>BSBN01001048.1:13750000-18750000 GCA_027924645.1 Cunninghamia lanceolata
GAGAAGGTGGTTTGGAGATTCTCGAGCAATAAATAAGATTAGTATAGAAAGGTCGAGTCTCATTTTTTTCTTAGATTCATAAATAAATATACCCTCTTATTACCCTATAAAACTAAGATACTATGATATAAACCCCTATTAGGGAGGTGAGACTTGTTGGACATCATAGGTTTTTAGATATTGATTCTTCTACTGCAAGCTAGTTAGCTTCTTAGTCATGAATTCTTGGTTATTTGAAAACATTTGAGTGTTGATCATCTCTATAAATTCTTTGTAAATGAGCCTCATGTTGCAAGTAAGAGAAGTTATTATTTTGATTCCACATACCTTTGAGATATATAAGTTTAGTAAAATAAGCTCTAGAAGTTACTTGAGTGGTAGGAAAGCATGCTTGACAACTTGATGCATGGGATGGTTCTTGATTGGAATGTTTGATGTAAATTATCATTATGCTTGATAATCTAAAGTAGAAACCTTGTTATGTTGCAACTAATAGTCTAATAATTATTGTGTTTTAGTATGCAATGATACAAATTTACTTTATACATGATTCCTATGGCACTTCGTGGAATAAATTAGTGTTTTTGACATTCTTTATGAATGTGGATAGCGATGTATTTCTTGTTCAGCATATATCGAAGTATGGATACATTCATAGGAAAGATAGAATCTAGGGTACTAATTATTTGTTGGTTACCATGGTCACTTAGTTCTTCATGACATGGATTTAGAAGCTCATTAATTAGATGCTTTGTCATTACGCTAAGTTATTCCACTATAATCTCTTGAGGGCTTCCAGGAGGAAGCCTAATATTAGAGGGGGAGAATGTGAGGCCTAGTTAGTACTGCACTTGAGACCATGATATGATACTATTTATAATTGTCTATTTTGATGTGTGTTATTAGACATTATGATATAATTAAACTCTTTGGGAATTATGGACTGTATACTTTTTATTCTGATGAGTTGCTATTGGATAATTAATTGTGTGGGAAAAGAAAGTATTGAATGAATTAAATGATTTTTGTGATAATCTTTAAATAAAATAAATTATATTATTTGAATTATGTAATCATGAATGAAGTTGGATTATTTAATTAATTTTTCCATGCATTTCAAGTTGCTTCAGCTATATTTTCTTGACAAAATGATGTTCAAAAATTAAGTGTGCAGGTGGGTGGTCAAGCTCCTTAAGTGGACTCGGAGACTCCATAAACCCTATGTCAAACCAATTAAGCTAGCCTAACCCGTGGAAGGGGTTAAGGCTAATATGTGATGTAATATTGTTATTTGATTTTTATTTTTATTTTTGTGTGTGGTGGTGGTATTTTATTTATTTTATTTAATTGCATTTTGGGAGAAAGTCTTTTTAAATAATTATTTCATTTTAATTTATTTCTTTTGTGGGATGTGGATAATGTTTTAAAATTAATAATTTAATATTTTATTTTATTTTATGAAAGGATTTTATCCCTTTGTTTTAATTTTGGAAAAATAAGAGTTTTATTGAGAAAAATAAAGAAAGTTGCTTTCTTTTTGTTTTTCTTTCTTTTTTTCTTTTTTTGTTTTCTTTCCTTTTTGGAATCTTTGAGTTTTATTTATGGGAATCTTTGGGAAGAGTCTTCACACTTTTTCTATGCTTGGATTTGGAGATTTGGAAATGGTGAGAAGTTTTTTTGGAAGAGAATTTCTTTGTGGGAAGATTTGGAAAAGAATTTTGGTACAGAAGTTTGGCTTCAGAATTTGGATTGTGAATTCAAGAGTAAGATTTTTGTCTCATTTGGGGTTTTGAGCTCACCTAACTTGGGGATCTGAGGTAGGAAATTATCTCCTCTTCATATTTTTGTAAAATGTATGCATGCTTATGAAAGCCTTTGTTTATGTGTTTTTGTATTTTTTTTTTATTATTATGGGTTGGGTTGTAATAGGAGCGGCCCTCCGTATCTGATGAGAGCCTCCTACGTAATGGGGTTTGAGAGAGGCGTGGAGCCTCTCTTGGGGGATTTGTTTTATATGTGATGGTGTTGTGGAGTAATTTGATAGTGGAGTTGGGTTTGGGCATGAGTGGCCCTGTTTTATTGATATTTTGTTGAGGACAGTTATAGAGGTTTCTTGGAGGAGGTTTGTGATTATGGAGCTTTGTGGAGATGAAAGGAAATGTTAATAAAAGAAAAAAACAAGAAATGAAATGAAAAAAAATAACAAATAAAACAAAATTTATATATTTAAAAGACAATGTAATAATGGCCATGATTTGAGTAATGGTGTTGTTGGTGGTGGATTATGGTGTTGCCATGATGGTATTGTTATTGAAGATTAAGGAGGATTGATGTGATTAGTTTACCCCCAAGAGGGATGATTATCCCCTCTCCCCCCCTATTTTGGATCTAGTTTGGATCCTTTGTTTGTGAGTCGACCAATGGGATTTTCATGTTTATGATTAAATGATCTTTTCTGGTTTATGGATTTATGTGTTTGTATGAGTGTTTTACCCGGTTTATGGAGTTCTCCTGCTCAGGGGTGGGATGTGCTTATGCAATCCCTATGGTAGGGTGGAGAGCAGGACTTGGCCACCTATTTTGGCCCTTGTATGTGTGCAGGTTATCAAGAAAGTTTTCAATCAAGGATTGAAAATTGGAAAGAATATCTTATTTTTCTGGAAGAAGTTATTTTTGCAAATATTGGCAAAAGTGCCTTGGTTATGATCCCCGTTGGATTCTCTTTGTTGTGTGTCAAAAGTTTTGGGAAATTTTTATGTTAGTGGAAGAAATCCCTTCCATTCAATATATATGTTGAGTCTTTTGTGAAGATGTATAAATTTTGTGTTTGTGGGTACATTGAGAAATTTGAATTATGAGCATGATTTTCTTTAAATTTGAAAAAAGAAAAGAAACATTTTTTTTCTATTTTACTCATATTGTGATATTGGGTTTATTTCATAAATTTGTTTTCTGCTATATAAATCAATCTGTAATAATCATGAATATGAAGTAGAAGATCTATTTTGTAATGTTGAAAATTTGATACCTGTAAAGAAAAGAAAATAGTTTGATTGATGTATATGTGTTAACAAATCTGAAAATAATTATTCTGTTTTAAATTATATCTATAAATCTAATCTCATTCTCTTTATATTTTATAAGTTTATTGGGTTGACTGAAAATATGGGCATATTTATATATTTTATGTGTATGCTTATACTGTAGTTGCAATCTGCCCTTGCACAATAACCACATACAGAAAAAACAAATGGAAGGATTCATAAGTCCTTGGTAGCTATACTGAAATTATAATAAGGATAGTAAGGATAAAATATAATTTTTAATTATTTTATTTTATTTTTTTCAATCATAAAAAAAATTAGTTATATTTAAAGAATATTATATTTATTTCATTGTTTTAAAATGAAAAAAAAAAAGTTATTTTATTACTTCTTAAAAAAGAAATAGTAGGACTTATTTCAAGAAAAAGAAGGAATATTTTATTAATTGTTTTATTCCTTGGTTGGAAAAATAAAAGCATTCGAATTATAGGAAAGGATTTAGATATTATTAGTTATTTTGTTTTAAAAAAAAATAAGTTTAATGTGTGGTTTATTTTGAAAAGCAATTATAGATGTTTTATTAAATTAGAAAAGAAATCAAATATGCTTTATTCTAAAAATATAAAGAAAAAGTATTTTTCTTGATTGAGTTTAAAAAAAGGAAAGACCGTTTATGATTTGTTTAGAAAGCTATGGAAAATTTTATTAATATTATTTTATATAGATTACAAAAGAATATTATAATTAAGTAGTGTAATTTTGAAGTTAATGGATTTAATATATTGGAAATAAATTAGATCTATTGTATTGTTTTAAAAAAAAAAAGGAATTTAAGAAAAAAGAAACAAAAAGGCAATATAGAGTTGTTTTATTAAATTATTCAGAAAGAAATTAAGTTAGCTTTATTCTATAAATATAAAAGAAAGCATTTTTTTTATGGAAATAAAAAGGAAGAAAAGTAATTATATTAGTTGTATTCTATGCTTTATATAAAGAAAGTTAGATATATTATAATACAGAAGACAAGTTTCTATTTTTTTCAAAAAGAATGGCTTTAGATAAAGAAATGGTTAACATTATTCTATGAATTTAGGAAGAAAATATTTAAGTTTTAGTTAAACAAAAGAAAGAAATTGTTTTAGTAATTAGTTTTCAGGATATTTATCGCTTTTCTAAATAAGATAAAGATTTTAATTACTAGATGTTATACTAAAGATAGAAATTAGCCGAATTTAAATTATTTATTTAATTAGACTATTTAACTTCATATTTTGTAAGGATTTAATTTATTATTTTATTTAAATAAAATATTTTAGTAAGTTGTTAATTTAGAAATTAAAATTAGTTTTATTCTTTCAATATTAAAAGATAACAATGAATGTAATTTAGTAAAAACAAGCTTTATTCTATTATTACAAAAAGGCAATTGTTCTTTTGTTATTTGTAAAAAAGAATGTTTTATTGTTTTAAGGACATAATGTAAACTCTAATATTTTATTGGTTTATTTGAAAGATTTAGTTTTTTTTTTTTTATGTACAGTTTTTTTACCACATAGAGGAAGATTAGCTATTTTATTATTAAAAGAAAATTAGTTTTCAAATATGAGTTTTTAGTCAAGCATTGAGGTTAGAAGAATTAGATTATATTAAATATTTTGGCATTATCAAATTTGATAGTTATAACTTATTATTAAATAATAAATTAAGTATTTTTAATTAATTTAAAGGAAGTGAATATTATCATGTGTTGAAGTATTATTATTTTTGTGTGTTCTAATGTTATAATCTTTTATTAGAAAATAAAAATATTTAGTTATGGGTAATTTATGTAACAATGCAATATTGAATTCTTTAAGTTAGTTAGCTTAGTCGAGGATTTTATTACGGAAACCTTATAGACTAAGTTGTATAATCTACTTAAATATCTTCATGGCGTTAACTTGTCACAATGGACTATTAATATAATTGCAAACTAGAGAAATTAACATTGCTTTAAAACCTGACCTTGATTGTGATACTTAAGTGGTGGATAGGTAAACCGGCTAGTTCATTTCATGTTTAACTTTGTTCCTTTAGAAAAAAAAAAAAAAAAAGTTTCCACCATTTTTGCCCACTTGTATGGTTGACATATAGGTGGGCCTGATATGGGCATGACATTCGATCTATCTTTTCGACCACCCACGACATGAGTGTAGGAAGCAAAAGCATGTTTTGGAAGACCTTTCATCCTTCTTTGAACAATCTTCCATGAAACATCGTCATAAATGGACTTAGAACAAGGAGATCTAGGGGGAGATCTTATATTCCACATAACCTAGAGCCCTAGTGGGGCCAAGAAAAGGAATAGATAATGGAACTAGAGCTTGCACAAAATTAGGAACACTTGATGTTGACCTGTCAGGAGAAACATAAGTCATAGCAACCCCTGAGGGAACATACTTAGCAGGATCAACCGATGACATATCATCCTCAGTAAAATCACCAAAAATAAATGGTTGTGGAGGAAGTCCCTTGACCAAGTCACCTCACCCTTCTTACAATGTGGATGAGAGAAATCCAAAGCGAGGTGTCCAATGGTGTAAGATATCCTACAACTAAAAGGAAGACCCTCATAATTGATAGTTTGAGTCCAAGTTCTATCCCAAACAAGTAGGACAACATCGCCAGGTAGCTCCTTAGATGTGTTAATGTCAACAAGAATGTGGCCCAAAGTAGTATGGCCAAAATTCAAAGATGCATCTTCCTTGTGTAAGAAATGACCAAGTACATTGACAATAGATTTAAAATAGGAACCATCCCAAAACTAAAGAGGCATGTTAGGTAATCTAACCCATACATGCATGATTGTTAAAGGTTCTATCATAGGGTTGAAGGAGGGATACCAAGGTTTGAGTGAGAGGAAATATTGTCCCCACAACCAAACCTCACTATACAAAATTCTCTTCTTATCCACTTCTAATTGGAAATAAGAAATGAAAAACCCCCTTGCACAAGGGTAAAGTTCAATATTGCCTAGAGTGAGAGGTTGTTGGCATTTGATTTTCATTAATGTCAACAATGGTGGAGAATGCATTTGGTTTTCATTGATATCAAATATGTTTATTGTATGGATGGCATGCACAAGAAGTATTGCCTTAGACACAAGTATTATACAGATGTTCTTAAACAAGCATTGTGCATATATTGCTAAAGAAGACTATTACATATTCTCTCCTTTACACTCTCAAGTCATTGGGACATGATTCGGTACACTTCAGAATATATGGTGTATTTTTATAAGAGGGTTTTGGTCACTTCATATCAAAATTCTACTCCACACCTTATTGGTATTAAAAATATGACCTTGCAAAATTGAGGATAGGAAGATAATGGTATTGCACATATATGTTTCAAATTTCACATCATTTGGACTTGCAAAAGAATATCTTTGGTTTAGCAATTTGGAAAACTGGGTCTCAATGATTAATTAGTCATAAAAGAGAATGTATTTTGCTCCGCATTCTACTAGTAATAAATATAGCTATGTAGATTTTGGGATATGTTCTAAATAGTGTATAGGTGCTTCCATATGTGTTTTAGACATTTTGGTGTACTGCAATACAATATCCTAAGTTGTGGAATAACACAGTTAGTTTGAAGTGCTCTATTTTTAGTAGTTTAATATGTTTCATGTCTTGTGGATGCATGGAATGATCAGATAGTTTAGGAGAAGGGTGTAAGAATGTTATTGACAAGATACATTACTCATGTCTTGGTTTGCATGATGTTTTTAATGTCTCCCCGGTGGTGCAAAGATAGATAGATAGCAGTATGTGTGATGTTTAGGCTAACAGTCTAGCTTGTTTCACATGTGGTAGAATCTAATCAATTGTATTGATATTGAAGGATGTGTTGTGATTTGTTTTGGGTCCTATTAAAATGTGTGATGACTCGCACCCTATTTCCTCTTCATATTGTATATGTTGAAGCCAACTCTTGAAGAATTACACATTTCATCTAAAAAAGTTTGTGGTGCCAACCTAGTCAAAGTTTTGAAGTGTTGTGGAGGGTATTTATAGGAGATCTAAGTCATTTATGAAAAAAATAGTGCAACAGATGGGTGTGAAATGTATAAAGTTAGTTTGAATACATAAGTTGAGAAAGAAAAGTGGACTGCAATATCAACACAAGTGTTTTGATGTTAATTTAAAATGAAGTAGTTAAATTTTGTATAGACCAATTCACCCCCCCTTCAGTCTCTGGATGTGTTCAACAATTGGTATCAGAGCCAAGTTCCTTTCAGAAGCCTAATAGCTAAGGTAGATCTTGCATTTGAACACATGGAACCTAAAGTAGTGCCTAATAATATATTTACTCTAGAACCGGATCTAGAATCTATGGAACCTAAACGTTTGGACTTGGATCTAAATGAGGTAGACCTTGAACAAGAACTCTAGTTAGCTCTTCATGATTTGGATGAAGCAAGAGAATTGAATATGAAATTTAAAGTTATGCTTGAAAAATCAAAGGTGAAAATTGACAAACTAAGGACACAAGCTAGAAAACTAAAGGAGGAAATTACCAAAACTAAAAGCTCAGATAGAAGAAGAAAAAGAATGTGAAGTTAACCTCAAAAAGGAAAAATAAATGATCTTTCATTTGTAAATCAAAATTGAAGAAGATAAGATGATTGAAGATTGCTTGAATACCAAGCTCACTAGGAAAGCAAATGAAAGTTCAAAACTTGAGGAAGAAGTTGTCACACTAAGAAAAGAACTAGAAAAAGAAAAAGAACAAATTGATAAGGGGTTAAAACTAAAAGGAGGTTTTGTAATTCTTGATGAATTGATTAACTCTCAAAAGTCTTCAAAGGAAAAGTCTGGTCTTAGCTTTGAAAAGGGGAAAAGTCCTATAACTAGTACATCTACAAAATTATATGATAATTTCAAAGTAGAAGGGAAATCTCAAATAAAGGAAGAAAAAACTTGCACTGTAGATCCTAAGATGAATGCCTCCAAAGATGCAAAAGAAGATGAATTTACTCCTGTCTAGAGACAAAGAAGTTATAGAGGTCCTCCACCTGTAAGACAACCTGCTCCTCTCAAGTATTCTCAAGCTTTTTGTGGTAATTGCTATGCTTGTAGTAAAGTTGGTCACAAGGTTGTTGAATGTAGAAGCAAGATGAATCAAAATTCATTTGGGCCTCCTAGGTACAATGCAGTAAACTCATATATTTCATGGTCATTGTTTCACCTACAATCAATATGGACATAAGGCCACTAACTATAAATCTAGGGAAAGAAGAAACAACATGAGAAAGAATTCCTTCATATCTCCCAAGAATAATGCTAGATTCTCTCATTCCTTCTATGAATACTGCTTTGTATGCAACAAGTTTGGTCATAGGGCTATTGATTATCAATCCAAGGTAAAGTACAATAATTATGGGAAGAAAAATATGTTGAACACATAGAGATGCTGAGAGGGGGGGTGAATCAACATATATAAAAAATTAAATACTTCACTTGCAGATTAGATTCATTTATTTATAGAATATAAAGTAAATCATGGAACACATTCATCAACACATAGATGCCAAGATTCTTACATGCAACACCCAAAATTGGGAAAAAAAATAGTGAGTGTTAACTCACAATATAATGCTCACTGCTATATAAATGTTTACAACACTATTTTAGGGCTACAATGCAAGGAATTTACAACTCCCTGCTCACTTTGTTTTAGGGATACAACCCAAGGAAGCTACTCCTCCCTAATGTAAGTTCACTGTTACAAAGAATTGTAATGATAAACAAAACTATGAACTACTGTGAAAAGACACCTCTCTTATGTTGAAACTACAGTCCTCTTTTTTTGCACAATTACTCCATCATACTGATTATGCACACTTCATATTTCTCATTTAGCTCTATCATATTCACACACACACATCTACACTCACAAATGTATCTATTCTTCTATATATATCCTCTGCAACATCTCAAAACACTGACTAGGTTGGTACTAGAAATACCTTAAGATGAAATGTGTAATTCTACAAGGGTCGGCTTCAACTCATACAATATGTCAAGAAAACAAGTTGCAAATCACAAAATCACATAATAGAATTTGAGAAACATCATTACACACCTTTTAATGTCAAAACAAATGATCAAGATCCACCACACATAATAGAAACTTGACTATCATCTCAAACTATAAAAACACTGCTAACTGTTCATCTTCACACCATGGGGGAGAAGCCAAAAATGTCATGAGGACTAGTGTTTCAGCAATGTATCTTCTTGAAAAGATTCATACACTAGTATTATCCTAGAATATCATATCATTCTATACATCTGCACAACAAGAGACATACTGAACTAATGAAAATGGGACATTTTTGGCATATTGTAACACATCCAAACTTGACATATCACCTTCTGGTACACCAAACCATTTCAAACTCTTAGAAAGAAACTCATACATCATTATGCATATATTCCTAGATATGTACATCCTCATCTATTGCTTATGGAGGAAATCAAATACTTGACTCAAGTATACTATAGTTTGGAGGACAAACATATGCAATTCTTCATTAACAAACTTAAATACCTTATGTGGTACTGAAGATATGAAGGATTTGCATGCAGTTCAAACCTAAGATACATTAAGACATGTAGAATCTTTTCACAAGCTCCTATAGTTGATCCATATACTCTCCATCTTTTTGAAGTGCTCAAACATGTGTTCTATAGAGTACTTTTGCATCTAGAACTATCTGTGTTACTTTTGTCACTTGAAATTTGGCCTTGTGGACCATAATTGTTATGTAGAAAAAGAGGGTTTATTGATTTGATTGATAGTTTAATTAGATCCTCCTATCACTACATATATTCAAGGGCCTTAAACTCAGTTGAATCACAAATTTTGCAAGAGGACTTAGCTACAAGTTTGGTGTCACTTGGAATGACAAGGAATTTTGGAATTTGTTGATTAATTTGGTAAGTTTAGTCTGATTAGGGCTAAAACCCTAATTATGCAAAATCCTAAACAAATAGACAAAACCTAACAAATGTTGGCACAGAAATATACTAAATACAGAATAGACGCATACCAGATTTAAAGGTTTGAGAAGCAAAAAACTTGGGAACAAAAGAGTGGGCACCCTAGTCTGATGTTGTAATTTTTCTGAGGGCTTCAGGATATTTTCTGCTATAGACTACAACCACTTCAGAGACTCTCGATAGTGATGAATTAAGGGACAAAAGAGTAGGTGTCCTTGTCCTTTTAGGGTTCTTTTTTGTCATTTTCTTCAGATCTGGATTCTTCCTTCTCTGTAATGACCTCCTGCAACTCCTCTCTACATAATTTAACACTTGTAACGTACATCACAAGAGAGGGTTTGAGGGGTTGTGATGTTTAGGAGCTTGCCTCGTCAAGCCCCAAAATGGCATTCAACCCTTCCGACACCATTGTTAGAGAGAGTGTGTGTCCTTGCAGGATAGAGGTGAGCTTTGAAATGACATTCAAGCCTTCCAACACCATTGTTAGAGAGAGTGTGTGTCCTTGCAGGATAGAGGTGAGCTTTGAAATGACATTCAAGCCTTCCAACACCATTGTTAGAGAGAGTGTGTGTCCTTGCAGGATAGAGGCAAAATAAAATTGATAAAAGAATTAATTCAAACACAAATAGATATCACCTTGGTAGGTATGAAACCAAATAGAGATGAAGAGCCTTCAAATCATGAGGAGATGCTTCAAATCTGCAACAAACATGAACAAACACAACATAATACTGCTCTGCAATACAATCAAAGTCTTGAGAATACTTAGCATAAGATCACAAGTATGCATTATCCCTCCAAAAGCTCCAGTAGTACAAATGAAGTCATTAATCTACTTATATATGCATTCTCATTGTATTTTTGTAATTCAAACTTGAAATGTTGACAAAGGAAACCATTTAACGGTCACAAGCGAACACCCAAATTTGGGACCCCTACAAAATAGGAAGGGACAAAAGTGTGGGCAGCCTTGTCCCAGGACCTATTTTGGGGCTTGATTATGATTTAGGACACACCCCTAACTCCCATTTTACATGGTCTTTAGGGGATTTTTCTCTCAGATTCATTTTAAAGATGCATGATTACTCTAAAGAGACCTGGGAGCTAAACTTAGGAGCCAAAAGTCCTAGGGGCCTAGGGGGACATTTTACGACATAAAATTTAGCCCCCACTTTAACATATGTATGATCTTATGACCCATACATGCATTAAAGTACAGTCAAAAACACATCAGACACGCTAGGCACTTGAAGCTAAGTCAAACACAAAGATTGAGGGACTATTTCTAGCCGCTAATCTCAGGTAAGCACTAGAAAACACATTGCAGACATGCAAAACACAGAGAAGATAGTAACAAGCACACAAAACACAGAGAAGATAGTAATAGGCATGCAAAACATGGAGAAGACATGAGAGCAGTCATGATGAATACATTGATATTTTCTTTTTATTTTTCACATATACATATATAGATGCATGGAAAATAAAATTATAACACACAATCCCAAAATGTAGGAGGGGCTTTCACCACACCCTTAATACTATATATGGGGGGAAAACACACCATACAAAACCCAAAGTGTAGGAGGGGCTTTCACCACACCCTTAATACTACTCTTGGGACAAAACATGCTATACAAAACCCAAAGCGTAGGAGGGGCTTTCACCACACCCTTAATACTACACCTGTGGGAAAACATGACATACAAAGCCTGAGTGTAGGAGGGGCTTTCACCACACCCTTGATACTACACACTGTTGGTATGTGGGAACTGATCATGCAAGTACTATACACTTGTAATGTATCATCATGGGGGTTCAGGGCTAGGTCGGGCCTCGAGTGAGGATTCAGGTGCAGTAGCCCCGGAGAAGTTGGGGTTCAGGGGCGCAGCCCCTGAAAAAAAAAATTCCCTCCTTTTTTCTTGTTTGGAGTTGGTTGTTAATTTTTTTGTTAACTGACAAAAGAAAAATGACATTGTAAAACCCTACTTCTAGAAGCTTCCAAAAGCTTGTTATAAGCAGCTAGGATGCATGTTGCAAGTGGGATTTCGATATTGTATTGTAGCATTTGCAGCGGTATTGAGTTGCAAGGATTGCTCGTTGTAATTGGTTCGATTTGCTTGATATTAATATTGGACTCTCTGTTGGTGGATGTAGCCTGAGTTTGGGTGATCCATGTTGAAAATTGTCTCTCACTATTATTATTTCTATATACTTTTCATTCCTCTGTTTAATCTTTATTTGCATTTAATTGATATCTTCTACATTCAATTCCAAACACACACAGGAGAAAACACACGAAAGACACACAAAATACACGAGTGCCATATAACATGCCAAATACATACTATACATATTATACACAACAAACATAGGCAATGGAAGGAGAATATTGCTAAATTCCCACCATCTAAAACATGACAAACACACCTGATGGTTGGGCTTATGCCACAACAACCACCAAAAATATGATTAAGGGAGGATAGTCTCAAGATCCAACCCTGTCTACTCAGAGGACTTTTGTAATAAAAGGATGTGCACTAGCTCAAGAGATACATCATCCTGCCTTGCGTAGAGGCCTTTTCAATAAAAAGGATATGCACTAGCTCAAGAGATACAATATCTCACCTCCGTAGAGGGCTTTTTTATTGCAATATAAATAAAGATATTTACTCGCACTAGAGATACAACATCCTGCCTCACTTAGAGCATTTACAAACACGCTTCGTTAGTACTAAAATCATCAGACATATATCATTATATATGCCCCCACCTTAAGGTGGTTGATGTCATGTACCGATATAAAGAAAGGAAACAAGAGCTTTTGCAAAGCCCATGCCCCCAAGGTGGTCAACATGTGCTCATGATTGCGGAATGTTCCCACAAACATATTGATATGATTTGCTAAGATAAACATCAAGAGAGGTTAGAAATATTACTCTAAGATAATAACCAAAGCAATTCATTAAAGCTATGTATGAAAACAATCACATCAAGGACCAAGGCTATATTAACATGTTCAAAGTCTAGTATAACCATTGGGCTATATTGTAGATACCTTAGAACCGAGTGTAGCAACAAGGTGAGATACCAATCAAAGTGTGTAATAGTAGATTGAGTGGATTGTAAAATGTTAGTCACAAGAAATTCCATAAGATGATACATCACACAGAGTGATTCTACTTGTAAAGTGTTGGATAATATATATCAACCCCATCGTCATGTATGGACTAGGTCCATTTTTTCTTTGCTTGCTAAAGGTACACTTGGTCCGTATCAGTATTTATTTGTTTTTCATCATCCACCGGCTAGATCGAATCACTAGAAGAAGGTAAACAATAAAATGAGAGAGGAGAACAAGTGCCTTAGGAACACCATGTGGGAGGACA
The DNA here is from genome assembly GCA_027924645.1 of Cunninghamia lanceolata. Lineage (NCBI taxonomy): Eukaryota > Viridiplantae > Streptophyta > Pinopsida > Cupressales > Cupressaceae > Cunninghamia > Cunninghamia lanceolata. Next base: position 13,763,483 of record BSBN01001048.1, read on the forward strand.
CCCCCAAAACACCCCCCACGATGCTATGCCCGTAAGGCATGACACACAACAAAAATAGAGGAGAGGAACAATAAAAGAATGATGATACAAATAGAAGAATGGTCACAACACATAGCACAACACGGGTAGAGCATAGCATAGAGAGAGGGTCATGTAAATGAGCAAAAGAATGCTATGACAAAAGTGACCACAAAGGGTTAGAAACACTTATCTATTATCTTTGATTCTAATCTTTACATTTAGTGTCAAAGGTTTATCCTTTGTTCTTCCTTCTTGCTAAATGATGTTATCCATATTGTCCTAAAGGTTTTCTCTTACAATAGTCAAGGATGGTAGAGATGGAGCCTCATAGATTCCCATTTTAGTCGAGTGAAGTAATGAGGAAGCCAGGAAAATGCCCATTTCAACTGGTTTGTAGGGTGTTGGAATACCTTGGTTGTTAGGAATAGTATGCTTATCGATGTTCTTGTTGGCAAGAGACACTATATGGACTCATGATTGTTGTCATTGATGGCAACAAAGGTTATCCCCCACATCCACAAGACATGATAGGTCCTCACTGGAAGTCAGATTGAAGAAGTGTTAAGGTCCGGTAAGCAAGAATAGAGTAGTCAGTAAGGTCCGACAGACAGGTCCGGATCTCTCAGTACAAGTATCTCAGTGAAGTACAGATTTGGGGAAGTCAAGAGGAGTATCTTGACTGATAGATTCCAAGGTTTGAGCCTCCAGTGTGGAAAGGATAAAGAGATATGAATACTTGAGTGTCGAGTTCCCAAGTGACAGTGTGAACAGAGGAAGAACTGATTGGCAGAACATCAGATATTATTCCAGATATGTTACTGATGATGGAAAAGGTTTTTAAGGCATAAGTTATGTTTGGCTGACATGATTGATGACCTCTACAAGTATATGCTTGATCCACATTACTTGGTGTGCAAGGATTCAGCTGACAGATCAGAGTTGAGGAAATTATTGACTGTTCCGGATGCCGACTAGAAAGGTGATGAAACCACTTGTGCAGATATATATATATAGGATTGACTTAGATGTGAATGTGTGTGTGGTGTGTCATGTGGTGCGAAGAAAAGTAGAAGAGCAGAGTGAAGATAGTAGAAGAGGTCCATAATGTGAAAGTATAGCTGCATCAAGAGAGAGTAACAATGAAGTGCAGCAGATTAGTCTATTGAGCTTAACTGGAATTGAACCTCAGCATGTGTGGATGCTCCTCATCAGGCCAAACATTGTGTTATCTTCCTTTCTTGTAGACAATGTGTCTCATGTAGGCAGTGAGCCTCTTGTGAGCAGTGTGCTCGGGTAGTGAGCCCTAATTGGCAAGTGCCATATTGTTATTTCTATTCTTCTAACAGAGAATAATATCTTGGGTTAATCACCCTGTGGTTTTTCCCTTAACTGGGTTTTCCACATCAAAAATATTGTGTCCTGTGTATTGATGTTCCTTCCATTTCATTATTATGTATGCTCATTTGATTTAACAGTGCATTAACTATTAAGGAAGATTAGAAAGCTAGAAGAATTAAGATAACTGATTCACCCCCCCTCTCAATTATCAACAATTGGTATCAGAGCCTGGTTCCTCCAAACAGAGCCTAATAGCTTGAGGAAGATCTAGAAATTCAAATGGATATGTATGGAATGAGGCAACAACTTCATTCTGCCCTAGATGATCTTGAACAATCTAATTCTGAAGTCAATGAACTGAAGGAGAGACTTAGACAAGTTGATGACTTCATCAAAGAACTAAGAGAAAAACTAAGTATCTCTTTGAAAAAAAGAAAAGGACTACTTCAACAATTAGCAAATCAAAGTGAAGCCAATAACACTAATGATGATCTGAATGAGAAGAACAAGTTATGCAAAAAGTTCTCAAAAGAAGTCAATATGGTAAGACATGAAATGGAATTAGGAGTCATGAAGTTCACTCAAGAAATTGAAGAGAAAAGAAAAATTGAAGATAACCTAAGACAATCTCTCAAGGAGAAATCTGAAGACTGCCACAATATGGATAGAATAATTAGACACCAAGAATTTGATCTTGAAGAAGCTAAAGAAAAGGAAGAACAACTTGAAAATCAGATTGACACTCTCAAAAGGGATCTTCAAACAACAAATGAATATAAAGAGAAATTCAAGGTAAGCTCTGCCCAACTTGAAGTTCTTCTTGAAAGCCAAAAGAGGATAGATGACAAGCATGGCTTGGGGTATGAAAAAGGGGAAAGCTCCAGATCTAGTCAGAGGAACTCCACTCCAAGAAACAGACCTAGAAGACCTCCGATAAGGAAACCAACTTTGGTCATAAAGCAAATCAGTGTAGAAGAAGAATGAATCAAACTATTACATCCTTCTCTGGACAATGTTTCAACTTCAAAAGGTATGGTCACAAATCTCATGAATGTAGATATATGCAAATAAACAAATCATTCAATGGTAGATGCTTTGAATGCAATAGAATGGGACATATGGCTAGTCAGTGCAGATCAAGAGGATATCAATCAAATATGCAAAGAAATGTTATTTTCTATAATTGCAATAGATCCGGTCATATTGCCAAATACTGTAGAAGCAAGAATCAGGACAAAAGGGGTCCGATGCATCATAATCAGAATCAAGACAAAGGCAAAAGAAAAATGAATGCGAATGAAGTTCAGAGTGAGATGAACAAGATTTGGGTTAAGAAAAGTACAGAAAATGTTGGAAATGAATTCGCACCAGACTCTGGTGCTAATATTCCTTCCGAAAACTAAAAAGTGAGCTCTGGCTCAGGGGGAGCAACAAAAGATAAGCCAATTCCCCCAGCCAGTCAATTGATGCCTAAAATTGGCACATAGGAAGCTATGGATCAACGGGTTCCTAGAAAGACATCCAAACAAGGCATGGTGAAGATTTGAGACATCTGCAAAAAGATTTGAAGAGTCTAATCCTTCCAGAATTGATCCGATAAAATAGTCTTCTGGTAAAAATAGGTTCTTCACAAGTTTGGTCCGGTATGATTCAAACTATGGAGTCTAGATCTGCAAATAGATCAAATGACTAGTGAAAGGAAGATGAATTATCACTACTCTCCAAGAATAACTTCAAAGTCTGTCTCAGTGATCCAGAAAGGTTATGTCTCTGAATAAGATAAACAAGGCAAACTGGAATGAATTAGGTTACGCATTTATTGCAGGGTAAAAATTAGGGCTTCTCAGAAATAAAAGAGTTCATTCGTTCGTCATTTGCACATTTGCACTCAAGAAGAAAAGAAAAAGGAGCTCTGCATCAAATTGTCTCAACTTCCAAAGATCAATCATTGAAATCATTTCTTACAGCTAATCAAATCTGGCTCCTTCAGCGAACCCTTCAAATGAAAAAGGTATTTTTCATTGCTGAATATCTCGCTTTAAAATCTTTTTGGAAATGGGTACTCTGAATGTTGTGAAGATCTCTGATAGACCTCGTCCTAGATTTAAGAAGCATCCATATAAATCTTTAGAAGTTGATCCCCTAGGTGCCTTTTCAAGCATTCCGCATGGGGTTCTACATGTTGAAGATGTTAGGGTTTACATTCATACAAACATTGAAGAATTTGGCGATTCAAATTTAATGGATATCTATCATAAGCAGTTAATAGATGATTCCTTTGAGATCAAACCTCAGTATAAAGCCATCCGGGAAAAGCATTTTGCACAATGCATTCATTTCCCCTATTTTGAAGAAGATGAATGGGTCCGGTATGTGTTAAGCAGAGTGCATGACAATTTCTTATGGTTAAATAGACCGTTTAAAATCACCAAAGATGCAATTAGGGTAGTAACTGGTCTGCACTCATCCGATGGAATACCTGTTCTCAAATCTGTCAAGAATTAGACAGTAAGTGATGCAACCAGATCAAAATTTGACAAGAGAGCTATGACAATTGAAGATATCACTGATCCAGATATCAAGTTTGCATCCATGATAATTGGTTATAAGATTTATCACTCCAGCAAGGAAAACTCAGTACCGGCAACTGCAATTTATACAGCCTATCAGATGCTAAAAGAAAATGCTAACTATGATCTATGTGAACTTCTTCTAACCCAACCGTTTGAGAATATGCAAAAGATAAAGAAGGACAAGAAAAACTCCTTCAAGTATGGTGGTTTAATAATCTGCCTATTCTTTTATTACATGAATGAGCTTCCCGGATCCAGTGGCTGGGTATGGCAGAATGATAGACCACTAGCTATTCAAATCAGAGATTATATACATACACTTGGTGATGCCAAGGCACAGAATACAGCTCTCTGGGGCTATTTCAAGAATTTTCAAAGCATGATGCAAGCAAGAGAGAGAATTCCCAAATCTTTAGTTGAAAAGTACAACGATACTATTTGCTTCATGGTAGAAATTGATTAGTGTCTTATGGAGGTAGTGGAACCAAGAATAGTATGGATCATGCCGATGGGGTATGAAGTTGATGAGAAAATTATTGAGCTGCATGTTGAACACATGCTAAGTCAACCAAAAGATCCTAAGGCAGAAAGGTTTGGAACCTTTGAGGAGCTAAGTGTAAAGATTCATGTGGAACTCAGACAACTAGAGATCAAGAGGAAAGTGAGAAAAGAAGTTGAAGATGTTGCCAAAGGCTTTGGCATCTCAAAGAAGGCACTTGATGCCAACAGGGAAAAGATGGAAAGGGCTGAGGAAGAGAAGAAAAAGGCAGAAAAGAAAAGTGAGGAAAGTGTTCCAGCAAAATCTTCAAACCAGACCAGATCATCAAAGAAATCTACACCTACCACTGCTAAAAGCTCAAGGCCATCAAAACTGGAAGCACAATCATCTGGCAAAGGAGAGAAAAGAACAAAGACAAAAGCCACAAGGGCTTATGCTAGTCAAAGGGATGAAGAGGAGACTGAATTTGATGAAGAAATCAGGAAAATGAAGAAAAAGAAGAAAACATCTGGTGAACCCTCTACCGGTCAAGAGGAAGAAGAAAAGACAGAGGAATATGTTGAAAAACCCACTCTTCACATTGATGACATAATCAAACCAGTCACAGTGGACAAAAATCTTCAGCCAATGGTTGAGTTCTATGATGATTATGGTGAAGCAGATCAAAAAATATTGCAAGATGCCATAGTCAGGTACCTAAATATCTACAACAAAGCATTTATTGAAATTATATCTTTGGTCCCCAAAAGCTTGGAGAAGGAACTAGAAATAAGAAAGAACAATGCCCAAGCCAAAGACCTAGAAATCTGGGAACAGATAGCAATTCAGCTATATCCTTCAATCGATCCCAAGAAAATGAATATGATCTTCAAAGATTGTAAGGATGAGTTCAGGAGCAAAGCAAGGATGAATCAACTTATGCTCGGAGAGATTGACAAAGTTGCAAAAGAGACATAAGAGATCCTCTGGAATGCATTCAAAAGATTCAACATTCCAATTATAGAGGACTTGGGTACTGTGCCCTCGACCACAAGTGTTGCAGAAGAATCTACTAAGAAAATGACAGAAGAGGTGATGAATACCAGTGCAGAAATAGCTAAGGACTTGGAATCCTCTGCTCCAGAAGAGGTGGCCCATGAACAGACTAACATTTCTCCTCCGGATTCCCCTATTGACCCCAGATCTAAAGAAGAAGAAATAATAAAGGAGAAAAAAAAGAGGCGAAAAGTAATAAAGGAAGTCAAGCTGAAAAGAACATAAGTGACACTGCAGAAGAGAAGAAGAATCTGTCTCTGGCAAGAGACACTACAAAATCTATCAAGGACTTCTTGACAAAAGAAACTAATGAGAAGGATGAACCGGAATTACTAAAAGGGCCATTAGATTTTGACTCTCTATCTCTGGTACAAACAATGAAGATAGCTTCATTTGCAAATGCGAAGGCCAAAGAGAAACTACTGAAATCTCACATGGAAGACTATGAGCTTATAGAGGTAGCATTCAGAGTGTTGGAAAAGTTCATGCCATCTTTTCAGAAGGATCCCACAGCCTCTTCCTCCGGTAATCTCAAAACTCTAGTCAATAGTGTTAGCAAACATTTTGATTCTCGAGAGAAATCAGCTGAGGAGAAGGTCAGGAAAGAATTTTTGGATAAGAGATTCTTAGAGCTACAAGGGATAATATCAAATGACAGAAGAGTTATGGGTATTGGGATAAAAAGTTTGGAAAATGCCCTTAAGGATGGAGGTGATGTATACAAATTTTGTATATCCTGGTCTAAAACAACAGTGGAGATTGAGAAGAAAATGAAAGAACAGGAGGATAAACTAATAAAACTTTCTCAAAATTTTGATCCACTTACTATATCCATAATAAATCAAGAATGTCAAACGGTTGCAGTTTTGAATGAAATTAAGAAGCTTAAAAAAGAGAAGAAAAATAGAATCAGTAGGTTGAGTGAGCTCAGAGGGATAACTGTCCCTAAGTTAGAGGCCATGCATGAGGCCATAAAAGAAGCTCAAATCACAGCCTGGACCAATGATCCAACAGATCTAAAAAGGGCAGATGTGTTTGCATTCATGTTGAGCAGTCATATATCAATTTTGGATAGAATGAAGCAAAGTTGGGCTACAGAATTCATTCAATTGAAAATAAATTTTGTAGACATACTTCAGTATATGTAAGTATGCCATATGTATATACTTATGCGGACAAGTATAGTTAAAATTTTGAAAATTTTGGTGTGCGGACCCTACTCTTTTCCATTGATGTCAAAGGGGGAGTGAGGAGCAGTGAAAAATGAGGAATCCAACTAAGGGGGAGCTTCATAAAATATACATAGAGACAGAGCATCAGCCAAGGGGGAGTATAGTGTGACAGTCATTTTTCACTAAGTGTTGCTATCAATGCCAAAGGGGGAGATTGTTGGCAAGAGACACTATATGGACTCATTATTGTTGTCATTGATGGCAACAAAGGTTATCCCACACATCCGCAAGACATGATAGGTCCTCACCGGAAGTTAGATTGAAGAAGTGTTAAGGTCTAGTAAGCAAGAACAGAGCAATCAGTAAGGTCCGATAGATAGGTCCGGATCTCTCAGTAGAAGTATCTCAGTGAAGTATGGATTTGGGGAAGTCAAGAGGAGTATCTTCACTGATAGATTCCAAGGTTTGAGCCTCCAGTGTGGAAAGGATAAAGAGATATGAATACTTGAGTGTCGGGTTCCCAAGTGACAGTGTGAACAGAGGAAGAACTGACTGGCAGAACATTAGATATTATTCTAGATATGTTACTGATGATGGAAAAGGATTTTAAGGCATAAGTTATGTTTGGCTGACATGATTGATGACCTCTACAAGTATATGCTTGATCCGCATTACTTGGTGTGCAAGGATTCAGCCGATAGATCAGAGTTGAGGAAATTATTGACTGTTCCAGATACCGACTAGAAAGGTGATGAAATCACTTGTGCGGATATATATATATAGGATTGACTTAGATGTGAATGTGTGTGTGGTGTGTTGTGTGGTGTGAAGAAAAGTAGAAGAGCAAAGTGAAGATAGTAGAAGAGGTCTAGAATGTGAAAGTATAGCTACATCAAGACAGAGTAAGAATGAAGTGCAGCAAATCAGTCTATTGAGCTTAACCGGAACTGAACCTCAGCATGTGTGGATGCTCCTCATCAATTCAAACATTGTGTTATCTTCCTTTCTTGTAGATAGTGTGTCTCCTGTAGGCAGTGAGCCTCTTGTGAGCAGTGTGCTCGGGTAGTGAGCCCTAATTGGCAAGTGCCATATTGTTATTTCTATTCTTTTAACAAAGAATAATATCTTGGGTTAATCACCCCATGGTTTTTCCCTTAACTGGGTTTTCCATGTCAAAAATATTGTGTCATGTGTATTGATGTTCCTTCCATTTCATTATTATGTATGCTCATTTGATTTAACAGTGCATTAACTATTAAGGAAGATCAGAAAGCTAGAAGAATTAAGATAACTGATTCACCCCCACTCTTAGTTATCAACAGTTCTCTGAGTTGTTAGCAGTTTCCAAGGTATATGAATGTTTAGGTAAGGGTGTGTGATCCATTTCTTTGTTTATAATGTAGTTAAGAAGTGTTTGAAGATCCGTTAATGAATTTTTAGTGTCAATAGGATGAAGAAGTTGGTCACAAAGAGAGTCTACATCCTCTAATGCTTCATCCTATCTAGGGTGAGCATGGAGAGATGGCAGAGTAGTGTTAAGGAATGTCTCAATGATTTCTTCTTCTTGTGCCAAAATACCCTCACCAGGTGAGGTTATGTTGGGAGAAGACTTCAAATTATTAAATGAATTACCTCAGGCTATATCAGCCTCATGTCTCAGAAATGATGTCCATTATATCATCATGAAATGTAGGAAGAGAAGGAGGGACATTTTCATCATTAATTTCCTCATAATTATTCGTAGAAATGAAATTAGTAAGATCTTCAAATATTGAATGGTAAATACCTAGGATAGTGACGAAGCTTTCAAAATAAGATATGTCACAAAGAGTATCATATGTAGAGCTTATGGACATGTCAATATCATAAATGTATGCTATTTGGTGTAAGACTTGAGGATACTTATTAGAAAATTTGCAAAATTTGTCAACATCTATGATGTATGCAAATAAATCTTTGAATAACAAGAGGGATCCATGATGCTCGTTTTAAAAAGCTCAAATTTCATAATCATCAACAAGGCAGTATAGGTGAGACTATTTCACACCCAATCACTTGTTTGAGGGGAATGAGTACTAAAAGAAACACATAGTCCACAACAAAAAAAATGAATAGGAGGAAAGAGTACAACACAACAAGGTCCAATTGATGATTTTAAAGGTTTTGATCAAAAGATGTGAAGAGGTGTGTAGACAAGTAGTGTTGAAATACACATTGTGTAATTAGGAATATGCCAATTTTATTGCAACTTCAACGAAATAATGCCAAAATTTCAAATTATAAGTTAATATATACTTGCAAATGAGTGAAATATCTGATGATGCAAGGTTCTTAAGATGAATGCAAAGAAACAACACAAATTTATGCTTGTTTATGCAACTAAAAATGCTTACTTTTTTCACCTTTTTTCAATGCAAATGCCTAAAATATGTAGTGTAGTGATGAAAATGATGAGGGAAAGCAAACTAAAACCTTTTTATCAGTCCAATGATGTAGAAAATTCTTTCACAACACAACTATCATGAAAATCTAGATGAAGGATGAGTCAAGATAGTGAAAATGCAATGATTTTAAACCCTAATAGTGAAATTAAGGCATAAAATTATGTAAAGTGATGTATGAATTAATTATAATCAGATTTAAGATGTTAAATAGCTTAGATAAGATCTGAAAATGATTCCTAAATCCTACAATGCTCAATGCAAGTTCAAGTTTAAGGAGATATGAATGAATATGCTAGTTTTTGTTGAAATTCACTATGTTTTAATGCAAATTTTCAGATGTAAATGCAAACACACACAATGATGAAACACCACAATCAAAAATTAGATTTAAATGAGTATTAAAGATGAGTAGTAAATCTAAAACAATATTTTAACTACAAACCCTAGATTTTGGAACTACTAGGTTATGAGAAAAATGCAAAATTTCAAGCAAACCCTAGCAATTTAAGTATGAAAATGCAATGTAAAGGATTATAGGATGATGAATTCCTATAATTTGTCTCAAATCTAATGTAAGTATCAGATATTATATGAAATGGAAGGAAATTGATGCAAGCTATGCCTTAATGCAAGCCTCGGATGCTTTATTTTTTCAACATTTTCAAATTTTTGCAAGATTTATGAATGTAAAACAAAGTAAATGATATGTATGAATGCAAATTTGATGTATAATAGTCAGAAAGATGCAATGTTCATAAAATATAGGGTCACCAAAATGTTATGTAGAAAAAGAGGGTTTATTGATTTGATTGATAATTTAATTAGATCCACCTTTCTCTAGATAGATTCAAGGACATTAAACCGAGTTGAATCACAAATTTTGCAAGAGGACTTAGCTACAGGTTTGGTGTCACTTGTAATGGATAGACATAGTTAACATATCCAGGAAATTTCTTCTTTATTTTTCACTTTTGCGAAAGGACTCGGCTACAAGTTTCGTGTCACTTGGAATGCATAGACATAGTTAACATTTGCATACCACAGGGATACATTAGTTTACTATTCTATTCTCACATATATATAATTGATGTTATATAATTCTAGCTACCTTTTTTATTTTTCTTTGCTCTGTATATTCCAAATGCTAATTCTTTCACCGATTGATGTCTTCAATTGCTTCAAACTTCTCACACTTATACCTTCTCAAAAGATATGACTTTGACCAATTGTTATTTCTCTTGTCTCTTGCAAACAAATCACATCCCTTCCTTGATACAAATCACTACCCTTTAATAAACATATTTTCCTTCTAGCATAATTTTCTGCTTTGTCTTCCAGTTTAATTGGTCTTCTAGCAATTTTGTCTCCTCCTTCAAATCGTCTTTTGGTGCATTTGTCCTTTTGTGACTTTTATCTATTGTGATTTTTTCTTGTGTGACTAAACAAATGAATGCTAATCATTGTATTATCAAGTGTTTGATTTTTGTCTTGTTAAATTTAAATCTTTAATTTAAATTTTGCCTTATCAAGGGAAGTTGGCCTATCTCAAGTATGGGACACGTCAATCCACCCTACCCAAAGATTGCTTGTCCTCAAGCAATTTCAGGTTCGAATGATCAAACATGTCAGCTCCTTCCCATGTTGCCTCTTCAATAGGTATACCCTTTCACTTGACAAGGTATTCCTCAACTATTTTGTTTCTTAGTCTTTTCTCTCCCATATTAATGATAAAATCTGGTTCCAAGATTAACTTGCCTTTGTCATCGAGTGGTGGCAATCCTGGACAAGGGATGACATGTTGCCCCAACACCTTTTTAAGGTGAGACACATGAAACACATTGTGAATTCTACTATTTAAGGGAAGTTCCAACTCATAGGCTACTTCCCCTATTTTCTTCACTATTTTATATAGCCCATAGAATCAGGGCTTAAGTTTTTCTACTACACTAGTTTTGAGTGACGATCGTTTGTATGGTTTTAACTTCAAAAAGACCAAATCTCCAATCTCAAATATTCGTTCACTTCTTTTTATGTCCGCATATACCTTTTGTTTGTTTTGTGCTTCGTGGAGGTTATCTTTAAGCACATTTATTATGTCCATATTTTGTTGTATGAAATCCCTAGACCCTGGCACACGACTCTTTGAGCGGATCAAACCTCCAAAAGTTGTTACCTCATATCTGTATAATGCTCGAAAGGGACTCATCCCTATAGACATGTGGTGAATGGTATTGTAGAAATACTCTCCCAAGTGTAGCCATTTAATCCACCCATTCTGCTGTCTGCTGACATAGATCCTCAAGTATCCTTCCAACCATTTGTTGACAATCTCAATTTGTCCATCAGTTTGTGGATGATAGCTAGTACTGGGAGTTAATTCTATTCCAACTAGTTTGAATAGCTCTTACCAAAATAGACTAAGGAAATGACTATCTCAATCACTCACAATATTCTAAGGTAGTCCATGTAACCTAAAAACTTATTTAAAGAAGACTTCAACCACCTAGGGGGCCCTAAACTCTATTGATATAGCCATGAAGTGTGTATATTTGTTTAAGTGATCAACCACCACTTAGATGCAATCTTTTCCTTGTACCTTATGTAGCCCCATTATGAAGTCCATAGATATGCTCTCCCATTTCTGATTGGATATGGGCAAGGGTTGAAGTAGTAATGTTGGGTATGTTTTTTTTTTGTTTCTTTGACATACCATGCATTCCCTAACATGTTTCAACACATCTCCTTTAAGGAATTTCCATGAGAACCTCTCCCTAATCTATTTATAGGTCTTGTAGTATCCTTGATGTCCCACTGATGGGTTGTCATGATAGTTTTTTAAAATCTCCTTTACTCTTGACTCAGGTGTGATGTATATCCAGTCCTTATAAAGAATGAGGTCATCTACAACCTGATACCTCTCATCTTGTATCTTTGCTTCTATTATATCACTTGAGAATGAGTCCTTTGCATATTCTGTGAGTATAGATGTTTTCCATTCCATGGATATCATTGTCATTGAACCAAGATGGGGTCTTTGTGACAGGGCATTAGCTACAATATTGTTTTTTCCTTTCATGTATTCTATGTCGAAGTCGTATGCTTGCAATTTTCTTACCCATTTTTGTTGTCTATAATTCAAGTCCTTATGATTTAAAAAGAATCTTAGGCTATTATGGTTAGTCTTCACGATGAATCTCCCACAAATCAAGTATTGTCTAAACTTGGCAAGGGCATGCATAATTGCTAACATCTCCTTATCGTAGACTAAGTATATCTTTTCTATGTCCTTGAGCTTCCTTCTATTGAAGGCTATGGGGTGTTTATTTTTAATTAATACTGCCCCAACGCCTTCTCCTAAAGCATCATAATATAACTCAAAGTGTGAGGAGAAATATGGTTTGCCAATACAAGATAGGAACTCATTACTTAATCTTTCTAAAAGTTATTTGTTCTTCCCCATTCCAAGTAAATGCTCCCTTCTTAGTTAGATTGGTGAGTGGTGCAATGTGTTTTCAGAATCCTTTTACAAACATTCATAATAATTGCATAGTCCCAAGAACCCCTTTAGGTGTGTGAGGGTTTTTGGTTTTGGCCAACTTTTAATTGCCTTGATCTTTTCTTCATCCACTTTTACTCCTTGGGCACTGATCTTGTGTCCTAAGTACAAGATTTCCTCCATACCAAACTCATATTTAGACAATTTGGCAAATAAAGAATGCTACTCAAGTATCTCTAGTACTTCATTTACATCTTTTAAGTGTTCCTCCCATGTCTTACTATAGATTAGGATGTCATCAAAAAAGACCAACAAGAATTTCCTTAGTTGCCCTCTAAATATATGTAAGATTGGAAAGTGGCTGGTGCATTGGTTAGCCTGAATGGTAAGACAAGGAATTTGAAATGACCATAGTGGCACCTAAAGGCCATCTTTGGTATGTCCTAGTCCCTTAGTCTAATTTAGTAATAACCCAATCTTAGGTCAATTTTAGAAAATTAGACTGCTCCGTGTAGTTCGTCAATAAGCTCATCAACTCGGGGAATGCGATATCTATTCTTTATTGTTTTCTTGTTTAATTCCCTATAGTTGATGCACATACTCATTGTTCCATCTTTCTTCTTTCAAAGTACAACGGATGAGGCAAAGGGGCTAGAACTTGGTTGGATATGTCCCATTTCTAACAATTCTTTTATGGTCTTTTCAATTTCTTTCTTATATTTGTGAGGGTGGCGATAGGGGGTGGTGACAACTAGTTTTGATCCCTCTTCTTGTTTGATGGAGTGTTCAAAGCCCCTTTTTGGAGGGAGGCCTAGAGGGATGTCACTAAAGACCTTTTTATGCCATTTTATTAAGGGTTGTATGTCTACATGGATTGATTTCCCTTTGGGAGTAGTTTTATCTAGGATCAAGCATTGGGCCACCCATTCTACTTGGTCATGCCTAAGGATTTTTTGTATCTTGGCTGAAACTACCCTTGGGGACCCATTGCATAGACCTTGCAATAAAATACTTTCCCCATTATGCTCAAAACAAATTTCTAGTTTTTGGAAGTTCATGTTGATATCCTCTAATGAGTGTAGCCAAGGGGTGCCCAAAATTACATCGGTATCCCATAGTTTTACAACATAGAATTTGTCCTTGATTTGATGTTTTTTCATCGTGATGTTAAGTTGGGAGATCTTTTTTGTGCATGGTGTAGTGAATCCATCTGCTAGAGCCACCTTGCATCCTTTCAAGTCTTCTATTTCTAACCTCAGTTTTGCCACTATGTTTTCATCTATAAAATTATGGGTAGCCCCACTGTTAATGAGGGTTGTCACTTTATTACCCTTAATTTTCCCTTAGATTTTAAAGGGGTGATGTTTTGATGCCCTTTACATGGAGGCCAAAGTTCCACACTCTTGTTCTTCATCATCGTACTTTATTTTCTTGCTTGGGTTTTCTTCATTGGTGGTTTCTTATTGGGTATTGCCCTTATGTTGTGTGCTTGACTTTTTCTCCCACATATATGCCATGGCTTCCACTTTTCTCTGCATTTGAAACATAGGTTCTTCCTTTTAACATCCCTTGTATTACACTTGTGTCTTGATCCCCATAGATCATTGCATCTAAAACACATATTTCCTTCTTGTCCTTCCTTTTGCTTACATCTATGACTAGGCTCCCATCTTTCTTGGCAATCATAGCATAGTCTTTTCCTTCGAAACTCTTCTCAGGCTTCTTGGGAAAGGAATGGTTTTCTTTGTTTGCCCCTTCCAGGGAAGTATTTGTCTTCCTTTTTGAGTGACCTATTTGTCTTGTCTTGGCATTGAGACATAAGGCCTTTTGCATTACCTCTCCTCGGATATTTCTGGGACCATAACTAGTAACCCTTGGAATTTAGTGATATAATCCTCAAGGGTTCCCCTTTGTCTTAATTGAGTCAATTTCCTAAAATATTTTGCAGTGTGTTCTTTGTCAAATCTCTCAATTAGTTTTCTGGTGAAATCATCATAAGTGCTTATGTTTCGGTGGTCTTGGGTAATCAATCCATGGTGCCACCAATTGTGTGTAGCCCCTTCTAAATGTAAAATGGTTAATGGAGGGCATCTTCTTCTATCATGGGATCAAGAGTTAGATACGTATTCAATTTTTGGATCCACTCATGGGCGGTGACTCTCCCTGATCCATCAAAGTTAGGGTTAGTCATTTTTCTTACTTAAATATGTTGTAAGTTTTTGTTAGGTTGACCTCTTACCCTTCTAGGGTTAATTCTTGATCCTGCCTCACAAAATTCTCTAAATGGAATTTTTCTTCTAGTTTCAAGGTCAAGCCTTGAATATGAATTGGCAAGTTCCTCTAGGTCTCAATTTGGTTTATTAATTTCTTCCTCTTTGTCATGCCCACATTTTCCATGTGGTTATGACACGATAACCACATGTCATTACCACAATTGTAATGTGGTCATGACATGAATTATTAAAAATCCCCCCCCTAACACCACAAAACCCCCTTGCACACAACATGCGCACTCAGTGACAGAATCTCACAATGCAGTTGACACTACAACCAACATTATCCACAATGCCCAAAGGCGAGGAAGTCAGTCAAGTTCAGGTTAATATGATCTCCAATCGTAACCCTATGATGTAGGCCACTAGGGGGTTTATGTTGCGAAAGACAATGTTGAGAGGGTTGAATGCCGATACGGACTTCCACCCTGGATAAACCCTAATGAGGTGGGACAATTTTGACTACAGTTCGAAATCGATCTAAATCACATCAATCACCTAAGGTAAGAATTATTAACTAAACTTAAGTAAAATTAAACCATAAGTAGCTGACGAAAATTTTGCCAGCATAACGGTATAAAAAGAAAATAACAAACCTCCTATAGTGATTTCGGCAGCATAACGCCACCTCATCAACTATAGGAGGGTGCAATTTTAAAATAAAAGTAAAATACCTACTTATCCTTTTTCCCGATTTAAAATAAGATTAAATGCATAATTTTCCCTTGCCAACATTTTCAAATTAAAATAATAAAATGCAATTCAACTATATACCTAAATCAAAAAGGATTTAAAACATAACTTTATTAAACCCCTTTCCAAAATTAAATCAAGTAATTTTAAATATAACTTCCATAGAGATCTAGATTTATTTTATTATAACGTTCCTATTTAATAAATTTTCGTAATTTATAACCAATTAACACTTCACTTTAGTCCTACCCACTTATTAGAAAATAAACTTTAAATTAAATCAATTGAATATGTAAAGTGCACCACTCACAAATAAATAACTAGTTAAAGGAATTAAAAGGCACACTCTTTTAAATAAGACAAATAAGTCATCATGCACTAAGTGTGATTACACACACAAATCTAGATTTAAAAAATAATAATAATAATAAAGTCATCCCTAATGGGATTAGGGCACCAAGCCCTAGATGAGTGTTATAAAAACATTCTAAAAACCCCATTTGCTCATAATGACAAGTTGTTTTCTTTGATAAGATGTGCAGGCTATTGAGGAGACAAGAAGGAATGGATGGTACCTCCCCAAGTGGGAGGTATCATCCCAAGGATGTGAATGTTTACTAAATTTCTATTCTGGTTTTCTAACAATGTCTACATGTTGCACAATAATTGTGTTCTAACACTAGTTTTGTTTTTTTATTTTATTTTTTATCTAAGTTTATTTCTATCGCCCCACTTTCATCATGCACAGGTTTCAAGTTCTAAAGTATTTTATTAGATAGAAACTAACCTCTAAAAATGTTTGAAGGTTTTCTAAGATTCTCTGGTTTTTATTATATAAATATAAAAAAATTTAAGAAGTTTACACAGAGGTTTTTTTTTAATTCAAAACATGGCAACATTAAACTTAGGTAAACCAGTTCATATATATATATACCTATGGAAAAATAAACATAGAGATAAAAATGTTGCAAGGCTGAATACATAGCTTTGGCCAAATGGTAAATAGAGTCGAATGAAAGAAAGACCAAGCCCAAGGAAATAGTCAGTGACCACATTTTATCTTCCACGGTCATGACTGAGATTATACCACATAGAGCATGGCAAGGCACACTAGCAGGGAGTTCGGTGGGGATTAAAGCCCCAAAGAGCAAGTCATGGGAGGGTGGGGTTCTGCCGCTCCCCATAGAGTGTTAAGCTCTGTGGGGAGGGACGGGGTCCCTCCCCCCCTCACACTTCTTGCAACAATAGTCGTGGTTGCAGGGGCTTCGGCTCCTATGGTCCACCATCTCTCCTATTAAAAAAAAAACAACTAGAATAGTAACCCTAATATGAATAGCGATTCAGACCAAATGATACTCTTAATGCAGTTTACTTTAATGTCATCTGCCAACATTTAGTTAATAAGATATGACTATGATGGTTTGTATAATACAATAGTACACTGTGTAAAAACAAAACACAGTGAGCCCAACAGAATTTATAAAAGAAAATAGGGAGCTTCATTCAGATTCAAAAAAAAATATGGGTCCGATTGCATATTTTATAGCTAACTTCAAATATATAGAAAATATAAAATGATGTAGGTATACTCATGTATGTATCTATTTTAACATGTGTGTGTGTGTGTGTGTGTGTTAACATAACATAGAGGGTAAAAGCTTATTCCTATTTCATAGCTAACCTAGTTTACAAAACACAAAGGTTTACTTTCTTTACTAAAGGAATGTAAATTACAAATTTCAATCCAGTTTTCTTTTACTCAAGGGAATACTTTATACATATTTTCTTAAGACTTTATACCAAATATATTCTTTCTTTACTTTAATCTATTTGAACAACAAAATAATAATTAGGGAGAGTGAGAGAGAGAGAGAGAGAGAGAGAGAGATAACATGAAATCAACCATACATAAAGGAAAAACTATAACTCTTTATTACACACATTTCAACTTTACGAGGGGGAAAAATAATCCCCAACCCTTATGAGATTTACTCACATTAAACGACTTATTACAACTCAAAATGAGTAAGAGGCATCTCTAAGCACTCTCTTTTACAACAATTCTAAAAATCACTAAACCATGTTTCCTTCTCAAGCCAACTCCTCCAAGCCCTCAAATGAACCTAAAACAAGATGACAACAAAAGGTATCCATACTCATGGGAAGCTCACCTCCCAACCTAGGCCTAAAATAGGCCACCCCCAAGCTTGGAGGTCTTCCAAGCAACCAAATTTCAATCCACAACAAAACAACACTCATTTCATGCACAACAACACCCAATCTGAGGCTTATCACAAAACTAATCCACTTTAGAGATGCATTTGAAAAAGGGTGAGAGAGTGGACTCACTCTACTCAAGGAGACCCACACTCTTAAACACATATCCTCTTGAATCACTTGGCCGCTTGCCATACTTCACATATCACAAAAAATCAAGGCACTCATGCCATAACCCAAACTTCTCTAATCCCCAAAATGAGGCCCTTGGCCACAAAATAAACACCATAACCAAGAGGGGGAACTGAGGAGGTTCTCATCCTCTCTCACCCAACACTAAGGAGAACTCTCTCATAAGGAGAGTCACCCAAACAACCCATAAAACCCACAACACATAACACTAAAATAACATAACACAAAACATGCATAAACACATTGCAATAGTAAAACATAAGAAAATGGCTTTGAAACTTGAGAAATACCTCAAAAGCTTCAAGAATGGAGTGAGTTTTGGTGAAGAGCTTCCACAAGTTCTCCCAAAAACTCTAAGTCCTTCACTCTCCCAACACAAGTCCAAAAATTCCCAAAAGAAATGAAAAGAAAGTACCCCCCTCTCACCAAAATGAGGGAGATATAAAGACAAGGCTCTCAAACCCTAATGGCTGAGAAGGTGACACTTGTCACCTTCTCCTCCATCCACATAACCCTCCTCACAACCCCACATGAATGTGGAGGTGACACTTGTCACCTCCCCATTCCACAAAGCTACACATTCTCCCACAAGTGCTCTCACACATGTGTGAGAGCATAGGGGAATGTGAGCACACAAAGGGAAGCTTCTTATGAATGGGGAGGTGACACTTGTCACCTCCTCATTCATTTAAGCTACAATCTTCCTCACAAGTGCTCTCACAGATGTGTGAGAGCATGGGGAAGAGGTTCACACATGGGAGAAGCTTCTAAAGCATGAGAAGCAAGGGTAACCTTACCCAAGTGGGTGAGGTTGGGATTCAATGAGATGGTGACCTTCCAACCACCCTCACACTTCCCAAACTCGTCACTTGACCTTAGGGTCAAATTTGGGTGACCATACAAGGTCCAAATCAAGTTTAAATAAGCTAGAAATGGTCCTAAACCCTAGGGGTATGACCTAGGGTCAAATTTTGACCATTAAAAACCTTTAGAAACACATAAAATCACATAAAAGTGGCTTCAAACATTTAGTACTTTAAATTAGTGCGAACTAAACAATACATTTGTATAACACCTCAAGAGATAAATTGAAAAGATATGAACTATACAAAATGTCATGAATCAATTACAACAAATATCAACATTCTCAAACACATGTGACCTTAGTCCTACTTAGGACTAGGTTGGTTGAACAGGGGATAGAATATGGTTGTTGTCTGACCTCCGAATTTCCATGGGTATGGTAAAGTAACCTGCACACTTCCAAGCACACATCAATAGTACATGATATAATAGCCAAAGCAAATGAAAAGCATGCATTACACACACATGATCACAATATACAACATCAAGATAATCCAAGATAACATAATGTCTCTCAAAACATCCATTACTCATAGGTATAAATTAGGATTACATAAGGTAAAATATAACATCAGTCTTGACAACTAAGCACATATCAATAGCATCAAATGTCATCCTAGCATATAACAACATATCATTAAATGGAAGTCTAACATGCCATCTAACCAACCATAAAGCACAATCCATTTATCTAATCTAGTATAAGATAAGGTAATGAGGTCCAAGTGCATGACCAACAGTCCCCAAAATACATAAGACCATAATAAATCCATCGAAAGAGTACCATAAGAAAAAAAATACAAGTGAGGTAAAAGTAGGCCTCACACTCTTCTCTAGTTGGCACATCCCTAGGTATAAAGGAGGGTCTATTATTCTTGGACTTGACCTTAGTGGGGTTGAATGATTTGATTTGGCATCCCTCCCATCAATTTGGTGATTATTGTTGTTCATATTTTGGATGGCATGGATAAATAGTTGTGTTGTTTTCTCATTTTGCTCCAAGAGAGCTTGAGTTGTTTGTTCGTTGCGTTCCATGAAGGCCCTGAATTTGTTTCCCATTTGTTCTGTCATTGTAGATGCAATTTTTTCCTTTTCTCTCTCTAAGGCCCTTTGAGCTCTTTGGCTAAGTTGCATCAACTATCTTTTGTCCTTTAGGCTAGAAGGAACGGTGCTCTGATACCACTTGTAATGTCCCCCTTAGGTGATTGCCCTAAATCTTGCCCTAGAATCACAAGTTAGGGTTACAATTTGCCAATTAAATGTTGTAAGCAAATTAAATCCTGATTTAGGTCCTATAATCATGTTAGATAACATTGGAAATACAATTCATTAGACCAAAACATATATAATAAATTTTCTATTCAAATCATGTAAGAGATATATAAATCTAGTTATGGATACCTGCAACCATATTAGATGAATATGATATGAAATACATTTAATTCTAAGTCTATAAAAGATTACATAAAACAATTTAACAAGTCTTAAGGACTTGTGGGCTCGACCATAAAGAGGGGGATGTAATGAGGTGCCCCAAGTATCCTATACCCTAGGCCCAACAGTAGGACCTTATCCTCTGTTGGCCTCATGTGGTCTTTAACCATCATCATGAGGTTGGCTGCCTATTTAGGACTTTACATCATTCCCTCCATCATACCAAAACTTCCTCTTATGAGATCCCATTTATTTATTTCAACAATTGATTCAAGTGAGGATAGTTCAGGAGGCTTCAATAGGGTGTCCTAGATCCTCAACTCTAGGCCCAAGGATAGGACCTTATCCTCATTGGTCTCATGTGGTCCCTAACCGATGGTCCTTAACCATCCTCATGAGGTGCTCTCATGTGGTCCTTAACCGATAGTCCTTAACCATCATCATGAGTTGCCATTCCCAGTGAGGAATCATTCACCATTCTCCCTCCTTGTAGTCTTGTCTCATCCCTCCTTGACCAATCATCACCAGAATAAGAACATTGTTCATAAAATCAATAATATAGGCTACATTGCCATCAACTATCAGTATTTTAATTGGTATAATTGTAAGTGTGTGTGTGTGTGTGTATGTTTGAACCTCTATATTCATCTATTAAATAGACATAGACATAGTTAACATTGCATACCACAAGGATAGGTAACTTTATTGTTCTATTGTCACATATATCATTGCTGTTATATAATCCTGGATGGCTTTATTATTTGACTCTACTTTGTATATTCCAAATGCTAATTCCTTCACCAATTGATGCCTTCAATTCTTCAAACTCCTCACACTTATACCTTCTCAAAAGATATGACTTTGACCAATGGTTATGTCTCTTGTCTCTTGCAAACAAATCGCATCCCTTCCTTAATACAAATCATTGACCTTTAATAAACATTTTTGTCTTCTAGCATAAGTCACTGCTTTGTCTTCTAGTTTAATTTGTCTTTTAGCAATTTTGTCTCCTCCTTCAAATTGTCTTTTAGTGCATTTGTCCTTTTGTGACTTTTGTCTTTTGTGATTTTTTCTTTTGTGACTAATCACATGAATGCTAATCGTTGTATTATCAAGTGTGATCATTGTCTTGTTAAATTTAAATCTTTAATTTAAATTTTGCCTTATCAAGGGAATTCAGCCTATCTCAAGTATGGGACATTTCAGCCCCCCTAAGGGACTGTTTGAAGGGAGAACTATTGATTGTCAACCCCCTGCCATGCCTCCCTACACCATCCACTTCTATGACAGAATTTGTAAACAAACTAAGTTAGTTGCATAGTAATCTATATGTAATCTCTCTATATTGATATTGTTTATAAATTTGAATGCAAGGAAATCCTATCTAACCCTAATGGTTAAAGATGTATATTTGTATATCAATATTTTGTATATGTTTTTCCTATGTTATGATTGCAGAACTCAAGCACAAGAATTATGCACTTTTGAAGATATTCAAAATGGTAAATCATAAAGCCTTAAACCTATTTCATGGCATTTGAATTTTATACGGCAATTTAGGTAAGGGACATTACATAAATTTATCCAACCAACAGTAAAAAGAAAAGTATCATATTCTTTTGGAATGCCATTGAATCCTATCAACTGCTCGTCCTTTTGGTATTGGGGCATGTATTTCAGTAATTGGGTGAACCTTTTCCAATACTGAGTTGCTAACATACCCCCTTGCCTGAGTACTTGGAAATCTATCCTCTTTTGGTCATAGAATAGCTAAGGTAACAATTGTTTGTGAAACAAGGCCACAAATGTGTCCTCAGTAGTGTCCTCACAAGTGAATCGCTACTCTCCTTTTAGGTAATCTCATGAGGTTGTCACTTCTTCGTAAGGTGGTCGGTTCCCCATTGGCCTTTCTAGTGTTTAAAATAATTTCTTAATTCAAAATATTTCTCCAATGAGATGAACCAAGCCTAGGCGCCATCTCCATTCATTGCCATAAGATGGGCCTCTACCTCCAAGTGTCCAAATGGCTATGACAAGGGTGACAAAGAGCCAAAGAGAATGGAATTTGGGCTTATAGTGTGAAACCATAGTAGTAGGCAAACACGTCTCCCACCCCCTGGGATGCATCTCAGATGCTGGTATGCATTTCCCGTATGAGAGATGGGTACAAAGATGTCTCGAGTCGCAGGAGACATCTTGGTTGTATTTGCAAACATCTTAGTTTAATAAAAATATTCTAAATTGGAAGCATCTCTACAAAAAAAAAGATCCAAAGTTTAAAAAAGAAAAAAAAACTTAAGGTAGGCTTCTTCTATGTTTCTCTTCATTTTTGTGGTTTTTCTGAGTATGCCTCTCATATTCAAATGACTCACGTATCATTTTTCCTAAGGAGCCGATGAATTATCTATATTATATATCTTCTTGTGAATGGTTTGTATCGGAATCCCTCCCACGAATGGTCTATATTTAGTGTTTAATATTAAAAACATTGGTTTTAAAATCTATGTGTAATCCTTGTCTTTAAAACTACCTTGATTGCCGTGTAAATTTTTTATCTTAAAAACTTAAAAACTTTAGTCTTCAAGTTTAAACTTTAAAACTACGTAAAAATAGGAATAGATGAAAGACTTTCTTCAAGGATTATTTATTTCACATTATATATATGATATATATATGATGTCTCCAGTTCCCATCTCCCATTTTTGACAAAATGGTGTATGGTACCTGTCTCTTAGCAACCTAGTGTGAAACCCATCATCCTCCCCAACTTGTCCCAAGCACTTTAGGCTTAGATGATACTATACATACTACAAACAAAAGAAAAGAGATTTTATGCTCAGTGGAACTTACTAAATGCACTGGCTTGTAGATCTCCTTAATACCTTATTCTTACAAAATTAAGTGATATGATATAAAGGAGACAAAGTAAGGGATAGCATTCAGTTATGGCAAGGTTGCACATGGCTTTTTTCTCTTTTATGATATAAGTTTGTGTCTATGGATGGAGATTCCTAGTGAGGGGGGAATAATAAAAAATATTTGAAGTAAAGTTCTTTCTTTGTTCATCTATGATACAAGTTTGTGTCTATGGGTGGAAAATATGAAATAAGAGTGGAAGATTCCAAATTATTGATAGTCTCCATGGTCTTCTAAAAATAGTGGACTCCAAAAATGTGGAAATTGAGCTAGTGCAAAGCATGTCAGAATGTGGGTAAATACATCCAACAACAGTAAAAAGAAAAGCATCATATTCTTTTGGAATGTCAACCAATGCACTTAGCATGGAAGATATGCTCTAGGATAGGCTTGGTCACAGCATGAATTGTAGATGAGAGCAACAAATTCACAAATGTACCTGCCTATCTGGCACCAGCAAGCACAATCTACTACTACCTCCTAAAAGATATGTGCCTTTCTTTTTCTTCTGTTTACTGTTGGAATTTATTAATCTTTGTCATCGTATTAACTTTACCCTGCCCCCGCATCAGACTTGGGGATTTCTAAAATCTGACCCCAGCACCATTGCACCTACCAGCATTAAATTTTGTAGTTCATTTTGAATTTGAAAGGAGAGTTTGAGCGCCCATTTCTAGGCATGAATGAATGAGAAAAAAGAGAGGAAAAATAGTTGACCGTAAGAACAAGAGTAAGCCTGCAATAGCAGAAGAGAGAATGAGAAGAAAAATAGAGAGAATAGAACCTGCAGTAGCAAAAGGAATGTGAAGGAGAATAATAGAGAGAACAAGAAAGAGAATACAACATAAGGGAATGTTACAGCAGCAATAGTGATCTACAGGAAGCTACAGAGTTTTTGGACAATAGCTCCAGATTTGAATTAGTGTGCAACTCCAGAGATTGGGGCAACTCAGAAAACAAAGCAGCAGCTTTGCCATTGAATGTGTATGAAGTTTTGAATGTATATTTTGTTTTCATTGTGTTTTGTCTCTCTCTCTCTCTCTTGTGTTTGTGTTTTGTTTTTTTATGTCCACTATGCTAAAGCACTTGTCTGGACAGCCTTTTAACCTCCCCTACTTACCAACAAGTGGTATCAAAGCCCTATTTTTCTGGGCAGTTTGAAACTTTTAGTGGGTGTTTTATATAAGCCCTAGTTTGTCTAGGCATTATCAGCCTTCTCAGATTTGAGAAGCATGGCAGGTGGGGACAGCAAAGGATGGCAGCAGCCACCAAATTTTGATGGGTAGAACTATGACATATTGGCTAAGGAGATGAAGACAATATTAGTTGCTAATGACCTATGGGAGTTGGTCATCAATGGGCTCACAAACACCACAAACCCAGCAGCTTATGCAGCCCTAACTAATGCTCAAAGAAACCAGTTGAAGGAAACAAGAATAAAGGATGCAAAAGCCCTCAGTCTAATTGAGGCAGCCTTGACAGAGGCTATTTTCCCCCGCATTGCAGCAACAAACTACTCAAAATAGGCATGGAAAATATTGCAGAACAACTATAAGGGAACTAACAAGGTGAGATCAGTGAAACTATAGCTGTTTAGGAGAGATTTTGAGACCCTACAGATGAAGGAGAGTGTGTCTATTTCATACTTTCACACTAGAGTTTCTACCATGATAAATCAGCTAAGGATAAATGGACAAACCATGGATGATCAAAGGATTGTTGAGAAAATCCTAAGTAGTCTACCTTCTAGATTTGACCCTATCATGATAACCATTGAAGAGACTAAGGACCTATCCAAGATGACAGTGGATGAGTTGATGGACTCTCTACAAAGCCATGAGCAACTATTGAATAGATCTACTCCTTCCCTTGAGGAAGCCTTCAAGGCTCAAAGCAATACAAGAGGTAGGGGAAGAGGAAGAAATAGCAGAGGTAGAGGTCAAAGAGGTAGAGGAAGAAGTAACTCTGGAAGAGGAGTTTCAAACAACCAAGAAGAGGCAAGCAGCTCATAGCCAAGCTATCAAGAAAAGAAGAAGAACAGTTCTAATCAGAGGTATGAAAAAAGCAATGTTTAATGTTATTATTGTCATAAGTTTGATCATTATGCTAGTGAGTGTAGAAAGAAACAACGTGATCATGGAGGCCAAAATGCTAATGTAGCAAATGAGAGCAAGGTTGAAAATGAAAAATAGTCAAATGTTTTTATTGTTTGCAACCTTGCTAAGAGTAGTGATGAAGTGTGGTATCTAGACAGCGGTTGTAGCAACCACATGAGTGGAAATAAAAACTTCTTTGCCTCCATAGATAGTAACATTAAGGTTGAAATAAAAATAGGAAACAATGAGCAAGTTCCCATCATGGGAAAAGGTACAGTCAACATTCAGTCCAAGAATGGTGAAAGGAGGAAGATCCAAGATGTATATTATGCCCCTAGCATAAAACATGACCTATTGAGAATTGGACAGATGGTCCAAAATGGTTATAAAATATTGATGGAAAATGGAGAGTGCACAATATTTGACAAAGGAGGCAGTAAGAAAGTAATTGCAGTAGTGTAGATGACAAGAAACAGAATGTTTCCTCTTAGGATACACATAGAATCTCCAGCACCATCTCCGACACTATCTCTGGTACAGTTCCCAGCACTATCTCTGGCACTCACAGCAATGGGACAACAATCTACCTTTGGGATAGTCATCAAAGACCCATCCAAATTGTGGCATTTGAGGTATGGGCACTTAAGTTTTTCTGGTTTGAGTTTATTGTCCAAGAAAGGCATGGTTAGAGGGCTACAAAACATTGTAGAGCCTGATGGAAAATGTGAATCCTGTATTTTAGGAAAGCATGATAGACAACCCTTTCAATTAGGATATTCTAAGAGAACAAAAGAACCATTGGTGTTGGTGCACTCAGATTTGTGTGGTCCCATGAAAACCCACACCTTGGCTGGAAATATTATTTTATGACATTCATAGATGATTATAGCAAAAAAATCTGGGTTTATTTTTTGAAGAACAAATCAGAAGCCTTCAAGAAATTTAAGTGGTTTAAGGCATCAGCTAAAAAGCAAAGTGGCCACTATATCAAAGCCCTAAGAACAGATAGAGGGGGAGAGTATATCTCTAAGGAATTTTTGAATTTCTACATAAATGAAGGCATAGAAAAGCAGTTTACAACTAGGTATACTCCACAGCAAAATGGAGTGGCTAAAAGGAAAAATAGAACCATTCAAGAGATGGTAGCAAGCATACTGAAAGTAAAAGGACTATCACATGTTTTTTGGGGTGAGGTTGTAGCAACCGTAGTCTACCTATGAATATGTGTCCTACAAAGGCTGTTCGTGATAGGATTCCACAAGAGGCGTGGAAAAATAGCAAATGGAGTGTGGAACACCTAAGAATCTTCAGGTGTGTGGCATATGCATTCGTGCCTAAAGAGAAGAGGCAAAAATTTGATGATAGAGGTGAGAAATGTATCTTCATAGGCTACAGTGAAGATTCAAAAGCCTACATACTGTATAATCCCATCACCAAAAAGGTTGTGATCAGCAGGGATGTTGAGTTCATTGAGAATGAAGCATGGGATGGAATGGTGGACAGCACCACGGGTATTTCAGTTACAATACCCCTCGAAGATGAAGAAGCTCTAAAGGACATCAACTCTGGAGGAGCTACGGAGAGCAGCAGCTTGGGGAGAAACTCCTGTAGAGAATTGGAGAAAAGTAGTTATGGAGGTGTTCAACAAAGCAACTACAGAGGTGGATAGCAGCATAGCAGCTCCAGAGATCAGTAGCTCTGGAGGTCTACAACTCCAGAGATTTGCAGCTCTAGAGTTCAGCAGAGCAGCAGCTCCGAAGGTAATTCATACCTTACACTCACATCATTGATGCCATGGAGGACAAGGAGTCTGAAGGAGATTTATGACAGCACAAGGTATGCTGATATGGATGAGAATTTAGATTTTGCATTATTTTCTTGTAGTGATCCAGTGCACTTTGAAGAAGCTGTGAAAGAAGACAAATGGTGTAAGGCCATGGATGAAGAGCTGGATGCCATAGAGATGAATGGCACATGGAAGCTAACTCATTTACCCAAGGGTAAACAAGTGATTGGAGTTAAGTGGGTCTATAAGACCAAGTCTACTGCTAAAGGAAAGATTGAAAGACATAAGGCAAGGCTAGTTGTCAAAGGGTACAAACAACAGTCTAGAAGAGATTATGATGAGACATATGCACTAGTTGCAACACTGGAAATAGTTCAGGCAGTCATAGCTATAGCAATCTAACACAAGTGGAAGGTGTTTCAAATGGATGTAAAGTCAGCCTTCTTGAATGGAGTGCTGAAAGAGGAAGTGTATGTGGAGCAGCCACCTGGCTATGAAGTCCCAAGGCAAGAGGACAAAGTATATAGGCTCTGGAAAGCCCTCTGTGGGCTAAAACAGGCACCTAGGACATGATACAATAGAATAGACTCATATTTAGTGAGTAATGGCTTTAGCAAAAGCAACACTGAGCCCACTCTTTACATCAAAGCAGCTAAAGGTAATATTTTGACTGTTGTTTTGCATGTAGATGAACTAATTTTTACTGGCAATAGTGATCTTTTCATTGTTGATTTCAAAGAGGCAATGAAGAATGAGTTTGAGATGACAGACTTCGGTCTACTAAGGTATTTTCTTAGCATTGAGGTCAAACAAATAGAGCATGGCATATTTATTTCGCAAACTAACTATGCCAAATAGATTGTGAAAAGTTTTAAAATGGAGAATAGTAAACTTGCCCATACACCAACAACTACAGGTCTGAAATTAAGTAAAGAGGACAGCAGCAAGGAAGTAAACCCAACCCTCTATAAGAGCATGGTTGGAAGCCTCATGTACTTGACAGCCACTAGGCCTTATTTGATGTATGTTGTAAACCTGATTTCTAGGTTCATGGAGAAGCCTAAGGACACACATTGGCAAGCATGAAAGAGGATCCTGAGATATGTGAATGACACAATAGGTTATGGCATCTTGTATGGTGTTTCTAATGAGTTTAAGTTGGTTGGTTTCATGGATAGTGATTGGGCAGGTAATGTAGATGACTGGAAGAGCACATCCGGCTATCTATTTCACATGGGTTAAGGCATGATATCATTGGCATCCAAGAAATAGCCCATTGTCTCTCTCTCTCTATAGTAGAAGCTGAGTATATTGCAGCAAATGTAGCAGCTTGTTAGACTATTTGGTTGAGAAGGATCCTTGCAAACTTGAATGAGCAGCAAGAAGATGGTACAACCATTCATTATGACAATGTTTCATCAATAGCCTTGACAAAGAATCCAGTCTTCCATGGATGAAGCAAGCACATTGAGATCCGTTATCCTTTCATAAGGGAGTTGGTAGAATGAGGAGAGATTGTGTTACAGTATTGCAGATCCGAGTGGCAGCTCACTGATATTTTTACAAAGGCATTGCCAAGAGATTCTTTTGAATGCTCAAGAGATAGGCTTGGCATTATTGATAGCTCCGGAGATGTGCAACCTCAGAAAGAAGATAGCTTTGGAGATTTAGCTCCAGAAGGACAACAGCGAAGCTCTAGAGGTTCAACCCTTGAAAGTCTGTGCAGCTCTAGAGATGCAGAAATAGAGCTCTAAAGATGTAGGGTGTCAGCTCCAGAGATGCAAACAGAGTGCTCCAGAGATGCAGAAAAGAGCTCTAGAGGTGATCCAGAATGGCAAAAACTGCTCCGGAGATCTGCTCCGGAAAGGCAAATGCAAAGGTATAACTCTAGAGATCAGTTCTAGAAAGAAAATTGTTGAATGGCATCTGACTTTAGATTAAGGGGGGGTGTTGGAATTTATTAATATTTGTCAGCATATTAACTCCAGCTTGCCCCTGTGTTAGACTTAGGGATTTCCAAAATCTGACCCAAGCATCGTTGTACCTACTAGCATTAAATTTAGTAGGTCATTTTGAATTTGAAAGGAGAGTTTGAACACCCATTTCTGAGCATGAATGAATGAGACAAAAGAGAGGAAAAATAGTTGACCGTAAGCACAAGAGTAAGCTTGCAGCAGCAGAAGAGAGAGTGAGAAGAAAAATAGAGAGAATAGAACCTACAACAGCAGAAGGAATGTGAAGAAGAAGAATAGAGAGAATAATAGAGAGAATATAGCAGAAGGGAATGTTACAGCAACAGTAGTGATCTACAGGCAACTATAGAGTTTCTGGACAGCAGCTTCAGATTTGAATTAGTGTGTAGCTCTAGAGATGGGGGCAACTCAGAAAACAAAGCAGTAGCTCTACCATTGAATGTGTATGAAGTTTTGAATGTAATTGTAAAGTGGAAAATATAAATATATTTTGTTGTCATTGTGTTTTGTCTCTCTCTCTTGTGTTTATGTTTTGTTTTTCTGTCGTCCACTATGCTGTAGCACTTGTTTGCACAACATTTTAACCTCCCATGCCTACCAACATTTACTAAGTGATTAAAACTTAGCTCTTCAAAAATTAACATATACTATAAGTCTAAGACTTAAGTTGATACTATTTTGTAGCTCCTTTAATCTAGTTACTATTTGATGTCATATCTGTTATTTTGTAACCATTGAAACATGAACTCTTCTCACTGTACTCCCATGGGAATTTTGGAACTTTACTAGAATACACACACATGCACATAATAGCATCTTTTATCCCCAAAAAGTAAAGTTGATGATTATGCTTCTCAAGGTCTCAGAGCATGCAAGCTGGTCTGGCTACTTTTATTTTCAGATTGTTCAAGTAGTACTTTTGGTAGCAGGAGCACCTTCAGATCTGGTTCATGTGATTACAGGGTAAGCTCCCTACATGTGAGATTTTATTTTTTGATTTGATAACAACTTTAGCATAGATTTGAATTTTATTTCTTGTTGTTCCATTGTTGGAAAAAATATTTTTTTGCACTAAAGGGTTGTTCTTGCCTTTATCATTTTGATTTGCTGATTGAATATTCTCACGCCACTATTTTGGTGAGATTGGAGAAGCACTTGTCTTCTACATTGATAAAGCAATATTTGTTGGATCCCCTGATGTTGGGAAGATGGTATGCATTTTGTACATTCTCAGGGTTTAATAGTGTTACATTTGTATGTGTTTATAATGGTAATTAATTTTTTGGCCACTAAAAAGAAAACTTCAGAAGTGCGGGAACAATGTTACATTGTTATTCTACTTGTGAATCTCCTTGTTCTTTATTCATCCTGAACACATCTTATTTGGTAGCTGTTAATTTGTTTTCGTGTAAAGTTTCTAAACAGGCCTTTAACCACAATTCCCCTGTGATTAAGAGTTAAGAGGAAGTTGTAAGTGGATATCAATGTGTTTACATAATATCTTGGAATTGTTTCTTCTGACCATTAGTTTTGGGGGAATAAATATCACATAAAGAGTTGTACCGTAGGGTATAATATTGTATCCATTCAAAGCTAAGACTGGAGCAACTAATTTAGATATTGGATAATTATTCCTTCAAACTCATTTTTTCATGGAGGTCATGAAGAACGCATCAAAGTCATTGACACCAATAACTCTGGAACTTGGTGGAAAAGATGCATTCATTATTTGTGATGATGTGGATGTTCCTCAAGTATGTCCTCTTATCAGGAACTTCTTTATCAAATGGGACAAGTAATAGTGCAAATGCGTATCTAGGTTCTATGTCTATCTAAGTCTGACATGTGGTAGCTTTTTATTTAATCTATATACCCATGTGCTTGTAATTTGTAAAACCTGGTTACTTTGGAATCATACTATATGACATGTCAGGTTTCACAAATAGCTGTCTGAGCTACTTTACAATCAAGTGGACAAAACTATGCTGGTGCTGAGAGGTTCTATGTACACCAAGATGTCTATGCATCTTTTGTGGCTCAAGTAATCTAGATCATAAAGTCTGTGCGTGTGGTAAGTATGATAATGCATCTAACTCAATTTTTTAATGCAGTGTAAGTAGGAGATTATCTTAGTGTCCACAAGTAACCTAACTAAATGAAAAAAATTTAGAGTAAAAAAGAACCCTAGGTGTTACGGTTACTGAGAAGTAAAAGAATCAAAGATTAAACCAAATTAACAAAAGCAAAAGTAGAGGGTATATACTCAAAGTGGAATCCTAGTTATAATGTGAAAGTAAAAAATAGATGGTTATTTAAAGGGAGGATCTCATAATGGGGCAGGGGGAGAAGCCTGAGGAGCCCAATGCTAAAGCTAAAGACTAGGGTCTAGAAACCAGTGCTGTCATATGCTTATAAAAATGCTTGGAGCAGAAGAAGTAGCAAAATATTCATAGAAAAAGAAGAACCAGCAGCTATATCATCCACCACTAGAAAAAGATTATTGTAGGATCTGATAATTTCCATGGTTGAATGTCCTAGGCAAAGGGATGCAATTTGGACAATCCTTAGAGGAAGAAAAACATGTTGTGGTGAACCTGTTCAAATAACCAAAGCCTAATAATGTCTAGATGTGGAGAGAAACTGGTGATGCACATCCATTGGTACAAATTTCTTGATGATGTTGACATTTAATGTGAGAAAAAATTATCTTGTACGCTTTTGAGTTGTGAATTAAAATATGATTTATTAATAGATCATACATTATCTGCTCTTAGCATTTGTTATTATTTCTTTCCAAGCATGTGAATCCTATGAGTAGCTTAATTTACTTTATTCTCGGTTGAAGATAGCTTTGCAGCTGGCACAAATTTCATGAAACAATGAAAATGATTTTGATATGTAGTACTTCAAATAGGTGCTGATTAGCCAACATGATTTCTACCTTAGGAAATAAATAGAATAATATTTTTGAGATATCTATGTTCATTGTGATTATAACAACACTTAAAATAAGAACAAGTATAGTTGTACATGAAAATTAAGATTCATCATGATTCAAATTTACACAACGCATCAAGATTCAATGTTCATTGTATAGTTACAAGACTTGGACTCACCTCGATCTTGGCATGTTGATTTTTGACCTGGACTCGGACTTGGCGTAAACTTGGCAAATTAAAAAACTCATGAAATACAGATATTTTTAAGGATTTAAAAATTGTTTTATGCACCCTTTAATAAATAAACCTTAAAGACACAATAAACTTACCAAATAGAAGCTACTTTGATCAATACACAAGTATACATCGATCACATAAGTATAAATGCAAATTTTAGCTTAAGGAAATAACACATTTAGATATATAAATATTGTCAAATGTATACAAAACTCATCGAATATGAAATCCATGTCATCAAAAGTTCAAAATAAATATCAAAACAAAAACTATAAGTCTATGGCTCAAAGGAGCTTGCATCACTTCGCCCAACATCACGGCAAGACCTACATGAGCATCTAAGATAAGTCCTAGATGATGATGCAACCATGATATCTTCCTATGTCTCAGTGACACTCACACCAACATCCAAGGTGTCTTCTTGTGCTCTATCCTCCTCTTTTGCCATGGCTACTGTCTCTACCTCTTGATCCACCTAGTCAACCCATGCAAGGCCCTCATCACTGAAGATAGGATCCTCAACCTTAGTGATCCATTCTGATTGGGATCAACCTCCTCTAAGGTGATGGGAGATAAGTCAATACCCAAAATTTGTTTGTGGCAAAGATGAAAGTTGTAATGAACATAAACAAGATCATTCAACCTTTGCATTGACAATCTATTTTGCTTCTTGGATTGTATGTGCTCAAACATACTCCAATTGCACTCACATCCTAAAGCACTGCATGGTTGGCTCAAGACACAAACTGCAATCCTTTGAAGATTTGGCACCTTAGCACCAAATCTTTCCAACCATGCATCTGAGATGAGAAAAAGACAAAAATCAATCTCATTGTCCAACTTTAAGTTTCAATATTTAATAATAACGTGAAAAAAAGGAAAAGTTTTAATTTTTAAACTTAAATTATGGTCTTAATAGATTTTTACCTGGTTGCAATGTTGACCGAGTTACTTTGGATATCTCTTGTGCAAAGAGATCTCCTTGTGCAAATCTAAACATCTCAATCTTAGTGATTATTTGTGCTCCAAGCAGAGGATCAGGTGCCATCTGCTCTATGATTGTGTAGAGCCCACTCAAAAGCTCCTCATCGGCCTTGAGATCTGGGCAAAATTGGAATGCTGGATTGAGGAAATAGGCAGCTGCATGTAGGGGCTTGTGAAGGTGGAGGTTCCATCGTCGATCAATGATGTCCCATATGGGATGATACGTATCCTCAACTCCAATGTAAATAGATATAATGGCCTCTTTGATCTTATCCATGCCCTTATATATGTAGCCCATTATGGGCTTCTCTCCATCAACAAATCGTAGGAGAACAACTAAAGGTTCTGTGAACTACAATTATTGTGAAACATTAATATAAGTAAGTGTGAACAAAAATAAGCAAATAAAAAGGCAATATGAATAAAAATATAATGTAGATTTACCTCTATGATCTCCTTGGCCAGAAGCCAGAAGTTGCGCTCATGAAAAATCCAATCAACCACATCAACCCATGCATTGGTCTTAGCTTATGATGAGGAAGTCCACTCCTCACTAACAAACATGTGCCTTAAAGTTGTCTTTGACTGAAGCAAAGATTACAATGTGATAAAATTTGTTGCAAACTGAGTTATTCCAAGTTGAGCCAACTCCTTCCCTATGAAATTCCTCATTAGGTTGAGGACCCAAGTATGATTATACATGTATTTACAAATATTTTCAGCCTACTCCACATAGGTTTTGATTCATAGAATTTTGCGAAGATCCTCCAATATGAGGTGAAGGTAATGAGCAACACAAGGAGTCTAGAATAAGGATGGATTCCTATCCATGAGTAGTTTACCTGCAACAACATGATTTGTTACATTATCATTAACTATTTGCACCACATTCTCCTCACGCAACCAAGACTCCCTTCAAAGCTTCACAAAGGAATTCAACATTTTTTGTGTTACTTGAAGCATCAATAGATTTTAAGAACATTGTGCCACCTGAGAAATAAACAAAATCAATGATTTAATAAAGTAGAAATTAAAAATCTTAATCACTAAATCAATGCATTTTAGGAGTACAATCACTTGAGGAAGAATCAAGAAAACTTAGCAATGTTCTATTTCTTTTATCCATTCAACCATTAGTCAAGATGGTGCAACCCTTCTTCCATATCTCATGTTGCTCCTCAATTGTGGCTTTCACATCAACCACTTTTTGAGACAAAATGGAGCCCTTTATCTCCCTATCATTAGGGGCTTTGAACCTCGCCCCACAAATAGTAATGGCATCCACCATGATTTGTCAATAAGGAGACCTAACACAAATAAAATAAATAAAATAAGTATTCTAAAATTGAGAGTTTAACTTTGAATTCTACATACCTCTAAATTTAACTATATATTTTAAAATTAAAAAAAAGTGAATTACCTGGTTGCGTGGAATGAAATGGTGCAATAGAACCAAAAGTTTCCAATTGCACTTCTAGCTGCATCATGTTTATTTTTGTTCCAACCCATGCTCTTAAGTGATGGTTGGGAAGCTAGGCCCAATGCTAACACTGTCACTGCCACTAGTCATAGATGTAGGAAATGGATGAATGGAAGAAGAAGACTCTCCACCAATGGCTGCCATCTCCTCTCTTTGCCTCTTTTTTAGTTTCTTTTGTTGCTCAAAGGTTTCTAATTGACTTTGCACTTCATGTATAACTTCAAGAGGCACTTTTGGGCATGGCTTAGCATCTCAACATGGTATATGTACAAGATGATATTTCAATTGGTTAATGCCTCCCCCAAATATTTTTGTTTTGCAATGAAAACAAGTTATCTTCCCTTTCTTTGTCCCATGGATGGCATGTTCCAACAAGAGTCCTTTCTTACTAGGGTTGACATTATGATTAAGACAATTTATAAATGTAAAGAATGCTACCATAACATATAAATAGAAAATAAATTAACATTTATGGTCTATAAATAAATTAAATAAAAAACATTTAGGGTTTGCAACTATAAAAATTAATTTATTTTACAAAAACATCGAACATACCTAGGGTTTGTTCTTTGGTCCATTAAAATAAAATAGAAAAAGAAAAACAAATGTAAAAGAGAAATGTAATTTTTATTTTAAAAAAAAAAACTTCAAAATACAAACTTACCTCTTAAATCTTGTTTGAAATTAATGGTGAGCTCTTCCCAATCCTTTGTAGACTCCTCTAGATGCACCAAAAGTAGCTACAAACCTGCCCAAATATGATTCAACCACCTATTTTTGCTCAATCTGCCTGTTGGTTTCCCTTCAATGCAATATACTTTTTGCCCAAAACTTTCTTTTCCTTATCCTTTGGCTTGAAAATGAAATGAACTTGTTTTTAGCGTGTAGGAGACCATTTTAAGTCACTTTATTTTGAGTGTTTTGGTTTTTCTTGTTTAATTTTTTCTAACTTTTATTTTACCATTTGCGACCAAGTCTTGCCTATTTTGGCGAGTTTGGCAGACTTGCCAAAGACCTGATTCTCGAGTCCTGAGACTCGTTTGATGCCCCTCTCCTTGATAGTTCTGGTGAGTTTGGCAGACTTGCCAAAAGACTTGAGTCTCAAGTCCCTAGAACTCGTTTGATGCCCCTTGCCTTGAGACTCATCGAGTCTAGGTGAGTCTTGTAAAACTTCATTGATTTAAGTATAGAAGCAATAAAAACTTTATTGTTTATTTTTTTTCAATTGATTAGAGGGGGAATCTATAGGGGCCTTGCCTAGACCAAAGACACTAGAAAACAATATCCCTAAACAAGGGTACAAACAGAATGTAAACTCAACAAAGAAAAGCTACAAGACTAGAAATAGGACAAGCAAGAGATACACTTCAAACAATAAAGGCGACCAAGGCAATAATAGACAAACAAAAACCAAGAACCTCAAGCAAGCCTAAGCCTCCACCAGCCTCTTGCTACGACGAAAGAGAAGACATTACGTCCATTGGGTACCTTATCCAATTGCTTCAAAAGCTTCCATTTGAAGTTTTTCAATCTTTATTTTCTGAGCATGCCACTTCTTGTGCTCTTCCACAGGTTCAGAACTAAACAAGCTAATGCCACCCACTGAATCTTGAACCTATTGCACCAATTAGAAATCTTGAAGAAAGTCCTCATCTTCTAGCTTCTCTGCTGTGCCTCTTGAACCTGCTGCAAAACCTTGACCAAAACCCTGAGGCTGCTGTGAAGAATATTCATACTGCTGATCTATGCTGTTAACCTGGAGTTTGACAAAGGCTTCACTCTCAGAATCGAAACACTAGTAGAAGTAAAGAAGCAACCATGTTTCATCCAGACAAAATCCTCACAAGGCCTTCTTCCTCGCTTACTATTGCTGAACCAAACCCAAACACCTCTTGCTAGAAGAGCACTCTGACTGTCTACGGTCCAGTATGTTGCATTTGAACAAAAGACCTTCAAAATCCACAAATTGTACCCTCGGAACAAGTGAGGATAAAGTCTGGATCAACTGGAAGACCGAATGAGAGAGATCAACAAGAACACAAACCTTGCCAAAACTACCATGAAAACCATCCCAATCGGCGTTTGCCTTCACAAAGTAGTTTATCTGTTCCACCAATGACTGAATCATTTCAATTGATCTACACACCAAGGGAAGATGATAGAAGCGAACCTGGAAAGGAACGCTTGAAAAAACCATCTTTTCTGGATTGAAAGATGATTACCAAGGGTATGAAAAGAGATCAGATCAGCCATGAAACCACAACCCTCGCTTCCAAACACACTTCCTATCTTCAATGAATGAAACGTCAAGAGAAAAAAACTCTTTGGGAGAATTGATATAGAAGGAAGAATAACATCCGGCCAAGAGACTACCATCCATTTGGAAAATACTAGTTTGCTCACAGCCTTTTGCCACAATCTTGCCCACTAAAAAGTGAGCATCCTATTCAAGAGAGAACTTGACCACATTCTTTTTTGGCGAATGCATCACCAAGGGATCTGTTGAAAGATTAAGAGGGATATCCCTTATAGCAGGTGCAGATGAGTTGTACTCAAATCCATAGGTCTGCTCAAGAA
This sequence comes from Cunninghamia lanceolata, assembly GCA_027924645.1. NCBI lineage: Eukaryota > Viridiplantae > Streptophyta > Pinopsida > Cupressales > Cupressaceae > Cunninghamia > Cunninghamia lanceolata. The sequence goes on from BSBN01001048.1 coordinate 13,800,722, forward strand.
GATCATGGTCCTTCTTAGTGGCTGTAGTTGGCACCATTGACCTTGAGGGAAGAGATAGAACGAGAAGAGATTAGCCCCACACCTGTTGCCTCAAGCCGGGTATAACCACTAGAAAGCTTTAGCATAACAGGCCAATGACAATCCACAGAACCTGTGAGAAATGAGATACAAAAGTCACTGCATGAACGAAAGGGGTTTCCAGCATTTTTGCATTCATGATAAATCAAATGCTCTACATCTGAAGCAGGGCTTCATTCCTTCCCCTCAACAGCAGTAGAAGATCCATCTAGAGCTAAATTAGAAGCAAAAACAAGATTAGAACCACCCTTCCCCTATTCCACACCTGGCTGAGGCCGGCTGCACTGATTTGCTATTGGAAAGCCTAAAAGTCAATGAATGAATGAGCTGATCCATCCTCTCATCACCAAAGTGCACTGCCCAATCCTTGCCGATGTCTTCATCATCCCACTCTCTAGTGAGTGAAGCTAAGGGATCCCTTCCATGCCTGCCAACAACTTTACTTCCAGAGATGCATTTCAAACGATAAGCTCTAAAGGCTTTCCTGCTTGACATTGCCTTCAAAAACATAATTTATTCATTACAAGTATATAATGGAAAATGAGTGATGACAAATGCTAATGTCAAATAATTTCACATGTTGATGCAGGCTTCTTCCTTTTCTTTCTTCCTTTTACAACTACTGCAATTTGAATAGGGTTTAACTACTGCAAGTGCAATTTGAACTATGGCTTGCAAATAAAAGTGTTGTTTATTTAAAGTTTAACTGACTGTTTACAGGGACATTTGAGAGATGTTTGGGATATCCCTAGGTGTCTTGAATATGACGAAATGCCCCTGATTCATTTCATGCTCTTGACCCCTGTTTGGTGGACATTGAGTTTTTTTTTAAAGGATGGCTTGAGCATTTTTTTAATTGTGGACAGCAAAAATAAAAGGAGATTGTGTCTTTAGACACTGCCAAAAGAGAGAAAAGTTGTAGCAGACTTAGTAAAGCCACCTCCTCCAACATAAGTTTTAGTGAATATAATTGCATGAAGATAGTGGTTTGCATATTTGCTGCCAAGGATAATCCGTAGAAGGATGTAAGATTCCTAATCAGATCTGCCCTAAAATTCTGATTTTATTACTGAATTTAATCCCTAAATTTCTACACTTTAGAATTTTGTTTAAAACCCTAGCATTCTGATTTTTATTTCAGCTCTTAATTCATTCTAAATGGTTTATGGGATTAGTGCCTGCTTGATAGTAAACATAGAGTTACATTGTATAAATTATTGTAGGAGGTTGAAGGCCATGAGGATGCACATGATAAGGAACTTGCTATGACAAGAAAAGGTGTAGTACTTGTTTGACAAAAGGGCTATTCAAAGGTGTTTTCAGTTGGGAGGCATTGTATTATTGTAGAATGTGAGGTCAGAAGACAAAGGTAAACATGGGAAATTTGATGCTCTTTGGCTGGGTTCTTATGTCATTAATGATCAATGTGGATTAGGTACCTTTCACCCTAGGAGGTTGGATGGAAATCTCTTGGAAACAGACAACACTTGAAGTATTGTTTTACTGAGTGTACTACATATTGAAAACTATTGTAGATACTTTCTCCTTTTGTCTTCTTTTGTGCAATCATGATTGTTGTTTTCTCATGATAAAGTGTTCATTGCTTAGGTTTTGCCCTTACTTTATGTTGTGTTGTCCCCTTCTGTGCTTTGTGTTTTGTGTGCTTTGTTGTGCCCTTAGCTTGTACCTCGGAGATACCATAGATTCTTGTGTTTGCAAGAGGCACACATCCCCAACTAGAACCAATGTTGGCTAGGTTCCCAAAATTGTAAATTTCATGCCTTCTTTGTTGCCCCTGTTCACTTGTTGGCCCCTCATTGATTACCTATTTGAAATCTTCTTTCAATGGTCCCATTGAAATATATTGTGCTTTGTGTTGTGAGTCTTGTCCTTGTAATCGGTCTTTGTATTGTGCCATGATGTTATATTTAGTGTTTGAGGGGTTTGTGGTCCTAGTTGCATGTGTCTTTCTCTATAGGTTTTGGTGTCTACCTTGCACTTTGTATATTGCAAGGTTACTTCATAATCCCATGGCCTTGCTATGTATTAGATGGTTAGACATTAGGCATCGGGTTGTAGTCTTTAAGTTGCATGTGTTGTGATCATGTTTCTCCACTCTGCAACCCTACAATGCCTTGTGTGTGTGGACTTCCTTGCTCTACTTGTAGTGTTGCAAATTTCTCATCTCCCCCCATATCTCGTAACTCCAAAAGTCTAATGTTTAGCGGGCTGACAAGCCTTGCATGCATATCCACATGCCCCTTTTTATGTGTATCAGAGTCCTTGCTCCTCACCTTGCCTATTGTTAATGTAGTCTCGAGTCATGAACCTTATGAAAGGCTACTAACCCGAGCAACTCCTCACACACAGCTGGTTTATAATAGTAGTAGGGAATGTGATAACTCAGAACTTTTGTTTCGTTCTAGCAACCAAAATCAACATAAATAACAACACTTGGAACTCAATTTACAAATAACAACTTATGACTTAGAATTCAAATTACAACTATAGTGGTCATTAACAGTAACACTAAGCTAGCATACAAGGTCACAAAATTTATAATTGACTTATCTTCTTTGCACAGACAACAACGCTAGCTTCCTTTTCCTCCAACAACCCCTATTCCTTCTATCAACACTTGTACTAGTAATATCACTAATTTGCCTTAACTCATCCTAACAACTCATTCATTATATCATACTTGGATCTCTTCAGTCCTTGGCTCACGACACTTGACCAACCACCTCTGGCTATCATCATGTTTTTATTCTTTTTTATTATAGAGTTTTTAGCACATGGAATTGTTGCCAAATATGATTAGTTAGGATGTTGCCAACCACATCTATCAAGACTTGACCAAGAACATTCATTGTTTGTAAAAGGTATGTCTGCTAGAGCTGCTGGTTAGGAAGTTGTAATGTCCTGTCCTCTTATGTTTTTTGTGGTTTAGTTGATACCTCGTGCAGTTTGGGTTTTTTGTATTTTTGACATAGAAACATGCATATACATATATTCAAAAATAACAACAAATAGAGATACCCAGATGTTTACATTTGATGGAAATGTATTACAAAGCATAAAGGAACAATACCCATATGAAGAAATGTCAAAAATATGGAATATCTCAATACCCATTTCGTTGTCCAAATATTACAAGGTTGGAAATGAAGGTACAACAAACTGTGAATGCTCAAAGCTCACCAATTGATACCCAACTTAAGATGAAACATCGAATATCAAAGAACAACCAAGAGACTATGGACGCCTTAAAGGATGCTGAAATACATACTAGAATACAGATTTTTTTTATGGGCATGTAGTCCCATGTCTCCACTAGTGCAATACGACCCCTGTTGGAGTATATCAACACACTAACAACACCCAACTACCCTCAAATCACTCCTTATACTCTCTGTTGTGGCTGTGAGTGTCTATTGACCCAGCTGGCAAGAAAATTAGACCAAATGCCTCACACAAAACTCTATGAAAGTTGTTGTATGGTATGAGACTTATTGGAGGAGGTACAACCTGTTTATGGGCCCAAAAGTTCATCAAAACACCATGAAAAATGCAGTCTATAACTTGCAATCTTGTCTTCAATATCCCTCTTAAATTATAGTGTCAAAACATTGATGTTATCTCCTTGAAATCTCTTCCGTGACAAACTAACTTCTTACAATGAAGCTCAAAGGTAACCCCTAAAATGAAACTACTCAAATAACACCCTAGGAGTGTCTTTCAACCCCGCAGATGCTCTCAACCATGGAGGTTTTGATCTCCAAAGTTGCTGGTACAAACCCTTGCTCACAATGAACAAAACTTAGACTTAGAGTAAAAATAATCATAGTGAATGAATTGAATGAAGTCTCTTTCTTTTCTTTTATTCCTCTTTCCTCCCACAATGCCTTTTTTGGGAATTTAAATATTTTAAATTTTATTATACTCCCTTTGTCTTGGGTGCCACATAAAGTGACTTTAGGAACTCAAAATATTTCATAATGTTCATAATATTTTATAAAGTCACCTTTTAATAATAAACATATTAAGTTATATATTTAATTTAACTTAAATATGTCTATTATTAAAATAATAATATGAATGGTCTCTTTTGGCTTTTGTAGTACCGCTGAGTTGGCTAATGGAATGTCAACATGTTTCTGGAGTGTTGCATCGACTTGCTCGGAGTCCCATGAGCCCTTGCTATAAATAGTAAGTTTGGCCAAATGGCCCAAACTCACTCCAAAAAAAGGTAACTGTAACTGGCAACTCCTGCCAAGAGAAATCCATCTCATCACTCTGAAAAGTTGACTGAGCTTTGGTGAGCCACATCATCGTGGGTCCCCTTACCACCCCCACTAGTCTACGAGAACCTGTGTAGTAGACTAGCCCAATACACAAGTGCCGACTTAGGAAGGGGACATTACAGAAGTAATAGCCTAGCATAAGGCACTAGTTAATAACAACACTAATTTGATTGAGGTCACCTAACATAGAGAAAAGAATGAATCACTTGGAAGAATTTTTAATATGCAAGCACTCACAACTCCACTAAAGTTGTCAAACGATGCAGGGAGAAAGAGAACCCTTGACAAAATAAAATGCTAGCTAGCAAGGATAATGTAATTGTCTTTAGATATTCACTCATGTGACCTAAAAATGACAACCAACATGATACATGACCCAACATGGAAAGATGTAACTCCCAATTGGAAGAATTATCACAGCTATCGTCAACCACAATAAATGTCTGGCCAACGAATAATAGCAGGTGAGAGGGAGAATAATGAAAGAATATTTTGAAACAAAATAGTCGACAGACAAATGGATGCAAACTAGCCAAAAGGTCTAAATTCAACGCCACTTCAACCAGGACATAATTGTGGAAAATAACTCCTTCAACGTCCATAATAAACATGGCATGTGGGCCCCAACAAAAAATACAAATTTGAAGGAAATACTTAGTAAATAATGATGTTGTAGGAATAAACTCACAACCAACATAGTATGAAATGAAATGTCCACCATAAGGTTTTAATTGTGAACTAGGATAAGAAAGGCCCTAGCAAGGAATCAATTCCCAATATAAATTCAAATTAATAAAAAAAAGGAAAATGTCTCTAGAATCTAATGTAACGGCTAGGTCAACAAATGGGGCCATGAAGTCTAATGCCTTAATGAATGAAATTTGCTGCATTATATGCTTCATAGAGTTGTCAACAAATGATAAGAAATACCATGTAGGCCAAGAAAGTGCCAAGGATCATGACACAAACTAAATCAACAACCTGAAAAGACACACCCACATAGAATGACCTAAAAACCACACACCAAAATTAGAGTGAAAACCAAAAATCAAATTGTCATGTTTTTGGGTGATGCAAGATTGCTTAAGGAATCAAATGCAATTGATGCATCAATTGCATGGACTTGTTCCCTTTGCATGTACATTTGTATCACTTGCATCTTGCATCCTTGCTCTTGCATTTTGTGCCCTAGTATTATGCTTTATGTGGTGAACCTCTTGACCTCCCTTTCAACTATCCACTTCTCTCTTGTTCCTTAGACTTATTCTCCCTGTGTGCAAGTTGCAAGTTGTGTCCTAGCCCTTGTAGTCCTGCATTGCCTATTGTGCAGACTTCATCACTCTATGCACACTTGTAAGTTTTCCCCTTGTGCTAGTTGTGCTCCTCATCCTTGTGGCATTCCTTGTATATTAGGCTTGTGGATTGCTCCTCTACACATGTCTTGAACCTTGCCTCATTGCTTTGTGCCTTGCATTTCTGCACTAATCATTTAGCAGGCCACAAACTTCTTACAATTTGCTTGTCTGCTCTTAGATCTCACCTATTGATGGGTGTTTTGACACACGTTTCAATTTAGATAAGATATTGGGTATCTCACCTCTCTTGAAAGGAATCAAATCCCAAAAATTAGAAAATGACTACCCTGAGGTCTCTCCCTATTAGTTTATGGCCTTACAAGATAACTCAGTAGTTTTGATGTACTAAATGTTGTTTCAACAAGGGGACTTACACTAAATTTTCTACTGGAATCTAAAAATAGGGTTAGATTTGAAAATGATGAGATCTGATTTAAATTCTAACCCATAAATGTTTCCTTGATCTACAAATCTGAAATGATTTGTTGTTGGAAATAGTATTTAATCATCTAATTTTCAATGCGTATGAGGCTTCTCCTAAATTTAATCCTAAACTAACCACATGGTAGTAAAAAAAGTCAAAAGATAGGGAAAGAAAGGAAAGGGTTTTATAGAATTCTAACTATGAACTTCTAAAGCCATGACATGATGGATAAGTACACAAATTTGAAATAAAACCAATCTTTTCTTAACTAAATAACTCAAAGCGCTACAAAGATAGTGTAATCTTCAATGGAAATGGTTTCAAGTCATGAAATAGTTTGTATATCAAACACTCAATTTCTAGTGTAACTTAATAAGATATTCCACAATGAGAAGTAAGAAATGTAACTACACAAAGTGACTTGCAATTAGCAAGTAACCAGTAGTATGAACACAAGATCTATCAAATGCTTATCATGATTCATGCATAAACAATAGAAAATTCATTCAAATGATTGGAAACCATGAAACAAACTTTGTATTAATTACAAAACTTTGACTAGTATCAACTTCCAACCTCTTTATAAAGAGAAGTGATTTCCTTTTATAGAAGGCAGCCCACCTAGTACAAAATGAATGACTATTATTTTACAATCAAGGGCTTGGATTTACAAAGCATTAAATTTTTGGAGCCAAAACAATCTCCATTGTCCATCGATAACTACCCAAGATCCAATTCTAGGAAAAGAGTACAAATTTCAAGGTGGCCTTATAAAACAACATTTTATAAAAATATATTATAAAAAGTGACAAGTTTCTAGGCATCAACACCCAATTTGAAAAAGTTACTTTCGAAATATAAAATTCAAATATGAAAAAATAAGTGGCACACTCCAACATATGCAAATAGCTTTACCTTCCTGTGTCCTTCCCACCAAAGATTTCTTCAATAATTGATTTGTCTTTTTCAGTCTCTCTTCGCCTGTAGTCCATGAGTGCAATGACAGATGGATATAGAGTTTACGGATTAGGTTCACCAACAAATTCAAATCTAAACCTGTGGGTCTCATAAGTATTTAGAAAAATATTTAGCTTTGCATTTCTCCTGGGAGTTTCCTTCCAAAAAGATCTAACCATTGAATTCATATCCATAATCTTATTCATGGTACCAACGCTGAAGGTACAAGGAGACTCCTCTAACCTAGATGTTAGAATTTGTTTCATTTCATCCTTCAAATCGACAACATTTAGATCCACATCCGAATCAATATACTTGTGGAATTAGGGCAGACAATTGAGAGGGGGGGTGAATCAGTTGTCTTAAAACTTTAACACTTACTGCAATTAATTCTTCTCTATCATTTATCTGCAGATCATTATTATAACCATGAAAGCATGAATCAATAACACATGAGAAGAAACACAAATAACACACGTGACACCAAGATTTTTAACATGGAAACCCGGTTAAGGGAAAACCATTGTGGAGGTTAGTCCACAAAAATTAATACCCTGTTAAAAGTATTACAAATGGGGAAGACACATGCCTTCAGGCTCACTGCCTAGAGCTCATTGCTCAAAGAGGCTCACTGCTTATAGAAATGATTAAAAGAAGATTACAGAGTGTTTGAACTGATGAATAACATCTACCAATGTAGGAATTCAGTTCCGGTTAAGTACAAAATACAAATCTTACACACTTCATCCTTGCTTTGTCCTATTTACTATTCTGCCATGATCCGGTCCTCAGATCTCTTCTCCTTCGCACTTCTTTTTGTCTTTTTCACACTTACTCCATCACCACACCACAATCACACACCAAAAGACTTGAATCCATCAGCTATATATATCTGCATCAAGAAATTCTATCAACTGCAGTCAGCTTCAAGAAGACTTCAAACTTTTATTAAGAACTCTGATATGTCAGCTGAATCCATGCACAAATAACAATGCAGACAAAAATTGTGTGTTCCCAGATCGTCAATCATGTCAACCAATACGACTGATTATTACTAATTGCTTATCCAACAAATTTTCTACATCCGGACCAAGATCAAATACTAGGTCACCCTATTCTTCTAACTGTGTTGACTAACTAGAACCCGATACTCAAATCCTTATAACTTTTGACTTCTTCATCACCAGAGGCTAAGATTCTAGATTTAGATAGTCCTAACAATCCTTATAACTTCTTTAGATCCACAGCACATTGTGAATTACCACCAGAGAGATCTGGACTAAGATACCGGACACTAGCACATGCTCTGTTCCTAACATCCAGACTTAGACAAATCCTCACTCTGACTTCCGGTATGAACAAATCATGTAATGCGGATGTGTAGGATAGAATTAGTTGCCATCAATGACAACATTTGTCATGCATAGCAGTGTCTCTTGCCAACAATCTCCCCCTTTGGCATTGATGGCAACACTTAGTGAAAAATGACTAAGTGTTGGAATGATGCAGGGACTTCCAGAGGTCATAACTTTTGACTCGGATGTGGGTTTTCTATGAAATTTTACAGGTGGATACGTTATGAGGTGGATGGTGGTTTCCCAACCCACCCTAGTCAGCTGCACCTCATCTTGGCACTTTTTTGGGGCTTGAAACTTTCATCTTGGCCCTCAAAATAGCAATTTAGTGTTTTTTTCTAGTTTTTTAAAAGTTGCTTTTTTTAATAACTCGAAACTCATGTTTTGAATTTAGGATGTTAGTTGGCTTTTTGTCCTACCTTAGCTTTAGGAAGTTTTTGGGAAAAAACTGGATTCTCAAGATATGATTATAAAATTACCTAAAATGGCAAAATCTGACAATTGTCGAAATCTGTCAATTGTCAAAATCTGCCAAAAAAGGTAATTTTTTTTTTCTTGGATATAAGAGAGTCTTCTCTCATTGTAGCACCAGAGTTGGTGAATAGAAGTTTTTTTTTCTAATGTTCCAAATCTTTGGCTCTCACACATGATTAATGGCACAATTTTATTAAGTGTATGTTGTTGGCTACATCATCTGGTATCAGCGCAGGAAGATGGCTACGAGAGGAGGAGGAAGAGGTGGTCTTGCCCAGATGCATATAGAAATGCAAAATTGGCAAAGGCAAATAGAAGAACTTAAAACACAGATGGAAAACCAAAGACTAGATAGAGGAGGAGATGAATCTGATGAAGAGATAGGTCAAGGAGGTGCAAATCAAGATACAGAACATGAAGAAGAAGAATTAGAAGGCATGAGTTTTGAAGAGAGGATGCTCAGGGCCTTAGAAGGGAAAAATGAAGAGATCAAGGTAGATGTTTCAGATTATGCAGGTAGTCTTAAACCATAGGAGTTAATAGACTGGTTGAATGACATGAGAAAATATTTTGAATGGAAATCCATGACAGAGGAAAAGAAGGTGAAATTCGCATGCACCAAATTAAAGGGTCATGCAATGATTTGGTGGATCATCTTCAAAAGGAATGAACAAGGAAAGGCAAGGATAAGATCAAGAAATGGAATAAAATGGAGAAGAAGTTGAGAGAAACTTTTTTGACCATATATTATGCGTAAACCCTTTTTCGTATTTCAAAATTTAAAGCAGAACCTCTCTTCTATGCAAGATTATACAAATGAGTTTTATACGCTATCTATATGTATAAAGCATCAAGAAACTAATGAACAGATGGCTGCTAGATATGTGAATGGCCTAAAATTCTCTATTCAAGATGAATTGAGCATGCATCGACTCAACAGTATGGAAGAGGCTTACCAATTGGCTCTAAAGGCTGATGAAAAACAAAACAGACAGTACCATTAGAGGAATAGAGGAGGAAGAAGGGGTACATCAACCCCATTTTGAGGAGGTTCAAATTATGGCAGGGGAGAGTCATCCCATGGATTGGAAAAACAAGTAGACACTCGACAAGATCCTCCTAATCAAGAACGAGGAAGGGGATTTCAAAGAGGTAGAGGCTATGGTAGCAGTAGAGGATGGGAAAACCAGAGAAGGCCTTTCACTTATTTCAGATGTGAAGAAGAAGGTCATAGGGCATTTGAATGCTCAAATTATAACATGCAAGAAAGAAATCAAGGAGGACAACCTAGGGTGAACCTAATTCAAACACAAGATGAAGTGGAAGGGATGGAACTAGAGGTTCCACCAAATGTGGGAGAAAGTCTCATGATGAGAAGAGCAATGGTGATTCTAGAGAAGGAGAAAACACAAGCCAAAAGATCTAATGGTTCATGGCTTTGAACCAATATCTTCAGAATGAGATGCACTTCGGGTGGCAAGGTATGTCAAGTTATTGTTGATGGAGGTAGTTGTGAAAATATGGTTTCTAAAGAAATGGTAGAAAAATTAAATTTACACTGTGAAAAACATCCTCATATATACCGCATTGCATGGTTTAAAAAGGGAAATGAAGTCACTGTTGATAAAAGATGATTAATTAAGTTTAGCATAGGGAAGATCTATCAAGATGAGATATGGTGTGATGTTGTCCCAATGGATGTCTGTCATGTGTTATTGGGAAGACCATGGCAGTATGATAGAAAAGTTATGCATGATGGAGAGAAAAACACATATACCTTTTGGAAAGATGGCTCTAAGGTGATTTTATTGCCTCTCAAGGATGAAGGAAAAGGTGAGACCATGTTGTCTGAAAGAGATCTTGTTAAAGAAGTGAAGGTGATAGGGTGTTTCTATGCATTAGTAGTGAAAAAAGGTGAAGAGGAAGACATTTCAATTCCCCTAGAAGTAGCAAATATATTGAAAGAATTTGTTGATGTTTTGCTTGATGAATTGCCTAATGGTCTACTGCTAAAGAGAGATATTCAGCATCATATTGATTTGATTCCAGGAGCAACTCTACCCAACCAAGCAGCTTATAGGATGAATCCAATACAACATGTAGAGATGAATAAGCAAGCAACATAACTCATAAGTAAAGGTGTGGTGAGAGAGAGCATGAGCCCATGTGTTGTACCTGCATTGTTGACCCCAAAAAAAGATGGAACATGGAGGATGTGCACTGATAGCAGAGAAATTAATAAGATTACCATCGAGTATCAGTTTCATATACCTCGTATGGAGGACATGATGGATGTCCTTGAAGGGGCCAAATATTTCAGCAAGATTGACCTACGAAGTGGCTACCACCAAATTTAGATCTGAGAAGGGGATGAGTGGAAGACAACCTTTAAGACTGGAGACAGATTATATGAGTGGATGGTTATGCCATTCGGGTTATCAAATGCACCTAGCACATTTATGAGATTAATGAACACTATACTACAACCTTACATTGGTAAGTTTGTGGTAGTTTATTTTGATGATATTTTGGTATTTAGTAACAAAAAAGAAGAGCACCTACAACACTTGAGGATCATCTTTGGTGTGTTAAAGAAGGAGAAGCTCTATGCCAATTTGAAGAAGTGTAGGTTCATGCAGGATAGTTTGGTTTTTTAGGCTTTGTCATTTCTAAAGATGGTGTTAGAATGGATCCAGAAAAGGTTAGGGCAATTCTAGAATGGCCTAGTCCAAGCAGCATCACAGAAGTAAGAAGTTTTCATGGATTGGCCACTTTCTATCGAAAGTTCATTCAAAATTTTAGTAGTATTGTAGCTCCTATAACAGATTGCACCAAAGGAAGGGAGTTTGTATGGACCAAGGATATTGAGGAGAGATTTAAGTACTTGAAGCAAAAGGTAATAGGAGCACCTATACTTGCATTGCCAAATTTTGATAAGGTATTTGAAGTAGAATGTGATGCCTCCCATGTGGGAATAGGTGCTATGCTTAGCCAAGCTAGAAAACCTATAGCTTTCTTTAGTAAAAAGCTGAATGAAGTGAGAAAGAATTATTCTACTTATGATTTGGAATTTTATGCAATTGTTCAAGCATTGAGGCATTGGAGACATTATCTAGTTCCCCAGAAGTTTGTATTGTTTACAGATCATATTGCACTGAGATACTTGAACACACAAAAAAAGTTGAATAGTGGGCATACCAAGTGGGTCTCTTTCTTGCAGGGTTACAATTTTGTGTTGAAGCATAAGTCTAGGAAACAAAATTAGGTTGCAGATGTGTTAAGTAGGCGTGTTGCACTTTTGACCACAATGGAAATTGAGGTGATTGGTTTTGATGCCATCAATGATTTGTATGAGTCTGATGATAATTTTTGGGAGATTGTGGAACAATTGAAGGCACCAGTATCTGGTAACTTGGATCACTTTAGGGGTGAATATTTTATGCAAGATGGGTATCTATTTAAAGTAAAATAACTATGCATACTAGCTGGCTCTATGAGGGAAAACATTATCAGAGAATTTCATAGTAGTGGGTTGGATAGACATTTTGGCAAGGACAAGCCAATAGCCTTGGTAGAAGATAAATATTACTGGCCAAAGATGAAAAGGGATATAACTAAGTATGTAACAAGGTGTAGAATCTGCCAAGTGGCTAAGGGACATTCACAGAATATAGGGTTGTATATGCCATTACTAGTACCAGCTGCACCATGGACAGATTTGAGCATGGACTTTGTGTTGGGACTTCCACATACTCAATGAGATAATGACTCCATTTTTGTAGTTGTTGATAGGTTCTCCAAGATGATTCATTTTATTGCCTGTAAGAAAACTAATGATGCAATGAGGGTAGCAGAGTTATTTTTTTCAGAAGTTGTTCAACTACATGGTGTTCCAAAGACTATTACCTTTGATAGGGATACCAAATTCCTCAGTCATTTCTGGAGGACTTTATGGAAGAAGATGGGGACTAAGTTACAGTTTAGTAGTTCTTATCATCCTCAATTGGATGGGCAAATAGAGGTAGTCAATCGGAGTCTGGGAAATTTGTTGAGGTGTATTGTTGGAGAAAAGACAAAACAATGGGACGTGGTATTACCCCAGGCCGAATTTGCCTATAATAGTTATGTTAATAGATCAATAGGAAAGTTCCCTTTCCAGACTGTGTATGGCAAGAATCCTCAAGGTGTTCTAGATTTGGTACAACTATCAATGAAAGATAGGGTCAGTGATGATGGGGAAGCATTTGCAGAACACCTTCAACAATTGCAAAAGGAAGTGAGACAGAAGTTGCAGGATAGTAATGAGAGGTACAAGAATACAGTGGATACTAGTAGGTGACATCAGACATTCAATGAAGGTGACTTAGTGATGGTATATTTGAGAAGAGAGCAGTTTCCTACTGGAACATACCACAAGTTGAAGTACAGGAAAATTGGTCCTTGCAAAATTACAAATAAGATCAATGATAATGCATATGAGGTCAGTTTACCAGATGATCTCAATATTTCTCCTATGTTTAATATTTCTAATTTATATGCAATCCATGGTGAGGATGATGCTGAAGATGGTCAACCAGAAGTGGCATGGCACCACCACATTCCCCATAAGAAGGAAAAGATTGCATAGGTTCTTGATAAGAAAACTATCTACACTCGGCAAGGGCATTACAACAAGTCTTTAGTATAGTGGGAAGGATTGCCACCAACAGATAGCACGTGGATTATAGAGTGGGAAGTGCAGAGGTTAGATCCAGTCAAATGGTAGCAGTTTGAAGACACTCACTTGCAGGAGCTGCGTTCTTTTCAACCAGAGGAGAATGATGCAGGGACTTCTGGAGGTCATAACTTTTGACTCGGATGTGGGTTTTCTATGAAATTTTACAAGTGGATGCGTTATGAGGTGGATGGTGGTTTCCCAACCCACCTAGTTAGTTGGACCTCGTCTTGGCACTTTTTGGGGGCTTGAAACTTTCATCTTGGCCCTCAAAATAGCAATTTAGTGTTTTTTTCTAGTTTTTTAAAAGTTGCTTTTTTTAATAACTTGAAACTCATGTTTCGAATTTAGGATGTTAGTTATTTTTTCATCCTACCTTAGCTTTAGGAAGTTTTTGGGAAAAAATTGGATTCTCAAGATATGATTGTAAAATTACCTAAAATGGCAAAATCTACCAATTGTCGAAATCTGCCAAAAAAGGTAATTTTTTGTTTTTTTGTTTTTTTGGATATAAGAGAGTCTTCTCTCATTGTAGCAGCAGAGTTGGTGAATAGAAGTTTTTTTTTCTAGTGTTCCAAATCTTTGGCTCTCACACATGATTAATGGCACAATTTTATTGAGTGTATGTTGTTGGCTACATCATGGAACAACTCCCCCTTACGAAGTATACTTATGCTTTTGACTATTCTCCAATGCTCCCCCTTTGCTGGATTCCTCATTTTTCACTGCTCTTTACTCCCCCTTTGACATCAATGGCAAAGGGTGGGATCAATAAACCAAAAATTACACAAAAACATTATACATACCAGACGACATATGTGTTGGCAAGAGGCACTGTGTGGCTTTATGAGTGTTTTCATTGATGGCAACAAAGTCCATTCCACACATCCACAGCACATGACATGTCTATACCAGAAGTTAGATTAAAGAGTAACTTGGTCCGGTGAGTAAGAATAGAGCATGCAGCAAGGTTTGACAATCCAGTCCGGATCTCTCAGATGAAGTATCTCAGTAAAGTACAGACTTGGGGAAGTCAAGAGGAGTACCATGACTGATACATTCCAGATATTGAGCCTCCGATGATGAAAGAATGAGAAGATATGAGCATCTAAGTGTTGGGTCCCTAATAGGTAAAGGAGAACTGACTGACAGAGCATCAAACCTTAATCCGGATGAGAAATTGATGGTAATCAAGTTTCTTAAGGGATCATTCATGGTTGGCTGACATGATTGATGACTTCTATAAATATTTTTTTGATACGCATCACTTAGTAAGCATGGATTCAGCCAACAGACCAAAGTTTGGAAATATCTTGAGTTTTTTGGATGCCGACTAGAAAGATGTTGAGATCCTTGATGTGGATATATATACTAGATTGATTTCGGTATGAAGGTGTGTGTGGTGTGTTATGAAGTGCGAAGGAAAGTAGAGAATAGTGTCAAAGTAGCAATACAGGTCCAATATGTGACAGGATAATAGCACTAAAGAAGAGGAAGAATGAAGTGCAGTAGATCAGTGTATCAAGCCTAACTGGAACTGAACCTTAGCATATGTAGATGCTTCTCATCAGTTCATACACCTGGTTACATTCTATATACCTTGTAGATAGTGAGTCTCTTGTGGGTAGTGAGCCTCTTGTGAATAGTGTGCTCGGGCAGTGAGCCCTAATTGGTGAGTGCCATTTTGTACTTCTTATTCTTTTAACAGAGAATACAATCTTGGGTTAGTCACCCTGTGGTTTTTCCCTTAACTGGGTTTTCCACATAAAAATCCTTATGTTATGTGTGTTGATTTCTTTTCTACTCTCATGATTATGTATGGTTATATGTTTTGATGCTGCACTAATTGTTAAAGAAGAAAAGAAAGTTGAATATTTAGGATAACTGATTCACCCCCCTCTCAGTTATCTACCTTATTTCCAACAATTGGTATCAGAGCTAAGTTCCTCCAAACAAAACCTAACATCTTGAGAAAGATCTAGGAATCTCAATGGATATGTATGGTATGAGGGAAAAAGTTCAGTCTGCCCTAGATGATCTTGACCAATCTCACTCTGAAGTCAACACATTGAAGGAAAGACTCAAACAAGCTGATGACTTCATAAATGAACTGAAAGAAAAATTAAGTATCTCTATGAAAAAGAGAAAGGAACTACTTCAACAATTAGCAAGTCAAAGTGAAGCCAATAATACCAATGAAGATTTGAATGGGAAAAACAAGTTATGTGAGAAGCTATCAAAAGACGTCATAATGGTAAGACATGAAATGGAATCAAGGGTTATGAAATTCACCCAAGAAATTGAAGAGAAAAGAAAAATTGAAGATAATCTAAAATAATCTCTTAAGGAGAAGTCAGAAGATTGCCAAAAAATGGATAGAATAATCAGGCATCTGGAATCTGATCTTGAAGAAGCTAGAGAAAATGAAGAACAACTAGAAAATCATATAGACACTCTTAAAAGGGATCTTCAAACAACAAATGAATACAAAGAGAAATTCAAGATAAGCTCTGCTCAACTTGAATTTCTTCTTGAAAGTCAAAAGAGGGTAGATGACAAACATGGCTTGGGATATGAAAAGGGTGAAAGCTCTGGATCTAGTTAGAAGAACTCTAGATCAGGAAATCCAAGGAACAGGCCTAGAAGACCTCTGATAAGGCAACCAAATGCTCAAAGATATCCATCCTTCAATGGATATTGCCACAATTGCAATAACTTCAGTCATAAAGCAAATCAGTGCAGAAGAAGAATGAATCAGACTAATTCATCCTTCTCCAGACAATGTTTCAACTACAAAAGGTATGGTCACAAATCTCATGAATGTAGAAATATGCAAATAAACAAATCATTCAATAATAGATGCTTTACATGCAATAGAATGGGACATATGGCTAATCAATGCAGATCAAGAGGATACTAGTCAAATATGCAAAGGAATGTTGTTTGCTTCAATTGCAATGGATCCGGTCATATTGTCAATTTTTGTAGGAGTAAGAATCAGAACAAAAAGGGTCTGGTGCATCATAACCAAAATCAAGACAAAGGAAAAGGAAAAATGAATGCAGATGAAATTCAAAAGGAAATGAACAAGATTTGGGTGAAGAGAAGTACTAAAAATGTTGGGGATGGATCTGCACCAGAATTTGGTGCTGATATTCCATATGAAAACTAAACAAGTGAGCTCTGGCTCAGGGGGAGTCACAAAGGAAAATAAAATTCCCCCAGCCAATCAATCGGTGCCTGAAATTAGCACATGGAAAGCTACAGATTAAAGGGTTCTTAGAGAAATATCTAAATAACCCCTAGTAAAAATATGAAAGTTCTGCATGTCTTGCTGAAACCATGATGGAAAATACTAATTTGTTTTAGTTACATCGGGGTGATAAGGGATAATTGATACCGATGGAGATCCATTGGAAGAAATCGGCTAGCGGCAAGAGTTCTTAAGGTTTGGCCGATAACATTCATCTGGCCGATGAGTGATCAGAGTGACTAACATATCGGAGACACAAAAAGGAAGTTCACCAAAGGTAGAAGTCATGCCGATGAGTGGTTGGTCCATCGATGCATCGACTTAAACTGGTAAGTGTTCACTGATGATAAGGGTCACATCAAAGAAAGAAAGTGATCGTGTATCAAAATTAACAAAATGATGGTTGCCGACAATGTAGAATCTCACCAAAGACAAAAGTCATTGGGGTATCGACGAAGTAGAATCTAAAGTAGTCGATAGCGCTTTTCTCGCTGATAGGCTTAACAGTCATCTGGTAAAAGTAGGTTTCTCACAGCTAGATCTGGTGTGATTCATAATTGAAATATTTGGATCTGCGGTTAAATGGAATGATTGGAGAAAAGGAGATAGATTGTTATTTACCACCAAGAACCATTCTAAGTGCATCTCAGTGATCCGAAAAGATCTCTATCAGAACAAGGAGAACAAGGCAATCTCAATACCTGAAATTGTGCATTTATTGCAATGTGGAGTTAGGGTTTGCACAAAAATATAAGGGCTCTTTTTTTCATCATTTGTACATTTGCATTTGAGAAGAAGAAAAAAGGAGCTCTGCAACAAAATTGCCTCAAACCTCTTGAAGATCAACCGCAGAAGTTGATTCAACCAGCAATCCTATCTGGGTCATTTCGTGAACTCTAGAAGCGTAAAAAGGTATTTCTACTTGTGAATGTCTCTCTCTAAATCTTTTGAAAGATGGCTACTCCAAATGTTGTCAAAATCATTGATAGGCCGTGCCCTAAGTTTAAGAAACATCCCTACAAATCTCTAGAAGTGGATCCCTTAGGTGCCTTTTCAAGCATTCTGCATGGGATTTTGCATGTAGAAGATGTTAGGGCATACATTCATGCGATTATTGAAGAATTTGGGGAATCCAAGCTAATGGATATCTACCACAAGTAGTTAATAGATGAATCATTTGAACTCAAACCTCAGTACAAGGTCATTCGAGATAAGCATTTTAGACATTGCATCCATTTCCCCTATTTTACAGAAGATGAATGGGTCTAGTATGTTCTGAGTAGAATGCATGACAACTTCATGTGGTTGATGAGGCCATTTAAAATCACAAAAGATGCCATTAGAGTGGTTATCAGATTGCACTCATCCGGTGGGTTACCTGCTCTCAAATCCATCAAGAATCAGACAGTGAGTGAGGCAATTGGATCAAAATTTGACAAGAGAGCAATGACAATTGAAGATATCACTGATCTGGATATCAAGTTTGCCTCTATGATAATAGGTTACAAAATCTACCACTCTAGTAGGGAGAATTCAGTATCTGGGACTACTATATATACTGCATATGAAATGCTAAGAAAAAATGCTGACTATGACCTATGTGAGCTTCTCCTGAACCAACTGTTAGAGAATCTATAGAAAATAAAGAAGGATAAGAAGAATTTGTTTATGTATGGTGGCTTGATTCTATGCTTATTCTTTTACTATATGAGTGAGCTACCCAAATCCAGTGGTTGGTTATGGAAAAATGACAGACTGGTAGCCATACAAATCAGAGACTATATGTATGGGCTTGGTGATGCCAAGGCACAAAATATAGCACTCTAGGGATACTTCAAGAACATTTAGAGTATGATGCAGGCTAGAGAAAGAATCCCCCAATCTTTGGTTGAGAAATACAAGGATACAGTGTGCTTTATGGTAGACACTAATCAATGCCTAATGGAGGTAGTGGAGCCAAGGACAATCTGGATCATACCAATGGGTTATGAGGTGGATGAGAAAATTCTAGAACTGCATGTCCAACACCTACTAAGTCAGCCTAAGGACCTTGAGGCAGAAAGGTTTGGAACCTTTGAAGAATTAAGTGTGAAAATTCATGTTGAACTAAGGCAACTAGAGATGAAAAGAAAAGTGAGAAGAGAAGTAGAGGAAGTTGCCAAAAGATATGGCATTTCAAAAGAAGCACTCGATGCAAATAGAGAAAAACTGGAAAGGGCAGAGAAAGAGAAACAAGATGCAGAAAAAGAAAGTGATCTAGTGCAAGCCCCCTCCTAGACCAGATCCTCCAAGAGCTCTGCACCTACCACCTCTAAGAGCCAAAAAGCATCAAAACTAAAATCCCAGACATCTGAAAAGGGAGAGAAGAGAACAAAGAAAAAGGCCACAAGATCCTATATGAGTCAGAAGCATGATGAAGAAACTGAGACCAATGAGGAAGTCAAGAAAATGAAGAAGAAGAAGAAAACATCTGGTGAACCCTCCATTGGTCATAGCAAGGAAGAAGAGGCAGAAGAGTTTGTTGAAAGGCATACTCTGTCCATTGATGATGTAGTCAAGGTAGTTACTATGGATGGGAATTTGCAACCAATGACCAAATTCTATGATGAGTATAATGATGCAGATAAAAGAATCTTGGAAGAAGCTACAGTTAAGTACTTAAACATATATAATAAAGCCTTCATTGAAATCATTTCTCTAATCCCCAAGAGTTTAGAGAAAGGAGAATGCCAAGGCAAAGGACTTAGAGATCAGAGAACAGATTGTTATCCAGCTCTATCCCTCCATTACCTCTCAACAAATGAACATGATCTTCAAGGACTGCAAGGATGAGTTCCAGAGAAAATCCAAAATGAACAAGCTTATGCTCGGAGAGACTGATCAGGTGGCAAAAGAGACTGAAGACATCCTCTGGAATGCCTATAAAAGATTCAGTCTCCCTATTATAGAGGACATAAGTGATGAACCTTCTGCCATGGATCTTGAAGGATTAAGTACATCCAAGGAAGATTCTACTAAGAAAGTTGCAGAAGAGATAAAGGAGATAAGTAAAGAGAAGACTAAGGACTTAGATTCCTCTGTTATGGAAGAGGAAGTCCATGAAGAAGTAAACATCTCTCTTCTGGATCCCCCAACAGACACTAAAATTGAAGGAGAAGAAAGAAAAGAAGAGAGAATCAATCAAGAAGAAGAGGTGAAGGGAAGAAAAGAAGATCAGACAGAGAAGACCACAGGTGACAGTGCTAAGGCTACAGAAGGGCAGAAGACTTTGTCTCTAGCAAGAGACACTGTAGAAGCAGTTAAAGACTTTTTGACAAAAGAAATGATGGAATTGGATGAACCAGAGCTATTTCAAGGACCTCTCAATTTTGACTCTCTCTCTCCGGTCCAGACAATGAAGGTAGCATCTTTTTCTCAAGCCAAAGCAAAAGAAAAGCTTCTGAAGTCTCACATGGAAGAATGTGAGCTAATAAAGATTGCATCCAATGTGCTAGAGAAAATCATGCCATCCTTCCAAAAGGATCTTTCAGCCTCCTCATCTGGTAATCTAAAATCTCTTGTTAATTCTGTTGGCACACATTTTGATTCTTTGGAGAAAGCAATAGAAGAGAAAGTCTGGAAAGATTTTTTGGGTAAGAGATTCTCTGAGGTACAAGGACTTATAACAAATGATAGGAGAAATTTGGATATTAGACTAAAGAGCCTAGAGAATGCTCTTAAAGATGGTGGAGATCTATACAAATTTTGTCTATCTTGGTCCACCGTAACAGCAGACATCACTAGAAAGGTGGAAGAACAAGAGAGCAAACTATCAAGTTTATCTCAAAGTTTTGATCCTCTCACCTCTTCCATAATGAATCAAGAGTGTCAGACTATTGCAGCCATAAATGAAATAAAGAAGCTTGAGAAGGAGAAGAAAATAGAATAAGTAGGCTAAGTGAACTAAGAGGGATAATTATCCCTAAGTTAGAGGCAATGCATGAGGCCCTAACTAATGCCTAGACCACAGCCCGAACCAATGATCCGGTAGACTTAAAGAGGACAAAAGCTTTTGCATTTTTGTTAAGTGGTCATATCTCAATTTTGGACAGGATGAAGCAGAGTTGGGCAATAGAACTTGTCCAGTTGAAAACAACTTTTGCGAATATACTTAAGTATATGTAAGTATGACTTGTATATATACTTATGCGACTATGTATAGGTTAAATTTTGTAAATTTTAGTGTATGGATTCCACCCTTTTCCATTGATGTCAAAGGGGGAGTGAGGAACAGTGAAAAATGTGGGATTTAGCTAAGGGGGAGCTTCAAAAAAGTGTACATAAGAACAGAGCATCAGCCAAGGGGGAGTGTGCTATAACACTCAGCCATTTTTCACTAAGTGTCGCCATCAATGCCAAAGGGGGAGATTGTTGGCAAGAGACACTGTGTGGCTTCATGAGTGTTGTCATTGATGGCAACAAAGTCCATTTCACACATCCGCAGCACATGACATGTCTATACTGGAAGTCAGATTGAAGAGTAACTTGGTTCGGTGAGCAAGAACAGAGCATGCAGCAAGGTCTGACAATCCGGTCCAGATCTCTCAGAGGAAGTATCTCAACAAAGTGTGGACTTGGGGAAGTCAAGAGGAGTACCATGAGTGATACATTCTAGAGATTGAGCCTCCGGTGATGAAAGAATGAGAAGATATGAATATATAAGTGTTGGGTCCCTGACAGGCAGAGTAGAACTGACTAGCAGAGCATCAGACCTTAATCTGGATGAGAAATTGATGGTAATCAAGTTTCTTGAGGGATAATTCATGGTTGGCCGACATGATTGATGACTTCTATAAATATTTTTTTGATACGCATCACTTAGTAAGCATGGATTCAGTCGACAGACCAGAGTTTGGAAATATCTTGAGTTTTCCAGATGTCGACTAGAAAGATCTTGAGATCCTTGATGTAGATATATATACCAGATTGATTTCAGTATGAAGGTGTGTGTGGTCTATTATGAAGTGCAAAGAAAAGTAGAAAGTAGTATCAAAACAACAATATAGGGCCGGTATGTCACTAAAGAAGAGGAAGAATGAAGTGCAGTAGATCAATGTATCAAGCCTAACCAGAACTAAACCTCAACATATTTGGATGCTTCTCATCAGTTCAAACACCTGGTTACATTCTATATACCTTGTAGATAGTGAATCTCTTGTAGGCAGTGAGCCCTAATTGACAAGTGCCATTTTTTACTTCTTATTCTTTTAATAGAGAATACAATCTTGGGTTAGTCACCCCGTGGTTTTTCCCTTAACCAGGTTTTCCACGTAAAACTCCTTGTGTTATGTGTGTTGATTTCTTTTCTTCTCTCATGATTATGTATGATTATATGTTTTGATGCTGCACTAATTGTTAAAGAAGAAAAGAAAGTTGAATATTTAGGATAACTGATTCACCCCCCCTCTTAGTTATCTGCCTTGTTTCCAACAATATGTACAAACAATCCTTAAGTTTTATTTACACATACTTGAGTACATCTCCAAAAATATTCTTCAATTGTGACAGCTCGCTATCCCAGCTCTTCTTCATAGTGTTCAAAATTGAGATATGGCTACTGAATAGGAATGCTTGTGAATCTAATGTTCGCAGATCAATTGAGCCACTTGATTGAGCTACAGCTTGGGCTTCAGTTAGCAAATTAAACATTGCTTCCATCTTGGGAGAAATTAGTCCCCAAAGCTCGCTCATCCTTGCCTCAATGTTCTTCTTTTCTTTTGTCAATCTCTTTATTTCTTTAATCAGGATTATTGCCTGACACTCCTTGCTTGCCACTGATGTTGTCATAGGATCAAAAGATTTGGATACACTAGATAGTTTCTGCTTAGATTTCTTTATTTTATCTTCAATATCCTCTATACCTCTAGGACAAGATAAGCAAAATTTATATACATTTCCTCCTTCTGTAAGAGCATTCTAAATACTCTTTATACTGGCATCCAACACCATTCTATCTACTCCAATCAACCCCTTTAGAGCATTAAATCTCTTATCATTGAATTCCTTTTGAACCTTGACCTCTGCAGACTTCTCTAGAGATTCAAAATGAGAACTTACCGAGCTTATTAGATTTTTCAATTGGTCGGATGGAGATGCCAAAGAATTCATCTAAAAAGTGGGCATGATCTCCAAAATTCCTAAAGCCAGGCCAAGTAGCTCACTGTCTTCTATGTGAGACTTCAAAATGTCCTCACTAGCTTTAGCTTGAGCAATGGAGGCTAACTTTATCTTTTCCACCAGAGATAAGGTATCAAAATTTATTGGACCTTGTATGATGTCTTGATCTTTTTCAATTTGTTTGTCTCTTTCTAGAATTTCCTTCACTACTTCTGCAGTGTCTCTTGCCCAAAACAGTGATGTATCTATTTGATCCTTACCATTATTGTGAATTAGATTGTCCTACTTGGGCTCTTCATCAACCTTTGCAATCTCTACTTCATTTTCATTTTTCTCCTTGGCCTTTTCTGCTTCTTGGTCCTCTCCTTCTACTTCATGCTCTTTATTCTTCAATGAATCATCTTCAATTTGATCATCTGCTTCAACATTCATCTCTGTATCTTCTTTGCAAGATTGATCCAGAGGAGTTTGAATACATCCTGTATCATTAGTTTCATCTGTCATCTTTACATCTTCCTTGTTTAATGCTTACTCTTCTAGAACAGAGGAGTCATCCAACTCAGTTTGATACTCATTGATCTTTAATTCTTCAACATCCAAAATTGAGGGGTCAATCCCATCATCAATCTCTTTTTCAACAATAGGAAGATTATGGCTTTTCAGTGCATTCAGAAGAACCTCCTGAGTATCTCTGACTATCTCATCTGTTTAACCAAGCATGAGTTTATTCATTCTCTTATTACTTCCGAAGTCATCCTTCACTTCTTTGAATATCATGTTCATCTGATCTGGAGTAATCTAAGGGCACAAATTTATCAACACATGCTCCCTAATCTCCATGTCTTTACCTTTTGCATTTTCTTTTCTTAACTCCAAAATATCTACAAGACTTTTTGGAATTTTAGAAGTTATTTCAATCAAAGCCTTATTATAGATGTTCAAATATTTGACTATTGTTTCTTCTAGAACCCTCTTATTAGCATCACTGTAATGATCAAAGAATTCAGTCATTGGCCTTAAGTTACCATCTATAGTCACTGATTTGATGATGTCATCCATAGAGAGTAGGATTTTCAACATATATTTCTGTCTTTTACCACTTGCTTTCTCTTTTGCTTTCGAAGGGCTTCTCCTTAGACACCTTGGCTACTTTTGTACCCGATGCCTTTAACTCTTTGAATTCAACATCAAAATCAGTTTCTTCTTCATCATTATTCATGCTTTGTATGTCCAGGAAGCCTTAGTTTTCACCCCTTCTTTTTCAGATGATTTGCCTTCTAGTTTCTTAGGTTTGGCAGGTTTTGGGGGAACTGGGGTAGTAGTAGAGCTTCTAGTTTTTCTAGGCTAGCTAGAAGAGACTTCTGGAGCACTTCCTTGTCTCTTATCCTTCTTCTCCTTCTCAACTTTTTCTATCCTTTCTTTGTTCTGCCTCATAGCTTCCTTAGTTATGCCAATACTTTCAACATACATCTCTACTTGCTTCTAAGCATTCCTTTTGATTTCTAGTTTTTTGAGCTCAACATGTAATTTCAAACTTAGCTCCTTATATGCTCCAAATCTTTCAACTGTGGTATCCTTTGACTTTCTCAAAAGGTGTTGAGCATACATATCTAATACTTGCTCAACAACTTCATAACCCATAGGCATAATCCATATCGTTCTTGGTTCAATAGTTTCCATTAAGCACTTATCTGTATCTACCATAAAACATATTGTATCCTTGTATTTTTCAACTATAGAGGAAGGAATTCTCTCCCTTGATTGCATCATGCTCTAAAAATTCTTTAAAAATCCCCAAAGAGTTGTCCTTTGGGCATTGGCATCTCCAATACTATTCAAGTGCTCTCTTATCTGAATAGCAACAGGTTTGTCACTAGTCCAACACATGCTTTTCTTGCTAGATAACTCATTCATGAAATAGAACAAACATAAGACTAGTGTACCATACTTGAAGGTGTTCTTCTTATCCTTCTTTACCTTATATAGATTTTCCATCAGCTGGTTTTGCAACAACTCGCACAAGTCATAGTCAACATTTTCTCTCAACATCTGACAAGCTGCATAGATAGATGTACCAGATATAGAATTTTCCCTGCTAGAATAATAAATCTTGTATCGAATCACCATTGAAGCAAACTTAATATCCAAATCAATCATATCATTGATAGTCATTGCCCTTTTGTCAAATCTTGAACCGGTAGCATCAGTCACAGTTTGATTCTTTATAGCCTTCAACATTGGCAGTCCATCAGATGAGTTTAACCTTGTCACAGCCTTGATGGCATCCTTGATGATTTTGAAAGGTTTCATTATCCACATAAAATCATCATGCATATGGATTAAGACATACCAAACCCATTCATCTTCAACGAAGCATGGAAACCCTATAACTTGAATGAAATGTTTATTGTGCAATGCCTTATACTTATGTTTAAGACCGTGAATTTCATCCCTTAGATGATTCTTAAACTAATCTACAAACTTTGAGTCTCCAAATTCATCTATGCTGGCATGAATGTAGGCCCTAATATCTTTGACATGTAATACACCATATGGACCACTTGAAAATGCACCTAACGGGTCGATTTCTACTGATTTGTGTGGATGCTTCTTAAATTTGGGTCGACGCCTTTCAGTAATATCAACAACCAATGGTGTAGCCATTGCAAAAGATCACAAGTTCAAAGTTTCACAAAAAATACCTTTTTCTTCACGAAGTTAGGGTTAACAAATGAATTCGCCAGTTACACCTTAAATTCTTGAAATCTTAGCTCAGGTACTCTTTTTCTTGCTTTCTTTGACTACAAAGTGATCCAAATTCTTGAATGAATGACCTTTTATCCTCTGCAAAACCTAATTCTACATTGTAATAAATGCTCTACCCTAACACATCTAGTTACACTATTTTGCATACAGTCGATCTTCAATTGCTCTGCAATTTGTCACATTAGCTTCTTTTCTTCTAGAATTAGCTTCAATAGATATGTAATATCCTTCTTTAACTTCATTCATTGTGCTAGATTCAGGCACTCACTTACTGCTGGGGGAATTAGATTTTCAAAGCAGCTCCCCTAGAGCCAGAGCTCCTAGTTCAATTCCCAGAGGAGTTATCAAGACCGGATTGTGGTGCGGATCCATTATCAACATTCATTTCACCTTTCTTTACCCATGTATTGCTCATTTCATTCTGGACCTCATTTACATCAACTTTACCCTTGCCTTTGTCTTGTCTCTACATATTTGGTTTCTGTTTACCGGACCTTTTCTATTATTCCTGCTTTGGCAAAATCTTGCAATATGACCAGATCTATTGCAATTAAGGCACACAACGTTTTCCTTATTTACTTGATTCCCTCTTGATCTACACTAATTGGCCATGTGTCCAAATCCATTGCATGTAAAATAGTAGCCATTAAAGGAATTATTATTTCCTCTATTGTTAGAGTTATTCATTATTATACTTTTGCATTCATTGGATCTATGACCATACCTATTACAATTGAAGCATTGACCGGAGAAGAATGGACTACTTTGATTCACTCTACTTCTGCATTGAGTAGCTTTATGACCAAATTTATTGCACTTGAAACAATTTCCATTGAAAGATGGATACCTTTGAGCATTGGGTTATCTTATCAGAGGTCTTCTAGGATTCCTTCTTTGATTTCTTGCATCAGGATTTCTTTGACTAGATCCAGAGATTTCTCCTTTCTCAGATCCTAGACCATGCTTATCATCTACCTTTTTTTGACTATTAAGCAACGCTTCAAGTTTAGCTGATCTTATCTTGAATTTCTCTTTATATTCATTTGCAACTTCTAGGTCATGTTTGAGAATGACAATTTGCCTTTTAAGTTCTTTTTTGTTGTCTTTGTTTTCATGTAGATCAGACTCTAGATGTCCAGTAATTCCATCCAATTTGTAGTATTCTTCTATTCTTTCTTTCAGAGTTTGTTTCAGGTCTTCTTTAGTCTTCTTTCTTTCCTCAATTTCTTTGGTTCACCTCATCACCCTAGATTTCATTTCATGTTTTAGAACAGAAACTTCTTTTGTTGCTTCTCACATTCCTTTGTCTTCTTCTTTAGAGCCTCATCCATGTCATTGTCTACATTATGATTTCTTAGTTGAAGCAGTAGCTCCTTTCTCTTTTCATTTGATTTGCTTAATTTCTCTTTTAAGGTCTCAATGAAGTTTTTAGCATCTTTAAGGTTTTCTTGCTCTTTGACATTTGCTCTGGACTGATCAAGATCTTCTAAAGTAAGTTTAAGTTGTTCCTGAAGATTATATGAATCCATTTTAATACCTTCCAAGATCTTCCTTAAGCTGTTAAACTTCTTTCAAGGAACTTAGCTCTGATACCAATTGTTGGAATTAGGGCAGACAACTGAAAGGGGGGTGAATTAGTTGTCTCAAAACTTTAACACTTGCTCCAATTAATTCTTCTCTGCCATTTATTTGTAGATCATTATTATAACCATGAAACTATGAATCAATAACACATGAACAGAAACATAAATAACACACTTGACACCAAGATTTTTAACATGGAAACTTGGTTAAGGGAAAACCACAGTGGAGGTTGATCCATAAAAATTAATACCTTGTTAAAAGTATTACAAATGGGGAAGGCACAAGCCTTCGGGCTCACTACTTATAGAAATGATTACAAGAAGATTACAAAGTGTTTAAATTGATGAATAGCATCTACCAATGCAGGAATTCAGTTACGGTTAAGTACAAAATACAGATCTTACACACTTCATCCTTGCTCTGCCTTGTTTACTATTCTGCCATGATCCGGTCCTCAGATCTCTTCTCCTTCACATTTCTTTTTATCTTTTTTTGCACTTACTCCATCACCACACCACAATCACACACTAAAAGCCTCAAATCCATCAGCTATATATATCCGCATCAAGAAATTCTATCAACTACAGTCGGCTTCAAGAAGACTTAGAGCTTTTATTAAGAACTCTGATTTGTCGGTTGAATCCATGCACAAAGAACAACGTAGACCAAAATCTTGTGTTCCCAAATCATCAATCATGTTGGCCAATATCACTTATTATCACTAATTTCTTATCCAATAACTTTTCTGCATCCAAACCAAGATCAAATACTAGGTTGCCCTATTCTTCTTCTAACTGTGCTGACTAACTGGAACCCAATACTCAAATCCTTATAACTTTTGACTTCTTCATCACCAGAGGCTAAGATTCTGGATTTAGATAGTCCTAACAAACCTTATCACTTCTTCAGATCTGCAACGCACTATGAATTACCACTAGAGAGATCTGGACTAAGATACCGGACCCTGTCACATGCTCTATTCCTGACATCTGGACTTAGACAAATCCTCACTCTGACTTCTGGTATGAACAAATCATGTAATACAGATGTGTAGGATAGACTTAGTTGCCATCAATGACTTCACCTGTCATGCGTAGTAGTCTCTTGCCAACATTTACTGCCTTGTCAAATCATGCAACATGGTGCAAATATCATCTTGTATGTCAAGTATTATTTCCCTTAGCTCATTCATTTATATAAGGCATTTATCTATTATTTCCTTTTTGAACATCAAAAGTTATGCCGACATGAGTGGTAGGTCAAGAGTTTAGAAATCATCCAAAATCTTTTCTCTTGTCAGCACTCTTGGATCTAATTTGCAAAGAATGTCCACTCTAGGGGCATTCTAAGAGTGAATTTCTAGTTCTCCATTACACTCATCAGTTAATTTCATAATTTTTTTCTCTCAAGGCATTCAATTGGGCTAATGCATCTAAAGCCTCCTCAATAACTTTGCAACCTTTCTCATGAAGTTCTTCAATCCAATCTTAGGTTTCCCCTGTGACATGCTTCATCTTTTCTAGGTCAGTAGCCTCCTTCTGAGAGATGAAAATTGGAGGAAAGATTGACCCATCTATTGCTTGTAATAGAGAAGCTAGATGTTTGATGTATGCTTGTAATTCTGCTATCTACTCTTTCAATTCCCTCTTGGTCTTTTCATCTTTTTTCATCCTAGACACTATTGTAGACACAACTGATTGAACTTCTTGGATCTCTTGTCCCCTAGTTTGTTGTCCAAGATTGACAATTGTTATTTGATAATCCTATGCTCTTAATACTTTGCAATCTTTGTCTACCATAGGAGTAACTATTTTAGCTATCCTAGACCCAGTTGTATCTCTTGTAATTGTAGATAAAACTCTTGGTTTCTTTCTAGCTCTAGGCGTGTCTATCTTTGACATGTTGCTAGAAAGATCCAAGGATGCTAGCTTCATTATGGATTGCCTTTGTTGAATGTTAACATTTAACCAAATTGGCACCAAGGAAGAATAATCTGTTATTTATTGTTGTTGTGGTGGAGGCAGTATTTTTTGTTACTGCTGATGCTATTGAATTTGTTGATCTTGCCCTCTCTGTGATGGAGATTTCATCAATGCATCCTTATTAGCTTCTTGTGAAGCATCATCGTCTTTCACAATGCTTGCTCCAATTATTTTTTGTCCATCCGAGGAATTATGCCCTTGTGAACTTCTAGTATCTAGCACTTCTAGTATCTGGTTGTGTACCACTTATTATTTTTGACTGTGATTGTTGTTGCAAAGCTGGACCTTGGTCTTTATTGAGTTTCTCTTCTTCATGTTGCTTTTCACCTTGGATACCAGTCTCCTTATTGGGATCTTGTTCTTGGGCTTGCTTGCCCTCTTGACGCTTACTATTGATGTGTTTTTTATGCACATGCAAACTTAGAATAAAATACCAGGTATTCTATCCTTTCTTGAATAAAGTCTCTCAAAGGCTAAACTATGTGATCTAATGAGACAACTCCAATTTTCCTAATTTGTGTTTTGCAATGGATAGACTTAGTAATTGATGTGATTTTACTGAAACTCACAAAGGGACTTAAGCTGAATTGACTCCTTACTCCACTCTAAATATGTTATTCTCCTTGTGAAATGGAACTTCTTCTTACTAGCTACAAAAATAAAATGCAAAAGAGAAAGGGTTGAGAGGATTATAATCTAACGTCAATGAAATAATGAAATATGCCAAGATAGACAAACTCCTCATGAAACCAAACTCCGCTTCACCATTAGAACCAACAACTACATGAAGTTGGTGCAATCTTCTAAGGAAACTCAAGGATTTTCATGTTTTAAACTTCCATCCAAAACACCCACAGCTAGCGCAGCTTGAATGAACATTCACAACTGAACTAAAGCAAACGTGGTTCAAGCTAACTTTGTAAAATGACTTATCATCAACAAATCATGAAAAGTATGAACCATTTAAGGAAATCATCAAATATCTCCACATATAAATATTATATCAATGAACTTCTATTCTAATTCTACTCTACTTGGAAACATCTCTCCATTACATCCAAGAAATTAGAAACCATGCTAACATCCCATAACCACACAAAATCACCATGAGAGCAACAATGAGCTTGTATTGATTTTGGAAGTGTATTTTTACAATAATTTCATGTCTCTTCACTGACTTCAAGAAGTCTCCTCTACTCTACTCCCACTTTGACATCATCTACTCCTACTTCTATATTGATCTCTATCCCCCTTTACAAATGAGAGAAGTGAGCCTTTTATAGACTCCACAAATTACAACAAAGGGCTGGGATTGATTTGTGAATCAATGGCTAAGATTGAGACAAGG
The DNA here is from genome assembly GCA_027924645.1 of Cunninghamia lanceolata. Classification (NCBI taxonomy): domain Eukaryota; kingdom Viridiplantae; phylum Streptophyta; class Pinopsida; order Cupressales; family Cupressaceae; genus Cunninghamia; species Cunninghamia lanceolata. Next base: position 13,831,472 of record BSBN01001048.1, read on the forward strand.
CATAACCATCCAAAAGAGAGGCAATGAAGGTACACTTTCCAAGATGATAAGCTTGAAATGGAATCTTTGGAGCATCTTCTACTTGGGTTCTGTCTTTAACCTTATCTTAATTGTAAGTACCTTGAACTTAGACGGGTGACATGGAAAAATGTGATTGGACTGGCGATGTGCACGTCACCTCAACATTGAGCAAACCAGTTTGATCTTCAATGTGTTCACATTGCTCAGAATATTTTCCCAAATTATGTCATCTTTGGAGTAGTCTTCAAATATTGGATTTTTACCTTTGGGACTTAGCTTCTCTTGAAATTGCAACTTGGGAATTTTGATACTTCTTGTTGTCTTGATGTAATTTTAGACTTGTTGATGTTTGGAACTCATTTTCTTCCCATCTTCTTGTGTAGGACTCTGGCTCTAGATTTTTGAAGTAGAAGATGTCTTGTGCGTGAATTCTTGGAGTAGATTGCATGATGAATGTACTTCTTTCTGGCGCATGATGACTTTGGAAGCTTGGACATGGAACTTGACTCTTGAACTCCTGGATCATGAAACTAGATGAAGCAATGCTTGTCTTTCAGAATTGAAGTCTTCACTAAAAATATGATGATCTTTATGATGTCTCAAGAAATACTCTTCCATACTTTGAACTTGCTTCATGTGCAAGCTCTCGTCATTCTCCTTCCTGGATTCTTCATCACTTGCAAAATTAAACATTCCAAATTATTCTCATCATAATGCTTGATAAAATTATGTCAATTTCATAATATTTTCACCTTACTTCACAACTATATGTTTCAACACTAGAAAAGCATAAATTTTGAAGTGGTAATCAATGAGGAGGGCACCATGCAAGGTATAGGTAAATGGGTGCCTAAAAGCGCTAGTTTTAGGGAGTCTTGCATAGGTGTTAAGACTTCACAATGCATAAGCATGATAAAAGTGCGCCCAAATGCGCATTCCTCTAGCAAATTTACATAATAGTGCATAATGCAAGGGTGGACTCAAAGTGCTCCTAAGGCGTTGATCCTAAGCAGCTATGTATAACATTTAAGATCTACAAGATGCACGCTCCTTCATGAAGTGCGCCAAAATCTGCACTTGAGTTTGCTTTGGAATGAATACCTTGAATGAGAACATGATCTTATATATATATACATCCACCTTAGTTTACTAGGTCAGCCTCTTATGATGTTCAATGACTTTTCCTATGTTTAAACTTGTTTTTCATGTTTTTCCCTGGCCGACTTGACAACTTGCCTTATTTAAGGAAAAGTGCTGATTTCAAAGGTGTATGTATGGAATGCTTTATGCATAAGAGGCCTAAAATTACGCCTTGAGCGCTGATTCTAGGTGTTTGAGTATGAAATTTAAAATTGTTGAATGCAAGAACCTCCTCTAGGTGTGCCTTAGGCGGCCCTTTTGAGTGCTTATGTATGAAATGTCAAATTTGTATAATGCAAGGTCTCATCTAAAGTGCTTGGGCGGCCTTTTTGAGTGCCTGTGTATGAAATGTCTTATGCAAGACTAGGTTAAAAGTGTGACCAAGATGATAAGCGCATATTTTATGCATGTATGTATTATGTGTTTATGCGAAGGATGATGAAAGTGTGCCTGGGAAGAAAAGCATATATTTTAGGTGTGCTTGTATAATGTTCATTTTTACGCAATGAGAGGACCCTCTAAATGTGCGCCTTGGAGGAAAAGCACTGATTCTTTGCATGTATGCAATGAATGCACAATGTAAACCTGGGGTAGAAGTGTGCCTAAGGTAGAAGCATTGATTTTAAGTCTTTATGTATGATGCTGATTTTTTAGTACCTAGAATCACGTATATTTCAAAATATATTTAAGTATATGTTTAGATATTTTGAAATATACTTTCAGGATGTTTGAGATAAGTCTCGGATCCATGGGATTTAACATGTAGATTCTAGATTTTTGAGGATCCAACAGATTTTAGACTGTCAGTTTTTAGGATTTCAGGATACCGGACTTAGTCAATTTCAGGGCTTCAAGACATGCATCAGGATGAGGGCATATGGACTCTTTAGCAAGAATTTGGTAAGACTTGGACAAAACAACACTACCAAACCTACAAGCTCAGAGAAAACCTAAACCTAAAAGTGAAATGAAGGCAGAAAGTGGAAAAAGAGGGGGTCCCCATTTGCAATGGGGCAATGTGTGATTACATCACATCTACATAATTGGCACTCTAGAAGGAGGGTGAGAATAATGAATTGCTCCATTTGTTCCAAGCATACAAAAGATATTCTAGTGTTTAATCATTCATCGCTCTATTATCCATCACTTTTATGCATGCCTCTCCTCATATCACTTGACAAAATTCAGCAAGGAGGAGGCCAGAACAAAGAATTTCATACATCTCAACTCAGGATAAAAAGGGCATGAACAAAGAATAACATTGCTTCTTTCATTCCAAGCATGCGAATGAACTCTGAATTGTGGAATTGGAACCAAAGTAAGCCTTCAAAGCTAAATTCGAGATTTTCTAGATCTCTCTTATGCCAAGAAATACGAAAAAGTAAAAAATTCAAAAAAATCCAAAAAAAATCCAAAAAAAGTAAAAACTAAAAAATACCAAAAATAAGGATGGATTTCTCACCACACGTGAAGCAATTTTAAGGTTGTGGGTAGAAATATGATCCTCAAGTGGATATCATCCAACTTTGGTAGAGTTTGAGCGCACAACTTCATCCGAGGAATGCGGACTTGGCCGACTTTGCATCATAGGATAGATGATGAATTCATGCTACCAATGATCACAAGGAGTTGTATTGTCTAACATTTCTTTCAAGGATGGAATTACATTGCAAGAAAAAAATTATTTTTCTCAAGTTTATGAGTTGGTTATGAGTACAAGGGTGGAAGCCAAAGTTTCAAGTGAAAGTGAAGCCTTCATAAGATATAAGGAGATGATCAAAGAGAAACTAAGTATTGAGAAATGCTTGAGCATAAAGTACCATTTGCTTCCATGCAAGTGGTGTAGAATTCACAATGTCAATCATTCGAAACTCACATGTTCGACAATTTGGGAGTCTATTCATCAAGCAAAGGTGCAGTTTGAATTTGAGGAATTGTCTAGAGAAGAAGGAACTTCCATTCCATCTACTAGTGAAGATAGCACAACTGAGTTTGATAAACTATGCACGAGTATGGAAGATGAATCCATGTGCCTTGTTCAAAAGATGGAAGGGCATATTGAAGAAATTCAAAAGGAGATAAAAACATTTAGATGATTACAAGTAAAGATAAAGATGTGGAATTGTCAAGCACCAAAGAAAATGATTCAAGTTCATCGCAAGAAGAAGAATTCCTTGCCACCCATGCATTCATGTTACGAGGAGAAATTATTGAGAATGAATTACAAGAGATTGCAAGCATTCTTGAAAAGGGAAGTGATCAAGAAGATATGTTACACACCGTCATCCACAAGCCTAAAAATGAAATGTAACAAGAGTTCCTACCAAAGCTATGCCAAGATGAACAAGTTGATGAAATGAAGATCAAATGCGAAAAGCAATTCAAATTGGTGCTAGATCCATTGCTGAAAATCCAAGATGAACTTGCAGGTGAAATGTTCCATGCTTCTAAATTTCAATTATTTTCACCTTTTCATATTGATATGCCCACTATTGAATATATTGTTGACTTGCATGTTGCGGATGCAAGTGGGATGATCCATCACTAACTTTGACCTCCAGACATATTGGTAGGTGACAAGCATGAATTTTCACTTCTAGACGAAGACCACCAAGTTGTATCTTTCCTCGCTCTCAATTATGAAGATTACGAGTTTAAAGATTATGAATTTCTGAATTGTGAATTTGAAGAATATGAATTTGATTATGGGAATTTAGGAAGAATGACCTACATATGGATAAACCATGGTCCTTTTGAATTGCCACAATTATTGATTTTAGGCAAAAAAAAATCCTTGTATGAGGATTATGTTGTGAGAGAATTTTTCTCCAAATTCAAGGATAAATTTACCAAAATTTGAACTATCACATCTATCTTATTGCTTTTGTTCATTTTGAGAAATCATTCAAGATCATGTATATATTTTAGTGTTTTGAGTAGTGTCCGCTCATTGTACATAACTTAGAGTAGGTTTTCCTTTCTGTTGCTTTAGAAAAGTTTGTCGTGTTTAGTTATTCTTTAGCTTTGTTTGCTTTCTGTAGTTTAGGTTTCTTTTGTGGGTTTCCCTATTGGTGAAATGGGCGTTCTTATCCTTTAAACATGTTTAACCTAATTCTTATCAAATGTCTAGTTCATTTCTTTGATAAATATTCATGAAATTCTTTGGATTCCAAAAATGATTTTCTTTGACTTTATCAACAAGTTAAGATTTGTACTTGACTCAGAAAGGAATCCTATATTGTGTCTTGACACTAACATCTTTTGATTATCATGTTTAAAATGATAAATCTAAATATAATTATTAACCTCTTAGTTTTCCTTTGAGAAACTTGTATCAGATGGATAGATTCATTATGGAGTCCATTGTTAGTGTTTAAATAGCATATTTCTTGTTCTTGGAAGATAAATTGATTGTTTAGAATGACTTGAAGTATTTTGGGATCTTATACTTTACACACTTCAAAATCTATGATCTCACATTAAGTGAAAAATCTAAGGTCCACCTTTGCTGTCATCGAAATTCCACACCTAGCTAGCTGAGTTATCAATGTAACCCACGCTGTCAAAAAGCATGTGTTGCAAGGGTAGCAGTATTACATTGTACTCTACCAAAATTAATCTTAGTTGAAAATCAAAAGAAAAGAAAAAATGAAAATAAAATCACAGTCACACTATAACTCAGTTAGATGGACGATCGAATAATCTCTACTGGGGCTATAGACACTCGCTGGCAGTTAGGCTCTGCTTGAGTGGAATTACAAGACAAACCCATCGGGGCTATAGACATTCGCTGGAAGCGGGGCAATATCTAGGTAGTTCATGAGGTGTGTACTATTCACATAGCTTAATGTAAAGGAACTTAGATGACCTTAGTTGCTGATGGATGGGAATGAATTCAATTGCACACATTTGGATCTTCGGGATATGAATGGTTGTGCTAAACTTTTGATTTTTCTTTGATCAAGTATTCATGTCTATTTGACCTAATATGTGGGTGTACACAGGAATTTTGAAGTTGTGATTCTTGTTTATCTTTGGAACGCTTGAGATTTTATATTAATCACTGTTTTGGAAATGTTTAACTATGAAGTGTCTTGATCCAATCTATGATTCTTCTTCCCTTTCAAGTGTGTTTCCTAGCCGGTTGATGACTTTAAAGAAATCGTTTAAATTTTCTAGGTCTGAATTGGGTCTTTATTTTTGAAATGTTTAGGAACATTTATTTGAATTGACACTAGATGTTGTGATGTTTTCACACATCATTCCATTGCAAATGGGGACCCCCCCTTTTTTCCTTGCTTTTTTCTTCATTTTGCTTTAGGTTTAGGTTTTCTCTAAGCTTGTAGGTTTGGTAGTGTTGTTTTGCCTAGGTCTCACCAAATTCTTGCTAAGGAGTTTGTATGCTCTCATCTTGATGCATGTCTTGAAGCCCTGAAATTAACTAAGTTTGGTATCCTAAAAACTGATTAAGTCTGAAATCTAGTGGATCCTCAAAAATCTAGAATCTGCATGTTAAATCTCATGGATCTGAGACCTATCTCAAACATCCTAAAAGTATATTTCAAAATATTTAAAGTAAACATATATTTAAATATATTTTGAAATATACGTGATTCCAGGTACTAAAAATAGCCTAAGTATGGAAAATATGCACACTTCTACCCCACCTTTGCATTATGCATTCAATACGAACATGTTTAAAATTTGCATTTTTTCTCCCAGGCACACTTCAAGAGGGACTTTACATTTTGCAAATTTTGAAACATCTGCAAGCCTACCAAAAATTGGCACTTTGACTCTTAGGCACACTTTTAGACCTCTCATGCATAAAGCGCTCAATACACACTAGCATGAAATGTGCACTCATCCTCCTTTTGGCACAAATTTGCTACACCCTTGCAATATGTATTCAATACATAGGCACCTAAGATTAGCACTCATCTTCACTCTTAAGCTCATTTTCAAGGAGACCTTGTATTTTTTTGGCTTAATTCATATTTGATCAGAATTGGCGCTCATCCTCTTAGGCACACTTTTAGAGGGTGCTTACATTGGGCATTTTCAGAATTTATACATGACTACCCAAAAGGTCCACTCAAGGCACACTTCAAGAGAGTCTTTGTATTTTGCAAACCTTACACACAATACATAGTTGCCTAAAAGTAGCGCTCCTCCTCTTGAGTGCAAATTTACCATGGCCTCACATTGTACATTGTTAACATTTATACATGAGTGCATGAAATTAGTGCTTCTAAGTGTACTTATGGCCATGCCTTGCAATATGCATTCAGTGCATACACATACAAATCTAGGGCTCTTCTCAATACATACATACTCAAAATTAATGCCCAAAAAACTTGCATAAGTCACTATGTCAGCTAGAAGAGGATAAAAGCAAGTATTAAAAGATGAAGATAAAGCCTTCTTCATTGCATAAACCAAGTAAGATCTAGTTTAAGACCTTTGCAAGGTATCTAAAATAGAGACATGTTAGGAGATCAATAATGAAATGTGGATTGATGATCAAATGTCTTTGCATTGATAGATGTTTCTCTTGTGTAGGTAAAGGAAGAAGAATGGCAAGAGCTAGCACATGAGAAGTTCAAGGGATGGAGGAATGTCTCTCAAGTTGACAAAGAAGACTTCATTTCCAAAGGGAGAGCATCAATTCACCATGTATGAGAGGAAGCCATCATCCAGAGGTTCGTTACCATGGCCAAGCTTCCAGAAGTCATCCATTTCATACACTGACAAGGTCAAAAACATCCGTCATGCACGAGTTTACTCTAGGAGTTCATGCACAAGGTGTCTTCTACTCCAAGAGTCCAGAGCTAGAGTCCTGCACAAGAAGATGAGAAGAGAAATGAGCATGAGCATTAAGAAATCCATAAATTACATTAAGGCATGAAAGACAACAAGGAAAATTCGATGAAGATCCCAAATTTTCAAGTTCAAGAAGCTAGTTTCCAAAGGTGAAAATCTAGTAATTTGTGAAAATATTCCAAGAAGTGTGAACACAGAGAAAGTCAAACCAATTTGCTCAATGCTGAGGTGGCATGTGCACATCATCAAGCTTATCATGTCCTTCCATGTCACCCATCTAAGTTTAATGTATCTACTACAAGAAGAGGGCACCCACTATGAAGATGCTCCAACGATGCCTTATTCTTCCTTATCACATTGGAAAACGTGCCTTCATTGCCTCTCTCATGTTCTAAAAATATTAATTTTGTAACAAATTGTCTTGTTGTCTCAATCTTGGTCATTGATTCTCAAATCAATCCTGGTTGTTCATGTAATTTTTGGAGTCTATAAAAGGCTCACTTCTCTCATTTGCAATATATATAGATCAATATAGAGTAGGAGTAGATGTTGTTAGAGTAGGAGTAGATGTTGTTAGAGTAGGAGTAGATGTTGTTAGAGTAGGAGTAGAATAGAGGAGACTCTTCAAAATCATTGAAGAGACATGAAATTGTTGTAATCATACACTTCAAAATTAATACAAGCTCATTGTTGGTTCGCATGGTGATCTTGTGGTTTTGGAATGTTAGCATGGTTTCAAAATTCTCGAAATGTTTCCAAGTAGCCTAGTTGATAGATTAGAAGTTCATTGATGTAATTTTTATATGTTAATATATTTGATGAATTCCTTAATGGTTCATATTTCTTATGATTTGTCAATGATAAGTCATTTTGAAAAGTTGGCCTAAACCACATTTGCTTTAGTTTGATTGTGAATGCTTGTTCAAGCTGCGCCAACTGTGGGTGTTTGGATGAAGATTTGCAATATGAAAATCCTTGAGTTTCCCTAGAAGATTGCACCGACTTCGTGTAGTTGTTGGTTCTCATGGCAAAGTGGAGTTTGGTTTCATGAGGAGTTTGTCTATCTTGGTATATTTCATTATCTCATTGTCCTTAGATTAGATTCTCTTAAACCCTTTCTCTTTTGCATTTTCTTTTTGTAGCCAGTTAGAAGTTCCATTTCACAAGGAGAATAACATATTTAGAGTGGAATAAGGAGTCAATTTAGTGTAAGTCTCTTTGTGATTACCAGCAACATCACATCAACTACTGAGTCTATCCATTACAAAACATGAATCAGGAACCTTGGAGTTGTCTCATTGGATCACATTGTTTAGCCTTTGAGAGACTTTATTCAAGAGAGGGTAGAATACTTGGTATTTTATTCTGATGTTGGCATGTGCATAAAAACACATCAACACTTACCTGAACTTCTTGACCCTTTGGATGAGAAGAAGTTGAAGATTCTTGTTGCTCTTTATCTTTCTGGACATTTCCTCTTTTTCTTGCTCCTTCCTTATTTATTTTAGTTTGTTCAATTGTCACTTGAGGCTAGTTTAGTACTTCCTCCTCTTCTGAAGCAATCTCGTCAACTACCCTTTAAATGTTAGACAAGGAATAGGGGGAGTGTGGAGGAACGGATCTTACTAGAAAATTTTGAGGGGTAACAAGATTGGTCACATCCTCCTTATTTAAAGATGCCTTATTCAAAGCTGAAAAGAATGGAGGAATAGAAAATGTCATGGTAGATGGTGGAATGGAAGAAGTGGAGGCAAGAGGAATGTGGGATGAAATGGGAGGTGGAACAATGGTTCCAAAAGGATGTGGGAAGGAAGAAGGAATAATGGCAGCAGTGGATAAAGGAATTGAAACTTAAACTATAGGCATTGTTACTTGAGTCTGGACAAGAATGATGGTAGGTATCTTTTGCAATAAGGGAAATGACTGAGAGGGGATTGAGGAAACCGTTTCAATGGTTATGGTAGGTTGTGAAGAAGCAACATCATCTGAAGAAATTGGAGGTGCTGAGGTGGTACTCTTCATTTTCTATTTCCTTCTTTCCAATGGAGTGCCCTCCTCTTCCACCTTTTCCTCACATGCTTTTGTAGCCTTCCTCTTATACACTATCTTTGATTCTTTGGCAAGGGGAGGTTTCTTACTTTCTTTTGCAGCAATAGTGGTCTCTTGCCTTTGACTTGCTTTTTGGAGATGAGGGCATTTGCTCCTCTTCCTCTCCTTCTACTTCTACTTCTTTTTGCTTTGAGGACTCTTCCTCTTTATCCTTCTTCTTCCTTGTTCTCTTGGGCTGATTTTTGTCAATTGAATACCCTTCCCTTTCAACTGTACAACTTTAACAACGAACCAAGACTTGCTAGCTTGTATTACTTCCCTTGTAATCTCTTCTAGGGATGTAACTTCTTCCTTTGACCAATCTAGAGGTGCAAAACTTTTCCATCATTTGATACTTGGTTTGGAACTTAAAAAATGTATATGCTTTCATTTCAAAGGCTGTGAGCCTTGAATAACTTCTTTTCTTGACTTGATGGTCATTAGGGAAATCTTTCCAAAAATCCTCCATATGAGGTACATGTTTCATATGGGAGCCCATCATTTGCTCCATCTTTCCATGTGGATCAAAAGACAATCTAATTGTATGAAAATGTAGGTTGTAACTATGTATATCTACATCTGATTCTCTAGCAGTAGGAAAAGAAGTGCATGCATAGATTCCACCTAAGATTATTGGTAATTGAACTCTTGCTCTTTGTTTCTCACTAAGGTCTTTGTGTGCCTCACAAAGTTGCCTTGTTAATTCCAATCATATTATTTTATTTGTAGGATATTTTTGAAGATTCTAATGAGGACCTATGAATCCCTCTACTCTGATGTAGATGAATTCAATAATTTCCATACTTCTTGATGATCTCAACTGCATTTAATGATAACCTTTGGGTTAACTCCCCTTTTAGGGTTTTTACTATATACATGGTGAAAGCATCATTCACTCTTTTATAATGTATTAATGAATTCTTCAACAGGAGCTAGGGGTAGCAATCAAAAACTTTAAATTTCCTTCGAGCTGGTCCTATTACTTCCCTCTTTGTTAATTTTGGATAAATGATCGATCTTGGTAACAAGTGTACCAGATAAAAAGTCTTGAAAAATCTTCTTGTATCATTCACCTTTGTTAGTTGGGCAAGAAAATTATCACTAATGAGTTTAGCCCAATTAATCATCTCCTTGTTTTCTAGAACTTCATGGATGAACTTGAACATCTAAGGCATGAAGGTGGAAATAGAAGGTAAACCCATTATTCTACTCAATAGTGTCACCATATCACTATTTTTTGTTTGAAAATCACTCCTTAAGAGTGTTTTGGGGAGCTTTGAGATTGTTGGCTTAGGAGTGATCATCCACCTTTTGTTGATTGACTTCAAACAAGTGTCTATATCTTGATTGTAGGAAGTCAATCCATCTTCCTCAGTCAAATTGACTATCTGTCCATGATAGGGAATATCAAATGCTTTTGCAATGACATTGGTAGAGAGGTCAACTAGTATTCTTCCATCATTTGTCACAATTCTTCTCCACCTAACATCATAGTGCTTTGTGTAGGCTATAACCAATTCCAGACATTGAACTAAAGTTGGGAATCTTGTTTCTTGAGCAATTCCATTGTTTACCATTCTCTTTGATCTATTAGAAGGATTATTCCCTTACATTTTGTTCTTGAAATCCTCCAAGTCCACATGTCCCAAGTCGGTGTTTGATATCAAATCACAAGTTGAATTGATCTTGGACGGTAGGGTGACTCCTTGGAATTCATACTTCATCTTCCTTTCCCTTGACATAACCCTACAAGAACAAAAGAAATCATTAGGTTCTTAAAATTTTAAGAAATTTGAGTTTTAAGCATAGTTCCATGGGGACGCGTCCCCCCTGAAAACCAACCGTCCTCGAGACGGGGATGTTTGTAGGACAGGAAGATGTTAGGGAAAAGTCCCCATGCCATCCCCCCATTTTGCTGCCACCTCTGAGATGTCTTAGCTTTGGGGGGACTTCTGGACATCCCCCTTGAAATGCATTTTTAATTTTTATTCCATCAAACAGTTTGTGTGCCTTGTATATGCTTCCACATTTTGCATACATGTCTAACAGGGCAGTTGCAACTACAACATCTAACAAAATTCCTCTATCCTTTATGTTTTGATGGATGTCCATACCCTATTCCAAAGCTCCCATTTTGACATAAGCAGGGAGGATGTTGGGCTAGCAAAGGTTGTGGAATTTGGCTTTACAATTTACACCAGCCAATTGCATTTGCTTTAAAAATTTTAAATTTCTAAAGCCTTTCAACAAATCCATTTTGTGCATATCTTGCTATCATTGCAGTCCATGAGACCACATTTCTTTGAGGCATTCTGTCAAATAGTTCACGTGCCTTGTCTATGCTTCCACATTTTGCATACATGTCTAATTGCGCAGTTGCAACTACGACATCTGACAAAATTCCTCTATCATTTATGTTTTGATGGATGTCCATACCCTATTCCAAAGCTCCCATTTTGACACAGGAAGGGAGGATATTGGGTTGGCAAAAGTTGTGGAATTTGGCTTTATAGTTTACACCAGCTAATTGCATTTATAACTCTTTTTATAACTAATTTTATAATAGTTTATAGTCTACATTTATACATCTTTTTACAACTAATTTTTCAAGTACTATATGTATTTCAGCGCACTGCTCCCCCGCCGCCATCCCTCACTACCCCCAAAATTAGAACCCGCACCCCCCATCCCCGAAATGCGTCCCCTGCCATCCCCTTGTCCTGAAACCCCGTGGAACTATGGTTTTAAGCAATTTGCAGCGGTTTGCAAGATTTCACTGGACAACTAGACATCATAATTTCCTTTAGAAATCCTTTGGTCCAAAGAAACTCCGCAATAATCAAATCTTAAGCTAAATATTTTTTAAAATTAAATTTGTAGAAAATTGATAAGGAGATGGATATAAGATCTAAGCATTATAAATCCTACAATAAGAAAAAGTTCCACAAATGAACCATGTATAATTCTTAACCTTATAAACGAATGCATTGCTTTTAACAAAATGCGAGATTGGAAAGGACAATCGATTCTTAGTTTTTCTATTGTAATGTTCGGCCATTGGGTAAAAAGTCAGTATTTAAAGTGCTCTACCTTTCGTGCCTTTACCTCGATGTTTTGAATTTGGTGGAAAAATAATACAAGACAAGAAGTAAAAATGTCAATTTCAAATATCCTCTTGCCTATTGAAATCCCGCAATTCATGTACTCGAAAAAAATTACTAAATGTCTTATGTGAACTTTCTCCATCATGATAAACTAAATGCGAGAAATCTTAGGAGTTCCAAAGGTCATCCTATAAGATTGAGTTCTGGTTCTAATCCAAAATCCCGCAATCTCCAATGTTTCGAAAATGAGTATTTCGCGGAGACTATAAGGATGTTCAGACATGGAGACAAAGGTTAAAATCCACTTTCTCATTGGAAACCTGCAACCAATTTCTTAATGTTTTCACTAAGTCTTCAAATTTCAAGGGTAACTGACATGGATGCAGGGATCATTAGAACCTTCGGAGGTAAATCAACAAAGGTTAAAATTCCATTCCTACACCAAAGTTAATGCAATTTCCAATTCTTTAAGGCTTTGAATGTGTTTTCAAATCAAGTCTTTTAAACATAGATGCGAGGAACCTAGGAAGGATAGGACATAGGATTTAAGATTAAGAGCTTCATTCCTCCTAAGAAATTTTGCAATTTTGTACCTTTAGTTTTTGAAGATTATTTTACGACAATTTGGTGGGGATTTGACCTAGGTCAAGAAATTTTAATCATTCAGTAGATTTTCACCTAGGGTATCATAAAATTTAACATTTAAAAAAAATCTAATTGGTTGCCCTAATTTAAATTTGAATCTCGTATTCGTTTTTATGAACTAGGGTTAAGTTTATTTATTTGCAATTGTGGTGTGCCCTAGTTTTGATTGAATGGTGATGGTTAATTCTCGTGAACATCTTCTTCAAATCGATGGCTTAAATTTGATTTCATGGCATGTTTCAATAGAAAATACTTGATCTTGCATCATTTTATCACAAATTGGAAGAAAATCCACCTATTAGTTTCAAAGTTTGTTGAATTTGTTATGAAGAGGGTTTGAATCCAAAAAGACCTAATTCTTAAATGTGGTTCAGGAAAATATGGAGTTGGTTTCAAGAAGTGATCTTTGGGGAATAGTTCTTGTTGGTTGTTCATTGATCTTAATCATGATGCCTTCTATGTGTCTTCATTATATCATGATGTTTTGTTTAAGGACCAACAAATTCTTTCTTTCAAGGTGTAAGTACTTATATCATTTTGGTGTCTCTAAATCAAGAGGGCTTCTGTAGGTTACAAGGGCTAGATCGATCCAAACCCTAACATTGTTGTGCGCTAATACATAAACCTAATCCTTTGTCTACCCATCATTGAACCCAGTTGCTTTTGTTTTATTTTAAGGTTGACTGTTGTTTGATGGTTACTTCATAATGGAATACCGGTTCGAGGGGTTTTATATCGTGGAGGTCACCGACCCTCGACCTAAGGTGACTGGGCTCATTGGTGGAGCAAGGTTGTTTTTAAGCGAGAATTAAAATCGATGGTTGGATTTCAAATTTACAGTGCTTGCAAACTTCATATCTACGCTTAGTTTTCAAATTTGTTTTTGTGCCCTAACAGAATTTTATTTCCAGCAAATTTGATGGGAGGTTGGAAGATGAAAGGACTAATTGTCTAAACAGTTATGGAATCGAAGTAGATGTGCCAAGAAATTACATAACTTGATCTGTATGATTGAACCTGATGTGAGACTTGGTCCGTATAATAGCAGAGATGTATATCTACATGTCCATATAAAAATTGGAGAAAATAACAGAGGTTTATAGGGGTTTTAATAGAGCGAAACATGAAAGGTACTTGCAGTCTTCACATGGAAGGTTTGAAGTTGAAGTGGAACTTTAAATGAATGAAAGAGGTTTTGATTGAATGGAATTTTTGCATAAAGAACTCTACGTGGTTTCAGGTATTGTTTGAGACTTGACTTGCTTTATAAGACTTGAAAGTGTAGAGATAAGAATTCATTGTATTACAAACTTAGAGTAATGAAATGTGTTGAAATAGAAAGGTCCTCTAACCCTATTCCTTCAAAGATTAACTATATGATGAAAGATTGTGATATGTGTTGAGGAGATAGGCATACATGTAAAATTCATGAAGTATGGTAATGTGAGTTTTTGGAGTCTTGAAGGTATGGGATGTTTTGATGTATAATATATAGAGAAAGAGAATTGTGTATCTTAGGGATCATTCAAGATGTTGTTGCTAGTTGTGTTGTAATGATCAGAACATATTTTAAGAATTAAGCAGATAGATAGAAATCAAAAACTTTTATTGGCAGCATACTTGTGTAGGACAAACAATATGCATTGTATGCAGAGGTATGGTGATAGAGTTTTGTACTTTGTGAAAGAATTTTGAAGACATCAATGTATGATTGAATTGATATAAATAGTGCAGAGACCTGGTTTTGATCCTGAGAGACAGAGTGTTAAAATTGTTGCAGAGATATTCTTCATAGAGAAAACATCAGCTTTGCAAAGATCTACAAAGAGACATAAAGGATGAAGTTGAAGTGTATGTCAAACATACTAAAGGAAAGGGTGATTTGAATAAGGTGATAAGATGCTATTTATGGAGACAGAGCGTCCCTCTGATATTATTCTTCTTTATTCAAACAGTGATGCAATCAAATTATGTCAGTGAGACATTAGGGCTAATGAGGCACCTGCTAGCCAGTGAGGCTTCTTTTTGCCAGTGAGGCAATTACATAGAAGTGCCAGTGAGGCAGTGATATAAGTTAGTTAGACTTAAAAGCCAGTGAGGCAATTTTTGAGTGTTTTTTCTTCCCCTTGAGAGTTTTCCACTCATGAAATTTATTGTGTCATGGTCTCAATTAATGTGTGATCCATTTATCTTTCATGCTTGAACATTCAGTCTTATTTGTTGTTCAGTATTTGATTTCTTAGTTTGGTAAAGTACATTGTCAGAATCATTACTTTCTATTTTCAATTTTGAAAAGAAGTAAATGAATTATTTTTATCTACAACACTAATTCAACCCCCCCTCTCAGTGTTGTGTGTACTCCAACAATTGGTATCAGAGCATAGGTTCCCTATAGAAGTCTAACCAGCTTGGGTAGGTCCTGATAGTGGAGTACCATGGGAAAGTGCAAACTAAATAGACAAAAGAAAGAAGCCAAGCAAAAGGTTGAACAACAAACCCCAGTCAAGTCATGTGATGAATTGTTGTATGAGCCATCCCTGAAAATTAACACAAAGTGTGATAAAGAAAACGACTTTGCTATTAAGATTGATGATAAAGAAGGAGACCTCTTTATGGAAGAAGATGGATAGGAGTTTGATGAAAATGATTGTGAAGTTGATTTAGAAGGTGAACTATTGTGTGCCTTAGATCAGATAAAAAAACTTTGAAAAGAGAATCAGATATTAGAGTTGGTGCTTCAACAAGAAATGGACTCTAAGGACAAAGTTGTTTCATACCTTGAAAAGGCTAGAAATCTAATTATAGATTTAAGGAGTCAAGTAGATGAATCAAACAAATTGATTATCAGCCTGAAGATAGAGGTTGAGGAAGCTAAGAGGATAGCTGATGTAACAAACTTTGATTTGGAAGCTAAAATAGTTGAATGCCAAAATCTTGAAGGAGAAATAGTCTCTTTAAGAAAAGATCTTGAGGATATTAGGAAGCAATTGGGAAAGAATCTGAAATTTGAAGAGAGAACAAGAAAGTTACATGAAATGTTGGGAAAACAAAAACACTATAGGGACACCACAGGATTAAGATATGAACAAGGGTAGTCTTCTAAAGTTAGAGAGACTCCTAAAAAGAAGATAGGCTTGAGTTATCATGCTACTGCTCCAGAAGATCAAAGAGGAAGGACAATCAAGTCTAAAAGATCTGTATCTGCTAGGCACTCAATGAGGGACAATTATTCTCAATTTTATGGTTATTGTTATTGCTGTCATGTTTATGGCCATAGAGCAAGAGATTGTAAATGAAATTATAAAATGTATGAGATACATGATCTTGTCAAGAATGTAAATAGGAGTTATTATAATATGCCTAGAAGAAATTATCCTTTCTTTGGTCTAGACAACATCATCTGTTATAAGTGCAACACTCTTGGGCATAAAACATATTCTTGTAGAAACAGATTTATGGAACCACCTAGATATGTCAAGAAGACAAATACTTTGAGTAAAAGGAAGTTGTGGGAAACAAGAAGCAAGTGGAAAAGGAAGCATCCCAACAAGACAAGTATTCAGGTGGTTTGGAGAAGAAAGTAAAACCAAGAGAAGGATGAGTCTAATCTTGTACAAGTTGCACAAGAAACATTAATAACACCTTAAAAGAGGCAGCATGGTTAGGGGGAGTCATCCAATATTTTATATCTTACCCACATGGAGAAGACAAGGAGGATATGACAACTAGAGTAAGAAGATTTTAAAAGTTCTTGTTTTTTGCTTATAACATGTTTTCACAAAAAAGAGTTTTCTATACTATTCTCAAGAACCTTCATAATAGTGACAGGTGTAATTGAAGTTTGTTTGAGTTGTTTTGAGTACAGTTTCATGTTCCTGATTGGATGAAAGTTGATCACCATTTTATAACAATGAACATTGATAATTTGTACAATAGATAGTTAGTATGAAAGTGTTTAAATAGTGTTCAAGTTTCTTGATATATATTTGATAGGGGGAATATAGTACTATGGTGCATTGTTTGCAATAATCAGTCCCTATGATATGCTCAGTCTTTAATATGATCAAATCAAGGAGAGGTGCAGTGAGAGATATTGTGTTTTATGGTGTGGTGTTCATGTATGATACAAAGTACAATCTTCATGATATTTATTGAGTATGGAAGCTGCTAAGTGCTCTGATAATCATGTTTGCAAAATGTGGTAGATTAGACAAAGCACATGCTTTTTGTGTCAAAATGACTTATGAAATACAGTCTGGAATTTGTATCAGACAGTGAAGTAATAGTCTTGCTATTTTTTTTATCTTTTGTGGTGTACTGTGTTTTGTTTGTAGTAATGAGTAGTAGTGTTTATAAGCATATTAGATAGTGACTTTGTAGTGTTAATAGTGGAAATGATAGTGATAGATTTTTGGAGCAGTGTACTGAGTTTTTGGAATGTGATCTCTGCCAAGTCAAGGATAGTGAACTCAGTAAAACAATGATTTGTCATTCATAAAATGATAGTGGTAACTTGGTGATAACAATGCTATTTGATATTTCAACATGTTCATATCAGACATTTGAGCAGTAAGGGAATAATATCAAGTTTACAGATGTCTTAAATCAGAGGACAGTAAGTGCAATGATGCAGCTTTGACACTTGAAGAAAGTTGGAAGGCAATGTTCTATGTTTGTTTTGTGGTTTTTCTCTCATGGGGTGTGTCTTGAAATTGAGATAATATCCATGCTTTTGGTAATGTTTGATAATGTCAGCTAATAAGAATCTGTGTCAATGATTGTTATTGGAGATGAAGTTAGTATTGGAGTTCATTTGGGATTTCATTGTCCAAGCCCTCATAATGGTAGAGGTGCTCTTAGGAGTTATAATGTATGTTGTCCATTTGTTCATTGCCTTGTAGATGGTGTTGTGGTTATCTTGGAGTTGTTAATGCTTCAATTTTTCATCTTCATGGTCTGATGTTGAAGGTTGAGTTAGAGTATGTTGTGGTTGCCTTAGAGTTGTCAATGCTATCATAGGTGTTGTGTTGTGATCTCAGGAAGTTTTGGATGTCTTCAAGTTATAAGCCTTAACACAAGATCAAAAGATGCTTGATATGCCTTCTTCTATTTTAATCTGTTAGGGTTAGCCGGCAGAATATATCAATTAAATGCAAATAAAGATTAAACAGAGAAATGGAAATACACAGAATTAATAACAGCGAGAGACAAGATTTAACGTGGTTCACCCAAACTCGGGCTACATCCACCAAACAGAGAGTCCAATATTATTATCCAGTAAATCAAACCGATTACAATCAGCAATCCCTGCAACTCAATACCACTGCAAATGCTACAATACAATACCCAAACCCTATCCCTTGGCCGCTTTTTATCAAGCCTTTTTTGTCGGTTACAAAAATTAGGGTTTTCTTATGTCGGTCATAAAAAAAATAGGATTTTTTAAAGTCGGCCCTAGGATTTTTAAGTCGGCCCTAAAAAAAAATTTCTCGAGGGCTACCGCCCCCGAACCCCCGTATCTCGGGGGTTGCCGCCCCCGAACCCCGGCAAGGATACATGGCTAGTGTACAGTACTTTCCTGATCAGTCGCCACCTACCAACAATCTCCCACTTAGAGACTGATCAGGCTCCACACCAAACAATCTCCCACTTGGAGACTGATCCTGGACGACACCGCTGCGCATGCAACTCCCACTGGAAATAAGCACCCTGGACTCTACTGTTCTATTTTTATGGTTTTCAATCTAGAAGACCAACCGAAGCTGAAGAGGAGCTTAGCTTCTCCCTTGTCACTGCCTTTGTAAACATATCCACTTGATTTTCATCTGTATGTATTTTTTCCAGCCTTAACTGTCCATTATCCAACACCGACCGAATAAAGTGATACCTCAACTGTATGTGTTTGGTCTTTGAATGCAAGGCAGAATTCTTTGTAAGATGTATGGCACTCATGTATGGCACTCTGACTGTCTATATACAAAGAACTGTTAGCTTGTTGTTTACCCAATTCTTCCATGAAAGATTGCAGCCATATCATCTCCTTGCTTGCCTCTGTTGCAGCTACATATTCTGCCTCTGTAGTGGATAAAGCAACCACCTTTTGCAACCTAGAAATCCAACTCACTGATGTTCCACCTACAATAAAGACATAACTTGTAGTACTCCACCTGGTATCAATATCCCCTGCCAAATCTGAGTCTACATAACCTGCTAAATCAGTATTAGAGCCCCCAAAACATAAGTGTTTATTAGATGTACCTCTCAAATATCTGAGAATCCATTTGACCGCATTCCAATGCTCAAATCCGGGATGACTCATATACCTGCTAACGACTCTGACAACATGTGCAATATCCAGTCTCATGCATACCATGGCATACATTAAACTTCCTACAGCTGAAGCATAGGGTACCTTGGACATTTTTTCTTCCTCCTCTTGTGTCTTTGGACACATCTCCTTAGTCAATTTCAAATGACTAGGCAAAGGTGTGCTGACAGCTTTTGCATTCTCCATATGGAATCTTTGCAACACCTTTTCAACATAAGCAGCCTGAGATAGAGTCAATTTTCTGTTCTTCCTATCTCTGCAAATTTTCATACCAAGGATTTGTTTTGCTGCCCCCAAATCCTTCATATCAAATGACTGTGCCAACTGCTGTTTTAACTCTCTTATGTGATCCATGTTAGACCCAGCTACAAGCATGTCATCAACATATAAACATAAAATAATGTAGCTGTCATTATCTAACCTCTTAAAATAAACACAATGGTCAGAATTACACCTACTGTAGCCTTGCTCAGCCATAAAACTGTCAAATTTCAAATACCATTACCGAGGTGCTTGTTTCAGGCCATATAAACTCTTCTTCAATCTGCACACTAGTTTCTCCTTACCTTTGACCTCAAATCCTTGGGGCTGTTCCATATAGATCTCCTCCTCCAAATCACCATGGAGAAAGGCAGTTTTAACATCTAGCTATTCCAAATGTAAATCTTCAGCAGCCACAATGCTTAAAACAGTACGAATAGAAGTCATCTTGACAACCAGAGAAAATATCTCATCAAAATCAACACCCTTTTTCTGTGCAAATCCTTTTACAACTAACCTGGCCTTAAATCTTTTCTGACCTCCATCTTCCTCTTTCAACCTGTAAACCCATTTGTTTGGTAAAGCCTTTTTACCTGCAGGTAACTTACATAATTCCCAAGTCTGATTTTTCAGCAAGGAGTCCATTTCTTCTTTCATTGCAAGCTCCCACTAAACCTGTGTATCCACCTGCATAGCTTCATCATACCCTTCTGGTTCACCAGCATCTGTTAACAAAATAAAATACAAAGAGGGAGAAAACCTTTCAGGAGGTCTACTTATCCTTGTGGACCGTCTAACATTCACTGGAGTTTGTGGTATTTCTGGTTGCTGTTGCGGAGCATGAGGAACCACTGGAACATCACTATTTGGAGTATCATCCAGCACCACATAATCCTTTTCTTTCTTCTCATGCTACTGCAACTAATCTTTGTACAACACCTTCTCATTGAATATAACATCCCTGCTTCTCACAATTTTTTGATTTTCAAAATCCCAAAGCCTATAACCAAAGTCATCAATGCCATATCCAACGAAGGTACATTTTTTTGATTTCGCATCCAGCTTGGTTCTATTTTTAGAATCTATATGTGCAAATGCTTCACAGCTGAAGGTTTTCAGAAAAGAATAACTCACCTTCTTGCCTGTCCATGCTTCCTCTGGAATACCACAGCCCAAAGGAACTGAAGGACCTCTGTTAATTAAATATATAGCAGTGTTGACAGCCTCTGCCCACATGTTTAAAGGCAGCCCAGCATGCAATCTCATGGTCCTTGCACGCTCCATTATTGTCCTATTCATGCGTTCAGCCACTCCATTTTCCTGTGGAGTCCCTGGAACCGTTTTCTGCCTACGAATTCCATTAAAGGAACAATAATCTTCAAATTCTTTGCTGCAATACTCACCGCCATTATCAGATCTGAGACATTTTAATCTTTTACCTGTCTCATTTTCAACCAAGCTTCTCCATTTCTTAAATGTTTCAAATACATCAGATTTCTGTCTAAGGAAATAAATCCAGACCTTCCTAGTTGCATCATCTATGAATGTAACATAATACCAAGAGCCACCGAAAGAAGATACCTGAGCTGGTCCCCATACATCTGTATGCACAAGCTCCAACTTTTCATTTTTCTTTTGCTTCCCATCTCTGAAAAAACTAACTCTCCTTTGTTTTCCATACACACAACTTTCACAGAAATCCATATTAATACATTTTAGACCTGGTAAAACTTTCTTAGAATGAAGTACCTTCATACCTTTTTCACTCATATGCCCAAGTCTGTTATGCCATAGTGTTGTTTCAGAACCTGCAGCAACTTTTCCAGTCTCTTTCTGCAAACCTGCAGCAACTGTTCCTGAACCTATTTGTTTTTCCTCTGTAATAGCTAAAGTAGAAGGAACAGTATGACCTGTACAAAGATATAAGGTGCCTACTTTCACACCTTTTGCTACTACTAAGGCACCTTTTGAAACTTTCTAATTTTTATCAGTAAATGTAACAGTGCAACCTTGTTCAGTTAGCTGCCCTGCTGAAATTAAATTCCTACTGAGCCTTGGAACATGCCTTACCTCTTGTAGTAGCCAATGATTCCCATTCTGCAACTTAATCTTGATTCTCCCTTTCCAACAATCTGACAGGGTTCGTTATCTCCCAAATAAACCAGCCCAAAATCCCCTTGGACATAATCAAGAAAATAACTTCTATGGGGCGTAGCATGAAATGAGGCCCCTGAATCTAAAACCCATGAATCATCAGCATTATCTAGGGAAAGAATCAAAGCATCATCTTTAGACTTATTGTTTACCACATTTGCTTCCTTATTGCCTTCTTGTTTGTCTCCTTCTTTGTTCTTCCGAGACCAGCAATCTTTCTTCAGATGACCTAGTTTTCCACAGTACCAGCAATCCTTCTGTCCTCTAGTTTGGGATCTTTTGTCCTTTGATTTTCTTTGTGACTTCCCATGACCTCCAGAACCTTTTCCTCTCTCCTTTGATCTGCCCCTGCTTTCTGCATTCAAAACACTGCCTGATTTGGATCCACCTGAGCTTTTCTTATGAATTTCCTCACTCAGAATAACACCAACAACATCATCAAATTTTAGGGTATTTGACCCAGAAATAGAGTTACTAACCGCCATTACCAAACTATCCCAGCTTTCAAGCAATGAACATAATATCAAGAGAGCTCTAACTTCTTCATCAAATTTTACATTTACAGAAGTCAATTGACTGACAATCGTATTAAATTCATTTAAATGACCTGTCACAAATCCACCTTCAACCATTTTCAAATTAAACAACTGCTTCATAAGAAATACCTTATTTGAGGCTGAGGGTTTTTCATACAATTTTGCCAAAGCTTTCATCAGACCATCTGTTGTCTTCGCTTCCGTTATATTGAATGCCACCGACGGTGCCAGGCACAACTGAATGGTTCCCAGTGCCTTTCTGTCAAGAAGATTCCAATCCTCATCAGACATTGCTGCCAGTTTCTTGGCTACTCCTTCCAACGGCCTCCATAAATCCTTTTGATAGAGGTAATCCTCCATCTGCATCTTCCATAACTGATAGTTCTACCCATTGAATTTATCAACCTTCATTTTTCCCTCGTCTGCCATTGCTCCCACTCAACTGTGAGACTTTCCTACAGACGATAATCAAACACAACCTCGCTCTGATACCACTTGTTAGGGTTAGCCGGCAGAATATATCAATTAAATGCAAATAAAGATTAAACAGAGAAATGGAAATACACAGAATTAATAACAGCGAGAGACAAGATTTAACGTGGTTCACCCAAACTCAGGCTACATCCACCAAACAGAGAGTCCAATATTATTATCCAGTAAATCAAACCGATTACAATCAGCAATCCCTGCAACTCAATACCGCTGCAAATGCTACAATACAATACCCAAACCCTATCCCTTGGCCGCTTTTTATCAAGCCTTTTTTGTCAGTTACAAAAATTAGGGTTTTCTTATGTCGGTCATAAAAAAAATAGGATTTTTTTAAGTCGGCCCTAGGATTTTTAAGTCGGCCCTAAAAAAAATTTTCTCAAGGGCTACCACCCCCGAACCCCCGTATCTCAGGGGCTGCCACCCCCGAACCCCGGCGAGGATACATGGCTAGTGTACAGTACTTTCCTGATCAGTCGCCACCTACCAACATAATCTTCATGTCATCAGAATACATCTAACTTGATGGATGGTTCATGTTCATGGTATGGTGAATGTGGTTGGTCTTGTTTGGAGAAGCAATGCAGGTTGTTTTCATGTTACATTAGCTTCATGTAATCAGGATGTATGATGTATGCCCATCATGTTTGTCATAAGACTTCCTTATGCTTGAAGGTGTAGAAGTGTGGGTTGTGTATGTCTTCATGATCACGATTATCTCTACTTACATACATTTTAAATGTGCTTTGTATCATATCAGTTGCAAGTTTCAAGTTAGTATCTTTACAGTGTTGTGCATTGAAGTGACAATCATTATTATGAAATGGTATTATTCAATGATAAAGTTAGCAGAGGTCTCTATGTTTCCATTTAAAGCTAAAGTGTTTCAGATTCTTTGAAGTGGAATTGTTTGAAGGCTATGTCTTGGGTTGACTATATTGTCAAGAGTACAAAAATCATGATAGTTGTCTTCTGTCCAAGGGGTACTATATGGAAAATTAAAGAACAATGTTGTTATCTATTTTTTGATGGTGTTATGACAGTTACATGCTTAGATCTTTTCTCCACAGTGCATTTCTTAAGGCAGGTCTTCCTAGGGGGAGTTGTGACAGGTGACTGGACTTCATCTTCACAGGGGGAGTATTTATTGGTTCATTGTGTTTGCCTCAGGGAGAGCTTTCTTACCTTTGTCATCCAATGTCAAAATGGGGGAGAGAGAGCATGGTGGATCATGAAGTTTTGCCATCAATGACAAAGGGAGAGATTGACAGCAGTTATTTGTCATTGATGTCAAAAAGGTGTTAAGGGTGTTGAGTTGTCGTGCTTCTCCATAAGGTTCTATCAGCATAGCATGACATTTGATGATCATACCATCAGGACAACAAGACATTTGATGTTCACTTGCATTATTGACAAAGGTGTTTCATGAAAAGGGTTTTGTCATGCTACATGATTCAGTTGATGTGGATGTGCTTCTCTTCATGGTTTAGTTGATGTGGATGCCTCACAGTCTTTTGAATGGATAATCAGATCTTAGTTGATGTTGATCATGATGAATGCTTTCATGATCATGATCTTCAAGGTTGTTGCAATACTTCATCTTGTTCAAGTTGTTGGAGTTTCTCATGTTGATAAGATGTCATTTTTATCAGATCAGTGTGACCTCATGATGCAACAATTGTGAAGCCATTACTAAGGCATGTTTGATATAGGCCTATACTATTGATCATCTTAACATGTTGATGGTTCTACAAGTATGTCAGAGATTTATTTTCTCAAGTGTTGTATAAGGTGATAGGTGTATGTTGCTGTCATCTAATTGATGTCTTCATGAGTATGCATTGTTGTCAAAATGGTATGTGTGGTTTAGGAAAATATGGAGTTGGTTTTAGGAAGTGATCTTTGGGGAATAGTTCTTGTTGGTTGTTCATTGATCTTAGTCATGGTGCGTTCTATGTTTCTTTATTATATCATGATGTTTTTTTTAAGGATCAACATATTCTTTTTTTCAAGGTGTAAGTACTTATTGTTATCACTGGGAATTGCACCCGTATGCAAAGCTGGTGAAGCTCTACAATTCTGTGTAACATGGGACTAATTTCAGGTTGTGGGTTCAATATAACAAAATTAGACCTCCAGATTATGGGCTGGTTCCCTTCAAATGTTCTATTGAGATGTATGTTTTTAGTATTTTGGAAAAGGGAAGAAACAAACTAAGTAAATGCAAAAGGTAAAATTTGGTGATGCACCTGATTTGGATAAAAATATTCAATCTGATCCACAATGTTTACCTAGAAATCTGACTTTTACACAATCTAGACTTGGCATAAATATCACAAAAGTGATTCTAAGGAAGGTTTGAAAATAGGGTTTCTATGAAGGAAATGATTTTTTCACAACACAAAAAGACTATTTCTGGTTAACACAACCTAAGACCTGTGATGATTATATGCTTAATGCTGTAAACAAGGAAGTGAGACAATAACTTTAAAACTTTAATGATAAAACACAACAAAATTTCATCAAAATCACTTCACTAATTAGCACTAAATGGAAAGGTAATTTAACTGATCTCAAAGAAACAAAGGAAAACTCTGCAAAGAAGACAAAAATAGAACCTGTAACATGCCGATCTCTCAATAAAATTGTAAAAAATGAGCTACAAGAATTCTTCAATCTATCTAATTCAGAATGAAAATCAAGAACTAGAAAAAACAAACTTTTTCTTTACAATATATAGGTTTGCTCTCTCAAAGAGGCATGCAAAATATGAACTTGCATATAACTGCCTCTAAAAATAATCACTCCCGAGCAACCTCTAAAATCTTCAAAATTAGGGTCTAAAACTGCCACAAATTGAGAAAAAATAGCTCCAATTTGGGCCTCTCTATATGCTTGACCAAAAAGTTGACCAAGAACCCTAAAAATACTCCTAAAATCATGCAAAAAACCTCCTAGGTGGCCTAGTTAACTCAACGAATCAATTTGCATGATTTTGCATTAGCAAAATTGATTGTGAGTAAATAATAAAGTAATAAAAATAATTACTTTATTATTGGTTTACAATTTATTCTAAATTTGACTTTACATTTTGTGGAAAATAATAAAGTAATTTGGAAAATATTACTTTATTATTTATTTACAATTAATATCTTTGTAAAATCATGCATGATGAGAAAAAAAATAACACTCCTTATCTCTCCAATTTACAGTTGCCTAATTTGCATGATATGAGCACAAATAGGTCTTTAGAAGAAAAAGAAAATCCCCTTATATCTCCATGTGGTGAAAAACTCCTAGTTTGCATGATGCATATACATTAAAGCAAAAAATTTACCCTTATCACTCCACATGCACTAAGGAGAAAAACTAATCCTCTCTCTATAAAAAAATCCATAAGTCATCTTATGCATTTTAATATCTCCATGCACAAAATAGTATGCATTAATATCCTTATGGCTCCCTTTGATGCCTTAGTGCATACATTTATCATTATATTTTGAAGTTGCCTTATATCTCTTTGTACAATTTCAATATCAAAAAAACTTATAACTCCATGATACCATGCATCAAATATTGCACCATTATATATGCTCACCTTGTTTGCCACCTTGCAAACTTCATGCTCTGTCCTCATGCATATCATGTCCTAAAACAATACCCCTTTGACCTTGTTGGCCACCATGCATAATAAGGAAGGATTTTTACCTTTGAATGTTTGCAAAAATGACAAGGAATCTTCAAGCATGAGTATCATATAAAGTAGTTTTGACCATGCTATTTATTCGATCACAAAGGAGTTTAAATAACATAGGGCATGAAGCCTTTCTTTCTCATCATACTGACCCTTTTTTACTTAATAAAAATCAAGCCTCAGCAATTTTGGTCAGCCACTCCATGTTATGATAGCTAGAAATATTCAAGACTAAAGTCTTGACCACAGACATTTTGGATAAGGTAATTAATTTTTGTCTTTTGCAAATTCAAAAAAATCAAAAGAACCTTCAAACAAAAGCAAAAGATAACCCTAAAAGTTGAATTCATTCTTCATTTGGCATCTTACTTCATTTTCTCTGCAACTGTATTCTGTCGGTTAGGGTTTGAATGCTTCAAGCATATCTCTGTGGCTTTCACTCCTCTTCTAGTCTTCTCTTGGTCAAATCTTTGGAACTCTGCATGCAAGAAAGATTTGTTTTGAGTTTCATATGAGGCATTTTTGTTGACATCTGTAGCTTCTTTCTCCTTTAATGGCTGTGGCTTCCTTCTCCTTTCATGGCTATCTCAATACATTGCTCTTTCTTTAACAACACTCCTTGTCTCTGCATCTCTCTTCTTTGCAACTGTAACATCTATTTGAGAGTTTGATACAAAAGAGGCCATGGATAGGTGTCTCTTCCTGCCAAAAAAACAA
Source organism: Cunninghamia lanceolata (assembly GCA_027924645.1). Classification (NCBI taxonomy): domain Eukaryota; kingdom Viridiplantae; phylum Streptophyta; class Pinopsida; order Cupressales; family Cupressaceae; genus Cunninghamia; species Cunninghamia lanceolata. The sequence goes on from BSBN01001048.1 coordinate 13,858,472, forward strand.
GGTAAGCACTTGTTTCGTGTATCTCTTGTAGCTTCATTTGTCTTTCTGTAAGTGGAGAATGGTAAGGGTTCATAGTTAAAATGGGTATTGCATTTTTTTAACAAAAAATGATATATCTCTTTCAGTTATGCCTGTATACATCTCTTTTCATCCTTGACTTGATTGTGGGTCAAAAAAATTTTATGGTTTGAAATTTTATGACAGGGTTTTGTTCCTTTTGTGCATACAAAGCCTCCATTTTAATGTGTCTATGCTCCATCTGTATGTTGACACCAAAAAATATGATAACTGCTAAGGGTTTCTAAGTATGAAACAAGAGTTTCAACTTTCTTTGCACAAAACCCTTCTCACTGTCATGGCCATTCTCCTTGTAGTATTCACTATTGTTCTCTTTTTAACTGTAAGTGTAGAAAAGAAACAAGGGTTTTATCTTTTACAGATGGGTATACAATTTTTAGCATGAGAAATGTCTTCTTCTCGCATGGCTATGGCAGTAGGTATACCTTATCACTCTTTTTTGACTGTAAGTACAAGATGGCACTAGGGTTTGAATTTTCCTAAAAAGACCTTCCTCTTTTTGCAGATGGGTATACATTTTTATCATGAAAAAGTGTTTCCTGCCCACGGCTATGACATCTCCTTATTTGTATAGAAGCTTCCTTGACTGTATTTTTCTGTAGGTAAAAAGGAACTTGGGTTTGAAAGTATCAATAAATGAAATTTCACTTTGTTTTGCACAAAACTTTCTCCTCCTTTTCATTGTGACTGTCATAGCTATTGATGATGATACTTTTACTTTATCTACTTTCCACTGTAGCTCTAGGGTATCATATGATAGCAAGATTTTGATATTCAAAAAGTATGACTGTTTGTTTCTTTATCTCCATCTTGTAACTATGTCATATGTTGACATTTCTGAGTAATGAAGGTTCTCCTATTGCAACATTTTAAATTGTCCATGCCACCTAATCACTTGATAGGATAAATACATGCATTTAAAAGTGAAGAACCTAAAGTTTCAAATGGCTCTTTTAGCTTATTCATTCTGTATGCCATGTATCTCCTTTGCCTACTAATTGTAGGATGATTGATCATTTGTCATGTGTGAATGTGGGATCATCTCCTGACTGCCTTTATGTATGCTCCTCTTGACTGCCTTTGTTGCATTTGGATCCTACTATAGCATAGATATCATATTATGATCTCTCCTTGGCTGTCTTTGTTTCTTGGTCCATCTGGATTCATATGATGTTAACTCCTTCCTCATTATAAAGTACGAATGTTTGATCATTGTGGCAACAAGTGTGAAATTTTGTAGCTTATAGATTTTATCTTCAAATGCTTTGTGAATGTTGAGGCTTCTCTATTTATTTAACTGTCCATCAACATCTACTTCTTTATCTTTGGCCAGCTCCGTGAGAAATGTTGCCTTATGTATGTGATTTGTGGAATCACTATTTTCTTTATTTACATCTGGTTGTTCCATTCTTTAAATACTCCTTCTAGCTGCCTTTGTGCATGCTCACTACTTATTTCATTCATCTGGATCTTATAGTAGCATACATATCAAGCTTTTCTCTTCTCCTTCAATCCTTTATCATGGTAAATACTTATTATGACTGTAGCATTTAGAATAATGGTATATGAGAAAGAAAACTGCTTACCTTGTGCCTCTGTCAATCATCATCACTGTAGCTCTTTGCATATCATATGCCCTCTACTGCTTCTCCTTCATCATTTGATGTGGTATTCTCTTGCAAGAATGTTCTACTCCTATTGATGGATAAGGAAACTGTGATGTACTCTGACTATATTTGCTTGTACAAGCCACTTCATTGATGACTGTCATGACTGTTCATAGTGAATGTGATTGGACTTTGTCTTTCTTGCAAGGTATCTCTCCTTCTGGCATTTGCTGACTGTAGCATGTCTTTTCACTGTAGCTCCAAGGCATATGAGATAAAGCTTGTTTCTCTAGTACAGTGATGAGATTAGGAATATGCTATGAACTCCATGTGTCACTTGAATGTTTGAATGTTGAACATTTGATTATATTTGGACTGTGGCAGCCACCTGGGATTATAGGCTCTCTTTGATGCTTTAATGATATGGAATTTTGACTTGGCTATTTCATCTTGAAAGCTAAGACCTAGCTGCTCCACTTGAACTATTTCATTTTCTTGATCATTTTGTTTCTTCATTATGGCATATTAGCTAGAGTTGTTGATGCCTTTGCTGTTTTGATTTTGTCTTTTTAAAGGCATAACCTGTATCTCTTAGTTGGCTTGATTACTTTGAGTACCTGTATCATGTCATTTTACTTCTTGCTCTTTTGTCATAATGAGATGATACCTTCACATGATTTATCCTGTAACTTGCTCAAATGATACACAATTTCTTGCATCTTGGAAGCTTTATTCAGTTTCTTTTCTCTTCATTAGGCACATTAATCTGAACACTTGTAGCATAACCTTCTACTATGAATACACTCTATCAGTTGTTTTCATTACTTGTGATGAAATAAATACATGCATCCACAATGATACTGTACTTCAGATGGCTCCTATAGCCTAGATTATTCTCTTCTAACTGTAATATGATTTCTCCATTTTATCTTTGTTAACTTGACTTAGTCATGTTAATCTAATTTGCTCCAATCAACTATAATAATGTCATGATGACATATCTTTTCTGGAAGTTGATTAGGTGATGCATGATATAGCTTGGAATGATGCATCGTGTCTTTTCTAATACTCTTTTCAAAAATGAAAAGAAACATGTTGGGCTCAAACCCTTGTGGGAGCCACATTTAATCCACATGTTTATTTGTCTTCAATTTAGCAACCAAACTTGTCCTATACCTGCACAGTGAACAAACAAGTTAGCATAAAAATGTACCTCATAGTATTGATTGATCTTCTTCATGGTTTCTTCCTGATTTGTGGCATATATCTAATCTGATCTCTCATCTAAATGCATGATGTGATAAGTAGATGTTTCTATTTGCTAAAATCATGTGATAACTTTAAACATCTAGAGCACTAACAGAGCTGTCCCCAAAATTTTGTACATTCAACTGATGATGGAGCTTAAAGTGAAGCCTAAAAGATGAAGCCTGAAAGATGAAGACTTGAAAGCCAACATCAACAAACAATCTCCATAATCAAGCAATGATGGATGTTTCAATTTATCATGTGTTCATTTCATTTCCTTTTATCAAACAGATGCATAGCTTGCATGTCTGCAATTGCTCAGTTTAGTTACTCCCATGGCTTGTGTGGGACACATTTGAACACTTCTTTTATGCATGATCAGTTAATTTATTTTATGCATATGATGTATATGTATTTCATTTTCAATCAATATATGAGATAAAGTAACTGATACTTGAATGTATGTTCAAAATATGACATGAAATAACAATGCAATACAAATTATCTTTCTTTCTTTTATTCAAAACTGATTAACTAAATAATCAATCTAACTTATAACTCCTAAAAGATCAAACTATGTAGAACAACTATATTTCTTGAATCTTTGATTTCTTGACAATCTTATTCTCTTGTCATGATAACTCATCAGTCTTGATTAGACTAATGGGTTATCCTGACAACTGGATCTCCTTCTTTGCTTTGTCAAGGCATCAACTGTTCAATGAATGCAATAACTTAAAGTTTTCTTTTATTCCTTCTGAACAATTACACTTAGGTCCAACTAATTTTAAGTGTGAACAAAAAATTAGTAACACTTATATCATTTTTGTGTCTCTGAATCAAGAGGGCTTCTGCAGGTTACAAAGGCTAGATTGATCTAAACCCTAAAATTGTTGTGCCCTAATACATAAACCTTATCCTTTGTCTACTCGTCATTGAACCTAGTTGCTTTTGTTTATTTTAAGGTTGACTATTTTTTGAAGGTTACTTCATAATGGAATTCCAGCTGAAGGGGTTTTATATCATGGATGTCATCGACCCTCGACCTAAGGTGATAGTGTTCATCGGTGGAGCAAGGTTGTTTTTAAGCAGGGATTAAAATCAATGGTTGGAATTCATATTTACATTGCCCACAAACTTCATATCTACACTCAGTTTTCAAATTTGTTTTTATACCCTAACAGAATTTTATTGCCAGTAAATTTGATAGGAAGTTGGAAGATGAAAAGCCTAGCTGTCTAAATAGTTAAGGAACCGAAGTAGATGTGCTAGGAAATTATATAACTTGATATGTATGATTGAACTTGAAGTGAGACTTGGTCTATATAATAGAAGAGATGTATATCTACATGTCCATATAAAAATTGGAGAAAATAGCAAACATTTATAGGGGTTTTGATAGAGTGAAACATGAAAGGTACTTGCAGTCTTCACATGGAGGGTTTGAAGTTGAAGTGAAATTTTAAATGAATGAAAGAGGTTTTGATTGAATGGCTTTTCTGCATAAAGAACTCTGAGTGGTTTCAGGTACTGTTTGAGACTTAACTTCCTTTACATGACTTGAAAGTGTAGAGATAAGAATTCATTGTGTTTCAAACTTAGAGTAATGAAATGCATTGAAACATAAAGGTCATGTAACCCTATTCTTTTAGAGATTAACTATATGATGAAAGATTGTGATATGTGTTGAGGAGATAGGCATACATGTAAAATTCATGAAGTATGGTAATGTGAGTTTTTGGAGTCTTGAAGGTATGGCATGTTTTGATGTATAATACACAAAGAAAGAGAATTGTGTATCTTAGGGATCATTCAAGATGATGTTGATGGTTGTGTTGTAATGATCAGAACATATTGTAAGAATTAAGTAGACAAACAAAAATTATACTTTTATTGGTAGCATACTTGTGTAGGATAAACAATTTGCATTGTATGCAGAGGTATGATGATAGATTTTTGTGCTTTGTGAAAGAATGTTGAAGATATCAGTGTATGATTGAATTGGTACAAATAGTGCAGAGACCTAGTTTTGATCCTGAGAGACAAAGTGTTAAAATTGCTGCAGAGATATTCTTCATAGAGAAAACATCATCTTTGTAAAGATCTACAAAGAGACATAAAGGATGAAGTTGAAGTGTATGTCAAAAATACTAGAGGAAAGGATGATTTGAATAAGGTGATAAGATGCTAGTTATGGAAACAGAGTGTCCCTCTGATATTATTCTTCTTTATTCATACCGTGATGCAATCAAATTATGTCAGAGAGACATTAGGGCTAGTGAAGCACCTGTTAGCCAGTGAGGCTTCTTTTTTCTAGTGAGGCAATTACATAGAAGTACTAGTGATGCAATGATATAAGTCAGTGAGACTTAAAATCCAATGAGGCTCTATATTTGGTATTTTTCATGATTAACCTAGTGAGGCAATTTCTGAGTGGTTTTTCTTCCCCTTGAGGGTTTTCCACTCATGAAATTTATTGTGTCATGGTCTCAATTAATGTGTGATCCATTTGTATTTCATGCTTGAACATTCAGTATTTGATTTCTTACTTTGGTAAAGTACACTGTCAGAATCATTACTTTTTGTTTTTAAGTTCAAAAAGAAGTAAATGAATTGTTTTTGTCTACAACACTGATTCACAGCCCCTCTTAGTGTTGTCTATACTCCAACAAGAAGTATATAAGATAGCAATACTAGGTAACCAATAATTGGAAGAACCCATGAATATTATGTACCTTAAGTAGTTCCATGCATGATTCTACTACAACTATTCTAAAAAATCAAAAATATACAAAATATAGAAAATAAAAAAATCAATATACTAAAGAGAAATTATTTTTGTCCAAAGGTGAAAACTATTTCTTATGGTTTCTTGGAGAAGTACCATGATGAAAACTATGAAAAAAAGCATCATGTGTAGCATTTGTCTTCCCCTTATCTATGAGCACTTGTTTCCCTCCTTCTTAACCCTCCACAACCCACTTTTACTATCACAAGCCACTTTGTATCCATTCCCCTCATCTCATATTCATGATCCAAATTCCCTAATCCCTTCCACCTCAATTCATTCACTCAATCACATCTTCCTCTTTTATCACATATCGCACATCCCCTCTCATTCCACAACCACACTACACTCATCAATGTATTTCATTTCCCCCTTCATTAGGATTGCTCAACCAATGTCAACCAACCATACCCCCATATCTTTACTCCTCTAGCCACACCACCACTCCATAAATTTATTCCACTTCACTAATCACAATTTCACCCACCCACACATGTCTATTATGCCTTGATTTTGCTATAGAATGGGGGCATCCCTTATTGACTCATGTTTAGAATGGTTCCTATACATATATCCTATTCTCTAATTGGCACCAACCTCCCCCATAACATGACCCTAGATCACCTCTCATGGCTACCACTTCTCCCAACACAACCCTCCTTTCCCTCACACATTAACCCATCATCCCCTAGACATATTCCACTCTATAAATCACATCATGGTTATGAGTCTCTCCTAGCTAGGGAAACTACACTATGTACCCATTGTCCACTCCTTGTTTGGAACCATCCCATCCTTCCTCTTCATCCTAACCATTTCCTTACTATTTACCCTATCCCCCAACCATATCCTTGCCACTATCCTTAACTCACATTACATCCGCCAAACCACTTGGATTCAACATTGCACCACTTGCAAGTTTGTGTTTTCTTGCATTCTTGTTTGACTATTTGTGTGTGATTTTTGCTATATATATCCCTATTGTCCCATGTAAGATGATGTCACAGTCACCATTTTTTACCATATTTTGGTGTGCCTTAACAAAGTGTCCATTGGGACATTATGCTACTTGCAACTTATACTTTTTGAGTTAGTCCTTCATGCACTTGGCACATTATCAACATGATCCCTTATATCATGGTGCATAAGGCTAGTGCTATAGAAAAATTAGGTTTCTCTTAGCACAACTATTAGCTCTACAAACATGTACCTATAATCACACACATCATATCATATTCTATCTATCATATCCATCATATTCTATCTATCTATATATCTATCTATCACATCTATTTCTATTTTACCATTTTCACATTATATCATATTCACATTCATCGTATCACCATTTTCTATTCTAAAATTTTCACATTCTATCATATTCAAATTCATCATTTTCTATTCTACAATATTCATATTACATTTTACATTCATTTCTCTAACATCACATTCTATTCTATTCTATCCACTCTCCACAAGTCATGTGTCATTATCCAATATTAAAACAACAAAGCATACATAAAAAGAACATTACAAAAAAATCATAATGAGACCATACATCATAATCAAATCCACAACATAAAAATTAACAAAGGACATCCATAGTATGTCAAATCCTAATCCATTATATATAATGGTGTCTACAATGTATCAAAATATTGATACATCAGATCACATGTGTGTCTCAAAACACATATACAAAATGACACATGTAATCATCACCAAATCTATCCCATTGCTACACCCACTCACACTTAGCTTCTACTATCCCCTCACCCTCCTATTCTCATATAAAGGCCCTAGTGATATTTGTGGTTTGGTTGACTGCCCTAGATCAGGAAACCTACTCATTGAATGGAATCTCCCTAATGGCGGCCTTGCTTCTGATGCCCTTAACTGACTACTCAAAGTCTACATATATATAGGCTCCCTCTACTCCACCAGTACCACCCACTCATATAGCTCTCTATTGTACTTTATCTCTCTATGTGCCCAATCTATCCTCATGTTCATATCTACTATCTTCATAATTGCCTCTTCTAGGCCTTTCTGATCCACTAACCCCCATTTCCATATCTGTCCTAGTGTAGCCTTCGTTCCTCCACACAACTCTCTCCCACTCCGCAACAGTAGCTATGGCCTATCCACTTGAGTTTGCATACTATCTCTCTTTTTTATATATCTATATCCTTGTCCCTCTATACTACATCTACTAGTAGTCTCAACTCATCCCTCTCCCACTACATAAATGATAGCTCCCACTATAGAACATCCTTCTCTATTGTGGCTCCATCTTATTCTACATAAGCCATATCTTGCTCTGCATGAGCCTTATCCTTCTCTACTATAGCTCCATCTAACTCTAATTGAGTCCTATCCTAATTTATAGGAGTCATATCTTACTCTACATAATATCTATCTCTATCCCTCTCTAATCCTGGTACAATGGCATCTCATGCCACTATCTCTACTACTAGGCTCTCTAATCTCAGACCACTTTCTCTTGATTTCCATGCTCCTAATGATCTTACACACATTCAACCTCTCATTGGGGACTTCCCTAGACCTTATCCATCTCTACCTTAGGAACCTATGTATGTTGACCCACATCCTATATCCTCTACTCATCTTATACCCTCTACCTAGCCTATTGTGCACCCTTCTTGACTATTCCTCTCCTCTCCATCTCTCTTTGTTGTCTCCACTCATAGCCTACTATCACCAAATGATACCTCATGATCCATAGCCTAGGCATTATTAATCTCATCAGCCTCATCTGCTCCCACCATGTATCATAACCATCTACCACCCACGCATCCTCCACCTCCACTTGTGGCACCCATGGTCATACTAGCTAGCTCCTTCATCTCTCCCTTGGAATGTCTTAGTCCAACTTCCTATCCCACTAAAGCATCTATCAATACATATAATGAAACATGTAAGGATCTCTATGGATGCCCTATCAAATCCCAAACTGGTGCGAGACCCTATCTATTCAATATTCCTTGATGATATGCTCCCACTAGCCCACTATGTCAAAACCAACCATAAGTGTGTCACCTTATTAGCCCAAGTCTCCATGCCTCTATATGGCCTCCATACTATATACTAAGGCCTTAACTCATCCAAACCCCACCAATAGTGCCCTATCTCCCTCATGTGTCTCTCTTTGAACCCTCTCATTTGCCTCACCTATACACATACAATTGTTATGACTTCCTCTCCTATCTCATCCCCTCTAGTTGCACTATATGTGTGATCCAATGCCCACATATTTAGTAATGTACATGATGCAATGCTCCATCTTGATTGATACAACACCAAGTACAAGTTCTTGCATAATTGTGCTAACAGATAGGGGCCCTAGGAAAGCACCTTACCATCCTCTAACATATCTGACTTATAGTCTACTAGCCCCATTTAGAAGAACCTCCCAGTCTTCTCTAGTAGCAAGATACCACCAATGAGACCCATCATCCTCAATAGTAGCCCCTCCACTAGCCACCATCAAGCATGCATCTAGATCCAAGCCCATCCCCCATAGTGGGATGTACCTCTACCCTATGAATTGCTCCATCACACCTTCTAGATCACCTATCTACAACTAGTCTATCTCTCCTACCATTGGTATTTGTAGGATATCCCACACATCCTCTATTTTCACCATCATCTCCCTTATTAGAAGATGACATGTACTAGTCTCAGAGTGCCACTGCTCTCCTAGTGTTGTTAGCATAAATCAGTATGCACACACCTCTAGCATCATAGCCACATCATAAATACCAATAACTACTAAAAACTTGTGTTGTACCTCCCTAGACCCCCGCAATAGCCACATCATTTCTGAGTGCCTCTTCCACATCGTTAATGATGGAAAATCCTCCTACACCAACACTAGATAAGCTAGAATACATCTTGGCACTTTTAACTAACACTAGAGCTAGGATGGATGTTCTAGAATAGGAAGTCAGGACAACCCATTTTATGCCTAATTGAAATGAAAATCAAGAAACTTCTGTTAATAGGAAAAGTAATGATGAACAAACTCATGGTGAAGAAGAGGTAAGGCTTAACAATAAGTGGGCTAGTTTAGAAATTAAATTGGCAAAAGACCTCAAAACGATGGCACCACTGAAGTTTGATGGAAAAACTTTAGGGGATAGTGCTGAGGTGTGGATTGTAGAGATCAAAAATTATTACAAGCTTAGAAATCTCTCCAATGAGATCAAGGCAATCTAGGTAGCCTTCCAATTAAGGGGTGAGGCAACCACTTGGTGGGAAAATGTTAAAGTTGAAAAGTAGTTATTAGCTAAAAATATCACTTGGGACTTTTCTTGTCCTTATTAGAACGATGGCTTCCTCAACTTTACTTTGACCACCATAAAATGACAAAATTTTAGAACTTGAGGCAAGGAAAATTATCTGTCACTTAGTATTGGGAGAGGTTTACCCAACTTATCAAATATGTACCTCTTTACTAGTAGGATGAACAGTTCCAGGTTAGAAAGGTTATTTTGAGATTGAAACCTTAAATTTGTTTCGAAGTGGATCTTCATTGTCCACAAAAAATGGATGATGCTTTTGAAAAGGCAATTAAAAAGGAGAAGAAGCTCCTAAGCCTTGTAGACTTTAGGCGAGAGAATAAAGAAAATAAAAAAATATTTCAATCAATCTCATGTAAGCCTTCTGAACAAAAATTCCAGAAGGGTAATCAGTCAAGTGACAAAAATTCAAGAAGAACAAGTTTTCCAAAGGAGGTAATTAGGGTAAGCAATTTGCTAAAACTAAAAGACTTTAATAACAAATGGAAACCACATGGACCAAAGGATGGAAATTTTTATGTGGAGGAGATCATTACACAAACAAATGTCCATAAAATATAGTTGGAAGGAATGAAGGAAGTGATCAATAGCTAACACAACATCACATTCAGGTAGCGATGCATAACGAACAAGCTGATTTCCAAGCTACTCCAATGGTGCAGTCACGGTAGGAGGGTTCATAGAATGAACTGTCCAGATTGTACAACAAGAGAAAACACAACAAAAACAACTCAAAGAAATGGAGCAAATGCAAATTTAGTCATCTAGTATATCATAGAATTCAAATACAATTTGGTCGGCAACATGCAGGCTTACAATTAGGGCTCACAGGCCTAATTACATACATGCGCAGGATAAAGCTTTGAAGCTTGTTCACACAAATCTAAACTATCAGATATTTCTTATGTGAATAGATGCTTTCCTAAGGATCTATTACATTAATATATATCATTTCTAGACCAATTGATTCCTCCATGTCAGCCAAGGAAGATCACAAACTCCAATGGAGAGCTGTAACGTGTTCACAGATAGGTTAGACCTAAATGAATAGAACACTTCCTCAAATGAATGGAAAAAATGTGCGGACCCCGGGGAAGGTCAGCCATGAACCAAAGGACATTGAATGATGTGTCATTAAGATCCGCAAGTCCAGGAATGATCTGCAAGCCTTCTCCTTTAGCTGATTACCATAAACTGTTAGGATGCTCTGCTCTGAGAAAATAGTTGATCATCTGATAGTGATATCTTTCCGGTGACTGATCCAAATGCTCTAAATTCTTGATATGATGTAGATGAATGAATGAAGATGTTAAGTCCAGATCTACAAGATGTGAAATGCCAAAAACAAACCACAAGTTGAAACTGCTTCTATATGAACTGCCTAAACTGAACTGGGAAAATGAAAGAACTGAAATGCAAATAAAATGAAATGCAAATGTTTTTGGTTGATGCAAGATTGATCTAAAACTGAGGATGCTCCTACATCAGACATCTGGGGTTATTGAAAAAGTGAGTTCCTCACTTTGTTGGGGCTAAGGGAGAACCAAGACGGTCCACCTCAACCTGAGAAGTCCATGATGAATCTTCTTCCAGTCTGCCTTTCCAATTCATAAGATATTCTTTGTATTGTCTTCCTCTAGTGTTGTGTCCAACTCTATTGTCCAAAATGTCTTCTATCTGCTCCAGTGCTTGTTGTGGTAACTGCTTCTTCAAGTCTTCTTCCATACTGTCACTAAACTCTGCTTCATGATACTAATATATATCTGCAATATTGAAAATAGGTGATATACCCAATGTCTCTGATAACTCCACTTCATATTCATTTCCTGAATCAAATTTCCTGAGCATCTTACAAGGTCTAAACTTCATCTTCAACTCGTTATATGTCCCAACTAGAAATCTTTCTTTTCTCAAGTACACCATCACTTCATCTCCCACTTAAAATTCCTTGTCTTCTCTTCTCATTAGCCTTTTCCTTATGCTTACTATTCATGTTCTCCAAATGCTTCTTTATCTAATTATGCACTGTCTTCATATGATCTGCAAATTCTTCTGCTTCTGCACTTCTCTTTTCTTCTATACTGATGTCTCTTAATTCTACAACTCCTCTAGGATTCACTCCGGTAACAATCTCAAAAGGTGTTCTTTTGGTACTTCTATTTACTAAATTATTGTATGCAAACTCTGCTTGTGAAAGAATCAAATCCCAACCTTTAGTTTTCTCTCCAACCAAACATCTCAACAAGTTTCCCAAACTCCTATTCACTACCTCTATCTGTCCATCAGTCTGTGGATGAAAAGTTGAACTGAATTTCAAATCTATCTTCCTTTTCTTCCAAAATGTCTTCCAAAAGTATCCAACAAACTTTGTATCTTTGTCTAAAACTATTCTCTTAGGTAATCCATGCAATCTCACAATCTCCTTGAAAAATAGGTTAGCTACATGCACTGCATTAGTTGTCTTCTTACAAAGTATGAAATGAGCCATCTTTGAAAATCTATCAACCACTACAAATATTGGATCATGTCCTCTCTATGTCATCAGCAATCCTATTACAAAATCCATGCTTATGTCTTCCCAAGGTCTCTCCGGTACTGTCAAAGGTTTATACAATTTAGTATTCTAACTATTCCCTTTTGCAACGTGATAAACTCTAAAACTCTACACAAATCTCTAAACATCCTTATCTAACTAAGGCCAAAAGTAATTTTCACTTACCAAAGCCACTATCTTGCCAATGCCAAAATGTCCTGCCAATCCACCACTATGTTTCTCCTTGATCAAATTGTCTCTCATTGAACTTCTAGGTATGCATAACTGACTTCCTTTAAACAACATATCTTCTTGAATGAAATAGTCTAACCACTTACTCCTATCTATCACAACAGGTTCCTTGCATGCTTTGCAAGGTTCCGCAAAAATAGTGTCTCCTTCATACATGTTCTTCAATTCATCATTTGAACCCAACATTTCCACTCTCATCTCTGTCAACGAGTTTCTTCTCCTACTCAATGCATCAACAACTTTGTTTGATTTTCCACTCCTATGCTTCAACACAAAAGTATAACTTTGCATGAACTCTACCCATCTCATATGTCTCTAATTCAACTTACCTTGACTGTTCAAATACTGCAAAGCTTGATGATATGTATACAACACAAACTCCTTGGGCAACAAATAATGACTCCACTTCTTCAAGGCTTGAATTATGGCATAAAACTCTTGATCATAAACTGAATATCTTCTCCTTGCATCATTCAACTTCTCACTGAAATAAGGTACATGTCTACCTTCTTGACTTAACACTACTCCAATCGCATTTCCACTTGCATCACAATCAACTTGAAATACCTTATTGAAATCTGGTAATGCCAAAATAGGTTGCTCTATCACTTTTTTCTTCAACAATTCAAAACTTTTGTCTGCTCCAGATGTCCAATTGAAATCTTTTCTGTTACCTCTCATTGTCTTTGTCATAGGGTTACAAACTGAACTAAAATTTCTAATTAACTTCTGGTAGAAACTAACCAATCCATGAAATGATCGAACCTCTCCAATGCTCTCCGGTGTAGGCCATTCAACAATTGCTTTCACCTTCTCAGGGTCCATCTTTAATCCTTCTACAGAAATCACAAATCCCAAATATACCAACTCTTCTTTCATGAAACTACACTTCTTGATGTTTATTAGAAATTTCTCTTCTCTCAGTCTCTGCAAAACTTGTCTAATATGACACAAATGTTCTTCTTTTGTCTTACTAAAAATCAGAATGTCATCCAAGTATACAATAACAAACTTACCCAAGAATTTCTTCAAGACTTCATTCATCAATCTCATGAAAGTACTCAGTGCATTTGTCAATCCAAAAGGCATCACTAACCACTCATACAATCCTTCATTTGTCTTAAAAGTAGTCTTCCATTCATCACCTTCTTTGATTTTGATCTGATGGTATCCACTCTTCAAATCTATCTTTGTGAAATATCTAGCTCCACTCAAACAATCCATGATATCATCCATCCTAGGTAAAGGAAATCTATACTTAACTGTGATCTTGTTTATTGCTCTGGAATCAGTACATATTCTCCATTCTCCATCCTTCTTATGTGCTAGCACTGCAGGTACTGCACAAGGACTCAAACTTTCTCTGATCAATCTTTTTCTCAACAACTCTTGCATCTATCTATTCAATTCTTCATTCTCTTCTAGTGTCATCTGGTGTGCTACTTTGTTAGGCAAACTTACTCCCGATCTAAGATCCATGTGATGACTGATACTCCTTACAGGCAGTAATCCATCATGCACATTATTTGATATGATGTCTTCATACCCTGTCAGCAACTCTCTTATCTCCTCCAATTGTGATTCTTTAGTCTCCTTCAATGCTTTAGGCTTTTTAGGAATCAATGCATAACACATATTCTCATGTTCCAAACCATCCAAAAATTTTCTTCCATCTACCAAACAGATTCTAACATTCCCACATACTTCACTCTTAGGATCATCCTCCAAAGGAATCAAACTAATTCTCCTTCCATTTGCTGTTATAGTATATGTATTCTTTCTCCCATCATGTATATATTTTCTACTGCCAAGGTCTACCCAACAAGATATGACATACATCCATAGTCATAATATCACACAAGACTTCATCATGATATGATCCAATATGAAATTTCACCAAACATTGTTCACTCACTAGTACCTTATGATCATCCTGAATTCATGCTATTTAATAAGGCTTAGGGTGTTTCAATCTTTCCAACTTCAGTTTAGTCACCATCTCCTCTGAAACTAGGTTGTCTGAACTACCACTATCAATCACAAATTTACAACACTTACCTCCAGATTTGCATCTAATTCTGAACAAGCTTTGTGGTTCCTCATCTGTCTCTACTTGAAATAGTGTTCTCCTCATCACAAGTGATTCTCCTTTCTCTGGTTTACCAACAGAACTGGGGTCATCTACTTCAACAAAGGCTGCTCTTCCACTATTTTCTGTCCTCTTGCTTGTACTACCCTAATTACCTTCGAATGCTCTATGTCCTTCACCTCCACATTTGAAACAAGTACCTCTAAATGTCCTCTTAACAAATCCTCTTCCTTATCTTCTATATCCTTCATTCCGGTATGCACTAGGGTTTCCTCTCCAACAAAAATTTCTATCATCTCTCTGGTAAGCATTGTTATCT
The DNA here is from genome assembly GCA_027924645.1 of Cunninghamia lanceolata. Classification (NCBI taxonomy): domain Eukaryota; kingdom Viridiplantae; phylum Streptophyta; class Pinopsida; order Cupressales; family Cupressaceae; genus Cunninghamia; species Cunninghamia lanceolata. The sequence continues at coordinate 13,873,705 of BSBN01001048.1, forward strand.
CTATCATCCTTCTTAACTAGGCTATCAAACTTGTTCTACTCTAAAAATGGTCGATCATATCTGGAAAATGTTCTACCTCTCTAAAATTTACCTCCTTTGCCTCTATGTCTCTGATCATGTCTCTTATTCATCTTCTCTTCAACTTTCAAGGCAAACTAATATGCTTTTTCAAAGGATGTCATCCTCACCAAGCTTAGCTCTTCTTGAATGTTCAATCTCAGTCCATTGATGTATCTAGCCACTTTCTCCTTGCTTGTTTCACTATGTCCTATTCTTATGATCATCTTATGAAATTCTTCAGTGTACTCCTTCATAGATTTCTCCTTTTGTTTCAGGTTTTGCAATCTTTTCAACAGCTCCAACTCATAGTCAATAGGTATGAACTAATTTTTTAACTTTGTCACCATACGGTCCCACTTTGTGATCTTTTCTTTTCCTTTTCTATTTCTTTCCAACTGAACTTCTTTCCACCATATAGTAGCATGTCCTTTCAACTTTGTCTTTGCAAATTTCACCTTCTCTCGATCTTCAATTTCCTCATATTCAAAGTATTCTTCCATATCATTTATCCAGTCAATTAACTCTTTAGGATTCAAATTACTAGTATAATTCGAGATATCAACTCTAGGTCTCTTTCCAATATTTGAAATAGCTCACAACATCTTTATCTGATCTAATTCTTCTTCTCCATCACCTTCTAGGGTTTCACCAGTTTGTTTAGTAAATTCTTCTTCATCATCACTTTCAACATTAGGTCTCGGTGTCAATCCTCTTCGCCTATCTTCCTTGACAACATCCAAATGAATTCGCATTGTTCTCATCAATTCCATCATCTCATCCATTCTATTAACCATTGTACCAATAGGAGGAACTCTTCGCAGTGACATCTTCCTAGGATCAAGTGCAAGCTGCCTCAAATTCGGTGACTAGGCTACAAGTGACAACTGCCTCTCAATCGGTGATCAGTTGCACATAAGTAACCTACCTCAGATTGGTGATTTGCTTACAATAAGATCTTATGGAATCCCCTTTGCCAATTCACTCCAAAGAACCAAACTTTCACTCTGATACCACTTGGTGCAGTCACAGTAAGAGGGTTCACAGAATGAACTGTCCAGATCGTGCAGCAAGAGTAAACACAATAGAAACAACTCAGAGAAATGGAACAAATATAGATTCAGTCATTTAGTATATCATAGAATTCAAATACAATTTGGTCGGCAACATGCGGGCTTACAATTAGGGCTCATAGGCATGATTACGTACATGCGCAAGATAAAGCTTTGAAGCTCCTTTGTACAAATCTAAACTATCAAATATTTCTTATGTGAATAGCTACTTTCCTAAGGATCTATTACATGAATATATATCATTTCTGGACCAATAGATTCCTCTGCATCGGCCAAGGAAGATCACAAATGCCAATGAAGAGTTGTAACATGTTCACAGATAGGTCAGACCTAAATGCATAGAACACTTCCTCAAAGGGATGGAACAAATGTGTGGACCCTTGAGGAAGGTCGGCCACAAACTAAAGGACATTAAATGATGTGTCATTGAGATCCGCAAGTCTAGGAATGATCTGTAAGCCTTCTCCTTTAGCCAATTACCATAGATTGTCAGGATACTCTGCTATGAGAAAACAGTTGATCTTATGATAGCGATATCTTTCCAGTGACTGATCCAAATGATCTAAATTCTTGATATGAAGTAGATGAATGAATGAAGATGCTAAGTCTAGATCCGCAAGATGTGAAATGCCAAAACCGGACCACAAGCTGAAACTGCTTTTGATTCAACTGCCTAAATTAAACTGGGAAAATGAAAGAACTGAAATGCAAATGTTTTTGGTTGATGCAAGATTTCTCTTGAACCAGGGATGCTCCTGCATCATCCAATCTAGTTGATAGGTAAACTTTGGGGTTACACTATTAATGTTCTTATTGATACAAGAGCTACATAATGTTTTATTGGTCCTAAGATAGTGGAAAAATTACCTTGAAGGGTTCATTTTATGGCTAACTCTTGGATGGTATAGTATTGTAACTAAGAAGAGAGGAAGGTAGATCATTATCTAGCCTTCAATGATTTAGAGCTTCCAAGTTCCACCACTCAAGTCAACTTGTATGTGGTCCCACTAGGATCCTATGATGTAATTTTGGGAATTAACTAGTTGTCTCATCACAAGGCCATAGTTAATTACATTGAAAAAGTGGTAACATATTTGGATAACTTGGGGAATCCAACTAAGATTTGTGGCATTCAAAAACCCATAATTCTTAGACAAATTTTAGCTATGCAAGTGAATAAGGACCAAAGGAAAGGATGCACCTTATATGAACTTTATATTGATGACCTTGAAAATGATAAGGAACCATTAATTGAGGATTTTCCTATTCTTCAAGAATTTTGGGATGTGTTCCCTAAAGAACTACCAAGGTTACCACCAAGAAGAGAATTTGATTTCTCTACTGATCTTCTACCTAGTTATGAACTAAAATCTAAGGCTCCATATAAGATGACCACTATAGAGTTGTATGAGTTGAAGGTTCAGCTTCACGAATTGATAGACACAGGCCTAATTAGACCAAGTGTGTCACCATGGGGAGAACCAATGAACTATTCTGAATAAGAAAGATGGTACCCTTTGAATGTGCATAGATTATAGAATGCTAAATAAGGTGACCATAAAGAATAGGTGTCCTTTTCGTAGAATTAATGACCTCTTTGATCAGATGAAGGGAGAAATAGTATTCTCTAAGATTGACCTAAGATCAGTTTATCATCATCTAAGGATTAAGGAAGAATATATTCCCAAAACCACTTTCATAACTTGTTGTGGGCATTACAAGTTCACTGTACTTCCTTTTGGCCTTATGAATTCTCCTACAACTTTTATGAACTTGATGAATAGTGTTTTCAAAGGGTTCTTGGATGAATTTGTCATTGTACTCATAGATGACATTCTGATCTATTCCAAAAATGAATAAGATCATGAGAAACATTTGACAATAGTCTTTCAACATTTGCAAAAACATCAACTTTTTGGGAAGTTGTCCAAATGCTCTTTCTATCAAAAGAAGGTGCATTGTCTACGTCATATTATTTTAGTTGAAGGAATATCTATAGACCCAACTAAAATCAAAGCCATCATGGAATGGGTAGCTCCAACTAATATCCAAGAAGTCCATAGTTTCATGGGCTTGGCAGGATATTACAGGAGGTTCGTAGAAGGATTCTCCAAGATTGTGAACCCCATTACCACTCTTCAAAAAAAGGGTAAATGATTCAAGTCGATAGATATATGTAAACAAGCCTTTCAGACTTTAAAGCATAAGCTCACCACTACACCAATTCTTATTTTACCTAATCTGAATAGAAAAGTTTCTATCATAACAGATGCTTCAGGTGAAGGTTTGGGTGGGGTGCTCATGCAAAATGGGCAAGTTGTGGCCTATGAGTCCTAGAAATTAAAATAGTATGAAATGAAGTATGCACTGCATGATCTAGAGATGGCAACTATCATTCATGCTCTAGAAATGTGGAGGCACAGTCTCATTGGGAAACCTTTTGATCTCAAGACTGATCACTTGGGTCTCAAATATATTTTCACCCAACCTAACCTTAATGCTCGACAAAGGAAATTGCTTGAATTTTTGAGCCAATATGACTTTGACATTAACTATATCAAAGGAAAGAAAAAGAGTCATGGATTCCCTTAGTAGAAGAAGGCATATTTATGTTATCACAAATTATCACTCAACTTTTAGACAATAGGTACTTGATCAACTTTAGCTTGATGATCATTATATTAAAGTTAGAATAGCCCTAGAGAAAAATGCCTCTAACCGTTGGTTTGAGGGATATAAGCATGAGCCAGATGGTCTACTTAGATTTCAAGGTAGGATGTATGTACAAGATCAAGGTGGACTAAGGACTAAGGTCCTTGAGGAGGCACATAATCCTCCTTATTTTAGACACCCAGGTGTGGCTAAACTTATGGTTGACTTGAAACCATTATACTTTTGGCCTAGATTAAAAAGGGAAGTAATAGAGTTTGTGGCTAGATGCTTAGAATGCCAATGAGTCAAGGCTAAGCATGTGTATCCTGTAGGACTCATGTATCCTCATGATATCCCTGAGTATAAATGATAGGTAATAAGTATAGATTTCATTCAAAGACTACCTATGTCTAAATATAAACATGATGTTATTTTAGTTGTGATAGACAAGATCACTAAGGTAGCCCACTTTATTCCTAGGAACTTAACAGATCGATCATTGACATTAGCAAAGAAGTTTGTTCAAGAAATTTTTAGACTTCATGGAGTACTTGAGATGATCATTTCTGATCGTGATGCTCAAATGACTTCTGTCATGCTCGCATTTCCCATGCAGTCACGACACACAACACACGTGTCCTGTCCACATTTGCCATGTGGTCATGACACAAACTACAAAAAACTTTTCTACCTATCTCTAGAAACCCCCTCGTACGCGTCTGCGTGCTCGGTGGCAGTACGTATAAGGCATAGACATGTCAACATAACCACAATGGTGAAAGCCGTCTAGGGGGTATGCGACACGAAGTGTGTCACTTCTAGGGTTAGACTGATTCTAATCTATACCCTAAGTTACCTAGGTGGAGATGATTCGCCAGCATTGAACCCTAACTTAACTCAGATCGAAAAGTGATTAAGCAATATGGTAAGTTGGCGCATGATTGAAGTGGAATGATGGAATACAAATTAACAGAAGTAAATAAATAACACATAAAATAGACTCTAGAAAATCTAGCAAATTTCTGGTAGCATAATGTGTTTTTGATAATGCAAAATAATTTTTTTTAAAAATTATAAACCACCAAAAGGAATTAAATAAAATTTAAGAGTAAGATCAAATTAAACTTAAGAACAAAATTCAAGCGATTTAAAACAAAATAATTAAAATATTAAAATAAATACTCTACCAAGGTCGAATAAATCGACCTAGCATAAGGAATAAAAAAAATTCGAAAATAAAATGGCAATAAACAATGACAGGCTGCCATATAAATCCAAGGAGAAAAATTGATTCTGTTATTAAATACAATTTGACAATTATATTTAATAACTAACTCAAAAGTTTAATAGAGGAAGGAGGAGGATAAGATACTCACTCCTGTAAAATAATAATAATAAAATTAAAAAAATCAACAAGATCGATAAGAGAAATCCCACTAAGGTAAAATAAACTCAAGGATAAATTACTTCCCAGTTAAAATAAAATAATCCCTCCCAAAAATTAAAATTCAATTCACAAGACAAAGATCAAATTGCAAAAATCAACCCATTCCAATTTTAGAAAGCAAGTTAAAAGTCCCCAAGAGATAAATAAAACAAAAGGGAAAAAGAGGTTTAAAAATAAAATTTAAATTTAAAACCCATATCCTCACATATTCCTCTCAAATAAAATATTACACCATAAAAATAAGAAATGTGCTAATTGTATTTTATAATATCTCTATGCTTGTTTGCCCTAATCCTCCTCCTATTCTTTTACTTTCCTCATGTTTCTATCTTGCCTCTTTTCTTGCAGGTCTAGGGTTTCAAGGCTACCATTGATGAACCTCACAGAGGTGAGCATCCATTGCAAGAGACCATAACTATTGGCATGATCCAGAATAGATTTGTTTTTTTTTTGTAATATAAATATGTCATTAACCAACTGTGTATATGTTTAACATGGTAAATAATGTTGAGGAGTGGTAGGGGGGGAAAGGAGTCATAGCCACCGCCAAGCAGAAACTGAAGGAGGGATGAATGGTCGCAGGGGAGTTAGGGGGTGTGCTGCGGCTGAATGGAGGGGAGACACAGTGATAGTGGTGGCGCTGCGGGGGTGTGGAGTCCGCAGGGGAGACCACGTGGGCAGTGGCTGTGGAGTGGAGGAATCAAGGTGGTGTTTGGGAGATTGGGGGGGTGTGGGTGGAGGCACCGCCTCCCCCACACCCCTCTTTCCTTTAGAACTGGGGACTGTGGGCGCAGCCCACAGTCCACCATTTTTTTTTTGTTTTACTTTAAACAAAAACCCATACTATCATCTACAGGTCGTCCACCATGGAAAAGGAACAAAACTCTATATTCTATTTGTCTTTCACAGTATTTTATGTTTATTTACATTCAGTAAAAAAAATATATCATATATGTATTATATATATATATATATATACACAATTTCCTAGCAATTTATATACAGTCTATTACAAGGCAAAACACAGTATAACTCGTTATCTTCTATTGAATATTTTTATTCATAAATATATAAACAACAATTAAATTTACTTCTGTATTTATTCTATTTTTTTTTTGTCACAGCATGTATACAGTAAGAATTATAAATTAGAGAACAACAACTAGATCCCTAAAATGATATGAAAACACAATGAATCCCTTTCCTTTTTTTTGTTTTCTATATTGCAATGTCATGAAGCAGAATACTATTAACCAGATTTACTATAAACATATTTTTTTGAACAACATACTTCATTTCTGCATAACAATGAAATCATAGTATTAACTTCTCTCTCTCTCTTTTGTTCTTTTTTTTTTTGAAACATAGAACAATAGTAATAAAATTTTATTTGGAAGGATTTCTAAATGGCAGAAGAACATTCTTATTTCACCTTTCTAGAGCAACTATTATTTTAACCAGCAAGTAATAACCAAATGACAACTCAAAAAGTTTCTCTTTTCATGGCAACAACTAATACTTAGAATTTTCTCTACAATATATCAAAAAAGAGTTACATTATATACATTTTTTTTTGTTTGCAAGGGAGAATGACAGAATATAAATACTTCACATATATTTCACAACTTCATAGCTTCCACAAAAAAATAAAAAGTAAACAACATTAAATAGAATAACAGAATGTTTACATTGCATAATCTATCACAGCCAACTCCATGGCATATAACTAATCAAACTTTTCAAGAATAAAATACAATAAGGCCATAATGGCCATGGCTCCAACAGCCAACACAAAGAGACTATAAGAACACCAAAATGGGCTCCAAAACAACTCCATCTCTTCACTCAAAACTTGTAACTAAACACAACAACAAGAACAACAAAACCAACCACTTCGAAAAGCTCTCCTCCCTACCATAGACCCACAAGTGGGTCACCCTCGAGCTAGGGAGGTAGGGATTCACATGGGTATATCAATCCACATCAAAATATCAAACACAACAACACAAACAGCCCATAGGTTCAACACAAAACTCAACTCATGAGAATGAGTTTGATGAGGGTAGGGAATGGACCCCTCTACTTCAAAGGCCACCCAAATGATAAAATACCAACTCATGGCCTCAAGCCAAAATCTCCAAAAAAACCACAACTCTCCAATATCACAAATAATTTCTATGGTACTCTTGCCATTTAAACATATTCTCCACAACAATGAGAAGCCCTCAAAGCATAAGTTTCACAAAATGGAAGTGACCTCAAGGAGGTTCCTTTCCCTTACCCAAAACAAGTTGAGAATTACCTCCAAATGGAGGTGCTCTCACCATACTCCCATCTCACACAAAAACAATGCAAACAACAAAACTACCAAAAGCTACAACACAACACATTAAAATAAGCAAGGGTGAAGAAACAAAGTTTAAGAGGCTTACCTTCAAAGCCCTATAATTGGAAGCACGTTTGGTAAAGAGCTCCAAGCTTTCCCAAACCTTCCAAACTCCAAGAATTCTCTAACTTTCCCCAAACTCCTCCAAAAATAGCAAGTAAAATTAAAATTGCAAGAACCCCCCACTCCTCAACAAGAGGAGATAATATAGGCCATCAATTTGGCCTTGAGGAATGAGAAGGTGACACTTGTCACCTTCTCTTTCCTCCTCCAATGCCACTTGCAAGGGAGAGGAAGTCTGAGGATGACACGTGTGAGAGAACAAGTGGTGAGGTGGCATTTCCACTCAAACCTCCAAGAGGATAAGGGATGTCATATGGCATCCTCTTATTCTCTCAAAGAGCCATCTCCCTCCAAGATGCTCTCACACATGTGTGAGAGTCTTGGAGGAAGCTCCCACACACTTGGGAGTCTTGGAGACCTCCCAAGTCCTCCTTGGGAAATGGATTCCCAAATTTTAGGAAGGGAGATGAGTCTTTCCCAAAGCATGACTCATCTCCCACCTTCCCAAATTTTAAATTTCGTCACTTTGACTAAACCATAGTTTAGAGTGACCAAAAGTGAGTTAAATCAAGGGTTAGATAGTCCAAGTTGACCCTAGACCCATGGGTAACCACCTAGGGTAACTTTTGGGACACTAAGGTTCACAAAAGGGTCATAAATCCACTTAAATGGCCTCAAAAATAAAATAAATACCAAGTGGTGTAAATCAAGCAAAATTTATACAAAACTTATTATTAATCAACTGCACAAGGGGGTACTAGGCCAACATGAATAAAAATTAAATCAATTACTTAAATCAACACTCAAATTTCAGACGTGATCCTTATCCCTCTTGGGAATGGATCAGTTTCATAGGGGATAACATTGATGTGAATTCTACCTCCAATTTCCCGTGGCTAGGGAATGCAAAACTTACACATCTCGATCAAGTGTCAATCATATCATGAATAATCATAGCCGAAGCAACTGGAAATAAATTCACACAATTCAAATACAACAATAATCATCAATACATAATCCCAATTAAACTGCATTTTCCAATCACATGTCAAAAAGTCAACACCACATAAATAACTAGAATCTCCTCACAAGGCATCATCAAAATATGTATCTCATATGTCGAATCACAAAATAACATCAAATAGGATCAAATCGAATCACATATGTCTAATCAATGTACTATCATAATTAGGAGATAAAATCAAGTCTGCATAATGAAACCATAGTCACTAAAGGTCTGATAATGTCATCAACTAAAATGCATAACGATCAAAATAAGGAAGGTAAAATAATCAGCCTCACAACTTCTAGATTTTAGAAAATATTACATGCTACTTTGAGGACACATCTAAATTTTAGTACATCATACCATCTCCAAATGGATGGGAAAATAGAGTGAGTGAATCAGGTTGTGGAGGATCTACTCATAATGTATTTCATGGATCAACAATACAAATGGGAAGAGTACCTTCCTTTAGTTGATTAAATTCCTATAATAATTCTTTCTAATCTTCTCTAGGAATGGAAGCTTTTGAGGATTTTTATAACAAAAAATTTCATACTCCTATTAGTTGGGATAGCATCAAAGATAGAGTCGTCATCAACCCTGAAATGCTTAAGGAGATGGATGAGCCTATGAGGGTGATCAAGGGGAGGTAAAAGGAAGCTTTAGATAGGCATAAAAGTTATGCAGACAAAAATATAAGCTTTAGGCGATTTTCTGTTGGAGACAAGGTATTTTTAAGAGTTAAACCTCAAAAGAGCTCTATCTCATTTGGCAAGAAAACCAAACTTACTTCTATATATGTAAGGCCCTTTGTTGTCTTAGAAGTTATAAATCTTGTTTGTGATAGACTGGCTCTACCTCAAGTTCTATCTCGGATACATAATGTATTCCATGTTTCATTTATGAAGCCTTACCATCTAGATACCACTCACATACTTGATTGGCAGGCCTTGTAGGTCTAGGATCTAATGGTAGTTTAGGCAGAACCCCTATGCATCCTTGATCAATGCAAGATCTATTTGCACAATAGAGAGGTGGTCCAATGCAAGGCGCAATGGGACCATTTTTCAAAGGACAATGCTACATAGGAGGATGTTGCAGAAATGCAATGCTTATTTCCTCATTTATTCTAGTTTTTATTACATACTTTTAGCCATCGAGATGATGACTATTCCTAGTGGGAATGGATGTCACAGCCCAATTTTCTATTTTACTATAGGCTACTTGAAAATATGTGTAGATATTTTATGAACATGTATATTGCTATAATTTCCATGCATGATTGGTTGAGATATGGCTAATGTGTTGAACATAAAATACAAATAATATCATGTGCAGTGATAAAATTTAATTTTCGTGTTACCCATATTGTTGAAATTAATGTTGTAAATGATTTGATTTTATTTTAGAGTTCATCAGAAAAAGACTAGCTATAAGATTGTGTTATGTGAGTGCGACCCTGAGCAGAAGATGACACTCTCATCAGGAGAGAGTATCATTGGGAAGAAGTGTCTATCATTTTGAGGGGTGACATGCATGAAATTACTAGCCCCACACTCACATAGTCACATGTAGATAATCTTGCATTCATCATGAGTTAATAATTCCTTTTGATGAGCATGTCTTTGTGTGTGAGAAAATACATGTTTTATTTGTCTTTTGGAAAGTGAAAAAATGTGTCTTCTAGATAAGTATGCTTAACCTTTATAGATGTATATAAACTAGTTTTATCTTAGCAACCTTTATTTGGAAAGTGAAAAAATGTGTTTTCTAGATAAGTATGCTTAACCTTTATAGATGTATATAAACTAGTTTTATCTCAGCAACCTTTATTTAGGAAAATTATATTTCCTTTGTGTTTGACTTTAAAAAGAGTATATATATATATATATATATATATATATATATATATATATATATATATATATATATATATATATATATATATATATATATATATATATATATATATATATATATATATATATATATATATATATATATATATATATATATATATATATATATACACATACGTACATACATACATACATACACACATACATACTTACATACATATATATGTATGTATGTATGTATGTATGTACGTATGTATGTATATACATACATACATACATACATACATACATACATACATATATATATATATATATGAAAAATACTTTTTAAATGTATAATATTAATTCTAGGTGATTAAATTCTTTCTTTTTGATAAAATTATATGTAACCTTCTTTGGTTAACTATATTTCCGTGACTTTGAAATTAGGGAAGGAGCAGAATTTCTCTAGTTGGTAACATAAGAATGAACCAAGTGTTAAATTAAAATTTTCTTCTTTTTCCAACATTAAGAACAGTTTCCAAGGACACAAAAAAATAAATGTTTAGCTAAATCCTCGTTCTCTAGGATAGCTGTTGGGAAAATAATAAAAACATTTTTTTACAAAATCAAGATGACTTCTATTTAGACCTTGCTAGCTTACCTAGGAGTTTTGGGGGAAAGAGATTGGGAAAAGAATAAAAACATTTTTTTACAAAATCAAGATGACTTCTATTTAGACCTTGCTAGCTTACCTAGGAGTTTTGGGGGAAAGAGATAAGAAAGAAAAAAGAAATTGGGGGAAATTTCTAAGGGAAGTTCATTTAGATGACTTCTATTTAGACCTTGCTAGCTTACCCAGGAGTTTTGGGGGAAAGAGATAAGAAAGAAAAAAGAAATTGGGGGAAATTTCTAAGGGGAGTTCATTTAGAAAAGGAAAAAAAATTACAGTTGGTAGATTGGGTATTCCAACTATTTTCAGAGGTAATGTTTTTGGTTTTATTTCCTTTAAAATTGCAAAATCCTCTGTTGCAAGCAATTGGAAAAAAATTATAGTTGGTAGATTGGGTATTCCAGCTATTTTCAGAGGTAATGTTTTTGGTTTTATTTCCTTTGAAATTGCAAAATCCTCTGTTGCAAGCAATTGCCCTATTTGTGCTAGGGAATAGTTGCAATTAAAAAAATTCTTTCTGTAATTTCTTATCAAATTGGAATGGTGTCTTGGTGGATTTAGTATCATCTCTCAAAATTCTTTCTTGGTTTCTCAACTGCATTCCAAGTTCAATTGGAGTTTAATTTCATTTATTTTCAAGTGTTGGATTGAATAGTTAAATATCTAGTTCATTTTGTTTTCATATTTAAATTCTAGGTACAAAAATATTATAAATTATTTTTATGGACAATGCTAGGAATTGAATGAACCAATACCCTATTCATTTTTGCCTTATATATTTAATTTTCGGGCAATCTATTATCAGAAAATAGTTTAATCTAGTACTAGGTTAAATGAAGAAATACTCGGCCCATTTTAATAGTTTCAAATTTGATTCTGAGCAATCTATGGGAAAAATTGTGGTAATATTTTATCCTTCTCAAGAAGAATTCCTTTAGAGAGACTGGGAGACGTGTGCATTTTATTGGAAATTAATTTTTTTTTATCAAAATATACCCATTTCTAGCAATAGTAGGGTGACCAGATGCAAGAACAAAGTTTCAAATTCAAAGACAAAAATCATTATGTTTCATTACCCAATTGGTGGGTGGCCAAGAATGCAACTAGTCCATTTAGTTTTTTTTAATGAAAAACTCCTTAACTTTTGTGGGGTGGCCTTAAGGGAAGCGCTTGCACCCCTTTTGAAGAGGCAAACCTCTATGGAGAGGTCACAACCCTTTTTGGGCAAGAATCTCATTCCTAAATCTTTAAAAATAAATTCCTTCTTATTTGTTACTATAACCTGTTGATTCAAATTTACCAGCCGCTCAATGAGTGGAATAATTTACATTGTGATATCAACAGGTAGTAGGAATTTAGTGAATTGCAAATCTAAGTAAAGGAAATGGTCTGAGTAAGGATTATAAGGTATAAGAATACCTATTAGATACATTAGTTTGTTTAATGTTTGAATTCCTAAATTCCTTGGAAGGAATCATATTTACTGTGGAAGAAGATAAACAAAACCCCAAACTGAAAACTTAGGAAAACTTACTGGTCTTTATTCATTCTGATTTTTTTACAAAATTGTCCATATGCTCAGAGTATATGAATTCAAATTGTGCTCTTTTAACTATATCATTTCTCTCCATTTAATTGTTTAAGAATTTTGATGAATCAAATTCCTTATCTTTGATTTCAATTCATGAACAAAGAGGTATTTGATCTTGTATTTTTCAATTGATATGAAATTGGTTATGACATTTAAATGGAGTCTTGAAATTCTTCATGATTTGTATACAGATACAATGAAGTTTTCTCATAGTATATATATATATATATATATATATATATATATATATATATATATATATATATATATATATATATATATATATATATATACACACACACACATACATATTTGATTTGTTACTAATTTCTTTTATTGAATTGTTCAAGTAATTCTTGAGGAAAACTAAATTTTATCATTGGTTTCAAATACAAGAAGGAAGTGTTTGATCTTGCTTATCTTGATCTTGGTTATGAATTTGGTTATGATTTAAATAGAGTGAAATGGCTTGAGTTTTTCACCTAAATGATTGTTCAAATGTGAATTGTCTTGTTTTTTATTTGAATTATCATCTTAACCCAAGACATGCATTGGAAGGGTGCTAAATTTATAAAATGCTTTGGCCAAAGATAATGTCCCAAATGATTGGATAATGGATTGTTTGAGTTTCTTAGTACATTATTATGTTTAAGGACTATGAATTGCTAATTGTTTGTTGGATAAGCATTAGTTAGAATGCATACGTGTCAGGAACATCATACTAGCATAGGTTTCATGCATGTCAACCACGATTGCTAGACTCTTCGTGATGGGTCAGGATTCTCCTGTGAGGAAGCACGAGGAAGTTTATGGCTTCGTGGTAGGGTGGAAGTCATCTTGATGATGCCCTCTCTTCTTTGAGATTGCGAAGAAGGATTCAGATGAGAGATTCCACTTTGAAGAACAATGATATAATCACACTTAACATATATTATATGATCATGTTATGGATCTATGACTACAGGACTTGGCCCTCTTGTTATGTATTTTGAGATATTGTAATTATTCAGTTTTGTATAAATTGGCTTAAGTATATATGACAGCTATCATAGGATGATATCAAATATTGAGGTTCATTGTTGTATGGTTTGATATGACGTGAAATTTGTAAATTCATTATTTTAATGAAATCATTAGGAATAAAGCATTACCTTATCAGATTACATGAGTAAATGTTGGTGTGATATGGTATTATGCTCTCATTATTGAAGAATATAAATGAAATTATTCATTTCCATGAGCATCACTTGTTAAAAACTTGATGAGTTATGAATATTTTGGATATCCTTGTGTTGAAGGATATCTCTTGATATAGCTCATGCAATTATTTATTGTGTTTATTTGTATGATTATTAGAGTTTTGTTACATATTAGGTTTCTTCCCTTTATCTTTTAAGAAAAATATTTTGGTGGAATAATCTAAGTATCTTAACAAGCTAAGCTCCTTTTGTAATATACTCCATAGTTTAGAGAATCTATTTTATATTGATAAATACAACTTAGCCTCTAATTGTAGTTGTAAATAATGCAAGAAAAAATCTCTTGAGGTCCTTTCGTAATATACTTCACACTTGAATAATTAGTTTTATATAGCTGAAAGTAAGGCTTATATTTTAATTGTAGTTGTAAACAAGCTAAGAGAAATTTTTGTGCCTTCTTTCCTCTCAAGTTTACAAAGTTTATATAACTATCATAGGCTCCTCTAATATTTCTTACATCTTGATCTCTCTTCATTTTAGATAGTGCTACAAGGACTCTTATCCAATTTGTTCTATCTCATTCTCTCCAAAACCAAATTTCAATCCATTGTTTGTAAAAACAACTAGGTGATAAATATCTATATTTATTTGAGATATGTGAAAACATTGATTGCAGAAATTTCCTAACATAGAGTATCTAGAGGAACTAGAAGCAAATGTGAAGCACATAGCTCCCTCAACAATAGGATAAAGTATATCTATAGGATTTGAGAGTGATTTTAAATAAAACTATACCATAGTTTTTAACATTAATATTTTAGATCATATCCTTTGATCCAATATCAGGATGAGGAAAAACTTACATTAAAACATAGATATTAAAAACTATAACATCATTTTATTTAGAAACACTCTCAAAAACTATCATGAACTATAGAAATACGATGTCTCTTACATTTATAGGAGTACTAAAGGGAGAAACTAAGGAAGGTTTTTATAATTTTTGCATGTTTTAGTTGAAGGCATCCCTTAATTTATGATATACAAATGGCTCCAACTAAGAAATTACTATACTTGATCAATCATAACTATTGTAGATATGGTAGGTAGGGTATCATCTAAACTAATACCTATTATATTTATAATTACTAAGAAGAATTGTATTTACAACCTAAAAAAGGGGTAAATTACATGTCATAGTCTAATATGGTCATATCTTCAAATTGTAAAGCAATACAAAAATATTTCCCAAAAGGATAAGGGGGTCTAAGATGGTAACCCAATGGAGCTTTGACCTAAACCCAACATCTACACAACCCAAATAAACAATCCTTTATTGGCATGCCCACATCCAAATGCCAAATCTTGGACTGAAACAAGGATTATATCACTAGAAATCAATGTTAAAGTATCAAAGGAAAAAGTCCCCTTTTGTTGTTGAGTTGTTTTTGTTGGAAATTTTGTAATTGCAAGAAGAATCCAAGCACACCTTTGCAAAGATCTTAAGCTATTAACATGTGATGGAGTTGTAGGGAAAGGTCCTATGGGAGGTCAATCTCATGTGATAGAAGAGAGCATCCTACTACTTGTAACTTGATCCATGCAATGAGATTGCTTGTGTCAATTAACATGAATATTCGAAAAGAAGGGGTGTCAAATCCTACCCTCACAATATAGTTCCATGTGCATATGGTTTGACCTTATGCAACCCAACTCTTTAGATCACCACTTGAACCCCATAACATAAACATTCTCATGTACAACATTGCTTGCAAATTCTTTTCATGATGAACTATTAACATGATATTAATAAAATCTACCTAATACATCTAATTTTTAATCAGAATACCAAACTTGATAAACTTGAAAATCTAACGATATTAATAAATTCTACCTAATATATTTCATTTGAATTCAAAATCAATCTTCTTATAAATAACTAGAAATGCTTCCCCTTAAATTACTCTTACCTTAAAATTTGCAAATACATGAATTTAACCATTAGGCTTCTTCCCTATATTTTTTAAGAAAAGTAATTTGATGGAATAATCTAAATAGATTAACAAGCCAAGCTCCTTTTGTAATGTTCTCCACACTTTATAGAATCTATTTTATATACAAAATTTATGTCTTTGCTATCATCTAGGTATGTTAGAATTTCTCCATTGGTGAAGGGAATTGAAAATTTTAATGAGAGTTGTATAATAAAAGATTTTTTAATGTCCAAATGAAGAACATTTGAATAAAACTAATTGTTCCATGTGAGTCTAGATTTTACTGAATATAAATAGCATATTGTGAAAGGGTTATAAAAAACCCATTGAAGCATTCATCATACATCTAGTCATTGTTTGGAAAGTTGGAAATCCATTAGAACTATGTCTAATACAATTACAATAAACCTTTTAGAAGCCTTGGTCACAATAGGTTGGTGGATGAATACATATTCTCCCATTAAAAAAATTAATGGAGAGGATTCCCCCATATCATTATTGTTAGTATAGAATAAGATTTAATCTTTATCTCTTAAGAAAGATCATAACACTTACATTTAAGAATAATTTGTTTTTCTAGTGATAATGTTTTTGATTAGTTCAGCTAGAAAAGAGGGTCTAGACCCTTTTACAAAGGTGTCCCCAGGGCAAAAGGAGGCCTCAAATGAGCTAGAAACAAAATATTAACAGCACATAAATAGCAGCCAAAAAATGAGATTAATCAAAAACATAAAAAGAACTAGCAGACCATCTAGAGATTATCAAATGTCCCATACTTAGATAGGAAATTAACCATATCCTTGTAGTCACCCAGGTTGTCCACCCCAACACCTTTGGCCTTATCATCGAACTCTTTAATAACAACAAACACCGAAGCTACACGATGGAGAGCCTTGGCTGCAAATTCAGTCATCACTTGCCATTTCTTTTGCATTTTTTCCATCCTATTTTTAAGCTTGGTCATCTCTTTCATAGTCTTGCTACACAGCAAATAGCCACCCTACTTTTTTTTCCCCTGAGCTTCCTCTGTATCCTCCTCCATTTCTTTCAAGCTAGGCTAGTTCAATTCAGCAAAGTGGTTGGCTCCTTCATCCTCATGAATAGATCAGTGGGTGTTTCATCTTCTCCCTCCCCAAGGGTGCCCTCCACAAACTCTAAATCCTTAGAAATGTCCATACCCTATGGATTGGTGGATGGGATACCAGAAATATAGCTGGACCTACACACACCTTGGGCAACATTCTTACCAACATCACCCAAGTCCCCACTCCCCATCTGTTTAGGCCTCAAGTCAAGGTCTATATTTTCAAAGCCCCTCGTCCCTTATGAACTCTACTCTCTCAGTCTTAGCCTTCTTGGGTTGCAGATTACCCTTGTCCTCCTCATCCATCTGGTGCCTTTTAGTAGACACCATAGTTCCCTTCCCAGTCTCCAGGTTAGGGGAGTCAATTTTCAAGTTGGCTTTCTTGGGGGATTTAGTCTTAGACTCTAGAATAGAGGTCCCAACAAGAGTACTTCCTTGGTTATCTGCAATTCTAGGTCCCCCCTTCGGGTTTTTCAGAGAGATTTTGGGGGACCCAACAACTTTTTTGGCTTTACCCTTAACAACATGGTTTAGGCTGACAGGGTATCCTCCAGCATACTAACTTTGATTTGTTTTGGTGGACACAGTGCCAAGTGAAAATAATACAACCTAAGAATGAGCCCTTAGTGGAGAGAGATGAGTGGATAGTTAGGGTTCTTAGCACAGATTTCCTTAGCAGACTTAATGGAATTCTCAAGGGATGAAAATAGAAAGAAGGGGAAACTAAGCTCCAATCTATTCTTGAAATGGTTAAGTAGAGAAAAATTGTTGGATAAGTGTTGTATACTTTCTATGTGTAATAGTTGGGTTTTTTTCTATTTTTCCCATGTTTTAAAAGACTCATGTTTATCTTTTGTATAATTTCATGCAATGTGTAAAATCACTTTCGATGTGCCTATTTATATTATCACATGCTTAAGAGTGAAGTAAGAGAGATTAATTATTGTATTGGGGAATGGTTGAGATTTTCTAATAGTGAAAGATTTTACTATGCTAGGTTTCCTACCCAAAAGGTTTTTTTTAGTTGAATTTTTTTTCTTTCCATTATTTTAATTTTTTGTTTTACTTTATATGCACTACTTCTATAATATAGGTATATTAGGCTTCTTTTCATCTATAAACAATGGAAAATATGATTTGCATTGTTTTGATCTTGACTTTGAAAAGGCCAAGCATTAAAGGAGATAAGTTGATTCAAATTCCACAAATCCATAGCAAATGAATATTTAAAAATATCTAATTTTTTTGGCTATTAAGCGTTCAATAGGAAGCCAATCAGAAAAAAATGAAAGAATACAAATGATGGTTGTGTATTTTGTAAATATCATCTCAAAATGATCAATTAATTAACAAGACTTTTTGAAACAAATCCTAGTTAATGTTGATATGACTTTACATCATATAAAGATTCATTATACAATAAAAGAGGGCTCAAGAAATGGTAATGCACCTTCCTTTCTCTTAGATATATGTATAATTAAAAAATAATTATATTTTGTCTATAAATATTTTGTGTATGTGACTTTGGGAGTGCTTTAATTGTTTTTTTTTTTTTTTTCAATTTAAAATAAAGAATAAGAAACATTTTATATTTGTGCAAAAAGACAATTTTGATGTAAACATCAATTAATAATAAAAATTGAAGACTCAAAAGTTATTAAAAAAGAGTAAATAACAATCATCTTTAAAAAATTACAAAATTGTTAAAAAGAGTGGATGCATAGTACACTACCCATGCTAATAAGATATTTAACATATTTATATTTCATGCTCACTTTAAACCAAAATTTAAATAGTAGTCCTACTTGAATATTTAAAAACAATTCAACCCACTCTAAAAAAAGGACCTAAGAATCTTTCATATTTAGCTAAATTTTGCATATGTAGAACTAACAAAGATATAATTTATATCCTTTGTAAAGAAGAATGAAGACAATTTCAAGAATAAAAACTCACACTCTTTTTGTTTGGATTTTATTTATATTTCTCTACATATATAGTCAATCAATAACTATGCTTGCCATATAAATGGCTAAAAATTACCTCACATCTCTACATGTGAAGAGTTTGACCAAACATTACACATGTTGTAAGTACACAACTTGGCAATATTCTAAACCCATATATTGTAAAATTTAAAATATTTTTCTTTTATAAGAAAAGATATTAAAAACAAGGCAACACTAGTTAATAATTTCTATCAAGTTGAGTGAAGAGCTAAGATGTAGATGTAGACCAATTTTCATCTCTCCCTGAATTAGTATTTCTTTGACCACTTGTACTCTCAAGAAAAGGTGAGATATCTATGGGCAATTGAAATGATCGAGTACCATGAAATGCCCTTGATATTATTTCTAATCTTTTAGTTATCTCTACCATATCTGGGCGTTGTTGTGGAAGCTCCCTTGTGCAAGCCAAGCCTACTTATATAAATTGAGTAAGGCATGACAATACCATTGATAAATCTGATTCATTAACATCTCTAAGTAGATTATTGTCCACCACTTCTATGATTTTATTTTGAAAATCCATACCTATCCATTTTGGTAGATTGATTCCTTCTACAAATATGTCATCTATAGGTCTCCTCCTTGTCAGCAACTCTGAAAGTAGAATTCCATAGCTGTATACATCTCCTTTTGTTGAAATATTTCCACCCATTCCATACTCTATAATATAATACAATAATTAGTAATTCTTTAACCATAAAAGTACTACAAAATTTAACTAATAATAATTTATATTGGAATAGTGTAGTTTTGTACCTGGTGCAATGTAGCCAATAGATCCCTTTAGCACATTTGTAGAAGTCAATGAATTCATTGAATTCCCAAACACGAGTCTGCTAATGCCAAAGTCTTCTATATATGGAGTCATATCATCCCCTAACAACACATTATTGGGTTTTAGATCACAATGAATGACTTGCACAAAGCAATGATGATGTAGATATTCTGTTCCTTGTGCTATCTCCTTTGCTATTTTTAATCGGTTAGTCAAATTTAATTTGCATTCATCTCCTCCCTCGAGATATAGCCATCTCCCCAAACTTCCATTTGACATGAACAGAAGAACCAATGATTTAAAATCAAGATTGGAACAAGTTGAAATGATTTTGATCACATTGTGGTGCATGACTCTTTTTAACACATTATATTCTCTATGAAAACTTTGGAGAGCATTTTCATCTTGCAAATTGAGAACTTTAACAGCAATATTTGTTCCATTATTTAGAATCCCCCTATAAACAGATCCAAAACTACCAACTCCTAACAAATTGGTCTGGCTAAACCCACTAGTTGCATGCAAAAGTTCTTCATATGAAATTCTTGTAGGCCCAGTGTTGAAACCCAGGGTGGTCTGATTAGTATGTCTCCTTCTATAGAAAATTATCAACAATGCAATAGACGTGATGAAGATTGTAATGCCAATCACAACTGGTACTATCACCTTCTTAGAGACTAAAATATTTTTCTGTTTGGAATCAAAGAATGGTTGCAAATTGATCCACTCACCACAAAGGCCAAGATTTCCCATAATTGCTGACTCATTGATTGTTGCAAAAAATCCTCCCTTTGGAACCTCTCCTGTTAATCTGTTTGAAGAGAGATTGATATGCTAAAGTGTTTTCATCTCTTGGAAAGCCATTGGGATTGCACTTGACAAACTATTGCTAGAGAGATCAATGTTCTAAATATTTTTGAGTTTTGCAAGTGATGTTGGTATTGGGCCATAAAATGAATTCCATGAAAGATTCAAATATTCCAAGTTTGTGTAGCCTGACAATGCACTTGGAATTTCACCTAAGAAGCTATTGAGAGACACATCTATAGCTTGGACCATTACCATGTTGCTCAATTCTAAAAGAGAACCTTGTAATAAATTGTTGGAAATGTTGAAATATAATTGGAGATTTTTGAGACCTGCTACTTCTGGGGGTATATTTCCTCTTAACTTGTTGTGAGACAAATCTACCAGCTCTAAAGTTTGGCATCTCCCTAAACTAGCAGGCACTTTTCTTGACAACTGATTGTGATGAAGAAGAAGTTTTCTTAGTTGTGGAAGATCCCTGAGACTATCTGGTATTTGGCCTGAAAGCATGTTTTCACTTAGTGATAACAACCCAAGGCTTTTTGTTTGACCTAAACCTTTTGGAATACTTCCATATAAACTATTTTTCTCAAGATACAATCTTTCAAGATGTGGAAGTTGATTGAGTGGAGATGGAATAGTTCCATTCAAATGATTATCAGATAAGTTTAATTATGTCAGCTTTGTGAGGTTGCTAATGCCACTTGGTATATTTCCCTCAATTTTATTGGAGGACAAATCTAAATAGTTGAGTTGGCTTGATAGGTGGCTAATAGAAGAGGGCAAAATGCTAGTGAAATAATTATGAGTCAAATCTAGAGCTTCTAAATGTGAGCAATTAGTCAAGGATGTTAGAATAGACAAATCACTATGTTCACTCACAAGATGATTATCCCCTACATAAAGCTTTAGAAGTTGGCATAAATAACCAAACTCCAAGGGCACCTTGCTGCTCAGATGGTTAACACCTAATTCAATCTCTTGAAGTTGAGTACAATTAGAGAGGGAGCTTGGGATTTCTCCAATGAGTCAGTTTCCCCATAAATAAAGTACTTGCAACTTTGATAGTTTGCCAAATTGCCAAGGTATATGGCCAGTTAACTGGTTGCTTGCTAAATGCAATCTTTGGAGAAGACTACAGTTGGAAAGGCTAGTGGGAATTGGTCCTGTGAAGTTTTTGAGGCCAAGATTAAGTTCTTTGAGTTGAGTAAGCATACCCAATTCCACAAGAATATCACCATGTAATCTATTTCCACCCAAATCCAATAGACTTAAGGAGGACATGTTGCTTATGAAAGATGGAATTGTACCTGTTAGTTGGTTCACCCCTAATGTCATGGTCTTTAACTATGAAAGAAGGCCAAGCTCAGAGGGAATGTTATTGGTCAAATAGTTATAAGACAACTTGAGAACTTGCAATGAATGATAGTCTCCTAAAGTGGATGGGATGGAGCCATCCAATTCATTGATAGACAATCGAAGTATTCTTAGGCGAAAAAGCCTCCCTAACTGAGAAGGAATTTGGCCCTCAAAACTACTCTAAGAAAAGAAAGATTGCCGAGGAAAGGAGAGATGGGGCCTTGCAAAGACATACTCGTAAGATTCAAGGAAACCACATACTGATGATGAGAAGAGCAGACAACACCAGTCCAATTACAAAATGAGTGATGTGGAGACCAATCGAGTAAGAAATTATGGGGGTCAAGAATGAGGGATTAGCTTCTTCATCTGAATGAGGAGAAGAATGAAAAGTGTAAGTAGGTAGTGCAGAGAAAAGCAAGAGTAGGAAACAAACTAAAGCCATCTTCATTTTCAGCTATATTGAACTGACAGAAACAACTAAGTGAGAAACATAAAGCTTTCCAAGCCTGTGTGTTGTCCGCAGGCTCAGCGAATTGTTATTTAAAAGCTGTGAAGCCATGTGCAATGGTGAGAAGTAATAGCTATGTTTGATGTTATGCCCGAATAATTAGCAAGGGACTGTGTTTTGTTATGCCCGAATAATTAGCAGGGACTATCTTTTTCAATGGCAGCTGAATTATGCGCCGAATAATTTGCTGCACCACACTGTGTTGTCCAATGGTCAAAAGTGTATGCTGGTCAATCATCAGGTGTTATTGCAAGTTGTTCTCGCAATACCTCAGTTTATTGTTTTCTAGTCTACTTCTTTGAATTATGCGCCAAATAATTCGCAACAGACGATATCTTAACCTCTTGTCATTATTTTCTATCATCCAAATATGCATTCTGATCTGAATATAATTCTAATTCTATAGTTGTGCAATCATCAAAAGTAGTTCGTTTTTCTTTTCGGATTGAATATCACACCACAATTTTAATATGATCATAATTATAGATTAGTTTATAAATTTATTTTTAATTAGTGAGAGACGAAAAATTATAATATTAATTAAATAAATTTTTAAAAAAGTCAATGGTGTTCATAGATTATTAACATAAAATATATTGCATTTTGAACTCAATATTAAAGATTATTAGATTATTAATTTACATATTTAATATTTCATTATCTCTAATCCACCTTTTAATTTATTTAAAAAGATGTGAA
Organism: Cunninghamia lanceolata; assembly: GCA_027924645.1. Classification (NCBI taxonomy): domain Eukaryota; kingdom Viridiplantae; phylum Streptophyta; class Pinopsida; order Cupressales; family Cupressaceae; genus Cunninghamia; species Cunninghamia lanceolata. The sequence continues at coordinate 13,896,928 of BSBN01001048.1, forward strand.
CTAAACTAAATTATCTAATAGATCTATGTTCCTTGAAGATTGAACATGAAATCTATTTATATTTTAATCAAATATTGACATATTTAGAGCTTCCCTCCAAATACAATGAAAATTGTAGATAATAGTTATTGTGTGCTAACTAATTGCTAAATATAGATATTTCATATTTAGAAAAGATATGACAATATTTTCAAGATAGGAATCATAAAATAGTGTGATTAATCTTTTAACTTCAATTCTTTGTTTGTATCAATTACTATAGTATCCTTGCCTATGCACAGACTAATAATTGATTGGGGTATATAAGTTTTTAACATAAATATAGAGTAAGAGGTATATAACTTCTTTATAAAAATGAGTAGTGGGAGTGAAAGATAACTATGCTTGAATTTTGTATCTATAAACTACTCAATTCAAATCCCATAACAATGTGTAAACTTTTTACTTGTAAGAAGAATAGTTAATAATTATCTATTAAACTTAGTGATGTTGAATATCTAGGTAGAAATGAGTGGTGTAATGGAACAATTTTTATTTAAAAAGTATGGGTAGAATTTTTACATTGATTGAGTGATATATCCATGTTAGGTAGCATTGGATTTCAAACTAGGAAGTGGGTACAAATTTTCACCTCCATTTCAATTCATTTAGGTTATGTTGTCCTTGTATGCAATGACAAGTGTGTAAGTGGCATGATTTTAGCTAAGATTTGACACATAATTTGAGCCTTTTCTATTCTTATTTCACTCACTCCCTGGAACCAGTTCTAGTCTATAGATTTTCTCATTTTCCTATTGAAGATAAGAAAATTTGCAAAGCATCAAAACAAGGAAAAATGAAAGTAAAACACAAAGATTATATCTTCTAGAGCCTTGAAGCCTCCTCACTCCTTGATAAGGTGGAAGGAGATGCACCCAAACTCCTTAGCTTTACCCAAATAAACCATTTAAATGTGGATTGCTCTCAAATGTGGACACAATTTGGCATTACCTAGCTATGGAGGAGATGATCTTAAAGGGATTTTGGCATAATGGATTTTCTCTAAACTTGGATATGAAAATGGCTTGTGGAGGCTTGTATTTATAGGCAAATTTGTGGGGGGATTGATCCAACAGTGGAGATTAATAGTTGAGATCAATGGTGGAGGATAAAAGATGAGATGGACGGATGAGATTTGATGAATAAATTTGGAGGGTGGAGAATAAAAATGAATCTTTTATTTATTATTGGGGAAGGCTTTGCATTTAATGAGGATTAAGACAAGTGATGAATTTAAAATTCCTTTTTGGTAGGATGTGGAATTACAAATTCCATTTTATGGGGAGTTGTGAGAGACATGTGACACATGGACATTTTTACAACCCACATGTGTGAGCTCATAGCATGGAGAAGAGTTTAGCATGGAGAAGAGTTTAGCATGGAAATAGTAAGGTGAGGTAGAAGAGGCATGTGATTCATGGGATTATTTTACAATTTTTTAATTTATGGGTTATGGGAGAATGGGTTAATGATGCTTTGACCAAGTTAATTAGGGTGATTAATTTAATTAATATGGTTGTAGTAAAATAGTGGATGGGCTAATTGAGGTTTGGGATTAATTAAATAATGATTTATTTAATTAATCCAAGTCTAGGAGCTAGGTAGATTAGGGTAGCTAATTAAATATTGGCTATTTAATCAACTAGGCTAGGTGTAGGCTAATTAGTAGGGTAGATTAATTATATAAGTGTGATTTATCTAACTAATCAAGTTTAGGAAAGTGGACAAATTAACTAAATAAATATTTGCATACTTATTTAATGAATTGGGATAATGTTGTAAGGTGTAGTGTTGAATAAAATTAATTAATTTTGGACTATGGATAAATTAATAATGGATGGTTAGATAATCAAGGATGAGGTAGGCTAATTAATTAAATAAAAATTTATTTAATTAATTGGATGGGAAATTAGTGATGTGGATGATGCAGAAATATGGTCGAAGGGTTAAGACATTTTTAGGTGTCTACATTTGCCCCTCTTTGAAGTGGTGTCATGACCTAGTAGGGAAATGGTGTCATGTCAAAGAATTTTGCCCCAACTCTCATTTAGCACCATGGGTAAAAAGATAGTTTCAGATGGTTTAGCACCATTTGACCTAGGTTTAGCACTAACATTTGGTTTAGCACCAAAATTGGTGATTTTCTTTGTTTAGTGCTAGATCTACAAGCGCTTTAGCACTATTGTCTCATTTAGCATGATAGGGTGGGATTTAGCATTGTCCTTTAGATTAGCGCTCGGGAATGTGTGGTTTTTAGGTTAGATGGTGGTTTAGTGCCATATAGTCATGGTTTAGTGTTAAGCTCTCATTTAGCATGAAAGGGTTGGGAATTAGTGTGATCCTCTAAAGTAGCACTATGTGGTCAAGGTTTAGCGCTATCCTCTAAATCAATGCTATATGGCCAGGGATTAGTGCCATGTTCTGTATTTGTCCCATAATGTTTTGAATTAGTGCCATAGCACTTATTTAAAAAAAAGAGCTAATTTTGGTGATTTTTTGGATGCAGGTTCTAGGTAGGATTTTGCAGTCACGAGAGTGCCAAGTTCCATTGGTGATGACATTGACATCACAATTTGATCAAGCTAATCTAGCTCAACTAGGGAGGATAGGGCTTTAGATGATTTCTGAGATGCCTCAAATACGAGCACATAGGACCATGATGTCAGCCCTGGTGGAGCGATGGAGGAGCGAGACATGCTCCTTCTTACTTCCTACCCGGGTGAGATCACGATCACCCTAGAGGACATATTGAGGATTCTTAGTATCCCCATATGAGGAGAGAGAGTGACATATGATGTACCCTTGGGAGTGGTAGCTTTAGACAGAGCATTTGCACATATCCATCTAGTATATGCCCAAGACTGATGACAAATGTGGTATGCACGGACTCTGTTAGCTAGGGTGGACCAGTTTTCACTATATGTTTATGCATTGGTCAGAGGTATATTAATTCCATATTGGTGATTGAAGGACTTTTCAGTTGGCTAGGGGAGAGTGATCTAGGCTATGATCACTCAGTATGTGGTGTTTGCATGGGGCCCATGCTTGTTAACCCAGTTGTATCATGAGATGCATCTGGTGGTTTATCATTTGGATAGGAGTTTGGGGGTGGGAGTGACACTACTCCATGTGTGGGCATGGGAGAATATCAGGATCATGTGGCTGGAGTGCACATATCATAGGGCTTAGTTTGAGGCATATGTATTTTTGTATAGATGACCTGTCGTGCATATACACATATGGAAGAGTTGCAGTATTGGAGGTGACAGATTGATGACATGGATATGGTCATCTGGCATCTGTATATTGGTGTAGAGATGTGGTTAGATGACCACATACATATACCCTTCACATTCTATCCTCCATACCTGATGGGGCAAGGAGACCACACCATTGATAGGTACATTCTATCATGAGTGATGCGACAGTTTGGGCTGGTACAGGATTTACCCCAGCTAATGGTGATATTTTCTCAGACACCTCAGGATATACAAGAAGATTCAACCACAGGTGGCTTTATTAGATTGGACAACCCTACAGCCAGTGTAGTGGGACTGGGATAGTTGGGTAGTGGATGCAGGTGTAACATCCACGTTCTAAAATCATAGTAAAATCAAGAATTTACCATAGAGTAATTCAACATGGTGAATATGAGAGAGAGAAAAATTTTATTTTATTTAACATATAATCATGTTGAGTAACAACAAATTGCAAGATTTCTATACTGAAATAAGAAACATAATATAACATACAAAGATGACATTTTGTCTTTACAATTAAAAATATCTGCATTAGATAATATTTTACATAGTCTCAATAAACACAAGTCTCAAGATATACTACATCCAGAAATCTGACATCTTTATCACAAGCCTTGGCATGTCTTCTTCTAGAGAGAGAGAGAGCATCTTTCCAGTGATTTACCTCCAACCACAGACGGTGATCCCCCACACATCTTCTACATAGGAAGTGGGCCTACCCTTCACGAGGAATATAGACCAAAGGTGACCAGTGGTAATTTGCCTTTCTGAGTACATAGTGTTGTATCCTACACAACTCTATCAACCATACAACCCTAGATACCCTCTAGCTAAGTATGATTTCTGATAGGTTGTGCAATCCAGATACAATGAACTAATAATGCATGTAGATACATATGCATTACTATATGGCCATAGTTTCAATATAAATTTACGTTCGCAATGAATGTTGTTGTAATGTTATGAATGTTGTTGTAATGTTCACCCACCCCAACTCAACTTGGATACTATCATATTCCAACAGTCTGACTTGGTCGATTATGTATAACTATATAGTCTTGACAACTTCAATATTTTAGTCTTCTTGACATAGACAAAATTTGCATTCACTGACTATATTCCATAGACCTTATCGATTACCTTTCTTTACAAGGATTCTCATTGCATCATTGTAATACCCGAGATCCAAGACTTATCAACTCATAAGAATTTTAAATCAATTTATAATGACTAAGATGGTTACCTTACCTAGGTTAAGCATCATAGTCTAGGAAACTATTTCCTTTCTTACAAGTAAGAATAAATATACATAATTAGGGTACTTGTCCCTTCAATCACGATCTATATCAATGATTTAATATAAATAATTACCATAGCTGGGTCAAGTTAAGGTTTAACTAAAGAATTTTATCTAACTCAAATCTAGTCTTTCTAACTTAGGTGGATTCACAAGACACTGTCATTACTCCATAGACTTTATGGAATGACTATCTATTCTTGGGTATCTCTTTGCATCTTTGCAACATTTGAGATTCATCACTTCTCAACAAGTAATAGCTAAGAGAAGTTGTGACTAAAAAGGTATAATAAACTTTATGTTTGACTAACCATTTAATGGTACCTCTTGCATGCTTGCAAAAACCCGAGGCTTATGACTTATATCTCAAGTCAACTTGTAACCAAACAAATAGGTTTCTCTACCTAAGGTTAAACATTATCGACTAATAACAAATCTCTTTTCAATAAGATAATGAAACATTTATTATTTAGGGTTCTCGACCCTTTAATATCTACCCCCCATAAAATAACTAAAACAGGTTATAACCATAAAGGTGTCATCAAATAGTCTTTACCCTTCTAGGTTAAACTAGGGGTTTATTTTACCCTTGAATAATCCGTTATATCAAAATAACCCTATCTCATAACTTCAAGACTAAGGTTTATAAATGACCTTTGGTTTAACTCAACCAAGGTTAAGAATACTATGGTTTTGTAATAGATAACAACTCCTATACAAAAGGAAAATGAATACTTTCAACTTACCTTCACGTGATGTCATTGACCATCACTTCTTATATACTCAAATATGATTCCATACAAGATCCTATCTAGTTAGACTTAGTTTAATTCCATCGTAAAGATTTACTACAATGTTATTCTCATTTATAGAATACATAGTAAGGATGGTCCTATGGACCTTGTTTTCTCTATCATAACATTCCCAATGATCTATCACTCATTTTTAATAAAAGGTGGCTTTCTAAAGCTTAATAAGAATATAAGTTCTCTTGAAAAGAAAATCATTTTTGACATTTATAAACTTAACAAGAAATGGTTTAAACTACCATTATCCCACCTCAAGGATTTAACCATCTTAATCAAACTACGAGAATACCTATCATAGTTTTTCATGGAACTAATATATATGAAAGTTGTTGTATGATTATCTTATAACCAAATACTCGACTTGCCACATGATTATCCTTATTCATTATATCGACTGGTCTTTCTATATATTCAACAACTTAAAAAAAAAGGCCCTCTACAGGTATAACAGAAAAGTAATGATCAATGATTCATTTTATCAGTAATATATATATCAATCAAACTTTGAAATAATTATAAAAGTGTTTGACTTAGACCAATTTAGCTTATACCAAGCGTCGACCAGTTGGCTACAATGACACCATCAATACTTCTAATGTTGTATTGCATTTTAGAAAGGGTTACTAAATCAATCATTATAATAGGTTTATTGGTTATGCATCAACTATCAATAGAATAGATTAAATGATAGAATCGATTTTCCTATTCCAAGCATGCAAAGGACGATAATAGCAAATGATAATCTGGTAATATCATAACACAAAACATATGTGTTACCTAGTGGCGGCTCAAGTAAGTTAATTGTTTGCAGAAACAAATAACCAGTCGGTGCCTATATGAAGTTACCTTCCCTAATTCACCTCTCTATTCTTGCTCTTTTCCCCTACTCTTTTATCACCCCGATCTCTGTGTTCTCTATCCTTTTTTTTATTGCTGATTCCTATATACTTGACTCTTAATGAGTCATGTAGTATTAAGACTTCTGATCCCTCATAATGAGTCGTCTATCCTTCTTTCTATGACTCACTCAATTAGAAAAGAAATTAGTCATTACAATCCACTACTCATTCAGTTTTTAACCGAATCCATTTTATTAGCAATGACTAACACATGTTTCAGAAAGGCACAAAATGTGGGGAAATCATCAAGTGCAACAATAATACCATCTTCCCTCTTTGAAATAGGTCGACACAAGCATTAAAACTGTTGATGATCATTATTGATCACTTTAAGTGATCCCAACTCCATCACTTAATTTAATGAAGGCATTTCAATTAACATGCCCAAGGCTACTCAAATGAGTAAGTTTTATTAATTGACATGAGGTATTATCCTTATTTGGTTCTCATATATATATATATATATATATATATATATATATATATATATATATATATATATATATATATATATATATATATATATATATATATATATATATTCTTATATCAAATATGGCTTACATAACATCGATCCTATTCGATAGTTATGATTTGATCAATAAGAATAAAAGAAATAAAATAAAGGTTTACGGATAATGTGAATGGATCAAGTTTACCTCCCGAGCACAATCCTTCATTAAAATCACGTCAACTTAAGTTGACAAAAATGTCCTGACATTAAAAGTTGACAACAAAACCTTAAGTGACTTACTAATAATAGAACAACCATTTTACGACATTAACGTCATAATTTTTACGTTAAACATAAATGGTCATAGTTTATTCTCAAATCACATTGTTTAAGTTACTAACGACTATGACAACACATTATGACTTGAAAAGATTCAAAAGATATCGACTACCAGTCGATTGGGTTCAAAAGTAAACTGACAAGACAAGACTTACCTCTTATGACACTAGTTCATGTTTTCATAATACACTCATACTCATTTTGGCAAATAAACTACTCGTAACCTGAGGTCTATATCTCTCTCCTCGAAAGATACTTTCTATCTCTTTTCTTTGAGAGTCATCTAAAAACTTGTAATCCTGTATCTGTTGGCAAGAGACACTACTACGCATGACATGTTTTGTCATTAATGGCAACTAAGTCTATCCTACACATCCGCATTACATGATTTGTTCATACTGGAAGTCAAGGTGAGGATTTATCTAAGTCTGGGAGTTAGAAACAAAGCTTATGATAGGGTTTGATATCTTAGCCCGGATCTCTCCGGTAGTAAATCACAATGTGTAGTGGATCTGAGGGAGTAATAAGGATTGTCAGGACTATCTAAATCTAGGAATTTAGCCTCTGATGATGAAGGATTCAAAAACTATAAGCATCTAAGTATCGGGATCTAGTTAGTCAGTACAGTCTAAAGAAGAAAAGGTTGACCTAGTATTTGATCTTGGTCCGGATGAAGAAAAGTTGTTGGTTAAGTAATTTGTGATAACTAGTGGTATTGGCCAACATGGTTGATGTTTTGAGAACACAAGTTTTTGGTCCACGTTGCTAATTATGCATGGATTCAACCGACAGAGCAGAGGTCTTCATAAATGTTCTAAGTTTTTTTTAAGCTAACTACAGTTGATAAAATTTCTTGATGTGGATATATATAGCCAATGGATTCGAGTCTTGTGGTGCATGTGTGGTGTGGTGATGGAGTAAGTGCGAAGGAAAAGATCCAAGCCTGGATTATGGCAGAAGAGTGAAACAGAGTAGAATAAAGATGAAGTGTGTAATATCAGTATTTTATGCTTAACTAGAACTAAACTTCTGCATTGGTAGATGCTATTCATCAGTTCAAACATTCTGTTATCTTCTTGTAATCATTTTTGTAGGAAGTGAGCCTCTTGGAGCAGTGAGCTCTGGGCAGTGAGCTCTGAAGGCATGTGCCTTCCCCATTTGTAATACTTATAATAGAGTATAAATTCTTGTGGGTTAACCCCCATCATGGTTTTTCCCTTAACCAGGTTTCCACGTCAAAAATCTTGGTGTCAAATGTGTTAATTATGTTTCTACTCATTTGTTTTTTATTTTGGCTTTCATGATTACATCTTTTATCTATCAAAGAAGAATTAATTGCAACAAGTATTAAAGTTTTTATGATAACTGATTCACCCCCCCTCTCATTTGTCAGCCCTTATTTCAACAATTGGTATCAGAGCCAAGTTCCTTGGAAGAAGCCTACATCTTGAGGAAGATCTGGGAAGGAGTTTTAATGGCTTCACTCAGAGAAAAACTTCAATTAGCTTTAGAAGATCTTGATTAGTCCAAAGCAGAAATAAATGAACTAAAAGAAAACCTCAAAGATGCTGACGATTGCATTAAGATGTTAAAAGAAAAACTAAAAAAATGTATGGAAAAGAGGAAGGAGCTACTTCAATAGCTAGCTAATTTCAGTGAAGAAAATGGCATGAATGAGGCCTTGGAACAAAAGATAAAGGAATGTGAGAAGCTAAAAAAAGAAGTTTATATTCTAAAACATGAGATGGAATCTGGGGTGATGAGGCTAACCAAAGAAATTGAGGAAAGAAAGAAGACTAAAGAAAACCTGAATCAAACTCTAAAGGAAAGAACTGAAAAATGCTGCAGAATGGACAGAATAATTGGTCACCTAAAATCTGATCTACAAGAATACAAATATAATGAGGAGGAACTTGAAAGACAAATTGTTATTCTCATACATGACCTAGAAGTTGCATATGAATACAAGAAGTTTAAGATAAGCTTAGCTAAACTTGAAGTGTTGCTTGACAGCCAAAAGAAGTTTGATGATAAGCATGGTCTTGGGTATGAGAAAGGTGAAAGCTTCAGATCTGGACAAAGAAATTCTCAATCAAGGAATGGGAGAAATAGACCTAGAAGACCTCCGGTAAGACAACCAAATGCTCAAAGGTATCCATCTTTCAAAGGAAATTGTTTCAATTGCAATAAATTTGGATGTAGATCTACTCAGTACAAAATCAAAGTAAATCAAGGTGGTCCATCCTTCTTTGGTCAATTCTTCAAATGTAAGAGGTATGGTCATAGATCTAATGAATGCAGAAGTATGATAATGAATAACTCTAACAATAGAGGAAATGGCAATTATTTCAATGGCAAATGCTTTGCATGCAATAGATTTGGACATATGGCTAATCAATGCAAATCAAGAGGAAATTAGTCAAATGGGCAAAGAAATGTATTATGCTTCAATTGTAACTGATCCGATCATATTGCAAGATTCTGCAGAAACAGGAATGATGAGAGAAGAGGTCCGGTAAACAGAAAATTGGATGAGTAGAAACAAGACAAAGGCAAGAGAAAAATTGATGTAAATAAGATCCAAAATGAAATGAACAAAACATGGGTAAACAAAGGTGAAATGAATGTTGACAATGGGTCTGCACCAGAATCCGGTGCTGATAATTCCTCCAGGAATTGAATCAGGAGCTTTGGCTCAAGGGGAGCTGCATTGAAAATCAAATTCCCCTAGCCAGTAAGTGGGTGCTGAATCTGGCATAGTGAGAGGAGATAATTTGGGTTATTACAGATCTATTGAAGCAAATTCTGAAAGAAAAGAAGCAAATGTGATTGATTGCGGAGCAATTAAAGATTGACTGCATGCAAAAATAGTATAATTTGGTGTACTAGGGCAGACCATTTATTACAAAGGGAAATTAGGTTTTGTGGAACATAAAAAAGCCATTCACTCTTCATTTGAATCACTTTGCATTCAAAGAGAGCAAGAAGAAGAGCGTCTGACCTGAGATCTCAAGGATTTGAAGTGCAAATGGTGAATTTGTCCACTAACCCTAATTTCATGAAAAAGGTATTTATATACAAAGCTTTGAACTTGTAATCTTTTGAGATGGCTACTCCACTTGTTGTTGATATTACTGAAAGGCCCCAGCCAAAATTTAAGAAGCATCCATACAAGTCAGTCGAAGTCAAACCATTAGGAGCTTTTTTTGGTGTCCCATATGGAGTGCTACCTGTTGAGGATATTAGGGCATACATCCATTGTAGTGTAGATGAATTTGGGAATTTGAAATTGCTGGAATTGTTTAAAAACTACCTAAAGGATGATAACTATGAATTAAAACTGGAATACAAAGCCCTAGAAAGCAAACATTTTCTACAAGTCATTGAATTTATGACATTTGATGAGAGAGTGGGTTCGATACATCTTGAGTCGAATGCATGATGAGTTCATATGGTTGTGGAAACCATTCAAGATTACAAAGGATGTTATCAGGATTGTAATTGGGTTAAACTCAACCGGTGGTTTACCCATGTTGAAATCTGTGAAAAACCATACCGTTATTGATGCAACTAGTGCCAAGTTTGACAAGAGGGCAATGACCATCAATGACATTGATCCAAATGTTAAGTTTTCCTCTATGGTAATTGGTTACAAGATCTATCACTCTAGCAAGGAGAATTCTATGTTTGGAACAACCATATATGCTGCATACCAAATGTTGAAAGAAAATGCAGATTATGACCTATGTGAGTTGTTACAGAACCAATTGATTGAGAACCTGAGCAAAATCAATAAGGAAAAGAAAGAAACCTTCAAATATGGTTCCTTGGTTAAATGTTTATACTTCTACTTCATGAATGAAGCCCCTGGAGTAAAAGGTGTGCACTGGACTAGTGACAGGCCAATTGCTACTTAGATAAGAGATCATCTACACAGCATTGGAGACTCTAATGCATAGAAAATTGTAATCTGGGGATACTTAAAAAAAATTTAGAGTATGATGCATTCTAGGGAAAGAATCCCTAAATCAATTGTTGAGAAATACAAGAATGACATCTATTTCATGGTGGACACTAATCAGTACCTAATGGAAGTTGTAGAACCCATAACCATTTGGATTATGCCTATGGGTTATGAGGCTGATGAGAAGATTTTGGAAATGTATGCTAATCATCTCTTGAGCAAACCCAAGGATGACTCTATTGAGAGGTTTGGGACTTATAAAGAGCTTGATGAAAAGATACATGTTGAACTCCAGAAGCTAGAGATTAAGAGAAAAGCTCAGAAGCAAGTAGACATGTATGTTGAAAGCATTGGGATAACAAAGGAAGATGTGAAGCAAAACAAAGAAAGAATAGAAAAAGCTGAGAAGGAGAAGCAGGATAAGAAATAAGGAAGTACTCTGGTAGAATCCTCCTCCACTCTAAGGACTACTAGGAGCTCTACTGCTGCCCCTGTTCCCCCAAAAACTGCTAAATCTGAGAAACTGGAAGACATATCATCCAGTAAGGAAAATAAAAGAAATAAAGTAAAGGCAAAGAGATCATATGATAGTTTGGAAAAGGAGGATGAAGGAAAGGCAGACTCAGATGATGGGCTTAAAGAGCTAAAGGCCATAGGTGCTAAAGTTGTTAAAGTATCTGAAGAGAAGCCTTCCAGAAGAAAGAAGACAAATAAGAGGTAGAAATTAGCGGTTGATGTTAAGAAGCAAATTCCCTCTATGAAAAACATTGTCAAGACAATCATTGTTGATGGGAATTTGAAACCACTGACTAAATTCTACAATCTTTACAATGATGCTAACAAAAGACTTTTGGAAGAAATTGCTATCAAGTATTTGAATGTATTCAATCAAGCACTGGTAGAAATTTTGTCAGAAGTTCCAAAAGGCTTAAGAGACATCTTGGAAATAAGAAAAGAAGCTACCAAGTCAAAAGATATGGAGCTGAGGGAACATGTGTTAACCACTCTATGTCTAGTGATCTCCAATAGAGAAGCAGATAAAATTTTTAAAGAGGTCAAAAATGAATTCAGGAGTAAGACAAGAATGAACAAACTGATGATTGGAGAGATAGAAGAAGTAGTCCAAGAAACTAAACAAATTTTGAGAAAAGCATTGGACAAGAACAAGTTCTTTGTTGTGTTAGATGAACCTACTGATGAGACACCAGTTGTGGATGATGAAGATTAGCAGAAGGATGAGCAATAAATTGGAATAGATGATTCTTTTGTTCTGGAAGAGGAAGAAATAACTGAGGATGAAAATATAACAGATGAAACTGCTGATGTAGGATGCACTCTAACCCCTCTAGATCATTCTGACAAAGAAGATATAGAGATGAATACAACAATAGATGATCAAATTGAAGATGATTCATTGAAGATTGAAGAGCATGAAATAGAAAAGGCTAAGGACCAAGAAGCAAAAGAAGTCAAGGAGAAAAATGATAAAGATGAAGAGATTGCAAAGGATGATGAAAAGCCCAAGCAGGACAATCTGGTTGATAATATTGGTAAGAATCAGATAGACACATCATCATTTTGGGCAAGAGACACTATGGAGGCAATGAAGGAAATTTTGGAAAGAGACAAACAAATTGAAGAAGATCAAAACATTATACAAGGTCTAATAAATTTTGATACATTATCTCTGGTGTAGAAAATAAAGTTGGCTTCTATAGCTCAAGCCAAAGAAAGAGAAGAAATTTTGAAGTCTCACATAGAAGACAGTGAGCTACTTGGTCTGGCATCAGGGATTTTAGAGAAAATCATGCCAACATACCAAAAGGATTCTTCAGCATCCCCCTCCGGATAGTTAAAGAACCTAATAAATTTTGTAAGTACACATTTTGAATCCCCAAAGAAGTCTATAGATGTCAAGGTCCAAAAGGAATTCAATGACAAAAGATTTGATGCTCTTAAAGGTTTTATTGGAGTTGATAGAATGGTGTTGGATGCCAGTATAAAGAACATTCAAAATGCTCTTACAAAAGGAAGCAATGTATATAAATTTTGCTTATCCTATCCTAAAGTTTTAAAGGATCTTGAAGATAAAATAAAAGTGTCTAAGCAAAAATTATCTAGTTTATCAAATTCTTTTGATCCTGTGACAACATCAATGGCAAGCAAGGAGGGTCAAGTGATCAACTTGATTGAAGATATAAAGAAATTGACAAAATAAAAGGAGAATATAGAGGCCAAAATGAGTGAGCTCCGGGGACTAATTTCCCCCAAAATGGAAGCAATTTTTAATGCCTTAACTAAAGCCCAAGCTGTAACACAGTCAAGTGACCCCATTGATCTACGAATGACCAAATCTCAAGCATTTCTTTTCAATGGCCACATCTCAATTTTAAACACTATAAAGAAGAGTTCAGATAGTGAGCTGGTACAATTAAAGAGTATTTTTTAGTGATGTACTTAAGTTTATGTAAATAAGACTTAAGGACTATTTGTACATATGCAGCATGGTATGAAGAATTTTTGTATAAATTTTGGTTTGCGGACCCCATCCTTTGCCATTGATGTCAAAGGGGGAGTGAAGAGAAGTGAAAAATGATGAATCCAACAAAGGGGGAGCATTGGAGAATAGTGAAAAGCATAAGTGCACATAGAAAGTGGGAGTTGTTCTGACACTTAGTCATTTTTCACTAAGTGTTACGATCAATGCCAAAGGGGGAGATTATTGGCAAGAGACACTACTACGCATGACAAGTGTTGTCATTGATGGTAACTAAGTCTATCCTACACATCCTCATTACATGATTTGTTCATACTAGAAGTTAGAGTGAGGATTTGTCTAAGTCTAGGAGTCAGAAACAAAGCATATGACAGGGTCTGGTATCTTAGTCCCGATCTCTCCAGTAGTAAATCAGAATGTGCAAAAAATCTGAGGGAGTAATAAGGATTGTCAGGACTATCTAAATCCAGGAATTTAGCCTCCAATGATTAATGATTCAAAAACTATAAGCATCTGAGTATCAGGCTCTAGTTAGTTAGTACAGTCAGAAGAAGAACAGGTCGACCTAGTATTTGATCTCGGTCCGGATGAAGAAAAGTTATTGGTTAAGTAATTTGTGATAACTAGTGGTATTGGATGACATGGTTGATGTTTTGAGAACATAATTTTTTGGTCCGCGTTGCTAATTATGCATGGATTCAGCCGACAGAGCAAAGGTCTTCATATATGTTCTAAGTTTTTTTTAAGCTGACTACAGTTTATAAAATTTCTTGATGCGGATATATATAGCCAATGGATTTGAGTCTTGTGGTGCACGTGTGGTGTGGTGATGGAGTAAGTGTGAAGAAAGGAGCAGAAGAAGTGCGAAGATAAGATCCAAGCCCAGATTATGGCAGAAGAGTGAAACAGAGAAGAATAAAGATGAAGTGTGTAAGATTAGTATTCTATGCTTAACCAGAGCTAAATTTCTACATTGGTAGATGCTATTCATCAGTTCAAACATTTTGTTATCTTCTTGTAATCATTTATGTAGGCAGTGAGCCTCTTGGAGCAGTGAGCCATGAAGGCATGTGCCTTCCCCATTTGTAATACTTTTAATAGAGTATAAATTCTTGTGGGTTAACCCCCACCATGGTTTTTCCCTTAATCGGGTTTCCACATCAAAAATCTTGGTGTCAAATGTGTTAATTATGTTTCTGCTCATTTGTCTTTGATTCTTGCTTTCATGATTACATCTTTAATATGTTAAAGAAGAATTAATTGTAGCAAGTATTAAAGTTTTTCTGACAACCGATTCACTCCCCCTCAGTTGTCAGCCCTTATTTCATCAATATCAAACTTGTAACCAACAAATTATGATCAGTGCATAATTATTCAAATAATAAACTAAATCTCATAATGCAAAATATTAAATTAACAACAATAAAATATTCATTTCTATAATTCCATAAATGACATTCGATATAATCTATGTCTTTCCTCAACATTAATCTAAACATCATAATAGATTTACATATGTCCACGTAAAAGTAAAAAGTATAGCAAGACAAAAATTAGGGATTTAACATATCCTTCCCCTAAAGATTCATCGTCCTCGATGATATAAAGTATCAAAATATAACTAAAAGCAAGTTCATTATTTTCAACTAGTAACAACATTAAATAAATGAGGAAAATTTTGGTAAAATTCATGGTAATCCTCCCTTGTAGAACTATCCTTTGCATATTGGTCCCACTGGACCTAGCACTACATAACCTCTATGTTACACAAGCAGTGCTTGTGAACTTCAAGCATTTAAGAAGCTCAATCATAACCATTCCTGGGTTTCGTACTTGTAAAACATTCTTAGAATATAATATTCATATATATATATATATATGAATCACAAAAAGCATTATGCCTCCTGGCAATAATTGGTAATAAATTGATTCTTGAAATCAATAGAATTGATATCCTAGAGAATTTTAAAAATTCCTTTATATCTAGGAGTTGGTTTGGAATAAATTCTATACTTTATGAAACTTTCCTGAGATTTGACCCTCAAAAGAACTTTTTCTTCTCTATTCGAGAATTGTCTTGGTGTACGCTTAACATCAATGTAAATTTTCTATTTATTAATGGTTTCCACTGATCTTTTCTAATCAGCTTAATCTGTTTATCCATTTTGGACAACATTTCTGGACTAATGCTAATCCTCTCTTCTAGCTTGCCCAACTTATAGGAGTTTGACATCTTTTATGTCTAATGTTTCAATCCAATCCATCTTAATAGCAAAAAGTTAGGTACTGTTATAAGAAAATTCCACAAGTGGTAAGTAGCCTTCCTACTTATATTGCTGATCCATGCAATATAGTTGTAATAAATCCTCCAAAAACCTGGTTAATTCTCTCAATTTGACCATCTGTTCTTAAAATAATAAGTTGTACTCTTATTAAGTTTAGTCCCTAGTGCAGAGAACAAAGTTTGCCAAAACCTTGACGTTACATGCACATCTCTATCCGAGATAATCTATAAAGTTGGTGAGCCAATACTAGTGCTCCTTCAGTTAAATTCCCTCGTATAGAATGTACTACCTTGTGAGTTATCAACCATAACTAAAATGGCATCATGTCTATCCCTAGACTTTGGAAGATTCTAAATGAAGTTCATACTTATGACTTTGCATTTCCATTCTAGTATATCATGTGGATACATCAGTCCTATAGGGTATTTATATCCTACTTTCTCCCTCTGGCACTTTGGACAACTTGCTACAAATCTCTTAGCATCACTCTTCATTCTTTTCATGAAATTAAGAGGTTTAACATCCACTAGAAGTTTGGTTACTCTAGGATGTCCAGAGTATGGTGGGGTAAGAACTTCTTTCCATACTAGATTCCTTAATTTAGTAGAATTAGAAACACATATTCTTCATCTGAAACTCAATAGTCCATTAGACTAAAAATGAAATCTATCATACCTTGAATCTTTAGGATTTACCATAAGAGCTTGCTTGACTTGCTCATAATATTCATCACCTAATAAATTTTGCAACACTTAATCTTTAAAGTTTGCATGAATAAAGACAATTGAAGACATATATCCCCTATGACTCAGAGCATCAGCTACTCTGTTCTCTTAATAAATCAATTGCCTCTTGACATTTATCTGTCCACTAAAAACCGCTTCCCTTAACCATTGCAAAACCACTTGCAAATGTTGATAATGTTTTCCTTCATTCTTAGAATAAATAATTATATCCTCTAGAAAGACTAGAACAAACATGTCTAAACAATCTCTAAACACACTATTCATGAGATCCATGAATGCGACAAGGCATTTGTAAGTCCAAAAGACAACACTACAAACTCACAGTGCCCATTTCTTGTCCTAAAAGTTGTTTTATGGGTATCCTCATCCTTCAATCTTAACTAATGATATATTGATCACCAATCAATCTTTGAAAACACTACAGCTCCATGCATCTAATCAAAGAGGTCATCAATACGTGGTGAAAGATATTTATTCTTTATCATTGCTTTAATGAGCATACGATACTAAATACACAATTCCAGAGTTATGTCCTTTTTCTTGACAAAAATAGCTAGTGCACCCAGTGATATACCGGATCTAATCAAACCTTTAGCCAATAATTATTATAATAGGGCTTTTGATTCCATTTGTCATATGGCAAGGTACTTTTCTAGGTAACTTATCCCAAAACTCTAGGATGAATAAAATTCCCAGTTGCTCCAATCACCTATTCCATCAAACTTTGGTGGAATGACTTTCTTCATACCTAGGAAAGTTCTAAGGAAAGCCTATCCTTTGCTTTTTTTTAGGGTCTATGATTCTCAGGGTTCACACTACTCACACAATGGTCTTGGTAATTTTCCCTGCTCATCCCATGAAAAAAAAATTCCCTTTAGGGTTTTCATTGATCTCTTTCTTTCTTTTCCAAAATACCAGGTCTCTCCTAGGTTTTTATAAACATGGTTAGGATTGATCCTTTTTGTCCAAAAGATTAACTAGTGGTTTATTCTCTTCTAGATTCTCACCCTAGTTTTTTCTTGTATAAAACACATTGTCATTTTTCTCATGCCAGAAAAATAAGTTATCTAATAGTTTTCTGAATCTAAAGAAACTCAAAACATCAAACATATTTATCTCATAAAAATCAATAAATTGATACACATCATTCTCATCTTTATTATAATTTATTTAGGAGTAACCACATCCTTATTTATATAGTTGATATGACAAGACTAATGTCACTGTCGATTTAACAATCTTCCAATTTAAACAAACATAGAGGGTGGATGTACACACAAGTACTCCTCCAATACCTTTTTCCTAAAACAAAAGCATCACATCAACCCGCAAGTGACATGT
Organism: Cunninghamia lanceolata; assembly: GCA_027924645.1. Taxonomy (NCBI): domain Eukaryota; kingdom Viridiplantae; phylum Streptophyta; class Pinopsida; order Cupressales; family Cupressaceae; genus Cunninghamia; species Cunninghamia lanceolata. Next base: position 13,914,858 of record BSBN01001048.1, read on the forward strand.
CATGACTGGCTACAATTTACTAGGTTTAACTACACAAGTAGAAATAGTAGGATTCTTGGCCAGTTCAAATATTATTTTTCTATCTAGCCGTATATGCTTAAGTGCATCAGCAAAAGTCTCTGAATCCTCCAGCCATGCACCCTTAGAGTAAATAATATGCTCTTTAAGTTTCACTTCCTCGATAGGTTCCTTCTTAACTACTAGTTCAGGCAAATGTTGGGGAATAGATTTTCTAGCATTTTTCTTGGATCTTCTCCACGCCATTCTGGCACAAGAAAATTCAAACATTAGCTAACCACATAATGTTGACTACAGGTTAGCATAGTGGACTCATAAGCCCTAGTGCTGACCTGGTAGCTCTAATACCATATGTAACATCCACGTTCTAAAGTCATAGTAAAATCAAGAATTTACCATAGATTAATTCAACAAGGTAAAGATGAGAGAGAGAGAGAGAAATTTTTTCTTTTATTTAACATATAATCAAGTAACAACAAATTGCAAGATTTCTATCCTGAAATAAGCAACATAATATAACATACAAAGATGACATTTTATCTTTACAATTACAAATATCTGAATTAGAAAATGTTTTACATAGTCTCAATAAACACAAGTCTCAAGATATACTGCATCCAAAAATATGACATCTTTATCACAAGCCTTGGCATGTCTTCTGCTAGAGAGAGAGAGAGCATCTTTCCAGTGATTTACCTCCAACCACAGACCAATAGTCTCCCACACATCTTCCACATAGGAAGTGGCCCTAACCTTCACGAGGAATATAGACTAAAGATGACCAGTGGTAATTTGCCTTTCTGAGTACATAGTGTTGTATCCTACACAACTCTATTAACCATACAACCCTAGATACCCTCTAGCTAAGTATGATTTATGATAGGTTGTACAATCCAGATACTGTGAACCGACAATGCATGCAAAGACATATGCATTACTATGGCCATAGTTTCAATATAAATTGACATTCGTAATGAATGTTGTCATAATGTTCACCCACCCCAACTCGACTTGAATACTATCATATTCCTACATTTTGACTTGGTTGATTATGTATAACTGTATAGTCTTGACAACTTCAATATTTTAGTCTTCCTGACCTAGACAAAATTTACATTCACTAACTATATTCCATAGACCTTATCAATTACCTTTCTTTATGAGGATTCTCATTGCATCATTGTAATACCTGAGATCCAAGACTTATCAACTCATAAGAATTTTAAATCAATTTATAATGACTAACATGGTTACCTTACCCAAGTTAAGCATCATAGTCTAGGAAACTATTTCCTTTCTTACAAGTAAGAATAAATATACATAGGTAGGGTACTTGTCCCTTCAATCACGATCTGTATCAACGATTTAATACAAATAATTACCATAGTTGGGTCAAGTTAAGGTTTAACTAAAGAGTTTTATCTAACTCAAATCTAGTCTTTCTGACTTAGGTGGACTCACAAGACATTGTCATTGCTCCATAGACCTTATGGAATGACTATGACTAACCATTTAATGGTACCTCTTGCATGCTTGCAAAAACCTGAGGCTTATGACTTATGTCTCAAGTTGACTTGTAACCAAACAAATAGGTTTCTCTACCTAAGGCTAAACATTATCAACTAATAACAAATCTCTTTTCAATAAGATAAATGAAAAACATTTATTATTTAGGGTTCTCGATCCTTTAATATCTACCCCCCATAAAATAACTAAAAAAAGTTATAACCATAAAGGTGTCATCAAATAGTCTTTAACCCTTCTAGGTTAAACTAGGGTTTTATTTTACCCTTGAATAATCCTGTGAGGCCGATTATTTCCCTTCCTTATTTTGATTATTTTACATTATAGTTGGTGACATTTTCAGACTTTTAGAGACTATTATTCCATTATGCAGATTTAGTTATATCTCCTGATTTCTAGTTTGACATTGATTAGACATATGGTGATTCGATTTGATCATATTTTGATGCTATGTTGAGACTAGACATGTGAGATATATTAGATGATGATTATTGATGTGATTTCTAGTTCATTATGTGGATTCATTAATTGATGATTATTATGTGACATTAGATAGAAAATATAGTTTAATCTTGAATTATGTTGTCAATGATTAATGTTGTAAGCAATGACATGAATTTAATTTTAGCTGCTTCGGCTATGATTATACATGATGTTATTGACACTTGATCTAGTTGTGAAGGATTATATTCCCAGGCCAGGGGAAATCGGAGGTAGTGTTCACACATATGTTATTCCCTGTGAAACCAATCCATTCCCAAGAGGGATGAGGATCACATTTGATCGGATGTTGTTTGAGTACTTGTTTGATTTATTATTGGCCTAGTACCCCTTTTGTTAAATTAATTTATATCACGTGTTGTATATTTTTATTGTTTTACACCACTTGGCATTGTTTTCATTTATGGGCCATCTAAAGTGAATTTATGACTCCCTAGGTGTACCTTAGTGTCCCAAAACATACCCTAGGTGGTTACCCTGGCATCTAGGGTCAATTTTGACTAACTAAACCTTGGGGTAACTCACTTTTGGTCACTCTAAACTGAGGTTTAGTCAAAGTGACGAATTTTGAAATGGCTAAGGGTGGAAGATGAGTCATGCTTTGGGAAAGACCCATCTCCCTTCCCAAAGTTTGGGGATCCCTTCACCAAGAAGACTTGGGAGGTCTTCAAGACTCCCAAGTGTGTGGGATCTCCCTCTAAGACTCTCACACATGTGTGAGAGCATCTTAGAGGGAGATGGCTCTCTTGGAGAATAAGAGGATGCCATATGGCATCCCTTATCCTCATGGAGTCTTGAAGGGAATTGCCACCTCACCACTTGGTCTCTCACACGTGTGAGAGCACAAGTGGATAAGGTGAGGATTGGAATGGAATTAGAGGGTGACACTTGTCACCCTCACACTTCCTCTCCCTTGCAAGTGGCATGGGATGAGGAAGGAGAAGGTGACAAGTGTCACCTTCTCATTCCTCAAGGCCAAATTAGAAGGCCTATATTATCTCCTTTTGAAGAGGAGTGTGCGATTCTTGCATTTTGCATTGTTTTTCTATTCTTGGAGTTCATTTTTGGGGAGTTAGAGAAATTTGGAGATTGGGAGACTTGGAGAAGCTTGGAGCTCTTCACCAAATGTGCTTCCATTGTTAGGGCTTTTGAAGGTAAGCTCCATGGCTATGGCCATTTTTCCTTGTATATTTCATTTATGTTGTGTTTGTGGTTTTATGTTGATGGTTGTTTTCATTTTGTGTGGGTTGGGAGTTTGGTGAGAGCACCTCCATTTGGAGGTAAAGCTCAACTTGTATGGGGTGGGGGAGAGTGAACCTCCTCAAGGTCACCTCCTTATTATTGTGCTACTTATAGCCTTGAGGGCTTTTCTATGGTGTTGAGAGCATTTTTGATGCCAAGAGTGCCATGATAGTTTTTTTTGAGTTATTTGGAAATATTTATTATGTGGTTGTGGCTTGAGGCCTTGAGACTTGGTGATTTTGAGATCATGGAGTGACCTCTTGAGTTGAGGGGTCCACTCCCCTACCCCCATTAAACTCATTTTCATGAGTTTTGTATTATGCAAATCCATGGGAGTTGAATTCTTTTGTGTGTTTGAAAATTTCTTTGTTGTGGTGTGTTTGTGAAACCATGTGAATCCTACCTCCCTAACTCGGGGATGACCCACTAGCGGGTCTATGGTAGGGAGGAGGGCATTCCTTAGTGGCTTGGTTTCCCATTTTTGGTGTTGTATTATTACAGGTTTTATGGAAGAAATGAAGTTTTGGAGAAGGCTATTTTTACCTTATTTGCATTATTTTGGTTGGTTGTTGTGAGCCATGGCCTTAGAGGCCTTATTGTATTTTTTGTCAAAATTATTACTGTCCTTGGGTTTGTTGTTACAAGAAATTTTAATGTGCAATACCCTTATTGTTTTCGCTATAAGATTTATTACTACTTTCCATTGTACTAGTGGTTGCAAGAAAATTATTGTTATATGTCTCTCATTGTGATGTTATGAATATGATTATTTTGTCACTGTTGTGTTTATGAGTTTGAATAGTTGCCAAAATAAAAATATATAGTTGTTGTCTTTCATTCAAAAACAAATATAGTTGCTACTTTTTGTATTAAAAAAAAAGTATTATCAAAAATGTATATGTTGTAGTTTGAAACTATTGTGTGTTTAAACAGAAAGGGAATAAAACCAATCTCTTGAAATGGGCAATAGAAATAAAAGAAATTGTTGTGCAAACTCTGTTTTATGCTCACAAGAAAATGTTTAGATATCTCAAGTGGCAAGTATGTTTTCAAGAGATGTATATTTTAGAAAATTGTTTAAAACCATGTTGTTGTTTGAAAATTAGCAATCTGTTCAATTTATTTTACCATGAAAAAAAATGAGCAATCTGTTCTAATTTGTTTTCAAAAAAATGTACATTCTACTTGATCTTTTAAGTTCTACAAATCTAGTTTTATCTGATAGTTAATAAAGCAAACTATTCTAAATAAAGAATAAATACCAAACAGTATTAAGTGTTAACTGTTGCAATATATAATATAAACCACAGAATAAAAAAAATGAAAGTAGGGTTTCGTTGTTTGAGAAGCGAAGTTTAAAAAAAAAAAAATGCAAAGGGGGCAGATGGTAGCCATGCCGCCGCCCACCCCCAGTCCCTAAGTTTTTTATACTATGAGTGGGGGGGACGATCCCCCCCCCACCTCTCACCTTACGGTGGGAGGTGGGTGGGGAGACCCCCCCCCCCATTACACCTCTCACTCTCTAAAAAAAAGGGGTCTGACCCAACCATAGCGGTTATGGAATAGGCTGTCGGCCTCGTAAAGAACAGTCCTCTTTGCCATGGCCACCATTCAGCCGTAGTTAAATCTGCTTCTTTTGTTAGATCTGCATACATTTAAAATATATATATATATATATATATATACCACTATCGTTCCATACAAAAGGAGACAATAAACAAACACTCTAATTTTAGCCCTCAACTTTTATATAAATTTATTAAAAAAAATGGGTTACTGTGTATGTAACCAAATGAATATACCTCTGTTTATCCCCATGGCAACCATGGATGAGCAAAACGTTTAACTTGAAACAAAGAAAATGGAGAGACAAATGGAAGAATACAAGTGAGAAAACAAAACAATGAGATAGAATAGATGTTAGGGCTTTCTTTTGCCATAGAAATAATAATAAAATAAGTTTAGGGCTTTTTTTAGGAAACTAATATAATATTGGAATAGGGCTGAGTTGGAAGTGAGTGGGAAATTAGAAGCTTATTTTATTTATTCCTTTATTTTCCCTCCATGTGCATGGGAAATTGAACTTCCCTCTCATTTGCAATTTTGACTTTGTGGGAATTATTTGCCTTCCCTGGTGACTTAATTATTTTTTTGATTTTTGATTTATATATTCCTTTTGGGGTTTGGATTTTTATTCCCATGGGGAATTTATTTTAGTGGGGATGGGATTTTGATTTTAATTGAAATTCTTTTTCCCTTTGCCTTTTAATTATTGGTCTTCCTTATTATTTTATCTAGTGGTTTTCAAAATTAATTTTATTGGGAAAACCTTGTGATTTTATTTATTTTTAATTTTATTGACTTTTATATTAAAGAGGGATGTTTAGTTTCTTCCCCACTTTTAACCTTTTTACTTGGGCAATTTAATAAATATAAATGTCGCGATGATATTTATTAAATGGCTTAAATATTGATTTTAATTTGGTCTTTTATTCATTTATTTAAATTCAAATTTTTATTTTTCAACAAGTGGTCATTTTTAATTTGACGTTGGATTTAGCTAATTTATTCTTCCACTTTATTTATTTAAATTTTTGCATTAATTATTTTCATGGAAACTCATATTAAAATATTTATTTCGAAGATTGAAAACGCATTATGCTGTCGAATTTTTCCTAGATTTTAGGGTTTTATTTTTATGATTTTTTTTGTGATATTAATTTTACCATCCCATTTCACCATGCAACCATCATATCATGGATGCATTATTATATTCAATTTTATTTGTGTATTAGAATTAGGTTTTCACTTCAATTCCATCGAAATCATTTCACTCACCTAGGAAACTTAGGGTTTTGAATTAAATTGATTCTAACCCTAGTAGCGGCACTCATCGCATCGCATAACCCCCTAGTCAGTTATCATCACGTAGGGGATTGCATTGGTAAACGTTCTTCTCAGAATCTGATTGACATGGTTACGCCTTATGCGTATTGCCACCGAGCACGCTGACGCGTGCGAGGGGGTTTCTAGTTTCTAGGGACAAGTGGAAAAGTTTTTGATATTTCATGTCATGACCACATGACAAATGTGGACATGACATGTGTGTTGCGTGTCGTGACCGTATGGGAAATGTGGGCATGACAAATCCATTATATCAAAATAACCCTATCTCATAACTTCAAGACTGAAGTTTCTAAATGACCTTTGGTATAACTCAACCAAGGTTAAGAATACTATGTTTTTGTAATAGATAACAACTCCTATACAAAAGGAAAATGAATACTTTCAACTTACCTTCACATGATGTCATTGACCATCACTTCTTATATTCTCAAATATGATTCCATACAAGATCCTATCTAGTTAGACTTAGTTTAATTCCATCGTAAAGATTTACTACAATATTATTCTCATTTATAGAATACGTAGTAAGGATGGTCCTATGGACCTTGTTTTCTCTATCATAACATTCCCAATGATCTATCACTCATTTTTAATAAAAGGTGGCTTTCTAAAGGTTAATAAGAATCTAAGTTCTCTTGAAAAGAAAATCATTTTTGACATTTATAAACTTAACAAGAAATGGTTTAAACTACCATTATCCCACCTCAAGGATTTAACCATCTTACTCATACTACAAGAATATTTATCATAGTTTTTCATGGCACTAATATATATGAAATTTGTTGTATGATTATCTTATAACCAAATATTCGACCTGCCACATGATTATCCTTATTCATTATATCGACTGGTCTTTCTATATATTCAATAACTTTAAAAAAAAGACCCTCTACAAGTATAAAGGAAAAGTAATGATCAATGATTCATTTCATCAGTAATATATATATCAATCAGACTTCAAAAAAATTATAAAAGTGTCCGACTCAGACAAATTTAACTTATACCAAGCGTCGACGAACTGGCTACAATGACGCCATCAATACTTCTAATGGTTGTATTACATTTTGGAAAGGGTTACTAAATCAATCATTATAACAAGTTCACTGGTTATGCATCAATTATGAATAGAATAGATTAAATGATAAAATTGATTTTCCTATTCCAAGCATGCAAAGGGCGATAAGAGCAAATGATAATTTGGTAATATCATAACACAAAACATATGTGTTACCTGGCGGCCGCTCAAGTAAGTTAATTGTTTGTAGAAACAAATAACCAGTCGGTGCCTATATGAAGTCGCCTTCCCTAATTCACCTCTCTATTCTTGCTCTTTTCCTCTACTCTTTTATCACCCCGATCTCTATGTTCTCTATCCTTTTTTTTATCGTCGATTCCTATATACTTGACTCTTAATGAGTCATGTAGTATTAAGACTTCTGATCCCTCATAATGAGTCATCTATCCTTCTTTCTACGACTCACTCAATTAGAAAAGAAATTAGTCATTACAATCCACTACTCATTCAGTTTTTAACCAAATCCATTTTATCAACAATGACTAACACATGTTTCAGAAAGGCACAAAATGTGGGGAAATCATCAAGTGCAACAATAATACCACATTCCCTCTTTGAAAGAGGCTGACACAAGCATTAAAACCGTCGATGATCATTATTGAACACTTTAAGTGATCCCAACTCCATGATCATTTAATTTAATGAAGGCATTTCAATTAACATGCCCAAGGCTACTCAAATGAATAAGTTTTATTAATTGACATGAGGTATTATCCTCATTCGGTTCATATATATATATATATATATATATATATATATATATATATATATATATATATATATATATATATATATATATATATATATATATATATATATATATATATATATATATATATATATATATATATTTGCTTATATCAAATATGGATTACATAACATCGATCCTATTCGATAGTTATGATTTGATCAATAAGAATTATAGCAATAAAATAAAGGTTTATGGATAATGTGAATGGGTTAAGTTTACCTCCCCATCACAATCCTTCATTAAGATCACATCAACTTAACTTGACGAAAATGTCCTGACGTTAAAAGTTGACAAGAAAACCTCAAGTGACTTAATAATAATTAAACAACCACTTTACGACATTGACATCGTAATTTTTACATTAAACGTAAATGGCCATAGTTTATTCTCAAATGATGTCGTTTAAGTTACTAACGACTATGACGACACCTTATGACTTGAAAAGATTCGAAAGATATCGACTACCTATTGATTGGGTTCAAAAGTAAACTGACAAGACAAGACTTACCTCTTATGACATTGGTTCACTTTTCATAATACACTCATACTCATTTTGGAAAATAAACCACTCATAACCTGAGGTCTATATCTCTCTCCTCGAAAGATACTCTCTCTCTTTTCTCTGAGAGTCATCTGAAAACTTGTAATCATGTATCAAACATGTAACCAACAAATTATGATCAGTGCATCATTATTCAAATAATAAACTAAATCTCATAATGCAAAATATTAAATTAACAACAATAAAATATTCATTTCCATAATTGCATAAATGACATTCGATATAATCTATGTTTTTCCTCAACATTAATCTAAACATCATAATAGATTTACTTATGTCCAAGTAAAAGTAAAAAGTATAGCAAGACAAAAATTAGGGATGTAACAGCGGGGATGACCCCGATCTACGATGTGTGGTAGCGAAAGGTGAGGCATGTTCATATGACAGATCCAGAGGTGGATAGTGAGGCAAAGCCTAAGGTGAAGGAGGAGGGGGAGGAGGGAGAGGAGGTATGGGAGGAGATTGTTGTGGAGGAAGTACCCATTGATGATGGAGATGGGATTGGTGTGTTGGTTGCAGTAGCTGCGAGGCAGGCAGTGGGAGGTCAGGGTCAGGTGGGGCAGGTACTGGTTGCACAGGTACCTACAAGACATGGACAGGTACCAACAGGTCAAATTCCTCAACCACAAGTACAGGTTCAGGGTGAGATGGGACAGGGATCGGTGCCAACTACTCAAGCACTAGTACAAGTTCCATTACAAAAACCACTAAAAGTAGGCACTTCAGGTGCCGAATCATCAGGTGTCGGGCCATCAGGGACAGGGCCTAATCATACTATTCATACTAGCCAATAGTGGACTCGGCCCTGAGGGGATGAGGAGGAGGATGTAGCGACACTACATGTGTAGGTATCCAGGCTAGAGGACCTGGTGGCAAGGCAGCAATAGGATCTTTCAGAGGTTTATTATAGAGTGGGACAATGCTCTAGTGTAGTTGTAGAGGCTACATGGAGTATAGGCCCTTCTGGATGGTTTGACTAGTGGAGATGGAGAACCACATATTTAAATCTTATAGGCCCAGATAGGCCACATCCAGGGGCAGATGTAGGCGTATTTGGCATAGGTTTTAGGTGAGAGGGATACAGAGACTGTGTTGAGGTTAGGCTGCAGAGAGCTAAGAGCAGGACACAGTAGGCTGAGGTGCAGGTGGACCGATTGTAGTAGGAGATTACATGCATGTAGGGTGTCATAGCTAGCACCAACATGGCTTAGATGTGAAGTGATTACACTGCATCACAACATCAGGTACAACAGGCTCAGTAGTAGGTACATCAAGTTCAACAACAGTTAGCCAAGCGGAGGGCCATAGTGGAGTATTACTATGGGCTTTATTGTACTGCGGTTCTTGAGGGGCAAAGAGTCCCTAGTTATAGCCAGTGGAGTAGATTCAAGATATCGGGCTTGTAGAGATCTAGATGGTCTCAGCAGTCTGTACAGTAGCCATTGCCTTTACAACAGCCACCATCTTAGTAGCAACAGTGTATGGAGCCACCATCACCTCATCCACATAGATCTCCTCCTGGTTCTCCTACTGACTCTGCTATGGGGTCATGTATGCATGGTTCTTTGATTGTATATGCCTTCAAGCCTTGTATTTTAGTATACTTCAACTTCGAGGCATTTGTGTATCATGACATTTATTTTGTGAGAGATATACATGATTTTGGTGGCAGTTTATGATGATATGTCATCATGGTCATGGATGTTATGGATGTCTTTATGATTATGGTTATGTATGGATATGTTGGATATATGCTTTATGTTTATGGATTATATGATGCTATGGATGACTATTAAAGTATGTTTATGCATATGATTATGGTTGGATGTATGTATGGTATATTGTTGATGTATGGTATATACACAGATTTTTATGATTTTATGGATTATGATGTGGATTATGATATGGATTATATGCATGTCATATGGATGGATAGATGCTTAGATTAATGAAATGTGTTTATATGCTCAGATTAATAAACATATATGATGCCAATGAATGAAATGAAAATATATGCTTAAATTAATAAACATATATCATGCAAATGGATGAAATGGAAATATGACATGCTTAAATTAATAAACATATGTTATGCAAGTGGATGGTATGGAAATATATGCTTAAATTTATAAACATGTATTATGCAAGTGGATGGTATGGAAATATATGCTTAAATTAATAAACATTTATGAATGGGTGAACATGCAATGGTTATTGGTAATGGTTAATGGTAATGGTTAGTGCAATGGTTAATGCAATGGTTAGTGGTAATGGTTAATGCAATGGTTAATGGTAATGTGATGGAATGATATGATGGTATGGATATTTATCATGATACATTGTGATGTTTAGAACCATGGGAGATGGGGTTAGGAGGTTTTGGGGATGATTTTGTTGTGGGGTGGGGTGGGATGGGGGATAGGAGTTTGTTAGGGTGGATGAGATTGAAATGAGTAGGGGGTGGAATTGATTAGGGGATTGGATTGGTTAAATGCAAAGCCTAGGTATGGTTTGATAGGTTAGGGTAGATGATGGGTTAAGATGGGAGTATTGTGTTGACATTTTTGAGATAATTCCTAGATTTATTAGAGGAAAAGGAGATATTTTCACCAAGGTATAAAGGACCAAAGTGATGATATTTATCCATCTTTGCATGGACTAGACCCACAAACAATAGGATGATCACATGCATGCCTAAGGTAGTATAATCCTACCTAGATGAGGGAAGGGGACTCATAGCATAAGTCCTTAGTACATAAAAGGTATGATTAACCTTAGATGAAAAAGGCGAACAATATGCTAGAACTGACCTTGCATCTTAAAGATATGAATACCATACTTAGAGTAACAAGACCAACCCACAAGCATAACATACAAAACAATGATAATGCCCCATTCTAGATGTTTTCCTCCACGTACCATGATATAGTGAGATCAAGGTAGCTTTGGAATGATCCTTAGAATGAGACAAAAGATAAAAATCAATAATAATAAAAAAGACCAGCAAACTATACAAACAACCATTGTATCTCTTGCCAAGATAAGTGTTGATTTGATAGGATGATGGATTATGCCTATTGTAGGAATGATATATCCATTAGGGAAAGAATCAATTAGATGATGTTGGATAAAATTTGAAGGATAGGAAAAAAGATAGTAGGCCACATGTGTCTTGATTGTGGTTGATTTGTTGATTGATGATTTTTATGTGGGATATGATGTTTTTAGAAATATGCCCAACAAGTGTATTGTTCTTGGGTTTAGTAAGATTAGGAAATAGGGACCATCCAAGCGGGTTGGATGGGTGTATCTTTTTCACCTACATACTAGATACTTCCTTTGTATTCCAGACTGCCTACATACCTTGTATCCATGGGATCAAAGCACTTTAAGATGTGGGTGATGATGAATATGTAGTTTTGGTTTGTAGTGATTTGGGATGGTTTTTTTTTATGTTTGATGGATGATGTATTGGATGATTGGAATGTTGTTGGGATTTTAAGACGTTTTGATTTTTTTGGGGTTTTTGGATTTTCTAGTGTTTTTGGATTTTTGTGGTTTTCTAATTTTTTTGGATTTTTGTTGATTTTTGTGATGTTTTTGGATTTTTTAAATTTTTGTTATACAAGGAGGGCATACAAGGATCCTCAAACTCAGGAATCTGCCTCTAGTGGGGTGATGAAGGGATGGGGTAGTATATAAATGTTTCATGATTCCAAGCCATGGGATGGATAGGATATGGAGTGATATGGATTGATGTGATGGTTTTGAGGACTTATTAAATGGTAGGACTGGCCACTACACATGGCGCCTAAGATGATTTTTCACCATGGTACTTATCCAAGGCGTCACTGAAGTGATTTTCACCATTTGGATGACTTTTTTAGGTGCATGATGTTCACCAGCTCATCTAAAGGCTACCCCTTAGGTGTTGCAAGCTGATAAGCTCCTGATCCATAGCTAGTTGTGATGACATAGGGTCCCAACTAATTAGGCTCAAACTTTCCTTTCTTGTGACGCTCTTGTAGGTTCTTCTAATTTTCCATAAGGACAATGCCACCAATCTCAAACCGGTGGTTCTTGATCTTCTAGTTGTAGCTTCTTTGTAAGCAGTTTTGATAAGCCTGTAGGTGATTAAGAGTGTTCAATCACTTCTCATCTAGAAGTTCTAGCTCATTCAGGCGGGCAACTTGATACTTCTCCTCAATAATTATATTGTGTAGTGATATCCTAAGAGAGGGGAGCTTGACCTCAATAGGCAAGATAGCTTCGGAGCTAAATAATAGGAAGTATGGTGTGGCTCATTTAGGTGTGCAGATGCTTGTGCGATAGTCCCAAAGGGTAGGACTGAGTTGGAGGTGCTAGTCATGACGAGCTTCCTTATCTGTCTTTTTCAGGATGCATAAGATAGTTTTGTTAGAAGCTTCAGCTTGACTGTTACCTTGGGGGTAATACAGTGTGGAAAAGTGATGTTGGATGTGGAATTTTGTGCAAAGAGTGTGAACTTCTTGGTTCTTAAACAATTTCCTATTTTCGGTGATGATGGTGAGGGGAATGCCATAGCGACATATTATGTAGTGGAGGATAAATTTTGCAATTTGGATGCTAGTGCTGTAAGTGAGTGGAATGGATTCTACCCACTTGGTGAAGTATTCAGTAGCGGTGATGATGAATTTATGGCCATTGGATGAAGGTGGGTGAATTTTTCCTGTGAGATTGAGCCCCCATTGTGAAAAGGGCCATGGAGTTGTGATTGGCTGCAATTCCTATGATGGTGCATGAATGAGATCACTGTGTTGCTAACATGGTAGACATTTCTTTACAAACTGATGAGCATCTTGTTCCATGGTGGGCCAACAATATCCTATCTTGAGAATCTTCTTTTCTAGAGTAGGTCCACTAGAATGTGCCCCACAAATACCTTCATGTACCTCTTACAAGGCCACTTCGGCTACCCTAGAATCGAGGCATCGTAAAAGAGTACCATCTAGACTTTTGCGGTAGAGGGTGTCACCTCTGACGGTGAAGTGAGAGGCTCGATAGATGAAAGTGCAGCATTGTGTGAATGTTAGGTTGGGTGGAATGACATTGTCATGGAGGTACATGTAGGTCTCTTGGTACCATGGAGATAGGGGACCAACAATGTTGCATACTAGTTCAGATTGTGAGACATCATAATGTTGGGAATTAAGGTGTCTCAACCTTTGCAAGTTCCTAATATTTTATTTATTTATTCAGCACTATGTTGTAAGATCCCATGTTGAGTTGGCATAGTCGGCACCTTGTGTACATGTAGTAGGATAAATTTGGTGACTTTGGCAGCCGCGGTTTCCCCCTTGAATAATTAATAGGGGTTTGGGGGAAGTGCCTCTAAGACAGGGTCAAGGGGCAGAGCCCCTTGCGAGGTCCAGGGGCGAGGCAGTGCCCTCGAAACCTCAAACAACTTTTATTTAATGACAAGTGTCGGTGAGTATCTTTACACGAGAGAAAGGCATCTTTGGGTGCTCAAGGTGGGTTATGACATGTAAGAGGAATATGCTATGTATAGTAAGTTTATGACAGATTCTCTTATAGCTGTAAGTGTTGTCTGTTATGATAGATTCTGTGACAGTTGTAAGGTGCGTAAGAGCATCCGTCATAGCCTATCTTGGGACTAGGCACCCACATTGGGATGGGGTGTTGTGACAAGTGCAAAATCTATGTTGTAATGTTGGACAAGTGTCCTTAGGCATGGGTTTTTGGTCATGAGGCCAAGATGGATGCCCATCTCTAGAAGGTTCCTATTTTTGCCTTGTAAACTCTATTTAAACAAGTGCTTGTATGGGAGATGCATAGAGTGATTGACAGGTACTGTTATGTTGTCAGAATATCTCCAGATTTGACATTCGAAGACTCCTACTAGAGCATTGGCTCTGAAACTATATTGTAGTATGTTATTATTTATTGTAATACATTTGAGCTATGCTTTGGAGCGTGGGGTTTTTCACCCGTAAGGGTTTTCCCCCTGTAACGGTTTTCCCCACGTTATATCCTCTCTCTCTCTCTCTCTCTCTCTCTCTCTCTCTCTCTCTCTCTCTCTCTCTCTCTCTCTCTCTCTCTCTCTCTCTCTCTCTCTCTCTCTCTCTCTCTCTCTCTCTCTCCTGTCTTACATTCTTGTGTTCTATATTGCTACAATATCTCTATTGTTATGTTAACATTGTTGTAACTATAAGGATTAAAATGAATTTGCACTCATCTCTCCTCTTTAGAGTAACATAGGAAGTGATTTCCGCACACCTATCTTCCTTTCAATTGGTATCAGAGCCTGGCTAGTTTTGGTTCTAGATGCTGGGTAGGGGTTTTTTGAGCTAATCTTAGGTTGAGTGGGAGTCTGTGGAGAGTATTCTGAAATCTTGTTGTAGGAAGGAGATGGCAGGCACATCCAGAAGATTAGAGGTGGAGAAGTTTAACGACACAAATTTTGAGTTGTGGAAACTCAAGATGGAGGACATGCTTGTTGATCGAGACCTATGGGAAACTGTTAATGGCACAAAACCTACGGCAACTCCACAAGCTGATTGGGATCTCAAAGATTGGAAGGCTAAGGGTCCCATAAGACTCTGTTTAGCTGACTCTATCCTATTGAATGTCCATGAGGAGAAGACCGTGAAAGATCTTTGGATGAAGCTAGGAGATGTTTATCAGGCCAAGTTCTTGGTGAACAAGCTTTTTTCTAAAAAAGAAGTTTTCTCTGAAGATGGAAGACGAAGGATCTGTTGCTGACCATATGAATGCTTTTAACATGATCATTGCATAGTTGACATCTGTGGGTGTGAAAATGGAGGAGAAGGATCGTTGTATGACCCTACTTTATTCTTTTCCAGATTTGTAGGATCATCATGTCATGGCCATCAGAAGCACTACAACCACCTTCAAGATGGATGAGGTAGTGTCTTCGCTGTTATCTGAAGAAATGAGGAGAAAGGCAACCGAGTCAGCCAAAGAGGCTCTTGCGGTTCATGGAAGACACAAGGAGAAAGGGAAAAAGAAGGACAAGAAAGCTGAGAAGGGTAGATCCAAATCTCGTGGGAGATCTAAATCTTTTGGGAAGTCCAACGCTCTCTGTTGGAACTATGGTAAATCTGGGCATTTCTGAAAGGAATGCAAAGAGGAGAAAAGAAGAAGAAAAAGAATGTCATAGATTCAGATTCTGACAAGTCACAAGATGATGGTGATGCTTTCATTGTAGCCTTAGCAACCCATGCCTCTGATGATGTGTGACTGATTGATTCTGGTGCATCATTCCACATGACCTCGCATCAAGACTGGTTTATGAAATATGAAGAGTTCGATGGTGGAAGAGTGTACCTATGTGACGATTCTCATCTAAAGATTGTTGGTCGAGGAAGAGTCTCAATCCAAATCCTTGATAAACGAGTGAAGGGGATCACTGGGGTCATGCACATCCTAGGCTTGGCACAGAACCTACTTTTTGTAAGTAAGTTGAATGATGCAGGTGTGCAGGTTGTCTTTTTAAAGGACGGATGCAAGATGACTAGAGTAGCTATGGTGCTTGCAAAGGGTACTCGGAGAGGTACTCTATTTCAGCTGGAGGCATGCATTTCACAATGTAATGGTTCTTCTGACTCAAAGAAAAGAGATGCAGTCACTTCATCCCCACCATTTGAACCATCAGTGAAGAAATCTGTTGTATCAAACTCTGATGGTAGTGCATTTTGGGTACCTAAGGGTGCTCATGCTTTGGAGGTTAAGCTTCTGGCTGAAAAGACAATGTTATGACATAAGAGATTTGGCCACATTGGTAAGAAGGGTCTTAGAACCCTAAAAAATAAAAACCTCATTGAGGGGTTAAATGATTTTAATCTCAAGTTTGAATTTTGCTAACATTTTATATATGGAAAGCAAAACCGTGTTCAGTTTTATTCTAGTTCTCACAAGTCTTCTCGTATGTTGGACCTCATTCATTATGATGTGTTTAGTCCTATTAGTGTTCCTTCGATTTCCAAATCTATATATTTTGTATCTTTCATAGATGATTACAGTAGAAGGACATGGATTTATTTTCTCAAAAGCGAGTTTGAAGTCTTTAGTTAGTTCAAAGAGTTTAAAGCTTTTGTTGAGAATCAGACAAGTAAAAAGATTATGTGTTTGAGAATTGACAATTGTAGTGAGTTCTGTTCCGCAGAATTCGATAAGTTTTATAAGGAACTTAGGATTGAAAGACATAAGACAACTCCATACACCCCACAACAAAATGGAGTTGCGGAGAGGATGGATAGGACACTAATGGAGAAGGCTAGGAGTATGCTTAGTGGAGCTGGCCTTGAACAAAAATTTTGGGCTGAAGATGTAGCTGCTGCTTGCTACCCGGTAAATAGGTCTCCTACATTAGCTCTTGTTGGAAAGACACCTATGGAGGTGTGGTCTGGTAAGAAGCCTTTAGTTAGACGTATTTGTGTTTTTGGTTGTGAGGCATATGCACATGTGCCTAGGGAGAAGAGGTCAAAATTAGAGAACAAGGTTGTTAAGTGTATTTTCATTGGCTATGGTGTCGGTGTGAAAGGATGCAAGCTTTGGGATCCTTTGGCTGAAAAAGTGTTGTATAGCAGAAGTGTTATCTTCAGAGAGATAACACCTTCTTTCGTTGTTCTATAGCCAAAAGAAACAGAAAAGAAAGAGGATGTGGTTCAATTTCCTACTACCCCTGAGAAGACTAAACCGATAGACCCTGTGAGACATGATGATGAGGAGAGCTCTAGCAGCTCCGAAAGTTCAGAAGAAGAAGCAAAACCTCAACCTCAGCCTTTGAGGAGGTCTACATGAACAAGGATGCAACCTGATAGGTTTGGTTATTCATTGCTTGATTCTAGTTGTGCTTTTTCCTTGCTTACTAACACTGATGAGCCTAGAACTATGATAGAGGCTATGGCATGAAAGATGTAGGTTCCTAGAAGGAGGCCATGGAAGATGAGATGGTTTCTTTGGATAAGAATAAGACTTGGGACTTGGTGCCTTTGCCTGAAGGATAGAAACCTATTGGTTGTAAATGGTGGTTCAAGAAGAAATTTGGTGCAGATGGCAGTGTTGAAAAGTACAAGACTAGACTAGTTGCGAAGGGGTACTCACAAGTGGAGGGAATTGATTATGGTGAAATTTTCTCTCTTGTTGCAAAGCTAACATCTATTTAGTTCTTGTTATCTCTTATAGAAGCTTATGACTTAGAGGTGGAGCAGATGGATGTGAAAACATCATTTGTTCATGGTGATTTGGAGGAAGAGATTTACATGGACCACAACCAGAGCATTACATAGAGAAAGGTAAAGAAAATTTGGTTTACAAGATGAAAAAGTCTTTGTATGGTTTGAAGCAGTCTCCAAGGATGTGGTATATGAAATTTGATTCCTTTGTGTTGTCCATTGGATTTCTGAGATCAAAATCTAATCATTGTGTATATTACAAGTTTGACAATGATTGCATTCTCATTATTGCATTGTATGTTGACGATC
This sequence comes from Cunninghamia lanceolata, assembly GCA_027924645.1. Classification (NCBI taxonomy): domain Eukaryota; kingdom Viridiplantae; phylum Streptophyta; class Pinopsida; order Cupressales; family Cupressaceae; genus Cunninghamia; species Cunninghamia lanceolata. The sequence goes on from BSBN01001048.1 coordinate 13,932,944, forward strand.
ATAGTTGTTAATTGGGAATGGTAAGAATATGATTTCTGATTTGAAGTCTCAATTGTCAGCACAGTTTGAGATGAAAAACTTAGGGGCAGCCAGGTACATTCTGGGAATGGAAATCAGAAGAGATGAAGCTAATAGAAAACTTTGGTTAAGCCAGAGTAAGTATGTGAAGACCGTGTTGGATAGGTTTAGTATGGCAGATTGTAGACCATTGTGTGTTCCTGTTTCTTTGGGGAAAAAGTTATATGTTAATGATTGTCCAAAATCTCCTAGTGAGGTGGAGGACATGAGCAGAGTACCTTATGCTAGTGCTGTTGGCAGTTTGATGTATGACATGGTTTGCACAAGACCAGATATTGCCCAAGCAGTGGGAGTCCTTAGTTGATTTATTGCTAATCCTGGATGGGTACATTGGGATACAGTAAAGCGAGTGTTTAGATATTTGAGGGGTACTTTCGAGTATTCTATATTTTATCATGGTCATCCTATAGGACCTCTGTATTCTGTATGTATTCATGGATTTGTGGACTCAGATTGGTCAGGTTAGATTTTCTTTGATGAGTGGGTTCAAAATACCTCCCCCATTCATATCTAGAGCATGGAGGGAGTTTTTTGTCACTTGGATGAGTAGTAGATTATACTTGGATGCTTCATTGATGATTTTAACTACTATTGTATATGTGGTAGAGCTAGGCACATTGCCTATGTTTTTATTAGATATTCTTTATGGGTTGTATGATTGACCCTATGCATTATTGGGTCTTTTACTTATGGTTTGTTTACATTGATGTAAGTGATCATTAGATGTAATCTTTGAGCATATATTGTAATAAAAGTTTAATGGAATTTATATTGAGTTGATGATTGTTTTTGTTATTGTTTGCATGAGTTAATTATTCTTGTTAATATTTAACAAATTTTGGATTTCCATTTTGTAGGTTATTAGAAGAGCATCTTGTATTTAGGTGTCTAGTATACTATGAGATCTCTAGCAAGTTGTATTTACATCTTCAAAGAAAATCATGGTTCTCTATGAAATCTTCTTTATTATAAGGATCAAAGAAGTGTAGCTTTATTCATTAGAGAGATTACCCAACATGAAGTTTGTATACTTAATAGTCATCAACACAACTCCTTATCTTAATGTTTGCCTTTAGATTCTTTCTTCAACCTTCATTTTAGAGGCACAATTGAGCTCATTATGATTTATGAATTTTTTTCTCGTTTAAGATTTAAAATGTTTTTTTTATGTACTCCTATTAAGCTATCTTAGTTACTAATGGACAACAATGTATAAATTTTTAATTTCAAATTTGAATATAGTCAAGTCTCACTTAATCTATTGGTTAAATTTAATGACTCATAAAGAGTTCACTAGAGATCAAGTCTTGTTGAGTCTAAGCCCTATGACACTTTAAATCCTAGATGAGATTAGGATCATGTCTTAGACAACTTTGACAAAAGGGATACCCCTTTGTCCTTAGCTCTTAGCTGAAAGACATAAATTATTAATGCAACTTTGATTCATACTCCTAATATCAACAGGTTACAAAAATGATCAAAGGTTGTTATAAAACATCTTATCAAAAAACAAATTACAAAAAAAAATAATGGTCAATACTTAATAGTGAAGATGACCTCCTTGAGCGGGGCATTTATTATGAAATATATATGTGGTGATTTGTAGTTTTTCTTTTTTTAAATAAAATGTTTTTTGCACTCCCATTAACCTAGTTTAGTTACTAATGGACAATAATATATAATTTTCAATTTTAGAATTACAATATAGTCAAGTTTTGATTGGTCTATTGGTGAAGTTGAATGACTCACAAAGAGTCCACCAAGGATTGAGTCTTGTTGGGTGCAAGGCTCATGACACTTTAAAGGGATGAGGTTGGGATCATCCTCCAAACAACTTTGAAAAAATGGACACCCCTCAGTCTTTGACTCTTAACTAAAAGAGATAAATTATTCCCATGACACTTTAAAGGGGTGAGGTTGGGATCATGTCCCAAACAACTTTGACAAAATGGATACCCCTCAGTCTTTGACTCTTAACTAAAAGAGATCGATTATTCCCAAGACTATTTAAAGGGATGAAGTTGGGATATTGTCCCAAATGACTTTGATGGACTAGATACCCCTTAGTCTTTTACTCTGAACTGAAAGAGATCGATTATTCCTATAACTCTGATTTGTATTCCTAATATTAGTAGGGTAAAAAATAGTTTAAAACTAAACATTACAAAACGTCTTAACAAAAAAATAAGTTACATTAAAACTATTTAATGGAAGATACTTAATACTAAAAACTATTTATGAATAATTTATGTATGTATGTAAATATGTATATATGTCAATACTTGTAATATTTTCATAGGTGTTCAATAAACAAAACCTCTTATGGTAATAAATAAGAGATGTAGGTCAACCAATTGCTCCTAAATAATTTGTGGAGGAAAAATTTAGGGATAACAATAGGTAATTCCAAATCAACAATCTCATCACTAGGATCCTTGAGAAAATATGTAGAAGAGAGGCACATGAAGGAGAGTCTATAGATATGAGAAGATAACTATCATAATATGTTGAAAGCATAGTTGCAAAAGCTTGCGAGTACTTGCATGTCCATAAACCAAATGAGTGCTTGTAGGTATTACTCGAATCCCTACAATTTTTTGGTGAAAACTCACCTTACATGTGAGAAAATCGCCATTACTCACCCAACACTAGCATAAAACTTAGTCACAATTTTTAACAATGAGATTTCGGTACGTCAAAATTTTAACATTTATGGGTCTTTTTTTGCATACGGGTTGTTTGAAAATTTATTGTGTATGATAAGGGTTTATTTGATGGAATGATGTGCTTGTAAAAAGGAATGACAAGTTCATTTTTCCTTATTCGTGTTGCACTTGGAATAAAGGAATTGTGGCACTAGAACTCTAAATTTTAAATTGCTTTTTCTCAAAGCTAATAATTATTTTTATCCTTGCAATAAGTAGATTTTTCTCCTTGAATAATGGTGTTTTAATCTCTAGAAATACTATTAATTCTTTAAAGAGTGAAGATTTGGCTAGAAATATTGAAATAGTGAGAACTTGGTGGTAAAGAAAAATAATGATAAAATTATAAAAAAGGCATGTGCCATGAAAGTCTATGTGGTGTTAAAGGTATTAATCTAGGTACATTTCCCTTGGACCCCATGAGGGGTGCTTCCCCTCAGCCTCGTTAGGTGCCCTTTCCCCAAACCCTTGCAAGGGGTGTTGCCTCCAAACCCCTATTAGCTACCATCTCCCCATCATCCACAAGTCAAGGTCCTTGGTCCTTCCATCCCTAAAACATGTCCCTCCATCCCCCCATTATAATACTCTATGGAACATAGGTATTATATTGCTTAGAGATGTCGAGAGTATTGAAACTTGAAGTTTATATGTATTGAACTTGTTTTTTGGTCTATGATGTGTATTGAACTCTAATTTTGATCTATACATGAAATAAGTCAATATTGTGTTCCATAAATTCAACAATATGCATATTTTTGAAGAATATTTTTTTAAAAATGTGTATTTTTAATATTCGATAAACTTGTTGAGTTATTGCCAATTTTTTCCCCAAGTTTTTTTAAGTCCTATGCTTTTTAAATTTTTGGGTCAGTCGAGTTCAAGTTTTTCAACTATGGTTGAAACAAGATGCTCAATAGGTATAACAACATTGCATGAAGCAAGATCCCTAGATGTAACATGTAAAGTTAGGGATAAATCCCCATCCTCATTTGTCACAAAAGATGTATCATCATCATGAACTATGTAGACAAATGAATAAATATCCTCAAAAATGGATGGAAAAGTGCTAACAATATTTACAAAAGATGAAAAATGAGATAGACTATGAACCTATGCATCCATAAATAATGGAGCACCCTCCATGTGGTAAAAAAGATAATGTAATTAAGGATCCATGGGTTAAATGCAAGAAATAGTGAAAATTCATTACAATTATTGATAGATGAATGAAAATAGGCCAAAGATAGGGGTTAAATACAAGGCATAATGAAAGACCTAATATGAATCATAGTAAAAGGGAGGGTGGATGTGTAGAGATAAAAGATGTACCAAATAATGAAAGGATAAACCATAATAAATATAGATCAATTAAGAACAAGGAAGGGTGTCCAGATTCAAACCATAATAAGATCTAAAGGAATTAAAATACCATATCCAAAAATCAAAGAGAAAAATAAGGTCAAAACCCCAGGGAAAAATCCTAGAGGGGTTGTAATGTGGACTTCAACATTGTATGTAAGGAAATAAAACCATCTTTACATAAATATCTATAGGGTAAAAAAATTCAATAAGAAATAATATATAAAATACCCTAGATAATAGAGCTAAGTCTAAAATGCATACATAATCAAATACAAAAAACAGAATGAAATAAAAAAAATTTATGTGTACCTTGATATTTATGGAAAGAAATGAAGTTTTATTCTAATAGGTAGCTACTACCTAAATCATATATGAGAGGCACAGACTAGTCAAACTATGACTTGTAAATTTTTTGGTTTTGTGCCAACGAAGGTAGCTTTTGCACCTACATATCCAATCTCTAACTCACAAAAATGACCTTTGATAATAGATTTGAACATAATGTCTACAAATGTATAGTACTTGCAAACAAAGGTTCACCTTGAGTGTTTGGAGCTATGATGAAAACTAGTGATGTTGATGATCACCTTTTGAAGCTTGGTATGCATAGATATTTTCCTTATACAATCCTTGTTGATCAATTAAATGATTTTGATAAAATTAGGAAGACAACACACATGAGATTAAATGACATTGCGATTATGAGGATAACTTGGAACTTAGAGCTTGGATCTATAATAAAGGGCGATGCAATGACCTAGTGCAAAAACTAGGGTTTTGGAATTTGTTGACAAATAGATTATGCAATTAGAATAGCTGATAAAGAGTGAGGTTGTACAAGAGTGGCCCTAAGAGGAACGAAGATAGAAGTGATCAATTTTGTATGGTAAGGATTGATAATTAATTCTAAGTAATATGTGGATAATGACCTAAAGGTGATGACCTTATACATGAACTAGACACACTATTGGAAAGGTTTGGTAGGGGAGTTGATACATTATAACTAGATGAAATTGAGTCATCTTGGTCTTAGGATGGAATATGAATTTGAACATGAGGGTTAAGTCCATCCTACCAAAATGACATAGTTTATACTCACATCATGGATTTGATGTAGGGAGAAAAATGGATAATATAAGAACTAAAAATTGTCTAAGCAGGGGTTAAGTTTTGTTACTAGGAGTTAACTAGAAATTATGGTCAATGGGAGCACCAAAAAAGTCAAAATCATGTTCTAGGACCATTTACTTGAGATAATCATGCAAAGTGGTGTATATTAGAATTTTAGTTCATATATTTTAGTACAACACAAAATCAAACAATATGTGAGGTAAACATCTCTTCAAATTGGAAGGGGGCTCCCTTATAACCTAAAAACAAATCCTAGATACTAGTGCTATAATTTACAATATACACAAAAAAACTACCCATGACATAATGCCTATGAGCTAATCACAAATCTAGGAAAATGAATAAATAATTTATATTTAATGATGGAGTATAACTACAAATAATAATGTATAATAGACCTCTTGGATCCATGAATCAAGGAGATGACATGTCTAAGAGGTGAGAGTTTAACTCTTAATCACTCCCAATTAGAAGGGGAGTTAACTCACTCTAACTGCCATGATAGTTGGATTGTAATTCAACCTAGATTAGATAAGTGTCAATCAAGTGCATAAATTATGGTACATGATTGACGACACAACTACTTGTGTGTGTAAATAGAGAATAAATTAAATATAAATGGTAATTTCTTTAACATAGTGAACTAACATGAACCTAAACTAGTGAGAATGTTTTATTACTTTAACAACTAGACTATGGACATAATCTACAAGTACTTACAGTATGCACAATAAATCTCAAGGGGTTTCTTGTAACTAAAATAAACTAGACTAATTTTTCCCTAGATCTTTTAAGCCTTGGATATGAATGCAAGAGTGAGATTAATTCTTCTCGTAGAGATGAGATTTTATAATTTATGACTCGTGCAACTTATAGGATCAATAACTAATCTAAACACTACAATTACTAATCATATTGGCTAAAAGTAGAAACAAGCAAGTCAATGTATAGGAAAGATCAAGGATTAAACTAATATAACATAGAATTAACACAAGATTTCATAAATGAAATAGTTAAAGCTACAATTTAGATGGATAATAACACCAATTCAAATCTTGACATTATTACCCACTTTCAATTCAATTAGTAAACTTGTAATACAAAATTTATGAAAAAAAGAAAAGTAGATTGAACACACACTTCAATAATAATGTAAGAAACATAAACATAACATCAAATATCATTAAGAAAATATTGTGCACAAAACACTTTTTATAAGATTACAAAACCCTATTTTTGGGATTTAGGATAATGATTTAATAATCTACAAAATCAATGTCTATAAAGCTTACACACTAAAAATAATTGAAAGGATGAAAATAAAGAACTTCAAATCTAAAAATGATGTTTGGATGAAAGCTCACTGAAGCTGATTAAAAGACAATCTTTCTAGATTTCACCCAAAATGAAACCTCACTCTAATATAACATTAGCTAAAAATAGCTAATTTGAAAACTCCTCTACTTATGATGAATTTAGAGTTGACATTCTATCATTCTCCTAAGCACACTAAACCCTTTCAGTGAATATTTGCTTCTCCATCCACAAGCCTCAAATGTAAGGAAGCAAGGGTAGTGGAAACAACTTGTTACACTAAACCTTGAGAGGAGTATTGTACAAAATATTTAAAATTTTGATCTAAACTATTATAGAAATATGTAGAAACACATATGAAAGCATAAATAATACAACACATAACACCAATATTATTTGGGGTAAACCAATTCAAGAGAAAATCCTCAGACTCCAAATCAACTCAATGTATTATTCAATCAAACAAGATATTACAACACACTTGTAGAGAAATATTTTATAGGATTTTCACTAGCATATAAACTTGCAGTGATTTCAATAGCATTCCAACAACACCTGCAAATTCTCAATATAATTTTACAACTCCAACACTTAATTTATAGGCAATGAGGAACATGAAAACCATAAATGGTTTTGTAAAACAATGTGCTAAAACCTCCTAGTGGTATGGCACCCAAATAGGACCCCAAATTCCATCACCACTATTGTAGATTCCACATTCTAGCTATTTTTAGTAAATCATTTATCAACTTGTAATTGCTAGTTTGAAAACCCAACTTGAGAGCCCATATTCCCATAACTCCACTACCAAATTTTAATGAAGCATGACAAGTGTACACCAGTCATAAAGATGGTCAAGATTCCAAAGTAACTCCCTCTATTTCTAGATCTTACATGTCATAAGCATCTTTCATAGGATCCTAGAAAAGTAGGGCATCCTATTTGTGCTATGAATATTAAAATTATATATTTCTTACAATTGTCTACAAAGCACCAACACATGGCTAAATATTCCACCATAAATTCCAACACCCCATTTTGGCTAGAGCACATTATTAAATAACCTAAAATCTAATAAAATACAAGAAAATGCTAAATAATTAAAATAATGGATTCAAGAATTTTTGAAGGTTGTGACACCTTGATTCCCAACATTCTCCCACTTGTCGAATATCTTGTAAGAGCCAAAGAGAAACATACCATCATGGAATCTAAGAAGTAGGGGTTGAAAAGACCATAGACTCCCAATGCATGATCTTAATTTTTTTATCATGGGCTTGGTTAAACCATCTACAACATTCATAAAACTTTCTACTTTATCTATTTTCACCCTTTCATCTTTGACCATGTCTTTAACAAAATGATATTGCACATCTATGCACTTGGTCCTCGCATGAAATTTCAAGTTCTTTGCTAAACAAATGGCACTCTTACTATCATAATTTACAGTAACTACACCCTAATTCATCCCAATATATAAACACAATCTCGTCGACCAAATGGCTTCTTTACAGGCATGACTAGATTCCATATACTTTACCTCAATACTAGACAAAGCAACCACAACCTATCGCTTACTCATCCAACTAATTGTGCACCACCAAATAAAGTAAACACATAAGCATTGTGGATCTTTTTCTATCAACATCTCCAACTCAATCTAAGAATATCCATGAAATGCCTATCTCTTCTCAAACTACCATGATAGCACAAGGAATACTTTGAGGTACCCACAAATATATAAATACTCTCTTAATTGCATCCCAATGAATCCGTATAGGATTAGACATAAACCTACTTAGAACTCCAACCACTTGGATAATGTCTAGTCTAGTATAGACCATAGCATCATTAAACTTCCAACTACACACTGGTAAGGTACCCTGCTCATGTCTTCCATCTTAGAAGGAGATGTAGGACATTGTAAAATAGATAATTTAGTTTCCAAAGTCATAAGAACACACAATGGTCTAGAATCCTGCATGTTAAACCTCTAAAAAATTTAATTCACATTATTACTCTAGCCAAGCTATAACTTTTTGTTCTCTCTATCTCTTCTTATTTCCATCCCAATAATGTATTTTTCCACACCTAAATCTTTCACTTCAAATCTTGTAGCAAGTTGAAATTTTAGTTCACAAATCAATATATTCTTTTTCCAATGAAAACATGTCATCAACATATAATGCAATAATCATGAAATGATCATTATCAGTTTTGTAATAAATGCAATGATTTGATTTAGAATGCTCAAATCCCAATCTCAACACAAATGTATCAAATTTTTGGTACCACATCTTAGGAGGCTACTTGAGGCCATACAAATATTTCTTTAATTTACAAACTATTTTTTTGTACCGTTCACCAAGAAGTGCTTTGGTTGTGACATGTAAATTTCTTCCTCCACATTACCATGAAGGAAAACAATTTTGACATCCATTTGTTGAACTTCTAAATCATAAGTTCTAGCAATAGAAAGAAAGAATCTAATGGATTACATTTTTCAACAAGAGAAAATATCTCATCATAATCCTCTCCATCAACTTGGGCTCATAACCTTTTGTAACCAACCATGCCTTATACTTCTCAGCATTCCTATTTGAACTGATCTTCTTGAATACCCATTTACAACCAATTGCTTTATGTTCTTCAGGAAAAGGTAATAAGTCCCGTGTATCATTATTCTCCAAGTCCATCATCTCTTCATTCATGGCAATTTTCTAGGACTCTACATCACACATACCCAACACCTCTTTCTTAGATCAAAGTTCATCAATGTTAGTATTTAAAGAAAATACATCTCCAATCACTAGGGGAATACCTTAATAGTGGTTTTTTATACTTGGTTGACCTTCAAACAAGTTGAGTAGGAGGTTCTTCTTTCTCTTTTGAAGATTTTGAGCTTGAAGAGCTCTCCTAACATTCTAGTCTCAATTGGGCTCTCAATTCAACTTTCTCTGGCATGGGAGGTAGCTAAACTACATATCTCTTTTAACTTTGTTCTAGCTCCAATAAAATAGAAGAAATCTTAGTTTCTCTAAAAATCACACTTCTACTGTTTAATATTTTTTGTGCAATAGGATCCCAAAGCATGTATCCTTTCACACCATAACTATAACCAATGAAAATACATTTTACAACCTTTTTATCCAAATGTGTAAGCTTTTCCCTTGGCACATGGGCATATGCCTCACAACCAAAAACATGTAGATGCCTCAATGAAGGTTTTTTACCTGACCATGTCTCCATAGGCATTTTATCAACAAGAGTTGATGTAGGAGACCTCTTAATCAGGTAAAAAGTAGTGGCTATAGCCTTGGCCTAAAACTTTTGTTCCAAGCCTACTCCACTAAGAATACTCCCAACCTTCTCCATCAGTGTCATATTCATTCTCTTTGCAAATCTATTTTGTTGTGGAGAATACAAAGTTGTCTTTTACCTCTGAATGCCACAATCCTTAAAAAACCTATTAAATTTTGTACAACGATATTCACCATCATTTTTTGTCATCAAGAACTTAGTTTTATTTCCAATCTAAGTGTCTACTATAGCTTTGAACTCTTTAAAAGGATTAAAAACTTTTTATTTCTATTGTCACTTAGATTTGCACCCTTTGTTGAACATGTTGTTCTAACAATCCAAGGACACCATTGGACTGATCTCAAGGTGTGGGACCTTTCTATTGAGATCAAACCTCTAGAGAAGGTTGGTTAATCTCTGAGCTTAAAACTCAGGCAACTAATTGAAACTAAACATATTCTAGCAATCACCAGAGAAAATGGATGGAAGGTGAGAACTAGAAATACAAAGGTGATGCACCAGATTCAGCTTGAATATATTTTGAATCAACTCCACATGCATAGAATGATATTAAAACAGCTAAAATTTGTAGGTACAATGCTCATGAAACTCATATAGAGGTTAAGGAAGAACTAGAAATACAAGGAATTAATGATTGACAAACCAAATCCACATTCATTCAATAATACATAGTGCAAAAGCATAAGAGAAAGGCAAAAATCAATAGTTTTATTGATCATAGACGAAACATATTATAGTTGATACATGGCTTGGCTTTTCAAGACCAAAAATAACAATACATCTTCAGAAAATGCATATATAGCTTTACAAATTTCATTGTTGCAATATGGACATGGCCACGGAAGAGTGGTCAACAAGTTTTTGCAGCTCGTCCATGCCTACCACATCACATCCAAATGGGCATGTTAGAAAATAATGCAACTAGAGGGCTTTTCCATGCCTTTAGTACAAAATTTTCAATGTTAGAAGGATCCACACACAAATCTAGGTTGCTAAAGCCAAATATTTCAACCACATTGAGTACTTGCAACATTAAATCTACACCAACAATTTCATCTACCTACACATTGTCTTATTTCTACATTAATGGTGTTCTTGGGTGGTGAACATAAATTTCCACAGTCAAAAAGTGAAAAACATGTTTTTCCACTTTTGCAACACTTTAAAATATTGATTTATGCATTTTCTCGTAGTTCAAAGTTATTCAAGAAATTTTTCGGTGAGTTCTAGGTCACTCGAAACTCATCAAAATTCACTTGTTCACTCCTCTTCTTCCTTTGTTACTTCTTTCCTTGCTTTACTCATCCTTGTTTTGGTCATTTTACCATTTCAGATATTGGAGCTCCACTAGGAACACTTCAAGGTTTTCCATGGTTCTGGAACCATGGAAAACTTTCAAGTTATCATCTTTATTTTTTGCATCATCCGTTGGTGAGTTCCAATTGACTTGGAACTCACAAAAATTCACTTTTCTTTCCTTCATTCTTTCTTTCCTATGCCTTAGCAAAAATTTCCTCTCAGCTCTATGTCAGTAGTCAGAGGTTCACTGGGAACTAGGAACTCATCTATGAGTTCCATGGTTCTAAGAACCATGAGAACTCTCAACACCTTTATCTCTACTCTCCTTCTTGTATCCTTTGAAACCTTCTTTGCTTGTTCTGTCAATGAGTTCCAACTGGATTGGAACTCATCGAATCCTTTGTTGGCCTTAAAAGCTTCCTCATTCCCCTATGTTCATGTTATATAGGAAAAGAGGTCTAATCAATTATACACTAACTAGATCAACCTTTCCTATACAACATTAGAACACAAGTCGACCAAGACTTGTGTACTTGAATATAGTCCTCAAAGGAGAGCCAAGTTGTCTGGGGCTTGGCTTCTTTTCTATTGTAATAGATGAGATTGATTTGATAATAGCTACATCTAGGGTTTTAAGTGACCTAAATAACAAAACAAACAACTTACAGGTGTTACAAAACTTATGTGTAAAAACCAGAAGTAGATCGGGGTTGTGCAGAGTTGTCAGAGACTATAACTGGAAACAAGGGTTAAAAAGGTGGGACACAGGTGGCTGGGTACCCTATGTTGGCAAGAGACACATTATGGCTTCATGATTGTTGTCATTTATGGCAACAAAGATCATCCCACACATCCGCAGGACATGGTGTGCCTATACCGGAAGTCAAATTAAAGAATGTTGTGGTTCGGTAAGCAAGAACAGAGCATGTGGCAAGGTCCAATAGTCAGGTCCGGATCTCTTAGAGGAAGCAGCTTTGTAAAGCACAGACTTGGGGAAGTCAAGAGGAACACCTTGACTGATAGATTCTAGGGATTGAGCCTCTGGTGATAAGAGAGTGAAGAGATATGAGTATCTAAGTTTTGGGGTCCGGCTTGGTAGAGTAGACAAAGGAAGAACTGATAGACAGAACATCAGAATTATTCCGGATGAGATATTGATGGTGATCAAGGTTTGTAAGGTATCATCCATGATTGGCTAACATGTTAGATGACTTCTATAAGTATCTCTTTAATCCGCATCACTTGGTGAGCAAGGATTCAGCCGATAGACTAAAGTTTGGGAAAATATTGACTATTCCGGATGCCGACTAGAAAGAGGATGAAATCCGTTGTGTGGATATATATACCAGATGGATTTGGATATAAAGTAGCGTTGGGTGTTGGTATGTGTAAATAAAAGCAGAATTATAGTGTGAAAGTAGCAAGGCAAGTTCGGTATGTGAAAGGACAACAGCACAAAAGAAGAGGAAGAATGAAGTATAGTAGATCAGTATACAGAGCCTAACCGGAACTGAAATCTAGCATATGTGGATGCTTCTCATTAGTTCAAGTATCTTGTTGCTCTCTTTATAACTTGTAGATAGTGAGTCTCTTGTAGGCAATGAGCCTCTTGTGAGCAGTGTGCTCAGGTAGTGAGCCCTAATTGGCAAGTGCCATCTTTTGTATTTCTATTCTTCTAACAGAGAATACATTCTTGGGTTAATCACCCCGTGGTTTTCTCCCTTAACAGGGTTTCCACGTCAAAAATATTGTGTCATGTGTACTAAGTTTATTTCTACTTTCATGTTCATTTAAAGCTTATGTGTTTTGATACTGCGCTAGTTGATTAAGAAGAACAGAAAGTTAAAATAATTAAGATAACTGATTCACCCCCCCTCTCAGTTATCAACAATTGGTATCAGAGCCAAGTTCCTCCTAACAGAGCCTAACAACTTGAGGAAGATCTGGGAATTCAAATGGATGTGTATGGTATGAGGGAACAACTTTAGACTGCCCTAGATGACATTGAACAATCTAACTCTGAAGTCAATGAATTGAAGGAAAGACTCAAACAGGCTGATGATTTCATAAATGAACTAAAAGGGAAACTGAGTATCTCTATGAAAAAGAGAAAGGATCTACTTCAGCAATTGGCAAGTCAATGTGAAGCAAATGATACAAATGAAGATCTGAAGGAGAAAACCAAGTTATGTGAAAAGTTATCAAAAGAAGTCATTATGGTAAGACATGAAATGGAATCAGGAGTCATAAAATTTACTCAAGAAATTGAAGAGAAAAGAAAAATAGAAGATGATCTAAGACTATCTCTCAAAGAGAAAATAGAAGACTGCCACAAGATGGATAGAATAATCAGACATCTTGAATCTGATCTTGAAGATGCTAAAGATAATGAAGAAAAACTTGAGGATCAAATTATCTCTCTTAAAAGGGATCTTTAAACAACAAATGAATACAAAGAAAAATTCAAGATAAGTTCTGCTCAACTTGAAGTTCTTCTTGAAAGCCAAAAGAGGGTAGATGACAAGTGTGGCTTGGGATATGAGAAAGGTGAAAGCTCCGGATCTGGTCAGAAGAAGTTTGGATCAGAAAATCCAATAAATAGGCCTAGAAGACCTCTAGTAAGGCAACCTAATGCTCAAAGATATCCATCCTTCAATGGATACTGCCACAACTACAATAATTTTGGTCACAAAGCTAATCAGTGTAGAAAGAGAATGAATCAGACTAATACATGCTTCTCCAGACAATGTTTCAACTGCAAGAGGTATGGTCACAAATCTCATGAGTGCAGAAATATGCAAATGAATAATTCATTCAATGGTAGATGCTTTGCATGCAATAGAATGGGTCATATGGCTAATCAATGCAGATCAAGAGGATATCAATCAAATATGCAAAGACAATTGCAATAGATCTAGTCATATTGCCAAATTCTGTAGAAGCAAGAATCAGGACAAAAGAGGTCCGGTACATCATAATCAGAATCAAGACAAGGGAAAAAGAAAAGTGAATTTGGATGAAGTTCAAAGTGAGATGAACAAGATTTGGGTGAAGAGAAGTACAGAAAATATAGGGGATGGATCCGCACCAGAATCTGGTGCTGAAATTCCTTCCAAAAATTAAAAAGTGAGCTCTGGCTTAGGGGGAGACACAAGGAAAAACACTTTTCCCCCAGCCAGTTAATTGGTGCCGGGATTGGCACAAGGAGAGTTGTGGATTAAAGGGTTCTCAGAGAAACATCTAAATAAGCTGTGGTTAAGATATGGAAGATCCACAAGATGTTTGGAACAAGATTGTTTCGGTTCTTCAAGTCATCCAGATAACAAAAACAAGGCAAACCAGAATGACTTAAGTTGAGCATTTATTGCAACTTAGTATTAGGGTTTGCGGAGTAATATAAGGGTTTTTCTTATTAAACATTTGTTCATTCTGCATTTGAGAAGAAGCAAAAAGGAGCTCTGCAACAAATTTCCTCAAGCCCATCAAAAATCATCTGCAGAAGTTGATTCATCCAACAATTGATCTGGCTCACTCCGTGAAACCTAGAAGCGTAAAAGGTATTTCCCGTTCTTGAATATCTCTCTACAAATCTTTGAAAGATGACTACTCTGAATGTGGTGAAGATTGCTAATAGGTCTCGACCCAAATTTAAGAAACATCCTTATAAATCTCTAGAAGTGGACCCCTTAGGAGCATTTTCTAGCATTCTGCATGGGGTTTTGCACGTAGAGAATATTAGGGCATATATTCATGTGAATATTGAAGAATTTGGGGAATCTAAGCTGGTTGATATCTATCACAAGCATTTGATGGATGACTCATTTGAAATTAAAACTCAGTATAAAGCCATCTGAGAAAAGCATTTTGCACAATGTATTCATTTCTCCTATTTTACAGAAGATGAATGGGTCCGGTATGTTTTGAGCAGGGTGCATGATAACTTCATGTGGTTAAACGGACCATTCAAGATCACTAAGGATGCCATTAAGGCAGTAACTGGATTACACTCAACCAGTGAGATTGCCACTCTCAAATCTATCAAAAACCAAATTGTAAGTGAGGCTATCAGATCAAAGTTTAATAAAAGAGCAATGACAATTGAGGATATCATAGATCTGGATATCAAGTTTGCATCAATGATAATTGGATATAAGATATATCACTCCAACAGGGAGAATTTAGTATCCGGAACTGCTATATATACTGCTTATGAAATGTTGAGGAAGAATGCAGACTATGATCTTTGTGAGCTTCTTCTGAACCAACTCTTGGAGAATCTGCAGAAGATAAAGAAAGACAAGAAGAATTCCTTCAAGTATGGTGGGTTGATACTGTGTTTGTTCTTCTACTTCATTAATGAGCTTCTCGGATCCAGTGGTTGGGTGTGGCAGAATGATAGACCAGTAGCCATCCAAATCAGGGATTACTTGTGTGGACTTGGTGATGCTAAGGCACATAATACAACACTGTGGGGTTATTTCAAAAACTTTCAAAACATGATGCAGGCTAGAGAAAGAATTCCCAAATCAATAGTTGAAAAATATAAGGAGACAGTTTGCTTTATGGTACAAACTGATTAGTGCCTAATGGAGGTAGTGGAGCCAAGGGTAGTGTGGATCATGCCAATGGGGTATGAAGTTGATGAGAAAATTGTAGAGCTTCATGTTCAACACATGCTAAGTCAGCCAAAGGATCCTAAGGCAGAAAGGTTTGGAACCTTTGAAGAGTTAAGTGTTAAGATCCATGTGGAGCTACGACAACCAGAAATGAAGAGAAGAGTGAGAAAAGAAGTTGAGAACATTGCCAAAATTTTTGGCATTTCAAAAGAGGCACTTGATGCTAGCAGAGAAAAGATGGAAAGGGCAGAAAAAGAAAAGGAAGAAGCAGAAAAACAAAGTGCTCTAGTAGAAGCCCCCTCCTAGACCAGATCCTCTAAGGGCTCTGCATCTGCCACTGCTAAGAGCTCAAAGGCATCTAAATCGGAAGCAAAATCATCTGGTAAAGGTGAAAAGAGAACAAAAACAAAGGCAACAAGGTCTTACATCAGTCAGAAGGATGATGAAGAGAATCAATCTGATGAAGAGATTAAGAAGATGATGATGAAGAAGAAAATATCCAGTGAAACCAAGGAGGTAGAGGCAGAAGAGTTTGTTGAAAAGCCCACTATGTCATTAGATGATGTGGTTAAAGTAGTTACTATGGATGGGAACCTACAACCAATAACATAATTCTATGATGCATATAATGATGAAGATAGAAAGATCTTGGAGGAAGGCACAGTTAAGTACTTGAACATATACAATAAGGCTTTTAATGAAATTATATCTCTCATTCCCAAAAGTCTAGAGAAGGAATTAGAGATAAGAAAGAATAATGCTAGGGCAAAGGATCTTGAGATCTGGGAACAGATAGCCATTTAGCTCTTTCCTTCAATCACTTCGAAACAAATGAACATGGTTTTCAAAGATTGCAAGGATGAGTTCCAGAGTAAGGCTAGAATGAATTAGCTCATGCTTGGAGAAACTGATAAGGTGGTAAAAGAAATAGAGGAAATCCTCTGGAATGCCTATAAAAGATTTAATATTCCTGTTGTAGAGGATTTAGGTGATGATCCCTCAAGAATGGATAACAAAGAAGAACCCACTGAGAAAATGGGAGAAGAGGTAAAGGAGACAAGTAAAGAAAAAGGTACAGGCTTAGATTCCTCTGCTCTAGAAGAAGAAGTCCATGAACAAGCAAACATCTCTCCTTTGGTTTCCCTTGCAGACTTCGGATCTAAAGGAGAACAAATAAAGGAGAAAACCAGTCAAGGAGAAGACGTACAAGAAAAGGAGAAAGGTCAAACAGATAAAGTCATAGATGATAGTGGCAAGATTGCAGAAGGGGAGAAAACTCTGTCTTAGGCAAGAGACACAGTAGAAGCTATCAAGGATTTCTTGACCAAAGAGATGATGGAATTTGATGAGCCAGAGTTGCTTCAAGGTTCATTCAATTTTGATTCCCTCTCTCTAGTGCAAACCATGAAGCTAGCATCCTTTACTTCAGTAAAGGCAAAAGAAAAGCTTCTAAAGTCTCACATGGAAGACTGCAAGCTTATAGAAATTGCATCTGGTGTATTAGAGAAAATCTTGTCACCTTTTCAGAAGGATCCCTCAGCCTCCTTATCCGGTAATCTCAAATCTCTAGTTAATAGTGTTAGCACACATTTTGATTCCTTAGAAAAGTTAGCTGAAGAAAAGGTCCGAAAGGAGTTTTTGGAAAAGAGATTCTCTGAAGTGCAGGGTCTGATAACAAATGATAGGAGAGCTATGGATATTGGGATAAAGAGCTTAAAAAATGCTCTTAAGGATGGAGGAGAAGTATATAAATTTTGTATATCCTAGACAAAAGTAATAAAGGATATTGAGAAGAAAGTGAAAGAACAAGAGGATAAACTGTCAAGCCTCTCTCAAAGTTTTGATCCTCTCTCCTCTTCCATAATAAATCAAGAGTGACAGACTCTTGCAACTATAAATGGAATAAAGAAGCTTGAAAAGGAGAAGAAAATAAAATTAGGCAGGCTAAGTGAAGTAAGAGGGATTATTATCCCTAAGTTAGAGGCCATGCATGAAGCTCTAACTGATGCTCAGACCATAGCCTGGACCAGTGATCCGAAAGATCTCAAAAGGGCAGAAGCCTTTGAATTCATGTTAAGTGGTCACATCTCAATTTTGGACAAGATGAAGCAGAGTTGGGCAATAGAACTTGTCTGGTTGAAGACAACTTTTGCAGACATACTACAGTATATGTAAGTATAACCTGTTTATGTACTTATGCAGC
Organism: Cunninghamia lanceolata; assembly: GCA_027924645.1. Lineage (NCBI taxonomy): Eukaryota > Viridiplantae > Streptophyta > Pinopsida > Cupressales > Cupressaceae > Cunninghamia > Cunninghamia lanceolata. Next base: position 13,950,973 of record BSBN01001048.1, read on the forward strand.
TAAGTATAGATGATTTTTTGGGCAATTTTTGGTGTGTGGACCCTACCCTTTGCTATTGATGTCAAAGGCGGAGTGAGGAACAGTGAAAAATGTGGAATCCAGATAAGGGGGAGCTCTGGTAAAATGTACATTAGAACAGAGCATCAACCACAGGGGAGTGTAGTATAACACTCAATCATTTTTCACTAAGTGTTGCCATCAATGCCAAAGGGGGAGATTGTTGGCAAGAGACACATTATGGCTTCATGATTGTTGTCATTGATGGCAACAAAGATCATCCCACACATCCGCAGGACATGGTGTGCCTATACCGGAAGTTAGATTGAAGAATGTTGTGGTCCAGTAAGTAAGAATAGAGCATGTGGCAAGGTCCGACAGTCAGGTCTGGATCTCTTAGAGGAAGCATCTTTGTAAAGTGTGGACTTGGAGAAGTCAAGAGGAACACCTTGACTGATAGATTCCAGGGATTGAGCCTCTGATGATAAGAGAGTGAAGAGATATGAGTATCTAAGTTTTGGGGTCCGGCTTGGTAGAGTAGACAGAGGAAGAATTGAGAGACAGAGCATCATAATTATTCCAGATGAAATATTGATGGTGATCAAGGTTTGTAAGGTATCATCCATGATTGGCTGACATGTTAGATGACTTCTATAAGTATCTCTTTGATCCGCATCACTTGGTGAGCAAGGATTCAGCCGACAGACTAAAGTTTGGGAAAATATTGACTATTCTGGATGCTGACTAGAAAGAGGATGAAATCTATTGTGCGGATATATATACCAGATGGATTTGGATATAAAGTAGCATTGGGTGTTGGTATGTGCGAATAAAAGTAGAAGTATAGTGTGAAAGTAGTAAGGCAGGTCCGGTATGTGAAAGGACAGCAACACAAAAGAAGAGGAAGAATGAAGTGTAGTAGATTAGTATACAAAGCCTAACCGGAACTGAACTCCAGCATATGTGGATGCTTCTCATCAGTTCAAGTATCTTGTTGCTCTCTTTATAACTTGTAGATAGTGAGTCTCTTGTAGGTAGTGAGCCTCTTTGTGAGCAGTGTGCTCAGGCAGTGAGCCCTGATTGGCAAGTGCCATCTTTTTTATTTCTATTCTTCTAATAGAGAATACATTCTTGGGTTAATCACCCCATGGTTTTCTCCCTTAATAGGCTTTCCACATCAAAAATATTGTGTCATGTGTACTGAGTTTATTTCTGCTTTCATGTTCATTTAAAGCTTATGTGTTTTGATACTGCACTAGTTGATTAAGAAGAACAGAAAGTTAAAATAATTAAGTTAACTGATTCACCCCCCCTCTCAGTTATCAACACCCTAGTCCTAGGGTTTTAGCTTGGATTTTTGGGTGGCAATCCATATCCCTGATTCTTTCATCTTTATGTCACTATTTTGTGCCAAAAACCCAGATGCGATTTACACACATGAAAGAGGAAAAATGGTTGTGATGTATAGAGGCTTGCCTCAATCAAACCTTGTGTAAGTGTTCCCACTTCCACAACAGTAGAGATTACATCAAGAGTGTGTGCCCTAGGTATGCATCTAGGTAGATATAAATAATCAAAGATAAATGTAAACAAACATGAAGGAAATATGTTACCATGAACATGAAACCCTTGATGGGATGATGTCACTATCAAATCACCACAAGGAGGGAATGAGAGAGGAAGGAGCTTCCACCAAGATCTGCAACAAGGGTTAGTACATAGCAATAATCTGTAAAAACATGGATCTTGTAGCTAAGAGCTTGTTAGAAAGCAATATCATCATAAAGAGCATCTAGAGAAGGAGAGTCATTAGCATCTTAGTGTAAATGAGTGTTCAAGACTTGTTTATATATGATTCATGATTACTTCCTGAGGGCCCAATTGAGTTGAGGCCAACAAGGTGCATCACTTAAGTCATAAGGTTGACAATATAATTTGTCAGGGCCAAACTTCTAGGACACTAGTGTTGGGTGCCCTAGTCCTGGTAATTTGGGTTATCCAAATGCCATATGATAGAGGATTAAGCCTTGTATCTCATGAAAGTTCTGGAAACTACATCTTTTAAACAAAGATGATCATATAAGCCACAACAGGTGCCAAATATAGTGAAATTTTAAAGGGGTATACAATTTCTGATAGTACATTTAGCCCCCACTTTAGTGAGGGTATAATCTTACGCTCATACTCTCACTAAAGTATGGAGAAGAAAAAGATCTATTTACCAAGATGTTGAAGCCATAGAATGTCGCTAAGTTGACGATTTTTCTAGCCCTCAAGCTTAGGATTCTATTGTTGAATACTGAGAGGGGGTGAATCGGTATTCTTAAATTTAAACAATTAAACCAAATGCCAACTTTAATAATCAAAAAGAAAAGTAACCATAGAAACATAAGCCATATAAACATGACACATGGACGCCAGATGTTTACGTGGAAGACCCAAAAAGGGAAAAACCACGAAGAGGATTAGCTCTCAATATATATTGCAATCTTTTACAAATGGTGATGTTCATGCTTGGTCACTCCATGGGCCTAGAACATGTTGGCTCACTACCATGAAGTACAACTAGGTTTAGCAAGCTCACTGCCATGAAGTACAACTAGGTCTAGCAAGCTCACTGCCTCAACCCTAAAGCTAGAAAGATTACAATGAGGGCTTTTAAACCTTGATGGATGCTCATTGTCAGGCTCACTTCCTTAATAAAGATGGATTACTACCAAGTACAAGTGAAATCATATAAGAAATATGGATACTGCAAAAGCATCTATCAGTGTGCCAAGGTGCAGTCATTTAGTAACTGAATACAGAATCCTAAGTCTTCATCATCATTGATCTTCTATCTTTGCTCTGCTATTTTATGCTCATATCAATCACATCACATTCTCACACTTACTTTGCAACACACACACCAAACACTAGATTCAATCCCATATATACATCCACAACACTTCAGATCTTCAAATTAGGTAGGCATACTCAGATGAAGCCTATAGTTAATAAACTTGTAGCTTATTAGCCAAATCCATCCACAAAAACTCCTAGCAGACTTAAACAATGCTTGAATTGCATTCACATATGTCAGCCTCAACTATATAACCACTTAGGATAAAGTTCTAATCAATAGAACTTACCGCACATAGATTAGACTATCATGTCAGCCTCAAACTCAGACTGCTACCGGTTCAGTTCACCTGTTAGACTATTTCTTTTACTGTGGACCAAAGAGCTTGCTCAAAATCATATCAAAGACTCCTCAGATGTCATGAATCATACCTTCAAAACCACAAGGAAAAATATCCTTTAGCAGCAAGATGCGGACCATCAGAACTCAAACTCTGTCACAGTCAAACTCTGTCAAACACTGTAGCGATACTCAGCAGCTTGCAACTATCTTTCCAATGGACTTTGGATCTTACAACTTTGGATTTAGACACTTTATATAAGTGTTTACAACACCTCAAAACCACAGAGAAAAATATGCACTTGTAGAGAAATGCAGACCATTTTACTTTGCACTGTACACTGCCCCTATCTTACTTTTGTTCATCCATACTTAGACAATTTCTCCAAATGACTTCTAGAGGAAGTCATGACTTGAACACTAGAATATATCATCATCAAATAGCTATGAGTCATCATACCTAAACTGCATTTGTCGATCTTCATCTGCGGAGGCATACTGATTCACTTTCTGTCCCTTACTCTGAATGTTGTCCATACTTGGTCATTTTGGCCTTCCGGACTTGAATGTTTTTGTGCCTTGTTGCCAATCAAAGTTGATCTATTAGAATGATGTCTCCTTTTCATGCTAATGTATCCTCTTTGCCTTGTTTCCATCAATGACAACATTCCAATCTTCTTCATAGCAGTGTCTTGCCAACATCTATAAGTCCTCAATGCTTAGATAAAGAGGTTGTACATACATCAAAACACATAGCATGAATCACACACACAAAGTACACTTGGAGCATACACAAAGCATTCATGGAAAACATAAAGTATACACATGGAAAACATGAAGTAGACATGGAAGACACAAGGCATACATGGAAGACACAAAGCATACAAAGTATACATTGAAAATACAAAGCATACATAGAGCATACAATATAGAGTATACATGGAAAATAAGAGCATGTAATCACGAAGTAAGCAAGTACATAAGCAAACAAAAAAGAAAAACTTTGAGTCAACCAAAGTAAAGAGACCTCGGTTGAAAGGATTTCTCAATACTTTGTATCATCCCCAAAAGAAAACCAAAAACAGAGGAATTCTAAAAAGGAGATAGAAGAATATAATGAGCCAATTGATTGCTACAATGAGAGAAGACAAACAAATAGATGGGGACAAATCGAACGAAGAGGAGCACATGACTCTAGAACTAGCTTGCTCTATCACTAGGGGTCATGTAAATCAAGATAACCTCATGGATCATGGGCTAGTAAGCTGCATTATGCTAGGTGAGCATGGGTTGTCATATGAAGCACAAAAACTAACAAGTTGTGTTATGCTAGGTGGCTCATAGACTATGTGGATCATAGATTAGCAAGTTGCATTATGCTAGGTGACCGTATACTACCAATGCTTCAAGGAGCATAAATAAATAATTTCTTAGGGAGTGTAGCGCCATAGGGAGAGAAAATTTAGATAACACCTCAGGGAGCATATTGATAACCACACCTCAGGGGGTGCTATGAAAAAAACTACCACAGAGGGCACATCAATAAGCTAAAGCTCAAGAGGAGTAAATTGTTGGCAAGAGACACTATGTGGCTTCATGAGTGTTGTCATTGATGGAAATAAAGTCCATCCCACTCATCCATAGCACATAGTATGTCTATCGGAAGTCAGATTGAAGAGTGTTTTGGTCTGGTGAACAAGAACAAAGCACGCAGCAAGGTCTGACAATCAGGTCCGGATCTCTCAGAGGAAGTATCTTAGCAAAGTGTGGACTTGGGGAAGTCAAGAGGAGTACCATGACTGCAACATTCTAGAGATTGAGCCTCCAGTGATGAAAGAGTGAAAAGATATGAGCACCTAAGTGTTGGGCAGAGTAGACTGAGGAAGAACTGACCGACAGAGCATCAGACCTTAATCTAGATGAGGAATTGATGGAGATCAAGTTTCTTGAGGGATCATTCATGATTAGCTAACATGATTAATGACTCCTATAACTATCTTTTTGATACGCATCACTTAGTAAGCATGGATTCAGCTGACCGACTAGAGTTTGGGAAAATCTTGAGTATTCCAAATGCCGACTAGTAAGATGTTGAAATCCTTTGTGCGGATATATATACCAGATGGATTTCAATGTGAGGATATGTGTGTGGTGTGTGATAGTGTGCGAAGAAAGGTAGATATAGGTGTGGAAGCAATAAAACAAGGTCGGTATGTGACAGAACAACAACACTAAAGGAGTGAAAGAATGAAGTGCAGTAGATCAGTTTATTGAGCCTAACCGAAACTAAACCTCAGCATATGTGGGTGCCTCTGATCAGTTCAAACACCTCGTTACTTTCTTTATACCTTGTAGATAGTGAGTCTCTTGTAGACAGTGAGTCTCTTATAGGCAGTGAGCCTCTTGTGAGCAGTGTGCTCGGGCAGTGAGCCCTAATTGGCAAGTGCCATTTTGTACTTCTTATTCTTCTAACAAAGAATACAATATTGAGTTAATCACCCTGTGGTTTTTCCCTTAACAGGGTTTTCCACGTCAAAAATATTGTGTTATGTGTGTTGAGTTTATTTTTGCTTCCATGGTTATGTATGCTTATATGTTTTGATGTTGCACTAATTATTAAAAAAGAACAGAAAGTTAAAATATTTAAGATAACTGATTCACCCCCCCTCACTCTCAGTTATCTACCTTGTTTCCAACAATTGGTATCAGAGCTAAGTTCCTCCTAATAGAGCCTAACAACTTGAGGAAGATCTGGGAATCTCAATGGATATGTATGGTATGAGGGAACAACTTCAGTCTACCCTAGATGATCTTGAGCAATCTCACTCTGAAGTCAATAACCTAAGGGAAAGACTCAAACAAGATGATGATTTCATAAATGAACTCAAAGAAAAACTAAGTACCTCAATGAAGAAAAGAAAGGAACTACTTCAACAATTAGCAAGTCAAAGTGAAGCCAATGATACTAATGAAGATCTGAATGAGAAAACCAAGTTATGTGAGAAGTTATCAAAAGAGGTCATTATGGTAAGACATGAAATGGAATTAGGAGTTATGAAATTCACCCAAGAAATTGAAGAGAAAAGAAAAAGTGAAGATAATCTAAAACAATCTCTCAAGGAGAAGTCAGAAGACTGCCACAAAATGGATAGAATAATCAGGCATCTAGAATCAGATCTTGAAGAAGCTAGAGACAATGAAGAACAACTTGAGAATCAGATAGACACTCTTAAAAGGGATCTTCAAACAACAAATGAATACAAAGAGAAATTCAAGATAAGCTCTGCTCAACTTGAAGTTCTTCCTAAAAGCCAAAAGAGGGTAGATGACAAGCAAGGCTTGGGGTATGAGAAAGGGGAAAGCTCTGGATCCGGTCAGAAGAACTCTAGATCAGGAAATCCAAGGAACAGGCCTAGAAGACCTCTGATAAAGCAACCAAATGCTCAAAGATATCCATCCTTCAATGGATACTGCTACAACTGCAATAACTTTGGTCATAAAGGAAATTAGTTTAGAAGAAGAATGGATCAGACTAATCCATACTTCTCCAGATAGTGTTTTAACTGCAAAAGGTATCGTCACAATCTCATGAATGTAGAAATATGAAAATGAACAATTCATTCAATGGTAGATGCTTTGCATGCAAACGAATGGGACATATGGCTAATCAATGCAGATCAAGAGGATATCAGTCAAATCTGCAAAGAAATCTTGTTTGCTACAATTGTAATAGATCCGGTCATATTGCCAAATTCTACAGAAGTAAGAATCAAGATAAAAGGGGTCCAGTGCATCATAATCAAAATCAAGACAAAGGAAAAGGAAAAGTGAATGCAGATGAAGTTCAAAGGGAGATGAACAAGATTTGGATAAAGAGAAGTACAAAAAATGTTGGAGATGGATTCACACCAGAATCTGGTGCTGATATTCCTTCTAGAAACTAAATAGATGAGCTTTGGCTCAGGGGGAGTCAAAAAGGAAAAAAAATTCCCCAGCCAGTCAATTGGTGCCTGAAATTGGCACATGGGAAGTTGCAGATTAAAGGGTTCTTAGAGAAATATCTAAATAAGCCTTGGTAAAGATATGGAAGATCCACAAGAAGTTTTCAAGAGGTTAAGCTTCCAAGATTGATCTGGTTTAATAGTCATTCGGTAAAAGCAGGATTCCCATAGTTAGATCTGGTATGATTTAATATTCAAATATCTTGATCTGCGGATAAATGGAATGATTAAAAAAGGGAGGTAGATTATCATTTATCACCAAGAACCACTCTAATTGCATCTCAGTAATCTGAAAAGATCTCTCTCAGAACAAGGAGAACAAGGCAACCAGAATGACTTAAGTTATGCATTTATTGCAATGTGGAATTAGGGTTTGCATAGAAATATAAGGGTTCTCTTGTTCATCATTTGCACATTTGCATTTGAGAAGAAGAAAGAAGGAGCTCTATAATAAAATTGCCTCAAAACCTCTCAAAGATCAACCGCAGAAGTCAATTCAACCAGCAATCTTATCCAGCTCACATCATGAACCCTAGAGGCGTAAAAAGGTATTTTCGCTCTTGAATATCTCTCATTGAATCTTTTGAAAGATGTCTACTCTGAATGTTGTCAAAATCACTAATAGGCCGCGCCCTAAGTTCAAGAAACACCCTTACAAATCTCTAGAAGTTGATCCTTTACGTGCCTTCTCTAGCATTCTGCATGGGGTTTTGCATGTAGAAGATGTTCGGGCATATATTCATGTGAATATTGAGGAATTTGGGGAATCCAAGCTGATGGATATCTTGTTGATAACTGAGAGGGGGGGTGAATTAGTTATCCTAATTATTTCTTCTTTCTGAATTTTCTTATTAATCAATGCAGCATTAAATCAAACAAAACATAACCATGAAAACAGAGATACACATGACACAATATTTTTGACGTGGAAACCCTATTAAGGGAGAAAACCACGGGGTGATTAACCTAAAGATTATTCTCTGTTAGAAGAATAAGGAGATACAAAATGGCACTTGCCAATTAGGGCTCACTGCCCGAGCACACTGCTCACAAGAGGCACACTGCCTACAAAAGACTCACTATCTACAAAAAGAATGTAATACAATACTTGAACTGATTGGAAGCATCTACAAATGGTAGAGTTCAGTTCTGGTTAAGCTCAGTACACTGATCTGCTGCACTTCATCTTTCTTCTTTTCTTTTGTTATTTTCCTTTCACATACTGGACCTTCTTTACTGCTTTTTCTCTGCACTACTACTTTTATTCGCACACAACAACACACACCAACAATCCTCACAACTAAATCCATCATGTATATATATCCGCACAATTGATTTCATCACCTTTCAAGTCGGCACCCGAAATAATCAATTCTTTTCACAAACTCTGATCTGTTGGCTGAATCCTTCCACACCAAGTAATGCAGATCAAGACTATGCTTGTATAAATCATTAATCATGTCAGCCAAACATGATTCATGCCTTCACAAACTTTACCACCATCAGTAACACATCCAAAAAATAGTCTAATGTTCTGTCAGTCAGTTCTTCCTCTGTTCACACTATCACTCAGGAACCCGGTACTCAAGTATTCATATCTTTTACCTCATCTATCACCGGAGGCTACAACCTTGGAATCTATCACTCAAGGTAGTCCTCTTGACTTCCCCAAAACTGTACTTTACCAAGATACTTCCTCTGAGAGATCCGGACTAGTCTATCAGACCTTGCCACATACTCTGTTCTCATTTACCGGACCACAATAATCTTCATTCTGACTTCCGATAGAGACACACCATGTCCTGCGGATGTGTGGGATGACCTTTGTTGCCATCAATGACAACAAACATGAATCCATATAGTGTCTCTTGCCAACAATCTCCCCCTTTGGCATTGATGGCAACACTTAGTGAAAAATGACTAAGTGTTTACTCTATGCTCCCCCTTGGCTAATGCTCTATCTTTATATACATTTTTTAGAGCTCCCCTTTAGTTGGATTCCTCATTTTTCACTGCTCCTCACTCCCCCTTTGACATCAATGGCAAAGGGTAGGGTCCGCATACCAAAAATTTTAAAATTTTAATTGTACGTAGCTACATAAGTATATATATGTGGAATACTTACATAAACTGTAGTATATCTGCAAAAGTTGTTTTCAGTTGGATGAGTTCTGTAGCCCAACTTTGCTTCATTCTATCCAAAATTGAGATGTGACCACTCAACAAAAACATAAAAGCTTTTGCCCTCTTAAGATCTGTCGGATCATTGGTCTGGACAGTAGTCTAAGCATCACTTATGGCCTCATGCATGGCCTCTAACTTAGGGATAATAATCCTTCTAAGTTCTCCCATCCGGTTAATTATGTTCTTCCTTTCCTTCTCAAGATTCTTTATTGAATTTGTGATTGCAATAGTTTGACACTCTTGATTTACTATGGAGGAAGAGAGAGGATCAAAACTTTGAGACAAACTTAGTAGTTTATCCTCTTGCTCTTTTATCTTCTTCTCAATCTCTACAGTTGCTTTGGACCAGGAGATACAAAATTTGTAAATTTCACCGCCATCCTTAAGAGCATTTTATAAGCTCTTTATTCCAATACTCATATTTCTCCTATAATTAGTGATTAATCCTTGTACATCTGAGAATCTCTTATCCAAAAGCTCCTTCCGGACCTTTTCTTCAACTAATTTTTCTAGAGAATCAAAATATGTATTAACACCGCTGACTAAGGTTTTGAGATTACTGGAAGAGGAGGCTGTGAGATCCTTCTGAAAAGATGGCATGATCTTTTCTAGCACTCCGGATGTAGCTTCTATCAACTCACATTCTTCCATATGAGACTTTAGGAGTTTTTCATTTGCCTTAGCATTTGCAAATGAAGCTATCTTCATTGTCTGTACCAGAGAAAGAGAATCAAAATTGAATGGACCTTGTAGAAGCTCCGGTTCATCAATCTCTAATGTTTCTTTGCTTAGGAATTCTTGTACAGTTTGTGCAGTGTCTCTTGCCGGAGACAGATGTTTCTTCTCTTCTGTAGTCTTGGAGCTGTCCTTTGGAATTTTCTCTCCTTCTACATTCCCACCACTAGCAGTTGTGGTTTTCTCTGCTAAAGTCTTCTATCCTTCTGCAATCTTTGCACTGTCACCTTCTTTTTCCTTCACCTCTGCTTCTTTCTCCTGTAATTTCTCTTCTTCTTTGGATCCAGAGACCGTAGGGGAAACCAAAGGAGAAATGTTGGTCTGTTCAGGGCCCACCTCTTCTGTCACTTTCTCAGAAGTTTCTTCTGCAACACTTGTGGTTGAAGGATCAGTACCCAAGTCCTCTACAACAGGAAGATTAAATCTTTTAAAGGCCTTCCGGAGGATCTCTTCTGTATCCTTGGCCACCTTGTTAGTCTCGCCAAGCATGAGCTGATTCATCCTTGCTTTGCTCCTGAACTCATCCTTGTAGTCTTTGAATATCATGTTCATTGTCTTGGGATCAATTGAAGGATATAGCTAAATAGCTATCTATTCCCGGATCTCAAGATCTTTAGCTTGGGCAATGTTCTTTCTTGATTCTAGTTCCTTCTCCAAGCTTTTAGGGATCAGAGATATAATTTTGATAAATTCTTTGTTGTAAATATTTAGATACCTAACTGTGGCATCTTGCAATATCTTCTGATCTGCTTCACCATAATCATCATAAAATTCAACCATTGGCTGAAGATTTCCATCCACTGTGATAGATTTGATTATGTCATCAATGTTAAGAGTGGGTTTTTCAACATATTCCTCTGCCTTTTCTTCTTCCATCTATTCGGTAGAGGGTTGATCAGATGTTTTCTTCTTTTTCTTCATTTTCTTGACTTCTTCATCAGATTCAGTTTCCTCTTCATCTTTCTGACTTGTATAAGCCCCTGTGGCTTTTGTCTTGGACCTTTTCTCTCCTTTGCCAGATGCTTGGACTTCCAATTTTGAGCTTTTAGCAGGGACAGGTGCTGGTCTCTTTGAAGATCTGGTCTGGGAGGAAGTTTCTACTGGAGCACTTTTCTTGCTTCCCTTTTCTCCCTCTTTCTTCTCTTTAGCAGCTTTTTGTCTCTTTTCCCGGTTGGCATCAAGTGCCTCCTTTGAGATCCCAAGGCCTTGGGCAATATGTTCTACTTCTTTTCTCACCTTCCTTTTTATCTCAGGTTCTCTGAGTTCCACATGAATCTTTACACTCAGCTCCTCAAAGGTTCCAAACCTTTCTGCCTTTGGATCTTTAGGCTAACTCAGCATGTGTTGAACATGCAGTTCCACAATCTGTTCATCAACCTCATACCCCATGGGCATGATCCAGACTGTCCTTGGTTCTACTGCCTCCATTAGGCACTGATCATTATCTACCATAAAGCATACTGAATCTTTGTATTTTTCAACAAGAGACTGGGGAATTCTTTCTCTTGCTTGCATCATGCTCTGGAAGTTTTTGAAGTATCCCCACAAGGCTGAATTTGTTACTTTAGCATCCCCAAGCCCATGCAAATAGTCTTTGATCTAAACTGCTACTGGTTTGTCATTCTCCCATACCCATCGACTTAATCCGGGCAACTCATTCATGAAGTAGAAAAACAAGCATAAAATTAATGCACCAAATTTGAAAGAGTTTTTCTTATCCTTTTTGATCTTTTGTATGTTTTCCATTAGTTGGCTCAAAAGAAGTTCACAGAGATCATATTCTACATTTTTCCTCAACATCTCATAGGCTATGTATATTACAGTTTTAGATACTAAATTTTCCCTACTGGAGTGATATATCTTGTAGCCTATTATCATAGATGCAAATTTGATGTCTGGGTCAGTAATATCTTCTATAGTCATTGCCCTCTTATCAAAATTTGATCCGGTGGCCTCAGTTACAATGCTATTTTTGATAGATTTGAGGACAGGTATCCCTCCGGAGGAGTATAAACCAGTTACTACCCTAATTGCCTCTTTTGTGATCTTGCAAGGTCTATTCAGCCATAGGAAGTTGTCATGCATCCTACTCAACACGTACTGGACCCATTCATCTTCTTCAAAGCAGGGGAAATGAATGAATTGATCAAAATGTTTCTCTTGGATGCCCTTATATTTTGGTTTAAGCTCAAATGAATCATCTAGTAGTTGTTTATGATAGATATCTCTCAGTTTGAATTCCCCAAATTCTTCAATACTCGCATGTATGTAAACCCTAATATCTTCGGTGTGCAACACGCCATGAGGAACACTAGAGAAGGTTCCTAGGGGATCTACCTCCAAGGATTTGTATGGATGTTTCTTGAATGTGGGGCGAGGTCTATCAAAGATCTTAACTATATTCAGAGTAGCCATTTTTCAAAAGATTTGTAGTGAGATATTGAAAACAGAGAATACCTTATGCGCCTTCGGTTACACAGAGTTGGTTGGATTGATTTCTTGATGTAATGACTTCTGCAAGTGATCTTCGATGAACTTGATGAATTTTATTGCAGAGCTCCACTTTTTATTTCTTCTTGAGCACAAAATGAACAAGTGATTAATGAGAAAACCCTTTTATTCCTTTGCAAACCCTATTATTAGATTGCAATAAATGCTCAACCTACATTATTTCAGTTGGCCTTATTCAGATGACTTGAAGAACTAAATCTGTCCAGATCTATGAACATCATGTGAATCTTCCAAAACATGAACAAATCAAGATGACACATCGCAAGGACATCCCAAACACTCTGTTCAATCTGTAGAATAGGACAATGCACTTCCGGATCTCACCAGACCTTTTTGTAACCCTCTGTTACTCTGGAGCATCTCTCGGAACTGGTTCTACTTGATCAATCACAACTTCTTCACATCTTCATGCGGACCTCTGAAATCTTAACTGGATCATCTCAAGACTCATATCTACAAACCCTTTAATCCGCATCCTCTTCTTGTGCCAATTTTGGCACCACTTGACTGCCTGGGGGAATAAGGTTTTCTTTGTGTCTCCCCCTAAGCCAGAGCTCACTTTTTAATTTCTGGAAGGAATATCAGCACTAGAGTCTAGTGTGGATCCAACCTCTACATTCTCAGAACTTTTCTTCACCCAAATCTTGTTCATCTCACTTTTAACTTCATTCGCATTCATCTTTTGTTTACCCTTGTCTTGATTTTGATTATGATATACTGGACCTCTTTTGTCCTGATTCTTGCTTCTACAGACTTTTGCACTATGACCGGACCTATTGCAGATTTGGCAAACAACATTTCTATGTATATTGATTGATATCCACTTGATCTGCATTGATTAGCCATATGACCTATTCTATTGCATGTAAAGCATCTACCATTGAATGATTTGTTCATTTGCATATTTCTACATTCATGAGACTTGTGACCATACCTTTTGTAGTTAAAACACTGTCTAGAGAAGGATGAATTAGTTTGATTCACTCTCTTTCTGCACTGATTAGCTTTGTGACCAAAGTGATTGCAGCTGTGGTAGTATCCATTGAAGGCTGGATATCTTTGAGCATTGGGCTATCTTACCGGAGGTCTTCTAGGCCTATTCCTTGGATTTTTTGATTCAAAATTCTTCTGACTAGATCCGGAGCTTTCTCCTTTCTCATATCCCAAACCACACTTGTCATCTGCCCTCTTTTGACTTCCAAGAAGAACTTCAAGTTGAGCAAAACTTATCTTGAATTTCTCTTTATATTCATTTGCTGTTTGAAGATCCCCTTTGAGAGAGACAATCTGATCCTCAAGTTTTTCTTCATTATCTTTAGCATCTTCAAGATCAGATTCAAGATGTCTGATAATTCTATCCATCTGGTGGCAATCTTCTGATTTCTCCTTGAGAGATTGTCTTAGATTGTCTTCAGTTTTTCTTTTCTCTTCAATCTCTTGGGTAAACTTTATAACTCTTGATTCCATTTCATGTCTTACCATAATGACTTCTTTTGATAACTTTTCACATAACTTGGTTTTCTCAGTCAGCTCTTCATTTGCATTACTTGCTTCACTTTGTTTTGCCAATTGCTGAAGCAGTTCCTTTCTCTTCTTCATAGAGAGACTTAATTTGTCTTTTAGTTCTCTCATGAAATCATCAGCCTATTTAAGTCTTTCCTTTAATTCATTGACCTCAGAGTTTGACTGTTCAAGATCCTCAAGGGCAGTCTTGAGTTTCTCTTTTAAACCATATGTATCTATTTGGATTCCCAGATCTTCCTTGAGCTATTAGACTCTTGTTGGGATGAACTTAGCTCTGATACCAATTGTTGATAACTGAGAGGGGGGGTGAATCAGTTATCCTAATTATTTCTTCTTTCTGAATTTTCTTATTAATCAATGCAGCATTCAATCAAACAAAACATAACCATGAAAATAGAGATACACATGACACAATATTTTTGACGTGGAAACCCTATTAAGGGAGAAAACCACGGGGTGATTAACCCAAAGATTATTCTCTATTAGAAGAATAAGGAGGTACAAAATGGCACTTGCCAATTAGGGCTCACTGCCCGAGCACACTGCTCACAAGAGGCACACTGCCTACAAAAGACTCACTGTCTACAAAAAGAATGTAATACAATACTTGAATTGATTGGAAGCATCTACAAATGCTAGAGTTCAATTCCTGTTAAGCTCAGTACACTGATCTGCTACACTTCATCTTTTTTCTTTTCTTTTGTTGTTTTCCTTTCACATACCGGACCTTCTTTACTAGTTTTTCTCTGCACTACTACTTTTATTCGCACACAACAACACACACCAACAATCCTCACAACTAAATCCATCATGTATATATATCCGCACAATTGATTTCATCACCTTTCAAGTCGGCACTCGGAATAGTCAATTTTTTTCACAAACTCTGATCTGTCGGCTGAATCCTTCCACACTAAGTAATGCAGATCAAGACTATGCTTGTATAAATCATTAATCATGTTAGCCAAACATGATTCATGCCTTCACAAACTTTACCACCATCAGTAACACATCCAGAAGATAGTCTGATGTTCTATCAGTCAGTTCTTCCTCTATTCACACTGTCACTCAGGAACCCGGTACTCAAGTATTCATATCTTTTACCTCATCTATCACCGGAGGCTACAACCTTGGAATCTATCACTCAAGGTAGTCCTCTTGACTTTCCCAAAACTGTACTTTACCAAGATACTTCCTTTGAGAGATCCGGACCAGTCTGTCAAACCTTGCCACATGCTCTGTTCTTGTTTACCGGACCACAATAATCTTCATTCTGACTTCCGGTAGAGACACACCATGTCCTGCGGATGTGTGGGATGACCTTTGTTGCCATCAATGACAACAAACATGAATCCATATAGTGTCTCTTGCCAACATACCTATCACAAGAAGTTAATAGATGAATCATTTGAACTCAAACCTCAGTACAAGGCCATCCGGGACAAGCATTTTGGACATTACATCCATTTCCCCTATTTTGCAGAAGATGAATGGGTCCGATATGTTCTGAGCAGAGTGCATGACAACTTCATGTGGTTGATGAGGCCATTTAAGATCACAAAAGAGGCTATTAGGGTCGTAACCGGATTGCATGCATCCAGAGGGTTACCTATTCTCAAATCTGTCAAAAACTAAACTGTAAGTGAATCTACCAGATCAAAATTTGATAAGAGAGCAATGACAATAGAAGATATCACTGATCTAGATATCAAGTTTGCCTCCATGATAATTGGCTACAAGATATATCACTCTAGCAAGTAGAACTCTATACCCGTAACTGCAATTTATACTGCTTATTAGATGCTAAGAGAGAATGCAGATTATGATATTTGTGAGCTTCTTCTGAGCCAACTATTGGAAAACTTGCAAAAGATCAAAAAGGACAAGAAGAACTCATTCAAATATGGTGGCCTAATGTTATGTCTCTTGTTTTACTACATGAATGAGCTCCCTGGATCCAGTGGTTGGGTATGGCAGAATGATAGACCGGTTGCCATACAAATCAGAGATTACATGTATGGGCTTGGTGATGCCAAGGCTCAAAGTACAGCACTCTGGGGATACTTCAAGAACTTTCAAAGTATGATGTAGGCCAAAGAAATAATCCCCCAATCATTGGTTGAGAAATACAAGGATACAGTGTGCTTTATGGTAGACACTGATCAATGCCTAATTGAGGCAGTGGAGCCAAGGATAGTCTAGATTATGCCAATGGGGTATGAGATTGATGAGAAAATCCTAGAGCTGCATATCCAACACCTATTGAGTCAGCCCAAGGACCCTAAGGCAGAAAGGTTTGGAACCTTTCAAGAGTTGAGTGTGAAAATTCATGTTGAGCTAAGACAATTAGAGATAAAAGGAAAAGTGAGAAGAGAAGTAGAGGAAGTTGCCAAAAGACTTGGCATTTCTAAAGAAGCAGTCCATGCAAATAGAGAGAAACTAGAAATAGCAGAGAAAGAGAAACAAGAAGCAGAAAAAGAAAGTAATCCGGTGCAAGTCCCCTCCCAGACCAGATCCTCCAAAAGCTCTACACTTGCCACCTCTAAGAGCCAAAAAGCCTCAAAATCAGAAGCCAAGACATCCAGTAAGGGAGAAAAGAGAACAAAAACCAAGGCCACAAGGTCCTATACAAGTCAAAAAGATGATGAAGAGACAGAATCAGATGAGGAGGTTAAAAAAATGAAGAAGAAAAAGAAAACCTCTATGGAATCATCTGCCGGCAAAAATAAAGAAGAAGAAGCAGAAGAATTCGTTGAAAGGCCTACTCTCTGCATTGATGATATCATCAAATCAATCACTGTGGATGGGAATCTGCAACCAATGACTAAATTTTATGATGAATATAATGAAGCTGACCAAAAGATCCTACAAGATGCTACAGTCAGGTATCTAAACATCTATAATAAAGCATTCATTGAAATCATATCTCTAATTCCCAAAAGCCTAGAGAAGGAACTTGAAATGAGAAAGAACAATGCTAAGGAAAAGGATATGGAGATCTGGGAATAGATAGCTATTCAGCTCTATCCTTCCATCACTCCTAAACAAATGAACATGATCTTCAAGGATTGCAAGGATGAGTTCCAGAGCAAATCCAGAATGAACAAGCTTATGCTCAGAGAGACTGATCAAGTGGCAAAAGAGACTAAAGACATCCTCTGGAATGTATATAAAAGATTCAATCTTCCTATTATAGAGGACATAAGTGATGAACCTTCTAATGTTGAAGCATTAAGTGCATCAAAGGAAGACTCCACTAAGAAAATTGTAGAAGAGTCAAAGGAGACAGGTGAGGAGAAGACTAAGGACCGAGATTCCTTTGTTCTGGAAGAGGAAGTCCATGAAGAAGTAAATATCTCTCATCTAGATCCCCCAGTAGACTCCAGAACTGAAGGAGAAGCAAGAAAAGAAGAGAAAATCGATCAAGAAGAAGGGGTAAAGGGAAGAGAAGAAGATCAAACAGAGAAGACCCCAAGTGAAAATTCTAAACCTGCAGAAGGAAAGAAGACTCTGTCTCCGGCAAGAGACACTACAAAAATAGTTAAAGATTTCTTGACCAAAGAAATGATGGAATTAGATGAACCAAAGTTATTTGAAGGACCATTCAATTTTGAATCACTCTCCCAAGTTTAGACACTGAAGATAGCATCCTTTGCCAAGAAAAGGCAAAAGAAAAACTTCTGAAGTCTCACATGGAAGACTGTGAGCTGATAGAAATTGCATCCGGTGTGTTGGAGAAGATCATGCCATCCTTCCAGAAGGATCTTTTAGCCTCTTCATCCGGTAACTTGAAATCTCTTGTTAACTCTATTAGCACACATTTTGATTCTTTGGAGAAGTCAGCAGAAGAGAAAGTCCGGAAAGAGTTTTTGGGTAAGAGATTCTCTGAAGTACAGGGACTTATAACAAATGATAGGAGAAATCCGGATATTGGAATAAAGAGCCTAGAAAATTCTCTTAAAGATGGCGGAGAAATATACAAATTTTGTCTATCTTGGTCCACAGTGATAGTAGACATTGCCAAGAAGGTGGAAGAACAAGAGGGTAAGCTGTTAAGTTTATCTCAAAATTTTGATCCTATCACCTCATCCATAATGAATCAAGAATGCCAAGCTATTGCCACTATGAATGAGATAAAGAGGCTTGAGAAGGAAAAGCAGAATAGAATAAGAAAAATGAGTGATCTAAGAGGGATAATTATCCCTAAGTTAGAAGCCATGCATGAGGCTCTAACTGATGCTTAGACTACAGCCCGGACCAGTGATCTGGTAGATTTAAAAAGGGTAGAAGCTTTTGCATTTCTATTGAGTGGCCACATTTCAATTTTGGACAGGATGAAGCAAAGTTGGGTGATAGAAGTTATACAGTTGAAGACCACCTTTGCAGATATACTTAAGTATATGTAAGTATAACTTGTATATATACTTATGCGGATATGTATAGGCTGATTTTTCAAAATTTTGGTGTGCAGATTCTATCCTTTGCCATTGATGTCAAAGGGGGAGTGAAGAGTAGTGAAAAATGTGGAATCCAGCTAAGGGGGGCTCCAGTAAAAGTATACATAAGATAGAGCATCAGCCAAGGGGGAGTTTGTTATGACACTTAGTCATTTTTCACTAAGTGTTGCCATCAATGCCAAAGGGGGAGATTGTTGGCAAGAGACACTATGTGGCTTCATGAGTGTTGTCATTGATGGCAACAAAGTCCATCCCACTCATCCACAGCACATAGTATGTCTACTGAAAGTCAGATTGAAGAGTGTTTTGGTCTGGTGAACAAGAACAGAGCATGCAGCAAGGTCTGACAATCAGGTTCGAATCTCTCAGAGGAAGTATCTCAGTAAAGTGTGGACTTGGGGAAGTCAAGAGGATTACCATGACTGCTACATTCCAGAGATTTAGCCTCCGGTGATGAAAGAGTGAAAAGATATGAGCACCTAAGTGTTGGGCAGAGTAGACTGAGGAAGAACTGACTGGTAGAGCATCAGACCTTAATCCGGATGAGGAATTGATGGAGATCAAGTTTCTTGAGGGATCATTCATGATTGGCTGACATGATTAATGACTCCTATAACTATCTTTTTGATACGCATCACTTAGTAAGCATGGATTTAGCCGATAGACCAGAGTTTGGGAAAATCTTGAGTATTCCAGATGCCCACTAGTAAGATGTTGAAATCCTTTGTGTAGATATATATACTAGATGGATTTCGATGTGAGGATATGTGTGTGGTGTGTGATTGTGTGTGAAGAAAGGTAGAGATAGGTGTGGAAGCAATAAAACAAGTCTGGTATGTGACAGAACAACAACACTAAAGGAGTGGAAGAATGAAGTACAGTAGATCAGTTTATTGAGCCTAACTAGAATTGAACCTTAGCATATGTGGATGCCTCTGATCAGTTCAAACACCTGGTTACTTTCTTTATACCTTGTAGATAGTGAGTCTCTTGTCGGCAGTGAGCCTCTTGTGAGCAGTGTGCTCGGGTAGTGAGCCCTAATTGGCAAGTGCCATTTTGTACTTCTTATTCTTCTAACAGAGAATACAATCTTGGGTTAATCAGCCTGTGGTTTTTCCCTTAATAGGGTTTTCCATGTCAAAAATATTGTGTTATGTGTGTTGAGTTTATTTTTGCTTCCATGGTTATGTATGCGTATATGTTTTGATGTTGCACTAATTATTAAAGAAGAAAATAAAGTTAAAATATTTAAGATAACCGATTCACCCCCCTCTCAATTATCTACCTTGTTTCCAACATGAATGACTAAGGGTGCATGTATGAATGCACAAGTGAATAGTAGATATATATGCCCCCTTAAAAATTTTGCATGTATAATATGCAAATGTTTTAAGGTAAATAAGAGGCAAAATTACAAGAAGAGGGGAGATCCTTAGACATAATGCTCACTCTTTTAATAGGTTTTCCTTCTACCCCCATATTACAGGTGACAACAAACATGAAAAAGAGTACTCGTGTTGTTAGAAAGAAACAAATGAGATTGCATCACCATGCATAGCAATGAGCTAGTCGGAAAAAGCTACAATTGTCATGTCAAAAGTGAAGTGATTAATAAAGTCTACATCACAAGGAGAATGAATAGGGATCTCCAAGGGTAGAGATGAAGCATAAATGTTATAGTAAGGTCACCATCAATGGACAAAAACAACTTCTTACCACAAACAAGGGAGAAGTGTAGGATCACAATTGAGGTGACTAATGTTAAGTGTGGAAGAAGTATGAAGATATAGGTGAGCTAGATAGAGATGGGTCTTGGTGTCATAATATTAAAAAGGAGACTCAATTATGATGATGTAGAGAGAAGAATTTTTATTTGAAGAAAGAAGGGGTGCTTCAGCAGAAAGGGAGGTGCAAGCACATGTGTCATGAAGGTGTTGAGTTTTGTCATACAAGGCTCGACATTCAATAGTGGAATGGCCAAGCACTCAATGATATGTACAGAAAGGAAGTGTTGATTGATAATTTTGTGGAAATTTTTTGTTTGTTGGAGGAGGAAGAGTGATCAAGTAGTCTTTGAGTAGACTCGGCAAAATACACTCTTGTTGAGATAGACAAGAAGAAGCGGGTGGAGTAGGAAACAACCCTTTATGTTGTGGAGAGTGATTTGATTTCTAAAAAGGAGCCATAGAGACTTTAGACAATGATGGAGGGGCTATAGACAATGGATAAGACTAGAAGCCTAAACCTACTTTAGAAAAGTGCAGTGTCAATCTCATAGGAACCTTAACTCCATGTTCCAAGCACCCTAAACCATTTCCATTGTATCCATGTTTAGAAAGAACTTTGAATCCAAGCCCATAACATGTCTCAAAATGAGATAGAGGAGGAAAGGTGACATTATGAGTTTTTTGAAATGAGAAGTATGATCACATGTTGAAGGAGAAGTAGTAGAAGAATTGATATGAAGAGGGTTATCAATCCTTTTGCAAGGATGTAGATCCTTGTTGAGCGTTGAGATGTGAGGGTGACGAGGGTAAATCTTAAGTTTAACATGCCCATTTGGGTTGGTCTAAAGAGACTCAATCATCACCAAGACATGCATTTGAAGAAGAAGGTACATCATCATGGATAGGATGTGAGGAAAGTGTTTGAGAATTTGTTGAAGTATAAGTAGTTTGAGTGGTGAGTTTAGAAGAAGGAATAGATTGTGTAGAGTAAACTGAAGCCACCTTTAGGATCTCAAGTTTAGATTGGGGGATTTTGTAATCTCCCATGAAGGAGGGTGTGAAATCTAGTGAACCCCAATCGTAACAAAAAAATTCACTTGAAGGCAAAGCACTATTCTGATCATCACTGTTGTTATCAACGGAGAATAGTGGGTCAACTTTTGTTGAAGAGGGAATCAAAGTTTTGAGATATTTTGAAGTAGGAGGTTGACATATGGATTCTCCTTGTAAGAAAATATCTAGATTTGAATCACCCTTGATTGTATAGAGTTTGTTATTATCCATGAATTTCAATTTGTACGATGAAGAGTAGACGGGACTGCCCCCATGGCATTAATCCATGGTCTATCGAGAAGAAGATTATATGAAAGAGAATCAGGAATGACATGGATAAGAGTAGGAAAAGTCATAGCTCCAACCTCAACTGGTAGTTTGATTATCCCTAGTGACTATATACTAACACTACCAAAGCTACAGATAAAAATAATATTAGGTTTAATGAGAGACATATATATATATCAATTTTACTTAACTAGTCTATGCTATAAATATTAAGACCTGATGCATCGTCGATTAGAGTATGCTTTATTCCATTTTTATTAATGATGATCAAAATCATGAGTGCATCATATTGATCTTGAACTTCAATAGGAGTTAACTCATGTTGATGAAAGACAATATCCACACTTGTCACATGCATACAATCAAACATGGCTACTACATCATTCGGTCTATCAGAAGGTGGAACAATCACCTTTTGTAGAGCCTCTTGAAGCATCCTGCAGTATGTAGGTGAGGTTTATATTAAATCCTAGAGTGAGGTCTTAGTTAGAGTAGCGCGGAGCTTCTCGACAAGATCATTTTCTATTTTAGTTTGTTGAGAAAGACGAGGTGGTGGAGGAAGAAAAGGTTTAGAAGGTGGAAGAGAAGTAGGAAGAATCAATGTTTTTTTATTTTTTTTGTTGTTGTGAGTATTGTATGTATGAGAAAATGCATGGTAACTAGGTTTTTGTGACACATTTTGAACAAGTTGGTTGTTTGGATAAAGATGCACAACAATCTTAGGTTTCATTGGGGAACTAAAAACATAAATTGTGTTTATTTGGTTGTTGATATTTTGTATTTGTGTAGAAGTCGATGTGAGCTTTGAGTCTTCCTTCGTGGAAAATTCATCGCTACCATGGAGAACATTGGAGAAAAGAGTAGGTAAAGTGATGCTAAGATAAGTATCTATGATTTTATTGTGAGTAATATTCAATGGTCTTGAATATGCAACTAAAGGAGGAAGAAAAGAGGTCTTCACATCCTTCGTGATATCCAAGGTACTTGAACATGCCACCAAAGGAGGAAGAGAAGAGCTCTTCACATCCTTTGTGATATCCAAGGTATTTGAACATGCAACCAAATGAGGAAGAGAAGAGGTCTTCACATCCTTTGTGATACACAAGGTACTCGAACATGCAACGAAAGGAGGAAGAGAAGAGGTCTTCACATCCTTTGTGATATCCAATGTACTTGAACTTGCAACCAAGGGAGGAAGAGAAGAGGTCTTCACATCCTTTGTGATATCCAATGTACTTGAACATGCAACTAAAGGAGGAAGATCAATAGAATGAGCCATGAAATCATCATGTATTATAGTAGAAATAGAAGAACTATCACCATTACTTTTCTCATGACAATTCATGAAGATGAATTTAGTAAAATCTTCTAATATCAAAGGATATACACCCATAAGGGTCATGAAGCTAGAAAAATTAGATATACAACAAAGGATCTCATATATGGAACATATAGAAATATCAATATCATACATGGTTGCTATGTGATCTAATAAATGTGGATGAAGATTAATCAATTTAGAAAATTTGTCAATATCTATAATATATGCATGTAAAGATCCCAAAGAGTAACAACATGAAGATGCCATGATGAAAAAACTTGTCTAAGATATGCAAGAGAAGTGCCTAATTAGCTAATCTAATTAAACACAAGAAGAAGAAGATTGCAAGCTAGAAGGGTTTGTCAAAAATGTAGGATTTTTGGTAACCACAATAAAAAAGATCTATAAGTGCATTGCTTCCTAATGTGAATATATGAGATAAAAGAAGGTATACAACATAAATGTTTAATCAGATTTATCAACTAATTAAACACATCTACAGATCTGAGGAGTGAAATTAGAAAATGCAAGTGTAGGATATGTCGGGTTCACCAAAATGTTACATAGGAAAAGAGAGCCTAGTCAATTATAAACTAACTAGATCAATCTTTCCTATATAACATTAGACAACAAGCCAACCAAGACTTGTGTATTTGACTATAGTCCTCAAAGTAGAGCCAAATGGCCTGGGGCTTGGTTGTTTTCTATTGTAATAGATGAGGTTGATTAGATAATAGCTAGATCTAGGGTTTTAAGTAACCTAAATAATAAAACAAATAACTTGCAAGTGTTTTAGAACTTTTGTGCAAAAATTAGAAGCAAATCAGGGTTGTGCAGAGATGTCAGAGCCTATAGATGGTAATAGGGGTGAAAAAGATGGGACATGAGTGGATGGGCACCCTAGTCCTATGGTTTTAGCCTAAATTTTGGGGTGGAGATCTATATCCCTAATTCTTATGCCTTTCTATCACTATTTCATGTCAAAAAACCTAGATGTGAGATCTACACACACAAAAGAGGAGAAATGGTTGTGTTTTATAGAGGCTTGCCTTAGTCAAACCTCATGTAATTGTTCCCACTTCCACAATAGTAGAGATTAGATCAAGTGTGTGTTCCCTAAGTAGGCCAAGGTAGATCTGAATAATCAAAGATAAATGTAAACAAGCATAAAGGAAAGATGTTACCATGAACATGAAACACTTGATGGGATGATGTCACTATCAAATCACCACAAGGAGAGAATGAGAGAAGAGGGAGATTCCACCAAGATTTGAAACAAGGGTTAGTACACATAGTAATAATCTACAAAATTAGAGATCTTGTAGATAAGATGTTTTTAGAGAGCAATATCATCATAAAGAGAATCTAGAGAAGGAGGGTCATTAGCATCTTAGTGTAAATGAGTATTCAAGACTTTTTTATATATGATTCCCAATTACTTCCTAAGGGCCCAATTGAGTTGAGGCCAACAAGGTGCATCACTTAAGTCATAAGGCTAACAATATAATTGTTATGTCAGAAAATGTCTCCCTAGACTTTTCCCCTCCTAAGTTTAGCTCCCGGGTCCCTTGTTTTGCATCTTACATGCTTATTTTGACTCCTAGAAGAAAATGACCTAAAACCCATGTCATATGGGGCATGAGGGACATTTTTGCACTTAAACCTACCCTAAAATAGGACTTGCATAAATGGGCGTTAGCACCCTTGTCTTGCCCTATTTCAAGTAGGTCCCAAATTTGAATGTCGGTTATGTGACCGTTAATTAGGTCCCATGCTGACATATTAAGTTTGAATTATGAAATTCTTGGCAGCAATGTGTGTTGTTGCATATATAAGCATGTTTAGGGATTCATTTGTAAACTAGAAGATGATTATGAACTTGTGGCAAACTTATGATTTTAGAGCATTCAAGATATTCATTGTTGCCAAGCAGAGCATTATTATTGTGTTTGTGATTGTAGATTTAGCTCCATCTTGTCATGTGTTGAAGGATTTTCATCTACATGTGAGCTACACCTCCGAGGTGATATTTTCCTCTATCCTGCAGGGACACGCACTCTTTATCTGACAACAGTGTTCAAAAGACTTGAATGTCCTTCTAGGGCTTGACTGAGGCAAGCCTCTAAACACCACAACCCCCAACCACACTCCTTATGATTGCAAGTTACAGGTATCAGATTTCATGGAGTGGAGTTGCAAAGGAAGGTTGTGTAGAAGATAAGGATTCTGGATCCGATGGAAAGAAGCAAATTAGAGAACTTTTGGGACAAGGGCGCTAGTGTCAGTGTCTTCTAAAGTTGCATACATAGAAATCTCTTTAACAATGACAATCAACATCTGAAGAGGCTCTAACATCCTGAAGAACACCCTTCCTTGGACTCAGGCACTAGTTCCAGTGTCCTCCACATCTCCCGGGACAGAAATGGAAAGTATTGTGATCATCAGTGTTGGAAGGAGACCAGGATTCCCTAAAGAAAACACCACCTTGGACAGGGGTGTGAGTGCCAATATCCTTAAGTATTCTACATCTTGAACTTTGAAAAATGGTCAGTAATTAATCTTTGTCTACTACCTTAGTCTGCAAGCATTTTTTGTAATTCATCATTTTACTTACTGTTTTGCATAATTAGGGTTTCAAGGGTATTTAGGCATTAAATTAATACATTAATTAACAATCTCTAAATTTCCACATTGTTCCAAGTGACAGCCTAACTTGTAGGTGAATCCTCTTCTAAAAGTGTGATTCAACTCAATTGATATGTCATTGAATGTTTGTAGTGAAAGGAGGATCAACCCATAAACTGCATCAACCCTCTTTTCCTATAAAACAATAATTTGTTAGGGCCAAATTTCTAGGACACCAGTGCCTGGGCACCCTAGTCCTGGTAATTTGGGATATCAAAGTGCCAGATGACAAAGGATTAAACCTTGTATCTCATGAAAGTGTTAGAAACTACATCTTGTAAACAAATATGATAATATAAGCCACAACAGGTGCCAAATGTAGTGAAATTGTAAAAGGGGTATACAATTTCTGATAGTACAGTTCATGTCGACAATTGGGGCCAAACAAGGATCTAGGAACTTGTTGGTGAGTTCCATAGTTTCTAGAACATGCCAAATTGTTGATGCCTTCTTCCAACTACACACCCTCCTTGTTGGTGAGTTCCAAATGACTTGGAACTCATCAAATTCCTTCCTCTTACATTATTTCCTCCCTTTCGGTGAGTTCTAATTGACTTGGAACTCACTGAAATCCTTTACTTTTTGTAGTGCACTCAGGTATTTTTTGGTGGTAGAGTTTTACAAGGGACCAAGAACACTTTCAAGGATTTCCCTTGTTCTTGGAATAGGGGAAATCTCTGGAATTGTTTCTACAGGGCTTGAAAATGCTGACTAAGCCTAACTTAGCTAAATTTTGGGCTTTTCTAGAATTTCCAAAGGTAAACATGCATTGTAAGACACAATGGACCAACTCAAGGGATTTTGGGTGGGTTTAGCACAATTTTGTATATTTTTCTAAGAATGGTTTATTTGGGAAAAATGACAAATAATCAACATTTTGGTGACCTCTCATGGGTGTTTGCCTACTAAACATAAGAATCCAATGGCCTTAAATAATACATTGGGCACAAAAGTCAAAGAGAACCTGCACCAACCATCTAAAAAAAGATTTTAGACCACATCAAACAAAATTACCTCCAACAATAACCATGAGATGAACATGAAACAACAAAGCATACAATCTCCTAAAGAGAGTGCAGTGTGTGCAACAATACTTGGAGGAAAGAAACCTATACAAAACTACCCTAATATAAACTAACCAGCAAGAAACTAACTCAAACAAAGCCATTTACTAGTTTTTCAAAGTAACTTCCCTTTACAATCAATTTAGAGTGCTTTTCAAGCTTATGGACAACCAACGAGAGGTGGAGAAAGATTGGGCATACAACAAGCTAGTGAAATATTTCTCCAAGAATGAAAAAAGTTCACGTACCCACTTGAGTCGATTGTGAATACAACTCTCTTGGAGTAGATAAGTAGGCTTATTGTGTCCCTCTTGATACTCAACTTCATGCTTAGGAGTAAGCATGACAATTGGTGATCTCTCCTTGTTTGTTTCTAGTTGGGCTAGATGTCTACTGGGGCGTCCTCTTGAGGTAGCATTTAAGCTAACAACTTGAACCTCATGCTTATGCCCAACTTATTTATCATCTTTCTAGCAAGAATATTTTGGCTCTTGTAACTTTCTAGGAATATTCTCTGAAAATAAACTTTGAGTGCACTCAATGGTGCAATATTTGGCATCAAGAAGTTTATATCCATGTTGGATAACTGAGAACAAATCTTCAAATTGTTCTCTATCATGCTCAAAATATTCAACGCTATCCCCTAAAAATGTGGAAGCTCATCAAATAGGTCAATGTCATCATTATTTTTAGCCTCTGAGAAAATTTACTTTACAACTTCTTCCTCGGGATGATAAAAAGAGTTTTCATCATTCAACTGCAAGTGCTCTCCAACCTCATTATCATCAAAGTATTCTTCATTTTTTTCTTCATTTGATTGTGTCTTCATTGGATCTTGTGCAATTTGCCTCTATGAATAAATATTCTCATCATGTACTATTTGCATTTTTGCCCATTCATTTCACCAACAACATGAGAGAAATCATCAAACAAAACATTCAAAGAAGTTAAAATTTCAATCCAATATAAAGAGAGATCATATCTTCTCCTTGAGAACTAAATTCATAACAGAAGAGTCACAAGGTGATTAAAAGCTTCAAAAGAAAGAAAAGATCAAGAATATCACCTAAATCCTAATCCTTGATAGTAATTAAGCACTTGGACTACTTAAACCAATAGATTTGAGATTGGAGTCACCATGGTGTTGAAGAAAACTACCCTAGATAGCAAGATGCACTGAACAACACATCAAAAATCTTCAATGGATGATGTAAGAATCATCAAACCGGTCCCACCGGGCTTTCCAAAAACTATTATTGCTTGGATTTGCAACCTTTGTTGAACCTGGTGTTCTAACAATCTTAGGAGACCATTAGACTGGCCTCAAGGTGTGGGACCTTGATATTGAGATCAAACCTCTAGACAAGGTTGATTCCTCTCTGAGCTTAAAATTCAAGAAACTAACTAAAACTAAACTTATTATAACAATCACCATAGAAAAGGGATAGAAGGGGAGAACTGGAAATACAAAGGTAATGCACTAGATTTAGCTTGAATAATTTCTAAATCAACTCCACATGCACAAAATGATATTAAATCAGCTAACATATGTATGCACAATTATCATGAAACTCATACAGAGGTTAAAGAAGAAATGGAAATACAAGGAATCAATGCTTCACAAACCAAATCCACATTGATTCAACAATACATAGTGCAAAAAGAATATGAAAAAGGAAAAAATCAATAGTTTTATTGATTATGGAGGAAAAATAGTATAGTTGATATGGGGCTTGACTTTTTAAGACCAACAACAACAATACATCTTTAGAAAATGCATATATATCTTTACAAATTTTACTGTTACAATATGGACATGGGTGGAAGAGTGGTCAACAACTTTTTGTAGGTCGCCTATGCCTACCACATCAAATCCAAATGGGCATGTCAAAAAATGACATGGTTGGAGGGTTCCTTTATGCCTTTGGAATATGATTTTCAATGTTGGAAGAATCCACACACTAATATGGGTCACTGAAGCCAACTATTTCAACCACTTTGAGTACCTACACATTATCTTCTTTTTGCATTAATGGTGTTTCTGGGTTGTGAATAGATGTTTCCATAGTCAACATGTGCAAAAATGCATTTTGGCACTTCTACAACACTTTAAAATATTGATTTTTGTATTTTTTGGCACTTAAAATCTCTTCGGGAATTTTTTAGTGATTTCAAAGTCACTCAGAACTTGCTGAACTCACTTGGACTTTATTTTCCATCCTGTCGGTGATTTCTAGGTCACTCAAAACTCACCAAAATTCACTTGTTCACTCCTCTTCTTCCTTCCCTACTTCTTTCCTTGCCTTTACTCATCCTTGTTTTGGCTTTTTTACCATCCAAAGTTTGGATCATCACCAAGAACACTTCGAGGTTTTCCATGGTTCCAGGTGTTAGGTGGAAAAGAGAGACCAAGCCTACAAGGTTAAACTAGCTCAAACCCTTTTCTATTAACATTGAGACAGAAACTGAGCTTGGCTTCTACCCTTGAGGGAGAGACAAACTATAGGGTTTTTTCCTCTTTGTTGTATAGAGAAGAATCAACCAAATCTAACCAAGCAAACTAGGGCAAAATATCAAACACTAAATGAGAGAGATTGAGCTACAAACAATTGATGAAAACAAAAACCAAAAATTTGAAAAGATTGCAAAGATGAGGAAAAAAAAGAACAGGAACGTGGAGTCAGTATGCCACAGGAACCAGGGCACTGAGCACCTTAGGCCCTTTCTAGGGTTTTACATAAACTAGGTCTTTCGCCTGATCTATACCTACAAATTCTTCTTTCTCCTAGACTGATATTTCCCGAAACCTATTTCTTCAACCTGCACATGCAAAAGAAGGAAAAAATATTGCGGCTATATAGGAGCTTTCCTTATTCAAGCCCGCATTTCAGTATTCCTACCTCACGAATATGCCAAGATTAGAATAAGATGTTGTGTGTGCTTAGAAACCCTAAATGTGAGCAGTAACATGCAAGATCTAATCAAATATATCAAACCCTAACCTAATATGACTCAAGCAAATATGAATAGGAATGATCAAAGGATGCTTCACTTAAGGAAACATACAACTTCACCTCAAGGATGAGGATTCACCAAAGGTTTGTTGAATAAGAAGGCGATGAAACTATACCCTTGGAGGGTACTCAAGCCAATCTCAAGTTGGTGGTTCCAACCCTTCTCCCAATCATGTAAAGTGCTTCAACCTAGGAATAATGAGATAGACTCAAGATCTCATTCCCTAGCCTTCATATAAATCCTTCCGAGAGAAAAGTTGTTCCACTTGATCAATAAAAACCTGTAATAATTCAATAGCATAGAGAGAGAGCATAATATTTGCATAAAGAGAAGTTTCCATAAACCATCTAACATCTAGTTTCAAATGAAATAGGTTGCTTTCTTTTATACAAGGCTTAAGAAAAGAGTAATTTGAATTAAAAATCCAACATCATGCATCAAAAATCAAATTTGAGTTTAGGGTCAGCCTAACCATCATAAAATCCAACTTGTGGACTTAAATTGCCTTCCTAAAAACACTAATGGACTTAAATTACCTCCCTAACCATTTTTTACTATCATGTACTCAAACTCTTATAATATATGTGATTTTGATCGATGATTTATTGTGTTTATGTTAGATGCTATGTGTAATTTATTTTGTAAAGTAAATTTAACAATGATCTAGTTTGTATGTATGTAAAATTTAAATGCAAATGTGATTTGTGTAAAAAAACTGTGTAATTATTTAACAAATGCAACAATGATTTAATTGATACATGTTATAATAAACACACATATGCTTAATTAAATATTTCTAAGGTGTCCAAGGGGTTGAGCTTAATCGGTTAAAATGTTGGGTTCTCATTATGAAGACCTAAGTTCAAATCCCCATTGGGACATCTAATGTGGAATTCTAAGTTGTGATTCTTGGTCTTACATAGTTGGCTTCTAATGTGGATGTGGATGTGGTTTCTTAATAAAAAGATGATTTCTAAGTAGTGACTCTTGGTCTTCCATAGGTGATTTCTAATGTGGTTTCTCATAAGGAGATTGTATTTGTAAACGATATGCAATAAAAAAAATATTTCTAAGGTGTATACACATGTGAAAATAATTCAATTGTGATCTAATCAAACAACATTGTAAAATTGTTAAATTAGATATGACAATGAATATTGAAAATGGTGCACGCCTAAAATTTTATATGCTAACAATAAATTAATTTTTTTTAACTAAGAAAAATACTTTAAAGAATCAAGACAACTACATAGTTTGTCAATATTGAAGCAAACAATGAAATAGAAAATTTGAATTAACTATCTAATGATCATTTTCTTTATAAAGAAAGTGCTAGCATACAAATGAAAGTAAAGATTAAGCATAATATCTATGCAAATGCATAGTGTTAATATGTTCTTTGAGAGGCATACCATGCATATTGGGTAGTCTATATGCCCCCGATCCAAAGACTTCAGTGATGATGTTTGGTCCTAGCCAATTCAGGCTAAACTTACCTTTCTTACCAGGAGGTGCATTGACATTGCATTGATTTTCATAGAGTACAAGATCTCCAATATCAAATGAATGATGAATAACATGTTCATTGTATGAGCATTGAATGGACTTTTGATGGGCTCAGAGATGTTCGAGAGAGTTTATGCATTGTTCATCGAGCATCTCAAGTTGTTGATATCATAGCTCTCTTTGAGTATTCTCATCGAGAATGCCATTAAGAGAAATTCGTAATGAAGGAATTTCTAACTCCAAAGGCATGATTGCATCGGCATTGTATATGAGGTTGTACGGAGTAGCACCCGTATCTGTATGAACACTCATTTGGTAAGCCCATAATGCATAAGATAGTTGAGTATGCCAAACCTTTTGATGTTTGTTAATAGTTTTTTCAAGAATATGTCTAATTATTTTGTTAGAAGCTTCCACCTATCCAATTGATTGTGGATAATAAGGTGTGGAGAAGTGATGTTGAATATGATATTTTTTCAAGGAATTTATTCACATCTTTATTCTTAAATGATGCACCATTATTAGAAACCAAAGTGGAAGGCATGCCAAATCATGAGATTATGTTATCTTGGATGAAATGATAGATTACTTTAGCAGTCATGGATCAGAGATGAACCAATTTGACCCATTTCATGAAGTAGTTAGTAGCTATGAGAATGAAAGTGTGTCCTTGAGAAGGAGGATAAATTTTTCCAATCAAATCCAAGCCCCACACGGAAAATGGCCAAGGTGAAACTTGAGCATGAAGTTCCTAGGTAGGATCTCGAATGAGATCGTTATGTTGTTAACATTATAGGCACCTTTTGACAAAGGAAAAAGAGTCTTGCTCCATGGTTTTCCAATAGTAACTGATACGAAGTAATTTTTGAACTAGAGATTTTACACTAAAATGACCTCCGCAGGCACCTGAATGTGCCTCTTCTAGGGAAATTGGGATCTCAGCATTACTAAGGTAATAAAGGAGGTGACCTTCATAGTGTCATCTATATAGTATGTTTGATAAGATGATGTACTGTGCCACGAGTTTGCGTATGCGAGTTTGGGCACTTTTGGATGCTAGATCAGAAAAGGTACCATCATGCAAATACTAGAGTATATGGGAGTATCATTCAACTGCATCTACGTTACTACAAAAGGCAATTTCAGATATTTCAGATATTGAAGGTGATTTGAAATTATGAATGATAAATTGATAATTCCCTGAAGAATCGTCATGCAATATAAGAGAAGCAGTGCTTGTCATTGCATCCGCATGTCGATTATCTTTTCATGGAATTGTGTCAATTGTGAAAGATGAGAAATTCTTCAAAAATGATAAGGCCAACTCTCGATACTGAGATAATTTATCTTGATTTGCTTGATAAGATCTAGTGACTTGTCTTATGATCAATTGAGAATTGCCAAATTTTCTAATGTGTTTTCTGTTGAGAGACATTGCGGCATGCAAGCCAACAATGAGGGTTTCATACTCAGCAATGTTATTGGTACATATAAAATTAAGATGGTAAGATATAGGAATTAGATTACCTATGGGAGGTACTAGTATAATACTAGCACCTAATCCAGTTTAACATCTAGAACCATCAAAGAATAGGTTCCACTTACTATCAACATCCAAGGAAAGGATTTGATCATCAGGGAATGATTCTTGATTTGGAATAGAAAAGTTGAAGGAGCTTCAGCTAAGTGGTTAGTCAATGCTTGACCCTTAATTACCTTTTGGGAGACAAATTTAAGATCAAATTTTTTTAACAACATAACCCACTTCGCTAAGCATCCTGAAAGATTTGTTTTAGTGAAGAGATGTTTTAAAGGATCAAATTTTACCATTACATTAATTTCAACATTTAGGAGATAATGTATCAGCTTTTGTGTTCCAAAAATAAGAGCTAAGCATTGCTTTTGTATCGCAGAATACCACACTTCATTATTGAAAGCAAAGTTTGGTTGATATAATATACAGTGCGCTCTTTCCATCGTTATCATGTTATGGTTAAAAATTTGTGAGAGCATTAGGAGATGTTGATGTGTAAAGAATAAAGGGTTGTCCAGAGACGATAGGTTGTAATATAGGAGGATTAGCTTGGTAGCTTTTGAGATCATCAAAATATTTTTGACAATCCTCATCCCATTTAAAGTTAGATTCTTTCTTGAGTAGTTGTGTAAAAGGGTGAGTCTGATCTGCGAGTTGTGAGACAAATCACCGGATGACTTGAATCTTCCCTTGTAAACTACAAAGTTTCTGAAATATTTTTAGGAGGTGGCATGTTGACAATGGCATCAATACTTTTTGTATCCACCTCAACACCTTGATGTGAAAAAATAAATCCCAATAGCTTACCACTATCAATGCCAAAGACACATTTACAGGGATTCAAGTGCATGTTGTATTTACGTATATGCTCGAAGATTTGATAGAGAATTTTGATGTGATCCTGACACAAAATAGACTTAGCCAAGTTGTCATCAACATAATCCTATAAAATGTTATGCATGAAATCATGAAAGATAAGTGTCATAACATGTTGATAAGTTGCACTAGTGTTTTTAATCCAAACAACATGCCAACCCAACAAAATATTCCCCAAGGAGTTATAAAAGTTGTTTTATATTGATCTTGAGGATTGATGAATATTTGATTGTAACTAGAGAAACCATCCAGAAAGGAGAGTAACGTATGGCCTACAGTGGAATCAACAATCATATCAATATTAGGAAGTGGAAAATCATCTTTTAGATATGCTTTTCTTAAATCTCAAAAGTCATTGCAAATTCAACAACGATTGTCAGATTTAGCAACAACTACAATATTTGAGATCCAAGGTGAGTAGTCAATAGGGCAGATAAAGCCTACTTGGAGAAGCTTATCTATCTCAACTTTGACTAAGAATGCAACCTTAGGACTCATCTTGTGAATCTTTTGTTTTACAAATTTAACATCAAGATGAATGATGATATTATGTGTTACTACCTTAGGCTTGATTCTGGACATGTCTAAATATGTCCAAGCAAAGAGGTCAAGATATTCATGTAGAAGAGAAGTAAGTTCTTGATTTTCTTTAGGATCTAGATAGTTTCCAATAGCGATAACTTTTTCAAGTTTATCCTTATCCATCTCAAACATCAGGAGGATGAACTAATTCTATAGTTGACTAATGAGATGGCAAAGTATCATTAGATAAACAAGCATCTTTCCCAAATTATGCTTCTGCATTTAAATAATAAGGAAATCCATGATCATGATGGTAATGAGGCAAATGATCATAAGCTCCTAGGAATTTAACCAAAGCTTCATCCACTGAAAAACTATCCAAAGGAATATTGCTAGAATCATATTTTTTGTCAATCAATTTCACATATACCCAATTAAGTGTAGATGATGAAATTGTGTTTACATCTAGATTAGGACGACGAGTGGCTTTACTGGGTTGTAAAGGATGGTACTCCAAGTCCAAATGAAGAGTAATGTAGATTAGCCTCTAAGGGGACTTTAATGCCTTGTTCCTTTATACCACAAACATTACCATTGTATCCACATTGAGAGAGGATTTGAAAAACTTGACCATAAATAGATGCCATTTCCAAAGAGGAAGGTG
Organism: Cunninghamia lanceolata; assembly: GCA_027924645.1. Lineage (NCBI taxonomy): Eukaryota > Viridiplantae > Streptophyta > Pinopsida > Cupressales > Cupressaceae > Cunninghamia > Cunninghamia lanceolata. The sequence goes on from BSBN01001048.1 coordinate 13,985,818, forward strand.
GCACCTCATAGGTCTCATATGTTGTAGTGTAATGATAAGTGTTATCATCATTAATTTTCAAAGAAATTGTAGGTGTCTTAGGAGTGGAAATTGAAGCAACCTTAGAACTTTCTGGCTTTGAAGGTGAGACTTCATACTCCCCCACAAAGGTAGGTGTAAAGTCTAACGAACCCCAATCATCCCTAAAAAGTGTATTCAGAGGTAAGTCAAATTCTTTTATAATAACCTCTACATGAGAGGGAGAATAATAAGCTTTAGAAAGAGGAGAGATCAAAGTAAAGGGTTTAAAATATTGATTATTTTTAGCTTCAATTTGTAGACAACTTTTCATAATCAGATCAACTTCAATTGTTTGGATCTGGTTGTTATAAATGAACTTAATTGATCGATGAAGGGTAGATGGGACTACCCCCATGGCATGGATCAAGGGTCTACCAAGAAGAATTTTGTATGAAAGAGAATTACACATGACATGGATAAGGGTAGGCAATGTCATAGGACCAACCTTAATAGGTTACCCAATGATTTTCTACCAACATTATCAAAGCCACAAATGTTGAGTTTATCTAGTTTTATGAGAGAGGTATCAGCAGTGATTTTATGTAACAAGTTTATGCCACAAACATTAAGAAAAGATCCACCATCAATCATGGTACATCTAACCCTCATTTTATTTATGATGATGAATATCATAAGAGGCTCATATTGGTTTTGAACTTCTATGGGAGGTAATTCATGTGGTTGAAATATGACATATGTTTTTGTCACATGAATACAATCAAACATAGCTGCTACATCATTCGTCTTAACAGTACGTGGAACAAACACCTTTTGTAAAGCTTCTTGGGGCATTCCGTGGTATGTAAGTGATGTTTGTATCAACTCCCATAAAGAGATCTTTGTTGAAGTAGCACGGATCTACTCAACAAGATCATAATATCTACTAGTATGAAAAGGAAGACGAGATTCTTGAGGAAGAATAGGTTGAGAAGGTGCAAGAGAAGCAGGAACAAATTGCATTTGTTTCTTTTGTTTATTGTTTCTAGTGTTATATGTGTGAGAAACCTCATGATGCATGGGTTGTTACAACATATTTTCATTGAGTTGACTATTTCTAGTGATTTGTTTTGCATAGTTTAAGATGTAACCAAGAGGTCTAGGTGTTTTCATAGAACCTCGTATTGTGATAGGTTGTGATTGAGGAGCATCATTACAAAGATGCACAACAACTTTGGGTTTCTCAAGCTCTTTTGGGGAATTGGAAATATATTTTATATTGATTATTATTTGAAATAAAGATGGTTTAGGAGCTGTAGAGGATGATTTTGTAGAGATGAAGTCATCTAAGGCTTAATCTAACATTTCAAAATCATCACTACTAAACGGCTCATCAAATGCATTGAAATCTTGAAGAAAGAAATCCGACATAGTTGCATACCCTGCTTTTTCCAAATCTTATAATAATGAAGTAAAGAAGAGGGAATGAAATGAGTTTTGTATATGTTTCTATGCTAAAAAAGGTGAAATATACCAATCAAAAAACACTCTAATAATGTTATGCAATGACGAGCTAAAACATAATCAAGATTTTTCAATTTTCAAGCTAGAATTAAATGAAATTTTTGATAACCCTAATCAATGTATATGTATGAATGTGAGATGTATAATTCAGAAATGTATATCAAACTCAGTTATAACCAGATCTAAAGAATTAGATTAGAAATTTATATTATACTACAATGATCTAATCTTATGATATGTAAACAATCTAACAAGTATATGTTTGTTTTTCAAATTTCACATGTAAAGATACAAAGAATTTTCTAAACACAAAGGATGATAAGGTACAACAAATGAAATTACTTTAATCAGCCTATAAATGCTACAAAGATCTGAAACAACACACTAATCTACAAAATCTAGGTTCAAGAGTAGCTAGATTTTCTAGAAAATACAAGAAATTTGTTGCCCTAATTATGGATTTAAATGCAAAATGTAATGTATACAAGTATGAAAGTGATGAATGAACCTAATCTAAATCAGATCTAGGATAGAAAACAAATTATTTTTAGATGAAGAAGGATGTAAGAGTGTAAGAAGAGTCAGGTTCACCAAAATATTAGGTGGAAAAGAGTGACCAAGCCTACAAGGTTAAACTAGGTCAAACCCTTTTCTATTAACATTGAGACACAAACCGATCTTAGATTCTACCCTTGAGGGAGAGCCAAAATATAGGGTTTTTGCCTCCTTTTTTTATAGAGTTGAATCAACCAAATCCAACTAAACAAACTAATGCAAAAGATCAAACCCTAAATTAGAAAGATTGAGCTACAGACGACTGTCAGAAACAAAAACTAAAAATCTGATTAGATAGCAGAGATGAGGAAATAGATCAGAATAGGAACTTGGAGTCATAATGTCATAGGAACTTGGAGTCATAATGTCATAGGAACTAGGACGCTAAGTACCCTAGACCCTTTCTAGGGTTTTACAGAAACTAAGTCTTTTGCCTGACCTGTACCTATAAACCGTTCTTTCTCCTAGACTAATATTTCTTCAACCTGCACATGCAAAAGAAGGAAACAATTTTGTGGCTATATAGGAGATTGTCTTAGTCAAGCCCCCATTTTGGTATTCCTACCTCACAGATAGCCAAGATTAGAACAAGATGTTGTGCGTGCTTAGAAACCCTAAGTGTGAGCTGTAACATGCAAGATCTAATCAAATATATCAAACCCTAACCCTACATGACTCAAGAAAATAGGAATAGGAATGATCAAAGAGATGCTTATCTCAAGGAAACATACAACTTCACCTTGTTAGATGTAAAAAGTGGGAAAGATTGAAGATAGTTTTAAAGGTATCCAATCAAACCCTCCTTTCACAATAACATTCAAGGACAACAATCGAGCCAAGTCATTATAGATAGAGAGGACTAAACTATAGGTTGATGTCACTTAGGAATGATATGGAAAGATAGATTAGATTGATAGATATGTCAAACCCTAGATCCAATAAGCCTTAAACCCTAATTGTAATAAAATTGGCTATAGACGAAAAAGATACGACAGATGATCACATAGGAAGACACTAAATATAGATTAGAAATATACTAGGATTTGGGTTTTTAGAGGTAGAAACTTCAGGGACAATGGGGTGGGTGCCCAAGTCCAATAGGGTAGTTTTTCTATGGATCTAGAATAGTGAAGTGTGTAATACTACAACTTGCTTCAGAGTTTCTAGAGATGCCAATCGAGAGGACTACAGGGCAGACACCCTAGTCCAATAGGGTTGATTTTTTGCACTTTCTTCTCAAATCCCAAATCTCTATCCTCTGTTGTACTTCTTTGTAACTCCACTTCACCAAATCCCACACCTGTAGCCTCCAATCACAAAGAGAGGGGTTTGGGGATTGTGGAGTTAGGAGCTTTCCTTGTTCAAGCCCTGGAATGACATTCAAGTCTTCCAACACCGTTGTTAGATAGAGTGCATGTCTTTGGAGGATAGAGGCCAAATCAAATGATGAAATAGATTGATTTAAACACAAATAGATGTCACCTTGGAGGTGAAGCCCTCACGGAGATGAAGATCTCTCACACCATGAGATGGATTGATGAAGCCAAATCTACAACAAACACAATAACAACACAATTTTGCTCTGTAACACAATGAATTCCTTGAAATCCCTTATCTCAATATCACATGTTTGCATTATCCATCTAGGTTTAAAATGGAGTCCTGAACATGTTTAAATATGCATTCCCACTAAACTTTCATAATTCAAATTGAAAAGTCTAACAAAGGGAAAGTTTTTTAACAATCATATGCCGACATCCTAAAATTTAGGTCCCGACAAATCAGCCTAGACTAGGCACTAGCGCCCAAGTCCCAAAGCTAATTTGATTCATGATTAAGCATTAAAGTGGACCCCTAAGTCCCATTTGACATGGGTTTTGGGGGAAATTGCTTCGGGATGAGTGTTAAACATGCATAATGAAATTAAGGGGACCTAGGAGCTAAAACTAGGAGGTAAAAGTCTGAAGGAAAATTTTTACGACATAAGACAGCTCAAGGATGAGGATTTACTAAAGGTTTGTTGAATAAGAAGGTGATGAAACCATACCCTTAGAGGGTACACAATCCAATCTAAAGTTGGTGGTTCTAGCCCTTCTCCCAATCATGCAAAGTGCTTCAACCTAGGAATAATGAGATGGACTCAAGATCTCATTCCCTAGCCTTCATATAAATCCTTCCAAGAGTAAAGTCCTTCCACTTGATCATAAAACCTGCAATAATTCAATAGCATAGAGAGAGAGCATAATATTTGCATAAAGAGAGCTTTTCATAAATCATCTAACATCTAGTTTCAAATGAAATAGGTTGCTTGCTTTTCTACAAGGCTTAAGCAAAGAGTAATTTGAATTAAAAAGTTGACGCGTCAAAAATCAAATTTGAGTTTAGGGTCATCCTAACCATCATAAAAGTTGACTTATGGACTTAATTTGCCTCCCTAAAAACATGGGAGGGACCAGGGCGCTAAGCACCCTAGGCCCTTTGGGGAAATTTAGTCACAAGCCCGTATTTAATGTGGTTCTAACTCCAATTCTCAAATTAGTTCCTAGGTTATGACAAAACTTTAACCAAAATTATGACATTTCATATAAACAGTGATCAACTAGGACCTTAGGGTAGACCTAAAAATTAACTAGGTTTGGGATCACTAAATTGATGAGCTAAACATAGTGAAACTGTGCTTACACAATCAAGGAGTACAATTTATGAAATAACACCAGGAACCATGAAAAACTTCAAAGTTATCATCTTTCTTTTTCTACATCATTTGTCCTTGAGTTTCAAATGACTTGAAACTCACCAAAATTCACTTTTCTTTCCTTCATTCTTGCTTCCCCATGCCTTACCCAAAATTGGCCCTCACTTCTTGTTGGTGATCAGAGGTTCGCTAGGAACCAAGAACTTGTCACCAAGTTCCATGATTCCAAGAACCATGTGAACTCCTGACACCTTTATCTCTACTCTCATTCCTTCCCACAACCTTTGAAACCTTCTTCACTTGTTCTATCAACAAGTTCCAACTGGATTGGAACTCATTGAATCCTTCATTGGTCTTAAAAGATTCCTCATTCCCCTATGTTCCTATCAGTGATTAGGGTTGGACGAGGAACTATGAACTCGTCAGCAATTTCCATAGTTTTTGGAACAAGTCAAATCACTGACATCTTCTTCCAATGACACACCCTCCTTTTTGGTGAGTTCCAATTAACTTGGAACTCATCGAATTCCTTCATTTTGCATTCTTTCCTTCCTATCAACAAGTTCCAACTGACTTGGAACTCATTTTACATTCATTTTGTAAGTGGTGGAGTTTTACAAGGAGCCAAAAACACTTTTGGGGATTTCCCTTGTTTTTGGAATAGGGGAAATCTTTGAAATTGTTCCTGGATGGCTTGAAAATGCCTACTGAGCTTAACTTGGCCAAATTTTGGGCTTTTTTAGAATTTCCAAAGGAAAACATGCACTGTAAGACACAAGGGACCAACTCAAGGGATTTTGGATGGGTTTGGCACAATTTTGCAAATTTTTCTCTAAGGATGGATTATTTGGGCAAAATGAATAAAATAATCAATAATTTCCATTTAAGAAAACAAAACCAAGTCCTAATCATCAAAAAATGTAACATAGTAAATAAAGTTTAAAATTAAAGGAACATCACTTGGAACAAACACATTTGAATGAAAAAGATCCAAAATTATAGAAGACTTATGAAAACTCAAATAAAGTTGAACGTGATTTTGTTTTCCATGGGTGCAATGTTAATATAATCAAATTCAAGATTACAATCAAATAAACCTTCAACAAGATTTATATTCTTTAAGTTCCTTAGACACTTCTCTCCTATGTGGCCTAATCTTTGGTGCCATATCATTGTCTTTTCATTTAGTAACTTAGTCCCTATAGAAAGAGTGTCCTTAGGTACCTAGAAAGCACAACCATCTACTAAAGAAGATGCCACCCCTTTAACCAATAAACTAGATGAAGGCATGGTTTTAATAGAAGTACTATTACACTGAACTATGCATGCATGACGATGAAATAATGTGCCCAATATGACACCTCTAGAAACCACTATAGAAACTCTAACCATATTGCATTCTGCATCAAAAAATATAACCTACAAACCCACATCAATCAATTTTCTTACAAATAATAGGTTTTGTGCTAAAATAGGGATATACAACACACCACTAATTCACTTAACTCTACCATCAAGAAATTTAATTTATACTCCACCATGACCAATAATATTTAAATGAGAATCATCACCCAAGTATACCTTACCTCCATCAAATTCTTTGTACTATATAAACCAATCTCTATAAGAGGTCATATGAAAAGATGCACCTAAGTCAATCAACCATGTGTTGTCACTTTCATGTGTTGTTAAATCTGCAATGAAGGCATCACCATCTTCTTTTTCAAATTTAGAATTAGATTCAAATTTCTTTTTCTTTTCCTTCTCCTCTTTACATTCTTTTTGAAAGTGACCAAATTTCTCATAATTACAACATATCACTTTGGACTTTCTAGGAGACTTTGATCTCCCCTTGGACTTGGAGATAACTTCTCTCACTACATCTTATTCTTCTTTCCTCTCTCTTTTGATCTACCATGAACACTTAGGGCCTCTTTGGCATTGACAAAAACCTTCCTTCTCATCTCTTCAAAAAGTAAAGAACCAACAACATCTTCAACCTTCAATGTAATAGAAGTACTCCTAATGGCCATTATGATATTATCCCATGTTCATTATGTAAAGAAAACATCAAAGTCTAACATATTTCTTTCTCATCCATTTTTACACCCACTGAATTTAATTGTGCCACCAATGTATTAAATGCATTCAAGGGGTCTGCAATTTACCCACCTTCCTCCATTCTTAAGGAATATAATTTCTTTTGCAGAAATAACTTGTTAACAAGGGATTTAGCTCAATAAATTTCACCCAATTTTTCCATAATTTATTTTTAGTAGGCTCTTCATAGACATTAATCAAATAGAATCTACAAGACATAATCTTATGGGAACTTTTTCTTTATGTTTCATAATGTCATACTAAGCAACTATGGTTTCATTTATAGGTCTATGAACTTTCTCATCCTTAGCACTCCACAAATCATGATCTACTAATAGATCCTCTATTTAAATATTCCACGACTCAAAATTTATACCAAAATAATTCTCATCCTCAATCCTCCCTGATGTGATTGCCATCTATAATTCCTACAATAAGATCACAACGTATTCTTCTACACAAGCTCCCACTCAAACTAGATTAGGTCAAAAAATCTAACAACATAACAAATGAAACCAAAGGTGATTAGGTTCTCATACCACTTGTAAGGAAGAAAGGGTGGAAGAAAACAACTTCCTACACTACACCTTGAGAGGAATGTTATGTCGTAAAATGTGTACACTAGCATTTTACACTAAGTTTAGTACCTGATTGGACCTAAAATGTTTCCTTTGTTAATCAAGACCTATTTTAACACCTTTTTTAGCATAAAAATATAAAATCTCCATCTCAATGAATAAACCTGATGGAATCAACTTAGGACTAAACTAAGACCACGATATTTGACACTCCTCAGAGTTTGTGGGGCTAAAAGCCCAAGGCACCCGAGCGCGCTGGTCCTAGTTGGGATATTTAGCCCCTCTTGTGGTGTCATCTTAGAACACCTCCCTAGTTTGTATTTGTCGGCCTCATTGTGTTTTATTTGTCATAAGTGAGTGAGGATGCATATATAAAGTAGTTTTGTATTTCATTTTACACCTAGATGGATACTGATAAGTTTTCTATCATATTGTGTTCTATGATAAAGTGTTCTTCATTCTTGGAAGTGCTATCTACTTGTGGATGCTATTCATGTTTGTTTCCAAGTCTTGAACAAAGTTTCAATCCTTCTCCATCACTCTCCTTGTTGGTGTATGATCTTGAGTTATCTTCATCAACTAGGGTTTTACCTCTTGTTGTAATCATCATCATTTTCATTCATATTTCTATCATATTATTATAGATCTGCCCTCTTCCCTCCTAGGGCATGTACTCTTGGATCTAATCATTTATCTAATGGAGGTGGAAACACTAACATAGGGTTTGACTGAGGTAAGCCCTTATACATAGCACAACATTTTCCTCTTTCCTTGTGTGCAGGTCAGAGAAACAGGTTTCTGAAGGTGATTTCTAGGAAGAAGATAGAGCTTGTAGGTACAGGTCTGGTGATACCCTAAGATTCTACAAAACCCTAATTACAGTCTAGGGTAGTCTTTGTCATTTCTCTTCCTAGATCTAGGTTTTGAATTGCTCCCTAATTTTGGTGAACCCATCATTTCTTGCACTTGTGCATCCTTCTTCTTTCAGATCTAAGTTTTTTACTACCCTAGGTCTAATTTGGATTAGTTTAATTAATCATTTTGCATGCATACATAGTTAAACTTTCCATAGTTTCAAAACTAGGGTTTGTCAAAACATTGCATTTATAGAAAATCTAGCTAGTTTTGACCTTAGGGTTTATAGATTTGAGGGTTGTTTCAGATCTTGTTGAATTGAAAGATTGCTTGCATTTGTTGTACCTTGTCATTCTTTTTTGTTAAAGCATTCTTGCATCCTTGCATTTGAAATTTGAAAAAGAAAACTTCATTCTAGACTTGGAAAAGGCATATTTCACTTTGTTTGCATCTCATAAGGTTATACCATCATAGTATGAATTAAATTTATGACTTTTGCATCAGATCTGATTGGTATTACAATAGTTTATCATTTGTAGTGTTACATTGTATATTTTAATCTTGTTCATTGCTAGAATTTGTCAAAAAAGTTGCATTTTATGAAAACCTACTTGATGTTAGTTTCAGATTTTGCTTTCAAATTGCTCTACAATACTACAAATGTCATCTTGCATTGAAAATTGAAGATAGGAACAATTTTGAGAGGTTATATCTTTAAAAAACCATTAAAATTTGAGTTTAATTTAAGCATTGGCATTATTGAAATCTAAGTGGATTTGAGTAGAGTTAAATTTGATCAAAGATATTTTATGTGCATTATGTTTGTTTAAATTTGAACAAAATATTGCTTCACTTAAACAAAAAATCAAATCCTTCTTTTGCTACATCATTCATTTCTTCTATTTGTACATCTTGTGTGTTACTAAAGCTTGTAGACGCTTTATGAGCTTTGTGACCCGGTGCCTTGATTCTAACATCCTTGTACGAAGAAGTCTTCGAATAATGGGTTCTAATTCTTTGCATTACGATGATACCAATACATCAGAACCCTAAATTTCTGGTCTTATCATACAAGAAGGCCCATCACTTCTTCATGATATCCCTACTTCGAATCTTCCTAAAGCATCAAAATTCCATGAATCCATCAACATTGATGACTTTGTGGCTCATTTTCCTAAAGCTCAAATTCAGAGATTAGACACTAAGTTAGCTAATTTCTATATAAATTTGTAATCTTAGTACACATAGTTGAGGAGGTCATTCTTGTTGTTTAGAGTCTAAGAAGTTTTTTGCTCAAAGGTCAAGGAGGATTGGAAGTCTTGTGTGGCCTTTCTCATATAGTGCATAACAATATTCTATCTGCATCTAGTTGAGTTGAAATCATCACCAATGTCACTTCTTCTAATCAAATAGGGACTTAAGTGTCAGCACCCATACCAACACTCCCTCTTCCTACTTATACTTCTATTATTCTCACCACTAATACATAGCCAAGTAATAATTCTAACACATGTGTTGGGTTGTCTACTGGGAATCCTATTCACCATTATAGTATTGTTCCATATAGTTACATAAATTCCACACCTAATGTTACCCCACCGAATGTCACTCCACCTACATCCAAACCTCCTATCACATTCCAAAAGGCTACTCATACACCAACACCTAGTCCTTCCAATTCATTCCAATCTCAACCTAGTTCAACTTCCAACCATGTCATAAACTAATTGTTGCAAAATATGACCTCAATCCAACAACAATTGGCCAACATAAACAATAGTCCACCTAAACCTAATATGACAACACATTATATCTATAGCCCTTTGTCGTATTCCATCCTAAGAACTCAAATTCTTGACAAGTTTGAAACTTGGTGCAGGGGCACATGGCAATTTTTGAATTTTTGCTCTCAATAAGAGCCTAGGTGGAAATGTTTCTCCATCATTGATGTAATAAAGTCTATTTAAGATATTTAGAGGTAGTGGAGGTCACCTAGGCTCAGAGTCTTAAGTAGTTGTATAATTTTAGTTAGTCTTTTTTTAGTTTTGTTAGTGGGAAAGCTATTTTTAGCCTCTTTTTGGCTTGTAAATGCCCATAGGTGTTATGAATCAAACATATTTCAATATATGCATGGTGATAAGACTAGAGAATACTTCAAGGAAGGAAGAACAGAAGTTTTGAGTGAAGAATTAATAAAGATTTTCCAATTTTTTGCATTTTATACTGTATTTTTTGCTTTTCCAACGCTGGTACAGGTCCGTATTGTACTGTCATGGCTCCAAATTTTTGAAATCTTGAAGTAAGTAGAGATAGATTTCATTTAAACCTAACTAGATAGATTTTCATTGTGTTTGAAGCATTTGGTGGTCGTTTTTCTAAAACTGGCTCTAAAACCCTGATTTTGAGGGTTTTAGGCAAACAATGGGTTTTTGACCCATTCGACTTGTGTTGTACCTCCAATATGAGTGTAATGGAGTTAGATGTGTTGTGTTTCCTTATTCATGTCATTACAGGAGCAGGGAATTGAAATGAAGTGATGTTTGAATCCATTTGAGTCTAATATCTTCATGTATTAGACTTTTCAAGCATAGTGAAGTAACCAAAAGGTGGAAAGGTGACTTGGGATGACTTAGCATCCCTAAACCCAACATATTATATCATTTTGCAGCCCCCTAGACACCTTGAAGTTGGTTTTAGAAGTTTGGAGTAGGTTTGTCACGCACTTGCTTTGAAAAAGAGACTTAATTTAGCCTAGAATAACAGGTATAGTCACTTTTTTGAGGCATGTGTTCCAAAGAAACCTATACTACATGCTTGATATTTTGTGAAGAAACTTAATGGGTATCTAAAAAGCTAATTTGTTCATGGGTTTGCCAAGTATTATGTCAGTTATGCATGAAAAACCCTATTCCAAGAGCTACAAGCAATTTGAGCTGATTGCAAGAGAACGTCTAGAACAGGGATAACTTTAAGGAACCCCCCTTTAAAAAAAATTATAAAATCATGGCAAATCCTAGCTAAGTGCTATAATTTTCTTGGTGAATCTTTCTTTTTTTTTGGAAAAATATTAATTTTCCTTGCAAATCTATGCACATTTTAGAAATTTCTAAAAAATCATGGCGAATCCTAATCAATAATTAGTAAAAAATAATCATTATAATGGCGAATCCTAGAGAATAATCACTAAAGAAATTAATTAGAATGGTGAATCTTTCCTTTAAAAATTTGCACAGTTGATCGGTGCAGTCCGCCTATATATATTTTTGTTTTTTGTAATGTTGAAGCAGGGGCCTCGGGGTGGTAGCCACTGGTGAGATCAAGGGACAACACCCCTTGCGGAGGTCAAGGACCAGGTCTAACCATAAAATTTTAAATATTTAAAATTCTAACTTAATTGATTAATTATAAATAAACTCTATAGTTAACCCATCTCTCTAAGGCAATTTAAAATGATAAACTAATTCTAGAATAATAATAAAAAAATTCATTACACTAACCCTTAAAGAATTAAGGGAATAAAATATAAGTCCCTTCATATTTGAAAATAATAAATATTTAAAACTGCATGGAATAATAAAATAAAAAAATCCAAATATAAAGAATAAGAATAAATAATTATTTATTTATAAATCTTAGCCAAATACTATCATAATTACATGCACTAATAAAATATAAAAAAAGAATAAAGCACAATTTAAAAGCTTAAAACAATAATAAAGTAAATACTCCATTAAAAACTTAAGTTAGCTACATTTTAGGAGTTAAATATGCAACTTCTATTATATTTAAAACTTGCTAAAACAATTGCACAAATACTTTTCTTTCTACCTAATCCTTTCATTTTTTCCTAATTGTTTTGTTGTAGAATGATTTTTAAATGCTTTCATTTTTTCTGTAGAATGATTTTTTAAATGTGAATCTCAGAAACCCATTTCTCACCACCTCCATTTTGGTGGGCTTCTATGTTTCTTTTATTTATCTTTGTTAATGATTTTATTTATTTGCAAACTATTAACATTATTTTTAAATGATTTATTTATTTGAACTGATGTTGGCATTATTTCATGTTGCAGGTAAAATTTGAGGGGGGGAGATTTAAAAGTTTCATATTATTTGCATGGCCATGCATGATTCCAATTGGAGGAGAAATTATTTATCCTTTTTAGAAAAAAATTATTTGTACTAGATCTACATAAATGATTTGAATACAAATTGTTTTATTGGCAATAAAGATTGTCTTATTCTATAGGATTTTTTATATTTGTCATATATATATATATATATATATATATATATATATATATATATATATATATATATATATATATATATATATAATTAATTAATTAATTAATTTGGTTGATTGCAAGGATTTAATTTTTATTTTAAAAAGTATTTTAAAAAAAATTAAAGAGAAGCATTTTAATTCTTTTAAAGAATGTAAAATATAGAATACATGTTTCTGCATTTTCTCTTAAAAATTTTAAGAGATAAAAAAAACATAGATGTTTGTCTTTTAAAAAATGTTAAAACATTTTTTTTGTTTTAAATATGATGATAAGAGGGATTAGGGCCAACAGGCCATAACCAAAATGTTACAATTTTTTTTAATTTATTTAATTTTGTTCTCTATTTTTTCTTTATTTTCATAAAACTAAGATTTTTTTTATCATAAATTTAATTTCAATCTAAAACTGGTAATAAAATCTATAAATGCAATTCTGTGCATAAATAACAATATGTTTATCAAACTAAACTAAACACTAAATCAAATTAAAAAAGAGTAAATTTGCACCTTATATTTTCTCTAGATCAACAATCTGGTATTGGATTTGGAACTATGTCTAGAATTGAGCTTAGGTATCTGTGATCACTAACATTATAAACAGGCTCTGGATCAATTGTTCACAATGAATCTGCAACTAGAAAGGATGTTGCAGGCTATGCTACCTATCCGCCGCTACTGGTGATTTGCTACTGTGATTGGACTACCTTAGCTTAGGGTTTATTATGATTTTCATTTAGTTAGGTGGGAAAGAAATTTTGGGCCTCACCAAGCCTTTTAAAAGGCATGTGCTTATGGCCCCCGAAATTAGATAAGAGCCATGAGATCAAATTCATAATCAATGGTAATAAACAAAAGTGATATCATAATCAATGGTAATAAACAAAAGTGATATTGAAAGCGAAAATAACCCTAAAACTACATAATAATTTATTAGTAAAGGCGAATATTGTCCCAAAATTAATGGCGGGAATTTAAATAACGCATCATTTACATGGCAAAATAATTCAACTTATTAGTTTAAAATAATAATGCTTTGGCGAATTAATTAATACTAATTATTTTTTTATAAAAATGGGGTGATTTAGTCCCCTTTGTAAGCTAAACTATTCACCATTTTTGGAGGCCTCTATTTCAACTATTCGCCAATTGGCGAAGATTCGCCACTAAAAAAATTCATGGTCTAGAAGGGCAGGGTGTCATGAGTCTTTGTGACCTAGAGTGGTCTTAGTTTGCCAAATCAAAGTGATTCAAGGTGTAATAGGAGGTTAGTAAGTGGGCTAACACTTTGGCCCCCAGTGGTGCATGTCTTACCATTTGACAACCATGCTAGGAGGAGGGCAATTTGTCATGTTGGAAAAGTCAGTCAAAGGGGTTTTATAGAAATCCTTTAGATGTCTTTAGGGTGCCTCCCCTGCACTGCATCAAGACCCCTCACTTTGAGAAATATAATGGGAAGGGAGACCCTAACAACCATGTGGTATCCTTTACCGCTATGCGTAGTGATTTCTTCTTTGAGGATGCAATCTTGGTAAAACTCTTTTCTAGGTCACCCAAAGACATAGCCTTGGATTGGTTTTTCTCGCTACCTCCTAATTCTATAACTTCTTTCTCACAATTAGTCAATAATTTCCTCAAACATTTTCAAGCGAATATTGGACCTCAAGTCTCTTTGATGGACTTGGTTCATTGCAAACAAGCGAAAGAAAAAATAACAAATTTTATGGGCCATTATCAAGCCCTTTTCTCACAAGTCCAATATTTTATTCCAAATGCTGATGTGCAAAGAATATTTATAGGAACTTTACAACCTCACATCCATGACAAGATATTGTTGATGCGATATAATTCATTCACTCATCTTTACATGGCTCTTCATGATTATCAACTTTTGATAAGTCAATATGAGCATAATCCCTCATCGGCTTCAGTTGGTTAATCTAAAGTCTCTCACAATCATTCTTTCAAAAGACAAAACAAAAACTTCATCAAGATAAATGAAATTTCAATGAATAACACAAGAAAACATGTGGTTGTAGTGTCATCTCCTACTCCCACCCCTTACAAGTTGAAACTGAAAACAAGAAACTTCACTCAATTATTACAATCTCTCTATGCTATCAAGACACAACTTTTGCAAAATAATCTCATCAAGCTTCCACCCATTAGACCTCTTGATCCAAGTAATATGCAATCATTGTCCTTTGATTTGAAGGCCTTTTGTCAATTTCACCGCTCTGTTGGCCACGACACTGAAAGATGTATGCATCTTAAACATGAAGTTCAAGACCTCATCGACTCCAATGTCATCCAAGTTGTTGGTGTGAATGATAAAACAAGTAAATCAGTGGCAACTCCTAATCAAAATCTTCAAATATATATATACCAATCCTTTACCTCATCATGAATCTAATGTCATTGATATTTTCATGGTGGATGCTCACCCTCACAAAGAGCAAGTGGATTTGAAACCTCCTATATCTTTCACTCCACATGATGCTACTATTGAAGCTCCTGATGGACCTCTTTACATTACTATTCGAATCAATGATAAACCTATTAGAGGTGCTATGATCGATCCTAGATGCATGGTGAATGTAGTAACTGTAGAGTTTCTCTACATGCATGGATTACATCGAGATATCTATAACATATCAGAGATGGACATTAGGGCACATGATGGGTCTATCCTTCCAACTCTTGGTGCTTTGGCTCTTGAAGTTAAGGTTGGGCCAAGAGCCTTAGATGTTAATTTTTTCATCATTCCTACATCAAACTTATTTCATGTGAAATTAGGTCACCCATGGCTCTACTCCATGAAGGTGTTCCCCTCTATGGTTCACAAGTCCTTAATGTTTCCATTTGAGGGATAGGTGCATATTGTACATCACAATCAGTACCAACCCATTGCTCGCAATGGACATTTTACACTTGACTACTTCTAGCCACAACTAGTTGAAGTCGCTTGAGATAGAGGATTTATTCTTCTTATCATATCAAAAGTTTAAAGAAGAGAAAATAGCAGAGTTATCGCTTAGTAATATTCCTCCTTGTGATGTTCCCAAACTTCCTTGATCTTTTGAGGCTATGAAAGTAGTTCCTCCTATCCCACAGGTGGTGAATGAAGCTAAGCCTGAATCAAAGGTTCTTTCCCATCCACAAGCATCTAGTAGATATATTGAGGTTCCCCCTCCACCATCCCTTCAAGGACAACAAGGAAACCTTTGAGCACAAAATAGACCTCCCTGCAATCACAATGTTACTTTTGTACCACCTGCCTCCATGGAGACAAGTGGAAAGCAATCGGTTGTGCATGTTTTATTTCCTAAGGTTTCTCTACTCCTTGAGGATGCTCATGTACTTCCACCTATTTCACAAGTTGAGAAGGAAGAGCAACCCGCATTGATGAACCCTTCCCTCATAGTTTCCTACCCTATACTGGTTTCTCCCATTTCTTCTAATGTTCTTGAAGCAAAGGAAGAAAAGGAACCCACGTTGGAAGATACTACCATTCCCCTCACAAACATCATGAATAAAGATAAGTGAAATAAGATTGATAGAGAAAGAAAGAAGCATCATCATGATATGGCTCACCTTTCCATAGGAGAGGAGAATCTCCCTCCTCGCAAGTGTTTATCACCGACATATGCGAAAGATGAAGCTTCACAAGCTGCTATGGAAGCTATTGTACTTCATTATGATAGCAATTCTAAAGATAATATAGGTATGGCTCTTGTTCATTATACCTCATGTGCTATATTTCAGCTTGCATCTTGTCCACCTATCCAAAAGGATGATGAGAAAGATGAAAGGAAGCTAGGTGTGTAGAAATCGCTTCCTACACTAATCTAAAGAAGAGATATGAGTGCAATTTTTTTTTAACCTTTACAATTATAGTGTAATTAAACCAACAACAGAGATATTGCAGCAATACACATACACCCAGAAAGAAGACAGAAGAGAGAGAGAGAGAGAGACAAGATATACGTGGGGAAAACCCTTATAAGTGAAAAACCCCACACTCCAAAACACAGCTCAAATGTATTATAGTAAACAATCAAGGTTACAATACAGTTTTAGATCCAATGCTCTTGCAGGATTCTTCAACACTCGTATCTAGAGATAATCCGGCAGCATAACAGTACCTATCAATCACATAATACATCTCCTCTCCAAGCACCTGTTTAAATAGAAGTTACAAGGCAAAAATGAACCTTTCTTGGAAAGGGCGTCCAAATTGGCGTCATGGCCCAAAACCCATGCCTAGGGACACTTGTCCAACACTACAGCATGGTCATGATACTTGTCACATCACCCCATCCCAATATGGACACCTAGTGGGTGTGTGCAAGAAGTTGTGTCCACTTTTTGGCCAAAAAGTGGAAGTGTTTTTCCTGATTTTCAGAATTTGTCACATTTGACCTAAAAATTTGAAGCACTTAAAGGTGGAATCTTGGAAAAAGTCAGTAAATATGAAATGTAGTACTCAGAGTCTAGTTTCCAAATATGTAATTTTTTTCAATACCCAGATGATAGAAATTGATTTTGAATAGGCGTTTCTAAAAACCACTGTTTAAAAGTCACTTTTTTTTTACTATACCATGTACGTGTACGTCATCCATATTTTGACCTAAATAATCATATTTTTCAAAATCCTTTTGGGAAAAGCTTTGTAACTCACTGAAGCACGTTTTCCATATTTATTTGTAATTTTTTATTGAATAATTTTTTTTTTATTAATTTTTTATTGGCCATTTTTTGTCTTTTAAAAAATCATCATGTACGTCACGCATAAGATGACCTAAACTTAACATTTTTTGAAATTTTTTTTTTTTAAATTGAAAAGAATTGTCTAAAGTACGTTTTCATACAATTTGTTTTACAAAAAAATATTTTAATAAAAAGTTATTAAAATATTAAAAAACCCTGATAATTCAAGGTTATGAACCTATTTCATCATAAATTGATTAAAAAATAAAAAAAATAATTTAATTGTAAAAAAAATTACATATTTAGAATCTACATTGTCTCCTCTATAATGGGTTTTAATTTCGTCAAAATATTCTACAAAATAGGCCTTTAAATATATGCCCAAAGTCACTATTTTGTTGTAACATTGACAGGGCCTTCAAGGTGCAGGTCAAACTAGGACCAGAGGTCAGGGTCGGGTCCCCAAAGCATTTTCCGAAGCGGGTTACAAAGCAAAACCCGAGCCTAAAATTCAAATTTTGAATAACGGGATCCCGTTTATAGAACGCGATCCCGTTCTATAAAACGGGATCCCGTTTACTACTCCATCGGTGGTGAATAAAACGGGATCCCATTTAATAAACGGGATCGCGTAGTAAATGGGATCCCGTTTATTAAACGGGATCCCGTTTTATATAACGGGATCCCGTTTTATATAACGGGATCCCGTTTTATATTTGCCCATTTTTTTAATAAGACTGTACTATGACTGTCATTTCTGCAACTTGCCCTACAGTATGGCTGACAGCGACTCTTGCAGCATTCTTTGGCATATTTCTTTCTTTTGCAGGTCCATCAACTTGAAGTATTGTTGGTATTTTGATAGAAGCCATCATGGAGACGTTATTTGAGTGGAATTTTGTTGAATTGGTACTTGTTTGAAGGATTTGAAACACATTCAAGTTTTTGACATTACATGCTTCATAAATTTTTTAATCATGGGATCACAAAGTCGTAATAAGAGGAAAGATAGGAAGCTATTAACCCCTGAAGAAATTGAAGCAAAGAGAGTGAAGGAGGCAAAAAGGCAAAGAGATAGAAGAGTAAAGATTCAATCAATGAACAATGCTGAAGCATCCAATTCCACAACTATTGAAGATAAAAACATTGAGGAGACCATGGATATAGATGATGCAAGTTTGCAAGAGGTGAATGTGGAAACTAATACGATTATGCAAACTACTCCTGGTATGTCTTCAAATCCCTCTATTAATGCTATGGAGAATGTTTCAATGGGCACAAATCCAGGTACTTCTTCAAATCCACTTTTGAATGAAATGGAAATAGTGTTGATAGGAGATTTAAAACAAGCTGGATATAACAATGTTGAGATTGATAATATTCGTAGAGATCAAAATTTGAAACAAATTGTAGTTGAAAATGAAAATAAAAATCCTTTTGTTGAAAATGAAAATGAAAATCCTTTTGTTGTTGAAAATGAAAATGAAAACCGTTTTGTTGTTGAAAATGAAAACCGTTTTGTTGTTGAAAATGAAAACGAAAATCCTTTTGTTGAAAATGAAAATGAAAACCGTTTTGTTGTTGAAAATGAAAATCGTTTTGAAGTTGAAAATGAAAATGAAAATCTAGGAAGTGATGTTGAAAATGAGAAATATTTTTTTAAAATTGAAAGAGATGTTTTGGATAATCTTCCTGGTAAAATTTTTTGGAGACAAATAAGAACACATGCCAATAGATTATATAAGAAATTTTTTTATCGTAAAAAACTATCATTTCAATGTCAACTAATGATGCAATTAATGAGAATGTGGAAAATGAGAAAAGTAATGAAAATGTTAGGCATTTTTGTTAAACCAAGAAAAAAAGATCAATCACTAAAACATGATATGTCTACTGTTGCTAGTGCCATTGAGTCTATTGGAAGTAATAGTCGATCCAAAGATAAAAATGCAGCAAGACGAGCTATAACAACTGCTATAGTGAATAAAACAACTTTGAATAGAAGAATGGTAAGCAATATTAGTGGAATTCTAAAAATACATCCTAAAACATTGGTAAGAGCGGCAAAAAGAAGAGAAAGTATAGAAAATGATCCAATTAACCAATGTTGGAGTTTTAGTGGTCGACTCCCGAGATCTGACATGAAACTAAATGTTGAAATCAGATCTTTGATCGAAAAATATTGGCATGATAATACTAGGATATCGTCTAATGCTAGAGATGTTTTAAAATTAAGAGTGGGGTCCAAAGTTCGCGATCCTCATCCAAAACACCTATTAGATACAACGCAAACTGAATTTTATAGAAAATTTTGTGATGAATTAGTGTTACCTGGTAATATTAAAATAAGTCAAAGATCTTTTGAAAAATGCAAACCATGGTATGTAAAGATTAATAAGGAACGAATATCTTGTTGTTGTAAAACGCATGTTCAATTTCGTTACTATTATGATGTGTTTCAATATATACGTTGTACTTTACATCGTAACATGATTATACATGAATGTGATATTAATATGCCAACTGAAGCAATAAAAGAGTTTATATCAAGTTTGTTCTGTGAAAGATCTAATGAAAAAAGTTTTTATTTAAGTTCATGTATTTCTGGACAATGCATTAGTTGTGGCAATCTTTCTTTGTTAAGAGTTTGTATGCATGAAAGTGTTGAAAATGATTTTGGACAACAATTAGTGGATGTTAAAAGATTTAAGAATGTTGAATATTCTTTAAAAGATGGAAAATTTGGAAAGCGTTGTGATTTAATTACAGAAAAGGTTAGTGTGCATGCATTCATATCAGAATTTAAAAGTAAAATTATACCAAAATATGTCAAGCACTCTCAACAAGCTCGATGGCTTGATGGACAATTTCGTGAATGTAGA
The DNA here is from genome assembly GCA_027924645.1 of Cunninghamia lanceolata. Taxonomy (NCBI): domain Eukaryota; kingdom Viridiplantae; phylum Streptophyta; class Pinopsida; order Cupressales; family Cupressaceae; genus Cunninghamia; species Cunninghamia lanceolata. The sequence continues at coordinate 14,005,999 of BSBN01001048.1, forward strand.
AACACATTTCCAGTTGGTACTATACTATCAGTGGTTGATTTTGTAGAAAACTATACTTTAGCTCCGCAAGAGGAAATTCAATCACAATATTACAATTCAGTGCAGGTTGCTATGTTTGTTCATATTGTTTATAGACATGCAGATGATAGCACAGAGAATATAGAAAAGTTTTGAGGGAGTATCATTTCTATTTGAGTGACAATCGGTTACACTCGTCAGAGTTTGTTCAATATTGTTTCAATATATTTTATACAAATTTAAGAGAAAGAGGAATCCAGATGACTGAACATCTTATATGGTCAGATAATTGTACGGGGCAGTTCAAGAATGCTCGAATGTTCTATTGGTTATGTAGGGTTCACAAGGAGAATAATGTCCAACATATGTGGAATTTTTTTGAAGCTGGACATGGTAAAGGAGAACATGATGGAGCTGGTGCATGTGTTAAAAGAATTCTTGCTAGACAACAATTAAAATTTGAGGATGCAGTAAAATTTAAAGATGCACGTGGGATTGTAGATTGGTGCAATACAAGATTATGTACACCTGGATCAAGCGAGTACTCTACAGTTCATCGATTCTTTTGGTTGGTTGAAGAAGAAAATATTCTACCTAGACTTGATTGCCAAACAATCAGTGGATCTACTAAATGGCATTCATTTAGGAGTTCGAATGCAAGTACATGGACTATCTGGACAAGGGAGCTTGCATGTTTTTGTTAGTTTTGTATTTTAGGAGATTGGGAAGCATGTGAGAATACAGAATGGGTTGAAGAGTGGAAACAAAGACCATTGACACTTGCACAAGCACATAATCAAAGTGAAACAACAATTGAAGACAATGATCAACTGTTTGTATCAGACGATTATGACCGTGTTTCAGACCTTGTACAAGAAGGTAATTTAATTCAAATCATTTCATTTTATTTCACTTTGATTACTAATTTGTAGTGCTTTTATTTATTTATGTGTACATATGAATGCATGTATGTTGATTGGTCAAATTTTATGGACATGTGCAAGTTATTGAATCAAAATTTGTTTTGCAGGACATGTGTATGCTGTTGTTGCACCAAAGAATAATGAAGAGGAAACTGAATATTGGTTGGCTCGTTGTGTGGAGACTAAACATAAGTTAACAGCACCTCCAGAAGATGATGATGGCTTTCCTTATCCAACAGGTTTGATGATCCCCTTAAGACATCCCCTTAAGCATATTTTAAGAACTTCTTTGATCCCCTTAAGCAAATTTTAAGTATTTCTTTGATGATGCCTATCATTATCCAATAGGTTCGGTGGTGGTTGTTGGCACTTGGCTACGGAAATACCTAATAAGGAAGAATGGTTTGCCTGCATTCGAAGATTATGAAACACATAAGAAGATTATACACTACTCACATTTGGTGTTGGCAACAAATTTAAAACTGGAGAGGTATCGCGGAAAACCTACAAATAAAGAGTTATGGAACATTTCTATGGAAGACCATGAGACAATCATCGATGCATTGGAAAAAAGAGAGGATGGAGATGGTATAATGGAATAAGTAAATACAGGTAAATATAGTTAAATAGATTTATATTGTTGTTTTAAATATGTATTAAATACATGTTTTGATATTTCTTGTGCGTTATTAGTTGAAATTGATTTAATTTATCCTTTTATATCCTTAGGCCATCATCACAAATTCATCAAATACTTTGAAACAAAAACTTGAGAGGCACTCGTAAATACAGGTACAAATTGTGTATATCTAGATAGTTTTATATAAATTAAAATACATGTTTTGATTCAGATATATTGATAAATTGCTTGTATTATTTTTATATCAGGTGGCATGAAGACCTGCTACATTCTCCTCAAGTTTTGGATTTTCTTGAGATGGCATATAACGACATTTTGTATTTACATTATTTTGAGTTGGCATATATGTACATACACAATTACATTATTACACATTTTGTTCAGAAATTTGTATACATGTGTATGTACACAATTTTATACTCTACAGTATTAAATTTATCAAAATTATTATTTTATGTATTTTATTTGTTAAATGTCCATGTTTTTCTACTTAGAATTTACTTTAAATTTGATTTATTATATTGTTCAATTTGGTTGCTTTGGGCAACTTCACCAAATTTTGAGAACTTAAGACGTCCCCTTAAGACATCGTAAATTAGGACCCCTTAAGACATTCAAAAAGTTAGCATAGCTTCTCTCATTAAGGTTATGTGGAATTAGCATTTGTGGCTTGAAACTCCTAACATTTGGTATCTATAAGTAGTAAAATCACATCAAGCCTACATGACAATTTGATGATGATAAATAAGTCCTAATCATAGTCATGTAGGTGTGAATTACACTCCTACCAGTAGTTTCACTCTTGGTGGCATGTCTTGTGTGTTCTTCCCCCTCTTGAGCATCTTTTTCAACCCCCAAATTGACCTTCCCTACCTCACATTTTTACCTAGTGCCCCCTTCATTTTTCCTACTTAGGGTCACCTCTTTGTGTCTTAGGGTTGCCCCTAGTGTCTCTAGGTTACTTGAGTGACCTTAATTAGTAAAAGTGGTGACCTTATTCCTAAAATGGGTGACCTTGTGGTTTTTAATGCATGAAATAACTCATATTTTTATCTTTTCTTCTTGATTTTTAACCCATTTTAACTCCCATTTTTTGTGCTAACTTGTGCTTTTCCTCACTTTATTTCTATTTTGAACTCATCATATTTTTGAGGGGTCCACCGATGTTAAGAGGAATTTGGAGGAAATATTACATCATATCATGTCCATTGAAAGTCATTAATGGTGGTCCTAAGTCATGCAGGGGAGTACTTGGGGTGGGTGGAATCTTTTGAAGAATTTGTAAAAATTTGACTTGGGACAGGGTATATAAACTTGGCAAACTTTTGCAAAAAATGTTACAAAACTTCAAGTGGGAATTGGATGAAATGAATTGAAAAAAGAAATGATTTCTTCAAGGCAATTAGGCTTCTACAATTAGGAAGAAATGAGTGTTTTGATGTTATGGGGAAATGATGTAAAACTAGACAATAGGATAGGAAGTGGGATGGGATAAATCATATCCTAAAGTTAATCTAGCTTTCACAAAGTGGAGGGAAGGGAAGATACAAAGGAATATAAATTTTGGGAGAACCATATGGGACCATAGCTAGGAAGTGGAGGGGAGAATTTATAGATGAGATCCAGGGCCTTTTGTCTAAAAATGTAAAGTATTAAGATCTTATAAGTTCCTGCAGACCTAAACTTATTTTAAAATTTGATTCACATCCTGAGTTTGTGTTCATAGGATGAAACATGTCAAGCACAAGATTTCCTTGAGTCCTAATGGACACTAAAGATCGTATTAAAAGGACTAATGGACAAATCCTAATTAAAGTTACACTAAGGTTTCATTTTGTAAAATATTGGAATATCCCATCAATTTTCTTTGCATTAATGAAGTAAATCTATGATGAAATCTTTTGTCTTGTAAATTAAGTTGTTTATTAATCAACTTATCAAATCAAGTGATTTCTCATGATTATTTCTCAAATACATGTATATGAATCTTATTGTGGAGAAGACTGTGAAACAAGATAAGAAGTCAACTAGAACCAAAGTGATGAGAGTTTATTCAACTATAAATAGTTTGTGTAGAAGCATAAATGGAATCTAAGTTACTAGATTGCAAGGACACTCCATGATACCCACATAAGGCCTTGGGATTTAATTTAATATAATATTTCTTCATAGATTAGCTAGAGGACAAAGGAGATGTAGTCACAAATGTTGGTAGGTTAGAGCATCCTACTTACATAGGCTGGATAGAAAATTTGATGTGTTTAACTTTTTAGATATCTTGCTAGATACTTTTAGGCATTGTACCATAAATGTAGACTATATCAATAATGTAGAAAATTAGACTATAATAATGGTGAGAGAAGTAGTTTTCAAATAAATGTTGAATTCACTTGAACCCACTTTGAGGTACAATGTTATAGTTGCAAGGTAATGGTCTCAAGAGTATAATGTAATTGAAGTGTTAAAAGATTGGGCTAGTCCTAATGTGGATTTAAAAATTTAAGGAATGTGGAGGATTACACAATTGTAAGTTTTCCTAGTGAAATGAAAGAGGCCATGATTATGATGTGCAAACTATTTGGGAACAAAGACTCAATACATTTAAATGCTAGATGGGTGTCATTATTAGACATGTGATTTTGGAAAGGCTAATGATTCATAACTATGGGGAGTTGAGATCATTGTAGATCTCTAAATAGGTAATTTTTGTAGGCTACCAAAGGGGAAGATTTCTACTAACTTCATTCCTAATTTGTGTCATTTATGCTACAATGAAATTCCCACCTCCACTAATAAATTGTAGGCCTAGTTCCAAAGTTATAGTTCACATGTTTTTTTAGCAACAATTATCCTTGTAGGCACTCCACCCATTTGGTGAAGAAGTTGTGTCCACTTAAGACATCGTAAATTAGGACCCCTTAAGACATCTTAAATTACATGATCAACACAAGATGTTCAAGCACCAAGGCACTTGGATAAATATAACTATAACCATGCTAGGATCATTTAATATAACTTAGTTGATCTCTAGATGAGAAGATGTGAGAGATTGATCCCTCCTAGTAGGCAAGAGATCCTCATGAACTTATCTCACTTTTTAATGCTTTGTTTTGATTTGCTTACCGTTTTATTGCTTAAAATTTGACCAGGACCTAAATATGCATACCGTGAATGAATGGAGGAACTTTATTAGGACCTCATCACTACATAAATTCTTTCAATGCAATTTCTTCATTAAGCGCAAATCTAGATCAACAATCTGACACTTGTAGATTTATATATGACAATTGATTATTTCTATTGATGTCAATCTATATATCTTATTATGGTTGATCTCAAATGTTTACATTTCTTTTCCTTCATGCACATGGTTCTAGATTAGTGTTTGATTTATGATTAAATTTAGGGATGCTTGTATATACATATGTATGTGATGTTATGCTTTTATAGTTTATGATGTATATGCAATGTATGTATGCATGGATAACATATATATAAATATGGATGCACCTAAACTAACATGATGGTTTTACATGATTATTACTTTGACATGTGTATGATTTTGAACTACGACAAGATTGCATTTATTGTGTGACATGTAAAAATATATAGTCCAGGTTCAACAATATATATATAAAGTCCAGGTCCATGTTCAAAAAATATATAAAGTCCACATGTTCAACAATATATATATAAAGTCCATGACAAACAGTATATAACAAATAGTCCATGAAATAGTCAAATATATAAAGTCCAGGTCCATGTTCAAAAAAATATATAAAGTCCATGTGTTCAACAATATATATATATAAAGTCCATGACAAACAGTATATAACAAATAGTCCATGAAATAGTCAAATATATAAAGTCCAGGTCCATGTTCAAAAAAATATATAAAGTCCATGTGTTCAACAATATATATATATAAAGTCCATGACAAACAGTATATAACAAATAGTCCATGAAATAGTCAAATTATACATCTAGCCTATGTTTGAAATAACCTATCAGATACTATCTCTATCATCAAGAGTCCTCTTCACACCATGCGAACTACTCAGATGACCTGAATCACTCTGCAAAAGAGAAAGATTTATATGAAATTAGATGTAAGATGATAAGGAAATAGATAATTTAATGACAATTTTTAAATTTATAATTTAAATATCATAAAATTAAATTACCGTGTGAGGCTAAGAGGCATGCTCTGGTGCACTTGGACCTGTGTCTCCATGCTCTGAATCAATCTATTTAATACAAGAGAAAGTTCAAGTTGAAATTAGATATACTTGACGATTTTAAAAATGATTTAATTGAATTTAATCTATAAGAACTATCATATTTAAAAATTATTATACCGTAAGAGGAACTTGTTGTGAATCCTCTATTCCAGGACCTGTCTCTACAGGCTTAGCTCCATGACATGTATCGAGCTATAATTTAAGAAAAAAAAATTTGGAATGTACATGTCAACATATATATATATATATATCTATCAAGAAATTTACTTTAAGTTCACAACGTATATTTTAATTATTCAATTTAAATCTAATCTAAATTTTAAATTATACTGTATCAGGTTGCCCATCTCCTCTGTCCTCCTGCTCTGCATGTGCTGTGTGTTGCTCATGAAACGTGTCACTAACAAGCTCCTACAATGTCATTTATATTTAAGTTAGCACATGTGTGTACAAATCAGGTTTTAAAACATATATTTAATTGACTTACAGTGTACATGTTATTAAATACGTTTTTCAACAACCTGAAATGCAGTCGACTCCTGATATAAACTTGGATTATCCAAGTGTGCTACAATGCCCATCCTCATAGTTGTGTCAACCTGCATAGACATATTTATAAAATATTAAATAGTACATGTGCACGTTTTTAGATACACTGATATCAAAATAGAAAAATTTAAGTATATATATACAGTTTTTTAAAACAATATGTGTACATACTGTAAGAGTGTCATGTGAGATGCCCAATGATGGAGGAGCACTCGAGACACCCTGAGATGGAGGATTCAATGTGGAAGAACCCTGAACCAATTCATAAATAAGTTCATAAATATTTAATTGTACACACATTCAAGACTGAATTTTACAAAATTACAAATCATTGAAAATGTACCCCAAATGGGTGCCCGAGATGAACAGGTGTCAATGAAAAATTAATTCGATCAATTGTGACCCCTGTTGCCATCATCTACACCAAACAAACCAAACAATTCGATTGGTAAAATATTACAATTTAATTGATCATCTATATTTTGATTAAAAACACGTGGTTAAAAAATTGTTTTAAATTCAACATGTGTACATAACCTATATATACCTGTGTCGAATGATCAGTGGGATGATCCTCAGCCAATAGATAATCAACAAATGATTCAGTGCCCACATTATCAGATGATGCATGTGTAGCTGAAGTGGGTGCAACTGCCTGATCAGGTCCATAACACAACTGATTGCAACTCGTACATGTATGAGGCATCGACACATGTGGAGTGGCACTAGGACCACTTCCATCATCAACTCCTCCATGCTCTCTAACTCGAGCTACCATCATAGAAGTCTGCTCATGTAGGCTACCTGAGAGTGCACTCAATGTGCCTAGTGTGGATACCACTGCACGATGCTCGAAGGGCGAAGGAATGGCAGCAACAGGAGGGTCAATAAGAGGTTGAATAGGCACCAGTCATTGGGGATCAACCCGTGCCCCCAACCTCTGTTGTGGCATGCCACCACCAACACCCTGGAATGATCTAAAATCAAAGTAGTTGGGTTTTTTATTCATAACAAACTCTACATATAATTTTCTCAAAAAATATAAAGGAACCTCACAATTAGCATGAGGTGGATAATCAAACACCATCCACCATCTATCCCAAAAATTAGCAAACATTCCTTCATGCCTACACCACCTGATTGATATTCTTTTCTTATTTGCAGGAATAGGTTCATTTGTAATGGGATGTCTAAAATATTGTGCTAAATGAGCTTTTGTGATTTTAAGATCCAAAATAGTCTTATAGGAGAGGCCATCAGCATAAAATTGGCGCCTCTCCTCTCTCCATTTCCGGAATCCATCAAAATCTGAGTCAATAGACCTCACAGAATCTACAATGTTTTGCATCAAAGATGCAAAATGTACTACGTGAGGTGGCATGAATTGTTCACTACGAATGGAATTCAGTTTTTCTTGTATCGAATCCACATTTTCATTTATTATGGCTCGCAAGCGAGCCTGGTCAGTTCCAGGTGGGGGTGGAGGTGGAGGTGGAGGCGGGTCATCTGCAGGTGGGGCATCTAGAGGTGGGGCATTTGGCGCTGGGGGTGGGGGTGGGGGTGGGGGTGGGGGTGCGGCCGGATCATCTTGTGCATTAATAAAGTCCTCAACATCAAAGTGAATATCATCTAGATTCATGATGTATATATAAAAATCTAGATATGAACCTGCATATATATACATATAAACATACAAACTTCAGTACAAATTTAAAATTAAATCAAGAATATATATATATGTTTCAAGAAATTACACTTGAAATAAATTTAAATTAAAAACATACAAATAATGTATACATGCATGTACAAATTTCAAAATGTAAGCGAGCTATTAGGACTACCATAATGATTCATACAATGGGCAATATATATTTCAAAATTTCAATGTGCATTTAAGTAAGGAAACTTCTCTGGACAATCATCATGTAATTCTTAAATGTGAATATGCATCCCAAATTTTGGACTATTTTAAAGAAATATGGTGAATTTAGGAACTTGGTGATTGTTGGGGTAAAGAGGAATATATGATCATGCTAGAAGAGGCACTGATTAGGCTCATAATTGGCCAAGGTTGCTTTGAATAAGGTTAAAACAAGGAGATACCCATGTTGATATTCACACCCTTTGGTCCACACCTACATTGGGATGGATTAAGCTTGAAATTTTGATGGGTAGCCAAGGGTAATCCTAGTGAAGTAGGAGGAGTATGTTATTAAGAGATGATAAGGGAAAACCTCTACCTATCTTAAAGCTTATGATTTTGGTGTCAAGAACACTAATATGGTAGATTCTAGGGCCATGATATCCAGGGCCTCAAGATGACTTGGAAACTAAACAAGATATCCCTTAGTGTGGAAGGAGATTCCAAGATCAACATTGATCATATGAAAAAGCATAGATGAAGCTTGTGGTTATTGGAAACTATTATATATTGGAAGTTAGAAACTTGGTGAATACTTGTTTAAATCTATCTCCTTCAAACATATCAAAAGAAAAGGTAATTATATTCTAGACTAGGCAGATAATGGAAGAAATCATTAAATTGCTCCTAGACATCTAGCATTTGTTGGGAAGAATATTTTTTTTACATTCAACTTGAAATCCCTAAGTTGTGCCTCCATGCTATCAAATGTTACTTGTATCTACCTTCTATACAATGATATTGAAGGGGTAGAAGGTTAGGCTAAGGATTTCTATATTGCTACTTAGATAAATTCCACATCTTCAATGTGTGGCATGAGCATATGCACAAAGCCTTGGAGGATATTTCTAAGATAATGAAGATAAACCTTCATGTCTTGATGCTAAATTGGATGATTCTATCCACTATGAGAATTAAGATGAGGAGGAGGTGACATAAATCCCTCCTATCAAATTCGAACAATGTTAAAAATGTCAAGGAAGTGGTAGAGGCTTTGTAAGGCTTGTGTAATTTGTCCCACCACCCTAGGATAAAGTTTTTTAGTTTATTAGTAATTCTAACACTACTTCAACTTATTACTCTACTAGGGTTAGGGCCACTATAATTTTCCCTACCACTAATATATCTTAAGACACCTATTGGTTTATGTTTCATGTCATTGTAGTATATTAATTTTCCCTACCACTATTGATTGAACAAACTATACCATATATATTAAGTACTCTAGCTCAATGATCTTAAGATTAATGAAATCAAGACTAACTATATCATCATTATGCTTAGATACACCCAACATGCTAATCAAGAACTTAATTACCTTCACAACCCTATTAGCATTGTATCACTCCTATTAGGGAGTGGACTTGAATGGGGCCAAAAGATTCTTTACCTCTTACGATTGTGACTTTGGGTTTGGCATGGTCAACTTGGAGAGGTTGTGTGGCATATCCCTATAAGAGGATGAAGGGTGATAGGAGGTTGTAGGATGGCTAAAAGCATTCACATGACGATAATGTTCAAGTTTAAATTTCAAGATATGCATCATGGTCTACAAGGTTCTCTTGTTCAAAAGGTTCATCATATTCTAGACAAGGAACTCACAATCATTGGTACCAAATTCAAGACCTCCTATTACAAGTCTCCATATAGCTTTAAACATAACACCTATAAACACAAAATTTATAGGGCTTGAATACAAGCCTGCCTCCCAGTTAGGAGAAGTTTCCAAATAATTGGTGAACTCACATGCAATAAGGGAATAACACATGCATACAAAATATGTAGAAGAAATCCCTGTAGCATGACTCGTGATTAATTAAAGTTAGGGTTAGGGTTTCAATTAGGATCAGGCTTAGGGTTAGAATTGAGGTTAGGGTTAGAATTAGAATTCAAGGGTTGCTAAATTAGGGTAAGTATTAGAGCTACAATTATGGTTTGGGTTATGGCTAGAGTTAGGGTTACAATTACAATTACAAGTAGCTCGTTAGGGTTAGGGTTAGGGCTAGAGTTAGAGTTACAATTACAATTACAAGTAGAGCTAGGGTTAGGGTTATGATTAGGGTTATAATAAGGGTTAGGGTTTGAATTGCATATAGAATTAGGGTTAGGATTAGGGTTAGAATTAGTGTTAGGGTTAGGGTTGGAATTGCATATAGAATTAGGGTTCAATCTAGCTAGAAATAGATAAATTAGTCAAGATGGTTCTAGCTCAATTTTGTTTCCTATTTCCTACAAAATGCAAAACTAGTTATTATTTTCTATTTAGTTGTTAGTCCCAACTCTTTCCTTTTAAGAAGTATATCAAATCTAATGTAGTAGTAGATACTTCTACATATACAAGTTTCTGTTAGGAGAAAATATATTTTGCCAAATTTGTATAGAGTTGTCTATATAGTGTGTTCCAGGGTAATCAAATGATGTAAGTCACAATTTAGAGGGTTGAGGGATAAGTTTGTGTTGAGTCTATAACAGGTGTTTTCTTACATAGACCGAGCTCCATAATCTAGGTGTCTCCATGTCTAACTCAAATGTTTCAACTTGGTCCATATTATAACCAGATTAATGATAAAATTTTATATATATGGCTATGCACAAGATCCACGACCATATCAATGTTTGGTAGAGAAAAGTTATCTAAGTTGGGGTAGATCCTTTTTTGATGTCTCAAAAGTTAGTGCAAACATGAATTCCCTTAGTTTTCTTGTTAACTAAGACCACATTAGATCTACCCATTTAGGAAAAGTAATAGTCTGAATGAACCCTGGACATCCAAGAGTTTATACAATTCTTCTATGACCACGAGGGCTACTTGGGGGTGCATTTTGCGTAGCTTTTATTGAATAGGTTTGGCATTGAGGTGAACCACAAGATGATGCATGACTTTAAAGATGGAGTCTCAAGGCATATCACCATAAGACCACATGAAGAAATCAACGTAATATTTAACATGGTGACATGGTTATATATGCCTTCTTTGATGTCAAGGTCCAGTGGAGCTACTATCTTAGAGAGTTTAGGGTCCAAGCTTCTATTCACAGGTTGATGTTTATAGCATGTCCTCAATAAGGAGAGGGGAGTCATGTCTTGTATCTAAGTGGTATCTAATGGAAGGTGAAGTTTGTCAAATTGAGGAGCTCTTGGGAAGTGTCCATTTTTATTATATCATTTTAATCGATCACAAGTTTCTTCTTATATAGATTGTTGCTATTCTGCCTAGACTAGGGTGCCTCAGGACTGAAGGGTTCTTTCTTTCTCTCCAAAATAAGCATATATGTAGGTGTTAAGTATGGTGGAAAAGTCTTTCTTATGATTACAATGGGGATGTGGTCTTGACACTTGATAAGTTTCATGATGGCTTCATCATTTTGGAAAACATCAAATCATAAAGGGTCGTGTTGGTCCCAATCGATAAGCTCAAGGTATTCTAGGTCTAAGGAGATGGTGAGGATAGTGACCTATCATGAAAGAGGTTAGTGGTGGAAAGATCTTCGTAAGGATCATGAGTGGAGCCTACATCAATGTCATTAAGATTAGGGAAAGCATTACCAATGAGGTTTCAAGCTCGTATCACAATTAACATCACGATGTTCATTCCAGGGGCATAACCTAGCTAGTGAGGACAGCTACTTGAGTATATCAAAAGTTACATAAATGTTGGCTTCATTTCATTCTTAATTAGTTGGCTATCACAAAAACTGTAAAATTTTCTCAATTCTTGATTAGTTCTAGTTGTCTCTAAATGTTTGATTATGAAGGATGTGATAACTTGGTTTTATTATGGTTTGTTGTAATTTTTTTACATGATAGTTAGCTATTCAATAATGCCTTTAAAATACAATGACATACATTGTTATAAGTAAATTTTATAAAAACCAAATATACATATCATCCCAATTTGCTATATAATTTTTGACAGTTTGTTCAAAATCTCTCCTTTCATATGATACAATCGTTTCAAAATTTCAATTGCATTTTGCAGCTAAAATGTTTAAATACACCTATTCAACATTCAAATTGAACTCAAATTTTGACAGTTTGTTCAAAATCTCTCCTTTCATATGATACAGTATTTTCAAAATTTCAATTCTATTTTACAGCTAAAATGTTTAAATAGAACTATTCAACACTCAAATTGAACTCAAATTTTGACAGTTTGTTCAAAATCTCTCCTTTCATATGATACAGTATTTTCAAAATTTCAATTGTATTTTACAGCTAAAATGCCTAAATATATCTATTCAATTCTCAATTTTAAACATAATTTTGACAGTTTGTTCAAATTCTAACATTTTATATGATATAGTCTTTCAAAATTTCAATTGTATTTTACATCTAAATTGTCAAAAATCAACTACTGATTTTATAAACCCTAAACCCTAAATAACAATTCAAAATTTAAATTTTGATTGTATTTTACATCAAAACAAACAATGGAAGGTATAAACAATTGATGGGTATTTTTTACAAGTGGAAAAATCCACTTACCTGGCTGGATGCTTTGAGAACTCGGGATCCCGTTTTCCTCTGGCGCCTGTCGCTGTTGAAAATGGGGTCTCTGCTGTTTTTTAAAAAATTTAATACTTTTCAAAAACGGGATCCCATTTTATAAAACGGGATCCCGTTTCATATAACGCGATCCCGTTTTATATAACGGGATCGCGTTTATGGCCTCTAGGTTCGGGATCCCGGGAAAAATGGGATCGCGTTTTTGGTTCTAGGCTCGGGATCCCGAGGCAAAACGGGATCGCGTTTTCTATAAACGGGATCCCGTTTTATATAAACGGGATCGCGTTTTCTATAAACGGGATCCCGTTTTATATAAACGGGATCCCGTTTTATATAAACGGGATCGCGTTTTTCGTTCCCCGATTTCAGAATTTTTGCTAACTCTGAAACTTCCACCTTAAGTGGACACAACTTCTTGCATCTACCCTAGTCCCAAGTTGGGCAATGACAGATGCTCTTACACATCTTACGGCTGTCATAGAATCTATCATAACTGACAACTCTTACAGCTATAAGAGAATCTATCATTACTGCCTAAAAATAGCATATTCTACTTACAACACATCGTCACCCTCCTTGGGGCACCCAAAGATGCCTTCTTCCAAGATACTCTTTGACACATGTCTTCACCTGTCATAGAACCCTCTATTTTCGACTCTTACACGTCATACATTCTATCATAGAAATCTGTCATAACCATTTCGGTCAAGATTCACTTACACACTAGTCAAGATGCTGACACATGGCAAAATTGCTCTACCACTAAGTGGGATGCCTATCTCCTCATGTGAGGACAATAGTACATGTGGTCACCTTCCATGTAGGATGACACATCACTATGCCAACTCCCACAAGATGACGAAACATGATTTGCATCCTAATTATAATAATAGGCAATAAATAAATGCAAGGAATTACCAAGGTTGAGACACCTTAATTCCCAACAAAAGATTGGGAGGAGGATGATTTGCTTTAAGTTAACTCACAAGTGAGGTACCTTTTATTTTATGTTATGAGTGCATGAGATTATTTTCCCCCGTGATGTGTTGCTTGATATTTTATTTTTGTTGTCATTGTTGTTGTTGTTAAGCTCTGTTTGAATGACCCTTGACACCCTTGTAGGTGCAAGGGTACAAAGGGACTGAAATCTGTTGTCACATTCTCTCTATTTGTATCATCATTCTTCTATATGTCATAATTTGTATTGTTGTTGTGTCCTTTGGGGATGATGCAAGGCATAGTATGTTTCAACATTCTCCCTTGTTGACCCAAAGGATGTTTATTTTGATTTCATGTGATACTTCTACCTTTGTCTCCATAGTTCTACTAGTTGGTGGATGACGATAGTTCCATATATATATATATATATATACTTTGGGGATGATGCAAGGCATAGTATGTTTCAACATTCTCCCTTGTTGACCCAAAGGATGTTTATTTTGATTTCATGTGATACTTCTTCCTTTGTCTCCATAGTTCTACTAGTTGGTGGATGACGATAGTTCCATATATATATATATAGTCTTGAGAATTCTCCTATTTGTACAACCATTCATATATTGACACCAGTTAGGTAGATCCCTTTGTGTTATAATTTATTGTTTCTTTTATATTTTAATTTATGTGGCACCTTGTTCCTATGCTTGGCATCATACCATGACTACACAATCCATTGTGTATCATGCATGTAGCATTGCCTTGTTGATAACTGAGAGGGGAGGGGGGTGAATCAGTTATCCTAATTATTTTTGCTTTCTGAACTTTCTTATTAATCAATGCAGCATTAATTCAAACAAGCAAACATAACCATGAAATGGAAATACACATGACACAATATTTTTGACGTGGAAACCCTGTTAAGGGAGAAAACCACGGGGTGATTAACCCAAGATTGTATTCTCTATTAGAAGAATGGAAAAACAAAATGGCACTTGCCAATTAGGGCTCACTGCCCGAGCACACTGCTCACAAGAGGCACACTGCCTACAAGAGACTCACTGTCTACAAAAAGAGTGTTATACAATACTTGAACTGATTTGGGAGCACCTACATATGCTAGAGTTCAGTTCCGGTTAGGCTCAGTGCACTGATCTGCTGCACTTTATCTTTCCTCTTCTCTTATGTTGCTTTCTTTCACATACCGGACCTTCCTTACTGCTTCTGCTCTGTTCTACTGCTTTTATTCGCACATCCCTAACAACCATGACACCCCTCACAACTAAATCCATCGTGTATATATATCCGCACAAGTGATTTCATCACCTTTCTAGTCAGCATCCGGAATAGTCAATCTTTTCACAAACTCTGATTTGTTGACTGAATCCTTGTTTACCAAACATTACGGATCAAGGATATACTTGTGAAAATCATTAATCATGTCGGCCAAACATAATTCATGCCTTCATAACCTTTACTACCATCAGTAACACATCCGGAATAAAGTCTGATGTTCTGCCAGTCAGTTCTTCCTCTGTTCATACTGTCACTTAGGAACCCGGTACTCAAGTATTCATATCTTTTTCCTCATCTATCACCGGAGGCTAAATCCTTGGAATCTCACTCAAGGTAGTCCTCTTGACTTTCCCAAATCCGTACTTCACCAAGATACTTCCTCTGAGAGATCCGGACTTGTTTGTCGAACCTCGTCACATGCTCTGTTCTTGTTTACTAGATCACAACATTCTTCACTCTGACTTCTGGAAGAGACACACCATGTCCTGTGGATGTGTGGGATGAACTTTGTTGCCATCAATGACAACAATCATGAGTCCATATAGTGTCTCTTGCCAACAATCTCCCCCTTTGGCATTGATGGCAACACTTAGTGAAAAATGACTAAGTGTTTACACTATGCTCCCCCTTGGCTGATGCTTTGTTTTTATATACATATTCTGGAGCTCCCCCTTAGTTGGATTCCTCATTTTTCACTGGTCCTCACTCCCTCTTTGACATCAATGGCAAAGGGTAGGGTCCGCATACCAAAATTTTCAAAAATTTAACTATACTTAGCCACATAAGTATATACATATGGAATACTTACATATACTGCAGTATGTCTGCAAAAGTTGTTTTTAGTTGAATGAATTCTGTAGCCCAACTTTGCTTTATTCTATCCAAAATTGATATATGACCGCTCAATAGAAATGCAAACGCATCTGCCCTTTTTAGATCTGTTGGATCATTTGTCTGGGGTGTGATTTGATCTTCTTTTATGGCCTCATGCATGGCCTCTAACTTAGGGACAATTATCCCTCTGAGCTCACTCAACCTGCTTATTCTATTTTTCTTCTCTTTTTCAAGCTTCATAATCTCATTCAAAACTGCAACCGTTTGACATTCTTGATTTATTATTGATGTAGTAAGTGGATCAAAATTTTGAGAAAGTTTTATCAATTTATCCTCCTGTTCTTTCATTTTCTTCTCAATCTCCACTGTTGCTTTGGACCAGGATATATAAAATTTGTATACTTCTCTGCCATCTTTAAGAGCATTTTCTAAGCTCTTTATCCCAATATTCATATTTCTTCTATCATTAATGATCAACCCTTGTACCTCTGAGAATCTTTTATCCAAAAACTCCTTCTGGACCTTTTCTTCAGCTGACTTCTCTAGAGAATCAAAATGTGTGCTAACACTATTGACTAGAGTTTTGAGATTACCGGATGAGGAGGCTATGGGATCCTTCTGAAACGATGGCATAATCTTTTCTAGCACTCCGGAAGCAGCTTCTATCAACTCACAGTCTTCCATGTGAGACTTTAGGAGTTTTTCTTTAGCCTTTACATTAGAAAATGAGGCTATCTTCATTGTCTGTACCGGAGAAAGTGAATCAAAATTAAATGGTCCTTGTAGAAGCTCTGGTTCATCAATCTCCATTGTTTCTTTGTTCAAGAATTCTTAGACAGTTTTTGCAGTGTCTCTTGCCAGAGACAAATGTTTCTTCTCTTCTGCATTCTTAAAGCTGTCCCTTGGAGCTTTCTCTCCTTCTACATTCTTACCACTAGTAGTTGTGGTCTTTTCTGTTGAGGTCTTCTCTCCCTCTGCAACTTTGGTACTGTCAACTTCTTTTTCCTTGACTCCTGCTTCTTTCTCCTATACTTTGTCTTCTCCTTTAGATCCGGAGGCTGTAGGGGAAACTGGAGGAGAGATATTTGTTTGTTCATGAGCCACCTCTTCTGGAATAGAGGATTCTGAGCCCTTATCTTTACCAGAGTCCTCTGTGATGGGAATGTTGAACTTTTTAAGAGCATTTCAGAGGATTTCTTCACTCTCTTTTGCCACTTTGTCAGTTTCACCAAGCATGAGCTGATTCATCCTGGCTTTTCTCTGAAACTCATTCTTGCACTCTTTAAAGATCATATTAATTTTCTGCAGAGTGATTGAAGGGAAGAGCTAAATGGCGACCTGTTCCCAGATCTCGAGATCTTTTGCTCGAGCATTGTTCTTCCTCATTTCTAGCCTTTTCTCTAAGCTTTTGGGAATTAGAGAGATAATTTCAATAAAAGCTTTGTTGTAAGTGTTCAAAAACTGAACTGTGGCTTCCTCCAGAATCTTTTTATCTACTTCATTATATTCATCATAAAATTCTGTTAAGGGTTGCAGGTGCCCATCCACAATGACTGCTTTCACTACAACATCTAAGGATAGAGTGGGTTTTTCAGCAAATTCCTCTTCCTTCTCTTCTTCTCCTTGACCGGTAGAGTGTTCACCAGATGATTTCTTCTTCTTCTTCAGTTTCTTTATCTCCTCATCTAATTCAGTTTCCTCTTCATCTCTTTGACTGGCATAAGCCCTTGTGGCTTTTGTCTTTGATCTTTTCTCTCCTTTGTCAGATGCTTGAACTTCCGGTTTTGATGTTCTTGAGCTTTTGGCTGTGACAGGTGCAGATCTCTTTGATGATCTAGTCCGGGTTGAGGTTTCTACCGGAGCACTTTCCTTTCTTCCCTTTTCTTCCTCTTTCTTCTCTTCCTCAACCTTTTGCCTCTTTTCCTTGTTGGTATCAAGTGCCTCCTTTGAGATGCCAAAGCTTTTTGCAACTTCTTCAACTTCTTTTCTTACCTTCCTTTTGATCTCTGGCTGCCTTAGCTCAGTGTGAATTTTTACACTTAGTTCTTCAAAGGTTCCAAATCTTTCTGCTTTTGGGTCCTTTGGCTGACTGAGCAGGTGTTGAACATGTAGCTCTACAATTTGTTCATCAAATTCATACCCCATAGGCATGATCCAAACTATCCTTGGCTCTACTGCCTCCATTAGGCATTGATCAGTGTCTACCATGAAGCACACTGTATCCTTGTATTTCTCAACTACTGATTTGGGGATTCTTTCTCTGATTTGCATTGTATTTTGAAAGTGCTTGAAGTAACCCCACAAAGCTGTATTCCTTGCCTTAGCATCCCCAAGTTCATGCAAGTAATCTCTGATCTGAATTGATACCGGTTTGTCATTTTGCCATACCCATCAATTTGATCTGGGTAGCTCATTCATGAAGTAGAAAAATAAACATAATATTAGTGCACCATATTTAAAAGAGTTCTTCTTGTCCTTTTTGATCTTTTGTATGTTTTCCATTAATTGGCTCAAAAGAAGTTCACAGAGATCATATTATGAATTCTTTCTTAGCATCTCATAGGCAGTATATACTGTAGTTCTAGATACTGAATTCTCCCTACTGGAGTGATATATCTTGTATCCTATTATCATAGATGCAAACTTGATGTCCAGGTCAGTAATATCTTCAATGGTCATTGCCCTCTTATCAAATTTTGATCTGGTGGCCTCAGTTACAATGTTGTTTTTGACAGATTTGAGGACAGGTATCCCTCCGGAGGAGTATAAACCAGTTACTGCCCTAATTGCCTCCTTTGTGATCTTGCAAGGTCTGTTCAGCCATAGGAAGTTATCATGCACCCTACTCAATACATACTGGACCCATTCATCTTCTTCAAAGCAGGGGAGATGAATGAATTGATCAAAATGTTTCTCTTGGATACCCTTATATTCTAGTTTAAGCTCAAAAGCATCGTCTATCAGTTGTTTGTGATAGATATCTCTTAGTTTGAATTCCCCAAACTCTTCAATATTTGCATGTATGTAAACCCTAATGTCTTCTATGTGCAAAACACCATGCGGAACACTAGAGAATGCTCCTAAGGGATCTACCTCCAATGATTTGTATGGATGTTTCTTAAATTCAGGGCGAGGCCTATCAGAGATCTTTACTATATTCAGAGTATCCATCTTTCAAAAGATTTGCAGTGAGATATTGAGAACGGAAAATACCTTTTACGCCTTTCATTTTCACGGAGTTGGCCGGATTGATTTCTAGATGAATTAACTTCTGCAAATGATCTTCGATGAACTTGAGGAATTTTGTTGCAGAGCTCTACTTTTCGTTTCTTCTTGAATGCAGAATGAATAAGTGATTAATGAGAAAACCCTTATATTGCTCTGCAAACCCTAATGTCAGGTTGCAATAAATGATCTACCTAAGTTATTTCAGTTTGCCTTATTCAGATGACTCGAAGAACTAGATCAATCCTAATCTTTGAACATCTTGTGGATCTTCCAAATCTTAACCAAAGTTTGTTTGGATGTTTCCCTTATGAATCCTTCAATCCGCAACTCTTCTTGTGCTAGTTCCGGCACCAATTGACTAGCTGGGGGAACAAGGTTTTCTTTGTGTCTCCCCCTGAGGCAGAGCTCACCTTTTAATTTTTGGAAGGAATATTAGCACCAGAGTCTGGTGTGGATCCATCCTCTACATTCTCTGTACTTTTCTTCACCCAAATCTTGTTCATCTCACTTTTAACTTCATCCACATTCACTTTTTGTTTCCCCTTATCTTGATTCTGATTATGATAGACCGGACCTCTTTTGTCCTAATTCTTGCTTCTACAGAATTTTGCAATATGACCGGATCTATTGCAAATTTGGCAAACAACATTTCTTTGCATATTTGATTGATATCCTCTTGATCTGTATTGATTAGCCATATGACCTATTCTATTGCATGCAAAGCATCTACCATCGAATGATTTGTTCATTTGTCTATTTCTGTATTCATAAGATTTGTGACCATACCTTTTGCAGTTGAAACACTGTCTGAAGAAGGATGAATTAGTCTGATTCATTCTATTTCTGTATTGATTAGCTTTATGACCAAAGTTATTGTAGTTGTGGCAGTATCCATTGAAGGATGGATATCTTTGAGCATTAGGCTATCTTACCGGAGGTCTTCTAGGCTTGTTCCTTGGATTTTCTGATCCAAAATTCTTCTGACTGGATTCGGAGCTTTCTCCTTTCTCATATCCCAAACCACACTTGTCATCTACCTTCTTTTGACTTCCAAGAAGAAATTCAAGTTGAGCAGAACTTATCTTGAATTCCTCTTTATATTCATTTGCTGTTTGAAAATCCCTTTTGAGAGAGACAATTTTTTTTTTTTTTTTGGTGCGCCTGGTAAACTTTTTAACGTGACCGGCGACGCTGGTGCGACACGCCCTCCGGCTCCACGCGAATGCTTTTGCCCGGAGCAATGAACCAATGAGGCCACAACTGGGGGACCTCATCCCCTAGGAAGAACACTTCAAACCCGCGACCTCATTGGCCCAGCGAAGGCGTAAAGCCTTGCGAGCTCGTTGGCCCAGTGGGGGTTTGAACTCTAGTGGCCGCCACTACATCCTGAGCGACTTAACCACTGAACCATACCATCATCGGCTTGAGAGAGACAATTTGATCCTCAAGTTTTTCTTCATTTTCTTTAGCATCTTCAAGATCAGATTCAAGATGTCTGATAATTCTATCCATTTGGTGCCAATCTTCTGATTTCTCTTTGAGAGATTGTCTTAGATTATCTTCAGTTTTTCTTTTCTCTTCAACT
This sequence comes from Cunninghamia lanceolata, assembly GCA_027924645.1. Lineage (NCBI taxonomy): Eukaryota > Viridiplantae > Streptophyta > Pinopsida > Cupressales > Cupressaceae > Cunninghamia > Cunninghamia lanceolata. The sequence goes on from BSBN01001048.1 coordinate 14,026,676, forward strand.
TCTTGGGTAAACTTCATAACTCCTGATTCCATTTCATGTCTTACCATAATGACTTCTTTTTATAACTTTTCACATAACTTGGTTTTCTCCTTCAGCTCCTCATTTGCATCATTTGCTTCACCTTGACTTGCCAATTGCTGAAACAGCTCCTTTCTCTTTTTCATAGAGAGACTTAATTTGTCTTTTAGTTCTTTTATGAAATCATCAGCCTGTTTGAGTCTTTCCTTTAATTCATTGACTTTAGAGTTTAACTATTCAAGATCATCAAGGGCAGTCTTGAGTTGTTCCCTTAAACCATATGCTTCCATTTGAATTCCCAGATCTTCCTCAAGCTGTTAGACTTTATTAGGAGGAACTTGGCTCTGATACCAATTGTTGATAATTGAGAGGGGGGTGAATCAGTTATCCTAATTATTTCTTCCTTCTGAACTTTCTTATTAATCAATGCAGCATTAATTCAAACAAGCAAACATAACCATGAAATGGAAATACACATGACATGATATTTTTGACGTGGAAACCCTATTAAGGGAGAAAACCACAGGGTGATTAACCCAAGATTGTATTCTCTGTTAGAAGAATGGAAAAACAAAATGGCACTTGCCAATTAGGACTCACTGCCCGAGCACACTCCTCACAAGAGGCACACTGCCTACAAGAGACTCACTATCTACAAAAAGAGTATTATACAATACTTGAACTGATTTGGGAGCATCTACATATGCTAGAGTTCAATTCTGGTTAGGCTTAGTACACTGATCTATTGCACTTCATCTTTTCTCTTCTCTTATGCTGCTTTCTTTCACATACCGGACCTTCCTTACTACTTCTACTCTGTTCTACTGCTTTTATTCACACATCCCTAACAACCACAACACCCCTCACAACTAAATCCATTGTGTATATATATCCACACAAGTGATTTCATCACCTTTCTAGTCAGCATCCGAAATAGTCAATCTTTTCACAAACTCTGATCTGTCGGCTGAATCCTTGCTTACCAAACATTGCGGATCAAGGATATACTTGTGGAAATCATTAATCATGTCGGCCAAACACAATTCATGCCTTCATAACCTTTACTACCATCAATAACACATCTGGAATAAAGTCTGATGTTCTGCCAGTCAGTTCTTCCTCTGTTCATACTGTCACTTAGGAACCCGGTACTCAAGTATTCATATATTTTTCCTCATCTATCACTGGAGGCTAAATCCTTGGAATCTATCATTCAAGGTAGTCCTCTTGACTTTCCCAAATCCGTACTTTACCAAGATACTTCCTCTGAGAGATCCAGACCTGTCTGTTGGACCTCGCCACATGTTCTGTTCTTGTTTACCGGATCACAACATTCTTCACTCTGACTTCTGGTAGAGACACACCATGTCCTACGGATGTGTGGGATGAACTTTGTTGCCATCAATGACAACAATCATGAGTCCATATAGTGTCTCTTGCCAACATGCCTCAGTTTGACTTTTGTGGGGGAAACCCCTTTGTAGAGTGTAGTTTTTAGGAACACATATCTTTTGGACATGTGCTTCCGGAAAGCTCTCATGCTTGTCTTGTGATTTGTTCTACCTTAAAGCAATTGCTCCCTGATAGGAGTTAGCAATCAATTTAAGGTGTGGGCATACATCGCGCTATACTCTCTTTTGGTTGCATACTTGTTGGCATGGCACTTGTTAGGACTAGAAAAAAACCCTACATTTTTTCACTAGTTTCCACCCACTCATCCTCTATATGCCATAGAAATTTCCCACACTATAATTTTATGATCAACACAAATGGCAAAATTTGTGTGAAAAGATTGGTTTTGTAACCTCTGTTGACCAACAATCCCAAGAATTTGACCTTGGTGGGTACTCCTGATTATAGTCAAGAAAAAACTTTCAGTTGATGTCTCTTGACTCTATTTAGATAGTTTGACAAGATGCTTCTACTCTCTCAAAGACTGCTTTTAGTTTTAATTGTTGAAGAAAACTATGAGGAAGCAAACAGAGAGGATTCTCCTCATGGTAATTGTACTCAGATTGAAAGAGAGATTAAAAATGCAGGAAAACTGGAGTTAGACATAGAACCAGAAGTGGAGATGAAAAATCAAAAGCATCACATGCTGGATAATTGTGATTATGATAGTCATTTCACTAATGGGCATTAGAATCATATGGTAATGATTTCAGGCAGCCAAGGTGGTGAGTGATGCACTAAATATTTAAAGGCCTGTGCATCTTTCTAGATTCTGATATAAGGCATAATACAATGTGTTGAATACTAAATCTACGTCCCATTCAAGCTAACTTGTAGGAGTAATGATAAAAGGTGGTGTTACTGGTGGAAGTATACTAAGGGGTGTTCTAAAGGAGACTCAATAGTTGATTTTCCCCTCAAAATAGGGCAAGGAGATGGAGATTTGCTGCCAAGAATTATACCTAGAAATGATTTACAAGATGCAAGATACGGAAATGATTTTGATTACCACTAGATTTTATCCCATAGAGCTATCTATAAATATGAATTGCAGCAGGAACTTCCTTCCACGGTTCATTCTGAATCATTGTTAAGGCATGAGATGCAGCAAACAACTGTTAATGTTGAAGTCTTGGAGTCAAGTTATCACAGCTCCTAATCATAGGAAGAATTTACTAAAGGGAATGGTTTACCTTGTAATCAAATGCACCCATCTCCCAGTCCATCTTTTTAGTCTTTAAAGTTATAGAACATGGATGGAAAACTACTTAAAAATCTCTTTCCTAGGCAACAAATTCCTAGTCTAGATGTGGGTGAACAATGTCATATTGATGACAGAAAGCAATTAGGGAATTTTCTTGAGATGCAACAGTTCCATTCGGACAGTCTTGGACCATCTAACATTCAAGATGACAAACAATCTTTAAGATCTAATGACAGATAGGTTCTGCATCATAAGGTTGTTAACGATGGGCATTTCTCATTTTTCCAATACCTAGATAGCAATCAAGATCTTCAGTCTCAAAATTCTAGAACCTGGCAGATCTCACCATCAGTGGAATGCACTGAATGCAAGATCCCAAATTGTTTAAAGATATTTTAAAGGTTGCAAGCAGAGGAGTCTTGTTGTAAGTAGGAAAGCATATTTGTCGTGGTAACCAACATACCTTCTGGATATGTAGATATGTGAGATATGTTTTATATGAACTGGTCATCTGTTATTCTATGCTGCCATGACTAGACAAGTGCACCAGTTGCATGGTTGTTTTAGGAAAATTATAAACACTATGCCCTAGCGAATGCCTGTATCATTTTTACAATTCATAACCTAGAATTTGGTGTTGCCCTGATTGGAAAGGTGATGGCACATGCTCACAAGGCAACCATGGTTTCATATACATATGCACATGAAGTCTTGGGACATCAAGCTATTGCTCAAGACCGATATAAGTTCCATGCCATTGTGAATGGAATAGACCCTGATATTTGGGATCCTTTTAATGATCGCTATATACCTATGGCTTACACCCAAAAAAATGTGGCTGAAGGTAAGAAGGCTGCAAAGGAGGAATTACAGCGCAGCCTGAGTTTGAAGCGAGTTGAGTGCCCTCTAGTTGGAATTATAACCTGATTCACTTCTCAAAAAGGTGTCCATCTTATCAAGCATACCATTTGGTGTACACTTGACTGCAGTGGTCAGGAGGATTCAATGATACAATGTTTGGTGTAGATCATGACAAAGGTCAAGCTAAAGCACAAGGGCTCGAGCCAAATGGATTCAGCTTTGAAATACCAGAAGCTACAAAGGATGAAAACTCTAAAACATGACAGAAGCATACATCAGGCTGATAAGGCATGTTGGTGAAAGTCATTTTAGAGCTACCCCATTACACCAATGAGGTGGGCCCCAAAAGCTTTAAAATGCAAAGATTAAAAAGAGCACCAAATAAAGATCAAGGAGATTTTATTATATCAGAAGCACATAAAAAAAGCATGCAAAATATTCATTAGAAGGAGAAAATATTGTAAGGGATCATTGAAGTGGGCCCCCAAAATATATTTTTCTCGAGAAATAAAGAGCCAAGATCAAATAAACAGACATCGGCGAGACCAAGCCAATCAGAGCAAAAATTGTTAACTCACACCGAATTCTTATGTCACACCAATGGAGGCTTCATTAGTAGGAAATGGCACATCAATAGGAAATATTTTGAAGCTCTTGATAGAGTTATGTCATGTCAGACCGATGGATATGCTGGAGCCGGTAAGAGGAAACAATTATCAAAGAAAAATAAACATTGAAGTGGTGCAAGTAAATAATAAAGTAAGATCATAATAGAACAAAAATAAATATTTTCATCGGTTGAGAATATTTTCAAGAGGTGAAATATTTTTTTGAGGGTTAAGAAGACATCAAATAGATATTTGCAAACCTAAAGAGTAATTTGTAGTAAAGTATTTTCACCGAGGGGGTAGAAACGGGGTTGATAATTATTTTATCAAATAATGGTGAAAACATAAGAAATATGATCGGTAAGAGTTTTGTTATTCTTGGAAGCAAATATTTTGGAGCTTCTATGATGAAATGACTCTATAAAAAATAAAAAGCTCAAATGAAATCACTAAATAAAGATTTATTAATCATGGCATGAATACTATTTTTGGGGATGTGGTTAATAATATAAAACACAAAGGTAAAATATTCTCACTAAAGGTGTGAAATATTTTCATCCAGACCAAAAATTAATGAATATGGCATCATTTTACAGGAGATTAAAAAGTGTTTTCTAGATTAAGTGAAAAGGAAGTGAAAATAACTATTATTGCAAAACACATTGCAAACATATTTTCACCAGATATCAAGGTTTCTAGACAAGGGAGAAATAATTATTATTATTATTGAAATTAATCCTCACAAAGATACAAAGTTGAAGATTAAAATGTTTTAATTTGCAAAGGCAATTAACTAAACAAAAGGTTGTACCAAAGGATGCACCGAAATATAAAGGGTCATAACCCTAATATTGCAAGGTATATATGGAGGTGCAAATCAAGCAATCATATGATCATAAGTAGATTAGAAAAAACATCATGATTAGAAGTAGGAGTTAGATAACTGGATGGATTGATCAGTTGCCAAAATAAAACATTATGCTATATATTGTAAAATCTTTCGAAATTGTATAATGGAGAAGAATGCATAAATTGGTGATTTAATATTGGTGTCTATTGTTTGTTGAGCTGAACAATTATTTGGTTGTCTCCACATTGTTTTTTCTCTATTATTTGAACCTGAGTTTCCAAGTTGATATTTTAGTTTCATTGAGACACACTTGTTGTTTTTGTGTAATCAAATTAATCGATTTCTGTTAAAGAATTAAAATCCTTTTGATTGATTACAGTAACTTGGAAGTAACATTTTTGCGCTCTGCTAGGGTTTTTTGGATTTTCTAGGGTTTTTCTATTCTAATTTATGTTTGTTACTTGGGGATGGAGGGTGCTGCAGTAGGCAGTACCTCTATTCCCCTACCTGTTTCAGACACTACCAGGCCTGCAAACTAGAAAAAAGTTATGACGGGACAGGTGGAATCTCCTAAGAACGAGACAATGGTTTGTCACCATAAAGAGATGGCTAAGGGGTCTTCCCTCATGGTTCCTGACAATTTGGTGGACTTGATTGTTGCTTCTATGGATCTTGCCCTAGTTGGCAAGTTTTTTTCTCTTCGCCCTAGCATTGAGATGATCTGCAAATGGGTCTCCAATCGTTGGCGTGTCAAAGGCAGTGTGACAGTTGTGGGTATGGCATGAGGGCTATTCCTCTTTCACTTCACCAACAAAGAAGACATGTTGCCTATCTTATTTGGAGGACCATGGCTTTATGGTACACATTCTCTTTCTTTGGGCTATTGGAAACTAGGGTTTGACCCTAGTACTGATCTAAATAAAACTGCCCCAGTTTGGGTACGTCTTCCTAGATTTCCCTTAGAATACTGGGATGAAACTATTTTTAGTTCTATTGCTAATTCTTTTGGTAATTTTGTTATCCTTGACAACTCCACACACACCAAGTCTCACTTTGTTTATGCAAGATTTTGTGTTGATGTGGAAATCAATAAGACTCTACCCATGTTTATTGACATTACTTCAAAATTTGGCGTCTAAAGGCAACCCATTTCATATGAGAATTCCACAACTTGTTGTCAGAATTGTAAGAGGAAGGGGCATCTCATCTCGCATTGTAAGTTCAAGAAAGTTGAGGAAAATAATAATAAGGAAGTCACTGTGGAGAATAAGGAGGTGACCTTGGTTAATGATGAGCACTCAAAGGAAGTTTCTAATCTTAAGGAAAAGGATGAGCACACTGTAAGGGTAAAATGGTGATCAATCAAATGAATAATAGAAGACCCAAACATCAACAGAATAGAGAAACAAGAAAGATTCAATAAACAAAGCAATGAACAAACACAGTGCAAACCTCTCCCGTTTTGATGCTTCTGTTGTTCGCCTATCACAAATCGTCCTTTCGCAGATGAGATGAGCCCTCAGAGAGTGCAATCTTTTAAAGTTGTTTGTAGGAAGTCGATGGTGAATGGCTATGGTGTGATATGCAATGAGGGTGAGTTCCAATGCAACAATGGTGATCTCAAGCTTGTATATGACAAAAGGGTGCCAAAGGTGCGCTGGTGATATTTCTGTAGAGTAACGATGTCAAAAGCCTGGATGAATAGAATGGAGGGATGAAGCTTCATTTATAGACTTGGAAGAATGGGAATCAATGGTGGAGAGGAGATATGAAGATCAACGGTTGAGGATGGTTGAGGAATGTGCAACCAGTAGAAATGTGACAAGTGTCCCAGCTCCATCATGAAAGAGGGGATGTGACAAAACTGATTGGAGAGTTAACTCCATTGACTGGTCTTTTAACAGATTTGATTGATCAGTTAGAAGAGTGGATTATGGAACTGACTGAATTGATTGAGGATTTCACTCAATTGACAGGTTAGTTAACAGATTTGATTGATTAGTTAACTAACCTCTGATTGGAGAAGAAATAGGCCATGTGGGTGAGGGAAAATAAGGTAATTAAATATTAAAAATATTTAATTACATGTGCAACCTGATGAGGTGGACAAGGTGAGGTGGAAAAGGTGAGGTGTAAAGGTGATGTGGATTTTTGAAATTAGAACTTAGGATAGAGGAATTTGGATTAATTAAATAATTTATGATTATTTAATTGTGTAGGACATTTAGAAGAATTTTAATTAAATAAATAGAATTTATTTAATTATGGAACAGTGAATCGATTAAATAAATTTAGAATATTTATTTAATTAATAGAAGAAGGGAATAAATATTTAGAATATTTATTTAGGATGATTTGTGTCATTTTTAGGCATATGCATTTTGCCCCTCTTTGATGCAATGCAGTTTACAGCATTGCTTCAAAGAAGTCAATAGTCTGATAGTGATACATGCACCAGTTTGCCCCTGGTACAGGTTTAATGACGATAGGATGCCCCCTCGGGAGATTGGACGGGAAAGGGGCGAAAGAATCAGAGACAGACAATCTCACGAAGACGAAGGGGTTAGGATAGGTTGGAGGAAAAGGGACGCGGTCAGGGATGCGGGAAGAAAACGGGAGGAAAAACAGGCACGGGAACTAGTCACAGTCGTCGCCTAGCCAAAAATAGGGTTTGGAGGCTATAAATAGGAGCTGGGTCCACAAGAATAGTCATTTGTACACTTGGTTGCTCCGGATTGGATTGAGAGAGCTTAGAGCAAACTTAGAGCAGCATGGCAGCCAGAGCAGCAGACATTCCACGCGAGGAGCACCGATTCGAGCGAGTCCGTCGATTCGGGCGGCCAGCAGAGGCAGGACCCCCGGTATGTGCTTCAAAAAATTTCTCCTAGGGTCGACTTAGGATGTCATAAATGCACTTAGAAAATAGGTGAAATGCATGCACCGAAATGCAGAACGGCGCATATGCCTCGAGAAGCGGCGCTTTTGTAGTTTTACGGCGCATATGCTGGTTTCGGCGGTGCATATATAAAAATGGTGCATCTGCATAGTGTAGCTGCGCATATGTGATTAGGCTGCGCATATGTATTTAGGCCGCACATCTGTGCAATGTAGCAGCGCATACGAGAAAGCTGCGCATATTTGGGATCTAGCGGCGCTTTCGTAATTTGGCGGCGCATACGTTGAATTCTGCGGTGCATGTGCTGATACCGCGCATATGTGCATTGTAGCGGCGCATTCGTATTTAGCGGCGCATACGTTGATTCTTGCGGCGCATACACCAAGAAACGGTGCATGTACTACCTGTAGTGGCGCATTTGCCGTTGACAGACAATTGACTTAGCCAAATTTATTCGATTAGCGTCCTGTTTGACACGGGAATCGATGAGCTATCTCCGAGATTACAGGAATCTAGTCAAGAGATGTAGTGTGCTATTTTGATCAATTTGAAATGCTAAGTTTAGTTGATATAGTTCAGTAGATATGTTGAGTATGGTATATGCGGCTTGAGACTGACGCCTTGCTTTGCATGCTTGCAGGAGGAGATACGAGACACTCTGCAGTCGAGGGAGACGTTCCCTATGCCCCTATTGCAGAGATACATGCTGACGGAGACTAACAGAGTGGCGCTTGGTGCCATGGGTTTGGATTACGTTTGCTTCATGCCCGAGGTGCGGGCAAACCGTGGACTACTGACAGCCACCGTGGAGAGATTCCACAGTGAGGACGGGACCTTCCATTTTCCTACTGGAGAGATGACCGTGATGCTGGAGGATGTCTATCAGATACTGCACTTGCCCATGGTAGGCGAGTTAGTAGAGTATGATGCACAGCGAGATGCGGGACTCACTGAGTGTCAACGAGTGTTCGATGATCTCGAGCTGGTTGGACAGGTCATCCCGTGGCAGGATATATAGGACTGCTATGACTACTTCCCTGGGATTGTGGCTGGACTGATTGGGGGCGTTGTATGCCTGGACAGGAGATCGCATGGGTTCCTGATCGGATGGGGCAGGATTATGGAGCGGATGCTGACTGAGGGCACCTGATATGCATGGGGAGTCTGCGTACTGGCCCACCTATATCACGACATGCATCAGGTGGTGTACCACCGCAGCACGAGTCTATCGGCTGGGGTGTTGCTGTTACAGTTCTGGCTGTGGGAGCACATAGCGGTGACTAGGCCGACATGTGTCTTCGCAAGGCAGCGAGGAGAGCCATACAGCTATGGCTATGCAGGAGTGATTTCCCAGCACAGGCTGGGGAAGCTAGAGTACTAGAGGCACACCTTGGATGGGGTAGATGTGGTCGTCTGGCGACCATATCTGGACTGCGAGCCCTGGGATGATGAGGGAGACGAGCTGCCATACTGCTTTCAGACCAGGTGGCTGATAGGCCAGACACGGCACATCTTGGAGAGACAAATGGTGGGCAGGGTGCTGAGACAGTTTGGGTGGAGACAGGGTATGCCACAGGGGCAGGCTATGTTCGCACGGACGCATGCAGAGAGGGTCCGATGGGGGCCGATGGCTTCCTATGAGGAGGCTCTGGCAGAGTTCCAGCAAACACCTTATGTGGCATGGGACATGAGGAGAGAGATAGCAGATGCAGGGGTTACACAGGAGTATGAGGACTGGATCACTGCACATCCTTTCCTGAGATATTCAGGACTCGGCATGCTGGTGCCTCGTATTGACGAGGCGGACTCAGAGGAGGAGGGAGATGCTGGCCCAGGTCGGAGGGGAGTTAGAGGAGGACGAGGACGACGGGGTGGTGGAGCTGCAGAGAGGCCGAGGTAGCGGAGGAGGATAGGTCAGGCTGGGCAGGCAGTGCCAGGACTGGTAGAGGCACAGCAGCAGATACCGCAGCAGGCACAGATGCCACCACCCCAGCAGGTATCACAGCAGCAGGTGCCCTAGCCACAGGGGCTAGGACAGGCGGAGGCAGCATAGGGGCTAGAGTAGGGAGAGGCTCATGATAGGACCATAGCCAGCCTGAGGGGACAGGTGCGAGAGCTGCAGGCACAGCTTAGGAGGGTAGAGAGGAGGCGAGATACAGACGCAGCGGTGATTGCTGGGTTGACTCGCGAGAGAGACATGGCAGACATGCGGGTACGCATTATCCGTGTAGAGTGGGACACCGCTGTGGCCGCTATGGGTACAGATGCAGCGAGCTCTTTTTTGGTTGGGCAGGTGCAGCAGACACAGGCACAGGTAGGCCAGTTGCAGACATAGTTGGCACAGGCACAGACAGACCTAGCCAGAGCACAGTCACAGGCTTAGTACTACCGAGGTTTGTACCATGGTGCCGTGGCCTCGAGCCAGAGGGCTAGGAGCTTCAGGAGTCAGTCTGGGGTGCCCCACAGAGCAGGTCCATCACAGTCAGGGGCGTCTGTGATGGGACCCTAGCAGTCAGGAGCTGGCAATGGTGGCCCACAGTGGCAGGGGTAGACACAGACCAGATTTTGTACATTTTGGGACATGTATCACTGTCCATTTGGGCATTTATTGTATATGACACTTTGATTTTGAGAGAGATGGTGATATTGTACATTTGGACCTCTTTTATATGATAGTATATATGATGATGCAGCTTTGTGTACCTATTGCATACGTTATGAGATGATGATTTACTTCTATTGTATGATGTGATGTATGTGCATAGTTAGATGGTCTATCTGATGCTATATGGGATACATTTTGATATGCTGCTATATGATTAATGTTACAAATGAATGCAAAATGTGATATGATTTCTATGTGATGATGCAACTGTATATGCGATGTCTATATGATCAAATGTAAATGTATGTATATGGATCATGATTTCTATGTGACGATGCAACTATGTATGCGATGTCTTTAGCTATGTTTGTTTTTGTGGTTTTATGTGCTTTTAAGATGTGATGCAAAAGCTGATGTAAGGATGAGCTAATGCACTGGATGGTGTATTCTACTAACCTAATCATGTTCATGACTAGTCCTACGAATGATATGATATGCTCCTATATGCTTTGTTTTGGTGATGTCCAAATGTACTCTATCGACACAAGAATGACATGATGGGTAGAAGAATGATTGTGATAGAATGACCTAGAAACTTTACTTGATATCGTTACTCTGCACAGCAGGGATAATGAGGATTGTATGGGATACAGATGCATGGATGTGTATATGAATATAGGATGGGTGCTTTGCTTTTAGAGTGCTTTATTTCATCATTGGGCATGTTGTTTTTCGGTACTTTTCTGAAATGTTGTAAGTGAATACAAGCATCTAGGTATAATTGAACCGAGATGACCTAAGTACCGCTTACATGGATTGTGATTTAGCAAGTTAATAAAAGCATCTAGTCAAAATTGAATCTAGATGACCTGAGTACTTCTTGCATTTCAACAAGCAAGGATTGCCCCCGTTCATGTTAGACCTTTGATGTCCTCGATGATCTTTTGCTGATCATGTCCTTAGACAAGGCTTCACATTACTAAAGTTTAATCCACAAATAGCAAACAAAGAAAGTAATCATGCCCCCATCATAGCATCTCTAGCTTTTGGCATTCTTGAGTAGCGTAGGAAGGTATGATAGCAAAAATCAGGACCCGAACTGTTAACCATGTTTCTGATCTACAAAGCATATTTGCGTTGCTATGTGTTTAGTTCTTGCCTTAATTAGCATAAAATCATTTGGAAGACCTTGGGTATTTGCTTTGCGTTGGATAGGTTAAGATACTCACAGTCAAGATTTTTGCTTGAGGCGCGGGTTCTGCTTGTATTTGCTTGCTTGGCGAGAAGATTGCACAATCCTTATTGGGGAGACGGACCCTAAGGGACTGACCTAGTGCCTCGGGGGCTCATTGCTAAATGGCCTTGCCTACGTGATGACGCAAAGGCAATGTAGTTCGGGGTAAACCCTAATGGACCATGGATGGACTAGAAGAAAGACGACAAGAATGAAGACAAGAAAGGGGACGAATGGGACCTTGGGAGAGATGGAAGCCTCGGGGGCGCATTAGAATAATGGCCTTGCCTACATGACGGCACAGAGGCAACGTAGTTCACGGACTTGGACCATGGACACTGACGAGAGACACTATACTAGGCTCACATTGAGGAGACGGCATGGGACAAAACCTTGGTTGACAAGGCCACAAGGAGAGGATCAAGCCATGATAGGTAACTGTCAAGTGTTTATTGTGGGACAGATATGGGTCGAATGGAAAATGAGCGAAGGAAGAATGGACTCAAAGTGATTGGATTCTCAAAGATGGAGAAGGTGGTTTATCACAAGTAATGCCTGTTTACTAGGTTTTCACCACTTGCTTTTATTTGTATGAGAAGCTAGAAAGTAAACATGACGCCTGTTTGCCAGGTTTTCATCATGATACCTATCCAAGGTGCCTGTTTGCCAGGTTTTCACCAAAGGATGATTTTTTTTGTATGCTTTCTATTTTTTTCTGATTTTTTTTGTATTTTCTCTTTGCAACTTTTTTGATTTTTTGATTTTTTTATTTTATTATGCCCCCTTGCATTGAGGTTCTCCTAGGTATAGAACCGGCGAAGGTGCATGCTGTTGATTGGATCATCAAACAATTCTCCCTCTAATGTGGCCAACTGATATTCCCCCGATCTGTAAGCAGCTACAATCACATAGGGCCCAAGCCAGTTAGGCTCAAACTTACCTTTCTTTTCTATGTCCTGCTGATTGCGAGGGTTCTCTTTTAGGACGAGGTTGGTCTAACCTTGTGGTTGTAGCTTCTTGACATCATCTGTTGATAGGCTTTGAGATGGTCAAAAGCTTTCTGGTGCCTTTCCTCTAGCAGCTCTAGCTCTTGTAGCCTGGAGACTCTGTACTCTTCGTCTGATATGAGACCTTTCAACGACACCCGAAGGGATGGGAGTTCGACCTCAATGGGAAGGATGGCTTCAAAACCATAGACAAGGGCATAGGGTGTAGCACCTGTGGGAGTGCATATACTAGTTCTGTAGGCCCACAGAGCAGGATTGAGTTGGGCGTGCCAATCGCGACCAGCTTCATTGACAGTCTTCTTTAGGATTTTCAGAATGGTTTTGTTCAATGCCTCAGCTTGGCCGTTACCTTGGGGGTAGTATGGAGTGGAGAAATGATGTTGGATTTTGAAACGCTCACAGAGTTCCTGGACATCCTAATTTTTGAATGGTCTTCCATTATCCGTTATGATGGATGAAGGAATGCCATATCTACAGATAATGTAATTCAGAATGAAAGAGGAAATTTGCTTTCCTGTGACGGTGGATAGGGGAACGGCTTCAATCCACTTTGTGAAATACTCAGTGGCAGTTATGATGAATTTATGGCCGTTGGAAGAAGGTGGATGAATTTTTCCCACAAGGTCAAGTCCCCACTGGCAAAAGGGCTAGGGTGTCGTTAGAGGTCTCAACTCCTGAGCAGGTGCATGAATCAGGTTCCTGTGTATCTGGCACTGTTTGCACTTTTTGACGAACTGATATGAATCCATTTCCATATTGGGCCAGTAATAACCCAAGCGCATGAGTTTCTTAGCTAAGGAAGGACCGCTGGAGTATGTTCCGCAGATCCCTTCGTGTACGTCTCGCAAGGCAGTTACAGATTCTTCTTGTTCTAGACAACAGAGTAAAGTACCATCTAGACCACGTCGGTAAAGGGTATTGGCGATAATGGTGTAACGAGAGGTTTGTCGTATGAAAGTTCACTTTTGGTTGGAAGAGAGGTCCAATGGAAGCATATGGTCCTTGAGGTAAGCGTAGGTCTTACCGTACCAAGGTGAATCAGATCCTACTAGGAGGCAAATAGAATGGGTTTCGAGGAGATCATAAGTCGGTTGTCAAATGGTTTCTACTAAGAACTCATACCGTGACTCATGTTCAGGTATTTCAAGAAGAGAGGCTATGGTTGCCATTGCATCTGCTACTTTGTTCTCTATCCTGGGTATTTGCTCAAACGAGATGGTCCCAAAATGTTCTTTGAGGTCGTTGACCATCCGTTTGTATGGGATGAGCTTCTCATCTTTGGTCTGATACTCGTCGTTGACCTAGTTTATGATAAACTGAGAATCACTGTAGACACATAGTGCTTGGATTTTCCACTCAGTGGCCATCTTGAGACCAATTACCAAGGCTTCATATTCCGCTATATTGTTAGTGCATGGAAATAACAACCTGTAGGACTTTGGAATTGTGTTGCCATGGGCAATGATAAACAGGATACCTGCCCCCGATCCATGGTTGGTGTAAGACCCGTCGAAGTAGAGTTTCCAAGGAGATGTTGACAGAGTGAATAAAGACTCATCAGGAAACTCAAACTGCATAGGTGAAGTGTCCTGTAATGGTGCCTCGGCCAGTTGGTCAGCTATGATTTGCCCTTTGATGGCTTTTCTGTCTACATATTCTATGTCATATTCACTAAGAAGCATAACCCACTTTGCTAGTCGACCTGTGAGAGCTGCCTTGCTGAGAAGATACTTTAGTGGGTCGATCTTGGCAATGAGTTTGACAGGATGTGCCAACATGTAATGCCGGAGTTTTTGTGAAGCAAAAACTACTGCGAGACATGATCTTTCTACTTGTGAGTATTGCAACTCATATCCCACTAAGATTCGACTGATGTAGTACACCGCTCTTTCCTTATTCTCGTAGTCTTGTTGTGCTAGAAGAGCTCCAAGAGTGGTAGGTGTAGCCGATATGTAGAGAATGAGAGGCTTTCCTTGGATCGAAGGCATGAGAATGGGTGGGTTCATAAGGTACTCCTTTAGCTTGTAGAATGCTTCTTCACACCTTTCATCCCACTTAAATGGAATGTTCTTATGCAGGAGATGGCTGAAAGGTTCGCACTTGTCTGCCAGCTGTGATATGAATCTGCGGATGGCCTGTAGCTTGCCCTGTAAGGATCTCAACTAAGTTAGAGTCTTAGACGGTGGCATGTCCATTATAGCTTTGACTTTAGCTGGGTCTACCTCTATTCCGTTTGATGACACGATGAAGCCTAGCAGCTTGCCTGAAGTTACCCCAAACACACATTTCTTTGGGTTCAATTTGACGTGGAATTGGTCTAATCTCTGAAAGACTTTTTCTAGGACATCCAGGTGTGAGTCCCTTGTGAGAGATTTAGCTAAGATATCGTCAACATAGTCTTCCATAGTTACATGCATCATGTCATGGAATATAGTTGTCATGGCCCGCTGATATGTAGCACCTGCATTTTTCAGCCCAAAAGGCATGACATTCCAGCAAAAGGTGTTGGCAAGAGACACGCTATGGATTCATGGCTGTTGTCATTGATGGCAACAAAGGTCATCCCACATATCCGCAAGTCATGGTGTGTCTCTACCGGAAGTCAGAATGAAGATTGTTGTGGTCCGGTGAACAAGAACAGAGCATGTGGCAAGGTCCGACAGATTGGTCCGGATCTCTCAGAAGAAGTGTCTTGGTGCAGTGTGGATTTGGGGAAGTCAAGAGGACTACCTTGAGTAGTATATTCCAAGGATTTAGCCTCCAATGATGAACAAAGAAAAAGATATGAATAGTTGAGTACCAGATTCCTAAGAGACAGTGAGAACAGAGGAAGAACTGACTGACAGAGTATCAGACTATTTTCCGGATGTGTTACTGTTGATGGTAAAGGTTGTGAAGGCATGAATCATGTTTGGCCGACATGATTAATGATATCTACAAGTATATGCTTGATCCGCATTGCTTGGTGAGCAAGGATTCAGCCGACAGAACAGAGTTTGTAAGAAACTAGACTGTTCCGGATGCCGACTAGAAAGGTGATGAAATTACTTGTGCGGATATATATAGAGGATGGATTTAGTTGTGAAAGGTGTGATGGTGTGAAGGTGTATGCGAATAAATACAGAGCAGAGCAGAAGTAGCAAGAAAGATCTGGTATGTGAAAAGATAGCAGAATAAAGAACAGAGGAAAGATGAAGTGCAGCAGATCAGTATACTGAGCCTAACCGGAACTGAACTTTAGCATATGTAGATGCTTCCAATCAGTTCAAGACTATGATTCTTATCACTTTGTAGACAGTGTGTCTCCTTGTAGGCAGTGGGCCTCTTTGTGAGCAGTGTGCTCGGGCAGTGAGCCCTAATTGGCAAGTGCCATTTTGTATTTCCTTATTCTTCTAACAGAGAATAATCTTTGGGTTAATCACCCCGTGGTTTTCTCCCTTAACCGGGTTTCCACGTCAAAAATACTATGTCATGTGTTTCTCATTTCATGGTAATGTTTGTTTGTTTGATTCAATGCTGCTTTGATTAATAAGAAAGTTCAAAAGAAGAGATAATTAGGATAACTGATTCACCCCCCCCTCTCAGTTATCAACAATTGGTATCAGAGCTAAGTTCCTCCTAATAGAGCCTAACAGCTTGAGGAAGATCTGGGAGTTCAAATGGATGCATATGGTTTAAGGGAGCAACTCAAGACTACCCTTGAGGATCTTGAACAGTCAAACTCTGAAGTCAATGAATTAAAGGAAAGACTCAAACAGGCTGATGAATTCATGAGAGAACTAAAGGACAAATTAAGTCTCTCTATGAAAAAGAGAAAGGAGCTACTCCAACAATTGGCAAGACAAAGTGAAGAAAGCAATACAAATGAAGAATTGACTGAGAAAACCAAGTTATGTGAAAAGTTATCAAAAGAAGTCATTATGTTAAGACATGAAATGGAATCAGGAACTATAAAGTTTACTCAAGAGATTGAAGAAAAAAGAAAAGCTGAAGACAATCTAAGACAATCTCTTAAAGAGAAATCAGAAGAATGCCACCAGATGGACAGAATTATCAGACATCTTGAATCTGATCTTGAAGAGGCCAAAGATAATGAAGAAAAACTTGAGGATCAAATTGTCTCTCTCAAAAGAGATCTTCAAACAACAAATGAATATAAAGAAAAATTCAAGATAAGTTCTGCCCAACTTGAAGTACTTCTTGGAAGTCAAAAGAGGATAGATGACAAGTATGGTTTGGGATATGAGAAAGGAGAAAGCTCCGGATCCGGTCAAAAGAATTTTGGATTAGAAAATCCAAGGAATAGGCCTAGAAGACCTCCGGTAAGACAGCCCAATGCTCAAAGATATCCATCCTTCAATGGATACTGCCACAGCTGCAATCACTTTGGTCACAAAGCTAATCAGTGTAGGAAGAGAATGAATCAGACTAATTCATCCTTCTCCAGACAGTGCTTTAACTGCAAAAGGTATGGACACAAGTCTCATGAATGCAGAAATATGCAAATAAACAAATCATTCAATGGTAGATGCTTTGCATGCAATAGAGTAGGTCATATGGCTAATCAATGCATATCAAGAGGTTATCAGTCAAATATGCAAAGAAATGTTATTTGCCAAATCTGTAATAGGTCCGGTCATAGTGCAAAAGTCTGCAGAAGCAAGAATCAGGACAAAAGAGGTCCGGTATACAATCAGAATCAAGACAAGGGTAAACAAAATATGAATGTGGATGAAGTTAGGAATCAGATGAACAAGATTTGGGTGAAGAAAAGTTCAGAGAATGTAGAGGTTGGATCCGCACCAGACTCTGGTGCTGATATTTCTTTCAAAAATTAAAAAGTGAGCTCTGGCTCAGGGGGAGACTCAAAGAAAATCCTGTTCCCCCAGCCAATCAAGTGGTGCTGGATGTGACACAAGATGCGGAGTAAAGGGTTTGAAGATACCAGTCCTAAGATGATCCAGACAAGATTTCAGAGGTCCGCATGAAGATATAAAGAAGTTGTGATCAATCAAGTAAAGACCTGTTCCGGGAGATGCTCCGGAATGACAGAGGACTACAAAAGGGTCCGGAGAGATCCGGAAGTACATTATTTTACTCTGCGGACTGGACAGAATGTTTGGGATGTTCTTGTAATGTGTCATCTTGATTTATTCATGATTGAAAGATCTGCATGATGTTCATAGATCAGGACTGATTCGGGATACTCCAAGCTATCCGGACAAGGCAAACCGGAATAATATAGGTGGAGCATTTATTGCAAACAGATATTAGGGTTTGCGAAATGATATAAGGGATTTCTCAACAATCACTTGATCAATCCACATCTAAGAAGAAGCTAAAAGCGGAGCTCTGCAACAAAATTCATCAAGTTTACCGAAGATCTCCTGCCGAAGTCATTACATACAGAAATCAATCCAGCTACTTTGTGCAACCGAAGACGCAAAAGGTATTTTCCACTTTCGATATCTTGCTACAAATCTTTTGAAGAAATGGCTACTCCAAATATAGTAAAAATCTCAGATAGGCCCCGACCTGAATTTAAGAAACATCCATACAAGTCATTGGAGGTAGATCCCTTAGGAGCATTTTCCAGTGTTCCTCACGGAGTTTTACACACAGAAGACATTAGGGTTTACATACATGCAAGCATTGAGGAATTTGGGGAATTCAAATTGAGAGATCTCTATCACAAACAACTGATAGACAATGCTTTTGAGCTTAAACCAGAGTATAAGGGTATCCAGAAGAAACAATTTGATCAATTCATTCATTTCCCCTGCTTTGAAGAAGATGAATGGGTCCAATATGTACTGAGCAGGATGCATGACAACTTCCTATGGCTGGATAGACCCTGCAAGATCACAAAAGAGGCAATTAGAGCAGTAACTGGTCTATACTCTTCCGGAGGGATACCTATCCTCAAATCTGTCAAAAATAACATTGTAACTGAGGCCACCGGATCAAAATTTGATAAGAGGGCAATGACCATTGAAGATATTTCTGATCTGGATATCAAGTATGCATCCATGATAATAGGATACAAGATCTATCACTCCAGCAGGGAGAATTCTGTATCCGGAACTGCAGTGTATACTGCCTATGAAATGCTAAGGAAGAATGCAGAATATGATCTCTGCGAACTGCTCTTAAGCCAATTAATGGAAAATATACAGAAATTCAAGAAGGACAAAAAGAATTCCTTTAAGTATGGTACTCTTATATTATGTCTATTTTTCTACTTCATGAATGAGCTGCCCGGATCAAGTGGATGGGCATGGCAGAATGACAAACCTGTTGCAGTCCAGATAAGAGACTATCTACATGGGCTTGGGGATGCCAAAGCAAGAAATACAGCCCTATGGGGATACTTCAAAAACTTCCAAAGCATGATGCAAGCAAGAGAAAGAATTCCCCAGTCTCTTGTTGAAAAATACAAAGACTCAGTGTGCTTTATGGTGGACACTGATCAGTGCCTAATGGAGGCAGTGGAGCCAAGGACTGTCTGGATCATGCCCATGGGGTATGAAGTGGATGAACAAATAGTGGAGCTGCATGTTCAACACATGCTAAGTCAGCCCAAAGATCCAAAGGCAGAAAGGTTTGGAACCTTTGAAGAGCTGAGTGTAAAGATACATGTAGAACTCAGGGAACCTGAGATAAAGAGGAAGGTGAGAAAAGAAGTTGAGCACATTGCTCAAGGCCTAGGCATCTCAAAAGAGGCACTTGATGCCAGCCGGGAAAAGAGAAGAAAATCTGAGGAAGAAAAGAAAGAGGCAGAAAAGAAAAGTAAAGAAAGTGTTCCGGTTGAAACTTCCACCCAGACCAGATCATCAAAAAGATCTGCACCTCCCACAACCAAAAGTTCAAAACTGGAAGTCCAGGCATCCGGTAAAAGATCTAAGACAAAAGCCACAAGGGCTTATGAAAGCCAAAAGGATGAAGAGGAAAGTGAGTCAGATGAGGGAGTAAAAGAAATAAAGAAGCAGAAGAAGAAAGGATCTGGGAAACCCTCCACAGGCCAAGACAAGGAAGAAATGGCAGAAGAATTTGCTGAAAAGCCCACTCTATCCCTAGACAGTGTAGTCAAATCAGTCACTGTGGATGGGAACCTTCAACCGGTGGCTGAATTTTATGATGACTACAACGAGGCAGATCAAAAGATCCTGCAAGAAGCTATAATAAGGTACTTGAACATCTACAATAAAGCTTTTATTGAGATTATCTCTGAAATCCCAAAGAGCCTAGAGATGGAATTAGAGATAAGAAAGAACAATGCCATGGAAAAAGACCTTGAGATCAGGGAACAGATAGCTATTCAGCTATATCCTTCAATTGATCACAAAACAATGAACATGGTATTCAAAGACTGCAAGGATGAATTCAGGAGCAAAGCAAGGATGAATCAGCTTATGCTTGGTGAGACCGACAGGTAGCCAAGGACACTGAAGAGATTCTCCGGAAAACCTTCAAAAGGTTTAATCTTCCTATTGTAGAGGACTTAGGTGCAGAAATAGCTGTGGACTTGGAATCATCTGCTCCGGAAGAAGTGGCCCTTGAACAGACTAACATCTCTCCTCCGGTTTCCCCTATAGTCTCTGGATCTCAAGAAGAAGAGAAACTACAGGAGAAAGAAGCAGCAGTTAAAGAAAAAGAGGTTGACAGCACCAAGGATGCAGAGAAAGAGAAGACCTCAACAGAGAAAACCACAACTGAAAGTGGTAAGAGTAAGGAAGGAGAAAAGATTCCAAAGGACAAAACTGCAGAAGAGAAGAAACATCTGTCTCCGGCAAGAGACACTACACAAACTGTTCAAGAATTCTTGACAAAAGCCACTATAGAAATTGATGAACCGGACCTGCTAAAAGGACCATTAGATTTTGACTCTTTGTCACCGGTGCAAACAATGAAAATAGCCTCATTTGCAAATGAGAAAGTCAAAGAGAAACTACTGAAATCTCACATGGAAGACTGTGAGCTTATGGAGGTAGCATCTGGAGTGCTGGAAAAGATCATGCCATCTTTTTAGAAGGATCCCACAGCCTCCTCTTCCGGTAATCTCAAAACCTTAGTCAGAAGTGTTAGTACACATTTTGAATCTCTAGAAAAATCAGCTGAAGAAAAGGTCCGGAAGGAGTTTTTGGATAAAAGGTTCTCCGAGGTTCGGGATTTGATCATTAATGATAGGAGAAACATGAACATTGGGATAAAGAGCTTAGAAAATGCTCTTAAGGATGGCGGTGAAATATACAAATTTTGTATCTCCTGGTCCAAGGTAACAGTGGACATTGAGAAGAAAATAAAAGAGCAAGAGGACACACTACTAAGCTTGTCTCAAAGTTTTGATCCTCTTTCTTCCTCTATAACAAATCAAGAATGTCAGACTATTGCAGTCTTGAGTGAAATCAAGAAATTGGAGAAGGAAAGGAAAAATAGAATAAGCAGGTTGAGTGAGCTCAGGGGGTTAATTGTCCCTAAGCTAGAGGCCATGCATGAGGCCATAGCAGAAGCTCAAATCACAGCCCAGACAAGTGATCCGAAAGATCTAAAAAGGGCAGATGCATTTGCATTCTTGTTAAGTGGTCACATTTCAATTTTGGATAGAATGAAGCAAAGTTGGGCTACAGAACTGATCCAACTGAAGACATCTTTTGCCGACATTCTTCAGTTTATGTGAGTATGTAAATATGCGGCTATGTATAGAAAATTTTTGAAAATTTTAGTGTGCGGACCCTACCCTTTGCCATTGATGTCAAAGGGGGAGTGAGGAGCAGTGAAAAATGAGGAATCCAACTAAGGGGGAGTTCCAGAAATTGTATATAAAGATAGAGCATCAGCCAAGGGGGAGCATAGTGTAAACACTTAGTCATTTTTCACTAAGTGTTGCCATCAATGCCAAAGGGGGAGATTGTTGGCAAGAGACACTATATGGATTCATGGCTGTTGTCATTGATGGCAACAAAGGTCATCCCACATATCCGCAAGTCATGGTGTGTCTCTACCGGAAGTCAGAATGAAGATTGTTGTGGTCCGGTGAACAAGAACAGAGCATGTGGCAAGGTCTGACAGATTGGTCCAGATCTCTCAGAGGAAGTGTCTTGGTGCAGTACGGATTTGGGGAACTCAAGAGGACTACCTTGAGTAGTATATTCCAAGGATTTAGCCTCCGGTGATGAACAAAGAAAAAGATATGAATAGTTGAGTACCGGATTCCTGAGAGACAGTGAGAACAGAGGAAGAACTGACTGACAGAGTATCAGACTATTTTCCGGATGTGTTACTGTTGATGGTAAAGGTTGTGAAGGCATGAATCATGTTTGGCTGACATGATTAATGATATCTACAAGTATATGCTTGATCCGCATTGCTTGGTGAGCAAGGATTCAGCCAACAGAACAGAGTTTGTAAGAAACTAGACTGTTCCGGATGCCGACTAGAAAGGTGATGAAATTACTTGTGCGGATATATATAGAGGATGGATTTAGTTGTGAAAGGTGTGATGGTGTGAAGGTGTATGCGAATAAATACAGAGCAGAGTAGAAGTAGCAAGAAAGATCCGGTATGTGAAAAGATAGCAGAATAAAGAACAGAGGAAAGATGAAGTGCAGCAGATCAGTATACTGAGCCTAACCGGAACTGAACTTCAGCATATGTAGATGATTCCAATCAGTTCAAGACTGTGATTCTTATCACTTTGTAGACAGTGTGTCTCCTTGTAGGCAGTGGGCCTCTTTGTGAGCAGTGTGCTCGGGCAGTGAGCCCTAATTGGCAAGTGCCATTTTGTATTTCCTTATTCTTCTAACAGAGAATAATCTTTGGGTTAATCACCCCGTGGTTTTCTCCCTTAACCGGGTTTCCACGTCAAAAATACTATGTCATGTGTTTCTCATTTCATGGTAATGTTTATTTGTTTGATTCAATGCTGCTTTGATTAATAAGAAAGTTCAAAAGAAGAGATAATTAGGATAACTGATTCACCCCCCCCCTCTCAGTTATCAACAAAAGGTACCCCATGGGCAAGTGAAAGTTGTTTTGTGTTGATCCTCTGGTGCTATTTTGATTTGATTATACCTTGAGAACCCGTCCATGAGTGAGAGCATTGTATGTCCTACAGTGAGGTCGACTATGATATCGATGTTTGGCAATGGAAAGTCATCCTTGCGGCATGCTTTGTTTCAGTCTCAAAAATCATTGCATAGTCAAACTCGGCCATCTGGTTTAGATACTGGAACAATGTTTGATATCCATTCAGGATAGTCTATGGCTCTAATGAACCCTACATCTAGCAATTTCTTGAGTTCTTCCTTGACCAGAAGGGCTATATGAGGATGCATCTTTCTCAGCTTCTGTTTTACAGGCTTCACTCCTGGATCTAATGGCAAATGATGTAGAATTAGGTTTGGGTCCAAACCTGGCATGTATGCATATGACCAAGCAAAGCTGCCTCTCTTCTTCTTAAAGAATGGTATGAACCTGGTTTTCTCAGGTGGTGTGAGAGATTTTGCAAAGTGGATAATCTTGGGTTGCTCTTCGGTTCCAATATTCACTGGCTCCGTTGGTTCCACCACAATCTGTGACCTTTCCTGATACATATCACTAGGGAGGGTGTCAAGCATTCCATCGTCAGGTGCCACATTTGGGTTTTCACCTTCGGATACGTCCTTTCTTTTTACTATTTTATGATCTGACACTGCCGCACGGCGGTTTTCACCGTCAGATCCATTTTTTATCTTAATATTTTTGCGACTAGAAGGCTTGGCACCCTCCCCGAAGTAAGCCACGGTATTGAGTTCGATAGCGAAACCAGCTTTATGATCTCCTTTTGGTAAGTGATCTCTAAGTTCCATATAGTCAATGTAAGCATCATCGTTCTAGAACATATCTAATTGGGGGGTTCCTTGCAGATCCTAGTCAATAAGCTCAGGGTGTAAGAGGGGAAGGGAGTCAGATGATAGACCTAATTCATTGATGGTGTGGATGGAAATGTTAGGAGCATTGGCGGGGGTAGTGTTCTGGGTGGTACTTTCTTCCAAGTTGTTTATTGCAATAGAATGTAAACATTCCTCGAAAGCCATAATCTCAGGGATTGGCAAATCAAACTCCAGTGGTCTGTCCCGTTGCGTTTGTCCCTCATGGTAGGGGCTAAGAGTTTGGATGGTGTCAACCTCTTTGTCATCGTAGGAGTCCTCTGTTAGCTCATCCCACTCATACTCATTTGAATCATCTGAATCTGTTTCACTATCCACTTGGAGCATTTGGATTGTCTCCACAAGACAGGCATTTTCCTTGGCTTTACCCTTGCCTTTGAATCCCAAGCCAGTGGTGTTTCTAGCCGAAGAGGATGAAGAAGGTTGTATAGGTTCAATGATTCCTTCTTTTCTAAGGCCGATAGGGCCTTGTCCTTCATACCCCATCCTGTGCAAGATAGTCTCACCTCGTCCATAGAGTTCTGTAGGGAGTCTAGGTGGATCTTGGGGTGTGTTTCCTTCTTCAGCATAAAGCCATTGCAGGAGATCTCGCTCCTCTGATTCATCAGATAAGGTCCCCCATTTTACAAAGGGATTTGCGGGGGCTACAGGAGGAGCAGATGGTTTTGGAAAATGTCTGGGTTGATGCTTGGGTTGGCCAAAAGAGCGAGGAGACAAAGGTAGTTTTGCAAGGTTGAGGCTGTGCTCAATGGAGTATTCCCCCACACCATTTTCTTTTATGGTGATTTTCATTGGTTTGGGTCGGGAGGAGGAAGCTTCAGTGGTATGGTCCTATTGCGGGGTAGGGGAAATGTGGGCTCTATTGTTGGGTATGACACATTTGGGTTTTGCTTGGAAAGAATTGCAGTGTTGGTAGGGATCGGGGTCGCTTTGAATGGTAACTTGCTTGCCATTGTGTGGGAATTTAATGCATTGATGATAGGTTGAGGGGACAGCCTTCATGGCATGGATCCATGGTCTCCCTAGGAGGATATTATAAGCAAGCTCCTGATCAAGGACTTGGCACACCACATCTTTGATTACCGGTCCCACTTGAATAGGTAGGACAACCGTCCCCTTTGTGGTTCTTTCCTCCTCGTCATAGGCTTTAATGGTAATTTTCCTTCTTGGATCAATTGCCTGTTCGGAGAACCCCAATGCAAGGACTAGCTTCAATGTGCAAATATTTAAACTGGCACCCCCATCAATGAGAACCCTCTTGATGCGGTGCTTGTGTACGAATGCGACAATGTGTAGGGGGTGTTGTGGGGTTGAGATACAGAAAGGTCATCTTGCTCAGTAAATGATATGGAAATGGAGGAGGTCAGATTGCCTACCATGGTCTGAAACTTCTCTTGGGCTAGGTTAGTGGGGACAGTAGTTTCCACTAAGGCTTTCTCGAGAATCTCCTTATGAGAAGGAGATAGACGCAAGAGCTCCAATATAGAAATGTGAGCCGGGGTTTTCTTTAACTGGTCGATGACATTGTATGGACGGGAGTTGGATGGTGATGGTGACGACCTTGGAGGGGTGGTATTGATCGTGACTTTACCACTGCGGGTAATTATACTACAACCAGTTCTGTTAGGTCCTGGTTGTTGGTTGGGGGAGATGACATTGACCTGCGAAATATGTTCTGAAATGTAGTTAATGGTGTACTCAAATGGAACGCTTACATAGTTAGCATTACTCGACCCGCTGTTCTGATTTGGCCGGTTGCGATTGTTGTCGTTATTAGGATTGCCATTGGAGTTGTTGTCGTTGTGACCATTGTTGTTGTTGTGGCCATTGTTGTGATTGTTGTTATACGACCTGTTGTGATTCAGAAGAGGATCCCGGTAGGCCACATGAGATTCATTGGAGGTATGCTGTTGTGTTCCTCCCTGGTTCTGATCCAGTATATCCTGTATGACATTCTTAAGACGGATGCAATTGTTGGTTGTGTGCCCCCTTCCTCAATGATACTCACAATAGTCTATGTCCTTCCAATAGGGAGGTTTGACTGTAGGCTCATAGTCACTTGTTGGCGGTAGAGAAATTTCGTTGTTAGCCAACAACTTTCTGAGGGCAGACTCTTGAGATTCTCCTAACGGTGTGAATTTCCTCCGTGGATTTGAATTGAACCAAGGTCTAGGTTCTCGAGGGGGGGTTTGTTGAGTGCACCGTTATTTGTTTCTCCCTTAAGAGTGAATATGGGTTGTTGTTTAGGGGCTGCCGCCTTGGCATCCACTACTCCATCGTTGACCACATTCTTGTTCTTGGTCCAAAACTTTGACTTATCCGTTGTGTAATTGGAAGGAGGTGTGTCCTTGTAGAGCTTGAGAGTTCCTTTACCGATCATAGCTTTTTCGATGAATAGGCCCATTTCAATGACTTTGGCGAATGAGGTAGGGCATTGTATCTGAATTTGATAGCTAAGATCAGTATTCAAATTGTGGACAAACATTTCCAATAGTTGCTTCTCAGGCATGTCATAAGAACACTTACTAGCTAGCTGTCTCCATCGTTGTAAGAAGGTGGCGAATGACTCACCACTCTTTTGTTTGGTGTTGCATAGATCTAGCATAGATACCTCATGTTCTATGTTGTAAGAGAAGTGCATTATAAATTTATTGACAAGTTCATCAAAAGTTTTGATTCCTGGTGGGAGACGCGAGAACCACTCCATAGCTTGACCACCTAAAGATCTTGGGAACAGTCTCATTAAGTAGGTCTCGTTGTGAGCTACTTCTAAACATACTGCAGTGAATTCCCTGATATGATCTCTAGGGTCCCCTTTCCCTTTATATTTGTCAAATTTTAGAATTCCGAACTGATAGGGGAATGGTTTCATGACCAAACTTCTGTCAAAGGGGTATGGTGCTATATCTTCCAAAGAGTAGTTCTTGGAACTTGTACCGATCTTAAGGTTGGATATTTCCAGCTTTAGACTTTCAATTTGTTGTCTCGCATCTGTCATAGGAGAATTTTGATCTATGGGTTGCTTTCCTCTATCATTGGCATGGGGGACCATGTCATTTGTGCTCCGCTCATGTGCATGTGGGACTGTGTCATTTGTGCCCCTCTCATGATCATTGTCTGCATTTTCCATGATGGAGCTAATGTCAAAGTCTGCGGGGAGTTTGATTCCGAGACTAGCAAGATGATGGAAATATTTATGGGGGTCTTCAAGGATCATCTTCTCTACGACGCGTTGGAATTTTCTATCTTGCATGTGCGCCACCAATTCTTCATGAGAAATCTCTTCTTCACCATCATGTGGTGGGAGAAGGTGATCAGATGATTCAGCCATTTCTATTTGTTTGTTGTATTGGGATCGAGTAAGAACCATGCAAGGTGACGAGGGATGGAGGAGGTGAGGACTAGAAATTCTGGCAAGGTGCCGACTAAGACTGTAATGGATGGGATACCTAGGACAAGACTTGGACAAAGGGGTTTCTCGCTCAATGACTTCAAGTAAGACGGTTGACACAAGACTCCAGCCACTAGCAAGGGTAGTCGATACCAGTCTTACTGTGTAGGGCTTAGTCGTTCAACAAGACTACTAGCAAAGGTACTGTGACCTACTAGGCTTACGTGAATTTACTAATGAAACGAAGAAGGACCTATGTCGAATCGGTATGGGATAGAATGACTTTGGGACAAGAGTGACTTGGACAGAAAGTGAATGGGACGATTAATGAAAGAGAGAGAGTTGGGTGAAAAGGATGAAGACTGATTGCAAGGTTGATTTTGACCTCGGAAAGTGAAACCAGGCTGAAATGGGTGCCCCAAATAGTTGAAGATAATTTCTCAAAAATAGGGCAAATGCTCATTGTCACACATGTGCAGAAACAGATGCGCAGCAAGAATTGGCAAATGCGTCGTAAGTCGCAGTGTATGCGCAGCTCTGGTAAATTATGTATGCGCAGCAATAGTGCACAAATGCGTAATAAAAAAAGTATATGCGCAGCAAGTCATTGTAAAAGCGCAGAAAGTCGCTGTATATGCGCAGCAGGAAATGGTATATGCGTAGTTCTGTTATTTTTGCAAAATTTTATTTTTGTAAAATTTTATTTTTGCAAAATTTTTGGATTTTTCTCTGTTTTTGGTATTCTTTGGCTGGAAAAGGTCTTCCTGATCTGATATTATGAATTAATTAGCAAGAAAGCACAGCAAGCACAAAGAATATTTTGTAGTTTTTCATTATTTTTGTAGTTTTTCTGACTCTATTTTGGACAAAAGCAAGCACAAAATCCTAGGCAAGAAATGGATTATAAGGGATTTGGGCCACTAAAACAAGAGGTATTTAATTCGGGCAACCATTCAAGTGGTTACACGTGCGGCGGCACTACTCTCCGTTATGGAGTCTCCCAGCCTCAAAGGTTTACGCCTGAGAGGGTTTTGGGGGAGGTTGGCCGTCGGTGTAACATAACAGCACTCGTTGCAGGAGGTTTTCACCTCAAGCACAATTTATTTTAAGTGGCTCGGTAGGGCTTGGCATTAGCCTGTTACCACTCAGGGTCGTTCCCGCTTGGACAAGCGTGCATCTAAGGGCAGGCCCCTCCTAAAGGTTAAACAAATAGAATGACAAGTCTGGCACTCTGATCACCCAGAAGAGGGGAGAGCATAAGCCTATTGTCATTCGCAAGCACAGAATACACTGATTTATCCACCCTAGTTAAAAGTGAAAAACTAAATGGGCTAATTTACTCAAACAGAACTTTGAAGTGATTTCAGCAATATAGCAGTGGTTCAGTTTTAAGTCCCAAAAAGTAGTGGTGAGTTCAATTTTAAATCCATGTAGCACAAGATTGTTAACTTTGAAATTCTGGTCTCACGATATAGCAATGGTTCATTTTAACTTCAAGATCAGTGATGAGTTCAATTTTAAAACCGCGTAGCACGAGATTGTTAACTTTGAAATTCTGGTCTCACGATATAGCAATGGTTCATTTTAACTTCAAGATCAGTGATGAGTTCAATTTTAAAACCGCGTAGCATGAGATTGTTAACTTTGAAATTCAGGTCTCACGATATAGCAATGGTTCATTTTAACTTCAAGATCAGTAATGAGTTCAATTTTAATTTTAGATAGCAATAACTTGGAAGGTGTTTGTGATGCAAGCATGAAATAGTCCAGTTACTTCCTCCCTAATTAGAACTAGATGAAGATTTGAATGAACAACAATTTTACTTTCTCCCTGAAAATGAAATGTGACCTAATTAGATGCAACTACATGGGACTAAACCCAAGCCTATCCTACAAAACCGCTCTAGCAAACACTTGCGAAAGGGTTAGTGTTAGCAAATACTCTTAGGAAAGTACTAAAACCACAACCTGTTACAAATGCGCAGCTTCAGTGATTAGATGCGCAGAAGTGATCAACAGAAGCGCCATAATAATGAATGCGTTGTAGTATTGAACATATGCGCAGTTAAAAGGGATAAATGCGCAATATGAATATATGCGCAGCAACAGTCTTTAAAAGTGCAGTGAAAAACAACAGATGCGCAATAATAACAGAAGCGCCGTAACAGTGCGTAAAAGCGCCGTAGAAATACACGAATGCGCAGAAAGGATAAAAGCGTCGTAACAGTCATCAAAAGCACCGCCTAAATGAACAGATGCGCTGAAATAATCTGTGCGTGACTCTGCGTGACCTGTACGGAACCTGCCTTCAAAAAAAGCTCCAAAAATGGTAAAATAAAGGGGCAAAGGCCCCACGGTGGGCGCCAAAAATGTAAGGGTAAAATGGTGATCAATCAAATGAATAACAGAAGACCCAAACATCAACAGAATAGAGAAATAAGAAAGATTCAATAAACAAAGCAATGAACAAACACAGTGCAAACCTCTCCCGTTTCGATGCTTCTGTTGTTCGCCTATCACAAATCGTCCTTTCGCAGATGAGATGAGCCCTCAGAGAGTGCAATCTTTTAAAGCTATTTGTAGGAAGTCGATGGTGAATGGCTATGGTGTGATATGCAATGAGGGTGAGTTCTAATGCAACAATGGTGATCTCAAGCTTGTATATGACAAAAGGGTGCCAAAGGCGCGCTGGTGATATTTCTGTAGAGTAACGATGTCAAAAGCCTGGATGAATAGAATGGAGGGATGAAGCTTCATTTATAGACTTAGAATAATGGGAATCAATGGTGGAGAGGAGATATGAAGATCAACGGTTGAGGAATGCGCAACCAGTAGAAATGTGACAAGTGTCCCAGCTCCATCATGAAAGAGGGGATGTGACAAAACTGATTGGAGAGTTAACTCCATTGACTGGTCTGTTAACAGATTTGATTGATCAGTTAGAAGAGTGGATTATGGAACTGACTGAATTGATTGAGGATTTGACTCAATTGATAGGTTAGTTAACAGATTTGATTGATTAGTTAACTAACCTCTGATTGGAGAAGAAATAGGCCATGTGGGTGAGGGAAAATAAGGTAATTAAATATTAAATATATTTAATTACATGTGCAACCTGATGAGGTGGACAAGGTGAGGTGGAAAAGGTGAGGTGTAAAGGTGATGTGGATTTTTGAAATTAGAACTTAGGATAGAGGAATTTGGATTAATTAAATAATTTATGATTATTTAATTGTGTAGGACATTTAGAAGAATTTTAATTAAATAAATAGAATTTATTTAATTATGGAACAGTGAATCGATTAAATAAATTTAGAATATTTATTTAATTAATAGAAGAAGGGAATAAATATTTAGAATATTTATTTAGGATGAGTTATGTCATTTTTAGGTGTATACACACACAACTTTGGAAGAAGGTGAGATTTTAAACCAAGTTAAGAATATTCAGTTAGGGGGTGATAATCTTGAAGAGCCCCAGATGGAATCTGATAAAGATAAGGTGACCTAGATGGGTTTTGATGGAGCTGAAAATGTTCAGATGGAATATGATCAGATTAAGGAGACTCAGTTGGGATATGACAGAGTTGAGGGGACCCAGATGGATTTTGTTGAGGGGACCTAGATGGGTTTTGACATAGTTGAGGAGACCTAGATGGGTTTTGACAGTTTTGAGGAGACCCAGTTAGGAGACGACAATGTTAAGGAAACCCAAATGAGATTTGAAAGAGAGGTAGAGTCACAGGTGGGATTTGACAAAACTAAAGAGACCCAGTTGGGTCTTTACATAGTGTTAGAGACTCAGGATAATGAGGTAAAGTTTGTGCCTTTGTCTTTAGACCAAAATAAGCTTTATCCTTCTCCTAGGAAACTCACATCGAGTTTTCTCAAAGAAGGGCTTTTTCCTTCTTCTCCAAGGAAGCATTCTAATCAATCTATAGCTCTTTTGGGAGTAGCTATAGCTTCAATGAGTGACCATGAAGAGTGGACATCTCAAAAGAAAAAGAGCCATAAACCAAAAAAGTCAGCTAATGTTGGTTTAGATCCTTTGAAGGGTAGACCTTCATTACAAAAAATTGGGAAAAGAGAAGCAGTTAGGGAGATTGCCAGTGGAAAGCACTAGACACTGGAGAATCACTCCAGAAAGTTATTTAAATGAAAATTATTTCATGGAACATGAGGGGTCTTAATAACCCCTCAAAACAATTTGAGGTCAAAAATTGTATTTTTTATCACAAAGTGGATATTCTTTTACTTCAGGAAGTTAAAATGTCTGAAGAAGGTTTCAAAAATATTGTTGATAGGATTTGGCCTAATGCTTCCTTCTGCATAAATCCTGCTATTGGTGCCTCTGGGGGAATTCTAACTATGTGGAATGCTTCCAGATTTCCTAGTAAACTTTCTTTCTTCAATAAAAATTGATTGGTGATTGATTTCTCTTTGCCTTCCTTTCGATGGAGTCTGGTTAATGTTTATGCCCCTAACACTAGGGCCTTAAGGAAAAATCTTTGGGAAGATTTGTCTAACGAACTCTCTTCTTATCCTAATTTGTATTGGATGCTTGTAGATGATTTTAATACCCCTCTTTATCCTTCTGAAAAGTCTGGAGGAATTTTGGACTACTTTGATAGTATGTTGGACTTTGCTGATTTAATTAATACTTTTGGGCTTATTGATATTGATTTAATGAACCAAAATTTTACTTGGACTAATAAGAGGAAAGGGGACCAAATGATTCAAGTGAAACTTGATCTTTTTCTTATTTCCAATAATTGGCCAAACATTGCCGCCCTTAAATTGGTTGCTCTACCTAGAACTGTTTCTGATCACAATCCTCTTATTTTGGAATGGGCTAATCAGAAAGAAAAGGTCCTTTTCCTTTTAGATTTGAGGCTATGTGGACTAAACATCA
This sequence comes from Cunninghamia lanceolata, assembly GCA_027924645.1. Taxonomy (NCBI): domain Eukaryota; kingdom Viridiplantae; phylum Streptophyta; class Pinopsida; order Cupressales; family Cupressaceae; genus Cunninghamia; species Cunninghamia lanceolata. The sequence continues at coordinate 14,058,642 of BSBN01001048.1, forward strand.
TGATTTTAGGAATCTTCTTTCTAGATGGTGGCAACTTCAGGTTGTGGGTACTCTTATGTTCAGACTTTTTAAAAAGTTGATGCATGTCAAGAGAGAAGTTTATGGTTGGAATAAATACAATTTTGGTAACATTTTTTTCTCAGAAAAAGATCTTATCCAATAACCTGGTAGATATTCAATATAGAATTGCTCAAGGTGATACTTCTGATATTTTCCTCCAATTAGAAAATGACTTAATCAAATATTGGAAGAATTTAATGAGTAGAGAAGAGTTATTCTGGAAGCAAAAATCTAGAGTTCAATCGCTTAAAGAAGGTGACAGTAATACTGCCTTCTTTCATGTTTCTACTTTAAGGCATAGAAAATCTAACTCTATTTCTCAAATAAGATTCAAGAATGGTAATATGATTACTAATGAGGAGGAGATTGGAGATCATGTTGTTAGCTTCTTTCACAATATGATGTCTAAACAAGGACCAAGGGCTGATAACTCACAGGTTGTGAATCAGCTTCTGAACAATATCCCTTCTTTGATTTCTGAGGAAGATAATGCTGATATTTTAAAGCTGATTTCTAAGGAAGAGGTTCATACAGTGGTCTTTTCTATGGGGCCTTTTAAAGCTCTAGGGCTGGATGGCTTTCCCCCCTTTTTCTTCTAAGAATTCTAGGACATTATTGGATATGATTTCACTGTTGTTGTCAAAGACTTTTTTAGAACTAGTAAACTTTTGAAACAACTCAACAATACCTTCATTGCCCTTGTTCCTAAGAAGCTCAACCCGGAGATGCTCATTGACTTCAGGCCTATCAGCCTTTGTAATACTATTTACAAAATTTGTACCAAGCTTCTGGTGGTCAGAATCCAACCTCTTCTTGACAAAATTATATCTCCCTCACAAAAGGGTTTTGTTCCTAGGAGACAGATCTTAGATGTTGTGATTACTACTTATGAAACTATTCACTCAATGGAAAAGAGTCGTATCCCAGGTATGGTTTTCAAACTTGATATTTCTAAAGCTTATGATAGGGTGTCATGGCAATTTTTATTTAAAATCATTCAGAAGCTTGGGTTCAATGATAAAGTTTCTCTTCTCTTTAAGGAAGTTGTTACTACTGCTAAAGACTCAATCCTTGTTAATGGAGTTCCAAGAGGTTTCTTTTCTCCTTCTAAGGGATTAAGACAGGGAGATCCCTTATCCCCCTATCTTTTTATTATGATAGCTAAAACACTTGGTAAATCTGTTCACAGTAAGATCAACTCTAAAGTTTTAACTGGAATTAAACCTACTTCCTCTCTGTCTCCTATTCTTATCCAACAATTTTTGGATGATACCATTCTTTTTGGCATCTCCTCTGTCTTGGAAGCCTCTAGATGGAAATCTTTACTGAATGATTATGCTATGGCTTCTGGTCAACATATTAATTTTCAAAAAAGTAATGTTTTCTTTTTCAATGCCCTAGGGGATCTCCGAAGAAAAATTGTTAATATCCTTGGTTGTGCAGCTGCTGACCTTCCTTCAGTCTATCTTGGTCTCCCTTTGACTACTAAGGAAGTTTCTCCAGGTTTTTGGCATAATATCCTTGAGAGAACTTAAAATAAATTATTGGGATGGAAAGGAAAACTCTTAAGCAGTGCGGGAAATTTGCAACTTCTAAGGGCCTCTCTTCAAGGTATACCTACCTACTTTTTATCCCTATTTAAAATGCCCAGATATTTGGCTGATAAACTGGAGCAAATTCAGAGAACTTTCTTGTGGATGGGAATAGAAGAAAAAAAAGAGAATTTCTTTGGTTAAATGGGATAAGGTTTGCCTACCTAAGTCTCATGGTGGGCTTAACATTAGAACCATTCAAAATATGAATAAGGCTCTGTTGTCAAAGATTGTTTGGAACTTCTTAAACAGAGATACTAACTAGGGTATTATTATAAAGGCCAAGTACTTAAGGGACACTGACAGATACTCTTTCCTCAATCAGGAGGGCCTTCCTCAAGGATCTGTTATTTGGAATAAAATTATAAAAGCCAGAAGTCTTGTCAACAAGGGTATCAAATGGAAACTTGGTGATGGATCGCTTATAAATTTGTGGGAAGACCAATCGTTGGCTAATCAGCCTCTTTCTGAACAGATGGGTAATGAAGCTATTAGTGTTCTTGCTAAACAATTTTTTGGCAACAAAGTTAGTCACTACATTCATCAAGATCATGGTGTTAGAATTTGGAAAAATGTTCTGGAATATTGTACTAATAATCTGAATCTCCTCCACATGGCTAATAAAATATAGCAAATTCTTCTTAATACCAGGATTCCTCTTTTCTCTAGAAATGATCAATTTTTTTGGTTTGCTGACAGGAAGGGGTTTTTTTCACTTAAATCTACTTACCATTTGCTGATCGAGGAAATTAAAGATGATGTCTGGAGGAAGGTCTGCAATTGTAAACTCCTTCCTAAGGTTAACTTTTTTTGGTGGACTACTGTTCATAATAAGATTATGACACAGGACAATCTTCAACAAAGGGGTATGCAACTGGTTAACAGATGTGTTTTGTGTTTGAAAGAAGAAGAATTTGTCTCCCATCTTATCCTACATTGTGAATTTGCAACTGAGATATGGAGTAAAGTCTTTCTAAATTTTGGGTTACAATGGGTCTGCAACAAAGAAATAAAAGATCTCATTCTTAATTGGATCCCTCCTCTATTCCATCCTTGGTTAGTTGAATTATGGACTCAAACTCTTCCTTTCGTTGCTTGGTTCCTTTGGAAAGAAAGAAATAATAGAATTTTTAGAGAAACTATCAGAAATTCTTCATAGGTTTTCAATTCTTTTTCTAAGGCTCTTCTGGAAAATGTGTCAAATTCCAACATCAAAATTGCTGATAAACCTCTTACTCAACATGAAGTCCTTGTGGCTTCCAGCTAGGGGATTGTGAATCAAATTCCTGCTTTTGATGATTCTAAATGCATTAAAAGACTTAACACTATTTGGACTCCCCTTAATCAAGGTTGGTCCAAATTAAATTTTGATGGAGCTACTAAGTCTAATGGTAATGCTAGTGGTGGAGGAGTTATAAGGAATGACATAGGAGCTCTTATTGCTGCTTATGCTGGAGGAATTGGTAACCAAACTAATAATTTTGTTGTGGGGTCTTAAGTTGGCCATTTCTCTTGGCATCCATCAGCTTCATGTTTAGGGTGATTCAAAAATTATTATTGAGGTTGTTTCTAAAGTTTTGGAGTGTGGATGGCAACTTAAGGATATAGTGCTTGATATTCAAACTCTCTCTTAGGCTATTCCTATCATTTCCTTCTCTCACATTTATAGGGAGGGCAACATTGTTGTTGACGGCCTGGCAAATTTAGGTCAGCAATTTCAAAACTGGTGATGTTGGCGCCAACTTCATAATATCCCACGTCAGATTTGGGATATCATTCAAAAAGAACAAATTCTTATATGATGACTACTCATCATTTCACCTGGCTTATCTACATGGCCAATTCTTTAATTTAGGGCATGCTGATTAGACACTCTAATAATGATGGGAGTGAGCCTAGACAACCTTGCATACGTGTGAAAGATAGCCAATTAATTTGGGAAAATTATATTAGGACCTCAGGTTATCATTTTAATGATTGCCCTAATTATGATCATGTCCTCTTTATTTCCATTTATACTCATTGCACTGTGTTCAAAGTCTCTCGATTTTCTCATAGTATTGATAGAAGTTTCCTGGAATACAATTCTACCTACTCCTTTCCCAGGTTCATTCAGCTTCACTAGTTTTTTTATCATGGGTGGTGACAAGATTCGAACTAAACCCAATAACTACGGAGAATTTAAAGAGAATGCCTTGGTCTGGCATTACTGTAAGGAAGGAGGAGTCACCCCTTTCCTTGAATGTTTGAATGGACACGATGAAAACCTATCTATTCAATTCTCTCAGTCTTGGGATAATCGCAAGGTGCAAATTGGGAATGTCAGTTTTGTGGTCTCGGAGAATGACATTGCTATGGCTACGGGTCTCTCTCCAAAGGGAACAAAGATACAGAAAAAGTCTAGGGTTTTGGATGCTCAGAATCAGAAATTGTTTCTTGGTGAAGGAGAGGAGTTGGTGCCTTACCAAGGTGGTTTTGAAAGAGCCCATCTTCCTGAACCGTGGGCTAACATGTGTTATATGGTGATGAAGTATTTCACCCTTGAGAGTCATTTCACCAGGTTCTATCACTACCATCTCCCTTTATTGAATCATTTTAGAAGGAATGCCACAATTAGTTTCCCTTTCTACTTGATTTCTTCTCTTGAACACTATGTACAACATGTTAAGAAGACTTTGCTGAAGAAGTCTGATGAAAAGTCTATTCCTGTACACCAAGGGCTCATTCATCGATTATACTAGTTTCACTTAGCTCTGTCTCCTCCATCTTCTCTTTAGCCTTCTGGTCAAGATACCCCTACTGCCTCTATGAAAATGAGTCTTGCTACTCCTAGTCAACTCCCTATAGGTGATCCTTGTTATAGTATTTCTAAGTCTTCAACCAAGAGTGTTCAAAACCCTCCTTCCAAATTTAAATTGAAAGCAAAAAGACGTCTCTCAAATGTGGACATGGAGTCTAACCTTTTGAAGGATGACATTGGGGTTTTTGGGACCCAGATTGAGCAGAGTCAGGGTAGGGAGGGACCCTTATGGAACTTCAAAAAAGCTAAAATAGAGGGTAAATTTCATGTCATTGGGCAGTTTGGTCGTATTGCTGGCAAACTAGCTCCTAAACTGAAGCTGATTGACTATTCTGAAAGCAATTCTGAAGCCTCTACCCATGAGGAGGAAGATCTCAAGACTGATGTTCAGGAGATTGCTATTGAAGATTCTGGTGGTGAAGAAGAAATTGATGGGTAGGGTATTCCTATGGAGGTCTTTGGAACTAAAGATAATGTTGGGGTTGATAATCCTATCCCCATTGGCGACTGTGTGGATTTTGGCAATATTACTACCCAGGTGAAAATGACTGATATTGATGAGGACATTGGGAAAGATATCTACTTTGTTCCCACTTCTGTTCCTGTTGATCCTGATAATAATACTCAAGATGGTAGGGAAGAAGACAATACTAAGGAAATTAATGATGTTGATGATCTGTCTCAGTTGAAGGAATGGGTGGAGTTCCTAGAAAATAAGGTCTCTTCTCTTGGCAATTTCGTTTCTAACATGTTATGTAAGACTGCTATGGCCAATCTCTCTCTTCTTCGGGAGCAGGAGGTTCTCATTCACGGAGCTGATAATGACAGGGTTAAAGAACTTGACAAAATGCTGGAGTTTCTTTCGAAGGGAGAGGAGGACATCTCTTCCTAGTCTTTCTTTGCTTTCTATTTGCTGGCTTTTTACTGTTAGTATCTTTTTGTTGTATATCAGTTGTATGTAAGTTGTCGGTGATTGTTTTGGCTCTTTTTGTTTTCTGAGCCTTTTTTGCCCTTCTTGGGTTCTATTTTGTAATATGGGTTCGGCCCTTGGTTTGCCACCTTATAATATCAAAAACTTGGAAGTAACATTTGGATCAGTAAGAAGAGCCCTATAATTGACAAGATTGCCATACTGTCTCCAACTCGATATTGTCTTGTTATTCAAATTGAGGATCTACTCCATTTGTCAATACACACTTACTATCATTGTGTGATTCTGTTGATTGGTTCCTTCAAGGAAGGATTAAAATCCTTTCAATAAGTCACAGTAACTTGGTAGGATCAAGTGGATCAATAAGTAGAGTCTGTTATTCACATTCTTGCACATTTATACAAGGTATAAACAAACACAAGTGCCAAACAATTAGAATTGTAACCAGTAAGTAAATCATATATCATATACACCTTGACTCCATTATCCCAATAGAAATAGGCACTGGTCATACCAATTCCACCTAGGATTCCATAAAATCCTATTCAAACAATTACATCTTAGATCTTAGTATTAGGATTAGAAGTAGTTTGTAAGCTCTCATCTATTCCACACCCTTTGCCACTATGGATAGAATCAACTCAAACATATTCATTCAATCTGCTTTAGCTATTAAGGTTCACCCACCTAGGTCTAGCAGAACCTAAAGTACAGGGAGTCATCAACCCTACAGGTTAACTCCATTTCGTTAGTTCAAAAATGTTGCAAACCTAAGCATAGAGCCTGGCATCCTCTTAGGACTTGTAACCTACATTTTTGAGACCTAACAGAATTGGTGACTCTACTGAGGAATAATCTAGAATCTAGTTAAAGATCATCTCATTATAGAGTCAGTGAAGTTTTAAAATTCAAATACAAAAAGGTAACTCTGCTGGCAAGAAGAACCTGGAAAGAAGAAAAATTTATTCCCCATATGACAAGAGGTGGCGACTCTGAAAACAAAATTGATAAAAAAAATGCAAAGGACATCTTGAAACTACAATATTTCCAGGCTGAAGTATGCATAACAATTTTTCTTTGCCTTATACACATTATGGCACAGTTGGGAAGTTTGGGAATGAAAGCGGTGCATATCAAACACAACAGGACATTTCTACACTACAAGTCCCAAATCAAATAAACATCTATCTGGTCCCACCTGGCAAAAGATTTGTGGGCTACCAAGATCATGAATATAACCAGTATATGGGGCATTATCAATACCAAATCCCATGTCAAAATTTGCAAAGCAATGTTAGCCCTTAGGTCAATCAAAGTCTACAAGAAGAAATAAGATGGCAGCAACTACTTTTCTAACAGATGGTAATAGATCTTGAAATACACAAACCAATTGATTTCAGAGACATTTAGGGTTACCCAAATCTTCCTCCCCCTTTGAATGTTAAATATCATTTGCAAAAATTTAATGGATGTAAATCAGAATCAACATATATGCACCTGCAACAATTCATTGATGTATTGGTGAATTGGCAAATCAATGGAGAGGATGTTATCATGAAGCTTTTTGTAAAAATATTAGAAAATGCTACTAAAGATTGGTTTTACAGCCTTCCTATGCTTTGTATAACTTCGTGGGATGAACTTGTAAATAAATTTGTGTGCCAGTTTAAATAGAAAGATGATAAGTGTTTTCAAAATTAAAAATCAAAGTAAATTTGGGGAATCTGGACTTTTCAAAAGAACATTGGAATCTGGATTTTCTTTGTTCAAAAGAACGTTGGATATCTATATGCAAATACCTATTAAAGTTAGACCTAATAAATCCATATGCATTGAAACATTCATGAAATTGTATGTGCCTCATTCAGATAAGTGGATCGAATCATAGAAACTAGTTACTCTTGACCAAGTGTATGAAATGATTGGTTTTGTGGAAAAAATCAAGTTAGAGCACACTGGCAATGTTAAATCTATCGGCATAGACAATGGCATGGACAAATATGGAGAATCTAATCAAGCAATACATATGAAGAAGAGACATGTGCAAGTGAAAATTTCAATGATGATATTTCAGATTTAAATGATGATGAAGTTTTAAAATACCAATTCTTCACCCGGGATCACGATTGCAATCATGAGGATTTTGCACAAGACTTGGAGCCCCAGCATATTCTAAAAAATGAGAATAGTCTTCAAAATGTGGATGTTCTTTTTGTCCCAGTCCACCCACCACAATACCTAAATCAAGAGTTTGAGGAAAAAGAAGTGTGCACATCTAAAACTAATTTTCAGAGTTATTCAAACCCATTATATGATCAAATAACAGAAGATAAGATGACATTTTGCCAAGGTGTGCCGAAACACAAATTTCATGTGTATTAAAACCCACTTTATAAAGAGGATGAAATACTTTCAGACAGTCAGAAAAGTGAGTATGTTGATAATGTTGATGATGAGTCCATAAATGAAGGGAAGTCATGTGATGAAATGAACATAGTTGATTATTGAGATTATGATGAAGAGAACAATGAGCATTCTCATTTTTTAGATCAGCTGGAAGGTTAATTTATAGTATATGACAGTCAAAAGAATAATGAAAAATATCACATTGAAGGTGAATACTTCCTATGTGACAGGGATGTATCATATGGTGATAGAAAGTTTCAGACAGTGCCTAATTATGAACAGTTGAAAAGAGATAAGGGCAAAGCTAAATATAATATGGTTTTGAAAGTTTTCAATGCCAATGGTTATAACAGAGCACATTGCATTAATGTTTTTAAAAGGTGTTTGATGGAATCAAATCAGAATAAGGTATATGATAGAGACAAAAGGAGGATTTTATTTATCTGATGGCCTTGTGCCATCAATTATGGTATGATTTTTTCAAACCATATCATTTTAGGGCAAAAGGTGATGTTTGGGCTCTATTACCCAATGGGGTAGGCATTGGTCTGCTCCCAGAGACCTGGATTCTTGCTATACCCACAAGGGATATACATCCCCAGACAAAGCCGTTGTTAGGATTGGAAAAATTCTTACATTTTTTCACTAGTTTCCACCCACTCATCCGCTATATGCCATAGAAATTTCCCACATTATAATTTTATGATCAACACAAATGGTAAAATTTGTGTGACAAGATCCATTTTAGCCCAAAATTTGTGTGACAAGATCTATTTTGTAACCTCTGTTGACCAACAATCCCAAGAATTTAACCTTGGTGGGCACTCCTGATTATAGTCAAGAAAAAACTTCCAGTTGATGTCTCTTGACTCTATTTAGATAGTTTGACAAGATGCTTCTACTCTCTCAAAGAATGCTTTTAGTTTTAATTGTTGAAGAAGATTATGAGGAAGCAAATAGAGAGGATTCTCCTCATGGTAATTGCACTTGGATTGAAAGAGATTAAAAATGCAGGAAAACTAGAATTAGACATAGAACCAGAAGTGGAGATGAAAAATCAAAAGCATCACATGCTGGATAATTGTGATTATGATAGTCATTTCACTAATGGGCATCAGAATCATATGGTAATGATTTCATGCAAACAAGGTGGTGAGTGATGCGCTAAATATTTAAAGGCCTATGCATCTTTCTAGATTCTGATATAAGGCATAATACAATGTGTTGAATGCTAAATCTCCATCCCATTCAAGCCAACCTGTAGGAGTAATGATAAAAGGTGGTGTTGCTGGTGGAAGTATACTGAGGGGTGTTCTAAAGGAGACTCAATAGTTGATTTTCCCCTCAAAACAGGGCAAGGAGATGGAGAGTTGTTGTCAAGAATTATAACTAGAAATGATTTACAAGATGCAAGATATGGAAATACTTTTGATTACCACCAGATATTATCCCACAGAGCTATCTCTAAATATGAATCACAGCAGGAACTTCCTTCCACAGTTCATTCTGAATCATTGTCAAGGCATGGGATGTAGCCAACAACTACTAATGTTGAAGTCTTGGAGTCAAGTTATCACAGGAAGAATTTACTAAAGGGAATGGTTTACCTTGTAATCAAATGCACCCATCTCCCAATCCATCTTTTCAGTGTTTACAATTATAGAACATGGATGGAAAACTACTTAAAAATCTCTTTCCTGGGCAACAAATTCCTAGTCTAGATGTGGGCGAACGTCATATTGCTGACAGAAAGCAATTAGGGAATTTTCTTGAGATGAAACAGTTCCATTCAGATAGTCTTGGACCATCTAACATTCAAGATGAAAAACAATCTTTAAAATCTGATGACAGATAGGTTTTGCATCATAAGGCTATTAAGGAAGGGCATTTCTCATTTTTCCAATACCCATATAGCAATCAAGATCTTTGGTCTCAAAATTCCAGACCCTAGTAGATCTCACCATCGGTGGAATGCACTGAATGCAAGATCCCAGATTGTTTAAAGATATTTTAAAGGCTGCAAGTAGAGGAGTCTTGTTGTAAGCAGGAAAGCATATTTGTTGTGATAATCAGGATACCTTGTCAATATGTAGATATGTGAGATATGTTTTATATGAACTGGTCATCTGTTATTCTATGCTGCCATGACAGGACAAGTGCACCAATTACATGGTTGTTTTAGGAAAATTATAAATACTACGCCCTAGCGAATGCCCGTATTGTTTTTACAATTCATAACCTAGAATTTGGTGCTGCCCTGATTGGAAAGGTGATGGCACATGCTCACAAGGCAACCACAGTTTCATATACATATGCACATGAAGTCTCCGGACATCCAGCTATTGCTTCACACTGATATAAGTTCCATGACATTTTGAATGGAATAGACCCTGATAATTGGGATCCTTTTAATGATTGCTATATACCTATGGCTTACACCAAAGAAAATGTGGTTGAAGGTAAGAAGGCTACAAAGGAGGAATTACAGCACAGCCTAAGTTTGAAGCAAGTTGAGCACCCTCTAGTTGGAATTATAACTCAATTCACTTCTCAAAAAGGCGTCCATCTTACCAAGCATACCATTTGGTGTACACTTGACTGCAATGGTCAGGAGGATTCAATGATATAGTGTTCGGTGTAGATCATGACAAAGGTCAAGCTAAAGCACAAGGGCTCGAGCCAAATGGATTTAGCTTTGAAATACCAGAAGCTATGAAGGATGAGAACTCTAAAACATAATAGAAGCATACATCAGGCAGATAAGGCATGTCGGTGAAAGTCATTTCAGAGCTACCCCGTTACACCGACGAGGTGGGCCCAAAAGCTTTAAAATGCAGAGATTAAAAAGAGCACCAAATAAAGATCAAGGAGACTTTATTATATCTGAAGCACATAAAAAAGCATGCAAAATATTCATTGGAAGGAGAAAATATTGTAAGGGATCATTGAAGTGGGCCCGAAAAATATATTTTTCTTGAGAAATAAATAGCCAAGATCAAATAAACAGACATCGGCGAGACCAAGCCAATCGGAGCGAAAATTGTTAACTCACACCGAATTCTTATGTCACACCAATGGAGGCTTCATCAGCAGGAAATGGCACATCGATAAAAAATATTTTGACGCTCTCGATAGAGTTATGTCACACTGATGGATATACTGGAGCCGATAAGAGGAAATAGTTATCAAAGAAAAATAAAAATTGAAGTGGTGCAAGTAAATAATAAAGTAAGATCATAATAGAACAAAAATAAATATTTTCATCGGTTGAGAATATTTTCAAGAGGTGAAATATTTTTCTGAGGGTTAAGAAGACATCAAATAGATATTTGCAAACCCAAAGAGTAATTTGCAGTAAAGTATTTTCACTAAGGGGGTAGAAATGGGGGTGATAATTATTTTGTCAAATAATGGTGAAAACATAAGAAATATGATCAGTAAGAGTTTTGTTATTCTTGGAAGCAAATATTTTGGAGCTTCTATGATGAAATGACTATAAAAAATAAAAAGCTCAAATGAAATCATTGAATAAAGATTTATTAATCATGGCATGAATACTATTTTTAGGGATGTGGTTAACAATATAAAACACAAAGGTAAAATATTCTCACTAAAGGTGTGAAATATTTTCATCCAGACCAAAAATTAATGAATATGGCATCATTTTGCAGAAGATTAAAAAGTGTTTTCCAGATTAAGTGAAAAGGAAGTGAAAATAACTATTATTGCAAAACACATTGCAAACATATTTTCAGCAGATATCAAGGTTGCCAGACAAGGGAGAAATAATAATAATTATTATTGAAATTAATCCTCATAGAGATACAAAGTTGAAGATTAAAATGTTTTAATTTGCCAAAGGCAATTAACTAAACGAAAGGTTGTACCAAAGGATGCACTAGAATATAAAGGGTCATAACCCTAATATTGCAAGATATATATGGAGGTACAAATCAAGCAATCATATGATCATCAGTAGATTAGAAAAAACATCAAGATTAGAAGTAGGAGTTAGATAACTAGATGGATTGATCAGCTACCGAAATAAAACATTATGTTGTATATTGTAAAATCTTTTGAAATTGTATAATGGAGAAGAATGCATAGATTGGTAATTTAATATTGGTATCTATTATTTGTTGAGCTGAACAATTATTTGGATGTCTCCACATTGTTATTTCTCTGTTATTTGAACCTGAGTTTCCAAGTTGATATTTTAGTTTAATCGAGACACACTCATTATTTTTGTGTAATTGAATTAATTGGTTTCTATTAAAGAATTAAAATCCTTTTGATTGATACAGTAACTTGGAAGTAACATTTGGATTAGTAAGAAGAGCCCTATAATTGACAAGATTGCCATACTGTCTCCAACTCAATATTGTCTTGTTATTCAAATTGAGTATCTACTCCATTTGTCAATACACACTTGCTGTCATTGTGTGATTATGTTGATTGGTTCCTTCAAGGAAGGATTAAAATCCTTTTAATAAGTCACAGCAACCTGGTAGGAGTGGATCAATAAGTAGAGTCTGTCAGTCACATTCTTGCACATTTATACAAGGTATAAACAAACACAAGTGCCAAACAATTAGAATTGTAACCAGTAAGTAAATCATATATCATATACACCTTGACTTCATTAGCCCAATAGAAATAGGCACTAGTCATACCAATTCCACTCTAGGATTCCATAAAATCTTATTCAAACAATTACATCTCAGATCTTAGTATTCGGATTAGAAGTAGTTTGCAAGCTCTCATCCATTCCACACCCTTTGCCACTATGCATAGAATCAACTCAAACATATTCAGTCAATCTACTTTATCTATTAATGTTCACCTGCCTAGGTCTAGCAGAACCTAAAGTGTAGGGAATCATCAACCCTATAGGTTAACTCTATTTTGTTAGTTCAAAAATGTTACAAATCTAATCATAGAGCCTGGCATCCTCGTAGGACTTATAACCTGCATTTTTGAGACCTAACAGAACTCACCTAGTGATTTGACGGTCCTCACTAGCCTGTGATGTTTCCTTTTAGTCTATGATCCACCTAGTGCAACGTAGTTGGCTAATTCGTGTGCTTCATGTGACTTTTCATGGTCACATAGTAATTTGGTGGTCCTTACTAGTGTGTGATCCATGGTGGCACTTCTTTCCACATGACCCCTAGCAAAAGAGAAAGCTAGTGTCAGAGTCATGTGCCTTATATGTTTGTTCCTATGTGTGTTCTTATGATTGTGTGTTTGTTTCTTTGTTATATTGTTTGATCCATTATGTTTGAACTTGTTTTTTCTTAAATGATTCTTTGTTTTATGTGTCTTCATTATGTTTTCCATGTGTTCTCTATGTATTCTTCATGTCAAATGTGTATGCATTGTGTACGGCGTGTATTATATTTGTGTATTACATGTCTTTTGCGTGTATTCTTATTTATGCTTTTAGTACTCCATGTATGTGTGAGTTATGTTGCAAAGTCTTGTGTGTTTGAAATCTCTTTGCTTGTTTTTCAACCTTAGAATCCTAAGCTTGGGGGCTACCAATAGTCCATAACTTGGTGGAATTCTTTGGAATTCTATGTTTTTGGGTTTGAAGTTTGCCTTCTCCATCCTTTAGTGTGAGTTCAAACGTAAGTTCATACCCATGCTAAAGTGGGGACTAAATGTTACATCATAAAATGTGTACACTAGCATTTTACACTAAGTTTAGCACCTAGTTGGACCTAAAATGTTTCCTTTGTTAAACATGACCTATTTTAACACATTTTTAAACTTAAAATGATAAAATCTCGATCCTGATGAATAAACCTGATGGAATCAACTTAGGACTGGACTAAGCCCATGACATTTGACACTCCCCAGAGTTTGTGGGGCTAATGGCCCAGGGCACCCGAGCGCCCTAGTTTTAGTTGGGATCTTTAACCCCTCCATTGTGGTGTCTGCTTAAAATACCTCCCTAGTTTACATTTGTCAGCCTCATTGTGTTTTATTTGTCGTAAGTGAGTGAGAATGCATATATAAATGAGTTTTGTATTCATTTTACACCTAAATGGATAATGAGAAGTTTTCTCTCATATTGTGTTCTATGATAAATTATTCTTCATGCTTGAAAGTGCTATCTACTTTTGGATGCTATTGAAGTTTGTTTGCAGGTCTTGAAGGAAGGTTCAAGGCTTCTCTATCACTCTCTTTGTTGGTGTATAATCTTGAGTTATCTTCATCAACTAGGGTTTTACCCCTTGTGGTAATCATCATCATTTTCATTCATATTATTATAGATCTAGCCCCTAACCTCCTAGGGCACACACTCTTGGATCTAATCATCACTATAGTGGAGGTGGAAACAGTAATATAGGGTTTGACTGAGGCAAGCCCTTATACATAGAATAACCTTTTCCTCTTTCCTTGTGTGCAGGTCAGAGAAACAAGTTTTTGAAGGTAATTTTTGGGAAGAAGACAGAGGTTGCAGGTACAGGTATGGTGATACCCCAAGATTTTACAAAACCCTAATTAGGGTCCAGAGTGCCCAAGTGCCCTGATCTTTGTCATTTCTTCTCCTAGATCTAGGTTTTGAATTATTCCCTGATCTTTGTTGTTCCTCTGGTTTTCTGAGATTTGTTTCCATCTTTTAGTTATAAGATGGTCTTTGTCATCTAGGGTTTGGCCATTTGCCCTAGCATTCTTTTTTGACCTTGGTTGTCCACTTGGTTGATTCATCTCTATACAATAAATATGGTAGAACCCATGTAGTTTGTGCCCCAATGTTAGTAGAAGAGGGTTTGACCTAGTTTAACTTCTTAGGCTAGATCACTCTTTTCTACATAACAAAAAGTATTATACAAAAACTTTAAAATATGATCTAAACTATTACAAAAATTATGAAGAAGCACCTATGAAAGCATAAACAATACAACACGTAACAGTAGTATTATGTGGGGAAAACTCTTTTAGGAGAAAAACCCCACACTCCAAAGTAGCTCAATGTATTATTAAATCAAACAAGAGATTACAACACACTTGCAGAGCAAGATATTACAAGATTTTCACTAGCATATAAACATGGAGTGACTTCAGTAGCATTCTGATAGAAAATACAAATTATCAATATAATACTACAACTCCAACACTCGATTTATAGGCAATGAGCAACCTCAAAACCATAAATGGTTTTGTAAATAATGTGTTAAAACCTCCTACTAGTATGGCACCCAAACAGGACCCCAAATTCCAATGCCTCTATTGAAGATTCCATATTATAGCAATTTTTAGTAAATCATTTATCAACTTGTAACTGCTAGTTTGACCACCCAACTTGGGCACACAAATTAACATAACTCCACTTCCTAAATTTTAATGAAGCATGACAAGTGTACACACCTATTACAAATTTTATCAAGGTTCCAAAGTAACACACTCTATTTCTAGCTCTTACGTGTCATAAGCATCGGCCATAAATTTGTCACAGGATCCTAGAAAAGTAGGGTGTCTCATTTGTGCTATGAATATCCAAATTAAATATCTCTTACAACTACCTGCAAAGCACTGACACATGGCCAAATATACCACCACAAAATCTAATGCCCCATTTTGGCTAGAGAACAATATTAAATAATATAAAATATAATAAAACATGGGAAAATGCTAAATAATTATAAATCTAGGAATTTTGCAAGGTTGAGACACCTTAATTCTAGACATCAAAACTACCCTTTCCATGGAAAGATAATTATGCATGAAACTTCTACATTCTTTAACCATATCCCATATGATTAGCATTTCCTTTCCTTTTTTCGAATAGTTTCATAGCAAGATTCATCTATTGGTTGAATTCATCCCCCACTTCCTCCACATTATTTTCAAAAATATACCTAACTTTAATGAAGTGAAAGAGATAATGGATTTTCTTGTAGTTTAATGGGGTTATTCCCTAACTAGTTTCTCTCTTGGGTCCTTTTCACACTTAGATAAATTTACTTAGGGCACATTTAGGTTATTTACTTTTTGTGTCACATGTCATATATTGTTCTACATCTCACCCTTGCCTATACAAGAAAGGGTTCTCATGTACTTTATTCATCTTGTATGCATTGTATAATTATTGGTCATATAGCATTCTTTATTGCTTCTCTTTTGTGTGGAAGATTCTTTGGTGTTGTAAAAGATTCATACTCATATGACTCCTTCAAGTGACTTCAACATGGTATTAGAGTGCTAGATCGGTAATCCCCTTCTCAATTTTGGAGGGATCTTGCTAAGAAGTTTTATTGGATGCATCTTGGTCCAAATTTGACCTCATTGTTGGGTCCAAGAAGCCCAAATCTACATGGATTAACTATAAACTTGATAGGGTTTCATTACAATCCTATAGAGGCCTTTTTCAGTCCTCCACCCCCATCATATGACATCTATACGATATGCATTATAAGTGTTGTACCATCTATACCATCATATGAATATTTATTGACATATTCTCTTGGTCAAGTATGTGGGTTGGTGTAATAAATAGTGCAAGGTATCAATCATATATTTGTAAGATTCCTTGTTATTTATAAAAGAATATTATAAATCATTTTTATTACACTTATTATGGGGTTTGTAGACCCTTGTACTTGCAAAATCTAGGTATATAGTATGTGGGGAGCTCATTAGCTAGGGCTCCTACCACCCCATCCTTGTACACGGGTCACATAATACTCTTTTTGGTAGGATTGTCAACTATGATTAAAGATATCTACAGGTTAAAGTTTCTTTTGTTATCTTTTGTATCATGGGATTCTCTATAGGTACCAAGTCTATAGGACCTATCAACCAATTGGTGCCCCATGCATGTTTCTTTCGATTTGGCACTTAACACCTTTTATTAAATGCTCAACACTATACACCTCTTCTCTGACATAGCTTTAGTTGTGATGACCCCTCCTCTACTTGATGGTTTTCACCCTTTCTCTACTATTACGGTGACTAGTGGCTGTATTTCCTCACGGATCTACCACATGCATGCTAATCATTCAGTGGTGCCACTCTAATAGGCCCCTAAGGGCCCTTTTTTGCTTGAGGTTGATTTTTTTGACGAAGCATAACTTCCATCTAGGGAGTTAAATTTTTGACTTCTTATAGGAATTAAAATCTCTATTTTCCCTCTTCATAGTGGTCCACCTATTTTATTTATATTTTGTTATAGGTAAAAAATTTATTGTTCAAATATATTTTTTCCTCTCTTTTTTGACAGCGCATAACTTTTGCATACAAAATCAAAATTAGGGAAACTTTTCTTTTGAAATTGATAGGAAAATTGCAAAGAAGATAGTTGTACCCTACATTTTTCTATTTGGAAAGTCTATTTTTCTAAAAAAATGTGAAAATAATTATGTTATAAATAGTTGTTTTAGGCTTGTTCTTTGCAAAAATTGCCCATCAATGCCTCTTGTACTTTGTTGGGGGTTATAATAAATGTTGAGGTTTTCATGTCTATGTAATTTGGGGTGATATACCTTAGTTTATAGTGGGTTTTTCAATTCTTATTTTTGTAAGCATCTTGAAAAGGGCTCCAAACTATAAGCAATGGAGATATAGTATCTTAAAGCACTTGTGTTGGCTTCATCTTTTGCCCCATCTCTATGGGCTTGTTCCTAAACTAAGTAATGATAGGAGACATCTAGTTTGGGATACTAGGAAAGATCATGTCCTAGGAGTGATTGATTGTCATGTTGATGATAACACTTTGTGGACCATTTCACACATTGAGTGCCCACATGCCCTTTGGACCAAATTTTGGGAGATGCATAGAGATTTTGACACTCAACCATTCCCAAATGATCGTACTTTGGAATATCTTATATATCTTGATGATTTAGAGAATATACCATATGACTATGATACACTTATAGAATTTTATTATTTGGAAAGTCTTTAAGACACCGATGATTCTCCTAATGCTTCTTCTCCTCTTACAGAGACTCTTGTTGATCCTTTATCTTTGTTGAATCCTAGTGAAGATTCATAAGATTGTCCTTGCTTTCTAGATGTAGCTTCTTGGGATGAGTACTTGACAAACATTTCAAGTTTGTTTTGTTAGTCCTATCTTATAGACTTGGAGGACACCATTGAGGACATTCAAATCCTCATTGATGATAGTTCTATTTCTACTATTGTCCCATTGTCTTTAGATATTTATCTTCATTAGTTTTCACATCATTCTAGTTTGTCACAATAATTGATTAGGGTTTGGTGCAGTCACAGTCCGAGGGTCCATAGAGTGAATTGTCCAGGCCATGTAGCTAGAGTTTAAACACAATGGAAACAACACAATCATAGGATGCAATGAATGATTTAAATACTCAATATATCATAGATTCCAAACACTTATATGCCATAAACATGAGGGCTACAAATTAGGGCTCACGGGCCTGATTCTCCAGTTACAACAAATATGGCTTTGAAGCACAAAACATCTATTCAAAGCTACCTAAATCATATCATAGAACTATCTCTAAACTAATTTCTTTCCTATGAATCCAAGAGATCTATATATATCATCTCCAAGATTATGAAATCCTCCCTTGGTGCAATCATGGTCGGAGGGTCCACAAAGTGAACTGTCTAGGCCGTAAAGCAAGAGTAAACACAATGGAAACAACACAATCATAGGATGCAATGAATGATTCAAATACTCAATATATCATAGACAAAACATTTATATGTCAGCAACATGTAGGCTACAAATTAGGTCTCATAGGCTTGATTCTCTAGTTACAGCAAATATGGCTTTGAAGCATAAAACATCTATTCGAAGCTACCTAAATCATATCATAAAACTACCTCTAAACTAACTACTTTCCTATGAATCCTAGAGATCTATATATATCATTTCCAAGCTTCTGAAATACTCTGCGTCAGCCAAGAAATAAGTTACAATCTCCAATGAAGGTGTAACGTGCAGGAATGAATAGGTCAACCTTAAATAGCTGGTAATGCTCTGCAAATGATGGAAACTTGATGTGGATGTAAAAGGAGGTCATATAGGTCCCAAACTATCTTGAATGATGTTTCATTTAGCTCCACAAGTCATAGAAGTGCTCCATAAACCTTCTCCTTTAGCTAACTGTCTATATGCTCTGCTCTATGGAAACAACTAATCTTTTGATAGTGATAACTTTCAGTAGACAAGTTCAAATGATCTAAATTTTGGATATGATGTAGATGATGTTGTCTAGTATCATGCCTACTTTTACCAAGTGGTCATGACATGAGAAAACCACATGTCCTGCCCACATTGCCCATGTGGTCATGACATGAACCATCAAAAATTTCCAACCTGTCCCTAGAAACCCGTTGCACAAGGCAAGGAAGGAAGACAAGGTGCAAATTATGTTAGGGTTAGCTGGTAGAAGATATCAATTAAATGCAAATAAAGATTAAACAAAGAAATGGAAATACACAGAATTAATAACAGTGAGAGACAAGATTTAACATGGTTCACCCAAACTCGGGCTACATCCACCAAACAGAGAGTCCAATATTATTATCCAGTAAATCAAAACGATTACAATCAGTAATCCCTGCAACTCAATACCACTGCAAATGCTACAATACCATACCCAAACCCTAACCCTTGGCCGCTTTTTATCAAACCTTTTTGTCGGTTACAAAAATTAGGGTGTTCTTATGTCGGCCATAAAAAATAGGATTTTTTAAGTCGGCCCTAGGATTTTTTAAGTTGGCCCGAACCCCGACGAGGATACATGGCTAGTGTATAGTACTTTCCTGATCAGTCACCACCTACCAACAATCTCCCACTTGGAGACTGATCAGGCTCCACACCAACCAATCTCCCACTTGGAGACTGATCCTGGACGACACCGCTGCGCATGCAGCTCCCACTGGAAATAAGCACCCTGGACTCTACTATTCTATTTTTTGTTGTTATCAGTCTAGAAGACCAACCGAAGCTGAAGAGGAGCTCAGCTTCTCCCTTGTCACTGCCTTTGTAAACATATCCACTAGATTTTCATCTGTATGTATCTTTTCCAGCCTTAACTGTCTATTTTCCAAAATCGACCGAATGAAGTGATACCTCAACTGTATGTGTTTGGTCTTTGAATGCAAAGCAAAATTCTTTGCAAGATGTATGGCACTCTGACTGTCTATATACAAAGAACTGTTAGCCTGTTGTTTACCCAATTATTCCATGAAAGATTGCAGCCATATCATCTCCTTGCTTGCCTCTGTTGCAGCTACATATTCTGCCTCTGTGGTGGATAAAGCAACCACCTTTTGCAACCTGGAAATCCAACTCACTGATGTTCCACCTACAGTAAAGACATAACCTGTAGTACTCTACCTGGTATCAATATCCCCTACCAAATATGAGTCTACATAATCTGTTAAATCAGTATTAGAGCCCCCAAAACATAAGTGTTTATTAGATGTACCTCTCAAATATCTGAGAATCCATTTGACCGCATTCCAATGCTCAAATCCAGGATGACTCATATACCTGCTAATGACTCTGACAGCATGTGCAATATCTGGTCTCGTGCATACCATGTCATACATTAAACTTCCTATAGCTGAAGCATATGGTACCTTGGATATTTTTTCTTCCTCCTCTTGTGTCTTTGGACACATCTCCTTAGTCAATTTCAAATGACTAGGCAACGGTGTGCTGACAACTTTTGCATTCTCCATATAGAATCTCTGCAACACCTTTTCAACATAAGCAGCCTAAGATAGAGTCAATTTTTTGTTCTTCCTATCTCTGCAAATTTTCATACCAAGGATTTGTTTTGCTGCCCCCAAATCCTTCATATCAAATGACTGTGCTAACTGATGTTTTAACTCTCTGATGTGATCCATGTTAGACCCAGCTACAAGCATGTCATCAACATATAAACATAAAATAATGTAGTTGTCATTATCCAACCTCTTAAAATAAACACAATGGTTAGAATTACACCTGTTGTAGCCTTGCTCAACTATAAAATTATCAAATTTCAAATACCATTGTCGAGGTGCTTGTTTCAGGCCATACAAACTCTTCTTCAATCTGCACACTTGTTTCTCCTTACCTTTGACCTCAAATCCCTGTGGTTGTGCCATGTATATCTCCTCCTCCAAATCACCATGGAGAAAGGCAGTTTTCACATCTAGTTGTTCCAAATGCAAATCGTCAGTAGCCACAATACTTAAAACAGTATGAATAGAAGTCATCTTGACAACCAAAGAAAATATCTCATCAAAATCAATGCCCTGTTTCTATACAAATCCTTTTACAACTAACC
The DNA here is from genome assembly GCA_027924645.1 of Cunninghamia lanceolata. NCBI lineage: Eukaryota > Viridiplantae > Streptophyta > Pinopsida > Cupressales > Cupressaceae > Cunninghamia > Cunninghamia lanceolata. The sequence continues at coordinate 14,079,711 of BSBN01001048.1, forward strand.
TGGCCTTAAATCTTTTCTTACCTCCATCTTCCTCTTTCAACCTGTAAACCCATTTGTTTGGTAAAGCCTTTTTACCTACAGGTAACTTACATAATTCCCAAGTCTGATTTTTTAGCAAGGAGTCCATTTCTTCTTTCATGGCAATCTCCCACTGAACTTGTGTATTCACCTGCATAGCTTCATCATACCCTTCTGGTTCACCAGCATCTATTAACAAAATAGAATACAAAGAGGGAGAAAACCTTTCAGGAGGTCTACTTATCCTTGTTGACCATCTAACATTCACTGGAGTTTGTGGTATTTCTGGTTGCTGTTGCGGAGCATGAGGAGCCACTAGAACATCACTATTTGGAGTATCCTCCAGCACCACATAATCCTTTTCTTTCTTCTCATGCTGCTACAACTGATCTTTGTACAACACCTTATCATTGAATATAACATCCCTGCTTCTCACAATTTTCTAATTTTCAAAATCCCAAAGCCTATAACCAAATTCATCAATGCCATATCCAACGAAGGTACATTTTTTTGATTTCGCATCCAGCTTAGTTCTATTTTTAGAATCTATATGTGCAAATGCTTCACAACTGAAGGTTTTCAGAAAAGAATAACTCACCTTCTTACATGTCCATGCTTCCTCTAGAATACCACAGCCCAAATGAACAGAAGGACCTCTGTTAATTAAATATACAGCAGTGTTGACAGCCTCTACCCACATGTTTAAAGGCAGCCCAACATGCAATCTCATGGTCCTTGCACTCTCCATTATTATCCTATTCATGCGTTCAGCCACTCCATTTTCCTGTGGAGTCCCTGAAACCATTTTCTGCCTACGAATTCCATTAAAGGAACAATAATCTTCAAATTATTTTCTACAATACTCACCGCCATTATCAGAGCTGAGACATTTTAATCTTTTACCTGTCTCATTTTCAACCAAGCTTCTCCATTTCTTAAATGTTTCAAATACATCAGATTTCTATCTAAGGAAATAAATCCAGACCTTCCTAGTTGCATCATCTATGAATGTAACATAATACTGAGAGCCACCAAAAGAAGATACCTGAGCTAGTCCCCATACATCTGTATGCACAAGCTCCAATTTTTCATTTTTCTTTTGCTTCCCATCTCTGAGAAAACTGACTCTCTTTTGTTTATCATACACACAACTTTCATAGAAATCCATATTAATACATTTCAGACCTGGTAAAACTTTCTTAGAATGAAGTACCTTCATACCTTTTTCACTCATATGCCCAAGTCTGTTATGCCACAGTGTTGTTTCAAAACCTGCAACAACTTTTCCAGTCTCTTCCTGCAAACCTGCAACAACTGTTCCTGAACCTATTTATTTTTCCTCTATAACATCTAAAGTAGAAGGAATAGTATGACCTGTACAAAGATATAAGGTGCCTACTTTCACACCTTTTGCTACTACTAAGGCACCTTTTGAAACCTTCCAATTTTTATCAGTAAATATAATAGTGCAACCTTGTTCAGTTAGCTGCCCTACTGAAATTAAATTCCTACTAAGCCTTGGAACATGCCTTACCTCTTGTAGTAGCCAATGATTCTCATTCTGCAACTTAATCTTGATTCTACCCTTTCCAACAATCTAACAGGGTTCGTTATCTCCCAAATAAACCAGTCCAAAATCCCCTTGGACATAATCAAGAAAATAACTTCTATGGGGCGTAGCATGAAATGAGACCCCTGAATCTAAAACCCATGAATCATCAGCATTATCTAGGGAAAGAATCAAAGCGTCATCTTCAGATTTATTACTTACCACATTTGCTTCCTTATTGCCTTCTTGTTTGTCTCTTTCTTTATTTTTCCAAGACCCGCAATCTTTCTTCGGATGACTTGGTTTTCCATAGTACCAGCAATCCTTCTATCCTCTGGTTTGGGATCTTTTGTCCTTTGATTTTCCTCGTGACTTCCCATGACCTCCAAAACCTTTTCCTCTCTCCTTTGATTTGCCCCTACTTTCTGCATTCAAAACACTGCCTGATTTGGATCCACCTGAGCTTTTCTTACGAATTTCCTCACTCAGAATAACACCAACAACATCATCAAATTTTAAGGTATTTGAACCAGAAACAGAGTTACTAACCGCCATTACCAAACTATCCCAGCTTTCAGGTAATGAACATAATATCAAGAGAGCTCTAACTTCTTCATCAAATTTTACATTTACAAAAGTTAATTGACTGACAATCGTATTAAATTCATTTAAATGATCTGTCACAGATCCACCTTCAACCATTTTTAGATTAAACAAATGCTTCATAAGAAATACCTTATTTGAGGCTGAGGGTTTTTCATACAATTTAGCCAAAGCTTTCATCAGACCATCTGTTGTCTTCACTTCTGTTACATTGAATGCCACTGATGCTGCCAAGCACAACCGAATGGTTCCCAGTGCCTTTCTATCAAGAAGATTCCAATCCTCATCAGACATTGTTGCCGGTTTCTTGGCTACTCCTTGCAACGGCATCCATAAATCCTTTTCATAGAGGTAATCCTCCATTTGCATCTTCCATAACTGATAGTTCTGCCCATTGAATTTATTGACCTTCAATCTTCCCTCGTCCACCATTGCTCCCACTCAACCGTGAGACTTTCCTGCAGACGATAATCGAACACAACTTCGCTCTGATACCACTTGTTAGGGTTAGCTGGCAGAAGATATCAATTAAATGAAAATAAAGATTAAACAGAGAAATGGAAATACACAAAATTAATAACAGCAAGAGACAAGATTTAACGTGGTTCACCCAAACTCGGGCTACATCCACCAAACAGAGAGTCCAATATTATTATCCAGTAAATCAAAATGATTACAATCAGCAATCCCTGCAACTCAATATCGCTGCAAATGCTACAATACCATACCCAAACCCTAACCCTTGGCCGCTTTTTATCAAGCCTTTTTGTCGGTTACAAAAATTAGGGTTTTCTTATGTCGGTCATAAAAAATAGGATTTTTTAAGTCGGCGAGGATACATGGCTAGTGTACAGTACTTTCCTGATCAGTCACCACCTACCAACAGATTAAACATCCAAGACACCTTGTCAAGTGAAACAAGTCAAGAGATACAACACAAAGTGCCAAAAGAACTAACATCAATGCAACAAGGAGTAAGCCAAACATCCATTCAACTAAAGATAGGATAAAACATACATAAGCAAAAGAGATACAATATCGTTCATTATTACATACAAGAGCATTATAAGAGTTTCTAGACAATAAACTTAAAAATAACTCTAACCTAGTATTAATTCATTACAGAAAATATAAGGACTTCAACATATAGATGAAACAATAATGCAAGAGTAAAGTCATATGCAAGAAGTGTTTTTCCAATAAGGAAAGACTCTATATATAAATCTACTGATAACTTAATACAATTACAAGGTGGAGGCTATCTTCCCAGAATGGAAGCATCATACTCCAATTATAAAATTACAATGAATAATAGTACAATAATAACAATTAATCCTCCAAGGTGCTCCAATGACAACTGGAATGACACAAGTACATTAAAAAAGAAACTGCACCTATCACCAAGCTTCAGAAGATCATCCAGATGAAACCAATGGGGGATGTTACTCTCCTCCCAACCATATTGCCATCATTGAGTGCAATGGATGTCCATTGCGCCTTAGGCAACCCCTGAGATATGGAAAGAGAAGATCGAGAAGCCACCACAAGACTAGCCAACTCACACCACAAGGGCCACAATAGGATAATAGGTTCAACCACATAACTACAAACCATGAGACTCACACACATGAGTAGATTAACAAGGGAAAAGATAGGTCTAGTAGTACTCAAAGGATGATCACCCATGAACATACACAACACAATATCAAAGAATATATCACCTTGATGTCGTTCATGTCTCAAGCAAGCCGGAGGAGGAAAAAAGCCAACATAAGGAACATCGGTAAGCTCTAGTTTCATAGTAGCCTTTCTATACAACAACTCTATTTGATACATTCCAAAGCGGCCGAGAATGAAAGAACTCCCAAGACGTAATACATTACCCCCATTAGCACTCACTAAACCAACATTTTCCATACAAAGAGATAGTACTAAAACATACAAGGTACAACATCAAGGTGTCAATATACATGCATAGAACAAAATAAATTAAAATAAAATAAAACAATATAATATTCGCATAGGGGTTAACTAGAATCTAAAGAAGCACGAGGTACCATTATGATACCAACATGTACAATAAATCCCCTAGCAACTCGATTGAATCTATCCACGCCCATCCATACAAGAAAGCTATAGCCATAAACTTACTTCCTTATATTTTTTTTAAGCACAACCGTTAATATAATTGTAGCTCTTTTTTTTTAAAGGGAAACTACTTCAATTATTCCATGAATCCTTTCTACAAGTAGAATAGAACCTTACAGTAGCTATGAAGATCTAATGTTCCACACTCACAACCCATTTCCCTCACAAGGAATTTCTAAAAGGAAAGGAATCATGAAAAAAATCATTTAATAGCTCAATATCAATAATTATCTACATTATTAACTTTCTATAACATTTTCAAAAAAATAGGTCGAAGGGATGCCACCAAAATAAGAAGCAGAGAGAGCAGATAGAGAGTACATAGCTAAGTGTGGAACCAGTTTTGTGTAATTCTTTTAAGTTCTAATAAAAAAAAAGCGCTTTCGAGAGTTTAGATTTGTGAGTATTTTCTTTCGTATTTTCAACAATGTGTGTAGATTTGTGTGCTAAGATCAGTTGGTTGATTGGAGTTTTATGATTATTTGTTTTCATAAAAAAAATTGTGCACTAGTAAAACTAACTAATTATGACTATTAGATTACCAAAATTTATTGGTAGAGGCAATAGCCAATGCATCTATTTTTCAATGTTTTTCAAATAGATAACCTATCATTACCAACGCCATAGCCCAATATGCACATTATAAGGATAATATGACAGTAAAACATTGACTGCATACCCACCAATGTCCTTTATTAAGTATGCTTTCTAGCAGCAAGTAGTTAGAAGATGCTTGATGACAATACTGTCAGATGTGTTGTTAGGTTATAGTTTTTGTAGATAGACTATATTCTACCAAGATGGAACCTCACGAAAGTATGCAAAATAGACTATCCTTAATAAATATTCTCATGTGATTAAGTTTAATAGGACTGGACCTCACAAAAGTGTGCAAAACAAAAGTCAATATAAGGTGATATCATTTTGTCAATATAAGGTGTGATGCCGGATTCCACAGCCTTTGCCAATGTCCTCTACCTACACCAAAATGGGAGCTTTGGAGCAGGGTACGGACGTCCATCATGGCATAAAGGAAGGCACAATTTAGGTTAGATATTATAGTTGGAAATACTCTGGTAGGCATCTATGCCAAAAGTGGACGCACAGCCAAGGCACAGAAACTATTTGATAGAATGCCTCAAAGGGGGTGTCACCTGATAGAATGCAATGTTGTAGGCCTGCGCTAAAAAAAAAGGAGGTCCTGAACATATTTAAGAACTTACATGAATATCCATCTAGGAGTGGTAGGATCGACTCCTCAGCTTCGCCAACATTGTCCTCTGCAACCCCCATCTTCACTGCCTTTCCTCTTCTTCTATATCTTTTCCCGCCTCCCCTCTCTTTTCTTTTTTTTAGAAAAACATCCCTCTTAACGAAACCCTAGCTCGCCTGCCTTCACTCCCCATGCCAAAAAAGAAAAAAAACATTCCCCTCCCCTCTTTTTTTTCTCTTCCCCCCTAAAACTCTTAACAAAAGTTACCCAAAAAAATAAAGGCAGGGCTTCCCCCCAAAATTCCCCCTCCAAATTTTAAATATGCAGCAGCAAAAATAAAGGGGGCCGCTCTAACAAACAATCCCCATTAAAAATAGGATTCTCATGATAATTTATATCTGGTCTTTATATAATTTACTTATACTAAGATATGTCATAGTATTTTAAAGGCACTATTGAATAGATAACTGTCATGCAAAATTTAATTGACAGGCAGGGTCAACCATCACTTTAAACCAGGACTCTGAGTACTATATGCTCACATATAAAAGCCTATTGGTTAATTAACCAAATACAACCTATGAAAGGGGGATTTTAAATCACACTATCCTAATTTGTATAGGATTATGATGATATAAATATATCTTGTTTTCTTATAAATTAAACATACTTAAACTCTAATTCACATCTATTTCATTTAGCATGAATATATATAAATTTCATAATAAATATAAATCCATAAGGCTGCATATAAGAACGGGGAGATTTTAGAAACAATGCCAAATTCTATAAAGGATCATGATTAGACATATATAGTTTCCATAAAATTTAAGCATAATAAGATAAGTCATAGTACTCTAAGGGCACCATAGGATAGGTAAATGTCATAAAAAGGGAATTTGCTTGACAAGAAAGGTCAACTAACAATGTTAAGTCTGACATGCCAATGCAAGAGTATCTCCAAGTTGAATGGAGAGAAAGCATTACGAAACATCAATTAACTCCACATCATAATAGCTAAACTAACCACAACATAAAACCAAACTATCATATAACTCACAAGAAAAATTAACAAGTCATAACATCATCACAAGAAAGTGCAAGGGACTTCACGCAAAGGCTGCTAAGATAATACGACTTCACAAGTAAAGCAGGAAGGATAAAGGCAATCACTCCTTAACAAGCATAGGAGAAAACCCAAGAAGAGAAAGCGACATTAAATCGACTATACTCATGCAAGGGACACATCATGTTATGGTTTTGCACACGACAGGGGTCCTCAAAATAATGTTTTCATTACCGAAACCAAGAGGACTAGGTTAAGAGACCAACCTACCACAAGAGCACAAGGTCAAACACTCGACTGAAGGACAAGGTAAGATGAGGTGGCCTAGCAGTTCAGTGATTCCATGTCTCCTCCTCCACATCCACCCATTGGTCAATACCTGTATAGGAATATCCTGCACACTCAATGCAACACATCAAATCCATCCATGGAGATCATAGTCGAAGCAACATATAATGACCAATGAAGATGCATAAACTAGCTAGGTTCCTATCCATCATCCAATTACATCATATAAATATCAACTCATTTTATCATTTACTCTAGAACTATTAAATGAATCAGTACATACCAATGAGATAAGGGTAGGCCTTACATACTACCCCCTTAGGAAATGACTTACTCTGGGAAGTCATCAAGAGGAGAATAGAAGCATCCTCCTAAACTTCTTTGCATCAGACAAGGTAAGTGTGGAAGATAACATATACAATAAAGAACTCTTCGCGAGAAGATGAAGCATGGTAACTAAATGTTATAAAGGCATAATTCTTTTCACAAAATACATTCTATGGATTGAAACTCAGCACAACTAATCTCAAGATCATTACTCATTTTTCACACAAGCATAAAGGAATTCACATATCTCACATGTTTATTAAAGAAACCATCAACTTGTAAGCAAGTACATTAAATGTAGATCTTACACTAAACACACATTTTCATTCATCCACATTACAGGAATTAACTTCACAAGGTTCACATAAGGTCTGGAGGGATGCCATAGTCTCGACATAGAACCAAGTAACCAAATATCAGTGCCACATATCTAAAGATCCAAGAACCAAGTGGAATGATGGTCTTGATGCCACGTGCTTGGGGGCCTCGCCATACATTCCCACAATTGACCTACCTCTTGTTTGTATAAGGGGTTTATCCTCCAAGAGATAGTCAACATAAGAACACCAATCACTAGGAAGGTAAGTGGATAATGACCAACCCATACTAGTCCACACCTACCCCCATCCTCATAAGTTTCCCATGTCTGCTTCCTTATATACACTCTACCAGAGGTAGCTCCATCGACATGGTGAGAAAACAACACAACACATGACCAACACTTGCAAACAAAAAATAATCTAGCTTAGCCACCACAAATAATAAATATACCAAAAGAAAGGATTTTCCAAATCCAACAATAAAATAAATAAATGAGCACAATTCCAACAATAAATCAAACATAACCACAAGGGTTACGTGAAAATGCAAAAATCAAAGATTTGTGGCTAAGCTACTTTCAGACAAGATAAAATAACATGGTTGGTCCACACAAGCAAGATACAAAAATGTCACCAAACAATTTAAAGAAGCTCACAAACCATGAAATTGCACATTACATCACAATGTGACTAACATTAAGTCACCAATAAGGAAGGAGGGAAACACGGTCACTACATGTGTTATGCAAACACAACCAATGCAATAACATCATGTAGGTAAGTGTTATCAATGCGCCTTCACATACTCCTACATGGAATTGTGCCCTTCTCAAAGGCAACACACACCACCACCAACACTATGTTGGAACATCAGTGTGGTGTGGCATCACATCAATTCACATCATGTCAAGTAGGTGTCGATGCATGTAATTACCATACCATAGTATAATTCCAACGCAACTCAATAAATACTCTAATATGATTAAACTTAAGCATGTATTTCTAGTATAAATGCTACTCTATCTAAGAGCCAATGTTCCCAAATGACTACACATCTGACTCAAAATAAGATACCAAAGGTAAGAGCAAACCTGCACCAAGTAACATGGCCTCGAACGATTCACATGTCCATACTAATCCATAACCAAGATTTCCAAGTCAGATGTAAATAGTACCATCAAGGGACCAGGGCATGATAGGATAGTACTATAAACCTCTCAAAGGTCCATTCACTAAGGAGAAGTAGGGGGTACTCTGGCATTGGAAGGTATGGTTAGTTGGGTTAACCCCAAACCAATGCCACAACATGTTGCCATAGATTCCTAAGTTATTCCTCTCCACTACTTAACTCCACACATGGAAGGTCTCCAACTCCAAGATTGGACCTTATAGGGTATACAACCAAGCATTCACACAAGCATGACTTTACCATACTTGTAGTTATACACTCAACCCATGGATGGATACCTAGTATTGCAAGCTCATGACTACACAACTCATGTACGGAATAATCACAACACATAGCAAGCACACTCATAATAGGTATTCACATCCACAAGGTAACACATAACACAATTCTCCTTTACCATTCATTACATAGTGAAGAAAAGCAACTTTCATACACAAGGTCACATAATTATTTACCATAAGGGTATATAAGGATTCTACAAAACATCATTTAAAATTAACCTTTATGAGGCCTAAAAAGAATCTAACTATAACTTTGTATTCAAAGGCAAGGCAATACACCTCAAACCAGTATACCAACATACTAGCATTTGCATAATAAACCATAATTGAATCAAAGCAACATTATTTCAACTCACGAGATAGTGCCTCACAACACCTCACACATCATGGAGTTTTCTAAAAACCATAATATACTACATATGAATCACAAACAATACATATACTTATCTGACAACAAGCTTGATAAGAAGAGGTATATCACTAGAAGAATCTAATTAAAAGTTAAGTCCTTACTCTAGTATTTTACCTAAAGATGCCAAACATTATCTCCACACAAGGTATGCACAACTTGATATCAATTTTTTTTTCACAAGGCAAAATTATAAAATGCAAAATTTACATTATCGAAGTACTTTACAAATTACCAGCAAGCACACCATTCACCCTTGTATCATCTCGAGAAAATAATTTATTTCATAACAATTCTAAGCATCAGTCTTGTTTTACCTTCTTTCTTTCTTAATATTTTTACCAGGTAATCTAATGCAATCACACACTTCACAACTTGCACTCATAAGATTTAAAGCAAGATACACTTCATGCAATCTTTTCTAGTTACCAATCCAAAGGATACAATACCTTTTCCAATGATAACAAGGGTTAGGAATTCAAGAAAGTATACCATTCAACATCATGATAAATGCACGCCAAGTCCACAAGGCAAGAATAAATCAAATAGGCATTAAGACGTCACTACACTCCACAAAAATACACAAGGGCAGGGAATGGTCCAACACAATCCCCACAATTTAGACCAACCAACTCAAGAAGACAATCGACGAGGAGGAACACAACCACCACAAAAACACAAGCAGAAGACTTTGAAAATCATGTGACAAGGCCACCATGATAACAAAACAAGAGGATGGATATTCCTCCAAGGTAAAGGCTAATCGACAACCCACAACCTCGCTCTCATGCAACTACATGAAGTAGGTCAAGGGTCAAACCACCTTCAATCCACTATATGTTGGGCCAACAAACATGCAAACCCTAGAGCTCCCAATGTTGAAACATGTGCTCTGATACCAAATGTCATGCCCACTTTTACCGAGTGGTCATGACACGAGAAAACCACATGTCATGCCCACATTGCCCATGTGGTCATGACATGAACCACCAGAAATTTCCCACCTATCCCTAGAAACCCATTGCACAAGGCGGGGAAGGAAGACAAGGTGTGGATTAAACATCCAAGACACCTCGTCAGGTGAACCAAGTCAAGACATACAACACAAAGTGCCAAAAGAGCTAACATCAATGCAAGGAGTAAGCCAAACATCCATTCAACTGAAGATAGGATAAAACATACATAAGCAAAAGAGATACAATATCGGTCATTATTACATACAAGAGCATTATGCGAGTTTATAGACAAAAGACTTGAAAACAACTCTAACCTAGCATGGATTCATAACAAAAAATATAAAGGGTTCAACATATAGATGAAACAATAATGCAAGAGTAAAGTTGTACGCAAGAAGTGATTTTCCAATAAGGAAAGACTCTATATATAAATCTACTGATAACTTAATACAATTACAAGGTGGAGGCTATCTTCCCAACATGGAAGCATCATACTCTGATTATAAAATTACAATAAATAATAGTACAATAATAACAATTAATCCTCCAAGGTGCTCTAATGACAACTAGAACGACACAAGTACATCAAAAAAGAAACTGTAACTATTGCCAACCTCTAGAAGATCATCCAGATGAAACCAATGGGGGATGTTGCTCTCCTCCCAACCATATTGCCATCGTCGAGTGCAATGGATGTCCATTGCACCCTAGACAACCCCTGAGCTACAGAGAGAGGAGATCAAGAAGCCACCACAAGACTAGCCAACTCACACCATAAGGGCTACAACAAGATAACAGGTTCAACTACATAACTACGAACCAAGAGACTCACACACATGAATAGATTAACAAGGGAAAAGATAGGTCTAGTAGTACTCAAAGGATGACCATGCATGAACATACACATAACACAATATCAAAGAATATATCACCATGAGTCGTTCATGTCTCAAGAAAGCCAGAGGAGGAAAAAAATCCAACATAAGGAACATCAATAAGCTCTAGTTTCATAGTAGCTTTTCTATACAACAACTCTATTTGATACATTCCAAAGCGGCCGAGAATGAAAGAACTCCCAAGATGTAATACATTACCTCCATTAGCACTCACTAAACCAACATTTTCCATACAAAGAGATAGTACTAAAACATACAAGGTACAACATCAAGGTGTCAATATACATGCATAGAACAAAATAAATTAAAATAATATAATATAATATAATATTCGCATAGGGGTTAACTAGACTCTAAAGAAGCACAAGGGACCATTATGATACCAACATGTATAATAAATCCCATAGCAACTCGATTGAATCTATCCACACCCATCCATACAAGAAAGATATAGGCATAAACTTACTTCCTTATATCCTTATATATATATATATATATATATATATATATATATATATATATATATATATATATATATATATATATATATATTTTAAGCACAATTGTTAATATAATTGTAGCTCTTTTTTTTTAAGAAAAAAAGGGAAACTACTTTAGTTATTCTACGAATCCCTTCTACAAGTAGAATAGAACCTTACGACAGCTATGAAGATCTAATGTTCCACATTCACAACCCATTTCCCTCACAAGGAATTTCTCAAAGGAAAGGAATCATATATATATATATATATATATATATATATATTTTAAGCACAATTGTTAATATAATTGTAGCTCTTTTTTTTTAAGAAAAAAAGGGAAACTACTTTAGTTATTCTACGAATCCCTTCTACAAGTAGAATAGAACCTTACGACAGCTATGAAGATCTAATGTTCCACATTCACAACCCATTTCCCTCACAAGGAATTTCTCAAAGGAAAGGAATCATGTCCAGAATCATTTAATAGCTCAATATCAATAATTATCTACATTATTAACTTTCTATAACATTTTCAAAAAATGACGTCGAAGGCACACCATTGAAATAAGAGGCAGAGAGACTAGATAGAGAGTACATAGTTGAGTGTGGAACCAATTTTGTGTAATTCTTTTAAGTTCTAATAAAACAATATATGCCCTTTTGAGAGTTCGGATTTGTGAGTATTTGCTTCATATTTCAACAGTATGTGTAGATTTGTGTGCTAAGATTAGTTGGCTGATTGGAGTTTTGTGATTATTTTTTGTTTTCAAAAAAAAAAAAACCTGTGCACTGGTAAAACTAACTAATTATGACTATTAGATTACCAAAATTTATTGGTAGAGGCAATAGCCAATGCATCTATTTTTCAAATTTTTTCAAACAGATAACCTATCATTACCAATGCCATAGCCCAATATGCACATTATAAGGATAATATGTCAGTAAAGCATCGACTACATACCCAACGCTGTCCTTTATTGAGTATGATTTCTAGTAGCAAGTAGTTAGAAGATGCTTGATGACAATACTGTCAGATGTATTGTTAGGTTACAGTTTGTGCATATAGACTATATTCTGCCAAGATTGAACCTCACAAAAGTATGCAAAATAGACTATCCTTAATAAATATTCTTGTGTGATTAAGTTTAATAGGATTGGACCTCACAAAAGTGTGCAAAATAAAAGTCAATATAAGGTTATATCATTTTGTCAATATAAGGTGTGATGCTAGATTCCACAACCTTTGCCAACGTCCTCTTCCTACGCCAAAATGGGAGCTTTGGAGCAGGTTACAAATGTCCATCATGGCATAAAGGAAGGCACAATTTAGGTCAGATATTATAGTTGGAAATACTCTGGTAGGCGTCTATGCCAAAAGTGGACACACAGCCAAGGCACGAGAGCTATTTGATAGAATGCCTCAAAGGGGGTGTCACCTCATAGAATGCAATGTTGTAGGCCTACACTAAAAAAAATTGAGGTCCTGAACATGTTTAAGAACTCACATGAATATCCATCTAGAGTGGTAGGATTGACTCCTTAGCTTCACTAGCATTCTCCTCTGCAACCCTCGTCTTTGTTGCCTTTCCTCTTCTTCTATATCTTTTCCCGGCTCCCCTCTCTTTCTCTCTTTTTTTTTTAGAAAAACATCATCCCTCTTAACGAAACCCTAGCTCCCCTACCTTCACTCCCCATGCCATAAAAGAAAAAAAATAATCCCCTCCCCTCTTTTTTTTCTCTTCCCCCCCAAAACTCTTAACAAAAGTTGCCCAAAAAAATAAAGGCAGGCCTTCCCCCCAAAATTACCCCTCCAAATTTCAAATATGCAGCATCAAAAATAAAGAGGGATGCTCTAACAAACAATCCCCATTAAAAATAGGATTCTCATGATAATTTATATCTGGTCTTTATATAATTTACTTATACTAAGCTATGTCATAGTATTTTAAAGGCACTATTGAATAGATAATTGTCATGCAAAATTTAATTGACAGGCAGGGTCAACCATCACTTTAAACCAGGACTCTGAGTACTATATGCTCACATATAAAAGTCTATTGGCTAATTAACCAACTACAACCTATGAAATGGGGATTTCAAATCACACTGTCCTAATTTGTATAGGATTATGATGATATAAATATATCTAGTTTTCTTATAAATTAAACATACTTAAACTCTAGTTCACATCTATTTCATTTAGCACAAATATATATAAATTTCATAATAAATATAAATCCACAAGGCCACATTTAAGAATAGGGAGATTTTAGAAACAATGCCAAATTCTATAAAGGATCATGATTAGACATATATGCTTTCCATAAAATTTAAACATAATAAGATAAGTCATAGTACTCTAAAGGCACCATAGGATAGGTAAATGTCATAAAAAGGGAAGTTGCTTGACAAGAAAGGTCGACTAACAATGTTAAGTCTGACATGCCAATGCAAGACTATCTCCAAGTTGAATGGAGAGTAAGCATTACGAAACATCAATTAACTCCACATCATAACAGCTAAACTAACCACAACATAAAACCAAACTATCATAAAACTCATAAGGAAAATTAACAAGTCATAATATCATCACAAGAAAGTTCAAGGGACTTCACGCAAAGGTTACTAAGCTAATATGACTTCATAAGTAAAGAAGGAAGGATAAAGGCGATTACTCCTTAACAAGCATAGGAGAAAACCCAAGAAGAGGAAGTGACATTAAATCAACTATACTCATGCAAGGGACACATCACGTTATGGTTTTCCACAGAACAGGGGTCCTCAACAGAACATTTTGATTACCGAAACCAAGAGGACTGGGTTAAGAGACCAACCTACCACAAGAGCACAAGGTCAGACACTCGACCGAAGGACAAGATAAGGTGAGACGGCCTAGCGGTTAAGTGATTCCATGTCTCCTCCTCCACATCCACCCATTGGTCAATACATGTATAGGAAGATCCTACACACTCAAGGCAACACATCAAATCCATCCATGGAGATCATAGCCAAAGCAACATATAATGACCAATGAGGATGCATAAACTAGCTAGGTTCCTATCCATCATCCAATTACATCATATAAATATCAACTCATTTTATCATTTACTCTAGATCTATTAAATGAATCAGTACGTACCAATGAGATAAGGGTAGGCCTTACATATACCAAATGTCATGTCCACTTTTACCGAGTTATCATGACACGAGAAAACCACATGTCATGCCCACATTTCCCATGTGGTCATGAAATGAACCACCAAACATTTCCCACCTGTCCCTAGAAACCTATCTCACAAGGCAAGGAAGGAAGACAAGGTGCGGATTAAACATCCAAGACACCTCGTTAGGTGAACCAAGTAAAGAGATACAACACAAAGTGCCAAAAGAACTAACATCAATGCAAGAAGGAGTAAGCCAAAAAACTATTCAACTAAAGATAGGATAAAATATACATAAGCAAAAGAGATACAATATCATTCATTATTACATACAAGAGCATTATGAGAGTTTCTAGACAAAAGACTTGAAAACAACTCTAACCTAGCATGGATTCATTACAAAAAATTTAAGGACTTCAACATATAGATGAAACAATAATGCAAGAGTAAAGTCATACGCAAGAAGTGATTTTCCAATAAGGAAAAACTCTATATATAAATCTACTGATAACTTATTACAATTACAAGGTGGAGGCTATCTTCCCAGAATGGAAGCATCATACTCCAATTATAAAATTACAATGAATAATAGTACAATAATAACAATTAATCCTCCAAGGTGCTCTAATGATAACTAGAACAACACAAGTGCATCAAAAAAGAAACTGCACTTATCGCCAACCTCTGGAAGATCATCTAGACAAAACCAATGGGGGATGTTGCTCTCCTCCCAACCATATTGCCATCGTTGAGCACAATGGATGTCCATTGTGCCCTAGGCAACCCCTGAGATATGGAGAGAGGAGATCAGGAAGCCACCACAAGACTAGCCAACTCACACCACAAGGGCCACAACAGGATAACAGGTTCAATCACATAACTACGAACCACGAGACTCACACACATGAATAGATTAACAAGGGAAAAGACAGGTCTAGTAGTACTCAAAGGACGATCACCCATGAACATACACATAACACAATATCAAAGAATATATCACCATGAGGTCGTTCATGTCTCAAGCAAGCTGGAGGAGGGAAAAAAGCCAACATAAGGAACATCAGTAAGCTCTAGTTTCATAGTAGCCTTTCTATACAACAACTCTATTTGATACATTCCAAAGCGGCCGAGAACGAAAGAACTCCCAAGACGTAATACATTACCCCCATTAGCACTCACTAAACCAACATTTTCCATACAAAGAGATAGTACTAAAACATACAAGGTACAACATCAAGGTGTCAATATACATGCATAGAACAAAATAAATTAAAATAAAATAAAACAATATAATATTCGCATAGGGGTTAACTAGAGTCTAAAGAAGCACGAGGGACCATTATGATACCAACATGTACAATAAATCCCCTAGCAACTCGATTGAATCTATCCATGCCCATCCATACAAGAAAGCTATAGGCATAAACTCACTTCCTTATATTTATTTTTAAGCACAATCGTTAATATAATTGTAGCTCTTTTTTTTTTTTTTAAAGGGAAACTACTTTAATTATTCCATGAATCCTTTCTACAAGTAGAATAGAACCTTACAGCATCTATGAAGATCTAATGTTCCACACTCATAACCCATTTCCCTCACAAGGAATTTCTCAAAGGAAAGGAATCATGAACATAATCATTTAATAGCTCAATATCAATAATTATCTACATTATTAACTTTCTATAACATTTTCAAAAAAAGGGTCAAAGGCACACCACTGAAATAAGAGGCAGAGAGAGTAGATAGAGAGTACATAGCTGAGTGTGGAACCAGTTTTGTGTAATTCTTTTAAGTTCTAATAAAAAATATATGTGCTTTCGAGAGTTTAGATTTGTGAGTATTTGCTTTCGTATTTTCAACAGTGTGTGTAGATTTGTGTGCTAAGATTAGTTGGTTGATTGGAGTTTTGTGATTATTTATTTTCGTAAAAAAAAATTGTGCACTGGTAAAAATAACTAATTATGACTATTAGATTACCAAAATTTATTAGTAGAGGCAACAACCAATGTATCTATTTTTCAAATAGATAACCTATCATTACCAATGCCATAGCCCAATATGCACATTATAAGGCTAATATGATAGTAAAGCATCGACTGCATACCCAACAGTGTCCTTTATTGACTATGTTTTCTAGAAACAAGTAGTTAGAAGATGCTTTATGACAATACTTTCAGATGTGTTGTTAGGTTACAGTTTGTGCAGATCTAGACTATATTCTGCCAAGATTGAACCTCATAAAAGTATGCAAAATAGACTATCCTTAATAAATGTTCCCATGTGATTAAGTTTAATAGGATTGGACCTCATGAAATTTTAAGAAACAGAAGTCAATATAAGGTGATATGATTTTGTCAATATAAGGTGTGATGTCAGATTCCACAACCTTTACTAACATCCTCTGCCTATGCCAAAATGGGAGCTTTGGAGCAGGTACGGATGTCCATCATGGCATAAAGGAAGGCACAATTTAGGTCAGATATTATAATTGGAAATACTCTGGTAAGCATCTATGCCAAAAGTGGACGCACAACCAAGGCACAGGAACTATTTTACATAATGCCTCAAAAGGGGTGTCACCTCATAGAATACAATGTTGTAGGCCTGCACTAAAAATAATGGTAGTCATGAACATGTTTAAGAACTTACATGAATATCTATCTAGGAGTGGTAGGATCAACTCCTCAGCTTTGCCATCATTCTCCTTTGCAACCCCCGTCTTCGCTACCTTTCCTCTTCTTCTGTATCTTTTCTTGACTCCCCTCTCTTTTTTTTTTTTTTAGAGAAATAGCATCCCTCTTAACGAAACCCTAGCTCCCCTGCCTTCACTCCCCACGCCAAAAAAGAAAAAAAACAATCCTCTCCCCTCTTTTTTTTCTCTTCCTCCCCAAAACTCTTAACAAAAGTTGTCCAAAAAAATAAAGGTAGGCCTTCCCCCCAAAATTCCCCCTCCAAATTTCAAATATGTAGCATCAAAAATAAAGGGGGCCGCTCTAACAAACAATCCCGATTAAAAATAGGATTCTCATGATAATTTATATCTGGTCTTTATATAATTTACTTATACTAATATATGTCATAGTATTTTAAAGGCACTATTGAATAGATAATTGTCATGCAAAATTTAATTGACAGGCAGGGTCAACAATCACTTTAAACGAGGACTCTGAGTACTATATGCTCACATATAAAAGCCTATTGGCTAATTAACTAACTACAACCTATGCAAGGGGGATTTTAAATCACACTATCCTAATTTGTATAGAATTATGATGATATAAATATATTTGGTTTTCTTATAAATTAAACATACTTAAACTCTAGTTCATATCTATTTCACTTAGCAAAAATATATATAAATTTCATAATAAATATAAATCCACAAGGCTGCATTTAAGAATAGGGAAATTTTAGAAACAATGCCAAATTCTATAAAGGATCATGATTAGACATATATGCTTTCCATAAAATTTAAGCATAATACGATAAGTCATAGTACTCTAAGGGCACCATAGGATAGGTAAATGTCATAAAAAGGGAAGTTGCTTGACAAGAAAGGTCGACTAACAATGTTAAGTCTGACATGCCAATGCAAGAGTATCTCCAAGTTGAATGGAGAGAAAGCATTATGAAACATCAATTAACTCCACATCATAATAGCTAAACTAACCACAACATAAAACCAAACTATCATATAACTCACAAGGAAAATTAACAAGTTGTACCATCATCACAAGAAAGTGCAAGGGACTTCATGCAAAGGTTGCTAAGCTAATATGACTTCACAAGTAAAGAAGGAAGGATAAAGGCGATCACTCCATAACAAGCATAGGAGAAAACCCAAGAAGAGGAAGCGACATTAAATCGACTATAATCATGCAAGGGACACATCACGTTATGGTTTTGCACACGGCATGGGTCCTCAACATAATGTTTTAATTACCAAAACCAAGAGGACTGGGTTAAGAGACTGACCTACCACAAGAGCACAAGGTCAAACACTCGACCAAAGGACAAGGTAAGGTGAGGTGGCCTAGTGGTTAAGTGATTCCATGTCTCCTCCTCCACATCCACCCAT
The DNA here is from genome assembly GCA_027924645.1 of Cunninghamia lanceolata. Lineage (NCBI taxonomy): Eukaryota > Viridiplantae > Streptophyta > Pinopsida > Cupressales > Cupressaceae > Cunninghamia > Cunninghamia lanceolata. The sequence continues at coordinate 14,098,696 of BSBN01001048.1, forward strand.
TGGTCAATACCTATATAGGAAGATCTTGCACACTCATGGAAACACATCAAATCCATCCATGGGGATCATAGCCGAAGTAAAATATAATGACCAATGAGGATGCATAAACTAGCTAGGTTCCTATCCATCATCCAATTACATCATATAAATATCAACTCATTTTATCATTTACTCTAGAACTATTAAATGAATTAGTACATACCAATGAGATAAGGGTAGGCCTTACATCTATATGCTAAGTCCTGCTCTACAAGCTCTAAAATAAAATGTGGCAAAATGCGGTACAAAATGTTGAAACTGCTTATGTCTGAATTGAACTGAAATGAACTAGAAAATGAAAGAAAAACAAATTGAATGCCAACATTTTTGGTTGATGCAAGATTACTCTGCAGCCTAGAATGCTCCTGCATTAGGCTTGAATCTCTTGGATTTGTTGTCGGATATTTTTGGACCAAAAAGGTGACATTTGAGTAGTTTTTAGAGACATACATTCTAAGTTTTCTTCCCTTATATTCCTTCTTGGAATGGGAAGATCTTTTGTATAGACTTTTGGCTTTGTTTCTTCCTAATGGGAAAAATGTTGTTTGGCGTTCTTGGATCATTTTTAAAATTTCATGGTGAGCATCTACCGTCAACATAGGAGACTTTACATTGAGGGGGATGCATGGTCTCTCTTCTTATCTCTCTTTTTTTTTTGGAGGGTGGGGGGGCTTTTTTTCACATCGTTTTTTATCCTCCTTAGAGATTATATTTTATACATTGGTGAAGGAAGTAGTCTTTAGGGTATCATCTTGAGTCCTTCTTTCCTTTCACTTGAACATGTTTTGTTTATGTATTTTCTCTCTTTTGGGGATGAATTTTTCCTATGAGTTTTCTCATTTTCTCCATTTGTGAGAGATTTTTTTTACATAGGTACCTCATCAATCCTTTTTTTAGGACCCAACTTTGTGTCCTTTGTACTTTTCATTTTCCTCCCTAAGTTGTACTTAAGGGGGGTGTTGCTATGAATGGGGTTGTTCCCTAACTAAATTCCCTCTTGGGTCCTTTTCACACCTAGTTAGTTAAGTTTACTCAAGGCACATTTAGGTTATTTACTTTTTGTGTCTTGTGTCATATGATTATGGCACTTTTCATAATCCCGTATTGTCCTATGTCTAAGCAAGGGTTCTTATGTACTTTATTCATCTTGTATGCATTGTATCATTATTGGAAACATAGTATTCTTTATTGCTTATCTCTTATGTGGGAAGTTCTTTGGTGTTATAAATGATTCCTACTCATGTGAGTTCTTGAGGTGACTTGAATAGTTTACAACTTTCGAGCTCTAAAAATCCCTTGATCTTATCCATGACCACCTTATTCATTATTTCAACTAATTTATTTTCTTTGACACCCATAATAATAGGAGGTAATGGCTATTGATTAACTTGAGAAGCTATGAATCATGGCAATATAATCTCTTCTTCTGAATCCATAAAGTCTTTAGGAACATCCTCCATTGCAGATCAAGTGAATTGTGCCACATCCTTGAAGGCATCCATTTTAAATTATCAAAGATAGGTATACCGATCAATTTGTCAATGTTAAGGTGCAAGATGATGCATGTTCTATAGTTTGAATGGGAAATTCCAATGCCAAACTTTAAGCATAATGTCAATTGTGTTTGTCAATTCCATGGCCCAATACTAGTAGATGTTGTAAGTGATATTGTATTCCATTTTAGCTATCAATTTCAGCTAAGACCACCTGAAAACATCATCTTGAAAATATTATTCATAATACATAGTAATTATGATTTAGTATGGCATCTTAGGAAATTTATTTTTATCTAATTTACTAGTTTTAACATTCTTATAATGTAAAATATTAATAACTAATCATTGCTAAATTTTAATTATTATGTATTTATAAATAAATAAAAAGCCTAAGCCTTAATAGGGGCATATAATTATCATATCTAAATTAATTTGATAAATAAAAGGAGCTTAACATTAAAGGAATTCCATGGCCAACAATTATTGTAAAGGTACAGTCAACAAGAAATAATAATAATACTGGTGACACTAAATAAATTTGATAATGGAATGGGGGTTGGTCAGACATTGTCAAGTAGACCAAGGAGGAAGTAAATGATAAACTTAGAATTTGTTAAATTACCTATCGAGAAGAAGTGTTTTAGAAATTGTTGACATAATAGAGAGACAAATATGAAAACATAGAGATTAATTATTAACCCTTTTTATTATAGTATGGGAAACACTTCCAAAGAAAATAAATTAAAACAAAACATGTTTGGTGGTGATAAAGGGGGGAGACAATAATTGGAAGGAAAAGGCCAAGCTATTTTAGTTGTGAGATACTATTTTTATCATGCCTTAGCTACCTTTTTGAGTCTTCTTCACCTTGATTTTTATTCCATTGATTTCCATTTTGGGGAGGTTTTTGTTGCAAGTAGTGAGAGAGGTGTCTCAGTTTTTAAATTAGTAGAAAAATGAAATCTGTGCTTACCTAGACATGTTTGAGTAGTTGGAAGAATTCAGGGAGAAAGGAGAAGTGGAGTGTGAAACCCTGAAAAACCATTTAAGGATAATAAACATCAAGATAAAACAATACAAATACCTTAACCCTTAAACAAAATTGGACTTCTGATAGGATGGAATGGAGTGCACCCAAGCTCCATTGATTTGTTCTATTGATGCAACAATGTGGACTGCTCATGCAACTAGCATAACTTGGATATGATATGAAAGCAAAAGATATTGAAAATGATAGATATGCGTGTGTGTAAATATTTGTTGGGGGCCTTGAAATTGAAATAAGAGTTTCATTTTATAGAGGGAGAGGGAATCAAATGGATGGCCAAGATTAGAAGGGTGAGGTGTGAAGTGAACGGATAGGATTGAAAGTTGAAATTAGTGGTTATGATGCTCATTTAATGAGGATGACATGTGACTAAAATAAGGATAGGAGTGGAGGAAATGGGATTTTAAAATTGATTTTGGAGAAGTACTTATGACACACATTTAAGGAGCCTAAAAATAGGGATGTGAGTGGGAATAAATGATTTAAATAATAAAATTATTTAATTTATGAGAGACGTGTGGGATTTAAATAAATATTTAATTTATTTAAATTATATGATTGAAGAAAATGGGATTAAATAAATAAGATTTATTTAATTTGGTGTAAGAGGAGGATAAATGGATAAAATGGATTAGTTAAATAAATATAATTTATTTAACTAATGGGAATGATGGAAGGGGTCATGAAAGGGGCCTAGAACCAAATGTGTCGCAAGATGTCGCAAGGTGATGCAAGATAACGTCGAAAGACATGGCTAATTTTAGGTGTCTACATTTTTCCCCTCTTTGAGATGATGTTGCGACTAAGAGAAGTAACATCATTTCAATGAAGAAAATGTATGGATGAAGGAAAAGGATTCCCCAACCACTTGAAAGGGTGACAAGGAGGAATGGATGTAAGGATGGGATGCCCCCTCGAGAGGATGGGCGGGTTAGGAGAACATGGGTATGCTCTTGAAATAGATGAAAGGGGTTGGATATAATAGAAAGGATGGATAAGGTTAAAGGTTAGGAATGAATAGTTAGGATGGATTTTTTAAGTTGAAAGAGATAGGTGAAATATATAGTGGGGAAAGATAGATTGAGAAGTGAAGAATGCATTAGAATAGGATTTGGAAATGGCTATGTCATAATGGTCATAATGGATATAGTGGATAGAGAGGATATAGTTATGCTGGTATAATGTGTAGAGAAGCCTTAATATGATATAGCAAGAAGATATTATGCACCATGTATAAGGAACTGGGGTGACTTTGTATCCTTTGCATGGACTTGACATAGTAAACAAAAGGAGTATCCTTATACACATCATAATACAACCTTGTCTAGACACAAGATATGAATATTAGTTGTAGAGATAAGAATATCCAACAAACACGCGAAATGCTATGCCCCATTCTCTGCTAATTATAATACACCAAGATATAAATGGATCTATGTGGCTTTGATAAAGTAAAAGGAGATAGAATAGATAAAATGAAAAACAAAAGACCAAATGATGACACAAGTCACACATCCATTGTATCTCTTGCCAAAGAGTTTGAGTGATGTTTGAATAGGTGTCTGATGATCGAAACGATATATCCCTAGATGAGGCTGGATGATGATTGTTTATTTGAGATCAAATGATCTGGCAATTGACAAAGTGACTAGATAGGTGATTTTGGTTAAGGTACAATTCATTGTATGAATGTTTCTGCTTGATTCAAAAACAAACAAGGTATTGCCCATGTCATGTTGTAAACTAATAATTGAGTGATTGATTGATTGAGATAATGTTTTCTTTGTGGGGAACAATATATCCCTAGATCAACACAAGGATGTGGGAATGATATATCCCATTGATGATGATGATTAATTGATTGGGTTGACAACAAGATTGGAACAAAACCAAGGATGTGATTGGATGATTTGGCTAGATTACTTTAACTAGATTGATATGGATTAAGGGTGACTTGCACTTGGATTTATACATGGATTTTTTAGATATTTGATTTTTTTAGTTTTTTGGAAATATTATAATTTTTTGGGATTTTCAGAATGTTCTATTTTTTTTGGATTTTTGGATGACATTGGATTGCAATTTGGATAGCCTAGATGCTAGATACCAATGACAAGGAAAAATTAAATCAAGGTTGAAAGAAGGATTGGATAAATGGATAAGAGGATTATGGATGGAAGATAGGAAGGATGGACGAAGGAAGGGGATTTAGGATGTGATCTCCAAGGACTACATCACATAGGAATAACATGCTCCATTCTAGGTGTAATGCTTAGGATTTTACATGACAAAGCTTATGACAATAGGATAATACAATTGGATAGAAAGGATGAGGTAGATCAAGATATGTCCAAAGTATTTTTCAACATTTTTCCCCCATGGTTTTATCAAGATCAAAGGAGGAAGGGAAGATGGGTATGTGGATAGGTAAATGACATAGGTAGGCATGAGGATATGATGGATGGAGATGGTAGGATAGGAGGAAAATAACAAGATGGGATAGATGAGACAACATGCCCCCAAGTGCAAGACACATAGACAAAGAATCTACACATGATGCATGTTTTATAGGTTTTCATCATGGTACTTATCCAGGGTGCCACCGAGGTGGTTTTAACCATTGGATGAAGGGATTTCTCTTTACTATTTTGATTTTTCCTTTTTTCTTTTTCTTTTTTTTTAATTTTTCTCTTTTTTAGTTTTTTTTTATTTTTTGGATTTTTGGATGGGATAGGGGAATATGGATAGGAGGAATTTGGAAGAGGATGGAGACTCAAGCATCTAGTTCCATGAAAGGTGATAATGTCCCATTATAGAGGGATGTCACATATGGATCATGTCAAGTGTCATTTTGTGCATGGATGATGGTAGAGGATTGCATGAGAGGGAGATAGAGTAGGTAGATAGTGGATTATGCAAGGAAGGATAGCATATTATGATGTGGATTATGTAAAAGCATAGACCATAGGGATATGATGGGGGAAATATGTGGGATAGTAGATAGAAGATGGAGAGATGGGGGTATGTGGGAATGTTGTGGAATGGAAATGAACCAAGACCAATGGTTGCACGCACAAAATTGGATTTTGAAGCTTTTGAATGGAAAGAGGAGTTGGGAGTAATGGAGATGTTTGCTTAGGGGATTGTCAGTTTAGTAATTTGGGACCCAAATGGTCTTAGAAATTGTAGAATTTTGTGATAGGGAATGAGATTTTTGGGATTTTTGAATTGTAGATGCTTTATTTGGATTAAGTGCTTTTTGCTTGGGGACCCACACCATTTTTTTTTCTTTTACTTTTTGAGTTTTGAGATTTTTCTCAGATTCTTTGCATTGGTCTCCTATGTCATGAGGATCTCTAGGATTTTTATCTTTATGTAAGGAGGCATCAAAATTTCTATTTTTTAATCCCATGGGGGTTGTGATAGATTCACATTTGGTTGACGTGTGCATTCTTTGATCATGAGTAGGAATTTTAGGGGATTTAAGGGAATAGGATGTATGGATGGAGGGATTAGTAGACTTGTGGATAAAAGGATAAGAGGATGTGAGGATGGGATATTAGGTGTTTGGAGGAGTGGAGGAAGAGTGGATGGAGGAAGGTGTATGGTCACATGCTTTTGAGATTTGTGTGACTATGGAGGAGGGATAGCGACATATATTTTGGTTGTGTGATGGGATGCATGGGGTTTGTGATGGAAAGAAGTGGATTTGGAAGGCATGTAGGTGGTACCAATATCTTGGGATTGTTTTCCTTGGGGTATATATCCAATTCCATGCAATCGTGGAGGAACTTTGACATGGATGGGTTTCAAAATACCTTGTTCATGAAGGCCTAATCCTTTTCCATGATAATTCATGTTTTGGAGCATGTGATATGCAATGGGGTGTTTACTATTTCAGACATAAGACGTGAGTCCATTATTATATGGGGAGGGTGGAGTAGTGGATAGAAGTTGTTTATTGCCTACAAGAGAGCCACAACGAATGAAGGTGTTGGAACCAAGAGGATAGGATGATGGATTTGGAATGGGATCAATAGAGGATGGTGAAGGATCATGAGGATCTTGATCAACATTATGCTCCATAAGAAGTTGATTGTCTATATTTTCTTGGTGACCAACTATCTCATCAAGGGAAGTGGATGTTGTTGTATGATGGATAGGACTAGTTGAAGGATGGATACGAGTGGTTTGGGTATCATGATCATGGATGGTGGTGGTTTGGAAATTTGGATCCTTATCATGAATAAGATCTTGATCATAGAGAGGATTAACATGAATAATGTGATATTGGGATTGGATAGGATGAACTTGGATTGCTTTCTCATGGGTAGGAACTTGATCTTGATCATAAAGAGTATTATAGGGAGGATGAATGGAAGTAATTTGATCTTTATTTGGATGAGGGATTGATGTTTCCACATGGTTTAGACTAAGCTCATGGCATAGCTCTTGCGTTTGGATGGAAGTAGGAGACTCTTAGATAGGCTTGATAATCTCTAGATGCTCAACAACATGAGTGTATAATGAATCTTGACTTGCACTTATGGTAAGGGGATCTTCAAGAAGCTTGATGGGTTGTGGGCTACATGATAGGTTTGCAGGAATAGACATATTGCTTGAAGGTTCTTGGATAGGTTCAAGGATAGGCATTTGATTACATGGAGGTGGTTGATTTTTTACTAATAACTATTGTATCACATCCTCATAAGTGTATGGGTAGATGGACAATATAATGGGTGGACAATAATGGTGGATGTTGTAGGATTAGGATTGGGATCAGGTGAATGGATAATAGGAGGGGATGGATTAGAATTGGGATTATGGTTAGGTGGATGGATAATAGGAGGGGATGGATTAGGATTGGGATTATGGTTATGTGGATGGATAATAGAAGGGGATGGATTAGGATTGGGATCACCAAGCACAATCTTACCAAAATTTTCAAGGTTTCGCATCTCTCTCATAAGTGTGTAACAATTGAATGTCATATGACCCTTAACCCTATGGTATGCACAATAATCATTTTAATAATACCAATGGGGTTTAACTTGGTTTTCCCCAAATGGTTTTATTAGTGGTATCTTAATCAAATTTGCTTGGAGCAATCATTGTACAAGTATCTCCAATTTATCCTTTAGTGGGATGGAAGGACATGGAATTTGAGGCTCTTGGATAAGCATGTGGTTTAATAATGATGGATACACATGGGATGCATCACTAGGAGTGGTTTTTCCCTTGTCAAGGATAGTATGAGGAGGACTTATGGATGTTGGATTTTGGCTCAAAGGATAATTAAGACTTGCATTTTATTGTTGTAAAGGTTCTTGATAGGCTTGTAGGTAGATTTGGGAATGAGGTGAAATGTTGGAATAAATAGTTGGATGACCTTGAGGTATGGATTGATGTGGATATTGGTTGATATTAGAAGAAGGGATAGATTGAGATAAGATTAGCTTGATATGTGGTTGGACTAGGTTGGGATTAAGTTGATGAGGATGACATATAGGATTGTGTTTGTGGTTGTTGAAAGGATAAAGGTTGTGGTTGTTGTGTTTGAGATTGTTTGATGTGTTGGAGTTGTAGAATGGCTTGTTTTTGTTGTTGGATTTGTTGTTAGAGTTGTGAGATAGTGGGATTTGGTATGTGTGAAGATGAAGCATGGTTAATAAATTGGACTTGTGAGGTTTGGGGTAAGGTGGAAGTTTGATAAGTTTGGGGTATGGATAAGTTTAATTGGTTGTTGATGGGAGGTAGGGATGATGATGTAGGAGGGATTGGATACTTTCCATATAATCTTTTGAGTTTGACAAACATTATGTGGATGCCATAAGGATCTTTAAGTGCCATATGGATGATTCTAGGGTAAAATGGATTGGATTGGATGAAAAAGATGATTGTGATAGCATAATTAGATGGACTATTATGATGCAAGTGAATGATTAGGATGGATGCTAGATTTGGTTGGAAGATCATTTTTTTGGATTATTGGAGGGGTACTGCCACAATAATGGGTTACACTTTCTAGGACATCCTAATTTTTGCTGAAATCACATATTTTCAGAAAACAGAATGATTTAAGCCTTGAAAGGTTCCATTTAAAGGATTTTAATTGAAGAAAGTTTGATCAAACCCACTTAGATTCAAACCCCCTTGGATAGAACCCCGCTAGTTTTAAACCATACCTATAATGGAGTCTCCTCTACACCTATCAAAATGCTGATAAAAAACCACTTTTGATTTACCTTTTGGGGGATCAGATGGATTCATTTAAAATTTATGTTTTGTAAGTATGTAGTCCTTATTATAAGCTTCCCAAAAAGTATAATTTAAATATATTTAATTTGATTATTATATTTATTTTTATTTCTTGTGAATGTAGGTTTTTCACCAAACATGAAGTTCTTTGTTCTACACACATAGAAAATTAGTAAATTAGTGAAAAAAATTCTGAAAAATATCTATGCCCTAGGTATTAATGTCCTTGTTTCAACCAAAAAAAAATTGAATTTCGATACATACATAAAAATTTATGTTTTACGGAATACGCCTATGTCTAAATTATAATTGGTTTGACTTCAAAACTTAATTAAAAAAAATATTCAACAAAACATTATGAAACCAAATGCATGCCCTATATATCAGTGTCGCCAATCTAAATTCAAAAGAATCAGAATTTTATCCTTTGTAGAAAAAGAGTTATGTGCTACAGAATACACATCACTTTAAAAAAATGTTGTTTACTATTAAAAACTAGTTATCAAAGGAAATGCAAAAAAATTACAATTTAACTCCAATTTTTTAAAAAAATATATATTTAGAATCTACAAAAAAAATCTCACAAATCACTAGTTCGCATCATCTTCAAATTCCTAACGGTTTAGTGGCTATAGGTGTCAGAAAGTGAAGATTTAGTTCAAAATGTTGATTTTAATGTCAAGTTTGGCAAAAAAGTGCAACCCATTATTGTGGGATGACCTAGAGATGTTTTGGTTTTTTAGATTTTTACAATTTTTGGCAAGAAAAACAAACACAAAAAAGACAATGGTTGACTTGACTTAACAAGGAAATTGGTGCAAATTGCTTCATGACTAAAGTGTCTTTTATTGCTATTGCACAAGGAAAACACATCAAGCACATGTACAAACCTAGAATTATTCAAGTAGGAGTGTCATATGTTGGCAATATGTGTTGTCATTGATGTCAACATAGTATATGGCAATATAAGGACAAACTTGTACAGAGGTTGTGTATAGAAGAAGGAGAAGTTGATGGACAGTGGAAGATTTGAGAGAGATGGTTTGACTTAGTTAAAGTCAAGGGGTCAACATGTCTAAGGCAAGTTAGTCCAGAAGACTTAGCAGACGGAGTGAAACCAGTCCAAAAGAAGAGAAAATTGTCTAAGTATGATGCGGTGATCAGTCTTGCATCTAAGCATCATGTGGAGGTAAACACTTATGTCCTAACATGTTTCCTATATTCCTACATGTATATATCATCAGCTTGGAGTACCACACTTAGTAATAAGTAGCAAAAAATTGACTAAGGCATTCACAATGCATATCCTAAGGCAGAGTCACAGTGTTTTGGTTCGTATTTCTCTGTAGAGAAATATTTAGTCTTGTGGTTCAAGAGATAAGTTTATCTTGATATTAACATGATACATTTAAGATTTCACTTAGTCACCACACCTTTAGTAGAAAAAGTTACAAGTGACAGAGTACCAGTTACTACTTAGATAGGGCAAAGCAATGGTGGAGACCTATTGGAATGCTCCGCATTCCTCTGGAAGAAATTTTCTACTCATACAATTTTGAGGACAGGGTTAGGGATGTATAAGGTATGCTATATTAAAGCTTCAAGTGGTCTAGTGGTCTGCAAGGTCAGCATTCAAGTAACAGAGGTAATACAGACTATTCCATGAGCCTTAGAACACATGTTTGAGTATTTGTTGAAGATAAAATACATATAGATCAGCTATAAAAGATTGTGCAAGGGTTCTACATGCTCCAATATACCTCAGGTTTGAACCACATGTAAATATCTCTTGTTTTTGGTACCACACAAGATATGTAAGTTGGTTAATCAAGAATTGTATATCCTTGTTCCCCAGACTCCAGTATGCCTTAGTCTATCTTTTGTTTTTTCTTTGGAAATGATAGATGAGGATGTGTGGATCTAGGAGTATGCATGTAATGATGTTTAAGTTCATCTCTAAAGGTTTCAGGGTTTTTGATGTATCGTATTGCCATATCTTGAATAGTGGAGTATCATAGTTAGTTCGGAATACTCTGTTTCCAACAGTTCATCATATCTCTTGTCTTGCAGATATATAGATTGATTTGATACTTCAGTAGAAAGGTGTTTGAATGATGTTGAGGTGGTACAATGTTGAATTCTTGGTCCACGTGATGTTTTTGGCTTCTCCCCGGTGCTATGAAGATAAATAGTTAGTAGTGTTTTTACAGTTTGGATCGACAAACTAGTTTCTATTATATGCGGTGGATCTTGATCAATTATTTTGACTTTGGAAGATGTGAAGTGATGTTCCTTGAATCCTTTCATGAAGTCTTGAGGTGTGGAACAAGTTTCCTTATTGTATGTATTAAAGCCGACCCTTGAAGAGTTACACGTTTCATCTAAAGATTTTTATGGTACCAACCTGATCAATGTTTTGAAGTGTTGCGAAAGGTATTTATAGGAGATCAAATTCATTGGTGAAAGGTAGATGAGTGTATGAATATGATAGAGCATAATGAGAAGTATGAAGTGTGCATAATTAGTATGATGGAGTAATTATGCAGAAAAGAGGACTGCAATATCAAGATAGGATAGATGCTTCTTGCATAGTAGTTCATAGTTTTGTTTATCATTATAATTCCTTGTAATAGTGAGATTTCTACTAGAAGTAGTAGCTTCCTTGGGTTGTAGCCATAAAACAAAGTTAACAAAGAGTTGTAGCTTCCTTGGCTTGTAGCCCTAAAACAATTTTGTAAACTTTTATATAGCAGTGAGCATTATATTGTGAGTTAACACTCACCGTGGTTTTTCCTAATTTTGGGTTTTCTACATAAAAATATTGGTGTTAATGTGTTGATGAATGTGTTATTTGTTTTACTTTATGTTCTCTAAGTAAATGGATCTGATCTATAATTAAAGTAGTTAAGTTTTAATATATGTTGATTCACCCCCCTCTCAGCATCACTGTGTGTTCAACAATTGGTATCAAATCCAAGTACCTTTGAGAAGCCTAACAACTGTGGTAGATCCTTTACTTGACCACATGGTATATGAAGCTATGGATAATGATGTATTCATTCTTGAACTAGATCTTGAAGCAATGGAACCTGAAGGTTGGGACTTGAATCCAAATGAGTGTGAAGTTGACCTTAAAGGGGAGCTCAAGTCATCCCTTAATGATCTAGATGAAGCAAAAGAACTGAATGTAGAATATGAGGATATGCTTGAGAAATCAAAGGTATAATTGACAAATTAAAGATGAAATCAAAAGAATCTAAAGAAGAAATTGGTAAATTGGAAGCTCAAATAAAAGAAAATAAAGGAGGTCACATCAAGCTTAAGGAGGCAAAAGATATGATCTCTAATTTGAAAGTCATAATTGAAGAAGGCAAGAGGATTGAAGACTGTTTAAACATCAAGCTCAATGAGAAAGTTGTTGAATGTTCAAAACTTGAGGAAAAAGTGGTCACTCTGAGAAAAGAACTAGAAAAGGAAAAATAACATATTGACAAGAGATTAAAACTAAAAGGAGGATCCAAAATTCTTGATGAGATAATTAACTCTCAAAATCTAGCAAAAGAAAAATCTGGCCTTGGATTTGAAAAGGAGAAAATTCCTATAATTAGTGTATCTGCTAACTTATATGATAACTTCCAATCTGAAGGAAAGTTTGAAATAAAGAAGGAAGAAGCCTACACTGAAGATCCTAAGAATAATGTCTCTGGAGATACAAAATAAGATGAATTCACTCCTGTCCAGAGACAAAGGAAGAATAAGGAGAATAATTTTAGAAAGCCTACTCCCATCTGGTACTCTCAAGGTTTCAATGGTAATTGTTATACTTGCAATAAATTTGTCCACAAAGTTGTTGATTGTAGAAGTAAGATGAATCAAAATGTTGTAAGGTGTTATACTTGCAATAAGATTGGTCATAAAGCTATTGAATGTAGAAGCAAGATAAATTGAAACTGAGTAAGGTGTTATGCCTGCAATAAGATAGGTCATAAGGCATTGAGTGCAGAAGTAAAATGTTGAGGAATAATAATATGGATAATATGCATCCCTTTCATGGTTACTGTTACAAATGCAACAAGTTTGGCCACAAGGCAATTGATTGTAGATCTAAGATGAAGATAAATGGTAATTCTCAGCAATCAAATTTCACTTGTCATAAGTGTAATCAAACAGGACATTCTAAAAAGAATACAAGGTCTGCTACTAAGAAGAAGATTGATATTGTTTAGCAAAAGAAGGAAATGAGAAAATGATGAAAAGGGATACTCTCCCTTTCAAATTTGCAACAAATTTTTGGAGTACTTGGTAACACTGAGAGGGGGGGTGAATCAATGTTACAGAAAATAGAACAAAATTGACAAATTTACACACTATAATTATAGGTTTAGACAACAGATATGCATGGTGACTTAAATGCTTATTAGTACAAGTGTCAGAGCATTACAGAGATAAGTAAACAAGTTCCATGTAAGAAATGACAAATAGCATCATAAGACAGATGGCAAATAAAACAAATGACAGATGGCACCATAACACAGATATTTTTAGGAGTGGAAACCCTCTGGAATAGAAAACCACTTAGTAAAAATGCCTCACTGGCTTATGTAATAAACTTGCCTCACTGGCTACAATCATTGCCTCACTGGCTTTTATCACTGCTGCCTCATTGGCATATCATAATCAATACAACAAATGAAGTAAATCAAATACAAAGGGACGCTCTATTTCACTAAAGCCCAATTCTTGATTATCTCATTAATTGAGATGCAATAAAGATTTTTATCTTTAAGAAACTTTATCTCCCTTGTTCATACATACTTCCTCATAGTGCCCAATTCATTAACAGAACATACAACTTCTGAATACAAATAAAGTACAGAAATACCATTATGTTTCCTTTTATCTCCAACCAACACTACCTTCAAACACAAGACATAATATCATCTTGTTAAACCTGCCTTTCTCCTTTACTGCATATCAACACATTAGAGATACACCTCTTTCAACTGCCCTCTAGAAGACAACATTTTAGATCTCTAAGTTAAAACCCTCATACCAATCTCTATATTCAAATATCAAGTTTATAAAACAACAACTGATCTCATACAAAACTACTCTTACCATTTGTTCAGACCATTTGACTCTACAGAAGCAAAACAAATCACATATCTTTAACCTCTACAATTATTGCAATTCACTATCTTTATTATTCTTTGTCAGACTTCCAAAAATGCTTTGCTCTACTTTCTCCTTCTCTATAAATGATCAAATCAGAACTGCATATAGAAATCTTTTGTTTATCATACATCTGTCCTTCCTCATCAAGACACAACTATTCTAAAAAAACAAACTTCTCTTATTTCACATGCCCACCAAACTATAAGGGTTTCATTTTCCAACACCGAACATCAAGAATAGTTAATAGTAACTGTCACAAACCTTTAACTATGTTTGCATTTGTTTACCGAGTAAATCCTCAAATATATTTGCTTTAGCTTTCTATGAGAAAACCTTTAATCCCATTCTGAAAGAAAATAAAGATAGACTAATGCAAGTAAGAAACCATAACTAGAAAATAAGAAATGAAGCCACCTATTTTGGTCATGCTTTGAAAGCCTCAGATAATTGTTTTGCTTCCACAGTCAGCACTATCGTGTCATACACCAAATAGCTCAACGATTCCACATATTTAACTCTTTATTTCATGATTTACTACCATCATTATCACTGAGTTGTCAAACCCTAGCTCAGAGAGAACTCATTTCCAAACTCAATCTATTCAAAAAAATAAAACATTAACAAAGATTTTGCTTGGTTATATTATTGTGACTTGTGATCCCAGTGTGCCCTAAATGGCCCAGTGAAAAACTTTAAAAAATAACCACCTTTTACTTGTTCCAAATATTGTAACCTACCCTATAGGTAATGTTTCTTTAAAGCCCAAAATATATTAAAAACTTTTTAATTTCATAATGACAAATGAAGGACCTTAAGACATCATTATGTCTTTTAATTTGCACAACTTATACTCCTTGATCATCAATAGATTTTAAAAACCCATGACATCCAAAAATGTATGTCATTGGTGATAGATAAAGCCCTTTGACAGTTTAAAGAGTATGGCTTTAGAATATGACAAGCCAAAAATAAAACATTGACCATAAAACCAAATGTTCCTTCTTTGAGAAAAGAAAGTAATGAACATGTGATAACTTTAGCCTTTATGACCCTTTACACATGTAATTCCCTTAGTCACACATACCCAACATCTGAACAAGATGAATCAAAAACTGGACAAGAGCAAACATGAAGAACAATATTGAAATATGTATACCAAGTGTTATGTATCATGAGCATGAAGATGGATCATGAAAATGTTCAACCAAAGTATACCATCAACTGTCAACAAGAATACCTAAATATACCATAAGCATGAGCCAACATATCATCTGTGATCGTTTGACATCATTGCCAACAAATGCCAACTATCACGATTCCATCTGAATGTAATGTCAAAATGAAAACAATATAGCAACTGAGATGAGCATCAAATGCATATCAAATATCATACAGTTGTCATAGAACATGTATGACTATGAGCATACTGTCATAGAACATGTATGACTATGAGCATACCATCAACAACCATAGGAGATAAATCAACTATATAGAGATGACCATTAACATCAACTATCATAATGAGCATGTATGAGATGACCATTAACATCAACTATCATAATGAGCATGTATCAACATCAGTTGATCATGAATAAATCTGAATGTCAAACATGTAAATGTATATCAACTGAGATGAACCCATTTGTCAAACTATATCACTGTATCAACTGTCATAGAGAACATATCATCAAATATGAACTGGCATCAAATATCAAGTGCATCAATCATCATAACAACTATGTAAACTATCAATTGTATACCATGCATACCATACCAAGTGATACCAAGTTGTGTATTTGTAATCAAGGACAACAACTGAGGGGCAACAAACTCCCCCTTTGTCCATGATGGCAAAACACAACTCTCTCTCCCCCTTTTTGGCATCAAGACAAAGGGAAAAAGAAAGTATGTGAATGTCTTCAGAGATAATGTAGATCAACATATGCCTGAAATGATAAATAAGATCAGAAAATAGAAAGCATACCATGACTATCCACGAAAGAGACATTCAGAATATCCTAAAACAGAATTGCACTATCAGCACCATGATAAGCATAATAAAGAAGCATGGATCATAGCAAGGACAACAACTGAAGATGTTAAACATGAAAAATCATCATAGAGCAGTTGTATAGAGCATAACACCACTATACTATCAAGAAATGTCTCCATACCACTGTCAAGCAAACAGCGCATTACCATAACCAACTTTGATCATCTATCCATGACACCTGACAACACCAAGAATTGAACAAGTCACAACCAATCTGCTATTACCAAATAGTCTGCCATTAGATGATAATCATGAAAAACATGTGACTTGAGTATCAAGAAGGAAACATTATAGCACTGCCACTGTCTCACAATGTTATTGTCAGCATTGAAACTACTTCAACTTCAATGCATCATAAAGTTACCAACCATACCAAGCTACTGACATGTTGTCAAAGGTCCTTTACTTTGAATCACCTTTGGTACAAAATGCAATTCATACACACAGAGATCACTATCCTCAACTGCTGACAAACTACTGTCATCTCACATACACAATCATTCTACTAAAGAAGTCATTTCATCAGGCCCATAATAATCTCTCCCATATATTCAAGACCATTATTTATATTGTCTAACCATAAACATCGCCCAACCATCTATGCAAGAAACCCTTCTCTTCCTATGACAAAAAAGTCAATAAATCAATAGAACCAGCCAATACTAGCAGCAGCTTAAAAAGCACTATCTTGCATCGGTACGACACTGTCCCAAGAAATGAGCATAACACATTCTGCATTATGGAAACTTCCCCTTTGTGAAAACAAAGCAACAATAGATGCAAATTATTGAAAATTGAAAAACATTGTACCATTTCATGAGATTGTGTGTTCATAATACTACTATCAAGATTCATTGAGCATGTTCATTGACATTACTATGAAACTATCTACAGTAATGCCTAAGTACTATCATTGAGCACATTGACACAAATGAGGATCAAGAAACATTAATATTGTATATCATTATATGACTTTCATTGTCACTGCATCTATCTCACTGACTCAAGCAACTGCCAATTTACACTTTTGACAGAAAGGTAAATACTCTGTCCTGTCTGAGCAAAGCAGTGTCCTGTCCTAAACTGTTCCAAAGGACTGTACCATTACTCATACACACTGAGTACTCATTATTCCAACATCACTGACTACAATCATATGACATAGAATAGGACTTTTAGCACTGTCTTCAATAAATGATGATCAACATTAAGATGTCTTTCAAAGAAATGAAATATCACTGCTACATATCACAAAACCACTGTTTCTTCTATCGTTACTCCCCCTTGGAATGCAATTGGAACAAATATCATTGTAATGAAGTAAATTGTCAAGGGTATATGATTATACATGTTGTCCTATATATACTGCCCTTTCACTGAACACTACTAAGATGTTCTTGATAAACTCTGCTACTAACATCATTACACAGGCTTGACACCTCAGTGACTATGGTGATCAATCAAAGTGACAAAGAACAAACAACTCATCTAGGAAACCTTTTGTCATAAAGACCATGTGTCTTGACTGTTCCTCTCTATAGACCACTACAATTTTCCTTGCTAACTTAGCAACATTAAAGCATGACAAACATTATCCTTCCTCCTTGGGGCGAAAAGATAAGTTAGTGACTATATCCCCCTGTCATCAAGCTCCTTATACAACTTGTAATTCATTTTGTGTAACATGCATTGGTTTAGGGTTTTCATCTCCTAGATCTTGTTTTCTTCTCCACAACTGTATAAGCCCTTTCTTCTCCACAACTGTATAAGCCCTTTCTTCTCCTTGCTCAAGGTATTCTCTTGTTTTTGTTTGAACATGTAGTCTCTAGATGGTCTCATCAAACTTTTTCTATACCATTGTACTTTGTGTCCAAAATTATTACATCTATAACATATAACATTGCTATCTAGACCAAAGAAAGAATAATTTCTTCTAGTCATGATGTATGAACCTCTCTTGACATTCCTGACATGGTTATGACTTTTATTCATCCAAAAATTTCTTGTTCTACAATCTCTAGTTCTATGACCATAAACATGACAAGAATTGCAATAACCATGAAACTAAGAGTAATTGTACCCGAAAGATGGAAGTCTTGAGAGATTGTTTGTCCTTCTATCTTCATCACTATGCCTATCTTTTGTCTTATCATCAGGAGCAGTAGCATGATGATCCAAATCAATCTTCTTCCTTGGAGTATTTCTGACTTTAAAACTCTGTCCTTTCCCATTTGCAGATACAAAAACTATTTCAATTTTTTATTCTGTTCCACTTGAAGATGTGTGTCCTTCCTCATACCCTAAGCCAATAAGATCACTGGAATATTTTTGTCTACATAGCATATCATCCAATGCATTAATACTTTTCTCAAACTTATTATATTTCTCTAACTAAATCTTATGATTTTCAAGATCTTTCTTTAAAGCAACAAACTCTTCTTCAAGTTTATGGCACTCAAAGGTTTTGGCATCCAAGCTATATTTAGTGACTTCTACTATTTTCTTAGTCTCCTCTATCTCTATTTTCAGATTTAAGATCATGTTATCTGAATCAGCTCTTAATAGAGAATTTTGGTTTACATTCTTTTTCAAAGAATTGAGTTTATCCTCTAACTTTTTACACATTTCTTCTTTTTATTTCAACTTGAATTTCCTTTCCTTTTTAATTCTTTCTCTTTCTTCAATTTGTATCTTGAGCTTCTTATTTTCTCTTTCAAGATCCCTAATCACATTTAGAGCATAAACAAGCTCTCCGTCAAAATCAACAACTCCTTCAGAGTCACTAACACACTCTTCTATATATGATTCATTCATATTTACCACAAATTCATTTAGTTCTATATTACACATCTTTTCTTCTACAAGATTGTTCTTATTATCACTTATTGAATTAACTGACAAGAACTTTTCTTGAGACAAGACTTCATTAAACTTGACAAGAATTGTTTGATTATTCTTTTGCTTGACACTGGTGTTTTTCTTTTAACCTCTGTTTCTTTTACACTTAGCCATGACAAGTACTCTTAGTAGGAAACCCTAAGGTTGATTAGACCTATTGGACAAGGGTCTGGCTCTGATACCACTTGTTTGAGTACTTGGTAACACTGAGAGGGGGGGGTGAATCAGTGTTACAGAAAACAAAACAAAATTGACAAATTTACACAATATAATTGCAGGTTTAGACAACAGATATGCATGGTGACTTAAATGCTTATTAGTACAAGTGTTAGAGCATTACAGAGACAAGTAAACAAGTTCCATGTAACAAATGACAAATAGCATCATAAGATAGATGGCAAATAAAACAAATGACAGATGGTACCATAACATAGATATTTATAGGAGTGGAAACCCTCTAGAATAGAAAACCACTCAGTAAAAATGCCTCACTGGCTTTTATCACTGCCCCCTCATTGGCATATCATAATCAATACAACAAATGAAGTAAATCAAAAACAGAGGGACACTCTATTTTACTAAAGCCCAATTCTTGATTATCTCATTAATTGAGATGCAATAAAGATTTTTATCTTTAAGAAACTTTATCTCCCTTGTTCACACATACTTCCTCATAGTGCCCAATTCATTAACATAACATACAACTTCTGAATACAAACAAAGTACAGAAATACCATTATGTTTCCTTTTATCTCCAACCAACACTGCATTCAAACATAAGATATAATATCATCTTGTTAAACCTACCTTTCTCCTTTACTACATATCAACACATTAGAGATACACCTCTTTCAACTACCCTCTAGAAGACAACATTTCAGATCTCTGAGTTAAAACCCTCATACCAATCTCTATATTCAAAATATCAAGTTTATAAAACAACAACTGATCTCATACAAAACTACTATTACCATTTGTTCAGACCATTTGACTCTGTAGAAGAAAAATGAATCAAATACCTTTAACCTCTGCAATTATTGCAATTCACTGTCTTTGTTATTCTCTATCAGACTTCCAAAAATGCTTTTCTCTACTTTCACCTTCTCTATAAATGATCAAATCAGAACTGCATATAGAAATCTTTTGTTTATCATACATTTGTCCTTCCTCATCAAGACACAACTACTCTAAAAAACAAACTTCTCTTGTTTCACATGCCCACCAAACTGTTAGGGTTTCATTTTTCAACACCGAACATCAAGAATAGTTAATAGTAACTATCACAAACCTTTAACTATGTTTGCATTTGTTTACCAAGTAAATCCTCAAATATATTTGCATTAGCTTTCTATGAGAAAAAATTCAATCCCATTCTGAAAGAAAATAAAGATAGACTAATGCAAGAAAGAAACCATAACCAGAAAACAAGAAATGAAGCCACCTATTTTGGTCATGCTTTGAAAGCCTCAGATAATTGTTTTGCTTCCATAGTCAGCATTGTCGTGTCATACAGCAAATAGCTCAAGGATTCCATGGATTTAACTCTTTGTTTCATGATTTACCATCATTATCACCGAGTTGTCAAACCCTAGCTCGGAGAGAGCTCATTTCCAAACTCAAACTATGCAAAAAATAAAACATTAACAAAGCTTTTGCTTGGTTATAATATTGTGACCTGTGATCCCGGTGTTCCCTAAATGGCCCATTGAAAAACTTTAAACAACAACCACCTTTTACGTATTCCAAATACTGCAACCATCCCAGCAAGTAATGTCTCTTTAAAGCCCGAAAGATATTAAAAAAATTTTAATTTCATAATGACAAATGAAGGACCTTAAGACATCATTATGTATTTTATTTTGCGCAACTTATACTCCTTGATCATCAATAGATTTATAAAACCCATGACATCTAAAAATATATGTCATCAGTGATAGATAAAGCCCTTTGATAGTTTGAAGAGTATGGCTTTAGAATATGACAAGCCAAAAATAAGACATTGACCATAAAACCAAATGTTCCTTCTTTGAGCAAAGCAAGTAATGAGCATGTGATAACTTTAGCCTTTTATGACCCTTTACACATGTAATGCCCTTAGTCACATATACCCAACATCTGAACAAGATGAATCAAAAAATGGACAAGAGTAAACATGAAGAACAATATTGAAATCTATATACCAAGTGTCATGTATCATGAGCATGAAGATGGATCATGAAAATGTTCAACAAAAGTATACCATCAACTGTCAACAAGAATACCTAAATATACCATAAGCATGAGCCAACATATCATCTGTGATCGTTTGACATCATTGCCAACAAATGCCAACTGTTATGATTCCATGTGAATGTAATATCAAAATGAAAACAATATAGCAACTGAGATGAGCATAAAATTTATACTGGGCATCAAATGCATATCAAATATCATAGAGCTATCATAGAACATGTATGACTATAAGCATACCATCAACAACCACAGGGGATAAATCAACTATATAGAGATGACCATTAACATCAACTATCATAATGAGCATGTATCAACATCAACTGATCATGAACAAATATGAATGTCAAACATGTAAATGTATGTCAACTGAGATGAACCCATTTGTCAAAATGTATCACTGTATCAATTGTCATAGAGAACATATCATCAAATATGAACTGGCATCAAATATCAAGTGCATCAATGATCATAACAATTGTGACAACTATCAACTGTATACTGTATACCATGCATACCACACCAAGTGATACCAAGTTGTGTATTTATCATCAAGGACAACAACTAAGGGGCAACACAAATACCAATGCAAAATCCTATGCAAGAAGGCTGCAAATGAAGTAACATAGCAAAAAAATTGAAGAGAAATCTGCAACACAATATTTCATTTAAATCTAAAAATTCATTACATCAATATGAAGCTTATGAGCTTTTGGAATCATACATGCAACACTCCCCACAAACAACTTTTCCAGCATCCTGGACTTATTCTAGCAGCATCTGGGTATGTCAAAATCTTCTTCTCCAAAAGCTCTCCCCCCATACTTCTCCTCAAGCCTCCAATTTGTAGACTTCTTGCTATACAAGAAACCATCTGTGGTTTTATAAAACCATGTGCTTAACTTCTTAGTCAAGATTCCAGTCTAAAATTAGGCTCTCACATCCAAAGTATTCTCCCCTATTTTTTCACCCTTGTAGTTGTCATAGACTATATCATAATACCTCTAAAAATAGTCCTTCCATGATATACTATCATGTGGGCCTCTTTTGACAACTAATATTTCAATTTTCAAGGCACCGACATGTGACAAAAGTGCCAATTAAAAATTAAAATGCCCCTCTTGGGAGTTACAAATCTAAAAATAAATAAAATAAAATCACATGCAATCCACCTTCACATGGGCACCTAGAATGACCACTTACAGATTCCTTACACTATGACGGTTACAATAATAAGTGTCATTAATTCCATGATTCTTGGCAGCCCCACTTATGATAGAATCAGCCCCACTTATGACAAAAATCAGTCCCACTAAAAATAGAATTTGGTAGCCCACTTATGATGGAATCAACCCCACTTATGACAAAATCAGCCCCCACTAAAATAGAATTTAATGCCTTTTTCTAGGTGGGTACCTAGGAAAGATATTCCCCACTATTTGAGGCATTTATAAATTACTGGGGCATTTTTCCACCAAAATTACATTTACCAATATGCCCAAGGAAAATTATATTTGTTGCAAATTAAAATATTATTTACTCAAGCCCACAAACCTTATTGAAAACATACAAACAAAATTAAAGTATTTTGGTTGATACAGGATTGCTAGTACCCCTACATGCTCCTGCATCAGCAAAGTATGGAAGAAGAAGGAAGAATGTGAAGTTTTTGGACCTCTATCTAGTGCAGATGGATCTTCTAGTAACTAAAAATTTAAGGTATTGATTCAGGAGGAATTACAACTGCAAGTTTCTTCAAAACCCTTGAAAGAATAAGATGTTGAATTCCTCAACATTCTAGCTAAAAATGGTTTGAACATGTTCAGATGATGATATAAAGAGGTTTGATCAAATTTCTGGAGCAATTGGTCAATTTGTGGAGGATTGTTGATGGTTCATAGGGTTCTTCATATAAAAAGAGAAAATTGGGTTAAAATTGAGAACATAATTAATGCAGATCAAATTTGGTTGGTGAGAAGACTATATAGATAATGTTTGATCATTTTTTATCGCATTTGGTCGAAGCTAAGTGTGTGGAAGAGCAAAAGAAGATCATAAGATTCTCAATAGAGAACATGTGCAAACCCTATTCACCGCATGCTCAAGTATTTCTCAATTTCACTGGTTAAACCCTAGCTTTTGAAGGTATTATAATAGTGACACTAGTTGTAATAGATGTTGTTGAGAGGCCAAGGCCAAAATTCAAGAAGCGCCTATTCAAATCTACTGAAACAGATAAAGATGGTGCATTCTCACATGTTCCTGTAAATGTTTTACACACTAAAGACGTCCAGATCTATATTCATTCACAAATAGATGAATATGATCATCTAAAACTGGAACAATTTAGGAATGATAATCTGTTAGGAGATAACTTTCAACTGAAACTGGAGTTCACCAACATTGCTACAAAATGTCTTGATATCTGGAAGGGTTTTCCAAACTTTTGGTATGAGAAAGGGTGGGTTAAAATTGCACTAAGTCGAATCCATGGAGACCTTTTCTATCTAATAGGTCATATTTGATCACCAAGGATGCTATCAAAGCTATTACTAGATTATGCTCCTCCGAACTAGTGTTAGTTTTGAAATCAATTAAGAATGAGGAAGTGATGAAGCTAACTGGAGCAAAGTTTGACAAGAGGACATTGACAATAAATGATATTGAGGATTTGGGGGTCCGGTATGCAACCATGAACATTGCATACAAGATTTACTACACCAACAAGGAAAACTTTGCCACCACAATAATATATATAACTTATCAAATGGTCAAAGAAGGAAAATATTATGACCTATGTGAGCTCCTGTAGCAACAATTACTGGATAATCTCAGAAGGACAAAAGAATAAAGATATGAATTTTGGTATGGTTCTTCGATTATATGTCGTATGTTTTACTTTTTGAAAGAATTGTCTATTATGAAGGGAATGGTATGGAATTCAAATACCTCTGTTGCCCACCAAATCAAGGATTACACGAGAAGTGATCATAAGCATTGCAACACTTTATTTTGGGGATTCTTTAAGACTTTTTAGATTGACATGTAATCTAGAGAAAGAATTCCAGCTAAAGTAGTAGAGAAGTATAAGAATGAAATAACATTTATGATGGATAGAGACAACTGTTATATGGAGGCTGCTGAGCCAAGAACTTTTTGGATTACAAATTTTCCATATGAGGTTTCTGAGTTTGATTTAGTAGGATATGCTAATCTGTTACTCAGCAAGCTAAAGGATCCCTCTACTGAAAGGTTTTGCACTTATGATGAAATTATTAATAAATTAGTTAGAAGAGAGGTAGTGGAGAAAGCAGAAAAGGTGAAGTCTAAGGCAATGAAAATGAAATCTAACCTAGAAGACATGCTCAAATCTCCTGAAGGCTCTTTAGGAGAAGAAAAAACTCTCCCCACTGCAAAAATGCCTAGAAGAACAAGCAAATCAATATCTACTACAGCTACCTCTTTTGTCCCTTCTAGATCATCACAATTACCTGCCAAAAGAAGTGCTACTGAAGTTCCTAAACAAACCCAGATTGTGGAAAAGAAGAAACCTAGGCAGAAGAGACAGGCAAAAAGAGAAAAGATCAAACCATTTAACATAAAGGATGATGAATATGTTGAATAAGAGGAAGAAGAAACTGAAGTTTTGGAGATAAAGAAGAAAAGAACAAGAGAAGAAACTCAAAAGGGGGAAACATCTAAAGAGAAAAAAAAAGGAAAATCAAAGAAGATCGAGAAACCTGACTATGTACCCTTGCAACTTGAGGCAACAGTAAATGCAATCACATAATATGGTGCTCCAAAGGAACTTGCCGAACTTTATGATGAAAAGCCTTCCAATGACAAATCTACTATTGAGGAAGCAATAATCAGATATATGGGAGCCTACAATGTGGCCTTAATTGATATTATAGATGTTATTTCTAAAAGGAAACATGAAGCTATGGGTAAGGAAGTTGAGATGAAGAAAAGAGCAGTTGAAAAAGTTTGTCCCTCCATCTCTAAGGAAGAAAAAGTCAAAGTATCTCAAATTCTAGCAAAAGACTTTAGGACTAAAAGAAGATTGAATATTTTGATGTCAAAGGACAAGGAAGAAATAAAGAGATTAGAAAAGGAAACATTGAAGAAAACTGTTGAAATTCTTAAGGGGATGAAAATTGATGTGGGAATTATTGAAGATATATCTGATTAGTCTACCTCTGAAAGCAATGAGGAAAGTAGTGACAAGACTGAGAAGAATGAGGAGATTACTCCTCTGGAGGATACTGGAAAACAAAATTTGGAGGGTTAGGATAAAGGTGATATTTCTCCTCCAAGGAATGCCAATTCCAATGAATAGCATGATAATTCTCCTCTGGAGAATACAAGGAATGAGGAGGAAAAGAAAGAAGATAATCCTGGACAGAAGTAGGAAGAAAAGGAAAAGAGTGATGAGAAAAAAGAAGATAAAGAGGATAAGGAAGATACAGAGGAGGAAGAGAAAGTCAAGGATGAATCAAAAGGAATAGAAGACATAGGTCAAGGTGCTTCAGAGACAGATTCATTCAAAGACCTACTGGACTTGCAAATACAATTTCAACCAATAATTACCCCTCAACTACTACAAATTCCCACTCATGAAGGACAAATTGATTTGGCAAATATTTCTCCCCTTCACAAATTACAGCTTGGTGACATATTGCATCTCAGTAAGGAAAGAATTCTTACAAGAAAAATTGAAGAAATCAAGTGTGGTTGAGAATGTTGTGAAGGTAATTCAAGAAGGGTTACCAAAGGTAATCATTGACTCCTCTCTCCCTCTAGAGAAAAAGATTAAGTTATTAATGGATTCTTTCAAAGACCATTCTTCCTACATTGAACAGAAAGCAGAACAAGAGGTAGCAAAAAGAATAAATTATAAGAGGATGGCTCATATGACTGATAAATGTGCTAAGAAACATAATAAACTTAAAGAAAATTTGAAGAACTTCAAAGATTACATTGATGAGGCCACAACCTTATACCTATTCTATCTAAAATGGCTAAGCTCTATAAAGAACATCAAAGCTCAAATGGATACGATTAAGTTACAAATCATTCAGATGGTCAGTGTGTATGATTTGTCTAAGGACAAAGATGGAGCAATAAGAGATAAATTGGAAAATCTTCATGCATAGTTGTCTCAACTACAAGACCAAAGAGAAAACTTGAAGAAACAATTTAGTCAATCTAGGAAGGCAGTAACTCTGAGACTTACCTCATTGTCTGGTTTTCTAGGGGAAGTAGAAAAGGTTGATCAAAATATGAAAAATCCAAGCAGCATAGAAGAAGCTAAAGAACTATGCATGCAATGTTAACGCCAGAATCATATGCTCAAAAAGTGCCAACTAGACATCCACTCTTACACAACTCAAGGTAATTTACAAATCTATTATACCTTCTAAATGAGTTGTAAGAATAAGACAAATTCTAATGTATATAGTCTTGCAGAGGACAGTAGAGTCATATTAGATACATAGCATCTATTTTTGAGGTATCTCTATCTCAGGGGAGTTTAGTTTGTAGAAATCATTTTGTAAGGGGGGGTCTGTATAGTTTTTGAATTGATATAACTAGAGGATATCAGGCCCTTTTTCTTTGATGTCAAAGGGGGAGAGAGAAATATATATCTAAGGGGGAGTATATGTTGTCATCAATGACAAAGGAGGAGATTGTTGGCAATATGTGTTGTCATTGATGTCAACATAGTTTATGGAAATATAAGGACATACTTGTACAAAGGTTGTGTATAGAAGAAGGAAAAGCTAATGGACAATGGAAGATTTGAGAGAGATGGTTTGACTTAGTTAAAGTCATGGGGTTAGCATGTCTAAGACAAGTTAGTTCGGAAGACTTAGTAGATGGAGTGAAACTAGTCTGGAAGAAGAGAAAATTCTCTAAGTATGATGTGGTGATTAGTCTTGTGTCTAAGATGTTAGAAATGAAAGCAACACTACTCAATGGAAATCTGATTCAAATGTATATTTAGTGATCTTTAACAGAGTATTAAAGATGAAGATTGCAACACAGAATATAAACCCACAATACATAAATATACCAGAAGCAGAATGAAGTACACAACACAGTGTTTAACGTGGAGAAAACCCTTGCAGGAAAAAAAATCCACCAAGAAAAGAGGCCAAATTGTATTATCTTCACAAAAGGAGATTACAAATACATTCACTTCCTTTGTCCTTCAACCTTCACTCTGGCAGAATTTGGGTACTTGTAAACTGTTATGCATCTCATCTACTATGCCATGGTTTATATAGAATTTTCACACCCTCAAGATGGGTGTCCACCTTTGAATCTTCACCCATGCAACATTCAATGACTTCTTACAAGCTCATAACACTTGTCAAGAGTCAACAATACAAACATGGGCATCCATGGAAAAAATTAGGCTCTTACGGGATCATAAAAGCTGTCATACATGCATCCTACGCTTGGCAAAAGATACCCATGCAAGCTTGAACACCTAGGGGCCAAAAATAGCCACTTACAACATCTTATGACACGTCATATTTTGTCATAAATGTCATAGATTCTTATGACAACTTACAATTGTCATAGAATCTCTTACACCTTCTAACATCATCTATGACGCGTGTCATAACACTAAAAATAAGTGATTCCTCCACATGTGCACCCCACTTCGACCAATTACCATTTACCATAGTAAATGACATCCCGTAACTATTGCCAATAACTCTGGAACTTACCGGTGCAGTAACTCTGTAATTACCATGGACAGAATAATTTTTACCACTGTCAGTGAAACTAGTACATCCCTTATGGGTAATTACAAAAAATAAATGGAATAATACAATAATGGGATTTACAAGGTTAATGGCACCTTATCCCAACATTCTCCCACTTGACATTATACATTGTAAATCAACCCATAGGAAAAATAATTGTAAATAATCAGGCACTAGAAACAAGGCCCATGGCCTCTCTACACCACATGAACTTCTCTGTGCTCATAGACTTGGTCAATGAATCTACAACATTCTCCTGAGTGTCTATCTTTTTTAGCTCAATCTATCCATTTACAACCAACCCTTGAACAAATTGATACTGAACATCAATATGCTTAGTCTGAACATGATACATGGGATTCTTGGCCAAATAGATAGCACTCTAGCTATCACAACCAATTTAAATGATCTTGCAATCAAATCCAATACCTGTACATAGTCTCCTCAACCAAACTACCTCCTTAGAGACATGGATAGTAGCCATATACTCTGCTTATGTGGTGGACAAATCAACTATGGGCTGCCTCTTACTCATCCAACTCACTACTCCTCCAAACAGAGTAAACACATAGCCACTAGTGGACCTTCAACTATCCAAGTCACTTGCCCAATCTGAATCAACTAAACCCTATATGTCCAAAGGTTTATCAACACTATTAGTACCAGAATAAACCAAACAATGATCATGAGTACCTTCAAGATATTTAAACACCATCTTCGCATAATTTTAATGTTGTCTACCAGGGTTAGACATAAATATTCTCAACACTCCCACTGCTTGGGCAATATCTGGTCTAGTGCAAACCATTGCATACATCAAACTCCCTATAGCACTAGCATATGGCACATTAGACATATCCTCAAAATCATCCTCATTCTTCAGACACATATCTAACGAAATCTTAGGACCAATGGGCAAAGGAACTCTAACTGGGTTACAGTCCTGCATACTAAACCTCTGCAAAATAGTATTCACATACTTACTTTGTGACAACCAAAGATTTCTATTACCTCTATCCCTTCTGATCTCCATTCCTAGAATATACCTGATAGCTTGAAGATCCTTCATATTGAATGCACCAAAAAGTTGAGCTTTCAACTCATTGATCATACCCTTAGTATTGCTGAAAAATAACATGTAATCAACATACAATGCAATGATCACTATAGAATCATCAATACAATGAATGTACATACAATGATTTTCCTCGTTTCTAACAAAGCCCAATTTCAATAGAAATGAATCAAACTTTTGATACCACATTTTGGAGGACTATTTCAAACCATAGAGAGACATCCTTAACCTGTAAGCCCATTTTTCTTTCCCTTTTACCTCAAAGCCTATAGGTTGTTGCATATAAATTTCTTCTTCAAGATATCCATGCAAGAACGTAGTCTTAACATCCATTTGCTCAATTTCCCAATCATAAGTTGTAGCAATGGATAAAATAAATCTAATAGAAGCCAATTTAGCAACAGGAGAGAAAATCTCACCAAAATCAACTCCCTCTCTCTAGGAGTAGACCTTGGCTACCAGTGTTGCCTTGTACTTCTCCAATGACCCATCTGCTCCAAACTGCTTCTTGAAGACCCACTTACAACCTATGGCCTTTCTTCCTTCAGGAAAAAGAACAAGATCCTAGGTGTTACAAGAGTCTAAAGCCATCATCTCCTCATACATGGCTAACTGCCAAGACTCACTATCATCTACAGAAATAGATTCCATGTAGGATCTAGGCTCATCGTTAGTACTCAATAAAGCATATACATAACAGAAATCTGGTGGGCTATACCTATCAACTGGATTATGTTGTTTTTTGGATCTCCTCAAGGTTGGAGTAAGAGACTCTACTCATTCTTGTACATGATCATATGCACCAACTTCTTCTGTCACAACATATTCATCTTCATCATAACTACTTGAATCTTCTTCTTCTTCACCCTCAAATCCATCATTTTGTTCTTCTTGAGGTGTATCCTTCTACTCTAAATCAAAGTGCACCTTCTTTACCTTTTCTTCATTCTCTTTGGGCTGCTTAGGTTTAGAAATAGCTCTAATTTCACTGTAAATAACATCTCTAGAAAAGATAATCTTCTGGGTTAGTGGATTCCAAAGCTTATAACCTTTGACATTATCACCATATCCAATGAATGTACACTTTTCATCTTTTGGATCCAACTTAGATCACTTTTCCTTAGGCACATGAACAAAAGCCTCACATTCAAAAACCTTTAAATGTGAAACAGAAGGTTTCTTACTTGTCCACACTTCATAAGGTGTCTAATCAAGAGCCTTACAAGGAGAACTATTAATCAAGTAGAAAGTAATACACATAGCCTCTGCCCAGAAACATTTATCCAACTGTGCTTCACTCAACATACTTCTGGTTCTTTCCATGATTGTTCGGTTCATCCTTTCTGTAACACCATTTTACTATGGTGTATATAAAGTTGTCTTTTGTCTAATAATACCTGCATGCTTGCAAAACTCATCAAATTCTTTAGAGCAATATTCACCTCCATTGTCCGATCTTAATATTTTTATCTTCAATCCCAATTGGTTTTCAACTAAGACTTTAAAATCCTTAAACTTAGTGAAAACTTCAGATTTATACTTCATAAAATAAATCCATGTAAATTTGAATACATCATCAATGAAGATAACAAAATAACAAGATTTTCCAATAGAATCATTATCCACAATCCAAACACATCCGTATGAATAATTTCTATCCTCTCTTTTGCTCTATTGCTTCCTAAAGGAAATAATTTTCAGTTTTGTTTACCAAACACACAATGCTCACAGAAATCAAAGTGCTCATCAGAATAAGAGAAACCATCCAACAAATCTTTATTCTTGATAGTTACCAAAACATTATTACTTGTGTGACCCAATCTACGATGCCACAACATACATGTATTTTTAGTATTGGCCTCAGATACATAAGATGCATTACAAACTGTAGTGACTTCAAGCTTGAACAAGATTCCCAATCTTTTCCCCTTCGCTACCACCAAGTTCCCTCTCACCAATCTGCAACCATGCTTGTCAAAAGTCACATGCATTCCCAAATCATTTTGCTTTGAAATAGAAATCAAATTTCTAGCTAATCCAGGAACATGATAAACATTAGGGAGGGTTTTAATTCTCCCATCACTAAAACACAATAGTACCTTGCCTTTCCCAACTATTAGATACGTAGAGTTATCTCCAATGTTGATATTACCTCCATCATATTCCTCATATGTGGAGAATCATTCCTTATGCGGGGTCATATGAAATGAGCATCCTGAGTCAACCAACTAGTTTTCATTAGAAAAAACATTGCATGTAGAAAGTAAAACATCTTCACCTACATTCGAGGACTTATCTAAATCACTCTCCCACTGTTTCTTTTGGTTCATGCACTTCTTCTTCACATGTCCCCTTTTACTGCAGTTCCAATACTTAACTTTGTTCTTCTTTCCAGGAGTCTTACATCGGTCCTTAGACTTGTCCTTAGCTCCTTTTTGATCTCCTTTCGGTCCTCTTTTCCTAGACCTTCCCCTCACACTAAGAGCATCCCCTGAACTATTTGAACTCTTCTTCCTTAGTTCTTATGACAATAAAACTACAACAAGGGCATCCAACTTCAGATTTGTGAGGTCAGCAGTGATAGCAAGGATAACATTCTCCCAAGACTTAGGTAAAGAACAAAGAAGCAAGATACATTTATCTTCCTCATCAACATCAACATCTACTGAAGCAAGCTGACTCAACAACAAATTAAAAGAATTTAAATGCTCTGCAACTGAATCACCCTCTCTCATTTTCATGGAAAACAATTTTCTTTTTAAATAGTGTTTATTTACCATACTCTTGGCTTGATAGATCTCACCCAATTGATTCCAGAACTTGTGTGCAATCTCTTCTTTTACAACATTCAACATGACAGAATCTAACAAACACAAATGGATGGTTCCCCATGCCTTCTTATCTAGTCTATCCCTCTCATCTAGAGAGACTTTGCTGGGTTTCTTCTCTTTTTGAAGCACTGGTTTCTTTCTTCCAACAAATCCTCCATTTTCAGCTTCCACAACTCATACCCCATTCCGTTGAACTTCTCAATGTCCAAACGAGAGGTTGATGTAACAGTGGATCCAGCCATAATATCAACATGGGATCTGCAAGACAAACACAACCAAATCTTCCACTGCAGCTACAACTTCCACACTACCACCCAAGAATCAAAGCTAGCCATGCTCTAATACCAAATGTTAGAAATGAAAGCAACACTACTCAATGGAAATCTAATTCAAATGTATATTTAACAATCTTTAATAGCGTATTAAAGATGTAGATTGCAACACAAAATATAAACCTACAATACATAAATATACTAGAAGTAGAATGAAGCACACAACATAGTGTTTAATGTGGAGAAAACCCTTGTGGGTAAAAAAATCCACCAAGAAAAGAGGCCAAGTTGTATTATCTTCACAAAAGGAGATTACAAATACATTCACTTCTTCTGTCCTTCAACCTTCACTCTAACAAAACCTGGGTACCTGTAAATTGTTATGCATCTCATATGCTATGCCATGGTTTATATAGAATTTACACAACCTCAAGATGGGTGTCCACCTTGGAATCTTCACCCATGTAGCATTCAATGACTTCTTACAAGCTCATAACACTTGTCAAGAGTTAATAATACAACCTTGGGCATCCATGGACAAAAATAGGCTCTTACAGGGTCATAAAAGCTGTCATACATGCATCCTACACTTGGAAAAAGATGCCCATGCAAGCTTGAATGCCTAGAGGCCAAAAATAGCCACTTACAACATCTTATGACACATCATATGCTTTCATAAATGTCATAGATTCTTATGACAACTTACAGTTGTCATAGAATCTCTTACACCTTCTTACAGCATCTATGACGTGCATCATAACACTAAAAATAGGTGATTCCTCCACATGTGCACCCCACTTTGACCAATTACCATTTACGATAGTAAATGATATCCCATAACTACCACCAGTAACTTCAAAACTTACCGGTGTAGTAACTCCATAATTACCTTGGACACTAAATAATTTTTACCACTGTCGGTGAAACTAGTACATCCCTTATGGGTAATTACAAAAAATAAATGGAATAATACAATAATAGGATTTATAAGGTTAATGGCACCTTATCCCAACATAAGCATGATGTGGAGGTAAACAATTATGTCCTAACATGTTTCATGTATTCCTACATGTATATATCATCATCTTGGAGTACTGCACTTAGTAATAAGTAGCAGAAATTTGACTAAGGCATTCATAGTGCATATCCTAAGGCAAAGTCACAATGTTTTGGTCCGTATTTCTCAACAGAGCAATATTTAGTCTTGTGGTTCAAAAGATAAGTTTATCTTGATATTAACATGATATATTCAAGATTTCAAGTCACCACACCTTCAACAGAAAAAGTTACAAGTGATAGAGTACCGGTTACTACTTAGACAAGGCAAAGCAATGGTGGAGATCTATTGGGATAGGCTCAAGGATGTATAAGGTATTCTATATTGAAGCTTCAAGTGGTTTGGTGGTCTGCAAGGTCAGCATTCAAGTAATAGAGGTAATACAGACTGTTCTGGAAGCCTCAAAACACATGTTTGAGTATTTGTAGAGTATGAAAAACATACAGATCAACCATAAAAGATTGTGTGGAGGTTCTACATGCTCCAATATACCTCAAGTTTGAACCACATGAAAATATATCTTATTTTTGGTACCACGCAAGATATGTAATTCAATTAATGAAGAATTGTATATCGTTGTTCCCCAGACTCGAGTATACCTTAGTCTAGCTTTTGTTTTTTCTCTGGAAATGATAGATGAGGATGTGTGGATCTAGGAGTATGCATGTAATGATGTTTAAGTTCATCTCTAAAGGTTTTAGGGTTTTTGACATACTGCAATGCCATATCCTGAATAGTGGAGTATCACAGTTAGTCTAGAATGCTTTGTTTCTAGTAGTTCAACATATTTCTTGTCTTGTAGATGTAGAGATTGATTTGATACTTTAGTAGAAAGGTGGTTGAATGATATTGAGGTGGTACAATGTTTAATTCTTAGTCAGCATGATGTTTTTGGCTTCTCCCCAGTGGTATGAAGATAAAAATTAGCAATGTTTTTATAGTTTGGGCTAGTAGACTAGTTTTTGTTATATGCGGTGGATCTTGATCAATTATTTTGACTTTGGAAGATGTGAAGTGATGTTCCTTGAATCCTTTCATGATGTCCCAAGGTGTGCAACAAGTTTCTTTAACATATTGTATGTATTGAAGCCGACCCTTGAAGAGTTACACGATTCATCTAAAGATTTTTATGGTGCTGACCTAATCAATGTTTTGAAGTGTTGCATAGGGTATTTATAGGATATAAAAGTCATTGGTGAAAGGTAGATGTGTGTGAATATGTGAGTAGAATGAGAAATCTGAAGTGTGCAGAATCAGTATGATGGAGTAATTGTGTAGAAAAGAGGATTGCAATATTAGCATAGGACAGATGTCTCTTCCATAGTAGTTCATAATTTTATTGAACATTATAATTCCTTGTAGCAGTGAGATTTCTATAGGAAGTAGTAGCTTCCTTGCATTGTAACCCTAAAACAAAGTCAGCATGGAGTTATAGCTTCCTTGGGTTGTAGCCCTAAAACAATGTTGTAAACTTTTATATAACAGTGAGCATTATATTGTGAGTTAACGCTCACCATGGTTTTTCCCAGTTTTGGGTTTTCCATGTAAAAATATTGGTGTTAATATGTTGATAATGTGTTATTTGTTTTACTTTATGTTCTTTAAGTAAATGGATCTAATCTACAATTAAATTAGTTAAGTTTTAATATATGTTGATTCACCCCCCTCTCAGCATCACTGTGTGTTCAACATCATATCCCATGGACTCACTCAAGTGTGACTTGAATCTCTACTATTAGATAATGGTGATTTCCATCCCCTTGATACCATTTACCATTGCTTGGATAGATAGGGAATGCAAGGTCGTGTACCACCTTACACCCCTTACCTTGGAGAATAAAGTCTTGCCCAAAATTTATTCCATCTCAAACAATGGATGTAATAGTGTGAGCTCTTCTTCCCCTAATGCAGTGATGTACTGTAGGATATGATAGTTGAAGAGTCTTAACTAGGCTTTACAATCTTCTAGGGGAGGCCTACAAATACATGAGGTATGATGAGGCCCAAATTTGTGAACACTAGCCCATTGAAGGGATGTCGCATAAGCAATTAAGTAAACACCACTTCACCTTGTGTCCAAAATCATTCGAGACCCCAAGGCTGTCCCAATGACTACATGACTAGATTGAGGTATAGATTTTGCTCCCCCCCTTTGATATACCCCACCAGAACACGTGGTTGTGGTCATCCCTGTGGGTGATGAAATCCCCTAGCAGGCCTCCTAAAGGGAAGGAACACTATTCACTTTTGATCCCCAGGCTCGCACGAAGCACAAGGGGAGAGCATACGTGAGATAATGTCCCTGGGATTGAACAAATAAACACGAGGATAATGAAGGGGTTTTTGATCTCCAAGGTCACCAAAAGGTGTGAGGAGAGAGCATACACCCTTTTCAAAATCTAAAGACAAAACAAACAATGTTCAATTACTATTCCCCTAGATTAAACTAAATGCCTGGATTAGTGATAAAATGATTTCTTTGATATGTGAATCTACAACTTGTTAGTAGTTTCAGAGATTTCTTTGACGTGCAAACCTACAGAATTTTTTGAGTAGTTTCAATGATTTGATCTTTGGCAAGCGAAAGCTACAAAACAAGTATGTTAGATTGAAAAAGATAATCTTGGAAAAATGATTTTTCTGCAAGAAAATGTATGAGAAATTAAATGAAACCCCTACAAAATTAGTAAATAATGTTATAATGCAGCCATAAATGCTCATCACAAAATTGTAATTTTAGATACATTGTTTTTCCATAGTCGACGTAGATCTGATTATTTTGAAATGTTTTTTACCTGAAAAATAAACATACAAAGAAGAGACCCATACTAATTTTCTGAGACCTTTCCAGAAAAATAAAAATGTCTAAAAAATTCCCTAATTTGCACCCAAAAATGCAAATTTATGAATAACCTATAGTTGATAAAGATTAGAATATTTTGTACCTTATTTGATCTCAAAATTAAATTGTAAAGAACATACCTCCATTAGAATTTAAATATCTTTCAAGAAATGTAAAAATTTCTAGAACATCTGGTTATTTACGCACAAAAATGTGGATTTATGAAAAAACATAACATCGTTATAACTCATGAAAAATTGATAATAAAAATGTTATTTTATGTTGTAGCTTCCTTAGATGATCGACAAATTGTAGTTAAAATCTCGTAGAAAAATTTGCAACTGTTTGGAAGATATGATGAAATTTTTAGAAACTAGGGTTTTGTCCAAAATGGCTTAAACCTGCAACAAAAGGTAACAAAACCTACAAAAAGCAAGCTAGATCAAGGGACATGAGTCAATAACAAATAACCGAGCGTGCCAAAATGAAACCCTAAAAATCATGCAAGGACAATGATATCAAGATAAAACAATACAAATACCTTAACCCTTACACAAAGTTGGACTTCTAATAGGACATAATGGAGTGCACCCAAGCTCCATCGATTTGTCCTATTGATGCTGAAATGTGGACTGCTCATGCAACCAACATAGCTTAGATATTATATGTAAGCAAAAGATATTAAAAATGATAGATATCCGTGTTTGTCAATATTTGTTGGGGGCCTTGAAATTGAAATAAGATTTTCAATTTATAGAGGGAGAGGGAGTCAAATGGATGGCTAAGATTAGAAGGTTGAGGTGTGAGGTGGACGGATAGGATTGAATGTTGAAGTTAGTGGTTATGACACTCATTTAATGAGGATGACTGTAACAAGCCATCTCTTGTTAATTCAAAATTATCCAACTTAATCATCATTAAGTCTAAAATCATGATTAGCATAATCAAGTGAAATAAATAATAATCAATATCATAATCAAAATCAATATGCATATCTTTTCTGAACATTTCAAAACTAAAATTTACAACATTCCCAAAGATATCATATTAGTGATTTACTTTCACTATACATTTACAATGTTTTGCTCATAGCATCAATGATAAATTATACATAATGATGACTATCAAGTCATATAAGATAATGTACTATATCTAGAACTTTGACATATGTCTTCTTAAGCCTCAGATAGTCTTCTTCTTGGGAAGGAGAGCATCACCTGAGTGCTTTTCCTCCAACCACAAACCGGCAGTCCCCCACACAA
The DNA here is from genome assembly GCA_027924645.1 of Cunninghamia lanceolata. Lineage (NCBI taxonomy): Eukaryota > Viridiplantae > Streptophyta > Pinopsida > Cupressales > Cupressaceae > Cunninghamia > Cunninghamia lanceolata. The sequence continues at coordinate 14,136,010 of BSBN01001048.1, forward strand.
CTTCCTACCTAGAAGCAGCCCTACCCTTCACGAAGGGAATAGATGTAAGGAACTAATTGGTTTGCCATCTGAGTATCTGGTGTTGTGTCCTTCACAATACTTCACAGTCACACAACTATAGATCCAACTATGTATGACACTACTGGAAGCATTGTGCCATCTAGAGCACAGTGAACCGACTAATGCATGCAGAGACAGATGCATTAATTTGGCCAAAGATTTATATACATGACGTTTTGCAATGAACGTAGTCAAATGTTCACACACCTCGACTCAACTTAGAAGTTGTCTCATCCTATAGTTTTTAATTTTGACCCTCCTAGGTCATAGTAGAAAAGTTGGGTTTATCTTCACCCTCAGTCCATCATTCTTGGACTTTTGACTCTAGTTCCTAGGAGTACATCTAGTAATTATTTGTTGTCTATGAAATAGGGAATCTGTGACTCCATGTCACTCTATCCCCATTTTTCCTTTCAATTCCATGTTCATAGTTTCCAATCTCAAAAGACCATCCTTGGTCTAAGTTTTTCTATGGTTACTTGTGTTCAAGGTTTTCATTGATCAAATTCATATTGATCATACGACTTGCCGATATAGGCTAATAAGTCATCAATATTGGGACACCATTTGTCCAACAGTTTAAATGGGTTCTTGAAACCCTTAGCTTCATCCACAAAGCTTTGTCATATCAAAAGAGACATATACATAATACGTACTCTAGTACAAAGTTATCACACTTGTTCTCAATTCTTTCCTTCATGGGAATAATAGTAATAATGAATCAGGGTTTACTCATTAACATGCAAATGTCATCATGCACTCAATGCAACCTTAAGTAAGGTTTAACAATAATAAACTAGTTTTATACTATGGCATGAGAAGTCTTGTTACTCTCTAAAAACACAAAAAGCTTACATTTGAAAGAATAGGGTTAACTTTCATAAACACTATGTGTGCCTATTTCCCTATAAATTCCTCGACCATCTTATTAGTTTAAAAATTGTCAAAGGCAAGGTTATCAAGAATATCCTATTATTCATATGAATGGCCATTAGCCTTCTTTTAGACTGTGTTACCTCTCCAAGAGGCACTACCTATCGGCCATCATAAAAGGCTCATGATGTTGTGTTACAAGGCTCGCGGCCTAGTCAAGGGTAATTATTTGAGGTTATGGCTCTTGGTCTACCTAGAAGACAATCATTTTATAGTGCTTGAAAACAAATTATCATTCACTCTCAGCCTTATCGGCTTCGAGAGTTATAGACTACTACAACAGTGTTTAAAACTAGTCAACCTTTGGCCTCAAACAAAAACAATTCTTTTGTTCAACGAAACACATTCCCTTCTAACTCTTCGACCATGAAGGCCTTAACAAAGTTATCCAATATTAAAATCTTTGAAAAGGATAACATGGTCGGCCTACGACCATATCTTATGATAACACTTGAATGCTACTACATTCCACAAAAGAATATATGACTGTGATAACAGTCTTACCTAAAAAATGTATAGTGTTTATGTTATATCCATCCAAGAACAACTATAGGATCCACTACTTGCTTCTCCTCGCGAGCTCCCAAAAATGAAGTGCTACTCTCTCTTTAGCTTTCCTTCTGAGCTCTCCTCAGATAAGATAACTGATGCTCCACAAAAACATCACATCACAATAACAAAAACAAAACCCTTCTCATTCGAAAAGGCTCTTTCTTGCATGTCAACCCACCACCTTCCATGATACCCACCACCTTCAAAATGGGGTGTGGATTCTAATTTAGTGTGCATCTTGCCACCCGTGGCCAAAGACTCTAAAAATAACCAAAAATGCTTCCCACTCAGAAGCCAAGACAATTGTTCAAGCTTATGGCAGCTTTACCACCGTTAGCACTCCTTCCACTCATCGTGGATAGTGGTATGGTTGGTGACATAATATGAAATCTTACATCACCAAGTGCTTGAACACTTAGAGATAGACATTACTCACATACTATCATTCATAATGAAATGATACTAAAGGAATATCAAATAATCTAGGGTATTACCTAGCTATGTTATCATCGTAAAGGTGGTAACATAATCATGCAATTATGGGGTCGAGTATTACTCCCCTCATTCACTATATTATTTAAATAATAAACACTAGGTCTAAAAAATAAAAGTTACGTAAACAAAGGAAAACTTGGCATCTCACAAGCTTACTATCGACAATGAGAATTTACTAAGAACATCGCTTGATCGATTTGACGTAAATAACGTCGAGAGACCCAACACGACTTTACTGACCTTAGTTGAATTGAAATTGACTTGCAAGGATAAAAGACTTATACTCACCCCGACTCTACTGACCTTAGTTGAATTGAAATTGACTTGCAAGGATAAAAGACTTATACTCACCCCGACTTACTCGGTTCACAAATAATCAATTTGATACTCATATGGCATTTTGATCTATTTCAAACATTTAGTTCCTTCTTCCCTGGCGATACTCTCCTTCCATTCTTGAAGGTAGATTATTTTCCTAGTTACACTCACAACCATATAATCATGATCAATGTATCATCATTTAATTCATAAATCATTATCATGAAATAATCTTAGCAATAAGTTATCTCATGCTTAATATAAACATAAATCAATATCTATGTAATCAATGATTTCACTTGATATTTTCCACAAACATCAAATCATTAAACTAAGATTAATTGTCCTGTTTACCACATAAAAGTGATATTAGGCTAAATCACGCATTGGGGATGTAACAATGACAGATGACTAAAATAAGGATAGGAGTGGAGGAAATGGGATTTTTAAATTGATTTTGGAGAAGTGCTTATGATGCACATTTAAGGAGGTTATAAATAGGGATGTGAGTGGGAAAAAATTATTTAAATAATAAAATCATTTAATTTATGAGAGACATGAAGGATTTAAATAAATATTTAATTTATTTAAATTGGATGATGGAGGAAAATGGGATCAAATAAATAAGATTTATTTAATTTGGTGTAAGAGGAGGATAAAATCATTATCAATGTATCATCATTTAATTCATAAACCATTATCATAAAATAATCTTAGCAATAAGTTATCTCATGCTTAATATAAACATAAATCAATATCTATGTAATCAATGATTTCACTTGATATTTTCCACAAACATCAAATCATTAAACTAAGATTAATTGTCCTGTTTACCACATAAAAGTGAGATTAGGCTAAATCATGCATTGGGGATGTAACAATGACAGATGACTAAAATAAGGATAGGAGTGGAGGAAATGGGATTTTTAAATTGATTTTGGAGGAGTGCTTATGATGCACATTTAAGGAGGTTAAAAATAGGGATGTGAGTGGGAATAAATGATTTAAATAATAAAATTATTTAATTTATGAGAGACATGAAGGATTTAAATATATATTTAATTTATTTAAATTGGATGATGGAGGAAAATGGGATCAAATAAATAAGATTTATTTAATTTGGTGTAAGACGAGGATAAATGGATAAAAGGGATTAGTTAAATAAATATAATTTATTTAACTAATGGCAATGATGGAAGGGGTCATGAAAGGGGCCTAGAACCAAATGTATTGCAAGATGCCACAAGGCGATGCAAGATAATGTTGAAAGACAGTCAATTTTAGGTGTCTACAGAGTGTTGCGAGGAAAAGAGAGTGATTGGTCTAGTAAGTTAGTTTCATTCTCTCTTATTTTCGTTGGGTTATTTGGATGCCTTGCCCATGACTAGAAAATTTCCTAACCAATTTTAAGTTTCATTTTCAAATTTAGAAGCCTCTTTGGTAAGTGGTACTTGAATTCTTGTCCTTTCTTAGTACATATTTAAATACAATATATTTATGCATGGAAGGGTTTATTAAGAAATGTGAAATTGTAGACAAGAATAATGAAATCTCCTTGGTTGAAAAAAAAAACATTGTTTAATAGTTAGTTTAATGTGTTATTGAGTGACGTTTAACCCATTGAGTAGTTTTCCTCTTATGTTGAAGTTTTCTCCTACTGTTATGTGGAACCAAAATGCAACAGAAAATGAAAAGTAAAACTCTTGAGAAGAATGCTTAAATACATTGCTACACATGGGTTATATAATCATTTCAGAAAATTGTTCAATTTAGTAATGAAAGAAAATTTTGAAATAATGGTTTATTTTATTGTTGAAAATGTGGAAACTTTTAGTTTAGTTAGAAAGAAAAAATAGAAAATTAGACTTTTCATGAGTAATGGATAATGTATTTATTTGTGGCAACTTTATAATATCATGTAGGCACTATGTTTCTTCTGTTGTATTGGTCCCTACTCTTTTTTTATAAAATTGATATGGTCATTATTTTTTGGTGTACACACAACCACAACCATGGCATGAGCATATGTTGTGTTAAATAGTTTATAGATCTAGGCTAGTCTTATAGGCAACATATTGAATTTGGCCCTAATAGGTAAAGTTGAACATTAGCACTACCTATAATAGTAGCCAACGTTGGGCAAAATTAGGCAAGATAGACTTGGGAAACCATATGGGGTTCATTATTAGAGTTTGAATTGTTCCATTTATATCTCCTAATATTTAATTTTCCTCCCACGCATTTTGAGTACTTTAAATGCATTCTATACAAACACCCAATCTGATAAAGAATAAGCACTTTTAAACATATACTTGTAGCACTATAATAGAAGTGCAACCTTAAACCATAAATTTCATTCTCATGCATATGACAATGGAAAAGATATAATTTATCCATTTCTATATGATAAATAATAAATGGATATATATTGCAAAGACCATAACATGTTGTTGCGAGAGGAAGACACTCTACCCAATATATCCAAGCACCTTGCCTAAGGGTGTGGCCCTTGTTGGCTATGTAAGGCATGGCTTTAACGTTGCACTTAACTTGATTATTTTATATTAATTCCCTATGGGTTTCTTGAAATTAATGTTTATTTTCTAATTTGGCGGAAGCCATGTGAACCACAACCTCTCATGCTTTAATTTATAACATTTCCTAATTATAAACCATTACTCTGTAGGCACAATGGGTGTTGATAAATGTTTATTATTGTAGTTCAATATTTTAGGTTTTAATTTATATTTATTATTATCAAGTTGATAAGTGTTTATGTGAAGATGAGTATAGGAAGGGCATGACTAGGATGGGCTAGGCCTTTTTTAAACAATTTATCATGGTACAAATAGAACCATGTGCATTGTATAAAGGATTTAATAATAAATGAAGAATACAGTCATAGATGTCTATGCATCAATAAAAATTAGAATGTGAGAGATAGTATGACACAAGTGAGGGATTCCATAATAGTATGTTAATATATACATGCACTATAGTACCTTTTCCTAATACTAGTAAACAAATAAGAGGGGATAAACTCGATCTTGTTGCTTAATAAAGTGGGAAACCTTATCCATAGGATACCTAGGAAGTGAGGAGGTCTAGAAAGACACTTGAACTAAAATTAAACTTTGATCAAGAGATCTCTTCCTAGAGTAAATTAATTAATATAAATTGATGATTTGATATTTCCAACTATTAACATTACAAGTATGTGTTGGTATATAATTGTGTTAAATAAGTCTTGATGCAATGACAAATGAATCCACATTAATTCTATTTAGCAATTCAGTTGGCCAAAGTCCCACACCAAAGGTAGATACCACTAAACTAAGTCTGGTGAAATGCAAATTTCCATCCAACTAAAACCAACAGCAAAGAATAAGGAAAAATGTCAAGATATTCTCAATGACTTGCAAGGAAAGTGCAAGAAAATTTGTGCTTTCTTTCCGTTGCCCAAATTTAAGCCTAATTGAAATAAGTATAAGGTAATATAGCAATTCCAAGATTAGTGTAAATTTTATTGGTTGATGGCATGCCTAGTTACCAAATATATGCCTACTAACCTACATTAGAGGTGGATAATATTATGCAAACCTACATTTCCATGCAACTAAGACACGCCCCAACAAAATGCCAAGGGAAAGTCAATAATATATCTATAAGCTGACTATACAATGAGTGTGACAACAAACCTAAGCTTTTGTGTCCATTGAGCAACATAAACTTGATAGGCTTATAGGAGAAATATAATGTTAACAATGGCACTCCAAGTATGAATCCCAATTGATCCAACTAATCTACTATAGCAACTAAGAGGCCTAATGTTCTATATCAAAAGAGGCTATTGCCAAACATTAAACATTCCTCTAAACACTGAATATAAGTAATCAATCATAAAAATGTAATAATGTTAACAATTGTATCTTCTCTTATCAATAGTTAATACCAAATTGAAATCACCAAAAGTTTAACAAATTTATATATAGTTTTCCGCATCCCAGTAGATTATAATTTTATTTTATCATGAAAAATCCAACATTACATAGATATTACAATTCCCATACAGCATTTAGTATATCCTTGTAGGTAAATGCCCAAATCTTGATACCATTGCTCAATCAATCAATACTAGTTAATTTAGAATTTAATTCTATTAAAGAGAAATCTCACATCATATAGATTTACTTTCAACTCATTGAGATATTTTGACACCTATTCATGTGAAACAAATAAATCAATGCCCAAAACATTTTCTTAATAACCAAAATCTCAATTAAATGCATTATAAAAAAAACACCCTTTTAAGTATTCATACAAACGAATAAGATTTTAAACAACAAGCATAAAAAAGCATCGATAACAAACTAAAAAAATGACATCTAGAATTAAAACCATACAAATAAGAACATGATGGTTAGAAAGAGGCACTAGAGTTTACGCTTATGTACTATTAATTGAGGAAACATTAAGATTTCCATTAGCTTATGATGGTTCAAGGATAGTGGAAGGAACTTGATGTGGAGATATATACAACACTCAATTTATTTTCCTCAATGATTCCACCAAGCTATTTGTTTAATTGGAAAACGTAGGGTACTACTTCAATTTCTTTAGGGCATACGAGACCCTTTTATCAATGAGCATCTAGTTTTCAAAAGTTAAAGAATTTTTTCTAGATGTAGATAAAAAATTGAGAAGAGTTGAACAAATCCAACATACCCTTCTTTGTAACAGTACTTTGCTTATTCAAGTTAGAGGAAAGTTTCTCTTAGGTTATATCAAACATTTATGTTCCTAACTCTAGGAGTACAAGGTTAAACCTTTGGATGTAGCTTAATTCCTCCAAAATTCAAAAGACAGCTACCTAGCTAGTCATGGGATATTTTAAACTCGTTGCTAAAGCATAATGAGAAAAAGGAGGATCCCAAATTCTCTCATGGAGTAACGAAGATCTAGTTGATTTCATCAACCAAAATGTACTTATAGACCTAAACCTTGAAGGTGTATACTTTTCTTGGTCTAGTAGATGGGTTGGACGTGGGCTTATTCAGGTTAGGTTGGACCATGTCCTAATAGATCTAGTTTGGATTAAGGACTACAATTGTTCCCTCTTAGCCCTTACTAGAATTGGATCTAATCACTCCCCAATTATGATGAACACTGATAAGATGAGAAAAATAAAAGGTATCCCCTTTCACTTTCAAAAGATGTGGACTAGGCATCCCTAGATGCAAGACTTAATCTCATATTAGTGGGACAATTCTGTGGATGGGACTAATATATTTAGACTAGCAAAACAAATTGACAATGTCAAGCTAAATATCAAAAAATGGAACTCAAAATCCTTCAGGAATATTTTCAAGGAAAAAGTTGAAACTAAAGAAAAATTGGATGTTGTGCAAAAGGAGATTCAAGAGGAAGATTTGAACCAAAAAATCTAATGCTTGAAAATATCTTCTTTGTGACCTCTACAAGATTATTGCCAAAGAGGAATAATTTTAGAGACAATGATCAAGATCTCTTTGGTTAAAAGAGGGAGATCGAAACATGAAGTTATTTCATATAACCACATTAAAATAGAGGGCAACCAATAGAATTAAGAAATTCAAAGTGGAAAATGTCAGTTATTCAAAGGATAATTATGCCATAAGGGAGAAATGGGTAGAAAACTTTAGTAATTTTCTTAGAGGAAAAAAACTTCTAGACCCCTAGATACAAAATGATATCCTTAATCTTGTTCCCTCTTTGGCTGACAAGTATGGCAATAAAGAGCTCCTCAATCATATTTCAAAGGAAGAGATTAAACTATTGGTTTTCTCCTTTGAGGGTAACAAATCCCCTGGACTATATGGGTTTCCTCACCTCTTCTTTCCAATCTATTAAAATGTTGTGGCTAAAGATCTAACTGTAATTGTAAAAGAATTTTTTGGAAGGGGAGAAATCCTTAAAGAATTGAACTCCATTTTTCTTGTCTTGATCCCTAAGAAAGTGGGAGTGGCTTCTTTCTAGATTTCAAACCTATAAGTATATGCAACTTAGTGTCTAAGATTTTCACAAAGATCCTTACCTTGAGAATGCAACATATTTTGTCAAAGCTCATCTCCCACAACAAAGTGGATTTGTCCACAGAAGATAGAGTCTAGATTCCATAATCTCTATCCATGAAGTCTTGAAATCTTTGGAGGTTAATAAAAAGGCTCATTTTATTTTAAAACTATATCTGATGAAAACATATGATCATGTTTCCTAGGAATTGCTTATAAAAATTCTAGGAAAATTTGGCTTTGAAACAAGGTTCAAGAATCTCATTATGGACTATATCTCTACTCTTAAATTTTTTGTTATTTTCAATGGAGTTACATTTATATTTTTTAAAAATTTTAAAGGCATTCATCAAGGTGATCATATTTCTCCATTCATCTTTATCATTTTTGTAGACAATTTGGGTAGAACCATTCAACAGTCTGTGATGCTAGGGAGATTAAAAGGAGTGAACCCCACTTCCACTGGTGATCTAGTTTCACATTACCCATTTTTTGGTGACACTATACCAATGGAAGAAACTTTAGTAGTGGAAGCAAGAGAACTAAAATGTATCCTTTTAACCTATGAAAAAGCTTCTAGCTAGAAGATAAGTCTACCTAAGAGTACTATATCCTTCTGAACACACCTCCTAATAGACAACAAAAGACTTCTTCTATTCTAGGATGTCAAATAGGTTCTCTACCATTAGTGTATCTTGGCCTTCCTTTGTTTGTGGGGGAAATCACAAAAGCTTGTTGGATCAATTCCATCGTAAACTGGCAGGATGGAAAAGAGAACTTCTAAGACAAGTAGGTAAGCTACAACTTGTCAAAGCCACCCTGAAGAATGTGCAGTGTATAGCATGAGCTTCTTTTGAATGCGTAGAAAATTTATTAAAAAAATTCAAAAGTGGTTCCCTTGGATAGGCACTGAATAAATAAAGCACCTTCCCTTGTTAGCTTGGGACCTCGTTTTCAAGCCCAAATCGAAAGGAGGAGTTGGACAAAGAAAAATTAGAGAATTCAATTTGGCTTTGAATGCAAAAATCTTTAAGAGAGTAATCAATGAAGAAAAGGAATGGACTGCTATTATGGCAAGGCAGTATATATAGGGAAATCAAAGAAATTTAATGACTAATAATGAGTAGCCCCAAGGATTGGCTATATGTAAGAGTGTTATGCATACAAAATTTATCATCAATAAAGAAACAAAGTAGAAATTGGGAGATGGATCATCCATCAATTTCTGGGATGATACTTGGCTAGGTGAAAATCCTCTAGTTTACCTTGACTAGACTAACCCCATTGTGGATATTTACAAAAACATTTTTAGCACCAAAGTAGTGGATTATATCGAGGTTATGGATGGGTACAAGCTTTAGAAGAATTTAGCCTATTTATCGAGTGATTTAAGAGAGCTCCTTTCTCAGTTAGATTATTTTCTTCTTTTTGTTCATATCCCTCAAGTTCCCAAGAGGGATGAGTTGGCTTGGTCTGTTTCCTCTTCTAGTTCATTTTCCATTGCTTTGGGCTTTAATTATCTTCTAGATCAAGGCCCACCCCCATTTTGGGCCAAACTCTAGCAACTCCAGCTTATTCCTAAAATTAACATTTTCTTCTAATTATTGGCCCAGAACAAAGTCATTACCTCTGATAATTTAGTGAAGAGAGGCTTTACATTCCCAAATATATGTTGCTTGTGTGAGATTATGGAAGAATTTGTTGTTCATTTGTCATTTGGTTGTTCCTTCTCTTGGGAAGTTTAGGGATTGATCCTTTCTCTCTTCCACCTTGACTAGGTCTTTACTTTTGACACCTCTAACTTGGTTTCTCAATTGACACCTCCCTTTAAGAACCATGCTTTATTATTTTTGTGGGACCTTGTAATTCCTCATGTTGGGTGGTGTCTTTGGAAAGAATGAAGCAACTAAGTTTTTAGGAATCAAAAGTCGACTCTCGAAAGAGTCTTCTTCAAATTTTGTTTAGCCAAAAAAAAAACTTTTTAAAGGTCATAAGATCCAAGGTTACTTCATCCTCCAAAGTCTCCATCTCTAAGTTGGAACTTGGCATAGCCAAGGCTTGGAAACTTGACTTTGATATTTCTTCATCTCTCTGAGGAAAATGGATCCAAAGATAGAACATATCTTGGTCTCCTCCTAGTTCAAACTAGCTTAGGATAAACTTTGATGGAGTAGCTAAAGGTAATCTAGGATGAGCAGGTGGAGGTGGGGTTTTGAGAGATGCTAAGGGTAAGTTGATGACTACCTATTGATGCAGAGCTCCCAACAGAAACATGCAAAATAGGTGTCAATCACTCACTAACATACATTTACCTTTGTATGTTTTCCCATCGACTAGATATCACACTATCGGCCAGACAAAACAACCTTCCTCTGATCGCATACTTTATACCGATGTCTGCACTTTGTATCGCTTGCATGTCGGCGACACCTTACCTATTGGTCACCTTTCTTATTGTCTCCCCGACGCTTACCTTACGCCGATGTAAGACTAAACTCTCATCGCTAAAACTTCCTCCGTCGGCGTAGCTCCAACCCTTTCCGCTAATCTATGTTTCTCTCTCTGATGTATCAAGCCCAATGTATGTTTCAACATACATACAATTGCAACATGCAACCTCCAATGTACATACAACCAACTTATACATGCATAGCGTGACCTGCTACTACCGGTCTCCTTCACCGTCTCTACTGGTCAGCACTTGTATCAAAGACAATGTATATTTTTGACATACATCCAAACATACAACCTGAATATGCATCTGCGGGATACTCACAACCATTCAATGGTGAGATACACAGGAAATGAAACTAATACTCATTAGCGATATATACAGAGATTGTATATCAACAATGTACATCCATAGCATGCATTCCGATTATGCATCCGATGGATTTGACCGAACCATTGACTCCTTTGTATGTACCCGAAGCTTTCTCTCTCCCTTGTATATGCGATAGACTTGTATATTTATGATGTATGTTTCCCACATACAATTGCGATGGACAAATGTGATATACACAGGAACATGCGATAGCGATATACTCACAAAATGTATATCCCACATACAAAAGTGATATATACACAATTTGTATCTTTGAGAGAACAACGCAGAATTTCACCGATTTGACCCACTGAAACCCTTGCAATTTCACAGAACTGTTTCTCCTGCAAATATATAGATTTCTCCACTTTGCCAACCTAGCACATGAGGATGCTAGGACCTATCAATGCATGTTATAATTGACCCTGCAACCATGGAATGAACAAACAGAAAACACAAGATAAAAACACAAACTGATATGTACAGCAATTCCACCGATTACGAAGTAATCTAACTAGTGTAATGGGCTAAGAACCCATCTTGATCCCAAATAGAAAATTGATTGCACAATGAATTTGAATGCCAAAAAGATAACACAAACAGGATCTTATTCTTGATGCTTTCATAAATGTATATAGATGATCTGATTTCACAGTTCCACAACTCAACTTCACAACTCCTGCTCTGTCTAACATATGATCTATCAAATTGATCTGATCAAGGTTATTTATCTAATCACTATGAGTAGTACTGACTTGGTTCCTAGCGGCTGGGAGATACACCCGACTAACAACCTCTAACTATCTAACCACCTTGTCATAATAGATCGACAAGTGTCCTAGGGACTTACAACAAAACCCTAGATACAAACTACAATGACATGTATTGGTCAAACAGACCTTATTACATTGGAATAGAGAAATGCATAAAACATAACAACATATTAAGACCTTAGTCTTCTCCCTCAGATGTATAGTTGGCTTGTTGAAGGGGTGCTCCTACACCATACACCCTAGGAGAAGAAATCTCAAGCCCACTTGAGATGAGAATTTGAAGATCTGCACCTTGTTTTATGATTTGCTCTTTAGACATCCAAACTGCCTTTGAGTTAGGTTTCCCTTGCCAAGCCACCAAGTATTCCATGTACTCTTTGTTCCTTGTCTTCTTTGCCACTCTTGAGTCTAAAATCTTCTTCAATTGTGGTGGATCATGCTTAGGAATATCATCATCTGCAGTACCCTGCAATAGTTCCTAGTCTATATCTGGATGATGTTTGTATGGAGTTAAATCACATACATTGAAGATAGGGGATAATCCAAAATTAGAAGGAAGTTGGATCTCATAAGCATTCTGTCCACACTTCTTCAGAATCTAACATGGTCCAATCTTCCTCTACATCAGCTTGGTATGTTTACCTTTTGGGAGCCTCTCCTTCAGATGAACCCACACCAAATCTCCAATATCAAATTGTACATCCCTCTTTTTCTTGTCAGCATAGGCTTTGTACTTCAATGTAGTTTGTTGGAGTTTGTTCTTGACTTGATCATGCACCTCCTTGATGGCTGATGCAAAAGCTTCTCCATCTGCAATAATAGATTCTTCTGCAGGTAGATCTCTTAACTCCAAAATACCTCTTGGATGAATACAATAAACCACTTGGAAAGGTGATTTCCCTATACTCTGATTGATGGTGTCATTATAGGAAAATTTTGCTTGTGGTAGGATGTTATCCCACTTCTCTCCATGTTGTCTTGTCAAACACCTTAGTAGATTTCCCAATGAACGGTTAACCACTTCAGTCTATCCATCCTTTTGAGGATGATAGGCTAAGGAGAAGGATAAGTTGATGCCAAGCTTCTTCCAAATAGTCCTCCAAAAATGACCAATAAATTTCACATCTCTATCTGACACTATGCTCAATGGCAATCCATGTATCCTCACTATTTCCTTAGAAAACAGATCTGCAACATATGAAGCATCACAAGTGGTTTTGCATGGAAAGAAATGTGCCATTTTACTGAATCTGTCTACTACAACAAAAACACTATCATATCCCTTCCTTGTTCTAGGTAAACCCAACACAAAGTCCATGCTTATGCTCTCCCATGGCCTAGAAGGAATGGGCAGTGGCTAATATAAACCTGCATTAGTGGATCTCCCTTTTTCTTTGTGACATATTACACATGCCTCCACAAATCTCCTCACATCTGACTGTAACTTAGGCCAATAGCAATGTCTCTTTACAAGATCAAGAGTCTTATCCAGACCAAAATGTCCTGCCATGGCCCCACAATGTTTCTCCCTAATGATATTCAGTCTCATAGAACACCATGGAATACACAACTGACCACCCTTGAAAAGTAATCCATCTTGTATCAGAAATTCAGAGTACTCAACATGATATTTGTCTTCAAAGGAAATACATACTTTGTAGGTCTCTCCAAAGTCTTCATCAGCATCATACATAGTCTTTAAGGAATCAATGCCAACACTCTCCAATTGAATCTAATTAATAGTTAGAGCCCTCTGGCTCAAAGCATCTGCTACCTTGTTCTTGACCCCTTTCTTGTGCTTGAGTGTGAAGGTGAAGGCTTGCAAAGTCTCCACCCACTTCATATGCCTATGGTTTAGTTTCTCTTGATTGTTTATGAAACTAAGGGCCTGATTATCTATAAACACTATGAATTCTTTTAGCATCAAGTAATGCCTCCACTTTTTGAGTGACTGGACTAGAGCATACATCTCTAAATCATAGCATGAGTATCTCTTCTTAGCATCATTTAGTTTCTCACTGAAAAATGCAATAGGCCTACCTTCTTGAATGAGTACTGCTCCAATTGCCATGTGGCTTGCATCACATTCTACTTGAAAAATCTTGTTGAAGTCAAGAAGTGCAAGGACTGGCTGCTGTGCCACCTTCTTCTTCAATGTTTCAAATGAATCATCTGCTTCCTTTGTCCAAATGAATCTGCACTTCTGTCCTCCTTTTATGGTGTCAAGCATGGGTGTATAGACATGACTAAACCCTTTTATAAACTTCCTATAGAAGGTTGCTAACCCATGGAAACTTCTGACATCATTCATGGTTTTAGGAGTTGGCCAAGACAATATGGCACTTACCTTCTCTTGATCCATTTTCAGTTTGCCATGTGAGATGACAAAACCCAAGTAGATGATCTCCTCCTGCATGAACAAACACTTCTCTAAGTTGATCATTAGTTGCTCTTCATGTAACCTTTTAAGGACCAGGTCTATATGTTTGAGGTGTTCTTCCCTGGTATTACTAAAAATTAGGATGTCATCTAGATATACTATGACAAATTTGCCTATAAATTCTCTTAGGACCTCATTCATCAACCTCATAAAGGTACTAGGGGCATTGGATAAACCAAAAGGCATGACCTTCCACTCATATAACCCCTCATTGGTCTTAAATGCAGTCTTGCATTCATCTCCTAGCCTAATCCTGATCTGATGATAGCCACTTTTTAATTCTATTTTTGTGAAATATTTAGCACCCCCCATGAAATCAAGCAAATCTTCTATTCTTGGGATTGGGAACCTGTACCTGATTGTTATCTTGTTGATAGCCCTTGAATCAGTACAAAGTCTCCAAGTGCCTTCCTTCTTTGGTGCTAGGACAGCCGGCACTACACACGGGCTTAAACTCTTGCCAATTAGGCTTGTCTCCAACAACTCCTCAATCTGCCTTGCTACCTCTGCATTTTGTTCTGGGTTAAGCTTGTATGCTTCTTTGTTTGGAAGTGTACATCCTGGGATCAAATCTATGCAATGGTTGATATCTCTTATAGGTGGTAGGGACCTTGGCATTCCATCAAAGATGATGCCTTTGAACTTGTCCAATAGCTTTTGGATAGCCGGATCTATGAACCGTTGCCTCTTCTCTCCCTTGACTTCCTGATGTTGCTCCTTGTTCACCTTCAGGCATGGAATTAAAGCATATGCAACTGCACCTTCTTCTACTATCTCTTTCATGAATTGTTTGCCTTCTACCATCATTACCTTAACTTCTTTCCCTTTTGATTCCAGCTCCTTTTCCATCAATGATAGTAACTCTATCACCTTACCATCCTTGGTGATTAAATATGTGTTTCTAACTCCATCATGTTGTGCTCTCAAGTCATATTGCCATGGTCTGCCAAATAGGAGATGGCAAGCATCCATCTGAGCTATGTCAAACAATAATTTGTCCTTGTATGGTCCAATTTGAAACTCCACTCAAGCCTACTCTTTTACAATTGTTTGTTGACCTTGAGTGAGCCATGAGATTTTGTACAGGCAAGGATGTGGCAGTCTTCTAAGCTTAAGCTTTTCTACCATTTCAACGGATACAAATTTTTTAGTAGATCCAGAGTCAATCAGAACTTTACATACCTTTCCTCTTGCCTTGCAAGTAGTTTTGAAAAGAGACTTTCTTTGTGGGGGTTCTCTATCAGGTACCTTCATGGTGGTCATTGTTCTCCTAATCATCAAAGATTCTCCTTTCTCAGGATACCCATAACCATCAGGAGCATTCACACTTTGATAAATGTTTGAGCTTGTCACACTTTGACAATCAGATTCTTGAATCAGATTTGTCCTCCTTTCTCCCATTGAACTTGTTTCTTTTTCTGGATATCTATTGGTTATATGGCCTTCCTGATTGCAATTGTAACATCTGAGAGGTCCTCTGCCCTGGGATCTCCCTCTGAATGGTGGTCTTCTGACCCTAAAATTTCCTTTCTAATTGTAACTTCCCCCTTGAGTTTGACTATTGTCTCCTTTACTGTTCTCTTGATTGGATCCACCTTGGTGTCCAAATCCATTTCCTCTACCTCTGAAAGGACTTCTTCCTCCTCTTTGTTGCCTTCCTCTTCCTCTACTACTTTGTTCTTGTCTTCTCTTTAATTTCTCTTCCACTTTGAGTGCCAATTGGTAGCACTTTTGGACTGTATCTGGGTTATGCAGATTTAAATCTTCCTGGATGGAAAACCTCAATCCATTGAGGTACCTTACCACCTTCTCATCCTCACCCTCCTTTACCTTTGTCTTGACACATAGTTCATGAACTCTTCAGTATATGAACTGACATCTAACTCCTTCTACTTCAAATTTTATCTCCTCTTAAGTAATTGGATGTTGTAATCCAATGGAACATAGGCTTCCTTCACTAAAGCCACCATCTTCTTCCAAGTAGCAACTCTGCTCTTTCCTTCTTTCACCCTGTCATCTTGGACAAAATTCCACCAAGTTAGTGCAGCCTCTTTCATTTTGGATTGGGCCATCTTCACCCTTTGATGGTCTGGTATTTCTTCTATTTCAAAGAAATTATTCAACGAGTCTATCCACTCCATCACTAAATCAGGATCCATTTTTCCTGTAAACACTGGTAGGTCTAGTTTCATATCCATTGTTCTTCTCTCCATGGATTTGAGGGCGTTGAGTAAGGGTCTCTGGTTTGTAGGAACCTCTTCCCGCCTAGGGATCTCCTCTTCATCTCTGTCTTCCTCACCAGAATCTTCTTTTCCCTTTCCTACTTTGTCCCTCAACTTCTCTAACTCATCTTTCAAAGCCTAATTATGATCTCTAACTGCTTTGCTCTCTGCAATTTGCTTCTTTACTAGGACAACCAACTCAACATTGGTCATCCTTGCTAGGAACGCATGTGACCCTTCTTCATCTGACATCTTGTCTTCTTCTTCCCAAAAGATACTCCTTTTGCTCTGATACTACTTGATGCAGAGCTCCCAACGGAAACGTGCAAAATAGGTGTCAATCACTCACTAACATACATTTACCTTTGTATGTTTACCGATCAGCAAGATATCACACTATTGGTCAGACAAAACAACCTTCCTCCGATTGCATACTTTATACTGATGTCTGCACTTTGTATCGATTGCATGTCAGTGACACCTTACCTATCGGTCACCTTACTTATTGTCTCCTTGACGCTTACCTTACGCCGATGTAAGACTAAACTCTCATTGTTGAGACTTCCTCCGTCAGCATAGCTCCAACTCTTTCCGCCGATCTATGTTTCTCTCTCCAATGTATCAAGCCCAATGTATGTTTCAACATACATACAATTGCAACATGCAACCTCCAATGTACATACAACCAACTTATACATGCATAGCGTGCCTGCTATTGCCGGTCTCCTTCACCGTCTCTGTCGGTCAGCACTTGTATCAAAGACAATGTATATTTTTGATATACATCCAAACATACAACCTAAATATGTATCTGCGGGATACTCACAACCATTCAACGGCGGGATACACAGGAAATGAAACTGATACTCATTAGCGATATACACAGAGATTGTATATCAACAATGTACATCCATAGCATGCATTCTGATTATGCATCTGATGGGTTTGACCGAACCGCTGACTCCTCTGTATGTACTTAAAGCTTTCTCTCTCCCTTGTATATGTGATAGATTTGTATATTTATGATGTATGTTTCCCACATACAATTGCGATGGACAAATGTGATATACACAGGAACATGCGATAGCAATATACTCACCGAACATATATCCTGCATACAAAAGTGACATATACACAATTTGTATCTTTGAGAGAACATCACAGAATTTCACTGATTTGACCCACTGAAACCCTTGCGATTTCACAGAACTGTTTCTCCTGCAAATATATAGATTTCTCCACTTTGCCGCACATGAGGATGCTAGGACCTATCAATGCATGTTGTAACTGACCTTGTAACCATGGAATGAACAAACAGAAAACACAAGATAAAAACACAAACTGATATGTACAACCATTCCACCGATTACGAAGTAATCTAACCTGTGGAATGGGCTAAGAACCCATTTCGATCCCAAATAGAAAATCAATTGCATAATGAATTTTTATGCCAGAAAGATAACACAAATAGGATCTTATTCTTGATGCTTTCAGAAATGTATACAGATGATCTGATTTCACAGTTCCACAACTCAACTTCACAACTCCTGCTCTATCTAACATCTGATCTATCAAATCGATCTGATCAAGGGTATTTATCTACTCACTATGAGTAGTACTGACTTGGTTCCCAGCGGCTGGGAGACAATTCCAAGCGACTGGGAGATACACCTGACTAACAACCTCTAACTATCTAACCACCTTGTCATAATAGATCAACAAGTATCCTAGGGACTTACAACAGAACCCTAGATACAAACTACAATGACATGCATTGGTCAAACAGACCTTATTACATTGGAATAGAGAAATGCATAAAACATAACAACATGTTAAGACCTTAGTCTTCTCCCTCAGATGTATAGTTGGCTTGTTGAAGGGGTGCTTCTGCACCACCTATGCTATAAACTTTGGGGTCTAAACAAGCCACTATGTTGAAGGAACAACAGCCTATAACACCCTAGAGATGGAATATCAACTGGATGTGCAAAATTTAATTATGGAAGGGGATTTTCTAAAGATTATAAATTTTCTTCTTACGAAGACCCCCTATATGGTCTACTAAGAACATTATAAATGATTCTCTAGACATTATAAGTAAGCTGAAATTAGTAAGCATCAAACATGTGTTTAGAGAATCTAATCAGGTGGCCAATTGCTTAGCAAATTGGGGAGTGACTAGGTAAGTGACCTCCCTTTGGTCAAGGAACTTTTTTCCTAAGGATCTTTAAATGTTGTTCATAAATGATATCAACAATAATTTAAACAAGGGCTTGTGAAGGGGTGGATAGTCATACTATGGAATCATGATGGACAGAGTTAACTTTATGTGTAATGTTCTTGATATGATGAGAAGTTGTGTCAATGTAAATGCTAAAGATTGAGAGGATATTTTTTTACTTTTCATAATTGCTAATTTGGAGAGATATTCAAAAGGAACTATTGATATTTGGTGGGGATGGATTATTGTTATAACCTAGTGGAACATTCAAGAAAGGGAGAGAAATCCATCTAATATGGGTGGTGATAGGAATAGGGTAGAACTTGTTAGCTATGGGAAGCAGAAGAATGATGCAAGGGTCTAGAATATTTTAAAGAGAGGGGGGTTTTCTACCTTCATGGAATGGTTGAAAGGACATGGTACAACTCTAATAACTAAGTATGTTAAGAATTGAGATAACATAAAGGTGGTAGTTAATGGTTTGGAATTTGCGGTTTATGAAGAATTGGTGGCTAAGGCTACTGGGCTCTCGTTGGAGGGTGATAAAGTCTTCAAAGATGGGAGAATATGTGAGGAGGCTATGGAAACATTTCTAAACAAAGACAAAGAGCCTAACAAGATACATTCTGTAACGTCATAAAATGTCCCCTTGGTGGTTTTTACCTCTTAAGGTTTAGCTCTCGAGTCTTTAGTGTGCATTTAGGACATCTTGCATCATAATTTGGCATCCCGAGGGAATGAACTCTAGGTATAATGACAAATGGGACCTAGGGGGACCCCTTGGACTTAACCCTACCCAAAATAGGGGGGAGGACTTGGGTGCCCATGCCCTAGTCTTGTCTTATTTTGGGTCATGCCCAAATTTCTAGTGTCAGTTTATGACCGTTATTTAGTCCCTAGGCCGACACGGTAAGTTTGAATTTATGAAATCTTGGCGGGAATGTTTGTAGTTGCATATAAAAGAATGTTTAGGCATTTATTTAGAAACTAGATTATAACTACCTATCAACTTGTATGTGTATTGGTGATTCAAGGCTTTCATTGTGTTGCAAGAGCAGATTTTTGTTGTCTATGTGTCTATGTTAGCAGATTTGAGCATCCATTTCCTCATGGAATGAAAAACATCTTCATCTCATGAGATATTCACTACAAGATGACATTTATTATGTTTGTAATCATTTATTCATTTGGATTTTCCTCTGCCTCACAAGGGCATGCACTCTATCTGACAAAGGTGTTTGGAAGACTTAAGTGTCCTTCCGGGGCTTGACTGAGGCAAGCTCCTAAACACCACAACCCCCTCCCAAATTTTTCATGGTTCCAGGTTATAGGTTGATGATGCAAACAAAGTGAAGTTGCAAGAGGACATATTGGAGTATTAGAATTGTAGAACAGAAGGAAAAAGAGCACCCTGGACTAGGGCGCCCGCTCATTGGTCCTCAAAGTTTTGTGATAGAAAAATCTCTAAAACAGTAGAAACAAGTTACAGACTAAGTTTCCAGATCTCAACAAAAAGTAGGGCCTTGGAGTTGGGTGCCCTCTCTTTAGTCCCCAAATTTTTTGCCTCAGAACCTTGAAAATAGCTGCACAGTTATTTGTTATTTTACATCTTTCTGCAGAAGCATTTTTTGTAATTCATTTGTTTACTACCATATTTACATAATTAGGGTTTTGATGGATAATTGAGCATAAGAGAAGGAAAATTGATAATCAAATACCCTAATCCAAGATTCCCTACATTTGTGAGTGACCAAGGACCTGATAGTGCTCTGCCACTCGATTCGAAGGTCCTTGAAAGTAATTGGTGAAAGGAGGATTCAAACCAAAACTAAACAATCCAAATTTTATCCATTACACATTCGAGATATACTAGATGCACCCTCAAGCCACCCTAGAATGTAATTGCCATGTGCCTAATGAGGTATGTCACTCTTAAAGGTCATTTTAAATCAATATACTCCTATCATTTAAACCTCCTGAAACATTTTAGAAGGGATAGGCATGTTTCCTTCCTCTACTATTTGTTGTCTTCCATGGACTTGTCCATGAAAGATTATAAAAAAGCCCCTACGAATATTCCCCTACACCATTGGTTAATGCTTTTGATTGTTAGTCATGTTAAGAAACTAAATCCCCCATAAATTGGTCTACTCACAAGAAAGAAGGTAAAAAAAGGAGGGTGTTTGAATACTCTATCTCCATTTTTGAGGAATTAGAGGAGGAGGCAAATAGTTGGAATAAGAATGGATTTGAGTCTTCTTTAGAGTCAATCTTTGAGAACTCCCTTGATATCAAGGAAATAGGTGCAGGCCTAAGGAAATTCACATTTGAGTAGTAAGACAAAAAGAGAAGAGAGTAGGTTAAAGGTGGGGAAAAACCCACTTCCTCTTAGAAGATGGATGACACCCCTGCATTCTGGAGAAAGGAAAATCCAAAGCCTTCCTTGATCCAACCATGGGTTGACTACTCCCAAGAATAGATAACCCCTGCCCCCAAATCCCCAATGATCCCAATAGTCCTCATCCCTACCTATCGTCCCTGGAGAAGGTTGCAGATGACCTCTATACTCTTAGCCAAAACATAACTACTTTGCATCAAACATTTGACATGCAAAAAAGTTGATGAAGTGGTTTTACATTGAAATCAATAGACTTTGAACATAAACATGGAAATCATAACTAAAAAGTAGAGTGGAGAGTGTTAATTGTTAATGGGGGAAGAGAGGATAATATTCTAAAATTGGGAAGTTGTCCCTTATGTCAATAAATTCTAAAATGATTTATCCAATCAAAAGGAGAGACTTGCCATCGTTGAGGAGGAATTTACTAAGGGGCATGACAATCAAGACATTAGGAATGTAGCCCTAGAACAAGAGATCAATAAGATTAAATAATGTTTTGACAGATATATAAGGGTTAACTCAGGGGAGATCAAAATTATCAATGAGAAACTAAAAATGTACTGTGCCAATTTCACTGCTAAGGGTAAGACTGCAAAGAATATCAACCCCAGTACTAAAACTAGAAGGAAAAAAGGGAAGAGCAATGAGGGGAACAAGAAGCCCCAAGACCCTCAAGGTATGGATGATAGTCTCTACATGGAAGAAATAGAGGCAACAAATACCCTTGAGGAGCTCTAATATATCTTTTGTTATTGCTCTATTTAGTGTTTTGTTCTGTTTTTAGTGATTTTTTATCTAGGATTTAGTTGTGGGTTAGTTCTAGTTATGCTAACATTTCACTGGTTATCAAGGGTTTCCAGAGCCTCTTCAAAACCTATTTTTTACCACTTTTTTATCAAAAAAATTCTTTGCTTGCCTATGATTATGGCATGGCTCTCAAGCATGGTAGTGGGATACTTGGGAAAAGCACCTATCACAAAGTGGTGGTGTATACAATCTAAGTTTCATTATACTTACAACATCATTGGCATGCAGATGTTTGTTCTTGTATGGAATGTATGTAATCATTTCATTAGGTAGTAACTCATATTTTTATTTATAAGTCTAGATCAAATATATTTCAAAAGAATAATAATGAGTATAATTTAAAGGTCCTTAAATATTTTTTACCACCTTTTATAAAAAAAAATGCTTTTCTTTCCTATGATTAGGTCATGGCTCTCAAGCATGGTAGTGGGATACTTGGGAAAAGCACCTATCACAAAGTGTTGGTGTATAAAATCTAAGTTTCATTGTACTTACAACATCATTGGCATGTAGATGTTTGTTCTTGTATGGAATGTCTGTAATCATTCATTAGGTAGTAACTCATATTTTTATTTATGTCTAGATCAAATATATTTCAAAACAATAATAATGAGTATAATTTAAAGGTACCTAAATAGATGGTTGTTTTGAAAAAAAGAGTAAAACGGGTTTTAAAAGGACCTGAAACTTTGTTACAAATAGAAAAATGTTAGCAAAATGATAGTTAACCATAGAAAAATAGCAGCAAAGTTGTACCATAAAACATGAACTTACAAAATAGATAGCCTAGAATAAAAAGAAAACAAGAACAAAAAGACAAACAAAAGAGACCCTTAGAGCTTATGAAGAGTTTACGCAGCTTCTAATTCTTCCTTATAGAATCTCTCATGTAAATCCACAAAGCCTTGGAACTCCTACCTTCCATTAGTTTGATTCTTTTTCTTACTACTTCTAGTTCTCAAGCTCGGCCCTACTGATGAGTGCCAAGTTGCACTCATGAAATACATCTTTTTGCCTCTCTTTTTCTCCTTCCTGATTCCATATTTCCTAATGTCTGCACCCAAATAACCTAGCAAGATCGTTCTATTTTATGATTAATTGGGATAGATTACTTAAGATTATAATTTCTGATTGAGTGACTAATGTGCATGGAATTGATGGAAAAATACAGAAACTTCTCTCTTTTTGATTCAACAGGTGTAGATGTTAGGAACAACAATTTTGTGCATCTCTGAAGATAGTCTTCAATGATCTCCAGAGACAATACCAAAGTACCATGACACCTGCAGTTTTGAAGGAATGAGGAATGCCTCTCTGGAGCTAAATAGGCTTACTGAGTAAGGAAGCTACAGTATCTTTGGAGCTATAGATGGGAATAGTTATCTCCGACACCTCCTGAGAGCAGGTCATGTTTCCAGCATAAGCTGCTGACCAGGCACTCTCAGCGGTCATAATACCCCTCATTTCACTCAAATCATCACCTGAGTGGTGAAGGGTCATTTTTGGTTAAATTGCTGGAGTTTTATCTTTTCAAAGTTTTTGCATGAGTTACGATGGAACTGATTCAATATCCTTATTTTTAGGGCCTCGATGCCCAAATGTATTAAGACTCAAACTTAGATTTTGAGTGGACTTCTATTCCACTGAAGTCTACTTTTTATTTGCATGATTTTCTTTCATAGTTAAACAGCTAGTGTAATAAAGAGATGGATGTCATCTCATAGCAGAACTGATAGATAAGATAAGTGTTAAGTCATCATTCACGTTCATATATACTTGTAGAAACATCAGAAGAAATATACAATGATTCAATTATTCTGATTCTCAAAAATCTCAGTTCTGTGTTAGCAATATTTTCATGAATGCAGAGTGAATGAATTGGATTGGATCTAGTTGTGATCTTCTTTTGTGCTGATTTCCTTCTGTAACCTTCATCCCCAAGGGTGTGGAGCAAGGGCCCACTCTCACCACTAAGGCAGGAGGCTAGTACCACTATTTTATTGC
The DNA here is from genome assembly GCA_027924645.1 of Cunninghamia lanceolata. Classification (NCBI taxonomy): domain Eukaryota; kingdom Viridiplantae; phylum Streptophyta; class Pinopsida; order Cupressales; family Cupressaceae; genus Cunninghamia; species Cunninghamia lanceolata. Next base: position 14,160,110 of record BSBN01001048.1, read on the forward strand.
TTCAATTTTTTTTATTATGAAAGTATTTACTGATTTTGATAGGTAGATGTATGTTACTATTTCTTTTCAGATTGCTTTGAGCAAATTTTCTATTTTATCTTGTTTTCAGTATTGCTTAAATTCATTCAGCAAGTAGATAGATTAATCTTTTCAAATTGTAGAAGCTGTTAAGATTAGCTAGAAACTGGTAACTGTAGAATCCCTAGTTGCAGGCAGCTAAGGACACAGCCCCTGTATAATTGACATCTAAAAATAGATTAAATGATGAGGTACAATGACACCTTGTCATTTTTGGCGTCGTTGCTGGGGATGTATTGTGTTAATTAGGGAAACTGAGTTAAAATAGTTTTTAGGATAGATCTATATGGTTAGAGCTAGAGACTTGAAAGGAAGATATATAAAGTAGACACTCCAACAACAAACCATAGGGGAAAGTAGTGGGGTGGTACAAGATCTTGTTGAGGAGAGAAACTTAGAGCCTACTTTGGAAGCTGCACCTTAGAACAATAATCCCTTAGATCCTCTAAATATTCCACTTGCCAATTATATCCAAGAATTACAACAAAAGTTTTAGGTAGATCCTTTAATAGAACCTATTTTCCTAGAACCTCAGGGAGAAGAACCAGTACTAAACATGGAAAATGATAATCATGGGAAGAGGAAAATCAGGCTCCAAGAACCTTCTCATATCCTATTGTTTTGGCTGCTAGAGACAATGCTCCTATGAAGAATATCTCACCACACACCTGCCAAATTTTAGAGGACTTTCTTCTGAGGATCCAGATCAGTTCTTGTTTGAATTCAAAGTAGTCTGCTAGACTTATGATTATGGATCAAATAACTAGAAACTCAAACTGTTCCCTTCAACTCTGAAAGATTCTGCGATGAGATGGTTTATGGGTTTGCCCCAGAATTCTATCTGTTCTTGGGATCAGATGGAAACAGAGTTCTTGGAAAAATACCAAGATTACTGTAGATCCAGTAATAAAAATGAAGAATTGTTTAAAATTAGGCAGGGGGAGGAAGAATCCTTAGAGGACTATGTGGATAGGTTTAACTTCACCTTGAGAAGGTATGGTAACCCAGTAGATCACTCCTTGGCTAGAACCCTGTTTGTAAAAGGATTGGATAAAGAATCAAAATAGGCACTGGACCTAATGGGAAAAGGGAACATCAACAAAATGGAAATACCTAATATAGAAGAACTCTGCAGGAACTATTCTAGAACCCAAGATGGAGTGAGGTCATCCAAAACTTTTAAAGGGAAGAATGAGATAGGACAGTTGATGGAGGAGATCACAAATCTAAAAATAGACATTTTGGTCCAATTAAATACCACTTTGGATGGGATTCAGGCAAAAACCAGAACAATTGATCAAAAAAGAGCAACTGAACCACTTTCCATCTATTGTCCTAGGTGTAGAAACAAACATCTATTGAGAGAATGCCCCTTGGACAAATCAAAGATTTGTCAGATCTATGATAAGGAACATCCTACCAGTCAATGTAGTCAACTTCCAGCCTTAAAAAGATTGAGTAAGAAGAATGTTGTAATAGAAGAGGAATTGAACTATGTGGGACAAAAACAAGCTGGGAATTTTCCTTATAATTAGTATCCAAACCAGTCTTCTTACAGGGGTCCTTCTAATTGGGGAAATAATTAGTGGAATCCAACTTGGCATGAGCCTCAAAATAATCCTCCTTGGGGATAGCAGGATTGGCAAAATCAACATTGGCAAAACCAAAATTGGCAAAATCAGCCTTGGGGAAATCAACAATGACCACCACAGTTTAGATCACAAAACATGCAACCTCAATGGGGTCCTCAACGAGGATATAATCAACAATACCAGGACAACCTAGATGTTTCCAACCTCAACAATAAGCTTTACTAACTAGACCCTCCAACACACAAGGTCAAGCACAAAATGAACTAGTTAGCCAACCACCTTTACCAGCTCAGCCTATACCAAACCCATGAATAGGGAGCAGTTGTTTACATGACAGAGCAAGTAAATCTGGCTAGAATTAATGCTATATATTCAAATAATCTCCAGTTGCATTTTGGGAAAGCATTCCCAAGACCATCTCCTCCAACTATAGTTGAAGTAACCAATGATAAGGAACCTAAAAATTCATCCACTCAACCCCAGGAGGAGATTACTAACAAAAATGTGCTAAAAGAATCATCTCTGGACAACTCTAGAGTTGCTCCTAAAAGACTGACTCTGGAGAACATTCCTGAACACAATTCTGACAAGAGCTCCAGAGATGCTCCGAAGATGGAAAAACTAGCACCATACCCAGAACGGCTTAAACAGAATGTTCCCCAGAAAAAGATCTTACAAAAACAAATCCAAACCAACCTAGAATCAGAACTTTTACAAGAAATCAAGCAACTAAACATTGAAATTCCTCTTCTCCAGGTAATCAGAGATGTTCCAGAACTAAATCAGTTAATTAAATAGTATTGTATCAAAATGCAGGGTCGGAAGAAAAACTTTCCCTCCATAATACAGGTGGAAGGAAAGGTAGTAGATCTATTGATGGGAGAAATTCTCCTTCCAAAATATGGAGACCCTGGAAACCTTGTCATAATTGTTTTCATCTTAGGGGTAGAAATTTTAAATGTTCTGGTTGATTTGGGAGCAACAATTAATGTGATGACAGTCCACACAATGGACAAATTAGCTCTATCAGGTATCCAATCGACAACTACAATTCTTCAACTTGCTGACCAATCAGTAGCTGTTCCAAAAGGATTAATCACTGATGTACCAGTTGTGATAGATTCATGGGAATTTCCAATGGACTTCCTGATACTAGATTCTAGAAACTAGAGAAATGCTTATCCACTGATCTTAGGAAGACCATGGCTAGCTACAGCAGTAGCATCTATTGATTATTGAACTAGGGATATGGTCATTTCTATTGGGATAGATTTAAAGAAAATATCTTTGTATCCTCCAGCTAAACCATCAATGCATTATACAGGAAGAGTATGGTGGATGAGCCAGAGAACAATGACAACAGTGCCTCAGTAGCTATGGTAACCATCAAGGAACATCTGGGAGAATTAGAAGAAGAAGTATAATATGATACAACAGAAGACTTCACTCACATCCTAATCAATAAGGATGTGATGGAACTCGCACAAGAATCTAGGAGAGAACTTCTTACTTCTTCTCACTGTACCCTCGCCAACATCATTCCTTGTGGGGAAACCTTTTACAGAGACTTAGCCACTTTCCACATGTTGTTTCCACATCCTTGTCCTATCAATACTATGACTCGAATGTATGGATTAACTACATCTATGGATCAAATCACAAATCAAGTCATGATTTTATTAGGGAAAACACTTAATATCAATACTCAGTTAACAGCCGATCAGGAAGAAAAACTCATCCAACTTCTGATTTCCCATTTAGCATCTTTTGCTTGGGAATACCAAGATATGAAAGGCATACATCCTGAGATATATACTCATCATATATACACTGAGGATATTAAACCTGTCAGACAACCCCAGAGAAGATTGAATCCTGCTTTGAAGGACACTGTCAAAACTAAAATAGAAAAATTACTTCAAGCAGGGTTCATATATCCAATCTCAGATAGTCAATGGGTCTCACCCCTTGTCATAGTGCCTAAAAAGAATGGGAAATGGAGGGTGTGTATTGATTATAGAGAACTCAACAAGGCCACAAAAAAGGACTACTTTCCCTTACCATTCATTGACTAAGTTCTGGACAACCTTGCTGGGAGAAAGTATTTTTCTTTTCTAGATGGATTCAGTGGGTATAATCAAATTCAAGTAGCACCTGAAGACTAGGACAAAACCACCTTCACATGCTCTTGGGGAACCTTTGCTTACAAAGTTCTTCCCTTTGGGCTATGCAATGCCCCAGCTACATTTCAAAGACTTATTTTAGCTATTTTTGTTGAACTAGCTAATGAATGCATGGAGGTCTATATGAATGACTTTACTGTGTATAGGGATAATTTTGAGGAAGCTCTCACAAACCTTGAGAAAGTACTAAAATGCTGTGAGAAAAATCAATTATCCCTTAGCCATGAAAAGTGCTTCATGATTGTGGAGGAAGGGATTGTTTTGGGACACCATATTTCAGACAAAGGGATCAAAGTGGATCAAAACAAGATAGAGGTGATCACACAGTTGCCTTCACCCAAAAATCAGACAAATGTTAGAAGGTTTATGGGTCATGCAGGCTATTATAGGAGGTTCATAGAAAATTTCAGCAGAATAGCTACCCCCCTGTTTACCCTACTTAACAAAGACATAGAATTTATGTGGACAGAAGAATGTCAATCAGCATTTGAAACCTTAAAAGAGAAGCTTATTGTCACACCAATTTTAAGAGGACCAAATTGGACTTTGCCATTTCACATACAGACTGATACTTCAAATGAGTCCATTGGGGAAGTTTTAGGACAAAAGGAGGAAGGAGAAAGTATGCATGCCATTTATTACATCAACAAAAACCTTACCTCTACAGAAAGAAACTAAACAACAACTAAAAAAAAATTCTTGGCAGTCATCTATGCTATAAAAAAATTCAGGCATTATATCACTGGATATAAGATATTTGTACACACTGATCATGCAGCCATCAAGTACCTAATGAATAAACCAGTAGTGGGTACAAGGATCATCAGGTGGTTATTGCTATTGCAGGAATTTGATATTACCATAGTTGATAATCCAGGAAAGTTTAATTCGGTTGCTGATTTTCTATCAAGAGTGCATACATGAGGAGAAAATCAACTAGTGGAGGACAAGTTCCCGGATGAACATCTTTTTGTTATATCCTCTACTACACCTTGGTTTGCTAACATAGCTAATCTTTTAGGTACAGGCTTGTATCCATCCCATTTTACCTCAAAACAAAGAAAATGTTTGGTTAAAGAAAGTTTATCTTACAAATGGTTGAATGGTTTACTATTTAAATGTGGTCCTGATTTCATTCTACGCAGGTGTTTAAAAGCTTATGGGATTTTTGATGTGTTGATAGCATGTCATGATGAACCATCTGGTGGCCATTACTCTTTCCACCAGACAGTCCACAAGATCTTTCGGCCTGGTTACTACTGGCCCTCTCTTCATAAAGATACAAAGAAGTATGTGCAGCACTGTGACCAATGCCAAAGGATGGGACAGCCAACCTTTACCCAGGAGATGTTACTACATCCTCAAGTCATGATGGAACCATTTGAGCAGTGGGGTCTCTACTTTGTGGGACCAATTTCACCACCATCATCAGGCAAGGAGTACATTCTAGTATGCACAGACTATGTTACTAAGTGGGCTGAGGTTCAAGCATTATAGTTTGCAAGAGAAGAAAAAGTTGTTGATTTCCTTTACAATAAGATTTTCTTAAGATTTGGAGCCCCAAGATCAATAGTTTTAGACAAAGGACCTCAGTTTACTTCACAGGTAATCAAAGCATTCATAGATTTTTATCAAGTCAAGCACAGAAAATCTTCACCTTACCATCCTCAAGCGAATGGGCAGGTAGAAGTAACCAATAGGGAACTTGAAAATATTCTGACAAGGATAGTAGCAATGAACAGAAAAGATTGGGCTAGTAGATTACCTGAAGCAGTTTGGGCTTACAACACTACTTGGAAGTCCACAAAAAAGTTCTCACCATATGAATTGGTTTATGGGAAAAATCCTATATTTTCTATAGAATTTGAACTCTAGACACTTAAAACTACATTGGATATTGGTCTACCATTGTCTATAGCTCAACAGAACAGAATTCTTCAGCTCAATGAGTTGGATGAAATTCAGACAAAGGCCATTCAGCAAACAGAATTGGTTTAGTATCAGAGGAAGCAATGGCATGACCAACACATCAAAAGGAGGACATTTTAACAAGGTGATTGGGTTCTTCTTTATGATTCTAAATTCAAGGAGTTCAAAGGGAAATTGCAAACTCACTGGATGGGTCCTTATCAAATAAAGGAAGTGTTTGAAAATGGAACTGTATTATTGAAACCTATTGATGGAAGCACAGGCACGTTCTTAGTAAATGGCCACCGAATTAGACTCTATAAAAGGCCATCTACTAAAGAGGAATTTCTTCATGATCTATGTTTTGATACAGGGGATACCTCCTCTGTCACAGTGTTGGATTGAACTTTAAAATATATATATATATATATAAAGGAAGGTTGAAAACCAACAAATGGCTACCTTCTAAAAAATAATAAAAAGAAAAAGAAAAAAGACGAAGATTGAAAACTAGCAAATGGCTGCCTTCTAAAAAAAAGAGAAAAAAAAAATTGAGAAAGATGGAAAACCAGCAAATGGCTATCTTTCTCGACCAAAGGAGTTGAAAACCAGTAAATCGTGGTTCCCTTCTTCAAGATAGTTGAACACAATTGAGCTCTAGAGATGGTCAGGTGCCAGGAGTTAGTCAAATACACCTCTGGCGCTTCTCCAACTAGGAGTACCTCTAGTGCTTTCCAACTAGGAGCACCTCCGGTGCTTTTCCCACTAGGAGCAGCTCCGACGCTCTGTCAATAAAGAAGTCAGTCTCAATAATAAGGGAGGGGACCCACCTCTCCAAGAGGTAAAGTAGACACATCACATGATGAGGTCATCATGACTCATCCTCTACTTTATCACAAAAAGAATAAATTCAATTAGCGCGAATATCAGTTGCAGGAGTATTCACAAAGCCAGCGCTGACATCACCCGAGGAACGTGGATTCTTGAACCACTCCGTGAAATGATTGTAGGTCACGTACCAATGGAGTAGTGGACGTCACCTCCAACCACCAAAAGTTGTTCATGTGCCACGACGCGTGCAGTCTCCAACAATGATGCAGCATCTCTGCCGTGCACATCGCCCTCATCATTAAAACTAATCCAGGTAACTCTATCTTTAATTAATCATTATTAGAAACTGTCTTATCTTTCTATTTTTGGGTGCTGCCACTATGCCACGTCCTCCTGCCATCATCTTCTTTCCTAAATTCACACATGCTACCAGTTGTGTTGAACTGCCACCTTGCCTCCGAAGTGTCCTATCATTCTGTCATATTTATGACTGCCTTGGTACTCTAACTCATTTGCATAAGCCTAAGCTAAAAAACAAAACATTCCTCATTCGAACCTCTGAAGTACCCTAAAGAATAGAGCAATTAAACAGTCCTCCAGAGCCTACAGAGCAATTGAACAGTCCTCTGGAGCCTACAGAGCAATTTGGATAGTCCTCTGGAGCCTACTGAGATAAGAGAAAAGGATATACTATAGATTAGGAGGTGAGGAATAAGCATAGAAGGTGGAATCAATTCAGCAATGGGAGTCAAGAAAAAGTTTGATCCAGAAAGTACTGTGGGTCTTCTACAGGATGTAGCTGCAGCAAATATTCTAAGAGCTGTAGGATGGCTAGACTTCCTAGAGAAATTCAAAGGGTTTCAGGAAGATGTTGTTGATGAATTCCTCAGAAATTTAAGGGACAACCAGATAGCTGTCAGAGGAGTACAAATCAATTTTTCCTAAGCCACTATCAGCCACATTTCTGGACATCCCGAACAAGGTGAGAGGTTTTACCACTTAAAAACTTTATACACTGATTTGATTAAAAATTTCTCTGTTCATGGTGAACCTGCTATTCAATTGCATTTGAATAAAAATGAAGTCAAAGGAATTCTGAGATCCACACTCCCAAACCCTTGGGCATCTGTTGCCACCTGGTTAATGAAATACTTTACTTGTGATGGTCAATTCTCTCTAGTTTTAGGGCCAATCATGAAAATGTTGATTTTTCTAAGACATGGAAATAGACACCCTGAGTATAGCATAAATATTCCCAATTTCCTGTATTCTGCCATCAGGGTAACTGCAGAGAAATATCAGTAGAATAAAGGACCCATGAAACATCATGGCCTCATCTATCTTGTAGTCAAACACCACTTCCTATCTCAGGCCAATGGGGAAGAATTATGGCAAAACTTTCTTGAGCAGAGTCCCTAGGTCAGAGAACTAGAGATGGTACAGCCAGGAGGTGAGAGTTCTCCTACTCACCAAAATGAGGAAACTGAGCCTTCAGCCTCCTCCATAGCTATTCACAAAGGGAAGTTGCCCTCACAGGAGGCAACTTCATCTGTAGCCCTTGTTCCTAACAAAAAGAAGAAAGGCAAAGAAATTACAGAACCTGCTCCTAAACAAACCCTATATATGACTCGATTAGTTAGGAGAAAGATGACTCTAACTGAGGAATCTTTCCCTAAGGAATTAACAGAGGGAAGGTCAGGACAGAGAACAGAGGGAACTTGGTGGGCTGAAGAACCATCTCATGATTCAGATGAGATCCCTCTGGTCAGGAAGAGGAAACAAAGAGAGATTTCCCCAGCACCATCTATTCATCTAGAGTCAAACCCAATTTCAGAACCACCATGTGCTCCAGAGATAGAAAACATACAAACCTTTACTATCTCCTCAGATTCTGAGGAAGAGAGACCTGCTCCGGAGAAGGAAAAGGAAGAGATAGCTCTCATAGGCTGAAAAAGATACTACCCTACTCGCTGAGGTACTCCTGGGATTGAGAACATGTGATGATAAGGCTGGGCCTTCATCAGTGCCAGCAGAAGTAGAGGAACCCCAAGAGGATCCTCAGGATAGGCAGTTTGAAGAAGAAGAAACAGGGCAAATGGATACAATGGGTAGAGCAGGGCAGATGGCCATGGAAAACCTTGATGATTAGCCAACAACCACAGAAGCAGCCATAGAAGCAGTAACAGAAGAAGCAGAAACCTTCTTTCATCCCTCTGATCAAGAGGATGTGGAAATCTCAAAAGAATAGCAATTGATGGAAGAAATTAAAAATTTAAAGAGATTACTGTGGGGAAAGAATTTGATTATTACTAACCTCAAAAAGGTCAAAGTAGAGGTGGAAATGTAGCAAAAACAAACCATTGCAAATCTCCAAATAGTACTTCAAAGCAAAGATAAGATCATCTAGGAGAAAGAGGTAGAATTAGAGGCCTAGAGAGTTGAGAAAGAGGCAGAGTTGGAGGCATAGAAAATTGAGGTAGCCAAACTGTTGGAAGAACAAAAGGAAGAGGCAGCACAGAGTGTTTCTGAGCTCACCAGGGCTAGAGACAATAGCCTTACAGTAATAGCAGTATTGATTGAGAAACTACAAAGCCAGGATAGACAGTTAACTTGGGCCAATAACAGACTAGATGACTAAGAGGAATATATTCAAGAATTGGCTGGCCCAAGGGCAACCAATGAGCAAGAAATACAAATAGATGCCTATGTGGGTCCAATCCCCATTGATATTCCCAAAGCCTGTTCCATTGGGAGAAGAGGTGTAGAGAATATGAGGCTTCCAAGCCTATGTTGCAAATACAAAGGGCAGTCACGCCAAAATAGAAAGAATAGCAACTTTGGAAGCCAAAATCATTAAAATGGTCTCCCTTTCTTCAGGAATTCTATCCTGCAGACCTCCAAGTGCTAGCTATTTTATGTTCTTGCAGGAAAGGGTACTACAAAAGAAACTTTCTTTGGTCCTATCTGACCTGGTTGAGGATACTGAAATAGTAGAGGGATTCTTGACAGCATACACAAGGAGTAGCGATGAGGACAAAAACTTCCTATGTGAATTATACCTGCATGGGTTCTATGTTAATGATATAACCTTCATTCTTAATCATTTTGTGGGGGAATGCCAGCTGAAGGCATTTATGTCCCTAATGAGGAATCACCAGATCTGGAATGAAAGGATGGAAGATCATCTTAAGAAAGATTTAAAAATAGATCTCTTCATCAGGAAGGAATGTCCCAATCCTAATGCTTTCATGATTCATTTTAGATCCTTTATCTATCATCCTAATAGTAAGAACATAATTTTTCCATTATACCTGAAAAGCTTGCAGGAATGCTCCATCGATTTTGGTCTCTTTATGATCAATTCAGCAAATCCAGTACTTGCTGTATCAAAGAAGAGATGGAATATTTTGACCCCAGAACAGAAATTGAGAGAGGTTGTCACCCCTGCAAACTTAAGATTATTCATGAGAAAGGCAAAATTGATATCCAAACTAATGGATAACCATAAGTAGGAATGGATAGGTGGACGGTTTAGGCCCCCTCTAATAATTGAACCACTCCCTATTTGGGCAGAACAGATGGAAGATGAAAAATTATAGAACTGGATGAAGCAGGTTGATGAGTACAGAGGCAATGGTAACATCAACCGAACAACTTGGACCACCTATGCCTAGGATTATAGCCTGTCAGACAAGCTGCTTCACCAGAATAAATCCAAAATGTGAGAAGCAGGAGGACCTGCCAAACCTTAGGTATGGGGGGATGATGAGTGCCAAGTTGCACTCATGAAATACATCTTTTTGCCTCTCTTTTTCTCCTTCCTAATTCCATCTTTCCTAATGTTTGCACCCAAATAACCTAGCAAGGTCATTCTATTTTATGATTAATTGAGATAGATTACTTAAGATTATAATTTCTGATTGAGTGACTAATGTGCATGGAATTGATGGAAAAATGCAGAAACTTCTCTCTTTTTGATTTAACAGGTGTAGATGCCAGGAACAGCAATTTTGTGCATCTCCAAAGATAGTCTTCAATGATCTCCAGAGACAATACAAAAGTACCATGACACCTAAAGTTTTGAAGGAATGAGGAATTCCTCTCCGGAGCTCTGCGGGAGTCTGGAGCATCTCCAGAGCTGAACAAGCTTACGAAGTAAGGAAGCTACAGTATCTTCAGAGCTGTAGATAGGAATAGTTATCTTCGGTGCCTCCTGAGAGTAGGGCATGTTTCTAGCATAAGTTGTTGACCAGGCACTCTCAGCAGTGATCATAATACCCCTCATTTCACTCAAATCATCACCTGAGTGGTGAAGGGTCATCTTTAGTTAAACTGTTGGAGTTTTATCTTTTCAAAGTTTTTGCATGAGTTATGATGGAACTGATTCAATATCCTTATTTTTAGTGCCTCGATGCCCAAATGTATTAAGACTCAAACTTAGATTTTGAGTGGACTTTTGTTCCACTCAAGTCTACTTTTTATTTGCATAATTTTCTTTCATAGTTAAACAGCTAGTGTAATAAAGAGATGGATGTCATCTAATAGAGGAACTGATAGATAAGATAAGTGTTAAGTCATCATTCACGGTCATATATATTTGTAGAAATAGCAGAAGAAATATACAATGATTGAATTATTCTTATTCTCAAAAATCTCAGTTCTATGTTAGCAATATTTTCATGAATGCAGAGTGAATGAATTGGATTGGATCTAGTTGTGGTCTTCTTTTGTGCTGATTTCCTTTTGTAGCCTTCAGCCCCAAGGGTGTGGAGCAAGGGCCCACTCTCACCACTAAGGCAGGAGACTAGTACCACTGTTTTATTGCTTCAATTTTGTTATTATGAAAGTATTTACTAATTTTGGTAGGAAGATGTATGTTACTGTTTCTTTTCAGATTGCTTTGAGTAAATTTCCTATTTTATCTTATTTTCAGCATTACTTAAATTCATTTAGCAAGTAGATAGATTAATCTTTTCAAATTGTAGAAGCTATTAAGATTAGCTAGAAACTGGTAACTGTAGAATCCCTAGTTGCAGGCAGCCGAGGACATAGCCCCTGGATTATTGACATCTGAAAATAGATTAAATGATGAGGTACAATGACACCTTGTCACCTACTATGATACCCTTATCCTCCTCCAAGGTTTTGGGATACTCTGTCTCTTCTACATATTTCTTCATCTTCTCATTAAGAATTTTTATGCCCATAGCATTATTTCTGATGGTGTATTGGCTTACCTCAATCACTTTATTGAGATTATCCTTAATGTTCTATAGCTCATTCTCTAAAGCAATAATTTGTTTAGCATCATTATCCTTAACATTCTATAGATAATTTTTAAAACAACAATCCAACCAGCATGCTTAGAATTTTCAACAAGTTTGTTAATTTCTAGAACAACTTAAGCCTATTTCTTAAACATTCTCTCTTCCTCCTTAGTCAAAACCTTGATTTCCCCCTTGAATTTTTTGTCCAACAAATACAATTTGATGTTCAACCTATTTATTTTGATAAAGAACCACTTAGTTAAATTATGATGGTTATCTGAAGCATGATGTAGAGTTACCATATTATTAATGATTTGATTAACCACTTCTACCAAACTCTAAGGAATTAGGGTTGCAAAGAGGCAAATTTAGATCTCTAGTAGGAGCCAAACAAGGATCTTGGATTTCATGGAAAGTAGCTCCTAAATTGGGTTCGAGGAAGGCTTTCTCTTTCCCTTTCCCCTTAACCTCCAACCTATGATCACCAATCTTCCTCTCTAGTTTTTCTCTCGCACCTCTATCAAACCTTTCACCATCTTGCCTCTTAATATACACATTAACATTAGGCACCTCAAAATTTTCCCTAGGGGAGTTAATCAGCCTTTTTCTTTTCTTTCCCACTATGGACACATTCCCCTTTCTCAAACCCTCAGCACCCTTCATCTTTTGTGGGACATTCACCTCTTCTAGAGAGAGGGAGTCATCTGACACTAATGTTGGCTCTCTAGAACTAGTATTGTCCTCCCAAGAGTAGTCCTGCAAAGGAGTAGATTCTTTATGTACTTAAATTAGTGGAAGACTCAAGCACAAGCTGCCATTTTCTACTCCTTTTCTTGTGGGCTTTATAACCTGGATCAAATGGTTTCTTAAAATAAAGTTGATGATAAGAATAATTAAACCCTGGTGTAAGGGAATCATTCATGGTCCCTTATTACAATCACTAATTGAAGTCTCCAAGGAAGACAAGATAAAAGGGAAGGAAACCAACCTAATATAACTAAAATGATTAAACAATACAAATGATAGGAATACAAGGACTTGAATCATCCTCTAATGTAACATACCTGAGCATCAAGAAAATGTGCAACTTTATCCCAAGGTGTCTTGAGAGAACTTATGGCATGCCTATGGTGTAATTTTTTCAAACTTTCACTACCTTGAAGAGAATTGATATCAGATCATCTCCTAGTGGTCTATCCTTAATTTTTGTTCCAATGGTGGACGACCTAGTAACCTTTGCATCAATTCCTCAGTGACCTTAAAATTTAGGCCCTATGTCACAACCCTTATTTTATTGCATCCCCTAGAAAAATCAATAGCAAGGGTAGTATCATACCCATTCATTCTTCTAGAAAAGGGGTTATCCTTCCATTTGATAGAATCTTTTGTACCCTTGAGTTATTTTAAAACTTGCTACAACTTATAGGCTCGACTTTATTTATTTCACCCCCATGGTCCACTAAATCTCAACAATATACCCTATATTCCCCTTCTCAACCCCATTCCAAGTTCTATGATGAAAGCATATACAAATAGGAAAGAAATCATTGGATACTATATATTGATTTCCACTAGAGTTGATATGACTTCCCATAGGGTCCATCATTACTAGGAAACCCTTCGACAAAAAATGGTGAATCATAATTAATGCTTCTCTAACTCTTTAGAAAGGTGAGTTTCCACTCTCATAGGGGGGCCTCATTACCAATCCATTTTTATGCTCTCATGATTAACCCCACTATTGGCATATAAATCATCTACCATATTGGCCTCCTAGTAGATATGAGATATAATCGCGTGCTTCATACTTGCAATGATATCTAAGGAATCATGGATTATATTCTCAATAGTCTAGCATGGTCAATTTTTACCTTTCAAATAATTAATAATATTTAGATAATCAACTTCAAGGATGATGGATTGGGCTCCAACATGTTTCCATTTTAAGAGCATGATACTACAGTTCCTTCTGCATAGTGATTCATCTAAGTGCCCAAAATGATAGAAAAATTCACCACCACCTTTCCTTTCTCATCCCTTAAGACTCCTCCCCATCTTGATAGGCTAGGGTTACCTTTGGAAACCCCATCAGAATTTATCTTAAGCCAATTTGGTTGTGGTAGTGACCAATTTATATTGTGCCTTTGAGACTTAACCCCCTTAAAGGGTGTAGCATGTCAAATTCAAGCTTCCATCCTTTAAAAACATGTGATTCCTCCTTTGAAACTATAATTTTGGGAGATGAAGATGCTTTTTCCCTTGTTTCCATTAAAACGTTTTCTCTTATAGCCAAACAAATTTTGTTGAACACTTTAACAATTAGAGATTTTTGCTCCCTAAAGATTATATTATTATGCTCTTTCCATAGCCCCCAAGCCACATGTGGTGGCGAAAGGCTCCATAAAATCTTCAAGGAAGGGTTAAGAAAATGAGAGATGCATTGCTTGATCAAATCCTAGATATCAAAAGGAAAGCCCACCCAACATTGGAAAGAGAGAGCAATAACCCCCAAACCTCCCAAGAAAAAAAGCAATCCAGTAACAAATGATTGATTGACTCCTTCCTAGCCTCACACAAGGTGCATCTATTGGGGTCAAAAATCCTCTTTTCATCAAATTGTCAATATTAAGGATCTTATTTTAAGTAGGTAACCAAAATAAAATATAACCTTGGGAATAAGATGGGGTTTCCATAACTTCAACCAAAAGGATGAAGGACTTTGATCAACAAGCAAAGAGAAACTAGAGGCCACAGAGAAGGAATTTGAGGGGGTAGTAACTCACACTAGTTCATCCATCTTATCATATTAAGGAATATGGTAAGCCTACAAAAAGGAACCCAATTTGGAAAGAGAAGTAGCCAATCTAAGAGAGTTCACCAATGTGAGGTTCTTTCATACTTTCACCCCACCTACCATCTCCATGTAATTAGCTACATTAACACAAAAAAAGATTTTGCAAACATCAGTAATAGGAGTAACCCATTCAACTTCCATTAAAGGAGAGTGTAACAACCAAACATTGTAAGAACCACTCTAATCATCTAGAATAGAATAATATTATTCTAATAAAATAGTGTAGAAAATAAAAAATATTCCAGAAATATTACAACTCATGAAATAAACTTTCATTAATAATATAATCAAATAAGATTCATTACATTATCTAATCAAATAACTTAATAAAAAGGATGAAGCCTTTATAACATCTAGCCTTATAGGCTCATACAAAAGAGAATCACACCATATAATGTCCTTGATACCATACCATATCTTTTACACTGAACCTGATAGAGAGATAACATCATCAAGGTGTTTCATTGCCCAACCACAAGGCTCACACCTCCCCGGTCTTACTGCTGAATGGAGAAGCCTGACCCTTCACGAGGGGTTTAGCAAATTGAAGTTGGAATGTGTCAAGGAATCTGGTGTATCATGATATATCTATCATCTCTAGCATGTGTCAAATGCATACTGATCTAATATATGATATGGTAGAGATAGAAAAATAAAAAAATAAATAGTATCTATTACTAATTTGACTAACAAGCTTTGGCCAAAGCATCTTTTCAAGGTCATGTTAGGCAAGTAGATTACTAATAGAAACCTACCCTTCTTTGTAGCTCCATATTTGGCACCCATCCATGCTCTTTCTCAACTTAACTTAAAGAGAAAAAGAAATCATACAATTACAAACAATCATGCAACATCCAAAAGATGCATCATGCAATGGAATACAACATATAATGTTAAATAATCAATCCACTATGCAATCATGAAAAAGTAATATTTCATGGAGGAATGTCATAATTGTTCAAGTGGATACGCAACCCTTTCTAGGGTCTAGTTTCCCTAGATAGTTCCTCATCTGTTTCTACCCACTCAGGTGAACAGGGGAAGATTCAAAAGATTAGGCATACAGTTTAAAAGAAATAATTGTTTGAAGTGTATCAAAAGAATCATAAATATACTCAAGGCATAAATTATACTAAGCCACATAATGCATAGAAACTTTTCATGAATTCATAGCATAATATTAGGAAACCAAATTCTAAGATATAACTACCTTATATCATTCACTTCGGTTCTCACACAAATTCATAGGATATATTCAGATGAAGATGTAGATTAACATTTTAGAAAATCAGTACTATACTATAGATGTAAGCATATTGTCAACTTTCTAAGTATGTCATATTCTCCAAAATAAGATGAGTTAAAGAAAACATATTCTTTAATCAAGGTAAACATTATGCCATTCGCATTTGACTTGTTATACCCACCTTGGTTTGTTAAAGACTATCATAAGTTCTATAATGTCTTCTATTTTAGTAACTTTTCTTTACCTTAAGAAGGTTTCCCAAGAGGTGGTACCTACCATGTCCTAGGTCATCATCTTATAACATATTATGACAAAGGCATAAGAGATCACGTTTGATATATTACATTCTTCATTATTTCTAAAAAAATAATCTCATATTATTTGCTAATTCTATCTAGTGACTTATACATTCAACAACTTTGCTATCAACATTATTGTACACTTTCACTTATAAATATATCAATTCACTAATCTACACTATATTAGTAATAATGCTATCATTTCTACTAATACATCCTATCAAATATTTAAGATTCTACAATTCATTTATGAAATGCATATAACAAAACATATCTTCTTAACGTAATTGCTTAAATAATTTCTAACTCTTTATCTATCTCCTAAGCAAACCAATTTCTCTCTAAATCTAGACCAGAATCATAGATTTGGAAGACAAAACATATAATAAGATCAATTTCTCTTTCTAAAACTAAATTATAGTCATGTATATATCACTAAACCAAATTCCCTTTAGCATATGAATATTTTATTAATAAACTAATTCAAAATGTAGACTTTTCCATAATATAACTCCATGAATTAGAAGAATACTTTCTATGTTCTAACATTTAGTTCATAACTCTAGAAAAATAATTTCCCTAGGTGTACAACCTTTTGAGGCACTGCAAGACAACATAGGCTCCTCTAAATGAAAGGCACTACAGGAGGAATCATAGACAATACACGCAACTAATAACATAATGTCAAAAAGAATTGTCATTTAATAGAAAACATAGATTGTAAGATATGCACAAAATGGATTATTAGAGGCTTTCGAGTAAACACAAGCAGGTGTAAAGCCAAATTCTACAACCTTTGCCAGCATCCTCTCTGCATGCATCAAAATGGGAGCTTTGGAACAAAGTATGGACATCCATCGAGGCTTAAAAGAAGGTGGATTTTTATTAGATATTATAGTTTGGAAAAGCTCTGGTAGACATATATGCAAAAATGTGGAAGCACAGACAAGGCACACAAAGTGTTTGAAAGAATACCTCAAAGAGATGTCATCTTATGGAATACAATGATTGTAGGATATGTGCAATATGGATGTAGTCGTGCAAGTTTAGAAGATGAGGGTTGTACATACTTCAATCACATGAGTACCCTTAATGCATTATGACTACAGTTGATCGCTATGTGTGCATGGTTAACCTTCTTGACGGTGTTGGCTATCTACAAGGCTTCGTTGTGCTTTTTACAATGAATGTGTGGGTAAGAACGTATGCCCATGCTTGAGAATGGGATGAGAAAATAAATGAAGGCAACATCACCATAAACAATTTGACATTATCAACATATTTCTAGCACCTAATATGCTAATCTAAATCTGGATTTGACGCACTCTATCAATATTGAAAGCTAAAAGGAAATCTTAGCAACTCAAAACTACTTGCTTAATTGAATACCCAGACTGGTATATATATAGCATCAAAATTTAAAAGTGGTGGAGGGAAAAATCACATGGTCAAATAGGAAAAACATGCAAAAATGTCATGGCTCAAGAGTGTTATCAACAACATAGAGATCACAAGGTTGAAAAGGCATAGAGGTTACTTAAAAATAGATAGATGCAAAGTCTTCTCAAATGGAGGTGCAGATAAAGTGTTTGCACTACATGTCTAGCCATAGAGATTGGTCTTAAGATACACAGGCTGGTCAGAAAAAGAAAAGATTTACAATTTAGAATCTTTTAAGGGATTGTGAAGAATTCAATAGGGAATAGCCATGCAAAATCTTTGGCTAACACAAAGAAGGTTTTACAAATTATTATGCAAATGCATGTAGAAGGTATAACACAATTAGATCAACCTAAATGTGATGTGGGAAAAGAAGATCCTAATCAACAATGAAGCAATTAGATCAATCTCTCCTCATATCACATTGGAACACAAGCGACCAAGGGATATAGACATGGTTATTGTCCCTAGAGAAGAGCCAATTTACAAGTTGGTGGGGACTTTGTTCCTTTGTTGCTATGATTAGGGATTGATGATAAACATATCAACTAAACTATGCAAATGAGAAGACCTAATGAGCAAACTAAGTAATAGTACAGACTATAGTAACATAGATCAGGAAGCATGAGCAAAGACAGAGTGAGCATACATGGTAGAACTTGTCACCAAAAGTAGAGGTTGTCTAGGCTAGACACGAGCATTATAGTCCTAGGTTTCTGGGGTAGATCAACTTATGTGCAACGATCTTTGTCTCTATAACCTTCATCTTCCTTTCATCCGTCGATATCAGAAATCCTTCTCTCCAAATCTGCACACATAAGGAGGGGGTAAAATATTTGGGCTATATAGAGGTTTGCCTTGGTCAAACCTCATGTAATTATTCTCACTTCCACAACAACAAAGATAAGAGTGATAGAGATTGTGTGCTCTTGGTCAGTAGAGGCAAATAGCTGATAAAGATAACAATAATCAAATATAATGTAACAAACTCACCATGAAACCCTAGTTGGACTTGATGTCCCAACACTAGTCGCAAACTAGGAGATTTTAGAGAAGGAAGAAGCTTCCTCAGATACCTACAAGGGTTAGTTCAATAGCAACAATGATAATTCACAAGTAGAGACCTTCAAATTCGTGTAGAGATCATATATCAAGTATTCATTCAAATATCACTTTGTCACCCTTTCAAATTAGAGCGAGAGAGATACATAAATATGAATCTCAATTACTTCTAAAAGAGTTCACGTTAGGCTGACAAAAGGTGTACCACCCGAAGTAGCAAGGTTGACACTCGAATTCCAAATAGTGTTTGGTGCAAAAAAGCTAGACCTGGCTATTGGGTGCCTAGTCCTGGCTAATTTGGCCCCCAAAAACTTAGCAATTAAGTCATTCAATTTTATTTCTTAATCAGGTCCCAAATCAAGCACTCTGTAGATGGAGATACACATACACATAGAAAGGAGTGTTAAACCTAGTGTGAAATTGTGAGTCGTGACAATTTCTGACACTACATTTAGCCCCCACTTTAGTGAGGATATGAGCTTACGTTCATACGCACACTAAATTACAGAGAAGATAGATCTCTTCACCAAACATTGAAGAAGTAGAATGTCACTAAGTTGAGAGGTGTGGTAGCCCCCAATCTTAAGATTCTATGAGTCTACAAATGCTTAGAAAAAGAGGTTACACACACATAAGACACATAGCATGAGTTACGTATGTACATATGACATATATCTGAAAACATAATAAACACAAGATGAAACCAAATATTATATGCCAAAACAACTTATACGATTAGCAAAATAATATGATCAAATCTAAACATACATGAAGCATACATAGAAAACAAAAGCATGCAAGGTCTGATTCTTGGGCTAGCAAGCTACATTCTACTAGGAATCAAACCGAAAACACACATCATGAGCCACATGCTAGTAAAATATGTTGTTTACTAGGTGGCTGTGAATGCATGGAAAAATGAAAATGTCATAGTCTAGTAAGATCCATATATTTACTATGTGAGATCCATGTCAATAGGTAGAAAATGAAAGCATCATGGGCTAGTCAAATCTATAGATTTACTAGGTGATCTTTAGGTCAACAATATCAAAGATTACAAGCCAAGCAAGATGCATTGTTTGTTGGGTAACTCTGGTAAAGTGCTACAAAGATGATCAAAAGGTGTTGTGATAGCATGACTAGCCACGTGGTGTATGAACAAAGTGAAGCACATAGCTGATTGTATGCCTCCACCTTAAAGTAATTGCTAATGCCATCTGGGAGGAATTGTCTTTAAGGTAGAGAATAATACATGCAAAATAGGGATGAGAGCTTTTCAAAAGCACATGCCCAAAAGATATGTTTCCAAAAGCTACATCGAAACAAGGGTTTGCCCCCGTGCATCATGTCGAGCATAAAGTAATATCAAATAATAGCACTAAGGGATCTACTTGACTAGAGTCAATATATTAATGGTTGTATAAAGGGATACTCATTTTAGGAACTGTCATCATCCTCCAATGAGTAGAACTATGGAGGAATAGGAAGAATTATCACATCAAATCAAAAGAAAATAAAACTTTAGGTCAACAAAGGAAAGATGCTAAATCATCCTGCACTTTGCATCATCCCCAAAAGGAATAAAACTGCATTTACAACAAATAGAGGAATGTCACAATAGATTCATTCCTTTTGTATCCTTGCACCAACAAGAGCATCAAGGATCATCCAAAGAGAACTAACAAACAAAATACATGTTAGGTAGCACATACATGGATAACATTACATACAAGCATATCACACATAAGACAAGGGTACCCCTCTTGCGAGTCAGACTATAGCAAATCATCCTCCTCCCAATCTTGCTCATCATAAAGGGATGGTGGACAAGATGCTAGAGGGACTACAACAAGTGCGGTACAAGGAGCGGTGTCAGGTTTACGACGTACTGAATCAATCACTAGAATAGGATCCTCATGCATTCATCTAGAGGCCAAGTCCATTGATTTTGTGAAAATCAAGGACAACTCTAGGAGATTTTTTGGTGATTCGAGGATGTCCTCTAAATCATGTTGAACACACTAGGATACTAAGAGGGGGTGAATCAGTATCTAAACAACTTCAAATTCTCCAGAGCAGATTAAAACTTAAGTATTACAGCATAAGCATGAAAGATCAACATAATACACATCAAAACATGACCCGAGATATAAATGGAAAACCTAACAAGGGAAAAACCATGGTGAGGATTAACTCACAATATATGAAGCTCAAAATTACAACTTTGTTTTGGGGCTACAACCCAAGGAACCTACTACTCCTTGTTGACTTTATTTTAGGGCTACAACCCAAGGAAGCTACTACTCCATGAAGACTTTGTTTTAAGGTCACTCCCAAGGAAGCTACAACTCCATGCAAACTTTGTTTTAGGGCTACAACCCAAGGAAGAAACTACTCCCTAAACTGAGAATGAACTCAGAGATGATTACAGTATGACAGTCCTATTGTCTGAAAACTAACATTGAAGCACACACCTTTAATGATTGCAATTCTACTTCTTCTGATGATTGGATCAATTAGGAACACTCTTCACTTCCCTCCTGTCACAAAAATGTCTTCAAGATGGATTAGGACACCCTCTAATACTTCTTCTCTTTCTACTTCAGTCGCACATCACAGTACATATGATATTCATACTCTACTCTTCACTCTTTCATTATTTTTATCTTTGCAATCATACATTACCTAGACCAACTAGGTTTAGAATATAGACATGACATTACATTGATTTTCATTACAAGTCAGCCAATACAACAAGAATATTACATTTTACAAGTCAGCTAGAGATTACAACATGAAACATGCATAGGGCAAGCCCTATCATGAACAACACGACTCGAGAGGAAAACACATGCCTTGCGGATACCAAAACATGCTTAGTCTGGTCCTAAGCATCATTCACAAGATCATTCATCAAGGAATTATTGAATGCACAAGACAACTGAGAGGGGGGTGAACCAGTTGTATCTTAAAACTTCAAAACCCTCACAAACATTCAAATCCCCATTAATTCAACTAACCCTTAATTTTTTAGAATGATTAATCATGAAAGCAGATAACAGAAACAGAACCAAATCAACAACATACATAAGGAAACACTAGATTTACATGGGAAACCCAACAAGGGAAAAACTACAATGAGGATTAGCTTACAATATATAGTAATATCAACACCAAATACAATAGGGCTCACTGCCCAAAAGAAAGAAAGGCTCACTGCTAGAATAGAAAAGAAGATAGAGAAGAGTGTTACAATGAGAACACCATCTCAATGCAATAGATAAGTCCACCACAACATCACCAACACCTTTGCAATCTTACTGAAGAATTGTAGACACCTTCTACTCATTACATCAAGTAATCTAACACATGAAAGCTTGCACTGCACTTTACAAATTCTCACTCTACAACTCTATAATTTACATCTCACACATCACACTTATCTATATTGTTGAAGGCAGAAGACAACTGAGAGGGGGGATGAATTAGTTGTATCAAAAATTCAAAACCCTCATAAACATAATCACATCCACATTTGTTTACTTAAACCCTTAATCTATTATGAAGATTAAACATGAAAATCAAATAACAAAAACTTAAACACATCAACACCATGCATAAGAGAACACCAAATTTTTACGTGTACAACCCTAAAAGGGAAAAACCATGGGGAGGATTAGCTCACAATATAAATTAGTAGCAATACTAAATTACAAGAGGCTCATTGCCCAAAAAAGAGAATGCTCACTGCAGGTGGACTCATTGTCCAAGTGGACTCACTGTCCAAGTGGACTCACTGCTCACTAAGAAAGAAAGAAAGAAAAGAAGACGTGGCTCACTACCATGAACTGATATGATATCATCTACCTCATGCCTGAGTTTAGTTCCAATGAAGCATAGTAAACATCACCTTCGTAGCCTCCCTAAAAATTATAGATGACTTCTGCTCACTGCATTAGGTCTTCTACCACATGAAAGTCTTAACTACCTCTGATTCAAATTCACAACATAAATATCACAATCCTCATGCATACACACATACACACAAATCCTTTACACTTATTTATATCAACATCAACCTTGAAACATTCACCAAGGTCGGCAACACATTCTGCAACCTTTGAAATAATCTCCAAGGTCGACAAACATACAGAATTCAAATTAGGTCTAGACCTAAATATTCCAACGGAGAAAAGAGACAAAGGTAGACCACTTCATAACTTAGCTCAGACCTAAAAACATCTTCACAAGCTTCAACATGCTTCCTCAATCCACGAAGCACATTCGTAATTAGTATTAACACCCAAGTTGGCTAAACTTGTGTAAACACCAAGAATAGTTAGGCACACGCTTTCAAGAACACAACCATAATTTGTGGACCAAGCACAAGGCTTTAAAATGATTTGGAAACATCCACGAACAACATGAAATCACCTGGGAGCCAACAAATCCAGCTACAACAAATCTCACTTGAAGACAGTTCACAAACTGCTCACAACCAACATTGCCAAGCTTTGCTACCTAAGAGAACTACATTCCCTAGCACCAAATCACAAGTCCTTTGGATAGAACATAGATATGGATCTTATTAACACTTATCCAAAACTACAAGACCAAAAACCAAACTACGGAGAAACGCAGAACAAAATACGTTCTTACAATCATACTTCAAACATAGCCAGGTACGGTCTTCAAACTAGTGAACATAACTCTCAAACCACAGCGTTTAGGAGCACCAAATTCTAGATTTAACATCTTCAACCACTTCTCTAAAACATATCCAAACCTCACACTCTGGTCTTCAACACATAAGAAATGTGGAGCAAAAACTCAGATAGTATCTTGTAAGCTAGAATACTTCTTCACAACACTATCTTCAGTATTTATCAAATTTTCTCAAAAGCACTTGGAAACCTAGCAAGAAGAACAATATACTAACATCACACAAACCCATTATATCACCTTAATACAATAACTCAATCAACCAACAACACCAACATCAGAAGATACAGATGACACCAATGACAACACAAACATGTTGACATCAATGACAACACCGATTAGCACATACTTGCAACAATCTCCCCCTTTGCCATTGATGGAAACATATGATGTGAAAAACCATCATGACACAATTCTGCACTAATCTCATTCTACAAGTCATTTAGATCACCTTAATACAATAACTCAATTAACCAACAACACCAACATTAGAAGATACAGATGACACCAATGAAAACACAAACATATTGACATCAATGACAACACCGATTAGTACATACTTGCAACAATCTCCCCCTTTTTCATTGATGGAAACATATGATGTGAAAAACCATCATGACACAATTTTGCACTAATCTCATTCTCCCCCTTTCTTTTATACATCTTACTCTCCCTTTGTTTTTCACATGAACCCTCTCCTCCTTTGATATCAATGGCAAAGGGTGACACATCTTTTTTCATTCTTGCTCTCCCTAAATAAGATGATGTACATACTTGCACTAATCTCAACTACTCTGAATACCTCCCCCTTAGGACTACTCATCAACTTGTACCATCTCTTACTTTCCCTGACTACAACACTCTTGAATGCCACTACCTGCTCCCCCTATGAGGTAGCCTCCATCATCAGTCTAGAAAAGAATGAATCCTAAATCACACTGGACTGATGCACTTCCTTATGCATCTAGTTCAAAGAAGGAGGGGCAATAACCCCTAACTTCTCCTAGAGATACTCAAATGTATCCTTAGGAAGAGCCTTGGTGAATATGTTAGCAACCTAATCCTTTGTAGGTACATACTCAAGCTTTACTTCTTTCTCTGCAACCTTCTCTCTCAAAAAGTGATACCTAATAGAAATATGCTTTGTTCTTGAATGCATCACTAGATTCTTTGAAATGTTAATGGCACTGGTATTGTCACAGAAAATAGGAATTGGATCATCATACTCAACTTTGATATCCTTTAAGGTTTGTCTCATCCATAACACTTGTGTGCAACATGATGCTAGTGCAATATACTCTGCCTCTGCAGTAGATAAAGTTATTGAATCCTACTTCTTGCTTAGCCATGACACAACTCTGTCTCCAAGAAAGACTGCACCACCACTTGTACGTTTCATGTCATCTATGCATCCAACCCAATCTGCATCTGTGTAGGCACTTAGGTTGAAGTCATTGTTCTTAGGATACCACAAACCATGATCTAGAGTTCCTTTCAAATACATGAATATCCTCTTCACTACCATAACATGTGACTTGCTAGGATCTTCTTGAAATATTGACACAAGACATACTACATGCATGATATCTGGTCTGGTAGCAGTTAGGTATAGCAGTCCTCTAATCATTGACCTATATTTGCTCTAATCAGCCTTAGGAGATTCATCATTCTTGCTCATCTTGTAACCAGTTGTCATGGGTGTCCAAACTGGTCTAGAATCTTCCATTCCAAACTTCTTCAACAATTCCTTGAGATACTTTGATTGTGAAATGAAAATGCCTTTATCTGTCTGATTAATTTGCAGCCCAAGGAATAAATTCATCTCACCACACATTGACATCTCAAATTCTTTTTGCATCCAATCTACAAAGTTCTTACACATACCTTAGTTTCCATCGAAGATTATATCATCCACATAGACCTCAATAATCAAGATTTGATCTTTGCTTACCTTGATGTATAAATTACTGTCTGCACACCCTTTACTGAATCCCTGCTACAACAAATACCTATCTAACCTGGCATACCAAGCTCTGGGAGCTTGCTTTAGTCCATACAATGCCTTTTTCAATCTGCATACCATATCTGGTTTGTCTAATAACTAAAATCCATCTGGTTGCTGTATGTATACTTCCTCTTCACACTCACCATTCAAAAAAGCTAACCTCACATCCATTTGATATACCTCAAAATCCTTGTGTGTTGCATAAGATAGAAACAACCTAATAGCCTTCAGTCTTACCACCGGAGCAAAAATTTCTTCATAGTCTATTCCTTCCACTTGTGAGTAGCCTTTACATACAAGTCTTGCTTTGTTCCTTACCACTTCTTCATTCGCATTTAATTTGTTCCTGAACACCCACTTAGTTCCAATCACATTCTTGTTCTCTGGTCTTGGGACAATTTCCCAAGTCTGATTCTTCTCAATCTACATCAGTTCTTCTTCCATAGCCTTAACCCAATACTCATCCTTGCATTCCTCAACCACTATTTTAAGTTCAACTTTGGAAAGTAAACATAGATTTACATGTTCTTTAGTAGCTTTGCTTCTTGTCAATACACCTTTACTCTTATCACCAATGATCCGATCTTCAGTGTGATACCTCTATACATACTTAGTAGTTTTAGGGGCTCTTTCAAGAGCATCTTGTTCTTCAACTTGTACTTCTGGTGTTACTTGAACTTCAACCTACACTTGCTTCTATTTGGTCTTTTCTTGTTCTCCACAAGAGGACTCATCTGATTCATATCCATTAATCTCTAAGAACTTCTGCATATCTTCATCAACCTTGACATTAACACTTTCAATAATCTTTCTTAGCCTCTTATTGTAGCACTGATAAGTTGTGCTTTTGGTAGAGTATCCAAGAAAGATACCTTCATCACACCTTGCATCAAAATTTCCTAGTTCTTCATCTCTTCTGATATAACATTTGCTTCCAAAATTTTTGAAGTATTTAGCATTGGGAATCCTTCCATACAATAGCTCATCTTTCACATATACTTTGTTCTGTATGTAGATAGTAGTATGAATTGCTTCTCTCTAATATACTTCTAGTAGATTTGTTTCCTTTATCATTGTCCTTGTAGATTCTTGAACAATCTTGTTCTTCCTTTCAACCACTCCATTCTACTGTGGAGTTCTAGGAGCAGATAACTGCCTCTTTATCCCATGATTCTCACAAAATACATTAAACTCATTAGAAGTAAAATCTCCTCCTCTATCAGACCTCAAACATTTGTTCTTCATATCCATTTCATTTTCAACCATTGCTTTAAATGCTTTAAACATATCTAGGGCTTTCGATTTTTTTTATGAAAAGTAACCCAAGTCATTCTAGAGTAATCAACAATGAATAACATAAAATACCTATCACCTTGAAAACTCCTTACTCTTGTAGGACCACAAAGGTCTGTATGAACCAACTCCAACAATTTGGTAGATGACTAATCCTTGCTTTTGAAGCTTCTTCTTGTAAACTTTCCAAATGGACATTTCTTGCATACAACAGTAATAGGCTTTGTTAACTTTAGCAAATCTCTCACAACTTGAACTAAACTTATCCTTACTAGGCTATCAAAATTGATGTGACACAATCTCCTATGCCATAGCGAACTCTCACTAATCTGAGTCATAAGGCAGTAACTAACACCTCCTTTGAGATGATAGACATTTCCACTTGTCTTCTTTCCAATAGCAATCATTGTTCCAAAGCTTTTTTATAATCTCACATCCATCATTCTAAAACATAAGATTGTCACACTTGCTACACATCTATCCAACACTCAAGAGATTATGCTTTAAACCTTTGACATAAAGGACATCATCAATGTTATGCTTTCCATCAAAACTAATTGAACCTTTTCCACAAATCTTAGCAGCTTCCTCACAACCAAACCTTACTACTCCACCATCAAACTTTTCAAGTTTAATAAACTTACTCTTATCACTTGTCATATAATTTGAGAATCCACTGTCAATGACCCAGTCATCTTTTTCACTCCTAGCATGCAAAGTACATATAACAGTATCTTTAGGGTTAGTACTTGCTTCTGGAATCTTTTCCTTCACACAACTTCTAGGGTTAAAAGAACCAATTTCATCTCTTATGGCAATAAATAAGCATTCATTATCCTTATCATCCTCAAAGTCAAAATCATCATCAGAAATACTTGCATAGTAATTTTCCTAATTGATTTACCTTTTTCCTTGTTCTTGATTCTCAGAGCTCTATCTGGACACCTTGAAGCATAATGACCTATTTTTCCACAACTGAAACATTTAAAAGGTAACTTACCACTAAACATACTAGTACCCTTTTTCATCCTTCTCACAAAGTTAGCCTCCACTTCATCAAAGTCTTCTGGATCCGATTCAATAGTATTCTTTGTTTTACCAGCTTTAAAAGTAGTCTCATCTTTTGCAGTTCCACCATTACTACCAAACTCTCTTATTTCAAAAGTAGTTAGAGTGTTGAGCAACTGTTCTTTGGTAAACTGATTCAAATTTTGTAATTCTTCAATAGCAGACACCTTATGACTGTAAGATTTAGAAATGGTTCTAAGTACCTTCAATATTACTTCTTGATCATCTATTTTTCCACCAAGTCCCTTAATGCCATTGACAACTTCATCTATCCTCTCTAAGTAGCTTGCAATGTTTTCATCTTCAGACATATGCATGGTTTCATAAGTGAGCTTCAAATTCTGCATTTTAGCCCTTTTGACCTTCTCATCTCCTTCATAAACACTTTCCAACCTTTTCCAAATCTCATTAGTAGTCTTCAAATCCATAACTTTCACCAGTTCAAAATTAGTAAGTCCACTTAAGAGAGCATTTTTTTCCTTACAATCTATTTTTGTAACTTTGATTTCATATTCAGTATTTACACCACTCGTAGGTATAGAGTAATTTGACTTGACACATTTCAAGACATCATAACCAAAAGAAATTAGAAAGGCTTCCATCCTTGTCTTCCAAAGTGCATAGTCTGATCCATCAAACAAGGGAGTATCCTTCTTGTGCACCATCCTAGATCTACCTCAAGCTATTAAGCTTTCTTCAAAGGAACCTGTTGGTTATGATGTTAGTCATAAACACACATAGATAAAGAATTACAAATCAAACCTTTATCATCTTGAAAGATATGATGAATTTGGAGAATTCATGATCCCAAGTCTCCATGGATTCGTTCATAATCTACTGATGTTACTCAGTGGTTTGATGTGCCATGCTATTTCATTCAAGGGGTCCTACATTACTCTTCTCTCAGAAACTGATGTCTGAACATTTGGTTTTCCACCTACTTTCTATAAATATTTTAACAAACAAGGTTAATCCTACTGTATTCAACAAATGATGAGGATATTTCATAAGTTTGATCAATTCTTTTGATCATCAACTGTTATTGATTAGTTTTACCTTTTGCAATATGGATTCATCTAAATAATGTGCCTTTAAGTATATATTTGCATGATTATTGTTGAGATTTATATGTATTTGAATGATATTTTCAATTATACATGCTAATTAGCTCAGATATGCTATGAATATTCAATTTCCTTCGGGATATCAACATATTTTCTTATATTTACTTGAGATTATCTATATATTTGCAATTGTGATGATGATTTCTATCAAATTAAACAAATTGTAATGAATGCTTTCTAATTTTTACTAAAATGAGTGAATCTTTAGCTATTGATCCATATAAATTCCAGATACAGTCATGAAGAGAAGGAAATCAAACCATAGGTTCACCAGGGTGTTCCACAGCTAAGTATGGTTGATGAAAAGTTCAATGGACAGGAATAAAGACAACATGCACAACATGAATTGCACTCCAAGGGATGCAGTAAATTAAAGTACAAGCCAAGAATTCATCCACAAATTACTCAAAGTATACGATTGTATGTAATCTAGATCTTCTTCATTAAGTATGCAACAGACATGTATATTTACAATTAGCTTTGAGAATTAGTCCTAAGGCTTCAGCAATCTAATCTCAATTAAGTTTCAAATATGTTACAAGGTGCACTCCATCTCCTTTTATCGGACAAAGAGAGGAGGCAATTACAAATGATCAAATGATCAAGATTTAGCTATCAAAATCAACGGTCCATATCATCTTTGACTTAGTCAACAAATGTCAAACATGGCACAGGTTACCAACTAGCAACCATCTGGTGGTACTTAATCACTTCTTTATCACATGATGCATATGACCCTGTCATCCCACATGCTTACTCATTCTTCATCTTCTTCCTTAGTAGATGGGTCATCTCCTATATGTGCACTGATTATCCCCCTGATGAGTTCATATGCTTGCACTATTTGTTCAATCTCTCCTCCATCTTGGACCTTAGCTTTTGCTATAGCATGCTCTTGTGAATGGAGTTGTGTTTGTAATGCAGACCACTTGTTCTTTCTGCTATTCATCATTTCATTATATCCTTCTACTTTTGCTTTCATCCTCATGGCTTTACTAACTATATCTTCTGACAAATGGTGAAGAGGGTCATCTGTTGCATATTTAAAATTGTCATGAAAGGCTTCAATTGCAAAATCAGCATCTTGATTTTCTATCATCCCTTCCACCTTATCCTCTAGAACTTCTAGGATGTTTATCTCTTTAGACATGAGGTGATGCAACTTGACACTGATGTCTCTGAGCTTTGTGTTGCATCTCCTTAGGATATCCGATTCAAACTTTGTATCCTCATACCATATATCTAATAGTTGTGAAGTATGATTGTTTAATATCTTATTGTATATGAGTACCTTCACATCTATGCACTTCATTTCAGCTAGAGCACTCAGATCTTTTTCTACTTTGACTGATCTCTATCTGACCTCCTTTTGTAACTTATTTACTTTGCTCCTCAATGTGCTGAGCAAATTCTAATTGGTGAGGGAAGTCTTTATTACCTTTTCTACTTCAAAAATGAATTGAATAAACCAATTACCCATCACATGTGCTTTATGTTTCATGATATCCATCCTTGTTACCTCATCCTGAGATATAATGGCCAAAGGGGTAGCTGTGCTGACTGGCATGTGATTTGGGTCAATTAGTCCCTTTATGAATGTATGCAGTTGAGAAATGTGCTCCTTGTACATTTTATTTTTGTCTTTCTCCCTTTCCACACTTTTTAATAATGAATCAATAATATCTTTCGTCTCTTGGCCTTCTTGCTCTTCAGTAGCAAAACCCAAATCAACATTAGTCATCTAGAATTCATTAATACTTATCTATCCCTTTACTTTATCTGCTATAGGCAAAGCCACCTGAGCTATTCTTCTACCTGTGGTAGGATCTCTTTTTATTGCAGAAGTGGGCCTTGCCCTTCTCTTTGGTTTAACCATGTTAGCTGAAAATAATGCAGCAATATCAAATTCAAGTACATCACTAACTTGAGGTGGATTCACCTCTTGTCGCAGCTAATACGGTACTTCATTAGTAGACCCTTGCTAGTCGGTATGCTCAATGTGAGCATCATGAGACTCTACATTTTGCTCCACCCTCTGTGGTGAAGGTTCTTTTCTCCATTCATCTTGAATTTCCTCATGACAGACCTCCTCCTGTGTAGGGGTTTCTTGTTGTACTCTTACATTCTCATCCTGTGTATCTTGTTATACCTGATCCTTATGAGGGGTTTGAGCACCCTGATCTAGTTTCTCTGGGTGATCATCCTGATCATCACCCTTATTCATTTTTTCTTCTTTTCTCTGATCATCACCCCTTTGAAGACCTTGTTCTCCATCTTTTGATGTGTCCATTTCTCTAAGGTCTTGGGCTTTGTCCATTCTTTCTTCAATTGTTCTTATTTTAGGCATTTGCTCATTGCCTTGACCATCACCTTGATCAAGCATTTCTTCATCCTCCATATGTACATTAACTTCTAATTTACCTTGTTCTAGAGGTAATTCTTCATCTTTGTTTTGGTCTTCATCACCCTAATAAGTCAAGTCTATTGCAGCGGGGCTAGTGACTTGATCAACGGATCTTGTCAATCCAATTTGTTGTGCCACCACTTTAGGGTTACCTTCCTCTATTTCTTCTACTTCGACCTCCTCATTATGAACTTCCTTTTGTGCTATGGGGGTGCCGTGGGGGGTCATCTTAGTATTATTTATTAATGTCTCCATAGAACTGGCAGAGACCTCATTTACAACATCATCATCAGATAATTCTACTATGTTGTCTAATGGAAAGGGTTGCTCACCTCTTTCACTATGCATTTCTTTTCTTTGTTCCTCTGCCATCTCAAAATTGAACTTCATGATATCAGGGATAGGGACTTCATGCTGTAGATTCCTCTAAATACCTTCACCACCTGCTCCTCTCAATAGGATGGGGTTTATATCTACTGTTCCCCTCATAACCGGTGTTTGTTTCTTCTGAGGTGGCTATTGTACCTTCTTCTTTTTCCTCCTTATCAGGATATCATCATCTGATCTCTCTTTCTCTTCTATAATAGTAGGGGCAAGCTTTGCAACAATTTCCTTCTATTTTACAGGTGCACTAGGTGATGTTGCAGCAGATGTGGAAGCCGCATCTCCCATTTGCTGAGGTTGTTGAATGACTGTCACCCCAATAGCTTCGTTCCCTTTCTTGGTTTTACTTTGTTATCTTTCTCCTTTTGACAACCTCTTTTACTTGAGCAAATCATCATATTCCTCATCTAATAATTCTTGTCGTTTTCTCTTGTTATCAACAGTGGGCACCACTCCCTTCTTCTTCAGTTTAGTGACCTCTACATCTACCCAGTCTTTGGTCATTTGTATGACCTTTTGCAGTATCTAATCTAAGGAGGTCACCTCTGGTTGACTCCAATCTAGGGCAGATATTGTCTCATTATACACCTTAATCTTGTCCTCATATTCTTGGGACATGATCTTCTCATCATCTTCATGTAATTATACAGGCATTGGTATGCAATCTAATGTGTGTATCTGCTTCAAAGTAAGTCTCTGATAATCCCTCCTTACTTATGTCTCATCATCACAATCGTCCCAGTAGTCTTCAATGTGTCTCTGATGCATGGGCTTCTTGAGCAAGGATTGCATTCTATTATAGGGGTCATATGGCCTAGCCAGCGAGAAGGGTTGTAGGGACGTCAAATTTAGTCCTCTGATTACATCTTTTATACTCTCCCTATCTAGACACATATACCATCCAATCATGATTAGAAATAGGATATTTGGTATCTTTCCTTTTTCAATATAAGCTTCTACTGAAGGCAAAATCTACCTGGCAAGCTCCATCAAGATGACCTTGTCATTAGGATACCTTGGCAACATGAGAGGTTGCCTAGTGAAACCTTCCACTCTTATGTATGAAAATGTGGGGAACTAGATGAACCAAGCCTCATGTCTGTATATAACAGCTTGAGCTTCTATGCTCAGTCTCTTCGCTCTATCTTCCTCCATAGTCCTAACAAGGTGCATGGATAATGAATCATTCACTCTCCGGTAATGTTGGAGAGACTCTCTTATTTTAAATTGTGGATAATGGTCCCAAATGTTTACATCTCTAGGGTTACTTCTGACCCTGCCCATTGTTTGTAATCCATCAAAGGTGCCTCTGAATGCACAGTCATATACCACATAGGAGGTCATATGCAACATATTATTTTTCCCTCCTAACTTCCTCATCCACTCATCTAGGTTGTCGCTTATGATTCTAGCCCACTGGGGTTTTTGATTAGTACTTTCTATCATCTTTATGATGCCATACATCCAATTATGAAAAGACCGAACATTCAGTTTTCCTATCATCCTACTGAGCATTACCATCATATACTGAGTATGCACATAGGTTTCAAGAACTCTGTATCTAATCTGTTCTTTCAGACTGCCATTAGATCCTGCAATGAAACATGTATACATTTTACCCTAACGTGTTGTGTGCAGGGATGTATTCAGTGATCACATGAGTTTTATGGTGTTATCTCTTTCATTCTAATACATTTCATGCATCATCATACTAATTTATTATGGTAAAACCATTTTTTACCTATTCATAAACAACAAAAGAGGGTTTTATCATTACATACCTGATAATCACTACCCTTTTACTATGTAAGTGATGTCTAGATATGAGCATGTTCACCTTGTAGTTACCATTCTATTTTCATCATTCGAATGTGTATCCCATTCCGTTGAGCTCACAAGTTGCAGTAATGTCACCTTAATCACGCAGGGCTCTATATTTCTTCGTTTAAGTGTTTGGTAAAATTCAAAATGAGCTCAGATCCTTACTTTTAATCGATCTCAATGAAAAATTAGGGTGTGATTAATGTCCTCCTGTTAGTATTCATCGATTGAGGACTTATCACCGACCATGTGATTAGAGCATCCACTGTCAATGATCCAGTAGTTATTTTCCTATCTAGCATGAAAAGCTGACATCAAGGTGTTAGGAATTTGTAGGTCTATCAAACCAATTCCACATAACCCAATAGGAGAAACAATATGCAGAAACAACCATAATGCAAAAGATCAATGAACAAGCAACAAAGGAACATAATATATACCCTGGGAAAATCCTTTGCAAGGAAAAACCCAGCCTCCAAAAGCATCCATGCTCACATGTATATTCATCAATAAAACATTACAATACAATATCTAAGCCTCCATGAATTTACCCCTGAACCATCAAGCACCTCCAATGCAACCTCCATGTGTACAAGCATGAATCCACACATCACCTGCCATGCTTCACAATCTGCACTTACAAGAGAGATCTCAATACAATGATAGCCTCTCACAAAACCTCTATTCACGTACATGAAATATCCAACCAACCTCAAATAATAACCTTGTGCTTGATTTTATAATATAAGCTCACACATTACATTGAGAAAACCATGTGCCCCAAAACCATGGGTAACACAAAACCACTTGACACCACATTTGACTATTAGTACTAACTTTTCCCAATAAATCAAATAATACAAATAATATATCCCAATGTTACAATACAACATAAAGTGGACCCAAATAATTACATCGTGTGATTAACCACACCACCTAGGTGCATCACAACTAAATAATTATTTAATTACAACATTATAAAATATATCAAAATATGCAATGGTGTACAACACCATATCCCAACATTCTCCCACTTGTTGTATACATTGCATAAGGGTCAATCAATGAAATACATCATCATAGGCAAACATGAAATCACATGAATCTCCATAATGCTCTCGTGCTCCATCAAGATACCTGCAACAAAGCAAAGTGACCACCATCTCAAGCAAGAACTCCTCTCATCCTCCAATGTGCCACCTATGGAAGAAAAGGAACATGCCAAGGTGAAGATGCACCAATCCAAAGAACACAAGCATCAAATCCAAGTGATAACATAAGGCTCCAAGCTGCTATCAAAGGTAAAAAATCCCACATGACTAAAAATAGTACCCACAACATATGCTAATACATCCAACCATCCATACCTCATAGGTATCAACAACATCGATAAACTCATGCCAATAACATATCCAACCCATATACTGTAATCACAATCTCCATGTATAAAACTTGTCAATGAAGAACACATACATCTAGGAACTCCCACTACATGGGTAATGTCAAATCTAAAAATAGATCCAAGACATACCAAGTCTATCAATCAACACTCGAATTAAGGTGTGGCTAATCAGCAAGCCAATGTAGTATCAAGAACAATCACAATGATCCACACATGCATGATAAATTGCTGCATACTCTGTCACAACATGTCACCATAACTATCCAAAGTCCAACCATATCAACATGATCCTCTAGAAAGAAGTGATAAGACAAAGAGAGAAAACCTGTAAATCATAATGTCCTTCTA
Source organism: Cunninghamia lanceolata (assembly GCA_027924645.1). Taxonomy (NCBI): domain Eukaryota; kingdom Viridiplantae; phylum Streptophyta; class Pinopsida; order Cupressales; family Cupressaceae; genus Cunninghamia; species Cunninghamia lanceolata. The sequence continues at coordinate 14,195,441 of BSBN01001048.1, forward strand.
CAAAACACCTCAAAGTGCTAAGCTGTGTCAAGTATGATCTCCTCTACAACCCCAAATGAAAAGCCTCAACAACACTCAACCATTCAATCTCATAAGATCAAATAAACATATGTAACATGTAACCAACATGGATGTAAGCCTCTCTAATCAAGGTAGACCAAACTCATAACCATTCAATAACCAAGAATAAGCCCAATCACGTCTCCTAAACTCCTCATAATGAATATCATAAATTAAACAATATGAACAAGGAGATAACCATGCTAACATCCCTCAAATGAACCCTCTAGAACAATAATTGTAGCTCAAGATCCATATCTATGAGAAGATGAAACATAAAGTAAAATGCATCTAAAAGGATGGGCAATACCTCATAGATGATAAACTGTTGAGTAGACCAGGAGTGGGGAATGAGAATGCTCCTCCAGGATACACCAAGCCACATAGACTCTCTCCAAGAACAATCTCCTTTAGGTCCATAATGAACTCACGTCCATATCTAGGTGTAAGGCTCCTCGATCTATCTGCTAAAACCTCCAAAGAGTAACTGTCTCAACAAGTGTCTCTAATCACAAGAGAACTCCTGCCTCACCTAAGTCTCCAAGTATCCATGAGCACTTGTAACTAACCAATACATGCCAAACTCCAAATGCAACATAGAACCATCATGCACTAATCAAGTAAATGATCAAAGTACTCAATACCAAGAGAACCAACAAGACCACGGTCAATGCTCCTACTACAAATCTGCATAAACAAGAAGCCCGTCATGACATCATGATCTAACCATCTCCTCCAAGAAGATCACATGCAACAAAGCGTACAATGATGCATACATCCTGTCTCAAGAGAACTTGTATCGTGCCAATACTCTAATCTAGAATCAAGAGTAAACCATGACATAATATCAACATCTCTAAACCAGCATAAACATGTCATACTAACAAATCATAAACCTGACACCTCAACCAAATACTCAAATAAGTCTTCCATGGTAAACCAAGATGTCAACATCTCCAGTCATATGAAGATAACCATCTCCTGACAACTGAACTAAAAATGTCAAAGAACTCTCACAACCAAGAGCTCCTCCATGACACCAACATCCATGGCAGAAGATCATCCATCACATATGATGAATCCAACATGCTGCCAAAACTCCCACTAAACCATGATACTGAGATATCCATGACAACAAAGTAACCATCTCCTAAATGAAGATTATCCATGGCTCCAAACCAATCAAGGAATCCCACTGTAACATCAATAGCTCCCAAAAGGTCTAGTGAACCAAAAACTCCAAACAAGAAGATAAAAAACCATCATTGTCAAAAGCTAACATAGAACCATGTATCCAATCTCTCCATGACATTGTGATAAACATGATGCAAGTCCCATCAACCAACTATCCAGGCACTCTAATCATCCATCCTCTTATCCCAAAGCAACATACCAATGCACAAATGACACTAGACAAGGCCAACTAACAAAGTTTGCATAAACACTAAATTAATCTAGTGGATATAGACAGTCCACATCCAAGTTACCCCACTATAGCTAAATAGGTGATTAGCCTACAAAACTACATAACTCATAGACCCAAACAAATGTTACATGCAAACTGAGATATCAAAGAAGACAACCTGTAGACTCCAAGACTCAAGCACCAAATCAACTCTAGATTCAATTTGCCAACAAGTCCACAAACGAGTAACCATAGTCAAGGAACTAATCAAGCATCCAGGAGATAAGAACAATCCCCTAAAACAACACCACGACACCACCTGTAATCATGAATCAAACATCATAGCCCATACCTGTCAATCGCATACATGATAATGTCGTGCCAATGTAAAAGTGTAACTGCATATCCATGAGACCATAATCATCGTCATTGCTATACCTATACTCAATTCCCACTGAAACGAGACTCCAAGTCTCACATGAGTATCAACCATGTCCTCAAACCAAAAGACAACTTGTACCTGTCTCCATCAAAGTCGTAACTCTGAAAACCCCTGTAAACTTGTATCAGGAAGTACCAAATCTAAAAACTTGCTATACCATGCTGATGGTCTCATAACAACATGTACTCCCACAAGTTTGTGCCAACAAATCCATCTGAATGCACTCGTAAATGCACTCTGAATCTCAGGCTCCTACAAGTGATCAAACAAGTACCAAACTCTCTTTGCACATCAAACTAAAAATCTACACAATCCAAACTATAGTACACTGCAAGAGCTCTCCATCACCTATCCAAAATCCAAAATCTGATTCCGTATGTGAAAGTTATAAGCATAAAACTGAACTGGAGCAATGCGGGCTTCAAACACCAAATTCTGATGCAAATAGAAAAATCTTATCATGGAACCTATACCGCTGCATAGTTCTCAGAGAGAGCTTTCTGACGCCTATAAGAAGTCAAAAAACGGATACTGTATGTGAAAGTTATGCCCTCCGGAAGAAAAGGCACTCTGAGGGCTAAAACTGGACCCCTGGTGGGCCCCTGTACCCTGATGACGTGGCATGACATCATTGTTGATGTCATCACTTCTGACTGGGCATGAGGTGGCACTGACTTGGCATTGGGTTGGCATCTTTTACTGACTTTTGACCAGCGGATTTCAAACTGGGTTTAAAAAATGTTTAATTTCTCCATTGGACCCCACCACCATTTTAATTGGATTTTAATATTTTTAAAAAAGGTCCAAAAATAAAAATAATAAAATGCTGTCATAAATTTCTTTACCCCACCACCACCTTTTTGGTTTTAAAAAGGTTTTAATAAAAATTTTAAAGTTTATTTGTTTTAGTTTAAACCCCATATGGGCTACCCACTCCACTCAAACCTTTTTAAAGGTTTTAATAAAGTTTTTATTTGTTGTCGTATTCCTAGGCCCAAAGGCCAACAGGAGAGGGTATGGTGGTGGTCATACCCTGCAATTCTACGCAGGACTGGTGGTACGGGGGTCTGCGTACCCCTTTCTACCATAATTTTTATTTTTTATTTTCATCTTGCAAATTTCATTTCACCTCTATAGTTTAATTTTTTTTTATTTTCAAAACTATAGACAATTTTTCAAATGTGCAGGAAAAAAAATTAATTAGGCGTACCTCTACGATCGTACGACCGTATCGCCGTACCAGCAAATCAGGGAGGGGGCTAAAAAATTTTGCATTTTGCTCCTGTGGCCGAAATAGGTCAAATTTTATATGAATCTTCGTTTCTTAGGCCTCCTAGACTCAATGGTGAGGTCCGTTTTGTCCCAGGAGGTCATCTGTAGAAATTTCACCTCAAAACCCTCATGAAGCCGAACCATAAAAACCCTCTTCAACAATGATTTTTCAATCACCAGATCTGCAACATGCACAATAAACCTCCAATACCCAGAACCCCTAATCTACAATACAACCTGCACAAAACCTTGTAGTGTCCCAAATCCTTACATGTATTGCCATGGCTTCCATTTTGCACCTGATCTACACACACAAGGGTTATACATATCCAAAGAGCTCACACCTCCCTCAACCATAAACATGGCTCTGATACCAACTATTAGGAATTTGCAGGTCTATCAAACCAATTCCACATAACTCAATAGGAGAAACAATATGCATAAGCAACCATAATGCAAAAGATCAATGAATAAGCAAAAAAAGAACACAATATATACCTTGGGAAAACCCTTTGCAGGAAAAAAACTAGCCTCCAAAAGCATCCATGCTCACATGTATTATTCAGCAATAAAACATTACAATACAATATCTGAGCCTCCATGAATTTACCCCTGAACCATCAAGCACCTCCAATGCAACCTCCATGTGTACAAGCATGAATCCACACATCACCTGCCATGCTTCACAATTTACACTTACAAGAGAGAGCTCAATACAATGACAGCCTGTCACAAAACCTCCGTTCACGTACATGAAATATCCAGCCAACCTCAAATAATAATCTTGTGCTTTCTTTTATAATATAAGCTCACACATTACATTGAGAAAACCATGTGCCCCCAAACCATGGGTAACACAAAACCACTTGACCCCACATTTGACTATTGGTACTAACTTTTCCCAATAAATCAAATAATACAAATAATATATCCCAATGTTACAATACAACATAAAGTGGACCCAAATAATTACATAGTGTGATTAACCACACCACCTAGGTGCATCACAACTAAATAATTATTTAATTACAACATTATAAAATATATCAAAATATGCAATAGTGTACAACACCATATCCCAACACAAGGTACCTTCAGCATTAATACTTACTTCTGGAGCCCTTTCCCTCACACATCCCTCAGAGTTAGCAGAAATAGTTTCATCTTTTAAAGTTATGAACAAGCATTCACCATCCTCATCATCTTCATAATTAGATTCATCATCAAATATACTTGCATCTTCTCTAACATAATAATTTTTCTTGATTATCTTACCTTTGTTCTCCCTATTTTTGTTATTCAAATATTTGTTTAGACATCTTCAAGCATAATGACCTATCTTTCCACAACTGAAACACTTGAAAGGCAACTTACCACTATAATTTCCAGTACCCTTTTTCATTCTTCTCACAAAGTTAGCTTCTACATCATCAGAATCCTTCTGATCTGATTCCACAGTCTTCTCTAATTTTCCAGCCTTAAAAGCAATCTCAACCTTTGTACCAAATTATCTCATTTCAAAAATAGTTAAAGAACCATACAACTAATCTCTAGTATATTGATGTAGATTTTGTAATTATTCAATAGCAAAAACTTTATGACTATAAGCTTTGGGAAGAATTCTGAGTACCTTCTTTACCACTTCTTTTTCTTCCAGATCTCCACCAATACCTCTGATGCAATTGACAACTTCATCTACCTTCCGTAAGTAGCTTGTGATGTTTTCATCTTCAGACATTCACAGGGTCTCAAACATGATTTTTAGATTCTACATCTTAGCTCACTTGACCTTATCATCTCCTTCATAAATGCTTTCTAACTTTACCCAAAGTTCTTTAGCAGTTTTCATATTCATAACTTTCACCAATTCAGAATTAGTAAGACCACTTAAAAGAGCATACCTTGCTTTAACATTATTTTCAAAGGCCTTGATCTCATTAGTAGTACTTGGACCATTCTCAAGCATAGTGTATCTAGACTCAACAGACTTCCAGATTTCAAATCCAAGAGAAACTAGATAACCTTCCATCCTTATTTTCTAAAATGTATAGTTTGATCCATCAAACAGGGGAACATCTTTCTTGTGCGCTATCCAAGATCTACCTCAAGTGGTTAAGCTTTCTTCCAAACGAACCTTGATCTGATACCAATTTTTGAATTCACAAGACAACAAAGAGGTGGGGTGAATCAGTTGTATCTTAAAACTTCAAAACCCTCACAAACATTCAGATCTACATTAATTCAATTAACCCTTAATCTATTAGAATGATTAATCATGAAAGCATATAATAGAAACATAACCAAATCAACAAAATACACAAGGAAACACTAGATTTACATGGAAAACTGAAGAAGGGAAAAACCATGGTGAGGATTAGCTCACAATATAAAGTAATATCAACACCAAATACAATAGGGCTCACTGCCCGAAAGAAAGAAAGGCTCACTGCCCGAACAAAAAAGAAGATAGAGAAGAGTGTTATAATGAGAAAACTATCTCAATACAATAGAGAAGTCCACCACAACATCACCAACACCTTCACGGTCTTACTAAAGAATTATAGACACCTTCTGCTCACTGAATCTAGTAATCTAACACATGAAAGCTTGCATTGCACTTTACAAATTCACACTCTACAACTCTGTAATTTGCATCTCACACATCACACATATCTATCTTGTCATCCCTCAACAACTCAACACCTATTTATACTATCTTCAACCTTGAAAACATTCTCCAAGGTCAGCAATGCACCTTAACCATGTAAATTCAAATTAGGTTGACACCAAAACATTCTTGCAGTGGAAAGGAATGAAGGTGGACCACAACACGCCATAGCTAGGACCTAAATCCACTCACACACACCACGCCACACTTCCACAATCTTCAAGGCAAATCTGCAATTAGTGCAAACACCCAAAGTCGACCGAACCTGTGTTAACACCATAATCATTTAAGTACACACTTCCTCAAAACCAAAGATGACTCATGGACAATAAACCATGCTTGAATAAAATCTAGAATAACCCACAAACACCCTAAAATCTAACAAATTCCTTTGCAACAACTTTCACCTGAAGAAAGTCCACACCAAGTATACTCAAACATTTCTGCCATACACTACAACTCAAGAAATCAAATTGCAGAGCACCAAACCACAAACAACTTCAACTAAAGGTAGATATGAACATTATCAACACACTTGCATAACCGCAAGACCAGAAACTACTTTGCAGAGAAATGTGGACCAAAAACATTTCTCCTAGACACCTCTGCAATACACAGTTCACACACTGGTGAACACACCTTCCTCTGCACAATGATCCAGCACACCAAATTTTGAATGTAGCACCTCTAAACACCTCTGATCAACATATCCAAACCGCACAAGCATATATTCAGCATAGAAGCAATGTGGAGCAAAACTAGAACATCACTCTATATGCTAGAACACCTTTACAACACATTATTTCCTCTTTTATTCAAATTTTCTCAAAAGCACTTGGAAACCAAGCACCAAAAACAATCATCAACATCTTGAACACTTCCTCATCATCAGATACAACATCAACTCAATATCAATTGCTCACACTCTTGCAATAATCTCTTGCTCATATAGTTGACATCGATGACAACATAAGCTTGTTGACATAAATGACAACACCAACTACACATACTTGTAATAGGAATATCATCTGCACATGACACCTATTTGAAATAGGTCACCCTTAAGTAAGAACACATGAAGCTTGTAGCATACTGGTCATTTCACCTTGGCAGTACCCATAGAAGTTTAAGAATTACTTGCGATACACCAAAACACTCGATATTTTACAAAAGTATGCATTGAGCCTCTCTGAACATGTTCACAAAATTTTATTGACAAGTCTTCACATCCGGAAGAGTGTAGAGTATTCTAACAAGTCTTCATCACCTTGCTCTGTGCCCACCAAAAGCTCCTATTCCTATCAGGATTGAACCCCATAACCCTCCCCTGGTGAGGGAAGGCCCGGTCATCACAATAGAAGTTACCCCAGATTCTTATGCCAAGTCTTTAAAACCTGGTAAGAAAAAACCCAAGATGACTAATAGTCCTGAACCCACCATAGAGGACCTCACCCCCACTTCTCCTGCTACTATCCCCAAAAAAAGAAAAATTAGTTGTGATAATGCTTCCCTACCCAGTAAGAAGAAATGGGGAGCCGTGGAAGAAGGCTATGAAACTGCTAGTGAGATTAGGACCTTGAAAGCTATCCTGGTGGTTGAAGAAGTCAGCATTGAGGAAGATAATGAGGAATTTGACAGCACTGAAGAGGAGGCTTATACCCCCACTAAAAGAAAAATGTGCTACCCAACTACCGGGAGGTCATCTGGGTTGGTTGCTAAGCCGGCATCCTTGGCCAAGGGGAAAGCAACTATGTCTGAGAAGGAGGAGGTTGTGATTATGCAGGAAAAGGACTAGCTAGAGGGGAAGAATTCTGAGGTAGAGGAGGATGCGCAAGGAGAGGGTAACTCTAAAGAAGGCACCAAGAAGGGTTATACAGAGCTCCAAGGTTCCCAGTCAGAACATGGACACTCTGGTGGAGGAGACTGAGCAAATGGGTGGTGACATTTCTGTTAACAAAGGCAACAAGATTGAGGTGTTGGATGCTGGTGAAGAAGGTCCCAGTAACTTCCTAGATTTTAATGTGCAAGGCTCAGATACTGACAGTACTGAGGAGGAGATTAAAGTGACCAATAAGAAGAAGAAAGGTACTAAAAATAACAAGGACAAGGCTAAAGAGACCCTAGAGGATAGGATGACCCATCTAGAACAAAAGTTTAATACCCTGGCCAAGTTCTCTACCAGGGTCATGCACAAGTCCGCCACGACTCTGTTGGCTCTCCAGAAGAAGGGTCTAAAAGACCAGGAGAAAATGGACATGAAGATGAAGAAGTATGAGGACGTGCTCTAGTTCCTTATTGATGACTAGGACAAGATGTTCAATTAACCATTGGTGGCCGGGGGTTGGTTTGCTGTCAGTTTGCGGTCGGTCTGCTTTCTCTGTGGCATCCTATTTCTCTTATGCTTTATATACTGGTTCTGTAGTTTTCTTCTAGGTTGCTTAACTTTAATGGTTTTTTCTGAACTATTTGAGTTTTGGTGAGCCCTTGGTGGTTGTTTTGTTATGGGATCGGCACCCTTTTTTGCCGCTTATCTTACCAAAAACAAGTCTTCATCACCATTTTACTCTACAAGAACATAAACTGGAACTCTGTCACACATGAATTTTATTACTAAAGGTATACAAACTATATTTCTTGGATATAACATCTTTACAACATACTAAACTTAGATACTAAACCGCATGATCATATCTGCAATTGTGGAGAAATGCAAAGCAATTTCCCAAGCAGTCTCCTAGGCAATTTTTTGTGGCAGAAGTCTTCATCACTTTCCAGAGATCAAAACCTATTTGTGTTCTTGTGATAGCTCATGCGGACATAGAAACACACATTTTCGTGCTTCTAATTCCCATATTAATATATCTTCTTGATGCTTCTAATTCCCATCTTAATATGTCTTCTTGATGCTTCTAATTCCCATCTTAATATATCTTCTTGATGCTTCTAATTCCCATCTTAATATGTCTTCTAGATGCTTCTAATTCCCATCTTAATGTGTCTTCTTGATGCTTCTAATTCCCATCTTAATATAACTTCATACTCCACTCTACATTGACCAAGGCATGACATCCAACCATGAACTTCAGTAACCACATTACATTCAACATGACATCCAACCATGAACTACATAAACCACATCACAACCAACATCAACAATGTATCAGACCGTCCAAACTAAGTGTTGACATCAATGACAACCACATCACAACCTTAGGTATCATATATGCAACAATCTTCCCCTTTGGTATTGATGGAAACCTGCACATTATCCCCCTTTGACATCAAGGACAAAGGGTAACAATCTCTTCTTTTTCAACTTTCCTTGGCAGTAACAACTACTACCTGCTCCTGCTGAGAGGTAGCCACCATTAGTCCAGGAAAAAGAATATACATGAACTCCCCCTAGATAAATGCACCAATATGCATCTAGCAAGAAGAAGGGGGGCAATTACCCCTAACCTCTACTGGAGATCCTCAAAAGTGTCCTTTGCAAGAGCCTTTGTGAAAATATTTGCAATGTGAACCTTTGCTGGAACATATTCCAACTTTACTTCTTTATCTGCAACCTTCTCTCTCAAAAGTGCTATCTGATTGCTATATGCTTGGTTCTAGAATGCATCACTAGATTCCTAGAAATATTGAGAGCACTTGTATTATCACACAAAATAGGAATAGTGATGCAGGATCATTCAGAATTCATTCAGTGAATTGGGACATACTATTGAGTTGTAGAGTGCCAGAAAGTGATAATGGGGACTACTGCATTTGAGTGTATGGCCTCATGGATTGGAGGTTATGTATATTAGGATTGGAGGCATAACATATCTGAGTTTCAGAAGTTTTGGATGACCACAAAGGTATTTGGAAGTGTTTGAGTCAAGACTGTGTGACTGGTTAACAGATGAGACATTGGAGATTACCGCATTTTACTGTATCTTCAACTCAGATCTTGTGAAGTAGGATTTAGTTTCTATGACATGACATCTACATCATATTCAAGTTTTAGGTAATTTGGATTTGTTTCTTGGAAGTTATCACTATTAGAAGATCATCAGTTTTCTCAGAGCAGAGCAGTCAGTGTCCAGTTGAAGCCTAATGGGTTTGCAGAGCAATTATGTGACTTGCGGAGCCTAATGGAACATCATTCAAGGTAATTTGGGACCTAGCCAACCTTCATGGAGAACCGCATCAATTTTCAATCATTTGTGGAGCATTGCTGAGTGTTGGATGCTAACCCACTTGTTTCCTACACGTTCCATATTACATGTTACAATTAGACTAGCAAGATAATGTTTTGAAGGCTTGTGGAGGATATAAATGAAGGATAGAAGATTGTTTCAAGGTGGGGAGGAAGTGTGTGAAGACATGATGCAAAAACATGAATTGTTTTGATCTTGGAAGGCAGTCGAGTAGAAGCAGAAGACAGAGTAGAGAGTAGAAGATACAGAGTTGAGGATAGAGAAGGAGAAGAAAGAAGACATGGAAGAATGATGTTGTGTGAATCTTTTGTAAGCCTGGGCTATGGCATAGCACATGAAAATCACTGGAGGCAGATGTAATGAGATTTGGAGTTTTAATATAATGTGAAGTGATCTCTGAAGGCTGGGTATTTTTCCCTTTTAGGGTTTTCCCAGGATAAATCTTGTGTCATGTGTTTATGAGCATCTCTTATCATTCTATTGTTACTTGTATGTTGTTGTTACATCTTTGTTATAATCATGGTGTTGATTGTTTGAGGCTGCAAGGCTGGACAATGCTTCATTGGACCCTCCTACCTTGACTGTGTCAAATAGGCTCATCATACAATACCTTGATATCGTTCAAGGTTTGTTTCATACACAATACTTGTGTACAACATGATGCTGTTGCAATATACTCTGCCTCTGTAGTTGATAATGACACTGAATCTTGCTTATTACTCTACCATGAAACCAATTTGCTTTCTAAAAAGAAAGCACCACCACTTGTACTTCTACTATCATCAACACAACCAACCCAATCAGCATCAATGTAGGCACTACTTTTGGATATCATACGCCATAATATGAAGTTCCCTTCAAGTATCTGAATATTATTTTCTCTTCGTTCTCATGTGTTTTCTTGGGATTAACTTTATATCTGGCAACCACACATACTACATGCATGATATTAGGTCTAGAAGCAGTCAAGTATAACAATCCTCCAATCATAGATCTATAGGATCTTTGATCAACCTCTGAAGACACATCATCCTTGCTCAAGTGACATCCAGTGACCATGGGAGTACTCACTATTTTAGAGTCCTCCATGATGAGTGCTAGTTAGCACCCAGATTAACACACCTTTTTACTTTCCTTTTTCCCATCCTTTCATTATGTTGTCCTGGTAATTGCACCATAGAAACTGAAAAGACTTGTTTTAATTACACTAATGAGAGATTTATTACTAAAGATCATTATTTTTGGTCAAAGGATTAATGTGCAGCAAACTAATTAAAATGTGCAGAAAAGTCTCTCTTTTTGCATCCATAAGTGCAGTTGTACAGGTAAAGGCAATTTTGAAGATTTTTGGAGATGGTCCTAATAATCTCTAGAGCCGATATGGAGGATATTTTACTACACTCCAATGTTTTCCCAAAGTGTTGGAGGTATCCTAGAAGAGAAGCAGGGAAGCAAAGAGTGGATGCATCTTCAGAGCTACTAGCAACAGTGCAAAGTCTCTGGTACCACTGTCAATCTACATCTCAAGGGGCCACTGCAGTGCTCTGGAGTTTACTTAGCCAACACAAAAATGGTCCAGCGAAGACTCCAGTTGACTACTAGGGGTCGGATTCCCTTTTTATTGATTTTGCATGAGTTCTAAAAGACTTGTTAAGACCTATATTTCAGGGCCATGCTGCCCATTGTTATTTAAGTTAAGACTATGGATTTAGTGGGACTTCTAATCCACTAAATCCTTTTTTAGTTTGCATGATTATACTCTTCAGTTAAATAGTTGTATGTTTTAGTTAGAATAAGAGATTGGCTGTATCTCATAGATAGACTAATGGATAGAACAATTAGTTCCAAAGATATCTTATCGCTTGGACTAATATATGTTTAGATAGGAGCAACAAAAACATATACAAATTTTGGCTATTAGATTATTGTAATTTCCAATTTTAGACAGATACATTTTTTGAATACAAGCATACCTTGATGAAATTAGACTAAAGGAAAGATTGCGTTATTACATTTATGTACTAAGTTCTTGATTTAGTCTTCAGTCCTAAAGGCATGGAGCAAGGGCCCACTCCCGCTATCAAGACAAGAGGCTAGTATCTATAGATTTAGTTTATTTACAAATTTTATTAAGAGGGTAGTTTTATTGCTTTCAGAAGATATAATTATTTCTGTTAATAATTGTTTCTAGTAAATGCATGTTTCCATCTTTATATTAGAATAGGTCATTTTCCAGCAATCTACTGCTTTTGCATTATTTTGGTGTTTTCAGAATTTCATTTCACAGCAGATAGATCAGTAGCATTAATTCATGAAATAGTAAAATTAGTAGGATTAGTTGGAGGAATGTTGATTATGAAGTTCCTTATTGCAAACAGCCTAGGACACAACCCTAGATTTGACACATGAAAACATGATTAAATGCCAAGGTACAACGACCCTTGTCATTTTTGGCATCGTTGTTGGGGATGTATGTGCTAATAAGAAAAACTTAATTAGCAATCATTTTTAGGTTAAATTAAATCTGCATGGTTAGACTTAGGGATTCAAAAGGTATATACATAAAACAAAAACCCCAGCAACAAACTACAGGAGAAAGCAGTAGGGTGGTATAAGATCTTGTTGAATAAGAATACTTAGAACCTACCCTGGAAACTACATCCCAAATTGACATTACCTCAAGTCCTCAAAATCCTTCACTCGCTGAGTATATTCAAGAACTACAAGAAAGATACCAAGCAGATCTCTTACTAGAATCCACCTCCTCAGAATCCCACACTAAATCTCAAAGAGAAGAACCATTAGACATGGGGGATAATCATAACGATGAGGCAGATCCTCTGCAGGAGAATGTTAGAACTTCTCATACCCCATTGTTCTAGCTCCTAGAGACAATGCACCTATGAAGAACATTTCACCTTCAAATCTGCCAAACTTTAGGGGTCTTGCTTCTGACGATCCAGGTCAGTTTTTGTTTGAGTTTAAAGGTGTATGCCAGACCTATGACTACAGATCAGACAATCAAAAACTCAAACTTTTCCCATCAAGCTTGAAAGATTCTGCTATGAGGTGGTTCGTGGGCTTAGCCCCAAACTCCATTCATTCATGGGATCAAATGGAAACTAAGTTCCTGGATAAGTACCAAGAGTACTACAGAGTTAGTGATAGAAAGGAGGAGCTATTCACAACTAAACAGAATGAGGATGAAAGTTTAGAAGACTACATAGATAGGTTCAACTTTGCCTTGAGAAGATATGGCAATCATGTGGCTCACACTTTGGCTAGGACTCTGTTCATAAAAGGATTGGACGGATAATCAAAACAGGCATTGGATCTAATGGAGAGAGGAAATATCAATAAAATGGATATGCCTGCTATAGAGGAACTCTATAGCAACTATTCTAGAACCCAAGATGGAGTGAGAACACCCAGGCCTTTTAAAGGAAAGAATGAAATAGGATAATTAATGGGGGAGATTGCAAACCTTAAGACATATATTTTTGTCCATCTAAATACCACTTTAGGTGAAATTCAAGAGAAGACTAGAACAACTGAACAAAGAAGAACAATTGGACCCTTCTCCATATACTATCATAGGTGTAGGAACAAACACCTTTTAAGAGAATGCCCATTGGACAAGTCAAAAATCTGTCAGATCTGTGACAAAGAGCATCGTACAAGTCATTGTGATCAGCTCTTGGCCTTAAAAAGGCTAACTAAAAAGAATGTCATAATAGAAGAGGAGTTGAATTACATAGGACAAAAACAAACTAATAATTTCCCATATAATCAGTACCCAAATCAGGATTCCTATAGGGGTCCTTTAAACTGGGGAAGAAATCAATGGAATCCAACTTGGCAGGGGACTCAAAACATTCCTCCTTGGGTACCACAAGATTGGTCAAACCTGCAATGGCAGAACCATCATTGGCAAAACCAGCCTTGTGGAAATCAACAATGGCCACAATAGTTCCCATAACAATTTGGATCACAAAACAGGCTACCTTAGTGGGGTCCTCAGCAGGGTTACAATCAACAATACCAAGGAAAACTTAGATGTTTCCAACCTCAGCAACAAGCATTACTAACTGGACCCCCCAACACATAGGGACAGTCATAAAATGAGCCAGTTAGTTAGCCACCCTTACCAACACAACTTGAAGCAAATCCACGAAATAAACACGGAGTAGTTGTTTACATGATAGAGCAAGAAAACATGGCTGGTGTAAACTCTATTTATCTACACAACCTCCAGCTACGTTTTAGGAAAGCACTACCAAGACCATCTTCACTGCTCATAGTTGAAGTAACTAATGATAAGGAACTTGAAAATCCATCCACTCAACCTCAAGAGGAGATTATTATCGAAACTGTGCCAAAAGATCAGCCCCTAGGTAACTCCGGAGTCCCTCCTAAAGGCACAGCTCTGGAAAACACCTCTGGAACCACTTTTGTGAAGAACTCTGAAGCTGCTCCGGAGATAGAAAAACTAGCAACTTACCCCGAATGACTCAAATAGCATGTCCCTCAGAAAATTGTCCTACAAAAACAAGTCCAACCTACCATGGAATCAGAACTTCTACAAGAAATTAGATAATTAAATATTAAAATTCCACTCCTACAAGGAATCAGGGATGTGCCTGAGCTAAAGCCAATTTATCAAACAACATTGTGTTAAAACCCAGGGCAAGAAGAAAAACTTCCCTACCACCATTCAAGTGGAAGGAAATGTAGTAGACCTTCTTGTGGGAGAGATGCCCCTCCCAAAATATGGAGACCCTAGGAACCCTATCATAACTGTCCACATTTCAGGGGTAGAAATATCTAATGTTTTGGTTGCTTTGGGTGTAGCAATAAATGTAATGAAAGTGCACACCCTAGACAAATTATTCTCCAACTAGTTGACCATTCAGTGGCTATTCCAAAAGGGGTGTTAACTGATGTCCTAGTCATGAGGAGTCATGGGAATTTTTAGTAGACTTTGTGATATTAGAACCTAGAAACTAGAGAAATTCTTACCCCTTGATCCTAGGAAGACCATGGTTGGCTACAGCAATAGCATCTATTGATTGCATAATAGGAGACATGGTCATTTCCAATGGGATAGATTTGAAGAAAATCTCTTTATATCCTCCAGCTAAACCATCAATACATTACTCAGGAAATGTGTGGGTAGATGAGCCTAATAACATGAGAAATAGTGCCTCAGTAGCTATGGTTACCACCAAGGAACATTTGGGTGAGTTAGAAGAAGAAATAAACTATGACACAACTGAAGACATAACCCACATTCTTATTGTCAAGGATATAATGGAATTAGCCCAAGGCTCAAAAAGAGAATTCCTCACTGCTACCCATTGTACCCTTGCAAATATCATTCCCTGTGGAGAAACCTTTTATAGAGACTTGGCCACATTCCATATATTGTTCCCACATTCCTGTCCTCTTAATACTATGACTCCAGGATATGGGGTAGAGACATCTATGGATTAGATTACAAAACAGGTCATGATTCTACCTGGGAAAACATTGAACATTAACACCTAGTTAGCAGAAACACAGGAAGAAGCACTTCTTAACCTCCTGGTGTCCCATTCAACAACTTTTTCTTGGGAATACCAGGATATTCCTCCTAAGATTTATACTCATCATATATACACTAAAGATGTCAAACCTATCAGACAGCCCCAGAGGAGATTAAACCCTACCCTGAAAGATATTGTTAAGACTGAAATAGAGAAGTTGCTACAAGAAGGGCTCATATATCCTATCTTAGACAATTAGTGGGTTTCACCTTTAGTCATAGTGCATAAGAAGAATGGAGAGTGGAGAGTGTGTATTGACTACAGAAAGTTAGATAAAGCCACAAAGAAGGATTATTTTCCCTTACCATTCATTGACCAAGTGCTAGACAACTTAGTAGGGAAAAAGTACTTCTCATTCTTAGATGGATTTAGTGGGTATAACCAGATTCAAGTGGCACCAGAGGACCAGGACAAGACCACCTTCACTTGTTCATGGGGAACTTTTGCATATAGAGTTCTTCCATTTGGACTATGTAATGCTCTAGCTACATTTCAGAGGGTTGTTTTAGCCATTTTTGTTGAATTAGCTAATGAGTGTATGGAAGTCTATATGGATGACTTTACTGTGTATGGAGACACCTTTGAAGAAGCTCTCACAAACTTGGATAAGGTGCTACAATGTTGAAAAAAAAAAAAAGCTATTCTTAAGTCATGAAAAATACTTTATGATGGTAGAGGAAGGAATTGTACTTGGACACCACATATCAACCAAATGAATCAAAGTAGACCAAAACAAAATAGAAGTGATAAGTAAATTACACTCACCTAAGAACCAAACAAATGTTAGAAGCTTTATAGGTCATGCAGGATACTATAGGAGATTTATAAAAAAATTTAGCAGAATAGTTGTCCCTATGTTTTCTTTGTTCACCAAGGATGTTGACTTCTTATGGATAGGGGATTGCCAATCAGCATTTGAAACCATTAAAGAGAAACTTACTGTCACACCTATTTTGAGGGGACCCAATTGGACTTTACCCTTTCACATACAAATTGATGCTTCAAATGAGTCAATTGGGATAGTCTTGGGATAGAAAGAGGAAGGGGAAGGTATGCATGCCATCTATTACATCAATAAGAACCTTAATCCAACAGAAAAAAACTATACAACAATTGAAAAGAAATTCCTGGCAGTCATATATGCTATCTACAAATTTGGGCATTATGTCACAGGATACAAAATATTTGTGCATACTGATCTTGCAGCCATTAAGTACTTAATGAACAAACTTGTAGTGGGTGCAAGGATAATTAGATGGCGATTACTATTGCATGAATTTAACATTACCATTATAGACAACCTGAGGAAATTCAATTTGGTTGTTGTCTTTCTGTCAAGGTTGCATACAGATGGAGAAAACCAACCAGTGGAAGATAAATTTCCAGATGAACATCTCTTTGTTGTTTCTTCTACTACACCCTGATTTGCTGACATAGCTAATTTCTTAGCTACAGGCTTATTTCCATCCCATTTCACCTCAAAACAAAAGAAGTGATTGGTAAAAGAAAGTTTATCTTACAAATGGTTAAATGGTTTGTTGTTTAAATGTTGTCCTGACTTTATCTTACGCAGGTGCTTGAGAGCTAATGAAATTTTTGATGTATTAAGAGCATGTCATGAAGAACCCTCTAGTGGACATTATTCCTCACAAAGAGCAATCCACAAAATTCTACGAGTTGGTTACTACTGGCCCTCTCTCCATAAGGACACCAAGAGGTATGTGTAGCAGCATGATCAATGCCAAAGGATGGGTTAGCCAACCTTTACCCAGGAAATGTCACTGCACCCTCAGGTAGTGTTGGAACCATTTGAGCAATGGGGTCTAGATTTTGTGGGGCCAATTTCTCCACCTTCTTCAGGCAAAGAATATATTTTGGTCTACACAGACTATGTAACCAAATGGGCAGAAGTTCAGGCATTGCAGTTTGCAAGGGAAGAAAAAGTTGCTAATTTTCTTTATAACATAATCTTCTTGAGGTTTGGAGCTCCGAGATCCATAGTTTCAGATAGAGGATCACAATTCACTTCTTAGGTAATTCAAGTTTTCATAGATCTATGCCAAGTTAAGCACAATAAGTCTTCACCTTACCATCCCCAAGCTAATGAGCAGGTTGAGGTGACAAATAGAGAGCTGGAAAACATCCTGACAAGAACAATGGCCATGAATAGGAAAGATTGGGCCAGAAGTTTACCTAAAGCAGTTTGGGCTTACAATAACACATGCAAGTCAATGACCAAGTTTTCACCCTATGAATTGGTTTATGGAAAGAAACCTATATTGTCCATAGAATTCAAACTACAAACACTAAAGACCTCATTGGATATTGGGCTGCCATTATCTATAGCACAACAAGATAGTATTCTCCAACTTAATGAGTTAGATGAAATCAAGACATAAGCTATACAGCAAATAGAACTTATTCAGTACCAAAGGAAGCAATGGCATGATCAACACATTAAAAAGAGGACATTTCAACAAGGGGATTGGGTTCTCCTATATGATTCTAAGTTTAAGGAGTTCAAGGGGAAGTTACAAACTCATTGGATGGGTCCTTACCAAATAAGGGAAGTATATGAGAATGGAACAGTTCTACTGGCACCCATTGATGGGGATGAAAATACATTCTTAGTAAATGGCCACATAATTTGGCTCTATATGAGACCAGCTACTAAGGAGAAGTTTACCAAGGACTTGTGCTTTGTGACAGGGGTCACAACCTCTACCACAAATTGAAGAAATTCAAAGGACAATAATGGAAAAATAAATAAATAAATAAAGGTTGAAAACTAGCAAATGGTGGCCTTTCTCAAAAAAAAAGAAGGGTTGAAAACCAACAATATTTCTCAAAAAAAAGGGAAATATTGAAAACCAGTAAATGGTTGTCTTTCTCGTCAGGGGGACTAAAAACTAGTAAATGGCGGTTCCCTTCTTCATGCAGGATTCTTGCTGAAGCTCTCTGGAGCTAACTAGGCACTTCGCAAGAGCCATCAAAAACACCTCCAGAGTGAACTAGGAGCACATTCAGCACTTCATCAAGCTAAAGTATTTCAAGGCGTTGGGGACCACCTCTCCAAGCGTCAAGTGGAGACAGAAAAATTGATGAGGTCGGCATGACTCATCTTCCACCATCAACAAGGAAACCCAGGCGGGACAATTATGTTGCAACTGTCAGCGCACGTCATCTAGGCTCAACCTCCTGATGTCATAAGCCAACATGTCACTTTCAGTTCTTGTATATTCATGGAAATATTCTAGACCACACGATGCTAGCGATGCTGGCATCACTACAGGTGATGAGGAGACTACACACATGTAAAATCACCATCACACCTCATTAAAGTGGTGACACAACAACCAAGTACATCAGACAATCATCACAAAAAGTGATCCAGGTAACTCACTCAAAGTTAATTATTACCTGTCTTGTCATTTCTATTCTTGGTGCAAACTACTTAGACACGTACTCCTGCCATCATTTCCTTTCTTGACCTATGCATGTCTCCTTAATTACCACACTAACGACTTCACTCCAAAGTGTCATATCATCCCCTGTGATTACGACGGAACCATCAATTCAAATTAATTGATGTGACTATCCCTCCCGTAATCAAAGCAATTGCCATCAAAGGATATCTAGTCCCAAACTTAAAAAATTGTAGACTTTTTCCAAACCCCAAAGATAATCTTCAAGTCATTACAGTAGGGTCTTTAGAGAGAACAGAGAATGAGGTCTTTCATCAATAGGAAAGAGAACTACAGAGGAAACTGAGGGAAGATTTAATAAGGGAAGTTTCATTCATACATAGAAGAAGAAGAGGAATACGGGCAGTATGGGAGTGAAAAATAAATCAGATCCTGAAACTGTAACAGGACTAATCCTAGATCATGTTGCAGTAGATATATTAAAAAATGCTGGGTGGTTAGAATTTCTGGAGAAATTCAAAGGGTTTCAACAGGACATAGTAGATGATTTCCTGAACCACCTGAAGAATAACCAAACCAAAGTACAAGGAGTCCCAAACAGCGCCTCAGCCACCATCATCAGCCACATTTTAGAGCTACTAGAAAAAGGTGAGGTTTTATCATCTCAAAACCCTATACTTTGATTTGATTAAAAACTTTTCAATAGAAGGTGATCCTAAGGTCGAGTTACATTTGAGTAAAAATGAAATCAAAGGAATTGTTAGAACCTCACTTCCCCAACCATGGTAGTCTTTAGCCATATGGCTCATGAAATTTTTTACATGTGATGGGCAATTCTCCCTAATTTTAGGACCCATAATGAAAATGATAATTTTCTTGAGACATGGGCATACTCATCCAGAATATAGCATCAATCTCCCAAATTTTATGTATTCTACTATTGTGGCTTTGACAGATAAGCATCAACAAGAGAAGGGTCCCATGAAACATCACGGCCTCATTTTCTTAATTGTAAAACATCATTTCATGTCTCAAAATGACGGAGAGGCTTTGTGGCAGTCATTTTTAGATGACACATCATAGGCCAAAACACCAGGTAGGACACACGGTGCAGAAGAGACTTCCTCCACTCAGCAGGATGAGGAGGCAACACCTTCTACTTCCTCCCTAGCCACTAGGAAGAACAAGGGCAATAAAATAATAGTGGAGGAAACACCAACTTCTACCCCACAAACATCACCAGGAAGCCCAATACCTGCCACCACTACTAAGAAGAAAAATGAAAGGGAAAGAAGCCATGGGAGAAGCCTCAGCTGCAGTTGAGAAGCTGACAGAAACAATTACAAAGCAACCCTTCCATTTGACTCGCTAAGCAAAATGTAAGTTAACCTTAGCTAAGGAGCCAACCCCAACTAAACAGATATGAGGAACTGTGATTATGTAAGAAGAGATAACACCAGAATCTGTTCAAACTTCTATCCCTAAAAAACATAGAAAAGAAACAGGGCAGAGGGAGAAAACAAAAAGGCATTCAAAAACACCTAAGCCCAACAAGCATAAAAGGGAAGAAGAAGAGTTTGATAATTTGGATGAAATTCCCCTGGTTAGAAGAAAAATAAAAAGAAGAGTAGTTGAGGGGAGTACTCTAGAATCTACTGTCCCTCCAAAGACTCAGACTCCAGAACCACAATGCACTCAAGCTCTAGAGGTAGCAGAGGGAGAAACCTTGACCATCTCCTCATATTCTAAGGGAAATGATCCAACTCTGGAGGCACAATCCCCACCAGTGCTCTGGAGAAGTGAACGAAAGCGATAGAGTACTTAGGTAGAACAAGACATTGCTCTCTTGGTTGAGGTCCTCATGGGATTTAGAACTTCCATGGAGGAGGTTAAACCCTCATCAGCTCCAGCTAGGAAATAAAAACCTACATTAACACCCCCATAAGTGAAGCTTAAGTGGATGTAGAAATGGGTCCCAGCAAATCAAGCCTGATGAGGTATCCATGTACATAAAATTCCCCCCAAAGAGAGAGAAAAGCCCCCCAAATAGAGAGAGAAGAGACCCCCCCCCAAAGTAGAGAGAGTCAAGACTCTGAGTGAGAGGAAGAAGCCCCCCAGAAGATGAAGCATCATGCACCCCCAGTAAGGCTCCCAAATGAAGGAATTTTCTCTCAGTGAAGGGTTTGGTGAAGATATCAACAACCTGCTCGGAAGTTAGACATTAGTGAAGGTCGATGACGTGGCCATGGATGAGCTCCCATGTAGTGCATGTGGACCTCTATGTGTTTGGTCCGCTGATGATGGACTAGATTCTGTGAGATCTGAATGGCACTCTGGTTGTCACAAAATATGACTGATGGCTATCTGATCTAGATACCAAACTTAGTGAGAATGTTTTGAAGCCAAATGGACTCAGTGGTGGCATTCACAGCCCCCCGATACTTGGCCTCAGTAGAAGATAAAGCAATAGCAGACTACTTCTTTCTTGACCAACAAGCAAGACCTGAACCAAGTGAGAAGTTGTAACCTGAAGTAGAATCTGTGTAGTCCACCAAGTCAAGCTCAATGCCCGTTGGGTAGTGAATCCCAAACTTGAATGTAGTGAAGGATCCACTTGGTTGCTTTCTAGTGTAGCTCATGAGGCTCCCGCATGAATCGAGAGACCATGCCTACAGCATATGAAATGTCAGGTCTCGTATGAGTTAGATAAATGAGACTCCCAACAAGCTATCGGTACAAAGTGCCATCAACAAGTGGAGAAGAACACTGAGCCTCAAGTTTGACTCCAAAAAGAAAGGGAGTCAGATCAGGCTTGCTGTCAGCCATATGAAACCTCAAGAGCAAATCTAGAGCATACTTGGACTGTGTGATGGTGATCCCAGAAGCAGACTGGTAGATCTTAATCTTGAGAAAGTATTGCAACAAGCCCAAGTTAATCATCAAAAACCTGTCATGAAGGGTAGTTTTGACAGCCCCAATGGTGGATGAAGAACTCCCTGTGATTAGCAAGTCATCAACATGAAGAACCAGCAATAGGAGTGAATCATCCTGCTATAGAATGTAGACATTAGGATCATAATGGCACTGAGTGAACCCAACTGATAGAAGGAAGGAGTCCATCTTGGCATACCAGGCCTACCAGGCCCGAAGAGCCTGTTTGAGGCCATAGAGAGACTTTTGAAGATGGCACACAAGTGAAGAATCCTAAATGAACCCCTGTGGCTGCTCCATGTAGATCTCCTCCTGAAGGTCATCGTGAAGAAAAGTACTCTTCACATCCATCTGGTGTACTTCCCAACGATTGGCTACAACAATGGCAAGAACAAGTCGAATGGAATTCATTTGGGCAACTGGCACAAAAGTCTCAGAGTAGTCAATCCCAGGAACCTGAGAGAATCCTTTGGTGACCAAATGAGCCTTATGCTTGTCAACCGACCCATCTGCAGCAAATTTTGTCTAATAGATCCACTTACATTGAACAAGTTTTCTTCCCTTAGGAAGAGGGACAAGATCCCAAGTGTGGTTCCTCATCAAGGAACTATACTCCTGCATAGTTGTATCCCACTTAGGAATCCTAGAAGCCTCATGAAATGACTATGGATCTGAGGCAGTAGCAATGAAGACATGTGGAGCATCCTGGAAGTGTGAATGAGTCTGCCTGGTGTCTGATGGATCCCCAACCCAATCACCCACAGACTGCAAGGTCTATCTAGCCCAAAGTGGACCGGAAGATGGAGAATCTAGAGGAAAATCATCAACCTCTGAATGATGACTAGGAGAGGAAGGAGGTGAGTCCTCTGAATCACTCTCTACATCAAAAGTGGAGGTAGAAGACTGCTTAGGTGAATCTAACTCATTAGAAGATCTGTCATGTATCCCAAGTGACTCTAATGTCAAGGTAGGAGTAGGAGAAGTGATAGAAAGTGAGCTCAAAGAGCCCTCCTAAAACTGAACACTCTTCTTAATGAACAACTCATGTGTAGTAGGGTGGAGCAACTGATAACCCTTCACACCATCAGGATAACCTACAAATATGCAAGGTCTACTATGCAGATCCAAGGCCTTGCATTTCTCTACAGGAATGTGGGCCCATGCAGGAGAACCAAAAATTTGCAAGTGCTTAACTGATGGTTTCTGACTGCTCCAAGCTTCAAAAGGAGTGATTCCCTTCAAGGCTCGGTGAGGAACATAGTTATGGATATAACAAGCATAGTTAATGGCCTTTGCCCAATATTGTGGTGCAAGAGATCTGGAGTGAATCATACAGTTCACCATTTCCTTCAAGGACCTATTCTTCCATTCTGCAACACTGTTCTGCTAAGGATTGTATGGAACTGAATGCTGCAAATCAATCCCCTCTGAAGTGCAAAACCTCTCAAACCGATGGTTGACATACTCACCACCATTGTCAGTGCACAAAACTTTGATGGCTTTCCCAGATTGCTTCTCTACAAAAGTTTTGAAGTCCTGAAAATGATCAAATACCTCTGACTTCTGTTTGAGAAAGTACACCCAAGTATATTAAGAAAAGTCGCCAATGAATGTGAGGACATATCAGGCCCTGCTGAAAGAAGGATGCTGAAATGGACCAACCAAATCACTGTGAACTAACTCCAATATCTGTGAAGCTCTCCATGCCTTACCTTTGTCAAACTTTTCCTTGGGATGCTTACCAAGAATGCAACCTTGGCAAACACCACCTGAAAACTGAACTGAAGGCAACCCTATGACTATGCTCTGTTGGTTGAGCTGCTGCAAGTAGCGGAAGTTAAGATGGCCAAACCACTCATGCCATAATCTACTCACATCATCAGAATGAGTGAGAAAAATAGTCGAAGGAGGATCAGGAATAAAGTGAGAAAGCAGAAAGAGCCGTGATTGATGACCTGCTCTCCCAACTGCAACTATAGAACCACTGTGCAACTCATGAATCTCCACTGAATCAGGAGTGAACTCAACCCACTTGCCTAAACTTGTGTGAGTGATCTGGTATACCAATAGGAGATTAGTTGATAATAAGGGCACACAAAGAACATCATGGAATGTGCCATCCCCCACATCAACAGATCCTCTCCCACACATCTCAACATGAGTGCCATCACCCATCATAATAGAAGGCATAGTACACGGCTCCGAAAATGCAAGTTCTTCCTTAGATGAAGCCATGTGGTGCAAAGCACCTGAATCAAGAACCCAAGTGGATGGTGAAGAAGCAACTACAACAAGGGCCTTGCCCTTTCCTTTCCCCTTGTTGTTTTCTTTTGTCTTATTAGACCCCTCATTAGAACTCTGTTTGATAGACTTAAGAACACTGATATTATTCTTCTCAAGAATGTGTGTCAAGTGATCAATTTGTTTCTTCAGACATTTATGGTCATCATGACCGAGTCTTTTACAATAGGCACATTGGACCCTCTCTTTCTTAGGCTTGTCGCCCTTGGAAGATTGGGTCTCATTAGTTGCTTTTGAAGCAACCGGTATCTAATCCTTCTTCTCCTTGTTATTCTTTTGTTTCTTATCCTTACTATTGTTGTGACTACTTTGTCCTTTTTGTTCTTTTGTGCCTTGGTTGGCAACCAAGGCATGTGACTTAGAGGACTTAAAAGTGCCCATATGGATTAGCTTGTCCTATTCCTAAGTGAGATTGACAGTAAAATCATCTAAAGATGGCATGGTGAATTGAGTACCAAGTGCACCCTTAGTAGCATAGAAGATAGAAACGAACGCAGAATATTCTGAACTTAGCTTGGAGAGAATACTAAGAATCAGTTGTTCATCTTTCTTTTCAATTCCACATTATTTTAATTGCAGCCTTAGTGATTTCAATTTAGTGAAGAAATCCTGGATTGTGTTGAAATTGCCTGGACTTAAACTAATTAGTTCATTTTCCAACATATGACCCCTCATTGAATTTTGTGTGCCAAATAATGTTTCTAGCTTTGTCCAGATTTCATTTGGTGAATTCAAAGACTCAATGTGAAAGAGCAAATTAGGAGAAACAGACAAACACAATGTTCCATATGTCTCATCACATTTGTTAAACCACTTAGGCTTATCTTCATCTTTAGCAGGTTCAGTTTCAAGTCCCATAGTTATCCTATGTAATCCATCTATCCTTAAGTGAATTGTCATGTGTGATTTCCACTCAAAGTAATTGTATGGAGTTAGGATGGGCACATTTTTTTGATCCATGATGAAGAAATGCAGAGAAGAAATGTTGAAAAGAAGAGAACACAACCAAGACACCCCCCCTTTTCACTCAATCAAAGAACCCCCCCAAGAAAATGTGATTTGGCACTTTATATTAGTGTATTTACAATTTCCACTAGCAAGAAATACTAAGTGGTCTTGATTTCAATGCATTACGAAACCCTCATGAAGAGCATATGCCAAAAATACAACTTTGGCACAATACCTAGAGAAATAAACATCACCACTGCAATCTACTAAAAAAATCACACAGTTTCAAAAAATGAATCGCTTCGATATGAGGTTGTATGTGAAAGTTATGATCCTCCGAAGTTCCCAAAACAAGAACTATGCAGTGTTACGACTGAGAATCTATAATTTATAAAAAATCTCTACATCAAAATCAAAAAATGTCTACACTAGTGCATAGAGCACGAAAAATAGCCAAAAAAAAAATCATGGGAAACGGAGTTCGTATGAGCAAGAACGGAGCATTTGAAAACTGTCTTCAAAACTACAATTGTTAACAGAGAGGGGTCTTGCTGTAGTTTTTTAAGTGTGTTTTTGTAGAATATATAAACTGCACACAAAAACTAAAACATACCCAGATGGTTTTTTTGTGTTGTGAACAAAACCTAGAAGGCATTTTTCTTGCTAATGTACATAAGATGTTGATCCAATGTAAACAGAATTCCTTTATCAACAAAAAATGACCCCAGCAACCAAAAAATGACATGCAAAGGCTGAATTAGCTACCTAAGACAAGCAAATGCATGCTAGAAGCTGTAATATTGATTAAAAACACCAAATATGCAAGTTGGTTGTCAGATTTGAGTTTGAAAGCCTGGTTCTGCAACTGTGTCTAACGATCTCTGATATCGGTGAAGTGAAAGCCAAATATGACTTTCTTGAGCCTCCTGGACACGTTGGAACAGTTAGAAATGCCACCAATATAACCAAAAATGCTGCAATCACCCAGATTTCATCAAACACATATGCAAACCCCAGAGATTAAAATGTTTCCGTCAAACTTTTTTGCTTCTCTAGATCATCTGAAGATACAAGAGAAGATCATACTGGGTTTTTCAGAAAACTACAATAAGCTTAATTAGCCCCTCCAAATATCTCAAGAAAAGAAACTAAAATCTACTCTTGCACATAGCAAGGCTCTGATACCATGTTAGAATCTGAAAAGATTATTAATCCAGAAAACTAGTGCAAAGAATAGATATCTAAACTATGAATGCAAATGATGCGAAATCAAAATAGCAACACAGAGTTAGTCTCCAAGAGAGTAATGCAAATTCTAGAAGCAAAATAACACTAAGAGGATGCAAAAGAAAGAGATACAAAATACAAACCAAGTAGCATGCTTATATGGACCAGGGAGAGGGAGGAGGTGGCAACACCGACCGATGAGGAGAAACCATCTATCGGACTAAGGATAGCAAAGTATCTTCCCAAGATAGCTAATGGATGCTCACATGTAGGAAGGTGACACCTCACAACCACTCACCTAATAAGACATGCTTTATTAACCTAAGCGAGATTAATAGAAGTGTAGGAAAAACCTAGGAATATAGGGAAAAAATAAATAACCCACTAAGAAATAAAAACCTACACTAACAATTGGTGGCTCGTGTCCTAATGTTTGATTGAAAATACTTGACCTAGTTGGTTCATAATTGATTAGGTCTCTCTTTTCCATCTCATAGTCTAGCCATGGAGATTGATCTTAAGATACATAGGTTGGTTAGAAAAAGAAAAGATTTACAATTTAGAATCTTTTAAGGGATTGTGAAGCATTCAACAGGGAAGAGCCAAGCAAAATCTATGGCTAACACAAAGAAGGTTTTACAAATTATTATGCAAATACATGTATAAGGTATAACACTTTAATCACCATTCTTTCCAAGTAAGAATATATAGAATTTACAATCATTGTAAGAGCTCTTCAATATGGTATAGATCAGCCTACTAAGTAGTACTAAGATGGTTCCACGTAAATTCATAATGAACCCGCCTTTTAAAAGAAAAAGAAGTAATATTACTTAAGCTATTGCATGTGAGCAATATAGCTCTCCATGGAGTAGTATGATTCGACCTTTATAAAATAACAAAAGTAATATGAATATCATAGCAAGGAATAATTCTACACATTAGAAGACCCGAATGGAGTAAATTTACTTCCATAGACTACATCTTCAACAAGAGTATGGTCAACATAACTTACTTGGATTATGACACTACCATAACATGGCATTCAACCTACAAATGCAAATGGTAGGCATAGGACTGGATATAATACTATTGCTAGCATCCTCCCTACTACACCCTTAGGAATCATACTAGATAAGCATAAAATAGACTTTCTCCAACTTCTGGCAAGGAAAACAAAAAAACTAGAACAATTCCTTTTCCCCCAATTATTTTCTATCTCCCTTATCAAGTCAAACAAACACTCTTATTTAAAGATTATTCAAAGCATATTTTGCAAATGCACGCTCAAGGATGCATTTAATTTTCCAATAAGAAAATGGTAAAAAGGCATTTAATTCTCACTCAAAAATAAATTAGTAAAATCATTTAAATGCCACTTATCCACTTCTCTATCATATCTTCTAAAATTAGCCCCACTATTAAGAAATTGAAATGAAATGTCAATTTCCAAAGATTCCAAAACTTATTTGCCTTAAAGACATGAAATTGTCACTTCTTTTGTGGCCTAAAATAGAATCCATTAAATAAATGATATCAAGCATTTAAAAGAATATCTTTCTGAAAGATATTTAAATATCCTAGTATTTGCAACCGATTTATCTATTAATTTACTATGACCAAAAGAATTAACTTATTTTTATTTTCAAAATATTTATTCAAACTAATTATATTTAGTTTGACTATATAATTATTCTAAATGCAAATGAATGCAATGCAATTAGTCTAAGTGGTGTGTGTAGGTTCCTTCAACACAAGTCATGTCAATCAGCTAAATGCCCTATACCTCGATGATACTCTCTCTCTATCAAGAGGGTGAGAGAGTATATGTGTCGCACACACAAGTCAAAATTAGTCAACAATCAATTAAATAATAATATTTAAATTCATAATTAGTTATTTAAAATAAGGGTTGTGACAAACATCCTTCCAAAAATTTATATTCCTTCCATTTCCAAGTTTCCACTTAGCTCCTTTATTTATAATAATTCAGCTGGTGAGAATACTTTTCCACATTGTTGATCCTTGTGATAAATCATTATTGGATAAGAGATCCTCATTCCTCCCTCTCAAGTATTTCTTACAAGTAATATCTATCTACTCCTCTTCATTAAAAAGTCTCCAAGTCATGTTGGCATTTAATGCCATGTTGAAATCTTTTACCATCCTCAGCCCCAAGCCCCCACTCTTCTCCAGTTTGCAAACTTTCTCCAGGGCCACCAAAGGAATTTTTTTTTTCTAAATTTTATCCTCCTTATTAGTGATTTTTTGTAGAATATGGAACAAACTCATGTTGTAGACATGAATATTCTAAAGTGCAGTCTTTATAAGTTGAATTTTGCTTTCTTGACTTAAAGAGAGTTTTTCCACCTAGCAAGTTTACGTTGAAATCTATCTAAAAGACTAGTCCAAGAAGAGTTCAAAACCAAACCCTTAAAAAGAGGTATTTTGAGGTAAGAGGAGGGAAGAGATCCCACTTGACACTTAAGAATGTTGGTGATTCTCACATATCTAACAAGAATAGTGTTGTGGAAGAAAATCATGTTTTTTTGAAGGCTAATCTTCTAACCTAAGGTAGCCTCATAAAAAGATAAGATACACTTTATTTCCCTAGCTTCCAAAAATAAATTCTTCCCAAACACAATGGTGTCATCCATGAATTGTTGATGAGAGATAGGGGCACTAATTGAAGAAGTTTTGACTCCTCTTAATCTTCTCTCTACCACTACTTTCCGAAAGCTTCTTCGTAGCGCTTCTACAAAGATGATAAATAGGAAAGGATATATAGGATCCCCTTGATGAATCCATCTCAATCCCTTGAAGAATCTTGAAGGGATACCATTATTAATAACTAAAAATTTAGAGGTTAAAACACATTTAGTTGTTATGTCTAAAAATCTCTTCCCAAAGGCAAATCTTTCCAACACTTTGGTGAGGAACTCCCATGAGACTCTATCATATACCATCATTAAGTCTAATTTAAAAACAAACCCTTATTTCTTATTGTTGTCCATAAAATGGAGGATTTCATGGATAGTAAAAATGGAATTCAGAATTTGCCTACCTTGGATGAAACCACTCCGCTAAGGAGAGATGAGCTTAGGGAGAATATGTTGTAGCATTAAAGAAATGGTCTTAGAAAATATCTTGTACATAAAATTACATAGGATGATTGGTTTGAACTTTGAGAAAGCAACAACCCCCATTTTTTTGGGACGAGGACCAAGAAAGTAGAATTCAATTCCTTCAACAACTTCATGTTCCTAAGGAATTCCCTCGTAACTACTACCAAATCATTAGCCCTACCTTCAACCAAATAGCTCTAGACCTTTATCTCCAAAAATTTCCTCATTGGAAATCAGGGAATGGAGCTTGCATGGTAGAAGTTTTTCTTTTATGTACATTTCCTCGCTCATACCATCTGTCTAGATTTTATTTTATAATGTGTCAAGACTAGACATAAATTATGTTTTCTTCTCAAAGACATTTTCAAATGAGGCCTTATTCCAACATCTAACATTGAATTTCACGTTGTTAGCTTCTTGACAATTCAAAACATCACCAGTCCTTCCAATTTGATATTCCATCATTCATAAACTCTTTCAAACTAAAATGGGAATCTTATTCTATTTCCAATTTTGTCTAGATTAACAATTATTGTCCAAAGTAGTATGATCTAATTGTAGTTAAAGCATATAAAGAATAAAAAGATATAGAACATAAGTATGAGTTTAACTAGTAAAGTGAGATGAGGGCCTAGTCCAGTCTAACTTGAATCATAGAAGCACCAACTCTTCAGTTGGGCAAAGTGAATTTTTCTCCTTTTAGTTCTAGGTCCATTAAAATGCTTTGGTTTATGAATTTTGCCAAGTCTTCCTTAGCTCTCAAAAGAAATTTGAGAACCACCTTTCTTTTCATTTGTTGAAAGTGGAAAGTTGAAATCCCCTATAACCATCCCTTTAAGATTTATATGTAGTCCTTTAAAGGATGCTAGATGCACAGGTCTAGAGATTTCTTCTAGTATTCCTTGAATTAGGCATATAAATATTAGAAAAAAATCTAGAATGACTTATCCTTATGATTGAACAATATAGTAACATGATTAGAATCTGCACATAGGAGAGAACCATCCACCACAAATGAGTTCCATAATAGCACTATCCCACCCAAAGATCTAGTAACATCCATCCTTCCACATCTACTATCCTTAAAAAATCTATTCTTAATCTTTAACATACACTCCACAAGTATTTATGTTTCTTGCATTAGGAAAATGTTAGGTTTATTCCATCTTTCTAAGTTCACCAAAAGGTCTTTCTTATGAGGGTTATTAATTGCTCTACAATTCCATGGTAGGATTTTCATTTTTAGTCCTCAATGTACCCTTGGCACATAATGCCTAAAGGGTACTTTGACTTCCATCCTCCACCTCCTTCTTTGTTTTCCTCTCCCTTACCTCCTTCTGGTTTAGTCTTCCATTTTTATTTTGATCTAACCAATAATCCACCATCTTTATACTTCTTATTTCTCTAGAGAGGAGGATAGGCGTAAGAAGGACATTTGCATTCCTTCAGAAAAAACTACAACCAATTGGTTTTCCAGCCCTAGTTTTCCATACCAAGGTAGTTCCTCCATCTTTTTCCCTACATCTCTCAAAGAAATATCCATTGGTAATAACTATTTACACTTTAGCCTGCACAGGTAGCATAGTCAGTTAAGGGATTTGGGTTCATCCCATATAGGTCCTGAGGTCGACCTCGCTCCCAGGTTAAAAGGTGTATGCACTTGCTGGCTGTGTAGTGCACCCACAATGGACTAGTCACGCCTCAACTTGCCTCCTCCTTCAACCAAAACCTGGCAAAAAATAAGCCCAGGGCAAGGGTGGTGGAGCTCATTGGGTTGGGTCATGGGGATACCACTATAGCATCTATAAAAAATAACTATTTACACTCCTTTTATGCAAAAGAGGACACTTGATCTCTAGTAGCTTCTTCCTCTTGAATGGAACAAGTCACTTTCTCTACTATAGCATCTCCAAAATATGGCTTAAGAAGACATAAGATGCTAGGACCATGGTTTCTTTCTGGAGACACTAGATGAGCCATGGACCTCTCCCTATATTCCTTAGGCTTATTGATGCAGGAGCATCCAGTGGTGTAAGGGCAATCTTACATCACCCAAAAAGAAGTTAATTCAAAATCATTGTAGTTATTTTCATTTCTTTCCATAATTAGTGTTTCTGGTTCCATAATATCCAAAATAATGATGTAGGACTTTCAATTTTTCCAAAACTACTAAAAATAGCAACCTACCTATTTTGGAAAGTGTACCTGCTATTTTAGGAAAGTTTGCATTTGGGCACGGATTGAAGCAAAAACTTGCTAGAAAGTTCTATTTTCTGTGTTCAATTTTTGTTGTGTGTGTTTTGTGTTTTACCCCCTTCATCACTTATTCTAGATCAGACTATTCTCTTCCTTAGTACTTTCGGCATGAGCCTCTCCTTATGCCATCTTACTCTTTTTTGGAGTAGATGAAACTTCTACCTCCCACCCTTTCTTTAATGGGTCCTTTACAAGGGGGCAATCTTTTTTTATGACCAACCTTTTGACTTGAAAAGAAAAGAAAATGTGATTTTTCAAAGATAAGATCTTGCCTCCACAATCCATATTTACAATAAATGGAGATTGATGAAGGAAGAGTGGTTATATTCACGATGCTCACATACGTTCTAGTAAACACAAGGCTTTTTCTAGATTTTGTTATCAGATCAATAGACAATAGTAGATTGAATGCACTTTCTATCTCCCTTGAAGACTTCTTCCTCTTAGTATTCCATTAGAAGGCCTAGCAACATGATACACACTGAGCCACATTAAAATATTCTTTAGAAGGATTAAACACAAGGTACCATTTTTCAAAACAAGGTTGTCCTTGCCTAGAAACCACGAGCCCTTTAATGGAATATTGCACAAATCTTCTTCACATGAAAATGAGAAAGATAAGAAACCCTCAGTCATTCAGTGACATCTATCTTCCATTTAGTTTGCCATCACTTATGGGCCCAAGATTAAATGTTATCAATGTTGGTCTTGGCCGAAGGAATTTCCTAATCAATGATGTCTCCATTTTGGAAGCACCTCTATCCATAATAGCATCTGGAACATGGACACATAACTCATCTTGGTTAGAACCAAGAATAAACAAAACTAGAGGGTCAAAGGCATAACCCTTCCCCTTACAGAGATCTCCTTAAGGATTGAACAAAGATGCCTAATTATTTTTTGGAGTTCTCATTCCCATTCCTGAAGTTTTTCCATCCAAATGCACATGGCCTACTTCACCAAACTTGTGAGAAGTAGGTAACCCCAGTTTAGAGCCCTTGTGGCATCCCCTATCCATCTTGGAGACCAACAATTTGGCAATATCCTCGGGACCCCTTGTCTACCTTAGAAATTGGAAGGCCCAATTCCTAATGATCATCACCTTTTTGGCTGACTGGGATAAGATCCAGATCCATCCCTTCTTGCTTCAAAAATTCAAATTCCACCAACTTGCTCCTTTCCCTGCTCACTTTCTCCCAATGTGTGAATTTTTTAGGTTATTGTATTGTTGACATATGTGACACTTCTTAATAAATTCATAGGTACCAATTTGTTGTAGTTTCCCTAAATAGATGGTTGTTGAAAGACCCATTTTCAACAGTTTTTATTGGTGTTAATAACCGAGCTCAAGCATAATGATTCTCTACCACCCAAAAAAAGGAATTGGATAAATCTTCTTTGGCAATTAGTTGGATAGTAATTTCTCTCCAAGCATTTGTGATCATCATGTTATTTTTCTTCTTGGGGTGGTTGGATGTATACATTTTTATATTGTTTATTTAATTAGTATTGGTATTCACTGAAGGAGCTCAAATAACCAATAATGTAACTTTAGATTCATTCTTGAGAGTTTGGAGTGCATGGAGATCCCATACAAGAGTTATTTGAGCCACATTAGAGAATTCTATTTTTGATTGTTGTAAATAAAATCTATTACCACACCATATTTGTGATAGGTGTCCCACTACTTTTGGTATTTAACATTTTTATTACTTTTCCATATTGGCTTGGACATTTAAAGATTTCTTGAAATTTCTTTCAATTGTATGCACCAAAATTATCTCTTTTCAAAACATCTTCTCTTATATCATAAGGCATTGATCTCATCGAAGGGGCAATTGCTTGGTTTATTTTCTCATGTTGCTACAAATATTTATATTTAATTTTTTAAGATAAAAAATCTCTCCATATTTTTCTTTATAGTAAATTTGCATGGTTTCAAGGTAAAATGATTTTTTAATATTCTTTACAATTTTTTTTTTTTAATATTCTTTACAATTGTATCTATACATCAATTTTTAAACAATCACATTTTTCCAAGGCAGGTGAAACTCTTTATGCTAGTGGCCTCCACATTACTATATGTGCTCATTTAGGACATTTTCTTATTGTTTACTATTCTTAGTTTATTTATTTTCTTAATTAATATTGCTAATCATTACATTGTATGATGCCCACGTAGCACAAAGATCATTTAGAGGCACTCTATTTGCATCTAGCATAGTAATACATGTCATTATCAATGTTACAATCTATATCGGAATACATTTTATATCCAAAACATAATCCTCTGTAATAAAAAATTACAAGTAGTTAGCAAGAAATAAACTACTAATGAATTTCTAATTATTTATTATTGTCATTTTTTTTATTGAATAAATGAGAATATGGAGTCCAATAAAAATAGAAGTGTTCAAGGTTTTATGTGAAGTGAGAATGATGATAAACTAATCTAAATTCAAATTTAAAAGAAAAAAGGTATTAAATTCCACTAAAAGTATCTCTAAGAAAATTATATGACAAAAGTCACATTGACCTAAAAACTAAGAAAATTGGAAAAAGATGAAATGAAAAATTGAATGATTATATCAAAATAAAATTATCACTAAAGAGTAATTATAAAGAATCCAGTGGCTTCTTAGAGCGAGACTATTTGTGCAACAAGTATAATCTCAATTGTTTCCCTGAAAATGTAGACAATCTCAATGAGTTTATGAGAAACTCACACACATTACACACCATAACAACAAAAATGATTAGTTCATCGTAATTTTATAACCCTTTTGTAGTGTCTTTATGTATTGTGATATCATAAACAAATAGATAATACAATAATGTAACTTTTTATAACATAATAATTGTTGATATATGTTGTAGTGAGACTAGAATAATTTTAGGAAGACATTTCCATTCTCTATTTTTTACAATACTATACATAATCAAATATTAAAATAAAAAATATTGTAATATATGTTCATATGTGAAAAAAGATTCCATCATACACTATTAAATATGTCGTTTTCAAGTGCAAGGTGGCTTCTTTCTAGATCACAACAATGCCATCTAGCACAATGACATTCAAAAACAATAATGTAATGAATATAATTTCTTCTTCTAACCAATTAAATGCACTATGTTTTCTAACAATATAAACACTTATTCTTTAAATATGAATATGCACAAATTTATTAACCCAAAAATTAAAAATTATAATTAAATCAATTGATAAAATTACTTTTGAAAATTTTATCACAATTAAAAAAATAAAATTAAACAATCAATATTTATTAATCATTTAACAATAATTATTAATTACACTTTCAACTACATTACAATGAGAAAACCAATTACTAGTTTTTAAATCTCTATCTTGGACTGACGTGTATCATTTAGGTTGCTCTCATTTTAGAAAGCATACAATATTCAGATTCTATGCTTCTCGAGGCGGGAACTCGCTATGTACGAGATATCCAATTGTCTTCCCCTAAAATTGTACCTTCCGTTGTAGGTTTGAGAAATCATCTTCTTTCATTCAAGCACCATCCCGGGTTTGAGAAGCTATTTACTTTCATTCAAGCACGATCGTCCTTGAAATTAGAAATGGAAATCGATGAGGCAAAATCGATTAACTTTCATGTGGATGAAGCAGAGGATTCATTTTTACAGTTTGTGGCATCGGCACAGGCAATGTTAGCCCCAGGGAAGTCGGACATGGAAAAGGATTTGAGCAAGGGGCCTCCCTGGAGTTGGGTGTGTACACAGATCCTCGCAACTTGTAAAGCTTATTCCAGTGGTGTAACTTCTGCTATTCTCTTGTCAGACCTCCATCAGGTAATCCCATTTTGTTATAACTATTGTACTTTAAACCTTGCTCTAATTTTTTTTTCTTGGGTGAATTTTGGGCAAGCTCGGTTAGGACTCTGAAACTTAAACCTTCCATGACTATGCTTGGCGTGCTGTGGCGCTCTATTGATAGCACTGACATAATTTTGCCTAGGAAATGTTTGGACCGCATTCTTAACATTTTGAACTTTGGGCATTGTGTATGCTATTCGAGTTATGAGCCAACTTATTGTGTTGAGAAAACTTCAGTCTGAATCAGGTCTTACAAATGTACCCACTTGCCATTACACTAAAATCCCTTGACTAATTGTGATGAATATTTATAAAAAATATATCTGGGGACTTGAGATAAATAATATACAGTTGATTTGATATTGTAACCCCATTACAATCTAATGGAGTTATGATCAAGCCGGGGAAGTTGAAGGATTAGTGCTTTTTGTTGCTCTGATAACCGTGTTGTAATAATTTTATTCTTTATTTTTTAATTTTATTATATTTATATTCGCATAGGTTGAAAGGTCATTTCTGAAGGGTAAATGGATAGGTCTGCATTCAAAGAGAGGGCTTGGTCGGTTGCAACTGCCAACTGCACTATTGCATTGGCACAGAGTGCCAACGTACTGCTGCGTCCACCCCAAAAACTTTGCTACTAATACAGATAGAAGACTAGTGAGTTGGAATTATTCGCACATGATACAAGTAGGCTCCCTTGATGAACTGCGCACAGCTGCGACACACAAGCAATTCCACTTCTGCGGAAGGCTAAGGAAGAATCCCTGGGATGTCTCCTTACAACCACGAACAACATTTGTGTGGGTCACAAACAGATCACCTGGAAGGGCATGAATTCACAATTGGCACGAAGGCGAAAGTTACAATAGGGAAGAAGACTAACCCTAAAGGTTTATCTAAGTGTCTAGAAAGCTCCATCACTTTTGTACCACAGGGTTAATGACACTTTATGACATAACTTTAGGCCCTCTTTTAAAAACACTTTATTATGTTGGACTTTGTTTTAAAATAATTTTTTAATAATAAAACATAAGTTGCCTTTTTAAAATATAACATAAAGTTACTTTTTGGACAACTTAAGTTAAATTATTAAGTTATTTTTTTAGCTTAAAAGGAGACATGACAAAACAACTCAAAATGTAATGGTGTGGTTGTATCCCTAACTCATGGCATGAAACAAGAGTCCTTTTGAGTTTACTGCACATTAAGAGTATCTAAGAATAATAATGCCATTGGTTGTAGGTAAAACTTTTGCACCAACATGCCATGGCAAGGTTCACTACATTGAGGTCATTTTTGATAATGAAGAGGAGAATGAGGAGGCCGATTCGGGAAGTGAACATGAAGTGGAAAATGTTGAACCAGAGGAACAGGGGATTGGAGGAGTTATAGGAGGGACCTTTGCTACTCTATTAGGTACACCTAGGTATAACCTGTTGGTTTTTTCCCAGACTGGATGCTTATTCCCAGATTTCCCTACAAGGTAGCCATCAGTGATCAACAGGATCTCTGGGCCAGGGGCCAACAGTATAGGAGATAGACTCTATATTTTATCTCCTCTTCTTCTTCAGGCTCTGCAAGACCTAGGGGGGTATTCTCTACTCAACATCCATAAGGATATGCATACAAGGCTGGGATGCTGACAGAAAGCAGATAAGTCCTCCTGTAAGTAGACCAAAACTGAAAGATAAGAGCAAAGGGGCTAGCTTTGGGCCTATTTGCAGTTGTAGACAGAGGACTGAGGATCCTAAAACTAATTCTAATGTCCTAAAGATTGTTTTAGATTTAGATTTTGATTTTAAGTTTGGATGCAAAGCTGGACTTGGTTGTAATACAAACACAAAGCAAGATTGGTGCCTATCCAGGGCCAGGAGTCAGTAGACATACACCTGTGAATGGTCAGCATGAACAGTTAAAACTGGATCTCATGGGGATATATGTGATACCTGCCTTACAGATATCTCCCAATACAGAGTGTTAAGTTATCTCTACTTATGGCATCCCTACTGCAGTATACCCTTCCCAATATTCAACCTGAAAACAGTTTAATCTACCCCTTGAGCAGAAGTTAAAAGATCAGACATTCAACATAGGAATTCTATGCTCTAGAATCTAAACATTACCCAAATATCCAGATTCAGAAGAAGAATACATGCAATACTGGAGACAGAATTAACAAAACACATGCTAAAATAGCATTTCTCATATAAGATTAATCATGAAATCAGTGGGTTCATGCCAAAACATACAACAAGAGATACATAGACTCACAGGTTAAGCTGTATAGAGCAACCAGATCAGCTTGTTTTGAATTACAGAGCCAAAAATCTTCAACTTTCAACAACCTTCAAATGAGTATCACTTCCTGCTTATAACAGCCAGGTAGTGTACCATAGCAATTAATTACATGGTTGACCAAAAATCCCGCCAGATACACAGTATCAGAAAAATGGCGCTCAAACATTCAATGCAGCAGGGGGAGAGGAGACAGGAAAAGGTCTCGAGCCTTGCGCCGCCACCTAGGGATCCAGATCTTCAATCGGGTACTAAATTCGTCCACGCCATCGCCCATACCTCTGCAACAATCGCCATTAATGGCGCACCAACCCGCGGCCTTGGGAAGAACATCTGACAGTTGATCGCAACCACTTCCCGCCAAGATACATCGTCATGATATTTGAAAATATGCAGGATATCAATTATCCCACATGCACCCCGCGGTGACCTTTTCATCACCTTATATACTAGGTCGCGAGCATATATGATGTCGGTGCTTTTGCTCCTGACGACACTAGTATAAGACTTCATCATCATCCTCCAACAGCATGATATCCTGTTGCTTGAAAAATCACCCTGACGTCAGCATCATCATCTCAATATCACCTGCATGATAATCGCCTTCATCGGCACAACCTGATCCATCGGAGGAAGATCCTCCTGCTTAGCCGATACCAAATGTCTGGCCGATGAACATCCTGATGACGTCACCGTCATATCCTGCTGACGTCATCAGCATATCTGCCTACTGCGCACCTCCTCATATCCGGATGACGTCATCGTCATATTCGCAACATTGGGGGATCTTCATAAGATGAGTAATGTTAGAAATATGACCCCCCGGACCTTGATGACGTCACCACCACATGTCGGCATCAGGATGATATTCGGAAGATAACCGGATATTTGGAAATATCATCCTGATGCACAAATATCATGCTGCACTGTAGCTCCGCTCTAAGATCGGAGTGATACATGAATATGACAGATATTTGAAATGATCACCCCCCACTGGATAATGCATGAAGCCGACAGGCGGATATCTCCCTGATATCAGCATCATCATGATGCTGGAACAAACATACATCCGGGTGATATTCAAATATGAAAATATCACCCCCTCCTTCGGAAATATCATGATGCAGATAGGCAGAGAAATAGATATCACCCTGACATAAGAATGACGTCAGCATCATCAGGATGATAAAACAACGAACATGAAGTGATACAACAACATCAGGATGATATTGACTAAGATCATCCTGACGTTCAAAATATGATGACCACGATAAAAATCGGGTCACACTTAGAACTTTACAGCAACATCATCAGGATGATCTTAACAAAGATCACCCGATGTTAAAATATCACCCCGGCGAAAGATCATGCAGGTAGAAAATATGATGACCCTCGCAAGCAACACGGCGATAACCGGAAATATGATGATGATGATGACGACCCTCCTAAAGAAAAATAGGTCGGGTCGAACAACTCAGAAAATAACCTCATCAGAAGATCGGGGTAACATCATCATCATAAAAGGGCAGGGTGATAATTGGGAGATCACCGGATATTTGAAAAATCAACCCCCGCAAGAAAATCAGGGCACACTGTAGCTCATCAGCAGGATCGGGATGATATCCAAACATCACCCGATATTGAAACATGATGATCCTGATGAGAAACCGGTTGACAGAAAACATGATGATGCTGACCACCATCGAAGAAAATATGATGCTGCAGTTGAAAAATGCTGAGGAGGCCCAGAGACTTGGAGTATTTTTTGGATTTTTTGGGAAGGTGCCTGCATGTTTATATGCTTGAAAACTGACTGCTCATGCAGACACCAACATAACCCATTCAATGTTAGAGGAGTATTGCAGGGTCAACATGTGACGGTGCTGATTGATAGTGGGGCAACCCACAATTTCATTGATGAG
This sequence comes from Cunninghamia lanceolata, assembly GCA_027924645.1. Classification (NCBI taxonomy): domain Eukaryota; kingdom Viridiplantae; phylum Streptophyta; class Pinopsida; order Cupressales; family Cupressaceae; genus Cunninghamia; species Cunninghamia lanceolata. The sequence goes on from BSBN01001048.1 coordinate 14,235,360, forward strand.
GGCCTAGTGGCAAAAAGAGGCCTCGTGGTAGAGGATTTCGAAAGGTTTAATGTGATGGTTGTAGATGCGTTTACTATGTCTTGCACAAAGAGAATATCATAGTTATCATGTTAGACAACCATAGAGCGACAACTTATCTTTATGTAGTGGAAATTGGAGAGAGAGATGTGGTATTAGGGATATAGTGGCTGCACTCTCTTGGGAAGTACTCCCAAAATTTCCAAACAATGGAATTGAAATTCAAAGTTGATGGGAAAAAGGTGGTACTTCGAGGTATGTCTAATGGAGCACCTAGAGTAGTCACTGTTGAACACCCAGAATACTGGGGGGGCGGGGGGGTGAATCAGTATTCTATTAAAACTTTTGCTTGTTAAATCATTAATGCATTTGCCACATTTGATAACAACAAATCAAATTAAGCACAGAAGAAGCAACCACAAAGCATCACACATAAACACCAGGATTTTTACGTGGAAAACCCTAAACAAGGAAAAACCACGGTGAGTGTTAGCTTACAATAATTATGTAATAACAATACCGAATTACAAGAAGGCTCACTGCCCAAAGAAATGCTCACTGCAAGAAACGCTCACTGCCAGAACAGGCTCACTGCCTAGAGAAAGAAAGAAGGAAGAATGGCTCACTGCGAGGTTGAACTGCTCAGATTGCATCTACACATGCATGGTTACAACTCCAATGAAGCACAAATGTACTGTCTCAAAATTCATCATCTCTGACTGCTCCGTTTTACTGCTCTACTTTTACATGGGGACAAGATCTCTCTTCTTCTGCTCTTATCGCCTCCACAAAAACACCTTACTTCGCATGTCACACAAACATATATTTCACATCCGCATCACATTATCACTCAAACACCGAATTTGGTCCCATATATATATATCCGCAACAATTAAAATCTTCATATTAGGTCGGCCTAATAAGGTATAGCTTTTAGTCATGTCTTAAGTAGCTTGTCGGCCAAATTCATTCACCAAAATTATCGCGGATCCAAACAACACTTGAATCACGTTCATATATGTTGGCCTCAACTATTTCACCACTTAGGAACAACAGAACTTACCGCATACAATTTGCACTTATCATGTCAGCCTCCAACACAGACTGCTATTGGTTCAGTCCATCTGTCAGACTGGAACTTTTACTGTGGATCACAATACTTGCTCAAACTTATATCAGAGACTCTTTAGACATCATAGATCATACCTCCAGAACCGCAAAGCAAAATATCCTTTTGTGGCAAAATGCGGACCCCAAGAACACATGCCCTGTCACAGTCAAACTCTGTCAAGCCATGTAGCGATACTCAGTCATTCACAACTATCTTTCCAGTGGACTTCAGAACCCGCAACTTTGGATTTAGACACTTTATACAAGTGTTTGCATCACTTCAAAACTACATATCAAGATATGTAACACAGGAGGAATGTGGACCAAATCAACTAAGTGTTATGCTCTGAATAACACTGTATTTTGCTCTGTCGGACTTAGAGTGTTTGAAGATATGCTTTTGGTACTTAACAGGGGCTAAAATCTTGCATATAAGATCACTTAAGGACTGCAAACAACATACCAGAACCGCATGATCTGATCTTCAACTACGGACCAATGCCAACCATTACACTGTCTCTCTGTCGCTGTCTCTTGTGCACTGCCAACACTTAGCCAAAATGACTAAGTCTTTTTCACCGGACCAAAAACTTTGTCACAACCTTATTCCTTTTCTTGTTGCCATCAATGACAACACAATCATTCATCATCATACAAGTTGCCAACAGTCACAACAAAGAAAATGGAGGCTCTTTTCAGACATGGTGAGGTTGCATGGGCAGACCAATGCTTTGTGTCTACCAAGATTTCTATGGAGGGTAAGAGAAATTACCATGTTGACATATAGTCATTGTTGGACAAACATAGTTTGGTCTTTGGTGATATTCCTCCTGGTAGGCCACCAAACAGGGGCTTTGAGCATGTCATCGAGTTGGAGGAGGGGGCGAAGCCCATCATTACTACCCTTTGTCGCCATCCAAAAAGGCATAAGGAGAAGATAGAAAAGGCTATTAGAGGGCTACTTGATATGGGTCGTATTAGACTCAGTTCCAATCCTTTTGCTTCTTCAGTGGTTTTGGTTAAGAAGAAGGATGGAATCATGAGGATGTGTATTGATTACATGGCTCTCAATAAGAAAACAATAAAAACACTTACCCTATCCCTAGGATCGATGGGTTGATTGATGAGTTACACAGGGCAATCTACTTTTCGAAGATTGATCTTCAATCAAGGTATCATTAGATTAGAGTCAAAGAAGAGGACATTCACAAAATTGTATTCAGATGCCACTACGGTCACTATGAGTTCTTGGTCATGCCTTTTGGATTGACCAACGCACCTGCTACATTTCAGTCATGTATGAATCAGGTATTCAACAAGCAGTTGCAAAAATTTGTACTTGTCTTCTTTGATGACATTCTAATATATAGTAAAACATGGGGGACCATCTCAGACATATTGATGAGGTCTTAGGGATCATGGAGGCACAATCACTATATGCCAGAGCTTCTAAGTGTGAATTTGGGATGACAGAGATTATGTATTTGGGGCATGTGATCAGTGCAGAAGGGGTTGAACCCGCGAACCGAACCCGAACCAGTACCAGGATCAATAACTTAGCTAGTCGGTAGTTCCTATCGGCGTATTCCTTGAACTGATATATTCGTGGGCCGAGCAACTGTAATGAATAGTGGAAAATCGAAATGAATGTATCATATACCATTGCCCTCATTTCAGTTGATGTCGTGTCAATCATAACATAATGAAAAACGAAAATAAATATTTTAAAAATGTTTTTTCCCTGTCTGATCCTCCTTGGTTCGCCCTGGTTTGCTCCCGGGTTCGGTCATGATGAACCTATCACGATTTTCCCGCACCATGTCTGCACCTATACGTGAACCGAACCGGATCGCGAACTGGACTGGTGTCTGGTCACAAACCTGGCGAATACGGTAACATAGTTTTTAAAGAATATTTTTGAAAATTATTGTATTTTTAAATGTTCGATAAATTTGCCGAGTTATTGCCAAGTTTTTTCCCCGAGTTTTTGCCGAGACCCAAGTTTTTAATTTTTTGGGGTCTGCCGAGTAATTGCCGAGTCCGAGTTTTTCAACTATGCTCCAATCAACTACTAATTTTATTCTATTTTTAGCAGTAAACTACACTGAAAATTACAAATAAACAGAGCTGCAAATGAAGATAAACTGAAGATAAATATATAATTATGATACCCAATAACAATGTTATGCAATAATTTCCCCAACATTCAGCCATGGAGCAATACTTACAAAGTAATCAGATTATTTGCCAAGTTTGTAGTTGTAGACTGCTATTGTAGTTCAGAATTACCCCAGAAAATGAGTAGTAGCAATCTGATTTACTATCCCAGATGGTGCGGCTGATATGACAGGTAATAACAACCCTCCAAACTTCAGAAAAATGCAACAAACCAGTCCTAGGGAAGGTATGATTAGGTCTGGACCTTGTATGGCCTCCAAAGTGTCTCCAAATTATCATGCCCAACTCAATATTGCACACAACAGTCCCAATAAACAGTGGCCAACATTACGATTGAATACCACTAAATCCCTTTGTACGTTAGACCTGTCTTGTCTTATCTGTTGTTGTTGTTGTTGTCAGATTGGTCCCCTAAAGGAGGTGCAAACCATTCTACAAAGTTGCGATTCCTTTTCAAAGACTGTGTGGCTTCTCTATAATATGGTATGGCTGGCATAATCTTTTGTATGACTGCTTAGTCTTTTATCACTCACAAATGCATCGATTACCTTGCAAAGTTAATTGCCCAGCTCAACACTTGTACGAAACTCTCATAAGATAGGGCAGATTTAGAAATGTATGGGCCCTTGCATTACTCACAGCATTAACCAAAAGATAAATCATTGAAGATTTGCTGTAGACAGCAAATATATATATTCTGATACAAACTTCAAACTCTCCACAAACTAGTAATATTCTTCAATACGAACCACAATCAACAAACTAGATAACTTCTCCAACTTTCAGCACAAACCCAAAATCTAGAAATCTTCAATAGACATCAAAACCAACTGAAACTAGAACTTTCAGCACAATGGCGACTCTTGAATGGAATCACATGAATGGCAATGAGGGTTTTCGTTCCCAAATCCAATCCTTGTAGCACATAGGAGATCCTTGATTGGAATTACTCATATAAATAGGAGGGTTTTAGTCTTTGGATCCATTTTGCCAAATGGTTTTCATCCTAGGGCATAAAAGATGAACATACATTCAATATTGAGAAAAGAAGGGGTTTGATTTCATAAATTGAATTACTTTCTTCTGTGCACAAATCCTCCTTATATAGGCTCTTGAGGGAATATAATATTCTTTTTCCTTTACCCTCCAAAATCTTATTTTTAAAAGTGTCTAGAAAGTACATCACTTTTGGACCTCGGTCCTTGCGACATTTTATAACATCACTTTAAGTCCTCTTTTATAAACACTTTTTAACATCACATTGTACCTTTTTTTTTAATTAAAATAATATTAAGTTGCCCTTTTATAAAATAAAGTCACTAGGGCAACTTAAGATATTATTTTAATTATTTCGTTTGTTTAATTGAAAAAGGGGACATGACATAAATGGTGACGACAATTGGTCAAACACCCTCTAGTTACATAGGTCATGGGTATGAGAAGGTGCGCACCATCTTATTGGTGAAAGCAATTTTTTTATTAGACATCACAAAAACCAAGTAGGGATTCATGTGTTGAAACGAGAGTGTCCATTTTTTATGGATAGAAATATTGTAAAAAGTGGCCTTTAATAAATGTCATTGTAGTGTCCCTTAAAGGGGCAATGTTTTTGAAGTTGGTTGATTGTGAGAGGCAAGTGAAGGATGCAAACTTCATTTCCAAAATCCTCTTTGAATCCATAGAGATTGTGGGTGCTTAGAATGTTGTCCAAGTCATAATGGATAATGTAAAGAATTGCAGGGCAGTAGGTGCTTTGGTTGAGGAAAGGTACGAGCAGATTTTTTGGACACCATGCACTGTCCATCTCTCAACTTGGTGATGCAAAAGATTGGCACTTAGATAGAGTGGGTGAATAATATATCCACCAAGGATGTGGAGATTCAAATGTTTCATGACAAACCATCATATGTCAGAAGGCATCTTTAGGACTTTCTCTAATTTGGAATTATTGAAGGTAAATATATGAAATTTCAATATTTATTTTAAATTTAATTTATATGACATTTACTTATTTAAATTTTAATTTGTTATTAACTTATATTTTACACTACATTAGGTTGTTGAGACTTATTTCACATTGCATACAATCGTTTTGAGACAACTTGTGAAGGTGCGAGAGGCATTGAAGGTGCGAGAGGCATTGAGTGACATGGTCATTAGCAATCCATGGATTGTGTGGAGGCAATCAAATTCAAAAAGGGCCCAAAGGTCAAATCATTGATCTTGGATGATGATTGGTGGGCTCTTATGGACTACATCTTAAGTTTCATCGAGCCCATCATGAGTATGATCATCTTTGTTGATATAGATTGACCGTGTTTGGGAGAAATCTATGATGGCATGGACTTCATAATAGAAAAAATAAGGGCCATAATAGCAGAGAAGGAGAATGACCTTGAAGAAACGTTTTGCCTAAGGCTTAAAAAATCATTCGTGATTGTTGGAACAAGATTACCACGCCCTTGCATCTCCTTGCATATGCATTATCTCCCAAACTTTACAGCATGGAAATACTTTCTTTGCCTAGGAGAACGACACTGTATAGAGACAATGAAGTTGATGGGTACAAGAAAGCATTCCAAAGAATCTTCTCAAATCTAGAAGTGGTGGATAAGGTTAGGACTGAATTTGGTAGGTTCATCATGAGATGAGATCATAGTATTTCCGGACTTCGAGACAAGTACAAGACGAATGCTCATACATGGTGGTAGCTCCATGGGCAAAGTTATGTGTTCCTCCAACCTCTTGCAACCAAAATTCTATCACAAGTAAGCATTTCTAATTTTTAATTTTTAACATTCTTAACATTCTTTCACATTTTTAAGTTGTATTGACTTTCTCTCCAATTTCAATAGGTTGCAAGTTCTTCTTTCGTTGAGTGGAATTGGAGTACGTACTTCTTTATTCACTCAGTTAAATGCAACCGGTTGTCTGCAAAAAAAGCAGAAGATTTGGTCTATGTCCATTCCAGCTTGTGTTTCTTATTACATAAGGAAGTTGACTACAAGGAAGGGGTGACGAAGAATTGAGATATAGCCCCTGAGTGTGCCAATTTGGATGTTTGTTTTAGAGCTTTCCCAGAATCAACATAGATGACAACGAGGCTTCTCACATGATATTCATGTAGCTAGTGGGAGTGGCATTGTGGTTGCTTGTGGTTCAAATGAATTTGAACCAAGTGATGACTTAGATCTAGATGCTTTCGATGGAGAGGAAGATACAATTTTTTGATTGTATTTACTATTTTAAGTTTTGTAATGGTTTGAATTTGACATATAGATATATTATATTTTATATGATATAACATTGAATTATCATCTTTTCAATTCAAAGAATGAAATGTAGATATATGATATGTACAAAATGACATTTTGTGAATTATAATTTGACATATAGATATATTAATGAATTATGAAATGTATTTTCAATTCTATTATTTAATTTATTTTGAGTATCAAGTATCAAAAATATTTTAAATTCTGTAAGTTGGTAGTGTGTGTATATATATATAGTTGTACCTGTACACAATTTTTTTACTGTATTGATGTACTTGAATCCTGAACCCAAGCCCGTTCTCGTACCGGGACCAGCAACTTAGCTTTAAAGCTAAGTTTTTGGTCTTGGTACGGGTACAAGTACTAGGTGCAGTGGTGCAACAATTTTTTTCCCTTGGGTATGGGTACAAGTTCGGTTATATATAGATTAAAAAATTAAAATTATAAAATATAAAAACATTGATACTCATAACTGCCAACAAACAAAATATTTAAATACCTCATAACTTGCCAAAATGAAAATACTCATAAATTCATAATTCAATGATTTGTCAAATGTCAATACACGATGAAAATTCAAAATTACAATCATTATCAATATTCAATATTCTTCATATTTCTCTTCATCTAGAGCATCAATGTCAACATTTGGTTCAATTTCATTTGAACCACAATCAGCTGCAATGGTACTTCCACTAGCCATGTCACGTGCATAAGTTGCGTCATCTATAGAGACTTCGACAAGCTATGCAACTGTAGCATCTAAGTCGGCACACTCAGGAGTTTGGTCCCAATTCTTTGTCATCCCCTCATTGTATTCAGGTGTCTTATGTGACAAGAGATGAAGGTTGGAGTGCACAAAGACCAAATCCTTAGCTTTTTTTGCACCCAATTGGTTGCACTTAACCAAGTGGATGAAGGAGTATGTACTCCAATTCCACTTAGCTGAAGAAGAACTTGCAACCTGTTGAATTTGCATACAACATTTAGTTTTACAATTACAAAACATAAATTATAAATTATAAAATTATAATATATAGCATAATAGCAATGAATGAAAAACGAGAAAATTAAAAAATAAAAAGGATGCATACTTGAGAGAGAATTTTTATTGCAAGAGGCTGCAAGTAAATGGAGCCTTGGCCATGTATGTACCACCATTCATGAGCATCTTTTTTGTACTTGTCTCGAAGAGTGCAAACATCATGATACTTTGAAGATATGAAGTGGCCAAACTCACTCAAGACAACACTTTGTATATCTACATTTGGAAATATTCTTCTAAATGCTGTCTTGTAGCCAGCAGCAACCTTTTCATCTCTATATGGTGCTACCCTCCTAGGCAAGGAAAGTATCTCCATGCTATAATACTTTGGGGACAAAGCAAATGCTAGGAGATGCAAAGGCATGGTCATCTTGGTCCAACGGTCAACAATAATCCTTTGCACTCTTTTGAAAAATGCTTTTGTTGGGTCATGCTCCTTGGCTTCTATGATGGTCCTTATTTTTTCAACCATAGAGTCCATGCCATCATAAATTTCACCCAAACATGGGCGATCTGTATCAACATACCTAATCATGTTGATGATGGGCTCAGTGAAACTCAAAACATATTCCACACGAACCCACCACTCATCATTTAGGATCAATGCTTTGACTTTTTGGGCTCTCTCTATACTTGATTCCCTCCATACACTCCAAAGACTATTGATGACCATAGCACTCAATGCATCTCGCACCTTCACAAGTCGTCTTAAGATGATTGTGTGATGCAAATTGAGTTTCGGCAACCTAACATGGTGTAAAAAATACAAATTAAAATATTAAAAGGTAGATGACATGTCACATATCAAGTACAACAAAACTAAATAATTAAAAAATATACTAAAAAAAAATTAAATTACCTTCAACAACAAGTTGGAGGTCTTGAAGATGCCTTGTGACATATGATGATTAGTCACAAACATTTGAATCTCCTTAGCTTCCGTGTAGATTTCTTTGACCCACTCAATTTCTGTGCCAATCTTTTGCAATATCAAATCGAGTGAGTGGACAGTACATGGTGTCCAAAAAATGTCCATACCTGCCCTCCACTACAGTACCAGCTGCCCTACAATTTTTAGCATTGTCCGTTGTGACTTGGACAATATTCTTGGGGTCCACCATTTCAATGGATTCTATGAGGATATTGGAAATGAAAGTTGCATCCTTCACTTGCCCTTCACAATCTATTACCTTCAAAAACATCACCCCTTTAGAGAACACTGCAATGACATTGATTAGTGGTCTATTTTTGCAATCTTTTCATCCATCAGAAATGATGGACACACCTGTTTTGGGCCATGTATCCTTGATTGCTTTCAATGATGCCTCTACTGAAGCTTTCTCCTTCACCAATAAGGTGGTTCTCACCTTTTCATACCAAGGACTAACATAATTAGTAAAACAAGGGTTTGGAGAGTACCCTGTCCTGACTTAATCCCTTGATTGCTGATTGGTATTTTGAATGTTTCCTTTATATTCCAATCTGCATATCCATATACGTGTATCTGCTGTCCATGAATATAATATATATATAAAACTCAGAAATGTTTCCTTCATTGCTTAATACTCATAAAACATATTCTTCCCTCTTAAATCTGTATGTATCTTCTTATACATCTGGCTATATAATTCTTTTTTTTATGATATCCTATTTCCTTCTGTAGATTTTTATTATAAACTTCTGATTTTTTGGGCTGCTGATTACTACATTAGAGTATTCTTTTTTTTTTTATTAGAATCCTCTGTACCTTTTTCCTGTCCCCTTGGGAGGGAGGGAAGACTCCCTTTAATACCCTGAAGGGCTGCAATTGGATGGTCATACCCCCTTTTTTGTGCTGCCTTTTGATAAGATCGCAGCTTTCTAAAGATATTTGTTGTCTTATTTGGTATTAGTATATTATCCTATATTAATATTGCCTTTGACTAAATCGCTGCATGGTATATGTTTCTAACTTTCTGTAAAGTTACTTATAATATTAGTATTATATTATAATTATATAATATTCAAATTCTTAATATTTATATCAATATTTATAATATATTTATTATATTATTATAATAAATGATTATAATAATATTTCTTATTTACATTAATTATATTCATTTATATATTTATAATAGTATTTATATTATTATTTAAATATATAAATATATTATAATAATATCAAAATTGATAATATTATTTTTGTATTTATATTATGATTTATAAATACCATAAATATAAAATATTTATAAAATAATATTATTTAATATTATTGTTTATATACACGATTGATGATGACAAACATTATATTTGACGGAAACGAATTTTCCGCCTTTATCATGATGTTTAAATCTTTAATTTAAACAATGCCTTAATATCGGGACATGACAGCCTTCCCCACTCAAGATTGCCTGCCCTCAAGCAATCACAACAAGTTCTTTCATCACACTTTTAATGTCTACGAAGTCGCGGTTCTGATTCAGAATGAAGATGCTTGAGTGAAGAGAAATTGATTGTGATTCCATGAAAGAGAATTTGTGATCAAAAGAGCATTTGTTTGATGTTTTGAATAATAACGATGGGGTGCAAGTATCATAGATTAAGAAGATTTGAGAGTATTGAGATTCCAAGATGCATCTTGATCTTTGGTTACGAGATTCAATCTTATATGTTATTGACTTCATAATTGAGAAGAGTTATGTTCTTTGAGGAGTAATTGATTATATGATGTCATGATCAAAGAAGATTTATTTTGAATAGCAATATGATTGAGGAAGTGTAGTTAATCAAATGAATGCAGGAAGGAAGAATTTTTTTCAATGTTAAAGAAAACATTGGGAGTATTGATAATCCGAGATTGGAGATTTGGAATGAAATAATATTGATGAAAATCCCAAAGGATGAATCTAATGATGTTGTAAGACTTTGATTGCTTAAGCAAGTTGATGATAAGATAATGTATAGCATGATCCTGGGGGTTGATGATGAGATAATGCCCCCCCCTTTGGGATATTCTTGATCTATTAATCTGCACACAAGAATAACTACTAAAAAGGAACATTAGCAATATTAAAGATCCATAAATTACCAATGAAATCAGTACGTCATAACATAATTAATGATATAACATAAATAACATTTAATTTCAACATATAGTTATACATACCTCAAGTTGATCCTTTGATATAATCCATAGAAATACTTGCAATTTAGAGCATGATGGAGGGCATTCTTCCTAGGTCTCAGGGTGGCTATACCATCCCTCCCTAGTCTTCATGTGGCACATGCCATTCATATGAGGTGTCGTTCTCCTTATGTGGCGCTTGCCATTCATACAAGGAGCCTTCGATCTAATGTGGCACTTGCTAGTCATAATAGATCGCCTTGGCCTCATGTGGCGCTTGCCATTCATATAAAGAGCCTTCGATCTAATGTGGCACTTGCCAGTCATAATAGATCGCCTTGGCCTCATGTGGCACTTGCCATTCATATGAGATCTTCTTCTCCTTATGTGGCACTTGCCATTCATATAAGGAGCCCTTAATCTAATGTGGTGCATGCCATTCATAATAGATTGCCTCAGCCTCATGTGGCACATGCCATTCATATGAGGTGTCCTTCTCCTTATGTGGTGCATGCCATTCATATAAGGAGCCCTCGATCTAATGTGGTGCATGCCATTCATAATAGATCGCCTCGGCCTCATGTGGCGCATGCCATTCATATGAGGTGTCCTCCTTATGTGGCGCATGCCATTCATATAAGGATCCCTCGATCTAATGTGGTGCGCTAATGTGGCGCATGCCATTCATAATAGATTGCCTCAGCCTCATGGGACACATGCCATTCATATGAGGTGTCCTTCTCCTTATGTGGCGCATGCCATTCATATGAGGTCTTCTTCTCCTTATGTGGCGGTTGCCATTCATATAAGGAGCCTTCGATCTAATGTGGCTTTTGCCATTCATAATAGATCGCCTTGGTTCTTGCTTGCTATTATGCTTCACTGAATATATCAACCATATATATATTTCCCTTTAGAGTACTCCGTCCTGGAATCAATTCTCTTTCCTTTTTCACCTTAAGGTCGAATGTTGGTGAGTGATCTCCTCAGGACATGCAAGTGATTACACCAATTTGTAGGTTACATGCATTGCCATTTAGTTCCATAATAAAATTGAAGTAGACAACCAAGTAGCTCAAGAACGCAAGCAACCAGCTCAAGCAAGTAGGCAAGTAGCTCAAGTAGACAAGCAAGTAGCTCAAGCAAGTGGGCAAGTAGCTCAAGTAGACAAGCAAGTAGCTCGAAGCAAGTAGGCAAGTAGGTCAAGTAGTCAAGCAAGTAGGTCAAGTAGTCAAGCAAGTAGCTCAAGCCACAAAACATACATGTAAGTCGTAAAGTATACACTTAAATACATAAGTCGCACGAATACACGTAGACACATAAGCCACAAGGTAAACCTTTGAATACACATAAATCACAAAGTATACACAGGATGGCAGGATGACTGCTCTTATACCACTTGTAATGTCTCCTTTTGGGAGGGAGGGAAGACTCCCTTTAATACCCTGAAGGGCTGCAATTGGATGGTCGTACCCCCTTTTTTGTGCTGCCTTTTGATAAGATCGCAGCTTTCTAAAGATATTCGTTGTCTTATTTGGTATTAGTATATTATCCTATATTAATATTGCCTTTGACTAAATCGCTGCATGGTATATGTTTCTAACTTTCTATAAAGTTACTTATAATATTAGTATTATATTATAATTATATAATATTCAAATTATTAATATTTATATCCATATTTATATCAATATTTATAATATATTTATTATATTATTATAATAAATGATTATAATAATATTTCTTATTTACATTAATTATATTCATTTATATATTTATAATAGTACTTATATTATTATTTAAATATATAAATATATTATAATAATATCAAAATTGATAATATTATTTTTGTATTTATATTATCATTTATAAATACCATAAATATAAAATATTTATAAAATAATATTATTTAATATTATTGTTTATATACACGATTGATGATGACAAACACTATATTTGACGGAAACGACTTTTCCGCCTTTATCATGATGTTTAAATCTTTAATTTAAACAATGCCTTAATATCGGGACATGACAATTACTTACCATGTCGACATCTTCTTGTTCTTTAATGTGCTCCATTATTTGTTGCTTTTGGCAACCCTTTTTTATTCGGCTCAAGACAAACTTTTATTCCCAAGTTGGGAATAGTGCAGAAGTGAGCTTTCACTCTACTGTATGAGCTCTTGTACTCAGTTTTACATTGGCTACAATGCCAATGATAACCCCCACCATCAGGAAGTTCAAACATGGTCATATGTCGCCAAAGAGGTAACGCTACATCAAATTTAAATGAACTCTCTGCATTGTGGGCAACTGAATTGGAACTACCAGCCATTCTATATGAACCTACAACAAAAAAACATTACAAATTTACAAGCCTACAACTTAAAAAAATAAATAAAATAATCGGATTTATAACCCCTTGTTATGTACAAAAAGTTCAAAAAAATATTCAAAACTTTGAAAAAAAAACTTGAAAAATATTGAAAAATCTTCAAAATAATTATTCAAAACTTGAAGAAAATGGAAGATTCACTAACCTTTGATGGTTAAATCTTCTTTATGCAGCTATTTCTCCCCTGTTGATGTAGGTTTAACTCTCTTATAGCCCTCACCTTCGAAGAAAAATGAGGGAACCTTAAAAACCTAACAATGGCAGCTTGGAGGAAAAAAATGTTGTTTTGGCCTTTTGTGTTTGTAAAATGAGTGAAAAAAGATGTTATGCCCTCACTTTAGGGTGAATTTGTGCTTTTAGAAGTTTTTTTTTTGTTTCAAAAAAGATAAAAAACGTTTTTTTTTTAAAATTTGGTCACCCAAACGCCGTGGGTCCCTCTAGGTTCGCCCAAGGTACTGCTTGGGCACCTCGGAGAAAGACCCACAGGGAACCCGAGTTGCTCAGGCGGTACCCTGGGAGAACCCAAAGCCGAACCGACCTAGGATCCGTACCCGAACTAGACCCATACTGGGGGGGGGGGGGGTGTTCTTGAGGAACCCGGTAACATAGCTTTAAAGCAATAAAACTATTCTAAACAAAGCTTAAATAAAAGGCTACTAGAGCAACCTAAAAATAGACTGTCAAAATCCTCCAAAAGTAGGATCTCCGATAAAAGCAATGGCTAAAAGTAACTAATCTAATGGATGGATCCTTTCAGTTATTTGGACACAATCCTTGACTTTGAATCATGATGTATTCTCTAAAGAAACTTGAAACCCTTATGACCAAAACACCTTGGCGACTTGAATCTGGTTTTTTTCGTTCTCATCTTGGAAACTTGCAAAATTTAGTGTCTTGAAACCCTAGGTCTTGTCATAGACGAATTCGTGAGAAACCCTTCCTTTTGTTGATGTTTTCACCTCAAAAGCCCTAGCTGTTTTGGTCAAATTTTCAAATTGAGTGATTTGCAAACCTTAGGGCATGAATGCAAGGTGCCAAAATTCTTAGAAACCAATGACAATCTACAACCTTTGACCCTCGTATGCAACCTTTGAAAGCTTATCACAAATTTGTGGAAGCACTTGTTGAAACAAGTTTGCAAACAAGTCTTTGAAATGCTAAGGTTTACAAACAATGATCAGAAGTTGGCAAAGAACTTCCTCAAACATTGATGGCACCTTGGAATTGTTAGAAGATTTGATGAAAACTTGCTGAAAATGATTGTGGCACCCAACTCCTCAATCAAAACTTAGAAAATCAGCAAATCCTATGTGTAAATATGCTCTCCAATGCCGCTCCTTTTCACTCAGCTTTGAGCAAAAAATTCTGGCAATGATCATGGAGGAGCACTCTTGGGGGGTCCTTGCAACTTGATTTTGGGTTAAAATACATGGAGTGCATTCTTCTTGACTCTCTGCTACTTAAAACATGATGTAAACATGTTGGGTATGCTCTTAGATGGTTTCTGCCACTCAAACTTTGTCTCATACTTGATTGATCCCACAATAGTGTGTCCCACTTGTGGGACATCCTATTTTTTTTTCCTGAAATCACATATTTTTGAGAAAAATTAATGATTTAAGCCTAGAGGAGTTTCTGTTGAAAACAAGGCAGATAACTGAGAAGGCGGGGGGGGGGGGGGGGGGTGAATCAGTTATCTCAAAATTTTCTTAGTTTTGTTATCTCAATATTCAGTGTTATATCAAAACATGAAAGCATATGTAATCATAAGAACATAAATAAAATCAATACACATAACACAAGGATTTTTATGTGGAGACCCTGTTAAGGGAAAAACCACGGGGTGACTAACCCAAGATGGTATTCTCTGTTAAAAGAATAAAGGAGTATAAAATGGCACTTGCCAATTAGGGCTCACTGCCGAGCACACTGCCTACAAGAGACTCACTGTCTACAGAACTTACAGAAGATAATCAAGTGTTTGAACTGATGAGAAGCATCTACAAATGCAAGAGTTCAGTTCCGGTTAGGCACAATATACTGATCTGACGCACTTCATTCTTCCTCTGTTCAATGTTGTTATTCAGTCACATACGGGACTTGAATTGCTGTTCTCACACTTATCCCTGCTTTTCTTCGCACCTTATTTCTTCACATCTTCAACGCACACACTTACATGCTGGAATCCATCTGGTATATATATCCGCATCAAGGATTTTCATCAACTTTCTAGTCAGCAATAGGAACACTCAAGATATTTGCAAGTTATTGATCTATCAGTTGAATCCATGCTTGATTTGTGATGCGTATCAAAAGCTTAAGCATAGAAGTCATTAATCATGTCGGCCAACAATGTATAATCCCACAAATTGCTTGATCAACACCTTTTACTCATCCAGATTGAAGTCTGATACTCTGTCGGTCAGTTCTTCCTCTGTTTGCTCTGCCTGACTGGAACCCAACACTCAGATGCTCATATCTTTTTCTTGCTTTATCACCGGAGGCTAAATCTTTGGAATATAGTAGTCATGATACCCCTCTTGACTTGTCCAAGTCCGCAACTTACTGAGTTACACCATCTGAGAGATTCGGACTTGATTGTCGGACCTTGTTACATACTCTGTTTTTGTTCACCGGACCAAAATAATCTTCAATCTGACTTCCGGTATAGGCATACTATGTACTGTGGATGTGTGGGATAGACTTTGTTGCCATCAATGACAACACTTATGAAGCCAAACAGTGTCTCTTGCCAATAGTTCCATCTAAGGGGGTTTGATTGAGGGGTTAGATCAAACCCCCTTGGGTAGAATCTCCCCAGGTTTACATCAAACCCTCGATGGAGTCTCCTCCACACCTATCAAAATGCTGACAAAAAACAATTTTGCTTCACCTTTTGAGGGATCAAATGAAGTCATTTGGAAATGCTATTTTGTAAGTATGTAGCCCTTAATATTTGCTTTACAAAAATTATAATATGTATTATGTTTTCTTTAATATTATATTTCTTTTTAATTTTATAATGCATGTAGGTCCATTACGAAAAAATGATGATCTCTATTCAAGACACTAGAAAAAATAACAAATATTGTTAATTTTTTTTTTCAAAAAATGCACTGCACTCTACATAGACGTCTTTGTTTCAATGAAAAAAAAAAAATTAATTTTGATATATATGCTTAAGAGAAATGTGCTATGGAATAATATAGGTGTGAAAATTTTGTTAGTATTAATTTAAAAATTAATAATAAATAAAATATTTAATAAAAATTACCAAAAATTGCCCATGCACTAGATATTGGAGTTAATGATCTAATTCCAATAAATTGTGGAAACTTTTTATTTGTAGTGAAAGTTATGCGTAGTAGAATAATATCATTCAACAAAAATAATAGGAAAAAATAAAAATTGATTGAAAAATACAAATAAAAAATGATAGAAATAATTTAAAAAAATAAAATAAATTATATCTTGAATCTACATAGAAAATGCCACAACTCTTTAGTTTATATCATCATTAAATTCTTGACAGTTTGTTCCCTATAATTGATTGAAATTGAAAAATGCTGAAGAATGCTGATTTTGAATGTCCCACTTAGGCCAAAAAGTGGGACACACTATTGTGGGATCACCCACTTGCAAAGCATGATCTAGGAGGGCTGTTGGCACTTGAAGATTGGTTTAAAGTCACTAGGCGCGTTCTAGGAAACTTGTGACCACTTAAACCTTGACACAATCATATGAACCACGTACTTCTGTGTTTGTTGCCACTTAAAACCTTGGTCTTCACCTTGAAAGTGGGCTCCTCTTGACTTGTTGCCACTAAAAAAAATGTCATGATCATGTTGAGTGTGCTCCTGGACCTTCCCTGCCACTTAAGACTTGGCTTTCACCTTAGACTTACACTCCAAATGACTTATCACCACTCAAAACACTAGTTGAAATGCATGAAGTGTACACTTACCTGCTTATTGTCACTTAAACTTGATTGCCAGACTGAAAGAGTGCTCCCTGATGACCTTTGCCACTTGAATTGTGACTTCAATCTTGAAAGCACACACTTAATGAATCATTGCCACCTTCATAAACATTTAGAAACATTTTCACTCTCCCTAGCCATTCATGAGCACTTTAGACTGGTCTCAGTCACTTAGGCACACTCCTCATGTGTTTTTGCCATGGCAGACTGCTCTGGACAGATTTATGACTCATACCACTTGAAAAGTATTTTACATTGATCTGGACAGATTTATGACTCAGACAGAGACACGTTTGGGTCAATGACTTCACCTCACTCGCTCTCATACATGGCTTCGACCAACATATTAGCACAACCTTAAGGACGATGACCCTACTCTAGATAAGGACTAACATGAGAGGGATAACCATGCCACTCAGTCTTAGTATACAATAAAGTGACAGGTGGATCTTGCAAAACAAACGAAAATGACTCCAACATGAAAATGTTCATAGTAGTGCAACACATGGTGATTGACATCCAATCTAACCTGAATTCTAATAGGCAATGATGTCAAAAATATACCATGGGAAATAAGAATCAAATTCATGCACACAAACCAGATACATATATATTTACTCATAGAGCTCACATTTAGGAATGAGAACTTTGCATTTATGTTGATATAGGTGTGCAATGTACAGTTTTTGAAATTGATTTACACAACCAGGGAAAATGACTAAGGGAGCTCCCTCAGCATCTGATCATGAACATAAACTCAACCATAAGATATGTATAGGTGTGCAATGTACAGTTTTTGAATTTGATTTACACAACCAGGGGAAATGACTAAGGGAGCTTCCTCAGCGTCTGATGATGAACATATACTCAACCATAAGATATGTATTGATTGGACAACCATCTGACACCAGTTTGTATTGGCCAAAATTATTGGTAATGACTAACTTAAGTGTAAATAAGCACCCCTATATTACACAGTGTTTTTTGGCTGGATGACACAATGTGTGTAATGTCCCTTTTAGGAACAATACTAATTTTATCCTAAATTATCAATTTCCAAGAAAACAAAGGTTTAGAGAATACCTTGGCTTGATTTAATTCCTGCAAACAAGTTAGAAAATACTTACAATAATATTTCTCACAGTCAAGTTAACATGATTAACAACTCACAATGGCATTATTAATCCAACTAAACCTAACTATCTAGGAGACTCAACCATAAGAGAGTTGAGGAGTGTGATTTCGATGGGGTGCCCTGGATCCTCTACCCTAGGCCCAAGAGCGGATATACCATCCCCCTTGGCCTCATGTGGCGCATGCCATCCGTATGAGGTGGTCTACCTAATGAGGTATTCGTTATCCTGTTCCCCCTCATCTTGTCATTTCCTTTCCCTTTCTCTATGATTGGTTCCTTTGAATTTGCATGTCTATGATAGGAGAATGAGATCACAAAAGGGTGCCCCGGAAGCCATCTCTTCTAAGCCCAAGGGCAGTACCCTCTGTACCCCCTTGGCCCCTTTGAGATTATCCAATCCCCCTAGGGGTGGCGTACCTAGAAGAGTGCCCCATCGCCGTTATCCTTCTTGCACCACATTTCTTCTATCATAGTCACCATAACACTCATGCAATAATCCACATTAATCAAACTCATAATTGCAAACAATCATATCAGCAATGCATAATGAATTATGAAGATGATATCACAATATGCATGATCATATCTAAACACACATAGATCCTACCACACATATATTGACTTACAAATCTGCACTATGCAACAAATTAAATTACATTTAATTTAATACTAATGCTGAGTCTTCTTACTGATACCAACTTTGGCCTGATCGCTGGTTCTAATTCAGACTTACGTCTGACTTGATTTTCCTTTTATGCAGATTCAGTTAATGAATATTCGTTGTCTTCCTATCGATGCCTTCCCTTGCACTTTGATCTGCCTTATATATGTTGTAATATGAGTGCCGTTTGGGGAGGTTCGTGCCTTTTTATGGTGTCCGCTGACTTCTCCTTCAGCGCTTATGTGAGTCGGCCTTCCCTTTGTTTAATTACTTTTATTCATATTAATATTAAATACTTATATTTAATTAATATCAATTATATAATATTAATATAATATCTTATTCAATTTAATATTTATTTATATATATTAATAATCATATTTATAATAACATTAATACTATATTATATAATCACATTAATGATAGAACATTAATATTATATTATATTGGTGGCGCCCTGGACAAGTACCATGATGAAAACCTGGCAAACAGGGGTCATGGTAGAGACACCCTGTCTCATTTCACTCCTTTCCGTTTCACTACATTTCCATTCCATATCATACCCTATTTCACTGTCACTCCATTCCATATCATTGCATATTATCATCTGCCCCATTTCATCCGTGTATGTATCCATCCATTCGCTTTTCATGAATATACCTCACTTGAGACAGGTAAACTTAGATCATCCTAGTTTCTAAGGGATGGGAATGAACTCAAGTGCTTGCACTTCAAACCTCAAATATGGATAGTCACGCTGGCAATTGGCTTTGATTCTTTGATCGGGTAGTCGTGTTTATTTGATCAGGTGTGTGGGTGTACATGGAGATATTGAAACTTGATTTTTGTTTATCTTTGGAACATTTAAGAAATTGTTTAATGGAAACTTATCTTTAATCACACATCAGATGATGTAGTGTCTTGATCCAATCTATGCTTCTTTTTCCTTTTGAGTTTGTAGTTTAGCTGGCTGATAGGTAGAAGTGAAGTGTCTGAAGTTTTTGAGTTTGGATTGAGTCTGTCTTTGAAATGTTTAGGAACATTTATTCGGGTTGACGCTAGATGTTGTGACCAAATCACACATCGCCCCATTGCAAATGGGGACCCCCTTTTTTTTGAGCTCCGATGTTTTGCATGAGATCTTAGATGATGCCTTAGGTTCATTTCCTCTGCCAATCCAATAATGAGTTCCTCTTCTAGGAGATTTTTGCTTCATAACTGGAGGTCTCATCTGGAAAATGAAGAATCTTGATTGAATTCTATCCAAGTAATGAATAATGAGACCCTTCTTAATGTATGTTTGAGATCCTGAATGACTAGTCTGGTAGCCTGAAATCCTGAAAAATTGACTAAGTCTGAAATCTGGTGAATCCTCCAAATTCTAGATTTTGCATGTTAAATCCGGTGGATTCGAGACCTATCTCAAACATCCTGAAAGGTATATTGAAAAATATTTAAAGTATAAGAAATTCAACTTATACTTAAATATATTTTTCAATATACCTTTACCTCAAGGACCCTGAAAACGCCCAACTACTCCAGAGGATTCAAAAAGTTGATCTAATGCGACGGGACATCCAAGTGGCGCAAAATCGTGATGAAAGGCTTTCAAATAGAGAACAAGATGTGGATTTTCAATTCTTGATCCAATGCGCCCAGACTAAAGCGTCATTTTGGAAAGATAAAGGGAGATGCAAAATTTCAGAGGATTTCAAGCCTTTAACTAATGCGAATTTTAGAAGATTTCAAATGCTTGAAGTGATGCGCTACAATGATGCGAATTTTAGAGGATCCTAATGCCTCAAACCAATGCGAATTTTAGAAGATTCCAAATGCTTGGAGTGATGCGCCCAAAGCAGAAATGTTTATGTTTTGAAAGAACATTCATCCAAAGCGCCTAAGGAAAGGAAGATCTTTGACCCTTGATCCAATGCGACTCACAAGGAAGATTCAAAAGGTGTCATCTAATGCGCCTAAGTCAAGTGGATCAAAGCAAATTTCAAAGGACTTCAACATGCCTATCCAATGCGAAAATCCAGAGGATTCTAATATGATGATCCAATCCGCCAAAACTCAGTAAGGAAGATCTTTTGCGCTTGATAGAAGGTTTCAAAGCAAATTTCAGAGGATTTCAAATTCTCAACCAATGCGAAAATCTTACACCTCCAACCATTGCGATCACTTCAAAGAAAATCCAAGGTCGAATCTTAGAGCCAATTTTAGAAGATTTCAAAGCTCTTATCCAAAAAGCCAACATCAAGGATGATTTCGAAATGCTTAACCAATGCGCCAAAGATGCAAGAAGATGAAAACAAGTTCGATCAAAGCAAATTTCAAGGAGATGTTGAGATACCAAATTGATGCGAAAGAGGTTTAGTTTCAAGAGGACTTCAACATGCTTATCTAATGCGAAATGCTAGAAGAAATCAAAACTTGATCTAAAGCGCCTAGGAGAAGAGGATTCTAAACTTGCTAACTGATGCGCCAGCCCTTTAAAGATAAAAATGAATGATGTAAAGCATATACATTTTCAGGAAGAACTTGAAGTCTCAATGCGCCTAAGGGAGGAGAAATTGAAATCTTAAACCACAGTGCCCTTTCAAAAATGACATCAAGAGGATTTGAAATTCTGATCTAAATTTCTGATCTGCTGTGCCAGCCTTTAGGGGATCCAAGATGTCAATCAAATGCGCTTGATGCAAGAGGAAACTGCCGTACCCAACCACTGCACCCTTGTATTTTTTTTAAAAAACAATTCATTTTTAAGTCTGATTTGTAAGTAAATGTCTGATTTCCTTTCATTCTTTAGCAGACTTGATTGTTTTAAGAATAAATTATGCAAGTATGAATAAGTATTGGCAAGAAGCTAGTGAATTGTGATGGTAAAATTATCATCTTCTTGTGAGATTGCATCTTATAGGAGATTGAAATGATTTATTTTCAAAGTTATTTATTCTTGTTTATGTCTTGTAGGATGGGCAGAATGATCATCAAAGGAATCAGTAAGCTATTAGGTTGGAGAAGACGTCATGCCAACACCCATCATCTTCATCAAGACTTCCAAAGGCATCCACTCTACTTCAAGTTCTTTCAACCTTCAAGGAAGAGTCATCATGTGGCTGCTCTAAAGGACTCTCTTCAAGATCATCTTCCAGGGAGCATCCTTCCAAGAGATCTACATCACTTCAAGTATTAGCTGGTTTCTTCATCAATCTACTGGAACTCTTCATCAAGTGGCATCATGTTCAAAGACAAGGCATTCACTCATCCAAGCTTCAAGTCAAGTTCTCCCAATCTTCAAAGATTTATCAAGCTTCAAGTATCCTTGAGAGGTCTCCTACTCCAATTCAAGGATGAAGTTATCATCATCTACTCTACTCCATGTTATCAATGAAGCCTCATCATCTACTCTTACATGAAGGAAGCAACATCATATCTCTCCTACTACTCTATATGAAGAAACATCAAAGAAGATCAGCAAGTACCCTGCAAGAGGAGGAACATCGTGAAGTTAATCAAGTGAAGCAACAAGTATCATACATCCAGTTGCAAGGAGATGTACAAGGCAAAGATCAACAAGAAGTATTCCTAAACATACAAGTTCAAGCAATTACATTGAATACATCACTACAAGTTGATACAATTTGAGTTTGCTGATGTGGCGTGTACCTATTATCATTGAATTATATCAGCCGCCTTATTTTAAATGCATTAAATATATCATTTAATAAAATAAATCAAAGGGATTCCTATGTGGAAGATATTTTAAATGCTTTCACCTTACCTTATCACATTGGAAAACATGCCTTCATTGCCTCTCTCTTTTATGCTAAAAATAACAAATTGTTGTAACTACCTTTGAGGTGGCATGATCTAGACCCTTGGCTATCAAATTGATCTAGGCCATTCAATGTATTCTAGAGCACTATATAAAGGCCTTGTTGCCTCATTTGTAATGTAGTAGTTTAGTTTGTAGACAAGTAGGAGTAGAATAAAAGAGACTCTCGAAATTCTCTGAGAGGTCTTGAAATTGTTGTAAATATTTTTCAAGGTTAATGCAAAGACATTGGAGTTACTTGTTTGGTGTTAAGTGTTATCTTGTGGAGTAACATGATTTCTTGTATCTTAATGAAATGGAGAGATGTTTCAAGTAGATTAGAAGTAGATTAGAAGCTCTTTGTTGTAATGTTTGTTGTATTGAATATCTGATCAACTCCTAGCTCATGCTTTTAACATTCATCGCCGGTGAAGTATTGTGTAAAGCTAGTTTGAGCCTTATCATTTGCATAAGTTTGATTGTGAATGCTTGTTTGAGCTGCGCCATTCGATGGGTGCTCATATGGGCCTTCATGATTTGAAAACCATTCGCGTAACCTTAGGAGATTGCACCAACTTCATGTAGTTGTAGGCACCCTTGGCGAAGTGAAGTTAGGTTAATCAAGGAGTTTATCTATTCAGGCATCATCATTACATCATTGACCTTAGATTAGCTTCTGAACCCTTAACCCTTTTCATTTTCTTTATCATTGAGACCTTGTATATAAATCATCCACATTGAAGGAGAGATAAGCTAAACAAATGAAAGAAGAAGAATCTACGTAAGTCCCTTTGTGTTTACCAGCAAAATCATCTTAAGTCACTGAGCTATCCCTTACAAAATCATAAAAAAGGAACCTTGGAGTCATCTTGTTTGATCACTTTGTTCAGCATTCGAGAGGCTTTGCTCAAGAGAGAGTTAGATACTCTGTATTTTACTCTATTGTTGACTTGTCTAAAAACAAACATCAACACTACCATTCTAATTTATAGTTATAATGTTATCCGTGATAATTATAATAATATTGCAATTCTATATTTGTCCTTTTCAATACTTTATAATTTGTATTATAATTATGGGGGCATGACAATTATCATTCAAGCTGATGAGGGAAGGGATACAAAAAAACACCATATCTCGAGAAAGCAACTTCACCGTTTATCGTGATGTTTAAATCTCTAATTTAAACAATGCCTCAATATCGGGACATCACAATGTGCCAATAAGTATATTAGTGTCCACAACTGACCAAAAGTAAGTCAATGGACTCAAGAAAAAATCAGTTTATAGTAGAATGTTCTAGGAAGAGAACATCCTAGGAAAGCAAAATAAAGGAACAAAAGCACTAAAAACAAATGGAAGTAGTGCAACACCAACACAAGTGGTTAAGAAACCAATACAAATAGCCATGTGGGGGGAACAAAATCCACAAAGAGCAACGGCTGATGAAGACAGGAAGGATAGGATACAAATTTTCTCAAATATCTCTGTTGGGGCCAATGCTTTATTAACTCATAAAATGCCAAGATTTTAAATAAAAAATTGTTTGGCATGGGTGGTTTGGCATACAAGATTTAAATAAAATCCTAAAATTATCCTAGATCTAATGCCTATATGCTTGTAGGTTGACACAGGTGGTTTGACATACAAAATTTCTGTCTGTTTGATTGAATCCTCTTTTATTGTGTTGGGGTTTGTGTCTTGCAGATACTTTATTACTTCATAAGCCTATTGGTGCACCTTAAAGATAATTTTTGAATTACCATGGTATTACCAGTTATGTATTTGCATAATAGTTTGTTGCCATATGCTCTGGGGAATGTTTGCATGGGAAAGGCTCCTAGAAGAATAAAATAACTATCTAGAATTGGGCCTCTGACTTTCTATAAATAACTTCCGTCTTTTATAGGACACTATGCCCACACTGATAACTAGGGCTTTTGAAGCCTTGTAGAGTCTATAGTTGCTTGCATGCAAAAAGTTTGGTTGTATATTTTTTTCCTGTGTTATATATCTGTGTTTCTATTAGAAGATAGAAACCATCATACCTTATATATCAACAGTCCTTAGCATAATAAATGCCTGTTGGCATGTATTATGATTTGGTCATACTGACTTCTTTGGCATATTATAGTAGTTGGATCAACTATAGTCTAACATGATTGAAAGTTTGGGTACAATTGATGTTCTCCTGAACTCTATTATATTGAATGTAATGACATGGACCGCCCCCTTTTTAGACAATCTCAAGCTTATTGTTTTAGTTTTTACTTGATAAATACAAGTATTGCAAAAAAACATTTACGAGTTAGCCTACAATTTCAATCATATGATATTCTGATTGACAGTGCCTTCAGTGGTTCTATCCTGCCTTTTAGAATGTCTATAGATTAAAATGTTTACCATCTCTGTGGTCTAGTTAGATATCATTCCAGTCCTACACCAGAGGCTTTCTTTTTTATAACTAAACTCTTTAAGTTTATATTTTTATTGGCTATCCCAGATGCAAAACCTGTCATCATCTAGAGGCTTTCTTTTTTTATAATTAAACTATGTATTTTTTGGCTATCCCAGATGATCTTTGGAATTTAGTTTACTGATTTTGGAAGCATTTACAAATGTTACTTTTCTAAATGAGGGTCAACTTGTTTAGCTAAATTGCTAGATATTGTTTTTTTGGTTTAGCAAAATGGAGGAATTTGGGAGAACTTTTTCTGCTTCATTGATATTTATTTCCAGTATTCAACTCGAGGGTGAATGGGATTTAACATCTTCTAGTAGCCATGTTAAACATAATTTTATAGATTTTAAGAATTGAGTAACATCTGTTATTTTCATGCAGGCTTGGCAGGAGAAATCTAGGGCTGAAAATTCAAAAGGTAAATTAAATTACAATATTGCAAGAAATAGAAGGCAAAAGCAAAATCGTTCAAGGCTTCAAAATACTGTGATGATTGATTCAATTTACGAGAAGAGATTTTTGCCTTTGGAAGGTGTCTTAGAGGCAATAATTGTGAACATCTTTCTTCTTCCAGGTATTAAGTTTTTGAATAAATGTCATCATCTTTTATCAAGTTTTTGTTCAGTTGTCGTGCTTTTGAAGTCAAACAATTTATTTTCTGTTTTGCAGTGAACCAGAAAAAGAAAACTATTATGAACAAGAAAACAAACATTGTTCATAAACATCATAATGGCATTCAGATAAATAGTATGAAGTCATAAATCAGATATAGGATAATTGGAAATTGCTATATTTTCATTATAAACATTCATAATGTGCACTATCTCTTGGATACATGGGCAATAAAATACCTGGGTAATCAGAGTAAGCTTTCTCAATTAATTCCAAAGTTCTGATATATGATTTGGCCAAGACAGATGTGCCAATTGGTGACAACAGCCTGGACATTCTGTACACACACACTAATAATAACTCAGACTTAAACGTAGTGTTATGTATGTTGCATAAGAACGAACTATGGTCATGAACTATAATGTCCCATCTCTTATTCATGTTTAGTTATTTATTTATGCCATCATAACAGAGTGTCTATTACCTTGCCTACATCTATCCTTCTTGAGATTAGTTATTATTGTCGATCAGAGTGCAGCCGTGAAACCTTCAGGCAACCTCACATAGACATCCATAGTGCTATCCATCAGTGCACAAGCTTCTGTGACATCTCGCTTTACCTTGCAAGCACCTGTGGCACTGCACATCACCACACAATCTTCAGAAGCCCTTTGTGTGCAACCTGGCAGTCATTCTTGCTGTCAATAGCCTTGCATACATGGCACTTTCTCACTGTTTGACCTGCAGCCCATGGGTGTGGAACACCTAACAACAAAAACCCAATCTTTGGCAGTTGGAAGGTAAAGTGGTGCTGTTTTGTAACTGTTTGTAACTATATTGTACATATAGTTATTTGATTATTCATATTAGAGATTGGTTAATAGAGAATAGTCTAGGTAAACTAGTTTGATGTGTTCATCCCTTTCTGGTCATAGGAATTCACATTCTCAGCCCTGCTATCTGTAACACCTATTGTAACCTATTCATCTTTCATTGAATAGGAGTACTTGCTAAAAGGCTTCCACGCATTCAAATGTGTAATGATTAACTTTCTTTGATTCTCCTTGGCATATTCTGTAATCTTGTCTTTTCGCTAAGATAGGATTGTCCCCTTGGACCACTTGTGATTCAAATTATTAGTATTACAGCAGTGTTTTGCACATGCCTGTACATATGCACACACAACAGTAGAAGGAAGGTTGCTTGCCTGGTTCAACTTTAGAGTATCTAGCTGAATGCTGTAGTGAGAGAAAAATGGCTGAACTACCAAAACACTTATCTGAAATGTCCCCTAATTTTCAGAGGATGATTCAAAATGCTCTTGAGGAAAAACACCAGTTACTCTTTGGGAAGTTTTGTGAACTCATGATGCAACTTGGCTCGGCAATGTAATGCACCTAGAACCACTTGTTCCAGCACAACATCAAAGCCCTTGAAGAGTGCAAGCCAATCTGGATATACCAGTGCTTAAAGGCAAAATTGGCGCCATCCTTTCAAAGTGCAAGTCAATTTGGATATACTGGTGTTCAAAGCCAAATTTTTTGCTGTAGCATTGGATAATTGGGTGAGACAACTCAAGGCATACTTCAGCATTAACCACTTCAGTGATGCATAAAAGATTTCCTTTGTGATTTTGAAAATGTCTTTTTCATTGCCCCACTAGTATCACACAATTAGTTGGCAACATGAGAAGGATCTTGAACCCACTTAAGAGTTGGAATTCCTTTGTTATTGCCTTACAAGAGGAATATTATCCTCTCAGATCCTATGAGGATGAGCACATGAAATTATAGTAGCAGTGATAATAATGAGGAAGCAATTCAAGAATATATTGAGTTCCACGACTATTTTGTGCACCTACATGAGGACAACCCTAAGCAACCTAAAGTGCTCAAATACGTCAGTGGCTTATCACCTTACATTCACACTAAAATGGAGTTCTTGACTTTAGACACCTTGGGCAAGCGTTTTGCAATGCATTGAAAATTGAAGCCAAAGCTAAGCTGAAACACAAGCTTTCCTTGTGCAAGCACGAGCTTGCATAGGAGTCAACTTTAAAGCCCTCTTCATAAAAACAACATTCCCTTGTGTAGAGACAATAGCAGAACTCCAAGTCATTTGTGTAGAATACTAAAGCATCAACATCGTCAACACCAACGTAGGACAAAAGCAAGAAGAAGCAACAAAGTGATAAATGGTGCCATCATCACCCACAATGATGCTGAATGCAACACACAACAATCTTTGATTGCATAGATCACATTAGATTCTGTGCAAGTTGAGGATATTGCTCAAGAGGCAATGTGTATCGCTAGCATTGTGGCTATTGACACTTAGGAGGAATGCGAGCGTCTCTTTCACACCAAGTGTTGGGTCAACGAACAAGAATTGCATGTCATCATTGACAATGGAAGCCAGAAGAACATCATTTTGTAAGACACAATCAAGCGCATAGGTCTTTCCACTAGACCATACTCCTTGGGATGGTGGTAGCAAAGTAAGGATATTCAGGTAGATAAACAATGTACTTTCAAGTATGTTGGAATTATTACATCTTTAGTTTAGTATGTAGTCTATAGTTTAAATAATAAATAAATTAACATGCATATGTTAATTTAAAAAATAGGTTAGTTATTTGTTATAAATAAAATCTTATTTAGTTGTATTGGGAGTTACATTCCCATAAGTAGTTTAGGAAGTTTGTAATGTCCCCATTCTTGGAATGGTCGCCATTAGAGTTGATTTGGGCTTTTCTCCCCGCTCCGGGACTTTTGGAGGACGTCATGGGTGATGATTTGTCATATTTGTATGGATGCCATGTTGATGCTTTCGTTCATGCCAAGGAAAGTATAAGGACGCCTTTTTTACACTTTCATTCATGGTCACATTGTATACATCACTATCGAGGTTTCTATTGTTGCCAAACATTCTCTAACACCTCATGAAGAAATAGAATATAATATTCCTATGCTAAGCGCTTGAAGAAGACAAAATAATAATCAAATCTTTAATTTGATTGGAGCGCTCATGTGGGAAAATGGCCTTTTACCCTATCTAGGTCGGCCCTCTTTATGCTGTCTAGGTCGGCCCTAGGAATTGGGTGCCTAGGTTGGCCTCTGTGAGGAAAATTCATAAAAAACATGGGAAAAGTGCCTAGGTTGGCCCTAAATGGAGAAGAGACAAATTGCATATATATAAGAGGTCAATTGGCATTGCAAAAATCATCAATCAAGCATCTTATTCATTCATCTTGGACAGCGATCTCTAACATAAGGATATTGAGACGAAACCCTCAAGTAACCTTGGAGAGGCTGGACGAAACCCTAGCTTATCCGTTGGGAGGATTCCATGACGGGAATCTACTTGTGCATCATTGGAAAGAAGAGCAGACTGCAGATCAGAATTGTGGAGTTCATCTTTAGAAGCATTCTTGGTGTGGATAGTCATCATTCGCAAGGAGAAGTGCCCTAACTAGTGAGTGCCAACCTTGGAGGACTGCTTTTGTGTTTAGTTTGGTGTCATTTTGCTAGAGCAGCAGACTGAGCAGATTAGAGGAGCAGACCTAGGGTTTTGAGGTACAAATATCAGCATTTGCCATTTCATTGTCATCAAATGTAAGTGGTACAATTGGCTCCAGCTAGGAGACACCTCATTCAATGTAATTATTAGTCCTTGAGGTCTGATTTATTACAGCAGAAGTATAAACCGTGTTGGGCAAGTCTGCCCTAAATATTTGGATATATCTTGCATTCTTTCAGTCAGAAATCAAAATTGTTTGATTGCTTTACATTATGTAATTCATGTTTATGACGCTTGTTAGTATGAATATCATTAGTCATCAATGTTAGCCATGATGGGATATGATTCATGCTTGCTGGGAACAATCATTTAGAGCAGAAAACTTTGATCAGAACTTAGGGTTTTAGCAGAAACTAAGGAGCAGAAATCTAGGGCAGAATAATAAAGTGCAGAAATTCTAGGGCAGAATTAGGGTTCTGTTGATGAGTGTTTTTGTGACACCACTACAATAGAATAAAATACTGAGTATCCTATCCTCTCTTGAATAAAGCTTCTCAGAGGCTGAACTATGTGATCGAATGAGACTGATCCAAGGTTCCTTTTATGTCAGGTCTTGACTTGCATAAGGATAGACTCAGTGGAATGATGTGATTTGCTGGTAATCACAAGGGGGACTTATGTATTAGACTTAGTGTTTCAGTGCTCAAGGAAGAAGGTCAGGGGTTTCGGTGGATTTTGGAGTCTCAGACGTGCACATTCCTCTTTTCATGGATTGGATTTTCAACTTCTAGCGGAAAAGATCTAAGTTCAACTAGACTAACCTATGTGGGTAACGAATGATTTTGCAATAGGCTCTTCTATAATCTACTCCTAAGGAAAATTCAAAGAAAATGAAAAAAGATAGGGATAGTGGAAGAGGGTTGAGGGATCTAAATGACGGGAAGGATTATTGTTGAAGATTGATGCTGCAACCATGCTTCTGCTTCGTCATGCGACAACAGCTAGGCAGAGATGGTGCGATCTTCTGGGATAGCGGCAGGGATTTTCACACTGTCTTGACATGGAATGTGGGACTTGATCATTCAGGAACAGTCGAAGTTAAGCTTGGAATCAGTTCAGACTAACCATACAAAGTGATTTGCAAGCCACAAATCACAAATGGTATGAACAAATCAGCACTCAATCATTCAACAATAATATTTTCCATCATACTAACTAACAAAGCTTGAAATAAAGGAAATAACTTTAACTATCAGATTTGCTTCAAGGAATCAATAAGACCATGTCAAACATCCAAAGAATCATATGAACACCAATATTCAATGCTTATATCCTTGCTTCGGAAGTCTGTATTACAACAATCGAACTGATCCTTAGAGTTTCAGCTCAGAAATACAATGCAGAAATGAAAGCTAACTACTAGGGTGCTCTAGGAGCATTAGAATGATGGAAATGAGAAAGAGAGAGATAGATAAAATGAGGCATCCCCCAGCCTTTATATAGGCGATCAAAAATACATTAGGGTAAAAGGAAATCAGATTTCCTTGAAGTATGTGCCATGGGTCAGAAACCCTAGGAAAAGTAGGTGGGGTCTTTAGATTCCTCATGTAGGTGACTGCCACCTGTCCTGGGCGTTAGAAGGTGAAAGGATGACCTTCAGCTGTCCGGGGCATCAGAAGGTGAAAGGATGACAGATATGTTGACGAGTGTCTTTGTGACACCACAACAATAGAATAAAATAGTGAGTATCCTATCCTCTCTTGAATAAAGCTTCTTAGACGCTGAACTATGTGATCGAATGAGACTGCTCCAAGGTTCCTTTTATGTCAGGTCTTGACGTGCATAGGGATAGACTCAGTGGAATGATGTGATTTGCTGGTAATCACAAGGGGGACTTACGTATCAGACTTAGTGTTTCAGTGCTCAAGGAAGAAGGTCAGAGGTTTTGGTGGATCCTGGAGTCTCGGACGTGGATTCCTCTTTTCACGAACTGGATATTCAACTTCTGGCGGAAAAGATCTAAGTTCGACTAGACTAATCTATGTGGGTAACGAATGATTTTGCAATAGGCTCTTCTATAATCTACTCCTAAGGAAAATTCAAAGAAAATGAAAAAAGATAGGGATAGTGGAAGAGGGTTGAGGGATCTAAATGACGGGAAGGACTATTGCTGAAGATTGATGTTGGAACCATGCTTCTGCTTCGTCATGCGACAACAATTAGGCAGAGATGGTGCAATCTTCTAGGGTAGCAGCAGGGATTTTCACACTGTCCTGACATGGAACGTGGGACTTGATCATTCAGGAACAGTCGAAGTTAAGCTTGGAATCAGTTCAGATTAACCATACAAAGTGATTTGCAAGCCACAGATCACAAATGGTATGAACAAATCAGCACTCAATCATTCAACAATAATATTTTCGATCATACTAACTAACAAAGCTTGAAATAAAGGAAATAACTTGAATAACTTTCAGATTTGCTTCAAGGAATCAATAAGACCATGTCAAGCATCCAAAGAATCATATGAATACCAATATTCAATGCTTATATCCTTGCTTCAGAAGTCTGTATTACAACAATCCAACTGATCCTTGGAGTTCTAGCTCAGAAATACAATGCAAAAATGAAAGCTAACTACTAGGGTGCTCTAGGAGCATCAGAATGATGGAAATGAGAAAAAGAGAGATAAAATGAGGCATCCCCCAACCTTTATATAGGCGATCAAAAATACATTAGGGCAAAAGGAAATCAGATTTCCTTGAAGTATGTGCCATGGGTCAGAAACCCTAGGAAAAGTAGGTGGGGTCGTCAGATTCCTCATGTAGGTGACTGCCACCTGTCCTGGGCGTCAAAAGGTGAAAGGATGACCTCCAGTTGTCCGGGGTGTCCCAGCTGACTAGGACTGTCCTGCCTATCTGGAACTTCTTCTTGCTCTTTAGTCTCTGCCTCCAGGAACCTGGTCAGGACGACTGCTAACTCCTCCATAGGAATACTGGGCATGTTTTCAATCCGGAACTCCATGACGGACGCGGTGGTGGTACAGGCGACAAGGATATTTTCTCAATCCGTCCTCAGCTCCTAGATACTGTTAATGAGGATCAGGAATGAGGATGCATCCTCAAGATGGGACTCTTGGGTAGTGTTGATGTTTGTTTTTCGACAAGTCAACAATAGAGTAAAATACAGAGTATCTGACTCTCTCTTGAGCAAAGCCTCTCAAATGCTAATCGAAGTGATCAAACAAGATGACTCCAAGGTTCCTGTTTATGATTTTATGAGGGATAACTTAGTGACTTGGTATGATTCTGCTAGTAAACACAAAGGGACTTACGCAATTGTTCGACAAGTTGTTGTCAATGAAAGAGTAGACACTGGAATATCTAGGTACTACAACTTATGGCGTATGATTTAGCGATGAAGTACTGAATTCTAATCCTAACCAAATCGAAAAAAAAAAAAACAAAAGATGAAAGGGAAAGTGGAAACTAATCTAATCCTAGATGTAAGGATGATTATCGTTCAGGTGAAATCAAACCAAATCTTGCTTCGCCAAGTCAGTCAACTACACAAGATTGATGCAATCTTCTAAGGTTGTACAAGATATTTAAATCACTTATGCTCATGAAAGATTCAACAAACATAGGGATTAAAGTTAAGCTCGATTCGTTCAAACCAATTGCAATTTGCAAGCCACAAACTACAAATGATGTAAACTTATAAATTCCACCACAAACAATAATGAAGCCTTCCACCAACTAACATATACTTAAAGAAAACTTAATATAATCTTAATACTCGCTTGAAGAAATCCAAACCATGCAACACTTAGAAACATATATAGAGTCACCAAAACAATGAATCTTATATTATTCCAGAGAGCTCTTGCAACAATTCCGGAGTTTTCAATCGTACAAATGAGAGCAAAAGAAGCCCTTTTATAGACCTCAAAATGTATGAAGGGTCAAGATCGGTCGGCAAAGCCAATGGACCGGATCATGCCACATCACAAGTAGTTATAACAAACTCATGTTTTTATTAAATGAAAGAGGCTAACTTTAGTAAATGAAGGAGGCAATGAAGGCCTGCTTCCCAAGAAGATAAGGATGCCACATCATATCCCTTTCACATGATAGTACTATGAGATACAATGAACCTAGACACAACTTGAGCAACATCTCCCATTGGTACACTTGTCGCCGCATTAATGGATCCTTCTGCCGTTGCCACATTTGACTCATAGACGCTAAGTGTCTTCTCCCAGTCAGTTATCCAGGACTTGTTTGCTCCAAGATGAAATGCAAGTGTGAATATGCTATCCAACTGTCCTTCATCAATTCCATCATCCTGAAAATAGAATGCCTTGACCTGTTGCTTCATGTTCTCAATGGTGATCTCCCCATATGGATTACATATTGTTGTCAATGCAGTGTATACATGATTTTCTATCCTTAGAAGAACACTTCTTATTCTAGACATATCCACTTGAATTTTATCAACCAGTTGCCCTTTGTTGTGAAAGGAAAAATACCAAGTGGTGAAGTCATGTGGAGTATTCTGATCAACCACCTTATCATGAACTAGATCTTCCAATGGAGTTTCCATTGAATTCTTGAGCTGTGGCATGTATTGCTCCTTGATAAGTTTGAAGTCAACACATATCTTTAACAAAGCTTGAACTCTATCCTTGAGGTTAATGACTCTGTCATAAACTCACACAATCTCTTCAAGATAGGTATATGCTTTTTCTTCTGTCTTTTCTATCCATCCCTTCATTATCTGAGATGAAGTTCTCATATTTTCGACTTGAGACACTGTTTCTTGTGGAAGAATGGATGGAGGTATGGGAGTGGCTTCTTTCTGTTGGATAGGTTGCATGACTTGTTGAATGTAGAGCGTTAGTGTATTGAAATCCTGTTCAACCTTTAGCTTAGCTTCTCTTTCTTGTTTTAACATGATTCTTACACTATTCACTGATTCTTGAAGTTCCTCCTCTATCTGTTCCCCTGTAATCGGACCCATGCCAATAGTAGTCACATTGTAATCTTCGGGTGCCATGTCTTCTAGATCCTTTTCAACTCTAGGAACATCTACATGTACCTCTCTATTTCCAGAAGGATCCTGAATAATTTTTGAAAAGACAGTTGCTTTCTTCTTTTGATTACTCTTCTGTGTATTTACAAGCAATTCCTCAACTGGAGCAGGCTGATATGTTTCTATGATTGTACTTTCTTCAATTCTCTGCCTCAACCAAGGTGGAAACACTGAAAGATCCTGTTGTCTTTGTACTTGATTATGTTGTACACGTGCTACTTCTTCATCAGATTCTACCTGACCTTCCTCATCTTGATCAGCAACATCATCTTCCTCTATTACAATAGTTGGACTTGAATGAATTTCTTCGAGTGGAATCAAAGCAGTTTCTTCCACTACTTCAACTTCTTGTATTGAATTCTGAATATCTGAAGTACCTTCCTGTAGACTAGATGACGTAGTTTGGCTATTCTTCTTCTTAGGTCTTTGGCTTGATTCTCCTTGATCTTGACTAGGTCTTTTCTTTTTCCTAGTTGGATTATCGCCCTGATCACCTCCACTGTGTTGGAGTCCACTATGTGCACTATGTTGTCCTGACTCTTTGTCGTCCATCTTGTTATAAGTAAGAACTTGCCCTTCATCATTCATCTCTTGTAGTAGTTGAGTTATACATGCTTGTGTCATGGTTAGGACTGGCTCCATCAACTCTTCTTCAGATACATCCCTTTGACCAATCAACTGTATAAGGTAAATCCTTTATCTTTTCAAATTCATCTAACAACATAGTATCATCCTCTATGAACTGATCTGGAATTCTGAATACTTTGGATGCCCTAACTAAATCCCATGTGAGTCTCGAACACTGGAGTGTTCAAAGATCATCTTCATCTTTTACACTGGCCCAATGGTCTTCCACCTGCATGACATGCTTGTACTCCCTGTTATATTTCCAGCAAATTTGAAAAGGATCAAAATTAAGCCTCTTGGTGCCATGAGTTTGTAAATGATATGCCTGAAGCTCTATCTCAGAATACTCAGCTGCTGCTAACGATGGACACTCCAGATTTTGCCCAAGAAGAAGTGGGAACTGAATCTCGGCTTTCTTTTTCAACTTTTGGAGCCTGATGAGTTCCAGGAGTTGCCTTGAAACTTCTAACATCACCATCCTGTTGGTTGGATATCTTGGTAACCTGTATGGATAAGAGGTGAAACCTTGGATCCTTATGTAAGTGTACCTTTCATGCTGAGTATACCAATGTCCATATGCTGCAATGAACTCCCTTGCTGCATTTGACAATCTTTTATGGAACTCTCCTCTTAATTTCTTCAATATGAACATAGCAAATGCATCATTGAACCTTGTATAATGATTGATATTCTTGAAATGTAACTGAGGGTAACACTGATGCGACAAATACTTATTAGGCCCAATTCCAACTTCTCTTCTAGTCAGACCTGAATAGACTTCATTCCTTGCTAGAAGGTACACCATATAGGAACTCATATAAAATGACTTGGTCTTTGAAAAATTGATGAGCTGTTCAT
The DNA here is from genome assembly GCA_027924645.1 of Cunninghamia lanceolata. Taxonomy (NCBI): domain Eukaryota; kingdom Viridiplantae; phylum Streptophyta; class Pinopsida; order Cupressales; family Cupressaceae; genus Cunninghamia; species Cunninghamia lanceolata. The sequence goes on from BSBN01001048.1 coordinate 14,271,252, forward strand.
GTATACTCTGACTGATGAGCCCAGCCCAATCAATCATCTTCCCTTTGAGAACCAACTTGATGAAAGAGTACATCCAAGGTTGGAAGGTTGCGGATTGTGGCATTCCTGTCACTCTATTGAGGAACATGATCAAGTATCCGATTTCAGGATGAAAGTCTGATTTATGAAACTGTGGAGGATTATTAGTATTGAACTTTATGGACGGATTAGCCATCCAATCCCTCTTCATTTCCTGCAACTTCGTCTTTGAATCAACATTATATTCTTGTTGACCTTGTTGTATAGAAATACTGATCATCCTGTCCTTAGTTGGAATGTTGAAGGTCTCTCCGATTGCTTCCTTTTGCAAATAAGCTAACACTGCTCCATCCTTGGCCACAATTTGCCTATTATCCATATCATACTTTTTTACACATTCAATGATCATTTCTGAACAAGGTAGAGCTGGTGGAAAACAAGCAGCTTCAATAGCTCCACTCCTCATGATGGCTCTAGCAAGACTACCTCCAGTGGGTTCCTCAAGGACGGACTTGATAACTTCTAGGTTGCTGTTGCCCATGTTCATGTCTCCGACGTTTGTCCACCTTGAAACGAGTTTCGATTCCGGAACTTTGCCCTTAGCATCCATGCGGATCCTTGCTTGCCTCTCCTTCGAAGTCATTGCCATGTTCCTACAACCTCAACATGAATAAGCAACCTCAAACATAAATGACCAGCACTCTACTCCAGTTTCCTTAATGCATTGAACTTCTGATTTTATCCTTGTAATATAAAGTTTTTACAAGAAAATAATGACATCTAGACTCAAAGGATTCATCATAAACCCACTTATCTTCTTATAATTTACCAACACTTGGACAATTTTCAAGACACATACTGAAAAAAGAAAAATCAGATCAGTTATGCTTAGATCAGACTTACCTAATAGGCTGTCTTGAATGGATACCTTCAGAATTTGATCAAATTCCAACTTAACTTTGATAAAATCAGATCTGCACTTTGTAAAAATCACCTTACCTCTGCTCCTTATAGGTGAATCTGCTCCTAATGAATAATGAAAATGAAGACAACAGCAGGTATAAATACCCAATTTGCATTAAATTTTGCCTAACTGCCTAGTGTTGAGTTGTTTGTAGCGTCGATCAGATAACGTATTTATTATGATCATAATAAATATGAATATATAAGTAATATTAAGTATTACTTATATATTCATACTTAATATATAAGGTATGATTAAATAAACATGAATATAGCCTGATTGAATGATATATTACCAAAGTATAAACACCGACTACAATTCCAACGGTGATTAGCAATCGCTAAAGCAATGGAAAAGTGACAAAGTCACACCTGTGATAGGCGTGACTCCTCAAGGAGTCACGTCTATCACAGATGTGACTCCTACCGTCACTCATATAAATATCAACGTCTTTGCCCTGCAATACCATGGACAGACACAGAAATCGGAAGTGTACGAGAAGTGGAAATTGCATCTGCAAAATAAAAGAAAGTAATAAATTAAGTCTGCAATACAAATATCCAATATTCAGAAAATATCTAAGTTAGATCATAAGTTCGATTTGAATTTACACCTAGGCCGACCCTATTAGATGTAGTACAAATCATTTAATTTAATCTCTTTGTACTTAATGTGATGCGAACTTTAATAACATTCAAGTTTATCTTCAAAAATCTTGAAGGGGCAGTAGTTAAGTGTTGTAATTTCTCCTCCCTTAGGCGCATTAGATCCAATGTTTGAGGTCTTCATTCCTTCTCCTTACAATCTCATGATCCAACCTTATCCCCCTTTTGGCGCATTAGATAAGGACTTCAAGTTCTTCTTGAAAGCCTTGAAACCTCATTAACTTTTCCTCTTGGCGCACTAGATAGAGGTTTTAACTTCTTCATGCATTGGAACAGCAAATAGGGGTTTAGGACCTTCATGACTAGCACATTAGATGCTGATCTTAAATCCTCTAAAGGATAAGCGCTTTGGTTGGGCAGTTTGGGATCTTCTTTCAAGATGATACAAGACTTAAGTATTCCCTCCACAAGGTGGCGCAGCAGATGGAGTTTCTAAGATCCTCATTTTTGATTTTCAATCTAGCTTAAGTTATCTCTCAAATTCAGGGCAGCGCATTAGATCAAAGGTTTAAGATCTTTTTGTGATTAGTTTGAAGATGATGCATAAGATCTGCCTCATACCTCTTGGCCCACTGGATTGAAGTTTTGATGTCTCCTTCAAATGCTTTTCAAAACTTGAACTTCACTCCCCTCCATAAAGGTGGCGCAGCAGAATGGAATGTTAGGATCTTCTTGTCATTTCATTAACATGAGCTTTGATACTTGCCCCTTTGCGCATTGGATGGGGACTGTGAATTCTTCTAGGTCTTTATCTTACCAAGCGCATTTGATTAGCATTCCAAACTCTTCTTGTTATGAGAAATCAGAATTCTCTATATGGCTGGCGCATTAGTTGAGGATTCCGGTAACTTCTTGAAACTAGTGGTTTGGGCACACTAGATTGAGGTTTTAAGTTCCTTTCAACATGATTTAAAATCTAGACTCAAATCTACCTCCCTAGGATTCGCATTTGATTGGGCTTTTAGAAACTTCTTTGAAACTTTTGAAAGATTCCTAACCTTTCCATCTTTAGTAGTGGCGCATTACTTCATGATTTCAAGATCTTCCTTAAAATTCATATCATAAAAAATTTATCCTTCCAAATCAGTCTTGGCGCATGGGATTGAAGGTCAAGAATCTCTTTTGAGATTAGTAGCTTTAGACACCTTGATCTTCACTTCATAGGCCTTCTCGGCTCTAGACGCATTTGATTGAGGCTTTTGAATCCCCTTAGATCTGCCTCTAAACCCTGGCGCAGCAGAATGAGGTTTTAAATCCTCCTACCTCATTTGATGACCCCTCCAAACTCATCCACAAGCTGGCGCATTGGATCTGAGTTACAAAATCTTCTTGACTTCTTCTCTTAAAACACTTGCAATCTCTCCTCACATGTGGCGCACTGGATGGAGTTTTTGGAATCCTCTTGTAAAATAATTTATTAGAGTAAGAAATTGAAATCTCCTTATGGGTGCTTTGGATGAGCAGTTTGAAATCTTCTTGAAATTACCTTGTATCAAACTTTCCACATCCTCTAAAGGCTGGCGCATTACATCAAGGGTTGAGGATCTTCTTTAAAATGCATATCATACTCTTCTTCTTCTCCTTGGCGGATCATTTTCACCTTGGTCGCATTAGTTGATGATTTTGAATCCTCTACTCAAATTACACCTAATGCAGCAGATGGAGAGTTTGAGATCCTCTTAGGATGACGCATTAGATCTAATGTTTGAGGTCTTCTTAAAGGTTGTCAAAACTCCAACACAACCTATTCAGATTGGCGCAGTAGATAAAGGTCTTGGATACCTTTTGAATGCTTCTAAACCTTAATCTTATCCTTCAAAATTGGCGCAAGAGTTAGGGCGCATTGGTTCATCATTTTGATCTGCGGTTAAAAGCGGCGCAGTTTATCAAGATTTTGTGCCACCTTTGTCCTTTGTCGCACTAGATGAAGATTTTGCGCTCTCTCAGTACTTAGTTGTTTTTTCAGGGTCCTTGAGGGTCAAGGTATATTGAAAAATATATATAAGTTCTTATACTTTAAATATTTTTCAATATACCTTTCGGGATGTTTGAGATGGGTCTCGAATCCACCAGATTTAACATGCAAAATCTAGAATTTGGAGGATCCACCAGATTTCAGACTTAGTCAATTTTTCAGGATTTCAGGCTATCTGACTTAGTCAGTTTCAGGATCTCAAATATACATCAGGATTGGTCTCAGTATTCATGAATTGGATGGAAATTGATCAAGACTCTTCGTTATTGCAAGTTCATGTTCTAGATGAGACCTTCAGTTATAAAGCAAAAACCCTCTAGGAGAGAGACTCATTGTTTGATTGGCAGAGGAAATGAACCTAGGACATTATTCAGAACTACAAAAAAAAATATCAGAGCTCAAGAAAAGAGGGTCCCCATTTCCAATGGGGCGATGTGTGATTTGGTCACAACAGGTAGGATAAGCCGCTTTGAAGTATATGCTCCGCATCTTGCCTTTCAACTCCTCTAAGTCAATGACTCCATCCGGTGCTACATCTAGATCAAACCAGGCCTCCAAGGATACAAGGATTTTGTCCTGGATTTCCTTCAACATGGCATGGGCCTAGGAAGTGTCGCCTTCAATCTTCTCAAGGTTATCTCTCTTCATGACCAAGGTGGAATACCAGCTGAGGAAATCATATACTGAATTTGCATGTATTACCTTGTTCCTCACCAAGTTTGGCTTGGGAGTGTTCATCAGTGCCTTCAGTCTAGGGATAGTTTCCTCACGGACGACTATGAATTGCTGACATGTATCTAGAATTGCTTGAATTCATGAGTGTTGTAACTCTCCCATTCACCTGGATGAGGTCCTCTATGAACTTATGGGCTCTATCCGAGACCTTCTCTATCCAACCTTTTGCTATATGACCGGCTGTCCTCAAAACTTCAACCTCAGCTAATGAATCCTTAGTTATGCTTAGAGGTTGGGCCGTTGCTCCTTGGGCAGACTGCAATGGGCCCATGAGCTGTTGGATGTGCTTCCGCAGTTCCTCATTCTCTTGCTTCAACTGGTTCATCTTTTCTTCTTCCTTCCTTACCCTTTCTCGGATGGCGGCAATGGAATCCTCCAGCTCCTCCATTTCTTGATCCTTCGTGGTTGGTCCAAGGTCGATCTTCAAGATGTCAAAGTCATCCGGACTGATGTCCTCCTTCGCCTCGGTTACCCTGGGAATTGCCACCTCTACTCGGCGGGATCCTGATTCATCCCTTGTAATCCTAGAAAACTTTTTCGCCTTCTTTGGACCTGCGGATTTCCCTATCCTGGCCAGAAAATCACCAAGTTCGGTGGAAGGATCATTCTTCCTGATTGTCTTCTTCCGCAACCTGTCCTGTAACCAATTGGGTTTTGTGGACAGAATGACTTCCTTCTGTGGTTCCTGAGGATCTTGACCAACTTGTGGTGTGGATGTCGGTACTTTACCGGAATTGAACTCCTCGTCGAGGAATTCCAAATCAAGGTGATGGAGCATGTCCTCAAGATGGACCTCCCCTGGATTCCGAGGTGGAGGGTTAGGCTGATTTCCCACCATCAGGTTGGGAGTCCGTTCCCAGGTGGAATCCATGGACTTATTATCTTCCTGATCATCTTGTTCATTCGGGACCATTTCCTCCTCCACGGGTCCCTTACCTTTAACTATTTGCACATCTTCAAAAAGATCCACCTCTCGGACGGAAGAAGTGCTGGTAGAGTGAGGCCTGGATGCATTCTGCTCCTCCTGGTCAGGATTGCTGATAGGTTCCTTTCGAGCCTTCACTCTCTTCGCTGGTGGATCTTTCGCAGTCCTGTCCTTCACTTCCTGTCTTCCCGTCTCTTGTTCTTTCACAAGAGTGTCTTCGGTCATATCCTCGTCGAAAGACTGAGAATCCAAGTCTCCCATCAGGTCATAAGTCGGGTGGATACCTTTTTTGTGCAATTTCTCTGTCTGTTGGCTTATCCATTTCTGTGTTATCGTTAGCACGGGTGCCATTAGATCGTCTAAGTGGGTGACCTCCGGATCGGACCAAACCAAGGGTGGAAGAGGCTTATCCTTCTCCTGTTCGAAGAATGGTTGGACTTGCCTTCCATCCTCCTTAACTTGATCCGGGACTGGAAAGATCCTGGTGGCCCTGATCATGTCGACTAAAAGTCGGGAACATGTCCTCTGCACTTTGAAGTCATCCTCAGCGTTTCCCAGTGGTCCTCCAGGTGTACCTTATGTCTATGCCTCCTTCCACATGCTACCCGAGTGGTATTGAACGGGTCAAAGTTCTCCCGCAAGGAATGAGTCACCAGGTTATAGAACTGCAGCTCCTCGGATCTTTTTGTGTCTTGGAGAGATGGGCATGCTTCGACCGCACCTTCTGTCTGGACTGGGTAGGTTACCCCAACCTTCTTCTTCTTCTTCTGAACTTTGTCATATGCCAAGAGTTGCCTTGTCAATTCCAATAGGACCATCTTGTCCGACGGATATCTTGGCAGTCTATATGGGTAGCCGGAGAATCCTTGCACCTTGATGTATGTGAACTTCGGGAATTGGATGAACCAGGAGCCATAAGTCCTGATCAACTGCTTGGCCTCAGGTGATAACCTTTGGTGAGTGCCTCCTTGGAGGGTCCTTGTAATGTGCATGGCGAATGCGTCATTGAACCTCCGGAAATGGTTTATGTTTTGGAGATGAAGCTGGGTGTAGCAATCATAGACCTTGACTTGCCCTTCTTGATTGCCGATACGTCCCTTCCATGACAGTCCTTGATATTTGTTGTTCCTTGCTAGCATATAGATCACATAGGAACTCATGTAGAAGGCCTTTGATTCCTCCAGGTTTCGGAATTGTGCATCAATACTGTCACTGAAGAGTCGAGCCCAATCAATCATCTTTGTCCCAACGGTTACTTCCTCGATGTAGTAGAACATCCATGGCTCGAAGGTAGAGGACTGCGGACTTCCCATGATCCTGTTTAGCATGACAACGAGGTCTCCATGCTCTTGCTTGAAGTCGGATTTAAGGAGTGTCCTTGGCAACGTGGAACAGTGAGGCCTTCTCTTCTGCATCCATGACTTGTTGATGATCCCGAAACAGGTTGCCGGATTGGCCTGGAACATGTCGGCTGACTCCTCCTTGCTTGTGTACTCGATGGGACTGTAGACATGTATGTTGAATGCCTCCGCAATATTTTCCTTGGTGAAATAGGCCAACACTGTGTTGTTGCGATCGACAACCATCCTTTGTTCCGGATTATAGTGCATGAAACATTCCACAATCAGCTCGAGACAAGGAATGGCGGGTGGGAAACATGCGGCGGAGGCAACTCCATTCCGGACGATCTTGGCTGCAAGCTGGGATCGAGCATGTCCATCAACTCCGTACATTCACTTCCTAATTTCATCCATGACTGAAGGATGGATGTTGGTGTCTCCCACGTTCACCCATTTTGAGATGATTCTGGACTCCGGGAGTGTCCCTTTGAGGGCAGCGTTCATTTGAGTCTGTCTTGAAGAGTTCGCCTTGGCACTCGCCATTCACCTGTGGAATTAAGGAAAGAAATAGCAAAGTATAAGTTTTTAAAGAGGTAAGGATGGAGGTGGGATGAGGGTTTTTATTCCCACATATGAGAAGTTAGTACGATAGATTTATGCATGTGGGACTAAAATCATGAAATGTCAAGTACATAGGAAGGAGAAAATAACAATATTCTAAGTAAGAAGAGCCATCCTATGCATTCACATACCTTTCTTTGGAAAAAAAAACTTTGACATTCAAGGAAATTTCTGATTTTTCTAGATGGATTTCTGATCTTCTAATGGATTTTCTGGTTTTTGTGCAGGAATTAATGGATTTTTGTCAAGAAATCTGCCTTTGGAATGTTTCAGAAATTTCAGTTTTGGTGAAGAACTTACCTTAGAATTGAGGAGTCTTGGACTTGGAGGATGAAATCTGCCCTAGAAATATGAATTTCTGCCTTTGAAAACTTCAGAAATCTGCCCTTAACCTACAGAAATCTGCTCCAATGAAGACTTCAGCTTTGGAAATGATGAAATCTGCAATATCCTTGGATAAATTTTGTCCTTCAAGTGATGAAATCTGCCTTTGGAATGAATATTTCTGCTCCTAGAAGGTGTATTTCTGCTCTCCTTGATTTGGAATTGTATTTGAATGATTGGAAAATGAGGTGAGCGCCCTCTTTTATAGGCAACTTGACCTCTTATGCCACCTGGCCGACCTCTACTGGAGGAAAATACAAATAAAACAAAGGAAAACCCCTTGGCCGACCTTCACTGGCCGTCATAGTGTTTTGTCTTATTCTCCTCAGGCGGTGGCGCGTATTTCGAGGTGTCGGGGATTTCATGATGTCGGGGATTTCTTCCAGTCTTGGAATGTGGATTCCAGTTGGTCGGGGATTTCATGATGTCGGGGATTTCTTCCAGTCAGGGATTCCTTGAGCAACTGGATTATGCGACCATGGATAACTTCTTCCTGAGTCAGGGATTTCTCCCCTTGGAGTGATTTTGGAACTTTTTGTTGAAATTTGGCTAAGTCTTGGAATGTTGCCTCTGTGAAGAACCTTCAGAAGGAAGCTTGTGATATCATGTTTTGAACAAGAATCCTCCCGGGTTGCCCATTTCGGCGGGACTGGAATCCTTTAGGCTAGATCAGGAGTGCACAGTAGTCCTGCTATCCAAGGGCGCATTTTCCCTGGGGAAGTGGATTTTCCGCCCAGGACAAAAAACCTCCTGGAGCGCACAATCCACCTGGTCATGGATAGTGCGACCAAGGACAAATTTCTACCAGGTCTTCCTCTCTCTCAGACTTACTTTCAAGTTCTTTTGTCAGAGTTTTGCCAAGTTTTGGAAGTCTACCTGCAAGATCTCATGAAGGTTATCGTTTCATTTTGGATAGAAATCACTTGTGGAGGGGACTGGAGTCTTTCTGTCGAGGGGTGCAAATTCCCTGAGGAGGTGGATTTTGCGCCTTCGACAAAAAACTTCCAAGAGCGCAAATTCCCTGAGGTGCTGGATTTTGCGCCCTAGTCCCTGGTAGTTCAGTTTTCAAAATTTTTGGCTAAGGATCCTTCCCTTCAGTTCAACTGCTTGAGTGAGTTTTCAGTTTTGCGAAAGGTGAACTTTGGTTGCTTCACGGGGGCTTGATCATTGACACAAGATTCGGGGTATGGGTTTTTCACCATTTCCTCAGGGAATTTCACTCTCCACGGCTAAATTCTCCCAACAGACAATGAATTCTTTCATTTCAGGGACTTACAGAGAAGTCTGGGAATGATTTCCTGACCAACTGCATAGTCCAGATTGGACAGGAAGGTGGAATTGGATACCTTGATCCTAGGGCGCATAATCTAGGAGGTCCTGGATTGTGCGACCAGGACAAAAACCTTACCTGGGCGCACAATCCAGTACCTTCTGGAATTTGCGACCAGGACAGTCCTTCTTGATCAGTTTTCGCAATTTCTTTAGGATGACTAAGGACTTTCTCTTTTAGTTCAATTTATCGTTTGAGTGAAGTTTCAGTTGTTTCATCGAGGTTTGGTTATTGACATAGGATCTGGAACAAGGAGCTCCCTTCCATTCCCTCAGGGATTTCTAATCTTCATGGCGGGATTTTCCTAACAGACGGTGAATCCTTCGTTCGGGCACCTGCAGGCTAGTCTGGGAACAATTCATAACACTTAGCAAAGTTCAGGCTAGACTTGGGATTGAGACTGGACACCCTGATCCCTGGGCGCATAATCCAGGAGGTCCTGGATTGTGCGACCAGGCATAAAAATCCTCCCTGGGCGCATAATCCAGGAGGTCCTCGATTTTGCGCTCAGGGACAAAATCATCCTTGGGCGCATAATCCAGGAGGTCCTGGAATATGCGACTAGGTCATTCCTGCAACACTTCCAGGGTCTTCAGGAGGATTTGCCTGGACATTTATTGTTTTTCGAAATTGTTCTAAGTCCCCCTAAAAAACTCTATTGATTTGGAAATCGTCCGAGTTATGATCTAAGATTGAGTCCCGGATTGGGATCAGAAGGATATCCTTTGGATTAGTCCTGCAAGAGTAGGGCTGTCGGCTCGGGAACTGAGTTCCATGATGGAAAGATGATCATGCCAAGGAGTGACAGGCTTTGTCGAATCCAGGATCTTGTTGGGATAGGAATTTGGATAGACTTCGGAACTGAATTCCGAGCAGGGATTCTTTGGAACATGACTCTGGGATAGGTACTTCCGGATAGGACTCCGGATTGGACCTCCGGACTGGATTCCTGGACTGGAGTCCGGGAATGACTTCCTGAGTGGGACTGGAGTCTGGAACAAGATTAGAACTGAGTTCCATGCCGAGAGTGGAGTGGGTTCACTTCTTGAGATGCAAAGATAAACTCCTTCCCGAGGATTGTTCAGGACAAGCAGTTAGGGTTTTACATTCATGCAGGAGGGATTTTCCGTGTTCACCTTTTTCAGCATTCGCGATCCACCTTGACTAGTAATATCCACTATCATGAAGATAAGTCGGAAAGTTCGGGATCAGAGCAAGAATCCGGGCTAAGTCAAAAAAAGGGGGACCCAATTTGCAATTGGGGTTGATGTTGTAAAGTGGTCACAACAGGTTCCAAGCAGAAAAATCAGAATTACATCTAATTATCCCATTTGGGACATTACAAAGTTTATATGGGAAAATATTGTGGCTTTATAAGCCAATGTAATACAATGTTTTGATCATCCCGGTTCAATAATATATTATTCTATATTTTGATATCATTGTGCAATAATGGTTTTGATCTAGTTTCCTGTGTATGTGCTCACCATTTTCAATATGGTATCAGAGCAGTAGACGGTTATGGGAGTTGACAAGGAGTTTTGCAGTGTACCCCGGGGATGCGCCCTCGAGGGTTTTTAGCCGCTCCCAAGTCGGGAGGTGTGTTGGGGACGTGGGGAAGGGGGCAAAACATCCCCTCCGCATCAGGATGCTCAACAGATTTTGGGGACGTCCCAGGGACGCCCCCTGGACAAGGGGAACATCCCGTTGAAGAGGGACTCTTAAATGCCCCGAGGACGTCTAGAAGACCCTCGCGGGTCAATGAGTTGAAAAAAAAACCTAAAAACTAGTAAAAAGTAACACGAAAACCTAAATCCATTCATTGTTTTTTTTATCTACATTCGCGGCTAGACAGGGACGCGAGACAAGTATGCCATAGATGAAAACTTGAAAAGTAAAACGTGGAAAATCTTCAGTGCTTCACTCTTCGAGTCTTTAGTCTGGAATCTGGATGCTTAGCAATTGAATCATGGATAGCCGACAAGGATTGGCATTGTAGGTTAGTAACTAAGCAATTGTCAATGAGTTTAAAGTTTATTGTTTAAACTTGGACGATTAAAGTTTTAAACTTTAAAGTTTAAACTTTAAATGAAATTAAACTTGGACGATTAATATTATATAGTATATATTGTATAACTATAAACTCAAAAACTGTAATATTAATATTATTTTATTAATAAACTTACTGTATATATCATATAGTATATTGTCATGTCCTTTTCTCCGGAATGGTCACCATCTTGCAAATTGTTGCACTTCCCAGTGGATTCGAGGTACTGGCAGGGATTGGCACTTCACAGGATGTATGGATGTTATCATTTCACCTTCACGGATACTTGGCTTGGATGGTTTGCCTTCTTCACATGTATTCGTGTTTAACATCATTTCACTTGGGCTACCTTCACATGGATGCTCTGGGACACTTGGCTTATAATGATTTATTCCAGCTATGGAGTTCATCATGCTTATTGTCTTCATCTTGGATGCATTTCACTACTTCACCCTTGGTACTTTGGAGATTTATCATTGAGGTTACTTGGGCATTCATGGAGGAGATCCCTGAGTTCATTGTTGATATGGTTCTTGAGGTCGACTTGTTGATGATTTTTGGCTCATTTCCATATACACTTCCTTATCTACTTCATGGTGGCCGACTTGGAGGCATATCTCACTTGGCCGACTTGTGAGCAATGTATTTGTTCATCACTTATTTCCCTTGGCCGACTTGCCTAAGGCCGACGACAGTGGGAATAGTATTGTGTTTTAAAAAAAAGAAGATTTGGCGCCAAAACAAATGAATTGGAGGCCGACCCTCCTTAGACTTTTGAGCGCCACCCTTGGGAACCTTCTAGAAGCAAGATACATCTAGAACATATGCTCATATATAAACAAGTGTTGTGGCTGTCATTTGGCATCATGCATTCGACTTATCTTGTTCTGATTTCTACTACTTTGGCTAAGGATTTCGATTCTTGGTCTTACATTGAGGAGATGGCCCCTCAATATTGAATGGTGATGACCCCATTCATCCTCTTGTGCATTTCAAGAAGTATTGTTTGTAATTGCAGATCTGATTGGAGGTTAACCCTAGGAGCAGCGAATTAGCATTCATACCAGCTCTAGGAGGAGCGACGTGTCCCTAGAAGGTCAGCGAATCTTCTTGGAGGAGCAGATAATACCCTGGGAGATCAGCGAATACCTTTTGGAAGGCAGCGAATCAACTCCAAGAGTCATAGAGAGGGAGTGAACCTGGTTTAGAGGCTGATTTAGGACCAGCGAACCCTGGAAGGCTGATTGGTGGATAATACATCAGATTTGAGGCAACTCCAAGGACAGCGAACCCTCTTCTAGGGCAGCAAATGCCTTCCAAGGAGAAGCGAACCAGCATTAGGCATTAAGAGAACAACCTTGAAGATCTTGTCTTTCTATGTTAGTGGATTTGTGGGCTATTAAGCCATCTATAAGACTTTATCATATTCAGAATTTCAGACATATTTGCATCAGACTAGTTTACTACAGCAGATACAGTCCTTCATCATTATGCCATGTTGTATGTGAATGAGACATTAGATATTACTTTCATGTTTGGGTGAATTAGTTGATCCTCATTGCATTGATTCCGAAGTATATCTTGTCACTTCTTGGTGTATGATGATTGTGTTTGTGAATTGTGGTGCAAATTTAAGTTAGGGACATGACATATATTATTAAACTTACTGTATTATTACTGTATAACTATATACTGTATTTAAAGTTTAATATTACTGTATAATTAAACTTATTGTATATATTACACAGTATATTACTATATACTATATAAACTCAGAAACTGTAATACTGTATAAACTGTATAGTATAGTATATAGTATATAGCCGTCCCCTCGTTGTCTCCTTGCTGTCCCCAAATTTTTAGAAATTTTTGCCGTCCCCGACCCCCCATCCCCCTCGTCTCGGAAACTGGGAGAAACACTGGAGTTTTGTGAACAAGCCATGAGCAATAGTCATGATGTTTGCTGAAGGGATGAGAGAAACTATTGTGCTGGGCATTCAAATTATACTTGAGTATTTAAATTACTCTTATTTTAGAATGATTTCGTTTTATATAACAGTCTAATGCAGTCTTATAAAAAATGCAATAACTATGTCATTTTATAACGAAATTTCAAATTTCAAAATGTTTTGGAAAGCTAACGATGAGAGGAATAAAACCCAGAAATGTTTTGATGATATTGTGAGTATTTGATGAGCAGTTTGATGTGGAAAAGTGAGTAGAAAAATAGTGACGTGAATTTATTTGGTGAAGTATCTTTCTCTAAAAATTAATTTTTTTTTCATGTTGCACGCAATCTCATAGAGGAAATGAAATATTTTGGAAATAGATTTAAAAAAGAAGTGAAAATTAAACAAGTGAGATCAAAGGCAAATTTGGCAAATTTGTGGAAGCACACAACAAGCATAAAAGACTTTTTACACGGTTGAGGATAAAAGGTATATACAAATTGGCAAGCATAAAATTTTTGTACATGGCTGCACCATTGTTACTGTTGCTTGAAGTTATTTCTTTATTTTTGGGGCACGGGATATAGACAATTAATTATTTGTTTTGGAGAGATAAGGTTTTGTTTTGTAAAAACAATAAATATCCAAGCATGATGCATAGGTGAGTTGGTGAAAATTGTGGAAGTTTAAGCTTAGACTATAAGGAGGTTATGAGTTCAAAACTTGATTATGCCTCATAATAACTTGTTGATGATTTTATTTTTGGAGGTATAAAGTTGACTAGTGTATGGGTCCATCATTGGTTGAAATCAACATCATTATTTTTAGCATTTGAATATGGCCACACATTATGCTTGTGTTCTCGATGCCATCCATGCTATCCTTGATAGAAATTTGGGAGATTCACATGCTTGTGCTATTGAAGGTTTAAATGCTATACTTGATAGGGCTTTCAAAAGATCACATGCGACATTAGGTGGATAAAGAGTGACAAAGTCAAATTGGAAGTTGGAGGAAAGCGGAGGCCGTAGGTTTTTCTCATCTCGAGCTAGCTTCTCACTCAAAGATGATACATTGCATGAGAAGCACCAGTTTTCAATTTGTGTCCCTTTAGGAGCAAGGGGGCATGGCAGTGATTTGTTGGTTTGTGGATATTTGAGTACGTCTCGATCCACAAACTTGATGAGTGGTATCTATGGATAGTTGAGTTTGTCTCGATCCATAGTTTTGCAGGTTTGTATTTGTGGATTTTGAAGTTAGTCTCAATCCACAAATAGAGGAGAGTTATTGTGGATAGTTGAGTTAGTTTCGATTCACAGTTGGTTGGTGTTTGTACTGTGGATAGTTGAGTAAGTCTCGATTCACAGTCGGTTGGTGATTTGCTTGTGAATAGTTGAGTATGTCTCGATTCACAGGTATTCTGTAGGTTTGACAGTCAGGAGATCCGTTGGCAAGTTCAGTTTGGTGTTTACTAGGTGAGTGAGAAGAATTGGTGGATAATTGAGTAAGTCTCGATCCATCAAAGTTTCTAAAAGGGCTATTGTGTTCAGTCCTTGCAGTATTCTGTCCTTTGTTTGGATTGCTGTAATAAATGGGGGAATGTTGGAATTATTACATCGTTAGTTTAGTATTTAGTCTATAGTTTAAATAATAAATAAATTAACATGCATATGTTAATTTATAATAGGTTAGTTATTTGTTATAAACAAAATCTTAGTTGTATTGAGAGTTACATTCCGGTAAGTAGTTTAGGAAGTTTATACGGGAAAATATTGTGGCTTTATAAGCCAATGTAATACAATGTTTTGATCATCCTGATTCAATAATATATTATTCTATATTTTGATATCATTGTTCAATAATGATTTTGATCTAGTTTCCTGTGTATGTGCTCACCATTTTCAATAGCAGTTAAATCCATGTAGGACACAATCACTTGTGATGTTGTGCTGCTAGAAGTTTGTGACATTCTACTTGGAAGACCTTATGTATATGATAGAGATGGTGTTTACTACGCAATGCTGCAATGGTGGGTAGTGCACATCAATAACCACTACTTCAACCTTTTTGGAGTCTTCATTGAAGCCCAAGGTAGGATTGATCTTTGCCAAGTAATTCCGTAGATCATTTCCAAATGTATAAGTTGTGTTTCTCATGGTTCATTTAGAGGCACCTATGTAGGAAAGCAAGCATGCAATAGCAATGCACAGGGTTGTGCAAACATTGTCGTAACAACAATAGCTCGACAAGACATTGTAGAAGTATGAGGATGTTTTCCAAGAACGGAAAGGTCTACCAACACATAATTGATTTGGTTCTTTGATCCCCTCTTCCAAATAGTCCTTTGTATCATAGATTTGTTTGGGAGATTAATGAAGTTTGATGCTAGATTGAGGAGCTGATTGATTAAGGAAGATTAGACTTGACTCTTCTACATGTGGTTGTTTGATAGTCCTTGTGCCAAAGAAAGATGGCATATGGCTCCTCTACATTGACTTTCATGCGCTTAACAAGATCCTAGTGAAGAACATTTACCCCCTGCCACACATTGATGACTTATTGAACAATTTCCACAGTGTGCAATACTTCACCAAGGCCGACCTCAAATTAGGATATCCCCAGAAATTGGTCCATCTTGAAGATGTATCAAAAACTCCTTTCAAAACTAAGGAGGGATTGTATGAATCAATGGTTATCCCTTTCGACTTGACCAATGTGTTAGCAACATTCATACGCCTGATGAGTGACATGCTGTGACCCTTCACCAACTCCATCATTGTCTACTTGGATGATATGCTCATCTTCACTAAGACTAGGGAGGAGCACATTGAGCATGTTTTGTGCATCTTGGACACTCTATGCCAACACAAGTTGCTGGTCAACTTCAAGAAGTGCATCATTGGTGATGCATAGATCTTGTGTCTAGGCTACATCATTGATTGCACAAGCATCAATGTATTCCTAGAGAACATCAAGGTGATTTGAAACTAATCAACTTTGTGGAACATCACTAAATTGTGCAACTTTCTCAGACTTGCAAATTTGTATTGTAGGTTTGTTCTCGGGTTCTTGCACATTTCTTGGTCACCTAGTCAAATCATGCACGCCAAGGCAACATTTGTTGATGGACACTTGCACAACAACATGCTTTTGAGGAGCTCAAGAAGAAGCCTTTGCACAATGTCGGACATTGTGCGCACTCCTTCAAGATTTAGAATGAAGCATTGGACCATGCACTTGATGTAGTACTTGTCTGGCTTAGGCATCCGATTTCATATCATTTAGAGACTTTTTTTGATACAATTTTAACACCATTTTTCAAATTGTCAAGTAGTGGCATGATCACATTTTGCATTGAAAGCTGTCATTCATTTTGATCATAAGCCACTTTAGTTTCTGCACACACATAGCAAGCTGGAGAATGCACACCACATGAAGTGGATGACATGCTTGCAACAATTCCATCCTATGATGAAGCATAAGAAGGGGAAAAACAATAAGGCAATTTATTCCCTTAGTTGATTGCTAATTCACCGTGTTACATGGCGACGTGTCCCCTGCCCTGAGACCTCCGTCCCTGTCGCCGCCCCTGTCCCCATCGCCCTCCCCAGGCATCCCCAAAATCAAATATACATTTTATAATGTTTAGAGAGAAAAACTCACATCTGGCAATCAAATATTGGTGTTATACTACTATCATGAATAAACTGATGTCATATTGCTGTCTTGATTAAATTTTATTGCTGTTATACTGCTGTCATGATTAGAGTTACTGGTATCATGATTAATTTTATTGCTGTTGCACTGCTGTTAATATTAATTTCTGTTATTCAACTTATAGTCTTATACTGCTGTCCATTAATTTGTTGAAATTAGAGTCTCTCTCTCTCTCTCTTATATATATATTTGAAAAAATCATATATATTGCTGCCCCCCGCTGTCCCCAAAAAATGGTCCTTGGACTGCCATCCCCGAAACGCGTCCCCTGCCGTCCCTCCATCTTGTCCTCGGAACGCCGTGGAACATAGCTAATTCATGTGCTTAGTACAGTGTTGGACTCATGCAGCCACAACTTTTCTGATTGGGAGACTCTCTACTTAGTAGACTTGGATTTCATGTAGACCTACACCAGACTTGCGTAAGGGAAACAAGGTAGAAAATTCTACTTGTTTGACAGGCTTCTCTACAAGCTTGGGCATCTCTATGTTCTAGGTGGTGCACCTTGTCAAAGACTCATTTAAGAGGTGCACTATGCCAAGACTGTTGGATACTTGGGTGTCAACAAAACATTGATAGTGCTACAACATCTCTAGTGGCCTCATTGTGCACAAACATTGAGTGCCACATCAAGTTTTGCATCCCCTGTTGCATTACCAAGCCCACAAATAGGAAGCTAGGGATTTACACACCTCTTAATGGTTCCACAAAGGCCTTGATAATCTATCAACATGGATTTAATGAGTAGACTCCCTATGACAAAACACTAGAATGATTGTGCATTTGTTGTAGTGGACAGATTTAAAAAAAATGGACTTCATAGTTGCTTGCAAGAAATGTATAACCATGGGCCTCTTATTCAATCATGTCTGGGTACATTTTTGGCTACCAACATCTAGTGTGTTTGATCGCCACCTAAGGTTTGTCAACACATTTTAGCAATCCTTGTGGGAACTATTGGATACAGATCTAGATTGGTGCACAACTTTCGATTTGTAGACAAATGACTAGATGTGTTAGCATTTTAATTTGCACCTTTCAGCCCAAAACAAAATAAAACATATATGCGGTAGAACCACTCTTCAAAATAGAAGCATGATAATGTTCTGGAAGATGACACAAGGTTTTGCAAGCAGTTAGAAGTCATGAAATGTTTGGTGCTATTCTGGAAACATGTGTACACCGACTGTGATAACTATTGACCAATCGTGTGTTCCATTTGGAGACATCATGTTTAGTGATATGTGCGGTATGCTAACAACACTATATGGTCAAAGATTAGTTATGTGACTTTTGGTATTCCACGGGTTGGTTGCATAGTTAGATGGTTGGGATTCCATTGTGAGAATGTGTCAAGGTTAGACAAATAGATTAAGGTTGGTGTGAGAGTTTAGAGTAATTGCAAAAGAAGTATGTTGTAATTTTAGATTGAGACTTTGTAAAAGACTTGTTGTATTGATCCCTTTTTCAGTTTTGAATAATATAATGGTGATTGTGTTTAGGTGGTGAGTTTTCTCTCGTAAGGGTTTCCCATGTAAATATTGGTGTCTCGTGTTATCTTCTTTAGCTCCACATCTTGATGATGGATCATGGAGTGTGATCCGAAATGTTGATGGAAATAAATCACACAGTCAAATCTAGAAGCATACAAATCTATACACTATGGATTGTGGAAATCTAATGTCTTTAATTCTATCAATGTTGTTAGATAGATTTGGTAAATACTATTAACGTTTTTTGAATCACATTGTCCTAAATTTCTTTATCCATGTCTATTGGTTGTCTACAATAGGGGTCAAAATCCCCAATATTTGGTATCACACAGTCAAATCTAGAAGCATACAAATCTATACACTATGGATTGTGGAAATCTAATGTCTTTAATTCTATCAATGTTGTTAGACAGATTTGGTAAATACTATTAACGTTTTTTGAATCACATTGTCCTAAATTTCTTTATCCATGTCCATTGGTTGTCTAGAATAGGGGTCAAAATCCCCAATATTTGGTATCAGAGCATAGCTAGTTTTTTTGGGCAGTTACTATGTTGTAGGGAGTCCAAACCCTAGCGTGTGTCGTGGTAAACCCTACAATAGTTGGTTTGTTGTAGTTCATGTACAACTAGTTAGAATGGAGAACTTTGAAAGATTTTGTGAGAAAGCAAAGTAGTATTAAATATATGGTTTGCACATCAATGTTTGAGATTGAATGGTTCAACGGTCAAAACTTTGAACTATGGAAGTTGAACAAGGAAGATCTTTTGGTGGAGAGAGATTAGTGGGCTACGGTATCTACTTCGGTAAACCCTCAGGTATGTTTGATGAAGATTGGGTAAAATTGGATAAAAAGGCTAGGAGCACTATTCGATTACGTCTTTCAAATTTTGTGCTTATGAATGTGTCTAAGGAAAAGATTGCTCATTCATTGTGGTAGAAGATAGGTACATTATATCGGTCTAGGAATCTAGTTAATGAACTTGGCTTGAAAAAGTTATCTTCTATGAAAGTGAGAGGAGACTCAGTAATTGATCACTTAAACACTTTCAATGTATTGTTAAGTCAACTTGTGTCAATATGAGTCAAAATGGAAGAAGAGGATAAATGCATTGTTTTACTTTGTTCTTTACCTAATTCATGGGAAAACTTGATAATGTATATTAGTAGTAATGTTGTGTCATTGAAATTAGAGAATGTCATAGGCATTTTGTTAAGTGGGGAAATTAGAAAGAAGCACATGGATGAAACCTCTTTTGCTGCCTGTAATGTTCCACCCCAAATTGAAACCAATTTTTTCCAACACCCACAAAGAAATTTGTATTC
Source organism: Cunninghamia lanceolata (assembly GCA_027924645.1). Taxonomy (NCBI): domain Eukaryota; kingdom Viridiplantae; phylum Streptophyta; class Pinopsida; order Cupressales; family Cupressaceae; genus Cunninghamia; species Cunninghamia lanceolata. The sequence continues at coordinate 14,290,744 of BSBN01001048.1, forward strand.
TATCATGTAGGCATTCCGTCAAACACTTTGCACAGTAATTGTTTCAATGTATTTTCAATGTGTTTGGGTATGGGATCATTCAAAATGCAATTTGAGACAATATTTGCTCAGATAGTAAATCCACAATACATAGAAATATCATGGGCATTTAAACAAACTCTTAGCATGCATTAAAGAAATAACTAATAATGACAATCTGACCTCAAACTCTAGCGATGTATTGATCTTCAATGTTATATAGGTTCAAATTACAATAGCTGTTATATAATGCCCAAAAGATGATGATTTACAAGATAATAAGCTGCTATCATACAAAGCACTCTCCTGTAGCATAACAAAAATGAATCTTGTAGTTAATAATACTCAGAAATCTACCTGAAGACCACTCCAAACTACTGTCAAAACTTGTGTATCAGAGTTAAATAATGGTGAACTGCTGTAGCTGTAGATAACTCCTTCAGAAACAAACCAAATCTGATTGAAATCTTATTAAAATGCAATGCTTATGGATCGCACCCACCATATACCAAGACAAGGGTTTTGGAACCCATAAAATCCCACGACTGATATAGAAGAACTTACTGCAAATTGCCTATCAAATCCATCTTACTATTCTCAAGGAAAATTAGCATTAGTCTCCACAAATTTATTATTTATCAAATCTCCAATAAATTTGTAAAACCTTCAACACCGGAAAAATATAGATATTCAGCACAAATACCATTACCGACCAATATTCAACAGAAGTGTAGATTCTGAATAAATCTACCAGCAAACCTTTCCTGCACAAACTGTAACTCTGAATGAGTCACATTGTAATAACCTAGGTGGATCTTTCATAACCGTAGCTATTCTTCTCCAAGAGGGTTTTCGTCTTCAAGAAGGTTGAGATGAATCGAGTTCAATCTCCCCGAACCACGAGGGTTTCATCAGAGGAAAATATAATAATCTACATATCCAAATGAGCTCTCACAGCCTCCTTTTATACTTTTCCACCAAACTCTCCAGAAACTTATATTTTAAAATTCATTTTTTAATTTAAATTCCCTTTTAGCTCCGAAAAAGACCTTTTTATTAAAATAATGATAATTTGACATGCAAGGTCCCTATTTTATGCATCCATGATTTAAAACATTTCATCCCAGTTCCGACGAGCTATAACACTAAGGTTCTTTTTAAATATTTTAAATAATATTTGGCGACCTTAGTAAAATAATTAAAATAAAGCCATTAATACACCCATTTTGTGGAAACTGTCGGAATGCATTGGAATCGAAATTTGATTGCACTGGAGTGATCCCCTTGAAGAATAATGATAAACGGAGCCAACTGGATGACTTACTATAAATAGACACCCTCTCCAAGATTCTTGGAGAGCACACTAGAAGCTGAAAGTCATCCCGAAAAGTGGCCTATGAGTCCTCCAAACCATCTGAGCTCATTGGAATCATCAAATAACTTCTCTGATAACGTTGACACACATCCACAAGGTTAGTGCCAACTGCACTGCAAGGGAACCCGAAAATGGGGACATTATAGTCCACCCTCCCCAAAGATTGCTTGTCCTCAAGCAATGCCTACACAAAACCAGAAAAACCTGACTGAACTGAACTACAACCAAATGTGATCCTAGGGTCCCATGTCAATCTCAGAAAGGAACCACCATGCTGATGTTGTGCCACTCTAATCATAACGGTAAAACCATCGTGCCAAAACTGCACTCTCCTTTCTTGGAACCCCAAAAAGTAACCATCATCAAAACCCAAACTGAAATACCTGTAAGGGCTGAAACCTATACCATGAAACATCTCTTGCCAAGGCATCTCAGTGAGGTCCATAACTGCAATCCCTGTACCTGACACGATCCTAGATAACAAGAAAGATAACCTGCTCAACCAAGAAACATAAACCTTAGCATCTCTCCTCATGATGTCCCCAAAGTGAGACAGATCAATCCTTGACAAGTGGCTGGTATAGAAGATGCCAGCAAAACCAACTTTGAAATCAGCTATCCTGGAAACGCCTCTGCGGTCACAAACTGATAACACATCATCGACACTTAATCTCCAAGTGTCAAAAGGGTGAATCTGTGCACACCAACACACCCAACCCACTGCAAACATCGAAGCATCATCTAAAGATAGACATATCAACATCATGAAATATCTGCAGTGACCATCACTCACCATGGTGGGAGCAACAAATAAATGAACTATATCCGTAAAAACTCCCACAACCAACTGCCCTAAATCCTGCAAGAACTCCAAATCTATTTGCTCATAAAATGATGTCACCATAATCAATGTTGTAATGTGAGGGCAGCAGCTAACAATATAGAATACCCTAGGAGACGTGAGCATGAAGATGGCTAAATAGTCTTCTCCTGAGGCTAGATAACCTCTACCAACCGATCTCAACCACAGAATGCTCAACTGTTGGGTTGGAAAAACATGCCAACTCATATGTGTGCAAAGAATTGTAACTCCATGTAAATTGATTGGAGAGCGGTACCAACTCTAAATTTTTGCCCACAACTCTAGTCCTGATTCAACACCTCACCGTTGGAAACTGCATCTGGGTCCCAAATCTTGTGATCATTATATAACCTAAAGGTGGAGTGAGCATCCCTCAACAAGTCATCAACATAAATTATCCGGCTCAAAATTAATGTTGGGAACAAAATTCTGAATTGCTCCTCCACAAAAGAACACAAATCAGCTTGAATGCAAGCTGGAAATAACACTGAGCGGCCATGAATTACTTGGTTTTCAAACTCAAATGAAGCAATGTTAGCTGAAATACTTGCTCTTTCCAGCTGTAACCTTCTATCCATATTCTCCAAGGGGCCCAAATCTACAAAAGAATCAATCTTGCTGCTGCTAAAGCTTGAAATTATCATTTGAAAGTCTGATTTCTATAATTTGAAAGTGGGACAGCAGCTACAAATCTGAAATTTTTTAGAAATAGCAAGAGATTTGGGCATTCTAATAGCAGGACATACCTTTGTCATGGCTGTAAATTCCTCCACCAAAGTTATCAATGGGAACATGCTCCCATTCATGACTAAAATTTCTCTCCAAACTACTTGTAAGTATGCACAAGGAATCATATGATGACTGATTAAATTGAGGACAACATTATTAAGATTGAAATTTTGTTCCATAGTCCTCTCTGATACATTATTTCCAACATTATTAACCTCCAACAACCCCTGTAGGTAACCCCTTGTATACTTACTCAACAGAGAAATAACCCCATCATGCTCATGCTGAGCTACTCTGATTTCCATTTGTGCTTCAACAAGAGAACTTCTAGTGGTGCTTAAAGCCTCAATACAATCTCTCACCTCCCAATAGTGACTGCGTTCCCTACTACTTGGAAAGCTCAAGCTTGAAAATTTAAACATCATGCAAGGACAATGCAAAGTAGAAGAAACTCCATTATGAAGATGTGCCTTAATTGGATTCAAAACTTTACATACCATGTTTTCATGTCGTAAGTCAATCAAAGGAGGAGTCTTTAAGATGTTGAAGTTTTCATGTATCAAAACATCCCATGGGCATACTTCACTAGGATCCCATAATCTATTGGAATCAAGATAATGCTCAACACCTTGTGGCGGTCTTGAGAATGCAACTCCCATTGCTCTATCATTCTGCTCCAACATGTCATTATATGAAAATTCTTCTTCGTGATCCAAGAGTTCACACTCTTGTTGTTTATCCTTTTTACTACCTGTATTCTGAAACTCCTTGGTATGTGGAACGCTGAAATCGTCATTCAATCTTTCATCCCTATGGAGTTAATCAATTTCTTCCACCATTTGCTTGATCTCCATAATCCTTGCATTATCTTCTTGTTTCTTGGATGTGGCTGCCATAGTTGACCGATTTTCTACTTTGTATAATGAAAAATGTGCCAAACTTAGCTCTAAGCAAAGTTCATCAACCTTTTTTCCCTTTTCTTCCGCAAATTTGATAACATGATCCCTATCATTGAGCAATTGCAAGTAATCAGATTTTACCATTTCTAATGTCTCTTTGACCGTGTGCAATTGTGTAAGAGTGACTCCTCTTTCAACTCCTTTTTGTCTCTCCTCAATTCAGGCTTTCCAAATGAGGCCTTCAATGAATGCATGAGTGCTATCAACCCTCGTTAACATTTGCACAATTTTCTTTTCCGTAACCACAAGTTTATCCTTCAAATCTTGCAATGCTAAAGGTCTTTGATCAAATTCACCAAAGTGACTTGGGCTGCCACACAACAAATTTTCTGATTTGCTTACAATGCTAGGAACAATATCACCATCCAAATCAGCAATCCCATTACTTGATGCCTTGCAATCTTCATGTGTGAATGGTGGGACAACATCATGATTAATCAAAATATCGTCAAAAGATTCCACCCCTTCAATAGCCAACTCTAAATCAGCATACCTGTCAATCTCATGTCTACTCTCTTCCTCTAAGCATGGCATTAGTTTTTGCTCACATTGTTTGAGAACATTGTCAACCAATTCATATGCAGCTAAAGTAACATCCTGTTCTTGCCTCAAAACAGCCAATAGAGAAGGTAAGAGTGATTGTGAATTTTCATCACTCTCATTGATAATCAAAGTCATGATGGTCTGAATAGAGGATATAACATTTCTCATTTGATTCTCACAAACAACAGCCAAGAAATGTTGAAACATTTCAAGAATAAGATCTTCACAACCCAAATCCAACATAATGACACAATATCTGATTTTTGCAACAGTTTTTAGAATTAAGATCCTTTTAGCCAAAGTTGGACTATTAAAATCATGCAAACCTTTGAAGCTTTCTACAATCAACTGAAAAACCTTCATAATACTATTGTTATAAGGTTCCTGTGGAGTTATTAATTTCATAATTTCATTAACACAAAAGGTAACTGCAAGTCTTACCTCCTCATCTGGATGTCTCATGAGCTCTGGATTAACCAAAAAATTCACTGATGGAGCCAAAGCATATTGCAGCTTCTTAGAATCTCGCTAATCTATCATGAATAAGCACATCTCCACTTGTTCCAAAATACAAAGTAGATCATTCTTGGACTGCGGCAAGTGTTCAAGTTTCTTGCTTGCTCTATAAAGCTTCTTTCCCACATCTTCTTCACTAAATGATGCCATAATTCATACCCTAGAAGAATCAACCTTTGACAATCCTCTGAATGATAAATCATTGCTGAAACTGATATACCAACTACCCAAGAGGCTGGCAAGATACACAGCTCTGATACCATTGTAATGTCCCACCCTGATTTTTTTCTGTTTTTCTGTATTTGTGCTTTGGTTTTGTTTGTGTTTTAGAAGAAGACGGATATGCAGAAGTTGGTTTTGACAATAGATATTATAACAATTCAAACTGCATTTAAAATAGCTTCACGAAACACATATTTCGAACACCCAATTCAACTATAAATCTGAAAGTACAATATCTTGACTAAATAAGAAATACCTAGATTGGGAAATCACATTACAATGCAATAATCAACATACCCATTTGCTGGTTATTTTTTTGTAAGTCTGAAAATGTTCAAACAACATGTAGGTATCAAATCACCTCCAAATTCAGCAAATCCTTATTTCTCCCCTTAGAAAATGAAGTACAGCTGATGGTATGCCCTAGGTGCCTCAAATGGTTCAAGTTTCAAGCCCAAAACCTAGGCATTTTGGAGTCTAAGTGCTCACGCCTTGCATGGAGGACAGTATGACCTGTTTTGGGGACTGTAGCAGAAACAAACAGCTCATAACTCACTCAAAACCTGCTCCCAAAACTCTATCAAATGCCAACAATCTGCTGTAGTAAACCCACGCCCAAAAACAAGAGAGATAACACTCCAAAAATGCACTCAAACCAGCAATAGATATGGTACGACCTCCTCTAGAATGGTATGGCTAGCAGAAGGAATGCACAGCGGCTTCAATCTCAATCAAAACTCCTTATTTAAAACTGAAAACTCCTCTAAAATCCTTCTCACAAATCTGCAAACAAAATACTCAATGCAAACCCCAGAAATCTGCAATTTTGAAGTCCCAGCATAACCTTCGTATGAAGTTATCATCGAATATCCTAGAGAGATCTTCTATATATCACCCTTGTTCTGCCCTTAAATTTCATTTTCCATAGTTCGACATTTCTTCAAACAGTTGGCATGCAAACTGTCTGTTGACTGATTTTTGAGTTTGTTTTGTTGTTTGATGTTTGTTATGATTGAGTTTCAACATGAAACGCATATACCAAATGATAGTACCAAGGACCAAACACTTTGCAACAATAAACAAACACTTTGCTAATAATTTCAATGCCAAATATAGGACTATTATAACACAGTGAAAGTCGGATATAACTCAGAACAGTAAGATAATTTCATTCAAATTAAAGATTTGAATCATTTCATTCCAATGCAACATACTCGATTTATTCTCCTTTGATATAACAATGAATGAAAGCTTCAATTACAAATAAAGGGACTGTTGATAAACAATTATGAAGTCTGATATATCAGCGAACTCTTCACATAACAGTGCCTAAGGTTTGAGTGATTCCATTATTGATTTCTCATTCCTTTGGACAATGATCAATCTTTGACATGCAATGACTTCCTTTATACCTTCAAACTACTGCTTGTATTGTTCACAAATCCTTTGCAAGTACTGTAGCGATACTGTAGCCAAAATGTAGCGATATTGTAGCCAAACTGTAGCGATACTCTAGCGATCACTATAGCATTTCCTTTAAATATCCACTATAATCTGCTTTGCCAATATCGCATCAACCCTCTAATTTGTATTTGGCACAAATCCACAGACTGGACAATGAAATCCTCCAAGCTGGCCTACAAATAAATACCTCCTTTGAAACTCCAAACAATACCAAACCTGTAATAAAGTGTAAAGCGAATAAGTTTACTAGCAATCAACCTGGGAGGGTCTTTCACCATCGGAGTTGATCATCTCCAAGAAGGTTTTCGTCCTCAAGAAGGCTGAGATGAACCAAGTTCGATCTCCAGAACCACAAGGGTTTCAATCAAAGAAATAGAATAAACTGCATAATCCCAAATGAGCCCTCAATCCCCCTTCTATAAGCTTTTTAGGGAACTTTCCGTAAACTCCCTTTTAAAATCACTTTATTATCTTATTAAGCCTTTTAACTCCAAAAAGTGATTTATTTTACGTTTAAACATTTTCGGGATTGAAAGTCATTTTTTAAAGCGTCTCATCATTTAAATCTTTTCGTTCTCTTTCCGACGAGCTATAATACTGAGGTGCCCGATTAACTATTTTAATTAAAATGGCAACCTTAGTAAAATTAAATAAATAGAGCTCAATATTACACGCAATTAGCGGAAAAGGCTGAAATGCATCAGAACCGAAATCTGATTGCGTAGGAGTGATCCCGATCATGAAAGATGATAAATGGACCCAACTGGGTGACTTACTAAAAATAGATGCTTCCTCGAAGAATCTTGGAGACCATACCGGAAGCTGAAAATCACATCTGAAAGTGGCATGAGTCCTCCAGACCACTTGAGCTCACTTGAATCATCAAATAACTCCTCTGCTAATGCTGACACACACCTAGAAGGTTAGTGCCAATTGCAATGCAAGAGAACCTGAAAATGGGGATATGACAGTCTGCCCTCCCCAAAGATTGCTTGTCCTCAAGTAATGCCAATACAACCCCTACAATCATCAGGCTGATCCAACTGAAACCAAAAATGATCCCAGGGTCCCAAGTCAATCTCAGAACAGAACCACCACGTTGATGCTGTGCCACTCTGATAAAAACTGTAAGAATATCGTGCCACAACAACACTCTCCTCTCCTGAAACCTAGGAAGGTAATCATCATCAAATCCCAAGATGAGACACCTGTAAGGGTTGAAACCTATACCATGAAAAATCTCCTGCTGAAGCATCCCGGTAAGGTCCATAACTGTAATCCCTATACCTAACATGACCCTGGGCAATTGGAAGAAATATCTGCTCAACCCAAAACCATACTCCTCAAGGTGTCATGCAAAGTCAGAATTGTAGATGCGAACTCCTCCCATCTTCTTGCAAAAAGGAAAGCAATCCTTTGCAAGAGTTCAACAAACTCACCAACATAACAGCATATGGATCTAACATGTCTCCTCTGTGCTAATTTGATACAACCATGAAGACTAGCAAAAACACTTACTGTTCCAGCTCCAAGGGTCATTGAATGATGAACCAAAGCATGTAGAAGTTCGCTGTCTTGAACCCACACCGAGAGTAATCTATCAAAGTTTACATTACAAACCTTCATAAGATGAACTCTCTGAGTTAGGAAGGTTTGAAGTAAACAATAATGTCTGCTGTTTAAAACTGAAATCAATGAAGTACAATATGATTTTAGTGCTCTACGCAAAGGTCAACAGCAGCACCAATGAATTTCCCAAGTATAAGCATGCGTGAAAAGCATTGTGTTGCATCAAAATAACTTAGAAGTGGCTGGGAAACACCTCCAAGCAACCTCCAACCTCCAACTATTGCTTCCTTGACAAAGAAGGAAGTGCCAACTCCCTTGAATGAGAGCAAACCAAAAAGTTAAGTGACTGACCTGCAACCCAAAAACAAGCTCAACACTGTAATTCTGATCCATTCTTTGCCAAGTAACACTCCCAAAAGTAATCATTCGTTCATTACTCCAATCCTTACTTAAAATCTCTCTCCAATCCATTTGTAGATAAGCAAATAGAATCACCAAATGGCTGGTAAAGAAAGGAACATCATTAATTTTGAAATTTGCATCCTTATACCTCCAAAGATCCTCTCTTCCATTCCCAATTAACTTCATCGATCCTTGTTGAGGATCCCAAGCATGGATACCCAATCAAGAATGATCTCTAGCATGCCTAGAAAGGTGCACAACATAACTCAAAGCACCATCCCAATCAACATGCACAACAAGGAAATTTGTGACTTTTGTGGTAATCCCTTGTAGCCCATCCATGAAAGCACCAACAACTAAAATGCAAGGAGAAATTGTTGTCATCAAAACCATCCCCAAGGAAAGATTAGTATAACATATAACATCACTCAATCCAAGGGATGGATTGTCAAGCATGTCGATGTCATGTTTAAATCCTTCTTTCTCCAAAACTATGTAAGTAAAAGGCTTTAAATCACCTTTCCTTGCTGCTGTTCTGAAATTTCCAGTAATCTCAAGAGCATTATTTCGAAACCTTTCAAAATCAGAAATGAAGAACTCTCCATAAATCAATTCATCCCATGAAGATACTGCATCTTCTTTTGTCTCCTCCTTTACACATTTCATATCCGGTGGTCTCCCAGGAGGGTAACCAATCACCTAATAATGTGAACCTAAATCAAAATCAAGCTGAAAAACACACTCCAACTGAAGTTCTGAATCTTCTCCCGGATCCCATACCTTGCTATTTTCACCACTTGTGCAATGCTACAACTAGGAGTAGTCCAATCATCCAACTCAGAAGGTGGACTGTCATATGCCATATCAACACCCATCTCAAACAATGGGTTATCAGCAATCACCACAAATTGATTCTTCCAATTATGTTCATGCGAAGAAAGTAAATTGCTGCTATGATGAATACTAAAATCGGAACCCTCATACCTGTCATCAATGACTCCAAGGCTGTCCCAAATCACCCGAACCTTTCCATTATCATTTTCAGTAGTAAATTGTGGGTCCAAATCATCAAAGTCATTAAACCTTTGCTCAAAGTTAGCTTCATGTGTTGATAAATCAGATTTGTTCTCAAGAAATAAATCAACACCATCAATGCCATCCTCTATGCATGCATTGTGTTCTAAAATAAGAACATCATCACGATCAAAAGGAAATTCATCCCATGTAGGATCCTCATCATACTTAGGTGTCATCACACCCGGAACCCTTGTGTTAAAAGGCTGATTGCTTTGTTCACTGTGCTCCTCCTGTGATGTTGTCTCTGAATAAATCACTCTCCAACTCACCAATACTGATGTCAAAGTATCTCTCTCCATAGGCATTTCAACAAACACTTAGCATGCATTAAAGAAATAACTAATAATGATAATCTGACTTCAAATTCCAGCGATGTATTGATCTTCAATGTTATATAGGCTCAGATTACAATAGCTGTTATATAATGCCCAAAAGATAATGATTTACAAGATAATAAGCTGCTGTCATACAAAGCACTCTGCTGTAGCATAGCACAAATGAATCTTGTAGCTGATAATAATCAGAAATCTACCTGAAGACCACTCCAAACTGTTGTCACAACTTGTGTATCAGAGCTGAATAATGGTGAACTGCTGTAGCTGTAGATAACTCCTTCAGAAACAAACCAAATTTGATTGAAGTCTTATTAAAATGCAATGCTTATGAATCACACCCACCATATACCAAGACAAGGGTTTTGGAACCCATAAAATCCCACGACTGATATAGAAGAAGTCACTGCAAATTGCCTATCAAATCCATCATACTATTCACAAGGAAAATTAGCATTAGTCTCCACAAATTTATTATTTATCAAATCTCCAATAAATTTGTAAAACCTTCAGCACTGGAAAAATATAGATATTCAACAAAAATAACATTACCGGCCAACATTCAACACAAGCGTAGATTTTGAATAAATCTACCAGCAAACCTTTCCTGCACAAATTGTAACTTTGAATGAGTCACACTGTAAAATCCTAGGTGGATCTTTCACCACCGCAGCTATTCTTCTCCAAGAGGGTTTTCGTCCTCAAGAAGGCTAAGATGAACCAAGTTCAATCTCCTCGAACCATGAGGATTTCATCAGAGGAAAATATAATAATCTACATATCCAAATGAGCTCTCACAACCTCCTTTTATACTTTTCCGCCGAACTCTCCAGAAACTTATACTTTAAAATTCACTTTTTAATTTAAACTCCCTTTTAACTCTGGAAAAGACTTTTTTATTAAAATAATGATAATTTGACACGCAAGGTCCTTGTTTTATGCATCCATGATTTAAAACATTTCCTCCCAGTTCCGACGAGGTATAGCACTAAGGTGCTTTTTAAATATTTTAAATAATATTTGGCGACCTTAGTAAAATAATTAAAATAAAGCCATTAATACACCCATTTTGCGGAAACTGCCGGAATGTATTAGAATCAACATCTGACTGACTAGAGTGATCCCGATGAAGAATAATGATAAAAGGAGCAAACCGAGCGACTTACTATAAATAGATACCCTCTCCAAGATTCTTGGAGAGCACACTAGAAGTCGGAATCACCTCGGAAAGTGGCATATGAGTCCTCCAGATCACCTGAGCTCATTGGAATCATCAAATAACTCCTCTGATAACGTTGACAGACATCCACAAGGTCAGTGCCGACTGCACTACAAGGGAACCCGAAAATGGGGACTGAATGAAGGATTCAATTACAAATAAAGGGACTGCTGATAAACAATTATGAAGTCTGGTATATCAGTGAACTCTTCACATAATAGTGCCTAGGGTTTGAGTGATTCCATGACCGATTTCTCATTCCTTTGGACAACGATCAATCTTTGACATGCAATGACTTCCTTTATACCTTCAAACTACTGTTTGTATTGTTCACAAATCTTTGGCAAGTACTGTAGCGATACTGTAGCCTTCACTATAGCATTTACTGTAGTGATTACTGTAGCAATCACTATAGCAATCAATGTAGCATTTCCTTTAAATATCCAGTATAATCTGCTTTGCCAATATCGCATCAACCCTCCAATTTGTATTTGGCACAAATCCACAAATTGGACAATGAAATCCTCCAAGCTGGGCTGCAAATAAATACTTCCTTTGAAACTCCAAACAATGCCAAACTTGCAATGAAGTGCAAAGCGTAAACTCTAAATATGTTTACCAGCGATCAACCCAGGAGGGTGTTTCACCATCGGAGTTGATCATCTCCAAGAGGGTTTTTGTCCTCAAGAAGGCTGAGATGAACCAAGTTCAATCTCCAGAACCATAAGGGTTTCAATAAGAGAAATAGAATAAATTGCATATCCAAATGAGCTCTCACAACCTCCTTTTATACTTTTCCGCCAAACTCTCTTGAAGCTTATATTTTAAAATTCACTTTTTAATTTAAACTCCCTTTTAGCTCCAAAAAAGACCTTTTTATTAAAATAATGATAATTTGACATGCAGGGTCTCTGTTTTATGCATCCATGATTTAAAACATTTCATCCTGGTTCCGACGAGCTATAACACGAAGGTGCTTTTTAAATATTTTAAATAATATTGGGCGACCTTAGTAAAACAATTAAAATAAACCATTAATACACCCATTTTGTGGAAACTGCCAGAATGCATCAGAATCGCAATCTGATTGCATTGGAGTGATTCTGATGAAGAATAATGATAAACGGAGCCAACCGGGCGACTTACTATAAATAGATGCCCTCTCCAAGATTCTTGGAGAGCCCACCAGAAGTTGAAAATCACCCCGGAAAGTGGCCTGAGTCCTCCAGACCACCTGAGCTCTTTGGAATCATCAAATAACTCCTTTGATAATGTTGACACACATCCACAAGGTTAGTGCCAACTGCACTGCAAGGGAACCTGAAAATGGGGACATTACACTGCCCTAGTGGTTAGAGACAGGTCTAAGGAGAAACAGGGTAAGAAGAAGAATGGGGATTAGAAGTCCAAGAGAAAGGGTAGGTCAAAGTCTCTAGATATACCCAAAGAAAAATGTTGGAATTGTGACCTGAGCTCCCGCTCTAATCTATTCTTGCATAGCCTCTTGAAGTTTCTTTGCATCTATCTGTCTGCCCTTCCTCTTCTTGTGAGTAGCCTTAGCCACTGAGGATTCAACTTGCCGAACCTTATTAGAAATACCACCTATTTGAAACAGAGGAGAGGTAGCCTTCTCCACTAAAAGATTAAAAGCATTGCTTGATTTACTTGCCTACCTCTCTTGATGGATGCAGTGGTTCAAGTAATGCTCTTTTTGGAGCTTCCATGTGGAAGATTTCTTTGAATCAGTTCTACTTGGGGGGAGAAGCTTCATTTGTATAGAACCAATCATGGTTCCTTGCCTTAATGATTTTTTTCTCAAAGCTAAGGTTTCTTTTACCTACCATATAGCCTTGGAGCTATTCTCCCATTTGTGCTTTAGACTACCCATACATTGATTTGCTACATGACCTATTTTATGACACTTGTAGCACATGAATGGTAATTCTCATAACCAATTTCTTGCAAGAACACTGCTCCATTTATACAAATAGTAATAGATTTGGGCCAGGGAAGATCCAAATGATGTTTCACTTGAATCCTAGCATTTACTGTTTTTGTTCTCTGAATCATACTTCAATCCATTTCCATAACTTGCCCTACATTACGAGCTAGCTGAGATAAATAGTTTTTATTTCAGAACTCAACAGGGAGACCATTTAAGCGCATCCAAACAGACTTGTGAATTGTAAGAATAGGAGCACTAGAGAAGCCAAGTTTCTAAGCCTCTATCTTGATTTCAAACTTGTTTTACTCCCACACTTGTTGAGCTAAAATTACTTGTTGGATTTCCTTGGACGACAAAAGAAGCACAAAATGCTCTTTAGGTAGGGCATAAAAGCTTGCTTCCATATCTCATTTGTGCTTCACCCAATCCAATACTTACTCTCTTGATAACCACTTATGCTCACATTAGAGGAAAGGATTATCCATCTCCATGACATCCTTCAGATCCAAAATAACCTTTGGAGAGGTTGATTCTACAACAACTACTGAGGGAGGAGAGCAATCTGATAGACTATATAGTAGACTATCATTAGAAGGAGATAACAAAGACTTACCTTTTGAAGATGGTTCCCCCTTTTCTTTGATTGAGATCCCATCAAAATCGTTTAAAAAAGGGCCCGTCCATGGATGCTCTTTTTCTTGAATCCTCTTTTGCCAAGATGATGCCAAGGGCTGTGCATGCAGTTTGCCAGAGTTTGTCTCTGTAATGAACACCCTAGTTTTTTCCAAATAATAACAACTGAAATCAAAGCACAAGTAGTCTCCGATACACTTTCTGATCACCCAGATCCCAGAATGGGCAAGGTGAGAGCATACAGTGCACAGGTCACACTTCTCTAATCAATTGCTATTGAATTGTGAGTGCAATTCAAGATGTTCACAAACACACCAAGAGTCCACGACAACCGCATGCCACTCTTATTCCGCGGAGTGTGTTATACGCAAAGTCACAATTTGCATGCACCAGGCGGCTGAGCCGACCGCCTTTATGCTTATTCAGTGGAGTGCATGATGCATTACAGAATGAGTTCACACGAGGTGGCAAGCCCACTTATCGACGCTTATTTAGCAGACGTGTGAATAATGCAAAGCCACTGGCAGAGTGGGCATGCCAAACGGGCTAACATGTATGTTATAGATTATTGTCGGTAAACCGTCCAATATTACAATATGAATGCACAAACATGAATCCACTGACGACACTACCTTCCGGGGTTACAAACACATAAACATTGCAACTTATAAATGTAAATACAATGTTAGAGAAAGCTGTAATATCTTTCCAATTACTGATTTCAGATTGAAGTACACTGCTGAAGCATAAAATCATGAAGTAGAAGTGCCGGAAACACACATAACATCTTAAGAAATCATACCCCCTAAAGCTATGTGACTGTAGTTGATGAAGAAAGCTCTAGACACAGAATCACCCATATCACTGATATCACTGAATATGCACGTCTGAAACCAGTTTGCAGCGCTGCTAAAACCCACATATCAGCATATGACTTAACCAAAACTCATCAAAACCATCAAAGCTCATCAGCAAACCCCATTAGAAGATCATTCTAGACCAAGGTGCCTTATTTCAACTCAGAACGTCCACCAAAAAGGAGGCGTTTCAGCCTCTAGCTCTCATGCCCAACACTAGGAAGATGTACAGCCTGGTACAGGTGGTATGACCATCAAAGGAGCAGAAATCAGACCTTCAAACTTCATCAAACAACAGTCAGAAACTCATTAAATTCCTGCGCCAAGGATAAGCTAGGTGGTACGACCAATAAGGGTAACTATGAACTTCAACCTTCTCATTTCGTGGCCCCTAGCAAAATCTGTAATAAGTCTTTGCAAAATCCTTCATTAAAGGCGTCAACCCTCAACAAATATTAGCAACGGCAAAAATCTCCAATAACAAACCACTGCAGACAAACTCCATTGAAGCACACAGGTGATTTCTGAAGTAAAATCACTCTTGACAAGCTAGGGTAGGTCTCTCACTATTGAAACGAATTATTCCATGAGGTTTTCCAACCCCAAGTAGTTCCATGTAATGACCCACCCTTATTTTTTTTGTGGTTTAGCTGAACCTGATGCGTTTTGTGTTTTGATCATAACATTTGTTTTTGCATACAAAGCATTCATTTGAAATAGAACTTTGAAAGATACCCAGATGTCTATTTATGCGGAAAATGCATAAAACATTAAAAATGAACAATACCTATATTTAAATATGCAATAACATCAAAATGACAACATCCTCATTTGCTGATCTGATATTATAAATCTGATTTTTGAAGTATTACAGTAATCTGGACACCAAGAATCACCTACAGGAACAATAAACCCTAACACCAAACTCCATGCAACAATGTACACATACTAGAGCGTTCTAAGGATGAAATGGACAACAAATAACTAGGTGCTAGCCTTCACAAACCCCCACGCCTGAGCATCAAGCTGGTACGGCTTGTTGCAATGCTATATCAACAAACAAAACATGATAAAACCATGTTAGGCGTGTTTTATAATTGTTATGTTAGTTGTAGTCAGTTGGGATCGGCGAGTAGTTACCTCCCGATCGGTGTCGTTGGCGACGGTTGGCCATCCAGGCAACCGTTGGCACCTATATATGTGTTTCATTTCATTGGATCGGGGTACAAGTTTTTGGTGTTGATTGTAATTGCAAGTTTGAATCAATAATATATGCATCTGAGTTATTATGTCAATTCAATGTTCATTCTCGTATAATGTTATTATTTAGTGTATATTCTTTGTTTACTCTATATGAATCCCTCTAGACTCATTCGACAGTAAACATTTTGGCGCCGTTTCCGATACGGAGTCGGGTTTGAAAAGTGACGAGTGGTCGATGATTAGTTGAATCTTCAGAGAGATTGAATAGTCGTGACGAGGGAAGGAGACAATGACAATGGCAATATAATGGGTTAGCCTATTCAATCCAACGAAGAAACACAACACAGAAGAGAAGTAGAAGAAATAGAAGAAGAAATACAAGAGGAACGTGCAGAAAGTGACAGCAAAAGCAACGAACGAGAAGAAAATGATCGGGAAGACGATCTAACACAAGACCTCATATACCTGTGGAGTTTGGCGGTAACACAACACGTGAAGAACGAAGCCAACCGTAGGAATATCCCAAAAGAGATAGTTGCAGAAAATTTGGAAGTCAATAGTGAGTCGAAAATCTTCTCGATCGCATGCCCAGACTCTTGGCACAAAACCTTATAATCTTGGAAGACCTCCGAGAAGAAAGAGATAGGGAACAACGTCGACAACAAATATTGCAGAGATATGAAGAACGTATGAAACGTGAAGAAGATGAACGTGGCGCTAACCGCCGTTGTACGCCCTACAATTAATGCCCCTACAGTCGAACAAGTACAGACGGCCAGATCAGGGTCAAGAAACACCCGAACAACAAGCACGGAGGTCATTAAGAATAAAGGAACAAGAGGAACGAAGGAGACAAAAACAAATTGTTGAGGAAGCAAATGAAGATTTTCATGAAATAAATCAAGATACTACCCAGTGGCACCAAAATCTCGTCGAAGAAACCGACGAAGGAACTTTTAGGACACCAGCGACAAATAAAGAAAAAAGGAAAAAATTATGAAAATGAATTAACAGAAGAACTTGAAAACAACATATGCCGCATCCAAGAGCTGTCCATAGCAGAGGATGAAGAGCCAAGGACTAGAGGACCTGGGCCCAAAACCCCCGGGCAGAGGGAGTACCGGAAGGAACTTGAGGAGACTCGAGGTGCAAAGGATGCTGAGAAGGGACATGGAGGAGACCTGTACGTGGCCGAGAGTGCAAGGAAGGCACTGGAATGTGGTGGGAGAACCAGTCCAATCAGGTCTAACACACAAGGAGGGCATTAGGGAAGAAATATGGTGACTCCATCGGGAAGTCCGCATATGGGAAGTCCGAGCACGAAAAGGCAGAAGTTGCTAAAATTTCTCGGGAATGGATTAGAGGATCCCATTAGACACTGCAAAACGTGTGAAACCATCTGAATAGCCAATGGACAGGACGACAGGTCCTATTGGTTAAGGTCATTTCCAGCAACTCTGAGAGGGATTGCCATATATTGGTACACTGAACTGGACGCCACATCAAGAGGTAGTTGGGATGCACTGAAGAAAGCATTCCAGGAGGAATTCAAACTCCTGAGAGATGACAACGAAATAGTGGCCGAAATCTACAATACAAAGCAAGGCAAACACGAGAACGTATGAGCATACAACCGGAGGTTGAAGGAACTTCTCATGAAATTGGAGAAGGAACCGGCAGATAGTCTAAAGAAATGTTGGTTCATTGAGGGCTTGGTTTCCTCACTTAGGAAGAAAATGAAGATAGTACCGCTAGCGTCGTACGTCGAGGCTTAGAATCGGGCGATGGACATCGAGAGCGAAGACAAGATGTCCACCCGAGGGAAAAAGAAGGATGAGGACGAAAGCTCGGATGATAGTGATGAAGAGGAATCTAAAACCATACAAGCACTAAGAAAGGACATGATAAGAATGATGAAGGAATTTAAAGCCGAGAAGGAAACTGTGAAAGAAAGTAAGGAACTATGGTGCATCGAATGCAGCAATGAAGGCCACATCAAAGCAAATTGCCCTAGGAAAATGTTCTGTGAGATATGTTAGGTAATGGGCCATTCTATTAAGGAGTGCCTGTACAATCTAAAGGCAAGGAGCACCCAAGTGCTCTATACTCAGGGCGAATAATCTACCCCACCGACCACACCGCCTAAACAAAATAATCAAAATGCATCCCCTGGCGGATACCGTAACAATCGGAGGAGGAAATAACAGATACAATAATAACAATAATAACGGTGGGGGGAGAAGCTGCATACAATATGATGCTAAAGGACGACCCATTATTTAATGTCGTCAGTGCAATGAATGGGTGCATTTTGCTAGGGAATGCCAGAGTAACAACCAAAACAAGCCAAATGCACTCTGCAAGTGGTGTGGACTTGGTGACCACGAGGACAATGACTGCCCAAAACAAAAAGGTACGGTTAATCTCATCCACATCGAAGAGGGGGATGACAGTCTTTGTCGTTAGTCGAGCGCAAACAAAGAAAGCAAATTATCTAGACCCTTGAACAGAGAAGAAAAGACTCCACAACGCCAGGAAAGAAGTGGAGATTGCCATGGAAACAAAATGAAGAAATTCAAATAAAAGGCAATCACAACCTTGCGGTCGGAGTCGGACAAAAACATTGCAAGTTAGGTGCTTCAAACCACCATCCCAATTAAGATGGCCGATTTTTAGAGCATGCCATAGTTAAGGATGGCAATATCCAAGGTAGTGGAAGAAAATTCAGATGAGAGGAAGGCGGACAAGGATGTCATAGTAGAACCACTGCCGAGTGGAGAACAAGTGGTCAACCCAAGATTATTGGCAATTGATATGGGAAAGAAACCAGCGGTAGTCCACATGGAAATCTGCGGGAGGAACCTGACGAGCACCATAGTCGACAGGGGATCTGGGGTGAATGTACTTCCAGAAGAAACTTGGAAAAGCCTCGACAAACCTACCTTATGGCCACAAAACTTCCAGTTAGTGGGAGCCGATCAGCACGAGATCAAAGCGTTGGGAGTACTAATGGCTCAAAAGATAAGAATTGATACTCAACAATTTTTACTGAACTTTGTAGTCATTACAGCACGCAATGCGACTTATGATGCATTACTTGGCCGAGGATGGCTAATAGCCGCCAAAGCTGACCACAACTGGAAGAAGAACACGCTGTCAATAGAAAACAAAGACAGGAAATTTGTTATTGATCTCAGGACTCAAACCGTCAGTGAGGAAATGGCCTCTGATTCAGACTGAGACAGTGGTGACACATCAACCGAAGGAGGAAGAGGGCCCATGGGGCCGGATGACGAAGGTGTACTGAAATTACAAGAATGCTCGGAAGACGAGACAAATTCCTTCAACGGGTTATTCCATTGGCAAATGGAAGACTATGAATTCTTCCAACCAGAATGCAACATGATTCAAATAAGAGAAGTCGACGAGAGTTCTTAGCTGAGTGAAACACTCGGCGACTCTCGGCCGACTGGTGAAACACTCGGCAACTTTGGGCCAAGTGAAACATTGTTGATGAGCGAAGCACTTGATGGATTGGCAAATACTCAGTCGGAAGTAAGTAATACTTTTCCAGCAACTTATGAGGAGTACAAGGAAGGGAACATTGAAATAGATAGTACGCCAACACATAAGTTTGAACATGAAAAGAATATTATGTATGAGGAACCCTGGACGAGAAAAGTTAATCTCGGAGAGGAAAGCAACCCTTAGGTCATTTTGGTGGGAGATTCAAAGCAGCTACCTTCAAAATTTTCATGGAATACAAGGATGTTTTTGCCTGGACCTACAAGGATCTGAAGGGGATACCACCAGAATTATGCGTTCACAGAATTCCATTGATACCAGGAGCACGACTGGTGAGGAAGAGACTGTACAGAATAAACAAGAACTATGCTGCCAAGGTTCGGGAGGAGATAGAAAAAATGTTGTAGGCGGGCATAATTTTCAAAGTGGAGACGAGTGAATGGGTCTCGTCAATTGTCATATCACTGAAAAAAGAAGGGGGCAGATCCAAATATGTGTTGACTTCAGGTGTCTCAATGCAGTCACCATCAAAGATCCCTTCCCTATCCCATTCACAAATTTGATCCTTGAGGAGGTGGCCGGACACGAAATATACTCGTTCATGGACAGATTTTCGAGATACAACTAGATTAGCATCGTCGAGGAGGATAAGCTGAAAACAACATTCATAGTGGAAGACAGGGTATATGCATACAATCGAATGCCGTTCGGTCTGTGCAATGCGCCAACCACGTTTCAAAGGATTATTCTCTATATATTTGACAAGATGTCGGTGGGTAACTTTAAAGCATTCCTGGATGATTGGTCAATTTACAGTGACCAACAGACTCATATGAAGGCTCTCGCCGAGTGTATGGAGCGTTGTAGGTCCGCACGGTTGGCCCTAAATCCAAAGAAGTGCCGTTTCATGGTGCCGCAAGGAAAATTTCTAGGTCACATTGTATGCAAGGCAAGACTAAAGGTAGACCTGGACGAGATTCGGGTAATTGTGCAGATGGAAGCTCCGGAAGATGTTACCAGGGTAAAGTCATTCCTCGGCCATGTCGGCTATTACAGAAGGTTTATCAAAAACTTCGCCCAAGTATCTTATCCCCTGAACATGTTAACGAGAAAAGGGGTACAATTTGTGTGGTTTGACGAACAACAAAAAGCATTCGAAGAGTTGAAGACAAGATTAATCAGTGCAACGATTCTGGCCTATCCGAATTGGGACAGAGAATTCCACGTGCATGTAGATGCATCAAACTTTGCAATCGGAGCCACCTTGGCACAGGTGGGACTCCACGGTCTTGACCACCCGGTGTATTTTGCCAGCCGACTACTCTCGAAAGCCGAATGAAACTATAGTACGACCGAAAGGGAGGCTCTAGGGATGGTCTACTCAGTTCAGAAATTTAGGCATTACCTGCTGGCAACACCATTCACTTTCTATGTGGATCACCAAGCTTTGATGTACCTGGTAAATAAACCCATAATTCAAGGGAGGATTAGTAGGTGGCTGCTGCTGTTGCTGTAAGAATTTACTTTCACAATCATCGTATGACCGGGGAAGAGTCATATAATAGCCGATCAGTTGTCACGTATCAAATCAGGAGAACCGGCAGAAGGAGTGAATGAAGACTTCCTAGATGCTCACTTGTTTCAGATTGCAGCCCTATCGTCGTGGTACAAAAAGATCGGCGAGTATCTATCAACGTCAACATTCCCTCATGATATGTTAGCGAGTGAAAGGAGGAAACTTGCACTCAAAAGAAAAACATTCCAGTTGATAAATGGGCTTCTCTATAAGATGGGGCCAGACCATATTCTCAGACAATGTGTAATGGAAGAAGAAATAAGGGGAGTATTGGAAGAAGCTCATGAAGGACTCGCCGGGGGACACATGGGTCCAGATGCCATGGCAAGAAAAGCCCTGTTGGCCGGACTAACTATGGTGGCCGACACTACATACAGACGCTCGGGAGTGGGTGGTCGGATGCGACACCTACCAGAGGATAGGAAAACCATTGAAAAGAGACTACATGCCTCTGTTGCCATCACAACCCTAGGAGTTGTTTGAAAGATGGGGACTCGACTTTATAGGTCCACTGAAGGTCAGCCAGTTACATAGATGCCAATACATCGTGGTAGCCACTGAATACTTGACAAAGTGGGCCAAAGTGAGGGCACTGGAAGACAATACAACCCTAAGTACGACAAGATTTATATACGACCAGATAGTTACAAGGTATGGGATCCCGATCCAATTGACGATTGATAGTGGGGGACACTTCATCAACCATGTCATAAGACTCATGACGTCAGAATTCAAGATCTTCCATACATTGCCAAGCCCGTACTACCCGAGAGCAAACGGACAGGCAGAAGCGACTAATAAGGTGCTAGTATTAGTGATTCATAAGTCGTGTGGCATCGAAGGGACAGACTGGGAGGAAAGGTTGCTGGCAGTTCTATTGGCATACAGAACAACGTACAAAGTAACGACAGGGCACACACCCTTCCAGCTAATGTATGGTCAAGAAGCTGTGGTGCCAGCAGAATACCTGGTTCTGAGTCTACGAATAGTGGTGGAAAACCGACTGGGAGATACAGAAAGATTAAGAGAAAGATTATTCTAGTTGAACAAACTTGAGGAGAGAAGGATTATGGCTCAATGGTCGACGAAGGTCATGCAGAAATGACGGAAGTATTGGCACGACAGACACCTCCGGCAAATGGATTTCTGACTCGGGCAGTTGGTTTTAAAATACAACGGTCATAACAAAATTAAGCTCGGTAAGTTTAAAGTTTGTTGGTTAAGACTGTTCCGAGTACGGGAAGTACTCGAGAATGGGTCTATAAAACTGGACAACTTGGATGAGACTCCAATCAAAGACGTGGTGAACAGATCAAAACTGAAAATTTACAGACAAAGGCAGGAGACCATAGCCATAAATTTCATGGAGTTCAGAAACAAGATGAAGGGAGATGCCAACACTGTGGAATATGAATGAGGAAGGTTCGGATTTGAAGGTGTAGAAGTACACCCGGTGGAAAGAAATATAAATTCTAAGATTGACGGAGTGGTATTTCCAAGCTCACATATGGAACCAGTCACTAGGTTCTTTGCGCCAAGGGCTCAATGTAATGTCCTCTTTTTCTAGTGAGTTAGTCTATACTTGGTTCCCGTAGACTAACCAAAGTGGTTAGGGAACTCTGGGAGTTCGTTTGGTCAGTTTCTGACATTCTGGCTAGGACTTACTATTTTTAGTAAGTCGCGAAGTTGGCTATTTTGGGAAACTCTTTATTGGAGATGGAGCATTTCGCCGAGATCTTTCCAACGGTCTATAACTCATGGGATTCTGTGACCGTTTGGGCTTTCATATTAAAGTCCGTAAGTTATACTTTATTATATTTGGACTTTAATTAATTAATGTCAGTGACTTTGGAGAAATAAGGAAAAATGCAAAAATAAGTCACTAAGGGATTTGGGTGCCCCTTTGAGGAATAAAAAGTAAATTTAAAAATAACATTTCCCTCTCATATGGGTCGACCCACTTGTGGAGTTATAAAAAGGCAAAGAGTGGGACAGTTATTCATTCTTGATATTACATTTTATGTTTCTATTTGCTCTGCAAATGAGGGTTTGGGGGATTTCTTCCAGCCAGGGCTTTTGGTGACGGAAACCACCATTGGGAGCAATCTTTCGCAGGTGTGAAAGATCACCCAAGGGGATTTTGGAGCAGCCATACTCAGTGGCTGTATTTGAGCTTCATTTTGATACCACCATTGACGGAGATGGAGATAATAAGATATATCTTATTGCAGTTTTGTTGCAACTAAAGAAGAGTATTAGTGATGGATTGTATTGCAGATTTGAGAAGGGTTGGGATTGCCATTTCTTCATTGCTGGCCGTACTTCATTTTGCTGGCCGTACCTTTTCATGTGTACGCTGTACCACTTCATATGTTGGCCGTACTTCTTGGAGCAGCCGCTTGGAGTTTACTGGGGTTGTTCTTCCTTGCTTAGTGGTTGTTTTTGACCTAAGGGTCTATGCTGATAGTTGTAGATTGTTTCCTTGCATTTGCTGATACTTTCAATGCAAAACTCCATTGTCATGTTGCTGGTCCGTCAACAACAGAAATATGAAGATGCTTATTTTGACATGGGTATGTGATGGTTATTCATTTTATGCCATTCTATGAACTGGGTCTTCATTATTTAATTCATATATGTTATAGTTTTTTTGGGTTTTCAGTTGTATGCTATATTCCTTGTATTCTGACATACACACTTCAAGAAAACGAAAACCCCCTTCTGCATCTTCTATCTAGTTTTGAAAGATCACAGAAAAAACTAAAAAATATATCATTAAAAAAAAAAGATAAATCAAAAGAACAACAGGTGTAGGTTATTATACTCAAGCAATGAGGATCGAGGACGATTACTGGAGGCTATACTCACCCTACATTGGGGCGAGGCAAGGTATAGTCAATGGTAACCACTTCGACCCCTAAGCGAATCAAGAAAAACGAGATGCCGAGGAAGAAGCTTGGGACGAGTGGATAGGAGAATGCAATAAGGTAAAGGAAAAATTTGAATTCCTGTTACCAAAGAAAGTGAAGTCCCCGCCGAAGAGGAAGTACTTAGCCGAGAGTATGTTCATTGTTGAACGATTGGTCCATTATGATCACATCCGGGAGTTAAGAGAGAGAAACCTGCCAGATGGGGCACCTCGGAGTGCACCGCTCTCGAGAAGTAGAATTTAGAAGGAAAAATATCGAACTAAAAATCTCAGAATGAACGAGGATGGCAGAACTTTCCAATGGACTCAAGAACCCATGGGACTTAACCTGGTAAGTAGTAAGGATCCATCAGGGATACTTGATCAAATTTATGAACTGAAGGAAGTGGAGGAATGTTGCTCTAATGACTGCCTGCGGAAGACATATGGGGACTGCATCTTCCGACACATGACGGAGATCTAGGTGCTGCAAGAAGACGAGGGAAGCAAGGAGAGAGAAAGTTGGGAAAAAGAATGGGCAATGATGGACTTTCAGAAAGCAGAAATCGCCAAGTGGTAAGTCAAAAATGGGAAAAGGGGAAAGAAAAATTAGAATGAAGTTAGAAAAAGGTGTTTAAAAAAAACTTGAAAAAATTGAAAAAAGTCAAAAATAGAAAAAAGTCAAAAATAGAAAAAAGCGAAAAAATCAGAAATTGGAAAAATAAAATAATAAAGTGAAGGACAAGTTAACCCTATATAAGTCCTCAGCAATCGTACGACTTCATAAAATCAGTTTGTGCCAAGGAAAAATAAATCATACAAAGTTCCAAATTCTGCCCAGCCGTACAAGTTAATTTATGAGCTGTATAGGGAAATGTTTCGTTGTACGATCAAGATGGAGACTGTACCATACGAGTTCTGAGAAATTTTTGGCATTGTTGTACGAAGGAAACTAGAAGTTTCGGCATTGTATGAGTCTC
This sequence comes from Cunninghamia lanceolata, assembly GCA_027924645.1. Taxonomy (NCBI): domain Eukaryota; kingdom Viridiplantae; phylum Streptophyta; class Pinopsida; order Cupressales; family Cupressaceae; genus Cunninghamia; species Cunninghamia lanceolata. The sequence continues at coordinate 14,315,658 of BSBN01001048.1, forward strand.
GCCAAGTAGTTGCCGTACGAAACTTAATTGCCAGTGCCGTACGAATTAAAAGGGGCCGTGCGAATTAATTTGCATGTTGTCGTACGAATCCTTGTTGTACGAGTTCGAGTTTGGAGCCACCGTACGAGATTTCCATACTGTCATACGAGTTGGGAAGTTCAAACCGCCGTACGAGCATACAAGTCTTTCTGCCATACTTCATTGTACCATACGATTTAGCAGAATCCAGTGGTCAAGACCATACGTGTCCTTCCCTGACCGTACGAGTCCTTTCTGCTGTAGAAGAATATAGTGCAAGTCGTACGAGTGTGTTTTTCTGTCAAGTGCTGTGCCGTACGAATCTATCCTTTGATCGTACGTGTTGTTTCTGCCACAGGATTCAAAGTGGAGTACCGCCATTCTTGGGAAGTGGGAAAAAAAACCCTAACCCTAACCGTCATAACTGAATCCTCTTGGGCAATATAAAAAGGTGACAATGTCATTTTCAACAGTCAATAGGACAAATAGAGCGGGAGCCATAGGAAAGCAAAGCTAGAGGAAAATAGAAGTTGCAGGTAGAGCAATGGCAGCGAAGCTAATTACAGAGGAATCACTACCCAAATACAGGCCAAAGATTGGCAAAGGTTCTTCAGGGCAAAAGAAGCGCAGTTGCAGAAAGGAAAGAGCAAGGAGAAGCTCTCAACCGAGTCATTACAGTGGGAGAGCCTCACAACAGTCGAAAGCACGGGCAGACAAGGTAATACATATGCCATATTTTAATTTCAGGGACTTTGAAACAATGTTGCTGAGCATGGTATCAAATTATAATGCACGCACAAGACAGACTATAATAAGATTCATGAACGTTTCCATTAAATTCACCTTTACATCAGAGGATTTTGAGAGGGTAATGGGCATCCCTCGGCATGGATTTACAATGGCCAAGCAGAAAACTTCACCAAGTCACAGGGAAAATATAATGAGGAAAATCTGCAGTAGTGACTTGAGTGAGAAAGAGAAGGCACAGCTGAAAGCCCCATGTAACAGAGGGTTGCACCGAGATCACTTGGCGAATGACAAGTGGCGATGCATCATGGATGTAATTCGAGGGAGGCTGACAGGAGCAACCCGCTTGTCGGACATTGCTTTTTGAATGATCGACTATATGGTAGGTTTGAGCCAGGGAACCTTGTACAATTGGGTGGAGGTGCTCTTTGAGAGAATTCATGAATTTATGAAAATGACGCACAAGTCATTTTACACGACGTAGCAGGCCATTGCACTATTTTTGGATGCTATTTCTGCACAGGTGCCTTCATTAGCAAGAGGTCCCTTTCAGCCAGATGAAGAGTACGATCCTACTTGGCCGACTATATTCTGGTGGACGAATTTAAGGGCCCCAACACAAGGTGGAAAAGGGGATGAGTCGAGAACTAGCAAGAAAAGAAAACAGCTAGCATCAACAGAATCATCCTCGGAGGCGTCGTATAGTGGAGCAGAGGAGGATTGCATTGAGACTACCTCGTTAACCTCAGCCACTCACACACTCGATGATGTTGTGGTACCGACAGGAGAGAGCGCGTTGGATGTTGCGCTTCGGAGTACTTCTGCTCAGCAAAGTGCTCACATACATTTGGGTAATGTGCCAGCATACACTCCCACAAGCACTCACCCGAGTGTTGCTCTGGTATCTTGGGGACATATTACGGTGCCAAGTGATATTCCAGCTCCTCTCCCTTTTGGGGACATCACTCCGTTTGGTGGAGGGTCACCCTAGAGCTCAACACCGGTGGATACATGGTTACAACTACTGGGAGCACCTTCGTAGATTTCATGTATTCCACCTGTGAGCTTGACACGGGACTTACCAGATGAGACCATACTACTGCCGACTACAGAGGGTGTTGAGGGAGTGAAGGCTATACTACCGCCGACCACACAGGGTATTGAGAGAGTTGAGGCAGCCTTGGCAGTTCAGATTGAGAAGGATATGGTAGAGGTATTTGAGGATCCAGCCGAGTAGGTACCTATTGGTACAGTAGTGATTTATAGTGATTCAGAAGCAGAAGGGACTGCTTCCAGTGATTTCGCAACAGGAGAGACTGCCACCAGTTCTCAGTCCCCGAGGGACTTCTAGTTCGGAGGATCACAGAGACACGACAATTCATATATCCCAACCGGACGAAATTGATCCACTTGGTACGGCCCTCAGGTATGTAGAAGACCTCGGATCCATTGGAGCTATCATTCAGCGAGTGGCAGATATTGCTAGAGTAGTAGACACTCGACACTCACCAGCAGTCATCAATGAGGTACGTGTTGTGACCTAATCATAACATCGCCCCATTGCAAATGGGGACCCCCTTTTTTGAGCTCCGATGTTTTGCCTTCGGTCTTGGATGATGTCTTAGGACTTTTTATGATGGAGTCTGGCGGTGATATGGAAGGAGGTTTCTATCATGACAAGCTCAATTCAACATGAAACCTTGGTGCCTTGATAGAAGTTGATATCTTGACCCTCAAAGTGACTTGAACTTAGGAAATATTGCAAGAAAGGGCTATAATAACCCAAGGCGCCAGTATGCTCTTGAAGAGATCCAAATGTGCACTTCCATTAGAACTAGCCTCAAATCATCTTAAACCAAGGTGCCCTGCTAGAAAATGGTGTTTTGACCCTCAATATGCTTTGAACATTGAAGATCTTGCAAGAAAATGACTAAGTAGTCAAGGTGCATTTTATCATCTGAAGAACCCTAAATGTGCGCCTAAGGTAGGAGCTTATGAAATCATCATTGACAACTGACAAATTGGTGCTTGGAGACCTATTAAAGGTTCAGACTTAGTCAAACTTGCTTGAGGAAGGTAAGGCGCCAATTTCCACTTGTAGAGACCCAAAAGTGCGGCTAGAGTTAGAATCTAATTGCTTCAAGGAGTCAAGGCGCATTTTTTCATCTGAAGAACCCAAAAGTGCAGCTAGAGTTAGAATCTAATTGCTTCAAGGAGTCAAGGCGCATTTTATCATCTGAAAAACCCTAATGTGCGCCTTGTGTAGAGGATGTTAGAAGTTGTAAAGAAAATGGGCGCCTTGAAGAGTTAGACTTCCCAAAGACACTTACAATTGCCTGAGTCAAAGAATTCATTCACGTAAGCTAGGCGCACTCTTACATCAGTAGGAGTCATCTTTTGCGCCCAAGTAAAATATGCTTGATTTCATGAGTTTTGAGTGTTAAGACTTCTCCTTGAGCTTATACAATGGGTTAGATTGATGAAAGTTGAAGTGAACACCTGTCTATAGCAAGGCGCAATTTCACACCTGTTGAATCTCCAAAGTGCGCCTTGCAGAAGGACTTGAAACCTTGAAATTGGATGTCACCTTGAAACAATAAATCCTCTAGACATCAATACCCTCACTTGAAACCATTAATTTGAGCAAATTCACTCATTCAAGATGAGGTGCACCTTTGCTCCTAAACAGTCACCTTTTGGCGCCTAGAGAACATAGAGTTTGACATCAACATAGTTGGTGCCTAGGGATGAAGTAAATAAGTAGTTGAAGCCATCAGAATGCCAAAGAACAAGCCAAGTAACTTAGGCGCACTTTTCCACTTGTTCAACCATAAATGTGCGCCTCAAGTTGTAAAGGCATGAATCAATGTTGAGAGGGTCTTTGCTTGGTCAAAATGAGCATTTTTAAGCATTAGCAAGGGTTTGAGGTCATCAAATGCACTAATTGTATGAAGGCGCACTTTCACCTCTGTGCAAGCCCAAAATTGCGCCTCAAGAAGAAGGCACATGAATTGACATTAGGAAGTGAGCGCTGGAGAAAGAGAATTGTTTTAAGACATCTTCAATTGTTTAAAACCATAGAAATGTCAAATATAAGGCCAGTTGATAGAGGCGCACTTTTGCATCTCTAAAGGCTAGATGTGCGCCTAGACTGGGAAAGGCTAATAAGTGCTCAAGAATGATTCCTATGTGTTATAAATTTGAATATATATCAATAGTTTAATATGTGGCTTTCTCTGTGTTGCAGGAACATTGATGGAGTTGAAGAGTCCTACAAGGAGTAAGGCGCTTGGAACCACTTTCAAGCGAGGAATGAAGTCAAGAGGTAGTCGCTGCAGAGGAGACATCATGCTACTACTCCAAGAGATCATGTTCATCGTGCAAGTACACTTCATCATCTACATCGAGAGAAGACATTCATCTATCAATCTTCAAGTCTCCAAGAGAAGTCTCCTACTTCATGTCATCATCATCTATGCTACTCCCTATGAAGAAGCATTCGAAGAAGATCAGCATATACCTTGCCAAGAGAAGAAGTATCACAGAGTTAGGCAAATGAGCAACATGTATCATATACATCCGACTTACAAAAGACACAAGGCAAGATCAGCAAGGATACATTCCCAAACGTTCAAGTTCATCAGAGCAATCACATTCGAAGACATCACACAAATGATGCAATTTGGGAATATGCCCAAAAGCAAATTGAATAAATTGTTGGAATCCATAGGAGTTGCTGAGGTGGCACCTGCGTGGCATGAACATCAGCTTCACCAATCACTTGTTGCCACGTCATCCTTGTCTAAGTACATTGTACCTGCATGCACAAACAAGAGGATAAGGGTGCTCCCAAGGAGAAGTCTTCCAATTCATCATCTTTATCACCTTGGGAAGTGTGCCGTCATTCCTTCTTTTCTATGTACAAAATACTAAAAATAGGCAGGATTGCCTTGTTGTAATGATCTGGGCCGTCCATTCACAGATCAATCTCGGCCGTCGGTTGTATTTTGGAAAACTATATAAAGGCCTTGTTGCCTCATTTGTAACAGTGAGTTCACAGTTAGTTAGTAGGTAGGTAGAGTAGAGGAGTAGAGTAGGAAGATACTCTCGAAATTATCTGAGAGTACTTGAAAATTGTTGTAAATATTTCTCAAGATTAATGCAAAGACATTGAAGCTCGCTTGGTGCTAAGTGTTGTCTTGTGGAGGAACATGGTTTCTTGTATCTTGATGAAACGGAGAGATGTTTCTAAGTAGATTAGAAGTAGAATAGTAGCTCATTGATGTAATGCATGTATGTATTGAATATTTGATCAACTCCTAGCTCATGCTTTTGACATTCATCATTAGTGAAGTGTTGTGTAAAGCTAGTCTGAGCTTCATCATCATTTGCTTAAGTTCGATTATGGATGCTTGTTTGAGCTGCACCGTCCAATGGGTGCTTATATGAGCTTTCATGATTTGAAAACCATTTGCTAACCTTAGGAGATTGCACCTACTCCATGTAGTTGTAGGCATTCTTGGCGAAGTGGAGTTAGGTTTATTGAGGAGTTTGTCTATTTATGCATCATCATTGCTTCATTGATCTTAAATTAGATTTCTCTAAACCCTTATCTTTTGATATTTCTTTTAAGTTTGATTGAAGAAGTTCCATTCATTCACATCCAAGGAGTAAGAAATTTCATACATGTTCGTGGAGAAGGTGGTGTTCAGCGTAAGTCCCTTTGTGATTATTAGCAAGATCACATCCATTCACCGAGTCTATCCATGTACAAGTCAAGACCTGACATCAAAGGAACCTTGGAGCATTTTTGTTTGATCATATAATTTAGCATTCAGGAAGCGTTGATCAAGAGAGGATAGGATACTCAGTATTTTATTCTAATGTTGTGTTGTCACAAAAACGTCATCAATAGTACAGACGATTGAACAGTTTGTGAGGAATGCCCTAGATGAGTTCATGTGCATTTTCAGGAGTAAAGGGTGGCCGAGTGTTAGTACAAAGGAGATGCATCAGGCATGGTGGCCAGAACGATCTACCACCGAATTTGGAGGGAGTGATAGAGAGGTAATGGCAACCCTCTATACTATTGATTACTATTTCAGGGCCCTATACTACACACGGGAGGAAGACATGGAACATTAGATCGCATGCAACAAGAGATTAGATGAAGTTGCCGAAATATGCAGGAAACTTCGTGAGAAAACTGATGAGCAGCTAGTTCAGTTCTAGCGGCAGCTTGCTCAACAAGCTGAGATGACACAATCGGAGAAGAATAAGGCAATTGCACTAGGGGCGGAGTTGGCAGCCAAAGAAAAAGATTTTAATGAGCTCCAGCACACTCATGAGGCGACAGAGAAGGAGTTACAGGAGTTGATGAGCACTCATGCCAGCACGACACAACACTTGGCACAACAGTTGGCCGAGCTCCAAGTGACACATAAGAGAACAAAGAAGCAGTTGGAGGAAGCCGTTCAGATGGTGAGGTTGACGAGGGACAAACACATCATCGCTGCTAGGCACTTGAAGCAGCGAACAGAGGAGGTATACCGACTCCGACGGTTGGTTTCACCACAACCGGAGGCTTCAGCTTCAGCTCCGACAACGGCCACACCTCCAGGGACGTCCATTGCCCCTCATACTTCACAGTAGTTATTATGGAGTCTTTTTGTATTGTAGTCGTCTAGAAGACGACTAAGTTTTTTTGGGGGGATGATGTTAGGCATATTTTATAATTGTTATGTTAGCTATAGTCAGTTGGGAATTCGCTATTAACTGCCCTTCTCTGTGCTGCAATAATCCACGCCAAATCTGCAAGACGAAAACACTGCAAATAATTCCAAACCAATTCCAGCTGCCCTCAAAATGCTATGACCTTGCTATAGGGAAGTACGACTAGCTTGGGGTGAAAATCTTTGCCAACAAGCACTTCAAAATCCTCTTAAAATATTGCTAAATGATCTTCACTATCAACTCCAAATTACTGTGTGAAGAATTCATTGATTTTCATGGAATAAACCCTCCGCGACAATGCCTCCAATCTGCTCAATATGCTCAAGCATACCCTCTGAAATACGACTATTAGCAAACAACCTTGGGATGTCTTCCAATCCTACAGCCATTGTTCCTCATGAGGCTTTCCGTCATCAAGAAGCATAAAAAAATGGTGAACTCCGTTCAGCTAGCAATAACCTGTAGAAGAGAAATATTTTTCCAAGCATATACAAAATTGAGCTCAAACCCTTATTTATTCTCACCTTCACTTGCACGCACAACTTGGGCAATTAAATAACATTTTAAATTTCACTTTATTTCTCTTATGTCTCCCTAAGTTGGGCGCTCCACATTATTTTATTAAAAAATGTCTTTTCCATTTTTCCCCCAACCTTTCCAAAAGCTTTTATTTTTTAATTCACTTTTTAATTAAAATCTCTTATTTGCTCAGAAGACCCTTTTATCAAAATAATGATGATATTTGATTCGCAAGGTCCCAATATTATGCATCCATGATTTAAAACTTTTTATTCTCTTTCCAACGAGCTATAATACTAAGGTGGCCTCTAAATTATTTTGATTAAATTAAGCAACCTTAGTAAAATAATTAAATTATAACCAATATTACACCCGAGTTGTGGAAATTGTTGAAAAGCATCGGAATTGAAATCTGATTGCACAAGAGTGATCCCAATAATGAAAGATGATAAACGGACTCGACTTGGTGACTTACTAAAAATAGATGCTCCCTCCAAGATTCTTGGAGTCCAAACTGGAAGCCGAAAATAACATCTGAAAGCATCATATGACTCCTCTAAACCATCAGAGCTCACTGGTAACATCAATTTACCCCTCAGAACACGCTGACACAAACCCGGAAAGTCAACGACAATTGCACTGCTAGAGAACCTAAGAATGGGGACATTACAGTCTACCCTTCCCAAAGATTGCTTGTCCTCAAGCAATGCCAATACAACCCCACAGTCATTGGCTTGATCGAAATTGAAATCAAAAAAGATCCCAGGGTCCCAAGTTATTCTCAGAATAGAACCACCACGTGGATGTTGTGCCACTCTAATAAAAACTGTAAAAACATCGTGCCACAACAACACTCTCCTCTCTTGCAACTCCTAGAAGTAATCATCTCCAGACCCCAAACTGAAGCACCAGTAAGGGTTGAAACCCACACCATGAGACATCTCCTGTTGAAGCATCCCAGTAAGGTCTATAACTGCCATCCCTGTATTAAACATGATCTTGGGCAATAGGGAGAATAGTTTGCTTAACCCCAAAACCAAACTCTCCCAAATAAGAAGTGGACCAATCACTGTCGCCATTTTGAAATCTGCTAGCCATGCCTCTACTGTCATCAACTGTACTTATATCATCGACACTTAATCTCCAAGTGTCAAAAAAAGGTTCCGAACACACCAACACACCCAAACCATTGCAATCAATAAGGCATCATCTAACGATATGCACACTATCCTCATAAAGTATCTACAATGCCTGTCACTCACCAGGGTGGAAGCAATAAATAGTGAACTGTGTCCGGAAAATCTCCCATAACTATCTGCCCTAAAGCATGCCAAAGCTCGAAATCAATCTTCTCACAAAAGAATATCACCATAACCAATTTGGAAATGTAAGGGCAGCGGTAATCATTCTGATATCCAATTGAAAATATAGGAGGTATGAGTATGGAAGTAACCAAAGAATCATCTCCTATGATCAAATCACCTCCAACCACCACTCCAACCACCAAATTCTCCACTGCTGATCTGAAAAGACAAACCAACACAGTTGCGGGTCAAGATCTGAAGTCATGTGTAGGCTGATTGGAAAATGAATAGCTGTGCTAACATTTACGGTTACAACTCCAAGACCCTCTGTAAGATGAATCATAGCATGCGAAAACTCGTTGTCCTGAACCCACACTGAGAGTAAACCATCAAAGTTTACATCACAAACCTTTATAAGATGAACTTTCTGAATTACGAAGGTTCAAAGTAAACAATAATGACTGCTGTCCAGAACCGAAATCAGTGAGGTACAATCTAATTTTAGTGCTCTACACCAAGGACAACAGTATCACCAACTCATTTCCCAAGTATGAGTATGTGTGAAAAGCATTGTGTTGTGCGAAAACAACTCAGAAGTGCTTGGAAAACACCTCCAAGCAATCACCAACTGAAAATCCTCACTACCTCGACAAAGAATAGTGTGCCAACTCCCCTGAATGAGAGAAAACCATGATGTAAAGTGGCTGACCTGCAATCAATCAGCAATCTCCAAATTGAAATTTTCATCCATTCTTTGCCAAGTGACATCCCCAATAGTGATCATTCGTTCAACGCTCCAATCCTCACTTAAAATCTTTCTCCAATCTACCTGTAGATGAAGCAATGGAATCACATTGTGGCTGGTAAGGAAAATAACATCACCTCTAAGTCTGAAATTTTGATCCTTATCACTCCAAAGGTCACTCTTACGACTCCCAATATTCTCTGTCAATTCTTGTTGAGAATTCCAAGCATGGATACCCAACCAAGAATAATCTCCAAGGATCAATACATCCCATGAAGGGAATGCATCTCTAACTACATATGAAAAGCATGCAATACTACTCATCAATTCAATTAAGGTATGAAATGTTACACTGGTTGGCCAACTCCTAAACTCAAGACCAAACCTCATGCAAGAATGAAGCAACTCATAATGAATACCAACAAGGAAATGATTCTCAACTAAAATCATCAATTTGCATACCCAAGTTACCTTCCAATTCCTCATGTAGCAAGGAATGATGATGCCTCTGCGTGTCATATCATTCCAAATGCAAACTTAATCTGTATCCTCATTTGCACATTTCATATCCGGTGGTCTCCCAGGAGGGTAACAAAACTCCTCATAAAGTGAACCTGAATCAAAACCAAGCTAAGTACCACACTCCAACTCAAGTTCTGAATCTTCTCCCAGATCCCATACCTTGTTATTTTTTCCAATTGCAATACTACAACTGGAAACAACTCCATCATCCAACTCAAAGAGTGGATTGTCATAAATCAAATCCGCATCCAACTCAAACAAAGGATTATCAACAAATTGAAGATTATCATCAACTCCAAAATCAGACCAATCCTCTTGCTGATCCAAACTCCTATTTTCCGACTTTATGGAACAATGTGCAAGATCAAACTCCTTCTGAATGAAATCAAGCTCCACCATTGCCTGTTTGATCTTCATGGCCGTTTCTCTGTTCTCCTACTCTTTGAATTGTTTGGCCTCATAGAGCTGTTCATTTACTTCAAGAAGTGCCTCTTGGACACTTTTTGGAGCAAGCTTCGTGGAATCAAGCTCAATGGTGAGCTAACTAACTTCTCCCCTTAACTGCTTAGTCAAAGACAAGGTTTCATCTCTAGGCTTGGTGGCAACATCTCTATCATGCATCGTGTGTAAGAAAACTGATTTTATTCCCTCCATAGCGCTTTTTATCATGTGCAAATCAGCAAGGGAAACATTTTGCTCATATTGGTCTCTTGGTGTCATGAAGATAAACTTTTCAACAAGGCTTCTAATGTCATCCAACCTAGATAAAGTGTGCACTTCATTTTCCATAGACACCAAAAATTGATTTTTCCAATCTTGTTTAGGCAAGGATAGTGAACTGCTGTTATGTTGCTTACCAAAATCAGAACTTTCATACCTGTCGTCAAAGTCTCCACTCTTTGCAATCTTCATGTTGCATTGTTCTTCATCGGATGTGGCTGCCATAGAAGACTGAAATACTGTTGTGTATGATGAAGAGTGTGCCATGCTCAACTCCCAACAAGGCTCATCCACACGATCTCCTGATTTGTGTGATTTATGAGACCCAACACCTCCATGCAAATTTTCTGATTGATCTTCATAATCATGCACCTTCAAATCAGCTTCCTTCTTGGCCTCTTCTCCGTTACATCCGTGTGTAAAAACTAGGGTATCATCATGCTCCATCAAAGGGTCACCATCAAAGTAGTGAGTAGAATCTTCTACCTCATGATCTCCCACAATGGCTGATCTAGGCAGTGTATGTACAGCTATGACCTCGTTAAGCACCAAGGGATCCTTCAAATTTTGCAATGTCAAATCAATCTTATCCAATTCTCTTTATTCATTACATATTGAAGTTTCTAAATTGCCCTCATATGTATGAACAACCTCTTCTTCAAGGTCTCCCAACGTACAATTGAATTCCTTGCCAACATGATGTAGAAATGGTGAAGCTATGTTATGTTCAAGCAATGGAACATCAAAAGAACCCATACCTTCATGAAGCTGATCCAACATGGCTGGTTTGGCAATCTCTATGGCGGCGTCTTCTTTAATCTTCATATGCTTTTCACTTGTAGCTTCAATAGGTGTCTCTCCTTCGTCCTTGTGCTCATAGTGTTGAGGTGAACTTGTGGTTTATTTTCTTTAGGACTTAGAGTCCAATCTTCCATGCATGTCGACTGATTTTTGTCTTCCTCATGATTACTTGTAAGCTGCAAGTCACAAACAGGTACTTCTCCCTTCTCTAACCTTTCTTCAATGGTAACTTCTGAGTTTTCTTCCCACATTCTTCTATTGACCAAGCCCAATTGTCCAAGTCTCAAGGTCACAACTAAACTCAAGAAATAATCCAAAGAAACACAAGAAATAATCCAAAGAAACATCTTTTTTAAACCCATCCGGCGGCATGCTTTGATATTCTTCAAAGAGTTGGGCGACTTCTTGTTCATATCTCATCTTGGTCTGATCTTCAACTCTGCTGAAATTCATTGCCATAACTCCGAAATTTTCTGAATCACACACCCAAACAAGCTGGCAAGATACACCAGCTCTGATACCACTGTAATGACCCACCCTTATTTTTTCTGTGGTTTAGCTGAATCTGATGCGTTTTGTGTTTTGATCATAACATATGTTTTTGCATACAAAAGCATTAATTTGAAATAGAACTTTGAAAGATACCCAGATGTCTATTTATGCGGAAAATGCATAAAACATTAAAATTGAACAATACCCATATTTAAATATGCAATAACATCAAAATGACAACATACCAATTTGCTGATCTGATATTATAAATCTGATTTTTGAGGTATTACAGTAATTTGGACACCAAGAATCACCTACAGGAACAATAAACCCTAACACCAAACTCCATGCAACAATGTACACATACTAGAGCATTCTAAGGATGAAATGGACAACAAATAACTAGGCGCTAGCCTTCACAAACCCCCACGCCTGAGCATCAAGCTGGTACGGCTTGTTGCAGCGCTATATCAGCAAACAAAACATGATAAAACCACTCCAATCTGCCCTGGTATTTGCTATTAACTGCCCTTCTCTGTGTTGCAATAATCCACACCAAATTTGCAAAGAGAAAACATTGCAAATAATTCCAAACCAATTCCAACTGCCTTCAAAATGGTACAACCCTGCTATAGGGAAGTATGACCAGCTTGGGGTGAAAATCTTTGCCAACAAACACTTCAAAATCCTCTTAAAATATTGCTAAATGATCTTCACTATCAACTCCAAATTACTGTGCGAAGAAATCATTGATTTGCATGGAATAAATCCTCCGCGACAATGCCTCCAATCTGCTCAATCTGCTCAAGCATAGCCTCTGAAATAAGACTATTAGGAAACAACCTTGGGATGTCTTCCAATCCAGCAGTTGTTGTTCCTCACGAGAGTTTCCGTTCTCAAGAAGCAGAAAAAATGGTGAACTCCGTTCAGCCAGCAATAACCTATAGAAGAGAAATATTTTTCCAAGCATATACAAAAACGAGCTCAAACCCCCTTTTATTCTCTCCTTCACTTCCACGCACAACTTGGGCAATTAAATAACATTTTAAATTTCACTTTATTTCCCTTACGTGTCCCTAAGTTGGGTGCTCCACATTACTTTATTAAAAAATGTCTTTTTCATTTTCCCCCAACCTTCCCAAAAGCTTTTATTTTTTAATTCATTTTTTAATTAAAAGCTCTTTTTTGCTCCAAAGACCCTTTTATCAAAATAATGATGATATTTGATTCTCAAGGTCCCAATATTATGCGTCCATGATTTAAAACTTTTTATTTTCTTTCCAACGAGCTATAATACTAAGGTGCCGTCTAAATTATTTTTGATTAAATTAAGCAACCTTAGTAAAATAATTAAATTATAACCAATATTACACCCGAGTTGTGGAAACTGTCGAAAAGCATCGGAATTGAAATTTGGCTGCACAGGAGTGATCCCGATGATGAAAGATGATAAATGGACCCGACTTGGTGACTTACTAAAAATAGACGCTCCCTCCAAGATTCTTGGAGCCCAAACTGGAAGCCAGAAATAACATCTGAAAGCATCATATGATTCCTTTAAACTATCAGAGCTCACTGGTAACATCAATTTACCCCTCATAACAAGCTAACACAAACCCATAAAGTCAACAACAACTGCACTGCTAGAGAACCTGGGAATGGGGACATTACATTCCAAGCTCACAGGCTCTCACACAGAGAAGAATCAAATATCATATGAAAAGCATAAACCTCCAAATGAGCTCAAAACCCCTCTTTATACGTACAAAATAGGGCGCCCAAGTAGCAATAATAAAATATTACTTTTTGACTTAATAAAACATAAAATACTCCTCAAAGAGGGATGCCTCCTTTAGTCTTATGCCTAACGCCCATTTTCATGTGAGCATCACATAGTATTTTCCATCACCTATCCAATGAGCTATTACACTTAGGTTATTTTTTAATATTTCCCAACAATAGATAACTTAAGTGAATAATGAATTAAATAACTTAATAATTCACCCAACTTATGGAATGTCCCAAAATGATGTAACTTGCAATTTTGATCATACTAGCATAATCCTGAAGACTTAGGATGATGATCGGAGGCAATCGGGTGACTTTCTAAAAATAGCTTGCTCCTCCAAGAAGTTTGGAGAGCTCTCAAATGGTTAGAAATTGGTTCTGGGAGCACCAAGAGGCTCCATCTAGCCAATTGAACTCAAAACCATAAACAAATGCTCTGCAAAGCTGGTCCAGTGGTCTTCATGAACTTTGGAGTTCTCCTTTGCACACCAATTAGTCTACAGGAAAACTCGAAAATAGGCTAATTGTTCATGACTTGGCTAATCGCCAATTGGGGACATTACAGTCTCATCCAAACCTCTTTGGTTGCCATTCAAAACGTTTTCTAAAACAACTTGTTAGAAATCTACTGCACAACATTGCCAAGAAAATTCACATGATCATTATCTTGAGATAGATTGTCGATTATTGAATATCAATAAAACATTAATAATAGTTAATTATAAATATCAATAAAAAGACTAAAACTAATTTTTTTTTTTTTTAATTTCTAGTAACACGAATTAAAAGACAAGCATTCTAGTAAGAGGAAAATAAGACAATATTTGGTTAAAACTAGTGCTGTGTAAGACAAAACAGCCCAAAAAAATCATTTTCAATGCCTTCCAGTTGACCATAGAGAGAAATTGCATATAGTTACCACGTATATAGGATACTCCATTAGGTTGTTAGCTAATAGAAGTGCTTGCTGATGTAAACTTAGATGCTGATTCTCCTCTAGTGGAATGATAAGGACACCAACGACTATTGCTTGATAGTAAATAAACACACAGAAATGCCATCAAATGTTAATGAGATTGTTTTTGCAGTGAGTATCGCTGTGTTCTATAGAAAATAATTAAAACCCTAACACATTTTTTCAACAAATGCCATAAATTTTTCTTAAAAATTGTACAGGCACAGATTTATGATGATTTAGAACAAATATTAGTTTTTTTTAATTGTTCGCTGAATTTCAAAATTTTCAATAAAATTTGGCAAACCCTATGACTTAGGTTGTCTGCACATCTTTGTATCCATTTCATCAAGTTTATAGCTAGGGTTTTTTCTGTCATCCATAATCCAACAGTTTTCAGTTTGGAAACCTAAGGCTTTCAGCCAATATCTCCATACTCAGGCACCTAGGGTTTTCAGGGGTTTCATGATGATCTGAAAATACATTTCCAGCAGTTTTCATCACTTGGCAGCTTTTCTTGCAGGTTTTTCTCAAAGGTGTCTAGGGTTTGATGCTAGTTTTTAGTGTATTTTCAGCCATCAAAGATAATTTACAACACCTTCACTCAAGCACTCAGGGTTTGGCAGATTTTTCAAGGGTTTTTAGCAGTTTTTCATCATCCAAAGTACAAAAACAACAGGGTATCGAAACACCCAAGGGTTTCAAACATAAAGTAGTAGGTTTGTGTAAGAAAGCTAGGGTTTGAAGCATAGGTCTTCAGCAGATTTGCAAAGATGACATCATTAGTTTCCTCCATTCTCCAACGTCTTCAGTAGAAATTTTGAAAGTGTATAGTCCTTGATCATTTACAGTCATTTTTGTTGGCAATCTTCTGTAATTTTGAAAGGGTATAATCTATCAAAAAGAGTTGTATTCAAAACCATTCGGACCTTTATGACGCATATCATTTTTCTGTGGATGCTTGACAAAATCCAACACTCATCTGCGATCCAAAAACTCGTACTGTCGGCTGAGAACAAGAATTAGTATGGTGGTTTAGAAACTCTCGACTCCTTCGTATGGTCGTATAGTCTGTTCCTCTCTTCTTCTTGTCATGTACTGCCCTACACTTTTCTTACTTGTACGGCCTCTTTTATCTCCCTCTCGCACTTTCCTTTTTACGGCCGGTCCTTATGCAATCGTACGGTGTTTTGCAATACGGCCTTCAGTTTCCCTGTTGTCCTCTATTCTCCTTCGTACGACCTGCAAAAACTATTTCTCTCTGCTCTTTTTTTTTCCTTCTCTTCCTTCCAAAAAAAAACTGAATGTGTTGTGTTTTATAATTTAAGGGGCGCGGGTTTGGCCGTACGGCATGGGTCGTACGACTCAGGTCATACGGCGTACGACTCATTTTTTCTTTTTCCTTTTTTTTTTTTTTCTTTTTTTACACTTTTTTTCTCTTTTCTATTTTTTCCGTTTTTTCCATGGCTAGCTGAATGGGGTTTTTCCATTTTTCTCTGATGGGGTCCACGTTCGATTTGCAACTCCGACTAGAACTTTCTTCTCGCGTAATATTTCGCTCTTTTCTGGAATTTTGCTACGAGGGTGATTTCACAATACGACAAGTAACCATATACTCCAATTTATTATTCGGAGACGTACCTTTATTGATTTTGTAATTGTCGGCAGGGTCGGGTGCCTTCTTGGGGATCGGAGCTGTTGTCTTCGGTAAAAATACTCTATGGTCCTTATTCCTTCTGTATGGTCTCTTTCTGGCCGGTGCTTTCAATACTGGGTTCCCATCATTAGTTTCGTCGCCCCGTTTCACCTTGCTTGCCAGTGGCTTCTCATACCTGATCACTTTGTCTGGTTCAAATTTATGTGCAAGTGTATCATCTATCTTGGCTTCACCCTCTGTATATTCTTTCTGTGCCTCTCCTGGTCGACTAGTCTGTTCTGGTCGACTGGTCTCTGCCACTAGTTGCTCTGATGTACTATCTATTTTAGCCTCTCCTTCCTTATACTCTTCATATGCTTCTGGAAAAGCGTTACTTCTTGCTGAGTATTACCTTCTTCCCTTTTGTCACTCGTTACTGCTTCCCTCTTGCCAAGTAGTCGAGTGTTTGCCAAGTGGTTGATTTTGTAATCGTCGGCAGGGTCGGGTGCCTTCCTGGGGATCGGAGCTGTTGTCTTCGGTAAAAATACTCTATGGTCCTTATTCCTTCTGTATGGTCTTTTTCTGGCCGGTGCTTTCAATACTGGGTTCCCGTCGTTAGTTTCGTCACCCCGTTTCACCTTGCTTGCCAATGGCTCCTCATACCTGATCACTTTGTCTGATTCAAATTTATGTGCAAGTGTATCATCTATCTTGGCTTCACCCTTTGTATATTCTTTCTGTGCCTCTCCTGGTCGACTTGTCTGTTCTGGTCGATTGGTCTCTGCCACTAGTTGCTCTGGTGTACTGTCTATTCTAGCATCTCCTTCCTTATACACTTCATATGCTTCTGGAAAACGTTACTTCTTGCTGAGTATTACCTTCCTCCCTTTTGTCACTCGTTACTGGTTCCCTCTTGCCAAGTCGTCAAGTGTTTGTCAATCCATCAAGTGCTTCATTCGTGAACAATGTTACACTCGTTGGCCTAGAGTTGCCGAGACTTTCACTCGTCGGCTGAGAGTTGCTGAGAGTTTTACAGTTGTCGAGTGTTTCACTCTTCGATCGAGTTTTGCCAAGAATTGCACTGCTATGACTTGCATTGCCAGGACTTGCACTGTTCGTCGGAGAGCTCTCGCCGACTTCATTTATTGAAATCATATTACATTCTGGTTGAAAGAACTCTTAATCTTCTATCTGTTAGTGGAAGAGCCCACTAAAGGAATTAGTTTCATCCTTAGAACATTCTTGCAGTTTTAATACTCCTTCCTCATCAGGTTCTATTGGTCCTTTGCCAATTGACTCCCCTCCGTCTGTATCGGAATCTGATGCCAACTCTTCGCTTACAACCCGTGTTCTTAGATCCATGACGATCTTCTTACACTTGTTTTCTATCGACAAGGTGTTCTTTTTCTAGTTGTGGTTGGCCTTGGCGGCTATTAGCCACCCTTGGCCGAGTAATGCATCGTACAACGCATGTTGTGCTGTTATGACTACAAAGTTTAACAGAAAGGGTTGGGTGCCAATCTTCACTTTTTGAGCCATTAGCACTCCCAGCGCTTTAATTCTGTGCTAGTCTGCTCCCACCAATTGGAAATTTTGTGGCTATAAAGTAGGTTTTCCAAGGCACTTCCATGTATCTTCTGTCAACACGTTCACTCCGGATTCTCCGTCGATTATTGTGTTCGTCAGATAGCATCCATCGATTGACATGTGTATGACGGCTGGTCTCTTCCCCATGTCAACTGCCAACAACCTTGGGTCGATCACTTTCTCCCTTCGGTGGTGGCTCCACTATGACATCCTCATCTTTTGTTTCCCCGCTTGGGTTTCCTTCCATCGCCTTAGAAATTGCCATCCTCAGTTGTGGCTTGCTTTGTAAGAGATCCGCCATCCTGACAGATACAGTGGTCTGCAACACCTGATTTACAATATTCTTGTCTGACTTTGGTCGTACGGTGGTTATTTTTCTATTTTTCCCTTTTGTTTCCATCGCCATCTCCACTTCTTTTCTGGCATCCCGAAGTCTCTCCTCGGTTCTGGGATCTGGATAAGTGGCCTTTTTCCATTGTGCTCGGGTGATAGCAAGGATCTCTTCATCATTTTCCTTGACATTGATAAGGTTCACCCCTTTCTGTTTTAGGCAATCTTTTTCATGGTCTTCGGGCCCACACCACTTGCATAATGCATTTGGCTTCTGGTTGTTGCTCTGGCAATCCCTTGCAAAGTGCCCCCATTCGTTGCATTGTTGGCACTGTATCATGGGCCTCCCTTTACCATCATACTGTATCTTGCTTCTCAGGCTTCGGTTACTTCGGTAACCTCCAGGGGATGCATTGCTATTGTACTGGGGTTTCGGTGGTGTGGTTGGCGTAGTCGACTACTCTCCTTGTGTGAAGAGTACTTGTGTACTCCTTGCTTTTAGGTTAAATGGGCATTCCTTAATGGAATGTCCCATCATTTGGCAGATATCACAAAACAATTTTTTCGGACAGTTTGCCTTTGTGTGACTTTCCCCCTTGCAATTAGTACACCACAATTCACTGGCTTCCCTTGTACTCTCCTTGTCGGCCTTCAATTCTTTCATCATTCTCATCATGTTCTTCCTGAGTGCTTGCACGGTCTTGGACTCACTGTCGCTGTTGTCGTCCGTACTCTCCTTGTCGTTGGTCTTCCTTTTCCCTCAGAAGGATGTTTTGTTTTCACTCTCTCTATCCATCGCTTGATTGTACGCTTCATCGTACGATGACGGAGGCACGACTTTCATTTTCTTCCTCAGTGATGGGTGCAACCCTTCGATGAACCATCGCCTCTTCAGCCCGTCGGCCAACCGAGTCTCCAGTTTTCCCAACAATTCTTTCAATCTCCGGTTGTAGGTTCGCACATTATCGTGCTTCCCTTGCTTCGTACTATAGATCTTTGCTACAATTTCACTGTCATCCCTCAGGAGTTTGAATTCGTCTTGGAATGCCTTCTTGAGTGATGTCCATGATGCCCTGTATACTTGGTCCAACTCTGTGTACCAGTTGATGGCACTATCTCTCAGTGTCGCTGGACATGCTTTCAGCCAGTAGTCCACATCATCTTGCCCATTGGCTATCCAAATCGTCTCGCACGTCTTGCAGTGCTGTATTGGATCTTCTGACCCATTCCCCGTAAATTTTGGCAGCTTTTGCCTCTTGGCTGGTGGAGTCACCATCCTTCCCCGATGCCCTCCTTGTGCGTTGGACCTGACTGGACTGGTTCTCTCGCAACTTCCCGGTGTGTGACTTGCACTCTTGGCCATGTTCAAGTCTTCCCCGCGTCCTCTGTCGGTGTCCTCTACACTTCGAGTCTCCTCGGGTTCGTTCCGGTACTCCCTCTGCCTTGGGGTCTTAGGCTCAGATCTTCCAACTCTCGGCCCTTCATCCGAAATTGACAATGCTACAAGACGACGTATACTATCTTCAAGCTCTTCTGTCAATTTCTTTCCATTTTCTTTTTCTCTGTTTGTTGCTGGTGTTCTGAAGTCTTGTTCATCAACTCTTTCGTTGTGAAACTTGGTGTTGTCTTGATTTATTTTTTCATGCTGTTCATTCCCTTTTTGAATAATTTGTTTTAACCTTTTTCTACGCTCTTCTTGTTCTTTTAATCTTCGCGATCTTCTCAATATCTCTTCTGGTGTTTCCTGCTCACTTAGTATTTTATTCTTATCCTTATTAAGTTGTATGGGCATGAATCAATATTTCGTCTATTGGCAATTGTGTGGTGTGCGACGGCGGCTCTCATCATGCTCCTCCTCTTGTTTCATATGTTCTTCATACCTCCTAAGAATTTGTTGTCTGCGCTGTTCTCGATCTCTTTCCTCTCGGAGGTCTTGTAGGATCAGAAAGTTTCTCGCCAATAGTCTCGGTGTACGACTCAAGAGATGTTGCACTTTAGAATTCACTTCTAGGTTTTCTTCAATGATATCTTCAGGAATATCTCGACGAATGGCCGTGTTTATAATGTATTGCTTCAGTGATAAATCCACAGGAAGACACGATCTTGTGTCAGATCGTCTTCCTGATCGTTCGGCTCTCGTTCGTTGTCATTGTCCTCCCGTATTGTTCGTATTTCCTCCTCTGTTCTTTCAACTTGATATCTAGTGTATGATTCTTCCTTTGATTGGATCGGTCGACCCATTATGCCGCCATTTTCATTGTGTTTTCTTCGACCCCTAGTATGTACGACAGTTCGCTCGTTCTTGACGACACCACTTGTCCGATGGTCTCTGACGACTCAACTTGTCATCGACTGACGACGGTCTCCGACGATTCAACTTGTCATCGACTGATAATTCCTCATGTCATCGATCGATAATTCCTCTTGTCATCCACTGACGACTCCTCTGTCATCGACTTGTTACCCTCGACCCGTTTTTGAATAGGCAACAACGCCAAATGTTTACCGCAATATGGTGTGTTTCATAGAATATGAAGTAAACAGAATAATGTAGTATAGTGCATAACACAGAGCATGAAATTATAACAGCATTGCACAGAATAAAGCATTGTTTCCATTCATTGAATATATCAGTATTACACTACAATGTCACAATGCCGCCTTCGATTACAAGTATCGACTCAATATATAACTTATGCCAAGGTTGGTTGAGATACCAACCGTCGGCAACGACTCCATAACTATTCAACCGTCGGAGTTAATTCCCGATAACACTCTTGGACTTAATTGTGCACAACATTAATTAATTTATTTTATTTACTTGGCCGACTACGACCGACTACGATTATGACCGACTACATATGTGAAGTGCATTTAAAATTGATTAAGTTGACACATGGGATCGAATGCTAATGCTAAGGGGAGCGCCGCTTAGAGGAGTCCTATTTTGAATTTAATATGATTTGTATTGCCCAAGGATGAGTGCCGGCCAAGAGGAGACTCATTTTATGTTTGATAGCATCGATTAAGGTGGTTCTAATTCAAATTAGAAGCACTTATTTAAGGAGTTAACAATTCATTTCTAATTCAAATTAGAAGCACTTATTTAAGGAGGAGTTAACAATTCATTTAATGATATCAGTAGCTCCATGTTAGTTCGCCGCCCATGAAGGAGTGGGTGTAATTTTAAGATAAATGCTTTCTCCTATGAGGATTGCCGACCAAGTAGAGAGGTTTTCAAATTAATAAAATTAATTGTCTTCATGAAGTGCCGCCCAAGAAAGAAGGAGAAGTTCGATGAAGACAAAGATATTCATTGGTGGATTTCAAATTCAATTATCAAATGGAGCTAATTGCATTGGTCATCTGGGAGAGGCTTAAATACAAGCATTGAACTTCAATTTGTATCTTTTGAGCACTTGGTAAGATTTCATGACTTTGTTTTTGGCTGGGAATTCCAATTTTCAGTTATATTGTCAAGGAGATGATCCCTTGACCATGGAATGGTGATGATCCCATCCATGTTTTTGAGGTGATTTCATTAAGATTTCATCATTGTGAGAAATTGCAGGTTTACATTGAAGCATTGGAGTATTGGAGATTTCGTTGAAGATTTTCAAATGGCTGGTAATTTCATTGCAGGGTTCAAAAAGAGCATTTCATAGGTGATTTTGAAGATTCAAGACATCAAGAAACCAATAGCTTGCATTTGAAGAGGCATTTTGATGATATTTTGTGGTGTTTTGGATTGCTGGGTTAAATCAGAGATATCAGCACCTGTAACAGCCAGTATAACAGAGATATCAGTTGTTATTAGAGCTCATTCAAAGCCTTAGTTGAGCTGAATTGATTAGTTGTTCATTCTACTTGATATTGGCATTGATCCTTTAAGGGTTTTGATGTAATTTCATGCATTTTTGTACATGTAATAAGGTCTGATATGAAACAGTCAAGGACTGTCATAAAAACCAGCAAATAAGTTCTTGTACTTTTCATATTTGAAGATTTCCATAATGCAAGATGTTTGGGTATCTATGAGTTCATATGTGTGTTGATGTTATTTGGCATTGTGTTGTTCAAATTTTAAGTGCTTTTGAGTGAAAAAAATTGTCATTATAAGTAGGGTATTTTACAGTGGTATCAGAGCTTGGATCCTGCTAGCCTATGGGTTATGAGCTACTAAGTTGATCCTTTGCCGCATCATTATAGAAGAAGAGCGGGTACGATGGGTGATAGACGGCAAGGTATGACACAGGAAGACATTGATAACATGTTAAGAGAGATGGTGGATCATCAATGCAGAATGGCGGATAGTCAGAATAGAATGGAAGCACAACAACAACAAACAAATGCAAATATTGAGAGGATGTTTCAAGCCTTGATGAATAACAGGAACAACAATAATCGGGCTAATCCAGGCAATCAGAATAATCAAGATATTGGTAGTGTAGCAGGAGGATCACCACCTCGTGTAAGGAGGACACGTACACCTACAGTTGAGAGACCTATGCAACCTACTTTTCTTCCTAGAGAAGATGAAGTAGTAGAGGAATAACCACAGGTTGAGGAAGAGGATATTCCTTTTGGTGAGAATTTGATATCATTGGTTGATGAGTATGATTCACTTCCTAAGCATGTAAGGAATAGGATCAACTTCAACAATTTCATGAGCCAAAAGAGAGAAAGTCAAAGAGGTAGAGTGAATCATCCAAGGCAAAGAAGAGCACAACCTACACAGCCAAATGAGTACAAGGATGCATTGAACAAGATTCCTCTTCTAAGTTTTGATGGTAGTGGTAAGCTAAGTGCTAGAGCATGGGTGAACAAGTTGGATACTTTTCTTACACTCAAGCCCACGAGTGAAGAAAAGGCTATACATTTTGCTACTATGCATTTGGAAGGATTGACTTATGATTGGTGGCACCATGGACTTGTTTCTCAACATCATAACAGGATAACTTCATATGATGAGTTTGTTCAAAAACTCATTAACAGGTTTGACTGCAAAGATGTGGAGGTCTACTACCGTGAGCTTACACAATTGAGACAAACTGGTAGAGTGGATGCTTATGTCAATGAATTTCAAAAGATTGCGGTTATGGTAACTGACATGACTGATAGGAGGATTACAATGTTATTTGTTGAGGGATTGAATGACAGGATCAAGGGATTGGTCAAGGTCCATAGGCCAAGTACACTTGATAAGGCCATCGATCTTACACTTGAGTTGGATATCACATATACACTTCAAAAGAAGAACTTCAAAGATGATATTGCAAATCAGAAATCCATGAGCAGCCCACTCCAAAGAAAGATGAAGGTACTTCAAAGATGAATTATGAGGAAAGAGATGAACTTCGTAGGAAAAAGTTTTGCTTCACTTGCAAACAACCTTGGGAGATTGGTCATAGGTCTCTTGGCAAGGGCAAGGTGCATTACATAGAGGTACTTGATGAGGATGATGATGATGGACAGCCAACACTAGAACTTGAAAATGATGGCAACAAAAGTTCTAGGATATTCTATCTTTCAGGAGCTTCAAGGTACAATCCATTCATCTTTGAAGGTACTTTGTTTGGTTGCAAAGTCTTGGCACTTCTTGATAGTGGAGCTTCAGATAGCTATATTGATGAGGGTTTGGTCAACAAAAGAGGATTGCTTTGTGATGGCTTTGAGGGCTTTGATGTGACTATAGCGGGAGGACTCACTATCCTTTGCAAGAAGAAGGTGAGCAAGCTTAATATTATCTTTGGTGAGTACACACTTTGTGATGACTTTTATGTACTTGATTTGAAGGACAATGAGATTGTACTTGGTATGCAATGGCTACATTCTTTGCAAAGAGTCATCCAAGATCTACAGGCTATGGAGTTGAGTTTCCAACATGATGGAAAACAAGTTGTTACGAGAGCCCTCAAGTACACTTTGCCTCATCAAATAACAACCAAATCTATGATTGCTATAGGTTATGATTTGTTTCATGAGGACATATATGATGCATGTGAAGAGAATTGTATGGAACCAGCATTTGATTGTAAGCATTTGATTTTTGAGATGGATGATAGTTCTATTGATTGACATGATATCATACCTGATTTGTTTGAGGACAGTAGTCCTATGGCTTTGCATTTTCATGAGATAGACATGCTAACACCTTTGGATGATAGTTATTTGTGGTCTACTAATGATGACATACAAGATTGGAGTGTTGGATATGGTAATTTTGTTGAAAAACAGGGCATTACACAATCTGATTACCTATGAAGATGGAGGTAATTCAGATTTGCAAGGTACATTGGTTCCTTTTGGTGAGCAAGGTCAAACCATTGAGTTGGCACGATCTTATTGATGAGAATTCCATATGGGAGTGTGTGGATTGTTTGATAGACTATTCTCCATGGTTTGATAGTAATTCTTCACTGCTGAGTATTGAAATGTGTGATTTCAGTTTTAGAACAGCACTGTTTAGAACAGTTTGCATTGATGGAGATCAATATATTCTCATTGTGGTTTGGTCTAGTGATGGTTTCCTATCTTCATACACTTTGGGTGGCACATTTTATATCAATTTGAATGATATTTTCAGTTTGCATACAACTGTTTTGATTTATGACAGCGAAACAAGAGAGATGAATACATTGGTATTTGGCATCTATATTGGTACGGATGTGTTTGCATCATGGTGCGACTGTGGAAGCGGTCCCAGGATCTCCTTCATCAACATCTTTGAGATGATATGTGTGAGTTTGGATGGATAGATTAGATGGGTTTGGGATCTTGGTATTCATTGATTCTCATTTGGCACTTTCGATTGCTTGGGGCAAGCAATCTTGGGGGTGGGAGGAATTGTAATGTCCCCATTTTGGAGGAGCTAGACATGATTTTTATTTTGGCTAAAGTTTTATTTGGCAATATTAATTATTTAGCCAAAATATGGTGTTTGTGATTAATGGAAAGTACAATATTCAAATTGTATTTTCATTATTTCTTTGATGACAAGTCAACATTTGGAAATTGGCTATCTTTAATTGCAATTTCATGTCTCTATTCCATCGATCAGGCTAAATAGGTCTACACCAAGCAAGTTAATCTATGCCAAGCGGTTATAAGGGTGGTTCTATATTAATTGGTGGAGATAAAGTGTACACGCTTCACATGGGACTGATCAGTTGCATTATAGGTCCAAGCTAAGCATTTAAGGAGATAAAGCTCAGCCGGCCAAGGTAATTGTGTACACGGTGCATTCATTGGATCATGTGTCATAAAAATGTACACGTTGGGAGTAGGTCCTAGCTAGAGTAAAAGTGTACACGGTGGAGCTATAGCTTTGGATTATGTGAAGTGCATTTAAAATCGATTAAGTTGACACATGGGATCGAATGCTAATGCTAAGAGGAGCGCCGCTTAGAGGAGTCCTACTTTGGATTTAATATGATTTGTATTGCCCAAGGGTGAGCGCTAGCCAAGAGGAGACCCATTTTATGTTTGATAACATCGATTAAGGTGGTTCTAATTCAAATTAGAAGCACCGATTTAAGGAGTTAACAATTGTTTTAATGATATCAATAGCTCCATGTTAGTTCGCCGCCCATGAAGGAGTGGGTGTAATTTTAAGATGAATGCTTTCTCCTATGAGGATCGCTGACCAAGTAGAGAGGTTTTCAAATTAATAAAATTAATTGTCTTCATGAAGCACCACCCAAGAAAGAAGGAGAAGTTCGATGAAGACAAAGAGATATTCATTGGTGGATTTCAAATTCAACTATCAAATGGAGCTAATTGCATCGGTCATCTTGGAGAGGCTTAAATACAAGCATTGAACTTCAATTTGTATCTTTTGAGCACTTGGTAAGATTTCATGACTTTGTTCTTGGCTGGGAATTCCAATTTTCAGTTATATTGTCAAGGAGATGATCCCTTGACCATGGAATGGTGATGATCCCATCCATGTTTCTGAGGTGATTTCATTAAGATTTCATCATTGTGAGAAATTGCAGGTTTACATTGAAGCATTGGAGTATTGGAGACTTTGTTGAAGATTTTCAAATGGATGGTAATTTCATTGCAGGGTTCAAAAAGAGCATTTCATAGGTGATTTTGAAGATTCAAGACATCAAGAAACCAATCGCTTGCATTTGCAGAGGCTTTTTGATGATATTTTGTGGTATTTTGGATTGCTGGGTTAAATCAGAGATATCAGCACCTGTAACAGCCAGTATAACAGAGATATCAGTTGTTATTAGAGCTCATTCAAAGCCTTAGCTGAGCTGAATTGATTAGTTGTTCATTCTACTTGATATTGGCATTGATCCTTTTAAGGGTTTTGATGTAATTTCATGCATTTTTGTACATGTAATAAGGTCTGATATGAAACAGTCAAGGACTGTCATAAAAACAAGCCAATAAGTTCTTGTACTTTTCATATTTGAAGACTTCCATAATGCAAGATGTTTGGGTATCTATGAGTTCATATGTGTGTTGATGTTATTTGGCATTGTGTTGTTCAAATTTTAAGTGCTTTTGAGTGAAAAAAATTCAGTCATTATAAGTAGGGTATTTTACATTCATTTAGATTAGTTTTATTACTTTCTTTCCAGCTTTTTAGTAGTTTTAGGTATTTGGCTTTAAAGACATTATTTATTGGGATTTTTTTTTCATTTGAAGTATGTGGATCTATTGCAGGGCCACACCCAATACTGTAAAACAGCATACAACTATAAAATATACCATATGCATGTGCATACCCTAACTAGGTAGAAGGGTCCAAAGAAAACACTGTACAAAAAACCATAGAAGCCTGCCAACCAGAACTATCATCCCAAAATATTGTACAATAAGCCAAAGATCTGTTTGATATAAAAAAGGCAAACCTAACAGGACAACCAAGAACTAAACATGCACATTTTAATTGAAGACCCCCCAATGGGGGACCTCAGCCCATTGCCTGAATCGATCTCCATCTGTCCCTAGCTCTATTCGCAATACCATCACCAAGCACTGATACAACCTCCGCCACAACTGGACCTTTAACAACATCATACAAACCAGCCAAATGCACACCAATTATAAATTCTGCCCATCTTGCTGCATGAAAGGGAGTATCGTTTCTGTAAGCAGGCAAAGAAAAACCATTGTTGACCTCTAACATGCCATTGTGATGGGACATGACCAAATGCTTAATCACTTGCCTACTGTCTTGAAATAGGTCCATCAGAATTGCCACATCTCTGCTTAGCAAGTTGAAATCTTCCACATCTATCACCTTTTGAGCCAACATCATCTTGAATACTGCTTCGGAACCACCCTCTGTGCCCATGCCACCTGCTCATTTGCATCTGAATTGAAGGAAAGAAGATTGATATTTCAACGATGAGCCTTCTCAGCACCAATCACCTTCTCCAATTTCGCTTGGAAATCCACCATGGTAGACACCCATGTTTTGGAGTGCTCAGTGTCTGCCACATTGTGACTGAAAATTGCCATAACCAAATTCAGCATCTTAGGATTAGGGTATAAGAAAACCTTCTTCAACTTGAAATCTGACACATGCCCTTTACAGAATGAGTCTCTAGGAGACCTATCACCCGCCTTCGCCATGTTCCAGAGGCCAAACACCCACCCATAGCGCAGCTATCCATAGATCCTTAGCAGAAAGGCAAATCCCAATGCACAACAGCAAGGAAAAAAGACGATTATTTTACAGAGCTGATGGCCATCCCTTACCTAAATATATGCCTTAGCTGAATCCTTCACATGCACAAGATCTTACCAGAGCATGCTCAAACTCATAAATAAACTGGTACCAGCCGCTGCCGATATCCTAGGAGAGATTATGTCAAATATTCCCCACCACCTTGCAATCTGACTTAATAATAATAATATCTTTTGCTGTTGTCTATTATTAACTGCTTATTGCCATCAGATTACTTTAATATTCATTATCTGATGTAATCATGCAAGATACTTAGTGCTCTCTGCTTTTGTATTTATCATCTTCTAAAAATACCATATTTCCTCTTCAAATAAAATAGAGTGCATTGTCATTCAAATTTACAAGTACTTGGATATTAAATAAATTTGCCACTCCTTTTATATTTATTTAGACATGCTCCAAGAGTTTTTCTGTCTTATTTAGCTTGGCTAATAGGATGAAATCGCACCATTTTTCTTTGCAGGTACAAGTTGCTATATGCTATGTTTAGGAGATTCATGGAGCTCAAATACCATCGATCTCTACCTTCATCAAAAGTAACTATTACACACCATTTTTCATTTCTTATATTTAAAACTTTGTGTCGATGAGTCAATTACACATTTTCATGCACTATTTACTTTCTTGCAAAATTGTTGCTTTCATTGGTATTGTCAGTGTTTCTTTATCCGATAAACGATTTATTTTCTCCACTTCTTGAGTTTATAGGAACCTATGGAATGGGACTTTTACACTCAAACCATTTTTAGAAAATTAATTGCGAGAAAATTTTGTGCAAGTTTGTTCCTTTTTAACGAAACTAAAGAGAAAGAAAGTTTGAGATCAAAGGCAAATATTATGGTTGAAATTATGATCAAGGAAGGTTCTTTTCTTTTCCATTTCCCTTCATACTTTTTAAGCTTTATGTCTTTTAACTGTGCACAAATTCATCAAGTTCATGATTAGGCTCTTGCCTGGTTAGCAAAATACTTTTTTATCCTGAGTTTAACCTTAATAGTGTTCTCTTATCCATCTAGATTTAGTTTTGAGTCTCTGCCTATTTCTGTAGATTTTTGAGCAGATGAAAAGGAGCCATGACTTATAGTTAAGTTGACATGCAAGTCATAGAACTTAGTCTAGGAAAGACTAATCAAACATAACTCTAGGATCTTATATATAATGTATATGTATAAACATCCATTTTTATGTATATTTATTCGACAAAATTTCTTCCATGACATCCTCCATTACTCCAATAGTTTCTGCTGCACATCTATTTCTTGCGACATTGTCTTACTAAGAAGACAATAGCCCCTTTCTATAATGCAAAAGAACCAAGGATGGAGGTCCATTAGAAAGACTATTTTGGAATGAGATGAGCTACATTGCTGATGAGCACATTGCATGTTGCATTTATGCCAATGGCTTCCTTTCAACTTTGTTAGATCACCATACTAGTAGGAAATAGTGGGGGCAATTAATGAGGCATCCACAAGGTATACAAGTCCTGGCTAGGAAAAGGTACACACCACCTTATTGGCCAAGGATTTTTTTTTGTAAACACTACATTGCAGCTAATTAGGGATTCATGGATTGAAATGAGACTGTCCATCATTTTCTATGGGCAGAAAGATTGCAAAAATAGGTCCCTAATTAATAGCATTGCATTGTGCCCTAAAAGGGCAACGTGTTTTAAGGTAGTTGACTGTGAGGGGCAAGTGAAGGATGCAAATTTCATTGCTAACATCCTGATAGAGTCAATTGAGATGGCGGGGCCTGAAAATGTTGTCCAAGTCTTAATTGACAACACCAAAAAATGCAAAGTTGTAGAGTTTTTAGTTGAGGTGAGATACAGATACTCATTTCGGATAGCATGTGCAATCCACTTACTTAACTTGATGATGTAGAAACTATCACCTAGATTGAGTGGATATAGGAAATCTACATCGAAGCTAAAGAGATTTAGATGTTTGCAACTAATCATCATGTCACAAGACATCTTCAGGTCCTTCAAGTTGGAGTTGTTGAAGGTAAGTTCATAAAGTTTCATTATTTTATTTTTCATTTTCTTTAAGTTTAGTATTAAAATTTAAGTATACATTTTTTAATATATTTAGTTTTATTTTACTTCTTACATCATCTACTTTTGTAATTTGTTTTAATTTTTTTAACACCATATCAAGTTGTCGAGACTGAATTCATCTCACACACAATTGTCTTGAGATGACTTGTAAAGGGGTGAAAGACATTGAGCGCCATGGTAATTAGCAATCTTTGGAGTGTATGGAGGTGGGCTGATATAGAGAGGGTCCAAAAGGTCAAAGCATTGGACTTAGACAATGATTGGTGTGCTCTTGTGGAATATTTGTTGAGTTTTACTGAGCCCATCAGGAGTCTGATGAGGTGAGATATATGATGAAGTTGATTCAATGACAAAAAATAAGAGACATGATAACAACAAAGGAGGACCCCTTAGAATTTATATTTTTCAATTAGGTGGAAAAATTCATGGTTGAATTGTGGAACAAGGTAACTGGTCCCTTGCATCTTTTAGTATTTGCTTTGACCCTCAAGTATTTTAGCACAAATATAATTTCTATGCCTGGGAGGGTGCCACCATATAGAGATGTTGAAGTTAGTGAAAGGTACAAGTGTTGGAGTATGTTTCATTGATGTCAAAGGCACGGAATCATTGATGTCAAAGCAAAATAAGAATAGTCCATTATACATTCCCATTGAGGAGATAATGAAATTTGAAGGCCGAATTTTATATATATATATATATATATATATGTTGGGTGAATATTTTGTCGTTTAGCTAACCAACGGCAAAATGATTATATCGCCACAACTATAATGAGACTGAGTCTCTCCTCTCAGCAAGGGGAGGTTCCCTCTAGATAATGAGCTCTTTCTAACAAGCAACTTTTAATACTTAAACTAAAAACTATATTGGGGTGTTATCACTTCATCCTATTCTCTTCTTTCAGAATAGATGCTTTTCTCTTTAAAATAACAACTTCAACAAAAACAATGTTTAGTAACTTACGAATCAAGACAAACCATAGAAACACAAAGTTTTCTATTGCTTCACTTATCTTCTCCAAATAAACCTGATTGAACTCAAATGTAGCCCAAAGTCTCCACTTTTATCCAACACAATATAACTAACTTGAACACAACAGTTTTTAGCACAAAGTCTATAAACTATTATATCCTCACAAATGTTAACACAAACTCCCGCAATGAGAAAATAGCACAAAGTCTATTTAACCAAAACAAGAACACTTCTCTCAATTTCCAACAAACTCCACAATTCGAGCAATGATTCAATATAACATAACACCAATGACATAAGAACACTGATAGCATAAAACAGTATGATTCAACTCAAAGTTTGATACTCAAATTGCTTGGTTATATTGATATTCACTTGAAAATATGATAAACATAAAAAGCTCAAAGTCTTGAAATGTTTTCCAATCCGGCAGAGTTTCTTTGCAATAGATAAAAGATGATAATTACAAAAGAGGCCCTCTTTATTTATAGGGAGAGGCCTTGAGAAAAATTAGGAAAAATCTAACTACTTTGACTTATTCAAACAAAAGAGTCCTATTTGATTTGTGACTTCTTTTGTCTCATATGTAATTTCATTTGAGAAAATTACATTTGAGTATGTCCATAACAAAATTTAAATTACATCTACAAGACTAAAAATAAACTAAGGCATTGAAAAGGAACTTTAGCTACCACCATCGTTCTTCTTCAAAAAGTTTTTATACATAGTTTGTACTGCCACCATTTCACATACATCGGGCTTCGCTGTATTCTCTGAGATAGTACGAGCCCTAAGAATTGCATCCCTGACGGCCTTTATTACTTTCTCATGTTTCTCAAGATTATCCTTTAGATTCTCAAAAGTTGAGTGATGATCATAAAGGCTATCCATCGAAACCACTGTAGGCACTTCATCTTCAAATTTCTGCTGCACCATCTTCTCGAAAGCATCTATCATCTCCTCTGCTGAGAGAAACTTGTGACCTTCGCCTGTCAGAGTGCATGGTAGTTCCTCTAACCTGTGTAGAAGCAAGACATAACTGTCTTCACTATTTTCATGTACTCGGCACAAGTCATCAAGTAAACCTTTTATTACATTGATGCGATGAGTGATAGATTCCTTGGTCTTAAGATAAGACTCTCGGTTTGAAATGACACCAATGGCAATCAGGTTCTTTATTTTGATCTTCTTCATCTCAATCCACTCCCCTAAGCTTTCCTCTTGATCTTGTAATTCTTGAGAAAGTAAATCAACAATGTCATCTAGCTTAGCTTTTGCCTTGTCCATCTTTCCTTTTCTTTCCACTGTGGTCTTCAATAGAACTCTTCCTTGTGCCAACAACCGTTCCACAATATCACCAACCACTCTTCCTCTGGCCTGAACTTTCTCAACTTTTTGAATAAGAGGGTCATCAACAGTCATTGCCATAGGTTCCACGATCTCAGATGATTTTACTATTTTCTGAAGAACAGCAGCAAGTTGTTTTGCCTTTGCTTTGTACTGCTCTTTTTCTTTCTTTACCTCATCATATTTCTCAAGCAATGAGCTTGCAGTGGTTTGAAAATCTGCCTTGATACCTTCATGAGTTAGCTTACCTAACTCAACTCTGGAGACAATATAATCATTCATATCAAAATTATCTGCAGTGGCATCATTTGGCGGCTTAGCAATTTCTGTGTTTCTGACTCCTTTTTCATTAATAAGGCCTAGAAACAGTTTTAGGTTTCTTTTTCTGGGCCTTTGGCTTAGCAGAAAGTAACTTCTCTATATCAATTTCATCCGATGAAATTGCTTGCTTCTTCCTCTTTGGAGTGTATGCAGACAACCATGGAGGAAATGTTGAGACACCAACATTCGGAGAAGGGTCAATTACCTGTTTTGCTGGATCCATGCTCACACCTGTTATAGTAACAATAGGACTAGTGTGGGTAAAAACTGCACTTGTGTTAACAACTTTCTCTGAACCATCAAGAAAATGTCCCAGAACAGTTTGTTCACCAATATCAAATGATGGGGAAGACAGACTTGGAATAGAACCTGAAGAATCAAACACGGTCCCAAAACTTGTTCTTACAGAGGGAGGGGTATTATCAAAAGACATAACAAAAATAGGTGAAATAGGAACATTGGAAGCTACTGGAAAACTACCAGAAACAGGAGCATGAGGCAGGGGTGTAGCAACTTGTGATTCCGGTGGAAGATCCTTCTAAGGAGACTTCTGTGAATCACCAAATTGTTCCTGTTCTACATTCTCCTCCTTCTCTTGTTCCTTTTCATTTTCCTCATCTAGCTTCTCAAGCATTTCTGCTTTCTCAGCATCATCAGGTTCCTCAACATCTTGCCGTTCAATCTCAATATCTTCAATCTCCATTTTATCAACATTTGTATCCTCGGCCCCTGATTCTGTGACAGTAGAAGTTCTTGCAACCTCTTTCTTCTTACCTCCTTTAGATACAAACTTGATTTTTGGCTTATGCACTTTAGAAGAAGAGGGAGTGTCACTTTTGTTCTTTGTTCGGTTTTCTACCTCTTTTCCTGTTTGCTCTTGAATCTCAGTTTCTGATCCAGTAAGAAATTCTTTCAGACTAACTCCTCTGCTTCCTAACCACACATTTGTATTGGCTAGAATTGGCTGAAATCTTTTCCTGATTGAAGTTTCTTCTTTGACGGACCATTTGACCTCTGGTAGAGGCGAGGATTCAATGTTCTCAACATTGCATTTGGGATCCAAAACATCCCCTTCATCTTCCATTCTGTAATGTCCCCATTTTGAGCTAAGTTATATTTGCTAGTCGAGTTTGCTTCTATACATGGAGAACCGGAAAGTTGGTATATGTCTATACATGGAGAACCGGAAAGTTGGATCAACTAGTGTGTTATTGAGCTATATGGGAAATGCAATATTAAAATTGTATTTCAATTATTTGATTTGAATTTTCAAATGATGGAGTCCAACCAAGGTAGCTTATGAGCATTTGATGGAGTTATTGGCATGATATGGTGACTGGTTTTTCATTATAGTCATCTAATAATTTGCCATACAGGGTTTTTATGAAGATTTGAGACATCAAGAAGACATTTGGCACCTCTAGGAACCCAACGATTACATGTAGAGGTGATATTTGGGCATTTACATGGAATCTGGGCACATTTCAGCAAGCTACAGGTCTGCTCCAGCCAGCTATAGGTCTGATAAAGTCTGATTTGTATGTGGGATTGAAGTCATATGGTATCAAGGAACATTTGGAAGCCAAAACAGTCCTACCGATTCGCATATTAGGGTATTTGGAGGCCTTGTTTGCAAGATATCTCTATTATATCATTGGCTGCCTTTTCATTGGTGAAATCAGAATTGTATCAAAGATCTGATCAGACATATCAGTCAGCTAATAAGTCATTTGTATTGATGTTATTTGGTCTATTATTGGCTGAGTTTATTCTTCATTGATTTGGCAATCATTGTAGTGAATTTGGATGTAATTGTACCTCATTTTCAAGCATATTTGAGGTCTGATATATGTATGACAGTGACTGATATTTAATAAGAGCAGTTTGTATGTGAAGTCCTTTCATTTCCAATCAATGATATATGCAAAGGAGTTTGGTCGTTTCATATATGTGTGACTGAAATTTGATTTTGATATTATATTGTGCAAGAAATCTTATCTAAAATTGCAAAAAATTTCAGTCATCCTAGAAAGGTATTTTACAGTGGTATCAGAGCTTTAAAATTTCAGTCCAATATCCATTAGGGATATTACACATTCCCTCCGGAATATCCGCAAGACTTAATTCTTCAATCTGACTCAAGTGAAGTCTGCAATAATCTAGCTTCTTAATCTCATTCTGTGTTATGAGATCGGCCCAAATATCTTACACCATTGGCATATGAAAAACTGATCTTCTCTTGATCTTATCCTGCACTCTTCTGAAATCAAAACGATCTCTTTTTCTAAAAGTCTTCATAGTGACCAGTTGCATCTTTGATTCAATTGCTTTGGCCTTGGTAGCGGATTGAACATAGTACCTCCCAATTTCTACAGGAAACTTAATTCCTGACTTTTTCAGCTTCATCTCCTTATTGTGCACAACAATCAATTGCCTACACAGTTCCATTAGAATAATTCTATCACTGGGATATCGTGGAAGCATATACGGATAACCAGGATAGTATCCCACTCTGAGATAAGTGAAAGTTGGAAACTGTAAGAATAAACAACCAAAAGAGTTGACCACTTCCCAGGCCTCATCTGATACTCTTTTTTGCTCAAGTTCATTATTCCATAAACACATGAATACTGAAAAGAAGGCATCATTAACCCTGCGGAAATGATGGAGTGATCCCTTTAGAGTAATATGTGGATAATACTCATAAACTGAAACCAATCTCCTATCACCAACTTGAGTGAAACCAGGAAAACTCCTCATGCTTGCAGCAACATACAACAGATATGAAGTAATATAAAACTTGAAAGTTGTGTTAACTTTCACCAGCTGATCATGCAGAGCATTGCTGATCTGTTCCCCCCAGAAGATTTTGTGTTGACCCTGAGAATCACCTTAATGTATGTATACATCCATTCCTGAAACTTGGATGAAGAAGGGAGACCTCTGATCCGACTCAACAGTGTAATCAAATCACTTACCTCCTCGACAAAGTCACTTCTCAGGAGGTCTTTTGGCCATCTGGTCAAATTGCTCCGAGGAGTCTTCAACCACTTACCGTTGATATGTTTCCTTGCAGCTTCAATATCTTCATCATAATCCTTTTGCGCTTGAGCAAAATCTATTTCACCGATATTTTCAATTGGAGGACACATAAAGATTTTATCAAGAAACGCTGCATCTAATCTCATGATCACATTCCCTTGAGAATTAGACATAGGCCTGGTATCCCTATTATAGTGACTAGCTACTTGAAGAACAAACTCAGGATTGTGGGCAGCGACAGGAAAAGAGGCAACCAAGTGAATGTTGCTGTCGATAATCTTCTGCATATACCGAGGAGGATTTGACTATTTTGTTCTATCCACAAATTCGACCATGTCCACATGACCAATCTTTGTATCTCTGATCTCGTCCACATTGGACTGCAATGAAGTCATGGGGAAAACCCCTTGGTACTTATACTGAATGATTTTAGCCTTTGATGGGGACTGCTCTGACATCAGCTTTGTGAAGAAAATTGGAAACGGCGTCTACCACAAATGTTTGTTGAAACTGCAAAAAGCCATGATCTCGCAGTTAGGGGAAAAATGGGCAAATTGGGGTTACTGCGAATTGATGATCATGAACATGGGAATGTGCGTTGAAGGGCTTGAGAGCGTGCAAATTGAGAAAATAGGTGAAAGCGGGCCAATAGGTATTGAAAGGAAAAATTTCCCAGTGTTAGGAAAATTTTCAGGGTGACATGCATGGGCGGTGATTTTGGCTACTCCCACATGTAGGGGTAAGACTATAATCATGCATGGTCGACCATTTTGGTCGCCATTGCATATGGGGTAAAAAATTGGGTTTTGATGTAGGGGCGGTCAATTTGACTGCCCTTACATGAGGGAAAAATGCAAGTTTACTCTGGATGTATAAGCAGCGAAAATGCTCGCTTAGGCATGTTGGAGGAAAAACTGTGTTCAGATGCGAAGTCGGTCGAAATGACTGCTCATACACCTTATTTATCAAAACCTTAAAACACATGTAATAGCAGCGGATTTTACCGCTTGAGCATGTAATATTTAAAAGTTTAATTTCCATGTAGGGGCGGCGTTTTTAACCACCCCTGCATGAGGGTAAGATCAAAGACAAGGCACAAGTATCGGCGGTGGTTTTCGTCGCCGATACATGTGTGATGACTTAGAAAGAAAGCAAGGCAAGATACCATCGGCAAAAAGTACCGACGATTCACACGAGTTTACATCCTAAGACCTATTCAGGAAAATCCACGAAAACAAATGAAAGACTAGGGTTCCATGAAAGAATAAACCATTCTAAAACGACAACAATAAACAGAAACACAAGCTATACAAAGGTTTCCGAAAGCTCGATTAACAAACATATACAATGATAAATCCAAACAATAAAGTTTTACAAAACAATTATTTTAAATGATCAATGAAACCCTAGTTTAAAACAGAAACTGAATACGAAAAATAACAACCTACCTAAGACAATAAGCCAAAACCCTAAGCGCGACCTTGGTGACCAAAATCCGTCCAAATCCGGAATCAGCGCGATCGAGCGATCTTAGGAAGACTTCAATAGTTGATAAGAAGATTTAGGGAATGAGAAATAACAAAATGGAATGAGTTTACACCTTAAAAAGGTGTATTAATGGCCACACGAGTGCCATTAATAACACTCGAGTTTGTGAGATCCGCTAAGATTTGTCTGAGCGGCGGGAAGGACTGACTCTACACATCATTAAACCACATGCAAACGCGGCAATAACGACCGTTATTACACATTAAAACATGACAAGGAACATGCATGGGCGGTGATTTTCACCGCCCATGCATGTCAAATAAAAGAAAGAGACAAACATGTAGAAGCGGCAATTTTGGCCGACTTTGCACATTAAAACAACAAAGATATGCAAGAGCTGTAGTTTTGACCGCTTGTGCACATGAAAACTTAAAAATTTACTAACACCTTAAAATGATCAAAATTGATATTTTGACAAGCTTGCAACCTAATCGATTTTCACGAATCTCGAGGAATCGACTTAGGGGAATGTCGCAAACCATTCTACGGTGTCAAATGACTTCGCACGAGGCCAAGAGAACTTGTCTCGATTTGCAAACTTAGAGTGTAGACTACAAAACGGACAAGTTTCGTAGGGGTTGTCTACAAAACGAGCGCAACTAATTTTGAGAACAACAATATATATATGTTTAAATTAAAGATTTAAACATAATGGGAAGATATATGTTTAAATTGGAAGGTCGACCCATATACCTTGGCGCCATTGGAGTATATAGAAATTCAAAATTAATAAATGCAAATTACTTGAAGAAGGCCGACTACATTGAGATAGCCGACCTCGATTAAGGAAAATTTAAATTTAAGATATAAATTTTTAAGAGGTGGCCGACCACCTTTCTACATGGAGCGCCCTTCACATAAGGCAAAGACTCACATTTAAGACAAAGATCATGTGGAGCGATTAAAATAATAAGTGATGAGGAGCGATCAAAGGAAAGTAGTGATCAACACATAAAGACAAGAATTTGTTAAGAGGAGTGATCAAGAGGAGGTACGATTTGTCTTTGGAGGGTAGTGATTAACATTCATGAGGTGCAATTGCTATGTAGTGTGTCTCTTTATTGTGAAGAGGTATGTCCCTTGCTAAATTTGCCTCTCTTGAGGAGATATAAATGATAGATAAAAAGGTTGAGTTAGATGAGAAGAGAAGTGTGAATGAAGTGAACATAGAGCAGATTTAGGGCAGAGATTTAATGAAGAGAATTTCAGACTTATTCTGAAATATATTTACAGCCCATGTGTAAAGAATAAAAGGAAGATTTGTAAGAGTTTATGACAGAATTATAAAGAGGAATTAGTGTAGATTGAAGAGCACACTATGTAGGGACACACCCCTTCATCCTAACTGAGTTATCATAAGGAATGAATAAGACTAATAAATGAATCTATTAAGGTTAAGCATGCCACAAGTGCTTAACTTATTATAATTAGGAATATATCATATTAGGATCATAACATTCCCATCCCCTTCAAAAAAGCATTTTCGTCAACGCTTAGCAACTCTAGAATCTTTTCAATGAATTGTTCATCATTCCATGTTTTACTATAGATGAAGATGTCCTCAAAGAATACCAACACTAATTTTTGAAGAAATGGGTGGAACATTGAATTTATGAGGATTTGAAAAGTTGATTGGATATTAGTGACACCAAATGTCCTAAATAATAATTTGTAATTACCCTCATGTGTTCTAAATGTAGTCTTCTTTATATCCTCTTCCTTTGGTTGAATTTGATGATAATCTAAATGCAAATCTAACCTAGTAAAGAAAACTAGATTATTAGATTCATCTACCAATTAATCAATACTAGGAATATGAAACTTGTCTTTAAGAGTGAACTTGTTGAGCTCCCTACAATGTGGGAACATTCTCCCCAAATTATCCTTGAGGAGAGTATTACCTGTTATGGTACAAAATTGAGTAAGGTCCATGGAGATATATAGTGATTTTAGCCACTGCGTTTGAATTTTCCATAAGTTTAAGGAATTCCCATTTTTGGCATTACATTCAAGTGCTTTCAATGATTGTTGTCTTTGTGTCCCTGTACAAGTAATTGCAACTGTGTCTTTACATATTTTGTATGTATGCATAGCATACAAACAAATATGCATGTGTCCCATACAACTAACTATATATAATTTCTAATAAAAGAGATCTTTGTTCAACAGTTATATGTTTTTTTGCTGTATTTACGATGAACTATATCCATTTTTAAGATTCTGAGTTTCCTAATTTCCCTGAACTATTCTTTTTTTTACAAATTTTAATCAAGGAAACATTACATGGAAATTGGGATTAGTACTCAATGAAGTTTTATTATTGCTTTTAGTCTTTGACTCTATATGCTAACCATTTTACTTCCTTTTTATTTGTAAATACATCCAGGTTCTATGACCTTGTACAGCCTGAACGTGGGGTCTTGAGAAAAGGCAGAGAAATACGTTTAACAGGTTGTCGCCTACGAAATACAACAGGATCTGGTCAGCCACGACTTCTTCCAACGGAACATCTTGTGATTTTACTTGATGAGGTAGTTTGTTAGATATTTATGATCATGCCATAGATACCTTATTGGATATCTATGACTCCTAGGTCTTGCATAGTAACAGTGTGAGTTTGGCACAGAAATTTCAATGCCATTAGATGAACTATATCATTCATCAATGCACAGTGCAAGAGCTTTCAGATGATGTATAATAAGCTTATTTTTAGCATGGAATATCATGGGAACACTGTATTTTTGCTTCTAAAATTTTAATGCAACTCTAAGACCATTAGAGAAACAGAAGGAAATTATTGAAATTAGAGATGATACCATAATATGGAGATTACATCAGTAAAAACATTTCTGCTTACAATTTGTTGACAATATGTGATATGCTTATAGTAAGATTAACTATGAGAGCACAATGCTGGTTTATCTGTCCAGTGGCTTGGCACCTATATTGCACTTATAGGCTGATTAACATCAAGTCTTTCAGTCTGATAAGGGAGCATATCATGTTATCTAATTTTTCAACATGTTTAGAAGCTTTCTTGAAATAGAACTTGCATTCTGGGTTCCAAAAATATAATGACTTGATGCAAACCATAGAAAAGTTCGTTGCAATTTGTTTGTACATTGAATGACCCAATAATTATGCTAGTCTTTCTGACAGGCAAGGATAACAATGAGTAAGAAGAAAGTTTGGAGATTTGTTTACTCTCTTGTGATGGAATTTAGATGTTCTATGAAGCAAGTGATCAATATTTCTTTAAAGACCAAAAATATATGCATTTTTGTGGTATGAGAGAGAAGGAAATAGAAGCACATGAGTTTATTTGCATTTTTACACATGCAAAATCTTTTGTAACATTGGGTGTATGTTAAGCAGTTGGATATCTAAAGCCAGATTACATTTATTTTTATTGACATAAAAAGCTTACAAAGAGGTATATGATCACTAATGCGCATGCAAAATATAACAAAGATTCAAATTACTGGTAACAGCTCCCAAGGAGTTGACAAAAATGGAACAACTTAAATAAGTTTACTTAAATAAGATTACATTATTGATCTTGTAATTTCCCTGAAGAAGGGTCTCCAAGGAGATTTGAAACATCGGATCTAAAAACACTACACAGTGGTATCCAGATGCATGTTATTATGTCTAACTGAGAAAATCTAAAATCTTTAAGACTAGTACAAGTTCAGTCTCCCAAGGAGCAACATAACTAACACCAACCAAACAAAGCTCTATTACAGCAAAACAAGGTTGAGTAAGCTCTAGAAATGAACAACTATGTAATTGGTTAACCAACTGGATTGCCATGTCCCTCATTATCATCATCATTAGCAGACCCCTTACAAATATTACCAGGTCCTTTGGCAGTCTTAGCTTGGTGCTGAGTTTTTTCCTTCTCATTATGTCATGTCCCTATATCGAATCGACTATTAAATCGATATATATTAAATATATTAAAATAATGAATTAAAATATATATGTATATATTTTATTATAAATATTCTAACCTAATATAATATATTGTTATTATAAATATCAATATATATATGATATTATTGATTTTACAATACAATAATAATTAAACAATATTTATATAATATATCGATTCTATAGGAATCGGATCTAAGGTTAGCACTTACTAAGGGAAAGAAATGCCACGCATGTATCAATTAGAGACAAAACAAAGAGTATATTAATAAAGACAAACAAATATGTGGCGCCGATCAGGATTAAGGCTGAAATAATAATAACAAGAGGACGAGTTTGTTAACCAAGGGTGCATTCGTTGGAAAGAAGACATCCCTTGGAAGCGTCACCCCTCTTCAGGAAGGATCAAAGATATATATATATATAGGAGTCGAAAAGGCAGAATAGGGGACATCATAGAATATCGAATCATACAGCAAATAACACATACCTCTCAAGGCGGATAACAGCGAATAAGGAAATATATTAAAGAAACATCATTGTTCAAGCCAATTGACCCATTACATTTATGCAGTGAATCCAGCCAGCACTATTCATAATTATATTCATCCAGATTGGGAATTAGAGGAGAGTTCGAAACATGAATAAGAAGAACAGCGATTTGCAAGAGATAGAATATCAAGGAAATAGCAGCAGATATCCATTATCGGATATCACTTACATATCATCGAACTACCATTCAACAATTAGAATTCTTAGCATCAAGGCATCGCAGCATCATAAGCACAGTTCGAATCAGAAGAAGGGATAATATATTCAAGACTGCGGCATAAATCTGAATACATCATCATATATCATAATTCGAATCATAAATAAGGAAAGCACTCAGATATATATATTCGGCCCTCTGCAATTGAGTAATATTAATCATCATTTCAGCAGGGGCGTTCAAATGTTAAACGCACCCCTGGATCGAAACCCCTAAACTATAAGCAAATCGAAGCTTTTCATGAGTCGCGTCACTTGGTGTATTGACCATTTGGGTCTATAAAGAGGAGAGCAGCGAAAATAGCGAAAGGTCGGAAGAAAGCGGGATCCCGGGTGATAGGAGTCAAGTGCGAAAATCAACTGTCAATAGAGGCCGCGAACGGGTAAGTTAAAATATGAATACGTCATGATTATTAATAGATATTGCTATTGAAAAATGGTATAGATAAATTGCTAACAGGAATTGATAATAGAAATCCAAATATGGGTTCTAGATAAATGTTAGATGAATGTATATGCAAGAAATTGGAAGTCCACTGTAATATAATAAAATATATATTTATTAAGTGAACACTAAACAAACAATAATGAGAAATACATTCTTAATGAACGGCATGGTACCCTGGATAAATGGTGTGCGACCACACTCAGGGGATCCATTGCATAACAAACAGCAACATACACTAAGTAAACATTGAATTATATATATGGTTAAATACATCCTTAAAAACAAGAAACCATGAAGTGGGGCATATGTGATTACATACAACTTTAAAAGAGAAACCATAACCATCTCGTCCTT
Source organism: Cunninghamia lanceolata (assembly GCA_027924645.1). NCBI lineage: Eukaryota > Viridiplantae > Streptophyta > Pinopsida > Cupressales > Cupressaceae > Cunninghamia > Cunninghamia lanceolata. Next base: position 14,358,065 of record BSBN01001048.1, read on the forward strand.
CTATCTCGTCCAACTATAGGAGAGGGGTCTTGTTAGGGAAAGGCGGGATAATTCCATCACAATGGATTGGAGAGGGTTTAACGCGCCCTAGACAAGGATGCTAGGGAGAGGCGGAGTAATTCCATTCCCAATCGCATTGGAGAGGGTTCAACGCGCCCTAGACATATAATTTCCCCATCCTTAGTTAAGGAATAGGAGGAAGATGATATGGGAAGATGAACTTAGAATATTACTTCATTACTTCATCCTTAAAGGAATGTTAGGTCTTGTGGGGAGAGGCGGAGTAATCCCATCCGTAAGAAGGCCCGTAGGCTGGGACAAAGTCTCCCGTAGGCTGGGTCAAGAGATAAGCCCGTAGGCTGGGACATAATTTCCCGTAGGCCGGGTTAAGAGATGGTTTCAGCGCGCCCTATACATGTAAAACCTAGTTCCATAAGGAAAAGTAATAAAGAATATGAATTATGGAATGGTTAACAATCTATAAATCTTTTAATAAGTAACGAAATGAAAGCATCATCGTTGATCTTACTTATTTATTGTTCTCTTTGAGTATCATTCTTATGCAGATTCAGGTTTTAGTGTTTCCTATAAGAAGGGGACATTACACATTAATGAGATCAAGTACCTCTTATACATGTCCAATCGTGCTACTGATATGATCTTCTATTTATTTTCTACCTATGATGGATAGAATCCTCTATAACTTGTAGCAAGAATAGGGTGATCTGCAAGATATGAATTGGGGAATCCATGTATCAACTATTGGCATAGGGGCATAATAACACATTATATATATCCTCCCAATAAAGGTTTACAAATAAGTCTGATGTGGCTGGGTCAATCTGAAATAAAACTGCTAATGTGGCGAAATCCCCAACTACATGGCAGTATAGTTTTTGAGTGTCAACATGGCATCTGCATAGCTCTGTCTGCCCCTAATGTTACAGTAAACAACCACTTGCTCCTATCCCCTAATCTTATAAAACTTTGGTGGTTCTAATCTGGCTAGAATGAAGTTCTCTATGTCTTGGATTCTCTTTGGTGCATAGATTCCTCCAATATTTTTAGTTTTTAGTATTCTTTAAGGATGGACTAGACGCAAGTTTCGTTGTTTTTATGCTCAACGACTTGAGAGTTGTAAGAAATATGGCATCATATCCCAAATCAGTAAGTGTAGTGTTGTGACCTAATCACACATCGCCCCATTGGAAATGGGGGACCCCTTTTTTTGAGCTCTGATGCTTTGCATGAAGTTTTGATGATGTCTTAGGTTTGTTGCATGATGAAGTCAGTGGTTTGTTTGAGTTCTCAGTCTAGTTTCCAATTCAAGAGTCATTTGCTTTCGTTCCGAGACTAATCTTGATGTATGTTTGAGATCCTAAAAATGACTAAGTTTGGTATCCTGAAAATCCTAAAAAATTGACTAAGTCTGAAATCTGGTGGATCCTCCAAATTCTAGATTCTACATGTTAAATCCGGTGGATTCGAGACCTATCTCAAACATCCTGAAAGGTATATTGAAAAATATTTAGAGTTCTTATACTTAAATATATTTTTCAATAGACCTTATCCTGAGAAAGTTGAAAAAATGGCTAAGTACTCTAGAGGATTCAAAATCCTCAACCAGCGCGCCCTTATGAGAACTTTCAACTGGAGCACAGAATCCTCAACCAATGCGCCTCAACCAATGCGCCACTCCCATATGAGGTTGGATTTGAGTTTTCGAGAGCCCTTTCATGCGAACAACCAAACATTGATCTAATGCGCCAACTTGAGGGAGTCAAATTGCAAGTTCCATGAGTTTATTTCAAGAAGAGTTCAAGTTCCTTAAGCAATGTGCCTTAAGCAATGCGCCAAGGCATATTTCCAGAGGATTCAAAATCTTGAAGCAATGCGCCAAGATGGAGAGGTAGTGTTAGGTACCAAAACGCAAATTTTGTGAAGTTTTAAGATGAAAGCAATTCCCTCAACCAATGCGCCATCATTAGAAGGGAGTTTGATTAGAGTCAGAAGATTTAAAAGTCTCAACTCAAGTGCCTCAACTAGAGTGCCACTCATGAAGGAGATTGAATTGAATCTTGTGAAGTTTTTAAGAGAGATCAAAAGTCTCAACCGTTGCGCCAATAGTGATGAAGAAGTCAAGTTTACAAGTATGATAAGATAAGGATTCAAAAACATGAACCAACGTGCCTCAACCGGTGCGCCCATAGAAGAAGGGAGATTTTGTCTTAAGTTTGAATCAAGAAGCCTTCGAAACACTTAACTAGTGTGCCATAACCATAGCGCCATTTTGGAGGGCAAGGTAAAGTTACATTTTGAAGACATGTTGGAAGAAGCATTCAACATGATGATCTCTCGCGCCTTAACCAACGCGCCACCTTAAGATAGGGATAAAATGCAAGATAAGATGGAATTTAAAGACTTTTCAAGAAGCATTCAACATGATGAACCAACACGCCCCAACCATTGCGCCAATGTTGAGGAGGGAAGTTAAGTTTTGAATGTCGCAAGATGAGGATTCAAAATCCTCAACCACCGCACCCTATCCCATGCGCCAATGTGAGTGAATTCTAGTGAAGTCTAAACAAGATTAAGGAGATTCTAAAACACCATCTCAAGCGCTTGAACCCATGCGCCATGTACATGAAGATGAAGTGAAGGTTTCAATGAGTTTCAAGGAGAGATTGAAATGCTTAACCGGCGCGCCGCATTCATTGCGCCAAGGGTGATGAGGGTAGAGTGGTGTCTTTCAAAGCATTTGTCAAAGAGAGATCAAAATCATCAACCAAAGCGCCACATTCATTGCGTCCTTATAAGACGGTTAAATTCAAAGTTTTGAGAGCATTCAAGAGGAATCAAGATCCTCAACCCTTGCGCCATAACCAATGCGCTAGTGATAGAGGATCCAAAACACTCAGCCAAGGCGCCAATACCCAGAGGATCCAAAATTGCCAACCAGTGCGCCTAGGTTGGAGGAGTCAATCTTGGTTGTTAAAATGCAATCTCTATGCGAAGGACAAAATTTTGATCTTATGCGCCATGGTTTAACTCATAGAAGCATGATGAGCGCCTAGAAAGAGCTTACATAAGATAGTCCTTTTGAGTGGGTTCCTTAAGAAATATGATCATTTTATGTCATCTCCTATTGCTTGAAGTCATCGAAATATCAAAAGTGAAGTCAATTTGATGATAAGGGTTGTTGAATGCTTAAGCATGCTTCTTATATGCATGAAATGCTTCTTATGTGTTATGAAATTAAGTATCATCAAAGGATTGATATTGCTTCTTTGTTTGTTTTGCAGGAACAAGGAGCTTGGATTAAGTTAAGAAGTCATCCTAGGAGCTAAGTGACTAGAGTCATCTTTAAGCTAGGAATGAAGTCAAGAGGAAGTCGCTACGAAGAGACACCATGTAGCTGTTCTCAGAGGTCACTTCAAGATCATCATGCAAGTATTCTTTATCAATTTCATCTAGAGAAGACATTTCATCCATCTAGCTTCAAGACTCTTCAATCTTCAAGTCTCCGAGGGTCTCCTATTCCATGTTATCATGATGTCAAGCATCATCATCATCTACATTACTACTCTCTATCAAGATGCATCTAAAGAAGATCAACATTAACCTACCTGCAAGAAGAAGAAAGAATCACAGGTTAGTCAAATGAGCAACATCTATCACACACATCCAGTTTACAAGAAGATGAACAAGGCAAGATCATTGAAGATACATTCCCAAGTAATCACATTGAAGACATCACAAGATGATGCAGTTTGGGAATATGCTAAGGTGGCACCTACGTGGCAAATACTCATCATCAAGCCAATCATATTTCGCCACATCATATGACTACATCCAATGTATCATTCAACAAGAAGACAGAGAGGATGCCTATGTGGAAGATGCTCTAAAAGATTCCATCTTATCCCTATCTTCTTGGAAAGCGTGCCTTCATTGCCTCTCATGTACTAAAAATAGCAAGTTGTTGCAACTACCTGCTGAGGTGGCATGATCTGAGCCCTTGGCTATCTAAGATTGATCCAAGCCCTTCATTGTAACTCTGGAGCTCTATATAAAGGCCTTGTTGCCTCATTTGTAATATATTAGATAGTAGATCAGATAGTAGTAGTCTGTAGGAGTAGAATAGAAGAGACTCGAAATTCTCTGAGAGGACTTGAAGTTGTAAATCTTTCTCAAGTTTAATGCAAAGACATTAGAGCTTATTTGGTATTAAGTATTATCTTGTGAAGTGACATGGTTTCATGTATCTTGATGAAGTGGAGAGATGTTTCAAATTAGATTAGAAATAGATTAATAACTCTTTGACGTAATGTATGTTTGTACTGGATATTTGATCAACTCCTAGCTCATGCTTTTAACATTCATCACTGGTGAAGTGTTGTGTAAAGCTAGTCTGAGCCTTATCATTTGCTTAAGTTCGATTATGGATGCTTGTTTGAGCTGTGCCATCCGATGGGTGCTTATATAAGCCTTCATAATTTGAAAACCATTCGTTTACCTTAGGAGATTGCATCAACTCCATGTAGTTGTGGGCATCCTTGGCGAAGTGGAGTTAGGTTTATCAAGGAGTTTGTCTATTCACTCATCATCATTTATTTCATTGACCTTAGATTAGCCTTTCTGAACCCTTATCTTTTGCTTTTCTTTGTTATTGATATATCATCCACATTGAAAGGAGAAATAAGCTAAGGAAGTATGAAGAAGTCTAACATAAGTCCCTTTGTGATTATCAGCAAGATCACATGTAATCACTGAGTCTATCCGATATAAATCATAAAAAGGGAACCTTGGAGTTGTCTCACTGGATCACATAGCTTAGCGTTTGAGAGACTTTACTCAAGAGAGAGTTGAATACTCAATGTTTTACTCTATTGTTGACTTGTCTAAAAACAATCAACATGTAGCTTTTACTTGGTTTTGGGAACTAAAAGTACCATTTTTTGAATTAAAAAATAACTAGAACTCCTAACTAGAGTCTCAAAACCCAATTCTTATTCTTTTGAATCATATACAAAAGTGTCAATGAACATGGAAATGACTCACTTAACATGTACATGGAGTATTTATATAGCATGCATTGTTTATAAAAATAGGGGTACTATAATGAATTGAATTTGCTTGATGTCATTCGCATTTCTGTAAATTCAAGTATATGTTTTAAGCTTGACATTTTTTTTTTCCTATATGCAATCTCTTACAGAGTTGTTGTTACTTGTTGGTTCTTGCTTATCATAGGATCAAGATGATGATCTAATGCTGCTTGGAGCACAGTTCTGTTCAGATTCTTTTGCTTCTATTTCTCTTGATGCTGTTGAAGCTGGACATGGGTACTGCTTCTTTGCACGGTAGAGTTGCATTTGATTCCATTAAAAAGATTTTACTTTCATGCTAATTAATTTTCAATAATTTTCTTGATTTGAGATATAAATGGATGCTTAAGTTGAAATTTTATATTACCAATTTTGTGGAACACACCATTAGGTAGCCTTCTATTAACTAGATATGATTCTTTCTAGTTATTATGTCATGTCCCATTTTCGTTTGCACCAATTCCAACATGTTTAGAGCATTCCAAAATTCTTGGAGAAGTCCACAAACCTTGGAGAGCTTCATTTTTGGAGGTTTCCTATTTTTTGCTCAATTCTAGCTAGTAGATTTCATGGAAATAATTTAATTAGTCATTTTGGTATTTTTCCGTAGTTTAGTGCGATAGCGGGAAATAGGTTTAAAAATAATAACTAAAGTCGATCTTTATATTAATTGTCAAAACTTTCTAAAATGACCAAATTATTATTATTATTTAGGTTGCCTAAATGGGGCGAATAAAGCCTTTTGTAATGTTAAGTTATTTTATTTAGAATGGACGGGAAATTTCAAAAGGTAATTTAAAATTAGGTATTCAGGCGAAAAGTAATATTTTATTTCCCTCCTGAGCCTATAAAAGGAGGATGAGGGCTCATTGAAGGGATTCCATCTTTTCTACAATTTTTACTATCTGAGTTCGAGCTTGCCCGAAGGACGAAAACCCCAAAGGCTGTCCAAAGGACGAAATCCCTGAAGGCATATGGGATTGAGGACGAAAGCCCTCCGTTCCTATTCATGAAATTTCATATAGAGATTTCCTTTGAGCTAAATCTGTTTGTACTTCTAATATTCTGTTAGTGTGAAAATTTCCATTTCTATTGGTGTGATTTCATATTCCAGAAAATACAATTTTTTTTTTTTTGTGTATGATTTACAATTCGTGTGTGATTTTAAATCCTGTGTGTGTAGTTTCAGATTTATTAATGATCTGAATGTTTTTTATGAGTTGAAAGCTATTTGTATTGATAAATTTCAAGTGATTTGTTGTAAAGACCCTACCACAAATTTTGTCCCAACTTCTTGTGTTTTTTGATTTTTGAGCTTGCAAACATTTTATCAAACACTTGACATACAATTTATCATGTAGTATTTCTGGATTCAATGATTTAAAATAGCTACAACTATGGATTTAAATCATGAATCGACCTCATAGACATCATATTAAGCAGAGATTACATACGGACATTTTGTCAAACAATTGGACTTCCTTTATTCAACTAGAATGTATGCAATGAATACCGGAATTTGCTGATTTTGAAATCAGAATTACATACGCTGGGAGAATTAAACTTCTAACCTCAAAATGAATTAAACTTGGAAGGCCATTGGATAGAGGGATAAAGCACGTTATTGAGTTAGAGGAAGGAGCCAAACCAGTGATTACCACTCCTTATCGTCATCATAGAAAGCATAAGAGATTGAGAAGGCAATAAAAGAGCTCCTTGAAATGGGTCACATAAGACCAAGTAAGAGTCCATTTGCTTCTTCAATTGTTTTGGTGAAGAAGAAGGATGGGACTATGAGAATGTGTATTGATTATTGAGCTCTTAACAAGAAGACCATCAAGAACCGGTATCCCATTGTGAGAATTGATGAACTCATTGATGAGTTACATGGTACACTTTATTTTCCCAAAATAGTCCTGAGATCTGGATACCATCAGATCAGAGTTCGTGAAGAGGATGTCTAGAAGACAACTTTTAGGTATCATTTTGGGCACTACGTGTTCTTAGTCATGTCATTTGGCTTGACTAATGCTCTTGCAACATTTTAGGCCTATATGAACCAAGTTTTCAATCAGCAGTTAAGAAAGTTCGTGTTTGTGTTTTTTGATTACATATTAATCTACAACAAAACTTGGGAAGAGTACTTGAGGCCTATGTCACAAGGTTCGCATTTGCGTTCGTGTTCGGCAACCATAAAATCCGCATGAAGTTCGGCAAGGCGAAGAAAAATTTGCCTTATTAATTTTGATTTCAAAAAAAAATATAAATATTATATATATAATAAAATAATAAATATTAATACTATAATAATATATTATATATAAATATTAAATATTATAATATATTAATAAAATATAAATATATTATTATTATTATTTTTTAATGTGCCTGGTAAACTTTTTAACGTGACCGGCGACGCTGGTGCGACACGCCCTCTGGCTCCACGCAAATGCTTTTGCCCGGAGCAATGAACCGGTGAGGCCACAACACGGGGGACCAAGAACACTTCAAACCTGCGAGCTCATTGGCCCAGCGAAGGTGTAAAGCCTGCGAGCTCGTTGGCCCAGCGGGGGTTTGAACTTTGGTGGCCGCCACTACAACCGAGCGACTTAACCACCGAACCACGCCCTTATCGGCATATTATTATTATTAATATATAATAGTATTAATATATTTATATTAAACTATTGTAAATACTATATATGAATATTAGTATTATATATTATTAATTTTAAAAAATATAAGTATTATATATAATAAAATAATAAATACTAATACTATAATAATATATTATATATAAATATTAAATATTATAATATATTTATATAAAAACTGAGCTTAGCCTAGAAAATATAAATAGCCGATAGGCTTTTATATGTGACTTGGAACTGTCTCACGCCGTAAAAAAATAATTCACGCCGGAATTTTTTTTAAACTCGTCGGTTGTTCCTATCTAGTATCGAGAGTTGCAAGAGACTGAGCGTATGGCAATGGCATACTCTAAATTCACGATGGACATTTCTCGTGGGACATTTTAGCGCTTGTTTCTCGCGGGACATTTTAGCACTCCTACTGGAAAGCTTCCGATATCCAGCAAGTTTCGGGCAAGGGCACAAAACAAATATTTTATGACGAATTTTATTAAAAAAAAAAACCCTTTATACATAGCAAATTTCATGCCGAATTTTGGCGAATTTCACGGCCTGGCTAAAAGTTCGCCGAATTTTGAACCTCATGGCCGAAATTCGGCGAACTCTGTGACATAGCTTGAGGCATCTGGACGAAGTGTTGGGTATTTTGGAGGCATAATCTTTGTTTGCCAAAAAGTCCAAATGTGGATTTGGCATGACTGAAATTCTTTATTTGGGACATGTGATCAGCTCACAAGAGTGAGTTGCTCAAGAAAAGATCAAGGCTATTTTGGATTGGCCACCACCAAAAACCTTATCATAATTGAGAGCTTTTTGCAGTCTTTGCAGCTTCTACAAAAGATTTGTGAAAGGATTTTTGGAGTTGGCTGTCCCACTAACAGATTTGATGAAGAAGGGGGCTTTTTCATGGTCTACTACAATGTTGCAAGCTTTTGATCAGCTCAAGAAAGTAATGGGTTCTTGTTCTGTACTAGCCATCCCAGACTTCCCTCTTCCTTTTGAACTTGAATGTGATGCTTTTGGGGAAGGGATTGGTGTTGTTTTGATGCAAAAGAAGCATCCAATTGCATTTGAGAGCCGAAAGTTGAAGGGGATTGAGAAGGGACTCTCAATCTATTATAAAGAAATGCTAGCCATTATGCATGCTCTGGCTAAGTTCAGATAGTATCTTGTGGCGATAAGTTTGTAGGTAAAACTGATCATTATTGTATGAAATATTTCATAAGTCAAAAGGATCTCAATGAGAGACAACAGAAATGGGTTAGTAAGCTTCAAGCTTACGATTTTGACATTGAGTATGTGAAGGGAAAAAGGAACATAGTGGCGGATGCATTGTCTAGAAGACCAAATTCATATTCTATGATGGAGATTACAGCAGATTGGAAAGTCCAAATTTTATTAGAATATGCTAAGAATACTTTTACCACTAACATCTTGGAAGGTAATTTGCAGGATGACAAGTATGTTGTGGTTAATGAGTTGATTCTATACAAAGATAGAATCTTTTTAGTACCCTAATCCAAGGTGAAAGAAAATATTTTAAGAGTTGTTCATGATACTCCTTAGGCTGGTCACCAAGGGTATTTTAAGACTTATAAGCAAACTCGAGAGAGGTACATGGAAAGGGCTTAAGGATGATGTCCTTAAGCATATTATAGAATGTGTAGTTTGTTAACAAAACAAAAATGAGCATACTTTTTCAGTTAGTTTGTTGTAGCCCTTGCCCATTCCAAATCAGAAATGGGAAAGCATTTCAATGGATTTCATCACCAGGTTGCCAAAAGTTCAAGGTAAAAATTGTATCTTTGTTGTTGTTGATAGACTTATGAAATTTGCACACTTCTTTACAATATCTTTAGATTTTAGAGCTCCACAAGATGCTGATCTTCTTTTTAGAGAAGTGTTTGGAATTCACGGATTGTCAAAAAATATTGTTAGTGATAGGGACAACAGGTTCCTAGGCTTGTTTTGGGAAGAGTTGTTTCATTTATTAGGGGCTGAGCTCATTCCAAGCACATGCTACCACCCCCAAATTGATGGAGAAATTGAGATTGTCAATAAATGGGTGGAAGGATACTTAAATTATTTTCTGGACAATAGAAGGTGTGGATTAGATGGCTCCACTTGGGGGAGCATTGCTACAATACTACTTATCGTATGTTCATCAAAATGTCACCATTTATGGCTTTGTATGGTTATGAGGCTCCAAGTTTCATTGATCTTGTTTTTTGTGACAATAGGATACCAGGGGCCAAAGACTTACTTTAGCAAAGCTAAGATATTCTGAAATCTCTCAAAAACAACCTCCAACATGCTCAAAATCAACATAAGTTATATGCAGATCAACATCGTATTGGGCGTTCATTTGAGGTTGGTGACATGGTCTATTTGAGATTACAACCTTAAAGGCAATCCTCTCTTAAAAAGAGTGGAGTAGAGAAGTTGAAGCCTCGTTTTTATGGCCCATATAGAGTCAGACAAAGGATTGGGGAAGTTGCTTATTAGTTAGAGTTGCCAGAGAATAGTAAGGTGCATAATGTGTTTCATGTTTCTCGCCTCAAGAAGGCACTTGGTCATAATGTCACTTCATCATTTCAGCTACCTCCCTTGGATGAAGAAGGGAAGTTGATTTTGATTCCTTATGAGGTTGTTGACATTATAGAGTGGAAGTTGAAAAATAGGAGCATAAAGGAGCATTTGGTCAAATGGAAGAATTTATTAGTGGAGGATGCTACTTGGGAAGGAGAGCAGATTTTGGAGCATCCTGAGTTGCAATTGCTTGAGGACAAGCAATTTTGGGGAGGGATTGTAATGTCCCCTTCTCAAGCGTAAACTGCTGGTGAACCTTAGCCTATTTTCCGAAATTTTCTCATAGGCTATTGGGGTGATGGTAAAAGGGAAAATAGTTAAATAATTGAATTAAGTTGTCAAAAAGTGCTTTTGAGTTATATTTTAATTGACAACTTATATTTAATTATTTAAAAAGGTTATTTTTAGTTGTGCAGATAAAGTGTTGCTAGCTCCAAGGTGCAAAAAGGTGGTCATCAAGACATTTTATTTTGTTTTTATTATTTTGGAGAGATAAGTGAGCAAAAAAGATAATGTTATCTTATTTCTCTGAAAAGTTATAAAAGGGTGGTTAATCTTCAGAAAACTTCTTTTGGCTAATTCATTTCTTTGCTTTGAGAATGAATGTGAGTTCTTCTATTTGCTTGAGGACAAAAACCTTTGGTGAATCTAGTTTCGGGGACCAAAAACCCTCCTAGTTGGTTTGAGTGATTTCACCTAGGAATCACCTGTGCTAAAACTGAAATTTTTGCAGTTTGGGTTGATTGTGTGAAGTTTAGTTTCTAGTTTCCTCATTGAATATGAAGATTTTTGATATTTTCTAAGTGTGGCATTGTAGTATCCTTAACTGATTGTTTTGTATTTTGACAAATGTTTAACAAAATGCACTAGAAGTATATGCACTATATAGTGTACTTGAAAGGATAATTCTGATATTATTTCAGATTGGTAGAACATCCAGAACAGTATGAAAGATCCCTGATGGATCCCTTTGCTGAAATGAAGTATTGTTTTTGTGATTTTATTTGTTTTATGATTTTTATTAATTTTTTTTTTCTTTTAGACTAGAGAGGAGATGCAGAAGGGGTTTCAGTTTTCTTGAGATGTGTATTTGCTAAGATAGCAAATAGATATACATGCAGCTACAATCTCATATAAAAATAGACTAAAAATAAATATTAAATGATAGAAAAACACCAGCTAAGAATTTGAGGCACATACCCATCAGATCTGTATTTTATATTCAATGTAAAGCCTGGTTTGCAATCCCACTTGCATACAAAGATTGTATTGGCCTAGAAGAGGCTATGCATGCAACTGAAAATGAAGGATTTGAAGAATAATGCTGATTCGGTACTGCTGCAAGCTTAGATCTGCAATAGAATGCCCTAGAATCTGTCCAATGATGCACAAAAGAAGACCCAGAGTAGGCCTCCAACAAGCACGAACTGGGTTGTCGTCCCATTCACCAAAATCCCTGAGAGTTTTCGTTCCCAAGAGACTGTATGCTGCTGCCCCCTTCCTCAGAGTTCAGAGCTGCCATGAAGCTTCAAAATTAATATGCAAAAGATGATCAAAAAGTGAATCCAAATTCACTTTTAAGGAACTCCCAAGTTGGCGTCCACTTTAGGGTTCAAAAAGGGATCACAAATAAGAATCTTTGAAAGATTCTTTTATTAATGGAAACTCATAAGTTGGGCGCCCAAGTTGAGGGTCCAACTTCATTATTAAAAGGCCACCTTTTTAACACAACATTGTGTCATCTAGGTGGGGGTCCTTTTAATATTTTATTAATATAAAGTGACATTTGTTACTCACTTTATTTTATACTTATTAAATATTAAAGCCACATTTTAATATTCAATATTTATTCCAAATCCATCACTGGCCATTCTGAACTGAGAACTGCTGTAGCCCACGCCACTGATGATGTTGCCACGTGGTAGGCTAACTGACAGTGCCTCCCTAAAAATTAGGGATACCTCCTAAAAAATAGGGATTGTGACCAAAACTCCAAAAATGCTCCTGGAGGTCCCCTGATGCCTCCTGGTCAACTCTCGGTCAAACCCTAAAAAATAGGAACCCTTACTAAAAAATAGGAAATTGTCGCAAACTGTCAGGAAAGGCCTGTAAAGCTCCCTACCAAGCTCCACTGCCTTTGGATAGGTTCCCTAACCACTTCGCTGACCTACGGGAAGCCGGATGATAGGTCAACTCTCATGTCTCTGCTAGACAGAGCTAAAGAGGGGACATGACAGTCCTCCCCTCTCGAAGATGCTTGCCCACAAGCAACTGCAAAGCCGGATGCTGTAAAATGGACTCTCCCTCCCAGGTGGCGTCCTCTATAGGAAGATCTCTCCAACGAATCAAGTACTCCCGAATCACCCTACTTCTCAGCCGTCGTTCCCTCTCCTCCAAGATCTCCTCAGGAACCAGAGTCAGCTTACCTTCCTCATCCAAGGGAGGTAGATCGGGAGATGCTACAATATGTTGCCTCAGTGCCTTTTTCAGGCAAGATACATGGAACACATGAATCCGGCTGTCAGGTGGTAACTCAATCTCATAAGCAACCTCTCCCACACGCCTGAGAATCCGATATGGTCCGTAGAAGTGAGGCTTGAGCTTCTCAGCTCCACCCCTTTTAAGGGTGCTCTGTCGGTAAGGCTGCAACCGCAGGAAAACCATGTCATCCACCTCAAATACTCTCTCAGTCCTATGCCGATCAGCGTAGACCTTCTGCTGATTCTGTGCCTGCTGAAGATTCTCCCTGAGAGATCTCATGATGTCCTGGTTCTCCTGTAACCAATCCTGTGCCAAGGGAACTCTGCTGTCACTTACAGCCAAATCAACAAAAGATAATGCCTCGTAACCATAGAGGGCTCTGAAAGGTGTCATAGCAATAGACATATGGTGTGTAGTATTATAACAATACTCTCCTAAATATAGCCAACGCACCCATGCCTTCTACTGTCCTGACACATAGCTGCGCAAATACCCCTCAACCCACTTATTAACAATCTCGGTCTGCCCATCTGTCTGTGGGTGGTAGCTGGTACTGGGTGTCAACTCCGTACCTGTGAGCCTGAAAAGTTCTTGCCAGAAAGAACTCATGAACCTACTATCCCTGTCACTCACTATGGTCTTGGAGAGACCGTGGAGCCTGAATATCTCCCTGAAAAATAACTCCGCCACCTGAGATGCTGTGAAATCAGCTGCAATAGGGAAGAAGTGGGCGTATTTAGTCAACCTGTCTACTACAACATAGATACAGTCTTTCCCTTGCACTCGAGGAAGACCTGTAATGAAATCCATGGAGATTCCTGACCACTTTTGTTTCGGTATAGGTAAGGGCTGCAATAAACCAGCAGGAAAAGTATGCTCAGACTTATTCTGCTGGCATGTCATACACTCGCAAACATGACGTAAGATATCAGCCTTGAGACCCTTCCAAGAGAATCTCTCCCGAACCGCTCTATAGGTCTTACCATACCCTGGGTGTCCTGCTGTCGGAGTATCATGGTAAGCGTGCAGAATTTGTTCCTTCAACTGAGAACCAGGAACTAGATACACCCTTCCCTTGTAGTAGATGACTTCATCTACCACAGTGTACCTATCATCCAACACCAATCCATCCATGACCTCGCAAGCATGCTGATTTTTGGAGTACTCAACTAGAAGTTGGGCCTTCCAATCTGCTGAAATCTCACTCAACGAACATAGGGCAGCGAGTGATGGTTTTCTAGAAAGTGCATCAGCCACAGTGTTATTCTTCCCCTTTATGAATTCGATGTCAAAATCATAAGCCTGAATCTTGCTCGCCCATTTTTGCTGACGATCATTGAGCTCTGTCTGATCAAGGAAATATTTCAAACTGTTGTGGTCTGTTCTTACCACGAATTTGCTGCCAACAAGATACTGTCTGAACTTGGCTAATGCATGCATAATAGCCAACATTTCCTTATCATACGTAGAATACAACCTCTCATTATCCCGCAGCTTCCGACTCTCAAAAGCAATGGGGTGTCGGTTCTGCATCAAAACCGCTCCTATACCCAAACTGGAAGCATCACACTCAAGTACAAAAGGCTGCGAGAAGTCAGGGAGTGCTAAAACTGGGCAAGTGCTCATAACCTCCTTGAGCCTATCAAAGACTCCCTGTGCCTGTTCTGTCCATCTGAAAGCCCCTTTCTTTGTGAGGTCTGTCAAGGGAGCTGCCAACTGAGAGAAACCCCTCAGAAATCGCTTGTAATAAGCACATAGACCAAGGAACCCACGTAACTCAGTAATGTTCCGAGGGTGGGGCCAATCTCGAATTGCCTGAATTTTCTCCTTGTGCACCTTCACCCCATCAGCATTGATCACATGACCCAGATATAAGACCTCTCTAAGTCCAAACTCACATTTGGACAACTTAGCAAATAGAGATTGGCTCTCCATAATGCTAAGTACCTCCTCAACATGTTTGAGATGGTCCTCCCAAGTACGACTGTAGATCAGGATATCGTCAGAGAACACGAGAACCGATTTCCTCAACTGCTTGTTGAGGAGATGGTTCATACATGACTGGAAAGTGGCGGGGGCATTGGTAAGGCCAAAAGGCATCACCAGGAACTCATAATGCCCATAGTGACAACGGAAGGCGGTCTTGTGTACATCCTCTGCTCGTACACGAATCTGATGATAGCCTGAACGGAGATCAATCTTAGAGAAGTAGATGGCTCCATGAAGCTCATCCAACAACTCATCAATGCGTGGAATAGGGTATCTGTTCTTGATTGTCTTCTTGTTCAAGGCCTTGTAATCTATACACATCCGTAGAGTCCCATCCTTCTTCTTAACCAGTACTACAGAAGAAGCAAAGGGGCTAGAACTGGGGCTAATGAAGCCCATGTCTAACAGCTCATGAATAGTCTTCTCAATCTCATCCTTGTATGCTCTAGGATGACGATACGGAGTGGTGATCACTGGCTTAGCTCCATCCTCCATCTCTATCCCATGCTCAAAACCTCTATCCGGAGGTACACCAGGAGGTATATCACCAAATACTCTGCCATGCCGATCCATCATTGACTGAATGTCAACATGAAATGCTCTACCATCCTGAGGAGTAGGTGTCTTGGACTTCACAAAACAACGTGTGGCCTAGATCACATCATCATGTCTAATAATAGACTCCATCCTGCGAGAAGATACCTCCTTAGGCCCATCGTCAGATGCTGCCCTCAAGATCACCTTCTTTCCACCAGATAGGAACTCTAACTGCATGCGGTGGTGATCAATAATATATCTCCCAATACCCTGTAACCACTGCATACCCAAAATCACATCATAATCTTCTAAGGGTAGGATATAAAAGTCATCCGTCAAGGTGAAATCCCCCATCTGAATGCTGAGCTGTGAGACCCTCCTAGTACAACTCAACACTGCACCATCTGCAACCTTAACTCTAAAACCCTCGAACACCTCAGACTGTAATCCACGCCTCTCAACCAATTTCTGATCAATAAAATTGTGTGTGGCTCCTGTGTTGACCAATCTCATGACTCGCTGTCCCTGTAATGTACCTTTCAACCGAAAGGCATGGAATCTGGGGTAACTGGATAGTGTAGCCATACTCACCTTGGCTGCCGCCACTGACTCAGGGATATCTATCTCTAGCTGGGGTCGCTCCTGAATAACCTCCTCAGGGCTGTCCTCAATATTGGTGTCTGGTATCTCTTCATCCCCCAGCTCAGATGTGACCTCAATCAAGTGAACCCTGCCCTTACCCATACAGCGGTGTCCGGGCTCCCAAGGCTCCTTGCAGGAAAAGCATAATTTCTTCCTCAAATCATTCTGTGACTCCTGATCCATCCTAGGAGGTCTAGATGACTGTCCATCTCTAAACTGTGAAGTATTGGCCTTCTGAGGAGGCCGTGATTCCCTGAATGGCCTCTTATCCGACTGATAAGTAGGAGTGGTGTCCAGTCTCAAGGTCACATCAATGGCGTCCTTAAGAGTGGCCGGCTGGAAGACACGTACCAATCCCTTAAGCCTATCCTGCAATCCCTCAATGAATAACATCACGCTACGCCTCTGGGGCATATCAGGTACCATAACTGCAATGCGCTGGAACTCATTAACATATGCTTCAGCCTGTCCCGTCTGTCTAAGATGTGCCAACTCCCTATAGTAGAGTTCTGTGTCCTTACGGTCAAACCGGGTAATGAGTCGCTCAGTGAACTCCGCATAGGAATGAATTAAGGCATGATCCTGGGTGACCAATCCATGATGCCACCAATCGTAGGCAACCCCATCTAAATGTAAGACGGCAAACTGAATAGCCTCACGCTCTGGCATGGGTCTCAAGGATAAATATATGTCCAGCTTGTGCACCCAAGCACGTGCACTCGTACTCCCCGTACCATCATATGTAGTCAACGTGATCTTCCCAGTAGCTCTACTGAGGTCATAATTCTGCTGCTGTGGTCTAGTGCCTCGGTCTCCTCTGAACCTGGCAGAATCTCTGCGCTGTGCACAGTACTGTGGAAAAGGAAAGACATCCCTGACCTCAGGGGGTAGGGTTCTCCACTCAGCTGTAGCTGCCATGACTGAATCCTGAAATTCCACCTCTGGTGGCTCTACCTGTACTGGTCGTTCACCTGGTGCAAACTGAGGAAGTAAGGGTCTATCCCTGGCCTGTCCACGCCTAGGGGAATGAAGGAAGCTCCTGGCTGATGCGTGTGACCTGTGACTATGCTGACTCCCTGCCACAGATACTGATCTGCTCCGTCTGCCTCTATCTAATTCCAACCGGTCCAAGGCATCCTGTATCCTGTCTAAGGTCTGAGCAATCCTAGGCTGAGTGTCGATGAGGGTTCTCATCATTTCTCTCTCTTCATCATCCTGATTCCTCCTGACATTCCTCTGTTCTTCTGCCATAACTGGTTCCTCTGCCACACCAACCCCAAGCTCGTTTTGGGCTGTCTTGCGTGTGTAATACCTGTCTGTATGCATAGAAAACAATCCTCTGAACCCCACAGGCTAACAGGTCAAAGGCTCTGATACCACTAAAAGATCCCTGATGGATCCCTTTGCTGAAATGAAGTATTGTTTTTGTGATTTTATTTGTTTTATGATTTTTATTAATTTTTTTTTTTGTTTTCTTTTAGACTAGAGAGGAGATGCAGAAGGGGTTTCAGTTTTCTTGAGATGTGTATTTGCCAAGATAGCAAATAGATATACATGCAGCTGCAATCTCATATAAAAATGGACTAAAAATAAATATTAAATGATAGAAAAACACCAGCTAAGAATTTGAGGCACATACCCATCAGATCTGTATTTTATATTCAATGTAAAGCTTGGTTTGCAATCCCACTTGCATACAAACATAGTATTGGCCTAGAAGAGGCTATGCATGCAACTGAAAATGAAGGATCTGAAGAGTAATGCTGATTTGGTACTGCTGCAAGCTTAGATCTGCAATAGAATGCCCTAGAATTTGTCCAATGATGCACAAAAGAAGACCCAGAGTAGGCCTCCAACAAGCACGAACTGGGTTGTCGTCTAATTCACCAAAATCCCTGAGAGTTTCCGTTCCCAAGAGACTGTATGCTATTGCCCCTTCCTCAGAGTTCAGAGCTGCCATGAAGCTTCAAAATTAATATGCAAAAGATGATCAAAAAGTGAATCCAAATTCACTTTTAAGGAACTCCCAAGTTGGCGTCCACTTTAGGGTTCAAAAAGGGATCACAAATAAGAATCTTTGAAAGATTCTTTTATTAATGGAAACTCATAAGTTGGGCGCCCAAGTTGAGGGTCCAACTTCATTATTAAAAGGCCACCTTTTTAACACAACATTGTGTCATCTAGGTGGGGGTCCTTTTAATATTTTATTAATATAAAGTGACATTTGTTACTCACTTTATTTTATTCTTATTAAATATTAAAGCCACACTTTAATATTCAATATTTATTCCAAATCCATCACCTGGCCATTCTGAACTGAGAACTGTTGTAGCCCACGCCACTGATGATGTTGCCACGTGGTAGGCTAACTGACAGTGCCTCTCTAAAAATTAGGGATACCTCTTAAAAAATAGGGATTGTGACCAAAACTCCAAAAATGCTCCTGGAGGTCCCCTGATGCCTCCTGGTCAACTCTCGGTCAAACCCTAAAAAATAGGAACCCTTCCTAAAAAATAGGAAACTGTCGCAAACTGTCAGGAAAGGCTTGTAAAGCTTCCTACCAAGCTCCACTGCCTCTAGATAGGTTCCCTAACCACTCTGCTCACCTACGGGAACCCGGATGATAGGCCAACTCTCATGTCTCTGCTAGACAGAGCTAAAGAGGGGACATGACACAGTAATACAAGAGTCAATACTATTAAATTCAGATTTCAAACATGCAATACTGGAAATCTCTGTTGCAAATGAGCATAAACAGAACTGAAAGTATTATATTTCTAACCTCTATTTGCTGATATGAGAAAGCTGTTGGAGGAGTTCATAGAAATTGCTGATAACAAAATTTCTATTGGATAATACAATGAATTCAGACCTATCCTTGCTGTACGATCCTGTTTTGGCCAATAGAAGGCTGTGACCAGCAGTTAGTAGTAAATAACCCAAAGATAGGGTGCAGCTGGGTATTTGGAGGCCTAAAACTCCTCCTAAAATTCATGTGACTCCTTTCCAAGACAAAAACTTGCCTCTGAATTCCTCACGCCTCCTCTTCACACTATTACGATAGTCCTCTTTGTAGGAAATATGATACGGTTAATGATAAGAGATGGGATGACCTGTTTTGACAACAAAATAGAATGTAATCTGCTCAAAATCCACTTTCACAATTTATAACACTTGCACTCCTATGTACAGCCGGCAGATGACACTCTTGAACTCCACAAAAATCGTTTATTATTTGCCTTGCAAATATTTTCGACTAATCTCCACTTGCAAATCTCTTGAAAATCAAAACACAAATCTGGAAAACGATATTTCAACACAACTCCACAAATCCAAGTATTAAGCACACTTGTGAATCCTGTATGAACCGACCACAAATTGGCTAGGAGGGATTCTGTCCTCGAAACCAATCTTTGTCATAGGGTTTTCGTCCTAGGGCAGAAAGTTGAACAATAGCTCAACTCCACAGTTGGGTTTTTGAAAATAAAATGCCAAGAATATGAATTTCTCTTCTCACATCCTCCTTTTATACTTCCCTTTTAGAATATTTGAGAAATTATATTTAATTTCCCCCATGAAGTGACTTTTAGTTTAAATTTGCGTTTGGACCCCGAAAATAAGTCACTTTATACTAAACTGTCTAACTTTAATAAAATAATTAATTAAATATAAGTTGCCCATAAAGAATTATTTTAGACAACATAATTTAATCAATCAATTAATTATTCCCTTACCCTAATCCCATTTAGCCTACGGGATTTAAAATAGGCTGAGGATCTTCGCCAGTCGCTCATGCATACGAACGAGACATTAAAGGTATAAATTTAAGTTTGTTATTGAGGAATCAGGATATCTAATCTAGTCGTTGCCTATGTGTAGATTTTGTTGATCGTACTATCATTGAATGGTTATTAGTAGGTTGTACTATCTATTTTTCTATCCATACACTTCCAAAAAGGAGCCATACTAATATTTCTTGTTGTTTTTAAGTCTTCAAGCAGTCTGTACTATATTGAAAGGAGGCATAAGCATTCTTGGAAGAGTCACTGCCTTTTGAAATGATGTTTGGAAGTCATTTTAGAAGTTGTACTTCACTAACAAGCTGCCGTACCATTTGCAAATGAGGCGTACCATGTTATCATTGATTTTCAGCATATTGGGAGTGTCTTGTAGGGGACTGTACTGATGTTTAGGAAGGCCGTACCATTCTGATTGGTGTTTGTGATAGCTGATTGGTTCCCAACAGGCTGTACAGTTCTAATTAGTCAGTTTGTGGGCAGATTTCAATGTTTTAGACTTTAATCAACAATCCTATCATTATTAGTGGCCCTGTTTAGAGTGTTCTAGCATGTTGTAGTTTGGCTCAGTCTATGTGGGTTGATTATCATCTGTTTCTGAATTTATTGGACTAACTCTTTGTGTTATAGCAGTGTTACTGGTTTATTAGCATAATATTTCCAGTGCGTTGGTGATTAGTTTTCCTTCAATAAAATTGTCAGCACTTCAGTCTCATACTTATTGTAATTTTGGATGGTAGTACCGCCAAAAGTGATGCATTTCATGATCATCATATTGTAAAAACTAGATGGTATACTGTCAATTGCGTGCATTTCAACATTGAAGGTCTTGGTCGGTTCACCGCTAGACCCACTTGCATCTTCATAGCTCGTCTTGGCATTGATCAAGTCTGCATAGCAATCAGTCATTTTGGCTTGATCAGACTTGTTGTAATCTGCCTATGGCTCCTGCATTTCAAAGCATACTTGTCCACCGAAGAGGTGTAGATTTGGGTCGGCTTTGCCATCTGTATGCTTTTGGTCAGCTTGCCGCCTCTTATATTTCAATAGTGCATCATTTAGTTAGAGTGTGTTATTCGAACATTGTATGCTCTCACCTTGGCCACCTCGGGATCTGGGTGATTAAAAAGTGTGAGGACTTGCATTGGCATTATTATATTGTAAAAAACAAAAAATTAGTGTGGCCCTTTACACTTGGCATGTTTCCCCTTTGGCTTTACAGCTCATTTTCTCTACCTATCCTTAGTCAAGCCAAAAGCCAAAAGCAGTTTAAAGCATGCAAACATTGAAATCCAAGAGCCTATATGAATATTGTTTGCCATTTTAACACACAAAGCAGTTCTTCCTTGATAATTAGCAACATTAGTGTAATATCCCAAAATGGGATATTTTGGACAATTTTGGATTTATGGGCTTTCCAAAAGAATCTTGTTTGGAATTTCTGATTTTTCTCACTTGAATTTCTGCCCTAATTTCTGTACTTTAGATTTCTGCCCAAAACCCTAACTCTGGTTTGAATTTTCTGCACTTTGACTCAGATTTCTGCTCTAACCTTAGGTCAAAATATGACAAAATGCTGCTCCACAAATCAATTCGCCCTTCACAAGGAGTGGCGCTCAAGCTTGGGCTTATCCTAATGCAAGAAATCACTCTCAAGGATGTGAATTGGATCCTCCAATGATAGCGCTCAAGTCTGTTGTAGAGGCTGTTCCAAAGGATATGAAATCTGCTCCAATGAGGTTGCTTAAATGCTGCTCCAAGGTGCTCAGGTCTGCTGTTGTAAACTTCGAATTCAAGAACCCAAGTGATGGTCGATGATGCTCCAACAACCCTCAAAGGATGGCGTTTCAAACTGCTTAAGAGATATGCAAGAAAGATCACTGTTTTAGTCACCAAAGATGGATTCGCCCTTCTTGAATCAGGTCTGAGTTGCTGCTGCTCTGCCAGTTAGGGTTTGCTGCTCCTCAAGCCAAATACTCCACAAAACACCTTGCAAACCTTCTCAAATAGTAGTGCTTCAAGCTAGGGTTAAAAACCTAATGAAATCCACACCAAAACTTCCAAATCTGCTGCTTTAATCTGATCAAACAAATTTGAATATGCAATCTGCCCAAAAACTTCTCAAATCTTCAATGAAGTACAATGGACCTCCATGATGAAGCCCTCTCAAGATGGATCAAGTTTTCGTCCAATCCACCAACTATTCACAAGGGTTTTCGTCCTTGGAATAAGCTGCTATAAAGTGCAGATCAGAAGAATAAATGAACATGCTTGAATGATGTTTGAATTGCCACCAAATTAACTTATATTTATACATGTATCACTTCCTTTCCAATGTTGGCCGACCTAGCATCGTTTATTACCTTTTTTCCTCTTCAAGGCTGATCTCATAGAGTACATGGCGCCCAACTCAATAGGGCTGACCTAGACAGGGATTTTTTCTTTGTTTTAAAAATTGTTTTCCTTCCTAAAAGGGCCGACCCAACACGATGTATTCTAGGCGCCAAAGAATGCCAAAAGGATTTGAATTTTTCCTCTTCTCTTCCCTTCAAGCCTTCTTTCTCAAGTGTGCCAAGGATAGATGTTATTTCATTATTTAATTTCCCTTCACAAGTTGTCCAAACAAATAATGCATCAAGAAAGATTCCATCAGGAAGGCGCACACATGAGACCACATTGTTATAGCTTATCCTTCTTTTGGTGGGTATGAAAGCGTCCATCAAGGCAATCCACCATGAGCAATCAATCTCGAGAGCAAAACAAGTGATAGGAGACCACCAAGCCTCCTTCTGTGACCACTCCGAAAATGGGGACATTACAATTAGCAGGCCATTCTTTCTTCTGGAAGCATATGAGTAGATTTCAGTATCCTATGACAAGGTTTCAGCATCTTCAAATAGAAAATAGAGCAAGACATCTTCAAAGGCGGTATTCATGATAGTTTGGCAGGAGTGTTCAACCTATTACAGCAGCAAAAGCATCTTCCAAATTGCATATATTAGTATTTTGGTTCAGGTGTGAGCATTCTATGGGAGGCTGAAAAGTCATACAGTACTATCAAGTTAATGATACCATATGAGCTTCTAGGGTTTTGTGGATGTTGCAGATTTGTGGTTGTTACCCATGGTTTCCAATCAGATTTTGAACTTATTTTTGTGGATGTTGCAGATTTGTGGTTGTTACCCATGGTTTCCAATCAGATTTTGAACTTATTTTTGTAGTCACATGGGTTTTGATATGATATGAAGATTCAAGGGCAAAATCATAGGGTTTCAGGGCAGGTACCAGCTGTACTTAAGAGTATTATCCATTGCAGTTTTCAATGGCAAATTATTGTGTGATTTTTATTGGCTTCACCAAACCTTGTTCTTAGGTTTTTTGATCAGATTCACATTCAAAGGATGCAACTGTTGTTCCCAGCCTTAAAATTCTAAAACCATGCCTCTTCATTTTGGTGATAGAACAAAGGGTTAGGGTATCAATTTTGGTGAAATTAATGGTGGATCCATGGTGGTCATGGTTTTCGTATCCATCAGATCATTCACCAGTTGCGGCATGGAAATTGCTTAAAATTCTTAAAAGATCACTCATGTGCATATTAATATTTTTAGCAATGACCATTTCAGACAGTTGTCATTTCGTATCATGTTCTATTCCGAGCGATTAGTAAGAGCCTATTTTAGATTGTTTGTATTCTATTAGTTGTTTTATAATAGGCATGCTTTAAAGTTCCTTTCTTTCCACTTTTGTTGTAGCTTGTGGGTAGGTTTGGTTTAAAACAAATTTTTTTGGATATTTTATTATTATTCTAAAATCCCTAAAAGGTATTCATTGTAACCTTGTAACATCCCAAATTCTGATTTTTTGCAATTTTTTGTATTTTCTAAATCTTTATGTTTTTTCTGGATGTTGGCAAACTGAAATAATTTAAAATATTGACAGCTGCAGCAGTTCAACTATACTCAAAATGGAATAACAATAAGGAAATCTCAATCGAATTTATTCATTAGCAGTTCTGAAGCAATTACAATGATAGATATGCAGATCTGGGAATGTAAATCTCTGAATTACATACAATAAATATCAACTCACTGCATGACAGCACTGGATAATAGGATGAATGCTAACCAATACAAAGAATAAAGGGCTGCGGATGAGGAAAAAAATTGTTGCTTCAATGCTGGTACCCGCAATCTATAAATTGACCCGAACTTCTGCATGTTCTGAATGTAGTGACTGATCTAGAGACAAGTGTGAAGTGCGGTAAGGTGCAGATCTATCACTCAGCTGCAATCCCACTTCTTGGGGCTACATTTGATCATTGAATGGTGTGGCAGGATGTGTAGAGTGCGGCAGGGTCTTACTCTAGTTGAACCTTGGATGCTGGCTGCCTGCACCTATGGTAATTTGTTGATTCAGTCAATGCAGTCTGTGGCAACCCTTAACCTCTCCTTTGATCCAGAAAACCTGTGATATGCTGAATTTGGATTTGCTACGCAAATAATTGCCCCAGCTGGTAATAATTTGCAGTGGTAGGGTAAAGATAGTATTCGCCTTAGTGCAGAAATCTGGGTGATTCAAAATGGCTTAATGAAGGTTTGGAAAATTAGTGGATCATATGACTGTTGTGATTTTGCCTGTATGTAAGGATTTGACAGCAACTTATGAATAATTTCCAGTTGCAGCTTTCAATGAATGTTGTGGATGATAAGAAATTCATGCCTTGGAATGGCACTCCAAACTGATGTGTCTGCAAGAGTCAATCGCCAGCTTGAAAAATGCACAGTTATCCAATTTCAGTCCACCTTGCACCTGCGAATGGAATTGCCAAGCAAGAGACGGGTTTTCGTCCTAACCTCCCGAAATAGAGAGCCAAGAGGGTTTTCGTCCTCTTAGATTGCAGAAATACAGCCAAGGGTTTCCATCCTTGGATGCGAAATTGAACACACAACTCACAATGAAAATGCCAAATGAAATCTTGATGATGAAATCAAACTAGGTGCCTCCCTGATATACCTTTCCAAATCGGGCCCTTGGGTCATAAATTTCCCTTCAAGTATTTAAAAATACTTTTTATTTTAGTACTAGTGTTTAAAAACACCTTTTATTTTAATTATAATAATATTATTAAGTTGCCCCAAAAGTTAGAAATTATTGGGTCCAACTTAAAATAATATTATTAATTATTTTACTCTGAAAAAGGGGACATGACAAACCTATAAATAATTGCTTTGAGCACATGAACTCTTAATGATAGTTGAAGTCAAGTGTATGATGTAGAGATTGTCATTCAAGTATTCGATTTAAGTTTTATTGTGTTCTTGTGTTACATTTCTCTAAGTGGATTATGGTAAAAAATTGTGTTGAGTCCTGTATTAACACCCATCTTTTGTCTTAGTGAGTAACTTTGTGTGTTTTTGAGGGTTTGCATTTCTTAAATCTTACACTGTGGTTTCATTGTCAGCATTGGTTTGTTTAATCCTTTCTCATTTATGTGGATCTACTAGTCTTTGCTTTCAGCCAGCTATTAAGCATTTATGTTTAAATTTATTTTGTTAAGTTGCAAGCTTTATTCATTAAAATACCTTGTTCGTGAGGTAAGTACCTTTCAGGTCTTGTGCTCAATTTCCGGGATCGAAAAAGATAGGTCAAGTTTGCTCTCAGTTATTTCATTTAATGCAAACACCCTATTAGAATCTTGTATAGTGTACATAACTGTTAATTCTTGTTCATAGCTTTAGGTTTAGGAGTAGTGTTTAGATCTCAAGGAGCTTCAGAGCAGTAGAGCTTCATACGAATCTCAGAAATATATTGCAAAATTTTAGATTATAATATATTTATGTCTTTTGCTACATTTTAGGGATTCATTTTTGCTAGATTTGATAAGTGGGTTAGAAGTAGTATATATGCTCTTAAAATATTAGCTATAAGATGAAATTCTTGTTATTGAATAGCACATGAGATTTTCAAATTCCTAACATCCACTAGGTACAGTTTAGCTAAACCAGTTGAAGATTAAATATATTCTGGTCAAGAATATGGTGAAAATGCTGTCCAACACCAAGAGGAAGTGTATCATATCCCCTATATGACATTTGCATTATATGTTATGAATTATGTATATTCAAATGCATACTTCGTGACTTCTGTGTATCCAATTACATACCTTATGAATTACTAATAATTTACATATATGAATGTATTGTGAGACTCTTCATACCTTTCCTATCATTAAATTATATATATATATATATACGATATGATAATATAGAAGTAATTATAAATTATATTATCATAATAAATATATATATATAACATAATAGAAGTGATTATAAATATATATATTATCATAATAAACAAATATATATATATAACATAGTAGAAGTGATTATAAATATATATATTATCATAATAAACAAATATATATATATATATATATATATATATTATCAATATAATAGTAATTAATATATATATTAATAATAGCAATACAACTCAATAAATAATAATAATAAGATCAATAATAATAAATAATAAATTAACTATTACATGATCGGGCTTCTTGAAGAGACGCCAATCTCTAAATTGGGAATCTTTGCAAATGTCCTTTCATAGGTATTTAAAGAGAGATCGCTCCCTCCAAAGGGGCAGAAACGGGGACAGCAAGGAAAGCGAAGGAAAATAGAGAAAAGGTTTCCAGCAGCAGCAGAAAATAGAGGAGATTTTGAGGAGTCAACATCAGATATCTAATAAGGAAAAAGAACTTGTTTTGCAGATCGGGGGTAGGACCTACAGTCCAAAGTCAGCAGCAATAAAGGTAAGTGATAATTAAGGTAAATTAAGATAAATTCATAATTAAGGTAAATTAAGATAAATTCATAATATCATGTATATTGGTTTCTATGAATACCTCTATCTATCTATCTATCTATGAATGATAGTAATAACAATATGAATTCTATGTAAATCATTACAAATTACAATGAAATATCTTATCAATGTGTCAACTTATGATGAACAATTGTATAAACACGAATACCATATAATGGTATTTCGAATTGCAAGGTAAATGTCTTTAATCTATGCATTATGGTAATAATAAGTACAAGGGAATATTGAAATGAAGACCATGTCTCCGTAGCCCTTATTATTTCATCAAGTAGGTATTGTAGGGAAAGGCGGAGTAATCCCATCTTCTGTGTAGATCCCAAAGGCTAGGAATTAGTTCCCATGGCCGGGTCCGGAGGTCTTGTAATTGATCCCAAAGGTCGGCACATAGTTCCGTGGCCGGATCCGAGGCTCCGTTTATAGACCCCAAAGGCTGGGACTAAGTTCCGAAACTGGGTCCAGGGGTGGTTTCAGCACGCCCTAGCATGTAAGATCCTAATTCCTTGGTGAATAGTAAGAGGGGAGAGTATGGATCTGAGTTATGTTCAATATTCATCCTAATGTACTTATGGGATGTATTCTAGAATACAAGAACATATTACTGATAACTCATGTTACTTCATCCTTCAAGGAATAGTAGGTTATGTGGGGAATGGCGGTATAATTCCTACATGTGAATGGTTTCTTTGCGCTTTACATATCCATTGATTGGTACGGTAAGAAGGGCGGGTATAATTCCTTCCATGTTTTGGTTTCTTAGCGCCCATGTCATGTAAATCCTAGTTCCTGATGAATAACAAGAGAAGAGGATATGGATCTTGAATTATGATTTATAGTATAGAATAGTCATCAATAGTGGATGACAATCATGAATGAAATATTATCATTGAACTTGTTGATCTTATCATTGGAATTTAATGATCTCTTATGTTACTAATGTCTCCTTGAGAATCACTTTGGATGCAGATTCAGGTTTAAGTATTTCCTCTAGAAAGGGGACATTACAAAGTGATGCTATGAAGGATAGAGATTGTCTGTATAATTATTTAATCTTAGACAATGTGCAACATTTGTTGCTTGGGATGCCTTCCTTTGGAATAGGGAGATTTTAATCATATCTTTGGGAACATGCCTTCTTGTAGAGAAACAATTTTCGTGCACTAAAATCCTATCAAGAGAAGCAAAGAAATTTTCAATCAGAGACAGCTGCAGAAAGGCAAAATCCTGTCACTATGTTCTTGTTGTTGAATGAGTTCTAGAAGGAAATGGGATCATTCAATATGCGTTCCTCTAATTTGAAAGATATTTAAGAAGATAGAGTGTTGTCTTTCAGCTATACTACCATGTTTGTTTTTCTTCAAATCTCTGGCTTTTTGCATGTGATAATATGATATTATTTAAGTGAAAAATCTAATTTGAAAGGTATAGCATGATCACATAAACGATTTTTGTATGGTGTCTCTAGAAAATTGGAGTTTCCCATCTTGAACAATTTATGAGTACTTTTCATCTTTTAGTTAAGTTGCATTTTTGCATGTTTTTTTGAAAAATTTCCTAGCAATAGCGTTATTATTATATTCAGATCTATTCATAAAGTAGGTCGTTGTAATATGCAGAGTTGAGAAGATTGGGGTAGTAGAAGTTCAAGGCCAGTCTGGTCATTTGAAAAGACGTCAAATATTGATTGCTGACAATTGTGGCAGCAGCTTGGAATTTATCATATGGGATGAGCAAGTTCTTCTCTCAAATCTCTTCAGGTAATGCAGAACGTAGAAAGATTTAAGTAAATGATAGTTGAAGAAATGAACAATTATAGTATCATAAAATCAAGTGTTCCATCCTGTTTGTTTGTCACATGTTGTGCTGAAAGTTCCTTAACAATGTTCCTTTCTTCATATTTGGTAAAATTTCAAGATTATATTTACATTATTCTAATTGAGACACTGGACAGTGAAGGTAGTTGGATTGCATTGGAAAAGCCTTTTATTGCACGGGATTCAGACTGTGGCATAGGGACATCTGCAGGAATTTGTCTTGAATATGGTAGTGCAACACGGCTGTACTGTGTACCATATGTCTATCATGAAGAGGAGGTAAGCCAATGATGTGTATCTTGCATTGTCGTGAGTGTTTGACATAGAAAAGTTAGAAGTTTGGAACTGAGATTTAGAGGCATTCTCTTCATCAGGTGATCCTACCATCACAAAATCTGACTCAATTAACAAGACCTTTGAATATTTCTAATTGTACCAAATTGGAATGTGGATCCCAAGGAGTTAGAACCTTTCAAGTACTTCTGCGTTGTGACTCTCAAGGTTCTCTTGACTTCAGCAATTTTCCGTTTCGAGTAAGTTTCTCTGACGCATGTTATGCATCTTGTTCTGTGCCTTTAGAGATATTATCAGATACAGACCTAGTTTTTAGTTTATAGGTCACAATCAAATATCCATCCACAGATTTCTTTGATAATTTATGAACACATTTACAGATGCTGAAGGTGTGATTTGGATAGCATTACTGGCAAAAATGTCATTGCTTCTGAAACATAAAATTGAAGTTGGTTTCTTTTGATTGTAATCTGTTATTATTTTTTCTGTTTGCAATTTGGCATAAGAATCATAAGCATCTCTCTGTTAGCCATGTAAGGAATTGATCCAAAGAATATTAAATTAATATTGAAATTATATTTAGAAGGATTAGAAGGTGAAAGGTCACACATGATCCTTCATTTCTCCTGTGGAAGCAGTTGTGCAGTTATGCATGATATAATTCTTTATAATAATGAAATAGTGATGGATCTTGGTTTTGGCGCTTCATCCTTTGTTTATCTCTATTGATTGGTAAAACTAACACGTGGTATCAGAGCAAGGCAAGCAAAATCAAAAGAGGTTGTAGTGAATTTCCTGGAGTATGAGGTTTCTTTTTGAAAATTCGAATATAAATTGTTTTTCAGAGCAAGGCTCTGTCTTCCACTTGGATGTTCTGGTAGGAATTGGTATTCTTGAGGAGCTCTGGTACCAGGTTGACTGTAATGGAGGGCACACTACTCATAGTTGTCTTCTTCTTTCTGCTGGATGTGGTTGCTAACAATATATGTCCAGTATTAAGCAACACAGATGATTATTTGTTGGATTTTGCATCCAGTCCATCCAATGGATTTGCATAATGATGCTCTCCTTGTCTGTATTGCTTTGATAAAGGAGTTGTAGGTGAGTCAAAAATGCCAAGGGAAAGTGACTCAAATTCGATGCCTAGAATAGGGCCATCTTCTTGCAATTGCTCCCCCAGCTGAGCTTCCACAGCAGCAATCATCCTCACTTCTGCAGGAGTCAAGTGCTCTACCCTTTCACTTGTGAGTTCTCATTACTAAACATCTCTGATTCCTTGAGGTATTTAGTCACTGTAGTAAATGGCCATCATTACAGAAGGAGAGGGAGAAGGCATAGTCTGTTCTTTGCCTTCTTTAGCTTTTTGTCTGTTAGCCTCCTGTGGCAGAGTCACATCTGCAGTTGCTTTTGAGAAAGCCCCAACTGAAAACATAACTGTGCCCTCAGTACCTCTGATGGATAGTTATCATCTACAACACAAACAATAACCGCTGCTTTTCTCTCTCTATAAATTGAAGGAGAATTATGGATCCACAAGGGAAAACAAAGCATTCCCACTCAAGTTTGTATTTTTCAGTGTCGAACTTCTTGGGAGTTTTCATCTTTCTCTTAATGTTAATGTTGATGTCCTTTCTGTCTACCTCTGCCTATGTCTCCATCCTTTTATTGCTTTTGTTCATCCTTGCCCTCACAATCTACACATTTCCATGTAGAAAGTTGCACTATAAAGCCACATTTGTTCAGATCTACTTATATGAATGTTTTTAGATGGGTTATCAAATGTATATTTTGCTGAAACGTTGAATTAGGAATCTGGAGGTCACAAGTTCAAATCCCCAAAGCGAAAAAAAAAAAGATTTTTGCACACTTGGTAAACTGAGTGATTTTTTCACATTTGGTAAACTGAGTTTTTGCTGGAAACCAGGACAGTTTGTACCTCCCATTACACAACTTGCCATAAATTCTTCATCGAATCATATTTTAAAATTTTCAGTGTTTTGAATCTAGACTCAATAAGCTTTCCATTGAAATGTTCCTTAGTGGTAATGACTGAAATTTTATTCCAACTTAGCTAAGAATACTTGCAACAAATAACCATTCAAATAAAAAGGAACAAGTGCAACATGTGGTCAATGAAATCCCAACTTCAAATAGCTCTATTCCTTTGCTCAAATGATGCAATTACAAAATAATAGTTCGCTGCCCTCTATGACAGTCATGCACAAATTTCAGATCAGACCTTCAACCTATTACAAAATGTCTTCAAACTCTTGACAAAAGATAACTAAACAATGAAGAATGATTGCCAATCGATCCCCAAATGATTCCAACTCTAGTTGACCACTGAAACACAATGAAATGTGACTGTAGGTGGTCTGATATAACTGTTATATAGGACTGATATGCCTGTCCTCTTCCAGCAAGATGAAAGATGGCAAAATCTCCCTCAAGAAGCCCAACGATAGCTCCTAGGCTTGAGTGAATGGTTGGGAATGATCACCACAAGTGCCAATCTATGATGGATGTCAAACACAATGTTTGTATGACTGTGCTAATCCTGTAGGTGGCTGCAACTGACTGTGGCTGAATAATGAATGGCTGGAAGTTGTTCAAATCGCCCCAAAATACTTGATACAAAGCCCGCTTCAATGATTCTCAATGATAGAATGATCATCCAAGACCTGCAATATCTCCCTAATACCTGCAAATTCAATCCAATGGTGAAATTAGAAGCAATATCACCTTACAATTCGTAGGGGGTCATCACCCTACAAGGCAAGGGGTCATCTCCTTGCAATAAAGCATGAAAATCGGAATCTTCAAGCTTGCAAATGAAGTAAAAACATACTAAATCAGTCATGTTCAAATGTGATGAAATCCTCTATTTATTCTTGGCCGATTGGGTTGAGGCATTGTAGTTGTTTCCTTGCATTTAATTTCTTTCCAATTGCATTGAATTTATCAATTGCCCCTCTCCTTCTATGGCGAATCCTTCTTGGGTAAATGTGCTTGGCATTGCTCTTTGTTTAAATGCTTTTCTTCTATCACAACCATGGGCGAATCCTCTTTGGAGTAGTTGGCATATTTTGAAATGCAAATGTCCTTCATTGATCCTTGGGCGAATGATCCTTCTTGTTTAGGCGAATGTGTCTTTAGGTGAACTTTACATCTTGGGCGAATATCTTTTGGCTTAGGTGAAAGCACCATGGCTTGGGCGAATCCAACCTATGCTTGATGATTGTCCCTTTTGGCCATTGGAATCCTCTCTCCATGCAAATAGATCTCTAGGTGAATGTGTTTTTCCTTAGGCGAATGATATCTTCAATGCCCAAAGATCTTTGAGTGTAGCTGTTTGGAGATGCAATCAAATGCCAGTTGCCTTTCCCATGATCCAACTGATTGGCACATGATCCTATGTAGCCTTGTTGAAAATGCCTTTGACAATTGATTTTCCTTATGCAACTCGCACATGATCCAATGTAGTGAATTTAGCTCCTCCAATGCTTGGTCGATGGCTGATTTGAATTGGTATTGAATTGATGTTTGCACTTCCAATGATAATGCTTGGGTGAATGCATCATGGTGTAGGCGAGTGATCCTTTTCCTTGACCGTTGGCATTTGAACCTTGTCTTCCTTGGCGCATGATCCAATGAATGATTCCTTCCCTCATAGCCGTTGGGTTCTTTGGCACATGATCCCATTCCTTGTCCACCGAATGCTTCATTCTCCTATGCAAATGCCCCTTGAAATGATCATTTGCAATTTGAACTTTATTTCCTTCTTTTGAATTTGAATTGAGTTCCCTCCTTATGCACTTGTTGGGCTTTTCCTTGATGACCGATTTCGTTATGAGAGATCATTTGAATTTGAATTTATTTTCCTCCATGATGCATTTGAACACCTTTTGTTTAGCTTGGACCTATTTGTTCAAACACACTCAACACATATTGTCAATAGGTTCTATCTCAATTCCATAAGAAATAGATTAGAGAAAATTTAATTAAAGATTTCATTTTCCCTTTTACAATTTGGCCTTAGAAAACACTTATGAATTTGGCCCCTCAATTATAGGTCCTACCCCCCTGAATATGAGAAATTACAATAGGAATTGCAATTCCCACATGATTAAGCCCTTATGATTTTGGCTTATAAGAAAAATACAGTGAAGATTATTTTACCAAAATCACTTCCATTCCCTTACCATGTGTTTTAGCCTACGGCAATGATGAATAGGCTAAACACTCATACCACTTGTTGATCATTTTGGAAATGAGGACATGACATCCATTGAGTGGTGGCATGATAGAATTTGCATAGTAGAGGTCAAAAATTTGAAAGTTCGAACATTGAGTCAGATTTTTGAAATTGCATTGGTGAAGATAAATTGGATATAGCTCAAACAGAAAACTTCAAATGGTCTTTAGCTTTCTTGTCTTAAAGTCAAAAACTTATTATGATCACTTGTTATTCATTGAAGGGGAGTACTTTGAAGTTGAACACATTGGTGATGTTACTTTTGTGTAAAAGGTTTGTGAATCATTTTGGGTATATAAATCAATGTAATCCGTGAAATTGCTTGGAAAATGAGGGGAAGATTATAAAAAATTCCACTTTTGGATGTAATTTCTGCCTGAAATCGAATAAGGAGGCTAAAAGAAACTATTACAAAGTGTTGAAAGTTGTGTAAAAGGGAGTTGAAGGGTTTGTCCACATTTAAGTATTGTCGAGGGTCCCTGATTCAGATTGAAAATTGTGTTTGATGCATTATGGTTGGTGTTGGTATACATCTCTTTTGCTATGTACTTTCAAATCTTGGGTCTATAATGGATTCCAATGGCATCTCAACTTATTATATTCAAGTAGAAGAAGGTGATGAAGGTGATTTGATGGCTGAATGTTGGAGAGAATTTCATACCACATTTATGCACTTATATCAACAATATTCACTTTTGGAAATTGAGATTGATCAATTACAAATAAAAGTTGAACTTAAGGACAAACAAGCTGAAATTTCACCTATTGTCAAATACGTGGTCAAGCATGTTCTTGAATCAAAGGTCAAACTTCTTGTTCAAACTTCATGCAAAAATTTCGAAACATCATGAGAAGTCTTTGGAATCTGCTCTGGTTGTCCATCATCTCTATAGAAGTCCAAGAATATCACGAGGATGGTAAGTCAGCCTGTTTTGAAATAGTGGGAAACATTTCAAGGTAAAGAATATGCTGGTCTAGACTCTAGAGTATAAGGGTTGTGTTGATTTTTATATATCTGAATACTCAAAACTAATTGTTTTTGTTTAAAGGGGTTTCTAATTGATTGTAATGAAGTGCATCTGCCATCCTTGCAAAATTTTTTAGATTGTTCCATTAGGGCATTATCCTTGCAAGCTCTTTCAAATTATGAAGTTAGTTCCTCATCATTGTCTATAGGTCATCTCACTAATTGTTGTGTTGAAACTTTATCTTCATGTGTTATTCAAATTTGTGAAGATAATTCGTCACACTTGTTGGATGGTTAATTGTCTACCTACAAAGTTTCTTGAACACTGTCATATCCCCTCTCCTATAGGCCGACTATCATCATTTTGAAGAAGTCGATGTAATGTTTAGATTAAAGATTTAAACATAATAAAGATGTTGGAGAAAGGTGGAATATTTTTAATATGGACTGATTCCATATTGGCACTTGCTTGGAGTTTTAACATAACATAAATTTATATAAGCACCACATCTAATAAGACAAAAGTCTTATGTGAAGACCACCAATTAATAGATGCTATGCGATTTGGTTATGAAGTAGTGTGATCCTCAAAAAGAGTAAAGGGAAGCAATTATGTTAAAGGTGATGCATAAAAAGACACGGACTCACTAAAGGAAGGAGATGCGATTCTATGAAAGGCTGCCACTATGTTTATGAGGGCAGCGATTAGTTTTGAAGTACTATGATTAAAGTTTATAAAGGAGGGCAGTGCTTCATATGTTACAATTTGTCTTATTCAAATAAAATGTGAAGAGGTGCGATTAAGTGTAATTGCGTTTGTAATAAAAAGACAGAGATTAAACCAAGAGCTGTGATCAATCTTGAAGGGACATGTCTATAGTGATGGATCGACTCTCTTCATAGACATTGAGTGGTATAAGAGGAAGGAATAGGGAATAAGAAGATATACAGGGAATAGGAACTGTGTTAGAGCAGAGATAAATCTGCAGACTTCAGCAGTAATATATATATATATATATATATATATATATATATATATATATATATATATATATATATATATATATATATATATATATATATATATATATAGTACATCAGCAGAGATATATATGCAGTAATTAATAACAACAAATATTGTTATTCTCTTAATACTGTTATTCTTGCTATAATTTAGTCTATGCACTATAGAACCAATGTAATGATTCCCTTAAGGCTCTCATCCAACTGTCAATCCTTTATGGAGGATACTGCATATAAGGAATGCAAGTAGCTAGGACTCCATTCCGGTAGGGACACCCCGAGTGGGGCTGGGAGGCCGAATGGCGAGTGTCATTTCGTACATCCTGAGCTGGATGGAACGGCTCAAGGCGCCTTTTATGTGGTGTTCCATAATGACGATGGACTGTTGGAGGGAAACCTTAAAAGGAATCCCATGTGTACATGCTGTATATTATAATAGTGATTAGAATTCTATTTGTAACATCATTGGATTATATGTTTATTTTTCTGTTGATAACTAACATGATTGCAGGACCTAAATCAGGTTTATCTTGCTTAAAGCATTCAATTGGTAAGTTACAACCCTAACTATGTTAAATTTGTGATTCTAGGGTAAGATTTAGGGCGATCCCAAAAGGGGACATTACAAACACCTACCTGTTCACATTATGGCAGAAAAGGTTATACCCCTAGATCATGTTTTCATTTACATCCTTATATCTCTTGTAGCAAGACCATGCATGTTGTGAAACATTGTAATGTTTGAAAACCTTGTACATAGTGTATGGGACAATTGCATTTTGGTTGTATTGACCAAGCCACATGGAGGTTAGAGAATCATTTGGTGGACTTAAGACCCTATAGGAGAGTCCATTTTCCTATTAATGATGGTGACATTTTCTTTAATGATACCGCATCCTTGTCTACTATTCGTTGTGAGTTTGCTACTACAGCTGAAGATGTCAATATTAGTCCTATTTATGGTAGTCTAGATAATATTTATGGATCTAATTCTGGCTAAGGTTATGCAAATGATATCATTGACATGAGCCTTGAAATATTTGATAATAGGGCAATTGTAGGGATGACATGCTAGTTCATAGCACATATGATTGATTATGTATCTACCTATCCTAGTTTTGAGGCTTTGGAGTTCAATGTTTTGCCCCTTGTGACATTTTAGCACCATAGATTTTGTCTCTTGCATTGAGACTACCTCTTTCATTAAGGTAATC
The DNA here is from genome assembly GCA_027924645.1 of Cunninghamia lanceolata. Taxonomy (NCBI): domain Eukaryota; kingdom Viridiplantae; phylum Streptophyta; class Pinopsida; order Cupressales; family Cupressaceae; genus Cunninghamia; species Cunninghamia lanceolata. The sequence continues at coordinate 14,394,314 of BSBN01001048.1, forward strand.
TTTAATAATAATTAATTATTATTTAAAAGGACATCATATGGTTAATAGACCTTATATTATAAGGGGGTTATAATGTTTTTTTTAAAAGCCAATAATAAAGCACATTATTTATACCCAAGTGAAGATATAATATAAAGTCAACAAAAGCAATATTATTATTTTATTATTAATGATTAAAAAGCTCATTGGAAGTCGTGCTTTTCTAAGGGAGTATAAAAGCTTTACTCAAAGGCTAAATGGAATTCATTCTTCATTTGTCGTTTATGAGTTCTTGGCATTGGAAGAGAAGAAATGAGGGTTTTCTGCACATTTTGGCCATGGAGAGCGTTGCTACTTCATTGCTCCAGCATTCCCGAGGTTGTGGAATATCAGCTGAAGGTTGCATGTTTGATTGGCTTCATCCTACAATCATATTTGATCTAATTTGTGAAGTTTTTTGCAAGTTTTGTTGAGGAATTTATTGAGGGTTTGAATTAGAAATTATTGTGAAGGGCAGATTGATTGATGGCTGCATTTTTTATCAACATTGGCACACAACCTTAGGCCGTACTGCTGTACCTGCAACAACCGTACAACCCAGCAGCTTCATATTTTATTCTCAAGGCCAAAACGTCTTGTGTTTTGTGCTCATATCCTCTCTACTGTGGTTGGCTAGGTGAATGCATGAAGATTAGTGTTTAAGTTTGGTGGAGAAATTTGAATTTGCTGCTATATTTCATCAACAAGGGTTTCATTAATGGCTGCCATTCATTTCCAGAAATTTGTGACATTGCAAGCATGGCTTCCGGGTATGAATAATTGCTTTTGTTATTGAAAAGAAAAAAAAAATAATCTGATTTCAATATATTTAATGCATGCTTCAGATTTGAGTCAGCTAAGTTCATTTCTTATTTATATATATACCATTTCCCATGCATTGCATTTTCTTCTATATTATTCAAAAAAAAAACAAAAAAAAAAGAAAACCTTAGAAGAACACAAAATATCAATCAGCAGTTGCACAGAAGATATCATAAGGGACAGGAGGGTCATCACATTGGTATCAGAGCTGCCATCCTGTGATTGAAAACAAAATTACATGAGCAAAGGTGAAAAGATTTTTGTTTATACCAAAGGAACAAGTCACTGGCAGCCACCGGAATTAGTCGAAGGTGATACTGCTTCTAGAGTGATTGGTGTTCATAAAAGTTCATCCAGTGAGAGTGACAGAGTTCCTGATCATCATCAGAGTTCATCTGATAGTGGCGAGAGTGTGACAGGTGCTATGGTAGACAGAGAAAAGGGACGTTCAGGATCAGTCAGTCCCAATACCAGAGCAGAACAGAAGTTTGACAATATGATGGACATGATGTCACAGCTGCTAGGGACTATGAGACAGTTTATAGTTTCGCAGCAGGGTGGTTATGCAAGAGAGACCAATGGCACTCAGGGCCGTGGACAGCCGACCATACCGGCTGATCGTGCTACCATTTCATCAGGTTCAGTCTTTAGGCTTTTACAACCTGTTTTTGCTCCCAGGGAGGTGCCACAAGCACTAGAGATTCCAGTTGTTCAGGAACCACATGTTGTTTCAGCTGTTGATATTGTTCAGCACCATGCTGAGTATATGACAATGCCACCAAAGGTCAGGCAGATGTTGACCTTTAATCAAATTTTGGATCAGAAGAGGCCTCGAGGGGGTGGTACAGGTAGGATAGATCATAGGTCACCCCAAGCTACACAGGGTCACCGTGACTATCAGCATGCTGTGAGTAAGGTATCTATGCCATAGTTCGATGGTAGTGGTAAATGTACTGCAAGGTCATGGGTCCAGAAGCTGGACAACTATTTGGCTTTGAAGCCAATGCCTGAGGATGAGGCTATCAATTTTGCCAAAATGCATCTTGAGGGTGAAGCACATGAATGGTGGTATCATGGCTTGGTGACATTGGGTCACAATTTGATTACTACATATGATGAGTTCACTAATAGGCTCATCGAATGGTTTGATCATAAAGATCCCGAGTTATTCTTCAGGGAACTTGCACATCTCAAACAGGTTGGCTCTTTGGAGTCATACATTACAGAGTTTCAGCATTTAGCAGTGATGGTTCCCAGCATCTTATAGAGAAGACTAGTGGTTCTATTTATTGAAGGATTAATGGATCCTTTGCGTGGATGGATCAAGGCATTTGAACCTCCCACCCTACAGGAGGCTATGAAAAATGCACGTAGCATGGAGTTGGCTGCCCCAAAAAGGCAGTTTCCACCTAAATCCATCACTCCTATGGATGAGAGCCCTCCTTTAGTTGCTGATCAGAAAAAGAAATCAGCAACTAAGGTTGATGAAGAGACACGTGATGATCTAAGGAAAAAGTTGTGCTACTGGTGTAAAGAACCCTACACTAGAGACCATGTTTGTCCTTTGAGGCCCAAGAGTAAAGTAAATCGTATGGAGTGGTTCTATGGATGATAATAAGATGGGAGGAGCATGTACGGAGAAAGGAAGAGATGCTAAGTTGTCTCCTTTGGCATTAGACACTCACGTTCAGAGCCAGGGATCTTTTAGAGTTAGAGGAGTCCTGAATGGGCAGCGATGTATCACATTGATTGACACTGGTGCCACGCATAATTTCATTGACGAAGGATTGGTGGCTAGGCGAGGACTTCAGGCAGAGGACTTCGAGGGTTTCAGGGTAAGAGTAGCAGATGGTTTTACTCTTACTTGCACTAGGAGGATTCTTAATCTCACCCTATTGTTGAATGATTACGAGTTCTAGGATGATTTCTATGTTGTCAGCTTGGGTGAGATGGACATTGTGTTGGGCGTGAAGTGGCTTTAGACCCTTGGGGAATTTTACCTCAATTTACAGACAATGGAAATGAAATTTGAGATGTCTAGTAGAAAATATGTGTTGAGGGGAATTGCAGATGGTAGTTTACGTGCCATCTCCGTCAGTAAGGAGAAGTTTGAACAGGTGGTGGAGGAACATGAGCATATCCAAGAGGAGTATAATTCTATTCATTCCTCCAAAGGTTCAGGGGAAGGTAACTCAAATCAGCAAGGGGTTACAGATGAGTTCTACAGCGTGTACATTGTGCGGAGTGCATACAGTTTCACCTTTGATCCACTTGTACATGATTTGATTCTGATGCATAACCATTGTGCGCACAAGTTAGATAGTTGGTATGATGCATTACTTTGCGCAGCTGAGGGAAGCAAATCATTTCAATTTTCAGAGTTGCTTCCTCCTGAGGTTCATACTCCTGAGGTACATGACATCGGGAATGATCTTGATTATTGTGCTTGGTCAGTTATACTCATGATGGTGCTTCAGAAGTCGGTTGGAGATATGACGGACATTCTACGGGTTTTCCCTTGGGACCCAGGTGGAGTGGTGTTTATATGCAGTGGAGATTGCTTGGGGACAAGCAATTTCAGGGAGGGCAGACTGTAATGTCCCCTTCTTAGCCAGTACTAGTTGCAGAGGGGTTAGCCTATTATTTCGACCCATGTAGGCTAATGGACTTGGATAGAAGGTCCACTGAGGCAGTTGCTTGGTCAGTTGATGACCTTACATCTCTCCAGTGCTTTGGTTGGTTTAGAATTCGACCTTTGCAGAGGTTTTTTGGACTTAGTTTGACACACTTACTATTTATAGTAAGACTGTGGTTGTAGAGAGGGACCCCTGCTATTTTTAGTAAGGCGGTTGGATGCACAGAGGGAACCATGGTGAACCCCTAGGTTCAGACAGAATTGAGAAATGATGTTTAATTATGAAGATAAGTGATTTTAATTATTATAAAGGTAATCTTTAATAATAACTAATTATTATTTAAAAGGACATCATATGGTTAATAGACCTTATATTATAAGGGGGTTATAATGTTTTTTTTAAAAGCCAATAATAAAGCACATTATTTATACCCAAGTGAAGATATAATATAAAGTCAACAAAAGCAATATGATTATTTTATTATTAATGATTAAAAAGCTCATTGGAAGTCGTGCTTTTCTAAGGGAGTATAAAAGCTTTACTCAAAGGCTAAATGGAATTCATTCTTCATTTGTCGTTTATGAGTTCTTGGCATTGGAAGAGAAGAAATGAGGGTTTTCTGCACATTTTGGCCATGGAGAGTGTTGCTACTTCATTGCTCCAGCATTCCCGAGGTTGTGGAATATCAGTTGAAGGTTGCATGTCTGATTGGCTTCATCCTACAATCATATTTGATCTAATTTGTGAAGTTTTTTGCAAGTTTTGTTGAGGAATTTATTCAGGGTCTGAATCAGAAATTATTGTGAAGGGCAGATTGATTGATGGCTGCATTTTTTATCAACATTGGCACACAACCCTAGGCCATACTGTTGTACCTGCAACAGCCGTACAACCTAGCAGCTTCATATTTTATTCTCAAGGCCAAAACGCCTTGTGTTTTGTGCTCATATCCTCTCTACTGTGGTTGGCTAGGTGAATGCATGAAGATTAGTGTTTAAGTTTGGTGGAGAAATCTGAATTTTCTTCTATATTTCATCAACAAGGGTTTCATTAATGGCTGCCATTCATTTCCAGAAATTTGTGACATTGCAAGCATGGCTTCTGGGTATGAATAATTGCTTTTGTTATTGAAAAGAAAAAAAAAATCTGATTTCAATATATTTAATACATGCTTCAGATTTGAGTCAGCTAAGTTCATTTCTTATTTATATATATACCATTTCCCATGCATTGCATTTTCTTCTATATTATTCAAAAAAATACAAAAAAACAAGAAAACCTCAAAAGAACACAAAATATCAATCAGCAGTTGCACAAAAGATATCATAAGGGACAGGAGGGTCATCACACATTACAAAGGTTTTTTATAATCTACAACAATCAACTAATCATGAAGAACATTTAAATCAGCGGATGTGATTAGGGTAAGTTGCCAGAATACAAAATACTCAGAATGTTTATGGAGACACTTAAGATAATGTTCAATCTGCACATTGAGTTCATTCTTTGAATATTACAATGTCCTCTCATAGCCCTTGAGAGAAAATCTAGACAATATTACAATAAGATTGCTTTGTATCTTGTTACTAGGAGGAAACCCTAGTTTTTACAAACTTTCTGCTTTTTCCTAGTTCTGCTCTGCAACCACAAATTCTATCCCTTGAAATGAATGCAAAATTGCATTATATACTTGTTCAATCCTGTGGGCGACCTTGAAAGAAGAAAAATGTCGTTCAGAAAAGGACCAGGGCGACCATGCCTGCTTGCCTCACGTCCATGTAGGTTGGTACCAGAAAGCGCTTGTTTGGAGCATTTGTCCATGCCTTAGTACAATGTTATCATCATTAGAGTGTCTATCAGAAGCTTGGAACATTATGAATCCACCTACCAGGCCCACGACCATCAAAGGATTCAATAATGGTGATTTATGGAAGCAGTTGAAGCTTACTGAGGCGGTTGGGGACACTTGAATGTTCCACATTGTTACAACTACCATTTCATTTTGTCGAGCTTCCTTTGTTACCTTTGGCGGCCTCCTTTTAATTTTAAAATCTTTATCTCTTTCCCAACAACTCTTGAAACTTCCTTTTAAAATTCTTTAAGACATTTCGGTGAGTTTGCGAACTCACGAACTCGCCGAAATGTCATATCTTTTCTTTTTTCTTTACTTTTCCTTTTTCATCCTCTATCTTTTTCGATGATTCAACACTTATGAACTATTTCGCCATTTGGACGAGTTCACGAATTTGATGAAAGCCACTGTATATGTCATGTCCTGATATTAAGGCATTGTTTAAATTAAAGATTTAAACATCATGATAAGACAGTGAAGTTGCTTTCATAAAATACGGTGTTTAATCATATTTAAATAAACATATATAATATAATATTTAATGAATAATATTAAATTATATTATTATATTTTAATATAATTAAAATATAATATATTTATATTATTATATTTATAAATAACCGATATAATTATAAATATAAATTTACATATTATTATATTATATAATAATAATAAATAAAAATAAAAATATATTAATAATATAAATTCGATATTATTATCAATGCAATTATTAATATAATATAGATATTATATATTATTATATAATTAAATACAAATATTATTATTATTCTATAATATAATAGATAATATATATTTGATATATATAATATAATATATTATAAATAATATGATTATTAATATAAAGATAAATATTAATAATTAGATATTAATAATTAAATATTATAATAATTATAAATATAAAGCTAAATATTATTATTTAATAATATAATACTAAATAAGGATATTATAAGTGACTTCATATAAGAAGCCCGATAATTAGAGGAATGCTAATAAAACAAAAGACAAAAGTCAAGGAAAGTACTAAAACATATAGGGAGCGATCAAAATTAAGACAAGGTCAGCAATTAAGATAATAAGAAAATTAGTTTAAAGAACAACGATTAAAGGAAGGTTGCAACCGTTGGGAAAATAAAGTATAAAAGGATCGCTGGGTATTGGAGGAAGGAAAAAATATCATCATTGAAGGAAATAGGAAAGCAGATCGGAGCAGAAGTTAGCGGAACCTCCAGCAAAAGGAAATAAAGTGCAGAAATTACTATCTGCAGAAATTACTATCTACAGAAGCAGCGAACAGGTATGTTAGATAGTGAATATTTTATAATTATTAATAGTAAGTATTATATATAGAAAATGGTATAAGTATATAGATGTATAACATGAAGTTAATTCATAATGGAAATCTGAATGTATGTTTTAGATAATGTTCAATAGGATAAATAAACTTATATGTTAAAAATGGGAAACCCCACTGTGTAACAAGTAGAAATATATGTTATGTGAATCATGAATAATAAATGATTGAAGATACATTCTTAATAAGAAGCATGATTAAGTCATATATGAACATATACAATCTTAAGGAGAAAAACATAACCATCTCATCCTTCCATCTCTTACAACTATAGGAGAGGCGGTCTTGTTAGGGAAAGGCGAGGTAATTCCATCACAATGCATTAGAGAGGGTTTAACACGCCCTAGACAAGGGAAAGGCGGAGTAATTCCATTCATGATGCATTGAAGAGGGTTCAACGCGCCCGAGACATATAATTCCACATCCATGGTTAAGGAATAGAAGGAAGATGACATGGAGAGATAAACGTAGTTGTTACTTCTATATATATTTCTCTATTACTTCATCCTTTAAGGAATGATAGGTGTTGTGAGGGAGAGGCGGAGTAATCCCATCCGTATTAAAGCCCGTAGGCTGGGACATAGTTCCCGTAGGCTGGGTCAAGAGATGGTTTCAGCGCGCCCTATACATGTAAAGCCTAGTTCCATGAGGAAAAGTAATAAGAAATATGAATGATTGGATTATGGAATGGTTATCAATATACAAGTAACAATTAGGAAATAAATAATCCTTTAACAAGCAATGAAATGAAAGTATTATCATTGATCTTACTTGATCTTATCATTGAAATTTATTGTTCTCTAACGTTTGTAATGTCTCCTTGAGAATCACTTTGAATGCAGATTTTGGTTAAGTATTTCCACACATAAAGGGACATTACAGTATAACTCTTTCTTTCTTCCTCTTTCAACGATTCAACGAGTTCGCGAATTCATGACTCGCCGAAATAATATCATTCTTTCTCTTCTTTCGGCTTTTTGGGCTTTTGGCAAACTTACCAACCATTTCGGCATTTCGGCAAGTTCGTTAACCAACGAACTTGCTAAAACCCTTGTCTTTTTTTCTTCTTCGACATTTTAGGCCATCCACGAACCTGCGAACCATTTTAGGAGGTTCGCGAGTTTGTGAACCTACCTAAAAGATAAAACACTATGCTTTTTGGGCTTTCGGGTTTCTGAGAGATCGACGGACCTGTGGACTTTGGAATGAGGCAGGCTGGGATCCAGGGCTCGAGAGGAACCAAGGACAAGATAAAAGGGAATGCAAGATCCCAGGGAATTGGGATTGGGAACGGGAAGTGGATAGGGATTGGGGACTGGGAAAATGAAGGAGCTAGAGAAATTGAGGAGGTCCGACACCGAAGCGAAGTGTGAGAAACAGGGAATACAGGGAACCTAGGGACGTGAGGAGAAGGTTCTAAGGTCCCAAGGACCCCTGGGAACCCAAAAATATGCAAAGGCAAGAAAAACACGAAAAGTGCCCGACACTAAAGAAATTGTTATGGATTTACATACTGACATCACCACATGAATATTAGAAACCCAAAAGATCATGTTGCTGAGATTTGTGGTTTGAGAGGCACCAAGTACCAAAGGACCAACAAGCTGGGGCGGCGAAAATTTTCGGTCCCAAAACATCCCTCTGTCCTGACAAAACCCGAAAAGGCTAAAAATGGCCAAGGAAGAGCCAATCTTGGATTTTTGGTAACTTTGGGACACAGCCAAAGCAGGGGGGGAACAAAATAGCAATGTAGCACACAACTTAAGAATTTTGCAAAATTTTGAATTGGATGCCAACACTTGCTCTAGTTGGAGACATGTGACTCCTGTTGGCACAACGAGAATCTAGTTATCTCTGAGTTGCAGACCAAAAGAGCAAAGCAAGGGCAAGACCAAAACAACGGGGAAAGGGCAACAACAACGAAATAGCCCAACACAAAACACACAGAAAAAGAGTATGTACAGGGGCAAAATGACAACATACCATCAAGAGAAAAAAATGCTTGAGGTGCTAGCCATGGATTGGTAGCTCCATGAACTCTCCATCCAAACTCTTGAGGTAAAAAGTGCATCGGCAGCCTTTGTCAGCAATTTGATAAGGGCCAACCCACAGGCCTCAAAATTTCCATGCTTGCCCTTGTCCTCAGATTTGGAATTCCACATGAGGACCAAGTCACCAACTTGGAAGCACCTCTGATTGCCTTGTCAAACAAATGCTTGACCTTCTGTTGCCGTGACACATTTTTCTTGTGTGCAACCCTCCTAGCTTCATCAAGCTCTATTAGCTCATGTGTTCTCAAAGAAATGGCATCATCTTCATCTCCTTCAATCTGCTGTAGTAGTTTGCATATAGGTAGTTCAAGGCTAATTGGCATCTTAGCTTCGACTCCATAAATCAATTCAAAGGGACTTCTACCAATTGCCTTCTTCAAGGTTATTCTATCTGCCCAAACATCAATCCTAAGTTTATCATCCCACCTTTTCTTGTTTGAATCTAGCGTTTTCTTGATGATATTCATGATGCTCTTGTTAGTAGATCCAACCTGACCATTTCCCTATGGATGATAGGGGGAAGAATGTGTTAGAGCAATCCATACTTGGAGCATGTGTCAAGGAGCTCATGGGATCTAAAACACATTGCATTATCAACAATAATCCTCATATGCACACTAAACCTTGTGATGATATTGTTTATTAGGAAGTCAATTACTAATTTAGATGTTGCATTTCTAGTAGGTATTGCTTCCACCCATTTGGTAAAGTAGTTAGTGGCTACAAGGATCCATTTGTATCCATTGCTAGATTTTTCCACAATTTCTCCAATAAAATCAAGGCCCCATTGCTAAAATGGAGCCTCAACTTATATGGATGTTAGGGGAAGTGCACTTGCAAACTTCATTTTGGTTGCAACTCTGGCAAGGATCACACTTTCTAACAAATTTGGCTACATCCTTGAACAATGTAGGCCACCAATATCCTGCCCTAATCACTTTGTGGGCAGTGTTCTTTGACATAAAATGTCCTCCACAATGTCCATGGTGACATTCATTCATGACCTTGATAGATTGCTCATGGTTTAGATTCTAGACATTTGAGAAGCAACCCATCAAGGTATTTCCACATAAGTTGGCCCTGCATCAACACATACTTCTGGGCTGCCAACTTCAAGGTTCTCCTTTGATGCTCACTCAATCTCGAAGGGCAACTCAAATTTTCCAAATAGGGAACTACATCTTTATACTAAGGATCATCTTTCAAAGAGCAAGGAGGAGGTTTCGGACTGGAAGTTGCCTGATGCACTTCTGTTGCATCCAAGTTTAGATTTGCCATTAGCTTGGAAAGCCCTTGACCTCTAACTAACCTTGTAGTTTGCACCTCCATATCATATTCCTGGGTCTTATTGATGCATCTACACCTCTTTCGAGAAGCTTCTTCCTAAGCAAAGATGTCCCTCACAACAGTATGAGGCACGTATGCAGTGATTTTGGCCCCCACGAGATAAGGTCTAAAGTTCTTGATAGCCTTGACGAAAGCATATGCATGTTTTTCTATGGTGGAGTAATTTAACTCGTCGTTCACCAATGATTTGCTAAAGAAGGCAATAGGCTGCTCTAATTCGTTAGTGTTCTTCTGAAGCAACACTATAACAATGGTGTAGAAGGAAGCAAAAGAGAATAGCTAAAAAGGCTTGGAATAATCAGGAATAGCCAATACTAGTGCCTTCTTAAGTGCATCCTTGATATCCATAAAGGAGTCGGTTGATTCCTTATCCTAGCTAGTTGATTGTCCCTTTTTAAATACCTTGGTGATTGCCTTTGTCTTCTTAGCAAAGTTAAGAATGAACCTCCTAACAAAATCAGTTTCTTTAAAGAAGGATTGTGCTTGTTTAATTGTTTTGGGCTGAGGAATGAGGTCAATTGCTTTGACTCTTTCTAGTTCAGTTCTCACACCATTCTTGGACAACATGCTCTAGAAGCTTACCTTCCTCAACACCAAATATACACTTCTTAGGATTTAAGGAAATCCCATATTCTAAGCACCATTGGAAAATCAACTCCAGGTGTTTGCAATGGTCACCTCTATCCTTAGAATAGACTATCAAATCATCCTGATAGACCACCATGATCTCATTTATCAATCCTACAAATGCGACATCCATTGCCTTTTGAAAGGTGGCTCCTATATTCTTGAGCCCAAAAGACATCCTCACATAAACAAATGTTCCCCAAGGGGTGGTGAAGGCTGTCTTGTGTTGCTCATGCTCTTTGACCGTTACTTGATTATACCTTGAGAATCCATCCATCGTTGACATCAATTCAGACCCTGTTACTTTCTGTAGCAAATGGTCCATACTAGGCAATGGGTAGTTGTCCTTGAGGGACTTAATATTCAAATTTCTGAAGTCTACACAAAGCCTTATGTCCTCATTTTTCTTTCTTACTATAAGAAGGTTTGAAACCTAATTTTAATGTCTAATTGCCTTGATTATACCACCCTCCTTCAATTTCATTAATTCTATTTGCATTTGACGAGCTTATGTAGGATTGATAGGCCTCTACTTTTGCCCAAATGGCTTTGTACCAGGCTTTAAGGGAATGGTATGTTGAAATAAATCTTCCTTGTATGCTTTCAGCTCATCATATGACCATGCAAAACACTTCCTAAACTTTCTCTGGAGGCTGATCAACAACTGCTTCTCTGTTGGCTTCAATTTCTTCCCAATGTAAATCATCTTTGGGGTTGATTTAGTCCCTAGATTCACTCCACCATCATCTGGGTTGATTGGTTTGTTCCTTGTCTTGTAGCAGTCATTGTTATCAAACATCTTTTCAAGACCTACAAGACCTCTTGGGATGGTATTGGTCTTGAGTTGAATGACCTCATTTGCAAAGAAGGTCCCCTTCCCATCCTCCACCTCAATCATAGGTTGCTAATCAATCTGTTGATTCTCGAACTCACTTATGTTGTTCAAAAAATCATAAATATGCTTGTCATCATTGAATACTTCTCAATTGTATATGTTATCGGGGATGCTTGGTCTAGAGAGGACTTCAACACTATAGGTGCAACTAGATGTTGACATGGGGGGCATCAAATTTTGAGGCCATAACAACAAATGTATCAGCTGTGACATTTTCATCTCTATCTAGCCACTTGATACCAAATGCATCAAATAACTCAATAGTATCCCATACAACATTCCTATACATTTTCAATCTTTTGTCTTTCGTTGTATATGAGCCTCTAACCTAATGCATATCCTTGGCGCATTCACGAAGGAGACTTGAAGAAAAGAAAGGAAAGAAAACTCATATCTTTAATTTGAGTTTTCCTTGGCGCCCATGTCACTTGATGTTGGTCGGCCCTCTTAGTGAGGGAAAATAATAAATAAAAAGTACAAAAAGTGCCTAGGTCGGCCCTAATTGAGAGAGCAGAAGTTATGTATAAATATGAAATCATTTCAAGGCATTTTCATCATCAATCAAGTCATTTGTTAATTAACATTTGGGAGTTTATCTCTTGGAGAAGGTCTTGGGACGAAAACCTCAAGCACCTTGGAGGAGTTGGATGAAAACCTAGCTCTTCATTTGAGAATACCTAGCTCTTCATTTGAGAATTCCGTGACGGGGATCCACTTGCACTTTATCATCTTCTTGGGCAGAATTCATATCAGCTTTGAGAGCATTCATTGATGGCTACTTCTTGGCAAATTGTCTAGGGTTTCACCCTAGGATTGGAGCGCATTATCCTTGAGGAGGAGCGACTTGCATATTGAGGTGTTTTATGGAGATTCTTGGCTCCTAGGGTTAGGGTTACAACAGATTTCTGCTACAGCAGACTTGCAGCCCCATTCGCCTATGGTTGAAGGTCATTTCATGCATATTTTGGTATGTAGAACATTGTTATTTATCTCTGTTATGTGGCTGGGCATGTTGGCTGTTTGCCCTAGCCAATTTATGTAATTGGAGACTCAGACTTCCAAATTATATTTCAGTCATTTGTGGTTGCCATTTGAAGTGGTTTAACTGCATATATTGTGTGGTGGAATTCAAATATAATATTGGAAGTATTGTTGGCAATGATATTATGGTGATTTGGCATATTGTGTGGAAGTTGTATGCAATTGTTTAAGTCTGATTTTTAGAGTAGAAGTTAGGGTTAGAGCAGAAAACTAAAGTGCAGAAAATTAGGGCAGAATTGTAAGAACCCTGTCTTATCTACTAAATTTTTTTCTGATTTTGTCCTTTCGCTGTCTCAAATTTCTGATTTACTTTTCTTGCAGTCTAAATATTTTCAAAGCATATGTCCAATTTGCAAATAAAGAACATGAAACATGAGCATTAGATAACCAATCAATGCACATAAACATGAAAGAACATACCCGGTAATGATTGCTTGATTCCTTATTGATTTTGAAAGCCAAGTACAATAGAAGAGGGCTGGAATGTACAATCAGCCAAGTCTGATTTATGAATCAGTCCTTCAATTCCATCAATACATGCAAAATAACATGCCCAAAACCATGCCAAAATGTATGTAGAATGAAGCCCTATGAAAGGATGATGAAATCTCCAGCTGGGTATGGCTGATATACAATTCAAATGCTCTTTCCAAGGTCTGATATGACTGATACAAAACTGAAACCCTGATTGCTGATATCATGAGAATGTGCCAAAATATCACTCCAAATGCAAGTGCTAGGCCCTAGGATGAAAGCGACTAGGGTTTAGAAGCCTCCAATGTGTTCAAACCCTCCAAATGATGATCAATAATGCTCAGATCTGAAGATAACACCTTGTTGTACCTGCTGTTCCAGAAAATTAGAATGATGAAGAAGGCTGGAAATGATCAAAAGCCCTCCAATGTGCCAAGTGATCCAACCAAAACTCTCCAATGTCAACAAGTGATGAAACTAGCTTCTTATACAAGTCAAATCTGCATAATAACTCCATGAAAATGCCATATTCAAGCTCTATGATGAAATCTATATGAAATCATCCTATCATGGTGGAATGGGAGCATCACCAATCCACAAAATGCCAAGGGAACACCACCTTGAGCAAACTGAAAATGCAATTCCAGCCAAGAGAAACTCTCAATTACCAAATTTGCCAAATGATCCAATAATTACAAAATGAAGGCAAAACCCTCTATTTATCCTCTTCTCTTCAATTTGACAAATTCCTTACAATTTCAATTCCACCAATGAGCTCAATCGTTCAACTTGATGATTTTAAATGAATTTCACCTTTCAACCACTATCATTTAAAAAACTCAATAAAATAATAATATTTTATTATTTTCCTTATCTCTCTTCTAGACGCCAATATTTAAAAATAATAAAATAATAATATTTTATTATTTTTCATCTTCTCCTCTAGATGCCAAAATAATATAAGATTTTATTAATTTCTCCAAGCGCCTAGTTTTCTTGGGCAAATAATATTTTTTATTATTAATTTTGCCTTTTTTCTTTGAGCGCCAATTTCCACTTGGCAAAAATAATAATATTTTATTAATTTTTAACCCTCTCATCTTGGGCGTCTATTCCCATAAATAATAAAATAATATTTTATTATTTTTTTGTCTTCTCCTTGGTGGCGTCAACTTTTGCCAATAAATAATATTTTAATATTATTTATTTACCTTTCTTTTCCTTGGCATAATAAAATATAATAAAACATTATATTTTATTTTTCTCCTTGGCGTTGCGAAAAATAATAAAATAATAGAATAAATAAAATACAATTAAAGATTGCATTTTATTTTCCTTTTTCCACCTTTTTACCTTTTTCAATCTTTCAAGTTATCCAACGTTTATTTTTCCCATCCTTCACTTTTCACCTTGGCTTGAAAATGATAATATTTTGGCTATATGAAAAATATGATAAAACAATACTAGCCCAGATCCCAATAAAATCACATGTTGAGCCAACACTATAGTTTTCCATCCTTCAAAGCCCAAGCTCAACCCAAACACATGTCTAGATCAAAAAGGGGACATTACAAGAATTCAAAAAATCCAAAAATTGTTCATAATATCTCCATTTCGGATATTACACCATAACAACAAGTGTATCAGCTGTGACATTTTCATCTGTATCTAGCCACTTGATACCAAATGCATCAAATAACTCAATAGTATCCCATACAACATTCCTATACATTTTCAATGTTTTATCTTTCGTTGTATATGAGCCTCTAACCTAGGATACTACTAATTTAGAATCACCAAATATAGTCAGGCATTTGATTCCATACCTGGCAACAATATTTAGGCCGAGCAGTAGAGCTTCATATTCTGCTATGTTATTGGTACATTCAAAATTCAATCTGAAGGTGAACCTATAAGGTGTGTCATCCGGAGATATCAACACAATGCCTGCACCATTTCCCTCTTTCGAGCAGGCCCCATCAAAATGTATTTTTCATAGATCATTGCTTACAGGGCAAGAAGGTTTTGAGCATGAGGCAATGTCAACACGACTGTTAACATCATCATCAAAATTCCCAATTATGTTATCTGGCTCACTGTCTGCATAGTGCACCTCATTTTTGCCTTCTCAGGATATTCTATGATACACATCTTTTCTCTGCGTAGTTGAACCTCTTTTCCATTGACTGGTATGGTGGCATAAGATAAATCCATTTGTATACTGCCACCTAATGAAGTTGCCCACTTCCTTGACAACAACATACGCCACTTGGTTGGGCAATCTACAATGATTATATCCATCATGAAACACTAGCCGCGGTATGCAACTAGTTGCACCTCGACATCATTGACAACCCCAATAACATTTACCTCTCGGAAGTCCATTGCAAAGCACTTGACATAAGACTTGGAAATTTTCAGGCCCAATAAGTTCATGATTTCCAATGGAATCACATTACTTGATGCACTTGAATCCAGCACACAGTTATGCACCAACCACTCCTTTATCAATAATGAAGTGTAGAAGGGGTCAACTAGAGTTTGACTAGATACCGACATCACGCCAAGGTAGACCTTAGGTGTCTCTTGAGCATTTGCTTCAACTGTTGTATCTTGAGTAGCATCATTGAAAGGATTTGTTTGGTCTTCAGACATGGTTGGGGCATTGATAGATTGTAGGAGTCTATCTTTATGTTCTGGAGTACTAAGCATTTCCCGATTTGGCACTATGACTTTCATTTGGCTCACAGTGAGAGCCATATCAATAGGAACATAATCAAGTAAAGGGGTAGACTGAGGTACAATAATTGCATGAGTGTTAGGAATAAAAGGCATTACCTGGGCACCCATGTCATTTCAATTGCCTTGGATGCATGTGGTCTTTGTTGAGAACTCTTTTCTAGTTGGAGTGGCTTGCAATCGACCTCTGTCATCTTGTGACTATCACCCTTTTCTGCTGGTGCACTTGCATTTTTGTTTTCTGGAACATATTTCTGCATAGGGAGAACAAGTGCAGCTGATTTCTTCTTTTGTGCTGACCTCTCTGAGTTTTTGGTTATCTTCTTACTTGCAGTGTTAGCCCTTCTAGCACCAGTGTCCTCATTTTGTTTTCCTTCGTCA
Organism: Cunninghamia lanceolata; assembly: GCA_027924645.1. Lineage (NCBI taxonomy): Eukaryota > Viridiplantae > Streptophyta > Pinopsida > Cupressales > Cupressaceae > Cunninghamia > Cunninghamia lanceolata. The sequence continues at coordinate 14,410,569 of BSBN01001048.1, forward strand.
ACAGATGTGCCTGATTCTCTTGGTGTAGTGGCATTCTTGTTGTCATTCTGGGCATTCATCTGCCTGCCCCTAAGCTAGTATTCACTTTGAACTTGCACCACTACTGCATCAATAACGGCCTTAATATCTTCCTGATAAGGCCTCACTGTTTGGTACCGACGCCACATGAGATCCTTTAGTTGTTTGAAATTATGAGGTGGCAGTGGGTATTGAACTCGATTGTCATCAAAATCAAGTTGGAAGATCTCATCCCCAGGGGAATTCATCAAACTGATTTGCATCAGCATCCTCATAATACTCAACCACTCCCTCTTCATTAGGGAATTCTTTCCCCTTTTGTAATGTCCCCTTCCTAAGCAGCATAGCTCTTGAGGTTAGTCTACTACTTGGGTTTCCGTAGACTAGCAGAGGTGGTTAGGGAACCACAATGATCTGGTTCTTCAAGGCTCAGTCAGCTTTTTTGGAGAGGTGATTTGGACTTCTTTTGTTGGGATATCACACATGGCACTTTTTGGAGGGAGTTTGGACCATTTGGCCAAACTTTCTATTTTTAGCAGGGGGTCACGGGACTCGGTGTGAGTTGGTGAAATGGTCTTGGACTTCATTCCTTTTCGATTGGGCAACTTGGCGGTGCTACAAATCTCACTTTTAGAGGCCGTTTGATTTAATATTAATTAATCGATATATCTAAGTTAAATTAAATATTTAATATTTAACTTAGTGTATCTTTTAATAAAGTGACTATTATTATTTGGGGACTTAATGAATATCAATATTAATAAAGTCATGACTTATGGGTGCCCAAGGAATAAAAAGGAAAATAATATTAAAATGTAATTCCCCCAAAAGTGGAATTTGGAAATTGAGGAGAAATAAAAGACGAGAAGTGAACGCTCATTCTCACCATTGCATATTTTGAAATGAGCTTGTATTTGGCTTTGCCAAGGGTTTGAACCAGCAAACTAGTGGAGACGAAATCCTTCACTAAGTTGAACACCTGCGGGGTTGAGAGACATCTCTAGTGTGTTTGTAGTGATCTTATTTTAGAGGTCACAATTGTGCTTCAATGGCTGATTGCGTACTTGTCTTGGAGTGATTTTCATCGATATATCTTGAAGTTTTTGGCTTGATAATTATAGGAAAATATCAGAGAACACATTGCAGGTTATAGACTGATTTTTGGAGGTGATTTGTGGTAGTTTCATCTTCCTACACAGGCCGTACATGTACCCAGCTGGGCCATACCTTTTGGGAAGTATTTTCTAGTTTTTGAAGAGGGTTTGTGGTTGTATTCCCTTCACCAATCTGGGCATGGGTATTCTGATGTTGCAACATTGAATTTTCAGCGACCATAGTGAAGTTTTATGAGCTGCATTTATTGCTGTACCTCACCAACAGGCTGTACCAGTGCTGGTAGAGGACGTGGGTTTGCTTTTTGGCATCAAAGACTGCATTTGGGCTATTTTCAGGCTTACAATAGAGGTGTCCACTATTGTATATGTTGTTTCTTGTTGTTGATGTACCAGTTTGAGCTTTGTGAAGTTTTTGCAGAGGCTTTGTGAACTTAAACTGCTGTAACATACCATTTCCAGCCTTGTACTACCAGGACAGCAAATGGGTATGTTAGCTTCTTGATGTACTTGCTTGTATTTCACATGGGTATTGATCATTAGTGAAATATAATGCATTTCCATTGATTGCAAGCAATTGGGTATTGTTATTTCTTGTTATTTTCTGAGATACATGTGCATGCAAGTTCTATGTTATATGCAAAAACACCAAAACGCACCAGGTTCAACTAAACCACAGAAAACCATAAGGGGGCAGGTTATTACAGTGGTATCAGAGCTGGTGTATCTTGCTAGCCTGTGTTGAACATTGTTCATGAGTGATTGGAAACAAGTCTACACCAAAGATACCCATCAGTGGCAGCCACCATAGGTTCCAGAAGGAGAAACTATATTAGGTATCTTGGGTATGCACAGAAATTCATCCAGTGACAGTGATAGCATTACAGGTCATATGACGGACAAAAACAAAAGAGCAGAACAACCGGAGAGCCCTAACTCTAAAACAGAAAGGAAATTTGATATTATGTTAGATATGATGTCCCAACTGTTAGCCAAAATGAATCAGGGTAATCCGACATCAGAACCACATGCAGCAGAGGAGGGTGAGACGAGCAGTTCTAATATTAATAATCACTGGCATGTTGGTCAGGGTAGTGGACGCAGCACTAGGACCACCCCAGGATCGATTCTTAGGCCTCTACAACCTACCTTTCCACGCAAAGAGGAGGCACAGTGATTCAGGAGCATGAGGCACAGATTCCTATGGTAGAGGAGGTCAGATTGCACTATGCAGAGTATATGACTCTCCCATGTAAGATTAGGGGGATGTTGTCTTTGGAGCAGTTTATGAACCAGAAAAGGCAGAGAGCAGGTATGGGTGGTAGGACAGATCACAAAGCACAACGGACTAACATGGATTATCAACATGCCTTGAGCAAGGTCTCTTTGGAGCATTTTGATGGTTGTGGCAAAATGACAGCTAGAGCATCGGTGTAGAAGTTAAATAACTACTTGACACTTAAACATATGCCAGAAGATGAAGCAGTTAACTTCGCTACCATACATCTAGACGGGGCAGCACATGAGTGGTGGTACCACGGGTTGGTCACCTTGGGCCATAATTTGATTACCACATATGATGAGTTTACAAACAAGCTGATAGAGAGGTTTGACAATAAGGATCCCGAGCTGTAATTCAGGGAACTTGCACAGCTGAAACAGTATGGGTCACTTGAGTCATACATCACAGAGTTTTAGAGACTCTCGGTCATGGTTCCTAGTATTTCAGAGAAGAGACTTGTAGTCCTATTCAGTGAAGGACTAATGGAGCCACTTAGAGGGTGGGTTAAGACCTTCGATCCACCTACACTATAGGAGACTATTAAGAAAGCACGGAGTATGGAGTTTGCTGTTCCGAAAAGTAAATTCATCTCTAAATCATTCCCTCCCAAGAAGGACAAGAAATACCATCATTGAGACAATAGACCAGCACAAGAAACTAGTCATTAGACTTGATGATGATGCACTAAATGAGTACAGGATGAAGAAACTGTGCTTCAAATGCAAGGGTCCATGGGACGCCAACCATAAGTGCCCTATGAAGGGGCAAGTGAAACAAATTGAATATTATTCAGTTGAGGAGACCGCTTCAGAAAAATTAGATCAGCACACTGATTCGGAGGATAGTGAAGTAGATAGTGCAGCAGAAGAGTTACAGGGTGAGCAGGATAATGATAGACCCACAACCTACCTTTCTGCTATTTAGAAATAGGGTTCTTTTAGGATTCGGGGAGTCTTGGAGGGACAGAGAGTGACCACGCTTTTTGACATAGGGGCTACTTACAATTTCATCGATGAGTGTAATGTCCCTTTCCTAAGCAGTTCGGAGATTAGGGTTAGTTTATTAGCGAGTTCTCGTAGACTAACATGGATGGTTAGGGGACCCATGTTGGGATTGCTCTTTCTGGTGCAGTTTTGGACTCCGTGGCTGAACTTACTATTTTTAGCAGGGGCTTGGGACTCAGAGCGAGTCAGTGCGAATTAGTTGGACTTCATTTGTTTTCATTTGATCAATATGGCGGTGCTACGGAATCCATTTTCGGAGGTTAAATGAATTTAATTTTAATGGTACATCTATTTCCTAAGTTAAATTAAAATATTTAACTTAGTGGAATAAAGTATAATGTAACTTTATAATGTAAGTGGACATGTAATATAAAATATAAAGTCATATTTCATGAAGTGGGGGAAATAAAGTGAAATAACAAAATATTACTATAATCCCAAAATTGGCGTGGGGTTTGGGAGAAGAAACAAAAAGGAAAATGAACGGTCATTTCATTCATTCACTACATTTTGTTTATTTCACTAAGTCTGAGCTTGGTTCTTGGAGAACAAGGGTTTGTACCAACAGCTTTGGAGACAGAAACCTCCATGGTTGAGAGCATATGCGGGATTGGAAGACACTCCCAGGATGTTGTTTGAGTGGTTTCATTGCAGGGGTCACCATTGAGCTTCATTGCACGAAGTTAGATTGTTGCGGAAGAGATTACAAGGAGATATCATCAGTTTACTGTCACGATAATTATAGAGGGATATTGAAGAACCAGTTGCAAGTTGTAGACTGCGATTTGGAGGAGTTTTGATGCCATTATGGTCCCATATATAGGTCGTACCCTGTCTAGACTAGGCTGTACCATACAACAGAAATATGGTGTTTTCATTGTGAGTTTGGATTGATTTATTCTCCCAGCTTGGTTGACTGGCCTTGGTAGTTGTAGAAGAGGGTTTTAGGGGTGTTTTAAGGCAGATTTAAGTTACTTGTGTGCTGAAGCCTAATATATCTCCCAACAGAGCCGTACTGTACCAGCAGGAACATGGGCTTCTAAACATCAATAAATCTCGTGATTTTAGTTAGTATTCCATGTCTATTTTGAGGCGTCTGAAGTCTCTAGCTTTTGTCCTATTGTATTTGATGTATTAGTTTCAGTTTGGCATCCTTCGGAGAACTTTGCACCTTCATAGACTGCTGTAGAATCATTTTACCAGCCAATATAATCACATCAGCAATGGGGTATGCAAGATATTTCAATATTACTTACTTTCACCATATGGGTATTGTAAAAATGGCTCTTTAATGCATTTCCATTGAATCTTAGTATCTAGGTATCTTTAGTTTTTGTTATTATCAAATATATGTATATGCATGTTTCTATGTCAAAATGCAAAAAACCCAAAACGCATCAAGTATCAGCTAAACCACATAAAACTGGAAAAACAAAAAAAAATGATCTCAGGTGTGGGATATTACAATGAGGGTCTTGTGGCAAGGAGAGGACTGAAGATGGAGGAATTCGAGAGATTCAAGGTTAGAGTAGCTGATGGATTTATTATTACTTGCAAAAGGCGAATCCCAAACTTAACTATTAAGTTAAGTGACTGAGTTCCAGGTTGAGTATTATGTGGTCAGCATGGGAGATATGGACATAGTTCTTGGCATGAAGTGGCTTTATGCAATTGGAGAGTTCTACCTCAATTTACGAACCATGGAGATGAAATTCGAGGTAGATGGGAAGAAACATGTGCTCAGGGGGATGTCAGATGGTGGACTTAGAGTGGTATCTCTTAGGAGGATGGAGAGGTTACTCAGACATGATCAAGTGGAATGGGTAGCCGAGTGTGTTATTATGCCAACAGCTACTGAGCAGCCGAAATAGAGCTATCACCCTAACATTCAGAAGCTAATAACCAAGCACAGCAAGGTATTCAACAACATATTGTTGATGTGTTTTCCTTGCACATGCAACACATAATAAAATTACTTACGCACTTTATCCTCTTTTGAATAAAATCACTCAAATGCTAACCCAGGTGATGAAATGAGTAAATTCCAAGGTTCTCCATTAGTTCTTTTGATTTCACGACTTGGGATAGCTTAGTAGTAGGATGTGATTTACTGTTTAACACAAAGGGGACTTACACAAATGTTCAACAATAGGAAACTTGTTTCTCTCGAATAACATGCAATATAGCTCTTCAAAAGGTCTAACAACATGTCAACTTAGGATATGGCAGTGAAAGTTCTTGAATCTAATTCTAACAAGATTCTAAGAAAATGCAAAAGAGATGGGGTTTAGAAAATTCTAACCTAAATGCAAGCAATTACCATTAATCCATTGAAATCCTCAACCACACTTTGCTTCGCCATAAGATAAAAACTACACAAAGGTGATGCAATCTTCTAAGGAAAATGTAAGATTTTCAGATTACTTATGTGCATGAATTTTCACAAACATGAAGGTGCATGATCATAAGATAATCGAAGTTAAGCTCGAACAAAGTTCAGACTAACCATGCACTACAACTTGCCATCGACAAATCATAAATGGTATGAACCTATTAGGACTCCAATCGTGAATTAACAGTAACAACTTCTATGAACATAAAATGAAATTGCTAAAACAAACTAAGCTAATCTTATACTATGAGTGAACACCTAGAAATCATGCATCCATCTGAAACAACACAAAACCACCATGGAGAATTCAACAATGAGTTTGCATTTATTTCAGCAGTCTTTGGCAACAACTTCTCAGAGTATTCCCTCTTTCAAATGAGAGCAAAATGAGGCTTATATAGCCCTCAAGATACAATGAATGGCTGAGATTAAATCTGGGAATCAAGGGCCCTTATTGTGCCACACAGGCAAGTGGTTACAAAAATTTACTATTATTAGATAATGCATTTATGAGACACCCATTAAGTGGGGTGCCCTTTTTTGTGCCTATCCCTTCTTGTGGTAAATTCCATGAATCTAGACACAACACGTGTAATTTCCTCCATAGGGACACTTGGCAGCTTCTGAATGGTACATTCTACAATTTGTAGCTCCTCCGTGCATTTGACAAGTGTCATTTCCCATCCAGCTATGGATGCCTGAAACATGCTCTGAAGGTGGAAAGTGTGTAGACCTCATCCAAAAGCTCCTTGGAAATAACCTGGGTGTGCCGGAAATACAATGTATGCATTTTATCCTTCAACAAATATTCATCAATTTCTCCAGCAGGATCGAATATCTTGTTTATTGAAACAAGTATTTTGCCTCGGATTTCTTGAAGTGCTTCTTTTGCTCGGATACTTTCACTCTCAACTTTCCCAAGAATTTCCTCTTTTATGATTAGAGTGCAATACCAAGAAGGAAAATCATATGATGAACCCTGCTCAATCACTCCTTCATTAATTGAGGTGGCATTTGGAGTATATTTTAACTTCTTTAATTGAGGCATAATTTCTTCTTTGACAACTCCGAAATCTGCACAAGGCACCAGAACAGCCTGAACTCTATCCAAAAGAGAGGAGGCTTCCTTATGTAACTTCACGACTTCATTGACGAATCCATCAGCTTTGACCTTGAAACTTGCTGCCCAGTCATACAATGCCTGAGATGAAGATCTCATTCCTTCTAAATGTGCAACAGATTCCTGCGAAAGCAAGGCAGGTAGTGCAAGTATCCCCTCTGCTTAATTCATCGGCTTCATTAATTGTTGGATATAATGCTGAAATGCTAGATTATCCGTTTCCAACTGGATCCTCTGTTTCCGTTCCTTCTTTAATCTTTCTTTGATGGTCGTGACTGAATCTTCTAATTCTTCCATTTCTTGTTCCACCGTAGTTGGACCCAAGTCGACAGTATTAATATCATAGCCTCCTGGAACATCTCCATCTGCATCCATGCTCACTCTTGGGACTGCAACATGCCCCTGTCGTGACCCGGAGCTGTCTCTCATGATCTTTGAAAATTTAGTAACCTTTTGTTTTCCTTTGTCCGGTTTGGCTCTACTCAGTAAATCCTCCAAACTCAATATGGGCTCTCTATCGACAATAGATTTCTCCCTGAGTCTATCCCTTGGCCATTCTGGCAATTCGGACAAATCTTCTTGATTTTCCTCTGGAATTTTCTTCTCTTGAAAAGTAGGAAGAGCCTCTTCATCAAATTCATATAACTCCTTATCATTTTGATTCTCCGTCTCAATTATGACTTCATCTTGCTCCTTAGGTGGATTTGACAGGACCTCTTCAGTTTGATTCCCTTGCAGCGTGGATTCCAAGGATTCATGCTTATCCTTTCTAGCTTGTACCTCCAAAACTACTTGCTCATCTTGTTCTGCTTCATATCCTTCAATATATATTACGCAATTACCTTCTTGCCTTGAAGAGGTATTGGCCACATTCTAGTCATTGCTCTTCACCTTCTTTTTTGGCTGAAAATCTTCCTTTGAATCAGCACTTGCACCTTTTGAATCACTAGAGCCACTACATGACTCACTACTTGAGGTCTCCTTGGAATGTTGTGCACTACCTCCTCCCATCAAACTGTAAGTGAACTGAACATTCTTCTCCTGAAGCCTTCAAACTTGGAAATCTACATATTTTTTTGTATGTGCCACAATTGGTACCATCAAATCATCATTACGCGTGACCTCCTGCTCTGACCAATTGATGGTGAATGGCTTATTCTTCTCCTGATCATATGAACTCTGTGACAATCTTCTATGATCTTCCTCAAGCTGAACCGAAATATTAATTACCCTTGTTGCCCTAACCAAGTCCAAAGACAATCTATAGCAGCTCTTCTTTCTTATCTCCATATCATCACGTGCACCATCCCAATGATCTTCAAGTTGTGGTTTATGCTCATATTTACTTCCAAATTTCTGCCTGATTGTATTAAATGTATCAAAATTGTTGCGTGCATCATTATGGCGCACCAGATTATAGGCTTGTAATTCTATTTCCGAATTCTTAGCTACTTGCAATGACAAACAAGTTTCCAGCCTCCCGATGCTAATTAGAAACTTAGTTGTAGTTTTCTTTCTTTTCTTTTGAATTTTGTCGAAGGACACCAGCTGTCTTGTTACTTTCAACAATACCATTCTGTCTGTAGGATATCTTGGCAAACGGTGGGGCAATGATGAGTATCCCTCAACTCGGAGGTATGTGAATCTCGGAAATTGAATAAATTATTTTCCATACTTCTCCACTAGATTCATAGCTTCTTTTGACAATCTCTTGCATATGTTGCCTTGTAACATTCTGACGATGTACATGGAGAAAGCGTCACTGAACCTCCTGAATGAGCGATAGCCTGCAGGTGCAACTGAGGGTAGCAATCATAAAGTTTGAATTGCCCGTCACCGTTACCAACCCTTGCCTTGCAAGTCAACCCTGGATATATCTCATTCCTTGCAAGCATATATATCACATGTGAGCTCGTGTAAAAAGTCTTTGTTTCTTGCAGATTCTTGAGTTGCTCATCAATATTGCTGCTCATTATTGCAGCCCAATCAATCATCCTCTTCCCACTTATGATCTCCTTTATAAAAAAGAACATCTAGGACTCGAAGTTCGCTGACTGCGGACAACCCATAATGCAGCTTAAGAATACGACCATGTAACCAATCTCCTGATGAAAATCTGATTTGTAGAGCTTTTTAGGCACTCTACTTATGTGTGGCCTTGGCTGTATCAACCACTTGTTAATTACTTCCATGCACTTTTCCGGTCCAGACATGTAAAGCTGCAAGGCATACTCCTTAGTACAGAATGTGGTAGTCTTATGCGCAGAAATTTTGAAAGCTTCCGCAATCGCCTCCTTTCTTACGTGAGCCAGTACTTTGCCATCGCCTGTCACAATACATCTTTTTGCACGATCATAGTTCCTGGTGCACTCTAACATCAACTCTGGACTCAGCATTGCAGGCAGGAAGTAGGCAGCTTGCACAATTCCATTCTTCAACATTCTTCTGATCAAATCGGAAGGCTTTGGCTTATACAAATTTTGTCTGATTTCATCCATGTTGGCTCTCCCGAGGTTGGTATCGCCTAAATTTTGCCATTTCGAAGTGATCTTGGTCTCCAGCCATGTTCCCTTCAGATCGCTTTTCATCACCACTTGCCTTTCCTTCGCATTCATCGTTCTCCTGCACGAACATCGTGATGTTAGCATCTTGGAGTGATGCTTGATAAATGAACAAGATGATAATTTCAATAACCTAGTGAATGTGGGATAAATCTTATAATGAAATCATGCGAACTTCCAATCATCTCGCCCTAGAAGAACAAGGAAAATCAAGTTTGTAAAGTATGATAGAATTTGTGAAAGTGGAAATTTGACTTGATTCATTGATAACTTGATTTCTTACTTACAATTTTCTGCTCTTATTCGCTCCCAATCTGCCTTTTCTGCCCTTAAACTTGTTTTAAAATGAATGATTGAAGTGATGAAAATGATTATGTATGTATATACCTTCAGCGAGAGGCTATTTAGACAGATTAAACCTCCTCCTAAGCCGACTTATCCATGTTCCAAGCGCAGATTTGGCAGTCATATATATGAAGCGCTGCTTTGAAGTATCTATGTATTGAGCGCTGATTTGGAAGTCTCATGTATTAACGCCAATTTCAAATGAACATGAAAAGTGCGCTTTGAGTCTTAAACTCCATTCTTTTCTTTTTGATAGACTATGCATTGGGGCACAGATTTGGTGTATGTGTGCACGACTTCCAAAATGCAAAGAGGCTTAGAATATGCGCCAAGGGAAGCTAGCGCGGATTTGGAGGTGATATGCAGATCTCAAAGACCTCCTACAGAGCGAACAAATTCTAAAGCATCGTATGGTGTCGAAACTGCAAATAATGAATTACTTTCATGAGCGCACCTGGGCGAACCTTCTGTGTCTCAATGTATGAGGCGAAATTTATAGAATGCAAGCCTCTTTTAGATATGTGTAGGCGGCCTCTTGAGCTCTAACGTATAAGGCTCAAATTAGAAAAGGCGGATTTATCACTATTTAAAGCATGATGCTATTTTTAGAAAATGCAAGATTCCTTCAGATATGCACCCAAGGAGAATAAGCGGACGTTTTGGTATGCCATGTATAATTTGAAATTTCACCTTTTACAAATCGACTAGCATTTTGCGCCTTGAGCGGACTTTTCAAACCGTTGAGTATGAATGCGAATTGCAAGGTTGGGGTGGGTATGCGCTTTGGCGGCCATTTTGATCCATTACATATGACGCTAAAGTTAGCAGATTGCAAGACCCCTTCTTATGTGCGCCTAAGCGGACTTATCAAACCATCGCGTATAAGTTGTGAGACACGAATTGGAAGCTAAAGCTAAACGTGCGTCGAACGGACATTTTGATGTTCAATACATGAGACTAAGTTTAGGAAATGCGAGACTTTCTCAAATATGCGCCAAGGCGGCTTTTCTTATTGCCTATGCATGAAGAATGCAAGCTTGGTTTACGCAAGCGCCCAAGCGGTCCTTTTAACACCTTATGCATAGATTCGAATTTCATTTCTTGCAACCGGACCATCGATATGTGCTTGGAGCAGCTAATTTAATCCATTGAGTATAAGTTGGGAAATACAAATTGCAAGGTGACTATGAAAGTCCGCTTGGGGCGGACATTTTGGGATGCCATGTAATGCTAGAAACAAAATGAATTGCGAAGATAGGCCAAAAGTGCACCTAAGCGGACATTTTGGCACTTGTGTATAACATTTGGAATTCGCTCCACATTTGTGTGCCTTGGCGGGCTTTGAATGGGCTTGAAACTTGACAAATTTGAGACAAATTTAAACATTTAATTCATGCCTTTTGAGAACATTTCAATCAAGTTAAGAAGTTCACTACCTGGGAGCGCACTTCCTGAACCTATCCACACTTCAAAATTTCCAGACTTAGATAATTTTTGGACTTCATCACATTCAGGTTCACGATTCAAATTTGGGGTGAGTATGTGTCTTCTGACTCCTACAGTGATTGACTTTCTCAAGCTTTCAATGGTTTTCACTATAGCCTTCCATTATTTGCAAACCTCTTTTATTTAAGTGGGAACTTACGAGAGGGACAATTGCCAAAATAACACAACTCTAAGCCAAAAACCCAAAAGAGGGGGGGTCCCCATTTCCAATGGGGTGATGTTGCAATTAGGTCACAACACATACCACCAGGGAGGCCTCCTGATAGAGGCATAGAGCATGTGATTGAGCTGGAGGAGGGAGCCAAGCCGGTTATCATCACTCCGTACAGACATTCAAAGAGGTTGAAGGATGAGATAGAAAAGACGATTAAAGAGCTTCTCGAGATGGGGCACATTAGACCCAGTAAAAGCCCTTTTGCCTCTGCAATTGTTTTGGTCAAGAAAAAAGATGGCACGCTGAGGATGTGTATCGATTACAGGGCCCTAAACAATAAAACTATTAAGAACAGGTACGCCATCTTGCGTATAGATGAGCTCATTAATGAGCTACATGGGGCATGTTACTTCTCCAAGATCGATTTGAGATTTGGCTATCATCAGATTCAGGTTAGAGAGGAGGATGTGGAGAAGACAACTTTCTGTTGCCATTATGGGCACTTTGAGTTTTTGGTTATGCCTTTTGGTTTAACCAATGCTTCAGCCACCTTTCAGTCCTGTATGAACACGATTTTCAGGGAGCAGTTGAGGAAGTTTGTCTTCATATTTTTCGATGACATCTTGATTTTTAGTAGGATTTGGGAGGAGCACCTCCAACACATTGAGGAGGTATTGAGTATCTTGGAGAGAGAGTCACTATATGCCAAAGAATCAAAATACGAATTTGGCATGACTGAGCTACTTTATCTAGGGTCACATTATTAGTGCTGATGGAGTTAGAGTCGATCCAGATAAGATCCAAGCTATTGTTGATTGGCCACCACTAACAAATCTCTCACAGCTCAAGGGATTCTTTGGTCTATGTGGGTTTTACTGCCGATTCGTTTAAGGGTTTTCACAAAGTGCAAAACCATTGATAGATTTGACGAAGGGGGCATTTGTTTGGACTGACGGGGCACAACAGTGTTTTGATAGATTCAAGCAGATAATGGGTTTTTACCCAATGTTGGCCATACTAGATTTCACCAAGCCTTTCGAACTTGAGTGTGATGCCTCGGGGGAAGGCATAGGAGCAGTGTTGATGCAGGATAAGCACCCGATTGCTTTTGAGAGTAGGAAACTCAAGGGTGCAGAGAGAGGTTACAACATCTACGATAAGGAAATGTTAGCCATAATGCATGCTTTGGCTAAATTTAGACAGTATCTAGTGGGGAGCAAATTTGTGGTGAAAATAGATCACAACAACCTTAGACATTTCCTTAACTAGCGTGACCTCAATGACAGACAATAGAAGTGGGTTAGCAAGTTGCAAACCTATGACTTTGACATAGTTTATGTCAAAGGGAAGAGAAACATTGTCGCTGATGCACTTTCACGGAGACCACACTTGTGTTCTTTAGGAGAGATTACAGCTAATTGGAGAGAGTGGATATCAACAGAGTATGTAAAGGACAAGTGGGCCACAGGTATAATTGATGGTACTATTCAGGACAACAGGTATACAGTTGTAAATAATCTAATCATTTACAAAGGGAGGATCTTGTTGGTACTTGGATCGGTGATGAAGAAGAAGGTTATGAGAGCCTTCCACGATGATCCTACAGCTGGTCATCCACGATACTTAAAAACATATAGACAAATCCGGGAGCGGTTTACATGGAAAGGGCTCAAAACAGAAGTGTTGAAATATGTTAGAGAGTGCCCTCTAGCCAGTAGAATAAACATGAGCATTCCTTTCCAGTTGGTCTACTACAACCCCTACCCATTCCTAACCAGAAATGGGAATGTATTTCTATGGACTTCATCACGAGTTTGCCCAAGACCCAAGGCAAGGACTGTATCTATGTTGTGGTTGATAGGTTGACAAAATTTGCTCATTTTTTTGCAATTTCAGCCACATTTACAGCGGCACAAATTGCAGATCTGCTTTTCAGAGAGGTATGCAGATTACATGGGCTGCCAAGGAGCATAGTTAGTGACAGAGACAGTAAGTTCATGAGTCACTTTTGGCAGGAGCTCTTTAGGTTGAGTGGGACTGAACTCACTCCCAGCACTAATTATCACCCATAGATAGATGGGCAGACAGAAATTGTCAACAAGTGGGTGGAAGGATACCTTCACAATTATATTGCAGGGCAGCAGAAGGCATGGGTTAAGTGGTTGCATTTTGGGGAGTACTATTACAACATTACTTGCCACATGTCTATTCAGATGTCACCTTTTATGGCTCTCTACGAGTATGAGGCTCGTAACTTCCTGGATATGTTATTCAGGGACAATAGAGTATCTAAGGCCAAGGACTTACTACAGGAAAGCCAAGACATCATGAAGTCCTTGAAGGAGAACATCTAGAAGGCGCATAACCAACAGAAACAATATGCATATCAGCACAGGGCTGAGCATTCTTTTGAGGTGGGTGACATGGTTTACTTAATGCTTCAGCCTTATAGACAATCCACTCTCAAAAAGAGTTGTGCAAATAAACTTAAGCCATCATATTATGGACCTTTCAGAGTGTCCAAGAGAATAGGAGAGGTGTCTTATGAGTTAGAGTTACCGGCGGGAAGCAGAGTGCATAATGTTTTCCACGTGTCTCGCCTCAAGAAGGCATTGGGACAATGTGATACCTTCCACTAAGTTACCTGTTGATGTGTTTTCCTTGCACATACAACGCAAAATAAAATACTGATGTACTCTATCCTCTCTTGAACAAAATCCCTCAGATGCTAAGCCAAGTGATCAGATGAGTAGACTTCAAGGTTCTCCATTAGTTACATTTGGTTTTGCGACTTAGGATAGCTTAGTGTGAATTGCTGTTTAACACAAAGGGACTTACACAATTGTTCAACAATAGGAAACTTGTTTCTCTTGGACAACAGGCAACATAGCTTCTTTGAAGGTTTAACAATATGACTACTTAGGATATGGCAATGAAAGTTCTTGACTCTAATTCTAACGAGATTTTAAAGAAAATGCAAAAGAAATGGGTTTAGAAGACTCTAATCTAAAATGCAAGCCATCACCACTAATTCACTAGAATCTCAACCACACTTTGCTTCGCCATAAGGTAACAACTACACAAATGTGATGCAATCTTCTAAGGGAAAAGGTAAGATTTTAAGATTACTTCTGCACATGAAGGTAAATGAACATAAAGTAATTGAAGTTAAGCTCAGATAAGGTACAGACTAACCATGCACTACAATCTGCCATCGACAAATTATAAATGGTATGAACTATGAAGACTCCAAACATGAATCAGCAGCAAGAACTCCCATGAAACATAAAACTAAATTGCTGAAAACAAACTAAACTAATCTTATTCTATGAGTGAACACTTAGAAACCATGCATTCATTTGAAACAACACAAAATCACCATGAAGAATTCAGCAATGAGTTTGCATTTATCTCAGCAGAGTCTTGAGCAACAATTTCTCAGAGCATTCCCCTTTCAAATGAGAGCAAAATGAGGCTTATATAGCCCTCGAAATACAATGAATGGCCAAGATTAAATCTAGGAATCAAGAGCCCTTATTGTGCCACGCAGGTAAGTGGTTACAAAATTTACTAATATTAGGCACCACATTATGAGGCACTTGTTGATGATTGTTTTTAGACAACACAACAATAGAGTAAAATACTGAGTATCCGACTCTCTCTTGAATAAAGCCTCTCGAATGCTAAACAAAGTGATCAATTGAGACGACTCCAAGGTTCCTTTTCTTATGATTCGTGATGGATAACTCAATGACCTGATGTGATTTTGCTAATAAACACAAAGGGACTTACACAATTGTTCAAACAACTCGTTGTTTCAATGAAAGAGGCAAACACTTAGAGTATCTAAGTACTACAACTTATGACGTATGATATGGCAATTAAGTTCTTAATCCTAAATTCTAACAAGATGGAAAAAGAAAAGACAAAAGATGAAGGGTTCAGTGAAACTAATCTAATCCTAGATGTAAGAGATGATTACTGCTCAGGTGAAATCAACCAACTCTGCTTTGCCAAGTTAAACAACTACACAAAGTTGATGCTATCTTCTAAGGTTATACAAGATATTTAAATCACTTATGCTCATGAAAATTCAACAAACATAAACGATCAAAGTTAAGCTCACTTCGTTCAGACTAACCATGCACTGTAATTTGCAAGCCACAAACTACAAATGGTTTGAACATATGGATTCCACCAAGAAACAATAATAAAATCTTTCACCAACTAACATAACACATAAAAGAAAACTTAATTTAATTTAACATTCGCTTGAAGAAATCAGAAACCATGCAACACTTAGAAACATATAGAGAATCGCCAAACAATGAGTCTTATATTATCTCAAAAGAGCTCTTGCAACAATTTTCAGAGTCTTCAACCTTACAAATGAGAGAAAAAAGAGCCCTTATATAGACCTCAAGAATACATGAATGGTTGAGATCGATTGGCAAAGCCAATGGACCAGATTATGCCACCTTAGCAGGCGGTTACAACAAACTCCTATTATTAGCATATGAAAGAGGGAACAAAGGCATGTTTCCCAAGGAGATAAGGATGATACATCAATAGCCTATGAGGAATCTCCATGTGAATAACCATCACTAGTGTTATGGAATTCAATGAATCTAGACACTATTTGTTTGATATCATCAAAAGGTACACTTGGCGTACTCCTAGTGGTTTCCTCAACTTCAAGTACATCAGCTGTATAAAGGCCAAGTGTCTTCTCCCAATCGGTCATTCTAGCTTTGTTGGCGCCAAGGTGGACAACAAGTAAGAATATACTATCAAGCTTATCATCAAAAACATCATCCTCTTGGAAGTAAAAGGCTTGGACTTGTTCTTTCATACTTTCAATAGTCATCTCTCCAAAGGGATTGCATATCTTCATCAAGGATGCGTGTATTCCATCTTGGATTCTTTGAATCACACTCTTTACTCTTGACATATCTGTTTCCACTTTATCAAGTAGTTGTCCTTTATTGCGAAAGCAATAGTACCAGGAAGAGAAATCATATGTTATGCCTTCTTCAATCACCTCAGCATGTATCAACTCATCAACCGAAGTTTCCATCAAACTCTTCAAATGTGGCATATATTGTCCTTTGATAGCCTTAAACTCAACACAAGCAGTCAACAATGCAAGCACTCTTTGCTTGAGATCAGCAACCATATTATGCACTTGCATAATATCCTCAAGATGTCTATATGTTGTTTCCCTTGAACTTTTCATCCAATCCTTCAACCTATGAGATGAAGATCTCAACCCCTCAAGATGTACAACTGTTGCTGGAGGAAGAATAGGTGGAGGTGTAGAAACTCTTTCCTGTTGATGGATAGGATGAACTAAGTGTTGAATATACTGTTCCAATGCTTGACACCTTTGCTTAGCCTTAATCCTACCTTCTATTTCCTGTTTGATGATAGCTTGAGCATTATCAATTGAATCCTGAAGTTCTTCTTCTACTTGTGCTCCAGTCAGCGGACCCAGATCAATTGTGTTGATATCATAATCTTCAGGCGCAGTGTCTTCTATATTCTTCTCAAGTCTTGGAACATGTACTCTCCTTACACTAGCTTCTTCTTTTGTTATCTTTGAAAGAGTAGTTGCTTTCTTCTTCAGTTTTTCAATAGACATGTCTAGAAGCAACTCCTCAATTGGAATGGGATGATATTTTTCCACTTCACAGCTTTCTTTAATTCTATCCTGTAGCGACTCCGAGAATGATGAAAAATCTCCTGGCTGTTGTACTTGCCTTCCTTGCACGGGCAATGATTCTTCTTCAGCTTCATCTTTGTCTTCAGTGTTAGCTTCATCAATGATTTCAGTATCATGTGGACTCGAAGGTACCTCTTCAAATGGGGTATCTGGGACTACATCCTAAACAACATGTACAACTATATCTTGATTCACTGGAGTATCTCCTGGTTGTCTAGATGAAGCAGTTTCAGTGCTTATCCCTTTCTTCTTCTTACTTGATTCTCCTTGTGTAGATTCAAGTTGTTTTCTTTTCTTTATTTGACTTGAATCTCTTTCATTATCCTTACTTTGTGAACTCCTACCAGGTGCACTATGTTGTTCTTGCTGTTCAACTTCTCCCATTTTGGTGTAAGTGAGCTTCTTTCCCTTATCTATCAGTGCTTGTACTTGCTCTTTTGCATGTTCCTTAGTGATAACAATGATAGGTTGTATCACCTCTTCATCATATACTCTTTCTCTATCAGTCCAGTCAATGTCGTATGGCAGGTTTCGGATCTTATTGTATTCATCACCTGAAAGAGTTCTATCATCATCTAGTTGATCAGGAATCCTCAACCTTTTGTAGCTATCACCAAATCCCATCTTAACCTTGAACATTTCTGCATCCTTATATCATCGTCATTGATAGCATTTGCCCAATGATCTTCCAGTTGCTCAACATGCTGATAGGTAGGATGTGATTGCTTAATAGCTCCATGTGGATCGAAGTTCTCCATCCTTGAATCATGAAGATGTAAATGTTATGCTTGAAGCTCAATCTCAGAATGCTCAGCTACTTGAAGTGATGGACATGAATAATATCTCCCAAGCTTGAGAGGGAATTGAACTCCGGCCTTCTTTCTTGTCCTTAGCATCTTATGGAACTCTAACAACTGTCTCGATACTTCCAACAGTACCATCCTATTAGTAGGATACCTTGGCAATCTATATGGAAAGGATGTGAAGCCCTGAATTCTGATATAAGTGAACTTGTCATATTGAATGTAGTATCTTCCATATTGTTCAATGAAGTTCCTAGCAGCACCTGTCAATCTTCTATGCAATTCTCCTTGCAACTTCCGTACTATATACATGGCAAAGGCATCATTAAATCTCTTATAATGATTGATGCTCTTCAAATGGAGCTGTGTATAGCATTGATGTGATAGGATCTAGCCAGATTTTATGCCTACTTCTCCTTTAGATGTCAATCCCTTGGATAGGAAGTCATGAAGGACTTTGACTCATCAAAATTTTCAAATTGCTCATCAAGGCAATGACTTATAAGCCTAGCCCAATCAATCATCTTATTCTTTGTAAAAACATGATCAAAGTATGTATACATCCGTCCTTCAAAAGTCGATGATTGAGGCCTACCTGTTACTCTATTCAAGAACATGATGAAGTAACTTATCTCCTTCTTGAAATCCGCCTTATGGAACTTCTGATCTTCAGAGTTATATATTTTGATTGAAGAATCTATCATCCACTTCTTCTTTACTTCTTGCATGTACTGCTTAGAATTGCCTTCAAAGGTATGTTGGGCAATTGTAGGACAAATGAACACTGCCTTCCGGTTTGGGATGTTGAAGATCTCTTGAATGGCTTCTCTTTGCAACTAGGCGAGGACAATCCCATCTTTAGCCACAATTTGTCTTCTCTCTTTGTCATAGTGTTGAATGCATTCTAACACCAATTCAGTGCTAGGTAGGGTAGGTGGGAAACATGCCGCTTGAACGATTCCACTCTTTGCAATGGCTTTGATATCTTCATTCCTTGTGATGGCGAGCAAGAAATCCTTTATCTCCTCTAGGTTGATGTGTCCCATGTTAGTGTCTCCCACATTCTTCCATTGAGTCTCAAGCTTGGAGTCGGGTATAGTTGACTTGGCATCCACCTTGATCATCACTTGACGCTCCTTTGCCGTCATGCCCATCTACCTACAAAACAACACCTCACTAAGTGACTTGAAATGATGAAATTTACCTTCACAAACCTGATTTTTGGATGATAAAACTATGAAAATTTGCAATTTAAGTAAGCAAGAAGGCAATTTTATGGATTTAAAGTAGCTGAAACATACCTTACAACAATTTTCAGACCTAGAATAATGCAGATTTATGTAGAAAATGATAAAATATCTGCTTGAAATGACAAAAATCAGACTTCAAAAGTGCAGATCTGCTATAAAAATGTTGCTCCTCCTCCAAAAATCATTCCTTAAGTGAGATTGTGATGTGAATGATGTCCAAATGAAGTGGAGCGCCCTCTTTATATAGATAATCTGCCTTCATTAAATGCAGGTCGGCCAAGTAGAGGGGTCGGCCACGTTAGGCATTTAATGCAATTTTTAAGGTTTTCAAAGTTTAAAGCCAATTTTAGGTGCCAAAGTTGATAGAAAACTACATGAAGGGCGCCTTGACTCCTTGAGGACTTCTTTCACTTCTATTAACTTTCAATCATTGAAGTTGTTCTGAAAAGACCTCTCCAAGTTAACCACCTTCAAGCCTTCAAGTTGATCTCTTTCTTAGGCACTCAGAATGACAAAGAATAACAAGGAATGGCGCCTATTCATAATGTAATGTTAGCTTTCAATTTTCATGACCTTCAAGACTCATATATGCTTTTGTGAACTTGTATCGTTCCATAGCTTTAAGATCATTGACTTCAACATGATCTCCTCCTAGGCGCTCAGAATGGACTCCTCAAAGATGGAAGTGCGCCTATACCTCTTGGCCTACCCTTAGGCATTGTAATGATCTTAAGTTTCTTTCAACCAAGGCATTGTTGTTTAGAACATTCTCACTCCAAGGTGACTTCAAAATGCAAGACTCTTATCCTCCTTACCCCTAGGCGCATATCAAAGTTGTTTTAAACATGAATTGGCGCCTTGATCAAGGATGTTGAATCTCCTTCCTCCTTGGCGCACATTTGTGATGGTACAAGTGGCAATAGGCGCCTAAAGGCTTCTTGCTAGGTTTTAGTCATTTAGAGGCTCCTAACACAAGTATCTTCACTAGGCTAGATTTAATGACTTCCAACACTTTGCATTCCTAGGCGCCAGAAGTGACTATAGAAGCAAGAATTTGCGCCCTAACTTAGATAGTTGCTCACTTCAAGATTTCATGATTCCAAGTTGTTGTGAAGACACTCAAACACTTGCAGAGTCCAACATACCAATTTGGATATCAAGATGATGTTGCTCTTGTTATATCAACCTTAGGCGCATTTTATCATTGATTTAGGGTCCATTTTACATCAAGGCGCCAAAAGTAAGTATTCAATGGTTGTAATGCGCCTAGACCTAGATGAGTATTTCCTCCACTTTCCATGTGTTCGAAGGATCGTAGATGGTCTTAAAGACTTCACCCAAGTCAATCACCTTAAAACTTGTAAATTCAAGTTGACTTCTTCCAAGGCGCAAATGTGAAGGTACACAGGGAAAATTGGCACCTAGCCCTTTGAAGCAATTTTTGCTAAGTTTGAACATCCAAAATGGCTCCAAGTAGAAATTAGATGTCTCCAAGTGTGATTTTATCAATAAGAATGATGATTTCTCAAGTTCTCACCATAGGCGCTTATTTAGGGTTGTTTTGAGTTGAATTGGCACCTAAGGGATATGAAGTTCTCTTTCACTCACCTTACCCCACTTCTATTGTAGTTGATCTCACAAGACATTATCTTTTCATCTAAGGCGCTCAAGATGATCAGTTATGAAGGTATGGGGTGCCTTAATAGAATGAATACAATCTCCAATTTAAGGTGCTCATCTGGGGTGAAATGAGTGGCAAAGTGGCCTAGACTCCTTGAGACACTTTGACTAGCTCTAGGCGCACCTTAGATGTCCAAAACTTGAAGAAATGACACCTAAGCTTTTGATACATTATTGATAAGTTTCATGCTGCCTCATCCTCAAATTCATGCTTCTCACATTCAAGGCGCTCCAGATGATCAAAATTACAAGAAATGGTGCCCTGCATCTTGGTGTGATTGAAATTACATAAGACTTCAACTTTATATTTCACTAAGGCACTCTTCCAGTTGGCAATCCAATCAAGGTGATTTCAAAACTTTAAGGTCCTTGTAGTCGGTCGTAGTCGGCCAAGTAAATAATCATAAATTAATTAGTGTTGTTATGTTAGGAGTGTTATCGGGAATTAACCTCGACGGTTGGATAGTTATAGAGTCGTTGCCAACGGTTGGTATCTCAACCAACCTTGGCCAAGTTATATATTGGCTTAATACTTTGTAGTCGGGGCGACCCCACGGCATTGTGACATTGTAGTGTAATACTGATATATTCAATGAATGGGAACAATGCTTTATTCTGTGCAATGCTGTTATAATTTCATGCTCTGTGTTATGCACTATACTACTTAATTCTGTTTACTTCATATTTTGTGAAACACACCATATTGCGGTAAACAGTCCTTGCTTTCTATCTCCTAGGCGCATATGTCAGGTGATTTGGTCCTAAATTGGCGCCTTAGCTTTTGATAGTCTTGACAAGGTTCTAAAGTGCTCTTTTATGATGTTCAGAGTATGTTATGGCACCTAAACTTCATAAGGACCTTCTTAACTTTTTCATGCACTCCCTAATCATTGCAATTGTTCTCCAAAAGACTTCATCAAGGCCAAAACCTCAACAGTTGTAGATCGAGGTTGATTTTTCCCCTTAGGCCCATATTGAAGTTTATTTTGCTAGAATGATGCACCTAAGGTTCAAACTGGTTTGAAAGAATTCAATTTAGGTAATTAGACACATCTTAAGGTCTTAATCCTCTAAGGCGCCCCTAACTGACTAGTTAGATCACCTCCTTACTCAAGGCGCAGTCTTAGGATATTACAGATAACAATAGGCGCCTAACCTTGACTTAGCCATTTTCTCTGTAGGTTTTCACTCATTGGAGTATGTTGAATTCAAGACACCATTCTAACATAAGACCCTCTCAGTTTTGACCTAGAGATGCTTTGTTTGCAAGCTTATTAGTTAATTGACTCTAAGATAAAACAAAACAACTAACCCAAAACAAGTAATCCTCCAAAAAAAACTAGGGGTCCCCATTTGCAATGGGGTGATGTGTGATTTGGTCACAACAGCACTCACTAAGTGGGATGCCCTCCTTTATGACCTTCCTTTTTTGTGACAAATTCCACAAATCTTGATATGACATGTGTAACCTCCTCCATTGGGACTCTTGGCAGAGTTTGAATGGTGCATTCCACGATTTGTAGCTCCTCTGTGCATTTGACAACTGTCATCTCCCATCCAGCCATGGATACCTGAAACATGCCCATGAAAGTGGAAAGTGTGCAAACATCATCCAGAAGCTCCTTGGAAATAACCCATGTATGCTGAAAATACCTTGTATGCATTTTATCCTTCAACAAATACTCATCAATTTCTCCATTGGAGTCAACTATCTAGTTTATAGAAACAAGTATTTTGCCTTGAATTTCTCGAAGTGCTTCTTTTGTTCGAGTGCTTTCATTCTCAATCTTGCCAAGAACTTGCTCCTTTATGTTTAGAGTGCAATACAAAGAAGGGAAATTATATGCTGAACCCTGTTCAATCACTCCTTCATCTATCAAGGTGGCATTCGGAGTATATATCAACTTCTTTAATTGAGGCATGATCTCTTCTCTGACAACTCCGAATTCTGAACAAGAAACCAAAACACTTTGAACTCTATCAAATAGTGAAGAAGCCTCCTTGTATAACTTCACAATTTCATCAATGAATCTGTCAGCTTTGATCCTGAAATTTGCTGTCCAATTCTGCAACACCTGAGATGACGATCTCATTCCCTCCAAGTGCGCTATAGACTCCTGTGAAAGCAAGGCAGGTGGTGCAATCTTCTCCTCTGCTTGATTCACTGGCTTCGTCAACTGCTTAATATACTGCTGAAATGCCAGGTTATCTCTTTCCAACTGGATCCTCTGTTCTCGTTCCTTCCTTAGTCTTTCTCTGATAATTGCAACTGAATCTTCTAATTCTTCCATCTCTTGTTCACTGTGGCTGGTTCTAAATCAAAAGTATTGATGTCAAAACCTCTCGGAACAACATCATCTGCACTCATGCTTACTTTTGGGACAACAATGTGCAGTTGCCTAAATCCAGAGCTATCCCTCATGATTTTTGAAAACTTAGTAACTTTCTGCTTTCCTTTGTCCGGTTTGACCCTGCTTGGTAGTTCTTCCAAACTCAGGATGGGTTCTCTTTCAACAACAGACTTCTCTTTGACCCGATCCCTTAGCCACTTTGGTAAGTCAGACAAATCTTCTTGACTTTCTTCCTGAACTTTCTCTTTTTTAAAAGTAGGAAGGGCTTCTTCATCAAACTCATATAACTCTTTGTCATTTTGATTTTCAGCTTCCACCTCTATCATGACTACTTCTTGTTCCTTAGATGGATTTGCCGAAACTTCATCAATCTGATTACCTTGTTTGATGCCTTCCTTAGTTTGCATTTCCAAAGCCACCTGCTCATCTTGCCCTGCTTCATCTCCCTCAATATCTATTATACTATTGTCCTCTTGCCTTGAAGAAGTGCCAGCTGCATTTTGGTCACTATTTTTCACCTTCTTACTTGGCTGAATATCCTCTTGTGAATCAGCACCTCCACTTTCTGAATCACTAGTCACTACTTGAATCGCTACTTGAAGTATCCTTGGACTGATGCGCACTAACTCTTCCCATCAAATTGTAAGTGAATTGAACATTTTTCTCTTGAAGCCTTCGAATTTGGTAGTCCACATATTTTCTTGTATGCGCTACAATTGGTATCATCAAATCATCATTATGTGTGACCTCCTGTTCTGACCAATTGATGGTGCAAGGTTTGTCCTTCTCTTGATCATATGAACTCTGTGAGAGCCTTCTGTGATTCTCCTCGATCTGATTTGGAATGTTGATTACCCTTGTTGCTCTAACCAAGTCCAAAGACAATCTGTAGCAGCTTTTCTTTCTTATTTTCATGTCATCGCGTGCGTCCTCCTAATGATCCTCGAGCTGTGGTCTGTGCTCATATTTACTCCCAAATTTCTGCCTGACTGCATTGAATGGATCAAAATTATTGCGTGCATCATTGTGGCGCACCAAGTTGTAAGCTTGCAGCTCTATCTCTGAATTTTCAGCTGCCTGCAAGGACAAACAAGTTTCTAGCATCCCAATGCTAATTGGAAACTGCGTTGTAGTCTTCTTTCTTTTTCTTTGAATCTTGTCGAAGGCTACGAGCTGTCTTGTCACTTCTAACAACACCATTCTATCTGTAGGATATCTTGGCAGCCGATAAGGTAATGATGAATAGCCTTCAACACGGAGGTATGTGAACCTTGGAAACTGAATAAACTACTTTCCGTACCTTTCTACAAAGTTCATAGCCTCTTTCGACAATCTCCTTCATGTGTTGCCTTGCAATAATCTGACAATGTACATGGAAAAAGCATCATTAAACCTCCTGTAGTGAGATATAGCTTGTAAGTGCAACTGAGGGTAGCAGTTATAAACTTTAAATTGCTCATCTCCGTTTCCAACTCTCCCTTTGCAATTTAACCCTGGGTATCTTTCGTTTCTGGCGAGCATGTATATTACATATGAGCTCATATAAAATATTTTTGTCTTTTGCAAATTCTTCAACTGATCATCAATATTGCTGCTGATTATTTCAGCCCAATCTATCATCCTCTTCCACTTATAATCTCCTCGATGAAGAACATCTAGGACTCAAAATTTGCCGATTGTGGGCAGCCCATGATGCGATTCAGAAATATAACCATATAATTGATTTCCTGATGGAAATCAGATTTGTGAAGCTTCTTAGGCACTTTGCTCACATGCGGCCTTGGTTGCACCAACCAGTTGCTGTTTATCACTTCCATGCACTTTTCAGGTCCAGCCAAATAAAGTTGCAAAGCAGACTCCTTGTCACAGAATGTAGTAGTCTTGTGCGAGGGAATGTTGAAGGCCTCTGCAATTGCTTCTTTTCTCAGATAAGCCAATACCTTCCCATCCCTTGTCATAATGCATCTCTTTTCTTGATTATAGTGCTTGGCGCACTCCAACATCAATTCCGGACTCAGTATCGTAGGTGGGAAACAAGCAACTTGCACAATTCCATTTTTTAACATTCACTTGATCACATCCGAAGGATTGGGTTTGTATAAGTTTTGTCAAATCTCCTCCATGTTGGTTCTCCCCAGATTAGTTTCGTTGAGATTTTGCCATTTTGATGTAATCTTCGTTTCTGGCCATGTGCCCTTCATATCACTCCTCATCATCGCTTGTCTTTCCCTCGCGTTCATCATTCACTTGCATGAACATCTTATGTCAGCATATTGAAAATGATGCTTGATAAATAAGCACAAAAGACAGGCTCTCACTGTCCAATGCATGTGGGATTAAAATACGCAGTTTGAAATCACCTTGCCCCTTTTGCAATGAAAGTTAATAATGCGAGGTTTGCAAGAATAAAACTTGAATTTATTTGATTCCTGACGACTTCAATCCCTTATTGGTACACTCAACTTCAACTCATTTTCCCTGCGTTGCTAAAATTTGCCCCTTAAAACAGTGTTTAAAATGAATACTTGAAATTCATTGATGGCTGGCGCATTCAATTTTAAGAAAATTTTACTTAGATATTCAAATGCTCTTCTTACCTTGGCAATATTGGAAAAGAGTTCTTTACATTGAATATATCTGTGATTAAATGTAATGTAAGCTTTGAAGATGCTCAGGGTAGACGGTATTAATGATGATGGATAGTGCTCAAAGCACAAACTACAACCTTCCGATATAATTACGCCTGAGCAAATAGTTTGGCTCTAATGCATGATGCAAAGACCAAATAATACACTGTGATCTGGTATGAGTGCCTGAGGCGGGCTTTCCTAATTGCAGATGCAAAGAATACCAACATTCATGGACGTTACAAACTCTTGAACGCCTCCTGTTAATGCAACAATCGACTTACACCAATGTTCGAGTGGCCTTTTTCTTTCTTTATGCTTTGTGTTTGATATAGACCTCACACTTTATGAATATGATCTCCAACTCACGTATAGGCAGATTCTCCTGTGCACGATGTAAAACTTAAAACTGGCTCCTTACAAAATGGTCGTGTATATCTGCATGGGCGGGCGTTCTGGGTCATTCTGCATGAGTTTTACAAACTGTAAAGTGACCATCTCAACGCTTGAACATGGAAGGCAATCTTTAGAAGATATGTAGTGATCTTAGACGCTTACTTTAGCGCTTCCATTTATTTCATGCAAAAAAATCAATCGATCATGTTAAGGCACCACGTATAAAGTTGGTCTTGCAGAGTGATACCAAATTTGCGCTTTCACCTATTCTGAGGAGGTTTTTATTGCTCATGATTTGCAAAGATTATCAGAATATGAGTATGTCTTAAATGCCCACGATATGAAATGGATATGCCTCAGGATTGAAGTTACGGGGGCCCACTTAGAAATAAATTTGCACTTGAAACATTAAGTAAAGGCTTTGGCTCATTACGTATAATATTCGGCAAGATGATCGGAATGCTTTTGAGCCAATGTATGAAATATTGAATACTTGCAAATGCAATATTGATTCATAGGAGTGGAACTTTTGGCGCCTTATGCACATCATTAGGCTTGCGAAGTCTCATTACTTATGCGCTCTTTTTTAGTTTGAAGGGACATTTTATTAGACTATGCACTGCTTAGAGTTTTATAATTGTGAATTCATATTTTAGAAAGCTTATGACGGAGATTTGGATAAGCTGCGCATAATCTAATGCTCGATACTTATGCAAAGCGATATTCACAGTGCGCCAGGACTTGTTAATGGGTCCCGCATGTGAATGAAACGAAATGCAAATTAAATATGAATGAGTGTTTTGGTATTCAAGTGGATGTTTTGGTAGCTTATGCATAATTGCTATATTTGCAAGGCTTTGATGGATGCGTGCTTGAGCTCATTGAGCGAAGACTTAGAAACTTTATTGCAAGGTGAGCAGAGTGGGTCCGGAGCGGACATTCGAATGTCTTATGCACAATATCCGATTTGCAAAGTGACTCCTAACATGCGCTCGGGCGGACATTTCAAGCCATCGTGCATAAGATGAAAAACAAACGATTTGCAAAGTGAAGTAAAAAGTCCACTTGAGGACATCCTTAGAAAAGTGTAAGGACGTAAAAAAAAACTTTGGTGCCCGACACATTGTAGAAGAACTAACGATGAACGCTGAAGCCGAAACTTAGAATGCGATGTTGAGATTTCACGCTATGCAGAATGATTATAAACTCACACCTAGGGTAAACTTTTGGGACCTATATGCAAGATAGAAGGGTACAAAATGCAAAGTGAAGTCGTAAGTGCACCAAGGAGAAAAAGTGAACATTTTGGACCATTGAGCATAGATTCACATTGCAAGGGGATTGTGAATGTTTGTCTAAGTGGCATTTAATTACGTACTGTTTAAAAATGCAAATGTAAACTCACATTCGAGATGTGCTCGGTGGTGATTTTGGACTTGCATGCGTAGGTTCAAGCTTTGCGACAAACTTCACATTTAACCCATGCCTTAGACAATTTTGAATTTCTCCCAAATTTGAAAACAAGAATGCTCTGTTTGACTTTTGCGATGACTGACTTCCAAAGCAATCAATGAAAAAGACCATTGCCAAAATAACACAACCTCAAGCCCAAAAAGAATAAGCCAAAAATGCGGGGGGTCCCCATGTTCGATGGGGCGATGTTGTGAATACGTCACAACATTACCACCTTTGGACGAGGAGGGTAAGTTGATTCTTGTTCTTGAGGCTATTATTGACACTAGGGAGCGCACCTTGCAGAAGAGGGTTATTAGGGAGTACTTGGAGAAGTGGAAGAATTTGTCGGTAGAGGATGTAACATGGGAAAATGAGCAGATTTTACAGCATCCAGAATTGAAATTGCTTGTGGGCAAGCAATTTTGGGGAGGGCGGACTGTAATGTCCCCTTCCTAAGCAGCATATCTCTTGAGGTTAGTCTACTACTCGGGTTTCCGTAGACTAGTAAAGGTGGTTAGGGGACTGTTGTGACCAAATCACACATCGCCCCATTCCAAATGGGGACCCCCAGTTTTCTTTCTAGGATATGTCGTTTTTTAGTGTTTGTATTATCTCAGAGTTAGTCAGTTGATGAATCTACTAGGGTGGTGTATGCGAGAACGATGTTTTGAACTTGATATGCCTTAATGAATGATTATTTGCAGTTAAAGTGTTTCAAGGGGTCTAGATGCACTTTGCCACTCATTTCACCTCAGATGAGTGCCTAGTTGCACTTTCAGAAGACTTTGGAGTTCTGTATTTGCCCCTAAGAACATCACTTGCATTTTTCTTATCATGAAGTGAAAGCTTGAGGAAGTATAAGACCATCCCACTAAGTTCTCACCATGTCTTTGAACCCATCCGTGATAAAAACAACACCTAGTTCACCTTGGGCGCAATTTCACATTCAAATGATCATCATGAGCGCTTAGAGGTGAATATGTTGAAACTTTGAGCATTAAAAGTTGAGTTTGAAGAGTTCACATTGGTGTATTCAAGCCCTAAGTGAACATCTATTAGAACATAGGCGCACTTTTATAGGTGAGAGTTAATCTTGGGTGCCTTGAAAAGAGCTTGTCACCTTGAAGCTTGGGCACACTTTCATGATGAGATGACCTTGTGCAAGCGCCTTTGAAAAAGAATGAGCTAAGCAAACATAGGATCTAGGCGCACTTCCTTGTCTAAACAACCTCTTTAGGCGCCATTTCTTATTATTTCTGTCATTTTGAGTGCTAGGGAGTAGGGTTGGTTGAGAAGAGTTTTGGCACCTAACTCAAAAGGCCTTTAACAATGAATGACTACCTAGATGAAATATGAAGTTAAAGTCTCAAGTAAATCAGTGAAGACATAGGCGCATTGTATGGGCAAAACCATCTTGTGTGGGTGCCTAAGAGGAAAGTTGATCATTGAGGTAAGATTGAGCGCCTAAGGGTCAAAGAAGCATGCATCAACCCATTTGAAGGAGCAAAGAGTTAGAGGACTCTATTAAACCTCAGTGATTTAGTAATGAAACCTTGAAAGGCATTCACTTATGTTAGGTGCATTTTGCTACTAGAACAACTCAATATGGCTGCCTTGAGGGAGAGTAAGGTGATCATTGTGGATCATGAAGTAAGGAGATAGGCGCACTTTCATGTTAAGATGACCTTGAGGTGATCATTATAGATGTTATAGGACTTAGGCGCCTATTTCAGCCAGAACCATTTCAAGTGAGCGCCCAATGTAGAAAAGATACTCATTTATGTCTAAGGTGCATCTTCTTGTCCCTTTCACTCATTTTGGCGCCCTGTATTTGAATGATTATGACTTAGGCGCCCTTTCTTGGAAATTTGATTACCTTTGGGCACCCTGATGTGAGAGACATGTAGGTGAAGAATGAGTCATCATAGAGCGCCTAGGCAAGTTAAGGTGGAGTCTTGTGGAGGCAATTTGAATGATAAAAGATGAAGAGTGTTTTGAGGTCCTCATGATAGTTTAGGCGCTTATGGTCACTCTTTTCATCATTTTGGGTGCCCAGAATTGGAGAGATGACATTTAGTGGCGCCTAGGAGTGAATGACTTCAGAGTGAGTGTATAGTTGGTTCTTATGAGTTTGGGCGCTTAACTTAGAAGGCCTTTGTCATTATGAGTGCCTTAATGTGGGATGAGGTTTGAATTAGTGATTGATAGTGCCTAAGGATATATTCAAGTGTCAAGAGCAAGGAGACCTCTTGAGAGGTCGGAGATGAGACAAAGTCTTTCTTCATGTCTTCTTATCTTGTTTACATCCTGGCAAGAAATGTGGTATATAAGGGATTAACAGCTAAAGGAGAAGTAGGAGTAAAGTCTGGCTAGATCCTATCACATCAATGCTATCCACAACTCCATTTGAAGAACATTAATCATTATAAAAGGTTTAATGATGCATTTGCTATGTACATAGTGAGAAAATTGCAAGGAGAATTGCATAGAAGGTTGTTAGGTGCTGCTAGGAACTTCATTGAATAATATGGAAGATACTACATTCAATATGACAAGTTCACATATATCAGAATTCAGGGCTTCACATCCTTTCCATATCGATTGCCAAGATATCCTACCAATAGGATGGTATTGCTGGAAGTTTCAAGACAGTTGTTGGAGTTCCACAAGATGCAAAGGGCAAGAAAGAAGGCTGGAGTTCAATTTCCTCTCAAGCTAGGGAGATATTACTCGTGTCCATCACTTCAAGCAACCGAACATTCAGAGATTGAGCTTCAAGCATATCATTTACATCTTCATGATTCAAGGAGGGAGAACTTTGACCCACATGGAGCTATTAAGCAATCATATTCTTCCTATCAGCATGTTGAGCAGCTTGAAGATCATTGGGCAAATGCTATTGATGATGATGATATAAGGATGCAGAAATGTTCAAGGTTAAGATGGGATCTAGTGAGAGCTACAAGGGTATTAAGGATTCCTGATCAGTTAGATGATGATAGAACTCTTTCAGGTGATGAATACAATAAGATTCTGAACCTGCCTTATGACATTGACTGGACTGATAGGGAAAGAGTTTATGATGAAGAATTAATAGAACCTATCATTGCTATCACTAAGGAACATGTAAAAGAGCAAGTGCAAGCATTGATAGATGAAGGGAAGAAGCTCACTTACGCCAAGATGGGAGAAGTTGAACAGCAAGAACAACATAGTGCACTTGGTAGGAGTTCACGAAGTAAAGATAATGAAAGGGATTCAAGTCAAACAAGGAAAAGAAAACAACTTGAATCTACACAAGGAGAATCGAGCAAAAAGAAGAAAAGAATAAGTATTGAAACTGCTTCATCTAGACAGCCAGGGGATACTCCAATGAATCAAGATATAGTTGTACATGTTGTTGAGGATGCAGTCCTGGATACTCCATTTGAAGAGATGCCTTCAAATCCACATGATATTGAGATCATTAATGAGGTTGACACTGAAGACAAAGATGAAGCTGAAGAAGAATCATTGCCTATGCAAGGGAAGCAAGTACAACGGTTAGGGGATCTTTCATTATTGCCGGAGTGGCTACATGATAGAATTAAAGAAAGTTGTGAAGTTGAAAAATATCCTCCTATTCCAGTTGAAGAGTTGCTTCTAGACATGTCTACTGAAAAACCAAAGAAGAAAGCAACTACTCTTTCAAAGATAACCAAAGATGAAGCTAGTGTAAGGAAAGTACATGTAGCTGTTCCAAGGCTTGAGAAGAATGTAGAGGATATTACACCTGAAGATTATGACATCAATACAATCAACTTGGGTCCATTGACTGGAGCGCAAGTAGAAGAACTTCAGGATTCAATTGATAATGCTCGAGCTATCATAAGGCAGGAAACAGAAGGCAGGATTAAAGCTGAACAAAGGTGTCAAGCCTTGGAGCAATATATTCAACACTTAGTTCATCCTATCCATCAGCAGGAGAAAGCATCTACACCCCCATCTCTTCTTCCTCCAGAAACAGTTATACATCTTGAGGGGTTGAGGTCTTCATCTCACAGATTGAAAGATTGAATGAAAAGGTCAAAGGAAGCAACATATAGACATCTGGAAGATATTATGCAAGTGTATGATAAGATTGCTGATCTCAAGGAAAGGGTGCGTGCATTGTTGACAGCTTGTGCTGAGTTTAAGGTCATCAAAGAACAATATATGCCGCATTTGAAGAGCTTGATGGAAACTTCAGTTGATGAGTTAATACATGTTGAAGTGATTGAAGGAGGCATAACATATGATTTCTCTTCTTGGTATTATTGCTTTCGCAATAAAGGGCAGCTACTTGATAAGGTTGAAATAGATATGTCAAGAGTAAGGAGTGTATTCCAAAGAATTCAAGATGGAATACATGCTTCCTTGATGAAAATATGCAATCCATTTGGAGAGATGACTCTTGATAATATGAAAGAACAAGTTCAAGCATTCTGTTGGAGTTTTTCCCGAATCAGCAAAGAGTTTGCTAGTTCCAATGCACAGGCAGATTCGGCCAACAAATACAGGAGGTTGCGTGAGCTGCCTCCCCTTCACTTCTGGTTCTGCCGCACCAAGGGGGGTATCCCTATAGCTAAAGATTTGACTTTGACTCACCCAATAGAAAGATTTAGCCTTTTAGTCACAGGTAGAATACTCTCATTTTAGGACCAAGATTTGTGGGATAAATCACAAGGTTGGCAGTATTCTTGGACATATCTAACTGGTTAGGAATGAGAGTATGCAGGGGTCCGATTTCTACTCCTACAAACTAATAGGTTTAAAGTATGAAATGCTTTGTATTTATGTTTTGGATGCAAGACAGGGGATTTTGGATCATAACTACTACAGAAGGGCAGACCGGTGCCTATCTCAGGGCAAGGAGTCAACTAGACGTATACATGCTGATGATTTGCACTGGCATTCAAGTTTCAAGGGGCCAGATAGGTATTTGCCTTACAAACACCACCCAAGAATGAGTATTTAGCTATCTCTACTTACAAATATCCCTGCTGCCATGCAATCTTCTTCATACTTAACCTAAAACAGTTTAATCCACTCCTTGAATTGAGGTCAGAAGTTAAGAATGCAATACATAAATCTATTTCCTAGAATCTTAGTAACCCTTAGCAACCAGATTCAAAAGAAGGGATGCATACAGCCATGGAGACAAATAGCTAAACACATGCCATGAAGCATTTTTCATATCAAAATGACATGAAACTGAACATGTATGCAATATGCATTCAAATGCAACTCATAAACTCCAAAAGAGACAGAACAGCCAAAAAGCTCTGTTTTTTGTTATTTCTCTCAAAAATTGCCCAAGTCTTTCCCCCTAAAAAATGAGTAACACAGTTCTGATATACCCAGAACCTGCACTCAGCAATTAATTACATGGTCTTTTCGAGATGCTGCCAGATACAATGTACCATCAAAATGGCGCCCAAAACATTCAATGCAGTAGGCAGAAGAAGGAAAAGCAGGTTAGTTCGGGAAACGTGCAGCAGACTGGAGATTTTTGCCTTAAAAATGGTAGTTGACCTGTCCATTCGACGCATACCTCTGCAAATTTGCCATTAATGGCCAACCTACCCTCATGTTGCCGCAACTTCAGAAAATACGACGGTTGCGTGCTTTGCAATTCTTCCCGCCTGAAATGTGACTTCAGATACAAAGAAATCCCTCCTTCCTTGGACATTTGAAACAGGGCTGTCGATTCATTTCCTCTCGCCGAGATCTGTGGCTTCAATTTGATCGGGCAATCCAGTCACCAACTTTGAAAAGTCATCGGGCAATGAAAACGTGCCATGCAGGTGTCCTTTTGCTCTTTTGACTTTTCGCAGCGTGAAGATACATTTTACCTTTTTTGCCCATTTTTGCCTTTTCACCTTCAAATCTTTGTATATGCAGTTGTATATATATACAACTGTCCTTGGACACGTGTCACCCCCTGATTGGTTCTCCATCGCTGTGTATTTGCATCTTCATCAGTAATCCATTGTATCAATATTTGCATCTGTGGTTGTATATGAAGTTGTATATACATACAATCACCCTTCATACAAGCGTGGACCTCAAATCTTCATAAAACAAATTGCAATCGCTATCGGGTCCAGGCTTTGTATCAAACTCCTTTTGCATATCGCCTTGTATATTGCACATACATACAACTGCGGATTTCATCACACTTATGAGGCAGATTGGAATAATATTGAAATTCGACGTTGTATCGGCCTCATTGTACCTTTCATTGTATATCGCACATACATACAATGTGCAATATACAACCACGGACCCCAACTTGAAATCCGCCACAATT
Organism: Cunninghamia lanceolata; assembly: GCA_027924645.1. Taxonomy (NCBI): domain Eukaryota; kingdom Viridiplantae; phylum Streptophyta; class Pinopsida; order Cupressales; family Cupressaceae; genus Cunninghamia; species Cunninghamia lanceolata. The sequence continues at coordinate 14,444,678 of BSBN01001048.1, forward strand.
AATTCCTCCTTCGCGTCTGGATTGTACATGTGCCTTTTGTATTTTGCATTGTATATGCACATACATACAATCCGGGACATACAACTGTGCAGGCCCCACCAGGTTCCTGAAGACTGTTGACTTTGAGCGCACCTGCTTTTATATTTCTTTTTATCTGCCATTGTATGTCTGATTGTATATTGGGTACATACAACCCCAATATACAACGACGGATTTTACTCGGCTTATAAATACTGCAAACTTTCTGGCCGCATCCGCTTTTGCACTTGTCCTCTTGTACATTCACTTGTATATGCAATTGTATGTATGAAATATACAATGCATGGTACACACCCGCACATACAAAAAACTTGCAACATTTTGATTTTGGCCCTTGTATATTCCATTGTATATGCAGTTGTATATCGGAGACACATACAACACACGATACAAAAGAACACATTGACTTTTCAACTCCGTCATTTGTACCAACACTAGCTAGGCCCGATTTGATGAAATTTAAAGTCCGGGATTGTATGTTTTGCATTGTATATCCTTTTGTATAAGTCACATACATACAATCCTTTTGCTAAAAACCTGTGGGCCCGACCACTGTTTTTAACCCGATTTGAATCCTTTTGAAGTCCGCCGTTGTATATCACCTGTTGTATTATCGAATATACAACAAAATGTACATACAATTTTTTCAATACAACTGCGGAATCTGCGATGGAATATGCGATGCTCGACCATTTTTTCACGCCCAGAATTGTATCTGAATGCCATATACAACCCGATATGCATACAAAGATGCATACAACTATTTTTTCACTTTTCTGAAGCCGATTGAACATTTTTTCGGGTCCTCCAATGTACAATTGCGTCTGCACATTAGATACAATAGCCATATACGAAGATACATACATACAACTGTGAAGGCTGAAGGACTTGGAAATTTTTGAAGGTTTACAATGAAAATGCCTATGAATTTTTAACTTTGAAACCCGAATTTTATGCAGGCACCACCACATTCTACTTCCAAGAGGATGATGTTTCTAATGAGAAGCTTGATAGTATATTTTCACTTGCTGTCCACTTGGGCGCCAACAAAGCTAGGATGACCGATTGGGAGAAGACACTTGGCCTTTATGCAGATGATGTACTTGAAGCTGAAGGAACCACTAAGAATACGCCAAGTGTACCTTTTGATGATGCCAAGCAAATAGTGTCTAGATTCATTGAATTCTATAATACTAGTGATGGTTATTCACATGGAGATTCCTTATAGGCTATTGATTTGTCATCCTTATCTTCTTGGGAAACATGCCTTTGTTCTCTCTTTCATGTACTAAAAATAGGAGTTTGTTGTAACTACTTATGATGTGGCATGATCTGGTCCATTGGCTTTGCCAATCGATCTTGACCCTTCATGTATTCTTGAGGTCTATATAAGGGCTCCTTTTGCTCTCATTTGTAAGATGGAAGACTCTGAAAATTGTTGCAAGAGCTCTTTGAAATAATATAAGACTCATTGTTTGGTGATTCTCTATATGTTTCTAAGTGTTGCATGGTTTCTGATTCCTTCAAGTGAATGTTAAGATTAGATTAAGTTTCCTTTTAAAGTGTTATGTTAGTTGGTGGAAGGGTTTTATTATTGTTTGTGGTGAAATCTATATGTTCACACCATTTGTAGTTTGTGGCTTGCAAATTGTAGTGTATGGTTGGTCTGAACGAAGAGAGTTCAACTTTGATCTTTATGTTTGTTGAATTCTTATGAGCATAAGTGATTTGAGCATCTTGTATAACCGTAGAAGATAGCATCAACCTTGTGTAGTTGTTTAATCTGGCAAAGCAAGAGTTGGTTTGATTTCACTTGAGTAGTAATCATCTCTTACATCTAGGATTAGATTAATTTCACTAAACCTTTCATCTTTTGTCCTTTTTTATCAATTTGGTTAGAATTTAGGATCAAGTACTTGATTGCCATATCCTACGTCATAAGTTGTAGTACTTAAATACTCTGGATGTTTGCCTCTGTCATTGAAACAACGAGTTGTTAGAACAAGTGTGTAAGTCCCTTTGTGTTTATCAACAAAATCATACTAAGTCATTGAGCTATCCATCACAAATCATAAGAAAAGGAACCTTGGAGTCATCTCGTTTGATCACTTTGTTTAGCATTCGAGAGGTTTTATTCAAGAGAGAGTTGGATACTCCGTGTTTTACTTTATTGTTGACTTGTCGAAAAACAATCATTAACAGGGACCCATGATGATTTGGTTCTTCGAGGCTCAGTCAGCTTTTCTGGAGAGGTGATTTGGACTTCTTTTGGTGGAATATCACACATGGTACTTTCTGGAGGGAGTTTGGACCATTTGGCCAAACTTTCTATTTTTAGCTGGGGTCACGGGACTCGGTGCGAGTCGGTGAAATGGTCTTGGACTTCATTCCTTTTCGATTGGGCAACTTGGCAGTGCTACAAAACTCACTTTAAGAGGCTGTTTGATTTAATATTAATTAATCGATATATCTAAGTTAAATTAAATATTTAACTTAGTGTAATTTTTAATATAGTGACTATTATTATTTGGGGACTTAATGAATATCAATATTAATAAAGTCACGACTTATGAAATGGGCACCCAAGGAATAAAAAGGAAAATAATATTAAAATGTAATTCCCCCAAAAGTGGTGTTTGGAAATTGAAGAGAAGTAAAAGAAGAGAAGTGAACACTCATTCTCACCATTGCATATTTGGAAATGATCTTGTATTTGGCTTTGCCAAGGGTTTGAACCAACAGATTGGTGGAGACTGTCATGTCCCGATATTAAGACACTGTTTAAATTAAAGATTTAAACATCATGATAAGACGGTTTCGAAAATATCATTTCGAAATTATACATTATTTAATAAATAATTATATGAATATTTTAATATAATTAAAATATAATATATCCATATTATATTTGTAAATAACAAATATAAATATATAAATATAATATTAAATAAATAAAAGATAATTATTATAGATATTATAAAGTAAATATTATTAAATATTATAAGGCCCCTTAAAGAGGCGCTGGGAAGTCTAAGGCAGCGAATGTACATTAACACAGGCCTTATAGGAATCTAATGGATTCTGATTGGCTGACAAGACATCTAATACATAGTCAACAGTCCTTTAATATGAAGCAAGGTTGAATAAAAGTCAGCACTGAAAATGTATTAAACAACAATGATTCCAAATGATATAAACACCAACGATAAATAAGAGTATAAGCATATAAGTGGACAATCCCATAAAAGGTAGTAATTGTGGATATAAGACAAACAACGATTAAATGTCGTAGACAAATAGCTATTAAAGTTAAATAAACGAAAGGTAGCAATCCTTGAAAAGTGGCAACTAATTGGTGAGAGGTCACCGATGGATATAAATAGGATCGGATTAAAAAAAATATGGGAAGGAAGGGAAGAGAACACATCTGCATCTGGTATATCGAACAGGAGAAACAATCTAATCTGCACATTGAATGCAGAAACAAGACTTTCATAGCATCATATAATCAGATTGAATAGTGTCTCTACACCGTATAATCCACACATCACCGATCAGCAAACAAAACAGCAGATATACATAGCAGTGAATAGCAATACATCTACACAGCAGCGAACTGATTATAAAAGTTGTCAAATTACAAGCACAAAGGTATGTTATTATCCTCATCGATTAGTAGCATAAATCGATTTCAATATGAATAATGGAATAGTTAATTGTGACAAATGAAGGCCATGATTATGCTTCTGTTTCTAATTAGATTCTTATCTTGATTTGATTAGTGCAAGTAATAATTGTTAAATAGGGGGAATATCATTAGAAAGAATAGTTTATACTCATAGAATGAGAATATGAATAGTATTATGAATTATTGTATGATGCATGATCATTATTAAGGTGTATTTAATGAATGATTAGTATAAAAAAGCATCTTGAAGAAACGTGAAAGTCTAACATGTGATAGCAAAAGTAATTCATACATATGGACTACTAGATTGAGAAATGGACCTCCTTGTTAATCCATCACACTACATAAGTGAGTCTAAGGGTTAGGCAATTGGCCAAGGTATAATAAGGCTCGAGTTGATAAGGCTCCAACCTTTCAAGGCAAGTGAAGATTGCTTGTCCTTAACGGGTAAAGAGTACTCAACCGAGAAGAGGCCCTTATCTTGCTTGGTGAAGATTGCCAATGTGAGGTAAGTGGAAAAAAAGACCCTAATCTCGATTAGTGTAGATTGCTAATCCGGGGTAAGTGGAGAAAGGCCCTTGTAGACAGCAAAATAGTTAAATAAACAAATGATATAATTAGTTGTCGGGTAGTTTGGAGTCGGTACCAACGGTTGGCATCACAACCACCCTTGGTCGTGAGTATTTAAGTCATCAATGCATTGTAGTCGAATATGGGTGATTTTGCAATAGTTATTATGCAGACATTGGAGTCACAATGAATATTTATGTTCTGTCATGACATTGTAATGTTCTGTGAATCAATGATAAATACAGTATTCCATTCCGAGTACTCTTGTTCTGGTCATATGATGCACTATACTACTTATTATTTCTGTTTACTTCATATTCTGTGAAACACACCATATTGCGGTAAACATTTGGCGCCGTTGCCAGTTCGAAAACGGGTTGAGGGTGACAAGGCGATGACAAGTTGAGACGTCCGATGCCATTAGACAAGTGACATAGTCTGAACAAGCCGTCGGGTGTAATTAGCATCAAGGAAATGGCAGCGTGATGGGGCAACCAATTGACACTGACGAGGAAGTACAAGACAGAAAGCACGTAGAAGAAATAATACAAGAAATCCAAGAAGAACGTGAGGAAAGCGATAGAGAAGAGAATGAACCCAGAAGTCGGGAAGATGAAGTAACTCAGGAATTAGTCAAACTGTGGTTATTATCAGTCGGACAATACGTGCGAGACGAGTCTATCCGCAGAGAAGTTCCACAGGAGGTTATTTCAGAGAACCTGCGTGTTAATAGCGAAGTGGATAATCTTCTGGACCGCATTCCCCGACTTCTGGCAAGGAATTTGATAGCCTTCCAAGATATTCGAGAAGAAAGAGAGAGGGAAGTACGACGACAACAAATTCTCAGAAGATATGAAGAACGGTTGAAACAAGAAGAGGAGGAACGGGACGGTGATCGCCGTCGCACACCGTACAATTGAGGAAGGGTAAGCATAATTAATGCCCATACAACTGAATAAGGACAAGAATAAATTACCAGTAGGGCACGCAACACCAGAAGAAATAGTAAGAAAATCATTAAGACTCAAGGAACAAGAAGAACGTAGAAAACGATTGAAACAGATTGTTGAAAAAGAAAATGAACAACATGAAGAGGTAGATCAAGGAGGTGATGAACATAGTTTTAGAACGCCAATAACCAATAAAGGAAAAGAAAATAATCTGACAGAAGAACTAGAGAATAGTATACGTCGGATTGTGGCATTGTCCATTTCAGACGAAAGGCCGCGGAACAGAGGACCTGAGCCCGAGACCCCTGCCCAGAGGGAAAACCAAGGAGAGCCAGAGGTAACTCGAAGTGTAGAGGACGCCGGAACCGGAAGTGGGAAGGAACCGTACGTGGCCGGCAGTGTCGGGGAGACACCGGAACGACACGGTAGAACCAGTCCAGTCGGGTCAAAAACACAAAGAGGGTACCTCGGGAGAAAGATGGTAACCCCACCGGCAAGTGAAAGGCAGAAGTTGCCGAAGTTCATGGGGAACGGGTCAGAGGATCCTGTCCGACACTGTAAGACGTGTGAAACCATTTGGGTGGCAAACGGACAAGAGGACGAAGATTATTGGGTAAAAGCGTTTCCAGCGACGCTAAGAGGTATTGCTATTGACTGGTACACAGAACTAGAGGCAGCACAAAAGACCTCATGGGACGAACTAAGGAAAGCCTTCGAGAACGAATTTAAACTTCTCAGAGACGACAACGAGATTGTCGCTGAAATCTACAATACCAAACAAGGGAAGAATGAAAACGTGAGGGCATATAATAGAAGGCTCAAAGAGTTACTCGGGAAACTGGAAACACAGCCAGCCGATGGACTGAAGAAAAGGTGGTTCATTGAAGGACTAGTCTCGTCATTAAGAAAAAAAATGAAAGTGGTACCCCCATCGTCATACGCGGAAGCATACAATAGGGCGATGGACATAGAAAGCGAAAGCAAAACATCATCCCGAAATAAAAGGAGAACTGAAGATGATGACAGTACGGGGGAGGACAGCAGTGAGAACGAGTCGAAAACCATCCAGGCGTTGAGAAGGGACATGATCCGCATGATGAAGGAAATAAAAACAGATAAAGAGACGACTAGAGAAAGTTGAGAGTTATGGTGCACAGAGTGTAATGGGGAAGGTCACATAAAGGCAAATTGCCCGAGAAAATTATTTTGTGACATCTGTCAGGTAATGGGACATTCAATCAAGGAATGCCCATTTAACTTGAAAGCAAGAAGTACCCAAGTGTTGTTCACACAGGGAGAATCATCAACTCCGCCAACCACACCGCCAAAACCTCAAAATAGTCCGAATGCATCCCCCGGAGGATACAGGAACAACAGAAGGTTTAACAATAACAGCCCTCGGAATAGATTGCAGTATGACAGCAAAGGGCGACCAATGATACAGTGCCGGCAGTGCAACGAGTGGGGACACTTCGCCAGAGAATGCCCCAGCAACAGTCAGAACACAGTAAATGCATTGTGCAAGTGGTGTGGGCCTGGTGATCACGAGGAAAAAGACTGTCCGAAGCAGAAAGGGGTGAACCTTATCAATCTCAAGGAAGATGAGGAAGAAATCCTGGCTATCACCCGAGCACAGTGGAAAAAGGCCACTTATCCAGATCCCCGCACGGAAAAAGAAAGACTGCGAGAGGCACGGAAGGAAGTGGAAGTTGCCATGAGAACCGAAAGGAGGAACTCAGACAAAAAGGCAATACGATCGGAATCAGATAAGAACATAGCAAGTCAAGTATTGCAAACTACCGTACCGATCAAATTGGCGGACCTTCTCCAAAGCTTGCCTCAGTTAAAAGTAGCAATATCCAAGGTAATGGAGGACAACTCGCACGAAGACCAAAACCTCACAACAGAAGATGTTATAGTAGAACCACCGCCAACGGGAGAACAAGTACTCGACCCGAGGTTGCTGGCGATTGATACTGGAAAGAAACCGGCTGTAGTACACATGGAAATCCTTGGACTGAACTTGACAAATACTATAGTCGACGGTGGATCCGGAGTAAACGTACTACCAGAAGCAACCTGGAAGAGCCTCGGGAAGCCTACTCTATGGCCACAAAACTTCCAGTTAGTGGGAGCCGACCAGCACGGGATCAAGGCGCTGGGAGTGCTAATGGCTCAGAAGGTAAGAATCGGTACCCAGCAATTCTTGTTAAATTTTGTAGTCATAACAGCACAAAATGCATCATATGATGCATTACTCGGCCGAGGATGGCTAATAGCCGCCAAGGCCAACCACAACTGGAAGAAAAACACCCTGTCCATAGAAAATGGACGAAGGAAGTTCGTCATTGATTTGAAGACACAAACCGTCAGTGAAGAGTTGGCGTCAGATTCTGACTCGGATGGAGGGGACTCGACGGAAAGTAGGAAAGGGCCGATGGAGCCCGATGATGAAGGGGTGCTAAAATTACAAGAATGCTCAGAAGATGAAACAAATTCGTTCAGCGGGCTATTTCACTGGCAGATGGAAGACTACGAGTTTTTCCCGCCACAGTGCAACATGATTTCAATAAAAGAAATTGGTGAAAACTCAGGAACGACGAATGAACAGAAAGACGACGGTGAAACATTGGAACGAACAAGTGAAAAGGGGAAGGAAGTAACCCACATGTTCCCAGCAGCGTACGGGGAATATAAGGAAGGGAATGCAGAAGTAGACAGTACGCCGGCACATCAGTTTGAACCGAAAAAGAAGATTATGTACGAAGAGCCGATAACGAAGAAAGTTAATCTCGGCGAAGAAAGTAACCCGAAAATAATTCTGGCCGGCGACGACTGGAATCCCGTACTCAAGGCAGCAGCGTTCAGAATCTTCCTAGAGTACAAAGATGTATTTGCCTGGACCTACAAGGACCTGAAGGGGATACCACCAGAACTGTGCGTCCACAGAATTCCACTCATACCAGGAGCACGGCCAGTACGGAAAAGGCCATACCGCATGAATAAGAACTATGCGGCAAAAGTACAAGAGGAAATTGAAAAAATGCTTGAGGCAGGAATAATATTCGAGGTGGAAACGAGTGAGTGGGTGTCACCGATTGTGATATCACTTAAAAAGGAAGGGGGACAAATCAGGATTTGCGTAGATTTCAGATGCCTCAATGCGGTAACAATCAAAGACCCATTCCCCATTCCATTCACAGACTCCATTTTGGAAGAAGTGGCCGGTCACGAAATATATTCCTTTATGGATGGATTTTCGGGATATAACCAGATTAGCATCGCCGAGGAAGACAAACTGAAAACAACATTTGTGATTGAAAATGGAGTATATGCATACAACCGGATGCCGTTCGGCCTGTGCAATGCACCAGCCACCTTTCAGAGGATTATCCTACACATATTTGATAAAATGTCGGTGGGAAACTTCAAGGCATTCCTCGATGACTGGTCAATTTACAGCGACCAGCAAACACACCTTAAAGCCCTCACCGAATGCATGGAGCGTTGCAGAGCCGCACGGTTGGCCTTAAACCCGAAGAAGTGCCGGTTCATGGTGTCCCAAGGGAAACTTCTGGGCCATATCGTATGCCAAGCAGGACTAAAAGCAGACCCGGACAAGATTCGGGTAATTGTAGAAATGGAGGCTCCAGAAGATGTCACCGGAGTAAAGTCCTTCCTCGGACATGTTGGTTATTACCGGAGATTTATCAAAAATTTTGCTCAGGTATCACACCCACTGGATATGCTGACAAGGAAAGGGGTGCAGTTTGTCTGGTTGGAGGAACAACAGAAAGCCTTTGAAGAACTAAAGACAAGACTCATCAGTGCACCTATCCTATCCTATCCAAATTGGGACAAGGAATTCCACGTGCACGTAGACGCATCAAACTTTGCAATTGGTGCCACTCTTGCACAGGTCGGATCCCATGGGTTGGATCATCCAGTATACTTTGCCAGTCGGTTGCTCTCCAAGGCAGAACGGAACTACAGTACTACAGAAAGGGAGGCTCTGGGAATGGTGTACTCTGTACAGAAATTCAGGCATTACCTCTTGGCAACACCATTCACTTTTTATGTGGATCATCAAGCTCTAATGTATCTAGTCAACAAACCGATTATTCAAGGCAGAATCAGTAGGTGGTTGTTGCTTCTGCAAGAATTTACTTTCACCATTATTGTACGACCGGGAAAAAGCCATGTAATTGCCGACCAGCTCTCAAGGATCAAATCCGGAGAACCAGGAGATGGAGTCAATGAGGACTTTCCGGATGCCCACCTATTCCACATCGCTGCCTTGCCGCCATGGTACGAGAAAATTGGCGAGTACTTGTCCACTTCAACGTTTCCGCCAGAAATGTCTACAAGTGAACGACGGAAGATTGCATTGAAGAGTAAGACATTTCAACTGATAAACGGGCTGCTCTACAAAATGGGGCCCGATCAAATTCTCCGGAGGTGCGTGATGGAAGAAGAGATAAGGGGTGTATTGGCAGAAGCACATGAGGGACTAGCAGGGGGACACATGGGCCCCGACGCCACGGCACGGAAAGTACTGCTCGCCGGCCTATGGTGGCCGACGTTACACACAGATGCCCGAGAATGGGTAATTCAATGTGACACTTGTCAGAGGGTAGGGAAACCACTCAAGAGGGATTATATGCCACTCTGGCCATCACAACCTCAAGAACTCTTCGAAAGATGGGGGCTGGATTTTGTAGGACCCCTGAAGGTCAGCCAACTACACCGATGTCGGTACATAATAGTGGCTACGGAATATTTGACGAAGTGGGCAGAAGCAAAGGCACTGGAAGATAACACTGCATTAAGTACGGCAAGGTTCATATACGAGCACATCGTGACGAGGTATGGGATCCCAATTCAATTGACGAGTGACCGCGGGGGACATTTCGTCAACCACGTCATCCGACTGATGACTACAGAGTTCAAAATCCTGCACACCCTATCAAGTCCGTACTATCCAAGGGCGAACGGGCAGGCAGAGTCAACAAACAAGGTGCTCGTTTCGGTAATCCACAAGTCATGCGGTATCGAAGGGTCGGACTGGGAAGAGAGGCTACCAGCAGTGTTATGGGCTTACCGAACCACTTATAAGGTAACGACTGGACACACTCCCTTCCAGTTGATGTATGGGCAAGAAGCGGTAGTACCAGCAGAATACCTGGTTCCAAGTCTGAGAATTGCAGTGGAAAACAGACTAGGAGATACGGAAAGCCTGGAAGAAAGACTATTCCAGTTGAATAAACTGGATGAGAAAAGAATTTTGGCTCAATGGTCGACGGAAGTTATGCAGAAACGCCGGAAGTATTGGCACGACAAACACCTACGGAGAATGGAATTCCGGCCGGGGCAGTTAGTCCTCAAATATAACGGCCGTAACGAAATTAAACCGGGTAAGTTCAAAGTTCGTTGGTTGGGACCGTTCAAGGTACGGGAAATACTGGACAATGGGGCTATAAGGCTGGACAACATTGACGGAACCCAAATCAGGGACACAGTGAACGGAGCAAAACTGAAGAAGTATAAGCAAAAAAGGGAAGAAACAATAGAAATCAATATGTTGGGATACGCAATGTTGGAAGAGACAACGGAGGGGACCAATGGAGTATGTTTCCGGAGTGCACCATACGAACCTGTAACTGGGTTTTTTGGACCAAGAACGATGCAAACTGGCATTCGAGAAGGGATAATCGACAGCGACATCATCGAAAATGGCGATGATGACAATCAGAATGAAGAGGAACAGGCATGGAACCGGTGGATAGCCGAATGCAATAAGGTAAGAGATAAGTTCGAATTCTTATTACTAAAAGAAATAAACACCCCGGTGAAAAGGTATGTAGCAGAGGCCATGTTCATAATTGAAAGATCACCCTATGAGGACGAAGTCCTACAACTAAGGTTGAAGAACCAAGGGACTCCATATGTCCAGATTCCAAGAAGTCGAATGTGGAAAGCGAAGTTTAGGACCAAGGGTATAAGGATGAACAGCGACGGAAAAACATTTCAGTGGACCCAAGAACCGATGGGATGGAACTTAAGGTTGACACAAGAAAAAAATACAGTGGTGGATCGAATATGGGAACTGGAAGAAGTCGAACAATGCTGCTCCAACGATTGCCTCCGACAGAAAGGGTATATTCAGTGTATATTCCGCCACATGACAGAAATCGAGGTCATAAAAGACGAAGACAAAGTCGAGGAGGCCGTCATCGGAACCATACAGCAGCGAAGAGGTAAAGAAAAAATAGAGTAATGAACCAACAAAACAAAAAAAAAAAAAAAAAAAAAAAAATTCAAAAAAAAAAAAAAAAAAAAAAAAAAAAAAATTCAAAAAAAAAAAGGCAGGCCGTACGACGTACGGCCAGACCGTACGACCAGGCCGTACGACCGTACGGCCTGACAAAAAAATTAAAATTTTTTTTTTTTTTTAAAAAATTTAAAAAAAAAAAAAAAAAAAAAAAATTCCGTACGACGTACGGCCTGACCGTACGACGTACGGCCAGACAGTACGCCGTACACTGTACGGCCAGCCACCCCCACCCCTCTTTAACAACTCAACTCCCAAGTAGCAAACAGAAAAAAAAAAGAGGAAAAAGAAGAAAAAAAAAAAACAGCAAACAGCAACATGGAAGGGCCGTACTAGGCAGTACAGGGAAAGTACAGACGGTACAATTGCAGTAGTACAACGTACTTGGCATTCGTACTTGGCATTCTCGAGGTCTACCATCGGGGAAAAGAAAGCATCGGCTTGGTATCGGCACTTTGGCACTCAAATACCCAGCATAGGAATTGTTAGAAAAATTGGATAATGGATAAGGGCAAAAAGATTGCAGCCTACAGACCAAAGATTGCATCGGAGGAGAGGAAGAAACAAAGTGTGGATACCGGAATGAAGGCCATCGCCTGGGAAAGCCTGACAGGAAACGAATGCAAACAATGGTGGAAGAATGCATCGGAAGACAATGTGTTGAAGGTAGCATTGAAACATGCCCAAGTCGACAAAACCATAATGATGCCCTACTTTAATGCCAGGGAGTTCGAGCCGTATTTAAAAGCTATGGTAGACAATTTCTGCGAGCACTCCAGCAGGTCCATTATCGAGTATCGGGGCCATTCAGTGACTGTATCATTTTGGCCACAGGATTTTGCCAGAGTGATGGGGGTTCCAGCGGTTGGCCAGAGTGTGGTAAAACCGGGCCGGATGACCCAGCATCACAAAGAAACCCTCATCCAGAGGGTATGCCGAAGTGACCTCTCAGACAAGGAGAAAGACACAATATGGAATTCAGGTAATCGGGGATTGAGGAAAAATTTATTGGCAAATGAAGAATGGAAATGCATCATGGATGTCATGAAGTGCAGACTGACGGGTTCCAGTAGGGCATCGGACATCGCCCTATGGATGGTTGATTATATGATCGGATTGCGTGTTGGCAAGGTCTACAACTGGGCGAGGTATTTGACAGAGAGGGTGAGGGAATTTTTATCCCAGCGGCATAAGGTATTCTATATGACTCAACAGGTCATTGCCCTTTTTCTCGATGCTGTCCATACCCAGGTGCCAGCAGACAAATGGGGGGGGTTACAACCGACAGCACAAGTAGAGCCGGGATGGCCGACAGTCTTCTACTGGAAGGGACTCGACACAGCTCACGGAGAAGAACCTTCACGACGGCAAAAAAGGAAAAGGAAGCAACAGGAAACATCCACAGAAAGTGAAGAAGAAGAAGAAGAAGAAGAGGAAGAAGAAGAGGAAGGCAGGGGACAGTCACCAGGGGTAGAAAGCGACTCATCTATGGATGAAGTACCGGCACCAAGAATGACACGGAGTGTGGTGAGGGAGGCAGCCATAAGGGATACTGAGGAAAACACAGCAGAAAAAAGGGGGCAACCGAAAGGAGTTTTGGTACTTCCAAAACTCAAATCGGCAGCATTCACACTACCAGTACCAGCACAGAGTACCGAGATACAAGCACAAGGCACAGCTACACTGCCAGTCAGGCTAAGGTTGCCAGCAAGAGTCATACCATCAGCAGCACCTGGGGTGACGACTTCACCAGTGGAACCCTCCACAGTAGGGGGAATAGCCACACCACAGGTAGAGGTACCACCAGCAGGAGGTCAGGACAAAATAGATAGCTGGTTGAGTGATATTGGCCTAACAGTAGACATGCCTGAGGTACCTTTGCTGAGCCCACTTCACTTCGGGACGGAAGGTCAAGAAGAAGGTAGCACACCAAGGGGGACAGCGAGCCTAGAGCAGCTTAGCGTTACTGGCCAGATCACTCAGCAGGGCAGTCTACCACAGCCAGTACCGGCTACACAGGAGGTAGGGGAGCCTTCCATGGGCATCATGCGTTCCCCGGCGATCACCCCAGTGACCACTTCACCAGAGGAGGAGGAGGGATTTCCAGAGGGATTGACCCTCACACTTTCTAGACCTGACCCCTCCGACCCAATAGGTACCATTCAGAGGTACATGGAGGACTTGGAGAATATGGCAGATTATATGGGGGAGATAGCTGATATCTCCAAACAGTTGAGATTGGGACGATCACAGGTAGTGGCTCAAGAGGCCAAGAGAATAAGGAACTTTGTTCAACAAGGCTGTGAGGAAGAGTTTGCTCGCCAATTCACAACGAGAGGTTGGCCAGAGATCGACACTCAGGAGATGCATGACCGATGGAGAGGATCGCGGCCAGTGGTAGGAGGAAGGGACGCAGAAGTCATAGAGTCCCTATTCACCATAGAGAAGGCATACAAGCAAATATTCTATGAACTGAAGAAAAAAGAGGTGATGTGGGAAAAGAAGGAGAAGGAGAGTGAGGCAGCCCTACAGACAAAGAAGAAAGAATTAACAGAGCACATTCAGAGGTCCCACCAACAGTTAGCACAGCAGACAGAAGCCACAGAAACAGAAAAGGCCAGGGCATCAGGCTTAGAAGCCAAGTTGAGGGAGATGGAGGCTAAGATGAAAGATATGGGAGCACAGCTTGAGGCAAAGGAGGCTGAAGTAATGAAGGCTAAAGCACAGGTCATGGAAGCCGGTCACATGGTGAAGGCAGCAAGGGAGCGGGAGCTAGTAGCCCAACACCAGCTGCGACAAAGGACCGAGGAAGCCAGGAAGCTGCAAGCGCAACAACGATCAGCCACCCCAACCTCGTCCGTACACCCAGGGACGTCTTCCCAACCTCCACACTCTCAGTAGGATGGTTAAGTTTTGTCATAATTTTGTCATTTTGTTGTGAATGTTGTCTGGAAGACGACTAATTTTGAGGGGGGGATAGATGTAGACAGCAAAATAGTTAAATAAACAAATGATATAATTAGTTGTCGGGTAGTTTGGAGTCGGTACCAACGGTTGGCATCACAACCACCCTTGGTCGTGAGTATTTAAGTCATCAATGCATTGTAGTCGGATATGGGTGATTTTGCAATAGTTATTATGCAGACATTGGAGTCACAATGAATATTTATGTTCTGTCATGACATTGTAATGTTCTGTGAATCAATGATAAATACAGTATTCCATTCCGAGTACTCTTGTTCTGGTCATATGATGCACTATACTACTTATTATTTCTGTTTACTTCATATTCTGTGAAACACACCATATTGCGGTAAACAGCCCTTGTTTCAATTAGTGTAGATTGCTAATTTGAAGCAAGTGGAGAAAGGCCCTTGTTCCAATTGGTGAAGATTGCCAATATGGACAAGTGGAAATGGCCCTTGTTTCCAATTGGTGAAGATTGCCAAGATGGGACAAGTGGATAGGCCTTTGACTCTAGTTGGTGAAGACTGCCATTCTAGATCAAAGGAAAGGACAATGGACCTATGGCAAAATTGTGCCCAAGGAACCCTCTCTTGTTGGGTGAATGATTGGCTTAAGATGTTGGCCCAAGTATAGTCTCTTCCGGAAGGAAATTATGATCTTGTATAGTGAAATTGAGAAAGGAATAATGCATATAAGTTATGATTATAAGGTTTGATTTTATATAATTATAATTTATATAATGAGATAAGAAGGATTGAATTCTAATGTACTCTTTTACAAGTTGAAATTGTGTGCAAGGTTGTGAAAATTTTGGCTTGCTAGAAGGGGACATTATAGAGATGAAATCCTTCACTAAGTTGAACACTTGCGGGGTTGAGAGACATCTCTAGGGTGCTTGTGGTGATCTTATTTCAGAGACCACAATTGTGCTTCAATGGCTGATTGCATACTTGTCGCGGAGTGATTTTCATCGATATATCTTGAAGTTTTTGGCTTGATAATTACGGGAAAATATCAGAGAACCCATTGCAGGTTATAGACTGATTTTTGGAGGTGATTTGTGGTAGTTTCATCTTTTTACACAGACTGTACATGTACTCAGCTGGGGCATACCTTTTGGGAAGTATTTTCGAGTTTTTGAAGAGGGTTTGTGGCTGTATTTCCTTCACCAAGCTGGGCATGGGTATTTTGATGTTGCAACCTTGAATTTTCAGCGATCATAGTGAAGTTTTATGAGCTGCATTTATTGCTGTACCTCACCATCAGGGCGTACCAGTGCTGGTAGAGAACCCGGGTCTGCATTTTGGCATCAAAGATTGCATTTGGGCTATTTTCAGGCTTCCAATAGAGGTGTACACTATTGTATATGTTGTTTCTTGTTGTTGATGTACCGATTTAAGCTTTGTGAAGCTTCTGGAGAGGTTTTGTGAACTTAAATTGTTGTAACAGTCCATTTCCAGCCTTGTACTACCAGGACAGCAAATGGGTTTGTTAGCTTCTTGATGTACTTGCTTGTATTTCTCATGGGTATTGATCATTAGTAAAATATAATGCATTTCTATTGATTGCAAACAACTGGGTATTGTTATTTCTTGTTATTTTCTAAGATACATGTGCATGCAAGTTCTATGTTATATGCAAAAACACCAAAACACACCAAGTTCAACTAAACCACATAAAACCATAAGGGGGTGGGTTACTACACCTTTGATATCCTTGCTGCAACAACACAATTTGCTGGGTCATGAGGCAAAAAACATACCTCACCAAAATGCATCATCCTACATGTTCACATGATCTCTCCTCAAAGGATCATGTGTACCCTTGTCTTGGTGCCTTGGATTGCCTTGCCTAGGAGCGACTAGCCTGTCATTTTGCCCTGGTTTTTTAGACCAATCAGTATTGTAGGGTCTATTATGTAACCTCTGCCTTTCATTGAAATGAGTGGTAGCAGTACTAGAAGGTAGAGCCTTCTCATTTCTTGCTACCTTGTAGGATAAATCCTTCATAGCTCCCATCAACTTGTCAATCTTGTCATCAGTAGTAAGAGGCTTGTTCAAGTTGCCACATTTGGTTTTAGAATCTTTACACCAGCTCTTTTGACATGTTTTCCAAATGCTCTCATATTGCTCTCTATGATAATTGCCATGCTATAAGCTTCTCTCAAGGTTTGAGGATTCTTGTCATGAAGATAATATCCTATCTTTGCATCAAAGGTTCCACAGTAGAGAACTAAGCACATGGGCTCATTAGGCCTTAGATTAGGAGGTACCTTCGTCATTGTCACGACAAATTTGTTGTTTGTTGGTTAACAGATTTGTCACCTAACTTTATATACTCACGCCTGGACAAGTGACAAATGCTATCAATAGTTGAGTCCAATATATTGGTATTTTACACAGGCTCTCTGCTTATTTAACAAGGCGCATCTACCTTCAACAGATTTTCTAATGAACAAGGAACTCAAGATTGCTTTTAACCAGAAAGCAAAACAAAGGCAGAGCTTTTAACCAGAAAGCAATGAAGGCAAATTTATAACTCAAACTAGGAGTTCAAAGACTTCTAGTCTCATAACATACATCGACAACATACCACATACATATATATATATATATATATATATATATATATATATATATATATATTTTCACCATCTCAAACGATATATCAACAGATGAACTATTCTCAGTAGTGAGCAAGATTTATGAATACCCAACCACCTAGACACATGAATATCATTAGCAACAGTAGCAACACATTCAACTTAAGAAGAACATGAATCCAAATAATCACAACACAAAGTCTATGATCACCCAGATCTCCACTGCATTAACTTATATTGCATATATCAAAGTAGCTGAAAACAGAATTAACTATCACCCTTGCAAAACAAAGTTTGTCCAAAGATCTAGAATTTGACTAGCTATCCAGAATTTATAGCGAAGCCAAATTATAACTGTCTTTAAAAATATAACGGCTTCTTGAAATAGCCGATTAAAAGATGTTAAACAATAATTATAATAAAAGGGCCCTCCAGAGCCAATAGTTTTAGAGCAAATATGAAATAACTAAAAGCATGAAATTTGAAATCAATTGAGGATTTGCAAATCCCCATCGCCATCATCCACCTCGTCCATCTCTTTGTCTTCCTTTGACTGCTCACCTTCTCCAGTAACACTTTGCGCCGCTTGAGGTACCTGTGCTTGCAACCTGGCTTTAACGCTCTGTACTTGTTGATGATTGGTGTTAATGACATGCCTGGTGGAGATCCTGTCATACTGATGCGACGCTTCTTCTTAATGACTGCTCTGTCGGAGTCTGTCACCTTACGATGCATTTCATCGATGTCACTTCTGCAATTGTTAATATAGACCGCCAATTTAGAGAGTTTACCCAACGAATTCCTTGAGACTGTATCATAATTCACTACTTGCTCCATCACCACCCTCTTGAAATTTTGTTTAATTACTTTGACATCCAAGAGTTTCTCGTCGTCAGACCTGTAAGCCTCTACCTCCAGAGCAATGAAGTCCTTTTTGATTCTCATCATCTCCTTGTAAAAGACTGCAGTGGCTTTCCCCATCTCTTCTTCTGCTGCAGATATGATACAAAGTTTCCATTCTAGTGCATCAGCCCACACAACGGTATCTAGCTCCCCAAGATTAACTATAACTTCTTCGGCCATCAAGACACTAGGATCCATGTTGGCTATCTCTTGTATTTCCTTAGAGTCTATATTTAGACTATGGTGGTCACTTTGGGCTTTCTCAAATTCTACTATCAAAACCCCCCTTTTAGCATGTATGGAATCAAACAATTTCACTGCCTCAATAAAAATGAGACCATCGAAAATAATCTTTTCAACCCATTGATCCATAGCCTTCCTTAGGGATAGAGAAGTTTTAACTTGTTGAAGTAAATTTGAATCAAGGGTATAGAGCTTGACATCTGAGGAGGTCTCAGTTGAGGGTGTTATTATTTCAGCAATTGAATTAGCAAAAGAGGACAAGGAATTTACATGTGCCAGTAGTTTTGAATTTTCTTCTTGCAATCCCTTTACCCTTTTAGAGATATTATCAATCGAATATTGGACATAATACAGATCACCCTCAGTTGTTGCTGGTCCCAGATCCACTCGACTTACTCTGAAGTCAGCTTCTGTTACTTCATCTTCATTCTAATCTAGCAGTGGGTCCGCAATCTCCAGAAACTGGTTACCTGAGGTAGCATCAGTCACTATTCTAGACATTCTCTTTGCATGCGAGGGTTTGGGAACCATTTGCAATAAACTGGCCATAGTATCAACGCCCTCATCAGTGGGAAGAGTGTGTCTCTTCTTCTTCTGAACTACCTTTTTCAGCCAGTTTGGAGATGGGGCTGACACGTTGGCAGCATTGGAAGTAGCAACTACAGGCACAGGGGGGAATTTTGTTCCGGCAGTTCTCTTTGTTGTGGAGAGTTCGGTGGGCTAAGTAAAGAGTACAACAAATTATCCTCTCCAATTTGAGAGAAAATTAAAGAATCAGAATCACTTACATGATTGTTAGGTGGGGGCACATGGTCTGCTTTGGATGAAGAAGCAGCCAATCTGGTATTTCTTTTCACTGTCTAGACATCCTGTTCACAAGTGGTCTTCACTTTCCCAGTTTCTTCAGGTGGCCTTTCATCATCGCCATTTGATTGTGAGCCGACTCTATGGAGAGTCGGTTCCAAACTAGATGATTTTCTATATGAATGGGCAGTCTGAGATCTGGCTTGATTCTGAGAGGCTAAGTCCCTTGGTGTCATGGAGCCAGCACACTCCTTGACCTTTCCTTTTAACCACTTTTTCGTTCTTCTCAACACATGCAAAGAAAACAACATAATATCAGTGACTTCTTTTTCAGACCATCTTATAGGATGCATGGGTTCCCTTGACACTGCATCATAGCCTTCATCCAACATATCTGAAAAATCATCAGTCATATCAGGAACCTGGATGTTCAGCTTGAAGACGCAAACTTGATCTACAGTCAGTGTCATCCACTTTCTGTCATATCCCTTATACTTATGATCCTATAAGCTAACATCAGCAAGTGGATTATCACGTTGCCAAGAAGGGAACCGATCATGTGAAGATGTTCGAAACACCCAAAGGAAAGACAAAAAAAATATAATAAAAGAAAATAAGAAGCAATCGAACAAGAGTGCCGATACGTGGAACCAATTAGTATAATGGAAGACACCTTAACAAGATAATAATTGTGTTAAGAACCACCGATGGGATGCATTGTTTGGGAAGGAACCTGACTCTCCTCCAATCGAGAGGTATTAAAGAGGATCCACGATGGCACCAAGAGGCATCAATTACTACTCATTCTTCCCACCGCAAGGATAAAGACACTCACAACCATCGTTCAAGATATTCCATAAGAATTCAGACTTAAGGCTCCAGCATACTAAGCCATCATATCTCATAACAAACTGGTGGACATTAAGCACTCGAGCAGCGATTGATTATCAACATTCAGACATGCACATTTACTCAGCCAATTATCAAATAACAGCTCTGCCATAGAAACCGACAATCATTAGAAGATTGTAAGAGCAGATATATCAGCAAGGAAGCCATTATTTAAATATAATCAAAGCCGAAGGAAAGATCACAATCAGATTATTAATACATCTGTTACTCAAATCCTGTGGCAGCTTCATAAGGTACGTAGTATTATATTTATTCAAAAAAATACATTCGAACTCTGAAGTAGATTAATAGTGATATGATTATATCATAGATGATTAAGGGAAATAGATGGATTAAACATACATGATTATTTGTATATGGAAATACATCACTAATCACTCAATGAAATAAATGAATGATATATATGACATGACTATAGAATATGGAAACATAGCATTGTTTACTTGAAGGCTCATGCATTATATGAAATGTTGAAAAGATAAATAAAGAACTCTTATCATTCTATGGATAAGTCATAATATGAGATAGTAATTAAAGAGATTAGGTAATTCATGATTGTATAAAAGATAGCATAAAGATGTGAGAATAGGTTGATAATTATCATGAGTGTTTGGTATGAAGGCCTTAGGCTGATCACCTAAGGAGAAGGCCTTAGGCTAAGCACCTAAGGAGAAGGCTTTAGGGTAACACCTAACTATTTTTAATTGCCTTAGGCTAATAACCGAAGGAGAAGGCTTTGGGTTAATACCTAAAGATTAATATGGCATTAGGGTAAAACCTAAGGATTATATATGAAGGCCTTAGGGTAAAACCTAAGGATTACTTATGAAGGCTTTGGGGTCACACCCAAAGATATATGAAGGCCTTTGCCTAAGATGTGGATTATTCCCACTTAAGACAAAGGTATACCAAGCCCATGATAGTCACTCATACCTATCTCACTATCCTTGTGAAGAAGAAGAAATGTTTATTATAATGAATGTGATAGGAATATGCAAAGATATATGATCCTAACTTTAATGAATAATAGAAGAATATGAATTTATGTGATGACTAAGATATAGAAATGAATTATGTCCTAATGTTCTCTTTGTGCAAGTTGAATTTGTGTGCAAGGTACGAAAAAAGTTGAACTGCATAGAAGGGGACATTACACTTTCTTCTCTGAACTTCCCTCTCATCAACACAATCCTCCCAAAAATCCTCGAGTTGAGGTTGGTGTGAATAAGAACCACCTCCATGCATGTTTTTCTTTATAAAATTCTTACTGTCAAAGGACACACGAGGGAACAAACTATGAAGACTGAACTCAGACAATAACTTGTCAACATTCTGGGCGCCATCATTACATTTACAGGAATAAAAAGACAAAGACACAGGAAAAGAATACCCTTTCTTTTTCATAGTTTGGTATTTAATATTCACGGCTGCCATTTGGCGGCATAACTCTAGCAACACCAAATAGTCAGAAGGGTATCGAGGCAATTTTAAAGTGGCATTTTCAAAACCCCCGATTCTCAAATAGAAGCGGTCAAATTGTATATAAAAACTTCCAAACTTCATTATCAGGGCAGATGCTTCGACTGAAAACCTTTTCTCCATTGAGCCATCAATTTTCTTAGCTAACATCATAGAAAAAACATCATTAACATGCCTAAAGTCTTTCATACCTTCATTCTTCTGCAATTGGGGAAAAATCTGATACACAGGCATACTTGCTGTAGGACTCCCTTGAATCCTCAAACCAGGCCAAGCAACCTCTCTTCGAGCCAATATATAGACTAGTTGGGAGCACATGTGAAAGCTCACATTTCTTGCAAAATTGGTCAGCTGTTCATGCAAGCATTCACTGATAATCTTCAGCCAGTCGATGCAGTGGTCTCCACAAATTAATAGGATAAATCTGCACATCCAAAACTCAAAAGCATCCGACTCGGGGCTCCCAATCACTCTGTTCAGCAAAGTTATCATATCTGAAATTTCTTTTTTGAAATGGCTCCTTTTCAAATTGGCGAGAAGCCGAGACTTACCAGTCTTCTCAATTTCTAACCAATGCTTAGCAACACAGGTACGACACCAATCTTTTCTTTCATTGTAATAATTCCAGGCTGAAGATACCGTAATATTGGCATTGTCCTCATACTCTTCTAAATTCAGGGCCAAAGCAACAGATTCAGAGTCAATTTTCGCCACCACCACACCACTGGAGGTCCTTATTTCTTGGGAATCTGGAAAATACCCATTAGCACACGCAACCATCAACTCGGGACAATGTACAACAAGCGGAAAACCACCAGCTTTATCTAAACCACTGTTGGTAATCTTCTCAGCCAAGGGAGTTCGATTTTCAGAGTGCATTCTCCTCTAGAAGTCATCCAAATCAACATGGCCTAAATTAGTATCCCTTACTTTAGACAGGCCATTCTCCACTATAGAGGCCACGGGAGTCCCTTGGAATTTGAACTTCATTTTCATGTACTCAAGAAACCAAAAAGCCAGAGACTCAGAAATGTATGCAGAAAACATAGAATGAGACAAGACACCAACAGGAACCTCCTTGCACAGATACATGGGAATGAGAATTTCTAACTCCCCAGAGAATATGTTATGCCCTTATAAAGAGAGAGAGCTGCTAGTTATGCTGACTTGTGAAAATGGAACTGTGCTGATATCTCGCACGTAGCAACTAGTTGTTTAGCTTTCTGCAATGCATTTCCTTATGAAACAATATCACCTTAGCCGAGCTTAAGAACTTATCAATGTCATTTCTCATAAATTTGCTAAGCGAAAATATTAAATGCTGGCGGCGAATTTATCTTTATAACTTATAAATGCATGCCTCGAGTTTCCCTCCGAAAATTTCGCCACGGTGTCCTCATGTACTTCTAATTGAATGCAAAGTGACAAGTGTCATTCCTTCGTACTATACGCTAGCGCAGCAAAGACGCCATCTGGAAGAGTGTGCTGTTCAAAGTCAGCAAGTCGGGGAAAACTTGAACTTTTGAACTAGGAGTCGGGGGTTCAGAACTTAAAAGAACTCCCGACTTCCCGACAACAAAGGAAAGCTTCAACATCAAGGCACAAAGAAACACTATAGGCGCAGGACCTTAAGGCAAGTCGGCGAGTCGGGTGGTTCAAGAACTTGTGAACCTGCCGACTTCAGTTCAAGAATATGAAAGATCGCCGACAACTCAAGAAATGACTAAGTAAACTTTGGCCTGAGGGAAAAACAAAAGGAAAGACTAACACATAATAAAGGGAGAACAAAAGAATGGGCATGGACACCTTTTTAAAAAAAAGGGGGGGGGGGGGCAACATTGTTGAACTTAGCCACAATCTCATTCACATCCTTCTTGATAGCTGTTAATTCATGGATCACAAATTTAGGTTCAATTCTATCTTCGTACTGCAACCTGAAAACTCTCATGAATTCTTCTCATGAGTCAATACTTGTTAGAAATTAGGATCTTCGAATATATATATACATATACGAGAATTATCCAAGCATAGATTTAACACATTACACAAGATCTACATGGGGAAAACCCTTTTGGTAAAAAAAGCCATAAATTATCATTTTATTAAAACACTTACAAAAAATAGTCTATTAAAAAATAGACTGAACCTGGGGATATAGTCCTCTACATACTTCTACATGGCCAACAATACTTCTTGTTCATAGTGATATAATTCACTATAAATCTCCAAATTCCCTTACCTCTCAAATGAGAGAGAACCTCCTTAAATATAGGAAAAGAGATTGCAAAATACTTGAAGGGGTATTAGTTACACCCATTCAAAGCAACCATTTGTAAATAATTAATAATCTAATAGTTATTGTAGACAACCATTCAAAGCAACCATTTGTCAAATTTAGGAGACAAGTGTCATACTGTGAGAAGGCAAAAGGAAGTGTACTAGAGCAAGGCAATTAAAGCAATAACAATGACCTAAAACACACATCTGACTTAAGTTGACCCAACCCAATTTTGAATTTGGGAGGTTACTATGCCTACAAGTCTTGTCAAATAAATGTTAGTAGGGTCATTTTTAGGTGTATGCAAATGCTACTAAATGATCAACTTATGTCTCCAACCAGCATCTATAGATAAAGGATAAGTTGTTGGTTTTGGTTCGGATCTTGGTTTGGGTTTGCAGATTCGGTTCGTGGATACATCAAATTTTTTTTGGGGGTTGGGTTCGTTTGTACAAATACATGTAAAATTCATATATATATATATATATATATATATAGTTTATAATAATAAATATTAATAAAGTTAATATACAATAATAAAATTATAAATACAGAATATAATATATTAATAAATATTGATATATATTATTAATTTTAAAAATAAATTAATATATTCTAGCTTACTTGCTGATTATTATAACTAAAGAATATTAACAAAATATCTTGAGGAAAACTTGAAATGTATCTCGAGGACTTTGTAGATTATTATCTTGAGGATGACTTTCGGCATCGTATCCATATCTCGGTGGAATCATTGGACTCAAACAAGAAAAAATAATTGAAAAACACAGAAAAAATATCAAAAAACCTGTTGGGTTCGTCGTGTTAGGCAGAAAAGGCATTGAAATTTGTCATGGGTTCGCTCGGGTTTGTCCCAGACGAACCCACAGACACTTTTGCGAACCTTGGCTGGCCTAAAGGTAGATCGTTTCCATATTCGGACTGGGTGTGAATTGGACCCGGATACAACTAGGTTTTTAGTTGATCCGGTAACATAGGATAAAGGCATTTTGGCATCCATTGATGCAGGAGCATTTCAGGGCTGCAATCCTGCACACCCAAAAAAGATTTTCTTCTAAATTTTGGTCTTTTTTGTTTGTTTGTTGCAGTTCTGTTTTTGTTTAGGCTGTTGTTGATACTATGCTGGATGTGAAGTAATAGACTTTTCAAAAAAAATTCTTCAAATATTCTCTGTTGAGCAGTTCCTATGGGGCCACATTCCTGAGCACCACCTAAAAGAACATTCAAAATTATTTTGGCCATTTCATTTCCTACTCTTCTGCTGCTTGGACCCACGTAGGAGAAAAATCAAGAAAAAGAAACATATAAACCTTATCTTAAGCTGGGACCTGAACCTCCTTCCTTGCTATGCTTGTCTTTTTGCAGGTCATAACTGTTGATGTGGGGTCCACAAAAATTGAGTTGGACATGGAGACAGTAAGGCATAAAAGAAGAAATATTCATCCCCTTCCCTGGGCACTTATTAGTGTTATTTTCTGGGCCCACATCATGACTGGCATTTTTTCCTTTTGCTGGGCGAGTCCCTTATTGGGGCCCGCACGTTTGCCAAATCCTGAGTGTTGTTCCTAATCTGGGTGACAAGTTGGGCGGTTACTAAAAATTCTGACGCAGCAAAATGATCATTATTCATTATTCCTGGCAGCTGACTGTTACAATAACCTGCCACAACTGACATAGACCATATCTATGACAATTTCATTCCCTTATTGGGTGACAGCTCCCTGCTGCAGTTACAAGGCAGCTATCACCTTGATCGCTGCAATATAATAACCTCAAACACCTCATTGAACATTCTAGACCAGACCTGAGGACATGGTTGATTAACATTTTAGTTTGCAGGTCTTCAAGGGACTGCAATGACACCCAGGAACTACTGGTATTTTCTGAGTTGTTTACAATGCCTGAATCATCAAAATTCTGAAGAACAATATGATTTTTTTTTGTTAATTTCTGAGCTGCTGTCATGCATAGCCAGGTATCTAGACTGTATGATCTTGTTTTGACAATTGAACAAGTTGATGTTTGATTTCATAATGCTGTTTTATTTCTGTACTACATAGCTGCTGTTGTTTGTCCAGGCTGCAAGTTTCAAGCTGCCTTACACTAGGCACTGAATCTTGACTTCATCATCCATCCATATACTCGAATGACATCTCAAAAATGTCTCTGTGGGAAATACAGAAGCAAACATAACAGATGTTACTTTAAATATGGGTTTTCTATGGTTTAACATTTCCTTGATACTATTGTTTGCAATTCCGATGGATGATTTGCATATTCACCTGTTGTTTTTGAATCCTCTGCAATCTATTGATACTCAGTAGTCTTTGGTGATTGTATGTTCATGTTTAGCTAGTGCTGTATAATTGTAACCTCTGAAGGATGCAATTTTCTAACAATAGTTTCCTTTAACATAATTTATATACTTCCAACTTCTTTTATAAAAATTGAACACATCACTTGTAGTTATGATATGTAAATGATGGCATTTTATTGGCTTTGTTTTTGTTATTGGTTCTTGTTAAAGTGTAAATGGCTAGTGCTAACTGTATATTGTTTGCAATGAATAGTTGTTTGTGGTGGACCTCCGAAATAAAATGTCAAAATTTTCCTTGTATGGAGTGGTTACTTTTCTCGGTCGTGCTCTTGGTAGTAGCGATAATATTTTCCTTATGAAGATTGAAGACACCACTGGGTCTATAATTATAAAGTTGAACTTCAACAAGCAATGGTAAGATTAAACACTTATGTTCAAGTATAATTTCATTGTTTTTATATGCTTTTTTTGAGTTTTTAAACTTTGGCTATGATTAATGCAAATATGTTGAACTTCTAGATAATTATATGTTCTTTTTAATGGCAGCCAAAAATAACTTATGTTGGAAAAGTAAAATGAGTTCACAATTGAATTTAAATCTTTGTATTAGTTTTTATTGTAGAGTCTTTATTGGATTAAAAGATCTTTCATAATACTGCTCTGTTTTCTCCTATTGTGATATGCAAAAAGGTCCATGGTACATATTATTACATTATAGTTTCTGTTATAGTCATTGGCATTTCATACATCTAATTGTCCTAATAGCCACTTCAAAGCATTTAAATGCTCTATTAATAGAAAACAAATCAAACTTGGACACGGGCAAACAGGGGATAGTGGATGGTGTGTCATTACCATCATTAGAATGTTTGAAGTTTTCAGAGCTTTATGTCAAATCCAAATGCCCATATTTCAACTTTAAAAAAGCTCTCATCATTGAAAAGGAACATATCTCAATTATTTTGGTATGGTTTTTGGCAATAAACCTCTTTTTATCTTTGGTTTTCACTCTTCAACTATTGTTTTTATTGACCTAATTCTTTCTGTTGTACCCAATCCGAAACTTGGATTACGGTACAAGATTCTTCATTCCTTTGTGTGTGTGTCGTTTCGTAAAATTTGAAACAATCATTTGTATGTTGCTCATCCCATCAAAATATAAAATGTCAAATTGTGTTATTCCTTTGTCGTCTTCAATAGTATTCGTTTTGTCAAGTCGTCATAAATGTAGACAAAATGTTCTTTTAGAAGGTGATAGTCATCTTTTGAAGCTCATCATAATAAACACCCTGTCATGGTGATGGGATTTTCATGATGTGGCTGATTATGGAAATCTGTTGATATTTCTGCTTTTTGTGCTGGGCTCATACGATTCAGGTCCTGGGGAAATGTGTGACAACACTTGCATTGTTTACAATCTCAATTCTTTTTACCAAGTAGGAAATAAGTGAGGACTAAAAACAAAACAACAAAAATACCCATCATAATATTGCAGCCTCAAAATTTACGATATGAAAATGAGAACAAATACAACTTGTTGATTGATTCTGATTTTATATAAGGGCAACATGTTTTAGCTGGCACCAGCGTTGATTGGTTTTGTGAAGTTGATTGTGGTGGCTTGTTAAGGCTAATATCTTTGATATTCAGTGACTCGCTAAATAAAATACATGAAATCCACAAAATATTTAGTGACCATTTACAGTGTTTAATGTATGATGCTTTTCTATCTGACCCTAACTCAATACATATCATGCAAATTGATTAATATTTAATATTTTTGAGTCTTATAATTTAAAATCTTATCACACACATGGTATTACTATTTAGTGCCTTCGACCCTCCCTGCTTTTGTTACTGTTACTTGGAACTATTTCAGTTATTGTGTGTTTCTCAACAGCCAGTAGCTCACTCATGTGACCATTAGTCATCAATTAGACTATGTAATTAAATAGTCATCAAGTTTTTTCTCATCCTGATGATGGATCATATAGTGTGATCTGTTGTGATGTTCTCATGCATTGCCCCATTGCAAATGGGGACCCCCTCTTTTGCTCGCTTTCGCCGTCGTTTTTGCTTTGATCTTGCAATTTCTTGCCTGAATCCACGAAGCTAGGAAAGAATGTCCGAGCAGTTAGCTCACAGGGAACATTAGGAGTGCTTGAAGTAGTGAATGTTCCAGAATTCCCCCCTGCATGACTTTGGAACCCTAACTGCCTGTCCTGGACAATCCTTGGCAAGGAGTTTATCTTTCCATCTTAAAAAATCAACTCACTCCACTCCCGACATGAAACCCAGTTCTAATCCCGTTCTAGACTCCAATCCCAATCCGGAAGTCCAGTCCGGAAGTTCAATCCAAGGGTCCTATCCGGAAGTTCCTATCCCTGAATCCTGTTCCAAAGAATCCTTGCTCGGAAACCCATTCCAAGGTCTATCCAGATTCTTATTCAGACAAGGTCTAGAATTCAACAAAGCCTGTCACTCCTTGGCATGTTCATCTTTCCATCATGGAACTCAGTTCCCGGGCCGGCAGCCCCACTCCGGAGGACTAATCCAAGGGATATCCTTCTGATCCAAATCTAGGACTCATTTCATAACTCGGAAGATTCTCAAATCAATAGAGTTTTTCAAGGACTTAGAGCAAATTTCAAGACAATAAATTTTCAAGTACCCCTCCTCATGACTGATGAATTGTGGCACAGGAATGTTCCTAGGCGCATAATCCAGTACCTACTGGAATATGCGCCCAGGGAAGGATTCTATCCCTGGTCACATATTCTAGTAGGTACTAGATTATGCGCCTAGGGATGGTTTTTCATCCTGGTCGCATAATCCAGTACTTGCTGGATTATGCGCCCCAGGATCCTGATTGTCCTGTTCTAGTTCCTGTCCTGACTGGATTTTGCAACCTGTTAGGAAATGATTTCGACTCCAGTCCATGGGTGCTTGCATGAAGAATTCACTGTTTGTATGGAAAACTCTACCATGGAGATTGAAATTCCTTGCGGGGATAGAGGAAAACTTCTTGTTCCGGATCCCGTGTCTACAATTGAACCCCCGTAAAGCAACCAAACTTCACCTTTTTGCAAAACTGAAACCCCACTGAAACAATAAATTGAACGGAAGGATAAGTCCTTAGCCAAAATCTTGAAAACTGAACATACAAGGACAAAAGCGCAAAATCCATGACCTGTTGAAATGTGCACTCAGGGAAAGTGTCCTGTCCAGGTCGCCAATTCCTGGACCTTAGGGAATTTGCGCTCTTGGAGAGTTTTTTTGACCAGGGCGCAAAATCCACTTCCTCAGGGAATTTGCGCTCCTAGACAGAAGGAGTCCAGTTCCCTCTGCAAATGATTCTTGTCCAAAATGAAATGATAACCTTCATGAGATCTTGTAGGAGAAGATTTCCAAAACTTGGCAAAATTTTGACAAAAGACTTGAAAGAAAGTCTGAGAGAGAAGAAGTCCAGACTCAGGAAGAAGTTATCCATGGTCGCATAATCCAGTTGCTCATGGAATCCCCGACCTCATGGAATCCCCGACACATGGAAATCTACGCCACCGCCTTGAGAGGATAAGGACTAAAGTGTAGGTCAGCCGGGTAATAAAGTATGGCAGCTAAGTTTTTTTAGACCAACCTAGGTCGGCCAAGTGGCAGGGGGGAGTCCAAATGCTTATATAAAGAGGCTGCCCAAGTCATTTCATTCATTCAAACTCAAATCCAAGATAGAAAAAGCAGATTTCATGTTCGAACCAAGGGCAGAAGTAAGCATTCCAAGGAAGATTTTAGCATTCAAAGAACAAATTTCACCATTAGGAGGACAAATTTCATGAAGACCTGGAATTCCTAGCTGAGGAATTCCTGTCCAAGGAATCCTACTCCCTCCTTCCAGTTGTGCCCTACCCCGGAAACTCCTCAATTCTTGCCTGGTAACCCTGGAATGAAGGAAAAGTCAATTGAGTATGAAGAATGCTAGAGAATGAGGAAATCCCTTTGTTTGTTCAAGAATCTATAAGCGAAATTGATCAAAACTTGCAAAATCATTCTTGTTTCATTTCATATTGCATTGCATTTATGGATTTTGTGCATCATGACTATTCGAGGTTTCCTTTGTTTTGTAGGAATCAAGACGAGGATCACTGTCCATGAGGAGGAAGCTCGACGCTGATCCATACCCTTCAAGGAGGATACAAAGGGTTCCAACGCCAGATGAGGAGACTACATGTGAATTCCACAAGAAGAAAAGAAAGATTCAGACATCTCAATGATACAAGGAAGGCAACATCAAAGATTCCAATTCAATGACAGGGAGACTTCGCATAAAAGACTGGAACTCCTTTCAACACTTAAAGTTCCACATCAAGGACTTCGGTTCCGGACAAGAGGATCAATCCTTGGAGAGCCAAGAACAAAAGAACAGTTCACCATCCATCGAGAAGAACGAGAATCCACACCGAGATAAGGAATTCCAACTCAAGAATCCATGACCTCTGAAGGATTGCAGCCCTGGTCGGAAGGGATTCCAAACGAAGGATTCCTGAACCAACTGAAAAGTGCGCCCCTGCTCAAGGAAGGATTCCTCCACTTGAAAATCTCGTTCACCCTGGAATCTGCGCTCAGGATAAAGGATTCCTGTTCATCATCAAATTTGCGCCCAAGGAATAGACAGTTGACTGGTCACCTACCTACCAAGCAGCTTAGTCAACCAGGACAGATGGCAGCTTTTCTCAGGACAAGTGGCGCCCAAGACAGGTGGCAGCATCCCATAAGGCCTATGACATGGTCATTTCTATCTCTTTAGGGTTTGCACAAATTTCGAGGAGATCTAATCTCCCCCTCCCCTCTTTGTACTCTACTTGCCTATATAAAGGCTAAGGGGCCTCATTTCAAGAGGTCTTCTTTCTTCTCTCATTTTTCATGCTCTTAGAGCAAGTAGTTAGTTAGCTATTCATTTCTGTTGCACTCCATTTTTGGAGCAAGGAACTTTGAAGAATCGGCAAGATTGTTGTAAGACATTCCCAAATCAATATATGGACATTGAAGATTGGTGTTCTTGATATTCTTTGGATTGTGGCATGGTTTTCTGACTTCTTTGAAGCAAATCATAAGCTCCAAGATCTAAGTTGTTTCATTTCTATTTTCTTTCAGTATTTCATTAGTTAGAATGAGGGAGATTATTACTGTTGAATGATTGAATCTGTTTGTTCATACCATTGGTGATCTGTGGCCTGCAAATCACCGTGCATGGTTAGCCTGAACTAATTCCAAGTCTAACTTTGACTGTTCTGCATGTTTCAGTTCCATGTCCCTTGCAGGAGCAGTCTGAAAATCCTTACTTCCCCTCAGAAGATAGCACAATCCTTGCCTAGTTGTTGTCTCATGACGAAGCAAAGGACTGGTTCCAGTCTCCATCCTCAATAGCAGTCATTTCCATCGATTAGATTCCTGAACCCTTACCTCACCTTTTACATTTTCTTTTAGATTTTCACTAGGATTAGTTTTCCAGAGCTTCATTGCCAAATTATACGCCTCTTCAAGAGTGGAACTTGGGAATTCCAAGTTGTCCATTTGTGAAGGATTTCCATTCATTCACCAACCCCAGGTGTAAGGAGTGGATTCCATGTCCATGAAGGAGTAATCCCATGTAAGTCCCCCTTGTGATTACCAGCAAATCACATCATTCCACTGAGTCTATCCCTGTGCACGTCAAGATCTGACATTCAAGGAACCTTGGAGCAGTCTCATTCGATCACGAAGTTCAGCGTCTGAGAAGCTTTGTTCAAGAGAGGATAGGATACTCAGTATTTTATTCTATTGTTGTGTTGTCACAAAAACATCATCAACATGATCCAAAAATTATGAGGTTTTTCTCTTAATGTTTTGAGTATCCTTCTGTTTTATGCAGTTCCTGTAATTTGTCTAAATTATGCAGACATAAGAAATATCTCACCAAATCTAATACTTGCTATTCAGGTCAGCTTGTACGATATGCTGTGGTCACACGGTTTTTTTGTCCGGACTGGCCTGTCATGTGACTTCTGAAGGCAGGTGAAAACACTAACTTCTTACATTCCTTTTTTGTCTCTGTTTTATTCAGGTTTGTTGGTGCATAAATGGGCATGCATGTTATAGAACAGGGTCTTTGGGTTGGTTGGGTGTTAGGTAGCATTAACAAATTATTACGTATAACATCTTGGTTTCTGCTTTAGATTCATGATACCAGTTCTATGAATTTAATTGTGCAGAGTTCTTATTTTGTCTTCTTGTTGACTGTATTTATGTTGATCCTGCAAAGCTGGGATATTTATTCATTTTCTTGCTGCATCTAAACTACTTGTGCTTAGCAGGATGGAGTGTCTGTGGCACGAAAGCAGTGGTGACACATCAATAACTAACATAAGTCAGCTTCCAGCATTACTAAATTCAGCCTGTCTTCATCACCTTTCTTCTCTTTCCTCTCTCTCCTCTCAGATGAATAGTACACAAGTAAGTCTTCCATAGTGTTTGCAGTGAGCTTTTACTTTTCAATTTCATCTAAAATTTGCATGATAACAAACCTAAGAATTGTTCAGCACCTGCATCATATCCTAAATATCCATCATTATAGTGTAGCAGTAATGATATTAACTAAAAATGAAAAAAACATTTGCTAAACAAGGTTGAGCTTTGGTAGAATGAACGGGTTAATTGAAAATAGTTTAGGAAGCAAAGGATGTAGCTGGCAATTTTGTATAATTTCTGATGGACCAGCATGTTTCTGAGTCATCTGCAGTATTGAAAGAAATAAAGTGAAATTTCTATCGATATCTAATAGTGAAGGAAACAATCATTGATGACACCATCAAAATAATTGTCATAATGCAACTCAAATATAGTAAGCGTACAAACTTTATCTCTAAGATTCTGACTCAGATTGACATTCAACTTTTAAGAACTGCAATTTCTTTAAAATGTGTTTGATTGTTGGATTGCTTGCCAAAAAGTCTTCCACTACAACTAAGTGGTGGAGAATGAAATCATAGGAAGATGTTTATTTTAAGACTTTAAGTGAGGATGGTTGACAATCTTTCTAACACAGGTTTGCAGGGTTCTTATCGAAAGAGTTGAACTTCACCAGTTAAGGATAGAATTATTGCATTCACACTGTGGCCACTCTGTGAATGAAGAGCCAAATGGTTTGCCAATCTGTAGTTTCTGTCTCTGTGTCTGTGACAGGGAAGTAACTCCGAGCTTCAGTTTCACTGTTAAACTTAAAGATGATAGCATGGAGGTCTCTGCATATTGTTCGGGGCAAAGTGCAGCAGAATTGTTGCAAGTGTTTCCAAATGAATTTTGTACATGGCCTGAGGTATGCATATTTTCTCAGCTAAGGTTGGTGGTTGTTGATGATAGGTCTTTGTGGGCATTATTTGCCTCACCTACTATTTTATGTATGACATTCACAGCCCTAAAAGATAAGAAAAAATTTGCACCAAAAGTAAACAAATTTCTGAGCATTTTATGTGCAACTTTCAGTTGTAGTTTGGCAGTTTAGACCTCCATCACTTCCAGATTTGTCTAGGCCAATTGTTTGATCATAACTGGGAATTGCTGAAGCCATTTCTTCCACATATCATCATATACTCATTCTTGATCACCATAGTTCTAGAGGTTTGCACTGTCAAGGTTCCTTATATTTTAGGAACTGCATAGTGGTAGTTCTGGGGAGGAAAGTGTCATTGTATAGGGAAAGATTATGACATAGAGTTGTTCTGGCAATAAAAGGTCTTTTTTGTTGCAATCACTATCATAAAGCTAGTTGCCAACAAATTGTAACATTGTAGTTCAAATTTTGACCATAAAAATACTTCTAGAGGAATAGTTTGGAATAACTACAATTAGAAAACTGTTGGAGAATATCCCTGAATTTCAGCAATTCAACTCTTCTTTCAGTTTGATTCTCATCTAGAAAATATGCATGCTGATCTCCAACATTTTACACATCTCAGAAGTCTTTTCTAGTTCTAAAATGTAAGTGGTTGTTAAACACTTTAATGTAATGATGAAATCTCTGTTTATACGTTCAAGCAAATGGGGAACATGGAATCTTGGGATCTTTATTAAAAGAATGGTTTAATATATATTTTAATTCCATGATTGAGTCATCACCGATAGGCTCTTCATATTTCTAGATAAAATGTAAATGCAAAGCATATTTTTAAAGATTATCGATTATTTCCTTGAAACTCTTCTCCATAGTGAAGATTTTAAAACAGTATACTGCTTATGTTCTCTATGCATGTACTGAATTACCTGGATGGTCTTTTGAGTCTTCTATGCATTCAAAGAATTATACACTCAAAACTGTGCTGATCAAGTAAGCAGTGTTTGAGAACAATAACTCCTTCCTATTGGAGCTGATGTTCTTAAATACTGCACATTCAATTATAAGTACCAACGAACTCTCATGCTATTATCATGCAAACAGATGTTGATAGTCTACCTTTTTAAAATTGTTCTATGTTTACATGTAATTCTTTTTCAGGATGAGCAAGCTATGTACCTGTATACCATTGAAAATGATGAGTTTATTGTTGCAATTTGCAAAAATATGTGTAACAACAATAATCATCAAGAGGCCCATAACATAAATCCGGATTCAACTACGACCACTTGGAGAATTACACGTGCTTTGAAATGTGAATGACATATCTCCTCAGGATTCCTCTAGACTTGAAATTTCTCCATGCTACAAGGTTTTTATGGTGACAGTGAGCATGATTTACACGGTGAGAAGATCAAAGGTGGCATGAATGCATCAAAATGAGTGTACTCTTGTACAGAAAAGTTTTTTGACAATGATAGTGACAATAATTGGATAGAGAGCAATCAAGTTTGTACTGTTTGCCATGTTTGTTCCAGCAAGGGATGGATGAGATGGCTACCTACTTGGGATGGCATTATTGCATCTTGAGATAAGATGTATATGAGATATGTAACAGCTAAGTGGGAGAATTCCCTATCAGGAGCCTTGATTTTTACTAACAGCAAAGTGAAATTTTTGTTGCCAAATATGTTAATGTAGTTAAAAGAAGAGTACAGTAGAAAAGCTATCCGCAGCCTTGATTTTTACTAGATAAATATATCTGTCCTATTTGGATAGAGGTCGGTGAGTTTGATTAAGCTAATAATCAGGGTCTCCTGTAATTTTCAACTGTTCAACACATCACTTCTCCATTGAATGTAAAACCCACTGGTTGTACTGGTTATGTAGTTGAATATTCTTGGTCATTTGTGGACATTAATATAATTTCCTTCTTCTTTCCTTGTTACAGTTTTGCTCCTCAGAATTTGGTCATTATACCAATTAGTGATCTGCATCATGATAACATCCTCGGATTTTGATCAATGCCAAATATCAATCATGTAACTAAATATTCAGCTAACAAAGTTGTATGTTATGAAATTTGTGCATAAAATGTTGGGCTGGAAAACAATTATGTGAAGCACAATGGTAGGCTTCTCTATTCATGCAATCAAACAATATACCATTGCCTTATCATGTTCTTTTCTTGGTTTCTCAAAGAGTATAACTGTGGACTTAAAAAATCTATTTATTAAATGGCATATAAAAGCAGGTGTGAACAATGTATCTTCCACTCTAGATTTTGTTTAGGTCTTTTTATGTATTTTTTTGTCTTTGAATTGGCAAACTGTTAGAGGAATCAAATTCATTTTAAAAGGCAACATTTTGTGTTTTTTTAATGAAAATATAATTGGCTTACTTGATAAACTTCTCAAATATGAGATATATACGAGGAATCAGAAATACAGAAAAGGAACTTGATTTTACTCGCCGAGTAGCCACTCTGCATTTTTGTAATTACATTTTCTAATACAAAATTCCTTTTAATTGAGGCCAAGAGCTACAATCTAAATGATACACCATAAGCTATTTTTGGATGTTTTCATTTGATAAGAAATTTGGCAATGGTCCTATCATAGAGATGCCAAACTTGTTGGTTGAGTACAACTTTTGTTTCTAGGAGCTAGTAAAGACCTTTGCTATTATACTAGTTGTGATGGATTGAAGCCCATAAAAATGTATGTGCCAATCCTAATTTTACACTCCTATCCAATTTGGGAGCCTTTAGTAAAGCCTATCAAGGTTCCCCATGTTGCTAATTGTGAATTGATAAGGTGTTGAACATAAAATGAAACATGGAGGATATGTTCACAAGTGGCACACAACATCATTTGTAGTACACGGCAATAAAATATGTAGTTCAATAATACTATAACCCCCATAATTATTTGAGAGAAATCACCAATTAGATTTAGGAAAATTATTATTCCTACTAATAAAACCCTAGTAATTGTAAGTCAATTTCATGGTCATTCTAAGCGGGATGGAAAGGAACAGTGGAAACTCACATTTTGAATTGGCAAAGAGTGGGAAATGCTTGGAGGGGAATGGGGAAGAGGAAGACAAAGATGGGGATGGCTTTGCTAAAGTGGAGACTGAGGATGAATGGAATGGCTCCTGGGACAAGGAAGAAGAGGAGATGCTCATAGATATTTGGTATGAAACCTATCACAAATTCTCAGGAGTGCGCTCTATGGGGTCCAAGCCTTCCTTGGTGGGTTTGGATGTGGGTTCCTCCAGGAAGAACAACCCTTCTATTACGGATTCAAGTTTGGATGTTGTTGGGTGTGGCTCCTCTAATGGTGTTGGCCTCAACCAAGGGCTGAAACGTGGCTTCCTCTTGTTAGTGATTGGGAGTGTAGGTGTTCCAAAGGAGGCCCTAGGTGTTGCTAGTGGAGATTGGTCACTAGCGATTGATTTTTTGCACGTTGTTGTGGACACTTGTTCTTCCCCAAGTCCCTTGTTTCCCTTTGAATAATGTTGAAGGTATTCCAATTGTTGGTGCTTCCATGAGCCCTACTTATGGGGTGTCTGCTCAGAAAAATGGACAAGAATCTCATCTTGAGTTGGTTTCTTTGCAAGGGTTTGCCATACCTTTAGCTTAGGCCTTGGAGGCTTAGGGGGATGGCTTAGTTTCATGGGTGGCACTAATTTTAGAGATTGATGGTGGTGGTCTACAAGTGAAGTCTTATGTTGATGTTGTCAAAGGTTTGGACTTTACTTCTATTCAATCTCTAGCTTTGTCTGTGGATGGTAAAGGTCTTCTAGTCCATGTCCTTGATTGTATTGTTGAGAGGTTGGCTTCCAATTAAGGAATTCACTTGTTGGGAAATTTATTGGACCTAGACCAAATGTTAATGTGTTTAGAAAGTGGGCTCGATGTAAATGGAACCTTAAGGGCCAATTTGAGATTTTGGCACTGATGAAGGGTTTCTTTTTTCTCTTTCACAAACCATGAAGATTGTGTACGTGCCCTCTTGGATGGCCCATGGTTTCTCAGCAAGATTGTTTTATTCCTTAAAAATTGTTATTGAGCTTTGATCTTGAGAACGAATGCATCATGGGTCAGGTTTGTTGGGTTGTCATTGGAATATTGGGAGGTCTTGATGGGCATCAACAACTCTTTTGGGTAGCGTATTGTGGGGGATGTGGTCACCAGATCCAAGAAATGCTTGTTGTTTCCAAGATTCTATACTTTTTTAGAGGTGGATAAGGTGCTTCCTTCTTCAAATACCTTATCTTCTAAACTAGGTGAATGGGTGAAATGGATAGTATTTGAGGATTCCCAACTATTTTGCTATAATTGCCTCAAAGCTGGTCATGTGGTGGTGGAATGCCTAAGCAATAGGAGAAAGCAATCTTTTTAAAGGAAAAAGGAACATGCTTTGCCTTCTCTACCTTACCAGATGCCCTTGGTGAATAATAGTGAGGACAACCCCTTGATGGATGGAATTAATGATGTTTGCAAAGCCCTTCCAAAAGAGGTGTCAAAGGAGGGCTATAGGGAGATGGAATTTGAGGAAAGTAGGGGTTTGGGGGAGACCCAAGATATTGTCTTGAACCCTTTTAACTCAAGAGTAACATTTAAAAGAGGGATAATAGCTAGGAAGTAATTTTGCATCAAGGAACAAATGGAAGGGGTTCTTCAATGCTCCTTGGAGTGTTTTGGTTTCAAACCACCTTGATTTGACTAGTCTCTTTAGGTTCTTGGGTAGCATGCCTTGAGTTTGTTGCTTCAACTCCTTTGTTGATTGTTTGTTATTGTGATGCAGCCTTAGTGTTGTTTGATCCATGTTGCTCTTTGTTTTGGTTGGGCTTCATCATATTAACATTCTTGTTTTGTAAAAAAAGGTTTGGACCCATTTAAAAAAACTACTTTTACCCTTATCAAAAAGAAAACAGTCATGGTCATTCTCTGCAACTACCATGATTCAAATTGTGAGTTCAAATTCCAAAAGCAGC
Source organism: Cunninghamia lanceolata (assembly GCA_027924645.1). Classification (NCBI taxonomy): domain Eukaryota; kingdom Viridiplantae; phylum Streptophyta; class Pinopsida; order Cupressales; family Cupressaceae; genus Cunninghamia; species Cunninghamia lanceolata. The sequence goes on from BSBN01001048.1 coordinate 14,483,149, forward strand.
AAATTATTATAAAATCACTCCCTATAATCCATCTACACACTTTTAGGGGATCAAACCAACACAGTCTCCTAATGAATTATGTGAAAGAGAGTAAAATATGGATAACTAAAGCTAACAAACAAGGGCAACCCATAACTTTGTATCTTATGTTGTGAATAATTGCATCATACCACTTGCAAACCTACCAACTTACCCACACAAAGGTCTCAAATTAATTCCATCAAAAAGAGATGGCATTACTTTGATGAGACACTTCTCAATGAGTGTCTTCATTGACTAACACAGAGGTAGCCAGGAAGGGAGCATAATGTCATGACCATGTACATAAGAACTAAAGCTATAAGTATATAATATTTAGTACACTTTTCAAAGTAAAAAAAAAACAAATAAGTAACATATAAGTATACTAGTATAGATATCTAAAATACATATTGTTATTTTATTTACGTAAAAGTTCTTTTATTTTATTTTAGAGATTTTTATTTTCTATAGTAATAAAACAAATAATACAACACAATGCAAACAATTATAATACTAGTGTAGGATTCATAATGACAAGTCACATCATTTGAAGCAAAGGCTTGGAAAAGAGTGGTGTTTTATTTTCGGCCATTCTTACATTCTTCTACCATTCGACTATTATACTTTGCTACAATTCGACCACCTTTTGTTTAGTGCTTTTTGCTTAAAGAGATTCATTATGGGGGGTGATAGGGTTAGAACCGATCTTGTTTCTTGTGATGAGTTTAGGGCTAATGCAACAATGGCATATATGCTATGAGGGAGGAATTACTCCTTTCTTCGAATGTTTGAATGGTTTTGATGAAAATCTATTGTTCCAATTTGCGATGTCAAGGGATAACCGACAGGTTCAAGTTGGGGATGCTCAATTTGAAGTGAGTGAGGAGATTATAGCCCAAGCCACTGGTATGTTATGTAAGGGAAAGAAGCTGAAAAAATAGAGCAAGGTTCAAGATAATGATAGTATGGCTCTCTTCTTCAAATAATGTGAAACTACGGTGAAGCTACAATAGGGTTTCAAAAGAGACGAGTTGGTTTCTCCATGGGACAATGTATGTTGTGTTGATGAAACATATTACTCTGGAAGGACGCTATAAATGTTTTTATCACTATCACTTTGCCCTTCTCAACCATTTTAGACACAAGGTTCTTATTAGTTTTCCTTTCTACCTTCTATCATCTTTGGAATCCTCTGTTAAAGCCGCAAAGGATACTTTTGCCAAAAACCCTAATGTTATTGTTGTTCCCCTGCACCAAGGATTGATCCTTCATCTTTAGCCTTTCATTTGGCTCTTTGCCCCCCGAAGCCCATTAAAGCTTGTCTTATTGAGGATTCTCCTAAGAAGGGTTTGGAGGGAAAGGATCCTTATTCTAAGGTGGGGTCTTCATCTAAGGGTAAGCAAAAGATCTTACATGTTGATTCAGATGCCCCCTCGGGTAAGAAGTCCCCTGTTGTTGTTGGGTCCCGCTCACCTCGCCCTAAACAGAAAAAGCAAGTGTCCATTGTGGGAGACAACCTTGTTGATGATGTCACTGAGGGCCAAACGGAGGAAAGTTTAAAGCCCTCCCCTCCTTCCATTATTAATTCCTCTACCTGTACCCTTGGTTCCTCTTCTTAGAAGGAGGCGGCTGTGGGGCTTTGCAATATGAAAAGTAGCCTGACAGGATCCCATGACAATAAGAAGTTGTCAGTGAAGAGAACCCTTGTTTAGTATGAGAGTAAATTTGTGGGATCTTTTGTGTTCAACCCTGAAGGGAAACCCAGGGGTGAGAAGGTGTCTACTATGGTTGATACTGATGTTGTGGTTATGGAGAAGGAGACTGTTAAGGACACTGGCAGTAATAAGGTGTGTAGTCGGTCATAATTGTAGTCGGCCGTAGTCGGCCAAGTAAATAATCATGAATTAATTAATGTTGTGCACAGTTAAGTTTAGGAGTGTTATCGGGTTAACCTCGACGGTTGGATAGTTGTGGAGTCATTGCCAACGGTTGGTATCTCAACCAACCTTGGCATAAGTTATATATTGAGTCGATACTTGTAATCGGGATGCAACATTGTGACATTGTAGTGTAATACTGATATATTCAATGAATGGAAACAATGCTTTATTTTGTGCAATTCTGGTATGAATCATACGCTTTATAGTTATTGTTGTATATTTCCGTTTACTCCAAGTTTTGTTTGAACCATCATATCGCGGGTAAACATTTGGTGTCGTTGTCTGTTCAAAAATAGGTCGAGGGTAACAAGCCGATGACAAGGAGTCGTTAGTGGATGACAAGAGGAATCATCGGTTGAGGACAAGTTGAGTCGTCGGAGACCGTCGTTAGTCGATGACAAGTTGGCTGTCGATGACAAGTTGAGTCGTCGGAGACTATCGAACGAGTGGTGTTGTCAGGGACGAGCAGACCGTCGGACGTACTAGGGGTCGAAGAAAACACAATGAAGATGGCAACATAATGGGGCAACCGATCCATACCGACGAGGAATTGCAAAATAGAAGACAAGTTGGTGCAGGGCACCTAGGAGCACCTTGATTCCAAGATCATTTTGATTGCATTTTTTTTTGAAAGGTTGTGGTTTTTGTTTAATGTGATCTGCAATAAGGCTGTAGCCATGGATGTAAGGTCCTCTTGTGTGGTCAAGATGATTGGGGTAATCATATAAACCTCAATCATGCTTAGTCCACTTGGATCCTTGTTGTACCAATCAGGCCTAGAAGGTCTAAGGATTGGTTTTTGAGTTTTTTGATTGTTTTTGTGTTTTGTCATGTTTTAGGGAGTATGTTGGTCATTTGAGATCCATTACACAAGTTAAACCAATCGGTTTCTTTGTGTTAAGGCCAAAAATGCCATAGTGTCAAGTGTTGTCAATGGTGTCAATGACACATTGACCGGTTGCAACTTCATTTTGGTTATTAAAACTATTTGTAGAAATTGTATACCGACCTGGATAGGTTGGTATGGAGGACATCTTGCTCCAGTACAGAAGAGAAAGTTTTTGTACGGAATTTGGGCACAAAAATCAAGAAAACTAACTGTTTTTCCTTGTTTTTCTTGTTGTGTACGGCTTGTACGGATTTTCCAAGTGAGCAAATGTACTTTTTCTGAAACTAGACTGAGTCAGGGTTCGAATGCAACTGGTTTGAGGTTCTAAAGTGGTCGTAGTGAAAAGTTATTGCATTTTTAATCCGGACTGGTCTAGAAACTTTGTTTTCTAGGGCTGTCCCACAAATTTGGCCCTAGAATGCATTCCCACTGATGAAATTTCATGCCACTCGGTGAAATGTAGGCTAGGGGTGTATACTACTTGATTCCAAAAGCTTTTTGTTGGGAAATGCAGTCTTCTATTTTTAAAGTGATGCCCTAGGTCAAATATCTCTATGTATTTGATTGAAATTATGCAATTTGGTGATGTAAATGACAAAAGTCTGATAGAGTGAGCGAATGAATGGTGGATTTGTGTTGTTTGGGGATGATAGAGTCATTCCAAGTTCCTGCCCCTGACCTATGCACCCAATTTTGAGCACTTGCTTTGTAACCTAGCCTAAATTGATCAATTAGGCCTAGAAGACCAAATGAGTGTTCTGGATTGCTGGAGTAGAGTTTGAACAGGAGACTTGGGAGTTTGATAGGGTTCCATAGAGGGTATCTAAAACCATCATTTGTTTGCCTAGTCATTTGGGATTTTGTCAAGTTTTGTTGAGAAAACCTAGTTTGGAGGGCTAGCAGCCTTACTAGTCAAAGTATAGGTTGGAGAGTTTTGGGAAGTTGGGAATCAAACCAACTGCATAGGAGGTGTTTGTTGACCTGTCTTAAGGTGTTGGAGAAGCCTTAGGGGTTGGACAATAGTCTGGACATCAAATCCTTCATATGCCTTGAATGTGCCTTTGATTGTGTTGGATTGAAGGAGTGAAGTGGGTGAGTGGGCTAAGCAGAACAAACTTTCTTTGTGTTGTACTTTCCTTGTGCCACTCTGCATCAGGTGGTATTAAAGCCATCAAAGAGATGGGAGATAGAGAAGAAGACGAAGAAATTCCTTCAAAGGTGACAAATGTCGAATTGGCAAAGATAGTGAGAGAGCAAGCAGCCAAGAACAAAAGGATGGAGGCTGAGATAGAAAAGTTGAAGAAGGACAAAGACAAGAAGAAGAAGCCAGAGGTCATCTTGGATTCAGATGAAGAGGATCAAGATGAAAAAGAAGAAGTGCCAATGGAAGAGCCACAAAGAGGCATGTCAGAGAGACAATTCCTAGATGCACTTGGAAAGTTGGGTAGGAAGGACACTAAGGCAGACTTACCTATGTTTCCTGGTAAGATGAACCCAGAGGAGTGCCTTGATTGGATTGAGGCAATGGAGAACTATTTTGAATGTGAAGAAGTGGCAGAAAATTAGAAAGTGAGGATTGCCTAATCAAGAATGAAAGGGCCAGCCTTGAGTTGGTGGAATTTTATTCAAAATGAAAGGATAGAAGATGATAGGAATCCTATCTCTACATGGAGGAAGATGGTACTTGAATTTGTCCCTGAGGATTATGAAGTCAACTTGAACAAGAAGTTGCACAACTTGAGACAGAAGGACATGGACGTGAGCACCTACACAGAGGAGTTTCACAAGATGACATTGAAAGCCAAGATGCCTGAGAATGAAAAACAGAAGCTTGCAAAGTATCTTAATGGCCTCAAGTTCTCCATTCAAGATGAATTAACTCTCTTTAACCCGGAGACAGTCCATAAGTATTTTCAAATGGCACTAAGGATTGAGGATAAGCAGAGAAGAAAAGGGGATTTTAACACCAGCAGTAGAGGTAGAGGAAATTAGAACTTTAGGGGCAGGGGTAGATTTCAAAACAGAGATAATTTCTCTAGACTCCAAGGTGGCAGATCACAAGAAGGCAGCCAAGGGCAGGTTGATAAAAATAGTGCTGATAAGGGTCAGTTTAGAGGGAGAGGTAATGACAGAGGAAGAAGTGGGGGTAGAGGTCCCAATGTGTTTACTGGAAGGTGTTTCTCTTGCAATCAGATTGGACATCAGTCCTTTAGATGCCCGGAGAAGATGGGAAACACTGCTGCAAATCAGAAAGAAAGAAGAGTGCAACTCCTTCAAGAAGAAGACTGTCAAAGCACCACATCATACCACACAGCCTCTTCCAAGTCTACAGCACTTGAGAGTGGAGAATGCATCATGTTTAATAAATCACTCATCATGCCAGCCACCAAGGAGCAGCCCCAAAGGAACAACTTGTTCAGAACCACTTGCAAGGTGAAAGGAAAAGTGTGCAAGGTAATAGTTGATTCAGGTTCTTCTGAAAATTTGGCTTCTAATGAAATGGTGACTAAGTTAGGATTGGAAAGAATGCCTCATCCTAACCCCTATAGAGTCTTTTGGGTAACCAAGGAACAACAAATTGTGGTGAAAGAGCAATGTTGGGTTGAATTCAAGATAGGTGAATATCATGATAAGGTTCTTTGTGAGATAGTGGATATGGATGCATGCCACCTTCTTCTTGGAAGGCCTTGGCAACATGACACAAGTGCCCAACATGATGGTAAGCAAAATGTGATTCATTTGTCCAAGAATGGTGAAAATTTTACAATGACTCCTTTGATTGATGATTGCAAAGAGAAGGTCATTTCTAGTTCAGTTATGTTGGTAGGTGAAAAAGAGTTTTTGGCTAACCTCAAGGAAGAGAAAGTGCCATGTTTTGCAGTAGTCCTCAAGCCCAAGGATGTGAATCCCAAGAAGGTCAAAGCACAGCGACCTCTTAGGAGGATTGGACCAAAGGAAGTGGAAGAACTGTTGGAAAGGTTTCATGATGTGATAGCCGATGAGAGTAAGGATGCTCTTCCACCAAAGAGGGAGATTAGTCATTGCATTGATCTCATCCCTGGATCCACCTTACAAAACCAAGCAGCATACAAGTTGACTCCAGAGCAAAATGCTGAAGTGGCAAGACAAATCCAAGACTTGTTGGATAGAGGACTTATCAGGAGGAGTATTAGTCCATGTGCAGTACCTGCAGTACTTGCACCCAAGAAGGAAGAAACATGGAGACTATGCACTGATTCCAGGGCCATCAACAAGATTACTATCAGGTATAGATTTCCAATGCCTAGAATAGAAGATTTAATGGATTGCTTGGGTAGGGCTAAGTATTTTACCAAGATAGACCTAAAGAGTGGTTACCACCAAATCATGATAAGGGAAGGGGATGAGTGGAAAACCACCTTCAAAACCAATGAAGGACTATTTGAATGGGTTGTCATGCCTTTTGGCTTGTCAAATGCACCAAGCACGTTCATGAGATTGATGAATGAAGTGCTAAAACCTTTCCTTAACAAGTTTATTGTTGTGTATTTGGATGATATATTGATTTTTAGTGACAGCAAGGAAGACCACATAAGGCATATCCATCAAGTGCTTAGGAGGCTTCAAGAGGAGAAGTTGAGAATCAATCTTGACAAATGTGTCTTCCTACAAGAAGAGTTGATATTCTTGGGGTTTGTCATCTCCAAGGGTAGCCTAAAAATGGATCCAAGTAAGGTTGAAGCCATTCTTAATTGGCCAACACCTACAACAGCGTCGGAGGTAAGGAGTTTCCATGGTTTGTGTAGCTTTTATAGAAAGTTCATTAGAGGGTTTAGTGGCATTTGTGCTCCACTTGTTGACACCATAAAAGGGGGCAAGAAATGTGTATTTGTGTGGACAAATGAGGCCACTCAAGCCTTTGAACTGTTAAAGAATTTTTTTTTAGAAAAACTAGTCCTAGTGCTACGTAATTTTGATAAGGTCTTTGTGGTAGAGTGCGATGCAAGTAAGAGGGCTGTTGGGGGAGTCCTAAGTCAAGATGGGAGGCATGTAGCCTTCTTTAGTGAGAAGTTAAATGAGGCAAAACAAAACTACACCTATGATCTAGAGTTATATGCCATGGTTCAGTCATTGAGGAAATGGAGACACTACTTATTGCCAAAGGAATTTATAGTTTTTACTGATAACCATGCATTATGCTTCTTGAATAGGCAGCAAAAGTTGAATCACAGACATGTCAAGTGGATGGAGTACATCCAAGCATACACCTTCTCCATAAAACACAAAAAAGGAGTGGCCAATAAGGTAGCCGATGCCTTAAGTAGGAGGGATCTTGTTGTGCAGACCATACAGTTGGAAAGTACAGGTATACATGCCATCAAAGATCAGTATGCAACAGATGAGGACTTCAAAGAACCATACCTCTCTTTCAAGGCCATGACAGGAAGGTATAATACTGATTTTTCTAATTTTTTGTTGCAAGATGGATATCTTTTCAAAGGTAGCATGTTGTGTATCCCAAGAGGGTCTGTTAGAGAGAATATAATCAAGGAAAAGCACTGTGGTAGCATGTCAGGCCACTTTGGTATTGATAAGACCCTAGAATTGGTTAGGAGATACTATTTTTGGCCCAAGTTGCCAACCGATGTAAGGAAGTTTGTTGAAACTTGTCAAGTTTGCCAAAGAGCAAAGGGGCATACATCAAATGCAGGTTTATACACTCCTCTACCTATTCCTTCAAAGCCTTGGGATTCCATAAGCATGGACTCTGTACTTGGTTTGCCTAGGACAAAGAATGGACATGACAGCATTTTTGTGGTTGTAGATAGGTTCTCAAAAATGGCTCACTTCATCCCTTGTAAAACCACACATGATGCCTCACACATAGCAGGTCTTTTCTTCAAAGAAATAGTCAGGTTACATGGTTTACCTTTGTCAATCCTCTCAGACAGAGACCCCAAGTTCATAGGACACTTCTGGTGGACACTTTGGAAGAGACTAGGTACAAATGTGTCCTTATCATCTGCTTATCACCGTTAGTCTGATGGACAAATAGAGGTGATTAATAGGTCACCTGGCAACCTCCTAAGATGCCTCATAAAGGAGCAGGGTGCTAGTTGGGATTCAATTTTGGCTCAGGCAGAGTTCTCATACAATGACACTGTCAATAGAAGCACCGGCCTGTCTCCTTTCCAAATTGTTTATGGCACTCACCCAAGGGGTATTTTGGAACTTAGGGAGGTTAAAGGACTGGAAAACAGTAGTGCCTTAGCTGAAGACTTCGTTCAAGTCATGAAAGATGTCCATGAACAAGTACAACAGAAATTGCTGTCCACTTCTCAGAAGTACAAACAGTTTGCTGACAGGAAAAGAAGGGATTTGTAGTTCAAAGAAGGGGATTTGGTAATGGTCCATCTGAAGAAGGAGAGGTTCCCTACAGGGAAACATACCAAGCTACTCATGAAGAAGATTGGGCCTTGTGAAGTGCTCAAGAAATGTGGAGAAAATGCCTACAAAATCAGACTTCCGGATGGCATTGCTTTGTCTCCTATTTTTAATGTTTCAGACCTTTATCCCTATAAAGGAACTGATCCTCAGACTGTTGTTGAAGAAGATCACACTGACCAGACACTCTAGGAACTCATTCCTTCATCTCCAAATCAGATTGAGTGCATTTTGGACAAGAGGATTGCAAAACAAACTAGAAGGCACACCTATCATGAATACTTGGTGAAGTGGCTAAACAAACCTCAGGAGGATGCCACTTGGATGAGTAGAGCAGACATTGAGAAGGCAGGTTTCACATTTGATAACGTTCCTAACTCAAGAGACTTGAGTTCTATTTGGCAGTGGGTGTATGGTGCAGGGCACCTAGGAGCACCTTGATTCCAAGATCATTTTGATTGCTTTTTTTTTTTGAAAGGTTGTGGTTTTTGTTTAATGTGATCTGTAATAAGGCTGTAGCCATGGATGTAAGGTCCTCTTGTGTGGTCAAGATGATTGGGGTAATCATATGAACCTCAATCATGCTTAGTCCACTTGGATCCTTGTTGTACCAATCAGGCCTAGAAGGTCAAGGATTGGTTTTTGAGTTTTTTTGATTGTTTTTGTGTTTTGTCATGTTTTAGGGAGTATGTTGGTCATTTGAGATCCATTACACAAGTTAAACCAATCGGTTTCTTTGTGTTAAGGCCAAAAATGCCATAGTGTCAAGTGTTGTCAATGGTGTCAATGACACATTGACCGGTTGCAACTTCATTTTGGTTATTAAAACTATTTGTAGAAATTGTATACCGACCTGGATAGGTTGGTATGGAGGACATCTTGCTCCAATACGGAGGAGAAAGTTTTTGTATAAAATTTGGGCACAAAAATCAAGAAAACTGACTATTTTTCCCTGTTTTTCTTGCTGTGTACGGCCTGTACGGATTTTCCAAGTGAGAAAATGTACTTTTTCTGAAACTAGACTAAGTCAGGGTTCGAATGCAACTGGTTTGAGCTCTTGAAGTGGTCGTAATGAAAGGTTATTGCATTTTTAATCCAGACTGGTCTAGAAACCTTGTTTTCTAGGGCTATCCCACAAATTTGGCCCTAGAATGCATTCCCACCGATGAAATTTCATGCCACTCGGTGAAATTTAGGCTAGGGGTGTATACTACTTGATTCCAAAAGCTTTTTGTTGGGAAATGCAGTCTTCTATTTTTAAGGTGATGCCCTAGGTCAAATATCTCTATGTATTTGACTGAAATTATGCAATTTGGTGATGTAAATGACAAAAGTCTGATAGAGTGAGCGAATGAATGGTGGATTTGTGTTGTTTGGAGATGGTAGAGTCATTCCAAGTTCCTACCCCTGACCTATGCACCCAATTTTGAGCACTTGCTTTGTAACCTAGCCTAAATTGATCAATTAGGCCTAGAAGACCAAATGAGTGTTCTGGATTGTTGGAGTAGAGTTGGAACAGGAGACTTGGGAGTTTGATAGGGTTACATAGAGGGTATCTAAAACCATCATTTGTTTGCCTAGTCATTTGGGATTTTGTCAAGTTTTGTTGAGAAAACCTAGTTTGGAGGGCTAGCAGCCTTACTAGTCAAAGTATAGGTTGGAGAGTTTTGGGAAGTTGGGAATCAAACCAACTGCATAGGAGGTGTTTGTTGACTTGTCTTAAGGTGTTGGAGAATCCTTAGGGGTTGGACAATAGTCTGGACATCAAATCCTTCATATGCCTTGAATGTGCCTTTGATTGTGTTGGATTGAAGGAGTGAAGTGGGTGAGTGGGCTAAGGAGAACAAACTTTCTTTGTGTTGTGCTTTCCTTGTGCCACTCTACATCACAAGTAGAAATAATAGAACAAAAAATTCAAGAAGAACGTAAGGGAAGTGACAAGGAAGAGAATGAACCAAGGCGTTGAGAAGATGATTTAATGCAGGAATTGGTCTCCCTGTGGTTATTGTCAGTCGGGCAGTATGTAAGGAACAAATCCATCCGCAGGGAGGTTTCGGAGGAAATTATTGAAGAAAACCTACGCGCTAATAGTGAAGTGGACAACCTTCTGAATCGTATTCCTCGACTCTTGGCAAGGAATCTGATAACTCTCCAAGACCTCCGAGAAGAAAGAGAGAATTGCGATGGCAACAAGTACTCAGGAGGTATGAAGAGCTTATGAAACAAGAGGAGCACGACGTTAATCGCCGTCACACACCATATAACTAACAACGTGTAAGCACAATTAATGCCCATACAACTTAATAAGGATAAAAATAAAATACCAGCTGGGCAAGAAACACCTGAAGAAATATTGAGAAGATCACGAAGATTAAGAGAACAAGAAGAACGTAGAAAAAGGTTGAAACAGATTATTGAAAAAGGGAATGAACAACATGAAGAAATAAATCAAGATATTGGCGAGTTTTATGAGGGAGTTGATGAACAAAAATTTAGAACACCAATAACAAACAGAGAAAAAAAAAATGGAAAGAAATTGACAGAAGAGCTTGAAGATAGTATACGCCGTATTGTAGCATTGTCCATTGCAGACGAAAGGCCAAGGATCAGAGGACCTGAGCCCAAGACCCTTGCACATAGGGAGCACCAGAGGGAACCAGAGGTGACTCAAAGTGTAGAGGATGCTGAGAACAAATGTGGGAAGGAACCATACGTGGCCGACAGTGTGAGGAAGGCACCAGAACGACACAGTAGAACCAGTCCAATCAGGTCAAAGACATAGAGAGGGCATCCCGGGAAAAAGATGGTGACTCCACCGGTAAGCGAGAGGTAAAAGTTGCCAAAGTTTATGGGGAACGGGTCAGAGGATCCTATGCGGCATTGTAAGACATGTGAAACCATATGGATAGCAAATGGACAAGAAGATGAAGATTACTGGGTAAAAGCATTCCTAGCCACATTGAGAGGCATAGCCATCGACTGGTACACAGATCTAGAGGCGGCACAAAAAGCCTCGTGGGATGAATTGAAGAAAGGCTTCTAGGATGAATTCAAACTTCTGAGGGATGATAATGAAATTGTAGTAGAAATTTACAACACAAGACAAGGAAAAAATGAGAATGTGACCATATAATAGGAGGCTCAAGGAATTGCTGGGAAAATTGGAAACCCAACCGGCTGACGGACTGAAGAAGAAATGGTTCATCGAAGGACTACTCCCGTCATTAAGGAAGAAAATGAAAGTCGTACCTCCATCATCGTACGTTGAAGCGCATAATTGGGCGATGGACATAGAAAGCGAGAATAAGACATCTTTCCAGAGTAAGAGAAGGACCGAGGATGACGAGAGTACGGATGATGACAAAAGTGACGGAGAATCAAAGACCATCTAGGCACTAAGAAGAGATATGTTACGCATGATGAAAGAATTCAAGGCCGATAAAGAAACAACGAAAGAGGGCCGAGAGTTGTGGTGCACTGACTGCAAAGGAGGACATAAAAGCAAATTGTCCAAAGAAATTGGTTTGTGATATTTGCCAAGTAATGGGACATTCCATCAAGGAATTCCCATACAATCTGAAAGCAAGGGGTACGCAAGTACTCTTCAATCAAGGAGAACCGTCAACATCGCCGAACACACCACCAAAGCCCCAGTACAATAGCAATGCATCCTCTAGAGGTTACAGAAGTAACAATAGCCCTAGAAACAGAATATAGTACGACAGTAAGGGGAGGCCCATGATACAATGTAAAAAGTGCAATGAATGGGGCCACTTCGCCAGGGAATGCCACAATGGTCAAGGTTCGGGGGGAAGATTGTGCAAATGGTGTGAACCGGGCGATCATGAAGACAAATTGTGCAAATGGTGTGGACCGGGCGATCATGAAGACAACAAATGCCCAAAGCAGAAAGGCATCAACATGCTGAATGTGGAAGAACAAAACCAAGAGGTACTGGTGGTCACCACCAGAGCCCAGGCAAAGAAGGTTGTCTACCTAGATCCACGTACAGAAAAGCAAAGAATGAAAGAAGCAAAACCAGAAGTGGAGCGGGCGATACGAAGGAAGAGAAGACCACTCTGGATATTCCAAGTACCTCTTGGCGATTAGAGGCAGAGAACAATATTGTCTAGCAGATATTGCAAACCATCGTATCTATCAAGGTGACAGACCTTCTCTGAACTATGCCACAACTCGGAATGACAATCACAAATGTAGTTGGTAATGATCAACGACAGCGACAGGAAGGTCGAAGGAAGGAATTAATAGTAGAGCCTCCACAGCAAGGTGACCAAGTCATCGACCCAATGTTACTGTTGGTAAACATTGGGAAAACCCAGTGATCGTACAAATGGAGATTGGAGGGAAAATCCTAAACACAATCATCGATGGAGGAGTAGTAGTCAATGTACTACCTGAAGACACATGGAAGAGTCTTGGGAAATCTACACTCTGGCCATCGACATTCCAACTGGTGGGTGTCGACCAACATGGCATCAAGCCGTTGGGAACATTGATGGCACAGAAATTGACGATCGGGACACAGCGGTTCTTGCTGAACTTCGTAGTCATCCCGGTGCAGAAGAGGGGGTACGACGCATTGCTCGGAAGAGGATGGCTGGTGGTAGCGAGAGCATATCACAATTGGAAGAGAAACATGTTATCCATAGAGAGCAATGGGAAAAAATATGTGATTGACCTAGTAAATCAAGCAGTGAGTGAAGAGCTGGTATCATCAGATTCAGAATTTGAAGGAGGATGTAGAATGGAGGAAGAAAGGGAAACTATAGAGCCAAATGACGAAGGTATTCTGGACCTCCATGAATGCTTGGAGGATGAGACAAGTTCACTGAACGGGTTATTTCATTGGCAGATGGAAGACTATGAATTCTTCCAACCGGAGTGTAACATGATTTCAATAAGAGAAAGTGGCGAATGCTCTCAAGCGACTAATGAAACACTTGGCAATATTGGGCCCAGTGAAATATTGTTGACAAATGAAGCACTGGATGGATTGACAAACACTCGACCACTTAGCAAGAGGGAACCAGTAACAAGTGACAAAGGGGAGGAAGGTAATAATCAACCAGAAGTAATAGAGCAATTAGTGGCAGAGACAAGTCGACCAGAACAGACAAGTCGACCAGAAGAGGCATAGAAAGAATATATAGAGGGTGAAGTCAAGATAGATGATACATTTGCACATACATTTGAACCAGACAAAGCGATCAGGTATGAGGAGCCATTGGCAAGCAAGGTGAATCAGGGTGATGGAACTAATGACAGAAACCCAACATTAAAAGCACCGGCCAGAAAGAGACCATACAGAAGGAATAAGGATTATAGAGTATTTCCATCGACTTGCAATTTTTTGGCGATTGGTGAAAAGCAACAGAGAAAAATGATGTTACAAAGTCAGATAGCTTATTTTTGCTGAAGAAAACAATTTCGATCCCCAGAGAGGCACCCGACCTTGCCGACGATTACAAAATCAATAAAGGTACTTCTTCGAGTAATGAAGTTAAAATAATTAAATTGGAGGATATGGCTACTTGTACTGTGAAATCACCCTTGCAACAAAATTTTGGAAAAGAGAAATATTATGACAGAGAAATATTACGAGACAATTTATGCGAAAAGAAAGTTCTACAGTTGGAGTTGCAGATCGAACGTGGACCCCGTCGGAGAAAAATGGAAAAACCTCATTCAGTTTGTTGTGGATGGAAAATTGGAAAAAATAGAAAAAGAGAATCCAGAAAGAGAAAATAGAATAATGGGAAAGATAAAAAAAGTTAAAAAAAAAGAAAAGTGAAAGTACGACGTATGACCAAGTCGTACAACATGAGCTGTACAAAAAGTGAAAGTACGACGTACGACTAGGTCGTACAACCTGAGCCGTAGGATGAAGTCATACGATCAAAACCGTACGACCAGGTCGTATGACCTCAGCGTATGATCAGGTCGTATGGAATTTTTGCTCGCCATAAGGAAATCATTGCAAGTCGTACGAAGAAGACTTGGGAGGACAACAGGAAAAAGGCCGTACGATTCAGGGAGAAAAGAAGAATGATTGAAAGCCGTACAAAGAGAATAAAGAAGGCTGTACCAAGAAGAGGAAGGAAAAGGAAAATGCCGTACTATACCAAGAGGAGGCCATACTACCAAAGAAGACGCTGTACAATAGCAGGAGTGATATACAGAAGTCGTGGCCATACATTCTCGAGGAATCCTTTCCAGTTACATAACCGTTCAAGTGACATACAAATTGCCTTCAAGTCCGTACGATTGAGAGTGTGGAAATCAACTTCAAGAATTCAGAAAAATGATGTGCGTCATGAAGGTCTGAATGGTTTTGAAAGTCTTATTTTAGGTTTGGAGCGTGCCAGGAGCGCTACCCCGAACCTTGTTGGAGGCGCTACTCCTAGACCCCCGTTGGGGGTGTTGCCCCCAAACCCCCATCAAATTGTTGGGAATTAAGGTGTCTCAACCTTGTAAATTCCTTACATTATTAATATTTTTATTTATTATTTAATTGCCTATGTTGTAAATATTTGTAAATTCTAATCGTCATATTGTGGGATGTGGCACGATGATGTGTTAATCTTACATGGAATATGACAACTTGTAATTTTGTCCTTACATGAGGAGATAGGCGTCCCACTTTGTGGTAGGAGCATTTTGTCATGTGTCGGCATCTTCCATGTTGTGTAAGGGAATGTTTGACCGAAATGGTTATGACGGATTTCTATGACGAATCTATAACATGTAAGAGTCAGAAATAGAAGGTTGTAAGACAGGTGAAGACATGTGTCATAAAGCATCTTTGAAAAAGGCATATTTGGGTGCCCCAAGGTGGACTATGACATGTTGTAAGAGAATATGCTATTTATAGCCTGTGTATGATAGATTCTCTTACAACTATAAGTTGTAACCACTATGATAGATTCTATGATGGTCGTAAGTGTCGTAAGAGCATCTGTTATAGCCCATTTTAGAAATAGGTGACCCCTTTGGGATGGGAGCTGTGGACAAGTGTTAGGCACATTCTACAATGTTGACCAAGTGTCCTTAAGCATTGGTTTTGGTCCATGAAGCCAAGTTGGATGCCCATTCCAAGAAAGGTCCAATATTGCCTTGTATTTTCTATATAAACAGGTGCTTGAAGAGGGACTTGTATCACAGGTTTACATGTACTGTTATGCTGCCGGTTTTACTCCAGATACGAGTGTCGAAAACCATTGAAGCTTGCATTGTAAGTGCATTGTAAACATTATTTCAGATTTGTTAATACATTGTGCAGGTTTCTAAGTGTGGGATTTTTCACCTGATAAGGGTTTTCCCTACCGTAAATCTTTGTCTCTCTTCTTCTGTCTACTTTC
The DNA here is from genome assembly GCA_027924645.1 of Cunninghamia lanceolata. Classification (NCBI taxonomy): domain Eukaryota; kingdom Viridiplantae; phylum Streptophyta; class Pinopsida; order Cupressales; family Cupressaceae; genus Cunninghamia; species Cunninghamia lanceolata. Next base: position 14,498,802 of record BSBN01001048.1, read on the forward strand.
TGGTTCTTATGTTTTGCTGCAATATCTTATGTTAATGGTTTAACATTGTTGTAATAGTTAGGATAAAATTAAATTTACATAGCCCTCTCCTCATTAGATTAGTGTAGGAAGCGATTTCCGCACACTTAACTTCCTTTTAGTTGGTATCAGAGCTTGATCACTTTTGGTCCTAGTTGTTGGGTAGGGGTTTTTTGAGTTGATCTTAGGTTGAGTGGGAGTTTGTGCAGAGTATTCTGTAATTTATTGCAACAAGGAGACGATGAACACATCCGGAAGATTTGAAGTGGAGAAATTCAATGGCACTAATTTTAAGCTGTGGAAACTCAAGATGGAAGACATGCTCTTAGACCGAGACCTTTGGGAAAGTGTTAATGGAACTAAACTAACTACAATGTCACAAGATGAGTGGGATCTCAAGCATCGGAAGGCTAAGGGTCTCACAAGACTTAGTCTTCCTGATTTTGTTCTATTAAATGTCCATGAGGGGACTACTGCAAAACTACTTTGGAAGAAGTTGGGGGATGTGTATCAAGCCATATCCCTAGTTAATAAACTTTTCCTGAGAAAGAAGTTGTATTCTCTTCGAATGGAGGATGGAGGATTTGTCGCTGAACATATGAATACCTTTAACATGCTGGTTGCACAATTGACATCTATTAGTGTGAAGATGGAGGAGGAGGATCGGTGTGTGACCCTGCTTTGTTCTCTGTCGAACTCATGGGATCATCTTGTCATGGAAGCACCACATCTACATTTAAAATGGAAGAAGTGGTTTCTTTGTTGTTGTCTGAAGAGATGCGGAGAAAGTCTTCTGAGGCAGCTAAAGGCCCTTGCAGTTTGTGGAAGACCCAAGGAGAAAGGGAAGAAGGACAAGAAAGTTGAGAAGGGTAGATCCAAATCTCCTAGAAAGTCCAAGGGTCTTTGTTGGAACTGTGGCAAAACCGGGCATTTCTAAAAGGAATGCAAAGAGGAGAAGAAGAAGAAGAAGAAAGCTCCTGATTTAGATTCTGACAAGTCACAAGATGACGGTGATGCTTTCATCGCAGCCCTGGCAACCCATGCATATGACGATGTGTGGCTAATTGACTCTAGTGCATCATTCCACATGACCTCGCATCGAGATTGGTTCACTAAGTATGTGGAGTTCGATGGTGGAAAGGTGTATCTGGGTGACAACTCTCATCTAAAGATTGTTGGTTATGGAAGAGTCTCTATTTGATTCCCTGATGGTCGAGTGAAGGGGATCTTTGGGGTTATGCACATCCTAGGCTTAGCATGGAACCTACTTTCTGTAAGTAGTTTGAATGATGCATGTGTGCAGGTTGTCTTTTCGAAAGAATGATGTAAGATGACTAGAGGAGCTATGGTGCTTGCTAAGGGTACTAGAAGAGGTACTTTGTTTTAGCTGGAGGCATGCATTTCACAATGCAATAGTTCTTCTAACTCAAGGAAGAGGACAACAGTCACTTCATCCCCACCATCTGAATGAGCCATGAAGAAATCTGTTGTTTCTAGTCTTGATGGTTGTAATCGTGCATTTGAAGTTAAACTTCCTACTGAAAAGACAATGTTATGGCATAAGAGATTTGGCCACATTGGTGAGAAGGGTCTGCGTACCTTGAAAAATAAGAACCTCATTGGGGGTTAGATGATTTTAATCTTGAGTTTGACTTTTGCGAACATTGCATTTATGGAAAACAAAACCGTGTTAAGTTTTACTCGAGTTCTCATAAGTCTTCTGGTGTGTTGGACCTTATTCATTCTGATGTGTTTGGTCCTGTTAATGTTCCTTTATTATCAAAGTCTTTATATTTTGTATCTTTTATAGATGATTACAATAGAAGGACATGGATTTATTTTCTCAAAAGAAAAACTAAAGTCTATAGCAAGATTAAGGAGTTTAGGGCCTTTACTAAAAATTAGACTGGTAAAAAGATTAAATGTTTGAGAATTAACAACGGTGGTGAGTTTTGTTCTACAGAATTCGATAAATATTGCAAGGAACTTGGGATCGAAAGACATAAGACAACTCCATACACCCTGCAACAAAATGGAGTTGGAGAGAGGATGAATAGGACATTGATGGAGAAGGCTAGGAGTATGCTTAGTGCAGCTGACCTAGAACAAAAGTTTTGGGCTGAAGCTGTTGCCACTGCTTGCTATGTAGTAAACAAATCTCCTACATCAGCTCTTGTTGGTAAGACACCCATGGAGGTGTGGTTTCGTAGAAAGCCTTCAATAAGGCATCTTCATGTTTTTGGTTGTGAGGCATATGCACATGTGCCTAAGGAGAAGCGGTCAAAGTTGGAGAACAAGGCTATTAAGTGTATCTTCATTGGCTATGGTGTCGGTGTGAAAGGATACAAGCTTTAGGACCCTGTGGTTGAAAAAGTGTTGTATAGCAGAAGTGTTGTCTTCAGAGAGCTTACACCTTCTTCCACTATTTTACAGCCAGAAGAAAAAGTAAAGAAAGAGGATGTTGTTCAGTTTCATCCAACCCCTGAGAAGACTGAACAAAAAAATAGTGTTGGACCTGATGATGAGGAGAGCTCTGGTAGCTCTGAAAGCTTAGATGAAGAAGCTGAACCTCAACCTCAGCCCTTGAGGAGGTCTACATGGATAAGAAAGCAACCTGAAAGGTTTGGTTTTGCATTGCTTGATTCTAGTTGTGCTTATGCTTTACTCACTAACAGTGATGAACCTAGAATTATATTAGAGGCTTTGGACATGAAAGATGCAGGTTCCTAGAAGGAGACCATGGAGGATGAAATGGCTTCTTTGGAAAAGGATCAAATTTGGGACTTGGTGCCTTTGCCTCTTGGACGGAAACCCGTTGGATGCAAATGGGTGTTCAAGAAAAAGATTGGTGCAGATGGTAGTGTTGAGAAGTATAAGGCCAGATTGGTTGTGAAGGGGTATTCACAAGTGGAGGGTATAGATTATGGTGAGATCTTCTCTCCTGTTGCAAAGCTGACATTCATTCAATTCATATTGTCTCTCGCAGTAGCTTATGACTTGGAGGTAGAACAGATGGATGTGAAGACAACTTTCCTTCATGGTGATTTGGAGGAAGAAATCTACATATCACAGCCAGAGCATTACATGGTGAAAGGTAAAGAAAATTTGGTTTGCAAATTAAAGAAGTCTTTGTATGGTTTGAAGCAATCCCCTAGGAGATGGTACTTGAAATTTGATGCCTTTGTGTTGTCAATTCGATTTGTGAGATCGAAATCGGATCACTGTGTGTACTTCAAGTTTGATGGTGATTGTATTCTCATTGTTGCATTGTATGTTGATGATATGTTGCTCATTGGGAAGGGTAAGAATATGATTTCTGATTTCAAATCTCAGTTGTCAGCATAGTTTGAAATGAAAGATTTAGGGGCAGCCAGGTACATTCTAGGAATGGAAATCATAAGAGACAGAGCTAACATAAAACTTTGGTTAAGCTAGAGTAAGTATGTGAAGACCGTGTTGGATAGGTTCAACATGGCAGATTGTAGACCAATGTGTGTTCCTGTTTCTTTGGGGACAAAGTTATCTGTTGAAGATTGTCCAAAATCTCCTAGTGATGGAGGACATGATCAGAGTACCTTATGCTAGTGTTGTTGGCGGTCTCATGTATGTTATGGTCTACACAAGACTAGACATTGCCCAAGCAGTGGGAGTCCTTAGTCGATTTATGGCTAATCCTAGACGGGTTCATTGGGATGCAGTTAAGCAAGTGTTTAGATATTTGAGGGGTACTTTCATTTATTCCATTTGCTATCATGGTAATGTTACAGGACCTCCGCATTCCATTGACATTCGTGGATTTGTGGATTCAGATTTGGTAGGTGACATTGACAGCAGGAGATTCACTAGTGCTTATGTGTTTACACTTTTTGGAGGTGCTATTAGTTGGATGAGTAAGTGACAACCTGTTGTTGCTTTGTCCATGACAGAAGAAGAGTATATGGCAGGAACTCATGTTTGTAAGGAAGCCATTTGGATTAAGAGATTGTGTTTAGATATTGGTGTTGATGTAGGACAGATAATGATCAGTTGTGATAGTTAGAGTGTGATTTGCCTTGCAAAGAATCCAACTTTCCATGCTAGAACCAAGCACATTGATGTTCAGTTTCATTTCATACGAGACATGGTTGAGGATGGAAAGGTAAATTTGGAGAAGATAGATACTTTGAAGAATGTTGTTGATGCATTGACGAAGCCAGTGAGCACAGAGAAGTTCAGATGGTGTTCGGAGTCTATGGGCCTCTCGGCCTATAGTAATTAAATCCTGTTATTCTATTGGCTCTTACAAGGTGTTCGACAAGTGGGAGAATGTTGGGAATTAAGGTGTCTCAACCTTGTACATTCCTTACATTATTAATGTTTGTATTTATTATTTAATTGCCTATGTTGTAAATATTTGTAAATTCCAATTGTCATATTGTGGGATGTGGCACGGTGATGTGTCAATCCTACATGGAATATCACAACTTGTAATTTTGTCCTCAAATGAGGAGATAGGCGTCCCACTTTGTGGTAGGAGCATTTTGCTATGTGTCAGCATCTTCCATGTTGTGTAAGGGAATGTTTGACCAAAATGGTTATGACAGATTCCTATGACGAATCTATGACATGTAAGAGTCAGAAATAGAAGGTTGTAAGACAGGTGAAAACATGTGTCATAAAGCATCTTTAAAAAAGGCATATTTGGGCGCCCCAAGGTGGACTATGACATGTTGTAAGAGAATATGCTATTTATAGCCTGTGTATGACAGATTCTCTTACAGTTGTAAGTTGTAACCATTATGACAGATTCTATGACGGTCGTAAGTGTCGTAAGAGCATCTGTCATAGACCATTTTGGAAGTAGGTGACCCCTTTGGGATGGGAGCTGTAGACAAGTGTTAGGCACATTCTATAATGTTGACCAAGTGTCCTTAGGCGTGGGTTTTGGTCCATGAAGCCAAGTTGGATGCCCATTCCAAGAAAGGTCCAATATTGCCTTGTATTTTCTATATAAACAGGTGCTTGGAGAGGGAGTTGTATCACAAGTTTACAGGTACTATTATGCTGCCGGTTTGACTCCAGATATGAGTGTCGAAGACCATTGAAGCTTGCATTGCAAGTGTATTGTAAACATTCTTTCAGATTTGTTAATACATTATGCAGGTTTTTGAGTGGGGTTTTTCACCTAATAAGGGTTTTCCCCACCATAAATCTTTGTCTCTCTTCTTTTGTCTACTTTCTGGTTCTTGTGTTTTGCTACAATATCTCATGTTAATGGTTTAACATTGCTATAATAGTTAGGATAAAATTGAATGTGCATAGCCCTCTTCTCATTAGATTAGTGTAGGAAGCGATTTCCGCACACCTAGCTTCCTTTCAGTAAAATGAAATCAACTTCAATAATTCAAAAAAATGATGTGCGCCATGAAGGTCTGAATGGTTTTGAAAGTCTTATTTTGGGCTTGGAGTGCGCCAGGGGCACTGCCCCTGACCTCACTGAAGGCGCTACTCTCAGACCCCCATTGGGGGCATTGCCCCTCGACCCCGTTGGGGGCATTGCCCCCAAACCCCCATCAAACCAGTACTATCTTGATTCAGTGAACAATGGGGTGGAACATTCACAGCATTCAGTGTGCTATCAGATTGGGTCCCTTGCTTGGTTGGTCTACTGGTAGGTGTTCTGAATGTATTGGTTCTACTTTTACATAGCTCCTACTTCAGCATTGTCATTAGTTGGCAGAGCTTACTTAATGTCACTTGATACTTCATGGTTTTCTGTCGTCTAGAAGACGACTAATTTTGTGGGGGGGATGATGTAGTCAGTCATAACTGTAGTCGGCCATAGTCAGCCAAGTAAATAATCATGAATTAATTAATGTTGTGCACAGTTAAGTTTAGGAGTGTTATCGGGTTAACCCCGACGGTTGGATAGTTGTGGAGTCGTTGCCAACGGTTGGTATCTCAACCAACCTTGGCATAAGTTATATATTGAGTTGATACTTGTAATCGGGAGGCAACATTGTGACATTGTAGTGTAATACTGATATATTCAATGAATGGAAACAATGCTTTATTTTGTGCAATTCTGGTATGAATCATACGCTTTATAGTTATTGCTGTATATTTCTGTTTACTCCAAGTTTTGTCTGAACCATCATATTGCGGGTAAACAAGGTGATGTTAGGAGACCAGAGTTCTAGGAAGCTGAGTATTAGGCGCTCCAACAAGCTTGCATGAATTCAAACTCCTAAAATTGTTGAGTCTAGTGACTCTTTCCAAGAGGAAGAGGTGGAGATTCAGAAAGTGGTTCTTACCTCGGAGGTGGAGGATTTTCAAGAGTGGGCTAGTCTATTTGAGGAATTGAATACCTCTTTTTATGATTTTGATGATGCCGAGATGGAGAAGGAGCTTGAAGTTGTCGGGCTGGTGAAGGAGACTGTTCCTGTTCAGGAGTGCTCGAAGTGTGATCAAGTTGCTGAGCTGAAGTCGAAGGTTGTGTCTCTGGAAGGGAAAGTGAAGGTGATGGCTACCCTTAGCTCAAAGGTGATGCACAGGTCTGCCACTACATTGTCAGTGTTACAGGATCTGGAGCTTAAAAGACATGGTTTAGATGCAAACACTTTTGTGAATTATGAGGAAACGTATAGATTCCTCAATGATGAGTGGAGTCAGTTGTTCTCCTAGGTTTCCTTTTTGTCCAGTTTCTAGTTTTTTGTTATGGTTTATGCTTAAGTCTCTAAACTATAGTATGGTTTACTACTAGTAGTGTGCTATTTTTTTGTTGTTCGTAGCCTATCTGTGGCGTTTGTTGCTTACCATAATAAAAAACAATTATAAAACTTTTAAATGGAAAATAATTCACAGGCAATATTTTATTCTATTTATTAATTATTATTTTTTACTTATTTTTTTTAATTTGATTTTTCTTGCATCACTAATATTATGTTTATTATCAAATAATATCATCAATATTATATTTATTATTAAATAGGTCTTCTTAAAATATCTATGTTAGAAGAGTTATTTTACAAAACAAAAGAATTTCCAAAATAATAAATGGTGGTTTTAAAAAAAATTAAATTAAAATTTACATACAAAAATAAAAACAATTTTCAACATCTTTTTAAATAAATGTATTTAAGATATCTATATTAGTCTATCACTTTATTCATTCATTCTATCTCTAAAATCATATTTTCTAATTTATGTTTGGATGTGTAAATGTATTTTAAGTTTACTATGTGCCTAGTAGGTGTACTACTTATGGTTTCAAAATTCTAGTAGGTGTACTAAGAATGGTTTCAAAATTAACTATCTTATGACTTCAGTTTTTAGTTTGTGATTTAAAAAAAAAACCTTATAGTTAAATTAGACTAGCTCTATTTATTTTTAAAATTACAATTAAAGAATTATAAAAGAACATATAAAACAAATAAAACACAATTTTAAAAAGTAAAAGATATAACATGTCAAGTAGAGGCATAAAACAAAGAAAAGGAAGAATTTAAATTATATAAAAAAAAAATTTAACTTATAGTTAAATTAGACTAGCTCTATTTATTTTTAAAATTATAATTAAAGAGTGAACGGGGTTGTGGTTGAATCTATGTGGCTTCTAAGTTGACTATGTTGGATTATGTGGATATGTTGATGGGGAGGAGGTCCCCCTTATGACCTCCAACAATTACGGATTAAAAAAAATACAATTAAAGAATTATAAAAAAACATATAAAACAAATATAACATGTCTTACAATTAAAGAATTATAAAAGAACATATAAAACAAATATAACATGTCAAGATGTCAAGTAAAGGCATAAAACAAAGAAAAGGAAGAATTTAAATTATTTAAAACATGTTAAAAATTAAAAATTTTAAATAAAAGGAATATAAGAAAGAAAAGAATTTATAAAACAAATATAACATGTCTTACAATTAAAGAATTATAAAAGAACATATAAAACAAATATAACATGTCATGATGTCAAGTAGAGGCATAAAACAAAGAAAAGGAAGAATTTAAATTATTTAAAACATGTTGAAAATTAAAAATTTTAAATAAAAGGAATATAAGAAGGAAAAATTTAAGGAAAGGTGATTGAATATTTATATATTAATGAAAGGGTAAGAGTCAAAGAGATATATATCTCATCTCTTATTAAGTAGATATAACAAATAAATTAACTTAAATATTCACATAATAATTTAAAAAAACTAAATGTATAATTTTTTTTAAAAATTAAATAAAAAAGGACTTTGAATTAATTAAACACTTACAAAATTTAAAAGATAAACATTTAAGTAATGTGGATTGGGAAAATCAAATACAATTATAATTTTAGAAGAATGGAATTTAACAATTTTTTTAAAAAATATATTAATTAAATTATTTTGTCAATTCTTTTTTTAAATTAAATCTGAAAGGACTTTAGGCTTATCAAACATTTATAAAGTTTGATGTGTCAAAGTCTTATATTAAATAATGTAGATTGGGAAAATAAGTATAATTTATAAAGATTGTAATCTAACATTAATGTTGATAAAATAAAATATATATCATATTTAAATGGAAATGCTCTTTTTATTGTATAATTGATGATAAGAAAAAAATATTGAAATTGAGTTATTAAGAATTGAAAGGAAAAACATTGATAAAATTGCATTCTTAGATTGTGTGAACGTAATAAGAGGAGGCTTGGGCGGACTTCAACACCCAAGCAACCTCTAGAGAAGATTGGTTCTTGTCTACTCTATTCTAATGCTAACATTTGTAGGAAAAATGGATAGGAGGAAAGGAGTAGAGATGAATGTATAAAAGATAAAAAAGGTGATGTGCCAAAATAGCTAATGGGAAACCATCCATATATATATCCAACCTCTACAAAAGGACCCAAAGACCAATATTTGTAGGGAAATAACTAGAGTGAACCTATTATTTTTTCATAGAGATCCATTTTCAAAGGGGAAAATCCTTACATTATAGTCCACCGAAAAAGGGAAAGGTGGTCCATAACTATTGATCTAACAAGGAGATTCAATGGATGACATTAAGAAGCAAACTATTTAGAAGAGATCTTTTATTAGATTATTTTCCTTGCACTCCTCATTGAGGGGTGTGGGGCTAGGTAGGACTATTACATGTATTTGAAAAGAGGTCATTATAAATTATTCTTGCTCAACATGCTATGTTTTCCATAGTATTTCAATAAAATGGGGATTTCATTAAAAATACTATTGTAATGAAATATTTACTAAAAAATGTTGAGATTAAGAGAATTTTAAGAAATCTACAAAGGTTACGAAGTAATGAGAACTTATATCAAGATCTAGGGAATCTTGGGAATGAAGGATTAGAGTATTGCATGTATTTTAAAAGAGGTCATTACAAAGTATTCCTTGTCAACATACTATGTGCTACATAGTATTTCAATAAAATGAGGATTTTATTAACATAATAGTGTAACTAAATGTCCAGAGTAAGAGAATTTCAAGAAATCTACAAAGGTTCTTAAGAACTTATACCAAGATCTAGTGAATCTTGGGGAATCTATATAGAAGGAGCTATAAATTCTTAGTCACCTTATAACTCAAAATTGAAAATTCTAACGGTAAAGTAAAACTAGTAGCCAATGGGATAAGTCTTAACTAGATTTGTTGAACAACAAGTTGAAAGCTTTTTTATTTATTTGAGCAATTGCCATTAAGGAAAGGAAAAATAAAGGCTACTAGTAGAAGCACGATCTTTGCACATAGATCTCATTCCTTGCCTTTGCCATGAAACTCTCCTTTACTCCCTTTCACTCTACCTAGAAATGATATGGCTTAAAGGAGGTAAGAATCCTTTGTTTCATGGGATTCAAGTAATCATTTAAATTTATAGTAATGGAGTGATATCGAAGTTTCTGCCTTAAAAGAACTTATCTACTGTAATGGAGCTAGTTCCACAATCTCAATAGACCATGTCCTAGATACATCATGTTGCAACCTCTGATGTAACCCTTAGATTAGTTGTATCTTCCTTAAGGGAAAGGCCCTTGATTGGTTCAAAATTCTAGCACCAACATCAATTTCTACTTAGAATGAACTAGATAGTTTTTTATATAGCCATATCAAAGAGGAGAAGCATATTATATATAATATAGTAGCTTACTACCATTAAGAGATCTCCATAATAAATGTACTATAAAGATTCTCCCATTAGCTTATGAGTAGTTGTTTTAGAAAAAAACAAATTTTGGTGATGGGAAACCTACTACCAGGCCTAAACTTGATATGTATAACCCCACTCATATTTCCCCATATTCTGAACTATTAACCATGAACTCACCTCCTAAACCTCTTAGGACAATAAAAGATTGAACCTCTCTCCCCTTGGCACTATATACTTAAGGAATCAATATTGCTAAATTAATGAAGATGTTGCTTTGCTTTTCTGACTATAATTATATGAAAAAAAACATAAAGGAGAAAATTGTATTAAATGGCCTTGTAGGAGATATGATTTTAAATAATGGAATCAATGAGGAAGGGGCTTTGATCAATTCTAAGGATAATTGTGTATTTCAAGCCTAGTTTTAACTATTACAAAATAATTGTTGGTGAGAGTAAGATAAAAGAAAGAAGCATTCCATGATGAAGAATCACCAACAAAGATTTGTTGGGAGCATGTTAAAGAGATCAAACTCTTAAAACTTTAGTCCATTAACCTACCTGAGAAAAATCAACAATTAAACAATGTTATTGGGTGGATGAAAGTTAAACATCAATTCTACTTTGTAGAGTAGAGAAAGGCAAATAGGTATGAATTTCTTTTATTTTAATAATCTTGCATTATATCTAGCTTTTTCTTGATCTCTTCAAATTAGTGTTTCAAGCTTCTTAAAGAGAATGGATGTTATTTCTCAATCTTTGTGGATGAATTTGTTCAAGTCAGTGGTTTCCATTAACTATTAAAGAGTTACGGCCAAGGGCCACCGATACCCTTATCTTTGTATAGTATTTCAACAAGGTTTTCATAGTGTTTGCTTTTCCTTCTTCTTTCTAAATATTGTAGAGATGATTTTCCTACTTTCCATTTAAATGAGTTATTGTGTATTTTTAAAAGTAATTATGTTATTTTAATTTGCATCAACATTTAGGGTTACATTTTGAAAAATTGAAATGCTATTCGCGCTTTGGCCTGCCTCTACTACCTGATCGTAGCAAGTTGGTTCCCTCTGCCCTAGGATGCCCACTGTAAACAGTTGGCATGTTGTCGTGTCGATTAATTTCAAAATTTTTGACTTCAGATGATTTCTATTGGTCAATTCAAACTATTCAATTCATCTGCTTTGATTGTTTCAACCCTCTATTTGTGGCTTAGGTAGAGAGAAATTAACCAGTCGATTGAATTTTGATAGTCATGATGTTTTACAATGTACCAACTGTCTAAACTTAACTGCCCCAAATCCCTGTTGGTGGTGTGCTTGGTTTTTTGGCGACAACCTTTGCTTGTCTATCGCCCGTGTTGTTTGCGACAGGTCTGGCGACCCTATAGGTCACGTTTTGTCTCCTAAATTGTAGTGAAGGTTACTATTGTCAGTCGTGTCTCTTTTAAGACTATGGTGCAGGATACTGTCATGGAGGGTGCTCAACTCCTAATGTTCGGGGGTTTGTCCATGGTGCCCTCTCTTTTATTGGTGCTCTAGATCTCAATACCTCTCTGCTTGGGAACACGCCAGTGGATTATTTTCGTGGCCAGGGTTAGAATGCCCTCTCTTTCATGGCAGCGGTTCGCAATGGCAATATCTCCTCTCATGCGGCCATTTCTAGTACTCTTGCTTGCCCTCCTCTGCGAGATAAGATTCAGCCCCTGCCCTGTTCCTAAATCGCCCTGGTCATGGTTTTTGGATAGGAGGTTATAGATAATGAAGACTTTTAGAGTTGCCATGGCATTATTAGCAGATTTAATATCTTATGGCCCTCTTTTCCAGACTTAAACAAGTGGGTTTCAGATTCATAGCTATCCCTTGTTGAGGGCCAGATCAAGCTCTATCATTGTGCTTGAGGCTTCTTCATAGCGACCTTTGACTCTATGAGTGATAGGGATTTGGTGTTGGACGACAGGGTATGGTTGTGGGGCAATCTCTCTCTCTCTCTCTCTCTCTCTCTCTAGCCATGGTTCTCCTCATTCAACCCCCTTTCTTAACCTCTCAACATCAAGTCGGTTTGGGTTAGGCTCCCCAATATTTCTCTACAGCGAAGAATCTTGCTATGAGGCCATTGGTATTGCCATTGGTTGTTTCCTAAAGATGGACACCACTACTTCCGCCATGGGCCTCACCACATATGCTTGTATTCTGGTGGATATTGATATATCCAAGGCGCTTCATGGGGATATTATTTTGATGGTAGGGGAAAGGCCTTGGTGCGAGTTGCTCAACTATGAGGGTCTCCCATTTCACTGTAGATGATGTTTTGACATTGGCCACCTAGCATTTGAATGCTCCTTCTTTCACGAAAAGGATGGTGTGGACTCATGGTGTCATAACGCCCACATAGACCACTTGATAGTTATTGGTTTTGACTTAGGAAGATGTTTTTCTTCTAGTCGTAGTGGCCTTGGATGGTAGATCTTCTCTTCCTAAGGGGGCTTCCCTAGTGGTTCGTGTGTCTACGACTAAGACCTCTTCCTCCAACTTGGTGTGAGTTGCTTCCTCAGTTGTTCCCTCCCCCCCACGATGCGTCATGATGGGATCCTTGCTCCTGACACGTCGACGACTTTATTATAGTAGGTGACTTCTTCAAATGGTCTCTCTCTCTCTCTGCGAGAGACATCTAGGGTGGAGGCGATGGTAGAGGAACCCCCTCTCATCTCTTCTTGTTCTGAGGATTTTGGCAATGATCTATCCTGGACGATTACCCAAAGACAGAAGAGAAGTCTTCCCAAATTTATCTTTGATTCCCACACTCGGTTTAGAGGTGTGCGGTTTGAGAAGTCGGGGTATGACGTTGTGTAAGTTGCTGACGTTTTTGCTCTATTCTAGTTTTTACTAGCTCTTCTACGCCTGTGGCATTGTTTGTGTAGGGTCGGGGCCCTTCAAGTTGTTTGTTTGTGGGTTGATTTGCTATTTGTTTAGAGTTGTCCCTTTGTTGGAACCCGTTTTGCTGCAGCCTTTTTGCTTTTGTAAGAGTAGGGTCCCTTATTAACCCTTTTATATAATCCAAAACATTTAAGATTACATTCAATAATTCTGCTATAATTTCACCTAAATATTATTTGTGTAATCCTATTAATTTTTTCATTATAATGATATATCACTAAATATGATTCAAAACACTTATGTTTTCGAACTACTATCTGCTAGTTTATGCATTATCTTCTCGTTGTTGTATGCTAAGACTTTTGCCTTTCATTTTTCCCAGATTTTAGATGCTTTATATGTTAATGTTTTCCCAATTGACTGTCGTTGCTTTGTTGCTCTAAAATGAACTTTCATGTGCTTTGCTACTGAGATGCTTTAAAACGTCCATAGGCCATTAATCTAGGAAGATTTTAGGTGAGGGGCTTCTTGGAGGTTTCTATGGTAGAGCTTTATTCTTTTTAATGTTTTAGTTGGGTTCATGCCCTTTTAACTGAAGCAACTTAGCTATATATTGTTCCTTTAGCTAGGCAAAGCCTTCTGAATTGTTTTTTATAACTTGGTTCTTCCTTAGAAAATAATATTTGCGCATGTATTTCAGATGGTTGAAGTGCCCAAGCTAAATTGGATCTGTTCGATCTTTTGTTGGATGGTCTGCCTACTATGGATCTAAAAGCTTGCTTGTTAAGCATAAAATTACAAAAGAAAATTCTTTGAAATTTTTTTGTATGTACTAGGCCCATATTGTACAAAAGAATTCGCTAAAGGTCGTTGAAGCTTTCTGCATGGAATCTTTTCAGTATTTTTGTTTGCAAAGGAAGGAGATACCAGATGAAAGCTATGCTGGACGAAGAAATGTAAGCAGATCCACGGATCTCAAGATCTTGCTCCCTTTTAAGTACAAGTAATTAATAGAAGTATTTGAAAAGGAATTCCTAAGGACCGTAGATGAAGGATACGTGGCACGATATTGGAACTTTTAGAACTCTTAGAAAGGTGTCAAGAAATAAGTGTAGGTATATTTAGTAATTTGTCTTCTGGGTTTATGTTGTTTTAGCACCCTCATTTAATAAGCATGATTTTTACCATTTTATCATTTGAAGATTTAATTGCTCTTAAATTTGTACCTCGTATTAAAGCAAAACCCCTTTCATAGTTGGGCATCTCTTTGTTGACCCCTAGCCTTTGTTCCCATTTTGGACTCTACTACATCACCCTCTTGTCCTTTGGATATATATGTGCGTGATTGTGTTCTGAACATTCAAAATCAACTTTTCTCACCCAAACGCTTGCGTTTTTACATCCCAAAACCCTAAACCACTTCCAACGATAAAAAGGGGGAGGGTTTGCTTATAAAAAAATATCTTAACTAGAAAACAAACAAGGAGAGAGCACCTAGGGCACACACTCAAGCACTTAGGGAATCCATGTAACCACCCACCGATGTCAACAATATCATACAACAAGATCTTCATTGCTATAACACCATTTCTATATCAAAACATGCCCTCTTGCACATAGGGCTTTTCATATATTCCAATCAATTTTTAATATTATTGTTGAACCACCTAGGGATTTGACTAAGGTAGATCCCCAAATGTGTCACATGCGCCATTTTTTTGAAAAAGGGGCATTGTTAGTGTAGTTGTAGATGTAGAAATCGATGTTAGAGGTTGTGTTTCTCTATAAAAAAAATTATAGAGAATGCCACCGTAGTCATATATGACACTGACATGACCATATAAGACATCAACACATGGATAAGATAATATTGCAATTGTTTAGACAAGACTACACCTGACATGACATCACCATTAGCGGTCCTATCCTCTTTGACACAAATTCATTACACAAAGTGTAGAGCCTAAGCCCAACAGTCTTGTTCCTCCTCCAAACCTCCTTCATCTGCCTACATCTTTAGTAATCACTAAAACAAGCAAGCCCCTCTTCATCTTTTTCCTTTTCATTTCATTTCTTATTCATGGACAATCTCAACTTGTAGTTCATTCAATTTTAGAAATGGAAATATCCTTTAAATGTTTTATTTTTTTTAATATTGAATGAATGCAAATATACAATTAGAAGATAGTCCACAGTGGATTGTAAAAAGATAACACTATTCCACCACCAACAAACCAGAAACAAACCACAAGAAACTAGTAACAAAAGATAGAGAACAACTATCATAAGCACAACAAACAAAGAGGACAACTGGGAAAAACGTTTTAGATTCTAAAGGAAAAATAACACATTAGTAATTAGATTAGATTAATATATTAATCTATTTCTGTTTAATAGTTTGGGGAACCTAACATGCTTACACAACTTTAGGATCTTTCTTTACCAAAACAAACCAACACAAAACACAAACTTTTCCTTATTCTTGCATTTGGTATTTAAAGATCCAATCTTGGTTGTCATACTTAATAACACTTTCCACCAACTATACAACAACTTGTCAATTATTTGTAGTTATTTTTCAAATGTTATTTATTACATTCAAATTGGGTCGATGTTACATATGGTATCAGAGCTACCGGGGTTCAACTCTTTGACCTAGGAGCTCATTGTGAGTGTTTGCAAATTAGTAGATAAGCTAACATCGAAATGTTGTTCTTGTGCTGGAATGGCAGGGAAAAGAACATGAAAGTGAGCACAGAAAACAAAAATTAAGAACTTGCCCAAAATTATCATAAAGAAAGAACCTTCACCTGAAATGAAAACACGGACCCAATGAGTTATACTGGATGGGCCTGGCTTATTGACTTCGAGACACTTGCCGACGTGCTTAAGTGCATCCACCTAGAAAGGAAGAAGCGGATAGAGTCAACAGCCCCCACTTTTGTTAAAATCAGTAAACCATATGTTCATCGCGACATGCCCTTCAGGGGTGGTCGCGAGGTGTCTTCTCTAGGAAAAGAGGTGATGGTAGAGTACCTACAAGTACATCCACCCTCCAAGTTTATTTTAGTGGACTCTGACAGGGAGGAGGAACCCGAAGAAGTCCCTATGTCTGACAGTGACATGTAGTCACCTATATAAAATAAATTTTATACCTAAATAAGGATGTATAAATCCACTCTTGTAAATAAAGAAAAATTTGGGTTTCTGTGTAACAATTGTATCTGTGAAACATTTATGAGTTTCTATATCTTGAGCATGAAGTTTTAACTTAGCATTTATTTTTCATTCTTAATGAATCTATATATGATTGATAGGTGTGGATAAGTGCTATTATGGTATACATAGGAATCAATTCAGGAGGGAGCTAGGATGGTTCAAGTCAAGTAGAGAATCAAATGGCCAAACTAGATTAGATCTTGTTTGTTTTAAATGAAACTAAGGAAAGGTTAGGAATCCTATAACAGGAAGTGAGAGGGGTAGGAGACCAAGAAAATAACAAAGAACCTAGTCCTGAGAAAGAAGAAAATAACACTCAAGAGAACAGTTTCCACAATGAGACATGAAAAAGATCATGCCTCCTAAGTTTGATTGAACCGTGAGTGGTAATACATCCAAAGCATGGATAACTGAAATGGAAAAGTACTTTGAGATACGAAACTATTCATAGATGACTAAGGCAGTCTAGGGAGCCTACCAACTAGCAAGGGAAGCACCACATGATGGATGAACAAGAAGATGGAATTGGGGTTAAGTTCCCTAAGTTTGACTTGGGATAGATTTGTGGGTATATTCAGAAAGATATGGTTACCCTTGTTGGCCCTACGTGTGCCATTAGACCAAAAGGTTGACCTGTCAATCTCTGATACACATGCCAAATATAATGGATCCACGGGAGGTGGTTAGACCATGTCACAAATCCCTAAGGGGGACGCTGACTTTTTGCCAACAATCCCCCCCTCAGCGTTACCCAAGGGGATTCAAACCTGACATCCAAAGCTTTGATACTACTTGTTGGCCCTACGTGTGTCATTAGACCAAAAGGTCAACCTGTCAATCTCTAATACACACGCCAGATATAACGGATCCACGGGAGGTGGTTAGACCATGTCACGAATCCCTACGGGGGACACTGACTTTTTGCCAACAATCCTAACATACTTTGATAAGAAACTAACTAATTTCTAGAATCTTTGTCAAGGGGACATGTCAGTCATAGAATGTTGGTAGAAATTCACTAGGTTGCTGAAATATGTGTCTCAATACCAAAAAGATGAAAGATTCAGAATAAGGAAATTTATTATGGGTTTAAATGTACAAGTTGGTGTAGAAGTGGATATCCATGGACCCACAACCATGGACCAAGTTTTTGAGAAAGATATAAAGCAAGAGAAAAAACTCAAATCTATTTCGGCATATCAGGGGAAATCCCATAAGAAGTTCAACTAGAATCATTCATCAACATGTATCAAGAAGAAAAATAGAAACCAAGAGACTAAAGGAAAGAACCATGGAAGAGGTTTCAAAAATAGTAGAAATGAACCTAAGGATGAGAAAAAAGGATAACAATTCTAAAAGGAATGATGATAATTCCAAACCGTTCCACATGAAAGAAAGGACCACTCGGAGGATGTTTCGCATGTGGAGGTGACCACTATGCCAACTAGTGTCCTAACAAGAACCAAGGGAACTCGTATCGTGGCAACCCTTTGCCATCTCAACAAACTACTTTCCAGTAGAGGATTCATGCTGCCCTAGATAATCACCTAGAAGAATATCAGATCACCCCATCGAGACTACAAGTATTTTATTTGGAATTCCAATTTCTATTCTTATAGACATAGGTGCAACTGAAAATTTCACAACTCCTAGGATACTCAGTAGAATTCCTAGACAAGCTGGTTTCATGGCTAAGCCATGGTTAGTGGAATATGCAAACCAGACAAGAGCTCAGGTAGAGCAATGTTTGTTTGAAGCCAAATTAAACCTACCAACTTTCTCAACAAAAGTTAATTTGTATGTAGCCCCTCTAGAATCTTACAATGTTATCCCAGGGATGAACTGGTTATGGTAGCATAGAGCGAAAGTGGATTGCTTTTGTAAGACAATATAATGTCTAGACGATGTTGGAAACACAATCTTAATCGAAGGAGTTCAACATAAAATGAAAATTAGATAAATTTCTACCATACAATTGAAAAGAGCTAGATAGAAGGGTTGTCGAGTATTTGTAGTCAAGATGGAAGAGTTGAAGGAGAATGGTGAGGGGCTGGGGAAATCAAAGGAACCTTCAATGGAAGAATATCCTTTCCTTCATGATTATCACGATGTATTTCCTGAAGACCTCCTAGGTATACCCCCAAAAAGGGCTTTTGACTTTTCTATTGATATCATTCCTAGTTCTGAACTAGTGTCTAAGGAACCATATCAGATGGCCACAACTAAGCTGATGGAACTAAAAGTTTAGCTTCAAGAACTATTAGCAAAAGGGTTAATTAGACCCAGTGTTTCACTGTGGGGAGCACCGATGATTTTTGTTAAGAAGAAATATGGTACCCTATATTTATGTATTGATTAATGTATGCTTAATAAGGCAACGATAAAAAAATATATCCTCTACCTCACAGAGATGATCTCTTTGATCAAATGCATGGTGCAGCTGTATTCTCAAAGATTGACTTAAGGTCATGATACCACTAATTGAAGTTGAAGGATGAGGACATTCACAAAACTACCTTCAGAACAAGGTATGGGCATTATGAATTTATAGTTTTACCTTTTGGGTTAACCAATGCTCCGACAACTTTCATGAATCTGATGAATGGTTTCTTTAGGGACTGTCTAAATAAGTTTGTGTTTGTTTTCCTACATGATATCTTGATATATTCCAAGAATGAGGAAGAACACATCCAACATTTGCAAATAGTCTTGCAATGCCTAAGAGAGCACAAATTATATGGTAAACTATCCAAATGCACCTTCTTCCAAAAATAAGTATAGTACCTAGGCCATATTATCTATGCAAAAGGAATTGTATTAGATCCCTCTATAATAAAGGCTAGTCTAGAATGGCCTGCATCTAGAAACATGCATGAAGTATGTAGTTTTATGGGTCTAGAAAGATATTATAGAAAGTTTGTATCAAACTTTTCAAAAATTGCCCACCCCATCACTTCTTTGCAAAGGAAGGGGAAAATTTTTGAATGGTTAGAAAAATGTGAGGAGGCCTTCAATATCCTTAAAGAGAAGTTGACTTTAGCACCAATCCTCCGAGTTCCAGACCCAGAAGGTCTTTTTGTTGTTGTAACCAATGCTTCAGGAGAAGGGTTAGGTGGCATACTTTTGTAGGAAGATTAGGATGCAGCTTATGAATCCGGGAAGTTAATGCCATATGAGTAGAATTATGCTCCACATGATTTAGAACTAGCAACAATTGTTCATGCTCTCTAGGTATGGAGGCATTACTTGCTAGGTAAACAGTTTGAACTTAAATTCGATAATCAATGTCTGAAATATATTTTCACCCAACAAACCTCAATGCTCGACAAAGAAGGTGGTTGGAACTTATATATGACTATGATTTTGAAATCCATTATATTAAAGGCAAGGAAAATCAAGTTGTGGACATCTTAAGCCATAGAACGCATATTGTTGTAATGGTGTGAGTTCACTTTGATTTTAGAGATCAAGTATTGAAAAATTCTATATGAGATGAATATTATGATACAGTTCTAAATGCCCTATCTGAGAATCCTCAGGATGCAAGATATGAAGGGATTTGTTTTGAGTCTGATAGACTTATGAGGTACAAAAACACAATGTATGTTCCAAATCAGAAAGATTTGAGAAACCTTGTGTGGAAAGAAACACATTCTGCAGGTCTTACTCAGGTCACCCAGAAGTGACAAAACTCTTGGTAGATGTGAAGCCACTATATTTCTAGAAATGAATGAAGAATGATGCTGCAAGATTCATGGCAGGATGTCTTGAATGTCAACGAATTAAGGATGGACATCAACATCTGGCATGACTATTGTATCCACATGAGATTCCTGAATGGAAGTGGCAAGTGATCATCATGAATTTTGTTCAAGGTTTTCCTATGTCACGATACAAAAATGATGCAATCCTTATGGTGGTAGACAAACTATCTAAGGTAGCTCATTTTATTCTTAGAAACCTTATAGATGGAGCATCTATAATTGCCAAGAAATTTATTCAAGAGGTTTTTAGATTGTATGGAGTGCCCAAAAACATTAGCTCAGACAGAGATGCACAGATGAAATCAAGGTTTTGGTAAGCCTTGTTCTTAGTGCTTGGGAGCTAGCTAAACATAAGTTTAGTCTATCACTCGGAAATGGATGGTCAGACAGAGAGAGTAAATCAAGTACTGGAGGATTTGTTAAGGATGTATTGCATGGATCAACAATATAAATGGGAGGAGTACCTTCCATTAGTTGAATTTGCATATAATAATTCCTATCATTTTGCAGTAAAAATGGCTCCTTTTGAAGCATTATATGGTAGAAAGTGTCGAACTCCTATAAGCTAGGATAAGCTAAAAGATAGGTTTTCCTTGGACCAAAAATGCTTTCAGAAATGGAAGAGAAAATTAGAATAATCAGCAAAAGATTACCAAAAGAAAATGATAGACAAAAAAGTTATGCTAATGTCAAGCATACTCCATGACTATTCTCAGTAGCAGATAAGGTTCTCTTAAGAGTTAGACCATATAAAAGCCCCATTAAGTTCGAAAAGTATTCCAAACTAGCACCTAGATTTGTGGGACCTTTTGAAGTCCTGGAAGTAATCAATCCGGTTTCCTACAGAATAGCTCTAACTCTAGCTCTTGCTCGAATGCATGATGTCTTTCATATGTCTAATTTAAAGAAATATGTATATGATTTTAATCACATACTTGGTTGGAATGCTCTTCAGGTACATGATCTAGGGGTGGTCATGATCGAGCCTCTCAAAGTGCTCAAAGTTCACAAATTCCACTTGCATAATAGAGAAGTTACATAGTGCAAGGTCCAGTGGGACCAATACTCTAAAGATAGTGTCACTTGGAAAGATTATAATGATTTCTATAAGAAATTTCCACACTTATTTATGCAAACTTGATGTTTAAAATTAATTATCTATTCAAATTTTATTTTGACAAGAACTCAATCATCAAGGACGATGATCTTTAAGGGGGGAGATATGTTACACCTCTCTTTTAAGAAAACTTATTTCATCATTTTATTTTAGAAACTGCTAGTTAGAAAGAGAAAAAGATATGTTGATGTGAAGTTATGCTAGCTTAGAAAATGAGTTTATTTTACATTATTGAATATGCAATGGGATGTTATATGAGATATTATTATTGCATTTAATTGATTTATGAGATGGAATAACTATTTGTCATGTAAATGAGGTAAATGCAAGAACAATGTTTTTTCCCCTCCCAGATGAGGAGGGAGAGCATCAATGGGAGAGGGAAAGAGATCGCGAGAGAGAAGAGATTGATGTGCCATCAGGGAACTCACACACTCACTTAGAGGTTATGTTGATTTTGGTGTGCTCCTTGGTCTTTATGTTTTCTGGTCACATTAATGATGATTTAATGTCGTGATCATCTTTTGATTGTGTGAGGTTGTCACCCATCGAGTCGACAAATTTATTTTCCACATTGGTATTCAAGAAGATTGCTTACGCATCTTTTTATCCAGTCAACTTGAGTAGTCTACCTATCAAGTCTATTCATGATTGTGAGATCTAAGTTGTGTAAGTCAGTTTTAAAGGGTACCATCATTGATACTTTACCCATTGGATGCATATTTTAGCATTCAAAATGCATATCAACACCTTTTGTTTTGTGAGAACCATTGCATTTAGTTAAGAGTGTAGTAAAAACTAAGATAATTGAAGTTCCTCATTCTTTTTTGTTGACGATATTTTAAAGGTTTTAGTGGAGAAACCTCCACCATGCCTTCCTAGATTCTAGGAAGAGTGGAGGAGGGGTGGTAAACTCCATCATGCCAATTTTAAGCATGTCAAGAATAGGCTGCGGGAAGTTGAGAGAAGGAAGTTTATTTTAAGTGAAACCTCAATCATTCTTGGATAAGCGGAGAAAGATATGAACCAAACAATGAGGAGGATTATTCAATTCATTTTGTAGTATTAGAGGTATGAATGTATGTGTGTGTGTGGCTTACTCAAATTGTTTTGCATCATAGTAATGGTGAAAGCTCATTCAGAGAACTATATAGGCTTCATTATGGAAATACATTCAGTAATCTATATATTAACATCGAATAAGATATAGCCATTAAACTGTATACACGCGTTGAATAAGCTATATTATTTAATCTATTTATGCTTTGAATAAGCTATTTCACTTATATCTATATGCATTACATGGTGCGGCATTGAATTGTATAGGCATCCTTATCTTGTTGTAGCATTGATTAGTTTTAGGTATCTTTGTGTTGCCTAGGTTATAGGCATCGATTTGCTACAAATACCATTCAATGGTAGCATTACATTCTTCTACTGTGAAAAAAGTGTCATGTATGGGTTGTGTTACCTACATTAGAATGGGAGTATGCATTATTATTATATAGGGTGTGTAAGCTTTGAATTGCCATATGCATTATTAGCTTAGCTGTAATATAAATATCGGTTGGTTATATGTAATGTGATTTGTTCAGTGCATCAATAAACTGGTTGTGGCATCGAATTGATAAATGCATCATTTTATTTATACATTCATCAAATTGTATAGGTATTAATGTATTAGTTATAATACACTCCTCGTAATGATAAACATAGTATTGTATTAGCTGAGGAAAGGTCAACAAGTATATATATTTGATGAGCACACAGTTATACTGAGAGGGGGGGTGAATTAGTATAAATAAAATCTGCACATGATTCAGATTAAAATGAAATAATGGACCTTCACTTACGTCCATGGTGCATCAAGGTGCCTTACCCCAAAGCTTCACCAATTTCAAAAATATGCAGTCCTAATTAAGACAATTTGTATCATAACGACCTTAGAGTCCAAAACATAACTTGACCCTATTTGAATCACTAGTGTACACATTCACAAATTTTTGCAATGAAATATTTCTACAATAGTTCTTGTTAGTCATATGATCCTACAACTCTCTTTGCAAAAGCTACCTATTTGCTTAGACCTTTTATATGCTATTATGACTTATACCTTTATGAATATTTATTATTTTAATATTTGATGCTTAAAGAGTAGGGGACTATGTTACTTGTGATTTGGATATTTATATATGTGATGATTGTGATGTGATTAAATAGACATATGTGGTGTGGAAATTTGATGTTAACTTAATTTTATGTTTTAGTGGAATGATTTAATTTAAGTGTATTTATGTTAAATTGTGGAATTGAAAGTTGTTTAGACTTATATGGTTATATGATGGAAAAAGAATTAGTTAATATTTTTATTTTGAATATTATTTTTATGTTGCTTCGGTTATATTACCAAGACCTACTGATATTCAAAATGTGATTCGTGTAGGGGGTGGCCAAGGTATTAGATTCAAAGATCTATCCAAGTTGTGTTAAACCTGTTACCGGATTTTCACTATAGGTCAATCAAGTGGAGTTTGTTGAATTTAAACTGAAGAAATGAGGTACATTTTTATTTACTTTCCTTCATTACATTCAATTGTATAAACAGAAAAATTAGGAAAAGATTACAAGGTTATTGTAAGATCATTGCATTTATACAAGTGCATGTAATAGAGAAAAGATTTACACAAATCTTTCAAGTAATCTTTATTGAATGTAAGAATGTTCATTGTCTCACACAAGCCGTGAGATTGACTATTGCTTATTCAAATACAAATTGAGAAAAACATATACATGAATAAGCAATAAAGAGAAATGAATGTGCATAGAAGGAAAGGTAACTAGTCACTGCCTGAATGACTGGTTCGCTAGGTTTACTGAGGAGGTTGTAGGTTGATGTAGCCCCAAGCCACTAGAGTTCTCCTAGCTCTTGATTCCTACAAGAGATTAAGCAATGGTATTAGAGCAATGCTCTAAGCAATGGTATTAGAGCAATGCTCTAAGCAATGGCTGATTACCGACATTGTATACACATTCACCCTATGCATGCATATATTGGTCTCAATGTGCATTAAACAGGAAATGTATGCTTTGGATGTCCTATAAAACAAGCCAGTTATCAAACACATCCAAAGTATGCATTTATTTTCTAATAAGCTTGTTTCATGTGCAGATACAGGTGAAATTGTGTTTTTGAGTGATTCATCAGTTTATATTATGAGGGAAAAAATGTGGCTCCCACAAGGGTTGAGCCTAGCTCATAAGTGCTACAGAAGCATTTCATATGTATTCATCAGATGCAGAGTGTAGACTGTGTGAAAAGAGAAGCAAGCATCAGTGAGGTCCATACAAGGGACTGTCAAGGAGTGAGGATAGTCATTTCATAAGAAGAAAAGTTGGTTGAAAGATAGTGTGTAGACATCATCAGTCAAAGCATACAAAAGTATAAGGACAATCATGCTATAAAGAGACCAAAAGCAATCCTTGATAGATTAACCCATGAAATTGCAAGACTAATGTACTGTAATGAGAAACAGTCATTCAAAGATTGTTACAAGAAGCACAAAATAGTAATCAAAAGACTGTTATAAAAGAAGAGAGAGCACACAGTCATGCATGACAAAGTGGAAAGAACATTAGTTCATCTGTCAGCAAGAAGAAAGCATTGATAATCCTAACTGAAGCCCATAGGAGTCTGCACAAGACAATGCATATAACAAAGAGTTGTGGGAAGAAAAACTTGACAATGAGTTGAAGTCTTGGAATGAGAAAATGCTGACATAAATCTTCAAGATCAAGAGCATCAACACTATTTTAGGAGTAATCACTTGCTATTAAAGGAGTGGATAGAGCCTTATCAAGCACAAAGAGCAGAGTTAGTTATAAAGCAATCTCACAGTGACCTCAAGAGCACAGTGACTAGAATAAGGCAGTATATGTAAGCATACAGTGCCTGTATAGTGGCAAGACAATAGTCTAAAAGATAGTGAATGACCAATGCTATGACAGGGTTTTAATTAATGATTTCTACTGAACAGGGCCACAGTCTTGCAATTTGACAACAAATCCAAAATTCCATATTAATCAAATATATAGAGTAGCATACTCAGAGAATGGGATAGTCAGCTACAAGTTATCAAGTAGAGATTATGTCAATTCATGAGAACTAAAATCACCAGAACATATGGAGGGTCATCATTGTACCTAGATTGTTGTATGCAAAGATCAAGATACAGAGTATAGTAGATAGTACAGTGATCAGCCTAGCCATCTAGAGAAGAGAGATCTATCACATGATTTATCAGAGGTCTTAATGACACAGTCATAAGAAATTGTATTAGAAATAGTCAGCTACAGTCATCAAAAGCCTTGCATGGACTGGATAAAAGACATAAAGAGCAGTCTTAAGTGACTGTCATAGAATGATAAAGGGCAGCCTGCAGTCATGTTTTTGATAGAATGTAGAAATGCTATAGTGAAACATGTTCAAGATATATAAAATGGGTAGACTCAGATTTAAATATCAAATTTCAGGAAGTCATTCTAAACTGTAACAAGAGCATATGCATAGAAATGACATAATCATGTTCAAAACCTATATACTTTTGCCCATTTTTAGCTACAGGAACATGATATGGCGAGGTATACTGAATATGTTCTTTTCACCTGAGAGTAGATGGGAGTAAAGCATTTATCTTATACAGATGCAGAAAATGAACAGTGAATCAACCACAACAAAATGTAGAGATCTTGAGACAACATAACATGTAGATGCAAATGAGAAAGCAGTCAACAACACGGTGGAAACAATCTTCATTATACCTTGATAGATTTTGATGAGAGATTGTTAAGTGTTTGAGAACAAGTGCTTTTTATCATAGCCATTCCAAAAGGCTAGGGTTTTGTTTATCAAACCCTAAGTGCATTTTGTCCAAAATGACAGAGAGTGAAATATCTCATGCTGTAAGTGTAAAATCCAGAGGGACTGCAGTGAGGGTTTTACCAATATGAAACCCTAGGTAAATTGTCAAAATAGTCAAAGAAACTATTACAAAAGTATTTTTCCCATCACGGCCTTGACAGATATATATAGAGGACATTATTCACAGTAAGAAGAAATGACATAGAGATCACAAATTTCCATCTTTTTCTATAGCTCATATTTTTGAAATACAGTCACTTGTATACAAAAGGAAATCATCTATCTCAGATATGAAAGAATACCAAGGGAATTCTTTAGATATAGTGAGTAAGAGCAGCAGAAATGATGAGGTTTTGCAGTATTTTCACAGAAAAGAGCTTCATCGTGCTTACCTTCAGCAAAAGTGCAGAAAATAACAAAAGGGCTAGTGAAAATGCCTCGAAATCACCTACAAGAGATCCAACCATCAAACCCTTGTTGGCAGCAAGAAGAATGCAGAGAAAGATTGTACAAAACGAAAATGCAAAATGAGGGCAAAAAGTGTCTTTTGTTATCTAGGGTTTCATAACCCTAAAAGCCCGATTGAGCTTTATTTCCTTGTTGCATTTTATTTTTTGCATATCATTTAGAATGGCAGTGGTCCAACACATTACATAGTGTGAGGCCTAGGTAATGCCACAAGGTGGTCATAAAATGTGATTAAGATTTATTCCCTTTTACTAATATGAGCACTTCGGTGCTATTTCCTTCTTGATATGAGACATTTAATGTGAAACAATAACCTTGAAAAGATGATCTTATAAATCTTTTAAGGATTATTGTTATTTTTAATGCAAGGGAGAATATAGAATGAGATTTTATTGTCTTGGAGACTATGTACTTGGATTGTGGTAGACACATGCCAAAGGAATAAGGGTTTTTTTTTTTTCAAGGAGGATATTGACCAAGTCAGGAGGTAGTTGGACAGTTATAGATTGATTTGACAGTTGGAGAGGGTATCTAGGGGTGTTTTGATGGCTCTTAGAGTCCTTTTGGACTTGTTTTCATGACTCATTATGTTTGACTAAGTCTTGATGGACTTTTTCTTGTATTATGGGCACTTTTGGAGAGGATATAGGACCTAGATTTTAGGCTTTTTCTGGGCATCCGACCCAAATCAATTTGACATTCCTTCTTTTGTGGAACCACTTGAATAGTGGTGGATATATTCACTTTTGTGACTCTATTATACTTAGTTCTGATTATGCTACTTGGAGAGACTTGTGATTTTGTGATTCTTGCTCTACATTTTGGCAAATTTGTAACTCATTTTTACTAGTTTACTTAATATGAAATACAGTGGAAACCTTGGAGGTCATTGATTGGAGATTGTGCCTATTTGTCTTATGCATTTCTGTGCTCATTATTTGATTTGATAGAGTTATCTGTGAAGTAAGTTTATTTCCTCTTAACTTTTGTCTTGGGAAAGAGCCTTTTTTGCAGAAAATACTTATGTAGGTTGCAAGTTGTGTCTAGATATGCATTAATATTAAGTGTGCAATTACTTTTCCTCTTAAGAATTCTACAATTACAAACTTGCTTGTGAAATATTTATGCAGAGGTATAATTCATAAGTTGTGCAAGAGATTTTTCAGTTATTTAACAAGTGTTTGGGTTGATATTTTCATGTTCCTCATTAAGATAGGTGTATCACCCTTCGAGTTAAACTTCAGTTGTAGAGCATATCTTTCTTACCCTTTTCCTTGTCACAACCATAGAATAGTAATGTTTTAGGTGATATAAAGTCAAGAAGCCAGCCTTCTCCGGAGGTTGACCTCTGCTTACAAAGTGACCCATAGCTTTATAGGTCTTCTCATGTTTCATCAAATAGGCTAATTTCTGCAAATTAGTCAGGATGCATATTTAGGTGATAACAATTTTTGGCACGCGTGGGACTGTTCAAATCATAATAGTACTTGAATTTCATGAATATTTCTGGTTCTGATATGATGCCAGCATTTTTGGGCCTTTGAGAGGTGCTTTTTCTGCATATCTGGTGACTTTTACTGAGAAACAAACAAATAGACTAGTGTTGTCTTATTTTTATGAAAAGGATACAAAATTGAAGTTTGAGTTCTGTTGATTATTTACAGTTGTATCCACCTAGAAGACAGAGCAGAACTGTGAAAAGAACTCCAGTATCAAAGAGAGTTCAGTCAACCCCACCAAGTTTTAGACCAGCAGTGCCTGTATCTACCGTACCAGTTTAAACAAATCCACTTCCAATGGCAAGGAATCCATTTGCATAGAATCAACCATTTGTAGCATTTGATGGGAGTAGCCCATTAAATTTGACACAGCATGATGATATACCCATGGCAGCCTTAAAGAGTATACCATTTTACACTGGGGAAGATCAAACTACCCCAATTGAGCACATTAGAGACGTGGCTTCTCTATGTTGAGTTCATCATGTTACCTAAGAGAATGTAGCCATGAGGCTGCTAGCTACCTCACTGAA
The DNA here is from genome assembly GCA_027924645.1 of Cunninghamia lanceolata. Lineage (NCBI taxonomy): Eukaryota > Viridiplantae > Streptophyta > Pinopsida > Cupressales > Cupressaceae > Cunninghamia > Cunninghamia lanceolata. The sequence goes on from BSBN01001048.1 coordinate 14,527,339, forward strand.
AGGGAAAGCCTTGCAGTGGTTCAGGAGCCTACCAGTACAAACCATTGGAACTTGGGATGATTTTGGGTCTAAGTTGCACAAACAGTTTCAGGATAAGTCTGATAACCTATCGCTGGTTGAATAGATGACTACAATAAAAAGAGCTCCTCAGGAGCAAATGATGGACTTCAATTTCCAGTTCCGAAAGACATGGGACATAATTCCTGTCATGGTAATGCCTTCATCAGAATATGCATTTCTGTACTATTTGAAAGCTCTAAATAGTGACATTTCAGTAATGATACAATCAATGGGAGGTACAAGTTTACCTTATGCCTATGAAATAACAATTAGAGTAGAAAATAGTCTAATTCAGGTTGGAAAAATAGCTCCCAGACCTCCAATGCCCATTTTTCATAAAATTCAGCCTTCAATGCCTTTGCCAATTCCATCTTTTGCCTCTTTATCTGTTGTAGCAGCGTTACCAAGTGCTGCTAACCCTGAGGTTGCTACTTCTAGCTCATCACAAGAGTTAAGAGAGATAAAAAACAACCAACAGAAGATAGAAAATATTCTGCAAACTTTTGGGAATGAGCTAGTGAATATTAAAAAGCAGTAGTCCCAGAATAGATAGCCATATCAACAAGCAAACCAAGGACAAAATCATCCTTATCAAGGACAAAACCAGCCATACCAAGCTAATAGGCCACCTTACCAAGGCAATTACCAGGGTGCAAGGCAGAATGTAAACCAAAGGCCTTTTCAGCCTTATAATCCTGTACCAATTATTGCAGTTAGAGACCTTGTTCCGGTTCAAAACAACCTCGTAGCTGAGTATGAATGGTGTTTTCCTTGCAATCAGCCACACAATTAGGCAACCTATTCAAATGGAGTTATAAATCAGGCATTAATGGTACAAAATGTTGTATTTTCACAACCAAACACACCTAATGATGGGGCTGTACAACAACAAGAATAGCCTCAAAACAATACTACCTTTCTAAACTGACAGGGAGATGAATTTTGTGGTGTAAACAGAGATGATACTTCAATTGCAACAAATACAAGAGCTAAAAAGAGGGGTTATGAGATAGAACAAGCAACAAACAAAGGAAAATGACCTATTGATCCTTCTACATCCCAAATCACTCATATTTTCCAAAGGAATGCTTAAGGAGCTACCAAAGAACAACCTCATATTCAGGCTGATACTGCTTCTACAAAGTCACATCAAAAGGTAAATGTTACTTCACCTTTTAATATCATTGAAAACATGAAGAAAATGAATGTGACAATATCTATCTGGGATTCCTTAGCCATCCTAGGTCAAAAGGACATGTTACAATCTGCTTTATCTGATTTAAGAGTGTCAAATGATGCAACAGTTGACCTAGCTAGGACCATCCTTACAAATTCATCCTAGGACAATAGTAAACAACTGAGTAAGGGTGCTAAACCACTTCCATTTTATGTGTCATTGATAATAGGAGACAAATTAGTACATAACTACATGGTGGATAGTGGTGCAAGTAGTTCTATAATGCCAAAACAAATTGCAGACTAGTTAGGACTGAAATACCAGCCCCTTGAGAAAGGTGTACTCCAACTAGATGGTACATCTGTCAACACTGTAGGTGTGATTAAAGACTTAGGTTTCACATTGCATGCCTGTCCAAATGTTTCCATCTCCTAAGAGGTGTTTATTATTGATTTACCTCCTTATTTTGCCATGTGTTTGTCAAGAGAGTTCATTGCCAAAATAGGAGGATATTTGTCCTCAGATTGGTCCCACATGTTTTTTAGGACCCAATATGGTACAAAAGTGACTATAAAATCTGAATTGCTTGCCAATGATCATATCGAGCCTTATGTGCCAAGTGTTGTTAATGCAAATTGCATTATTTCTGATGATAGTGAGCTTGCTGCTGCTCAAAAGCTGCAAGTTGAAAGTATACTAGAAGTGCTATTAAAGGAGTGGGTAGTAGAAAACATCGTGGATAATCTTGATGGACACATTCATAAAACAAGTATGGGTGTTTATATGCTACATGAGCCTGAAACAACAATACCAAACCTTGTAAAAAGTACAGAACAACAGATAGGACAACAAGATGAGGTATGGAAAATGTACTTTGATGGCTCTAGGAGTAGGAATGGGTCTGGTGGAGGTGCAATGCTTGTGTCCCCACAAGGTGATAGATACTATTCTTCTTTCAATTTTGCTTTCTCATGTACTAATAATACTGCTGAATATGAAGGATTAATTCAAGGTTTACAGTGGGCAAGGAAAAGAAAGATTGGTTGCTTGCAGGTATATGGTGACAATGAGCTTAATGTAAATCAGGTGAGAGGGCTACATGTTACAAAAAATGATGTTTTGAAATCTTATAAACATAGGGTGTGGGACATGATTGAGGAGTTTGATGCCTTTAATCTAGTTTCTATTCCAAGAAGTCAGAATAATCATGCTGATAGGTTAGCTGCAATTGGGGCTCAATTTGACATTCCTAGTGATGTTCAGAGGGAAAAGGTATAGCCTCATGTGAAGATTGTTACTAGACCTTCTATCCTTGACAATAACATTCATTGGCAAGTGTTTGAAAGCCATGAATAGGTGTTACATTTTTTGTTAGAGGAAGATGAATTCTCTATAGTGAATCAAGGCAAGCTTAAGCAACAATATGGTGAAGATTAAGTCATTTAGTTAAGGACTAATAAGCTACCTAGGGGGTTAGTAACATTGGAAACCATTTTTGGCACTGATGATCAGCTGAAAAAGAATAAGAACAACATGTAGGTCAAAGAAGAACATTATGAGGAGCTGGAGATTTTTAAAGGTAAGCTCCTTAAAATTGGTAAGATTTGTTCCCCTGAAGATAGGAAAGCATTTGTTGCTCTTTGCCAAGAATTTGAAGGTGTATTTGCTTGGGATTATTCAGATTTAAAGGGATTTGATCCCTAAATTGCCCAACATACCATAGAATTAGAGCCAAATGCTAAACCTATAAGGCAGAAACAGAGACCCTTGAATCCAAAGCTTGAGCCTCTGATGATTAAGGAATTAACCAAGCTGATTGAGGGAAATATTATTTTCCCGATCAAGCATACATCTTGGGTCTCTAATCTTGTTTCTATAAGGAAGAAGAATGGAGAAATTAGGCTCTGTGTTGACTTTAGAGACCTTAATAGAGCTTCCTTGAAAGACCACTACCCACTACCCTCAATGGAGCAGATCCTGCAAGTAGTGGTTGGTTCAGAAAGATTCTCCTTACTTGATGGATATTCAGGTTATAATCAAGTTTTAGTCAAGGAAGAGGATCAATTTAAAACTACTTTTACCACAAAATGGGGCACCATGGCCTACAAAAGAATGCCTTTTGGTCTGTCAAATGTTGGCTCTACTTTTAGAGAGCCATGGATATGGCTTTCAAAGGTTTACTTTACAAATTGGTACTTGTATACCTTGATGACATCACAGTTTTCTCTAAGGATGCAGCTGATCATTTATCCCATTTGAAACAAGTGTTTGAGAGATGTAGAGAATTTGGTATATCTCTCAATCCCAAAAAATGCATTTTTGTTGTTCATGAAGGTAAGCTTCTAGGACACATTGTGTCAAAACAGGGAGTTACCATTGATACAGAAAGAGTAAGAGTTATTCTGGAGCTGCCTTTACCCAGCCACAAGAAAGGACTGCAAAGTTTTATTGGCAAAATTAATTTTCTGCGAAGATTTATACCTGATATTGCAAATTTGTTGAAGCCACTGACTTCTATGTTAAAGAAAAATATAGCTTTCAGCTGGACAAAAGAGGGCAAACTCAGTTTTGAGTCTATAAAAGAAGCCTTATCAACTGCACCAACTCTGGTAAATCTTGATTTCTCAAAAGATTTCATTTTGTATGCTTATGGCAGCATAGATACAATTTCTACAATTCTGGTACAACAACAAAATGAAGGCTTTGAACAACCAATTGCTTTCTTTAGTCAAGGAATAGAGGAGTATGAGCAGAGGTATAGCTTTATTGAAAAGCATGTTCTTGCAGTTGTTAAGAGTTTAAAGAAGTTTAGGCATCTTATTTCTAACAACAAGGTACATTTGATAGTTTCCCACCATAGTGTGAAAGAGTTTCTGTTAAGTAAGGATGTCAATGAGAAGAGGGCTGGCTGGATTACCAAAGTCATGGAGTATGACGTGGATATCAAGATAACCAATCTTATCAGGGGTAGAGGACTTAGTGAATAGCTTGCTACTAGGTTCAAAAATGAAACAGAAAAGGAGGAAGATGCGCTTCTGATCATTGAAGATGTACCTCAGAATGATGCAATAGTAGTTGGAACAGGTTGGTTTAAAGACATGACTCATTTTCTACAAACTGGTGAGTACCCAATAGGTTTAGATAGAGCTAAAAGGAGATATTTTAGACTGCAGTCTATTCCTTATGTTTTAATCAATGATATTCTTTTCAGAAAAGATTTTAATGGTGTGTTGTTAAGATGCATTGATAATGATTAGATTGACAAAGTGCTGCATGAGTTTCGTGATGGAACAACAGGGGGTCATTTTGCCCCAAGAACTAGTGCCTAGAAGATAATGAGAGCTGGCTATTATTGGCCCAACTTATTCAAATATGCCCATGCATGGGCTATAAAATATGTAAAATGTGCCATTTTTGTAGGCAAAGAGAGGCTACCAGCGTTACCTCTGCAGCCAATTCAAGTAGAACAACCCTTCATGAGATGGGGGATTGATTTTATAGGTCCCATTAACCCATCATCAAGTGCAGGTCACAGGTGGGTACTTACAGCAATAGACTATTTCACAAGGTGGACTGAAGTAGTGGCTTTGAAAGAAGCCAATGAGAATGCTGTCTTAAAATTTTATTATGATTTAGTATCTAGATTTGGAGTACCTGAATCAATCATTTCAGACAATGCTTTAGCCTTCATTGGATTGAGGGTAACTGACTGGGTTGTGAAGAATGCAATCTATTTAAATACTTCATCAAATAATTACCCACAGGGTAATGGTTTGGTAGAATCCACAAATAAGAATCTCATAAGGATTATCAAAAGAACAAAGGAGGATAATCAGAGGACCTGACACACAATTTGAAATCTGCTCTTTGGGCAAATAGAATAACTCCCAAGAGGTCTATTGGAAACTCTCCATAAATGTTAGTTTATGGAAAAGAGGCAAGACTACCTTTATCTGTTGAGCTGTCAGCTCTTGATATTATGAATCAACTGGAAATGTTTGAAGAAGAAGATCCAATGGCTATTAGATATGCTCAACTTATGGAGCTTGAGGAGACCAGAGATAAAGCTATGAAAACTATGGAGTATCATTAGCTTCAAACAAAAAGAGTCTTTAATAAGAAAGCCACTCCCAGAATTTTTAAGGAGGGTGATATGGTACTCAAATGGGATGAATTGAAAAGAAGGCCAGGAAAACACTCCAATTTTGACAGCATGTGGAGTGGCTCATTTATCATTACTAGTTGCAAGGAGCATAATGCATTTCAGTTATCAAACATGGATGGAGAAAACTTGCCTATCCTAGTCAATGGGATACACCTGAAAAGGTGTTTTGAGGTATGAATTGCCTTGTGAATAGTAGGTTAGGTTTCTTGCTTTCAATAAGTGTTGTTACACAATAGTCTAGATGCCTTTTTGTTTTCCCTAACTGCTATCTAGCACAGTTAGATAGATTTCTTTCTACATTTTACTTTTTAGTTAGGTTTCCAAGTACTTTTCACTACTGTCATGCTGAGTTACAGAAGTCAAAATTGTTTGTCAAAAGTGTTTTTGAAGTCTCTAAGTGACCCTGTGCCCAATGGATAAGGTCTAGGCAATTGGTCTGATGTTTAGCAGGCAAACATATAGTAGATGTCACCAAAATGTTACCAGATTTTCACTATAGCTCAATCAGGTGAAGTTTGTTGAATTTAAATTGAAGAAATGAGGTACATTTTTATTTACTTTCCTTCATTACATTCAATTGTATAAACATAAAAATCAGGAAAAGATTACAAGGTTATTGTAAGATCATTACATTTATACAATGCATGTAATAGAGAAAAGATTTACACAACTCTTTCAAGTAATCTTTATTGAATGTAAGAATGTTCATTGTCTCACACAAGCTGTGAGATTGACTATTTCTTATTCAAATACAAATTGAGAAAAACATATACATGAATAAGTAATAAAGAGAAATGAATGTGCACAGAAGGAAAGGTAACCAGTCATTGCCTGAATGACTGGTTCACTGTGTTGACTGAGGAAACTGTAGGTTGATGTAGCCCTGAGCCACTGGAATTCTCCTAGGTCTTGATTCCTACAAGAGATTAAGCAATAGTATTAGAGCAATGCTCTAAGCAATGGCTGATTACCGACATTATATACACATTCACCCTATGCATGCATATATTGGTCTCAATGTGCATTAAACAGGAAATGTATGATTTGGATGTCCTAGAAAACAAGCCAGTTATCAAACACATCCAAAGTATGCATTTATTTTCTAATAAGTTTGTTTCATGTGCAGATACAGGTGAAATTATGTTTTTGAGTGATTCATCAATTTATATTATGAGTGGGGAAAAATGTGGCTCCCACAAGGGTTGAGCCCAACTCATAAGTGCTATAGAAGAATTTCATATGTATTCATCAGATGTAGAGTGCAGACTGTGTGAAAAGAGAAGCAAGTATCAGTGAGGTCCATACAAGGGACTGTCAAGGAGTGAGGATAGTCTTTTCATAAGCAGAAAAGTTGGTTGAAAGACAATGTGTAGGCATCATCAGTCAAAGCATACAAAATTATAAGAACAACATGCTATAAAGAGACCAAAAGTAATCCTTGATAGATTAACCCATGAAATTGCAAGACTAATGTACTGTAATGAGAAACCGTCATTCAAAGATTGTTACAAGAAGCACAAAAACAATAATCAAAAGACTATTATAAAAGAAGAGAGAGCACATAGTCATGCATGACAAAGTGGGAAGAACATCAATTCAATTGTTAGCAAGAAGAAAGCATTGATAATCCTAACTGAAGCCCATAGGAGTCTGCACAAGACAATGCATATAACAAAGAGTTGTGGCAAGAAAAACTTGACAATGAGTTGAAGTCTTGGAATGAGAAAATGCTGACAGAAATCTTCAAGATCAGGAGCATCAACACTATTTTAGGAGTAGTCACTTGCTATTAAAGGAGTGGACAGAGCCTTATCAAGCACAAAGAGCAGTGTTAGTTATAAAGCAATCTCACAGTGACCTCAAGAGCATAGTGACTAGAATAAGGTAGTATATGTAAGCATACAGTGCCTGTGTAGTGGCAAGACAACAGTCTAAAAGACAGTGAATGACCAATGCTATGACAGGGTTTTAATCAATGATTTCTACTGAATAGGACCACAGTCTTGCAATTTGGCAATAAATCCAAAATGCCATATTAATCAAATATATAGAGCAGCATACTCAGAGAATAGGATAGTCAGCTATAGGTTATCAAGCAGAGAGTATGTCAATTCATGAGAACTAAAATCGTCAGAACATATGGAGGGTCATCATTGTACCCAGATCGTTGTATGCAAAGATTAAGATATAGAGTATAGCAGCTAGTATAGGGATCAGCCCAGCTAGCCAGAGAAGAGAGATCTGTCACATGATTTATCAGAGGTCTTAATGACACAGTCATAAGAAATTGTATTAGAAACAGTCAACTACAGTCATCAAAAGCCTTGCATGGACTGGATAAAAGACATAAAGAGCAGTCTTAAGTGACTATCATAGAATAAGAAAGGGCAACCTGTAGTCATGTTTTTGACAGAATGTAGAAATGCTACAGTGAAACATGTTCAAGATATACAAAATGTGTATACTCAGATTTAAATATCAAATTTCAGGAAGTCATTCTAAACTGTAACAAGAGCATATGCATAGAAATGACAGAAGCATGTTCAAAACCTATATACTTTTGCCCATTTTTAGCTACAGGAACATGATATGCCAAGGTATACTGAAGATGTTCTTTTCACCTGAGAGTAGATGGGAATAAAGCATTTATCTTATACAGATGCATAAAATGAACAGTGAATCAACCACAACAAAATGCAAAGATCTTGAGACGACATAACATGTAGATGCAACTGAGAAAGCAGTCAATAGCTTAGTGAAAACAATCTTCATTATACCTTGACAAATTTTGATGAGAGATTGTTAAGTGTTTGAGAACAAGTGTTTTTTATCATAGCCGTTCCAAAAGGTTAGGGTTTTTTTTTTATCAAACCGTAGTCCAAAATGATAGAGTGAAATATCTCATGCTGTAAGTGTAAAATCTAGAGGGATTGCAATGAGGGTTTTGCCGATATGAAACCCTAGGTAAATTGTCAAAATAGTCAAAGAAACTATTACAAAAGTATTTTTCCCATCATGGCCTTGATAGATATATACAAAGAGCATCATTCACAGTAAGAAGAAATGACAGAGAGATCACAAATTTCCATCTTTTTCTATAGCTCATATTTTTGAAATACAGTCACTTGTGTACAAAACGAAATCATCTATCTCAGATATGAAAGAATACAAAGGGAATTCTTTAGATATAGTGAGTAAGAGCAACATAAATGATGAGGTTTTGCAGTATTTTCATAGAAAAGAGCTTCATCGTGCTTACCTTCAAAAAAAGTGCAGAAAACAACAAAAGGGCTAGTGAAAATGCCTCGAAATCACCTACAGGAGCTCCAGCCATCAAACCCTTGTCGACGATGAGAAGAATACAGAGCAAGATTGCACAAAATGAAAATGCAAAATGAGGGCAAAAAGTGTCTTTTGTTATCTAGGGTTTCATAACCCTAAAAGCCCGATTGAGCTTTATTTCCTTGTTGCATTTTATTTTTTGCATATCATTTAGAATGGCCCATGGTCCAACACATTGCATAGTGTAAGGCCTAGGTAATGCCACAAGGTGGCCATAAAATGTGATTAAGATTTATTCCCTTTTACTAATATGAGCACTTCGGTGCTATTTCCTTCTTGATATGAGACATTTAATGTGAAACAATAACCTTGAAAAGATGATCTTATAAATCTTTTAAGGATTATTGTTATTTTTAATGCAAGGGAGAATATGGAATGAGATTTTATTGTCTTGGAGACTATGTACTTGGATTGTGGTAGACACATGCCAAAGGAATAGGGGTTTGTTTTTTGTTATCAAGGAGGAGATTGACCAAGTCAGGAGGTAGTTGGACAGTTATAGATTGATTTGACAGTTGGAGAGGGTATCTAGGGGTGTTTTGATGGCTCTTAGAGTCCTTTTGGACTTGTTTTCATGACTCATTATGTTTGACTAAGTCTTGATGGACTTTTTCTTGTATTATGGGCACTTTTGGAGAGGATATAGGCCCTAGATTTTAGTCTTTTCTAGGTATCCGACCCAAATTAGTTTGACATTCCTTCTTTTGTGGAACCACTTGGATAGTGGTGGATATAGTCACTTTTGTGACTCTATTGTACTCAGTTCTAATTATGCTACTTGGAGAGACTTGTGATTTTGTGATTCTTGCTCTACATTTTGGCAAATTTGTAACTCATTTTTACTAGTTTACTTAATATGAAATACAATGGAAACCTTGGACATTGATTGGAGATTGTGCCTATTTGTCTTATGCATTTTTGTGCTCATTAGCTGATTTGATAGAGTTGTCTGTGAAGTAAGTTTATTTCCTCTTAACTTTTGTCTTGGGAAAGAGCCTTTTTTGCAGAAAATACTTATGTAGGTTGCAAGTTGTGTCTAGATATGCATTAATATTAAGTGTGCAATTACTTTTCCTCTTAAGAATTTTGCAATTACAAACCTGCTTGTGAAATATTTATGGAGAGGTATAATTGATGAGTTGTGCAAGAGATTTTTCAGTTGTTTTAACAAGTGTTTGGGTTGATATTTTCATGTTCCTCATTAAGATAGGTGTATCACCCTTAGAGTTAAATTTCAGTTGTAGAACATATCTTTCTTACCCTTTTCCTTGTCACAACCATAGAATAGTAATGTTTTAGGTGATATAAAGTTAGGAAGCCGGCCTTCTTCGGAGGTTGACCTCTACTTACAAAGTGACCCACAACTTTAGAGGTCTTCCCATGTTTCATCAAATAGACTAATTTCTACAAATTAGTCAAGGTGCATATTTAGGTGATAACAAAACCTGTTTAACCAAGCCTATTATGCTTTGAGGAAAATTGGCTTAAGTCTTGTGTGTGTGTGTTAGTAAGTGAGTTATGTGTAGTTATTAAATATTTATTTTTTGTATTTTGTTGATGAAAATTAATTTCATTAATTTTATTTTTTTATTATTGGATAATATTTCCATGGAGGATAATTATTTTAATTGAAATAATATCCTTTTATTTAAACTAAATTATGGGATAAGGCTTTATGTTGTTTAATTGTTTTTTTTAGTTTTTATTTAAGATTGTATTTTTGTTTTAATTGCTTTATTTGGAAGGTTTTTTTTTATTGATTTGTTTTTTGGGGAAAAAGAGGGCTTTTTGATAAAAGAGATTTTATTGATTAATGTATTTTTGAGAAAGGGGATGATTTTTTTGGATGCAATAGGTTTTTGGAAAAATCTCTCTGGAATTTCTATTGGTTTTGGGGAATGGATTCTTGAGGAATTTGGGAAGGAATTTGCATCTGGGAAAAGAAGGAAGAAGGATTGAAGAGTTTTGGGAAGGGATCTTGCCTCTTTTGTGCTTGTCCTAACTTAGAGAGTAGAAGGTAGGGTCTTTTATTTTATTTGCAACTTTATAGATGGTTAAATTCATTCTTCTAAAAGTGTATGTTGTATGTTGTTTTTTTATGTTGTGGTTGTTGGGTGGGTAGTTTTGAGTGTTGTTTTGGGGTTAAGAGAGGTGACGAGCCTCTCTTGGGAGACCTCTTGTAGTTGGGTTTGTGGAAGTTGATATGATTTTGTAGTTGGGTTAAATGTAGAAGTTGTTCATGATTTTGTAGTTGGGTATGTGGAAGAAGTATGAAGGAAAGTAGTTGGGTTTTCATGAAGGTTTTGTGAAGAAATATGTAGTTGGGTTTGTGGAAATGTGTGGAAGTATAAAGAAGAAGTTACTGAATAGGTTTTATTATTGTCCCCCAAGAGGGAGCTTATTCCCTCTTATCCCCTTTCTGAAGGATTCTTTGAAATTCTTTAAGTGTGAGTATTGCCTTGGGTTTTTGTATGAGTATTGGTTTGTATGAATTTGATCAATGAATGTCTATTGTCAACCTACGCTTCTTGGAGGATCTCCCATCTTGGGGGGTGGATTGGTTCTCCAATCCTATGGTAGAGTGGAGAGCTTTCCTAGCCATCCTTATTTTTTTGGTGTATACAGGTTACTTTCTAAAGATTGAAGAGTTTCTGTGTTGTAGAAAGTTCCCTATGTCATGAGCTTGTAGCTCATCTCTATGAATATATTTGTAAAATTTAGAGTTCATGGATTTCAAATCCATTGTCAAATCTGTATAGTTAGAAAGATCTCTTGTGTATGTAATAGTTCAATTTAAATCACAAAGTAAAATTTTGTATTAAAAAAAATTCCACATAAGTGTGCCCATTTGTACATGTGTGTACTGGTGGGCATTACATCTGGTATCAGAGCCAAGGTTTCAACACTTTGGGAACTCTGGGGATTTGTTGAGTCATGTTACTGAATTCAGTTTTGTGTAATTTAAGTTGTAGGATGAACATGTTGGTGTAATTAGGAGTATAGGGAGCTTGAACTTCATCTTTATTGAAATTGAGTTATATTTCTTGATGCTCCTTATTTAAAAACTGTGAGTAGGCTAAAAAGGTTGTGATTAGAGGGACAATTATCTAAGTCATTTCATTGAAACATGATGCTATTAACTTTTTTGTTCGTATCTTTTTTCTTTCAAGATGTCATTTGATTAAGTAACGTGGTTTGTTCAACATCTCTTGTATGTGCAAAATTTCTTATATTTTTTTTAGACGATTTTTTTTGGAAGTTAGACGTTATTTGTCTAAGGATGGTATTAGCTTGTGTAAATATTGTAATTATATGTATTGATGTTTCTAATTTTTCACTTATGTGATAATGGAAGGCCTTAGGGGTTAGTGTAAATTGATAGTTAATGGTCTCTCTTTTCATTTGATTAATGCGATGTTCCCAATTTTCAGGTATCTTGTTTAGAGGTTTGTCATGTAGGAGTCAACCTCTTGGAATATTGATTTGTTTAACTTTTCTTAGATATCCCACCTTAGTTAGGGTATAAGATAGAATCTTTCTTGGGTGTATCTTTATCCTCTCTAAATTAAGTTATGTTATCCTATCCTTGAATCTTATATTGGTGCCTTAACATATTTCACTTGTGTTTTCCTAAATATAAAGTGTCATCGGAAATTTCTTGATATTAATAGTACTCTTTCTAAATGGTTGAGTGGCTTGTATTAGGAGGCTTATTTTAGAGTTAATGATAAAAGTTATATATTATAAGGTAAAAAAATAGGGAAGCCTAATTTCTTTAAAGGAGTGTTTCTCTAGAAAGAACATGAAGCTTCTAAAATTATATTGTTTCATGATCTCATAGAACGATGTGAACATGTAGATGTTATAGTCAAATGTGTTGAAAGCACAAAGAGAAGTATATAGAAATATGTATATTTACGCTCTTATTGAATCAATTAATGTTGTTGTGTAGAAAACTTCTTTTTGTTGGCTATTATGTGTGATAAAAAATCTTTGTGAATTAATACTCCTAATAAAGTAAGCATACTTAGAATATTATTTTTTTGTATATGTACTTGTGATCTTTGGCAAATAATAGAGAGTAAATATAAGAGACTATTGTCTTTCACATTAGTTGATAGCATTGTAGATTACTTAATATTATAATTGTATGCATCCATAAAATAATAGGAGTGATTCGATGTTAGAAGATAGCATGTTACTTTGTCATCATTTTTAGTGAAGTATTCATTTGTATATTTTTCCTCCATAAATGTTGCTCCTTTGTGACTGTGTGGTGCATTGAACAAATTCTTGATATTTGAAGATTAGAATTTTTAGTGTAGCATATGTTTTAACTAGTTTGTATAGGCAAAACTTAATTATGTTTCAGAGAAAAAGGGAGAATTAGGACAAATGTATGAAATAATTGTATTTTTATGGGATTGTCAAAAGGTCATAGGTTGAATGAAGTGGATGTAATTAATGCTTGATCAATCAGGTTTTAGTGCAAAATGTGTAGAATTTTCAATCAATGGAATAATTTTTGAGGCTATAGATTTTAGACTAAGCGTATCGAAGAATAGATATGGTAGTCTATCCTAGGCATGTTTTTCTTTTGTATAGGGATTGGATGTGATAATAACTACTTTGAATGTTAGAATTGATGGTGAGCTATTCTATTGATGAATAGAACTAAATTATGAAATACCTAATAATTTTATGTAATTTAGCAGTTTGAAATTAATTTGTGTTTTGAGCTTTTATATTCCTTATTGTTTAATTGAAGAATTTATAATGATGAATTCACTTTCTTTCAATAGAAAAAGAGTGTTTAAAAAATATTCAAACAAATTTAATTACTGTTTTAAATTTTGAAAATGTTTAAACATCTCATTATCTATAAACAAACTTGTAGATATCAAATTTCCTTGAGTAATTATCTTCGATTGATTATTTATATTAATTAGTATTGCGGTTTTATTTATCCTTTTGATTAAAGAGAAATATTTCACTATTAATGATAGAGATAGCATGACTAGTATATCCTTTATATACTTGGTCTAAATTAAGGAATTATTAATAGTTGTTAGATTAAAATGAAATTTTAACTATTAAAAATGTGCTAGTACTATCATTGCGTCTAGAATAGTTTTGTTGATTTGATTAAATACCTTGATAAAATTATATTACAAGGGTTAGTTAATTTTATATTAAATTTAAAATGGTTCTTTGATGTTTATCTAATCTAGACACAATTTTGAAATAGTATTAGGTGTTACCTTAAGGAGAAATTAGACTATATTATTTTTACCTTGAACACTCATAGATGTACTTTCTCGTGTTACTTTTGTTCTAGGTTTGTGTTCAGCCTATTATGGAATGTTCCTAATGTTGTTAGGAATAAGTTATCCAATAAGTAGGTTAATCCTAGATTAAGTTTTGAGGTTATGACCACCATACACATTTCCCCTTTTGAGTGGCTTGTTATAGTCATGAAGTGATTTTGTCATACAAAATTTATTTGTCTGTTGGATTTATCTCATGTCTTATGTATCTTTTGATTTACCTAGTTAAATTGTAACTAGAATCATGGATGATTGCTTTCTACTATTGGTTGCTTAGTTGATTTATGTTGATAAGCTCCCTTGCCTCATGCACTCTTTTGTTTGAATTTTCAATTGAATTTAAAATATTCTTTTATTTTGGTGGTGCCACTTGAAATTTTATTATGAGGTTTGATTTTTTTTTCCTTTTTGAAAACTTTTGGATTTTGATTTTGAGGCTTTTGTATGGTTGATATTGCCGGTAAGTGAACTTTATGTATGTTGTATGGGGAGATAGAAGGAGGTGACATGGAAATTATTGTAAAGATTAAGCCTAGTATTTAACTAGTCTAGGATGACAATCCTTTTCTTCTTGATTCTTAATTGTGTACCCTCTTTGTGTCTTGTCAATTCTATAAGTTTCTCATTCTTTCTCCTTGAGGGCTTCCAGGAGGAAGCCTAATCTTAGTGGGGGAGGATGTAAGACCTGTTGTCCTATTTTGCTTCCCGATCAAATAGCCCAAATCCAGAAAATCTCTAAGTGTTTTCCCCTTTAGAGATGTAAGGAAAAACATCCAAAATCAACTAAGTTCCAAAAACCTTGAGTTTTCCTTATGTTTTGGGTATATGCCCAAAGATGAGGGAACAAAAAGTTACCACATGACTTTTTGGTCCCATGCACAGAAAAATGTGAGCATGTTATAACACAATTGCATTATTTTTTTCTTTAAAGTGAAAAAAAATAGTCATTTGCCTCATTACCCAGGGCCAAAAGATTGAGTTTGGAGAAAAAATAGACATTATAGCATGAACACGTTCAAGGAAGGTGAAACCGAGCAATTGTGCAAGAGAGAAATTGATGTTTTCATAATGCCACCTCGCCAAAATGGCTCCTGAAGACACCGTGAAGCAAATGTCGAGGGTCTAATAGCCAAAGAAGGTAGGGATTGATTATTTTTTATGAGTTTGATTTTTTTTTGATTTTTTCAATGTTTGATTAGTTTTTAATATTGCATTTACAGTTAATGACGTAGGAGAAAACACAAATCTAGCTGAGGGTCAAAACAACCCCCAAAACCCTCCAAACCCTCAAAACCCACCTTCACATCCTCACAATATAAGAGATACTCAAGAAAACTACATAGGGAAAATAGAAGAAAATAATAGACATCTTCAAACCCTTACTGAAATGTTAAACAATCCAAGTGCAAGCACCGATCATAGGAGAGTGCTTGTGAAGTCATTAGAGATGATTGTTTCCCACACCGAATCGGTGACAAAACAAATCACTTAATTTCAAGGCTATAGGGAGAGGTGTTGGAAATACTATGCCAACAAATTATCTTATGAACAAGTGAAGAATGAAAAAATTACAAAATCTAAATTATGTGCACACTTTATTAATCATAAAACTATCCAAAGATTAGAAGAAACTTGCAAACGATTCCCTATTCATTGGTGTAGGAATCAAGATATATCCCAAAACTTTTGGGATAGATGGTACATGGTCTTTGATGAGTGCCCATGCAACAACAATGATGTGCCACAATAGTTCATCCTCAAGAAGATTCCTAATTATTTTGACATTTGAGAGTTCCAGGGTAGAGGTGGTGGCTCTGCCCAAGATAGAGAGGGGGCTCAACGAGAACAAAACCATGTACCTAGACCCCTGTTGAGGCTAGAACATGTGTCACTCCCTTTGAACTTGAAGGAGAGTGTTGAGGTGGATACATTACATTCATTGACTGTTCTCATGCAGTCTCTAGCACAACACACTAATGATCTCACCCTGACCGATGAGGGTGAGAGCAGTAGGCATCATTTGTCCCCACATTTGTGTAGTTCATGTGGGAACCTATGCAATTATAGGACGTAGGACTCATGGCAGTACTCCATGCTACAACACAGGGGCAACATCCAATGATGGACACATCCATATTGGATGATATTATTCTCACCGATGATTCTTACAACATGTATTTGGTGTTGACTCTCAGGTAAAATTTTACAAGTTTCATCTTGATTTAATATATTCTTATTCTTATTTGTAATTAATTTTATATGACTATCTATATTATAAGTAAAAAATAATGTATGTAATTGTCTGCACAATGAAATTCTAGAGTCAGAGTCTTCATCCTGCCTCTGCTAGCTATCCATTGGCGGGTTATGAGAGGAGGTCAAGTTAGCAGGTATGTAATTTATCACACGATCGTAATTATTGTACATATATCAATGGTAATATTATTTTGTGACAATTTGATGATTTCAACAAGTAGCTTCGCTAGCACCTCCATGGTTTCCTTGGTCCCCTGGATGCAAAACCACTTATATGGAGGTAAATTTAACCATTTCTAATCATTACGCATTTAAATAATATTATGTATTTATTTTGGTCAAATAATCTTGAACTCTATTTTCAAATGTTGAATATGGAGACTCCTCATCTTTGTGAGTTAGCACAGGTAGGCATTGCTGCAGCCATGATGTCTTCAAATCCTTTGACCGAGGTATGAGCCAGTAACATGAAAATGTCATTTTGTATTTCTTATTTTATCTCATGTTATTTGATGTACATAAATGATATTTATGTTTAGTCAATTTTGCTTCTGGATGCTTCTCACATGAGGTCACAACCCCAACCCATCTAACTATGGATGAAGAGAGCGAAAAGATGATCAAGAGTGATCATCGAATAATGGTAAGTGATCGATTACATATGTGATGTTATATATTTCATGTTTTCTAAATTAATGTGCATATTGTTTGATTGTATTAACAAGTGGAGCTGCACAAATCTCTATCAAGGAGGTCTATTCAATGGGAGAGAGAGGATGAGTCACTAATTAGCTCTCCATCTTCACGGTCAAGCAAGGGATGCTGATTATTTGATCAAAGTCCATAGGAAACTAGTTTTTGGGACATTTTTTGTATGCCTAGATGGCTTTGTATACATACTTTTGTATGTTTCCAATGTATATTTTTGTATATGCCTGCATTCAACTTTGTTTGGACATGCCTATATGGCTTTGTATATAGACTAGATGTTATGTTCATGACATTATGTATATGACAGTTTATATTAAATATTTAATATGATGATCAATTATCATTACAGGAATTTGGTTTTATACATGCCAATTGCATTTGCTTGAAAGTTTATAAATCATTTTCAAATAATCCATTTTGTGCATATCTTGCAATCATTGCATTCCATGAGATTGTGTATTTCTTTGGGGCATCATGTCAAATAGTTCATGCGCCTTGTCTATGCTTTCACACTTTCCATACATGTCTACAAGGGCAACTACAAATACAATATGTGACAAAATTCCTATATCTTTTATACTTTGATGGTTATCCACACCATGTTGCCTCGATCCCATTTTGGCATAGGCAAGGAGGATGTTGGATAAGGTTGTGCAATTTGGTTTTAGATGTGCCAGTTGCATTTGGTTGAAATTTTGTTTTGTGTATTTGCTTGAAAGTTTTTAAAGCCTTATGAAAAATCCATTTCGTGCATATCTTGCAATCATTGCATTCCATGAGACAACATTTCTTTGAAGCATCATGTCAAATAGTTCACATTCCTTGTATATTCTTCCACACTTTGCATACATGTCTCGTAGGGTAGTTGCAACTACAACATTTGACAAAATTCCTATATCCTTTGTGCTTTGATGGATGTCTATACCATGTTCCAAAGATACCATTTCTAAGGTTTTGGAACTTGGCTTTACACCTGCCAATTGTATTTGCTTGAAAGTTTCTAAAGCCTTATAAAAAAGTCCATTTTGTTTATATCTTGCAATCATTGCATTTCATGAGGCGACATTTCTTTGAGGCATCATGCCAAAAAGTTCATGTGCCTTGTCTATGTTTCCACACTTTCCATACGTGTCTTTGAGGGCAGATGCAAATACATCTAACAAAATTCCCATATCTTTTATCCTTTGATGGATGTCCATTTTGGCATAGGCAAGGATGATACTGGCTAAGGTTGTGGAATTTGTCTTTACACCTGCCAATTATATTTTCTTGAAAGTTTATAAAGCCTTATCAAAAAAATCCTTTTTTTTTGCATATCTTGCAATCATTGCATTCCATGAAATGACATTTCATTGAGGCATCATGTAAAACAATTCATGTACCTTGTCTATGCTTCCACACTTTGCATACATGTCTCGTAGGATAGTTGCAACTACAACATTTGATAAAAGTCCTATATCCTTTATGCTTTGATGGATGTCTATACCGTGTTCCAAAGATAGCATTTCTAAGGTTTTGGAATTTGGCTTTACACCTACCAATTACAGTTGCTTGAAAGTTTCTAAAGACTTATCAAAAAATCCATTTTGTTCATATCTTGCAATCATTACATTCCATGAGGCAACATTTCTTTGAGGCATCATGCCAAATAGTTCACGTGCCTTGTCTATGCTTCCACACTTTGCATACATGTCTCCGAGGGCAGTTGCAACTACAACATCTAACAAAATTCCCATACCTTTTATCCTTTGATGTATGTCCATTTTGGCATAGGCAAGGAGGATACTGGCTAAGGTTGTGGATTTTGGCTTTACACCCGCCAATTGTATTTTCTTGAAAGTTTATAAAGCCTTATCAAAAAATCCTTTTTTTGCATATCTTGCAATCATTACATTCCATGAAATGGCATTTCATTTCAAGGCATCATGTCAAATAGTTCACGTACCTTGTCTATGCTTCCACACTTTGCATACATGTCTACTAGGGTAGTTACAACTAGAAGATCTGACAAAATTCCCATATCCTTTATGCTTTGATGGATGTCCATACCATGTTCCAAAGATTGCATTTTGCCATATGAAGGGAGGATGTTGGCTAAGGTTGTGGAATTTGTATTTACACCCGCCAATTGCATTTGCTTGAAATTTTCTAAAGCCTTATAAAAAAATCCATTTTTTCATATCTTGCAATCATTGCATTCTTGTGATGACATTTCTTTGAGGCATCGTGCCAACAGTTCACGTGCGTTATCTATGCTTCCACACTTTGCATACATGTCTCCAATGGAAGTTGCAACTACAACATCTAACAAAATTTCCATATCTTTTATGCTTTGATGGATGTCCATACCATGTTCCAAAGATCCCATTTTGGCATATGCAAGGAGGATACTGGCTAAGGTTGTGGAATGTGGATTTACACTCGCCAATTGTATTTTCTTGAAAGTTTATAAAGTGTTATAAATTTTTTTTTTTTTGCATATCTTGCAATCGTTGCATTCCATGAGATGGCATTTCATTGAGGCATCATGTCAAAGAGTTCACGTATCTTGTCTATGCTTCCACAATTTGCATACATGTCTACTAGGATAGTTGCAACTACAAGATCTGACAAAATTCCCATATCCTTTATGCTTTGATGGATGTCCATACTATCTTCCAAAGATCGTATTTTTCCATATGAAGGGAGGATATTAGCTAAGGTTGTGGAATTTGCCTTTACACCCGTCAATTGAATTTGCTTGAAAGTTTCTAAAGCCTTATCAAAAAATCCATTTTTTTTGTATCTTGTAATCATTGCATTCCATGTGATGACCTTTCTTTGAGGCATCATGGCAAACATTTCACATGCGTTGTCTATGCTTCCACACTTTGCATACATGTCTCTAAGGGTAGTTGCAACTACAACATCTAACAAAATTTCCATATCTTTTATGCTTTGATGGATGTCTATTTTAACATAGGCAAGGAGGATACTGGGTAAGGTTGTGGAATTTGGTTTTACACTCTCCAATTGTATTTTCTTGAAAGTTTATAAAGAGTTATCAAAAAATCCATTTTTTGCATATATTGCAATCATTGCATTCCATGAGATGGCATTTCATTGAGGCATCATGTCAAAGAGTTCACGTATCTTGTCTATTCTTCCACAATTTGCATACATGTCTACTAAGATAGTTGCAACTACAAGATCTGACAAAATTCCCATATCCTTTATGCTTTGATGGATGTCCATACTATGTTCCAAAGATTGCATTTTTCCATATGGAGGATGTTGGCTAAGGTTGGGTAATTTTTCTTTACACCCGCCAATTGCATTTCCTTGAAAGTTTCTAAAGCCTTATCAAAAAATCCATTTTTTTCATATCTTGCAATCATTGCATTCCATGTGATGATATTTCTTTGCGGCATCATGCCAAAAAGTTCACGTGTGTTGTCGATGCTTCTACACTTTGCATACATGTCTCTAAGGGCAGTTGCAACTACACCATCTAATAAAATTTCCATATCTTTTATGATTTGATGGATGTCCATACCATGTTCCAAAGATCCCATTTTGTCATAGGCAAGGAGGATACTGGGTAAGGTTTTTACACTTTTTTGACTATAACAGTCATATATATGACTACTTTTTACACTTTTTTTTACTGTAAAAGTCATATATATGACTATTTTTACACTTTTTTCTGATTGTAACAGTCATAAATATGATTGTTTTTACACTTTTTTCTGATTGTAACAGTCATAAATATGATTGTTTTTACACTTTTTTTGACTGTAACAGTCATATATATGATTGTTTTTACACTTTTTCACTCATCCATATGATTGTAAGTGTGATTGATAATTTGAAAACAATAGTAAAAACCTAATAAGCTACCACAATACTCCAAATTTCTACTTAAACCAAAATCACCAATGAAACTATGAAAAATACATAAATTGAAGAAAACATAGTTTATACCTTCAAATGCAGACTTCTCCTTTGTGTTCCATTGTGTCCTATCTTCTCAAGATCTTGATTTTGCTGATTGTGATGGTGCTCTTAGAATTGCACTTATTTGTTTTCAAGATGACTCTAAGATGAATGGACTCGTGGATTTTATGCAATGTAAATAATCCTACAATGCAAGACTATGATAATGATCTTGATGAAGCTAATTTAATACTAATGATAATGATGAGATGAGGATAATGTTATGAAATATAAGATACTATGAAGCTAAATGGTAATGCAACAATGGATATTGATTAAGGATGATGATATGCAAATGGGGGCCAAAGGCACACTTGGATACTTGATATGATTTTTGCAGCATGTAAGTATGATTGCTCTTGTTATGCAAAATGAGGGTGAGGAGCTTCCTTTTATAGGCCAAGGATGGCTTAGATCCAAGTGTCAAAAGATCCATTATTGAGGAATTGGTCTTGTGACATGTAGGGTCAATATTGAATTGGTTGGATGAGGGGAGATATAGAATTAGGAGGATGTTCCTACTATGTTGACAAGATGGAGGGATATGTGGGACAAGAAGCCACATGGCGGGATGCTCACAAAGACTATGAGATAAAGATGGAATACCATGAGAGAAAGATAGAAGGAGTCTATGTTTTTTGGAATGTGAGAGGGAATATAGGGCTCACGAGACAAGTGTCTCATAGTCAACTTTGACTGTGGTGATGTGGAGAAACCAACTTCTACAAAGTAGGGATGGTTGAGAGGAAATAGGACATGTGTTGAGGATAAATGTTTAATTAAATATTATTAATATTTAATTTATGGTGCAACATGGAGGTGAGGTGTCAAATGATGTGTAGGGTGATGTGGATGAATGATGTGGATTTAGGAATATGACTTTGTCTTAGAAGAATAATTAAACAATTAGGATTATCTAATTACAGATGACTTTAGAGGAATAAATTAATTTTAATTGTTGGAAGAATATGATGAAAGTGAATCAAATAAATAAATTAGTATATTTATTTATTGATAGAGAAATAAGAATAAAATAAATATAAAATATTTATTTAATTCATCTCGAGCCATTTTTAGGTGTATACATTTTGCTCCTCTTTGAGACAATTTGTTTTATCACGTTGTTTCAAAGAATAAAAATTTTATGAGTATCATACATGCCCCAGTTTTCCCTTGGTACAGGTTTGGTGATGATAGTATGCCCCCTTGAGAAATTGATTGGGAAGAATTTTGGAAGAATAATGGACGATCTCACGATGAAGAAGAATGAACTGTAGGATCATCGTGTGAAAGATACAGGTGATGAAATGGGAAAATGAATGAAATAGCATAGAACACACATGCAAGGTCAAAAATATCTCCAATTAGGGTTGATTTGGCTATAAATAAGGATGACGGGACCCATTCTAAGTCATTTATACACTTGGCATTAGAAGAGAGATTATAGAGAGCCTCAGAGCATAGTAGAGCAGAGTAGTCCGAGTGAAAATGTAGATTCCGGTAGCTAGCCACAGGTTCAAGAGGATCTATCGATTTGAGTGCCCATAGGAGTACGGTCCCCTGATATGTATGCATTTAATTTGATGTCAAGTACATTTATTAGGGTCATTAATTAGATCCAAACTAAGGAGTTTCATATGCACAAGATAACTGATTCTGTGCATATGAGCAATATTGTTGTGCATACATTTCAAAACTGCGCATATAAGCACATAAATTGTGCATATGTAAAATTTTGCATTCGATAATTTTTTCTGCGCATCTATCCTAAAATAGCACATATGATAAGAAATTAGACATTTAAACCATATTGCTGCACATTTGATTAAAGTTGTGCAAATGATAATTCTTTCAATGCATATGTTATAAAGTTGCGCATATACCTCCTGAGACTGTGCATATGATTGTTTTTCTTGCGCATATGTGATAAAGTTGCGCATTTGATAACTAAAATTGTGCATATGCTTAAAATAGGTCAATTACTTGCCTGATTTGATTAATTTGGCATCGTCATCAATGTTGGCCAACTGATAGGTGATCTTTGAGATTGATAAAATCTTAGAAGAGATACTGATAGGATAGCTAAGTGACTGATTTGATAGATTTGGATAGATATGCAGCTTAGTTGGTTGTTGATTAACGTGCTTGTGTTGTTGCTTGCAGGAGGTGTTAGATGTCATGATGTCGCAAGAGAGATTCCTGCCTACATAGTTTTTATGGCCCTACTTGATAGAGATTGACCATTTTGTACTTGGATCGATTGGATTGTGGCATGTGACTTTAATGCCTGAGATTCAGGCTAATTTGGGGATGCTGACTGCTCTAGTAGAGAGATGTCATAGTGAGCACTACACTTTCCACTTGCCTACTAGAGAGATGACTATGATGTTGGAGGATGTATACAGGATTTTGAGGATATCGATATATGGTGAGTTGGTAACCTTTGAACCACACGTGAGAGATGGTTTGGAGGAGTGCCGCCAAGTATTTGATGATGAGGATATAGATGGGGTGGAGATCAATTGGATCGACATGGTCGATTACTATGAGCCATTGCCATCTATCTTGGCTGGATTGATTGGAGGCGTGATCTGCCTAGATAGGAGATCACATGGATTAGCAGTTGGTTGGGATAGGACTCTAGAATAGATGGTTTCTAAGGGGACATGTTTTTCTTGGAGTGTCTGCCTACTAGCTCACTTGTACCATGATTTGCATTAGTTTGTTTATGATGGGACTGCTAGTTTGTCTGCCTAGGTCTCATTATTACAGATATGGGTGTGGGGTCATATTGTAGTTACATGACCCATACGCATGGGGGCCAGAGGTGAGAGACGTCCATATGCTTACACCTATCAGGGTATGGTTTCCCAACCCAAGTTTGGAAAACTAGAGTACTGGAGACACACATTGGAAAATGTAGATGCAATGGATTGGTGACCTTACTTAGATTGTGAGTTGTGGGAGGATGATGCAGTGGAGCTACCATTTTGTTTTCAAACACGATGGTTGATAGGGATGACTCCCTATATTATTGATAGAAATATTGTTTCTCATGTGTTCCAATAGTTTGGCAAGGTCCAGGGGATGCCCCAAGGTTCTGTTGTATTTGTTCAGATGCATAAGGAGCATCCTCAGTGGGGTCCAGTTGCATCATATGAGTAGGTATGAGCTGACTTTTTACAGATTCCATACCAGGCTTGGGATATGTGGAGTGATATCATGGATGTACAGATGATAGCTGATTATGCGACACACTTTACAACTCATCCATTCCTGAGGTACTTAGGACCTGGAGAGGTAGCTCCTAGATTAGAGGATGAGGAGGAGACGATGACGAGCTGGCCAAGGTGGTAGAGGTGGAGATGGGGATGACAAAGGAGGTAGAGGAGATGGAGATGACAAAGATGATATAGGTAGAGGAGGATAGAGGAGAGCTTGATAGAGAGTACAAAGGGCTCCATAGGTATAGCCTCTGCCATAGGTACAGGCACAGGCTTAGGATCAGGTACAGGGTGATGGGGAGGTGGTAGCATTATGAGCCCAGGTGGCTCAGCTATAGGGTCAGGTTGGTCAGCTATATGGACAAGTTGGTCAGCTATAGAGACAGGTTGGTCAGTTGTAAGGACAGGTTGGTTAGTTGTAGGGGTAGGCGAGGGCAGTGACATTAGAGAGAGATACTGCTATTCAGAGGTATACTCAATCAAAGGCCCTTTTACATGAGGTTCAACAAACTATAGCCCAGGGTCCCAGTGGGTAGATTATTATAGAGATGGTCCATGCAGGACAATAGATCTTTTACTGGAGATCTCTTTATGAGAAGGAGGTGCCCCTGAGTAGACAGCAAGTAGCTTCGCTAGGAGTTCATACGGAAGATCAAGGTGGGCACAGTCAGAGAGTGGATGAGTTATGGGACCGCAACCTCCTCAAGGACCACTAGGTGTAGGGCCTTCAGGTTCTCAGCAACATTAGTCAACACCTTCTGGAGGTAGTGCCTCATAGACACTTTGAGACATATATTATTTTGTATACCCATTATTTTGATAGCTCGAATTTATGATTCATGATATCATTGTATACTTGGACATTTTATTTTTTTGATGATGATATATACATACGAGTTTGACAGACTATATATGCATGCTTCCTATTGATGGATGTGTTCTATATGATTGATCTCATGATGATGATTCTATTATGATTGTTCTAACTCGTTGATTTTATGATGCATATGGTATTTATGATATGATGCTTCTATGAGTCTATTGATAACATGCTTCTATGAGTAATATTATGGAAATGACCTTATATGCTTTATAATTTTTGGTGATCTATTGCATATTCTGATGATTCTTAAATGCACTATATGATGTTTAAGTTTGTATGTATGATGATATAATGTGCAAATGCTATGACAATATTACTTGTGTTTGTTGATTTTTTGATGATAATGTTATGAATGAGACCTATGTGGATATATGACATCACTATGTGAATTAATTTGAAATCATGATCTAAATGGACTTAAATGCACTTAAATAATATGAACTTATGATTGTAATGCCTATGATATGCAAAATAATAATGATTTGTTTTTGTTATGCCAAGTATACTCAATCATGAATAAAAGATCACTTAGAAGAAATAGAAGAATGATTTGGATAAAAGAACAACTTAGAAGAAATGAAGAAAAGATTTGGATCTAAGCCATGAAGAAACACAAAAGAGATAACTTATGAAATCATAACTTGGAAAGTCATAACTATGAAATGCAAACTTAATATGCACAAATGAGACATAGTCATCTTGTATACAAATATTTGAAGTGCTTTTTCATCATTGAGCTTTTAAAATGTTGTAAGGGAATACAAGCATCTAGGTATAATTAAACTGAGAAGACCTGAGTATCACTTACATGGATTTTGATTTACCAAGTTAATACAAGAATCTAGGTATAGTTGACCTGAGATGACTTGAGTATTGCTTGCATATATCAACAGACAAGGATTATACTCTTTCATGCTCAGACCCATAACATCCTCAATGATCTTTTGTTAGTCATGTCGTTAGACAAGTCTTAAAATTACTAAAGATTAACCCACAAATAACAAACAAATGAAATAATCATGCCCCATCATAGCTGCTCTAGTCTTGGACATCCTCGAGTAGCATAGGAAACATGACAGTGAAAATCAAGACATAAGACTTACACTTATAACATCCATTAAATCTTCTTTCCATAGATATGTTTTCTTGTCAGAACAGATATAATGATCCCGATAGTTTAGGCAAGTTGTTGTTGTCTGGTATAGGTTAATTTCTTATGGCCAATATTATGTTTAAAAGTTTATTGTTAGGTTGTTTGTTGTCTGAAGATAGTATCGCGATCTAGATTGTTATCCTCTAGATTGTGGCACTTAAGAATCCAATTCTATAACTAGGTTGAGGATTTTTCCTTCAGTAAAGTAAAGGACCTACTTATTATGGAGGAAGTAAATGGATGAATTGATGGGAGACTCAATGTGATGGGCCCTAAGGGACTGACCTAGTGCCTCGAGGGCTCATTGATGATGGCCTTGCCAATGTGAAAATGCAGACACAATGTAGTTCAACTATTTAGATCATGTGTAACCTAAGACCTAGGGGGTGGAAAGCCTCAGGGACTCATCAAAGATGGCCTTGCCTACATGAAAGATCAGAGGCGACATAGTTTGACCAGGTAGACTATCATTGATGATGGAATGTTTATTATGGAGGGTAACAAATTATAGTAAGATGAGAGGTATGTATGGAAGCCTTGAGGGCTCATTGATGATGGCCTTGCCTAAGTGAAGTCATAGAGGCAACATAGTTTGATAATGACACTGATGATGGAGTTGTGATAGATGACAAGATGGATGAAGGATTATATGGATAACCTTATTTGATAAGGCAGTAAAAGCGAGCAAGCAACAAACAATGATAAGTATCTTTATGCATTTTTATGGATGGGGAAGAAAAGATGGATGAAAACTGAAATCCTAAAAGATAAAGTAGTTTATCACAAATAGTGCCTATTTTCAGGTTTTCACCATTTACTTTGATTGCACCATTTTTTCTTTTTTTGAATGCTTTTGGTTGCCTTGCATTGGGGTTTTTCTAAAAGCTAAGTGTAAAACTTTCGAAGATGCATACTATTAATGGGATCATCCAACAACTCACCTTCAGATGTTGCTAACTTGTATGCTCCTGATCCATAAGCAACAATGATTACAAAAGGACCGAGCCAATTTGGTTCAAACTTACCCTTCATTTCTCTATCCTGTTGATTTTTGGGATTTTCCTTCAAAACTAGGTCACCAACTTGAAAAAATCTGGGTTTCACTATATGATTGTAGCTTCTTGACATACGTTGTTGATAGGCCTTGAGGTGATTAAAATAATTTTGTTGTTTTCCTCCAAAAAAATTAACTCTTGAAGCTTGGAAACTCGATACTCTTCATCAGTTATTAAGCCCTTTAATTATACTCGTATAGAGGGTAACTCGACCTCGATAAGCAAGATTTCTTCTGATCCATAGACAAGGGCATAGGGTGTTGTACCTGTGGGTGTGCGGATTGTAGGAGTCAAGGACAACATTGAGAGGGGGGGTGAATCAGTGTTGTGTGAATTTTTAAATCTTTTTACAAACTTTAACTTGTAGAGCACAAGGAGAGAAAGCTATCATTGATTTGTCAAACACATATGCATAATTGAGAATGAAAAACAAAAAACTCATGAGTAAAACATACAACCACAGAGAGAAGGTCAATATGAATCAAGACACAAGAATTGCATGAGTGGAAAACCCTCCAGGGGTAGAAAAACCACTCCAGAACTGCCTCATTGGCTTAACTGATAAAACATGCCTCATTGGCTACAATATGTATCTAGGAGCACCAACTCCTTATGGAGCATCAACTCCAATACCAAACAGAAGCACCCACTTCCAACATTGATATACCTCACTGGTAAACAAATAGGTCTCACTGACCAACAAGCCTCACTAGCTAATACAAGGCCTCACTGGCAAACCAAATCTTCACTTGAAGTAATAAACAAGATCAAAGGGACATTCTGTTTCCATTCAATTCAATATTTCATCTCTGCATAATACAACCTCCATTTGTGATTTCTCCATGTGTATGTCTCCAATCCTGCATCTGTTGCTCAAACAATTCATTCACCAAATTTAGATTATTTCTGCATATTCAATTTCATATTATCTTCTTGCTTGATTCAATTCAATCTATATCATTCAAAAGGATGTCATAGAAAATGTCTTCATTTCTGTATACAGTTCCACACACACACTTCGTCAATGTACTTGTAAAACCATTATATACAAATTCTGGATATCTTTTCATATTCCTTTCCTCTGCAAAAATCCTCTTCAAAATTTCATTGACCTTTCAAAAATTCATTGACCTTTCATATTCATTTCAAACTGAACATTTTGTCTTCAATAAAAAATAGTGCCTTGTAGGAGAAAATAAAATCTCTTTTACTTGAATCCTCTTCATATTTTCTTCAATGTCTTCAAATGAATCTTTTCATATTCTCTTCTCTGTAAATATTATCTTCAAAACTAAAAACTTCATCCAATGCCCTGCTCACAAAATAATTAATAAAAACATTTTGTTCCTTCAAAAAATTCATCTCTTGATATTCCTGTAAGAAAAAAATGTCTTCAAAAACTCCTCAAATTCTACAATAAAAATCTTCAAAAAATCATTTTGCTCGTGCATAAAAAAAAAGATATTCAATTTCAAAAACAAATATCCTTGATATTCTTCTGTGTGCAATTTTATATTCCCTTGCATATATTTTCACCTTCTCCAAAAAATTCTCTAATTCATCCCACAACAAATCAATCTATCCTCTGTCAAAAACCAAATCCACATTATCATCTTCAATAAATCCCATTCTTTCTAAAAAGAACTTCTTAAAAAAAAAATCTAGCCAATGTCTCAAGATATTCTTCATTTTGCAAAAAAACATCTCCAATTCTCCATAAATATTTGCCTTCAAAAAAATCTCCTTAAAATCATCTCTTGGAGTTGATAAATTAAAAATTTCTAATTTTAAAAAAGACTTATCACCATAAAAAAAGAAATTGATAGCTTTCTTTTAAAATTAAAAATCTCCATTTTTAAAAGGTCTAAACGTGATACGGGCTGACCACTTAGAAATTAAACAAAGTTTCTAAAAAAAAACTTAAAGCCATAAAAGGCTCGGGGATTGGCTTTTTAGAAACTTTAATACAAGCTCCTCTAAAAAGGCAATTCGATGCCTTAAGTAATATGGAGAGTTTCCTTCAAAACATTTCAATGTTTATCTTTTGAAAATCTCATTCCCGTTCAAACACATTAAAATATGACCGGTGTTTCATGTTACCATTGTCAAGGGGGCCGGTTGCACATGTTGTAAGATCCCTCCTGCAGGTCATGTTTAGTGAAAGACCTTCTATCACAGGTCAATGAGAAATTAGAACATAAAGTATAACTATCATTGCAAGGGTAGAGAAAGATATGAAAATAGGACTTTATAAACTCCTTTATAAACCTTGAGCTTATAAACTTCAATAAAAAATAATTCCAATCTTGTTATGAGCTACAACAAGAACTAAACAAGCTTGTTCCTCTGACTTTTTCTACAAGATAACAAACAATGCTTCTAATGTTCAATATAAACAACACGATCAACATTACCAAGGAAAAGCAACAACTGGTTCAACTGAATTCCTTAGTATCTCAATACCATGAAGCCACATGAGATAAGCAATGCTTGTGATGACTTGTGATCATCTTGACTAACATTATCCTACAAATGAGTGCACACTCAAACTTCAACATGATAACAAGATAAAACCACTTTACCATATTGAACAAGCTATGATACACAAGATGATGTCTCTTGCTCCTATTAACAACTTCACACAACTCTTGATGAACACACATATCTCTGCATCAACCTTTTGCACTTACCTCTTGAAAGGTGACCTTTGAAGATATGAACCAATATACACACTAAACATGAGAAACCATCCTAAGAACATGTTAAAACCAACATATTGCAAACCTACAAGACCTTTTTGACATCAATGACAATCATTCTCCATCACAGATACTAGTACGATAGGCCCATAAAGTAAGATTCAGCTATACATGCCAATCACAACCGGCATCATTGATGGTCTTCTTTAAGATTTTCAAAATTGTTTTATTAGAAGCCTCTGCCTAACCATTTCCTTGGGGATAGTATGGTGTGGAGAAATGATGTTGGATATGGAACTTGTCATAGAGTTCTTTGACATCCTAATTTTTGAAAGGTCTTCCATTATTAGTGATAATGGAAAGAGGAATGCCATAAAAACAAACGATATAGTTCAGGATAAATGAGGCAATTTGCTTGCCTGTGACATTGGTTAAGGGTATAGCTTTAATCTACTTAGTAAAATACTCAGTGGTAGTTATTATGAATTTGTGGCCATTAGATGAAGGGGGATGAATCTTGCCCACAAGGTTGAGTCCCCATTGGCAAAAAGGCTAAGAAGTAGTTAAGGGTTGTAGTTCTTGTGTCAGTGCATGTATGAGATTTCCATGGATCTAACATTTGTTGCACTTTTTGACAAAATGATAAGAATATGTTTCCATACTTGACCAATAATATCCCATACGCATAAGTTTCTTTGCCAAGGTAGGACCACTAGAGTGCATTCCGCAAATACCTTCATGAACTTCCCTTAAGGTGATTTGATAATCCTCACGTTCTAGACACCTAAGGAGACTACCATCAAGACCTCGTCGATAAAGGGTATTGGCAACTATGGTATAACGAGTGGATTGACAGATAAAGGTTCTATGTTGATTAATTGATAGGCAATGTGGCAATGTGTATTCTTTTAGGTAGGTATAGATGTTTCCATGCAAAGGGGAATCAGATCCTACTATTTGACATATAATTCCTATTTCAGGGTTATCATATGCAGGATTAGACAATTGTTCCAGTAAGAACTCATAACATGACTAATTTTTTGGTATATCCAGGAGTGAGGCAATGGTCGCCATGGCATCTGCAGCTTTATTATCTAGTCTAGGTATTTATTCAAAAGAAATCATGACAAAATACTCTTTGAAGTCATCTACCATGCACTTGTAAGGTATTAACTTATCATCCTTAGTCTGATAATCATCATTAACCTGATTGATGACTAGTTGTGAATCTCTGTAAACATGTAGTTCTTGAACTTTCCACTTTACAACCATCTTGAGACCAATAACCAATGCTTCATATTCCGCCACATTGTTGGTGCAAGGGAATAATATTCTATATGATTTTGTTATGGTATCTCCTTGTGGTGTAACCAACAAAACTCCTGCACCTGACCCATATTGTGTGTAAGATCCATCAAAATAAAGCTTCCAAGTTTTAGTTGTTATATTAAAGATAGATTCATCTAAAAATTCAAAACTTAATGGATTTTTAGCATTAAGTGGTGCATCTACTAGTTGATCTGCAATTACTTGTCCTTTTATTGCTCTTCTATCCATATATTCAATGTCAAATTCACTGAGGATCATTACCCACTTTTCCAATCTTCCTGTCAATGCTGCCTTACTGAGTAAATACTTCAACGGATCTATTTTGGCTACTAACTTGATTGAATGAATTAGCATTTAATGTCTTAGCTTTTGAGATACAAAGACTACAACAAGACATGCTCATTCAATAGGTGTATACTATAGCTCATATCCTACTAATGTCTGACTGATGTAATAAATATCTCATTCCTTTCCTTCATAATCCTGATGTGCTAGTAGAGCTCCTAGAGTGGTTGTTGTAGCTGAAATATAAAGTAACAATGGTTTGCCTTGGATTGGTGGCATCAATATTGGTGGATTCATCAAATATTATTTCAAGAGTTGAAAAGCCTATTCACACATCTCATCCCATCTGAAAGGAACATTCTTGTGAAGGAGATGAGTGAAGGGATGCCATTTGTCAGCTAATTGTGAGATAAACCAATAGATAGACTGTAACTTTCCTTATAATGATCTCAATTGATTGATATTTTTAGGAGGTGGCATTTCTATTATAACTTTCACTTTTTCTAGATCTGCCTCGATTCCATTTGCTAAAACTATGTATCCTAAAAACCTTGCTGAATGTGACTCCGAACACACACTTCTTTGGATTCAAACGAACATTGAATTGCTCTAGTCACTGAAAGACCTTGCCTAATACATGTAGACATTCTTCTCGTGTGGGTGATTTTCCTAGAATGTTGTCCACATAATCTTCCATAACAGTGTACATCATATCATGGAAAATGGTGGTCATTGCTCTCTAGTATGTTGCTCCTACAATTTTCAACCCAAATGGCATCACATTCTAGCAATATGTACCCCATGGACATGTAAAAGAAGTATTCTATTGGTCTTCTGGTATGATTTTGATCTAATTGTAGCCAGAAAATCTATCCATTAGAGATAGCATAGTATGCCCTGCTGTCAAATCTACAATGATGTCTATATTGGGTAAAGGAAAATCATCCTTGAGGCATGCTTTATTCAAATCCCTAAAATCTGAGAAAATTTTGATTCTCTTATCTGGTTTAGAAACAGGAACAATGTTGGAGATCCATTCAAGATAATCAATTGATCTGATAAAACCTACATCCAACAACTTCTTCAACTCTTCTTTGACTAAAAGTGCTATATGTGGATGCATCTTTCTTAGCTTTTGTTTCACTGGTTTAGCTTCTGGAGCTAGTGATAAATGATGCATGATGGGATCTAGATCAAGTCCAGGCATGTCTGCATAAGACCAAGAAAAATTAATCTATCTATCTTTAAAGAATTTGATGAATTCTTTCTTTTCTTGCTCTGATAAAGATGTTGCTAGATGAATTATCTTCAGAGTGTCTTCTGTACCAATGTTCATTGGTTCTACTAGTTCTATTAAAACTAAAGACCTTTCTTGATGTGTAGGGTTCGGGAGAGTGTCAAGCCTTTCATCCTTTGGTGCCTTAGAGAGGTTTTCACCTTCAAATTCATCCTTTATTTTATTTTTTCTTGATCTAATACTGTCGTAGAGTAGTTTCAGCATTAGATCCATTTTTTATTTTTATATTCTTGCAACTAAAAGGCTTGGCACCCTCTCCAAAATAAGCCACGTTATTAAGTTCTATAGTGAAGCCTACCTTATGATCTCCTAGAGGTAGATGATCCCTAAGACCTAGATAGTTGATAATAGCATCATCATTTTGAAAGGTATCCATTTCAAGGGCCTCTTGTTCCCAATCTATATGTTTGTGATATACTAACGAAAGAGGATCATTTAGTTGGTCTGAATCAAGGGCAATAATGGTTAGGACGGAAAAGTTCTCTAGGTTTATAGTGGTATTAGGTCCAAATCAGTACTCTCCTTAAGATTATCTATCATGTGGGACATCTGACCTTCCTCGTGGGACTCACTCTCAATATTATGTGAATCTAACTCTAGTGGTCTAGACCTTGAACTTTGTCCCTCATGGTATGTATTGGTGGAGTTGTGAGTGAACCACATCAATAGACTTATCTTCACAAGATAACTCAGAAAGACTTTCCCATTCCCATTCATTAGAATTTGTTTCACTTCCCACTTGGAATGTATGAATTTGTGTAATGTCCCCTTTCCAAGCCTAGTCAGAATGGGACCATTAGCCTATCTCATGATCCCGATGGGCTAGGGAATGGTTTGGGATCATTTTTGGTTTAATTATCAAATTGGAGTTATAAGGTGCTTATAAAAAGAAGATGTGAGCTCATTTGGAGGCATGCTTGGAATTTGATAATGTTATGCTGCTGGGTTGAAACCAGAGATCAATGGTACCTTCTTGTGGATGAAATCCCACTTGAGGTTGATCATTTTCGGTGGTGAGATATCCACCCTAGCTGGTGTTTGATGATTTCCACACAGGGAATCACAGGGAGCTCAATGAATTTCTTGAAGTTTTGTGAAGTTCTTCTTTGTGATCAGTTTGGGAGTGATGAATAATAAATATTTATAACATTTTGATGTGATTTTGAGGTTTTTTGTGAAGATTTAATATTTTCTGCTTTTGCCGTACCTCCTTGTCCGTACATTTGCATGGATCAATATTCACAAGATTTATAGCTGTTGTTTTTGAAGATTTTCTTTATTACATTTTGGTTTCCCTGCCTAAAGGACTTCATTGCAAGTGATCTAAGGGAATTTGATGCAGTTTTAAGCTTTCTAGTGATGTCCGTACTATGTACTTGGCCGTACCTTTTAATGGCATCGATGCACACAGGAAATAAATGTTGGAGAGTTGGCTTCTTCTTGTGATTGTATCTTGTTTGTTCACCATAGACAGTCAGTTTGGAACAAATTTGGAGTCATTTGAAGTTGTAATGAATTTTTTATGAGTTGCCATACCATCTATGATCGTATGGTCCAGGCAAGAGAAATTTGTTAGGCAGATCAGAATCTCATGATATTTGCTTGGTTTGAGTGCTCAGTATTGTTTATTAGGCACATTCAATTAGTTTGGTTTAGTCTTTGGAATGGTTTGAATAGATACATGCTATTTTGCATTTTTGATCTTCATTCATGACTGCCATACAGTGCAACAGTCAGCAAATTAAATGAAATGCAGTCACAATTAGTTTAATTAGCAATTACATTCTCCATCAACAATCTTGATCAACTAATTGTTGATTGTTTATCATTCTCAGTGCAGGGTATGATTCTATGCTTTGATCTCAAGATAAAATGCTCATCTGGTTTTAATGTATGGTGATATTGTTCAAGCTTAGATCGAGTATTTTATACTTCCATTGTAATCAAATTTACATTAAGTCCCCTGGATGGTTTACCGCTAGTGAGGAGGGAAAGAACAATTAAACACTGTAACCCCTGGATGGTTTCACTACTAGTGAGGATAAATAATATTTTTCTTTCTTTCTACCCACTGAACAAGTGGCGAATTCCCACTGCATAAGTGGATGATTTTGTAAGCTTTCATGCATATTTATACCTACTGATAAAGTGGTGAATCCCCACGAAATGTGGATGCCCGCCGCAGTTGAAGAAGTGTATCTTTTTCTTGTATATTTTCTACTGTAAGCCAAAATCACTGTATGCTCTCACCTTACCCATTCTGGGATTTGGGTGATCAGAAAGTGTGAGGTATTTAGTTGGTTATGCTTTGAGCTAACACTATCATATCATTGTATATTTTGGAAAAAAATTTTGGGGTTGTTTATTACAGTGGTATCAGAGCTGGTCACTCCTGCTAGCCTGTGTTCTTCAAATCAGCCTATAGTGAGTTTCAGTTCAGTGGCATACACATTTGATGAATCCAGAGGACACTGAGTTCATCACCTATAGAAGGAGACAATATCCTCATTTTGATTTAGAATCAGAAGAGGATCAAAATATGGGTGAAAGGCAACTAGACGAGCCCAGTATGAGAGACATATTGAATGATCTTGCCAGAGGCCAGCAAGATCTTGTTAGAAGTAATCAACAGATGAATAGATTGTTGGCTCAGTTAGTAAGTCAGAATTTGGGAGGAGATACACCCCGTAACAATAGAGGTAATGATGGAAATTAGGGAGAGGCTAGCACTTCCCATAATGCCGGTCAACCACACAATGCCACTCATGCATCTAGGACTTCATCTTCCAGACCTATGATGCCTGTGTTTTTGGGTCAGCAACAGAATCCTAATGGAGGAAAGCAGTTGGTCACATAAAGCTTTGCTGATTATAGACGTGAATGAGAGTCTTATGGTGATGATTTTCAGAATTGTATGTCTTTGAATGAATTCTGTCAAATCAAGTATCAAACTAGACCCTAAATTCAAAATTAGGATCTGCAAAAGAAGCTTGGTAAAGTGCCTATTCCGCATTTTGATGGTTCATCTAAATGCACAGCCAAGTCTTGGGTACAAAAGATGGACAATTATTTGTGCTTGAATCCTATGTTGGAGTTGGATTCTATCAAATTTGCAGCTGCCCACCTTGAAGGTGATGCACATGATTGGTGGACTCATGGCATGATCACTCAAGGTCATAGCCTGATTACATCCTATGCTGATTTTACCCAAAGATTAATTGATAGATTTGACAAGTATGAACCTGAAAGTCACTTTAAACAGTTGGCTCAAGTGAGACAAAAAGATTCAATGGATGCTTACATTGCCGAATTTTAGAGGATTGCTGTTATGGTGATTGATATTGTAGAAGCAAGGTTGACATATCTTTTTGTTGAAGGATTGATGGAGCCATTAAGAGGTTTAGTTAAAGCTTTAGAGTCAAATTCATCGCATGAAGCCATCAAGAAAGCAAGGAATATGGAGTTCACTACACCAAGAAGCAAGTTCTATTCTAAACCATTCACATCAAAAGGGGAAAAAAGACCATTCAAGAAAGAATTCAATCAGCCCAAATCTTCTTTCCCTAAGATGGATGATGAAGTTAGAAATGAACTTAGGAGGAAAAAATTATGCTTCACATGTAAGGAACCTTGGGCTCCTGGGCATAAATGCTATGAGAAAGGGAAAGCACAACAAATGGAGGCCTATGTTACTGCTAAATCTGAATCAGAAAAATCAGATCAGCAAGATGAATCAAGTGAGAATGAAGATGTGGATGACTTAGAAGAGGCAGAGGCAAACAAGGAAAATGTAGTAACATTTGCTCAATTATCTAGGAACCAAAGGAATGATCCTTTCAAGGTTCATGGGGTACTTGGTGGCCAAAGGATAATTGCTCTCATTGACACTGGTGCGTCACACAACTTCATTGATGGAGTTGTTGCTAGAAGGGGATTGAAACCTGAGGAGTTTGAAGGTTTTAAAGTTGTTGTTGCAGATGGATTTACACTATCTTGTAATAGAAGATTACCTCAGCTTTCCATGCAAATTGGCAATCATGAAGTTGTAGATGATTTTTATGTGATAAGTATTACTGATACTGATGTTGTTCTTGGTATTCAGTGGCTGAAATCATTAGGAGATATGAGTTTAAATCCACAAACATTGGAATTGAAGTTTGACCATAATGGTAAGAAGGTTGTGTTAAGAGGTATATCCACTAGAGGACCAAGGGTGGTGACTACAAAAAGAATGGAGAGGCTGTTCCGTAATGTTCAGATTGAGTGGGCTGCTCAATGTGTCATGATGCCTACTCCTACCAAAGAGGAAAAGAGATCCTATCATCCTGATATTCAAGATTTGTTAAGTAAGTATAGTAAAGTTTTTAGTAATCTTCCTCTTGGAAGGCCTCCTGATAGAGGCATTGAGCATATTATAGAACTTGAAGATGGGACAAAGCCAATCATCACTACTCCATACCAGCAGCCAAAAAGATTCAAGGATGAAATTGAGAGGACACTCAAAGAATTGCTGGACATGGGCTTTATTAGACCAAGCAAAAGTCCTTTTGCTTCATCAGTAGTGTTGGTGAAAAAGAAAGATGGTACTCTCCGTTTGTGCATTGATTATAGGGAGCTCAACAAGAGGACCATTAAAAATAGATATCCGATTCCAAGAATTGATGAGTTGTTAGATGAGCTTTATGGAGCGGTCTATTTTTCAAAAATAGACTTGAGATCTAGTTATCACCAGATAAGAGTGAGGGAGAAGGACATTGAAAAAACTGCCTTTAGGTGCCATTATGGGCATTTTGAATTCTTAGTCATGCCCTTTGGATTGACAAATGCCCCTGCAACCTTTCAATCTTGTATGAACAAAATTTTCAGCGAGCAGCTCCGGAAGTTTCTGTTAGTTTTTTTTATGACATACTCATCTACAGTAAGACATGGAAAGAGCATTTGCAGCATATAGATGTGGTTCTTGGTATTTTGGAGGCTAATTCATTGTTTGCCAAAGAAGTTAAGTGTGAGTTTGGCCTAACGAAGATTGTATATTTAGGCCATGTTATCAGTGCTAAAGGAGTTAGCATGGATAAAGAAAAAGTCAAAGCCATTCTAGAGTGGCCCCCACCTACAAACCTTACTCAATTGAAAGGTTTTTTTCGTTTGTGTGGGTTTTATAGAAGATTTGTGAAAGGTTTTTCACAAGTTGTAGCTCCTCTCATGGACCTTACAAAGAAAGGAGCCTTCAAATGGTCTCAATCAGCCCAAGATGCTTTTGATAGGTTCAAACAACTCATATGTAGCAGCCCTGTTCTTGCACTACCAGATTTTTCTAAGCCCTTTGAATTGGAATGTGATGCTTCTGGAGAAGGTATTGGGGCTGTTTTGATGCAAGATAAGCATCCTATTTGTTTTGAAAGTAGAAAATTAAGGGGTGCTGAAAAAAATTATTCTATTTATGACAAAGAAATGCTTGTCATAATGCATGCTTTAGTTAAATTTCATCAATATCTAGTGGGAGGCAAGTTTATTGTCAAAATAGATCATAACAGTTAAAGATACTTCATGAGCCAAAAGGATTTGAATGAAAGGCAACAAAGATGGGTAAGCAAGTTGCAAGCTTTTGATTTTGACATTGTTTATGTTAAAGGCAAAAAGAATGTTGTGGCTGATGCCTTGTCGAGAAGGCCATATATGCATTCTATGGTGGAGTTGGTTACTGATTGGAAAGAACAAATCATTCTTAAATATGCCAAGGACTCTTTTGCATCAAGTGTTGTAGATGAAACCTTCAAAGACGATAAATATGAGGTAAATGGTGGTCTGATTTTATACAAGAAAAGAGTCTTTTTAGTTCCAAACTCCAAGATTAAATCTCTGATTTTGAAGGCATTTCATGATTCACCCTTGGCTGGTCACCAAGGCATATTCAAAACATATAAACAGATAAGAGAGAGATTTATGTGGAAGGGGTTGAAAGAAGAGGTTTGCAAACATATTAGAGAGTGTTTTGTATGCCAACAAAACAAGTATGAGAACACTTATCCTGCTGGTCTGCTCCAACCACTACCCATTCCCAATCAAAAGTGGGAAAGTTTGGCTATGGATTTCATCACTGGCCTTCCCAAGGTGCAAGGGAGGGATAGTATCTTTGTGGTTGTTGATAGATTGACGAAGTTTGCTCATTTTTATGCTGTTTCTATAGGATTTACTATAGTTCAGGTGGCTGAATTATTTTTTAGAGAAGTGTTCAAACTTCATGGGTTGCCAAGGAGCATTGTTAGTGACTGTGACAGCAAGTTCTTGAGCTTATTTTGGAAGGAACTATTCAGACTGTGTGACACAGAATTAACCCCAAGCACCAGTTACCATCCTCAAACGGATGGACAATCTGAAATAGTTAACAAGTGGCTTGAAGGTTATCTCAGAAGTTATGTATCAGGACAACAGAAGGCATGCGTAAGATGGTTACATGTTGGTGAGCATTGTTACAACTCTTCTTATCACATGTCAATAAAAATGTCTCCATTCATGGCATTGTATGGATATGAAGTTCTTATCTTCACTGACATGTTGTTTGGTGACAGTTGAGTTCCTAGAGTTAAAGAATTTTTGCAGGATAGCTAGGACTTGCTGAAATCATTGAAAGAAAATATCAGATCTACTCAAAATCAGCAGAAGTTGTACACTGATCAGCAGCATATAGAGAGGGTTTTTGCAATAGGGGACATGGTATATGTCAGAATTCAGCCTTACAAATAGTCTTCTATCAAAAAGAGTGGGGCTGAAAAGTTGAAGCCTCATTTTTATGGGCCTTTCAAAATCATTGGTAGGCATGGAGAGGTTGCGTATGAGTTGGAATTGCCTGAGCATAGAAAAATACATAACATTTTCCATGTCTCTTGCCTTAAAAAGGCTCTTGGACAGAACATTGTGCCATCATCAATATTGCAGCCTATTGATGATGAAGGGAGACTCAAACTCGTATCTGAGGCTATTCTTGATCAAAGAGAGAGGGTGTTGAGGAAGAAGACTATTAAAGAGTACCTAATCAAATGGAAGGATCTTCCTCTTGAGGATGCAACGTGGGAAGGAGAAGACATCTTACAACATCCTATATTACAATTGCTTGGGGACAAGCAAATTTTGGGAGGAAGGACTGTAATGTCCCCTTTCCAAGCCTAGTCAGAATGGGACCATTAGCCTATCTCATGATCCCGATGGGCTAGGGAATGGTTTGGGATCATTTTTGGTTTAATTATCAAATTGGAGTTATAAGGTGCTTATAAAAAGAAGATGTGAGCTCATTTGGAGGCATGCTTGGAATTTGATAATGTTATGCTGCTGGGTTGAAACCAGAGATCAATGGTACCTTCTTGTGGATGAAATCCCACTTGAGGTTGATCATTTTCAGTGGTGAGATATCCACCCTAGCTGGTGTTTGATGATTTTCACACAGGGAATCACAGGGAGCTCAATGAATTTCTTGAAGTTTTGTGAAGTTCTTCTTTGTGATCAGTTTGGGAGTGATGAATAATAAATATTTATAACATTTTGATGTGATTTTGAGGTTTTTTGTGAAGATTTGATATTTTCTGCTTTTGCCGTACCTTCTTGTCCGTACATTTGCATGGATCAATATTCACAAGATTTATAGCTGTTGTTTTTGAAGATTTTCTTTATTACATTCTAGTTTCCTTGCCTAAAGGACTTCATTGCAAGTGATCTGAGGGAATTTGATGCAGTTTTAAGCCTTCTAGTGATGTCAGTACTATGTACTTGGCCGTACCTTGCAATGGCATCGATGCACATAGGAAATAAATGTTGGAGAGTTGGCTTCTTCTTGTGATTGTATCTTGTTTGTTCACCCTAGACAATTAGTTTGGAACAAATTTGGAGTCATTTGAAGTTGTAATGATTTTTTTATGAGTTGACGTACCATCTATGACCGTATGGTCCAAGCAAGAGAAATTTGTTAGGCAGATCAGAATCTCATGATATTTGCTTGGTTTGAGTGCTCAATATTATTTGTTAGGCACATTCAATCAGTTTGGTTCAGTCTTTGGAATGGTTTGAATAGATACATGCTATTTTACATTTTTGAGCTTTATTCATGATTGCCGTATAGTGCAACAATTAGCAAATTAAATGAAATGCAGTCACAGTCAGTTTAATCAGCAATTACATTCTCCATCAGCAATCTTGATCAACTAATTGTTGATTGTTTATCATTCTCAATGTAGGGTATGATTCTATGCTTTGATCTCAAGATAAAATGCTCATCTGGTTTTAATGTATGGTGATATTGTTCAAGCTTAGATCGAGTATTTTATACTTCCATTGTAATCAAATTTACATTAAGTCCCCTGGATGGTTTACTGCCAGTGAGGAGG
This sequence comes from Cunninghamia lanceolata, assembly GCA_027924645.1. Taxonomy (NCBI): domain Eukaryota; kingdom Viridiplantae; phylum Streptophyta; class Pinopsida; order Cupressales; family Cupressaceae; genus Cunninghamia; species Cunninghamia lanceolata. The sequence continues at coordinate 14,568,652 of BSBN01001048.1, forward strand.
GAAAGAACAATTAAACACTGTAACCCCTGGATGGTTTCACTGCCAGTGAGGATAAAGAATATTTTTCTTTCTTTCTACCCATTGAACAAGTGGTGAATTCCCACTGCATAAGTGGATGATTTTGTAAGCTTTCATGCATATTTATACCCATTGAGAAAGTGGTGAATCCCCATGAAATGTGGATGCCCGCTGTAGCGGAAGAAGTGTATCTCTTTCTTGCATATTTTCTACTGTAAGCCAAAATCACTGTATGCTCTCACCTTGCCCATTCTAGGTTCTGGGTGATTAGAAAGTGTGAGGTATTTAGTTGGTTATGCTTTGAGCTAACACTATCATATCATTGTATATTTTGGAAAAAATTTTTGGGGTTGTTTATTACAATTTTCTCCACTAGATTTGTGGTAGCCTTTTCTATGACATCTCCTTTATAACCTAGCCCTATAGTGTCTCAGGCTGATAAAGAAGATGGTTGTTTGGGTTCAATAATTCCTTCTTTTCTCAAGCCTATGGGATTGTGACCATCATATCCCATTCTTTGCAAGATATTGAAACTTGGGCCATATTGCTTAGTTGCTAATTGTGGTTTTTGTTCTTGTGACTTGGATTCAGATTCTTCTTCCTTGTATAGCCATTGGAGAATGTCTTTCTCTTCAATTTCTTCTGATGGATTGCCTCATTTGATAAAAGGACCTTCAAGAGGTTTCAATGACTGTTGTTTGGACATGGATGGTTTTCCATAAGACTTGGGTGATAGGGGTAATTGTGTGAGACAAAAGGATTGTTTAATGGAATACTCTCCCACACCTTTGTCCTTGAGCTTGACTTTTATTTCAGAGGATTTGGATGTAGAAGCTAATGAGCTTGGATCAACATGGGATGCAGGTGATGAGGTTGCACGGTTTGTGGGTATAATGATGTCATGCTTAGGCTTGATGGAATTCCAATATTGAAAGCGATCGAGATCTTCTTGAATTGTAATCTCTTGACCATTGTATGGAAATTTTATGCATTGATGATAGGCAGATGGTACAACTTTCATTGCATGAATCCAAGGGCATCCAAGGAGAATATTATAGGCTAGCTCCATGTCAAGGACTTGACAAACCACATCTTTTTCTACTGGTCGAATTTGTATGGGTAAGACAATAGTTCCTTTAGAGGTTCTTTCCTCTTCATCATATGGCTTGATAGTGATTTTCTTCTTAGGATCTACAACATTTTCAGAAAAACCCAATGCAAGGATTAATTTTAGGGTACATATATTTAAACTAGCTCCTCCATCTATAAGGACTCTTTTGATTCTATGCTTGTGAATAAGGACTTCAATGTGGAGTGATGCATTATGAGGTTGGGTAATGGCCATATCATTCTTTTTAGTGAAAGATAGGAAATGAGGTATAGTGAGATGCACCACCATGGCTTGAAATTGCTCTTGGTCTAGATTTGTGGGTATGGTAGTTTCTAAAAGAGCTTTTTCTAAGATAGCTTTGTGAGATGGTGAAAGATGCAAAAGCTGTAATATGGAAATATGTGCGAGTGTCTTTTTGAGTTGGTCTAAAACATTGTATTAATTTGATATGGAAGAAGGCTTGGGTGGAACTCCTTGAAGAGTAATATTTCCTCTATGAGTAGTAACATTACAATCAGACTTGTTGTTAATGTTAATCACATTCACATGTGAGTCTAATGCAAATATGTGATTAACAATGTATTCATAAGATACTTTTGTGTAATTAGCATTATTATCACCATTATTGCAGGTGGTTTTGAGGTACTTCCCTTCTCATAGTTAGGAAGTGGATTCTTAAATGCCACATGTTCTTCATTGGATGTATGACCATCAATCGATATATCTCCTTTGTCTATCAAGTATTGAATGGTGTTTTTCAATTTTTGACAATCATTTGTTTTGTGACCTTTGCTTCTATGGAATTCACAATAATCTAAATTGTTAATTTGGGTTCATATTCTCTTACCATAGGAAGTTCTATGAGATGATTTGTGATGAGCTTCCTTAAAGAAGATTCAATGGATTCTCCCAATCGTGTAAATTTTCTATGGGGAGCATTAAAGATTATTGGTCTAGGTTCATTGTTGGTTGGTTTGTTTGAAGAAGCACTGTCTTGTGGACTTGATAAATTTAAAATGGGTTGTTTTGGTGTCACACATTTTGCATCTACAACCCCATCATTCACAATGTTCTTATTCTTAGTCCAAAACCTAGATTTGTCTACGTTGTTGTTGTAGGAGTCAAGGACAACACTGAGAGGGGGGGTGAATCAGTGTTGTGTGAAATTTCTAATCTTTTTACAAACTTTAACTTGCAGAGCACAAGGAGAGAAAGCTATCATTGATTTCTCAAACACATATCACATAACATTGTCATATGCATATAATCTGAGAATGAAAAACAAAACTCATGAGTAAAACATACAACTACAGAGAAAAGATCAACATGAACCAAGACACAAGAATTGCACGAGTGGAAAACCCTCCAGGGGTAGAAAAACCACTCCAGAACTGCCTCACTGGCTTAACTGAAAAACATGCCTCACTAGCTACAAAGAAGCCTCACTGGCTGCAATATGTGTCTCACTGACAATTGAGCCTCACTGGCATACTATGCCTCACTAGCTTTTCTCAATCAATCAAAAAACAAAAACTCATGTGCAAGAAATGATTGCTTGTTCAATCTGATTTGCACCTTTTACACTCTGTGTTTCATCATACACCCTAATTTCTCCTATTTGATTTTCAAGTCAAGACCATATAAATAATTCCTTTTACACATCTCTCTGAAAACAACTTCCTGTGAACAAAATTTCAATACTCTTATCTCTACAATTCAATATCAATATCTTCCTTTGCATATTATTTTGAAAAACATCTGATCCTGTATCAAGAACAATTTTTTACTACAAATTAGCTCATGCATGCATATAAAGTGATCTTCATAGTTGTATGATGCTCTGCTCTTCAACACACATCAACATCAAAGCACCTCTAAGCCCATTAAATAACAGATGATCATTCATCTTCTCTTGCTCTGCAATTAAACCAATCTTGTAATCCATTCACCTGCATCAAAAGACTTTTCATATTCTTCAAGAAATTTCTCTGCAAATAAAATCAATTCATCTCTGAAAAAAATAATCTCCAAAAAAAAACTTTTCATATTCTGAGTTCTTAAAAAAAATCTTTTTCAACTTCAATCACAATCTTTGTTAGTCTTCAATCAACTTATCTGCAAAAGATCTCTCTCAAAGAAGTACTTCAAATAATATAAAATGCCCAAAAAAAATCTTTCAAAATTCTTGATCTTCCACAAATCTGTCCAAAAAAAATATTGCCTTAATAACTCCCACAATCTGCCTTTCCTTGCAAAAAATAAGGAAATAGAATCAAGATTCTAATTACATTCTATGCCATGAAAAACATGCTCCTCAAATAAAAATATTTGATGGTTTTCATAAAGCTTTCCCGTGGAAGTATATCAAAAACATTATTTCAAATTGTGCTTTTTCTCACACATTTAACCTTTCCTTTTTGGCGCTCCTCATATATCACCAAGTTTAAATCAAAATTAGAAATTACCTTTTTTAAAAAAATGTCATAAAAATGACACAATGGAAAGGCTGACTACTAAGTGGGTTAAAAGCAATATTTGCTAAACTTTTAAACAAAACTATAAACATAGCTTGTTTAACACCCACGACAACTTTTTTACATTTTGGCGCATTCAAACTAATTTAAATACCACCGATGATATTGTTTCCAACTTTAAAGCATTAGTGCTTAAGACATGTGTGAAGTCCGCTTCACATGGTAAGATAAGGAGATTCAAATAGAACTATAGACTTTCACGCCCACCGCTTATAATGATGACTTGTATCAAAGGTAAAGACCATCTATGGGGCCGGTTTCACAATGCTTCAATACCCCTTCAGTAGGTTACGGTAAGTGAGATTACCTTCTATCAAAAGTCACTTTGAAAATAGAACATAAAGAAGAGTTCACTTGATGGTTAAAATAGGAGCTTAAAATATGAACAACTTAGCTTAGAGTTTCATCAACACCTAGAACCATAGGGTTTTAACACCTTAGCATAATCAATTACTTCAAACCATGTTAAAACTGAATGTTGAAGAAACGGCAGAGATATACTGTCATCAAAGATATATCCTTTGTCATGAAACATAACTTCATCTCAAGCATACCAAGAACATACTATTCTGATCAACCTTGAAGCATGAGACTTTAAAGCATGACCACCAAGCATCATGAAGTATGGGATGAACTTATAAAACACAACAACTATCCTTCTAATGGTAAAGCTAAGAGCATCATCATGAAGCAACCATAACTACTCAATGCAACTCAACTTTATGACACAACTTCTCAATTCAACTCCAAGTATATTCTGAATTTCTTGAGATCAACCTCCTGTGTGTAAGACAATAAATTAATTTCAACAACATGAACTTGTGAAAATCATCATTTCACACTGCATAACCATGGATGATGAACATTTGTCAACATTTGATAGCCCCAAACAAATCACCTTGTGACCTTACTTACCAAAGAACATATTAAGATAGATTGCAAGAGAACTTACAATGATCAACTTCAAAAACACCATGAAGGCCAAACCTGATCAAACAAGTCCTGTGATTAATCATAACCAATACCAAACACCAAGAACATTAGAATCCATTCTGAGGCAAACCTGAAAGATCCTGATCAAACAGAAGCATCTTATTTCTAACCAAATTTGTATATCTGACAACAATAAAGATCCACTGAAGACAATAAAGATCCACTGAAGATATGAGCATGCATCCTTAATAGGATCCTATAGCTGATTTCATATGATCCAAGATGATCCAACAACATTCCATCACACATAAAGATATCATTATGATGTAAATCTACTGATAGAAACTTGACATATCAAATGCAAGGAAGTAGTAATGATCACATCTCAAACATATGAAGACATCAACCTCATTAAACATCTCCTGAACACTTTTGACATCAATGACAACCTAACACCATAAGTTGTTTGAACTAGTAACATCCTTATAGATATAATTTGTCCTTTGGCTATCAATGTTTTTTCTATAAGTAATCCCATCTCAATAATCTTACTAAAAGAAGTAGGACGTTGGATTTGAATTTGATAACTTAATTTCATGTTTAGATTGTGGATAAACATTTCTATCATTTGTTTTTCGGGGATGTGATATGGACATTTGCTTGCAAGTTGTCTCCATCTTTGCAAGAAAGTAGCAAAGGATTCTCCACTCTTTTGTTTATTATTGCAAAGATCTAACATTGAAATCTTGTGTTCAATGTTATAGGAGAAGTGAGTCACAAATTTGTCTACTAGTTTGTTAAATGTATGGATTCCAGGAGGTTATCGTGAGAACCATTCCATGGCTTGACCTCTTAAGCTATGTGGAAAGAGTCACATTAGATATGTCTAATTGTGAGTGAATTCTAAACATGCAACACTGAATTCCCTAATATGGTCACTGTTGCAAATATGTGCCTAATTGGTGTTGTCATTGATGTCAACATATCTTTGTTGCCATTAGTGTCAACTGTATCATATTTTGTTGCCTATTTAGAAGAAAGGATTGTTGAGGATATTGAGAAAATTAATGAAGATCAATGTATGCGAGCCATATTGTTGTGTAGAGGATTGTTTGAAGTAGCTCTAGTTAAGGTTTGAGAGGTCTGCATGAAGATTTGAAGAAGCTATGGCCATCTAAGTAGAACTAGGTTTTGCTGTGTTCAGAAGAGACAGAGTGACACTAAATTGGTTCGGATTGCTTTGCATTGAAATATTATGATCTGTGGATCTAGAGGCATGTTTGGGAAGTTAGTGCATATCATTAACTCAAGTGGTTTGTGGTTTGGAGGTCCGCAAGCAATCTTTCTAGTGTGACAGTCATGACAGACAGTGTTCTTGAGGTTCCAGATGAAGATGCAAGTGATTCTGATGATTTGGAGGAGTGCGGATGTTTTTGTTGAATTTAATGTACTTGTGGAGGTCTCTGGATCATGTGACTACTATGTTGGAGGTCCGCATTGAAGTTTGAGCTCATTGGTGAAGATTTCCTTCTTGTTGTTGCTATTCTCCCTAGTCTTGGCTGACCGGATGATTCAAGCATGTTGCAGATGATCTAAGAGCAATTCTCTAGAGTGTGTCTTGTTATTGAAAGAAGATTCAAGTCTTAGCTATGTTTGGCTAACAGTATAGTGATCCGTGTTAAGTCAAGATAGCCTTGATGCTCATTCCAAGGTTGATGAAGTGTATAAATAATTGTTGATGAGTTGTGGAAAGTTGTCCTTGTGCGAAAATGATAAAATCCTAAGAAAGGTACAGAGGCAGAACTTTGAAGAGGAGGAGAAGAGGAACAAGAGTTGTAAGGTATGAAGAGATGGTGAAGAAGTGTTTGGGATAGAGTAGAAGTTTTGTGAGCTTTCAATGGGACTGAACCAGACATAAAGAAGATGTTATTTCTCAGTTCATTCTTTCTGTATTAAACATAAGATCTTGTAGGCAGTGAGCCTCTTTGAACAGTGAGCTCTGGGCAGTGCGCCCTAAGGCAAGTGTCTTTTCATTTCTTTTTAAGTACTTTTAATAGGGTACGAATCTTGTGGGTTAACCCTCACTGTGGTTTTCCCTTAACCAGGATTCCACGTAAAAATTCTGGTGTTATGTGTGTTTAATTTGTTTCTGCTCATGAGTTGTTGATTCATGCTTTAATATTTACATCATTAATCTGATTGTAAATTGATAAAGAAGATTAAAAGTAGAAAAGATTAAAATTGTGGGACAACTGATTCACCCCCCTCTCAGTTTTCTGCACTAATTCCAACAATTTGTATTAGAGCTAGTTCCTCTAAAAGAAACTTGACCACTTGAGGAGATCCAAGATGTCAACTTACAAGAAGGAAAGTCTAAGATTTGATGGAACAAATTACTCCCTTTGGAAGGTATGCATGTAGTGTCATTTGGAATGTATGAGTGATGCCTTTTGGTTGATAACTAAGAATGACTATAAGATTCTGAAGAATGGCCCTACAACTCTAGATGAACTCAGGGAAGTTGAATGCAATATATGAGCTAAAGAAGTATTATTGAGTGCCCTAACTGATACAGAATTAGCAAATGTCATGGAATTGAAAACTGCCCATGAAATATGGAAAAAGTTGAAAAATTTGTATGAAGGTGACAAATATGTCAAATGTGCCAATCTATAGAGCCTGAAGGGTAAATACGAAAGGTTGATGATGAGTGAAGATGAAAATATTACTTCCTACATGTAGAAAGTGAAAGAACTTGTGACCAGTATCAGGAATGCTAGTGGAGTATTGGAAGAATCAGAGATTGTTGCCAAAGTGCTCAGATCCTTACCTGCAGCATACAAGCATAAAGCTGTTGCCATTGAAGAGATTAGGACTGTTACGACTGTTACAAGGGATCAATTAGTTGGTAAGCTTTCAACATTTGAAATGAGTGAGTTTGGTGATTCTCTTCCTAATTTTGAATCTATATTTAAGGCCAGTGTATATGGAAAACAAAGATATGATCCAGGTGAAAGTTCTTCAGGAAGATCAAACAGATTTATGAAGGCAAAAAAGAATCTTGAAGATGATGAAATTGAGACTGTAGAACTTGAAGCTCTTATTGCCAAAAGAATGCCAAGAGGATCCGGTAAGTATGAAGGAAAGTTTCCATTAAAATGTTTTTCTTGTAGTAAGATTGGTCATTTTCCCTCAAGATGTTCGGAGAGAGTTTCAAAGCCAAACCCTAAAAGATATAAAGGTCAGAAGAAATGTTACTATGTCCAAGAAGCTAGAGAAGGAGTCACAGATGATGAATCTGATCATGGAGGTTCCACTAAAGGTGATTGGTGTTCATTGCTATCAAAGAAGAAGATCTAGTGTCTACTGAATTTGCTAGCTGTGAAAATGTGGAAAGTGCCTTGGCTGCTTAGGTTGTTGAAAAGAATGAATTGGTGATTGATAGTGGATGTTCTTATCATATGACTGGTGATAAAAGTAAGTTTGTAAGCTTTGAAAACTATGAAGGTGGAATTGTGAAATTTGGAGACAACTTAGCTGGTAGAATCTGTGGTAGAGGATCCATCTCTTTTAATGGTAAGAATATCACTAATGGTGTTCTGTATGTGGAAGGACTAAAGCATAATCTTCTCAGTGTTGGATAGTTGGTTGACAAGGGTTATGATCTCTGATTCAAGGATGGAAAATGCAGAATCTTGGAAAGCTCTAGAACTAAAATTGCATCTGGTACTCAGACTAGAGGTAACATCTTTCATTTAAGTAGTTCTGGTAAGAGTTGCTTGATTACTTAGATTGATCAGAGTTGGTTATGCAATAGAAGAATGTGTCATGTGAATTTTGATAACATTGTCAAGATAAGTTCTACTCAGGTTGTGAGAGATCTTCTAAAACTTGTGAAACCTGATAGCATGTGTAGAGAATGTCAATTAGGTAAACAGAACAGAACTTCATTCAAGAGTAAAGAACAATTTTCAAGTGGACTATTGGAACTTGTACATACTGATCTATGTGGCCCTGCCAGAATTAGGAGTGTGCAAGGAGACAGATATTTTATGTTGCTGATTGCTGATTACAACCAGATGATGTGGGTAACCTTCCTAAAAGAAAAATCAGAAGCTCTAGACAAATTCAATGCGTTCAAGGTTATGGTGGAGAATGATATTGGTGTGAAGATAAAGTGTTTGAGATCTAATAGAGGTGGAGAGTTTACTTTCGGTGAGTTTGATACATTATGAAAAGCATGGAATAAAAAGGCAGTTATCTACTCCTAGGACTCCTTAGCAGAATGGATTTGAGGAAAGAAAGAACTGAACCATTCAAGAAGCTTCTAGGACCATGATGATGGAAGAAAATGTTCCACAAGTCTATTGGAGAGAAGTTGTGAGTATTGTTGTCTACACTCTTAACCAGGTGCAGATCAAAGGCAATTCTAGTAAGACACCTTATGAACTATGGTTTGGTCATCCTCCTACTGTGAGATATTTTAGAGTTTTTGGTAGTAAATGCTATATCAAAAGAGATGAGGATCTAGGAAAGTTTGATGCAAGAAGTGATGAAGAAATATTTTTGGGTTACTCTACTCAAAGCAAGGCATACTAGTGCTTTAACAAAAGATTGAAAAAGATTGCTGAAAGTGCTAATGTCAGAGTTGATGAGAGCAAAGGACATTCCAAATCTTGTGGATATGACTTAGATGAACAAGATGAAAGTCAAAGTCAAGGAGGGAAAGCTCAAACCCAGACTTAGATCTAGATTGATCTAGAAAATCCAGTGACTCAAGAGGATAGTGTAGAAGTTGAGGAACAAGCTCAAGAAACAGAAGTTCAAGCAAATCCCAAAACTCCTAGGTATGTAAGGATGAATCATCCTGAAGATCAGATCATATGAGATAGAAATGAAGGTGTTCAAACTAGGAGAAGAATTGCTGAAGATCAAGAAGATATTTGTTTGATTCAAAGATTGAACCAAAATCAGTAAGTGAAGCCTGCAATGATGAAAATTAGGTAAAAGCAATGGAAGAAGAATTAATGCAAATTGAAAAGAATCACACTTGGGATCTTGTTTCTAGACTTGAGAATAAAAATGTGATTGGAACTAAATGGGTCTTCCAGAATAAACTAAATGAAGATGGTGAAGTTATAAGAAACAAAGCAAGGTTGGTATGCAAAGGATATTCTCAAGTGGAAGGAATTGATTTTGAAGAAACTTTTGCTCCAGTGGCAAGAATAGAAGCAGTTAGATTATTTCTTGCATTTGTTGCTTTCAAAGATTTCAAAGTTTACCAGATGGATGTCAAATTAACATTCTTGAATGGAGAGCTAGAAGAAGAAGTCTACATTGAGCAACCAGAAGGATTCCAGTTGTCTGATCAAGAAGATATGGTCTGCAGATTGAGAAAAGATTTGTATGGACTTAAACAAGCCCCAAGAGCATGGTATGCAAGATTGGATAAGTATCTACTAAAGCTAGGATTTAGCAAAGGCACAACTGACAGTAATCTTTATTTTAAGATTGACCATGAGCACATATTAATTGTTGAGGTATTTGTTGATGATATCATTTTTGGTGGAAATGGAAGCATGTGTAAGAAATTTGCTGATCAAATGCAAAGTGAATTTGAAATGTCCATGTTTGGTGAGATGAATTTCTTCTTAGGTCTACAAGTCACTTAGTCAGATAAAGGTATCTTCATATATCAGTCTAATTATGTGAGAGAATTGTTGAAAAAGTTTGGGATTGAGGACTCAAAACCAGTAAGTATTCCTATGGTAACCAGATGCAAGTTGAGTAAAGATGATGATTCACCTAAGGCATATCAGAAAGGTATAGATCAATGATTGGGGGACTACTTTATTTGACTTAGACCAGACCTGACATTATGAATGTAGTTGGACTTGTTGCTAGATTTCAAGATGATCCTAGGGAATTCCATGTTGTAGCAGTCAAAAGAATTTTTAGATATCTAAAGGGAACATCTGATTATGGCTTATGGTATCCAAAGGATAATGACTTCACTCTTCATGCATACACAGATGCTGATTGGGTAGGAGATGTGGATGACAGGAAAAGTACTAGTGGTGGTACATTCTTCTTGGGAAGGAGATTAGTTTCTTGGTTGAGCAAAAAGTAGGACGAAATATCTATGTCTACTGCAGAGGCAGAGTATATAGCAGCAGCAAGCAATTTTACTCAAGTCTTGTGGATGAAGCAAATGTTGAAGGATATCAGAATTGTGTTTGAAGAACCTGTTACAATTCTCTATGATAATTCAAGTGCAATAAACATCTCAAAGAATTTGGTGTTGCATTCAAAGACTAAGCACATATCCATCAAGTTTCATTTCTTGAGAGGGAAAGTAAGTGAGAATGAAGTCAAAATGGAGGTTGTTTCTTCAAAGGATCAGATTGTAGATATATTCACCAAGCCTCTGCCTAAGGATACTTTTGATTATCTCAAAGAGAATTTATGGGTTATTACCTCTCTTGTTCAGAACTAAGATGCACTGGGGTGCATCAATCTGGTGGAATTCACAGTCACATCTTGTGATCCGGATTGATGTTAAGGAGATACTACTCAGGAGGAGTAGTCAGTATGCAAATTTTGGAGATCAGTATGAAACAAAAAGGGGGAGAAAAGATTGCAAATATGTGCCCTTTGCCATTGATGTCAAAGGGGGAGAGAAGTCATGTGAAAAACCGTTGCTGATGAAAGGGGGAGCAGTGAAGAAAGTAGTTGTAGAAGTGATAAGAGAAAGGGGGAAAAGTTCTTGTCTTAATGCTTGAATCAATTTTTCACATCATATGTTACCATCAATGACAAAGGGGGAGATTGTTGCAAATATGTGCCTAATCAGTGTTGTCATTGATGTCAACATATCCCTGTTACCATTAGTGTCAACTGTATCCTATTTTGTTGCTTGTTTAGAAGACTGGATTGTTGAGGATATTGATAAAATTAATGAAGATCAATGTATGTGGACCATATTGCTATGTAGAGGATTGTCTGAAGTAGCTCCAGTTAAGGTTTGAGAGGTCCGCATGAAGATTTGAAGAAGCTATGACCATATGAGTAGAATGGGGTTTTGTTGTGTTTAGAAGAAATGGAGTTACAGTAAATTGGTCTGGATTGCTCTGCATTGAAATATTATGATCTGTGGATCTAGACGCATGTTTGGGAAGTTAGTGTGTATCATCAACTCAAGTGGTTCATGGTTTGGAGGTCCACAAGCAATCTTTCTAGTGTGATAGTCATGGCAGATAGTGTTCTTGAAGGTCCAGATGAAGATGCAAGTGATTCTGATGATTTGGAGGAGTGCAGATATTTTTGTTGAATTCAATGTGCTTGTGGAGGTCTCTAGATTGTGTGACTGCTATGTTGGAGGTCCACATTGAAGTTTGAACTTGTTGGTGAAGATTTCCTTCTTGATGTTGCTGTTCTTCCCAGTCTTGGCCGACCAGATGATTCTAGTGTGTTGCAGATGATCTAAGAGAAATTCTTTGGAGTGTGGCATGTTATTGAAAGAAGATCCAAGTCTTAGCTATGTTTGGCTGATAGTATAGTGATCCACATTAAGTCAAGCTAACCTTGATGCTCATTCTAAGGTTGATGAAGTGTATAAATAATTGTTGATGAGTTGTGGAAAGTTGTTCTTGTGCGAAAATGATAAAATCCTAAGAAAGGTACAAAGGCAGAGCAGGGAAGAGGAGGAGCAAAGGAACAAGAGCAGTAAAGTATGAAGAGATGGTGAAGAAGTGTTTGGGACAAAGCTGAAGTTCTGTGAGCTTTCAATGGGAGTGAACCAAGCATAAAGAAGATGCTATTTCTCAGTTCATTCTTTCTATATTAAACATAAGATCTTGTAGGCAGTGAGCCTCTTTGAGCAATGATCTCGAGGCAGTGTGCCCTAAGGCAAGGGCATTTTCATTTCTTTTTAAGTACTTTTAATAGGGTATGAATCTTGTGGGTTAATCCCCACCATGGTTTTCCCTTAATTGAGTTTCCATGTGAAAATTCTGGTGTTATGTGTGTTTCATTTGTTTCTACTCATGAGTTGTTGATTCATGCTTTAATGTTTACATCATTAATATGATTGTAAATTGATAAAGAAGATTAAAAGCAAAAAAAGGTTAAAATTGTGGGACAATTGATTCACCCCCCCCTCAGTTGTCTGGACTAATTCCAATAGTCACGAGGGTCACCTTTTCCCCTATATTTGTCAAATTTAGGTACTTTGAATTTTGAAGGAAAAGGTACCATAACCAAGATTTTGTCAAAAGGATAGGGAGATATGTCATCTAATGAATAATGTTTTGTTGAGGATCTAGATTGTAAGTCCATAAATTGTTGTTGCAAAGATTGGATTTGTTGGGTGAGTGCATCTAATGGACTTGTCACATTCTTAGCTTCTTTGTTCTTAGGAGCTTTAGTTATATTTGTTTGGATAGTTTCTCTTAATTTGGCAATGTCAAAATTGAAAGGTAACTTTGCTCCTTGTTGTGCAAGCATAAGGAAATATTTGTGTGGATTTGTTTAGGTGAAAGATGATGCAACCAGATTGAAGTGTCAATGATAAGATTTCTAAAGTGTTATTTTGATCTTGTTTTAAACAATAATCTTGAGCTATGATAAATAGCTATCAAAGTGTGATCCAAAGTAAGTCAAATAGGGATGATGAATATCACTATGATGGAGACTAACTTTTTTAAGATTCTAGTATAGCTCTTAGATAAAGGATGATGGATCCTGATAGGGAAACTAACTAACTTATTGTTGAAATGATAAGATCTCAAAAGCACTTTAGGGAAAAATTTGTTTTTGTTTTTGGAGGCTAAGTGTGAGTGGTAAGTGGAAGGTTTAAAAATGGATGTAAGATGTCTGTGTATGGTTTGCAAGATTTTAGAAATGAAATCTATGACAAAATGGGTATGCAAATCTATTATGGTTGTTTGTACAAGACCTCAGGAATTGCTCTCTAATATGGATACATAGGTTCAAATATGCATAAATAGTGTGTATATGTGCAGAAACATGAATTATTTGTGCATGTTTATATGTGCAAAAACAAAGCTCAGATGCACAAGAAGATGAATTAAATGTGCAGAAAGATTGTATGCGTAGGAACAGTAGTTGAATGCACATGAACATGGAGTATATGCATAGTTTTGTGTAAATGACTGTGTTTGATCAATTTTTGGTTGGTTTTTTTACACGTTTTTCTAAGTAAACTACTAATTTTTGTGATGATTTTCTCTATTTTAGACAAAAAACACAATAGACATTACAACACAATGGCTATTTGTAACAATTAGTGTATGTTCAAGGCTCATAAAAAGCCCATGTTTTTATGGGTATAACATAATTTGAAAACAAATAAAGCACTTTTCTATACCTAAAGACAAGGCTTCATGTAATAATATAAGCTCACAACTTGGAATCTCTATCGACTCAAGTGTTGCCACACTTAAAATGGGTGTGTACACTATTTCATCTTTGCGAGAGAGGACAGATAGGGACCTCTAGGATTGGAAGGATGACCCAATCACCCTTTCCTTAGAAAGCTACAAGTAGCTTATGCTAAGCCAAGGATTTATGTCTCATCTCAAGGGAGCCATATGGTGAGTAATCTTGGGGGTGTTGTACCCTTGCATTGAAAATTACTGCAACGTTCAGAGGTGAATCAGGTGGTCACTAAATACATGGTTGCTAGTTACTTCGGGGGATCAATGCCTTGTGAGCATCTGGCAAGCCACTAAAGGATTTAACCAATTCTACTAGGAGTCTAATATACCTTACACAATGTAAAATTTATTTCACAAAGTGTTGGTACACCTCCTTTCAAATAGGCATCGTATGGCAAAGGCTAATGCTGGTTAGGACTTGGCTTTCACCTTGACCAATTTCTATAGCAGTCCGAAGGAAAGATTCGCTTAGGGTCATCCCTTTTGTATGAAACACAATTCAAAAGTAGGCCCTTCTAAAGGATAAAAAGCAAGTGAAAAAAAAGAGAGGGATCTAGTTTTTTGGTCACCCAAGTTTGCACAAGGGGAGAGCGTATACCTATCACCTTACAAACACAGAAAACATTTGTTTATTTAACCATCTAGATTAAGCTAAGTGCGACTAATCTAACAACACAAGATGTAATATTTGTATGATAAAAGAAAAGAAAAGATAGTCAAATTAAGCCCCTAAATTAGACTATGTTATGATTGTATGCAAAAATGGATATGTAAAATTACTCCCCCTATTTTAAACTAGATGCTACTAAATTATAAATGCAAGAGCAATTGTAACAAAGGTGTCTTAACCAAAGCAATAAACCTATAAAAATAATTATTAGTAGCCTAAGCACACAATCTTCGACATTCAAAGATAGCTACACAATAGGTTAGTAACCATATTGGCCAAAAGCATAAAACTAAACTATTAGATATAAATGCATAGAAACATAAGACATATGTGCAACAAGATGGATTAAATGTGCAGGAATATCATATGTGCAACAAGATGAGTTAGATGAGTGGGAACAGAGTTCAAATGCATAGAAAGATTATTTTTGTTCCTCTAGGCTTTGTTCTTGGTATGGATGCGCAAGATTGGAACTCAAATGTGCAAGAATGACCTGTTACGACTGTAAGCACATAAAAAATCCAATTTTTATGTTAAATCCAGGATACGGCCCCATGGTGGGCACGAAAATGTGATTGATAATTTGGAAACAATAGTAAAAACCTAATAAGCTACCACAATACTCTCAATTTCTACTTAAACCAAAATCACCAATGAAACTAAGAAAAATACAGAAATTGAAGAAAACATAGTTTATACCTTCAAATGCAAACTTCTCCTTTGTGTTCCATTGTGTCCTATCTTCTCAAGATCTTGATTTTTCTGATTGTGATGGTGCTCTCAGAATTGCACTTCTTTTTTTCAAGATGACTCTAAGATGACTGGGCTTGTGGATTTTATGCAATGTACATAATCCTACAATGCAAGACTATGATAATGATCTTGATGAAGCTAATGTAATACTAATGATAATGATGAGATGAGGATAATGCTATGAAATCTAAGATACTATGAAGCTAAATGGTAGTGCAACAATGGAGATTGATTAAGGATGATGATATGCAAATGGGGGCCAAAGGCACACTTGGATACTTGATATGATTTTTGCAGCATGTATGTATGATTGCTCTTGTGATGCAAAATGAGGGTGAGGAGCTTCCTTTTATAGGTCAAGGATGGCTTAGATCCAAGTTTCAAAAGATCCATGGTTGAGGAATTGGTCTTGTGACATGTAGGGTCAAGATTTAATTGGTTGGATGAGGGGAGATATAGAGGGAGCATGTTCCTACTATGTTGACAAGATGGAGAGATATGTGGGACAAGGAGCCACATGGTAGGATGCTCACAAAGACTATGAGAGAAAAATGGAAGAAGGAGTCTATGTTTGTTGGAAAGTGAGAGGGAATATCAGGCTCATGAGATAAGTGTCTCATAGTCAACTTTGATCATGGTGATGTGGAGAAACCAACTTCTACAAAGTAGGGATGGTTGAGAGGAAATAGGACATGTGTTGAGGATAAATGTTTAATTAAATATTATTAATATTTAATTTATGGTGCAACATGGAGGTTGTCAAATGATGTGTAGGGTGATGTGGATGAATGATGTGGATTTAGGAATATGACTTTGTCTTACAAGAATAATTAAACAATTAGGATTATCTAATTAGAGATGACTTTAGAGGAATAAATTAATTTTAATTGTTGGAAGAATATGATGAATGTGAATCAAATTTAAATAAATTAGTATATTTATTTATTGATAGAGGAATAAGAATAAAATAAATATAAAATATTTATTTAATTCATCTCAAGCCATTTTTAGGTGTATACAATAACAATCATTCATGTGGCTGTAACAGTCATAACAATCATTTAATATGATTGATTCTTACTTATAAAACAATCCATATGATTGTTATCACAACAAAAGTGGGAATGGTTTCCTTTGGAGAAATGCCACTGAAACATATGTTGTCCTACAGTGAAAGAAACATACCCATATGACCTATTTTTGCTACTAAATCTACTTTTTAACTTGACCATGACTTCTCAAACATGAAACCTTTAATCTAAAATCTCTGCTTGAAAGTTTAGTTTTTCTTGCATGTAGATCATATGGGCTTCTATCCATTCCTTAAACTTTAACTACTTTCATGGAATTAAAAGTACCTTTGTCTCATTTGCTTACAACCTTGCATGTAGTCTTGGTCTCCCCATGATGCTTGTTTTTGACATTCGTAGACTTCTCCTACTACCACTACTCTTTTGACCTTTTGACTATCCCTTAAGAGTTGCTGACTATGGACCTCTATCTGTTGTCCTTTGTCATTCTCACTACTGTCTCCATTTCATGTTGGAGCTCCTATTTAGCCCTACTCCTTGACAAGACATCCAAGGCTCCATATATCACTATTAAACATGGCCGATAGTCTCCTTATCAGGCCTCCAAGCATTATATATGCCTCATAAGGACATGACTGTCATCATGTCTTCTTGAGTCTCTTCACTATTTTTGTATTCTCCTTGTCTTTATGCATTTTCCCTTCATATCTATGATGACTAATCTAAGGTGTAGCTTACAAGAAATATGAACTAGATGAAGGAGTGTGGCTTCTTTTTTGGTGCAGATCTCACTTTTTTTTAAATCAATTTCATTTGCATATGGTGGCAAGGAACACATTGTTCCAAAATGCTTTAGTTTCATGCAGTGGAAAGGTGCTAGGACTGAAATTTTTCATTCCATCGCACCTGGGGCTGAATGAACTTTGCCAAAGTATCGGGGTGGGTGAGTAAATGCCAAGGGAGGTCTCATTTCATGTGCCAAGCATCCTAGTCATTCGGGGCAGCATGCTACTAGCAAAGTCCCTTAAGATCCCTAAGACCAAAAAACTACCAAACTATGATGGAGCAGTTCTTAGAATTCAAGGTAGCTGGGAAGATTCCATTTAGATCTACAGGTGCATGTGGGGTTTGTCCACTATAACCTCTCTCATTTTTGGTCAACTCCAGTCTGTTTGACTGTGACAAAATCAAATGCATTCTTGCAAATGCTTCAGTTTCATGCAGTGGAAAGGTGCTAGGAGTGAGATTTTGCATTCCATAGCTCATGGGGCCGAATGGAATTCTCCAACACATCGAGGTGGAGGAGTAAATGCCAGGGGAAGTCTCATTTCATGTGCTAAGCATCCTAGTCATTCAGGGCCATAGGCTATCGACAAAGTCCCTTAAGATCTGTAAGACCAAAAAATGTCAAACTATGACGGAGCAGTTCTTAGAATTCATGGCAACTGGAAACATTTTGTTTAGACCTACAAGTGCATGTGGGGTCCATACAAAATAAAATCTCTCATTTTTGGTCAACTCTAGTCCGTTAGACGTGTCAAAATCAAATGCATTCTTGTAAAATGCTTTAGTTTCATGCAGTGGAAAGGTGCTAGGAGTGACATTTTGCATTCCATAGCTTGTGGACCTAAACAGACTATGCCAACACATTGGGGTGGGTGGGTAAATGCCAGGGGAGGTCTCATTTCATGTGCCAAGGGTCCTAATCATTTGAGGCAGTAGACTACCAGCAAAGTCACTTAAGATCCGAGCAAAAATTGCCAAACTTTGATGGAATAGTTCTCACAATTCATGGTAACTAGGAACATTTTGTTTGGACGTACAACTACATGTGGGGTTTGTCCATAATAACCTCTCTTGATTTTGGTCAACTCAAATTTTTTTGATTGTGCCAAAATCAAATGAATTCTTGCAAAATGCTTCAATTTCATGCAGTGGAAAGGTGCTAGGAGTGATTTGAATTCCATAGCTTGTTGGGGCCAAACAAATTGCACCAGTGCATTGGGGTGGGTAGGTAAATGCCATGGGAGGTTTATTTTGTGTGCTAAGGGTCCCAATCATTCGAGGCAGTAGGCTACTATCAAAGTTACTTAAGATCCTAAGAGCAAAAACTACCAAACTTTGACGGAATAGTTCTCAGAATTCATGGTAACTAGGAATGTTCTGTTTGGACCTATAGGTGGATGTGGGGTCTATATAGAGTAACCTCTCTCAGTTTTCATCAACTTAAATCCATTTGACCGTGTCAAAATCAAATGCATTCTTGCAAAATGCTTCAATTTCATGTAGCACAACCTTGCTAGGTGCCATATTTTTTATTCTGCTCGTCGTGGGGCTGAACAAACTATGCCAATGTGTTGGGGTAGGTGGGTAAATGCTAGGGGAGGTCTCATTTCATGGGCCTAGCATCCCAATCATTTTGGACATCAACCTACCAACAAACTCCCTTAAGATCCCTTTGACCAAAAAATTTCCAAACTATGATGAAGCAGTTCTCAGAATTTGTGGTAGATGGGAACATTTCATTTAGACCTACAAGTGCATGTGGGGTCCTTCCACAATAACCTCTCTTAGTTTTTGTCAACTCCAGCCTGTTTGACCGTGCCAAAATCAAATGCATTCTCGCAAAATGCTTCAGTTTCATGTAGTGGAAAGGTGCTAGGAGTGACATTTTGTATTCCATAGCTCATGGGGCCGAATGGACTGTGCCAATGCATTGGGGTGGGTGGGTAAATCCCAAGGGAGGTCTCATTTCATGTGCCAAGGGTCCCAATTGTTCTAGGTAGTAGGCTACCGACAAAGTCACTTAAGATCCTGTTGGTAAACATATTTGTCACTGCGAAATAACCTTTGAAAATGACTTGTTGCCCTTAGAGCGGTGACTAAATTGTCCCAACGGTTGGAGAAGTTGTTATTGAATTATCAACTTTCCTCTATGTTTGTGAGGGGCAGCTCCCTCATATGATGGGGGGTATTTGTGGTTTTTGTATACTTTTAACCTAAAAATACAAAAAGGAGAAAAAGAAAAACTAACAATAAAGATGATTAACAAAAACCCTAGTAGTAGACATATGAATACTGGTTCAGATTTCATAAAGTTGAAACAATATATGAGGGGATTTCACCATAAAAGCTAGAAACTAGGTTCCTAAACTAGTATGATGAATTGCATAGCAAATGCTTTAATATGTGACAACGATGAAAGAAGGATAAAACACAGATCTCAACACACGAAGAGATATGTTATCATGACACATTCAAATCAAGATACCAAGAATGATTGTGCTTCATTACATCAATTGCACACTTAAATGTTTCAATGGATGACCCATGATCTACACAATGACACAAAAGTATTACCAATCTAACATACAAAAAATTAGTAACAATAACTCAGAAGTAACATTGGAACACATGAACCAAATGCATTCTTTATTATTCTTTCATGAAATTATACAACTTCAGAAAGCCTTCATGTACAAAGTATTACATCAAAACTCTCTGAAAAACTTCTCCATAAGTTCCCCTCAAAAAGTCTCTTCTAAAATGTCCATCGCTATACATATGAAATAACCTTGTATTTATAGGCTTCTCTCTTGTAACTATCTCATAACCAATTTGTAACTACCTTTTTGGAAAAATAATAGACCTTATTTTTTTGTTACTTTTTACATCACTTTTTTTTGGATATAAGGTTTATTTTCTAATTTTCAAGTACAATTAAGTGACATAAGTCACTTTTACAAAAAGGTAACAAGAATTTGTAACTTCAAGTAGTGGATTTCACTAAGTTACTTTTCATCACTTTTGCTCCATCTTCATGGTAAAATCTTGCTAAATGTTGATGACTCCTCTGCATACCTGAATCTTAGACTCATGTGTCCGTGCAGAAATATATGGAAATAATATGTATTTTACTGGGAATGCCAGCATGATAGACGTAGATTACACACCAGTGTCACATTTTCCTGCTTTGATTGCAATCATAAAATGTCATTGCCATCCCCTACTCATATAACTTCACATAATTATGAATAGAAGGCCAGTTGAAGGAGACAATACATGTTCTTCTTACTTCACATATCCTATGAATTGATAGAAATGCTTGATTTTCATACCTTACAACACCAAAATGTGTCATTCAACTAGTCCTTTCCTTTCTCCAATTCATTGATTTTCTAGCATGCTCTTGATCCTTGTTTTTCATGGAACAACGAGTAAACTTCTAACCATTTAGATGATTCAAATTACACATGAGAGTGTCAATCCACTCACATTTTCTTGAGTTTGGCACTCTTGTTACAATTGTTAACTCTCTTATAGAATAATTCAATAAAGTTCATCTAACTCAATCCATTCGATGGAGAGACCATGATAATTTCATTGTGCTATGCTGATTAGCTTCCCCAACTTTCTATTCATGATAAGTTGAACCCTCTTGGCTTGTATATTGCAAGACACATGATGCATGAAAGGAAGTACGTTATAAGAGTTGGAGAAACACCTTTTCTCTACATTGCATAACTTCAATGCTTCTACCAGCTGATCCTACTGCCTGGTTCTATTCTCTGATCCATCAAACTACTATTTTCCACTGTCGTAGAACTCAAAGATGAATTGTTTTAGTCCATGCACAGAGTCATAGTAAAACAATAACATGAAAATTTTCTCTTTAGTAGCTACATATGCTTGAAGAGTTCATCCATTATAGATAATATTTACAAGGATCTTCAATGTACCATACTGGCAAAGCTTTGCATATAAACCATGCTCCCATGGTAGTGACTTAGCTAACATTATCTGCATAGTTTTTTCGAATACTAAATGAAATATGTTTTATTTGTGGTAAGGTTCATGTCATAATATTACATTAAATTACTTGCTATTGATTGAAGTGACATGTCTCACTATAGTGTTCATTGTTCTGCAAATTTCAATGTCGTGAGTCTAATTTGATTTGTCTTCTTTCCTTTGAGGTTTGTCCACCAAGAAGCTCCTTGTCCATCTAAAATTCCTCCACCCTCATCTGTTAAGCCAATCAAATTCCTAAAATGTAGCCAATAATTTTTTCTTGTTTCAGTCCATAAGCTATTATCTGTTGAAGCAGTCTCTCCCGTTACAAGAAGGTTGGGCTATGTTGGAGCATACTTGCTTCATACACCTCATGTATCGTACCACTCAAAGTATACATATTAGATGATTTCATTTTGAACTTTTGGTGTGTTTCTTGAGAAGTTAACAATGCTTGATAACCATCATGCAACTCGCAAGTATCATAGCTCAACTGGTTTAGAGCCCTGGATGAATAAGATTCTACATCACATTCCTCCATTCTAGCTGTTTGCTGATCCTTGAAGCTTTTCCTAGGAAAATGTTCATTATTTTCTCTCACTACTTTTACTTGTGCTGGACTTTCAGATGTTTACGACCAAGTACAACTATCAATTGCATTTTCTTTGAGAGTTTCTAAAACCTTTTCAACAGATTTAACCACAAAAAATTATAGCCAAGCAATGAAGAAACAAAACCCTCTTTCCTATTATCACTGAGAGAAAGGTATGTAGAAATCAAAACACTTGTCGCATCTAACTCTAATCTTTCCACGAAGACCTCAACCTAGCATTCAACCTCATTCAAAAGCCCTCATTTTGGTGCAGAGCAGAAGGATGCTGGAAAAGGTTGTGGAGTTTGGTTTTACACTTTCTAGTTACATTCATTTGAAAGTCTCCAAGACCTTTTCAACAACACCATTTTATGTATTTTCTATGCCATTGGAGTGCATGAAATGGCTTTTCTCTGATGCATGTTGTCAAATAGTTCATTGCCGTGTTATGTTTCTGTATTTTACATATATGTCTACCGTGGCACTTCAAACTACAATCTCTAAACAAACTCTCTTCCATTTATTTTGTGATGGATGTTCATTCTTTGTTCAAAAGCCCCCATTTGGGCTTGGTCTAAGAGGATGCTAGTAGTTTTGTGGTTTGGCTAGAAACTTGCCAAAAGCATTTACTTACATATCTCCAACGAACTTATAACAAACCCATTTGTTGCATATTGCAACCATTGCATTATAGTGCTTTATCCATGCTTCCTCATCTTGTTCTAAAGCTTTGATTGTGGTACAAATGAGAGGATATTGGTATACTAATTACTTTTGTTTAGAAAGTTTCTTAGAATATTCACAACAATCTGTTATGTGCAGAGATGAAAGACTTATTTATTGGTAGTTATAATAACTGCTTCCTCATTAGCTCTTTATCAAAATTTTGAGTGGTTCTTAAAACCTCATCGCTAGCCAAAGGCACTTTTGAAAGTGATTATATTCTCCAATGATAGAAGTCCTCTTCATGGGCATTTCAAGTTGCTTTTGAAAGTGTTTTAACTATCCAATAATAGAAGAAACTTCCTTTGTCAGTGATTTAGGTACTTTCAAAACTTCAATCGACAGTGAATGGACATTTTAAAACCAATTTGTACACCTGATAGAAGATCAAATCACCTTCTAAAAGGCTTTATCGGTGCTTAGGGTGGCATTCACAACCTCATCAGACTTTTAAATAGTTTTTAAAACTTATTGGAATGACCGATGCATTTTGATTTTCAATGAATTTGGTGCATGAGGATTTATCTTCTTAAGTAGTTATAATAACTACTTGTTTCTAGATGGCTTGAATCAAGAGTTGAAGATGGTTTTGAAAGTCTTTCATCGACAAGTCAAACGTAGTTCATAACTTCACAACTGCTAAGATTAAAAACTTGCACTTTTTAATAAGTATCATCGGCCTTAACACGAGCTTCATTGGTGTTTTAAGGCACTTTTAAAACTCTTTAAAAAAAATAAATTCTACCTTGAAATTTGAATATAGGGGTCTCCCTAGCATTTAAAATGATATCCACTTCTTAAAACCTTTTAGGCCCCATAGTGATTTTAACGCCTTTGGAGATGTAATAAAATTTCAACTTTATCATCACACTAAAAAATTCTCAGACTCAAGTGAAGACCAGTGGAGGTTTGAAAACCAAATTTGTTCACCATCTCCTTAGTTATAAAATCAATTTAAAAATATCGATGAATGCGTGATCATATATTGGATTTGAAGGATGTTTGAGCATGGATGGAGATTGCTTGACCTGGTAACTCTGCAAGTACAAACGATGGCGTAATACACATAACTTTTAGCTGCTCTAATATTTTCTCATGAAAATTTTCCAAATTGTCCATACTAATATCATGAGACCCCCCTGTCAGACGATTCTACTCCAATCCTTATGGAAACCATGATTTATTCGCTTTCACAAACTACCTGCCGAAAACTTGAAGTTTTAAAATATCGCAAACCAGAAGGCGTATGAACCTAAAAAGTTGCCACATTAGGAGAAATAGACATATAAACATTCCTATAAAATGATTTCTTTCCATCTGCTATAAATCTTCAAATTTAATTATTTTTGTGATTTTTCTACATAGCAGAACTGCTTCTAGGACTTCTGCTGAAACCAACAAACAATTCCTCCTTCAAACTAGAAATCAGCTTGACACTTCAAGAGAGTTTTCAACATAGAAAATTTTGACGTCAAAGTTTAAAATTTGGTAAGTTTGAAACGAGGCCAATAGATCTTAAGAGCAAAAACTACCAAGCTTTGACAGAATAGTTCTCAGAATTTGTGGTAGCTACGAACATTTCATTTAGACCTATAGGTACATGTGGGGTCTGTCCACAATAACCTCTCTCAGTTTTGGTCAACTCAAATTTGTTTGACCATGTTGAAATCAAATGCATTCTTGCAAAATGCTTCAGTTTCATGCAGTACAACATTGCTAGGTGCCATATTTTTTGTTCTGCTCATTGTGGGGCTAAACTGACTACACCACCATGTCAGGGTGGACGGGTAAATGTTAGCGGAGGTCTCATTTTGTGTACCAAGCATCCCAATCATTCTGGGTTGTAAGCTACTGACAAAGTCAAAAGTTGCTAGGATTGAAATTTTGCATTCGATAGGTCTTGGGGTCAAACCAACTGCACCAACACATCTAGGTGGGTGGGTAAATGCTAGGGGAGGTCTTGTTTCGTGTGCCAAGTGTCTTAGACATTCCAGGTTGCAAGATACTGGCAAAGTTAAAAGGTACTAGGAGTGATATTTTGTATTCCACAGCTCGTGGGGCCAAACCAACTATGCCAGTGTGTCGGGGTGAGTAGGTAAATGCTAGGGAAGGTCTTGATTTGTGTGCCAAGGGTCCCAGTCATTCCAAGCTATAAGCTATAGACAAAGTCACTTTATTGGTAGCTTGCAACTCGAAGTGACTGGGATGCTTGGCACAAGAAATGAGACCTCATTTACCCACCCACTTCAACATGTTGGCATAGTCGGTTCAGCCCCATGATGAGCAGATCAAAAAATATGGCTCTTGGCAAGGTTGTGATGCATGAAACTGAAGCATTTTGCAAGAATGCATTTGATTTCGACATGTTCAAACAGATTTGAGTTGACCAAAAATGAGAGATGTTATTATGAATGGACCCCACATGCACCTGTAGGTTGAAACAAAATGTTCCCAACTGCCACAAATTTCAAGAACTGCTACATCAAATTTTGGCAATTTTTGCTCTTAGGATCTTAAGTGACTTTGTTGGTAGCCTGCTAC
This sequence comes from Cunninghamia lanceolata, assembly GCA_027924645.1. Classification (NCBI taxonomy): domain Eukaryota; kingdom Viridiplantae; phylum Streptophyta; class Pinopsida; order Cupressales; family Cupressaceae; genus Cunninghamia; species Cunninghamia lanceolata. The sequence continues at coordinate 14,593,807 of BSBN01001048.1, forward strand.
CTTGAATGATTGGGACCCTTAGTACATGAAACAAGACCTCCCCTAGCATTTACCTACCCATGCCGATGCATTGGAATAGTTCATTTAGCCCCATGAGCTATGGAATGCAAAATGTCACTCCTAGCACCTTTCCACTGCATAAAATTGAAGCATTTTGCAAGAATACATTTGATTTAGGCATGGTCAAGCAGACTGGAGTTGACCAAAACTGAGAGAGGTTATTGTGGAAGGACCCCACATGCACCTGTAGGTCCAAACATAAAAGTTCCCAGCTACCACAAATTTTGAGAATTGTTCTGTCAAAGTTTGGCAGATTTTTGGTCTTAGGGATCCTAAGGGACTTTGTCGGTAGCCTACTGCCCATAATGACTGGGATGCTTGGCCCACAAAACAAGACCTCCCATGGCATTTACCCACCCACCCTAACGCATTGGCACAGTCTATTCGGCCACACGAGCTATGGAATGTAAAATCTCACTCCTAGCACCTTTCGACTTTACCGGTAGCTTGTAGCCTGGAACGAATGAGACACTTGGTACATGAAACAAGACCTCCCCTAGCATTTACCTGTCCACCCAGATGTGTTGGCATAGTTAGTTCAACCCCACAACCTATGGAATATAAAATTTTAGTCCTAGCAACTTTCAACTTTGTCAGTAGCTTACAACTTAGAATGATTGGGATGCTTGGCACACAAAATAAGACCTCCCCTAACATTTACCCACCCACCCTAACATGTTTGCATAGTTAGTTCAGCCCCACGATGAGCAGAACAAAAAATATGGCACCTGACAAGGTTGTGCTGCATGAAACTAAAGCATTTTGCAAGAATGCATTTGATTTCAACATGGTCAAACAGATTTGGGTTCACCAAAACTGAAAGAGGTTATTGTGGATGGACCCCATGTACACTTGTAGGTCCAAATAAAACATTCCTAGCTTCCATGAATTTCAAGAACTATTATGTCAAATCTTGGTAGTTTTTGCTCTTAGGATCTTGAGTGACTTTGTTAGTAGCTTGCTACCTCAAATGATTGGGACCCTTGGCACATGAAACGAGACCTCCCTTGGCATTTACCCACCCATCCTGATGAATTGGCACAGTCCGTTTAGCCCCATGAGCTATGGAATACAAAATGTCGCTCTTAGCACCTTTCCACTACATGAAACTAAAGCATTTTGTAAGAATGCATTTGATTTTGGCACAGTCAGATAGACTAGAGTTGACCAAAACTGAGAGAGATTATTGTGGATAGACTCCACATGCACCTGTAGGTCCAAATAGAATGTTCCCAGCTTCCACGAATTCTAAGAACTGTTCCGTCAAAGTTTAGTAGGTTTTTGGTCTTAAGGTGTTGGTATGTGGCGACTGATCATGCAAGTATTGTATTTTTTTCTTTTTTGCTTGTTCGGAGTCAGTTAATTTTTCATTAACTAACAAAAGAAAAATGACATTGTAAAACCCTAATTCTAGAAGCTTCCAAAAAGCTTGATATAAGTAGCTGGGATGTATGTTGCGAGTATGGAATTCATGAGATTATAATCTGTTTTGCACTGGATAATAAAATCATTAGATGGCTGAGTTTCTGTGGATGTAGCCCATATTGGGTGAACCGCGTTAAATTTATGTGTTGATCTCTTTTGTGTCATTCTTCATTATTATATTTGGGTTATTTAATCTGCATATAATTGTTAGTGTTTAATGCTCTGATCTACCTAAACCCTAACATAAGAATCCTAAGGGACTTTGTCAGTAGCTTGCTGCCCAGAATGACTAGGACGCTTGGCCCATGAAATGAAACCTCCCCTGGCATTTACCCGCCCACTCCGACACGTTGGTGCAGTCTGTTTGGCCCCATGAGCTATGGAATGCAAAATATCACTCCTAGCACCTTTCGACTTTGCTGGTAGATTACATCCTAGAATGACTGAGACACTTGGTGCATGAAACGAGACCTCTCCTAGAATTTACCCACCCACCTAGACGTATTGGCATAGTCAGTTCGACCCCATGACCTGTGGAATTCAAAATTTCATTCCTAGCAACTTTTGACTTTGTCAAAAAACTTATAGTCCAGAATGACTGGGATGGTTGGCACACGAAATGAGACCTCCCCTAACATTTACCCACCCACCCTAACATGTTTGCGTAGTCATTTCAGCCCAACGATGAGTAGAACAAAAAAATATGGCACTTGGCAAGATTGCGCTACATGAAACTGAAGCATTTTACAAGAATGCATTTGATTTCGACACGGTCAAACAGATTTGAGTTTACCAAAACTGAGAGAGGTTATTGTGGAAGGACCTCATATGCACTTGTAGGTGCAAATAGAATGATTCCCAGCTACCATGAATTCTAAGAATTGTTCCATCAAAGTTTGGTAGTGTAACGTCAGAAAATGTCCCCTTGGGGGCTTTTCCCTCATAAGGTTTAGCTCACGGGTCTCTTAGCTGCATTTAGGACATATTACATCATATTTCAATATCCTGACGAGAAAACCCCTAAGTTTCTAGGCAAATAGGACCTAGGGGGACCACTTGAGATAACCCCTGCCCAAAATAGGGGGAGGACTTGGGCGCTCGCACCCTAGTCCTACCCTATTTTGGGTCAATGCCAATTTTTGGGTGTTGGCTTGTGACCGTTATTTGGGTTCTATGCCGACACGGTAAGTTTGAATTATGAAATTCTTCATGGGAGTGTTTGTAGTTGCATATATAAACATGTTTAGGCATTCATTTAAAAACTAGATTGTTATTGTGAACTTTATGCATCCTAAAGGTGATTCAAGGCTTTCATTGTGTTGCAAGAGTAGATTTGTGTTGTCTGTGTTTGTGTTTGCAGATTTGATCATCCATCTCCTCATGGAATGAAGAGCTTCTTCCTCCCATGAGATCTTCACTACAAGGTGATATCTATTGTGATTATTGAGTATTTATCATTTGGTTTTTACCTCTGCCTCCCAAGGCATGTACTCTCTATTTGACAACAGTGTTTGGAAGGCTTGAATGTCTCTCCAGGGCTTGACTAAGGCAAGCCTCTAAACACCACAACCACCTCCCAAAGTTTTCATGATTACAAGTTGCAGGTTGGAGTTGCAAACAAAGTGAAGTTGCAGGAGCGTACAACAGAGTGTCAAGATTGTAGATCAGTGAAAGAAACAACTACCTAGACTTGGGAGGCCACTCATTAGTCCTCAAAGTTCTACAATGGGAGAATCTCTGGTACAACAGATATAGGTTGTAGACCTTGTTTCCAGATCTTGACAAAAAGTAGGGCCTTGGATTCAGGTACCTGCTCTTTAGTCCCTAATTTTTTGCCTTGGAACCCCAAAAATAGGTGCATAGTTATTTGATATTTTACATCCTTCTGCAGAAGTATTTTTTGTATTTCCTTTGTTTACTGTTGTATTTGCATAATTAGGGTTTTAAGGTACAATTAAGCATAAGAGAAGGAAATTGTCAATCTAATCATAAAAATCTAAGTTTCCCTACATCTCAATAGTGACCTAGGGTATGATAATACTATTATAGGTATGGCTCTAAACAGTGTTGTCATTGATGTCAACATACTCCTGTTGCATTGGTGTCAAGAATTGGATGAGGTATGTGTTGAGGATATTGAGAAAATTAGCCCCATCAGAAACAAGAGAAGAATAGTAAAGATAGTGAAGTTCTATGAAGCAAAGATCCCAAATAGTTAAAGATTAGAGTATGCGAATCAAAGGGTTTGTAGATATGTGTCTGAAGGTTGTCCAGTCAAGATTTCAGAGGTCCGCATGAAGATCTAAAGAAGTTATGGGTATATGAGTAGAACCTATTCTGGCAGCTATTCAGTGGTGACAGAATGGCACAAATAAGTCCGATAAGATCCAAAAATGTAATATCTTGCTCTACAGATCCGGTGGTATGTTTGGGAAGCTAACGTGAGTTACCAACTCAATTGGCATATGGTTTGGAGGTCCGTAAGTGATCCTTCTAGTATGACAGAGATGACCAGCTGTGCTCTTGTGATTCTGGATGAAGATGCAAATGATTACAACAAGCAGAAGTGGTACAGATGTTCTTGGTGATTCAAGCAATCTTGTGGAGGTCTCTAGATTGTGTCCATTTGTGTTGGCGATCTGCATTAAAGATTGAGCCTATAATTGAAGATTTACCTCCGGATAATGGTGTTCTTCCCAGTCCTGGCCGACCGGATGGTTTGTACCTATTGCAGATAATCTAGAAGATGTCTTGCAAGGTGTGGCATGTTCCTCGAAGAAGATTGAAGTCCCAGCTATGCGTGGCTGTCAGTGTAGTAATTTGCATGAAGCTTTTGTAATAAGTCAAGTTGTCTGTTTGTAATTGCTCTGTAATAAAATATGTATATGTTGTGCCGACTTTGATGATCATTCCAAAGTCAATAGCATGTATAAATAAGAATTGTGAAGTTGTTCAAAATGTATCCAATGTGGTCATGATGAAGTTGTGGTAAGGAAGAGGAGTGAAATAGCAGAGCAGAGGTGTTGAGCTTCAATGGAACTGAATCAAGCATAGTAAAGATGCTAACTTCTAGTTCAAGTTGGTAATACTTATTTTCTTCTATAGACAGTGAGTCTCTTGTAGGCAGTGTGCCTCTTGTGAGCAGTGTGCTCAGGCAGTGAGCCCTAATTGGCAGGTGCCATTTTATTTCTCATATTCTTTTAATAGAAAATAAAATCTTGGGTTAGTCACCCCGTGGTTTTTCCCTTAACCAGGTTTTCCATGTTAAAATCTTGGTGTTATTTGTGTTGAGTTTGTTTCTGCTCTTAAATTATTGCATTATGCTTTCATGATTGAATCTTTGATATGCTGTTGAAATGTAAGAAGGTTTTAAATAAATACGGAACATAATTTTGTGACAATTGATTCACCCCCCCTCTCAGTTGTCTATCCTTGAATCAACAATTGGGATCAGAGCCAAGTTCCTCTAAAAGATCTTAATCACTTGAGGAGATCTAGGATGTCTTCCTACAAGAAGGATAGTCCAAGGTTTGATGGAACTAAGTACACTCTTTGGAAAAGCCGCATGGAATTCCACTTGCAATGTATGGGAATGCAATATTGGACTATGGCTACAAAAAGGTATGTTCCCCCAAACAATGGTTAGACAACTATAGATGAAATCAGAGATGCTGAAGACAATCTTCGAGCTAAAGAAGCCTTACTTAGTGCCTTATCTAATTAAGAGTTGACAAATGTTATGGATTTAAAAACTGCATATGAGATTTGGGCAAAGCTGGAACTTCTGCATGAAGGAGACAAATATGTTAAATGTGCCAAGCTATAGAGTCTCAAAGGAAAATTTGAAAATCTAAAGATGAATGAAGATGAGAATATCACTACATTTATGCCAAAAGTAAATGAGCTTGTTTGTGGCATTAGGTGTGTTGGTGGAACCTTGGATGAAGATGAGATTGTTGCTAAAGTTCTCAGATCCCTTCCTCTTGCTTACAAACACAAGGTTGCTACTATTGAAGAATTCAGATCTTTTTCAAATATCTCAAGAGATCAGTTGGTTGGAAAATTAGCTGCATTTGAACTGGCTATGTTTGGAGATGCACCCTCCAAGACTGAATCTGCATTCAATGCTAGTGCCTCTGTAAAAAGAAAACAAAGGTATGATCCTGGAGAGAACTCTTCAAAGAAACCATCATGGTATGAAAAAGAAAGAAAAGATCTGGAAGAAGATGAATCAGAAGCTGCACAACTTGAAGCCCTTATTGCCAAGAGATTGCTAAGAGGATCTGATAAGTATGAAGGAAAACTACCTTTCAAATGTTTCAGTTGTAACAAGATTGGTCAAGATGTTCGGAAAGATTTTCAAAGCCTAACTCTAATAGATCAAGATTTTAAAAGAAGTGTTATTATGTTCAAGAAGATGATGATGAAGGAGTAACAGATGATGAATCTGAGATAGGAACTAAATTTAGAAGTGACTGGGTGTTTATTGACATTAAGGAAGAAGATCCAATGCCTATTGAATCTGCCAATCATAAGATAGAAAGAGCTTTGGCTGCTCAGGTTGAAGAAAAGGATGAATGGGTCATCAATAGTGGATGCTCTCATCATTTGACTGGCGACAAAAACAAGTTCATAAACCTAGAAAGATATGAAGGTGGAGTTGTAAAATTTGGAGATAATTCTGCTGGCAGAATTAAAGGTAGAGGAACCATTTCCTTTGATGGTAAGAACAAAACTAGTGATGTTCTATATGTTGAAGGTTTAAAGCATAATCTTCTCAGTGTTGGGCAGTTGGTAGACAAAGGTTATGATCTCCGGTTCAAAAATGGAAAATGCAAGATCTTTGAAAGCTCCGGAACTGAGATTGCATCTGGTACTCAGACAAAAGGTAACATCTTTCACTTAGTTGGTACTGGAAAAAGTTTCTTATTTGTTCAAATTGATTAGAGTTGGTTGTAGCATAGGAGAATGTGTCATGTGAATTTTGATAATATTATTAAGATAAGCAACACCCAGGCTATAAGAGATCTTCCAAGATTGATGAAACCTAATAGCTTGTGCAAAGAATGTCAATTAGGTAAGAAGAATAGAGTCTCATTCAAAAGTAAGGAAATTTCTTCATCTGGATTGTTGGACTTGGTGCACACTAATCTATGTGGTCCAACAAGAATCAAGAGTCTACAAGGAGATAGATATTTCATGTTGCTGATTGATGACCTCTCCTGGATGATGTGGGTGACCTTCTTAAAAGAAAAATCTAAAGCACTTGAGAAGTTCAAAATATTCAAGGCTATGGTAGAAAATGAAACTGGCATAAAAATAAAATGCCTTAGATTTGATAGAGGTGGAGAATTCACATCCAAAGAGTTCATTGAATTCTGTGAGAAACATGGGATAAAAAGATAGTTATCCACTCCAAGGACTCCACAGCAGAATGGAGTAGTGGAGAGAAAGAACCGGACCATATAGGAAGCTTCTAGGACCATGATGATGGAAGAAAATGTTCCTTAGATCTATTGGAGAGAAGCGGTGAGCACAACCATTTATACTCTTAACTGGGTACAAATAAGAGGCAAGATTGGTAAGACTCCTTACAAGCTTTGGTTTGGTATCACTCCTACTGTGAAGTATTTCAGAGTCTTTGGTAGCAAATGCTATATCAAAAGAGATGAAGACCTTGGCAAGTTTGATGCCAAAAGTGATGAAGGAATATTCTTGGGTTATTCTACTCAAAGCAAAGCTTACTAGTGCTATAACAAGAGATTAAGGAAGATTGTGGAAAGCACAAATGTGAAAGTTGATGAAGGCATGGAAAATCCCTCAAGATACTATGAGTATGAGGCTGACGATCAAAATGTTATCTCAGACCAAGAAGAACAAGTTCAAACTCCAGTCCAAATTCAGATTGATCCGGAGAATCCAGAAACACAAGAAGAAGAAACAAGATTGAATGAACCCATCCAAGAAGTAGAAGTACAAGTGATTCCCAAGACTCCCAGGTATGTAAGACTGAATCATTCTGAAGATTAGATCATAGGAGATAGAAGCAAAGGTGTTCAAACAAGTAGAAATATTTCTCAAGATTTAGTGAAGTAAGTTGAACCAAAAATGGTAAGTGAAGCATGCAATGATGAAATTTGGATTAAAGCAATGAAGGAGGAATTAATGTAGATTGAAAAGAATCACACTTGGGATCTTGTTTTTAGACCTAAGGACAAAAATGTGATTGAGACTAAGTGGGTCTTCCGGAACAAACTAAATGAAGATGGTTAGGTAATAAAAAACAAAGCCAGATTGGTCTGTAAAGGCTATTCTCAAGTGGAAGGAGTTGAATTTGAAGAGAATTTTGCTCTGGTGGCAAGGATTGAAGCAGTTAGACTATTTCTTGCCTTTCAAGGTATATCAGATGGATGTCAAATCTGCTTTCCTAAATGGTGATTTAGAAGAAGTATACATTGAGCAACCAGATGGATTTCAACTGTCTGATAATGGAGATATGGTCTACAAATTAAAGAAGGCTTTGTATGGACTCAAACAAGCCCCAAGAGCTTGGTATGAAAGGTTGGACAAACATCTTCTAAATATTGGTTTTAACAAAGGTACTGCTGACAGTAATCTCTATTTTAAGATTGATCATGAAAATATCTTGATAGTTGAAGTATTTGTTGATGATATTATTTTTGGAGGAAAGGATAGTATGTGTAAAACTTTTGCAAATCAAATGAAAAGTGAATTTGAGATGTCCATGTTTGGTGAAATGAATTTCTTCTTGGGTCTGCAAATCACTCAAACAAAGAAAGGAATCTTCATATCTCGGACCAAATATGTGAAAGAATTATTAAAAAAATTTGGGATGGAGGATTCAAAGGCAATGAATACTCCCATGGCTACTGGATGTAAGTTGAGTAAGGATGTTGAATCTCCTAAAGCTGATCAGAAGACATATAGGTCTATGATTGGAGGATTGCTCTATCTCACTCAAACTAGACCTGACATTATGAATGTTGTTGGTCTTGTTGCCAGATTTCAAGCCGATCCTAGAGAATCTCATGTTATGGCAATCAAGAGAATTCTTAGATATTTGAAGGGAATAGTTGAGTATGGATTGTGGTATCCCAAGGATCATGATTTTTCTCTTCATGCTTATACTGATGATGACTGGGTAGGTGATGTGGATGACCGGAAGAGTACCAGTGGTGGTGCATTATTTTTGGGGAAAAGATTGGTTTCTTGGCTAAGTAAGAAATAAGAGGCAATATCTCTGTCTACTGTAGAAGTAGAGTATATTGCAGCAGCGAGCAATTGCACTCAAGTATTGTGGATGAAGCAAATGTTAAAAGATATCAGAGTGGAGTATGAAGAACCTATCACAATCTTTTGTGATAATTCAAGTGCAATAAACATATCAAAAAATCTGGTGCTGCATTCAAAAACAAAGCATATATCTATCACGTTTCACTTTCTAAGAGAACAAGTGAACAAGAATAAAGTCAGATTGGAGTTTGTGCCCTCAAAGGATTAGATTGCAGACATTTTTACCAAACCTCTATCTAAGGACACTTTTGAGTATCTTAGGGAGAAGCTAGGGGTTATTACCCCTCCGGTTCTAAATTAAGGTGCACTGATGTGCATCTATCCAGTAGAGCTCACAGTCATATGTTGTGATCTAGATTCATGCTAGGTGGCTGCTACTCAGGGGGAGCAGTCAGTGTGATTCTGAAGCATAAGAAGTGGTTGCAAGTATGTGCCCTTTGCCATTGATGTCAAAGGGGGAGAGAAGACATGTGAAAAACAAAAAAGTTGTTGCTCATCAAAGGGGGAGCAGTAGAGGAAGAGAAGACATCTGAATGATTGCTGATGTTAGGGGGAGCTATAGGAAAAATGTAGAGAAAACACAAGATGAGAATACAATAAAGACTCAACAAAAGGAGAAAAATATTGACCCTAATAGGCCAATGAAGCCCCATCATCATTCCTAATTTTTTAGGTATTAAAATCCCTAGTTAATTATATGGTCTCTTTAAAATTGGTATTCATTGGTAAAATATTTCCATTGCCCAATGCTAATGTGGAAATGATTTCACTTAAATGTTAAGGCTATTTATTTATTTTTAAAACAAAAGTCAAATGGATTGTGGTTATAACAAGGAGACAAAGAGAACGTTAGTAGAGGAAATAACTGGTATTAGCAATGCTAAAGTCACTAGGATTATTTTTGTCAAGTGGAGGGTAACAGTTCTTACATATATCTTAGTGATCTTACTAGACAAAAAATATCTATCATCATTCTAGTGTAGAGGTTCTTATCTAGTCTTTTTTCATGTATCATTTTCTTTATCTTTTTGGAATTGGGAGATGTAGAGAAGAAAATATGGGAAAATCAATCATCAAGTGCAATGGTACAATAAAAAAAGGAGATGAAAGGATGCACTGAAAACGTGAAGCAAACACAATAGATCTACTTCAATCAAGAGATTGGGCCACTCTACTTCATCCACAAGAACATCATGATTACTTACAGGTGGGCATCATGATTATTTATAGCTGAACACATGCTCAATCCTTTTAGTTAAACATGTCAATTTTGAGATTTCCCTATATTACAAATGTATGTGAATTAAAATAAAATCAATTGATGGCATGCTCAATCTTGATAGTTTAACATATAATGTTTCCATTGTAAATGTGTTTATTAAAAATAGATGCTCTAAAAGCAACTCTTGAGGATGCCAATTGGTTATGTCATGGTTAGCATGGTCAATTGACCTTTAGGGAGTTGAACTTGTTACATAGTAAGATTTATGGATTGTTCAAGATCTTGTTGAAGAGTTTGATCATAAATTGATAAGATAGTGATAAAAGCCTATGTGGTAACCATGCATTAAGAGTTGGACATTGTGCTATGGCATGGAGATTTATTACAAACAAGTGTTTCTATGGTAGTAATTGCAAGACTCTTGGTGAAGAACTCACTATTGCATCATGAGATAAGTGAGTTGCTAGAGCATGTATGGTAGTGCAAGTGCATATGTGGCAGTGTTGGAGTGCATGTAGTGACAATTGATAACATGTATATGTTCTAGAGAATGTTCTGAGGTATCGCAGGTGATAAGAAGCAATTAAGAGTTTCTCTTTGTTATTGCAAGCCATAGTTTGATTTTGGTTGCAGTGTAGGAAGACATGTACATGGTTCATGTGTTTTGGTCAAATTTTTTTGACTAAGTGTGAAGACAAGTATGACAAAAAAGCTAAGTATGGTGTACCCTTGTAAGCACTGAAAGTGTTGAATTATCACAATCAATCAAATATAAATCAGTCAATTGGCAGTAAAGAAGACATTCAGTATGATGACACACCTAGTCCCAATGATGAGAATGAGTTGAATGGCCAAGACGATGATAGAGATAATGATGATAATACTTTGTTATAGCAAGGTATCAATGACATAGTTCAAATTCAAGATACAACAATTTCTATTAGTGATTCAAGATACAACAAAATCACGTATATATCATATTTTAATGATTCTAATTCTATTAATACACATAATGATGAATTTTTTAACTTTGATAGTTCCACTTTTAGTGATTGTGAGTACTCTAAACAACATAAAGTGAATTAAATTGGACATAAATAACATACCTTAGAATTTGATATTCAAGTTGACCAATCCTCCAAAATTTGGCTTGAAAATCCTCAAATTGATCTTTTTGGCAAGTTTGATTATGAATTTTATATAACTCTAGAATATGATTAGTGAAATTTATGAAAAACAAACATATATCATCAAATTCAATCTATATGAATGGTAATTATCTTTGAAACAATATGAAACATGAAACTTTTAGTTTAAATAATCAGTTTTTTTCCAAAAACATGCAATACCAGTTCTTCTACGTTGAAAAAAAAAAAAAGGTGGTGGATTGATCAAACAATGATTCTTAAAATGTCAAAAACCATGAAAAAGCGTTTTCTTGTTCGATAGCATGCATGAAAAGCAAGGAATAACAAACAGGTGGGGTCTGAATCATAGATCCCACATGCTTTTTTCGCATTTTTTTTTCTTCCCAAAATGCGCTTGCATTATAACGCGCTCACGTTATAATACAAGTGTATTTTGGGAAGCATGAAATCTTTATACTTTCATGCATGCAAACAAGTATTTTAGTGTTTTCCCTCTATGTATAACTATATATTTATAAGTATATATCTGTAAATATATATCTATACAAACCTTTATGTATAAGTATACGTCTATCTCTCTATCTCCCTCTCTCTCTCTCTAAACCCCTAAACCCTAAATAATGCCCCTGAACCTTTATCTCCCTATCTCTCCCTCTCTAAACTCCTAACCCCTAAACCCCTATCTCCTTGTCTCTATCATCCCTTTACCTCTTAATCTCTCTACATGTGTCTCTATCCATGTCTCTCACCCTCTATCTCCCTATCTCTCCCCTTGGTCTCCTCTATATCTCCTTATTAGTCCTCTCTCTCTCTAAACCTAGCCTAAACCTCTAAACCTTAAACCCTAAATAATTCCCCTAAATCCCAACCCCTAAACCATAAACCCTGGAAGAAACCCTAAACCTCTATCTCCCTATCTCTCCTAATCTCTATCAATCCACTCTCTCTATCTCTCTCTAAACCCTAAACCCTAACCCCTAAACCCTAACTCCTAAACCCTAAACTTGAGCAAACCTAAACCCCTAAACCATAAACTTAAGAAACCCTAAACTCATAAACCTGACCAACCCTCTCTCTCTCTCTCTCCTCCCTCCATCTCCACCCTCTCTCCCTCTCCCTCCCTCTCCCTCTCCCTTTGTTGCAAGTATGGGCCTAACCGATGTTATCATTGATATCAACATACTCCTGTTGCATTAATGATAAGGACTAGATGAGCTGTGTGCTGAGGATATTGAGAAAATTAGTCTCAATCAGGAACAAGAGAAGAACAGGGAAGACAACAAGGTAAAAGTCTAAGATAGGATGAGTATCAGAAGATGTAGTTTAAAGGGTTTGTAGATATGTGTCTTAAGGTGGTCCAGTAGAGATTTTAGAGGTCCGCATGAAGATCTGAAGAAGATGTGGCTGTTCAAGTAAAATTGGTTCTGGCAGGTGTTCAATGGTGAAGAGTGACACAGATAGGTCCGGTGAGATCTGAAAATGTAGTATCATGTTCTACGGATTTAAGGGAGTGCTGAGGAAGTCTCTATGGAGTGTCAACTGGATTGGTTCATGCTTAAAAGGTCTGCAAGCATCAATTCCTTTGTGACAGTGATGACAGACTGTGTTCTTGAGGTTCCAGATGAAGGAGAGAAGGATTTCAGTAAGCAGATGAAGTGTGGATGTTCTTGGTGATTTAGGAAAGCTTGTGGTGTCTTTGGATCGTGTCCAGTTCATGTTGGTGGTCCGCATTGAAGTTGGAGTTTGCATTTGAAGAACAACTTCCAGATGATGGTGTTCTTCCTGAGACAGGCTGACTGGATGAGTTATACATCTTGCAGATGTTATTGTGGATGTTTGCTGACTTAGATGATCATTCCTAAGTCAATGTCTTGTGTAAATAAGGGATTACAAAGTCATTTCAAGTGTGTCCTTGTTGAGATGAGAATGTGGTAGAGAGGAGGAGAGCGAAAGGCAGAGCAGAAGTATTGAGCTTAATGGAACTGATTCAAGCATGATGAAGATGCTATTTTCCAGTTCAAGTAGATGATACTTATTTCTTTGTAGACAGTGTGTCTCTTGTAGGCAGTGAGCCTCTTGTGAGTAGTGTGCTCAGGCAGTGAGCCCTAATTGGCATGTGCCATTTGTTCTTTCTATTCTTCTAACAGAGAATACATTCTTTGGTTAATCACCCTGTGGTTTTTCCCTTAACCAGGTTTTCCACATCAAAATATGGTGTCTCATGTGTTAATATGTTTCTGCTCTTGATTTGTTACATTGCATGTTCATGATTAATTAATTATTATGTTGCTGAATTGTTAAGTGAAGTTAAGTGTGAAATTGGAAGAAAGTTTTGTACAACTGATTCACCCCCCCACTCTTAGTTGTGTGCCCTTAAATCTAACAATTGGTATCAGAGCCAAGTTCCTCTGAAGGGAGCTTAACCGCTTGAGGAGATCCAAGATGTCGTCTTACAAGAAGGATAGCTCGAAGTTTGATGGAACAAATTTTAATCTCTGGAAAGGTCGCATGAAATGTCACTTACAATGTATGGGAATGGCGTACTGGACTATGGCTACAATACAGTATGTACCTCCACAGGGTGGTCTAGAAACTCAAAATGAAATCACAGATGCTGAAAATAATCTGAGGACTATAGAGGCTCTTCTAAGTGCATTATCTAATTTAGAGCTCTCAAATGTTATCGACCTACCGACTGCTTATGAGATTTTGAAAAAATTGGAACTTTTGCATGAAGGAGACCAGTATGTCAAATGTGCAAGGTTACAGAGTCTGAAAGGGAAATTTGAAAATCTAAAAATGAGAGATGATGAAAATATTACTACTTTTATGCCAAGAGTGAATGAGCTGGTTTGTGGAATTAGAAATGCTAGTGGAGTCTTGGATGAAAATGAGATTGTTGGCAAAATTCTCAAATCCCTACTTGCTTCTTACAAAATCAAGGCTACTGCCATTGAAGAGTTCATAGCCCATACAACAATCACAAGAGATCAATTGGTTGGGAAATTGGCTGCATTTGAAATGACAGAGTTTGGAGATGAACCCCCCAAGACTGAATCTGCATTCAAAGCCAGTGCCTCTATGAAAGGTAAACAAAGGTTTGATCCGGGTGAAAACTCTTCAAGGAAACTCTCATGGTATGAGACAGCAAGAAAAGACCTGGAAGAAGAAGAAGCTAAAACTGCTCACCTTGAAGCTCTTATTGCAAAAAGACTGCTAAGAGGATCTGGTAAGTATGAAGGGAAATTGTCTTTTAAGTGTTGTAACTACAATAAGATTGGTCATTTTGCCTCAAAGTGTCTAGAAAGATTTTCAAATCCTAACAGATCAAGGTTCCAAAAGAATTGTTACTATGTTCATGAAGAAGGTGATAATGAAGGAGTAACAAATGATGAATCAAAAACAGGAAACAAATTTGGAAGTGAATGGGTGTTTATTGCCATCAAGGAAGAAGAACCAATATCCTCTGAATCTGTCAATCATAAAGTTGTAGAAAGAGCTCTAGCTGCCCAAATTGAAGAAAAGGATGATTGGGTCATTGACAGTGGATGCTCTCACCATATGATAGGTGACAAAAATAAGTTTGTAGATTTGGAAAGGTATGAAAGAGGACTGGTAAAGTTTGGTGACAATTCTGCTGGTAGAATCAGAGGTAGAGGAATTATTTCTCTTGATGGAAGAAACAAAACCGGTAATGTACTGTATGTTGAAGGATTAAAGCACAATCTTCTCAGTGTTGGACAGTTGGTGGACAAAGGCTATGATCTCCAGTTCAAGGATGGAAAATGCAAGATCTTTGAAAGCTCCAAAACAGAGATTGCATCCGGTACTCAAACTAAAGGTAATATCTTCCATTTGGTTGGTTCTGGTAAAAGTTGCCTATTTGTTCAAGTTGATCAGAGTTGGCTATGGCATAGGAGGATGTGTCATGTAAATTTTGATAATATCATCAAGATAAGCAATACTTAGGCTATAAGAGATCTTCCAAAATTAGTGAAACCTACTAATAGCTTGTGCAAAGAATGTCAATTGGGTAAGCTAAGCAGAGTCTCATTCAAAAGCTAGGAACTGTCTTCTACCGGATTATTGGACGTAGTTCATACTGATCTTTGTGGTCCAGCAAGAATCAGGAGTATGCAAGGTAATAGATACTTCATGTTACTAATTGATGACTATTCCCAGATGATGTGGGTAACCTTTCTAAAAGAGAAATCAGAAGCCCTTTAGAAATTCAAAATATTCAAGTCTATGGTAGAGAATGAAACCAGATTAAAACTAAAATATCTAAGGTCTGATAGAGGTGGAGAATTCACATCCGGTGAGTTTATAGAGTTCTGTGAGAAACATGGAATAAAGAGATAGTTGTCTGCTCCTAGGACTCCACAGCAAAATGGAGTAGTGGAGAGAAAGAATTGGACCATCTAGGAAGCATCTAGGACCATGATGATGGAAGAAATGTTCCTCAAATCTATTGGAGAGAAGCTGTCAGCACTACAGTCTATACTCTCAAATGAGTTCAAATCAGATGCAATACCGGTAAGACTCCTTATGAACTTTGGTTTGGTATCACTCCCACTGTAAGGTATTTCAAGGTCTTTGGTAGCAAATCTTACATTAAAAGAGATGAAGATCTAGGAAAGTTTGATGCTAGAAGTGATGAAGGAATATTCTTGGGATACTCTACTCAAAGTAAAGCCTACTGGTGTTACAACAAGAGATTGAGGAAGATGATAGAAAGTACAAATGTGAAGGTTGATGAGGGAATTGAAAAACCCTCAAGATTTTATGAATATGATGAAGATGATCAGAATGGTGTTCTGACTCAAGGAGCTCAAGCCCCTTCTAAAAGTTAGATTCAAACTAATCTGGTAAATCAGGAAGAAGATATAAGTCTCAATGAGCCTGATCAAGAATCAGAAGTACAAGAAATTCCCAAAGTTCCTAGGTATGTAAGATTGAATCACTCTAAAGATCAGATCATAGGTGATAAAAGCAAAGGAGTACAAACAAGAAGGAGAATTGCTCAAGATTCAGAAGAGTATTGTTTGATTTCAAAGATTGAACCTAAGATATTAAATGAAGCTTGCAATGATGAAAACTGGACTAAAGCAATGGAGGAAGAACTGGTGCAAATAGAGAAAAATCACACTTGGGATCTTGTTCCTAGACCTAGAAACAAGAATGTGATTGGAACAAAATGGGTCTTCCGAAACAAACTAAATGAAGTTGGTGAAGTAATTAGAAATAAAGCCAGATTGGTCTGCAAGGGTTACTCTCAAATAGAAGGAATTGATTTTGAAGAAACTTTTGTTCCGGTAGCAAGAATTGAAGCAGTCAAATTATTTCTTGCATTTTTTGCCTTCAAAGATTTCAAAGTGTATCAGATGGATGTCAAGTCTGCCTTCCTGAATGGTGATTTGGAAGAAGTGTACATTGAGCAACCAGACGGATTTCAGTTGTCTGATCATGGTGATATGGTCTGCAAATTGAAGAAGGCATTGTATGGATTGAAGCAATCCCCTAGAGCCTGGTATGAAAGATTGGAAAAGCATCTTTTCAAGATTGGTTTCAACAAAGGTATTGCTGATAGTAACTTATATTTTAAAATTGATCATGAAAACATCCTGATTGTTGAAGTGTTTGTTGATGATATCATTTTTGGAGGAAGAGATAGTATGTGTAATACTTTTGCAAATCAAATGAAAAGTGAGTTTGAGATGTCCATGCTTGGTGAAATGAATTTCTTCTTGGGTCTACAAATCACTCAAACAAAGAAAGGAATCTTCATTTCTCAGACCAAATATGTGAAAGAATTGTTGAAGAAATTTGGGATGGAAGACTTAAAACCAATGAATACTCCCATGGCAACTGGATGTAAATTGAGCAAAGATGATGATTCTCCTAAGGCTGATCAGACAAAATATAGGTCAATGATTGGAGGACTATTGTATCTCACTCAAACTAGACCAGACATTATGTAGGCTATTGGTCTTGTTGCTAGATTCCAAGCTGATCCTAGAGAATCTCATGTCATGGCAATCAAGAGAATTTTTAGATATCTAAAAGGGACAGTTGAGTATGATCTGTGGTATCTGAGAGATCATGATTTCTCTCTTCATGCATATACAGATGCTGATTGGGTAGGAGATGTGGATGACCGGAAGAGTACCAGTGGTGGAGCATTCTTTTTGGGGAAGAGATTGGTTTCATGGCTGAGCAAGAAACAAGAGGCCATATGTTTGTCTACAACTGAAGCAGAATATATTGCAGCAGTAGGGAGTTGCACTCAATTTTTGTGGATGAAGTGGATGCTAAGAGATATCAAAATGGAGTATGAGGAACCTATCACAATCTTCTGTGATAATTCAAGTGCAATAAATATATCCAAGAATCTGATGTTACATTCAAAGACTAAACACATATCCATCAAGTTTCACTTTTTGAGAGAGCAAGTGAACAAGAATGAAGTCAGATTAGAGTTTGTACCTTCCAAGGATCAGATTGCAGACATGTTGTGTGGTTACACAACACGCCCCATTTTGACTTGGCAAAACAGGGACCCAACTTTTGTTCTGGTTTGTGTTGTCTGCTTTCTGGCAGTTTGGTAAAAAATAAGTCAGGTGCATCATCATCATGAAGGTCAGGATGAGGTAGGTCATCATCATGAGGTTAGTTTGTCAAAGTTCATTTTTTGTTTCTATGACTTCATGGTTAGAAAGAGCTTGAAATTCCATGCAGGTTTGCCTTTTACATCACTTGAAAATTCATCCATATGAGGGAGTTATGAGCAGTCAAAGTTTTGGTCAAACCTGATAATTGCTGTATGATGAACATCATCATCATGATATTTGAAAAGCCCCCCCGATAATATCTTGAGGTCGAAACATCCGGACGTCAATTTTAAGTCGTAGTAGGTTGTCCCCGTCGAAGCGGTCTTTTGTATCGCGAAAGGTCATCATCATGATCTTTGTCTATCACCCGATATTATAATATCATGCTGATATTATAATATCACCTTGCTTAAGAAATCTGCCATCTGCAAAATTTGCACGCGCACGTCAAAGTCCTGGTGATCATCATCATCATGATCTTTCAAGGCAGGATTGCATTTCGTAAAATCCTCCTGATTTCCTTTTGCGTGATCATGATGATCACCTTATCTTTCAAAAAACGGAGGGCGATATTTCATTCCTAAGTCATGTTGACAAGATCATCATGATCTTGTTTGTCTACCTGACATTTCGCAATATCCTCCTACCGAGAAGTATAACCTTTTGCAAATATCCTGATGACGTCATCCTGACCTGATAAACGAAGAAGCAAATATCAGGATGACGTCACCATCACATTTCTCCTTCGGCAGGATATTTTCCAAGGCATGATTCGGTTCGCGAATATGACGATGACGTCATGTTATAAGATTAACAAAGGCCCCGGATATCCTGATGACGTCATCTGGACCTTCAGCAGGATCATATTTTAAATCACCTAGTGCGGATATGACGATGATGATGATCATCATCCTGATCTTTCGAGAGGGTTACCTTGGCCGCAAAAGGGGTCATTTTGCGTTCATCACCCGATCATCTTCCTTAGGTGACCCGATCTTGCATTTATCCCCTGATCTTAACGAAACATGACGGTGACGTCATCCTTTGCATTTTAATGAAGCCCGAATATGACAATGACGTCACCATCATATTCCTTTCCTCAGCTGCAGGATCATATTCCAAAACCTCCTATTTGTCTTCGTCATGATGATGACGATGATGTCTTTCTTTCCCCAATATGCAGAAGTGAAACATCCTGATGTGCTTTTCATCAGAGCATTCGGAAAGGAGGGGCATCATATTTCGTGGTATCCTGCAGCTGGATAGAAGACATAGGGTTGGTCATCATCATGATTTTTGACGTAGGTATAACTGTTGCCATCGGCCAAGTCTAAATTTGTCACCCTGATCATATGTGGTCACACCGACGCTAATATGATGATGACCCGAAGCATACAAACAGAGCATGCAAAGCCAGATGTGAAGTAATTTGTTAAGAGCGGTTATTTCCTTGTATATTTTGACATGCATGATCATATTTGAACCCGATACACATGGAAATGGGCGGGAAAATTTGAAACGATAGAAATTTAAAAGCCCGACTGCCTGATTTTGGTCAACGAGGGTTGACCTGGTTGTTTTATGCTGTTTATGCATTTAGTGCATATTTTCCATAGGTAAAGCCTGATTGCCTGTAGCTGCACATTGGGAGGTATGTTTAATAAAATGTTTACTTCCTGTTGTTTATCCACATGATGATGAACTTAATGTTTGTCTATTTATTTGCAGGAAGTCATGATGCTGCTGCTGAAGCTGAGCATTGAAGTCATGATGCTGCTGCTGATGCTGAGCATTACAAAGTTGCGCATGGAGGCAACATGAGCCAGAAATGAGGAGGATATTGTCAAATATGTTGTTCGCCAGCTGGAGACCGAATCAAGTTGAAGATGCTGGAATATTCTGTGCCAGCTGTGCATTTGCCAACTGACGAAGCATGTGCTTTTCATCTGGACCGTTGTTTGTTATGAGAGGATCCTGATCCTTGGATCGTTGTAACCGTTTTTAGCAGTTGTTCTATATAAGAGCCAGAGCTTGTCATCAAAGAGAAGAGATTAGAATACACAGACGCATCTGGTGCATTAAGGCTAATTACTGTAGAATCAATTAGGAGATCGGATTACTGAGACTAATGAGGATAGAATTGTTGAAATGTCAAGGTTCTTTCTTCAGATCACTGTAAATGTACCTGTTCTTGAGCATACTGAATGGATATGAAGTTTCAGATTACATCCTGATTGTAAATTTTACGTAATCTTTCTATTGATTTCTGGATATGTACTGGTGAATGCTGTGTTCAACTGGAAGCACTTTCATTTCATTACATGTTGTTGTCAACTTTTCCTTTGAAGATTTGCACTAGATCATGTGGATTTGTGGAATGTCCTGGTGAAGTATGATTTCTAGTTTTCCTTCTTTTCATTGCATGTATGGGAGCTTGTATGTGAATCAGTGATCTAAGTCAAGTAGTTTTGGGAATCTCATTTCTTAACCCTTTTTCTTCTTTTAATTTCACAAATTCATCACCATAACTGCAAATCATGATAATTAACAAGCAGAACAGAGAAATGTGCTGAAATCCCGTAGGTAACTGAAGATCATTAGCATATTTGAGTTAAATGCATGTATTATTGAAAATATCATGCAAAGAATCATAAATAATGATAGAAATCATGCAAATATCAGCCTGTAGGCACATTATTTGACTAAATTCACAGTGTAGAGGTAGAATTGTTGGAGATTTATGCAGAGCAAACATCTAGAGCAGGATATTTGAAGATAATGATGATGAACTTTGCAGAAACACGTAAGGCCCCTGAATGGAAAACAGCAACACACATCAACCACTGAGTAACGTCAGTAGATTAAGACCTAATCAACGGAGACTTGGGATCATGAATTCTTTGAATTCATCGTATCTTTCAAGATGAGTAAAGGTTGTTGTGTAACTTTTATTCTATGTTTGCGAATGACTAACATCATGACCAACAAGACATCTTTACTAAACCTCTACCTAAGGACTCTTTTGAATATCTCAGGGAGAAGTTAGGGGTTATTGCCCCTCTTATGATGAACTAAGGTGCACTAAGTGCATCAGTCCGGTGGATATCACAATCATATCCTATGATCTGGATTGATGATGGGGAGCTGCTACTCAGGGGGAGCAACAGGTATGATTCTGAAGTATTGGAATTGCAAGTATGTGCCCTTTTCCATTGATGTCAAAGGGGGAGAGAAGACATGTGAAAAACAAGTGGTTGTTGATCAAAGGGGGAGCAGTAAAAGGAGAGAAGACATGTGAATGGTTGTTGCTAATATGGGGAGCTGTGATAGTAAGGAGAAGGTTTTGTCTTGATGGTTAAAATAGTTTTTCACATCATATGTTGCCATCATTGACAAAGGGGCAGATTGTTGCAAGTATGGGCCTAATCAGTGTTGTTAGTGATGTCAACATACTCCTATTGCATTAATGATAAGGATTGGATGAGCTATGTGCTGAGGATATTGAGAAAATTAGTCTTAACCAGGAACAAGAGAAGAACAGGGAAGACAACAAGGTAAAAGTCCAAGATAAGATGAGTATCAGAAGATGGAGTTTGAAGGGTTTGTAGATATGTGTCTTAAGGTGGTCCAGTAGAGATTTCAGAGGTTTGTATGAAGATCTGAAGAAGTTGTGGCTGTTCAAGTAAAACTGGTTCCGACAGGTGTTCAATGGTGACAGAGTGACACAGTCAGGTCCAGTGAGATCCAGAAATGCAGTATCATGTTTTGCAAATTTAAGGGAGTGCTGAGGAAGTCTCTATGGAATGTCAACTGGATTGGTTCATGCTTAAAAGGTCTGTAAGCATCAATTCCTTTGTGACAGTGATGACAGACTGTGTTCTTGATGTTCCGAATGAAGGAGAGAAGGATTTTAGTAAGTAGATGAAGTGTAGATGTTCTTGGTGATTCAGGCAAGCTTGTGGTGGTCTTTGGATTGTGTCTAGTTCATGTTGGTGGTCCACATTGAAGTTGGAGTTTGCATTTGAAGAACAACTTCTGGATGATGGTGTTCTTCCTGAGATAGGCCGACCGGATGAGTTATACATCTTGCAGATGTTATTGTGAATATTTTCTGACTTAGATGATCATTCCTAAGTTGATGTCTTGTATAAATAAGGGATTGCAAAGTCATTTCAAGTGTGTCCTTGTTGAGATGAGAATGTGGTAGCGAGGAGGAGAGCAAAAGGCAAAGCAAAAGTATTGAGCTTAATGGAACTGATTCAAGCATGATGAAGATATTATTTTCCAGTTCAACTAGGTGATACTTATTTCTTTGTAGACAATGTGTCTCTTGTAGGCAGTGAGCCTCTTGTGAGTAGTGTGCTCGTGCAGTGAGCCCTAATTGGCATGTGCCATTTGTTCTTTCTATTCTTCTAATAGAGAATACATTCTTGGGTTAATCACCCTGTGGTTTTTCCCTTAACCAGGTTTTCCACGTCAAAATCTAGTGTCTCATGTGTTAATATGTTTCTGCTCTTGATTTGTTGCATTGCATGTTCATGATTATTTAATTATTATGCTGCAAAATTGTTAAGTGGAGTTAAGTGTGAAATTGGAAGAAAGTTTTGTACAACTGATTCACCTGCCCCTCTCAGTTGTGTGCCCTTAAATCTAACACCCTTATAGACAAAGAACATGGAAACAAGAAAACTAGGACATGCAAAGAGGGATGAGGATATAAATTGGGAGGATGAAATTCAAATAAGATAATTTATGAAAGTTCATTGGATGCGAAGAATGATGAGGAGAGGTAGAGAGGGGAGGGAAGTAGAGAGTGAGAGAGAGAAGGTAGGAGGTAGAGAGGGGAGAGAATTAGAGAGTGAGAGAGGGTAGGAGGTAGACAGGGGAAGGAAGAAGAGAGTGAGAGAGAGGGTAGGAGGTAGAGAGGGGAGGGAAGTAGAGAGTGAGAAAGGGTAAGAGGTAAAGAGGGGAAGGAAGTAGAGAGTTGGAGAGAGGGTAGGAGGTAGAGAGTGTAGGGAAGAAGAGAGTGAGAGAGAGGGTAGGAGCTAGAGAGGGGAGGGAAGTGAGAGTGAGAGAGGGTAGGAGGTAGAGAGGGGAGGGAAATAGAGAGTGAGAGAGAGCGTCGGAGGTAGAGGGGAGGGAAGAAGAGAGTGAGAGTGAAGGTAGGATGTAGCTTGAGGGGAGAGAAGAAGAGAGTGAGAGAGAGGGTAGGAGGTAGAGAGGAGAGGGAAGTAGAGAGTGGGAGAGAGGGTGGGAGGTAGAGAGGGGAGGAAAGTAGAGAGTGAGAGAAGGTAGGAGGTAGAGAGGGGAGGGAAGTAGAGAGTGAGAGAGGGTAGGAGGTAGAGAGGAGAGAGAAGTTGAGAGTGAGAGAGAGGGTATGAGGTAGAGAGGGGAGGGAAGAAAAGAGAGAGAAGGTATGAGGTACAGACGGGAGGGAAGTAGAGAATCAAAGAGAGGGTAGGAGGTAGAGAGGGGAGGGAAGAATAGATGAGAGAGAGGGTAGGAGGTAGAGAGGGGAGGCAAGTAGATAGTGGGAGAGAGGGTAGGAGGTATAGAGGGGAGGGAAGTAGAGAGTGAGAGAGGGTGGGAGGTAGAGATGGGAGGGAAGAAGAGAGTGAGAGAGGGTAGGAGGTAGAGAGGGGAGGGAAGTAGAGAGTGAGAGAGGGTAGGAGGTAGAGAGGGGAGAGAAGTAGAGAGTGAGAGAGTAGGAGGTAGAGAGGGGAGGGAAGAAGAGAGTGAGAGAGAAGGTAGGAGGTAGAGAGGGGAGGGAAGTAGAGACTTAGAGACAAGGTAGGAGGTAGAGAGGGGAGGGAAGTAGAGAGTGAGAGAGAGGGTAGGAGGTAGAGAGGGGAGGGAAGAAGAGAGTGAGAGAGAAGGTAGGAGGTAGAGAGGGAAGGGAAGTAGAGACTTAGAGACAAGGTAGGAGGTAGAGAGGGGAGGGAAGTAGAGAGTGAGAGAGAGGGTAGGAGGTAGAGCGTGGAGGGAAGTATAGAGTGTGAGAGAGGGTAGGAGGTAGAGAGGGGAGGGAAGAAGAGAGTGAGAGGGAGGGTGGAGGTAGAGAGGGGAGGGAAGAAGAGAGTGAGAGAGAGAGAGTAGGAGGTAGAGAGGGGAGAGAAGTAGAGAGTGAGAGAGAGGGTAGGAGGTAGAGAGGAGAGGGAAGAAGAGAGTGAGAAATAGTGTAGGAGGTAGAGAGGGGAGGGAAGTAGCAAGTAAGAGAGAGGGTAGGAGGTAGAGAGGGGAGGGAAGAAGAGAGTGAGAGAGAGGGTAAGAGGTAGAGAGGGGAGGGAAGTAGAGAGTGCGAGAGAGGGTAGGAGGTAGAGAGGGGAGAGAAGAAGATAGTGAGAGAGAGGGTAGGAGGTAGAGAGGGGATGGAAGTAGAGAGTAAGAGAGGGTAGGAGGTAGAGAGGGGATGGAAGTAGAGAGTGAGAAAGAGGGTAGGAGGTAGAGAGGGGGGGAGGAAGAAGAGTGAGAGAGAAGGTAGGAGGTAGAGATAGGATGGAAGCAGACTCAGAAAGAAGGTAGGAGGAATAGACGAGAGGGAAGTAGAAAGTGAGAAAGAGGCGAGGAGGTAGAGAGGGGAGGGAAGAAGAGAGTGAGAGAGAAGGTAGGAGGTAGAAAGGGGAGGGAAGTAGAGTGTGAGAGAGGGTAGGAGGTAGAGAGGGGAGGGAAGTAGAGAGTGAGAGAGAGGGTAGGATGTAGGGAGGGGAGGGAAGTAGAGAGTGAGAGAGAGAGAGAGAGGTAGGAAGTAGAGGTGAGAAAGAGAGAGGAGGGGAGGGAGTGCTTTAGTTTAGCATAATGCAAGCGTGTTATAATGCTCTTGTGTTATGCTTAGGTTTGGTAATTACTGAGCCTAAGGCTTGGATTTGCCTTGGTCTTCCAACCCAAAGGCTTGGACTGTGTTTATGTTGTCCAAGGACATGTTTTTTTAGATTCTAACAAAATTCAAATAATATGGGGTGTGCTCACCATCAGGATTGCACTTTTTTCAATAAAAAGTCAAAAAAATACCACCATAATCTTAAGCTCTCTGTTAGCTATCTAACCATATATTTTTTTTCACATTTTGAGTATGGTAAGGGTTTCATCTTTAATTTCTTTTGTTAGTGTATCCATTTTTTGTCAAAAACCAATGTCTAGTATTTTTAATTTTTTTTAACTGTTCATCGAAATTTCAAATAAGTTACATTTTTAGAAACTAGACTCCATTCTACACGTATTCAAAAAAAATGATTTTTGATTAGTTTTGAAAATTTTTAGGGGGGAGCACGCTCAATTTTCTATTTTTCAGGACGTGTCCACTTTGAAAACTAGTAAAAGATCAATTATTCATGAAAAAATTATTAGAAAAATCAAGGATAAACTACATGGTGTTAGCTAATTTCTCACCAAAGCAATTTTTAAAATACTAAAAAAAGTTAACATTTTAGGGGGAGCACACCAGACACTATATTATATTTTTTTTGAGAAAAATAGGACCAATTTGTGTGCTCCCCCCTTTTGAACCCCTTAATCTCAACCATTTTTGAAAAAAATTAGTAGTTTAGAAACTAGATTCAGAGCACTATGACTTGGTTTTGTTGTATCTTCAAATTTTGAGTGTAACTATCTTCAATTTCTCATCCAACATCAATATTTCCTGATTTCAAAAAAAAATTGGCAACTTAAGACCCCCTTTTGGTCCCTCATCTTTGTGCACTTACCCGTAAGATATTCAGGTTGGTCGTTGATTGTAAAAAATCACATCTCTTTTCATTTGTAACCATGCCTCTTTGACAATAAACACTAAGATTTTACCTTTTCATGAATTTTAATTGCTCCGTGTAATCTTTTTGCTTGATTTCCATCTGTGAATGTTTCTTTCCTTTGGATTTCATCTAGTTTACTTTACCTTTGCAGTTTACTCATGATTTGTGTATGTTGATCTATTTTTTATTGTTATTCTATGCATACATGGTTGTTTTAAGGGCCTACCTATATTCAAAACTGGTGTATCAGCCCCTTTTCATGTTTAGTTCATCCTCCTTTCCCTTTTCCTCAATGGTGAATAGACTGGGTTTAGTCTTAGCAATAGCTGAATCTCACATTCAACAAAGGAACCAACCTCTCTTTGGATATTTGATTTCCTTCCAGGGTTCCACACCTGGAAATCATCTCAATGTTTCACTGGATTGTTGAAGCCCTAAACCGCTCCAACACAGGGTCAAAATCCAAGTGACACCAAGACCTACCTATTTTTTTAGACTTTTTATATGCTATTATGACTTAGACCTTTATGACTATTTATTATTTTATTATTTGATGCTTAAAGAGTAGGGGACTATGTCACTTGTGATTTGGATATTTATATATGTGATGATTGTGATGTGATTAAATAGACATATGTGGTTTGGAAATTTGATGTTAACTTAATTTTATGTTTTAGTGGAATGATTTAATTTAAGTATATTTAAGTTAAATTGTGGAATTGAAAGTTGTCTAGATTTATATGGTTATATGATGGAAAAAGAATTAGTTAACATTTTTATTTTGAATATTATTTTTATGTTGCTTCGGCTATATTACCAAGACCTACTGGTATTCGAAATGTGAGTTGTGTAGGGGGTGGCCAAGGTGTTAGATTTGGAGATCTATCCAAAAGCCTATTGTGTTAAACTCATTTAGCCAAGCCTATTCTGCATTGAGGAATATTCTCTTAAGTCTTGTGTGTGTTAGTAAGTGAGTTATGTGTAGTTATTAAATATTTGATTTTTATATTTTGTTGATGAAAATTAATTTCATTTTTTTTATTGTTGGATAAGATTTCCATGGAGGTTAATTATTTTAATTAAAATAATATCCTCTTATTTTAACTTAATTATGGGATAAGACTTTTACCTTGTTTTATTATTTTTTTAGATTTTATTTAATATTTTATTTTTGTTTTAATTGTTTTATTTGAAAGTTTTGTTTTTTGTATTGAATTTTTTTTGGGGAAAAGAGGGCTTTTTGATAAAAGAGATTTTATTGATTAATATATTTTTTAGAAAGGGGATGATTGTTTTAGATGCAATGGGTTTTTGGAAAAATATCTCGGGAATTTCTATTAGTTTTGGGGAATGGCTTCTTGAGGAATTTGGGAAGGAATTCGCATTTGGGAAAAGAATGAAGAAGGATTGAAGAATTTTGGGAAGGGATCATGCCTCTTTTGTGCTTCTCCTAACTTGGAGAGTAGAAGGTAGGGTCTTTTATTTGATTTACAACTTTATAGATGGCTAAATTCATTCTTTGAAAGTGAATGGTGTATGTTATTTGTTTATGTTGTGGTTGTTGGGTGGGTAGTGTTGAGTGTTGTTTTGGGGTTCAGAGAGGTGAGGAGCCTCTCTTGGGGGACCTCTTGTAGTTGGGTTTGTGGAAGTTGTTATGATTTTGTAGTTGGGTTTTGTAGAAGTTGGTCATGATTTCATAGTTGAGTATGTGGAAGAAGTATGAAGGAAAACGTAGTTGGGTTTTCATGAAGGTTTTGTGAAGAAATCTGTAGTTGGGTTTGTGGAAGTGTGTGGAAGTATCAAGACAAAGTTATTGAAGAGGTTTTATTATTTTCCCCTAAGAGGGATCTTATTCCCTCTTATCCCCTTTCTAAAGGATTCTTTGAAATTCTTTAAGTGTGAGTCTTGCCTTGGGTTTTTGTATTAGTATTGGTTTGTAAAATGCTACCCCAATTTTTTTTCAAATTTAACAATCTATCTCAGCAGGGTTAGCACTATAATGCAACTAAATAGATTACCTCCACACTTCTGATCACCAAGTTCCCAAGATGGGCAAGGTGAGAGCATACAGTGCTTTGGCTATCAATCAATGCTTGCAAATGGAGCTAAATACAATCTTCTGCAAGTAGCAGGCATCTATTTTCAGTAGACATCCACTTATTCTATGGGAATACTCCACTTATTCAGTGGGAATACTCCACTTATTTAGTGGGTGAATAAAGAAAGATACATAATGATCATCCACTTGTTCAGTAGGTATACTCCACTTCTCAGTGGACAAAATAAGATTGAAAATAATTTCTTAATCCTCCACACTAGCGGTAAACTGTCCAGGGGTTACAAATGTGTTTGCAATATCATGTAAGCTTACAACCAAATTAACAATTGCAATATTAAAAATTAGTAACCCTACTGAAATGAATCATATCTATACCAATTAGGATATAATAAGTAACAAAGTGAAATGAAGAATGGACACACATGCTTAAATCATAAATCACCCTATCAACCCACATGAGAAAACATCAAAGAAGTTTCAGTCTGTTGTTTGGAATAATGTCACTGTGTGGTTTTGCAGGACTGTGGACAAACATGAGAACACCCTCATAGCATCTCTAGCACTTCATATCTGCACCAGTTAGGATATAATAAGTAACAATGTGAAATGAAGAATGGACACACAAGCTTAAATCATAAATCACCCTATCAACCCACATGAGAGTTCAGTCTATTGTTTGGAATAATGTCACTGTGTTGTTTTGTAGGACTGTGGACAAACATGAGAACACCCTCATAGCATCTCTAGCACTTCATAGCTCACCTTCAAACCCATGGATATATAAAGCACTAACATAGGCACCACAAATCACCACCAAAACTCAACCACAAACTTCCTTATAGCTGACCAACAATGACAATCTCTCTTTATGAGAGTTGCAATCACTCATAAAAGACACATTAGATCAACATATTAGCAATGTATAAATATTTTGCAGCACAAGAAGACCTTGCATAAGTATTAGTATCATTTAACACCATGTCACACAACTGCCCAAAGCTGATATCAAGCAAGGATTTCACTGCTGATTAAATCTGAATCACATGATTAGATCTTCTATTTTTTGTATGGTGGACCTGGTTATACATAACTTCACATTAATGAACATAATCTATCAAATCCCACTTCAAAACTACCCAAAACTACTAATAGCCACTTTCCACCAACAAAGAAAGTAGAAGACATTCAAAAAGGACAATGGTTTGCATTCAAGAAACACACACCCTATCTCAGGTCTGTATGGTCCTGAAGATGACAACCCTTCATTCACATCAATATCTGCTCAGAACATGCTGAAAAATAATCTTCACTTAGGCGCCAATGCAATACAAAGGTGACAAAAAAAAGAAACCAAACTGAATTTTATCACTCCAAAAATAAGGGTCGATCCCTCATGCTGGTATAGCCTATAGGTGTATGACCAATATGGGAAGAGTCCATTTTACCTCTCCAATGCAATCAGAAAACAAAACTCCATCAAGCAAATCAAAATCCCATACACAAAATTCTCATCTAATCATCAAATCAATGAAATACTCCAAAACTCCATGAAACACATGTGATTTTTGTGTGAAATCATCATTATCAGCTAGGGTGGACATTCCACCATTGAAACTGATCTTCCTCTAGAGGGTTTTCATCCTCAAGAAGGTGGGAAGAACTCCAAGTTCATTCCAGTAGCATCTTAGTACAAAATACAAAAGTATAAGCCTCTACAATGAGTTCTCACTTCTCTTTTATAGGCACTGGGGAGTTACACAAGAATTTAATTATTTCTTGGAAATAATACTTTTTCCCTCAAACTTATAATAAGTCCATTCTATCTCCACTTAAGTGCTCATTTTTAAGTGCCTAGATAAAAGAATATGTTTTCCCCTTTCTAATAAGCTATAACACTTAATCAATTTTTAATTATTTTCACCTTAGGAGACTTAAGTGAAAATAATAATTAGATAGCTCATTAAATCACCTGACTTTACAGAAAATCCCAAACTTAGGCAAACTACAAAATAAATTATACCACTGCCTTCTATGATGTTTGTGATGAAGAATGATGTCATTTGGGTGACTTACTATAAATAGATGGCTTCTCCAAGAATCTTGGAGAGCAATCCGTGAACCCAATTAAACATCTAAGAGCATCTTTGTAAACTTGAACATCCACTGAGCTCAATGCCAAGGCAAAACATCACAATTAACTAAACCTGTGCTCTTCAAAACAAATAGAGCTCCCTAACCAACCCAGATAGCCTACAGAAGCTCAAGGGAATAGGCTTTTGGTCACAAACTTGGCTAAATGCCAAATGGGGACATTACATGGTTTGTATGAGCTTGTCCGACCATCCTTGTTTTGTTGGTGTATGCAGGCTATTTGCTAAAGACTGAAGAGTTTTTGTGTTGTGGAAAATTTGTAAAATTTGGAGTTCATGGATTTCAAATCCATTGTCAAATCTGTATAGTTAGAAAGATCTCTTGTGTGTGTTTAATTTATATCATTAAGTAAATATTTGTATTATACGTGTTCTTTGGTAATGGAAGAATATTGTATTATAAGAATTGTATATGTGTGTGTGTAACTATACTCTCTTATGTTGAAAATAAATTCACTGTTACATTGTGATATCTATTTTATTATCAAAATCATTTATAAATTTGTGAAAACTATATTTATACACCTATATACATGTGTATGTATAAATATATATAAAAATATCTATATTAACTCATTGTTGTGCATATATTCTCTTCTTTCTATATTTACCAGTAGTCCATATTGCCATACTTGTGAAGAAATTACATGTGTATGTATGTATGTATATATGATCTTTGTTAAAAAGGATAAAATAAATTCAACAGAGAAAAGAAACAAAAATTAAATTAAATTAAATTTTCTTTGGGATATTTTTGGGTGCTGGGCACAACCATGAAAGGCCACAACCCAGGGCATGGGGAGCCCATGACTTCCTCACAGAAGGAGTGGACTTCCCATGTAGAAGCCAAGGATCCAAGTTTTGGAGGCTGTAGCCCCCTTCCAGGTGCAAGACCTTAGTAATTGTTTTTAAATTTTTATTTATTATTATTTCTGTTTCTTCTTATTAGGGTTATATAGTACCATATATATATAATTGATAACTCAGAGATGTCCTCAATCCTTATAACTAGCATTGGGGATCTGCAACTCTGCCCAACAAGCTCAACCACCCTTGCCCCGGTCTTAACTTTTTTTACCAGGTTTTGGGGGAGGATGAGGCGAGCGGAGGCGAGACTAGTCCTCTGGGGGTTGCCTACAGGCCCAAACCATGGACAACCTTTTCAACTTGAGGTAGCGAGAATCGATCCCAAAACATATATGGGAAGAACCCAAAGCCCTCAACCAACTTTGCTACCCCATCGAGCTATATATTTATATTTGATTAAATGTTTTAGACCTATGGTTATCCATCTTTTCCCTTTATCAAACCTACAACCTGCATAAAACCATAAAATAATTCATGATGAAAGATAGAGAGGAAAAAAACTAGAAACAACAAGATATAAAAAAAACAAAGAGTTAATAGAGAATTAATTTAGAATAAAGCTTGCTTTGTTTCTTTAATTGCTAATTTTAAATTAATTATAATTATGCTCATTTTATTTAAATTTTATTTATTAGATATTAATTGTTTAATAGTTTAAAATTTTACTATTCTTTTGTATTTATTAATTAATTTTATTAGAATAAAATTATCATTAATTAGTTATTTAATTAACTATAATTAATGCATTTTTGAGTAGGAAATCCATAAGTTTATTATACTTTTCTCTGTTTAATTATGCTATAGAATAAATTATTTTATTCAACTATTTAGTTAAGACTATTCATTCACCTTATGCGTAAATCAATTTCATTAAGTTAGTAAACAAAGATGTTAATTAGTTGATTTTATTGTAAGTGGGAATTAGGAAATAATAGTGAAAATTTAGTTGATGATAGAAACAATAAATTAGTTAATTTAATTTAATTATTAGTTCATCTTCAACCTTGATTATAACCTTAGTTATTTAGTAAACTAAGTTTCATGATTTAACTTTGAACAACGTAGACTAAACTACATGTGAATTAGAACTTTCCTTTTTATATTCTTGCTTATGTTAATCTTTCATTATGAAATCTAGTTTCTTGTGAGGAGTCTTCTCAAATAATACTTTTTATTAGATCGAGTTTACTGAAGTCTTCATTGGTAAACTTTGTAGTCCACTTTTTTTCATCTAAACTTTTTTTTTAAATTCTGCATACGTGTGCCCATTTGTACATGTGTGTATGGATGGGCATTACACTCTTCTTGTAATTGGGCAGACCATAACTCAAGGTGCCACTTCTAGAAAATTTGGGGATATGTAATTTCTACCACCACATTATTAGTTGTAGTATTTTGTAATTAAATGAAAAAGAGAAAAAGACAATAAGAAATAGAAAAGTCTAGAAAGAGAGAATGATTAGAGAGTTCTAGGTTAGAAATTTCTAGAGGAAGTTTCCAAAAGGAAATGGATTGTTTCTAGATGAGGATTGGAAAAGCCTAGAAAGGCAAAGGCATAACTAAGACCTCTATAAAAGAGGCATGATGTAACAAATCTAATCAAGTGTGTATAAAAGTGTGTGTTCAAATCAAAGGCGTAGCATGACCAAGTGATAATGAGAATGTTGCAACATTCACTATATGGATTTGTAATCATGTTATGAAGCAATGAAATGAGGTGCAACAACACATTGAGGATTATATGTTTATGTTTTTATGTGTTTGATATATTTCTGTTGTATTATCTCCATCCACCACCATCATAGTGGTATCAAAGCTAAGGTCATTGGGCAGTGAGTTGATGTTCACTGAGGGTTTGTAGAAGATAAAAAGTGCAAGATGCCAAAGATAGAAGTAAGAAATAGGCCGCAACATTTGTAAGATCTGGATCGCTGAAAAAAAAAGAGAGTGTATAAAAGAAGATGACTGATGCATTTGTTTAAGAAATCAGAGGAAAAAAGACACCGCCAATAGTGATGGACCCGTAGATGAGAAAGGAAGCTACTAGAATTTAATAAAATAGATCACTAGAAGACAAAAGAATGGAATAGTCCGTAGATTGCATAAAAGCCAGTCCTCATCCACCAAAAGGAGGGAAATCACTCAAGTTGTGTCATTGTTAAAAGGAGATTGCAAAAATTAGTGAGTTGTTGAAGTCTAAATGTGGAGACAAAATTTTTGAAGTCTGAATGTGGAGACAAAATTGTTTAAGTCTAAATACTGAATCTTCAAAGTAAGAAGAGGTCTCAATTCTAGTCCAAGATTGAAGTATTGTTCATTGTGTATCATTGAAGGAGGCAAGTTAAAGTTAGAGTGTTCGTAGAAATTAGAAGATCCACCAATAATAAAAATCATCCAGTTAACAAAAGGAGTCGCGAGCTTTAAAAGGAGAACAAAGAAGCCGTATTGTTTGAAGCTGCTAGAATCAAGCTATCAATTAGTTGTAGTCATTGCCAAAGATCTTTTACATTGCCCAAATATCTAAAGAGAGAAGTGTTTGAAGACTAAGGGTTTGCAGTGAAGACACTGAAAGTCCAGATCTATTAGAGATCACATAAGAGATAGGTAGAAAAAGGCCATAGCTACTAGCAAAGAAAAAAAAGGCATCACAAAGATAAAATAAAGAAGTAGAAGCTTCTATGTGAAGAGGAAAAGGAGATCAGATACAATCTAAGGGTGATAGAAGCTAAAGGTGTAGTATTGGTTATTGAAGCTCTTGCTGAAGATTATATCGTAGTCTGTAGATACAAGGGTTTGTAGATAATAAAAAGAGAAGAGTCAACTACTGAAGTAAGAAAAGGATTGCCAAGAGAGACAGAACGCAAATCGTTGTGCATAAAAATACCCATCAAGTTTCTGTAGTCGCCATCAAAATGGAGGAGATTTTGTAAGTGTCTTTGAAGATTGTAGCAGTAGGGTAAGAAGTAATCACAACCAATCCAATAGGATTCTAGAAGATCGCAGAAAAAGGAAATCATAGAAGTCTAAGGAGCCCATGAAATTAGAGAGAGGCAGCAACCAAAGGATAACAAATAAGGATTTGTGAATTTTGTGAAAGAATGTGAAGCCTAAAGACATTGCAGAAAAAAAGGAGTGAACGTCTACGAAGTCACCAAAATCAATCACCAAACAATCATAGTGAAGGACAACAACTTGATGTAAGAAAGTGTAATGTCCCCATTTTTAGGTTCTCTTGTAGTGCAGCTGGCACTAACCTTGTGGATATGTGTTAAATTTATCAGATGGATTATTTAAGGAATCCAATGAGCTCAGTTGGTCTAAAGGACTCATATGCCACCTTTTAGGGTGATTTTCAGCTTCAGGTGTGCTCTCCAAGAATCTTGGAGAAGGCATCTATTTATAGTAAGTCATCTGGTTAGCTCTGTTTATCATTATTCTTCATCAGGATCATGCCAGTGTAGTTAGTTTTTGATTCTAATGCATTCTGATAGTTTCCACAAATGAGTGTATTAATGGCTTTATTTAATTATTTTACTAAGGTTGCTAAATTTATTTTAAATATTTTAAAAGCACCTTAGTGTTAAAGCTGATCAGAACCGGGATGAAATGTTTTAAATTATAGCTGCATTAACTAGGGACCTTGTGTGTCAAATTATCATTATTTTAATTAAAAGGTCTTTTTCGAAGCTAAAATGGAGTTTTTAGAAGCTTCTAGAGAG
Organism: Cunninghamia lanceolata; assembly: GCA_027924645.1. Classification (NCBI taxonomy): domain Eukaryota; kingdom Viridiplantae; phylum Streptophyta; class Pinopsida; order Cupressales; family Cupressaceae; genus Cunninghamia; species Cunninghamia lanceolata. The sequence goes on from BSBN01001048.1 coordinate 14,628,127, forward strand.
TTTGGTGAAAAAGTATAAAAAGGCATTTGATGGTCTCATTTGAGTTATGCATTTTATTCTATTTCTCTAATTGAAACCCTTGTGGTTTTGGAGATTGAACTTGGTTCATCTCAGCCTTCTTGAGGACGAAAACCCTCTTGGAGATGATCAACCTCAGTGGTGAAAGACCCTCTCAGGTTGATTGCTGGTAAACTTATTTAGAGTTTACGCATTACACTTCATTGCAGGTTTGGCATTGTTTGGAGTTCAAGGGAGGTATTTATTTGTAGGACAACTTGGAGGATTTATTAGTGATCTTATTTCAGGGATTACATTGAGTTGATTGGAAGAATTTACAAGTTATCATGGAGAAGTTATTCATTGCTGATATCAAATTTCTTTCCATGATAATTTGATATATATATAAGAGATAATGGTGACCGATTTTTAGGTGATTTGGAGAAGATTTGGAGAGTTTGTGAGTGATTTCATATGGAAGTCACATTGAACTTCAAATGGCAGATTTAGGGGTTTTGCATTGGGATTTTAGTGGCAGCATTTTGGTTTCATGGTTGTTATGAAGTTGTGAGTTCACAGGAAGATTTTGGAGTGTGATTTTTTGGTGTTTTACCATCTAGCTTTGGGTGTGTAGCCATTCACATGGTCTATAGCTGTAAATTTTTATGACAACAGTTTGATACCATGCTACAGTAGCTTATGTGTACTTGGGAATTACATATTTTCATTTGTTGAGTGTTCTTTTGGGATTGTACTTTCATGGTGGATGAATAAACTTTGTAACAACAAGCTATTCTATCACAAATCAATATATTATTACTAGATTCAAGGTTAGATTTGTGTTTCAATGTTATTTCTATTGCATGCAAAGTGTTCGTTATAATGTTTATGTTGTTTATCTATAAATTTGAGATGTTTCTTGTGTACTTTTAATTCCCAATTGCATATTGAATGATCCCAAATAAAAATACATTGAAATGCATTTGAAACAACACCAAAACAACAAACATAAAAGTGTTCAGTAATCTTACTGGGTGTTTGGAAAAAAAAACTTGTTCCAAACTAGGGTGTATATTACAGTGGTATCAGAATTGGTTTTCCTACTAGCCTATTGGAGTTCTAACTTTTGCTGCAGTTTCCTTAGTTATTATTCAGTAGTTTAGTAGCAAAAAGTTTTGTTTAGTGGTTGCAAATCATGAATCCACTCACAGAAGGAGAAATTTTAAAGGAATACCAAACAATGGGAGCATAATTTTATTCTTTAATCTGATTTGCAAAATTCATGGATGTTAAGGTAGGAATAAAGCTTTACCATGTAGGTGAGGATCTTAAAGACCTATATCAGCCAAAAGATGTTCTTCTCAGTACTTTGGAGGAATTTGAGGGTTGTTTATACATGGTGAATCAATCACCTTCTCAAGAAATGCAAGAAAATATGAAACCTTTAGTGACTTCCTTGGGTAAGAGAAAATTCTTGAGACACAAAGATAATGATGTAAGACTACTTGTTGCTTCTTGTTTAAGTGAAATCATGATAATTACAACTCCTACTACTCCATACAATGATAACACAATGAAAGAGGTAATTCAACTATGGTGGATAATTTTGTGGATATTGATGATATCACATGTTCTCATTTTTCTGAAAGGGTTGCTGTACTTAAAACATTGGCAAAAATCAGATTGAGTAACCTTATATTGGATTTGGGATTGCATGATTTGATCTACAACATGTTTCACCATTTCTTTCCTTCAATTAGGATAGAAAATGATGACGATGTTATGGAAGCCATGCAAAACATTATGGTTTTGACTATTAATGAGAGTGAAGATGTATCATAGTCACTATTTTCTATCCTATCGGCTAACAGGAAAAATGGGATTCTTGGAATTCCATTAGTTGAAGGGAGATTAGCTAGAAGGGTGATTGATCAATGTGATAAGAAATTGAAACCTTTCTTGGATAGTGAGAAGCAGGAAAATGAAAAGAGGATTATGGAGGAACATTTGGATGGAGATGGTGCCTTGACTCATGAGGACTATGTGATAGGGCTTCAGGATAATTCTTTGGTCATGCATGCATCTACTGTGGATGAGGTGGTGCATGAAGAAAATGATAGAACAAAAACTTTGGATCCTAGTTCAGATTCAACTAGTGATGATTCCAATGACTTCCTTGATGATTCCTATGGAGAAGATGATTGTGTTGAGTTCACTCATGTATTTTTAGATGAATGACATGGAGAAAGCAAATATGATGATGACTTCAAAATAGCTTTTGATGACCCTTTATCTTATTCTGATGAGGTTAATATAGGTGGCCTTGGATTTAACTTTCAAACCAAGCCTATGGAGAGTGATTTATTTAGAAAGACATCACGAGAAGAGCATAGTGAATAAAGAAATCAACCTTTTAACACATGGGATCTGGGTGTGATGACACCTAAGTATGATGAGGATTCTACAAGGGATGAATTTCCTTTTGATCATAATGATGTTTAGATTTTTGAACATAATACATGCAACGAGGATGGAATTGATGGTGTCGATTTATTTCATGAGAACAAATCTAATTTATCAACACATGAAGCTAACTTTGAGTAGAGGTTTAGTGATTTTTATTATTTGAATCCACAATTTACTTCTGGAAATGATAATGAGAAGGCTCAAGTGATTTGGGACAACCTTGGAGTCATTGATGACAGTATTGCACTGGGGAAAAATAACAAGGTATGGGATCCAGGAGAAGATTCAAAACTTGAGTTGGAGTGTGGTACTCAACTTGGTTTTGATTCGGGTTCACTTTATGAGGATTTTGGTTACCTTCTTGGGAGACCACTGAATATGAAATGTGCAAATAAGGAGATAGGTGAAGTTTGCATTTGGGATGATATGACATATGGAGGCATCATCATTCCTTGCTACATGAGGAATTGGAAGGTAACTTGGATATGCAAATCAATGATTTTAGTTGAGAATTATTTCCTTGTTGGTATTTATTATGAGTTGCTTCATTCTTGCATGAGGTTTGGTCTTGAGTTTTGGAGCTGGCCAACAAGTGTGTTATTTCATACCTTAATTGAGTTGATGAGTAATATTGCATGCTTTTCATATGTAGTTAGTGATGCATTTCCTTCATGGGATGTATTGATTTTGGGAGATCATTCTTGGTTGGGTATCCATGCTTGGAATTATCAACAAGAATTGTTAGAGACTATTGGGAGTCCTAAGAGTGATCTTTGGAGGGATAAGGATCAAAATTTTAGACTTAATAATATTGTTCATTCCCTTACTAGCCATTTAGTTATTCCATTTGTTCATCTACAAATGGATTGGAGAGAAATTTTAAGTAAGGATTGGGTCAGTGAACGAATGGACACTATTGGGTGTGTTCCTTGGCAAAGATTGGATCAGTCTTTCTGTTTTGAGCTTGCTATTTGGTGGCAGGTCAACTAATTCATTTTTTGGTTTTCTTTCATTTAAAGAAGTTGGCACATTATTCTTTTTAGGGAAGTGAAATTTTTCAGTTGGAAATTGCTTGGAAGTGTTTCCCATCCACTTTTGAGCTGATTTGGGGAAGCACAATGCTTTTCACACATGCTTATATTTGGGAACTGTATTGGGGTCACTGTTGTCCTTGGTGTAGAGCACTAAAATCAGATTGTACCTCTTTGATTTTGGTTTTGGAAAATAGTCATTATTGTTTACTTTAGACCTTCCTAACTTAGAGAATTCATCTTATGAAGGTTTGTGATGTAAACTTTGATAGTTTTCCCTTAGTGTGGGTTCAGGACAGTGAGTTTCCACATGCTATGATTCATCTTTCAGAGGGTCTTGGAGTTGTAACCATGAGTGTTAGCACCACTGTCCACTTTCTGATCAGCCTACACATGATGTCATCTCTTAACCCACAACTGTGTTGGTTTGTCTTTTCAGAGTAGCAGTGGAGTATTTGGTGGTTAGAGTTGGTTGCTGGAGGTGATTTGATCATAGGAGATGACTCTTTAGTTACTTCCATACTCATGCCTCCTATATTTTCAGTTGGATTTTAGATTGATTATCATTGTCCTTATATTGTCATGATGGTTATGGTGACATCTTTTATTGATCTGATTGGTTTTGAGGTTTGGCATGCTTTTGGGCAGCTAGTTTTGAGAGTTTCTCTAGCCACATTTTAGTTATTTCTTGTTTTCAATTTGGTGAGCGATGGTTACTGCAGACATTTCATGGTGTTGGCATGTATATCATCAGATGATGCTTTGATGTTTGCAGTGGGTTGGGTGTGTTGGTGTGTTCGGAACTGTTCTTTTGACACTTGGAGGTTAAGTGTCGATGATATGATTTCAGTTGGCAATAGTACAGACATTCCCTCCTTGGCAAATTTTAGAGTGAGAACTGTGATTGGATTGCTTCATCTTTGGGATGTCATGAGAGGTTTTGTTGAGTTTATTTCCTTATGGCAAAGCAGGTTTGATTTTTTGCTGCCCAAAATCGTGATAGGCAGTGAGATTGCAAATGTGGACCTTACTATGATGTTTCAGCAAGAGTTGTTTCATGGTATAGGTTTCAACATTTCCAAGTATTTTAGTTTGGGTTTTGATGTTGGTCACTTTTGGGGGTTCCAGGAGAGGATAGTGCAGTTTTGGCATGATGATTTTACAGTCATGATCAGAGTGGCGCAACGTCAACATGATGATTCTTTCTTGAGATTAACATGGGACCCTGGGATCATTTTTGGTTTTAGTTGGACTAGTTTGATGATTGTAGGGGTTGTTTTGGAATTGCTTGAGGATAAGCAATCTTTGGGGAGGGCAGACTGTAATGTCCCTATTTTCAGGTTCTCTTGCAGTGCAGTTGGTACTAACCTTGTGGACGTGTGTCAACTTTATTAGATGGGTTATTTAAGGACTCCAATGAGCTCAGTTGGTCTAGAGGACTCATATGCCACTTTTTGAGGTGATTTCTAGCTTCTGGTATCCTCTCCAAGAATCTTGGAGAAGGCGTATATTTATAGTAATTCATCTGGTTGGCTCCATTTATATTATTCTTCATTGGGATCACGCCAATACAGTTAGTTTTTGATTTCAATGCATTCTGATAGTTTCCACAAAATGAGTGTATTAATGGCTTCAATTTAATTATTTTAATAAGGTTGCTAAATATTATTTTAAATATTTTAAAAGCACCTTAGTGTTATAGCTCATTAGAGCTGGGATGAAATGTTTTAAATTATAGATGCATTAAATAAGGACCTTGTGTGTCAAATTATCATTATTTTAATTAAAAGGTCTTTGTTGGAGCTAAAATGGAGTTTTAATTAAAAAGTGAATTTTAAAATAGAAGCTTCTAGAGAGTTTGGTGGAAAAAGTATAAAAAGGCATTTGAGGGGCTCATTTGGGTTATGCAATTTATTCTATTTCTCTGATTGAAACCCTCGTGGTTCTAGAGATTGAACTTGGTTCATCTCAGCCTTCTTGAGGATGAAAACCCTCTTGGAGATGATCAACCTTGGTGGTGAAAGACCCTCTCAGGTTGACTGCTAATAAACTTATTCAGAGTTTATGCACTGCACTTCATTGCAGGTTTGGCATTGTTTGGAGTTCAAGGGAGGTATTTATTTGCAAGACAACTTGGAGGATTTATTAGTGATCTCATTTCAAGGATTACATTGAGCTAATTGGAAGCATTTACAGGTTGTCGTAGAGAAGCTATTCATTGTTGATATCAGATTTCTTTCCATGATAATTTGATATATATAAGAGATAAGGGTGATCGATTTTCAAGTGATTTGGAGGGTTTGTGAGTGATTTCATACCAAAGTCACATTTAACTTCAAATAGTAGATTTAGGGGTTTTGCATTGGGATTTTTAGTTGCAGCAGTTTGGTTTCATGGATGTTATGAAGTTGTGAGTTCACAGGCAAATTTTGGAGTGTGATTCTTTGGTGTTTTACCATCTGGCTTTGGGCGCATAGCCATTCACATGGGCTACAACTGCAAATGTTTATGACAATAGTCTATTATCATGCTACAATAGCTTATGTGTACTTGGGAATTACATATTTTCATTTGTTGAGTGTTCTTTTGGCATTGTACTTCCATGGTGGATGACTAAACTTTGCAACAACAAGTTATTCTATCACAGATCAATATATTATTGTTGGATTGAAACAACACCAAAAGAACAAACAAAAAAGTGTTTGATGAAATGTCAACTCACTAGAAGTCAGTAATCTTACTGGGTGTTTGAAAAAAACTTGTTCCAGACTAGGGTGTATATTACAGAGAGTTATTTTCAATGACAAAAGTTGGGAAAAGAGTAAAGAAAGAGAGAGACATTTTAGAGGAAGAACTAATGGAGGTCAAGAAACAAAATTTTGAATTGTTAAAATATTTACATAAGGTTTCAATAGAAAAAAATGGACAGTTGATAAAAATTTATTATCTTGATATTGAATTGGATAAAGTTAAAAGAAAAAATGAAGAGTTAGAAGAAAGATTGAAGTTAGTTGATGAAATGAAAGAAAATATAGAGAGGTTAGAAGAAGAAAATAACTTACAAAAAGATGAAATATCAAAATTGAAAGAAGAGAAGGATCAATTAGTAGCATGCAATGAATGTCTAAGGTCAAAGCCATTGGTATGTGATGTTTCATGTGACACAGAAGACTTGGTTTGTTCAATTGATAAATTAGTTGGTTTATGTGACATAGCTAAAGTTGTTATTGATGAAGAGTGTAAAGATGAAGATGATAAGATGTTTGGAACTAAAAATCATGTTAGTTGTAATGAAAAGAATCTTGGTTTCAAAATCATAAAAAGAATGGGATATAAATGACAATGAATAGGAAAGTATGGACAAGGAATGAAAGAGTCGATTGAGCCGATAATGAGATCAAAGTATGAAGGTCTTGGATATAACACAGGTAAAGGAAATGATGTTATAGGTACTACAAGTTCAATAAATTGTTTTCAAAGAATGCAACATGTTTAGTGTTCTCATTGTAACAAGAAAGGGCATACAAAGGACATGTGCTGGGATCTATATCCATGTACCAAATGTAGTTTGAGAAATCATTGTGAAAAGATGTGTTGGGATAGAGAGTGGAAAATGGAATCTATGATAGGATACATACAAATGAATTGTTGATGGAGTTTTGGATCAAACTGGAAACATATTACATGTATATTGAAAAGGATGTTCAAGTATAGATGATCATTTGTAAAAAATGATAGCAATCAAGCAAGGTTTGAAGGTTTGAGATATCATGCAAAATGGAAAGCTACAGATAGCAAGAGGACTTCCATATTGAAGTTCTAAAAATATGAAGATCAAAATTTGAAGGACTACCACAACAGTTGGTGAGAGTTGGAGTAAGAAGATCCACAAATCTTGAAAATTGTTTGAATGTATCATGCAAGAAAAATATTTCAATGAGTCTTGTTGGCACCTGTAAAAACTTGCTCCTCAACATGCATATTTTTCCCCAAATTCAATAAAAGTCCCAATTTTTTCCTTTGCAATTTTAACCCATTATTGAGATCCAATTTGAGACAATTTATAAGGGTTTCTTTCAAAAAATTCCTAAGTAAAAGTCCCCCCAAGTTAATGTGTTTTCTTCCTTGTAAAAAATCTATCCATTTGAGGGCTTTGTCAGCAAATCGGTTAGTTTGCAAACTACCGATTTCATTGACCAAGTTTGTGAGTTTGTGTTTCCCAGATTCGTTAACCAAGCGACAAAAGAGTGAAAGAAATTTTTTCTAAGGCATGAAAGGGTTGGCACGGTGTCTTTGTTAGCAAAGTTGGTGGTTCATGAAGCATTGGGTTCACCAACCACCAAGTTTGTCGGTTGGTAGAATTGCCAGTTGGTAGGTTTGCCAGTTGGCAGATTTGCCAATGAGGTGAGGCAAGGTGACAGAGAGAAAGGGAAATGGTGAAGGTGAAGAAAATTTTTCTAAGGAAGCAAGAGAAAAAACCAAGTGTTTTTAAGGGAATTGACAAGTTTGTGAACTGCCGACTTCATTAACCAAGTTCATGAGTTTCTGTTTTCACCGATTCGCTGATAAGGTGACCAAGCGGTGAAACAAACAAGGTTTGTGGTGGGGGGATGTTTTCTAAGTAAAGAAAGAAATTTTTGAGTCTTGGTCAGGGAAACCCTAGGTTTGCGAGCCCTTAGTTTCACTAATGAAAGGTTTTCCAGTAGGCTTTTTTCCCTGACAAAGGGAGACATAAGATAAAGGAAAGTCAACAAGAAAGGAAGGCTATGGAAAAGGCTAAGGCATGAAGGGTAGTTCATCGACGAGGAAAATTTCTGATAAAAGAAATAAAAGGTGGAGAGGAAGAGAGAAGGAGAGAAATGAATAGTTCATCAACTTCAAGATTTGCCAATAAGGCAAATAAGGTTGAAAATGAAGACAAGACGAAGAATGAAGAAAAGAAATACAATTTCTCTAGTTCACAAAAGTAAACATTCATCGATAAAATGAATAAAAGAAGAGAAAAGCCACAAGGAGCCCTTGCCAGAGAAATTGTTAGTTCGCGAACTTAAACAATTTGCTGACTAAGTGGCTTGCTGACCATATTTATCGACAAGGTGGAAAAGAAGATGCCCAGTGCAGAAAGAGATAAGAATTAGGTTTCAACTAGCCTGATAAGATGAAAATGATCAACCTTGTAGAATATTTGGATTCTTCAGGTACAACCAGATTGAAGGGGCATGTAAGTGAGAATTGGACAACACTTTTAAAGTGTTGTAAAAGCTTTTAGGAGCATAATTTCTTGAATTTGCACCATGATTGTAGGATGAAACTTATAGGTTTGTACTCAACATTAATGTGTTGAACACAAAGGTTATACAGGTGGTTGACACACTAAAAATATTCAATGCATTAGTACACAAATGGAAGACAAAATAGATGAAATAGATTTGTAGGTACCAAAACATAAATTTAGGCTTCCGTCTTTAGTGCTTCAGGTACCCAAAGAGTGTGGGCAATCTTCTTCTGTCAATTTTTAGACTTGTTAGGGTATAGGCATGCTTCCAATATTATAGATTTTCAGACAAGGCATGGGCTAGTTTTAATGAAGCATGGTTGTACGTGGTGATAGAAACTTAGCGTCTAGAGTTGTGCAATGAGCAGAGTGCTATATATACATGTGAAAAAGATGTTTTTAGGGTTGGTTGCTGGACCAATTGTCTGGTCAAGAAATCCTAAGGGAGATTTTAGGGCATCAAGCAGAGGATAGTGTCTAAACAAGAAATGGAGGGAAACATCTAGTAGAAAGGAGGAAGGGCTTCATTGAATATTCTCATGTCACGGTATGTCTTTGGGATGCTTTGTAATGATTCAGGGGACATTTAATCATAGTTTTGTATTCTCTTTTGCCACATTTGTTAGCACGAATGTAACATAAGTTAGATAATGTGTGACAACATTTAAATCATGCAAATCTTTTGTATGGGTCTTTCTTCTGTTATATATGGATTGTTACAGTTGTATTTGGGATAAATAAGTATGTCCATCATATGCAATATATTTTAGAGTTGTATGTTTGCAACTCATGATTTTGTTGATGTTTTGCTTGGTGTGTTTCTTTTATTTGTTGTTTATGACTTAGTTGCCCAATCGAGTAGGCACCAGTCCATATTGGGGGTGGATCAATCACTATTTTAATCAAACCATCATCCTATTAGTTGTAGGAGTAAGAGTAGTTTTAGTTTAGGTTCTATATGATGTCCATGATTCAATATAATAATTGGGGATAAATTTGAAGTGATACATGATTGTTTTAATCATTGGTGAATCATGAACATGTATGCATGCACTGTGTATTTTGTGTATAAGAAGTTAATTGGATTTATCTCAAGGAATACAAGGAATGTGATGTATTTATATTTGGGTGCAAATGCATAGTGCATTACTCATCTTAATTGGAGGCTTGTGTAGCCAGTTTGTCTTGACCTAGTGACAGCTTTGGGGATCAAGTGTACATTGGGTATGGCTATGTTTGTTTGTTTTTGTTTTGCTTCATGCCTCTAGGAATATCCCTCCTAGGTCTAGCTAAGCCTGAAGTGCAAAGGAGTATACCCACTCCTATTAGCAGGCCAAGATCACCCTTGACCTATTGATAAACCTCTTTCAATCACCTTGATGACACCCCTTGCCTTAGTGATTGTGAAATGTTTTAGGGTTTTGGGTTGTAGTGATTTTGGGAACCAATATTTTGGCGCCATTACTAGGGATGTAATATCTTGGTTCAGATTTTGAAAGACCTTTGTAACATAGTCACTAAAGAAGTTTAGAGCCATTACAGTCTCTAGTTTGCATTTTAGTGTGTTTGGGTAAGTTGGCATCTCGTCAACTTATGCCAACATTTTAGCATTGTTGCTAAGGATAAATTGTTGTTGGTTTGAGAATAAATTGAAGACTCTACTGGTTAGAGAACCCATAATTATTTTATGGCCTTGAAGATCAATCATGCTTCAAGGGATTTTCTCTTCAGTGAGGTGGTGATGCTGTTGTCAAAGAATATAAGTTTGTTCGTTGTTGTTCTAGTCATGTTATTGGTGATTTGAACACCCCAAGTTTGTGAGCAACAGCTGGTAAATAAAGGCACACATGGTTCCCTTTCATAATCAATTTAGATTTCCTCTAAAATATAAAAGTAGTTATTCTATTAAGTCTTGTGTCGCCCTACATGATAAATTTTTTTAGTCATGGCCACTTGGCACATTGATGGCCCTAGGGTAGATCCTTTTTATGCATCGTCTTATGTCTCAAGCCATGAATATTATGAGGATGAATGTTCTTATTGTTCATATGATGATGCTTCATCCTATTACTTAGATTTCCCTACATCTTGCATTCTCTTGCCTCAATGTCAAACATCTTTGTATAATCAAAATGACTTAGCAACGCAGCAATGTGAAATTGATAAAACCAAACAATTGTTAGTCATTTTTATAGCAAGAGAAAGAAATAAAAAATCAAATTATGCTATGTTAGTCCAGGCTGCAATCCAATGCCCTTCCTTTTGTTTCCCCTAACTCATTCTTTCGGCCTTCTCCCATTGCCAGTGAAAAGACATACAAACAACTGGACCTCTCATGGGTTGATTATGAAAAGTTGTCCATGCTCACAAAAATGTATTATCAGATGCCATTATTTGATGGGTGTGATGTTTATGATGGGAAGGCACATATTGATGCATTATTAGACTTCATGAACAAATTTTGATTTGAAGATGAAGATATGTGGATGAGATTTTTTGTTAGATCTTTATGTGGAATGACACATAAATGGCTTTTGGTTTCCCTGACCATCACTTTTCTTCCTAGAATGACTTGATGGTTTTGCAAATAGTTTGGACCCTATTGTTTTTGTCCAAGAACTTGAAAATATCATAATCTATGAGGGTGAATCCAGCATGGATTTTAGCCATTGTTTGCTATTGCATTATCTATAATTCTAGATGCTTTCAAACCTTCTACTCCAGCTTGCATTGATTTGTTTTTTGAATCGTATGAAGTTGGGTTGAGCTCAGTGCAAGAAGTATCTAGCATTTATCACTTACATGCTACTTGTGAAAGAAAGCTAGACTACTCGTATCAGACTTGGTTTCAATGGAGGACTTATCCTATGGCTAGATAAACATAATCAAGGTGTCTTATGGTTTTACTTCACCCGAAACTAGTGCTTACATTATCAATCACCTAGACAAAATTAACAGCTAAAGAAATGATAAACATACATCAAACAAGATACAACACTAGTAGTCCACACATTCCTTCTAATACACCAATACCTATACTGAAGATGAAAGAAGGGGGTAGTGTTGTTCAACATATTAGTACATTTCATTCCCTTCTTAATCAACTTGTAGGTGTAAAAGCTACAATCGATGATGATGATGCTAAAGCAATCTTACTGAGTAGAATGCCTTCAAGTTTTGATCATATTATTTTTACATTAAACAAAATTAATCCTAGTTTGAAAACTATGATTTCTTCTTTGATTGATGAAGAAAGTAGAGTTAGTAAAGATCATTCAATTATGCTGATAAGGGCATGGTTTATGAGAGTTTATGATTAACTCGAAACACCAGGATCACCTGCAAAACCTAAGATTTACCTTCCACAAGAGAAAAAAACAAAGAGGAATAATTTGCACAATAAGGATGAATTAATGAAATGGATTAAAGAATTACATGTGAGAACTTACTTTTATATTTGTAAGTTAGAGAAAAACCCTAATATGACTTAAGAATAACCTAAGACTAAAATTATCCCTAAGTAAACTTAATAAAGTGTAATTAAATATTTAACTACACCAACACCCCCGATAAGTGCAACTTAGGGAGAAATGAAAAACATGCATCTAATGCAAGAATGGGTCCTGGCTACAAGGCCATGTTAGGTACCCATGAATAACAAGAATCTCTCATAAAGTGGAGAAAAGGAGAAAAGCCCAATGGGAGAAAACTCCTCTCCAAAAGAGAGAAAATACAACAAGTACATGAACATGTGATGGAAGAAGGACTAACACTAAGACCCACTAAGAAATAAATCCATCACAAAAGCATAATCGTGAATGCCCTCATAAGAGAGGAAGGAGAGAGAAGGTCTGATGACCCCCCCCAGAAGTGAGAAGGATGAAACCCTATGCGAGGAAATGCTCCCTCCCAAAATAGAGATGAGAAGAGAGACCATGCAGCCACTCCTCAAAATGACTCCTATAGTGATGGAAGATGCTCGACATAGAATAAAGATGAAGACCCATGAATGTCGAACAACATTTCTCCCCTTGGGAAGAAATCGAACTGCAGATGGGTGCATAATGTCTTCCCATTCTAGATAGGAATATACAAGGAGAAGGATAAATGTCTTTGAACTTTGTACATGATCCAAAGATAACAATGATGCTCCTGAAAACTGCTTAAATGTCTCCAATCCATTGCAAAACTGTGACTAAATAGGAGTATGAAGAACAATCTCTAAAGAAGATTAGGGTGATGCAACTCCATCGAAGCTATCATCAAATAAAAGACAAATGTCCTCAATGTGGTCCTCCAAATCTGTAAGATGAGACTCTACAAACAACAATGATATATTTGGTAGATATGTGTCCCAATGAGCTTGTTGTCTCTCAGGTTTACACCCTTGCTAAGTTGTAGAACTTAGCATTTTGAAGAAACATGGGATCTTTCTAGGCTTGTGGGTCACCTGTGATGGAAAGAACCTCCAGAGAAGGCTGGCTTCCTAGCTAGTTATCACCTAGAAACTACTAGATTTGCAGAGGAAAAGGGAAAAGGAATGCTTTAAAAATAAAAGGTAAAACTAGAAAATGAGAACAAGGGTGATACACCAAACTTGATATAGTTTATGAAACTTAGATTTGTATACACTTGGCCACATACAACCGAAACTAAACCTGCACAACCTATTACTATATGTTTTCTAAAAATACTTCACAAAGAGGCCTAAATGCATTAACCTTTTTAAAAGGAAGCTAACTTTATAGTTTAAAAAGCCATATACCGCTTTAAGACACAGTTTGCAACCTACATAAACACACTTTTTTGTAGAAAAGGTATTGAAACATGAGACAAAGTCACAAGGAAACAAAATTACCTGACAAATGACTTGATCAAATACTTGATGATACACAATACTGCAAAAATAAGAAGGCAAAATCTGACTATCAATGGTATCCAAGGTGTTCTCTCTATTTCATATGCCAAAAGGGTTACAAAACATGCTCAAACTAAGGACTGCAAAAAAAATCACTAACTCTAGAAATTGCATGGAAAGAACTCCTCTAGAAAGAGTCAAATGAATGACTATATACTCTCCAAGCAGTTGTAACAAGATAAAGATGAGAAACCTCCATGGTCATGCATCTCATAAAAGCCCTCAAAATATCTGCCCAAAGTCTTCCAAAATGAGTTCCTAATGAAGAAAAAGTCAAGGCATATCATTACTCACCATAAAAACTCCAAGACATGCTTCCTAATGCCCTTAAATGCCACTAAAAACAAGTCAAATCTATGCAATAACTCTTCTCCCTGTTTGTCAACCTCTCCTACAGCATCATAAATGTCTGATATTTGTACATAAATACTCAGCCACATCTCTTTGACCACATCTACAAACATCCTCAACTTGCCCTTTGCACAATAAATGTCATAAATACAATTATTTCTACATTTAATGAACATTATCTAAGTGGTTTATAATTACACCACCTTAGCTTAATGTTTGACATTTCAATTTTATTACAAACCTATGCAAAAAATAATGGCACTAGGACATTAATATTCAATCTCATGATTTCGCATAGTTTGGAGATAAATTAAATATTGTGAAAAAATGATAAAGTAATCGATGAGACTTACTTTGTCATGTGTTATGGATTTGACTATTATTGCCTTTTGCATTTTTATGACAAGTGATAAAGTAATGCATAATTCATTACTTTATCACTCGTTTACAATGTTTAATCTATTTCTAGATTATGCAAAATCAAAATAGAGCCCTTATATCTCCCATACACAAAACGTCATTCTCCATGCAACATACCTACCATACACTTGCATAATTTCATGCATTACATTGCTATACTAAAACACCTTATAACCCCCATACATGAAAAAGATCCCTCCTATGCATTACAATGCCTCATATGCATCATTATACCCACCTTGTGATTTCAACACCAAGTCATACCTTAGCAATATATAAGACACTTGGCCTTATGTTTTCATTATCTTTTTGACTTTTGGAAAAAATCAACAAGGCAAAAAGTTGTGCATTATCACGGGCCCCTTGCATTATGATTAGGTTTTTAAAGACTAAAAAGTCTTTAACATGGACATAGAATGGATTGCAATGATTTTTTTTTTAAAACAAGTCAAAACATGGAGAAAATGCAAATTAGGTCGTTTGACCCATAAGGAGGAAAACAAACCTAAATGGTCATTTGCATTTTGCTCAATTCACTACTCCATTCAAGTGTCGCTAGACCTGTAGGGTTTGAAGCTCAAAATGCACCATTTGTGTCGATTCTGGAGGCAAGTTTTGGGAATTTTCTGTGCAAAATGCTTGGTATTTTGCTAAAACCATAAAAAATTGAGAGTTTGACCTTGCTTTTGTCAATTTTGAGGGTGATTTTGGGCCTTTAAGGACGCGATTCTGACTAGTTTTTTATGTATTTTTCTAGTTTTCTTGGCCGACCACCATATGCATTTGTTTTCATTGTCTTTGAGGCCAATCTGGAAGGTTGACTAAGGAAAACAAAGTGATTCGATATAGCAAACGACAAAAAAAAGAGGTAATTCATTTTTACTGTAGATATCTCCTCATTTTCTGGGTTTTTTGCTGTGTATTGCTGCCAGAGGTGCGATTTTGAGCATTCTGAGTATTTTGTGTTTGAAAATCTGCATCTTCTTCTATATCTGCAACTTTTCTACATTTCTTGTAGCATGAGTTTCGAAAAAAACTTCATTTTCTGTAGCATGAGTTTAAAAAAAAAACCTCATTTTCTGTAGCATGAGTAACCTTTCTTCATTCTGCACTGATCTCTATTGTATCTCACTACCAAAGGCGCGATTTTGATGGTATCTCTGAGCATTTTGTTTGAAATGAGTTTGACAAAGCCTCACCTTCTCTGTATCTGCATTCCTTTCATTGTTTTGCATTGATCTCCATCCCAGCTCGACATGAGTTTTAAGAAGTAAAAACAATGAAAGACATCCTCTGGTATTAAAGGCTACAACCACGATTCACTGTTTATATGGTATTTTTTGCATTTGCAATAACAACTCTATGGGGAAAAGACAAAGATTCGACCCATAAATAGATAATGAAATACTCATGAAAATAACCATTTTTTTCGTTCTGGCTTTGTATATTTTGAGATTTGAAGCAAACTCTCATATACTATGATAAGGGTTTTAAAGATGTCTTTTATTTTGTTGTAGCACTTCGATCTCCATGGCATAACAATACATGAGTTGTAGTATTTTAATCCTCCATTTTGTATGCAGAAGCAATGAAACGATGATACTCTTTCCCTCATGGAAATGTATAAAACAAAAACCTTTGCTTAGCACTACTGGTCGTGGCTTGATATGGCATGAAATAGGTCTCATTTTCATCATATGCAATTTCTGGAAAAACTCCATAGTGTAGGCTGTGGGTTTTGGTTCTATATCTCAAGCTTTATCAAAACTTCAAGTTGTGAAACTCATCATCCTCTTCATAAAAATTCATGTGCATTTGATGTGGGTTATAATGCACTTGTATGTGAATACAATGAGATAGATCATAACTCATTTCCGCTATTCTTAGATAACATTGTGATGGCTATCCTGATTGCATTGTAGACTCAACACCTATAGACTTTTTCTTATGGCTATCCTCTACTCCTATCACATTTGGGACCATCATCTACTCATTATGCTTTTAGAGATATGTTAGACTTGTTAGAAATATCTCAGACCATTGAAAACATGTTGTCCTCTATACCTAATATAAATGTCATCTTTCTCCTTATTGTGACTGTCCCCTGTTGATAGTAACTATAGGTCTCTGTTCTTATAGATGCCCACTGTTAAAGGTATGCCATATTGAAATAGGATTAGGGTTTCTTATGATACCCTATGCCTTCTCACAACTGATATCTTTATGGCATCCATCCCTTGACTTTTCCTTTTTATAACTATCCTCTATATTCTAATGTTTTCACAAAATTTTGATATCTCTACATGATATCTTTGTCAGTCCTTTATCCATACATGAAGATATTTCACCTACAATCATTCAATATTGTAACCTACTCATGCCCTACCACTGGCTATCCTCCAGTAATATAGAGTCATCATTGTCATGCAAAAATGTTTAGGGCCTTCATAGGTTTAAAATGGTCCATACAAACTTGCAACATGGTATGCAGACCATAACCATGTTATGCTTTGTGATTTGCATATGCTACTCTCTAGGTTGTTTAATGCCCTTGAATGTTTTCCTTATGATATTCCTTTATCTTTGCAATAACAGTCTTTTAATGACTATCCTCATTTCTGTATAACAATATTTTAATGTCTGTCCTTATAACTTTTGATGATTCTCTTTTCACTGTCATAATAGGCATGCTTCATAACTGTTGGCTATACTGTTGCTATGTATGTTGTTTAGAATGCTTTTGGCGACTAAGCATACCACTACTTTCACAAGATCTTCCTCCTTTTGTACATGTAAAACTTGACATTGTCAAACAATGCTCCTCATAGGTGACTGTCCCTATTACCTTCACTTCTTTTCCCCATCATGAGCTGACTGTTTTTTACATTTTGCTCATCTTCTGATATGACTGTCTATTTACTTCTTTATGGTTGATTTGGAGCCATGGGCTCTTCTTCTATTGTAACAAGTATAAGACTCTTATACCCCACTTCTCAAACCATCTCTTCGAGCCTTGAATCCATCATTCATGATTTTCTACCCATTGTCCTTGATTTCTTGCTGACTGTCCATGACCTTTTTGACTGTTGATTGCATGATTGTTTTGGACTATTTGCTGGCTTCATGCATCTTATGAGTAAGAATCATTATATATAGGCATCTTATGATCTTTATGACTTGACAAATCAACGATATGTTTCCTTTTCAGTCATGTTGCCAACAATATCATGTAATCTTTAGTAGTGACATCAATCATTTCGCTAATATAGATTATAAGATATTGTATCAAAATAACTACATGTAATGATTCTTATGCTGATTTCTCCTCAAAAGTTGAAAGTGCAGCATGTTGGGCTCAACCCTCATGGGAGCCCATTTAACTCCACATGCTGCAATATTAAATGAAGTAATCAGCACTGAAACTTTACCTGTATCTGCACATTGGACAAACTTGTTAGATAAAAATGTACCTTTGTTTATGATGTGAGGTGACTTGTATGATTCTATCTCTTTCTGATATAGCACTTATGTTTGCTCATTCTAACCTCTCTTATGTTGATATTTGATTACTAATAGTGCTGCTACATAAAAGTGAATGGTACTTTTGAAGTTCTGATTATGTATGAAAAGACTTGGTTCCCTGAGCATTAACAAAAACTATTTTCCAGGTGCGTTGGAGCTCAAATGGATGGAGGAAGATAGCAGCTGGCTCGACCGTGGGATTCGTCATTCACAGGCAATGATGGGTCCCCTTTCTTTTCCTATGCACTTCAATTCTTTTCAAAAGTAAAATTTACTTTTATGTTGCCAATTTCAGTTACTCCTACAGCTTGTGTGGGAGCATTTCATTTGACATTCATGAACAATGAAAAATCCTTTCAAAATATGCAATGTTGTATGGTTCTTCTTTATTGTAACCAATTGCATTTAATTGAAGTTCTTTTATGGCATTTTTCTCTTGGCAAAACACTCACTAATAACAGACATGCACCCCTTAAAACTATAAAACTTAACTAGCTCCACTTGATTGAGCTGAAAAACAAAAATGGGTAACAGAGCTATCTCTGGAAGACTGATAATGTCCTGCTGCAAAGAATTTGATGTAGCAACAGGTAATAAAGATGTGATCTCGATAAGAGGAGAAGGAGAAGCAAGTGAAGTCTCTATGTCATCTGAACTAGCAAGACCTATCAAATATGTAAGCTCCTCAACTGTATCATCATCAAAAGGTATGCAATCTATATCATCAAGGGGTATGCGGCAATCCATAGGAAGATCATCTGGTAATGGAGAGATATGTGGGTCTCCATAGATCTCCCAAATGCTAGTCCAAAGAGCATGTGGGCACTCAATATGTGAGATAAAACACATAGTATCAAAATCAACACTGGAACCAATCAATCCTACAATATGATCAATATAATTTTCCCATTCAAATTTCCTCTCAGGTGTATCTAGTTCAGGTATGAGTCCATAAAGATAAGGCAAAAGATTAAGCCACTTGAGATGTGTCAAGATGCCCTTTCGCCAAGACTCATAATTATCCCTACCCAATGTTACCACAGAAGGGTGAATAGAAAAACCCACGATATCTCCTCAAATAAATCATATTAGAGATCAACAATCTAAATATGTATTAATGCTGATAAATGAAGCCCAACAAAACAAACAAAACTTCTCTAGGTGCTAAAATGTCTAGAATATCAAATTGAATCCATAAAAATGACAAAATGAATAAAGAATACCTAGGGTTGAATTTGGAAAAAGTACATGGATGGCTATATAGAGATCCTCAATACCTTTCCAATGCTGCAAGAATCGCAAAAATTAGAGATCGTGGCAAAAAGATACAAGCTCGGAGGCCAAAAATGGTATCTGGACTTCAAACAGTAATAAATGTCACCAACAGAAAAATCAAGAAAAAATAACTACACCAATGGATTGTCCTCGGAACCAACTTTTTGACGCATATTCATTTTTGAAAATCCAATTCCATTTTCCCAAGTTATGGTAAAAACAAACAAAGCCCCTCTTTAGGGCTAAAAGGGGTCAAAGAAGGGCCCTATGCACTGTTTCGGCGGCCAGATGGGTGGCACCATCGGTGGCGGCGGTGATTTTTGGTGGCGGCACTGAAGAGTCGCTTGGGCAGTGATAGAGGTGGTGGGGTGGTGTTTGGCCGCTCTAATGGCGGCGGTAGAAGGCGGTGGTGCTGAGTCGATGGTGCCTGCTAAATAGTCTATGATAAGCTTAAGGCCTGTCCGCAGGGGCTGAGGGCTTGTCCGCGGGTGGCTTGAGCCTATCCGTGGGGCCTTCGGGCCAAAAACCCTAGCCCACGTGGGGTGCGGCTAGTTAAAAAAATTAATATTTTTTTTGAAGAATCATACAGACCTATGCAGGGAGGTCATATGACACCTGCCAGGTAAAAAAACATTTACCCCAGAGACACCTAATGGATTTTGACAAAACGAAGGACATTTTAAGGGTTTTGGGCCCTTCTGAGTGCGTTGGTGATGATGATTTTGGTCAAAAATGCTCCAAAACTGTTGCTCCCCTCTAGATCTAAAAAAATACTTTTGAAACCTTCACAGATCTGGCCTCCCGAGACCAAATTCAGCTAAATAAAAGATAAATCTACCTATTCCAGCTGCTCTGGATCCAATGGAATACTCCATTTTACACAGAAACACACCCATCAAATGCCTCTTGCTCAAATTTTTCTCCAAATTTGAGAAGGGGCTTGTAGATTTGCTATGATACCATGTGAGAGTTTATGATTAACTAGAAACACCAGGATCACCTGCAAAACCTAAGATTTACCTTCCATAAGAGAACAAACAAAGAGGAATAATTTGCATAATAAGGATGAATTAATGAAATAGATTAAAGAATTACATGTGAGAACTTGCTTTTATATTTGCAAGTTAGAGAAAAACCCTAATATGACTTAAGAATAACCTAAGACTAAAATTAGCCCTAAGTAAACTTAATAAAGTGTAATTAAATATTTAATTACACCAACATGGTTTAGTGCTCAAGTCACTCAGTTGTAGTGGCAGCCACCAGGGTTAAAACCCCTGCTAGTTAGTACTAAATCTTTTTTTTTATTCATACTGATGATATTTTATATTAAACTTGAAAAAGAAAATACATCTACTTATGCTGAGCTGCATAGCATATTGTTCATGGCAGATTAAAATCCCAAACTGGACCTACTAGAATCTAAGCTAAGTGTCTGTGTATTACCACGCAGGGTCTAGCTTTCCTCTATTTTCTATACAGTTTAAAAGAGGCTTTCTTATAACAAAATGAAGCCTGCAAACTTGACAGGAAAAAAGAGCCAACTACCAAAAAGAAAACACCAAAACATTTGCAGTCTTACTCCTTATTGAAATCTATCAAATGAAGGTTGAAATCGGCCACCCACTGATACCCTTCTTCCACCACCAAATCAAGCATCCTTTTTATGAAGTCCAATGCGACCTGTGCTTGCTCCTTAAGGGCTAAGAGCTTGAGACCTCTGATATCCAGTAGGAATGGATAGAGATTTATTACCTCATTTGGGTCGTGAAGAAGCCCCATGTCTCTTGGCCTAGGGATGCCAATGCCCAAGGTTGCTACTTGCAGAATCACCTCTAGATCACCCAAGAGCTCTGTTATGAAAAGACCCCTCATAATAACCTCTTCTTCTGCCTTGGGAGTGTTCATCTCCAGAAGCATTGCCAAAAATCTAGATGGTATTTCTAAAAAGACTCTATAGCATTCACTATCTGCCAGGTACTTTTTGCCCAAAATCATACAAATAACACCCACCATTAATGGATCAGCTTGCCAGAGAATCCTTTATAATCGAAGCTTTGTGACCTATCCTAAAAAGGCCATTTGCCTTTTTTTGTTGACTAGTCTAATAGGTGTATCCATGCTTCCACACCGAATAGCTTCTGTTGAGAAGATGATCACGAATCAAGAAGCCATTGGAGGAGCAACTCTGCTCTAGAGTTCACTGGGGGAGGCTCTGCAATAGTAATTAGAATTAAACCCTTCTCATGAATACTTAGACCGCTTTCACTCTCTTTGAGACGACTCTCGAATCATGCAGATTAATTCACAACTTCCCATCATATCTCTCAACTATCTCTGACTATCTCCGTATTCATACCAAAACAACTAAACCTAACATCTTCCTTGCCACCTGCCAGCTGTCTCAATCAAGGAATTGCCCACAGGAGGGGTATATCTCTTGAAGTCTTCCACACTCGACGAAGAAACTCGGCCTTGCCACCCTAGTTGGGGTGGTAAGGTGCCCACCCTACCGCCCACTAACACCTAGTTCTTTGAGTTTGGGATCTAGGGATATAACCTTACCCAGGAATCACTAACTTCTTTCAAAGAAACTCCATCAACCCCTAAGTTTGAGAGATAGTCGACATCTGAATTGTCTTCCCTGAAAATGTGGTTTATCATGACTCACTCAAAGCCTTCCACCAAGTTTAAATCTAAGTCTAGTTTTGCCTTCAGTCTCCAATAGATGAGTTGCTTTATTCTCATACCATTGATTATTATCAAAGAATCACCTTCTATTGCTAACTTCTTAATATTAAGTTCCTTACAGAATTTGAGTCCAAGTATGAGAGCTTGAAGTTCTGCATCATTGTTAGTGCCAACAGGAAGGGGCTCAACCATTCTACCTATGATGTCTCCATTCTCATCCCTTACAATAGATCCTGCCCCACTGATCCTCAGGATGCCTCTTGCTGGCCTGTCAAAATTTAGTTTTAACCATCCAACCTTCGGAGGAAACCACTGAACTACTTTCCTGGCTTCTGCAGACTTTGGCCCACCTTCAAAAGAGATTACTACTATTTATGAATCCCATGCTGTGAAAGTCTGATGCCTTGTGCCCAAATCTTCAAGTCTAGCATTGACAACTTCTACCATATTGGATTCAACTTTATTTAAAAAGGAAGGAAGGGACAGTTCTTTATCCTGAAAGATTCTTCTATTATGCTCCTTCCATACTTCCAGATGAGTATAGATGGGCAGGAAATCCATAACCTCCAAACATTTCTTTAGTATGAATAGATGGCCAAGCTATAAGCCATTCTAAAAGATTTCTAGCAAAAGTTGTTTTCCAAAGAAGCTTATTGCAGAGCCAATTCCAGCAAGAGGAAGTGAAAGGACACTGAAGGAAGAGGTGGTCACCTGTTTCTTCAGCGATCTTGCAAAGGGCACATCTAGAGGGACTTGCAAATCCCATCTTGGTAAATCTATCAGCTGTTAGAACTCTTCCTTGAGAGGCTACCTAGGTGAATAGACCAGCTTTGGGAAGACAGAGATTATCCTAGTATAATTTAATTGGTAAACTTGCTTCGCCCAAGTCCTGACAGCTCAATGTTGCGTACCCGTCCTTGACACTATATTTCCCTGAGGGAGCTGCCATCCATCTGAATTCATGTTGACTTGCTCTAAAACATATAGTTCGAAGCTTTAAGACCTCTTCAAAGGTTTCAATTTCTCTATCAAGGAGGCCCAGATTCTGCACATTCTTCCAAGTGGGCTGGGTGTTTCCTTCATTTGAAGGCCAAGACAAATAGTCCTTTACTTTATTTCCCCAAATTTGCTTTGTGATTTGTTTGACTCTGTCAAGGTCCATTATGTTTGCCAGTTATGGAAGTCCTTCCCTGATCCAGGGGGAACGGATCAGGGATCCAGAAGACCTAAGAAATTCACAGTCTCAAAATCTGACGAAGATGGCACTATCGCGTAGAGCTCGTTGAGAGCTTTCCAACAGTATGCAAAACGTAAGAAACAGAGCTTGTTTGCTCCCGATGTAGTTGGTGAAAGTTTGGTCAACATGAGGTCAAAGCTGGTCAACCAAAAAATTAATGATCATGGAACATTTCTCTACCAGTTCCATCACATAGAGCTCGGTGAGAGCTTTTCGATGCATTTTGAATGGACCAAATCTAAGTCCGTATGTGGAAGTTATGACCAGTCAAAGTTGTGGTCAAACTTGGTCAAAGTGGTGACGTGGCATCACCAAAGCTTGACACTTGGCAGGGCATGTAACGGATGATGTGGCGGGAGTAGTGAGTTGGCACTAACATGGACCAACTAAGTGATAAAATATGGATTAAACCATATTTATTAAAGAAAAAAAATGTAAAAAAATGTTTGGTCTAAAAATTAAAAGAGGATTTGGTTGGATTTGATCCCTTGACCTGTGCCTTAAAATCCTCTTGCCTTGACCGTTGCCTATAAGGGGAAACCCTCCTCATATATACATTTTGAAATAAGCATAAGAATTGGTTTATTTTATTTAAACCATAAAATAAGGGGGAACAATAATAATTTAAATAAGCCCGTTTTTAAAAGATTTTTAGCCGATAGACTATTTGTGGGACAACCTTTGCCGAGAAAGTTGGATCACCGGAAAATTCCGATATTCCGGCAGTCAGGGTTCGATATTCCGTTCAGCAATTTCCGTTTAGCTGTTATCTGCTGTTTTTGCCTCTGGCTAAAAACAAAGTCCATTTTTTTTTTACTTCATATAATGTGCGGCAAGACTTTTTGGTTTCAAATCTCATCGCCTTTCTTTCTTGCCATTGCTTTAAATATGACATGGATCAATTGCGGTCGTCAATTTTTAATCGGCGTGGAAGCAAAGTATTCGGTAGTTTCCGGCATTAGTGATCTCCGTTCGATGCCGCCAAAGAACGTGATGCTTATTAACTATTGACAAACAGAACAAAAATCAAGAAACTTCTGACAATTTTGCAGAGCTGGCCTTCGTATTTAAAATGTCTTCAGAAAAAAAATATGGAAGTGCACTGTCTCGCTTCTTAGGTATACATTTTGTAAAGAAAATATTTGAATTTAAAAAATATTTTAAAAAATAAATTAATATGATTACTAATTTTGAAAATAAATTGAAATGAATGGAAACTAATTAAATATCCAATTTTAGATAGTATTTTGTAAAATAAAAAATTAAGAGAGTATAGGACTTAGTTGTTTATTCAAATGTATGCGTACATGGAAAAAATAAATGGAACCATTAGGGTTTTGTAAGGTTTATCATGAGCATAACTATATCAAATCAAAGATTATTTTTTAAGTAGTAATAACTTGCAATATTTCTTTTATATAAAATTGTATAATGTTAAATTCATTTAAGTAGTAATAAATTGCAATATTTCTTTTATATGAAATTTTATAATATCATATTTTATAATGTTAAATTCATTTAAACTTTGTATTATCATGTTTACTTTGAAAGAAGAATAAAAATAGATGATACAATTATCTTTACATACTAAACAAATCAAAGATTATTTTGTAAGTAGTAATAAATTGCAATATTTCTTTTATATATAAATTGTACAATGAGTCTAAAAACTTCTGGTTTAAACTGTGTGTAGCTTTTTTTAGCATCACACAGTTTAAACCAGAAGTTTTTAGATTCATATCATGGACTGTGGAAATATCATGTTTTCAAATTGTACAATGTTAAGTTCATTTAAGTAGTAATAGATTGCAATATTTCTTTTATATGAAATTTTATAATATCATATTTTTACTTTCAAAAAAGAATAAAACAGATGCTACAATTACTTTTACATATTAAACATTTTACCCTATCGGTGAATCTGTTGCAAGTAAAATTTGTGCAACTACTAGTTAAGAGATTTTTAAGGGCTCAATTATATGAGAGCCATTGAAATATTAAAATCTATTAAGCCTGAAAACCTTAAAAGGTTTTTAAAATATTTTTATTTTATTTTAAATCTAAAGGGGCTTAGAATAGGTGATTTAGGAGATCTTTAAAATATTATTGTTTTAACCCATAACAACATGTGAAATTGTAAAAGGGATACGTGAAGATTTATCTCTGTAAATAGGAGATTATTTGAGATTTTTACTTGCAAAAGGGGAGATATACAAGATTATGTAAATCATATGGTTATTAACTATATTGAGTAAATGTAATTGTATAAAAGGGGGGATTTTTGCTCTTGGAAGCAATGAACTCATGGTGGGAAAACTAGGCATATTGGGAAAGAATTTTGAAGGTGTTGGCAGGAGACTATGAGAGATTTTGTAATGCAGGTTTTGAGGCTTGAATGATGTAATAAGGCAAATAAGCTTGGCGTCATTAATAAAGTGGTTCCTCATTGAGAAGCGGACTCAGAGACGTAGCCTGAACAAATTGGTGAGCTCCGTTATCAAGTTTCTTGTGTCTCTCGATTCTCTCTATTCTCGCTATTCTCTCTCATTCTTTTCAGTTTTAACTCCTACTTTGATTGTTAATTATGTCATTTAAGTAATTAGATTATGTTATCAGGATAAGCAATGGATTAAGTGAACTCAATTTCTGTAATTTCAAATGCTAAATACATAACCACACAATTCTATTGCAATCAGGATAAATATGTAATTAGGAGATAAATTCAAATTATTTTGTAAACCTTTTAATTACAGATCAAGTTTGGTTTTAGAGCAATTTAACAGGAAAAATTACAAGTGGTGGATGTTAACAAGGTTGAAATTAAAAGTGAGGAGAAGGTGCACTTGAGGAGTTTAATCTAGAGATTGGATCGAGGCGAGTTACTTGAAGACAAACCATGGCACAACCAGAAGAAGAAAAATCTCCCAGTTCTGAAATCTTTGAGAATGAAGAACTATTTTGCAAAGCATTCCTAGACATGAAGATGATGTTGGAAGAGTTGTACAAGGATAGAAAGAAGAAGGAGAAAGGTTCAAAACTTCTTCAAAAGATGACAAAGGTAAAGGAGTAGGAGGTGGTGGTGACCCTCCTGAACCTCCATCCCCATCTTCTTCATCTTCTTCATCTTCTTCATCTTCTTCATCTACTTCATCTTCAAAGAAGAAACAACCTGTACAACCTAAATCTAATGCTCCTTTGTTAAAGCTTGATGTTAAATTTGGATTGTCAACTTATAACAGAGAACTGGATGTAGAGAAATTTGATAATTGGATAAAACAAATTAAAGTTTATTGTAGGATTCAAAAGCTTATTAATGATACTTCAAAAATCCAATTAGCCACTCTTCACCTAGGAGGTACAACCTTAATCTAGTGGGAGAGCAAAACTCAGGAAGATCTAAGTTGATATGGTAAAATTATTTCTTCTTGGTTTGAGTTTATAGCTGCACTTAAGAAACAATTTTATCCATTAGGTCACATGTAACAAGCGGTAATGAATTGACAATCATTAAGGCAAGAGAAATGACAAAGTGTACAGGAAAATACACTTGAATTTAGGAAAAGAGCTTTAATTTTGGGTATTCCATTATACACGCAAGAAACTTTGTTGAAGTATATAGGTGGATTACATGAAAATTTGAGGCATACAATACTTATGTTCAATCCAACTAACCTTGACAAGGTTAGTGTGCAAGCCATTCATCTTGAAATAGGCATGAAGAATAGTTTGTTAATGGAATCTGGTAAGCATCAAGAAATCAAGAAAGGGAAGAAGGAAATGCAACAGATAGCTTCCATGAAGAAAGAGGAGGAAAAGACTTATTGCTCACACTACAAAAAGAAAGGGCACAAAGATGCAAAGTGTTGGAAATTGCATCCTGATTAGAAATCGAAGTGGTTCAAGGATCGAAAGGGTAAGCAAAAGACTGCAGCTCTCGTGCAGGACCTTGGATTAGGTTTTGATGTTGAAACTGAGATAATAGTTGTGGGTATAAAAGGTATCATCCCTGTTTCTAGTACTAGTTCCCATTCTTCTTTTTTGAAGAATAATGAGATCTCTATTGAAAGTAAAAGGAATGAATTGTTTCATATAAGGACTATTGTAAAATAGAGTAAAATTGATACACTTGTAGATATTGGATCACAAGTGAACTTAATCTCTGAACAAGTTATTAAGCAATTGGGATTAAAAACAATATCTCATCCAAAACCATATCCATTGGGTTGGGTGCATGATAATGCTCAGTTACATGTGTCGAGACAATGTAAACTCTGATTTGCAATCACATCCAAGTTTGTAGATGAGGTAGAGTTAGATGTAATTCTGCTTGACATCTGTGGGATGGTTTTAGGAAGTCCTTATTTGTATGACAGAAAGGCCATTTTCTATAGGGAACATAGCATGTATCATTTGTTTAAAGATGGAATTGAATTCATTGTGAAAGCTCATCGCATAAAGAATGATAGATCTATTGTAAACACAAGGCATTTGAAGATGACTGTGAATGCAAGAAATACATTAACCCTCATGTTTGTAACAACTAGTGATATTAATCATGAAGATGAATTAGTTTCTAATCATGATAAGGTGTCACAAATAGCATGGTGTGAGGATCAATTGTGAGCAAGTTTAAGCCTTCAGCCAAAGGTGGTAAAAGAGGGTTTGAAAGATTCATTTTCTAATGATGTTCCTATTCAGGAGATCTAGCATGTTGATTCTTCTTCGTTCACATCGGTTTATTCAGTATTGTTGCTTGTTATTCTACTAGTTAGTTCTATGTGGCTGGTGGATGTGACAAAGAACATTGATGAGTATATAGTTGATTGTATCAGCAATGCTCTCATTTTTCATCTTGTTTGTAATGGGTTAGATGATCAGAATTCTAGCAGGGTGGAAAAATGATACTGGGCAAGTGACGCGACAATGCCCTCACTTAAATTCTACATAAAAATTGACTTTTGGTGGTCCAAAAGCTTCTCAATTAGGAGGAATGATCTAGGAGGATCCACAAGACCTAAAAAATTTAGTCTCAAAATATGATAGAGTTGGCACTATCACGTAGATCTTGTTGAGATCTTTCCAACGGTATGCAAAATGTAAGAAACAGAGCTCGTTTGCTCCCGATGCAGCTGGTCAAAGTTTGGTCAACATGAGGTCAAAGCTAGTCAACTGGAAAAATTAATGATCATGGAACATTTATCTACCAGTTCCATCACATAGAGCTTGGCAAGAGCTTTCCAACGCATTTTGAACGGACCAAATCTGAGTCCGTATGTGGAAGTTATGACTAGTCAAAGTTGTGGTCAAACTTGGTCAAAGTGGTGACGTGGCATCACCAAACCTTGACACTTGGCAGGACATGTGGTGGATGATGTGGCGGGAGTAGTGAGTTGGCACTGACATGGACCAACTAAGTGATAAAATATGGATTAAACCATATTTATTAAAGAAAAAAAATGTTTGGTCTAAAAATTAAAAGAGGATTTGGTGGGATTTGATCCCTTGACCTGTGCCTTAAAATCCTCTTGCCTTGACCGTTGCCCAAGATATAAGGGGAGCCCCTCCCTATATATACATTTTGAAATAAGTATAAGAATTGGTTTATTTTATGTAAACCATAAAATAAGGAGAGAAATAAGGGGGAACAATAATAATTTAAATAAGCCCATTTTTAAAAGATTTTTAAGGGCTCGATTATATGAGAGCCATTGAAATATTAAAATCTATTAAGCCCGAAAACCTTAAAAGGGTTTTAAAATATTTTTATTTTATTTTAAATCTAAAGGGGCTAAGAATAGGTGATTTAGGAGATTTTTAAAATATTATTGTTTTAACCCATAACAACATGTGAAATTGTAAAAGGTATACGTGAAGATTTATCTCTGTAAATAGGAGATTATTTGAGATTTTTACTTGCAAAAGGGGAGATATGCAAGATTATGTAAATCATATGGTTATTAACCATATTGAGTAAATGTAATTGTATAAAAGGGGCGATTTTTGCTCTTGGAAGCAATGAACTCATGGTGGGAAAACTAGGCATATTGGGAAAGAATTTTGAAGGTGTTGGCAGGAGACTATGAGAGATTAAGTAATGTAGGTTTTGAGGCTTGAATGATGTAATAAGGAAAATAAGCTTGGCATCATTAATAAAGTGGTTCCTCATTGAGAAGCGGACCCGAAGATGTAGCCTGAACAAATGGGTGAACTCCGTTATCAAGCTTCTTGTGTCTCTCTATTCTCTCTCATTCTTTTCAGTTTTAATTCCTACTTTGATTGTTAATTATGTCATTTAAGTAATTAGATTATGTTATCAAGATAAGCAAAGGATTAAGTAAACTCAATTTTTATAATTTCAAAGGTTAAAATACATAACCACACAATTTTGTTTGCGATCGGGATAAATCTATAATTAGGAGCTAAATGCAAATTATTTTGTAAACCTTTTAATTATAGATCATTCCTATGAATCTTCCCAGAAGAGAGCCTTGTTTCCTTCCCTAATCTCCCAGGTCAGATGCTTAGAGATCAAATCCCTGCTAGCTTTAATGAAATTCCATATTCTTGACCCGCTTGGAAGAACTCGAGTTGTGAACATGCTATTCTCTTCTTCATCAAGATACTTAGCCTTAAGTATCCTTACCCATTTGAGCTCTAGCCTGTCATGGATTAGCCAAACCAATTTGGCTCCTAAAGCTCTGTTTTGTAATAAAAGATCCTTTACTCCTGCCCCATTCGTTGCTTTTGGATCACATACCTTCTTCCAATTGATCAAAGGATATTTAAATTGTTCTAAGTTACCCTGCCAAAAGAAGCTCCTCATTTTCTAATTTAATTCCTTATTGGCTCCATTTGATAGAGGAAGGCACGACATTAAATAGATGGGAATAGCTGCAATTACCACAAGTTAAACATTGTGAGCCTACCTACCCATGACAACCATCTACTTTTCCAAGAGGCTAGCTTTTTCTTTACCCTATCAATCAACGAATCCCAGGACTTTCCGAGCTACAAGCCCTGAACTAGAGGCAGCCCAAGTATTTACATGGGAGGGATCCCTTCTTGAATCCTAATATTCTCAGAATTCTATCTCCTCTTCCTGGAGTAGTGTTGAAGAAAAAAACTTCAGACTTCTCTTTACTTACCTCCTGCCTTGAGGCCCTTGAATATTGATCTAGTATCTGCTTGAAGTTTCTAGCTTCTTCTTCTTGTGCTACATCAAAAAGCATGGTGTCATCAGCAAACTACTGATGAGTGACTACCAGCATGCCTTGAGTAATTTGAATCCTAGCAATGTATCCATCCAAACCTGCTCTAGCACATGAATGACCAAGCGCATTTGCCATTATTATGAAAAGAAAAGGTGATAGCGGATCCCCTTGTCTGATGCCCCGAGATGAACTGAAGAAACCTTCTAGAGAACTATTGATCAACACTGAAAACCTAGGGCAGGCTATCCATTTGAAAAGCCAGTTAAGCCACCTCCTATTGAAACTGAAAGCTTCCATCACTTTGAAGAGAAAACACCAATTCACTTTGTCATAAGCCTTCCTAATATCTAACTTGATGAGCATTGTCGACTTCTTGTTTGTTGAATGGAATGGATAGCTTCCTACACAATGATTACACCATCTAGGATCGATCTCCCAGGTACAAAACCTGTCTGCTTCTTAGCTATAATGTCTGGCAGAACTTTCTTCAATTTGTTAGCCATTGTTTTGGCCAGTATCTTATAAAGAGTGTTGCAAAGAGCTATGGGCCTGAATTCCTCGAATGACTCAGGCTTGTCCTTTTTTGGAATCAACGCTATAAAGGTATTATTTATTTCCTTCAAAACTTTGCCTAAACCTCTAGAATCTTTAAAGGCTTCTATTATCTCCTTGCCCACAATGTCCCAACACTTCTGGAAGAATGTTGCCAAAAAGTCGTCAGGGCCTAGGGCTTTATCTAGATGGCATTGGAAGAGAGCCTCCTTAATTTCTTCCTCTGTGAACTTGTTGTTTAACATGTTGTTTTGAGCTTCTAATACCAGATTGGGAATGTTTCTTAGGAAAAGCTACTACTCTCCAGCCAAAGAACCTTCATAGTCATTCAAAAGATTTTGAAAATAATCTACTTTAAGTTTATCTCTTCAATTTTATCTACTACTCTTCCTTCCTGAGTTTTGATCGAGGTGATTTTGTTCAAGTCTCTTCGAACCCTTGTAGAATTTTGAAAAAATTTGGTGTTTTTATCCCTTGCTCGAAGCCACACCTCTCTAGATTTTTTCCGCTAGAAAATTTCTTCCTTTGCAAGGATGTCTCCCAATTTGTTCATTAATTCTTTTTCTTTTCTAAAAGAAGCATTGTTCATTCCTTCCATAAGGATCTTTGAATTTAGGAATTCTAGCTCTTCCTCAATTTGACATTTGACTTTGAAGATATTTTTGAAGCTCTCTCTTTTCCATTGTTTCAGATTCATTTTAATCAATTTTAACTTGGTCATTACGTTGAGAAGTTTGTTACCTCTTGGATTGTAGTTTGTCCACTAGGAATTGATTAAGTCGAAGAAAGATGGATCCTTGAACCAAATGTTTTCAAATTTAAATGGATAGAGAACTGGCGTTCTTTCACCCATTATCTCTAGACTTGTTGCAAAATGATCAGACCCAGATAAAAGTAGGATTCTACTTTCTAGACTAAAGGGAAATCTCCTCAAGTCTCCTCTAAATAGAAATCTATCCAGTTTTTCAACTATGTTGCAAAACCCTTCTCTCCTATTGGTCTATGTGTATTTTCCATTTCCTAGAGGAATGTCTAATAGCTGGTTTCTCTCCACAAAATTATTGAAGTTTTTTTGGGGTAATTTTCTCCTAACTCTCCCTTCCTTATCTTTCGCCCTGAGGATGGCATTGAAGTCTCCTCCCAACATTAAAAACTCAAAGTCTTGCGAGCTCCAAATTATATCCACTTCCCTCTAGATTTCTCTTTTGAGAATATAAGAGTTGGGACCATATACATTGATTAACAGAAAACACAAATTCGAAGCCAAACTCCTTACCTTGCATGCGATCCAACTTCTATTGGAGGCAAATTCCTCAATCAATACAATTTGTAGTTTCCATAAAGTAATGAGCCCTCTGAAGGACCTAAAGCATTGACTCCTATTACTTTCCATTGCTTTAGGCTTTTGATAAAACCCACTTTTTCCTGTTCCTCCATTTTCATTTCTTACAGAAGACAAATGTCTATTTTGAAAGCCTTCAAGTGATGCCTTAGGAGGCATTTTTGTTAGGGGTGTTCAAGCCCCTAACATTCCACAAGATTATTCTCATGGTTGTTCAGGAAGGAGGTTCACCTTCCCTACTTTTAACATATCTTGTATCTTCAATTGGCCACTGGCCTCTCCATCCCATTTGATTTTTTCTTTGTTTGGTATTCGGCTCCTATTCTTGGGATCTCCACAGTCTGGGGTTAATTTAGGAGTGTCTTTGAGTCCAAGGCCCAGTGCCTCTTTCTCTAGCGGTTCTCTCTTCCCACAACACACTTTGGGTGGAGGGGAGATGATTTCCTCATCTGAATCCTGATTAACTCCTTCCATCATTTGATCCTCCAGCCAGTTTTCATCTATGTCTCCTTC
Organism: Cunninghamia lanceolata; assembly: GCA_027924645.1. Lineage (NCBI taxonomy): Eukaryota > Viridiplantae > Streptophyta > Pinopsida > Cupressales > Cupressaceae > Cunninghamia > Cunninghamia lanceolata. Next base: position 14,660,928 of record BSBN01001048.1, read on the forward strand.
TTCAAGGTCAGGAACTCCCTCTTTTCCTTCTTTAGCCAACTCTACCAATTCGTTCCCCACTTCTATGAGAGATTCCATATCCTCCTTCTGAATATTTGGTTGAATGATTTTTAGGGTTTCTAAATTTTTGTCATTAATGCTTTGAGTAATGATGGCCAAATTCTCCTGAAGAGGCAAAGGTGTTTTCCATAGACCTGTCTCCTGGACTGCATCACCTTCTTTCTTGGGTTTCTGAGTAGTACTTTGGCCCTCGGGGATCAAAGAAACACCTGTGTTCTCCTGGATATCTTGGGGATCCTTGTGTTTTATTGAAGAGGGCTGTGAGGCCTTCAGAGGGTTGCTCAAGGGCTTCATCTAATCTTTATCTTCTTGTCCATCACCCCTCCCAAAAGTGGGGAGTGGGTTCTTGTCTTGCTCCTTTGGAGTAGGCCTATCCCACAAACGCCAACCCAGAGCTCCAACTAGCTCGCCTTCTGCCTTCTGCTCATAAACCAAATTTTGAATGAGATTCCCCAATCTATGTAGATTTTGATTTCCCTCCATCAAGACTCTATTGGCTTGGTTTCCACACAGATCCTAACATAGGATTCCAAATCAACCTTATCTCTCCATTCTTCTACACACATATATATCTCCCAAGGTGAGTTCCTATTTCTTCTAGAATGTCTTGATTCCAAAATTCCAAAGGAAGTCTGGAGAGTCTATACCAATCTTGAATATACTCCATTTGATGTTTTACCAGATCAAAACTGACTTGCCATTTGATCAGGTAGAATTTGAATCCATCCATTAACCAAATGCCTTCCAATATTTCTTCTCTGACCTTTGTAGATGGGCAAATGATTGTGAAGAAACCCTTACTCATCTTCTTAAAACACAACTCCTTACTCCATCTTTCTTGCCACCAACTGATTAGGTCTTCCCAATTTAGATTAAGGATGAACTATTTTCCTATAAGACCCAACTTTTCTAGCCGCTCAATTGATGGGCCAAGCACTTTGGCTCCCAACACCATCATTTTCCTATTGCCTGGAGCTCTAACCCTTATTCCATTCGCTAAATTTATATTACCAACACCTCCCTCTCCTTTAGATCTAGGGTTTCCATTATGAAAAAATTACCTTCTTCCAAAAAAACCTGGAGAATCCTAGTTTTCCTATCTTCTCCTGAAGTTCCCATTCGGACAAAAGGCTTCCTACTATTGCCTCTCATACCTATATCAATAATCCTTCTTGATGGGTCTTCGATGTTTCACTGAGTTGATCCATACTTCTGATTGTGCCCAAATTTTGATCGTTTCCTTTAGAATCTCCTTTTCTGCTTTTGTCGCCCAAGATCAGGGGTTGAATATGTTTTGGTTGTTATCTGCTTCCCTCGCCAAATCTCCTTCTGGCACCGTGAGCTTTTGGGGTGATTGTTCTGCCCTTTTTTTTGCTTCTTCTGTAAATCTTTCGCCAGTTTCGCTTCGCTCCATTTTCTCCCATTTATACATAAATATTAGTTAGTACTAGATATTAATTGTTTAATAGTTTAATATTTAACTATTCTTTTGTATTTATTAATTCATTTTCTTAGAATGAAATTATCATTAATTAGTTATTTAATTAACTATAATTAATGCATTTTTGAGTAGGGAATCCATAATTTTATTACTGAATGATTTACTAAATTGATTTTATTTATTTATTTTATTACTATAATTTAAATTTTAAATATTTAATTAGATTTTAATTTTACTCATAAGTTATTATACTTTTCTCTATTTAATTTTCCTATAGAATAAATTGTTTTATTCAACTATTTAGTGAGACTTAGAATTCTTATCTCTCCTCAATGTACATACAAGGAAATTTGGTCTATGCAGCAGAAATTCTTCCTTGCATGGGTTTGGATCATTTTCCAGTTAGCCTGAAGATAGGAGAGGAGAAGAAGCCTCATGTGAACTATTTCAAGTTTGAAGAGATGTGGCTAAGAGATCCGGATCTTATTCCCAAGATCAGTGATTGGTGGCAATCAGCTCTATATGTGAGGGGTTCAAGAATGTTCCAACTAGTGGCAAAGTTAAAGTTTGTGAAAAAGAAAATCATGGCTTGGAATAGAGATCATTTATAAAATATATTCAAAGAAAAGTCAAGAATCCAACAAGAAATCAGGGATACAATGCAAGAAATCATTTAGTTTGGTATGGATAAAGATAGGTATGAGAGGTGTTGTGAGGTTTCACAACATGCCCCATTTTTCCTTAGCAAAACAGGGACCTGACTTTTTTGGTTTTCTTGTGTGTTTTCTCGCTTTGGGTGATATGGTAAAATGTCAGGTCCTGATCCATAGTAAAAGGTCAAGTTCAGTAAATTTCCTAATAGAGGTCACCATTGGATAGAGAATTGAATTTTGAGCAACTTTTCCTTTTGAACCATGTCAAAATTCTTTAAAATAAAGAAGTTATGCTTGGTCAAAGTTTGGGTTTTCATGTTTTTGCCTTGGTCAAAATAGGTTAAATCTAGTGTTATCAAAAAAATCCTAGAGAACAGAACTTAACATATTTTCGTTAGTTAGCCGGTTTGGTAGTTGGCCAATTCCCCGATTAACTAATAAAAGGGAAATAAACCTAGTATTTTTGTTTTAATATTATCCATATCACCAATAGAGAAAAGACTTAAGTTTTTTTAGAAGTTTGCGGGTTCAGATATTCATCGATTCCCCGACCAAGTGTGAAAAGGAAAAAGGATTAAGTTTTCCTTTGTTTTAATATTCTCTATTTTGCCAGTTGAAGGAGCTTGAAATCAAAAAATGTTAGAATTTTGCGAAGGCAAAGCCTTATCGGGAAAAATGCCATCGACAAAACTTAGGCTTTTAGAACTCAATTTCAAGGTTTGCAAGTGTAAACTTTTACCGATAACATGTTTTGAAACTAAAATGTTAGAAAATTGCTAAGGTAAAAGCCTTATTGGGAAAAGCCTCATCGACAAAACCATGGTTGAGAAAACTTGAGTTTTTTTGAACTTAGTTTTAAAGTTAGCATCTAAGCTGATTTGCTAATAAGCCTAAGACAAGGCTAAGTTCTTAAATTGTGACTTTTGTCGATAAAGCCTAAGATAGAGCTAAGTTCAGAGTTTGTAATTGCAAACTTTGGCCGATAAACCTAAGGATGGTGAGTTCGTATTTCTCAACTTTTGCTGATAAGCTTAAGGAAAGCAAAAGTTCACAAAAATAAATTTTTGCTAATAAGTGAAGGTAAAGGCTCTGAATATGGAAATTTTGCTGACAAGTAAATCCAAGTTTAGAAATTGGTACTTTTGCCGACTAAAGGATTTTAATAAAAGCCAAGTACAGTGAAGTTCATAAAATTGGACTTTTGCTGACAAAAAAAGGTGTAAAACGATAGTTCAGGATTATTGAAAATTGCCGAAATAAGGCAAGGTTCAGAATTTGTACTTTTCGCTAATAAAGTACTAAAAGAGCAAAGAGGCAAAGTTTGTAAGTGGGGACTTTTGCCAATAAGGAAGTGACAAAGCTATAGAAAGGTTAAGTTCGGTAAAAATGACTTTTGTCAATAAAGTGATACTTGGCAACAGTTCGAAAGAACATACTTTTGTCGATAAGGGTATTAAGTGAGGATGGTTGTGAAAGGAGTAAAAACTACAGGTGGATATTTTTATCCAGATATCCATATCCTAGATATCCACATACATACACATATATCTATATGGACATTTCATATATCCAAATCTATGCACACATGTCTATATGGACATTTCATGTATCTTAGATATCCATATCTCAAATACCCTGATATCCACCAATAACCATATCCTGGCTTTGTATTGAAGCTCGATATCCATATCTATATCATTGCAATAGGGACATTCTTTGAACCCAATATTCACATCCCAAATATCCATATCTGGGCCTCCTCTCACACTTAATGATATGCATAACTTTCTGCAAGATTATCAAATGCAAATGATTAAATTCTGTAAGAAGAGATTGGAGTAAGCTTATCCAGAGTTTGCCATTGAGATTTCATGGTGCCGAACAGTGATTGAGAGTTTTTCTAAGATTTTAGGATTGAAGTTAATGGTTTTCCATTGTATTCTGTTATTGTTGTTATATTCAGTAGTTTGTTTGTGGTTTGTCTAGAATTTGATGTTGATAGTAGCTAGTCCGTACCATTTGATGACCGTACATGTTGTATGAAGTTTTGAAAAAATAAGAAGAATGAGCCAAGTTTTGGATTTCAAACCTTTTGCAATGTTTTTGTATGGCCAAGGCGACCTAATCCATGATAGATTTGTATGTCTTAATGCACTCTATGAGTTTTGGTAAACAACCGTACCATATGAGGCCATATGGTCCTTGGGAGGCAATCTTCATAAGAATTTTGTATCACATTGTTTACTGAGCATTTATAGTAGAGTATTGGTCAATTTAATGTGATTATTTTCCTAAGATATCATTGGTTTTGAGGGCAGATTTACTTGCAGCCCTGTAGCATGTCTGTACCAGCAGTCTGTGTGTGTCGTACTAAATCTGAAAGAGGTCTTTAGCTTTGTTTTATCACTGTTATGTTCTATGCACTCAGTCCATTAGGAATCCATATTAAGTCTTAGTATTGACAAGTTAAAGTTGTAGTATGCACTATGGAATATCTCCATTGAAGACATTCTTCTATGCAGGGGTAGTATGATTGGATTTTATCAAAACTACAACAAAGATGATAAACATTCTAATTCATTGATGACATGAATCCTGTCAAGTTTAATGAAGGGCAATAGCACCTTTCCTTCAAGGGATTCTTATCAAGTTCAAAATCAAGTCTATGGTCATCCTTGTACTTGCTTTAATTGTATTCTTTTCTTATTTGAAATCACATTAATGACCCCTGGATGGTATTACTGCTAGTGTGGAAGGAAAAAAACATATTCAAACATTTTGTAACCCCTAGATGGTTCTACCACCAGTGAGGATAAAGAACTTTTTCTTTCTTTACATTTCTACCCACTGGACAAGTGGCGAATTCCCATTGAATAAGTGGATGGCTTTGTAATCTTTTCATATTTATTTCATACCCACTAATAAGTGGTGAATCCCCATGATATGTGGATGTCCACCACAATAGAAGAAGTGTATTTCATTCTTGCATACTTGCTATTGTAAGCCAAAATCACTATATGCTCTCACCTTGCCCATTTTGGGATCTGGGTGATCAGAAGGTGTGAGGCCTTTAGTTGGTTTTTCTTTTGATGCTAACACCATATCATTGTATGTCATTTAAAAAACAAATTGGGGTAACATCTTACAGATTACATCCTGATTGTAAATCCTATGTAATCTTCTAGTTGATTTCTAGATATGTAATGGTGAAATATTGTGTTCTATAGAAGTGCTTTCATTTTATTGCATATTATTGTCAACTCTCCTTTGAATATTTGCACTGATCATATGTAATTGTGGAGCACCCTGGTGAAGTATGATTTAGTTTACTTCTCTTCATTATAGTATCGAAGCATGTATGTGGTTCATTGGTCAAAGTTAAGTAATTTTAGGAATCTCTAACTCTAAACTCTATTTTCTCAGTTTCAATTTCTTAAATAGTCATACATAATTGTAAATAATGATGAATCATAAGAAAATATAGTGAGAATATGCTAAATTAGTACAAATAATCATATATACAGGGCATATTACAGTAATAATTATACATCATAGTGAATATCATGCAAATAATGGCAAATTATAGTGAAATACATGGTTATGGGCACAATCTTTGATAAAATCTAAAGTGTAGAAGCATAGATTAGTTCAAGTAGAGATAATTATAGAAGAACTGATCAGAATTGGAAATATATTTAGAATTAGTCTAAATAAGAGACATATTCAAGTGAATTACTCTAAGTTAGGATCAAGTTGACATCTATTTGCTTAAATCCTGACTTAATAATGAAAGATTTGACATAATTATTGAAGATTTGTACATAGCAGGCATAAAGGATAGGATATTTGAAGGAATATTGAAGAACTCGTAGGAATTATTGAAGTACGTAAGGCCCTAAAATGATTAAAAGAAACACACATCAACCCTGAGTGACTGCTAGAAGGCCAAGTCCTAACCAACGAAGACTTGGGATCATAAATTCATCCTGAGTTTATCATATCTTTCAAGATGATAAAGGTTTGTTGTGTAAACCTTTATTCATGTTAATGAGACTAACAATCACATCAACAAAATTGGCACTAGAAGGAGGGCACAAAGCTGTTGCTTCAAAAATTTTGTGAAAATCTTCTACAAAAATCCTCTGTTCGATAGGAATCAACTATATCTTTCTAAAGACTTGCTTTAGAATCATAGTCCATTGCATGCCTTTCTCATCTTAACACCATCCAAATTGGTGCTAGAAGGAGGGCCTGTATCCAAATGCTTTAGTGTTTCCGTGAAGATCCTATCAGTATTTTACAATTTGAGTAATTCAACTGCAATATCCCTTCCTTATGGATAAATTGATCAGATGTTTGCAAGGCATTTCTTTAAAATCTCAAATATTGCTGTAGAATCATAGTCCATAACACACTTTTCTCCTCCTAACACAATCAATAGAATTAGCGCTAGAAGGAGGGCATGTGACTGAAAGATTTGTATTTTTGCAAAGATTGCATAAATATTTCATCATTTGAGTTAAATGATTGCAAATATCTCTTATTTTTCATCACTTGAGTTAAATGACTGCAAAATATCTCCTGTCTGAAAAGAATTGACTACATCTTTACAAAGATTCAGCTCAAAACTTCAAAGATCAACTCAATTTTCTGAGCTTCCAATTTTTTATTCTTAGATATGTTATATCTCCTTAAATTTCAAAATTCTAAAAAAAGGAAAACAAAGTCTCACCTTCAATGGATCCGTATGAAGATCCTAACCTTAGGATGCCTCCATTTTTTGGAGATTTGTCTAAAGAATCATATTTGGAAGAGAATCTCCAAATTAATATTCCTTTCTTTTAGAAAAATTTAAATGGGCAACTTTATCCTTAAAATTTTTCTAACTTTGGTTTGTCTAGAAGATGCAGGATACATGATTCTATAGAGCATGGTGAAATTAATTGTATAACTTTCCTTACAAGGTTAGATTTAGCTTTAAAAGGACTAATTCCTTTCCCAAATGTGTACAAGACTGAGGTTTGGTAGGAAAATGAAGGAATTCTAGAGCAACAAGAAGATACAACACTAGAAGTCATGAGTTGTCTAGAAAATGTAATAGTTGAACCAGTTATAGAAGATAAGGATAGAGAAATATCTTTCCTTGAATTATTTTATGGTAAAAGTAGGAGTGTTCAACATCTTTTGGAAATTTCAAATATGAATGAAGCAGAGTGTAGGTATAAATCTTTTGAAGATATAGTAAAAGAAGTGGGGGAATTAGAATACACAATTGCTAAAGAAGATTTTATAACATGAACTAAAGGAGTCATAGAGAATAGAATAACTAATGATTTATTATGTTATTTCTGTAAATTGAACGATGAATTCCAAGATTGTTGCAGGAATTATCAAAGCACGTAAGGTCCTGAAATGATTAACAACAACACACATCAACCCTGAGTGACTGTTAGAAGGTCAAGTCCTGACCAATGAAGACTTGGGATCATAAATTCATCCTAAATTTATCGTATCTTTCAAGATGATAAAGGTTTATTGTGTAAACTTTTATTTGTGTTAATGAGACTAACAATCGTCATCAACAAGAGGGAGAAAAGACTAAGGGCTGAATTGGAAGAGATTTTATTAAGAGAGGATGTTTTTTGGTAGTAGAAGTCTAGAGAGACATGGTTGAAAGAAGGTGATAGAACCACTACTTTCTTTCATCTCTCCTCAAAGATCAAATGTAGCCACAATTCCATTAAAAACATAAGGAAAAGTAATGGAATGGAGACAAATGACATGGATGAAATCAAAGAAGAAGTGAAAGAGTATTACAAACACCTTCTTTCCAAGGAAAAAAACATGTATCAAGGGGAAGAATTGGCTTTGAATCTACCTAAATTAATTTCAGATGAGCAAAATAGAGAAATAATGAAGGATTTCACAATGGATGAAGTAAAATATGCAGTTTTTGCTATTCTAGGAGATAAAGTGCCAGGACCAGATAGATGGTCAGGAACTTTTTTCAAAAGTGTTGGGAGGTTGTTGGCATAGATGTCTTTTTAGCAGTGGAGGAAGCATAGAAGTTCATGAACGTACTCAAGGAGATGAAGAATACTAGCATTATGCTTATTCAAAAGGTCAAAACTCCCATCTCTTTTAATTATTTTAGACCTATCTCTCTGTGTAATTTCATTTATAAAGTAATCTCCAAAGTAGTAGCTATCATATTAGCTACTCTTCTTCCAACTATTATTTTAGAGGAACGAGGAGGTTTCATTCTAGGTAAGGAAACAATAGAACGTGCCATTTTGACACATGAGATTCTTCATTCTTTCAAGAATACTAAAGATCCATGCATGGTCATAAAGTTAGACATGGCTAAAGCCTATTATAGGGTCAATTGGGAGTTTTTGATGAGCATCTTGAATGCCTTGGGCTTCTCTAAGCAATGGATAAAGTGGATCTGATCATGTGTTATAGGAGTTAGATTCTCTATTCTTGTTAATGGTAAGGAGAAAAATCTTTTCTTCTCATCAAGAGGCCTTAGGCAAGGAGATCCTCTCTCTCCTTATCTCTTTATCCTTGTGACATAAGCATTGTCTTGGGCAATTAAGGATGTAAATAGGAAGAATATGTGGCAAGGAGTGAGACACAGGGGCATGAGAGAATCATATACTCATGCTTTATTTGCAGATGATACCATTTTATTTGGTCAAGCCAACAAGAGAGAAGCTCAATCCATCAAAGATGCCCTAGATATTTATTGTGAGGCATCGGGACAAAAGGTAAATGAGAACAAGTCAAAGATTTATCTATTCAATTCAGACATCGGTAATCATAATGAGATTTCAAAGTTTTTCACTTTTTTCAAGTTTAAAGTAGATATGTTGCCAGGTAAAATCTAGGCATCTCTTTGTTCAATGGTAGGCATAGGAAGGAACTATGGAAGTATGTCATCTATAGTTTGATGAAAAAAGTTGGGACCTGGAAAGGAAAATGGCTAATTTTAGCGGGAAGGCTAACCATGATCAAAGCAGTATTGGCAGGGGTCCCAACTTACATGATGTCCATTTTGTAGATTCCAAAAGGAACAGTGGATGAGATGGTGAAAATTTGTAGGAAATATTAATGGCAAGGATCCACGGATAAGAAGAAAATCAACCTCATATCATGGGATAAAGTGTGTCAATTGAAATGTCAAGGAGGGGTAGGCATTTTTAATCAAAAGATGTAGTATTTGGCACTAGGTGCGAAGTTGGTGTGTAGTATGTACAAGAAGCCTCAAGAAAAATGGGTAAGGTTGATGCAAAGTAAATATTTGGACACTATGGACAAGGAAAGGATCTTCATAATCAGAAATCCACCAAAGGGCTCTTCCATATGGAATTTCATCATCAGATGTAGGGAAGTCATAATGCGTCACTTATCTTGGATAGTCCATAATGGATTAAAGAAAACTTTTGGGATGATTCCTAGAATGGTTGGTTGAAACTATCAAAGAATAACAATCTAAAGGAAGAAGAATTTTATTTAAAGCAGCATTGGGGCTTCAAAGTTCAAGATAATTGTAGTCTGGGACTGAATACTTTCCCCCAAAAGGTGATATGGAAGAATTTAGATCGCTGCAAATTTCCCCAACAACAAAAGAATTTAAGAATCTTCCAGAATAGATTGGAGACAGTCCAAGAGGTGTATTAGGAGCTGGATATAGCCATTTTTGAAGTGTTCAAGGTGAAATTAAGTAGATTAGGTAATTCAAATTTAGTGTGGATGAACTAGGATGAGTTAATGGCTAAGAATTGGAAATTTTTAGGCTCGAACGTAAGGGATCTTATTGTTACTAGGACCAAGAATGATGTGGATAGGTAGAGCATCAAATGGTCTCCACCAATGTAGTCATTTGTCAAATTAAATGTGGATGGAGCTAGTCACGGTAATCTCGAACCTTTAGGTACAGGTTGTATTATCAAGAACTCTAAGAGGGAACTCCTAGTAGCCAAATCAACTAAAATTCCAAAGGAAACTAATAATGTTGTAGAAGCCTTGGCATTCCTTCATGATCTTCAATTGACAAAGAACTATGGCTACAAACCATTGTGGATTGAGGGGGACTCTCTGAACATTATCAGAAACACAAAGACAAGGAGGATAGAGAATTGAAAACTAGAGTATATAATGAAACAAATATGGAAAATGATTGACAATTTGGACTCCTTCCAGATTTTGTATTGTTATAGAGAGGGTAACAAGGCTATGGACCTTCTAGCATATGGGGCCATAGATCAAATGCAAGAGGAAGTCACTTTTATACCTTCTCAAGGAAATATTCCTAAGAATTTGATGAATTGCATAAGAGAGGATTATGGTTGCATGGCCTCATAAGAATTTTAATGTAGAGCCTTCTCCCCTCTCTCAAGCAAACATTTAACAACACATAATATGATCACATAGGAATTTAACAATATAAGATTGCAACAAAAAATTCAAAATTTATTGATTCAAATAAAAACTACAGCGATATACAATATTGGCCTTCAATGGCTCCTCAAATCTACAGTAGAATTATCCTCTTTTCCTCACACTCACATGGCTTTACTTCTGCCCACACACAGGCTAAGATTTCCCCTTCCAAAATCTACCTGAGAAATCTTTTTCAAAAAAACAATCACATTCTCTTTTAAACACTTCCGTGATCAGCTATGCTTGGCTTTCCATCTTTGCCAATTTTTATTCAGACAAAGACCAGCCAAATAGAAGTGGCTTTCCATCTTTACCAAGGTTTAAACTCCCTCCATTTCCAATGCCCTTTTAGCTCATTGTTATATGTCTCTTTCCACTCAAATTATTTTATTTAATTCCTTTTTAAAAGAGATTTAGACACCTTCTTGGTATTTTTTTTCAATGTCTAAATCTTCTTATTTTGGATGCTCAAATAAGAAAATCTACCCCTCAATTAATTTCAAAGGCCTTCTTTGGATTCTGAAGGAAAATTAAATTAAAAGGAATGAATTAAAAGCTAAATATTAGTTGTTAAACTTCCCTTAATGTCCAGCCAAATCAAATAACGAAAATGATGCTTTGAGTGTGCAGAATTGGGTGTCAGTAGGCGAAAAAAATGAAAGTTCTCTATTTTGCCTAAAATTTTTCCCAAAGGTGTGTTATGACTCCCTCAAGTCCTCTATAGAAGGGTTTCACTCTAGACTTCCAAAATTATGAAATTTTAAACTTTTTGTAAAGCGGTGACACACTTTTGGCTTTAAAGACAAATTTTTCGCATTAATTTCTCCCAAATGGTGAAATATATGACTTTAATTCTATTTGCACATCGAACATGGTACCTTCAAGAATTCCCCTACAAAAGGATTCTAGTCTAGCTCTTATGGATGTTTGGGAATAAATTTTACAAACTGCCAGTGGAGTGTTGAAACTGTGAACCGGTGAAAGTTTGATTCTTGCAATTTTGTGCCAAATTTGAAGTTTTGTGATGTTGAGAGATGCCAATGACCAAAAAACCAAACATGAGAATATTTTTGGGTGATGTCGATTACATGTGCACCCAGGTGCTCCTGCATCAAATTTCTTTCAGTGGGTTGACATCAATTTTTGGCGGTTGGGTACGTGTTGACAGGAGGGGGAGGACATAGGGAGGAGAGATAGGATGACGTGCTTAGTGGACAATGAATAGACTTGTTTAAAATAAGGAATTCATATCACCTTGGTTAGGGTGGCATTTGGCTATGTCAGATTGACATGGCTGCCAACAGGACTCTATAGAATAATACCTATCTATCTGGCAAGCAAAGAAAGGATGTGTTGCTTCATTTAAGATGATGTTTTTTCATCAGGAGTAGATGGTTATTAATTATTTGGAGATGTTAGCACTTCTTGGATTGTGTGTTCATATGTCTTGAGGGCCGTGAGGTAGATTTTTTAACATGAATTGATAACAACATTTATAGTTTCAAGCCGTTGGTATGCTCCTCAAGTACATACTATGAGATCATCTAGCTCTTTAGAATCTGACGAGTGGGGGAGTCAAATTTAGATCACACTTGATAGTCATTACTCAAACTGTGAAAGATTCATTCTTGCTCCTAACAAAAAAACAAGGATGGCCTCTTCAACACAAATGAAGGTCTACAACCTTTACTTTAACAATGATGAAAAGAGCCTAGCTAGATCAGTTGAAAGGGCTTGTATTAAAATCCAGTGTTCAATTCTGATGAATGTTGTCACGTTGGACTGAAAAAATACCCATGGGAATGAGGGATTGGGTCTATTTATACTTCTATCTTCTAAATGTCATATCCCTATCTATAGTTTCCTCTTCCTTTTCCCTTTCTTGGTGTGCTTTGCAGGTTTATGGATGGAGCTAGTCGTCACAAACATGCGTCTTTTATTTCTGATAGTGGGAGCCTGAATCAAAGGCCAAATAAGGATCATGGATCTTTTTCTTGTATTTGAGGGTGATTGTACACTGGCACATTTTATGGTAACGACTGTTTGCAGACAAAGGTGGATTCAGGGAACATATGCATCAGACTTGGTGTCTCACCTATTATCCAACATTATGGACATTATTCAAGTTGGTAACTACGTGCATACTATCACTACAAGGCTGGTTGTAGGTTAGCTATGTTGGGTCCCAAAATGATTGCAACACAAAACTCTTAAATATTTCTAAATCACCTAGGCTAGGGATTGTCATCAATGTGATAGAAAGAGGTTTATTGACAAGTTAAGAACTATTTTGGCCAACTAACAAGAGTGGGTAGAGTCCTCTGCTCTTTGATCTCAACTTAAACTCTGGAGGGATATTCCAAGGGGTATACCTAAATAGGTATTAATGTCAAAACCAGATGAACAACTAAAACCTATGAACAACCAAAGCCAAATCATTATCTTGGCCCCAAAGACTATCACTAAACCAAGAACAACTGGTTGTCACAAAAACCCTATATAGCTGATTCAATTGTGTGAATGTACATGCATAGGAAAGATGGGTTTTCCCTTAAACCAATGGTAAATGTTTGTTTTATTTAAAGTGTGATTTATCCCTCCCCAATAGGGACTAGTGCCTACTCCATTGGGCAACAGATTCATAGAATGTGAGGAAAGAACATATACACCAGAGGATCAATGGAACTAGACATATATTCAAATATATGACTTTAGTAGATTTTCATGTGATGGACATACTTAATAATCCAAAAGAGAATTGCAATGATTCATATGCAACAAAAGAATGACAAATACAAAGCTTTGTATTAACTTGGATGCTATCACATACCTCCAAACCTTAGTTACAATCGTACCAACAAATGTGGTAAAGGAAAACATACAAGAACAATTATACTTGCCAAAATCATTACAAACTCTTGTGGAGACATTCCATTACATTCATATATACTTTACACAACCTTCCTACACTATGTTGAATACATCCCTTCACTTATAGACTAGACTAATGTGATTTGATGCCAGAAAATACTCCTTAGGCACTTCCAGACTAGACAATTGGTTCAACGACCAACTTTGAAAATATCTTTGAATCATTTCTATATAGCAATCTTTTTCATTATGTAGTCTAGGACGTTGGAAAAACCAATCAACAAGAAACCCATGCTACATTAAAGTCAAGCCCATGCCAATGTCAAAAAATCTACATGTTTGGAAAGAAAGTCCACATCCTGACAATATTGAAAATGTTAGAGGAAGATTGCTTGCACTCTTTGTGTACCAGGAGAAATAAAGAGGGAAGGTTCTAATCCATTTCTTGACATTTGAAACATCTGACTTATCTGCTTTGTCATCTAAATTTACCTATGCATTGAAGAATTTTACTGTACCAACTACCTGCAGGGCACTATTCTACAAAATCATTAATTTTTGGGTACAAATCAGCCTGCATAATCCTCTCTATATTGGGCACATTTTCCTATCTTTATCAGCCTTTTTAATTTATCGCAAACTCCTTTCATTTCCCTCTTCTATTCCCTTTGTGAGCAAACTTTCACTTTTACAAACCATGGGAAACACCCCCTTTTGTTTGGCACTTAATTTTTATTTTCAGCCTCCCTTGTACCTTATTGGCAAATCTTCATTTTTGTGAACTTTGGACCTGTCACCTTGTCTCTGTCTTCTCACTTTCTCCTTTAGTCAGTGAATTTCAACTTTCGTCAACTATCCTTGTTTCATCCTTTGTCAGTAATTTCTTGCATTTAAGAATTTCTTTCTTTCTTTTTCTCTTTCCATGCATTTTGTTCATTATTGATGATTTTCACCTTTTTTGAACCATGGAAGAAGGTCTCTTTTTACTTTTTTCTTTGTCGGCCAATCACCTTATCAGTGAACTTTAACAAACTTGAACTATTTGGCAAGTTTGATTTTCCTCCAATTTGTTGGTAAAGCCTTTCTTAGTCATTTTCTGCTTTTGTATTTGCCTTATCTGCAAATTTGGACATTCACGAACCTCCCCCTTTCTCTACCCTTTTTTTTTAATCTTCTTCCTTTATTAGCCTTTCACCTTGTTGGTGAACTACTTTGTCAGTGAAATGTCCTCTTTATTTACCTTTTACCATTGTTGTGGCCTTCTCCCCCTTTTGTCTTTAGTCGACGAATCTTCCGTCGACAAATCTTCCATTGGAAGAACCTTCCATTGGTGAATTTGGAGGTTCGCAAACCTCTAATTTCTCTAAAAAAGGACTTGCACTTATCTCTCTATGTCTTGGAAAGCCTCATTTGACTCGGTCCCTTTGATGTTGGTAAAGTAGCCATCGGTGAAACCTCCAATCAACGAACTGGATGGTTCGTGAACCAAAAATTTCATTGACAAAGGCCGACCTTGCCCCTTTTTTCCATCTTGTGACTTGCCCTTTGCTTCTTTTTATCACCTTCCTCTTGCATTATTGGCAAATGGAGGAATTAGGAAAAAGACGAACTCATAAACCAAGTTTGTAAGTTTGGGAAATTGTCAATTCACCGATAAAGGGCATAAATGACCAAATTTTTTTCTAAGGGAGGAAAAAAAAGACAAGGGGATAATTATACTTGGAAGATTTTGGAATAAAACCCCTAAAAAGTTGTCTTAGATTGGATCTAAATGAGGGGTTTTGATTGCAAAGGCAAAACTGGAAAATTTGATGGATTTTTGGGGCAAAATAATGTATTTTGGGAGCTAGTTTATTCGGGCACCAACAAGCTATACAACATAAATAGGTGGAACATGGAAAGAGTTGAATATGATATTAATAGTGGAGTGGTGGTGGTTGGTGGTTTATTTCCTATTGATATGTTGAGAACCTCCCATGTTGCTGAAGGCATCTATAAAGCTATGCAACAAGGCTTGGTTACTGGCAATATGGAGGATTTGGATAAGGTTTTAAAAGCTATTTTTTTTTAATTTTCTCAATCAATTGGCAATCAAGTGCTGAGAAGTGTTACAACCATTCAGTTCTTTTGAGTTTATGCCCTAGATTGGGCTTCACACATGCCAAAGGAGATCGTTGATGCGGATGCTGTTGAAGAAGAAATAGAGGCCTTGACCTCTGATCAAGCTCCATCTTTGGTAGTGAGGGGACGTGGCGGGCAACTGAGGGAGTTTGGGGTCTCTACATTTGGGGGGAGATGGGGGTGGACAGTTGACAGTTTCTTTCTTCCGTGCTATTTTGTCTTTGACTTTGTTCTGCTCTGTGCATTTTTTGGGTAGGTTGGTTTGTTTCATGGGTGGATAGGGATGTTCTATTACAACTTTTTGGTTTTGGCCTGCTAAGGACTTTTGTAATTTTTGAATTTTGGCCCATGTACATCTAGGCTGCATATGTAATTATGATATTTTAATGATCAATACATGTCTAGTGGTTCCCACCTTTAAAAAAAACTATTTAGTGAGACTATTAATTCATCTTATGGGTAAATCAATTTGGTTAAGTTAGTAAACAAAGATGTTAATTAGTTGATTTTATTGTAAGTGGGAATTAGGAAATAATAGTAAAAATTTAGTTGATGATGGAAACAATAATAAATTAGTTAATTTAATTGAATCATTAGTTCATTTTCAACCTTGATTATAACCTTGGTTATTTAGTAAACTAAGTTTCAGGATTTAACTTTGAACAACGTAGACTAAACTACATGTGAATTAGAACTTTCCTTTTTATATTCTTGCTTGAGGTAATCTTTCATTATGAAATATAGTTGCTTGCAAGGATTCTTCTCAAACAATACTTTTTATTAGATCAAGTTCACTAAAGACTTCATCGGTAAAATTTATAGTCCACTTCTTTTCAATTAACCTTTAAAAAAAAATCCATATGTGTGCCCATTTGTACATGTGTGTACAGGTGGACATTACACTCTTTTTGTAGTTGGGTAGACTATAACTCAAGGTGCCACTTCTAGAAATTCCCTTGGCTTAATCCTTTTGTTTGGTTGATCTGGCACCATCCTGCAAAATTGATTTCTGAGTCACTACAGATTTAAAGTAAAAGATCAACTCACCAAAAGGTTTGTTGCTTTTCTAATTGAACAACATATATAGAAATGTGAAAGCTGCATAATTTCTCTATACTAGTGTTCTACAAATCGATGTTTCGTAGTTGAGGTGTTTTCATAAGTATTCTGCACCCATTAAGTTTAGTAGAATATTAAGAGAAATAATCTTTGCATAAAACTTGCATAGAAAGAGAAAGATCAACATTTCAGGTCACATTGAATTTAATTATATGTTTTTATATCAAAAGCTTAAATTTTTATTTCTTTTAGTAAAAATGGATAGTAGTTTTGGAAAACGTGACATCATTGTTTGTTTTTTGTATTATAGTCTAACTTTCAACATTTTGACTCTAATCACATATCAATATAGTGTCATTTGACCTAGCAAAAAATTATTAAATAAAACTAGTATTGCTAATGTAATTATCAAAAATCTCATAAATTCTGAAATTTGGTAACTATGGAATTAAGTATATTTGGAAATAAGAATTTGAATAGTTGATAGGAGCATCAGGAGTTTTTGATGAAGATATATCCATTTTTATGATGTAAATGAACATTTATTATAATATAAAACATCTCCAGGAGACCTTAGATTAAACAAACATTAAGGATCAAACAAGGAGAATCTACTCACCTATTAGAATTTAATTGCTTTTGAGATCGTCAATTGATTATGCTTACTTTAAGATTCTTAAGAGCCTCTTCAGTAGGCTAGAATTCAACATGCATTATAATTAAAGAAGATCATTGTTTTTGCATACATGGTAAAATACTTAAAACCAAATAAAACAATAGTTCATAATTAACCTAATTTTATATAGTGAAAATCTATGAAAAAATTCTGACAAGGATGTACTGCTCTGACCAATAAACAAAAATTTAATAAAGGATTCTATTTTTTTGTAATATACTTGAACAAGATTTATATCATAATGAGAAACCATAGAAGTAATAAGGGACCTATGAAAAGAAGCCCATGAGAAGGGATGAGGTTAAGCTTCATCTAGGCATCAAACAAAAGTCACCGATAGCATAGAGCCTAGACCTTGGACTTGAGCAAAATCAAAATAAACAGACCTTAAAATTCTTTCATCCTAGGAATCATAATATAACAATTCAGAGAGAAGCATTCATGACTTTGATACAGTCGACCTTTCTAGATAATCTTTAGAAGGAATTCCAAATGGAAACCTAGGCAAACAAGGCATGGAAGTCCAATCAAGAGCACAAACATGAAGCACAATTATCAAAATAGTAGAACTTAGAGACACCAACAATGAAACTAGCCTTCTTGCTCCAATAAAAAGGTGAATAATCTCTCTTATAGTAGAAATTATAAACCTTTATTAATAGAAACCCAATTCTAATAGGCCAATCCACTTGAAACATAACGTAGAAGCTGAATGCTACGTAGAGTTGAAAGCTGGTTCAAGGACAAAGGAGTGCATGAACTGTTCCTTATTGTCCTACTTCCTAGTTCTGGCTTCTATATTTGGACCTAATAATTTGATTTAGTAAAAATACTTGTTTTGTATATAAATGAACTAATGTTTATACTCTTAAAGGAGAGGGGAAAAGAAAGAAGTAAGAACCAATTTAAATTCTTGAAGCATACCTCATGTTGTAGTATCTCAAAAAAAGTTTGTAATCTCAAAAAATAGCATAACAGTTACAGTCCTACTTTTCTTAACCATGCACATGTTGGTACAAATTTCTCCACTAGACAAAAGAATGAGTTAATAAATATTAACAAAAATACTTTAATAAAAAAAAATATAGCTACCTACATCTTAGTTGCTTCCAAATTTGGAGAGTTACTTTTTCCCAAGATTTTCCTTGCTATTTCAACTTAGCAAAAGGTGATCATCACTAAGGCAAAGATTAACTTTGTGCTTTTAAGACACATAACTTTAAGGAAACAAAATAATGTCACTCTGTTACCCTAGAAAAAAGTAAACTTCCTAACAAATGTAGCTGGCATAGAATTTTTTTAATGTAAAAAGTGAGTGAATATGATGTGCCAAAATGATTAGAACATACTTATACATGGGAATCCATCACATTTAAAGCTCCATTTGAACATTGGTTTCAAAAATCAAAACTAAGACCCTCCTTTTTAAATTGATAATAAAAAGTTTACCTTTATTAACATATTAAATTTTGAACTTGTTTCAAATTCTAAAAAAAAAGCTGCAGTTGAGAAATTTATAATTTCTTATAACCATAATCTCTTTAATTAATAATTTCTTAAGCTAATCCTATGGCATCAATTGCAATGCATCAGGAGATTCCTCCTACCAATTCTATAAGAGCAATGAAAGGATCATAAGACCCGTTCCCATTATCATCTATTCTCTACTCAAAACATGTTGCTTGTGAAAATATGCTTGTTGGAAGCATACACAAAACAAAATACACAAATAGAGATTTCTATTAACAATAAAACTATTTTACATCAAACAAATACAACTACTAGAGCTACAACTCTGTTTATACTTTCTCTACAATACTACCCTATTTGGAGCTTGTTGGACATCACAGTTGTCCCTTTCTATTTGGATCTATCCATTGCTCATTCCACTAACTATTTGTTGTGTGTGTCTGGAGCTACCTGAAGCTCTATCCTCTGCACTCTTTTTGCAATATTCTTCCTATTGCTATTACAACAAAACTTCCCTCTGATGTGCATTGTTGTGCACTGATGTGCTGCTGCTACATGCAATATTCACCAATTCACTCTATTCTTCACATTCATTCCTTTTGTCTTTTCCTTCTCCTCAAAAATCCACCAAACAGCAATAAAGAAACTGACTAGCACTAACAAGTTTCTGACAGGTCAGTAAATGACACTAAAGATTTGGTTAGGGAAGTAGGAAAGAGATCTCTAGTTGATCTCTGATGGGGTAAGTGTATTAATTGCATGCTCCAGATTAGATTTTCCAACACTCCCCATTAATTTGGAGCCACATACCTTTTTCATTATGTATCTCTGAAGCTTTTTGTAGTTCTCTGGAGTTGTCTAGAGCTTTCTTTCTAGAACTAAAATTTGGAGCTGTCCACAATGCCCTAGTTGTTTCTTAGGCATTCAAATCTCTCCTTAGATAGTGCCTTTGTAAAAATGTCTATGAGCTACTACTTAGACCTACAAAATTGTAGTTCAATCTCTCCATGCTCAACTAGCTCCCTTATGAAATGATAATGAATCTCAACATGCTTGCTTCATCTATGGAAGACTAGATTCTTGGTCAAGGCTATGGAGGAAACGTAGTCACAAAATATGGTCATACCATCTACTTGTTGTTCATTCAAATCTACAAGGATTCTTCTCAACCAAATATCTTGACATGCTGTTGATTTGCTCCTATGTACTCAGCTTCTGCTGTGGAGAGAGAGACAATGGGTTGTTTCTTTGATGCCCATGAAATGGGTCCTGAACCCATGTGGAACACATATCTAGATGTGCTCTTCATGTCATCTACACTTCCTGCCCAATCACTATCTGTGTAACCAACCAACTCAAAATCATTAGATGTGGTGTACAATATGCCATAGCTTTGTCTACCATTGACATATCTCAGGACCCTCTTTCCTGCTTGCCAATGTGTGTCCTTAGGTTTCTCCATGAACCTAGATATCAGGCTTACCACATAAATTAAATCAAGCCTTGTAGCAGTCAAATACATCAGACTTCTAACCATACTCTTGTAGAGGGTTGGGTTCACTTCATTGCTGTTGTCCTCCTTGTTCAGTTTCAGACCTGTAGCTATTGGTGTTGGTGTAGGCTTGCTATTATGCATCTTAATGTTGGGAATTAAGGTGTCTCAACCTTTGCAAGTTCCTAGCATTTATTATTTAATTGTATTTAATTTTTTGCCTATTATTGTAATTTGTATGCAAATCTTATTTTGTCACTTTGTGGGAGTTGACATGGTGATGTGTCATCCTACATGGAAGGTGACTAGATGTATTTTTGTCCTCATATGAGGAGATAGGTGTCCCACTTTGTGGTAGAAGACTTTTTTCATGTGTCAGCTACTTTTGGGTGTTGTAAGAGGTTTATGATGCATAAGAGTTATGACAGATTCCTATGACAGAATCTATGATATGTAAGAGCCAAAAATAGAAGATCCTATGACATACGAATACAAGTGTCAAAAAGCATCTTGCATGGAGGAAGTAGGCACCCAAGTTTGACTATGACAGGTTGTAAGAGAATCTGCTATTAATAGTCAGTTATGACAGATTCTCTTACAACTGTAAGAGTTGTCATATATGATGGATTTTATGACATTGTAAGAGCATCTGTCATACCTTAATTGGGAAAATTTGAGGCGCTAAAGTTGGGGCATTGTAAGGGATGAAAGAGAATCTCTTACAAGTGTCATACACATGTTTTATGGCCTTGAAAATTGGGCCACATGGATTTGGACGAGTTTTTTGTGTGACTTGCTCTAGAAGCTACCTCCATTCATACTACTTCTCTCTCTCTCTCTATATATATATATAGGTGCTTGGAGTTGGAGATGTATGGTTCATTTGTAGGTATTGTTATGCTACCAGAATTACTCTAGATTTGACATTGTGACAACTCCTAGAAGAACTTGCATTGCAAGTGTGTTGTAATCTCCTTCAAATTTGATAATACATTGTGTAGGTTTTGGAGTGTGGGGTTTTTCACCCAAAAGGGTTTTCCCCACATATATCTTGTGTCATTTGTTTGTGAATGTGTGTTAATCTCTTTGCTAATGTGAAACATAATTGTAACTATAAAGATCTAAGAAAAAATTGCACTACTTCCCCTCATTAGATTGGTGTAGGAAGCTATTTCCGTGTACCTTGCTTCCTTTCACTTAAATCTCTTCAAGATCTATTTGGCATAGTTAGTTTGTGAAATAAACATGTCATGCTTAGTTTGTTGTGCCTCAATACCTAGGAAGTATCTTAGCGGGCCTAGGTCTATCATCTCAAACTTTTTCTTCATCAACTCTTTGAAATCAGCAATGAAGAGATCACTATTACCATTGAAAATTAAATCATCTACATACCACTAGTAGAATTTTGGCAAATAAATGACTAAGTGACCAAAACTTTTAGTCACAACAACTAAAAATGACTAAATTCTTCTAATTTTTTGCAACTCAGCTATAAATGAGTAAATAAATGACTAATTTGGTCACTGACTAAAAAATTATTTAGTCACATAAATAAAAATGACTAAATAGTTAGTCACCCAAATACAAATTAGACAAAATTTTAAAAAGAACTTTTCAGGAAATTATTAGCAAGATGTATTTTCACGATTCACTATTCGTGTACATTCCAACATTTTTCACTATCTGTATTGCCATCATAACCTGTTTTGTATCTTCCTTCTGTTTGAACTCAAATCTCCAACTCGTTACTGAATATCACCATCACCATCACACTCTTCACTTGCAAGCACTCTAACATGCTCTTCACAAATGTTGCTTGGACTATCTCTGACCGTTCAAAGCCACTTGTGGTGGACTCACCAAAAAGAAAAAGGTTGGGAATGTAGAGATCAAAGTACTTTCCTAGAGCTACTTCACACTAAGGCATTTTGAGTTATAGCAGCTACTTGCATGGGTGATAAAGAGGAGAGGACCTGGAGACTTCTAAAAAGGCAGGCAAGGAATTCAGAGTGTTGCAACGAATTTGTAGTCAGCGAGGCCCTCTACAATGAAGTCAGGTTTGGGGACACCCTCTGCAATTCAAAAGCCTCATTACATTTATAAACACAAAATCTATAGCTTTGCGATTGGCAACTTACAGTAGTTACAATCTACTACTCTTAATAATGTTCTTTTACAATCTTGCCACTGTTCTACTTCATAATGTGTTTGAGCTAAATATAATAAAATTTGGGTGTCAGTGCCAAAATAGAATTTCCTCAAACAAATTTGATACATTTCCACTACAAGTGCAAACTGTCCTTGTGCAAAGTAAACATGTGCTAAATTTACCCACACATCAAGCATCTGAACAAAGATGTTTCCTATTGCAGCTTCTTGTACATGTGTAAAAATTTCCTTTGCAATATCAAATTGACCCCTTTCAGCTAGCACAATGGCTGCCCCATTTGTAGCATAAACATTTTCTAGTCTCTATTCCAACACTTTACAATACAGTTCTCTAGCCTTCTCAAGATGTGCCTCCACCTTTGGATCCCTCCTCTCATTGCAAAAAGCTATAAAATAATTCCAATTTCCAAGTGAAATGTCAACATAATAATTCTTTGTATCTGATTCACTTTGTGTAGCTTTAATTATTTCTTTTGCTTTAAGTCAGTCATCTATTTTTAGTTCCATTTTGCCAAACATAGATAAAACATTTGATGAGTTTTTATCCACCTTAAGTGCATCCCCAATCAATTCTAGGCTTAGTTGGATCTCATTCCGAGCCTAAGCCATGGCTGCAAGACATAGATATGCATCCACATAATTAGGAAACTTGAACAATATTAGCCTGTATAAAAGATTTTCTTTTTCAGTATCATGTAGTTGCTCAAACAACCTAGCAAGATTAAATAGTGTTGTGACTTTATCCCATGGTAGCTCAAGTGAAACACCACCTTCTTCTAGTCAATGGAAGAATTCCATATCCTTAAAGAGCACATGAAAAACTACAGAATTGGCATTGGGGCTTTTATTTATGAATTCAACCCAAATGCCATTTCCTAATGCCTCCATAAAAGTTTGTTGAGCCAACTCTAGTTCATCACGCTCAAAATGAAGAACCCCAATGTTGTTTAACAATTGAATGGATACTTATTCTCTACTCTTCTTCAGAAGAGACTTTGTTATCTTAAGAGAATCTAAGGCTGCATTGAGGTTTGATAATATTAATAACTCACCCATCTTGATAAATGCATGGGCATCACGTGGATCTATGCAAGTTACCTTTCTTAAAATTTCTAAATCCTTCTCTACATGTCCTTGTTGAGCATATATATGGCCTACAACTTTTAAGCTCTCACAATTCTTAGGGTGGACCTCTAGAACCTTTTCAAAATTTGAGGGAGCACTCTTAAGATCTCCCAACTTCAATTGAACTTGTCCACAAAGTCCTATGGCCTTTGGCTTTCCTTGATTGATGCTATGTAGTAGAAACCAGTGGTGTCATAATCACCTTTACTATGATAAGATCGTGTAAGATTATAATATGAATGAGATTTCATGAGAGGGTGGTCAGTTGAAACAAGAGCTATCTCAGTTAACTGTTCCACAAGAAAATGCTGCCCTGTGAAGAAAATTGGTTTGCTAAATGATTCAGTGCCATTACACAGTACAAACCTTCAAGGGCTCTACTCATCTTTTCCATTCCTTCATGAACACTACCTTTTTCACTAACTGTGAGAATCCTACAAGTAAAAAATTCACAAAACTAACCATAGAGATTTATGTAGAGGCAGAACATGATGCAGAGGAAGGACTCACACACAATAACCTTGACACATCCCAAACAAAGTTTCAATACACTTGATGCAAATCTACACCCTTGTTCATTCTTGACAATTTGCTCCTAAGCCTAAAACATGGAAACATCACCCTAGTGACATTCAATCATTGAAGAAAATATGGAATATGGGAAACTTGGTTTTTTCAGACCTATTACAACATCTTCTAGGGGTTTCCAAATGTACATGACCTAACTAAGTGATTAACACAATGATTTATGCAATTTAGGTCTTGCTGCCACTAGGTGAATTCAAGGTGATGAATCTGAACAAAGGTAAGAACACTTATCATATGAATTCCTAGGCTTGTGTAGGCCCTAACAACATGCCACTATGATTCTTCATCCCTCCATTGACATACAATACATAGATTATTCAAACCAACAAATAACCTAGGGTTTTAGGACTGTCTCATAGTAAATCTGCACACACATTCAATCATATCTTCTTCACAAGTGCCAGTCATGAGTTCTCCTCTTGCAGGGATGTGGATAGGCATGGGACAGAGCTTTCCACCAATTTTTAGGATTTTTGGATGGTGGAAACTCTTCCCATGATCAAATTTTGCTCCCTGGAAACCCTAGGTAGGGTTTAGACCTGCACTCACCAAACATGCAATATCTCACACAAAACTTGATGAATTCTACCAAACCAAATACATTTGAAATCTAGATTTTTGTTGCTATGTGTAGAACGTTACAGATGGATCAACGTGGAAGGTTGACTATAGATCAATACCATGCATTTGATGAGAGAGTAGCCAATGAGAGGGACATGGACAAATATCCATGTCCATGTAAAGATTGTCGTGGTGGAAAGGTGAGGAAAAGAAACTCGATTCTTCGACATATGATAAGATATGGGCATAGTGGTATAAGCCATTAGGATTACAATTATTATGAAGATATGATAGAATTGTAGAGTGTGAGAGATGAAGAGGCAACAAACATAGATGGAGTGGCATTAAACATAGATGAAGAGGTATCAATGTTAGATGAAGGGTTTGAAGTTGATAGAATGTTGAATGAGGGTCTAGATGATGATTGGGCCAAGTCGATGGAGGATACTTTAAAGCATGTGTATGCTAATTGCAAGTTAAGTCATTTGACAACAATCCTTTAAATTCTTAACTTGCAAATGGTGTATGGTTCCAGACAAATGAGAGTGTAGATTAGTTATTGGCATTATTAAGTTTGTTGTTACCCCCTGACTCCACATTGCCAACAAAATGAAGTCAATGTAAAAAGAAAATCACTAAGCTAGGCTTAGGGTATGAAAACATCCACATATGTGTCAATGGTTGTGTATTATTTCACAATAATCTTGCAAGTGAGATTGAATGTCCAAAATGTCATGAAGCAAGGTATAGACAAGGGTTGAAATCAGTTGTGGTTCCTAGAAAGGTTCTTTGCCACTCTCCAATAATCCCATGATTACTCTAAATGTATAGGTGTAGAGACATTGCTGAACTTATAAAATGACATGCCCAAAATAAGAACACCGATGGAAAACAACATGTGCCTGATTCTAAGACATGGATGGAATTTGATAACAAATAGCCTGATTTTTCTTAAGATCCTCATAATATAAGGTTGGGTTTGGCTCTAGATGGGGTGAACCCATTCTCAAATCAGAGTACTAAATGGTCAACTTGGCCAATGTTTTTAATAAATTATAACTTGCCTCCATGGTTAGCAACTAAACCATTTTTCTTAGTGCTATCATTGATTATACGAGGAAAGAAAAGTGTGACTTCAAATACAATTGATGCTTATCTAGAGCCATTATATGATGAGCTAATGGAATTGTGGAAAGGAATTGAAGCAATTCAATCTTTAAAGGATGGTCATTCAATCAAATTCACTTTAAGAGCTTCCTTATTGTTTATGATTCATAATCTTCCTATATATGGCACATTGTCTGGTCTCAGTGTTCATGGATACCATGGATGTCTTGCTTGCAACTTTAAAGATTTTTTGAGGCACTCAAGAAGTTTGTGTAAGTGTATTTATTGTGGACATCATGCTTACCTTAAAATGGATCATCCATATCATCGACGAAAAACATGTTTCAATGGTCAAGAAGAGAATTGTGAAGCACCATTGCTAATAACAAGTGATTACATTATTGAGAATGGAAAAAAAAAGGAATGTCATTTATTGAAAATAATGGGATTGCTAGTAATAGATGTGATCCATGTAGTGAAAGCGGTGTAAAATGGTTGTGCATATTCTATAAGTTGCCCTAATTTAGGGATATAACCATTAGGCATACTGTTGACTTTATGCATATTGAGAAAAATATAGGCTATACTATTATAGAAACTCTTTTTGGTGCTTTTGATACTATTTCATCACGTGAAGACTTTGGACAACTAAAGATTCGTTGAAATCTTTGGGTTGAAAAATGTACTGATGAAAAATATAGAAAACCTAGTGCTCCTTATGTTTGGACAAAGGAACAACGTGCACAAGTCTTACAGTTATTGTCTCAGACTCGCTTTCCCACTGGATATGTAAGTAGTAGTATTAGAAGCCAAATAGACATTAATGGCCTAAGAGGCCTCAAGACCCATGACTATCATGTCATAATCGAGAATATTTTACCTATTGTGATAAATATATCAAGTTTGGCAAAGGGGCCAAGATTGATAGTTATAAGGTTGGGCCTAATATTAAAGAGAATGAGTTTACATGTATTAGATCCTTTGAACTTTGATAGTTTGAGGGAGGAGGTTGTTGATGTCCTTTGTCTATTGGAACAGGGATTTCCACCAACAATCTTTAACATTTCTATGCATCTTTTGATACATCTAGAATATGAACTAGAGCATTGTGGCCCAGTAAGAACGAGATGGATGTATCCTATAGAATGATATATGAAGGTTTTGAAAAAAATTGTTCGTACTAGGGCAAAACTAGAAGGCAGCATGTCTGAGGGATATTGAATGCAAGAGGCCATGAGATTTTGTACAAAATATATGAAGGATTTTAAAAACATCAATCAACATGTATGGGATGATGATGAAGATGAAAGAGTTACAGGTGAAGTATTAGAAGGCAATGGATGTCGCTTCAAGCTATCACATCAAGAAAGAAGTGTGATACGTGCCTATATTCTTCAAAGCATGACTTCATTCAATAAGTGGCATAGGTAAAAAACATTTTACACAATAATTTATTTACTCAATTGCATGTACACATTTATATTATTAATCTTACTATTTGTACATTAATATTCTATGTAGAAAATATGAAGAAGAGAATCAAACTTGGATGCAACATCGACCTCAAAAGCGCAGACGTCATGATTTGATTGGAGGTGATTCTTTTCCAAAATTTGAAGAATGGATTGCTAATGCAGTCAATGATGCAAAAGAAGAAGGTCAAGATGTAACAACAAAGGAAAGTGAGCTTTCACAATCTCCACATATATGGGCTATGTACTTTAGTGGAATGTGGGCCTATGGTAGTCATTTAAGAGTGGAAGAAAAAGACAAAGGAAATATAAATTGTGATGGTGTTGTTAGTGCTCAATTTCTTCACGAAATTAAGAAGAAATTTTATGTTGAATTCATCCAAGAAATTATTCAAGTGGATTTTGGTGAAAATAGTCCTATATTATTAAAATGTAAGTGGATCCAACCATCTGTAGTACAATTTGATGAGTATGGATTTGTACGCACAAATATAGGGTAATTTTTATCAGAGATGGATGAACCATATGTTTCCCCTCTTCAAATTAACTCATCATTTCTAGTTGATGATGTAAGAAGCCAGGATGGTCGTATGTCATTCAAATAGAGTCTCATTCTAGATGAAAATTCATGGAAGTTGTCGATATAATGCTTGATGGGCAATATGTTAATTTACAAGAAACATTCAAAGAAGTGGATGAAGATGATGATGGAGTGTTTGAAGAAGAGATTTTGATTACCAGTGAAGAGATTGGGAGAGAGAATGAGCAGCATGTCATAGATGAGGATGAGGAAGAAAATCAAGCAGATGTAGACATGAGTGATCAGGATTCTGATCTTGTTGGCAATGCAGATGATTATGATGATGTTTTGTCACCTTAACTAGCCTTTCACCTTAAGAGGTTAGCTTATCACCTAAACTTTGGTTATATGTATGGTGTAATTTATTATTGAATGTAATAAAGATTTGAGTATAGGTATGCTTATTCACTATTGTTTTACTGATACATTTCTGAATGTAATCATCATTATTCTACTAGTACATTGTATACTAAACCTCAGATGTTCACTGTTGATTTAAAGTGCATTTAAAGTTAGGTTCAATCATTCTTCTTAGTTTTATTACTTTGGTTGAAATTAATTTTGTTTAGTTAGAATATAATTTCTTGTTGTCCTATATGTTTTCTAGATGCTAGACTTTTCTTGTATGTCCTAGATGATAGCTTTAGTTTGTAATATAGATTCTAGCCTCCACATGCATTGAATATGCTTGTGTGAAGGAAACAATGATGAACATCTGTGATTTAATAATACATATAGATAACTTAACATTAGGTGAACTAAGCCTCCTCATTACAAACAAATAAATGATCTCTTAGATATCTTAACTATTGGCAAGAGACACTGCTTCACATAACACGTGTTGTCATTGATGGCAACTAAGACCATTACACTCATTTGCATAACACAATTCATTTATACTGGAAGTTAGAATTAGAATTTATCCAAGTCTAAGCAGTCAGGAACAGAGCAGGTGATAGGGTCCAGTATCTTGGTCTGGATCTCTCCAGTGGAAAGTCATGGTTTGCTGCAGATCTAAGGTAGTCATAAGCATTGTCAAGGCATTCTACATCCAGAGTTTTGGCCTCCAGTGATAAAGGATTCAAAAGATATTAGCTTCTAAGTATTGGGTTCTAGTTTGACAAAGTAGACAGAAGAAAAACAAGCCGACCTTGTAAATGATCTTGGCTCCGGATGTATGGAAGTTGTTTATTGGGAAATTGGTGATGATCAGTGATAGTGGCAGACATAATTGATGATTTGCAAGTGCAAGTTCTGGTCTGCATCTCATGTTATGCATGTATCTAGTCGACAGAGCAAAATACTCAACAAGTTCTAAGTGTTCCTGAAGTTGAACAGAAAGTAATTAAAGATCAAGATGTAGATATATATAGCCAATAGATATGGATGATTTTGGTGTGTGTGTTGCAAAAAAGGGATAAATGCAAAAAGAATAGAGATCTAAGGTTCAGATGTTAGCAGAATAGTGAACAGGGCAGAGTAAGGATGAAGTGTATCAAGTCAGTCTTTTGTGCTTAACTGGAACTAAACCCTTACATAATAGATGCTAATTATTAGTTCAAATTTATTGTAATTCTCTTTCTGTAGGTAGTGAGCCTTCCTTTGAGTAGTGAGCTCTGGGTAGTGAGCCTGAATGCATGTGCATTCCCCATTGTAATACTTTTAATAGAGTATAATCCTTGTGGGTTAACACCCACCGTGGTTTTTCCCTTAACCGAGTTTCCACGTCAAAAATCTTGGTGTCAAGTGTGTTACTTGTGTTTCTTCTCATATGTTATTGATTCATGCTTTAATGTTCATGTCATTAATTTGATTAGAAGTTGTAAAGGAAGATTAAAGGCAGAAAAGTTTAATTTAGGTGACAACTGATTCACCCCCCCTCTCAGTTGTCCAGACCAATTTCAACAATTGGTATCAAAGCAAGGTTCCTTTGAGAAGCCTAACAGCTTAAGGAAAGATCTTGGAAGGAGTTTTAATGGGTTCACTAAAAGATCAACTCCAGTTGGTCCTAGAAGATCTTGCTCAATCTAAAGCAAAAATTAGTAATCTGAGAGGAGAACTTAAAGATATTGATGATACCATTGAAATGTTAAAAGATAAATTAAAGAAGTCCATGGGAAGGAAAAAGGAGCTACTTTAGCAGTTATCCAGTTTAACTGAAGAAAATGGCATGAATGAAGCTTTGAAAAAAAAGATAAAGGAATGTGAGAAGCTATCCAAAGAAATTATTGTTCTGAAAATTGAGATGGAATCTGGGGTGATGAGGCAAACCAAAGAAGTCAAAGATAGGAAGAAAATTGAAGAAGACTTGAATCAAAAACTAAAAGAAAGAACTAAAGAATGTTGCAAATTAGATAGAATAGCTGGCCATCTAGAATCTGATCTACAAGAATGCAGAGACAATGAGAGAGAACTTGAAAGGCAAATTGTCATTCTCAGACATGACCTAGAAATTGCAAATGAATACAAAGAAAAGTTAAAAAGGTGAATGCTCCAGTTCTAAACAAAAAAAATTCAACCAAGGAATGGGAAAGATAGACCTAGAAGACCTCTGGTAAGACAACCCAATGCTCAAAGATATCCATTATTCAATGGAAATTGTTTCAATTGTAATAAATTTGGTTATAGAGCTACTCATTGCAGAAGCAGAGTAAATCAAAATGGTCCATCCTTCTCCGATCAATGCTTCAAGTGTAAGAGGTATGGTCATAAATCAAATGAATGTAGAAATATGATAATCAATAACTCTAACAATAGAGAATTTAGCAATTCTTTGAATGGTTATTTCTTTGCTTGCAATGGATTTGGACACATGGCTTATCAGTGCAGATGAAGAGGAAATCAAGTTTATAAGCAAGGAAATGATGTGTGCTTTAATTACAATAAATTTGGTCATATTGCAAGATTCTGTAAAAGTAGAAACAATGGAAGAGGAGGTCTGGTAAATAGAAAACTGGATGAGCAGAGACAAGACAAAGGTAAAAGAAAATTGATGTGAATGAGATATAGAGTGAAATGAACAAGACTTGGGTGAAGAAAGATACAATGAACAATTGTGATGGGTCTACACCAGAATCTAGTGCTAATAATTCCTCTAGGAATTAAATTAGGAGCTCTGACTAAGGGGGAGCTGCATTGAACATCAAATTCCCCCAGTTAGTAAGTGGGTGCCTGGACATGGCATAATGAGAGAAGATATTTTGAAGTGTTTCAGAACTTTTGGAAGGAAAAATGTTGATATGGAAATTTGTAGAGTAATTCATGAAGAACTGTTAAGAAACAGTGTAACCAGATGAAGTTAGGGCAACACATTTATTACAATAGTGAATTAGGTTTTGTGGAGAAATAAAAGGTTTTTCATTCATCATTTAAAACACTTTGCATTCAAGAACGAAGAAAAAGAGTGAACTATGTGAAAGAACTTGCAGAGAACCAAAAAGTGAAGATCAAATTCAAGCAAGAATCCCATTTGACAACTCAAGGTGAAACCCTAAACTGTGAAAGAGGTATTTTTGTAAAACTTTTTGAAATTCATTGTTGAAGATGGCTACTCCATTGGTTGTAGATGTTACTAAGAGGCCACATCTAAAATTCAAGAAACATCCATACAAGTCTGTAGAAGTTGATCCACTAGGTGCCTTTTCGGATGTTCCATACGGAGTTCTACATGTGGAAGATATTAAGGTTTACATACATGCAAACATTGAGGAATTTGGGAACTTAAAACTATTGGATACATTTGATAACCATCCAAGGGATGAGAATTATGACATCAAACCTAAGTTCAAAACATTGGAAGATAAACATCTTGCACAAGTCATTCATTTTCTGACCTTTGAAGAGGATGAATGGGTCTGGTATATATTGAGCAGAATGCATTATAACTTCATATGGCTGATGAAACCTTTTAAGATCACTAAGGATGCCATTAGGGCTATGACTAGATTGTACTCAACTAGTGGATTGCCTTTATTAAAGTCAGTGAAGAATCAAACTGTTTCTGAAGTCACCGGATCGAAGTTTGATAAGAGAGCTATGACCATCAATGCCATCACTGATCTGGATGTCAAGTTTGCCTCAATGGTAATTGGTTATAAGATTTACCACTCTAGCAGGAAAAATTTAGTCTTCAGAACAGCCATCTATGCAGCATATCAGATGCTAAAGAAGAATGTGGATTATGATTTATGTGAGTTGTTACTAAACCAACTAATGGAGAATCTGTAAAAGATCAAGAAAGACAAGAAGAACTACAAATATGGTACGCTGGTCATATGCTTATTCTTCTATTTTATGAATGAATTACCAGAATCAAGAGGCTTAGTTTGGACAAATGATAAACCTATAGCACTACAAATTAGAGACTATTTGTATGACCTTGGTGATGCAAAAGCCCAAAGGACTACACTCTGGGGCTATTTTAAGAACTTTCAGAACATGATGCACTCTAGGGAAAGGATTCCCAAAACAGTAGTTGAAAAATATAAGGATACAATCTGTTTCATGGTAGACACAAATTAGTGTTTGATGGAGGCAGTGGAACCAAGGACTATATGGGTTATGCCCATGGGATATGAGGTTGAGGAAGATGTATTAGAGCTGTATGCTCAACACTTGTTGAACCAACCTGAGGACACTGAAGTGGAAAGGTTTGACACTTTTGAAAAATTGAACATAAAGATCCATGTTGAACTCTAGGAACCAAAAACAAAAAGAAAAGTAAATAAGCAAGTTGAAGCATATGCGGAGAGCATAGGTATAACAAAAGTAGTAAGGGAAAACATGGAGAGGTTAGAGAAAATTGAGAAAGAAAAGAAAGAAATGAAATAAGGAGGTGCTCCGGTAGAGAGCTCTACCAAAACAAGAACAACTAGGAGTTCTACTGCTGCCCTTGTTTGTCCTAAATCAGAAGACAGACCATCCAATGAAGGAAGTAAGAGAAAGAAAACAAAGGCTGCAAGAATGTATGTCAGCACAAAAGATGATGAAGAAATAGAGACAGATGAAGAAGTTAAGGAAATAAGATCCAAGAAAGACAAGACTTCAAAGGCTTCTGGGGACCAGCCTTTCGAAAGTAAAAAGGTGAGTAAAAAGCAAAAAATTGGTAAGGTTGCTATGACAGTTGATGAAATTGTAAAAATAATTACTGTTCATGGAAATTTAAAACCTATTAGACTTTACTATGACAATTTTGATCAAGCAAATAAGAAAATTTTGGAAGATGCCACCTTCATGTATTTGAATAAATTCAATAGAGTCCTATTAGAAATTTTACAAGAACTTCCTAATTTAGTTTAAGGAAAGTACTGGAAATGAGGAAAGAAGTAGCCAAGGCTAAAGATCTAGAACTCAAAGAGTATGTCCTCTCCACTTTATGTCCTGTAATGAATAGAAGAGAAGCAGATAAAATCCTTAGAGAAGTTAAAGAAAAATTCAGAAGCAAGGTTCGGATGAACAAGCTAATGCTTGGTGAAACTGAGGAAATTGCAAAAGAAATAGAGGAAAATTTGAGAAAGGCTTTAAACAAAGATAAATAGTATATTATTTCAGAGAAACAAGTTGAAGAAGACAATCCTCAAGTTCCGGAACAAGAAGATCTAGAAGAAGAGATTAACAAAGGAATTGATGACCAAGGTGTTAATTTAGATCCTCTAGAGCAAACC
Source organism: Cunninghamia lanceolata (assembly GCA_027924645.1). Classification (NCBI taxonomy): domain Eukaryota; kingdom Viridiplantae; phylum Streptophyta; class Pinopsida; order Cupressales; family Cupressaceae; genus Cunninghamia; species Cunninghamia lanceolata. The sequence goes on from BSBN01001048.1 coordinate 14,694,481, forward strand.
TATGAGGAGACAGATGATGGAATTGATTCATCAATTCCAGTTGTTGAAGAAGTGAACATCAATAAGAAACAAACAAAGATTAATGACTCCTCTATTTTGGGAAAGGAGCAAACACACAAAGTAGATACAGAGAAAAGTGAAGCAGAAAAAGAGAAAGAAGAGAGTAAGGATGAGAAAATGGAAGAAGATGGTGCAAATGTTAAAACTGTAGTGCCCCTCCATTCCCGCCTTGGATGTACAGGTGAACTGATCAAGGCACATGAATATGAAGGTAAAATAACAGGAATAATTAAGGTAAGGTAAGGTAAACAATTAATGTTGTACAATATTGATAGATGTCTCATCCATGTGTGGTTTCATATGGTAGTTAATGTGTTTTATTGATAATCTCCATTGTGACACTGATAATGCAGGCTTTGACATTGTTTTGCATTCCAATGATTAAGATGTCAATCTTACTACAATTGTTATATGTTAGAATGAATCTCATGGACTGATTCTATTAGATTTATTTGTTATGATGGTACTTCTAAGACACATTCAATTTCATGCACCTATATGTTCAATGTATGGTTCTATTCAGATAATGAGGTAGATTTGATTTGGTTATGGTTATGTGTTATCTAATCTAGATTGATAGAATGTGGAAAGGACGATGTTGTATCACTCACTTGCGAGTGCCCTATGATATTGTGATTCCTTTTTCACCTAGTGTCAACTTTTGTGTGTCTATATATGCTTGACTGTGTCATTTGTTGCAGGATGTAGGTATCTGGTATCGACTCCACCTGAATTAATAGGTCTGAGTGTGCCCTAAACCCAATGGATAAGTTGTTCCGGAGATAACTTAAGGTCCCACATCCCAAGTCATCATCCTCGATCAGGATACATGACATGTCTAGTTCAACCTGTCAGTTTTGTCAGTATGTCAGGTCTTGCAACTGATTGATATTTGATGGAGCCTGTTGGTTAAGTGCGTGTTTGGCCCTGGCTTGTGAACACGTTTGATTTGGCATTCGAGATCTATCTTGCTCAGTGGGTTAATGATATATGCCTAGATTTTGTTGTGGTGAAATAGAAATTACTATAGCATATAGTATATTATTATTTAACCCACTATAATATTTAACATGGTTATATCATATTATTATTATTATTATTATTATTATTATTATTATTTAATAAGTTATTTACGAACCAATAAATATAATAGATTATTGTTAATGTGTATGTAATTTTAATAATAATAATAATAATAATAATAATAATAATAATAATAATAATAATAATAATAAATAATAATAATAATAAATAATAAGGCAAATAAATAAATATTATAAAATCAGGTTTTGTAATTAATTATATTATATAAGTGATGCCGGTAAATGGTTTTACCATTTGTGTGAACTTGGGTGTCAATTAGATTCACCCTAATCATATTGGTAACAAGATGCTTTTAATTATTGAACCATTGTTTTATTAAATTCAAGATTGATCCATTTTGAGTTGGTTGGGATTCCCGTACAACGGACCTCCCTCTTCTTCTAGAAAAACGTCTCTTTGGATTACACTATTAATTCATCTAGTTTCCATAGAGCAGGGGGGAGAGAAGGTTTCAAGAGTTTATAAACCCTAATCTGCTTCCATTTTATTTCTTCTCTAATATTTTGGCGATCTGATTGAGCCGCGACTGATCTCAAAACATCTACAGAAGCACATTCTTTTCAGGTATTCTCTCTTTCTTTTCAACATTCTCATGTGGTAAGCTCTGGCAAATTCTACATATCGTCTACAAATTTTGAAAAAATAAATAAATAAAACATTTTTCCAATCTTAAGCATGATTTGCCTTTCTCTCGTACACAGTATTGTAACAAAGCCTATTTCTCTTTGATTCTAATTTTCAACCCTGTGATTTTGTCCTCTCTATTCTGTTTGAGGTGTGTTCTAACTAGAGTACCATAGTTGTCTTCCTATATGTCTTTTGATGAGTGTGATTTCGCAAATAATAACATTGCTGCACTTTAAAGAAACTATTTAGCCTATTGTTTGTCAGTGTAATTTTAATCATCTTTATGCATGGGAGCAGCTATGAATCAGTGAGTGCATTAGAAAAAAAATGATCTTGCATATAATGAGAAGGAAGTTTAATATTTGCAGCTGACTATTCCCTATGCTAGAGCAATGATTATGGCCTTGGAATGTAGTTGTAATTCAATTTCATTATTGATGTGGAAGCCTACTCCTTTGGATTACTCAAGGATAACATATCCACTATGATCTGTAATATTCTCGTGGTCATCCCAATTGCTAGTTGTGGGTCTCCATTGGTTGTTCCTTAGATTTTGATTATATCAACTATCTACGCTTCTACATATACGTACATGTCTACCAGAGCATTTCCACTATAATATCTGACAAAAGAACACCTTCCATTATGCTATGATGGATGTCCATACCCAGTTCCAAAGCTCCCAATTTGGCACATGCCGCGAGGATGATGGCATAAGTTGTGGTGTTCGGCATTATGCTTGCCAATTGCATTTGCTTGAAAGTTTTTTAAAGTTTGTTCAACAAATCCCTTTTTGTGCATATCCTGCACTCAATGCATTCCATGAGATCATATCTTCCTGAGATCTCCAGTCAAAACTATTTATGTGGCTTGTTTATGCTTCCACATTTCGCCTCTTGAAGTATTCTATCAAATAGTCACGTGCATTGTCTATGCTTCCAAATTTTGCATGCATGTCTGCTAGGGTGGTTGCAGCTAGACATCTGACAAAATGCCTCTATCATTTATCCTCTTTGGATATTGATATGTTGTTCCAAAGCTCCATTTGTGCATAGGTACATAGGATGCTAGCAAATGTTACGAAGTCTGGTCATTCACTTTCCAAAAGCTTTTAAAGAAAGTTCTTAAAGCCCTCTCCACGTATCAATTTTGAGTGTATCCTACAATCATTGTATTTCATGATAACAACTTGAGAGCTTCATATATGTTCATTCCTTACAAAGTCGTTTAATAGGTGGAGATGAGTTACGGGATTAGGTCTTGAATCTAATGCAAAATATAGTATATCTCTTATGTGTTATCTTCCTATCTCTGTTTATTTTTACACTTGTTGATGAAAAGATGTAGTTTAAACTTTAAGGCATAAGTGAATTTCATGTTTTACTCTATGAAGAAAGAGATCTTATACGTTCTTAGGTCCTTAATAATAATTCTAGTATGATTCATGTTTAGGATTTATGAAGACAATTTTCTTTAGGTATTTTATTTAAGAATAGTTAACTAAGGTTAAAGATAGAACTTTTCTCTTGATTGGTGGATGAATATTATGCCATAATGGTAAAGATCACTATTGGATGATTTATCATTACTTATTGCATAAGCAAGGAAAATATCAAATATGTCAAAATGCCTATGTTAAACTTAGATGGAAACTTGTTCTTTTAGGCTTGCATCTTATGGGAATTGTAGTAAACCCTTATATGTATTATGATCTTATATCCTTATTATAAGTAGTTATTGGTGGAATTAGTTAAACTAAAGTGATTTGATTATTTCAAATAGATATGTAATTCTTATAGACATTATATTACACTTTTATATTAATTTAATTAGCTTGACGTTGTTATATATATATATATATTGATAATTAGTTTTATAAATTAATTAATTAATTATATACCTTTATGTGCTTTGTGACTACATAAAGAATGTGTCTCATTGGATAATAACATATATATATTATATTAGTGTTTTAGTATAAGAAATGCTTTAATTGGAATTAAATATATTATGTTTTCTTTTGTCAATAACATGAATGCATTATATATAATGTATCCTCTTTAATGAGCTAAGTTTGTTAATTCACTATTTATGTAAGTAAATGGAATAGAACTTTATCAGATAAATTATTACATAGGAAAACTAGTGAAAGGAGGTAATGTTTTACTTGATTTTGGGTTAGCAGTGAACCTATCGTTTGTATGGAAAATGTGTTTTAATTAGATTGATAGTTGGCCTTATATTTTAATGCATTAGTAAGATGACAATAAGGGTTTATGTGTGTGTGTTAAAGATAAAATGCATATTGTGGAATATCTTACTAACAACTATCAATTGGGCTTTCGGTTAAGATAGGCATGTTTATAAATTATGTATTTATTGGTTATTGAATGATGGTTTCTTAAACATAATTATAATGGTTTTGTTAGTAGAAATATGATATATGGGTTTGGATTATAAATGTTGTAATTAGCATTTAATTTATAAGTATTTGTAATTAATATTATCTATGCATTGTTTAGCTTGACAGTTATATGTAATTGATGATTGATTAATATAATAGATAGAATTAATATTAATTAAACTAGACCTAGGTTTTATGAAATTCTTGGTGGAGATATAACTTGAATCCAGTTGCTAATTTGATTAAATAGAATTGCTCTAGTAAGAAGAATTTATGTTGCGAATGAGTTGATTAGTTGAAATTGCTTATTGCAAGCAAAATTTTCTTGTGAGTTGGTCTATGTGTAAATTGTCAAGTTTAGGTTCCAGAGGCATAAGGTAATATGATTCGATTGCATGTATTTTGTTGATAGGTGTCTTGTAATGAAGATGTTGTAAGAACATGATGTCTCTTGTCTATGTATGTGCGTCTTAGTAAATGATAATGTGAGTTGATGTACATACGGTGTTGCGAATGTATTATGATGGGTTTAAATCTCCTTCAAGGAAGTGTTAAAGTCGAGTTTGTGTGTAGTATTGTAATGGGGAGATCTTGGTAATCGTAATGAGAAACTATTTTGTTCATGGTTGAGATTTGAAGAGCAAGATGACCCATACCTTGCTTTGGATATGTGTTGTTAAGGTTATTGGGATTGATGAACTGAAAGTTTTGGGACAATGATCTAAAGGTTGGTCATTGTGATTATGTTTTGTATGCAAGAAAGTAAATGCCTTGCATTGTTTATGTTTACTTATCATTAAGATAGTAATTGTCTTGCTTGATGGTTAGGGTTTCTAGATGCAGGTAGGGGAGTGGCTTTCAATGTGGGGCTAGCGCCCAAAGTGGCTGTCAGGATAACCCATTGAAAGTTGTTAACTAAGTGAAAACCAAAAAAAATGAACTGGGGGGAAAAGGGTAAATTACACATTAACAAGATAATTGGATTTTCCTCTCCCATGCCTGTAGTGCTCGTTTAGACTAAGGATGGGTAGAGAAGGCCTGGTTGGCAAGATCAACTTCTTTGTCCTCACGAAAGGAAGGTTGATTCTGCATGAGTCACCCTATGGGGCCGGCGCCTAGTGAGAGGCTGTCAGGATAACCATAGATGGGGGTCGGCGCCTAGTGAGAGTTTGTCAGGATAACCCATGTTAGGACTGTGTGATGACACTCTCCCCATTGCAGCCTAGCATTCCCTAGTTGTACTCTCCCCATTCGTCGTGTGTTGCCTCTGGAAGTGATACTGGGTTGCTTGTGATGTTGTCATGTGTTGTAATGGAGTCATGTTTAGTCCTTGTTCATGTTAGTTAATTATCTACCTGACTGTTTGATGTTTGGGACCTTATGTTATCTCCTAGCACGGGGGGTGGACCTTAGGGTTCCACATGGTCAGGTGGATGTGCTTTATCCCCATTAGTTTTTCCTTGCCTTTGTTCATGTGCAAGAAGGTTGTAACTCCTGTAGCAGATTCAGATCTTGTACCAGTTTATAAAGATAGTTATTTATGCTCATGTACTATCCTATGTATCAGATTATTCGTAATGTATGTAATCTGATGTAATCAAAAGTTGATGATGTAAACAATGTAATATTGTTTCCTCATGTGTAAGGAAAAACTATAGTTGTACTTGATCTGGATGATTATTTATCTAATGTCATGGAAATGTATATGGTTATTCATTTAATTGCAAAAGATATAGAATAAATTATTGTTGTCAGTTAATACATGATGTGTGAGAGAACATGATAGTAGTTCTGTCAGTAATGCAGCCATGGAACTCTGGGAGAATGTTACTTAGTATAGATATGTTAAATGTTACCTTATTATCTCTTTCAAAAAAAAAATTGTCCTGTTTGTATGGTGTAATTGTGTTATTTTCTAGAGTTCCTTGGCGGGGTGTTACAAAAATACCCAAACAAGATAGTTCGAAGAAAAACCAAGAAGAGGAAAGTGTTCCAGAAATTGTTGCAAGAGACACTACAGATGCAGTGGAAAGTCTTCTGGATAAATAGATGCTTGAGTTTGATGAGCCTGAACTACTCCAAGGACCTATTAATCTAGATGCTCTCTCCCCGGTACAAATGATGAAGATTGCATCCTTCACTCAAGCCAAGGCCAAAGAGAAGTTGTTAAAATATCACATGGAGGGCAGTGACCTATTAGGGCTTACAACCAGAGTCTTGGAGAAGTTATTACCAACCTGCCAAAAGAGTCCATTGGATTCCTCCTTTGGTCACCTGAAGAATCTTGTGAATGTTGTAAGTACACATTTTGAGTCCTTTGAAAAGTCTATGGAGGCAAAAGTTCAGAAAGAATTTTTGGATAAGAAATTTAGTGAAGTAAAGATCTAATAGGAAGTGATAGGAGGATAATTAGTATCATTATAAAGAGTATTCAAAATTCTCTAAGTGATGGAGGTGATATATACAAATTTTGTCTATCCTGGCCCAGTGTTAGTGAGGATATTGAGAAAAAGATAAAGGAGCAAGAACAAAAATTGTCAAATCTTTCTCAAAATATTGATCCTCTAACAGTTTCACCTGTAAGTCAGGAATGTCAAGTAATTAGCTTGACAGATGAGATAAAGAGGCTTGTTAAATAAAAAAGTTAACATTATGAAGAGAATGTGTGAGCTTTGGGGATTGATTGCCCCCAAGTTAGAAACCATGTTTAATGCCTTATCAGAAGCTCAGACTGCACTTCAGTCAAGTACTCCTTCGGATCTAACAAAGGCATAAGCACATGCATTTTTGCTAAATGGACACATCTTAATTTTTGATGGAATGAAGGGAACTTGGGCCTTTGGACTTGTGTAGTGGAAAAATAGTTTTGCAGACATTCTCAAGTTCGTGTGAATAGAACTTAATGATTAATTGTACATATGCGATAGTATATACACAATTTTTGGAGAATTTTGGCTTGCAAACCCCACCCTTTGCCATTGATGTCAAAGGGGGAGTGAAGAGTAGTGAAAAATGAGAAATCCAGCAAAGGGGAAGCTTCAAAACTAGTGGAAAAGATACAAAATAAGGGGGAGCTACATTAGACACTTAGTCATTTTTCACTAAGTGTTGCCATCAGTGCTAAAGGGGGAGATTGTTGGCAAGAGGCACTGCTTTTCATAACAAGTGTTTTCATTGATGGCAGACCATTACACTGATCCACATAACACAATTCATTCATACCGAAAGTTAGAATTAGAATTTATCCAAGTCTGAGTAGTCAGGAATAGAGAAGGTGATAGGGTCCGGTATCTTGGTCTGGATCTCTCTAGTTAAAAGTCATGGTTTTCTGTGGATCTGAGGTAGTCATAAGCATTATCAAGGCATTCTAAATCTAGAGTTTTGGCCTCCAGTGATAAAGGATTCAAAAGATATTAGCTTCTAAGTATCAGGTTCCAATTTGATAGAGTAGACAAAAGAAAAACAAGTTGACCTTGTAAATGATCTTGACTTCGGATGTATGGAAGCTATTTATTGGGAAATTGGTGATGATTAGTGATAGTGGCCAACATAATTGATGATTTGTAAGTGCAAGTTCTGGTCCGCATCTCATGTTATGCATGTATCTAGCTGACCGAGAAAAATACTCAACAAGTTCTAAGTGTTCCTGAAGCCGACTAGAAAGTAATTAAACATTAGGATGCGGATATTGTTGGGTCTCAAAAATGCAGGTTGTGGATTCTAAGGGGATGCCAAGCCCTATTGTCAAATCTACAACATTTTTGAGCCAATGACTGGAGTTTTGACCTTAATGATCAACTTCTCCCTGCGCTTTAGGTCCTACTACAACCTAGGCAGGTGAACCTTTGATTATCAAAGCAGGTTGTATGATTAAATCAGTGTTTCTTTGCTGATAGTTTATCCAATTACAATGGCATACTTGTAAATCAGATGAGATATTGTAAACTATTTCTAAAGAAAGCAAATGATCTAATCTAAATTCTAACAGAAATAAATAACAACTAACATGAAATGAATTTAAACCATAACAATAAAATAGAGTAAAGATTTTAAACATAAAATGAATCAATAGTTAGGCTGGTGCTTTGTCTATTTGGGCAACAGAGTCAGGATGTTAGAAACAAATAAATTGTATAGGGTAATAACTCGTTCTGATTGGCACATATAACTGTTTGCAACTTGTACAAACATGCAAGGAAGAAATTATTAATTCATTCTTAATAATCTAAAGGACATAATTGTATTAAATGCAAAATATTAAAAGGATTTTAATCTTTTCTGGAAAGAACCAATTCAACTTTGCAAAATAATAAATTAGATCAACTATGGAGACAAATTAATAACCCTAATCAATTAATCGTACTTAATAATCCATTCACCATTCTAAGATTACTATAATTGATGAGAAAGGATTTAATTCTGCATGAGAAACCAATCAAATCAACTATACTGAATTAGCAAATGTAACCAGACAATTTGAACATATCCTTAACACATTCAAATTGAATAATCAGAAAATGAATGACATGGAGATAATTAAATTGATCGAATTAAAAACAACAAATAGATGATACTGTCACAATGTATTTCAAATTCGAATCCTCAACTGCTACCTCAGAATGTATCATGCACCATAGCCTTTCTTAGAATGAAATTGCATAGAAGGATCAAATTTGCATCAGATTGAATCAAATCTAACCTAATCTAATCCTAAAATGTTTCAATTGTCTTTGTGTCTAATCTAATCCTAACCTAATTTCTAACTTCCTATCCTAGGTCCTGGGATCTCTATTTAAAGAGATGCAACAAGCCTCAGACCGGTTACATTCATTTTGGTGACAGTTAATAATTGGTTGAACCAACCATAAGAACCGACCTTATTCATTACATAAATTAAATGACTTGATTTGGAAGACTTAACAATCCTCGAAGGCTGGAATGAAATATATAATCTTCCCCATTGAGAGCTGCTTGATTTGCATTCAATACAACTCTAATCCTGCAAAGAAAACAAATTAATCATCAAATGAACAATATATAAACATATAACTTGCAGAACCTTAGAACCTGTATTGTGAAGTATTGTTTCTTTATTTCCTTCGTATATTTTGTCGCTAACTTATATTTAGGGTTTCCATCACCGTGACAATATTTGATTTTATCAATTATTACTTTATCATACCCAAATGTTAATAATAATTTGCCTTGATATTTCCTTTTAGGGCTCCAATAGTTTAATAAATCTTTTGGCTGAACTTTTAGTTTGATTAATTTTAACATATGACTTTTGCCGTCAGAAAATAAAATATTTAAGGAGTTGCCTTTGGCAAATTAAATATTTAATCTAGCTTTTTGATCTCCACATAGTACTTTAATCTCTTATTTATTTCTTGATTATATTTCTTATGTTTTTACTATTATTTGACAAAATAATTATTTCCCCCATTTTACGAATTAGTGAAAATACTTTACTCCAAATATTGGCTTGATTTACAATTATTTATTTGACGTCTTTACATGTATTTTAAATCTTTCTTTGCTAATAATTCCATTTTGGTGAGAATAATTGTCAATTCCCCATGAAAATATTTTACCAGATTTTATAAAATCTTCACCTTTTGGTTAATTCTGTAAAAACACCATATCCTTATTTACAAAATCTTTTCATGAATAACAACTAATCTCATCGCACTTTTGGTTAAAATATTTCTTGTTTTGCAAAATTTATTTCTTCTCAAGATAATTTTTCGTGTAATGACTTCAATATATTTCCCCAGAGTGTTTCATATTTCTCCCTGATACTCTCTTAAACAAATCCCTTATTCTTTTCAGACAATCAAAGAGACTTACCATTTACTTGTACCAATATGTCAAAATTTCCACCGATAGGTTTTTATTTGCATTACTGTATCATTTTAGGGTTTTGCCTTTGTAGCACCTCAGCATTGATTTCATTCATTGTTCCATACCAAAATTTGAAGAAATCTTTCATATATTGTGGGAATTTATCCATTAGAAATGTATCCCACCTTCCTACAGCTTCTGTGAGAATTCTCAATTCATCTTGTGTCCCATGCAGGTCGTTTCCTGGAACTCTTGATTCCTTTTTTAAATTAACTAATGTGCATTTCTCTGGTTTCAGTGGTTTCCTGTCAAACTTACGCCCATTTTCTCTCTATGGTAGCTGTGACAGTTTAGCCTCATCTTATTAAATTAAAACATTTGGAGTTGGAAGGATTTCATTATACAGAAGTCTCAAGTTTTGTGAAAGTTTATAGTCTACAGAAGCTAATATTGTCCAGCATTGAAGGTCTGAAGGAGCTACCGGGATCAATTGGGAAGCTCTGACCACTACAAGAGTTGCATTTATTCATGTGTACAGACCTAATGTGCTTAGGAGAAGGATTTGGAGAACTGAGCTCCCTTACTAAGCTTGGTTTGGAGTCTTGCTGGGGATTGGAAGAGCTACCATGTGAATTCCAGAAGCTATTGTCATTACAGTCACTGAACTTATTGAATTGCTCCGGTCTCGTTTGGCTACCAGAAGGGCTTGAAAGCTTACCATCCTTGATATATATAGATGTTAAAGGGTGTACAAAGTTAATTAGTCTCCCGCACAGGGTCTGCAAGTTGTCTTTCTAGAGAAATAGAATATCATTTTCTGGGATTTCAAGTTTGAAAGAAGTACCAGAAGAGATCTGCAAATTCACAACACTGACAAGCTTATCATTGTCTGGCTGTAAGAGCTTAAAGGTGCTTCCCATCGGCTTCAATCAATTGAGTTGCCTGGAAAATTTAGAGTTAGGTGAATGTGAAAGTTTGAAAGAATTGTGCGATGACTTTTATTGCTTGGCAGGGTTAAAAAGTTTAAGCATGTCTGGATGTAAGAGTTTGTCAAGACTACCTGAAGGTTTTGGGAAACTTGACTATTTGGAAAGGTTAAAATTATCAAGGTGTGATAACATACAGGAATTGTGCAGCAACTTTGGGTGCCTTGGAGCTCTAAAATACTTGCTTCTGTCCAAATGCAAAAGCTTGTCCAAACTTCCTCATTGTTTCGGCCAGCTTGGATGCTTGGAAAGGCTGGATTTATCAACGTGCTCTAAATTGGAGGAGCTTTCTAGCGATTTTCATTGCCTGACATCATTAATAAAATTAGAACTGTCAAATTGTGAGAGCCTAGGTGAAAAATGGATGGACAATGTGGGGTCTATTCAGAGCTTGTGGCGGCTAAATATTTCACGAAGTGAAAAGATGATCAAGCAGTGGAAAGAAATGCAAAGGGAAAAAGAAGATTGGAATTTCATGGTGCTAACAGACTCCTCTTGGGAGGTAGGAGTGGTGATTTATCTCCAATTAATAGTCAATTATATCTTGTATTTGAATGTATTTCATTTGTAGCAAATGAAATATTTCTATTACTTGTCTTGCTTTGTAGGAAACAGTGGATGGACAGAAAGCTTTGATGTCGAAGGTAATGACATTAAAGACATTTGACGAAGCAGGTCTACTAATTGACATTAATGGACACCCCTTCTATTCATCCTCCCTTCCACCAGCCTCCTATCTCATCTTCATCATCGAAGGTGACAAGCATAGTCGTTGTCAAATAGATGGTTACATATTTGAAAAAAAATATGCAACAACTAGGATTGAACTCAAGAGCATGGTCAATCATATATGCCGGTAGACATTTCTGTGCATTACCATCTCAAGTGACAGATAGAATCATGGCTTATACACCTTCAAGCTCTAAGACTTCCTTATTCTTTGGTAAGGTGTATATGTAATGCTGCCATAGGTTTTAGCTCTTCCTTAGCTAAATAAATGAATGACTTATGCAACTTCATTGTTTTCAACCCATACTTTTGATCCAATAGCAATATTCACTTTGGTAAACATTCCGTCAGGGTCTTGCTGTCCATTATTGCATGCCATTTTTCTATCCTCCCTATGAAATTTCTTGTTCAACATATTCCCGCTTCAGTGTACTTAAATATTGTCCTGTGCTCTTAACTCCAATTTTATACATTACAATTCCACATAAAGACAAAAATTAATGACTTGATACAATCCTTTGGCTTATGCAGATGTAAAAATACCTTGATATAATTTAGCTACAACTTTTGAAGTTTTGTTTCCTTTCATGTTGTGGCTAAAAAGCTTCAATTTAGTCTTTAGTGCTCCATATCATACATTGTACCATCTTCATCAAGGGAATCATCTCCATCTAGTGTGCATGCTGCAAGCTTACAGTTCCTCCACTCTTGCTGATCTACTTCATTCGAAAACCTGTAGAAGAGTAGCGTGTATTTAAAGGAATCAAAATTCATATTAGATTCAATTCTAATGTGGAGACCAAACTTGATATCTTGGGATTTAAAAAATAGCAATTCTGCAGCATCTATACGAAGAGACTCATCGATATGTGCCAATGCAAGCTTCAATTTTTTGGAAGATTCTGCAGTAGAGTGCATGCAGCTATATAGATACAGTAAAGACATCTATGTGGATGCTCATGGGGAAGCAGGTTAAGTGGCTTGAGAGGAAACTAGTAGGCAACATATTATATGAAAGCAAAAGATTTCCCAAATCTAAGGATATAGGATCCTGAATTTTTTTTGTGAAAATTGTTGAAATTTTCAGTTCCAACAGATATATATAGCCAATAGATATGGATGATTTTGGTGTGTGTGTGTTGTGAAAAAGGGATAAATGCAAAAAGAATAGAGATCTAAGGTTTAGATGTTAGCAGAATAGTGAACAAGGCAGAGTAAGGATGAAGTGTATCAAGTCAGTCTTCTATGCTTAACCGAAACTAAACCTTTGCATAATAGATGCTAATTATCAGTTCAAATTTATTGTAATTCTCTTTCTGTAGGTAGTGAACCTTCCTTTGAGCAGTGAGCTCTGGGTAGTGAGCCCAAATGCATGTGCATTCCCCATTGTAATACTTTTAACAGAGTATAATCCTTGTGGGTTAACACCCACCATGGTTTTTCCCTTAACTGGGTTTCCACATCAAAACTCTTGGTGTTAAGTGTGTTACTTTTGTTTTTGCTCATATGTTATTGATTCATGCTTTAATGTTTATGTCATTAATTTGATTAGAAGTTGTAAAGGAAGATTAAAGGCAAAAAAGTTTATTTTAGGTGACAACTGATTCACCCCCTCTCTCAGTTGTCCAAACCAATTTCAACATTAACCAGAATTCAAGCACCAGATTAAATATTCTTCTCCATTGATTGATTCAAATAGATATTACAATATAACAGAAGTCTCCTCATATATGTTTCTATAAATACCTATGATGATGATATCAAAATTTGGTCTTGGTTTCTCTTTTATAAGAGAAGGAACAAGCTTCAGACCGTTACAAAATATGACATCTTTTCAAAATTCATGCCTCTTCGTATAAACTAAACATTAATTTTTCTTAAAACATAATCAAGAGAAAACAGAGAAAGTAGACAATATTCATTGGAAGCCTACAACACTTGCAATACACTTGTAGTCTATTAATCAACATAGGAGACCCGTGATCATCCTGATCTGGCAATGGCCCCCTCTCCATGATAGAGTGTTTGAAGGCTTGGTTCTTCCACTGCAACATCTTCAAGGCCCTATTCTTCTAGAGGAGCCAAATACTCTTGCTCCCATTGGTATACTGTGTAGTCATAAGGCTACAATGCTTGGTGATCCCCTGCACATATAGCCTATCTATTAATTAGCTTGAAGATACTTCTCCTACCATTGAAACACAACAAAATCACTAGGCCACTTATAATCTTGAATTTGGAGCAAGTTGGCCTGGTGATCCTTCCACCTTTTGTCCAGCAATGCTTTGACATCAATTACAAACTTTGTATATCCAACATCCAAAGTAATTACTCTGTCCAAAATGATGTTGAAGCTGAGAATATTGATATTTTCATCCTTTTTCAAAAATTCCATGACCTTAGAAATTATATGACCAAATTCATCCTTCCACGCATCAAAATCCTTGATCTTTTCATCCTCTGTTAGGATTGATGGAATGAACTGGTGTTTGAAAGTGGCAAAAGAATCAATCTTTGTCTGCATTCTTTGATTCTCACCATTCACATACTAATACTCATCCAATATCATCTTGACCATTTTCTCTATTGGCTTTAGAGCTGCAGGAGCATCTTGATTCCATTGTAGAACTTTACACAAAGTGATCAGTATGTGATGTGTTGACTGCCATCTTTGATATAAGGGATCTAAAACAAAAAAAAATTACTTTCAACCTTTTCATGGACTGAGACAAGGAAGAATAGTATTCATGCACATCTCTAACTTGTAAACAACCATTTTCACTCTATATTCCAAAATTTTCTCAAACACTTCAAGAATTTTCAATTTTGCCTCATTCTTTGTCTTCTCATTTTGGATTTTCAATTCCTCAATTTCTTTTTCCAACTTCAATTTCAAAACATTGAATTGTTCAGCAGTCACTATGGTATCACCGATCTCTTGTGGCATAGGTGTTTGAAATGGCACAATGGCTTGAATCTGAGAAGAACTCTCACCCTTCAGTTGTTTTTTCAGGTTTACATTTTCAAGATACAATCTATTTACCTCACCATTCATCTCCATATGAGTTCTCTCACAATTAAACAATCTTTGCTCTAGCTTTATAACATTAACTCATATAAACATTGCAGTATGCATAGTGAGGGTAGCTGCTTCGGTTGCTGATGTGTCCTGGAATGTCTTGACCACAACTGTTCCCCTTATTTCTTGGACCACATCAAGTAATCTTGGTTTTTTGGTGTTCATTTATGTTGCCCATATTGCCAAAGTCTCTATTTTTGGATTGAAACCACAACCACTGACACCTTCCTCATAGTCAAATTTAGAAACTAGCATGGGGTCATCTTGATTCCTGACTTGGTCTAACAAAAACATTTTCTTCAACTTAAGCCTGGGAATGATCAACATGTAGCTCCTTAATACCATTTATCTAGCCTCATATGGGATGACACTTATTTCATCTATTTTCATATTCTTGAAAGTTTGTGAAACGATTTGCTCATGCTGAGATTCATCAGCACCCATTTTATTTATTACCAATATTCTTGAAATTCTTTCATGTTCATCTTAATCCAAAAATATTTGAATTCAAGAGAATTAATGAAATCATCATCCTCCATAAATCTCATAGAAGACATAATTCTTTCATCTTCTTCTAATTCAGGCTCCCCTTGTGCCTGTTCAGCCATTCTGGCCTCTAGTTTGCATGCTTATGTTTCTTGGCCAACAAGTGGCTGATCTATTTCTCCTTCATCTCCCATATTTCTCAGGATACTAGCCACTTCATCAGTGTCACCCCCTCCTTCACTCAATTCATATGGAACTAGTGAAGAAACATCCTCAATCCTTTGCCTTTTGGTAGGTGGTGAATCAGGGACATGAGCTGGATCCTGTACTGACATTGCATCTACTATAGGCTCTTGAATCACAACTCCTAGTGGTCTTTTGACACTAAGCTTGGTAGCCTTTGAAGGTTGCTTCTCAAACTTTCTATATATTCTTTCAAATTTGTCAATTATCAGATCTATTCTTCTCAAATGGTCCCTCTCTTCAATAAAGAATCTAGGAAAATTAGGATTTTGTTTTCTCCTACCATCCTCAATCCTTTTCAAAATCTCCATTTTCTATTCCTATCATACACTTCTTAAAAGGTGACAAGATTTCTGATCACATCCTCATCAAAATTGATTTGATGGGATATTCCCATTCTTGTGAGGATGGTTTATCTGACAAAGTTCATGTGACCCTCTGGATCACAAACCCTCTCTACATCTAATTTCAAATAATATTTAGCCTTCAAATAGGCTTGCAAATCCTCTAAAGTATCAAAATACAATGGAGCAATCACCAAACATTGTGGAATCAAGAGGAAATGTGCCTTTCTTCTGTTTCTTCATTACATCCTTCTCCATCCACATCATTTGCCACATGAATTCAAGGAATGCAATTCTGTTTGTCACAAATTTGTGCAACACATGAGGTGGCTGAGTACACCCATATACCCTGATTATAGTATGAACTGGGAAGAAAAACCAATCAGCATAGTTATGCCTATGACCTTGTTCTGGCCTATGGGCAAGAGGCCTCAACATTTCCCTGATCTCTTTTGTCAATCTAGGAGAAAAGATACCAAGAGAATTCATTATTATAATTGAGAATGCATCATGAAACACAACATAGTCACAATTCTTGCAATGGCTATCCCATTTGTAACACTAGCACTGTGTCAGAAATCTTTGTCCTGTTTCATCAACCATGCTCAGATCCATTCTGTTGGGCCACTTCTATTTTGATACAAAATCAAATGACATAACAAAGAGTAGTATTTGAAATCTATGGGCATTTTGTTTTCTCTTATTTGCAAAAATCTATCATGCAGTTTGTTTTCAATGAATGTTACAAAATCATATTCAACATTAGCTTCTGGATTTTGAATTCTCATAGCCATCATCATTAGGCCGACAGACATTTTACCTTGGGCATCAATACCCAACACCTGACACAAAGCAAAATATGTTCTTTTGAAATAGACAACAAAATCTTCAATAGAGAAAGGTTCAATTGTAGTGGATGGGATTTCAATTCTTTTGTTATTTGCCCCTTTCCTCATGTGCATTGGCACCTCATCCCTTTTGTGTGTTTTCTTTCAAACTATTGTACTCCTACTCACTCTTCTGTAGATCTACTTGTGTGAGGGCTTGCTTGCTCAACATGAAGAAGTCAATGATTGCATTCATGTCCACAACCACTAATGGTGACCCATTTGGTAGTCTAACTATTTTGGTGGCTGAGTGATAGTGTTGTGCCAATGTTCTAATCAAATCCACATCAACAAATACATTTGGCAGCACAAGCTTTACCAAATCCAAATTCCATGGGTTTCTAATTGGTCACTATCCATCTTTCTTTCCACAAAAATACCAAAAAAAGTTCCATCTAGAGATAGGGATTGCAACATCCCAACATCCTTCCGCAACATCCTTGAACAGTTTCTTAGACCCCTTGTCGACTGAATTTGGCAAGATGTCCAACAATGATTGTTGAAGTGATTGTTTCTTGGGAGCAGGGGGGTCAGTGCTCTTACTCATAGACTCAGATTTTTTAGGTGCCATATTTTAGTGCCTCTATGAACTAGGGTTTTGATATTTTACTTGCTTTACTAGACTAGTTGAAAACATAACACAAACTAAACACCAACTTTTATTCAAAGAGTGATGGGGTAGACTTAACTAGTCAGAAAATGCCTAAGGAGAGCACACAAAGATTGAATTCACCTTCTGCAATCAACACTAAATTAGCTAGAATGAAGAAATACAAAGAAATCCCAAGTTTTATCATGCCATGAAGTTGGTCATTTCACCATTAGCTTGGTTCATGCCACGATATCAACAAATCTTAGCATTCAATTCTTTTCAAACACAAGCCATTGATTTGATCCAATCCAATGGCTAGGTGAGTATTTCAAGAATTGCAGTCCTTTCCTTGAAAATTAGAATCCCACAGACATTAATGATAACCATTGCGGGGCAACACTAAAGTCACTTCAACATTTAATTCCTTACCACTTCACTGCAAGACCAACTTAGGGCAATCGTAGGACTACATGACCTCTTAGATAGTTACATTCATCTTCACCACTTACCTCCACCCTGCAAGCCTTGTTGCACACGACCACGGGATGGCGAGATACATGTTATCCCTTATGTCTTTTACCCCTCCACTACCAAGCTTTGGCCTAATCATCGCAAGGTTGTGGGAGCCCTTAGTATCCCATTCATTGTTTACTGCATTACTACCAATCAAAGTTATCAGCATCGTGGGGCCACAGTATGTAGCATTACCAGTCACTTGAACACCTTATATCACAACATAGCAGGATTTAATTGAAACCATTGAGGGGTGCGGTGAACACTTTAGCCAGACTCCTTCCTACCGCATTGCCGCCAGTCATCTCCTTACTTGCTATGGGGGTGTGGTGAATACTTTATCCCGACTCCTTCCTACCGTATTGTTACTGTTCATCTCCTTACCTGCCGTGGGGGTGCGGTAACATATTATGTGCCGCTTGAGTTTGTACGACAACACCGCAACTAAATTTTCTGGATGCTGCTGGGAAGCAGTAACTATGTATTCACATCCTCTAATTCCCGCACACCTGCCAAGGCTATTTGCATGTATTGCAGGACTGTGGTAAGAGACAATAATACATCAATGGCCAAAAATATAAATTTCTTTCACATAGACCTAATATGAGATGCTCATAAATGACTCCTGGAACAATTCTAAAAGGAATATGAATCCCTAATTATGGATTTATGGAAGGAAACTGTATGAAATAGATTGGGACTATGTGAAATTTTGAATTGTTCTAGCATACCTCATGATGAACTAGACTATGTTTTTCCTTCATTCTGCTTGTGTTATGTTTTTATGAGTTCTTTTCTTGTGAATATATCCCTAAGAAAAACTTGTCTGCTACCTGTAATTATAAACATCTTCTTGGTTTTTGACTGCAAATTCTTTTTAATCTGTAAATTGAATTCTATTTTAAGTTTTCATTTGTAGTTATCAGCACATTGGAAAGTCAACAGTTATCAACTTATGAACTCAATAAAGTTTTATTGATTCAAGTTGTTGATTTATACTTTATTGTTTATTTGGACTTCAGGAAATGAAGAGAAGGGTTGTAAGGCACAAATTAGATGATAGTGATCATAATGTTGAAACTTCACTGACAGATTATGAGTGCCTTCGTAGAGAAAAAGTGGTCAAGAATAATGAATATTTATTGATACTTGGTTTGACAAATAGGCAAGTTGTAAATCCACTAAGTAGTATATTATTTGTTTAGTAGTGTTTAATGAAATTTTATAGGCAAGAGCTTTATGTATATAAGACATAATATGATATTATGTTTTTTTATAGGAAACAAAAAGAGTACAAAGAAAATGCAGAGAAAAAACAAAAGGAAAGAAAAGATATAGTGTCGCCATCTCATAGAAGCCACCACTTTTGTGATTCAACAAATGCAGTTGGTGAAAAAAATAGTTGCAATGATGATCATGTGCAGCCTAATATAGCATATGCTGATGTACAACCTGATATAGCACATGGTGATGTGTAGCCTAATATAGCACATGGCGATCATGTACAGTCTGATATAGTACATGGTGATTATGTGCAGCTTGATATAGTGCATGGTTATCATGTGCAGCTTGATATAGCACATGGTGATGTGTAATGTTGTGATGATCTCTTAGAACAAAGTCTAAGAGAGTATTGAAAAACATCAAAGCATTAAAGGAACAACAGGTCTGTAGATGATTTATTCAAGATTAAAGGATGTGTTTGAAGTGAAATCTGTAGAGACTGGTACTCATGATCTACCTATTGATGCCACACCTGATGTGGCCAAGGAGCATGAAGTTCTAGTTAATGAAAGTTATGAAGAGACACCGCTTGCATCTGTTGTGCCTTAGAGTGCACTTGTTTCATCTAGAACTTTTGATGGAACTAGTGGATCAACCAGAAATACTGGTAGTGGTTTAACAGAAGATGTGGATGCTTTTCTCAAAAGATAAAGGTTGAGTCAAGATTTGTATAGATCTACAAAGAGGAATGCAAAACTAAGAAAATTAGAATGCAAGAAGCCATTCTTGCTTGAGGTATCGAGAGATGGTGAGCCCATTCGACCAAATGCTACAAAGTGGGCCTCTGAGTTGGATGTAAGATGTAGGACCCATTTGGATATTTGCAAATCAAGTTTTGCAGAGTAAGATCCACGATCTGTGGAAAATGTTATACAAAAAATGGAAAATTTTTTTGATACTACTGGTGGTCAAATCTCTAGAAAATATTACAAGCAAAAGATGAGAATTTTGATGAACAATTTTAGATACAATTGCAGAAAAGCAATCATGGAGGGAAAAGAGAGGTTAGACTCCACTCTATGTCCCAAATAGTGGGAGGCATTGAAAGAAAGTATGCATTCCAAATAATATTTGGCGAAGAGTAACAAAGGAAAGAGAGCAAGAGATAATGTGAGGGTTGGATATACATTTTGCTGAGGTAGGTTGCAGGCCAAAATGGACAAATTTGGAGTAAGTGTACGGCTTTTTGGTTCAGTTTACATTGTGTTATTTATTTTGATTTTTTATTGAACTAACTATATGTTGAAATTGAAATTGTATTTTAGGTGGAAAACAGTAATAGAGAAGCCGGTGCAGAAGATATTGTCAATTATATGGCAGTACTAGATCCTAGTAAATCTAAAAGTAGGATGAAGTGGAAATCTAGCTCATCAACAGAGATTTCACAACCATTTATTACATGCCCAGTAGGATCAACCTCTCCAAATCATGTCAACTCAAATGAAGGGTACCAACATGTACTAAATTGCATATACGTTCCCAGTCAACAAGTTTCACAGTTGGTTGCCTCCATTAACCCTATAGTTTCTGCATGGAATGAGCATAAATCCATCGATTTAGATGAGGTAAGAGGCTCTATTGATCTCATTTCTTCTTGTTCAGCAATTCTGTATACAAATTCCTCTTAATATGTAGATTATTAAAATCTAAGTGTAGGAGAATCCAACCTAGTTTCTTTATTGTTGGAGTGATCCAAAAAATGTTCTTTTGGACAAATTTATAGCTTGCATTCTTTACTTGACTATTGAATGCTTTGTATATTTTTTTGCATGATGGTTAAACCACATGCAGAGAAAGTTTTTCAAAGCAACAGGAAAGAAAAAATGCCTTCATGATGTCAATAGAGCTGCTGATATTGATAGTGATGATTATGATGAACTGGACAAGAATGTGCAGCACAATCATCATAGTTATGCTGAAGTTGAGGTAATATAATAGTTGTCAGTTATCTGTCCCAATGTTTTGTCATTCTTCATGCTTAAAATGTTCTTTTGGACAAAAAATTATAGTTTTTGTATTCTTTAAGTTGTAAGTTAATCTGCCCAATGTTTTGTCATTAATTCTTCATGCTTAGAATGTTCTTTTGGACAAAAATTTATAGCTTTTGTATTCTTTACTTGACTTATATTGATTTTTGCATGATGATTAAACCACATGCAAAGCAATTATATGAAAGTAGAATGAAAAGAAGAAGGCCCTATCAATAGATCTCTCTACAAAATTGTACAAATTCATGTCAATGTTGATAGTGAGAATTATGATGATGAACTCGACGAGCATGGACATGATATTCATAGTAGTAATTGTGTGCCTGAACTTGAGGTGAGTGCTATGAAACCACATGCAACTAAGTACTATTCAAGTAAGTAATGGTTGTTTTATTATGTAAATAAGGGTAATCATTACCTATTTGATAGATGCTAGTTAGAATAGCAGTGAAGTGTAATTAACTAGTATACATAGATTATGGAAATAAGGGAGAACATATAAATTACATATGGAATCTTAGAGCTTATTTGTAATAGAGTGCATACATATATTTTGACTATGCATTAGTGCATTGTGTTTGGGGATGTCATGGTCCTTAGTTGGGGGGACTTCATTGCCAATCCATGTATCTTTCTTGAGTACTCGTATAGTCTAGCACCATTGTAGTCTTGTCCTCCATTTGTTTGTACCTTGCAATGGGTTAGTTTCTTTTTTTCAGAGTAAAAAGTTGCTTCTTTGTTATTCAACATAATAAAAAAAAGCACATACAAAAACTGATTTGTTCCAAGACATAAGACATTACATACAACTATAAAAAACAATATAATGTGTGTTTTATATCTCAATATAATGTGTATTTTTTGGTTTTTTCAAACATTTAATATTGATAACTCCAAGAAGGGGATAAAGTTTGGGTGTTGGATCCGTTTGATGGTGCTACGTTTGTGGGCATTGCATAGATTCACACACTATCTATTGTACATGGAGTCAAATTGAAAGGAACAAGAGATGCAAATGTAAATATTTTAAAGGTCATGTAAGTAACATACCCCTTTCTTATGAAGACAAAATAGATGGAGCTATCCGTCTGAAAGAGAAAGAAGGGACCTTCACATGGTGGCCACTAAAATATTTGAAAAAAATGACATAGTTGATGTTTATCATGTACTAGCTGCTAGACAGCTTGGCCCACTGCTTTATGCAATAGTTTGAATGTGTTGTTTAGGGATCTTAGTGTTTTTTTGTCTATTTTGGAGCTGTATAAGCAAAACAAGCCATTGTAACTCAGTTTTCCCAGTCACAACAGTGAGAAACACACTTTGTAACACATTCTTCAAAGTAAAGACACATATTTAAGTCTTATGGGTTTTTTGGACTTGATTTTATGTTGCTTTCCCTCCCTAAACATTCAACTTCATTGCCTTATATGCCTTTATGAAAAGATTCTAGGGTTATTATTGGCTGCATTGAAGGAGAAGCTTCATCTATGGGACACAATCAACACTCAGTTATGAGGACTCAAGAAGCATAAATGATAGTGAGCAAGAGCTAAAGTACACAGTTCATGCCATAGACAAAGTGAGATAAGTCTTAAGCTATTGTGATCAAGGGTGGTATGTTAGTTTTTGAGAAAGGAAGGGCAGTTGGCAATGCGCAAAGATCAATGAGGAAGATTATAGTCATAAGGTGATGATGTAAGCATTGCATCAAGACTTTGGAAGCAACCAGTAGACAAATTTATAGAAGTCTTAAATAGAAATAAGGACAACCATGGAAGTATATTCTACATGGAAGTATAGTTCTAGGATTATGATAGTTTCATAAACCTATGACAGTCTACAAATGAAAGTCTAAATTATGTATACTTATGGGTGACTGTTCTATAATGGAGAGATAATGAGTGCATAGAGGTAAGATGTTCATGGTGAGTGGAAATGGTCAATGGTTCCCAGGGATATAGGCATAGTAAACATGGTTTCATTGGCATGAGCAAAGGAACAGAGGACTATAGTGTTAGCATTAATTAAAAGGCAAGTATATGAAAGTTGCAGGGAAATCATCTAGAAAGAAAGTATGCATAGTTCAGTCACCATAATGAGTGAAGACCAAGGACACTAAATATATATGACTACCTATCAAGTTTCCAATGTAATAGAGGCAGGGTAAGTGAATAGTTTAAACTCAAAAAGAGGCTTTTGAAGATGCTTTAATGAAGGAAGAATCTGATTCCATGCCCTAAGAAGACCTGATATCTTCAAACTCAATAAAAACATGTCCCATAAGTAGTGTTGATGACAGTACAAGACACAAGAATACAATTATTTTTCATTAAGGAAGCCTTATCTAGTCCATGTTTCACATTATGAATATCCTATCACAGACCTGACTACATATGATAGTGTATTTCCTTTGGTTGTAGTCAAGAAGGACAAGTGCTAGATTGATGGGGTGGATTAGATAACCTGTGGCAATAGTTAGGTTGGTTGAGAATTAGTTATTGACAGTTCACTTTTTGGCAAAACATTGTAAACTTGGAGAAGTTTCTTTCTTGTCATTTATGTGCATTGTAACTCAGATTTTTAGTCTTGTGACTGAAAAATAAATATTGTAATATTCTATTTCTAAGCATTTTTCAAGCAAGATAGATATTTCAGACTTGTGCAAGCTCTAAGAACACCTTTCTTTTAATAAAGTTCAGCTATTTTGCCTTATCAATGGTTGTCTTTATATTGTATGCAATTAATTGATGCTTATGATGTGTATTTCTGTGTTTTATGTTTAAATCCTCAAATATCAGCTAATTAAAATGACTAAATATACTACTAATTGATGTCAACTAATAATTAAATTGACTAAATATACTACCAATTGACAAAAATCATTGATAGTGAATAAATATGACTAAATATACTACCAATTGACATAAATCAGTGAACAATGAATAAATATGACTAAATATACTACCAATTGACATAAATAAGTGAACAGTGAATAAATATGACTAAATATATGACCAGTGTTAAATCAGTGAATGAAGATGACTAAATATACTACCAAATTGATCAAAATGATTATTAAAATTAATGACTAAATACACTACCAATGGACAAAAATCAATGAATAAAAATGACTAAATAAGTGACTAGTTAGCAACAATCAATGATTAAATTAATGACTAAATATATCAGTGAAAAATAAATGACTAAATAAGTGACCATATTACAACAATCAACGACTAAATCAATGACTAAATATACTACCAAATTGATCAATCAAAAAAACTAATAAATGACTAAAAATGGTTGAATCATCAATTTGGTCGTGTTATAAATGATTGAGAATAAACTAATAATGGTCACGTGACCATGTTTGGTCATTTAAAAGCAATTTTTTGTAGTTTTTTAGTAATATATTGCTCTTTTTGTACTAGTGTACAAAACACAATTAAAATCTCACCATGAGATGCTTTGATGTAGAGTGTAGGCTCATTGTTGCTTTTGCTAAAGCCATTACTCAATAGATAGGAATCTATCCTATTGTACCATACTCGAGGTGCTTGCTTAAGCCTGTAGAGAGCTTTCCGGAGCCTGTATACCTTGTCTTCATGCCCTAGGAATTCATAGCCAAGTGGCTACTCCACATACATGTCCTCTTTCAATACTCCATTTAGGAAGGCTAACTTCACATCCATTTGATATACCTCCCACTTGTGCTAGGCTGTAATTGCTATGACTGCCCGTATGGTTTCCAATCTTGCAACTGGTGCATAGGTCTCATTGTAGTCTCTTCCCAACTACTGTTTGTATCCCTTAACAACTAGCCTTGCTTTATGCCTTTATATCTTTTCTTTAGCCGTACTCTTTGTCTTATAGACCCACTTACCTCCAATCACCTATTTACCCTTGGCTAAAGTTGTTAACTCCCATGTCTCATTCCTTTCTATTGCATCCAACTCTTCATCCATGGCCTTACACCATTTTTCATCTTTCACAGCCTCTTCAAAATCTATTGGATCACCATGAGAGAACAAAGCAAAATCTAGATTTTCATCTAAATCATCATACCTTGTATTTTCATAAATTTCCCTCATGCTCCTTGTCTTTCTTGGCATTAGAGAAGTGAGCGTAGGATCTAAAATAGTTCTAGATTTACTGCTGGTTGACTCTGGAGTGTTCTGGAGCTAAATCTGCTCCTGCGGTCTTGAACTGGATGAATCTGAAGTGCTCTAGGGATGGCTCTGGAGAGATCCAACATTGGATCCAGAGTGCTCCAAGGCTAGTTCTACTTCATTACTAGAAGTACCTACTTCATTTCCACCTTTTTCATCATCTATGGGTATCATTGCTGAGATACCTATGGTGGTGTCAACTGTGCCATCCCACGATTCATTCTCAATGAATTCAACATTCCTGTTGATTATAACCTTCTTGGTGATAGGGTTGTACAGCTTGTAGCCTTTGGATTCTTCATTGTACCTAATGAAAATGCACTTTTCTCCTTTGTCATCAAACTTCTATCTTTTCTCTTTAGGCTCAAATGCATATGCTATGTACCCAAAGATTCATAGGTGCTCCACACTCCATTTGTCATTTGTCCATACTTCTTGTGGAATTCTATCCCTTATAGCCTTTGTGGGACTTTTATTGAGCAGGTATATTGCTGTTGCTACTACCTCACCCTAATAATCATTTGGCAGTCCCTTAGCTTTCAACATGCTTGCTACCATCTCTGTGATGGCTCTATTTTTCCTCTCAGCAACTCCATTTTGTTGTGGAGTGTACTATGTTGTGAACTATTTTTGAATGCCTGCATACTTGCAGAAATTCATAAATTCCTTGGAGACATACTCTCCCCCTTTTTCCGTTCTAAGGACCTTGATATACCGACCACTTTGTTTCTCAACCATGGCCTTAAACTCCTTGAACTTCTCAAATGCTTCAAATTTATTCTTCAAGAAATATACCCAAGTCTTTTTGATGTAATCATCTATGAAGGTCATGAAATATACATTCCCACCTAGAGTGTGGGTCTTAATGGGGCCACACAAATCTAAATGCAACAACTCCAATGGTGATCTTTCCCTCCTAGAATGCCCTGATTGAAAGGGCTACCTATGCTACTTTCTTAAAATGCAGGCTTCACAATTCCCTTCGGGCTCAACAGTTGTTAGAAGCCCTCTAACCATGTCTTTTTTGGATAAAAGACTTAAACTAGAGAAACTTAAATGCCCATACCTCAAATACCAAAACTTGGATGGGTATTTGATGATTGTCTTGAAGGCTGACTATTGAGCCACTACTGTAGACCCCATCTGGTTAACTCCAGAGCCATATGGAGTCATCTGAAACTTGACAGGTGTAGCTCTAGAGAGTGCAAGAGACTGCAACCTAAGGGGGAACATTTTGTTCCTTATCATTTGCATTTCTGCAATGACTTTCTTGATACCATCCTTTTCATAGATGATGTACTCCCCTTTCTCCAGCAAGATTTTATAACCATTTTTGACCATCTATCTAATGCTTAGTAGGTTAGGTTTTATTCCTGGGGCATAATAGACATCCTAGATCTGTCTTCTCTCACCTTGCTTGGTAAGGACTGTGATGATGCCTCTTCCCATGACAAGAACTTTTTGACTATTCCTCATCATGATCTGAGACTTGACATTCTTGTTAATGGAGGAAAACAAATTTCCATTACCACTCATGTGGTTGCTACGTCTGCTGTCCAAATACCATACTTCAACACTGCTCTACTTAACAAGGTTTCATACAATAAACACCTTTGACTATTTTTCATTATTAACCTTATCCTCATTTTCTACACGAACATTATGACTCCCTTGGTCATGTTGTTTCCTCCTACATTCATTTGCAAAATGACCAAACTTGTGACAGTAATAACACTAGACATTAGACTTATCATACCTTTGGTTAGAGTTGCTGCTCTTTTTGTTGTGGGAGTCCTACTGTGAGGTGCTTGGTCCATCTTCTTGACTTTTTGAGCCACCTCTTCTAGAGTTGCTTCTACCTTTGCCTTTACCTCTATTGTTTCTTCCTCTTCCCTTGCCTATGACACTACTCTGTGCCTTGAAGGCTTGCTCTAGGGAAGGAGTGGATCTGTTCAGCCACTACTCATGGGTTTGAAGAGAACCCATCAACTCATCTACTGTCATCTTTGAGAGGTCCTTGGACTCTTCTATTGCTATGACAATAGGGTCAAATCTCAAGGGTAGACTCCTAAGGATTTTCTCAATAATCCTTTGCTCTTCCATTGTTTCTCCATTGATTCTCAACTAATTTATCAAGGTGGAAACCCTTGTATGGAAGTCTGAAATAGACTCTCCATCCTTCATCTGTAGGGTCTAAAAATCTCTTCGTAGCAATTGGAGTTTCACCAACTTCACCTTGTCAATTCCTTTGTAATTGTTTTCAAGAATTTGCTAGGCCTCCTTTGCATAGTTAGTTGCTTCTATTCTTGGGAAAATTGCCTTTGTCAAGGCAACCTCAATCAAACTAAGGGCTTTTGCATGATTCCTCCTTATTTCTTTTAGCTGGTTCTTTTGAGCATTTGTCAAGGCTACAAAAGCATTTGGGTCAGTCACATCTATGAACCCACTAACCACAAGTTCCCACAAATCATTTGCAACCAAGATGGTCTTCATCTTCTTTGACCAAACATCATAGTTTTTCCCATCAAACATGGGTGGATGCTGCCAACTCTTGTTGTCTCCTCTTAGCATTCTTCTAAACTAGGGGAAACTGGTAATAACTAGAAAAACATAGGGCTTTTCCTCAATACCCAAAAAGCTAAAACTCCAGCTTTGCCAAATTTGGTTCTAATACCAACTGTTGGAAGCATTATGTTTTGATACCACTAGTTGGAAGGAAGAATAAACAAACAGAGAGAGGGGACATAGAACAAAATACAAAAACAAAGATTTCTATTAACAATAAAACTATTTTACATCAAACAAATACAACTACCAGAGCTACACCTTTGTTTCTACTTTCTCTAAAATACTTCCCTCTCTAGAGCTTGTTGGACATCACTATTGTCCCTTTTTGTTTGGAGCTGTACACTGCTCATTTGACTAACTATTTGTTGTGTGTGTCTAGAGTTGCCTGGAGCTCTATCTTATGCACTCTCTCTGCAATATTCTTCCTATTTATGCTGCAACAAAACTTCCCTCTGCTGTGCACTATTGTGTTGCTGCTACATGCAATATTCATCAACTCACTCTATTCTTCATATTCATTCATTTTATCTTTTCCTTCTCCTCAAAAATTTGTCGCTCAAAATAGAAATCCAAATCTATCTAATAGTAATAAAGAAATTGACCAGCATTAATAGTTTTCTGATGGGCCAACAAATGTTATTAAAGATTTGGTCAGGGCAATAGGAAAGAGATCTCTAGTTGATCTCTGATGGGGTAGGTGTATTAATTGCATGCTCTAGATTAGATTTCCCAAAAATGCTTGCAGATTGTAAGTCACCTACACAAGGTACTCCCACAAATCCCATAGAACCTCTGGTGTCCCAAGAAGGTTGATCTTCATCCCTTTCGTGACTAACCTTCTCTGTATACTAGTTCATACAATCAAGATCGATACATTTTGACTGCTCAGATGTGCTTGCAATAGGTATGTCATCTTGGTTTAAAAGAAATTGCATTTTGTGAATCTCTTGATTATTTTTCACTTGATTCATTTTTCCCATTACAAAAAACTTCTAGATTTTATTGAGTTGAGCTTTGACGTATGGTTTCCTACACAATACACTTTGATTTGTAGAGATTAGTTTTGCATTCATAGAAGGAACCCATGGAAAAACATAAACAAAAGAAAGAAGAAAAAATCCTTAAAAAAAAATCCCTTATTGAAAAAGAGAAACAAATCATTTTATTTTTATTAAAACCAAAATTCTTTAACAATCCAAGTACTGCAGTTCATCATCATAGAAATGTTTGATTCTGACTAAAAACTGTAGGAGCATCCTAAAGTTAAGGTCAGATTTTCTAATAGTCACAGTTCCTCCCCCATACTAAAAAATACTTAAAGATGCTTGTGCACTTTGTGGATCCCTCTGCCTTCTGATTATTACCAACATACATATGTAAAAAGATATTAAAGTAATGGCTATTCATAGAAATTAGTCATTACAGGGATGACCTAACACACACAATTCAAAATCCCACAATGATTAAATATTTAATATAAGAGAATTAATGCATGATATTTTTAAATTAATATGAACTTCATCAGAGGATTCTAATGAATTCTGCTATAAATTGCAAAAGACCCACACTGCTATAACCAAATAAAAATATATAACCCCACTCTTTCTACCAAACAAATGCATAAAAGCGATAATTTAGAGATGTCATTTAAGTTTGCAAAAAAATCTAATAGGGAGTTTGTAATAAACACCCTTAGTTACTGCTATTTTTTTTCTTCATACAAATTATAGTTAAAGCATAGATAATCACATATCTTGGTAATTTGTCTACTTCATGAAACACAAATAAAATGACTAACTAATTAATATATTCTAGTTCTTAACTTTCTTATTGAAGTTTTTCCACCTTAAATTGTGGCACCAACTATTTCTCTAACTTAATAATTTATTCCAATTTAGAAGTGCTAGCTTCATAACCTTACCAAACCATGGCAATGGCAGCAATTTATGCCACAAACTTACATTATTGCACTAAATAAGGTAAGTTCTCTATATCATGATATATCCCTAGACTCATACCTATTATTTGAGGAACCAAGTCTTTTGCCCTACCTACATATCCCATTAAGGGAATCAAAGGCTTCATAGTTTGCACATGATAATAGAATGACTTCATCCTTACATTTGGGATGATATCTCTGACCTCTCTTTGGACCACAATAATTACACAAGATTATACTTACAATACAACCAATGTATAATAGTATCATAAAAAGTGTACCTCAAACAAATGTTAGTATGATGTCAACAAGTAGGAACACAAAACCACGGTGACCAACTCATACATACATCACATATACACATAGTGAATAGCTAGCAATAAGAAGTGGATGTGACCCTAATGAATGCATCTTACCATTACCCAGTTCACTAACACATAAACCCTTTAAACTAAGGTGAGAATAGGAAAAAGGAAAACTAGTGCATTCCATACTACACAATGGGTCCATGCCTATCCTATTTCATATCTAGTTGTGATGATAAGACAAGCATCCCATACTACTTGTTGTCATCACTGGCAAGGTAACAACACACAACACATGAGGCTATTAATAAGATTTTCATATCTCACTAAACCTTTGACTTGATGGATCCTAACATCTATCACTTGCATGCTACTAGTGAAAGTCAATCCAGCCTAGTATGGGGTAGCTCCTAACATCTATCACCAATATGCTATTGGTAAAATTTGGCTGTCTTATCATACTATGGGTAGTTTCTAGCATTTATCACTTTCATGCTACTAGTGAAAGTAGGCTAGACTACTCATATTAGACTTGGTTTCAATGGAGGAGTCGTACTATGGCTAGATAAACATAATCAGGGTGTCTTATGGTTTTACTTCACCCAAAACTAGTGCTTGCATTATCAATCACCTAGATAGATTTAACAACTAAAGCAATCATAAACATACATTAAACAATATACAACACTAGTAGTCCACACAATCCTTCTAATAAACCAATACCTATACTAAACTCCTAAGATGGATAGATGGTGGTGTTGGTACCTATAAAATTTTGCTCCCAAACATGCACTATTTTACCCCAAAAAATCTATTAAAGTTCCTAATTTATGCCTTTACAATTAAAATCCATCATATATACCCAATCAAAGAGATCTTTATGGGGGTTTTTAGTTCAAAATTCTTCTATGTATAATGTCTTTGTTTTTCCCTTTGAAAAAAATGAACAGTCAAGGCCTTAGTCAACAAATTAGAAAAAGTGTGAACTAGTGAACTAGTTTAGAAGTTCACATTTTTCCTAATTCATCAATTCACTGACAAGGCGATGGTAAGGCAACATCAGAGGCAAGAAAAGAAAGTGAAATTTGGATCTTTTATCATCACATTATGAAGTTTGCAAACCCATTAGTTCACCAAATGGTAGGTTCGCCGATCAAAGAGATCACCATCTAAAGAGAAAGACAAGGCAAGAGACGCAAGAAGTTTCTAAGGAAAAGAAAGAGAAGTGAAAGTGTGTTGGAAAAATAAGTAGTTCGCAAACACCAAAGTTTGTTGATTGAGGGTTTTGCCAATGGCCACTTCACCAACAACAAAGGGACAATGGCAGAGGAAATTTTCTAAGGCATAAGAAGAAGATGAAAGGCTAGCTTTGTTAGAAAAAGTTGTTTGCAAACTCCAAGGTTCACTAATAGGAGGTTTTACTGATGGAAAAATTTGGTGATTGAAAGCAAGGAAACAAAGGAAGAAAAAAGGAAAAAGGTAAGTCAAAATAGTTCACCATGGATCATTTTTGTTGATAAGGTAGATAGAAAAGATAAGGAAAGGCTTTATCGACAAACCGGGAGAAACTTGAGCTCACCAAACAATTCAAAATTTCCTAAGTTCGCTAATAGGGCGATTGACCGATAAGGTAAAGATGGAAAAAGAAGAAGACCAAGGAAAAGTGGTTTGTGAAAGTGATATTTTGCGAACCAAAGAAGGAGAAAGAAAGAAAGAGTTCACAAAGGCAAGAAATTGTTGACAAAGGGCAAAATAGGTCTAGCTCATGAAAGTCAAATTTCATCAACTAAAGGAAGAAGTGGAAGACTCAGACAAGCCAAGTTTGAGAAAAAAATATTTGCCAATAAGATGAAAGGGGAAGCAAAGGGAGAAGAGAAGATGGAGATAGTCCAAATTTCACGAAAAATGACAGTTTTCTGACAAAGTGAGTAGAGGAAGAAATTGAAATAAGTTCGTGATAAAGAAGATAGACTGATAAAGGTGGGAGGATGCCCAATATGCAGATTGGTACAGTCAGAGATAAAATGGCCCAAAACAAAAAAAAATGGACAACACATTTAAGTGTTGTAGGAGCTTTAAAAGGCTGATTTGTACCTAGACTTTAATAATTCTGCAGAATAGTGCCATGCAGGTGGTTGACATAGTAAAATTCTTTAATGTACGTGTACATTTTGAGGAAAAATTAGAAAAATTGGATGTTGTAGGTGTCAAAGAATGAATTTGAACCTTCCCTCTATATTGTTCCAAGTACAATAAGAGTGCAAGCAATCTTCTTCTTATATTTTCAGTGCTTTTAGAGAATGGGCAAGCTTCCAAACGTGCAATTTTCCTGACACTGCAATGGGACTAAATTTAATGTGGCATGGGCGTGCTCATTGATAGAGTATAGTGCTTGGAATGATGGAATGAGCTTGAAATGTTAAATATGCATTCCTTTAGATGCAAGGTTGGTTGGTCAGCCAGGCAATTTTGTCAGTAGGTTTTGAGCTCCAGAAGGTAGATTAGAAAAGGCTACTTTTACAGTCTTTGTTCAACATGAAATAGTCATTGAAATGTATGTAATATATGTTTAAAATATTTGTATCAAACTATTGTTTTTCTCCAATGTTGTAGATGTTCTTTTTAGAAAACTTAATCCCAGTTACAGTTTGCTCTTGCCACATTTATTGGTGTCAATGTAAGCATTGATTTGAATGAATATGACAGTTCTTAAATCATTTCAAAGGCTTTGTAAATGATCTTTTCAATATTACATGAGAAAGAATATGGTATGGTGTTGGGTTATTAAGCATTCTCAATGATTTGGTACTGATTTTCATGCATTAGATTTATCAAATAGGTAGTTGTACATTTCTTTGTAGTTTTTTTTCCTTTGTTGAACATTAGACTCTACAGCCGAATGGATAGGAATCAGTCTGAGTAGCCTTAGATCACCCAATCTTCAAAACAAAACAATACATTTATTCTTTAGACTCAGTAGTATTTTTTATGCATCCTCATTTTGTAGGATTTCCTTTATCAGCTATATAGGGGTCTTGTAACAACTAATTGTTCTTAGTTTAGTGACAAATTTAGGGCTAAGAAAGTGATTTGGGTTTGGTTGTTCATCTATTTTTAGTTGTTCATCTAGTTTGAACTCAATACCTACTTAGGTATACCCCTTGGAATATCCCTCTAGAGTTTAAGATGAGCTCAAAGAGTAGAGGAGTCTACCCACTCCTGTTAGTTGGCCAAAATCACCCATTACTTGTTGATAAACCTCTTTCTATCACCCTGATGACAATCCCTAGCCTAGGTGATTTATAAATGTTTTAGAGTTTTGTGTTGTGGTCATTTTGGGAACTAACATTTTGGCATCGTTGCTAGGGACATAGTTCTTAGGTTCAAATTTGAATCCCTTGGTAATAGAAAATTAATTCAGTTCTGGTTGTTGTGATATTGAAAAATAGTGTTTGTTCAATTT
This sequence comes from Cunninghamia lanceolata, assembly GCA_027924645.1. Taxonomy (NCBI): domain Eukaryota; kingdom Viridiplantae; phylum Streptophyta; class Pinopsida; order Cupressales; family Cupressaceae; genus Cunninghamia; species Cunninghamia lanceolata. The sequence continues at coordinate 14,728,095 of BSBN01001048.1, forward strand.
TCTTCCTAGCAAGGGAAGTGGTGAATTTGTTTTAATAAACTAGAAAATAATTATAAGTTTGAAGAGGAAAAAGTTTCATAATGAATAGAGGAAGAAACTAGGAGCAGCTTGGGCATGAGGAATCCTCTAGCAGTGGAGGAAATAGGAGTAGATATAGGGTAAGAAGACACAAAGTGGTACCTCCAAGGAATACCCAAGACATAATATTTATTGACCTTAGGAGCTAATACAATTATACTTCTGAGAATTTTGCAGATAACATACTTAGAATAAATAGAAGAACAAATATAAATGAGTATAATGTTAGAAGAAATGAGAATATTATTGGTAGAGGAAGTAGAGATAGATCTCATGATCCATATTTGAGGACATTTAGGAATGCTAGTAAGAATAAAATGATGTATCAGGGTAAAAGGCATCCTAATTCCCCCACCGGATCATTCAGAGGTTAACATGACAATATCCCCAATGAGGGTGATCAGCAGCAACAACTTGATGATGAGGAAAGAGAAAGAAAAATCCAAGATGAAATGGACTTGCTTGATCATATCAGAAATAGACAAAGGAAAGTGCATGCCTTGTTTGATCAACAACAAGCTCAACTTGCCCATCATGCCCAACAAAATCAGAATGCACAGTAGCAGGGCCTAAATGCAAATCAGCAATATGCACCCCCATAGCACTACAATCAACAAAATAATTAGAGACAACAACAACAACATCAAATGGGATAGAAAGGCATAAATCAGGCCCCTACTCAAAATATCAACATTCAGCCACCACAAAACCAAGCTAATCAACAACATGGCAATGTTCAGAACATTGGGCATGCACATCGAAGACAAGCACAGAGGTTTCTTCTAGAGGTAGCTGTTGGGAGTTGAAAGGTATAAACAACTTAATTTATTTGGCATACCTGACATTCCTAATCCAATTCCAACTGAGATTAGGGGAGAATTTCCTAGGTTTCAAGGTAATAATGCTGTCATAGGTGAGGATGAATATGTTATGATGAAATTATTTGTACACTCATTGGAAGAGAGTGCTAAAGAATGGTATAAAGCCCTCCCTGATAATAGTATTGATTCTTGGCAGGAGTTCATGAGAGTATTTAGATTGCAATATGGGGACAAGATTGATCCCAAGTTTGCTATCCGTGAACTTATAGCCAACAAGAAAGCAATAAATGAAACAAAAGCTAACTTCAATAGTCACTTCATCATGACAATGAGAAAGGTACCTCCTCATATGAGACCTAATGAATCTATGTGCTTAGTTTTATAATGTGGTGCCTTTGATTCAAAAATAGGTTATTGTTTGAGGAACAAGAGTCCACAAACATTAAGAGAGGCATATGCTAGAACCATAAACATAGAAAGTAATATGAGAGCATTAGGGAAGCATACCAAAAGGTATGATATCAAATTGTCCCAGCTAGATAAGCCAGCTTTCAACAAACCTCTCCCTACTGATGAAATATTAGACAAAATCATGGGGGTTATGAAAGATTTGTCCTATAAAGTTTCTAGAAATGACAAAGGGTTGCCACCTCAAGGTGCTACACACATTTCAATGAAGGTCAGAGATTGCATAATAGGCCTTATAATACTGATTGGTCTAAGAGACCACAACAAAATAATAGACAAGATGCCCCTAGACATGCAACTTTCAAATAGTCTAGAGGGACACTCCTAATCCATTGAGAAAGGATCAAGTTAACTGTCAAGATGAGTGGTGCAATCATGGTCGGAGGGTTCATAGAGTGAACTGTCCAAACCATGTAGCTAGAGTGAACACAATAGATACAACTAAATTATATAATGCAATGGAAGATTCATATATTTATAATATCAAAGGATTACAAAGCTCATATGTTGGCAACATGTAAGCTATAATCAAAGGGCTCATAGGCTTGATTTCTAGTTACAATAAATATTGCTTTGAAGCACTTTTCTGAAACAAAATATCTAATGATCACTAACTAAGAACTATCTAACAGATTAACTAACTTCCTAATACATCTTATATATATATATCATCCTTAAGCTCAAAGAATCCTCCGCTTCAGCCAAGAAAGGTTACAAACTCCAATGAAGGAATGTAATGTGTAGAAATAGGTAGGTCGGCCTACAACCTCTGGTAATTCTCCACAAATGCATGAATCATGGTGCGGACAACAAGGAAGGTCTATCTAATCCTTATGTGCATGTATGATGTTTCATTAGGCTCTGCAAGTCATGGAAGTGCTCTGCAAACTTTCTCCTTCAGCTGACTATCTGAATGCTTTGATTTGTGAGAGCTGATGATCTTCTGATAGTGATAACTCTCAATAGGCAGGTCCAAATGAGCTAAATTTTGGATATGATGTAGATGATGATATGTAGATGCTAAGTCCTACTCTGTGAGATCTAATATGAAGATGCGATAAATGTAGTACAAAATGTTGAAACTACAAATCACTAAACTGAACTGAAAATATAAGAAAAGAAAGAATGCAGATGTTTTTGGTTGATGCAAGATTGCTCTACAACCTGAGGTGCTCCTACATCAGACACTTGGGGTTGTATAAAAGTGAGTCCCTCACTTTGCTGGGGCTAGAGGAAAACCAAAACTATCCACCTCAGCCTAAGAAATCCATGTTGAGTCTTCTTTTGATCTGCCTTTCCACTTAACCAAATATTTTTTATACTGCTTGCCTTTGGCGTTGTGTCCAACTTTATTAACCAACATGCCCTCTATCTTCTCCAGTTGTTACTATGGTAATTGATTCTTCAATCCTTCTTCAATGTTGTCACTTGATTCTCCTTCATGAAACTGATATAGGTCTGTAATGTTGAATATAGGTGATATGCCAAATGTCTTTAGTAGCTCTACTTCATATACATTTCCTGAATCAAAATTCCTAAGTATCTTACATGGTCCAAACTTCTTCATCTTCAACTTGTATGTTCCCACTGGAAATCTCTCTTTTCTCAAATATACCATCACTTCATCTCCAACTGAAAATTCTTTGTCTCCTTTTCTTATTTGCTTTCTCCTTATACTTACTATTCATCTCCTTCAAATGCTTCTTGACCTGATTGTGTATTGTCTCCATGTATCTAGCAAATTCTTCTACTTCTGCACTCCTCTTATTTTTGATACTGATGTCTCTCAATTCTGCTACTCCTCTAAGATTCATTCTAGTCACAACTTCAAATGGTGTCTTCCCTATAGTCCTATTCACTAAATTATTGTATGCAAACTCTGCTTGTAGTAGAATTAGATCCTAGTTTCCTACCTTATCTCCAACCAAACAACTCAACAAGTTACCTAGACTCCTATTTACCACTTCTGTTTGTCCATCTATCTGTCGATGAAATATTGAATTGAACTTTAGGTCTATCTTCATCTTCTTCCACATTGTCCTCCAAAAATATCCAATGAATCTTGTATCTTTGTTTGAAATTATACTCTTAGGTAATCCATGCAATCTCACAATCTCCTTGAAAAATAGGTCACCAACATGCACTGCATCATTGGTCTTCTTACAAGGTATGAAATGTACCATCTTTGAAAATCTTTCCACCACTAAAAATATAGAATCATGTCCTCTTCGTGTCTTCGGCAATTCTAATATGAAATATATGCTTATGTCTTCCCAAGGTCTCTCTAGTACCATCAAAGATTTGTACAAACTAGTATTTTGACTACTCCCTTTTGCAACTTGACACATTCTACAACTTTGAACAAACTTCCTTACATCCTTATATATCTGAGGAAAAAAAATTATGTTCACTTACCAAAGCCACTATCTTATTAATTCCAAAATGTCCTGCCACTCCACCACTATGTTTCTCCTTTATCAAATTATCTCTCATTGAACTCCTAGGTGTACACAACTAATTTCTTTTGAACAACATATCCTCCTGAATGAAATAATCCAACCACTTACTTCTATATGTCAAAATAGATTCCTTACATGCTTTCCATGGTTCTGTAAAATCAAGATCTTCCTCATACATCTGCTTTAGTTCCTCAAAACCTAATACTCCTACTCTCATCTCTGTCAACAAATTCCTTCTTCTATTCAATGCATCTGCAACTTTGTTTGACTTCCCACTTCTATTCTTCAATACAAATGTGTAACTCTGCATGAACTCTACCCATCTCTTATGCCTTTGATTCAACTTTCCTTGACTATTCAAATATTGTAAATCCTGATGATCCATGTACACTACAAATTCCTTAGGCAACAAGTAATGTCTCCACTTCTTCAAGGCTTGAATTATGGCATAGAACTCTTGATCATAAACTAAATATCTTCTTCTTACATCATTCAACTTCTCACTAAAATATGCTACTGGTCTACCTTCTTGACTTAACACTACTCCTATTGCATCCCCACTGGCATCACAATCTACTTGAAATACATTGTTGAAATCTTGTAATGCTAACACTGGTTTCTATGTCACTTTTTTCTTCAATAATTCAAAACTTTTATTTGCTCCTGATGTCCACTTAAAGTCTTTTCTGTCACCTCTCATTGTCTCTGTCATAGGTGTGCATACTGAATTAGAAATTTTGATGAACTTCTGGTAGAAACTATCTAATCCATGAAATGATCTTACCTCTCCAATGTTCTCCGGTGTTGGCCATTCAACAATTTCTCTAACTTTATTAGGGTCCATCTTCAATCCTTCTGCAGAAATCACAAATCCCAAATATACCAATTCTTCCTTCATGAAACTACATTTCTTGATGTTTATCAACAATTTTTTCTTCTCTCAACCTCTGCAATACTTGTCTAATATGCCACAAATGTTCTTCTTTTGTCTTACTAAAAATCAAAATATCATCCAAGTATACAATAACAAACTTACCCAATAATTTCTTCAAAACATCATTCATCAACCTCATGAAAGTACTCGGTGCATTAGTCAATCCAAAAGGCATCACTAACCATTCATACAATCCTTTATTTGTTTTAAATGTAGTCTTCCACTCATCTCCTTCTTTGATCTTGATCCGATGGTATCCATTCTTCAAGTCTATCTTTGTGAAATACTTTGCTGCACTCAAACAGTCCATAATGTCATCCATCCTTGGCAATGGAAATCTATACTTAACTGTGATCTTATTGATTGATCTAGAGTCTATACACATTCTCCATCTTTCTTTAGTGCTAATACTGCAAGTACTACACATGGGTTTAAACTTTCTCTGATCAATCCTTTCCTTAGCAACTCATGTATCTATCTATTTAGCTCCACATTCTCTGCTAGTGTCATTTGGTGTGCTACTTTGTTAGGCAAACTAGCTCCAAATATAAGGTCCATATGATGATTGATACTCCATATTGGTGGAAATCCTTTAGGTACTTTATCTGATCTATGATGTCTTCATACTCTTTCAGAAATTTAGTTATCTCTTCTGGTTGTGATTCTTTAGTGTTTGTACTTAGGGTTCCATGCTTCTTAGGAATCAAAGCAAAACACATATTCTCATGTATCAATCCATCCAGAAATTTTCTTTCATCAACCAAACAGATTCTAGCATTCCCACATACTCCACTTTTAGGCTCATCTTCTAAAGGTAGCAAGATGTGTTTCTTCCCATTTGATGTTATGGTATGAGTATTCTTTCTCCCGTCATGTATAGGTTTTCTATCATACTACCATGATCTACCCAACAATATATGACATACATCCATCGGCATAATATCACACAATACTTCATCATTATAAGATCCTATATGATATTCCACCAAACGTTGTTCACTCACTAGTATCTTATGTTCATCCTAAATCCATGCTATCTTGTAGGGCTTAGGGTGTTTCAATGTCTCTAGGTTCAGCTTAGTCACCATCTCCTCTAAAACCAAGTTATTAGTACTACCACTATCAATATTACTTTACAACATTTACCTCTTGATTTGCATCTAGTCTGGAACAAACTTTTTCTTTGTGGTGGTTCCTTAGTTGTCTCTGCTTGAAATAGTGCTCTCCTCATTACTAATGATTCTCGTTTCTCTAATTTTTTAACTAAACTAGGTGATCCAACATGTTCTTCCAAATAAGCTACTCTTCCACTGTTCTCTATCTTTTTGCTTGTACTTCCTTGATGACATTCAAATGCTCTATGTCCTTCACCTCCACACTTAAAACAAGTTCCTATGAATGTTATCTTATCAAATCCTCTTTCATCTCTTTGGTATCCTTCATTGCAGTAAGAATTATGATGTCCTCTATGGTACAAATTTCTATCATCTCTCCAGTATGAATTGTTATCTCTGTCTTCCTTCATGAATGGACTACTTTCTTGTTCTACTCGACATATGATATTTCTCCTCTGGGATATGTTATACCTCTTTGAAATTTACCTCCTCTACCTCTCTATCTCTACTCATGCTTCTTGTTCAACTTGTCTTCAACTTTTAGGGCAAACTGATATGCTTCTTCTATTATTGTCATCCATACCAAACTAAGTTCTTGAATGTTCATTCTCAGTCCATTTATGTATCTTGCCACTTTCTTGTTGCTTTCTTCACTATGTCTAGTCCTTATGATCATCGTATGAAATTCTTTAGTGTACTCCTTCATAGATTTCTCCTTTTTCCTCACGTTCTACAATGTCTTCAACAATTCAACTCATAGTCAGCAGGTATGAATTGATTCTTCAACTTTGTCACCATCCTATCCAATTTTATGATCTTCTCTTTTCCTCTTCTATTTCTATCTAATTGAACTTCTTTCCACCAAATAGCAACATGTCCTTTCAACTTAGTCTTTGCAAATCTTACCTTCTCCGGATCTTCAATTTCCTCATATTCCAAATATTCTTCCAAGTCATTTATCTATTCAATTAATTCCTCTGGATTCAAATTTTCAATATAGTTTGATACATCTACTCTAGGTCTCTTACCAATCTTAGAAATAGCTTTCAACATCTTCACCTGATCTGATTCTTCTTCTTCTAGGGTTTCTTCATTTTGATATGCAGATTGAAATTCTTCATCATCACTTTCAACATCATGTCTAGGGTTTAGTTCTCTTCTTCTATCTTCTTCTACAACATCTAATCTAACTTTCATTGTTCTCATCATCTTGATCACTTCTTCCTTTCTTCCAGCAACATTACCCATAACATGCATCCTTCTCGGTGGCATCTCTTCCTAGGATCTGGTGCAATTACCTCAATTTGGTGATTTGACTATAAGGTAGAAACTGCCTCACAATTAGCACTCTATTGACAACACAAGTAGACTACCTCAGGTCAATGATTTGTTCACAACAAGATCTTACAGAATGCCTTCACTTCCCAAAGGATTCAAAACTTTGCTCTGATACCACTTGGTGCATTCACGATCGGAGGGTTCATAGAGTGAACTGTCCAAACCATGCAGCTAGACTAAACACAATAGAAACAACTCAATTGTAGAATGCAATGGAAAATTCATATATTTAGAATATCAAAGGATTACAAATCTCATCTTCCAACAACATGCAAGCTACAATCAAAGGGCTCACAGGCCTGATTTCTAGTTACAATAGAAATTGCTTTGAAGCACGTTTCTAGAACAAAATGTCTAATGATCACTAACTAAGAACTATCTTACTGATTAACTGACTTCCTAATGCATCTTAGAGATCTATATATATCATCCTTAAGCTCAAAGAATCCTTCACGTCAACCAAGAAAGGTTACAAACTCCAATGAAGGAATGTAACGTGTAGAAATAGGTAGGTCGAACTATAACCCTTGGTAATGCTCCATAAATGCGTGAATCATGGTGCGGACCTCAAAGGAAGGTCTATTTAATTTTTATGTGCCATGTATGATGTGTCATTAGGCTCTGTAAGTCACATATGTGCTCCACAAACCTTCTCCTTCAGTTGACTGTCTGAATGCTCTGATCTATGAGAACTGATGATCTTCTGATAGCGATAACTCTCAACAAGCATGTCCAAATGACCTAAATTTTGTATATGATGTAGATGATGATATGTAGATTCTAATTCCTGTTCCATGAGATTTGATCTAAAGATGTGGCAAAATGCTGAAACTACAAATGACTAAACTGAACTAAAAATGTAAGAAAAGAAGAATGCAAATGTTTTTGGTTGATGCAAGATTGCTCTGCAACCTGGGATGCTCCTACATCAATGAGTCTTTATGGTGCCAAGCTTGCTTACTCCCCCATGATCTAGCAAACTGTGTGGTGGCTCATTCATTGAGTAGAGAAGAAGAATTTCTAAACGAAGAGGGTGCAACTGAGTATTATGAAGAAGAAATAAATTAGTTTGATGCAGAAGATTATGAGCAAATGGGTCAGGATGCTGATTGTGATAGCTATGAAGAAGATGATCATATTTTACAATATGATTATGATGAAGGTCTAAAGAAGTATCCATTTCCAACTCATGATTTTGGGCACTTAAGGGACCTTATGTAGAAGAAGTATCAATAGTCCAAGCCTTCAAAAGAGGAAATGAAAGCCTTGACTGATGCAACAATTTTGCAAGTCCAAGGAGGAAATCAACTGAAAAATAGGATTGTCCTTGTGTATAATGTCCCTATCAAGGAGTCACAACAACAAAGATTGAATGGGGATAGGGATAGATGTAAGGGGAACATGGAGCAGAAAAGTAGTAGCACTCCAAAGAAGAGTGTGCCTAAAAAGAAGAAGGTTCCAGTACAGCCGCTAGCAACAAAGAATAAGTATGTGCAGAAGAGTTCAACAACAACCATGCAACTAGTGAATACACCCATTTTAGGGGTCCATTATCCAAAAGGTGGTGAGAATCATGATCAGCCTCAAGAACAAAGGAACAAGAAAAGGAGAAGACAAAGTAAAAAGGTAAGGATGTTTCATCTAATCAAGTACTACCTTACATTCATTGTGCAAATGATGTAACTATTTCATGTGATACCCCTTTGCCAAATTATAACCCTATTGACATGGCTCAATGCTTTAGCCAAATAAGAATTTTTGTACCAATAGTGGAACTCCTTAGAATCCCTAAACATAGAGATAGCTCAGGGTCATTTATCATCACAGTAGATGCACAAAAATAACACGTTGTTCTCAGTGGTAATGATGAGGGCGTAGGTCATGATGAAATAGTTAAGGTTTATTTGTGGTCATCTATGGTTAACAACAGAATGGGACTAGACCCTTTTTACACCACTTTGATCATAAACAGATGGTTGCTACACAATTGTATGCTTGATTCAAGGGCATCTAGCAATGTCATGCCACTTGAAATCATGAATGATTTGGGGTTGGTGTCCAAGTTTTTTGGAAAATACTTTGCCATGGATTCCAAGGAGGTCAATGTCATAGGTTTGGTTAAGGACGTTGATGTCAAACTTGCTACTTACCCAGACAAATCCTTCTTGATGGATATAATTGTTGTGGATTGCCCTGCCAAGTGGGGTATGTTGTTATCAAGGAAGTGGGCAACCTCTATGGGTGGAAGCATTCAGATGGATCTGTCATATGCCACTATTCTAGTCTAGGGTGTGGAGGTGAAGTTGTATAGGGAAAAGAAGGTTGAGGACCAAAACATAGAGGATATATATAAAATAGAGTAAGATCATGCCAATTTCTTTGACACTAATATATACCATTTTATGGGATATTGTAGTGATGATGTTCCTAGCCTGGATGTCTTACCTTTTGATCTTGTTATTTCTATTTGTGGTACATCTAATTTATGGATGTTGTATTTTGATGGTGCGTGCTCAAGGGAAGGTTCAAGCACTGGAATTGTTCTGATATCCCCAAATGATGAGCAGTTTGGTATGTTTTTCAGACTTGATTTTTAGTGCACTAGAACAACATAGCTAAGTATGAGGTGGTGTTTTTTAGGTTTAAATGTTCCTCACAAGCATAAATTCAAATGTTTGAAGATATATGGTGACTCAGAATTAGTTGTACAATAGATTAAAAATAAGTTCTCTACCAAGAATAGTAGGTTAAGGGCATACATGAATGTTGTATGGGATACCATGGAACTGTTTGGCTCCATTTGCATTGAATGGATTGAGAGAAATAGAAATGAAGAGGCATATTTCCTAGCTGTAGATGCATCAAAATTTGATCCTCAATCAGATTTTCCTCATGGCTATCATGTTGTAGAAGTGCTTATAAGGCTAACAATCCCTGATAATATATACAGTTGGCAAGTGTTCAATGACAATAATCAAATTTTTAGTTTTGTCAATTGCATGGATGAGTTTGAAAGTCAAGTGATTGACTGGAAGCCTATGGTAGAGATGGAAAATGGCAAGGAATTTCTTTTTGGCAATGAGGTAGTGTAGTTGAAGAAAAATACCATTCTCAAGGGATTGGTGACACTAGAAAGAATGTTTGATAATGTAGACCGTTGGAGGAGTAAAGGTAAACTTGTTGAAGAGGATAGTGTTGAAGGTGTTAACCTTAGAACTAAGGAGGCACCTAAGATGGTTTACATAGGTAAGAAATTGAAGCCTCGTGAAAAGCGAATGTTGATTTCTTTATTGATAAAATTTAGAAAATGTTTTGCATGGTCTTATGATGAGCTCAAGGCTTATAGGGAGGACTTGTTTCAACATACTATTCCCCTCCAACCTGATGTAAAACCCTTTAGGTAAAAATAGAGGCCTATAAACCCAACTATAGCTCCCAAGATGCAAAAAGATTTATTAAAGATGAAAGAGGGAGGTATTATTAAACCAATCAGACATTCTAAGTAGGTGTCTAATCTTGTCCTAGTGAGGAAGAAGAATGGGGAGATTGGACTCTATGTAGATTTTAGAAATCTGAACATCAAATCCCTTAAGGATAATTATCCTCTTCCGAGTATGGATCATCTTCTGTAGAGGGTTGTTGGTTTAGAGTTGATGTCTATGATGGATGGGTTCTCTAGATACAATCAAGTGCTAGTCAAGGAGTTAGAACAATACAAAACAACATTCACCACTCCTTGGGGGACATATGTTTAGGTGTGTGCAAGAAGTTGAGTCCACTTTTTGGCCAAAAAGTGGAAGTGTTTTCCCTAATTTTTAGAATTTGTCACATTTGACCTCAAAATTTGAAGCATTTAAAGGTGGAATCTTGAAAAAAGTCCATAAATATGAAATGTAGTACTTAGAGTCTATTTTCCAAACATGTAATTTTTTTAATACCCAGATGATACAAATTGATGTTTAATATGTGTTTCTAAAAACCACTATTTAAAAGTCACCTTTTTTTTTACTATACCATGCATGTGTACATCATCCATATTTTGACCTAAATAATCATATTTTTCTAAATCCTTTTGGGAAAAGATTTATAACTCAATGAAGCATGTTTCCATATTTTTTTGTAATTTTTTATTGAATATTTTTTTATGTTAATTTTTTATTGGCCATTTTTGGTGTTTTAAAAAATCGTCATGTATGCCACACATAAGATGACCTAAACTTATCATTTTTTCAATTTTTTTTTTCAAATTGAAACAAATTGTTTGAAGTATGTTTTCGTACAATTTTTGTTTACAATTTTTTTTAATAAAAAGTTATTAAAATACTAAAAAACCCTGATAATTCAAGTTTATGGACCTGTTTCATCAGAAATTAATTAAAAAATAAAAAAATAATCCAATTGTAAAAAACATTACATATTTGGAATCTACACTATCTCATCTATAATGAGTTTTAATTTCTTCAAAGAATTCTGCAAAAAAGGCCTTTAGACATATGCCCAAAGTCACTATTTTGTTGTGACATTGACAGAACCTTCAACTTGTAGGTCAAACCAAGTGCAAAGCCAAGGGTTAGGTTCCCAAGCCTTTTTTCTGACCCAAAACCCATAGCAAAAATTGGGTCAGAAATTCAAATTTTATGAAATGGGATCCCGTTTTAAAACGGGACCCTGTTTTGAAACGCGATCCCGTTTCATAAAAGGTTAATATTTTAACCTTTTTATGAAACGGGATCCCATTTTAAAATGAGATCCCATTTTGAAACGTGATCCTATTTTAAAACAGGATCTTGCTTTTGGCTCAGGATCCCAATGCAAAATGGGATCTTGTTTTGGTTTACTCGATTTTGGGTTTTTTCTAAGTTCGAAACTTCCACCTTAAGTGGACTCATCTTTGTGCATTTACCCATTTATTTGAGAATGCAATTTGGGTTGAAAAATGCAGGATCAATGTTTCAAAGGGCAATGGATGTGGCCTTTGTAGGCTTCATTGATGAGATCGTGGTTGTATACTAAGATGATCTTATTGCATATTCAAAGGATAGGAAAGATCATTGCAGGCATTTGCAAATGATTTTTGATAGATGTTTGTAGTATGGGATCTCTTTGAATCCTAAGAAATACCAATTTGGAGTAGAAGAAGGAAAATTGTTGGGGCATATTGTGTCTAGGGATGGGTTTAGAATTGATCCAGAAAGAGTTAAGGCCATTGACCTCATTCCTCAACCTAAGATGGTTAAAGGTGTTCAGTTCTTCTTTGAAAAGATTAACTTTGTGAGGAGATTTATTCATAACTTTGTTGTGAAAACCAAAGTAATTACCAAGATGCTCAAGAAGGGACAGTCCATCACATGAGAAAAGGAACCAGTTAAAGCTTTTCTTGACATAAAGGAAGATCTAAAGAATGCACCAGTGCTTGTAAGCCCTTCCAGCTCTTCTCCTTTGCTTCATTTTATACTATTGCCATTGTGTTGCAAAAGAATAAGGATGGATTTGAGCAGCTAATAGGATTTTTTAGCAAGTCTTTGCAAGCTGCTAAGTTAAACTATTTAATTATGGAAAAACATGCATATGCTTTGGTTAAGGTAGTAAAAACTTTAGGCCATATCTTACGGGTGCAAAGACAATTGCATATGTGCCCCATTCTATTGTGAAAGATATTTTCACACAGTAGGAGGCTTTTGGAAGAAGATATAGGGGGATCAACAAGATCCAAGAGTATGATATTGAGGTGCAGATCACCAAACTGGTTAGAGGCTAGGGTTTAGCTAAGTTGATGGCTAATTCTAACTTAGAGGCTACTAAAGTAAATGAAGTAGATGTTGTTCCATCTGTTGATGCATGTGCTTTGACAAATGATCCATGGTATAGATATATTATCTTTTATCTTGTCAGCATGCATTGTCCCCCAGGTATGAATGTGACTCAATAGAGGATTCTTAAGATCTAGTCTCAAAAGTATGTTTTGATTCAAGGTGTATTAATGTGGAGAAACCATGAGGGACTGCTGTTGAAGTGTCTGGACCTGCAACAGTTTGAGGCAGTCATTAAAGAATATCATCAAGGAATATGTGGCGGGCACTTCCATGCCAAAACCATAATACATGAAATTATCAAGGTAGGCTTCTGGTGGCCCTGTCTCTTTAAAGATGTTGCAAGATAGGTCAACAAGTGTGATTCTTGTCAATGTTTTTATGGTAAGATGAAATTCACTAGAGCATTACCTCTTTTGCCAGTTGTAGTTAAGGCACCACTTCAGCAATGGGGCATTGATTTTATAGGAGAAATTTAAGAGAAGTCCAGTAATGGATTTAAGTGGATCCTTGTGGCCATTGACTATTTCACCAAGTGGGTTGAGGCTATACCCACTTGCAATGCCACATCCAAGGTAGTGATTGAGTTCCTTGTGAATAATGTGATAACCAGATTTGGAGTGCCATCCATAATTGTTGCAGACAATGCCATGTGCTTTAGATCTTAGAATATAATGGATATGTGTTCCAAGTATAGAATCAAGCTAATTCACTCATCACCATATCATCCATAGAGTAATGGACAAGATGGGTCTAACAAGAAGAGCCTCATGAAGATCTTGAAGAGGACTCTAGATATAAACAAGAAGAGATGGGATGACAAGCTGAAATATGCAGTTTGGGTAGATCGGGTCACATATAAATGTGCTACAAGTAATGGACCTTTTGAACTAGTTTATGGATTAGAGGCCAAAATGCCAATGGCATTAGAATTTCTAGTATATCAGCTGCTGCAACAAATAGGAGAGGATGGGCATGATTCTTTGATGTTAAGGATGCACGAGTTGATTGAGTTGGATGAGGCTAGAAGGATGTCACATGATAAAATTTTTTTGCAACAACAAAAGGTCGAGCATCTATTCAACAAGAGAACAGTCAAAAGGAGTTTTCATATTGGTGATCTGGTTCTCCTGTGGAATGCAAAATTAGAGAACAAGGGTAAGCATGGTAAATTTGAGCCATTATGGCTGGGCCCATATCAAATTGATTGAAATGCTGGCCAAGACAAATATTACATCATAAATATGGAGGGATAATTTTTGGAGTTGCCCATTCATGGACGACATTAGAATTTTGAATACAGTCAACTTTCTTTTGTGCTTTCATGCTCATGACTATATTTTGTGTTATATGTAAGCCTTCACTATAAATACGTTTGTGTTTTTTACCTTTGTGTGCATTTTTTGGTCTTCCTAGAGATCTGGATCTTCACTATGACATTGTTTGTGACATGTCCCCAACCAGAGCCAGTGTTGGTACTTATAAATTTTTTCTCCCAAACATGCACTATTTTGCTCCAAAAAATCCATTAAAGTTCCCAATTTATACCTTTACAATTAAAACCCCTCATATATACCTGATTAGAGAAATCTTTATAGGGGTCTTTAGTTCAAAATTCTTCTATGTATAATGTCTTTGTTTTTCCCTTTGAAAAAATAAACATTCAAGGCCTTAGTCAGCAAATCAGAAAAGTGTGAACTAGTGAACTAGTTTGGAAGTTTACCTTTTTCACGATTCACTGATAAGGTGATGGTAAGGAAACAAGAGAGGCAAGAAAAGAAAGTGATAGTTAGTTATTTTATCGACAAGTTATGAAGTTTGTGAACCCACCAGTTTGATGACCAACAGGTTCACCAATCAAAGAGATTGCCAACCGAAGAGAAAGACAAGGCATGAGATGAAAAATATTTTTAAGGCAAAGAAAGAGAAGTGCAAGTGTGTCAGCAAAAGAAGTAGTTCACAAATTCTAAAGTTTTCTGATTGAGGGTTTCACTGATGGCCACTTCACCGACAACAAAGGGATAGTGGCAGAGGAAATTTTCTAAGGCACAAGAAGAAGATGAAAGGCTAGCTTTGTCGGAAAAAGTGGTTCATGAACTCTAAGGTTCACCGACAGGAGGTTTTACCAACAACAAAATTGATTGATTGAAGGCAAGGAAACAAAGGCAGAAAGAAAGGCAAAAGGTAAGTCAAAATAGTTTGCCGCGAAGTTTTTTTTTGATAAAACAAATAGAAAATATAAGGAAAGGATTTATTAACAAATCAAGGGAAACTAGAACTCACCAAATAGTTCAAATTTCCTAAGTTTGCCGATAGGGTGATTGACTGATAAGGTAAAAATGGAAAAAGAAGAAGGCCAAGGAAAAGTGGTTCACGAAAGTGATATTTCACTAACCAAAGAAGAAGAAAGAAAGAAAGAGTTCGCAAAGGCAAGAAATTTCCAACAAAGGGAAAAACAAGTCTAGTTCGCGAAAGTCAAATTTCACCGACTAAAGGAAGTCTAAGTGGAAGACTCAGACAAGCCAAGTTTGAGAAAACAAAGATTTTCCGATAAGGCAAAAGGGGAAGCAAAGGGAGAAGAGAAGACAGAGACAGTCCAAAGTTAATGAAAATGACAGTTTGCCGAAAAAGTGAATAGAGGAAGAAAATAAAAGAAGTTTTTGATAAAGAAGATAGGTTGATAAAGTGGGATGATGGCCAATATGCAGATAGGTATAGTTAGAGATAAAATGGCCCAAAATAGAAAAATTGGACAACACATTTAAAGTGTTATAGGAGCTTTAAAAGGTCGATTTGTACTCAAACTTTAATGATTCTATAGAACAATGCCATACAGGTGGTTGACATAGTAAAATTCTTCAATGCACATGTACATTTAGAGGACAAATTGGATAAATCAGATGTTGCAAGTGTCAGAGGATGAATTTGATCCTTCCCTCTTTATTATTCTAGGTACAGTAAGAGTGCAAGTAATCTTCTTATATTTTCAGTGCTGTTAGAGAATGGGCATCCTTCCAAACATGTAGTTTTCCTGACATTGCAATGTGACTAAATTTAATGTGGCACGGGCATGCTCTTGATAGAGTGTAATGCTTGGAATGATGGGATGAGCTTGAAATGTTATATATGCATTCTTTTTAGATGCAAGGTTGGTTGGTCAGTCGAGCAATTTTCTCAGCATGTTTTGAGCTCCAGAAGGCAGATTAGAAAAGGCTATTTTTACAGTCTTTATTCATCATGAAAAAGTTATTGAAATGTATGTAATAGATGTTGCAAATCTTTGTATCAAACCACTATTTTTCTCCAATTCTATAGATGTTATTTTTAGCAAACTTAATCATAGTCACAATTTGTTCTTGCCACATTTAGTGATGTGAATGTAAGCATTGATTTGAATGAATGTGACAGTTCTTAAATCATTTGCAAGGCTTTGTAAATGATCTTTTCAATTGATATTACATGAGAAATAATATGGTATGGTATTGGATTATTAAGCATTCTTAGTGATTTGGTATTGATTTTCATGCATTTGATATCAAATAGGCAGTTGTAGATTTCTTTGTAGTTTTTTTTTCCTCTATTGAATATTAGACTATGTAGCCCAATGGATAGGCACCAGTCTGAGTAGCCTTAGATTACCCAATCTTTAAAATAAAACAATACATTTATTCTTTAGACACAATAGTAGTTTTTATGCATCCTCATTGTGTAGGATTACCTTGATCAGCTATATAGAGGTCTTGTAACAACCAGCTATTCTTAGTTTAGTGACAAATTTGGGGCTAAGAAAGAGATTTGGGTTTGGTTGTTTATTTGGTTTGAAATCAATACATTCTTAGGAATACCCCTTGGAATATCCCTCTAGAGTTTAAGCTAATATCAAAGAGCAGAGGACTCTACCCACTCCTATCAATTGGCCAAAATCACCCATTACTTGTTGATAAACTTGTTTCTATCACCCTGACGACAATCCCTAGCCTAGGTGATTTAGAAATATTTTAGAGTTTTATGTTGCAGTCATTTCAGGAACTAACATGTGGCATCCATCACCTACATGCTTCCAACAAAAGCTTATCTAAAACCTATAAGAGTGGGTAGATCCTAGTGTCTATCACCTACATGTTGCTAGTGAAAATAGGCTAGCCCTATGATTTAGCTAATCACTTCTATTGACAAAGCACACTCCTTGACTTTTGTCATGTTAGAGAAACAAAAAGCTTATTTATGAGTGGATCATAGGTTTTATGGTTTCAATGATCACCTAAGGATGAGTCTAGGACAAGCTAAGCTTTAAGAGTGATTATCCTCTACTTATGCCCTGAATGTGTCCCTCTCTCAACCCTAAATGTGTTGCATGGAAGTTGACTCCTATATCTATCTTGGTTCTAGCATTCAGAAGGTATATGACAAAAAAATCTAACACATATTGTCCTAAGGGTTCACACCTTACACCAATTGATCTTTTTATGTTATCACATAATGTAATTCCTTAACCTATGTACATGGTCCTATAGGTTTTGGAAGATAGTTTAGAAACATGCAAGAAAGACATTAAGCCCACATGAGTTGACTTCCAACTAGTCACACATTCATAAAGCAATACAAAATTATAAAGTAAATAGTCTCAAGGGTCATCCACTTAATTCACTTACAATCCCACAAAAAGGTAAATAATATATAATAATTGCATGTATCATAAAGACTATATATTCATAGGACCATTCAAATTAACATCCCAACAAAACATCCATTCTTACATTATATATGGGAAGGACTAGAGTTGCTAAAGGAAGAAAGATCAAACAAGAAAAGAACTAGACATACCCCATTCATCTATTTTAAAAAATAGAAAGATCATAGAGAGTTCAGGGATTCTAAAATGCATCTAAAACTTTGCCAGTGTTCCAACTCCTAGTGCTCCTAAAAGACTAGCATCATGTCATTTATTATCTTCTGAATGGTATGGGCATTACATTTCATTTAAAGTCCTACCAACACTTGCTTTCCCCTTTGAATTAAATGATTGAATAGACCACATGGTTCCCATACCTCCTTAATGTGCCTAAATCTAATTTTTGGTAGGTTTGGGTCACCAACTATCATGATACACAAATATTTTGTCCTAGTAGGTGAAAAATCAAAGATTACAAATTATGGCATTCATCAAAGGAGCACAACTTCCCAGACGTGTAAGGTATATATTCATTCCAACAAGTTTGGAGTGTAATATATAAGGCTTTGAGGGAATTACATTGTCGCATACAATATGTTTGATAGAAAAATTCAGCCACTTAGGTAGTTCTTTCTTATTTATAAGGTTCTCCTCTAGCCTTTATTAGTTATACTTATTATTTCAATGTTGGAGTGTTGGGTATGTTTCTTACTAATAAAATATTTGGGTATGGTGATATGCATGTGGGGCTTAGGCTTTCTACATTAAATGTCATTATTGATTGATTAATATTTAAATATTATAACTTAAGATGACAATTCCATCACGTTTGCTTTGAAACTGATTAAGACCTACCTATAACTAGTTAAAATCAGGTTTCTTTAGGGGATGTGACACAATTGTACAATGAAACCAAAACAAATGTAGTTATTTACAAAGGAAAATTCATGGTTAAGAAAAAACCATGCCAAGCTCCATGCTGCCTCCCTTATTAAATGCATCATTTTTTTCAATCCACACAAGGGTCAGTAACTAGCTAGTGCTTCCTCTAACAAACATTGAATGTCTTGTGGAAAAAGAATACTTGAGGGATAAGAATAGTCATGTTGTATGTAACCATGCTTGAGTTCATCATCCCCACCAAAAACCTACCATGAATCTCACCATAAGATTGTATGTCAAACTGAAACAATTATATTGTCTATTCATGCCCACTGGAGCAATAACATGATATCAAAATGATATTTTAATAGAACATCTGCAATGCAAACAAGCCAAAAATCTCTTTTCTGAAATGCATTCATTAAGAAAAATGCCCCATGTGATTACACACCTTTTTAGGTAGTGATCTCTTGAATTCACAAGTATTCCTATTTGTGGGCAAATAATTTTCCGGACTAGAACAAAAATAATTGTTCCTCAAATGACATACATCAAATGATTGATATTCAAAATCAAGAGTGCTTCCATGTGATGTTTTCAAAATTTGCAGACACATCTTCCTTGCTCCCACAAATCCAACAAGAAGCTGATTACGTGTTAGATTACTTTGTGCCATAGACCTCAATAAAGGAGGTTCATATGAGTTGAAGTCACACTGCCTAGGATCTTGGCCATGCTGGAAAATTAGAAGCCATCACCTCATGCTTAGATCATATTCAGATTTGGGGATTTTACCCTCCTCTCTACTAGGGGAGCCATTTTTTCTTGGTTTTGAAATTGGATTGGATGGTAAAAAATTTGAAGACTCTACAAGTGAAGCTCAATGAGAATATTGAGGAACCTTCACATATGGTTGAGTATGAGCACTGTAAGGAGGGGGAAATCAGTTTTGCTTGTTGCAAAAGTTGCATAAATGACTTTGAGTTTTGATTGTTTTGATAAATTTTCTATTGCATTGTACTAATTTCAATCAGCATTCTTTGTACTGCAGACAAGTGTTCCCCTTCCAATATTATGTGTTGCAAGAAATGTAGCTTGCAATGTCAGAGGTGATTTTTTTAAGCAAGCAATATGATCTTGGAATGATTTTATCTAAGGATGTAATTCTTTATTTTACTTTCCTAGCCAAGCAAGAAGTTCACATGATGTTTTAGGGAATAATGGTTGAAGGTATTTATGTGTAAGATTCCTTTTATTTTTAGTATTTGGATATCTTCTAATTTTTCTTGATTCTTACTTTATGACAGAGATTTTGACAAGGGTCATTTATAGAAGATGGATGAAGTATTTTATGAAATTGATGTGACAAAGTTGTTAGCTAGACCCGATGTTAGCAACTACTTGCTAACAAAGGTCAGGATTTGCCAACATTTTGTGATTCTGATTGAGTTTAGCATTGTTCATTCTTGTTTTAAGTGTTAACTTTTAACTATAAAATCTGAATGTTGGATGTGTTTGTTTTCCTTTTGTATTGGGATTCAGGCCAAAGTAGCTGCAAATGACAATGCTAGTTTAGCTATATTCCAAATGGCATGACAAACTTTGATGTTGAAAGTAAATTGAATCTACAAGTAATTTTGTTTATCCTTTTTATCCTCCTATCCCAAGTTTACAATATTGACACATTTCTATGTAACTTGTTATATTTATATTTTATATATAGTTCGTCTTTTGGGTAATCTTCTAGGTATATACTATATACAGTGGACTGTTAATTGTCTCATATTGTCATGTGTTATCTTGTTTAAAATTTTTAATTATAGTATCTTAATTCAAAAAATGAATTCAATTTTTTAAATATTTATATCATATTCATACTTTTGATTATTTTTTAGGATCCAAATTTACTTCCAAACACATGCCCCACCCATGTTCTTGTGGACAATCAAGACCCAAAGTCATTTATGCAACGTTTGTAGCAAGTAAAACTAATTTTCACCCCCCCTTACAATGCTCATACTCAACCATGTGTGAAGATTTCTCAATATTCTCATGGAGCTTCACTTGTAGAGTCTTCTAATTCTTTACCAAATGATTCAATTTCAAAACCAAGCAATAATGGCTCCCCTGGTAGAGAGGAGGGTGAAATCTATGAATCTGAATATGATCTAGACATGAGGTGGCAGCTTCTGATTTTACAGTATGGCCAAGATCTTGGGCAGAGTGACTTTAACTCATATGCAACTCCTTTATTGAGGTCTATGGAACAAACTAATCTACCACCTAATCAACTTCTTGTTGGATTTGTGGGAGGATGGAAGACGTGTCCATAGATTCTGAGAACATCACATGGAAGCACTCTTGATTATTAGTCTCAATCATTTGATGCATGTCATTTGAGGAACAACTATTTTTGTCCAGGCTCTAAAAATTCTTTTCTCGTAAATAGGAATGCTTGCAAATTGAAGAGATCGCTACCTAAAAAGCTGTGTAATCACATGGGGCATTTTTATTAATGAATACATTTTAGAATGAATATTTTTGAGTTTTGTGCATTGTATATGTTGTTGAGTTGGATTCTCTATTAATAAATCATTTTGATAGCATGTTATTGTTCCAATGGGCATGAATAAACAATATAACTATTTTAGTTTGACATACATTCTTATGGTGAGATTCATGGCAGGTTTTCGGTGGGGATGATGAACTAAAGTATGTGCACATGCAATGTGACTATTCTTCTCTCTCAAGTATTCTTTTTCACAATACATTTAATGTTTGAAGTAGAGGAAGCACTAGTTAGTTACTAACCCTTGTGTGGATTGAAAAAAATTAATGCATGTAATAAGGGAAGCAATATGGATATTGACATGGTTTTTTCTTAACCATGAATTTGCCTTTGTAGATAACTACATTTATTTTGGTTTCACTATACAACTATGTCACATCTCGCAAAGAAACCTAATTTTAACTGGTTGTAGGCAGGTCTTAATCAGTTTCAAAGTAAATGTGATGGAATTGTCATCTAAAGATATAATATTTAAATATTAATCAATCAATAATAACATTTAATGTAGAAAGCCTAAGCCCCATGTGCATATCACCATCTCATAAATATTGGGAC
This sequence comes from Cunninghamia lanceolata, assembly GCA_027924645.1. Taxonomy (NCBI): domain Eukaryota; kingdom Viridiplantae; phylum Streptophyta; class Pinopsida; order Cupressales; family Cupressaceae; genus Cunninghamia; species Cunninghamia lanceolata. Next base: position 14,749,796 of record BSBN01001048.1, read on the forward strand.
AACTGAAATATTTCATTAGTAAGAAACATACCCAACACTCCAACATTGAAATAATAAGTATAACTAATAAAGGCCAGAGGAAAACCCTATGAATAAGAAAGAATTACCTAAGTGGTTGAATTTTTCTATCAAACATATTGTATGGGACAATGTAATGCCCTCAAAGCCCTGTTTATTGCACTCCAAGCTCGCTGGAATGAATCTGCACCTTACACATCTGGGAAGTAGAGCTCATTTGATGAACGCCATAATTTGTAATATTTGATCTTTCACCTACCAGCACAAAATATTTGTGTATCATGATTTTTGGTGACCCAAACCTACCAAAAATTAGATTTAGGCACATTAAGGAGGTATGGGCACCATGTGGTCTATTCAATCATTTAATTCAAAGGGGAAAGCCAGTGTTGATAGGACTTTACATGGAATTTAATGCCCACACCATTTAGAAGATAATAATGACATGATGCTAGTCTTTTAGGGGTGCTAGGAGTTGGAATGATGGTAGAATTTTAGATGCATTTCAGAATCCCTGAACTCTCTATGATCCTTCTATTTTTTAAAATAGATGGCTGGGGTATGTCTAGTTGTTTTCTTGTTTGATCTTTCTTCCTTCAGGTAGTCTAGTCCTTCCCATATATAATAAGAATGGATGTTTTGTTGGGATGTTAATTTGAATGGTCTTATGAATATATAGTCCTTATGATACATGCAATTATTATATTAGTTACCTTTTTGTGAATTGTAAGTGAATTAAGTGGATGGACCTTGAGATTATTTACTTTATAAGTTTGTGTTGCTTTATGAATGTGTGACTAGCTGGAAGCCAACTCATGTGGGCTTAATGCTTCTTGTGTGTTGCTAAACTATCTTCCAAAACCTACAATTGAACCAAAAATAATCACCAAAAAGAATATGGGAAGAAACTTAGGCATAAAATACATCCAAATTCAGCAACAGAGAAAGATTCATTCATATGAAAATATAATACATAAGAACATTGATAATTACATCTTTCAAGCTGACCAAGGTTTAAAAGATTGGCACAAAAATCTGCATTTGATTCAGATTAAAATAAAACAATGGACTTTCACCTACATCCATGGTGCATCACAATTGCAATCTTTGGTCTTTCACCTACTAGCACAAAATATTTGTGTATCATGAAAGTTGGTGTCTCAAACCTATCAAAAATTAGATTTAGGCACATTACGGAGGTATGTGCACCATGTGGTCTATTCAATCATTTAATTCAAAGGGGTAAGCCAGTGTTGATAGGACTTTACATGGAATTTAATGCCTAGACCATTCAGAAGATTATAAATGACATGATGCTAGTCTTATAAGGGCGCTAGGAGTTGGAATGCTGACAAAGTTTTAGATGCATTTTAGAATCCCTAAATTCTCTATGGTCCTTCTATTTTTTAAAATAGATGAATGGGATACATCTAGTTCTTTTCTTGTTTGATCTTTCTTCCTTCAGGAACTCTAGTCTTTCCCATATATAATTAGAATGGATGTTTTGTTGGGATGTTAACTTGAATGGTCCTATGAATATATAGTCCTTATGATACATGTGATTATTATATTAGTTACCTTTTTGTGGAATTGTAAGTTAATTAAGTGGATGATCTTTGAGATTATTTACTTTATAAGTTTGTATTGGTTTATGAATGTGTAACTACTTGGAAGCCAACTCATGTGTGCCTAATACATTGCTTGCGTGTTGGTAAATGTCATGCCCACATTTCTCATGTGGTCACAACACACAACACATGTGTCATATCCACATTTGCCATGTGGTCATGACATGAAACATAAAAAATGTTTCCCAGCTGACTCTAGAAACCCCCTTACATGCAACATGCACGCTCGGAGACATACGCGTGAAGGCGAAGACCTCAGATAAGGTCAAGGAAGTGTGAAGTTCATTTCGCATCCCTTGCAAAATGATAGTCTACTAAGGGGGTTATGTGACGCGAGGAGCATCACCAATAGGGTTAATTTCCAAATTGGGTCTAACCCTAAGATTCCTAAGTGAAGCAGGGTGATTTCGACATGTGTCGAAATCTAACCCTAGGAACTAGAATATTTAAATTAAATTAAATACATCTAGGACATAATTAAATCTCGCGATAAATAAATGAGTTAAAATGGATAGGAAATAAATTACTAAGTTAACCATAATATTCTAGATAAAATTCGGTAGCATAACGCCTCTACGTCGAGAAAGGGAAATTTAAAACTAATAGATTCCTAAACCAAATTTACTTCAACATTCCTTATTAGCCAAGGTGATAAAATTTAAAATAAGATAATCCTAAACTCTAAAGTCAACAAAAATAATTAAAATTCATCCTTAAGTTGAGTACTAACCAAATAAATTAAAAGCAATGAAGTGAAGTAAAGTAAAGGTAGCTTTTAAAAAAAACTACCAAAAGTCTTTCAAATTAAAAATAATTAAATATTAATTATGTCCAATTAAATTAATCATTTCCACATTAACATTTTCGAACAAGTACCTAGGTTAAATAAAATAATTAGATTTAACTACATAATTAAAGGCAATAAATTAATATAGTATAATCTAACACCTAATTTAATCCCGAAAGTAATTACTAAAAACCTCCATAAAAAAAATCCCCTCCAAACATTATTAAATCTCTAGTAAAAAAATAATTTCCTAAAATAATTAATTGATAACCCATCCAATTCCCCCATTAAAATTTACCCCACTAACATAATTTATCCCTTGAAATTTGACTTGTGGTGTTTTATGTGTTTTTTTTTAATTTCCTTGGGATAAATTATGTTAGTGGGGTAAATTTTAATGTGGGGATTGGATGGGTTATCAATTAATTATTTTAGGAAATTATTTTTTTACTAGAGATTTAATAATGTTTGGAGGGGATTTTTTTTATGGAGGTTTTTAGTAATTGCTTTGGGGATTAAATTAGGTGTTAGATTATACTATATTAATTTAATGACATTAATTGTGTAGTTAAATCTAATTATTTTATTTAACCTAGGTGCTTGTTCGAAAATGTTAATGTGGAAATGATTAATTTAATTGGGCGTAATTAATATTTAATTATTTTTAATTTGAAAGGCTTTTTGGAGTTTTTCTAAAAACTACCTTTACTTTACTTCATTGCTTTTAATTTATTTGGTTAGTACTCAACTTAAGGATGAATTTTAATTATTTTTGTTGACTTTAGAGTTTAGGATTATCTTATTTTAAATTTTATCACCTTGGCTAATAAGTAACGTTGAAGTAAATTTGGTTTAGGAATATATTAGTTTTAAATTAATTTCTTTTAAATGGTTTTAACTAGGGGATATTTTTAAATTTCCCTTTCTTGACATAGATGCGTTATGGTGCTGAATTTTATCTAGAATATTATGGTTAACTTAGTAATTTATTTCCTATCCATTTTAACGCATTTATTTATCGTGAGATTTAATTATGTCCTAGATGTATTTAATTTAATTTAAATATTCTAGTGAGTTAGATTTTGACACGTGTCAAAATCACCCCGCTTCACTTAGGAATCTTAGGGTTAGACCCAATTTGGAAACTAACCCTATTGGTGATGCTCCTCGCATCACATAACCCCCTTAGTAGACTATCATTTCATAGGGGATGCGAAAGGAACTTCGCACTTCCCTGACCTTGTTTGAGGTCTTCTCCTTCATGCGTATGTTTTCGAGCGTGCATGTTGCGCATGAGGGGGTTTCTAGAGTCGGGTGGGGAATGTTTTTTATGTTTCATGTCATGACCACATGGCAAATGTGGACATGACATGTGTGTTGTGTGTTGTGACCACATGAGAAATGTGGGCATGACAGTAAACTATCTTCCAAAATGTATAGGACCATGTGCAAAGGTTAAGGAATCACATTATGTGATAATGTAACAAGATCAACTTGTCTAAGATGTGAACCCTTATGACAATATGTGTTAGATTTTTTGTCACATACCTTCTGAATGCTAGAACCGAGATAGATATAGGAGTCAACTTCCATGGCATCACAATTAGGGTTGAGAGAGGGATACATTGAGGGTATAGGTAGAGGATAATCATTCTATTAAAGCGTAGCTTATCCTACTCATCCCTAGGTGATCATTGAAACCATAAAACCTATGACCTAGTCATAAAAGAGCTTTTTGTTGCTCCAACATGACAAAAGTTAGGGAGTGTGCTTTGCCAATAGGAGTGATTAGTTGAATCATAGGGCTAGCCAATTTTCTCTAGAAACATGTAGGTGATAAACATTAGGAGCGACCCACTTTAATAGGTTTTAGACAAGCTTTTGTTGGTAGCATGTAGGTGATGGATGCCACCATCTATCCATCTTAGGAGTTTAGTATAGGTATTGGTGTATTAGAAGGAATGTGTGGACTACTAGTGTTGTATCTTGTAACTTGATGTATGTTTATCATTGCTTTAGTTGTTAAATCTGTCTAGGTGATTGATAATGCAAGCACTAGTTTTGGTGAAGTAAAACAATAAGACACCTTGATTATGTTTATCTAGCCATAGGATAACTCGTCCATTGGAACCAAGTCTAATACGAGTAGTCTAGCTTGCTTTTACCAGAAGCATGCAAGTGATAAATGCTAGAAACTACCCATAGTATGATAAGACTTAGCCAAATTTTACCACTAACATATAGGTGATAGATGTTAGGAGATATCCCATGCTAGGTTGGACTTTCACTAGTAGCATGCAAGTGATAGATGTTAGGATTCATCAAATCAAAGGTTTAGCAAGATATGAAAATCTTATTAATAGCCTCATGTGTTGTGTGTTGTTACACATACACCCTTGTTAGTGATGACAACAAGTAGTATGGGATGCTTATCTCATCATCACAACTAGCTATGAAATAGGATAATCATGGACACATGGTGTAGTATGGAATGCACTAGTTTTCCTTTTTCCTATTGTCACCTTATTTTAAAGGGTTTATGTGTAAGTGAACTGGGTAATGGGAAGATGCATGCAGTAGGATTGCATCCACTTCTTATTACTAGCTAGTCACTATGTGAATATGTGATGTATGTGTTGATGTGTAAAATTGCGCAGGTTCCAACACCAACATGGGAAGTTTTCAAGAATGTGGGACTTGCTACTTGAAATAACCTCCAGATTTTAAAGAAGCCGGCTCTTCCTATTTTAATGGGGTTTTGAGTAAAGGAGAAGGGAATAAATAGGATTATAGATACAATAAGTAAAATCTAAACCTATGGCAATGCGCCAAAATGAAATGTATTTCCTTAATGAGCACAATGAACAGATCCTTAAGATTCAGCCATATTTAAGAGAAAATGTTTCATGATCGATATAGACAGATTGTGAATGAATAAGATCAAAGGCTAAACTTAGACAATTTATTCAAAGATAGATAATATCAGCAAGGGCACAAAACAGAGTTTATTTCATTAATATTCCAGCAAATACAAGAGGCATAGTGACATGCACAGGTATATCAACCTTCTTATCAGAAATAACTAAATTAAGGCAAAATGATACAGTCTGGTCATAAAAAAATCTCTAAATTTTCTATTTAGTTCTTAATATCTTCTTAATTGAATCTAACCTCTAATCTATTACAATTCCTGCATATATATAGCCCCAGACATGGCCTAAGATCGCCTGTAACAACCCAAAATCTTTAATGGCAAAACAAGACTGAAGCTAACTAGGAGCCCTTGACTACTGAGATCTTCTGAATCTGCAACTACTCTTTCCTGCGTGCTCATTAGTTGAGGAACAAATTATGTGACACTTTAACTGCATTTCTGTTAAGACACGTGGCAGCACCCACGGGCTCTAAAACTTAAAAAATGTAGCACATGGCAGCTTCTGCTTAATTGTTAACTCTTTTACCTTCAAAATGAAACACACAAAATAGTGCCACTTGTCACTATCCACTGGACCTTAGAACTGATACGTGTCTCTCTCCATTGTTACACTTAAAACCTTATCTTTATGCCTGTGTAACTTGTCGCCATGACATTTGGCACTTTCCGCTTGAGTTAGAGACTGAGACATTATTATGGGACCCACTGCATATGCTGCTTTAACATCCACACAAAGAAAGAAAACTATGACACGTGGCGCCTCCCGTAAGAAACTAAACTAAACATGCGGTGCCATCTGGCAAAACAATAGCTTGTGAAAAGACACTAAGGAGACCTGTGGAGATTGACACTTGTCACACTCTGGTACAACTGAAAAATGATACATCTCCACCTGAGAGCATCAAATAAAAGAAGTTCAGCCCTCTGCTTTCACCACATGGTGCTCTCTACTGTAAGCTACAGATTGTGTTTCAAAATCATGGGCCAATCATACATACGCCGGTACCAACAAAGCCTTAACAAAAGAAAATACATGCGGCAACTTCCACACAGCTCAAAATGACACACAGGAAGACCTGCTAGCCTATGGTATAAAAAGCAACTTTTAAAAATTGGCTTTGGTATCAACATGTGGCAAACTTCGTAGCAAGTATGAAACTTAATAAAAAGAAGACTGCTACTGCTACGTGGTACATTCCACTCTGTCAACTAAAAGGATAGAAGAAACACGCGATAGCTTCTGCTTAATACTTAATAATGTTACTTTGTTGTTGCTAAAGACACATGGCATGATCCGCACATGGGAAACACATAGCCACAAAAGGAAACAACAACTAGAAACATACTAAGGCAATATAGCTGAAACAATATGTAAAGTTTTAGCTCTACTGTTCTTGATTACTACTAGGACTTCTGGGCCTGCTCAGAAATAACCCCAAAAAGAGAAACAAAAAGACACTGCCACATACAATGAAAACTTCAATCATAAATTCTGCAATGTAGTCTGGTATATGGACCACTCTGAATCTGACAGCCCTTGACTACTCTGCAAATCTTAAAAAGCAAAATCTAAATTGATAATATCTTTATTAGAAAATGATTGCAAAATTTAGACCACAGCTCGTAATTGAAACTCAAGTTGTGCCATTGGAACCAACACAGCTTCGACCTCTCCCACACTGGATGAATCACTTAGACCCTAAACAATAGTCTCATCATTTTGTTTTGTCAATAGCAGAGCCTTTATCTCATTAATCATCAATACTGTGTTGTTGTCAGGGAAAGGTGAAGGGCGACCCAATTGTACTAAATCTTCAATATGCTTCTTCATATTTTTGACTCCTTCCTTGACTATATCCAGGAGCTCTTTACAATTCATAGCAGAAGAGTTACAACTCAAAGCATCATTCACCTTTTTAGTAGCAACCATTCTATCACTTATACCAACTGTAGATAGTGCCTCATCAGTTGTGTCATATAACTTCTACAATAGTAGCTGAGAATCATAAACTCTTAATGAAATAATAGACAATGTTTCTTGCATAAAAGATTCCACCTTCTCACACAATTGTTGGGCATTCAACAAGAAGGTAAGAGATGGCTTGAGCTGTATAATCTCCTCAAAGATTCTTTTCCACACTAACACATACAATTCTTTAACCAAATTCAAAACTCTTACATTTTGTGGTCTGTTTACCAACTCAACTGTTTGCTATTTTGTCTTTTGTTGCTCAACCATGTACTATGTTTGAGCTGCACTATTTAGATTCTATTCCTTTAATACTATCTACTGCAATTGTGTTGCCTCTTGCAACTTATCTTGATATCTTTTCTCAATGGTGGCCTTCTCTTGTCTCAAAGCAGCAATAGCAGCTTTCTCTTGTGCCAACTCAGTCTTTAAGGAAGCAACCTGAGCCTATGTTGTTTGATGAATTTGTAGAGAAATAGTAGACTGCAACTTTTTATTCAAAGTATCAATTTCATTTACCTTGCCTATATCTCCCAAGTTAGGTTACTGCTATTAACCTTCTCCTATGCCAAGTTAGCTTCAACTTTCTGTAGCCTTTTGAACACCTTAAGGTAATCAGTGGCAACTGCTATAGTAGTTTCATTCATTAACTCAACTCAGTCTTGTGGCCTGAAAAGGGACATGTCCATAGCCACTGCATTCATTGCATAGTCTTGTGGCTGCATCTGCTCATTTGGTTTGACCACATTGGGAGATAAATGCATGACAATCAAAGACTATTGAATGGGATCAAACAGTGACTTCATGTGAGCCACAATAGGACTTTTATTCTCTTTCTTCCTTTTCTTTTCCATCTGGGTTTCTCTGGCCTTTCTTGTTGTGTCAGCTTGGGCTTGGAAAGTAGGAGGGGAAGCAATATATCCTCTAGCAAATGGGTGACCTTGAGGTAGGGCATAAGGAATGGTAGTTATTTGTTGACTAGAGTCAAATTGAGGCGAGGCCTGCTTGGGCATGGATGGGGAAAATAATGGCAAAGATATGGCCTGTGAAGACATGGCCGGTGCATTGGCAATTGGGGCAAAGGTTTGTGAAGGCATAGAAAAAGTGGCAGGAGACGTGGAAACTTGGGTACTTTGGGATGCCACTCCTAAATAAGAAGAAATAGAGATAGGAGAGAAGAGAGAAGAAGTGCTTACCTAATCCACTAATGAGATAGTTGGAACTTGTTGTTGCTAGGGTAGTGACTCTTCTTCCTCTATTTCCTCCTCTAGCAGAATCAATCTTCTTATCCTCTGAGGCCTACCTGATGCCTCTTCTAGGTCTTCCTCTTCAACATTAATTATTAGTTGTTGTAAAGGTGCTGCTCTGAGACCCCCAGATGGTAAAGCTATATGGGTCCTGAGAGACGGCGATGATACAATTTCCTTTTTTTTTCTTGAGGGCGCTTAGAGATGGAGGCCATGGAGGTCTAGGCTTAGTAGAAGATGGTTGTCCTATTTCTTGAATTTCTTGGACCTCCTCTATTTCTTCCTCAGCTTCTTCAGACCCTCTCTAAATTTTGCTTGTATATGGGCTTGAGACTAGAGATGGATGTCATTCATCCCAAATTGACTCCCACATTTCATCAGTTTCAACATTTCCAAATGTGTGAGAAAACTTAGAGATTTCTTGCCTATATTTCCAGTAAGCCTCAATTTTCTCTGTACTCTAGTCTTTACTTTCCAAAGTTTTTCTCAAACCTGGGGTCATTTTCATCTTGGGATCAAACTCCCTTTCTTTCACATAAAATGTTTCCTAGGACCTGGGCCCCTCATATGGCAGATCACTCAATTCTACATAGAAAGCAAGTTCATCTTCCTTTGGGGATCTTCTATCCTCCTAGAATGGGCATCCCTCATGAACTACTTTTGTAGAAACTTTGTTACTGATAATCCAAGATGCTAAGAAGATATCTAGATCATACTTCCATTTATCTTCCACAATCAAGAATCCATAGGTAGCCAACTTCCTGAATAAGAGATTCTCAATCCCTCTAATTTCAATTGTTATTTTCTCTCTTGTCCAGGGGACATCATACATCTTCTTTTTCCTCTTCTTGTGTCCATAATCATTGTCTATAATAGATACCTGATGAGCTACTTCTAAAAATGTGACCCTAGGGGTCAAGACCTTTGGCAATAAAATAGGTTCTCCACTAAAGCCATGGACTCTAATTATAGTTGTGTGAGCCCCAAAGAAACAATCACAAGGGATTGGATAAATGGTTAAGAAACCCTTGAGGCTCTATGTCATCCTATTTTCTATAGGCGTAGGACTTAAATGACTAAAAGTAGGAGAAAGAAAACATTCTGAAAAGTCATAAGGATTTGAGGTATTAGATAGCACATGGGTCCATGCAGACATCAGAATGGTTCTATTACTATCAGACTCTAGGTCATGCATATTTAGAGACGTATATTTCTTAAAGAGACCAAAATTTTGATACAACATTAAATAGAATAGATATGCGGAGTACCTAAAAACACGTTTCTGGTGGAAGTTTGTGAGTTGGTCTATCATAGCTAACTTATCCACAGTCTTCAATTTGAAAATTACTGCAAGCTACCAATCATGAACTGTAGAATCCTCATTCTGACCAAAGATAAAGGCTAGCATAGCAAGGGCTTCTTGGACGTTAGCATTGAATTGAGCACGACCAGTGGGCAGCGAAGGTAATTGGGTATTATCCTCACCTAGATGCATCTTAGCATTTAGAAACTTCACTTTGCTGTGGACATTTGTCCATGTACCCTGCAACTTAGGAATAGTTGGAAATGTGGCTATTCTATCATACTACAAAGACAACATATCTCTAATTGCCTTAGGAGTAATTTGAACCATAAATGGGCCATGCTGAATAGAATTGGATGGTGGGTGAAACAATTCCGCACACATGTCGATCAACTCAAGGCATGGGTGGACATTAGGAACTAGAAACTGTGCCAATTGAGATGTCCACATCCTCATCCCAAAGGTCTCCCATTGTCCCTTTGATGTACGGATGAGGCACCTTTGATGAGCTCCCTCTCGGAGACTCTTGGTATTCTTTTGCATGTGTGTATCGAAGATGCATTAGCATAATCTTTTACCTATGTTGGGTCTACATACACTCCTGTTTCTGGGACCCTTGTCCTTGGATAATTTTTTCTTGGCTATGTAGGTGTAGAAGCATAGGATTTGTTGTTCATCAACTTATCAGATTCTTCAAAGATCCTTAACCCCTCCTGTGGTGATTGTGTCTCTAACATTTTTGTATCTATTATGAAAAACTTGGAAACTCTTAACATAGAAGATGGGAAAATTGTAAAAGAAACTACACTTAGCTTGAAATGCTTGCAGGGAACGGAGCTTGGACGCAACATCAATTATGAATGTAGAATGACAATATCAAATGCGACTCTGCTGGGGAGTAAAACTTAGCTTAATGGGGCATAATGAAACAATAAATGACACATCTTGTCTTTAATGGCATTAATGCCAAGAGATAGTTACTGTATCTTTTGAAATCCATATTAGATGAAGTGTCAAATCTGTATTATGAGTGGCGATCTTCTAAAAAGGTGGGTACTTTCTTGGAATTTAAGGATCCGCCAGAAAGCCTTAATAAATGCCACTACTAATGAAAGGGATCTTTGTGCTACAGACACATGTTCTTGGAACACTTATTTAAAAGGGAAAAAGTAGGAAAGCAAGACAAAAGAAAGAAAAGAACTTAAAAGCACCTAGTTCACTATGATACATGATGAGTCTCAAGACTTAGGTAAAATGTTTCAAGAAGATCCCATTTACCAGAATCTCCTTAGGCTCTCCATCCATAGTCTCTAACTCAAATGCATTTTTCTGCTTATAGGAACGGATTTTAATAGGACACGTCCATAGTGATTCAAATTTGCTGTGTCAGCTTGTGTTGGTAGCTCTCTCATCCCATTTCAACACTAAATACCCAACTTCAAAATTTAGATTGGAAGATTTTTTGTCAAACCAACTTTTAACCATCTGCTAATGCTTCAAAACTGATTTGGGTGCCTTTTCTCTCTTCTCTTGCACTTTTAGCAACTTGGCAAGTCTGACTTGCATTGAGCTATTGTCCTCTATTTCAAACTGTTTCAACAACTGCAAGGTGGGAATCTCTATACTTAGTGGCATCACTGCATGTTTGCCATAGACTAACTCATAGGGAGATATTTTAGTCACTTGCTTTGGTGTGATCCTATTAGCCCATAGTGCTGTGTTAAGTGACCTATACCACTCTCTCTGATTTGTTTCACCCATTCTTTTTATGAGTCTAATCAGGTTCTTATTGGTAGACTTTGCCAAGCCATTGCCTTGTGGATAGTAATTAGAAGAAGTCTTTAGATATATTCCATTCCTTAAGGAAAACTCAGACAATTTAGTCCCTAGGAATGCTTTAGCATTATCTGATATGATAGTGCGAGGAGGACCAAACCGTGTAGTTATCCCATCTAGAAATTCTAGGATCACTTTTTCAGTAGCTTCCTTAAGTGGTACTGCTTCACTCCACCTTGTAAAGTAGTTTGTTGTAGTAAGAATCCACTTGTATCCCATATTTGAGACTGGATTGATCATGCCAATAAAGTCTAAACCCCATTGAGCAAAGGGTTCATCCACTATTATGGGACTTAGAGGAAATACTGCCTTCCTTCTCTTCCCAGTATAGAACTGGCAAGCCTAGCACTCTTTGACCATCTGATAGCAATATGCAAATAGTGTAGGCTAGAAATAGCCAACTTGTGTCACCTTAATTGCAGTAGTCCTCACTGAAAAATACCATCCTAAGGTTCCATGATGACACTCATATAATATCCTTTGGGCCTCATCCCTCTCTACACATCTCAATAGTATTCCATCAATATTCTTTTTGAATAAAACATGAACAATTAATACAAAATGAACTCCCTATTGCCTATAGTATCTTTTCTTATCAGGGGAGAGTTCATTTGGGAACACACCAGTTCTCATGAATTGTATTCTGTCTTTTACCCAAGAATCTTGGTCAATCACTTGGAGTCTCAACACCGTTTCAATTTCTGCTTCTTGAGGCATTGATTCTTCTATGACTTGAGTCATATATTGACATAGTCCCTTGCCTCTAACCAATTTGGTAGGCCTTACCTACACATCATATTCTAAAATATTAGTTATCCAATTGGCCCTTTTTTCAGTGATCTCACCCTCCATGATGTATTCCCTTACACTAGGGTGGGCTACTAATATCAGAATCTTATTCCCTGTTACTAAGTGCCTGAATTTCTTAAGGGATTTTACCATAGCATAGGCTTGTTTTTCCACAAAATTATACCTTGATTCATACTCCATCAGTGTTCTAGAGAAGAATGCTATTGGGTGTTCCCCTTCCTCTTTGTCATCTCTCTAAATTAGAACAACTGCAACACTGTGTTCTCCTCCATATACATACATTATAAAAGGCTTAGAGGAATCTAGATTTCTCAGTACTGGCATAGTTGAAATAGCTCTATTAACTTCTTCAAAATCCTATCTCCCTTTTCTTGTCCATTTTAAAATCAAATCTTTCTTTAGCAATACAGTAATGAGCCTGACTAGCCCCACAAAATTAGATATAAAGTGGCTGACAAAATTAATCTTTCCTAAAAAGGACTGAACTACCTTCTTGTTAACTAGTAAAGATAGATTCATTATGGCTGTGACTCTGTTTGGATCAATGGAAATCCCATCCTTTGAAACTATGTGTCCAAAACATTTCCCCTAAGGCACAACAAAGATGCATTTCTTAGGATTTAGGGAGATTCCAAATTCCAAACATCTCTGGAAAATAACTTCCAAGTGCTCAAAATGATCTTTGGCATCTTTGGTGAATATGGTTAAATCATCTAAATAAATCAAAATGATTTTATTTACAAGTTCCCCAAATGCTACATCCATGGCACGCTAAAAGGTAGCTCCAGCATTTGAAAGACTAAAAGGCATCTTGGTGTATGCAAATGTTCCCCACTTTGTAGTGAATGTTTTCTTATGTTGGTCTTCATCTGCTAACCAAATCTGATTATATCCTGAGAAACCATCAAGCAAAGAAAACCTCTCTGACCCAACCACAGTCTGCAAAATCTGTTCCATAGAAGGTAGTGGGTATGGTCTTTCAATGATGCTTTATTTAGGTCTCTGAAATCCACACAGAATCTTATGTCTCCATTTTTTTTCCTTACATGCACTAAATTAGACACCTAGGTTGAATCCTTAATTAGAAAAATGATCTTTGACTCTAGAAGCTTTTGTAATTCATCTACCATTGATGGCTCAATTCTAGGATTCACTGGTCTTTGCTTCTGTCAGATTGGTTTTGATCCTTTAGCAAGCTCTATGGTATGTTGAATGATGTCTCTATTATAGCCATGGAGATCTTCATAAGTCTAAGCAATCACCCTATCATACTTGTTACATAGAGAAATCAGCTTATCTTTTTCCTCTTGTGTAGTAGTGTTGCCTATCTTTAGTTTCCTCCCTTCACTAACCTAAATTTCAGAGTAATCATCTTTACTTGCCTTAAATTTCCTTTTGTTTGGCCTTACATCTTCAGGGTCAAATAGATTCTCTAGAGTGATCAATCCTTTTGGGAACTTATTTCACTTTAGTTGAATAATTTGATCATCATAAGCTTCTTCAATCTTGGGCTATAATTGATCAGCAAACTCTCTTGACTGTTGCAAAAACAAGAGTACTTGAAGATCATTATCAAAAACCTGCCAATTCTGGACATTGTCTAGGATTGCTGGTCTCACTATAACTTTAACTAACTCACTATTAATAAGCAGGTCACTTGCTGGATCAAATTGAGAACCAATTTGTGCTATTCTGTCTGCTTTAGTGTTTTGGTTTCTGGAGACAACTTCAATATTGAAAGCATCAAAACCATCTATTAGATCCCAAACTCTGTGATGGTAAGATCTCATTATCACATTCTTTGTTACAACTTTTTCTCTAATTTGTTTCACCACTAGATCTGAGTCTCCCCTAACAACCAAATTCTTGATTCCACTCTTCTCGGCCAACATAAGGCCATGCACTAAAGATTCATATTAACATAATTATTAGTGCAAGAAAATTGAAAGCATATAGCTCTAAGAATTTTCTCACCATTTGAAGCAGTGAGGCAAATACCTACTCCAGCACCATTTTTGGTCCTAGCCCCATCAAAATTTAAGGTCTAGATTTCTGAGTTTCTATCATGTTCTTTTTTAGATACTTCTTTTCTCATAACATTTGGACTTTCTTGGCCTTCTTCAAAAATAACATAAGTGCCCAAACTAGTAGAGTCATAGTTTCCATAAGGATCACTTTGCATCATGGTCATCAATTGACTATTTTCCTCTTCTTGTTGGTCATATTCAGTCCAATCACCTAGTTCTTCAACAAAGACTCTCTTTTCTTTATTCATCATGGCATGTGATGCTTCAATCCTTGGGGCTAGTTCATCAGTGATATAGTCTTTGGACAAAGGTTTAGACAACACTTTCATCTTTGTTCCATACTTGGTTCTCAAAATTAGATGTGACCAATCCAGTGACATGTATCCTCCTATTTTGGCTATGAAATCTCTAGATAAGCATAAACCAAAGATTGGGGGTATATCTATGACTACTACATCCTGTTTGACAGTTATATTAGGGAAGGTATACAGCTGCAATGGGAGTTATTTAATCCTTCCTATAGTTTGGATAGACTTCCCATCTAATTGCATGACTCCTCTAGTAAGTGGTTCATATTTTATCTTTAAAGCATCTGCTATCTGCTTTGTCATGACTACAGTAGTAGCTCCAGAATCTATCATTGAGTTGTGCATCAACTTCTTTCCCACTATTAAAGTTAGATAAAATGGATCTGGCTTAGATTTACTTACCTCTGGTGCAGTATTCAATAGAGCTACTATTTGCAAAGGTGTAGTGTCTTTATGTTGAACCTTTCCTTTACCAACAACTCCTTCCTTAGTACTGGCAGATTTAGGGTCCACTTGGCTCTATATTGCTTCTTGTAATAGTGTCTTTTGCTTAGGAATAGCCAGCATATCCTAGATTGACACATGCACTAGGGTCTTTTTCAGCTGTTCTACCACATTCATAGGTCCTAATGTTTGTTTCTCTAGGTAGTAAGGATATCTTTCTCTTTCTAGCATTTGACCAGAGACTACTTGATTCTAAACTGGCTGAGGCATTTCTTGCCTGGACACTAGACTATAATGATTCTAGAAAGGAGGAGCTCCAGCAGTCTCATTATTTGTGGCTTCAGGCTACTCCATAATTCTTCTCTTTGATATGGTATAATAATTAGACTGCATTAAGGGCTTCTTTGAAGTAGATGCTTCATTCAAGAACATTGAATCTTCATCTTCAATCCATGAAAATAAAGCATTCTTAGGGGCAATTTCCTCTTCTTGCTGAATAGACATCCCTTGCATATGAGCCACCATTACTGCATTTTGGACACTAGGTGACTGATATGGAGGAGCATTAGACACCATGACCTAACCTTCTCCCCTTCTTTGTTCTACTATTTTTTGTTATAGATTGCCTCTGGGACAATCTCTGGGCATATGGGCATTGTTGCAAGGGAAGCACTAGGCATTGGTATCTTCTGCTAAATTATTTTGTCCTAGGACTATTTCTCTATTAGGATTATGAGGGATAATCTGTAAAGGTGTGAGAACTGAGACCAATTGGTTTGAAGGCTAAGGATTATTTGGCCTTTGAGGACCTTGATATTGATTTGATTGATATGGGGGTCTATTTCCTTGGAAACCCTGATAGGAAGGCTTTGGATAAGAAGTTTGTGGCCTTTTGAGATTGATTATCTCATTTGAAAAGGTTCTGAGGATATTCTTGACATCATCCATTTACGATGGGTGAACAGAGGGTGTTGATACAGTAGGTTGTTGAGATGTTGGGAATGTATACATAGACACAGGTGTAGCTATAAGATTAGGGGCTTCTTGTGGCAAGGGAATGGAAATTTCTGGGAACATGGGCATAGGAGGCCTTGGAGGCAATTTTCTAGCATCTATCAGGTTATTCTCAGCCTTAACAGCTAACTCATATGCTTTTGGTAGAGTCTATCCACCTAGGGACTGAATCATTACAGATATATCAGAATTGAAAGCTTTAACGCAGAACACAATAGCCATAACTGATGCTGGCCTTGCTGTAGTAGGAATTTTGTCCTAGGTAATTTGAAACCTACTGTTGAAATCCATTATAGCTTCTTGTGGTGCCCTCTTTATGGTGATTAATTGTTGCAACAGGGAAGATTTGTCACCTTTTTCACTAAATCTTGCAAAGAAAGCGTCACCAAGCCGATCCCAGGTAGATATCGTATTTGGGGTCAAAGATCTATACCAGTCCAGAGCCTTCCCCTTGAAAGAAGCTACTAACAATCTGATTGTTACATTTTGTATAGTAATGACATGCACTGCACACACATCTGACACATCTTGAAGATGCTCCCCTGGTGTCTTAGAATCTTCTCCACTGAATTTGGGTAGAGCCTTCAAAGCATTAGCTAGAATTGGATCCCAAGTAGCTGGTGGTATTGGAAGAATGAGAGGACTATCAGTGTTCCAATTTGCATAGTTCCTTGGGGCTATAGGTGCTCCCATATTTATTCTTGACACTGTTACAACTTGATTCACTCTTCTTCTTGGAGTATCAACTAATGGTGGCGGTAGAATTCCCAGATTAGTAGCAGACTGAGTTCTTGTCGTCAGTCCACAACCCTGACTCCATGTAACTCTCTGGTTCATATGATCTTGATCAAAACTTCAAGAAAAGTCCTTCCAGGTATGCCAAAAATTGTTGATGTGTAAAATTGTACAGGTTCCAACACCAACATGGGAAGTTTCAAGAATGTGAGACTTGCTACTTGAAACAACCTCTAGATTTTAAAGAAGCTGGCTCTTCCTATTTTAATGGGGTTTTGAGTAAAGGAGAAGGGAAGAAATAGGATTACAGATACAATAAGTAAAATCTAAACCTATGGAAATGTGCTTGAGTGAAATGCATTTCCTTAATGAGCACAATGAATAGATCCTTGAGATTCAGCCATAGTAAAGAGCAAATGTTGCATGATCAATATAGACAGATTGTGAATGAATAAGATCAAAGGCTAAACTCAAACAATTTATGCAAAGACACAGATAATATTAGCAAGGGCACATAACAGAGTTTCTTTCATTAATATTCTAGCAAATACAAGAGGCAAAGTGACATGGATAGGTATATCAACCTTCTTATCAGAAATAACTAAATTAAGGCAAAATGATACAGTTTGGTCACAACAAAATCCCTAAATTTTCTATTTAGTTCTCAATATCTTCTTATTTGAATCTAACCTCTAATCTATTACAATTCCTGCATATATATAGCCCCAGACATGGCCTAAGATCGCCTGTAACAACCCAAAATCTTCAACAGCAAAACATGACTGAAGCTAACTGGGAGTCCTCAACTCCTAAAAAATTCTAAATCTGTAACTGCTCTTTCCTACGTGCTCATTGGCCAAGGAACAAATTATGTGAGACTCTAATTGCATTTCTATTAAGACACATGGCGGCACCTACAAGCTCTAAAACTTAAAAAATGTAGCACGCGGTAGCTTCCGCTTAATTGTTAACTCCTTTACCTTCAAAACAAAACACACAAAATAGTGCCACTTGTCGCTATCTACTGGACCTTGGAACTGATACGTGTCTCTCTCTGTTGTTACACTTAAAAACTTATCTTTATGCATGAGCAACTTGTCACCATGACATTTGGCACTTTCTGCTTGACTTAGAGATTGAGACATTATTATGGGACCCACTGCATATGCTGCTTTAACATCCACACAAAGAAAGAAAACTATGACACATGGTGCCTCCTGTAGGAAACAAAACTAGACATGCAGCGCCATTCGACAAAACAATAGCTTGTGAAAAGACTCTGAGGAGACCCGCGGAGATTGACACTTGTCGCACTTCGGTACAACTATAAAATGATATGTCTCCATTTGAGAGCATCAAATAAAAGAAGTTCAGCCCTCTGCTTTCACCATGTTGTGCTCTCCGCTGTAAGCTATAAACTATGTTTCAAAATCATGGACCCACCATATATACGCCAGTACCAACAAAGCCTTAACAAAAGAAAATACATGCAGTAGTGATGTAGAGCATCTAGGACAACAGTCTCATAGTTCAAAACTTCAAATGGAATTGTTCTCTAGGTTCACTGTTTTACTAGAGGTTCACTCTCTTACCCATGAAGGGCTTCAACACAATCACTACCTTGTTCTTGACATGCAACATAAGGGAGGACTCCAAGACACCTTCCAAGATGTTAAACTCCATCTAACATCCCTTCAACTCCTCTACACAGGACTGCAATCTTCACTATGTTCTTCATAGACTATCATAATCTCACTGCTCCATGAGAAGGACAGTCACAATACTCTCTCTTAATGTGGTCTCTATCAAGACACCCTCAACCTCATACAACATAACAAACCTATAACTTGCCACACATATCTACTGCCTTCCTTGGCAAAGCAATAGTTCATCAAACTTACCTATTTCTTGTGATGACTGTCTCTTAAGGAGGACTGACAAAGACAGTAATAGGTAAGATGGCTGCTTCCTCAGAGAGATCTCTTCTTTCTCCCTGTCATGAATCCATGACCAAGCCTAGGGCTCCTCCCATCATTCTCCACACCTTCATTCACCAACATTCCTCTTCCTCAGTCACTGATCACCACCCTCAAGCTGTTGTCCTTCTCTAAACTGTCAACACATGAATTTACAGAGTCCTTCACATGGAATCCCCCACACCAACCATCCTCTTGCCACCAAATCCTTTACAAGACCTTGCCCTCACTAACATACAACCCATTCCATTGAGTAGGGCAGACTAAGATCAATGGAATGGGGAATAATCCATCAGCTGCTCAGCAAAAGACCTAAATTAGGTTTTCAACCTACTTTCAGACAAAAGAGAAATACAAAGCTAAATAAGGGTGTCAAGAGCCCAAACCAAGTGCAAAGGGAAGTTAACTCTCCACTCTAACCATGCATTACAAACTTCACTCACTTACAGGCCGTACAGGTATGGATTTATGCAGAAAATAGCGAATTAATGGATGATAATAGTAGTTTAAAAAATAGTTTTGGGAAAACCAGTGATATCTTTCATCTAGAATAATGCCAAGACTCCAACCATGAATCAAATCAAAACTAACTCAATCTACTTTCCAACCAACATGCCCATGTACCTTGACAGTTCCATACAGGCGTGGGTACGGCAGGAAAAGACAGAAAAAACACAGAAAAAATAGTAAAAGGCAGAAAAACAATGTCTTTTTATTATTTCTTTTCAATCTATTGAATCTCTCTTCCCAATGAATCCTTCCTTGGCTTAAAACAAGCCTTAACATTTGCATGGAATAGCTGGAGTCAATCAATACTACCAAACCTTCGAGCTGCTTTCTTGATTTGTAACTGCAGTCTTTGAAACTATTTTTAGAAACTTGTCTTCTACCGACTGTTTTATGATTAGAATGCTTTTTAACACTTGACTAACCTTTGGACAAGGTTTTAACACATCAACACACCTTTGACATGCCTTTAAAGGCTTACAAACATGAAAATTTAATTGACTCCTCATACAAACATTAAAACATAAATGACTCCCTATGACTGCCTACTTGACACAAGACTGTCCTCTTGAGGACTACTACAAGATAATAGATTCATTTCGACATTTGGACATAGTCCAACCACAAGCATGGCTTTCAAGCCTTATACAACATGTAAATGGTCTCAAAGACCTTATTTAAACAAAACAACCTCCTTGAAAATTAAGTAAAATCTTGACATCTTGGTGCTCCTGCACCAAGCAGCTTCCGCACATAGCTCAAAATGACACACGACAAGACCTGCTAGCCCATAGTATAAAAAATAACTTTTAGAAATTAGCTCCGATATCAACATGTGGAAAACTCTACAGCAAGTATGAAACTTAACAAAAAGAAGATTGCTACTACTACGTGGCACACTCCACTGCATCAACTGAAAGGATAGAAGAAACACACGGCATCTTCTACTTAATACTTAATACTGTTACTTTGTTGTTGCTAAATACACATGGAATGATCCACACATGGGAAACACATAGCCACAAAAGGAAACAACAACTAGAAACATACTAAGGCAATATAGCTGAAACAAAATGTAGAGTTTTAGCTCTACAGTATGTATGAGTTGGTCACTATGTGGTTTGTGTTCCTACTTGTTGAAATCATACTAACATTTGTTTGAGGTACACTTGTTATCATACTATTGTACATTGGCTATATTGTAAATATAAGATTAATAAATTGTTGTGGTCCAAAGAGAGGTTAGAGATATCATCCCAAATGTGAGGATGAAGTCTTTCTATTATCATTTACAAACTATGAAGCCTTTGACTCCCTTAATGGGATATGTAGGTAGGGCCAAAGACTTGGTTCCTCGATGAATAGGTTTGGGTCTAGGGATATGTCATGATATAGAGAACATACACTATTTAGTGCAAGAATGTAAGTTTGTGGAATAAAGTTGCTGCCATTGCCATGGTTAGGTAAGGTTACGAAGCTAGCACTTCTAAATTGGAATAAACTATTAAGTTAGAGTGTAACAACCCTCTTAATTGACCATATACATATATGAACTTAGTTCTACATTAAGCATTATATAAGATATCATGTAATCTCTTCCAAGCTAAGTCTATCATGCAATGTTGAAAAGACTAAGAATGAGTGATAAATATGAAATGGTACCTTAACACTTAATAATCTTAATGTTTTATCACATAAGACAATAGATTTCATGTATGTTTCTACAACAACAACAATCATCTTAGGATAAAAAGATAAACTAGATTACAATTATGTCAAATTTAGAATTTTACAACACCAGGATAATCTTCCTTCAATCAAGCATAATTCCACTCATCAAGTGTGATTGCTAGGGTATACGAATTTAATCATGCATCTTTTTTGTTTCCCATGCCAACACATGGATATGCAACCTTGAATCTAAGAAGAGGCAATTATGATATTAATCCTTCAGATTTAAATGATAGTGTGTCATTCCACTTGTTAGATTATGATCTACTGCAATACATGTTCAACCAAACAAGGTTACAATAAGGAATTTCTTATTCCATCAACTCCATGCAATGGTACATAATGAAATCAGTAGTTACATATAGATTTTCTAGATAATATTGTCATGAATACATTATCTCATATAGTAATCCAATATAGTAAGGAAACTCATATCGAGTAATATAGTAAGGCTAGACAACTAGTCACATCCTCTCTACCTAGGTAAGTTATCTAATACTTTACCTCACCAAGGTATTAAACTTACAATCACTTAAGGACCCATTCTAAGGGCAGACCTATGCCTTGGGGGCTCATCCTAGATGGCCTTGCCTATGTATTGCGTAGAGGCTTCGTAGTTCAACTTTAGGTCTTCCAACTACCTTAGTTTTCATTGACACATTATTCAATTGAAACAAAACAGTTGAAAATAGATTTCATAACAATTATCTAGGCTTTCTTTCCAAGTCATGAGAAATTTATGACATCTATCAAGTCTATAGCTTGAGATTGTCCTACCATTTCATCATGATAAGTTGACAATCAAGTTGATGGATAAAATATCTAAAGACAAGTCCATTACCGCCTGTCTTAAAGAGTAAGTTTAAATAATATTTCAAAGGATAATGTTTACTGAATTGACCACTAAGGAGGTTATTCCACATCATAGGGTAAAGATACAACTGGTCATAATTAACTCGGTATGGAGATAGTTACCCAATTATACCAAATTAGTTGATGATAGTCATGTAGGAATAGCATTGGACTTCTATCACAACTTAGTGACTAACCAATATCCTATCTATATTTTGTAGAAATATAAAAGCTAATCAAATAATTTGTCATGCTCCCTAGTGCACACATACTGTGACCAATCAAATCCCTATAAGTGAGCGATATAAAAACAAATAACACACTAAGTACTTTAGATCTAGATACAAATAATTTACGTATGATTTGTGAAGTAATCGACAACAAACAATATTATATTGTTGTTCTTATCATCAATTGCCATTGATTTGATGGAATTTGAATAACTTGGTCATTTCATCGACACTAGCTTAAGTTCATAGGTATATACCTTTCAAGGTATTAGAATATACAGATCATTCTTTAAAGGCTAATTCATAACTTATGCATGTAATAGTGTACTAGTCTAGTTTTCACATGACTTCTTCATTTTATTATTAGTAACACCTAATGACAACATTATGCTTCATACCATTGATTAGCTATACTCTCTAAGCAGATAATAGTTATAGTGTTAAATTTACATGGTAGTATTAACTACTTACTTGTCTTGCAACCAATATACTAGGTATATAGAAATACCCTCTAAGTTTCCTCAAGGAATGTGACATTCTCTCAATCTAAGTTATATTACATCCACCAAATTTTGAGATAAATAAGGTTTCACATTTCCAATGTAATAGTACCATGTTGACATAACTCTGAAGGTAAGAAAGTGTACATTACTCTTGGTAACTAAACATAATCTTTTATATAATCATAGGCATGGAATTCCTTTTATGTAAAATAATTATAAAATGTAAATAAAAATGCAAATGATTCACCACATTAGTCAGTAATAGCTCACTTTGATATCTATGAGTATATATATATATATATATATATATATATATATATATATATATATATATATATATATATAATCATGTAACAACACCCAATGTAATAATTATATATATATATTAATTTCTCTTCAAATTAATAGATGAGGAGTCTCCTCTTTCAATATTTTGGTTATTTCAAGTAAGAAATCCTTTCTTCATAATAAATCTTCCGCTTCCTTCCTTTATATTATTTTCTATCCATTAATAAAGTATAGAATAACCTTTAAGTCTTAATACTTATGGCTCATTAGATTTATTTATTTGCTGCCTTAAAGGCATGTTTCTATTTCAAGTAGAATATTTTGAGAGCTTTTGGAAATGTCTCGATAAAGTATTTAAAGTGATATAAGTCATGAAGGTTTATGGAATAAACAAGAGAACGTCGACAGATTTCACATATTTATATTTCTCTTTGCAATGTATAGTAGAGACACCTCTAATGGAGGCGTCTCTATTAGAGAGCACCTCTCTAATAGAGGCGCCTCCATTCGAGAGAGTCACCTCCATAATGGCTCGCCCAATTTTGACATGGCAACTTTAATTCATCCTTTTTTGTGTGCCCTAATTTATGGCATTTATAATTGCAATGACTTTATGGTTCAACAGTTTACATTTTCTTTGCATGCTACAAATAATTAGCTTACTTTACTTCTCAAAGTTTCTAGTTTTATATGCTCTGAATTTTATTCAAATTACATAGTATAAATTCATATGCTACATCATTAACATTCCTTTGTTCTAGTTGACAGGTTTGTGTCATTTCTTGTAGGTATTCCTACTGGTAGCATCATCAAGGGTTAACAAATTTCATAGGAATTCTAGTTTTGTGATATTCCTTACTGTAGTAGTTAGTTATTTTAAATTTAGCTAAATTCTACAGTTTTAATCTTCTAGGAATAAGTGGAATGCAATGTATAACTCCAATGGAATAGAAATAAAATATTTCTTGCCTTTACATTCAAATTTTGCTGAGTAGATTAAAAAAAATCCTTACCTTAGAATTTACTCTGTAGCCTACTAATTTCCTTTCCCAACTAATTTATTTCTTCTTCTCTTTTTTTTCTTTCCCCAAATCTCTTCCCCTACCTAAGATCCCCAAATTTCACAAATTCCCTTTTTGATAACATTCCCTTCCCCTTTCCCCAAAGTTACAGGTGTTGTGCTTCATGTTGTTTTATTGCTAAGTGCATTCCTTGGTAATTTCCCGGTGATTTTCACTTAAGAGCTCAGGTGGAACAAAATACAAAGTTTTCCTCCTTCTAACGATGTCATTGAAATATCACCAATCCATGAGACATCATAATAATGAATTGTTCCTTCCTTTCCCATGAAGAATTAAATAATATAAAAGTAACATTATTCATCCTTTTATTATTTACTTTTGCCAATTACTTTGCAATGAAACAATATCACCTTAAAACAATTCTCAATGCTCAAATATTTCTTATTATCATTATTTTGATATATCACAATATCTCTATTATTAGCTTACACACACACACACACACACACACTTATTTGTGTTATAAATAATTCTTGTTTAAAAAGTTGCATGCATCCACAATATAATATCAAATATACTTATGTAATATATAAGTTAACATAATGCTAAGTGTAATAGAAGAGGGCTATGACATAGAGAAATACTTGGTGCCACAACTTAAGGTGGAAAAAATTAAATAAGAAAGTTAAGAACTAGAACATATTAATTAGTTAGTCATTTTATTTGTGTTTCATGAAATAGACAGATTACCAAGATATGTGATGTGCTATGCTTTAACTATAATCTGTACAAAGAAAAAATAGTAGTAACCAAGGGTGTTTATTACAAACTACCCAAAAGCCGGGTTATATATCCTTATATTTCATGCAGTGTGGGTCTTTTACAATTTATAGTAGAATTCATTAGAATATTCTAATCGAGTCCATATTGAATTAAAAATAATGCATTAATTCTCTTATAATAAATATTCAATCATTGTGGGATTTTGACTTGTGTGTGTTAGGTCATCCCTATAATGATCAATTTCCATGAATAGTCATTACTTTAATATCTTTTTACACATGTATGTTGGTAATAATTAGAAGGCAGAGGGATCCACAAAGTGCACAAGCATCTCTAAGTGTTTTTTAGTATGGGGGAAGAGCTGTGACTATTAGAAAATCTAACCTTGACTTTAGGATGCTCCTACAGTTTTTATCTAGAATCAAACATTTGTATGATGATGAGCTGCAATAGTTGGATTGTACAAAAAAATTGGTTTTAACATAAATAAAATGATTTGTTTCTCTTTTTCAATGAGGGAATTTTTTTGAAGGCTTTGTTTTTATTTCTTTTGTTTATGCTTTTCCATGGGTTCCTTCTGTGAATACAAAACTAATCTCTACAAATCAAATTGTATTGTGTAGGAAACCATACGTCAAAGCTCAGTTCAATAAAATCTGGAAGTTTTTGTAATGGGAAAAATGGATCAGGTGAAAAACAATCAAGAGATTTACAAAATGCAGTCTCTTGTAAGACAATGGAAGATGATATACCTATTGCAAGCACATCTAAGTAGTCGAAACATATCAATCTTGATTGTATGAACTAGTATATAGAGAAGATTAGTCACGAAAGGGATGAAGATCAACCTTCTTGGCAAACTAGAGGTTCTATGGGATTTGTGGGAGTACCTTGTAAAGGTGACTTACAATTTGCATGTATATCTGCACAAGCAACATGTTTTGAGCAGAAAACAAATGATAATGGGAAAGGGTCTTATGATCCTATCATTGCTCTTACAGAATTGGTGGGAGATGGTCCTAATGCAATTAATGCCATAGGATTAGCTTAAGAAATTATTAGTTAAAGAGATTATGGTTATAAGAAATCAAAAAAATTTCAAATGCAGCTATTACAAGTTTAAAATTTAATATGCTATAAAGGTAAACTTTTATTTTTAGTGCATAAAGGAGGGTCTTAGTTTTCATTTTCAAAACTAGCATTCAAATGGAGCTTTAAATGTGATGGATTCATTGTGTTCACTTACATTTGCATAGTAATATAAAAAACCATACAAAATAAAATATTATTGATAATTTCGGATATAAAGAGAATGATTTTGCATTTGAGTACATTGGCTTTATAAAGCCATTTATTCACGTGAACTAACCTATGGGAATGTAGCTTCCCAACAACTAACATTTGTTTTATTTACTAACTTACAAACTAACCTATAAATTAACATATGCATGTTAATTTATTTATTTAAAACTATATACTAAATGTAAAACTTTATTTATTCTAACATTCCCCTTAAGGTTTACATGTAATAAAACTAACATTCCCCACTTATCACATCAATCTGAACAAGAGATAAAACACTACAAAGATTGAACATAATCAACCTTTCTAAATATTTTGATGAAACACCTTCACCAATTTCCCTTGCTCACCTAGGAAACACCAAACTAAATTCACCAGTGGATCTCCTGATTGTAAAACCTGCAAACCTCTACACAACATGAGATAACATAAAGTGCCCCCAACCTCCTTGCACAATGAGAACAACTTTCCTCTGAAAGTCCACATCTCCTTTGAGTGTGTCAAAATGCCTCCTCTAGTGCTGTACATGAGAAAACAACTCCCTTCTGATAGTCCACATCTCATACGAGTGTGTCAATATCCCTCCTCTAGTGTTGTGGAAATAATTCCTCCTCTACTATACAAAACAACCTCAACCAAAAGTGAATACACCAACAAAAGCCAAGCCCCCCCTTTCCCCTTGAAGGGACACAGATAGAAAAGGTGCTTCTCACGCAATGAATCACCCCTAGAAGCAAGAAGCTAGCTCAAGATGACAAAAGACCTTCTACCTCCATTGCCTCCAACCTTCAATATGACCCTATTTCATTTTTAAAAAATGATATTCCTCCTCACTATCATCCTTCCCACTTCATCCTATTTAGGCCAATTAGCCTTTCTCATAGTGGGGCCTGGATTTCATTGGCATGATCAACCCTACATCTAGTGCTAGCCACAAATGGGTTTTAACTACAATGGACTACTTCACCAAGTGGGTTGAAGTAGTCCCACTCAAAGAGGCTATAGAATTAGCAATCATGGATTTCTTGGAAGAAATCATGATAAGATTTGGAGCTCCTCACACTATCATTTCTAATAATGCAAGAGATTTCACTAGTTTCAAAATAGCTAATTGAGCTTTGAAGTATAATGTGTTCTTGAAGACTTCATCTAACTATTACCCCCAAGGTAATGGGTTGGTTGCATCTACTAATAAGAACTCGATCATAATTCTGAAGAGGACCATGGAAAAAAAATCAAAGACGATGGCACAATAAGATCAAATTAGCTCTTTGGGCTAATAGGATCACCTATAAAAGAGTCATTGGTAACTCTCCTTGTGTTCTTGTGTATGGGAGAGAGGCTAGATTACCTTTATATTTGGAGCTTCCTACATTAGAATTGGCCCAATAGTTGGATTTTGAAGGTGAGGATGCTAGGTCTATGAGGATAACTGAATTAACTCAATTAGATGAACTGAGGCAATCAGCCATGGCTACCTTGGAAGATCACAAAAAATAGACCAAGAGATACTTTGACAAGAAGGCCAAAGATCAGATTTTCAAAGAAGGAGATCTTGTTTTAAAGTGGGATACTGACCGAGCCAAGCCTGGAGGCCACACTAAATTTGATTCTATTTGGAGTGGCCCATACATCATCATCAGTTGTAAGCAAGCCAATGCTTTCATTCTTTCAAAGCATGATGGTGAAGTTCTATAAATCTCAGTAAATGGGATCCATCTCAAAGCTTACTTCGAGGGTTGGTCTGAGATTTTGTATATACTGTTGTGTTTTGTTTCTGCTTTAGTTTTTTTCTTTTCCCTAAGTGTTGTTGCACATGCTACACTCTCATTAGGAGAATGCAAGCCTCGTTTCCCTTTTGGTGTTGTTTCGAAGGCATGGTTTGAGTTGTTTTCAGCCTACTATAGTCCCCATTGACTCAATACCCAATGGATGTTTAAGGCCATTGGTCCATTTTTTTAGTAGGAAAACATCCTTAAGAGGTCGCCAAAATGTTGACCTATTTTCCCCTTCCTAGAGTTAAATAACCCAACTTGAAATATTAAAAATTTGTTGATTTGGTAAAGTGCCTAGTATTCTTCAATTTTCAAGGTGTTTTCCTTGTAAAAAACCCAAAAAATCCATAAGGAAAATCCCCTGAAAAACCTAGAAAAACCCAAAAAATTGAAGTCTTTTGCCTTAGTTTTTCTACCTTAGTCGACAAATTGAAAGGTTTGTGAGCCTACTAGATCACCGATTGACATGTTTTCCGATAGAAGAAATTGCCAACAGGGCCAAAGGGAAGACTTGCAAGATTTGAGTAAGACATAGAATGAGGAAGAATGGCTTTATCGGGGAGTTGGGGAAAAGTTGAACTTGTCCAAATGGTTCAGTTTTCCTTAGGTTTCCTAATTGGAGAAATCATCAACAAGGCGAGGAAGAGAGCAGAAAGAGGGCTTTCTTGAAAAATTGCTAAGGTCGGATAGTTTATAAAGGCTAAGTTTTGCCAACAAAGAGGAAGAAGTCCAAAAATGACTAAGGAAAAAAGTGAAAAGCCTTATCGGGGAATTGGTAAAAAGCAAAACTTACCTAATAGGTCATTTTTTCCCAATTTCACTGATAAGGCAATTCTTTAGTGAAAATAAAAGAAAAAAGAGAAGATGACATGGTTCATTAAAGTGAAGTTTTTCTGATAATAGAGGTGAAAGTTGACCAAAGAAAAGAGTTCGAGAAATGATGATTTTGGTGATAATGCAAAAAGCAAGCTTGGTTCAAAGAATTACAACTTTGCTGACAAAGGGAGAAAGCAAGCCAAGTTTGGAAAAGTCAAGATTTGCCGATAAGGGTAGAAAAAGATGGAACAAGCCAAGGTTCGATAAACTAAGAAGTTGCCGATAAAAGAAGGAAATACAAAGAAGAGCCAGAGATAGTTCAAAAAAGTGGACTTTTACCGACTAAAGGGAAAAACTAAAGAGCAAAGGCAGGGATGGTTTGTTAAAGTCAGATTTTGTCGATAAGGCAAATTTCAGGCCAAAATTTGAGATAAATTAGAAATAATGAAAATAGAGCTTGTAATATATTGTAAGCTTTAAATATTTGAAATTAAATATTTAAAGTGTTGTAAAAGCTCTGTATAGGGAGATTTTGGTAGGAAAATATATTTGAATATCTCCTTTAGCCATTATTATAGATCAAATCTACCTAGCTACTTCATCTCCATATATTTCACATTTATTGTTGCAGGTGATGAATCAACTACTTCAATTAAGGCCAAAAATATCTCCTAGCTGCTTCAAGATCCAAGATATTTTCTACATTCATGTTCTACAGACAGACATTCTTTTGGCAGAAATATCTTCTAACAGGTCCATGGGGTGAATTTATTGTAATGGATGACTTAGGTCAATGATGAGAATACTATATATACATGAAACAAAGATGTAATGAGGGTTGGATACGGAGACTTTTCTTTTTGTGTTCAAACAAAACTCTCCTCTGCTGTAACCACGCTTTTTTATCAATACACAAGTTATATTTTTCAACTTTTCATGTTGTTCTTTAATTCTGTGTAGATTTAGAACTGGTTATTGTTTGTGAATGTTAATTCCTTGCAATCCATTTCTTATCTTTACCTCTATTAAGATTTGTATGATTAGTGTGAATTTATCAGCTGCATTTCATTATACTATGAGTTATTAGCTCTATGAGTGTTCTATATTCAAACCTGGTGAATCACCTTTAAATTTTAGTTTCTCCTCTTCCCCTTTACATGGTAGTGATTAGATTAGGTTTATTCTTAGCACACTCTGAATTTCACATTCAAAAAAGGAACTAGCCTTATCTAGAGGTTTGATTTCCTTGCAAGGTCCCACACCTAGAAATCACTCCAATGTTTCAATGGATTGTTGCAGCACAATGCTTCAACTCAGGGTGCAAATCCAAGTGACAACAATAACATAGGGCAATCTAAGAAAATTAACATTGTAAACCAAGATAAAAATTTACATAGCGAAGTGCCAATATCGTAAACCTGATATAGGAGGATAAAATAGACAAACAAAATTACTTGCAGATTCAATTTCTTTTTAGCCTCACAGTTTATCATGCCATTTGGAATAGCTAAACTAGTATTTCCATTTGTAGCTGTTTTGGCCTAAACCCCAATACAAAAGAGAGAAAAACACATCCAACATTCAAATTTTATAGTTAAAAGTCAACACTTAAAACAAGAACGGACAATGCTAAACTCAATTAGAATCACAAAATGTTGGCAAATCCTGACCTCTGTTATCAAGTAGTTGCTAGCATCTTGTGTAGCTAACTATTTTGTCACATTAGTTTCATAAAATACTTCATCCATCTTCTATGAATGACCCTTGTCAAAATCTCTATCATAAAACAAGGATCAAGAAAAATTAGAAGATATCTAGATGCTACAAACACAAGGAATCTTACACAAAGAAGTTCAACCATATTCCCTAAAACCTCATGTGAACTTCTCCCTTGGCTAGGAAAGTAAAATAAAGAATTGCATCCATAGATAAAATCATTCCAAGATCATATTACTTACTTTAAAAAAATAACTCTGACATTGTAAGCTACATTTCTTGCAACACATAGTATTGAAAGGGGAGCAATTGTCTGTAGTACCAAGAATGTTGATTAAAATCAATACAATGCAATAGAAAGTTTATCAAAGAAATCACAAATTAAAAATAGAAATCAAAGAACCTCTACTAATGGAGCATAGTAGGGTGCACAAGCTAGAACAACATGCACATGTGATTGATCTATATCCTTCAAGACCTTCAATTGATCATCAGTTACCTTGTAATCTTGGGATGGCAAATCCCTTTACAAAAGACATTTAGTAAAGACTAAATCTTAAACCTTCTACAATATAAAATAGAAGCACATAAAAAAAAGAAACACTTAGCATCATATGGTATTTAACAATGGGTGCAAATATTGAAATCATAGGCAATAGAAGTATTATCATAGGAAAGAAAATATAATTCTATTCAATTATTGAAACTCAAACCTCTGAAATTTGATTTACAGATCTTCATAACATAATAAGGTGTCTTGTTTATTGGTTAGAAATGTTTACCTAGCTTGACACCAACAACATGATCATGAAGCTTCCTAGGACTGATTAAGCTTGTCTTAGGACCAGGAATCCTCCACATCTCCAAAGCATAATCTTTTTCTTGTATTATGCAAACAGAAACCTCAAAATACTTGCACCCATTAGCAATTAGATAATTTCTTAATTCTTCCTAGGATGAGAGTATCCTAACAAGGACACCATGATAGCACAATTTAATTTAGATACCAATGTCCTTGTTAGTACATGCCTAGCCTGGGAAGATTTAATAAATTATCTAATTGCTAATTGACGCAAGTGTTTTGAGGTTTTTGTTTCCACAATGTTAGAAAAAGATTATGCTTTGGAGATGTGGAGGCTTCTTGACCTTGAGACAAGCTTAATTAGTCCTAGGAAGCTCCATGATCATGTTGTTTGTGTCAAGCCAGGTAAAAATTTCTAACCAATAAACAAGACACCTTATTATGTTATGAAGATTTATAAATTCAATTTTAGAATCTCAAATTTCAGCAACTGAATAGAATTATATTTTCTCTCCTATGCTAATACTTCTATTGCTTGAGATGTCAAAATTTGCACTCATTGTTAAATACCATATGATCCTAAGTGTTTCTTTTTTTTTCTTTTTTTTTTTCTATGTTTGTATTGTAGGTTTAAGAAAGTCTTTCCTAAATGTCTTTCATAAAGGGATTTGCCATCCCAAGATAACAATGGTAATTGATGATCGATTGAAGGTGTGGGAGGATACAAATCAATAACATGTGCATGCTGTTTCATCTTTTGCACCATACTATGCTCCATAAGTAGAGGTTCTTTGATTTCTATTTTTACTTTCTATTGTATTGTATTGATTTCAATAAGCATTCTTTGTATTACAAACAAGTGTTCCCCTTCCAATATTATGTGTTGCAAGAAACAGAGCTTGTAATGTCAGAGGTGGTTTTTTTAAGTAAGTAATATGATCTTGGAATGATTTTATCTATGGATGTAATTTTTTATTTTAATTTCCCAGCCAAGCGAGAAGTTCACATGAAGTTTTAGGGAATAATGGTTCAAGTTCTTTATGTGTAAGATTCCTTTGTTTGTAGTGTATGGATATCTTCTAATTTTTCTTGATTCTTATTTTATGAAAGATATCTTGACGATGGTTATTAATAGAAGATGGATGAAGTATTTTATCAAACTAATGTATAACAAAGATATCAGCTACACCTAATGTTAGCAACTACTTGCTAACCGAGGTTAGGATTTGCCAACATTTTGTGATTATGATTGAGTTTAGCATTGTCCGTTCATGTTTTAAGCATTAACTTTTAATTTTAAAATCTGAATTTTGGATGTGTTTGTTTTTCTTTTGTATTGGGGTTCAGGCCAAAGCAGTTGCAAATGGTAATACCAGTTTAGCTATTCCAAATGGCATGACAAACTTTAAGTTTGAAAAGAAATTGAATCTGCAAGTAATTTTTTTAATACTTTTTATCCTCCTATCCTAGGTTTACAATATTGATACGTGGCTATGTAAATTTTTATTTTTAATTTTATATATAGTCCATCTTTTGGGTTATCTTCTAGGTATATACTATATACAGTGGATTGTTAATTGTCTAAGATTGTCTAATGTTATCTTGGTTAAAATTTTTAATTATACTATCTTAATTTACAAAATGAAATCATTGATTTTAATTTTTTTTATCAATATTCATAATTTTGATTGTTTTTCAGCATCAAAATTTACTTCCACACACATGCCCCACCCATGTTCTTGTGGATAATCAAGACCCAAAGTCATTTAGGCAACTTTTATAGCAAGAAAAACCTAATTCCCCCCTCCTTACAATGCTCATATTTAAGCATGTGTGAAGGTTCCTCAATATTCTTATGGAGCTTCACTTGTAGAGTCTTCTAATTCTTTACTAGAGATTCAATTTCTGAACCAAGTGATAATGGCTCCCCTGGATCTAAGAGGAGGGTGAAATTAATGTAGAGCACACAAAGAAAATGCTTCAAAACAGGGGTGAATACCCATCAAACCCACAGTACAGAGAGATTAATGCTTAATTAGCTTTCAATACCCTCCTCAAGGTCCAAACAATACTGAACCACACACATTCTTCACTATCAGTGAGACATCATACCATCAGAGAGCTTAAAAATCCATCAGCCGATAGGCCAATGCCACCATGACTCCGTCTTCTCGCTTTTGACTGACACCCCAATTTGTTGACTCACTATTGACAGGATTTAATACCATTGGTAAACACTGACCAAGGTCTGCTGATACGCTGATACAACCCGTCGTCAGTGAGACTCCAAACATCAGCGAAGCCTTAAGTCCTTTAACTGATATATTGATGCATTATGTTGCCTTCGGCGAGACTTCCTTCATCGGTGAACTCTAGTTTCGCTAGGCTGATACACCAATGGATTCTTCGTCAGTGTCACTCACCCCTTGTCACCCTGATATAACTTGATCGGCAAGATCAACACTGTCGGCTCAACATCACGTTATCTACCCGATGGTTTTTGTCACTCTGATATAACTACACAAACATCAAACAACTTATACAGAAACAATAAAAACTCAACAAAACGAAAAATGATCTACTCCTAAGGAAGTCATTCCACTGATTTTGAAGAAATCTCAACTAGTGAAATGCTTCTGATCTACATTCTGTGCAACAGAACCTTAGATATACATGATAGAATAGAATTTCTTATTCCTCAAAAAATACACATACAAATTGATTCTCTGTCTATGTCTGTTCTTCTCTATATATATTTTCCTTAACAAACACAGACCGACTATATAGACTCATGTCGGTAGTTACATAAGATGGAAGGCAAATCGCCCTACAACCACTGGGTGTAGCACTACCAATGGGTGAATTCACACTTTGGAAGTCATCATCTTTCAACAACTGATTCCTTCTTCCACCATCATGGGAACTAGTTGCCTTCTTAGGGAATTTGCTCATGGTATGGCCTACTTGATTGCAGCCATAGCATCTACTAGTGAAAACTCTGGGTCCTTTGCCTGCACCACCACCTCTACCTCTGCCATTTGGTCTTCTCCAACCTCTAAAACCACCATTTCTATGTTCTACATCAAAATGAGACTCTTGATGACTTGGGTTTTCATTTCTACTTGACCGTCCTCTACCAAAACTGCCTCTTCTCCTATTATTTCTACCACCTCTTCCTCTAGTGTTTTGATCACTCTTTCTTTTCAACTTCTCCTCTGCCCTAGAGGCTAATTGAAAACACTCATCCACTGTTTTAGGAACCACCATATTGAATTCATCTTGTATGTTATACCTCAAGCCATCAAGATATCTAGCCACCATCTCTTTCTCCTCCTCCTTGTGATTGACTCGCATGCTCAATCTATGAAATTCTTCAGTATATGTAGCCACATCCATATCCTTTTGTCTAAGATGATTAAACTTCCTAATGGTCTGCAACTCATAATCAGATGGCATGAACTTGTCTCTTAGCATGGCCACCATTCTACTCCATTTGGTGATAGGGTTCTTTCCAACTTTCTCTCTTTCACCTTGCGTATAGTTCCACCAAACTAGGGCAGAACCTCTCAATCTTGTCTTAGCAAACTTGACTTTCTTGCTGTCACTACACTCCTTGAAGTCAAAATAGTTGCACATGGCTTCAATCCAATCCACGAGGACATCTCCATCTAGTTTCCCATTAAATGTAGGAATATCCATCTTTAGATCGCCACTATCTCCATGAGCACCTTTGAGTGCATTCAAGAATGCCTTTTGGTCTACAGACATATCTTGTTCTTGAGGGCTCTCCTCTGCCTCTTCTTCTTCTTCTGCATCAGAAGCAATTCCATCCTCTTTACTCTTACCCTTGGACCTCTCTTCTTTCAACCTTGCTTCAAGCATCTCCTCTACCATCTTCTTGATGGCTTCCTATCTCATAGACTTGGGAGGCATTGTGCTAGCCTCAGTTTCTATCTCCTCGTCTGACATACACTACTCCAATTCAAATATTGGCTCTGATACCAATATAATGTAGAGCGCATAAAGAAAATGCTTCAAAATAGGGGTGAATACCCATCAAACCCACAGTACAGAGAGATTAATTCTTAATCAGCTTTCAATACCCTCCTCAAGGTCCAAACAATATCGAACCACACATTCTTCACTATTGGTGAGACATCATACCATTGGCGAGCTTAAAAATCCATCGGCCGATAGGCCGATGCCACCATGACTCCATCTTCTCGCTTTTGACCGACACCCCAATTTGTTGACTCACTATCGGCAGGACTTAATACCGTTGGCAAACACTGACCAAGGTCTGTTGATACGTCGATGCAACCCGTCGTCGGTGAGACTCCAAACATCGGTGAAGCCTTAAGTCCTTTAACTGATATACCAATGTGTTATGTTGCCTTTGGCAAGACTTCCTTCGTCGGTGAACTCTAGTTTCGCTAGGCCGATACACCGATGGATTCTTCATCAGTGTCACTCACCCCTTGTCACCCTGATATAACTTGATCAGCAAGATCAACACTGTTGGCTCAACATCACGTTATCTACTCGATGGTTTTTGTCACTCCAATATAACTATGCAAACATCGAACAACTTATAAAGAAACAATAAAAACTCAAAAAAACATAAAATGATCTACTCCTAAGGAAGTCATTCCATTGATTTTGAAGAAATCTCAACCAGTGGAATGCTTCTGATCTATATTTTGTTCAACAAAACCTTACTCAGATATACATGATAGAACATAATTTCTTATTCCTCAGAAAATACACATACAAATTGATTCTCTGTCTATGTCTGTTCTTCTCTATATATATTTTCCTTAATGAACACAAACCAAGTATATAGACTCATGTCGGTAGTTACATAAGATGGAAGGTGAATTTCCCTACAACCACTTCTGCCATTCGGTTACACCCATTCAGTTCGGTTACAATCTTTAACGACATGTATACAAACTTAATGTTATGCCATTACTCAGCCAAGTATGATTCAATATGGCACTAAGGCCTTACAAACATGACACTTTGGACATAATAGAGCATGCATGGAATCCTCTTGATTCTTAGGTCTCAAGGTGCTCTTGCACTAGAAATCCCTAAATCTGAATATGATCCAGGCATGAGGCAATGACTTCTCATTTTATAGCATGGCCAAGATCCTGGGCAGCATGAGTTCAATTCCTATGAACCTCCTTTATTGAGGTCTATGGCACAAAGTAATCTACCACCTAATCAACTTCTTGTTGGATTTGTGGGAGCAAGGAAGATGTGTCCATAGATTCTAAAAACATCACATGGAAGCACACTTGATTCTGAATCTCAATCATTTGACACATGTCATTTGAGGAACAATTATTTTTGTTTCAGCCCTGAAAATTCTTTGCCCACAAATAGGAATACCCATGAATTCAAGATATCACTACCTAAAATGGTGTGTAATCACATGGGGCATTTTTCTTAATGAATGCATTTTAGAATGGAGATTTTTGGCTTTTGTGCACTACAGATGTTGTTTAGTTGGATTCTCTATTAAAATATCATTTTGATAGCATGTTATTGTTCTAGTGGGTATGAATTGACAATATAATTGTTTCAATTTGACATACATTCTTTTGGTGAGATTCATGGTAAGTTTTTGGTGGGGATGATGAACTCAAGCATGGGTACATGCAATGTGACTATTCTTCTCTCTAGAATCATCCAATGAATCACTCATGAGCGAGAAGCTAGCTTGAGATGACAAAAGACCTCCTGCCTTTATTGCCTCCAAACTCCAGTATGACCCTACTTCATTTTTTAAAAAAGATATTCCTCCTCACTATCATGGCAGGGAGTGTTTTCTTGATGTTTTCGCTCATTGAATACAATTTATTTAGACATGTCCACTTTTTTGACAATAATAGCATTTGTATTTTTTCCCTTTTAAAATGTTAGATTTCTTCTTAACAAGCAAAGTAGTTTCCTCAATAATTGAATAATCTTTTTTTATCGATAAACACTTTTGACTAGAGCTATATGCACTTTTCTGACATTAACACCTGACATGAATGCTTGCAACAACACTGGAGGTTCAAATCCATGAGCTCGTTGGCCCAATGAAGGCCCATAGCTTGCGAGCACAATAGCCCATGGAAGGAGCAAGACCTGTGAGCATGTTAACCCAACAAAGGCACAAGCCTGTGAGCTCTTTGGCCCAACACGGGTTTGAACCTTGGTGGTTTTCACTACAACTGAGCGACTTGACCACTGAACCATTTCCTTAAAGACATAATTGAATGATTTTTACTTACTCTACTTTCTTCATCAATCAAAAAAGAAATCATAGTTTCCAAACTAAGATTAATTTTGTTTAATGTAAAAATAATATGATAAAAAATTGAATGCATACTACTAAGTAAGATTACTTTAGCAGCATCATCATCGACCATAGATTTTGCACCTACAAGTCGATTAAGAAGGGAATGAAATGTACTAATATGTTGAACAACACTACCACCTTCTTTCATCTTCAAACCAAAATGTTTTTGCTTAATGGACATTTTAGTACTTGAAGCTTGTGAACCAAATAAAGAACTAAGTCCATCCCATAGTTGCTTTGAAGTTTTTGTTAGATTAATATGATGCAAATATGCATCAGATAATCCAAGATGAATCAATGATGTGGCCCTACGATCTTTTGCTATACACTTTATTGCTTCATCTACATTTTATGGTTTTGTAATAGTCTGAACCACAATGTCCCATAAATCTTTTTCAATTAGAAGTAATTGTATCTTTACTTGCCATGTATGAAAATCATATCTTTAGTTAGGGCCAAGCCAAGAGTTGCCTGTGGGTGACTGCGATGATGGAGGGGACACATAGAAGGTGGCGACAAGGTGTTTGACAGGTGGTGGGAGTCTAGGAGAGGCGGAGGAAAGTGGAAGTCGATACTGGGGGAAGTGGAAGTTGACGCCAGAGGGAAGTGAAAGTCAAAGCAGGTGGCAGAAGGTAATTACAGTAGGCGGCAATGATACTAAAGGAAGTGGCGATGGCCAAGCGCAGGCAGTGAATGTGATCTAAATAGAGGGTGTTTAGGGTTTAGGAGATCGGTGGTAATGAATATGCAAGCGGCGAATGGGAGAGTTGCAGGTGGTGCTGCTATGGAGTTAGGGATTTGTAGCAAGGGTGGCAGTGTACAACAATGGCCACTAGGGTTTGTAAACAATTTATGATGGCAGGAGTTTGAAGATAGTCGGGGGCATTTTGACAGCCTTCAAAATCAAAATAATTACCTGCAAACAGTCGATCTTACCTACATACAAAACACAAAACCAAAGTTGAAATCCAACAGAGGGGCTCTATGGATCTGTATGGTACGAACCCGTATGGATCTATACTATACGGCTATACCATGGTATAGATCTAAAGCTAGGTCGGCTATGAGATTCAATCAAGCAATAAAAGGGAGTTAGAACTTGAAAAGTCTTCGATAAGAAATCGGAGCTGATCACAAAATAAATCCCATTTAATTCCAAAGTCGGGTTCATAATCAGGGAAATATCTTTGATCTCAAACCAAATCCAATCTCACTCATAAATCTAACAAAAATATATATGAAATCTAGATTTGTAGTGGAAGTTTGAGTATTAGAAAACTTAAGGTTCCAGATCTAATAGAGTTTAAAATTAGATTGGAATCAATTGTGGGGTCTGCAGGTTTGTCAGGAGGAAAAGGTAGTGAATCTGGACATGAAATTGATTAAACTAGGTTGAAGACAGAGGTTGTGTTTGGTATGCAATTTTTGCCCAAATTCAGATTTATTTTGCCCAGATTTAGTCCCTTTTCTCCGTGTTCTTCACTGCAGAGGTTTTCTTTGCCAAATAAACCATTTAAATAACAATTTTGCCTAAATAGAGGTATTTGTGATTTCAAATTTGAATGATTTTTCATAAATTGCCTTGCTTTTTTCTTTTTTTAAAAAATAAGGTTTTGTTTTTCAAGAAAAGCTATATTTAAACATGTTTTAAAAAAAAAAAATTAAAAAAAAAAATCTAAGTTTTTTTAGAAAATCTATATTTAGACCTATTTTAAAAAGCTTTTTTTACAAAAAACTAAATTGCTCCTCTTTGTAAAGTTTAATTGTCCAAATTCTTTGGCAAATTAAACTATAAAGTGCATTTAAAATGTGTAATAGGCAATTTTTTCCCACGCACTACTTATAAAGTGCCACAACTAGGGGGGGTATTCAAATAATCTTATGGCATCTTATTAGGTTAAGTTGTCTTCTCTTACGCATTGCTTGCAACATGGAGTATTCAGGGGGGCTCTTGTGTGTCATGTCTTTGAACACTTCCTTCCTTCCTACCCTTCTTATGCATTGAGATTATGGTCTCGGTTTCATCATGGGTTTCACTCCTCATCTTACCATGGTAATCTTGGAGAAGGCCAATTATGATTCTTGGCAAAATGACATCCAAACACACCTCAGATGGCTTAATCTTTTGCCTTATCTCTATGGACTCATGCCTGAACCAAACACACCAAGGAGAAAATAAGCTTGGGGAAATATCATCGACCATGTAGTAGGTTTGATTTGTCTTAGTGTTGATCCTGACACTCTCAGTGATGTATTAGACATTGAGTGTCCTTACACACTTTAGACTAGAATTTGGGAGATTCACAGAGATCCTGATATCTCTCCATTCCCAGATGATCCTACTACAGATTGTCTTCTTCCTCTTCCTAAATCAGACAACATACCCTTTGATGATGATACTTTAGAGGAGTTTGAGTATATTTCAAGTCTTAGATGGTCAAATGACATACGAACTTCTCTTCATGCTTCTACACCTATTGCTTTGGTAGAGTTCAATGTCATTCCTTTGAGAGCCTCTAGTGACTCTTTGTACTAGGACATCAAGAATTCATCTCTTTCATCTACAAGTAAGGACACTCCTACAGTACCTACTACCCCCACTTCTGAGTTTAGTGTTGCTCCTTCGAGAATTTCTAGTGATTCATTACAACAGGGTCATATTCAAGATTCACTTCATTGGGACACACTTCTAGTAGACATATCTTGGTTGTTTGTAGAGTCTTACATATCAAATCTTGATGACACCTTGGAGGATCTCATCTTACTGTTTGATGACAGTTGTCTTGCACCTATTAATACTACAGAGTTCAGAGAGGCTTTACCGAGGGCTTCCAGTGATTGTTTGCAGGACATCTCATGGGATTTGCTTTGTAGCCACATGGCATGCATTGACATTCCAAATCCATACATCAGTTCTTTGGATCCTATTCTTCATCTGTCTTCACATGTTTTTGAGAGGTCACTTGAATTAGTTAGGACTAAGCCTCTTGATTTAATTGTGACTCATTTTGACAACAGCATGACGATATTTGAGTAGTATTCTAAGATAGGGTACATCATGACACTTACCACCTCACCTTGCTTCTTTGAGAATTCACCATTGGAGTTGTTTCTTCCTAAGGGGAGAAATGTCATTTGCCAAAAATGGATCATTTTCAGTATTCATACAGGGGCATTCTCTTTTGGCATAGGGGCTACTTCATTGTGGGAGGGCTACATAGTCTCTTTGACTCTCATATGGGGGGTCATATCTGCATCATCACAATCAAAGTGACATCTTTTTTGTCTTGGTGCAGAGTTATCATCTTTGAGGA
The DNA here is from genome assembly GCA_027924645.1 of Cunninghamia lanceolata. Lineage (NCBI taxonomy): Eukaryota > Viridiplantae > Streptophyta > Pinopsida > Cupressales > Cupressaceae > Cunninghamia > Cunninghamia lanceolata. The sequence goes on from BSBN01001048.1 coordinate 14,790,829, forward strand.
GGCTTCCTAGGCTTCTTCATTTTCTTTCTCCCTTTTGGAGGGAAGTTTTACCCATAGAGTTTTCTTCCTTTCTCCACTTTATGAGAGATTGCATTGTATTGCATTGTACATGTGTACCTGATTAGGCCTAGTTGTCAGGACCCATCTTCTTTCCTCACCTAAGCTTTTCTTAAGAGGCGGTGTTAGTGTTATTAAGCTCACTTCATAGACTATATTTAGCTATACTAAATTTAGATGTTGTGCTTTAATTAGCACATCTATGTTTATAACAGGTGTCTAACTCAGCTTATCCTAAGTTAAGTAGTTGCATGCCTAACTTTGGGCCACTACTATTCTTAGGCTAGCTTTCTTATTTATGACACATCTATTCTTAGAGAGACTCTTGCCTATATGTACTCATTCATGTGATCTAATACATCATCTAGTTTGCTTTGCATATTGCTTATATCTTTGATAGCTTTAAGTGTGTGATTGTTCATCTCTCATGACTCATGTTAGTGTTTGCAATCTTGCATGAATATTCTTAGTTTCCACATTCCATTATGTTGCTGGCTATGTCATGAATATGGTCATTTCCAGTAGATGTGTCCTAAATCTAATCCTGTGAGTTCGGCAAGAAATGTGCCGCTTCGTGCTACTCCCAATCAGGATAAAGGAAAAGTACCTATGATGGAAGACAAAGAGGGGTTTATCCCAATTAAGGTTTGGAACAACGGACGAGGACAAAAGAGAACATTAAAGGATATGCAGACAGGCAAGGTGTTTAATAGATTTGATGTGTTGGAAGACTTGGATCTATCTGAAGGGATCCTTGTAGGGATGCAGCTGGAGTAGGATCCTATGGGGTTGAAACATTTAGTTGTGGTGATGGATGGCAGTACTCCTATAGGTGCATAGGATGGAGGCCCACATGCTTGAATGGACACAGATGTTCCTATTGGGACATGAAAAAACCAGCTCCCAAAATACCTTATTTTGCCCCCAAAAAAGCCCAAAATTCACAATTTATGCCTTTATAATTAAAATCCCTCATATATACTTGATGAGAGAGATCTTTTATAGGGGTTTTTAGTTCAAAATCTTCTAAGTATAATGTCTTTGTTTCTTCCCTTTGAAAAATGGACATTCAAGGCCTTTATTGACAAATAAAAAAAAGTGTGAACTGGGGAACTAGTTCAGGAGTTTATCTTTTTATCGATTTGGCAATTTATTGATAAGAAAATAGGAAGGCAAGAAAAAAGGTGAAGGAAAGAGATTCTTCATTGGAAATGAGGCATCCAAAGTCTTTAGTTGGTGAAATTGTTGGTTCTTGAACCAACAAGTTCACCGACTTAAGTTTTCACCGATTGAAGAAAAGTGATGGGAGAAGCTTAAAAGTTTCTAAGGAAAGAGAAAAAGTCATAAGGTAAGCATTGTCAGTAAAATTTCTGGTTCGTCAACCTAGAGGTTTGCCAGTTTGAGAGTTCACTCAGTTTCTAGTTTTCCAACAAAAAGGTGAAGGAAAAGGTTTAAAGAAAGAGGAAAAAGATTGAAAGTGGTGATGTTTATCAGCCAAGTTCTTGTCGATGAAATTGGAGGTTTGTGAACTTCCAATTTTGTCAATCGAAGGTTTTGTCGACAGGGAAAAAGGCTAATGATGGAAGAAGACAAAGAAGAAATGAGTAGAGAAAGGGGAAGTTTGCAAATGTCTAAATTTGTCAATAACGCAAATAGAAAAGAAGGAAAATGACTAAGGCAAAAAGATAAGGAAAGGATTTACTGGCAAACCGGGGGAAACTCGAACTCACCAAACAGTTTGAATATTTCAAGGTTAGCTGATAAGGCAATTGGCTAACAAATAAAAGAAGGGGAGCTTCTTCCATGGTTCGAAAAAGGTGAAAAATGCCAATAAAAAGGAAGACAATAGAAAGAGAAAAATAAAGAAAGAAGTAGTTCGTGAAAGTTGAAATCCACTGACTAAAGGAGAAAGTGAGAAGATAGAGACAAGGCAACAGGTCTAAAGTTTGCAAAAATGAAGATTTGCCGATAAGGCACAAAGGAGGCTAAGAATGAAAATTTTTGTGCCAAACAATAGGGGGTGTTTCCCATGGTTCATAAAAGTGAAAGTTTCCTGACAAAGTGAGTAGAAGAGGGAAATGAAAGAAGTTTGTGATAAAGGAAAAAGGCCAACAAAAGAAAGGAAGGACACCTAGCATGTAGAAAGGTACAGTAAAAAACCAGATGGCCCAAAACAGAAAATTGGACAACACTTTTGAAGTGTTGTAAAGGATTTAAAAGTGGTAATTCCTTAAAAGGCATCTCGTGATCACAGGATTTGTACATGCTAATTTGTACTTAGAAATTTATGATTCTGCAGAATAGTGTCATGCAGGTGGTTGACATAGTAAAATTCTTCAATACATAGGTACACTTGGAGGACAAATTGGATAAATCAAGTGTTACAAGTGTCAGAATAAGGATTTAAACCTTCCCTCTTTATTGTTCCTAGTAAGCAAAGAGTGCAAGCAATTTTCTTCTGACATTTTTAGTATTGTTAGGGTGTGGGGTTTCTTTCCAAATGTGTAGATTTTCTGACATTGCCATGGGTCTAACTTTAATGTAGCATGGGTTTCTTGTTGATTGGTTTTCCAACACCCTGGTCTACACAGTCTAAAAGGATTGCTATATATACATGATAAAAAGATGTTTTTAGGGTTGGCTGTTGAACCAATTGTCTGGTCTAGAAGTGCCTACGGAGCATTTTCTGGCATCAAATCACATTAGTCTACCTGTAAGTGAAGGGATGTATTCAACATAGTGTAGGAAGGTTGTGTAAAGCATATATGAATCTAATAGAATGTCTCTAGGGGAGTTTGTAGTGATTTTGGTAAATGTATAATCATACTTATATGTTTTCCCTTACCACATTTTTTGGCACGATTGTAACCAAGGTTTGGAGGTGTATGACAACATCCAAGTTAATACAAGGCTTTGTATTTTCCATTCTTTTGTTGCATATGAGTCATTGTATTTCTGGTGTAGGAGCACCCCTTCAACAAGATAAATATGCACAAGAGGGGGAAGAATAAAGCTCTTATATGTTTTAGATATTTCATGTTACCATGTAGCATTTGTATGTCATTGTCAAATGTAGCATTTTATGTTGACATTTCATGTTTCAATATCTCTCTTCCCGAGGCCAGTATTTAGCATCATGGATAACAGCAGATAGTTGGGTTATGTGTAGGATTAAATCTAATGTGTCGTATTATCTGATGTTTTGCTGTCTTATGCAAAACAGGTACCGTGTGATTAATTAGGGTTCTTTTTGTTATAATATTGGTTTTTGCAACATCCCGAAAATAGAGGAGAGAGGAGTTGGGGATAGAAAAATAGATGGAGGTGGTGGTAAAAATAGTTTGCCTTCCACCTTCTAAAATTATCAAATGTATGAAGCTGGAATGTAGAAATAGTAATTCTGTCAGTTGTGTTTTACAAAGTTTGGATTCTATGTAAATACTCTGTATATCGAATAATTCTATGTATATTATCTGTATAGAATTGTTTTTGTATTTAATTTAGTTTTTGTTGGCGGGATGCACGATTGAAACCATTCCACTTGTGGATTTTTGTGAAATCAGTGGAATGGACTGTGTACATTAGTTTTCTATTGGTTTTCTTTTCATTTGTGGTCATGGCAGAATAGAAGCTGCGGAATCTGTTGCAGAGGAAGTTATCGGCGGAAAAATTCGAATATACATTTTATGTATATCTGTCCATTTTATGCCAGGGACAGTCTGTGAGTATATCACATTTGCATGCGAGTATCATCCTATGTATATGCTGTGAAGAAGGGTATGTATAAAAGTCTTTTTGGGTTAAGTTTATGTTGTTCACGAATATACAATTCTTGTATCTATCGCAAATGTATGAAGGTACATTTCCTATGTATATCGATATAAGGATATCAAGAAGACAACTCCTGTGTATGTCAAAATTGTCTGAGGAGATACATTTCTTGTGTATACGTTGATTGTATATCATAGGCAGTGTATGTGTATATTGCTATTATATGTGAGTATCAGTTTGTGTGTATACTGCTATTGCATGTCAGGGTTGTATGTTGTAAAAGCATGTCTTGAGTGTACATTCGGATGATGCAAAGGGTTGGATGCAAGGAGTGACCGGTTGAACCGGGAGAGAGAACCAGCGATAGGAAGTTGTCGGATGTATGTTTCGATTGTATATTTTAGTTGTATGTGGAAACATACATTTGTTTTGGAAACAATTGATGACTGGTTGTAGCGGTCAAAGCAAGTGAAGATATAATGAATTAACGCTGATAGAAGGTCAGGAATTGTATATACAAGCCAAAGTCTTCAGCGTGAGAAGAACCCATCGGGAAAGATTTCAGGAATCACAGCGAATGGCAGGGTGGTGCCGATAGAAAACATATCGGTGTGAGAAGAAGTTTCGGAGTGACATTTCGTAAAGAGGCCGATGGTATAATGTTTGGCCGATGCATAGGAAGGTTTTGGTGTGAGGGAAACCATCGGGGAGACAGAAGATAGGGAGGCCAACAAGGTAAGTTAGGCCGACAAGGAAAGAGTGCAAGAGTTTTGGTGAGACATTTGAGATCTCTTGCCAATATTGACAGAAATACCATTGTGTGTGTTTCCGCTGTGTGCGCTCTGCATCAATTTCTCTTTTGTATTATTAAGTATGTCCATCACATGAAAATCTATTGAAGTCACATATTTGAATATATCTCTAGTTCCATTGATCCTCTATTGTATATTTTCTTTCCTCCTTGCATTCTATGACTCTGTTGCCCGGAGAAGGCACTAGTCCATATTGGAGAGGGATCAATCACTCTTTCAAAACAAACAAATATTTACTAATGGTTTAAGGGAAAAACCAACTTTCTAGTGCATGTACATTCACACAGTTGAATCAGCTATATAGGGGTCTTGTAACAAGCAATTGTTCTTAGCTTAGTGACATATTTGGGGCTAAGAAGGTGATTTGGGTTCAGTTGTTCATATATTTTAGTTGTTCATCTAGTTTTGATGTCAATACCTACTTAGGTATATCCCTTGGAATATTCCTCCAGAGTTTAAGCTGAGATCAAAGTACAGAAGAGTCTACCCACTCTTGTTAGTTTGTCAAAATTGCCCCTAACTTGTTGATAGACCTCTTTCTATCACTCTAATGACAATCCTTGGCCTAGGTGATTTAGAAATGTTTTAGAGTTTTGTGTTGCAGTCATTTTGGGAACCAACATTTTGGCATCATTGTCAGGGAAGAGTAAAGTGCTAGATTAGAAAGATTTGAAGACTCTACTGGTGTGAGCAACCCAAAATTAGTTTAGTAGCCTTGAAGATTAGTCACGCTTTGAGGGTTTTCCTCATTCAATGAGGTGGCAACTCTGTTGTCAAAAGAAAACAAAGTGTTCTTGTGTGCACATTTCAAAGACATTATAGCTAGTTAAGGTACATGTTTTTCTTCTATCTTTTCCATGGTTTCTTTCTTAGTAAAGGAACATGTTATTTTCTCTCCTTTTTCCTGCACAAGTGGTTTGTAGTCAGTCATGGCCAATTGGTATGAACATGGATACCCTAGGGAGGCTTCTTCCTATGCATCTTCTTATGTTGTAGACCCTAGGAATTATATGGCTTTTGACCATATGAATAGTGCATTTTCCAATCATGGACCTGCCAATTATACAAACACAAACCTATTTGCATCCTTGCATAATCAAAATGAGTCGACTAGGTTGCAACATGAAATTGAAAAAGAAAAGTGCTCAGTTGTTAGAATCTTTGTTGTAGAAAGAAAAATAATTAGACAACCAAATCAGGCTACGTTAATCCAGGCTGCAGTCCAATCCCCTTCCTACTATTCCTAGTTTCTCTTTTCCTTAGCCTCCTCCTATTGCAAATGAAAATACATACAAACAACTGGATCTCTCATGGGTCGATTATGAAAATCAATCCATGTCTAAAAAGATCTACTATCAGATGCCATTATTTGATGGGTGTGAGGTTTATGATGGAAAGGCACATATTGAGCCTTTTTTAGACTTCATGGATACATTCCAGTTTGAAGATGAAGATATGTGGATGTGATTCTTTGTTAGATCCCTAGGTCGTGTGGCAAGAAAGTGGCTAGTTAGTTTCCTTGACCAGCATTTTGCTTCCTGGGATCAATTAGTGGATGCATTTGAAGACTTTGCAAGTAATTTAGATCCCATATTTCTTGTCTAGGAACTAGAAGATATTAGAAGGTAGGAAGGAGAGTCTAGTATGTAGCTCAATCATAGATTTGCAGTGGCCTTGTCCCACATCTAAGAGGATTTCAAACCTGATCTTCCTATTTGTATTGACATGTATCTGAGAGCTTATGATGTTACCTTAAGCTCAAGTTATATACGAGAGGAGTTCAATCTAATAAGAATGCAATGAGCATACCTGTTCATTGATTATGTTGACAGAGTTAAGAGGGATATGATTGCACAATCCTTATCCTTAAATGTAGAAGTGGCTAGTAATGAACAGGTTGTTGGAGGTAACAAGGATGTGGATGCTTCATGTGATCCAAACACAATGTCAAGTGATGATTGTGTGTGCAAGAGGGTAGACGGAGGTGCTGGTGTAGTGTATGACAACGATTCAAATGAAAATAGTAGCGAATAGAGGTAGAAAATAGAGTGAAGTGCACATAGCAAAGGGAAACTGGATTTTAGATATGCACATAGAAAGAAAAATTGCATGAGATAAGAGAAGGAATTATGCAGAGAAGAGTTTTTGAAATGTAAGAGATTGGAAGAACATAGCCCATGTGAGGGGCATGTGCAGCTATGAGAAGCATATGAGATTTCCTCTAATTTTGAGAGGCCATTATTGTAATGTTGTTGCAGATTTGTAGTTTTGTTTATTGATGCAAATAAGTTGCAATATAGAAGAATTTGTTGGTGTTTGAATTTGTGTAAAGAATGAGTTTTCTAAAGATTTTGGGATTAAAATAAAGCATGTTGTTTTTGTAAGAAAAATTTTCTGGTTATATATTCCTGTAGATGAATATTAGAACTTTGTCTGTGCAAATTTTCAAAGGAAAAGAATATGTTTTCCTTGTTCAAATTTTTGTCAAAAAAGTGGTTTGTGAGCAAGTTTGGATGTTTGTGTGGAAGATTTGTGTGTTGGGAAGAGGGTATGAGATCCCTCTTGTATTAGATGACAAATGCTTTCTACATTAAAGTCATTATTGATTGATTAATATTTAAATACATTATAACTTAAGATGACAATTCCATCATGTTTACATCGTCCCATACAATATGTTTGATACAAAATTCGGCCACTTAGTCAATTCTTTCTTATTTATAAGGTTTTCCTCCACCCTTTATAAGTTATACTTATTATTTAAATCTTGGACTGTTGGGTATGTTTCTTACTAATAAAATATTTTAGTTATTCCAATATTTATGAGATGGTGATATGCATGTCGCTATTAGGCTTTCTACATTAAATTTCATTATTGATTGATTAATATTTAAATATTATAACTTTATGACAATTTCATTAGGTTTAATTTAAAATTGATTAAGACCTTCCTACAACCAGTTAAATTTGGGTGTCTTTGGGGGATGTCACATAGCTTTACAGTGAAAGCAAAACACATACATATATCTACAAAGGAAAATTCATGGTTAAGAAAAAAATATGTTAAGGTCCATGCTGCCTCCCTTATTACATGCATCATTTTTTTTCAATCCACACAAGGGTCAGTAACTAGCTAGTGCTTCCTCTAATAGACATTAAATGTCTCATGGAAAAAGAATACCTGAGAGTGAAGAATAGTCACGTTGCATGTACCCATGCTTGCGTTCATCATCCCCACAAAAAACCCTACCATGAATCTCACCATAAGAACATATGTCAAACTGGAATAGTTATAATGTCAATTCATACCAACTGGAACAATAACATGCTCTCAAAATTATATTTTAACAGAGAATCCAACTCAACATTTGCAATGCACAAAAGACAAAAATATTCATTCTGAAATACATTCATTAAGAAAAATGTCTCATGTGAGAACACACCTTTTTAGGTAGTGATCTCTTGAATTTGTAGGTACTCTTGTTTAGGGGCAAAGAGTTTTCAAGGCTGGGACAAAAAAAATTGTTCCTTAAATGACATGCATCAAATGATTGAGATTCAGAATCAAGAGTTATTCCATGTGATGTTTTTAGAATCCATAGACACATCTTCCTCGCTCCCACAAATTCAACAAGAATTTGATTAGGTGGTAGATTGCCTTGTGTCATAGACCTCAATAAAGGAGGTTCATAGGAGTTGAAGTCACCCTGCCCAGGATCTTGGCCATGCTGAAAAATTAGAAGCCACTGCCTCATGTCTAGATCATATTCAAATTCAGGGATTTCATCCTCCTCTCTACTAGGGGAGCCATTATCACTTGGTTTTGAAATTGAATCAGTTGGTAAAGAATTAAAAGACTCTACAAGTGAAGCTCCATGATAATATTGAGGAACCTTCACACTTGGTTGAGTATGGAGAATTCTAAGGATGGGGTAATCAGTTTTGCTTGTTGCAAGAGTTGCATAAATGACTTTGGGTCTTGATTGTCCACAAGAACATGGGTGGGGCATGTGTTTGGAAGTAAATTTTGATCCTAAAAGACAATCAAAATTGCAAATATATATATATATATATATATATATATATATATATATATATATATATATATATATATATATATATATATATATATATATATATATATATATATATAATTGATTTCATTTTGTGAATTAAGATATTATATTTAAAAATTTTAACCAAGATAACGCAGGACAATCTAAGAAAATTAACAATCTAGTGTATATAGTATATACCCAGAAGATTACCCAAATGATGGACTATATATAAAATATAAATATAACAAGTCACATAGCCACATGTCAATATTGTAAACCTGGGATAGCAGGATAAAATGAAAAAACAAATTTACTTGCAGATTCAATTTCTTTTCAACCTCAGAGTTTGTTGTACCATTTGGAACAGATAAACCATCATTGTCATTTGTAGCTACTTTGGCTTGAACCCCAGTACAAAAGAGAAAAAACACATCCAAAATTCAAATTTTATAGTTAAAACTTAACACTTAAAGAAGGAATGTACAATGCTAAACTCAATCAGAATCACAAAATGTTGGCAAATCCTAACCTCTGTTATCGAGTAGTTGCTAACATCGGGTGTAGCTGACTATTTTGTCACATCAATTTCATAAAATACTTTATCCATCTTCTATAAATGACCCTCGTCAAAATCTTTGTCATAAAAAAAAAATCAAGAAAAATTAGAAGATATCCAGACACTACAAATAGAAGGAATCTTACACATAAAGAAGTTCAACCATTATTCCCTAAAACTTCATGTGAACTTCTCGCTTGGCTAGGAAAGTAAAATAAAGAATTACATCCATAGATAAAATCATTCCAAGATCATATTACATACTTTAAAAAACCATCTCTGACATTGCAAGCTACATTTCTTGCAACACATAATATTGGAAGGGGAACAATTATATATAGTAATAAGAATGTTGATTGAAATGAATATAATGCAATAGAAAGTTTATCAAATAAGTAAGAAATTAAAAATAGAAATCAAAGAACCTATGCTAATGGAGCATAGTAGGGTGTAAAAGTTGGAACAACATGTACATGTGATTGATCTATATCCTTCAGGACCTTCAATCAATCAACAATTACCTTGTAATCTTGGGATGGCAAATCCCTTTAGGAGAGACATTTAGTAAAGACTTTCTTAAACCTACAATACAAACATATAAAATAGAAGCACATAAAAAAAGAAATACTTAACATCATATGGTATTTAACAATTAGTGTAAATATTGAAATCACAAGCAATAGAAGTATTATCATAGGAGAGAAAATATAATTCTATTCAGTTGTTGAAACTCAAACCTCTGAAATTGAATTTAAAGATCTTCATAACATAATAAGGTGTCTTGTTTATTGGTTATAAATGTTTACCTAGCTTGACAAAAACAACACGATCATGGAGCTCCCTAGGACTAATTAAGCTTGTCTTGGAATCAAGAAGCCTCCACATCTCCCAAGCATAAACTTTTTCTGATATTGTCCAAACAGAAACCTAAAAATGCTTGCGTCCATTAGCAATTAGATAACTTCTTAAGTCTTCCCAGGATGGGAGTATCCTAACAAGGACACTATGATAGCACAATTTAATTTAGATACCATTTTCCTTGTTAGGATACGCCTAGCCTAGGAAGATTTAAGAAATTATCTAATAGCTAATTGGTGCAAGCATTTTGAGGTTTTTGTTTGCACAATATTAGAAAAAGATTATGCTTTGGAGATGTGGAGGCTTCTTGGTCCCGAGAGAAGATTAATCAGTCTTAGGAAGCTCCATGATCGTGTTGTTTGTGTCAAGCTAGGTAAACATTTCTAACCAATAAACAACACACCTTATTATGTTATGAAGATCTATAAATTCAATTTCAGAGGCTCAAATTTTAGCAACCAAATAGAATTATATTTATCTCCTATGCTAATAATTCTATTGCTTGTGATGTCAATATTTGCACTCATTGTTAAATACCATATGATGCTAAGTGTTTCTTTTTTCTGTGCTTCTATTTTCTATGTTTGTGTTGTAGGTTTAAGAAAGTTTTTACTAAATGTCTTTCATAAAGGGATTTGTCATCCCAAGATTACAATGGTAATTTATGATCAATTGAAGGTCTAAGAGGATACAGATCAATAACATGTGCATGTTGTTCTAGATTTTGCACCATACTATGCTCCATTAGTAGAGGTCCTTTGATTTCTATTTTTACTTTCTATTGCATTGTATTGATTTCAATCAACATTCTTTGTACTCCAAACAAGTGTTCCCCTTCTAATATTATGTATTGCAAGAAACATAGCTTGCAATTTCAGAGGTGATGTTTTTAAGTAAGTAATATGATCTTGGAATGATTTTATCTATGGATGTAATTCTTATTTTACTTTCCCAGCCAAGCGAGAAGTTCACATGAACTTTTAGGGAATAATGGTTGAAGTTCTTTATGTTTAAGATTCCTTGTGTTTGTAGTATCTGGATATATTCTATTTTTTCTTGATTCTTTTTTTGTGATAGATATCTTGATGATGGTCATTAACAGAAGATGGATGAAGTATTTTATGAAACTGATGTAACAAAGTTGTTAGCTATACCTAATGTTAGCAACTACTTGCTAACAAAGGTTAGGATTTCCAAACATTTTTTGATTATGAATGAGTTTAGCATTGTCCATTCCTATTAAGTGTTAACTTTTAATTGTAAAATCTGAATTTTGGATGTGTTTGGTTTCCTTTTGTAGTGGGGTTTAGGCCAAAGCAACTGCAAATGACAATGCCAGTTTAGCTATTCCAAATGGCAAGATAAACTCTAAGGTTGAAAAGAAATTGAATCCACAAGTAATTGTTTTTATCCTTTTTATCTTCCTATCCTAGGTTTACAATATTGACACATGGCTATGTAACTTGTTATATTTATATTTTATATATAGTCCATCTTTTGGGTAATCTTCAACGTATATACTATATATAGTGGATTGTTAATTGTCTAAGAATGTCCTGTGTTATCTTGGTTAAAATTTTTAATTAAATTATCTTAATTAACAAAATGAAATCAATTTTTTAATATTTATATCAATATTCATAATTTTGATTATTTTTCAAGATTAGAATTTACTTCCAAACACATGCCCTACCCATGTTCTTGTGGACAATCAAGACCCAAAGTCATTTATACAACTTTTACAACAAGCAAAACTGATTTCCTCCTTCCTTAGGATGCTCATACTCAAGCATGTGTGAAGGTTCCTCAATATTCTCATGGAGTTTCACTTGTAGAGTCTTCTAATTCTTTACCAGACGATTCAATTTTTGAACTAGACAATAACGGCCCCCCTAGTAGAGAGGAGGGTGAAATCCTTGAATCTGAATATGATCCAAACATGAGGCAACAAGTTCTCATTTTATAGCATGGCCAAGATCCTGGGCAGTGTGACTTCAACTCCTATGAAGCTCCTTTATTAAGGTCTATGACACAACGTAATCTACCACCGAATCAACTTCTTGTTTGATTCTAAATCTCAATCATTTGATGCATGTCATTTGACGAACAATTCTTTTTGTTCCGGTCCTAAAAATTCTTTGTCCACAAACAGGAATACCCGCAAATTCAAGAGATCACTATCTAAAAAGGTGTGTAATCACACAGGGTGCTTTTTTAATGAAAGCATTTTAGAATGGAGATTTTTAGATTTTGTACATTACAGATGTTGTTTATTTGGATTCTCTATTAAAATATCATTTTGATGGCATGTTATTGTTCCACTGGGCATGAATCGACAATATAACTGGTTCAGTTTGAAATACATTCTTATGATGAGATTCATGGTAGGTTTTTGGTGGGGATGATGAACTTAAGCATCGGAACATGCAATGTGACTATTCTTATCTCTAGAATCACCCCACGAATCACTCAAGAGCGAGAAGCTAGCTTGAGATGACAAAAGACCTCCCACCTCCATTGCCTCCAACCTCCAGTATGATGCTATTTCATTTTCTAAAAAAGATATTCCTCCTCACTATCATGGCAGGGAGAGTTTTCTTGATGCATTACAAAACCACAATCTTCATTTTTAGTTACAACAAGAGCTTTATTTTTCTTCAATTTCCGATCAATGAGATCTTTCACTCATTGAATACAATTTATTTGGACATGTCCACTTTTTTGACATTAACACCTGGCATGAAATCCTGCAACAACGCTGGAGGTTTAAATCTATGAGCTTGTTGGTCTAACAAAGGCCCATAGCTTGCGAGCACAATAGGAAAATGAAGGCGCAAGACTTGCGAGCATGTTAGCCTAGCAAAGACACAAGCCTGTGAGATGTTTTCCCCAGCAGGGGTTTGAACCTTGGTGGTTACCACTACAACAGAGTGACTTGACCACCGAACCATTCCCTTAATAACATAATTGAATGATCTTTACTACCTCTACTTTCTTCATCAATTAAAGAAGATATCACAGTTTCCAAACTGGGATTAATTTTTTTTAATGTAAAATCAATATGATAAAAAAATTGAAGGCATACTACTCAATAAGATTGCTTAGCATCATCATCATCGACTGTAGATTTTCCACCTGCAAGTTGATTAAGAAGGGAATGAAACATACTAATATGTTGAGCAACACTACCACCTTCTTTCATCTTCAAACCAAAAAGTTTTTTCTTAATGTAGATTTTAGCACTTGAAGCCTGTGAACCAAATAAAGAACTAAGTGCATCACATTGTTGCTTTAAAGTTTTTGTTAGATGAATATGATGCAAATATGCATTAGATAATCCAACACAAATCAATGATATGGCCCTATGATCTTTTGCTATATATTTTATTGCTTCATCTACATTTGGTGGTTTCATAATAGTTCCAATCACAATGTCCCATAAATCTTTGTCAATTAGAAGTAACTGTATCTTTACTTGTCATGTATGAATATCATATCCTTCAAATTTAGCAATAATAACTGATTTATCCATTAAAAAAACTTATCACTTCAATTTATCACATGCAATTTCAATTGTAATAAAATGGCCCTCCACTATTTCTCCTTTCTTGAATAAATTGAAACTTTGTATGACATTTCTTTGGATTAAAGTATCACTAGAGAGATTTTGTCACATCTCAAACTTTCTAAACCCTTTGAACTTAGTTATATTTAGAATTATTAGATATTTTATTGTGGTTATGTTATAAATAGGTAATTATCAATGAATAAAAAAGTGAAATATTATCATTCCTTTTTCAAGTATATGATTTGAAAGTTATTAAATGATGAATACAGATGCTTATGTGATGCTTCGACCATGGATTTTTGGTTACTAACCTATTAATCAGAAATTGAGTTGAACAAGTGTAGGTGTGTGTCAAAGGCAAGGTCTTGGTTAAGGTAGAGGCAATATGGCCACTCGGCAAGAATTGGATGGAGAAAACCTTGATGCTTGCACACACAAACACGTAGCTCATATTGCATTTACATTTTTATCATTTCATGGAGTTACCTCTGTTGAGTTTTATCTACATGGTAGTGTGGTTGATGGAATTAATCAATTACTCGTGTTAGAATATATCCTCATTATGCTTCTTTAGATGTGTAATTAAATGATTTGCTTATTATGTTCAAAGTGTCTTTTTATTTAAAATAGGCTAAGTTAAAATTGTATATTCTCTTTTCAAATAAAGATAATAGTTTTTCTTTTAGTTTTATTTAATTATTTTGCTAAGAGAATATCTATGTGCTAAATTACAAATTATATTGGTGCAAAAATGAATTTCTTTTATTTCCTTTAGATAACATCAAGCTTTAAAATGAATTTCTTTTATTTTCTTTTATTTCTTTTATGGTCGCGGCTGGTGATGTCTACTATCACATGAGGTGGTGGCCGAGTTCTCTCCCCAAGGAGATGTTTTTGAGTGGCAAGGATACGATGTATCACCTCAATAATTACACTGTTATGATTATTTCCTTTCCGTGGCTTTCCCATTTCAACGGGTTGCTTGCTATTTTCAATACTACCTGTTTCAATTTTAGTTGCCTTAACAATTCCCAACTCAGTTGCCTTTGCAATTTTTAAACTGTCACGATGGGCGAAGATATTGTCAAGACTAAACCCAATTCGGTGGAGGAATTCAAACAAGACCCTATAGTGTGGCATATCATTCAAGAAGAGGAGGTGGTTTCTTTTTTTGAAGGGATGGTTGGCCACGATGAGAACCTTTCATGTTAGTTCACGAAGAATTGAGATGATGAAACTAGAAAAGTCAAGATTCGTGGTATTGTGTTCCAGGTGTCTGAGGAAGTGATCTGGTAGGCTACGGGGCTTTCTATCAAAGGGAAGAAGCATTTGTGATGCAGCAGGGTGCCTAACCTTGAACATATGGCTCTCTTCTTTAGAGAGGGGGAGGTGGCCATGAAGTTGCATGGTGGGTTTGAGAGAGAAAAGCTGCCAAAGCCATGGGCTATATCTACTTAATGATTATGAAGTTCTTCACATTGGAAGGGAGATTCAAGGTTTTTTACCACTACCACTTTGCTCTCCTTAACCACTTTAGAAATAAATTGGAAATTAGTTTTCCTTTTTTTCTACTTTCTTCCCTAGATAACTCTATCAAGTCAGTTAGAGAGCTTAGGGCTAAAAATGATGGTCACCTGCTTATTCCCATTCATTAGGGCCTCATTCTAAGACTTTCCCAGTTCCACCTTGCCTTGTGCCCTCCGAAGTAAATCAAGGTTAGGCTTCTTGAGGACCCCCAGTCAAGCGTGTCTCCTGGTTCTAAATGCAAGGTGCTTACCTATGTAGGGACCCCTAAGATTTCCCTCAAAACCCCTAAGGGTGATGCCTATACTATGGATGATATCCCTATTGGAACCCCTGCCACCTCTAAGAAGGAGCCCCAGCAATGTGCCACCCAAGGGCTAGGGAAAAAGTCGGCCAAAAGAGATAGACTAGATTTAGAGGATGACAGGACTGCTACTGAGAAAAAATCTAAAAAGGGTACGAGGCTGTGATTGTAGTTGAGCCTGTGAAAATTGTTGAGATGGAAACTGGGCATAATCTTGTTGGTAGTGGTGAAGGTGTGGAGGCTACTAACCTGAGGGTTCATCAGTCTACCCACATTGCTGGTAAACCTTCTGCAAACCCCTAGGGGGTGGAGATCTGTGATGAATCAAAGTTTGTTGATGAAATGATGGAGGAGGGAGGAGAGGAAAGCCCCACTAAGTCTGTGCATAAATTCGAAGGAGTGATTCACTTCACCTCCATGAACAAGTCTAGTTCCAAGGACTTGGGTGAAGCTGCTAGGGTTTCCAGGGGACAAGAAAATAAGGGGAATTGCTCCCTGTGTGTTAAGACTACTGAGGATATGAGGCACCTCTAGAGGAAGATGGAGGGAATGTAGAAGAAGTGGAAGATTATGGCCGAGTTTGCTACTAAGGCCCTACATTACGCGGTGTCGATCTTTGAGGCTATTAAGGACTTGGATGACAAGGTCAAGTAGGTGGGGCTCGATAGCCTTGGAGACTACAAAGACATGGTTGATTTCCTAGCCAAGATTGGGATAGATGACAGTCCCTAGTTTTTGGTTGCTTTTGTTGTTTCTGTTGTTTTTTATTAGGTTTTTTTTGTCTTCTATTAATGTATTGTTTGTGGCTTGTTGATAGTCTGTAGTTAGAGGGCTATTTTGTAAAGGGTTCTAGACCCTCTTCTCTAGCTGATCTAATAAAAAACATCAAGCTTTAAAAGAAAGATAGACTTAATGTAAAAAAATAAAAAAAGACAAAAAGAAGAAAGAAAAGATAGAAACAATCTAAGAATTAAAAACAAGAAGAAACTCTTTAAAGGGAAAAAAATGCCTCAAAAGAGGAAGAGAAACAAAGTAAAGGAAGAAGAAAATAAGAGGAGAGATGGTGAGTAGGAAGGAAGAGAAAGAAGACTCAAAGATTAGAAAATCAATCTTCGACTGGGCGTGGAACTACTGGTACACAACCTTTGACTTACATTTTATCTGAAGTAGATTTCAATTTGTATGATGTACATGTAATCTTTGTTTTGTTCTTAGTATTCCACTTGATCTTAGGTATTGAATCAGTCTTATATGAATTAGAATCAACCTCGTCTAAACAGACCTTTCCAGAATTCAATCGACCAATCAAACCAAGGGCAACAAGTTTTAAACTTCCTACGCATTTGTAGTTCTAGTAAAATGTCGTTATATTTGACCACCCATTTACATTCGTCACATGTAAACCTTTTCTCTATCAACTTTGTGGTACCTTCCTTGTTGTGATTCACATTATTCTACCTGATGGAAACAAACTGGATGGCCTAAGCAACGGCCTATCGGCTTGGTGTATGTAATAATCATATATGTTGAAATAAATTTTACTCTCTTAGAATTTACTTTATAGCTGTATCAAACTAGCTTTAACAATTACTTCAACATCCTTGGGTTATATCCTTTTTCAGCAATTCCTTATCTTTGATTTTTGCCTTTGCAACTATGGCAGTGCTTTTCAAAACTTAAGCGGCCTCACTCAAATCTCATTGATCTTGTATGTGACCTCTTTCCTTTGAAATGATGTCACCACATATTAGTAAGCAGCCTTGAAAACTAAAAACATGCCTTCTTTAATATACTTTGATCTTATTCTTTTGATTACATTTCGGCTCTATCACATTCTTAAACTTCTGTAGCCTAAAGATCCTAGTGTAAGCTTTACCCATTTTGTTTTTGTTAAAACAGTCTGTTGCATCACCAATAAATTTAATTTTATGATCTAGATTTCTCTAAAATTTTTATATAAGGTGTGAAACTTATCTATTTAAATCATATCCAAAAACCAACCTTACCAAGTTTGTCCTTTTTGAGGTATGTAATAATTAGTGATTGTCTATCTTTTACCCATTTTGTCTCTATTAAAACAATTTCTTGCATCACCAATAACTTTATTTTTATGAACTCAGTTTCTTTGTAATTTTTTTATAAGGTGTGGAATTTAGTTATTTAAATTATATCCAAAAATTAGTCTTACCCAATTTGTCAACTTGGAGATATGTATTAATTAGTGATTGTCTATATCTTATCCATTTTGCCTCTATTAAATTAATCTATGAAATATACTGGATGGATGAACCTAAGTCTACATCTATTATTTCATTCCATAATTTGATTATCTTTTACTCTTTTCACACTAGATTTATGTTAAAATCTTATGCAATTTATTGTTGTCCTTACTGTTATTACTATTGCAGCTTTCTGCATTCATGTAGTTGCGTTCTTTCTTTATGTAGTCACATTATTTGTTTGTAACACTGATAAGTATATCATGAGTTGCTCTCTGTTATTTTGCATTTTTGACAAAATATAATCCTTGTAACTTTTTGTTTATCTTGTATCTTTCTATTTCTATTATTTGTAACATTTTGTGTTCTTGTCGCAGTATACTATGTTCCTATCATAGTTAATTGTTCTTCCTGTAGCTTACTATATCTCTTGTAGCAGGATAGTTGGGGCTATCCTAGTAACTATTTAGTCACACGTAAGCTGAATATAACTGACTTATCTACTTGTGACATTATTAAAGAGTGTTTTTCTATTGGAAAGTATGAAATTAACTAATATATAATTTCCTAAATCTCCTTAGTCATAACTTTAATCATTATTGCATTATAAACCAACCTTCTTTGCTGATATAAATGTGTAGATCTAGTTATTTCTTTCATAATTGTGACCACAATATAATGACCTATATATACCTACAATCTATATAAAGACTATCATGATCAATTTTGTCATTAACTTATTATTTTAATAGAGGAACTCTTGTTTGATGTATAGTATGCTTTAACCATCATAGTTTTCATTCTTGCTAAGTAAAAGTAGACTCAAACTATCTTTTGTAAAGAAAGTAACTAGTAGATTCCTTGTGATATATGAATTATAGATTTAGTTTTTTTTGCTATGTGTATGTTGAGCTTATCTTCTAGGATAGGATGTCGAATGTGGGTTAACAGAGAAGGTGATCTTCTTTTTCAAGATCTACCAATGATGTATTTATGCTTTGGCCAAAGCTATGTTTGTACCATTGAAATAGATGGATATTTATTCTCTACCACATCATGTTTACAAGAAATATGATCATTCTAGATTAGAATTCATATAGGCATCAAACATGCATCGAGTGTTCCCTCATGTCAATTGTTTCGAGTTGCTAGGTGCTTCATGCAAGGTTAGGTATTCTTCAAGGTAGAAAGAATTATGGGGAAGTGTAGTGCTTCATGGTTGGGTGGACAAAGCACCTTAACCATGCTCTTGTCCTTCATCTTGTGGAAGACTAGTGGGTCATGGCGGCTGAAGATGGATATTTGTATAATTGATTATCATTATGTAATTTAGATAATTGATATATCATTATATGGAATAATTGTATGGTTTACTTAGCCAAGAGATGTAATTGTATTTTTCCTTGTGGTGCTATTTTAGCATTTGCACTTGTAAGATTGTAAGATATCATAACATTCTAAATATCTTTGTTAATAGAAAGTTTCACCTTTCCATTTATAAGTTAAGAATTGTTTTACTTCTGTAATTTTAGTGTTCGAATATGTAAAACATATTATAACCCAAAATCAATTGAAAGAGTTAGAAACATAAATTGTAAATAAAAAAGCAATTGAAACAACATAACAATGATACCAAGAGATTGATGTGAAATGCTCAAATGGTAAAATAGCATCAGATAACTATCTCCAATATCAAATGAAAATACAAGATAGGTAGAATGCTTATATAGACCAGGGAGAGGGAGGAGGTGGCAAGACTGACCAATGAGGAGAAACCATCTATCAGACTAAAGATAGCAAAGTATCTTCCCAAGATAGCTAATGGATGCTCACATGTAGGAAGGTGACACATTATAATCCTCTCACCTAATAAAACATGCTTTATTAACCTAAGAAAGCTTAAATAAATGTGTAGGAAAAACCTTATAAAAAGGAATAGAAAACCTACACTAACACCCCCCCTTAACCATAGCTTAGGTGGGTAAAGAGATGGGTCCCAACAAATGAAGTCTGATGAGGTACCCATGTACAATGAATTTTACCCCAAAGGAGAAGTAGCCCCCCCAAAATAGAGAGAGATGGAAAGAAGGAGCTAAGAAGGCCCCTCAATGGAGGACATGTGTCACACCCTAAGCAAATCTCACAAATGAATGAACTTGCTCTCAGTGAAGGGTTTGGTGAAGATGTTAGCTGTCTAGTCTGATGTCAAATAGTATTGAAGATCAAGAACCTACTCATGAATAACTCCTGAATGTAGTGCATGTGAATCTCAATGTGTTTGGTCTGATGATGATGAACCGGATTGCGAGAGATCTGAATAGCACTCTGGTTGTCACAAAAGATGACTATAGGCTTCCTGAAGGAAATGCCAAACTCAGTGAGAATGTGTTGAAGACAAATGGCCTTAGTAGCAATATTAATTGCTCCTTGATACTTAGCCTCTGTAGATGAAAGAGCAATAGCAGACTACTTTTTGCTCGACGAAGAAATCAGACCAAAACCAAGAGAGAAGCAATACCCTGAAGTAGACTTGTCATCCTGAGAATCGCCTGCCCAATCTGAATTTATGTATCCCACCAAGTCAATATCCACACCCACTGCATAATGAATCCCATAACTATGAGTGCCCTGTACATAGTGAAGAATCTACTTAGCTACTTTCCAATGCAGCTCATGTGGCTCTTGCATGAACTTGGAGACTAGGCCCACAGCATATGAAATATCATGCCTCGTGTGAGTCAAGTCTATGAGACTACCAACCAATTGGTGATACAAGGTAGCATCTACCAAAGGTGAAGAACAACAAGCCTCAAGTTTGACCCCTGACAGAAATAGAGTTGGTGCAGGGTTACAGTCAGCCATGCAAAATCTGGAGAGCATATCAAGAGCATACTTGGGTTGAGAAAGAAAGATACTAGCTGAAGACTGTGTAATCTCAATGCCCAAGAAGTAGTGAAGAAGACCCAAGTCAGACATCAGAAACTGATCATGAAGGGCAATTTTCACTGTCTTGATGGTGGATGAGGAACTCCCTATAATCAACAAGTCATCAACATAGAGAACAAGGAAAGTGAGAGTATCATCCTACTTGCAAAATGTAGACATTCAAATAAGAATGGCACCGAGTGAACCCAACTAATAGAAGAAAGGAGTCCATCTTGGCATACCAGGATCGAGGGGCTTGTTTAAGGCCATAGAGAGACTTTCAAAGTTGGCAAAGAAGTGAAGGATCCTAGATGAACTCCTATGGCTGCTCCATATATATCTCCTCTTGAAGGTCACCATGAAGAAAATAACTCTTCACATCCATCTGATGAACTTCCTAGCGATGGGCTGCAACAATGGCAAGGACAAGTCAGATGGAATTCATCTTGGCAACTGATGCAAAAGTCTCAGAGTAGTCAATCCCAGGAACCTGGGAGAATCCATTTCTGACCAAGCGAGCCTTATGTTTATTGACTGACCCATTTGCAACAAATTTTGTTCAATAGACCCACTTGCATCGAACAAGTTTTCTTCCCTTAGGAAGTGGGACTAAATACTAAGTATGGTTCCTTTCCAAGGAACTAAACTCTTCCTACATAGCAACATTCCACTCAAGAACACTAGAAGCTTCCTTGAAGGACTATGGATCACAAGATGAAGCAAAGAAGAGATGAGGAGACTGCTCGAACTATGACCTTGTTATTCTTGCATCTAAAGGATCACCAACCCAATCACCCACTGACTCTAAAGTCTAATGAGCCCAAAGAGGCCCAGTGGCAGGAGAATTAGGAGAATCTGGAGGTGAATCAACATCCTCTGAATGATGACTAAGAGAGGAGGAAGATGAATCCTCATCATCACCATTTGAAGTGGAGGAAGAAGACTCCTTAGGAGGATTAAGATCCTCAAAAGAACTATCATCATGAAGTCGCAGTGTCTCCATGGGAATGAATGATGGAGAAGTGGTAGAAGAAGTATCCTCCTCAAAACGAGCACTCCTCTTAATGAAGAGCTCATGTGTGGTAGGGTGGAGTAGCATGTAGCCTTTGACACCATCTGGATGGCCAAAAAAATGCAAGGCCTGCTCTGTGGATCCATAGCCTTGCGTTTCTCTGCTGGAATGTGGGCCCATGCAAGAGACCCAAATACTCGGAAGTGCTTGACTATGGGTTTCCGATCGGTCCAAGCTTGGAAAGGAGTTACCTCCTTCATAGCTTGGTGAGGAACTCGGTTCTGGATATAACACAAACATTTGATGGCCTCTGCCCAATACTAAGGTGCCAATGATTTGGAGTGAATCATGTAATTGGCCATTTCCTGCAATGACTGATTCTTACGTTCTGCAACTCCATTTTATTGTGGACTATAGGGAACTATGTGCTGAAGATCAATGCCCTCTAAAACATAAAACTACTCAAACCTCTAGTTTACATATTCACCACCATTATCAATGTGTAGAATCTTGACAACTTTCCTAGATTGTTTCTCTGCAAAAGCTTTAAAGTCTTGAAAAGACTCACAGACTTTAGACTTTTGTTTGACAAAGTATACAAAGGTGTATTGGGAAAGATCATGAATGAAGGTCAATACATATATAGCTTTGCTGAATGAAGGATGCTAAAATGGACCAGCCAAATCACTGTGTATTAACTCCAAAAGCTATGTGGCTCTCCATGCTTTGCCTTTATCAAATTTTTATTTAGGATGCTTGCCAAGAATGCAGCCTTGACAAACTCTATTAGAAAATCAAATAGAAGGCAACCCTGTAACCATGTCATGTTGACTGAGCTGCTACAAGTAGTGATAGTTCAAGTGGCCAAACTGCTAATGTCACAAATGACTCACCTCATCTGAGCGAGTGAGCAATGCAAGTGAAGGAGAATTAGGAACAAAATGAGAAAAGTGATAGACCCATGAATGGTTATCAACTTTTCCTATAGTAACTGTAGAACCACTGTGCAGATCACTAATAACCACTGAGTCAGGTGTAAATTCAACTCTTTTGCCAAAACCTATGTGGGTGATCTGGTAGACAGATAGGAGATTAGTTGACAAAGAAAGTACACAAAGAACATCATTGCACTAAATATCAGAAAGGCAATGTAAGAAAAATAAGAAACAAAAGGATCAAGGAGGGAAGAAACAAGGTCCCAAACAAGCTACAACCAATGCAGCTCTCGAGTCTTCCTCTAAAGACAACAAGTCTAGAAAGGAGAAGACAAAGTGTGCCTTTTGTAAGAAATTTGGTCATGATGAGAATAAGTGTTTGAAAAAGCAAATAGCTCATCTTACCCATCTTCTTGAGAAGAATAATATCAAAGTGCAAGATTCAGCTAAGGAAGATCCTTCAGAATCTTCAAAGGACATGAAAAATAGTAAGGGGAAGGGCAAGGCCCTTGTTGCAGTTGCTACACCACCAAATAGTTGGGTAATTGACTCAAGTGCTTCTCACCACATGGCCAATGCAAAGGAAAGTTTCTCATCCTTGGAGTCATGTTCTGTGCCTGGTATTCTTATGGGTAATGATACACCAGAAGAAGTTCTTGGGAGAGGGCCTGTTGACATTGGTGATGGGACATTCCATGATGTTTACAAAATTTGATTTGGCACTTTATATTTAGTGCATTTAAAATTGCCACTAGCAAGAAATATTGAGTGGACTTGATCTCAATGCTATTAGAAATCCTCAAGAAGAGCATATGTTGAAAATATAATTTTGGCACAATACCCAGTGCAATAAATAGTACCACTGCAAGGTACATGAAAAAAATGCACTTTCAAAAAAAGAATCACCTTGATCTGAGGTTTTATGAAAAAGTTATGCTTCTTCAAAGTTCCCAAAACAAGAACTATTCAATGTCATGACTGAGAATCTGTAATTTATAGAAATTTTCTGCATCAAAATCAAAAAACATCTACACTAGTGTATAGACCACAAAAAAATAGCCAAAATCAAAAAAACATTCATGAGAAATGGAGTCCGTATGAGCAAGAATGAAGCATTTGAAAACTGCCTTCAAATCTGCAACTATTAATAGAGAGGGGTCTAGTTGTAGCTTTCTAAGTTCATTTATGCAAAACATATAAGCTACATGCAAAAAATAAAAGATACCCAGATGGTTTTTAATCCTACAAACAAAACTCAAAAGGCATTTTTCTTGATGATGTATAGAAGATGTGGATCTAATGTAAAACAGACACCTTTAGCAACAAAAAATGACCGCAGCAACCAAAAAATGGTATACAAAGGCTAAATCAGCTGCCTAAGACAAGAAAACGTATGTTGCAACCTACAATATTGATGAAAACACAAAATATGCAAGCTTCAAAACCCTTGTTTGCAGGTGTGGCCAACGATCTCCAAAATTAGTGAAATGAAAGCCAAAAAAGACTTTTAAGAGCCTCCAGGATGCAATGGAATAGTCAAAAATGCTACCAGACTACCTGAAGATGCTGCAATCACCTAGATCTCATACATGCAAAAACAAGATTACTGGATCTTCATAAATCCTTTCTAATTCTCCAGATCATTTGAAAATGAAAGAGAAGAGCATACAGGATTTTGCAAGATCTCTACAAAGAATCTAACCTTACAAAACTTGCTCTGATACCATGTTAGAATTTGTAAAATAGATTATAACCTAGAATCAATTGAAAGAGTTAGAAACATAAACTATAAATGCAAAAGCAATTGAAATAGCATAACAATGATACCAAGAGATTGATGTGAAATGCACAAATGGCAAAATAGCATCAAATAACTATCTCCAATATCGAATGAAAATATAAGCTAGGTAGCATGCTTATATAGACCAGGGAGAGGGAGGAGGTCGCAACACTGACCAATGAGGAGCAGCCATCTATCGGACTAAAGATAGCAAAGTATCTTCCCAAGATAGCTAATGGATACTCACATGTAGGAAGGTGACACCTCATAATCCTCTCACCTAATAAAACATGCTTTATTAACCTAAGAAAGCTTAAATAAAAGTGTAGGAAAAACCTTACAAAAAAGGAATAAAAAGCCTACACTAACATTTAGTAAGTGGAATTTGAGTACCTTAGATTTGGTATCAAAGCCAAGTTCCAGCATTGGGAGCTCTAGGGTGTGTGTGATTGCTAGGTTTGTTCAAGCATGTGTGGGTCCTTGTGTGTTGGCGTGCAGTGAGTAGCATGTAACTTCTTTTGTTATGTCTTCCTCACATGTGTGTGGCGAGTAATATATTATTATGAGTTAGATAAACCCTAGTGTTTGCCGAGAAGTTGCTTATGTGTATTTTCCTTCTTGATGCTCTGAGTGCTTGGCATGAGCCTTTGCAATGTGTGAGAGTGCTTGAGTGACCTTTGTAGGGTCATGTTTGTGCTTGTGTGACCACCTATGATAGTGGAGTTATGAGAACCTTTGTGTGAAAGTAAATACCATGTTCCAAGTGTGATTGAACTTGGATTTTTTTTTTTTAGATTTATGCATTGTATGCGATTAAGAGGACATTTTGATCATATGATTGATATGTGAAGAATATTGTTGTAATGAACCTTGTTGTGGGCAAGACTAGCATATCCTCATAATGCTTGCCTCAGTATAGTAACTGGTAATGCTTTCTTGAAATTCATATTTCATTGTCTTAGGGTATGGATTAATTATGTGGTTGTAAGAAAGATAGTGTTACATCATATTTCTAGAATAGATCATTTGGGTAATGACTTATATTCCTAGATTGCATTCTTCCCTAGGATCCATGTGGGAACCTGAGTGTAATTGTTTCATTACATTATTTGAAGAGTTAAAGAGAAAAAGGGGTTGTGAAAAGGGTCATTTACATAGTCCTTGTGATGTTTGAGGTGTTAGAATCTTGAGTGAATTAGCAAACCCTACATTTTGTGACCTGAGTTGTGATTTCCCTATCCCTTAGTATGCATTTAGTATGCTTGTCATCATGTTATGGAGAAGTTTAGCATCTTGTGAAAGGAACATTGGGTAATTGCTTGACCCCAACCTAATCCTCCCTCTTATTTTTATTTATGTTATCCAATCCATATGCTTGATGAATCCTTGATCGGTAAGAAGTGTTAACCATTGCCTGTTGGAGATATTGAGGTGCTTAGATATCTTGGTTGTGAACCTAATTTTGTCCTAGTTTAATCTTGATTGCTAGTTGGTTGCTAGTGGATGACTATGTGTGTCTTTACATAGCGATTGTATGCAACTTTTGGTTGCTTGGCATCATTGAGTGATGTTCGTGTGGTTAAGTATAAATAATCTTATGGTATAAATGTGATTGGAGTCTTAGAAGATTTGTTTGTTTGATGTAATTAAGTGTATTCTCTTACTCACCTCTGATCAAGGTGCAGTGTAGCATTTTTCTCGCTCTCTAGTGGCTAGAATTAGTCACGTAGTTCATGTAATGTGAAACTTTTGAACTTTAATACTTTATTTTATTTGACTTTCATAAATTTTTTAAACATTGTATGGGCTAGCATTAGATTTTATTTTTTATTTATGAATAAGTATAGCCATCAAAGTTTGATATTTATTATCTTGTGACCTTTATGGTCATGTTTGATTTAATGTTGAAACTGAGCTCATTTTATGCCTTATTATTAAAATTTGACTTTTCTTCCACTTTGATATTTTATTTTATTTTATTATAGATGGTTATTCTTGAATGATTTAATTGCTAGTCATGTACCATGTTATGTTTTCTATTATGTCCATGATGGGCTTCTGATGGATTGTATAAGGGAGTAGAATGCAAAGAATATACTAGTTCTTGTTGTGTGTGTTACTAAGAACAATATTAAATTCCTTGGTTTGTTGATAAATGCAAGTGACTATTGTGTGAAATATTGAGAGATGGTTTTATGTTTCTATGAATCACTTGAAGAGAAATGTATTCTTGTATGACCTTAAATGTAAGAGAACTCATATGGATTGAATCTTGCTTTTAGTTGGTTGAATGTTGGCTTAGTCCACCAACTTGGGTTGTTCTTCTTTATCTTGCTCCTGTTGGTCTTGAACGTAATGCCATGCCCCTAGTGTTTGGGATTGGTAGAGTGTATGATATGTAAGTTCCATAACTACCCTCATGTTTGACATAGCGTAGGGTATGATGGATCCTTAGTTAGTGCATGAGTATGTAATGTATATATATTGATGGTATTATAGTTGTCATTTTACTCTTGTTGAGTTGCCAACCTTGGAAATTTATGATAGGCCATGAAGAAGCCTTGTGTTGCCTAGTTGATCATGAATTTATGATCGAGTTGTATTGTTTGACCTTTTGGTTTAGCTTAGTTAAGAGAAAATGGTGGTATGGTGGAGTAGTCTTGCACCTTGTTAATGTGTTGTTGTGGCTTTATATGTGCTCCTAGTGATTAGCAGGTTGCTAAGCCTTGCCTTATAGAAGTGTTTACATTGTTAGAGGGTGTGGTTAGATTCTTCCCTCTAAGAATCTATTTGGTTGATCCTAGTTTTGGTAGTGTAGAGCTAGAGTGTTAAGGAAACCCTCTCTTTCAGAAGTGGAGTGTGAGGAAGTATCTCATGTAGGGAAACCATGTCTAGAGTTGAGACATGTGGTAGCCATTCCTATAACCTTTTGAGTTAGCTTTCTTGATCCATCTTGAATTCTTTTCTTGTGGGTAGTGCCTAAGGAAGAACTATTGAAAGAATAATATTTTGTTACAATTTTCCTTGAGAGTGGATATGGTAGCTCTGTGAGCCTCCTTAGACTTAGTTGAGAGCTTGAGAGGTTATCCCAGCATAGTTGTGGTCCTAAGTTTTACAGACTAAAATTTACTTGTGATTTGTTGTGCTTTTTGGGATAGAGCCCCTTCTCATTGCAGTGGCAGTTGGAGGAGGGAGTGGTGTAGTCTTAGAGGAGTTGTATGCATGATGGCTAGTTTTGATCTAGTTGGTATACCTTTGAAGATTTGTTTTGATATTGGAGATCTCAACCTAGTGTTGGTTAGGAGAACTGATCTCTTGAAATTATGTTATGATTTCCATGTGATTGCATGTGCATTATTGATTCATGCTTATATGTGTCTATGATGGACTAAGATTTGCCTTGATGATGAGATTATTTTTCCTTATAACTTCCTTGATTGTGGTGATATTTTTATTATGCTCTGACAAGAGTGTCGTATGTTACTTGTATGTAATTGGATGGTAGTTGTACAATGTGTCGGTTATATGCTTGTATTGGCAATTGGGCCATGTGTGTTGTTTATATTGATTGACATGCTTTATTGGACCCAAAAGTGGTGCTGGTGGAACCCACTTGAATTCTTGATAGATGCAAAGGGCATTAGTAAGATACTTTTATTATCGTAGTACATGTGTAGTAAATGTGTAATAAAGATATTGCCCAGTACAAGGTTGAGTAGGACCAATATTTTGTGGACAGTGCCACATGGGAGGATGCTAATGAGATGGATCAATCTTTTTCTCATTTGAGAATTTAGTAGAAACTCTTTTAATTTCCATAATTTTGATATTTTGTTGTTACATTGATATTAGTTGAGAGAAACATTATTATTTCTGTATTTGCGTAATAAGAAATTAGGATGATGTCTCTTCCTAGTGGGGAAGGATGTCATGTCTCAAACTTTCTAAACCCTCTAAACTCAATTATATTTAGAATTATTAGATATTTTATTGTGATTATGTTATAAATAGGTAATTATCAATGAATAAAAAAGTGAAATATTATCATTCCTTTTTCAAGTATACAATTATAAAGTTATTAAATAATGAATATAAATGCTTATGTGATGCTTCGGCTATGGATTTTTAGTTACTAACCTATTAATAAAAAATTGAGTTGAATGAGCACAAGTATGTGTCAAAGGCAAGGGCTTGGTTAAGGTAGAGGTGATCTAGCCACCCAACAAGAATTGGATGGAGAAAACCTTGATGCCTACACACACAAGCACATAGATCATATTGCATTTGCATTTTTATTGTTTCATGGAGTGACCTCTATCAAGTTTTATCTACATGGTAGTGTGGTTGATGGAATTAATTGATTACTCATGTTAGAATACATCTCCATTATTCTTCTTTAGATGTGCAATTAGATGATTTTCTTATTATGTTCAAAGTGTCTTTTTATTTAAAGTAGGCTAAGTTAAAATTGTATATTCTCTTTTCAAATAAAGATAATAATTTTTCTTTAAGTTTTATTTACTTATTTTTCTAAGAGAATATCTATGTGCTAAATTAAAAATTATATAAAATAAAAATATATTTTATTTTTAATATATATCTATTGGTGCAAAAATGAATTTCTTTTATTTCCTTTAGATAACATCAAGTTTTAAAAGAAAGAAAATAAAAAAAAGGAAAGAAAGCTAAAGAAAGATAGACTTCATGCAAAAAAATCAAAAAAGACAAAAAAAAAAGAAATAAAAGATAGAAACAATCTAAGAATTAAAAGCAAGAAGAAAATCTTTAAAGGGAAAAAAAATATGCCTCAAAAGAGGAATAGCAACAAAGTAGAGGAAGAAGAAAAGAAGAGGAGAGATGGTGAGTAGGAAGGAAGAGTAAGAATGCTCAGAGATCAGCAAATCAATCTTTGACTGAGCATGGAACTACTGGTACACAACCTTTGACTTACATTTTGTCTAAAATAGATTTCAATCTATTTGATGTACCTGTAATATTTGTTTTATTCTTAGTATTCCACTTGATCTTAGGTATTGAATCGGTCTTCTATGAATTAGAATCAGCCTCATCTAAATAGGCCTTTCCTAAATTCAATTGACCTATCAAACCAAGGCCAACAAGTTTTAAACTTCCTACGACTTTGTAGTTCTAGTAAACTATCGTTATATTCGACCACCCATTTACATTCTTCTCATGTAAACCTCTTCTCTATCGACCTTGTGGTACCTTCCTTGCTGTGATTCACATTATTCTGCCTGATGGAAACAAATTGGACGGCCTAAGAAATGGCCTATCGGCTTGGTGTATGTAACAATCATATATGTTGAAACAAATTTTACTCTCTTAGAATTTACTTTATAGCTATATCAAACCAACATTGACAATTACTTCAATATCCGTGGGTTATATTATTTTTCAATGATTCCTTATCTTTGATTTTTGCCTTTGCAACTATGGTAGCACTTTTCAAAACTTAAGCGGCCTCACTCAAATCCTATTGATCATGTATGTGACCTCTTTCCTTTGAAATGATGTCCACACATATTAGTAAGTGGCCTCCCAAATTGAAAACATGCCTTCTTTAATATATTTTGATCTTATTCTTTTGATTACATTTTAGCTTTGTCACATTCTTAAACTTTCGCGGCTTGAAGATCCTAGTGTAGGCTTTACCCATTTTGTTTATGTTAAAATAGTCTATTGCATCAGTAATAACTTTATGTTTACAAACTAGGTTTCTCTGAAACTTTTATATAAGGTGTGAAACTTAGTTATTTAACACATATTGAAAAATCAACCTTACTCAGTTTTGAAATAGATGGATATTTAATGCCTAGTGATTAATATTGTTCTCTACCACATCCTGTTTGCAAGAAATATGATCATTCTAGATTAGAATGCATAGAGGCATTAGGCATGCATCAAGAGTTCCCTTTCACTAATTGTTCTGAGTTGTTAGGTGCTTCGTGCAAGGTTGGGTATTCTTTAAGGTAGAAAGAATTCCAGGGAAGTGTAGTGCTTCATGGTTGGGTGGAAAAAGCACCTTAACCATGCTCTTGTCCTTTAGCTTGTGGAAGACCAATGGGTTATGCCGGTTGAAGATGGATATTTGTATAATTGATCATCATTATATAATTCATATAATTGGACCATGGAAAGCTCATGCCTACAATCTTATTTTTTATAGGTAAAGTCTTTTGACTAGAGCTATGTCCACTTTTCTGACATCAGTAAAGGCTTTAGACTAGAGCTATGACCACTTTTCTGACATTAACACCTAGCATGAATGCCTACAACAGTGCTGGAGGTTCAAATTCACGAGCTTGTTTGCCCAACGAGGGTCCATAGCCTACAAGCATAATAGGCCTACGAAGGCGAAAGACCTGCAAACACGTTAGCCCAGTGAAGGCATAAGTCTGTGACCTCTTTGGCCTAGCAAGGATTTGAACCTTGGTGGCCACCATTGCAATGAAGTGACTTGACCACCAAACCATTCCCTTAATGACATAATTAAATGATCTTTCCTAACTCTACTTTCTTCATCAATCAAAGAAGAAATCACAGTTTCCAAACTGGGATTGATTTTGTTTAATGTAAAAATAATATGATAAAAAATTGAAGGCATACTACTCAATAAGATTGCTTTAGCATCATCATAATCAACTGTAGCTTTTACACCTACAAGTTGATTAAGAAGGGAATCAAACGTACTAATATGTTGAACAACACTACCACCTTTTTTCATCTTCAAACCAAAAAGTTTTTTCTTAATGGACATGTTAGCACTTGAAGCCTGTGAACCAAATAAAGAACTAAGTGCATCCCATGGTTGCTTTAACATTTTTTTTAGATCAATATGATGCAAATATGGATTAGATAATCCAAGATGAATCAATGATGTGGGCCTAAGGTCTTTTGCTATATATTTCATTGCTTCATCTACATTTTGTGGTTTCATAATGTCCCAATCACAATGTCCCATTTAAAAACTTTTTCAATTAGAAGTAAGTATATCTTTACGTTCCATGTATGAAAATCATATCCTTCAAATATAGCAATAGTAATTGATTTATCCATTAAAAAAAACCTTATCACTTCAATCTATCACATGCAATTTCAATTGTAATAAAATGGCCCTCCACTATTTCTCTTTTCTAAAAGAAATTGAAATCTTGTATGACACTTCTTCGGATTAAAGTATCACTAGAAAGATTTGAGGCAATTTAGCTATAAACCCTTGTATCGATCAGTGAATTAGATTTCAAACACTTCTCTTTGCACAATATATGTCCAATTATAGTAGGTGAAAGACCAAAGATTGTGATTTATCAAAGAAGCTCAACTTCCTAGATGTGTAAGGTGCAGATTCGTTCCAGCGAGTTTGGAGTGCAATATACAGGACTTGGAGGGCATTACATTGTTCCATACAATATGTTTAATAGAAAAATTCAGCCACTCAAGTTCTTTCTTATTTATAAGGTTTTCCTCTGGCCTTTATTAGTTATACTTATTATTTAAATGTTGGACTATTGGGTATGTTTCTTACTAATAAAATATTTCAGTTATCCCAATATTTATGAGATGGCACTGATATGCACATGGGTCTTAAGCTTTCTACATTAAAAGTCATTATTGATTGATTAATATTTAAATATATTATAACTTAAGATGGCAATTCCATCATGTTTACATCGTCCCATATAATATGTTTGACAAAAAAATTCAGCCACTTGGGCAGTTCTTTTTTATTTATAAGGTTTTCCTCCAGCCTTTATTAGTTATACTTATTATTTAAATGTTGGATTCTTGGGTATGTTTCTTACTAATAAAATATTTCAATTATCCCAATATTTATGAGATGGTGATATACATGTGGCTCTTAGGCTTTCTACATTAAATATCATTTTTGATTGATTAATATTTAAATATTATAACTTTATGACAATTCCATCAGGGTTACTTTAAAACTGATAAAAACTTGTCTACAACTAGTTAAATTCAGGTGTCTTTGGGGGATGTGACACAGTTGTACAGTGAAACAAAACACATATAGTTATATACAAAGGCAAATTCATGGTTAAGTAAAAACCATGTCAAGGTCCATGCTGCCTCCCTTATTACATGGATCAATTTTTTTCAATCCCTTATGCACCCATGCTTGAGTTCATCATCCCCATAGAAACCTGCCATGAATCTCATCATTAAAACATATGTCAAACTGGAATAGTTATAATGTCAATTCACGCCCACTAGAATAATTACATGCTCTCAAAACGATATTTTAATAGAGAATCCATCTCAACAACATCTGCAATGCACAAAAGACAAAAATCACCATTCTGAAATGCATTCATTAAGAAAAATGCCTCATGTCATTACACAGCTTTTTAGGTGGTGATCTCTTGAATTTACGGGTATTCTTGTTTGGGGGTAAAGAATTTTCAAGGCTGGAAAAAAGGAATTATTCCTCAAATGACATGCATCAAATGATTGAGATTCAAAATCAAGAGTGCTTCCATGTGATGTTTTCAGAATCTACGAACACATCTTCCTTGGTCCCACAAATTCAACAAGAATTTGATTAGGTGGTAGATTACTTTGTGCCATAGACCTCAATAAAGGAGGTTCATAGGAGTTGAAGTCACGTTGCCCAGGATCTTGGCCATGGTGTAAAATTAGAAGTCGTCACCTCATGTTTGGATCATATTAAGATTTAGGGATTTCATCCTCCTCTCTACTAGGGGAGCCATTATCGCTTCATTCTGAAATTGAATCAGCTTGTAAAGAATTAGAAGACTCTACAAGTGAAGCTCCATGAGAATATTGAGTAACCTTCACACATGGTTGAGTATAGAGAATTCTAAGAATGGGGTAATCAGTTTTTCTTGCTACAAAAGTTGCATAAACAACTTTGGGTCTTGATTGTCCACAAGAACATGGATGGGGTATGTGTTTGGAAGTAAATTATGATCCTAAAAGACAATCAAAATTACAAATATTGATATAAATATTAAAAATTTGATTTCATTTTGTGAATTTAGTATATTTAAAAATTTTAACCAAGATAACACAGAACAATCTAAGAAGATTAGCAATCCACTGTATATAGCATAGTTCCACGGGGACACGTCCCCCCGGAAACCAACCGTCCACGAGACGGGGACGTTTTCGAGATGGGGAGACTTCAGGGAAATGTCCCCCCATCATCCCACTATCCCCTCGCTATTTTTGAGACGTCTCTCCTTGGGGGGACTTCTGGATGTCCCTGGGACTCCTAAATGTGCCCCCACAAAAGCATTAAAAATCATTTAAAATTTTTTTTCTAAAGCCTTTTCAACAAATCCATTTTATGCATATCCTGCAATCATT
Organism: Cunninghamia lanceolata; assembly: GCA_027924645.1. Lineage (NCBI taxonomy): Eukaryota > Viridiplantae > Streptophyta > Pinopsida > Cupressales > Cupressaceae > Cunninghamia > Cunninghamia lanceolata. The sequence continues at coordinate 14,824,577 of BSBN01001048.1, forward strand.
GCAGTCCATGAGGTCACATTTCCTTGAGGCATTCTATCAAACAGTTCATGTGCCTTGTCTATGCTTCCACATTCTTCATACATGTCTAACAGGGCAGTTGTAACTACAACATCTAACAAAATTCCTCTATCCTTTACGATGGATGTCCATACCCTATTCTAAAGATCCCATTTTGGCATAGGGAGGGAGGATGCTAGGCTAGAAAAGGTTGTGGAATTTGGATTTACACCAGCCAATTGCATTTGCTTTAAAAATTTTAAATTTCTAAAGCCTTTTCAAGTTTTCAACAAATCCATTTTGTGCATATCATGCAATCATTGCAGTCCATTAGCATTGAGACCACATTTCTTTGAGGCATTCTGTCAAACAGTTCATGTGCCTTGTCTATGCTTCCACATTTTACATACATGTCTAACAGGTTTGATTTTCTGATTTTCATTTTTTTCTTAACATTGTTTTAACTTCCGCACCACTCCCCTGCCACTCACCTGCTGCCCCCAGCCCCCCTGTGCCCGAAACACGTTCCCTGCCGTCCCCCATCCTCATCCCCAAAACTCCGTGGAACTATGGTATATAGTTTATACCCAGAAGATTACCCAAAAGATGGACTATATATAAAATATAAATATAACAAGTCACATAGCCATGTGTCAATATTGTAAACTTGGAATAGGAGGATAAAACAGACAAACAAAATTACTTGCAGATTCAATTTCTTTTCAACCTAAGAGTTTCTCGTGCCATTTGGAATAGATAAACTGGCATTGCCATTTGTAGCTACTTTGGCCTAAACCCCAGTACAAAAGAGAAAAAAAAACATCCAACATTCAAATTTTACAGTCAAAACTTAACACTTAAAGCAAGACCGTACAATGTTAAACTCAATCGGAATCCCAAAATGTTGGCAACCCCTGACCTCTGTTATCAAGTAGTTGCTAACATCAGGTGTAGTGATTGTTTTCGTCACATCAGTTTCATAAAATACTTCATCCATCTTCTATAGATGACCCTCATCAAAATTTGTCATAAAACAAGAATCAAGAAAAATTAGAAGATATCCAAATGCTACAAACACAAGGAATCTTACACATAAAGAAGTTCAACCATTATTCCCTAAAACTTCATGTGAACTTCTCGCTTGGCTGGGAAATTAAAATAAAAAATTACATCCATAGATAAAATCATTCCAAGATCATATTACTTACCTTAAAAAACCATCTCTGACATTGCAAGCTACATTTCTTGCAACACATAATATTGGAAGGGGAACACTTTTCTGCAATACAAAGAATGCTGATTGAAATCAATACCATGCAATAGAAAGTTTATCAAAAGAATCACAAATTAAAAATAGAAATCAAAGAACCTATGCTAATGGAGCATAGTAGGGTGCAAAAGCTAGAACAACATGCACATGTGATTGCTCTATATCCTCGAAGACCTTCAATCGTTCATCAATTACCTTGTAATCTTTGGATGGCAAATCCCTTTATGAAAGACATTTAGTAAAGACTTTTCTTAAACCTACAATACAAACATATAAAATAGAAGCACATAAAAAAAGCAACACTTAACATCATATGGTATTTAACAATCAGTGTAAATATTGAAATCACAAGCAATAGAAGTATTATCATAGGAGAGAAAATATAATTCTATTCAATTGCTGAAACTTGAACCTCTGAAATTGAATTTACAGATTTTCATAACATAATAAGGTGTCTTGTTTATTGGTTAGAAATGTTTACCTAGCTTGACACAAACAACATGATCACGGAGCTCCCTAGGACTGATTAAGCTTGCCTCATGATCAAGAAGTCTCCACATCTCCAAAGCATAATCTTTTTCTGATATTGTGCAAAATGCTTTCGCCCATTAGCAATTAGATAATTTCTTAATTCTTCCCAGGATGGGAGTATCCTAAAAAGGACACTATGATAGCACAATTTAATTTAGATACCAATGTCCTTGTTAGGATACGCCTAGCCTGGGAAGATTTAAGAAATTATCTAATTGCTAATCGGTGCAAGCATTTTTAGGTTTTTGTTTGCACAATATGAGAAAAAGATTATGCTTTGGAGATGTGGAGGCTTCTTGATCTCGAGACAAGCTTAATCAGTCTTAGGAAGTTCCATGATCGTGTTGTTTGTGTCAAGCCAGGTAAACATTTCAACCAATAACCAACACACCTTATTATGTTATGAAGATCTATAAATTCAATTTCAGAGGCTCAAATTTCAGCAACTAAATAGAAATATATTTTCTCTCCTATGCTAATACTTCTATTGCTTGTGATGTTGATATTTGCACTAATTGTTAAATATCATATGATGCTAAGTGTTGCTTTTTTTGTGCTTTTGTTTTCTATGTTTGTGTTGTAGGTTTAAGAAAGTTTTTACTAAATTTCTTTCATAAGGGATTTGTCATCCTAAGATTACAATGGTAATTGATCATCGATTGAAGGGCTGGGAGGATACAGATCAATAACATGTGCATGTGTTTCCAGCTTTTGCACCGTACTATGCTCCATTAGCAGAGGTTCTTTAATGATTTCTATTTTTACTTTCTATTGCATTGTACTGATTTCAATCAGCATTCTTTGTACTATAGACAAGTGTTCCCCTTCCAATATTATGTGTTGCATGGAACGTAGCTTGCAATGTCAAAGGTGGTTTTTTTAAGTAAGTAACATGATCTTGGAATGATTTTATCTAAGGATGTAATTTTTATTTTACTTTCCCAGCCAAGCGAGAAGTTCACATGAACTTTTAGGGAATAATGGTTGAAGTTCTTTATGTGTAAGATTCCTTGTGTTTGTAGTGTCTAGATATCTTCTAATTTTCTTGATTATTATTTTATGACAGATATCTTGATGAAGACCATTAATAGAAGATGGATGAAGTATTTTATGAAACTGATGTAACAAAGTTGTTAGCTACACCCAATGTTAGCAACTACTTGCTAACAGAGGTCGGGATTTGCCAACATTTTGTGATTAATATTGAGTTTAGCATTGTCCGTTCCTGTTTTAAATGTTAACTTTTAACTGTAAAATCTGAATTTTGGATGTGTTTGTTTTCCTTTTGTAGTGGGGTTTAGGCCAAAGCAGCTGCAATGGCAATGCCAGTTTAGCTGTTCCAAATGGCATGACAAACTCTAAGGTTGAAAAGAAATTGAATCCACAAGTAATTTTTTTATCCTTTTTATCCTCCTATCCTAGGTTTACAATATTGACACGTGGCTATGTAACTTGTTATATTTATATTTTATATATAGTCCATCTTTTTGGTAATCTTATGGGTATATACTATATGCACTGGATTGTTAATTGTCTAAGATTGTCCCGTGTTATCTTGGTTAAAATTTTTAATTATACTATCTTAATTCACAAAATGAAATTACATTTTTTAACATTTATATCAATATTCATAATTTTGATTGTTTTTCAGGATCAAAATTTACTTCCAAACACATGCCTTACCCATTTTCTTGTGGACAATCAAGACCAAAGTCATTGCAACAAACAAAACTGATTTCCTCCCTCCTTAGAATGTTCATACTCAAGCATGTGTGAAGGTTCCTCAATATTCTCATGGAGCTTTACTTGTAGAGTCTTCTAATTCTTTAGCATATGATTCAATTTCCAAACTAAGCGATAATGGCTCCCTTAGTAGAGAGGAGGGTGAAATCTGTGAATCTAAATATGATCCAAACATGAGGCGACAACTTCTCATTTTATAGTAGGGCCAAGATCCTGGGTAGCGTAACTTCAACTCCTATGAACCTCTTTTATTGAGGTATATGGCACAATGTAATCTACCACCTAATTAACTTCTTGATTGATCTATGGGAGTAAGGAAGATGTGTTTGCAAATTCTGAAAACATCACATGAAAGCACTCTTGATTCTGAATCTCAATCATTTGACATATGTCATTTGAGGAACAATTTTTTTTGTTCCAGCCCTGACAAGTCTTTGCCCACAAATAGGAATACCTGTGAATTCAAGAGATCACTATCTAAAAAAGTCTATAATCACATGGGGCATTTTTCTTAATGAATACATTTCAGAATGGAGATTTTTGGATTTTGTGCATTGCAGATGTTGTTTATTTGGATTCTCAGTTAAAATATCATTTTGATAGCATGTTATTGTTCCAGTGGGCATGAATTGACAACATAACTATTTTAGTTTAAAATACATTTTTATGGTGAGATTCATGGCAGGTTTATGGTGGGGCTAATGAACACAAGCATGAGAACATGCAACGTGACTATTCTTCTCTATAGAATCACCCCATGAATCACTCATGAGCGAGAAGCTAGCTCGAGATGACAAAACCACAATCTTCACTTTCAGTTACAACAATCTAGCCTTATTTTTCTTCAATTTCCCATCAATGAGACAATTTATTTGGACATGTCTAGTTTTTTTGACAATAATAGCATTTCAATTCTTTCCCTTTTGAAATGTTATATTTCTTCTTAACAAGCAAAGCAATTTCCTCAATAATTGAATAATCTTTTTTTGATCGCTAAAGGCTTTTGACTAGAGCTATGTCCACTTTTCTGACATTAACACTTGGCATGAACGCCTACAACAACACTGGAGGTTCAAATCTATGAACTCATTGGCCCAGCGAGGGCCCATAGCTTGCAAGCGCAACAAGACTATGAAGGCGAAGATCTGCGAACATGTTAGCCCAGCGAAGGCACAAGCCTGCGAGCTCTTTGGCCTAGTGGGGGTTTGAACCTTGGTGGCTGCCACTACACAGTGGTTTTATTTGATATTTACTTCTAAGGTTTCTTTTTTTCTTTTTCATATTTGCCTAGGTTTTATTGACTAACCCTTTCATTCTTAAATTAGGACTTTATTGTTTTTAAAATATATATAAACAATTAGCACAAAGTATTTTCATTAAAATAATTGTAGAGTAAATAAAACAACATATTAAAAGAAAAAATCAAGAAAATAAATTTGATTGTGGAGAAAACAAAGTAAAATCCTAACAAAATATAGTTATAAAATATTAGTATAAAACAACAATGAGAAAAAAAAAATTAATTAAATTTCATTCTGCAGAAAACAAAAGAAAATAAAATTAAATTTTATTGACTTACCCTTTCATTCTTAATTACACTGAGAGGCAAAGCCTAGAGGCGTTTACAATGGCAGTACAAGGATGTGTGTACATTTTTATTCATGATGTTTAATTTGACGTGTAGTGAACTGTCATGTTAAAATCAAAATAAAAAATAATTACATTTGTCTAGAGAATCTAACATCTTTGTGATATTAAAATAATCGTTTAAAAAAAATCCTTTTAAACTTATTAGGGGAAAACTGTCACATTAAAATAAAAAAGGATAAAAACTGCCCAGTGTTGTGGGTAGTTAAGCTAGAATAATCGCTTTGTGTGGTTTGGGAAGGACCATTATCACCCAATTTTTTTGCCATGCAATTTGAACTCTCCCAACACCCACTTTGCAGTTTCTAAGTTTTCCATGGCCGTCTTATGTTTTGTGGCACTGCTTACCAATGGAGGGGTAGCTCGCCAATTTATAGTGGGCGGCAGCATAAGAATATGCATGAACTTTGTTTGTTGTCGATTTTGTATCTGTTATGTTATGGGTGTCTGATTTTGTTAAATGGAGTACAATATATGTTAAATTTGTTCTTTTAACATACTTAGGGTTTTTGGCTTTTGTTTCTTCACGCTGAGCTCCATACAGATGAGGTTTTTGCTCAAATTACTCTTCTTCCTGAGGCAGAGGTAAGTTCTTTGGTTCATATTCTTTTTTTGTTGATTTTGGCATGCCTTCTTTCTTTTTTGCTGCAAGAAATCTATTAGGCATTTCTTTTTTACACATATATTCTTATATGTGCCCTGTCCATCATAGAGGTAAGTTCCTTGGTTCATATTTTTTTTTGGTGAATTCTGGCATGCCCTCTTTCTTTTTTACTGCAAGAAATCTATTAGGCATTACTTTTTTGCACATATCTTCTTGCACTTAGGTTTTTTCATTCAATAAAGGATGTCTGCTATAGCACTAACTGAGTTAAGTCTCTTTTTTCCCATGGTTGGTCATTTGGGTTTTTGTTTCTGTAAAATCCCACTACGTAACCCTGAAGGGTAAGAGCTAAAAGGGGACAAGATAATTTTTTTGTTTACATAAGTAGACAACATACACATATTCGGTTGCCAATATGATAGATCGATAGCATTCATTTTAAACACCAAAGCAAATGTTCCTAATCCCATCTGATAAAAACATTAATCCACAAGCATAAAATACAGGCGGATCTAATACCCACACCGGAAACCGTAAAGTAATAAAGGAACATCATATTTCTTCTCATTAAATACAATGATTACAACTTGTCTTCTAAGAGAGTTTAATTACATAATTGCATATACAATTACAATGATATATTCTAGATTATGGTACAAGTACTGAACAGTTCAATAACTGAATGAAGTAATGGAAAGAGAGATCATCTCCAACTGGTGCTCCAAAACCTATTCGCTAGTCCCCAATGGTGGTGGCAACACCTCCCAACCATGTGGACTCCTAAGAGACCACCCCACCATGCTCAGAGATAGTCACAAGGCCCAAATGGATGAACAACAATAAGGGGATACAAGATGGCCAACACTCACATCAGACACAGAGAAGACATGGAGAACAATGCATACAATCAAAGTCATAATATAGGTGTACTCATCTAAGTCATAAGTCAGGTACTACTCACAACCGCTAATGTGCTAGATACTAGAGTGTAATCATATGGAGTGTCATCATGTGTGCTCGAAGGGATGGCACACACGGGACCAAGTACCTCTCATATAGACGAAGAGACTCAATCGTGCTCGAAGCCACGCCCTGTAGACAGATAGGCCTTCTTGTTGCACCCTTAGCCTTTACAAGTGCTCAAGGCTATGCACTCATTTGTAACTATTATATTTGAATTCATTTTGAAATGTCTTGGGTAAATAAAATTGAAATCTCAAAACTAATTTAATTGAACTCTGGTGGCCGCCACTACAACAAAGCAACTTAACCACGGAACCATGCCCTTATCGGCAACTATAAAACTAAACTTTACAAAGCTTACATATTTATATTTATGTGGAGAGCCTTGGCCCTATTTGAGTGTATAGAGATTTGAGGCTTAAGATATTAAAATATAATAATATTAATACTAAAATAAAAAATGTAATAACATGGCGAAATATTTCTATGATACTGTTGATTTTTAACTTTTGAGTAAATAAAATTGAAATACTAGATTTTTAACTCATGAGTAAATAAAATTGAAATCCCAAAAATAATCTAATTTCATAAAATGTGTAGAACCCTATATTTTTAATAGTATTATAAATATTATAACTTTGTGCCTTTGATAAAATTTAATTTTTAAAGAAAAAAATTAAATTATTGCCATTCATATAGGCATGACTTAACTAGTGGGAGACAAAATTTGTGTTGTTTACTTATCACATCCTTCCGTCAAACAAAAATTCTCTCCGACAAGAAAAATAATCTTGTCTTTTGATCAATAGATTAATAACTAGATAAGTGTCAACTCATTGCAATAGTACTGGCCAAAGGTAGGTACTATTAAAATATAGTTATAAAATATTTGTATGAAACAAAAATGAGTGGAAAAGAAATAAATTAAATTTCATTTTAGACAAAATAAAAGAAAATAAAATTGATGAGTGTATAGTAGAATCTATAAAATAGAATGGAAAAAACAAAAGAAAACAAGTGCCACGTAGTGGCCAGTACCTGCCTTGTAGTGTTGTTATTATAGTATTTGTTTAGTTGTAATTTTTTTTGTTGATTAGCTATTGGTTGTATATAGTATTTGTTTAGTTGTAATTTTTTTATTGATTAGCTATTGGTTGTATAGACAAATTGCATTCCAAAAAATTTAATTTTTGAAGATTGTTCAAATGTCTTAGGTAAATAAAATTGAAATCTTAAAAACAATCTAATTTGGTAAAAATAAAATAGGACTAAAATATTTCCTAACTATAAAACTAAACTTTTACAAAGTCTATTAAATAACACAAATATTTCCTTAAAATGTAATAATACTAATACTTTTATAATTTAAAATGCATTAAAATATTGTAAGTTTGAAGAATAAAATAAAAAATGTAATAACATGGTGAAATATTTTTTTTGATAATATGATTTTTAACTTTTGACTAAATAAAATTAAAATCCTAGATTTTTAACTCTTGACTAAATGAAATTGAAATCCTAAAAATAATCTAATTTCATCAAATAAAATGTGTAAAACCCTAACCCTAACTAGGTGTGGATAGATTTGAAATGCTGCCTAAATATTAAAATGTAATAATATTGAATACCATTACAATTTAAAATGCATTAAAATATTGTATGTTTAAAGAATAATTACATAATATAATAATAGCGTGGATAGATTTGAAATGTCTGCCTAAGATATTAAAATGTAATAATATTGAATACTATTACAATTTAAAATGCATTAAAATACTGTAAGTTTGAAGAATAATTACATAATATAAGTCACTTAATTTTTTATTTAAGTAATAATAGTAAGTACTTTTAGACAACATGATTTTAATTATTTTAATTAATGTAATATTGTGGTTTAGTAATAATTTTGGGTGCATTCAATTAATAAAAGTATGTAGTTTAGCTCCATTTAATTAGACATCAATGGTTAAGATCAAATGAATAGTTAAGAAATATTTTAGTGAAATTAGGTTATTTATGTGTAGAACCCTAAAGTATAGTAATAATACTAATACTTTTATAATTTAAAATGCATTAAAATATTGTATGTTTAAAGAATAAAATAAAAAATATAATTAAATTCATGATACTATAGATTTTAAAGTTTTGACTAAATAAAATAAATAATCTAATTACATAAAATAAAATCTATAGAACACTAAAAACTAAATTAAAATTATATTACTTTTTGCTAATGAAGAAAAAAATTAATCGCCATCCATTTAGGCATGACTTAACTAGTGGGAGACACATGACTTAACTAGTGGGAGACAAAATTTGTGTTCATAATTTGTTTACTTGCCACACACTCCCTTCAAATCAAAATTCCCTCGGCATTTATAGTTTTTTGTTGCACTCTCCCAACACACCGACAATCCGCAGAGAAGAGGTCATTTTTTTTCAGCCAATGACAATATAGATAAATCATTTCTAAATTATTTTTTGTTAAAAATTTATCATGTTCACATAGGAAAAGTACAAATTTAAATCAAATTTGTCCGACAAGAAAAATAATCCTATCTTTTGACTGGTTTGCAATCAATAGATTAATAACTAGATAAGTTGAACTCATTGCAATAGTACCACCGAAGGTAGGTACTAATAAAATTGATGACTGTATAGTAGAATCTATCCCTTGAATAACTTATGCACTTGTCCAATATACTTTGCTCCTTTTTATTTGATATGATAAACCCATAATAATATATAATAATAAAATATTATTCTATAGTAAATAAAATAACATATAAATTTTGAGTATTTATTTTCAAATATTTAACAATTATATTTCTAGACTATAATACCCAAATTTAAAACTTTTGATATACAAACATATACTTAAATTTAATGTCACTGAAATGTTAATCTCTCTATTTCTATGCAAGTTTTATGCAAAAGATTTTTTCTCTTTATATTTTACTAAACTTAATGGGTGTGGAAAACTTGTGAAAACACCTGAATCACAAAACATCGATTTGTAGAACACCAGCATAAAGAAATTACTCAACTTTCACATTTCTATATATGGTGCTCAATTGGCAACGCAACAAACCTTTTCATGAGTTATCTTTTACTTTAAATCTGTACATCTCAGCCAAGTACAAGATTCAAATTTTGTAGTCATTCGGAAATCAATATTGCAGAATGGCGCCAGATCATTAAAAAAAAAGGGATTAAGCCAGGGGAATTTTTAGAAGTGACACCTTGAGTTATGGTCTACCCAACTACAAGAAGAGAGTTATACGATCATATGACTCACAAGAACTATTGTAGAAATCTCCCATTGCAGAAATTCATGAATGTGTACAATAGTAATTCAAATAGGGCCAAATTATGTTTTGGACTCCCAGGTTGTTCTGATAAAAATTGTCCTAAATATTTTTGAAATTGGTGAAGATTTGGGGTAAGGCACCTTGATGCACCATGGATGTAGGTGAAAATCCATTATTTTATTTTAAGCTGAATCAAATGCAGATTTTTGTGTCAATCTTCTAAACCTTGGTCAGCTTGAAAGATGTAATTATCAATGTTCTTATGTATTTTATATTTTCATCTGAATGGATCTTTTTCTGTTGCTGAATTTGGATGTATTTTATGCGTAAGTATCTTCACATATTCTTTTTGGTGATTATTTTTGGTTCGATTGTAAGTTTTGGAAGATAATTTACCAACACGCAAGCAAGGCATTAAGCCCACATGAGTTGGCTTCCAACTAGTCACATTTATAAAGCAATACTAACTTATAAAGTAAATAATCTCAAGGACCATTCACTTAATCCACTTACAATTCTACAAAAAGGTAACTATATAATAATTGCATGTATCATAAGGACTATATATTCATAGAAATCCATTCTTATTATATGTGGGAAAGACTAGAGTTCCTAAAGGAAGAAATGCCAAACAAGAAAAGAACTAGACATATCCCACTCTTCTATTTTAACAAATTTTAGGACCATAGAAAATTTAGGGATTCTGAAATGCATCCAAAACTCTGCCAGCATTCCAACTCCTAGCACCTCATAAAAGACTAGCATGCAGTCATTTATAATCTTCTGAATGGCATGGGCATGAAATTCCATGTAATATCCCATCAACAGTGGCTTCCCCCTTTGAATTAAATGATTGAACAGACCACATGGTGCCCATAACTTCTTAATGTGCCTAAATCTAATCTTTAGCAGGTTTGGATCAACAACTATCATGATACACAAATATTTTGTGCTGGTAGGTGAAAGACCAAAGATTGTGATTTATCAAAGGAGCTCAACTTCCGCATGTGTAACATGTAGATTCATTCCAGCGAGTTTGGAGTGCAATATATAGGACTTGGAGGGCATTACATTGTCCCATACAATATGTTTGATAGAAAAATTCAGCCACTCATGAAGTTCTTTGTTATTTATAAGGTTCTCCTCTGGCCTTTATTAGTTATACTTATTAATTAAATATTGGACTTTTGGATATGTTTCTTACTAATAAAATATTTCAGTTATCTTAATATTTATGAGATGCTGATATACAAGTGTAAAATTTGTAGCTGAACTTGCACAATAATCTAGCTAGAAGAAAAAGAAGCAAAACTTGTAGAAAGGAAAAAAACAGAGAAAAATAGAGTTGTTTGACAGAATGCATGAATAAATAGAAATTAAGGAGGAAACAAAGGAAGAGGCATGAAGAGTCATCACACAGTCCTCCTTGGTTAGCTTAGCTTAAACAAAGCATCCAACATAAGTTCTTCATAAATCATGGAGCAAACATTTAGTTGCACTAATACCCTCCTTAAGTCTAACTAGGGAGACTAAGCTTAATGAAAGATATAGGCCCTAACAACAAAGTTTGATGAGGTACCCAAAGAGCCCAGTGAGAAAAAATCGTAACCATTTATTCAAACTAAAGAAGAAAGTTGCAACTCCCATGAAGAACTTCAAATAAAACCACATTGCAACAGGGTTATATCAGAGTCATAAAAACCACTGCACATATTTTGCATTGCTTAAATGGATGAGCATACATGTACATGGTCTCTGAATACATAAACTAATCATATGAAGACAGGAAGATATGATTCTGTAAAGATGTGCTCCAAAGAACTGCATAGATTCCCTACAGTTGGGATGATACCATTGTTTATCCAATGCTCAGTATTGTCCCGCTAGAAAGAATCTCTGGAAGCACTCGAGGATGCGACTCTGAAATATCATGTAGATAGGAACTTAGAATAGAAAAACACTTTTGGTTGCCATAGGAGGAAAAGTTGCAAAGCTCTGGTAGTTTATTGGCAACTTTTATCCTAAGTTTGTTTATCCAAAAGTAAAATGAAAGAAAAATATACTAGATACTTTAAGTAAAACCCCCATATGGAACTTTATATAAGTTGGATTTTTACAAAATTCCAAGTTTTCCCAAATCTTTATCATGTGGTGCTCACAAAGCACGTACAATTTTTAAAGAATCAATAAGGAAGAAAGCAAGGACAATGCAAAGAAAAATTAGGGGAGGTAACATGCTTGCATCTAGACATTTACATCTGCCTCTATGCTTTCTAATAGCTCTAATCTTCAATACCTACAAAAGGATTGTTTATGCTACTTCTTCCTAGCTCCCATGTGCTCTGATATCATGTAGACTTTGCTATCACACCAAAAGCATGTACTGGTGGTGGAGAGGGATCTCAACATCGATATAGTTGCTACACCAACATCCCCCCACACGATAGAGCTAGAAACAACCACATACCATGTGGGATACGTACTCACTGCATACCATGTCGATAAGCTGAGCTTACGCGGATAGGTCGAGGGTTTGAGGGACTCGAACTGATGACCTATGCTTTGATACCATGTGGAATTTGCAGTCGAACCTGCACAATGATCTAGCTAGAAGAAAAAGAACCAAAACTTGTAGGAGACAGATACAACCATGTACCATGTGGGATTCATACCCACTACGTACCACATCGATAAGCTGAGCTTACGTAGACAAAGGGTCGAGGGTTTGAGGGACTCGAACTGATGACCTGCACTCTGATATCATGTGGAATTTGTAGCTGAACTTGCACGATGATCTAGCTAGAAGCAAAAGAAGCAAAACTTGCAGAAAGGAAACAAAACAGAGAAAAATAGATCTGAAAAAATAAAATTCATTCTCATTTATTAACTTTCACAAAATGCATGAATAAATAGAAATTAAGGAGGAAACAAAGGAAGAGGCATGAAGAGTCATCACACAGTCCTCCTTGGTTAGCTTAGCTTAAACAAAGCATGCAACATAAGTTCTTCGTAAATCATGACCAAATAGTTAGTTGCACTAACAAGTTGCTCTTAAGCTTTCTACATTAAATGTCATTATTGATTGATTAATATTTAAATATTATGACTTTATGACATTCCATCAGGTTTACTTTAAAACTGATTAAGACATGCCCACAACCAATTAAATCTAGGTGTCTTTGGGGGATGTGACATAGTTGTACAGTGAAACCAAAATACATACAGTTATCTACAAAGGCAAACTCATGGTTAAGTAAAAACCATGTCAAGGTCCAGTTTGCCTCCCTTATTACATGCATCAATATTTTTCAATCCTTTATGTACCCATGCTTGAGTTCATCATCCCAAAAAAAACCTGCCATGAATCTCACCATAAGAACATATGTCAAATTGGAATAGTTATAATGTCAATTCATGCCCAATGGAACAATAACATGCTCTCAAAATGATGTTTTAATAGAGAATCCAACTCAACAACATCTGCACTGCACTAAAGACAAAAATCTCCATTCGAAAATGCATTCATTAAGAAAAACGCCTCATGTCATTACACACCTTTTTAGGTAGTGATCTCTTGAATTTGCGGGTATTCTTGCTTGGGGGAAAAGAATTTTCAAGGCCGAAACAAAAAGAATTGTTCCTCAAATGACATGCATCAAATGATTGAGATTCAGAATCAAGAGTGCTTCCATGTGATGTTTTCAGAATCAGACACATCTTCCCTGCTCATACAAATTCAACAAGAATTTGATTAGGTGGTAGATTACTTTGTGCCATAGACCTCAATAAATGAGGTTCATAGGAGGAAGTCACGCTGCCCAGGATCTTGGCCACATTGTAAAATCAGAAGCCGTCACCTCATGTCTGGATCATATTCAGATTTAGGGATTTCATCCTCCTCTCTACCAAGGGAGTCATTAGCATTTGGTTCTGAAATTGAATCAGCTAGTAAAGAATTAGAGGACTCTACAAATGAAGCTCCATGAGAATATTGAGGAACCTTCACACGTGGTTGAGTATAGAGAATTCTAAGGATAGGGAATCGGCTTTGCTTGCTGCAAAAGTTGCATAAATGACTTTGGGTTTTGATTGTCCACAAGAACATGGATGTGGCATGTGCTTGGAAATAAATTCTGATCCTAAAAGACAATCAAAATTACGAATATTGATATAAATATTAAAAATTTGATTTCATTTTGTGAATTATAATAGTATATTTAAAATTTTTAACCAAGATAACATAGGACAATCTGAGAAAATTAGCAATCCACTGTATATAGTTTATACCTAGAAGATTACCCAAAAGATGGACTATATATAAAATATAAATATAACAAGTCACATAGCCACGTGTCAATATTGTAAACCTGGGATAGGAGGATAAAATAGACAAACAAAATTACTTGCAGATTCAATTTCTTTTCAACCTTAGAGTTAGTCATGCCATTTGGAACAGCTAAACTAGCATTGCCATTTACAGCTGCTTTGGCCTGAACCCCAGTACAAAAGAGAAAAAAACACATCCAACAAATTATACAGTTAAAACTTAAACACTTAAAGAAGGAACGTACAATGCTAAACTCAATCGGAATCACAAAATGTTGGCAAATCCTGACCTCTGTTATGAAGTAGTTGCTAACATGGGTAGAAGCTGACAATTTTGTCACATCAGTTTCATAAAATACTTCATCCATCTTCTATAAATGACCCTCATCAAAATCTGTCATAAAACAAGAATCAAGAAAAATTAGAAGATATCCAGACGCTACAAACACAAGGAATCTTGCACATAAAGAAGTTCAACCATTATTCCCTAAAACTTCATGTGAACTTTTTGCTTGGCTGGGAAAGTAAAATAAATAATTACATCCATAGATAAAATCATTCCAAGATCATATTACTTACTTTAAAAAAGCATCTCTGACATTGCAAGCTACATTTCTTGCAACACATAATATTAGAAGGGGAACACTTTTCTACAGTACAAAGAATGCTGATTGAAATCAATACAATGCAATAGAAAGTTTATCAAAGCAATCACAAATTGAAAATAGAAATCAAAGAACCTATGCTAATGGGTGCAAAAGCTGGAACAACATGTACATGTGATTGCTCTATATCCTCCAAGACCTTCAATTGATCATCAATTACCTTGTAATCTTTGGATGGCAAATCTCTTTACGAAAGACATTTAGTAAAGACTTTCTTAAACCTACAATACAAACATATAAAATAGAAGCACATTAAAAAAAGCAACACTTAACATCATATGGTATTTAACAATGAATGTAAATATTGAAATCACAAACAATAGAAGTATTATCATAGGAGAGAAAATATAATTCTATTCAATTGCTGAAACTCGAACCTTTGAAATTGAATTTACAGATCTTCATAACATAATAAGGTGTCATGTTTATTGGTTAGAAATGTTTACTTAGCTTGACACAAACAACACGATCACAGAGCTCCCTAAGACTGATTAAGCTTGCCTCACGATCAAGAAGCCTCCACATCTCCAAAGCATAATCTTTTTCTGATACTGTGCAAACAGAAACCACAAAATGCTTGCGCCCATTAGCAATTAGATAATTTCTTAATTCTTCCTAGGATGGGAGTATCCTAACAAGGACACTACGATAGTGTTGGAAAAATAGAGGAGACAGACTGATGTTCAGAAGACAAATGCTACAACATAGAATGGACAGAAAGAACAAATACACAGGAACATAGTAGACACAACACAAAAGGACAGCAATATATATTTTATATTTTCCTTTACTTAAATTACATTCAAAACTTCAACACTTTACAATGTGGAGCTACTGCTCTATTTTCCTACTCTGCCCCAATCTCTGGAGCTACACACTATTTATCTGGAGCTGCCTGAAAGTGACTCCGTAGTTGCCTGTGTGTACCCTGTGCTGCTGCACTGTAAACCTTATATTCTCAATTGTTCTCCTTCTGCTATTCTCTATTAGAACCTTCTCCTCTGCTACTGCAGGACAACTAAAACTCTGTCTATGGTCAACTACATTTTCCCTCCTATTTGTCTCTCTTACACATGCCCAGAAAATGGGTGCTCAAACCATTTCAAAATTCAAACTTACCTACCTCAATAAATTCTGGCAGGAGCAAACGGTGCAGTGGTTGAGATTTGAGGAGATCCCAATTCTGATGCGGGGACAGGTACATTAAATTGAACTGACGGAAGATTAATTTTTCCAACACTCCCCCTTAATCTGAAGTCAGATGTTAATCAGCAATTTTCTTTTCAGAACTGATCTTCGATGTTATACATTTGCCTTTGCCTTTCCAAGCAGATCTCCAGAGCTGTTTCTATCATTCTTGATGACCTCTGGAGCTCTTTTTTGTGTCTCTAGAGCACCTTCAAAGCTGATATCCTGCATCTCTGGAGTTCCCTATCTGCATCTTCGGAGCTGTCTTCCTGTTTCATACGGAGCATCTCCGGGGCTGACTTCTTGAATCTCCAGAGTTCTTTTTCTGCATCTCCGGAGCATCTCTGGAGCTGCACATACTTTCCAGAGTTGAACCTCTGGAGCTCTTCTGCTGTCTTTTCAGATTTGAACCTCTGAAACTGCCTTCTTTGAAGGACTGCACACCTCCGGAGCTGTCCTCATTCTAGGGCTACACACCTTTGGAGCTGTCAACAATGCCTAGCCTGTCCCTTAGGCATTCAAAAGAATCTTTTGGCAATGCCTTTGTAAAAATGTCAGCAAGTTGCTGCTCGGATCTGTAATATTGCATCTCAATTTCTCTTCATTCTACCAACTCCCTTATGAAGTGATAATGGATCTCAATGTGCTTGCTTCATCCATGGAAGACTGGATTTTTTGTTAGGGCTATTGATGAAACATTGTCACAATGAATGGTTGTACCATCTTCTTGCTGCTGCAAGGATCCTCCTCAACCAAATAGCCTGACATGCTGCTACATTTGCTGCAACATACTTAGCTTCTACTATAGAGAGAGAGAGACAATGGGATGCTTCTTGGATGCCCATGATATCATGCCCGAACCCATGTGAAATACATAGCCAGATGTGCTCTTTCAGTCATCTACACTTCCTGCCCAATCACTATCTGTGAAACCAACCAACATAAACTCATTAGAAACATCATACAAGATGCCATAACCTATTGTACCATTCACATACCTCAGGATCCTCTTTCCTGCTTGCCAATGTGTGTCCTTAGGCTTCTCCATGAACCTAGAAATTAGGCTTACAACATACATCAAATCAGGCCTAGTTGCTGTCAAATACATGAGGCTTCCAACTATGCTCTTGTAGAGGGTTGGGTTTACTTCCTTGCTGCTGTCCTCTTTACTTAATTTTAGACCTGTGGCTGTTGGTGTAGGGGCAGGTTTACTATTCTCCATTTTAAATCTCTTCACAATTTGTTTGGCATAGTTAGTTTGTGAAATAAATATGCCATGCTCTATTTGCTTGACCTCAATGCCAAGAAAATACCTTAGCAGACCTAAGTCTGTTATCTCAAACTCATTCTTCATTGCCTCTTTGAAATCAATAATTAAAATATCACTATTGCTAGTAAAAATTAAATCATCTACATACAAAACAGCAATCAAAATTTTACTTTTAGCTGCTTTGATGTAAAGAGTGGGCTCACTACTATTTTTGCTAAAGCCATTGCTCAATAAATATGAGTCAATTCTACTGTACCATGCCCTAGGTGCTTGTTTCAGCCCATAGAGGGCTTTCCAAAGCCTATGTACTTTGTTCTCTTGCCCTAGGACTTCATAGCCAGGTGGTTGCTCCACATACACTTCCTCTTTCAGCACTCTGTTCAAGAAGGCTGACTTTACATCCATCTGAAACACCTTCCACTTGTGTTGGGCAGCTATTGCTATGACTGCCCGAACTGTTTCCAGCCTTGCAGCTGGTGCATAGGTCTCATCATAATTTGTTCTAGGCTGTTGTTTGTACCCTTTGACAACTAGCCTTGCCTTATGTCTTTGAATTTTTCCTTCAACAGTAGACTTGGTCTTATAGACCCACTTAACTCCAATCACTTGTTTACCCTTGGGTAAATCTGTTAGCTACCATGTGTCATTCCTCTCTATGACTTACAACTCTTCATCCATGGACTTACACCATTTCTCTTCTTTCACAGCTTCTTCAAAGTGGATTGGATCGCTAGAAGAAAATAATACAAAATCCAAATTCTCATCATCATCAGCATACCTTGTGCTGTCATAAATCTCCTTCGCACTCTTTGTCCTCCATGGAATCATTGATGCGAGTGTGGGGTCTGAATTACCTATGGAGCTGCCACTATTCTGATCTTTGGAGCTACTGTTGTGACCTCCGGAGCTGCTATTCTATCGACCTCCAAAGCTGCAAATCTCCGGAGTTGCAGACCTCTAGAGCTGATGATCTCCAGAGCTGCAATGCTACTGTCCACCTCTAGAGCTGCTTTGCTGAACACTGCTATTGTTCTCCAATGCTCTATGGTAGTTTCTCCCTGAGCTACTGCTCTCTGTAGCTCCTCCAGAGTTGCTGTCCTCCGAAGCTTCTTCATCTTCAAGGGATATTGTGATTGAAATACCTGAGGTGCTGTCCACCGTTCCATCCCATGCTTCATTTTCAATGAACTCAACATCTCTGTTGATCACAACCTTTTTGGTGATGGGATTATACAGTCTATAGGCTTTTGACTCTTCACTATAGCCTATGAAGATACATTTTTCTCCTCTATCATCAAATTTCTGCCTCTTCTCTTTAGGCACGAATGCATATGCAACACACCTAAAAATTCTTAGGTGTTCAAAACTCCATTTGATGTTTGTCCATGCCTCTTGTGGAATCCTATTACGAATGGCCTTTGTAGGACACCTGTTCAATAGTTAAACTATTGTTGCTACAGCTTCACCCCAATAATCTTTTGACAGTCCCTTTGCCTTCAGCATGCTTGCTGCCATCTCTGTGATGATTCTATTTTTTCTTTCAGCAACTCCATTTTGCTGTGGAGTATACCTTGTTGTGAACTGTTTTTGAATGCCTTCATACTTCTAGAAATTTAGAAATTGTTTGGAGATATACTCTCCCCCTCTATTTGTTCTTAGGGCCTTGATATAGTGGCCACTTTGCTTTTTAGCCAATGCCTTAAACTCCTTAAACTTCTCAAAGGCTTCTGATTTATTTTTCAAAAAATAAATCTAGATTTTTCTGCTATAATCATCAATGAAGGTCATGAAATATACATTCCCATCTAATGTGGGAGTCTTCATAGGGCCACATAAATTTGACTGCACCAACTCCAATGGTGCTCTTGCCCTTCTAGAATACCCTGATTGAAAGGGTTGTCTATGCTGCTTTTCTAATATGTAGGCTTCACATTTTCCATCAGGCTCTACAATGTTTGGTAGCCCTCTAACCATGCCTTTCTTGGATAGTAAAGTCAAACCAGAAAAACTTAAGTGCCCATACCTCAAATGCCACAATTTGAATGGGTCTTTGATGATTGCCCTAGAGGCTGTTTGCTGTCCCACTACTGTGAGCACCAGAGATAGTGCTGGAAATTGCGCCAGAGATAGTGCCGAAGATGGTGCCGGAGTTAGCGACAGAAGAAACATTCTATTTCTTGTCATCTGCACTACTACAATGACCTTCTTACTGCCTCCTTTGTCAAATATTGTGCACTCTCCATTTTCCATCAGGATTCTATAACCATTTTGGACCATCTGTCTAATGCTCAAGAGGTTATGTTTTATGCTTGGGGGATAATATACATCTTGGATCTACATTTTCTCACCTTGCTTGCTAAGGATTGTGATGATGCCTCTTCCTATGACAGGAACCTTTTGACTATTCCCCATCATGATCTCAGACTTGACATTTCTATCAATGGAGGCAAACAAATTCTCATTACCACAGCTGCTCTTCTCAGCAAGGTTGCACACAATAAACACCTTAGACTGATTTTTATTTTCAGCCTTGTTCTCATTTGCTACATTAGCATTTTGGCCTCCACGATCACATTGTTTCTTTCTACACTCACTAGCATAATGGCCAAACTTATGATAGTAATAACATTGAACATTACTTTTGTCATACCTTTGATTAGAACTACTGTTCTTCTTCTTTTCTTGATAGCTTGACTATGAGCTGCTTGCCTCTCCTTGGCTATTTGAAACTCCTCTTCTAGAGTTGCTTCTTCCTCTACCTCTTTGACATCTACCTCTGCCATTTATTCCTCTTCCCCTACCTCTTTCATTGGTTTGAGCCTTGAAGGCTTGCTCAAGGGAAGGAATAGATCTATTCAACCACTGCTCATGGCTTTGTAGAGAACCCATCAACTCATTCACTATCATCTTGGACAGATCCTTAGTTTCCTCAATGGTTATTACTATAGGGTCAAATTTAGAAGGTAGACTCCTTAGGATTTTTTCAACAATCCTTTGTTCATCCATGGTTTCTCCATTTATCCTCAACTGATTTAGCATGGTAGAAACTCTGGTGTGAAAGTCTGAAATAGACTCACTCTCCTTCATTTGAAGGGTTTCAAAATCTTTTCTAAACAATTGGAGTTTGACTGATCTCACCTTGTCAGTTCCCTTAAGCTGTTCTGAAATATTTTCCATGCCTATTTTGAGTAGTTTTCTACTGCAATGCGGGGGAAAATAGACTCTATCAAGGCTGCCTCTATTAGACTGAGGGATTTTGCATCCTTCATTCTAATTTCCTTCAACTAGTTTCTTTGAGCATTAGTCAGGGCTGTATAGGCTACTGGGTCTGTGGTGTTTGTGAACCCATTGGTGACCAAATCTCATAGGTCATTAGCAACCAGAATAGTCTTCATCTTCTTAGCCCAGATGTCATAGTTTTGCCCATCAAATGTAGGTGGTTGCTGCCATCCTTTGCTGTCCCCACCTGCCATGCTTCTCAAATATGAGAAGATTGATAATGCCTAGACAAACTAGGGCTTATATGAAACACCCACAAGAACTTCTAACTACCTAGAAAAAATAGTGCTCTGATACCACTTTGTTGGAAAAATAGAGGAGACAGACTGATGTTCAAAAGACAAATGCTATAGCATACAATGGACAGAAAGAACAAATACACAGGAATGCAGAAGAAACAACACAAAAGGGCAGCAATATATATTTTGCTACTTTGCCACAATCTCTGGAGCTACACACTATTTGTCTGGAGCTGCCTAAAAGGGACTCTGTAGCTGCCTGTGTGTACCCTGTGCTGTTGTACTGCAAACCTTCTATTCTCAGCTATTCTCCTTCTACTGTTCTTTGTTAGAATCTTCTCCTCTGCTACTGCAGGATAACTAAAACTCTGTCTATGGTCAACTACATTTTCCCTCCTATTTGTCTCTCTTACACATTTCTAGAAAATGGGTGCTCAAACCATTTCAAAATTCAAACTTACCTACCTCAATAAATTTTGGCAGAAGCAAACGGTGCAGGGATGAGATTTGAGGAGATCCCAATTCTGACACGGGGGCAAGTGCATTAAATTGAACTGACCAAAGATTAATTCTTCCAACAGATAGAACAATTTAATTTAGATACCACTCACCTTTTTAGGATACGCCCAGCCTGGGAAGATTTAAGAAATTATCTGATTGTTAATGGGCGCAAGCGTTTTGAGGTTTCTATTTGCACAATGTTAGAAAAAGATCATGCTTTGGACTCCTTGATCCTGAGCCAAGCATAATCAGTCCTAGGAAGCTCCATGATCATGTCGTTTGTGTCAAGTGAGGTAAACATTTCTAACCAATAAACAAGACACCTTATTATGTTATGAAGATCTATAAATTCAATTTGAGAAGCTCAAATTTCAGCAAATGAATAGAATTATATTTTCTCTCCTATGCTAATAGTTCTATTGCTTGTGATGTCAATATTTGCACTCATTGTTAAATACCATATGATGCTAAGTGTAGATTTTTTCTGTGCTTCTGTTTTCTATGTTTGTGTTGTAGGTTTAAGAAAGTCTTTACTAAATGTCTTTCATAAAGGGATTTGCCATCCCAATATTACAATGGTAATTGATGATCGATTGAAGGTTTGGGAGGATACAGATCAATAACATGTGCATTTTGTTCTGGCTTTTGCACCGTAGTATGCTCCATTAGCAAAGGTTCTTTGATTTCTACTTTTACTTTCTATTGCATTGTACTGATTTCAATCAGCATTCTTTGTACTGCAGACACGTGTTCCCCTTCCAATATTATGTGTTGCAAGAAACATAGCTTGAAATGTCAGAGGTGGTTTTTTTAAGTACGTAATATGATCTTGAAATGATTTTATCCATGGATGTAATTTTTATTTTACTTTCCCAGTCAAGCTAGAAGTACACATGAAGTTTTAGGGAATAATGGTTGACGTTTTTTATGTGTAATATTCCTTGTGTTTGTAGCATCTGGATATCTTCTAATTTTTCTTGATTCTTGTTTTATGATAGATATCTTGACGATGGTCATTAATAGAAGATGGATGAAGTATTTTATGAAACTAGTTGCTAAGAGAGGTGGGGATTTGCCAACATTTTCTGATTATGATTGAGTTTAGCACTGTCCGTTCCTGTTTTAAGTGTTAACTTTTAACTGTAAATCTGAATTTTGGATGTGTTTTTTTTTCCTTTTGTATTGGGGTTCAGGCCAAAGCAGTTGCAAATGGTAATGCCAGTTTAGCTGTTCCAAATGGCACACAAACTCTAAGGGTTAAAATTTTTAATTATACTATCTTAATTCACAAAATGAAATCAAATTTTTTAATATTTATATCAATATTCATAATTTTGATTGTTTTTCAGGATCAGAATTTACTACCAAACACAAGCCCCACCCATGTTCTTGTGGACAATCAAGACCCAAAGTTATTTATGCAAATTTTGCAGCAAGCAAAACAGATTTCCTCCCTCCTTAGAATGCTCATACTCAAACATGTGTGAAGGTTCCTCAATATTCTCATGGAGCTTCACTTGAAGAGTCTTCTAATTCTTTACCAAACGATTCAATTTCTGAACCAAACGATAATGGCTCCCCTAGTAGAGAGGAGGGTAAAATCCCTAAATCCGAATATGATTCAGACATGAGGCGATGACTTCTCATTTTATAGCATGACCAAGATCCTGGGCAGCGTGACTTCAACTCTTATGAACCTCCTTTATTGATACCTCTTTAATTAAATTTATGATACCTCTTAGAGATTTTCCATAGACAATGTGGAATTGGGAAACACTAGTTGACCTATAACTAAATTATTATATGGTGAATTCTACCTAGGCAAGGACCAATCCACAAGTAGGTTTATCTCTCTAACTAACCTTTTGAGTAGGTTACCAAAGACTCCTATTTTTATTTGTAGGTTACCAAGACTCCTATTTTTATTTGTGTAGAACCCTAAAAATATAGTTATAAAACAAATATAAACCCTAATTTTTTTTATAAAACAGGAGTGAAAAGAAACCAATAAATTAAATTTCATTCTACACAAAACAAAAGAAAATTAACTGCACCCTATAGTAGCACTTACCTCTGCTATTGTTGAGTACACCTTGCTTCTTTTAAAGATGTAAATTAAATTTCAATATGTTGAAAAGAAAAGAAAATAATGATTGTATACTAAAATCTATAAAATACAATACACTTACTGTTCAAATAACTTATGTGCTTCTTACTGTTCCAATAACTCGAGTATCCTTTTGATCTAGTTTATTTGATGTGATATTTCTGTAATTTATGTTTGAGTATTAGTTGGATTTATATAGATTATTTACTTTATGTTGGCTTTATTCTTATGTGCATTCATTTAAAAAATATGCACCAATTATACATTTTTTTATTTAAAATAATCATTTTATAATTTTTAGGTGCATTCATTTAATAAAAGTATGTCCATTATATGTTTTAAATTTAAAGACATACTTTGTAATTTAAAAAATATATATGTTAAGCTCTTTTTAGTTTTTATGTACACTGTCATAGTCATCCCCTTAATGCCACTTATAATGCCTCTAGACTTTAATAACTCTAGAGTAAATAATACAATATATTAATTTTCTTTATTTTTAAAATATATCTAAACAACTAACGCAAAAGAAAAGTATTTTCATTAATCTAATATTGTGGTTTAGTAATAAAATATAGTGCACTTACTGTTCAATTAACTTGTGTGTTTCTCCAGTATAGTAAAATAAATAAAATATTTTAATTAATCTAATACTGTGATTTAGTAATAAAATATAATGTACTTATAGTAAATAAATATGTTTTTATTAGCTCACCCCTCCACAAGCTATACTAAAATGAATTTTGATGGGACCTCTAGAGGCAATTTGGAAAAATTCAAACTTAGAACCAACAATAAGGTGGAACACATTCATGATGTAACACTCTAAGAGAGGAATCCCTCGTGAATGTTGTACAGATAATGTGAAGCAAACAATGCAGGAAGATGATGGATCACACGTTTATCAAGAAGGAGCTGAGAGACAGGGTGTAGACTACCATTTTGTCTTTTGATAAAAAAAACTCAAATCTAGACTGATGGGAGAGATATTCGATGCTGGTGCTATGAGGAAAAACAAAATAACTTCGCAGGCTCTAAGTCTATTCCGAGATGGCATTCACTGAAATAATATGGAAGTGTTCAACTTCTATCTTAGTCAGATATGGAGACCTGTTGTCTCCCCCACAGATTAATCGGGCCTTTGAGCTCTGTGAAGGTTTATGGTTTTTATTGCATCTAAGAACACCTAGTGATTGAATGTTGTATGTTTACACACTCAGAAGAGATGATGTTGTATCTTTTCTAGTTTAATCAGATTTTAGTAGAAAGGGAACTACCCCTTAGGTTTTATTGACTAACCTTTTCATTTTTAATATAGATTAAGACTTTGTTTTTAAAAAATATATTAAGCAACTAACATAAAGTAGTTTCATTAAAATAACTATACAATAAATAAAGTTCAACATATTAAAACAAAAAAACTAATAAATTAAATTTGATTGTGCAAAAATGAAATTAAACCCTAATTTAATATAGTTATAAAATATTATTGTACAATGCTAACTTAGATGCCACTATGCGGATTTGAACCTAGATCTCCATCTTAAGAACCTTATGACTTTACCATTTGAGCACAACCCCTTTGACATGTTTGAGTATTACTTGTATTTATATAGATTATTTAGTTTATGTCGACTTTATTGTTATGTGCATTTATTTAATAAAACTATGTTTGTTATATATTTTAAATTTAATTCTTATGTGCATTCATTTAAAAAAATATTTTGGTTATATATTTTTTAAATTTAAAATAGTTACTTTATAATTTTTATGTGCATTCATTATGTCGGTTATATGTTTTAAATTTAAAACACCTACTTCATAATTTAAAAAATATTTATGTGGGCTCTATTTAGTTTTTATGTATATAGTCACAGTCATCCCCTTAATGCCACTATATAATGCCTCTGGCATAAATATGGTTTTATGGGAGAAATTAATATTCCAACAGACTCAAAGTTTTTTACACACCTATATTTATTATTATTATTGGTAAATGATTTTTACTAGAGCTATGAATCCAAGAGTTTTTGAAAGGGTGCCACCCTTTTACATAGAGAAAGAAATAAACACCAAAGAATCCCAAGCAATGTCAAAGAATAATAAGGAACAAAAAACATAGAGGCTTAAAAATACAACAACAAACAACATTTCCCCACACACGAGGCCAAAAAGAAAACTTAGGGCAAACTACCCCATGACAAAAAAGGTCTACCTACTCAAGGTAGCTTGAAGTTGAAACACTTCAAGGAATTTTGTTTCTTGTTGGTAGCCCAATCCTTAGACTCAAACAAACCAAATCCCTTATTGGTAGGACTCATGTTATGAAGAATTGAGCCTGAATTAAAGAAAGTACTGCAATTTGTGTTGGAGGACACTAGGGAGGGCAATCTTAGTCCTCTCTCACTGCTTCCTTCTCCTTACATTTATCCCCAAAAGATGAGATCGGAGATCAAGGAAAAGATTATGACCCTCTGAGTTAGAATTATCCACAAGAGGACTTACCAACAGATTTTTACCCTCCATGGGTATCTTAGACATGTCCGCAAGAGGAGAAGGATCTTTTTGATCCTTATTTCCTATGAATAAGCCTTTTTTTCATGAACCCACACATGGAGCTAAAGCATGGCTCCACCTATGGAAATTGTGACTTACCATCAGGCACTCCTCATAAATGATCAAATGCACCCAATCACTAAGTTTTGAGGATAAGATGATGAAAGAGGGAAGAACCTTATCACCAACATCATTAATGAAAAATCTAGAAAAATAAAGCATTTTATAGATTTTCTCACCTCATCGACCATGATGAGTTCACCAAGGGAGCAAGTAATAGTCAGTTGCACTTGAACCTCATCCCAATACTCCAAAGGTAATCTAAGGTGTAACCTGACTTCTCATATTTCTTAGAATTACACACGCATATTACTAGGAAAGTAAAAGAAAATGATATACAAGAGAGAATTGTTTTTTTATCATTTGCTATACATCAATAAATAAAAGTAGATATTTTCTAAATATTTTGTCAACCTTGAGATTCAATATATTCAAAGATAACTTATAGTGATAACATTTCACTTTACATTTATAAACATATTGCACTTGGAAAAAGAATAGTTTTACATCATAATCATAACATGAAATTTTACATAAAGAGTATTGTCTCTAGAATCTTGATATCTATTGTTCAAATCTTGGTGAGTCTTCTGCTATAGAGGGAGAGCTTCATCTGAGCACTTTACCTCTAACTACAGACTGACGATCCCCCACAAACCTTCCTTCCTAGAAGTGGCCCTCACCTTCACAAAGAGTATAGACATATGGATCTAACAAGTTGCCATCTGAGTCCTATTGATGTGTCCTACACAACTCAATCGATCATAAAACTATAGACAATATTATAACTAAGTATGATCATACTGACCAGTTATGCAATCTAGACACTGTGAACTGACTAATGCATATAGAGACAAATGCATCACTTTGGCGAAAGTTTCTATATAAATAGTCATTTTCAATAAACGTAGTTGTGCATTCACACACCTCCAACTTGACTTGAAGACTATCTCATCCTACTATTTTATTTATTTGGCTAGTATCTCTAGACATAATTGTTTGAATTATACTCAATCCCTAGTCCATCTAAATTATAAATATTCCTTATCTAGGATATACATACAATATGCAATTATAAATAACTTAATCTTTATCGAGAGTCTCTAATTGCATATCCACAATTTATCAAAGTCTATGACTTCTGTCATTTACTATCTACTAAAAAATAATAACCATACTTGGTTTATATAACTAGTATTGACTTTCTAACAACAAAGTGTTTCGGATCTCTTAATATTGTCTTATCTATGGCTTCTTGATTTTTTAACTGTCGACCAAAGTATACAATAGACATAATCAATATCATAATTGACTTAAGAGTTAAATATTTTAAAACTCTTCGGGGTAAAATCTAGGGTTCTTACTTTCCCTATTAGAATACTTTGCATCATCAAAATACCCTTAAAAACTAATACAATAAAATTCATAATGTAACGTGAATACGATAACCACTTGTCAAATCTTGACTACTTGGTCTTTAATCGAATTCACCTTTACTGAAAAACATATTAAATAAGGTTTATCCTCTATAACAAGTCTTAATAGATACTAACAAGAGTACAATAATTCTTGACTAAGTTCAATCTTTTAATCCTATAAAAGATATAGATAGTAAGGTAATGATGTCTATGACCTAGTTGTCATTTTTTGTTCATAGATTAAGATTAAGAATGATATAACATCATCTATGTATAATAGAAATACATAATCTAGTTAAATAAACACATATATGTTAATAAATAAAGATAACATAACTTCAAGTGCTTCTAATGATATTCAAATCATTCTATACTCTTTTAGAATAAAAGAGAACCTTTTCTCAAAGTCTAATATCAAAAATAATGAAACTAAAAAGAATTAAAAGATAAAGGAAATATCTTTGTCAAACTTCTAGTCTTAACTTCGAAGACTTAATACAACAATCTCAATAGGCTCAAATTGACATCTAAGATAAGTTCAACTAGTTCTTAAAAAGTAATAGAACATCATTTGTATCCCTCATTATTCTGAATGCATGATAAGTATAGACAACCAAATTACTCAAGTTTTTCTAAGTACAATCATGGTCTAGTTACTGTACAGACTTTGTCTACAAGTTATAGATGATAGGGATACTTCAACCTTAGTATAATAACATACCTATGCTTAATACAAACTAAATTTTGGACTATAAAAGTTAACTGACTACTTCTAGCAAAACCCACTGTGATCTATTGCCTTTCGACCTGCATTAGTAATGTTTCAACATCCTAACAGCCTGCACACATTTGCTATGTTTATTTTCTAGATATAGAGATTTAACTTATCTGAAACCATTCAAAAATATGAAAGAGAATAGTCATTCGACCTCAAATTTCTCACCAAATAGTTTTAAACTATGCATAGAATTATACACCAAGTTCGGTAGTTAAAAGCTTCACTCAAGAAAAATATAGTGAAGACTAGACTATCAGCTTCTAGTTCACAAAATAATGACAAGCTATCAATTCCCTAACACAGACATAGCTAATTTCATCAACTACAAGGAACACATATGTATATATGATACTATCATCTCATATAGATTACAAAGTTATATGAATCCTTTGGCTTTACTATCATAGAATTATACTAAGCATTTTAATGTCTACAAACACAAAGATAAGTAAATGATGTTGACTATAT
The DNA here is from genome assembly GCA_027924645.1 of Cunninghamia lanceolata. Lineage (NCBI taxonomy): Eukaryota > Viridiplantae > Streptophyta > Pinopsida > Cupressales > Cupressaceae > Cunninghamia > Cunninghamia lanceolata. The sequence continues at coordinate 14,853,498 of BSBN01001048.1, forward strand.
AGAAACAACAATAAATGTATGGCTCTTGGCTATACATGTCATACTAATACACACACACACACACACACACACACACACACACACACACTATCAATTGCTCAAACCTCAGAAGATATGATATATTATCAATTACTCAAATCTTAGAATTTATGATATACTATCGATTGTTCTAAACTCAAGTAAACATATCAACAATGCTTACATCAAACAAAAAATTATCATCTCAAATAATATTTACATAAAGATAAAAGAACCTAAAAGTACGCTGTGCAAATGAAGCTCCTCAGCCATCTCTCATGAAGTCCTCTCTCTCTGTGGTATATGTGTGTCTTTGTGTGTATATGTGTCCCCACAGAGAAGAGTCGACAGTGATATATAAAGCCTCTACTCTTAACCACGTTCCACCACTTAACATTAATGCTCACCATAGTTATCTTCGATGACATGCAAGTAATGGAAATGATGGTCTTTAATAACCACTCATAACTCGGTCAAAGGCTTCTCCACTATCTTCAATCAGTTGAGAATATAAACGTGTTGAACAATCACACCCTTATCGGCCTTAACTCAAAAAGATCACATCAAATATCTAACTTAATATATATTAATATATATGCATTATAATATTGTAAAGAAAGTATGCACAACATATAATTATGTTGTTTGATTAAACACTTTGACAATATTGCAAGAATAGGGTCGAGATATTCTCCCCCTTCTCTGTCTTGCAAATATAACACAATTGCCAAACATATATAACTTGATAGGATACCATAAAGGAATCTTAATCAGAAAAATACTAAAAAGAGATAGTTAATCACTATCATATATATATATATATATATATATATATATATATATATATATATATATATATATATATATATATATATATATAATAATGACTATCGACTACATCTTGATGATGGTCGATCCATCCCTTCTAGGTTATACATCAAAACCTATACTAAAGCAATTTGATGTCAAATCAACCAGTATTGAATCAAAATCTAACATAGGCCAATAAAGTTGAATTCAACTTACCAATCTCACGGTTCACAAAACTGAACAAACACGAGACTGAGATATCAACAAACTATTATTTCCATACGTCTATTCACTTATCTCCGATGATGCTCTCCCTTTCTTTTCCTAGAGGGTGGAAAACCTATTTTCCTGGTTATATTTATAATCAACTAAACTGGGATTACTGCATCATTAGTTACTTCATATACATCATGAATGAATAATCATGATAACATATAATCACATGTCTATTTCTAAACATATAAATTCAAAATAATTAAATTATTTGATTTATTCTGACATCTTCTCATATGTCAAATCATTAAATCATGTGAAAATTAGCTACTAATTACACACAAGTAAAAGATGAAACATAGTAAAAAATTAAGGATGTGACATATCTCCCCCATAAGATTTATTGTCATCATTGATCTAATGTATCAAAATTAATAACATGATAAATTTTTCATTCAAATTTGAAAAGCATAAAACAAATGAGGAAATCTCTATGAAAATCATGATAATCTTCCCATGTAGCACTATCCTCTACATACTGGTCCCACTAGACCTTGCATTGACTAACTTCTTTGTTATGTAAGTAGAGTTTGTGAACTTAAAGCACTTTGAGAGGCTTGATCATGATCACTCTTGGGTCCTACACCTATAAATCATTCCAATCAAGAATATGATTATCACCTGTTATATACTTTTTCAAATATGAAACATGAAAAACATTATGCATCCTGGCAAGAGCTTGTGGTAGAATGCTTTTGTAGGCAACCGGATTGATCACTTCAATAACTTTGAAGGGTCCTACATATCTAGGAGCTAGTTTGGAAGACTTCCCAAACTTTATGGAAGTTTTATGAGGTTTGACCCTCAAAAGAACTTATCTCCTATTGAGAATTGCCTTGGTGTACATTTCGCATCAACGTAACCTTTTTGTCTATCATTGGCTTTCGCTAGTCTTTTTCTAATTTGCTTAACATGTTCTTCTATTTCTGCCAACATTTATGGACCAATGCTTATCCTGTCTTCTAGGTTATCCCAAATTATAGGAGTTCAACATCTTCTTCCATACAATGCTTCAAATGGAGACATCTTAATAGTAGAATCGTAGAATTTGTTATAAGAAAAATCCACAAGTGGTAGATACTCTTCCCACTTGTATTGCTAATGCATACAATACATTCACAACAAATCTTCAAAAACTTGATTTACCCTTTCTATCTAACAATATGTCTTAGGGTGATAAGCCAAGCTTATATTGAGTTGAGTTCTTAGCACTGAAAACAAAGTTTACCAAAACCTCGAAGTCATGTACGCATCTCTATATGAGATAATCTTCTTAGGAAATCCATGTAATCTGAAAACTTCCTGTACAAACTTTTGAGCTATAATTGGTGCTCCATCTATTAAATTTCTAGCTATAAAGTGAGCTATCTTGGTGAGTTTGTCTACCACTACTAAAATAGCATCATGTCTATTTCAAGACATTGGAAGTCCTTGCACAAAATCTATGCTAATAACCTACCACTTCCACTTTGGACTATCGTGTGGATACAAAAGTCTTGCTGGATATTGATGCTCGGCCTTGACCCTCTAACACTCCAAACAACTGGCTACAAATATTGTAACGTCATTCTTCATTCCTTTCCAGAAATAAAGGGGTTTCACATCGGCTAGGAGTTTAGTCACTCTTGGATGACCTGAATATGGTGTGGAATGAACTTCTTTCCATACAAGGTTTCTTAATACTGCAAAATGTGGAACATACATCCTTCCTCTATATATTAAAATCCCATCTAGTTCAAAATAGAATCCATCATACCTTGAATATTGAGGATTTACAGAGAGATCTTACTTAACATGCTCATAAAATTCATCACCTGTAAAATTCTGCAAAACCAAATCATTAAAGTTAGATTGAATAGAGACCATTGATGAGATATGTCTCTGCTGAATCAGAGCATCCACCACATGATTGTCTTTTTCTTTGATATAATTTATCTCCAAATCATCGTTAGATATCAATTCTAACCATCTTCTTTGTCAAGCATTCTGATGGGGTTGGGAAAATATATGTACTTAAGACAATGATGATCCAACTTTAACTCAAAAGGCTTTCCTAGCAAGTAGTGTTGCCACACTTGCCAAGCATGCACAACCTAAGGAAGAAACTACTCCCTGAAGACTTTGTTTTAGGGTAACTCCCAAGGAAGATACTAATCCCTAAAGACTTTGTTTTGGGGTCACTCCCAAGGAAGCTACTACTCCTTGAACTAAGAACAAACTTAGAAATGATTACAGTATGACAATCCTTCTATTGCCTGAAGCTGACAATAAAGCTCACACCTTTGATGATTGCAATTTTTCCTCTCCACTTTTCTTCTAATGATTGGATTAATTAGGAACTCTCTTCACTTCCCTCTTGTCACAAAAATGTCTTCAAGATGAATCAGGATAGCCTTTATTGCTTCTGCTCTTTCTCCTTCAGTCGTACATCATAATGCATATCATTTTTATATTCTTCTCTTCATACACTCTTATTCTCATTTCCACAATCATACCTCACCTAGATCAACTAGGTTTACAATATATACATGACATTACATTGATTTCATTACATGTTGGCCAATACATCAAGACTATTACAATTTACAAGTCAACCAGAGATCACACAATATAAAACATGCATAGGACAAGCCCTATCATAAACTACACTCTACTCCATAAAGAGACACATGCCTTGAGGATCCCAACACATGCTTAGTTCAGCCCTAAACATTCTTCAAAGAATCATCCTTTAAGAAATAACATCTATATGCTTCACAAATTTGAATTAGGTAGCCCTTAAGCAATAAAACACGAATCTTGTAGCACATCAATCTTCACAATCTTGGTGGTAATCATGAATGATTAAACATTTTTTGTTATTCTTCTAGATGAGTCATTAGGACTACACAACATTTCCAAACACTCCTTAAACTCCACACAATAACACCTTTGTTGTGCACATCATCAACATTCCTTAGTAAGCCAGGCAAGAGCATAACCCAACAACACCATCAATCTGGACCACAGCTAGTTCTGGAGACAACACTTAAAACACCTTGTTGAGCAATAGGAAACATCACAAGATCATTCAGGGTCATCTTCGATTAGCCAATTTACCATTTCAAGAAGCAATAAGTTGGTAGACATCATCAGCATATATCTTGAGAACAACTAGGCATCCAGAACCATCTTTATCACTTCTGTCATTTGAAAACTGAACTTACAAACCTCCAAATGACATGAAACTACAATGTAGTGTACATTCAACATCTCTGATCATGTTCGCAAAATTGCATGAGCAAACCTTTACTTACAGAGGAATGCGGAGAATTCCAATCAACCTTCATCATCACATTATTTTGCCAAAGCATGGAATGGAACTCTATCACTTGTAACTTCCATTGCGGAGGAGCAAATGATCTAAAACTTTGGATTTAGCACATTTATGTCATACTTATCTTAACTTCTAAACTACATGACCATATCTTCAAATTTGGAGGAATGTGGAGCATTTTACTAACCAGTCTTCAAAGCAGCTTCCTGCAGCAGAAACCTTCATTGACTTTCGGAGACCAAAACCTTCATATAAGAACACATATATCCTTAGGAACAATGGGAAGGATCATACACCATGTCATAGGTCATCAACAACATCTTCTTAAGCTCAACATAGCTACTAATTCCCATCTTAATATATCATCATCCATCTTAATGCTTATAATTCACATCTTAATATATTATCATGAAATCATCTCTGCTAACCACAAGCATGCTCAATACAACTTTACTTGACATTAATCAAGGTATGACATCCAGCTATGAGCATCAGCAACCAACCATGAACATCAATAGCTAACCATGAACATTAGTAACCACTTCAAGCACACCATCAACATATTATATCATCATCATAAGCATCCAAGCATAGTGTTGACATCAAAGACAACCACGTCAGTGACAAACTCATGTAACATATGTGCAATACTCATTAGTTTTGACATCAATGAGAACCACACAACCATATTAGTGAAAACCTTATATGTACAAAAATCTCCCCCTTTGGCATTGATGGCAACAAACACCTGCTCATTCTCCCCCTTTGACATCAAGGAAAAAGGGTAACTTCTTCTCCTTAGGAAACAAGCTCTCCTTTTCAACTTTATCCACCTTTGAAGTACATACACTCTTTCTTGAATCAACTCACTGACTCCCCCTATCAGAAACAACCACTACCTACTCCCTCTGAGAGGTAGCCACCATCATTCGAGGAAAAAGATATAGCATGAATTACTCCCCTAGACAAATGCACCAACTATGCATCTAGAAAGAAGATGGAGGGGCAATTACCCTAAACTTTTATAAGAGATACTCAAAAGTTGTTGCCCTCTCAATTGTTGTCCTTGATGTCAAATACACAAACTCTCAGGTTTGTGTACAAGCTCTTAGGTTTGTGTTGGTGGCATAGTAAAAATTGTATTAGTATCATGACAATTGGCATATGGTTGACTTGATATTCATGATGTGATGATATCTTGATGGGGTTCTGACTTGGTATTGACAGAGGTTATTAGTAATGGTATGGTACTATGATTTACTATGATAACAATCACATATTCTCATGGTTCTTGATATATGACAATTGGCAAACTTTATGACCTCATGACGAACATGATATGGTATCTTCACAGTTGGTGCTCACGGTAACAGTTGGTTGGTATATATATCAGGTGCTCTTGATCACTTTCATTTCATGTGCAGTTGGTTAGTATATTTCATGTGGTATATTGTTGACATAGTTGCATACTATGTTCTCATGATGGTTTTATCCTAGTTGGTATAAGCTCAGTCAATTTGGTATTGCACAAATTCACTTTTGATTCTTGAGTATCAGTTGATACTTTACCAAGGCAAATGTGATAATGTATTTAAATACATTGCTAGTATAAAGGATCATAAAGGCTACAAAGGTCATCATATGTTCATTGCATTAGGATGACTAAGGGTTATTAAAGATATTTCTCTATCATTTGATTTATTCACAAGGGGGATATTTCTTTTTATTGTCAATATTGGCTTACCTTATTCGAAAGCCACACTCTTGTGAGTTGTCGCATTACCTTGTGAATGTATTAAAAGCCACTCTTAAAAAGGCTCAATGTATCAGGTTTGTTATGAGCTTCACCTTTTGGGCAGGTCTTAGCATTTGTAACGAGTAAAAAGGTGATTGAATAACTCTTGTTGATGGGTCCATTCTAGGGCAAACCTAGACTCTTGGTGGCTATGATGTTTCAAGTAAAAAGGAAGTTTTTGTCATTCATTTTGTAAAGTTTAACTTTGGGAAATATAACTTCGAGCTAGGGTTTGAAAGTTCAATGGTAATCATGGAAAGTTATGCAGATTTCAGTGGGTATCTTCATGTGTTTGAAGTGTATCTGAGAGATTTGACTATGCTATTCAATAGAGGACTGAGCCAGTTTGTTGTCAACTACTTTCTTGATTTCAAACAATAACAAGATGGTTTTGTATGTCAGCCCATTAGGTGATTTTGTTCCTTATTTGTTCATTCTTTTTACAAAATCTTAAGCTACAGTTTATAAAAGGTAATTTGTGGTTCAGTTGAGATAAATAGTTGATCTTAAGCCTCTCCTTGTTTACTGTTTGGTTTCTTTTGAGTGTAGTGATAAAGTATAAAAGGGCATAAGATGAAAAACATTAGTGAGGAGATTGATGTCTGTGTATCTTACACTATCATTAAGGTTATACCAGAAGATTGTAGCGAAAAAGACTAACCCTTTGTATTAGACTGTATTATTCATTATATTGATTGAAATAGCCAGTGAGGAACAGGCACAAATAGCTAGTGAGGCATCTGTATTTGCTAGGCATCTAATTTTTTTGTTTAAGTAATAATAGTAAGTACTTTTAGAGAACATGATATTAATTATTTTAATTAATTTAATATTGTGGTTTAGTAATATTTTTTTCTAATGATAAAAAATTGTTTATCATTTCAAATTTGTAACTAGAACTAAATTTTTGTGAATTTGTTTTGAAATGTTTGGTTAAATAAAATTAAATCTCAAAAATAATCTAATTTAGTAAAATTAAAATAGCATTAAAATATTGCCTTAACTATAAAACTAAACTTTACAACTTGCTTATTAAATAACACAAATATTTCCTTAACTATAAAACTAAACTTTACACTGCATATTTGTATTTATGTGGAGAGTGTCCTTAAGATATTAAAATGCAATAATACTGATACTTTTATAATTTAAAATGCATTAAAATATTGTAAGTTTGAAGAATAAAATAAAAAATGTAATAACATGGCGAAATATTTTTCATGATATTCTAGATTTTTAACTTTTGACTAAATAAAATTAAAATCCTAGATTTTTAACTATTGAGTAAATAAAATCAAAATCCCAAAAATAATATAATTTCATAAAATAAAATGTGTAGAACCCTAACCCTAGTCGGGTATGGAGAGATTTGAAATGTCTGCCTAAGATATTAAAATGTAATAATATTGAATACTATTACAATTTAAAATGCATTAAAATATTGTATGTTTGAAAAATAATTACACAATATAATAACAATAACATATTCATATTTAGATCAATAACATATTCATATTTAGATCACTATAGTATTTTATTTTAGTCACTTAATTTTTTGTTTAAGTAATAATAGTAAGTACTTTTAGAGAACATAATATAGAATTGTTTATCATTTCAAATTTGTAACTATTATATTTGAATTCATTTTGAAATGTCTTGGGTAAATAAAATTGAAATCTCAAAAATAATATGATTTTGTAAAATATTTCTTTAACTATAAAACTCATCTTTACAAAGCCTATTAAATAACACAAATATTTTCTTAACTATAAAACTAAAGTTTACAAAGCTTCCATATTTGTATTTATGTGGAGAGCCCCTGGCCCTATTTGAGTGTATAGAGATTTGAGGTTTTAGATATTAAAATGTAATAATAGTAAGAATAAAATTGTAATGACCCACGAACCCTGAATGGTAAGGGCCAAAAGAGGACAAGATAATTTTTTTTTGTGACATGAAGTGATAATATACACATAAGACGGTTGTCGATTAAATATGTCAACAACAATCATGGCCAAGTATGGCCAAATGCACAACCCACAGGAGAGGACTAAATCACTCTTCAGAGAAACATTAATAAACTACATTCATTTTAAACACCAATTTAAATGTTCCTAATCCCATTTCCAAATATAAACATGAATCCATAAACACCCTAGTACAAGCGGATCCGATACCCACACTAGAATTCATAAGTCAAATAAGAGGCAACATCACATATCTTCTCATTACTATAATTTACATCATCTCTCACAAGAGAGGACAAAATTACATAAAAGAATATACATATACAATGATAGAGCCATGAATATGAAATACAAGTACAATAAAATAGTCTTGAATATAATACAATGAAATAGTCCTAAATATAATACAATGACTGAATTACGTACAACAACAGATAGGATAATGGAGAGTGAGAACATCCCCTATCTAGTGTTCCAACACCTGTTCACCAGTCCCCAATGGTGGTGGCAACGCCTCCCAACCATGTGGACTCATAAGAGACTACCCCACCATGCTCAGAGATAGTCACAAGGCCTAATTGCATGTAGACAATAGTGGGGAAACAAAACTCAGAAACTCAACCACACAAGGGAAACCTCAAGGTCACATAGTTCACAAGAACACTTCAAGCATGTGATAACCATCCCAAAAAGGTACTACTGAAATAATAAGGGGTGAGAGGATAGGGGTAGAAATAAGGAAGCAACCATACGAAGGTACACATCTCATATTCTCGTACCAATCACAAAACACAAGAAATCGTATTCTCCTCCAATGGGCCAACAAGTGAGCACTATTGTTCAATGCCATATTGAGAAACCGCTTCCAACCCTACCTTATCATCTACACCCATGACTGACAAGCTCAACTAGCATTCAAAAGCATTAAGCAAACACATGCGGACCACACTCAGGCGTTACACAGTAGTGATGGGAGGAAGATAATTTATCAAGACACAAAACCCATTTCAAGCCATGTCTAAATGATCTTCAAGAGATGTACAGTATTGAGTTACATATGCACAAAAGTGGAAGTAATACAAGACACTACAAACCATGGCTTTAACCCCAACCACAACAAAATCTCAACATTCGGTTATATGAAACAAGAGAGAGATTTTCTGTTCCTCTCAACAGCCAGAAATCATGAGTAACCAATCTCTAAAGTTGAGATAACTTATCATAAAAAAAAAAAAAAATCTGAATAGAAGATAGCAGGTGAAGCACTACAGTAGAGTTCTAGTTGTGTTACCATAAGAAATAACCTTAAGACAGTAAAATGCCTAATACAGTTGCTCGTTTTAGAATAATCTTCTACTATCATAAACTTTCCACAATAATCATTAGGGTTCTATGGGATGCCAAATAAACCTGAGGTGAATGCATGGATGTGTTTCTTGCACTAGAATAAATATAACACACTTTTAAGGTTGAAGAAAACTTGTGTAGATAGTTTTTTTTAAAGCCTTGATAATAACATTTATTTACACCCCACCCTAAGGAATAGGAGATCACATGTCTTAATGGCATAACCTTTTTTTTTTTTATCTCTTTCCACTCTTGGAAGCCATCACCTAAAATTATATACTTCATTAAACAAATTCAGTGGATAACAACTTAGAAGGTTATAATATTGAAGTGCAACATGAAAACTATCTCAGGCCATGTGGACATTCTGGTTTAGATCATACACTAAAGATATATCTTAATCATCCTCCCTAGAAAATATACTCATAGTAATAATTTAGGCTGACCTCTTTTCTCACTAAAGTGGTATGTGTACACATTCACATTAAATTAATTGGGCTACCAAAGAAAATTGCCACGTTTTCTAAATATATTTCATCAAACTTCAGTTACTTATTTTATGAAATGAAAAGATTTCTTAAGCATTAATAGTAAAAGCTGCCAGAATGCAAGGGTCATCCCATTCCATAAAGATGCCACAATCCCAAAAAATAAATTCTCTAGTGCATAAAACCCAATCCCATGTAAGATGCTATAATCCTGTATCATTAAGCAATGCTTGGAAATGACTACCTGTAAACTGTAAATTCTGCATCTCATAAGTCAATAATAGTGTGTAGGTAATAGGGTATGGATATTCGTCAAAGCATAGCGATAGAGGAAAATTGCCAGAAGTTGTAGCTGCAAGTGCGCTAGTAACCATGTATGCAAAAAGTGTAATCATAAACAAGGCACGCACACTGTTTGACAAAATGCCTCAAAACAGTGTCATCTCGAGGAATGCAAGGATTGCAGGTTAAGCACGAAAAAAGGATTTGTTCAAACAACTTTAAAAACTTTAAACAAATGCAACCGGCAGCTGTAAAGCCAGACTCCTCAACCTCAGCCAGCATCCTCACTGCCCGTGCCAAAATTGGGCTTTGGGATAGGGAATGGACATCTGTCAAAACATAAAGAATGGGCAGATTTTTTTTATAGTTATAATAGTTGGAAAAGCTGAGGTAGACTTATATGCAAAAAGAGGGAGCACAAACAACACATGCCTCAGAGAAACACTATATCATGGAATGCAATGATTGCAAGATGAGCACAAAAGTGCCATGCAAAATAAGCAGAGAGAGATTTTGATATTCTTTAATCACAAGAGTATTTCTGATTGCAAAATAGCTACAAATCTGCATTGTTGACCTTCTCGACATTACTAGATATCAGAAGAGACCTAAACTTTGTCATTAGGCGCCACTAAATCATGTGGTGGTTGAAAGAATGTGTTTTTGGGTGCTTGAAATAGAGAGTGGACATTCATCAAAGCATATATGAAAGTGGATAAACAAAACTCACCTGTAGCTGAAGGTATGAAGTTGGAAAATTTCAAACTCAATTCATCTTTCCTCCTAGCTAGAAGTGCAAAGGCAGCAAAGGGCTCTAAATTCCCTCTCGTCCTCCTGCGGACCCCAGAATCCCTACTGGAATTGTAAGGATTGCAGATATACAGTTCTCTGGCACCTCTTTCACTTTCTCTGTTTGATCACTAACTTAAAAAATAGTGAAGTCTATAAACCAATAACCCCTGGCATTTCGAATGACAGAGATTTGATTTTTTTGAATTAGAGCATTGAGGGTGCAGGGTAGCTGTGTAAAACATAGTCCATCTCTGAAAACCATTAATTCATTTTTCTCCCCCACCAAGATATTTTTCTCGCTGGCATTAAACCAATTCACCCACTCGATCCATTCCCCCAAAAGACATGAATTGCTCACCTAACCAATGTAGATATTTTCCATCACATTTAATCCAACTCATTGACTTGGGCGGCCTGCTAAGCACCACGCTCCTCCCTTATGACCAAGTCTCCACAAGTGTCTACTCAGACCCATGGTTCCCATTAGGTTTTCAAGGAGGGTTGTTACAAAAATAAAAAATGTAATAACATGGCGAAATATTTTTATGATAGTATTGATTTTTAACTTTTGAGTAAATAAAATTGAAATAATAGATTTTTAACTCTTGAGTAAATAAAATTGAAATCCCCCAAAATAATCTAATTTCATAAAATGTGTAGAACCTTATATTTTTAATAGTATTATTAATATTATAACTTTTTGTCTTTGATAAAATTTAATTTTTAAAGCAAAAAATTAAATTATTGCCATTCATATAGGCATGACTTAATTAGTGGGAGACAAAATTTGTGTTCATAATTTGTTTATTTGCCACATCCTTCCCTCAAACCAAAATTCTCTCCACATTTATAGCTTTTTGTTGCACTCTCTGACAGAGAAGAGGTCATTTCTTTTATAAATCATTTTTCAATAATTATTTTTTAAAAAATTATCACGTTGACATACCAAAAGTACAAATTTAAATCAAATATACCCAACAAGAAAAATAATCTTGTCTTTTGATCAATAGATTAATAACTAGATAAGTGCCAACTCATTGCAATAGTACTGGCTGAAGGTAGGTACTAATAAAATATAGTTATAAAATATTTGTATGAAACAAAAATGAGTGAAAAAGAAATAAATTAAATTTCATTTTGGACAAAACAAAAGAAAATAAAATTGATGTGTGTATAGTAGAATCTATAAAATAGAATGGAAAAAATAAAAGAAAATAAAATTGATGACTTTATAGTAGAATCTATCCCTTGAATAACTTCTGCACTTGTCCAATCTACTTTGCTCCTTTTTATTTGATATGATAAACCCGTAATAATATATAATTATAAAATATTATTCTACAGTAATTAAAATAAGATATAAATTTTGAGTATTTATTTTCAAATTTTTAACCATTGTATTTCTAGACTATAATACCCAAATTTAAAACTTTTAATATACAAACATATACTTAAATTTAATGTCACCTGAAATGTTAATCTCTCTTTCTATGCAAGTTTTATGCAAAAGATTTTTTCTCTTAATATTTTACTAAACTTAATGGGTGTGGAAAACTTGTGAAAATACCTCAATCACAAAACATCGATTTGTAGAACATCAGCATAAAGAAATTACTCAACTTTCACATGTCTATATATGTTGCTCAATTGGAAAAGCAACAAACCTTTTCATGAGTTATCTTTTACTTTAAATCTGTACATCTCAGCTAAGTAGAAGATTCAAAATTTGTAGTCATTCTGAAATCAATATTGCAGAATGGCGCCAGATCATTAAAAAAAAAAAAGGATTAAGCCAGGGGAGTTTCTAGAAGTGACACCTTGAGTTATGGTCTACCCAACTACAAGACGAGAGTTGTACGATCATATGACTGACAAGAACTATTGTAGAAATCTTCCATTGCAGAAATTCATGAATGTGTACAATAGTAATTCAAATAGGGCCAAATTATGCTTTGGACTCCTAGGTTGTTCTGATACAAATTGTCCTAAATATTTTTGAAATTGGTGAAGATTTGGGGTAAGGCACCTTGATGCACCATGGACGTAGGTGAAAATCCATTATTTTATTTTAAGCTGAATCAAATGCAGATTTTTGTGCCAATCTTCTACACCTTGGTTGGCTTGAAAGATGTAATTATCAACGTTCTTATGTATTTTATATTTTCATTTGAATGGATCTTTTTCTGTTGCTGAATTTGGATGTATTTTATGCCTAAGTATCTTCACATATTCTTTTTGGTGATTATTTTTGGTTCGATCGTAAGTTTTGGAAGATAATTTACCAACACGCAAGTAAGGCATTAAGCCCACATGAGTTAGCTTCCAACTAGTCACATTTATAAAGCAATACTAACTTATAAAGTAAATAATGTCAAGGACCATTCACTTAATCCACTTACAATTCCACAAAAAGATAACTAATATAATAATTGCATGTATCATAAGGACTATATATTCATGGAAACATCCATTCTTATTATATATGGGAAAGACTAGAGTTCCTAAAGGAAGAAATGTCAAACAAGAAAAGAACTAGACATATCCCACTCATCTATTTTAACAAATTTTAGGATCATAGAGAATTCAGGGATTCTGAAAGGCATCGAAAACTCTGCCAGCATTTCAACTCCTAGCACCTCATAAAAGACTAGCATCCAGTCATTTATAATCTTCTGAATGGCATGGGCATGAAATTCCATGTAATATCCCATCAATAGTGGTTTCCCCCTTCGAATTAAATGATTGAATAGATCACATGGTGCCCATAACTCCTTAATGTGCCTAAATCTAATTTTTAGCAGGTTTGGATCACCAACTATCATGATACACAAATAGTTTGTGCTCGTAGGTGAAAGACCAAAGATTGTGATTTATCAAAGGAGCTCAACTTCCCAGATGTGTAAGGTGCAGATTCGTTCCAGCGAGTTTGGAGTGCAATATATAGGACTTGGAGGGCATAACATTGTCCCATACAATATGTTTGATAGAAAAATTCAGCCACTCATGAAGTTCTTTCTTGTTTATAAGGTTCTCCTCTGGCCTTTATTAGTTATACTTATTATTTAAATGTTGGACTTTTGGATATGTTTCTTACTAATAAAATATTTTAGTTATACTAATATTTATGAGATGGTGATATACAAGTGTGGAATTTGCAGCTGAACCTGCAGAATAATCTAGCTAGAAGAAAAAGAAGCAAAACTTGCAGAAAAGAAAAAAATAGAGAAAAACAGAGCTGCAGAAATAAAATTAATTCTTATTTATTAACTTTGACAGAATGCATGAATAAATAGGAATTAAGGAGGAAACAAAGGAAGAGGCATGAAGAGTCATCACGCAGTCCTCCTTGGTTAGCTTAGCTTAAATAAAGCATGCAACATAAGTTCTCCGTAAATCATGGAGCATACAGTTAGTTGCACTAACACCCCCCTTATGTGTAACTAAGGAGACTAAGCCTAATGAAAGATATGGGCCCTAGCAACAAAGTTTGATGAGGTACCCAAAGAGCCCAGTGAGAAAAACTCCTAACCGTTTATTCAAACTAAAGAAGAAAGCTGCAACTCCCATGAAGAACTACAAATAAAACCACATTGCAATGGGATTATATCAAAGTCATAGAAACCACTGCACATAATCTGCATTGCTCAAATGGACGAACGTACATGTACACGGTCTCTGAATACATAAACTGATCATCTGAAGACAGGAAGATATGATTATGCAAAGATGTGCTCCAAAGAACTGCATAGATTCCCTCTGGTTGGGATGATGCCATTGTTTATCCAATGCTCAGTATTGTCCCACTAGAAAGAATCTCTAGAAGCACTCAAGGATGTGACTCTGAAATATCATGTAGATGGGAACTTAGAACAGAAGAACAGTTTTGGCTGCCATAGGAGGAAAAGTTCCAAAGCTCTGGTAGTTTATTGGTAATTTTTGACCTAAGTTTGTTTATACAAAAGAAAAATGAAAGAAACCTATACTAGATGCTTTAAGAAAAACCCCCATATGGAAATTTGTCATGTGGTGCTCGCAAAGCACATACAATTGGTAAAGAATCAATAAGGAAGAAAGCAAGGAGCATGCAAAGAAAAATTAGGGGAGGCAACATGCATGCATCTAGAAATTTACATCTACCTCCATGCTTTCTAATAGCTCTAATCTTCAATACCTGCAAAAGGATTGTTTATGCTACTTCTTCCTAGCTCCCATGTGCTCTGATATCATGTAGACTTTTGCAGTCACACCAAAAACATGCACTGGCGGTGGAGAGAGATCTCATCATTGATATAGTCACTACGCCAACACCCCCCCACACGATAGAGCCGAATAAAAGCACATACCATGTGGGATTCATGCCCACTATGTACCATGTCGATAAGCTAAGCTTATGCAGCCGAAGGGTCGAGGGTTTGGGGGATTCAAACCGATGACCTGCACTTTGATACCATGTGGAATTTGCAACTGAACCTGCACAATAACCTATCTAGAAGAAAAAGAAGCAAAACTTGCAGGAGCTGGATACAACCACGTACCATGTGGGATTCGTGCCCACTATATACCACGTCGATAAGCTGAGATTATGCAGACAAAGAGTTGAGGATTCGAGGGACTCGAACTGATGACCTGCACTCTAATACCATATGGAATTTGCAGCTAAACTTGCACAATGATCTAGCTAGAAGAAAAAGAAGTAAAACTTGTAGAAAGGAAAAAAAAAGAGAAAAATAGAGCTGCAAAAATAAAATTCATTCTCATTTATTTATTTTTTATTTGTAATAATAGTATTATATTAAAAAATGTTGAAGGAGATTACAAAACATCAACCTTCCCCTGCCTAGTCTGAGACTAACAATCTGCCTATAAGAGCTGAAAAACTAGGAACTAGACCACGCAGGGTCAAATTACTAAGCAGCAGAGGAAACTAACTAAAACCTATACTAACAATATGAAGCTCCAGCTGAACAAAATGGAGCATTAGAAGTAGATAGAAATAGATATTTATAGATGAAAGGAGCCTATGGAAGTCTTCCACCCATCCGAAGCCATCCACCACCTCCAGACCCAGAGCCTTTTTGAGGTAGCTTACTGCCAATGTCCCTTGATCTTTCAGCAATATCAGATCAAAGCCTCGGACATCCATTATGAAGAGATAGATCTTGATGACATCGCTAGGGTCTTCAAACAAATACCAATCCCTTGGACGTAGGATACCAACCCCAGGCCTGGCCATATGCAGTAAAGCCTCTAAATCCCCCAGATGCTCCGCATTGAAGACACCCTGCATAATGGATTTTGCCACTTGTTTGTCCGTTCCCATCTCAAGCAGCATCACCAATACTTGGGAAAAAATATCTGTACCAACTCGGTAACGTTCTCCATTCTCCAAGAACACCCTGCCCAACACCATCTTCACCACCCCAACCCTTAGTGCGTCAGACCTGCACAACATTCTCTGTAGCTAAAGATCAGTGATGGCTCCAAGGAAGGCTATCTGCCATTTGCGACTGGTTAAACGAACTAGCATGTCTATTCTGCCACACTTAATAGCATCTACATAGATAATGACGGTGAAGTATGTAGGCATAACTTTGATACCAAGGGAGAGAATACTGTGAAAAAACTATAGCCACCCCTAAAAACATGCTACCAGAAACTTCTTGAAACCCTTCTATGAAATGAATGCCAGCATCTGCCTCTCGAGGACACTACAAGGAATGAATGCAGGAGTCTAATCGGCTCATGCCACCACTCACCCTTCCAACTCATAATTGCCTAAACCGCAGGCTCGGCCTTGCCACCTCATGTTGAGGTGGCAAGGCTCCCACCCATCCACCCACACAAGCCTTGTTGAACCTAATCAGGACCTTTCAAGATATAGACAATTCCATTAGTTTTACTTTGAAACTAATTAGACATGCCCACAACCAGTTAAATCCAGGTGTCTTTGGAGGTGTGACACAATTGTACAGTGAAGCCAAAATTTATACAATTATCTACAAAGGCAAACTCATGGTTAAGTAAAAACCATGCCAAGGTCCATTTTGCCTCCCTTATTACATGCATCAATATTTTTCAATCCCTTATGTACCCATGCTTGAGTTCATCATCCCCACAAAAACCTTGCCATGAATCTCACCATAAGAACATATGTCAAACTAGAATAGTTATAATGTTAATTCATCTCCACTGGAACAATAACATGCTCTCAAAATGATATTTTAATAGAGAATCCAACTCAACAACATCTGCAATGCACAAAAGACAAAAATCTCCATTCTAAAATGCATTCATTAATAGAAACACCTCATGTGATTATACACCTTTTTAGGTAGTGATCTCTTGAATTTGTGGGTATTCTTTCTTGGGGGCAAAGAATTTTCAAGGCTAGAACAAAAATAATTGTTCCTCAAATGATTGAGATTAAGAACCAAGAGTGCTTCCATGTGACGTTTTCAGAATTAGACACATCTTCCCTGCTCCCACAAATTCAACAAGAATTTGATTAGGTGGTAGATTACTTTGTACCATAGACCTCAATAAAAGGAGGTTCATAGGAGGAAGTCACACTGCCCAAGATCTTGGCCACGTAAAATCAGAAGACGTAACCTCACATCTGGATCATATTCAGATTTAGGGATTTCATCCTCCTCTCTACCAGGGGAGCCATTATCGTTTGGTTCTGAAATTGAATCGGCTGGTAAAGAATTAGAAGACTCTACAAGTGAAGCTCCATAATAATATTGAGGAACGTTCACACGTGGTTGAGTATAGAGAATTTTAAGGATAGGGAATCAGTTTTACTTGCTGCATAAATGACTTTGGGTCTTGATTGTCCACAAGAACATGGATGGCGCGTGTGCTTGGAAGTAAATTCTGATCCTAAAAGACAATCAAAATTATGAATATTGATATAAATATTAAAAATTTGATTTCATTTTGTTAATTAAGATAGTATATTTAAAAATTTTAACCAAGATAACATAGGACAATCTGAGAAAATTAACAATCCACTGTATATAGTTTATACCTAGAAGATTACCCAAAAGATGGACTATATATAAAATATAAATATAATGTTAGAGTGGTAAAGATACTGAGAGGGGGGGGGGGGGTGAATATGTATCTAGACAAATTTTTGCACTTACAGAATAATATTGCAGTTCCACACAATTAAATTCAACTGAATTTAGATGTACAGTGTCATTAAAACTGAACCAATAAGATAAGGTGTAAGTATGAAAACTAAAATATTCGACAACAGATCGAAAACATACCACAGGAAATAAAGACATAGAGATTTGTCCTGAGTGGAAAGTCCTGGGCTTAAAACTACTCGAAAAATACCTCACTGGCTTAAAAATCTCACTGATTACTATACCTCACTGGCTTACAATCTCACTAAATGCTTTGCCTCACTGGCATATTAAAAATGACAATTGTTTGAAGAATTTTCATACAGAGGAATACTCTGTTTCACTTAAGAACATATATTGTCAACAATGTATGTACAGGATACACACTAAAAAATGCACACCCATTATTCACACTATATCTTTTTATATACATCTAATTATATTTTTTCCAAAACATTCAATTGTAGACAGTTTCAAAACCTGGAAACTAAAATGAAAACCAATCAATAGTTTTACAACTACAACCTTCAACAGAATAATCAACATTGTTGTTTTTTATCATAACTAAAAATAGAAATTGTTTGAAAGAGATGTGACATGTAACTGTTAACCCTCAATAGGGTTATAAAGATCAACTACCGGTCGCCCAACACCTTCATATTGCCATACAAGAAACATTTCATCTTAAACTAAATTTTGAGACAGTTATAACTGAAATACAGCAAACCCGTGTAAAGCTTTGAGAATCATTTTCCAAAAATAAAACTCAGTCGAATAAAAAAAACTGCCTTGAAACCCCCATTTTGTTTAATGGAATAAACAAATAGTTACTGCATATGGGTTAAACCCTAACCCGTGTTACCAAAAACAAGTAGAATATAAATGATCTTCAAAACCTATCGGCAGACATGAAATATCAAAAGATATGCAAGAATACTCCTATTTAAAAAACCCTCAAACTCAAAGCAAAAAAAAAAAATTCAAACCCAACAATCAATTGTGTCACTATATTTCACATTCAGCCTTATATATGATAAGTTGTTTAAAGAGAATGAGATATAGAAAGGATATCACTAGGTATGATGACGCTGAAGAATAAAGTAAAAAAAAAATGTTACTAAAAGCAATAATGCAGCTAACTTTGTCACATCTCTCAGATTCATAATCCAGTGGAGAAACCTATTGCTTGTTCCATAATTTTTCATGATAAGTATCTGAAAATAGTCAAACCCTACTCTGATGCAACGCAATGATCAAATGAAGTGTCTAGAAATGAAGATACATTCTATTTGAGACATTTAACTGGTTGTTCTAGTTTGTCCTAAAGAGGGCTTGAAATAAAAAAGAGAAATGACCTCTTAGTTCGGTAGATGACCTCTTAACCGGTCAAAACAGTGCCTATATCATAAGCGAAAGAATCTTAAGTGACTTTAACAAATTTACCCACTAAACCAAAGGTCTGTATAATTATGCACCACTTATCACCTTTGCCACTAATGCTACGTAAAAATTATTTGGAGCTAGAACAAAAAACTTGTCTTGTCTTTTTGCCAAGAATGAAAATGACACAAAGTGCTCATGACATCATATCCTTACATTATGCCAAGTCTCATATCCTTGTAAAAACACATTACCAAATTTGACATCACTGCCAAAAATGCCAACAGGGGTTAACAAAACTCCCCCTTTGGCATTGATGTCAAACCACACAACCTCAAACCGCACAACATTCAAACTGCACAACATGCAAGATCCATATTGTAGATACATCTCAATATGAGATCTGAAAGCTGAAACAAAAAATACCAATATGATATCTGGATCCATATTGTAGATACATCTCAATATGAGATCGGAAATTTGAAACAGAAAATACCAACAGAAAATACCACAACAATTCCAACACCAATTACCAATAGCAATACTAGATTCCAATTCCAGATACCCAATTCCAAATACCAATAGCAATTCCAGCCAGATACCAATAGCAATTCTAGATTCATTCTACCAATAGAAATACCATACCAGATTCCTCCAGATACATCTAAAACACATTCTCTCCCCCTTTTGACAACAAGGCCAAAGGCAGGAAGAAGAAACTTGTAAGATTGATCAGAAATCCAATCCAAAAAACATAAGAAGCCATCAGAAACAAGATTGCCAAAAATACAACTGAGGTAATATGAATCAGAAAAACAAGAAGAAGAAGAACATGCTGACTGTCAAGGTCTTCCAAAAAGCAACAACTGAAGAGATAAATGTCATTGTTGGCAACAACACTGTCAAAGAGTCCAAGAGTAACAACTCAAACATGATATCTAGCATTAGAAACACAAAGATCATGCCAAAAAACAACATGACTGTCTCATGAAGAAGATTTATCAACAAGGCACAAAAATATCGAAGCATCTCCCCCTGAGTCCAAGAGCGGAGAAATATTAATGCAAAGAAGAAGAGGAGAGAACCCCAAGCTTATCCCTGAGACCCTCAAACACTACTCTGGGAAGTGGCTTAGTAAAAATGTCAGCACTTGATCAGCTAAAGAAACATAATCTAGGATAACATCATTGAGGAGAACTTTATCATGAAGAAAATGATATCTTATATCAATATGCTTGGTACGAGAGTGCATCACAAGATTCTTAGATATATTTATTGTACTAACATTGTCACACAAAATCTTGACAGGCTTAGACATGATAACCTTATAATCACACAAGGTTTGAACCATCCAGAGGATTTGAGTGCAACAGGCAGTGGCGGCAATGTATTCAGCCTTAGCTGTAGATAAAGAAACAGAATCTTGTTTTTTGCTATGCCACGTAACTAGTATTCCGCCAAGAAAAAATGTACCACCAGAAGTACTCTTCCTGTCATCAAGACTGCTAGCCCAATTAGCATCTGTATATGCTGTCAGAGTAAAATTAGAATGTCTAGAATACCAAAGACCATAATCCAATGTTCTTTGTATATATTTAAGGATCCTTTTTACTATATTTAGATGAGCTTGTTTAGGAGCAGATTGAAAGCGGGCAACTAAACAGACAACATGCATTGTGTTAGGTCTAGTGGCAGTTAAATACAACAAGCTGCCTATCATAGACCGATAAAAAACTATGATCAATATCAGGCTTGTCAACTTTAGCACTTAGTTTACAACCAGTCTCCATAGGTGTACTAATAGGATTACATTCATCCATTTGAAACCTTTTCAACATTTCTTTTGCATATTTTGTTTGAGAAAGAAATATACCTTCTTGGAGCTAAGAAACTTGTAGGCCAAGAAAAAATGAAAGTTCACCCAGCATTGACATTTCAAATTTTGCTGTCATTACCTGTGGAAAATATAGACTGAGTTCATCATCATCATTGCCAAAAGTAATATCATCCACATAGACAACCACTATTAAGATGGAATCATTTTTAGTCATAAAATACAAGTTACTATCAGCACCAACTCTAGTAAACCCTTGTGACTGTAAATGTTTGTCTAATTTAGCATACCAAGCCCTAGGAGCTTGTTTAAGCCCATAAAGAGCCCTTTTTAATCTGTAAACATGATGTGGTTTGTCCTTGTTAACAAAACTTTCCAGCTGATCCATATAAACCTCCTCTTCTAAGTCTCCATTTAGAAAAGTTGTTTTTACATCCATTTGATATACCTTGAAGTTTTTGTAAACACAATATGCAAGAAATATTTTGATTGCTTCTAGTCTCACTACAGGAGTGAAAGTTTAATCAAAATTGATACCTTCTATTTGTGAATAACCCTTACAAACCAGTCTAGCTTTATTTGGGACAACGACTCCATTTTCATCAAGTTTGTTTCTGAAAACCCATTTAGCCCCAATAATATTTTTATCTTTAGGCCTTGGGACAAGTTCGCAAGTGTTATTTTTCTCTATCTGGGCTAACTCATCTAACATAGCCTGAACCCATAAGTCTTCTTGACTAGCTTCAGCATAGGTTTTAGGATCTAATTGAGACACTAGACAAATATGAACCTGCTGATTTGCTTGAGTAGTTTTTCTTCTAGTTTGTATGCCAGAGTCTAAGTCACCAATAACATGTTCATTTGGATGATTCTTTTGCACCAATCTTCTAGGAGTATAAATGGAAGATTTAGAGGGAGTATTCGTTTTAAGACTTACTGTTTGTCCTTGAGGCACTCTAGAATCTAATTCTGATTCTTCTTTTGTGCTTGGCTCTTCTTGAATGATTTCTTCAACTGGTTGAAACTGAGGTTGCTATTCTTGCTGCAAATTCTGAACCACATTAATGTTAGAGATTTCAACTATTCTTCTCAATCTCTTATTATAACATTTGTAGGCCTTGCTATGAGTAGAGTAACCTAGAAGGATCCCTTCATCACATCGTGATTCAAAACTTCCTAGATGATCTTCTCTTCTTATGTAACACTTGCTGCCAAAGATTTTAAAATAAGATACATTGGCTGTGTTTCCATACCAAAGTTCATAGGATGTATACTTGGTTTTGACTCTTATTTGTACCTTGTTTAAGGTGTAAACTACTGTATGAACTTCTTCTTTCCAGAAGGCATTAGATAGTCTAGCATCTTGAAACATAGTTCTAGCCATCTCTTTTACTGTCCTATTCTTTCTTTCAGCCACTCTATTTTTTTGAGCTGTTCTATGAGCTGAAAACTGTCTTTTTATGCCATGTTTTTCACAATATTCAAGAAAAGTAGTAGAAGTATATTCTCCCCCATTATCAGACCTTAAACATTTTAGTTTTAAATTTGTTTCTCTTTCTACCATGCTTTTAAAGATCTTAAATTTCTCTAAAGCTTCAAACTTATGCTTTAAAAATGTGACCCAATTCATTCTTGTATAATCATCTATGAATAACATAAAATATCTTTCACCATTTAAAGATTTTGTTCTAGTTCGACCACATAAATCAGTGTGGACCAATTGAAGAGGTTTTGCAGAAAACTGTTCTTTAGATTTATGAACATTTCTTGTTTGTTTACCTTGCTGACACTCTTTACAAACTAGATTTTCAAGCTTAGAAATAGCAGGCATATGTCTAACATTTTTGTTGTGACTAATTTTAACTAAGTTATCAAAATTTATATGTCCCGATCTCCTATGCCATGGTTTACTTTCTTCAACTTGACTCATAAAGCACAAATTGTTTTTACATTCATTAGTAGATCCATGTAGATTATAAATGTTACCTTTAGTTCTCAACCTTGAAGCAATAACTTGTTTTGAATTTTTGAGAACCTTGCAGCATTGTGATGTAAAAACTACGTCAAAACCACTGTCACAAATCTGACTTACACTCAACAAATTATGGGTTAGTCCTTCAACAAAATAAACATCCTCTAGAGGTGTGTTATCTTCTAAAAGAACTATACCTTTTCCTGTGATCTGTAAGCAATAATCATCACCAAACTTAACTGACCCATTTGAACAATTTTTAAATGAAGTAAATTTACTTCTATCCCTAGTCATATGATGAGAACATCCACTGTCTATAACCTAGATTTCATTTTTCTTTGCATGAAATGCAACTTCAACAATCATAGCATTGCTGTTTTTGGGTACCCATTTCATTTTGGGTTGCTTATTAAGAGAAATACTTTTTGATTTATAAAATTTGGCAATATGTCCAAGTCCTTTGCAACTGAATCACCTTATTTTGTTCATGAAATTAAGAGTCCTGCCATTTAGAAAATAGGACTACTTTCTAAACGTAAACTTACAATCAATTGCTTGATGCCCATATTGATAACAGTAAAAACAATAACCAGAGAATCTAAAAGGCATTTTACCTTTAAGCTGATTATCATTAGAGCATTGACCTTTTGAGAAGCCTAGACCAATCATATCGTTATACTCTTTTTGTTTACCTAGCATATCAGCAAGTTTATCAGTGTTGTTACACATTTCAAGTTCTTTTCTTTGTTTAACTATTTCAGCTTCCTTGGATTTTAACTTTTCTTGAGTATCTGAAAGAATTTTTTTGTTCTCTTCAAGACTTAATTGTAAATTAGAAATCTATTTTTCTTGATTAGATATTAACTTGCTTTGCACTCCATTCTCCTTTCTAAATCTTCTAATTTCACCAAAGGCACATTTTAACTCTCCTTCTCAATCAATTTCATTTTTAGACATTTCAGTTTGTTCTCCTTCTGGAGCAGTAATAATTGCTGCCATGAAAAGTGTTTCATCTATTTCATCAGAAGATTCCTCTGATGCACTATTTGTTATTCCAACAGTTAGACTCCTTTTCTTAAAAGTATTTTTCTTGTTAAAATTGAAAGGTTTTTTCTTATACTATTTTCTATTATCTTCTTGTTCACCGTCAAGTTCTACATTAGGACACTTTGCTATATAATGTCCTATTTTTCCACAGTTGAAGCATTTAAAAGGTAATTTTCCTTTATATCTACCTGAACCTCTTCTGAGTTTACTGACAAAAATAGATTCATCTTCACTGATATTTTTAGTTTCATGACTGGCTTCAATTTCCCTTTTCACAGTTTTAAAAGCTGCTTCCTTAACTTCTTTACTAGTGCTTTCATTTTTCATTCTCATTTCATAAGCAGTAAAAACTCCTAGAATAGAATCAATAGTTATAGTTTTCAGATCTTTATCTTCCACCACAGAAGTTTTGGAGTCATATTTGGGAGTTAGAGTCCATAAGATCTTTTTAACTACTGTTATCTCTTCTAATTTCTCCCTTAAACCTCTAATACTCTTGACAGTTTCCTAAACTCTTTGAAGATATTTAGCTATCTTTTCATCATCTTTCATTCTTATTCTTCAAATCTTTCTCTAAGAGCTTGTAATTTAGCCTCTTTAATGCTTTCATCACCTTCATAAATATTAGAAAGTTTATCCCAAATACTTTTAGCTGTTTGACATTCCATAACTTTATTTAAAACTTCCTTTGTCAATCCACAACAAATAGCACTAGCAACTTTTGAATCACAATCAAGGGCCATTTTTTCATCAACATTAGATGGTTTTCTTGTAACAGTACAGCTAGTTTCAATGGATTCCCATACATCATATTCTAAAGCTTTGATATGATGAGTCATTCTATATTTCCAAAAAGTATAATCTGTACCATCAAACATTGGTGCCATGGATGAGGAAAGACCATCTTGAAAAGACATGGTTACCACTCAACCAAGAATCCCCTTAGGCTAATTAGGCCTTAAAGACAAAAGGGTTTGGCTCTGATACCACTTGTTAGAGTGGCAAAGATACTGAGAGGAGGGGTGAATCAATATCTAGACAAATTTTTGCACTTACAGAAAAATATTGCAGACTTGTATTCCACACAATTAAATTCAACTAAATTCAGATGTGTAGTGTCATTAAAACTGAACCAGTAAGATAAGCTGTAAGTATGAAAACTAAAATATTTGACAATAGATCAAAAACATACCACAGAAAATAAGGACACAGAAATTTGTCCTGAGTGGAAAGCCCCAGGTATAAAACCACTCAAAAAATGCCTCACTGGCTTAAAAATCTCATTGATTAATGTGCCTCACTGGCTTACAATCTCACTGAATACTTTGCCTCACTGGCATATTAAAAATGACAATTGTTTGAAGAATTTTCATATAGAGGAATACTCTGTTTCACTTAAGAATATATACTGTCAACAATGTATGTGTAGGATACACACTAAAAAATGGACACCCATTATTGACACTTTATCTTTTTATATACATGTGATTATATTCCTTCCAAAACATTCAACTGTAGACAGTTTCAAAACTTGGAAATTGAAATGAAAACCAATCGACAGTTTTACAACTGCAACCTTCAACAGAATAATCAACATTGTTGTTTTTTATCATAACTAAAAATAGAAACTGTTCGAAAGAGATGTGACATGTAACTATTAACCCTCAATAGGGTTATAAAGATCAACTGCCGGTTGGCGAACACCTTCATATTGCCATACAAGAAACATTTCATCTGAAACTAAATTCTGAGACAGTTATAACTGAAATATAGCAAACCCATGATAAAGCTTTGAGAATCATTTTCCAAAAATAAAACTCAGTCGAATAAAAAAATTGCCTTGAGACCCCCGTTTTGTTTAATGAAATAAACAAATAGTTACTGCATATGGGTTAAACCTTAACCCGTGTTACCAAAAACAAGTAGAATATAAACGATCTTCAAAACCTGTCAGCAGACATGAAATATCAAAATATATACAAGAATACTCCTATTTTAAAACCCCTCAAACTGGAAGCAAAAAAAAAAAATTCAAACCCAACAATCAACTATCACTATATTTCACATTCAGCCTTATATATGATAAGCTGTTTAAATAGAATGAGATATAGAAAGGATATCACTTGGTATGATGATGCTGAAGAATAAAGTTAAAAAAAATGTTACCAAAAGCAATAATGCAGTCAGCTTTGTCACATCTCTCAAATTTGCAATCCAGTGGAGAAACCTACTGTTTGTTCCATAATTTTTCATGATAAGTATCTGAAAATAGTCAAACCCTACTCCGATGCAATGCAATGATCAAATGAAGTGTTTGGAAACGAAGATACATTCTATTTGAGACCTTTAATTGGCTGTTCCAGTTTGCCCTAAAGAGGGCTTGAAATAAAAAAGAGAAATGACCTCTTAGTTTGGTAGATGACCTCTTAACCGGTCAAAACAGTGCCTATACCATGAGCGAAAGAATCTTAAGTGACTTTAACAGATTTCCCCACTAAACCAAAGGTCCGTATAGTTATGCACCACTTATCACCTTTGCCACTAATGCTGCTGCAAAAATTATTTGGAGCTAGAACAAAAAGCTTGTCTTGTCTTTTTGCAAAGAATGAAAATAACACAAAGTGCTCATGACATCATATCCTTACATTATGCCAAGTCTCATATCCTTGTAAAAACACATTACCAAATTTGACATCATTGCCAAAAAAGCCAACTGGGGTTAACATATAACAAGTCACATAGCCACGTGTCAATATTGTAAACCTGGGATAGGAGGATAAAACGGACAAACAAAATTACTTGCAGATTCAATTTCTTTTCAACCTCAGAGTTAGTCGTGCCATTTGGAACAGCTAAACTAGCATTGCCATTTGCAGCTGTTTTGGCCTGAACGCCAGTACAAAAGAGAAAAAACCACATCCAACATTCAAATTATACAGTTAAAACTTAACACTTAAAGGAGGACCGTACAATGCTAAACTTAATCGGAATCACAAAATGTTGGCAAATCCTGACCTCTGTTATCAAGTAGTTGCTAACATGGGTAGAAGCTGACAATTTTGTCACATCAGTTTCATAAAATACTTCATCCATCTTCTATAAATGACCCTCATCAAAATCTCTGTCATAAAACAAGAATCAAGAAAAATTAGAAGATATCCAGACGCTACAAACACAAGGAATCTTACACATAAAGAAGTTCAACCATTATTCCCTAAAACTTCAAGTGAACTTCTCGCTTGGCTGGGAAAGTAAAATAAAGAATTACATCCATAGATAAAATCATTCCAAGATCATATTACTTACTTTAAAAAACCATCTCTGACATTGCAAGCTACATTTCTTGCAACACATAATATTAGAAGCTACATTTCTCGCGTTCGTAGCATGGACTGGCGTCAGGTTTGTCTGAGGGGTGGCGGGCTCGTGTGTTCCTCTGTTTTGGCGGGGTTGCTTGGTTGGTTCCTGGTTCTGCTTTGCTCGGTGGCGTTGGGATGGTCTTTTGGTGGTGGCTGGGTGTCGGCGCTTGGCGTGTTTGATGGTAGTTTTCTCTTGGTCTCATTTTGGTGGCTGTTTTCTGTGGCTTAGTCTTGTTTCCTACTGCATTTTTGAAAATCTTCTATATCATGTTTTATCTGGCCATGTCAGGGCCCTGATATGTAATTTTCTGAATATCTATTAATCTTACGAATGTTGATCTTTATGTATAAACTCTTATCTTTTAATTTATGGGTGCTCTGTCACCTTTTTCTGGTTAAAAAAAAAAACACATAATATTAGTAGGGGAACAGTTTTCTACTGTACAAAGAATGCTGATTGAAATCAATACAATGCAATAGAAAGTTTATCAAAGCAATCACAAATTAAAAATAGAAATCAAAGAACCTATGCTAACGGAGCATAGTAGGGTGCAAAAGCTGGAACAACATGCACATGTGATTGCTCTATATCCTCCAAGACCTTCAATCGATCATCAATTACCTTGTAATCTTTGGATGGCAAATCCCTTTACGTAAGACATTTAGTAAAGACTTTCTTAAACCTACAATACAAACATATAAAATAAAAGCACATTTAAAAAAGCAACACTTAACATCATATGGTATTTAACAATGAATGTAAATATTGAAATCACAAACAATAGAAGTATTATCATAGGAGCGAAAATATAATTCTATTCAATTGCTGAAACTCTGGACCTCTGAAATTGAATTTACAGATCTTCATAACATAATAAGGTGTCTTGTTTATTGGTTAGAAATGTTTATCTAGCTTGACACAAACAACACAATCACACAGCTCCCTAAGACTGATTAAGCTTGCCTCGCGATCAAGAAGCCTCCACATCTCCAAAGCATAATCTTTTTCTGATACTGTGCAAACAGAAACCTCAAAATGCTTGCGCCCATTAGCAATTAAGATAATTTCTTAATTGTTCCTAGGATGGGAGTATCCTAACAAGGACACTACGATAGAACAATTTAATTTAGATACCACTCACCTTTTTAGGATACGCCCAGCCTGGGAAGATTTAAGAAATTATCTGATTACTAATCGGGGCAGTTTTGAGGTTTTTGTTTGCACAATGTTAGAAAAAGATCATGCTTTGGAGATGTGGAGGCTCCTTGATCCTGAGCCAAGTGTAATCAGTCCTAGGAAGCTCCATGATCGTGTTGTTTGTGTCAAGCGAGGTAAACATTTCTAACCAATAAACAAGACACCTTATTATGTTATGAAGATCTATAAATTCAATTTCAGAGGCTCAAATTTCAGCAAATGAATAGAATTATATTTTCTCTCCTATGCTAATAGTTCTATTGCTTGTGATGTCAATATTTGCACTCATTGTTAAATACCATATGATGCTAAGTGTAGCTTTTTTCTGTGCTTCTGTTTTCTATGTTTGTCTTGCAGGTTTAAGAAAGTCTTTACTAAATGTCTTTCATAAAGGGATTTGCCATCCCAATATTACAATGGTAATTGATGATCGATTGAAGGTCTGGGAGGATACAGCTCAATAACATGTGCATTTTGGTCCGGCTTTTGCACCGTAGTATGCTCCATTAGCAGAGGTTCTTTGATTTCTACTTTTACTTTCTATTGCATTGTACTGATTGCAATCAGCATTCTTTGTACTGCAGACAAGTGCTCCCCTTCAAATATTATGTGTTGCAAGAAAAATAGCTTGAAATGTCAGAGGTGGTTTTTTTAAGTAAGTAATAGGATCTTGGAATGATTTTATCTATGGATGTAATTTTTATTTTACTTTCCCAGTCAAGCTAGAAGTACACATGAAGGAATAACGGTTGAAGTTTTTTATGTGTAATGTTCCTTGTGTTTGTAGCATCTGGATATCTTCTAATTTTTCTTGATTCTTGTTTTATGGCAGATATCTTGACGACGGTCATTAATAGAAGATGGATGAAGTATTTTATGAAACTACTTGCTAACAGAGGTCGGGATTTGCCAACATTTTCTGATTATGATTGAGTTTGGCACTGTCCGTTCCTGTTTTAAGTGTTAACTTTTAACTGTAAATCTGAATTTTGGATGTGTTTTTTTTTCCTTTTGTATTGGGGTTCAGGCCAAAGCAGTTGCAAATGGTAATGCCAGTTTAGCTGTTCCAAATGGCACGACAAACTCTAAGGTTGAAAAGAAATTGAATCCGCAAGTAATTTTTTTTATCATTTTTATCCTCCTATCCCAGGTTTGCAATATTGACACGTGGATATGTAACTTGTTATAATTGTATTTGATATATAGTCCATCTTTTGGGTAATCTACTTGGTATATACTATATACAGTGGATTGTTAATTGTCTAAGATTGTCCTTTGTTATCTTGGTTAAAATTTTTAATTATACTATCTTAATTCACAAAATGAAATCAAATTTTTTAATATTTATATCAATATTCATAATTTTGATTGTTTTTCAGGATCAGAATTTACTACCAAACACAAGCTCCACCCATGTTCTTGTGGACAATCAAGACCCAAAGTCATTTATGCAACTTTTGCAGCAAGCAAAACTGATTTCCTCCTTCCTTAGAATGCTTATACTCAAACATGTGTGAAGGTTCATCAATATTCTCATGGAGCTTCACTTGTAGAGTCTTCTAATTCTTTACCAAACTATTCAATTTCTGAACCAAATGATAATGGCTCCCCTAGTAGAGAGGAGGGTGAAATCCCTGAATCTGAATATGATCCAGACATGAGGTGATGACTTCTCATTTTATAGCATGGCCAAGATCCTGGGCAGCGTGACTTCAACTCTTATGTACCTCCTTTATTGATACCTCTTTAATCAAATTTATGATACCTCTTAGAGTTTTTCTATAGATAATATGGAATTGGGAAACACTAGTTGACCTATGAACTAAATTATTATATGGTGAATTCTACCTGGGCAAGGACCAATCTAGAAGTAGGTTTATCTCTCTAACTGACCTTTTGAGTATGTTACCAAAGACTCCTATTTTTATTTGTAGGTTACCAAGACTCCTATTTTTATTTGTGTAGAACCCTAAAAATATAGTTATAAAACAAATATAAACCCTAATTATCCTTATAAAACAAGAGTGAAAAGAAACCAATAAATTAAATTTCATTCTACACAAAACAAAAGAAAATTAACTGCACCCTATAGTAGCACTTACCTCTGCTATTGTTGAACATACTTTGCTCCTTTTTTGTTTCATATGATAAAACTCTAATAAAACATAGTTATAAAATATTAGTTTAGGACACTTCATTCTTATAAAACATCAGTGAGTGAAAAAGATGTAAATTAAATTTCATTATGCAGAAAAGAAAAGAAAATGATTATATACTAAAATCTATAAAATATAATGCACTTACCTTCAAATAAATTATGTGCTTCTCGAATATACTTTGCTCTATTTTTTTCTATATGATAAACCCTAATAAAATATAGTTATAAAATAAATTATTGTACTATAAATAAAATAACATATTAATTGATTATGCAAAAAACAAAAGGAAACCCTAAAAATTATGTTATAAAATATTAGTTTAGGACACTTCATTTTTATAAAACAACAACTAGTGAAAAATAAAAAGATTAAATTTTATTTATGCAGAAAAGAAAAAAAATTAAATTGATGACTCTATAGTAAAATCTATAAAATATAATGCACTTACTGTTCCAATAACTCGAGTATAGTTTTGATCTTGTTGATTTGATTTGATATTTTTGTAATTTATGTTTGAGTATTAGTTGGATTTATATAGATTATTTACTTTATGTTAGCTTTATTCTTATGTGCATTCATTTAATAAAACTATGGCAGTTATATATTTTAAATTTAATTCTTATGTACATTCATTTAAAAAAACATGTACCAGTTATATATATTTTTATTTAAAATAGTTACTTTATAATTTTTAGATGCATTCATTTAATAAAAGTATGTCCATTATATGTTTTAAATTTAAAGACATACTTTATAATTTAAAAAATATATATGTCAGGGTCTTTTTAGTTTTTTTTAGTAATAAAATATAGTGCACTTACTGTTCAATTAACTTGTGTCTTTCTCCAATATAGTAAAATAAATAAAATATTTTAATTAATCTAATATTGTGATTTAGTAATAAAATATAGTGCACTTACAGTAAATAAATATGTTTTTATTAGCTCACCCCTCCACAAGGTATAATAAAATGAATTTTGATGGGACATCTGGAGGCAATTTGGAAAAACTCAAACTTAGAACCATTCATTGGTTTGTATAAATTGTATTCATAAAAACATAGAGGAAGTTGAAATTGAAGGTGATTCATTGGTTTGTATAAACACAATTAAAAGGAAGGAGATTTCAAATTGGAAGTTTCAAAAGTGGGTGGAGGTGATATGGGATTCTTTGAACAAGTTAGATAGATTCACCCTGCATCACATCTACAAGGAAGCAAATAAAACCACAAACTTTCTTCTGAACCAAGGAGTAGACCAGCTCAAGTTCTACAAAGTATCCAACTCAGATTTAGTATGGGACAACCTAGAAGAAATTTTAGAGATGGATGGACAGGCTCCATAGGAGGAAGGATTTTTGAATTCTTGAGTAGAGATATGGATAGCAACAAAATGGATTGAGGAATTTGCTCTTCGTGGGTTTCATTTGATCTGATCTTCTTACCAAATATAAATTGTGTTATCTTTGTTGACATAAGCAAAATGGGGCAGTCAATGGTATTTGAGTGTGAATGTGTCTATAAGGTAGATTCAAATGAAGACGAGGAAGAGGAGGAGGAAGAAATAGTGGAGGAAAAGATTAGCAGAATCTTTAATGCAGATTAGGAGGGCACAATGGCTTCTATCAAACAAGTCATTGACACCCATATCTTCATCAGAGAAGACATTCATGATGGAACACTCTAAGAGAGGAATCCCTCATGAATGTAGTACTGATAATGTGAAGCAAACAATGTGGGAAGATTATGGCTCACACATTTATCAAGAAGGAGCTGAGAGAAAGGGTGTATACTACCATTTTGTCTTTTGATAAAAAAAAATCAAATCTAGATTGATGGGAGAGATATTCGATGCTGGTGTTATGAGGAAAAACAAAATAACTTCGTAGGCTCTAAGTCTATTCCAGGATGGCATTCACTGAAATAATATGGAAGTGTTCAACTTCTATCTTAGTCAGTTATGGAGACCTATTGTCTCCCCCACAGATTAATCGGGCATTTGAACTCTGTGAAGGTTTATGGTTTTTATGGCATCTAAGAATGCCTAGTGATTGAATTTTGTATGTTTGCACACTTAGAAGAGATGATGTTGTATCTTTTCTAGTTTAATCAGATTTTAATAGAAATGGAACTACCCCCTTGGGTTTTATTGACTAACCTTTTCATTCTTAATATAGATTAAGGCTTTGTTTTTAAAAAATATATCTAAGCAACTAACATAAAGTAGTTTCATTAAAATAACTATACAATAAATAAAGTTCAACATATTAAAAGAAAAAAACTAATAAATTAAATTTGATTGTACAATAATGAAATTAAACCCTAATTAAATATAGTTATAAAATATTATTTTACAATGTTAGCTTAGATGCCACTATGGGGATTTGAACTTTGATCTCCATCTTAAGAACCTTATGGCTTTACCAATTGTGTACATCCCCTTTGACATGTTTAAGTATTACTTGTATTTATATAGATTATTTACTTTATGTCAACTTTATTCTTATGTGCATTCATTTAAAAAAATATGTTGGTTATATATTTTTTAAATTTAAAACGGTTACTTTATAATTTTTATGTGCATTGATTATGTTGGTTATATGTTTTAAATTTAAAATACTTACTTCATAATTTAAAAAATATATATGTGGGCTCTATTTAGTTTTAAACTATGCATACAATTATACACCAACTTCAGTAGTTAAAAGCTTTGCTCAAGAAAAAGACAGTGAAAACTAGACTATTAGCTTCTAGTTCACAAAATAAGGACAAGCTATCAATTCCCTAACATAGAGATAGCTAATTTCTTCAACTACAAGGAACACATATGTATATATAATATTATCATCTCATATAAATCACAAATTTATATGAAGCCTTTGGCTTTACTATCATAGAATTATACTAAGCTCTTTAATGTCTACAAACACAAAGATAAGTAAATGATGTCGACTATATAGAAACAATAGTAAGTGTATGGCTCTCGGCTATACAAATCACACTAAGATATATATACACATACACACACATACACACACACACTATCAATTGCTCAAACCTCAGAAGATATGATATACTATCGATTACTCAAATCTTAGAATTTATGATATACTATCGGCTGTTCTAAACTCAAGTAGACATATCAACAATGCTGACATCAAACAAAAAATTATCATCTCAAATAATATTTACATAAAAAGAAAAGAACCTAAAAGTATGACATGCAAATGAAGCTCCTCAGCCGTCTCTCATGAAGTCCTCTCTCTGTGTGGTATATGTGTGTCTCCATGTTTATGTGTGTCCCCACAGAGAAGCCTCGGCGATGATATTTAGAGTCTCTACTCTTAACCACCTTCCACCACTTAACATTAATGCTCACCATAGTTATCTTCGATGACATGCAAGTAATGGAAATGATGGTCTTTAATGACCACTCATAACTCGGTCAAAGGCTTCTCCACTATCTTCAATCAGTTGAGAATATAAACGGGTTGAAGAACCACACCCTTATCGGCCTTAACTCAAAAAGATCACATCAAATATCTAAGTTAATATATATTAATATATATGCATTATAACATTGTAAAGAAAGTATGCACAACGTATACTTACATTTTTTGATTAAACACTTTGACAATATTGTGAGAATGGGGTCAAGATATTCTCCCCCTTCTCTGTCTTGCAAATATAACACAATTGTCAAACATATATAACCTGATAGGATACCATAAAGGCATCTTAATCAAAAATATACTAAAAAGAGATAGTTAACCACTATCATATATATATATATATATTCACCTCATATAAATAAAAATAATAATGACTATCTACTACATCTTGATGATGGTCGATCCATCCCTTCTAGGTTATACATCAAAACCTATACTAAAGGAATTTAATGTCAATTTGACCACTATTGAATCAAAATCCAACATAGACCAATAAAGTTGAAGTCAACTTACCAATCTCACGGTTCACAAAACTGAACAAACACGAGACTTAGATATCAACAAACTATTATTTCCATCTGTCTATTCACTTCTCTCTGATGATGCTCTCCCTTTCTTTTCCTAGAGGGCAGAAAACCTATTTTCCTGGTTACATTTGTAATCGACCAAACTATGATTAGTGCATCATTAGTTACTTCATATACATCATGAATGAATAATCATGATAACATATAATCACATGTCTATTTCTAAACATATAAATTCAAACTAATTAAATCATTTGATTTATCCTGACATCTTTTCATTTGTCAAATCATTAAATCATGTGAAAATTACCTACTAATTACACACAAGTAAAAAGTAAAACATAGTAAAAAATTAAGGATGTGACATATCTCCCCCATAAGATTTGTCATCATTGATGATCCAATGTATCAAAATTAATAACATGATAAAGTTTTTATTCAAATTTGAAAAGCATAAAACAAATGAGGAAATCTCTAATGAAAATCATGATAATCTTCCCATGTAGCACTATCCTCTACATACTGGTCCCACTAGACCTTGCATTGAGTAACCTCTCTGTTATGTAAGTAGAGATTTTGAACTTAAAGCACTTTGAGAGGCTTGATCATGACCACTCTTGCGTCCTGCACCTATAAATCATTCCAATCAAGAATATGATTATCACCTATTATATATTTTTTCAAACATGAAACATGAAAACCATTATGCATCTTGGCAAGAGCTAGTGATAAAATGATTTTATAGGCAACCGGATTGATCACTTTGATAACTTTGAAGGGTCCTACATATCTAGGAGCTAGTTTGGAAGACTTCCCAAATGTTATGGAACTTTTATGAGGTTTGACCCTCAAAAGAACTTATCTCCTACTAAGAATTGCCTTGGTGTACGTTTGGTATCAGCGTAACCTTTTTGTCTATAATTAGCTTTCGCTAGTCTATTTCTAATTTCCTTAACATGTTCCATTTCTGCCAACATTTATGGACCAATGCTTATCCTGCCCTCTGGCTTATCCTAGCTTATAGTAGTTCAACATCTTCTTCCATACAATGCTTCGAATGGAGACATCTTAATAGTAGAATTGTAGAATTTTTTATAAGAAAACTCCACAAGTGGTAGATACTCTACCCACTTGTATTGCTAATCCATACAATACATTCACAAAAAATCTTCAAGAACTTGATTTACCCTTTCTGTCTAACCATATGTCTTATGGTGATAAGCCAAGATTATATTGAGTTGATTTCTTAGCATTGAAAATAAAGTTTGCCAAAATTTTGAAGTCATGCATGCATCTCTATTTGAGATAATCTTCTCAGGAACTCCATGTAATCTGAACACTTCCTGTACAAACTTTCAAGCTATAACTAGTGCTCCATCTATTAAATTTCTAGCTGTAAAGTGAGCTACCTTGGTGAGTTTTTCTACCACTACTAAAATAGCATCATGTCTATTCTAAGACATTGGAAGTCCTTGCACAAAATCTCTTCTAATAACCTGCCACTTCCACTTTGGAATATCGTGTGGATACAAAAGTCTTGCTAGATGTTGATGCTCAGTGTTGACCCTTTGGCACTCTAGACAACTAGCTACAAATCTTGCAACGTCATTCTTCATTCCTTTCCAGAAATAAAGAGGTTTCACATCGGCTAGGAGTTTAGTCACTCTTGGATGACCTGAATATGGTGTGGAATGAACTTCCTTCCCTACAAGGTTTCTTAATACTACCAAATGTGGAATATACATCCTTCCTCTATATCTTACAAGCCCATCTAGTACAAAATAGAACCCATCATACCTCAAATATTGAGGATTTATAGAGAAATCTTACTTAACATGCTCATAAAATTCATCACCTACTGAATTCTGCAAAACCAAATCATTGAAGTTAGATTGAATAGAGACAATCAACAAGATATGTCTCTGCTAAATTAGAACATCCACCACATGATTCTCTTTTTCCTTGATATAATTTATCTCAAAATCATTGTCAAATATCAATTCTAACCATCTTCTTTGTCAAGCATTAAGATGGGGTTGGGAAAATATATGTACTTAAGACCATGATGATCCAACTTTAACTCAAAAGGCTTTCCTAACAAGTAGTGTTGCCACACTTGCCAAGCATGCACAACTGTGGCTAACTCCAAATCATGAGGAGCATAATTTTTCTCATATGCTCTCAACTTCTTGGATTCATAGGCTACCACTCGCTCATTTTGCATAAGCACTCCAGCCAAACCTTCTCCTGAGGCATCGGCAATGACAACAAATTGACTTTCCAGATTAGAAGCTTTCAATACTGAAGCATTTGTCAACCTTTCTTTCAACTGGTCAAATGCCTCTTAACATTCTGTTGTCCATTCGAAATGCTTTCCTTTTCTCTGAAGCGAAGTGGTTGGGCTTGCAATCTCAGAAAAGTTCAAAACCAACTTCCTATAATATCCTGCTAATCCCATAAAAATGTGGACTTCATGCACGTTCTTTGGCATAGGCCACTCAAGTATAGCCTTTATCTTTGTAGGGTCTATAGATATTCCTTCAACTAATATAATATGCCCTAAGTATTCTATCTCTTTTTGAAAGAAAGTACACTTAGAAAGCTTCACAAACAATTTATGCTCTCTTAGTCATTGCAAAAATATTCAGAGATGTTGCAAATTCTCTTCCTCATTCTTAGAGTAAATAAGAATTTCATCTAGAAACACTAGAACAAATTTGTCCAAGCAATCTCAGAAGATACTATTCATCAAATTCATGAATGCAGTAGGAGCATTCATAAGTCCAAAAGGTAAAACTGTGAACTCCTAATGCCCATATCTAGTTTTGAAAGTTGTCTTATGAATGTCCTCATCTTTTATTCTTAGTTGATGGTATCTAGATCACAAATCGATCTTAGAAAACACTGATGCACCCTGTATCTGATATAAAAGATCATCACTATACGGTAAAACATACTTATTCTTTATTATTGCTTTGTTAAGCATATGATAGTCTATAAATAGACACTAGATTCCATCCTTCTTTTTAACAAAGATCGCTGGGACTTCCCAAGGAGAAACACTGGGTCTAATCAATCCTTTATCCAATAGCTCTTGAAGTTGAGATTTCAATTTCATCAATTCTGTAGTAGTCATATGATATGATGCCTCTGAAATTGGCTCCAATCCAAGTAAATATCGATTGAGAAATCAAAATCTCTCTAAGGAAAGGATATTTCTCCAAAGATATACCTATTGAACACACTAGAATATTGAGAGGGGGGTGAATTAGTATCCAAACAAACTTCAAATCCTCTGGGGCAGATTAAAACTTAAACATTACAGGATTAACATAAATATAAAAGATCAACACAATGCACATAACCACATAACACCGGATATATCTGGAAAACCCCAGAAGGGGAATAACCACAGTGAGGATTAACTCACAATATATGAAGCTCAAAAATTACAACTTTGTTTTAGGGCTAGAACCCAAGGAAGCTACTACTCCATGCTAACTTTGTTTTAGGGCTAAAACCCAAGGAAGAAACTACTCCCTAAAGATTTTGTTTTAGGGTCACTCCCAAGGAAGATACTACTCCCTGAAGACTTTGTTTTGGGGTCACTCCCAAGGAAGCTACTACTCCTTGAACGAAGAACAAACTCAAAAATGATTACAGTATGACAATCCTTCTATTCCCTGAAGCTAACAATGAAGCTCACACCTTTGATGATTGCAATTTTTCCTCTCCACTTTTCTTCTAATGATTGGATCAATTAGGCACTCTCTTCACTTCCCCCTTGTCACAAAAATGTCTTCAAGATGAATCAGGATAGCCCTTATTGCTTCTTCTCTTTCTCCTTCAGTCGTACATCATGATGCATATCATTTTTAAATTCTTCTCTTCATACACTCTTATTCTCATTTCCATAGTCATACCTCACCTAGATCAACTAGGTTTACAATATATAAATGACATTACATTGATTTCATTACAAGTTGGCCAATACAACAAGACTATTATAATTTATGTAAGTCAGCCAGAGATCACACAACATAAAACATGCATAGGACAAGCCCTATCATGAACTACACTCTACTCCATAAAGAGACACATACCTTGAGGATCCCAACACATGCTTAGTTCAGTCCTAAACATTCTTCAAAGCATCATTCTTCAAGAAATAACATCTGCATACTTCACAAATTTGAATTAGGTAGCCCTTAAGCAAGAAAACATGA
This sequence comes from Cunninghamia lanceolata, assembly GCA_027924645.1. Classification (NCBI taxonomy): domain Eukaryota; kingdom Viridiplantae; phylum Streptophyta; class Pinopsida; order Cupressales; family Cupressaceae; genus Cunninghamia; species Cunninghamia lanceolata. The sequence continues at coordinate 14,892,874 of BSBN01001048.1, forward strand.
ATCTTGTAGCACATCAATCTTCACAATCTTGGTGGTACTCATGAATGATTAAACATTTTTTGTTATTCTTCTAGATGAGTCATTAGGACCTACACAACATCTCCAAACACTCCTTGAACTCTGCACAACAACACCTTTGTGGTGTACATTATCAACATTCCTCCATCAACTAGGCAAGAGAATAACCCAACAACACCATCAATTTGGACCACAGCTAGTTCCAGAGATAGCATAAAACACCTTGTGGAGCAATAGGAAACATCACAAGATCATTCAGGGTCATCTTCCATCAGCCAATTTATGATTTCAAGAAGCAACAAGTTGGTGCACATCATCAGCATATATCTTGAGAACAACTAGGCATCTGGAACCATCTTTATCACTTCTGTCATTTGAAAACTGAACTTGCACACCTCCAAACCACATGAAACTACAATGTAGTGTGCATTCAACATCTCTGATCATGTTCACAAAACTGCATGAGCAAACCTTTACTTGTGGAGGAACGCAGAGCATTCCAATCAACCTTCATCATCACATTATTTTACCAAAGCACAGAACGGAACTCTGTCACTTGTAACTTCCACTGCGGAGGAGCAAATGATCTGAAACTTTTGATTTAGCACCTTTACATCATACTTATCTTAACTTTTAAACCACATGACCATATCTTCAAATGTGGAGGAATGTGAAGAATTTTACCAACCAGTCTTCAAAGTAGCTTCCTACATTAGAAACCTTCATCGACTTTCGGAGACCAAAACCTTCATATAACACAACATATATCCTTAAGAATAATGGGAAGTATCATACAACATGCCATAGGTCATCAACAATATCTTCTCAAGCTCAACATAGCTTCTAATTCCCATCTTAATATATCATCATTCATCTTAATGCTTATAATTCGCATCTTAATATATCATCATGAAATTATCTCTGCTAACCACAAGCATGCTCAATACAACTTTACTTGACATTAATCAAGGTATGACATCCAACCATGAGCATTAGCAACCAACCATGAACATCATTAGCTAACCATGAACATTAGTAACCACTTCTAGCACACCATCAACATATTATATCATCATCATAAGCATCCAAACATAGTGTTGACATCAAAGACAACCACACAACCACGTCAGTGACAAACTCATGTAACATATGTGCAATGCTCATTAGTGTTGACATCAACGACAACCACACAACCATATTAGTGACAACCTTATATGTACAAAAATCTCCCCCTTTGGCATTGATGACAACAAACATCTGCTCATTACCCCCCTTTGACATCAATGAAAAAGGGTAACTTCTTCTCCTTAGGACACAAGCTCTCCTTTTCAACTTTATCCACCTTTGAAGTACATACACTCCTTCTTGAATCAACTCATTGACTCCCCCTATCAGAAACAACCACTACCTACTCCCCCTATCAGAAACAACCACTACCTACCCCCCTTGAGAGGTAGCCACCATCATTCGAGGAAAAAGATATAGCATGAATTACTCCCCTAGACAAATGCACCTACTATGCATCTAGAAAGAAGATGGAGGGGAAATTACCCCTTCAAAGATACTCAAAATTTGTTGCCCTCTTAGTTGTTGTCCTTGATGTCAAATACACAAACTCTTAGGTTTGTGTTGGTGGCACAGTGACAATTGTATTTGTATCATGACAATTGGCATATGGTTGACTTGATATTCATGATGTGATGATATCTTGATGGGGTTCTGACTTGGTATTGATAGAGGTTATTGGTAATGGTATGGTACTATGATTTACTATGATAAAAATCACATATTCTCATGGTTCTTGATATATGGCAGGTGGCAGACTTTATGATCTCATGACGAACATGATATGGTATCTTCAAAGTTGGTGCTCATGGTAACAGTTGGTTTCTATAAATATCAGGTCCTCTTGATCACTTTCATTTCATGCACAGTTGGTTGGTATATTTCATGTGGTATATTCTTGACATAGTTGTATTCTATGTTCTCCATATGGTTTTATCCTAGTTGGTATAAGCTCAGTCAATTTGGTATTGCATAGATTCACTTTTGATTCTTGAGTATCAGTTGATACTTTACCAAGGAAAATATGATATTGTATTTAAGTGCATTACATGTATAAAGGATCATAAGGGCTACAAAGGTCATCATATGTTCATTGCATTAGGATGACTAAGGGTTATTAAAGATATTTTCCTATCATTTGATTTGTTCACAAGGGGGATATTTGTTTTTATTGTCAATATTGGCTTACCTTATTCGGAATCCACACTCTTGTAAGTTGTCAATATGCATTACCTTGTGAATGTATTAAAAGTCACTCTTAAAAAGGCTCAATGTATCGGGTTTGTTATGAGCTTCACTTGTTGAGCAGGTCTTAGCATTTGTGATAGGTAGAAAGGTGATTGAATAAATCTTGGTGACCAGTCCATTCTAGGGCAAACCTAAACTCTCGGTGGCTATGATGTTTCAAGCAAAAAGGAAGTTTTGTCATTCATTTTGTAAATTTTAACTTTGGGAAATATAACTCCGAGCTAGGGTTTGAAATTTCAATGGTAATCATAGAAAGTTATGTAGATTTCAATGGGTATCTCCATGTGGTTGAAGGGTATCTGAGAGATTTGACTATGATGTTCAATAGAGGACTAAGCTAGTTCATTGTCAACAACTTTCTTGATTTCAAACAATAGGAAGATGGTTTTGTATGTCAGCCCATTAGGTGATTTTGTTCCTTATTTGTTCATTCTTTTTACAAAATCTTAAGCTACAGTTGATAAAAGGTAATTTGTGGTTTAGTTGAGATAAACAGTTGATCTTGATCCTCTCTCTATTTATTGTTTGGTTTCTTTTGAGTAATAAACTACATGCAAACTTGTCTTCGAGGGTTCTACTGATAATGTCTTTAAAAAGAGGTTTTGTCTTTATCCATTTAGTTGGTGGTTACAAAACTATAAACATTTGTTTAAAAGGTCAATTGTGATACTTACTCTCTATTGTATGGCAATGACACTCGAAGGTCTTTATATTCTCAAAGTGGGTCGGTTTGACCACTCTTTCTTGATAGTTATTGATTCAGTTCAAATCTACTTCATAAGGTTCATCTTCTGATACAAGTTGGTTATGGAAAGAAACAAAAGGGCAGTGATAAAGTATTAAAGGGCATAAGATGAAAAACACTAGTGAGGATATTGATGTGTGTGTATCTTACACTATCATTAAGGTTATAGTAGAATGTTGAGGATTGGATTGTATCAAAACAAAGTAACCCTTTGTATTAAAATGTATTATGCATTGCATTGATTGAAATAGCCAGTGAGGAACAAATAGCTAGTGAGGCATAAACAGCTAGTGAGGCATCTATATTTTCTAGTGAAGCACATTTTGATTAAGCTAGTGAGGCATTTTGTGGAGTGGTTTTTCATCCCTAGAGTGTTTTCCACTTGTCAAATCTCTATGTTATGGTTACTTGTTTTGTTCATGAATTTATGTTCATTGTTTCATGATTTAACTGTTGCATATTATTGACATGATGCTCATCTTATGCATAATAATTTTGTTACTCATCTCTATCCAATGAAGTAATAAAATTGCCTCTATTGTTTGTCATGATAAATTGTTCTGATGGTTCATCATAGTTCACCAATAGTTGTTTTGTTCATTCATGTTCACAAGTTGATCTATTAATGCACTACAATTTATAAATGAATGTTTTGTTTTCATCATACAAGGGTTGAAGTTTATGGCTGGTAAAAGTTTATTAATTATTGCCAAAAATAAGTCTGTTTTATGAGACACTGATTCACCCCCCCTTCTCAGTGTCTCTCGTACTCCAACAAGTGGTATCAGAGCCTAGGTTGCCTATAGAAGTCTAATCAACTTGGGTAGGTCTTGAGTGTGGAGTACAATGGATAAGAAGAATTGAAATAAGGTGTCAAATAGAGAAAAGAAAGATGCTGATCAAAAGATGGTAAAACAAGCCTGAATTAAGCCTAGCAATGATTTGTTGTATATGTCATCCCTGAAAAAGAATGGTTTTGTAGTTGAGAATTTTGATAAAAAGGAAGAAATCATTGTGAATGAAGGAGAACAAGAATTAAATGAAAGAAAAGATGTTTTTGCTGTTGAGACTAATGATGAAGAAACATACCTCTTTGTGGATGAAGATGAACAAGAGTTTGATGAAGATGATTGTGAAGTTGATGTTGAAGGAGAACTTATGTGTGCCCTAGATACAATCAAGCAACTTAGTAAAGAAATTAGGAGATTAAAAGACTAGCTTCAACAAGAGAAAGAATCCAAGGACAAGGTATATTCAAATTTTAAAGAAGTTTCTTTAGAGTTTGAAAATGCAAGAAATCAGATTGCAGAATTAAAGAGTCATGTTGATGAATCTAATAAATTAATTATCAATCTAAAGACTAAAATTGAGGAAGCAAAAAGAATAATAGATGTAACAAAATCTAACCTTGAGATTAAAAGAATTGAAAATCTAAAATTATAGGCTGAAACTATCAACCTTAGAAAAGATTATGAAGGTCTCAAGATTCTATCCAAGAAATATCAGGAGTTTGAAGAAAGCATAAACAAGTTACATGAGATGTTGGGAAAACAAAAGTATCATAAGGATACTATTGGTTTAGGGTATGAAGAAGGGGAGTGTTCCAAAGTTAGACAGACTCCTAGAAAGAAAATTGATTTAAGTTATCATGCTGCTGCCCCTAAAGGCAAAATGCAAAATCAAAGGAGAAAATTTAGAAGAACTAGTCCAGCAAGACAAGCCTATATTTACAGGCATAATTATTCATTTAATGGTTATTGTTACACCTATAATCATTTTGGACATGAAGCAATTGATTGCAAAAGCAATCAATCTAATGCTGATCTAGTGTATTACAAGTGCAATAATATTGGTCACATACAAAGAAACTGTAAAATGTATAGAAGATATGATCCTGCATGGAATCATAATATAAGTGCTCAAAGAATGTCAAAAAAGTATTATCAATCATTTGATTATGATTACAATATAGTTTGTTATTTGTGCAACTCTCTTGGTCACAAAGCACATAGTTGCAGAAAAGCATCACCTAGTTTGAAAAGTTGGAAAAAGAAAGAGGCTGAAAAATTTTGGAGGAAGAAAGAACCTATAAAAGTTTGGAGGCAGAAACAAGGTCAAGAGAAGATAAATCCTAAACTTGTGCATTTTGTACAAGTCACATCATCAGTTGCATAACATGTGGCATGAATTTAGGGGGAGTTGTCCATGTCCTATCAATTATCCAAGAAGCTTCAAGAAGAGATTATTTGGTCTTGTTTTGTTTATTATGTTTTTTATTCATGCCTAATAATTTTTGCTAAGATTCTATTCATATCTTTTGCTCTCGGTCATGTTTGTCAAACTGTTCTTTGGATGTGAAGGTGTAGGCTTGTGAAGTTATATTGTGATCAATGTTTGTGATGGTGGTTACAAGGTGATTAAGTAGGCTCCATCATGTTAAGTGCATAGAAGTTGCAGGATAAGTTACAAGACAGTGTCTTAATCTGATTAGAACAACCTTTTGTTGGAAGTAATTCTTAATGTTCTGATATACAATGACTGACAGTGGTTCTTGATGTGTTGGCTCTTGAACATTGTTGATGCTCTTTCTCCAGTAATTTTTTCTTATTTCTATTATGAAGGTTCAGTGGACTAGTACAATGAGATATCATTGGTCTTGGAAGTTAAATATCAAGGATCAGAGTTTTTCACTGCATGGTTGATTGTGTTTTATGCTCTCAAACTACATCATGCATATGTCTTCATGCTTTGGGAGTTTGCTTTATGATGCAACATGCTTTACATGATGAGATCTTGGGATAGGCTCATCTTTACGGGTTGATGTACTTTGCTTTCTACTATCATTGTGCCTAAATAGTTTGCTATATGATACTCAGGATCTTGAGAAGTTTTGAACTAGTGTATTGCGACGCTCAATGTTCACTTTGGTATTTGATGATTGTTTACAGTGCAAGGTATCTTTTGCATGATATCAGAAGGAATGTCTTCTTGATCACATTATCCTTTATCTTAGAAAGGATACATTCAATGGTTGGCTTTGTTTCTTGGTAGCTCACCTGATAGTGCAGTGTTATATAGTACTTCTAGATTTTTTATGACAGTAAATTTTTGCTTTCTTTTATAGTAATGATCTGGTCAGCTTTCATCTTTTCTTTCCTTGATGATTTTATAGTGTCATGGAAGTTTGTTAGATAGTAGTGAAAGAGTTCTTTGACACAGTGAAATATTTAGATGGTATTCTAGTGCTTAATATTTGATCATTGATATAGTGTTTTTGATGTTGCATAGTGTTGGTTTGTTTTTGTAAGAATCTTGTTGCAGGTATAAACTATGGCATTTATCATCTTGACAAATGCTTGATTTGGAAGTGGATAGTGATCAATTTAATTTAGATTGATATAAGTGGTCAAGGATATAATGATAGTACTAAAATTGTGTTTTATGATGACACTCATGCCTATCTTGTGGTGAGTTGGTTGGTTAATTTTCTTGGTTTACTGTCAGTGCAGTGAATGACAATATGCAGTGTTAGATTCATGTTTAGTTCATATCAATCATGTCTAGTACGTTAATGCCTTTGGTGTTCATAAGTGCTACTTCAGGATAGTCAAAGATTTGGTTATTACATTGATGTCATGGTGTTCATTGTGAGTGTTGATTTGATATTTGATGCTTGTCAAAGTTAGATGACATTTCATGTTAAAAATGATGCATGGGATCTTATAGAAGAGCTCACAGGTTGTTCTCTTGGCTCTTGATTAATTGATAAGTGCAAAGCATGGATTGCAGTTTGTTTTTGTAGTATCATAGTGAATGGTAATACATATTCATGTTGTGTCAGTACCTTCTTTTATAGCACATAGTGAGAGTGTTTTTCATTTCTTTGTTCTATGACAGTGATAGAAACTACTCTGATAACAGTATTTGGTTACAATCTATGATAGTTTTTACAATGTTCAATGGTATGACAATCTTGACAAAGTTTATGCATGTAACTGGTATGTTGCAGTGATAATGTAATGTAGTTCAGTCTTGTTGATAGTATGTTTATAATAACTAGACTAAGTGCTAATGTGTGGCCATTGCATTACATAAAGATCAATGATACTTGATAGGTTAGAAAATGAAGCTTGATGGTTGGGTTGAACATCACACCATCTTGTTTGCTTCTCATGTGTGATGTTGGTGATCAAGAAAACCAAGTTGGCAAATATAAGAGAAAATAGCAAACAAATGTGCAAAGGTAGTGTTGCAAGGGGGAAGAAAGTGTTAAGATATCACAATGCATTAATTGTAGTAAAGAAAAAGTTCTTTCATTTGCTAGAGGTTGAATTGGTACCAAGTATGATCAGTTTTCTTAGTGTATGAGAGTGTCATGGTGCTTTGGCTTTTTGTTGGTTCTTTGACTATGATTCCTTTGGTAACATAGAGATGTGATATTGCTTACAATGATATTTCACAGAGCATTATAATGTGTTCGGTTGATACTTTGATTCATTGGAATAGTGGTATATTCAATTGTTATCCTAGTACTTGACACTTGTTCACTGATATATGCTATGCATTTTGATGATTTTGTTTGGTTCTTGGTGTTGGTGATAGTGATATTCTCTCAAATGACACTTATTTCTTTGGTTTTTACTTGACATCTTCAGTTGTTCTCCTTGTTTTGATACATGCTCATTTCTATGGTACTGATAGTGTAGTTGTTTTTTCAGGCCATTCTGAATGTTTCTGCTCCATGGGATAGTCATGGTATGGTTTCCATTTTTTGTTTATCATTTCTGCAGCATGTTGGCTTATGGCTTTTGATTTATCTTTGAGGCAATTGCACAATTCTTCCTCCCTTTGTCTTTGATACCAAAAAGGGGGGGAGAGAGAGTTGTGTTTTTGCCATCAAGAACAAAGGGGGAGTTTACTGCCCTCTCAGTTGTTGTCTTTGATGTCAAATACACAAACTCTCAGGTTTGTGTTGGTGGCATAGTCACAGTTGTATTTGTATCATTACAATTGACATATGGTTGACTTGATATTCATGATGTGATGATCTCCTGATGGAGTTCTGACTTGGTATTGATAGAGGTTATTGGTAATGGTATGGTACTATGATTTACTATGATAACAATCACATATTCCCATGTTTCTTGATATATGATAGTTGGCAGACTTTATGATCTCATGATGAACATGATATGGTATATTCATAGTTGGTGCTCATGGTAACAGTTGGTTGGCCTATATATTAGGTTCTCTTGATCACTTTCATTTCATACATAGTTGGTTGGTATATTTCATGTGGTATATTGTTGACACAATTGCATACTATCTTCTCCTGATGGTTTTATCCTAGTTGGTATAAGCTCGGTTAGTTTGGTATTGCACAGATTCACTTTTGATTCTTGAGTATTAGTTGATACTTTACCAAGGCAAATGTGATAATGTATTTAAGTGCATTACATGTATAAAGGATCATAAAGGCTACAAAGGTCATCACATGTTCATTGCATTAGGATGACTAAGGGTTATTAAAGATATTTTCCTATCATTTGATTTTTTCACAAGGGGGATACTTGTTTTTATTGTCAATATTGGCTTACCTTATTCGAAAGCCACACTCTTGTAAGTTGTCAACATGCATTACCTTGTGAATGTATTAAAAGCCACTCTTAAAAAGGCTCAATGCATCAAGTTTGTTATGAGCTTCACCTATTGGGCAAGTCTTAGCATTTGTGACAGATAAAAAGGTGATTGAATAACTCTTGGTGACCAATCCATTCTAGGGAAAACCTAGACTCTTGGTGGCTATGATGTTTAAAAAAAAAAGGAATTTTTTGTCATTCATTTTGCAAAGTTTAACTTTGGGAAATATAACTCTGAGCTAGGGTTTGAAAGTTCAATGGTAATCATGGAAAGTTATGCAGATTTCAGTGGGTATCTCAATGTGGTTGAAGGGTATCTGAGAGATTTGACTATGCTGTTCAATAGAGGACTGAGCTAGTTCATTGTTGACTACTTTCTTGATTTCAAACAACAGCAAGATGGTTTTGTATGTTGGCCCATCAGGTGATTTTGTTCCTTATTTGTTCATTCTTTTTACAAAATCTTAAGCTATAGTTGATAAGAGGTAATTTGTGGTTCAGTTGAGATAAACAATTGATCTTGGGCCTCTCTCTGTTTACTGTTTGGTTTCTTTTGAGTAATAAACTGCATGCAAACTTGTCTTTGAGGGTTCTGCTGATAAAGTCAGACAAAAGAGGTTTTGTCTTTACCCATATATTTGGTGGTTACAAAACTATAAACATTTGTTGAAAAGGTAAACTATGATAATTACCCTTTGTGGTATTGTAATGACACTCAAAGGTCTTTATATTCTCAAAGTAGGTTAGTTTGACCACTCTTTCTTGACAGTTATTGATTCAGTTAGAATCTATTTCAAACAGTTCATCTTCTCATACAAGTTGGTTATTGAAAGAAACAAAAGGATAGTGATAAAGTATAAAAGGGCATAAGATGAAAAACATCAGTGAGGAGATTGATGTGTGTGTATCTTAGACTATCATTAAGGTTATACCAAAATGTTGAGGATTGGATTGTAGCAAAACAGAGTAACCCTCTGTATTAAATTGTATTTTTCATTGTATTGATTGAAATAGCCAGTGAGACACAAACAGTCAGTGAGGCACAAATAGCTAGTGAGACACAAATAGCCAATGAGGCACAAATAGCCAGTGAGGCATAAATAGCCAATGAGGCATCTGTATTTGCTAGTGAAGCACATTTTGATTAAGCCAGTGAGGCATTTTGTGGAGTGTTTTTCATCCCTAGAGGGTTTCCACTTGTCAAATCTCTATGTTATGGTTACTTGTTCTATTCATGAGTTTATGGTCATTGTTTCATGATTTAACTGTTGCATATTATTGACATGATGATCATCTTATGCAAAATAATTTTGGTACTCATCTCTGTCTAATGAAATAATAAAAGTGCCTCTATTGTTTGTCATGATAGATTGTTCTGATGGTTCATTATAGTTCACCAACAGTTGTTTTGTTCATTCATGTTCACAAGATGATCTATTAATGCACTACAATTCATAAATGAATGTTTTATTTTCATCATACAAGGGTTGAAGTTTATGGATGGTAAAAGTTTCTTAATTGTTGCCAAAAACAAGTCTATTTTATGAGACACTAATTCTCCCCCTCCTCTCAGTGTCTCTCGTACTCCAACAAAAGTTTCCTTTGCAAGAGCCTTCATGAAAATATCTACAATCTGATCCTTTGTTGGAGCATACTCCAACTTCGCTTCTTTCTCTACAAACTTCTCTCTCAAAATGTGATACCTGATTGATATATGCTTGGTCCTAGAATGCATCATTGGATTCTTGGAAATATTGATAGCACTAGTATTGTCACACAAGATAGGAATAGGCTCATCATACATTACCTTGATATCCTTCAAAGTTTTCTTCATCTAGAACTCTTGTGTATAGTAGGATGCTACTGCAATATACTCTACCTCTATTGTTGATAAGGATACTAAATCTTATTTCTTACTATACCATGAAACCAATAAGCTTCCTAAAAAGAAAGTGCCACCACTTGTACTTCTATCATTAACACAACCAACCCAGTCAACATTAGTGTAAGCACTTAGATCAAAGTCATTAACCCTTGGATACCATAAGCCATAATATGGAGTTCCCTTCAAGTATTTGAATATTTTTTCCACTGCCTTCTCATGAGTTTGCTTAGGATTAGATTGATATCTAGCAACCACCATTACTGCATGCATAATATTAGGTCTAGAAGTAGTCAAGTACAATAGTCCTCCAGTTAGTTTTAACACAAACATGGCTACCACTACACCAAAAGCTTGAACTGTTAGTGAATGGTGCCCCGGTCATTTTAACCCAGAGACCCTGTGGGTCTGGGAAGGGAGGAGTTGAGGGTCACACACCTAAGCGGCAACAGGCCCCACCAGTTCATACCTGCCTAGTCATAACCACATGGGCAAGCACAGAATGCTAGGTGCACCTTGTGCGTATGAAGGCGCATGGGCATCGGTGGGAATCGAACCCCTCCCTAGCAGAGTCACCAGTTAGTTTTAACACAAACCTAGCTACCACTACACCAAAAGCTTGAACTATTAGTGAATGGCACCCCAGTCATGTTAACCTAGAGACCACGCGGGTCCGGGAAGGGAGGAGTTGAGGGTCATACACCTAAGCGCCAACACCTCCAATCATAGATCTATAAAGAGTCTGATCAACCTCTAGTGACTTATCATTCTTTCTCAAGTGACAACCAGTGACCATAAGAGTACTTACTAGTTTGGAGTCCTCCATACCAAACTTCTTCAACATCTTTCTAACATACTTAGCTTGCGAAATAAAGATACCAACATCTAGCTAAACAATTTGAAATCCAAGAAAGAAGGACATCTCACCAATCATAGACATCTCAAACTCTTTTTGCATCTCCTCTGCAAACTTCTTACACATATCATAATGTCCACCAAAGATAATGTCAACATATACTACAACTATCAAAATCATGTCTCCCCCTTCCTTGATGTAAAGATTACTACTTGTGGTACCTTTCTTGAAACCTTGCTGAAGTAAGTACTTATCCAATCTAGCATAACAAGCTCTAGGAGCTTGCTTAAGTCCATACAAATCCTTTTTTAGCCTACACACCATGTCTAGATCTTCTGACAACTAAAACCCATCTGGTTTCTCAATTTAGACCTCTTCCTCTAGATCACCATTCAAAAATGTTGACTTGACATCCATCTAATAAACATTAATGTTCTTGTGAGAAACAAGGGCAAGAAACATCCTAATTGCCTCCATCCTAGCTGCCGAAGAAAAAGTCTCCTCAAAATCAATGCCTTCAACTTGAGAATAGCCCTTACATTCTAGTCTTACTTTGTTCCTTACAACTTCACCATCTTCATTCGATTTGTCTTGGAATACCCACTTTGTTCCTATTATATTCTTAATGGCTGGTTTGGGAACCAATTCCCATATCTAATTCTTCTCTATCCTATTCAATTCTTCTTCCATTGCCTTCAACCATCCATCATATTTTCTAGCATTAGAAAAGGTTTTGTGCTCTATCTCTGATAGTAAACACAAATTTAATTGCTCACTTGCCTTTACAAACCTTCTCTTGGTCTGCACACCTTCATTCTTATCTCTAATGATTTAATTTGTTGAATGGTTCTTCTTAACATACTTCATTGGAGTCTTAGGGATCTTCTATAATTCTTGTTCCTTCTCTTATTTCTCTTCTTCTTCTTCTTCAATGCATGGAAGCATATCAGATCCACAATCCTTTAGTTCCTCTAGTATTCATCCACTTTAACATATTTGATTTAATTCATCTTTCCCAATCTCTTGTTGTAGCACCTATAGGCCTTGCTTCTAGTTGAGTAAATAAGAAAGATCCCTTCATAACTTCTTGAATCAAACTTTCCTAGGTCTTCTTCATCTCTCTTGATGTAACATTTGTTTCCAAAGATCTTGAAGTATCTGATGGTGGGAGGTCTTTTATACTATAGCTCATAAGGGGTCTTAGTCCTATTGGCCCTCAATTGTACTTTGTTAATCAAATAGACAGCAGTGTGAATTACTTCCTTCCAATACATCTCAGATAGATCTACATCTTTCAACATTGCTCTAGCCATATTTTGCATAGTCCTATTCTACCTTTCCACTACCCCATTCTATTAAGGAGTCCTAGGAGCAAACAGATGTCTCTTAATACCATGATCTTCACAAAACTTTTCAAATTCATTTCAAGTAAATTCACCTCCTCTGTCAGACCTTAAGCATTTGATCTTAACATCCATTTCATTCTCAACTATTTCTTTAAACACCTTAAACTTATCAAAGGCTTCTAATTTTTCTCTTAAGAAAGTACAACCCAAGTCAATCTAGAATAATCATCAGTAAGCAACATGAAATACCTTTCACCTTGTTGACTCTTTGTTCTTGTAGGACCACATAGGTCAATGTGAATCAGCTCCAATGGCATTGTAGAGGAATACTATTTGGTCTTAAAATTTGCCTTTGTTTGCTTTCCCATTTGGCATTCCTTGCATAATGTGTTTGCAAGCATGGTTATCTTAGGCATATCTCTCACCACATGAATAGAGCTGATCATTACCATATTGTCAATGTTGATGTGTCCCATTCACTTGTGCCACAATCAACACTCACTAGATTGAGCCAATAAGTAGGTTCTTCCATTTACCTCCTTCAAATGATAGATATCTCCATAAGCCCTAACACCTTCTGCAACTAGTTTTCCAGACCCTGCCTTCCTAATTTCACATCCTTTGGAATGAAAAATAAGATTATTTCTTTACTACACATCTGACTGACACTGAGAAGATTATGCTTTAGCCCTTTGACATAGAGAACATCATCAATCATGTTCTGCCCATCAATAGTTATAGCACCCTTTCCACAGATTTGTGTTGACTCATCACCACCAAACTTGACAGCTCCACCATTCCAGTCCATACTACCATTGATTTTTCATTATCTTGGTTAGCTTGCAAGGTATCAAACTTTTCACATTTTCCAATATCATCCTTTTTGTCACCAACACTCAAGGCCATGAAAAGTGTTTCATCATTTGAATCATCATGATCCTCATCTTCTGTAGAATAGTTGTTCTCCATGGAATACAGACTTCTTTTGTGCTTCTCTCTTTTGTTGTTATGTTTTGAATTTTGAAAAGGACATTTAGAATCAAAATGACCAATTTTCCCACAATCGAAACATTTAAAAGGTAACTTACCTTTGTATTTGCACGTGTCCTTCAATCTTCTTACAAAGTTTGCCTCTACCTCATCAAGGTCATCATCTTGATTAGTTGCTTCATCTTCTATCTTCTTACTTGTTTTGAATGTTGCTTCTTTCTTTGGAGCACCTTTGTCAAATTCTCTCATTTCAAAGGCTTTGAGAGAGACAAATAATTGATCTACTATATATTTATCCAAATCCTAAGTTTCCTCAATAGCAGAAACCTTGTGACAGTATTATTTATGGAGAGATCTTAGAACCTTCTTCACAATCTCATCTTCTTTCACTTCGCCACCAATTCCTTTGATGTCATTAACTATTTCATCTACCCAGAGCATATAACTGGCTATGTTTTCTTCTTTTGACATCCTCAAGGTCTCAAATTTGCTCTTGAAGATTTGCATCTTGGCCTTTTTCACTTTACTGTCTCCTTCATAAATGTTGCTAAGTTTATTCTAGACATCCTGAGTAGATTTACAACCCATTACCTTCACAAGTTTTGAATCAGCTAACCCACTCATGATAGCAGTCTTTACTTTGGCAATATTCTCATAAAACTTGATCTCATCTGCATCTAAAGGATCACTAGCAGGAGCAGTGTCGCCCTTCTTGACAGATTGCCAAATACCATACCCTAGAGAAGATAAATAGTTCTCCATCCTTAGCTTCCAGAAGGAATAATTTGTTCCATCAAACGTAGGTGCCTTTTGAGATCCATTATTAGCCATACTAGACCTTCCTCAAGTGGTTAAGGTTCTTCTGATTAACTTGGCTTTGATATCAATTATTGAACATACCAGGATACTGAGAGAGGGGGGTGAATCAGTATCGAAACAAACTTCAAATCCTCTAGAGCAGATTAAAACTTAAACATTACAACATTAACATAAACATGAAAGGTCAACACATAACACTAAATATATGTAGAAAACCCCAGAAGGGGAAAAACCATAGTGGAGATTAACTCACAATTTATGAAGCTCAAAAATTACAACTTTATTTTAGGGCTATAGCCCAATGAAGCTACTACTCCCTGATGATTTTCATTTAGGGCTACAACCCAAGGAAGCAACTACTCCTTGAAGACTTTGTTTTAGTGTCACTCCCAAGGAAGCTACTATTCCCTATAGACCTTGTTTTAGGGTCACTCCCAAGGAAGCTACTACTCCTTAAACTGAGAACAAGCTCATAAATGATTACAGTATGGCAATCCTTCTACTGCCTAAACTGACATTGAAGCTCACATCTTTAATGATTGCAATTCTACCTCTTCACTTTTCTTCTAATGATTGGATAAATTAGGAACTCTCTTCACTTCCCTCCTATCATAAAAATGTCTTCAAGATCAATCGGGACAGCCCTTATTGCTTATCCTCTTTCTCCTTCAATTGCACATCATAATTCATATCATTTTCTTATTCTGCTCTTCATACACTCATATTCTCATTTTCACAATCATACCTCACCTAGATAAACTAGGTTTACAATATATACATGACATTACATTGATTTCATTACAAGTTGGCCAATACAATAGGAATATTACAATTTACATGTCAACCAGAGATCACATAACATAAAACATGCATAGGGCAAGCACTATCATGAACTACACGCTACTCCAGAAAGAGATACTCGCATTGTCTATCCCAACACATGCTTGGCCAAGTCCTAAACATTCTTCACAACATCATTCTTCAAGAAATAACATCTGCACTCTTCACAAATTTTAATTAGGTCCTTAAGCAAGAAAACATGAAGCTTGTAGCACATCAGTCTTCACAATCTTGGTGGTATTCATGAATGATTAAACATTACTTGCTCCTATTCCAGATGAGTTGGTATGACCTACATATCTCCAAACACTCCTTGAACTCCACACAGCAACACCTTTGTGGCACACATCATTAACATTCCTCAGTCGGCTAGGCAAGAGCATAACCCAACAACACCATCATTCTAGACCACAACCTATTCCAGAGAGAGCAAAAAACACCTTGTAGAGAAATAGGAAACATCAAAAGATCATCAAGATCATCTTCCATCATCCAATTTACCATTTCAAGAAGCAACAACTTTGCGTACATCAACATATATCCTAAGAACAACTAGGCATCCAGAACCATTTGTATCACTTCTGTCATTTGAAAATTGAACTTGTAAAACTTATAACCACCTAAAACTATAGTGTAGTGTGCATTGAACAATCTCTGATCATGTTCATAAAACCACATGAGAAAACCTTTACTTGTAGAGAAATGTGGAGCATTCCAATCAGCCTTCATCAGCACATTATTCTGCCAAAGCATAGAGCAGAACTCTATCACTTGTAACTTCCACTTCAAAGGAGAAAATAATCTAAAACTTTGGGTTTTGCACCTTTACAATATGCTTATCTTAACTTATGAACTACATATGACCATATCTTTAAATGCAGAGGAATATAGAGCATTTTACCAACCAGTCTTCAAAACAACTTCCTATAGCATAAACCTTCACCAACTTTTGGAGAATAGAACCTTCATATAAAAACACATACAACATGCCATAGGTCATCAGAAATATCTTCTCAACCTTAGCATAGCTTCTAATTTCTATCTTAGTAAATCATTTTTCATCTTAATGCTTCTAATTCCCATCTTAATATATCATCATGAAATCATCTCTACTAACCATAAGCATGCTCAATACAACTTTACTTGAGATTAATCAAGGCATGACAACCAACCATGAACATTAGTAACCAACAAAGAACATTAGTAGCTAACCATGAACATCAACAACCACTACTAGCACACCATCAACATAGTATATCATCATCATAAGCATCCAAGCATAGTGTTGACATCAAAGAAAACCATACAACCACATCAATGACTAACTTAGGTAACATATGTGCAATGCTCATTACTGTTGACATGAATGACAAAAACACAACCATATTAGTGACAACCTTATATGAGAAAAAACACCTTGTTTCCTAGGATCTTCCTCTACTTTCTCCATATTGACTACAAAAAATTTTCTACCTTTTCACCTAACTCTCTTTAGTTTCTTAGCAGAGATTGATCTGATCATAGCTTCTCTCTGAGTGCCTTGAAAAAATACTTTGTTTCATACATCATCTAGATACTCCACTATTATTGCAAAATAGTCGACATTGGCTCTATGCCTCCATAGACAATTTATTCCTAAGATAAGATCATAGGAACCTAAGGGGGCTACAAACAAATTCACATTAGTCAAGAAACTAGGAAGATCAATTTTAGTTCCAAACAAGCATTGCTCTACCTAAGCTCTAGTATGGTTAGCATATTCTACTAACCAGGGTTTAGCAATAAATCTAGCTCTTCTACGAAATTTTCTTAATACTCTTGGAGAAATAAAACTTTTAGTTGCTCCAGTATCAATCAAAATAGAAGTAAGAACTCCAAGCAAAGTACTTGTTCTCTCAATGGGATTAATCTGGTACTCCGCTTGGTGATTGTCCAAAGCCGCATGGATCCTTTGTTGAAAAGTTGCTTGCTGAGTAGGTAAAGCATTACCACGCTATTGAACTCCTTGCTTCTTAGTTGGGCATTGATTTGCATATTGATCTCCACCGCAAGTGAAACATCCTCTAGGAGGTCCTTGCTTCTCAACAAGTTTACTTGAATTATTATCATTCCTTTGAACATTTCCACTATTCTTCTTCTCATTGCTAGGTCCACTCTTGTTATTTTTGGAACCCTTGTTGTTTTCCTTAGCCACATCTACCTTACCATTCCTTTCTTGAAAGGATACAAAGTTGGTGTCTTATTAAACCTCTTGTGATTCTTCTCGCGATATGCAAAAAATGACTTTAATTTTTGCTCTTACTTGATTGCCTTTTCTAATACTTGGTCCATGGTAGAAGGGCCATGCACATCCACTTCTCCACCTATCTGAGCATTCAGAACCATGATAAATTTCTTGATTCTAAACCTTTGATCTTTCTGATATTGGGGCACATATTTCAGGAGATATGTGAACTTTTCCCAATACTCAACCACTGACATATCCCCTTGTCTTATATTCTAGAAATCTATTAACGTTTGGTCAAAGAAAAGTTGTGGTAACCACCTTTGGCAAAATAATACCACAAATTGGTCCTAGGTGAATCTCAAAGAACTTAACCCCAATTCCATCTTCTTGTTCATACATCACATGGATTCTTCTCCTGCCAATTGAAAGGCACCCCATACTACCTTGGTTATATCAGAGTAATTTTAGATCTAAAAATATTTGTCCATCTATATCAACGAAGCTTTAACAACATCTCCACCTTCTATTCCATCAAACTTGGGTGGTGTGACTTTTTTCATATCTTTAGATAGTTCAGAAGCAAGTCTACTTCTCTTCTCTTCTTAAGCATTGGTCTTATCAACATTCTCCCTTGGCTCACTATGAATACTGGATTCATGGACATATTCATCATCTCCTTGATGTGAATCCTCATGTCCTGCTTTAGATTTACCTTGACCCCTAACCTCTTGTTCCAAGTTTCCCAATCTTTCCTTGGTTTCATTTAACATGGTCAATATGTGATCCAACTTAGCCATAGGTTTTTCAGAAGGATTCGACTCTCCTTGACTATCTTCAAGAGTTGTTTGAGTTCAAACCATGCTAATACTCTATATCACACCTAATATTTGTATCAAATTATAAATTAGAATTCAAAATAATGCACCTCATTAATTCAAAATTCATCAATAAAATCATCCACAAAACTCAAATTTGAGTAAACAATCTCATCTTTATTATAATTTATTCTAGGTATAAATACATCCTTATTTAGATAATTAGCATGACAAGACTACATGTCACTATTGATTAAAGGATATTCCTCAGGTTCTTCTTCCCCATTAGGTTCCAATAAACCAAACTTAGAGGGTGGATGTACACATAGGTACTCCTGCATTACCTCTTTTCCTAAAATAGGAGCATCACGACCACATCCAAATGACATGTCATGACTAGCAGATAGTTTACTTGGTTTAACTATAGAAGTAGAAATAATAGGATTCTTGGCTAGTTTAATACGTTGTTTTCTCTCTAACCATATACACTTAAGAGTGTCAACCAAAGTCTCTGAATCCTCAAGCCATGCACCCTTAGCATGATTAAAGTGCTCTTTGAGTTCAACTTCCTTCGTAAGTTCTTTCCTAACTACTAACTTAGGCAAATTCTAGGGAAAAAAGTTTCTGGTGGTTCTTCTCCACGCCATTTTGGCATAAAACTAATTTCAAACATTAGCTATCTACTTAATGTTGATTAATTTTCTTGTAGTGAGCTCTGAGGTCCTTGTGTTAAACCCATTTTTCTCTGATACCTTATGTAACATGCCTTCTCATATTACTCAAAACTACACATACAAATTACTAGGAAAGTAAAAGAAAATGATATACAAGAGAGAATTATTTTTTTTATCATTTGCTAAACATCAATAAATAAAAGTACAAGTCTTTTCTGAATAATTTTTCAACCTTGAAATTCAATATATTCAAAGATAACTTATAGTGATAACATTTTACTTTACATTTGCAAACATATTGCACTAGGCAAAAGAATAGTTTTACATCACAATCATAACATGAAATTTTACATAAAGAGTATTGTCTCTAGAATCTTGATATATGTCATTCAAATCTTGGTGAGGCTTCTTCTATAGAGGGAGAGCATCATCCAAGTGCTTTACCTCCAACCATAGATCGGCGGTCCCCCACACACCTTCCTTCTTGGAAGTGGCCCTACCTTTCACAAAGAGTATAGACATATGGAGGTAACAAGTCGCCATTTGAGTCCTAGTGTTCTGTCCTACGCAACTCAATCGACCATACAACTGTAGATAATCTTCTAAGTATGATCATACTAACGAGTTACACAATCTAGACACCGTGAACTCACTAATGCATGTAGAGACAAATGCATCACTTTAGCCAAATTTTCTATATAAATAGACGTTTACAATAAACATAGTCATGTGTTCACACACCACTAACTCAACTTGAAGACTATCTCATCCTATAGTTTGATTTATTTGGCTAGTATCACTAGACATAATTGTCTGAATTATACTCAATCCCTAGTCCATATGACCTAGAAATATTCCTTATCTAGAATATACATACAATATGCAATTATAAATAAATTAATATTTCTTGAGAGTCACTTATTGCATATCCACAATTTATCAAGGTCTATGACTTTTGTCATTTACTCTCTACTCAAAAATAATAACCATACTTGGTTTATATAACTAGTATTGACTTTCTAACAACAAAGTGTTTCTTGTCTCTTAATATTGTCTTATCTATGGCTTCTCAACTTTTTAACTATCGACCAAAGTATACAATAGACATAATCAATATCACAATTGACTTAAGAGTTAAAGATTTCTAAACTCTTCAAGGTAAAATCTAGGGTTCTTACCTTCCCTATTACAATACTTTGCATCATAAAAATACCATTAAAAACTAATACAATTATATCCATAATGTAACGTGAATAAGATAACCAATTTTGGTTATCCATAATGTCACCAAAATGCATCTTATGCCCCTTAAAAAGATAACCACTTGTCAAATCTTGACTACTTGGTCTTTAGTCAAATTCACCTTTACTAAAAACATATTAAATAAGGTTTACAAAATAGGAGTAGGAGAAGATTTACCTTTGATTGTATCTAAAGATGAGAAAAGATTAAAAGACATAAAACATGGAAAAGAACTGAACAACAAAGATTTATACCTTCCCAAGATGCCTTGAAGTCCTCTCACTCAATAAGGTAGAGTGTGCACCCAAACACTCTAGCTTCACCCAAATGTAATGGTTGAATGTGGATATGATCTCTAAAATCAACACAATTTTAGCATTATGATGGTATGATGTAGAGATTTGGAGGCTATTTTGGCATAATGGATTTGCTTGAAAAATGGATGATGAAAATGTCTTGTGGACTCTTATATTTATAGGTAAATTGAGGGGTGATTTAATCCAATAGTTGAGATTGAAAGTTGAGATCAAGGGTGGAGATGAGATGAGAGGATGAAGGGTTGAGACTTGATCAACAAGATTGGATGGATGAGAATATTTTGCAGTATTTTATTCATTTTTGGGGAAGACTTTGCATTAAATGTGATTAAGACTCATGAGGAAATTAAAAATTAATTTCCTTGGGATGAGATGGAATTCAAAATTCCATTTTATGGGTGAATGTGTGTCACATGTGACACTTGTGCACTTTTGGTACTCACATGTGTGAGCGCATGGCAAGGAGAAGAGTTTAGCATGAAAATAGAAAGGTGAGGTGGAAGGGTCATGTGACCTTTTGGATTAAAAGGTAATTTTTTATTTGTGGGGTGTGGGGGAAGGTGTTAATGATGATTTGACCAAGTTAATCATGTGATTAACTTTAATTAATATGGCTGTGGAAAATTAGTGGATGGGTTAATGTGGGGTTAAAATTAATTAAATAAGGGTGTATTTAATTAATTTTGGTCTAGGAGTCATGTAGGCTAGGATAGCTAATTAAATAATTGACATTTGATCAACTAGGCTAGGTTTAGGTGGTAGAGTAGGGCAGATTAATTAAATAATCATGTTTTATCTAATTAATCAGGTTTAGGAAGATGGATAAATTAACCAAATAAATATTTAACATATTTATTTAATTAATTGGGAGGATGTTATAAGGTGTGGTGATGAATTAATTAAATTAATTCATGACTAGGAGTAAATTAATGATGGATGGATAAGGGTAAATGATCAGGGATGACTTAGGGTTAATTATGAATTTATTTAATTAATCAGATGAAAGGGGAAATTAGTGATATAGATCTAGTATGATAATCTCCGAAAATAGGGACCATCCAAATAGGTTGGATGTGTCCATCTTATGTACCTACGTATTGGATACTTCATTCGTATTCTAGACTGCCTACATACCATGTATCCATGGGATCAAGGCACAGTAAGATGCGGGTGGTGATGATATGTAGTTCTGGTTCGTAGTGATGATGTAGGAATGTTTTGGAATAGGTTGGATGGGTGATGATGATGTTGAAATGACTATTTTTGGGGATTTTCTATTTTTTTTGTTTTTTGGGTGCTTTTGGATTTTTTGGTTTTCTAATTTTGTTGGATTTTGGTGATTTTATGATGATTTGGTATTTTATTGGTTTTCTGTTGTACAAGGAAGGCATACAAGGATCATGTTTTCTAGGAATCTACCTCGGGTGGGTGATAAAGGAATGGGATGGGTGATGCTAAATGATTGTTATTCCAAGCCATCGGATGGAGGTGATATGGAGTGATGTGATGGATGTGAGGACTTACTAGATGGTAGAACCAACCACTACACATGGCGCCTGAGACAAGTTTCCACCATGGTACTTATCCAAGGCACCACCAAAGTGATTTTCACCATTGGACGTCTTTATTGCACTCAATGTTTCTTGATTTTTCTATTTTTTTGGATTTTTTTCTTTTTTGATTTTCCAAGCCATCGGATGGAGGTGATATGGAGTGATGTGATGGATGTGAGGACTTACTAGATGTAGAAGCAACCACTACACATGGTGCCTAAGACAAGCTTTCACCATGGTACTTATCCAAGGCACCATCAAAGTGATTTTCACCATTGGACGTTTTTATTGCACTCAATGTTTCTTGATTTTTCTATTTTTTTGAATTTTTTTCTTTTTTGATTTTTTTTTAATTTTTGACTTGGGATATTGGATGGGTTAGGCGTAGAAATTTTAGGTGCATTATGTTCATCGGCTCATCTAGAGGCTGCCCCTTAGATGTTGCAATATGATAAGCTCCTGATCCATAGCTAGTTGTAATGATATAAGGTCCCAACTAATTAGGCTCAAACTTGCCTTACTTGTGATGCTCTTGTACGTTCCTCTGATTTTACATAAGGACTAAATTGCCTATTTCAAAATGATGGTTCTTGATCTTCTTATTATAGCTCCTACATAGGCGATTCTGGTAGGCTTGTAGGTGATTAAGAGCATTCAAGAGCTTCTCATCTAGAAGTTCTAGCTCATTTAGTCTTGCAACTCGCTACTCCTCCTCAGTAATTGTATTTTGTAGTGTGAATCTGAGAGAGGGGAGCTTGTCCTCGATTGGTAGGATGGCTTCAGAACTAAATACTAAGGAGTATGGAGTGGCACCTATAGGGGTACAGATGCTTGTGTGGTAGACCCAAAGGGCGGGATTGAGTTGGAGGTGTCAGTCACAACTAGCTTCATTAAAATGGTATGATGGAGAGATTTGGAGGCTATTTTGGTATAATGATTTTTCTTGAAAAATGGATGATGAAAATGGCTTGTGGAGGCTTGTATTTATAGGCAAATTGAGGGGAGATTTTATCCAATGGTTGAGATTGATAGTTGAGATCAAGGGTGGATATGAGATGAGAGGATGAAGGGTTGAGATTTGATCAACAAGATTGGATGGATGAGAATATTTTGCAATCTTCTATTCATTTTTGGGGAAGGCTTTGCATTAAATGTGATTAAGACTCATGATGAAATTAAAAATGAATTTCCTTGGGATGATATGGAATTTAAAATTCCATTTTATGGGTGAATGTGTGTCATATGTGACACTTGTTCTCTTTGGTACTCACACATGTGAGCTCATGGCATAGAGAAGAGATTAGCATAAAAACAAAAATGTGAGGTGGAAGGGTCATATAACCTTTTGGATTAAAAGGTAATTTTTATTTGTGGGGTGTGGGAGAAGGTGTTAATGATGATTTGACCAAGTTAATCATGTGATTAACTTTAATTAATATGGCTGGAGAAAATTAGTGCATGGGTTAATGTGGAGTTAAAATTAATTAAATAAGGGTTTATTTAATTAATTTTGGTCTAGGGTCATGTAGGCTAGGCTAGCTAATTAAATAATTGACATTTAATCAACTAGGCTAGGTTTAGTTGGTAGAGTAGGGAAGATTAATTAAATAATCATGTTTTATCTAATTAATCAAGTTTAGGATGATGGATAAATTAACCAAATAAATATTTAATATATTTATTTAATTAATTAGGAGGATGTTATAAGGTGTAATGATGAATTAATTAAATTAATTCATGACTAGGGGTAAATTAATGATGGATGGCTAAGGATAAATGATTAGGGATGACTTAGGGTTAATTAATTAAATAATTATGATTTATTTAATTAATCAGATGAAAGGGGAGATTAATGATATGGATGATGCAAAAAAATGGTTAAAGGGGTTGAGACATTTTTAGGAGTCTACAGTATCATCCCAAGTCTTCTTTGGAGCTGAACCAAAGATAGTGCTTGAAGCAACCCTATAAGCAAGAAGTGACACAAAAAATAGGATATCCTCCCTTGTTCCCAAACCCCATGAAAAAGTAGGAGGGGAAACATCAAAGGATGGAAGAGAAGAGTAGGCTGCATGGATAGCATTTCCTTGTCATAAAGCCTCAAACAACTCCCTAAATGCAACATTGTTGGAAGCCACCTCCCTAGATCCAAAACCACATGAGCCACATGCACCAATGACCACAAAAGAGCAAGAAGAATGAGACTTTCCTTGGAAATCTCACAAGGATCCCAACCTTGCCTAACTAATCCTCCCTAATAAACATAGGAGAATTAACAACCAAACTTCATATGGAGTTGTTTGGTGAAGAGAAGATGAGGGAGATATATTGCATAGATAAATTGTTATTCTTATTTCTTCTACCCAAAATGCAACTATATTCCCTTGAAATATAATATTGCTCAATCATATTTATGACCATTATATTCATTTTCTCAATGCCACCATTTTTTTGGGGAGTACCTAGAATAATGAGATGATGTTGAATCCCATTTTGACTAAAATAATCCTCAATTTTTCTTGAAATAAACTCTCCACCATTGTCTCTTAGAAGAGTACCAATTTGAGATTGAGCTTTATTTTCAATCATAATGTGAAACTTATTAAAAGCTTCAAAAGCTTAAAATTTCTTATATACATAAGAAATACATATGTCATTCAACTATGATCATCAATGAACAACATAAAAATACTTACATCCTCTAACATAGTCATGACCAAGGTGATGCAGAGTGCATAGAGGAAGCTTCAAAAACTTAACAATAGATTGTATCAACAAGAGTGTCACTTCTATCTTGGTGATATGTTCTCATCGGCCAAACATATCTCGTCAGCCACCTTGTTATTTATCTGGCCGATCCCTTAACTTTCCCCGATGACATGCATTGTCAGTGTAACTTTCCTCGTCGGTCAGTGCTTTGTATGTGATCTTGATACACTGATAGAATAGCTTGTATATACTTTTGCCAACCTACGATCACCGGTTCCCTTCACCATCACTATCGGTCACCTCTTGCATCCAACACAATGTATATGCGCAATGTATATTTTCAATATACATTTGGAAGATGCATTCTCCACATACATTTAGAACATGCATTTAGAATATGCATTCAATGAAACTAGCCATTGACTTTCCTTGTATCTAACCCGATGTACATTTGCAATGTACATTCGCAATATGCATTTCAAATATGCATTCGGTGGGACCGAATGTTGACTTCCTTTGTATGCCGATACACTATTGGTCAGACTTCCTAGATCAGAAGCTTTCAACTTTCTTGCTCTGACACCTTTTGTCACCCTGATGTAGAACATACACACGAACATACAACTACTAGATATACATGAAATGTATATCTAGTGAAACAACACAAGTCTTATGCTAATGCACTTGGTCACTCTAACTACTCTTCAGGCAGACTACTACTTTTGCCCAGAACACTAAATACTCTATCGATAACCCCCAGTCTCACCGATGATACTCCAACACTTAGGAAAAACTTCACTTCACCTAGCCTTCGACTAAACCGTAGCAGATGGAGATGCTAGGTTGGTTTACTATGTAGCATAGTCGACCCGATCTTCTCCACAATCAAATAGAACACAAATGACAAACACAGAATAAGAATAGACATATATGTACATCAAGAAGCCATTCCACTAATTTTGACAGAAATCTTATCAGTGGAATGCTTCAAATTGACATCTTGCAACAATGGGAAAACACATAACGGAAAGGAAATCTATAGCTAAGCAATTCATATTTACAAAAAATGGGAAACAAGTTGACGGCACAGAAATAGTTTGATTCTCCTTAGCAAAGCTTGATTACATTCGCACAATCACAATATCATATGACTGATTACAACCTCAAAACCCCTAAGCTGTCCGCATTTGATTCATTCCTCTGGGTTTTATAGATTCACCTAGAGTAGTACCAATTGACTCTAAGTGGCTGGGAGATTGATTCCAAGTGGCTCGGAAACACTACTGCCTATTTTTGGTATTATTGCTATTTTTAGCATTATGCGATTACAATTGACAAATGTCCCCTAAATCACTTGGGACTTACAAAATGAACCTAGACACAAACTAAAATGAAAATGCATTGGTCAATAGACCTTATTACAAAAGAAAACATGATTTTCTAGGTGAACCTACACCATACTCCTGGGGTTAACAGAACTCAAGTTCCTTGAGGAACTAAGTTTGAAATGGAAACCCCGTGTTTGATGATGTCCTCGCTCATCTAGGTTGTATCTTCATCAAGTAAACAATGCCATTTGACCAGATATTGCTTGTAGGTCATATGTTGAGTCTTCTTTTGAACCTTTGTGTCCAAAATACATTCTAGCTGTACTGGCTGACTCGGTGGAAAATCAGAAATCCATTTTGCATCCCCTACTCCTGTCACATCAGAATCTATAATATCATCTCCCTTGAATGGAAACAATTGTGACACATTGAAAATGGGTGATATTGCTAAACCTGGAGGAAGTTCAATTTCATATGCATTAGGCCCAAATTCGTGTACAATCTTTCATGGACCTATCTTCTTCATAAGAAGCTTCATGGGCTGCCCCTTCAAAAGTCATTCCTTCTTCAGATATGCCATTACTAGATCTCCAACTTTGTATTGGACATCGCTTTTCTTTTGATCAGCTCTCTCTTTGCATTTCCCTATGTTCTTCTAGATAGTTTCCCTTATAGCATCATAGATATCCTTCATGCTGACTACAAAATCTTCTCCATGTGCACTCCTTTCCTCCATGTTCTGGAGATCCTTGAGCTCCAAAATTCCCCTGGGATGAATCACATATACAACTTCAAAAGGGCTCTTTCCTGTGCTCCTATTAATAGTCATTATATGCAAATTCTACTTGTGGGATGATCATATCCCATGCTTCTCCATGTTGTTTAGTCAAACACCTCAAAAGATTACTTAGTGACCTATTCACCACCTCAGGTTGTCCATCTGTCTGAGGGTGATATGCTGATGTGAAAGATAATTGAGTACCCAGTTTCTTCCACAATGTGCGCCAAATATGTCCCAAAAACTTGGGATCTCTGTCAGTGACAATATTCAATGGCAAACCATGAATTCGAACTATTTCTTTAAAGAACAGACCAGCAATGTGGGAAGCATCATTGGTACATTTGCATGGCATAAAATGAGCCATTTTACTAAACCTGTCAACAACCACAAACACACTGTCAAATCCTCTTTGAGTTTGGGGAAGACTCAAAACAAAATCCATACTGATGCACTCCCGTGGCCTTTGCAGAATTGGAAGTGGTTGATAGACACCTGCATTGGATGAAGTTCATTTTGCCCTCTGACAAATGCTACAAGTTTCTTTAAATTTCCTGGCATCTGTTTGCATCTTAGGCTAGAAGTAAAGCCTTCTCACTTGTTCCAATGTCTTGTCTAGTCCAAGATGACCTCCAAGACTACCGCAATGTTTCTCTTTTATGATGTTCTCCCTCATGGAACACCTAGGTACACACAGTTGGCTGCCTTTGAACAGTAGCCCTTGCTGTAACAAATATTTAGAAAAATTAGAATGATATGAATCTAAAAATTGTGAACAAACTACATATATCTCCTTGAAGTCCTCATCATCCTGGTACATATTCTTAAGAGAATCCACTCCCACACTTTGTAACTAGATTTCTTGTATAGTGCACACTCTTCTGCTCAGAGCATCTGCCACTTTGTTGGCTTGTCCCTTCTTATGTTTGATGGAAAAGGTATACACCTGGAGTTGTTCAATCCACTTCATATGCCTGTGATTTAGCTTCTCCTACAAATTTAGAAAACTCAAAGCATGGTTGTTAGTATAAACAATGAATTCCTTGGGCAAGAGATAATGTCTCCATTTTTTCAATGCTTGAACCACTGCGTACAATTCTAGATCATATGTGGAATACTGTCTTTTAGCATCATTCAGCTTTTCACTAAAGAAATCAATAGGTTTGCTTTCTTGACTCAAGACAACACCAATAGCAAGGTTACTGGCATTACATTCCACAGTAAACAACTTATGAAAATTAGTCAAAACCAAAATGGGTTTCTATGCTATTTTCTGTTTGAGAATCTCAAAAGACTCATCAACTGCTCTATTCCAAACAAACTGACATTTCTCTCCTCCTTTTATGGTATCCAGAATGGGTGCACAAATATGACTGAATCCTCTTATGAATTTCCTATAAAAAGTTGCCAACCCATGAAAATTCCTAACATCACTTACTGTTTTAGGTGCTGGCCAAGACAGAATAGCATTTACCTTCTCTGGATCTATTTTTAAACTGCCCTGGGATATCACAAATCCAAGGTATGTGAGTTCTTCCTTCATGAAGACACTCTTCTCCATATTGATCATCAGTTTCTCCTCATGCAGCTTCTTCAACACCTATTCTAAATGCTGCAAATGTTCTTCCTTTGTCTTGCTGAAAACTAGAATATCGTCAAGATAGACAACAACAAATTTACCAATAAAATCCTTCAAGACCTCATTCATTAGATGCATGAAAGTGCTTGGGGCATTGGATAGACCAAATGGCATCACCAACCACTCATAGAGACCTTCATTAGTCTTAAAGGTTGTCTTCCATTCATCCCCTTCTCTAATCTTGATCTGATGGTATCCACTCTTGAGATCAATTTTACAAAAATACCGAGCTCCACCCAAACAATCCATAAGGTCCTCTATTCTGGACACAGGAGACCTGTATCTAATGGTGATCTTATTTATGGCTCTTGAATCAATACATAACCTTCATTTTCCATCCATCTTGGGAGCTAAAACTGTGGGTACAACACATGGACTAAAACTTTTCCTCACCAAACCTTTATCCAACAGTTATTGTACTTGTTTAGCAATCTCCTCATTCTTATTAGGTGTTATTTTATAAGCTAGTTTATTTGGCAATATGGATCCTGGGATGAAGTCAATCTGATGAATTATGTCTCTCACAGGGGGTAGTGCATTAGGCATATCTTCCACCATGATACCCTTATATTTGTCTAACATTTCTTGCACTTCCTTAGGGACTTTTTCCTTGTTGTTTTCAGAGAAATCAGAATTGTCTTTAGGTTTCAAACTTAGAGCATACCCTTGGGTTCCCTCTTCTTTCAGAGTATGGAGAAACTCTTTCCCACTCACTAACATGATACTTGAGCCTACATTCTTGTCTACACCTTCTTCTGGTAAATAATACATCTTATACTATTTACCATTCTTAGTGATCACAAAGGAATTGGATTTACCATCATGCTAGGCTTGTACATCATACTTCCAAGGTCTACCTAATAGTAAATGGCATGCATCCATGGGAATTATATGACACAAAAGTTTATCCCCATATTCCCCTATCTAAAATTCTACCCAAGCTTGTTCATCAACCAAGACTTGCTGCCCTTTGTTTAGCCAGGACACTTTGTATGGACTAACATGTGGCAATCTTTTCAAGTTCAATTTCTATACCATTTCTATTGAAACTAAATTTTTAGTTGAACCAGAATCAATAATTACCTTGCACTTTTTGCTAGAAACTTTACACAGAGTTCTGAATAGTGTCTTCCTCTGGGGTGGTTCCTTGTTCTGTGGCACTTTTAGCATTGTTCTTCTCATCACGAGACTCTCTCTATCTTGTGCTAGAGCTGCACTTCCCATAGGTGAGTTCACATTCTGGCAATCTTCTTCTTGAATCAGCCGGTTCCTTCTCTCTCCTCCATAAGAGCTTGAGGATTTCTTTGGACACCTGCCTACTGTGTACCCAATTTGGTTACAATTATAACATCTTCCCATGAAGACATTAGGGCCTCTACCTAGTCCACCAAATCTGCCTTTCCCATAGGGTCTCCTTCCTCTGAAACCCTCTCTGGAACTAGATTCTCCACTATGTTCTTGCTGACTAGACTCCCCTTGATTCTTCTGGAACTAATTTCTGCCACCAAAACTATTTCTACCTCTGGGATTCCTTCCAACTCTACCTCTGTTCTGATGTTCTCCTTTTCTTTTCTTCTTCTCTTCTACTCTCAGTGCCACCTGGAAACATTTATCCATGATTTCTGGTGTCAAGATGGTAATCTCATCTTGTATACTATATTTTAGGCCATTAATATACCTGGCAACTCTTCCTTTCTCATCTTCAGCATATCCACACCTTAGAGACAATTTGTGGAATTCCTCTGTGTAGGTGGATACATCCATATCCTTCTGCCTGAGGTTCTACATTTTCCTATATATTTACACCTCATAATCCACTAGTAGGAACTAAGCCTTGATCCTCTCTACCATCCGACTCCAGGATGAGATCATGCTCTTGCCACTCTTCACCCTTTCTCCTTGGGTGTAGTTCCACTATGTGAGTGTAGTACCCTTCAATTTCTTCTTTGCAAACTTGACTCTTCTATTCTCCGGTACCTCCTTGTACTCAAAGTAATTGTTCAAAGCCTTGACCCATTCGATGACTTCATCTACGTCCATCCTTCCGCTAAACGTCAGAATCTCCATTCTTGCCTCGGACGAGTCCTTACCAAGTGATTTTATGGCCTCTAGAAATTGTTTTTGGTCTGCAAAAATATCTATCTATCTTGGGGTTGTTTCCTCTTCCCCATCTTCATCTTCTCCATCAGTCTTCTCGTCTAATTTCTTGCCCTTTCCCAAGGTCTTCAACTCAACCTGGAGTTCTTCCTTGACTCCAGTCTTGATCATCTCTTCCATCTCCTTGAATTTCTTGACCACTTTGGTGGTCATTCCCTTTGGAGGCATATCACTATCCCCTTCTTCGCTTTCTCTGTCTGACATAAACATTCATTGACAATGCCAACACTTCTATAGACCTTTCGCTGGCTCTAATATCGAAATGATGTAGAGCGCATAGAGGAAGCTTCAAAAACTTAACAATAGACTGTATTGGTGAGAGTGTGACTTCTATCTTGGTGGTATGTTCTCATCGACCAAACATATCCCATCGGCCACCTTGTTATTTATCTGGCCGATCCCTTAACTTTCCCCGATGACATGCATTGTCAATGTAACTTTCCTCGTCGGTGAGCACTTTGTATGTGCTCATGATACACTGATAGAACAACTTGTATATACTTTCACCAACCTACGATCACTGGTTCCCTTCACCGTCACTGCTGGTCGCCTCTTGCATCCAACACAATGTATATTTTCAATATACATTTGGAAGATGCATTCTCCACATACATTTAGAACATGCATTTAGAATATGCATTCACTGAAACTTGCCATTGACTTTCCTTGTATCTAACCTGATGTACATTCGCAACATGTATTTTGAATATGCATTCGGTGGGACCAAACATTGACTTCCTTTGTATGCCGATACACTATCGGTCAGACTTCCTAGATCGGAAGCTTTCAACTTTCTTGCTCTGACACCTTTTGTCACCCTGATGTAGAACTTAACCATTCATAAGATACTTTCACGACATACACATGAACATACAACTGCGAGACACATGAAATGTATATCCGGTGAAACAACACAAGTCTTATGCTGATGCACTTGGTCACTCCGACTACTCTTTAGGCAAACTACTACTTTTGCCTAGAACACTAAATACTCTACTGATAACCCCTAGTCTTGCCAATGAGACTCCAACACTTAGGCAAAACTTCACTTCACCTAGCCTTCGACTAAACCCTAGCACATGGAGATGCTAGGTTGGTTTACTATGCAACATAGTCGATCCGATCTTCTCCACCATCAAATAGAACACAAACGACAAAGACAAAAATAAGAACAGACATATATGTACATTGAAAAGCTATTTCACTAATTTTGACAGAAATCGTATCAGTGGAATGCTTCAAATCAACATTTTGCAACAATGGGAAAACACAGAATGGAAAGGAAATCTACAGCTAAGCAATTCATATTTACAAAAATGGGAAACAAGTTGAAGACACAAAAATAGTTTGATTCTCCTTAGCAAATCTTGATTACATTCGCACAATCACAATATCATATGATTGATTACAAGCTCAAAACCCCTAATCTGTCCACATTTGATTCATTTATCTGGGTTTTATAGATTCACCCAGAGTAGTACCAACTGACTCCAAGTGGCTGGGAAACACTACTACCTATTTTTGGCATTATTGCTATTTTTAATATTATGCAATTACAATTGACAAATATCCCCTAAATCACTTGGGACTTACAAAATGAACCTACACACAAACTGAAATGAAAATGCATTGGTCAATAGACCTTATTACAAAAGAAAACATGATTTTCTAGGTGCTCCTACACCACAAGAGGCCTTATCAAATAGCCCAGTAACATAACCAACACAACACCAAGTTCACAAAACAACATAATTTCATTTGAATTGATTCAAATCACAAACATACATTCACAAAATTTCAAACTTCTTTATCAATGTGTACAACATTATCAAATTAACAAAACTACAATATATACAATTTCTCAATTAGTCAAGTCTCCTTCTGAGACCATTATTCTTCTTCCAAAATCCATCTCCCTCACATTCACTTCACCATTATCTTGGGCAAAATAGGTCCACTAACTCAGCTAGAATATCCCTCCCAACCATGACTAGAGGAATACTGCAAAATACAATTATAAACTATGTTATACTTTGAAATTAGAAGTTGAAACGTATTGCAAAGACAACTGTTACTTAAACTAAATTGTCCCAAAAATAACATGTATTAGTTCTTAACAATTTACGAATCAAACTATCCATTGAAACCATCAAATTCAATATTCCAACAAACTTCAAACTCTTTATAATGCATTTTAGCAATGTATCGCTGTGGAAAACTTTGTTGTCAACAAATCCTTGCCTTGGGGAACCTTGAACTTCTTTACTAGATTCATTTCGTCGTATCAATGTTCATGTGAACTTTGTGTTAGTGATTATAGCTGTGGGATGTATTCTATAAAAGAAAAGTAATGCACAGCCCAGTCAGCCCTAGCAGCAGGTTCACGAGTTTGATATATATAGGAGATAGAATCTCCTTATTTGTGTGTATTCAATATACAATTCTAATACAAGCTTAATTCACAAGGTAGAGCAGACTTCTATGGAGCAGATCAAGTTATTTCAAGATCAAATCAGATTTATCAAGTGTGGACTTATTCATTGTGCTTCAAGAAGTGGAGCCATACCTGTAGGCCTTGGATTTGGCCATTGTAAAGCAGATTGATGTTCTTATTATTCAATATATAAGAGATATATTGTTGCTGGGTTTTTCCCCTCAAGTTGGAGGGTTTTCCCAGGGTATCTTGTTGTGTTCATTGTTCATTGTGTTGCATTTTTTCTGATTGCTTTAAATCTGATCATAAAAATCAACACTTTGAACTGTGGTCTTATAATACATTTTGGCATTTTCACTCACCTTTGAACCTTTATACTTTGTCATTGGGCATCGACACTTTTAAGGCAACTAAACTATCGTCAATATTACATTTTGATGAATTGGCATGATGAGGAACTCCTACATACTCGACTTTCAATGAATTGATGCCTTCGGGAACCTTCATTATTCAAACTTGGCTTTGAGTGTATTTTAGTGTTTGCCTTAACTTTTGACCCTTCCCTTATGAACCATTTCGATGGTTCAATTCACCCATGAATCATGGATCTTATCATTGTTGAATGCATCAAATAAACTTTACAATCTTATAATTGGTGACTTAGCTTAGAAGTGAACTAAATAACTCTTCATTGGTATTCTTATTAGTTCAAGAACTTGGAAATATCCCAACACACCCTAATGAAAATTAATTTCAGCGCTTTGGTCCCCTCAAGAATCATGAAATAGTTATATTGTTCCTCTTAATGTTAATCAACACTTCATAAACCTTCAAAACTTTATTTCAATTGATCAACATTGTGGTATCTCTTTGAACTCATTTGTCAAGGAAATTACACTCATGGGATTTTCATGGATTTCCTTTTGGAATATATGAATGTTCTGAAACTAAGAAATTGTCTAAAACATCACTTGCTTTGTTCAACTATGAAATGAATTATCGACGAATTTAAAACTTCATGATCTTTGTAAATCTCTGAAGATAAACTCCTTTAATGGACACATAAATTTATGAACCCAACATTTCTGAAATATTAAAGTAATTGAAAGCTAACCGAAACTTTATCAATTTCAATGAAAACAAGGTTTTCCATCAAATTCTTTCAGTGAATATGCAAATTCATGAACTATATACCTTGTCAAATTGTGTCAACTACACCAAGATACACCAAACTTTTACAAACTTGGAACGTAACCAAATGTGCTCCAAACATGTCCAAGTTTGGATATGACAGTTCTCCTGAAGCAAAACTACCCAAAACAACCAAAACAAGCAAAACTGAATAGAAACAAACCTAAAATGTTTTTGGTTGACATAGGATCACATGCACACTTGGATGCTCCTACATCATCCTCCAATAAAAGTTACTTGTGAGGGCTCACATAAATTAGAATGAATGAGTTGTGATTTTTTGTGTGCCAATTTGAATGAGAGAAAGGATTGTTAGTGTATATATTTCATATATTTATACACTTAGGCTTAATAAGCCTACTTAGGTGTGCCTTTATACAACATTGATATACATCTCATTGAGGTGTCAAGGTTGTTAGGCGATTAGGAGAGGGGTCATCAAAGTTCCCACTAACTTCTAGCCACTCATGCTAGTTTGTAGGAGTCTTTCCCTCAACTAAAAACTACCTGTACTCACCTATATATGTACTTATCTTATTCTACTATCAATTCACATAGATTTGATGCCATTTTTTAGATTTTTTGATCATTTGTTCTTATATGGTATTAGCGTGAGGATAAGGTTTTGTTGTTGGTTCATTGTTTCAAAGTCCGGTCACAAGAGGAGGTTGTAACATTGAATTTTTTGTGCTCATCTAAGGCTATATTGCTTTTTTCTCATGGCTAAGTGGCAGAAGTCTCTTAACCCCTACATTTTGTTTTGAGGTGTGTGAAGGCATGATCTGGTGTGCATTCCAATGCTTTGAATTGAAGTTCTGGCTCAAACTTGCCTTGTGGAGGGGCACTCTAGTTTGAATTCTAGTTCAAATGCTCATGGATTGAATTAAATTTGCTTTAAATTGATAAATTTGGTTTGAATGTGCCTTGAATTTGCTTGATGCTAGAGCCATTTACAGATCTAGAGGTTAGATCTAGGCATAAAAGGCATCATTTTTTCCTATGAAGAGGCCCGACACCCTTATTCCATGTGGTGAAGGGAACTTCCTGGTGTGAAGGGGGCACAAACCTCCTTAACCTGCGGTTTTCTTTGTTTGTACGTGAAGGCAAATTAGATAAAACTAGTGATCTGCTGATCATAAAACAAGCAATTACAAAAGCTCAGATTGCCTTATAGATGAAGAGGTAGGGCATCAATATATAGATATTGAGAAACACAAAGGAGTTATGGCACACAACCACAATGCCAACAACTCAACCACAAAACTAAATGCTAAACCTAAAAGTCAAGGAAGGATAGCTATAAATTTAATGAGCCCAATGGGCATTACATAAAAGTCAATAAAGATGGTTGCACATGCTGAAGATATTAGTTGAAGATATTTGCTGTCATTCTCCCCCATAATGACCACTGGGAAGAATTTGGAGTAGATCTCTAAGTGTCTTGAACCTTTCATGAGCTAGAGCCTTTGTGAAAATATCTGCGATCTGATCATCTGTACTACAATACACAATCTTAATCAATCTCTGCTGAACCAATTCTCTAGTGAAGTGATGTTGAATCTCAATATGTTTGCTCCTGCTATGAAACACTGGATTCTTAGTCATTTGTATAGCACTCTTGTTGTCACAATACAACAAAGTAGGTCCATTTTGTATCTAGTGCAAATCCTCCAATATTCATCTCAACCACACTATTTGGCATGCTGCAAATGTTGCACCTTTATACTCTCCCTCTGTTGTAGAAAGTGATACAGTCGGCTATTTCTTGGACTTCCAAGAAAATACTACAGAACCAAGACTAAAAGTATAAGCAGAAGTAGACTTTTGATCATCTGTGGAACCTGCCCAATCTGAATCTGTATAGCCAATCAACTTACTATCCTCTGAATACTGAAATATAAGACCATAACTCAATGTCCCTCTGACATATCTAAGAATCCTCTTAGTTGTACTCCAATGTGTTTGCTTAGGTTTTGACATGAACCTAGATACCAAGCTCACTGCATATGTGATATCTGGTCAAGTATTAGTTAAGTAGATCAAACTACCAATCAACTAACTATATATAGTCAGGTCCATTGGATCTGACACATCCAAGTTAGATAACTTAAGTCCAACTTCAATTGGTGTTGCAACTAGTTTGCAACTATTCATCTAAAATTTCTGTAGGATGTCTGAAGCATGCTTTTTCTGAGACATGAATATTTCACCTTTGTTTTACCATACTTCTATACCAAGAAAATAGTGCATCTACCCCAAATCTGTCATCTCAAATTCAGCAACCATAGCTACTCCAAACTCTGCAAACAAATATGAATTGTTCCTAGTGTAGATAAGATCATCAACATAGAGAACTAAGAAAAAAATATCCTTAGCCGAGATCCTAATATAAAGATTTGGATCTGATTGACTTCTTAAGAAACCTTTCTACTGCAGATAGGAGTCTATCCTTGAATACCATGCTCTTGGTGCCTGCTTAAGACCATACAAGGCCTTCTTCAATTTGTAAACATAATGTTCTTTAGAAGGTATTTCAAACCCTCTAGGTTGAGAAACATACACTTCCTCATCAATATATCCATTCAAAAAGGCACTCTTTACATCCATTTGATAAACTATCCAAGTCTGTTGAGCTGCCAAAGCCAAAACCAATCTGATAGTATCCATTCGTGCTACAAGTGCAAATGTTTCAGTGTAATCAATACCTTCATGTTGAGTGTATCCCTTGGCTACCAATCTAGCCTTATGCTTATCAATGCTTCCATCAGATTTATACTTAGTTTTATACACCCATCTTGTACCAACAATTTCCTTACCAAGAGATAGCTGAACCAAATCCCATGTGTCATTCCTTTCTTTTGTTTCTATCTCACTATTCATTGCTTCAACCCACTCTTCTTTTTCTTGAGCTTGTTCAAATGTTTGTGGCTCATCATTTTCCATGATTTGAGTCATCAAAGCATAATTCACTTTGCTTGTGATTTTGTTGTCATTTTCTCAAAATTTGATTCCAACATAAGGGTTGATGGATGATTCTTTTCTGTCCTCCTTTGATATTTTTGATACTTTCCTATTCTTGTAGTAGAAGACTCAAGTTCATTTTCTTCTTCTTCTTCTCCTTCTTCAACTTCATCAATCATTATTTCTTTTCCCTTTGTTTCATTTTCCTTGCTATATTCTGTCGCTTCATTGAATACCACATCTCTACTTATAACAAGTTTCTTTCCTACTGGGTCATACAATCTATATGCTTTATTTTCTGATCCATACCCAATAAAAATACATTTTAGGCCTTTATCATCTAGCTTAGACCTTTTTTCCTTTGGTATGTGTGCATACGTAACACACCCAAATACTCTCAAATGTTCAACACTTGGCTTTACCCCAGACCATGCTTGTTCAAGAGTCATTCCCTTAACTGCTTTTGTAGGACTCCTATTGAGAAGATATACAGTTTTGCAAACTACTTCTGCCAAAACATCTTATCTAAATTTTTCTCTTTCATCATACTCCTTGCCATTTCAACAATGGTCCTATTCTTTCTTTCAGCAACTCCATTTTATTGTGGAGTGTAGGAAGTAGTGAACTCTCTCTTGATTCCATGATTTCTATAGAAATCTAGAAACTAATTTGATTTGTACTCACCCCCATTATCTGACCTTATCACTTTGATGTACTTACCACTTTGTTTTTCAACCAACCTCTTGAATTCTACAAACTTGTCAAACACTTCTGATTTTGAAACTAAACAATATACCCAAGTTTTCCTTGAATAGTCATCAATGAAGGTTAGAAAATACTTTGATTTATTTAAAGAAGGTGTTTCCATAGGACCACACAAATCTGTATGGAATATCTCAAGATGTTGCTTAGCTCTACTAGATTTACCAATTGGAAAGCTAGCTCGGTGTTGTTTGCCAACAACACATTCTTCACACACTTCTTTTGTATTTTCAATGAAAGGTAGACCCTCAACCATTTTTAATCTCTTGAGTAAAATTAACCCACTAAAGCTAAGGTGGCCATATCTTTGATGCCAAATTCTACTTTCATTCATTTCACTAGACCTTAATGCTTGGTTTCCATGGGTGAAATGGAGAGGAAACATCCTATCACTTGTCATCTTTGCTCTTGCGACAACTACATTTCTTTTTAACTTATCTCTTATTATGCACTCTTTTTCATCAAAGGTCACTTGATAATTTTGCTCAAGCATTTGTCCAATAGACAACAAATTCTTCTTGAGGACTGGAACCAATAATGTTTCATTGATATGTTTTACCTCACCATATTCTGTTGCAACTACAATAGTACCCTTGCCCTTGGTTCCATGAGATTGATTATCTCCTAATACCACTATACTGTGATGGTTTTCATCTAGTTTGATAAACAAATTTTCATTAGATGTCATATGTGATGAACATCTAGAATCAATGTACCATACATTATTCTCACTAACATTTGTATTGAAACAAGAAATAAACAAATTTTGCTTATCTTCAATAGTATTGTGAGCATTTCTTTTTTCTGCTTCACCTTGTTTACTCCAACATTCTGATGCATAGTGTCCAAACTTGTTGCAATGAAAGCATTGGACATTCTTTTTATCTCCCCCATTATTTCTACCTCTTCCTCTTCCTGTTCCTCTGAAGTTGCTATTTCTTCCTCTAAAACTATTACTTCTTCCTCTAGAATTGCTAGATTCACCTTTGTATTCATTTTTATTTTGATTCTTGAAAAACATGTTTCTTTTACCTCTTATGTTTATTTTAGAGGCAAATGCTTGTTCTAGACCTTCCTCATTACTTTTCATTCTTTCTTCAGCAGTTAACAATATTCTACTTAGTTCATCTATTTGCATAGTTGTGAAATCTTTAGAAATCTCAATTGTAGAAACTACACCATAAAATTTAAGCACTAAACTCCTTAAAAAAATTTCAATGACATGCTTGTCATCCACAGTTTCTCCTAGAACTTTCATTTGACTAACTAGGCCTTCTACCTTTGTTAGAAATTCATTTACACTTTCACTATTGACCATTTTTACATTTTCAAAAATTTTCCTCATTGTCTATAGTTTTGCAGTTTGTACACCTTGATAAGCATTATTGAGAATTTGACATGCTTACTTAGAATTACTAGCCCCACTTATCCTAGGAAAAATTGTCTGATTAATTGCACCTTGAACCAGAAATAAAGCTTCATTATCATTCTTTACATTTGCTTTGTATTCTCTCTTCTATTGATCATTTAATGCATTAAATGCATTAAATGCAGTTGTATCTAGTTCTACATAACCTATTTGTACAATTTCCCACAAATCTTTGGATTTGAGTAGAGTTTGCATCCTAGTGCACCAATATGTAAAATTGTCTCCTTCAAATACGAAAATTAGCATGTTAGACATAACACTTCCTACCATATTTTCCATAAGAGGAATATGCAAAGTAGGCCAAAGGCTCAACACCGAGAGATCTCTACAAATAGATACTCTCCTTGTCCTTTCAAATAGGACCTACACCAAAAAAAATTATTTTATATTATTTTGTCTTTTGGCATATAAGTGTTGGTTGCAACCAATAATGCACTTAATTACAAAAGATTAATTTATCCCTTTACAAATAATACACTTTGAAAAGTGTGAGCTTGTATCCCTTCTAAAGAAAATTTCATTCCCATAAAAAAACTTTTTATGCACCTTTTCCTTATATTCAAGAAAGAGTTAAATATTTGAAACTATTTTCCTTCAGTAAAAAAAGACCTTTACCCTCTTACTTTAAGAGAAGACTTTTCATGTGGCCTTTTATAAGATAAAGGCATAAAATATATTTAAGGAAAACTTTCACATGGCCTTAGCCTTTTAAAAGCTAATACAAAAGCTTTGAAAAAAAAAAGAAAGTTCTTCACACGGCAAGTTTTTTTCAAGAGTTTTCCTTTTGATTTTATTTTCAAATGCAGCTTCTTCCCATAGCCTGCGCCCTCTTCACACGGCTGCACCCTCTTCACAGGCACAACAAATATGATGATGGAATACGATGTTTCTTCACACGCAAATCCACTTCAGTTTCTTCACAGGGCCCATCACTTCGAATGCCTCCTCTTACACAGTAATATTTCTTTAGCAGCTTTCTCTATTTTTTTTTATATTTTGTTGTTCAACTCTGCAACAAAATTGTCTGTAGCTTCACCCTCTTGCAACGAATCTTCTAGTGACTTGCTTTGTCTCACACTACTGCTGCACTCTATTCTTGAATAAAACAATAAATAGAGATGTCTGGCTCTGATACCAGATGAAGGTAAATTACATAAAATCAGTGATCTACTGATCACAAAACAAGCAATTGCAAAAGCCCAGATTGCCTTATAGATGAAGAGGTAGGGCATCAATATATAGATATTGAGAAACACAAAGGAGTTATGGCACACAACCACAATGCCAACAACTCAACCACAAAACTAAAAGCTGACCCTAAAAGTCAAGGAAGGATAGCTACAAACTTAATGAGCCCAATGGGCATTACATAAAAGTCAATAAAGATGGCTGCACATGTTGAAGATATTTGTTGTCAGTAGGTTTGTGGGTGTTCTGTGTAAGCCCATCGGCCTTTTGTTTGTGGTCTATGGTGGTCAACCAAGAAAGGATGACGTCTCTATCACCCCTTTCTTTGTGGTTTGTGTCCTCAATAAACTTGAACAAAGCCACAACCTACATGATGTCATGTGCTAGTTATGTGGTGTACTGCTGATTTCTTACACAAGTTCTCTGAAAGGAAAAAACAAAGGCAGAGGAAGCTTGTGAAGGAGGTTGATTAATCTAGAGGTTAAGGATTGACCTTCTGTGTTTTCCTAAAACCCAAATGCCATCGATCCCTGCACATAGTTATATCCGCCATTGATTGCCCCCTTCATTTTGTTTTTTTCTCTTGCCCTAAATTTTGCCCTAAAAGGCATTGATTTCATATAAGCCATTTTAAAAAATTTCTTTTTTTAGTACTTAGAATAGACATTTTTTTCAAAACTAATTGTCTAATAGCACTAAAAAATTTTCAAATGCAAATTCCAAAGGGGGAATTAAACAATTTGGGTTAAATTCCTTTGTAACATTTTTCCCTTCATATCCCTAAGGCTAAATCAATTGGACATAATAACGCACTCAACTTATAAAGTGTTTGTTTATGCTCCAATTGGACTAGGTTAAACTCACTAATTCTATTAGTGCCACATTTAGAAGGGGTCAAAATATGCAAAAGGGGATTATTCATGTTTGGGAAAACATTAGGTTCTTTTAAAAATTGCTAGTGCTAAATCAAGTCACTCTTGTAATAGGCTAAGTATTAAGGTATGATTTTAATTGTCCTACTTAGTCCTATAAGCATTGCATGATACAATGTCTGATTTAAGGGGGGTAATTAAGTAATTTGGGGCACAAAATCTTCAAGGGGGTGTTTAGTTGGGTTCCTATGGCATCTTTAGACAATTCTGAGATAAATAGATGGGTTCTTCACTCTGGTGCAATCAATCACATGTCTCCTTATCTAAAGATTTTTATGTCAATTGATCCCACCAACACCTCCAAAATCCTGATAGATGATTGCTATTATATTGTTTGTGGACAATGAACAGTAAAAGTAGGTAAATGATACATCCACAATGTTTTATTCATTCTTGGCTTGATAAGAAATATGCTTTTTGTGTACCAACTCACTTGTTCAAATAAGACAATTGAGTTTACATCCACTACAACTTTAATTGAAGATTCTTAGAGTCAAGAAATTATTGCAATTGGGAAGATTTGTTACTTCTCCCACAACTTCATATTTTCTCACTTTACATCTAATGGGGATGATGCTCCTATTGCCACTTCAGAGCCCAGTGTCACTTCTCTGTAAACTTCCATTGGTTTATATAGAAAGATCTTTGAACTATTTTCTACCAAATAGTTCTTTTCTTTTGTTCTAGATTGCATTTCTACTATACCTATTGCTACATGAGAATTATGTGTTGCTTCTTCATGAACTTCCAGTAATTCTTCACAATAGACTCATCTTCTCTTCTGATAGTACCTACATCACTTGCTACATGAGATTCTAGAGACACTTCCCAATGAGCATCCAAAGATTCTTTCTAGCAGATGTTCTTGCTCCCTTGCTAGACATGAGATTCCAAATACACTTCACAAAGAGCATCCAGTGATTCTTTCTAGTAGGACATCATTTGGAGTAGTTGGTCAGCATTTAGAGAGTTCATCCTCTTTAGGAGGTTCCTTCTAGTTCTTTCTTATCCGTCTTTTGGAGGGTAGTTTTTTTCCCACAAGGTTTTTTACTTTTCTCAATTTATGAGAGATTGCATTGTTATTGGGTAGCTCATCAGGCCTAGTTGCCGAGAACCAATTTCATATTTGCATTATACATGGGTACCTCACTAGGCATTTTAGCCTAGACCCATTTCATTTGTACCCACCTAAGCTATGCTTAAGGGTGGGTGTTAGTGTATATATTTCATATATTTATACACTTAGGCATAAGCCTACTTAGGTGTACCTTTATACAACCTTGACACATGTCTCATTGAGGTGTCAAGGTTATTAGGCAGTTAGAAGAAGGGTCATCAATGTTCCCACCAAGTTAGCCACTCATTCTAGTTTGTAGGAGTCTTTCCCTCAACTAATAATTACCTCTGCTCACTTATATATGTGCTCATCTTATTCAACTATCAATTCACTTAGATTTGATGCCACTTTTCAGCTTTGTCAATCATTTGTTCGTATAAGGATCTCTATGTCGTTTTGCTAAAATATAAGCTTTGCATTTTTCAATTGTCTTGGGAAAAGTGGGTAAACCTAAAACACCATTCTTTTACATAATTTGAATGTTGGACCATCATAATTAACATGCCCAAATATTTCATACCATAAAGGACTAGTAGAAAGATTTCCTTATTTAGTAAGGTAAGCAAAACTCCTATAAATGGTTGAACTACCTTTGAGTTTTAATAACTTGCCATCTTCACAACTAGTAAATGTGAATTGATTATATAACTTATTTTTTTACTATCACTTTGTCCATATTCCAATAAAATGGAGTGACCTTGTTGTCAAATTAGCACTAATGACAACAAGTCACATCTCAATTGAGAAAGATATAAGACATTATGAAGTACAAGATTTGGAAGGCCAGACAAATTGAGTTGAATGGTTCCTTTTCCAATATGTTTGAGACTTGTTTTATCTACCAAATAGATAGGACCACAAAAACCTAAATCATAAAACTCTTCAAAATAATCATTTCCACAATGCCATATGTTGGGTGGCTCCAACATCTAACACCCAAGCATCATGCCATGATACATTCATTAAAGTATAGTAGTCAAAATCTAATATGGAAAACAAAAATTCATTATGATCATTGCCACATGCAAACTAGTTTACTCTTGATACTTTATCATCATAGTGTCTATTGTATATTTTTGTTTGAAAAGATTAATACTATCTCATCTCATGAGATTTTCTATTCATGGGCTTCATGACTTCCTTTTCTACCACATTTTTTGCAATACAAGTGGTGTTTATCATTTTGGTTGTCGTGTTGAAAGTGTCTTCTACCATTTATACCTCTTCTTATTCTATTCTTCCATTGATCTCTAACTCTTCCTTGATCATTGAAGCCACAT
Organism: Cunninghamia lanceolata; assembly: GCA_027924645.1. NCBI lineage: Eukaryota > Viridiplantae > Streptophyta > Pinopsida > Cupressales > Cupressaceae > Cunninghamia > Cunninghamia lanceolata. Next base: position 14,937,055 of record BSBN01001048.1, read on the forward strand.
ATAGAAGAAAATTCTATTGGAAATGTTGTCATTGATGTCAAAGGTGGACAAGATCGTCGTTGATGTCAAAGAGCTTGTTGTAGAGATTGTTGGAAATATTGTCATTGATGTCAAAGGTACATAGACATGTTGTCATTAATATCCTTGTATGCAAGGAGTAATTTATGTTAAGAAAATTGCGCATTATACATCCCATTCCAAAGAACAAAAAAAAAAGAGTTTATCCATTACACATTACTATTGGAAAGATTGCATGTTTAAATTAAATATTTAGACATAAGAAATACGCTAGAGAAATAGTATTATGGGCCAACCCATATGATATCCACTTGATGCTAAGAAGAATAAGATTTAAATTTGAATTTGGTCTATACCTCCAAGAGGCCGCCCTCCTTCTAGAGAAGACAAGAATAGTATATAAGAAAAATGGATTAACACGAAACATGACCATGTATGATATACTAAGTGTAGTGATCAGTATTGTATATGGTACAATTTCCTTGTGATAGAACAATAATCAAGAGTTTATATGATGCATTTTTTAAGGGAGTTTATGAAGGCAACAAGAAGAAGATGAATGGTTTAATGAATAAGACAAAACCATAAAGGATGATTTATTAAAGAGGACAAATATCAGCAACTCCATAAAGGACAAATTATTAGTTAAATGCAGTGATTACTTTTGGTAAAGAGTAGTGATTTTATTAGTGAAGGAGTGCAATATGTTTGTAAGGGAAACACGCTACAAAGAGACATATCCATTGAAAAGGTATAAGAGGTAAATTATAGGAATGTTTGAAGGCAAGAAATTTTAATGAATTATTTTTAGAGTTAAGAGCAAAAATAAAGGAAGAGAAGGGATAGAAGTATGAAGTGTAAATTTGATTTGTTTTGAAAGGAAGTGTGTGTGATAATATAAAGATGATATGAGTAGAAATTTATGTGAAGATATTTCCGTGTCATGATTAGTGTTGTGTAAACAAGTTGTGCATGATTTGGATAAGATTTGTGAGGAAAGAAAGTGTGTGATCATATTTGTGAGGGAAGATAGTATATGTGTGTGAACCTAATTTGAAAAGGAAAGACTTACATCATAGAGAATCAGAATTTGTAATCATATTGTGAGTAAAAGAGAATGATATCATCCATTGAAGAATTCATAGATTGGTGCCTAGAGATTGGTGTCTCTTACTACGTTGGTGCTCAGTTGTAAAGGTTGGTGCCTAAAGATTCTACAAGTGGGGATTGATGTCTCTAGTGTGTTGGTGCTCACAAAAGAAGAATTGTAAGAGAAGTAGGCTGGTGCCTACAGAAGAAGAATCAATATATATAGAAGCAATATTTTTCCATGGTTTTCTCTTGCAAGGGTTTCCATGTAAAATCATGTGTTCTCTTTGTGTACATAATTGCTAGATCTTACATGTGTGATTTATTGTGATTGGTTTAAGTTGGAAAAGTAAAAGTTTGTTAGATACTGATTCACCCCCCCTCTCAGTATCACTGTGTGTGCATCAAATTCTTATTAGGAGGCATTTTTCTATTGAGAAAGAAAAATATTTTCATAAGTGCCATAGATTTTTCTCCCAAAAGCCTTTTCACATTTTGCCAACTTTTCAACCAATTGATCAAAATTGATGTTCTTAAAATAATTAGTTTCCTTTAGAGACTCCAAATAAGTTGAATGAGTTGGAAGGAATACCTTTATGAAGATTGTAATATAAATGTTAACTTTTCCACTAGTAGCATTAATATCTTGTTTTATGGCTTGAATTTCAAAAGCTAAACTCATGACATCATTCTTCATATTAAGTTTTAATAACTTCAATTACAACTGAATGAAATCCAATTTTGAATGAGAATCATATAGTTCTCCTAATTTTTGAAGGTCATCCCAAGCCAATTTACACCCTTGTATGTGTTGAAACATATCTATTAAACACAATGAGATGCTAAGAGGGGGGTTGAATTAGCATATACTAAAATTTAACTAGTTATTTACAAAACCAAACTAAATAACTTAGAGAAAAGAAAGGAAATCATGCAATACACATAACACCTATATTTTTACATGGAAAACCCTAAAACAGGGAAAAACCATGGTGAGGATTAGCTCACAATATATTATGCTCATTGAAAAAGTATTACAACTTTGTTTTAGGGCTACAACCCAAGGAAGCTACAACTCCTTGTATTTGTGCTGATAGCAATTACAACTTTGATTTAGTGCTACAACCCAAGGAAGCTACTACTCCCTAGGTACTCTGCTCATTATAATAGATTTACAAAGATAGTAACTACGTGGAGTATTGTAAATAGAACATCTAATTTATGTTGGTAATGCAGTCTTCTATTTCTTGCTCAACACATGCCCTCAAACTGATTCTACACACTTCATATCATTTATTCTACTCTGCTTATCTTTGTATATCCTTCTATGTATCACAAATGAACTTGATCTTCTATAAATATACTCTCCAACACTTTAAAACACTGATTAGGTCTGCATCACAATCAACATTAGATGAAACATGTAGCTCTTCACAAGTTGGCATCCATACATACAATATGATAGGAAAAACTTGTTGCAGACCTTAGAAATTCATAAGGGAGATCAAAACATATCTTTCCATACCTTCCAATGTTAAGGAAACTAATCAGGATCCTCAACACATATAAGAAACTTAACCAGTCAGCTCAAACTACTCGGGACTGCTAATTATCTATCTTCATACTGTTGGGGAGAAGCCAAAAACTCTATACAAACTGTTGATGTGTAAAATTGCGCGGGTTCCAACACCAACATGGAAATTTTTAGGAATGTGGGACTTACTCCCTAAAACAAGCTCCAGATTTTAAAGAAGCTAGCTCTTCTCTATTTTGTATGGGTTTTTGGGAAAAAGGGTAGAAATTAATAGAATTAAAGATACAGTTAAAGCAAATCTATCTATGGCAATGCCCTGAATAATAAGTATCTCTCTCAACTTAAGCACAGTGAAGCTATTCTCAAGATTCAGCTACATTAAAGAGCAAATATTGCATAATTAACATAAACAGATATAATGAATAAACTCAAAGGCTCACAAACAGATAATTTACAATGACATAGAAAATATCAACCAAGGTACAAGATTCTGTCTTTCTCATTAATTTTCCAGCAACATAAGAGGCACAGATACATGCATAGTTACATTTACTTTCTGAATCACAAATAACAAAATAAAGGCAAATTATATTCACTAGTTAGAGCAGAAAGTCTCAAACTTCTCTCTTAAAACTCTAATAGAAAAACTATCTCTAGCAAAACTATCTTTGAATGAATCCCCAATGAATATCGATGTTACATATTTATAGCACAAGAGTGACTCTAGATTGTCTGTACAATCGAATCCCAATGGCCTAACCAAACTGGAGCTAACTGGAAGTGTCTAACACTTAAAATCTTTTGGATATGCAAATAGTTACAACAACTGCAAGTCCATTGGCTGTGGCAAAAAACATGTGTGGCACACCCCTTCTATAAGGAAAAGACACTTGGTGGCATCCTCACCTTTTACACAATAAACTCAAAGACACATGGCAACATCTGCACGCATATAACTTGAAACTCCTTCATTTCTCAGAAGAAACAGGAAACTGACACATGGCAGCATCCGCAGCAACAAGAAACAATACGTGTCTTTCTCCGCAACATTTTAATTAACTATGTCTTTGCATTTGGCTGCCTCCTGCTTGTGACAATTGTTACAATCCACAACTTTGAAACTTAAAAATACTTTTAGAAATGGGGCCTACCTCCATTGCCCATAAGCTTTCAAACAGGGACAGGTGGCAGTATCCACGGCAACAACTAACTTGGTACGTGGCCTCTTCCACAGTAACTACTGTCTGATATGTGGCAGCTTCCGCAACCTTCTTAAAACACTAGAACCTTTTTGAGACTCATGCGGAGGTTGACACATGTCGGGCTCTGCAAAACTGAAGAAACATTTATTATCATTGGAAGAAAGGGGCAACAGCTTTTACTTGGACCCCATATCCACCACGTGGTATGATCCGCTTCACTGATACTTTATAACTGGGGCCTACCTCCATTTATTACCTTGTATCAAAAGATATATAAACAGATACACAGAAGCTGACATGTGGCATGCTCACGTCTATCACAAAATACACATGGCTTCTTCTATAGGCATATCAAACTTTATAACTATGTCTCTGCATGCGACACATGGTGCCTTCCATAGGATCACAACTTGGAATGTATTAGAGACATAGTTTCCACATGGCATGATCCACTGCAAAAGTTGTTACTTAGAACAAAAGTGACTTGAAACTGGGGCTCGACACTTGGAGGAGTCCGTGGCACTGGCAAAAATAAACCTATAGCAAGAACAAAATGAAACCCTGGTAAGACCCTCGCAGCCATTCTCAGACACAAAATTGAAACTTGCGGGAGTGCTGCTGAAAAAAAAATGTAGAGTTTATACTCTACGGTTCTTGGCGACCAGAAGGGATTTTGAGCCTGCTCAAAAAGAACCCAAAACTTCATAAAAATATGTATGTAAAATAAAAGACAGGGTCATAAATTCTGCAAAGCTGTTTGATAGATAGACCATTCTAAATCCGAGAGTCTCTACTTGCTCTGTAAATCTTGAAAAGCAAAATCAAGATTTATTATGTCTTTATGGGAGAAACTCTGCAAAATCTAAACTGCGGTCTTTAGTTGAAACTCTAATTGGGCCATTGGGATTAAGACAGCTTCCACCTCCTATACTGATGAGGAATCAATTAAACCTTGAAAAATAGATTGATCATTTTGCTTTGTCAAAAGCAGGGTCTTGATATCATCTATCATCAGAAGAGTATTGTTATCTGGAAATGGTGATGGAAGACCCAGCTACACCAAATCCTCTATGTGTCTCTTCATGTCTTTAACTCCTTCTTTGACAACATCTAGGAGCTCTTGGCAATTTGTAGCAGCTGAATTGCAACTAAGAACTTCATTTACTCTCTTTGCAGCTACCATTCTGTCATTGATCCCTGTTGTAGACAATGTTTCATCAGATGTGTCATATAGCTTCTTCAACAACAATTGAGAGTCAAAAACTCTCAGAGAAATAGTAGACAGAGTGGCTTGAACCAAAGTTTCCACTTTTTCACACAATTGTTGTGCATTTAACAGGAAAGTTAATGAGGGTCTGAGCTGGATAATCTCCTCAGAGATTCTTTTCCACACTGATACATATAGCTCCTTAACCAGATTTAGAACTCTAGCATTCTGAGGCCTATTAGCTGACCCCAATGTTAGCTATTTTGTCATTTGTTGTTCTGCTAAGAGTTGCCCCTGTATTGCTACAGCAGCATTATGCTCACTTAGCAACTGTTGCTAAAACTGTGTTGCTTGTTGCAATTTATCTTGATACCTCTTCTCTAAGGTGGCTTTTTCTTGCCTCAAAACATTTACTGCAGCTTTTTCCTGAGCAAGCTCCATCTTTAGAGAAACATTTTGAGCCACTGTCACTTGATGAATTTGACAGGAAATAGTATTTTGCAACTATTTATTTAGATTCTCTATCTCATCTATTCTAGATTTTAATTCTATAGCAAGGTTGCTACTATTTGCCTTCTCCTGAGCTAAGTTAGTTTCAACCTTCTCCAGCTCCCTGGACACTTTTAAGTAGTCAATTGCAACAATAGAAGTGGTTTCATTGAGTAGCTTGACACTGTCTTGTGGTCTGAATAGAGACATGTCCATAGCTACTGCATTCATTGCAAAGTCTTGAGGCTGCATCTCCTCGTTTGGCTTCACCACATTTGGGGACAAATGTGTGATAGTCAGCTATTGTTGAATAGGGTCAAAGAGAGATTTCATATGTGGTACAGCCAAGCTCTTATTTTCTTTCTTTCTCTTTTTATCTAGCCTGGCTTCTCTAGCCTTCTTTGCTGTATCTTCTTGAGCTTGGAAAGTGGGGGGAGAAGCAATATACCCACCAACAAAGGGATGACCCTGAGCTAGACCATAAGGAATAGCCAAATGTTGGCTAGGTAAGATTTGGGGAGGTGCTCTTCTTAGAACAGAGGGGGAAAAGAATGGCAATGAGATGGCCTGTGAAAACATGGCCTGAGGATTAACAATTGGGGCAAGTGTAGATATAGGCACAATAGAGGTGGCAGGGGATACTAATGTTTGGCTAGTTGGGATTGCCACCCCTATGGTAGAAGAAAGAGACTGAGAGGAAAAAGGAGAAGAAACACTTACCTGAGGAGCAACAGATGTGGCTGATAGTTGCTATAGCAAAGGTTCTGCTTCTTCATCTGACTCTGGAGGTAGATTTAGTTTTCTATGCTTCCTCAACCTTTCTCCTATTGCTTCTTCTGTTGATTCCTGCTCCTCTACATTTACCACCACTGAAGGTGGCAATAATACAAAACTAGAAGCCCCAGTAGCTGAAACTAATGGAGTCCCTCTAGGTGGTGATGACATCACACCCTTCTATTTCTCTAGGGTACTAAGAGATTGGGGCCAAGGAAATACAGGGGCTGCAGATGAGGTTTATCTTGTTACTTGTATTGTATGAGTTGACTCAGCCTCCTCTTCAGACTCCTCACCTTTCTTGTGGATTCTGCTTGTATCAGGGCTAGAAACTAGAGAGGGATGCCACTCATCCTAGATCGACTCCCATTTCTCATCTATGTCAACTTTCCCAAAAGAGTGTGTCAATTCAAATATCTCATGCCTATATTTCCAATAGGCTTATATTTTCTCTAGATTCCAATCCTGGGCTTGGAGAGCTTTCTTCAAACCAGTGCCCATTCTGATCTTAGGGTCAAAGGCCCTTTCCTTAACATAGAAGGTTTCCCATGGCCTGGGCCCCTCATAAGGCAAATCTACCAGTTCCACATATAGGTCTAGGTAATCTTCCTTAGGGTTTCTCCTGTCTTCCCAAAAGGGGAGACCCTCATGTACTATTTTAGCCCCAACTTTGTTGGTTTTAACCCAGGAGGCTATAAAACTATTTGGGTTGTACTTCCATTTGTCTTCAATAATGAGGAATCCCAAGACAGCTAACTTTCATAGCAACAGATGTTCAGCATCCCTGACTTCTAGGGCCATATTCTTTCTGACCCAAGGAATATCATACATTTTCTTCTTCTTCCTCTTGGTGCCATACTCATTGTTGACCACAGACACTTGCTGGGTGACCTCTAGAAATGCTAACCTAGGAGTCAAAACTTTAGGCAATAGCATGGGTTCATCATTGAAGCCATGTACCCTAATGATAGTATGTTGAGACCCAAAGAAATAGTCACATGGGATTGGGCAATTAGTGATGAAACCCTTAATGCTCTGTGTCAACCTATGTTCTATAGGTTTAGGGCTCAAATGGCAAAATGCAGGGGAAACAAAGAGATCCTAGAACTCATAAGGGTCTGATGCCTCAGATAGCACATGTGTCCATGCAGACACAGGAATAGTCCTATTTTGCCCAAAATTTGGGTCATACATATTCAGTTGCATGTATGGTGCAAATATATTGTGGTTCTGATATAACATCAAATGAAACAGATAAGCAAAATACCTGAATACTCTTGTGGCTTTGAAATTGACAAGTTGATCCACCATGGAATAAGCAATTTGCTCTAAAAAATCCAGTTGGTATTCCTGCGACTTATCCACAGTCTTCAACCTGAAAATGATTGCAATGTGCCAATCATAGATGGTAATATCTTCCTTCATCCAAAAAAATAAAAGCCATCATTGACAGCACCTCTTGACTGGCCTGGCTGAATTGCACCCTTCCTGTAGGTAGCATGGGCATCTATGTATTCTCCTCTTCTAGCTGCAATTTTGAGTTAAGGAACCTAAGCTGGTTGTTGACATTTGACCATATCTTTTACATTTTAGCAATAGTGGGGAATGTGGCCATTCGATCATGATACAAGGCTAGCATTTCTCTTATAGCTTTGGGTGAAATCTACACCATAAAGGGTCCTTGTTGAATGGTGCTTGATGGTCCATGGAACAGCTCTACGTACATATCAATTAGATCAGGGAAGACATGCACATTACGGACCAAGAACTATGCCAGCTGTGAGGTCCAAATCCTCATTCCAAAGGTCTCAGACTCTCCACTCTTCGCTTTTTGAATGCATCTCTAGTGTGCCCCTTCACAAAGAGCCTTGGTAGATTTTTGAAGGGCTAGGTCGAAGATACCATCTGCGAAATCCTTTACTTTCACTGGGTTGATGGAGTAACCTACTTCAGGGACTCTCATTCTAGGGTAGGGTCGCTTAGGTTGTGCAGGAGTTGAGGCATAAGATTTGCTTCTTAAAATCCTATCAATTGATTCATATATTCTGAGTCCCTCCTGAGAGGACTGTGCTTCGGCCATGACTGTATTCTGCAAGGAAAAGTGAGAAGCTTTGACACAAACAGAAATTGTGAGAGGGAAATGGCACTCAGCTATGGTGATTGCTAGGGATTAGAGGCAATAGTGATTCGCAACAAAGAGATAGAAACAAATGAAAGCCATAGTTAGGATTTTTTTGGCTAATTTAATGAAGCTTTTAATGACACATTGAGTCTCATAAATGGCATTTACACTGAGGAAACCATTAGTGTATCTTTTGAAATCTCCATGGAAAGGAGTGTCAGAACATTATGAGAGTGGCTGTGAAAGTGTACTTTCAAGAATTTTGGGGACTAGAGACAACCTTAATGAATGCAAGCTTTTCAAAAAGAGATGGGGCTTTTGCTGTTGACACATGTTCAAAGAACACTTATTGAAAAGATAAGTGGGAAAGAGAGGGCAGGAAAATAGGAAAGCAATAAAAGAAACTAACTAACTATAGTACATAGGAGACACTGCTTAATTAAAATGCTTCAAATAGATCCTGTTTAGAGGAATCTCCTTGGGTTCACCTTCCATTGTCTCAAGCTCAAAAGAATTTTGCTGCTTATAGGAATGAATCTTGTAAGGACCAGTCCACAGTGACTCAAACTTGCTATGTCGGCCTGGTTTGGCAGCTCTTTCATCCCACCTCAAAACCACTGAGCCCACTTCAAAATGGGGATTTGAAGTTTTCTTGTCAAAACAATCCTTGATTATTTTCTAATGTCTCATTAGTGACTCATGTGCTTTCTCTCTTTTCTCTTGTACTTCCAGCAATTCAGCAAGTCTGACTTGCATGGGACCATTCTCTTCAATCTCAATCTATTTCAATAACTGTAAAGTAGGAATCTCTAGGCTCAGTGGAATTACTACTAGCTTACCATAGACCAATTCATATGGAGACATTTTTGTCACTTGCTTAGGTGTAATTATGTCAGTCCATAGTGTATTATTGAGCAATTTGTGCCACTCTCTTTGATAATTGGTTCCAATCCTCTTAATGAGTCTGATTAGGTTTTTGTTAGTAGATTCTGCCAGACCATTACCCTGAGGGTAATAATTTGAAGAAGTTTTCAAATAAATTCCATCCCTTACTGCAAACTCTGATATCTTCATTCCCAAAAATGCCTTAGCATTATCTGATATGATGGTATGAGGGCCAAAATGAGCAATAATGCTTTCCAGAAAGTCCAGTATTACTTTTTCTATTGCTTCTTTGAGTGGTACTACTTCACTCCATCTGGTAAAGTAATAAGTGGCTATAAGGATCCATTTGTGTCCCATACTTGACATTGGATTGGTCATACCAATGAAATCAAGACCTCATTTAGCAAAGGGCTCATCTATAATTATGGGGCTTAGGGGCATTGCTGCATTTCTTCTTTTTCCTATATAGAACTGACAGGCTTGGCACTCTTTGACCAACTAATAACAGTCTGCAAATAAAGTGGGCCAGAAGTATCCTGCTTGAGTTATTTTTATTGCAGTGGTCTTTGCTAAAAAGTGTCCCCCTGAGGCTCCATGATGTAGTTCATGTAGTATTCTTTGGGCTTCATCTTTTTCTATGCATCTTAAAAGTATGACATCAGCATTTCTTCTGAAAAGAACATGGTCAATTAATACAAAGTAGGACCCTTGCTGTCTATAATACCTTCTCTTATCATGGGAGAGCTCATTTGGGAAAATCCCATGTTTCATAAATTGAATCCTATTTGTGACCCAGGAATTCTGATCAATCTCTTGGATTCTCAACACATTCTCACTTTCTGTTTCTGTAATCACCATTTTCTTTGTGTCTTGGGCCATATATTGGCACAATCCTTTGCCTTTGACTAGCTTAGTGGGTCTGACCTCCACATCATATTCAAGAATCTTTGTTATCCAGTTCACTCTTTTCTCAGTGATCTGTCCCTCCATAATGTATTCTCTTACACTAGGGTGAGCCACTAATATTAGAATTTTATTTCCTGTTACAATGTGTCTAAATTTTTTAAGGGCTTTGACCATGGCATATGCCTGTTTCTCCACAAAATTGTATCTGGCCTCATATTCCCTGAGTGTCCTAGAGAAAAAGGCTATTGGGTGCTCTCCTTCTTGCTGGCCATCTTTTTGGGTCAAAACAGCAGCAACACTGAACTCACCTCCATACACATACATTATAAAAGACTTAGAAAAGTCAGGGTTTCTAAGTACTGGGGCTATTGATATGGCTTTCTTGATTTCCTCAAAAGCCTGTCTCCCTTCTGTAGTCCATTTAAAAACTAGGTCCTTTTTTAGCAATAGTGTCATTGGTCTAATTAGTCTTGCAAAGTTAGATATGAACCGGCTAACAAAATTAATCTTCCCCAGAAAGGATTGAACTGCTTTCTTATTGACTAGCAGAGACAAGTTCATTATGGTAGTGACTCTCACTAGATCAATAGAGACTCCATCCTTTGACACTATATGCCCCAATAGTTTGCCCTGAGGTACTGCAAAGATGCATTTCTTGGGGTTGAGGGATATTCTGAACTCTTGACACTTTTTAAAGATAGCCTCTAAATGATCAAAATAATCAACAACATTTTTAGAGAAAATAGTGAGGTCATCAAGATAAATCAGGATGATTTTATTTATGAGGTCTCCAAATGCCACATCCATTGCTCTTTGAAAAGTGGCTCCAGCATTTGAAAGGCCAAATGGCATCTTAGCATATGCAAATGTTCCCCATTTGGTAGTGAATGCAGTCTTATGTTGGTCTTCATCAGCCAAGCAAATTTGATTGTGTCCAAAGAAGCCATCCAGTAAGGAAAATCTTTCTGATCCAGCCGTAGTCTATAAAATTTGTTCCATAGAGGGCAGGGGCTAATGATCTTTTAAAGATGCTCTGTTCAGATCCTTGAAATCTACACAAAGCCTTATGTCACCATTCTTTTTCCTAACTAGCACTAGGTTGGATACCCAGGTTGAGTGTTTGATTGGAAAAAAATCTTTGATTCTAAAAGCTTTTGCAACTCATCTACCATTAGAGGTTCAATCCTTGGATTCATTGGCCTTTGCTTCTATCTGACTAGTTTAGATCCTTCAGCTAGCTCTATAGTGTGCTGGATGATATCTCTATAATAGCCATGGAGATCTTCATAGGTCCAGGCAATCATCCTATCATATCTTTCACACAAATCAATCAATCTTTCCTTTTCCTGCTGGGTTGTAGCATTGCCAATCTTCAATTTTCTTCCTTCACTAACCTGAATTTTAGAATAATCTTCTTTATCTGCTTGAAACCTCTTCTTTTCCAGGCTTACATCTTCTGGGTCAAACAAGTTTTCTAAGGTAATCAGTCCTTTAGGGAGCTGGAGCTTGTTTGATTTTAGTTGAATTATTTGGTCACCATATGCTTCTTCAATTTTAGGTTGCAACTGATCAGCAAATTCTCCTGACTATTGTAAAAATGAAAGTACTTGAAAATCATTTTCAAAAACTTGCTAGTTTTGGTCATTATCTGGGATAGTTGGCCTCACTATAATTTTGACTAATTCGTTGTTGACTAGTAGATCAGTTGCTGGATCAAATTGTGAACCAATCTGTGCCATTCTATCAGCCTCAGAATTTTGGGCTCTAGGGACTACTTCAATATTGAAAGCTTCAAAATCATCTACTAGGTCCCAAATCCTATGTCTATAGGATCTCATCCTTACATTTTTGGCTATTGCCTTTTCTCTAATTTGTTTCACCACTAGTTCTGAATCTCCTCTTACTATTAGATTCTTTACTCCCTTTTTCTTGGCTAGCATGAGTCTATGCACCAACGATTCATACTTAGCATCATTATTGGTACAGGCAAGTTAAAAATAGATGGCTCTTAAAATTTTCTCTCCATTTGGGGAAATAAGGCAAATTCCTGCTCCAGCACCATTTTCACTTCTAGCCCCATCAAAATTTAGAGTCCAAATTTCTGATTCCCTTTTAGGTTCTTGAGTCTGTGGTGTTTCTTTCCTTAAAACATTTGGGATCTCTTGGTCTTCTTCAAATATGACATAAGTGCCTAAACCAGTAGAGCCATAATTTCCATAGGGGTCACTTTGCATCATAGTCAACAACTGATTACTCTCTGAACCTCCCGCTGGTCATGTTTAGTCCAGTCACCTAACTCTTCAACAAAGATTCTTTCCTCCTTATTCAGCATAGCATGAGCTACCTCTAATTTTGGGGTTGGTTCATTTGTGATATGGTCTTTTGATAATGACTCAGATAGTATTTTCATTTTTGTCCCATATTTGGTTCTTAGAATGAGGTGAGACCAATCAAGTGATATATAACCTCCTATCTTGGCTGTAAAATCTCTGGATAGACATAGACTGAATACAAGAGGAATATCTATGACTACCACATCCTGATTCACAATTATATTAGGGCAAGTATATAGTTGCAATGGGAGTTGTTTAATTTTCCCTATTGTTTGCACAGATTTTCCATCCAACTACATAACCCCTCTTGTAAGTGGCTCATATTTTATCTTCAAAGCATTTGCAATCTGCTTTGGCATTACTGTAGTACTAGCCCCAGAGTCTATCATTGCATTATGCAGCAGTTTCTTCCCAACTATTAGAGTCAAATAAAAGGGTTCTAGTTTGGATTTACCTACCTTAGGTGCATTGTTCAAAAGGGTTGTTGTCTATAGAGGTACATTATCTTTCGGCTGCAACTTTTCTTTATCAGCAAGTCCTCCTTTAGCACCAGTCAGCTTAGGAACTTCTTGGCCTTGCAGAGCCTCTTGCAATAGTGTCTTCTACTTAGGAATAGCTAGCATGTCCCAGATAGACACATGCGCTAGAGTCCTTTTTAGCTAATCCACCACATTCACAGGTCCTAATGCTTGGGCCTTTGGATAATAAGAGTACCTTGACTTTTCTAGAACCTATTTTGAAACTATTTGATTTTGCACAGGTTGGGGCATTTCTTGTCTAGAAACTGTGTTCTGATGACCTTGAAAAGGGGGAGCTCTGATGATCTCATTGTCAGTGATTTCAGGTTGTTCCATCATTCTCCTCTTTGCTCTGGTATAGTAATCTGATTGCACTAATGGCTTCTTGGAAATAGATGCTTCATTCAAGAACACTGACTCTTCATCTTCAATCAATGAAAATAAAGCATGCTCAGGGGCTATTTCCTCTTCCTGTTGTAAGGACATTCCTTGCATCTGGGCAACCAAGACTACATTTTGTACCCCCGGAGACTAATATTGTGAAGTGTTAGAAGTTGCAAATTGTTCTTCTAATCCTCTTTGTTCTGCTATCTTTTGCTGTAAATTTCCTCTAGGATAGTCTCTGGGCATATGGGCATTGTTGCAAGGAAAACACCAAGCATTTGTGCTATCTACAAAATTATTTTGCCCTGGGACAATTTCCCTATTAGGATTAGGAGGAACAGTCTGTAGAGGTGTAGGGACTGTGACTAACTGGTTTGATGGCTGAGGTTTAGCTTGCCTTTGAGGGCCTTGATATTGATTTGACTGAAAGGGAGGTCTATTTCCTTAGTATCCTTGATATTGGAGTTTTGGATAAGGATTCTGTTGTCTCTTCAGGTTGATTATCTCATTTGAAAAGGTTCTTAAAATGTTCTTGACATCATCCATTTCAGATGATTGACCAGGGGCAATTACTTTAGCAGGTTGCTTAGGAAAAGAATACATAGACACAGGTGGGTTTGTCAGATTAGGAGTTTCTTGAGGCAATGGCAAGGTAATTTTTGGGAACATGGGCATAGGAGGCCTTGGGGGTAACTTTCCAGCATCTATTAAGTTGTTTACAGCTTTAACTGCCAACTCATAAGCTTCTAGTAGTGTCTGACCTCCAAGAGACTGAATCATCATTGATATATCTGAGTTTAGGGCCTTAAGATAAAACACCATAGCCATACCTGGTAATGGTCTTGCTGTAGCAGGAATCCTCTCCCAAGTTTTTTGAAATCTTGAATTGAAATCAGTCATCACTTCTCGTGGTGCCCTTTTGATGGTGATCAATTGTTGCAGCAAAGAAGATTTATCACCCTTTTCTTTAAATCTTTCAAAGAAAGCATCACCAAACTAATCCCATGTAGATATGGTATTTGGGGTTAAGGATCTATACCAATCTAGAGCCTTCCCTTTGAAAGAATCTGCTAATAGTCTTATAGCCACATTTTGTTGAGTGATCACATGCACTGCACAAACATCAGATACATCTTGCAAGTGCTCTTTTGGTGTCTTGAAATCTTCTCCACTAAATTTAGGTAGAGCCATAAGAGCATTGGTTGGAATTGCATCCCAAGTGGCTGGTGGTATTGGCAGAATCAGAGGACTGCTAGTATTCCAATTTGCATAATTCCTTGGGGCTATAGGTGCTCCCATGTTTGCTCTTGGTTTTGCTGCAAATGGATTCACTCTTCTCCTTAGATTAGCTACCAATGGTGGCAAAAGAATGCCTGGATTAATAGCAGATCGAGATCTTATTACAGGTCCACAGCTCTGACTCCCTGTACCTCTCTGGTTCATACAATCTTGATAGAAACTTCAAGAATTGTCCCACCAGGCATGCCAAAAACTGTTGATGTGTAAAATTGTGTGGGTTCCAACACCAACATGGGAAGTTTTAGGAATGTGTGACTTACTCCTTGAAATAACCTCCAGATTTTAAAGAAGCTGGCTCTTCTCTATTTTGTATGGGTTTTTGGGAAAAAGGGTAGAAATTAACAGAATTAAAGATACAGTTAAAGCAAATCTATCTATGCTGATGCACCTAAATAATAAGTATCTCTCTCAACTTAAGCACAGTGAAGCTATTCTCAAGATTCAGCTACGTTAAAGAGCAAATATTACAAGATTAACATAAACAGATATAATGAATAAAATCAAAGGCTCACAAATAGACAATTTACAATGACACAGAAAATATCAACCAAGGCACAGGACTCTGTCTTTCTCATTAATTTTCTAGCAACATAAGAGGCACAGATACATGCACAGTTACATTTACTTTCTGAATCACAAATAACAAAATAAAGGCAAATGATATTCACTGGTCAGAGAAGAAAGTCTCAAACTTCTCTCTTAAAACTCTAATAGAAAACTATCTCTAGCAAAACTATCTATGAATGAATCCCCAATGAATATCGATGTTACATATTTATAGCATAGGAGTGACTCTAGATTGTCTGCACAATCGAATCCCAATGGCCTAACCAAACTGGAGCTAACTGGAAGTGTCTGACACTTAAAATCTTTTGGATCTGCAAATAGTTACAACAACTGCAAGTC
Source organism: Cunninghamia lanceolata (assembly GCA_027924645.1). Classification (NCBI taxonomy): domain Eukaryota; kingdom Viridiplantae; phylum Streptophyta; class Pinopsida; order Cupressales; family Cupressaceae; genus Cunninghamia; species Cunninghamia lanceolata. The sequence goes on from BSBN01001048.1 coordinate 14,952,721, forward strand.
CATTGGTTGTGGCAAAAAACATGTGTGGCGGGCCCCTTCTATAAGGAAAAGACACTTGGCGGCATCCGCACCTTTTACACAATAAACTCTGAGACACATGGCAATGCCCGCGTGCATATAACTTGAAACTCCTTCATTTCCTGGAAGAAACAGGAAATTGACACATGGCAGCGTCTGCAGCAACAAGAAACAATATGTGTCTTTCTCCGCAGCATTTTAATTAACTGTGTCTTTGCATTCGGGTGCCTCCTACTTGTGACAACTATCATGATCCGTAGCTTTGAAACTCAAAGATACTTTTAGAAATGGGGCCTACCTCCATCGCTCATAAGCTTTCAAACAGGGATAGGTGGCAACATTTGTGGCAACAACTAACTTGGTATGTGACCTCTTCCGCAGTAACTACTATCTGATATGTGGCAGCTTCTGCAACCTTCTTAAAACATTGGAACCTTTTTGAGACTCATGCGGAGGTTGACACATGTCGAGCTCCATGAAACTGAAGAAACATTTATTATCATTGGAAGAAAGGGGCAAAATCTTTTACTTGGACGCCGTGTCCACCACGTGGTACGATCCACTTCACTGATACTTTATAACTGGGGCCTACCTCCATTTATTACCTTGCATCAAAAGATATATAAACAGATACGTGGAAGCTGACATGTAGCATGCTCCATGTCTATCACAAAATACACATGGCTTCTTCTGCAAGCATATCGAAACTTTATAATTGTGTCTCCGCATGCGACACGTGGCGCCTTCCGCAGGATTGTAACTTAGAATGTATTAGAGACACAGTTTCCACATGGCATGATCCGCTGCAAAAGTTGTAACTTAGAACAAAAGTGGCTTAAAACTGGGGCTCGACACTTGGTGGAGTCCGCGGCACTGGAAAAAATAAACCTGCATCAACAGCAAAATGAAACCCTGGTAAAATCCTTGCAACCATTCTCAGACACAAAACTAAAACTCGTGGGAGCGTTGCTGAAAACAAAATGTAGAGTTTATACTCTACACAAACCAAGAATTCAATCATACATGGTCTCAACAACATTCATACACCTTACTGAAGAATTATCATATCAAAATATACATCCACAAAACATGAAACATGACTATCTGCAGGAAATAGAGCATTTCAAACCACATGTGATGCTTCACATCTCAAGATATGATGTTGCAGTGCAATACAAGGCCTGAAACCTTTTAGGAATGAGCTAAAACATCATCATATGTTCCTTATTAGATCCACACACCTTTATCTAATGATTCCGTAGGAATTCAATAGTTTTACATGGATAATCAAGAGTCCGAAGGATAGTTATACTCAAATCTTTACTTGCAAACATAACTAGTTGATGTGGTACCAAAAAATGGAATTTGTCTGCATGCAGATCATACTTGATATACCTTGGACCATATAATACCTCCACACAATCTCTAATGGTTGTTCTATACATGTTTCATCCTCTACAAAACTCAACCCTATGCAAATGGGCTCTGGAATAGTCTATATTGCCTCTGTCTAAGTGATGGTTGATATTTTGTCCCTTGTAACTTTTTATGCTAATGATGTGAGGACTTGAAAACTTGGATTTATCATTTCAATTCTTGAATAAAGTTGTCTTCAAAACCACAAGATTGAATCTTGAACTACAAAGGAATGTGGACTAGAACAAGATGACTCTATCTCAGGATGTGCATTGTGAATGCCTTTGTTAAATTCTTGATTCTTATCATTAAGTGTGGTACACGCAACAAATTAGATATACATGTGCGGATTTAGGAACCATGCAAGAACCTAAGTGTTTACCTCCACACCATGCTCACACAACAAACTGATAACTTTACCATACTTAGATTGTTTTCTCTTCTCTCAAACTGACTCTTCCTCTATACAAGTATGTCTATACATTTCCATATACTATGCTGACATCAAGGTATACTATGTTGACATCAATTACAATACATATTTCCAACAATATCTCCATTGATGGAAGTCCTTATCAAAGCCGGGGCTTTAGAATTATTATATTACCATACTTTCCTTTCTTTAATAGCAATTGGTGTTGTAGTTTGGGTGTCCCATCACAAATATTACACCACAATTCACTGAAGATAAGAGATTTTTCAACTTTTCTATACCATTGTAGCCATTGTAAATTGTAAAATTTACACAACTCTTCTTATTCAAATTTATTTCTTTAATTTTTCTTTTTATAATTTTAATTGTAAAATAAAGAGAGGTAAAGATAAAATACCTCTATGATAGCATTCTATGCAATAGGAAAGAAAGAAAGAAATAATTTGATGAAGCGTTTTCTCAAAAACCCTTGCTTGTTGCAAAGGCACCTAAATCCACTGGCCGCTTCACACACTTTCTATTGGTAGACAATAGCCACATTAAAATAACAAATGAATGATTGGAAATAAATGTTTTTGGAATGATCTTCAAATAATTGTAAAAAAGTGGTCTCCTTGCACTCCAGGCTTGTTGAAATGCTCTCCAAGCTCACAAGAATGAACCTACAATTTACAATTATTAGTTATTTGGATTGCTTTAACAAATACCACAAGCTGTATGAGACAACATGTATGCACTCCACTCTCTATAATGACTCAACACCATTACATGGATAGAAATTTAGATGGAATGTTTCTTCTATCCAAAATATCTCCTTTCATCTTACTTGTACTAGAGATTTGGAAGTTGCTTGAGTGATATTAGAAAATATTTTGTTATCAACAATGTTTTGGTTGACTCTAGTGATGTCTCTTTGTATTTTCCTATGATTGGGCTCTTTTACAAATGCTATTGATGACAACCCAAATTCTTCTCTCACACCAAGCTCTTCTTTTAACAAATTTCTCATATTTTTCTCTTAAACTTGCTTTGATACCACTTTTAGGCTAGGATTGATGCAAGACAAAATTGTGTAATATTATTTTTGAAAAATGAAGTTTTACATTCACGAAAAAGGTTAGGAGGAATTATGCAGTAGACGTTTGTAGAGTTCAAATTGGACTACCACAAAATAATCATGCAATAGTGGTGTGAAAATGTTAGAAGGGAGAACCCATAATATAGTAACATCAGGCCCACTAACAAATTTGTTAGCCCTTGATTCATATTTCAAGCCAATACTCAAGAATATAGTGGAGTGTTTCAAGTAAAGTCCACAAGGGGAGATAGGGACTAGGCCTAAAGAAGAATCCCATATTGGGATTCTCAACCAACTAACAACTTGCTACAATGAGATTTATTGTGGGAGAAACATGCAATGGAATTTTTTTTTTGATGTGGTGTGTGGGAAACCTTCTAGAAAAGATAGCTTGACTCCCTCTTTTGATTAGCTAATGAATTGGGTCCCAGTGGGGAATAGAGAGTAGAGAATCAATATCCAAAAAAAACCCTATAAGGTCCTCAAATAATTCACTTCATGGAGAGTTGATCAAAGACCATGACATGGAAATTGAAGAGTTTGCCCTTTCATTGAGAAACACAACTCTAGATGATCATTCTTATAATCTAAGTCAAATGGCATTGATTGGAAGTTTTGCGGTGCTTTGCAAGTAGAGAAAAAATCGAAAGATGGATTATGTTTTCCTAGGGCATGTTTAACTACATAAATTTCTTCCAAAAGGATTCTTCATTATCAAATTCCCTAGTAGTGACAAAAGGGAGAAAATATTGGCAAAGGGCCTCTGGTCAATGGAGCATATTTATTTGTTCACCAAAAAAATGATTCCAAACTTCAACCCCACAAGCTTCCAGATCCCTAAAATTTCCAACTTGGATTCAAATTTACAACCTACCTAAAGAATATTGGGAGCACTCTATTTTGAAGGATATTGGTTCAAGTTTAGGAAAATTTCTTTGTTGTGATGAAGATATTCTCAAGGGAGACTCTAGAGTATAATCTAAGATTTACATACTAAAAGTACCATCTCAACCACTCCTAAAACACATTTTCCTAGACTAATGTATGAGAAAATGGTGGCAACCCTTAGAGATTGAATTTTTTCCATCTTTTTTTCAAATTTTTGAATCAAAATCTCATTTCTCCACTAGTTGCAAGCGTTACTTCTCTCTTGAGAAGTTTAGGAAAGTGGAGGATGAAGCGGAGGATTTGATCCTTATTAAAAATGAGAGGGATAACATTATTTCTTCCCTAGGTCCCACTAGGAACCTCCCTCCCCAAATATATGAGGAGGCAAAGAATATGGTTCCTTTCTCAAGAAAAAGGGATATTATTTAGGCTTCTCTTGATGCTACTAGGAACCTCCCCCACACAGAATCAGAGGTTGTGAAGGAAATCCATTCTCCTAATCTAGTCTATAGTCTTTTGTGAGATACCTTGATCAATTCTTTAAACGAATTATATGCTATTGAAATGGGGGTCATCAACCATGAAAGTGACAAGAATAAGTTGGTTTCACTAGATATTTGTTCTATCTCCCAACTAAAATAGATAAAACTAGGCCCAGTTCTAGAATGAAAAGGAGAGGCTAGAAGAAAGCAGAGGAACTCACTTTGGAGGAGATCAAGGAAAGCTGCCAAGCAACTTTAAACTTTGACAAATAAAAAGAAACCCAAGGGGGAAGGGCCCTCACAATCCAAATGAAGATACTTTCTTGGAATGGTAGTGGAAAATTCCCTTGACAAAAGATGCTTAATAAAGTGTCAGATGGATGTGCAAAAGCCTAATATCATTCTTTTGTAAGAAATCAAACTAAGTATTGAAGATGTAGCCAAATCAGTTCAAGTTTTGTTGAAATGAAAAAGAATATTCACATCATCCAATGGAACTATAGGCGGTCTTATAATCCTCTTGTACAATAGGATAATATACATATCTCCTTTAAATAAAGGTTCTAATTGGGAGCTATGTTAGGTAACTTCTTTTTGTTCCAGTCTCATTTTTTTTTGTTCAACATTTATGGTCTAAATGTCCCTCTTTAGAAGATCTTATGGAAGTCTTTATCACCTCTCATGACTCCCATTTAGAAAGACTTAATAGTATTAAGGGAGATTTTAATGTCATTTTGAATGTCAGTGACAAGTGTATTCACAAATAAATTAGAGTAACAAAAGAAATCAAATAACAATATTGAATTTCTACTCTAAAATATACACAAACCTCTAATTAAGTGTGAAGTAGATTTACTCATGCTTTAACGGGCTTTGGATGCTCAATAAACATGAAATAGTTTCAACAACATGTTGATGATTTGATTTAAAGAGAGACAAACATTATGATCAATTTTGTTTCTGCTAGCCCTCAAAGGTGCTCAAAGATATGGATTTATAGACTTGGAGGATGATAAATAAATGGTCAAGGTTAATTTAATCAATCTTGAGGACTAGAGATTTGATTTATAGTTAACTAGTTTGATTGACTAGTTAACTCAATTGATTGATTAGTCAACTAACTTGATTGATTAATCAACTAAATTAATTTCTTAGTCAACCAGATTGATTTAGAGTTAACTAAATTAATTGATTAGTTAATTGGTTTGATTGAGGAGTGGATTGAAGGATTGACTAAATTGACATGGAGTGAAATGTGGGTGAGTATTAATAAAATTATTTATTTATTAAAATAATTATGTGTGCATTGATAAATTAGGAAAGTAATTATTTAATAATGATTAATCAATTAATTACATACATGGGGTGACATTATAGGGAATGACATTAGGATTAATTAATGTAATTAATTAGTTGAGAAGGTGAATTAGCATGATAAAATTGACAAGTCGATGCAGTGATGAGATGATAATAGGATGAGAATGAATTTATGATAAAATGATTAGACAATATGAGACTAGGAGGATGGTGAAGTTGGTTGACAGGGTAAAAAGAGGATGACAATATTAGCATGGTGAAATCTAGGTGTCTATATTTTCCCCTCTTTGAAAGGGCATTGTGACTAAAAGAAACGGTTGCTTTTCAAAGAAAGTAAAAGTCAAAGAATAAACATAGGAGGATGCCCCTAGTGGCATGATGGTTAGGGATATTCCCTCTTGAGAGGACATGCAGGGATGAAAGAGATGGATGAACACTCAAAATGAAACTAGAATGGACAGGTTAAAATCATAGGTGATGGGCACAAATGAAAATGAATATTAGGTATGAATAGTGATTCAAGAAGAAATGATGAAGAAATAAGATGAGTGTGAATGATATGATGATGAATGCTATGAAGCTTGCATGAAATTTCAAATGTTTGAGCAACTTGATTTATTATAGCATATGATACACCATGATATAGAAAAATCATTATGATACAATTGCCAAATGATATACAAAAAAAACACCTATGTAGGTAGATGACATATGGAACCATGATATGAAAGATCATGGTCATTGCCATAAAATTTCCCAAGGATTGACTCATAAATGCAAGCAAAATAAGAAACAAAAGAAAACATGTATGCATAAACAATGAAAATAAAAGACAACAAGATGTTCTTGATGAATTTGAAAACTAGATTTGGATGATGATGATGATGATGATGATGATAGAGTTTTTAATTTGGGAATGATATATTTTGAGAACAATGTAAGGATTGTGAACAATATACCCCAATAATGATGTGATGGTTTGTTTAAAACTAAACAAGGATTAGATTTTATCAAGACTAAGGGAAAAAATAATGGATTCTTTTTATTTGGATGGGTTTGGATTGCATTGCAATTAAATCTAGGATAGATTATGTTAAAATTTGGATGGGTTTTTCGTGATTGTTGCATTCAGCTGCATGAGATTATTGCCTCTAGATTTATTGGGATTACTTAGGATTATTGCACTCATTTGTAACCACTGACAAGGGAAAACCAATTCTAGGGACAAGGTTGAAGGTTAGATTGGATGAAATGTATGTGAGGTTCATGATGGAGGGTTGAAGTGTTTGGGATGGGATGGATGAGGGATTAATCGATGGAGGGATTTAGGATGTGATCTCCAAGGACTATGTCACATAAGTATAACATACCTCCACTTGATATATGCCATGCATGATGTTGTGTTGCAATGCATGCTGAAGAAGGTATCAAATTTCTTAACAAGCTATAAAAGTATGATACAATATTTTCTACAAAAGATTGGCTATATCAAGAAGTGCCCAATACATGTGTCAAAATTGTGCTACTGTCCTTATCAAGATTAAAGGCATGAAAGGACGGTGGATGGGTATGATGGAATGGATATGCATTTATGAAGGGTGCGTAGAATGGGATAGATAGGTATGATGAAGGATAAAAGAAGCTTGCCCCTAATTGTACAATTCACATAGATAGTTGATTTACACATGATGCCCTCGAATAGGTTTCATCATGGTACTAAGGCACCATAAGAATGGTTTTCACTTTTCGACAAATTTTTTCTCTTTATTCTTTTGATTTTGATTTTTTTTTTGGATTAGGATTTTTTATTGTTGAATGTTTCAATTCAAGAATTTGTTTTCATAGTGAGATAATAGTATCCCATTTTGAATAATTCCTTCACATAGGTCATGCTATTGCAATGTACTTTATAGATGTTGTGGACTTCATTGATTGCTAAATTGGCTTCTCCCAAATCTTAACAGGGTACCATCATAGCCCCTATCTTAGAGGATGCTACCAAGAAAAATGGAATGGGAGATGGGTTGGATGAAGGATGGATGGTGGCTATGTGAAAGCTTAGATTAAAGGGGTGTGATTATGTGGATATGTTGGGTAATGGGTTTGGTTTTGAAAAAGTGGTGGATGGAAGGATGAGATTCTGAAGGCATGATTAAATGTCATGGGACCAAGGGGAGTTAAGACCTATGATTTCACACACCACAGCAGATTCAGATATTGTATTTGTTGGATGCTCTAGAGTGGCAAATTTTGCATTCTTTGATAATGGATGGTGGGATTTTGGTTTCATAACTTTGGGCTCTTGATTTTTGGTGTGTTAGGTTTGGGATTTTTTAGGATGCTTGGAATTTTGGATATTGGATTTGGGATTTAGAAATCCAAATAGATTTTGTCTTCTTAGACTTTTAAGGTTTGGATTTTAGCTTGTAGACTTTTAGATTTTTTTATTTGGTCTTTGGCTTTTAGATTTTAGGATGTAGATGGATTTTGTATTTGTTGGATTTGGATTCCTAAACTTTTGAATCCACATGAATTTTTTGGATTTGAATTTTTATATGGAATGGATGTTAGATGGGTCCAGTCTGTAATTTTGGATGGATTTCCCAAGATATACTAATGCATCAAAATCAATTTTTAATCTTGTTTTGTAATCTTTTAAGGGGAGGTGATCTTTTAGTCCCATAAATATTGTAATACCTACATCATTTTGAAATGGTCAAGTGGTTTGTGATTTTGTTGGTCCCAAGAAATGGATTTAGGTGATGGAATTGGTTAAGGTTGGTGGTAGGGATAGTAGTGTTGATGAAAGGGTTGGTTGCAACAATATTTTTGTAGGGATGATGGTAGAAGCCTATTTTGATGTTGGGAGAAGTTTCATTAGTATTCTTGGAATTCTTTTTAACATCATTATTTTTCCTATCATGAGATTTGTATTTGATGCCTTAAAATCCTTGATTTGCACAAATATGAATGGGTTTTGTGACTCCTTATTCATGAAGGCCTAGCTCTTTTCCTTGATAGTTCATGATTCCACACATTTGATTTGTAATACTATACTTGTTACTTTGAAAATAGGATAGAAATCCATCTTTAGATAACTAGGAACCATTTCAATTTTATTATCTATGAGAAGACTAAATTGAATGATGGTGATTGGACCAAGTTGATAGGATGTTTGTGTTTTCTTCTTATTCATGATTGTGGTACCTTGATCAATTGTATGCTCAATGTGATCAATGTTGGAAATGTTGTCATTGATGTCAAAGTAGCAATATCATTGTTTGCAAGGTGTAAATGTTGTCATCATTATTCAATGGAATGTCTAAGGTGAGTTGATAGATCATTTAGCAAAGGTTGATAGATCTTGATGTTTAAAGATTTAAACACTGGTTTGATAAGGCTGACTAAAGTATAGAAGTTTATATTCTTTATATGAGGGAGATAATATATATATCTGTTGAAGAGATAATGATGAGTTTCATAAGATTGTTGAAGAATGAATATAATAGAGGCCAAATTCTAATTGTGTGTTCATACTAGTTACTTGTGTTCATCATGGCAATGAGGATGAGGGATCAGCTGCTAGGGACATTCACATGGAGAACTTTAATATATCTATTGGAAATCGATCACCTTTGGCAAAGATAACAATGGTAGTGATCAAAGTTAGTTATAAGGTAGTAAAGATAGTTTTAAGCAAAGGCCAACTTCCCATGGTAGTGCCTGTGGTAATGTGAAGTCACTATTATAATGAAAATTGTAAGGCAACACTTAAAAGAGAAGTTCAAAAGTTTAAATTTAAAGGAGGCCAACCCCCATCAAGCATCCATATAAGACAAAATGTTTTGTTTAATTTAGACATGAAGGATGTGATTTAAAAGTAATGAAGGATGCAATAAATCGTGTGATCTGTTTAGAACCATATGGTGTGATTTTCTTTGGTATCCATTTAACATACAAAAAGCAATTAATATATGAAGGAAGTAATTTTTTATTGTAAGGTAGTTCAATTTATTTAGAGATTCATGAGATCCACTTTCTTTGGGAGCTATTAATAAATGAATTAAATTAACAAAGAGTTTTGGTTTAGAAGAGGTGGCATTTTATGAGAAGTTGCTCTCTTTGGTGAAAGGACATCAATTCAAAAGGGTCGTCATTCTTGAAAATATATAAAAGGATAATGGAGATGTGTGTTGAAAGGATGTAAGAAATGTAATGAATATCCTTTGAATATACTTGAGCAGATATAGAGGAAGAGAAGGGGCAGAAATATGAAGTGTAATTTTGATTTATTCTAGAAGGAAGTATGTGTGAATGCATGAAAATGAAATGAGTAGATTTGAGAAGAAAAATATTGATATACTTAATGATAAAATTAAAGCAAGATATTGACAAAAGACTGGATTAGATTTATGAAAGAGAAGTGTACATGATTTATAGAAAAGTTTTGGAGGGAAAGTACATGTGTGTGAACCTAATTTTAGAAGAAAAGACTTACATCATACAAAATCAGAAGTGGTAATCAGATTGTGAGTAAAGGAGAACAATATTATCCATTGAAGAATTCATAGGTTGGTGCCTAGAGATTGGTATCTCTTACTAAGTTGGTGCTCAATTGTGAGGGTTAGTTCCTACAGATTCTACAAGTAGAGATTGGTGTCTTCAATGGGTTGGTTCTCACAAAATAAGAATTGTAAGAGGATTAGGTTGGTGCCTACAGAAGAAGATCAATAGATATAAATATATAAGAAATATTTTTCCATGGTTTTATCCTGCAAGGGTTTCCACATAAATCATGTGTTCTTCCTGTGTTGCATAATTGTTAGATCTTGTGTGATTGATAATATTGTGGTTGTTAAGTTTTGGAAAGTAAAAGTTTGTGTTATACTGATTCGCCCCCTTCTTAATATAATTATGTGCTCATCAATTGGTATCAGAGTGGGTTCCTTCAGAAATGGTTTAACCACTAGAAGGAATATTTTCAGAGCACATATGGGAAAAATAAAAGGAAATAAGGAAAAAGGAAATAATAAGTGGAATGTTGATTAACTACCACCAACAAAACCAAATACAAGTGATAATATAGAAGCAAGAAGAGGTGATGAGGTGACAAATGAAACACACATGGCAAGAGAAAAGAAAGATGATACACTTTGAAAAATAAGATGACCTTGTGAGTGAAGGAAAAGAAAAGTTAAAAGGGGAAGAAAATGTTGAAATTAATTTAAAAGAAAAAAAATATGATAAAAAGGTAGTTATGGAGTTAGAAGAGAAATCATATAAATGAGAGGCAACATTCAAAGTATCAAAGGAGATGAAGAATTCAAAGCATGAATCAAGTGATAGCTCTAGTGATGAATCGAATGCAAAGGAAGAAGGATCCAACATATACAAAGCTAAGTATAAATGTTTTAATTATGGTAAATTTGATGATTGTGTTTCTGAAGTGTGTAGGTCAAAAGTGAAGACAAAATAAGAGAAGAGAAAGATTCAGAAGAAGATTATGACGAAGATGATGAAGAAGTGGATCTTGAGGGGGAACTCCATTATGCCTACCATGAGATCAAGAGGCTTAGAAAGGAGAACCTGAAACTAAAATTACAACTTCAAGAGAACAATGAATCTAATATAGAGTTAGTACGAAACCTTGAAGAATCCAAGAAGATAATAGTTGAGATAAAATTTCAAATCAAAGAAGGATATAAGATATAAGAGGAAGTGAGAGTCCAATTAGAGAAAAAGGAAGAGAATTATGAAAAGTTAGAATCTGAAATTGTCTCTTTGAGAAAGGAATTGGAAAAAGCAAATACTCAAGAAAACAAAGACTTGAAGAATGAGAAGAGTACGAAAGTGTTAGATAATATCATAAACAACTAGAAATCATCACATATTAAGACAGATCTTGGTTATGAAGCAAAGGAAAATCAAGTTCCCAAGGAGCCACCAAAGAAGGGAAATGAGGAAAAACCAAAAATCTATGCAAATGCTCTCAAGAATCCTATCAAGAATGATAGAAACAAGAGGAAGGAAAATAATGTCCCACAGATAACTAATATTTCTCATAAATACAACAAGGAAAAATTCACAAGATCATTTCCTCCAAGGCAAGAACAAATGAACAAGTCTCAACATTCCTTTTATAGTTATTGCTATTCATGTTATAACTTTGGTCACAAAGCAATATATTGTTGGACAGATGTAAGAAAACCTAGTTGGACCAAGAATAAAAGTTCTTATGGGTTGTCAAATAAAAATTGCAATATCATATGTTATAAATGCAACAACCTTGGTCATAAAGCAAGAAATTGTACAACACAAGAAAGAAATGATGGTTGGAACAAGGGTATAAGTAGTTATGGATTTTCAATAAGGAACTATAATTCCTTTGTTTCTTTGATGGATTACAATGTTATATCATGCTACAAGTGCAACAATGATTGGCATAAGGCACAATTGTGTAGAAGTCATTTTGAGGAACCACCTAGGTAGAACAAAAAAGTGGAAGCCATGGATAATCAAAAGAAAGAAAATACAAAAGTGTGGAAAAGGAAACAAGAGAGAGAAAAAATAACCTATGCTTTTGTAAACTACATTTCATGCACAAGTGGTATCACCTAGTTCATAAGGAGAAGTACGAATTTAGGGGGAGCTAACCATTGTATTATCTTTTAGCTCCATGGAGAAGGCAATTAAAGATGGATCAGATAATACATATTCTAGATATGAGAATTTCATTGTCATTATTAAAAGGGAAAGAGTTATAAGAAAAGAAAATGATATGGTAACTTAGTATACTACATATTGGAAAGTTACCATATAATGAAGTGAAGAAGAAAGTGGTGGAGATGTTTGTAAGACTATTTACTTGATGAGAGAGATTTCTAAAAACCTGACAGTAGGGTGAGAATGATCCAAAGAAGTCTTTTCCTGAAGAGTATGCTTGTATATTTACATTTGACAATTTTGCTAGAACATGTGTTGGAAAAAAGCAAAAGAAGTTGATAATGGAAAGTTGGATGGTTATGTTGATTCTTATGTTTGACTTCACATTAAAGGAGTTTCTATTGATGTAGTAATGCCACAGAAGACATGGATGGAAGTATAATAAACATCCTTTTATCATTAATGTAAAAGGGGAGAGTTAAGAAAGAGGGAGAGTCACAACAAGGAAAAGTTATAGAAAAATGAAGAATGAAGCCATTAATGTCAAGAGGAAGCATTACAGAAAGAGAAAGAATCTTTGTGAAGAGTTGAAGGCATTCTCCTTCTTTTAAGATGCATAGAGAATGATGAATTCCTGATTTCTTAAACTTAAGAGGATCATCTAAATCATTTTTTGGACAGCTACAGAGGAAGCATATCACCCAAGTTACATAGAAACAAAGGGGGAGCCTTACAGATAGGGGGAGCATCATAGGAAGAATTACATCATAAAGGAAAGAGGTTGGTTACATCCCTTTACCATTGATTTCAAAGGGGAGAGATAAAGAAAGGGGCAGCAATGCAAAAAGAGAGGATTATGTTTGTGTTGCCATCAATGACAATGGGGGAGATTGTTGGAAATGTTGTTATTGATGTCAAATGTACATAGACATGTTGTAATTAATTTCAAAGTAGCAATATCATTGTTTGCAAGGTGTAAATATTGTCATCATCATTCCGTGGAATGTCTAAGGTGAGTTGATAGATCATTGAACAGAGGTTGATAGATCTTGATGTTTAAATTAAAGATTTAAACATTGGTTTGATTTAAGGTCGACTAAAGTATAGAAGTCTATATTCTTTATATGAGGGAGATAATATATCTATTGAAGACCATTGAAGAAAGATAATCATGAGTTTGATAAGATCATTGACTTGAATAAATATAATATAGGTTGACTTCTAATTGTGTGTTCATGCTAGTTGCTTGTGTTCATCATGGCACCGAGGATGAGGGATCAACTGCTAGGGACATCCACATGCAGAACTTTAATATATCTCTTGGAAGTCAATCACCATTGGAAAAGATAACAAAGGCAGTGATTAGATTTTGTTATAAAGTAGCAAAGATAGTTGTAAGAAATGGTCGACTTCCCATGGTAATGCCTATGGTAATGTGAAGTCACTATTATAATGATAGTGATAAGGCAGTGCTTAAAAAAGAAGTTTAAAAGTTTAAATTCAAAGGAGGCCTAGCCCCCCCATGAAGCATCCATATAAGACAAAATGTCTTATTTAATTTAGACATGAAGGATGTGATTTAAAAGTAATGAAGGATACAATAAATGGTGCGATCTATTTAGAACCATATGCTATGATTTTATTTGGAAGCCATTTAACAAACAAAAAGTAATTAATATATGAAGGAAGCAATTTTTTATTGCAAGGTAGTGCAATTTATTTAGAAATTCATGAGATCTACATTCTTTGGGAGCTATTAATAAATGAATTTAATTGCTAAAGAGTTGTAGTTTAGAAGAGGTGTGATTTAGTGAGAAGTTGCTCCCTTTGGTGAGAGGACATATCAATTCAAAAGGGTCATCATGCTTGAAAAGCTATAAAAGGATAGTGGAGATGTGTGTTGAAAGGATGTAAGAAATGTAATGGATATCCTTTGAATATAAGAGCAGATATAGAGGAAGAGAAGGGGCAGAAATATGAAGTGTAATTTTGATTTATTCTAGAAGGAAGTATGTGTGAATGCATGAAAAGAAAATGAGCAGATTTGTGAAGAAAAATATTGATATACTTAATGATAAAATTCAAGGAAGATATTGACAAAAGATTGGATCAGACTTATGAAAGAGAAGTGTGCATGATTTATAGCAAATTTGTGAAGGAGGGAAAGTACATGTGTGTGAACCTAATTTTAAAAGAAAAGAACTACATCATACAAAATCAAAAGTGGTAATCAGATTGTGAGTAAAGGAGAATAATATCATCCATTGAGGAATTTGTAGGTTGGTGCTTAGAGTTTACTATCTCTTACTGAGTTGGTGCTCAATTGTGAGGGTTGGGTCTATAGATTCTACAAGCAGGGATTGGTGTCTCTAGTGGGTTGGTGCTCATAAAAGAAGAATTGTAAGAGAAGTAGATTGGTGCCTATAGAAGTAGATAAATATATATAAGCAATATTTTCCATGGTTTTCTCCCGCAATAGTTTCCACATAAATTGTGTGTTCTTGTATTGAAAAATTGTTAGATCTTGTGTGATTGATAATATTGTGGTTGTTAAGTTTTGAAAAGTAAAAGTTTGTTTTATACTATTCAACCCCCCTCTCAGTATAACTATGTGCTCATCAATCAATTGTGACTTGCTTATCCTCATGCTTGATATGATCAACATCATGGACAACTTGATCATTATGATTATGTTTATTGTTTATGTGTTCAATGGGGACAATAATCTCCTCATGGGAAGGGGGCGTTGTGGCATGATGAGTAGGATTAGTTTGGTCTTCTTGGTATTGGGAGTTTGTGATAGGATGGATCGAATTGGCTTGATTGTTTTGACCTTGATTTGGTTAGAATCAAGCTTAAACATTCTTTGAATGAGCTCTTGACATATCCTCAATTGCTTTTCTGATAAGATGGATGTATATTTTTTTCCTTTAATATCTCCTTTAATGATTAGCTCATGGATATACTCCTTGATTCCTATGCATTGATTGGTGAGAGGCCCTTGATGGTTATGGATTTTATGGATCTTATGGATTATCTTCGTTTACATTCCCACATAGGTTGTCTTGTAAGGATAGTATTTCTAAGGGGATCTTGATCATGCTTAATAGGATTTGGATTAATAATATTCTTACATGGGGGTAGCTGACATTGCATGGTAATGGTAAGCAAGGGGGAATTTCTAGGGTCACTCAATCCCAATTTGATTTTACAAATTTGGTTCAACAAAATTCCCTTGTTGATGTGTAGCCAAAAATGGGGTGTTCAAATGGAATAATAAAAGAGAGGGCCCTCTTAATATTTAAAAAAGGTTAGATAGATTTCTTCTTTCTTCTAATTGGTTGATTCTAAATATCATTATAGAGGGTTGCATAATTTGAGGGTCAGGCTCAAATCACTTCCCAATTTCCCTGTCATGGAAAGAAGACACAAAAAACCCTAAGTGCCCATTTAAGTTTGAGAATATGTGGTTCAAGGATGAATATTTCCTAAATAGGGTTAAAGATTGGTGGGAGACATTGCCTAGAGTCAAAGGAACAAAAATGTATACCTTGGTGCAAAAACTTGTTGCCCTCAAACTAAGAATCAAGGAATGGAACAAAAATAGTTTTGAAAACATCTTCTTTGAAAAAGAAATGGTGGAAATAGATCTCTTAATCCTCAATGAATAATTCATTAAGGGAGGAATGTTTCAAGATAACTTCATGAGGAAGAAGGCCCTTTCAGCGTGATTAGATGATTTACATCCCAAAGAGGAGATTTTTTTGAGGTAGAAGTCAAGGGAGATATGGTCAAAAGGATATTAAAACACAAAAATTTTCACAACTCCACCAAGGCCAGGAGGAGTAGTGCCAAAATTTATTCAATCACACCATCTAATGATGTCAAGTTGAGTGATTGGAAAGAAATAAACAAGGAAGCAATCTTTTTTTTCTCTTTACTCCTTGGTAGGGACAAACCCTCTAGGTTAACATAGAAGTTAGACTTCATGAGGATAGTTCCTAGGGTTAACATGGATGCTAATAATCAAATGTTAACAGATTTATTTACTAAATATGAGATCAAACTATCTCTTAATCAAATGTATGTGAGCAAGACCCCATGTTTGGATGGTTCTCAAACAACTTTTTCCAAAGATATTGGCACATTGTGGGCAAATAGGTGGTAACAGCCTGCAATGAGTCACCTAAATATAGGAAAATATTGAAATCTATTAACTACACCTTCATCACTCTCATTCTAAAAAAGAAATCTCCTAAGTCATTTGCATATTTTACACCAATATCATTATGTAATACCCTCTACAAGATTCTAGCAAAAATGTTAGCAAATAGATTGAAAGTGGTTCTCTCAGCTTTAATCTCTAATGCTCAAAGTGGCTTTATTTTGGGGAGAATCATATCAAAAGGAATTATCACCACCCAAGAGATTATTCACTCGATCTCCAACTCCAATAATAAGAGTGTGATTATGAAACTGGATATGAATGAAGCATATGATAAAGTGAATTGGAGATTTCTAGTGAAGATTTTGGAAAATTTTAAATTCTCTTTATATTGACAAGAGTTAATCTTTGAATGTATCTCTACTCCAAACTATTCTATTCTAGTTAATGGGGGCTTGTTTGGTTTCTTTTCTCCTAGAAGAGGAATCTACCAAGGAGATCAACTATCTCCCTACCTATTTTTCTTGATGGTAGAGGTGCTCAGAAGATGCATCACCCAAGCTAATTTAGATATCAGACGGATTGGAATAAAAGCCATTGAAGACTTTGAGGCTTTCACTCAATTGCAATTTAAAAATGATACAATAATATTTGGGGAAGCAAGCACAAAGGAAGATCATACAATTAGAAATATTTTACATTCATATTTGATAGCCTTGGCTCAACAAATCAATGCACATAAATTAGAGGTGTTTTTCTTCAATGTATCTCCAAGATCACAACATAGGATTACTAGACTCCTAGGATTCAAACACTGTCTAGGAATTCTATTGTTTGAAAGTGCCTCCAAAGAAGTGATCTAGAACTCTCTACTATATGCATTCAAATATAGACTAGCATCATGGAGAGGAAAATGGTTGAGCTTCATGGGGAGAATCACTATGATAAAATCAATATTGGCTACTCTTCCAATTTATCAAGCTTTTTTATTTTAAAATCTCTAAAAAATATTATAACAATCATTAACAAGATTATGAAATGCTTTATTTAGAAGGGAATAGAGGATAAGAAGAAATTCCAATTGATAACTTGGAATAAAATCTATTTACCTAAGGAGAATGGTGGTGTAGACCTAAAAAATCTGCATTTTAAAAACATGGCTTTAGGGGGGAAACTTCTTTGGAACATCTATGAAAACAAAAATTTAGTGTGGAGAAAATTTATGAGAAAGAAATATTTAGAGAGTTCAATGGAGGATACTAGAATCTTCATGACTAGGAATCCACCATTAGGCTCACACATCTAGAATTTAATCTTAAAATGAAGGCATATTATTAGAAATCATCTATCATGGGAAATCAATAATGGGAGAAAATCCCTCTTTTGGGATGATTTATGGAAGTTCCACCAACTATTAAATGAGAGGGGAAACTTTGTAGAAATTAGGGTCGTCTTAGTACAACAATGGGGTTCCAAAGTGTTATGTTATGTGCAACAAACTCAATCAAATGGTATAAAATAGTACATTTGGAAACCTATTCCTAGAGAAGGGGGCTGAAATGAGTAGGTGGAAAATCTAATTGGTCTTTTAAATTAGTTCTGACTACACATTACAAATTAAGAGCATGAAATCAAATGGATTTGTTCTAGTTTGGGGATTTATTTAGTTAAACTATACTATAAATCACTTATGGATGACCCAAAGGACCCCACTATTGTGTGGTTACACAACACGCCCCATTTTACCCTAGCAAAATAGGGACCCAACTTTTTCCTTTCTTTTGGCTTGCTTGTTCCTTTGCTTTGGGTGGTATGGTAAAAACAATTAGTATCAAATGCATGCCAGAATGTTATACTATGCATATCAGGACCTCATGAAGTAGGTATAATTCTCAAAGTTAGATTTCATCATCACAAACCTTGCCAAGTGAAAGAACACAATATTCTAAGAAGGTTTGCCTTTTGAAGCACCCCAAAATTTGCTAAGATCGGGAAGTTATACCAAGTCAAAACTTGGTCAAATAGTCTTAGGGAGGTCATCACATTCCCTAATATCCCAGATATTCACTAATATCCCGAGTGCAGACTTTACAAAAGAAAAACTCAATGTTTGCACATTCGCTAATGTGCAGACGTCAAATTTTGACCCAAGAGGTAACAAACCGTCAGGGTACATGGACATTCCGTGAGGGTGCACATTCAATCCTAATATCTCATATATTTGTTAATATGCTAACTTGCCTAAATACAATGAAAAACACTAAAGGTCAGTATATTAACTTAATCTCCAAACATTCGCTAATATGACAATGACGTCATCTGAATTCATTCTAAAGAGACTCAAAAGGATGATGACGTTACCAAGACCCCTGAAACATGAATGCCATCACATTCCTTAATATCCTGAATATTCATTAATATCCTCACTTAATACAATATCACTACAAATCTCAACATTCAGACACTAACTCAATGTCCTGACTTTCACTAATGTGATGGTGACGTCATATTAGAAGCAATCTAGACTATCATTCAAGATGATGATGGCAGCCTCACTTTTGGACTTGAGGGGGATGATTCATACAACCCAGATATCTAGATATTTATTAATATCCTCATACTCATTCTTGGGACCCAAAATGCATAGATTTCCAAGTACCAATAGGATGATGCCATGTGGCATGTTGACTTTTCCCATATGGGCATTTTGTAATGTCCTAATATTCAATTTTATACCTGTGGGTTGTCAAGACCTGATTTTCACTTAGTTAACATGACCAACATCATGATGACGTCACCTACATATGCATATTCCAAAATGATCTACATATTGTTTAGGCATCCAGATACTTTTGAATATGTAGATCTAGTACTTAACGCCATGAAATGGTAGGTGAATATTTGAAATCTAGAATCTTATGGCACCACCTGTTATAATCTTAGAAACCCAATCTCCATATCCACAGATATGAACCATTTAACATTGATTACACCCTAAAATCAATCTATTAAACATATATGTGGTGATTTATGGTCATTTTACGTTCATAATGCATTCAAAGAAAAATTACAAAGCTCCAATGCAATTATGACCGTAATTACAAAAATCTGCAATCTCAATGGAATGGAGTATACATCAAATGATGATGGTGAAGGGTAACATTGCACAGTAGATCCACACATCCAGACACTAATTAATCAAGGTTTAACTATGAAAGTTAGGTATGTAACTTGAAACCCTCGTTTTGTCATTTTTGAACAGTAAAAGGTTAAACATTGTTTACCTAGGGTAAATTGGTATGTATATGCACATGTTCATCTTTTGTAATATGATGAGCTCCATGATATTTAGAATATCAAATGAATAAATCCATGGATCACATGTTAGGTTAAGATGCACATATTGGTCATTGCAGGAAAACATGGAGGTATGCAAAAATAGATCTGATACAGAGTTCTTAGCTCCTATGTACATACAACCCAATGTATCTACTTTCAAATATGGTCAGATAGGTTATACCCACCCAGGAAGTACCAATCTGGATGCATGGGTAGCTAAATTGGAGAAGGGTAGTGGGAATCCCCTGCTTATCAACACCTACAATTCAGGGATGTGGCATGTTGAAGGATTTCCTTATGCTATAGAAGCCACTAAGCTGATAGCAAAATGTTGAAGCAATTATAACCCTAATACTAGGAGAGTGGAGAAGCATGGTTGAGTGTATGCTAACTTTTCAATTGTAGGCATGATAGCTGCATTTAATCTACCCTCAAGAGGCTCCTGTTTATACAAGATAAATCTAGAAGCACTAGAGAAAAAATACAAAGGCAGTTTTAAGGACTGTAGGAAGATCATGTTTTTATGGAGAGCTCATGACAACACTTATAAGGCATCCGCTAAGTTACTTATGAACATGTATAAATTTGACTTCTTCCCTGAGATGTAATATATGATGGTCATGCTCAGTAGGATGAGGGGGAGATTACATTCAGGGAAGTTTGAAGATTAGATGTATGGATTAATGAGAATGGTGGAAACCACGGACCAACAACCATAGTGGGCATCGCTTATTAGTAACAGTTTAGATGAAGGAATGAAGAAACTTGGTAGTAAGGCGAACCTATTTAGTATGTCTTCTTATGTGGTATATGCTTGTGCGGCTAGAGGAACATTTGATGGCCTGCAGACAATCAACAGGGTTAGACTTAATCCTGGAGAGGTGAATATTTGGGACCACGATCCACAGCTGGAGAGCATCCCTCCAACATTACAAAAAAGTCAATGACTACTTCATTATGCACCTAGTTTAGATGATGGAAGAGGATAGAGCAAAGAGGTTGAGCATGGAAGCCCAAATAGTAGTGGGTAGGAATGGGACATGGTTCATCCAATTCCCTACTTTAACCTACATCAGAATAGAAGGTTTCAGTGGGTAATCCCTAATGTTGTCCAAGTATCCAACAGACAAGGTCATACTAATGGAAATGGCCAAGCAAATAATGCCTTCACAAGAACCATTCACCAAGAGAAACAAGAAGCCAAATGTTTTCTTTCCTATTTGCATTGGGTGGTACATGTGCCTAGATGTAAAAATAGCTAAGGAGGTAGTAGGAGGATTATAGTTGATGCATTTGCAGCTTTTCTCCAAAGCCAGGAAATATGATCCTTACAGAAAGATGGAGAAGTGAATATATAAGAAACTTGTACATTAGATACATTTAGAAGCTTATTGGGTAGATTGCCCTGATGATGTGGAAGTGCGACGGAGGAGCTATCAAAGGCTCACATTGAAACAAATCTACACTTTGGACTACATACCGGTAACCCTACAATTACATGAAGAGGATGGGGTGATCATGTCCCAAGAATATGAAGATAAGAAGATATACAATGATACAATCTCCCCACCTGACTAGAGTTAGCCAGAGGAAACCTCACTAGACATGATAACGTAGAGTGTCATGCAATTGACCCAAGCCTAGGTAGATAAAGAGGTTTCCACATCAAGGCCAAAGGGGTGGCCATAACTATTGACAAGAAGAGAAAAAGACAGGAATTGGCAAAGGAATATTATGATGACTTCCTAGAAGAAAAAAGACCAAGTCTAAAAGAGAGAGCACAAGGGGCTTCATCCTAGGAGGCCAAGAAAAGAGGTATGGGTATCTGTGTTAGATTAACCCCAAATCCTTCACCATGAAAGGCACAAGCTTCAACTTCTGCTACAACATCCAAGAAGTGTGAAGAGAAACCTGAACATACAGTGGAACTAGGCAATGAAGATTTGGAAGAAAGTGAGGAGGATGATGCGCCTCTAATAAAGAGGAGAAAGAGAACTGAAGATATATTGGTGGGAGCAAATGTTCCTAAACAAAAAAGAGGGCCACCACAAGTAATGAGGGGATTTGCTAGCTGGAGACCTGATATCCTAATAAAAGGCCAAGGGGGTGAAGGGATAGCTAAAACATAGGCAATACATCGAGATATACAATATGATGTCCCCATACCCACTATAATCAAATTCAAAATACAATTAGCAAAGGAAGCTAGAGAAGAACAGAGAAAGAAAGAAAATGATCAATCATTGCCTCTAGATAAAACTATAGACCTCACTGATGATGAGGTGGTAAAAGAGGTAGCAACTAGTCTGATGGAGACTTTGGTGAACAATACTGCCATGACACCTTAGAATACTCCTAAAGCACAACAAATCAAGGAGGTAGAAGAAGAAGAGGTTGGTACTCTAGAGGAAGTGGCCAAGGATATAGGCCTAGAAAGCTTGATTGGCAAGGTCACTAGCACCACAGTAATTGATTTATCATATCAAGGGGGTGATAATGAAGATATGGAATAGATGGAAATTGAGGAGAATTCTACTATGGATGCTACCATGGATACCGAAACGCATATGGAGATACCTAGACAGCCTGGGGTGCATGAGGATAAGATACAACAGGTAGACATATCTGGACAAAAAGGTCCAATGCTTATGCCTGGGTCTAAGGGCCCTAAAGATAAAGAGATGCCAATATCTGGACAGAAAGGGCTCTTAGGAAAAAATTATGATAATAAAATAGAAGAAAAGATAGATGCTGAAAATAAAGGTGATCATTAGGATAAGAGAGATCTTGACCATCATGATCCCAAGGTAGATATTTTACCACCTCAGGATGAATAGCTAGTGCAAGAGCAAATGGAGAAAACACATGAGGAAGATCATATCGAGGCACCCATGCATGAAGAGCCTAGACAAAACAAATCTGTAGATCAAGATAGATAGTGGAGGATGTAGCAAAACATGATCAGTAATAACAAACAAATGAAGAGCTTCTTGGACATGAAGAACAACAAACACAAAATACAAGGGAAGATATCTTAAAGGAACAAAATATAGAATCACATGATGCTCATATTGAGCAGACAGACCAAAGAGGGTTTGTACATGATGTGCCACATTGGCTAAGGCATGAGGTATATCAACCTCCCATTCATGATTCTTCAAATTTTTACATATCTTTATTGTTTTCGGATGAGGTAGCTAAACCAAAGAGAAGAGCTAGAGCTACCTCTGCAATAAAGAGAGACCCAACAATAGGCAAGAGAACAACTCAGGTAGTTATGCCTATTGTAGATAAAGAGAAAGGTGAAATAGAGGCTAGCAAATTCTAGATAACTATAGTGGACTTGGGATTCACTACAGCACAGCAAGAGGGCCAAGAGGCTAAAGATAGCATAGATACCCTACTTGCAAGAATAGAAAGAGAAAAAGATAAGAATAAGGAACAAAAAGAGCACATTTCTTAGATGTAAACATTCATAAAAGGATTGGTGACATCTACCAATGTCCCCATGTCAACATCTACCCCATTGGAAATACTATCACAAGATGAAATCATCAGGCTAGACGTAATGAAGCATCAATCGCAGGTGATGGATAAGTGGTCAGTCAGATTCTTTAACAGGGATGGACAAGTAATAAAAACCTCACTATAAAATTGGGAAATACTCAACACCTTGAAGAGAAAGGATGATGAAACAAAGAAAGAGGTTGTGTAAAGATTGATAAAGAGTAGCAAGCATCTGGCTACACTCATAGAGATGAAGAGGATGGATGTCAATGTCATCATAGCCAAAAATGTCTTAACACCTCAAACATCATTATGATTGGATATCTGGTATAAGGATGTTAAATTTGTAGTGGATGTTCTAAAGAAGTCTGATGATAGATCTAGGGATATTAGCGTAAAGTTGCATGAGCTTCTATCAGAGGAGATAGGAATTTTAGAAACCCTTGAGGGTGAAATTGAGGGGAAGGTAGAGAACCAGGATGTGGACTTCGCCACTAAGGCATTCAATGATAACTTTAGACCTGCATCTGACGATCTCCTTAGTCACTTCTCTAAGGGTACAATTGACAAAGTCATGCGGATGAAGGCTAAGATGGAAATATATTATGAGGAACTAGATAGCCAAAGGAGAAAATGGACAGCTTTACAAGGACAACTCAAGACACAAGAACATGCGTCTAGAAAGGCTAAGGTGTTAGATGGAGGAGAAATATAGAGAATAGTTCAAGCTTATGAACTTATATGCAGGGAGATTACCTATAGAATAAGTAAAAATCTTCCATCTACACATGAAGAAGAATAGAAGAATATGCAGAGTGCTAGAGTGATATTGACTAGGTCAACAAAACTTTGAAGAATATTCTAGAGTGACAGCTGGACTCCACAGATTAATTTCCAAATGGAAATCATGTGCCATATGAAGATCCTCATTGTTGGATATGTTGAGATGATCCTGATCATTAGATCATTTGTAACCACATCCTCTCCTTGTTCTATAAAAGGAGGTGGATTACATTTTGTATGATTATTAGAGACTTAATTGAGATCAAGTTGTTGAAATGTCAAGATTCCTTCTCAAGACTAATTGTAGATGAGCATTATTTGAATATTGAGTAAAATAGAGATAAAAATTAAAACTCATCATAAATTCTATGTAATCTTTGTGAATGTCATCTGTATATTTTAGTAACATATGTTGCGTCCCTTGGAGTGCATGTTGATTAGTGAATATTGTTGTCATTCTCTCACTTTTGAAAATTAGCATCTATTGTGTGAAGTTGTGGAGTTACCAGGCGACACATGGTTTGATTTCATCTCTATTTTAAGAAGTGTTAAAGTATGTATGTGGAACAACTATCAAAGACTCATTTATTTTAGTAAATTTAGATTTAGAATTTCATTGAATCATCATCATCATAACTACAAATATAAAAATAAATGTAAAGTAGAACACAAAATATGCTAAATTCTGTAGATACATGAAGATCACGAGCATGTTTAAACTAAGTGCATGCACAGAGGACATCATGCAAAGAATTACAAATAATGATAAGAACATAGAATATATCAACTTAAAGGCATAATATTTACATAAATTCATAGTACAAAAGTAAAATTGATTAAAGATTAGTTCAGTTTTAGGTGAATTGAGATAATTTTAGAAGAACTAATCAAACTTGGCAAATAATACTATATAACACTGATTAAGATAAAGATTACCATAAATATAGATGAATATGTACATGATATGGTCAAATAATGTAGGATTTAACCTCAATGGTTGAAAATTTATAGAAAATAGGTGAAACAAAGCATATCTAGATACAAAGACTTCAAAATTGAATGTAAGGCCCCTAATGGAAAACAACAATTCACATCTGATCAATTAAGAGATTGTAGAGATGATATTTCCACAGTCCATGATGATAGTGCAAGTGATTTCTGGAAAAACTGTGTTTGCTTTTTTGTCTCAACGCTTCGGATCACACTCATTTGCATTCTCCTCCTTTCGTCCTGATGATGGATCATGGAGTGTGATCTGAAACGTTGAGACAAAAAAGCAAACACAGCTTTTCCAGAAATCACTTGCACAATTAAGAGATTGTCAAAAGATTATGAACTAATCAACGAAGACTTGGGATCACAAATTCTCTCTGAATTTGTCGTATCTTTCAAGGTCGTAAAGTAGGAGGTGGACAAGTCAAAGGGAAAATAAATTGGGATTTATTTGTATCTTGTCCTCTCCTCTTAAATATATAATTTGTAATTAATTTCCCAGTGCCTATGAGTAGTGGCTTGCAATGTAAGATTCATGTAACTGACATAGGATAATGAATGCTAAGTACCATTTTCTTGTGTCTATAAAAGAACTAGTGGAACTACTTTGTAAGTGGTTGAGAAGATTGGGAAGCTTTTGAGGAGTGAATAAAAGCTCCATCTTTCACTGGTTGCCCTAGTTTTGGCTCTGTAAGTTTCATTTTATGTATGTTGTATGCATTCTCTATGAGCAGTTTATCAGTTTCAGATTGTGTTAAATGAATAATGTTGTGGCATGCATTTCTATTTGTTGTCTCTAGTGTTATCTATGTTTCTCTTTTGAACTGAGTTACTAATGTTATCTAAGTTCTTGAATGCACATTTGTTGTATTGCATATTTGGTTTCCTACCTCTGTTTAAGGAACAGATTAAAATTTTTAAATCAAATATAGAGAGCAATATTTGATAGTGCCTCAGGGATGTTTGTAAGAAGAGTCAATAGAAATACTCATTCTTGGGTGTTATCTATAAGGCATATGCAAGTTAAACCTTCTAAAATCTATATGTGTGTTATGATCATGGGAAATGTACAGCATGGTGAAGATTGATTCTGAACCAAAAGTTAAGGCACCAATCAACTACTGGGTAGATTTTATGATTCAAACCCTAATATTACAACCAAAAATATAAAAACAAAATTAATTCATAATCTTAAACTTTAGCATTTTAGGAGTAGGATTTTAGATACCATGTTCTCTGACCTACAAATGAACAAATGCCCAAAGCTAGCTACTTTATAATCATCATAGAGATTTGGTCTACATAAAAGAGAACATATTTTCTTAAGTATCAATACCTAGTTGAAATCAAGATTTACCATATGGGTATTAAATAAGGGAATAGCACCCTAGGTCATGTAGAGCCTGAAGTGCAGAGGAGACAGAGAGTTGGTCTCCTATTTGTTGGCTACTAACCTGAGGATGTTGTGGATGAAAGATGGCTACTTTTTAGGGAAACTCAGACAACTAGCTTGGAACACCAACAAATTGGTGACTCTGTTGGGGAATCAGTGCATTATTTTTGTAGAAAGAGTCAGAATATTGAAGAACCTGAATATTTGTTTAAGATATTGAAGGTTTTAGACCTAGACAAGTTTTGTTGTAGTATATTTGAATAAGTTTCAAGTGACTTTGTTGTTGAGGAGAACCCAGAATAAAAACAGGTTGTAAGGAGGTTTGTGCTACATGAACATCAGTCCTCTACTAAGAGGTGGCGACTCTATTTAAAGAACCTAATAAAGAATACAAAGAAGTTCTAACGCTCATAAATTCCAATTAGAGGAGGGATAATAGGTGTTGCCATTGCTCTAGATATTTCTATTTTAGTTTTCAAATAAGAGATTTTGTGAAAACCATAGTATGTGAGTTTTAATGAAGTCCCTCATCAACACTAAAAGAAGGAAAGGGTAGTGATAGTTTGGCATACTTCTGGGTTATTAATTGCAACCTCATATTGTAAGATGAAGTATATGTTTCCCATATTCCAAGAATTTTGCTCATTAGAAGATCTTAATGGTAGTTGTAATGAGTTATGTTTTTTGTAATTTTAAGATCTTGTTGTAAGAAAGAGTTGGTGAAAAATCCAACATCATGATGCACCAATGTATGTATCAGGATGCACCAATGTATGTATCCTTTCATTTCTCCAAGTATAACCATGACAGGTGATCAGCCCCATCCATATGCTCAAAGAAATTTCAGCATTGAAAGGTATAGAGCTATAAATTTTAAGGGTATTTGTGGTTTCCCAAATGTCATACCATCTGAAATCAGAGATAAATTACCAAAGTATGATGGTACAAAGAATGAGTCTGCAAATAAACACTTGCAAGAATTCAATAATCTAATGGATGACTATGAGGTAGATCATGAGGATGTGATCATGAGGCTATTTGTTCAGTCTTTGAAAGGAAATACAAGAGATTGGTTCTCTTATTTACCGACATGCTCTATCTATACTTGGGATGAATTTAAGGTAGGTTTTCTGAAGTAGTTTGGTGAGACAATTGATGCAAGATCAAAAATCAGTAATTTTATTGGCATTCATAAAGAAAAGGATGAGTTAGTCCCAACATTTAACCTAATATTTGCAAAAACATTGAGGGACATTCCTGAAGCTATTAGACCAATTGATGCAATAAGTCTGGTTGTTTATTTAGGGGATTTTGACAGAAAAATGAGCTACCAATTGAGAAATAAAAGTCCTATGACTTTGCATCAAGCTTATGAAACTACCATGGATATTGAAAACAACTAGAAATATGGAATGTTCAAAGGCTACTTATCTACGAGTGTTTGTGAGCCTAAAACATTTTATATTGATGAAATGTGTAGATTAGAAAATAGTAATGACTGTCAAAGAACCTGCATCCCTAATGTCCCAAATTATACATCAGTCCATAGTGTTGATCATGTAGAGCCCCAAACAAATTGTCAATAAGTTGCATGCAATGATGATCCTATGGTTTTGGTTCAGGCTCTCTTTGACATGAGAAGACATGAAGGAGAATCAAGGTATTCTTTATTTTCTAGAATATTGAATACCTATATAGATATCCTTGTGGATCTCAGGCCTCATGAAGCTTCATGTATTGATTTATTTTGTGAAATGTATGAATCGGGCTTAAGTTTATTGCCTCAGGAATTGAAGCCAAGTCTTGTTTAGATGGCTGATTGGATAGACATGGAAGAGAATGATCATATTCATAATGATAAAAAACTTCTCATTGCTAATCACACTTGTCCTATGACTATATATGATTCAAACAATGATGCAATATTTGCAATTGAAGAAGACATGTTCCAAACTGAGATTATTTCTCATGATGATGAGGAAAATATAGTAAAACATCCAAGAGATGTGGTATGTATTCCTAAAACTTACATTCATGAAAATTCAAATACACCACATACTAAACTATTGCAAATGCATCAAGTGATAGCTTTCCATGACACATCTAATAAGGAGGAATCATGTTATCTTAATCATAGTCTTGCCTATGTTGAGGGCCACGTTTGTAATGATCATGATATCACTGGGCCTACTCATATGCTTTCAATTCATGAAATGGATCACACTGAAGAGTCTTATCTTGGATGAAGATGACATTAGCGTACAAGATGTCAATGATGTGAGCTTGCTTTCATATGATCAGATTATACCCCATGCTGAACATCAGAATGATACATTATTACCATCATCTGGTAGTAGTCTTATGGAACCTGAGGAGCTTTATAACCATTCTATCTCAAATTATGTGGATATGGCAGAAATTTTAAATATGTGTGCTGAACAATCAGAGGATGAAATAAAAGACAGTATTGGCTGCTGTGATTTTAGGGTTCATTGTGATTATACCTATGAAGAAGATATTGACTGTGGCATTTCATATTATAGTGATGTTGAGGAAGATTTGGAAATCTGTGTGGAGGAGGTAGAAACATTTGTAGTAGAAATGAATATAAGGCAAAATCCCTTATTTAATGAGCCTCCTTTCTCATTAGATGATAGAAATGACAATCCTATCTTTGCATATGACTAGGAGTATGAGGAATGTGAAGTAGAGCAACCCTAAAGGTCTGATGCATGGAGAAGCAATGTTGAAGTTGTTCAGCCCTATGAGGATGATGATTTGAGATTTGAAAAAAGTCTTTTTATATTTGAAGATGAGCTTCCTCTGCAGGACATTAGGATGCATGATAGAATTGGTGAGCCACCTGATTTGAAGGAACGCAGCTCCTTGACAATTCAAGTTGAAAGGAACTACCTATGGATGAGCATTTTCTATCATATGAAGGACAAATTTTAGATGATCACTCTGTTGATGTATTTCATCCTTTTACCTTTGATCAGTGAGATCCATCAAACTCAAAGTTGGAGTATGATTGTAATATCCCAAAGGAACATCATGTTGAGGTACTCTAGGAAGGTGTTACTCATGAATGCTTAAGGTTTGATATAAATGTGGTAGGTGAAGACAATGTTACTAATGTTGTTCATCTAGTGCACTATGAGTATTTTCACTTCTTTGCTCAGTTTGACAAAATTTTAAGTGTCGAGGAAGCTGACCATGCAGATTATTATGTCAATTGGGATGATATTTTGGACCAGTATGCTATTCTCATGTTCTATGAAGATACATCTCAATCATGATTTAAGTGTACAAATCAGAGAGGCACAAGACAGTCTGGAGGTGACACATTTAGCAGTCTGGATGAACAGGCATTCTAGGGAAGCATTTCAAAAAATTTCTTGAAATGGTCTAATGAAAATAGGGTATTTGGTAGGGGGAAATACTAGTTTTTCATTTTTGGTGGCCCGGGGCTACCCACGAAAATTTGTAGGTAGGTTTTTTATTGCAGGTTGGAGCATTTACACAATAGCTCAATGGATTCAGCACATGGTCTACATCTCAGAGATAACTAGAATCTCACCATGCCTACAAGAGGCATGCATCCCCAAGCATGAGCCACTATTGGCACCCTTAAATTTTGTAAATTTGAAGTACCTATTTCCTCTTGACGTGTTGATAGAGGCTAGGTTGACATGCTACTCAATCTACCGTGGAGCTCACCTTCACCGATTAAAATCTTGCAACATAGAGATCATCTTACAAATTTGTATGGTAGGAAGTTTTTTGGTACATATGGTAACATGGTTGTTTAGTTTTGTACTTCTAGGATGAGTTTTGATGGGCTATTTAATTCTTTTCTGACTGCGACCAGGCTAGATTTGGTGTTCCAGAAAGTTCCAAATCTCACAATTCTAAAGGTGACCCATTTCTCTTTTTGGTCAAAAACTTCTCCAGTTCTAGTTTCATCAAAATTGAAGACCATATGATGTAGTATTTTAATGTGTTTTGGTCACAGGAAACACATTTGGCAAACCAGTTTACAAAGGAGGTCCCTAAAAAATTTCAACGATGAGGATTTTGAAGAAATGGATTTGTTCTAAATAATTAATAATGGCCCTATGCAAATTTTCATAGCCTCTAAATATACAGTGTGCCCGCAGTGAAAATGCACCATTTGCCTAGGAGGACGGAGGAGGAATTAATCAATCATCATTTTTCTAAAGTCAAAAAGTACAAAGTTTTGAAATATTTATGGGAAAAAGTAATATTTTAATGGGAAATATTTCAAAATAAGCATTGGTTTATAATGTTCGTACTTTAATAAAGGCAAACAAAAGCATATTGGGGCTTGTCACATGAGCACACAGCCCATTCCTCCTTCTCTCTATGTGGCTGTGTTGGTGCGATAAGCCACTTCTTGTTACATCCCCAATTTACAATTAGACTTAATCATTAACTTTGCATGATAATCAGGAAGATTAATCATAGTTAATTGATTTGATATTGTGGAAATATGTGATTTTCTTTTTGATTATGAGGTTAATGACTGATGTTAACTACTTTTGTATAATTGATTTATATTATCGGATATGGTAATGATGCACTGATCATGGTCTTGTGGTCCTAAGTGTGAACAAGAAAATGTAACGTCCTTTGAAGAAGGAAGGAGAGTATCATCCTAGAGGAAGGGTTAGGCATTAAGAAAACAAGGTTGATTAGTCATCTGAGTATTGGCTTCTATGTCCTTCCAAATCCCTTCATAAGTTGTCATGAGTCATGTCTCCTTTCTTAGTAATTATGTTCTTTGTGAGTCATTTTGTCAATGGTGCTATCACGACAAGATATGATAACTAGACGATGTTCCTGGAACATCATCACAAGTCAAGAGATAGTCATGTTAAGAGATGAAAAGATCTCTCGTTATCCTATTTGTATATGGGGATATTATTTCCTAGTCATTCGACTAAGGGATATAGTCAATTTTGTGGGAGTATTACTCAACCCTAACAACTGACAATCTTGTTGTGTATCATTTTTTTATTTCATTTCTTTAGTGATAATTCTTAATATTATATATGTATTATTTAACACTTATCATTTAGTAAGGATGAATATATATCTATAAGAGGGAACCTCTTTAAAGGTTGACATCAATAATATTGTGACTATTTTTAACCTATTATTCGATATTATCAAATAGTAATAAATTTGTTGAATAGTTGGTTTTGAGGAGCGAATGGGAGCTTTGAGCTCACCCTTCATAGGTGAATGTCACCTTGGACGAGCCATATAACGAGGAAGCTGACCAAGTGGGGTGGTAGTTTCCCACCCAAATCAGCATGCCAAGAATGACTTGATAACAAGTTTAGTTATCATTTTGAAAGAAAAAGGATTCATATTTTTGGTGAGTGTGTTTTTTCTTAGGGTGGCAAAGCTTTCTAGGAAATGCTAGAAGAAAAGAAAATCAAAGCAGCTTGAAGTGGAATTGGTCTGGGATTGCATTGCATTCAAAAGACTTGTTCAGGTAAGATGGTGGATGATGTTCCCATTTGCTTTCAGAGTAATAAGTAATAACTGTGTTAAACTTCCATAGTGCACGTATGGCATTATGTTTCTTGCTTTACAGTTAGCACAGTGGCATGAGGCCTATGAGGCCATGCCCATAACCTTTGATATTATCTTTATAGTCATGGCTCAAGGATGATACGGCCGAGCTCATATTTGTATTAAAGAATTATTCTTTTCAGAGGTTTGAGGCCTTATGGCTGAGCCATATCATGTTATAATCTTTATTGAAACAAGGCTCGAGGCTTTATGGCTGAGCCATCTTACACTGTAACCTTTACCAAAAGAGGCTCAAGGCCGTATTGCTGAGCTATGATACACTATAATCTTTTGCTGAGACTAAGCTCGAGGCTTTATATCCAAGCTACAATTGCATTATGTTTTTATTGTGACATTAGCTTGAGGCCATATGGCCAAGCTGTATGGAGTTATACATCATGTCTTGTCATCTAGTGTGAAGTGGCATGATGAGTTGTCACTCCACTTGTAAGGTGACTAGGATGGTCAACTCACTCCATGTGGAGACATGCATCCCTTTTGTGTGGTAGAGATTTTTTGCCATGTGTCAATATCTTGATTAGTGTGTAAGTAAATCTTGACTGAAACAGTTATGACAGATTCTTTGACAGAATCTATGACATGTAAGAGTCAAAAATAGAAGGTTCTATGACAGGTGAAGACATGTGTCACAAGGCATCTTGGAAGAAGGTATCTTTGGGTACCCCAAGGAGGGTTATGACATGTTGTAAGGGAATATGCTATTTATAGCCTATTTATGATAGATTCTCTTACATCTATAAGATATGATAGTTATGACGGATTCTATGACAGTCGGTTGGTACGTAAGAG
Source organism: Cunninghamia lanceolata (assembly GCA_027924645.1). Lineage (NCBI taxonomy): Eukaryota > Viridiplantae > Streptophyta > Pinopsida > Cupressales > Cupressaceae > Cunninghamia > Cunninghamia lanceolata. The sequence continues at coordinate 14,985,610 of BSBN01001048.1, forward strand.
CATCTATCATTGTCCAACTTGGGAATAAGCAACCATTTTGGGATGGGGTGATATGCCAAGTGTCATGACCATGCTGTAGTGTTGGACAAGTGTCCCTAGGCATGGGTTTTGGGCCATGAGGCCAAGTTGGATGCCCATTCCAAGATATGTTCATTTTTGCCTTGAAAACATCATTATAAGTAGGTGCTTGGAGAGGAGATGTAGAGAGTGATTAATAGGTATTTTTATGCTGCCAGTTTGTATCCAGATATGAGTGTTGAAGACTCCTGAGAGCTTGCAGTACATGTGTATTGTAAACTATTACAATTTTGATAATACATTGTGCAGGTTTTAGAGTGTGGGGTTTTTCCACCCGATAAGGGTTTTCCCCACGTATATCTTGTGTCTCTCTTCTTATGTCTTACATTCTTATGTTGTTTACTACTACAATATCTTTGTTGTTGTGTTAAAAATTCTATAATTGTAAAGGTTAAAATGAATTTGCACTCATCTCTCCTCATTAGATTAGTGTAGGAAGCGATTTCTGCACACCTAGCTTCCTTTCAATAGTATACAAGAAAACAATCTTCTGGACAGTATTCTCTCTATCCTTTCAGAGGAAGACAACAAGGGGCTACTGGACCCTATCACTGAGGAGGAAGTCAGGACAGTTGTGTTCTCGATGGGGGCTTTCAAAGTGTTGGGGCTAGACTAGTTCCCCTTGCCTTCTTCTCAGAATTATGGGAGATAGTGGGTTATGATGTCATGACTGTTGTCAAGGACTTTTTTAAGACTGGTAAAATTCTCAAGTAGATCGATGCCACGTTCATTGCGTTGATTCCCAAGAAAAGTAACACTAAAAGTATGGCTGATTTCTACCCCATTAGTCTATGCAACACCATATATAAAATTATCACCAAGACTTTGGTCCTAAGACTTCAACCTCTGCTGGATAGTCTCATCTCGAATTGCCACAAAGGCTTTGTCCCAGGGAGACAAATTATGGATGCTGCTATGTTGACCCATGAGATCATCCACTTGATGGAAAGAAGTAATAGTCCAAGTATGACTCTTAAATTGGACATATCCAAAGACTATGACAGAATCTCCTAGGAGTTCCTAGTCAAAGTCCTTAGGAAGTTTGGGTTCAATGACAGAATGCTCAACCTAGTTATAGAATGTGTCACCACTGTCAGGTATTTGGTGTTAGTGAATGGTACTCCTCAGGGGTTTTTTGATGCTGGTAGGGGTATCCGACAGGGAGACCCCCTTTCCCCTATCTATTCATAATGTTGGTAGAAGTTCTGGGAAGAAACATCCTTGCCCACCTGGATAGTCACACCCTCTCTAGTGTCAAAGCAACGTCCACCTTAAGACCGTCGGCTATCCAACAGTTCATTGATGATACTATGTTTTTCAGGGTGGCTTCGGTGGTAGATACCACAAGATGGAAGAACTTGCCAAACACTTATGTGGAGGTGTCTGGGCAATGCATCAATTATGAAAAAAGTAAGGTGTTTTGCTTGAACACTCAGTTGGATTTGCAAGTTAAGGTGAGAAATATTCTTTAGTGCAACCAGGCTGCCCTCCTGGCCACTTACCTGGGTTTACCCCTCACAATCAAAGATGTGACTCCGACCTTCTGGAATACTATTCTAGAGTACATCCAAAAGAAAATGGAGGGGTGGAAAGGTAAACTTCTTAGCCAAGATGGTAAACATCAACTTTTAAAGGCTTCCTTGCAAGGCATCCCCACCTATTTTCTTTCCCTATTTAAAATTCCTAGATACATGGAAGAAAAATTAGAAAGGATCCAGGCAACCTTTGTATGGACTGGTGTGGAGGAAAAGAAGAGGATTTTGCTGGTTGGTTGGGACAGAGTCTATCTTCCCAAGATACAAGGGGTACTGGGAATCAAAAAAATTTAAGAAATGAATAAAGCTTTACTTACCAAAATTGGATGGACTTTCCTTAAGGAGGAGAAAGACTGGGTTCATATTATGAAAGCTAAATACCTACAAAATGGCCCCAATTTAGGTATTATGGATAGAGATACCCTTCCCAAAGGTTCTATCATTTGGAACAAAATGACCAAAACTAGGAATACGCTATCCCAAGGCATCAAATGGAAATTGGGTATGGGGGATAAAATCAGGTTCTGGGAAGACAACTGGTTAAGGGATGGCCCTCTATCTGATTGAAAAAAATAGGACCACTAAGGAGAGAGCGATTAGCTTTTTCGGCAGTTTGGTCTACAACTACATTTCTAGCCATTCCCACGGCCTAATAAGATGGAAGAACCTCTCAGATTGCAGTAATACCTAGGCTGAGAGGTTGGAGTTTTAGATTTTGCAAAATGAGCTGGATAAGCACATAATCCCAATTTTTCAAGGGGAAGATGAAATGCTATGGGGTCAGGATCAAAAAGGAAAATTCTCGGTAAAATCAGCTTACCACCTGCTAAGAAACAGTGGACCGAAGAGTCAGTTCTGGAAGAGCTTATGGAATAATAAATTGTTACCAAAAGTCAACTTCTTCTAGTGGGCTTTGTCTCACAATAAAGTTCTATCCATTGATAATCTCAATAAAAGGGGCTTCCAATTGGTTAATAGATGTGTTTTGTGTCTTAAAGAACAAGAGACTATGCAACACCTTCTCTTCCACTATGAGTTTTCTAAAGAATTATGGGGGAAAACTCTTGAGAATCTCAACTTGGAATGGGTTTTCCAAGAAAACTTAATGGACTTCACACAAAGCTAGAGCTTCCCCTTCTCACACCCTAGGATAAGGGAACTATAGAGACAGATACCCCCCACTCTGGATGGAGTGTATGGAAGGAGAGAAAAAATCATATCTTTAGAGACAAAGCTCATTCTACTAATGAGGTTTTTTTCTCCTTTTGTAGGGTGATGGCTAAGAACTTGTCCCCCTGCACTCTACACTTGGCCGCAAAACCTCCTACCCCAGTGGAAATATAGATTGCCAAGAATTGGAAACTGAATGCTGACATGAACAAGGTGGGTAATTCCAAAAAGATGGCTAGACTCAACACTCTTTGGAAACCCCTCCCAAAGATTGGATCAAACTCAATTTTAATGGTATGGAAAAAAAGAACACCAGGCTGGCTAGTGGTGGCAGGATTTTTAGAGACTGCCTTCATTGGGGCTTATGCGGAGCTTTAGGTATCCAATCCAATAATGTTGTTGAGGGATTGGCTCTATTAAAGGGGCTAAAAATTGCCCACTCTATGGGAATAGACAATCTGCAAGTGGAAGGGGACTCCAAAATCATTATAGATGTAGCCCTTGGAAGGTCTATTAGTGGTTGGAAAATGAAGAACATTACAGAAGATATTATCTGCTTACTTTCTAGATTCAAACAAAGGGAGGTTGGGCATGTGTACCATGAGGGAAATAAAGTAGTGGATGGTCTAGCTAACCTGGCACAGAACATGGACACTTGGCGTTGCTGGAGAATTAAGAATAACCTACCGTAGTAGATTCAAAACCTTATTGACAAGGAGCTATGTCCTGCCCTTAGTCACCCATGTTTATAAACCCATATGCTAGGGGAGCTTGGGGCACTAGCTGGGATCCTATTTCAATTGGCAGCTAGACCCACATTCCAAAGATTGGAGTGCCACAAAGTTGTTGTGCTAGATCACCCTTGTTAGGGAAGTGTCACATCTTTGTCATAAAGTGAGCTTGGATGGCCAGTTGGAATTTTGTATTAACTACCATCTAGACTCACAGCTCAAAGGTCAGGGTCCCAAGAGGTTGGTGGGCCAGATCAATATTGTTGACCAGTACAGGGTTTTGTCTCCATAACAAAGGTTGCATTTATACCATGCTGAGATGGAGGCCTGAGGAGGGGTCTCGCATACCCAAGCATGTGAATTTTTGTGACTCCATCACAATGCTGCCTTGCATGAATTATAATGATGAGCATTCTTCCCTCATTTATTATGACAAGAAAGAGAAAGATTGTTCACTCATGGTGAATATTAGTAAGTACACTACCTACAGCGTGAGAAAGGATGCGATTATCATTGATTTGAGATTTATTAGTAAAGTGAGGGAGTTGAGATTAATTGCTAAGTTTAGAACTATTGTCTACATTGCTAAGTTCTTTTTTGCTTCCTACATTCCTATTTTGAATCAGATCCACTAGTGTAATATGGGGGATATAGGTCACGCACAGAGCTGGAAACTTGTGAGGAATTCAAAAGAAACTAGACAATTTTCCATATTTACCAAGAGGGTGGGGTTTCTTCTTATCTAGAGTGTTTACAAGGATATGATGAGAGCCTTTCTATTTAGTTTCTTTTCTCCTACGAGGATAGGAATGTCAAGATCTGAGCTATGAGTTTTGATATTTTAGAAGAAGTGATTGGGTTAGCGATGGGGATGCCCATTAATGGAACTAAACACCCTAGGAAAATTAAAGTGTCTGACACTAAAGGTATGATGCCTTTTCTCAAGCCTGGAGAGGTTCTGTACAGCCTTTAGGGGGAATTCGATAGACAACTTCTACCTTAACCATGGGATGAGGTATGTTATATGATAATGAAGTACTTCACTTTAGAGGGAAGATTTAGGAGATTCTTCCATTACCATTTCGTGCTACTAAATCATTTTAGGCATAGCAAAGTCATAAGATTTATTTTTTATTTACTTGCATCTCTGGAAACTTCCATTATGACTGCTAAAGAACAACATGCTATAGATTCTAGCAAGCCTGAGATCCTGCTCCACTAGGGGCTTCTAATGAGACTTTACAAATTCTATCTCTCTTTCTTCCCTCCTAAAGCCCTCACTCATGTTAGGGTCGAACCCCTTCAGTCGCCTAATTCTACCCAGGGGAAGGTTAATCTGGTTATAATAATAGAAGTCACCCCTGCTTCTTATGCCACCTCCATAAAGACTGGAAAGAAAAAGTCTACAGCGGCCAAAAGCCCTAAACCCACCATGGAAGACATCACTCCCAAATCTCCTGTGATGACCCCTGCTAAAAGAAAATTTTTACAAGGAAACCCTACCTAGGTGACTCCTCAGAAGAAGAAGAGGGGTAGCCTTGAGGAAGAGAGTGGCACTAACAGTGGGATTAAGGCTACTAAGGCTACTATGGTGGTAGAGGAAGTTAGTTTAGAGGAGGGTAGCGATGGTTCAGATAGCACTGGTGACAAGGACTATATTGTCACTGATCGCAAACCTAGAGTACCGTCAACCAGGAGATTGACAAGACTCGCAGCCAAGCTTGTCTTTACTCCCCAGAGGAGGGCTACCTCGATGGTGGAAGTTGATATGGTTGAGCCATAGGTTAAGGAATGGTCTGAAGGAAAGAACAAGGAGGATTTGGTGGAGCCACAGAGGGATAAAGGTTCTAGGATAAAAATAAGAGGGATTTTGTTGAGCAATAGGGTGTGGAATCAGAAGGTAACAACAAAATGGCTATGGTGGTGGCTGAAAGGGAACAAATGGGAGGAGAATTCTTAGTGAACAAGAAAAACAAAAATGATAAGATGGAGGTTGATGATGAGGGTCCCAGCAATTTCCCCAAGTTCAATGTTCAAGGTTCAGAATCTGTCAACTCTGAAAAGGGGAAAAAATGAATAGGTAAAAAGAAAAAAGGTGGTAAGAAGACCAATAAATACAAAGATATTGAAACCCTTTTGGCTAGACTCAGTGATCTGGAGTGGAAGTTCAACATTCTGGCTAAGTTCTCGGCTAAAGTGATGCATAGGTCTGCCACCACTCTAGTAGTTCTTCAAGGTGAGGAGCTTATAGGCCAAGGGATGAAGGACAAAAAACTGAAAGAGTATAGGATGTCTTTGAGTTCTTGGTGGATGACTGGGATACGATGTTCAGTTAGCCTTTGGAGGCTTGGTCTGCTGCCAATCTCTTGTCTTTCTATCGTGTCTGTGGTTTCCTGTTGCATTTTGTCTATGTTTTATTCGCTCAAACTATGATGGTTTTTCTTAAACTGTAATAGTTTTTGGTGTGCCTTTTTGGTTGTTCTGTACTAGGATCAGCACCCTTTTATGCCGCTTATCCATAAAGATCTACCCCTAATTTTTTTTCTTTTTCAAACTAAAACAATGATCAACAATACTAACACAAGTTAACATAAGCCAACTAAGCCACACACTTTTTAATCACCTAGATCCCATAATGGGCAAGGTGAGAGCATACAATTAGTAGGCTACAAAATAAAGTATGCAAACTAAATCTATGCTTCATCCACTGCGGCGGGCATCTACATAATGTGGGGATTCACCACTTTCAGTGGGTAAAATAACAAGAAAAGTATAATGCCATCCACTTATTCAGTGGGAATAGTCCACTTTCCAGTGGGTAAGGAAAATAAAGAAAGTTTCATTCTCCACACTGGCAGTAAACCATCCAGGGGTACTTAATGTGAATTGAATTACAATGAAGTACAAATATACTCAATTTAATCAAGATCAAGGGCACCAGAATTAGCATTTGATGAGCAATTTTCCGTGAAGATCATTGATTAGATACATACCTTGCATCATGATTATCAAATATATTATCCAAGGACTAATTGAAGACTGCAATCTTGATAAAAATTGACTGAAACTCTGATTTTCAACTTGGTCGACTATTTTGGCACTGTACAACATAAAATCCTAGCATAAACTCCAATCCAGTAGCATAACATTATCAATTTCTAGCATAAACTCCAAATGAGCTCACTCTTCTTTTAAAGGCACCTGGGAGTTAGAAAAAGATCATTTCTTGAAAATAGAACCTTTTTCTCCTCCAACTTATAAAATAAGTCTATTTCCAAGTTATGTGCACACATTAAAGTGACTAGGGAATAATAAATAAAACATTTCTCTTTTTTCCCCTCAAGACATAACATTAGTCACTTTAAATAATTTGACTTTCTACTTTAGTGCACAATAAATAATAAAAATAACATATTTAATTATCAAATAAAATAAACCTTACAACTCCAATTTTGATAATTAAACTAAACCAAAAGATCAACCACAAGTGATCCCATACCATCCACTAGCCGATTAGGATCATGAAATAGTCTAATGGCCCCTTCACTAATTAGGCTCAGAAAAGGGACATTACAGTCCTCCCTCCCAAAAATTGCTTGTCCCCAAGTAATTACAATATAGGATGTTGTAAGATGTGTTCTTCTTCCCATGTTGCATCCTCAAGAGGAAGATTTCTCCATTTGATTAGATACCCCTTAATAGTCTTCTTCCTCAACACCCGCTCTCTCTAATCAAGAGTGGCCTCAAGTATTAGTTCAAGTCTTCCTTCATCATTGATAGGTGGCAACACTGATGATGGTACAACATTCTGTCCAAGAGCCTTTTTAAGGTGAGAGATATGAAAGATGTTATGTATTTTGCTATGCTCAGGTAATTCCAACTCATAAGCAACCTTTCCATGCCTACCAATGATCTTAAATGGTCCATAAAATCAAGGCTTCAATTTTTCAGCCCCACTCTTTTTGATGGAAGACTGTTTGTAAGGCTGAAATCTGACATATACCATGTCCCCCACTTCAAAAAGTCTCTCTATATGCTATTGATTAGCGTATAACTTCTACTAATTTTGAGCTGATCTGATATTTTCCTTCAATGATTTCAGCAAATCCTGGTTGTCTTGTGAAAACTCTTTAACTCTAGGAACTCGACTATCACCAAACAACATATCACCGAAGCTAGAAGCTTCATATCCATACAATGCCATGAATGGGGACATTTTTATTAACATGTGATAAGAAGAGTTGTAACAATACTCGCCAACATGCAACCATCTTACCCATGCCTTTTGCTGGCCCGAGACATAGTTCCTAAGATAACCTTCAAGCCACTTGTTAACTATCTCAGATTGTCCATCCATTTTAACTCCCATATCGGAGCAAAGGCACTTGTTAACTTGCCAAAGAATCTTAAGTGACTTTAACAGATTTCCCCACTAAACCAAAGGTTCGTATAGTTATGCACCACTTATCACCTTTGCCACTAATGCTGCTGCAAAAATTATTTGGAGCTAGAACAAAAAGCTTGTCTTGTCTTTTTGCAAAGAATGAAAATAACACAAAGTGCTCATGACATCATATCCTTACATTATGCCAAGTCTCATATCCTTGTAAAAACACATTACCAAATTTGACATCATTGCCAAAAATGCCAATTGGGGTTAACATATAACAAGTCACATAGCCACGTGTCAATATTGTAAACCTGGGATAGGAGGATAAAATGGACAAAAAAAATTACTTGCAGATTCAATTTCTTTTCAACCTCAGAGTTAGTCGTGCCATTTGGAACAGCTAAACTAGCATTGCCATTTGCAGCTGCTTTGGCCTGAACGCCAGTACAAAAGAGAAAAAACCACATCCAACATTCAAATTATACAGTTAAAACTTAACACTTAAAGAAGGACCGTACAATGCTAAACTTAATCGGAATCACAAAATGTTGGCAAATCCTGACCTCTGTTATCAAGTAGTTGCTAACATGGGTAGAAGCTGACAATTTTGTCACATCAGTTTCATAAAATACTTCATCCATCTTCTATAAATGACCCTCATCAAAATCTCTGTCATAAAACAAGAATCAAGAAAAATTAGAAGATATCCAGATGCTACAAACACAAGGAATCTTACACATAAAGAAGTTCAACCATTATTCCCTAAAACTTCAAGTGAACTTCTCGCTTGGCTGGGAAAGTAAAATAAAGAATTACATCCATAGATAAAATCATTCCAAGATCATATTACTTACTTTAAAAAACCATCTCTGACATTGCAAGCTACATTTCTTGCAACACATAATATTAGAAGCTACATTTCTCGCGTTCGTAGCATGGACTGGCGTCAGGTTTGTCTGAGGGGTGGCGGGCTCGTGTGTTCCTCTGTTTTGGCGGGGTTGCTTGGTTGGTTCCTGGTTCTGCTTTGCTCGGTGGCGTTGGGATGGTCTTTTGGTGGTGGCTGGGTGTCGGCGCTTGGCGTGTTTGATGGTAGTTTTCTCTTGGTCTCATTTTGGTGGCTGTTTTCTGTGGCTTAGTCTTGTTTCCTACTGCATTTTTGAAAATCTTCTATATCATGTTTTATCTGGCCATGTCAGGGCCCTGATATGTAATTTTCTGAATATCTATTAATCTTACGAATGTTGATCTTTATGTATAAACTCTTATCTTTTAATTTATGGGTGCTCTGTCACCTTTTTCTGGTTAAAAAAAAAACACATAATATTAGTAGGGGAACAGTTTTCTACTGTACAAAGAATGCTGATTGAAATCAATACAATGCAATAGAAAGTTTATCAAAGCAATCACAAATTAAAAATAGAAATCAAAGAACCTATGCTAATGGAGCATAGTAGGGTGCAAAAGCTGGAACAACATGCACATGTGATTGCTCTATATCCTCCAAGACCTTCAATCGATCATCAATTACCTTGTAATCTTTGGATGGCAAATCCCTTTACGTAAGACATTTAGTAAAGACTTTCTTAAACCTACAATACAAACATATAAAATAAAAGCACATTTAAAAAAGCAACACTTAACATCATATGGTATTTAACAATGAATGTAAATATTGAAATCACAAACAATAGAAGTATTATCATAGGAGAGAAAATATAATTCTATTCAATTGCTGAAACTCTGGACCTCTGAAATTGAATTTATAGATCTTCATAACATAATAAGGTGTCTTGTTTATTGGTTAGAAATGTTTATCTAGCTTGACACAAACAACACAATCACAGAGCTCCCTAAGACTGATTAAGCTTGCCTCGCGATCAAGAAGCCTCCACATCTCCAAAGCATAATCTTTTTCTGATACTGTGCAAACAGAAACCTCAAAATGCTTGCGCCCATTAGCAATTAAGATAATTTCTTAATTGTTCCTAGGATGGGAGTATCCTAACAAGGACACTACGACAGAACAATTTAATTTAGATACCACTCACCTTTTTAGGATACGCCCAGCCTGGGAAGATTTAAGAAATTATCTGATTACTAATCGGGGCAGTTTTGAGGTTTTTGTTTGCACAATGTTAGAAAAAGATCATGCTTTGGAGATGTGGAGGCTCCTTGATCCTGAGACAAGTGTAATCAGTCCTAGGAAGCTCCATGATCGTGTTGTTTGTGTCAAGCGAGGTAAACATTTCTAACCAATAAACAAGACACCTTATTATGTTATGAAGATCTATAAATTCAATTTCAGAGGCTCAAATTTCAGCAAATGAATAGAATTATATTTTCTCTCCTATGCTAATAGTTCTATTGCTTGTGATGTCAATATTAGTAGGGGAAGTGGCCTTAACTCAAAAAGATCACATCAAATATCTAAGTTAATAAATATTAATATATATGCATTATAACATTGTAAAGAAAGTATGCACAACGTATACTTACATTTTTTGATTAAACACTTTGACAATATTGTGAGAATGGGGTCAAGATATTCTCCCCCTTCTCTGTCTTGCAAATATAACACAATTGTCAAACATATATAACCTGATAGGATACCATAAAGGCATCTTAATCAAAAATATACTAAAAAGAGATAGTTAACCACTATCATATATATATATATATTCACCTCATATAAATAAAAATAATAATGACTATCTACTACATCTTGATGATGGTCGATCCATCCCTTCTAGGTTATACATCAAAACCTATACTAAAGGAATTTGATGTCAATTTGACCACTATTGAATCAAAATCCAACATAGACCAATAAAGTTGAAGTCAACTTACCAATCTCACGGTTCACAAAACTGAACAAACACGAGACTTAGATATCAACAAACTATTATTTCCATCTGTCTATTCACTTCTCTCTGATGATGCTCTCCCTTTCTTTTCCTAGAGGGCAGAAAACCTATTTTCCTGGTTACATTTGTAATCGACCAAACTATGATTAGTGCATCATTAGTTACTTCATATACATCATGAATGAATAATCATGATAACATATAATCACATGTCTATTTCTAAACATATAAATTCAAACTAATTAAATCATTTGATTTATCCTGACATCTTCTCATTTGTCAAATCATTAAATCATGTGAAAATTACCTACTAATTACACACAAGTAAAAAGTAAAACATAGTAAAAAATTAAGGATGTGACATATCTCCCCCATAAGATTTGTCATCATTGATGATCCAATGTATCAAAATTAATAACATGATAAAGTTTTCATTCAAATTTGAAAAGCATAAAACAAATGAGGAAATCTCTGATGAAAATCATGATAATCTTCCCATGTAGCACTATCCTCTACATACTGGTCCCACTAGACCTTGCATTGAGTAACCTCTCTGTTATGTAAGTAGAGCTTTTGAACTTAAAGCACTTTGAGAGGCTTGATCATGACCACTCTTGCGTCCTGCACCTATAAATCATTCCAATCAAGAATATGATTATCACCTATTATATACTTTTTCAAACATGAAACATGAAAACCATTATGCATCTTGGCAAGAGCTAGTGATAAAATGATTTTATAGGCAACCGGATTGATCACTTTGATAACTTTGAAGGGTCCTACATATCTAGGAGCTAGTTTGGAAGACTTCCCAAATGTTATGGAACTTTTATGAGGTTTGACCCTCAAAAGAACTTATCTCCTACTAAGAATTGCCTTGGTGTACGTTTGGTATCAGCGTAACCTTTTTGTCTATAATTAGCTTTCGCTAGTCTATTTCTAATTTCCTTAACATGTTCCATTTCTGCCAACATTTATGGACCAATGCTTATCCTGCCCTCTGGCTTATCCTAGCTTATAGGAGTTCAACATCTTCTTCCATACAATGCTTCGAATGGAGACATCTTAATAGTAGAATTGTAGAATTTTTTATAAGAAAACTCCACAAGTGGTAGATACTCTACCCACTTGTATTGCTAATCCATACAATACATTCACAACAAATCTTCAAGAACTTGATTTACCCTTTCTGTCTAACCATATGTCTTATGGTGATAAGCCAAGATTATATTGAGTTGATTTCTTAGCATTGAAAATAAAGTTTGCCAAAATTTTGAAGTCATGCATGCATCCCTATTTGAGATAATCTTCTCAGGAACTCCATGTAATCTGAACACTTCCTGTACAAACTTTCAATCTATAACTAGTGCTCCATCTATTAAATTTCTAGCTGTAAAGTGCGCTACCTTGGTGAGTTTTTCTACCACTACTAAAATAGCATCATGTCTATTCTAAGACATTGGAAGTCCTTGCACAAAATCTCTTCTAATAACCTGCCACTTCCACTTTGGAATATCGTGTGGATACAAAAGTCTTGCTAAATGTTGATGCTCAGTGTTGACCCTTTGGCACTCTAGACAACTAGCTACAAATCTTGCAACATCATTCTTCATTCCTTTCCAGAAATAAAGAGGTTTCACATCGGCTAGGAGTTTAGTCACTCTTGGATGACCTGAATATGGTGTGGAATGAACTTCCTTCCCTACAAGGTTTCTTAATACTACCAAATGTGGAATATACATCCTTCCTCTATATCTTACAAGCCCATCTAGTACAAAATAGAACCCATCATACCTCAAATATTGAGGATTTATAGAGAAATCTTACTTAACATGCTCATAAAATTCATCACCTACTGAATTCTGTAAAACCAAATCATTGAAGTTAGATTGAATAGAGACAATCAACAAGATATGTCTCTGCTAAATTAGAACATCCACCACATGATTCTCTTTTTCCTTGATATAATTTATCTCAAAATCATTGTCAAATATCAATTCTAACCATCTTCTTTGTCAAGCATTAAGATGGGGTTGGGAAAATATATGTACTTAAGACCATGATGATCCAACTTTAACTCAAAAGGCTTTCCTAACAAGTAGTGTTGCCACACTTGCCAAGCATGCACAACTGTGGCTAACTCCAAATCATTAGGAGCATAATTTTTCTCATATGCTCTCAACTTCTTGGATTCATAGGCTACCACTCGCTCATTTTGCATAAGCACTCCAGCCAAACCTTCTCCTGAGGCATCGGCAATGACAACAAATTGACTTTCCAGATTAGAAGCTTTCAATACTAAAGCATTTGTCAACCTTTCTTTCAACTGGTCAAATGCCTCTTAACATTCTGTTGTCCATTCGAAATGCTTTCCTTTTCTCTGAAGCGAAGTGGTTGGGCTTGCAATCTCAGAAAAGTTCAAAACCAACTTCCTATAATATCCTGCTAATCCCATTAAAATGTGGACTTCATGCACATTCTTTGGCATAGGCCACTCAAGTATAGCCTTTATCTTTGTAGGGTCTATAGATATTCCTTCAACTAATATAATATGCCCTAAGTATTCTATCTCTTTTTGAAAGAAAGTACACTTAGAAAGCTTCACAAACAATTTATGCTCTCTTAGTCATTGCAAAAATATTCAGAGATGTTGCAAATTCTCTTCCTCATTCTTAGAGTAAATAAGAATTTCATCTAGAAACACTAGAACAAATTTGTCCAAGCAATCTCAGAAGATACTATTCATCAAATTCATGAATGCAGTAGGAGCATTCATAAGTCCAAAAGGTAAAACTGTGAACTCCTAATGCCCATATCTAGTTTTGAAAGTTGTCTTATGAATGTCCTCATCTTTTATTCTTAGTTGATGGTATCTAGATCACAAATCGATCTTAGAAAACACTGATGCACCCTGTATCTGATATAAAAGATCATCACTATACGGTAAAACATACTTATTCTTTATTATTGCTTTGTTAAGCATATGATAGTCTATAAATAGACACTAGATTCCATCCTTCTTTTTAACAAAGATCGCTGGGACTTCCCAAGGAGAAACACTGGGTCTAATCAATCCTTTATCCAATAGCTCTTGAAGTTGAGATTTCAATTTCATCAATTCTGTAGTAGTCATATGATATGATGCCTCTGAAATTGGCTCCAATCCAAGTAAATATCGATTGAGAAATCAAAATCTCTCTAAGGAAAGGATATTTCTCCAAAGATATACCTATTGAACACACTAGAATATTGAGAGGGGGGTGAATTAGTATCCAAACAAACTTCAAATCCTCTGGGGTAGATTAAAACTTAAACATTACAGGATTAACATAAATATAAAAGATCAACACAATGCACATAACCACATAACACCGGATATATCTGGAAAACCCCAGAAGGGGAATAACCACAGTGAGGATTAACTCACAATATATGAAGCTCAAAAATTACAACTTTGTTTTAGGGCTAGAACCCAAGGAAGCTACTACTCCATGCTAACTTTGTTTTAGGGCTAAAACCCAAGGAAGAAACTACTCCCTAAAGATTTTGTTTTAGGGTCACTCCCAAGGAAGATACTACTCCCTGAAGACTTTGTTTTGGGGTCACTCCCAAGGAAGCTACTACTCCTTGAACGAAGAACAAACTCAAAAATGATTACAGTATGACAATCCTTCTATTCCCTGAAGCTAACAATGAAGCTCACACCTTTGATGATTGCAATTTTTCCTCTCCACTTTTCTTCTAATGATTGGATCAATTAGGCACTCTCTTCACTTCCCCCTTGTCACAAAAATGTCTTCAAGATGAATCAGGATAGCCCTTATTGCTTCTTCTCTTTCTCCTTCAGTCATACATCATGATGCATATCATTTTTAAATTCTTCTCTTCATACACTCTTATTCTCATTTCCATAGTCATACCTCACCTAGATCAACTAGGTTTACAATATATAAATGACATTACATTGATTTCATTACAAGTTGGCCAATACAACAAGACTATTATAATTTATGTAAGTCAGCCAGAGATCACACAACATAAAACATGCATAGGACAAGCCCTATCATGAACTACACTCTACTCCATAAAGAGACACATACCTTGAGGATCCCAACACATGCTTAGTTCAGTCCTAAACATTCTTCAAAGCATCATTCTTCAAGAAATAACATCTGCATACTTCACAAATTTGAATTAGGTAGCCCTTAAGCAAGAAAACATGAATCTTGTAGCACATCAATCTTCACAATCTTGGTGGTACTCATGAATGATTAAACATTTTTTGTTATTCTTCTAGATGAGTCATTAGGACCTACACAACATCTCCAAACACTCCTTGAACTCTGCACAACAACACCTTTGTGGTGTACATTATCAACATTCCTCCATCAACTAGGCAAGAGAATAACCCAACAACACCATCAATTTGGACCACAACTAGTTCCAGAGATAGCATAAAACACCTTGTGGAGCAATAGGAAACATCACAAGATCATTCAGGGTCATCTTCCATCAGCCAATTTATGATTTCAAGAAGCAACAAGTTGGTGCACATCATCAACATATATCTTGAGAACAACTAGGCATTTGGAACCATCTTTATCACTTCTGTCATTTGAAAACTGAACTTGCACACCTCCAAACCACATGAAACTACAATGTAGTGTGCATTCAACATCTCTGATCATGTTCACAAAACTGCATGAGCAAACCTTTACTTGTGGAGGAATGCAGAGCATTCCAATCAACCTTCATCATCACATTATTTTACCAAAGCACAGAACGGAACTCTGTCACTTGTAACTTCCACTGCGGAGGAGCAAATGATCTGAAACTTTTGATTTAGCACCTTTACATCATACTTATCTTAACTTTTAAACCACATGACCATATCTTCAAATGTGGAGGAATGTGAAGAATTTTACCAACCAGTCTTCAAAGTAGCTTCCTACATTAGAAACCTTCATCGACTTTCGGAGACCAAAACCTTCATATAAAACAACATATATCCTTAAGAACAATGGGAAGTATCATACAACATGCCATAGGTCATCAACAACATCTTCTCAAGCTCAACATATCTTCTAATTCCCATCTTAATATATCATCATTCATCTTAATGCTTATAATTTGCATCTTAATATATCATCATGAAATTATCTCTGCTAACCACAAGCATGCTCAATACAACTTTACTTGACATTAATCAAGGTATGACATCCAACCATGAGCATTAGCAACCAACCATGAACATCATTAGCTAACCATGAACATTAGTAACCACTTCTAGCACACCATCAACATATTATATCATCATCATAAGCATCCAAACATAGTGTTGACATCAAAGACAACCACACAACCACGTCAGTGACAAACTCATGTAACATATGTGCAATGCTCATTAGTGTTGACATCAACGACAACCACACAACCATATTAGTGACAACCTTATATGTACAAAAATCTCCCCCTTTAGCATTGATGACAACAAACATCTGCTCATTACCCCCCTTTGACATCAATGAAAAAGGGTAACTTCTTCTCCTTAGGACACAAGCTCTCCTTTTCAACTTTATCCACCTTTGAAGTACATACACTCCTTCTTGAATCAACTCATTGACTCCCCCTATCAGAAACAACCACTACCTACTCCCCCTATCAGAAACAACCACTACCTACCCCCCTTGAGAGGTAGCCACCATCATTCGAGGAAAAAGATATAGCATGAATTACTCCCCTAGACAAATGCACCTACTATGCATCTAGAAAGAAGATGGAGGGGAAATTACCCCTTCAAAGATACTCAAAATTTGTTTCCCTCTTAGTTGTTGTCCTTGATGTCAAATACACAAACTCTTAGGTTTGTGTTGGTGGCACAGTGACAATTGTATTTGTATCATGACAATTGGCATATGGTTGACTTGATATTCATGATGTGATGATATCTTGATGGGGTTCTGACTTGGTATTGATAGAGGTTATTGGTAATGGTATGGTACTATGATTTACTATGATAAAAATCACATATTCTCATGGTTCTTGATATATGGCAGGTGGCAGACTTTATGATCTCATGACGAACATGATATGGTATCTTCAAAGTTGGTGCTCATGGTAACAGTTGGTTTCTATAAATATCAGGTCCTCTTGATCACTTTCATTTCATGCACAGTTGGTTGGTATATTTCATGTGGTATATTCTTGACATAGTTGTATTCTATGTTCTCCATATGGTTTTATCCTAGTTGGTATAAGCTCAGTCAATTTGGTATTGCATAGATTCACTTTTGATTCTTGAGTATCAGTTGATACTTTACCAAGGAAAATATGATATTGTATTTAAGTGCATTACATGTATAAAGGATCATAAGGGCTACAAAGGTCATCATATGTTCATTGCATTAGGATGACTAAGGGTTATTAAAGATATTTTCCTATCATTTGATTTGTTCACAAGGGGGATATTTGTTTTTATTGTCAATATTGGCTTACCTTATTCGGAATCCACACTCTTGTAAGTTGTCAATATGCATTACCTTGTGAATGTATTAAAAGTCACTCTTAAAAAGGCTCAATGTATCGGGTTTGTTATGAGCTTCACTTGTTGAGCAGGTCTTAGCATTTGTGATAGGTAGAAAGGTGATTGAATAAATCTTGGTGACCAGTCCATTCTAGGGCAAACCTAAACTCTCGGTGGCTATGATGTTTCAAGCAAAAAGGAAGTTTTGTCATTCATTTTGTAAATTTTAACTTTGGGAAATATAACTCCGAGCTAGGGTTTGAAATTTCAATGGTAATCATAGAAAGTTATGTAGATTTCAATGGGTATCTCCATGTGGTTGAAGGGTATCTGAGAGATTTGACTATGATGTTCAATAGAGGACTAAGCTAGTTCATTGTCAACAACTTTCTTGATTTCAAACAATAGGAAGATGGTTTTGTATGTCAGCCCATTAGGTGATTTTGTTCCTTATTTGTTCATTCTTTTTACAAAATCTTAAGCTACAGTTGATAAAAGGTAATTTGTGGTTTAGTTGAGATAAACAGTTGATCTTGAGCCTCTCTCTATTTATTGTTTGGTTTCTTTTGAGTAATAAACTACATGCAAACTTGTCTTCGAGGGTTCTACTGATAATGTCTTTAAAAAGAGGTTTTGTCTTTATCCATTTAGTTGGTGGTTACAAAACTATAAACATTTGTTTAAAAGGTCAATTGTGATACTTACTCTCTATTGTATGGCAATGACACTTGAAGGTCTTTATATTCTCAAAGTGGGTCGGTTTGACCACTCTTTCTTGATAGTTATTGATTCAGTTCAAATCTACTTCATAAGGTTCATCTTCTGATACAAGTTGGTTATGGAAAGAAACAAAAGGGCAGTGATAAAGTATTAAAGGGCATAAGATGAAAAACACTAGTGAGGATATTGATGTGTGTGTATCTTACACTATCATTAAGGTTATAGTAGAATGTTGAGGATTGGATTGTATCAAAACAAAGTAACCCTTTGTATTAAAATGTATTATGCATTGCATTGATTGAAATAGCCAGTGAGGAACAAATAGCTAGTGAGGCATAAACAGCTAGTGAGGCATCTATATTTTCTAGTTGAGCACATTTTGATTAAGCTAGTGAGGCATTTTGTGGAGTGGTTTTTCATCCCTAGAGTGTTTTCCACTTGTCAAATCTCTATGTTATGGTTACTTGTTTTGTTCATGAATTTATGTTCATTGTTTCATGATTTAACTGTTGCATATTATTGACATGATGCTCATCTTATGCATAATAATTTTGTTACTCATCTCTATCCAATGAAGTAATAAAATTGCCTCTATTGTTTGTCATGATAAATTGTTCTGATGGTTCATCATAGTTCACCAATAGTTGTTTTGTTCATTCATGTTCACAAGTTGATCTATTAATGCACTACAATTTATAAATGAATGTTTTGTTTTCATCATACAAGGGTTGAAGTTTATGGCTGGTAAAAGTTTATTAATTATTGCCAAAAATAAGTCTGTTTTATGAGACACTGATTCACCCCCCCTTCTCAGTGTCTCTCGTACTCCAACAAGTGGTATCAGAGCCTAGGTTGCCTATAGAAGTCTAATCAACTTGGGTAGGTCTTGAGTGTGGAGTACAATGGATAAGAAGAATTGAAATAAGGTGTCAAATAGAGAAAAGAAAGATGCTGATCAAAAGATGGTAAAACAAGCCTGAATTAAGCCTAGCAATGATTTGTTGTATATGTCATCCCTGAAAAAGAATGGTTTTGTAGTTGAGAATTTTGATAAAAAGGAAGAAATCATTGTGAATGAAGGAGAACAAGAATTAAATGAAAGAAAAGATGTTTTTGCTGTTGAGACTAATGATGAAGAAACATACCTCTTTGTGGATGAAGATGAACAAGAGTTTGATGAAGATGATTGTGAAGTTGATGTTGAAGGAGAACTTGTGTGTGCCCTAGATACAATCAAGCAACTTAGTAAAGAAATTAGGAGATTAAAAGACTAGCTTCAACAAGAGAAAGAATCCAAGGACAAGGTATATTCAAATTTTAAAGAAGTTTCTTTAGAGTTTGAAAATGCAAGAAATCAGATTGCAGAATTAAAGAGTCATGTTGATGAATCTAATAAATTAATTATCAATCTAAAGACTAAAATTGAGGAAGCAAAAAGAATAATAGATGTAACAAAATCTAACCTTGAGATTAAAAGAATTGAAAATCTAAAATTATAGGCTGAAACTATCAACCTTAGAAAAGATTATGAAGGTCTCAAGATTCTATCCAAGAAATATCAGGAGTTTGAAGAAAGCACAAACAAGTTACATGAGATGTTGGGAAAACAAAAGTATCATAAGGATACTATTGGTTTAGGGTATGAAGAAGGGGAGTGTTCCAAAGTTAGACAGACTCCTAGAAAGAAAATTGATTTAAGTTATCATGCTGCTGCCCCTAAAGGCAAAATGCAAAATCAAAGGAGAAAATTTAGAAGAACTAGTCCAGCAAGACAAGCCTATATTTACAGGCATAATTATTCATTTAATGGTTATTGTTACACCTATAATCATTTTGGACACGAAGCAATTGATTGCAAAAGCAATCAATCTAATGCTGATCTAGTGTATTACAAGTGCAATAATATTGGTCACATACAAAGAAACTGTAAAATGTATAGAAGATATGATCCTGCATGGAATCATAATATAAGTGCTCAAAGAATGTCAAAAAAGTATTATCAATCATTTGATTATGATTACAATATAGTTTGTTATTTGTGCAACTCTCTTGGTCACAAAGCACATAGTTGCAGAAAAGCATCACCTAGTTTGAAAAGTTGGAAAAAGAAAGAGGCTGAAAAATTTTGGAGGAAGAAAGAACCTATAAAAGTTTGGAGGCAGAAACAAGGTCAAGAGAAGATAAATCCTAAACTTGTGCATTTTGTACAAGTCACATCATCAGTTGCATAACATGTGGCATGAATTTAGGGGGAGTTGTCCATGTCCTATCAATTATCCAAGAAGCTTCAAGAAGAGATTATTTGGTCTTGTTTTGTTTATTATGTTTTTTATTCATGCCTAATAATTTTTGCTAAGATTCTATTCATATCTTTTGCTCTCGGTCATGTTTGTCAAACTGTTCTTTGGATGTGAAGGTGTAGGCTTGTGAAGTTATATTGTGATCAATGTTTGTGATGGTGGTTACAAGGTGATTAAGTAGGCTCCATCATGTTAAGTGCATAGAAGTTGCAGGATAAGTTACAAGACAGTGTCTTAATCTGATTAGAACAACCTTTTGTTGGAAGTAATTCTTAATGTTCTGATATACAATGACTGACAGTGGTTCTTGATGTGTTGGCTCTTGAACATTGTTGATGCTCTTTCTCCAGTAATTTTTTCTTATTTCTATTATGAAGGTTCAGTGGAATAGTACAATGAGATATCATTGGTCTTGGAAGTTAAATATCAAGGATCAGAGTTTTTCACTGCATGGTTGATTGTGTTTTATGCTCTCAAACTACATCATGCATATGTCTTCATGCTTTGGGAGTTTGCTTTATGATGCAACATGCTTTACATGATGAGATCTTGGGATAGGCTCATCTTTACGGGTTGATGTACTTTGCTTTCTACTATCATTGTGCCTAAATAGTTTGCTATATGATACTCAAGATCTTGAGAAGTTTTGAACTAGTGTATTGCGAGGCTCAATGTTCACTTTGGTATTTGATGATTGTTTACAGTGCAAGGTATCTTTTGCATGATATCAGAAGGAATGTCTTCTTGATCACATTATCCTTTATCTTAGAAAGGATACATTCAATGGTTGGCTTTGTTTCTTGGTAGCTCACCTGATAGTGCAGTGTTATATAGTACTTCTAGATTTTTTATGACAGTAAATTTTTGCTTTCTTTTATAGTAATGATCTGGTCAGCTTTCATCTTTTCTTTCCTTGATGATTTTATAGTGTCATGGAAGTTTGTTAGATAGTAGTGAAAGAGTTCTTTGACACAGTGAAATATTTAGATGGTATTCTAGTGCTTAATATTTGATCATTGATATAGTGTTTTTGATGTTGCATAGTGTTGGTTTGTTTTTGTAAGAATCTTGTTGCAGGTATAAACTATGGCATTTATCATCTTGACAAATGCTTGATTTGGAAGTGGACAGTGATCAATTTAATTTAGATTGATATAAGTGGTCAAGGATATAATGATAGTACTAAAATTGTGTTTTATGATGACACTCATGCCTATCTTGTGGTGAGTTGGTTGGTTAATTTTCTTGGTTTACTATCAGTGCAGTGAATGACAATATGCAGTGTTAGATTCATGTTTAGTTCATATCAATCATGTCTAGTACGCTAATGCCTTTGGTGTTCATAAGTGCTACTTCAGGATAGTCAAAGATTTGGTTATTACATTGATGTCATGGTGTTCATTGTGAGTGTTGATTTGATATTTGATGCTTGTCAAAGTTAGATGACATTTTATGTTAAAAATGATGCATGGGATCTTATAGAAGAGCTCACAGGTTGTTCTCTTGGCTCTTGATTAATTGATAAGTGCAAAGCATGGATTGCAGTTTGTTTTTGTAGTATCATAGTGAATGGTAATACATATTCATGTTGTGTCAGTACCTTCTTTTATAGCACATAGTGAGAGTGTTTTTCATTTCTTTGTTCTATGACAGTGATAGAAACTACTCTGATAACAGTATTTGGTTACAATCTATGATAGTTTTTACAATGTTCAATGGTATGACAATCTTGACAAAGTTTATGCATGTAATTGGTATGTTGCAGTGATAATGTAATGTAGTTCAGTCTTGTTGATAGTATGTTTATAATAACTAGACTAAGTGCTAATGTGTGGCCATTGCATTACATAAAGATCAATGATACTTGATAGGTTAGAAAATGAAGCTTGATGGTTGGGTTGAACATCACACCATCTTGTTTGCTTCTCATGTGTGATGTTGGTGATCAAGAAAACCAAGTTGGCAAATATAAGAGAAAATAGCAAACAAATGTGCAAAGGTAGTGTTGCAAGGGGGAAGAAAGTGTTAAGATATCACAATGCATTAATTGTAGTAAAGAAAAAGTTCTTTCATTTGCTAGAGGTTGAATTGGTACCAAGTATGATCAGTTTTCTTAGTGTATGAGAGTGTCATGGTGCTTTGGCTTTTTGTTGGATCTTTGACTATGATTCCTTTGGTAACATAGAGATGTGATATTGCTTACAATGATATTTCACAGAGCATTATAATGTGTTCGGTTGATACTTTGATTCATTGGAATAGTGGTATATTCAATTGTTATCCTAGTACTTGACACTTGTTCACTGATATATGCTATGCATTTTGATGATTTTGTTTGGTTCTTGGTGTTGGTGATAGTGATATTCTCTCAGATGACACTTATTTCTTTGGTTTTTACTTGACATCTTCAGTTGTTCTCCTTGTTTTGATACATGCTCATTTCTATGGTACTGATAGTGTAGTTGTTTTTTCAGGCCATTCTGAATGTTTCTGCTCCATGGGATAGTCATGGTATGGTTTCCATTTTTTGTTTATCATTTCTGCAGCATGTTGGCTTATGGCTTTTGATTTATCTTCGAGGCAATTGCACAATTCTTCCTCCCTTTGTCTTTGATACCAAAAAGGGGGGGAGAGAGAGTTGTGTTTTTGCCATCAAGAACAAAGGGGGAGTTTACTGCCCTCTCAGTTGTTGTCTTTGATGTCAAATACACAAACTCTCAGGTTTGTGTTGGTGGCATAGTGACAGTTGTATTTGTATCATTACAATTGACATATGGTTGACTTGATATTCATGATGTGATGATCTCCTGATGGAGTTCTGACTTGGTATTGATAGAGGTTATTGGTAATGGTATGGTACTATGATTTACTATGATAACAATCACATATTCCCATGTTTCTTGATATATGATAGTTGGCAGACTTTATGATCTCATGATGAACATGATATGGTATATTCATAGTTGGTGCTCATGGTAACAGTTGGTTGGCCTATATATTAGGTTCTCTTGATCACTTTCATTTCATACATAGTTGGTTGGTATATTTCATGTCGTATATTGTTGACACAATTGCATACTATCTTCTCCTGATGGTTTTATCCTAGTTGGTATAAGCTCGGTTAGTTTGGTATTGCACAGATTCACTTTTGATTCTTGAGTATTAGTTGATACTTTACCAAGGCAAATGTGATAATGTATTTAAGTGCATTACATGTATAAAGGATCATAAAGGCTACAAAGGTCATCACATGTTCATTGCATTAGGATGACTAAGGGTTATTAAAGATATTTTCCTATCATTTGATTTTTTCACAAGGGGGATACTTGTTTTTATTGTCAATATTGGCTTACCTTATTCGAAAGCCACACTCTTGTAAGTTGTCAACATGCATTACCTTGTGAATGTATTAAAAGCCACTCTTAAAAAGGCTCAATGCATCAAGTTTGTTATGAGCTTCACCTATTGGGCAAGTCTTAGCATTTGTGACAGATAAAAAGGTGATTGAATAACTCTTGGTGACCAATCCATTCTAGGGAAAACCTAGACTCTTGGTGGCTATGATGTTTAAAAAAAAAAGGAATTTTTTGTCATTCATTTTGCAAAGTTTAACTTTGGGAAATATAACTCTGAGCTAGGGTTTGAAAGTTCAATGGTAATCATGGAAAGTTATGCAGATTTCAGTGGGTATCTCAATGTGGTTGAAGGGTATCTGAGAGATTTGACTATGCTGTTCAATAGAGGACTGAGCTAGTTCATTGTTGACTACTTTCTTGATTTCAAACAACAGCAAGATGGTTTTGTATGTTGGCCCATCAGGTGATTTTGTTCCTTATTTGTTCATTCTTTTTACAAAATCTTAAGCTATAGTTGATAAGAGGTAATTTGTGGTTCAGTTGAGATAAACAATTGATCTTGGGCCTCTCTCTATTTACTGTTTGGTTTCTTTTGAGTAATAAACTGCATGCAAACTTGTCTTTGAGGGTTCTGCTGATAAAGTCAGACAAAAGAGGTTTTGTCTTTACCCATATATTTGGTGGTTACAAAACTATAAACATTTGTTGAAAAGGTAAACTATGATAATTACCCTTTGTGGTATTGTAATGACACTCAAAGGTCTTTATATTCTCAAAGTAGGTTAGTTTGACCACTCTTTCTTGACAGTTATTGATTCAGTTAGAATCTATTTCAAACAGTTCATCTTCTCATACAAGTTGGTTATTGAAAGAAACAAAAGGATAGTGATAAAGTATAAAAGGGCATAAGATGAAAAACATCAGTGAGGAGATTGATGTGTGTGTATCTTAGACTATCATTAAGGTTATACCAAAATGTTGAGGATTGGATTGTAGCAAAACAGAGTAACCCTCTGTATTAAATTGTATTTTTCATTGTATTGATTGAAATAGCCAGTGAGACACAAACAGTCATTGAGGCACAAATGGCTAGTGAGACACAAATAGCCAATGAGGCACAAATAGCCAGTGAGGCATAAATAGCCAATGAGGCATCTGTATTTGCTAGTGAAGCACATTTTGATTAAGCCAGTGAGGCATTTTGTGGAGTGTTTTTCATCCCTAGAGGGTTTCCACTTGTCAAATCTCTATGTTATGGTTACTTGTTCTATTCATGAGTTTATGGTCATTGTTTGATGATTTAACTGTTGCATATTATTGACATGATGATCATCTTATGCAAAATAATTTTGGTACTCATCTCTGTCCAATGAAATAATAAAAGTGCCTCTATTGTTTGTCATGATAGATTGTTCTGATGGTTCATTATAGTTCACCAACAGTTGTTTTGTTCATTCATGTTCACAAGATGATCTATTAATGCACTACAATTCATAAATGAATGTTTTATTTTCATCATACAAGGGTTGAAGTTTATGGATGGTAAATTTTTCTTAATTGTTGCCAAAAACAAGTCTATTTTATGAGACACTAATTCTCCCCCTCCTCTCAGTGTCTCTCGTACTCCAACAAAAGTTTCCTTTGCAAGAGCCTTCATGAAAATATCTACAATCTGATCCTTTGTTGGAGCATACTCCAACTTCGCTTCTTTCTCTACAAACTTCTCTCTCAAAACATGATACCTGATTGATATATGCTTGGTCCTAGAATGCATCATTGGATTCTTGGAAATATTGATAGCACTAGTATTGTCACACAAGATAGGAATAGGCTCATCATACATTACCTTGATATCCTTCAAAGTTTTCTTCATCTAGAACTCTTGTGTATAGTAGGATGCTACTGCAATATACTCTACCTCTATTGTTGATAAGGATACTAAATCTTATTTCTTACTATACCATGAAACCAATAAGCTTCCTAAAAAGAAAGTGCCACCACTTGTACTTCTATCATTAACACAACCAACCCAGTCAACATTAGTGTAAGCACTTAGATCAAAGTCATTAACCCTTGGATACCATAAGCCATAATATGGAGTTCCCTTCAAGTATTTGAATATTTTTTCCACTGCCTTCTCATGAGTTTTCTTAGGATTAGATTGATATCTAGCAACCACCATTACTGCATGCATAATATTAGGTCTAGAAGTAGTCAAGTACAATAGTCCTCCAGTTAGTTTTAACACAAACATGGCTACCACTACACCAAAAGCTTGAACTGTTAGTGAATGGTGCCCCGGTCATTTTAACCCAGAGACCATGTGGGTCTAGGAAGGGAGGAGTTGAGGGTCACACACCTAAGCGGCAACAGGCCCCACCAGTTCATACCTACCTAGTCATAACCACATGGGCAAGCACAGAATGCTAGGTGCACCTTGTGCGCATGAAGGCGCATGGGCATCGGTGGGAATCGAACCCCTCCCCAGCAGAGTCACCAGTTAGTTTTAACACAAACCTAGCTACCACTACACCAAAAGCTTGAACTATTAGTGAATGGCACCCCAGTCATGTTAACCTAGAGACCGCGCGGGTCTGGGAAGGGAGGAGTTGAGGGTCATACACCTAAGCGCCAACACCTCCAATCATAGATCTATAAAGAGTCTGATCAACCTCTAGTGACTTATCATTCTTTCTCAAGTGACAACCAGTGACCATAAGAGTACTTACTAGTTTGGAGTCCTCCATACCAAACTTCTTCAACATCTCTCTAACATACTTAGCTTGCGAAATAAAGATACCAACATCTAGCTAAACAATTTGAAATCCAAGAAAGAAGGACATCTCACCAATCATAGACATCTCAAACTCTTTTTGCATCTCCTCTGCAAACTTCTTACACATATCATAATGTCCACCAAAGATAATGTCAACATATACTACAACTATCAAAATCATGTCTCCCCCTTCCTTGATGTAAAGATTACTACTTGTGGTACCTTTCTTGAAACCTTGCTGAAGTAAGTACTTATCCAATCTAGCATAACAAGCTCTAGGAGCTTGCTTAAGTCCATACAAATCCTTTTTTAGCCTACACACCATGTCTGGATCTTCTGACAACTAAAACCCATCTGGTTTCTCAATTTAGACCTCTTCCTCTAGATCACCATTCAAAAATGTTGACTTGACATCCATCTAATAAACATTAATGTTCTTGTGAGAAACAAGGGCAAGAAACATCCTAATTGCCTCCATCCTAGCTGCCGAAGAAAAAGTCTCCTCAAAATCAATGCCTTCAACTTGAGAATAGCCCTTACATTCTAGTCTTACTTTGTTCCTTACAACTTCACCATCTTCATTCGATTTGTCTTGGAATACCCACTTTATTCCTATTATATTCTTAATGGCTGGTTTGGGAACCAATTCCCATATCTAATTCTTCTCTATCCTATTCAATTCTTCTTCCATTGCCTTCAACCATCCATCATATTTTCTAGCATTAGAAAAGGTTTTGGGCTCTATCTCTGATAGTAAACACAAATTTAATTGCTCACTTGCCTTTACAAACCTTCTCTTGGTTTGCACACCTTCATTCTTATCTCTAATGATTTAATTTGTTGAATGGTTCTTCTTAACATACTTCATTGGAGTCTTAGGGATCTTCTATAATTCTTGTTCCTTCTCTTATTTCTCTTCTTCTTCTTCTTCAATGCATGGAAGTATATCAGATCCACAATCCTTTAGTTCCTCTAGTCTTCATCCACTTTAACATATTTGATTTAATTCATCTTTCCCAATCTCTTGTTGTAGCACCTATAGGCCTTGCTTCTAGTTGAGTAAATAAGAAAGATCCCTTCATAACTTCTTGAATCAAACTTTCCTAGGTCTTCTTCATCTCTCTTGATGTAACATTTGTTTCCAAAGATCTTGAAGTATCTGATGGTGGGAGGTCTTTTATACTATAGCTCATAAGGGGTCTTAGTCCTATTGGCCCTCAATTGTACTTTGTTAATCAAATAGACAGCAGTGTGAATTACTTCCTTCCAATACATCTTAGATAGATCTACATCTTTCAACATTGCTCTAGCCATATTTTGCATAGTCCTATTCTACCTTTCCACTACCCCATTCTATTAAGGAGTCCTAGGAGCAAACAGATGTCTCCTAATACCATGATCTTCACAAAAATTTTCAAATTCAATTCAAGTAAATTCACCTCCTCTGTCAGACCTTAAGCATTTGATCTTAACATCCATTTCATTCTCAACTATTTCTTTAAACACCTTAAACTTATCAAAGGCTTCTAATTTTTCTCTTAAGAAAGTACAACCCAAGTCAATCTAGAATAATCATCAGTAAGCAACATGAAATACCTTTCACCTTGTTGACTCTTTGTTCTTGTAGGACCACATAGGTCAATGTGAATCAGCTCCAATGGCATTGTAGAGGAATACTATTTGCTCTTAAAATTTGCCTTTGTTTGCTTTCCCATTTGGCATTCCTTGCATAATGTGTTTGCAAGCATGGTTATCTTAGGCATATCTCTCACCACATGAATAGAGCTAATCATTACCATATTGTCAATGTTGATGTGTCCCATTCACTTGTGCCACAATCAACACTCACTAGATTGAGCCAATAAGTAGGTTCTTCCATTTACCTCCTTCAGATGATAGATATCTCCATAAGCCCTAACACCTTCTGCAACTAGTTTTCCAGACCCTGCCTTCCTAATTTCACATCCTTTGGAATGAAAAATAAGATTATTTCTTTACTACACATCTGACTGACACTGAGAAGATTATGCTTTAGCCCTTTGACATAGAGAACATCATCAATCATGTTCTGCCCATCAATAGTTATAACACCCTTTCCACAGATTTGTGTTGACTCATCACCACCAAACTTGACAGCTCCACCATTCCAGTCCATACTACCATTGATTTTTCATTATCTTGGTTAGCTTGCAAGGTATCAAACTTTTCACATTTTCCAATATCATCCTTTTTGTCACCAACACTCAAGGCCATGAAAAGTGTTTCATCATTTGAATCATCATGATCCTCATCTTCTGTAGAATAGTTGTTCTCCATGGAATACAGACTTCTTTTGTGCTTCTCTCTTTTGTTGTTATGTTTTGAATTTTGAAAAGGACATTTAGAATCAAAATGACCAATTTTCCCACAATCGAAACATTTAAAAGGTAACTTACCTTTGTATTTGCACGTGTCCTTCAATCTTCTTACAAAGTTTGCCTCTACCTCATCAAGGTCATCATCTTGATTAGTTTCTTCGTCTTCTATCTTCTTACTTGTTTTGAATGTTGCTTCTTTCTTTGGAGCACCTTTGTCAAATTCTCTCATTTCAAAGGCTTTGAGAGAGACAAATAATTGATCTACTATATATTTATCCAAATCCTAAGTTTCCTCAATAGCAGAAACCTTGTGACAGTATTATTTATGGAGAGATCTTAGAACCTTCTTCACAATCTCATCTTCTTTCACTTCGCCACCAATTCCTTTGATGTCATTAACTATTTCATCTACCCAGAGCATATAACTGGCTATGTTTTCTTCTTTTGACATCCTCAAGGTCTCAAATTTGCTCTTAAAGATTTGCATCTTGGCCTTTTTCACTTTACTGTCTCCTTCATAAATGTTGCTAAGTTTATTCTAGACATCCTGAGTAGATTTACAACCCATTACCTTCACAAGTTTTGAATCAGCTAACCCACTCATGATAGTAGTCTTTACTTTGGCAATATTCTCATAAAACTTGATCTCATCTGCATCTAAAGGATCACTAGCAGGAGCAGTGTCGCCCTTCTTGACAGATTGCCAAATACCATACCCTAGAGAAGATAAATAGTTCTCCATCCTTAGCTTCCAGAAGGAATAATTTGTTCCATCAAACATAGGTGCCTTTTGAGATCCATTATTAGCCATACTAGACCTTCCTCAAGTGGTTAAGGTTCTTTTGATTAACTTGGCTTTGATATCAATTATTGAACATACCAGGATACTGAGAGAGGGGGGTGAATCAGTATCGAAACAAACTTCAAATCCTCTAGAGCAGATTAAAACTTAAACATTACAACATTAACATAAACATGAAAGGTCAACACATAACACTAAATATATGTAGAAAACCCCAGAAGGGGAAAAACCATAGTGGAGATTAACTCACAATTTATGAAGCTCAAAAATTACAACTTTATTTTAGGGCTACAGCCCAATGAAGCTACTACTCCCTGATGATTTTCATTTAGGGCTACAACCCAAGGAAGCAACTACTCCTTGAAGACTTTGTTTTAGTGTCACTCCCAAGGAAGCTACTATTCCCTATAGACTTTGTTTTAGGGTCACTCCCAAGGAAGCTACTACTCCCTAAACTGAGAACAAGCTCATAAATGATTACAGTATGGCAATCCTTCTACTGCCTAAACTGACATTGAAGCTCACATCTTTAATGATTGCAATTCTACCTCTTCACTTTTCTTCTAATGATTGGATAAATTAGGAACTCTCTTCACTTCCCTCCTATCATAAAAATGTCTTCAAGATCAATCGGGACAGCCCTTATTGCTTATCCTCTTTCTCCTTCAATTGCACATCATAATTCATATCATTTTCTTATTCTGCTCTTCATACACTCATATTCTCATTTTCACAATCATACCTCACCTAGATAAACTAGGTTTACAATATATACATGACATTACATTGATTTCATTACAAGTTGGCCAATACAATAGGAATATTACAATTTACATGTCAACCAGAGATCACATAACATAAAACATGCATAGGGCAAGCACTATCATGAACTACACGCTACTCCAGAAAGAGATACTCGCATTGTCTATCCCAACACATGCTTGGCCAAGTCCTAAACATTCTTCACAACATCATTCTTCAAGAAATAACATCTGCACTCTTCACAAATTTTAATTAGGTCCTTAAGCAAGAAAACATGAAGCTTGTAGCACATCAGTCTTCACAATCTTGGTGGTATTCATGAATGATTAAACATTACTTGCTCCTGTTCCAGATGAGTTGGTATGACCTACATATCTCCAAACACTCCTTGAACTCCACACAGCAACACCTTTGTGGCACACATCATTAACATTCCTCAGTCGGCTAGGCAAGAGCATAACCCAACAACACCATCATTCTAGACCACAACCTATTCCAGAGAGAGCAAAAAACACCTTGTAGAGAAATAGGAAACATCAAAAGATCATCAAGATCATCTTCCATCATCCAATTTACCATTTCAAGAAGCAACAACTTTGCGTACATCAACATATATCCTAAGAACAACTAGGCATCCAGAACCATTTGTATCACTTCTGTCATTTGAAAATTGAACTTGTAAACCTTATAACCACCTAAAACTATAGTGTAGTGTGCATTGAACAATCTCTGATCATGTTCATAAAACCACATGAGAAAACCTTTACTTGTAGAGAAATGTGGAGCATTCCAATCAGCCTTCATCAGCACATTATTCTGCCAAAGCATAGAGCAGAACTCTATCACTTGTAACTTCCACTTCAAAGGAGAAAATAATCTAAAACTTTGGGTTTTGCACCTTTACAATATGCTTATCTTAACTTATGAACTACATATGACCATATCTTTAAATGCAGAGGAATATAGAGCATTTTACCAACCAGTCTTCAAAACAACTTCCTATAGCATAAACCTTCACCAACTTTTGGAGAATAGAACCTTCATATAAAAACACATACAACATGCCATAGGTCATCAGAAATATCTTCTCAACCTTAGCATAGCTTCTAATTTCTATCTTAGTAAATCATTTTTCATCTTAATGCTTCTAATTCCCATCTTAATATATCATCATGAAATCATCTCTGCTAACCATAAGCATGCTCAATACAACTTTACTTGAGATTAATCAAGGCATGACAACCAACCATGAACATTAGTAACCAACAAAGAACATTAGTAGCTAACCATGAACATCAACAACCACTACTAGCACACCATCAACATAGTATATCATCATCATAAGCATCCAAGCATAGTGTTGACATCAAAGAAAACCATACAACCACATCAATGACTAACTTAGGTAACATATGTGCAATGCTCATTACTATTGACATGAATGACAAAAACACAACCATATTAGTGACAACCTTATATGAGAAAAAACATCTTGTTTCCTAGGATCTTCCTCTACTTTCTCCATATTGACTACAAAAAATTTTCTACCTTTTCACCTAACTCTCTTTAGTTTCTTAGCAGAGATTGATCTGATCATAGCTTCTCTCTGAGTGCCTTGAAAAAATACTTTGTTTCATACATCATCTAGATACTCCACTATTATTGCAAAATAGTCGACATTGGCTCTATGCCTCCATAGACAATTTATTCCTAAGATAAGATCATAGGAACCTAAGGGGGCTACAAACAAATTCACATTAGTCAAGAAACTAGGAAGATCAATTTTAGTTCCAAACAAGCATTGCTCTACCTAAGCTCTAGTATGGTTAGCATATTCTACTAACCAGGGTTTAGCAATAAATCCAGCTCTTCTACGAAATTTTCTTAATACTCTTGGAGAAATAAAACTTTTAGTTGCTCCAGTATCAATCAAAATAGAAGTAAGAACTCCAAGCAAAGTACTTGTTCTCTCAATAGGATTAATCTGGTACTCCGCTTGGTGATTGTCCAAAGCCGCATGGATCCTTTGTTGAAAAGTTGCTTGCTGAGTAGGTAAAGCATTACCACGCTATTGAACTCCTTGCTTCTTAGTTGGGCATTGATTTGCATATTGATCTCCACCGCAAGTGAAACATCCTCTAGGAGGTCCTTGCTTCTCAACAAGTTTACTTGAATTATTATCATTCCTTTGAACATTTCCACTATTCTTCTTCTCATTGCTAGGTCCACTCTTGTTATTTTTGGAACCCTTGTTGTTTTCCTTAGCCACATCTACCTTACCATTCCTTTCTTGAAAGGATACAAAGTTGGTGTCTTATTAAACCTCTTGTGATTCTTCTCGCGATATGCAAAAAATGACTTTAATTTTTGCTCTTACTTGATTGCCTTTTCTAATACTTGGTCCATAGTAGAAGGGCCATGCACATCCACTTCTCCACCTATCTGAGCATTCAGAACCATGATAAATTTCTTGATTCTAAACCTTTGATCTTTCTGATATTGGGGCACATATTTCAGGAGATATGTGAACTTTTCCCAATACTCAACCACTGACATATCCCCTTGTCTTATATTCTAGAAATCTATTAACTTTTGGTCAAAGAAAAGTTGTGGTAACCACCTTTGGCAAAATAATACCACAAATTGGTCCTAGGTGAATCTCAAAGAACTTAACCCCAATTCCATCTTCTTGTTCATACATCACATGGATTCTTCTCCTGCCAATTGAAAGGCACCCCATACTACCTTGGTTATATCAGAGTAATTTTAGATCTAAAAATATTTGTCCATCTATATCAACGAAGCTTTAACAACATCTCCACCTTCTATTCCATCAAACTTGGGTGGTGTGACTTTTTTCATATCTTTAGATAGTTCAGAAGCAAGTCTACTTCTCTTCTCTTCTTGAGCATTGGTCTTATCAACATTCTCCCTTGGCTCACTATGAATACTGGATTCATGGACATATTCATCATCTCCTTGATGTGAATCCTCATGTCCTGCTTTAGATTTACCTTGACCCCTAACCTCTTGTTCCAAGTTTCCCAATCTTTCCTTGGTTTCATTTAACATGGTCAATATGTGATCCAACTTAGCCATAGGTTTTTCAGAAGGATTCGACTCTCCTTGACTATCTTCAAGAGTTGTTTGAGTTCAAACCATGCTAATACTCTATATCACACCTAATATTTGTATCAAATTATAAATTAGAATTCAAAATAATGCACCTCATTAATTCAAAATTCATCAATAAAATCATCCACAAAACTCAAATTTGAGTAAACAATCTCATCTTTATTATAATTTATTCTAGGTATAAATACATCCTTATTTAGAT
Organism: Cunninghamia lanceolata; assembly: GCA_027924645.1. NCBI lineage: Eukaryota > Viridiplantae > Streptophyta > Pinopsida > Cupressales > Cupressaceae > Cunninghamia > Cunninghamia lanceolata. The sequence goes on from BSBN01001048.1 coordinate 15,019,311, forward strand.
AATTAGCATGACAAGACTACATGTCACTATTGATTAAAGGATATTCCTCAGGTTCTTCTTCCCCATTAGGTTCCAATAAACCAAACTTAGAGGGTGGATGTACACATAGGTACTCCTGCATTACCTCTTTTCCTAAAATAGGAGCATCACGACCACATCCAAATGACATGTCATGACTAGCAGATAGTTTACTTGGTTTAACTATAGAAGTAGAAATAATAGGATTCTTGGCTAGTTTAATACGTTGTTTTCTCTCTAACCATATACACTTAAGAGTGTCAACCAAAGTCTCTGAATCCTCAAGCCATGCACCCTTAGCATGATTAAAGTGCTCTTTGAGTTCAACTTCCTTCGTAAGTTCTTTCCTAACTACTAACTTAGGCAAATTCTAGGGAAAAAAGTTTCTGGCGGTTCTTCTCCACGCCATTTTGGCATAAAACCAATTTCAAACATTAGCTATCTACTTAATGTTGATTAATTTTCTTGTAGTGAGCTCTGAGGTCCTTGTGTTAAACCCATTTTTCTCTGATACCTTATGTAATATGCCTTCTCATATTACTCAAAACTACACATACAAATTACTAGGAAAGTAAAAGAAAATGATATACAAGAGAGAATTATTTTTTTTATCATTTGCTAAACATCAATAAATAAAAGTACAAGTCTTTTCTGAATAATTTTTCAACCTTGAAATTCAATATATTCAAAGATAACTTATAGTGATAACATTTCACTTTACATTTGCAAACATATTGCACTAGGCAAAAGAATAGTTTTACATCACAATCATAACATGAAATTTTACATAAAGAGTATTGTCTCTAGAATCTTGATATATGTCATTCAAATCTTGGTGAGGCTTCTTCTATAGAGGGAGAGCATCATCCAAGTGCTTTACCTCCAACCATAGATCGGCGGTCCCCCACACACCTTCCTTCTTGGAAGTGGCCCTACCTTTCACAAAGAGTATAGACATATGGAGGTAACAAGTCGCCATTTGAGTCCTAGTGTTCTATCCTACGCAACTCAATCGACCATACAACTGTAGATAATCTTCTAAGTATGATCATACTAACGAGTTACACAATCTAGACACCGTGAACTCACTAATGCATGTAGAGACAAATGCATCACTTTGGCCAAATTTTCTATATAAATAGACGTTTACAATAAACATAGTCATGTGTTCACACACCACTAACTCAACTTGAAGACTATCTCATCCTATAGTTTGATTTATTTGGCTAGTATCACTAGACATAATTGTCTGAATTATACTCAATCCCTAGTCCATATGACCTAGAAATATTCCTTATCTAGAATATACATACAATATGCAATTATAAATAAATTAATATTTCTTGAGAGTCACTTATTGCATATCCACAATTTATCAAGGTCTATGACTTTTGTCATTTACTCTCTACTCAAAAATAATAACCATACTTGGTTTATATAACTAGTATTGACTTTCTAACAACAAAGTGTTTCTTGTCTCTTAATATTGTCTTATCTATGGCTTCTCAACTTTTTAACTATCGACCAAAGTATACAATAGACATAATCAATATCACAATTGACTTAAGAGTTAAAGATTTCTAAACTCTTCAAGGTAAAATCTAGGGTTCTTACCTTCCCTATTACAATACTTTGCATCATAAAAATACCATTAAAAACTAATACAATTATATCCATAATGTAACGTGAATAAGATAACCAATTTTGGTTATCCATAATGTCACCAAAATGCATCTTATGCCCCTTAAAAAGATAACCACTTGTCAAATCTTGACTACTTGGTCTTTAGTCAAATTCACCTTTACTAAAAACATATTAAATAAGGTTTACAAAATAGGAGTAGGAGAAGATTTACCTTTGATTGTATCTAAAGATGAGAAAAGATTAAAAGACATAAAACATGGAAAAGAACTGAACAACAAAGATTTATACCTTCCCAAGATGCCTTGAAGTCCTCTCACTCAATAAGGTAGAGTGTGCACCCAAACACTCTAGCTTCACCCAAATGTAATGGTTGAATGTGGATATGATCTCTAAAATCAACACAATTTTAGCATTATGATGGTATGATGGAGAGATTTGGAGGCTATTTTGGCATAATGGATTTGCTTGAAAAATGGATGATGAAAATGTCTTGTGGACTCTTATATTTATAGGTAAATTGAGGGGTGATTTAATCCAATGGTTGAGATTGAAAGTTGAGATCAAGGGTGGAGATGAGATGAGAGGATGAAGGGTTGAGACTTGATCAACAAGATTGGATGGATGAGAATATTTTGCAGTATTTTATTCATTTTTGGGGAAGACTTTGCATTAAATGTGATTAAGACTCATGAGGAAATTAAAAATTAATTTCCTTGGGATGAGATGGAATTCAAAATTCCATTTTATGGGTGAATGTGTGTCACATGTGACACTTGTGCACTTTTGGTACTCACATGTGTGAGCGCATGGCAAGGAGAAGAGTTTAGCATGAAAATAGAAAGGTGAGGTGGAAGGGTCATGTGACCTTTTGGATTAAAAGGTAATTTTTTATTTGTGGGGTGTGGGGGAAGGTGTTAATGATGATTTGACCAAGTTAATCATGTGATTAACTTTAATTAATATGGCTGTGGAAAATTAGTGGATGGGTTAATGTGGGGTTAAAATTAATTAAATAAGGGTGTATTTAATTAATTTTGGTCTAGGAGTCATGTAGGCTAGGATAGCTAATTAAATAATTGACATTTAATCAACTAGGCTAGGTTTAGGTGGTAGAGTAGGGCAGATTAATTAAATAATCATGTTTTATCTAATTAATCAGGTTTAGGAAGATGGATAAATTAACCAAATAAATATTTAACATATTTATTTAATTAATTGGGAGGATGTTATAAGGTGTGGTGATGAATTAATTAAATTAATTCATGACTAGGAGTAAATTAATGATGGATGGATAAGGGTAAATGGTCAGGGATGACTTAGGGTTAATTATGAATTTATTTAATTAATCAGATGAAAGGGGAAATTAGTGATATAGATCTAGTATGATAATCTCCGGAAATAGGGACCATCCAAACAGGTTGGATGTGTCCATCTTATGTACCTACGTATTGGATACTTCATTCGTATTCTAGACTGCCTACATACCATGTATCCATGGGATCAAGGCACATTAAGATGCGGGTGGTGATGATATGTAGTTCTGGTTCGTAGTGATGATGTAGGAATGTTTTGGAATAGGTTGGATGGGTGATGATGATGTTGAAATGACTATTTTTGGGGATTTTCTATTTTTTTTGTTTTTTGGGTGCTTTTGGATTTTTTGGTTTTCTAATTTTGTTGGATTTTGGTGATTTTATGATGATTTGGTATTTTATTGGTTTTCTGTTGTACAAGGAAGGCATACAAGGATCATGTTTTCTAGGAATCTACCTCGGGTGGGTGATAAAGGAATGGGATGGGTGATGCTGAATGATTGTTATTCCAAGCCATCGGATGGAGGTGATATGGAGTGATGTGATGGATGTGAGGACTTACTAGATGGTAGAACCAACCACTACACATGGCGCCTGAGACAAGTTTCCACCATGGTACTTATCCAAGGCACCACCAAAGTGATTTTCACCATTGGACGTGTTGACTTTTTCCCAGACTGGATGCTTATTCCCAGATTTCCCTACAAGGTAGCCTTCAGTGATCAACAGGATCTCTGGGCCAGGGGGCCAACAGTGTAGGAGATAGACTCTATATTTTATCTCCTCTTCTTCTTCAGGCTCTGCAAGACCTAGGGGGGTATTCCCTACTCAACATCCATGAGGATATGCATGCAAGGCTGGGATGTTGACAGAAAGCAGATGAGTCCTCCTGTATGTAGACCAAAACTGAAAGATAAGGGCAAAGGGGCTAGCTTTGGGCCTATTTGCAGTTGTAGACAGAGGACTGAGGTTCCTAAAACTAACTCTAATGTCCTAATGTTGGTTTTAGATTTTGCTTTGGAGTTTAAGTGTGGATGCAAAGCTGGATATGGTTATAACACAAAACAAAGCATGATTGGTGCCTATCCAGGGCCTGGAGTCAATAGACATACACCTGTGAATGATCAGCATAAACAACTAAAACTGGATTTCAAGGGGATCTATGTGATACCTGCCTTACAGGCATCTCCCAATACAAAGTGTTAGGTTATCTCTACTTATGGTATCCCTACTGCAGTATATCCCTCCCAATGTTCAACCTGAAAACAGTTTAATCTACCCCTTGAATAGAAGTTAAAAGATCAGACATTCAACACAGGAATTCTATGCTCTAGAATCTAAACATTACCAAACATCCAGATTCAGAAGAAGGATACATGCAATACTGGAGACAGAATTAACACAACACATGCCAAACAGCATTTCTCATATAAGTTTAATCATGAAATCAGTGGGTTCATGCCAAAAACAAACAACAAGAGATACATAAACTCACAGGTAAGCTGTACAGAGCAACCAGATTAGCTTGTCATGCATTACAGAGCCAAAATCATCAACTTTCAACAACCACAAATGAACAACACAACCTGCTTATATCAGCCAGGTAGGTGCTCAGCAATTAATTACATGGTTGACCAAAATTTCGCCAGATACACAGTATCATGAAAATGGCGCTCAAACACAACCGGATTGGCGCCCAAACTTGAATGCAGCAGGTAGGGGAGGAGACAGGAAGATTTCTCGAGCCCTGCGCCATTATCCGCTGATTGACACCTCCAGTCGGGTACAAGATCGACCCACGCCATCGCCCATACCTCTGCAACAATCGCCATTAATGGCGCACCAACCCGCGGCCTAGGGAAAATCATCATACAGACCATCGCAAGCTTTTCCCGCCGAGACTCATCATCATGATATTTGAAAATGCAGGATAACAATATCCCACATGCACCCCGCGATGACCTCATTAACACCTTATATACTAGGTCATGAGCATATATCATGTCGGTACTTTTGCTCCTGACGACACTAGTATAGACTTCATCATCATCATCTTTCAGCAGCATGATATCCTGTTGTTCGAAATATCACCCTGACGTCATCATGATATTTGAAATATAACCTTCATGATAATCAGCACAACCTGATCCTCCGGAGGAACATCCTCCTGCTGAGCTTATAACAAAAGTCTGGCCGATGAACATCCTGATGACGTCATCATCATATCCTGCTGACGTCATCATCATGTTTGCAAATATCCGGAGGTCTCTTCAAGATGATCAGTGTTAGAAATATGACCCCCGCGGGACCTTGATGACGTCATCATCATATTAACATCATCATGATATTCGGAAGACAACCGGATATTTGGAAATATCCTCCTGATGTTCAAATATCAGGTTGCACTGTAGCTCCTCTATAAGATCAGGGCGATAACTGAATATGATGATGCTGCTTGAAAAGATCACCCTCAATAGATAACACGCGAAACCAGCAGGCGGATATCTCCTTGATATTAGCATCATCATGATGTTCGAACAAACCTATATCCGGGTGATATGAAAATATCACCCCCTCCTTCGCGAATATCATGATGCAGATAGGCAGAAAGAAAAATATCACCCTGATATATGGATGACGTCAGCATCATCAGGATGAGAAACAAAGAATAGGGAGTGATACAACATCATCAGGATGATATTGACTAAGATCATCCTGACGTTCCAAAATATGATGACCCTAGTGAATATCGGGTCGCAATTACAACTCTTCAACAACATCATCAGGATGATGTTAACCAAGATCTCCCGATGATAAAAATATCACCCCGATGAAATATCATGAAGGCAGAAAATATGATGACCTCCACAAGCAGCAGGATGATAACTGGAAATATGATGATGATGAACACGACCCTTAGGAAAAAACAAGTTAGGTCGAGCAATTCAAAGAATAAGCAACATCATCATCATGCTCGCGCAAAGTGATAAATGGAAGATCACCGGAGACTTTGAAACATCACCCTCGCAAGCAGATGAGGGCTCACTGTAGCTCGGCAGCATCATCATGATAAAAACCAAACATCACCCGACAGTTGAAAAATGATGATGACGTTGAAAAACAAGTCGACGAGGAACATGATGATGCAGATCATCATCGAAGACAAGATGATGATGATGACCTCCTCCTCAGGAAAACATGATGCTGCAGTTGAAAAATGCTGAGGAGGTCCAACACTTAGAAAAAATGGGCAAGAAGATAAAGGCTTCAAATGAAGAAACCTCCTGATCATGACAAATCAACCCCTGGTCAAAATGAGTGTCAACAGTGGCTCTGAATGGGGACGTGCAGGTGAAAACCTGCAGCGAGAACCAGATCTCCGGACAGACCTGACAAAAAGCCAAAAAACGCGAGCTGTACAAGGCATTTACACTACATACATATTTTACAAATGTGCACAGCAACCAGATATTCATGTAAAATAGAACTTAAGGAATTGGCCATGCACAGGCAATTCCAGAATTTCACCATCTAGGGCCTGGAGGAAATAAGAATCCTCCCCATGAGTATTGCAAACCTGATATGGGCCCATCCATAAGGGCTGAAATTTGCCATGTTTACCCTTTTCCTGATCTTTAGCATTCCAAATAAGCACCAGATCATTAACTTGAAACTTCCTTTTTGTAGTTCTCCTGTCAAACTGATATTTCACATCCTGTTGTCTTTTGAGATTGATCTGGTGGGCTCTCCTCCTGTCTTCATCCAATGCAACCAGCTGATTCACCCTTTCTGTCATGGGACCTTCAATGTCCTCATCATTTTCCTGGATGAACCTGTAAACTGGTAGGAGATTGTTTATGGGCAGTCTAGCTGATGCACCATATACTAGCTCAAAAGGTGACTTCCCAATAGCCCTTTTCACAGTCACTCTGTCAGCCCATACTGCTAAATTCAACTTTGAGTCCCAAGCTCTCTTGTTCTTGTCCAGTATCCTCTTGACAATTTTCATGATGCTCCTATTGCTTGATTCTGCTTGACCATTTCCTTGTGGGTGATATGGTGATGTATATGACAAGCTTATCCCATACCTGTTGCAAAAATCAACAAACTCACCTGATCTGAAGCACATAGCATTATCAGTGATTATTTTAGATGGTACTCCAAACCTGATGATGATGTTCTCTAGTATGAAGTCTGTCACCACCTTACTTGTAGCTCTTTTAGTTGGAATGGCCTCAATCCATTTGGTAAAGTAGTCAGTTGCCACCAAAATCCAACTGTGTCCCCCACTTGATTTGTCTGCAATTTCCCCTATAAAATCAATTCCCCATTGCTGGAATGGAGCATCCACAGGTGCAGTTCTGAGGGGTAAAGCACCATGATATTTTAGCTTTCCTGAGAATCTCTGGCAAGGGTCACATTTTCTTACTAACCTCTGTGCATCTGAAAAGAGAGTGGGCCACCAATATCCTGCCCTGAGAATTTTATGAGCTGTTGTTTGGGCAGTATAATGGCCACCACACAATCCTTTATGCATGTCAATCAAAATATTGTTAGCCATATTCTTATCCACACATCTCAGCAGCACACCATCAGGATTTTTCCAGTACAGCTCACCTTGAACAACAACATACCTGATTGCATGTAGCTTCAGAGTCCTCTTTTGATTGTCACTGAAATGGGAGGGACAATTCAGATTTTGCAAATAATAGACAATATCCTTGTACCATTCAGATCCTAATGCACTTACATTCTCATCTTGGACTGCATTAACTTGGCATGCTTCCAAGTTTGACTGTGCCATCATCTTGGCTAGTCCTTGTCCTCTTATCAATTTAGTAACTTGTATGTCTATGTTGAATTCCTGCAGTTTGTTTATCCATCTGCACCTTCTTCCAGTCACCTCTTGCTGAGTGAATATGTCTTTGACTGCAGCATGAGGTACATATGCAATTATATGTGACCCTACCAAGTATGGTCTGAAACTTTTGATGGCTCTAACAAGTGCATATGCCTGCTTTTCCATAATATCATACTTCAATTCAGAGGCCTGCAGGGACATACTGAAGAAGGCGATGGGCTGTTCAAAACCATCTTCATTTTTCTGTAACAAACATGCAGCTACAGTATGAAAGGAAGCAAATGAGAACACCTGGAATGGCCTAGAAAAATCAGGAGATTTAAGAACAGGGGCCATCTTTATTGCCTCTTTGATATTCTGAAATGATTCTGTTGCTTCCCTTTCCCAGTTGACGGTTGCATCCTTCTTCATCATCTTGGAAATGTTCCTTGTGATCTCTGCAAAGTTGGGAACAAATCTTCTGACAAAGTTTACCTATCCAAAGAAGGACTGAACTCCTTTCACAGTTTTTGGCATTTGGATCCTGTCAATGGCTGCCACTCTGTCTGGATCTATCCTGACTCCATCCTTGGAAACAATGTGTCCCAGAAGCTTTCCTTCAACTACTCCAAAGGCACACTTCTTTGGGTTTAAAGAAATACCATATTCTAATGCTCTTATGAAGATCTGCTCCAGATGCATGCAATGCTGCTCCTCTTTCTTTGAGTAGGCAGTCAGGTCATCCTGATATACTGCCAGGATTGAATCAATTAGCCCTGCAAAAGCAACATCCATTGCTCTTTGAAATGTAGCACCTGCATTTGTTAGTCCAAATGGCATTCTAACATACACATATGTTCCCCATGGAGTGGTAAAGGCAGTCTTATACTGTTCTGATTCTTTTACCTTTACCTGATTATATCCTGAAAATCCATCCATCATGGATAGGAGTTCACAACCAGTCACCCTCTGCAACATAGCTTCCATATTAGGCAATGGATAGTTATCCTTCAAAGAGGATACATTCAAGTTCCTGAAATCCACACAAAGCCTAATATCACCATTCTTTTTCCTGACTGGGACAAGGTTAGACACCCAAGTTGAATGTCTGATGGGCACAATTATTCCAGCATCCCTGAGCCTTCTGAGTTCTTCCTGCATCTTAGGAGCTAAGGTAGGATTTATAGGCCTTTGCCTCTGTCTAAATGGCTTAGCTTCAGGCTTCAGTGGGATCTCATGCTGGAATAAGTCTTCTCTATAAGCTTTTAGGTCCTCATATGACCAAGCAAAAACATGTTTATACCTTTTTAGCAATGCAATCAGCATACTTCTTATGTGTGGTTTGAGCTGTTTGCCAATATATACTTTCTGAGGGGCCTGAGATGTCCCCAAATTTATTTCTTCCAAATCCTCCTTATTTGTGGGGGATGTCTTTGTGACCATTTTGTCTCTACTGTCAAAGGCTCTTTCCAAAGCCACTAACCCTCTAGGGATCTTGTTAGTCTTCAACTGGATGATCTCCTTCCCTACAAGAGTCTCTTTTCCATCTACAGTTTCTACAAAAGCTTGGAAATCAATCTGTTGGTTCTCATACTCATCTATGCAGTGCAAAAATTTCAGCAAATCCCTATCATCATTAAAAACTTGCCAACTGCATATGTTTTCTGGTATGGCAGGCCTAATTTTAACTTCTACATCTGTGACACCTGACAGAGTGATGTCATCCGGCCTTATTGCAACATTGGCTAAGAAATCAGCCATAACATTTTTTGACCTTTCTACCCAGCCAATTGAAAATGCATCAAATAACTCAATAGTATCCCAAACAGCATGCTTGTATTGTTTCAATCTTTTATTCTTTGCAGCATACTTATTTCTGATTTGGGATACAATCAGCTCAGAGTCTCCAAATACTCTTAACATTTTAATTCCATGTTTGAGAGCAATATTCAGGCCTAAAAGTAAAGCCTCATATTCTGCAATATTATTTGTGCAATCAAACCTCAGCAAGAAAGAGGATTTGAGGAGCTTACCAGTTGGAGACAGGAAGACAACTCCAGCTCCAGAACCTTCTTTTGCACAAGCTCCATCAAAAAACATGGTCCACAATCCTTGCTGATCCAGCTCTTCAGTGCAGACATTTTTCTTTTCATCTTCTGTATCATCTGAGACAACCCTGAAGTTATCACAGTCAGTGTCCACAAAGCATACCTGTTCATTTGCTTCTTGGTCTTCCACTGTCTCTGATGATCTTTGCTCTCTAATTAGCTTGACATCCCTGCCATTCATTGGAATCAGGGCATATGATAGGTCCAGCTGCATACTTCCACCTATTAGTGCTGCCCATCTTCTTGACAGCAGCATACCATACTGTGGCTTGATGTCAACCACTGTTATATTCATTTTGTATCTTTTTTCAGGAAATGCTGCCAGCTTGAAATCTACATCCTTCATGATTCCAATAACTGGTACCTCTCTGGCATCCATAGCATAACACTTCCCACATGCCTTGTCAATTTTTAATCCAGTTTGTTGCATGATAGCCAAAGGCATGACATTTGTGGATGCTCCAGAGTCAAGCATACAATTTCTAATTATTTTACCATTTATAACCAGGGAAACATAAAATGGTTCCACCTGTGAAGGACACTTTGTCATGGTCATTCCTAAATAGACTTCAGGAGTCTCATCTTCTTCACTACACATGACCTGTTTCTCACCCTGGGTCTGATCATTTTGCTTAGCTTGAAAAGGTACCCCTGAGATTAGGGATATTGTTCTATTCTTGATCTCTTCCACTTTCATGAGTTCCATAAGTGGAACAGAGACCTTTACCTGAGTGAGGATCTGGGCTATATCAAATGGAGCACAGTTTTGTACAGCAGTTGTAGCTTGCTCCACAATCTTGCTTTTATCCTGAGCTGACTTAGCTTTCATTCTCATAGTTCCCTGATCATCATTCCTGTCTTGGGAACCTCTACTTTGATCTTCAGCCTGAGGGGTTCTGTTTTCTGGTCCTTGGAAATCATGACCTGTTCTGTATCTAAAGTTCTGCTTGTTATTTACCCACTGCCTTTTTTGTGGTTCAGTTCCTTTATGACCATGCATCTGCTGACCTGCAGAAATATCTTCTGGCTGATGTGGGCTGCCAACCTGATTTTTACCTCTGAGATTGTAGTTGCTCTTGACCTGAGCAACTGCTGCAGCTGTGAAGGCTCTGATTTCCTCATCAGAAGGTCGGTGTAAGCTACTCAGAAAATTGTGTGAGTTCTGAGCATACACATAATTATCCTCATGATCTTCATCATATGGGGACTGTTGGCAGGCCTGAACCTGATCATCTGTCTTCTCATCAGCACCATATAGAGTATATCCATTGCCTATAGACATCATGTTAACATCATCATCCTGCACATGATGTGGCTCATTGCACTCATTACAAGATGTAGCATTTTCATACAAAGATTGGGCAATCATGCACTGTGATTGTGAATGTGGCATCTGACAGATTATACACCATGGAGCATCATCAGCAATATTTATAGTTTTCTTTAGGGGATCAGGAGTTTCCTTGGCATGTTGAGCCCTCTGATTTGTGTTGTTACGTGGATATACAGGCTTACCATCATGCCAATTGGTGTTATAAGGCATATCATGTAATGATGGCCTCTTTTCCTGTCTTTGATAGACTTGCCTATCAGGACCCATCCCTTTTTCACTTCTAGCTAATCTATAGCTCAGGTCCTTAACAACATTTGCCAGTTTGTCTATCTTATCTTCAGGAGCAGATATACTACCTTGAGTGTTCTGAGGCTTATTTGGATTCTGCAGAATTTTTACATCATCCCTTCTATTTGTCTTGCCTGATGCTTTCCTATTGTTTTCAATATTTACTGCAATCCTGAAAGCATCCCTGAGGGTGGCAGGACCTTTATCTCTCAGTCCATATGCAGTCTTTGCATCAAAGGCATTGATGTACAAAATTATGCACATTGGTTCATTTGGCCTCATATGATGTGGCAATTTGTTCAACACTTTAGTAAATCTTGCATTAAAGTCTGCAACCTGTTCATTTGACCCTTTGGTGATGCTGGTGAACTCGTTTACAAAGAAGCTAGGGTCAGTTTTATCACCATATTGCTCCTTGAACATCCTCTTAAAATCATCCCATGATGATATGCTCCGGTCAGGCAGATTCCTGTACCATTCTCTTGCCTCATCTATTAAGGATTGCATGAATGACTTCATGAAAACATCCTCATGCTCAACCTCAAAATTGTCCATGACATTTTGGAAGGCCTTTAGATGATCTTCTCCTGACACTGTATTGTTTCCTGAAAACTTAGGCACTTGCAGCCTCAGATGCTTATCAATGGGGTTAGGATACCCAGGAATACCATCAAACACCAGCTGCCTGAATCTATCTAGCTGCATAGGCTGTCTGTTTGGCTGATTAACATTAACATTTCTATTTGCATTTTGGTTTCCTGCATTGTTCAGTGGTATCCTAGCATCATTCACATTTTGTCTGTCATCATGATGCTGATGATGCACTTCATATCTCTGCTGATGTCTTTGCATATTTGCATTTTCTAAGGTAGGAACTGAATTATTTTGGGCAGTTCTCAAGGCTTGCACTTTCTGCTGTATATCATCTCTGATTTTCATGGCTTGTAGGTATTCTAATTCTGCTCTTAGGCTTTTGATTTCTTCTGCCAATTGTTCATCCTTAGGTCTGGAGGTAGATGGTCTCATACCATTTGGGTCATCATCTTCATCATCCCTTAGGGACTCTGCCTCTTCAAACCTCTCACTTGGGTCTAGAAAAGGGCGTTCTTGGAACACCTCTGACCTCATTCTGATACTACCACCCTGTTGCCTCTCATATGCACCTTGGATATCTGCTTCTGCACTTGAAAAATAAGGAGCATGCTGTCCTGATGGCCTAGGGTTATCTTGTATCTCATCACTTTTTCTGGGGGAGCTCTCATGACTAGCTGAGACAGTTCCCTTTCTTCTATACATCGTTCTTTTTGTTAATGGTAACTCTTCAAATAAAGGAGTTTGTTGGGATCTTCTCCCCTGCATATAAATTTACTTTAACCGGTTGGGAGATTACTTCGGAGTCGCCACCTATTGCTAGGAACTGTTTTCTTCTGAAAACCAGGGTTCTTTCACAAGGTTCCCCAGCGGAGTAGATTACTATTGCTGACTCAGATGGGTCACATATATATCACTGGAGATGATTAGATAGTCTTTTACTTCTCATCCCCAGCGGAGTCGCCAATTTCTGTTGACTTTTTCCCAGACTGGATGCTTATTCCCAGATTTCCCTACAAGGTAGCCTTCAGTGATCAACAGGATCTCTGGGCCAGGGGGCCAACAGTGTAGGAGATAGACTCTATATTTTATCTCCTCTTCTTCTTCAGGCTCTGCAAGACCTAGGGGGGTATTCCCTACTCAACATCCATGAGGATATGCATGCAAGGCTGGGATGTTGACAGAAAGCAGATGAGTCCTCCTGTATGTAGACCAAAACTGAAAGATAAGGGCAAAGGGGCTAGCTTTGGGCCTATTTGCAGTTGTAGACAGAGGACTGAGGTTCCTAAAACTAACTCTAATGTCCTAATGTTGGTTTTAGATTTTGCTTTGGAGTTTAAGTGTGGATGCAAAGCTGGATATGGTTATAACACAAAACAAAGCATGATTGGTGCCTATCCAGGGCCTGGAGTCAATAGACATACACCTGTGAATGATCAGCATAAACAACTAAAACTGGATTTCAAGGGGATCTATGTGATACCTGCCTTACAGGCATCTCCCAATACAAAGTGTTAGGTTATCTCTACTTATGGTATCCCTACTGCAGTATATCCCTCCCAATGTTCAACCTGAAAACAGTTTAATCTACCCCTTGAATAGAAGTTAAAAGATCAGACATTCAACACAGGAATTCTATGCTCTAGAATCTAAACATTACCAAACATCCAGATTCAGAAGAAGGATACATGCAATACTGGAGACAGAATTAACACAACACATGCCAAACAGCATTTCTCATATAAGTTTAATCATGAAATCAGTGGGTTCATGCCAAAAACAAACAACAAGAGATACATAAACTCACAGGTAAGCTGTACAGAGCAACCAGATTAGCTTGTCATGCATTACAGAGCCAAAATCATCAACTTTCAACAACCACAAATGAACAACACAACCTGCTTATATCAGCCAGGTAGGTGCTCAGCAATTAATTACATGGTTGACCAAAATTTCGCCAGATACACAGTATCATGAAAATGGTGCTCAAACACAACCGGATTGGCGCCCAAACTTGAATGCAGCAGGTAGGGGAGGAGACAGGAAGATTTCTCGAGCCCTGCGCCATTATCCGCTGATTGACACCTCCAGTCGGGTACAAGATCGACCCACGCCATCGCCCATACCTCTGCAACAATCACCATTAATGGCGCACCAACCCGCGGCCTAGGGAAAATCATCATACAGACCATCGCAAGCTTTTCCCGCCGAGACTCATCATCATGATATTTGAAAATGCAGGATAACAATATCCCACATGCACCCCGCGATGACCTCATTAACACCTTATATACTAGGTCATGAGCATATATCATGTCGGTACTTTTGCTCCTGACGACACTAGTATAGACTTCATCATCATCATCTTTCAGCAGCATGATATCCTGTTGTTTGAAATATCACCCTGACGTCATCATGATATTTGAAATATAACCTTCATGATAATCGGCACAACCTGATCCTCCGGAGGAACATCCTCCTGCTGAGCTTATAACAAAAGTCTGGCCGATGAACATCCTGATGACGTCATCATCATATCCTGCTGACGTCATCATCATGTTTGCAAATATCCGGAGGTCTCTTCAAGATGATCAGTGTTAGAAATATGACCCCCGCGGGACCTTGATGACGTCATCATCATATTAACATCATCATGATATTCGGAAGACAACCGGATATTTGGAAATATCCTCCTGATGTTCAAATATCAGGTTGCACTGTAGCTCCTCTATAAGATCAGGGCGATAACTGAATATGATGATGCTGCTTGAAAAGATCACCCTCAATAGATAACACGCGAAACCAGCAGGCGGATATCTCCTTGATATTAGCATCATCATGATGTTCGAACAAACCTATATCCGGGTGATATGAAAATATCACCCCCTCCTTCGCGAATATCATGATGCAGATAGGCAGAAAGAAAAATATCACCCTGATATACGGATGATGTCAGCATCATCAGGATGAGAAACAAAGAATAGGAAGTGATACAACATCATCAGGATGATATTGACTAAGATCATCCTGACGTTCCAAAATATGATGACCCTAGTGAATATCGGGTCGCAATTACAACTCTTCAACAACATCATCAGGATGATGTTAACCAAGATCTCCCGATGATAAAAATATCACCCCGATGAAATATCATGAAGGCAGAAAATATGATGACCTCCACAAGCAGCAGGATGATAACTGGAAATATGATGATGATGAACACGACCCTTAGGAAAAAACAAGTTAGGTCGAGCAATTCAAAGAATAAGCAACATCATCATCATGCTCGCGCAAAGTGATAAATGGAAGATCACCGGAGACTTTGAAACATCACCCTCGCAAGCAGATGAGGGCTCACTGTAGCTCGGCAGCATCATCATGATAAAAACCAAACATCACCCGACAGTTGAAAAATGATGATGACGTTGAAAAACAAGTCGACGAGGAACATGATGATGCAGATCATCATCGAAGACAAGATGATGATGATGACCTCCTCCTCAGGAAAACATGATGCTGCAGTTGAAAAATGCTGAGGAGGTCCAACACTTAGAAAAAATGGGCAAGAAGATAAAGGCTTCAAATGAAGAAACCTCCTGATCATGACAAATCAACCCCTGGTCAAAATGAGTGTCAACAGGACGTCTTTATTGCACTCAATGTTTCTTGATTTTTCTATTTTTTTGGATTTTTTTCTTTTTTGATTTTCCAAGCCATCGGATGGAGGTGATATGGAGTGATGTGATGGATGTGAGGACTTACTAGATGTAGAAGCAACCACTACACATGGTGCCTAAGACAAGCTTTCACCATGGTACTTATCCAAGGCACCATCAAAGTGATTTTCACCATTGGACGTTTTTATTGCACTCAATGTTTCTTGATTTTTCTATTTTTTTGAATTTTTTTCTTTTTTGATTTTTTTTTAATTTTTGACTTGGGATATTGGATGGGTTAGGCGTAGAAATTTTAGGTGCATTATGTTCATCGGCTCATCTAGAGGCTGCCCCTTAGATGTTGCAATATGATAAGCTCCTGATCCATAGCTAGTTGTAATGATATAAGGTCCCAACTAATTAGGCTCAAACTTGCCTTACTTGTGATGCTCTTGTACGTTCCTCTAATTTTACATAAGGACTAAATTGCCTATTTCAAAATGATGGTTCTTGATCTTCTTATTATAGCTCCTACATAGGCGATTCTGGTAGGCTTGTAGGTGATTAAGAGCATTCAAGAGCTTCTCATCTAGAAGTTCTAGCTCATTTAGTCTTGCAACTCGCTACTCCTCCTCAGTAATGATATTTTGTAGTGTGAATCTGAGAGAGGGGAGCTTGTCCTCGATTGGTAGGATGGCTTCAGAACTAAATACTAAGGAGTATGGAGTGGCACCTATAGGGGTACAGATGCTTGTGTGGTAGACCCAAAGGGCGGGATTGAGTTGGAGGTGTCAGTCACAACTAGCTTCATTAAAATGGTATGATGGAGAGATTTGGAGGCTATTTTGGTATAATGATTTTTCTTGAAAAATGGATGATGAAAATGGCTTGTGGAGGCTTGTATTTATAGGCAAATTGAGGGGAGATTTTATCCAATGGTTGAGATTGATAGTTGAGATCAAGGGTGGATATGAGATGAGAGGATGAAGGGTTGAGATTTGATCAACAAGATTGGATGGATGAGAATATTTTGCAATCTTCTATTCATTTTTGGGGAAGGCTTTGCATTAAATGTGATTAAGACTCATGATGAAATTAAAAATGAATTTCCTTGGGATGATATGGAATTTAAAATTCCATTTTATGGGTGAATGTGTGTCATATGTGACACTTGTTCTCTTTGGTACTCACACATGTGAGCTCATGGCATAGAGAAGAGATTAGCATGAAAACAAAAATGTGAGGTGGAAGGGTCATATAACCTTTTGGATTAAAAGGTAATTTTTATTTGTGGGGTGTGGGAGAAGGTGTTAATGATGATTTGACCAAGTTAATCATGTGATTAACTTTAATTAATATGGCTGGAGAAAATTACTGCATGGGTTAATGTGGAGTTAAAATTAATTAAATAAGGGTTTATTTAATTAATTTTGGTCTAGGGTCATGTAGGCTAGGCTAGCTAATTAAATAATTGACATTTAATCAACTAGGCTAGGTTTAGTTGGTAGAGTAGGGAAGATTAATTAAATAATCATGTTTTATCTAATTAATCAGGTTTAGGATGATGGATAAATTAACCAAATAAATATTTAATATATTTATTTAATTAATTAGGAGGATGTTATAAGGTGTAATGATGAATTAATTAAATTAATTCATGACTAGGGGTAAATTAATGATGGATGGCTAAGGGTAAATGATTAGGGATGACTTAGGGTTAATTAATTAAATAATTATGATTTATTTAATTAATCAGATGAAAGGGGAGATTAATGATATGGATGATGCAAAAAAATGGTTAAAGGGGTTGAGACATTTTTAGGAGTCTACAGTATCATCCCAAGTCTTCTTTGGAGCTGAACCAAAGATAGTGCTTGAAGCAACCCTATAAGCAAGAAGTGACACAAAAAATTGGATATCCTCCCTTGTTCCCAAACCCCATGAAAAAGTAGGAGGGGAAACATCAAAGGATGGAAGAGAAGAGTAGGCTGCATGGATAGCATTTCCTTGTCATAAAGCCTCAAACAACTCCCTAAATGCAACATTGTTGGAAGCCACCTCCCTAGATCCAAAACCACATGAGCCACATGCACCAATGACCACAAAAGAGCAAGAAGAATGAGACTTTCCTTGGAAATCTCACAAGGATCCCAACCTTGCCTAACTAATCCTCCCTAATAAACATAGGAGAATTAACAACCAAACTTCATATGGAGTTGTTTGGTGAAGAGAAGATGAGGGAGATATATTGCATAGATAAATTGTTATTTTTATTTCTTCTACCCAAAATGCAACTATATTCCCTTGAAATATAATATTGCTCAATCATATTTATGACCATTATATTCATTTTCTCAATGCCACCATTTTTTTGGGGAGTACCTAGAATAATGAGATGATGTTGAATCCCATTTTGACTAAAATAATCCTCAATTTTTCTTGAAATAAACTCTCCACCATTGTCTCTTAGAAGAGTACCAATTTGAGATTGAGCTTTATTTTCAATCATAATGTGAAACTTATTAAAAGCTTCAAAAGCTTAAAATTTCTTATATACATAAGAAATACATATGTCATTCAACTATGATCATCAATGAACAACATAAAAATACTTACATCCTCTAACATAGTCATGACCAAGGTGATGCAGAGTGCATAGAGGAAGCTTCAAAAACTTAACAATAGATTGTATCAACAAGAGTGTCACTTCTATCTTGGTGATATGTTCTCATCGGCCAAACATATCTCGTCAGCCACCTTGTTATTTATCTGGCCGATCCCTTAACTTTCCCCGATGACATGCATTGTCAGTGTAACTTTCCTCGTCGGTCAGTGCTTTGTATGTGATCTTGATACACTGATAGAATAGCTTGTATATACTTTTGCCAACCTACGATCACCGGTTCCCTTCACCATCACTATCGGTCACCTCTTGCATCCAACACAATGTATATGCGCAATGTATATTTTCAATATACATTTGGAAGATGCATTCTCCACATACATTTAGAACATGCATTCAGAATATGCATTCAATGAAACTAGCCATTGACTTTCCTTGTATCTAACCCGATGTACATTTGCAATGTACATTCGCAATATGCATTTCAAATATGCATTCGGTGGGACCGAATGTTGACTTCCTTTGTATGCCGATACACTATTGGTCAGACTTCCTAGATCAGAAGCTTTCAACTTTCTTGCTCTGACACCTTTTGTCACCCTGATGTAGAACATACACACAAACATACAACTACTAGATATACATGAAATGTATATCTAGTGAAACAACACAAGTCTTATGCTGATGCACTTGGTCACTCTAACTACTCTTCAGGCAGACTACTACTTTTGCCCAAAACACTAAATACTCTATCGATAACCCCCAGTCTCATCGATGATACTCCAACACTTAGGAAAAACTTCACTTCACCTAGCCTTCGACTAAACCGTAGCAGATGGAGATGCTAGGTTGGTTTACTATGTAGCATAGTCGACCCGATCTTCTCCACAATCAAATAGAACACAAATGACAAACACAGAATAAGAATAGACATATATGTACATCAAGAAGCCATTCCACTAATTTTGACAGAAATCTTATCAGTGGAATGCTTCAAATTGACATCTTGCAACAATGGGAAAACACATAACGGAAAGGAAATCTATAGCTAAGCAATTCATATTTACAAAAAATGGGAAACAAGTTGACGACACAGAAATAGTTTGATTCTCCTTAGCAAAGCTTGATTACATTCGCACAATCACAATATCATATGACTGATTACAACCTCAAAACCCCTAAGCTGTCCGCATTTGATTCATTCCTCTGGGTTTTATAGATTCACCTAGAGTAGTACCAATTGACTCTAAGTGGCTAGGAGATTGATTCCAAGTGGCTCGGAAACACTATTGCCTATTTTTGGTATTATTGCTATTTTTAGCATTATGCGATTACAATTGACAAATGTCCCCTAAATCACTTGGGACTTACAAAATGAACCTAGACACAAACTAAAATGAAAATGCATTGGTCAATAGACCTTATTACAAAAGAAAACATGATTTTCTAGGTGCTCCTACACCATACTCCTGGGGTTAACAGAACTCAAGTCCCTTGAGGAACTAAGTTTGAAATGGAAACCCCGTGTTTGATGATGTCCTCGCTCATCTAGGTTGTATCTTCATCAAGTAAACAATGCCATTTGACCAGATATTGCTTGTAGGTCATATGTTGAGTCTTCTTTTGAACCTTTGTGTCCAAAATACATTCTAGCTGTACTGGCTGACTCGGTGGAAAATCATAAATCCATTTTGCATCCCCTACTCCTGTCACATCAGAATCTATAATATCATCTCCCTTGAATGGAAACAATTGTGACACATTGAAAATGGGTTATATTGCTAAACCTGGAGGAAGTTCAATTTCATATGCATTAGGCCCAAATTTGTGTACAATCTTTCATGGACCTATCTTCTTCATAAGAAGCTTCATGGGCTGCCCCTTCAAAAGTCATTCCTTCTTCAGATATGCCATTACTAGATCTCCAACTTTGTATTGGACATCGCTTTTCTTTTGATCAGCTCTCTCTTTGCATTTCCCTATGTTCTTCTAGATAGTTTCCCTTATAGCATCATAGATATCCTTCATGCTGACTACAAAATCTTCTCCATGTGCACTCCTTTCCTCCATGTTCTGGAGATCCTTGAGCTCCAAAATTCCCCTGGGATGAATCACATATACAACTTCAAAAGGGCTCTTTCCTGTGCTCCTATTAATAGTCATTATATGCAAATTCTACTTGTGGGATGATCATATCCCATGCTTCTCCATGTTGTTTAGTCAAACACCTCAAAAGATTACCTAGTGACCTATTCACCACCTCAGGTTGTCCATCTGTCTGAGGGTGATATGCTGATGTGAAAGATAATTGAGTACCCAGTTTCTTCCACAATGTGCGCCAAATATGTCCCAAAAACTTGGGATCTCTGTCAGTGACAATATTCAATGGCAAACCATGAATTCGAACTATTTCTTTAAAGAACAGACCAGCAATGTGGGAAGCATCATTGGTACATTTGCATGGCACAAAATGAGCCATTTTACTAAACCTGTCAACAACCACAAACACACTGTCAAATCCTCTTTGAGTTTGGGGAAGACTCAAAACAAAATCCATACTGATGCACTCCCGTGGCCTTTGCAGAATTGGAAGTGGTTGATAGACACCTGCATTGGATGAAGTTCATTTTGCCCTCTGACAAATGCTACAAGTTTCTTTAAATTTCCTGGCATCTGTTTGCATCTTAGGCTAGAAGTAAAGCCTTCTCACTTGTTCCAATGTCTTGTCTAGTCCAAGATGACCTCCAAGACTACCGCAATGTTTCTCTTTTATGATGTTCTCCCTCATGGAACACCTAGGTACACACAGTTGGCTGCCTTTGAACAGTAGCCCTTGCTGTAACAAATATTTAGAAAAATTAGAATGATATGAATCTGAAAATTGTGAACAAACTACATATATCTCCTTGAAGTCCTCATCATCCTGGTACATATTCTTAAGAGAATCCACTCCCACACTTTGTAACTAGATTTCTTGTATAGTGCACACTCTTCTGCTCAGAGCATCTGCCACTTTGTTGGCTTGTCCCTTCTTATGTTTGATGGAAAAGGTATACACCTGGAGTTGTTCAACCCACTTCATATGCCTGTGATTTAGCTTCTCCTACAAATTTAGAAAACTCAAAGCATGGTTGTTAGTATAAACAATGAATTCCTTGGGCAAGAGATAATGTCTCCATTTTTTCAATGCTTGAACCACTGCGTACAATTCTAGATCATATGTGGAATACTGTCTTTTAGCATCATTCAGCTTTTCACTAAAGAAATCAATAGGTTTGCTTTCTTGACTCAAGACAACACCAATAGCAAGGTTACTGGCAACACATTCCACAGTAAACAACTTATGAAAATTAGGCAAAACCAAAATGGGTTTCTGTGCTATTTTCTGTTTGAGAATCTCAAAAGACTCATCAACTGCTCTATTCCAAACAAACTGACATTTCTCTCCTCCTTTTATGGTATCTAGAATGGGTGCACAAATATGACTGAATCCTCTTATGAATTTCCTATAAAAAGTTGCCAACCCATGAAAATTCCTAACATCACTTACTGTTTTAGGTGCTGGCCAAGACAGAATAGCATTTACCTTCTCTGGATCTATTTTTAAACTACCCTGGGATATCACAAATCCAAGGTATGTGAGTTCTTCCTTCATGAAGACACTCTTCTCCATATTGATCATCAGTTTCTCCTCATGCAGCTTCTTCACCACCTATTCTAAATGCTGCAAATGTTCTTCCTTTGTCTTACTGAAAACTAGAATATCGTCAAGATAGACAACAACAAATTTACCAATAAAATCCTTCAAGACCTCATTCATTAGATGCATGAAAGTGCTTGGGGCATTGGATAGACCAAATGGCATCACCAACCACTCATAGAGACCTTCATTAGTCTTAAAGGTTGTCTTCCATTCATCCCCTTCTCTAATCTTGATCTAATGGTATCCACTCTTGAGATCAATTTTACAAAAATACCGAGCTCCACCCAAACAATCCATAAGGTCCTCTATTCTGGACATAGGAGACCTGTATCTAATGGTGATCTTATTTATGGCTCTTGAATCAATACATAACCTTCATTTTCCATCCATCTTGGGAGCTAAAACTGTGGGTACAACACATGGACTAAAACTTTTCCTCACCAAACCTTTATCCAACAGTTATTGTACTTGTTTAGCAATCTCCTCATTCTTATTAGGTGTTATTTTATAAGCTGGTTTATTTGGCAATATGGATCCTGGGATGAAGTCAATCTAATGAATTATGTCTCTCACAGGGGGTAGTGCATTAGGCATATCTTCCACCATGATACCCTTATATTTGTCTAACATTTCTTGCACTTCCTTAGGGACTTTTTCCTTGTTGTTTTCAGAGAAATCAGAATTGTCTTTAGGTTTCAAACTTAGAGCATACCCCTGGGTTCCCTCTTCTTTCAGAGTATGGAGAAACTCTTTCCCACTCACTAACATGATACTTGAGCCTACATTCTTGTCTACACCTTCTTCTGGTAAATAATACATCTTATACTATTTACCATTCTTAGTGATCACAAAGGAATTGGATTTACCATCATGCTAGGCTTGTACATCATACTTCCAAGGTCTACCTAATAGTAAATGGCATGCATCCATGGGAATTATATGACACAAAAGTTTATCCCCATATTCCCCTATCTAAAATTCTACCCAAGCTTGTTCATCAACCAAGACTTGCTGCCCTTTGTTTAGCCAGGACACTTTGTATGGACTAACATGTGGCAATCTTTTCAAGTTCAATTTCTCTACCATTTCTATTGAAACTAAATTTTTAGTTGAACCAGAATCAATAATTACCTTGCACTTTTTTCTAGAAACTTTACACAGAGTTCTGAATAGTGTCTTCCTCTGGGGTGGTTCCTTGTTCTGTGGCACTTTTAGCATTGTTCTTCTCATCACGAGACTCTCTCCATCTTGTGCTAGAGCTGCACTTCCCATAGGTGAGTTCACATTCTGGCAATCTTCTTCTTGAATTAGCCGGTTCCTTCTCTCTCCTCCATAAGAGCTTGAGGATTTCTTTGGACACCTGCCTACTGTGTACCCAATTTGGTTACAATTATAACATCTTCCCATGAAGACATTAGGACCTCTACCTAGTCCACCAAATCTACCTTTCCCATAGGGTCTCCTTCCTCTGAAACCCTCTCTGGAACTAGATTCTCCACTATGTTCTTGCTGACTAGACTCCCCTTGATTCTTCTGGAACTAATTTCTGCCACCAAAACTATTTCTACCTCTGGGATTCCTTCCAACTCTACCTCTGTTCTGATGTTCTCCTTTTCTTTTCTTCTTCTCTTCTACTCTCAGTGCCACTTGGAAACATTTATCCATGATTTCTGGTGTCAAGATGGTAATCTCATCTTGTATACTATATTTTAGGCCATTAATATACCTGGCAACTCTTCCTTTCTCATCTTCAGCATATCCACACCTTAGAGACAATTTGTGGAATTCCTCTGTGTAGGTGGATACATCCATATCCTTCTGCCTGAGGTTCTACATTTTCCTATATATTTACACCTCATAATCCACTAGTAGGAACTAAGCCTTGATCCTCTTTACCATCCGACTCCAGGATGAGATCATGCTCTTGCCACTCTTCACCCTTTCTCCTTGGGTGTAGTTCCACTATGTGAGTGCAGTACCCTTCAATTTCTTCTTTGCAAACTTGACTCTTCTATTCTCCGGTACCTCCTTGTACTCAAAGTAATTGTTCAAAGCCTCGACCCATTCGATGACTTCATCTACGTCCATCCTTCCGCTAAACGTCAGAATCTCCATTCTTGCCTCGGACGAGTCCTTACCAAGTGATTTTATGGCCTCTAGAAATTGTTTTTGGTCTGCAAAAATATCTATCTATCTTGGGGTTGTTTCCTCTTCCCCATCTTCATCTTCTCCATCAGTCTTCTCGTCTAATTTCTTGCCCTTTCCCAAGGTCTTCAACTCAACCTGGAGTTCTTCCTTGACTCCAGTCTTGATCATCTCTTCCATCTCCTTGAATTTCTTGACCACTTTGGTGGTCATTCCCTTTGGAGGCATATCACTATCCCCTTCTTCGCTTTCTCTGTCTGACATAGACATTCATTGACAACGCCAACACTTCTATAGACCTTTCGCTGGCTCTGATACCGAAATGATGTAGAGCGCATAGAGGAAGCTTCAAAAACTTAACAATAGACTGTATTGGTGAGAGTGTGACTTCTATCTTGGTGGTATGTTCTCATCGACCAAACATATCCCATCGGCCACCTTGTTATTTATCTGGCCGATCCCTTAACTTTCCCCGATGACATGCATTGTCAATGTAACTTTCCTCGTCGGTGAGCACTTTGTATGTGCTCATGATACACTGATAGAACAACTTGTATATACTTTCACCAACCTACGATCACCGGTTCCCTTCACCGTCACTGCTGGTCGCCTCTTGCATCCAACACAATGTATATGTGCAATGTATATTTTCAATATACATTTGGAAGATGCATTCTCCACATACATTTAGAACATGCATTTAGAATATGCATTCAGTGAAACTTGCCATTGACTTTCCTTGTATCTAACCTGATGTACATTCGCAACATGTATTTTGAATATGCATTCGGTGGGACCAAACATTGACTTCCTTTGTATGCCGATACACTATCGGTCAGACTTCCTAGATCGGAAGCTTTCAACTTTCTTGCTCTGACACCTTTTGTCACCCTGATGTAGAACTTAACCATTCATAAGATACTTTCACGACATACACATGAACATACAACTGCGAGACACATGAAATGTATATCCGGTGAAACAACACAAGTCTTATGCTGATGCACTTGGTCACTCCGACTACTCTTTAGGCAAACTACTACTTTTGCCTAGAACACTAAATACTCTACTGATAACCCCTAGTCTCGCCAATGAGACTCCAACACTTAGGCAAAACTTCACTTCACCTAGCCTTTGACTAAACCCTAGCACATGGAGATGCTAGGTTGGTTTACTATGCAACATAGTCGATCCGATCTTCTCCACCATCAAATAGAACACAAACGACAAACACAAAAATAAGAACAGACATATATGTACATTGAAAAGCTATTTCACTAATTTTGACAGAAATCGTATCAGTGGAATGCTTCAAATCAACATTTTGCAACAATGGGAAAACACAGAATGGAAAGGAAATCTACAGCTAAGCAATTCATATTTACAAAAATGGGAAACAAGTTGAAGACACAAAAATAGTTTGATTCTCCTTAGCAAATCTTGATTACATTCACACAATCACAATATCATATGATTGATTACAAGCTCAAAACCCCTAATCTGTCCACATTTGATTCATTTATCTGGGTTTTATAGATTCACCCAGAGTAGTACCAACTGACTCCAAGTGGCTGGGAAACACTACTACCTATTTTTGGCATTATTGCTATTTTTAATATTATGCAATTACAATTGACAAATATCCCCTAAATCACTTGGGACTTACAAAATGAACCTACACACAAACTGAAATGAAAATGCATTGGTCAATAGACCTTATTACAAAAGAAAACATGATTTTCTAGGTGCTCCTGCACCACAAGAGGCCTTATCAAATAGCCCAGTAACATAACCAACACAACACCAAGTTCACAAAACAACATAATTTCATTTGAATTGATTCAAATCACAAACATACATTCACAAAATTTCAAACTTCTTTATCAATGTGTACAACATTATCAAATTAACAAAACTACAATATATACAATTTCTCAATTAGTCAAGTCTCCTTCTGAGACCATTATTCTTCTTCCAAAATCCATCTCCCTCACATTCACTTCACCATTATCTTGGGCAAAATAGGTCCACTAACTCAGCTAGAATATCCCTCCCAACCATGACTAGAGGAATACTACAAAATACAATTATAAACTATGTTATACTTTGAAATTAGAAGTTGAACCGTATTGCAAAGACAACTGTTACTTAAACTAAATTGTCCCAAAAATAACATGTATTAGTTCTTAACAATTTACGAATCAAACTATCCATTGAAACCATCAAATTCAATATTCCAACAAACTTCAAACTCTTTATAATGCATTTTAGCAATGTATCGCTGTGGAAAACTTTGTTGTCAACAAATCCTTGCCTTGGGGAACCTTGAACTTCTTTACTAGATTTATTTCGTCGTATCAATGTTCATGTGAACTTTGTGTTAGTGATTATAGCTATGGGAGGTATTCTATAAAAGAAAAGTAATGCACAGCCCAGTCGGCCCTAGCAGCAGGTTCACCAGTTTGATATATATAGGAGATAGAATCTCCTTATTTGTGTGTATTCAATATACAATTCTAATACAAGCTTAATTCACAAGGTAGAGCAGACTTCTATGGAGCAGATCAAGTTATTTCAAGATCAAATCAGATTTATCAAGTGTGGACTTATTCATTGTGCTTCAAGAAGTGGAGCCATACCTGTAGGCCTTGGATTTGGCCATTGTAAAGTAGATTGATGTTCTTATTATTCAATATATAAGAGATATATTGTTGCTAGGTTTTTCCCCTCAAGTTGGGGGGTTTTCCCAGGGTATCTTGTTGTGTTCATTGTTCATTGTGTTGCATTTTTTCTGATTGCTTTAAATCTGATCATAAAAATCAACACTTTGAACTGTGGTCTTATAATACATTTTGGCATTTTCACTCACCTTTGAACCTTTATACTTTGTCATTGGGCATCGACACTTTTAAGGCATCTAAACTATCGTCAATATTACATTTTGACGAATTGGCATGATGAGGAACTCCTACATACTCGACTTTCAATGAATTGATGCCTTCGGGAACCTTCATTATTCAAACTTGGCTTTGAGTGTATTTTAGTGTTTGCCTTAACTTTTGACCCTTCCCTTATGAACCATTTCGATGGTTCAATTCACCCATGAATCATGGATCTTATCATTGTTGAATGCATCAAATAAACTTTACAATCTTATAATTGGTGACTTAGCTTAGAAGTGAACTAAATAACTCTTCATTGGTATTCTTATTAGTTCAAGAACTTGGAAATATCCCAACACACCCTAATGAAAATTAATTTCAGCGCTTTGGTCCCCTCAAGAATCATGAAATAGTTATATTGTTCCTCTTAATGTTAATCAACACTTCATAAACCTTCAAAACTTTATTTCAATTGATCAACATTGTGGTATCTCTTTGAACTCATTTGTCAGGGAAATTACACTCATGGGATTTTCATGGATTTCCTTTTGGAATATATGAATGTTCTGAAACTAAGAAATTGTCTAAAACATCACTTGCTTCGTTCAACTATGAAATGAATTATCGACGAACTTAAAACTTCATGATCTTTGTAAATCTCTGAAGATAAACTCCTTTAATGGACACATAAATTTATGAACCCAACATTTCTGAAATATTAAAGTAATTGAAAGCTAACCGAAACTTTATCAATTTCAATGAAAACAAGGTTTGCCATCAAATTCTTTCAGTGAATATGCAAATTCATGAACTATATACCTTGTCAAATTGTGTCAACTACACCAAGATACACCAAACTTTTACAAACTTGGAACATAACCAAATGTGCTCCAAACATGTCCAAGTTTGGATATGATAATTCTCCTGAAGCAAAACTGAATAGAAACAAACCTAAAATGTTTTTGGTTGACATAGGATCACACGCACACTTGGATGCTCCTACATCATCCTCCAATAAAAGTTACTTGTGAGGGCTCACATAAATTAGAATGAATGAGTTGTGATTTTTTGTGTGCCAATTTGAATGAGAGAAAGGATTGTTAGTGTATATATTTCATATATTTATACACTTAGGCTTAATAAGCCTACTTAGGTGTGCCTTTATACAGCATTGATATACATCTCATTGAGGTGTCAAGGTTGTTAGGCGATTAGGAGAGGGGTCATCAAAGTTCCCACTAACTTCTAGCCACTCATGCTAGTTTGTAGGAGTCTTTCCCTCAACTAAAAACTACCTGTACTCACCTATATATGTACTTATCTTATTCTACTATCAATTCACATAGATTTGATGCCATTTTTTAGATTTTTTGATCATTTGTTCTTATATGGTATCAGCGTGAGGATAAGGTTTTATTGTTGGTTCATTGTTTCAAAGTCCGGTCACAAGAGGAGGTTGTAACATTGAATTTTTTGTGCTCATCTAAGGCTATATTGTTTTTTTCTCATGGCTAAGTGGCAGAAGTCTCTTAACCCCTACATTTTGTTTTGAGGTGTGTGAAGGCATGATCTGGTGTGCATTCCAATGCTTTGAATTGAAGTTCTGGCTCAAACTTGCCTTGTGGAGGGGCACTCTAGTTTGAATTCTAGTTCAAATGCTCATGGATTGAATTAAATTTGCTTTAAATTGATAAATTTGGTTTGAATGTGCCTTGAATTTGCTTGATGCTAGAGCCATTTACAGATCTAGAGGTTAGATCTAGGCATAAAAGGCATCATTTTTTCCTATGAAGAGGCCCGACACCCTTATTCCATGTGGTGAAGGGAACTTCCTGGTGTGAAGGGGGCACAAACCTCCTTAACCTGCGGTTTTCTTTGTTTGTACGTGAAGGCAAATTAGATAAAACTAGTGATCTACTGATCATAAAACAAGCAATTACAAAAGCTCAGATTGCCTTATAGATGAAGAGGTAGGGCATCAATATATAGATATTGAGAAACACAAAGGAGTTATGGCACACAACCACAATGCCAACAACTCAACCACAAAACTAAATGCTAAACCTGAAAGTCAAGGAAGGATAGCTATAAACTTAATGAGCCCAATGGGCATTACATAAAAGTCAATAAAGATGGTTGCACATGCTGAAGATATTAGTTGAAGATATTTGCTGTCATTCTCCCCCATAATGACCACTGGGAAGAATTTGGAGTAGATCTCTAAGTGTCTTGAACCTTTCATGAGCTAGAGCCTTTGTGAAAATATCTGCGATCTGATCATCTGTACTACAATACACAATCTCAATCAATCTCTGCTGAACCAATTCTCTAGTGAAGTGATGTTGAATCTCAATATGTTTGCTCCTGCTATGAAACACTGGATTCTTAGTCATTTGTATAGCACTCTTGTTGTCACAATACAACAAAGTAGGTCCATTCTGTATCTGGTGCAAATCCTCCAATATTCATCTCAACCACACTATTTGGCATGCTGCAAATGTTGCACCTTTATACTCTCCCTCTGTTGTAGAAAGTGATACAGTCGGCTATTTCTTGGACTTCCAAGAAAATACTACAGAACCAAGACTAAAAGTATAAGCAGAAGTAGACTTTCGATCATCTGTGGAACCTGCCCAATTTGAATCTGTATAGCCAATCAACTTACTATCCTCTGAATACTGAAATATAAGACCATAACTCAATGTCCCTCTGACATATCTAAGAATCCTCTTAGTTGTACTCCAATGTGTTTGCTTAGGTTTTGACATGAACCTAGATACCAAGCTCACTGCATATGTGATATCTGGTCAAGTATTAGTTAAGTAGATCAAACTACCAATCAACTAACTATATATAGTCAGGTCCATTGGATCTGACACATCCAAGTTAGATAACTTAAGTCCAACTTCAATTGGTGTTGCAACTAGTTTGCAACTATTCATCTGAAATTTCTATAGGATGTCTGAAGCATGCTTTTTCTGAGACATGAATATTTCACCTTTGTTTTACCATACTTCTATACCAAGAAAATAGTGCATCTACCCCAAATCTGTCATCTCAAATTCAACAACCATAGCTACTCCAAACTCTGCAAACAAATATGAATTGTTCCTAGTGTAGATAAGATCATCAACATAGAGAACTAAGAAAAACATATCCTTAGCCGAGATCCTAATATAAAGATTTGGATCTAATTGACTTCTTAAGAAACCTTTCTACTGCAGGTAGGAGTCTATCCTTGAATACCATGCTCTTGGTGCCTGCTTAAGACCATACAAGGCCTTCTTCAATTTGTAAACATAATGTTCTTTAGAAGGTATTTCAAACCCTCTAGGTTGAGAAACATACACTTCCTCATCAATATATCCATTCAAAAAGGCACTCTTTACATCCATTTGATAAACTATCCAACTCTGTTGAGCTGCCAAAGCCAAAACCAATCTGATAGTATCCATTCGTGCTACAGGTGCAAATGTTTCAGTGTAATCAATACCTTCATGTTGAATGTATCCCTTGGCTACCAATCTAGCCTTATGCTTATCAATGCTTCCATCAGATTTATACTTAGTTTTATACACCCATCTTGTACCAACAATTTCCTTACCAAGAGATAGCTGAACCAAATCCCATGTGTCATTCCTTTCTTTTGTTTCTATCTCACTATTCATTGCTTCAACCCACTCTTCTTTTTCTTGAGCTTGTTCAAATGTTTGTGGCTCATCATTTTCCATGATTTGAGTCATCAAAGCATAATTCACTTTGCTTGTGATTTTGTTGTCATTTTCTCAAAATTTGATTCCAACATAAGGGTTGATGGATGATTCTTTTCTGTCCTCCTTTGATATTTTTGATACTTTCCTATTCTTGTAGTAGAAGACTCAAGTTCATTTTCTTCTTCTTCTTCTCCTTCTTCAACTTCATCAATCATTATTTCTTTTCCCTTTGTTTCATTTTCCTTGCTATATTCTGTCGCTTCATTGAATACCACATCTCTACTTATAACAAGTTTCTTTCCTATTGGGTCATACAATCTATATGCTTTATTTTCTGATCCATACCCAATAAAAATACATTTTAGGCCTTTATCATCTAGCTTAGACCTTTTTTCCTTTGGTATGTGTGCATACGTAACACACCCAAATACTCTCAAATGTTCAACACTTGGCTTTACCCCAGACCATGCTTGTTCAAGAGTCATTCCCTTAACTGCTTTTGTAGGACTCCTATTGAGAAGATATACAGTTTTGCAAACTACTTCTGCCAAAACATCTTATCTAAATTTTTCTCTTTCATCATACTCCTTGCCATTTCAACAATGGTCCTATTCTTTCTTTCAGCAACTCCATTTTATTGTGGAGTGTAGGAAGTAGTGAACTCTCTCTTGATTCCATGATTTCTATAGAAATCTAGAAACTAATTTGATTTGTACTCACCCCCATTATCTGACCTTATCACTTTGATGTACTTACCACTTTGTTTTTCAACCAACCTCTTGAATTCTACAAACTTGTCAAACACTTCTGATTTTGAAACTAAACAATATACCCAAGTTTTCCTTGAATAGTCATCAATGAAGGTTAGAAAATACTTTGATTTATTTAAAGAAGGTGTTTCCATAGGACCACACAAATCTGTATGGAATATCTCAAGATGTTGCTTAGCTCTACTAGATTTACCAATTGGAAAGCTAGCTCGGTGTTGTTTGCCAACAACACATTCTTCACACACTTCTTTTGTATTTTCAATGAAAGGTAGACCCTCAACCATTTTTAATCTCTTGAGTAAAATTAACCCACTAAAGCTAAGGTGGCCATATCTTTGATGCCAAATTCTACTTTCATTCATTTCACTAGACCTTAATGCTTGGTTTCCATGGGTGAAATGGAGAGGAAACATCCTATCACCTGTCATCTTTGCTCTTGCGACAACTACATTTCTTTTTAACTTATCTCTTATTATGCACTCTTTTTCATCAAAGGTCACTTGATAATTTTGCTCAAGCATTTGTCCAATAGACAACAAATTCTTCTTGAGGACTGGAACCAATAATGTTTCATTGATATGTTTTACCTCACCATATTCTGTTGCAACTACAATAGTACCCTTGCCCTTGGTTCCATGAGATTGATTATCTCCTAATACCACTATACTGTGATGGTTTTCATCTAGTTTGATAAACAAATTTTCATTAGATGTCATATGTGATGAACATCTAGAATCAATGTACCATACATTATTCTCACTAACATTTGTATTGAAACAAGAAATAAACAAATTTTGCTTATCTTCAATAGTATTGTGAGCATTTCTTTTTTCTGCTTCACCTTGTTTACTCCAACATTCTGATGCATAGTGTCCAAACTTGTTGCAATGAAAGCATTGGACATTCTTTTTATCTCCCCCATTATTTCTACCTCTTCCTCTTCCTGTTCCTCTGAAGTTGCTATTTCTTCCTCTAAAACTATTACTTCTTCCTCTAGAATTGCTAGATTCACCTTTGTATTCATTTTTATTTTGATTCTTGAAAAACATGTTTCTTTTACCTCTTATGTTTATTTTAGAGGCAAATGCTTGTTCTAGACCTTCCTCATTACTTTTCATTCTTTCTTCAGCAGTTAACAATATTCTACTTAGTTCATCTATTTGCATAGTTGTGAAATCTTTAGAAATCTCAATTGTAGAAACTACACCATAAAATTTAAGCACTAAACTCCTTAAAAAAATTTCAATGACATGCTTGTCATCCACAGTTTCTCCTAGAACTTTCATTTGACTAACTAGGCCTTCTACCTTTGTTAGAAATTCATTTACACTTTCACTATTGACCATTTTTACATTTTCAAAAATTTTCCTCATTGTCTATAGTTTTGCAGTTTGTACACCTTGATAAGCATTATTGAGAATTTGACATGCTTACTTAGAATTACTAGCCCCACTTATCCTAGGAAAAATTGTCTGATTAATTGCACCTTGAACCAGAAATAAAGCTTCATTATCATTCTTTACATTTGCTTTGTATTCTCTCTTCTACTGATCATTTAATGCATTAAATGCATTAAATGCAGTTGTATCTAGTTCTACATAACCTATTTGTACAATTTCCCACAAATCTTTGGATTTGAGTAGAGTTTGCATCCTAGTGCACCAATATGTAAAATTGTCTCCTTCAAATACGAAAATTAGCATGTTAGACATAACACTTCCTACCATATTTTCCATAAGAGGAATATGCAAAGTAGGCCAAAGGCTCAACACCGAGAGATCTCTACAAATAGATACTCTCCTTGTCCTTTCAAATAGGACCTACACCAAAAAAAATTATTTTATATTATTTTGTCTTTTGGCATATAAGTGTTGGTTGCAACCAATAATGCACTTAATTACAAAAGATTAATTTATCCCTTTACAAATAATACACTTTGAAAAGTGTGAGCTTGTATCCCTTCTAAAGAAAATTTCATTCCCATAAAAAAACTTTTTATGCACCTTTTCCTTATATTCAAGAAAGAGTTAAATATTTGAAACTATTTTCCTTCAGTAAAAAAAGACCTTTATCCTCTTACTTTAAGAGAAGACTTTTCATGTGGCCTTTTATAAGATAAAGGCATAAAACATATTTAAGGAAAACTTTCACATGGCCTTAGCCTTTTAAAAGCTAATACAAAAGCTTTGAAAAAAAAAAGAAAGTTCTTCACACGGCAAGTTTTTTTCAAGAGTTTTCCTTTTGATTTTATTTTCAAATGCAGCTTCTTCCCATAGCCTGCGCCCTCTTCACACGGCTGCACCCTCTTCACAGGCACAACAAATATGATGATGGAATACGATGTTTCTTCACACGCAAATCCACTTCAGTTTCTTCACAGGGCCCATCACTTCGAATGCCTCCTCTTACACAGTAATATTTCTTTAGCAGCTTTCTCTATTTTTTTTTATATTTTGTTGTTCAACTCTGCAACAAAACTGTCTGTAGCTTCACCCTCTTGCAACGACTCTTCTAGTGACTTGCTTTGTCTCACACTACTGCTGCACTCTATTCTTGAATAAAACAATAAATAGAGATGTCTGGCTCTGATACCAGATGAAGGTAAATTACATAAAATCAGTGATCTACTGATCACAAAACAAGCAATTGCAAAAGCCCAGATTGCCTTATAGATGAAGAGGTAGGGCATCAATATATAGATATTGAGAAACACAAAGGAGTTATGGCACACAACCACAATGCCAACAACTCAACCACAAAACTAAATGCTGACCCTAAAAGTCAAGGAAGGATAGCTACAAACTTAATGAGCCCAATGGGCATTACATAAAAGTCAATAAAGATGGCTGCACATGTTGAAGATATTTGTTGTCAGTAGGTTTGTGGGTGTTCTGTGTAAGCCCATCAGCCTTTTGTTTGTGGTCTATGGTGGTCAACCAAGAAAGGATGACGTCTCTATCACCCCTTTCTTTGTGGTTTGTGTCCTCAATAAACTTGAACAAAGCCACAACCTACATGATGTCATGTGCTAGTTATGTGGTGTACTGCTGATTTCTTACACAAGTTCTCTGAAAGGAAAAAACAAAGGCAGAGGAAGCTTGTGAAGGAGGTTGATTAATCTAGATGTTAAGGATCGACCTTCTGTGTTTTCCTAAAACCCAAATGCCATCGATCCCTGCACATAGTTATATCTGCCATTGATTGCCCCCTTCATTTTGTTTTTTTCTCTTGCCCTAAATTTTGCCCTAAAAGGCATTGATTTCATATAAGCCATTTTAAAAAATTTCTTTTTTTAGTACTTAGAATAGACATTTTTTTCAAAACTAATTGTCTAATAGCACTAAAAAATTTTCAAATGCAAATTCCAAAGGGGGAATTAAACAATTTGGGTTAAATTCCTTTGTAACATTTTTCCCTTCATATCCCTAAGGCTAAATCCATTGGACATAATAACGCACTCAACTTATAAAGTGTTTGTTTATGCTCCAATTGGACTAGGTTAAACTCACTAATTCTATTAGTGCCACATTTAGAAGGGGTCAAAATATGCAAAAGGGGATTATTCATGTTTGGGAAAACATTAGGTTCTTTTAAAAATTGCTAGTGCTAAATCAAGTCACTCTTGTAATAGGCTAAGTATTAAAGTATGATTTTAATTGTCCTACTTAGTCCTATAAGCATTGCATGATACAGTGTCTGATTTAAGGGGGGTAATTAAGTAATTTGGGGCACAAAATCTTCAAGGGGGTGTTTAGTTGGGTTCCTATGGCATCTTTAGACAATTCTGAGATAAATAGATGGGTTCTTCACTCTGGTGCAATCAATCACATGTCTCCTTATCTAAAGATTTTTATGTCAATTGATCGCACCAACACCTCCAAAATCCTGATAGATGATTGCTATTATATTGTTTGTGGACAATGAACAGTAAAAGTAGGTAAATGATACATCCACAATGTTTTATTCATTCTTGGCTTGATAAGAAATATGCTTTTTGTGTACCAACTCACTTGTTCAAATAAGACAATTGAGTTTACATCCACTACAACTTTAATTGAAGATTCTTAGAGTCAAGAAATTATTGCAATTGGGAAGATTTGTTACTTCTCCCACAACTTCATATTTTCTCACTTTACATCTAATGGGGATGATGCTCCTATTGCCACTTCAGAGCCCAATGTCACTTCTCTGTAAACTTCCATTGGTTTATATAGAAAGATCTTTGAACTATTTTCTACCAAATAGTTCTTTTCTTTTGTTCTAGATTGCATTTCTACTATACCTATTGCTACATAAGAATTATGTGTTGCTTCTTCATGAACTTCCAGTAATTCTTCACAATAGACTCATCTTCTCTTCTGATAGTACCTACATCCCTTGCTACATGAGATTCTAGAGACACTTCCCAATGAGCATCCAAAGATTCTTTCTAGCAGATGTTCTTGCTCCCTTGCTAGACATGAGATTCCAAATACACTTCACAAAGAGCATCCAGTGATTCTTTCTAGTAGGACATCATTTGGAGTAGTTGGTCAGCATTTAGAGAGTTCATCCTCTTTAGGAGGTTCCTTCTAGTTCTTTCTTATCCCTCTTTTGGAGGGTAGTTTTTTTCCCACAGGGTTTTTTACTTTTCTCAATTTATGAGAGATTGCATTGTTATTGGGTAGCTCATCAGGCCTAGTTTCCGAGAACCAATTTCATATTTGCATTATACATGGGTACCTCACTAGGCATTTTAGCCTAGACCCATTTCATTTGTACCCACCTAAGCTATGCTTAAGGGTGGGTGTTAGTGTATATATTTCATATATTTATACACTTAGGCATAAGCCTACTTAGGTGTACCTTTATACAACCTTGACACATGTCTCATTGAGGTGTCAAGGTTATTAGGCAGTTAGAAGAAGGGTCATCAATGTTCCCACCAAGTTAGCCACTCATTCTAGTTTGTAGGAGTCTTTCCCTCAACTAATAATTACCTCTGCTCACTTATATATGTGCTCATCTTATTCAACTATCAATTCACTTAGATTTGATGCCACTTTTCATCTTTGTCAATCATTTGTTCGTATAAGGATCTCTATGTCGTTTTGCTAAAATATAAGCTTTGCATTTTTCAATTGTCTTGGGAAAAGTGGGTAAACCTAAAACACCATTCTTTTACATAATTTGAATGTTGGACCATCATAATTAACATGCCCAAATATTTCATACCATAAAGGACTAGTAGAAAGATTTCCTTATTTAGTAAGGTAAGCAAAACTCCTATAAATGGTTGAACTACCTTTGAGTTTTAATAACTTGCCATCTTCACAACTAGTAAATGTGAATTGATTATATAACTTATTTTTTTACTATCACTTTGTCCATATTCCAATAAAATGGAGTGACCTTGTTGTCAAATTAGCACTAATGACAACAAGTCACATCTCAATTGAGAAAGATATAAGACATTATGAAGTACAAGATTTGGAAGGCCAGACAAATTGAGTTGAATGGTTCCTTTTCCAATATGTTTGAGACTTGTTTTATCTACCAAATAGATAGGACCACAAAAACCTAAATCATAAAACTCTTCAAAATAATCATTTCCACAATGCCATATGTTGGGTGGCTCCAACATCTAACACCCAAGCATCATGCCATGATACATTCATTAAAGTATAGTAGTCAAAATCTAATATGGAAAACAAAAATTCATTATGATCATTGCCACATGCAAACTAGTTTACTCTTGATACTTTATCATCATAGTGTCTATTGTATATTTTTGTTTGAAAAGATTAATACTATCTCATCTCATGAGATTTTCTATTCATGGGCTTCATGACTTCCTTTTCTACCACATTTTTTGCAATACAAGTGGTGTTTATCATTTTGGTTGTCGTGTTGAAATTCTCTTCTACCATTTATACCTCTTCTTATTCTATTCTTCCATTGATCTCTAACTCTTCCTTGATCATTGAAGCCACATATAGAAGAAAATTCTATTGGAAATGTTGTCATTGATGTCAAAGGTGGACAAGATCGTCGTTGATGTCAAAGAGCTTGTTGTAGAGATTGTTGGAAATATTGTCATTGATGTCAAAGGTACATAGACATGTTGTCATTAATATCATTGTATGCAAGGAGTAATTTATGTTAAGAAAATTACGCATTATACATCCCATTCCAAAGAACAAAAAAAAAAGAGTTTATCCATTACACATTACTATTGGAAAGATTGCATGTTTAAATTAAATATTTAGACATAAGAAATACGCTAGAGAAATAGTATTATGGGCCAACCCATATGATATCCGCTTGATGCTAAGAAGAATAAGATTTAAATTTGAATTTGGTCTATACCTCCAAGAGGCCGCCCTCCTTCTAGAGAAGACAAGAATAGTATATAAGAAAAATGGATTAACACGAAACATGACCATGTATGATATACTAAGTGTAGTGATCAGTATTGTATATGGTACAATTTCCTTGTGATAGAACAATAATCAAGAGTTTATATGATGCATTTTTTAAGGGAGTTTATGAAGGCAACAAGAAGAAGATGAATGGTTTAATGAATAAGACAAAACCATAAAGGATGATTTATTAAAGAGGACAAATATCAGCAACTCCATAAAGGACAAATTATTAGTTAAATGCAGTGATTACTTTTGGTAAAGAGTAGTGATTTTATTAGTGAAGGAGTGCAATATGTTTGTAAGGGAAACACGCTACAAAGAGACATATCCATTGAAAAGGTATAAGAGGTAAATTATAGGAATGTTTGAAGGCAAGAAATTTTAATGAATTATTTTTAGAGTTAAGAGCAAAAATAAAGGAAGAGAAGGGGTAGAAGTATGAAGTGTAAATTTGATTTGTTTTGAAAGGAAGTGTGTGTGATAATATAAAGATGATATGAGTAGAAATTTATGTGAAGATATTTCCGTGTCATGATTAGTGTTGTGTAAACAAGTTGTGCATGATTTGGATAAGATTTGTGAGGAAAGAAAGTGTGTGATCATATTTGTGAGGGAAGATAGTATATGTGTGTGAACCTAATTTGAAAAGGAAAGACTTACATCATAGAGAATCAGAATTTGTAATCATATTGTGAGTAAAAGAGAATGATATCATCCATTGAAGAATTCATAGATTGGTGCCTAGAGATTGGTGTCTCTTACTACGTTGGTGCTCAGTTGTAAAGGTTGGTGCCTAAAGATTCTACAAGTGGGGATTGGTGTCTCCAGTGTGTTGGTGCTCACAAAAGAAGAATTGTAAGAGAAGTAGGCTGGTGCCTACAGAAGAAGAATCAATATATATAGAAGCAATATTTTTCCATGGTTTTCTCCTGCAAGGGTTTCCATGTAAAATCATGTGTTCTCTTTGTGTACATAATTGCTAGATCTTACATGTGTGATTTATTGTGATTGGTTTAAGTTGGAAAAGTAAAAGTTTGTTAGATACTGATTCACCCCCCCTCTTAGTATCACTGTGTGTGCATCAAATTCTTATTAGGAGGCATTTTTCTATTGAGAAAGAAAAATATTTTCATAAGTGCCATAAATTTTTCTCCCAAAAGCCTTTTCACATTTTGCCAACTTTTCAACCAATTGATCAAAATTGATGTTCTTAAAATAATTAGTTTCCTTTAGAGACTCCAAATAAGCTGAATGAGTTGGAAGGAATACCTTTATGAAGATTGTAATATAAATGTTAACTTTTCCACTAGTAGCATTAATATCTTGTTTTATGGCTTGAATTTCAAAAGCTAAACTCATGACATCATTCTTCATATTAAGTTTTAATAACTTCAATTACAACTGAATGAAATCCAATTTTGAATGAGAATCATATAGTTCTCCTAATTTGTGAAGGTCATCCCAAGCCAATTTACACCCTTGTATGTGTTGAAACATATCTATTAAACACAATGAGATGCTAAGAGGGGGGTTGAATTAGCATATACTAAAATTTAACTAGTTGTTTACAAAACCAAACTAAATAACTTAGAGAAAAGAAAGGAAATCATGCAATACACATAACACCTATATTTTTACATGGAAAACCCTAAAACAGGGAAAAACCATGGTGAGGATTAGCTCACAATATATTATGCTCATTGAAAAAGTATTACAACTTTGTTTTAGGGCTACAACCCAAGGAAGCTACAACTCCCTGTATTTGTGCTGATAGCAATTACAGCTTTGATTTAGTGCTACAACCCAAGGAAGCTACTACTCCCTAGGTACTCTGCTCATTATAATAGATTTACAAAGATAGTAACTACGTGGAGTATTGTAAATAGAACATCTGATTTATGTTGGTAATGCAGTCTTCTATTTCTTGCTCAACACATGCCCTCAAACTGATTCTACACACTTCATATCATTTATTCTACTCTGCTTATCTTTGTATATCCTTCTATGTATCACAAATGAACTTGATCTTCTATAAATATACTCTCCAACACTTTAAAACACTGATTAGGTCTGCATCACAATCAACATTAGATGAAACATGTAGCTCTTCACAAGTTGGCATCCATACATACAATATGATAGGAAAAACTTGTTGTAGACCTTAGAAATTCATAAGGGAGATCAAAACATATCTTTCCATACCTTCCAATGTTAAGGAAACTAATCAGGATCCTCAACACATATAAGAAACTTAACCAGTCAGCTCAAACTACTCGGGACTGCTAATTATCTATCTTCATACTGTTGGGGAGAAGCCAAAAACTCTATACAAACTGTTGATGTGTAAAATTGCGCGGGTTCCAACACCAACATGGAAATTTTTAGGAATGTGGGACTTACTCCCTAAAACAAGCTCCAGATTTTAAAGAAGCTAGCTCTTCTCTATTTTGTATGGGTTTTTGGGAAAAAGGGTACAAATTAATAGAATTAAAGATACAGTTAAAGCAAATCTATCTATGGCAATGCCCTGAATAATAAGTATCTCTCTCAACTTAAGCACAGTGAAGCTATTCTCAAGATTCAGCTACGTTAAAGAGCAACTATTGCATAATTAACATAAACAGATATAATGAATAAACTCAAAGGCTCACAAACAGATAATTTACAATGACATAGAAAATATCAACCAAGGTACAAGATTCTGTCTTTCTCATTAATTTTCCAGCAACATAAGAGGCACAGATACATGCATAGTTACATTTACTTTCTGAATCACAAATAACAAAATAAAGGCAAATTATATTCACTAGTTAGAGCAGAAAGTCTCAAACTTCTCTCTTAAAACTCTAATAGAAAAACTATCTCTAGCAAAACTATCTTTGAATGAATCCCCAATGAATATCGATGTTACATATTTATAGCACAAGAGTGACTCTAGATTGTCTGTACAATCGAATCCCAATGGCCTAACCAAACTGGAGCTAACTGGAAGTGTCTGACACTTAAAATCTTTTGGATATGCAAATAGTTACAACAACTGCAAGTCCATTGGCTGTGGCAAAAGACATGTGTGGCACACCCCTTCTATAAGGAAAAGACACTTGGTGGCATCCTCACCTTTTACACAATAAACTCTAAGACACATGGCAACATCTGCACGCATATAACTTGAAACTCCTTCATTTCTCAGAAGAAACAGGAAACTGACACATGGCAGCATCCGCAGCAACAAGAAACAATACGTGTCTTTCTCCGCAACATTTTAATTAACTATGTCTTTGCATTTGGCTGCCTCCTGCTTGTGACAATTGTTACAATCCACAACTTTGAAACTTAAAGATACTTTTAGAAATGGGGCCTACCTCCATTGCCCATAAGCTTTCAAACAGGGACAGGTGGCAGTATCCGCGGCAACAACTAACTTGGTACGTGGCCTCTTCCACAGTAACTACTGTCTGATATGTGGCAGCTTCTGCAACCTTCTTAAAACACTAGAACCTTTTTGAGACTCATGCGGAGGTTGACACATGTTGGGCTCTGCAAAACTGAAGAAACATTTATTATCATTGGAAGAAAGGGGCAACAGCTTTTACTTGGACCCCATATCCACCA
The DNA here is from genome assembly GCA_027924645.1 of Cunninghamia lanceolata. NCBI lineage: Eukaryota > Viridiplantae > Streptophyta > Pinopsida > Cupressales > Cupressaceae > Cunninghamia > Cunninghamia lanceolata. The sequence continues at coordinate 15,060,954 of BSBN01001048.1, forward strand.
CGTGGTATGATCCGCTTCACTGATACTTTATAACTGGGGCCTACCTCCATTTATTACCTTGTATCAAAAGATATATAAACAGATACACAGAAGCTGACATGTGGCATGCTCACGTCTATCACAAAATACACATGGCTTCTTCTATAGGCATATCAAAACTTTATAACTATGTCTCTGCATGCGACACATGGTGCCTTCCATAGGATCACAACTTGGAATGTATTAGAGACATAGTTTCCACATGGCATGATCCACTGCAAAAGTTGTTACTTAGAACAAAAGTGACTTGAAACTGGGGCTTGACACTTGGAGGAGTCCGTGGCACTGGCAAAAATAAACCTATAGCAAGAACAAAATGAAACCCTGGTAAGACCCTCGCAGCCATTCTCAGACACAAAATTGAAACTTGCGGGAGTGCTGCTGAAAAAAAAATGTAGAGTTTATACTCTACGGTTCTTGGCGACCAGAAGGGATTTTGAGCCTGCTCAAAAAGAACCCAAAACTTGGTAAAAATATGTATGTAAAATAAAAGACAGGGTCATAAATTCTGCAAAGCTGTTTGATAGATAGACCATTCTAAATCCGAGAGTCTCTGCTTGCTCTGTAAATCTTGAAAAGCAAAATCAAGATTTATTATGTCTTTATGGGAGAAACTCTGCAAAATCTAAACTGCGGTCTTTAGTTGAAACTCTAATTGGGCCATTGGGATTAAGACAGCTTCCACCTCCTATACTGATGAGGAATCAATTAAACCTTGAAAAATAGATTGATCAATTTGCTTTGTCAAAAGCAGGGTCTTGATATCATCTATCATCAGAAGAGTATTGTTATCTGGAAATGGTGATGGAAGACCCAGCTACACCAAATCCTCTATGTGTCTCTTCATGTCTTTAACTCCTTCTTTGACAACATCTAGGAGCTCTTGGCAGTTTGTAGCAGCTGAATTGCAACTAAGAACTTCATTTACTCTCTTTGCAGCTACCATTCTGTCATTGATCCCTGTTGTAGACAATGTTTCATCAGATGTGTCATATAGCTTCTTCAACAACAATTGAGAGTCAAAAGCTCTCAGAGAAACAGTAGACAGAGTGGCTTGAACCAAAGTTTCCACTTTTTCACACAATTGTTGTGCATTTAACAGGAAAGTTAATGAGGGTCTGAGCTGGATAATCTCCTCAGAGATTCTTTTCCACACTGATACATATAGATCCTTAACCAGATTTAGAACTCTAGCATTCTGAGGCCTATTAGCTAACCCAATGTTAGCTATTTTGTCATTTGTTGTTCTCCTAAGAGTTGCCCCTGTATTGCTACAGCAGCATTATGCTCACTTAGCAACTGTTGCTAAAACTGTGTTGCTTGTTGCAATTTATCTTGATACCTCTTCTCTAAGGTGGCTTTTTCTTGCCTCAAAACATTTACTGCAGCTTTTTCGTGAGCAAGCTCCATCTTTAGAGAAACATTTTGAGCCACTGTCACTTGATGAATTTGACAGGAAATAGTATTTTGCAACTGTTTATTTAGATTCTCTATCTCATCTATTCTAGATTTTAATTCTATAGCAAGGTTGCTACTATTTGCCTTCTCCTGAGCTAAGTTATTTTCAACCTTCTCCAGCTCCCTGGACACTTTTAAGTAGTCAGTTGCAACAATAGAAGTGGTTTCATTGAGTAGCTCGACCCTGTCTTGTGGTCTGAATAGAGACATGTCCATAGCTACTGCATTCATTGCAAAGTCTTGAGGCTGCATCTCCTCGTTTGGCTTCACCACATTTGGGGACAAATGTGTGATAGTCAGCTATTGTTGAATAGGGTCAAAGAGAGATTTCATATGTGGCACAGCCAAGCTCTTATTTTCTTTCTTTCTCTTTTTATCTAGCCTGGCTTCTCTAGCCTTCTTTGCTGTATCTTCTTGAGCTTGGAAAGTGGGGGGAGAAGCAATATACCCACCAGCAAAGGGATGACCCTGAGCTAGACCATAAGGAATAGCCAAATGTTGGCTAGGTAAGATTTGGGGAGGTGCTCTTCTTAGAACAGAGGGGGAAAAGAATGGCAATGAGATGGCCTGTGAAAACATGGCCTGAGGATTAACAATTGGGGCAAGTGTAGATATAGGCACAATAGAGGTGGCAGGGGATACTAATGTTTGGCTAGTTGGGATTGCCACCCCTATGGTAGAAGAAAGAGACTGAGAGGAAAAAGGAGAAGAAACACTTACCTGAGGAGCAACAGATGTGGCTGATAGTTGCTATAGCAAAGGTTCTGCTTCTTCATCTGACTCTGGAGGCAGATTTAGTTTTCTATGCTTCCTCAACCTTTCTCCTATTGCTTCTTCTATTGATTCCTGCTCCTCTACATTTACCACCACTGAAGGTGGCAATAATACAAAACTAGAAGCCCCAGTAGCTGAAACTAATGGAGTCCCTCTAGGTGGTGATGACATCACACCCTTCTATTTCTCTAGGGTACTAAGAGATTGGGGGCAAGGAAATACAGGGGCTGCAGATGAGGTTTATCTTGTTACTTGTATTGTATGAGTTGACTCAGCCTCCTCTTCAGACTCCTCACCTTTCTTGTGGATTCTGCTTGTATCAGGGCTAGAAACTAGAGAGGGATGCCACTCATCCTAGATCGACTCCCATTTCTCATCTATGTCAACTTTCCCAAAAGAGTGTGTCAATTCAAATATCTCATGCCTATATTTCCAATAGGCTTATATTTTCTCTAGATTCCAATCCTGGGCTTGGAGAGATTTCTTCAAACCAGTGCCCATTCTGATCTTAGGGTCAAAGGCCCTTTCCTTAACATAGAAGGTTTCCCATGGCCTGGGCCCCTCATAAGGCAAATCTACCAGTTCCACATATAGGTCTAGGTAATCTTCCTTAGGGTTTCTCCTGTCTTCCCAAAAGGGGAGACCCTCATGTACTATTTTAGCCCCAACTTTGTTGGTTTTAACCCAGGAGGCTATAAAACTATTTGGGTCGTACTTCCATTTGTCTTCAATAATGAGGAATCCCAAGACAGCTAACTTTCATAGCAATAGATTTTCAGCATCCCTGACTTCTAGGGCCATATTCTTTCTGACCCAAGGAATATCATACATTTTCTTCTTCTTCCTCTTGGTGCCATACTCATTGTCGACCACAGACACTTGCTGGGTGACCTCTAGAAATGCTAACCTAGGAGTCAAAACTTTAGGCAATAGCATGGGTTCATCATTGAAGCCATGTACCCTAATGATAGTATGTTGAGACCCAAAGAAATAGTCACATGGGATTGGGCAATTAGTGATGAAACCCTTAATGCTCTGTGTCAACCTATGTTCTATAGGTTTAGGGCTCAAATGGCAAAATGCAGGGGAAACAAAGAGATCCTAGAACTCATAAGGGTCTGATGCCTCAGATAGCACATGTGTCCATGCAGACACAGGAATAGTCCTATTTTGCCCAAAATTTGGGTCATACATATTCAGTTGCATGTATGGTGCAAATATATTGTGGTTCTGATATAACATCAAATGAAATAGATAAGCAAAATACCTGAATACTCTTGTGGCTTTGAAATTGACAAGTTGATCCACCATGGAATAAGCAATTTGCTCTAAAAAATCCAGTTGGTATTCCTGCGACTTATCCACAGTCTTCAACCTGAAAATGATTGCAATGTGCCAATCATAGATGGTAATATCTTCCTTCATCCAAAAAAATAAAAGCCATCATTGACAGCACCTCTTGACTGGCCTGGCTGAATTGCACCCTTCCTGTAGGTAGCATGGGCATCTATGTATTCTCCTCTTCTAGCTGCAATTTTGAGTTAAGGAACCTAAGCTGGTTGTTGACATTTGACCATATCTTTTACATTTTAGCAATAGTGGGGAATGTGGCCATTCGATCATGATACAAGGCTAGCATTTCTCTTATAGCTTTGGGTGAAATCTACACCATAAAGGGTCCTTGTTGAATGGTGCTTGATGGTCCATGGAACAGCTCTACGTACATATCAATTAGATCAGGGAAGACATGCACATTACGGACCAAGAACTATGCTAGCTGTGAGGTCCAAATCCTCATTCCAAAGGTCTCAGACTGTCCACTCTTTGCTTTCTGAATGCATCTCTAGTGTGCCCCTTCATAAAGAGCCTTGGTAGATTTTTGAAGGGCTAGGTCGAAGATACCATCTGTGAAATCCTTTACTTTCACTGGGTTGATGGAGTAACCTACTTCAGGGACTCTCATTCTAGGGTAGGGTCTCTTAGGTTGTGCAGGAGTTGAGGCATAAGATTTGCTTCTTAAAATCCTATCAATTGATTCATATATTCTGAGTCCCTCCTGAGAGGACTGTGCTTCGGCCATGACTGTATTCTGCAAGGAAAAGTGAGAAGCTTTGACACAAACAGAAATTGTGAGAGAGAAATGGCACTCAGCTATGGTGATTGCTAGGGATTAGAGGCAATAGTGATTCGCAACAAAGAGATAGAAACAAATGAAAGCCATAGTTAGGATTTTTTTGGCTAATTTAATGAAGCTTTTAATGACACATTGAGTCTCATAAATGGCATTTACACTGAGGAAACCGTTAGTGTATCTTTTGAAATCTCCATGGAAAGGAGTGTCAGAACATTATGAGAGTGGCTGTGAAAGTGTACTTTCAAGAATTTTGGGGACTAGAGACAACCTTAATGAATGCAAGCTTTTCAAAAAGAGATGGGGCTTTTGCTGTTGACACATGTTCAAAGAACACTTATTGAAAAGATAAGTGGGAAAGAGAGGGCAGGAAAATAGGAAAGCAATAAAAGAAACTAACTAACTATAGTACATAGGAGACACTGCTTAATTAAAATGCTTCAAATAGATCCTGTTTAGAGGAATCTCCTTCGGTTCACCTTCCATTGTCTCAAGCTCAAAAGAATTTTGCTGCTTATAGGAATGAATCTTGTAAGGACCAGTCCACAGTGACTCAAACTTGCTATGTCGGCCTGGTTTGGCAGCTCTTTCATCCCACCTCAAAACCACTGAGCCCACTTCAAAATGGGGATTTGAAGTTTTCTTGTCAAAACAATCCTTGATTATTTTCTAATGTCTCATTAGTGACTCATGTGCTTTCTCTCTTTTCTCTTGTACTTCCAGCAATTCAGCAAGTCTGACTTGCATGGGACCATTCTCTTCAATCTCAATCTATTTCAATAACTGTAAAGTAGGAATCTCTAGGCTCAGTGGAATTACTGCTAGCTTACCATAGACCAATTCATATGGAGACATTTTTGTCACTTGCTTAGGTGTAATTATGTCAATCCATAGTGTATTATTGAGCAATTTGTGCCACTCTCTTTGATAATTGGTTCCAATCCTCTTAATGAGTCTGATTAGGTTTTTGTTAGTAGATTCTGCCAGACCATTACCCTGAGGGTAATAATTTGAAGAAGTTTTCAAATAAATTCCATACCTTACTGCAAACTCTGATATCTTCATTCCCAAAAATGCCTTAGCATTATCTGATATGATGGTATGAGGGCCAAAATGAGCAATAATGCTTTCCAGAAAGTCCAGTATTACTTTTTCTATTGCTTCTTTGAGTGGTACTACTTCACTCCATCTGGTAAAGTAATAAGTGGCTATAAGGATCCATTTGTGTCCCATACTTGACATTGGATTGGTCATACCAATGAAATCAAGACCTCATTTAGCAAAGGGCTCATCTATAATTATGGGGCTTAGGGGCATTGCTGCATTTCTTCTTTTTCCTATATAGAACTGACAGGCTTGGCACTCTTTGACCAACTGATAACAGTCTGCAAATAAAGTGGGCCAGAAGTATCCTGCTTGAGTTATTTTTATTGCAGTGGTCTTTGCTAAAAAGTGTCCCCCTGAGGCTCCATGATGTAGTTCATGTAGTATTCTTTGGGCTTCATCTTTTTCTATGCATCTTAAAAGTATGACATCAACATTTCTTCTGAAAAGAACATGGTCAATTAATACAAAGTAGGACCCTTGCTGTCTATAATACCTTCTCTTATCATGGGAGAGCTCATTTGGGAAAATCCCATGTTTCATAAATTGAATCCTATTTGTGACCCAGGAATTCTGATCAATCTCTTGGATTCTCAACACATTCTCACTTTCTGTTTCTGTAATCACCATTTTCTTTGTGTCTTGGGCCATATATTGGCACAATCCTTTGCCTTTGACTAGCTTAGTGGGTCTGACCTCCACATCATATTCAAGAATCTTTGTTATCCAGTTCACTCTTTTCTCAGTATCTGTCCCTCCATAATGTATTCTCTTACACTAGGGTGAGCCACTAATATTAGAATTTTATTTCCTGTTACAATGTGTCTAAATTTTTTAAGGGCTTTGACCATGGCATATGCCTATTTCTCCACAAAATTGTATCTGGCCTCATATTCCCTGAGTGTCCTAGAGAAAAAGGCTATTGGGTGCTCTCCTTCTTGCTGGCCATCTTTTTGGGTCAAAACAGCAGCAACATTGAACTCACCTCCATACACATACATTATAAAAGACTTAGAAAAGTCAGGGTTTCTAAGTACTGGGGCTATTGATATGGCTTTCTTGATTTCCTCAAAAGCCTGTCTCCCTTCTGTAGTCCATTTAAAAACTAGGTCCTTTTTTAGCAATAGTGTCATTGGTCTAATTAGTCTTGCAAAGTCAGATATGAACCGGCTAACAAAATTAATCTTCCCCAGAAAGGATTGAACTGCTTTCTTATTGACTAGCAGAGACAAGTTCATTATGGTAGTGACTCTCACTAGATCAATAGAGACTCCATCCTTTGACACTATATACCCCAATAGTTTTCCCTGAGGTACTGCAAAGATGCATTTCTTGGGGTTGAGGGATATTCTGAACTCTTGACACTTTTTAAAGATAGCCTCTAAATGATCAAAATAATCAACAACATTTTTAGAGAAAATAGTGAGGTCATCAAGATAAATCAGGATGATTTTATTTATGAGGTCTCCAAATGCCACATCCATTGCTCTTTGAAAAGTGGCTCCAGCATTTGAAAGGCCAAATGGCATCTTAGCATATGCAAATGTTCCCCATTTGGTAGTGAATGCAGTCTTATGTTGGTCTTCATCAGCCAAGCAAATTTGATTGTGTCCAAAGAAGCCATCCAGTAAGGAAAATCTTTCTGATCCAGCCATAGTCTATAAAATTTGTTCCATAGAGGGCAGGGGCTAATGATCTTTCAAAGATGCTCTGTTCAGATCCTTGAAATCTACACAAAGCCTTATGTCACCATTCTTTTTCCTAACTAGCACTAGGTTGGATACCCAGGTTGAGTGTTTGATTGGAAAAAAATCTTTGATTCTAAAAGCTTTTGCGACTCATCTACCATTAGAGGTTCAATCCTTGGATTCACTGGCCTTTGCTTCTGTCTGACTAGTTTAGATCCTTCAGCTAGCTCTATAGTGTGCTGGATGATATCTCTATAATAGCCATGGAGATCTTCATAGGTCCAGGCAATCATCCTATCATATCTTTCACACAAATCAATCAATCTTTCCTTTTCCTGCTGGGTTGTAGCATTGCCAATCTTCAATTTTCTTCCTTCACTAACCTGAATTTTAGAATAATCTTCTTTATCTGCTTGAAACCTCTTCTTTTCCAGGCTTACATCTTCTGGGTCAAACAAGTTTTCTAAGGTAATCAGTCCTTTAGGGAGCTTGTTTGACTTTAGTTGAATTATTTGGTCACCATATGCTTCTTCAATTTTAGGTTGCAACTGATTAGCAAATTCTCCTGACTATTGTAAAAATGAAAGTACTTGAAAATCATTTTCAAAAACTTGCTAGTTTTGGTCATTATCTGGGATAGTTGGCCTCACTATAATTTTGACTAATTCGTTGTTGACTAGTAGATCAGTTGCTGGATCAAATTGTGAACCAATCTGTGCCATTCTATCAGCCTCAGAATTTTGGGCTCTAGGGACTACTTCAATATTGAAAGCTTCAAAATCATCTACTAGGTCCCAAATCCTATGTCTATAGGATCTCATCCTTACATTTTTGGCTATTGCCTTTTCTCTAATTTGTTTCACCACTAGTTCTGAATCTCCTCTTACTATTAGATTCTTTACTCCCTTTTTCTTGGCTAACATGAGTCTATGCACCAACGATTCATACTTAGCATCATTATTGGTACAGGCAAGTTAAAAATAGATGGCTCTTAAAATTTTCTCTCCATTTGGGGAAATAAGGCAAATTCCTGCTCCAGCACCATTTTCACTTCTAGCCCCATCAAAATTTAGAGTCCAAATTTCTGATTCCCTTTTAGGTTCTTGAGTCTGTGGTGTTTCTTTCCTTAAAACATTTGGGATCTCTTGGTCTTCTTCAAATATGACATAAGTGCCTAAACCAGTAGAGCCATAATTTCCATAGGGGTCACTTTGCATCATAGTCAACAACTGATTACTCTCTGAACCTCTCGTTGGTCATGTTTAGTCCAGTCACCTAACTCTTCAACAAAGATTCTTTCCTCCTTATTCAGCATAGCATGAGCTACCTCTAATTTTGGGGTTGGTTCATTTGTGATATGGTCTTTTGATAATGACTCAGATAGTATTTTCATTTTTGTCCCATATTTGGTTCTTAGAATGAGGTGAGACCAATCAAGTGATATATAACCTCCTATCTTGGTTGTAAAATCTCTGGATAGACATAGACCGAATACAAGAGGAATATCTATGACTACCACATCCTGATTCACAATTATATTAGGGCAAGTATATAGTTGCAATGGGAGTTGTTTAATTTTCCCTATTGTTTGCACAGATTTTCCATCCAACTACATAACCCCTCTTGTAAGTGGCTCATATTTTATCTTCAAAGCATTTTCAATCTGCTTTGGCATTACTGTAGTACTAGCCCCAGAGTCTATCATTGCATTATGCAGCAGTTTCTTCCCAACTATTAGAGTCAAATAAAAGGGTTCTAGTTTGGATTTACCTACCTTAGGTGCATTGTTCAAAAGGGTTGTTGTCTATAGAGGTACATTATCTTTCGGCTGCAGCTTTTCTTTATCAGCAAGTCCTCCTTTAGCACCAGTCAACTTAGGAACTTCTTGGCCTTGCAGAGCCTCTTGCAATAGTGTCTTCTACTTAGGAATAGCTAGCATGTCCCAGATAGACACATGCGCTAGAGTCCTTTTTAGCTAATCCACCACATTCACAGGTCCTAATACTTGGGCCTTTGGATAATAAGAGTACCTTGACTTTTCTAGAACCTATTTTGAAACTATTTGATTTTGCACAGGTTGGGGCATTTCTTGTCTAGAAACTGTGTTCTGATGACCTTGAAAAGGGGGAGCTCTGATGATCTCATTGTCAGTGATTTCAGGTTGTTCCATCATTCTCCTCTTTGCTCTGGTATAGTAATCTGATTGCACTAATGGCTTCTTGGAAATAGATGCTTCATTCAAGAACACTGACTCTTCATCTTCAATCAATGAAAATAAAGCATGCTCAGGGGCTATTTCCTCTTCCTGTTGTAAGGACATTCCTTGCATCTGGGCAACCAAGACTACATTTTGTACCCCCGGAGACTAATATTGTGAAGTGTTAGAAGTTGCAAATTGTTCTTCTAATCCTCTTTGTTCTGCTATCTTTTGCTGTAAATTTCCTCTAGGATAGTCTCTGGGCATATGGGCATTGTTGCAAGGAAAACACCAAGCATTTGTGCTATCTACAAAATTATTTTGCCCTGGGACAATTTCCCTATTGGGATTAGGAGGAACAGTCTGTAGAGGTGTAGGGACTGTGACTAACTGGTTTGATGGCTGAGGTTTAGCTTGCCTTTGAGGGCCTTGATATTGATTTGACTGAAAGGGAGGTCTATTTCCTTAGTATCCTTGATATTGGAGTTTTGATAAGGATTCTGTTGTCTCTTCAGGTTGATTATCTCATTTGAAAAGGTTCTTAAAATGTTCTTGACATCATCCATTTCAGATGATTGACCAGGGGCAATTACTTTAGCAGGTTGCTTAGGAAAAGAATACCTAGACACAGGTGGGTTTGTCAGATTAGGAGTTTCTTGAGGCAATGGCAAGGTAATTTTTGGGAACATGGGCATAGGAGGCCTTGGGGGTAACTTTCCAGCATCTATTAAGTTGTTTACAGCTTTAACTGCCAACTCATAAGCTTCTAGTAGTGTCTGACCTCCAAGAGACTGAATCATCATTGATATATCTGAGTTTAGGGCCTTAAGATAAAACACCATAGCCATACCTGGTAATGGTCTTGCTGTAGCAGGAATCCTCTCCCAAGTTTTTTGAAATCTTGAATTGAAATCAGTCATCACTTCTCGTGGTGCCCTTTTGATGGTGATCAATTGTTGCAGCAAAGAAGATTTATCACCCTTTTCTTTAAATCTTTCAAAGAAAGCATCACCAAACTAATCCCATGTAGATATGGTATTTGGGGTTAAGGATCTATTCCAATCTAGAGCCTTCCCTTTGAAAGAATCTGCTAATAGTCTTATAGCCACATTTTGTTGAGTGATCACATGCACTGCACAAACATCAGATACATCTTGCAAGTGCTCTTTTGGTGTCTTGAAATCTTCTCCACTAAATTTAGGTAGAGCCATAAGAGCATTGGTTGGAATTGCATCCCAAGTGGCTGGTGGTATTGGCAGAATCAGAGGACTGCTAGTATTCCAATTTGCATAATTCCTTGGGGCTATAGGTGCTCCCATGTTTGCTCTTGGTTTTGCTGCAAATGGATTCACTCTTCTCCTTAGATTAGCTACCAATGGTGGCAAAAGAATGCCTGGATTAATAGCAGATCGAGATCTTATTACAGGTCCACAGCTCTGACTCCCTGTACCTCTCTGGTTCATACAATCTTGATAGAAACTTCAAGAATTGTCCCACCAGGCATGCCAAAAACTGTTGATGTGTAAAATTGTGTGGGTTCCAACACCAACATGGGAAGTTTTAGGAATGTGAGACTTACTCCTTGAAATAACCTCCAGATTTTAAAGAAGCTGGCTCTTCTCTATTTTGTATGGGTTTTTGGGAAAAAGGGTAGAAATTAACAGAATTAAGGATACAGTTAAAGCAAATCTATCTATGCTGATGCACCTAAATAATAAGTATCTCTCTCAACTTAAGCACAGTGAAGCTATTCTCAAGATTCAGCTACGTTAAAGAGCAAATATTACAAGATTAACATAAATAGATATAATGAATAAAATCAAAGGCTCACAAATAGACAATTTACAATGACACAGAAAATATCAACCAAGGCACAGGACTCTGTCTTTCTCATTAATTTTCTAGCAACATAAGAGGCACAGATACATGCATAGTTACATTTACTTTCTGAATCACAAATAACAAAATAAAGGCAAATGATATTCACTGGTCAGAGAAGAAAGTCTCAAACTTCTCTCTTAAAACTCTAATAGAAAACTATCTCTAGCAAAACTATCTATGAATGAATCCCCAATGAATATCGATGTTACATATTTATAGCATAGGAGCGACTCTAGATTGTCTGCACAATCGAATCCCAATGGCCTAACCAAACTGGAGCTAACTGGAAGTGTCTGACACTTAAAATCTTTTGGATCTGCAAATAGTTACAACAACTGCAAGTCCATTGGTTGTGGAAAAAAACATGTGTGGCGGGCCCCTTCTATAAGGAAAAGACACTTGGCGGCATCCGCATCTTTTACACAATAAACTCTGAGACACATGGCAATTTCCGCGTGCATATAACTTGAAACTCCTTCATTTCCTGGAAGAAACAGGAAATTGACACATGGCAGCGTCCGCAGCAACAAGAAACAATATGTGTCTTTCTCCGCAGCATTTTAATTAACTGTGTCTTTGCATTCGGGTGCCTCCTACTTGTGACAACTATCATGATCCGTAGCTTTGAAACTCAAAGATACTTTTAGAAATGGGGCCTACCTCCATCGCTCATAAGCTTTCAAACAGGGATAGGTGGCAACATCTGTGGCAACAACTAACTTGGTATGTGACCTCTTCCGCAGTAACTACTATCTGATATGTGGCAGCTTCTGCAACCTTCTTAAAACATTGGAACCTTTTTGAGACTCATGCGGAGGTTGACACATGTCGAGCTCCGTGAAACTGAAGAAACATTTATTATCGTTGGAAGAAAGGGGCAAAATCTTTTACTTGGACGCCGTGTCCACCACGTGGTACGATCCACTTCACCGATACTTTATAACTGGGGCCTACCTCCATTTATTACCTTGCATCAAAAGATATATAAACAGATACGTGGAAGCTGACATGTAGCATGATCCATGTCTATCACAAAATACACATGGCTTCTTCTGCAAGCATATCGAAACTTTATAATTGTGTCTCCGCATGCGACACGTGGCGCCTTCCGCAGGATTGTAACTTAGAATGTATTAGAGACATAGTTTCCACATGGCATGATCCACTGCAAAAGTTGTAACTTAGAACAAAAGTGGCTTAAAACTGGGGCTCGACACTTGGTGGAGTCCGCGGCACTGGAAAAAATAAACCTGCAGCAACAGCAAAATGAAACCCTGGTAAAATCCTTGCAACCATTCTCAGACACAAAACTAAAACTCGTGGGAGCGTTGCTGAAAACAAAATGTAGAGTTTATACTCTACACAAACCAAGAATTCAATCATACATGGTCTCAACAACATTCATACACCTTACTGAAGAATTATCATATCAAAATATACATCCGCAAAACATGAAACATGACTATCTGCAGGAAATAGAGCATTTCAAACCACATGTGATGCTTCACATCTCAAGATATGATGTTGCAGTGCAATACAAGGCCTGAAACCTTTTAGGAATGAGCTAAAACATCATCATATGTTCCTTATTAGATCCACACACCTTTATCTAATGATTCCGTAGGAATTCAATAGTTTTACATGGATAATCAAGAGTCCGAAGGATAGTTATACTCAAATCTTTACTTGCAAACATAACTAGTTGATGCGGTACCGAAAAATGGAATTTGTCTGCATGCAGATCATACTTGATATACCTTGGACCATATAATACCTCCACACAATCTCTAATGGTTGTTCTATACATGTTTCATCCTCTACAAAACTCAACCCTATGCAAATGGGCTCTGGAATAGTCTATATTGCCTCTGTCTAAGTGATGGTTGATATTTTGTCCCTTGTAACTTTTTATGCTAATGATGTGAGGACTTGAAAACTTGGATTTATCATTTCAATTCTTGAATAAAGTTGTCTTCAAAACCACAAGATTGAATCTTGAACTACAAAGGAATGTGGACTAGAACAAGATGACTCTGTCTTAGGATGTGCATTGTGAATGCCTTTGTTAAATTCTTGATTCTTATCATTAAGTGTGGTACACGCAACAAATTAGATACACATGTGCGGATTTAGGAACCATGCAAGAACCTAAGTGTTTACCTCCACACCATGCTCACACAACAAACTGATAACTTTACCATACTTAGATTGTTTTCTCTTCTCTCAAACTGACTCTTCCTCTATACAAGTATGTCTATACATTTCCATATACTATGCTGACATCAAGGTATACTATGTTGACATCAATTACAATACATATTTCCAACAATATCTCCATTGATGGAAGTCCTTATCAAAGCCGGGGCTTTAGAATTATTATATTACCATACTTTCCTTTCTTTAAAGCAATTGGTGTTGTATTTTGGGTGTCCCATCACAAATATTACACCACAATTCACTGAAGATAAGAGATTTTTCAACTTTTCTATACCATTGTAGCCATTGTAAATTGTAAAATTTACACAACTCTTCTTATTCAAATTTATTTCTTTAATTTTTCTTTTTATAATTTTAATTGAAAAATAAAGAGAGGTAAAAATAAAATACCTCTATGATAGCATTCTATGCAATAGGAAAGAAAGAAAGAAATAATTTGATGAAGCGTTTTCTCAAAAACCCTTGCTTGTTGCAAAGGCACCTAAATCCACTGGCCGCTTCACACACTTTCTATTGGTAAACAATAGCCACATTAAAATAACAAATGAATGATTGGAAATAAATGTTTTTGGAATGATCTTCAAATAATTGTAAAAAAGTGGTCTCCTTGCACTCCAGGCTTGTTGAAATGCTCTCCAAGCTCACAAGAATGAACCTACAATTTACAATTATTAGTTATTTGGCTTGCTTTAACAAATACCACAAGCTGTATGAGACAACATGTATGCACTCCACTCTCTATAATGACTCAACACCATTACATGGATAGAAATTTAGATGGAATGTTTCTTATATCCAAAATATCTCCTTTCATCTTACTTGTACTAGAGATTTGGAAGTTGCTTGAGTGATATTAGAAAATATTTTGTTATCAACAATGTTTTGGTTGACTCTAGTGATGTCTCTTTGTATTTTCCTATGATTGGGCTCTTTTACAAATGCTATTGATGACAACCCAAATTCTTCTCTCACACCAAGCTCTTCTTTTAACAAATTTCTCATATTTTTCTCTTAAACTTGCTTTGATACCACTTTTATGCTAGGATTGATGCAAGACAAAATTGTGTAATATTATTTTTGAAAAATGAAGTTTTACATTCACGAAAAAGGTTAGGAGGAATTATGCAGTAGATGTTTGTAGAGTTCAAATTGGACTACCACAAAATAATCATGCAATAGTGGTGTGAAAATGTTAGAAGGGAGAACCCATAATATAGTAACATCAGGCCCACTAACAAATTTGTTAGCCCTTGATTCATATTTCAAGCCAATACTCAAGAATATAGTGGAGTGTTTCAAGTAAAGTCCACAAGGGGAGATAGGGACTAGGCCTAAAGAAGAATCCCATATTGGGATTCTCAACCAACTAACAACTTGCTACAATGAGATTTATTGTGGGAGAAACATGCAATGGAATTTTTTTTTTGATGTGGTGTGTGGGAAACCTTCTAGAAAAGATAGCTTGACTCCCTCTTTTGATTAGCTAATGAATTGGGTCCCAGTGGGGAATAGAGAGTAGAGAATCAATATCCAAAAAAAACCCTATAAGGTCCTCAAATAATTCACTTCATGGAGAGTTGATCAAAGACCATGACATGGAAATTGAAGAGTTTGCCCTTTCATTGAGAAACACAACTCTGGATGATCATTCTTATAATCTAAGTCAAATGGCATTGATTGGAAGTTTTGCGGTGCTTTGCAAGTAGAGAAAAAATCAAAAGATGGATTATGTTTTCCTAGGGCATGTTTAACTACATAAATTTCTTCCAAAAGGATTCTTCATTATCAAATTCCCTAGTAGTGACAAAAGGGAGAAAATATTGGCAAAGGGCCTCTGGTCAATGTAGCATATTTATTTGTTCACCAAAAAAATGATTCCAAACTTCAACCCCACAAGCTTCCAGATCCCTAAAATTTCCAACTTGGATTCAAATTTCCAACCTACCTAAAGAATATTGGGAGCACTCTATTTTGAAGGATATTGGTTCAAGTTTAGGAAAATTTCTTTGTTGTGATGAAGATATTCTCAAGGGAGACTCTAGAGTATAATCTAAGATTTACATACTAAAAGTACCATCTCAACCACTCCTAAAACACATTTTCCTAGACTAATGTATGAGAAAATGGTGGCAACCCTTAGAGATTGAATTTTTTCCATCTTTTTTTCAAATTTTTGAATCAAAATCTCATTTCTCCACTAGTTGCAAGCGTTACTTCTCTCTTGAGAAGTTTAGGAAAGTGGAGGATGAAGCGGAGGATTTGATCCTTATTAAAAATGAGAGGGATAACATTATTTCTTCCCTAGGTCCCACTAGGAACCTCCCTCCCCAAATATATGAGGAGGCAAAGAATATGGTTCCTTTCTCAAGAAAAAGGGATATTATTTAGGCTTCTCTTGATACTACTAGGAACCTCCCCCACATAGAATCAGAGGTTTGTGAAGGAAATCCATTCTCCTAATCTAGTCTATAGTCTTTTGTGAGATACCTTGATCAATTCTTTAAACGAATTATATGCTATTGAAATGGGGGTCATCAACCATGAAAGTGACAAGAATAAGTTGGTTTCACTAGATATTTGTTCTATCTCCCAACTAAAATAGATAAAACTAGGCCCAGTTCTAGAATGAAAAGGAGAGGCTAGAAGAAAGCAGAGGAACTCACTTTGGAGGAGATCAAGGAAAGCTCCCAAGCAACTTTAAACTTTGACAAATAAAAAGAAACCCAAGGGGGAAGGGCCCTCACAATCCAAATGAAGATACTTTCTTGGAATGTTAGTGGAAAATTCCCTTGACAAAAGATGCTTAATAAAGTGTCAGATGGATGTGCAAAAGCCTAATATCATTCTTTTGTAAGAAATCAAACTAAGTATTGAAGATGTAGCCAAATCAGTTCAAATTTTGTTGAAATGAAAAAGAATATTCACATCATCCAATGGAACTATAGGCAGTCTTATAATCCTCTTGTACAATAGGATAATATACATATCTCCTTTAAATAAAGGTTCTAATTGGGAGCTATGTTAGGTAACTTCTTTTTGTTCCAGTCTCATTTTTTTTTGTTCAACATTTATGGTCTAAATGTCCCTCTTTAGAAGATCTTATGGAAGTCTTTATCAACTCTCATGACTCCCATTTAGAAAGACTTAATAGTATTAAGGGAGATTTTAATGTCATTTTGAATGTCAGTGACAAGTGTATTCACAAATAAATTAGAGTAACAAAAGAAATCAAATAACAATATTGAATTTCTACTCTAAAATATACACAAACCTCTAATTAAGTGTGAAGTAGATTTACTCATGCTTTAACGGGCTTTGGATGCTCAATAAACATGAAATAGTTTCAACAACATGTTGATGATTTGATTTAAAGAGAGACAAACATTATGATCAATTTTGTTTCTGCTAGCCCTCAAAGGTGCTCAAAGATATGGATTTATAGACTTGGAGGATGATAAATAAATGGTCAAGGTTAATTTAATCAATCTTGAGGACTAGAGATTTGATTTATAGTTAACTAGTTTGATTGACTAGTTAACTCAATTGATTGATTAGTCAACTAACTTGATTGATTAATCAACTAAATTAATTTCTTAGTCAACCAGATTGATTTAGAGTTAACTAAATTAATTGATTAGTTAATTGGTTTGATTGAGGAGTGGATTGAAGGATTGACTAAATTGACATGGAGTGAAATGTGGGTGAGTATTAATAAAATTATTTATTTATTAAAATAATTATGTGTGCATTGATAAATTAGGAAAGTAATTATTTAATAATGATTAATCAATTAATTACATACATGGGGTGACATTATAGGGAATGACATTAGGATTAATTAATGTAATTAATTAGTTGAGAAGGTGAATTAGCATGATAAAATTGACAAGTCGATGCAGTGATGAGATGATAATAGGATGAGAATGAATTTATGATAAAATGATTAGACAATATGAGACTAGGAGGATGGTGAAGTTGGTTGACAGGGTAAAAAGAGGATGACAATATTAGCATGGTGAAATCTAGGTGTCTATATTTTCCCCTCTTTGAAAGGGCATTGTGACTAAAAGAAACGGTTGCTTTTCAAAGAAAGTAAAAGTCAAAGAATAAACATAGGAGGATGCCCCTAGTGGCATGATGGTTAGGGATATTCCCTCTTGAGAGGACATGCAGGGATGAAAGAGATGGATGAACACTCAAAATGAAACTAGAATGGACAGGTTAAAATCATAGGTGATGGGCACAAATGAAAATGAATATTAGGTATGAATAGTGATTCAAGAAGAAATGATGAAGAAATAAGATGAGTGTGAATGATATGATGATGAATGCTATGAAGCTTGCATGAAATTTCAAATGTTTGAGCAACTTGATTTATTATAGCATATGATACACCATGATATAGAAAAATCATTATGATACAATTGCCAAATGATATACAAAAAAAACACCTATGTAGGTAGATGACATATGGAACCATGATATGAAAGATCATGGTCATTGCCATAAAATTTCCCAAGGATTGACTCATAAATGCAAGCAAAATAAGAAACAAAAGAAAACATGTATGCATAAACAATGAAAATAAAAGACAACAAGATGTTCTTGATGAATTTGAAAACTAGATTTGGATGATGATGATGATGATGATGATAGAGTTTTTAATTTGGGAATGATATATTTTGAGAACAATGTAAGGATTGTGAACAATATACCCCAATAATGATGTGATGGTTTGTTTAAAACTAAACAAGGATTAGATTTTATCAAGACTAAGGGAAAAAATAATGGATTCTTTTTATTTGGATGGGTTTGGATTGCATTGCAATTAAATCTAGGATAGATTATGTTAAAATTTGGATGGGTTTTTCGTGATTGTTGCATTCAGCTGCATGAGATTATTGCCTCTAGATTTATTGGGATTACTTAGGATTATTGCACTCATTTGTAACCACTGACAAGGGAAAACCAATTCTAGGGACAAGGTTGAAGGTTAGATTGGATGAAATGTATGTGAGGTTCATGATGGAGGGTTGAAGTGTTTGGGATGGGATGGATGAGGGATTAATCGATGGAGGGATTTAGGATGTGATCTCCAAGGACTATGTCACATAAGTATAACATACCTCCACTTGATATATGCCATGCATGATGTTGTGTTGCAATGCATGCTGAAGAAGGTATCAAATTTCTTAACAAGCTATAAAAGTATGATACAATATTTTCTACAAAAGATTGGCTATATCAAGAAGTGCCCAATACATGTGTCAAAATTGTGCTACTGTCCTTATCAAGATTAAAGGCATGAAAGGACGGTGGATGGGTATGATGGAATGGATATGCATTTATGAAGGGTGCGTAGAATGGGATAGATAGGTATGATGAAGGATAAAAGAAGCTTGCCCCTAATTGTACAATTCACATAGATAGTTGATTTACACATGATGCCCTCGAATAGGTTTCATCATGGTACTAAGGCACCATAAGAATGGTTTTCACTTTTCGACAAATTTTTTCTCTTTATTCTTTTGATTTTGATATTTTTTTTGGATTAGGATTTTTTATTGTTGAATGTTTCAATTCAAGAATTTGTTTTCATAGTGAGATAATAGTATCCCATTTTGAATAATTCCTTCACATAGGTCATGCTATTGCAATGTACTTTATAGATGTTGTGGACTTCATTGATTGCTAAATTGGCTTCTCCCAAATCTTAACAGGGTACCATCATAGCCCCTATCTTAGAGGATGCTACCAAGAAAAATGGAATGGGAGATGGGTTGGATGAAGGATGGATGGTGGCTATGTGAAAGCTTAGATTAAAGGGGTGTGATTATGTGGATATGTTGGGTAATGGGTTTGGTTTTGAAAAAGTGGTGGATGGAAGGATGAGATTCTGAAGGCATGATTAAATGTCATGGGACCAAGGGGAGTTAAGACCAATGATTTCACACACCACAGCAGATTCAGATATTGTATTTGTTGGATGCTCTAGAGTGGCAAATTTTGCATTCTTTGATAATGGATGGTGGGATTTTGGTTTCATAACTTTGGGCTCTTGATTTTTGGTGTGTTAGGTTTGGGATTTTTTAGGATGCTTGGAATTTTGGATATTGGATTTGGGATTTAGAAATCCAAATAGATTTTGTCTTCTTAGACTTTTAAGGTTTGGATTTTAGCTTGTAGACTTTTAGATTTTTTTATTTGGTCTTTGGCTTTTAGATTTTAGGATGTAGATGGATTTTGTATTTGTTGGATTTGGATTCCTAAACTTTTGAATCCACATGAATTTTTTGGATTTGAATTTTTATATGGAATGGATGTTAGATGGGTCCAGTCTGTAATTTTGGATGGATTTCCCAAGATATACTAATGCATCAAAATCAATTTTTAATCTTGTTTTGTAATCTTTTAAGGGGAGGTGATCTTTTAGTCCCATAAATATTGTAATACCTACATCATTTTGAAATGGTCAAGTGGTTTGTGATTTTGTTGGTCCCAAGAAATGGATTTAGGTGATGGAATTGGTTAAGGTTGGTGGTAGGGATAGTAGTGTTGATGAAAGGGTTGGTTGCAACAATATTTTTGTAGGGATGATGGTAGAAGCCTATTTTGATGTTGGGAGAAGTTTCATTAGTATTCTTGGAATTCTTTTTAACATCATTATTTTTCCTATCATGAGATTTGTATTTGATGCCTTAAAATCCTTGATTTGCACAAATATGAATGGGTTTTGTGACTCCTTATTCATGAAGGCCTAGCTCTTTTCCTTGATAGTTCATGATTCCACACATTTGATTTGTAATACTATACTTGTTACTTTGAAAATAGGATAGAAATCCATCTTTAGATAACTAGGAACCATTTCAATTTTATTATCTATGAGAAGACTAAATTGAATGATGGTGATTGGACCAAGTTGATAGGATGTTTGTGTTTTCTTCTTATTCATGATTGTGGTACCTTGATCAATTGTATGCTCAATGTGATCAATGTTGTCATTGATGTCAAAGTAGCAATATCATTGTTTGCAAGGTGTAAATGTTGTCATCATTATTCAATGGGATGTCTAAGGTGAGTTGATAGATCATTTAGCAAAGGTTGATAGATCTTGATGTTTAAAGATTTAAACACTGGTTTGATAAGGCTGACTAAAGTATAGAAGTTTATATTCTTTATATGAGGGAGATAATATATATATCTGTTGAAGAGATAATGATGAGTTTCATAAGATTGTTGAAGAATGAATATAATAGAGGCCAAATTCTAATTGTGTGTTCATACTAGTTACTTGTGTTCATCATGGCACTGAGGATGAGGGATCAGCTGCTAGGGACATTCACATGGAGAACTTTAATATATCTATTGGAAATCAATCACCTTTGGCAAAGATAACAATGGTAGTGATCAAAGTTAGTTATAAGGTAGTAAAGATAGTTTTAAGCAAAGGCCAACTTCCCATGGTAGTGCCTGTGGTAATGTGAAGTCACTATTATAATGAAAATGATAAGGCAACACTTAAAAGAGAAGTTCAAAAGTTTAAATTTAAAGGAGGCCAACCCCCATCAAGCATCCATATAAGACAAAATGTTTTGTTTAATTTAGACATGAAGGATGTGATTTAAAAGTAATGAAGGATGCAATAAATCGTGTGATCTGTTTAGAACCATATGGTGTGATTTTCTTTGGTATCCATTTAACATACAAAAAGCAATTAATATATGAAGGAAGTAATTTTTTATTGTAAGGTAGTTCAATTTATTTAGAGATTCATGAGATCCACTTTCTTTGGGAGCTATTAATAAATGAATTAAATTAACAAAGAGTTTTGGTTTAGAAGAGGTGGCATTTTATGAGAAGTTGCTCTCTTTGGTGAAAGGACATCAATTCAAAAGGGTCGTCATTCTTGAAAATATATAAAAGGATAATGGAGATGTGTGTTGAAAGGATGTAAGAAATGTAATGAATATCCTTTGAATATACTTGAGCAGATATAGAGGAAGAGAAGGGGCAGAAATATGAAGTGTAATTTTGATTTATTCTAGAAGGAAGTATGTGTGAATGCATGAAAATGAAATGAGTAGATTTGAGAAGAAAAATATTGATATACTTAATGATAAAATTGAAGCAAGATATTGACAAAAGACTGGATTAGATTTATGAAAGAGAAGTGTACATGATTTATAGAAAAGTTTTGGAGGGAAAGTACATGTGTGTGAACCTAATTTTAGAAGAAAAGACTTACATCATACAAAATCAGAAGTGGTAATCAGATTGTGAGTAAAGGAGAACAATATTATCCATTGAAGAATTCATAGGTTGGTGCCTAGAGATTGGTATCTCTTACTAAGTTGGTGCTCAATTGTGAGGGTTAGTTCCTACAGATTCTACAAGTAGAGATTGGTGTCTTCAATGGGTTGGTTCTCACAAAATAAGAATTGTAAGAGGATTAGGTTGGTGCCTACAGAAGAAGATCAATAGATATAAATATATAAGAAATATTTTTCCATGGTTTTATCCTGCAAGGGTTTCCACATAAATCATGTGTTCTTCCTATGTTGCATAATTGTTAGATCTTGTGTGATTGATAATATTGTGGTTGTTAAGTTTTGGAAAGTAAAAGTTTGTGTTATACTGATTCGCCCCCTTCTTAATATAATTATGTGCTCATCAATTGGTATCAGAGTGGGTTCCTTCAGAAATGGTTTAACCACTAGAAGGAATATTTTCAGAGCACATATGGGAAAAATAAAAGGAAATAAGGAAAAAGGAAATAATAAGTGGAATGTTGATTAACTACCACCAATAAAACCAAATACAAGTGATAATATAGAAGCAAGAAGAGGTGATGAGGTGACAAATGAAACACACATGGCAAGAGAAAAGAAAGATGATACGCTTTGAAAAATAAGATGACCTTGTGAGTGAAGGAAAAGAAAAGTTAAAAGGGGAAGAAAATGTTGAAATTAATTTAAAAGAAAAAAAATATGATAAAAAGGTAGTTATGGAGTTAGAAGAGAAATCATATAAATGAGAGGCAACATTCAAAGTATCAAAGGAGATGAAGAATTCAAAGCATGAATCAAGTGATAGCTCCAGTGATGAATCGAATGCAAAGGAAGAAGGATCCAACATATACAAAGCTAAGTATAAATGTTTTAATTATGGTAAATTTGATGATTGTGTTTCTGAAGTGTGTAGGTCAAAAGTGAAGACAAAATAAGAGAAGAGAAAGATTCAGAAGAAGATTATGACGAAGATGATGAAGAAGTGGATCTTGAGGGGGAACTCCATTATGCCTACCATGAGATCAAGAGGCTTAGAAAGGAGAACCTGAAACTAAAATTACAACTTCAAGAGAACAATGAATCTAATATAGAGTTAGTACGAAACCTTGAAGAATCCAAGAAGATAATAGTTGAGATAAAATTTCAAATCAAAGAAGGATATAAGATATAAGAGGAAGTGAGAGTCCAATTAGAGAAAAAGGAAGAGAATTATGAAAAGTTAGAATATGAAATTGTCTCTTTGAGAAAGGAATTGGAAAAAGCAAATACTCAAGAAAACAAAGACTTGAAGAATGAGAAGAGTACGAAAGTGTTAGATAATATCATAAACAACTAGAAATCATCACATATTAAGACAGATCTTGGTTATGAAGCAAAGGAAAATCAAGTTCCCAAGGAGCCACCAAAGAAGGGAAATGAGGAAAAACCAAAAATCTATGCAAATGCTCTCAAGAATCCTATCAAGAATGATAGAAACAAGAGGAAGGAAAATAATGTCCCACAGATAACTAATATTTCTCATAAATACAACAAGGAAAAATTCACAAGATCATTTCCTCCAAGGCAAGAACAAATGAACAAGTCTCAACATTCCTTTTATAGTTATTGCTATTCATGTTATAACTTTGGTCACAAAGCAATATATTGTTGGACAGATGTAAGAGAACCTAGTTGGACCAAGAATAAAAGTTCTTATGGGTTGTCAAATAAAAATTGCAATATCATATGTTATAAATGCAACAACCTTGGTCATAAAGGAAGAAATTGTACAACACAAGAAAGAAATGATGGTTGGAACAAGGGTATAAGTAGTTATGGATTTTCAATGAGGAACTATAATTCCTTTGTTTCTTTGATGGATTACAATGTTATATCATGCTACAAGTGCAACAATTATTGGCATAAGGCACAATTGTGTAGAAGTCATTTTGAGGAACCACCTAGGTAGAACAAAAAAGTGGAAGCCATGGATAATCAAAAGAAAGAAAATACAAAAGTGTGGAAAAGGAAACAAGAGAGAGAAAAAATAACCTATGCTTTTGTAAACTACATTTCATGCACAAGTGGTATCACCTAGTTCATAAGGAGAAGTACGAATTTAGGGGGAGCTAACCATTGTATTATCTTTTAGCTCCATGGAGAAGGCAATTAAAGATGGATCAGATAATACATATTCTAGATATGAGAATTTCATTGTCATTATTAAAAGGGAAAGAGTTATAAGAAAAGAAAATGATATGGTAACTTAGTATACTACATATTGGAAAGTTACCATATAATGAAGTGAAGAAGAAAGTGGTGGAGATGTTTGTAAGACTATTTACTTGATGAGAGAGATTTCTAAAAACCTGACAGTAGGGTGAGAATGATCCAAAGAAGTCTTTTCCTGAAGAGTATGCTTGTATATTTACATTTGACAATTTTGCTAGAACATGTGTTGGAAAAAAGCAAAAGAAGTTGATAATGGAAAGTTGGATGGTTATGTTGATTCTTATGTTTGACTTCACATTAAAGGAGTTTCTATTGATGTAGTAATGCCACAGAAGACATGGATGGAAGTATAATAAACATCCTTTTATCATTAATGTAAAAGGGGAGAGTTAAGAAAGAGGGAGAGTCACAACAAGGAAAACTTATAGAAAAATGAAGAATGACGCCATTAATGTCAAGAGGAAGCATTACAGAAAGAGAAAGAATCTTTGTGAAGAGTTGAAGGCATTCTCCTTCTTTTAAGATGCATAGAGAATGATGAGTTCCTGATTTCTTAAACTTAAGAGGATCATCTAAATCATTTTTTGGACAGCTACAGAGGAAGCATATCACCCAAGTTACATAGAAACAAAGGGGGAGCCTTACAAACAGGGGGAGCATCACAGGAAGAATTACATCATAAAGGAAAGAGGTTGGTTACATCCCTTTACCATTGATTTCAAAGGGGAGAGATAAAGAAAGGGGCAGCAATGCAAAAAGAGAGAATTATGTTTGTGTTGCCATCAATGACAATGGGGGAGATTGTTGGAAATGTTGTTATTGATGTCAAATGTACATAGACATGTTGTAATTAATTTCAAAGTAGCAATATCATTGTTTGCAAGGTGTAAATATTGTCATCATCATTCCGTGGAATGTCTAAGGTGAGTTGATAGATCATTGAATAGAGGTTGATAGATCTTGATGTTTAAATTAAAGATTTAAACATTGGTTTGATTTAAGCTCGACTAAAGTATAGAAGTCTATATTCTTTATATGAGGGAGATAATATATCTATTGAAGACCATTGAAGAAAGATAATCATGAGTTTGATAAGATCATTGACTTGAATAAATATAATATAGGGTGACTTCTAATTGTGTGTTCATGCTAGTTGCTTGTGTTCATCATGGCACCGAGGATGAGGGATCAACTGCTAGGGACATCCACATGCAGAACTTTAATATATCTCTTGGAAGTCAATCACCATTGGAAAAGATAACAAAGGCAGTGATTAGATTTTGTTATAAAGTAGCAAAGATAGTTGTAAGAAATGGTCGACTTCCCATGGTAATGCCTATGGTAATGTGAAGTCACTATTATAATGATAGTGATAAGGCAGTGCTTAAAAAAGAAGTTTAAAAGTTTAAATTCAAAGGAGGCCTAGCCCCCCCATGAAGCATCCATATAAGACAAAATGTCTTATTTAATTTAGACATGAAGGATGTGATTTAAAAGTAATGAAGGATACAATAAATGGTGCGATCTATTTAGAACCATATGCTATGATTTTATTTGGAAGCCATTTAACAAACAAAAAGTAATTAATATATGAAGGAAGCAATTTTTTATTGCAA
The DNA here is from genome assembly GCA_027924645.1 of Cunninghamia lanceolata. Lineage (NCBI taxonomy): Eukaryota > Viridiplantae > Streptophyta > Pinopsida > Cupressales > Cupressaceae > Cunninghamia > Cunninghamia lanceolata. The sequence goes on from BSBN01001048.1 coordinate 15,086,558, forward strand.
GGTAGTGCAATTTATTTAGAAATTCATGAGATCTACATTCTTTGGGAGCTATTAATAAATGAATTTAATTGCTAAAGAGTTGTAGTTTAGAAGAGGTGCGATTTGGTGAGAAGTTGCTCCCTTTGGTGAGAGGACATATCAATTCAAAAGGGTCATCATGCTTGAAAAGCTATAAAAGGATAGTGGAGATGTGTGTTGAAAGGATGTAAGAAATGTAATGGATATCCTTTGAATATAAGAGCAGATATAGAGGAAGAGAAGGGGCAGAAATATGAAGTGTAATTTTGATTTATTCTAGAAGGAAGTATGTGTGAATGCATGAAAAGAAAATGAGCAGATTTGTGAAGAAAAATATTGATATACTTAATGATAAAATTGAAGGAAGATATTGACAAAAGATTGGATCAGACTTATGAAAGAGAAGTGTGCATGATTTATAGCAAATTTGTGAAGGAGGCAAAGTACATGTGTGTGAACCTAATTTTAAAAGAAAAGAACTACATCATACAAAATCAAAAGTGGTAATCAGATTGTGAGTAAAGGAGAATAATATCATCCATTGAGGAATTTGTAGGTTGGTGCTTAGAGTTTACTATCTCTTACTGAGTTGGTGCTCAATTGTGAGGGTTGGGTCTATAGATTCTACAAGCAGGGATTGGTGTCTCTAGTGGGTTGGTGCTCATAAAAGAAGAATTGTAAGAGAAGTAGATTGGTGCCTATAGAAGTAGATAAATATATATAAGCAATATTTTCCATGGTTTTCTCCCGCAATAGTTTCCACATAAATTGTGTGTTCTTCTTGTATTGAAAAATTGTTAGATCTTGTGTGATTGATAATATTGTGGTTGTTAAGTTTTGAAAAGTAAAAGTTTGTTTTATACTATTCAACCCCCCTCTCAGTATAACTATGTGCTCATCAATCAATTGTGACTTGCTTATCCTCATGCTTGATATGATCAACATCATGGACAACTTGATCATTATGATTATGTTTATTGTTTATGTGTTCAATGGGGACAATAATCTCCTCATGGGAAGGGGGCGTTGTGGCATGATGAGTAGGATTAGTTTGGTCTTCTTGGTATTGGGAGTTTGTGATAGGATGGATGGAATTGGCTTGATTGTTTTGACCTTGATTTGGTTAGAATCAAGCTTAAACATTCTTTGAATGAGCTCTTGACATATCCTCAATTGCTTTTCTGATAAGATGGATGTATATTTTTTTCCTTTAATATCTCCTTTAATGATTAGCTCATGGATATACTCCTTGATTCCTATGCATTGATTGGTGAGAGGCCCTTGATGGTTATGGATTTTATGGATCTTATGGATTATCTTCGTTTACATTCCCACATAGGTTGTCTTGTAAGGATAGTATTTCTAAGGGGATCTTGATCATGCTTAATAGGATTTGGATTAATAATATTCTTACATGGGGGTAGCTGACATTGCATGGTAATGGTAAGCAAGGGGGAATTTCTAGGGTCACTCAATCCCAATTTGATTTTACAAATTTGGTTCAACAAAATTCCCTTGTTGATGTGTAGCCAAAAATGGGGTGTTCAAATGGAATAATAAAAGAGAGGGCCCTCTTAATATTTAAAAAAGGTTAGATAGATTTCTTCTTTCTTCTAATTGGTTGATTCTAAATATCATTATAGAGGGTTGCATAATTTGAGGGTCAGGCTCAAATCACTTCCCAATTTCCCTGTCATGGAAAGAAGACACAAAAAACCCTAAGTGCCCATTTAAGTTTGAGAATATGTGGTTCAAGGATGAATATTTCCTAAATAGGGTTAAAGATTGGTGGGAGACATTGCCTAGAGTCAAAGGAACAAAAATGTATACCTTGGTGCAAAAACTTGTTGCCCTCAAACTAAGAATCAAGGAATGGAACAAAAATAGTTTTGAAAACATCTTCTTTGAAAAAGAAATGGTGGAAATAGATCTCTTAATCCTCAATGAATAATTCATTAAGGGAGGAATGTTTCAAGATAACTTCATGAGGAAGAAGGCCCTTTCAGCGTAATTAGATGATTTACATCCCAAAGAGGAGATTTTTTTGAGGTAGAAGTCAAGGGAGATATGGTCAAAAGGATATTAAAACACAAAAATTTTCACAACTCCACCAAGGCCAGGAGGAGTAGTGCCAAAATTTATTCAATCACACCATCTAATGATGTCAAGTTGAGTGATTGGAAAGAAATAAACAAGGAAGCAATCTTTTTTTTCTCTTTACTCCTTGGTAGGGACAAACCCTCTAGGTTAACATAGAAGTTAGACTTCATGAGGATAGTTCCTAGGGTTAACATGGATGCTAATAATCAAATGTTAACAGATTTATTTACTAAATATGAGATCAAACTATCTCTTAATCAAATGTATGTGAGCAAGACCCCATGTTTGGATGGTTCTCAAACAACTTTTTCCAAAGATATTGGCACATTGTGGGCAAATAGGTGGTAACAGCCTGCAATGAGTCACCTAAATATAGGAAAATATTGAAATCTATTAACTACACCTTCATCACTCTCATTCTAAAAAACAAATCTCCTAAGTCATTTGCATATTTTAGACCAATATCATTATGTAATACCCTCTACAAGATTCTAGCAAAAATGTTAGCAAATAGATTGAAAGTGGTTCTCTCAGCTTTAATCTCTAATGCTCAAAGTGGCTTTATTTTGGGGAGAATCATATCAAAAGGAATTATCACCACCCAAGAGATTATTCACTCGATCTCCAACTCCAATAATAAGAGTGTGATTATGAAACTGGATATGAATGAAGCATATGATAAAGTGAATTGGAGATTTCTAGTGAAGATTTTGGAAAATTTTAAATTCTCTTTATATTGACAAGAGTTAATCTTTGAATGTATCTCTACTCCAAACAATTCTATTCTAGTTAATGGGGGCTTGTTTGGTTTCTTTTCTCCTAGAAGAGGAATCTACCAAGGAGATCAACTATCTCCCTACCTATTTTTCTTGATGGTAGAGGTGCTCAGAAGATGCATCACCCAAGCTAATTTAGATATCAGACGGATTGGAATAAAAGCCATTGAAGACTTTGAGGCTTTCACTCAATTGCAATTTAAAAATGATACAATAATATTTGGGGAAGCAAGCACAAAGGAAGATCATACAATTAGAAATATTTTACATTCATATTTGATAGCCTTGGCTCAACAAATCAATGCACATAAATTAGAGGTGTTTTTCTTCAATGTATCTCCAAGATCACAACATAGGATTACTAGACTCCTAGGCTTCAAACACTGTCTAGGAATTCTATTGTTTGAAAGTGCCTCCAAAGAAGTGATCTAGAACTCTCTACTATATGCATTCAAATATAGACTAGCATCATGGAGAGGAAAATGGTTGAGCTTCATGGGGAGAATCACTATGATAAAATCAATATTGGCTACTCTTCCAATTTATCAAGCTTTTTTATTTTAAAATCTCTAAAAAATATTATAACAATCATTAACAAGATTATGAAATGCTTTATTTAGAAGGGAATAGAGGATAAGAAGAAATTCCAATTGATAAGTTGGAATAAAATCTATTTACCTAAGGAGAATGGTGGTGTAGACCTAAAAAATCTGCATTTTAAAAACATGGCTTTAGGGGGGAAACTTCTTTGGAACATCTATGAAAACAAAAATTTAGTGTGGAGAAAATTTATGAGAAAGAAATATTTAGAGAGTTCAATGGAGGATACTAGAATCTTCATGACTAGGAATCCACCATTAGGCTCACACATCTAGAATTTAATCTTAAAATGAAGGCATATTATTAGAAATCATCTATCATGGGAAATCAATAATGGGAGAAAATCCCTCTTTTGGGATGATTTATGGAAGTTCCACCAACTATTAAATGAGAGGGGAAACTTTGTAGAAATTAGGGTCATCTTAGTACAACAATGGGGTTCCAAAGTGTTATGTTATGTGCAACAAACTCAATCAAATGGTATAAAATAGTACATTTGGAAACCTATTCCTAGAGAAGGGGGCTGAAATGAGTAGGTGGAAAATCTAATTGGTCTTTTAAATTAGTTCTGACTACACATTACAAATTAAGAGCATGAAATCAAATGGATTTGTTCTAGTTTGGGGATTTATTTAGTTAAACTATACTATAAATCACTTATGGATGACCCAAAGGACCCCACTATTGTGTGGTTACACAACACGCCCCATTTTACCCTAGCAAAATAGGGACCCAACTTTTTCCTTTCTTTTGGCTTGCTTGTTCCTTTGCTTTGGGTGGTATGGTAAAAACAATTAGTATCAAATGCATGCCAGAATGTTATACTATGCATATCAGGACCTCATGAAGTAGGTATAATTCTCAAAGTTAGATTTCATCATCACAAACCTTGCCAAGTGAAAGAACACAATATTCTAAGAAGGTTTGCCTTTTGAAGCACCCCAAAATTTGCTAAGATCGGGAAGTTATACCAAGTCAAAACTTGGTCAAATAGTCTTAGGGAGGTCATCACATTCCCTAATATCCCAGATATTCACTAATATCCCGAGTGCAGACTTTACAAAAGAAAAACTCAATGTTTGCACATTCGCTAATGTGCAGACGTCAAATTTTGACCCAAGAGGTAACAAACCGTCAGGGTACATGGACATTCCGTGAGGGTGCACATTCAATCCTAATATCTCATATATTTGTTAATATGCTAACTTGCCTAAATACAATGAAAAACACTAAAGGTCAGTATATTAACTTAATGTCCAAACATTCGCTAATATGACAATGACGTCATCTGAATTCATTCTAAAGAGACTCAAAAGGATGATGACGTTACCAAGACCCCTGAAACATGAATGCCATCACATTCCTTAATATCCTGAATATTCATTAATATCCTCACTTAATACAATATCACTACAAATCTCAACATTCAGACACTAACTCAATGTCCTGACTTTCACTAATGTGATGGTGACGTCATATTAGAAGCAATCTAGACTATCATTCGAGATGATGATGGCAGCCTCACTTTTGGACTTGAGGGGGATGATTCATACAACCCAGATATCTAGATATTTATTAATATCCTCATACTCATTCTTGGGACCCAAAATGCATAGATTTCCAAGTACCAATAGGATGATGCCATGTGGCATGTTGACTTTTCCCATATGGGCATTTTGTAATGTCCTAATATTCAATTTTATACCTGTGGGTTGTCAAGACCTGATTTTCACTTAGTTAACATGACCAACATCATGATGACGTCACCTACATATGCATATTCCAAAATGATCTACATATTGTTTAGGCATCCAGATACTTTTGAATATGTAGATCTAGTACTTAACGCCATGAAATGGTAGGTGAATATTTGAAATCTAGAATCTTATGGCACCACCTGTTATAATCTTAGAAACCCAATCTCCATATCCACAGATATGAACCATTTAACATTGATTACACCCTAAAATCAATCTATTAAACATATATGTGGTGATTTATGGTCATTTTACGTTCATAATGCATTCAAAGAAAAATTACAAAGCTCCAATGCAATTATGACCGTAATTACAAAAATCTGCAATCTCAATGGAATGGAGTATACATCAAATGATGATGGTGAAGGGTAACATTGCACAGTAGATCCACACATCCAGACACTAATTAATCAAGGTTTAACTATGAAAGTTAGGTATGTAACTTGAAACCCTCGTTTTGTCATTTTTGAACAGTAAAAGGTTAAACATTGTTTACCTAGGGTAAATTGGTATGTATATGCACATGTTCATCTTTTGTAATATGATGAGCTCCATGATATTTAGAATATCAAATGAATAAATCCATGGATCACATGTTAGGTTAAGATGCACATATTGGTCATTGCAGGAAAACATGGAGGTATGCAAAAATAGATCTGATACAGAGTTCTTAGCTCCTATGTACATACAACCCAATGTATCTACTTTCAAATATGGTCAGATAGGTTATACCCACCCAGGAAGTACCAATCTGGATGCATGGGTAGCTAAATTGGAGAAGGGTAGTGGGAATCCCCTGCTTATCAACACCTACAATTCAGGGATGTGGCATGTTGAAGGATTTCCTTATGCTATAGAAGCCACTAAGCTGATAGCAAAATGTTGAAGCAATTATAACCCTAATACTAGGAGAGTGGAGAAGCATGGTTGAGTGTATGCTAACTTTTCAATTGTAGGCATGATAGCTGCATTTAATCTACCCTCAAGAGGCTCCTGTTTATACAAGATAAATCTAGAAGCACTAGAGAAAAAATACAAAGGCAGTTTTAAGGACTGTAGGAAGATCATGTTTTTATGGAGAGCTCATGACAACACTTATAAGGCATCCGCTAAGTTACTTATGAACATGTATAAATTTGACTTCTTCCCTGAGATGTAATATATGATGGTCATGCTTAGTAGGATGAGGGGGAGATTACATTCAGGGAAGTTTGAAGATTAGATGTATGGATTAATGAGAATGGTGGAAACCACGGACCAACAACCATAGTGGGCATCGCTTATTAGTAACAGTTTAGATGAAGGAATGAAGAAACTTGGTAGTAAGGCGAACCTATTTAGTATGTCTTCTTATGTGGTATATGCTTGTGCGGCTAGAGGAACATTTGATGGCCTGCAGACAATCAACAGGGTTAGACTTAATCCTGGAGAGGTGAATATTTGGGACCACGATCCACAGCTGGAGAGCATCCCTCCAACATTACAAAAGAGTCAATGACTACTTCATTATGCACCTAGTTTAGATGATGGAAGAGGATAGAGCAAAGAGGTTGAGCATGGAAGCCCAAATAGTAGTGGGTAGGAATGGGACATGGTTCATCCAATTCCCTACTTTAACCTACATCAGAATAGAAGGTTTCAGTGGGTAATCCCTAATGTTGTCCAAGTATCCAACAGACAAGGTCATACTAATGGAAATGGCCAAGCAAATAATGCCTTCACAAGAAGCATTCACCAAGAGAAACAAGAAGCCAAATGTTTTCTTTCCTATTTGCATTGGGTGGTACATGTGCCTAGATGTAAAAATAGCTAAGGAGGTAGTAGGAGGATTATAGTTGATGCATTTGCAACTTTTCTCCAAAGCCAGGAAATATGATCCTTACAGAAAGATGGAGAAGTGAATATATAAGAAAATTGTACATTAGGTACATTTAGAAGCTTATTGGGTAGATTGCCCTGATGATGTGGAAGTGCGACGGAGGAGCTATCAAAGGCTCACATTGAAACAAATCTACACTTTGGACTACATACCGGTAACCCTGTAATTACATGAAGAGGATGGGGTGATCATGTCCCAAGAATATGAAGATAAGAAGATATACAATGATACAATCTCCCCACCTGACTAGAGTTAGCCAGAGGAAACCTCACTAGACATGATAACGTAGAGTGTCATGCAATTGACCCAAGCCTAGGTAGATAAAGAGGTTTCCACATCAAGGCCAAAGGGGTGGCCATAACTATTGACAAGAAGAGAAAAAGACAGGAATTGGCAAAGGAATATTATGATGACTTCCTAGAAGAAAAAAGACCAAGTCTAAAAGAGAGAGCACAAGGGGCTTCATCCTAGGAGGCCAAGAAAAGAGGTATGGGTATCTGTGTTAGATTAGCCCCAAATCCTTCACCATGAAAGGCACAAGCTTCAACTTCTGCTACAACATCCAAGAAGTGTGAAGAGAAACCTGAACATACAGTGGAACTAGGCAATGAAGATTTGGAAGAAAGTGAGGAGGATGATGTGCCTCTAATAAAGAGGAGAAAGAGAACTGAAGACATATTGGTGGGAGCAAATGTTCCTAAACAAAAAAGAGGGCCACCACAAGTAATGAGGGGATTTGCTAGCTGGAGACCTGATATCCTAATAAAAGGCCAAGGGGGTGAAGGGATAGCTAAAACATAGGCAATACATCGAGATATACAATATGATGTCCCCATACCCACTATAATCAAATTCAAAATACAATTAGCAAAGGAAGCTAGAGAAGAACAGAGAAAGAAAGAAAATGATCAATCATTGCCTCTAGATAAAACTATAGACCTCACTGATGATGAGGTGGTAAAAGAGGTAGCAACTAGTCTGATGGAGACTTTGGTGAACAATACTGCCATGACACCTTAGAATACTCCTAAAGCACAACAAATCAAGGAGGTAGAAGAAGAAGAGGTTGGTACTCTAGAGGAAGTGGCCAAGGATATAGGCCTAGAAAGCTTGATTGGCAAGGTCACTAGCACCACAGTAATTGATTTATCATATCAAGGGGGTGATAATGAAGATATGGAATAGATGGAAATTGAGGAGAATTCTACTATGGATGCTACCATGGATACCGAAACGCATATGGAGATACCTAGACAGCCTAGGGTGCATGAGGATAAGATACAACAGGTAGACATATCTGGACAAAAAGGTCCAATGCTTATGCCTGGGTCTAAGGGCCCTAAAGATAAAGAGATGCCAATATCTGGACAGAAAGGGCTCTTAGGAAAAAATTATGATAATAAAATAGAAGAAAAGATAGATGCTGAAAATAAAGGTGATCATTAGGATAAGAGAGATCTTGACCATCATGATCCCAAGGTAGATATTTTACCACCTTAGGATGAATAGTTAGTGCAAGAGCAAATGGAGAAAACACATGAGGAAGATCATATCGAGGCACCCATGCATGAAGAGCCTAGACAAAACAAATCTGTAGATCAAGATAGACAGTGGAGGATGTAGCAAAACATGATCAGTAATAACAAACAAATGAAGAGCTTCTTGCACATGAAGAACAACAAACACAAAATACAAGGGAAGATATCTTAAAGGAACAAAATATAGAATCACATGATGCTCATATTGAGCAGACAGACCAAAGAGGGTTTGTACATGATGTGCCACATTGGCTAAGGCATGAGGTATATCAACCTCCCATTCATGATTCTTCAAATTTTTACATATCTTGATTGTTTTCGGATGAGGTAGCTAAACCAAAGAGAAGAGCTAGAGCTACCTCTGCAATAAAGAGAGACCCAACAATAGGCAAGAGAACAACTCAGGTAGTTATGCCTATTGTAGATAAAGTGAAAGGTGAAATAGAGGCTAGCAAATTCTAGATAACTATAGTGGACTTGGGATTCACTACAGCACAGCAAGAGGGCCAAGAGGCTAAAGATAGCATAGATACCCTACTTGCAAGAATAGAAAGAGAAAAAGATAAGAATAAGGAACAAAAAGAGCACATTTCTTAGATGTAAACATTCATAAAAGGATTGGTGACATCTACCAATGTCCCCATGTCAACATCTACCCCATTGGAAATACTATCACAAGATGAAATCATCAGGCTAGACGTAATGAAGCATCAATCACAGGTGATGGATAAGTGGTAAGTCAGATTCTTTAACAGGGATGGACAAGTAATAAAAACCTCACTATAAAATTGGGAAATACTCAACACCTTGAAGAGAAAGGATGATGAAACAAAGAAAGAGGTTGTGTAAAGATTGATAAAGAGTAGCAAGCATCTGGCTACACTCATAGAGATGAAGAGGATGGATGTCAATGTCATCATAGCAAAAAATGTCTTAACACCTCAAACATCATTATGATTGGATATCTGGTATAAGGATGTTAAATTTGTAGTGGATGTTCTAAAGAAGTCTGATGATAGATCTAGGGATATTAGCGTAAAGTTGCATGAGCTTCTATCAGAGGAGATAGGAATTTTAGAAACCCTTGAGGGTGAAATTGAGGGGAAGGTAGAGAACCAGGATGTGGACTTCGCCACTAAGGCATTCAATGATAACTTTAGACCTGCATCTGACGATCTCCTTAGTCACTTCTCTAAGGGTACAATTGACAAAGTCATGCGGATGAAGGCTAAGATAGAAATATATTATGAGGAACTAGATAGCCAAAGGAGAAAATGGACAGCTTTACAAGGACAACTCAAGACACAAGAACATGCGTCTAGAAAGGCTAAGGTGTTAGATGGAGGAGAAATATAGAGAATAGTTCAAGCTTATGAACTTATATGCAGGGAGATTACCTATAGAATAAGTAAAAATCTTCCATCTACAGATGAAGAAGAATAGAAGAATATGCAGAGTGCTAGAGTGATATTGACTAGGTCAACAAAACTTTGAAGAATATTCTAGAGTGACAGCTGGACTCCATAGATTAATTTCCAAATGGAAATCATGTGCCATATGAAGATCCTCATTGTTGGATATGTTGAGATGATCCTGATCATTAGATCATTTGTAACCACATCCTCTCCTTGTTCTATAAAAGGAGGTGGATTACATTTTGTATGATTATTAGAGACTTAATTGAGATCAAGTTGTTGAAATGTCAAGATTCCTTCTTAAGACTAATTGTAGATGAGCATTATTTGAATATTGAGTAAAATAGAGATAAAAATTAAAACTCATCATAAATTCTATGTAATCTTTGTGAATGTCATCTGTATATTTTAGTAACATATGTTGCGTCCCTTGGAGTGCATGTTGATTAGTGAATATTATTGTCATTCTCTCACTTTTGAAAATTAGCATCTATTGTGTGAAGTTGTGGAGTTACCAGGAAACACATGGTTTGATTTCATCTCTATTTTAAGAAGTGTTAAAGTATGTATGTGGAACAACTATCAAAGACTCATTTATTTTAGTAAATTTAGATTTAGAATTTCATTGAATCATCATCATCATAACTACAAATATAAAAATAAATGTAAAGCAGAACACAAAATATGCTAAATTCTGTAGATACATGAAGATCATGAGCATGTTTAAACTAAGTGCATGCACAGAGGACATCATGCAAAGAATTACAAATAATGATAAGAACATAGAATATATCAGCTTAAAGGCATAATATTTACATAAATTCATAGTACAAAAGTAAAATTGATTAAAGATTAGTTCAGTTTTAGGTGAATTGAGATAATTTTAGAAGAACTAATCAAACTTGGCAAATAATACTATATAACACTGATTAAGATAAAGATTACCATAAATATAGATGAATATGTACATGATATGGTCAAATAATGTAGGATTTAACCTCAATGGTTGAAAATTTATAGAAAATAGGTGAAACAAAGCATATCTAGATACAAAGACTTCAAAATTGAATGTAAGGCCCCTAATGGAAAACAACAATTCACATCTGATCAATTAAGAGATTGTAGAGATGATATTTCCACAGTCCATGATGATAGTGCAAGTGATTTCTGGAAAAACTGTGTTTGCTTTTTTGTCTCAACGCTTCGGATCACACTCATTTGCATTCTCCTCCTTTTGTCCTGATGATGGATCATGGAGTGTGATCCGAAACGTTGAGACAAAAAAGCAAACACAGCTTTTCCAGAAATCACTTGCACAATTAAGAGATTGTCAAAAGATTATGAACTAATCAACGAAGACTTGGGATCACAAATTCTCTCTGAATTTGTCGTATCTTTCAAGGTCGTAAAGTAGGAGGTGGACAAGTCAAAGGGAAAATAAATTGGGATTTATTTGTATCTTGTCCTCTCCTCTTAAATATATAATTTGTAATTAATTTCCCAGTGCCTATGAGTAGTGGCTTGCAATGTAAGATTCATGTAACTGACATAGGATAATGAATGCTAAGTACCATTTTCTTGTGTCTATAAAAGAACTAGTGGAACTACTTTGTAAGTGGTTGAGAAGATTGGGAAGCTTTTGAGGAGTGAATAAAAGCTCCATCTTTCACTGGTTGCCCTAGTTTTGGCTCTGTAAGTTTCATTTTATGTATGTTGTATGCATTCTCTATGAGCAGTTTATCAGTTTCAGATTGTGTTAAATGAATAATGTTGTGGCATGCATTTCTATTTGTTGTCTCTAGTGTTATCTATGTTTCTCTTTTGAACTGAGTTACTAATGTTATCTAAGTTCTTGAATGCACATTTGTTGTATTGCATATTTGGTTTCCTACCTCTGTTTAAGGAACAGATTAAAATTTTTAAATCAAATATAGAGAGCAATATTTGATAGTGCCTCAGGGATGTTTGTAAGAAGAGTCAATAGAAATACTCATTCTTGGGTGTTATCTATAAGGCATATGCAAGTTAAACCTTCTAAAATCTGTATGTGTGTTATGATCATGGGAAATGTACAGCATGGTGAAGATTGATTCTGAACCAAAAGTTAAGGCACCAATCAACTACTGGGTAGATTTTATGATTCAAACCCTAATATTACAACCAAAAATATAAAAACAAAATTAATTCATAATCTTAAACTTTAGCATTTTAGGAGTAGGATTTTAGATACCATGTTCTCTGACCTACAAATGAACAAATGCCCAAAGCTAGCTACTTTATAATCATCATAGAGATTTGGTCTACATAAAAGAGAACATATTTTCTTAAGTATCAATACCTAGTTGAAATCAAGATTTACCATATGGGTATTAAATAAGGGAATAGCACCCTAGGTCATGTAGAGCCTGAAGTGCAGAGGAGACAGAGAGTTGGTCTCCTATTTGTTGGCTACTAACTTGAGGATGTTGTGGATGAAAGATGGCTACTTTTTAGGGAAACTCAGACAACTAGCTTGGAACACCAACAAATTGGTGACTCTGTTGGGGAATCAGTGCATTATTTTTGTAGAAAGAGTCAGAATATTGAAGAACCTGAATATTTGTTTAAGATATTGAAGGTTTTAGACCTAGACAAGTTTTGTTGTAGTATATTTGAATAAGTTTCAAGTGACTTTGTTGTTGAGGAGAACCCAGAATAAAAAAAGGTTGTAAGGAGGTTTGTGCTACATGAACATCAGTCCTCTACTAAGAGGTGGCGACTCTATTTAAAGAACCTAATAAAGAATACAAAGAAGTTCTAACGCTCATAAATTCCAATTAGAGGAGGGATAATAGGTGTTGCCATTGCTCTAGATATTTCTATTTTAGTTTTCAAATAAGAGATTTTGTGAAAACCATAGTATGTGAGTTTTAATGAAGTCCCTCATCAACACTAAAAGAAGGAAAGGGTAGTGATAGTTTGGCATACTTCTGGGTTATTAATTGCAACCTCATATTGTAAGATGAAGTATATGTTTCCCATATTCCAAGAATTTTGCTCATTAAAAGATCTTAATGGTAGTTGTAATGAGTTATGTTTTTTGTAATTTTAAGATCTTGTTGTAAGAAAGAGTTGGTGAAAAATCCAACATCATGATGCACCAATGTATGTATCAAGATGCACCAATGTATGTATCCTTTCATGTCTCCAAGTATAACCATGACAGGTGATCAGCCCCATCCATATGCTCAAAGAAATTTCAGCATTGAAAGGTATAGAGCTATAAATTTTAAGGGTATTTGTGGTTTCCCAAATGTCATACCATCTGAAATCAGAGATAAATTACCAAAGTATGATGGTACAAAGAATGAGTCTACAAATAAACACTTGCAAGAATTCAATAATCTAATGGATGACTATGAGGTAGATCATGAGGATGTGATCATGAGGCTATTTGTTCAGTCTTCGAAAGGAAATACAAGAGATTGGTTCTCTTATTTACCAACATGCTCTATCTATACTTGGGATGAATTTAAGGTAGGTTTTCTGAAGCAGTTTGGTGAGACAATTGATGCAAGATCAACAATCAGTAATTTTATTGGCATTCATAAAGAAAAGGATGAGTTAGTCCCAACATTTAACCTAATATTTGCAAAAACATTGAGGGACATTCCTGAAGCTATTAGACCAATTGATGCAATAAGTCTGGTTGTTTATTTAGGGGATTTTGACAGAAAAATGAGCTACCAATTGAGAAATAAAAGTCCTATGACTTTGCATCAAGCTTATGAAACTACCATGGATATTGAAAACAACTAGAAATATGGAATGTTCAAAGGCTACTTATCTACGAGTGTTTGTGAGCCTAAAACATTTTATATTGATGAAATGTGTAGATTAGAAAATAGTAATGACTGTCAAAGAACCTGCATCCCTACTGTCCCAAATTATACATCAGTCCATAGTGTTGATCATGTAGAGCCCCAAACAAATTGTCAATAAGTTGCATGCAATGATGATCCTATGGTTTTGGTTCAGGCTCTCTTTGACATGAGAAGACATGAAGGAGAATCAAGGTATTCTTTATTTTCTAGAATATTGAATACCTATATAGATATCCTTGTGGATCTCAGGCCTCATGAAGCTTCATGTATTGATTTATTTTGTGAAATGTATGAATCGGGCTTAAGTTTATTGCCTCAGGAATTGAAGCCAAGTCTTGTTTAGATGGCTGATTGGATAGACATGGAAGAGAATGATCATATTCATAATGATAAAAAACTTCTCATTGCTAATCACACTTGTCCTATGACTATATATGATTCAAACAATGATGCAATATTTGCAATTGAAGAAGACATGTTCCAAACTGAGATTATTTCTCATGATGATGAGGAAAATATAGTAAAACATCCAAGAGATGTGGTATGTATTCCTAAAACTTACATTCATGAAAATTCAAATACACCACATACTAAACTATTGTAAATGCATCAAGTGATAGCTTTCCATGACACATCTAATAAAGAGGAATCATGTTATCTTAATCATAGTCTTGCCTATGTTGAGGGCCACGTTTGTAATGATCATGATATCACTGGGCCTACTCATATGCTTTCAATTCATGAAATGGATCACGCTGAAGAGTCTTATCTTGGATGAAGATGACATTAGCGTACAAGATGTCAATGATGTGAGCTTGCTTTCATATGATCAGATTATACCCCATGCTGAACATCAGAATGATACATTATTACCATCATCTGGTAGTAGTCTTATGGAACCTGAGGAGCTTTATAACCATTCTATCTCAGATTATGTGGATATGGCAGAAATTTTAAATATGTGTGCTGAACAATCAGAGGATGAAATAAAAGACAGTATTGGCTGCTGTGATTTTAGGGCTCATTGTGATTATACCTATGAAGAAGTTATTGACTGTGGCATTTCATATTATAGTGATGTTGAGGAAGATTTGGAAATCTGTGTGGAGGAGGTAGAAACATTTGTAGTAGAAATGAATATAAGGCAAAATCCCTTATTTAATGAGCCTCCTTTTTCATTAGATGATAGAAATGACAATCCTATCTTTGCTTATGACTAGGAGTATGAGGAATGTGAAGTAGAGCAACCCCAAAGGTCTGATGCATGCAAAAGCAATGTTGAAGTTGTTCAGCCCTATGAGGATGATGATTTGAGATTTGAAAAAAGTCTTTTTATATTTGAAGATGAGCTTCCTCTGCAGGACATTAGGATGCATGATAGAATTGGTGAGCCACCTGATTTGAAGGAACGCAGCTCCTTGACAATTCAAGTTGAAAGGAACTACCTATGGATGAGCATTTTCTATCATATGAAGGACAAATTTTAGATGATCACTCTGTTGATGTATTTCATCCTTTTACCTTTGATCAGTGAGATCCATCAAACTCAAAGTTGGAGTATGATTGTAATATCCCAAAGGAACATCATGTTGAGGTACTCTAGGAAGGTGTTACTCATGAATGCTTAAGGTTTGATATAAATGTGGTAGGTGAAGACAATGTTACTAATGTTGTTCAACTAGTGCACTATGAGTATTTTCACTTCTTTGCTCAGTTTGACAAAATTTTAAGTGTCGAGGAAGCTGACCATGCAGATTATTATGTCAATTGGGATGATATTTTGGACCAGTATGCTATTCTCATGTTCTATGAAGATACATCTCAATCATGATTTAAGTGTACAAATCAGAGAGGCACAAGACAGTCTGGAGGTGACACATTTAGCAGTCTGGATGAACAGGCATTCTAGGGAAGCATTTCAAAAAATTTCTTGAAATGGTCTAATGAAAATAGGGTATTTGGTAGGGGGAAATACTGGTTTTTCATTTTTGGTGGCCCGGGGCTACCCACGAAAATTTGTAGGTAGGTTTTTTATTGCAGGTTGGAGCATTTACACAATAGCTCAATGGATTTAGCACATGGTCTACATCTCAGAGATAACTAGAATCTCACCATGCCTACAAGAGGCATGCATCCCCAAGCATGAGCCACTATTGGCACCCTCAAATTTTGTAAATTTGAAGTACCTATTTCCTCTTGACGTGTTGATAGAGGCTAGGTTGACATGCTACTCAATCTACCGTGGAGCTCACCTTCACCGATTAAAATCTTGCAACATAGAGATCATCTTACAAATTTGTATGGTAGGAAGTTTTTTGGTACATATGGTAACATGGTTGTTTAGTTTTGTACTTCTAGGATGAGTTTTGATGGGCTATTTAATTCTTTTCTGACTGCGACCAGGCTAGATTTGGTGTTCCAGAAAGTTCCAAATCTCACAATTCTAAAGGTGACCCATTTCTCTTTTTGGTCGAAAACTTCTCCAGTTCTAGTTTCATCAAAATCGAAGACCATATGATGCAGTATTTTAATGTGTTTTGGTCACAGGAAACACATTTGGCAAACCAGTTTACAAAGGAGGTCCCTAAAAAATTTCAACGATGAGCATTTTGAAGAAATGGATTTGTTCTAAATAATTAATAATGGCCCTATGCAAATTTTCATAGCCTCTAAATATACAGTGTGCCCGCAGTGAAAATGCACCATTTGCCTAGGAGGAGGGAGGAGGAATTAATCAATCATCATTTTTCTAAAGTCAAAAAGTACAAAGTTTTGAAATATTTATGGGAAAAAGTAATATTTTAATGGGAAATATTTCAAAATAAGCATTGGTTTATAATGTTCGTACTTTAATAAAGGCAAACAAAAGCATATTGGGGCTTGTCACATGAGCACACAGCCCATTCCTCCTTCTCTCTATGTGGCTGTGTTGGTGCGATAAGCCACTTCTTGTTACATCCCCAATTTATAATTAGACTTAATCATTAACTTTGCATGATAATCAGGAAGATTAGTCATAGTTAATTGATTTGATATTGTGGAAATATGTGATTTTCTTTTTGATTATGAGGTTAATGACTGATGTTAACTACTTTTGTATAATTGATTTATATTATCGGATATGGTAATGATGCACTGATCATGGTCTTGTGGTCCTAAGTGTGAACAAGAAAATGTAACGTCCTTTGAAGAAGGAAGGAGAGTATCATCCTAGAGGAAGGGTTAGGCATTAAGAAAACAAGGTTGATTAGTCATCTGAGTATTGGCTTCTATGTCCTTCCAAATCCCTTCATAAGTTGTCATGAGTCATGTCTCCTTTCTTAGTAATTATGTTCTTTGTGAGTCATTTTGTCAATGGTGCTATCACGACAAGATATGATAACTAGACGATGTTCCTGGAACATCATCACAAGTCAAGAGATAGTCATGTTAAGAGATGAAAAGATCTCTCGTTATCCTATTTGTATATGGGGATATTATTTCCTAGTCATTTGACTAAGGGATATAGTCAATTTTGTGGGAGTATTACTCAACCCTAACAACTGACAATCTTGTTGTGTATCATTTTTTTATTTCATTTCTTTAGTGATAATTCTTAATATTATATATGTATTATTTAACACTTATCATTTAGTAAGGATGAATATATATCTATAAGAGGGAACCTCTTTAAAGGTTGACATCAATAATATTGTGACTATTTTTAACCTATTATTCGATATTATCAAATAGTAATAAATTTGTTGAATAGTTGGTTTTGAGGAGCGAATGGGAGCTTTGAGCTCACCCTTCATAGGTGAATGTCACCTTGGACGAGCCATATAATGAGGAAGCTGACCAAGTGGGGTGGTAGTTTCCCACCCAAATTAGCATGCCAAGAATGACTTGATAACAAGTTTAGTTATCATTTTGAAAGAAAAAGGATTCATATTTTTGGTGAGTGTGTTTTTTCTTAGGGTGGCAAAGCTTTCTAGGAAATGCTAGAAGAAAAGAAAATCAAAGCAGCTTGAAGTGGAATTGGTCTGGGATTGCATTGCATTCAAAAGACTTGTTCAGGAAAGATGGTGGATGATGTTCCCATTTGCTTTCAGAGTAATAAGTAATAACTGTGTTAAACTTCCATAGTGCACGTATGGCATTATGTTTCTTGCTTTACAGTTAGCACAGTGGCATGAGGCCTATGAGGCCATGCCCATAACCTTTGATATTATCTTTATAGTCATGGCTCAAGGATGATACGGCCGAGCTCATATTTGTATTAAAGAATTATTCTTTTCAGAGGTTTGAGGCCTTATGGCTGAGCCATATCATGTTATAATCTTTATTGAAATAAGGCTCGAGGCTTTATGGCTGAGCCATCTTACACTGTAACCTTTACCAAAAGAGGCTCAAGGCCGTATTGCTGAGCTATGATACACTATAATCTTTTGCTGAGACTAAGCTTGAGGCTTTATATCCAAGCTACAATTGCATTATGTTTTTATTGTGACATTAGCTTGAGGCCATATGGCCAAGCTGTATGGAGTTATACATCATGTCTTGTCATCTAGTGTGAAGTGGCATGATGAGTTGTCACTCCACTTGTAAGGTGACTAGGATGGTCAACTCACTCCATGTGGAGACATGCATCCCTTTTGTGTGGTAGAGATTTTTTGCCATGTGTCAATATCTTGATTAGTGTGTAAGTAAATCTTGACCGAAACAGTTATGACAGATTCTTTGACAGAATCTATGACATGTAAGAGTCAAAAATAGAAGGTTCTATGACAGGTGAAGACATGTGTCACAAGGCATCTTGGAAGAAGGTATCTTTGGGTACCCCAAGGAGGGTTATGACATGTTGTAAGGGAATATGCTATTTATAGCCTATTTATGATAGATTCTCTTACATCTATAAGATATGATAGTTATGACGGATTCTATGACAGTCGGTTGGTACGTAAGAGCATCTATCATTGTCCAACTTGGGAATAAGCAACCATTTTGGGATGGGGTGATATGCCAAGTGTCATGACCATGCTGTAGTGTTGGACAAGTGTCCCTAGGCATGGGTTTTGGGCCATGAGGCCAAGTTGGATGCCCATTCCAAGATATGTTCATTTTTGCCTTGAAAACATCATTATAAGTAGGTGCTTGGAGAGGAGATGTAGAGAGTGATTAATAGGTATTTTTATGCTACCAGTTTGTATCCAGATATGAGTGTTGAAGACTCCTGAGAGCTTGCAGTACATGTGTATTGTAAACTATTACAATTTTGATAATACATTGTGTAGGTTTTAGAGTGTGGGGTTTTTCCACCCAATAAGGGTTTTCCCCACGTATATCTTGTGTCTCTCTTCTTATGTCTTACATTCTTATGTTGTTTACTACTACAATATCTTTGTTGTTGTGTTAAAAATTCTATAATTGTAAAGGTTAAAATGAATTTGCACTCATCTCTCCTCATTAGATTAGTGTAGGAAGCGATTTCTGCACACCTAGCTTCCTTTCAATAGTATACAAGAAAACAATCTTCTGGACAGTATTCTCTCTATCCTTTCAGAGGAAGACAACAAGGGGCTACTAGACCCTATCACTGAGGAGGAAGTCAGGACGGTTGTGTTCTCGATGGGGGCTTTCAAAGTGTTGGGGCTAGACTAGTTCCCCTTGCCTTCTTCTCAGAATTATGGGAGATAGTGGGTTATGATGTCATGACTGTTGTCAAGGACTTTTTTAAGACTGGTAAAATTCTCAAGTAGATCGATGCCACGTTCATTGCGTTGATTCCCAAGAAAAGTAACACTAAAAGTATGGCTGACTTCTACCCCATTAGTCTATGCAACACCATATATAAAATTATCACCAAGACTTTGGTCCTAAGACTTCAACCTCTGCTGGATAGTCTCATATCGAATTGCCACAAAGGCTTTGTCCCAAGGAGACAAATTATGGATGCTACTATGTTGACCCATGAGATCATCCACTTAATGGAAAGAAGTAATAGTCCAAGTATGACTCTTAAATTGGACATATCCAAAGACTATGACAGAATCTCCTAGGACTTCCTAGTCAAAGTCCTTAGGAAGTTTGGGTTCAATGACAGAATGCTCAACCTAGTTATAGAATGTGTCACCACTGTCAGGTATTTGGTGTTAGTGAATGGTACTCCTCAGGGGTTTTTTGATGCTGGTAGGGGTATCCAACAGGGAGACCCCCTTTCCCCTATCTATTCATAATGTTGGTAGAAGTTCTGGGAAGAAACATCCTTGCCCACCTGGATAGTCACACCCTCTCTAGTGTCAAAGCAACGTCCACCTTAAGACCGTCAGCTATCCAACAGTTCATTGATGATACTATGCTTTTCAGGGTGGCTTCAGTGGTAGATACCACAAGATGGAAGAACTTGCCAAACACTTATGTGGAGGTGTCTGGGCAATGCATCAATTATGAAAAAAGTAAGGTGTTTTGCTTCAACACTCAGTTGGATTTGCAAGTTAAGGTGAGAAATATTCTTCAGTGCAACCAGGCTGCCCTCCTGGCCACTTACCTGGGTTTACCCCTCACAATCAAAGATGTGACTCCGACCTTCTGGAATACTATTCTAGAGTACATCCAAAAGAAAATGGAGGGGTGGAAAGGTAAACTTCTTAGCCAAGATGGTAAACATCAACTTTTAAAGGCTTCCTTGCAAGGCATCCCCACCTATTTTCTTTCCCTATTTAAAATTCCTAGATACATGGAAGAAAAATTAGAAAGGATCCAGGCAACCTTTGTATGGACTGGTGTGGAGGAAAAGAAGAGGATTTTGCTGGTTGGTTGGGACAGAGTCTATCTTCCCAAGATACAAGGGGTACTGGGAATCAAAAAAATTTAAGAAATGAATAAAGCTTTACTTACCAAAATTGGATGGACTTTCCTTAAGGAGGAGAAAGACTGGGTTCATATTATGAAAGCTAAATACCTACAAAATGGCCCCAATTTAGGTATTATGGATAGAGATACCCTTCCCAAAGGTTCTATCATTTGGAACAAAATGACCAAAACTAGGAATACGCTATCCCAAGGCATCAAATGGAAATTGGGTATGGGGGATAAAATCAGGTTCTGGGAAGACAACTGGTTAAGGGATGGCCCTCTATCTGATTGAAAAAAATAGGAGCACTAAGGAGAGAGCGATTAGCTTTTTTGGCAGTTTGGTCTACAACTACATTTCTAGCCATTCCCACGGCCTAAGAAGATGGAAGAACCTCTCAGATTGCAGTAATACCTAGGCTGAGAGGTTGGAGTTTTAGATTTTGCAAAATGAGCTGGATAAGCACAGAATCCCAATTTTTCAAGGGGAAGATGAAATGCTATGGGGTCAGGATCAAAAAGGAAAATTCTCGGTAAAATCAGCTTACCACCTGCTAAGAAATAGTGGACCGAAGAGTCAGTTCTGGAAGAGCTTATGGAATAATAAATTGTTACCAAAAGTCAACTTCTTCTAGTGGGCTTTGTCTCACAATAAAGTTCTATCCATTGATAATCTCAATAAAAGGGGCTTCCAATTGGTTAATAGATGTGTTTTGTGTCTTAAAGAACAAGAGACTATGCAACACCTTCTCTTCCACTATGAGTTTTCTAAAGAATTATGGGGGAAAACTCTTGAGAATCTCAACTTGGGATGGGTTTTCCAAGAAAACTTAATGGACTTCACACAAAGATAGAGCTTCCCCTTCTCACACCCTAGGATAAGGGAACTATAGAGACAGATACCCCCCACTCTGGATGGAGTGTATGGAAGGAGAGAAAAAATCATATCTTTAGAGACAAAGCTCATTCTACTAATGAGGTTTTTTTCTCCTTTTGTAGGGTGATGGCTAAGAACTTGTCCCCCTGCACTCTACACTTGGCCGCAAAACCTCCTACCCCAGTGGAAATATAGATTGCCAAGAATTGGAAACTGAATGCTGACATGAACAAGGTGGGTAATTCCAAAAAGATGGCTAGACTCAACACTCTTTGGAAACCCCTCCCAAAGATTGGATCAAACTCAATTTTAATGGTATGGAAAAAAAGAACACCAGGCTGGCTAGTGGTGGCAGGATTTTTAGAGACTGCCTTCATTGGGGCTTATGCGGGGCTTTAGGTATCGAATCCAATAATGTTGTTGAGGGATTGGCTCTGTTAAAGGGGCTAAAAATTGCCTACTCTATGGGAATAGACAATCTGGAAGTGGAAGGGGACTCCAAAATCATTATAGATGTAGCCCTTGGAAGGTCTATCAGTGGTTGGAAAATGAAGAACATTACAGAAGATATTATCTGCTTACTTTCTAGATTCAAACAAAGGGAGGTTGGGCATGTGTACCATGAGGGAAATAAAGTAGTGGATGGTCTAGCTAACCTAGCACAGAACATGGACACTTGGCGTTGCTGGAGAATTAAGAATAACCTACCGTAGTAGATTCAAAACCTTATTGACAAGGAGCTATGTCCTGCCCTTAGTCACCCATGTTTATAAACCCATATGCTAGGGGAGCTTGGGGCACTAGCTGGGATCCTATTTCAATTGGCAGCTAGACCCACATTCCAAAGATTGGAGTGCCACAAAGTTGTTGTGCTAGATCACCCTTGTTAGGGAAGTGTCACATCTTTGTCATAAAGTGAGCTTGGATGGCCAGTTGGAATTCTGTATTAACTACCATCTAGACTCACAGCTCAAAGGTCAGGGTGCCAAGAGGTTGGTGGGCCAGATCAATATTGTTGACCAGTACAGGGTTTTGTCTCCATAACAAAGGTTGCATTTATACCATGCTGAGATGGAGGCCTGAGGAGGGGTCTCGCATACCCAAGCATGTGAATTTTTGTGACTGCATCACAATGCTGCCTTGCATGAATTATAATGATGAGCATTCTTCCCTCATTTATTATGACAAGAAAGAGAAAGATTGTTCACTCATGGTGAATATTAGTAAGTACACTACCTACAGCGTGAGAAAGGATGCGATTATCATTGATTTGAGATTTATTAGTAAAGTGAGGGAGTTGAGATTAATTGCTAAGTTTAGAACTATTGTCTACATTGCTAAGTTCTTTTTTGCTTCCTACATTCCTATTTTGAATCAGATCCACTAGTGTAATATGGGGGATATAGGTCACGCACAGAGCTGGAAACTTGTGAGGAATTCAAAAGAAACTAGACAATTTTCCATATTTACCAAGAGGGTGGGGTTTCTTCTTATCTAGAGTGTTTACAAGGATATGATGAGAGCCTTTCTATTTAGTTTCTTTTCTCCTACGAGGATAGGAATGTCAAGATCTGAGCTATGAGTTTTGATATTTTAGAAGAAGTGATTGGGTTAGCGATGGGGATGCCCATTAATGGAACTAAACACCCTAGGAAAATTAAAGTGTCTGACACTAAAGGTATGATGCCTTTTCTCAAGCCTGGAGAGGTTCTGTACAGCCTTCAGGGGGGATTCGATAGACAACTTCTACCTTAACCATGGGATGAGGTATGTTATATGATAATGAAGTACTTCACTTTAGAGGGAAGATTTAGGAGATTCTTCCATTACCATTTCGTGCTACTAAATCATTTTAGGCATAGCAAAGTCATAAGATTTATTTTTTATTTACTTGCATCTCTGGAAACTTCCATTATGACTGCTAAAGAACAACATGCTATAGATTCTAGCAAGCCTGAGATCCTGCTCCACTAGGGGCTTCTAATGAGACTTTACAAATTCTATCTCTCTTTCTTCCCTCCTAAAGCCCTCACTCATGTTAGGGTTGAACCCCTTCAGTTGCCTAATTCTACCCAGGGGAAGGTTAATCTGGTTATAATAATAGAAGTCACCCCTGCTTCTTATGCCACCTCCATAAAGACTGGAAAGAAAAAGTCTACAGCGGCCAAAAGCCCTAAACCCACCATGGAAGACATCACTCCCAAATCTCCTGTGATGACCCCTGCTAAAAGAAAATTTTTACAAGGAAACCCTACCTAGGTGACTCCTCAGAAGAAGAAGAGGGGTAGCCTTGAGGAAGAGAGTGGCACTAACAGTGGGATTAAGGCTACTAAAGCTACTATGGTGGTAGAGGAAGTTAGTTTAGAGGAGGGTAGCGATGGTTCAGATAGCACTGGTGACAAGGACTATATTGTCACTGATCGCAAACCTAGAGTAC
This sequence comes from Cunninghamia lanceolata, assembly GCA_027924645.1. Lineage (NCBI taxonomy): Eukaryota > Viridiplantae > Streptophyta > Pinopsida > Cupressales > Cupressaceae > Cunninghamia > Cunninghamia lanceolata. Next base: position 15,110,649 of record BSBN01001048.1, read on the forward strand.
CGTCAACCAGGAGATTGACAAGACTCGCAGCCAAGCTTGTCTTTACTCCCCAGAGGAGGGCTACCTCGATGGTGGAAGTTGATATGGTTGAGCCATAGGTTAAGGAATGGTCTGAAGGAAAGAACAAGGAGGATTTGGTGGAGCCACAGAGGGATAAAGGTTCTAGGATAAAAATAAGAGGGATTTTGTTGAGCAATAGGGTGTGGAATCAGAAGGTAACAACAAAATGGCTATGGTGGTGGCTGAAAGGGAACAAATGGGAGGAGAATTCTTAGTGAACAAGAAAAACAAAAATGATAAGATGGAGGTTGATGATGAGGGTCCCAGCAATTTCCCCAAGTTCAATGTTCAAGGTTCAGAATCTGTCAACTCTGAAAAGGGGAAAAAATGAATAGGTAAAAAGAAAAAAGGTGGTAAGAAGACTAATAAATACAAAGATATTGAAACCCTTTTGGCTAGACTCAGTGTTCTGGAGTGGAAGTTCAACATTCTGGCTAAGTTCCCGGCTAAAGTGATGCATAGGTCTGCCACCACTCTAGTAGTTCTTCAAGGTGAGGAGCTTATAGGCCAAGGGATGAAGGACAAAAAATTGAAAGAGTATAGGATGTCTTTGAGTTCTTGGTGGATGACTGGGATACGATGTTCAGTTAGCCTTTGGAGGCTTGGTCTGCTGCCAATCTCTTGTCTTTCTATCGTGTCTGTGGTTTCCTGTTGCATTTTGTCTATGTTTTATTCGCTCAAACTATGATGGTTTTTCTTAAACTGTAATAGTTTTTGGTGTGCCTTTTTGGTTGTTCTATACTAGGATCAGCACCCTTTTATGCCGCTTATCCATAAAGATCTACCCCTAATTTTTTTTCTTTTTCAAACTAAAACAGTGATCAACAATACTAACACAAGTTAACATAAGCCAACTAAGCCACACACTTTCTAATCACCTAGATCCCATAATGGGCAAGGTGAGAGCATATAGTTAGTAGGCTACAAAATAAAGTATGCAAACTAAATCTATGCTTCATCCACTGCGGCGGGCATCTACATAATGTGGGGATTCACCACTTTCAGTGGGTAAAATAACAAGAAAAGTATAATGCCATCCACTTATTCAGTGGGAATAGTCCACTTTCCAGTGGGTAAGGAAAATAAAGAAAGTTTCATTCTCCACACTGGCAGTAAACCATCCAGGGGTACTTAATGTGAATTGAATTACAATGAAGTACAAATATACTCAATTTAATCAAGATCAAGGGCACCAGAATTAGCATTTGATGAGCAATTTTCCGTGAAGATCATTGATTAGATACATACCTTGCATCATGATTATCAAATATATTATCCAAGGACTGATTGAAGACTGCAATCTTGATAAAAATTGACTGAAACTCTGATTTTCAACTTGGTCGACTATTTTGGCACTGTACAACATAAAATCCTAGCATAAACTCCAATCCAGTAGCATAACATTATCAATTTCTAGCATAAACTCCAAATGAGCTCACTCTTCTTTTAAAGGCACCTGGGAGTTAGAAAAAGATCATTTCTTGAAAATAGAACCTTTTTCTCCTCCAACTTATAAAATAAGTCTATTTCCAAGTTATGTGCACACATTAAAGTGACTAGGGAATAATAAATAAAACATTTCTCTTTTTTCCCCTCAAGACATAACATTAGTCACTTTAAATAATTTGACTTTCTACTTTAGTGCACAATAAATAATAAAAATAACATATTTAATTATCAAATAAAATAAACCTTACAACTCCAATTTTGATAATTAAACTAAACCAAAAGATCAACCACAAGTGATCCCATACCATCCACTAGCCCATTAGGATCATGAAATAGTCTAATGGCCCCTTCACTAATTAGGCTCAGAAAAGGGACATTACAGTCCTCCCTCCCAAAAATTGCTTGTCCCCAAGTAATTACAATATAGGATGTTGTAAGATGTGTTCTTCTTCCCATGTTGCATCCTCAAGAGGAAGATTTCTCCATTTGATTAGATACCCCTTAATAGTCTTCTTCCTCAACACCCGCTCTCTCTAATCAAGAATGGCCTCAAGTATTAGTTCAAGTCTTCCTTCATCATTGATAGGTGGCAACACTGATGATGGTACAACATTCTGTCCAAGAGCCTTTTTAAGGTGAGAGATATGAAAGATGTTATGTATTTTGCTATGCTCAGGTAATTCCAACTCATAAGCAACCTTTCCATGCCTACCAATGATCTTAAATGGTCCATAAAATCAAGGCTTCAATTTTTCAGCCCCACTCTTTTTGATGGAAGACTGTTTGTAAGGCTGAAATCTGACATATACCATGTCCCCCACTTCAAAAACTCTCTCTATATGCTATTGATTAGCGTATAACTTCTACTAATTTTGAGCTGATCTGATATTTTCCTTCAATGATTTCAGCAAATCCTGGTTGTCTTGTGAAAACTCTTTAACTCTAGGAACTCGACTATCACCAAACAACATATCAGCGAAGCTAGAAGCTTCGTATCCATACAATGCCATGAATGGGGACATTTTTATTAACATGTGATAAGAAGAGTTGTAACAATACTCGCCAACATGCAACCATCTTACCCATGCCTTTTGCTGGCCCGAGACATAGTTCCTAAGATAACCTTCAAGCCACTTGTTAACTATCTCAGATTGTCCATCCATTTGGGGATGGTAACTAGTGCTTGGATTTAATTCTGTGCCACACAATCTGAATAGATCCTTCCAAAACAAGCTTACGAACTTGCTATCACAATCACTAACAATGTTTCTTGGCAAACCATGAAGTTTGAACACTTTTCTAAAAAATAATTTGGCCACCTAAACTACTGTAAATCCTATAGAAACAACATAAAAGTGAGCAAATTTTGTCAATCTATCAACAACCACAAAGATACTATCCTTCCCTTGCACCTTGGGAAGGCTAGTGATTAAGTCCATAGCTAAACTTTCCCACTTTTGATTGGGAATGGGGAGTGGTTGAAGCAGACCATCAGGATAAGTGTTCTCATATTTGTTCTGTTGGCATACAGAACACTCTCTGATATATTTGCAAACTTCTTCTTTCAACCCTTTCCAAGTAAATCTCTCTCTTATTTGTTTATATGTTTTGAATATGCCTTAGCAACCAGCCAAGGGTTAATCATGAAAAGATTTTGAAATGAGAGATTTAACCTTGGAGTTTGGAACCAAAAAGACTCTTTTCTTGTATAAAGTCAGACCACCATTCACCTTATATTTATCATCTTTGAAGGTTCCATCCACAACACTTGATGCAAAGGAGTCCTTGGTATACTCAAGGATGATTTGTTCTTTCCAATTAGCAACCAACTCCACCATAGAATGTAAATATGGCCTTCTTGACAAGGGATCAACCACAACATTCTTTTTACCTTTGACATATACAATGTCAAAATCAAAATCCTGCAACTTACTTACCCATCTCTACTACCTTTCATTCAAATATTTTTGATTAAGGAAGTATCTCAAACTATTATGATCTGTTTTCACAATAAAATTACCTCCCACTAGATATTGATGAAAATTAACTAAGGCATGTATTATGGCAAGCATTTCTTTATCATAAATAGAATAATTTATTTCAGCACCCCTTAATTTTCTACTTTCATAACAAATAGGATGCTTATCTTGCATCAAAATAGCCCCAATACCTTCTCTAGAAGCATCACATTCTAATTCAAAGGGCTTAGAAAAATCTGGTAATGCAACAACAGGGCTGCTACAAATGAGTTGTTTGAACCGATCAAAGGCTTCGTGGGTTTATTGAGACCATTTGAAGGCTCCCTTCTTTGTAAGATCGATGAGAGGAGCTGCAACTTGTGAAAAACCTTTCACAATTTATCTATAAAAGCCACATAAACCAAAAAAACCTTTCAATTGAGTAAGGTTTGTAGGTGGAGGCCACTCTAAAATGGCTTTAACTTTTTCTTTGTCCATGCTAACTCCCTTGGCACTGATAACATGGCCTAAATATACAATCTCTATTAGGCCAAACTCACACTTAGCTTCTTTGGAAAATAAGGAGTTAGCTTCAAGAATACCAAGAACCTCATCTATATGTTGCAAATGCTCTTTCCATGTCTTACTGTAGATGAGTATGTCATAAAAAAAAAACCAGCAAAAATTTCCGGAGCTACTCGCTAAAAATTTTCTTCATGCAAGATTGAAATGTTGCAGGGGCATTTGTCAAGCCAAAAGGCATGACTAAGAATTTGAAACACCCATAATGGTACCTAAAGGTAGTTTTTTCAATGTCCTTCTCCCTCATTCTTATCTAGTGATAACCAGATCTCAAGTTTATTTTTGAAAAATAAACCACTCCATGAAGCTCATCCAACAGCTCATCAATTCTTGGTATTGGATATCTATTCTTTATGGTCCTCTTGTTAAGCTCCCTATACTAAATAAACAAACGAAGAGTACCATCTTTCTTTTTAACCAAGACTACTGATGAAGCAAAAGGGCTTTTGCTTGGTCTAATAAAACCCATAGCCAACAACTCTTTTAGTGTTATCTCAATTTCATCTTTGAATCTTTTGGGCTGCCGGTATGGAGTTGTGATGATTGGTTTTGCTCCATCTTCAAGCTCTATAATATGTTCAATACCCCTATCATGAGGCCTCCTAGGAGGTAGATCACTAAAGACTTTACTATGCTTACTCAACAATTCTTGGATTTTAGGATGATAAGATCTTTTTTCCTCCTTAGTGGGGGTGGGTATAATCACACATTGAGCAGCCCACTCAATCTGATCATGACGAAATAGCCTTTCTATTCTTTTTGCAGTCACTACCCTTGGTCCTCCAGTGGATATTCCTCTTAATACAACCTTCTTTCCATTATGATCAAACTTTAATTCCAATGTTTGCATAATTAAATTCATATCTCCCAATGATTTCAGCCACTAAATACCAAGAACAACATCAGTGTCAGTGATACTAATCACATAGAAATCATCTACAACTTCATGATTACCAATTTGCATGGAAAGCTAAGGTAATCTTCTATTACATGATAGTGTAAATCCATTAGCCACAACAGCTTTGAAACCTTCAAACTCCTCAGGTTTCAATCCCCTTCTAGCAACAACTCCCTCATCGATGAAGTTGTGCAATGCACCAATGTCAATGAGAGCAAGGATTCTTTGGCCACCAACTACCCCACAAACCTTAAAAGGATCATTCCTTTGGTTCCCAGTTAATTAAGTAAATGTTACTTCATTTTTCTTATTTTCCTATCCCTCTTCTAAGTCATCAACATCTTCATTTTCACTTGATTCATCTTGCTGATCTAATTTTTCAGATTTAGAATCAGCAGTGACATATGCATCTATTTGTTGTGCTTTCCCTTTTTCAAAGCATTTATGCCCAGGAGCCCAAGGTTCCTTACATGTGAAGCATAATTTTTTCCTTCTAAGTTCATTTCTAACTTTATCATCCAACTTAGGGAAAGATGACTTGGGCTGATTAGATTCTTTCTTGAATGGTCTCTTGCCTTTCCTTGATGGGAATGGCTTAGAATAAAACTTGCTTCTTGGTGTAGTGAACTTCATATTCCTTTCTTTCATGATGGCTTCATGTAATGAGTTAGGCTCTAAAGCCTTAACTAAACCTTTTAATGGCTCCATCAAACCTTCAACAAAGAGATATGTCAATCTTTCCTCTGAAATGTTATTCACCATATCAGCAATCCTTTGAAATTTAGAAATGTAGGCATCTACAGAATCTTTTTGTCTCACTTAAGCCAACTGTCTAAAGTGACTTTCACGTTCATACTTGTCAAATCTATCAATTAATCTTTGAGTGAAATCAGCATAGGATGTAACCAGGCTATGACCTTGAGTGATCATATCGCGTGTCCACCATTCATGTGCATCTCCTTCCAGGTGGAAAGATACAAATTTGATAGAATCCAACTCTAACATAGGATTCAAGCACAAATAATTGTCCATCTTTTGCACCCAAGACCTAGTTGTGTATTTAGATGAACCAGCAAAAGGTAGAATAGGCACTTTTCAAAGCTTCTTTTGCACATCATGATTTTGAATCCAGGGTCTATTCAAATACTTGATTTGACAGAATTTATTGAAGGACATAAGATTTTGAAAATCATCACCATAAGACTCCCATTTTCATCGATAGTCATCAAAGCTTTCTGTGACAAACTGCTATCCTCCAACAAGATTTTGTTGTTGACCAAAAAACACATGCATCATTGGTCTAGAAGATGAGGTCCTAGATGCATGAGTGGCATTGTGTGGTTGACTAGCATTATGGGAATTGCTAGCCTCTCCACGATCTCCATCATTACCTCTATTGTTGGAAAGTGTCTCTCCTCCCAGATTCTGACTTGCTAACTAAGCCAACAGTCTATTCATCTGTTGATTACTTCTTACAATATCTGGTTGGCCTCTAGCAAGATCATTCAATATGTCTCTCATTGTGGGCTAGTCTGATTGCCTTTCACCCATATTGTTTCCTTCCTCTGGTCTTGGATCAAACTAAGGATACCTTCTCTTTCTGTAGGTGATGAACTTGGTGTCTTCTAGATTCATCAATTCAGTATGCAACTGAACTAAGATTCACCATAGGCTAATCTATAGAAGAACACAGGCTGGCAGGAGTGACTAGCTCTAATACCACTATAAAGATCTACCCCTAATTTTTTTTCTTTTCCAAACTGAAACAATGATCAACAATACTAACACAAATTAACATAAGCCAACTAAGCCACACAATTTCTGATCACCCAGATCCTAGAATGGCCAAGGTGAGAGCATACAGTGATTTGGCTACAAAATAAACTATACAAATTAAATCTATGCTTTAGCCGCTGCGGCGGGCATCCACATAATGTGGGGATTCACCACTTTCAGTGGGTAAAATATTAAGAAAAGTACAATGCCATCCACTTATTCAGTGGGAATACTCCACTTTCCAATGGGTAAGGAAAATAAAGAAGGGTTCATTCTCTACACTGGTGGTAAACCATCCAGGGGTACTTAATGTTAATTGAATTATAATGAAGTACAAATATACTCAATTTAATCAAGATCAAGAGCACCAGAATTAGCATTTGATGAGCAATTTTCCCTAAACATCATTGATGAGATGCATACCCTGCATCATGATTAGCAAATATATTATCCAAGGACTGATTGAAGACTACAATCCTGATAAAAACTGACTAAAACTCTGATTTTCAACTTGGCTGACTGTTTTGGCACTGTACGGTAGCCATGAGATGCATCTAAAAACTCATATTCCAAACCACACAACAAGGAACCCAAACTTTGATATTAACCTGATAATCTGACCACACTAACAATTTCTAAGCCATCAAATAATAAAAGGATTGATGACATAACCCATAGTCAGCAAAGTCTATTGATCAGGGCCGTAGGGCCAGGCAATGGTACGGCGGTCTCAGAAAATCATATACAACAACAAAGTCTATGAAATTACTCAACAAAGATTCCAAAAACACTGACTTAATTTTATAATGATAAACAATGGCTTCTAGCAGGTGTACATCAAAGGAGTATGACCAAGATATAGATTCCACACAAAAAAACTCCAAAGACACAACAAAAAGTCATAGGAAATCTTCATACATCACTAAAAAACTGATCTCAATAAGAAACTTCACAAAAACTCCAAATCCATTGAGCACCATGTGATTCCCCAAGTGGGTTTTCATCCACAAGAAGGCACAATTGATCTTTGGTTCTAATCCAGCAGCATAACATTATCAATTTCTAGCGTAAACTCCAAATGAGCTCTCACTCTTCTTTTAAAGGCACCTTCTCCTCCAACTTATAAAATAAGTCTATTTCCAAGTTATGTGCACACATTAAAGTGACTAGGGAATAATAAATAAAACATTTCTCTCTTTTTCCCCTCAAGACATAACATTAGCCACTTTAAATAATCCCACTTTATACTTTAATGCACAATAAAGAATAAAAATAACCTGTTTAATTATCAAATAAAATAAACCTTATAACTCCAATTTTGATAATTAAACTGAACCAAAAGATCAACCACAAATGATCCCATACCATCCACTAGCCCATCAAGATCATGAAATAGGCTAATGGCCCCTTCACTAACTAGGCTTGGAGAGGGGACATTACATTATCTTATCAAAAAACATAAATAGACCACATTCTCTTGTATGTTTATAATTACCTAAACAATGTGCATGTGCATTGAGTAACATTTGCACTATAGCTTTATTCTGTGCTGAGGATTAGGTCCTTCAAATGTATGGTCAACAGTGCTAAGAACCAATGAGTTGTGTAACTCAACTAGCTACCATTGATGGCCTTAGCTTTGCCATTATAAATTTTATTCTCTTTGCTACTTATAGTTTCAACTTCTGGGTGGGAGCTCAATTGGTTATCCATAGATTGGCAAGCCATTGACAAATATTCAGAGTACTATAATCATATAATCCTTTCAATTAAAAATATGTTGAGAAAGATTTAAGGTTTTCTATTGTTGCTTTTGTTAAATAAAAGTTAACATGAACAATGGAAAAAGTTAACATCCCAAAAAAGCCTTTGGAAGAAAAAAACTAGTTTAAAAACTTCCTCAAGCAGTCTTTGTGCAGCTAGTACTTATCAAAACTCTAAAACATTGAATTGTTTGCATGCAATGGGTTTTCTTTGCTTTCACTCAGTGCAATGAGCATATCAGAGTCATGGAAACATTGAAACCCTATCTCTCTTGATGATTCTAGTGATTATTGCAACATTGAGACTTCAACTGCCTATACAGCCTAACTTGTAAACAAACTTGCAAGATTTGTGTGGCTTGTGACAATGAAATGAAGCAAAACACCTTTGCAGTCCTCCATCTTTAGAAAAAACCAACCTCCTTCAAAAATGCAAAATGGCAACTTGGAATGATATTAAAGATTTGTGTGACTTGTGATTGTGAAATGAAGTGAAAACAAGTGTTTTGTGTCACTTTTAGGGTTTCCAAATGGCTTTTAGGTTACTTTATGACACATAAATACTTTTTTTAAAATTTAAAAAGTTCATTTTTTACAAGTTTGGCACACTTTTCCTTTAGGTGGCCATGGGTTCTTCGAGGAACTGCTAGACATGGCCCTACCTTCCCTAGACGTCCCAAACACACACCAGCTCCCACTCCTATTCTATACAATGACAGGATTGATTCCAGCAGGCCTCGGTAACAGAGCACAACATGAAATTTTTATATAATTAAAATAAATTGCATATAAGCATATCAACACAAAATTGCATGGCATGAAAACTAGTACTTAAATTAATATGTAAAAAAGTATATCAAATAAAATTTCAAGCCATGAAATCCTCAAATAATTTTTTTTTTTACCCCAAAAGGTGGTAAGCACCTAGACTATATATTTATATGTAAAGAAAATACATAGAGGGACCATGTACAGAGCCACTTTTAAAAAAGGCCCAAGCATAAGCTAGAAAGGTTAAACATTAAAATTGAAATTTTGTCTGAATTCATTAGCTTCCTCTTCTTCATCATCTACTTTATCTAGATCATCATTTCCATCATGTTTAATTGCATTGAAAATGCAATTAATAGCAGGGGAACTCTGTGTTTTTGAATGCTTGAAAAAGACCTCCAAATTTAGCTCACTAAGAATAGTAGATGATTCTTGGAAAATATTGCAAGATGTCACAGCCCACGATCTCCTGAAATTCTTTCTCTTCCTCAACAGACTGAAACTTGAAAACTTTTCCTAGCATGTCTGAGTCAGAACTACCTTGAGTTGGGTATTCCCATTTGTGGATTGGGATAAACATTTACTTTTCAGCAGAGTCTCCATCTTGAAAGATTTGTAATTCTAGTAGAGGCAAAGATATGAAAATCCAACTAAAGGCAATAACAAAAAAGGCTCCAATGGAGGTACTTGAAGCCCACCACACAAGTGAAGGTGATTGAGAGCTCCTAGGTCATGACGAAGAAAAGATCAGCCTTTGAATAGATTGAGAATCCAAAGAGACCTCCTAGTCTTTCTGATCTAAAGCATAATTGGCCAACCAATCGGCCACTTTATTTCCCTCTCTATAACAGTGTGCAATCTCATATGAATCAAAGTGAACTGCAAACAAGACCACTCTTGCTCAAGGATGTAATGAATGGACCAATTATTAGATTTCTTTGACTGGAAGGCTGAAATAATGACAAGAGAGTCCCCTTCAATACAAATTGATTTAAACCCTCTTTCCTTTGCAAAGAGAAGAGAGTGTCTAAAGTATTATTTGTTCCATTGGGAAGTTTCATTACCTTGGCTACAAGGAGTTCACCTTTACTATTTCTGATAATGTAGCCCAGGCCTGAAGGACCTGGATTACCTCTGCAGGCTTCGTCAAAGTTTACTTTGACTAAAGGGTCATAGGGAGGAAGCCATTTGATGGAAGACCTATCCACTTTGGAAATGGAGGAAAAGGCTCCACTAGAAGGTTGAATCCTCACAATCCTTTTCCAATTAGGGAGGATGGATTCATCCCAATTGGTCCACTTGGAGTCTCTACACTATGTCCTCTAAAACTTTGCATTAACTGTTTCTAAAATAAGGGATTCAATATCTAACCATAGCAACTCCCAACTCTTTGAAGAGTCTCTAAAAACTCTCAAATTTATCTCTTTCCAAATTAACCATAGCAAGATCGAAGGACTAACAATCCATAAGATGTGGAAAAAAGCCTCCTTGAAATGAGTAGGCTAGCTTTTCAGCCATTGAGAAAGAGAAGAGGAAAGAGGAGCCTGCCAATTTAACTTAGACATTAGACGTCTCCAGCATGCCTAAGAAAATCTGCAATGCATAAAAATGTGATCAACTAATTCCTTTTCGTCATGACAAAAAACACAGTCAAAATTTGCACCCAGTGACAATCTTTCTAATCTATCTCCTGTGAGGATCTTATTATTGAAAGCCAACCAAGTAAATGTTCCAACCTTGGGAAGATCAGGATCCACCCAACAAAGAAAAGAAGGCCACTCCACCTTCGACTTGGAGGAAAGAAACTTATATCCAAACTTGGCTTTATATTTCCCAGACCCATCTCCCAGCCAAACCAATTCGTCCTCCTTGGCAGAGAAAAAAAGACTTCTATCTTTAAGGATCTTAGTTAAAGCGATTTTCTGCTCTTGGGGGAAATTATAGTTATCAAAACTCTTCTAGATGATTTTTGCCGAAAGAGATGTAGCATCCACTGTAAAATAGTCAAAAACTTTCAATCCCCAAAAAGTTTTAAGAAAGGCTTCTGCTTCTTTAAAATTCCCCAAACAGGAAATTTTCTTCAAACAGTTCCACGAGTCATCCCAGAAAGCTGCTTTTTTGCCATTAAAGATCATCCAAGATAACTTTGGAAGGATAACTTGCCTACATTTCACTATGAAGTTCCAAATGGAAGAACCTTTGGGAGGATTTGAGACTGTAAAAATTCTTTGTGGCTTTCTAGAGTCCAAATATTTTTTCTGCATGATCATGACCCATTTAGACTAAGGATTTTTGTACATTTTCCATGCTAGTTTTGCTCCAAGCACTAGGTTTTGCAGATCCATATTAAGGACTTCTACCCTACCTTGGGATTTAGGGGTGCAAACTTTATCCCAAGCAATTAAATGGATCCTCTTCTTGTCTGAAGTTCCTTGCCAAAGGAATTTCCTGCAGAGTTTTCTTGTATGTGCTAAGATGCCTTTTAGGATTCGAAGAGACGAGAGGATATAGATCGGAACTGCTGATAAGACTATTTTAACCAAAGTGAGTCTACCTACAAGGGACAGCCAATTTCCCTTCCAAGAACAGATTTTCTGGGATAAGCTTTCCAGGACACCATTCCACAGGATATTCTTTTGTCTACCATTAAACAAAGGGATGCCTAGATATTTACCCAGGAGTGAATCCAGTTTAAAATTGAAAAGAGATGCCAGCTCAATTTGCCTAGCTTGTGAAGTATTAAAAAGATACAACTTAGATTTGTTAGTGTTGACCAATTGACCAGAGGCATCATAGTATACTGAGAGGACTTGCTTAATTGTGGCTGCTTCTTTTTTGTTGGCTTTGCCAAAAAGGATAGTATCATCTGCAAAAAGAGCATGGGTTAAAGATTTTGATCAAGCCTTCAATTTGATCCCCTTCCAAAGCCTCTAACATGAAGCATCCTTGATCACCCACGTGAGAGCTTCCGCCATCAGGATGAATAGGTAAGGGGAAATGGGGTTGCCTTGGCGAAGACATCTTGAAGTCTGAAATGAAGGAGACTCACTGCCATTAATTAAGACTAAAGTTCTAACACTTGAAATGCAGGAGAAGATCTATTTGATCCACTTTGAGGAGAAGCCCAACGAACAAAGGACGTGGCATAGAAAATTCCATTCTACTCTATCATATGCTTTGCTCATATCCAACTTTAAAACTATGTTGGGATTGTTATCATACTTGAGCGAGTGCAGAATTTCATGAGTTAAAATGGCCCCTTCACCTATTTCTTTTCCCGGAACAAACCCCCCTTGCTCTTCAGATATTAAAAGGGGAAGGAAAGAGGCTAATCTTAAAGCTATAGCTTTGGAGATAACTTTGTAAATAAAGTTGCAAAGAGAAATAGGTCAAAAATCTTCAAAAATCATTGGAGCATTTACCTTAGGGATTAAAACCAAGCTAGTTCTATTGAATTCTTTTAGCACATTCAAAAAATTTCTAGATTCCTTGACAGCTAATAACACATCTCTGCCTACAAACTCCCAGCAATTTTGGAAAAAAGAACCAGTCCAGCGATCTGGGCCTGGGGCTTTACTTCTGTCCAAGGAAAAAACTGCAGCTCTAACTTCCTCAAGGGAGAATTCCCTAAGAAACTCCCTGTTGTGATCATCTATGACTCTTTTGGGCAGACTAAAAGAGGTAAGAGATTGTGGATTGGGCGATTTGTTACTTGTGATAAGATTTTTGAAGAAAAACTTCGCCTCCCCTTTAATGGAATTCGTATCATGAATGAAGGAACCATCCTGCCTCTGGATACATTGGATAGCTGACTTGTGTCTATGAGCTTTAGTAGAAAGGTGTAAAAAGGCGGTGTTGCAATCACCCTCTTTGAGCCAGGTTTGTTGAGATTTTTGGTGCCAAAAGATCTCTTCCCATTGAAGAATCTCTTCCAGCTGCAATTTGAGAGACTTTTCCTTGAGGAAGGAGACGTTATCCATGCCCAAACACATAATTTCATTTTCCAACTTTGCTATCTCTTTGATAATTCTTTCCTTCTCAAAAAATATATTCTTAAACTGAGACTTGTTCCAGCTAGAAATCTTTGATTTGACAAAATCCAATTTTTTTTTCTAGCTGGAACATTCTAGAACCCTTGACAAAGGGGGTTGAAGCCCACCAGGATTTGACATTTTTTAAAAAAAAATTATCTCTAAACCACATCTCTTGGAACTTAAAAGAACTTTTGATGAACAAATGCTCAGTGCCCACCACAAGGCTAATAGGAAAATGATCAGAACCAAGAAAAGGGAGAATTTGAGAGGAGACAAAAAGATTACCAATTAGACACTATGAGGAGCATAGGAGGGGACCATTGATGGGTGTGCAATCTGAGAGGCCATTAGAGTCGACAAAATCCTCAAATAATTACATGGAAACAATGTTTCCTATGAAAGCCCGAATTGCTTTTTCACTATCCTACACAAAGATTTAAAACAAATTTGCAGTCACAGAATCTTAAAACAAAATTGCAAATGCAAAATCTTAGGTCAAAATTGCAGTTGAGAAAACCTAAAATTAAAATCCAGTTGTGAAAGCCTAAGTCAAAATCGCACATAGTAAATGCGTTAAACAAAGTTGCATTCGCAAAAGCCTAAAGCAAAATTGTACATAGTGAAATCCTAACACAAAATTGCACAGCATCAAAGCCTAAAATACTTATTCACTATCCTACACATTGATTTAACTCACTATCCTATAGAATTATTTAACAAAAAACTGCATCTCGTGAAAGTATGGTATACTTAAATTGTATTGCACTGAAGCATATCAACATAAGATTGCTAGTTCTGAAAGCCTCAAATATTTAATTTAAGTTTCATAAAAGTATATCAAGGCTTAAATTAAATTACAAATGGTCATATCAACACAGAATATGTACAGAAGCATATCGATGCAAAATCACACTGTTATTAAAACATAAAATCCTTAAATAAAGCATTTTGACACAAAAATGCCCATCATGATATCAACACAAAATTGCTCGATGTGAAAGCCAAAAATACTTAAATTTAATTGAATCATATCTACACAAAATTGTACAGAAGCATATCAACAGACAACTGCACTGTTGGTATTGCGTAAAATTCTTAAATTAAGCATATCGACACAAAATTGCCTATCATGATATCAACACAAAATTGTCCAGAAGCATATCAACACAAAACTACACCGTCGTTTATGTGTAGAATTCTCAAATTCAGCATATCAAAACCAAATTACCCCTTATAAGAACCTAAAATTCTTAAATTAAATTTCTCTGGGATTGTAAATGACTTTATACTCAGCTTCACTACACAGCAAATCCAAAACTCAAGTGTCAAAAGCTAATACGTCCCAAGAAAAGCTAACACAATTCAGCTAAAGGATTATATCTTTCGTGCGTTCCGTCAGAGATATCATATATACATCCTAAAAAAGGTAGCCAAATCTTTTTAAAGATTAACTTAATTGAATCAAAGAAACAATTATGCTAAAGAATCTAACCATGTGAGTCACCTGCTTTCTTGGATGAATGTTTTCAAGAAGCCGCAGCTGATGTTGGTGACGATGCCACACTTTAGAAGATTTTGCTGAAAATGAAACACAACTCTCAGGTGCAAGATAATCCCCTGCAGGTAAATCACGCCCCATTTCCTAACTACCCACGACATCACTATTCTTGGTGCAGGAGCACCTAACTGACAGCTGGCCTTCATAAGGTAGTTAGTTAGTTTGAGTCTTGTTTATGTTTTCAAGAAGGTCTAATAAGACCAAATGCATGTAATAAGGTCATGCTGATCATACTAAGATCATGCTGACCATGCTTTGCTATTTTTAGGTAGTTTGTTAGATAGCTATCATGCTGTAGGACCAGTTGGATCTCCCAGCCGCCTGGAGAGATTTCCCAGCCGCTTGGAGTCGGGTCAGTAGTACTCGCAGGAAAATCTATTTAAGCATGAGGATCAGTTGATATTGCATATATCATCGATCAGGCTTTACTGAGAGAGAGAGCGACTGAATATTGTAATAGCATCTTTTGAAATCGAATAAGAGATCCTGTTGTTTTCATTTTCTGTTTGATCTCCTTTGTGTAATCGATTTGCTGGTTTGGGTGGTTTCATGGATTCACTGATCCATTCCACCGGTTGATTCGTCTGATTGGTGGAATGGTTATGTACAGTAGGTTAGGAGTTAGTTTGTTTGTTTGCATGCAGGTGTGCAGGTTTGCCGTCGCGAGATGTTGAGGACCCTAGCATGGGTATGTGCTAGGTCGAGCTGATAGAGTTTGGAAGATCAACCTGAGAGTGGATCGGGTCATCCCTGGAGGTTCGGCGGATCAGAACGGTGAAAATCTGCTAAGGCTGGAAATTTGGCAAAACAGCATCATCAGGATAATTTGGTAAATATCCTGCAGTCGCTTCGGGCATCGTCATCTGGATAAGTGGAGATGAGCATGATGCAGTCGAGTGCATGAATTGAATGTGCGTCGGGGTGATCATCATCAGGAGGTGCCGAGGAGGAGCGTATCGGCATAAGGTAGAAGATCGGGTTGATCGCGGGCCGAAAAAGCTAAGTTTGGCCAACAGTAGGATATGACGTCATCATCATCAGGATATACGTCATAAGGATATTTCGGAGCAGCAGGATATTGAGGAGCTGCATGTGACGTCATCATCATCAGGATATACATCATCAGGATATCGGGGTGACGTAAGCATCGAGGGTACGGTGCGTGGAGTTAAGGTTGTCATCATCAGGATAAATTGGAGGAACCGGATGTTCTTCATCCTGCTGATTAATATGATGTTGAACATCATGATGCTGAAGATAGTGAAGACGGAAGTTGTCGGTGAGATGAACAGTGGACGTCAGGAGGATGTTCGCGCTTGCCGAACATGATGATGCTGCCGAATATGATGATGCTGTTGACAGGCGAAAGTGCGAAGGCTTGTCTGCAGGAGGATATCGGTCGGCAACAGTAGATATGATGATGATGATGATGATGATGATGATGATGATGATGATGGGTTGCGGACATCCATGCTGTATGGTAAGGTTATAGTGTGGATGCCTCTGCATCATAGTGGTATCAGAGCTCAGCAAAAGGTCTGGGCTGTTGTGTGTTGATTCTGTCACCGAAAGGGCAGAGGTAGAGTTGCTTTGTGTGTCGTGTGTTGATTGAAAGGTTGACAAAATGCCTCCGAAAGGTAGTGGTACTACAAGGGAATTGCAGGAGATGAAGGAAAAACATGCCAGAGAGATGAGGAAGATGAAGGAGCTTGCTGAAGCACTTCAAGCCAGGCTTGCAGCCCCCTGGAAAAGAACAAAAAGAGGGAAGTAGCAGACAGTGAGTCTGAAGAAGATGAAGATGCTGTTGGAGAGTATGAAGAGGTAGCTGAAGATCTGGATGCTGAAGACCAGAAATTTGCAAAACTGTTAAAGGCAGTACAGAGTGATAAACCTAAGGTAAAGGTTGATGTTTCCAAGTATAATGGAAGTTTGAATGAAGATGAGTTACTGGATTGGATTGCTGCACTTGATAATCACTTTGAATGTGAAGATGTTGCTGAGGATCAGAAGGTAAAGATTGCAAAGACCAAGTTAGGAGGTCATGCTTTGGTATGGTGGGATTATGTACAATCTGAGAGAAGGAAACAAGGGAAGTCAAAGATCATTTCATGGGATAAGATGGTAGCAAGGATCAAAGGTAAATTCTTGCCTAGGGATTATGAAATTCAGATGTTTAAGAAGCTGCAATTTTTAAGGCAGAAAGAAAGGGATGTGAAGGCATATACTGAGGAGTTTTGTAAGTTGAGTATGAGATCTGGTCATCATGAGAATGAGGTAGAAAAGGTGGCTAGGTATTTGGCTAGTTTGAGATTTAACATACAGGATGAGTTAGTTTTAGCTAACCCTAAGAATGTGGAGGATTGTTACCAAATGGCAATCAGGATTGAAGAAAAGATGAATAGAGGACATGATAAGTCCATGAGAGGAAGAGGAAACAACATGAGGGGAAGAGGAGCAGCCCCTACACAAAAGCAAACCAATGAGGGTCAAGAAGACACTGGTAAAGGACAGGGACAGTCTGATTCCAGAGGTGGATGGAAAGGTAATAAAGGTAGATTTGGAGGTGGTAGAGGTTCTACTACATTTTCAGGAAAGTGTTACACCTGTGGTGAGTTTGGTCATCCATCTTTCAAATGTCCAGAAAACAAAGGTTCATCATCCAGAAATGATAGAACAAATGACAAGAGAGTACAACTGGTACAGGAAGAGAAAGGAGAGCAAAGTGTGCAGAGTTCAAACACTTATCAAAAGGATAAGGAGCCTGACTATTATGCATATCCTGAGGAGGGAGAATCATTGATGCTAAGGAGAATTAGTTTGCAGGCATCAAAGGATATGATGCAAAGAAGAGCTCTTTTCAAGACCATATGCAAGAGCAAAGGTAAGGTATGTAAGGTTGTCATTGATACTGGTTCAACAGACAACATGGTATCTCAGGAAATGGTGGATAAACTGAATTTGGAAAGGATTCCACATCAACACCCTTACAAGGCATCTTGGGTGAGTGATAGTCAATCACTTTTTGTCTCTGAACAGGCATATGTGGATTTTCAGATTGGAGCATATCATGATAGAGTTTTGTGTGATATTTTGCCCATGGAATGTTGTCACCTACTGTTGGGTAGACCATGGCAATTTGATAGAAGGGTACTATATGATGGGTATGCTAATACCTACACCATCAAGAAAGATGGGAAGACTATGAAGTTGATGCCATTGCAGGCAGATGCTGCAGCACAGGGGGCAGCCAAAATCATTTTAGTGGGAAAGAAAGAGTCTATGCAGATGCCTATAGGAGCAGGCATAAAGGCAGATAAAGACACTGCAGGAAAAGGAGTTGTTAAGGACAACAGGTTGAAGAAAGTTTTAGTTTTGACTGACAGAGGTCAGCAGTAGGTGCAGAAACAGGTTTGCACACAGCAACCAGTTGAGAGGGATGACAAGGATGTTGTCATAGTTGGGACTATTGTTTGTCCTATAAAGGTTGATAGGAAGACAAGATTGAACATTTCAGAAGTTCAAGAGGCAGTTCAGACAGCGGTTCTGGTCAGACAACCTGACAAACACAGGGTATGTGTGAGAAAGGCCTACATTGACAGGCATAAGGATTTACTTGTAGGAAGGCAAGTTACAGTTCAGAAGTCTTGGAGCAGCCAAGACCCAGTAGAGGATAAAGCTGGAACAGGTCAGAACACTGACATGACAAGGTGTACAGGTGGAGGGCTTCCACATACTAAACTCATGGGACATGAGTTCTTTTCTGTTGGGGAGTATGGTGCAGGAGCACCTACCTGACAGCTGGCCTTCATAAGGCAGTTAGTTAGTTTGAGTCTTGTTTATGTTTTCAAGAAGGTCTGATAAGACCAAATGCATGTAATAAGGTCATGCTGATCATACTAAGATCATGCTGACCATGCTTTGCTATTTTTAGGTAGTTTGTTAGACAACTGTCATGCTGTAGGACCGGTTGGATCTCCCAGCCGCCTGGAGAGATTTCCCAGCCGCTTGGAGTCGGGTCAGTAGTACTCGTAGGAAAATCTATTTAAGCATGAGGATCGGTTGATATTGCATATATCATCGATCAGGCTTTACTGAGAGAGAGAGCGACTGAATATTGTAATAGCATCTTTTGAAATCGAATAAGAGATCCTGTTGTTTTCATTTTCTGTTTGATCTCCTTTGTGTAATCGATTTGCTGGTTTGGGTGGTTTCATGGATTCACTGATCCATTCCACCGGTTGATTCGTCTGATCGGTGGAATGGTTATGTACAGTAGGTTAGGAGTTAGTTTGTTTGTTTGCATGTAGGTGTGCAGGTTCGCCGTCGCGAGATGTTGAGGACCCTAGCATGGGTATGTGCTAGGTCGAGCTGATAGAGTTTGGAAAATCAACGTGAGAGTGGATCGGGTCATCCCTGGAGGTTCGGCGGATCAGAACGGTGAAAATCCGCTAAGGCTGGAAATTTGGCAAAACAGCATCATCAGGATAATTTGGTAAATATCCTGCAGTCGCTTCGGGCATCGTCATCCGGATAAGTGGAGATGAGCATGATGCAGTCGAGTGCATGAAGTGAATGTGCGTCGGGGTGATCATCATCAGGAGGTGCCGAGGAGGAGCGTATCGGCATAAGGTAGAAGATCGGGTTGATCGCGGGCCGAAAAAGCTAAGTTTGGCCAACAGCAGGATATGACGTCATCATCATCAGGATATACGTCATCAGGATATTTCGGAGCAGCAGGATATTGAGGAGCTGCATGTGACGTCATCGTCATCAGGATATACGTCATCAGGATATCGGGGTGACGTAAGCATCCAGGGGACGGTGCGTGGAGTTAAGGTTGTCATCATCAGGATAAATGGGAGGAACCGGATGTTCTTCATCCTGCTGATTAATATGATGTTGAACATCATGATGCTGAAGATAGTGAAGACGGAAGTTGTCGGTGAGATGAACAGTGGACGTCAGGAGGATGTTCGCACTTGCCGAACATGATGATGCTGTCGAATATGATGATGCTGTTGACAGGCGAAAGTGCGAAGGCTTGTCTGCAGGAGGATATCGGTCGGCGACAGTAGATATGATGATGATGATGATGATGATGATGATGATGGGTTGCGGACATCCATGCTGTATGGTAAGGTTATAGTGTGGATGCCTCTGCATCAATTCTCCTGCCATGACTACCCACGAAGCCGTTATTGTCTCCTCCCACAACGCCACAATTCTCTCAGTTAAGGAAGAAGATTGTTAAGGAAGAAGATTGTGGATCATAGTGTAGGCTGATAAGTTTGAACCTTTCATAACAATTCCCCATTTATTTGGACGTAATAAATTTATTATTTTGTTTTGATTTGAATGTGAAATTATTATATGTAAAATTTTGTATCATGACAACTTGACAAGCATGTATTTGCATTTTAATCTCTACGCGGGCAGAAGAATCTTCATCTCTGTTTTAAATTATTTTATTTTATTTTTAACATCTGAAGTTAGACACTTGTTCACTGTCGAGCTCTCCCTCTAACTATAAGTATATGCAAATTTCTCTTTTAAATTAGGCCACGTTCTACCGAAGATGCGATAATTTGGCAGAGTGTGATGCTTTAAAAGTGGCGCGTGAACTTGTTTATTTATTTTATTTTAAACCACCGGTTAATTTGGCATGTATTGTCGACATTTGTTGTTTTGTTTAGCTGATTTATTTTATTTATTTATTTTAAATAGTTTATCTTGACAGCTGATTGAACATCAAATTTAATCATAGAATAAAAGTTGCAATTGTGTTGTGGCTGTATAAGGCAGAAACTCAAATATATAGTAACACTACACTCACAGCATGGGTGGAGATGAGAGCACTCATTTTTTCGTTGTAAACATAAACAAAAAAAAATGAAAAAAAAAAATGAAAAATAAAATTAAAAAAAAGAAAAACTAAATAAAAATACATAAAAATTTAGAACTACAACTAGAAGCTCTTTTGTCTTGGCCGTTACTTTTCAATTTTAACGTTTCATTTAATGCTGGTGTTTCAAGATGTTAAATTTTGGCATTTCATTTATTGTGGGAGTGGTGCAATTTGTCTGACATGATCTTTTTCCCATTTTAATAATTTAACAATACTAAACCCCTCAGAGTGCCTATAAATCCCCCAACAATCTACAACAAAAACTAAGATAGATAAAGTTGCTAAATAGGCTTGGAGCATTAGGCAAGGCATAACAATTTCCTGTTACTATGGAGACGAAGAGATGCTGGCCTTTTTGTTTTCTATTTCATTATAGGTCTCTACCGATGGCTTTTCTCCCTTTTTAAAACAGTGTTATTTGTTTGCAGAGTGTGGCGATGAATGTAAGGTGAGGTGGGACAAAGTTTAAGCTCACCAAGATCTGTGTTTGAATTACTGCAATGATTGCGATATGCTATGCAAATGTGTTCCCTACGGGCAATATGGTAACAAAGATGAGTGCTCATGTTACAGAGATATAACTTTAAGAGCGGATCCAAGTGCCCTTGAGACTATTCCAAGTACTCTTGCCTCTAGAAGCACATCTGCTATGGAGGATGGAGTGGGAGGGTTGCAGAGGCCTTAGTTTGTTTTATCTGTAACAATACCATGCTTACAATGCCCCATTTTTTTTTGTAAACCCTAATAGTGCTTATGGATATAGATTCAATAATTTTTTCCTTTGATATGTAGTATCACAAGTGGCAGGGTTTTTCCTATGGAGTGTGGGGGCTCCCACCCCACACCCAAAACTATACCGCAGGTTTGTTTTACTTTACATTATTTTTTATTTTCCTAAAAAAAATAGTTTTGATAAGAAAGAGATACGATAGTGCAGAAATGCATACAAATCTATAAAATTTATTAATATTTTGCTCATTTATTTATTTATTTTATTTCTTTTAATCAAACTTGATAATCAAATTAAAAAGTCTTCTTAATAGGGAATACTTCCATTCATTACAAGTATACAGAGTTCAGAATACTACTTTGAAAGACTTAGTTATCAAAGGGGTTAATCTCTTTTGTCAAGGAAATGTCACTCATGTTTAAATATAAGTTCAAGATATATTTATTTTGACAACTATCAAGATGACATTTAATCTAATATATATATATATATATATATATATATATATATATATATATATATATATATAAAATCCATCATGTCGACATTATACTCTTTCTTAAAAAATTAGAAATTAATTTAATTTTTACATATTTACCTTTTCAGTGGGGGTTGGGAAAAGGTTAGAAAGAAAATGAAATTTTACAAAAATAAATGTCTATATCTAAGGCGATGTGCCAGATTTGAAACAACTAGTTGTACAGTGTCAAATATTGAAAGATTTAACTGGAAGATAAAGAGAAAATATGCATGATTAAACCTAGTTTATAAACAAATTAAACAAAGGCAAAAGAAACAGAAACTAAGAAAAACAGAAGTAGAAATCAACTCAGCTATGCACAGAACAACATTCTCATTATTTGGACAGTAACATGTTATAGAGGCAAAAATGGTTACACAAAGTAAAATATTACATCTCATTTTAAAAAAGCATCTACTGCTAAGGCAAAGAATAAAACATCTAATGCTAGCTACTCTAAAATCTGATCTGAAGAATATGTAGAACTCTCTATATGAAGAACTTTCTCTCTGGCTCGAATCTGCTCATTTATAGCTCAGAAAATGAATCTTCGAAGATTTCCTTGCAACTAACATTGGTACTCAACTGTCAAAATATCTCTAATTATCCGTAAAATCTGGCACTAAATCTGGAAAATGCAATTGAAAAGCTCAACTGAACTGGCTGTATCTGTGGTTGGAAAAAATATGCCTATGTGTGAGAAAGAAGATCTCCTGCCACCACTCTTTTACCTCCTGTAGCTTGCTCACGAAAAAGAAATAAAGTGGCTACACATTTAGGGTTTCATCTCTTTTACTTTAGGTCAAAATTGAATTTTCTTCCCGTGGCTTCTGAGAGGCATTAATACTTGAACTTAAAATAAAGTATTTGACATTATGAAAGGGGCCCACCATGTTTTAAAAAAACTCTTATTTAATATAAGACTTAGCCTCTCTAAACTCCCGTGACACAATCTATGCAATTTAATGAAGTGAAACATTTTATTTTCCTTTCTTTGGGCTGCTCCATGTGGCCCCATCCGACCATACATTTTGGTTCCTTTGCAGCGCTTAAACCACGTGGTGGCGGCTTCTGCTGGTTTCTGAGAGAAACTCCTTTGCTTCTGCGTCTGACATGGGGTCCTGTCCGAATCATTTTGAGTTGCTTCCCTTGTCTTTCACAGCTGACATGTGTCATCTTCATCCGCTTCTTTCTTGAAACCCTATTCTGCATCATCATTATTTCTAGTTAGAGTTCTGGCAGTTGTGACTTTATTTCTTATTGAGCACCTTCAGATATGTAATATGGTTGTGTGCGGCTTGAGGGACTAAGCATCCTCAAATCACAGAGTACTCACCGTTATGATCAACGCCACATTTGCTAAAGTTTCACTTCATTACTTGCTCTTGCTTTATAACAACTTCTGTGAAAATTCTAGAGGCCACGCTATTTGAAATAGATGGTTGTGCTTTGTATTTAGAATACGCGCCATCATGATGATTGAAACTGCACCATTGATGGTTGCTTTCTATATTTGGAATCGTCCTCTGATGAAGGCTGAATCTTATCTCTTGAGATGGCGGTACTTTGAGCTTAAACACTAGCATACTATACCTTTGACTGATTAAATCTCTATACAACATCTTATCCCTTGATGCAGTAACTTTATTCAATTCTAATGAAACTCTTGAAGTGATTACCTCTTATGGCTGCAACCTCTATATAAGTTCCTCTTTTCCAGTATGCGGAAATAGTGTATACAATCTATGTTACCTCGCTACACCTGAAACCCATAGAGTGCACCATACGAATTGTTTTTCACCCCTACGGAGGCCGCCTTTCTTTACTGAGAATAGCTTGTAATCTTCGGATGCTAGTGTCCCGATCATTATCTACAGTTGCAGTAGCTTCATTCAGTTTCACCAGTGAGAAGAATTTATAGCAATGTGCCCTTTGAACTGTGCATTCGATGTGTGGAATCTGGTGCTTTCACTGTGATGGTGGAAGACATCCTTAAAGTGACTCATAGAAATAACATGAATTGCATCCCTTTTATAATAGAGAACACTTTTAAATCACTTAGAGATCACCTTAGACTAGAGTTGAGATTATGAGTGGCCTCTTGATAGACTGCATGCCTTCTCATGGTAATGCTATGCTATCATTTTAGAAATGAAGAGGCCGAACCTTCCTTGTATGGGTAGCGCCATTATATTACTTTCCTGTGCTCCATTATCATGCCATATTTTGAAATGGATCGTGCCAATAAGAACTGGCTGATGAACATGAAGTCGTGCCTTTATCTTGAATGATCGCCGGTGCCCTGCAACCCCACCTCTGAAAGGGCTGTTCTTCTTATGAAATTTTTAGTTGAAAAAGGCCGCTCCCTATTTTATTGATGTCTTTTACTTTGGATATGCTGTGTCTTATATATGAAAAGGCCGATCCTCCTTGACTGAGCTGCGGCTTCCATTTGATACTATATGTAGTGCCACATCTCTTGATTTAGTATGAGTGTCGCTTTGCTTAAAAAAATGGCCGCCATGACATGAACATAGACCACGCCTTGTTACTGATACAGGAAACACCTTCGTTTGCAAATCCCATTATGTTGTTTAATATGATAGCCTAGAAACTCAAAGGCCGATACATTCCATACTTTGTGCTTTGTTCTTGAGGCTGAACCATCCTCTATGAGTTGTGTTTGCTAATAGTGTTTCATTACTAAATGGCACTGCAACATTAAAAAGCCAATTATTCTTCTCTGCTAGTGGCCGATTTAACGTGCCCAGAGCTATTCCTCTTTAATACTGGCCGCTTATCATTTCAACTGATGGCTGACTCTGATGCTATGTTGATACTATGTATCATAACCCTGCACCATACTTACACAATGCTCACCCCTTCTTATTCGTTGTGCCTTTGAAACTGCACTTGAAGTGACTTTCAACCATTTGACGGCTACATCACATGTCTAAAACCAATGTTGTCATGACACAGGGAAAATATAGACTCACTTGGAACTTACAACATTATGCATAGTAGTGCCTGTATCATAATGTCTTGCTATATGTAAATGTTAGGCCTTTTACCAGAACTTATGCATCATTTATTTGAATCTATCCGGACAGAATTAGGTATCCTTAGCTCAGAAACCTCAGTGAATCTTAACTGAAACTGATTTACAAACATCAAAAGTTTGAAAATGGGGTGCAAAATATTGCACAAAAAAAATCATATAGTCATTAATTTTTAAATATTTGGGACTAAAATATATTTGCTCCTCTAACCTCTATAACCTCTTTATATAATATAGGCATACATTTTAAGAGATGTAATCAAGAGAATATATTTTCTGTTTTACCCAAACCAATAATGCATATTATTTGGAATTGTACAACTATCCTCCATACATGTGCACACCTTGTTTTGCAACCAAAATCATTATGAATCATGATTACTAGCTAGGAATTGGGTAAATAAGATATTAAAATTGAATATTATTATGAATGTTTGCAAATAATAGAAATTTTTGAATTGCCAATTTATATTGTTTTTAAATGAGGTTTCCAATTTCTAAATCTTCAAAAGTAAGAAACCTTCCATTTTAAAATTTTAATTAAAGTCTATTTTGTTGATTTTTCACTTTAATATTAAATCACAAAATGATCAAACAATTTATTTATTTAATCATTATTGTTTATTGTAGGAGAGGCATACTAAAGTCCCAACAATTCTAATTCCAATCATTATTGTTTAAATTTTTATGTAAATACTTTTAAAATATTTAAAGTATATTTAATCATAGTTATGCCTCAACTCATATTTTATTAAGAATTAAAAATTATTTAATAAACCAATTATATACAATATAAAGCACAACTAAATAAAATAGACAAATGAACAAGATTTTTAAAGTTATTAAAATTACTGAAAGTTACTAAGATTTCAAAAGTTATTAAAATTACTCAAGCTTCTAAGCTTACTAAGCTTATAATTTATTATTTTTTATTAGCTCAAAGGTATTATATAGTATTTTATTTATTTTTATAAACAACATGTTTTTGATTTTCTCATATAATAATTTGAGAGCTTACTTCCTGCAACATGCAACTCTTCAAATCAGAAAACCTTAGACAAAAAAAAATAGTTAGGGTTGGAAAAGAGTGCAGAGGAAAATAAAATAAGACTGAAAAGCAAATAGAACCAAATAAAAAAAAAAATAATTCATGGCTATGGAGTTCCTGCAACTTTTTCATACAGTCTCGCTCATTTACCACAAAAAATAAATGAATGTTTTGTTGTGAATGAAATGTCTTATATGACTTAAACAATTGAAAGTTTCAAAAATAGAAAAAAATAATTATTGCTTAAGTCACTACATGATATGTTCATAATTTGTTATCAAGGAAATGTTCTATTATTTGTTTAAAAATTATAGTCATGCTCATTAAATTTATGAAGTGTAATCATTAAATTAAACTCTATTAAAAATTATTATGTGAGGTATTTTTATTTTATTTTATTGATTAATTTTATTTAAATAGTAAGTTTAAATTTTATTTTATTTTTGTGAGTTAACATAATGTGTGAGGTTTTTTTCAAATGTTTCCTTTTAACCTTTTTGAAATTATAATTAGTTGAGATATTTTTAATTAAATTTAAAAATGTCTATTACTTGATTGTTTAAAGACTATTTTCAAATTTATAATTAGAGTTCTAAATGATACATTTAGATTTATTTAAATGGTGATAATTAAATTTAAAATGGTCTTTAACCTGCCAAATATAGATTTTAATATTAAATTAATATTAAAAATTCACTAGGGTTTATTATTCCATTAAAAACATATTAAGGCTTAAGTTTTAAAATTAACTTAAGGTTAATATTTTTAAAGTGAACACAATTTTAGTTAGAAAAGATTAATAAATAAGAAAACAACTCTTACTAATATTTCTATTATTTATTAAAGGATTGATTATTCGATTAAAAATATATTAAGCTTCAAGTTTTAATATTAACTTAATATTAAAAATATATTAGGGTCAATATTTTTAAAGTGAACACAATTTTAGTTAGAAAAGATTAATAAATGAGAAAACAACACTTATTAATATAAGTGTTAAAAAATTGAGTTTTGGTATGCAATTCAATTGTATTAACACAATATGAAATACATTACTAATTATGGAAATATTTAAACTACAAGATTATTAGAATAGTGTTAGGATTAGAATTAGTGGTATATTACATATAATAGATCTCAACAAAGCACAAAACTCTAAAATAAAAGATATAATAATGGAATAGATATAATAATGGAGTAAAGATAAGCAAGCATTTGAAATAACCCAACCCTAACCCTAACCATAATTCTAATTAAGGTTATAATTAGGGTTAGTGTTAGGGTTAGAATCAACGTTATGATTAGAATTAGGATTATAATTAAGTTGGGTTACTATTAGAAATAGGGTAAGAATTAGAATTACAATTAGGGTTAGGGTTCAAATTACATTTCAACTAATTCTAATAGTGATTAGGGTTAGAATCAACATTATTCTTAGAATTAGGATTAGGGTTAGGATTAGGATTCCTATTATAATTAGGGTTAGAATTAGGTGGGTTACTATTAGAATTAGGGTAAGAATTATAGTTACAATTAGGGTTAGGGTTCAAATTAGAGTTAGGGTTAGAGTTCAATTAGGGTTAAGGTTAGTATTAAGGTTAAGGTTAGGATTTGAATTATAGTCGGGTGTAGGGTTAGAGTTAGGGTTAGGGTTAAAAATTAGAATAAGGGTTAGGGTTAGAATTAGGGTTATTGTTTGATTTAAAATTAGGGTTGTAGTTAGGGTAGAATCAGGGTTATGATTCAAATTAGAATTAGGGTTAGGGTTAGAGTTAAGATTAGGGTTAGAATTGAGGTGGGTTACTATTAGAATTAGGGTAAGAATTAGAGTTAGGGTAAGCATTAGATTTACAATTAGGGTTAGGGTTAGGGCTAGAGTTAGGGTTAAAAACATAATTAGAATTAGGATTAAGGTAAGGGTTAGAATTATGGTTATTGTTAGATTTAAAACTAGAGTTATAGTTAGGGTAAAATCAGGGTTATGATTAGAATTAAGGTTAGGGTTAGGATTAGAGTTAGAGTTAAGGTTCCTATTAGAATTAGGGTTAGAATTAAGGTGGATTACTATTTGAATTAGGGTTCAAATTAGAGGTAGGGTTAGAGTTGAATTAGGGTTAAGGTTAATATTAAGGTTAGGGTTAGGTTTTGAACTATAGTTAGGCTTAGGGTTAGAGTTAGGGTTAGGGTTAGGTATAAAATTAGGATTAGGGTTAGGGTTAGGGTTAGGATTATAATTAGGGTTGGGATAAGGGTTAGGGTTAGAATTAGGATTACGACTATAATTAGGGTTAATGTTAGAATTAAAGTTAGGGTTAGGGTTATAATAAGGGTTAAGTTTAGTATTAAGGTTTGGGATAGGGTTTCAACTAGGATCAACCTTAGGGTTAAAATTAGAGCTATGTTTAGGGTTATAATAAAACCTGTTAGGGTTAGGGTTAGATTTAGGGTTAGGGTTAGATTTATGGTTAGAATTACAATTAGAATTAGGGTTACAGTTTGAAAAAGGGTGACAATTAGAATCAAAATTAGAGTCAAAACTAGGGTTAGTGTTATAATAAGGGTTAGGGTTAGAGTGAGATTTAGGGTTACGATTAGAATTAAGGTTAGGGTTAGGGTTATAAATAGGGTTAGGGTTGGGATTGTAGTTAGAATTAGGGTTTTACAATCAATTTTATGGTTAGGGTTAGAATTAGGGTCAAGCTTTATGTTAGGATTAGAAATATAATTAGGGTTAGACTTAGAATTAGGGTTAGTATTAGGGTTTGGTTTATTTAAAGAATTAGGATTAAGTAGACCTATGGGTAGAATTAGGGTTTGGATTACAATTATGATTAGGATTACAATTACATTTAGGGTTACAATTATGTTTAGGATTGCAATTATTATTCAAACCCTAATTTAAGCATAACCCTAATTCTTACCCAAACCTTAATTACAATAATAACAATCAATCTAACCCTAATTATAAATCTACCCCTATTTATAACCCTCAACCTAACTATATCCCTAAACAAAACCCTAATTCTAACCTAACATTGGTTCTAGCAGTAACCAAAACCTTATTTATAATCATAACCCTTAACCTAAAACTAACTTTGTATCTAACCATAACCATAAGATTACACTGATCATTGATTTAGAAGTGTAACCCTATATCTAACTCCATTTATAAGCCTAATCCTAACCCAATCCCTAAACAAGACCCTAATTCTAAATATGACCTTCATTCAAACCCTAATCGTACATGGAACCCTAACCATAATTTGGTACATGAATAAAACATTAAATTTAACAAGATTTATAAACATAACCATAACCCTAATTAGATTAAAACCTTATTGTAACCCTAATTTTAAAATAACCCCAATCTAACCCTAACCCTAATTAAACCATGATCCTAAAAATACACTTAGCACATATTTATCTAAATATAAATATCCCAACATCATAACTATATTCCTAAACATAACCTTAACTCTAATTCTTATACTTACCATAACCATAATTTAAAAACATGATTAAAACCCTAAATCTAACCCTATTTTATAACCTTGACCCCAACTATATCCCTAAACAAAACCCTAATTCTAATCTAACCTTGGTTCTAACCCTAGCCCAAACCATAATTGTAATCATAACCTCAATTTAACCCTAATTCTAATTCTAACCATAATCCTAAGATTACACTTACCATTGATTTACAAGCCTAACTTTATATCTAACCCTATTTAAAAGCCTAATCCTAAACTAATCCCTAAAAAACTATAATTCTAACTCTAACCTTCATTCTAACCCTAAAAAATAATATATAATTATTTAATATGTTATAATAATATATCTAAACTATATTATAAAATTATATATAATAATATAATTATTATATAAAATATTATGATAATATATCTAAGGTATATTATAATATTATATTATATAATTATAATAATTTTTAAGATATATAATATAGTTGGAATTAAACTTGCTGCTCCAAATGCTACTAGCATATTTATATTAAATATAATATATTAAAGTGTGCTGAGAGATATCCTTCTGAGGCGCCTATTTTTTAATCACTAATCCTAACATTAGGCACCTCAAGAAGGAAGGATATCTCTCGGCATACTTTAGATATATTATATTTAATATAAATATGCTAGTTTTAGCTACATTGGCAAGGTCAATCTACCAATAAGGCTCAATTTCTATGAAACATTAAAATGTATGAGATAATACATTTTGAATGAAATCCTACTAGAAGAGAAATGTTTTAAATGACTGGCATTTTATAAAAATAAATAAATAAAAAATTTACTACCATTGAAACATGATTTTTCAAGCCATTTTAGTTAATGGCCATTGATATTTCAAACCATTTTAATTAATGGCCATGGCATATAATTACTAACTTCTAAGAAGTTTTTAGTAATTTTTATTCTATTATTATTAAAACAAAATTAATTTTGAAAATATAATCAATTCACAATTAATTTAATAAATATTTTAGTACTAACTTTACAAATTATTGAAGTCTTCTAATTAAAATTTATTTTACAAATTATTGAAGTCTTCTAATTAAAAATTATTTTAATCAACCAAAAGATATTAAAATATTATTCTTATGAAAAAGAATTGTATTGTTTCTCCATACCACACGTCTTTCATTTTTTGGTAGTTTTGCAAATTTTTTTCTTCATTTTTTGGTAGTTTTTCAAAAAAAAAATCTCCAAAATTTAAAATTGCATGAATAACGCCTCCCATAAATGTTTCTTTTAAAATTGTATGAGTAACTCCTACCATTTTCCTTTATAAGTTCTAATGCCTTTATGATGTTGCTATAATATATAGGACAATAGTGGTTAGCATGTGGTGTCTGTATTTTTTGTTTTCTTCAATTCATAGTATTAGATACTATCATCAGTCTGTAAATTTGAAGGTGAGCCTATAAATTAGGGTTTGAAGATTTTGTTTTTTTTGAGTATAGGATAGCATTTTTATTGGTACATGATTTGATTGCATTTTTATTGGTATAGAATTAGCTTCAAGCTTCAATTTATTGGTAAAGGATTAGTTTCAAGCAGTTTTATAAGCTACACAACAATCTTTAAAGCCTACACTGAAAACACTAAAAACCCTGAAGCAATTATGATAGGAAAAATGGAATAAGAAAGCACGTTAGATAGGAAAAAGTGTTAATAAAGTTACATATCCAAGATAGATGAAAACCAATGTTAAAATACTTCCAAAAATAATCCCAAGAAAGTAGGTGCTTTGTTAAAATACTTGCAAAAATAATCCCAAGAAAGTAGGTGCTTTGTGCTTTGTCTTCTGGCAGATATAATAAAACATGTATACTTGCACCGAAAGCAATCCTGTATGCGCAATCCTGTATGCATGGATATTTTGAAATATCCTGGTAACATTTATGTGAAATGGGGTGATTTGATCTCCACATTTGGTGGATACAGAAAAGGGCGAAATATCTTTCACTTGAACGCCACCATTTGCAGGGGGTTTCAAACACTCAAATGGGAGTTTGTATGCCTTCTGAAACTCAGCCTCCATTTGCCCAAGAGCATTGTCTGCCTGCTGCTTGCTCACTTTCCTTACCAACACTTCCATTCTACTCTATTCTTGGCCTTTCTCTATTCCTAATGCCACTCCAAATAATGTTCATACTCAGTGAAAAACACAGAAAAATTATGGCCAGCTGTAACCCCCGTAACAATTATGTGGATAGGTTGATACTATAATGGCACTCTAACTGCCATTTATTAATTACTATTATTTAAGGGTATTAAAAAATATAATAATGATAATAAATTAATATTAATAAATAAAATATTAAACCCTATGCTGGTTGATACAGTAGTAGCAAGATATCTATGTGCAGAGTTTTTGTTCAAGAATATATATACAAATATAAATATATATATTTATAGCGATATATACATATTCATATATTTATATATATTTAACCATGCTCTTATTTAAGAGCCTATTCTTTATAGCCTGAACATGCACCAACAGAAAAGAGTAAATGCACCAAAACCCTACAAAGAAAACAAGAAAAAAACTAGAAGGATACTTGAATTGAATATATATATATATATATATATATATATATATATATATATATATATATATATATATATATATATATATATATATATGCTTTTATTTAAGAGCATCCAGAAATGTACTAAGGGTATTAATGGTAATTTAGATAGGTATTTGAACTTAGAGAGGAATTAAATATTTTATTTTAACCATGAATTGTTTATTATTTGTGAAAAATTATGGAATTGAGTTATTGAATTTGAAGAAATAGTTATGTTATGTGTTTTTAGAAGTTTCAATAGAGGAATATAATATTCATATATAATTTATTTTAATCATCAATTGTTTATTTAATTTACTTGTTGTATAAGTTTTAAGATTTTATATTAAATGAATAAAATTTTGTTGTGTAGGAAGTGTTAAATCAGTTAAATTTTGAATAATTTAAGTCTTTTATTATTTTAAGCCTTGGATATGCATTAATTTAGGAGCTTTATTAATATATAGAATATAATAGATAAGCTCTCTTTTAATTTATTCTTTTTTTTTTCTTTTATTTAAAAATCTAGGTTGCCTTTTTAATAGTTTAAGTCTTTTATTATTTTAAGTCTTGGATAGTGATTATAGGGATATATAATGATTTTTTAAAAAAGTTTTTTAGAAAAAATTTTATTTAGAAAATATAAATGATTTTTTTTAATATAACATCACCACTAATCTCCAAGGTCTGAAGATGATCTAATTTTAGTGAGACTTGGATCACAGTTTTTCCCTTACCAGTTGAACACACCTCAAGGTATGTTTAGTGGGATAAAAGATTTAGGTTTTATGTAGTTTACTGAATGGTTTTGTTAAATGTATTCTCATGGTCATTTTATTTCCTTTTCTAAAGAATTTTTTGTATTTGATAGGGTTTTATGATATATGGTTTGAAAAAAATTACGAATTTGGCGAGTGATGTACATTATAGTTCAGATGAAATCTAAGTCTTTTGCTCCTATTTTGATGCACTTTGTTTTAATTGAATTGCATTGAAATTTCTTGATTTGGGTCAAGGGTTTCTTCATTCTTTCTCTTGCATTTTCCTTTTCTATTGCCCTTACACCCTAACACAAACTTTGTGCATTCAGTTATGGATCTCAAATAAGAGCCTTCAAAATTTTATAAACCAAAATAGTTTCACCTCCTAGCATAAAAACTAATTTGGTAAATCCTCCACATACTTTGGAATTTATAGGTAGGACCAAGTAAAGCTTTTGGATTTGGTGTCTCCTATTATGTGCTGTATGGAAAACTTGGATTTTGGTTGTTCTTCTTCAATATTCCTGGCAGAAGCAGCTACAAAAGCACACTTTGTCAAACCTGACACATGGCTCTCTAATTTTCTCTTCTCCTCAATTCTTCTTAGTAGCATGAAACATCTCTTGGGCAAAATCTGTCCCATTTGAGATGAATTTACAACAACATTTGGATGAGTTGTTACATAGGAACTGAAAGCACTTTGATGGGTGGAGAATAATTGTTGCTCTAATTGATAAAATATTTGATGGCTATTCTTAAATATCATCCACTTTAATAGTCAATGGTCAGTTTTGGCCACTAAAAATAGGATAAATATTTACCCTTTTTTGTTGTGAATGAAGTGTATAATTTTTTTTTAATAGAAAAAGGTGTGGAAACACCCATAGATTTAATAATATTAAAAATATTATAGAAAAAAATTCTTAGCAAGTTCCAGAAGCAAAAATAGCAAAACAGATCCTTAAGAGATCTGATAAACAGAGAACTTAAACAAAAAGAACCATCCCCCTACCGCCATCACTGAACCAGAGAAAGGGAAACCAAAAAAACTCTACACCACATCCAAAAGAGAGGAAAAGTACAGACACCACCACCGAGAGAGCACTAGAGAAGAGGAACTAGGCGCAACACAAAAAATGATAGACAAAACACTAAATAACCAAACACCCGCCCCCCTAGCCACAGAAATGCCACCACCACCAACCCGGAACAACAAAGAAAAACACGATGAAAAAACCTCCCCTCACGTAGCTGCTGTAGGCAAGTTCTACTCATCCAGATCAACAACCGTAGCAGGCAAAAAACCTTCTTCGGGGTCCTCCAAAGCATACTGGGGCATTCGTGGTGCTAAATCAGGGGCATGAATCCTTAGAATTGGATGGCTGTAAACACATCCTTAATTCTGCCAAATTTTTTCTTAGTAACAAAAAAATAGTGAGATTGCAAGACACTGTTAATTTCATCACTGCACAACGATTTTATACTATTTTGCAAATCCCGGTAGATAGCTTGTTGGGAAGAGGTTGTGCGCAGGGAGGTGAGGTTGAAGAGGTCCCCAATTAGTGCATCACCATGATCCATACTATAGTTAGCCACCGTTGTTTCCCACCTATCAACAGTATAAATATTTTTGTAAAAGAGTCCTTCGGCTAAAGCATGAACAAACTCACCATCCACTACTAGATCCAGAATATTAGACAGGAGCTGAGAGACCACATCTAAATAGTTTAGAAATTGGCCTTCATAACCTCTAATCCAAGCATGCCCAATGATATTCCTAATTGCAAACTAAATAAGAGTACAGTCCCAGTCAAGTAGTGTCATCAAATCTGCTGATTTAACCATGTCCCTAATCTCTGGTTCCCAATCAAGAGCTGGAAAGAACAACCTCTAATTGAGATGTGTGTCGGCCATAGGAGCCTATCGGTGAGGAGAGAGGGAAGAAGGAACAGAGATTCTACAGTGAAACAGGCCCGACAGAATGAAACTAAGGCACAGGCAGATGGTGACTAAGAATAAGAATAGAAGTCATTTTCCTTTATCAAAAAAAAAAGCTCATAAGTAGAGGAAAAGAAAGCTGGCAGGGTACAACAATGACATCACAGAGTCAGAAGGCACAAATGAAAGGATTTGGAGGCCATCTCAGGAAGAAAACCACCAAATGGGACTTACCACGCATCCTCTACATGTTGTTCCTGTTCTATGAGCTAAAGCCTCCATGTTAACACTGAGTCCTCAAATAAAAACCACAATTAACACTTCACCTCACTTTAAGATATATGAAAAAGATATATGAAAAAGAGAGGATTCGCAATCTCCAGATTTCCATCCAAACAGTTGAAAAACACAAACAAGTCTCAGATCACTGAACAGCAAGGGATCTGAATACTCCTCTTCCATGTACATGTTAGAAGCTAGGGATAGAGAGTTATGCTACAATAAAAAGAAAAGACAGATCATGTAGAGGATTGCTGCCAGGCCAAGCAAAATTCAAAATCAAAAAAACTATCACATCTTCCATTGCAAGCAAGTAGAGGTTTGAAAAAGTGAATGAAAGCTACTTCAACTTGAGGTCACCCTCTTACTGTCAAAGGGAATATATGAAAACACGTAGGCCTTGCTTACATTGAAGAAGGATCTAATGGCCTTCCCTTAAACTTGAAAACCGGCCCTTATGCTTGTGATCAATTAGAAGTAATCAGAGACATGATATCCAGCCTGGCCACTGATTAAGACAAGGTGGGAGAGGAGTGAAGATTAAAATAGGTAGAAGTACGGTAGTGGGCTGCGCCAAAATCAAGTCAAAACAGTGTCTGACACTTGTTGCATCTCATTCGTAATAAGATTGGATAGGTTAGAAAGGTCTTTGTCTCTAGGTAGATATGTTACAGTTGCATTCTCTTGTCTAATGGCTAGATTAGCTAATAGGTCTGCCACCTTATTACCTTCCCTTAATGTGTGAGAAATAAGAAAGTTATCCAATTTGTTCAGGAGGGTGACTGCTTGTTGAAGAATATAATTAAGCTTCCAGTTGTCCAAACCTCTTCCTTTAATTGCATTGATCACTATCAGGGAGTCTCCCTCAATCCATACACTCTTAATGCCTTTTTTAACAACCAGAAGCAATCCATGAACTAGCGCCCAAGCCTCAGCCTCATTATTGGTTCCTCTAGGAAGTTTGGTTGATTTGGTTGCAATGAGAGAACCATCCTCTTTTCTAATTACACATCCTGTGCCTGAAGGTCCCGGGTTGCCTCGACATGCTCCATCAAAGTTTAGCTTGAAGAAAGGGGGGGTGGGATCCATCTAACATTGTCTCTTTTAGCAGCAGTCTTAGCAGCCCCAGAGAGGCCCCCAATTCCTAGTTTTGCCACTGACGGCCAGAAAGAGATTATTGCCACATCCCATTTGGACCACACTAAATTCCCAACATTGGAGCATCTAAGGAAGGAAATTAACTGATCGGAGATTGCCACTTCTAATCTATCGCAGACCTAAATCACAGAGCTTGCTTCCTTTCTAAAAATGTGAATGTTCATTTCCCACCATAAATGCCAAATGACCATCGATGGGCCAATTTCCCACAAACAGGCTAAGTGGGAGTTAACAGCTGATTGAGGCCAATTCCTAAACATTTGGAGCAAAGATTTGGATAATGGGCTTGTCCAATTGAGCTTTCTAAAAAACTAGAGCCAACATTCTCTACTAAAAGGACATAACAAAAGAAGATGGTCTATGGACTCTTCTACACCTCCACATAACACACAAAGAAAATTTGGTCCTAAGCCTAGTCTTTTGATTCGATCCCCTGTCATGATTGTATTATGAAGAACACACCACGCAAAAGCTCTTGCTTTGGGGAGTAGAGCTTTTCCCCAGCATAGATTTGAAGGCCATTCTGTAGAAGTTTTGTGCATTCAAACTTTATACCCATCACTGACAGAATACAAACCCGATTTAGACCCCATCTAGGCAACTTCATCATTAGCATTTGAGACAATTACTAGTTTGTATAATTACTATTGAATGTTTGACCATTAAAATGGATGATATTTAAATAGAGTAAAACTAAACTGCCAAAAAATCTCTTTCTTACTATACCTTTCCTTCAATACCCATTGCCAAACCAAGCATTTTTTCTAATCTCCACAGAAGAGTTAGCCCAATAGTCATACTTTTCCATGACCTCCAATCCCTGATTGAAATGAGAGGGCCTTATTATTCAATCTCTGATATGCTTAGACAAGGCAGAAAGGCTCTATATATAATCTCCTTACAATAGAAGTCAGAATAAAATTAAAAAATTAATAGTACCGTTCAATGTAGGACCATGACTACCATTTGGAGATGTCAATCATAATGAGTCAGTAAAACGTTTCAGATCGTTCTATCCATGTTTTTAGTTTTGTATTCCTCTGACCATGGAATTCTTCTCTGCCCTCAGATTGAAGTGCTCTTCACCTTGGCTTATTATACAGTTTTAAAATTGACTTGCGGTAATATGTCAAAAAGAATCAATTATAATAATGCTACGAATTTATCATCAATCACTCAAAGAATGCATTATTTCAATAGTGACATGATTTCCAAATCTTACAACTTGACATTTAAGATTATTTATCTGAGACGTTGGGAAGGTGTTGTAATTCTTATGTATTTTTTTAATTTAGTGGTGGTTTAATTAAGAGAAGTTGTGGATGAGGTTTATTTATGTTCTATTTATCTCACATTATAGTCTTTTTTTTTATACTATAATGATCATCTTTGTGTTCTATTTTCATATCATGTTTTTTATTATTTGGGATGCATATAATTAAATCAAAATAAGAGATATTTAATTATATTTACTAATTATTGTTGTTATTATGTAGTTCATGTAGCAGCATTAATGCCAAGCAAGAAAATTTTAAAAGTGGATGTAACATCAACAATATACATCATTTTTCAACGACTCTAATTCTGACCAATAATCAGTTTATAAATAATTGTTTGCTTAAACTTTACTGTATTGAATATTAACTCTTTTGTTATAGTCGATGATGTTTTGGTTTTATACTTTATGGTGTGGAATGACCACAGGCCAAAAACAACTTTCTATATTATTTTGTTATTGTAAGGTTGATGATGTTTTGGTTCTATACTATGGTGAGGAGTAGTCGTAGGCCAAAACGAATCCCTATTTTTTTGGTCAATTTGTTGTAATTTTTTTTTGGTCAGATGAAATGATATCTTCTCTAAGTCTTTCGCTCCTATTTTGATGCGCTTCCTTTTAATTGAATTGCCTTGAAATTTCTTGATTTAGGTCAAGGGTTTCTTCATTCTTTCTCTTGCATTTTCCTTTTCTACTGCCCTTACATCTTAACACAAACTTTGTGCATTCAATTATGGATTGCAAAGGCTGCGAGAGGACAAGCAAGTCCACACACACATGATTGCAAGTGGCGCTCAAAATGCGGTAGATGCTTATATAAGGATGTTGTTTGATGATTATTGCAAGAAATCATAAGGATAGCTGCATTTAATTCCCATGTCTTGAATCTTGAAAATACCCTATTGCCTTCATCTTTTGTGAAAATGAACTATCTCCTTCATGGAGAGTGGGTAACATTTTTTTTATCGCCTTAAATCCAACTACATCTGTGACCTTCTTATTCCTCTATCTTGTATCAATCTCCTTACCAATTGAACCTCACCACACCTAGACACTTTTAAGAGAAGAAGAGAAGTGGTGTGGCTTTTGTAGGGATCTAAATTAAAAAAATATATTGTTGTAAATACGTGGAAGATTTTTTTATTTCAGTGAGTTACAATCCCATAGGATTTAATTAGTTTCTTAAAGATAAAGTTAGGGTGTCCTCTAGATATATGGCTCTGTGAAAACTGTGAAAGCACCCTTCAGAAATCTCTTAAAATGCTTAATCTGTAATCATCGAATTTCATCGTATCTTTGATCCATTGAATGCCTTGTCTATGCTTCCACATTATGCATAAATGTTACCAGTTCTATTCCAATTACTAAACCTATTTTTGTTAAATTATAATGCTTCATTAAGAAATTCTTTATGTTTTTTAAAGTTTCTAAATATAAGTTTATAAATTTCTATTTTATTAATATAAATTTCTTTTAATATAAGATTCTTTTCCAATACTCTAATCTCTTTTATAATTTTTTTTTATGCTTTTCATATAAGTTTTAATATGTATATTTTTTAAATTAAGTTTTTTTAATCATAAATTTTCTTTAATTAATATAATTCTTTTTATAAAGTTTTTCTATATATTAATTAGGTTTACAAAAAGTAGAACTTATTATTTTACTATATTATTATTAATTTTGAAATTCCAATAAAACCACAATTAATGTATAGGCTATCATAATCCTAACAAGTCAAAAAAAAAATTGTAGATGCCTTTAGTAAAAGGAAAGTTTTGTCAAGTAAATATTATTAGTTTTTATTGTGATTGGAGTTTTTATGGATGATATTTTTTATTGATTAAACACAATTGCAAATATTTTATATGATGTGTTGATAATTTGTTTAGTTTTTAGATTTGATTTAATTGTTTTCTTTTTTATAATTAGGATTAGAATTTATAATTTTATTTTTAGCTTGACTTAGATTTAATTTCTAATTTTACGATATAATTTTGATATATTTTTATAGTGCTTCTCGATGGCAAAAAAGACAGAGAAGAGGCCCATTGTTGAGGAAAAGGAGGTCGTGACTGAAAAATCTATAGAAAAAATAAATAAAAAGAATAAGCGGATCTTTAAGATCTACTTGTTTAAAACTCTCAAGCAAGTGCACTTAGATATTAATATTTCGAGCAAAGCATATTAATATTTCGAGCAAGCTATGGTAATTATGGACAAGTTTATCAACGATATGTTTGAGAAAATTGCAATAGAGGCAGCCAAATTTACTCACTACAACAAAAAGAATATCATCAACATACGAGAGATTCAAATAGCTGTGAGAGTTTCTCTTCATTGGGAGCTTGCAAAGCATGCAGTTGCTCACTGTTCCAAGACTATTGTTGAGTTCATGAAGGCCTGATGTTTTTGTCTCTATTTTGAATTAGGCTTTAGTTTGTGTGAATGGTTATTATCCTTAACATTTGTATTCGGCGTGCTTTACATAAATAATTTATGAAGAAATTTTTGGTTTTAGATTATTGAATCTTGATATTAAAATTTCATATTAATCTTTCAAATTATGTCTTACTTTTTAAAAATAAAACTATAATTTTATATATTTCCATTTATAAATTAAATTATATGTACGCTTAACACATAACACATGATTGTTTTATTTTTAAATAATAATGTATATTAGTTTGTGTAAAGGGTTAGATTAATATTTTTTAATAAATGCTAATAAAAATCTAATATGAGAAAGTCCTTTAAAGAAATATAAATCATACTACATATAAAAATTCCTCAATATAAACTAATCTTATAGTTATAATATTTATTTTAAAGGGCAAGTAGAGATAATTACTTGGTATTAATGAGACAAGATTACTTCATATTAGTTGGTATTAGTCTTATCATAATTTAATAAAATTTGAAAGATATAAAATATGAGTAGAGAATTACAAACCAAGTCCTAGAAATGGTAAAACTAGAGGTAGTTGTTTCATTATATAACTAAGCATC
Organism: Cunninghamia lanceolata; assembly: GCA_027924645.1. Lineage (NCBI taxonomy): Eukaryota > Viridiplantae > Streptophyta > Pinopsida > Cupressales > Cupressaceae > Cunninghamia > Cunninghamia lanceolata. Next base: position 15,151,274 of record BSBN01001048.1, read on the forward strand.
TAATACTTTACCTACTTCCAACTATTGAAAATAGATCAAATAATTTCCTCACTTAAGGCATAAATAACTTAGATACAATAATGTATAACCAAATTATGTAATGCTAGGGATATAATTAGGGTTAGGGTTACAGTTACATTTAGGGATAGGGACTACAAATAGGGTTTAGGTTAGGAGCAAGGTTAGAATTAGGGTATTTAAAATGTATTATGTATTAAAAATGTAATATTATTCTAAATATAAAAAGAAGGTGCATAAAGTAATTATTTGAGGATGATAATAGATTCATAAAGGCTTGAAGCTACATACTTCATACTATTTTTAAAGAGGCTACTCAGAGGTTTATACTAAGGGTAGTTCTCAAAAACTAAACAACAAAGACACATAGTTAGGGTGGTTTTAAACCAAATCATTTTCATCCCCATCATACGAGAGATCACACCCATCCATATCTCCTTCATCCAAGCCATCATCCTCCTTGCCTTCATCTAGACCGATCTCGCTCTTACCCTAAGTAGGTGTCAAAATTTTCTTGCTCCTCATCCTCACACCCGTGATGAGTGTCAAGTCAATTCCAAATATAGTTGAAACACTCACACATAAAAAAGTTAATGCTAAAGTTTAAACACACACTTCACACACACATAAAGCAAACATAATTCAACATGCTAATTTTCAATTCAAACTAATTAAATGCAAAAGCTTAAACTTACCTAAACACACAAATATAAAATAGATCAAATAAGTGAATGAAAAAGGTAGTTCACTCATGTTTCACACAAAAAAATGAATCCATAATTAACTCAAGCAAATTAAGGTGATGCCAAAGTTCAAACATATGCTTCATATAAGCAAATTGAATGCCAATACACAAATAATAAATGGCTCAAGTCCAAGTGAATGTAAAAGTTAGTTCATTCCCACACACAAAGTGAATGTAAAAGTTAGTTCATTCCCACACACAAAGTGAATGTGAAAGTTAGTTCATACACATTCTACACACATAAAGTGAATGCCAAAGTTCATTGACATAAATATGTACAAAAACACTTAATACCAATTATAACTTTCAATCTACCCACCCACACACAATCAAAGCCAAAGTTTATTCACACACACACACTTCACACAAAGTGAACATCAATATTTTTGTACACACATAGAGTGAGTGCCAGAGCTCATTCAGACACACACATGCACACATAGAGTGAATGCCAAAATTCATTCTTGAATAAATAGGAATATACTTCACACAAACTGAATGACAAAATTAAATTTCAAATAAACACACACACACACTTCACATGAAGTGAATGCCAAAGTTAGCTTTCAAACATGCACACAATGAATGTTGAATTTTATTCACACACACACACACAATGAAAGCTAAAATTCATTCAAACACACAAAGACTCACAATGAACATCATTGAAGTTTGTCTATAGACACATTCCACACAAAGTGAAAATCAAGTATATTCATACATCACATAAAATGATAGCCAAAGTTCATTTGTGTACACACACACAAAAAAAGAATGTTAGTTCTTTCAAGCACATTCCACATAAAGTGAAAATCAAAGTTAATTCATACACTCTACACAAAATGATAGCCAAGGTTCATTTGTACACATACAAAAAAAGAATGTCAAATCTTCAATTGCATTCTACGGAAAGTGAACATCAAAATTTTTTCATACACTCCACAAAATTTGATAATTGAAGTTCATTCACTCCACAAAATGTGATACCTTAAGTTCATGTAGGAGTCTAGGACAACACTGAGAGTGGAGGTGAATCAGTGTTGTGTAAATTTTTGCAACTAATTATAACTTTTAATTTACAAGACTCAGAAAGAGCAAGTCATCAATAAACTATTACACATATATGTATGAGAAAAACAACATAGAGATAAATCTTACCATAGAAGCAAATATACACATAGAAGTATATCATTGACACAAGAATTACTGGAGTGGAAAACCCTCTCGGGGTAGAAAAACCACTCAAAACTGTCTCACTGGCTTAACTAAAAAGCATGCCTCACTGGCTGTACAAAATGTATCTAGGAGCACCAACTCCTTATGGAGCACCAACTCAAATACCAATAAGAAGCACCCACTTCCTACATAGATATACCTCACTGGCAAACAAATAGGTCTCACTGACCTACAAGCCTCATTGGCTAATACAAGGCCTCACTGGCAAATCAAATCATCAATTTAAGTAATAAACAAGATCAGAGGGACACTCTGTTTCCATTCAATTCTCAATTCATTCACATCTGCATAACAATTCATCTGATTATTACCCAGTATCATATTCTCATCTTTCTTTTCTCTTCAAGAGGATCTTGTAGAAAATGACTTTATTTCTGTATGCAATTCCACACACACACACTCTGTCAATGTGAAGCCAATAAATATGAGATACCTCTCAATGTTTTGCAAAATCATTTTCATATGACATTTCATATTCCAAACTAAATAGCTTCTTCTTTATTTTTGTTTCACTTTCACCTTCTAACCCTTGACATTTGCATAAACAATTCATCTAAAAACAATAGTAAGGTCAAATGAAAATCTTCAATAAAATAAATTAGTGCCCTGTAAGAAAACATCATCTTTTCAAAACTCTTGATCTTCTCTGCAAAAACACATTCCCAAACTCTTGATCTTCTCTGCAAAAAACACATTTCCTTGATTGTAAAACAAAAAACAAATATTCTTCAAATTCTTTAATTTCATCTTGAATTCTCTTTGTCTTCTCCAATAAAAATTTATCTTCAACAATATCTTCTTCAAACCTTTCATCTCCTTCACAATTTCTTTACAAAAATTTTGTTCATCTTCTGTGCAAAATGATCATTCAAAAAACAAATTAATCTTCTCATAGCAAATCTTCACTAAATTCTTTAATGGCATGGGATAGAATTTAGAAATAGTTTTCCAAAAATATTGCTTTTAAAAAAAAATCAACCATCTCCTATAAAGACTCCTTGAAAAACTCATATGTATTCTATAATGGATCTCATGCCTTTTAAAAAAACCAAATAAAATAGAAATTAAAATAATTTCTAAACTTTCCCCACACTTTTCAAAGCTTTATATAAATAAAGCATTCCAACAAAAAATACCTTTTTCCTTCAAAAAAATTAAGACCAATGTACTCCATGTAATGTTGAGAAATTTCTTCTTTTGAAAGTCTTTTGCTATAAAATTGTGCTCTACAAAAATTTTGAAGGAAGAATAAACATTTTCCTTAAAGAAAATGCATCGAGCTCCCCAATGCTACACGCAAACCTGTGCCATATACTTAGGCTAAACTTAGCCTTTAAACACCACATTTTGTAGATTTAAAACAACTTTCAAAATCAGGCATAAATCATTCCCTTTCCAATTCATAATGTTTATTAGAATAGAAACAAACTTTCCCTATATTCTATCCTCCCCAAACAATTCGATGCCATTTTCCTTCGAATGAAATTTTAAGACTAACATTCCCACTTATATTAGGCTCTTGAAATATATACCATGCTCCTCTAAAAAGGCAATTCGATGCCTTAAATAAAAAATGGAGATCTTCATTTCATCGGTCTAAAAAAATTATTTTGATTCCTTAAAAACATGGTCTATGAAACGTGCCCATATAATCCTCACCAACAGTATTGCTAGGAGAAAGGGGTCAGTCCCCTATGAGTTTAAAGCACATAAGTTATAACCTACCTATTATAGTAGGTCATCAACGCAATAGAACATTAGGCTATGGAAATATTATGCCACTGTATATTTTTGTCTAAGGCATGATGCCACTGTGTGCCTCTACATATCTCACAACAACAAATGAAGACCAAATGCATACTGAGATCAAATGAGGTCCATACCATGTTATTTGTACCAAGCCACTGTCATTATGAAGACCATGCCACCAAACCACTGACCTCCAAGAAAAAATATAGACAAGGAAGATTTAGCTTCTTAATACATACCTCTACCATATAACATTCTCCTTATACAAGATACTAATTACACATATGATCATGAACTTCATACAATGAAACTACAAACATTTCAACCCCCATGCAACTACACTTGTTTGTATTAAGATCAACTCACAACTGAAGACTATGCCACTGAATACTAAGATCAAATGACCAAGCCACTACCACTGTATGTCATCTGTATCACCCTGAGTTTTATATTCAATGAATCTTATCATTATATTCACAACTCCAACTGATATATGCATCTGTAAAGATCATGACAAATTGTGAATAGATATTTCACTGCAACTACACACAAGATGATGTAATACTGCAACAACACACAAGATGATGTAATCCTAATAATGTACTCTTGTTCCTCCTATTCAACAACAATGGCAACTTTTCATCTCCAACTGAACACACTTTTGACATCAATGACAACTTGTCACCATCAATCTCCCCCTTTGTCATTGATGGCAAGACCACCTGATGCAATTTTTCTTTCTCCCCCTTTTTGACATCTGATGACAAACACTATTATTTCCCCCTAAGAAAATAAAACAACTCCACTAAAAGATGTTAAAGATTGATCATAATATTTACAAACACATTGCATTATAAGGTCTTTGAAGACATAAATTCCTGTTATCTTGTTATCTTCAACCAAAGAATTAGAACCACTTACCAAAATCTTTGATACCACTTGTCTTTCAAAGAATTGAAGGTAATGAATGCAATTTTGTTAAACTTATCCTAAACATCAACATTTCAAACATGAGAGCAAAAAGATACCATGAAACTTACATCTGATGACATTACCACTTCTTATTACAATACCACTATGAAGATGAAGACTGACACACTCCAGATGACATTTCATGTGATTGAAAGACAAACTTTCAAAACAAACAATTCTTCTTCAATCAACATCACTTTTTGATCCACATGACAAATCTCCAATGAATCTATTTGCCTCCCCTGAGTTAAAGTTCACAGACAAAAATATCACTGGTGAACATTGACAAGAATAATCAACATAACTCAACTCAACTCAGTACTGATCCACTTCCTAAATTAGTCCTGAAGCAACATATCAATCTGAAGTAAACCATACAATTACTGACATCCAACCTTCCATGCTAAGAAAAATCATGGCACCATCAAACACCTTTTGACATCACAATCATCTTTTCTTGTATCAAATTCTTAGCAAGATTATTACACTTTGAAATAGATATTATGACATCCTTGTAATGAACCATTCTCATTATGAAGAGCATCATAATGCAACAACTTTAAGCCAAACAAATCTTTGAAATTCACTTCAACATAATATCACTTTTTGACAGAAAACCATATGAGGATGAAGAAGACATATCTCTGCAACCAAATACCAACATTTTGAACACTTTGCAAAGAAATTATAAACACACCAATACTCTTTGATGAACAAATTTGTAGGCAAAAATCATGAAGACTCCTTATCACATAGTTCCCAAACACAAGAAGCCAAGATGACCATTTTTGATAAGACCTTTACTTGCCTTTGATTTGGTGAAATACAAGACTCACCATCAATGTCATACGAAACTCTAGATTGTCATAACTTGAAGCTCATACCTTTTTGCAACACAATGTCAAATCTTATTGCAATCAACAATAATTAATGCCTCTTGACACTATCAGCCTACCTATATCTTCTTGCAACAACATTTCCAAAACACTTTGGATTGCAATATCATGTCAATTCAACCTTTGTAATCATCAACATGATCAGAAACAATTTGTGCATTTGAACTCCTGAAACACCTTTTCGATATCTCGAAAGCATAATGAGCCAAAGAACACCTGAAACACTGTCACATACTAAACATCAACATTGTTAGCAACATCATCGTCAACTATTTCAAAGCATGGAAAGAATAAGATCATCATATCGAATGATCTCCTTCCTGAAACTTCTTGGGGTTAACTGATAGAACATTTGATACCTCCCCCTTACTTCATGCTATGTTATGCAATAGATGAAATGACTTGTACAAGATGCACAAGCTTAGATTCTGACTTCTCTTTACTTTATTTGTGCTTCCAAATTTTCACAGGTGCTTTCTTCCTCCAAACCTTTTCTTCCTCTTTCCATTTCAACTTTTTCAAATAAGGTGAAGCATACATTTTGCAACTCTGAGCTTTGTGTCCAAGAGTGTTGCAATTATAACAAACTATGCCAAAATCATAATCAAATGGCTGATAGTACTTTTTTGACATCTCCTGAGCAATTATGTTATGCTTCCATGTAGGATCATACATTCTATTCATTTTGCAATTTCTTTGTATGTATCCAACATTATTGCACTTGTAACAAACAATATCAGTACTCCTTCTACAAACAATTGATTTGTGTGCAAATTGATTACAAGTATAACAATAACCATTAAAAGAATAGTTATACCTATACATGTATGCTTGTCTTACAGGAGCATTTCTTCTTCTTTGATTATGCATTTTGTTTTTAGTGGCAGCATTCAAATCAATCTTCTTTCTGGGAGTCTCCCTGACTTTTGAACATTCTCTTTCAAATCCTAAACCAGTAGTATCTTGATGATTCTTCTGTTTTCCTAACATCTCATGCAACTTGTTTGAGCTGTCTTCAAACACTTGATATTTCTTAGATAAATCCTTGAGACCGTCATACTCTTTTCTCATATTGATATTATCACCTTCTAGTTTTAGATTCTCAATCCTTGTAACTTCAAGGTTAGATATTGAGACATCAGCTATCCTCTTAGCTTCTCAATTTCTATCTCCAGTTTAGCAATTAGTTTGTCAGAATCATCAATATATGTCTTTAAACTAATAATCTGACATCTAGCCTCTTCAAGATTTGTAGATACAATTTCAAGTTCTGAAAGTGTATTGACTTTTGATTCTCTTTCTTGTTGTAGCTACAAATTTAGTTTCTAATTCTCTCTCTTATACTTCTTGAGCTCATTCAGAGCATATATAAGCTCTCCTTCCATATCAATCTCACAATCTTCTTCATCATATCCCTGATCATCATTACTTGTGATGCTAGCTTCTTCTAAATCTGATTGGGTTTGAAATTCAACCCCTTCATTTGAAAGTTCCCTTTCATGGTCATTTTCATTAGACACCAAATTGTCTTCTTCTTTATCATTACCTTGATAAATTCTTATCAGTTCTTTCCAGATATCCTGAGTTGTTTCACACTGCACAACCTTACAAGAAATATCATTAGATAAACCAAATAAAATAACCTTCTTGGCTATATGATTGCATTTAAGAGCCTCTTTGTTATTTGCAGAATTACCATTCTCAATTGATATTAAAACATCATATCCTAAGGAGGATAAATACACTTGCATTCTAACATACCAAACTGAAAAATTTGAACCATCAAACTGAGGAACATCTGAAACTTCTAAGACAATATCAGATTCAACATGGAGAACATCTTTAACATCTTTATCAACTGACTTTATATCAACATCTGGATTTGATGTGGATGATGTCTTTTGTGTCTTTTGACCAGAATGAAGCTTAACATTTCTCATGTTTTTATTCCTCCTACACTTACCCATTGAACTCTACACACAGGACCTACCCAAGCTGATTAAGCTACAAAAGGGAAACTAGCTCTAATACCAATTGTAGGAGTCTAGGACAACACTGAGAGGGGGGGTGAATCAGTGTTGTGTAAATTTTTGCAACTAATTATAACTTTTAATTTACAAGACTCAGAAAGAGCAAGTCATCAATAAACTATTACACATATATGTATGAGCAAAACCACATAGAGATAAATCTTAACATAGAAGCAAATATACACATAGAAGGATATCATTGACACAAGAATTACTGGAGTGGAAAACCCTCTCAAGGTAGAAACACCACTCAAAACTACCTCACTGGCTTAACTGAAAATCATGCCTCACTGGCTGTACAAAATGTATCTAGGAGCACCAACTCCTTATGGAGCACCAACTCCTTATGGAGCACCAACTCCAATACCAATTAGAAGTACCCACTTCCTACACAGATATACCTCACTAGAAAACAAATAGGTTTGACTAACCTACAAGCTTCACTAGCTAATACAAGGCCTCACTGGAAAGCCAAATCATCAATTGAAGTAATAAACAAGATCAGAGGGACAATCTGTTTCCATTCAATTCTCAATTCATTCACATCTGCATAACAATTCATCTGATTATTACCTAGTATCATATTCTCATCTTTCTTTTCTCTTCAAGAGGATCTTGTAGAAAATATCTTTATTTCTATATGCAATTCCACACACACATTATGTCAATGTGAAGTTAATAAATATGAGATACCTCTCAACGTTCTGCAATATCATTTTCATATGACCTTTCATATTCCAAACTAAATAGCTTCTTTATTTTTGTTTCACTTTCACCTTCTGACCCTTGATATCTTCATAAACAATTCATCTAAAAACAATAGTAAGGTCAAATGAAAATCTTCAATAAAATTAATCAGTGCCCTGTAAGAAAAATCATCTTTTCAAAACTCTTAATCTTCTCTGCAAAACACATTCCCAAACTCTTGATCTTCTCTGCAAAAAACACATTTCCTTGATTGCAAAACAAAAAACAAATATTCTTCAAATTCTTTAATTTCATCTTGAATTCTCTTTGTCTTCTCCAATAAAAATTTATTTTCAATAATATCTTCTTCAAACCTTTCATCTCCTTCACAATTTCTTTACAAATTTTTTTTCATGTTCTGTGCAAAATGATCCTTCAAAAATTAAATTAATCTTCTCACAGCAAATCTTCACTAAATTCTTTAATGGCATGGGATAGAATTTAGAAATAGTTTTCTAAAAATATTGCATTTTCAAAAAAATCAACCATCTCCTATAAAGACTCCTTGAAAAACTCATATGTATTCTATAATGGATCTCACGCCTTTTAAAAAAAGAAAATAAAATAGAAATTAAAATAATTTCTAAACTTTCCCCACACTCTTCAAAGCTTTATATAAATAAAGCATTCCAACGAAAAATGCCTTTTTCCTTCAAAAAAATTAAGACCAATGTACTCCATGTAACATTGAGAAATTTCTTCTTTTGAAAGTCTTTTGCCGTAAAATTGTGCTCTACAAAAATTTCGAATGAAGAATAAACATTTTCCTTAAAGAAAATGTATCGAGCTCCCCAATGCTACACACAAACCCGTGTCATATACTTGGGCTAAACTTAGCCTTTAAACACCACATTTTGCAGATTTAAAACAACTTTAAAAATCAGGCATAAAGCATTCCCTTTCCAATTCATAATGCTTATTTGAATAAAAACAAACTCTCCCTATATTCTATGCTCCCCAAACAATTTGATGCCATTTTGCTTCGAATGAAATTTTAAGACTAACATTCCCACTTATATCGGGCTCTTGAAATATATACCATGCTCCTCTAAAAAGGCAATTCAATGCCTTAAATAAAAAATGGAGATCTTCATTTCATCAGTCTAAAAAAATTATTTTGCTTCCTTAAAAACATGGTCTATGAAACGTGCCCATATAATCCTCACCATCGGTATTGCTAGGAGAAACGGGCCGGTCCCCTATGAGTTTAAAGCACATAAGTTATAACCTACCTATTATAACAGGTCATCAAAGCAATAGAACATTAGGATATGGAAATATTATGCCACTATATATTTTTGTCTAAGGCATGATGCCACTGTGTGCCTCTACATATCTCACAACAACAAATGAAGACCAAATGCATACTGAGATCAAATGAGGTCCATACCATGTTATTTATACCAAGCCACTATCATTATGAAGACCATGCCACCAAACCACTAACCTCCAAGAAAAAATATAGACAAGGAAGATTTAACTTCTTAATACATACCTCTGCCATATAACATTCTCCTAATACAAGATACTAATTGCACATATGATCATGAACTTCATACAATGAAACTACAAACATTTCAACCCCCATGCAACTACGCTTGTTTGTATTAAGATCAACTCACAACTGAAGACTATGCCACTAAATACTGAGATCAAATGACCAAGCCACTACCACTATATGTCATTTGTATCACCCTGAGTTTTATATTCAATGAATCTTATCATTATATTCACAACTCCAACTGATATATGCATCTGTAAAGATCATGACAAATTGTGAACAGATATTTCACTGCAACTACACACAAGATGATGTAATCTTGATGATGTACTCCTATTCCTCCTGTTCAACAACAATGACAACTTTTCATCTCCAACTGAACACACTTTTGACATAAATGACAACTTGTCACCATCAGTTCATTCATAAACAAAGAAAAACTAAATGTCAAAGTTCTTTCAAGCTCACGTACACACATAACAAATGCCAAAGTTGGTTCAAACACACATACCACACAAAGTGAATACAAAAATTAATTTTTAAACACACACACAAACCACAAAGTGAATGTCTACATTAACTTCCCCTTCCTCCACACACAAACCACAAAGTGAATGCCTAAATTAAATTTGCCACATGTACACACAATTTACATAAATAGAAATTTCATATACCAATGTTCAAACATAATTCATTCATACAAATTTAGTACAAGAATGCATAAAAACTTAAGTTCAAACATTCCAAAATACAAACACACTCATAAAGTGAGTGCCAAATTTATAAAACATGGTAAAGTGCAAACACACAAACCGCACAAAGTGAATGCAAAAATTAAATTTCACATACACAATTCAAAATAAAAATATAAATGTATACTATTTAGTGATAGGCCTATAAATATTTGTGCCTATCGGCCATTTGATAGAACCTTTGGTGCTTTTACTAGTCCTTAAAACAATATCTCACTTGTCCTAGTTTTGTTTGGTAATATTATATTAAAATGTTTTGGCTGTTTAAATGAGAAACAAGCTGCTCGAAAACTTTTCCTGCAGATAAAAATGATGCATACATAAAATTCTACATGTCAAATCTCAGAATACTGAAGGTATTGAAAGTCTACTGTAATATGCTCCCCTGAGTGATTTGCTTTCCAACTGTTTTTTGACAAATATTTACCACTTTTTGTTGTGAATAAGGTGTGATGTTGCTATTGACTGTTTGACCATTGAAGTGGATGATATTTAAATAGAGTGTGTTGGAATATATGTTCCAACATTAATAAATGTAATAGTGAGCTATTATGCATGTAAACAGCTTGCCTATGTGCTGTTCACAATTTGTTAGATGTAGTTGTAGTTGTGTCAATAGTTGTTAGTGTGTTTTCAATTAGTTGAGTCTGTTGTCAAGTTAGATAGTAGATTTATAAGAAGTAGTTTAGTTAGTTTACTATTATAAATTGTAATCTCTTGTTCAATAATAGATAATTCTAAGTTACCTTTTTTGTCTTATCTATTGTTATCTTTTTTATTCAGAGTTTTCCAATATGGTATCAAAGCTAGTTTGGGTGTGACCACCATTAGAGTGCCCAAGAATATAGAGCCTATCTATTCTACTACATAGTCATTTAATTTCAGCTACATGCACATGTGGTAGAGAACAACTAAGTTTTGTTGTGATTTACTTTTTGTTTCCCATCCCTATTTTTCCACTGTTAAATCAGAGATTCATATTTGCTGTACTTCTCTTATGTGTGTTGATCTATATTGATCTACATCGAGCTATTGTTGTTGTCCATGTTGTAGATATAAGGAGATCTACATCTACATTAAAGCTAGTTATATTTTGCAAGCTGTTGTATTTGATCTAGGTGGAGGGATTTTTCTTGTGTCGCTTAGAGGAAGGGATTTCTGAGGTGATCACAACGGTTGAGAACATCATGCGAGTGGGTAAGGTAGACACTTTCTGTGTGAAAGTGTTGTTGTTGTGATTGGCTATACTAGTTGTGTGAAGAAGATGAATTCATAAATAGATGTTTAATAGTCTGAGATGCTTGTGGATTGGAGAAACTATACCTCATTGGCTTTATGAGACATGCATGTGAGGATTGGTGTCCAATGGTTCAGGGGAGATTTGAAATCTAGAAGTTCAACATCATACCTTTACGAGGGTAATGAGACACTTCATGTGCAAATGGTGTCCAATGATGTTGGGAACTTGGATAATAGCTAGGAGACTATACATGGAGTAGCTTGAAAAAATCTTACTGGTCCAGAACTCTTTTTTCAAAGAATAGCTTCTGCATATTGTATTACTTATTATTTATTTTATTAGTCAGTTTAATGTTGTAGCATTAAGAGGGGGTGTTGGAATATATGATCCAACATTAATAAATATAATAGTGAGCTATTCTACATGTAAACATCTTGCCTATGTGTTGTTCACAATTTGTTAGATGTAGATGTAGTTGTAGTTGTGTCAATAACTGTTAGTGTGTTGTCAATTAGTTGAGTCTGTTGTCAAGTTAGATAGCAGATTTATAGGAAGTAGTTTAGTTAGTTTACTATTATAAATTGTAATCTCTTGTTCAATAATAGATAATTATGAGTTTCCTTTTTTGTGTTATATGTTGTTATCTTTTTTATTCTGAGTTTTCCAATAGAGTGATAGGTCAATAGCAGGGAAGAAGGAAACCAAGGATAAAGAAACAACAGTGGATGGGAAAAATAGAATATGGTGAACTTTCCAAGCGTAAGGAGGCAGGCAGGATGACACATTTTTGGGAGCAAAATCTGCTAACTATTGGCTAAAAATCTTGTTCAAGTATTATTAAAATTTAAAAAATAGAATCCTTTTTATTGAATTTCTGTTTAATGGTCAGAGCAGTAATCCTTGTACTCCTCAAAAAAATTTCTTAGCTTTTCACTATATAAAATTAGGCTGATTACGGACTATTTTTTTATTGTCTTTTAAGTATTTTACCATGTATGCAAAAACAATGATCTTCTCTAATTACAATGCATGATGAATTCCAAGCTGCTGAAGAGGCTGTTAAGAATCTTAATGTATGCATAATCAATTGATGGTCTCAAAAGTAGTTGATTTCTAATAGGTGAGTAGATTCTCCTTGTTTGATCCTTAATGTTTATTTAATCTAAGGTCTCCTAGAGATGTTTTATATTATAATAAATGAAGTTCATTTATATCATAAAAGTGATATATCTTCATAAAAAAACCTGATGCTCCTATCAACTATTCAACTTCAAAAACTTCCTTCTTTATTGGCATGATTGGCCATTTGTATCCTTGTAGCTTTTTTTCAATCCAAGTTGACTTCTCCTCTAAATTGTTGTTGCTCCTAAAAACTTAGCAGCTTATCACAAATTTGCCTCCTTTCATCACTGGCAGTTCAATTCTCTCTTTTTTGATTGTTTCAACAACTGTGATGCCTTCTTTAGGTGGCTTCCCTTTTCTTATTCTCCTTTGTATTCAAAGATCTTCTTTGACCTCCTATGGTTGTGGTCACTTGACTTTCTTCTACATCTTTTTTCTCTTATGCTGACTCAATCCACGATCTTTGAAGAGAACCTCTTCCAGTGACTTTCAAGCCTGTCTTTGATCTCCCTTTAAAATCACCAATATCTCCTACAATGATTTAACTTTAGTGGACTTGTGCTCTAATACCACTAGGTTGGTGGTGGATGGAGGTGAACAAACACACAACACACAAATATGAAGACACATAAATGTAAGAATTGCTTAGAACTAGAAAGTTACAACCATCAAACTTGTATTACTTGATGAGAAAATGATCACAAGTTACCTCATTTTATAGAGGTCTTTACAAAGCATACTAGTACAATCCATTTCCTTCTAAAAATTTCCAACATGTCCAGCTCTATCTAGATACTTTCTAATTTGTTCCATCTTCTAGAAACTTACTTCTAACACTTACTAGTTACCACCATCATTTGTTCCATCTTCTAGAAACTTACTTCCACTTACTATTTTCCACCTTCATCTAGAATCTACTAATTACAATTTGTCTTTTTTTCTTAATTAAAAAAATATAATAATTAACTAGCATACTTATCTTGTAACATCCCGCCCCACAACCCCAAAGGGTAAGGGCCAAAAGAGGTCAAGAATTTTTTTTTGACATAAATGGATAACATACACAGATATGGTTGTTGATTCGATAGATCGACAACATACATGGCTAAGTATGGCCGAATGTACAACCCACAGGAGAGGACTAAATCTCTCTAAAGAAACATTAATAAACTATGTTCATTTTAAATGCCAACCCAAATGTTCCTATAACCCATACTAGATTATAAACATGAATCCACAAGCATCATAGTACAAGCATATCCGATACCCACACCAGAATCTATAAACCAAATAGGAAACATCTCATTTCTTCTCATTAACTTGCATGATTACATCTTCTCTCTTAAGAGAGTACAATTACATAAAAGAATATATAGTGCAATGGCATAGCCATGAGTAAGATATACAAGTACAATTACATAGTCCTGAATATGATACAATTACTGAAAAGGTACAACAATGGATAGGGTAACAAAGAGCGAGAACATCTCCAATCTAGTGCACCAAAAACCTATTCAATGGTCCCCAATGGCGGTGTCAATGCCTCCCAACCATGTGGACTCATACGAGACCACCCCACAGTGCTCAGAGGTAGTCAAAAGGGCCATCAAACACCAATTACACAAGGGGGACAACAAAATCACCTAGTTCATAAGGAGCAATTCATAAGCACATGGTAATCATACCAACAAAGGTACTACTCAAATATGAAGGGGGTGATAGGATAGGGGCATCAATAAGGAAGTAGATAAACTAACATACTCATCTCAAATTCACTTGTCTTTCCTAAACATATGAATCAAGTTTAGCTCTAATGGGTCAAACAAGTGAGCACTCATGCTCAATGTCACATTGGGAGCCACTTCTAAGCTCACTAAATCTACACCCATAACCATCAAGTACAACATGCATACCTATGCATCAAGCAAGCACTTGAAGACCCACACGAGGGTCATTACAGATTAACTCATCAGGGCATCAGTTTATGTTTTAGGCTGTGCCATAGTACTCGTTGAGCAGTCTAGGACTTAGGCTAAAAGGAACAACATGGTATATACCACAATCTAACGTTTTCTTTGTTTATGTTATAAATGTCCCTACTGTAGAATAGGATGAATTTCTTGCTAAATTATAGAAGACATGGGACCTTTGGGACAGTTCTGTGCTGAAATACTTGATTTTCATTTTATTATTTCACAATTATTTCTTCACAGTCACATCAAATGTTATGTGAAGTGTCCACCTTTAGTCTATAAAATCCATAAAAAGGGTTCTGATCTCCAATTAGTTGTATAGGACAATGCCAACTACTCACATTTGCCTTACGATATGGTTGATCTCTACATAATGATCAGGTACGTTGCCTCTTTACACAAATTTAGACAACACAACTAACTTTACCATTTAATGGTTTTTGCCTATGCCCTCTCACACAAATAATGACCAAGCATCTGCCAGACGTAATATTAAACAATATCTGAACATGCTTCTTTTTGTTTACCAAGTTGTGTAAACAAAATATCAAGATGGTTTTTAGCTTCCACAAAAAATGGTTTTGTGTGAAAAAAGAGTGTTCAAATACCACCTTGCAAAAGCATGCAAAAATTCTCTAAAGCAAGAATTGACCATCTCCAAAATCCACCTAACAAAAACCAAAGTCTAGAAAAACCTTGGAATTTAGACGTTCAAAGCTTGTGTTTCTATTATGATAGGCCATCTTAGATAAGTTAATGTAAATGTTGCAGCTATTCTTAGTTTTTTCTTTTTTTTTGTTTTCTCAGCATAATTAGTCTTCCTCTCCAAACAGAACAAAACCCAACACACACATACACACACACAATAAATTTCACAAGCATGTTGCTATTCTATTTTGTATTATGTATTGCATCTGGTGAACTAGACAAAGACATATTTTCTTTATATTTAACTTAGAGCAGATTCATGCATACCTATTGCTAGAATATTCATAGAGCTTTCCTCTAGGTGAGAAAATGATGAGGGTGACTTCTTTTTTTTTCCAATGAATGTGCAGCACACCTG
The DNA here is from genome assembly GCA_027924645.1 of Cunninghamia lanceolata. Lineage (NCBI taxonomy): Eukaryota > Viridiplantae > Streptophyta > Pinopsida > Cupressales > Cupressaceae > Cunninghamia > Cunninghamia lanceolata. The sequence goes on from BSBN01001048.1 coordinate 15,167,321, forward strand.
TAGAAGCTACACTAGATCAGATCAAATCTAGAGAAAGACACCCACTTGGTATATTTTTACCTACACTTGAGGCTAATCTATGAGCACATCAATTACCAACAACAATATTTTTTTTTGTGTATTAGGGAGGCCTAAAAGAAAAGACTATATAAGACAACCCAAAAATAAATAGAAATAGCTTATATATTCCACTTTCTAATCGCACTCCCCTCCTCTCATGAGCATTAATGAAAGTTCCTAGTAATAGGAGACTCCAAGATGCCCAAAATGAAAGGAAATAGACACCCAAACCCTAGGCATTTTTCTAGGGAGACCTCATGCCTCCAAGATGGGACTGTACGACCCTACTAAAGGCTACCACCAACATAAATCCACTTCAAATATATCTATTTTCTTTGATAAATCACTGTCCTCTATAATAAATATCTTCTCTATCCCAAATGCCTCAGAACTCAAGATTAAAACCCTATTCTATGCTAGGATTTCATCCATAGATTGGTACAGCCAGCAGACCTGAAATGAGTGCACCTATTACAAAAGGTCCATGTGCCTCATTATTAGTTTTTGTCTCTCTTTGTTCTATTAATGGGGCAATAGCTGGAGTAGAAGATGGTACAAATGTTGGCTACATGTGAAGCCAAGTTCCATTGTAACGGCTGGCTAGAGAATATCAGAGAATATTGGTTGGTGTAAGATTGCAATGTTAGATTTGGTTTCCAATTCAATAGATTGATAGCATTCATTCTAAACACCAAAGCAAATGTTCCTAATCCCATTTGATAAAAACATAAATCCATAAGCATAAAATATAGGCGGATCTAATACCCACACCAGAATCCATAAAGCAATAAAGGAACATCATATTTCTTCTCATTAAATACAATGATTACAACTTCTCTCCTAAGAGAGTTCAATTACATAACTGCATATACAATTACAATGATATATTCCACCATATGATACAAGTACAACAACATAGTCCTGAGTATGATACAATCACAAGAACATGGTCCTGAATATGATATAAGGGCTGAATGGTTACAATAGTTGAATGAAGTAATGGAAAAAGAGATCATCTCCAACTGGTGAGAGATCATCTCCAACTGGTGCTCCAAAACCTGTTTGCTAGTCCCCAATGGTGGTGCCAACGCCTCCCAACCATGTGGACTCCTAAGAGACCACCCCACCATACTCAGAGATAGTTACAAGGACCAAATGGATGAACAACAACAAGGGGATACAAGATGGCCAGCACTCACATCAGACACAGAGCAAACATGAAGAACAATGCATATAGCCAAAGTCATAATACAAACGTACTCATCCAAGTCATAGGTCGGGTACTACTCATGGCTGCTAAGGTGCTAGATACTAGAGTGTAATTATATGGAGTGTCATCATGTGTACCTGAAGGGATGGAACCACACGGAACCAAGTACTCCTCTCATGCATACGAGGAGACTCAATCTCACCTGAATCCATGCCCCGCAGATGTACGAATCGACACCCTGCAGACAGATAGGCCTTCTTGTTGCATCCTTAGCCTTTACAAGCACTCAAGGCCATGCACAAAGACTAATTATCTTATTATTTTTTTACCCCAATGTTTTCATTTAGTTATCACTTATTAATGTAACTCTGCTACTAGCTCCCTTGGTAGCCACTTGCCGGCCTTAGGCCCATAGAGAGTCACTCCAACAAACCACTCTAATGCCTGGACCTTGTTCATCTCGTTTGACTAAACGAGGAATCCAAAAAAAGACTAAAACACTAGTGTAGAATCTAGAATTAGAGGAATGTGATCTACAAGACAAAAGCTTTTGTAGATAGTGTAATTCATTGAAAATAGCCTTTTGCCAGTTAGATTAGTTTTGTAATAACTCCTGTGACCCTAGCTTGATCACTCTTCATAAGGGATAGCAAGGATATTATAAGACAAGCATGGAAAATGGCATTACAAGCCTCCTCACAGCCTAAATTTGCATATTATCTACCATATTTAGTATAGAAAAATAAAATGTTCAAAAGACTTGCGAAATGGAATTCTTAATCTTTCCTCCTACAGAATTCTCTTAGATCCCTATGTTGCAGATTTTCCTAATTAGAGTTTATGTGACCGAATTTCAATGCACAACCTAGATTGATATTACTATGGTATTTTAGTGTCATTTCATTCTTTAACTCAAGGAGAATGTTTTCCACACAGTTGGATGTTTAGTAGAAAAAGATCGTAATGGCCAAAACCAAACTGCTCGGTTTTCTTAAAAGAGTTGAACTAAAAAATATATCTGCAAAGAGAAGATCGACATATAGCAAAAGGTTTCAATGGAACTAGATCTCTTCATTTTCTATCATGCATCCTAGTTTTGTGTTTTCTATATGGCTACTCTCATTATATTCTCCATAATAATAGAATCCCCTATTTTATTTCAATAAAATTATAACTCAAAAACCACATGACCTTTCTTTAGAATCCCATTTGCCAAAGATAAGAAATCATTCTGCCTGAAAGAATTAAATTCCAGGAAAGGGCAATGAAAATTCCTTGCATTAAAATAAATTTGTTATATTGTTCAAAACAACAGATGGGTTTAGTTTTTCTGTGCTTAATGAAATTTCATCAAACATATTTTTTTGATTTTGTTTAATCGGTAGTAATGGGGTTTCAGTGTTTTTTGTGCTTGTATCCCCTTTTTTTTTCATGACCCAAATTATCTTTGGTATATTTGTCTTACATGCTTGTCTGATAAAAGGCATTGATCCATACGTTCAAAAAATAAAATTCAACTCCAGTTTAAACTACCTACCAAATTCAAACACAATTTCAATAAACTCCTCACTGATAGTAATCAAAATCATCAAATAGAGTAGATGTAACAGTAAGAGTAATTACTGGAAAGATCCAAGATAGGTAAATACCTCTTTAGCACTTGTACTCCCTTCTTCAGTTGGCAGATCATTCCCTAGCTCTTTTATTTTCCCTAATTTGTCATGATCTCTCCTTAAACTATTTCCTCACCTCTTCTAATTTGTTCATCCCTGTATTCTTTTTTGCTTCTTTTTTTTTGTTCTTCCTTCCCAATAGAGAGACTCACTCCCCTTTCACGTGATCCTCCTTCTTTCTTTTTGACTTGACTCCCAAAGCAACACATTTTTTCTTATCCTTCCTTCATCACTCACCCACTCAAAAGACATTTTCTCCTCTCGTAATAACTGCCTCTGTAGTTGCTCCCTGCAAGGCCATGAATTCTCTACCAAGAAAAAGATATTTTCTTGCCACCTTAGATGCTACGACCCCCTCACAAAACAAAAGAAACTTGGTCAACGCATGGTTGTTACATCCTACCCTCCTAGGACTAGGCTTACTCCTGGAAGCCTACAAATGCAAAGATGCATCTAAAGCACACACTAGACCGAGAACTCAATACAATCAAAGGAAGCCAAGGAGAAAAGTCTCAACAAATAGGCTGGCAAACTACACATGACCATAAGGTAATCCAGACGGTAAGACCACAACATGGGAACACTGCACTAATTGAGTGTAGTGGGCTAGGGTAGGTTATAGGCAATAGGGAATAGAGCTTGTGACTATCTCCAGTAACCACCATCGGGGATAATAAGAGTATGCTCAGGCCTGTGAATCCAGGCAGAGTTGATACTCAGTACCTGCAACACTTCAAGCACATGTCAAGGTACCTGTGCATATATATACATCATATAGCCAAAGAAACATCAATCATGTAAGCATGAAATCCATCATAAGTAATAATAATGTCCACATCATAATAGTATCGAGATTGCACATCACTAGTGCCAATACAAAATAATAACAAGATGTGTAATCCAAAAATAAAGTACATAGTCATCCAAGTCCATCAAGATAAGAAAAACATAATACAAACACAGGGGTCATTACATCCCCTAGAAGTCTGCAAAAAGTTATGGATAAAGGTCTCTCACCCTCGTCGCATCTTCCCAAGATGCTGAGGACTCACCATCAGGATCCCATTAGACCCTTACCTTCTCTATGTCCTGACCCCTGAGGGTCAACTTCCAATGCTGAAGGATGCGTACGGGTTCCAAAGAAAGCTACCTGTCTACCTCGACCTACAAAGCAGTCCAATCAAGAACATGGGTCACATTAGGAATATACTATCTAAGAACTAAAACATGGAACACATCATGGATGCATGATAGACTCGGTGGTAATGCGGGGCGATAGACAATAGGACCAATCCTCTCAATGATCTCAAAAGGTCCAACAAAATGAGGTGCCAGCTTTGAGCCTTTCCCATAATGGATGGGGCTCTTCCACAGATGAACTCTCAAAAGCACATGATCACCTACCAAGAATTGGGGATCCAACCTGCATGGCATCAACATACTTCCTCTACCGATCCTGAGCTATAGCCAACTACTCTCTGATCTGCACTACCTACTGCTCCATATCCTGAAGCATCTCTAGACCCAAAATAACTCGGTCCTCTAAGTGATCCCAACTCAACGGAGTGCGACATGGCCTACCATACAAGGCCTAGAAGGAGACATACTAAAAGAACTGTGATACCCATTGTTATAAGCAAACTCAACTAGGTAGAAATAGTCCTCCCAACAAGACTACTGATCCATAATGTACATCTGAAGCATATCCTCTAAGACCTAATTAACCTGCTCCATCTGTCCATCAGTCTCGGGATGGTATGCAGAGTTGAAATTAAGCTAAGCTTCCAAAGCATGCTGAAGAGAAGTCCACAAAGTTAAAGTGAACACTGGATCATGATCAGAAATGATCCTATGAGGAATACCATGCAGACACACAATATCCTCCATAAACACTCGAGCTATGGATGCTGTAGTGTAGGAAGATCTCATGGGTGAGAAGTGTGCCGCCTTGGACAACTTGTCCACTGTGACCATAATAGCATCATGACAACACGAAGATATAGGTAGCCTCACTATAAAATATAGAGATATTGTATCCCACTTCCATCCAGGGATGGAATGAGGTTGCAATAGTCCAGTTGGGTCTTGATGTTCTACCTTCACCCACTAACACTCAAGACACCGAGCCACAAAATTAGCAATATCTCGTCGCAAACCTATCCAATAATACAACTATCGAAGATCAGCATGCATCTTCATGACACTCAGATGAGCTAAATAGGGTGCACAATGGGCCTCTAATAAAACCAAGGAACGAAGATCACTAGAAGCTGGAACATAAATACGACCAAGATGTCACAAAAGTCCATCAAGCTCAAGTGAGAAACTAGAAAACCTACACTCAAGGACTCTCCCAGACTCAATCTCTGCTCTCACCTCCTGATACCAAGTATCTCTAGGAAGTGACTCCAAAATACGGCTCCGCAAATCCAATGCAAGAGATAAAGATGAAATCTCATGTCTCCTCTTGCTCAAGGCATCCATAACAACATTCTTCTTACCTGAATGTAGTGAACTTCAAAGTCATACTCATAGAGGAACTCCATCCAACGACGCTGCTAAGCATTCAAATTTGGTTGAGTGAAGATATACTGCAAATTGTGATGATCGCTATGCAAATCAAACTGATGTCCCAAGAGAAAATGTCTCCAATGCACAAGTGCATGGATGATAGCTACTAACTCCAAATCATGGGTAGGGTAGTTCAGCTCATGATCCTTGAGCTTACGGGACTCATATGCAATAACATGTCCCTCCTACATGAGAACTGCCCCCACACCCTCCAATGAAGCATCGGTGCACACTACAAAATCACCTGTAGGATCTGGCATTACCAAGATAGGTGGACTAGTTAGCCACTCTTTAAGAGCCTGAAACGCTAACTCACACAAATCTAACCACACAAACTTCTTCCCTTTCCTCTAAAGAGAAGTGATGTGATGGGCTACCCAAGAGAAATCTCTCACAAATCAGTGATAGTAACCTGCCAATCCAATGAAACTGAGAACCTCGGCCACATTCGTCGATGATGGCCAATCCACAATCACCTAAATCTTAGAAGGATCCACCAATATATCTTCTCCTAAGATGATGTGACCCAAATATCTCACCTCAGTTTGGAAGAACTCACAATTGGCTAAATTACCAAATAACTTATTATCCCGCAAGCACTGCAACACTTGCCATAAATGGCCTTCATGCTCCTCCATAGTCTTCGAATAAATCAAAATATCATCAAGGAACACAAGAACAAACTAGTCAAGTTAGGTGCAAAACGTCCCATTCATCAAACTCATGAAAACTGATAGAGCATTAGTCAACCTAAAAGGGACAACCATGAACTCATAATGCCCATAGTGTGTACGAAATGTTGTCTAATGAATGTCTGCCTCATGAATACGAAGATAACGGTATCTTGACTTCAGATCTATCTTGGAGAACACCTTGGCTCCCCTCATCTGATCAAACAAAACATCTATCCGAGGCATCGGGTACTGATTCTTCACTGTCACTTTGTTCAACTGGTGATAATCAATGCACAAGCGAAGAGATCCATCCTTCTTCTTCATGAAGATAACAAGTGCTCCCCAAGGGGATACACTAGGATGAATGAAACCCTTCTTTAGTAACTCCTCTAACTACAAATGTAACTCACCCAACTCCTAAGTAGTCATGTGATACAGTGCGTGAGAAATAGGCTCCATCCCATAAATGAGATCGATACAAAAGTCTATGTCACGCTTAGGCGACATACCTAGAATATCACTCTGAAAGACATCTGTAAACTCCTAAAGAATATGATGATCATCAAGAGATACCTCCTGAATCCCATCCCCAACAAGATCACTAACTGAAATAGTGAACATCTAACAACCTTTCTGCATGACACGCTTAAGCTACATAGCTAAAATCACACAGAGAGAAATGGATCTCTGAACCCCAACTAACTCAACACACTCCCCAACATCATCATCACACTGAATTGATGTATGTTGACAATCTATAGTGGCTAGGTGGGTCTCCAACCAATCCATGCCTAGAACAATCCCATAGGACCCCAAGGGCAACACACAGAGATCCACTATGGTAGTGAAGGTGCCCAAATCCAACATACAACCATGAACAAGGGAGTCTACAACCACCTTGGATCTAGTAGCTAACTCAACCTACCAACCAACATCTTGCCTTGCCACCACGAGTCCACAACACTCCATGAGAGAAGGAGAAATAAAAGAATTTGAAGCTCTTGAATCAAACAAGATAGATGTGGTAATCCCACATAACACACCTGAATACTTGACCACGGTACACTGATGCTCAGCTTAACAGTTATCAACTATTGCAAAAACTCTATGTGATCTATCAGCATCACCTACTGTAGGCTTTAAAGTAGCCTATCTCTAACTACCTCCAGCCACTGATCTCTGATGACATTGAGTAGCTATATGACCATGATGCCCACAAGCATAACAACCACCCTTGCTAAAACCTTAGCCTGAAAATGGTACACATGAATGCTGGGGTCCACCACCCCTAGAACTCTGCTGTGCACTCTAAAAACTCTGTGACAAACCACTCTACTTCCTACCCAAGAGCGATGACGTGAATGATCTCTAGCAAACAGAGTAGCAGGATTTTGCCCACTCTGCTGAGACTGAGCAGGCCTATGCCTCTATCGCTAACCGTGTCTAGGAGGTACAGTATGAGATCTAGATGGTCCAACTCCTTGACACTATGTACCCCAAGCAACTGATCCTAAAGAAGGGGCACTACTAATCTGAACACCTACTTGACCACCAAAACCTCTAGTCAAATGCTCCTCTATCAACCTCGCCTTCTCCATGACAACCTCTAAGGTCTTTGGCTCAAACATACGGACACCACCACTGATATGGGCATTCAAGCCCCTCATGAAATGTTGTACTAAGATTGGCTTATCATTAGAAATTCTACCATATTGCTTCATCTCAAAGAAGCGGTGCTCATATTCATCTACGGTCATAGTCAACTGACAAAGTTCATGGAACTCATTAGCATATCTTTGTTGATAGTAGTCTGAAAGAAATCATGCACGAAACCTCTCTAAGAATAGTCCCCATGACACAGAAGCAATATCTAGGTGAAGCTTCTGCTCCTCTACTCTCCACCATGTAGATGCAAAACTTCTGAGATGCATAATGGCACATCGAGCTCTAGTATTGCTACTATAAGGATGCATAGCAAAGCATCGATCAAGATTGACCAACCAAGTCTTTGCCTCGGTACCTGTACCAGAATCATCAAAAGTAGGGGGATGATCCCTAAGAAGTCCCTCATGTGACCTGCAGTAACACTGTCTCCATCCACCCTATCCCTCACAACAACTACTCTCGAATGATCTAGACTACAAGAATGCACACACTCAGATCCAGCATCCTGACCATCCTAATGAGAAGGGTGTGATTCTGCCTCATGAGATACCTCCTAACGAGGTCCTAATTGGTCCATAATCTGCTATAACAGAGCTAAAACCTAAGCACCCCCAAGCCCTTCAGCTTGATTCTCAACATGCAGTTCCTCCTAATGCTCACCCTGATTGCCCTGATTGCCCTAATTGGCATCATGCTAGGTGCTACGTCGAAGAACAATGGCTATACTTCTAATTCTGTCTCTGGCTCTACCCATAGGAGGCATTCTAAAGAAACAAAGAACACATCAAATAGATCATCACAAGGATGACCTATAAACCATACTAAGGCATGAAAGCATAACAACATGACTATAGAATAATATAACAAGCTCACGCCAAACATGCCAAACACAGCAAAACATAGAAAGCTCAAGTACGCTAGAGCTCATAGTGTGTTAACATGGGCTTTGATACCAGATGCAACATCCTGCTACGTGACCCTCGAAGGGTAAGAGCCAAAAGAGGACAAGATAATTTTTTTTTGACATAAGTGGACAACATACACAGATTTGGTTGCCAATTTGATAGATTGATAGCATTCATTTTAAACACCAAAGCAAATGTTCCTAATCCCATCTGATAAAAACATGAATCCATAAACATAAAATTTAGGTGGATCCGATACCCATACTGAAATCCATAAAACAATAAAGGAACATCACATTTCTTCTCATTAAATACAACGATTACAACTTCTCTCCTAAGAGAGTTCAATTACATACCTGCATATACAATTACAATGATATATTCCACAATATGATACAAGTACAACAACATAGTCCTGAGTATGATACAAGGGCTAAATGGTTACAATAGTTGAATGAAGTAATGGAAAGAGAGATCATCTACAACTGGTGCTCCAAACCCTATTTGTCGATCCCCAATGGTGGTGGCAACACCTCCCAACCATGTGGACTCCTAAGAGACCACCCCACTATGCTCAGAGATAGTCACAATGCCCAAACAGATGAACAACAAGGGGATACAAGATGACCAGCACTCACATCAGACACAGAGCAAACATGGAGAACAATGCATAGAGCCAAAGTCATAACACAGGTGTACTCATCGAAGTCATAGGTCGGGTACTACTCACAACTGCTAAGGTCCTAGCTACTAGAGTGTAATCATATGGAGTGTCATTATGTGTGCTTGAAGGGATGGTACCACACAGAACCAAGTACATCTCTCATGCAGATGAGGAGACTCAATTATGCCCAAATCTACGCCCCACAGACAGATGACTCGACACCCGACAGATGGATGACTCGATGCCCCACAGATGGATGACTCAATGCCCCATAGATAGATAGGCCTTCTCATTGTATCCTTAGCCTTTACAAGCACTCAAGGCCATGCACGAGGACTAATTATCTTATTATGTTTTTACCCCAATGTTTTCATTTAGTTATCACTTATTAATGTAACTCTGCTACTAGTTCCCTTAGTAGCCACTTGCCCCGGGCCTATAGAGAGCCACTCCAACAAACCACTATAATGCCTAGACCTTGTTCATCTCATTTGACTAAATGAGGAATCCAAAAAAAGTCTAAAACACTGGTGTAGAAATTAGAAATAGAGGAATGTGATCTATAAGACAAAAGCTTTCGTAGATAGTGTAATTCATTGAAAATAGCCTTTTGCCAGTTAGATTAGTTTTGTAATAACTCCTATGACCACAGCTTGATCACTCTTCACAAGGGTTAGCAAGGATATTATAAGAAAAGCATGGAAAATGGCATTACAAGCCTCCTCACAGTCTAAATTTGCATATTGTCTACCATATTTAGCATAGCAAAATAAAATGTTCAAAAGACTTGTGAAATGGAATTCTTAGTCTTTCCTCTTACAAAATTTTCTTAGATCCCTATGTTGCAGATTTTCCTAATTAGAGTTTATGTGACCAAATTTCAATGCACAACCCAGATTGATATTACTATGGTATTTTAGTGTCATTTCATTCTTTAACTCAAGGAGAACGTTTTCCACCCAGTTGGATGTTTAGCAGAAAAAGATCGTAATGGCCAAAACCAAACTACTCAATTTTCTTAAAAGAGTTGAACTAAAAAAATATATCTGCAGAGGGAAGATCAACATATAGCAAAAGGTTTCAATGGAACTAGATCTCTTCATTTTCTATCATGCGTCCTAGTTTTGTGTTTTCTATATGGCTACTCTCATTATATTCTCCATAACAATAGAATCACCTATTTTATTTCAATAAAATTATAACTCAAAAACCACATGACGTTTCTTTAGAATCCCATTTGCCAAAGATAAGAAATCATTCTACCTGAAAGAATTAAATTCCAAGAAAGGGCAACGAAAATTCCTTGCATTAAAATAAATTATCTTGTCCTCTTTTGGCTCTTACCCTTTGGGGGTCATGTAGTGGGATGTTACAAACTAACACAAAGTATTTTCATTAAAATAATTGTAGAGTAAACAAGTGCCACGTAGCGGCCAGTACCTACCTTGTAGTGTCGTTATTATAATCTAATTTGGTAAAAATAAAATAGGACTAAAATATTTCCTTAACTATAAAACTAAACTTTACAAAGCCTATTAAATAACACAAATATGTTGAATTTATGATCAGATATAAAAAGATAAATTTAATTTAAGTCCAGACACATTAACACAACATATTCCCTGGGAAAATGCTCCTCCTCAAGAGAGAAAAACCCAGCCAATAATTTCTCTTATATTATAGAATAGATAATGCAAAAATCTGATTTACAAGCAATATGACAATATGCTAAAGGTGATTGAATTCTTCTCCAAGTGCTAATTCTGCCTTCAATCAAACTCAATCTGTTGTAGAAGAAAGAACCTTTTGTGTATAATCAAATGACGAATATTGCATGTGTATAAATAAGTAATTGTGGCGCCTCTTCATGAATGGGGTGTGACTCCTCATCTACAGAACATCAACACTCCCTCTTAGCTAGGGAGATATCTTTCCAGATACCCATGTCATGAAGTCTCTCAACATGACACTCACAATGACTACACCCATTAGTGAGAAGAATTTATGATCACCTCATCGTGATGTCAACCACTATGGTTACTACCATATGTGGAGAATCAACATATCACCTCATTGTGATATTAACCATCATGGCTGCTCCCATGTATGGCATATGTACATAAGTGCCCATCATAGAATCATGATGTCATCACCTCATTGTGACGTTCACCATGGCTACTCCCAGAGGGTGAAAAGCACAAGTACAAAAAAATCATCATGGACTCTCTCATGTGATGTTGTCATGGAGTCACACTCATGACATCCACCATGGCTACTCCCAGCAGGTGGAACTAAGGACTCTCACCTCAAATCTCTCTCACAGAGAGAAATGCATTAACAAGGGCTTGCACCTCAAATCTCTCTCATAGAGAGAAATTTATTAACAAGGGCTTGCACCTTAAATCTCTCTCACAGAGAGAAATGCATTAACAAGGGCTTGCACCTCAAATCTCTCTCATAGAGAGAAATGCATTATAGTACATCTCAAGAAGTCACTAATAGTGAGACTCCCTCTCAGCAAGGGCTTCATTCTCCACAACTCCAAGAGGCTTGGTGAGAATGTCTGTCGTCTGCTCATCAGTGCTAATATATTCCAATTGGATTGCTTTCGTCAATACCATATCTTTGATATGCTGATGATGGCATGGTTCAGTGGTTAAGTCACTCAGGATGTAGTGGCGGCCACCAAAGTTCAAACCCCCGTTGGGCCAACGAGCTTGCAAGGCTTTACGCCTTCACTAGGCCAATGAGCTCACGAGTTTAAAGTGTTCTTCCTAGGGGATGAGGTCCCCCAGTTGTGGCCTCACCGGTTCATTGCTCTGGGCAAAAGCATTTGCGTGGAGCCGGAGGGTGTGTCGCACCAGCATCACCGGTCACGTTAAAAAGTTTACCAGGCACATTTAAAAAAAAAAATACCATATCTTTGAAATAGTGGTATTTGATCTCAACATGTTTAGTTTTGTCATGAAATAGCGGATTGACAAAAAGATTCACACAGCTTTGATTATCACAATGAATGACAGTTGACTCCAATGATTGTCCAAACAATTCTGCAAGGAGCTTTTGAAGCCACACTGCTTCTTGAGCTGCCACACAAGCTGTAATATACTCGGCCTCTGCGGTGTTCAGTGCCATTGACGATTATTTGCTGCTACACCAGGATATCATCGTAGACCCCAAACTGAAGCAACATCCAGAGGTGCTCTTCCGATCAGTAACACACCCTACCCAATCAGAATCAATTTATTCATGCGGCTTCAAGTCTATACTAGAAGAATATCTCGAGCCATACCCAATTGTACCATGTAAGTATCTTAGGATATGTTTTCTTGCGACTAGATGTATTTGCCTTAGTTTAGACATGACCTAAGTGTACTCACTACATAGAAAATATCTGGTCTAGTATTAACTAGATAGATCAATGATCCAAACAATTGTCTGTACATAGTAGGATCCACCAGATCTGAACTAGCTGTAGCCTCTTTTAACTTCAACAAATTTGTCTCCATCGGTGTAGACATGGACTTGCAATCCATCATACCAAATCTCTTCAAGATGTCAATAGTATACTTTCCTTGACTTAGAATGATCTCATCTAGCTTATGCCATACTTCTAAACCAAGGAAGTAATGCAAAAGACCAAGATTCTTCATTTCAAATTCTGAAGCTAACTCCTTCTTGCACTTGATAATGAGGTGATCTTCTCCAGTAATAAGTAGATCATCAACATAGAGAACCAATATTAATGCTTCACCATGAATTAGCTTGAAGTATAGGTTTGAATTAGCATCATTCTTGGAGAAACCCAAGCTCATCAGGTATCAATCAATTCTTTCATACCAAGCACAAGGAGCCTGCTTAAGGCTGTACAAAGCCTTCCTCAGCTTGCAAACATGAGACTCCTTCCCATAAACCTCAAAGCCATCAGGTTGCTCAATATATACCTCTTCCTCAATTACACCATTTAGAAATGATGTCTTCATGTCCATTTGGTGTATCTTCCATCCTTTAAATGTTGCAATAGCAATGATGGTCCTGATGGATGTATAACGAGTAACTGGAGCAAAGGTTGCCTCATAATCTACTCCCTCTTTCTGAGAGACTCCTCTAGCCATGAACCTAGCCTTGAACTTCTCAATGCTCCCATTAGCCACATGCTTGATCTTGAAGAGCCACTAAGAAGAAACAATAGATTTTCCTTCAGGTCTAAGTATGATGTTCCAAACATCATTCTTGAGGATGGATTGATACTCTTCAGCCATAGCATCTCTCCATACTTGCTGACTAGTAGCTTCCTCCTTTGAATTGCCATGAAGGCAATACACAATTCTTTATCAATGGTGGTAGCCTCAATATAATTGATATAGTCAAATTTTAAATTCTCCAAAATTCTCCTAAATAGCTTCTGAACTATTTAGGACCTTCGACACCTTACACTGGCATTACAACTTAACCATCAAATCTTCATTATACATACATGTGCCATGATACCTGTGCAATTGCCATGGTATACATCAATGGCAGTAGTTTCTCTTGTGTCCCTTGTGTCCTTCTTGAAGACAAATCCCAAAATTGCTATCTTCTTGCTAGCAATAGTATTGAACATGGATGAAACCCTATTCACAAATCTAGATTTTTGGTAGTCATTGATGTGCACAAGCTATTTCCAGAAGTGGACAACCTCTACTAGGCCATTGCACTCACAGATGTAGACCAGGTTCAAAATATCTTTCTGAAAGGACCCGCCAAAGCCTACACTGGCATTCAAGAATCTAGATCTTATGCGTGAGTTTTTCCCCAAAGCATATGCAACCTCTGGGTGCTGAAAAGAAGTTGAGTCCACTTTTTGGCCAAAAAGTGGAAGTGTTTTCCATGATTTTCAGAACTTGTCACATTTGACCTCAAAATTTGAAGCACTTAGAGATGGTATCTTGGATAAAGTCACTAATCATAAAATGTAGTACTCAGAGTCTAGTTTCTAAATATGTAATTTATTTGAATACCCAGATAATACAAATTGATTTTCAATAGGCGTTTCTAAAAACTACTATTTAAAAGTCACTTTTTTTACTACACCATGCACGTGTATGTCATCCACATTTTGACCTAAATAATCATATTTTTCTAAATCCTTTTGGGAAAATATTTATAACTCACTTAGGCATGTTTTCCATATTTTGTTGTAATTTTCTATCGAATAGATTTTTTTTTGTTAATTTTTTATTGGCCATATTTGGTGTTCTGAAAAATCGTCGTGTACGTCATGCATAAGATGACCTAAACTTATCATTTTTTGAATTTTTTTTTCAAATTGAAAAGAATTGTCTGAAGTATGTTTTTGTACAATTTGTTTTTCAAAAAATTATTTTAATAAAAAATTATTAAAATACTAAAAAACTCCAATAAGTCAAGTTTATGGACTTGTTTCATCATAAATTAATTGAAAAATAGAAAAGATAATTTAATTGTAAAATAAATTATATATTTGGAATCTACATTGTCTCATCTATAATGGGTTTTAATTTTGTCAAAAAAATCTTTTAAAAAAGTCATCAGCCATATTGCCAAAGTCCATTTCTTCAAAAATTTTGAAACTTTTTGTTTAAAAAATAAATAATAAATACAAAAATATGTCCAAAACTAAAAAAATTATATAATTTAAAAGTAGACATTTTCATCTCTAATGGGTTTTAACTTCATCCAAAAATTCTAACAAAACGTTTGTTAGCCATATTGGCAAAATCCATCATTTCTGAAAATATTTTGCACTAAGACTTCCACTAAATGTGGACCCAACTTCTTGCACTTACCCCTCTGTCGCATCAACACCAATGGCCTCATAGAGAGCTGACATGGCATTAATGGATGAGATCTGCTAAGCTAGGAAGGCATTAGCTGCCAGCTTGGACAGTTCAGCAGACCAGAGATTCATGGTAATGATGCTGTCCTGTGGGACCCAGTGGGCATAAACTGCTGTCAGAGCTGATACAGCCTTTTGCCCCATCAGCAGTTTCATGGCCCCCAATAAGGACCCTATCTAGCTGCATCAGGTCCTCCATTGCAGCTCCCTCTACAAGAAACTCTAGATTCGAGAGGATATAAAAGTGGATCCCCTTGTTGTTGTGGGTCAAAATCTTTTCAATCGCCTCTGTTGTTTTAACAGGCATGATTGATTTCTCGATGGTGATCTTGTCAGACTTGGAAACATCAATGATCATCTGCATGGCTGATTCCCAGTAGGTCAAATCCGTGGCCTTGCTGGTGCCTAGGCCATGGGTTTTGGTGGGCGTGTTAATAGAGATGAAGACAATCTCTACTTTAGAGACATGTTTCACGACTTGGGAGCTGAAGAAGAGATTACAGCCATGGCAGGCCTTCACCACATCATCCAACTTAGATTCAAATATCAGGAGGCACTCCAAATCTAACATGAAATCTCCAACAATGAGGTGATATCTGCAATGAAAAGATATCTCAAATGCTCTATGAATCTTTAAAGTTTAGAGAACAAAGTCTTTATCTTCAACTATATTTGATCTTGATCTTTCTTAAACCCTCTCTGATACCATGTTAAATTTATGATTAGATATAAAAATAGAAATTTAATTTAAGTTTAGACACATTAACATAGCATATTCCCTAGGAAAACCCTCCTTCTCGATGGATAAAACCCAACCAATAATTTCTCTTATATTATAGAATAGATAATGCAGAAATCTGCTTTACAAGCAATATGACAATATGCTAAAGGTGATTGAATTCTTCTCCAAGTGCTAATTCTGCCTTCAATCAAACTCAATCTACTATAGAAGAAAGAACCTTTTGTGTATAATCAAATGACAAATATTGCATGTGTATATATAAGTAATTGTGGTGCCTCTTCATGAATGGGGTGTGACTCCACATTGAGTCGCCTAGAAATCTCCCATTGCTACAAAAAATCAACAAAATATTTCCTTAAAATGTAATAATACTAATACTATTATAATTTAAAATGCATTAAATATTGTAAGTTTGAAGAATAAAATATAAAACTAAACTTTACAAAGCCTATTAAATAACACAAATATTTCCTTAAAATGTAATAATACTAATACTTTTATAATTTAAAATGCATTAAAATATTGTAAGTTTGAAGAATACAATAAAAAATGTAATAACATGGCAAAATATTTTTCGTGATATTGTAGATTTTTAACTTTTGACTAAATAAAATTGATTTCCTAGATTTTTAACTCTTGAGTAAATAAATTTGTAATCCCAAAAATAATATAATTTCATAAAATAAAATGTGTAGAACCCTAACCCTAGTTGGGTGTGGAGAGATTTGAAATGTCTGCCTAAGATATTAAAATGTAATAATATTAAATACTATTACAATTTAAAATACATTAAAATATTGTAAGTTTGAAGAATAATTACACAATATAATAACAATAATGTATTCATATTTAGATCACTATAGTATTTTATCTTAATCACTTAATTTTGTTGAAGTAATAACAGTAAGTACTTTTAAGAAAATAATTTTAATTATTTTAATTAATTTAATATTGTGGTTTAGTAATAATTTTTTCTAATAAAGAATTGTTTATCATTTCAAATTTGTAATTATTATATTTTCAAAACTAAATTTAATTTAATTTGGTAAATAAAATTGAAATCTCAAAAATAATTTAATTTGGTCAAAATAAAATAGCACTAAAATATTTATTTAGCTATAAAACTAAACTTTACAAAGCCTATAAAATAAAACAAATATTTTCTTAACTATAAAACTAAACTTTACAAAGCCTCATATTAAAATGTAATAATATTAATACTATGATAATTTAAAATACATTAAAATATTGTATATTTGAAGAATAAAATAAAAAAAGTAATAAATTGCAAAATAGTTTTCATGATACTATAGATTTTTAATTTTTTAGTAAATAAAATTGAAATCTTAAAAATAATCTAATTTTATAAAATAAAATGTGTGGAATCCTATATTTTTAATAGTATTATTAATATTAAAACTTAACTAGTGGGAGACAAAATTTGTGTTTATAATTTGTTTACTTGCTACATCTTCCCCTCAAACCAAAATTCTCTTCACATTTATAGCTTTTTGTTGCACTCTCTAACAATCCGCAGAGAAGAGGTCCTTTTTTTTTAGCCAATGACAATACAGATAAATCATTTTTCAATAATTTTTTGTTAAAAATTTATCATGTTGACATAGGAAAAATACAAATTTAAATCAAATTTACCCAACAACAAAAATAATCCTATCTTTTGATTAGTTTACAATCAATAGATTAATAACTAGATAAGTGTGAACTCATTGCAATAGTACTAGTGAAGGTAGGTACTAATTAAAAAACCAAGAAATTAAATTTGATTGTGCAGAAAACAAAGTAAAATCCTAACAAAATATAGTTATAAAATATTAGGATTAAACAACAATGAGAGAAAAAATAAATAAATTTTATTCTGCAAAGACAAAAGAAGTATTTGTTTAGTTATAGGACTAAACAACAATGAGAGAAAAAATAAATAAATTTCATTCTACAAAGACAAAAGAAGTATTTGTTTAGTTATAATTTTTTTTTGTTGATTAGGTATTGGTTGTATAGACAAATTGCATTCCAATAATTGAAAATTTATTTTTTCAAGAGTGTTGAAATGTCTTGGTAAATAAAATTGAAATCTCAAAAATAATAAAACTAAACTTTACAAAGCCTATTAAATAACACAAATATTTCCTTAAAATGTAATAATACTAATACTTTTATAATTTAAAATGCATTAAAATATTGTAAGTTTGAAGAATAAAATAAAAAATGTAATAACATGGCGAAATATTTTTCTTGATAATGTAGATTTGTAACTTTTGACTAAATAAAATTGAAATCCTAGATTTTTAACTCTTGAGTAAATAAATTTGAAATCCCAAAAATAATCTAATTTTATAAAATAAAATGTGTAGAACCCTAATCCTAGTTGGATGTGGAGAGATTTGAAATGTCTGCCTAAGATATTAAAATATAATAATATTGAATACTATTACAATTTAAAATGCACTAAAATATTGTAAGTTTGAAGAATAATTACACAATATAATAACAATAACATATTCATATTTGAGATTTGAAATGTCTGCCTAAGATATTAAAATGTAATAATATTGAATACTCTTACAATTTAAAATGCATTAAAATATTGTAAGTTTGAAGAATAATTACACAATATAATAACAGTAACGTATTCATATTTAGATCAGTAAGTATTTTATCTTAGTCACTTAATTTTGTTGAAAATAATAGTAAGTACTTTTAGAGAACATAATTTTAACTATTTTATTTAATTTAATTTGGCAAAAATAAAATAGCACTAAAATATTTACTTACCTATAAAATTAAACTTTACAAAGCCTATTAAATAACACAAATATTTTCTTAACTATAAAACTAAACTTTACAAAGCCTGCATATTTGTATTATGTGGAGAGCTCTGGCCCTAGTTGAGTGTAAATGTCTACTTTAGATATTAAAATGTAATAATATTAATACTATAATAATTTAAAATGCATTAAAATATTGTATGTTTGAAAAATAAAATAAGAAATGTAATAACATGGCGAAATATTTTTCATGATACTGTAGATTTTTAACTTTTTAGTAAATAAAATTGAAATCCCAAAAATAATCTAATTTCATAAAATAAAATGTGTAGATCCCTATATTTTTAATAGTATTATTAATATTATAACTTTATCCTTTTGACAAAATGTAAAAAAATAAATTCATAAAAACTGATGATTCTTTCCTCTCATAATTATCGTCATCCATTTAGGCATGACTTAACTAGTGGGAGACAAAATTTGTGTTCATAATTTGTTTACTTTTCACATCCTCCCTTCAAACCAAAATTCTCTCCGCATTTATAGCCTTTTTTTCAGCCAATGACAATACAGATAAATCATTTTTCAATAATTTTTTGTTAAAAATTTATCATGTTGACATAGCAAACGTACAAATTTAAATCAAATTTACCGGACAAGAAAAATAATCCTATCTTTTGATTAGTTTAAAATCATTAGATTAATAACTAGATAAGTGTGAACTCATTTCTATAGTACTGGTGAAGGCAAGTACTAATTAAAAAACCATGAAATTAAATTTGATTTTGATTAGGTATTGGTTGTATAGACAAATTACATTCCAATAATTGAAAAAATAACTTTTGAAGAGTGTTGAAATGTCTTGCGTAAATGAAATTGAAATCTCAAAAATAATCTAATTTGGTAAAAATAAAATAGAACTAAAATATTTCCTTAACTATCAAACTAAGCCTATTAAATAACACAAATATTTCCTTAAAATCTAATAATACTAAGATAATTTTGAAGAATAAAATAAAAAATGCAATAACATGGTGAAATATTTTTCGTGATACTGTAGATTTTTAACTCTTGAGTAAATAAAATTGAAGTCTCAAAAATAATCTAATTTCATAAAATAAAATGTGTAGAACGCTAACCCTAGTTGGGTGTGGAGAGATTTGAAATGTCTTCCTAAGATATTAAAATGTAATAATATTGAATACTATTACAATTTAAAATGAATTAAAATATTGTAAGTTAGAATAAAATAATAAAATAAAAAATGTAATAACATGACGAAATATTTTTTGTGATACTGTAGATTTTTAACTTTTGACTAAATAAAATTGAAATCCTAGATTTTTAACTCTTGAGTAAATAAAATTGAAATCCCAAAAATAATCTAATTTCATAAAATAAAATGTGTAGAACCCTAACTGTATTCATATTTGAGATTTGAAATGTCTGGGTAAGATATTAAAATGTAATAATATTGAATACTATTACAAGTAATAATATTGAATACTATTACAAGTAATAATATTGAATACTGTTACAATTCAAAATGCATTAAAATATTGTAAGTTTGAACAATAATTACACAATATAATAACAATAACGTATTCATATTTAGATCACTATAGTATTTTATCTTAACCACTTAATTTTGTTGAAGTAATAATAATAAGTTGTAACAACCCTTTTGAGATGCTAGCATTGAGAGTCGGTGGCTCTTAAATGCATAAAATGTCTATTTTTTTGGTAGAGAATTAAATGTCTATGCAGAGTGCGACTGCAGAGAAGATAAGGTGGGAAAATATCTCTTGGAAAGTCAATCAATGCATTTTGGGAGGATAAGAGAGGACGGAGGAGAGGAAAGGAAAACACACAAAGAAGATTGAGAAGAGAGTAAACGCATTGTTTTGGAGAGGAAGAAAAAAAAAAAAAAGGTAGAGAACGAAGGTAGATTAGAATAGGTAGATGATATAGTTTAAGGAGAGGTAGTGACAGAGGAGGAAATAAAAGAGTTAGGGGATGGATTTTTACCCATCAAATGGCAGGGGTTGAGATGCGCTGAAGGGAGTGCAAGCTAACCCATTTTGCCTTAAACATAATATGTACCAGAAACATATTTCAATGCAAGATAGTTACATTTCCTCTTTCCTTGGACTATTTTTTTTAATGCGGAACCATTTCCTTGTTTCCTTGATAAAGGGGTTTACACATAAAGATCATACATTGTCTAATTTAAAAACCTTTTTTTATAATCAAAGGGTTTGAATTTTATAGAGGATAAAATGTGGTAGCCATGCAAGAAAACTGGGTAGTCACAACTACATCTCACAACTGTCATCTATGCTTTAATAGATTAACAAAGGTTGTGGAATTTGGCTTTATGCCAACCAATTGCACTTTCCTGAAAGTTTTTAAAGCCTTTTCTATAAACCCATTTTGTGCACATCCTACAACTGTCATTTGTCAAACAGCCCACATGCTTTGTCTTTGCTGCCCCAGGCAGCATGGGTGCTGGCAAAGGTTAGGAATTGGGGTTTAAACCTACCAATAGTATTTCCTTCAAAGTTTCCATATACTTTTCAACAAATCCATTTTGTACACAACCTGCAATTTCTATAGTCCATGTGACCGTATTCTTGAGGCATACTACCAAACAAATCGTGCCTTGTCTATCTTCAACTCTTTGCACACATGTATACCGAGCGCTGGCAGCTACAACATCTACCTGTGTTGTGTATTAAAATTGGTCACATAAACCCTATTTGAGAAAAATCTACAACCCAAGGATCTAAGGGAACTACTGTAATGGAAAAAAAATTAAGATTTCCTTTATGTGAACCTTTTCAATATTTTATTATATTATTATCTTAAACATTCCTATTTTTGTTATGTCAAACATGGTAGACAATATGCAAAATAGGCTATGAGAAGACTTGCAATGCCTCTTACCATGATTTTTCTATTATCTGTGCATACCTTGTGAATCGTGGCCAAATTGGGGTCACACTATTACCCCAAGCTTTTGTATTATAGATCATATTTTTCATCTTTACTATTTTAATTTTTAACTTAGTCTTTAGTCATTTTGGATTCCTCTTTACTATTTTAATTTTTAACTCAGTGTCTTTAGTCATTTTTGATTCCTCGTTGGTTACATGAGATGATCTAGGTCTAGGCATTAGAGTGGTCATTTGGAGTGGCTCTCTACGGGCCCGGGGCCCGTAAGTGGCTGCCAGGGGAACTAGTAGTAGAGTTACATTAATAAGTGATAACTAAAACTAAAATATTGGGGTAAAAACATTAAAAAGATAATTGAACCTCGTGCATGGCCTTGAGCACTTGTAAAGGCTAAGGATGCAATAAGCATTGAGTCATCTGTCTGCGGGGCATGGATTCAGGCACGATTGAGTCTCCTTGTCTATATGAGAGGTACTTGGTCCCGTGTGTACCATCCCTTCGAGCACACATGATGACACTCCATATGATTACACTCTAGTATCTAGCACCTTAGCGGTCGTGAGTAGTACCCGACTTATGACTTAGATGAGCACCTATATTATGACTTTGATTGTATGCACTGTTCTCCGTGTCTACTCTGTGTCTGATGTGATTTTTGGCCATCTTGTAGCCCCTTATTGTTGTTCATCCGTTTGGGCCTTGTGACTATCTCTGAGCATAGTGTGGTGGTCTCTTAGGAGTCCACATGGTTGGGAGGCATTGCCACCACCATTGGGGACCAGCGAACAGGGTTTGGAGAACTAGTTTGAGATGATCTCTCTTTCCATTACTTCATGCAACTATTGTAACCATCCAGCCCTTGTATCATACTCAGGACTATGTTATTGTACTTATATTATATTCTAGAATATATCATTGTAATTGTATATGCAATTATGTAATTGAACTCTCTTAGGAGAAAAGTTGTAATCATTGTATTTAATGAGAAGAAATGTGATGTTCCTTTATTGCTTTACAAATTCTAGTGTGGGTATCAGATCCACCTATATTTTATGCTTATGGATTCATGTTTTTCATTAGATGGGATTAGGAACATTTGCTTTGGTGTTTAAAATAAATGGTATCAATCTATCGAATTGATAGTTGAACCTGTGTATGTTGTTTACTTATGTCAAAAAAAATTTTTATCTAGTCTCCTTTTGGCTCTTACCCTTCAGGGTTACGTAGTGGGATGTTACATCTAGTATCAAAGCCCATGTTCACACACTGGGAGCTCTGGCGTACTTGAGCCTTCTATGTTTGGCGTGTGTGGCACGAGCTTGTTATATTGTCCTAGAGTCATGCTATTATGCTTTCATGCCTTAGTATGGTGCTTAGGTCATCTTTGTGATGATCTATTTTCATGTGTTCTTTGTTCCTTTAGGATGCCTCCTAGGGGTAGAGCTAGAGGCAGAGTTAGAGGTATAGCTACTGTTCTTTGACGTAGCACCTGGCATGATGCCAATCAAGGTAATCAGGGTAATCAAGGCAATCAAGGCAATCAGGGTGAGCGTCAGGAGGAACCGCATGTTGAGAATCAAGCTGAAGGGCTTGGAGGTGCTCATGTTTTATCTATTTTATAGCATATTTTGGACCGATTAGGACCTCGTCAGGAGGTATCTCATGAGGCAAAGTCACACCCTTCTCGTCAGGATGGTCAGGATGCTGGAGCTAAGCATGAGTGTTCTCGTAGTCTAGATCATTCGAGAGTAGTTATTATGAGGGATAGGGTGGATGGAGATAGTGTTACTATAGGTCACATGAGGGATCTTCTTAGGGCTCATCCCCCTACTTTTGATGGTTCTAGGACAGGTATCGAGGTAGAGACTTGGTTGATCGATCTCGATCGATCATTTGCTATGCATCCTTATAGTAGTAATACTAGAGTTCAATGTGCCATTATGCATCTCAGAAGTTTTGCATCTACATGGTGGAGAGTAGAGGAGCAGAAGCTTCAGCTAGACATTGCTTCCGTGTCATGGGGACTGTTCTTAGAGAGGTTTCGTGCATGATTTGTTTCAGACTACTATCGACAGAGATGTGGTGATGAGTTCCATGAACTTTGTCAGTTGACTATGACAGTAGATCAGTATGAGCACCACTTCTTTGAGCTGAAGTAATATGCTAGCATTTCCAATCATGAGCCAATGTTAGTACAGCATTTCATCAGGGGCTTGAATGCCTGCATCAGTGGTGGTGTCTGTGTTTTTGAGCTGAAGACCTTAGTGGTTGCCGTGGAGAAGGCGAGGTTGATAGAAGAGAATTTGACTAGGGGTTTTGGTAGTTAGGCAGGTGTTCAAATTGGTAGTGCCCCTCCTTCAGGATTAGTTGCTTGGGGTACATAGTCTCAGGGAGATGGACCATCTAGATCTCATATTGCACCGCCTAGACATAGTCCACGATAGAGGCATAGGCCTGCTCAGTCTCAGTAGAGTGGGTAGAACCCTAGTACTTTGTTTGCTAGAGATCATTCATGTCATCGCACTCGGAGTAGGTAGTAGAGTGGTCCGTCACAGAGTTTTCAAAGTGCTCAACAAAGTTCTAGGGGAGGTGGATCATAGTAGTCATGTGCACCATTTTTAGGCCAAGGTTTTGGCAGGGGTGGTTGTTATTCTTGTGGGCAGCATGGTCATATAGCTGCTCAGTGTCCTTAGAGATCAATGGCTAGAGGTAGTCAGAGATAGGCTATTTTAGAGCCTATAGTAGGTGAGGCTAGTAGATCACATAGATTTTTTATGGAAGTTGATAACTGTTAGGCTAAGCATTAGGGCATTGTAGTCGAGTATTCAGGTGTGTTATGTGGGATTACCACATCTATCTTGTTTGATTCAAGAGCTTTAGATTTTTTCTTTTCTCTCTCTCTCATGGAGTGTTGTGGACTCGTGGTGGCAAGGTAAGACATTGGTTGGCAGGTTGAGTTAGCTACTGGATCCAAGGTGGTTGTAGACTCCCTTATTCATGGTTGTGTGTTAGATTTGGGTACCTTCACTACCACAGTGGATCTTCGTGTGTTACCTTTGGGGCCCTACGAGATTGTTTTATGCATGGATTGGTTGGAGACCCACCTAGCCAGTATATATTGTTGGCATAAGTCAGTTCAGTGTGTTGATGATGTTGGAGAGTGTTTTGAGTTAGTTAGGGTTTAGAGACCCATTTCTCTCCATGTGATTTCAGCTATGCAACTAAAGTTTGCCATGTGGAAAAGTTGTCAAATGTTTGCTATTTCAGTTAGTGATCTTGCTGAGGGTGGGTTTAGTAGGTATCTCTTGATGATCATCCTATTCTTTAGGAGTTTAGAGATGTCTTTCCGAGTGATATTCCAGGTATGCCACCTAAGCGTGACATAGACTTCCGTATCAATCTCATTCCTGGTGCAGAGCCTATTTCTCAGGCATTATATCGCATGATTACTTAGGAGTTGGGTGAGTTGCAGCTGTAGTTAGAGGAGTTATTGGAGAAGGGTTTCATTCATCCTAGTGTAAACCCTTGGGGTGCACCTATCATCTTCGTGAAGAAGAAGGATGTTGATGATTGTTTTTACACATTCATAACAAAAGTTAAAATTCATAAAAAGAACCTAACTGTCTTGAAAGATATGAAGAATCAATTAAGATTACTTAATCCCAAGTTTCGATAGGGTCAGGTCTTGACCTGTTGGACAGTTTAGTAGGTTACTATGAAGCTGTAATATGCAAGGGGCCTTACATGATTTAAGGTGATTGATTGTTTACTAAACTCTAATTATACAAACTATTGCAAATATCAACAAATTATTCATTACTTTGCATAAATATGTTACTGTATCCTGAAGCTTTGTATGATTCTTATATTAAAACATGCTTCCTTTTCAAATATGTATAAAGATTGCCAAATATTAACTCAATTGCTCTTAATTCTTTCAAATGTTAGACAATCTCTTTTAGATTTTTGTGGTTAAGCTAAGTATTTCAAAGTTTGGGAAAAGTTAGAGAGAATTCACAATTACACATCACTTGCTATAGGATCTAGATGCTCTATTATGCACATGGTAAGAATTGTAGCAACTTCAATTAAATCAGTAGACTAAATCACTATATGCGAATATCCTGAGTATTTTTAGGAATATGCATCCAAGATTGTGAGCTTTAAGAGAAATTGTTTCAAAGATAAAGAAGATCTAGAAGAAACTCAAAAAATAGACACAGACTTCTAGATTCATTTATATTCAAAACACATAGCCATATATAGTTTACAATGTAGGAATGACTCTTAGCTTCATTAATCAAATTCACAAAAACTTACAATGCTTTACAGATACAATAAGAAATCTGGATGTTCCACGCGTTCCTTAGTGCAGACATAGGCGACCTCCTCTAAACTAAATTACCTCTTCTATTCAAAGTCTCAGAACAAATTCTAATTGCTATGCTAATTTCTAAAAATCCCTGTGTAAATAATATACAAGTAGCCATGTTCTTTATATAGATTTTGAACTTTCAAATTACTACGGCTACAACTTTAATCCACGGTTGAGATCCTTCCATTTCTGATCAACGGTGTATCTTTTTCTCTAACCGTCTACCAAAATATCTAATTGGCATCTTTTCTTTCCCTCAAAGGATGCCTTTGGAATCTTTGACAACATAAGATTCCCCTTTTCTTTGTTGACTCTCCTCGCTTGGGCTCTTTATTTGACTTCTTCTCCAAACCTTTACCATTGCTTGTCTTCTCACCTTTTCAAATATTTCCTAAAATTGCTGATTACATCTTCTATACAGGTGTGGTCCCCTCCTAGACTCTTTGCCCAAATGTACACCTACATCACAACTCCCTCCTTCAACTTATTTTCCTTGTTTTCTGAGCCCTCTCTTCTCTTCTTGTATTTCTTCATTTTCACACTTTCTTCCATCAATGTATCCATCATCTGCTTGCTGAGATTTGCATCAGGATTTTCTATGCATGGTGCAAATATGGCATTGAACTCTGTCAATGCCCTTTCTAGGTCATACACTGGCATTTCCATACATTCATGCTGCAGGAGTCTCTCTGTTATCTTCTTATGTATTTTGATCATCTCACTTGCCTTTTCTTCTAAATCTTGTACAACTATTGTACATTTCCTAAGGTTATCCTCAAATTTCAGCTCTAATATTACCTGTGGCACTTGATTTGCCAATGTGACAATAAATACTTTTTCATTAATCAATTCTTTTGCTCTTCTTTCAACTTCTATCAACTGCTCGATCTTAGACCTGCATTCTTCTTTTTTGCTTTGGCACTTGTGTGTAAGTATCATACATTTATTCTTTTCTTATGTAATTGTCTTCCAACTTATCATAGCTTTTTATTCTCCATGTCTTTTACTTCTTCTTTTCATATTATTGCTATATTAGTAGGTACTTCTGAAATTGTGGCACTAGGATCAAATATCCCTTCAACAAATTGTTGGAGCTAGACAATGTGTCCCTTTAAATAATCTTGTTTATCTTTATCTTTTCTCAGCATTTCTACTATTACCCAGTACATATCTTCCTATTCATTGATGTGTTGCTCTCTAGTAGAATGCCCAAGGTCAATATTCAATATCTTGTATTCCTCTAAGGATATTTCACCTTTTGCCTTTTTTGTTTGTGGTATAGCTAGGTTTAACATTCTGGATCCACTTGGACCTCTCTGAATAGCAGACATCATCCTAGCTTTTCTCTTTTGTTTTCTTGGAGTTGTCTTTTCACCTAATAAACTTTTTATGCCAATTGGTGCTAGTTGGACTTCTTTTTTCTCTTTTCTGATTTCTCCTCCTAACTAGGCAGGAATTTCTTTTGTACCCTCTATACTCTTAAATTCATCAATTACCTCCTCATGAGGTCTATCTGTTTCTTCTTCTTGTTGCTGTCATTCCTACTATTGTTGTTCTTGTTGTTGCTCCTGTTGTTGCTCCTGTTCCATGGGATCTTTTTCTTGCTCTTTTGATTCAACTTCTTCTTCTTCTTCTTCTATTTTAGTATCCTCTCCATCTTCAGCATCTTCCCTAGGAGATTCTTCTTCTTCTGGTCCTTTTCCTTGATCATCCTCTGCATATATTTGTTCTCTATCTAGCAGCTTACCCTCCTCTATTTCTTCATCAGGCTTATTTTCATCTATCTTTTTTGTTGCCTTTGTATCTTCAGTCTGTATTTGCTCTGTATCTATAGGGGATTTTACCTTTGTATTATCTTCTTCTGTTTCCTTTGCCTAATCCTGTACATTCTCTATGATCTTTTCTTCTTCACTGGGCTCAGCATACATATTTAGCATATTTAAGGAATCCACCTCTGAGGTGTCCCTTTTTGTTTCTTCTTCTATTGAAATATGCTTCTCTGTGCTTATTTCTTCAAGTGTTTCTTCTTTTTCAGCGTCCTCAATTTTATGTGCCTCCTCCTGCACATCTTTAATAATTTCAGGTGGTACCAAAGTACCAAATGGATCCACTGATCCTGTTTCCTCTTGTACTTTCTCTTCTTCACGTTCTATAGGATCTCTTTCTATTTCTGCTTGAATATTTGGTTCCTCTTCTTTGCTCAAGAAATCACTTGAATCGTCCTCTATATCAATCGCTTTTCCTTTATACATTATTCCTTCTTCACTATCACTACTCACAATATTCACAGTCTCTACTGTTTGTTTAGCCTTGTGAATCTTTGACTCTTGTTGTATCTCTTCAGCTAATTCTGCTTTCACTTTAACATATGTTTTTCTTTGCTGAGGTGAAGTGGAGGCACTAGATATATTACCCATCTTTTCACCTACTTCTTGTGCTCCAATTACACCAGCTAGTTTAGAAGTTTTACCTTTAGATAAAGTTATTGGGATTGCTCTTTTTATTTGTTGTCCTATTTCTTCTTTAACAGCTTGTGCTTCTTCTGCACTTATTTCATGGCTTATTGACTTTGCATCAACGAAAGTCTCTAATGCCACTGCTATTGTTATGCCTAAAGCATATGGATCCATTAGGGTAGCATTTTTATCTTTTTCTACAATTTTGGCCTCAACAATTTTTCTCTTCTTTTCATAAAAACATTGCAAGTCCTCAGTAGGTTCTGCCTTTCTTTTCCTCCCCTTCTTTGGGTATGTGACCTATTTACCTTCAGCTTTAAGTTCTTCAATTTATCCTTTAGCCATGTCTTTGAAAACAATATTACTGGTTCAGACACTACATCTAAAAATGTATTCCAAGGCTTCAACCAATCAAGCTCTATAATAGGAGCCAGCCTTGCCTGTACATAATTGTGATGTAACAATATGTCATCATCTTGAACCTCTGGAGGCACATATATATTACCTATAGATTTCATTTGTTCAATAGTCAATCTTTTGTGAGCTCTTTTCCTTGCCTCTCTATCATTCTTGCAATCTACCCAAAAATCCTCAATGTGTACTTGATGCTTATATTTTTTATCTACAAAATTTTGAATTCTGTGGAAAGGATCAAATCTTCTTACTAAATCAAATTCTTTGAAGCCATAATACCTCAATTCTTGCTCTGAACAACTTGCAACCTCCTCACTGAAACAATAGTTTCTTCCAATAGCCCAAGGCAACTTCACATTTCCTCTATTGTTAAACTTTCTTTTGTACATCCTGAAAACATTCAAGTTCTGTCTTGAAAATTCCAACACAATCAGCTTGCCAGAAGGATATCTAGGTAGTAGAAATGGTTTCCCCTCAAATCCTTCAGTTCTTATGTAAGTAAAATGTCCAAACTGAAGAAACCATGAAGTATGTAGTCCAATTGCATTTTCTACATCCTTAGACAATCTTTTATCAAGCTCTTCTCTCAATACTCTTACTATATAAGTGTAAAAAACATCATTGATCAAAGTAAACTTTTTCAATGCATTCTCTTCCTGCAAGTCAGGATAATGTTCATACACTAGCTTCTAATTAATGCCCTTTCCTAAAACACCAACCCTTTCTATTCCATGAATATAAGGTCTAACTTCTGCAGCACACGAATATAGCACATAAGAAGACATATAAAATGGCAACATCTTCTGTTGTCTCTGAATGGCCTGCCTCCAAATAGCTGTGATAATGGCCTTGGCCTAGTGGATTTGTCCTTGTTTCTTTTCCCCTGTTCTTATGAATTCAATGATAGTGAACATCCAAGGTTCACATTTTGTGCCATCTCTTAATCCAACTAATCTGTTCAGCATAGTGATCATCAAATGAATCTCCTCTTCAAAATGTATTCTCATCAGATTCTTAAGTATCCTGGCTATAGCCTTGGGTTTATTCTCTGGGTTGTACCAGTTGCAGAATATTTTACCTTTACATTCTCCTTCATTTGTGTAGAAATTCTCATTATATTGATCAATGTCAATATCCTTCATTTTTTCCTTGATCTCTAAACCAAATGTTTTGGCAATCCCTTCTGGAGTTAGATCAGAAATTAGTCTGTCATGTAACATGATCTTTCTTGTAGTAGGATCATACAAAATTATACAATCCAAACATAAATCCCTAGCTTCCATTGCTAGAGGAAATTCTGCAGCTCTATATAATCCACTATCCCAAATACATTTAATATCCGACGAGGCATCCACAACAGTGATTTTCTTTAATACATCTTCTGCATCATACTTGCCTATGTTTGTATCCGTGCCTACCCCACTTGTGCTTATCAAGGATGGACAACCTCTGTGCAATGGCAACTCTTTTTTCTCCACCCCTTTTCATGGTTTTCTTTCCCTTTTCACCTCTTCCCTTGCATCTATCTTCTATTTTGGGGCCATCTTGTAGAAACATACTTCTTTTAACTTTCGTTTCAATTCCCGATCTAGGGTTTTTACCATGAATTTTTGTTTTTTTACTATTTACCCTAACTCGTTTTCCCTTCTGTTTTAGCTTCTAAATTCATTAAGCTCTATTTAGCTAATTAACAGTTAAAACAGTAATTTGCCAAAATGCATATGTTTCAATGAAATTACTGAAATTAACAGTATTTTACCAACTAAAAATAAATGGCATTTTGGGTAAATACCTATTTTCTGCGACCGTTTACCCATTGACTTACTTTTACCGTTTTCACCTTTGTCTAGCTACTGTAAGTTTATCACTCTAGTAACTTCTGTTGCAACAGTTCTCTATTCTGCAATTTTTCACTCTTAACAGTATATCTTGAACTCAAAATAACATTAAAATTGCCCTAACCCTCGTTATATTTCCCTTTGTTTGAATGTTAAATTTGCATTAATTATAGCAATTAATGCACTACGATGTTCGGCTTCCCACTTCAGTGTTTAAGTTTTTTGAACTTTTTACCGTTAGCTTAATTCAGCATGCATACACTTTTCTTTGTATATTTGATTGTATGTTTCCTTTGTATATTTTCATTGTATCTTTAAACATACAAACCCTTTATACAAACAACCAACTAACACCTCTTTACCTTTTCGCTTTTTCGTACACCTTTGTATATTTTGTTTTGTATATCGCGCTTGTATATTCTGTTGTATAAGCGCATATACAAACACAGCATACAAACACTTCCTTACCTTTTCTCTCTTTCACGATGCCTTTGATTCTTTGCATATCAGGATTGTATATTATAAACATACAAACACCCAAATATACAAAGACTTTTCTATTTTTAACTCTTTTTGACATCCAGCTTGTATCTCCACTTTGCATGTACATCCTCTTGTATATCGCTAAATATACATTGTCATTATACAAGCAAAAAAATGTACATATAGTGGGGTCCACCTTATCTCTTTTACCTTTGCATCTCTGCTATGCATTTGATTCTTTGTATTAAACCTTCGGACCTCAAACTTTCTATAAACTGCATTGTATTTACCCTCAGCTCCGCAATGTATATAAACTTTGTATATTTTGCCTTGTACATTCCAAAACATACAAAGAAAAAAACATACAATAGTTTAATCTCATTTCATAATGATTTCGGTTCTGGCAGTTGTATAAAGTGAAATGTATATCACAATATGCATTAAGTCTTAATGCATTACTTATACTATATTTTAATTTCCTCTCAATTCTACATTGTATATATCACAATGTATGTCTCCCGATGCACTACATACAAACATGAAATATACAACCATTATTGGTTATTTCACGATCCTTTCGATTTTGCTTTGTATATAAACAACAATGTATACAACCGAACATACATATACAAAGTGCAAAATATACAATGACTATGTCAATTTCAATACTTTTTCAGTTTCGCGCTATGTATAACCTATTGTATATTTTCTTTGTATGTCTGCCATTTACCAAATTGACAAACCAAAATATACATAGCGGATTTCAACATTTATTCATTTCAACTTTGACTCTTTTCAGGCCTGACTTGTATATTAAGATAAAGCGTTAGCAATATGTATACAAGTATAATAACATACATTTATTAAACCCGATGACCTCCTTTTTGCGACTAAGGCAACAACCCGATATACAAATGCATTTGTATATGAAATGACTTTGTATATACAAAGAACTTTGTATATACAAAACACAAACCTTCTGATTGTACATTTACCAAAAAACTTATATCTTGCAAAATACAGGGAATTTTGAAATGGTTCAAAAAGCAACCCCTGTTCATTTTTCACAAAGAATTCTCCCATACTATGCACTAGTACTTAATGTTATTTTTTCTTTATTTTTAATCAGGTTTGTAATTTTTAGTTCCCCTTTCCCCATTACCACCAAGCAGACCCACACACAGAAGCAACAAAAAACCAGCTACAGCAGGGGTCCTCATTTTGCTAAGAAGTAAAATGGGGCGTGTTGTGAGCATCACAACAACTAGCAACAAAATAAAATAATTAAATTAAAATTATTAAAGAAAACTGAAGTGAAATATATTTATAATTTCCAACTATCTTTTATGCAAATCATTATTCAACTTGAGACTCAATGTATTCAATAAGGTGCATGAATTTTCATTTTCAGTTTAAGTGGGTGCATGTGATTAATTATCCTCATCTTAAAAATTAGTTGAACAAACTAGTGACTGACATTAGACTACCTAGTTGATGTCATTCCCTCATAGCCAACCGGATAGAGCCTTGCTGCCAGTAGGTGTCTATAGTCCCGACAAGGTTATCGTTACAATTCTCCTAAGTAGAGCCCCACTACAAGCAAGCATCTATAGCCTCGATAGAGTTACTTAGATGACTTAACCTAGATTTTAATAAAATCTAGTTTATTTATTTTATATTTATATTTTGTACTTTGATAGATATTTCATAATATATTTCAGTTGTAACTTCATGATGCAAGGAACAGTCACTTGCTAAAATTAAGTTGAGAATTGTAATGTAGCAAGGATGACCTCTGATTTTTCACCTAATATCTACACTGGTAGGTTCAACAAACCCAAGGATTTTAGGTGTGTCATTGTGAGAAACTTCCCTTGAATACTCAACTCATTCTTATTGAATACAAAATTTCACCAGTTAACTAACTTTCTACATTCATGACAGTCACAACAGATTATGCAGAAATTTCAAATAATTCACCTGAATGTTCTAAATTTTCTATTGTTTTCAATGGTTGTTAGTCTACTCCTGTATACTCTAAAACAAGACAAACATCCCTACTAAAGGAAAACAACACACAAACAAAACAACAACACCAAAACAAACAAAAGAAAACAAACAGAACGAACACACACCAAAAACAAAACAAAACAAAACTGTACATTATTTAGATTATGATACAACAGACCAACAACCCTCACCTCAACCCTGAAAGTAGTGTTTCAAGTGTTGGCCATTAACTGGTAATGGCACATCTTCGCCAGTCAAGGTCTTAAGCCTGAAAGTGTTATCTCCAATTATCTCTGACACTTGTAATGGACCTAACCATAACTTGTCAAATTTTCCATGATTTCCTTTTTTCTCGTGTGCTTTATCCCAACATAGCACTAAGTCTAAAATTCTAAATGTTTTGACTCTTTCTCTTCTGTCAAACCATCTCTTTACCACTGCTTGATGTTTAGCAAACTTTTCAATGGCTTGGTCTCTTTTCTCATCTAATTCTAATAGTTGGATTATTTTGGCTTCTTTGTGATCATCAAAGCCCAAATATTCATTAGCAAATTTCCAAACTAGTATTCTAAAATTAATTGGAAGTATGGGATCAATCCCATAAACTAAGTGATATGGTGCAGTGTCTAAGGCTGATTTAACCCTGGTCCTATCTACCCACAATGCATATTTCAGTAATGTGTTCCATTCTCTAGGATTCTTTTCAATTAACTTCTTGATTATATCTAATAAAATCTTATTTGTAGATTTAGCTAACTCGTTCCCCTGAGGATAATAGTTTGAAGAAAACTTTAAAACAATTCCATGTTCAAATGCCCATTTAGAAAATTTTAAAGAAGAAAATGCAGGGCCATTGTCACATACCAGTGAATAAGGAGCCCCAAACCTAGTTATGATGTTCTCTTCAAGGAATTTGATGACTACCTCAGTAGTAGAGAACTTGCAACATGTGGCTTTAGTCCACCTCGTACAGTAATCAGTCACTGTTAGTATAAATTCGTGTCCCGCAGATGATGGAGGATTTAAGAATCCAATGAAATCTAAACCCCACTGTGTAAATGGTCTAGACTCAATCATTGGTTGTAATAGATTAGCCTGATTTCTCCCTTTATCTGCTATAGTCTGACAGATGTGGCAACTTCTAATGTGACTCTCTGTATCTTTAAACATAGTAGGCCAATAGTAACCTGCTCTCAATATCCTATGTGTTGTGGCTAAATGGGAACCATGAGCAGTTCCATACTTATCATGCAGGTCTAACAACACCTTATCTACTTCATCTCTATTTAGACATCTTAAATATATTCCTTCATGATTCTTCTTGTATAGAAGACCTCCTTGTACCATGTATTTTTGTGCTTTGATTTTTAAAGCCCTTCTCTGTGAAGACTTCATCTTGTTGAGATATTTTCCTGATATTAGAAAAGTGTTCAAATCATCATACCACCCTGATGCATCACTAGTGTTCAACACATATTCCTGTTTTACCAAATTTGGGTCTGTATTGGCTATGGTTTGCACTAGAGCTTGTCCTCTGACCAACTTCATAGGAATGATTTCCATGTCAAATTCTTGTAAAATTGTGATCCACTTAGCTCTTTTCTCTCCAAGTTCATTTTGCATCAGCAGCATCTTTACTGCTGCATCTAGTACTATAGCCTTAACCTGACTATGTAAGATGTAATGTCTAAACTTTTCTACTGCTCTTACTAGTGCAAACACTTGCCTTTCTGTATCAAGATATTTTAACTATGCATCTTTTAGAGGTGCACTCATAAAAGCTATTGGCTTCTCTTCATCATTTTCTCCTTTCTGTGTCAAAGCAGCGACAATTGAATGTGTGGATGCAAAAGAATAAATATACAATGGATTTGTGTAATTTGGACTTGCCAATATAGGAGCTTCAAAAATAGCCTCCTTGATATCTTCAAATGCATCTTTTACTACGGGTGTCCATTCTATATCCACATCCTTCTTCAACATGGCGTTTAATGCTCGCACAATCTCTGTAAACCCTGTAATGAACTTCCTGACAAAATTAATTTTACCAAAAAATGATTTTAATTCTTTCTTAGTGTTTGGTAATTGGTATTTCTTGATTCTTTCTATTCTATCAGGATCAATTGATATCCCATTCTTAGAAATGACATGTCCTAATAATTTTCCTTCTGTTACTCCAAATAAACATTTCTTAGGGTTAAGTGAAATTCCATACCTTTCACATCTTTTGAGGATTCTTCTTAGATCCTCAGCATGAGTGGACGCATCTTTACAATAAATAGTTAAATCGTCCATATAAATTACAATGCACTTACCTGTCATTCCATGAAATGCAATATCTATGGCTCGCTGAAAAGTGGCACCTGCATTGATTAGACCAAATGGCATTCTTCTATAAGCATAATTACCCCATTTACATGTAAAAGTGGTTTTCAACCTATCTTCTTTATCAACTAAGACCTAGTTATACCCTGAAAATCCATCCAGAAAAGACATCATCTTGGCCCCATTCACTACTTGCAGCACTTCATCCATGGGAGGCAGAGGATAATTATCTTTCTCAGATGCCTTATTCAAATTCCTAAAATCTATGCATAACCTGATATCTCCACTTTTCTTTCTACCAGGTACTAGATTAGCTACCTAGGTTGAATGTCTGACAGGGAAAATTATCCTAGCAGACAACAGTTTTTTCACTTCCTCAAATATCAAAGGTTCTAAAATTGCATTCACAGGCCTTTGCTTTTGCCTAAATGGTTTGATATCTAGTTTCAAAGGTATCACATGAGTGATGATGGACTTATCATATGTCTTTAAATCCTCATATGTCCATGGTATAATGTGTTTATAATCCTTTAGAATATCGATAATTTCTTTTCTAATCTTCTCAGGACAAACTTTTCCAATTTGTACATTCTGGAGATTCTTCTCTGTTCCTAAGTTGTATGGATCACATTTACCTCCCTCTATTTTAGGCAAGTCCTTTTGTTTTACTATTCCGTCAAAATCAAAGCTCTGTTCTAACTCAATCACCCCTTTGGGCAAGAAATTGCTCTTCAAGTTGATTATGTCTTCTTCATCCCAAGACACATCAGGCCTCTCTTGTTCATCAATAATCTTAGACTCAAATACCTCATTACAAGTTAGAAAATCTACAATTTTTTGATTCCCCTCGAATACCTGAAAATGAGTTACATTATTTGGCACACTGGGCACATTCACTAATTCTACAACAAATCTTTTCAATCCGGACAGTGTCAAAGGTTCTAGAGTGCTAGTAGCAACTGCTAGTGCATCTGGCCTATGGTTCAATTCTCTAGGGATATGTTCTATATTGAACGCATCAAATGACTATTAAAACCCATACCCTATGCTTGTAACAAACCATTTTCTTGTAGTTGCATGCATATAACTTCCTTACCTGTCTGACTACTAGCTCAGAATCTGAAAATACTCTGATCATTTTTACCTTTTTCTTTATAGCCATGACCAGTCCATAAATTAGAGCTTCGTACTCTGCAACATTGTTAGTACAAGCAAACTGTAGCCTATATGCTACTAAATATGATTTGCCATGAGGATCTATAAGTTCTACACCAGTACCTGCACCCTGTTTGGATTTGGAACCATCACATTTTAATGTCCACATGCCATCCTTATTCTTTTGATGTTTTACTTTAGCATGTTTTACTTTTTCTATCACTTGTATAGTGCTATCCTATTTATTCAATGGCAACTCATTCTGGCTTACTTGTACACTTAGCTCTTCAGTTTGTAGATCAGAATGATAGACACTTTTACCTTTTGACTCTTTTCCTAAATTTGGAGTGGATCTATTTATGTTGTTCTGAAAGTAATTCTCTGGTTGATTAACCTTTCCCTCTTAGGCTTCCATCCCCTCTGTGCATTTTGTGTACTAATATTCAATAATGTCTCTACACATTCCACAATTCTCTTCAGAATGTGGCTTATCATGGACTCTACACTTATTTTTGTATAACTTGCATTGAACTGGAATATTTTGTTTTATGCACTTTTCTATTTCCTGTCTGATGACCTGACTAAAATTATTCAATGCATTATTTTCTTCATCAGAAGAATTTCCATCAGACTCAATAAATAATTTTGTCTCTCTATTGACAGGCTTTTCTCCAAAATTCAGTATTAAGATTTCCTCAATTTGTACCCCCTCTATTAGTAACCCTGTAAACACTAGGTTCAATAGAAACATACAATATTTCATTAGTCCTATTATACTCTGTGATCATATGTTTCATCTTGTATTCAGCTTCTATTCTGATCTGATTTGGCACACCTCTCCAAGGTAACCACATATTTGAAAAGTCAGTGGCCATATATCCATTCAAAGTCTTTGACCAGTCTCTACTTAATAGCATCCCATAATTTACAGGTATGTCCACTACTTGGATGTTAATGAACTGACTTACCCTAGGGTTTGAAGCTAACTACATCTGCATATGCATTAATTCTCCAATCACATTAACTTCAGTTTTGTCTAACTGTGTAACAACTTTGGCAGATTTGGCAAGGGTCAGCCCTAAAGTTTTACATATCCCTAATGGAATTACATTGGCTGAGGCACCAGAATCTACCATACAATTGTGTATATTCTTTCCACATAGTCTAATGGTTAACAAGAAAGGAGGAGCATCTTTCTTATTAGCATACATTACAACATTGGTGTTGGAAGGCTGCTCAGCTTTCTTACTTTTTCGTTGGACTG
This sequence comes from Cunninghamia lanceolata, assembly GCA_027924645.1. Classification (NCBI taxonomy): domain Eukaryota; kingdom Viridiplantae; phylum Streptophyta; class Pinopsida; order Cupressales; family Cupressaceae; genus Cunninghamia; species Cunninghamia lanceolata. Next base: position 15,205,406 of record BSBN01001048.1, read on the forward strand.
TGTATCCTTATTTGGAACATTTACCTCAGTAGATACCTCACCTATCACATATGCATCCAAGGATTTAATAAAAGCATTTCTAACCCTGGAGTTTTCAACAATTCACAGAAAGGTATACTAACCTTAATTTTCTTTATCTCCTCTGATAGATAACTCATTAGTCTTATTGTCTCTACAGTCTCTATTTTATTTGTTTGGGCCTTATGTGCAACTATTCCATTATTTGCATTATGATTGGCTTTTAGTATAGTAGGGTTATTGCTAGCATTTTTCTCTGGTGGAGTATTGAAGTTGTTAGGAGGAGTAGAAGTGGTGAAAGGTCATCCTGGCCTAGGATTATTTCTTAAGTTGTAAGTATGATTCTTACTTGACTGTTGGAAGGCTTGCACCTCCTCTGCCTCATACAATACCTCATTTTCAATTTCAAACGGAAACTGAAAAGCATTTAGTAATAAGGCTGTCTCAGGATATAAGTTTTCACAAAAATATGGTTCATCTTCTAACAATTGGTCATCTTCCTCTTCTCTAAAGGTAAAAGTCTCTAATACTAGAACAGTATCATATCCTGAGGGTACTATTTCATTACCTTTAGGAACCAAGAACTCAGAAGTAGGAGCATGTACATCCACATTAAAAATACTTGCTGCCAGATGAAATTAAGGATAGTCCAACTCAGCATGGGCACTAGTATTATGGATTCTACACCAATTCTTTAATGCTACATTGGCCATTTGAATCCTAGTAGTTTGCTTTATATCCTGGTTATCCACATTCTCAAATGGAGAAGATAAAGTGCCATTATTTGGTCTTGTGTTCCAAGTTTTAGGTGGCCTTGGCTGATTTTGATTCCTGTTATTGTTACTCTAGGCTTTGTTATCTATAGCTAGTCCTCTATTTTGCATCTGTTGTCCTTGATGATGATTATGATTTTGACTATAATTTTGACTTTGATTAGAACCCTGGCCTTGGTTATAACTTTGATTTAGATTTTGGTTATGGTTGGGGTTGTAATTTTGGTTTTGACTCTGGTTATAGTTCTGATTGTATCCCTGGTTGTTTCTACCATAGAAATTCTCATTTCTCAATTGTGTCATCTCAGTGGTCAATCTTCTTAAATGTGCAGTAATTTCTTTGGTATCTTCCCTTTCCTCTTGTGTTTTTTCTATAAATATATCCTGAGGTGGTTGGAAGAAAGATTGGCCATTATTTTGATTAAGATTGGTAGTATTACGAGTGTAAGGTACTATAGCCTGAATTGGCGTAGGATTATACACAGGTGTGTATGTAGGGACTGGATTTAGTAATGGATTATTCTGTGTGGGAACTCCATTCCAAGGTTGTACCTGAGTTTGCATTCCAGGGCCTCCTCCATTGAGGAATGGAATATAGGTTGTCTACCTCATTTCCTAGTTTACAGAGGCTGCCTCTTTGTAGGCTTTGGAGACTGTATCTATCTTAGGTTTTCTCTTGACAAACATGGAAGTTAATGGATCTAAAGCAACATAGTACATAGCTAACAATGTATTTGCAGCTACTGTGTATAGAGCCACTATCATAGAATAAGCCTTTTGAAACCTATCATTGAAATTATCAATCAGTTCTCCCTCACCTCTCTTAATTGTAGCCAATTTATGATACAAAGTGGAAGGATCTACTAGTCCCCTAAATCTAGCCAGAAATGCTTCCTCCATAAGTGTCCAAGAAGAAATGTGACCACTAGGTAAATTCACATACCAGTTAGATTCTTGTTCATTGAAAGTGTAAGGAAATAATCTGTACACAACATCTTCATGTTCCAGCCTAGCTCTAAAGCATGCCTCCTTAAATATCCTAATATGATCCTCTAGATCCTGATGCAACTGGTATTTAGGACATATTTTCTCAGGACTCTTTGGCATCTCATGATAATCCATGAAATATATGGGAGAGTTGACATTGAAATAAGCCATTGCAAGTACCTACACTTAGCCTGAACCTGTAGGAATACCTAGATTTCTAGGTGGACTTGGATTTCTGGGAGGATTGGGACCTCTAGGAGGACTAGGACCTCTGGAAGGACCTAAACCAAGGTTCAAAAACCTGTATGAAGAACTGTCAGGGCTCACAATATTATGGATGTTATAAGGTGATTGATGAGACATTCCAGATGAACTTCCTGTTGATGATGGTTTTGATGCAATCATAACAATTAGTTAAAATTCACATATAATGAACCAAAACTAACTTGAAAGATATGAAGGAATCAGTTAATATTTGCTTAATCCCAAGTTTAATATGGTCAGGTCTTGACCTATTGGGTAAATTCAGTTGGTTGATGTGAAGCTGTAATGTTCAAGGGGCTTTACGTAATTTAGGGTTTCTCATTGGTTTACTAGCCTCAAACTATGCAAAAGAGATTGTGAAATATCAGTGTGTTGTTCATTCCTTTTGCATAAAAAAAGTTGTTGTGCTGCAAAGCTTTAAATGATTTATATTATAGCAAGCTTTCTTCGTTTGGATATTTATGAAAAACTATCTACTTTCAAATCAGTGATGCATACTTCTTTCAGATATGAGATAATTTCCTTTAAATTTCTATGTTTTCAGCTAAATATTCTAGATGGGTTGGGAAAAGTTAGAAAGATCTAATCTAAACTTTATTTAAATCGACTGAATGATCTAATTGTTTTGTTATGCACTATATAAATCATACAGCAGATTGATCAAATAAACAAATAAAACCCTAGGCATAAGTTCTGAGCATTTTCACATACACCTAAAATTGCAAGCTCTAAGAGAAAATGTTTCAAAACACAATGAAGAGCAAGAAAACACTCATAAGATAGATGCAGAATTCTAGATTCAATTGTATTAGAAACAGACAGTCATATATGATTTACAATGTTGGAATGACTCTTAGCTTCATTGATCAAACTACAAAAAACTTACAAGCTTTATAGATACAGTAAGGAAGCCAGATGTTCCACGCATTCCTTATTGCAGACACAGCCAACCTCCTTCTTCTACTTCTAAACTCAAAGGTCCCTCTATTCTAAATGTTATAAAAAAATTCTACTGCTACAAATTTCTAAGTAGCCCCTGTGTAAAGTATTACAATGTAGAGAGGCACAATATAAAGACTCTGATTGTCCTTACTACAGCAAAAGAACCCTAGTAAAGCAATGGTTCAAACCTCTGGTTACAACAATAAATGCCAGAGAGCAAGTCTCCCAAAATATCTCTAAGCATACATCAAATCTAGGCAAAATATTGCCCTACTAGAAACCCTAGCAGCTCAATATTAACTTCTGTGGTCAGCTGCAATAATGTCTTCAGCTGCATTCTATCTTCATCAGTGAAGACTTTTGACTTCCTCGCCCTTCATCCTTATCTTCTCCTGCTCCTGAGATCTAATTTCCTCCTCCGTGATGTCACCACCATTAAATTCCAGCTCCCTCCTCAACTGCAAACCTGCAAAAACAAACAAGCAATAAGTATCACTTCACTTAATAAATAGTAGGAAACTGAAACACTTGTTAAATCAAGGCATGACCGTGTGAACGCATCAATCAGGTCTTGAATCTGTGAAAATCACGTCTAAAATGCATACATAGTGTTAGAAAATGGTCGGGTCAACCATTGTTGACTGAAAATATGCATTTGGGCCCTCAAAATGCCCTTAAAATTTCATCACTTTGTCCTTTACCACCCATCAGCATTATATCCCTCATCGACAAGTCCAAAAATTACTTGGCCGATCACTTTGTTTTGGCCAAAATGGCCTTAATATTCCTAAGTCTTTTCTCGTATGCCATCGGCGTGAGATTCCTTATCGGCGAGTCCAAAAATTACTAGGCCACTATCCAATGTTATACCGATGAGCTTCCTTCTATGTTATCAGCGTGAGATTACTCATCACAAAGACAAAACCAAACATTGCCGATATTGAAAGTTATACTGATGATAAATCATTGGTGAGACCATACCCTTCAGGGAGATAATTTCATCGAACTTCAATAGACCTTGTTATGCTGACAACCAAGAGTTTCATCGATGAAAGAACAACCTTCGGCAAGAAACTTTCAAACTCGGTCGATATCCAATGTTTGGCCGATGCATCCCTTTGTTATTTGGCATGTGCTTTTTTTATTTATTTATCGGCATAAGAGTGGACCGTCGGCGTGAGCTAGAACTTTTACTCTGATTACTATTGTTTCGCCGATCGTCTTTATCAGCATGAGTTCTTCCATCAGCAAAGGCTTGAAATTTTACTCTGATCACTACTTGTTATGCCAATGTCTCCTGTTCAAATTCCCTCTATATTGATATACATGCCAGGCATGATGCTTCCATTAAATCGGATTTCAATTTCCTTTTAATTCTGGCTTGTATGTGACAATGTATACCGGTTTGTATATCACCATGCACAAGCCGGAAATATACAAGCAACTAATTCTATTGAAATCACTCTTCAATTCCGCCCCATGTACATATACATTGTATCCTCTAATATACAAGTCAAACATGATACAAGGAATAAATCAGTTTTGATTTCTGTTGGGTTCCAGTTTGTATAAGCACAATGTACATTGGTTTGTATATAAGAACATACAAGTGCAAAATATACATGCACTTATCTTCGATTTATAACTTTTCAAATCTGCCATATAAAGCAACCTATCAAATCTGAAATGTATCTCTTGATATGCAAACTTGGACGTGATACATAGGATAAATCCAATTCTAATCTTTTTGGATTCCGGCTTGTATACAACAATGTATGTTTGCTTTGAATGTTTAAATATACAAGTCCGAAATGTAAATGATTTCTCTCTGTTTTATAACTTTTGAAATCCGCACCATGTATAAAGTGCCTTGTATATATATGTTTTATGTCTTGCTTTTGTATATTCCGAAACATATAATGATTTAAGTCCATTTAATAAACTTTTCAGGTCTGCGTTGTATGAAGTGCCTTGTATATTTTACCTGCCAAAACATACAAATGTGAGATACAAAGCGGATTTAAAACATCAATTTATTTTAACCTAAAACCACTTCAGGTCCATCTTGTACATTAACATTGTATATCGCAAATGTATGCAAAAATATTCAAGGTGCGAACATATAATGAATTAACTTCATTTCAATAACCTCCAGTTCCATTGCATGTATAAGTTTAATGCATATCGCAATGTACCTAAGATACATCCAATTGCTAACATACAATGAATTTACCAACTTTAACAATTTTTCGCATCCACTGTTTGTATGCGACTACTATATATTACAGATGCGTGTCCCGTGGTACTCAACATACAAACACAAATATGCAAGCCAGACCTAAACCCTTATACGTTCCAACTATGAATCCCGTCGGGTCCACTTTGTATGTATGAAGAAAATAAAGTATTTGTAAATGCATACAAGTAAAACAAAGCACTCGATATACAAGTAGACTTGTATATACAAACAACAAACCCTTCCCTTGTACATTTTACCGAAATGATCATAACTTGCAAAATATGGCAAATTTTAAGATGGTTCAGAAAGCAACCCTAGCTCATTTTTCACAAGGAATCCAACCATATCATGCACTAGTACTGAAAATGTATTTTTTCTTTATTTCTATCAAAGTTTGCAATTTTAACTCTTTTTTCCCTTTACCACCAAGCAAAACAAAACACACAAAAGTAGAAGCCACAGCCCTAGCAGGGGTACTCATTTTGCTAAGAAGTAAAATGGGGCGTGTTGTGAACATCACAGCAACTAGCAACCAAAAAAAATAATTAAATTCAAAGCATTAAGGAAACTAAGTGAAATAAATCCATAACTTCCAACTATCTTTCCTGCAAATTATTATTCAACTTGAGACCTAAGGTATTCAATAAGGATGCATGAATTTTTATTTTCAGTTTAAGTATGTGCATGTAATTAATTATCCTCATCTTGAAGATCGGTTGAACAAACCAGTGACTGACATTAGCCTACGTAATTGAGGATATTCCCTCATAGCCAACCGGATAGAGCCTTGCTGCCAGTGAGCGTTCATAGCCCCAGCAAGGTTATCATTACAATTCTCCTAAGTAGAGCCCCACTGCCAGCGAGCATCCATAGCCCTGGTAGAGTTACTTAGATGGCTTAATCTGGATTTTTAGTATAATCTACTTTATTATATTTTTATATTTTTATACTTTATATTTTTATTTCATATTTTGCATTTTTTTATATTTGATAGAGATTTCATAAGATTTAGCAATTTGTTACTTCATGATGCAAAGAGTGAGCACTTGCTGAAATTAAGCTGAGAATTGTAATTGTAGAAAGGGTGACCTTAGATTTTTCACCTAATATCCACACTGGTAGGTTCAACAAACCCAAGGATTTTAGGTGTGTCATCGTGAGAAACCTTCCTTGAATTCTCAATCACATTTATTGAATACGAAAGTTCAGAATATAAATAACTCTCTACATTCATGACAGTCACAACAAGTTATGCATAAATTACAAATAATTAACCTGAATATTCTAAATTTTATACTATTTTGAATGGTTGCTGGCTTGCTCCTTAATGCTCTAAAGTAAAACAAAGATCCCTGCTGAGGACACAACAAACAAACCAAACAAATAGACTATACAAGTAAAGCAAAACAAAGCAAAAGAAGACTATACAAACAGCAGAATAGAAACAAAACAACAACAGAAAGAAACAAAAAAAAAACTATACAAACAACTACCCTACAAAGCAAGACAAGCAAACAAAGATAAGAAAAGAAAACAACAAAAGAAAACTGTACATTACTTACACTATATACACAAAAATGGACTGCCCTTTACCTCAAGGTTGGAAGGAGTGTTTCAAATGTTGGCCATTAACTGGTAATAACATGTCTTCTCTAGTCAAGGTCTTAAGTATAAATGTGTTATCTCCTATTATTTATGAGACTTGTAATGGGCCTAACCATAGTTTGTCAAATTTTCCATGACTCCCCTTCTTTTCATGTGCTTTATCCCAAGACAACACTAAGTCTGATATCCTAAATGTCTGGACTCTTGCTCTCTTATCAAACCACCTCTTAACAACTGCTTGGTGTTTGACAAACTTCTCGATGGCTTGATTTCTTTTCTCATCCAATTGTAGCATTTGTACTACCCTTGCTTCCCTATGGTTATCAAAGCCTAAAAACTCATTGGCAAACTTCTAGATTGGTATTCTCAGATTTACTAGAAGTATGGGATCAGTCCCATAAACTAAATGATAAGGTGTACTGCCTAAGGCTATTTTAAACTTGGTCCTATCTACCCATAATGCGTATTTTAACAAGGTATTCGACTCTCTAGGACTCTTTGCAATTAGCTTTTTGATTATGTCTAATAAAATTTTGTTCATAGACTCAGCTAACCCATTACCTTGAGGGTAATAATTTGAAGAGAACTTTAAAATGATCCCATATTTAAATGCCCATTTAGAAAACTTTAAAGAAGAGAAAGCAGGGCTATTATCACATACCGATGAATAGGGAGTTCCAAACCTGGTGATGATCTTTTCTTCAAGAAACTTGATAACTACCTCAGTTGTGGAGAATTTGCAGTAGGTGGCCTTAATCCACCTTGTACAGTAGTCCATCACCGTCAGTATGAACTTGTGTCCTACAGAAGAAGGAGGATTGATGAATCCAATAAAATCCAGGCCCGACTGTGCAAATGGTCTTGATTCAATCATAGGTTATAATGGGCTGGCCTGATTCCTTCCCTTATCTGCTACAGTCTGACAGGTGTGGCAACTCTTGATGTGTCTCTTTGTATCCTTGAACATCATGGGCCAATAATAGCCTACTCTCAATATTTTGTGTGTTGTAGCTAGATGGGAACCATGACCTGTTCTGTATTTGTCATGCAGTTCTGTCAACACCTTATCCGCTTCAACTTTATTTAGACATCTCAAATAAATTTCATCATGGTTCTTCCTAAATAGAAGACCCCCTTGTATCATATACTTGTGTCCTTTAATCTTCAAAGCTCTCCTTTGAGAAGATTTCATCTTGTTTGGGTACTTTCTAATTATTAAAAAAGTATTTAAATCACCATACCAATCTGATGTGTCAAGGGAATTCAGCACATACTACTGTTTTATCAAATCTGGGTCTATGTTTGCTATTGTTTTCCCTCTGACCAGCTTCATGGGAATGACTTCCAAATCAAACTCTTGCAATGTGGTGATCCACTTGGCTCTCTTTTCTCTAGGTTCATTCTGCATCAGCAACATCTTCACTGCTGTGTCTGGCACTATGGCTGTTACCTTGCTGCGCAAAATATAATGTCTAAATTTCTTCACAGCCCTTATCAATGCAAATGCTTGTCTTTCACTATCTAGATATCTCAGTTGTGCATCCTTTAGAGTTGCACTCATGAATGCGATGGGTTTTTCTTCATTGTCTGCACCCTTTTGTGTCAAGGCAGCCGCGACTGAATGAGAGGATGCGAAGGAGTAAATGTAAAATAGCTTTGTGTAGTCTGGGCTCGCCAATACAAGGGTGTCTGAAATGGCCTGCTTGATATCTTCGAATGCAGCTCTAGCCATAGGCATCCACTCCATCTGTGCATCCTTCTTTAACATGGCATTTAACAGTTGCACAATTTCTGCAAAACCCATGATAAACTTTCGAACAAAGTTAATTTTACCAAAAAATGATTTTAACTCTTTCCTACTATTTGGTATTTGCAAATTTTTTATTGACTCTATTCTATCTGGATCAATCGATATTCCATCTTCAAAAATGACATGCCCTAACAATTTACCTTCAGTTACCCCAAATATACATTTTTTAGGGTTAAGGGATATTCTAGACCTTTCACACCTAATAATCCACGGAATGCAATGTCCATGGCTCTCTGAAAAGTGGCACCTACAGTAATTAGACCAAAAGGCATTCTCTTGTATGCATAATTCCCCCATTTACAGGTGAAGGTGGTTTTTAGTCTGTCATCTCTGTCAATTAAAACCTAGTTATAGCCTAAGAAACCATCTAAAAATGACATCATCCTTGCTCCGTTTACTGCTTACAGCACTTCGTCTATAGGGGGCAGAGGATAATTATCCTTTTCAGATGCTTTATTCAAATTTCTAAAATCTACACATAATCTGATGTGTCCATTTTTTTTCCTTATTGGTAATAGGTTAGCTACCCAGACCGAATGTCTAACTGGGAAAATTATTCCAGCAGACAACAATTTTTTTACTTCCTCAAAGATTAAAGGCTCTAGGATAGCATTCACAGGCCTTTGTTTCTACCTAAATGGCTTAACCTCTGGCCTCAAAGGTATTATGTGAGTTATGATGGACTTATCAAATGTTTTCAAGTCTTCATAGGTCCGTGCTATTATGTGTTTATGATCTTTTAGAACATCTAAAACTTCTTTTCTTATTTCCTCAGAGCAAGTCTTTCCAATTAGCACATTTTGTGGATGTTGCTCTGTCCCTAAATTATGTAAATCACACTTACCCCCTTCTATTTTGGGCAAGTCTTTCTATCTCATCACTCCATTGAAGTCAAAAATATGTTGTAATTCTATTACTCCTTTGGGTAAAAAGTTGCTTTTCAAGTTGATTATATCCTTTTTGTCCCATGTTATCTCAGGCCTTTCTTGTTCATCAATGATTTGTGCCTCAAATTCCTCACTACAAGTCAGAAAATCAATAATTTGCTGATCTCCTCCAAATACCTGAAAGTGTGTAATGTTGTCGGGGATACTGGGAACATTAACTAACTCAATAGCGAATCGTCTCAATCCTGATAGTGTCAAGGGTTCTAGTGTACTAGCAGCAACTGCTAGTGCATCTGGCCTGTGGTTCAGTTCTCTAGGGATATGCTCTATGTTGAAAGCATCAAATGAATCTATTAAATCCCATACTCTATGTCTGTAACAAATCATTTTTCTTGTAGTTGCATGCGTATAGTTTCCTCACTTGTCTGACTACTAGTTCAGAGTCTGAAAATACCTTAATTGTTTTCACCTTTTTCTTGATGGCCATGACAAGTCCCAAGTATAGGAAAACTGTAGTCTATATGCTGCTAGGTATGTTTTACCCTGAGGATCTATGAGTTCAATACCTGCACCTGCACCTTGTTTTGATTTGGACCCGTCACATTTTAGTGTCCATATACCATCCTTACTTTTATGACCCTTTATTTTAACATGCTTTGTCTCTCCTATTACTTGTGAGATGCTGGTCTGTTTATTGATGGGCATTTCTATTTGGTCAGCTTGCATACATATATTTTCAACTTGTAAATCAGAAAGACAACTACCCCTGTCTTTTATCCCTTCTCCTAAATTTGAAATCAGAGTGTCTACATCACTCTGAACGTACCTCTGTGGTTGATTAGGATTCACATTTTCCTCTTGTGACCCTACCCTCTTCATGCTTTTTTGTATTCATATTCAATGATGTCCTTGCACATTCCACAACTCTCCTCAGAATGTGGCCCATCATGAACTCTACACCTATTTTTATATAGTTTACATTGGACTAGAAGACTTTGTTTAATGCACTCTTCCACCTCTTGTCTAATGGCATGACCAAATTTACCTATTGCACTATTTTCTTCATCCGAAGAATTTCCATCAGACTCGATGAATAATGTTGTCTCCCTACTGGCACCCTTTTCTCTAATGTTTAACATCATAATCTCTTCTGTTTGCACCCCATTGTTAATAATCCTATAAACACCAGGTTCAATAGCAACATATAATATTTCATTTGTTTGATTATACTCTGTTATCATGTGTTTCATCCTGGGTTCTACCTCTATTCTAATCTGGTTTGGGACACCTCTCCAAGGTAGCCACATATGCAAAAAATTAGTGGCCATATATCTGTTTAATATTTTGGACCAATCGCTGCTCAGCAACATTCCATAATTTATGGGTATATCTACTATTTGAATGTCAATGAATTGGCTTACCCTGGGGTCTGAAGCTAGTTGTATTTGAATATTCATGAGTTCTCCTATCACACTAACCTCAGTCTTATCGAATTGTGTGACAACCTTGGCAGATTTGGTGGGAGTCAACCCTAGAGTTTTACATATTCTTAAGGGCATTATGTTGGCTGATGCACCAGAATCTACCATGCAACTATGTATGTTCTTCCCGCACAGTCTAACTATTAACAAGAAAGGAGGAGCATCCTTCTTATCAGCATTCATTACTACATTTATATTGGAAGGCTGCTCAACTCGCTTACTTTTCTCTCTAGGCGGTGAATCTCTATTAGGAACAGCTTTAGTAGCAGCAACCTCATCTGTCACAGATATATCCAGAGATTTTATAAAAGCATTTCTGATCTCTGGAGTTTTCAATAATTCATTCAAAGGTATACTGACCTTAATTTTCTTTATTTCTTCTAACAAGTAACTCATTAGTCTTGTTGTCTCTATCATTTCCGTTTACTTGTTTAGGCCTTTTGCTCTGCTATTCCATTATTTGTATGATGATTAGCTTTAAGGATGGCGGGATTATTGCTAGCATTCTGATCTGGGGGTGTATTGAAGTTGTTAGGAGGAATGGAAGTAGTGAAAGGTCCTCTTGGCCTAATGTTGTTCCTTAAATTGTAGGTGTGGTTTTTATTTGTCTGTTGAAAAGCCTGCACCTCTTCTATTTCAGTCAATACTTCATTTTTAGATTCAAAGGGGAACTGAAAAGCATTTAACACAAAGGCTAATTCTGGATAAAGATTTTCACAAAAGTATGGTTCATCCTCTAACCATTCATCCTCGTTCTCTTCTATGGTTGCAAAGGTAAAGGTTTCTAAAACTAAAGATGTGTCATACTCTAAGGGTACTACCTCATTACCCTTGGGAATGAGAAATTCAGAAGTAGGAGGGTGGACATCTATATTGAATATGCTAGCTACTAAATGGAACTGTGGGCAGTCAAGCTCAGCATGGGCATTGGTATTGTGAAATCTGCACCAGTTTTTTAATTATGTACTAGCCATTTGAATGCTAGCCATTTGTTTTGCATCATGATTATCTATATTCTCAAAAGGGGAAGCTAGAGTACCATTGTTTGGTCCAGTGTTCCATGTTTTGGGTGGCCTAGGTTGATTCTGATTTTTGTTATTGTATCCTTGGTTGCCTTTATTGTCTATCACTGGTCCTCTATTTTGTATTGATTGACCTTGGTTATGACCTTGATGCTGATTATAGTTTTGGCTCTGATTTGAACATTGGCCCTAGCTATTATTTTGGGTATGGCTCTGATTGTAGTTTTGATTATAATGCTGATTTTGATTGGAACTATAGTTATGATTTTGGCCTTGGTTGTAATTCTAATTTTGATTGTAGTTTTGGTTGCCCCTTCCATAGAGGTTCTCATTTCTTAGTTGTGTCACTTTGGTGGTTAATCTTTTCAAGTGTGTAGTGATCTCTTTAATCTCTTCCCTTTCCTCTTTTGCCTTTACCACAGTTGTATCTCTAGGAGGTTGGAAGAACAGCTGACCATTGTTTTGACTGTTATTAGCAGTGTTACCTGTGTAAGGAGCTATGGCTTGGATTGGAGTAGGGCTATAGATAGGTGTGTATGTAGGAACTGGATTTAATAACAGAGTGTGATGCATAGGGACTCCATTCCAAGGTTGTGCCTAATTTTGTACTCCAAAATTTCCTCCATTAACAAATGGATTATAGGTCGTATGCCTCATCTCTCGGTTTACTTAGGCTGCCTCTTTGTAGGCTTTGGATATTGAATCTATGTTGGGCTTCCTTTTGACAAACATGGTAGTTAAAGGATCCAAGGCAGCATAATACATAGCCAATAAGGTGTCATCATCTACGGTGTAGGGGGCTACTAACCTAGAGTAGGCCTTTTGAAATTTGTCATTGAAATTATCAATTAATTCCCCCTCTCCTCTTTTAATCTTAGCCAATTTATGATACAAGATGCAAGGATCAATGGTCCTCTAAATCTAGATAGAAATGCTTCTTCCATAAGGTCCTAGGAAGAAACATAGCCATTGGGTAAGTTTACATACCAGTTAGAGGCCTGCTCATTGAAGGTGTAGGGAAACAATCTACACACAACATCCTCATGTTCTAACATGGCCCTAAAACATGCCTCTTTGAATATTCTAATATGATCTTCTGGATCCTGATGTAACTAGTATGTGGGACATATCTTTTCCAGATTTTTAGGCATCTCATGATAATCATTGAAGTGTATGGGAGAATTAGTATTAAAGTACGCCATTGCAGGTACTTGAGCTTGACCTGAACCTATAGGAATACCTAGATTTTTAGGAGGATTAGGAATTCTGGGAGGACTAGGACCTCTAGGAATCTCTAAACCAGGATTCAAAGATCTGAATAGTGATCTGTCAAGGTTCACAATGTCACAGATGTTAAAGGGTGACCCGGGAGGTGTTGTAGTTGAACTCCCTGCTTGCGATATTTTGGAATTCCAAATCAAAGGGCTCTTACTTCTCCTTATGTCAGGTAATTGTACGAATATATCCCCTGAATTGGATCTAGACCTAGTCACTCTATTGCTGTTATTAGCCAGTTTTTCTTAAAACAAACCCTAACTCAAATCAGGCCCTCCTTCTAGCGTCAGAGAAACTATTGATGATGGTTTTGATGCAATCATAACAATTAGTCAAAATTCACATATAATGAACTAAAATTGACTTGAAAGATATGAAGGAATCAGTTAAGATTCACTTAATCCCAAGTTTAATTTGACCTATTGGGCAAATTCAGTTGGTCGATGTGAAGTTGCAATGTTCAAGGGGCCTTACATAATTTAGGGTTTCTCATTGGTTTACTAGCCTCAATCTATGCAAAAGAGATTGTGAAATATCAGTGTGTTATTCATTCCTTTTGCATAAAAAAAGTTGATGTGCTGCAAAGCTTTAAATGATTTATATTATAGCAAGCTTTCTTCATTTGGATATTTATGAAAAACTATCTACTTTCAAATCAGTGATGCATACTTCTTTCAGATATGAGACAATTTCCTTTAAATTTCTACATTTTTAGCTAAATATTCCAGATGGGTTGGGAAAAGTTAGAAAGATCTAATCTAAACTTTATTTAAATCTACTGAAGGATCTAATTGTTCTATTATGCACTATATAAATCATACAGCAGATTGATCAAATCCATAGACAAAACCCTAGGCGTAAGTTCTGAGCATTTTCACAAACATACACCTAAAATTGCAAGCTCTAAGAGAAAATGTTTCAAAACACAATGAAGAGAAAGAAAACACTCAGAAGATAGATGCAGAATTCCATATTCAATTGTATTAGAAATAGATAGTCATATATGATTTACAATGTCGGAATGACTCTTAGCTTCATTGATCAAACTACAGAAAACTTACAAGCTTTACAGATACAGTAAGGAAGCCAGATGTTCCACGCATTCCTTAGTGCAAACACAGGTGACCTCCTTCTTCTACTTCTAAACTCAAAGGTCCCTCTATTCTAAATGCTATAAAAAAACTCTACTACTACAAATTTCTAAGTAGCCCCTGTGTAAAGTATTACAATGTAGAGAGGCACAATATAAAGACTCTGATAGTCCTCACTACAGCAAAAGAACCCTAGTAAAGCAATGGTTCAAACCTCTAGTTATAGAAAAAAATGTTGCAGAACAAGTCTCCCAAAATATCTCTGAGCATACATCAAATCTGGGTGAAATATTGCCCTACTAGAAACCCTAGCAGCTCAATATTAACTTCTGTGGTCGGCTGCAATAATGTCTTCAGTTGCATTTTATCTTCATTAGTGAAGACTCTTGATTTCCTCACCCTTCATCCTTATCTTCTCCTGCTCCTGAGATCTGATTTCATCCTCCATGATGTCACCGCCATTAAATTCCAGCCCCCTCCTCAACTGTAAACCTGTAAAAACAGACAAGCAATAAGTATCACTTCACTTAATAAATAGTAGGAAACTAAAACACCTATTGAATCAAGGCATGACCATGTGAACACATCAATCGAGTCCTGAATCTGTGAAAATCGTGTCTAACATGCATACACTGTGTTAGAAAATGGTCGGGTCAACCATTGTTGACCAAAAATATGCATTTGGGCCCTAAATATGCCCTTAAAATTTTGTTGCTTTGTATTTTACCACCCATTAGTGTGATATCCCTCATTGGTGAGTCCAAAAATTACTTGGCTGATCGCTTTGTTCTAGCCAAAATGGCCTTAATATTCCTAAATCTTTTCTTGTATGCCATCAGTGTGAGATTCCTTATCGACGAGTCCAAAAATTACTAGGCTGATATCCAATGTTATACTGATGAGCTTCCTTCTATGTTATCGGCATGAGATTACTCATCACCAAGACAAAACCAAACATTGCTGATATTGAAAGTTATATCGATGATAAATCATCGGTGAGACCATACCCTTCAGGGAGATAATTTCATCGAACTCCGATAGACCTTGTTATGCCAACAACCAAGAGTTTCATTGGCGTAAGAACAACCTTTGGCAAGAAACTTTCAAACTCAACTGATATCCAATGTTTGGCTAATGCATCCCTTTGTTATTCGGCATGTGCTTTTTTAATTTATTTATCAGCATAAGAGTGGATCGTCGGCATGAGCTAGAACTTTTACTCCGATTACTATTGTTTCACTGATTGCCTTTATCGGCGCGAGTTCTTCCATCGACAAAGGCTTGAAATTTTACTCTGATTGCTATTTGTTATGCCGATGTCCCCTATTCAAATTCCTTGTATATTGATATACATGCCGGGCGTGACGCTTCCATTAAATCAGATTTCAATTTCCTTTTAATTCTGGCTTGTATGTGACAATTATACTAGTTTGTATATTACAATGCACAAGATGGAAATATACAAGCAACTAATTCTATTTAAATCACTCTTCAATTATGCCCCATGTACATATGCATTGTATCCTCCGATATACAAGTCGAATGTGATACAAGCAATAAATCAGTTTTGATTTCCATTGGATTCTAGTTTGTATAAGCGCAATGTACATTGGTTTGTATATAAGAACATAAAAGCACAAAATATACATGCACTTATCTTTGATTTATAACTTTTCAAATCTGCCATATAAAGTAACCTATCGAATCTGAAATGTATCTCTTGATATGCAAACTTGGATGTGATACATAGGATAAATCCAATTCTAATCTTTTTGGATTCTAGCTTGTATATAGTGATGTATGTTTGCTTTGAATGTTTAAATATGCAAGTCTGAAATGTACAATGATTTCTCTCTATTTTATAACTTTTGAAATCCGTGCCATGTATAAAGTGCCTTGTATGTATATGTTTTATGTCTTGCTTTTGTATATTCCAAAACATACAACGATTTAAGTCTGTTTAATAAACTTTTTGAGTCCGCATTGTATGAAGTGCCTTGTATATTTTACCTGCCAAAACATACAAACATGAGATACAAAGCAGATTTAAAACATCAATTTATTTTAACCTAAAACCACTTTGGGTCCATCTTATACTTTAACATTGTATATCGCAAATGTATGCAAAAATATTTGAGGTGCGAACATACAATGAATTAACTTCATTTCAATAACCTCCAGCTCCATTGCATGTATAAGTTTAATACATATCGCAATGTGCCTAAGATACATCCAATCGCTAACATACAACAAATTTACCAACTTTAACAATTTTTCGCGTCCACTGTTTGTATACGACTACTGTATATTACAGATGCATGTCCCATGGTACTCAACATACAAATACAAATATGCAAGCCAGACCTAAACCCTTATACGTTCCAACTATGAATCCCGTTGGGTCCACTTTGTATGTATGAAGAAAATAAAGTATTTGTAAATGCATACAAGTAAAACAAAGCACCCGATATACAAGCAGACTTGTATATACAAACAACAAACCCTTCCCTTGTATATTTTACCAAAATGATCATAACTTGCAAAATATGGCAAATTTTAAGATGGTTCAAAAAGCAACCCTAGTTCATTTTTCACAAGGAATCCAACTATATCATGCACTAGTACTGAAAAATGCATTTTTTCTTCATTTCTATCTAGTTTGCAATTTTAACTCTCTTTTCCCTTTACCACCAAGCAAAACAAAACACACAAGAGTAGAAGCCACAGCCACAGCAGGGGTCCTCATTTTGCTAAGGAGTAAAATGGGGCATGTTGTGAATATCACAACACTTCCTGTATTTGATATTTTAGGATTCCAAACTAAAGGACCTTTACTTTGTCTCTTATCTGATAATTGCACAAATATGTCTTCAAAATTGGATCTAGACCTGGTCACTCTACTACTATTATGAGCCAGCTTTACTCAAATTCAACATTAACTCTAATCAAGCCCTCCTTCTAGTGCTAATAACTATTGATGATTGTTTTTACACGTTCATAACAAAAGTTAAAATTTATAAAATGAACCTAACTATCTTGAAAGATATGAAGAATCAATTAAGATTACTTAATCCCAAGTTTCCATAGGGTCAGGTTTTGAACTGTTGGATAGTTCAGTAGGTTACTATGAATCTTTAATATGCAAGGGGCCTTACGTGATTTAAGGTGATTGATTGTTTACTAAACTCTAATTATACAAACTATTGCAAATATCAACAAATTATTCATTACTTTGCATAAATCTATTACTGTATCCTGAAGCTTTGTATGATTCTTATATTAAAACATGCTTCTTTTCCAAATATGTATAAAGATTGCCAAATATCAACTCAATTGCTCTTAATTCTTTCAAATGTTAGATAATCTCTTTTAGATTTCTGTGTTTAAGCTAAGTATTTCAAAGTTCAGGAAAAGTTAGAGAGAATTCACAATTACACATCACTTACTACATGATCTAGATGCTTTGTTATGCACATGGTAAGAATTGCAGCAAATTCAATTAAATCAGCAGACTAAATCACTAAATGTGAATATCCTGAGTATTTTCATGAATATGCATCCAAGATTGAGAGCTTTAAGAGAAATTGTTTCAAAGATAAAGAAGAGCTAGAAGACACTCAGAAAATAGACACAGACTTCTAGATTCATTTATATTCAAAACACATAGCCGTATATGGTTTACAATGTAGGAATGACTCTTAGCTTCATTAATCAAATTCACAAAAACTTACAATGCTTTACAGATACAATAAGAAAGTTGGATGTTCCACGTGTTCCTTAGTGCAGACATAGGCGACCTCCTCTAAATTAAATTACCTCTTCTATTCAAAGTCTCAGAACAAATTCTAATTGCTATGCTAATTTCTAAAAATCCCTGTGTAAATAATATACAAGTAGCCACATTCTTTATATAGATTTTGATCTTTCAAATTGCTACGGCTACAACTTTAATCCATGGTTGAGATCCTTCCATTTCTGATCAACAGTGTATCTTTTTCTCTAACCGTCTACCAAAATATCTATTTGACATCTTTTCTTTCCCTCAAAGGATGCATTTGGAATCTTTTACAACATAAGATTCCCCTTTGCTTTGTTGACTTTCCTCGCTAAGGCTATTTATTTGACTTCTTCTCCAAACCTTTACCATTGCTTGTCTTCTCACCTTTTCAAATATTTCCTAAAATTGCTGATTACATATTCTATACAGGTGCGGTCCCCTCTTGGACTCTTTGCCAAAATGTACTCCTACATCACAACTCCCTCCTTCAACTTATTTTCCTTGTTTTCTGAGCCCTCTCTTCTCTTCTTGTATTTCTTCATTTCCACACTTTCTTCCATCAATGTATCCATCATCTGCTTGCTGAGATTCGCATCAGGATTTTCTATGCATGGTGCAAATATGGCATTGAACTCTGTCAATGCCCTTTCTAGGTCATACACTAGCATTTCCATACATTCATGCTGTAGGAGTCTCTCTGTTATCTTCTTATACATTTTGATCATCTCACCTACCTTTTCTTCTAAATCTTGTACAACTATTATACATTTCTTGAGGTTATCCTCCTGAAATTTCAGCTCTAATATTACTTGTGGCACTTGATTTGCCAATGTAACAGTAAATACTTTTTCATTAATCAATTCTTCTACTCTTCTTTCAACTTCTGTCAACTGCTCGATCTTTGACCTGTATTCTTCTTTTCTACTCTGGCACTTGTGTGTAAGTATCATACATTTATTCTTTTCTTTGTAACTATCTTCCAACTTATCACAACTTGCCTTATTATTTGTTCAATTTCTTGCATAAAATTATGAAACCATTCATCAAAAATACTAGCCTTGAGCTTTTTATTCTCCATGTCTTTTATTTCTTCATTTGATATTATTGCTATGTTAGCAGGTAATTCCAGAATTGTGGCACTGGGATCAAATATCCCTTTAATGAATTGTTGGAGCTAGACAATGTGTCCCTTTAAATAATCTTGTTTATTTTTATCTTTTCTCAGCATTTCTGCTGTTACCTGGTGCATATCTTCCCATTTGTTGATGTGCTACTCCCTAGTAGAATGACCAAGGTCAATATTCAATATCTTGTATTCCTCTAAGGATATTTCACCTTTTGCCTTTTCTGTCTGTGGTATAGCTAGGTTTAACATTCTGGATCTGCTTGGACCTCTCTGAATAGCAGACATCATCCTAGCTTTTCTCTCTTTCTTTTCTTGGAATTGTCTTTTCACCTAATAAACTTTTTATGTCAATTGGTGCTAATTGGACTTCCTTTTTCTCTTTTCTGATTTCTCCTCCTAACCAGGCAGGAATTTCTTTTGTGCCCTCTGTTCTCTTAAATTCATCAATTGCCTCCTCATGAGGTCTATCTATTTCTTCTTCTTGTTGTTGTTGTTCCTATTGTTGCTCTTGTTGTTGCTCCTATTCCATGGGATCTTTTTCTTGCTCTTTTGATTCAACTTCTTCTTCTTCTTCTTCTATTTGAGTATCCTCTCCATCTTCAGCATCTTCCCTAGGAGCTTCTTCTTCTTCTAGTCCTTTTCCTTGATCATCCTCTGCATATATTTGTTCTCTAGCTGGCAGCTTACTCTCCTATGTTTCTTCATCAGGCTGATTTTCATCTATCCTTTTTGTTGCCTCTGTATCTTCAGTCTGTATTTTCTTTGTATGTATAGGGGATTTTACCTTTGTATTATCTTCTTCTGTTTCCTTTGCCTAATCCTGTACATTCTCTATGATCTTTTCTTCTTCACTGGGCTCATCATACATATTTAGCATATTTAAGGAATCCACCTCTAAGGTGTCCCTTTTTGTTTTTTCTTCTATTGAAATATGCTTCTCTGCACTTATTTCTTCAAGTCTTTCTTCTTTTTCAACTTTGTCAATTTTATGTGCCTCCTCTTGCACATCTTTAATAATTTCAGGTGGTACCAAAGTACCAAATGGATCCACTGATCCTGTTTCCTCTTGTACTTTCTCTTCTTCATGTTCTACAGGATCTCTTTCTATTTGTGCTTGAATGTTTGGTTCCTCTTCTTCACTCAAGAAATCACTTGAATCATCTTCTATACCAATCTCTTTTCCTTTATACATTATTCCTTCTTCACTATCACTGCTCACAATATTCACAGTCTCTACAGTTTGTTTAGCCTTGTGAATCTCTAACTCTTGTTGTATCTCTTCAGCTAATTCTGCTTTCACTTTAACATATGTTTTTCTTTGCTGAGGTGAAGTGGAGGCACTAGATCTATTACCCATCTTTTCACCTACTTCTTTGTTCCAATTACACCAGCTGGTTTAGAAGTTTTACCTTTAGATAAAGTTATTGGGATTCCTCTTTTTATTTGTTGTCATGTTGCTTCTTTAATAGCTTGTGCTTCTTCTGCACTTATTTCATGGCTTATTGACTTTGCATCAATGAAAATGTCTGATGCCACTACTATTGTTATGCCTAAAGCATATGGATCCATTAGGGTAGCATTTTTATCCTTTTCTACAATTTTAGCCCAACAATTTTTCTCTTCTTTTCATAAAAGCATTGCAAGTCCTCAGTAGGTTCTGCCTTTCTTTTCCTCCCCTTCTTTGGGTATGTGACCTCTTTACCTTCAGCTTTGATTTCTTCAATTCTATCCTTCAACGATATCTTTGAAAACAATATTACTGGTTCAGACACTACATCTAAAGATGTATTCCAAGGCTTCGACCAATCAGGCTCTGTAATAGCAGCCATCCTTGCCTATGCATAACTGTGATATAACAATCTGTCATCATCTTGAACCTCTGGAGGCACATATATATTACCTATAGATTTCATTTGTTCAATAGTCAATCTTTTGTGAGCTCTTTTCCTCGCCTCCCTGTCATTCTTGCAATCTGTCCAGAAATCCTTAATCTGTACTTGATGCTTATATTTTTTATCTACAAAATTTTGAATTCTGTGGAAAGGATCAAATCTTCTTACTAAATCAAATTCTTTGAAGCCATAATACCTCAATTCTTGCTCTAAACAACTTGCAACCTCCTCACTGAAACAATAATTTCTTCCAATAGCCCAAGGCAACTTCACATTTTCTCTGTTGTTAAACTTTCTTTTGTACATCTTGAAAACATTCAAGTTCTGTCTTGAAAATTCCAACACAATCAGCTTGTCAGAAGGATATCTAGGTAGCAGAAATGGTTTCCCCTCAAATCCTTCAGTTCTTATGTAAGTAAAATGTCCAAACTGAAGAAACCATGAAGTATATAGTCCAATTGCATTTTCTACATCCTTAGACAATCTTTTATCAAGCTCTTCTCTCAATACTCTTACTATATAAGTGTAAAAAACATCATTGACCAAAGCAAACTTTTTCAATGCATTCTCTTCCTGCAAGTCAGGATAATGTTCATACACTAGCTTCTGATTAATGCCCTTTACTAAAACACCAACCCTTTCTATTCCATGAATATAAGGTCTAACTTCTGCAGCACATGAATATAGCACATAAGAAGACATATAAAATGGCAACATCTTCTGTTGTCTCTGCATGGCCTGCCTCCAAATAGCTTTACTAATGGCCTTGGCCTAGTGGATTTGTCCTTGTTTCTTTTCCCCTATTCTTATGAATTCAATGACAGTGAACATCCAAGGTTCACATTTTGTGCCATCTCTTAATCCAACTAATTTGTTCAGCATAGTGATTATCAAATGAATCTCCTCTTTAAAATGTATCCTCATCAGATTCTTAGGTACCTTGGCTACAGCCTTGGGTTTATTCTCTAGGTTGTACCGTTTGCAGAATAATTTACCTCTACATTCTCCTTAATTTGTGTAGAAATTCTCATTATATTGATCAATGTCAATATCCTTCATTTTTTCCTTAGTCTCTAGACCAAATGTTTTGGAAATCCCTTCTGGAGTTAGATCAGTAATTAGTTTGTCATGTAACATGATCTTTTTTGTAGTAGGATCATACAAAATTATACAATCCAAAGATAAATCCCTAGCTTCCATTGCTAGAGGAAATCATGCAGCTCTGTATAATCCACTATCCCAAATACATTTCATATCCGGCGAGGCATCCACAGTAGTGATTTTCTTTAATACATCTTCTGCATCATACTTGCCTATGTTTGTATCCGTGCCTACCCCACTTGTGCTTATCAGGGATGGACAACCTCTGTGCAACGGCAACTCTTCTTTCTCCACCTCTTTTCATGGTTTTCTTTCCTTTTTCACCTCTTCCCCTACATCTGTCTTCTATTTTGGGGCCATCTTGTAGAAACACACTTCTTTTAACTTTCATTTCAATTCCTGATCTAGGGTTTTTACCATGAATTTCTATTTTTTTACTATTTACCCTAACTCATTTTCCCTTCTATTTTAGCTTCTAAATTCATTAATCTCTATTTAGCTAATTAACAATTAAAACAATAATTTGCCAAAATGCATATGTTTCAATGAAATTACTGAAATTAACAGTATTTTACCAACTAAAAATAAACAGCGTTTTGGGTAAATACCTATTTTCCATGACCATTTACCCGTTGACTTACTTTTACCATTTTCACCTTTGTCCAACTACTATAACTTTATCGCTCTAGTAACTTCTGCTACAACAGTTCTCTATTCTGCAATTTTTCACTCTTAAAGTATATCTTGAACTCAAAAGAACTTTAAAATTGCCCTAACCCTCGTTAAATTTCCCTTTGTTTGAATGTTAAATTTGCATTAATTATAGCAATTAATGCACTACAATGTTTGGCTTCCCACTTCAGTGTTTAAGTTTTTTGAACTTTTTACCATTAGCTTAATTCAACATGCATACACTTTTCTTTGTATATTTGATTGTTTGTTTCCTTTGTATATTTTCATTGTATCTTTAAACATTCAAACCCTTTATGCAAATAACCAACACCTCTTTACCTTTTCACTTTTCCCTACACTTTTGTATATTTTGTTTTTTATATTGCGCTTGTATATTCTGTTGTATAAGCACATATAAAAACACAGCATACAAACACTTCCTTACCTTTTCTCTCTTTCACGATGCATTTGATTCTTTGTATATTAGGATTGTATATTATAAACATACAAACACCTAAATATACAAAGACTTTTCTATTTTTAACTCTTTTTGACATCCGGCTTGTATCTTTGCTTTGCATGTTTCAAATGTACATCCGCTTGTATATCGCTAAATATACATTGTCATTATACAAGTGAAAAAATGTACATACAGTGGAGTCCACCTTACCTCTTTTACCTTTGCATCTCCACTATGCATTTGATTCTTTGTATTAAACCTTCGGACCTCAAAATTTCTATAAACCGCATTGTATTTACCCTTGGCTCTGCAATGTATATAAACTTTTTATATTTCACCTTGTACATTCCGAAACATACAAAGACGAAAACATACAATAGTTTAATCTTGTTTCATAATGATTTTAGTTCCGGCAATTGTATAAAGTGAAATGTATATCACAATATACATTAAGTCTTAATGCATCACTTATATTGTATTTTAATTTCCTCTCAATTTCACGTTGTATATATCACAATATATGTCTCCCAATGCACTAGATACAAACATGAAATATAGAACCATTATTCGTTATTTCACGATCCTTTCAATTCTGTTTTGTATATAAACAGCAATGTATACAACCAAATATACATATACAAAGTGCAAAATATACGACTATGTCAATTTCAATACTTTTTCAGTTCCGCACTATGTATAACCTGTTGTATATTTTCTTTATATGTCTTCCATTTACGAAATATACAAACCAAAATATACATAGTGGATTTCAACATTTATTCATTTCAACTTCGACTCTTTTCGAGCCTGACTTCTATATTAAGATAAAGCGTTAGCAATATGTATACAAGTATAACAACATACATTTATTAAACCCGATAACCTCCTTTTTGCGACTAAGGCAACAACCCGATATACATACACATTTGTATATGAAATGACTTTGTATATAAAAAGAACTTTGCATATACAAAACACAAACCCTCTGATTGTACATTTACCAAAAAACTTATATCTTGCAAAATATAGGGAATTTTGAAATGGTTCAAAAAGAAACCCTTGTTCATTTTTCACAAGGAATTCACCCACACTATGCACTAGTACTTAATGTTATTTTTTCTCTATTTTCAATCCGGTTTGTAACTTTTAGTTCCCCTTTTCCCATTAACACCAAGCAGACCCACACACAAAAGCAACAAAAAACCAGCTATAGTAGGGGTCCTCATTTTGCTAAGAGGTAAAATGGGGCGTGTTGTGAGCATCACAACAAAGGATAGATCTCTTCACTTGTACATTGATTATCACCAGTTGAACAAAGTGACGATGCAGAATCGATACCCGTTGCCTCGAATAGATGATTTGTTCAATCAGATGAGGGGAGACAAGGTGTTCTCCAAGATAGATCTAAAGTTAGGATACCATCAACTTTGCATTCATGAGGTAGACATTCATCAGATAGAATTTCGTACATGCTATGGGCATTATGATTTCACAGTTGTCCCTTTTGGGTTGACCAATGCTCCATCAATTTTCATGAGTTTGATGAATGGGGTGTTTCGCACCTTTCTTGACCAGTTTGTTCTCATGTTCCTTGGTGATATTTTGATTTATTCAAGGACTATAGAGGAGCATGAAGGTCATTTATGGCAAGTGTTACAGTGCTTGTGGGATAATCAGTTGTTTGGTAATTTGGCCAAGTGTGAGTTCTTCCAGACTGAGGTGAGATATTTAGGCCACATCATCTCAGGAGAGGGTATCTCAGTGGATCCTTCTAAGATTTAGGCTATTGTGGATTGGCCAGTACCAACTAATGTGACCGATGTTCACAGTTTCATGGGATTGGCAGGTTACTATCGCCGATTTGTGAGAGATTTCTCTCAGGTAGCCCATCCCATCACTTCTCTTCAGCGGAAAGGGAATAAGTTTGTGTGATCAAATTAGTGTGAGTCAGCATTTCAGGCTCTTAAGGAGAGGCTAACTAGTGCACCTATCTTGGCAGTACCAGATCCTATAGGTGATTTTGTAGTGTGCACCAATGCTTCATTGGAGGGTGTGGGGGCAGTTCTCATGTAGGAGGGACAAGTGATTGCATATGAGTCCCTTAAGCTCAAGGATCATGAGCTAAACTACCCCACCCATGATTTGGAGTTAGCAGTTGTGATCCATGCACTTGTGCATTGGAGACATTTCCTTTTGGGACATCAATTTGAGTTGCATAGTGATCATCATAGTTTGCAGTATATATTCACTCAACTGAATTTGAATGCTCACCAGTGCCGTTGGATGGAGTTCCTCTATGAGTACAGCTTTGAGGTTCGCTACATTCAGGGTAAGGAGAATGTTGTTGCAGATGCCTTGAGTAGGAGGAGACATGAGATTTCACTTTTGTCTCTTCGATTCGATTTGCTGAGCCATATTTTGGAGTCACTTCCTAGTGATACTTAGTATTAGGAGGTGAGAGTAGAGATTGAGTCTGGGAGAGTCCTTAAGGGAAGGTTTTCTAGTTTCTCACTCGAGCCTAATGGACTTTTGTGACATCTTGGTTGTATTTATGTTCCAGATTCTGGTGATCTTTGTTCCTTGGTTTTGTCAGAAGCCCATCGTGCACCCTATTCATCTCATCTAGGTGTCACGAAGATGCATTCCAATCTTCAATAGTTATATTATTGGGCAAGTTTGTGAAGAGATATTGCTAATTTTGTGGCTCAGTGTCTTGAGTGTTAGTGGGTGAATGTAGAGATTCAAAACCCAGCCAGACTATTACAGCCTCATTCCATCCCTGGATGGAAGTGGGATACGATATCTCTAGATTTTATAGCGAGGCTACCTATGTCTTTGTGTCGTCATGATGCTATTATGGTCACGGTGGACAAGTTGTCCAAGGTGGCACACTTCTCACCCATGAGATCTTCCTACACTACAGCGTCCATAGCTCGAGTGTTTATGGAGGATATTGTGCGTCTGCATGGTATTCCTCGTAGGATCATTTCTGATCATGATCTAGTGTTCACTTCAACTTTGTGGACTTCTCTTCAGCATGCTTTGGGAGTTTAGCTTAATTTTAGCTCTGCATACCATCCTGAGACTGACTGACAGGCAGAGTGGGTTAATCAGGTCTTAGAGGATATGCTTCAGATGTACAATATGGATCAACAATCTCGTTGGGAGGACTATTTGTACCTAGTGAAGTTTTCTTATAACAATGGGTATCACAGTTCTCTCAGTATGTCTCTCTTCTAGGCCTTGTATGGTAGGCCATGCCGCACTCTGTTGAGTTGGGATCACTTAGAGGATCAAGTTATTTTAGGTCTAGAGATGCTTTAGGATATGGAACAGTAGATAGTACAGATCAAACAGCATTTGGCTACAGCTCAGGATTGGTAGAGGAAGTATGCCGATGCTCATAGGTTGGATCACCACTTCTCAGTAGGTGACAGTTTGTTTTTGAGAGTTCATCCGCAGAAGAGCCCCATTTATTATGGGAGTGGCTCAAAGCTGGCATCTCGTTTTGTTGGACCTTTTGAGATCCTTGAGAGGATTGGTCCTATTACCTATTGCCTTGCATTACCACCGAGTCTATCACGCATCCATGATGTGTTCCATGTTTCAGTTCTTAGACAGTATATTCCTGATGTGGCCCATGTTCTTGATTGGACTACTTTGTAGGTCGAGGTGGATGGGCAGCTTTCTTTGGAACCCATACATATCCTTCAGCATCAGAGGTTGACCCTCAGGGGTCAGGACATAGAGCAAGTATGGGTCCAATGGGATCCTGATGGTGAGTCCTCAACATCTTGGGAAGATGCAATGAGGATGAGAGACCTTTATCCATATCATTTTGCAGACTTCTAGGGGATGTAATGACCCCTATGTTCGTATTATGTTTTTCTTATCTTGATGGACTTGGATGATTGTATACTTTTTTTTTGGATTACGCATCTTGTTATTATTTTGTATTGGCACTGGTGATGTACAATCTCGATACTATTATGATGTGTACATTATTATTATTTATGATGGATTTCATGCTTACATGATTGTTGTTGCTTCGGCTATATGATGTATATATATGCACAGGTACCTTGACGTGTGCTTGGAGTGTTGCAGGTACTGAGTATCGACTCTGCCTAGATTCACAGGCCTAAATGTACTCTTATTATCCCTGATGGTGGTTACTAGAGATAATCATGGGCCCTATTCCCTATAACCTACCCTACCCCACTACACTTGGTTAGAGTAGTGTTCCTATGTTGTGGTCTTACCGTCTGGATTTCCTTATGGTCATGTGTACTTTGTCAATCCATTTGTTGAGACTTTTCTCCTTGGCCTCCTTTGATTGTATCGAGTTTCTTGGACTAGTCTGTGTGCTTTGGCTACATCTTAGCATTTGCAAGCTTCCAAGGGTAATCCTAGTCCTAGGGGGATAGGATGTAACAACCCCTTTTGTGGTGCTGGCATTGAGAGTTGGTGGCTCGTAAATGCATAAAATATCTTTTTTTTTGGTAGAGAATTAAATGTCTATGTAGAGCGCAACTGCAAAGAAGATAAGGTAGGAAAATGTCTCTTGGAAAGTTAGTCAACGCATTTTGGGAGGATAAGAGAGGAAGGAGGCAGAAAAACTAGAGGAAAGGAAAAGACAGAAAGAGGATTGAGAAGAGAGTAAACGCATTGTTTTGGAGAGGAAGAAAAAAAAAAAGACAAAGAACAAAGGTAGATTAGAATAGGGAGATGATATAGATTAGAAGAGGTCATTACAGAGGAGGAAATAAAAGAGTCAGGGATGGATTTTTACCCAGGAAGGCGATCAAATAGCAGGAGTTGAGATGTGCTGAAGGGAGTGTGAGCTATCTTGAGGAGGGTAGTGTGATTTATAAGTAGGTATTTACAATAGTTCTTTGTTCCCCAACACAAAAACTAAAATATCATTGTTGTGTTTTCATTAAGCATAGGAAAACCAAAACCCATTTTGCCTTAAACATAATATGTGCCAGAAACATATTTCAATGCAAGATAGTTACATTTCCTCTTTCCTTGGACTATTTTTTTTTAATGCAGAACCATTTCCTTGTTTCCTTGATAAAGGGGTTTACACAGAAAGATCATACATTGTCTGATTTAAAAAAGTTTTTTGTATAATCAGAGGGTTTGAATTTTATAGAGAATAAAATGTGGTAACCATGCAAGAAAACTGGGCAGTCACAACTACATCTCACAACTGTCATCTATGCTTTAACGAATTAACAAAGGTTGTAGAATTTGGCTTTACGCCAACCAATTGCACTTTGTTGAAATTTTTTAAAGCCTTTTCTATAAACCCATTTTGTACATGTCCTACAACCATGGGATTGCTTGAGATCACATTCCTTAGTCATTTGTCATATAGCCCACATGCTTTGTCTCTGCTGCCCCATCTTGGCGTAGGTAGCGTGGGTGTTGGCAAAGGTTAGGAATTGGGGTTTAAACCTACCAATAGTATTTGCTTCAAAGTTTCCATAGACTTTTCAACAAATCCATTTTGTACATACCCTACA
Organism: Cunninghamia lanceolata; assembly: GCA_027924645.1. NCBI lineage: Eukaryota > Viridiplantae > Streptophyta > Pinopsida > Cupressales > Cupressaceae > Cunninghamia > Cunninghamia lanceolata. The sequence continues at coordinate 15,234,360 of BSBN01001048.1, forward strand.
ATTTTTGCAGCCCATGTGACCGCATTCTTGAGGCATACTACCAAACAAATCATGCCTTGTCTATCTTCAACTCTTTGCACACATGTATACCGAGCGCTGGTAACTACAACATCTACCTGTGTTGTGTATTAAAATTTGTCACATAAACCCTATTTGAGAAAAATCTGCAACCCAAGGATCTAAGGGAAAAAAATAAGATTTCCTTTATGTGAACCTTTTCAATATTTTATTATATTATTATCTTCAACATTTTTGTTTTTGTTATGTCAAATGTGGTAGACAATATGCAAAATAGGCTATGAGAAGACTTGTAATGCATCTTGCCATGATTTTCTATTATTTGTGCATAACTTGTGAATCATGGCCAAATTGGGGTCACTACAGTTATTGCAAAACTATCTTAGTGGCAAAGGGCTGTATTCAACAAATTACACTATTACTGCAAGCTTTTGTATTATAGATCATATTTTTCATCTTTACTATTTTAATTTCTAAATCAGTGTCTTTAGTCATTTTGGATTCCTCATTAGTTACATGAGATGATCTAGGTCTAGGCATTAGAGTGGTCATTTGGAGTGGCTCTCTATGGGCCCGGGGCCCACAAGTGGCTGCCAAGGGAACTAGTAGTAGAGTTACATTAATAAGTGATAACTAAAACTAAAACATTGGGGTAAAAACACTAATAAGATAATTAAACCTCGTACATGGCCTTGAGCACTTGTAAAGGCTAAGGATGCAATGAGAAGGCCTATCCGTCTTCAGGGCTTTGAGTCATCCATCTGCGGGGCATGGATTTGGGCATGGTTGTGTCTCCTCGTCTGTATGAGAGGTACTTGGTCCTGTGTGTACCATCCCTTCGAGCACACATGATGACACTCCATATGATTACACTCTAGTATCTAGCACCTTAGAGGTCGTGAGTAGTACCCGACTTATGACTTAGATGAGTACACCTATATTATGAGTTTGATTGTATGCAGTGTTCTCCATGTCTGCTCTATGTCTAATGTGAGTGTTGGCAATCTTGTACCCACTTAATGTTGTTCATCCGTTTGGGCCTTGTGACTATCTTCGAGCATGGTGGGGTGGTCTCTTAAGAGTCCACATGGTTGGGAGGCATTGCCACCACCATTGGGGACCGGTGAATAGGGTTTGGAGCACTAGTTTGAGATGATCTCTCTTTCCATTACTTCATTCAACTATTGTAACCATCCAACCCTTGTATCATACTCAGGACTATGTTATTGTACTTGTATCATATTCTAGAATATATCATTGTAATTGTATATGCAGTTATGTAATTGAACTCTCTTAGGAGAGAAGTTGTAATCATTGTATTTAATGAGAAGAAATGTGATGTTCCTTTATTGCTTTATGGATTCTGGAGTGGGTGTCAGATCCGCCTATATTTTATGCTTATGGATTTATGTTTTTTATTAGATGGGATTAGGAGATAGCTAAACCTGTGTATGTTGTTTACTTATGTCAAAAAAAATTTATCTTGTCCCCTTTTGGCGCTTACCCTTCGGGGTTACGTAGCATGTTACATAAGTATTTTTAGAGAACATAATTTTAATTATTTTAATTAATCTATTATTGTGGTTTAGTAATAATTTTTTCTAAATATAAATAATTGTTTATCATTTCAAATTTGTAATTATTATATTTCAGAACTAAATTTATAAGAAAAAATTTATGTGAACTCATTTTGAAATGTCATGTAAATAAAATTGAAATCTCAAAAATAATTTAATTTGGTAAAAATAAAATAGGACTAAAATATTTACTTAGCTATAAAACTAAACTTTACTTAACTATAAAACTAAACTTTACAAAGCCTTCATATTTGTATTATGTGGAGAGCTCTGGCCCTAGTTGAGTGTATAAAGATTTAAAATATTGTATGTTTGAAGAATAAAATAAAAAATGTAATAACATGGTGAAATATTTTTAGGCATGACTTAAAATATAATATTTTAACTTTTTAGTAAATAAAATTGAAATACTAGATTTTTAACTCTTGAGTAAATAAAATTGAAATCCCAAAAATAATCTAATTTCATAAAATGAAATGTGTAGAACCCTCTATTTTTAATAGTATTATTAATATTATAACTTTATCCTTTTGACAAAAAATAAAAAATTAAATTCATAAAAACTGATGATTCTTTCCTCTCATATTTATCGCCATCCATTTAGGCATGACTTAACTAGTGGGAGACAAAATTTGTGTTCATAATTTGTTTACTTGCCACATCCTCCCCTCAAACCAAAATTCTCTCCTTGTTGCACTCTCCAACAATACATAGTTTTTTTAGCCAATGATAATACAGATAAATCTTTTTTCAATAATTTTTTGTTAAAAATTTATCATGTTGACAAGGAAAAGTATAAATTTAAATAAAATTTGCCCAACAAGAAAAATAATCCTATCTTTTGATTGGTTTACAATCAATAGATTAATAACTAGATAAGTGTGAACTCATTGCAATAGTACTGGTTGAAGGCATGTACTAATAAAACAATATATTAAAAGAAAAAACCAAGAAATTAAATTTGATTGTGAACTTAAATCCTAACAAAATATAGTTATAAAATATTAGGATTAAACAACAATGAGAGAAAAAAAGTTAAATTTCATTCTACAAAAACAAAAGAAGTATTTGTTTAGTTGTAATTTTTTTTGTTGATTAGGTATTGGTTGAAAAGACAAATTGCATTCCAATAATTGAAAAATTAATTTTTGAAGAGTGTTGAAATGTCTTTGGTAAATAAAATTGAAATCTTAAAAATAATCTAATTTGGTAAAAATAAAATAGGACTAAACTATTTAACTTTAAAATATTTAATTTGGTGATACTCTGAATTTTTAACTTTTGACTAAATAAAATTGAAATCCTAGATTTTACGATTAAATAAAATTGAAATCCTAGATTTTATGACTCTTGAGTAAATAAAATTGAAATCTCAAAAATAATCTAATTTCATAAAATAAAATGTGTAGAATCCTAACCCTAGTTGGGTGTGGAGAGATTTGAAATGTTTGCCTAAGATATTAAAATGTAATAATATTGAATACTATTACAATTTAAAATGCATTAAAATATTGTAAGTTTGGAGAATAATTACACAATATAATAACAATAACATATTCATATTTATATTTAGATCACTACATTATTTTATCTTAGTCACTTAATTTTTTGTTTAAGTAATAAAAGTAAGTACTTTTAGAGAACATTTAATTATTTCAATTAATCTAATAGTGTATTTAGTAATAATTTTTTCTAAAGATAAAGAATTGTTTATCATTTCAAATTTGTAACTATTATATTTATAGAACTAAATTTATAAGAATTGTTTGAAATGTTTTGGGTAAATAAAATTGAAATCTCAAAAATAATTTAATTTAGTAAAAATAAAATAGCACTAAAATGTTTACTTAGCTATAAAACTAAACTTTACAAAGCCTATTAAATAACACAAATATTTCCTTTAACTATTAAACTAAACTTTACAAAGCCTACATATTTGTATTATGTGGAGAGCCTTGGCCCTAGTTGAGTGTATAGAGATTTGAAATGTCTAATTAAAAAATTAAAATGTAATAATATTAATACTATGATAATTTAAAATACATTAAAATATTGTATGTTTGAAGAATAAAATAAAAAATGTAATAACATGGAAAATATTTTTCATGATACTATAGATTTTTTAACTTTTTAGTAAATAAAATTGAAATCTCAAAAATAATCTAATTTCATAAAATAAAATGTGTAGAACCCATTGCAATAGTACTGCCGAAGGCAGGTACTAATAGGTACTAATAAAATTGATGACTGTATAGTAAAATCTATAAAATATAATGCACTCCTAGACACCTTTATCATTTTATTTGATATTACTTCTAAGGTTTTATTTTTTATTTCATATTTGCCTAGAGTTTTATTAATTAACCTTTTCATTCCAAATATACCTTAAGACTTTATTGTTTTTAAAATATATCTAAACAACTAACACAAAGTAGTTTCACTAAAATAGCATGTACATAAATGAAACAACATACTAAAAGAAAAAACCCAAGAAATTTAATTTGATTGTGAAGAAAACAAAATTAAATCCTAATAAAATATAGTTATAAAATATTCGTATGAAACAACAATGAGTGAAAAAGAAATAAATCAAATTTCATTCTGGAGAAAACAAAAGAAAATAAAATTGATGACTCTATAGTAGAATCTATAAAATAGAATGAAAAATAAAAGAAAATAAAATTGATGATAGTATAGTAGAATCTATCCCTTCCAATAACTTTTGCACTTGTCCAATTTACTTGGCTTATTTTTATTGGATATGATAAAACTTCTTATCTATTTTACTAATGCAAATGTGCAAATGAAGAGCAAATGAACCCTTTTATCTTTGAGCAAAACCTAATTTCACATTGCAATAAATGCGCAACTTAAGTCATTCCGGTTACCTTGTTCTCCTTGTTCTGAGAAAGATCTTTTCTAGATCACTGAGATATGCTTTGAGCTATTCTTGGTGATTATTGACAATCTATCTTTCTTTCCTCAATCATTTGATCTATTCGTAGATCAAGATTCCTCAATTTTGAATCATATCAGATCTAACTGTGAAAATCATGTTCTTACTAGATGATTATTGAACCAGATCAATCTTTGAAGAATAATCTTTTCAAATCTTCTTACGGATCTTTCATATATTTACCAAACTTGCTTTAGATGTTTCTCTAAGAACACTTTAATCCGCAACTTCCCATGTGCCAATTTCAGGCACCAATTGACTGGCTAGGGGAATTGGTTTTTCTTAGTGACTCCCCCTGAGCCAGAGCTCATCTATTCAATTTCTGGAAGGATTATCAGCACTAGATTCTGGTGCGGATCCATTCCCAACATTCTTTGTGCTTCTCTTCACCCAAATCTTATTCATCTCCCTTTGAATTTCATCCGCATTCACATTTCCCTTTCCTTTGTCTTGGTTATGATTATGTTGTTCCGGACCCCTTTTGTCTTGATTCTTATTTCTACAGAATTTGGCAATATGACTAGATCTATTGCAATTGTAGCAAACAACATTTCTTTGCATATTTGACTAATATCCTCTTGATCTACACTTATTAGCCATGTGTCCCATTCTATTGCATGCAAAGCATCTACCATTGAGTGAATTGTTTATTTGCATGTTTCTACACTCATGGGATTTGTGACCATACCTTTTGCAACTGAAGCACTGTCTGGAGAAGGATGTATTAGTCTGATTCATTCTTCTTCTACACTAATTTGCTTTATGACCAAAGTTATTGCAGTTGTGGCAGTATCCATTGAAAGATGGATATCTTTGAGCATTTGGTTGCATTACTAGAGGTCTTCTAGGCCTGTTTTTTAGATTTTCTGATCTGGAGTTCTTCTAACCAGATCCAGAGCTTTCACCTTTTTCATACCCCAAGCCTTCTTTGTCATCTACCCTCTTTTGTCTTGCAAGAAGAACTTCAAGTTGAGTAGAGCTTATCTTGAATTTCTCTTTATATTCATTTGTTGTTTGAAGATCTCTTTTGAGAATTTCAATCTAATTCTCAAGTTGTTCTTCATTATCTTTAGCTTCTTCAAGATTAGATTCTAGATGCCTGATTATTTTGTCCATATTGTGGCAGTCTTCTGACTTCTCCTTGAGAGATTCTCTTAGATTATCTTCAATTTTTCTTTTCTCTTTAATTTCTTGGGTGAATTTCATAACTCTTGATTCCATTTCAAGTCTTACCATATTGACCTCTTTTGATAGCTTCTCGCATAAACTGTTCTTCTCATTTAGTTCTTCATCAGTGTTATTGGCTTCACTTTGACTTGCTAATTGTTGAAGTAGTTCCTTTCTCTTTTTCATAGAGATACTCAGTTTCTCTTTTAGTTCATTTATGAAATCATCATCTTGTTTGAGTCTTTCTTTTAGGTCATGGACTTCAGAATGAGATTGATCAAGATCATCTAAGGTAGACTAAAGTCATTCCATCATACCATACATATCCATTGAGATTCCTAGATCTTCCTCAAGTTGTTAGGCTCTATTTGGAGGAACTTGGCTCTAATACCAATTGTTGATAACTGAGAGGGGGGTGAATCAGTTATCTTAATTATTTTGTCTTTCAGTCCCTTTTTAACAATTAGTGCAAAATCAAATCATATAAGCAGACATAACCATGAAAGCAGAAATAAGATCAATACATATGACATAATGATTTTGACATGAAAAACCCGGTTAGGGAAAAACCACGGGGTGATAATCCCAAGATTGTATTCTCTGTTAGAAGAATAGAAAAAACAAAATGGCACTTGCCAATTAGGGCTCACTGCCTGAGCACACTACTCACAAGAGGCTCACTGCCTACAAGAGACTCACTGTCTACAAGAAAAGAAGGTAACAAGATACTTGAATTGATGAGAAGCATCCACACATGTTGAAGTTCAGTTCTGGTTAAGCCCAATATACTGATCTACTGCACTTCATTCTTACTCTCCTTAGGTGCTACTGTCCAGTCACATTCTGGACCTGTCTTACTGCCTTTTCACTGCTCTTCTACTTTTCTTCACACAATTCCAACACACAACACACACATTCACATCTAAATCCATCTGGTATATATATCCACACAAATAATTTCAATACCTTTCTAGTCGATATCTAGAGTAGTCAATATTTTCTCAAACTTTGATCTGTCAGCTGAATCCTTGCATACCAAGTGATGCGGATCAAGGAGATGCTTATATAAGTCATCAATCATGTTGGCCAATCATGAATGATACCTCAAGAAACTTAATAACCATCAATATCTCATCCGGATTTAGGTCTGATGCTCTGCCAGTCAGTTCTTCCTCTATCTACTCTGCCAATCAGGAACCCAAAACTTAAGTGCTCATATCTCTTCACTCTTTCTTCAGCGGAGGCTCAATCTCTGGAATCTATCAGTCAAGATAGTCCTCTTGACTACCCCAAGTTCGCACTTTACTGAGATACTTCTTCTAAGAGATCTAGACCTAACTATTCGACCTTCCCACATGCTCTATTCTTGCTCACTGGACCATACTATTCTTCAATCTGTCTTTCGGTATAGACATACCATATCCTGCAGATGTGTGAGATGAAATTTGTTACCATCAATGAAAACATTCATGAGGCCATATAGTGTCTCTTTCCAACAGTGAGGAGCAGTGAAAAATGTGGAATCTAGCAAAGGGGGAGCTCCGGTAAAACAGTGCACAAGATAGAGCATTAGGCAAGGGGCAGTTTGCTATGACACTTAGTCATTTTTCACTAATTGTTGCCATCAATGCCAAAGGGGGAGATTGTTTGCAAGAGACACTGTGTGGCTTCATTATTATTGTCATTTATGGTAACAAAGTCTATCCTACACATCTACAGCACATAATATGCCAATACCGAAAATCAGATTGAAGAGTGTTTTGGTCCCGTGAACAAGAACATAGCATGCAACAAGGTTTAACAATCAGGTTTGGATCTCTTAGATAGTGTAACTCAGCAAGTTGTGGACTTAGACAAGTCAAGAGGAGTACCATAACTGCTACATTCTAGAGATTGAGCCTCTGGTGATGAAAGAGTGAAAAGATATGAGAACCTAAGTGTTGGGTTCCTGATAGGTAGAGTAGACGGAGGAAGAACTGACCGACAGAGCATCAAAATTTAATCTGGATGAGAAATTGTTGGTGGTTAGGCTATTTGAGAGATCATATATGTTTGGCCAACATGAATGATGACTTCTTTGATAAGCATCACTATTAAACATGGATTCAGCCGACAGGTCAGTGTTTTGTAAATATCTTAAGTATTCCAATTGCTGACTAGGAAGATGTTGAAATCCTTGATGCGGATATATATACCAATGGATTTCGATATGAAGTGTGAAGTTGTGTGTGTAAGTGTGTGAAGAAGTATAGAGAGAAGTGTGGAAGCAGCAATACAAGTTCGGTATGTGACAGAATAACAACATTAGAGCAGAGGAAGAATGAAGTGCATAAGATCAGTATATTGAGCCTAGCTGGAACTGAACCTCAGCATATGTGGATACCTCTCATCAGTTCAAACACCTGGTGACTTTCCATATACCTTGTAGACAGTGAGTCTCTTGTAGGCAATGTGCCTCTTGTGAGCAGTGTGCTTGGGCAGTGAGCCCTAATTAACAAGTCCTATTTTGTACTTCTTATTCTTTTAACAGAGAATACAATCTTGGGTTAGTCACCTCGTGGTTTTTCCCTTAACAGGGTTTTTTTCACATAAAAATTCTTGTGTTATGTGTGTTGATTTTATTTCTGCTCTCACGATTATGTATGCTCTTATGTTTTGATGTTGCATTAATATTAAAGAAGAAAAGAATGTTAAGATATTTAAGATAATTGATTCACCCCCCCTCTCAGTTATCTGCCTTGTTTCCAACAATTATTGCTGACAGGGGGAGTTAGTGAGTTGATTCAAGGAGTGTATGTACTTGAAAGGTGGAGAAAGTTGAAAAGGAGAGCTTGCGTCCTAAGGAGAAGAAGTTGGCCTTTATCCTTGATGTCAAAGGGGGAGAATGAGCCAAGGTTTGTTGTCATCAATGCCAAAAGGGGAGAATGAGCCAAGGTTGGTAAAATGCTCTACATTCCTCCACATTTGAAGATATGGTCATGTAGTTTAGAAGTTAACATAAGTATGATGTAAAGGTGCTAAATCTAAAGTTTCAAATCATTTGCTCCTCCGTAGTGGAAGTTACAAGTGATAGAGTTTCGATTTGTGCTCTGGAAAAATAATGTGATGATGAAGGTTGATTGGAATGCTCTGCATTCCTCCACAAGTAAAGGTTTGCTCATGTAGTTTTGTGAACATGATTAGAGATGTTCAATGAACACTACATTGTAGTTTCATGTGGTCTAGAGGTTCACAAGTTTAGTTTTCAAATGATAGAAGTGATAAAGATGGTTTCAGATGCCTAGTTGTTCTCAAGATATATGCTGATGATGTGCGCTAACTTGTTGCTTCTTGAAATGGTAAATTGGATGATGGAAGATGATCTTGATGATCTTGTGATGTTTCCTATTTATCCACAAGGTGTTTTTTTCTATCTTCAAAACTAGATGTGGTCTAGAATGATGGTGTTGCTGGGTTATGCTCTTACGTGGTTGACTGAGGAATGTTGATGATGTGCACCACAAAGGTGTTGTTGTGCGGAGTTCAAGGAGTATTTGGAGATGTTGTGTAGGTCCTAATGACTCATCTTGAAGAAGAAAAAAAATGTTTAATCATTCATGAGTTCCACCAAGATTGTGAAGATTGATGTAATACAAGATTCATGTTTTTCTTACTTAAGGGTGACCTAACTCAAATTTGTGAAGCATGCAAATGTTATTTCTTGAAGGATGATGATGTGAAGAATGTTTAGGACTAAGCTAATCATGTGTTTGGATTTGCAAGGCATGTGTCTCTTTCTAGAGTAGTGTGTAGTTCATGAGAGGGCTTGTCTTATGCATGTTTTATGTTGTGTGATCTCTGGTTGACTTGTAAATTATAATAGTCTTGTTGTATTTTCCAACTTGTAATGAAATCAATGTAATTTCATGTATATATTGTAAACCTAGTTGATCTGTATGATTGAAAAAATGAGAATAAGAGTGTATGAAGAGAAGAATATGAAAATGACATGTATTATGATGTGTGACTGAAGGAGAAAGAGAAGAAGCAATAAGGGTTGTCCTAATTCATCTTGAAGATATATTTGTGATAGGAGGGAAGTGAAGAGAGTGCCTAATTGATCCAATCATTATAAAAAAAGTGGAGAGGAAAAATTGTAATCATCAAAGTTGTGAGCTTCATTGTTAGCTTTAGGCAATAGAAGGATTGTCGTACTATAATCATTTATGAGTTTGTTCTCAATTCAAGGAGTAGTAGCTTCATTGGGAGTGACTCTAAAACAAATTCTTTAGGGAGTAGTATCTTCCTTGGGAGTGACCCTAAAACAACTTCTACAGTGAGTAGTTGCTTCCCTGGGTTTTATCCCTAAAACAAAGTTAGAAGGGAGTAGTAGCTTCCTTAGGTTGTAGCCCTAAAACAAAGTTGTAATTTTTGAGCTTCATATATTGTGAGTTAATCCTCACTATGGTTTTTCCCCTTCTATAGTTTTCCACATATATTTGGTGTTATGTGGTTATGTGCATTGTGTTGATCTTTTATGTTTATGTTAATGTTGTAATGTTTAAGTTTTAATCTGCTCTAGAGGATTTGAAGTTTGATTGAATACTAATTCACCCCCCTCTCAGTATTCTGGTGTGTTCAATAGGTTTATCTTTGGAGAAATATCCTTTCCTTAGAGATTTTTCATATGTTTTCCTAGATGAACTTCCAGGATTACCTCTGAAGAGAGATTTCAATTTCTCAATCAATATTTACTTGGATCAGAGCCGATTTCAAAGGCATCATATCATATGACTACTACAGAATTGATGAAATTGAAGTCTCAACTTCAAGAGCTATTGGCTAAATGATTTATTAGACTTAGTGTTTCTCCATGGGGAGCCCTAGTGATCTTTGTTAAAAGAAGGATAGAATCTTGTGTCTATTTATAGACTATCATATGCTTATCAAAGCAGTGATAAAGAATAAGTATCCTTTACCACATATTGATGATCTTTTTGATCAGATGCAGGGTACATTAGAGTTTTCTAGGATTAATTTGTGATTTGGATACCATCAGCTAAGAATAAAAGATGAGAAAATTCATAAGACAACTTTCAAAACTAGATATGGGCATTATTTGTTCACAGTTTTACCTTTTGGACTTACGAATGCTCCTACTACATTCATGAATTTGATGAACAATATCTTCTAAGATTGCTTGGATAAATTTGTTCTAATTTTTCTAGATGAAATTCTTATTACTCTAAGAATGAGGAAGAGCATTTGCAACATCTCTGAACATTTTTGCAACAAGTGAGAGAGCATGAATTCTTTGGGAAGCTTTCTAAGTGTACTTTATTTTAGAAAGAGATACAATACTTAGGGCATATTATATCAATTGAAGGAATATATGTAGACCCTGCAAAGATAAAGGCTCTACTTGAGTGGCCTATGCCAAAGAATGTGCATGAAGTGTACAGTTTTATGGGATTAACAAGATATTATAGGAAGTTGGTTTTGAACTTTTCTAAGATTGCAAGCCCAATCACTTCGCTTCAAAGAAAAGGAAAGCATTTTGACTAGACAACAAAATGTGAAGAGGCATTTGACCAGTTGAAAGAAAGGTTGACAAATGCTCCAATATTGAAAGTTCCTAATTTGGAAAGTCAATTTGTTGTCATTACCGATGCCTTGGCAGAAGGTTCAAGTGGAGTACTTATGCAAAATGAGCAAGTGGTAGCCTATGAATCCAAGAATTTGAGAGCATATGAGTAGAATTATGCTCCTCATGATTTGGAGTTAGCCACAATTGTACATGCTTGGCAAGTGTGGCAACACTATTTGCTAGGAAAGCATTTTGAGTTAAAGTTAGATCATCATGCTCTTAATTACATAGATTTTCCTAACCCATTTGAATGCTTGACAAAGAAGATGATTGGAATTGATATTTGACAATGATTTTGAGACAAATTGTATTAAGGACAAATATAATCATGTGGTGGATGCTCTAATTCAACGGAGACATATCTCGTTGATGGTCTCTATTCAATCTAACTTCGATGATTTGGTTTTGCATAATTCTATAGGTGATGAATTTCATGAGCATGTTAAGAAAGCTCTCTCTGTAAATCCTCAATATTCAAGGTATGATGTGTTCTATTTTAAACCAGATGGGATTTTAATATGTAGAGGAAGGATGTATGTTCCACATTTGGCAGAATTAAGAAACCTTGTATAGAAGGAAGTTCATTACACACCATATTTAGGTCATCCAAGAGTGACTAAAATCCTAGCTGATGTGAAACTTCTTTATTTATGAAAAGGAATGAAGAATGTCATTGCAAGATTTGTAGCCAGTTGTCTACAGTGCCAAAGGGTCAAGGCTGAGCATCAACATCCAGTAGGACTTTTGTATCCACACGATATTCTAGAGTGGAAGTGGTAGGTTATTAGCATATATTTTGTGCAAGGACTTTTAATTTCTTGAAATAGATATGATGCTATTTTAGTAGTGGTGGACAAACTCACCATGGTAGCTCACTTTATAGCTAGAAATTTAATAGATGGAGCACTAGTTATAGCTTGAAAGTTTGTACATGAAGTGTTCAGATTACATGGAGTTCCTAAGAAGATTATCTCATATAGAGATACGTGCATGACTTCAAGGTTTTGGAAAACTTTATTTTCAACGCTAAGAAATCAACTCAATATAAGCTTGGCTTATCACCCTAAGACATATGGTCAGACAGAAAGGGTAAATCAAGTTCTTAAAGATGTGTTGTGAATGTATTGTATGGATTAGCAATACAAGTGGGAAGAGTATCTACCACTTGTGGAGTTTACTTATAACAAATTCTACAATTTTGCTATTAAGATGTCTCCATTTGAAGCATTGTATGGAAGAAGATGTTGAACTCGTATAAGCTAGGATAAGCATTAGAAAAAGACTAGCAAAAGCTAATGATAGACAAAAAAATGTTACACTAATGCCAAACATACACCAAGGTAATTCTCAGTAGGAGATAAAGTTCTTTTGAGGGTCAAAACCCATAAAAGTTCCATAAAGATTGGGAAGTCTTCCAAACTAGCTCCTAGATATGTAGGACCCTTCAAAGTTATTGAAGTGATCAATCCGGTTGCCTACAGAATTGTTCTACCACTAGCTCTTACTAGGATGCATAGTGTTTTTCATGTTTAATATTTTAAAAAAGTATATAACAAGTGATAATCATATTCTTGATTGGAATGATTTACATCTGTAGGACCCAGGAGTGGTTATGATCAAGCCTCTCAAAGTGCCTTAAGTTCACAAGCTCTACTTACGTAATGGAGAAGTTACTCAATGCAAGGTCCAATGGGACCAGTATGTAGAGGACAATGCTACATGGGAAGATTATCAGGATTTTTATCAGAGATTTCCTCATTTGTTTTATGCTTTTCAAATTTGAATGAAAACTTTATCATGTTATTAATTTTGATACATTGGATCATCGATGACGATGAATCTTATGGGGGAGCTATGTCACATCCTTAATTTTTTACTATGTTGTACTTTTTACTTGTTTATAATTAGTAGGTAATTTTGCATGATTTAATGATTTGACCTATGAGAAGATGTTAGGATAAATCAAATGATTTCATTAGTTTGAATTTATACGTTTAGAAATAGACATGTGATTATATGTTATCATGATTATTCATTCATGATGTATATGAAGTAGTTAATGATGCACTAATACTAATTTGGTTGATTACAAATGTAACCAAGAAAATAGGTTTTCCACCCTCTAGGAAAAGAGAGGGAAAGCATCATTGGAGAGAAGTGAATAGATGTATTGAAAGAATAATTTGTTGATATCTAAGTCTCATGTTTGTTCAATTTTGTGAACCATGAGATTGGTATGTTAAATTCAACCTATTGGCCTATGTTGGATTTCAATTCAATAGTAGTCAATTTGACATCAAATTCATTTAGTATAGGTTTTGATGTATAACCTAGAAGGGATGGATCAACCATCATCAAGATGTAGTTGATAGTCATTATTATTTTATTTATATGAGGTGAATATAGTATATATTTATGATAGTGGTTAACTATCTCTTTTTAGCAATTTTTAATTAAGATTCCTCTATGGTATCCTATCAAGTTATATATGTTTGACAATTGTGTTATATTTGTAAGATAGAGAAGGGGGAGAATATCTCAACCCCATTCTCACAATATTGTTAAAGTGTTTAATCAAACAACATAAGTATATGTTGTGCATACTTTCTTTACAATGTTATACATATATATTAATATATATTAATATATATTAAGTTAGATCATATTTGATGTGATCTTTTTGAGTTAAGGATGATAAGGGTGTGGTTGTTCAACCCCCTTTATATTAGACAATTGATTGAAGATAGTGGAGAAGCCTTTGACTGAGTTATGAGTGGTCATTGAAGACCATAATTTGCATTACTTGCATGTCATTGAAGATAACTATGGCAAGCATTAATGTTAAGTGGTGGAATGTGGTTAAGAGTAGAGGCTCTATATATCACCATCAAGTCTTCTCTATGGGGACACACATACACACAGAGACACACATATACCACAAAGAGAGAGAGGACTTATGAGAAATGACTAAGGAACTTCATTTGTACATCGTACTTTTAGGTTCTTTTCTTTTTATGTAAATATTATTTGAGATGATAGTTTTTTGTTTGATGTTGGCATTGTTGTTATGTTTACCTAAGTTTAGAACATACAATAGTATATCATAATTTCAAAGATTTAACTAATCGATAGTATATCATATCTTCTGATGTTTGAGCAATTGATAGTATATATATATATATATATATATATATATATATATATATATATATATATATATATATATATATATATATATATATATATATATATATATATATCTTAGTATAATTTTTATAGCCGAGAGCCATATATTTACTGTTGTTTCTATATAGTTGATAGCATTTACTTATCTTTGTGTTTGTAGACATTAAACAGCTTAGTATAGCTCTATGGTAGTAAAGCTGAAGGCTTCATATAATTTTTTGATTTATAGAGATCATATTAATATATATACATATGTGTTCTTGTAGTCGAAGAAATTAGCTATCTCTGTGTTAGGAAACCAATAGCTTGTCATTATTTTATGAATTAAAAGCCGATAATCTAGTCTTCACTATGTTTTTATTGAGTGAATCCTTTAACTACCGAACTTGGTGTATAATTATATGCATAGTTTAAAACTATTCGGTGAGAAATTTGAGGTTGAATGACCATTCTCTTTCATATTTTTTAATGGTTTCAGATCAATTAAAACTCTATATCTAGAAAATGAGAACTCACTATGATACATTTTTATTGTTTAAACATAGCAAATGTGTGCAGGTTGTTAGGATGTTGAAACACTACTCATGTAGGCTGAAAGGCAATACATCATAGTAGGGTTTGCTAGAAGAAGTTAGTTAACTTTTATAGTTCAAAAGTTAGTTTGTATTAAGCATAAGTATGTTATTATACTAAGGTCAAAGTATCCCTATCATCTATAACTTGTAGACAAAGTTTGTGGAGTAACTAGACCGTGATTGTACTTAGAAAAACTCAAGTAATTTGGTTGTCTATACTTATCTTGCGTTCAAAATAATGAGGGATACAAATGATGTTCTATTACTTTTTAAGAACTAGTTGAACTTATCTTAGATGTCAATTTGAGCCTCTTGAGATTGTTGTATTAAGACTTTGAAGTTAAGACTAGAAGTTTGACAAAGATATTTCCTAAATATCTTTTAACTCTTTTTAGTTTCATTGTTTTTGATATTAGACTTTGAGAAAAAGGTTCTCTTTTATTCTAAAAGAGTATAGAATGATTTGAATATCATTAGAAGCACTTGAAGCTATGTTATCTTTATTTATTAACATATATGTGTTTATTTGACTAGATTATGTATTTCTATTATGCATAGATGATGTTATATTGTTCTTAATGTTAATCTATGAATGAAAAATGACAACTAGGTCATAGACATCATTACCTTACTATAAATATCCTTTACTGGATTAAAAGATTGAACTTAGTCAAGAATTCTTGTACTCTTGTTAGTATCTATTAAGACTTGTTATAGAGGAGGATAAACCTTATTTAATATGTTTTTTAGTAAAGGTGAATTCGATTAAAGACCAAGTAGTCAAGATTTGACAAGTGGTTATCTTATTCATGTTACATTATGGATATAATTGTATTAGTTTTTAAGGGTATTTTGATGATGCAAAGTATTATTATAGGGAGAGTAAGAACCCTAGATTTTACCCTGAAGAGTTTAGAAATCTTTAACTCTTAAGTCAATTATAATATTGATTATGTCTATTGTATACTTTGGTCAATGGTTAAAAATTGAGAAGCCATAGATAAAACAATATTAAGAGATCGGAAACACTTTGTTGTTAGAAAGGCAATACTAGTTATATAAACTAAGTATGGTTATTATTTTTGAGTAGAGAGTAAATGACAAAAGTCATAGACCTTGATAAATTGTGTATATGCAATAAGGGACTCTCGATAAAGATTAAGTTATTTATAATTGCATATTGTATGTATATCCTAGATAAGGAATATTTATAAGTTAGATGGACTAGGGATTGAATATAATTTAGACAATTATGTCTAGACATACTAGCCAAATAAATCAAACTATAGGATGAGATAGTTTTCGAGTCGAGTTAGAGGTGTGTGAACGCACGACTACATTTATTAAAAATGCCTATTTATATAGAAACTTTGGGCAAAATGATGCATTTGTCTCTGCATGCATTAGTTAGTTCATAGTGTCTAGATTGTGTAATTGGTTAGTATGACATACTTAGTTATAATATTGTCTACAATTGTATGGTCGATTGAGTTGCATAGGACACATCAATATTAATTAGATGGCAACTTGCTAGATCCATATGTCTATACTCTTAGTGAAGGGAGGGCCACTTCTAGGAAGGAAGGTCTATGGGGACTACTAGTTTGTGGTTGGAGGTAAAGCCCTCAATTGATGCTCTCCCTCTATAGAAAAAAACTCACCAAGATTTGAATGGCAGATATCAAGATTCTAGAGACAATACTCTTTCTATAAAATTTTATGTTATGATTATGATGTAAAACTATTCTTTTGCCAAGTGCAATATGCTTATAAATGTAAAGTGAAATGTTATCACTATAAGTTATCTTTGAATATATTGAATTTCAAGGTTGACAAAATATTTAGAAAATATGTACTTTTATTTATTGATGTTGAGCAAATGATAATTTTTTTCTCTCTTGTGTATCATTTTCTTTTACTTTCCTAGTAATATGCATGTATAATTCTGAGTAATATGAGAAGGCATGTTACACCCCAGATTACCTTTGGAGTATTGGGATGAGGTTCAAGTGCAATTGACTATTACTTTCTCCCTTGGTGAACTCATCATGGTCTATGAAGTGAGAAAATCTATAAAATGCTTTATTTTTCTAGATTTTGCATTAATGATGTTGGTGATAAGGTTCTTCCCTCTTTGATCACCTTATCCTCAAAACTTAGTGATTGGGTGCATTAGATCATTTATGAGGAGTCCCTGATGGTAATTCACAATTTCCATAGGTGGAGCCATGCTTTAGCTCCATGTGTGGGTTCATAAAAAAAGGCTTATTCATAGGAAATAAGGATCAACAAGATCCTTCTCCTCTTGAGGACATGTCCGAGATACCCATGGAGGGTAAAAGTGTGTTGGTAAGTCCTCTTGTGGATAATTCTAACTCAAAGGCTCTTAATCTTATCCTTGAGCTCAGATCTCATCTTTTGGGGATGAATGTAAGAAGAAGGAAGTAGTGAGGGAGGACTAAGATTGCCCTCCCTAGTGTCCTCCAACAAAGAAAATATAAAAATGGATTCATTTAAAAGGTAATCTTGCAGTACTTTCTTTAATTCAGGCTCAATTCTTCATAATGTGAGTCCTACCAATAAGGGATTTGGTTTGTTTGAGTCTAAGGATTGGGCTACCAACAAGAAACAAAATTCCTTGAAGTGTTTTAGCTTCAAGCTACCTTGAGTTGGTGGACCTATTTTGTCATGGGGTAGTTTGCCTTGAGTTCAAATATGTCAAAGGGGTTGTGTTCAAATGGTAAAGCCATAAGGTTCTTAAGAATTAAATGAGTGCACCTAAA
This sequence comes from Cunninghamia lanceolata, assembly GCA_027924645.1. Taxonomy (NCBI): domain Eukaryota; kingdom Viridiplantae; phylum Streptophyta; class Pinopsida; order Cupressales; family Cupressaceae; genus Cunninghamia; species Cunninghamia lanceolata. The sequence goes on from BSBN01001048.1 coordinate 15,252,248, forward strand.
AATTATAAAGTAACTATTTTAAATTAAAAAAATATAACCTGTGCATATTTTTTTAAATGGATGTACATAAGAATTAAATTTAAAATATATAACTGCCATAGATTTATTAAATGAATGCACATAAGAATAAAGCCAACATAAAGTAAATAATCTATATAAATACAACTAATACTTAAATATAAATTATAAAGGGTTTGAAGTGTTCTTGCTAGGGGATAAAGTCCCCCATGTTGTACCCTTTCGCTGGGCCAACGAGCTCGTGGGTTTGAAGTGTAGGTTCATTGCTTCAAAAGCATTCACATGGAGCCGGATCTAGGTGTATTATTTAAAAAAAAAAAAGCATACTGGAGTTATTGGATCAGTAAGTGCATTATATTTTACAGATTTTACTAAAGAGTCATCAATTTATTTATTTTTCCTTTCTGCATAAATAAAATTTAATCTATTTCTTTTTCACTGGTGGTTGTTTTATAAAAATGAGGTGTCCTAAACTAATAATTTATAACATATTTTTTAGGGTTTCTTTTTGTTTTCTACATAATTAATTAATATATTATTATATTTATAGTACAATAATTTATTTTATAAAGCACATAAGTTATTTGAATGGTAAGTGCATTATATTTTATAGATTTTAATATAAAATCATTATTTTATTTTATTTTCTTTTCTTTTCTGCATAATGAAATTTAATTTATATCATTTTGACTCACTTATGTTTTATAAATATGAAGTGTCCTAAACTAATATTTTTTAACTATGTTTTATTAGGGTTTTATCATATGAAACAAAAAGGAGAAAAGTATATTCAACAATAGTAGAGGTAAGTGCTACTATAGGGTGTAGTTAGTTTTCTTTTGTTTTGTACATAATGAAATTTATTTTATTGGTTTCTTTTCACTCCTCTTTTATAAAAAAAATTAGGGTTTATATTTGTTTTATAACTATATTTTTAGGATTCTACACAAATAAAAATAGGAGTCTTGGTAACCTATTCAAAAGGTTAGAGAAATAAATCCACTTGTGGATTCGGTCCTTCTCCAGGTACAATTCACCATATAGTACAATTCACCATATAATAATTTAGTTAATAGGTCAACTAGTGTTTCCCAATTCCATATTTTCTATGGAAAATCTCTGAGGTATCATAAATTTAATTAAAGAGGTATATTTAAAATTTTTAACTAAGATAACACAGGGCAATCTTAGAGAATTAACAATCCACTGTATATAGTATATACCCAGAAGATTACCCAAAAGATGGACTATATATAAAAAATAAATATAACAAGTTACAGAGCCACGTGTCAATATTGTATACCAGTCATAGGAGGATAAAAAGGATAAAAAAAAAATTACTTGAGGATTCAATTTCTTTCCAACCTTAGAGTTTGTCGTGCCATTTGTAATAGCTAAACTGGAATACAAAAGGAAAACAAACACATCCAAAATTCAGATTTTATAGTTAAAAGTTAAAACACTTAAAACAGGAATGAACAATGCTAAACTTAATCATATCACAAAATGTTGGCAAATCCTGACCTCTGTTAGCAAGTAGTTGCTAACATCGGGTGTAGCTGACAGCTTTGTTACATCAGTTTCACAAAATACTTCATCCATCCTCTGTTATTGACCGTCGTCAAGATATCTGTCATAAAACAAGAATCAAGAAAAATTAGAAGATATCTGGACACTACAAACACAAGGAATCTTACACATAAAGAACTTCAACCATTATTCCCTAAAACTTCATGTGAACTTCTCGCTTGGCTGGGAAAGTAAAATAAAAAATTACATCCATAGATAAAATCATTCCAAGATCATATTACTTACTAAAAAAAACACCTCTGACATTGCAAGCTACGTTTCTTGCAACACAGAATATTGGAAGGGGAACACTTGTCTGCAGTACAAAGAATGCTGATTGAAATCAGTACAATGCAATAAAAAGTAAAAATAGAAATCAGAGAACCTCTGCTAATAGAGCATACTACGGTAGAAAAGCCAGAACAACATGTACATGTTAGTGATCTGTATCTTCCCAGACCTTCAATCGATCATCAATTACCATTGTAATATTGGGATGGCAAACCCCTTTGTGAAAGACATTTAGTAAAGTTTTTCTTAAACCTACAACACAAACATAGAAAACAGAAGCACAAAAAAAAAAGCAACAGTTAGCATGATATGGTATTTAACAATGAGTGCATATATTGACATCACAAGCAATAGAAGTATTAGCATAGGAGAGAAAATATAATTCTATTCAGTTGCTGAAATTTGAACCTCTGAAATTGAATTTATAGATCTTCATAACATAATAAGGTGTCTTGTTTATTGGTTAGAAATGTTTACCTGGCTTGACACAAGCAACACAATCATGGAGCTTCCTAGGACTGATTAAGCTTGTCTTGGGATCAAAAAGCCTCCACATCTCCAAAGCATAATCTTTTCTAACATTGTGCAAACAAAAACTTCAAAACGCTTGTGCCGATTAGCAATTAGATAATTTCTTAAATCTTCCCAAGCTGGGCGTATCCCAACAAGGACATTGGTATCTAAATTAAATTGTGCTATCCACTGTCCTTGTTAGGATACTCCCATCCTGGGAAGAATTAAGAAATTATCTAATTGTTAATAGGTGCAAGCATTTTAAGGTTTCTGTTTGCACAATATCAGAAAAAGATTATGCTTTGGAAATATGTAGGCTTATTGATCCTGAAATAAGCTTAGTCAGTCCTAGGAAGCTCCATGATTGTGTCGTTTGTTTAGTCACTCCTAGGAAGCTCCATGATCATGTTGTTTGTGTCAACCTAGGTTCTTTGATTTCTATTTTTAATTTTTGATTGCTTTGATGAACTTTCTGTTGCATTGTAATGATTTCAATCAGTATTCTTTGTACTGCAGAAAAGTGTTCCCCTTCCAATATTATGTGTTGCAAGAAACGTAGCTTGCAATGGTAGAGATAGTTTTTTAAAGTAAGTAATATGATCTTGGAATGATTTTTATTGAAAATCGTGTAATTATCACAGCTGGCATTAAAACTTTTTGTCTCTTCTGAAGTGTCATCACCAAAGTATCATCACCACCTCATGCACCGCCAATCTTAACTGACCACAATTTCATCTTTTCCACCACCTGAGCATCCACCTTTATCGATTATAATGTAGTTTTATTTTCTTCCTGTCTTGCCATTTAGAGCAAGTTTATAAAATGCCTCTTTTTGATAATAGATACAGAGGCTACTGTAATATCAAATACATCAATATAAAAATAATACATTCTGTATGCTGTAGCAAATGCGTTGTTCGCTGAGCTGTTTCCCTTATTTTTGTCTTTGTCTGTTCTACAAATTGGTATCAGAGCAGGTTCTCTATTTTTCTCTTGGTTCAATTCTAAATTGCTTTCAATGGCTTCTTCTTCTGGTGCTATTCTTTCTAGTCTGCAGACTCCTTTATTCACTGGCAAAAATTATGGATACTGGTCATTAACCATGAAAGCCCTATTTAGATCATAGGATGTATGGGAAATTGTAGAGAATGGTTATACAGAACCCCCAGATGTAGCAGCATTCAATGTACTCACACAAGCTGAGAAAGACACTTTGAAGGAGCAAAGGAAGAAAGATGGAAAAGCCCTGTTTTACATTCATCAGGCAATGCATGAAAGCATACTCCCAAGAGTAGCAGCAGTAAAGAAAGCAAAGGAGGCATGGGAGACCTTACAGGTGGCTTACCAAGGTATAGACAAGGTTAAAACTGCAAAATTACAATTGCTTAGAAGAGATTTTGAAAACTTGTTAATGAAAGAGTCAGATTCTGTAGAATCATTTTTCCTCCATGTTGTTGGTTTGGTCAATCAAATTAAATCCCATGGAGAGGTTTTAGAACACTAGAAGTTTGTTGAAAAAGTACTTAGAGGCCTCCCTTCAAAATTTGATCCTCTAGCTGTGGCCTTAGAGGAAACAAAAGATTTGAGTCAATACAGTATTGATGACTTGCATGCCTTTTTGATAAATCATGAATATAGGTTGAATAGGTCAAATATTTCCTTGGAAAATGCATTTTCATCTCAGACTTTTATAAGCCGTGGTAGAGGTAGGAATAAGTTCAGTTCTGGAAGGAGTTCCACAAGAGGAGGAGGCAACAACAGTCCTGCAAATATTATTGGAAGAGTTCAACCTCAGAATATCAGCCACTCAAGTGGTCATAGATTTAATAAATCCAATAGTCAATGTCATTACTATAAGAAATTTGGGCACTATGCAAATGAGTGTAGGAAACGATAATATGACCAGAACAATCAAAACAAAATTAGAGTCAAAATCAGTCTGGGACTACACCAACAAGTTCTATGTTTATGGCATGTACTAGGATTTCTGAAGCAATTCCTATTTGTTACCCCATTGAATGTAACATTGTTCAAGAAAGTCCCTGTGATATTTGGTATCTAGATTCAGGGTGTAGTAATCACATGACTAGAAGTATGGATTTATTTTCTAGTTTGGATAAGTTAGTGCAAACTGAGGTTACTCTTGGGAATAATAACAAAGTCACTGTATTAGGGAAAGGTACAGTTGATATTTTAACTAAAAAAAGGGAGCAGAAGGTTATACATGATGTGTATTATGTTGATGGTTTGAAACATAATTTGATGAGTATTGGTCAGTTGATCCAGAAGGGCTATAGAGTTTACATGGAGAATGAAGAGACTGTGATTTTGGATACATTGCCTGGCAACTAGTTGATTGCAAGAGTACAGATGACAAGTAATAGAATGTTTCCATTGAGAATCAAACCTGACTTGAAGAACAAAACAGCTCAAGATTTTTGTAAATCAAATGATACACAATATGGAACTATGTTTAAGTCAGAACATTCAGATTTAAAAGCAACGACACAGTTTGAAGTTTTGGCACAGTCTCGAACAACAAGACAATCAAGCACATAATTTGTACAGTCCAGCTCCAAAGAACAAGACAATATTGTAGAAATACAATAAGCATTTCAATCAGTTGTCAAGGATGAATCATGGCTTTGGCATTTCAGATTTGGGTGTTTAAATTTTGGTGGTTTAAATTTGTTGTATAGGAAAAACATGGTAAAGGTTTGCCTTTGATACAAAAACTAGAGAGAATATGTGAAGGATGTATTTTAGGTAAGCAACACAGAGAATCTTTTCCTGTTGGTAAATCAATTAGAGCAAGAGCACCTCTAGAAATTGTGCACTCAGATTTATGCAGTCAAATTCAAACACTATCCATTGGAGGCTGCTCATATTTTCTGATGTTCATTGATGATTTCACAAGAAAAATGTGGGTTTATTTTCTTAGACACAAGTCTGATGCATTTATTTACTTTAAACAGTTTAAAGCTCTTGTGAAAAAGCAAAGTGGTTACCATATTAAAATTTTAAGAACAGACAGAGGAGGTGAATACATTTCTAATGAATTTCTGAATTTTTGTAAGAAGCATGGTATTCATAGACAATTTACAGTCAGTTACACACCACAGCAAAATGGTGTGGCTGAGAGGAAAAACTGGACCATAAAGGAGATGGTCCAAAGCATGTTGAGAGCAAAGCATCTACCAAATGAGTATTGGGCTGAGGCAGTAGCAACTGCTATTTATATAATAAATAGATGTCCAACCAAATGTGTGAAAAATAGAATCCCTCAAGAGGCATGGATTGGTATGAAACATAGTGTTTCTCAGTTCAAAGTATTTGGTTGTGTAGCATACACTCATGTTCCTGATCAGCTAAGAAAGAAGTTGGACAATAAAAGTGAAAGTGCATTCATTTTTGTTGGTTATTCTGAGGATACAAAAGTATACAAGTTGTTTAATCCAATTACAAAGAAAGTCATAATCAGCAGAGATGTTCAATTTGTGGAAGAAGAAGTATGGGATGGAAGAATAGATAAGACTTTGCTTCACATGATGATATGGTAGATGAGGTATTTGCACCTCAAGGTACACCTTATACAATCCCTCCCAGACTTACACAAACATCACAAGTTGTAGCCCAAGCTACACCTTCATCTACAACAAGGAGATCTTCAAGGGTGCAGCAGTTACCACAACAAACTCCAACAACTCCTTCAGCTGGAATACTTGGAGCAAGTCCATCAAACTCAGCAAACAACAGTGCTTCTTCAGACCCAACTTTGTCAAGCATGCTACCGCACAAAACAAGGAGTTTAAGTGAGTTATATAATGTTTAAACAGCTAATTCATTATTTACTTTACTTTCACAAGTTAATGATCCATTATCATTTGAAGAAGCTATAAAAAAAGAAACATGGGCTCAAGCCATGGATGAAGAAATTAATGCTATTGAAAAGAATTACACATGGGAGTTAGTGGATTTCCCTGAAGGCAAAGATGTGATTAGTGTGAAATGGATTTACAAAACAAAACATAGTGCTGGTGGAAAAGTAAAGAAGCACAAGGTAAGGTTAGTAGCTAGAGGTTTCTCACAACAACCAGGAGTAGATTACAAAGAAACTTTTGCTCCTATTGCACGATTGGATACAATAAGGATAGTGTTAGCCATTGTAGCACAAAATAGATGGTCTATTTATCAAATGGATGTAATGTCTGCATTTTTAAATGGATTCCTTGAAGAGGAAGTGTATGTGAAACAACCACAAGGCTATGAAATTCTAGGTCATTAAGGCAAGGTGTATAGGTTGAAGAAAGCGTTATATGGACTTAAACAAGCTCCTAGAGCTTGGTGCAGTCGGATTGACTTTTATATGATTCAGAATGGATTTCAAAGAAGTAGTAGTGAGCCTACCTTGTATATCAAAATCAATGAGCAAGGTAAAATTTTGATTGTGAGTTTATACGTGGATGATTTGATATTCACTGGTAATCTTTCTGTAGATTCTTTCAAGGCAGCAATGAAAAGTGAATTTGTAATGACAGATTTAGGGCTTATGAAATATTTCTTGGGCATCGAAGTCCATCAATCTAATGCTAGAATTTTTATTTCACAATCTAAAGATGCTGGTGATATCTTGAAAAGATTTAATATGTTGAATTGTAAGCCAGCCCCAACACTAGTTATGACAAATTTGAAGTTAAGCCAAGAGGATGATGGATCAAATGTTGATTCTACATTTTTTAAAAGGTTAGTTGGGAGTCTAATGTATTTGACGGCCACAAGACCTGACATTATGTATGGTGTAGGTCTGATTTCAAGGCTTATGGAGTCTCCAAAAGACCCTCATTGGTAGGCTGGTAAAAGAATTCTTAGATATATTAGTGGCACAAAGAATTTTGGAATTATGTATTCCACTTCAGATGAATTTAAGCTAATTGGATACACAGACAGTGATTGTGCTCGCAGTATTGATGACAGAAAAAGCACCTCAGGTTACACATTTTATTTTGGTACAGGTGTTGTATCATGGGCGTCAAAATAGCAGCCCATTGTTACTCTTTCTTCAGCTGAAGCTGAATATGTAGCAACAACAAGTGCAGCATGCCAAGCTGTATGGATGAGATGGATGTTGAATGATTTGATGCATCCTCAACATGAAGCAACTCAGATTTTCTGTGACAATAATTCAGCCATTGCTTTATCAAAAAATCATGTTTTCCATAAAAAAAGCAAGCACATAGACACCCGTTATCACTTCATCAGGGAATTGGTAAACAACAAAGAAATTTGTTTGGAATATTGCAGATCACAAGATCAGTTTGCTGACATATTTACAAAAACATTGGCAAAAGAGACATTTGAGTATTTATGGAGCTGTCGAGGAGTTCTTAATCTTTCTAGCTCAGGAAAAGTTTGATGAAATTTTTTGATGATCCCCAGCAGTTCATAATTAAGGGAGAGTATTGGAAAATGACCACAATTTCATCTTTTCCACCGTCTGAGCATCCACCTTCATCAATTATAATGTAGTTTTATTTTCTTCCTGTCTTGTCGTGTAGAGCATGTTTGTAAACTACCTCTTTTTGATCATAGATACAGAGGCTACTGTAATATCAAACACATCAATATAAAAATAATACATTCTGTATGCTGTAGCAAATGCGTTGTTCGCTGCGCTATTTCCCTTGTTTTTGTCTTTGTCTGTTCTACAATTTTATCTATGCATGTAATTCCTTATTTTACTTTCCCAGCCAAGCGAGAAGTTCGCATGAAGTTTTAGGGAATAATGATTGAACTTCTTTATGTGTAAGATTCCTCGTGTTTGTGTTGGTAGAAAATAGGGGTGATGGGTAGAATGTTGTCCTTCTGATGCAATGCTACAGCAATAATGAACAGCATAAAACAAAACACACATAGAAGGAAACCAAACACAGAAGAGACAGAAATATATTTTTATATAAATTTTCCTTCTTCTAGATTACATTTAAATTTCATGTACAAATTATAGTCAGAGTTGCTGCTCTGTTTTCTTACTCTGCCCCAATCACTGGAGTTGCACACTGTATATCCGAAGCTGCCTGTGCGAACTCCGTAGCTGTCTACTGTTGCTGCTACAACATTCCTCTCTGTTGTTCTCCTTCTACTGTTCTCTCCAAGAACATTCTCATTCCTCTGCTACTGTAGGATGTTTTTTTTTTTCTGTCCACTTTTTGCTCATTTTCATTTTCCCTCTCTTTTGTCTCTTCTACATACCCAGCAAAATGGGCGCTCAGCCTCTTTCAAATTCAAATCCACCTACCTCATTAATTTCTGGCAGGCCAACGGTGAGGAGGGATGATGCGGGAGATCCCCAGGTCTGACGCGAGGGCAGTCAGCAATAAATGTCTGACGAAGGATTAAATTTCCAACACTCCCCCTTAATCTGAAGTCAGACATCAATTTACAATTTTCATTCTGGAACTAATTTCCAGAGATATACACTTGCCTTTGCCTTTCCGGAGCAGATCTCTGAAACTCTTTCTGCTGTCCTGCAACATCTCCGGTGCTACCCTCTACATCTCTGGAGCTCCCTATCTGCATCTCCGGAGCAGACTTCCTGTTTCTGTGTCTCTGGACCATCTCCGGAGCTGACTCTCTACAACTCCAAAGTTCCTTTTCTGCATCTCTGGAGCATCTCTGGAGCTGCACATACATTCCAGAGTTGAATCTCTGGAGCTCTCCTGCTATCTTTCCAGATCTAAACCTCCAGAGCTGTCTTCTTTGTAGGATTGCGCACCTCCGTAGCTGTCCTCTTTCTGGGGCTGCACACTTCCGGAACTGTCCACAATGCCGAGCCTATCTCTTAGGCATTCAAACGAATCTTTCGGCAATGCTTTTGTGAAAATATCAGCGAGCTGCTGCTCGGATCTGCAATACTGCAACTCAATTTCTCCTTGTTCTACTAACTCCCTTATGAAATGATAATGGATCTCAATGTGCTTGCTTCGTCCGTGGAAGACTGGATTCTTTGTCAGGGCTATTGATGAAACATTGTCACAATGAATGGTTGTACCATCTTCTTGCTGCTCATACAAGTCTGCAAGGATTCTTCTTAGCCAAATAGCCTGACAAGCTACTGCATTTGCTGCAATATACTCAGCTTCTGCTGTAGAGAGAGAAACAATGGGCTGCTTCTTGGATGCCCATGATATCACACCTGAACCCATGTGAAATACATAGCCGGATGTGCTCTTCCGGTCATCAACGTTTCCTACCCAATCACTGTCCGTAAAACCAGCCAACTTAAACTCAACAGAAACATCATACAAAATGCCATAACCTATTGTACCATTGACATACCTCAGGATCCTCTTTCCTGCTTGCCAATGTGTGTCCTTAGGCTTCTCCATGAACCTAGAAATCAAGCTTATAGCATACATCAAATCAGGCCTAGTTGCTGTCAAGTACATGAGGCTTCCAACCATGCTCTTGTAGAGGGTTGGGTTTACTTCCCTGCTGCTGTCCTCTTTACTCAACTTCACACCTATGGCTGTTGGTGTAGGGGTAGGTTTACTATTGTCCATCTTAAACCTCTTCACAATCTGTTTGGCATAGTTAGTTTGTGAAATAAATATGCCATGCTTTGTTTGCTTGACCTCAATGTAAGGAAAAACTTCAGCAGACCTAAGTCTGTCATCTCAAACTCATTCTTCATTGCCTCTTTGAAATCAGCAATGAAAAGATCACTATTTCCAGTAAAAATTAGATCATCTACATACAAGACAACAATCAAAATTTTACCTTCTGCTGCTTTGATGTAGAGAGTGGGCTCACTGCTGCTTTTACTAAAGCCATTGCTCAACAAATATGAGTCAATCCTACTGTACCATGCCTTAGGAGCTTGTTTCAGTCCATAGATGGCTTTCCGGAGCCTGTATACTTTATCCTCTTGCCCTGGGACTTCATAGCCAGAGGGCTGCTCCACATACACTTCCTCTTTCAGCACTCCATTCAAGAAGGCTGACTTTACATCCATCTGAAACACCTTCCATCTGTGTTGGGCTGCTATTGCAATGACTGCCTGAACTGTTTCCAGCCTTGCAACTGGTGCATATGTCTCATCATAATCTCTTCCAGGCTATTGTTTGTACCCTTTGACAACCAGCCTTGCCTTATGTCTTTCTATCTTTCCTTCAGCAGTAGACTTGGTCTTATAGACCCACTTAACTCCAATCACTTATTTACCCTTGGGTAAATCAGTTAGCTACCAGGTGTCATTCCTCACAATGGCATCCAATTCTTCATCCATGGCCTCACACCATTTCTCTTCCTTCACAGCTTCTTCAAAGTAGATTGGATCACTAGAAGAAAATAATGCAAAATTCAAATCTTCATCATCATCAGCATACCTTGTGCTATCATAAATCTCCTTCACACTCTTTGTCCTTCGTGGCATCAATGATGTGAGTGTGGGATCTGAATTGCCTCCAGAGCTGCTACTGTTCTGACCTCCGGAGCTGCTACTGTGACCTCCAGAGCTGCAGTTCTGATGACCTCCGGAGCTGCTATTATAATATCCTCCAGAACTGTTATTCTCCGGAGTTGCAGACCTCCAGAGCTGCTGATCTCTAGAGCTGCAATGCTGTTGTCTACCTCCGGAGCTACTGTGCTAAGCATCTCCAGAGCTATTATTTTCTAGAGCTCTACGGTAGTTTCTCCCCGAGCTGCTACTCTCTGTAGCTCCTTCATAGTTGCTGATCTCTGGAGCTTCTTCATCTTCAAGGGGTATTGTGACTGAAATACCCGTGGTGCTGTCCACCGTTCCATCCCATTCCTCATTCTCAATGAATTCAACATCTCTACTGATCACAAGTTTTTTGGTGATGGGATTAAACAATATGTAGGCTTGTGATTCTTCACTATAACTTGTGAAGATACATTTCTCACCTTTATCATCAAATTTCTACCTCTTCTCTTTAGGCACGAATGCATATGCCACACACCCGAAAATTCTTAGGTGCTCAACTGTCTATTTGTAGTTTGTCCATGCCTCTTGTGGAATCTGATCACGTACGGCCTTTGTAGGACACCTATTCAATAAGTAGACCGCGGTTGCTACAGCTTCACCCCAATAATCATTTGACAATCCCTTTTCCTTTAGCATGCTTGTTACCATCTCTGCGATGGTTCTGTTTTTCCTTTCAGCTACTCCATTTTGCTGTGGAGTATACCTTGTTGTGAACTATTTATAAATGCCCTCATACTTGCAGAAATTCAGAAATTGTTTAGAGATATACTCTCCTCCTCTATCTGTTCTTAGGGCCTTGATATGTCGGCCGCTTTGCTTTTCAGCCGATGCCTTAAACTCCTTGAACTTCTCAAAGGCCTCAGATTTGTTTTTCAAGAAATAGATCCATATTTTTCTGCTGTAATCATCAATGAAGGTCATGAAATATACATTCCCACCTAATGTGGAAGTTTTCATAGGGCCACATAAATCTGAATGCACCAACTCCAATGGTGCTTTTGCCCTTCTAGAATACCCTGATTGAAAGGGTTGTCTATACTGCTTTCCTAAAATGCAGGCTTCACATTTGCCATCGGGCTCTACAATATTTGGTAGCCCTCTAACCATGCCTTTCCTAGACAGTAAACTCAAACTAGAAAAGCTTAAGTGCCCATACCTTAAATGCCAGAGTTTGGATGGGTCTTTGATGACTATCTTGAACACCATTTGCTGTCTCATTGCTGTGAGCGCCGGAGATAGTGCAGGAAACTGCACTAGAGATAGCGTCAGAGTTAGCACTGGAGATGGCGCCAAAGTCAGTGACAAAGGAAACATTTTGTTTCTCGTCATCTGCACTGCTGCAATGACCTTCTTGCTGCCTCCTCTATCAAATATAGTGCACTCTCCATTTTCCATCAAGATTCTATAACCATTTTGGACCATCTGTCCAATGCTTAGTAGGTTATGCTTTATGCCAGGGGCATAATAGACATCATGGATCTGCATTTTCTCACCTTGCTTGCTAAGGACTATTATGATGCCTCTTCCTATGACAGAGACTTTTTGACTATTCCCCATCATGATTTCAGACGTGACATTTCTGTCAATGGAGGCAAATAGATTTTCATTACCACTCATGTGGTTGCTACACCCGCTATCCAAATACTAGACTTTAGGGCTGCTCTTCTCAGCAAGGTTGCACACTATAAATACCTTGGACTATTTCTCATTTTCAGCCCGATTCTCATTTGCTACAATAGCATTATGGCCTCCATGGTCTTGTTGTTTCTTTCTACACTCACTAGCATAATGGCCGAATTTATGACAGTAATAGCATTGAATATTACTCTTGTCATACCTTTGATTAGAATTGCTGTTCTTCTTCATTCCTTGATAGCTTGGCTGTGAGCTACTTGCCTCTTCTTGGCTGTTTGAAACTCCTCTCCCGGAGTTGCTTCTTCCTCTACCTCTTTGACCTTTACCTCTGTTATTTCTTCCTCTTCCCCGACCTCTTGCATTGGTCTGAGCCTTAAAGGCTTGCTCAAGGGAAGGAGCGGATCTATTCAACCACTGCTCATGGCTTTGTAGAGAGCCCATCAACTCATCCACTATCATCTTGGACAGATCCTTTGTCTCTTCGATAGTTATGACTATAGGGTCAAATCTAGAAGGTAGACTCCTTAGGATTTTCTCAACAATCCTTTGTTCATCCATGGTTTCTCCATTTATCCTTAACTAATTCAGCATGGTAGAAACCCTGGTGTGAAAGTCTGAAATAGACTCACTCTCTTTCATCTAAAGCATCTCAAAATCTCTTCTAAACAGCTGGAGCTTGATTGACCTCACTTTGTCAGTTCCCTTGTAGCTATTATGCAATATATCCCAAGCCTGTTTAGAGTAGTTTGCTGCTGCAATGCGGGGGAAAATAGCCTCTGTCAAGGCTGCCTCAACTAGACTAAGGGCTTTTGCATCTTTCATCCTAGTTTTCTTTAACTAATTTCTTTGAGCATTCGTAAGGGCTGCATAGGCTGCTGGGTCTGTGATGTCGGTGAACCCATTAGTGACCAAATCCCATAGGTCATTCGCAACCAGAATGGTCTTCATCTTCATAGACCAAATATCATAGTTCTGCCCATCAAAACTCGGTGGCTGCTGCCATCCTTTGCCATCCCCACCTGCCATGAATGCCTAGACAAAACTAGGGCTTATAGAACACCCACACAAACTTGACTGCCCAGAAAAATAGGGCTCTGATACCAATTGTTGGCAGAAAACAAGGGTGATGGGCAGAATGTTGTCCTTCTGATGCAATGCTACAGCAATAATGAATAGCATAAAACAAAACACACACAGAAGGAAACCAAACACAGAAGAGACAGCAATATATTTTTATATAAATTTTCCTTCTTCTAGATTACATTTAAATTTCATGTACAAATTATAGTCAGAGCTGCTGCTTTGTTTTCTTACTCTGCCCCAATCACTGGAGTTGCACACTGTATATCCGGAGATGCCTGTGCGAACTCCGTAGCTGTCTACTATTGCTGCTGCAACATTCCTCTCTATTGTTCTCCTTCTGCTGTTCTCTCCAAGAACATTCTCATTCCTCTGCTACTGCAGGATGTTTTTTTTTCTATCCACTTTTTGCTCATTTTCATTTTCCCTCTCTTTTGTCTCTTCTACATACCTAGCAAAATGGGCGCTCAACCTCTTTCAAATTCAAATCCACCTACCTCATTAATTTCTGGCAGGCCAACGGTGAGGAGGGAGGATGCGGGAGATCCCCAGGTCTGACACGGGGGCAGTCAGCAATAAATGTCTGACGGAGGATTAAATTTCCAACAGTTGGTAGCATCTGGATATCTTCTAATTTTTCTTGATTCTTATTTTATGACAGAGATTTTGACCAGGGTCATCTATAGTAGATGGATGAAGTATTTTATGAAACTAATGTGACAAAACAGTCAGCTACACCCGATGTTAGCAACTACTTGATAACAGAGGTCAGGATTTGCCCGCATTTTGTGATTCCGATTGAGTTTAGCGTTGTACGTTCCTACTTTAAGCGTTCAGTTTTAACTATAAAATTTGAATGTTGGATGTGTTTTATTATCTTTTTTACTGGGGTTTAGGTCAAAGCAACTGCAAATGGCAATGCCAGTTTAGCTGTTCCAAATGCCATGACAAACTCTGAGGTTGAAAAGAAATTGAATCTGGAAGTAATTTTGTTTGTCTATTTTATCCTCCTATCCCACGTTTACAATATTGACACGTGGCTATGTGACCTGTTGTATTTATATTTTATATATAGTCCATCTTTTGAGTAACCTTCTGGGTATATACTATGTATAGTGGATTGTTAATTTCCTTAGATTGTCCTGTGTTATCTTGGTTAAAATTTTTAAATATACTATCTTAATTCGCAAAATGAACTAAGTTTTTCTAATATTTATATAAATATTCATAATTTTTATTTTCTTGTAGGATTAGAATTTACCTCCAAACACATAGCCTACCCATGATCTTGTGTACAATCAAGACCCAAAGTCATTTATGCAACTTTTACAGCAAAACCGATTCCCCCCTCCTTAGAATTCTCCATACTAAACCATGTGAAGCTTCCTCAATATTCTCATGGAGCTTCACTTGTAAAGTCTTTTAATTCTTTACCAGCCTATTCAATTTCAGAACCAAGCGATAATGGTTCCCCTCATAGAGAGAAGGATGAAATCCCTGAATCTGAATATGATCCAGACATGAGGCAACGATTTCTGATTTTACAGCATGGCCAAGATCCTGGGTAGCATGAGTTCAACTCCTATGAACCTGCTTTATTGAGGTCTATGGTACAAAGTAATCTACCACCAAATCAAATTCTTGTTGAATTTGTGGGAGCACGAAAGATGTGTCTGTAGATTCTGAAAACATCACATGGAAGCACTCTTGATTATGAATCTCAATCATTTGATGCATGTCATCTGAGGAACAATTCTTTTTGTTCCGGCCTTGAAAATTCTTTGCCCCCAAACAAGAATACCCACAGATTCAAGAGATCACTACCTAAAATAGTGTGTAATCACGAGGCGTTTTTCTTAATGAATGCATTACAGAATGAAGAGATTTGTCTTTCGTACATTGCAGATTTTGTCGAGTTGGATTCTCTGTTAAAATATCATTTTGATAGCATGTTATTATTCCAGTGGACATGAATTGACATTATAACTATTCCAGTTTGACATATGTTCTTATGGTGAGATTCATGGCAAGTTTTTTTGTGGGGATGATGATCTCAAGCATGGGTACATGCAACGTGACTATTCTTTGCTCTCTGGGATTCTTTTTCCACGAGACATTTAATTTCTATTAGAGGAAGCAATAGTAGTTACTGACCCTTGTGTGGATTGAAAAAAATTGACTATTCTTTGCTCTCTGGTATTCTTTTTCCACGAGACATTTAATGTCTGTTAGAGGAAGCAATAGCTAGTTACTGACCCTTGTGTGGATTGAAAAAAATTGATGCATGTAATAAGGGAGGCAGCATGGACCTTGTCATGGTTTTTTCGTAACCATGAATTTGCCTTTATAGATAACTCTATGCATTTTGGTTTCACTATACAACTATGTCACATCCCCCAAAGATACCCGAATTTAACTGATTGTAGTAGGTCTTAATCAGTTTTAAAGTAAACGTGATGGAATTCTCATAAGGTCATAATATTTAAATATTAATCAATCATTAATGACATTTAATGTAGAAAGCCTAAGAGCCACATGCATATCACCATCTCATAAATATTGGGATAACTGAAATATTTTATTAGTAAGGAAATACCCCATAGTCCAACATTTAAATAATAAGTATAACTAATAAAGGCGGGAGGAAAACCTTATAAATAAGAAAGAACTGTCTAAGTGGTAAATTTTTCTGTCAAACATATTGTATGGGACAACGTAAACATGATGGAATTGTCATCTTAAGTTATAATATTTAAATATTAATCAATCAATAATGACTTTTAATGTAGAAAGCCTAAGACTCACATGCATATCACCATCTCATAAATATTGGGATAACTGAAATATTTTATTAATAAGAAACATACCCAACAATCCAACATTTAAATAATAATAAGTATAACTAATAAAGGCTAGATGAAAACTGTTGAGTTGTTTGTAGCTTCGATCAGATAACATATTTATTATGATCATAATAAATATAAATATATAAGTAATATTAAATATTACTTATATATTCATACTTAATATATAAGGTATGTTAAGATAAATATAAATACAGCATGATCGAATGATATATTGCCAAAGCATTCACCGATTACAATACAAATGGTGACAAAGTCACACCTGTGATAGGCGTGACTCCTTGAGGAGTCACGTCTATCACAGATGTGACTCCTACCATTACTCACATATTTATATCAATGTCTTTGCCCTACAATATCATGGATCGACACAAAAATTGGAAGTGTATGAGAAGTGGAAATTACATCTGAAATACAAAAGAAAGTAATAAGTTAAGTCTGCAATATAAATCTGCAATATAAATATCCAACTTTCAGAAAATATCCAAGTCAGAGATTATAAGTTCGATTTGAATTTACATGGTATCAGAGCCAAGTTAAGCAGAATCTGGGTAGAAAATCTAACTTGAGAAATTTAGTATTAATACATCTCATTTCTCAAATGACAGCAGCAATCCAATTCGAAGACTTTCATGGCTTTGTCATTTCATAGTTGATTGCATTTAGCCACTTGGGACAAAAATCTCAAGGGAAGGTTGTACCCAGAATCCATCATCCTATTTCATGGGAGAGCCAGTTTTGAGATCATTGTTGTGGAGTGTGGTTGAAACAGTCACCAATCCATTGTCATTGCCGCCCCTTCAAGCTATGAGGCAACCCTTGCCAAGACATAAGGGAGCAATTCCATAACCAGTCGAGCCATAAAGATATGCCACTACCGCCTCAGTCTAGCAGAGGCATGGATAGCATTTCTAAGCCAGTTTAATTGAGGTTTAGGACTTGCCGCCAACTTCAATTGTATTTGCTGGTTAGTGGGAGTGCCCAGCTTGGTGAAGGTTCCCGCCAATAGGGTTATATCATTTAAGGTGTCTGCGACACTAAGATCTTTTCATTTGCACAAAGCCTATTCTAGTGAAGCAGATCACATTTCCCAATCACATCCAGTCAAGGGTGTTGGTACATGCACCCTCAAATTAAAGACTGGCATCTCCATCCAACTTACTGGAGTATTGTTTGTCCCAGGCATCAAAAGAAACCTAGTCTCCATATCTGTACTTGAAGATAATGGATATAGGGTGACCTTTATGGATAGAAAAGTATTGGCATGGCCAAAGAATTCTACTATTAAAAAAGCCAAAACCATAGGTCATAGACAAGGGTAGTTGTACGAGTTATGTACGGAACCAAATCGAGCCCTAATTCATGAAATTGTAGACTCTAATAAAATATGGCATAGAAGACTAGGACACCTAAATTTCCGTACCCTATCTTCCATGGAAAGACTAGTTACAGGGTTACCCAAACTCAAACAATGTAATTCAGGAGTATGCAAGGGGTGTGCCTTAGGGAAAAAACAGAAAGGGGTCTTTTCAAAATAGTTCTAGCAAAACAAATAAAGTATTAGAACTAGTCCACTCAGATTTTTGTGGACCCATGTCTGTACATTCCTTAGGTGGGTTTCTAAACTATGTAATCTTCGTTGATGACTTCTCTAGAAAGACATGGATCTATTTTCTTAAATGTAAAGAATCACAGGAAATCCTTAAAAGATTTAAGGAATTCAAATCCATTACTGAAAACTCTTCCAGGAGAAAAATTAAAACCTTAAGAACAGATAATGGGAATGAATACACTTTAGACATTTTTAAAGACTTCTGTAAAAACACTGGGATTAAGAGAGAGTTTGTTGTACCTTATAATCCTCAACAAAATGGAGTTGCAAAAAAAAAAATATATAGAACCATTGTAGAAGCTGCTAGGGCTATGTTACTTGATCTGAATATAGACACTTCACTTTGGGCAGAAGCATCTAGTACTGCTGTCTATATACAGAATAGATGTCCTCACTCTCATATTGATGATAAAATTCATGAAGAAGCCTTCACTGGTACAAAACCAGACATTAGTCTTTTAAGGATATTTGGTTGTCTTGTTTACATTCATGTGCCCAAAGATAAAAGAGCTAAGCTAGAACCTTCTGGGAGAAAAGGCATCTTTGTAGGCTATAGTGAAACATCAAAAGCTTATAGAATATATATATACCTGGTCAAAGACAGATTGAAGTAAGCAGAGATGTGATTTTTGAGGAAGACATAGCTTTCAAAAGAGCCAGAAATTATATTGAGTCAGAAATTCAAACTTCCAACTCAAGCATAGAAGAGGATCCTACACCTGAGTTTCAGAGGGAGTATCCTGAGGAAGAGGTAAACCATGAACAAATCACATCACTAGAAAATCCCAAGAAAAGACCACTCTGGGCCACCAAAACAATGAAGAAGCTAAAAATTATGTCGCTCCATCAGGGACTTTTAGGGAAAGCACAAGACCTAAGAGATTCTCTAGTTATGTAGCTTTTATGAGTGAATTCATTAAATCAGAACCTTCTAGTGCTATAGAAGCTCTTAAGCACCAAGTATGGAAGGATGCCATGACAGAGGAGTATCAATCCATCCTGAAGAATGATGTGTGGAATATAGTACCTAGACCAAAAGGGAAATCTATTGTTTCTTCAAAATGGCTATTTAAAATCAAACATGCTGCAGATGGCAGTATAGGGAAATACAAAGTAAGATTTGTAGCCAGAGGATTTTCACAAAAGGAAGGAATTGATTATGATGAAACCTTCGCTCCAATTGCTCGATATACATCAGTCAGGGCAGTTCTAGCTATTGCAATAGCCAAAGGGTGGAAAGTCCATCAAATGGATGTAAAAACTACTTTCTTAAATGGAACCATTGAAGAAGAGGTTTACTTAGAGCAACCGGAAGGATTTGAGATTCACAATATAGGATCCCATGTATGTAAATTAAAGAAAGCTCTATATGGACTTAAATAGGACCCCAGAGCCTGGTATGAAAGAATTGACAGTTATCTCTTGAGATTAGGCTTCTCAAAGAATGATGTAGATCCAAATCTCTACTTCAAACAAAGCAAAGGTGATATGTTAATATTGATATTATATGTTGATGATCAATTGATTACAGGGGAAGATCACCTTATTGATCAGTGTAAGAAAGATATAGCTTCAGAATTTGACATGAAGGACATAGGTCTATTACACTACTTCCTTGGACTGGAAGTATGTCAGAAATCAGACTGTATTATTCTAAACCAAGGGAAGTACACAATTGATATATTAAAAAGGTTTGGTATGATGGAATGTAGACCTATGTCTTCCCCTATGGAAACAAATCTTCATAAATTGAAGGAAGTAGTAGCAGATTCTCCATTGGCAGATCCCACTCTTTTACAGACAGATATTTGGATCCTTGATGTATTTGGTCAATACCAGACCTAATATCTGCTATGCTATAAATGCCTTAAGTCAGTTTATGTGTGAGCCCAAGGAGATACATCTTGTGGCTGTGAAGCATATAATGAGATACCTTCAAGGTACTCTAAATTATGGCTTAAAATATGAAAAGGTTCACTTAGATCTACATGGATTCATAGATTCATATTGGGCTGGAAGTGTAACTGACCGGAAGAGCACCTCCAGATGTTGTTTTAGTTTAGGGTCAGCATTGATATCGTGGATCAGCAGAAAACAGTCTTCAATTGCTCAGAGCTCCACATAAGCTGAATATATTGTAGCTTCTATGGCTGCTAGAGAGGTAGTATGGCTTAGAAAACTGCTTGTAGGATTATTTGGTAAACCTCTGAAACCAACTGTCATCCACTATGACAATCAAAGTTGTATTAAGCTATCCGTGAATCCAGTATTCCATAATAGATCTAAACATATTGAGATTTCTCATCACTATGTGTTTGATATGGTGGAAAGGAATGTGATTCAATTGGAATATATTAGTACAGGAGATCAAACTACAGATATTCTTACCAAACCACTCCTCAAGGTGAAAGTTGAATACTTCAGGAAAAATCTTGGTATGATTGAAATGTAAAATCTAATTGATTTGTACTAATATACTAAAGATGTTTAAGTGTAAACATTTTGTGTCATATGTGTGACTCTATGACATTATGGGCCTACCCATTCTGTGTTTATTTCTAAAAGGTGACGATCTTTTGGATAATCTACACTTGTGCCTAACATTACAAGGTGACGTGTCATATGTGTGACTCTATGACATTATGGGCCTACCCATTCTGTGTTTATTTCTAAAAGGTGACGATCTTTTGGATAATCTACATTTGTGCCTAACATTATAAGGTGACGATCTTATAATGTTCATTAGACTGATATCATGTGACTTGATATTAGTATGAATCATGGAGTTATCATGATTAAGTTATGGTAGACATTATGTGACTTAATGTTAATGCACATACCATAACTAGGTTATATATAAGGAGAATGTAATATTCTCAAGTATGGTATACCCCTTAGTATCACGAGGTAGGTGATGCTACATATCACAAGATAGGTGATACTATATATCATGAGTTATGTGATATTAAATTACTTTGAGAAATTCATTACAAATCAGATAATTGATATTCATAGAGATTATTGTGATATTGTTATCTTCCCGAGCTAAGAGGGAGTGTTGAGTTGTAGCTTCGATCAGATAACATATTTATTATGATCATAATAAATGTAAATATATAAGTAATATTAAATATTACTTATATATTCATACTTAATATATAAGGTATGTTAAGATAAATATCAATATAGCATGATCAAATGATATATTACCAAAGCATAAACATCTTCTGCATTCTAAACAGTGATTAGTAACTGTTAAAATCAGTGAAACTGATTACAATACAAATGGTGACGAAGTCACACCTATGATAGGCGTGACTCCTTGAGGAGTCATGTCTATCACAGATGTGACTCCTACCGTTACTCACATATTTATATCAATGTCTTTGCCTTGCAATACCATGGATCGACACAAAAATCGGAAGTGTATGAGAAGTGGATATTGCATCTGAAATACAAAAGAAAGTAATAAGTTAAGTCTACAATATAAATATCCAACTTTCAGAAAATATCCAAGTCAGAGATTATAAGTTTGATTTGAATTTACAAAAACCTTAAAATAAGAAAGAACTTCTTGAGTGGCTGAATTTTTCTGTCAAACATATTGTATGGGACAATATAATGCCCTCCAAGTCCTATATATTGCATTCCAAGCTTTGTTCTTTCACCTACTAGCACATGATATTTGTGTATCATGATAGTTGGTGATCCAAACCTGCCAAAAATTAGATTTAGGCACATTAAGGAGTTATGGGCACCATGTGGTATGTTCAATCATTTAATTTGAAGGAGGAATCTAGTGTTGAAAGGATATTACATGGAATTTAATGCCAGTGTCATTTAGAAGATTATAACTGACTGGATGCTAGTCTTTTATAGGGCACTAGGAGTTGGAATGCTGGCAGAGTTTTTGATGCATTTCAGAATCCCTGAATTCTCTATGGTCTTAAAATTTGTTAAAATAGATGAATGGGATATGTCTAGTTCTTTTCTTGTTTCATATTTCTTCCTTCAGAAACTCTATTCTTTCCCATATATAATAAGAATGGATGTTTTGTTGGGATGTTATTTTGAATGGTTCCATGAATATATAGTCCTTATCATAGATGCAATTATTATATTAGTTGCTTTTTGTGGAATTATAAGTGAATTAAGTGGATGGTCCTTGAGATTATTTACTTTATAAGTTAGTATTGCTTTATGAATGCGTGACTAGTTGGAAGCCAACTCATGTGGGCTTAATACCTTGCTTCTGTGTTCTATCTTCCAAAACCTACAATCAAACCAAAAATAATCACCAAAAAGAATATGGGAAGATACTTAGGCATAAAATACATCCAAATTCAGCAACAGAAAAAGGTCTAAATTTAGCAACAGAAAAAGATTCATTCACATGAAAATATAAAATACATAGGAACACTGATAATTACATCTTTCAATCCGACCAAGGTTTAGAAGATTAGCACAAAAATCTGCATTTGATTCAGCTTAAAATAAAACAATAAATTTTCACCTACGTCCATGGTGCAACAAGGTGCCTTACCCCAAATCTTCACCAATTTCAAAAATATGCGGTCCTGTTTAGGACAATTTGTATCAGAACAACCTGGGAATCCAAAACATAATTTGGCCCTATTTGAATCACTATTTACACATTCATGAATTTTTGCAATGGAAGATTTCTATCTTATAGTAGAAATTATAAACCTTGATTGATAAAAACCCAATTCTAATAGGCTAGTATACCAGAAATGTAATTTAGAATCGGAATGCTACTCAGAGTTGAAAGTTGGTTCAAGGACAATTTTAAATCGAAAGGAGTGAATGAAATGTTCCTTATTGTCCTACTTGCTTCAAACTTCCTAGTTCTGGCTTCTATGGTTGCACCTAATAATTTGAGTTAGTGACAATACCTATTTTATGTATAAATTAATTACTATTTATAATCTGAAAGGAGAGGGGCAAAGAAAGAAGTAAGAACGAACTTAAAATCTTGATGCACACCTCTTGCTGTAGTATCTTAGAAAAAGTTTGTAATCTCAAAATAGCATAACAGTTACAGCCCTACTTTTTTCTTAACTATGCACATGTTGGTACAAATCTCTCCACTAGACAAAAGAGTGAATTAATACATATTAACAAGAATCTCTTAATAAAAAAAAAGATATAGCTACCTGTAGCTTAGCTGCTTCCAAATTTGGAGAGCTACTTTTTGCCAAGATTAGCCCTGGTATTTCAACCTAGCAAAAGGTGATCATCATTAAGCTAGAGCTTAACTTTGTGCTTGTTGGTAAGTTACATTCGCGGAATATATATAGATTTATAAAGCCAATATACTCAAATGTAAAATCACTCTATGTATATCTCGAAATCATCAATAATATTTTATTGTGTAAGGTTTTTGATATTACTGTGTAAATGTAAATGCTGACTATATTTCAATATGATATTAGAGAAGTTCTATTTTAATTCTGGCAAAGATGGGAAGAGATCATGGTTGAAGATTAATTGAAGAGTTCTTGTGCTAGAGAATCCTTTGGCCGCTTCAAATTCCTGAGTTGTTTTTATATCTACAGATGGCGTTGATAAAGTGTGATTGGCACATTGGTTTTAATCTACCAAACCAGTGATGAGTGGCGTCTGATTTTTTGAAGGGAGTCATCTGAAATTTGAAACTGCAAAACCAACATTTCACTTCCTATGAAGGCGTCTATATCTGGTATTCAGATTTGTGTTTTTTAAATCAATGTCATGTTGCTGGGTGAATTCAGAGGTGATAGCTATGTTTGAAGGGGTTGAAATGTTTGCAGACATTAATATTTAATTGCTGCGTGTAAATTTATGAAAAGAGGCGTCTCAATCTTCCATACAAGACTCCATCAAGGTATTTCCACGAAGGCGTTTGACAGCGAGGCGTTTTCAAATGCTTCTGAAGATAGTTTGTTGTGTGGAAGCACGGTAAATATCTTGTCGTTGAATGGTAAACGAGGCACAGTTTCAGGAAAGTCATACACTGTTGCAGCCTGCCATTTCAATAATAGCCATGGTAAATTCTACATTGACATGTGAGAAAGTTTTGAAAACATTATAAATAGCATTTCATTAACTTGGTTGCTGCGTTGAATTTTCTTTCTACATCGGTTTGAGTGCAAGTTATTTGAAGTCAAATTTTATTGGAGAATTGGACATATATTGTGCAAAGAGAAGTGTTTGAAACCTAATTCACAAGTGGATACAAGAGTTTATAACTAAATTGCTTCAAATATTTCTAGTGATACTTCAATCCAAAGAAGTGTCATACAAGATTTCAATTTCTTCCAGAAAGGATAAATAGTGGAGGGACATTTTATTATAATTGAAATTGCATGTGATAAATTGAAGTGATAAAGGTTTTTTTTTATGGATAAATCAATTACTATTACTGAATTTGAAGGATATGATTTTCATACATGGCAAGTAAAGATACAGTTATTTCTAATTGAAAAAGATTTATGGGACATTGTGATTGGGACTATTATGAAACCACAAAATATAGATGAAGCAATAAAATATATAACAAAAGATCTAGGGCCACATCATTGATTCATCTTGGATTATTTGATACATATTTGCATCATATTGATCTAACAAAAATCTTCAAAGAAACTACGGGATGCACTTAGTTCCTTATTTGGTTCATAGAATTCAAGTGCTAAAATGTCCATTAAGCAAAAACTTTTTGGTTTGAATATGAAAGAAGGTGGTAGTGTTTTCAACATATTAGTACGTTTCGTTCCCTTCTTAATCATATTGCAAGTGTAAAAGCTACAGTCAATGATGATGATGCTAAAGAAATCTTATTGAGAATTGTGCCTTCAATTTTTTATTATAATGTTTTTACATTAAACATAATTAATCCTAGTTTGGAAACTTGATTTCTTCTTTGATTGATGAAGAAAGTAGAGTATGCTAAAGCAATCTTATTGAGAATTATGCCTTCAATTTTTATTATAATGTTTTTACATTAAACAAAATTGATCCCAGTTTGGAAACTGTGATTTCTTCTTTGATTGATGAAGAAAGTAGAGTTAGTAAAAATCATTCAATTATGTTGTTAAGGGAATGGTTTGGTAGTCAAGTTGCTTTGTTGTAGTGGTGGTCACCAAGGTTCAAACCCTTGTTGGGCCAAAAAGCTCTCAGGCTTGTGCCTTCGTTGGGCTAACATGTTTGCTTGTCTTGCGCCTTCGTTGGCTTGTTGTGCTTGCAGGTTGTGGACCTTTGCTGGGCCAACGAGCTCATGGATTTGAACCTTCAGCATTGTTGTAGGCATTCATGCCAGGTTTTAATGTCAGAAAAGTGGACATAGCTCTTGTCAAAAGCTGCTGCTTAAGAACAATTCTAACATTTCAAAAGGGAAAGATTCAAATGTTGTTATTGTCAAAAATAGTTCAATTATTGAGAAAACTGCTTTGCTTCTTAAGAACAATTCTAATATTTCAAAAGGGAAAGAATTCAAATGTTGTTATTGTCAGAAAATTGGACATGTCCAAATAACTTGTATTTAATGACAGAAAGATCTCATTGATGGGAAACTGAAGAAAAATAAAGCTTTTGTTGTAACTGAAAGTGAAGATTGTGGTTTTGCAATACTTCAAGTAAACTCTTGCCGCCATGATAGTGAGGAGGAATATCCTTTTTAGAAAATGAAATAGTGTCATATTGGAGGTTGGAGGCAATGGAGGTAGGAGGTCCTTTGTCATCTCGAGTTAGCTTCTTGCTCATGAGTGATTCATGGGGTGATTCTAGAGATGAATAGTCACATTGCATGTTCCCATGCTTGATTTCATCATCCCCACCAAAAACCTGTCATGAGTCTCACCATAATAATTTATTTCAAACTAAAACAGTTATATTTTCAATTATGCACACTGGAACAATAACATGCTACCAAAATTATATTTTAATAGAGAATCCAAATAAACATCTGTAATACACAAAAGCCAAAAATTTCCATTCTAAAATGTATTCATTACGAAAAATGCCCCATTTGATTACACACATTTTTAGATAGTGATCTCTTGAATTTGCAGGTATTCCTATTTGTGGGCAAAGAATTTTCAGGGCTGGAATAAAAAGAATTGTTCCTCAAATGACATGCGTCAAATTATTGAAATTCAAAATCAAGCGTGCTACCCTTTGATGTTTTCAAAATCTGTAGACACATCTTCCTTGCTCCCACAAATCAAATAAGAAGTTGATTAGGTGGTAGATTACGTTGTACCATAGACCTCAATAAAGGAGGTTCATAGGAGTTTAAGGCATGCTGCCCAGGATCTTGTCCATGCTATAAAATGAGAAGTCATCGCGTCGTGTTTGGATCATATTGAAATTCAGGTATTTCAGCTTCCTCTCTACTAGGAAAGCCATGATCACTTGTTTCAGAAATTGAATCATGTGGTAAAGAATTAGAAGACTCTACAAGTGAAGCTCCATGAGAATATTGAGGAACCTTCACACATGCTTGAGTATGAGCACTTTAAGGAGGGAGGAAATCAGTTTTACTTGCTGCAAAAGTTGCATAAATGACTTTGGGTCTTCATTGTTCACAAGAACACGGGTGGGATGTGTTTGGAAGTAAATTCTGATTCCAAAAAACAATCAAAATTATGAATATTGATATAAATATTAAAAAATTTGATTTCATTTTGTGAATTAAGATAATATAATTAAAAATTTTAACCAAGACAATAGAGGACAATCTTAAAATTCTGCATACTCAACCATGTGAGGCTTCCCCAATATTCTAATGGAGCTTCTCTTGTAGACTCTTCTAATTCTTTACCAGCCGATTCAATTTCAGAACCAAACAATAATGTTTCCCATTGTAGACAGGAGGATGAAATCCCTGAATCTGAATATGATCTAAACATGAGATGACAGCTTCTGATTTTAAAGAATGGCAAACATTGTAGGCAGCGTAACTTCAACTCCTATGAACCTCGTTTATTGAGGTCTATGGCACAAAGTAATCTACCACCTAATCAAATTCTTGTTGAATTTGAGGGAGCACGGAAGATGTGTCCGTAAATTCTGAAAACATCACATGGTAGCACTCTCAATTCTGAATCTAATTTGGTGCATGTCATTTGACGAACAATTCTTTTTGTTCTGGCCTTGAAAATTCTTTGCCCCCAAACAAGAATACCCACAGATTTAAGAGATAGCTACCTAAAAAGGTGTGTAATCACATGAGGCATTTTTCTTAATGAATGCATTTCAAAATGGAGATTTTTGTCTTTTGTGCATTGCAGATGTTGTTGAGTTGGATTCTCTGTTGAAATATCATTTTGATAGCATGTTATTGTTCCAGTGGGAATGAATTGACATTATAACTATTCCAGTTTGACATACGTTCTTATGTTGAGATTCAGGGCAGGGTTTTTGTGGGGATTATAAGTTCAAGCATGGGTACATGCAATGTGACTATTCTTTGCTCTCAGGTATTCTTTTTCGATGAGATATTTAATGTCTGTTAGAGGAAGCAATAGCTAGTTACTGACCCTTGTGTGGATTGAAAAAAATTGATGCATGTAATAAGGGATGCAGCATGGACCTTGACATGGTTTTTTGGTAACCATGAATTTGCCTTTGTAGATAACTGTATGTGTTTTGGTTTCCTCAAAGACACCTGAATTTAACTGGTTGTAGGCATATCACCATCTCATATATATTGGGATAACTGAAATATTTTATTAGTAAGAAACATACCCAACAATCCAACATTTAAATAATAACTAATAATGGCTGGAGGAAAACCTTATAAATAAGAAAGAACTACCTAAGTGGCTGAATTTTTCTGTCAAACATATTGTATGGGACAATATAATGCCCTCCAAGTCCTATATTGCACTCCAAACTCGTTGGAACAAATCTGCACCTTACGTATCTGGGAAGTTGAGCTCCTTTGATGAATGCCATAAATTGCAAGCTTTGGTCTTTCACCTACCAGAACAAAATATTTGTTTATCATGATAGTTGGTGATCCAAACCTGCTAAAAATTAGATTTAGGCACATTAAAGAGTTATGGGCACCATGTGGTCTGTTCAATCATTTAATTCTAAGGGGGAAGCCAGTGTTGACAGGATATTACATGGAATTTAATGCCCATGCTATTCAGAAGATTACAAATGCTTGGATGCTAGTCTTTTATGAGGTGCCAGGAGTTGGAATGCTGGTAGAGTTTTAGATGCATTTCAGAATCCTTGAATTCTCTATGGTCCAAAAATTTGTTAAAATACATGAGTGGGATATGTCTAATTCTTTTCTTGTTTGATATTTCTTGCTTCAAAAGCTCTACTCTTTCCCATATATAATAAGAATGGATGTTTTGTTGGGATGTTAATTTGAATGGTTACACGAATATATAGTCCTTATAATACATACAATTATTATATTAGTTACCTTTTTTATGGAATTGTAAGTGAATTAAGTGGATGGTCCTAGAGATTATTTACTTTATATGTTAGTATTGCTTTATAAATGTGTGAGTAGTTGGAAGCCAACTCATGTAGGCTTAATGCCTTACTTGTGTGCTGATAAACTATCTTCCAAAACATAAAATTGAACCAAAAATAATCACCGAAAAGAATATGAGAAGATAGTTAAGCATAAAATACATCCAAATTCAGCAACAGAAAAAGATCCATTCAGATGAAAATATAAAATTACTTCTTTCAAGCTGACCAAGGTTTAGATGATTGGCACAAAAATCTGCATTTGATTCAGGTTAAAATAAAACAATGGATTTTCACCTACGTCCATGGTGCATCAAGGTGCCTTACCCCAAATTTTCACCAATTTCAAAAATATGCGGTCCTGTTTAGGACAATTTGTATCAGAACAACCTGCGAATCCAGAACATAGTTTGGCCCTATTTGAATCACTATTGTACACATTCATGAATTTTTGCAATGGAAGATTTCTACACTTTTCAGTCATATGATCGTACAACTCTCTTCTTGTAGTTTGGTAGACCATAACTCAAGGTGCCACTTTTAGAAATTGCCCTGGCTCAATCCTTTTGTTTGAATGATCTGGCGCCATTCTGCAATATTGATTTCAGAATCACTACAGACTCTTCTACTTGGCTGGGATGCACAGATTTAAAGTAAAAGATCAACTCATGAAAAGGTTTGTTGCTTTGCCAATTGAACAACATATATAGAAATGTTAAAGTTTAGTAATTTCTCTATGCTGGTGTTCTACACATTGATGTTTTGTGATTGAGGTGTTTTCAGAAATATTCCGCACCCATTAAGTTTAGCATAATATTAAGAGAAAAAATCTTTTGCATAAAACTTGCATAGAAAGAGAGATTAACATTTCAGGCGACATTAAATTTAATTATATGTTTGTATATCAGAAGCCTTAATTTTTTTTTTAAATGGAGAGTAGATTTGGTAAAAGTGACATCATTGTTTGTTTTTGGTTTATTATAGTTTAGAAATATAATGGTTAAAAATTTGAAAATAAATACTCAAAATTTATATGTTATTTTATAACTATCTATTATTACAGTTTTGTCATATCAAATAAAAAGGAGCAAAGTATATTGGACAAGTGCAAAAGTTATTGGAAGGGATAGATTCTACCATACAATCATCAATTTTAATTTCTTTTGCTTTTTCTACTCTTTTTTATAGATTCTACTAAATAGTCATCAATTCTATTTTCTTTTGTTTTCTCCAAAATGAAATTTAATATATATTTCTTTTTCACTTGTTGTTTGATACCAATATTTTATAACTATATTTTATTAGGATTTAATTTTGTTTTCTTCATAATCAAATTAAATTTCTTTTTTTTTTTTTAGTATGTTGTTTTATTTATGGTACAATTATTTTAATGAAAATACTTTGTGTTAGTTGTTTAGATATATTTTAAAAACAATAAAGTCTTAAGGTATATTAAGAATGAAAGGGTTAGTCAATAAAACCATAGGCAAATAAGAAATAAAAAATAAAACCTTGGAAATAATATCAAATAAAATGATAAAGGTGTCTAGGAGTGCATTATATTTTATAGATTCTACTATACAGTCATCAATTTTATTTTCTTTTGTTTTCTCCAAAATGAAATTAAATTTTTTTTTCTCTCATTGTTGATTTATACTAATATTTTATAACTATGTTTTTTTAATATGTTGTTTTATTTACTGGACAATTATTTTAATGAAAATACTTTGTGTTAGTTGTTTAGATATATTTTAAAAACGATAAAGTCTTAATCTATATTAAGAATGAAAGTGTTAGCCAATAAAACCCTAGGAAAATACCAAATGAAAAATAAGACCTTAGAAGTAAATATCAAATAAAACCTTAGAAGTGAGTTTCTAGAAGATGGAACAAATGAAGGTGGTAACTAGTAAATGTTAGAAGTAAGTTTCTAGAAGATGGAACAAACTAGAAAGTATCTACATAGAGCTAGACACGTTAGAAGTTTTTAGAAGGTAATGGATTGTACTAGTATGCTTTGCAGTACTAGTATGCTTTGCAAAGACCTCTATAAAATGAGGTAACTTGTGATCATTTTCTCATCAAGTAATACAAGTTTGATTGTTGTAATGTTCTAGTTCTCAACAATTCTTGTGTTTTTGCGTCTTCATATTTGGGTGTTATGCATTTGTTCACCTCCATCCACCACCAACATAGTGGTATTAGAGCACAAGTCCACTAAAGATAAATCACTATAGGAGATATTGTTTATTTTAAAGGGAGATCAAAGGCAGGCTTCAAAGTCACTGGAAGAGATTTTCTTCAAAGACCATGGATTATGTTGGCATAAGAGAATAAAGCTGTAGAAGAAAGTCAAATAGGCACAACCATAGAAGGTCTTAGAAGATCTCTGAATACAAAGGAGAATACAAAAAAAGGGAAGCTGCCCAAAGAAGGCATCACAGTTGTTGAAACAATCAGAAAAGAGAGAATTGAATTGAATTGCCAATGATGAAAGGAGGCAAATTTGTGATAAGCCACTAAGTTTTAAGGAGCCACAACAACTTAGAGGAGAGGTTGATTTGGATTGAAAAAAAGCTGCAATGATACAAATGGCCAATCATGCCAACAAAGAAGGAAGTTTTTGAAGTTTGGAGATAGAAGTTGAATAGTTGATAGGAGCATTAGGTTTGTTTAATGAAGATATATTACTTTTTATGATGTAAATGAATTTCATTTAATATAATATAAAACATCTCCAAGAGACCTTATATTAAACTAACATTAAGAATCAAACAAAGAGAATCTAGTCACCAATTAGAATTCAATTGCTTTTGAGACTGTTGATTGATTATGCTTGCTTTAAGATTATTGAGAGCCTCTTCAGAAGCCTAGAGTTCAACATGCATTATAATTAAAGAAGATCATTGTTTTTGTTATAAATTTGTAGATTAACGAAAACCAATTCCACATAACCCAATAGGAGAATAAGATGTAGAAATAACCATAATGCAAAGATCAAATGAATAATCAACAAGATAACACCAGATATACCTTAGGGAAACCCTCAAGAGGGGAAAACCTAGCCTCCAGAAGCGTCCACACTCATATGTATTATTCAACAACAATGATACTATAATACATGCCATATGTCTCCATGAATACCTTTGAATCATCAAGCACCTCTAATGCATCCTCCATGTGTCCAAGCATGAATCGACACATTGCTTGCCATGTTTCACAATATGCACTTATAGGAGAGAGCTCAATACAATGACAACCTCTTACAAGCCTCCAATCCACATTACAATGAATAGCCATACCAACCAAACCACTAACATGTGCTTGTTTTTATAGACTAAGCTCACACAAATACAACTTGCTCATAGTGATTGGTGTCCAAGTATTTATGTCTCATTAGCCTGGTCCAATTTGCATTTGACCTCTTATACAATTCCCATGCCAGTTTAGCACCCAATGCCTGATTTTGAACACTTAAAACTAAAATACCTGCTCCTCCATGCGTTTTTGGCTTACATACCTTGTCCCATGCCATGAGATGGATTTTCTTCTCCCATAGAGTGCCTTCCTAGAGAAACTATTTACAAATATTCTCTATTTTCATATATACCCCTTTAGAAATTTTGAATAAGGACATCATATAAACCGGCACATCAACTAACACTACCTTAATCAAGGTAATTTTTCTTGCCAACATTAACCAGCACCCCTTCCATGCAGCAATCTTTGATTGCAATGCATTAATGACATTATTCCATAGATTGTTCTTATATCTCCTGTTAAAAAGGGGTATACGTAAATATCTCCCATGTAGGGTTTCAATCTTAAAGCAAAATACCTCCCCTATTTGTGCTTGGACATCTAGATGGACATTAAACAAATAGATCATAGATTTATTACTATTTACTAGCTGACCTGAGATATTGCAATAATGCACCACTGTTCTCTTAATAATTTGAGCCTCGGGTAAGTGCAAGAGGATGAGTTCACTTTTTGGTCAAAAAGTGGAAGTATTTTTCTTGTTTTTCAAATTTTGTCATACTTGGAGTGACACTTTGAAGCACTTGCACATAAAGTATTAAGATAATGTAAAATAAGAAATGTAGGATTTTATTTTTAGTTTTCAAATATGTAGTTTTTTCTAATACCCAGATGATGCAAGTTGGTTTTTTATTGGATCTACAAAAAGTGACATTTTGAAAGTCCCCTATGTTTTGCAAGAGTATGCATGTGTACGGCCAACATAATTTGACCTAAATTAATATATTTTCTAATTTCTTTTGTGCAAAGATTCTCAAGATGTTGAATTTTGGTCAAGATATTTTTTTGTAATTTTTTGATATATATATTTTATTAATTTTTTAATGGACTTAATTAGTGTTTTTTAAAACCCCTCGTGTACGACCAACATAATTTGAGCTAAACTAATCAATTCACTAATTTTTTTTCATTATGTAGAGAATAATGTCTAGTTTCGTCAGACATTTTTTTTTTTAAGAAACTTTCAAAATCAAAAGTTATTCAAAAAATAGTAACCTATGTTATTTTATGTGTTAGTTTATTTGGAAAATAAATAATAAATAGAAAATTATGTTCAATAGTAAAAAAAATTATATATTTGAAAACTAGACTTTGAGATCTATACTAATTTTTAATTTCGTTAAAATATTCTAAAAAAAAAGTCATCAGCCATAGTGGTGAAACTAGTTTTTCCTTCTCTTGCTATTTTCATGGACTCCTAGTTGCAGGTCCAAAGCTAAGGCTTGGGTTTCCAACCCTAAAACTAATACAAATTGGCGGGTTTAAAATTTCAAAATTTTAGAAATGGGTACCCGTTTTAAAAATAATGGGTATCCATTTCTAAAAAATAAAAAAATTAGCCATAGGCATGTAAAAAAAAATCTTTTTGAAAATAGGTACAACGGATACCCTTTTCCAAAAAATTTTTTTTACATGCCTATGGCTAATTTTTTTAGTTTTTAGAAAATAGGTACTCGTTTCATAATGGGTCCCTGTTTTGCTTTGGGAGTCTGATCCTAAACGGGTACCCATTTTTTTCAAAATGGGTACCTATTCCAAATGGTATTTTTTATCTGCAGAAGACTTCTGTGAAATGTATACTCAACTTATTCTTTTAACCCCTCCCTTAATGTAGCTTGCCCAAATAGAATTGTGTCATCTACAAATAGTGCATGTGTGTAGGAGTCTTGGATGCCCTTAAAACCAATTCCTTGCCAAGCCAACCTTCTGTTTGCTTCTCTAATAGCCCAAGTGAAAGCTTCAGTCATAAGAATAAATAAATAAGGAGATATAGGATCTCCTTGCCACAAATCTCTAGAAGGTACAAAGGTTTCTGATTTCCTTCCATTAACCAAAACTACAATTTTAAAGCCTGAGATACAAGAAGAGATACATTTTAAAGCATCCTTGTCGAAACCCAATCTATCCAACATATCCAAGAGAAACTTCCAATCCACCCTATCGTAAGCTTTTGACATGTCTAATTTGATGATCATAGCTGGATCTCTACCCTTATGGATTGAATGTAAAATTTCATGAGTTAGGATTGCCTCTTCCTGAGTTTCTTTTAACATGAAAAATCCCCTTTGCTCTTGGGAAATAATGTTTGGTAGAAAACTTGCAATTCTCATGGCCATTGCTTTTGAAATTATCTTGTACACAAAGTTACATAAAGAGATGGGTCTGAAATCTTCAAAGCTTTGGGGGTCTTGGATTTTGGAATGAGCATAAGGCTCATAGATTTCATTTCTTTGAGCACATTTTTTAATTCCTAGACTCCTCAATAGCCAACAAAAATCCTTACTTATAGTGTCCCAATATTTTTGAAAGAATAGACCTATCCATCCATCTGGGCCTGTCACTTTTTCACCTGGAATTGAGAAAACCACCATCTTCATTTCCTCCATCGTGAATTCTTTCATCAACTCTCTATTGTGTCACTTAGAAGCCAACTTTGGAAGAAAATTGAGATCTACCTTGTTGATACCTATTGGGTTCATATTTATTAATAGTCCTTTAAAAAATCTCTTTGCTTTCTTTTGGATCTCCTCCTATTTAGTGATCACATCCCCATGAGAAGTTTGAATAGGTCTTATAGAATTGTAGATTTCTTAAGCTTAGTTGCTAAATAGAAAAAGATGTGTTCTTGTCACCATCTTTTAGCTAAATTTCTCTTGATCATTGTTTCTAGAAAGATTCCTCTCTTTTTAGAATTTCCTCTAGATCAAATTTGAGGTTTTTCTCCAAATGGAATGTGGCTAGATCCATATCCTCTCTTATTACCTTCTCTTCAAGCATTTGTAATTCTTGTTTAAGCCTAATTTTCTTTGCAGATATATTTTTGAAAAAGGATACATTCCAAGAGATAAGTTTCCCCCTTAGAAATTTAAGCTTGGATATAAGTTGGAACATATGAGACCCCTTTACAAAGGGAGCTTGTTTCCACCATTCATCAATTTTCTAGATGAAGGTAGGGTCCCTGAACCACATTGACTGAAACCTAAACTTTTTCCTCCCTAGGATTTCATCCATTCCTAGCCTCAGCCTAATAGGAAAATGACCTAACCTAGCAAGTGGTAAAATATCTGGTTCATATTCCAAGCCATCATTCATGCATACCAGGGAGAGGAAGAATCTATCCAATCTTTTTGCAATCTTGCAAAAATCCTTTCTTCTATCTGTCTATTTGTATTTGCCGTTTCTTGGTAAGCAACCTATCAAATTATTTTGAGCTATGAAGTCTATGAATTCCTATTGAGATTTGGATGGATGTTCAATCCCTCTCATTTTTTCTGATACATCCAGAATTGCATTAAAATCTCCCCCTAGAAGAATTCTCTCCCTATTGAGCCTACTTAGCCATGAAGAAAGATGAATTCATAGTTGTTGTTTTTGTACCAAATTTATGGGGCCATAAACACATACAACTCAGTAATCCAAGGCTACTAGCAGTTTTGGGAGTTTACCAATTAAACAATGTTCATTTTTCTCAAACACTTCCAACCTTGGGACATAGTGTCTCCATAAAATTGCTAGCCCCTTGAAGCTCCTCTAGCCGTAACTAAAAGAAAATCCCAATTCGAGCACTGTTTGAAAACTAAATCACTTAACTCCTGAGAAACTGTGATTTCTTCTTTGATTGATGAAGAAAGTAGAGTTAGTAAAGATCATTCAATTATGTCATTAGGGGAATGGTTCGATAGTCAAGACGCTTTGTTGTAGTGGTGGTCACCAAGGTTCAAACCGCCGTTGGGCCAAAGAACTCGTAGGCTTGTGCCTTCACTGGGCTAACGTGATTTCTCGTCTTGCACCTTTGTTAATCTGTTGTGCTTGCAGGCTATGGGCCAACGAGCTCGTGGATTTAAACCTTCAGCACTGTTGCAAGTGTTCATGCTAGGTTTTTCAGAAAAGTGGACATATCTCTTTTCAAAAGCCTTCACCGATAAAAAAAAGATAGTTCAATTATTGAGAAAACTACTTTGCTTCTTAAGAACAATTCCAACATTTCAAAAGGGAAAGAATTCAAATGTTGTTATTGTCAAAAAATTGGACATGTCCAAATAAATTGTATTCAATGAGTGAAAGATCTCATTGATGGGAAACTGAAGAAAAATAAAGCTCTTGTTGTAACTGAAAGTGAAGATTGTGATTTTGCAATACATCAAGTAAACTCTTGCTGCCATGATAGTGAGGAGGAATATCCTTTTTAGAAAATGAAATAGGGTCATATTGGAGGTTGGAGGCAATGGAGATAGGAGTTCTTTTGTCATCTCAATCTAGCTTTTCGCTCATGAGTGATTCATGGGGTAATTTTAGAGAGAAGCATAGTCACGTTGCATGTTCCCATGCTTGATTTCATCATCCCCACCAAAAACCTATCATGAATCTCACCATAATAATGTATTTCAAACTGAAACAGTTATATTGTCAATTATGCCCACTGGAACAATAACATGCTATCAAAATTATATTTTAAGAGAGAATCCAAATAAACATCTGTAATACACGAAATCCAAAAATCTCCATTTTGAAATGAATTCATTACAAAAAATGCCCCATTTGATTACACACTTTTTTAGATAGTGATCTCTTGAATATGCCAGTATTCCTATTTGTGGGCAAAGAATTTTCAGGGCTGCAACAAAAAGAATTGTTCCTCAATTGACATGCATCAAATTATTGGGATTCAATATCAAGAGTGCTTCCATGTGATGTTTTCATAATCTGCAGACACATCTTCCTTGCTCCCACAAATCAAATAAGAAGTTGATTAGGTGGTAGATTACATTGTGCCATAGACCTCAATAAAGGAGGTTCATAGGAGTTGAAGTCACGCTGCCCAAGATCTTGGCCATGATATAAAATGAGAAGTCGTTGCCTTGTGTTCGGATCATATTCAAATTCAGGGATTTCATCCTCCTCTCTACTAGGGGAGCCATGATCACTTGGTTTGGAAATTGAATAGTGTGGTAAAGAATTAGAAGACTCTACAAGTGAAGCTCCATGAGAATATTGAGGAACCTTCACACATGCTTGAGTATGAGCATTTTAAGGAGGGAGGAAATCGGTTTTGCTTTAAATGACTTTGGGTCTTGATTGTCCACGTAAACATGGATAGGACATGTGTTTGCAAGTAAATTCTGATCCTAAAAGACAATCAAAATTATGAATATTGATATAAATATTAAAAAATTTGATTTCATTTTTTGAATTAAGATAGTATAACTAAAAATTTTAACCAAGACAACAGAGGACAATCTTAGACAATTAACATTGGAGTTTGTCATGCCATTTGGAACAGCTAAACTGGCATTGCCATTTGTAGCTACTTTGGCCTGAACCCCAATACGAAAAAGAAAAAAACACATCCAAAAGTCAGATTTTACAGTTAAAAGTTAACACTTAAAACAGGAACTGACAGTGCTAAACTCAATCGTAATCACAAAATGTTGGCAAATCCCGACTTCTGTTAGCAAGTAGTTGCTAACATTGGGTGTAGCTGACAGCTTTGTTACATAAGTCTCGTAAAATACTTCATCCATCTTCTGTTAATGACCGTCGTCAAGATATCTGTCATAAAACAAGAATCAAGAAAAATTAGAAGAAATTGAATCTGCAAGTTTTTGGTCCGTTTTATCCTTCTATCCCAGGTTTACAATATTTACACGTGGCTATGTGACTTGTTATATTTATAATTTATATATAGTCCATCTTTTGGGTAATCTTCTTGGTATATACTATATACAGTGGATTGTTAACTGTCTAAGATTGTCCTCTGGTATCTTGGTTAAAATTTTTAATTATACTATCTTAATTTACAAAATGAAATCAAATTTTTTAATATTTATATCAATATTCATAATTTTTATTGTTTTTCAGGATTAGAATTTACTCACAAACACATATCCCACCCATGTTCTTGTGGACAATCAAAACCCAAAGTCATTTACAACTTTTACAGCAAGCAAAACCTATTTCCTCCCTATTTAAATTCTCCATACTCAACCTTGTGAAGCTTCGCCAATATTCTGATGGAGCTTCTCTTGTAGAGTCTTCTAATTCTTTACCAGCCAATTCAATTTCAGAACCAATCAATAATGGCCCCCCTTGTAGAGAGGAGGATGAAATCCCTTAATCTGAATATGATCGAAACATGAGGCAACAGCTTCTGATTTTATAGCATGGCCAAGATCCTAGGCAGTGTGACTTCAACTCCTATGAACCTCCTTTATTGAGGTCTATGGCACAAAGTAATCTACCACCTAATGAAATTCTTGTTGAATTTGAGGGAGCATGGAAGATGTGTCTGTAAACTCTGAAAACATCACATGGTAGCACTCTCCATTCTGTATCTCAATAATTTGATGCATGTCATTTGACGAACAATTCTTTTTGTTCTGCCCTTGAAAATTCTTTGCCCCTAAACAAGAATACCCACAGATTCAAGAGATCACTACCTAAAAAGGTGTGTAATCACGAGGCGTTTTTCTTAATGAATGCATTTCAAAATGGAGATTTTTGTCTTTTGTACATTCCAGATGTTGTTGAGTTGGATTCTCTTTTTAAATATCATTTTGATAGCATGTTATTGTTCAGTTTGACATACGTTCTTATGGTGAGATTTATGGCAGGTTTTTTGTGGGGATTATAAACTCAAGCATGGGTATCTGCAATGTGACTATTCTTCGCTCTCAAGTATTCTTTTTTCACGAGACATTTAATGTCTGTTAGAGGAAGCAATAGCTAGTTACCGACCTTCACATGGTTTTTTTGATAACCATGAATTTTCCTTTGTAGATAACTTTATGTGTTTTGGTTTTGCCAAAGACACTCGAATTTAACTGGTTGTAGGCAGGTCTTAATCAGTTTTAAAGTAAATATGATGGAATTGTCAGAAAGTTATGATATTTAAATATTAATTAAGCAATAATGATTTTTAATGTAGAAACCCTAAGACCCATATGCATATGACCATCTCATAAATATTGGGATAACTGAAATATTTTATTAGTAAGAAACATACCCAACAATCCAACATTTAAATAATAACTAATAATGGCCAGAGGAAAACCTTATAAATAAGAAAGAACTTCCTGAGTGGCTGAATTTTTCTGTCAAACATATTGTATGGGACAATGTAATGCCCTTCAAATCCTATATTGCACTCCAAACTCGTTGGAACAAAAACTGCACCTTACACATCTGGGAAGTTGAGCTCCTTTGATGAACGCCATAAATTGTAAGCTTTGGTCTTTCACTACCAGCACAAAATATTTGTTTATCATGATAGTTGGTGATCCAAACCTGCCAAAAAATAGATGTAGGCACATTAATGAGTTATGGGCACTATGTGGTCTGTTCAATCATTTAATTCGAAGGGGTAAGCCAGTGTTGACAGGATATTACATGGAATTTAATGCCCATGCCATTTAGAAGATTACAAATGATTGGATGCTAGTCTTTTATGAGGTGCTAGGAGTTGGAATGCTGGCAGAGTTTTAGATGCATTTCAGAATCCCTGAATCCTCTATGGTCCTTAAATCTGTTAAAATAGATGAATGGGATATGTCTAGTTCTTCTCTTCTTTGATATTTCTTCCTTCAAGAACTCTAGACTTTCCCATATATAATAAGAATGGATGCTTTGTTGGGATGTTAATTTGAATGGTTATATGAATATATAGTCCTTATGATACATGCAATTATTATATTAGTTATCTTTTGTGTGGAATTGTAAGTACATTAAGTGGATGTGGAGATTATTTATTTTATAAGTTAGTATTGCTTTATGAACACATGAGAGATGCCAACTCGTGGATTTAATGCTTTGTTTGGGTGTTAGTAAACTATTTTCCAAAACCTACAATCAAATCAAAAATAATCACCAAAACGAATATGGGAAGATACTTAAGCATAAAATATATCCAAATTCAGCAACAGGATGAAATTAATATAAAAAACATTAGAACATTGATAATTACATCTTTCAAGCCAACCAAGGTTTAGAAGATTGGCACAAAAATCTGCATTTGATTCAGCTTAAAATAAAACAATGGATTTTCACCTACGTCCATGGTGCGTCAAGGTGCCTTACCCACAAATGTTCACCAATTTCAAAAATATACGGTCCTATTTAGGAAAATTTCTATCAGAACAACCTGGGAGTCCAAAACATAATTTGGCCCTATTTGAATCATTATTGTACACATTCATGAATTTCTAAAATGGAAGATTTCTACAATTGTTCTTGTCAGTCATATGATCGTACAACTCTCTTCTTGTAGTTTGGTAGAGCATAACTCAAAGTGCCACTTCTAGAAATTGCCCTGGCTTAATCCTTCTTTTGGATGATTTGGCACCATTCTACAATATTGTTTTGAGAATCACTACAAATTTTGACTCTTCTACTCGGCTGAGATGCAAGGTTTAAAGTAAAAGGTCAACTCATGGAAAAGGTTTGTTGCTTTGCCAATTGAGCAACATATATAGAAATGTGAAAGTTGAGTAATTTCTCTATGTTGGTTTTCTACAAATTGTTGTTTTGTGATTGAGGTGTTTTCAGATGTATTTTGCAAACATTAAGCTTAGTAGAACATTAAGAGAATTTTTTTTTTTTTTTCATAAAACTTGCATAGAAAGAGGGATTAACATTTCAGGTGACATTAAATTTAATTATATGCTTGTATATTAGAAGCTTTAATTTTTTAAAAAAAATGGAGAGTAGTTTTGGAAAAAGTTACATCATTGTTTGTTTTTGGGTATTATAGTCTAGAAATATAATGATTAAAAATTTGAAAAAAACTACTTAAAATTTATATGTTATTTTATAACTATATATTATTACGGTTTTATCATATCCAATAAAAAGAAGCAAAGTAAATTGGACAAGTGAAAAAGTTATTGGAAGGGATAGATTCTACTATACTGTCATCAATTTTATTTTCTTTTGTTTTTTCCATTCTATTTTATAGATTCTACTATAGAGTCATCAATTTTATTTTCTTTTGTTTTCTCCAAAATGAAATTTAATTTATTTCTTTTTCACTTATTGTTATTTCATACGAATATTTTGTAACTATATTTTATTAGGATTAAATTTTGTTTTCTTCACAATCAAATTTAATTTTTTGGTTTTTTTCTTTTTGTTTTAGTATCTTGTTTTATTTAGGGTACAATTATTTTAAAGAAGGCATCACAGTTGTTGAAACAATCAAAAAGAGAGAATTGAACTGTCAGTGATGAAAGGAGTCAAATTTGTGATAAACCACTAAGTTTTTAGGAGCAACAACAATTTAGAGGAGAGGTCAATTTGGATTGAAAAAAAAGCTGCAAGGATACAAATGGCCAATCATACAAACAAAGAAGGAAGTTTTTGAAGTTGAATAGTTGATAGGAGCATCACGTTTTTTTATGAAGATATATCGCTTTTTATGATATAAATGAACTTCATTTATTATAATATAAAAAATCTCTAGGAGACCTTAGATTAAATAAACATTAAGGATTAAACAAGGAGAATCTGCTCACCTATTAGAATTCAACTGCTGTTGAGACCGTCGATTGATTATGCTTGCATTAAGATTCTTAAGAGCCTCTTCAGCAGCCTATAATTCAACATGCATTATAATAAAGAAGATCATTATTTTTGCCATGTATATATATAAACTATTTACTCCAAATACTCCCGACCATGTCTTGTCCGACTCGCTCACGCTCCGGCAAGGGCTCTGATCTCAGTGAAACTTCCCACGCTGCTCCGGTTGCTTCCCCTCCTGTGGACTCGAGATCTGGTCGTGTTCCGTTTGGCATTAGGGCTTCTTCCTCCTTCGTCGGCCCTTTTGATTGCTTTTCTCTATCAGATTCCATTCTTGAGCATGAGGCATTGCCAACTAGGGTTCTTGGATGTGGTTTTAATTCCGTCCGTAGATTCCAAAATGTGGAGAAGGTCTGTCCCCTCATGCAGGGTGTTGTTGGTGAGAGAAATTCTCAAAGTTTCAAAGATGCAGTAGGGTTTGGAGCTCAGACAATGGGTTCGGAGGGAGGGCAGTGTTGTTTCTCAGACCCATCCAATTCAAATGATGGTCGGGGTAGATCGCTTCCCTTCTTTCGTTCAAATCGGGTTCCAAAAATTTGTTTGGATGGTCTCATTGGAGACTGTTGGTGTTGGAAATAAGCCATGTTGGTGTTGGAAATAAGCCACACCCGGACCGACAATGGACTGGTCCGGGTGTGGCTTATTTGTGTTGCTTCAGATTCTAATAAAGAATGGATTTTAGATTTAGGGGCATCATATCACATGACTGGGGATAGATCTTTGTTTATTGATTTTTATGAAGGGAAGAATTCAGATCAAGAAATTACTATTGGCAATAAAATGAGACTTCCAATTTTAGGAACAGGCACTGTTAATGTAATGAATGGGTCTTTGAAAAATTTGCTGGTTGATGGATTAGGGTTGAATCTTATTTCAGTATATAAAATTGTTCAAGCTGGATATGAGTTTGTTGTCACCGCTGATCAAGTTATTGTTAGAGATAGAAAAGACCCAAGCAATATAATTGCTATTGGTAGAGTTGATCATAAAGAGAGTTTATTTAAATTTGTGGGGTTTGTTCATGATGAATACACACTCTCTCATGCTTTAATTGCTCAGGCTGATTATATGTCAAAACTTTGGCATGCTAGACTTGGACATATAAATTATAGAAAATTACAAGATATGGTTAGAATGGATATGGTTAGTGGATTGACAAAAATCTCAGCTTCTGAAGGTGTGTGTGAAGGATGTGTGTTAGGAAAACATCATCGAGATCCTTTTGATTTAGGCAAAGCATGGAGAGCTAATTATCCATTGCAGCTCATTCATAGTGATCTATGTGAACCAGGGTATCCTTCACTTTCAGGTGCTAGGTACCTTCTAACTTTTATTGATGATTACAGCAGGAGAGTATGGGTTTATTTTCTTGAAAAGAAAAGTGAAGTATTCGAAGTTTTTCAGAAGTTTAAGGCATTAGTTGAAAATCAAAGTGGAAAAAGAATTAAGTGTTTAAGGATGGATAATGGGGGGTGAATATTGTAATTATGCATTTGAGTCATTTTGTGAAAATTATGGTATTAAGGTGCAAAGAACAGTTCCTTATACTCCTCAACAAAATGGGGTGGCTAAACGAATGAATAGAACTCTTTTAGAAATGGCTTGTTGTATGTTGCATTTTAAAAGTTTGCATCATCAATTTTGGGGTTTGGCTGTTTCTTGTGCTGCATATATTGTGAATAGAATTCCCACTAAAGCCCTCCCAAATATTACCCCTGAAGAAGCTTGGAGTGGTAGAAAGCCCCACATTGGGTATTTTAAAGTATTTGGGTGCATTGCTTGGACACATGTTCCTGATGAAAAGAGGAAAAAGTTAGAACCAAAGAGTCATAAGTGTTTGTTTGTGGGTTATAGTGAAGAATCAAAGGCTTACAGGTTATATGATTTGACAACAAGAAAGGTCTTTGTTAGTAGAGATGTAAAGTTTGATGAGCTTTCACAACTTACAGCCACTTCCTCTCACTCTACAATAGCAAATGTTTCTGATTTTTCAGATATTTTAGAAAGAAATGAAGCCAATATTGATGAGGATGAGGTGAGCACTACTGATGACGATAATACTATTGAAAATCAAACTACTAATGCTTGTAATCAGCCATTTTTTGTAGGAAGTGATGATGAAGAAGGTGACATTTCAGCTAGACAAAAGACAAGGAGTGTTGAAGAA
The DNA here is from genome assembly GCA_027924645.1 of Cunninghamia lanceolata. NCBI lineage: Eukaryota > Viridiplantae > Streptophyta > Pinopsida > Cupressales > Cupressaceae > Cunninghamia > Cunninghamia lanceolata. The sequence goes on from BSBN01001048.1 coordinate 15,296,107, forward strand.
ATATATAGACACGGCTCAAAGATCCAAGGAAGGAATGGTAGTGCTCTCATGGCCAAAGTCTTACAAGTAAATGACCTAATCTCATATGAGCAAGCTAGAGGAAAGAAAGAATGGGAGAAAGTCATGAAAAGGGGAATATGATGCATTGATAGAGAATAACACTTGGGAACTTGTACCCCGCCCCCAAGGTAATAATGTTATTGGTTGCAAATGGGTTTATAAAACAAAATTTAAATCAGATGGTGCTATAGAAAAATTCAAGGCTCGATTGGTTGCTAAGGGGTTCAATAAAAAAGAAGGTGTTGATTATGAAGAAACATTTGCTCCTGTCATTGAAATGAATACAGTTAGAATTATTCTTTCTTTGGCTGCAAGTCTTGGGTGGCATATTCATCAAATGGATGTTAAAAATACTTTCTTAAATGGAGATTTATATGAAGAAATCTATATGGATCAACCACCAGGTTTTGTAGTTCAGCAACATCCTAATCTTGTCTGCAGATTAAAGAAGTCACTTTATGGTCTTAAACAAGCACCACGAGCATGGAATGAGAAGATTGACATGTATTTTTAGCTTCATGGATTTAAGAGATGTAAATCAGATCCCAATCTTTATGTGAAGAAAGTTCAAGATGATATTCTTCTTGTTGTACTTTATGTAGATGATTTACTCATTGCTGGACCGAATATTGGGTTAATCAATGATTTAAAATCAGATCTTAAGAGGACATTTCATATGAGTGATTTGAGTGAACTAAACTATTTTCTTAGCTTACAAGTTTGTTGATTACATGATGGATTGTTCATCTCACAATCAAAATATGTTTTGGACCTTTTACAAAAGTTTAACATGCTTGAATGCAAGCCAACATCTACCTCGTTTCAAGCCGGAGTCAAGCTTACTAAAGAATGTACTTCCAAGAGTGTAGATGCCACTTTATATAGACAGCTTGTTGGTAACTTGGTTGATCTAACTCATACTAGACTAGATATTTGTTTTGCAGTCAATCTTGTATCTAGATTTATGCAGGCACCTAAACAAAGTCATTGGCTGGTTGCTAAGAGAATTTTACGATACATCCATGGAACCATACACTTTGGAATCTACTATGGCTATAAGTCTTCAATTTCTTTGGTTGGATTTACTAATTCAGATTGGGGTGGTGATATAGATGATCAAAAATCTACTGGTGGTTATGTTTTCAATCTTGGACAGGATCTATTACATGGAGTAGCAATAAACAAACAACTACATCATTATCTTCATGTTAAGGAGAATATAGAGTAGCAAAAGAAGTAGGCAAAGATGTAGTTTGGATTCAAAATCTTCTATTTGAGATTGGTTTTCTACAAAGTTCAGCCAACACTGTGTATTGTGACAATCAAAGTACCATACAAGTTGCCAACAATCTAGTTTTTCATGCTAAAACAAAACATATTGAGATAGATGTTCACTACATTCAGGATCTTGTTCAAGCATCCATTATCAGTCTTCAATTCTATCCAAGTGAAGAACAAGTAGCTGATATATTCACTAAGAGTATGACTGAAGCCAAATTCTTAAAATTAAGAGGCATGCTTGGTATGTTAGAGGTGAACATTAAGGGGGGATAATAGTATAATGTTCCCCTCTCCTTTGTATTCTCTTTGTATTATTCTAGTCAATCTTAAGGGTGGATGTTAGGAATAGTTAAGATTGTCTAGAGAATGATAAGATGTTTCTAAAAGTTTTCCATAAAGTTGTTTTAGAAAAAAACATTCTAGGTTATCTAGAAGGGTAGAAACTTCCTGCTGTTCTAGAAAAGAACATTCTAGGATTTTAGAGACATCTAGAATGCCAAAAGCTTTTAGGCTTCAAAGCTTCTGTAGCTATATATATGTGATTAGAGAGAGTTGTTGGATACGGCATTTTGGATGTAATGCAAGTTAGATGAATATATATTTCTGAGTTTATTCAACTCTGTTTGCCCTGTGTCTTCTCTGTTTTTCTGTTGCTATTCCATTTTTATTATCTTGGGACTATTTTTACATGGCATTAGAGCCTGGTTCAGCTAGATTTTTTTTTCCAGGTTCAGCTAGAGACTCAGTTAGAGGCTCAGTTGGAAGTATAATGATGAAGTGATTTGTTTGCAGGGCATATATATTTTTGGAAGTGATTTGTCTGCAGGGCTCTTATTTTTTAGCTAACATGGTATCAGAGCTAGGCTAGGCTAGGAGCCCCAAGCACACGAGAGGTGTGGCTTAAGGGGGGGTGTTGGTGTAAGCCACACCTGGACCAACGATGGACTAGCCCAAGAGGGGCCAGTAGCTCAGTGGTAGAGCACTCCAGCAGCAAATGGAAGGTCCTAGGTTCGAGTCCTAGCTAGTCCATGTCTCAACAGACTGGGTGGCATATCTTTAGGAACATGCCCTTATTTGTAGATTCACAAAAAATTTGCCAAAATTGTGCGATTTACACAGTTGGATCTCAAAATGTTGGCAGGACTGCTTGGAGGAAGAAATCTTTCTTTATCCTTGTGCGAGGGGGTTTTTCATATTGGAATTTGACTCCCTTGAGGACAAGGATAGGGTCTTGAAATATGGTCCTTGGTACTATCAAGAGGATTTCTTGTGCATTAAACCCTGGTATCCTTCTTTTGATCCTAGAATTAAGGTTTTTGATGCTGCTATTCTTTGGGTGCATCTACGTTACCTTCCTTTGCAATTTTGGGAAGCTGAGTCTACGGGCAATTGCTAATAGTCTGGGTAAGTACCATTTTATTTCTCCAGAAACTATTAATTGCACCAACACTACCTTTGCATGGATGTGCTGCATATGGACCTTTCCAAGGGTCTTTCGGCATAGATCTCTCTAAAGTTGGGGGATAGGTGTTGGAGACAGCTAGTAGACTTAGAAAAAATTGCATTTAGATGCAGGAAATATTTTGCTATAGATCATTCCTTCCCTGAGTGCCCTAAACTTCAAGCTCAGGATCGTAGCCGTAAGTCAAAAAGCCCACTTGGTGGGAGGGTGCAGAACCTCACCACTACAATATATCTCCCAGTGTTCAAGATGGGTCTGCTCCCCCTCTTGAAGCTTCATATTCTTTTATGTGACAACCCGCTTCTCCTACATTTTTCTCCTCTCCAATGGGTCTGTCTCGGGCCTCCTGAGATAAAGTTAAACTAGATATTGTATATGAGGATAATGTAGATTTTTAGATTGGGGCCTCCTCAGATAAAGTTAATCAAAAAATTGTATGTGAAGATAATATAGATTTTGTGATTCAGCATAATGCTAAGGATTTCACTGGGACAGCCCAAAAGGAAAAAAATTCTCTCCAGTTAAAGACTTTGGTTGGACAGAGGTAAAAAGGAAGAAAGCATCTAAACACCAAATGGCTCTAAGGTCTTCTAAGAAAGAGAATTCAGAAGTAATGAATGAGAATTGTAGACAGGTTTGATTTAGAAGGATTTAGGGTATGAAGGATATGGTTTTAGTAGGATTAGTTGTTTGTGGCTATGTTTCAGTTCTAATTTTTTATGGTTCTTGGACCTAAACTAGGTTTTATCATTAAAAAAATATATATATAAAAGCAAATAAAACAATAGTCCATAATTAGCCTAATTTTATATAGTGAAAAGTTAAGAAAAAATTCTAACAAGAGGTCCCGCTCTGACCAATAAACAAAAATTCAATAAGAAGGATTTTTGTTTTAATGTATTTGAACAAGATTTTTACCATAATGAGAAAGCACAGAAGTAATAAGGGACCTTTAAAAAGAAGCCCATTAGAAGGGAATAGGTTAAGCTTCATCTAGGCATCAAACAAAAGTCACCAATAGCATAGAGCCTAGACCACCAAAATCAAAGTAAAGAGACCTTAAAATTCTCTCATCCTAAGAAACATAATATAACAATTTAGACAGAAGCATTCATGACTTTGATACAATTGACCTTTCTTGATAATCTTCAGAAGGAATTTTGGATGGATACCTAGGTAGACAAGGCATGGAAGTCTAGTCAAGAGCACAAACAAGAAGCACAATTATCAAAATAGTAGAACTTGGAGACACCAACAATGAAGCTATTCTTCTTGCTCCAATCAAAGGGTGAATACTCTATCTTATAGTAATCTCAAAATAGCACATGTTGGTTCAAATCTCTCCATCAGACAAAAGAATAAGTCAATAAATATTAACAAAAATCTTATAATAAAAAAAGATATAGTTACTTGTAGCTTAGCTACTTCCAAATTTGAAGAATTACTTTTTCCCAAGATTAGCCCTGCTATTTCAACCTAGCAAAAGGTGATCATCATTAAGCCAAAGATTAACTCTGTGCTTGTAAGACATAGCCTTAAGGAAACAAAATAATGTCACTCTATTATCCTAGAAAAAAATAAACTTCCTAACAAATGTAGTTGGTAGGGAAATCTTTTTTGTGTAAAAAGTTTTAGAATAAGTAAGGTTTTACATTTAGTATATAGTTTTAAATAAATAAGTTAACATGCATATGTTAATTGTTGGTATGTAGTATTTGCGGATTTATAAATCCAATGTACTCAAATGTAAAATCATTCTATGTATATCTTGAAATCATCAATAATATTTTATTTTGTATGGTTTTTGATATTACTATGCAAATGTAAATGCTAGCTATATTTCAATATGGTATCAAAGAAATTCTATTTTAATTCTGCAAAGATGGGAAGACATAATGGTTGAAGATTAATTGAAGAGTTCTTGTGCTAGAGAATCCTTTGATTGCTTCAAATTCCTAAGTTGTTTTGACATCTGATGGCATTGAGAAAGTGTGAGAGGCACATTGGTTTTAATCTGCCAAACCAGTGATGAGAGGTGTCTAATTTTTTGAAGGGAGGCATTTGAAATTTGAAACTTCCAAACCAACATTTAATCTAAATCTTGTTAGAAATAAAGTATTTTAAAAATAGAAAAAACAAAAAGTTTAAAATAATTAAAGAAAAAGAAAGTGTCTCAACCTTGCATGGAAATAAAAAATAAAGCAAGCTAAGAATAGAAGATTTTATGATAGGTGAAAACTGGCTATTTTCAAAAGTATCTTTATATGGAGATAGAGATAAGATGTCTATAAGATTTTATTAGATGTTTTTAAAAAGAAATGCTTTATTTCTTGAAGGTTCTCATATATATTGGTTCTTTGAGATAGTCATTTAGATAGAGGTGAGAGTTAGTTTGCAAGTCTGTATGCTATCAGAATGCTATTGAAATTCCTCTAGTCTGAGTTGAGGTGAAGACTCCTGTAAGAACTTGCATTGCAAGTGTGTTGTAATATGTTTCGAGATTTGATAATACATTGTGTAGGTTAAGGAGTGTGGGATTTTTCTCCCAAAAGGGTTTTCCCCATGTATATCACTATGTTATGGTTTTATTGTTATTCTAATTATACTATTTCATGTGTTTCTTGAAATCTCTGTAATATTTTATTTGAAATTTGCATAACCGTCCTCTCAAAGTTAGCATAGGAATCATTTCTACATACCTTTGCATCCTTGCAAATCAATGTCATCGCTATTGCTGAGCGAATTCAAAGGTGATAACAATGTTTGAAGGGGTTGAAATGTTTGCAACATTAACATTTAATTGCTGCATCTAAATTTATGAAAAGATCTATCTCATTCTTCTGTACAAGACTCCATCAAGGCATTTCCATGAAGGCGTTTGACAGCAAGGTGTTTTCAAATGTTTCTGAAGAAAGTTTGTTATGTAGAAGCATGGTAAAGATCCTACTATTGAATGGTAAATGAGGCATGGTTTAAGGAAAGTCATACACTGTTGCAGCCTACCATTTCAATAATAGCCACGGTAAATTCTACATTGACATGTGAGAAAGTTTTGAAAACATTAGAAATAGCATTTCATTAACTTGGTTTCTGCGTTGAATTTTCTTTCTACATCGGTTTGAGTGCAAGTTATTTGAAGTCACAATTTATTAGAGAATTGGACATATATTGTACAAAGAGAAATGTTTGAAATCTAATTCACAAGTTGATACAAGGGTTTAAGAATTGGACATATATTGTGCAAAGAGAAGTGTTTGAAATTTAATTGACAAGTTGACACAAGAGTTTAACATTCCTACATTCACATGAATGGGAGCTGAAAGATTCTGGAATTTCTATGTAAACTTATAAGATTCCTAGAATCTTTATTAAAATTTGGTTTTTATTTTTTATTTTGTCCAAATTTTTATTTTGTTTATTGTTTTTATATTTTATTTTGTCCAATTTTTTAAATTTTTTTTCCAATTTTTTTTAGTTTTTATTTTGTGATTTTCTTATTTTCAAATTATTTTCAAATTATTTTTTAGTTTTTATTTTTTACCTTTTTCCAATTTTTTTTTAATTTTAATTTTAATTTTTTCCAATTTCTATTTTTGGTTTTTATTTTTTTATTTTTTCCAATTTCTTTTTTGGCTCCATAGTTTTTGTGATTTTCTTATTTTCAATTAAAACCTATTCTAAAAAAACATATCAACATCCACCCTAGATAACAACAAGGAGCAAAGCCAACCGACACTTGCAGACCATCCAACACATACCAAAACTAAAATTCATTGAGCGGTAGTATCACTAACTGTAGTTGCCACTTCACCATCCACCTCCACATTAGTTGAAACCCTCCTCTTTGCAGCCTCAGACCCATGACCCACTACATGTACTTCTATCCCCACTACACTATCTCTAGGAAGAACAACTTGTACCAAAGGGATTTCATCATCCCTATCATCATTCATATTCACCTCCTCATGATCCTCAGGGTCATCAAAAGCTTCTCTTGGCATATGGGGTGAAAAATTTGGGGCATGAACCCTTAATAATCTTATAGCCTTAAACACCTCCCTAATACGCAAGGCCTTCTTGGTGAAAAAGAAGTTATAAGCATTCAATTCTCTCTCTAGCTCACTATTACACAGAGATTTAATGCTAAGTTGCAAAGCCTTGAAAACTGCTTGATTGGGCAGAGAGGATGCAAGTTTTGGATATTAAAAAGGCCTCTAATAAGGGCATCTCCCTGAAGCATATCATACCCCTTCTTTGATGCTATTCCCCTTTCCACCCTGTAGATGTTGTTATAGGAGAGGCCAGTAGCAAGAACATGAAAAAATTCCTAGTCCTGTACCAGGTCCATAATATTTGACAAGACCTGATAGACAATGTCTCAATAATAGAGGACTTGACCCTTATAGCCTTTATCCAATTATACCATGCAATATTCCTCATAGAAAACTGTGTCAAGGTGCAGTCACAATCGATAAGGTTCATCAAGTCTAGAACCTTGACTTTGCCTTTCACCTGCGGCACCCAATGTAGAGGGGCAAAGAATAGCCTTTGGTTGAGACGTATGTCTGCCATGAATGCCAAGCCTTTAGAAAATAACTAGAATTTCTTCTAAGAATAATGCCAAGAAAAGAAAACCAGTTAGTGAAATAAAGAAAAGTGGGAGCCACCGTGAAGCCAATTGATTTTCCATGTGACAGGGAGTACATCATTCATCCTTGCCCAATCTCGAGGCAATCCCAGTTAGGCGGTGAAACAATCATCGTACTTGATTTCTTGGTTGCTTTGGGAGCCAGTAGGAAAAGCATCATCACACATGCTTTCCTTAAATGATGAATGTACTTCAGAGACGACATGGAAGGAAAGGTGCCTCCCAAAAAAGGTTAGGATCTAACCAACTCATCTTCCCCACACACATGACCGGACCTGGAAAATACTTTAAAAATAAATAGACCTTGTCATGATTACATATTAATGGGACCTAGATTGATCTTGAATGCCAATCTCATATCGAAAAGACATGAGAACCATTTGAGCTCTGCCATCTTTAAACAATAAATGAGAGAAACCTCTCCCATCATGTCAACTTATTGAGGTCATAAACTCATCAACCTAGAACAAGGCATCCATACTAGAGACATTAGAAGAGAAGAAACGACCCATAAATTGAGCTTGTCATAACATCTGGATTTCCATTTAGTCTTTATTGCCTTCCTTATCAATATTTGGCCATGTCATCAGTTGACAATCCATTTAGTCTTTACTACCATCCATGTCATTATTCAGCCATGTCATCAATTGACAAGGGAAATTTGGCTATCCTTGGATGAAAACTCCGCAATCCATATCATGGTCAATCTCCATGTTGGCTAATTCATCTGCTACCATATTCCCTTCTTTGTATGTATGAGAAATACATAAATTATTAAAACTATCAAGCAAGGAGACTGCCTATTGAAGGATGTAGTTGATCTTCCAATTATATGATCCTTTTAAATTTAAAACATTTAGGATTATAAGTGAATCTCCTTCTATCTAAATGTGTTTGATTTCAAAGCTGGTCACCAATTGGAGGCCATGCAACAAGGCCCAAGCTTCCACTTCATTGATCATCCCCTTTGGAATCTTAGACACCTTAGCTCCTACTAAGGACCCATCCCCTCTCTTTATGACACAACCAGTCCCTAAGATGCTCAGGTTCCCTCTACATGCATTGTCAAAGTTGAGCTTACATAAAGGGCCTAGAGGAGGAGCCCATTTCACTTGGTTTCTAATTGAATCATGTCCGTTTGTCGAGGCATTCCCTTTTAATCCTACTTTGCTAAAAGAACTCCAATTCTTCACCAAGTCGACATCCCATTTAGACCAACTGGGTGTCTTAATCCATGACTTATTGACATTAGCCACCACCAATTCTAAGATAGCCTCTTCCAACTTATTACAGACTTCACTCCATGAGAGAGCTACCTTTCTAAAAAATTTGGAATTCCTCTCCCTTCATAAATGCCAAACTATTATTGAAGGGCCTAAGATCCAAATACAAGCGAAAAATGAATCAAAAAATATTGAAGGCTAGTTCATGAACATAGAGCACAAAGAATTGGATATAGGGGATTTCTACTTTAATTTCCTCATGAACCAGAGCCAAAATTGTCAACTGAATGGGAAAAGTAGGAAGATATGATCCATTGATTCTTCATTTGTTCAACAAAAAACACAGGAAAAATTCAGTGCCAGCCCAAGCCTTTTAATCATGTATCCTATTAGAACATTGTTATGAAGCACCAACTAAGTAAATGCTCCAGCTTTTGGGAGGATAGCATTATTATAGAAAAGGTTGGCCAACCAATCAACTTTAACTTTATCCATGGCACTCCTGTAGCCTTCCTTAACTAAATATGAGCCTAACTTAACCCCAGTCTAGATCAATTCATCTTCTTGATTAGTGAAATTACTACTCTACTTGCCAGGATCTTCCTCAATAAGAATTTTTGGTCATTGGGAAAGTTGCATGTTCAAGTACTTTTCCATGTTATTGAGAATCCATCAAGATCCCTATTAACACATTAGTAGTCTTTTACTTTGTTTCCCCAGTGTCTTTTCAAAAGATCATAGCCTCCCTGAGATCTTCCATACATGATAACCTAGGCTCCCCACACAACAAGTCCTCCTAGAAATCTACCTTCTGCTCATTATGAATTACCCATGATAAATTTGGTAAGATAATATCTTTACTTTTCACAATGAAATTCTAGATTGCTGACCCCTGAGGCAGATTTTTCATTGTAAAAATTCTTTCACGGTCATTGGTGTCCAAGTATTTATGTCTCATTAGCCTGGACCAATTTGTATCTGACCTCTTATACAGTTCCCATGCCAGTTTAGCACCCAACGCTTGATTTTGAACACTTAAATCTAAAATCCCTGCTCCTCCATGCATTTTTGGCTTACATACCTTGTCCCATGCTATGAGGAGAATTTTCTTCTCCCATGAAGTGCCTTGCTAGAGAAACTATTTACAAATCTTCTCTATTTTCATATATACCCCTTTAGGAATTTTGAATAAGGACATCATATGAACCAGCACAACAGCTAACACTACCTTAATTAAGCTAATTTTTTCTGCCAATGTTAACCAATGCCCCTTCCATGCAATGATCTTCAAGTGCAATGTATTAATGACATTATTCCATAGATTGTTCTTATATCTCTCATTAAAAAGGGGTATACCTAAATATCTCCCATGTAGGGTTTCAATCTTAAATCCAAATACCTCCCCTATCTATGCTTGGACGACCAGATGGATATTAAACAAATAGATCATAGAGTTACTACTATTTACTAGCTGACTTGATATATTGTAATAATGCTTCATTGTTCTTTTAATAATTTGAGCTTGAGCCCTTAATGTAGCTTGCCCAAATAGAATTATGTCATCTCCAAATAGTGCATGTATGTAGGAGTCTTGGATGCCCTTAAAACTAATTCCTTTTTCAAGCCAACCTTCTATTTGCTTCTCTAATAGTCCAAGTGAAAGCTTTAGTCATAAGAATAAAAAGATAAGGAGATATAGGATCTCCTTGTTGCAAATCTCTAGAAGGTACCAAGGTTTCTGATTCCCTTCCGTTAACCAAAACTACAATTTTAAAGCCTGAGATACAAGAAGAGATCCATTTTAAAGCATCCTTGTTGAAACCCAATATATCCAACATATCCAAGAGGAACTTCCACTCCACCCTATCATAAGATTTTGACATGTCTAATTTGATGATCATAGTTGGATCTCTACCCTTATGGATTGAATGTAAAATTTCATGAGATAGGATTGCCCCTTCTTGAGTTTCTTTTCCCACAAAAAATCCCCTTTGCTCTTGGGAAATAATGTCTGGTAGAAAAATTACAATTCTCATGGCCATTGCTTTTGAAATTATCTTGTACACGAAGTTACATAAAGAGATGGGTCTGAAATCTTCAAAGCTTTGGGGGTCGTGGATTTTGGGATGAGCATAAGGATCATAGATTTCATTTCTTTGAGCACATTTTTGAATTTCCTAGACTCCTCAATAGAAAGAAAAAATGTCTTTACTTATAGTGTCCCAATATTTTTGAAAGAATAGACCTATCCATCCATCTAGGCCTATCTCTTTTTCACTTGGAATTGAGAAAACCATCATCTTCAATTCCTCCATCATGAATTCTTTCATCAGCTCTCTGTTGTGTCACTCAAAAACTAGCTTTGGAACAAAATTGAGATCTACCCTGTCGATACTTGTTGGGTTCATATTCAAGGTAATAGTCCTTTAAAAAATCTCTTTGCTTCCTTTTGGATCTCCTCTTATTCAATGATTGCATCCTCGTGAGAAGTGTTAGATTCCCAAAATCATCTATAGGAAAACTTCTACAAGAGAGAGTTACAAGAAAATATTGCAAAATCCAAATGCATGAATTAGTGCTCCACATTCCCATTGCATTATTCAGATATAAATACAAAGGATATACATAATCATTGTCCAAGAATAGACAAAGTGGGGAAAGAAAGCATAAATAAAGCATGTGACACATGTCACAATGCTTTCAAGATAAAAGAAAGCCTATGACACATGTCATAAGGCTCAAAATAGAAAAAGAATCTCCCTAATTAACTTATGTAAAAGTGAAAATATGATTTTTCACCAACACCCCCCCATAAGTGCAACTTAGGGAGATTACACAAGTTAAAAAGAAAGAAAGATGGGTCCTGGCAATAAAGGCCATGTTAGGTACTCATGAATAACAAGGATCTCTCATAAGGTGGAGAAAAGGAGAAAAACCTAGTGGGAGAAAACTCCTCTCCAAAAGAAAGAAAAACAAAAAAGAAAGTACAAGAATATGTGATGGAAGAAGGACTAACACTAAGACCCCCCAAGAACTGAATCCATCACAAAAGTACAATCATGAGTGCCCCCCATAAGAGAGAGTGAAAAAAGACTATGAATCCCCTCCAAGAAGAAGCTCCAAAACCAATGAAGAGATCTTTAAGACAGAATCCAATCCATTGCCTACAAACAACATTTCTCCCTTTCGGAAGAAACAAATCCACTGGTGAATGTAGAAGCCATTCCCACATCTTAGATGAATAGGGAATCCATATTGAAACATGTGCCTCTAAATGCAACTCAAGTGACCTCATACTAGGAAAATATGTCTTCTCCAAAAAAGAATTTGTCTACCCAATTAGAGAAGAAGAACTAGGAGAGGATATGATTTGAACTACATCTAGAAACACAAAAGATGAAGGTGGTGATGCAAAGCCACCCAAGATAGCATCAAACAAGAGAGATAAACCCTCAAATGTGTCCTCCAAATCAGCAATGTGAGACTCCACAAACAAAGATGATATGTTTGCAAGATAAAAGTCCCAATGAGGTGGATCTGAAAGACTGATATTGACTTGCTGCACATAATTACTAGAAGCCAATGATGATGCAACATTGAATTCTGAAGTAGCAACACGTGATGAAGAAGATGTGATCTCAATAGGAGAAGAAGAGGGGGAGCAAGAGAGGTCTCTATATCTAAACATTCAAGACATGCCATATACTCAAGCTCCTCTAAAGTAACATCATCATAAGGTATATTATTTGCATCATCAAGTGGAATGAGACAATCTGTTGTAGGATCATTTGGAAATGGTGAGACATGAAGGTCTCCATACAACCCCCAAAATTTTGTCCAATGTGTGTGTGGGCTCTCATAGATGGGAAGATCACACGTAATATCATAATCAATAGTGATATTGTTACATCCCCTTTTTGGATTCAATATTACTATTTACTTTTTCTTAAATGGTATAGTTATGTGGATATGTTTTAACATCATAGAAAATGATGATATGAATAAAAAGGTTAATTTTATGAAATTATGGATTTTTACTTGATTATGATCAATTTGATGTTATGAATTAAAATGTCTTTTGATATGAAAATGAAATGATTTGATATAAATGTGTTTTGATCAGAACATTGGCACTCTAACCACAATTTGTATGTGAGATTGTCAATGATAGGAATAGATGGAACGAGTTCACCAGGAAGAAAGAAGCAGAGAAAGTATCTTTGAGAAAGAGAGAATAGACTCTGTAATAACCCATGGGTGCTTGCCACTGAAAACAAATATCAGGTAGATAAACCTAGATGCCTTGAGTTAAGCTTTGATTACGGGCTAAGTCAATTTTAGACGAGATGTCGAGGTTTGCAAGAATAGGTCTTTCTTCTTTTCGTAAGTTGTCATATTGAATTTGGGAAATCGACATCACTGTCGTAATATTCTGATTCATGTTGTCAAATATGGATGACCGATATATTGTTAATATGTATATAAATGTATATACTTGAGATCGAGTTGTAAGTCGTGTCTTGTTAGTGGTTCTACACAAAAGTTGAAGGTTGTGCGTAAGTCAACCCCAAACCTTGTTCTGCGTTTACGCTCAATTCGTTGTTAACATCATAAAGCTCTACGAGTGTATGATGTAAACGTCTACTTGCAAAATTCGATGGATGTTGAATTGTTTCTATTAAGGGCTATTATCATATGATAAAAGGTTTAAATAATGATATAAAACCTTGAGACAGTTGGGTGTAATACCTCTGGTCATATTGTATTGGATTATACAATATTATATTAGTTATATTTAAATTGTCATTTTGAGGTAATTCATTTATTCTTTTGTGATGTTGGTAATCGGGCAGTAGCTCGAAAGAGACTCACTCAAGTCTTTTTTATGATGTCTTTTATTTTGAAATAATCTATTTCACCTTTGAGCTTTAAACCTTATGATGGGTGTCGACCTAGCCATTAATCATAGTTTTTGCATTTGATTTATACTCATAAATGGATATGAGTAGTGTAACAATTTGTTAAAACTGTCAACTACCACCTTGTGAAGTATGGAGCTCCACTTTGGAGAGTAATTGCGGATTGAGTGGGTAAAAGCTAGACCATTTCTAGCAGTGGTCATGAAAGGAAGAGAATGTTAAGCATGCAGGGTAGTTACCCATATTGTTAGGCATAGTCTTGTGAGTGGAAAGGCAGTTTTTCCTTCACAGTTAGACAAGATTTAGAAGGGTAGGGAGTCAGTTAGAGGGAGAGAACACAGAGAGGAAGCGGAGAGGAGACCAAGCATGAAGCAAAGGTGAATGGCGAAGAGAAGAACAAGTTCCTTGGACAAGTCTACAAGCAGACACTGGAGATTATCTTTAGGTTCTTTTCATCTCATCACTATGCAGTCATAGTTATTAGATATGTTTTCAATAAGTATTGACTCTACTTACATTATGATGGAACTTAGTATTTGTTTGAGGATGCAAAGTGTGAAATATTTACTAACTGTAGCCATGTCTGTTTTCATCAGCTTCAAAATGGAAACAATATTTTTGTCCCCTACACTGCACCATAGTCAATATTTCATTATTCTTCGAAGCATCTTCAATGGTCAAGTTTATTGTGTAGTCATTGGCTTAACTTTAGGAGGTTTTTGGATATGTGAAGAGTGCAATTTAGACTAAGTGTTTGGTTGAAAACTAGTTCACAGCTGTCACAAGCCGCGGTGGCAAAACCTAGGTCGACGTGGAATGAGTTCTGAGTTGGCTAGCTGAATATAATTGCTTGGTTCTGTCATATTTAAAAGACAACTAGTTTGAAAAAAAAGACTTGTAATGTGATATCCGTCGGCAGAGGAGTATCAATGGTGTGAAATGTATGCCGAAACATGCAAGACTTCACAGTCCTCCACAATTTCTGAGTTTAAAATGGTTGGTCGACCTTAGAGAATTTACTTACCTTGCTATGAATGGTAACTAGTTTTACTTACCTAATCAAATTCTTGTTGAATTTAAGGGAGCATGGAAGATGTGTTCGTAAACTATGAAAACATCACATGGTAGCACTCTCCATTTTGAATCTCAATAATTTGATGCATGTCATTTGATAAACAATTCTTTTTGTTCTGGCCTTGAAAATTCTTTGCCCCTAAACAAGAAACCCGCAGATTCAAGAGATCACTACCTAAAAAGGTGTGTAATCACATGAGGCATTTTTCTTAATGAATGCATTTCAAAATGGAGATTTTTGTCTTTTGTGCATTGCAGATGTTGTTAAGTTGGATTCTTTGTTAAAATATCATTTTGATAGCATGTTATTCTAGTTTGACATACATTCTTATGGTGAGATTCATGGCAGGTTTTTTGTGGGGATTAAAAATTCAAGCATGGGTACATGCAATGTGACTATTGTTGGCTCTCAGGTATTCCTTTTCCATGAGACATTAATGTCTGTTAGAGGAAGCAATAGCTAATTACTAACCTTGGCATGGATTTTTAGTAACCATGAATTTTTTTTTGTAGATAACTGTATGTGTTTTGGTTTCCCCAAAGACACTGAAATTTAACTGGTTGTAGGCAGGTCTTAATCAGTTTTAAAGTAAATATGATGGAATTGTCAGAAAGTTATGATATTTAAATATTAATTAAGCAATAATGATTTTTAATGTAGAAACCCTAAGACCCACATGCATATCACCATCTCATAAATATTGGGATAACTGAGACATTTTATTAGTAAGAAACATACCCAACAATCCAACATTTAAATAATAACTAATAAAGGCTGGAGTAAAACCTTATAATTAAGAAAGAACTTCCTGAGTGGATGAATTTTTCTATCAAACATATTGTATGGGACAATGTACTGCCCTCCAAGTCCTATATTGCACTTGGAACAAATTTGCACCTTACACATCTGGGAAGTTGAGCTCCTTTGATGAATTGCCATATATTGTAAGCTTTTGTCTTTCACCTACCAGCACAAAATATTTGTTTATCATGATAGTTGGTGATCCATACCTGCCAAAAAATAGATTTAGGCACATTACTGAGTTATGGGCACCATGTGGTCTGTTCAATCATTTAATTCAATAGGGGAAGCCAGTGTTGACAGGATATTACATGGAATTTAATGCCCATGCCATTCAAAAGATTACAAATGATTGGATGCTAGTCTTTTATGAGGCGCTAGGAGTTGGAATGCTAGCAGAGTTTTAGATGCATTTCAGAATCCCTAAATTCCCCATGGTCCTAAAATTTGTTAAAATAGATGAATGAGATATGTGTAGTTCTTTTCTTGTTTGATATTTCTTCCTTCAAGGACTCTACTCTTTCTCATATATAATAAGAATGGATGTTTTGTTAGGATGTTAATTTGAATGGTTACATGAATATATAGTTATGTAATTATTATATTAGTTACCTTTTTTTTAGAATTGTAAGTGAATTAAGTGGATGGTCCTTGATATTATTTACTTTATAAGTTAGTATTGCTTTATGAATGCATGAGTAGTTGGAAGTCAACTCATGTGGGCTTAATGCCTTGCTTGCGTGTTTGTAAACTATCTTCCAAAACCTACAATCAAACCAAAAATAATCACCAAAAAGAATATGAAAAGATACTTAGTCATAAAATATATCCAAATTCAGCAACAAAAAAAATCAATTCAAATGAAATTTATATAAAAAACATAAGCACATTGATAATTACATCTTTCAAGCCAACCAAGGTTTAGAAGATTGGCACAAAAATCTGCATTTGATTCAACTTAAAATAAAACAATGGATTTTCACCTACGTCCATCGTGCATGAAGGTACCTTACCCAAATGTTCACCAATTTAAAAAATATACGGTCCTATTTAGAAAAATTTCTATTAGAACACCCTGGGAGTCCAAAACATAATTTGGCCCTATTTGAATCATTATTGTACACATTCATGAATTTCTGCAATGGAAGATTTCTACAATTGTTCTTGTCAGTCAAATGATCCTACAACTCTCTTCTTGTAGTTTGGTAGACCATAACTCAAGGCGCCACTTCTAGAAATTGCCCTGGCTTAATCCTTTTGTTTGGATGATCTGGCGCCATTCTACAATATTGATTTCAGAATCACTACAAATTTTGACTCTTCTACTTGGCTAAGATGCACAGATTTAAAGTTAATATCAACTCATGAAAAGGTTTGTTGCTTTGCCAATTAAGCAACATATATAGAAATGTGAAAGTTGAGTAATTTCTTTATGCTGGTGTTCTACAAATCGATGTTTTGTGATTGAGGTGTTTTCAGATGTATTATGCACCCATTAAGTTTAGTAGAATATTAAGAGAAAAAATCTTTTGCATAAAACTTGTATAGAAAGAAAGAGATTAACATTTCAGGTGACATTAAATTTAATTATATGCTTGTATATCAGAAGCTTTACTTTATTTTAAAAAATGGAGAGTAGTTTTGGAAAACGTGACATCATTGTTTGTTTTTGGGTATTATAGTCTAAAAATATAATAGTTAAAAATTTGAAAATAAATACTTAAAATTTATATGTTATTTTATAACTATATATTATTATGGTTTTACCATATCCAATAAAAAGAAGTAAAGTAAATTGGACAAGTGTAAAAGTTATTGGAAGGGATAGATTCTACTATACTGTCATCAATTTTATTTTCTTTTGTTTTTTCCATTCTATTTTATAGATTCTAGTATAGAGTCATCAATTTTATTTTCTTTTGTTTTCTCCAAAATGAAATTTAATTTATTTCTTTTTCACTCATTGTTGTTTCATAGAATATTTTGTAACTATATTTTGGCCGATAGGCCATTCTATATGTGCACACATCTTGTAACTGCCAAAAAATTGGTATTCCTTCTCATTTGGTAGTCAATATGAGAAAATTCTTTATTTTATTTTATTTATGCATGTTTAGAGAAGCATAGACACTTGGAATATTATTTTTGACAACTTTTTATGATGAGTAGAACAATGAAAAGTCTATATAATATTCTGTTTTCCCATTTATTTCTTACATGTAAAAACTAATCTCTCCACTCAAACATGTTATGCTATCGTCGTAAGATTATAACCATTCATTCTCTCACTACCTAAAGAAAATAAAATAGCGAATGGAATTGCAAGTTATGATGGGTATAGAAGGATAGAGGCAGGTCTTAAACCATTGCAAGAACATTCACTAGAGTAAACAATCACTTGGTTTTGATCCAAGGACCTCCTGGTACAGGTATGGGCAATGCTTTTCCACCTTCTGTAATTTCTTAAATTGCTACGATTGTAGGATTTGCGAAGAATGGATTTGTTGAAAAGGCTTTAGAAGCTTTGAAGCGAATGTAAAAACATACTTCCCTGAGCCACGACCTGCAACACGGCATGGACATCCATTTAAACGTTAAGGATACAGGGATTTTTGGTTAGATCTTATAGTTGGAAATGCTCTGGTAGGTTCATATTTAAACATGGAAGCATAGACAGAGCGTGCTAACTGTTTGACAGGAATGCCTTAAAGAAATGCGGTCACATGGACTACAATGATTGTAGGGTATGGATAAATGGATTCATTGATAATACTTTAGAAACTTTCAAGCAAATGCATCCTCCTAACCTGCGCGCCAAGTTGGGGACTCCCGAACAAGAAGTAAGCTGCAGCCTGCTAGTGAAAGAATGTGAACTGTTTGATAAAGCGGCCCAAACAAATGTAACTTCATGGTATGCAATGATCACAAGGAAGACACAAAATGGATTTGTTGAAAATGCTTTAGATTAAACTTTCAAACAAATGCAAGCAGTAGAACAAATTGGAAACATCCTCATGACTTAAGTTAAAATGGGGGCTGCTTAATGGAAAATATGGAAGCATAGACAAGATATGGGGAATATTTCATAGAATGCTTTGAGGAAATGAAGTCTATTGGAGCTCCATGATAACAGAGCCGTGCTCCACAATTTTTACCATCATTCTCCTTACTTTTGTCAAATTAATAGTATGGACACCCATCGAAGCAAAACGAAAGGGGGCAGGGTTTTGTCAGATATATAGTTAGAAATGATCTAGTAGATAGCATATACGAAACGAAGGAGAGCTAGTAAGAGATGGTTAACAGATCCCAAGTTCTTGCAAATTTAAGAAATTTTATGGGCTAAGTTTTTTGGTGTATGTCAGGTTAGAATAGGATACAATGGACGCCATCGTGGGCATGATGCCATAAGAGTCACTCATGCAGTTAAAGAATTTACAGCATATCTTGCAATCAGTGTACTCCATGAGATTATATTTGGATGATGTCTTTTGTTAAAAATTTGATGTGCCTTTTGTATATTTCCACATTTTGCATACATGTCTATCAGGGCATTTGCAACGTCGTCTGACAAACACCAGATTTCAATTAATTTTGGTGTATCTCCTTACCCTGTTCGAAAGCTCCCATTTGGGCACACGTTGGGAGGATGCTGGTAAATGTTGTCAAGTTTGGCTTTACACCTTCCAATTACATACACTTGAAAACTTTCAAGGCTTTTTCAATGAATGCATTTTATGCATGTCCTCTAAACATAGCATTCTATGTGACTACATTTCGTTGAGGCATTTCTTTGAAAAAGGCTTAAAGTCTCTTTAAGATTACCATTTTTTTCTTGCATATACTGTAACCATATCATTCCATGAGACCACATTTCATCAAGGCATTTTGTCAAACAATTTGTATGCTATCTGAATTTTTCCACATTTTGAGTACATGTTTAAAAGAGCTTTTAGAACCACCTTTGACAAAAATCCACTTTTCATTATTTTTTGATGAATCTAAGTACCATACTCAAAATATCTCATTTTGGCACATGCAGGGGGCACAATGGCAAAGGTTGCTAAGTTTGCCTTTATACCGCCAACTGTACTTGATTAAAAAATTTGAAGGCTTCATCAACAAACCCATTTTCTACATACCCTACAATCATTGCATTCCATGAAACAACATTTCTTTTAGTTATATTGTTGAATAGCTCATGCGCTTCTTTATGCTCTCACATTTTGTGTACATGTCTATGAAGGCAGTTACAACTACAACATCTGATAACAATCCTATTTTAACTATCTCTTGATGGACTTCCATGCCCTGTCCCAAAGCTCCCACTTCGGCAGATGCTAGGAGGATGTAGGCAAAGGTTGTTTTATTTATCTTTACATCTCCCAATTGCATTTGCTTAAAAATATCCAACGCTTTTTCAGAAAACATAAATTGTGCATAGCCTTTAATCATCGCATTCCGTGAAACCACATCTTCATTAGGAATTTTATCAAACAATTTGCATGCCTTCTACATTATTCCACATTTTGCATAGACGTCTATCAAGGTATTCGTGACAATAACATGTGACTAAAATCCACATCTCATTGTCTTTCCATGGATCTATATTTGAAGTTTGTAAAATGTTTTTTAATTTTTTTGTAGTGTAAAAAATAATTACCAATGTTCTGTCTGAGGACTTCATTTCAATGGCAATCTTAGAAAGATTACTTTCAATCTATCAGGGCTTTGTGGGTGTCTTCAGCTGGCCATATCAATCACAATTTACATTAGGATTCTACAGCTGGTTCTTTCAATTAAAATTTCAATATTAGTGCATCTTTGTTTATAGAAGAATAGTCTACACCATTTGCAAAATAGGCACTCTAATTGTTACATGAATATTGATCAGTCATTAAGCCCTTTTCATCGGGGCATAGTAGGGTACCCACAACTAGCTATGCAAAATCATCCTTTAATGAATTATAATTGTACACTGCTACATTTTATAAAATTACTAATACTTTGTCATAAGAAATTGATTTTGTTAATCAATTGTGCATATCCATACCAGACTCATATAGATAAATCAATTAGGGGGTATGGATAATAAATACTGAAATTCTTTAAGGTAATTGAATATGAGTTCTTCATTACTCTATATAATAGATGATAGTGATTTTATTTATGATTGATAATTCTATGGCATATATATGTTTTGTTTGTCTGATTTCATGGCATACCTTAGTTGCAGGAATGTTGATTTATCCAGTTTCATAAAAACTAAATATGAAGCCAAATGTACTCAATGCTTAAGCAATCCCATTGTCACATATATTTGATCATGTTGTGTAGGGAAGTCATTGCCACTCAAATTCTGTGCATCAAATTTTATAAAGTGAATTTCTTTAACTCCATTGTAGGCATTCACAAAATTGAAACTTAGTTTTGTTTTATGGTCCTAAATTCCTAATTTGCTTGATTTTCTTTGCAACCCCTTTGCATGGATTTTTGGGTCTATAATTGATAACTTGCACGCTTTGATTTTTCTATAGATGTCTTTCCCTTTTCAGGGTTCACTTGTCATGTCACATCTTGTGTTATTCCTACTAATGTCATATCTACATTTCATGTGTTATATATTCTCCACTTCAACATCTAACCATTGTTTGACATTGTCAACAACCAACTAATTGATATACCTAACTTTGTTTTACGATGGAAACAATGGTTTTGGTCTCAAATATGTTCAAGATATATAGACTCTTATTACAAAGTATTGGAAAACATTCATGTTAAGTTATGTGAAATTTGCAATCTTTTGGATTTTCTAACAAGTATTTTAGAAGCATGGGATTGTGAGATAAAATTTGCAATAGGAAATGCATTGATCGCATAATTAAACATGAATAAGGGCTCTAAGACTCAAAATTACATTTTAAGTACATATGAGTTATATCAACCAATGCATTGATTATAGAGTTACAAATATATTTGAGTACAATAAGAAACATTTTCTTTTAAATATTTGGAAGTAGAGTCTATATTTCTAAGTATTCCCATCACACATTTGAATACTAAGAAGAACAACAAGAACCACAATAGAGTTTGTGATGATTTGAGGATTTTATTTAAACTTGATTTCCTTCTTTTTGGTTAGAGTGTAGCTAGCCCAACAAAATGAGTTTTTTCAAAAGTAAAATGCTTGTGTATGCTGGAAACATTAAGGAAATTCTCACATGTAGTTTCCAGAGGAAATTGTACTAGAAATATTTCTTGAAGTATCTAGTACATAAAGAGTCCAAAATATTAGCAAGACAAATATTATCCTACATAATAGTTACAATAACTATTTTTATACACACAAATACAATCCACACAAAACAAGCTTTTAACATACACAAACACACTCCACATAAAGTGATAGTTTAAGTACATTCACACACAATGAAAAATGAATGTCAAAATACTTTCAAACACATACACACAATGCCTCCCATGTTAGTTCAAATACACACACATGCACTTAAAACAAAGTGAATTCCCAAATTATTTTTTCACACACACACATGCATGCACATTGAATACATGTCAAAATTCATTCATACACAATTCATACACATAATGAATACCAAATGAAGACAAAGTGAACATTATTGAAGTTTGAAAGTATTTTTATACATATACTTCGCTCAAAGTAAACGTCAAAGTACTTTTCTTAGGGTTAAGTTTTAAACACACACCCACACACACAATTTAGAAATACCAAAATTAACTTTTCATACACACTTCACACAAAGTGAACATCAAAGTATTTTTGTTACGCTTAGATGCACAAAGTGAACATCAAAGTATTTTTGTTAGGCTTAGATGCATTTCAAAGAAAGATAATGCTAAAATTTACTTTTCACACACATACACAAACTTCAGATAAAGTGAATGCCAAAATTTACTTTTCACACACACAAACACATGCACTTCAAACAAGTGAATGCCAAAATTTACTTTTCACATACAAATACACATGGACTTCAAACAAAGTGAATGCCAAAATTAACTTTTCACTCACTCACTCTCTCTCTCTCTCTCACACACACATAGACACATACACATAGAAAAATAATGCTAAAGTTAACTTTCAAAACTACTTACACACAATGAAAGCCAAAGTTCAAATAAAAACTAAACATCAATGAAAGCCAATGTTAGTTTAGACACAAATTGAACATCATTATTGAAGTTTGAAAGTATTTTTTGTACATATCCTTCACTAAGTTAACTTTCAAAACCATGTACACACAATGAAAGCCAATGTTAGTTCAGACACAAATTGAATATCATTGAAGTTTGAAAGTATTTTTGTACATATCCTTCACATAAAGTGAACATCAAAGTATTTTTGTTAGGGTTAGGGTTCAAACACACACATACACATGCACTTCAAACAAAGTGAATGCCAAAATTAACTTTTCACACACACACATATCCTTTTTAGACAAAGTGTGTTAAAATTAACTTTTAACACACACATGTGCATGCACATAGAGTGAATGCCAATATGTATTCATACACATAGTGAATGCCAAAATTAACTTTCAAAGACACACAAACACACAATGAATGTCAAAGTTAGTTCAAACACACACACATGAACTTCAAACAAAGTGAATGCCAAAATTTAACTTTTCTCACACACACATACATTTAGACAAAGTATGCCAAAATTAACTTTTCATACACACACACAAAGACATGCATGTACATAGATTGAATGCCAACATTCATTAACACATTCATTAAGTTTATTGTTAGGGTTAGGGTTAGGATTAGAATCAATATTAAGATTAGAATTAGGGTTAGGTTTAGGATTAAAAATATAAATAGGGTTAGGGTTAGATTTATAGTGAGGATTAGGATTAGAATTATACTTAGCGCTAGGGTTAGATAATTAGGATTAGGGTTAGAATTAGGCTTAGGGTCATGGTGAGGGTTATAGTTAGAATTAAGGTTAGGTAACATTAGGATTAGAATAAAGATATCTCAAATTCAATAGGATGCAAGAATGGTATAATAAATCTACATTGTAAGTTCATGTAAAATAATTTACAACAATCATCGAACACACATTTCTAAGGCATACTATTACAAAGAATAGTTACACTATGCATATCAAAATGACCAAAACATATGAACAGTTAAAGTGTGCATATCAAAATATAAATATATATTATTTGCTGATAGGCATACAAATATTTGTGCCTATCATCCATTTGATAGCACCTTTGGTGCTTTTACTAGTTTTTTAGGATTTAATTTTGTTTTCTTCACAATCAAATTAAATTTCTTGGTTTTTATCTTTTAGTATGTTGTTTTATTTGCAGTACAATTATTTTAATTAAAATACTTTGTGATAGTTGTTTAGATATATTTAAAAAAAATAAAGTCTTAAGTATATTAGGAATGAAAGGGTTAGTCAATGAAACCCTAGGCAAATATGAAATAAAAAATAAAACCTTAGAAGTAATATCAAATAAAATGATAAAGGTGTCTAGGAGTGCATTATATTTTATAGATTCTGGTCATCAATTTTATTTTCTTTTGTTTTTGTAGAATGAAATTTAATTTTTTTTTTTTCTCTCATTGTTGTTTAATCCTAATATTTTATAACTATATTTTGTTAGGATTTATTTTTGTAGAATGAAATTTAATTTATTTTTTTCTCTCATTGTTGTTTAATCCTAATATTTTACAACTATATTTTGTTAGGATTTAACTTTGTTTTCTACACAATCAAATTTAATTTCTTGATTTTTTATTTTAATATGTTGTTTTATTTGTTTATATATATATTTTAAAAACAATAAAGTCTTAATCAATATTAAGAATGAAAGGGTTAGTCATCTCATTGTTGTTTAATCCTAATATTTTATAACTATATTTTGTTAGGATTTAACTTTGTTTTCTACACAATCAAATTTAATTTCTTGGTTTTTTTTAATATGTTGTTTTATTTAATCTACAATTATTTTAATGAAAATACTTTGTGTTAATTGTTTATATATATTTTAAAAACAATAAAGTGTTAATCCATATTAAGAATGGAAGGGTTAGTCAATAAAACCCTAGGTAAATATAAAATAAAAATTAAAACCTTAGAAGTAGATATCAAATAAAAGGATGACCTATTTTAGATAGATTTTTTTAAAGATAGGTATGCTAGTTAATTATTATATATTTTTTAATTAAGAAAAAAAGGCAAATTGTAATTAGTAGATTCTAGATGAAGGCAGAAACTAGTAAGTGGAAGTAAGTTTCTAGAAGATGAAGCAATTGAAGGTGGTAACTAGCAAGTGTTAGAAGTAAGTTTATAGAAGATGGAACAAACTAGAAAGTATCTAGATAGAGTTGGACACGTTAGAAATTTTTAGAAGGAAATGGATTGTACTAGTATGATTTGTAAAGACCTCTATAAAATGAGGTAACTTGTGATCATTTTCTCATCAAGTAATACAAGTTTGATTGTTGTAACTTTCCTAAGCAATTCTTTCATTTGTGTGTCGTCATATTTGTGTGTTGTGTGTTTGTTCACCTCCATCCACCACCAACATAGTGTTATTAAAGCACTAGTCCACTAAAGATAAATCACTACAAGAGATATTGGTGATTTCAAAGGGAGATCAAAGGAAGGCTTGAAAGTCACTGGAAGAGGTTCTCTTCAAAGATCGTGGATTGCATCGGCATAAGAGAGTAAAGACACAGAAGAAAGTCAAGTGGCCACAAACATAGGAGGTCAAAGAAGATATCTGAATACAAAGGAGAATACAAAAAAGGGAAGCCACCTAAATAAGGTGTCACAGTTGTTGAAACAATTAGAAAAGAGAAAATTGAACTGCCAGTGATGAAATGAGGAAAATTTGTGATAAGTAGCTAAGTTTTTAGGAGCAATAAAAATTTAGAGGAGAGGTTGATTTGGATTGAAAAAAAGCTGCAAGGATACAAATGGCCAATCATGCCAACAAAGAAGTTAGTTTTTGAAGTTGAATAGTTGATAGAAGCATCAAGTTTTTTTAATGAAGAAATATCACTTTTTATGATATAAATGAACTTCATTTATTAAATAATATAAAACATCTCTAGGTATGCTAGTTAATTATTATATAATTTTTAATTTAGAAAAAAAGACAAATTATAATTAGTAGATTCTAGATAAAGCTAGAAACTAGTAAGTGGAAGTAAGTTTCTAGAAGATGGAACAAATGAAGGTGGTAACTAGTAAATGTTAGAAGTAAGTTTCTAGAAGATGGAACAAACTAGAAAGTATCTTGTTATAACTTTCTAGTTCTGAGCAATTCTTGCATCGGTGTATCTTCATATTTGTGTGTTGTGTGTTTGTTCACCTCTATCCACCACCAACATAGTGGTATTAGATTACAAGTCCACTAAAGATAAATCACCATAGGAGATATTGGTGATTTTAAAGGAGATCAAAGGTAGGCTTGAAAGTCACTAGAAGAGGTTCTCTTCAAAGATCATGGATTATGTCGGCATAAGGGAATAAAGATGTAGAAGAAAGTCAAGTGGTCACAACCATAGGAGGTCAAAGAAGATCTCTGAATACAAAGGAGAAACAAAAAAAAGGAAGCCACCTAAAGAAGGCATCACAATTGTTGAAACAATCATAAAAGAGAGAATTGAACTACTAGTGATGAAAGGGGGAAAATTTGTGATAGAGGAGAGGTCGATTTGGATTGAAAAAAAGCTACAAGGATACAAATGGCCAATCATGTCAACAAAGAAGGAAGTTTATGAAGTTGAATAGTTGATAGGAGCATAAAGTTTTTTATGAAGATATATCACTTTTTATTATATAAATGAACTTCATTTATTATAATATAAAACATCTCTATGAGACCTTAGAATAAATAAACATTAAGGATCAAACAAGGAGAATCTGCTCACCTATTAGAATTCAACTACTTTTGAGACCGTCGATTGATTATGCTTGCATTAAGATTCTTAAGAGCCTCTTCAGCAGTCTAGAATTCAACATGCATTATAATTAAAGAAGATCATTGTTTTTGCATACATGATAAAATATTTAAAAGCCAATAAAACAATAGTCCATAATCAGCCTAATTTTATATAGTGAAAAGCTAAGAAAAAATTCTGACAAGGAGTACAAGGAGTACCACTCTGACCAATAAACATAAATTCAATAAAAAGGATTCTATTTTTTTAATTTTAATAATACTTAGGACAAGATTTTTAGCTGATAGTTAGCAGATTTTGCTCCTAGAAATGTATCATCTTGCCTACCTCCTTATGCCTAGAAAGTTTGTTGTATTCTATTTTTCCCATCCTTAGTTTCCTTCTTCCTTGCTATTGACCTATCACTCTACTTAAATATCATCCATTTCAATGGTCAAATAGTCAATAGCAATTTCACACCTTACTCACAATAATTGTTAGTGTAGGTTTTTATTTCCTAGTTGGGTTATTTATTTTTCCCTATATTCCTAGGTTTTTCCTATAGTTCTGTTAATCTCGCTTAGGTTAATAAAGCATGTCTTATTAGGTGAGTGGTTGCAAGGTGTCACCTTCCAACATGTGAGCATCCATTAGCTATCTTGGGAAAATACTTTGCTATCTTTAGTCTAATAGATGGTTGCTCCTAATTGGTCGGTGTTGCCACCTCCTCCCTCTTCCTAGTCTATATAAACATGCTACCTGACTTGTATTTTGTATCTTTTACTATTGCATCCTCTTAATGCTATTTTGCTTCTAGCATTTACATTACTCTTATGAAGACTAACTATGTATTTCTATTTTTATTTAATATTATTTACATTCATAGTTTAGATATCTATTCTTTGCACTAGTTTTCTAGGTTAATAATATTTTCAGATTCTAACATGGTATCAGAACTTTTCTATGTGCAAGAGTAGATTTTATTGTCCATATTTGAGAGATTCAGGGGGGGCTAATTAAGCTTATTGTAATTTTTTGAAAAACTTAGTATGCTCTTCTCTATCATCTTTAGATGATCTAGAGAATCAGAAAAGTTTGACAGAAACATTTTAATCTTTGGGGTTTGCACATGTGTTTTATGAAATTTGGGTGATTACAACAATTATGGTTATACTGGTAGTATTTTTGGTTATTCCAACGTGTCTAGGAGGCTTGAGAAAGTCAGATTTAGCTTTTGCTTCACCTAAATTAGAGATCATCAAACACAATTGCGGAACTGAGGTTTCAAGCTCAAATCTAAAAACTAGCTTGCATATTTGGTGTTTTTAATCAACATTGCAGGTTCCAGCATGCCTTTGCTTGTCTTAAGTAGCTGATTCTATCTTTGCATGCCATTTTTTGTTGCTAGGGTCATTTTTATAGCTAAAGGTGTTCTATTTACACTAGATGCACATCTTCTATACATTAGCAAGAAAAATGCCTTCTAGGTTTTGTTCGCAGCATTGAAAAACCAATTGGGTATGTTTTAGTTTTTGCATACAACTCATATATTTTGTAAAAATGCACTTAGAAAGCTACAGAAGGACTCCTCTCCATTGGCAATTGCAGTTTTGAAGATAGTTTTAAAATGCTATGTTTTTACTCATACGGACTCCGTTTCCCATGATTTTTTTTTATTTTGGCTATTTTTTTTGTGCTCTATACATTAGTATAGATGTTTTTTGTTTTTGATGCAGAAAATTTTTAGAAACTACATATTCTTGTTAGAAATGAAAGCAACACTACTTCAATGGAAATCTGATTTGAATAAATTTCAACAATCTTTTAAGTGTGCATTAACAATAGAGATTGTAACAAAACATAAACCCACAATACATAAATATACTAGAAGTAGAATGAAGCACATAACACAAGTGTTTAATGTAGAGAAAACCCTTTTGGGTAAAAAACTCCCCCAAGAAAGAGGCCAAGTTGTATTATCTTCACAAAAGGAGATTACAAATACATTCACTTCCTCTGTCCTTCAACCTTCACTCTGGTTGAACCTGGGTACCTGTAAACTGTTATATGTATCTCATCTACTATGCTATGTTTTATATAGAATTTACACAACTTCAAGACATTAAATGACTTCTTACAAGCCTATACCACTTGCCAAAAGTCAACAATACAACCTTGGGTGTCCATGGCCAAGAATAGGCTCTTATGGGGTCATAAATACTATCATACATGCATCCTACACTTGGGAAAATGTGCCCATGCAAGCTTGAATGCCTTGGTCCAAAACTACCCACTTACAACATCTTATGATGCATCATATGCTATTAGTGTCATAGATTCTTATGACAACTTACAGTTCTCATAAAATCTCTTACACCTTCTTATAGCATCTATGACATGCGCCATAGCACTAAAAATATATTATTCCTCCACATGTGCACCCCACTTTGACCAATTACCATTTACCATAGTAAATAACATCCCATAACTACCAACAATAACTCTGTAATTACTGTGGATAGTAAATAATTTTTACCACTGCCAGTGAAACTTGTACATCTCTTATGGGTAATTACAAATAATAAATAGAATAATACAATATTGGGATTTACAAGGTTAATGGCACCTTATCCCAACATTCTCCCACTTGACATTATACAATGTAAATCAACCCATAGGAAATTAAATGAAAAATAATCAAGCACTAGAAACAAGGCCCATTGCCTCTCCGCACCACACAAACTTCTCTATGCTCACAGGCTTGGTCAATGAATCTGCAACATTCTCTTGAGTGTCTATCTTCTTTATCTCAATCTCTCCATTTGCAATCAACTCTCGAACAAAGTGATACTGAATATCAACGTGCTTAGTTTGAGCATGATATATGGGATTTTTAGCCAAACAGATAGCACTCTAGCTATCACAACCAATCTGAATGTTCCTGCAATCAAAACTAATACCTGTACATAGTCTCCTCAACCAAACTACCTCCTTAGAGGCATGAGTTGCAGCCATATACTTTGCTTCTATGGTGGACAAAGCAACTATGGGCTACCTCTTACTCATCCAACTCATTGGACCTCCAAATTGAGTAAACACATAGCCACTAGTGGACCTTCGACTATCCAAGTCACCTGCCCAATTTGGATCAACAAAACCCTATATGTCGAAAGACTTATCAACACTATCACTACTAGAATAAACCAAATATTGATCAGGAGTACCTACAAGATATTTAAACACCCTCTTCGCATAGTTCCAATGCTATCTACTAGGATTAGACATAAATCTACTCAAAACTTCCACTACTTGGGTAATATATGGTCTAGTGCAAACCATTGCATACATCAAACTCCCTATAGCATGAGCATATGGCACATTAGACATATCCTCAAGATCATCCTCAGTCTTTGGACACATATCTAATGAAAGCTTAGTACCAATGGGTAAAGGAACTCTAATTGGGTTACAGTCCTAGAAACTAAACCTCTGCAAAATTGTATTCACATACTTACTTTGTGATAACCAAAGCTTTCTATTAACTCTATCCCTCTTGATCTCCATTCCCAAAATATACCTTGTAGAACTAAGATCATTCATCTCAAATGCACCTGAAAGTTGGGCTTTAAGCTCACTGACCATACCAGTAATATTGTTGAAAAACATGTCATCAACATACAAAGCAATAACTAGTATAGAATCATCAACACAATAAATGTAAACATAGTGATCCTCCTCGCTTCTAACAAAACCCAATTTTAAAATAAATGAGTCAAACTTTTGATACCACATTCTAGGGGATTGTTTCAGACCATAAAGAGACCTGTTTAACCTACAAACCCAATGTTCTTTTCCTTTTACCTCAAAACCTATAGGCTGTTGCATATAAATTTCTTCTTCAAGATCTCCATGCAAGAACATAGTATTAACATCTATTTTCTCAATCTCCCAATCATAAGCTGTAACAATGGATAAGATAAATCTAATAGAAGTCAATTTAGCAACAGGAGAGAGTATCTCACCAAAATCAACTCCCTCTCTTTGGGTGTAGCCCTTGGCTACCAATCTAGCCTTGTACTTCTCTAATGACCCATCTACTCCAAACTTCTTCTTCAAGACCCACTTACATCCTATGACCTTTCTTCCTTTGGGCAAATGAATAAGATCCCAGGTGTTACAAGAGTCTAAAGTCATCATCTCCTCTTGCATGGCTAGCTGCCAAGACTCACTATCATCTACAGAAATAGCTTCCCTCTAGGATCTAGGTTCATCATTAGTACTCAATAAATCATATACACAATAGAAATTTGGTGGGCCATACCTGTCAACTGGATTCCATTGTCTTGTGGATCTCCTCAAGGGTGGAGTAAGAGACTCTACTTGTTCTTCTACATGATCATCTGCACCAACTTCTTTTGTCACAATAGGCTCATCTTCATCAGAACTACTTGAACTTCTTCATCTTCTTCACCCCCCAATCCATCATTCTATTCTTCCTGAGGTGCATCTTGCTTCTCCAAATCAAAGTGCACCTTCTTTACCTTTTCATCTTTTTCTTTTGGCTGCTTAGGTTCAAAATAGCTCTAAGTTCCCTGAAAATATCATCTCTAGAAAAGATAATCCTGCAGGTTAGTGGATTCCAAAGCTTGCAACCTTTGACATTATCACCATATCCAATGAATGTACATTTTTCAGCCTTTGGATCCAAATTAGATCACTTTTCCTTAGGCACATGAACAAAATCCTCATAGCTAAAAACCCTTAAATGTGAAACAGAAGGTTTCTTACCTATACACACTTCATAAGGTGTCAAATCAAGAGACTTACAATGAGATCTATTTATCAAGTAGCAAGCAGTACACAGAGCCTCTGCCCAAAAGCATTTATCCAATTGTGTATCACTAAGCATATTTCTGGCCCTTTCCATAATTGTTTAGTTCATCCTTTCTACAACACCATTTTGCTATGGTGTATATGGAGTTGTCTTTTGTCTGATTATACTTGCATGCTTGCAATGCATCAAATTCCTTAGAGCAATATTTTTTTTAATAAAAAAGGGGTAAAAACTTTATTGAATCATAAAATTATTACAAAGCAAAAAGAAACACCCATAAGGGCACAACCAAAATCAAGAATTAAGTAACACCCAAAAAGCTCCTCATATCCTCCATAGCCCAATCTTCAAGAACAGGGGCCAAATCACTAAGAAGATTGCCCCAATCATCCACATTCCAAGTCTCCATCTACTCAGATGTCCACCTTACTAAACCATCTGCCACCTTATTCCACTCCCGTGGCACATGATAAAAAGCAATAGAATCTAAAGCATTACTCAAAGAAACAATTTGTTTGGCCACCACTACAAATTACTAGTTCACCTCCTTAAAATGTCTCTTATTCAGCATATCAATGACCACCTAAGAATCTAATTCACAAATAATCTGCCTCCAGCCAAGGGCACAAGCATGCTCTAATGCTAGAAGAATAACAAGAGCCTCCATGAGATTATTTGTATGCTGACCTTTATATATAGAAAAGAAAAAAATTACCACCCACGAACTATCCCTGCCAATCCCACCAACTCCAACATGGCAAGGATTACCTCTGGAAGATCCATCAGTATTGATTTTTAGCTCCCCCATAGTGGGAGGACACCAATGACCAGTCTAAAAAACCCTTGCTCTCCCACTCCCATACTGAACCATCCTTGAAAATGTTTCCATCCACCCCTAGAGAGATCCAAGGCTTTAACCACATCACAGTCACCAGAAAAAATAGGGACAGATAGATCACACTTAGCAGCCAAAGTTTTCTGCAGACCCCCTAGAATCCTCAACTAGAGATGACCAACAAGTAGCTTCTTATCCATAAAAATTCTATGGTTGCGCTCCAACCAAATATGCCAAATTATTAGACTGAGGCCAATGATCCAAGCAATGAGGAGAAAAGAGGTCTTTATAGGGGGAGGCCCTAGACTCCTCCAAAAATCCTCTAAAGAAGAAGCATGTCTACACAATATACTCTAGAGATTCCACCATAAATGCCAAATAACTTTCGCATAGGAACACTAAAAGAAGAGATGGGGGATGCACTCCTCATGCCCACCACACAGAACGCACTTAGAGGGCCCTTGAAACCCACGTTTCTAGAGGTTCTCCCAAGTAAGGCACCTCCTTTGAATAACTAACCATGAGAAGAAGTTACACTTAGGCCAAGCAAACTTATTCCAAACTTGTTTCTACCATGAGACCTCTGAGCTCCCAAACACTTGCTTATCAAGAACTTGATAACTTGAGGCAACAATAAATTTGCCTTTTAGATTAGGACCCCAAGCCAACACATCTCTCCTAGGAAAAGAAGTGTAGACATGCCTCGATAGGATGCCAACAAGCTCCTGATAATCCTTAGCTACCCCATCAGAAGGCCACTCCTACGGAACCTTCCATCTATACACACTAACTTGTCCCAAATTATGATGAGTTTTAAAATCAGCAACATGGCACCACCCAGCAATAATAAAATTCTTACTCAAATTCTGTAAGTGGGGGTGGGTAGATAAAATGGGAGGATAACCATTCTAAGAATTGTGCTAGAAGAGAGCATCCTACCCCCCATTGCAAATCCAAAACAACCCCTGCTTGACCAACTTGGCACCCCTTTTGAGGGTACTCCAAATCATAGAACCCTTCCCCTCCAAACTAAAGTGGGCAACATCCACACTCTCAACTGCACTCTCATCCTTTTGGCTTGTATAAGACCTTGTTGCCTTTTTCTTGGTTCTCTTTGCTCCTTTACCGGATGATTTTACTTCCGGTTTTGATGCCTTTGAGCTCTTAGTAGTGGCAGGTGCAGAGCTCTTGGAAGACCTAGTCCGAGAGGAAGATTCTACTGGAGCACTTTCCTTTTCTATCTCTTTCTTTTCTTTCTTTGCCCTTTCCATTTTCTCTTTGTTTGCTTCAAGTGCCTCTTTTGAGATGCCATACCTTTTGGCAACATTCTCTATTTCTTTTCTCACTTTTCTCTTCATCTTCGGTTGCCTTAGCTTGACATGAATCTTCACATTTAGCTCCTTAAAGGTTCCAAACCTTTTTGCCTTAGGATCCTTGGGTTGATTGAGCATGTGTTGAACATGTAGCTCTACTATTTTCTCATTTACTTCATACCCCATTGGCATGATCCAGACTACCCTTGGCTCCACTGCCTCCATTAGGCACTGATCAGTTTCTACCATAAAGCAAACTGTATCCTTATATTTTTCAACTAGAGATTGGGGAATTCTCTCTGGCTTGCATCATACTCTGAAATTTTTTGAAGTAACCCTAAAGTGCTATGTTTTGTGCCTTGGCATCACCAAGTCCATACAAATAATCCATGATTTGTATGGCAACCGGTCTATCATTTTGCCATATCCCACTAGATCTAGGTAGCTCATTCATATAATAGAAGAACAAAGAGAGTATCAAGCCACCGTATTTGAAGGAGTTCTTCTTGTCCTTCTTTATCTTTTGTAGAATTTCCAAAAGTTGGTTTAGAAGGAGCTCACAGAGATCATAGTCAGCATTGTTCCTTAAAATTTCAAAAGCAGTATATATAGCAGTTCCAGATACTAAATTCTCCCTGTTGGAGTGATATATCTTATAGCCAACTATCATTGATGCAAACTTGATATCTGGATATGTGATATCCTTAATTATCATTACTCTTTTATCAAATTTTGATCTGATAGCCTCACTTACAATTTGGTTTTTGACAGATTTTAGAATAGGCATGCCACTAGTTGAGTGTAATCCAGTTACTACCCTAATGGCATCCTCGGTGATCTTAAATGGCCTATTCAGCCACATGAAGTTGTTATGTATTCTGCCCAGAACATACCGGACCCATTCATCTTCTGCAAAATAGGGGAAATGAATGTACTGTGCA
Organism: Cunninghamia lanceolata; assembly: GCA_027924645.1. Classification (NCBI taxonomy): domain Eukaryota; kingdom Viridiplantae; phylum Streptophyta; class Pinopsida; order Cupressales; family Cupressaceae; genus Cunninghamia; species Cunninghamia lanceolata. The sequence continues at coordinate 15,330,449 of BSBN01001048.1, forward strand.
AAATGCTTGTCCTAAATGGCTTTGTACTGAGGTTTTAGTTCAAATGATTCATCAATTAGCTGCTTGTGATATATATTCATCAACTTAGATTCCTTGAACTCATCAATATTTGCATGAATGTATGCCCTAATGTCTTCAACATGCAAAACCCCATGTGGAATGCTGGAAAATGCACCTAAGGAATCCACTTCAAGAGATTTGTAGGGATGTTTCTTAAATTTAGGGTGTAGCCTATTAGTGATCTTCACAACATTTGGAGTAGTCATCTTTAAAGATTCAGAGAGAGATTTCAAGAGTGGAGAATACCTTTTAACGCTTTTAGGGTTCAAGAAATGAGCTGAAGAGATCACCGGCTGATTTGAATTCTACGATTTATCCTTGAGAGAGATGAGGCAAACTTGTTTGTAGAGCTCTTCTTATCTATTTTACTAATGCAAATGTGCAAATGAAGAGCAAATGAACCCTTTTATCTTTGAGCAAACCCTAATTTCACATTGCAATAAATGCACAACTTAAGTCATTCTGGTTACCTTGTTCTCCTTGTTCTGAGAAAGATCTTTTCTGGATCACTGAGATACGCTTTGAGCTATTCTTGGTGATTATTGACAATCTATCTTTTTTTCCTCAATCATTTGATCTGTTCGTAGATCAAGATTCCTCAATTTTGAATCATACTAGATCTAACTATGAAAATCATGTTCTTATCGGATGATTATTGAACCAGATCAATCTTGGAAGAATAATCTTTTGAAATCTTTTTACGGATCTTTCATATCTTTACCAAACTTGCTTTAGATGTTTCTCTAAGAACCCTTTAATCCGCAACTTCCCATGTGCCAATTTCAGGCACCAATTGACTAGCTGGGGGAATTGGTTTTTCTTAGTGACTCCTCCTAAGCCAAAGCTCGTCTATTCAATTTTTGGAAGGATTATCAACACCAGATTCTAGTGCGGATCCATTCCCAACATTCTCTGTGCTTCTCTTCACCCAAATCTTATTCATCTCCCTTTGAATTTCATCCGCGTTCACTTTTCCCTTTCCTTTGTCTTGGTTATGATTATGTTGTTCCAGACCCCTTTTGTCTTGATTCCTTTTTCTACAAAATTTGGCAATATGACTGGATCTATTGCAATTGTAGCAAACAACATCTCTTTGCATATTTGACTAATATCCTCTTGAACTACACTGATTAGCCATATGTCCCATTCTAATGCATGCAAAGCATCTACCATTGAATGAATTGTTTATTTGCATGTTTCTACACTCATGGGATTTGTGACCATACCTTTTGCAATTGAAGCACTATCCAGAGAAGGATGTATTAGTCTGATTCATTCTTCTTCTGCACTAATTTGCTTTATGACCAAAGTTATTGTAGTTGTGGCAGTATCCATTGAAAGATGGATATCTTTGAGCATTTGGTTGCCTTACCAAAGGTCTTCTAGGCCTGTTTCTTAGATTTTCTGATCTGGAGTTCTTCTGACTGGATCCGGAGCTTTCACCTTTTTCATACCCCAAGCCTTGTTTGTCATCTACCCTCTTTTGGCGTGCAAGAAGAACTTCAAGTTGAGTAGAGCTTATCTTGAATTTCTCTTTATATTCATTTGTTGTTTGAAGATCTCTTTTGAGAATGTCAATTTGATTCTCAAGTTGTTCTTCATTATCTTTAGCTTCTTCAAGATCAGATTCTAGATGCCTGATTATTCTGTCCATATCGTGGCAATCTTCTGACTTCTCCTTGAGAGATTGTTTTAGATTATCTTCAATTTTTCTTTTCTCTTCAATTTCTTGGGTGAATTTCATAACTCTTGATTCCATTTCATGTCTTACCATAATGACCTCTTTTGATAGCTTCTCGCATAACCTATTCTTCTCATTTAGTTCTTCATCAGTGTTATTGGATTCACTTTGACTTGCTAATTATTGAAGTAGTTCCTTTCTCTTTTCCATAGAGATACCTAGTTTATCTTTTAGTTCATTTATGAAATCATCAGCTTGTTTGAGTCTTTCTTTTAGGTCATGGACTTCAGAATGAGATTGCTCAAGATCATCTAAGGCAGATTGGAGTTGTTCCCTCATACCATACATATCCATTGAGATTCTTAGATCTTCCTCAAGATGTTAGGCTCTATTTGGAGGAACCTGGCTCTGATACCAATTGTTGATAACTGAGAGGGGGGGTGAATCAGTTATCTTAATTATTTTGTCTTTCAGTCCCTTTTTAAAAATTAGTGCAAAATCAAATCATATAAGCAAACATAACCATGAAAGCAGAAATAAGATCAATATACATGACACAATGATTTTGACATGGAAGACCCGGTTAAGGGAAAAACCATGGGGTGATTAACCCAAGATTGTATTCTCTGTTAGAAGAATAGAAAGAACAAAATGGCACTTGCCAATTAGGGCTCACTGCCTGAGCACACTGCTCACAAGAGGCTCACTGCCTACAAGAAACTCACTGTCTACAAGAAAAGAAGGTGACAAGATACTTGAACTGATGAGAAACATCCACACATACTGAAGTTTAGTTCTAGTTAAGCCCAATATACTGATCTACTACACTTCATTCTTACTCTCCTTAGGTGCTACTATCCAGTCACATTCTAGACCTGTCTTACTGCCTTTTCACTACTCTTCTACTTTTCTTCGCACAATTCCAACACACAACACACACATTCACATCTAAATCCATCTGGTATATATATCCACACAAATAATTTCAACACCTTTCTAATCGACATCCAGAATAGTCAATATTTTCTCAAACTTTGATCTGTCGGCTGAATACTTGCATACCAAATGATGCGGATCACAGAGATGCTTATCAAAGTCATTAATCATGTCAGCCAATCATGAATGATACCTCAAGAAACTTAATAACCATCAATATCTCATCTAGATTTAGGTCTGATGCTTTGCCGATCAGTTCTTCCTCTATCTACTCTGCCAATCAGGAACCCAAAACTTAAGTGCTCATATCTCTTCACTCTTTCTTCACCAGAGGCTCAATCCCTAGAATCTATCAGTCAAGATACTCCTTTTGACTACCTCAAGTCCATACTTTACTGAGATACTTCTTCTAAGAGATCCAGACCTAACTGTTGGACCTTCCCACATGCTCTATTTTTGCTCACTGGACCATACTATTCTTCAATCTGTCTTCCGATATAGACATACCATATCCTGCAAATGTGTGGGATGAAATTTGTTGCCATCAATGACAACATTCATGAAGCCATATAGTGTCTCTTGCCAACAGTGGGGAGCAGTGAAAAATGTGGAATCTAGCAAAGGGGGAGCTCCAGTAAAACAGTGCACAAGATAGAGCATTAGGCAAGGGGGAGATTGCTACAACACTTAGTCTTTTTTCACTAATTGTTGCCATCAATGCCAAAGGGGGATATTGTTGGCAAGAGACACTACGTGGCTTCATTATTATTGTCATTTATGGCAACAAAATCTATTCCACACATCTGCAGTACATAATATGCCTATACCGAAAGTCAGATTGAAGAGTGTTTTGGTCCCGTGAACAAGAACAGAGCATGTAGCAAGGTCTAACAATCAAGTTTGGATCTCTTAGATAGTGTAACTCAACAAGTTGTGGACTTGGACAAGTCAAGAGGAGTACCATGACTGCTACATTCTAGAGATTGAGCCACCAATGATGAAAGAGTGAAAAGATATGAGCACCTAAGTGTTGGGTTCCTGACAGGTAGAGTAGATTGAGGAAGAACTGACTGACAGAGCATCAAATTTTAATCTAGATGAGAAATTGTTGGTGGTCAGGCTATTTGAGAGATCATACATGTTTGGCTAACATGAATGATGACTTCTTTGATAAGCATCACATATTAAGCATGGATTCAGTCGACAGATCAGTGTTTTGTAAATATCTTAAGTATTCCAATTGCCGACTAGGAAGATGTTGAAATCCTTGATGCGGATATATATACCAAATGGATTTCGATATGAAGTGTGAAGTTGTGTGTGTAAGTGTGTGAAGAAGTATAGAGAGAAGTGTGCAATCAGCAATACAAGTTCATGTATGTGACAGAACAACAACATTAGAGCAGAGGAAGAATGAAGTGCGTAAGATCAGTATATTGAGCCTAACTGGAACTGAACCTCAGCATATGTGGATACCTCTCATCAGTTCAAACACTTGGTGACTTTCTATATACCTTGTAGACAGTGAGTCTCTTGTAGGCAGTGTGCCTCTTGTGAGCAGTGTGCTTGGGTAGTGAGCCCTAATTGACAAGTCCCATTTTGTACTTCTTATTATTTTAATAAAGAATACAATCTTGGGTTAGTCACCCTATGGTTTTTCCCTTAACAGGGTTTTCCACATAAAAATCCTTGTGTTATGTGTGTTGATTTTATTTCTACTCTCATGATTATGTATGCTCTTATGTTTTGATGCTGCATTAATATTAAAGAAGAAAAGAAAGTTAAGATATTTAAGATAACTGATTCACCCCCCTCTCAGTTATCTACCTTGTTTCCAACAATTATTGCTGATAGAGGGAGTCAATGAGTTGATTCAAGGAGTGTACGTACTTCAAAGGTGGAGAAAGTTGAAAAGGAGAGCTTGTGTCCTAAGGAGAAGAAGTTGGCCTTTATCCTTGATGTCAAAGGGGGAGAATGAGCCAAGGTTTGTTATCATCAATGCCAAAGGGGGATATTGTTGTACATATAAGGTTGTCACTGATATGGTTGTGTGGTTGTCATTGATGTCAACACTAATGAGCATTGGACATATGTTACATGAGTTTGTCACTGATGGGGTTGTGTGGTTGTCTTTGATGTCAACACTATGCTTAGATGCTTATGATGATGATATAATATGTTGATGGTGTGCTAGAAGTGGTTACTGATGTTCATGGTAAGTTACTAATGTTAATGGTTGGTTTCAATGCTCATGGTTGGATGTCATGCCTTGATTAATGTTGAGTAAAGTTGTATTGAGCATGTTTGTGGTTAGTAGAGATGATTTCATGATGATATATTAAGATGGGAATTAGAAGATATGCTAAGCTTGAGAAGATGTTGTTGATGACCTATGGCATGTTGTATGATCGTTCTCATTGTTCCTAAGGATATATGTGCTGTTATATGAAGGTTTTGGTCTCTAAAAGTTGGTGAAGGTTCCTACTACAAGAAGCTACTTTGAAGACTAGTTGGTAAAATACTCTGCATTCCTCCACATTTGAAGATATGGTCATGTAGTTTAGAAGTTAACATAAGTATGATGTAAAGGTGCTAAATCTAAAGTTTTAAATCATTTGCTCCTCCGTAGTGGAAGTTACAAGTGATAGAGTTTTAGTTTGTGCTCTAGCAAAATAATGTGATGATGAAGGTTGATTGGAATGCTCTGCATTCCTCCACAAGTAAAGGTTTGCTCATGCAGTTTTGTGAACATGATTAGAGATGTTCAATGAACACTACATTGTAGTTTCATATGGTCTAGAGGTTTACAAGTTTAGTTTTCAAATGATAGAAGTGATAAAGATGGTTTCAAATGCCTAGTTGTTCTCAAGATATATGCTGATGATGTGTGCTAACTTATTGCTTCTTGAAATGGTAAATTGGATGATGGAAGATGATCTTGATGATCTTGTGATGTTTCCTATTGCTCCACAAGGTGTTTTTTGCTATCTTCGAAACTAGCTGTGGTCTAGAATGATGGTGTTGCTGGGTTATGCTCTTACCTGGTTGACTGAGGAATGTTGATGATGTGCACCACAAAGGTGTTGTTGTGCGGAGTTCAAGGAGTATTTGGAGATGTGTAGGTCCTAATGACTCATCTTGAAGAAGAAAAAAAATGTTTAATCATTCCTGAGTTCCACCAAGATTGTGAAGATTGATGTAATACAAGATTCATATTTTTCTTAGTTAAGGGCGACCTAATTCAAATTTGTGAAGCATGTAGATGTTATTTCTTGAAGGATGATGATGTGAAGAATGTTTAGGACTAAGCTAATCATGTGTTTGGATCTGCAAGGCATGTGTCTCTTTCTAGAGTAGTGTGTAGTTCATGAGAGGGCTTGTCCCATGCATGTTTTATGTTGTGTGATCTCTGGTTTACTTGTAAGTTGTAATAGTCTTGTTGTATTTGCCAACTTGTAATGAAATCAATGTAATTTCATGTATATATTGTAAACCTAGTTGATCTGTATGATTGAAAAAATGAGAATAAGAGTGTATGAAGAGAAGAATATGAAAATGACATGCATTATGATGTGTGACTGAAGGAGAAAGAGAAGAAGCAATAACGGTTGTCTTGGTTCATCTTGAAGATATATTTTGTGACAGGAGGGAAGTGAAGAGAGTGCCTAATTGATCCAATCATTATAAGAAAAGTGGAGAGGAAAAATTGTAATCATCAAAGGTGTGAGCTTCATTGTTAGCTTTAGGCAATAGAAGGATTGTCATACTATAATCATTGATGAGTTTGTCCTCAATTCAAGGAGTAATAGCTTCCTTGGGAGTGACCCTAAAACAAATTCTTTAGGGAGTAGTATCTTCCTTGGGAGTGACACTAAAACAACTTCTACAGCGAGTAGTTGCTTCCTTGGGTTTTATCCCTAAAACAAAGTCAGTAGGGAGTAGTAGCTTCCTTAGGTTGTAGCCCTAAAACAAAGTTATAATTTTTGAGCTTCATATATTGTGAGTTAATCCCCACTGTGGTTTTTCCCCTTCTGGGGTTTTCCACATATATTTGGTGTTATGTGGTTATGTGCATTGTGTTGATCTTTTATGTTTATGTTAATGTTGTAATGTTTAAGTTTTAATCTACTCTAGAGGATTTGAAGTTTGATTGAATACTAATTCACCCCCCTCTCAGTATTCTAGTGTGTTCAACAGGTTTATCTTTGGAGAAATATCATTTCCTTAGAGATTTTTTATATGTTTTCCCAGATAAACTCCCAGGATTACCTTTGAAGAGAGATTTTGATTTCTCAATCGATATTTACTTGGATCGGAGCCGATTTCAAAGGCATCATATCATATGACTACTACGGAATTGATGAAATTGAAGTCTCAACTTCAAGAGCTATTGGCTAAATGATTGATTAGACCTAGTGTTTCTCCGTGGGGAGCCCCAGTGATCTTTGTTAAAAAGAAGGATAGAATCTTGTGTCTATTTATAGACTATCATATGCTTATCAAAGCAATGATAAAGAATAAGTATCCTTTACCACATATTGATGATCTTTTTGATCAGATGCAGGGTACATCAGTGTTTTCTAAGATCAATTTGTGACTTGGATACCATTAGCTAAGATTAAAAGATGAGGACATTCATAAGACAACTTTCAGAACTAGATATGGGCATTATTTGTTCACAGTTTTACCTTTTGGACTTACGAATGCTCCTACTACATTCATGAATTTGATGAACAGTATCTTCTGAGATTGCTTGGATAAATTTGTTCTAGTTTTTCTAGATGAAATTCTTATTTACTCTAAGAATGAAGAAGAGCATTTGCAACATCTCTGAATATTTTTGCAACGAGTGAGAGAGCATGAATTGTTTGGGAAGCTTTCTAAGTGTACTTTATTTTAGAAAGAGATACAGTACTTAGGGCATATTATATCAATTGAAGGAATATATGTAGACCCTGTAAAGATAAAGGCTATACTTGAGTGGCCTATGCCAAAGAATGTGCATGAAGTGTACAGTTTTATGGGATTAACAGGATATTATAGGAAGTTAGTTTTGAACTTTTCTAAGATTGTAAGCCCAATCACTTCACTTCAAAGAAAAGGAAAGCATTTTGACTGGACAACAGAATGTGAAGAGGCATTTGACCAGTTGAAAGAAAGGTTGACAAATGCTCCAATATTGAAAGTTTCTAATTTGGAAAGTCAATTTGTTGTCATTATCGATGCCTTGGGAGAAGGTTCGAGTGGAGTACTTATGCAAAATGAGCAAGTGGTAGCCTATGAATCCAAGAATTTGAGAGCATATGAGTAGAATTATGATCCTCATGATTTGTAGTTAGCCACAATTGTACATGCTTGGCAAGTGTGGCAACACTATTTGCTAGGAAATCATTTTGAGTTAAAGTTAGATCATCATGCTCTTAAGTACATATATTTTCCTAACCCATTTGAATGCTTGACAAAGAAGATGATTGGAATTGATATTTGACAATGATTTTGAGACAAATTGTATTAAGGACAAATATAATCATGTGGTGGATGCTCTAATTCAACGAAGACATATCTCGTTGATGGTCTCTATTCAATCTAACTTCAATGATTTGGTTTTGCATAATTCTATAGGTGATGAATTTTATGAGCACGTTAAGAAAGATCTCTTTGTAAATCCTCAATATTCAAGGTATGACATGTTCTATTTTAAACCAGATGGGATTTTAAGATATAGAGGAAGGATGTATGTTCCACATTTGGTAGAATTAAGAAACCTTGTATAGAAGGAAGTTCATTCCACACCATATTTAGGTCATACAAGAGTGACTAAAATCCTAGCTGATGTGAAACCTCTTTATTTATGGAAAGGAATGAAGAATGTCATTGCAAGATTTGTAGCCAGTTGTCTAGAGTGCCAGAGGGTCAAGGCTGAGCATCAACATCCAATAGGACTTTTGTATCCAAATGATATTTTAGAGTGCAAGTGGCAGGTTATTAGCATAGATTTTGTGCAAGGACTTTTAATGTCTTGAAATAGACATGATGCTATTTTAGTAGTGGTGGACAAACTCACCATGGTAGCTCACTTTATAGCTAGAAATTTAATAGATGGAGCACTAGTTATAGCTTGAAAGTTTGTGCATGAAGTGTTTAGATTACATGGAGTTCCTAAGAAGATTATCTCATATAGAGATACGTGCATGACTTCAAGGTTTTGGAAAACTTTATTTTCAATGCTAAGAAATCAACTCAATATAAGCTTGGCTTATCACCCTAAGACATATGGTCAGATAAAAAGGGTAAATCAAGTTCTTAAAGATTTGTTGTGAATGTATTGTATGGATTAGCAATACAAGTGGGAAGAGTATCTACCACTTGTGGAGTTTGCTTATAACAAATTCTACAATTTTGCTATTAAGATGTCTCCATTTGAAGCATTCTATGGAAGAAGATGTTGAACTCCTATAAGCTAGGATAAGCATTGGTCCAGAAATGTTGGTAGAAATGGAAGAACATGTTAAGAAGATTAGAAAAAGACTAGCAAAAGCTAATGATAGACAAAAAAAGTTACACTAATGCCAAACATACACCAAGGCAATTCTCAGTAGGAGATAAAGTTCTTTTGAGGGTCAAAACTCATAAAAGTTCCATAAAGATTGGGAAGTCTTCCAAACTAGCTCCTAGATATGTAGGACCCTTCAAAGTTATTGAAGTGATCAATCCGGTTGCCTACAAAATTGTTCTACCACTAGCTCTTGCTAGGATGCATAGTGTTTTTCATGTTTAATATTTAAAAAAAGTATATAACAAGTGATAATCATATTCTTGATTGGAATGATTTACATCTGTAGGACCCAGGAGTGGTTATGATCAAGCCTCTCAAAGTGCCTTATGTTCACAAGCTCTGCTTACGTAACAGAGAAGTTACTCAATGCAAGGTCTAGTGGGACCAGTATGTAGAGGACAATGCTACATGGGAAGATTATCATGATTTTTATTAGAGATTTCCTCATTTGTTTTATGCTTTTCAAATTTGAATGAAAACATTATCATGTTAATAATTTTGATACATTGGATCATCAATGATGATGAATCTTATGGGGGAGATATGCCACATCCTTAATTGTTCACTGTGTTGTACTTTTTACTTGTTTATAATTAGTAGGTAATTTTGCATGATTTAATGATTTGACCTATGAGAAGATGTTAGGATAAATCAAATGATTTCATCTGTTTGAATTTATATGTTTAGAAATAGACATGTGATTATATGTTATCATGATTATTCATTCATGATGTATATGAAGTAGCTAATGATGCACCAATCCTAGTTTGGTTGATTACAAATGTAACCAAGAAAATAGGTTTTCCACCCTCTAGGAAAAGAGAGGGAAAGCATCATTGGAGAGAAGTAAATAGATGTATGGAAAGACCAATTTGTTGATATCTAAGTCTCATTTTGTTCAGTTTTGTGAACCATGAGATTGGTATGTTAAATTCAACTTTATTGGCCTATGTTGGATTTCGACTCAATAGTAGTCAATTTGACATCAAATTCCTTTAGTATAGGTTTTGATGTATAACCTAGAAGGGATGGATTGACCATCATCAAGATGTAGTCGATACTCATTATTATTTTATTTATATGAGGTGAATATAGTATATATTTATGAGGTGAATTTTGAGCAATTCTCTTCCTTGTTTGCACCCCTTTGCTTTTGTCACCTATGATCTGATCTTCAGAGAGGTTTAGAGTTACATACCTTGGAATTTTGGGAGTTTCTTGCACCTCTAACTCTTGATCAGTCTCATTAAGACTTATCTCTTCTTCCTATCTTACCAGATCAACTTGACTTTGTTTCTTAGAAGAGGCTTGGATACCTTGAATCTGAACACCATTCTGGTCATCTTCATCATGCTCATGAATTCTTGAGGGTCTTTCAATTTCTTCATCAACATTCACATTTACACTAGCTACAATCTTTCTCAGTCTCTTGTTGTAACACTGGTATGCTTTGCTTTGAGTAGAATAACACAAGAATATTCCTTCATCACTTCTAGCATCAAACTTTCCTAGATCTTCATCCCTTTTAATGTAACATCTGCTACCAAAAACTTTGAAGTATCTCACAGTGGGAGTAATGCCAAACCAGAGTTCATAAGGAGTCTTACCGGTATAGTTTCTAATTTGAACTCGATTGAGAGTGTAGACTACAGTGTTAACAGCTTCTCTCCAATAGATCTAAGGAACATTTGCTCCCATCATCATGGTCCTGGATGCTTCCTGGATGGTCCGGTTCTTTCTCTCAACAACTCCATTCTACTGTGGAGTTCTAGGGGCAGACAACTGTCTCTTTATTCCATGTTTCTCACAGAAGTCTATGAACTCACTGGATGTGAATTCTCCACCTCTATCAGACCTCAGACATTTCAATTTTAATCTAGTCTCATTTTCCACCATACCCTGAATATTTTGAATTTCTCAAGAGCTTCTGATTTCTCTTTCAGAAAGGTTACCCACATCATCCAGGAATAGCCATCAATTAGCAACATGAAGTATCTATCACCTTGCACACTCTTGATTCTTGCTGGACCACATAAGTCAGTATGAACCAAGTCTAATAATCTGGTAGAAGATTGTTCCTTGCTTTTGAATGAGATTCTGCTTTGTTTTCCCAACTAACATTTTTTGCACAAACTATTTGTAGGTTTTACCAATTTTGGAAGGTCTCTTACAGCCTGAGTATTGCTTATCTTGATGATATTATCAAAGTTCACATGACACATTCTTCTATGCCATAACCAACTTTGATCAATTTGAACAAATAAATAACTTTTACCAGTACCAACCAAGTGAAAGATGTTACCTTTTGTTTGGGTACCAGATGCAATCTCTGTTCCAAAACTTTCAAAGATCTTGCATTTTCTATTCCTGAATTTGAGATCATAGCCTTTGTCCACCAGCTGTCCAACACTGAGAAGATTGTGCTTTAATCCTTCAACATATAGTACATTGCTAGTTTTGTTCTTTCCATCAAGAGAAATAGTTCCTCTACCTCTGATTCTGCCAGCAGAATTATCTCCAAACTTTACAATTCCTCCTTCATACTTTTCCAAATTTAAGAACTTATTCTTGTCACCTGTCATATGGTGAGAGTATCCACTATCAATGACCCAATCATCCTTTGCTTCAACTTGAGCAGCCAGAGCTTTTTCTTCAAATTCATGATTGATAGATATAGAGGATATTGGTTCCTCTTCTTTGATGGCAATAAACACCCATTCATTACTAGATTTGTTTCCTGTCTCTAATTCATCATCTGTTACTCCTTCATTATCATCTTCTTCATGAACATAGTAATAATTCTTTTGAAACCTTGATCTGTTAGGATTTGGTCTTGAAAATCTTTCTGGACATCTTGAGGGAAAATGACCAATTTTATTGCAGTTAAAATACTTAAAAGGTAATTTCCCTTCATACTTACCAGATCCTCTTGGTAGTCTTTTTGCAATAAGAGCTTCAAGATGAGCAGTTTCAGCTTCTTCTTCTTCCAGGTCTTTTCTTGTTGTTTCATACCATGATAGATTCCTTGAAGAGTTTTCTCCTGGATCAAACCTTTGTTTCCCTTTTATAGAGGTACTAGCTTTGAATGTAGATTTAGTCTTTGGAGGATCATCTCCAAAGTTGGCCATTTCAAAAGTAGCCAACTTACCAACCAATTGATCTCTTGTGACTGTTATGTGAGCTTTGAATTCTTCAATTACAAAAGCCTTAATTTTATAAGAAGTAGGAAGGGATCTGAGAAATTTTCCAACAATCTCTTCTTCACTTAGGATTCCACCTACATTTCTAATTCCACAAACCAGTTCATTCACTCTTGGCATAAAAGAGGTAATATTTTCATCATCTCTCATCTTCAATTTTTCAAATTTCCCTTTTAGACTTTGTAACCTTGCACATTTAACATACTGGTCTCCTTCATGCAAAAGTTTTAGTTTATTCCAAATCTCAAAGGCAGTTGGTAGATCAATAACATTTGAGAGTTCTGAGTCAGATAATGCGCTTAAAAGAGCCTCTTTGGTCCACAGATTGTTTTCAGCATCTGTGATTTCATTTAGGGTTGTCGGACCACCCTATGGAGGTATATAAGCTTTTGTAACCATGGACTAGTATGCAAATCCCATACACTGCAAGTGACATTTCATGCGACCTTTCTAAAGAGAAAAGTTAGTTCTATCAAACTTTGGACTATCCTTCTTGTAGGATGACATCCTGGATCTCCTCAAGCGGTTAAGCTCCTTTCAGAGGAACTTGGCTCTGATACCAATTGTTAGATTTAGGGCACATAGCTGAGAGGGGGGTGAATCAGTTGTACAAAACTTTCTCCTTGATTAAACACTTAACTCAAATTGTTAATTAGCAGCATAATAGAAGATCAACCATGAAAGCATAGTGCAACAAATCAAGAACAAAAACACATCAACACATGAGACACCAAGATTTTTGACGTGGAAAACCCGGTTAAGGAAAAAACCATGGGGTGATTAACCCAAGAATGTATTCTCTGTTAGAAGAACAGAAAGAACAAAATGGCACATGCTAATTAGGGCTCACTACCTGAGCACACTGCTCACAAGAGGCTCACTACCTACAAGAGACACACTGTCTACAAAAGAATAAGTATCACATTCTTGAACTGGTAAATAGCATCTTGACCATGCTTGAGTCAGTTCCATTTAAGCTCAAACCTTCTGCTCTGCCTTTTGCTCTTCTCTTCGCTACCACACACTCATCTCCACAAGTTCCACATTGAAATGACTTCGCAATCCCTTATTTATACATGACATCAACTTAGAAACAAACATCTAAGTTGGCAAGCATCCACACAGACACCCGCAAGATGTATAATTCATATGGTCAGCCAGTCACAAAAAGAACACCATCATCCAGAAGTTATTCTTCATTTCTAGGACTCCAATTCTAATGTGGACCATACACACAAGCTGAGCATGATCCAAGGACCTCCACAAACTTGCCTGAGACACCAAGAACATCTGCACTTCCTCTACTTATTGAAATCCTTCTCTCCTTCATCCGGAACCTCAAGAACATAGTCTAGCATTACTGTCACAAAGGAATAGATACTTGTGGATCTTCAAACCACGAACCAAACAAGTTGACACACCACATAGACTTTCCCAACACTTCCTCAAATCCACAGAATGGGATAATGCATTACCGGACCTCACCGGACCTATCTGTGTCACTCTGTCACCTTTGGACACCTGCCATAGTTGGTTCTACTTGAGCAACCATAACTTCTTCAGATCTTCATACAGACCTCTAAAAACTTGACTGGAGCATCTCAAGCCTTATATCTACAAACCCTTTGAATCACATCCTCTGTTCCTTAACCTATCTTGGACTTTTACCTTGTTGTCATCACTGTTCTTCACTGTTCCTAATTGAGACTAATTTTCTCAATATCCTTAGCACACAGCTCATCCAATCCTTCTCATTAATGCAACATGAGTATGTTGACATCAACGACAACACTAGTTAAACCCATACTTGCAACAATAAGTTGTTGCCTATCTACATCTCTGGATACCTGCACTTGGATGATGACCACATCATAAACAACTTGATTACTATCATTACCAGGAATGGGTTCTTTTGTCTTTCTTGGTGACCATTGCAACATGATGACATCTAACTAAAACATCCTGGTCTACAATTCTTCATCAGCAGCTTGCACATCAACACCAACTTTATCAGCAACACTAACACCCTTCTCTACTTGTTCATCTTGTTCATTAGACTCAAACAACTAAAAATGATATGGAGACTCATCCACAACTATTTTTACCGTCTTCTTCAATGCTTGATGTCAAAATAATCATAGATGTACTCACCATTTCATTGTTTACTTCTTCCTCTGTTTGAGATTTCTTTTGTTCTTCCTCTATTGCTGTTGTCTCTGCTTGTCTTCTTCTTCTTTGGACAATTTTCTTGAGGGACCATGTAACCTTCCTCTTCACTGATAAGTGCCAACTTTGCAATTGCTAGAACTCCTAAACTATTCTTTCCATATATTTTTCCATCTCTTCCTTCGCTTGCGTTAGTTCTCTTATCTCTTTCTCAACCTCTATTTACCTCATCTTTTCCTCTTTCCTTTTCCTCTCTTTTTCTTCTTGCTTCTTCTTTTATGAAACCTTAGCCTACAAGTACCTTCTAAACAAATCCATCTCCTCTTCAAGCAAGTCAGTTTAACCTTGCTTCATCTTGTCTTTGCCTCACCTAGGTCTCTTCTTTTTCTCTCTACCTAGTCTTTTGGCAACCAAGTTCTCTCTTCAACCTGCACAAACAAAAACCCACAAACACCAAACTCTCTTTTGCCCAGACCTTTTGAACTTTGATACCAAATGATGTAGAGAGGAAACTCCCACATTCAAATTTGATCACAAACACACATAGAACACTATACAAGAGGGTAGCAAAGTAATTTGAAACACATAAAATGGAAGAGAAATCTGCAATTTGTATTATATTGAAAATATAAAAAATGAGATACATAAACATTGAGCTCATATGCTCTCATACAACATGGGCTTCAAACATACAAAAATTTGCAACTCAACATTCTAGCTTCATTCCAGTAGCATCTAGGTATGCAAACACATCTTCATCCAAAAGCCCTCTCTCCCAAATGAGCAATCCTCAATATGTAGAAATTGGGTGAGAAGAAAACCATTATTGGTTTTTCAAAACAACCTCCATAAATCCACAAGAAAAACCCGTCACTTCCAACCTATCATCGTTCCCTCAATTTTTAGGATTTCCTAAAACGGTTTCTAGGTTTTGTGCACCTTCTTTCCAACTTTCTTGAACATGTTAAACTTTGCAATTCTGGTAATAAATGAGAATGTTATGCCTATTTTACCAAGACTGGGTTTCATAATAACGACCCAGACATGCAACAACATACAAAGCTTTTGGCCCCACCTCTTGGAAATCAATTCCAAGATTATTGGCAGCCCCACTTATGACAAAATCAGTCAAATCCCACCAAAATTACATTTACAATTGCACCCAATGGAAATTACATTTGTTGCAAATTAAAAATATTATTTCCCAAAGCCCACAAACCTTATTGAAAACAAACCAAATTAAAATAACAATATTTTTGGCGATGCAAGATTGCCATTGACCGTGGATGCTCCTACATCAAACTCCTAGAGAAAAGAGAATTCAAGTCCCATTGAATGCTAGTTGCTCCTTCTTCTTGCTCTTCCAATTCTTCTGCAATTTATCCTTCATCTTTGCAACTCGCCTGACAAGGGGTCATTGTACCTCATCATTTAATCATATTTCAAATGTCAAAATCCAGGGCTGTGTCCTCGGTTATCTGCAATTAGGGATTCTACAGTTACTAGTTTTCTCTAGTTAATTATAAGGGCTTTTACTAATTTAAAAAGATTGATCTATCTACTTACTAAATGAATTCAAAGAATGTTGAAAATAGAATTGAACAGTAAGTTACTCAAAGCAAAACTATAAACTGCAACATGCATCTATCTATCAAAATTAGTAAGTATTCTATAAAGCAAAATTTGAAACAACAAAATAGTGGTACTAGCCTTCTACCTTGGTGGTGAGAGTGGGCACTTTCTTCACACCCTTAGGACTGAAGGCTATAGTAAGGAATCAGCACAAAAGAATAAGATCACAACTAAATTCGGTCCAATTCCATTTGCTTTGCATTCAGAGAAATATTGATATCCCAATTGAGATTACAAAAAATTAGAATAATAAAAAGTCTCTTTTTTCTACTGGTTTTGTAAGTATATATAAAATGAGTGATGACATATCACTTATCTTATTTACCAATTCTTCTATGAGATGACATCCATCTCTTTATTATACTAGCTGTCTAACTATGAAAAATAACCATGCAGTAAAAAATAGATTGAGTGGAACAGAAGTCCACTCTGAATTATAAGATTGAGTCTTAACACATTTGGGCAGTGAGGCCCTGAAAATATGGATATTAAATCAGTTTCATCAGTAACTCATGCAAAAATTTAAAAAGAGATAAAAACTCCTAGCAGTTAACTAAAGATGGCCCTTAATCACTCAGATGATGATTTGAGGAATATGAGGGGTATCACGATCACCACTAAAAGTGCCTGACCGATAGTTGTGCTAGAAATTTGCTCTATTGTAAAGAGGTGTTAGAGAAATGTATGTCTCTGTTTGCAGTTCCAAAGATATGTCTGTAGCTTTGGAGATATAATTACGACCTTCTTGCTCAGCTCCAGAGATGCTCTTCCTCTTCAGAACTTTTAATGTCATGGTATTCTAGTATTGTCTCCAGAGATCATTTAGGACTACCTCTGGAGATGCACAAAATCTCCATCCTAAACATCTACACCTATTGATTCAAAAAGAGAAGTTTTTCTGCATATTTCCATCAATTCCATGCACATTAGTCCTTTAATAAAAAATCATGATCTTAAGTAATTTATCTTCAATTAATCATTATTTAGAACAATCTTGCTAGCCTATTCAGGTGCATACATCAAGAAAGATGGGATCAAAAAGGAGAAAAAGAGAGGTAAAAAGATGTATTTTATGGGTGCTACTTGGCACTCATCATTCCCCCATACCTAAGGTTTAGCAGGGCCTCCTGTTTCTCACAATCTAGATTTATTCTGGTGGAGTAGCCTATCAATCAAGTTGTAGTCTTGTGCATAGGTAGACCAAGTGGTGTGGTTGGTCTTACCATTTCCCCTGTACTGATCAACCTGCCTTAACCACTCTTTTTGTCATGGCAATAATTGCCCTTTGTAGTTGCAGCATATGCTTAGAAGACTCATATTATCTACATCTCCTTTCCCAATAAAATAGGACCTTAGGAATATCAATGGGGATTGGACCCACACATGGATCTGTTTGTACCTCCTATTCATTGGTTTCCCTTGGGCCAACCAACTCTTCAATATACTCCTCTTGATCATCTATTTTGTTGTTGGCCTAAGTCAATTGTTTATCTTGGCTATGTACTCTCTCAATTAATGTTGCAATTACTATGAGACCATTGTCTCTAGCACTTGGTAAGATCATAGATACATTGTACTACATCTATCTCCTTTTCCTTCATGATTTTAGTTGTCTCTATCTTCTAGGCTTCCAGTTCTGTTTCCCTCTCTTGAATTATTTGGTCTTTACTCTAGAGCTCTATTTGCAGTTTTTCAATTATTTGTTTTTGCTCCATCTCTATTTTCATTCTAACCTTCTTGAGGTTAGTGATAATCTAATTTTTCCCCCAAAGTAATCTTTTTAGATTATCAATTTCTTCCAATAGTTGCTAATCTTTTAAAATCTCAATATCCTCTTGATTAGAGGGATGAGAGAAAGTTCATGTTTCTTCTTCTATTTGCTGCACATCAGGGTCTTCCATAGCCATCTGTCCTATGCTGTCAGCTGCACCTAGCTCTGTTTCATCTTTTTCTATAGCCTCCCTATCCTGAGGTTCTTCTAGGGTTTCCTCTATTTGTGCTGGAACTAATGAAGGCCCAGCTTTCTCCTTAGAAGTTTTGAAACCTAGAAACACTTCAACTAGGAGAGCAATATCTTTCTCAGTTTGGGAGAGCTACCTTTTTCTTTTGCTTCTCCGTAGCATAGGTGGGGTAGGTACCTCCAGAGCAGGTGTCTCATCCTCAAAATATGAGGAAATAGTAAAAGTTTGCATGTGTTCTTTCTCCAAAGTAGGAGATTGTTCTGAAGTTGGACTTGAACCCAGATGGGCAGATGGTTTTGGGGAAACTTCTTGTAGTCTTTTCTTTCTCACTTGAGGGATCTCATCAAAATTATGGGATGCTTCTTTAGCCCAATAGTGTATTCTAGAGTCAGCTTCCTTTGGGGTTTTCTTTGCTTTGTGCCCTGACCTCTTCCCCATTAGTTCCTTAGGGAAAGATTCCTCAACTAGAGTCATCTTCCTCCTGGTTGAGTGAGTCATGTATGGAGTTTTCTCAAGAGCAAGTTCTTTAATTTATTTGCCTTTCTTCTTTTTATCAGAAACAGGGGTTGCAGATGAAGTTGCCTCTAGTGAGAACTTATTTCCTTTTTGAATAGCTGTGGAGGACATTGAAGGTTCTATCTCTTCTTCTTGCTGGGTAGAGGAACCCTCACCCTCTACTTGTGCCCTCTCTGGCTCTCTACCTTGGGGATTTTGTTCAAGAAATGTTTGCCATAATTCTTCCCCATCAGATTGAGATAGAAAGTGGTGTTTCACTATTAGAAAAATGAGGCCATGATGTTTAATAGGACTCTTATTTCGCTGATTTTTTTTGTAGTTGCCCTAATGGCAGAGTACAGGAAGTTGGGAATGTTTATGCTAAATTCAGGGTGTCCATTCCCATGCCTAAAAAAAATCAACATTTTCATTATTGGTCCTATCAGATGTGAAATATTTCATCATCCATATAGCTACAGATTGCCAAGGGTTTGGAAGTGATGACGTAAGAATTCCTTTAAACTCAGTCTTATTTAAATGCAATTGTATTGCAGTTTCACCTTCAACAAAAAAATTCCTAATCAAATCAGCATATAAGGTTTTCAGATGATAGAACCTCTCACCTTGTTTAGGAAACCCAAAAATATGAGTAATAGTGGTAGCAGAGAGATTGATTTGGATTCCCTTGATAATTGTTTGATTGTCCCTTAGGTTTCTTAGGAACTCATCAACAATATCTTCTTGAAACCCCTCAAATTTTTCTAAAAATTCCAACCATCTTGCATTCCTTAGAATGTCTGCTGCAGCTTCATCCTGCAAAAGGCTGTAGCATTTTCTGGTTTTGATTTCTTCTTAACCCCCATACCTAAATTCTTTTCCTATTCTCTATGCTTACAATCCTTTCTCACTCTGTAGGCTCTAGAGAACTGTTTCAGCTAACTCTATTCTTCAGGGTATGTTACAGTTTAAATGAAGATTATTTTGTCAATTCGCTTAATGGTTTAGGTTGATGGAGAAAGAATTGAAAATCAATTAGAGTGTTTATGTGATCATAAATGAAGCAGAGTGATGGGACACTCTTTAGGCATGGTGATAGTACAACAAAGATGGTGGCATGCATGAATTTGGAAAGGAAAATGATGGCAAGAGGATGTGTCATAATGATGGCACCCAAAAATAGAAAGACAAGACAATTGCTATTTAATGCTTAATTAAGATAAAATTAATTGAACCATTTTTAATGATGAGGCACGATGTACTTGGCTAAGATGCTACGACATTGATGAGACTGGACGTGATGTGGCACTTGAACAACTTTTTGTGGCTTGAGATGACATCAATCACCTTCATTGTCACGCAACCTATAATCATTCCCATTGAGTGGTTCAAGAATCCATGTATCTTGGGTGATGTCAATGCAGTCTTTGCAAGTACCTGCAAATGAGAGTAATGATTTCTAGCGAGATGCATGTTGATTTAATTTTATTTCTTCCATAAAGTAGAGGATGAGTCATGATGACCTCATTAATTGGCGTTTCTACTTTATTGCTTGGAGAGGTGGATCCCCTCCCACTTATTATGGTTGTAAATAACTCTTTGTTGGTGGAGCACTAGAGATGCTCCTAGTTTGTGAAGCGCTGGAGGTGCTCCTAAACTGTGAAGTGCCGGAGGTGTGTTTGAGTAACTCCTGACACCTGATCACCTCCATGGCTTGATTATTCTCAACTGGGATGAAGAAGGGAACCACCATTTGTTGGTTTTCAATTCTCTTGGTCGAGAAAGACAACAATTTATTGGTTTTCTATCTTCCTCTTTTTTTTTTTTTTCAAAAGGCTGCCATTTGGTGGTTTTCAACCTTCTTCTTTTTTTTTTTTTCAGAAGGCTGCCATTTGCTAGTTTTCAACCTTCTCTTTTTATCACAACTAATCCAAAACTGTGACAGAGGAGGTATCCCCTGTATCAAAGCACAAATTGTTGAGGAACTCTTCTTTAGTGGATAGCCTTTTATAGAGTCTGATTCGGTGGCCATTCACTAAGAATGTGTCTGTATTTCTATCAATAGGTTCCAATAGTACTGTTCCATTTTCAAAAACTTCCTTTATCTAATAAGGACCCATCCAATGAGTTTGTAATTTCCCTTTGAACTCCTTGAATTTAGAATCATAAAGAAGAACCCAATCACCTTGTTGAAATGTCCTCCTCTTGATGTGTTGGTCATGCCACTGCTTCCTTTAATACTAAACCAGTTATATTTGCTAAATGGCCTCTGTCTGGATTTCATCCAACTCATTGAGCTGAAGAATTATGTTTTGTTGGGCTATGGACAATGGTAGATCAATATCCAATGCAGTTTAAGTGTCTGGATTTCAAATTCTATAGACAGGATAGGGTTTTTCCCACAGACTAATTCATATGGTGAGAACTTTGTTGTGGATTTCCAAGTGGTATTGTAAGGCCAAACTGCTTCAGGTAATCTGTTAGCCCAATCTTTTCTGTTCATTGCTATTGTCCTTGTCAGAATATTTTCAAGTTCCCTATTGGTTACCTCGACTTGCCCATTGGCTTGAGGATGGTAAGGTGAAGATTTTATGTGCTTGACTTGATATAAATCTATGAATGCTCTGATTACCTATGAAGTAAACTAAGGTCCTTTGTCTAAAACTATGGATCTTGGGGCTCCAAACCTCAAGAAAATCTTATTATAAAGGAAATCAACAACTTTTTCGTCTCATGCAAATTGCAATGCTTGAACCTCAACCTATTTAGTAACATAGTCTATGCATACTAGAATATACTCCTTGCTTGATGATGGTGGAGAAATTGGTCCCACAAATTCTAAACCCCATTGCTCAAATGGTTCCATCATGACTTGAGGATGCAGTAACATCTCCTGGGTGAAGGTTGGCTGTCCCATCCTTTGGCACTAGTCACACTACTGCACATACTTCTTAGTATCCTTATGAAGAGAGGGCCAGTAGTAACCAACTCCTAGGATCTTGTGGATAGTTCTATGGGAAGAGTAATTCCCACTAGATGGTTCATCATGACATGCTCTCAATACATCAAAAATTTCATCAGTTTTCAAACACCCACGTAAAATAAAATCATGACCACATTTAAACAACAATCCATTTAACCATTTGTAAGATAATCTTTCCTTTAACTAAATGTTTTTTTTTTGTTTTGAGGTAAAATGGGATGGATAAAAGCATGTAGCTAAAAGATTAGTTATGTTAGTGAACCAGGGTATAGTAGAGGAGATAGCAAAAAGATGTTCATCTGGGAACGTGTCCTCCACTGGTTGGTTTTCTCTTCTTGTATGCAATCTTGACAGAAAATTAGCAACCAAATTAAACTTGCCTGGATTATCAACTATGGTAATATCAAATTTCTACAATAGCAATAACCACCTAATGATCCTTGTGCCTACTACTGGCTTATTCATTAGGTACTTGATGGTTGCATGATCAGTGTGCACAAATATTTTATATCCAGTGATATAATGCCTAAATTTATTTATAGCATAGATGACTGCCAAGAATTCTTTTTCAGTTGTGGTGTAATTTCTTTCTATAGAGGTAAGGTTTTTACTAATGTAATAAATGGCATTCATACTCTCCCCTTCCTCCTTTTGTCCTAAAACTACCCCAATGGACTCATTCAAAGCATCAGTTTGTATGTGAAATGGTAAAGTCCAATTAGGTCCTCTCAGCACTAGTGTGACAGTAAGCTTCTCTTTCAAGGTTTCAAATGCTGATTGACAGTCTTTTGTCCATAGAAATTATGTGTCTTTGTTAAGCAGGGTAAACAAGGGAGTAGCTATTTTGCTAAAATTTTCTATGAATCTCCTATAGTAGCCTGCAGACCTAGAAAACTTCTAACATCTGTCTGATTTTTGGGTGAAGGCAATTGTGTGATCACTTCTATCTTGTTTTGATCAAATTTGATCCCATTTGCTGAAATGTGGTGTCCCAATACAATTCCTTCCTCTACCATCATGAAGCACTTTTCATGGCTAAGGGATAATTGATTTTTCTCACAACATTTCAGTACTTTCTCAAGGTTTGTGAGAGCTTCTTCAAAATTATTCCCATACAAAGTAAAGTCATCCAGATAGACCTCCATGCATTCATTAGCTAGTTCAACGAAAATAGCTAAAACAAGTCTTTGAAATGTAGCTGGGGCATTACATAGTCCAAATGGAAGAACTTTGTAAGAAAAAGTTCCCCAAGAGAAGGTGAAAGTGGTTTTATCCTAGTCTTTAGGTGCTACTTGAATTTGGTTATACCCACTAAACCCATCTAGAAAAGAAAAATACTTTCTCCTAGCAAGGTTGTCTAGTACTTGGTCAATGAATGGTAAGGGAAAGTAGTCCTTTTTTGTAGCTTTATTTAGCTCCCTATAGTTAATACACACCCTCCATTTCCCATTCTTTTTAGGCACTATGACTAGGGGTGAGACCCATTGACTATTTGAGATTAGATATATAAACCTTGCTTGCAGTAATTTTTCAATTTCAGTCTTAACAATGTCTTTTAAAGTAGGATTCAATCTTCTTTGGGGTTGTTTGATAGGTTTAATATCCTCAGTGTATATATGATGGGTACATATCTTAGGAAGTATGCCCTTCATATCTTGTTATTCCCAAGTAAAAGCTACTGAATGGGAAATCAGAAGTTGGATAAGTTTTTCTTCCTCATTTGTTGTTAACTGAGTATTGATATTAAGTGTTTTCCCTGGTAAAATCATGACCTATTTTGTGATTTGATCCATAGATGTAGTTAATCCATACACTGGAGCCATGGTATTTTGAGAGGGAAAGAATGTGGAAGCAACATACAGAATGTGGCTAAGTCTCTGTAAAAGGTCTCCCCACAAGGAATGATATTTGCTAGGGTACAATGAGAAGAAGTAAGAAGTTCTCTCCTAGAATCTTGGGCAAGCTCCATCACATCCTCATTGATTAGGATGTGGGTAATGTCTTCTGTTGTATCATAGTAGATTTCTTCTTCCAACTCTCCCAGATGTTACCTGATGGTTACTATTGTCATATTTTGCCTAGCCCCAATATATTCTTGTTTCCCTCCTTCTATCGAAGAAATCTGATTAGAGAAAGCCTAAATAGAAGGACATAAAGCTTAAATTCTTCAAAAAGACCATGCTGTGCCTTACAAAAATCCCAAAATCTTACTTGAAGAATCGTTGCCAAAAACACAGAAAAACCCAGAAATCTTTTAGCTTCAAGTATTTTCCATCGCAGGGTTTCTCAATTTCATGCTTAGTATTTGTGTATACATTTTCGAATGCAAAGGGATATACATTTGCCATTGTATGTTTGCATATACAAAGGTGATATGCAAAGTCAATATACAAAGGCAATATGTAGGGACGACACATACAAAGGTCATATGCAAAGGGGTACGTATGCGGTTCTGTTTGTATATGCAAAGAGCACATGCAAAGGAAGATACAAAGGGATTATCAAAAGGCGGGATATAAAGGTGAATGTATATCAGGAAATTGTATCTCATATACAAAGTAGAAAATAAGTAGATATAAAGGTTGGGGCCCACCAATTGTATGTATACGCAATTGTATCTTTGCACATACAATCGCATATACAATGGCATATGCATTTCTGAGACACAATCCTAGACCCAACAAAATATGCAATTTGGTTGATAAAAGAACAAGTGATTGTATGCTTTCTTTGTATGTATATTTGCATTGTATATAAGCGCATATACAAAGGTAATATACAAGGCAGACCTGACTAGGAAATGAAAAGTGGCAAACTCAATAGTGGGGTCTGCAGTTTGTATGTTGAAGTGCATTGTATATGCTGATATGCAAAGAAGGAAAGATACAAAGGCCGGACCTGCTCTAAAGTTCCAATATAGTTGATAATATCTTGAGTTCTGCATTGTATATATATGCGATTGTATCTCATATACAATCAATATACAAAGGGTCGCATACAAAGGATTTCGGTGAGACTTAGTGCATCGGCGATTCAGTTTAAGGTCTTTCCGACAGCCGATAAAGCATGCAAATGTATAGCGATGTTTCTCAGTTTCAGCGCAGAGGCAAATCAGGTGACACCACGTGTTAGGGCCATTTCAAAGGCCAATTCAAAAGGTAAAGACCCGCGATTGTATAAAGGCAAATGCAAGGTGATTTGAATATAAGAAAGGAGGGAAGTTGCATAATTGTGTAAAGTGAACCCAACAGTCAAAGTGCAGTTGCAGTTGTACATACAATTGCAAGATACAAGCATATACAAAGACAGATGCAAAGTGATATACATTTGTAGGATGTAGTTGACCATAGCTTTGACCGCCCATATCTCCCTCATTCTAGCAAATTTCAACATGCTTCAAAAGGCAAACGTGCTTATTTTTGCCTCCTCTTTCATCTGGTGGGCTTTTATGGAGGATATCTTCACTTTCAAAATTTGATGCAAGTCTACAGGCTTGATCGACTAAACATTTCAATAACCAATTTGGCATATGCAAATGCAGATATTTGTTGTATTTATGGGTGCAGGCCGATGATTCAGCAGCTCACATTAAAGACACAAAATATCTCCAACCTGCCTTATTCTAGATATTTTATGCCATAACTTCTTGTAGGTGGATGTCTCTTCAGATGCAGATATTTTTTCTGACAGAGCCCATGGGCAAAATGGATTGTAACCGACTAAGGTCAAAAATGTAAAATGATATATATACATGGGAAATAAATGTATTGTTGTTGGTTGTTCTTCTGGGCTATTTTGTAATGGCTACTTGGCCTCTATAATCAATATAAATTGGCATTTTGCCTCTCTTTTATTATTTTAGCACTGTGTCTATTCTTTGGATAACTGTAGGCTATGTCTTGTGCACAAAATGGTCCCTTTCATTCCTCCATTATTCTGTCTTGACCTCTGTTAGAATCAATATGAGTCTGTGTAAGTCTTTCCAGCTATGAGATTATTACTGTGTTGATTCAGTTGCAGCCAAACACATTTAAATCTAGTGTATCATCCTCTTTCATTTTAGTTTCCTTCTAACCCTTTTCCCCTGCAAGCATTAGCACTAGGTTTAGATATTTTCCTCTAAGCATTAGGCTCAGAGGTAGGAAGCTGGCCTTCTCCAGAGGTCTAATCTCATTTCACAAGGTCCCACACTTCGAGATCATTCCCATTGTGTCTTAGAATGCTTGGACTCTCTCCAAGCAGGGTGTAATTCTAGGTGATAACAGTTACCATAGCTACTGAGACATTGTTGTCATTGTTCTCTAGTTCATCCACCCATACTCTTCCTGTATAATGTACTGATGGTTTAGCTGGAGGATACAGAGATATTTTCTTCAAATCTATCCCATTAGAAATGACCAAATGCCCAGTTCAACAATCAATAGATGTTGTTACTGTAGCAGACCATGGTCTTCCTAAAATCAGTGGATAAGCATTTCTTTGGTTTCTCGATTCTAATATCAGGAAGTCTACTGGAAATTCCCATGATTCTATCACAACTGGTACATCAGTGATTACTCCTTTCGAAATAGCTACTGATTGGTCAGCAAGTTGAAGGATTGTAGTTGTGGATTAGATACCTAATAGAGCTAATTTGTCTATTGTATGAACCATCATCACATTAATTGTTGCTCCCAAATCAACCAAAACATTTGAAATTTCTACCCCTAAGATGAAAATAGTTATGATAGGATTTCTAGGGTCTCCATATTTTGGGAGGAGCATTTCTCCCATTAATAGATCTACTACTTTCCCTTCAACCTATATTATAGAAGGAAAGTTTTTCTTCCTGCCCTGTGTTTTGACACAATGCTGTTTAATGAATTGATTTAATTCTGGTACATCTCTGATTGCTTGGAGGAGAGGAATTTCAATGTTTAATTGCTTGATTCTTGTAAAAGTTCTGATTCTAGGTTGTGTTGGACTTATTTTTGTAAGATCTTTTTCTAGGGGACATGTTGTTTGAGCTGTTCTAGGTACAGTGCTAGTTTTTCCATCTTCGAAGCTTTTATCAGAATTATGTCTAGAAATGTTGTCCGGAGTCGGTCTTTTAGGAGCAACTCTAAAGTTATCCAAGGATGATTCTTTTAGTACTTTTTTGGTAGTAATCTCCTCTGGGAGTTGAGTGGATGAATTTTTAGGTTCCTCATCATTGGTTACTTCAACTATAGTTGGAGGAGATGGTCTTGGGAATGCTTTCCCAGAATACAGCTAGAGGTTATTTGAATAAATAGCATTAATACTAGCCATGTTTTCTTGCTCTGTCATGTAAACAGTTGCTACGTATTTATTTTGTGGGTTTGGTATAGGCTAAGTTGGTAAGGGTGGTTAGCTAACTAGCTCATTTTGTGATTGACTTTGTGTATTGGAGGGTCCAATTAGTAAAGCTTGTTGTTGAGGTTGGGAACATCTAGGTTGTCCCTTGTATTGTTGATTATATCCCTATTGAGGACCCCATTGAGGTTGCATGTTTTGTGATCCAAACTGTGGTGACGACTGTTGATTTCCCTTGTGCTGATTTTGCCAATTTTGGTTTTGCCAATGATGATTTGGCCAATGCTGCTATCCCCAAGGAGGATTATTCTGAGGCCCATGCCAAGTTGGATTCCATTGATTATTTCCCTAATTAGAAGGACCCCTGTAAGAAGGCAAGTTTGGATACTAATTATAAGGGAAATTCCCAGCCTATTTTTTTCTACATAGTTCAATTCTTCTTCTATTACAACATTCTTCTTACTCAACCTTTTTAAGGCTGGGAGTTGACTACATTTACTGGTAGGATGTTCCCTGTCAAAGATCTGACAAATCTCTGATTTGTCTAAAGTGTATTATCTCAAGAGATGCTTATTTCTACACCTAGGACAATAGATGAAGAGTGGTTTAGTTGTTCTATTTTGATTAGCTGTTCTAATTTTTGCCTGAATCCCATCTAATGTGGTATTTAATTGAACCAAAATATCTGGTTTTAAATTTACGATCTCTTCCATTAACTATCCTATTTCATTCTTCCCTTTGAAAGTTTTGGATAATCTCACTCCATCTTGGGTTGTAGAATAGTTCCTGTAGAGTTCTTCTATAGCAGGTATATCCATTTTGTTGATATTTCCTTTTCCCATTAGATCTAGCACCTATTTTGATTCTTTATCCAATTCTTTTATAAATAGGATTCTAGCCAAAGAGTGATTTATTGGGTTTCCATACCTTCTCAAGGCGAAGTTAAACCTGTCCACATAGTCCTCTAAGGTCTCTTCCTCTCCTTGTCTAATTTTAAACAATTCCTCATTTTTATTATTGATTCTATAGTAATCTTGGTACTTTCCTAAAAACTCTATTTCCATCTAATCCCAAGAATGAATAGAGTTCTGGGGTAAACCCATAAACCATCTCATCGCAGAATCTTTCAGGGTTGAAGGGAACAGTTTGAGTTTTTGGTTATCTGATCCATAATCATAAGTTTGGCATACTACTTTGAATTCAAACAGAAACTGATCTAGATCATCAGAAGAAAGAACTCTAAAATTTGGCAAGTGTGTTGGTGAGATATTTTTCATAGGAGCATTATCTCCAGTAGCTAGAACAATGGGATATGAGAAGGTTCTTGGAGTCTAATTTTTCTCTTCTTCATGATTATCATTATTATCATCCATGTTTAGTACCGTTTCTTCTCCTTGAGGTTCTAGGAAATTAGGTTCTATAAAAGGATTTGCCTAAAACTTTTGTTGTAATTCTTGGATATAATCAGCGAGTGGAAGATTTGGAGGACCTAAGGGATTATTGATTTGAGGTGCATCTTCCAAGGGAAGTTCTAGGTTTCTTTCTTCAACAAGATCTTGTGCCACCCCACTACTTTCTCCTATAGCTTGTTGATGGGGTGTTTGTTTTATGTATCTTCCTTTTGAATCTCTAGCTCTAACCATACAGATCATACCTAAAAACTATTTAGCTAAGTTTCCCTAATTAACACAATCATCCTTGGCAATGGTGCCAAAAATGACAAGGGGTCATTGTACCTCATCATTTAATCATATTTTAAATGTCAAAATCTAGGGCTATGTCCTCGGCTATCTACAAATAGGGATTCTACAGTTACCAGTTTTCTCTAGCTAATTCTCATGGCTTTTACTAATTTAAAGAGATTGATCTATCTGCTTATGAAATGAATTTAAAGAATGCTAAAAACATAATTGAATAGTAAATTACTCAAAGCAAATCTATAAACTACAACATGCATTATCTATCAAAATCAGTAAGTATTCTATAAAACAAAATTTAAAACAACAAAATAGTGGTGCTAGCCTTCTCCCTTAGTGGTGAGAGTGGGCCTTTGCTCCACACCCTTAGGGCCGAAGGCTACAATAAGGAATCAACACAAAAGAATAAGATCACAACTAAATTCGGTCCAATTCCATTCACTTTGCATTCATAGAAATATTTATATCCTAATTGAGAATAAAAAAAATTAGAATAATAAAAAGTCTCTTTTTTTTGCTGCTTTTGTAAGTATATATAAAATGAGTGATAACATATCACTTATCTTATCTACTAGTTCTTCTATGAGATGACATCCATCTCTTTATTATACTATCTGTCTAACTACAAAAAATAACCATGCAATAAAAAATAGATTGAGTGGAACAGAAGTCCACTCTGAATTCTAAGATTGAGTCTTAATATATCTGGGCAGCGAAGCCCTGAAAATATGAATATTAAATCAGTTTCATTAGTAACTCATGCAAAAACTTAAAAAGAGATAAAAACTTCCAGCAGTTAAATAAAGATGGCCCTTAATCACTCAAGTGATGATTTGAGTGATATGAAGACTATCATGATCACCACTAAAAGTGCTTGACTGACAACTGTGCTAGAAATCTGCTTTGTTCTAAAGAGGTGCTGAAAATGTATGTCTCTGTCTATAGTTCTGGAGATATGTTTGTAGCTCTGGAGATATAATTGCAGCCTTCTTGCTCAGCTCCAAAGATGCTCTTCCTCTTACTTCAAAACTTTTGATGTCATGGAATTCTGGTATTGTCTTCAGAGATCATTTAGGACTACCTGCAGAGATGCACAAAATTGCCATCCTGAACATCTACACCTGTTGATTCAAAAAGAGAAGTTTTTCTACATATTGCCATCAATTCCATTCACATTAGTCCTTTAATCAGAAATCATGATCTTAAGTAATTTATCTTCAATTAATCATTATTTAGAATAATCTTACTAGCCTATTCAGGTGTAGACATCAAGAAAGATGGGATCAGAAAGGAGAAAAAAAGAGGTAAAAAGATGTATTTTATGGGTGCTACTTGGCACTCATCATGTGCCTGAGTCCTTCTTCCTCTTCTTTTTCTTATATCATCTCCTATTCAGCATCCTCTTAGCTTTCAGGTTCCAAAATTCCATTTCTTATCCATATACCTCAGTAGCAAACAAATCTGCAACATCTTCATTAGCAACCTTATTATCAACAACAACTTGATTGCCAATTTACCATGGATACTCTTGCATTAGAGAGGGAAATTGGGAAGTGATTTGAGCTTGACCCTCAAATTCTGCAACATTCTATAATGATATTTAGAATCAACCAATTAGAAGAAAGAAGAAATCTATCTAACCTTTTTTAAATATTAAGAGGGCCCTCTCTTTTATTATTCAATGTGAACACCCCATTTTTGGCTACACATCAACAAGGGAATTTTGTTGAACAAAATTTGTAAAATCAAATTGGGATTGAGTGACCCTAGGAATTCCCCCTTGATAGGCTTCTCCCGATATAGCATCTCACCCCGATGACCTTTTGCATCCTTCCACCTTCAGTCAGTGAGACTCGCTTATTCGGCCAGACTTCCATCCAAGCTTCTGATGTCTCATATCACACCGATACATACTCCATTCATTGAACCATTGAACCCCCACAGCGGGTTCAATCGCAAGGTTCAACAAAGAGGTTCGACGGCAAGGTTCAACCGCGGGGTTCAACCGAATAATTCAACAGCAAGGTTCAACGAAAAGGTTCAACGGCAAGGTTCAACAGAAAGGTTCAACAGCGCGGTTCAACTGCGAGGTTCAACCGTTGAACAAAATGCCGAACACCTTCCAAATGGTCAAAAAAACTCCAAAGACAAAACACAAGCTACAAGCTAAAAATAGACAAACCAAAAAGGCTATGTACAGGCTGCATTGAGCCTTGGTGCTCCTGCACCATACTCCCCCTGTGCAGAAAGAAACTAGGTCACCTCCGGTGATAATGATGCAAAATCAATGCCCCTCTTTTTGAACTCTGACTCTACAACCCAGGTAGCTTCTGCTTCAGGCAACTGCTTCCACTTGACCAAATGCTCCATGTAGACACCATGTCTGGTTTGCTTCTGTACTCTTGAATCCAGTATTCTTTCTGCCTGTAGTTTGGGTTATAATGGCAAAGTCACATCTATTTCTGTCTGTTCCTTCTCTAAAATGGATCCATTTGCTGCTGACTGAGGACCCCTGTATTTCACCAGGTCTTGGACATTAAACACTGGTGAGATTGCCAAGTCTTCTGGCAATTCAATTTTGTAGGCGTTATGTCCATACTTGTTCAGGATTCTGCAAGGACCAATTCTCCTTATCTGCAGTTTGGTTGGCATGCCTTTCAGCATTCTGGCTTTGTTCAAGTGCACCATAACTAGATCTCCAACCTCAAACTGAATATCCCTTCTGTGGGCATCTACTCTGTCCTTGATCTTCTGTGTGTTCTCTGTCAAAGTTTTCTTCACCTACTCTTGCACTTCTTTCATGGATTGTGCAAAATCCTCTACATGTCCACTTCTATTTTCCATGTTTCCCATATTCCTGAGCTCACATACACCTCTGGGATGCATTCCATAGACTATTTCGAATGGACTCTTACCAGTAGTCCTATTCACATTGTCATTATAGGCAAATTCTGCCTGATGAATGACAAGATCCCAACTCTGTCCATATTCTTTGGTTATAAACCTTAATAGGTTGCCCAATGTCCTATTTACCACCTCTGTCTGACCATCTGTCTGTGGGTGATATGCTGAACTGAATGACAAATTTGTTCCCAATCTCTGCCATAATGTTTTCCAGAAATGCCCCATGAATTTAGCATCTCTGTCAGACACAATACTTGCTGGAAGTCCATGAATTATGATCACCTCTTTGAAAAACAAGTGTGCTATATGACTGGCATCATGAGTCACTTTACAAGGAATGAAATGACTCATCATGCTAAACCTGTCCACAACTACATATATGCTATCATAACCAGTCTTAGTCTTAGGCAAACCAACTACAAAATCCATACTTACACATTCCCATGGCCTGGAAGGAATGGGTAAGGGTTGGTACAGTCCTACATTTGAAGTGGTTCCCTTGGCCTTCTGACATACGATACACTACTCTACATACCTTCTGATGTCTCTGTGCATCCTTGGCCAATAATAGAACCTTTGGACTAGCTCTAGTGTCTTGTTTAGACCAAAATGACCACTTAGACTACCATTGTGCTTCTCCTGTATGATATTTTCTCTCATAGATCCTCTTGGTACACATAATTGTCCACCTTTGAATAGCAATCCCTACTGTAAGGTGAAATCTGCAAACTCACTATGAAAGTGATTCTCAAAATCTTGACATACCTTGTATGCCTCAGCAAAATCTTCATCATCTCTATAGAGATCCTTGAAGTCTTCAACTCCAATGCTCTTCAATTGCACTTCCTGCACTGTGAGCAATCTTCTGCTCAAAGCATCTGCAACTCTGTTCAGCTGCCCCTTCTTATGCTTAATTGTAAAGGTATAAGATTGCGGGCACTCCATCCATTTGATATGCCTACTGCTTAACTTATCCTGTGAGTTTAGAAAACTCAAAGCTTGGTTATCTGTGTAGACAACAAATTCTTTAGGCAGGAGATAATGTCTCCACTTCCTCAATGCTTGGACTAGAGCATACAACTCTAAGTCATACGAAGAGTACTTACTCTTTGCTTCATTCAGCCTCTCACTGAAAAAGGCTACAGGTCTGTTTTCCTGATTTAGCACTGCTCCTACAGCTATATTACTTACATCACATTCAATAGTAAATAGCTTATCAAAACTGGGTAACAACAAAACAGGTTGTGTTGCTACCTCTTTCTTCAACCTTTCAAAACTTCTATCTATAGCTAGTGTCCATCTGAATTTTGCTTTCATTCCACCCTTAATTGTATCCAACATGGGTGCACATATTCCACTAAAATTTTTGATAAACTTTCTGTAAAACTGGGCTAAGCCATGAAAACTTCTCACCTCTGTGGCTGCTCTGGGAGTAGGCCAGCTCAATATGGCTTCTACTTTGGACTTGTCCATCTTCAACTCTCCCTGGGACACCACAAAACCAAGGTATACCAATTCCTACTTCATGAATTCACACTTCTCCAGATTGATGGTTAGTTGTTCATCATGTAATTTTTGTAAAACAATATTTACATGTTCTAGATGTTCTTCCTTGGTCTGACTAAAAATTAGAATATCATCTAGAAAAACAACAACAAATTTACCAATGTAATCCTTTAGGACTTCATTCATGAGTCTCATAAAGGTACTGGGTGCATTTGATAGACCAAATGGCATAACAAGCCACTCATACAGTCCCTCTGTGGTCTTGAAGGCTATCTTCCACTCGTCACCTTCCTTGATTCTTATTTGGTGGTAACCACTCTTCAGGTCTATCTTGGTGAAATACTTTGCTTTTCCAATATAGTCCATGAGATCTTCAATTTTGGGAATTGGGAATCTATACCTTATAGTTATCTTGTTTATGGCTCTGGCATCTATGCATAATCTCCATGATCCTCCTTTCTTGGGTACCAACACTGTGGGCACTGCACAAGGACTAATACTCTTCCTGATCAATCCTTGATCTAGCAACTCCTGCACTTGCCTGGAAATCTCTTTGTGTTGATCTGAAGTCATCTTGTAAGGTGCCTTGTTTGGCAAAGATGCTCCTGGAATTAGGTCTATATGATGGCTTATTGCTCTCTGTGGAGGCAATGTGGCTGGTGTACCATCATTGATTATGCCTTTATACTGCTCTAGTATAGGTTGCACCTCTTTGGGAATCTCTGTCTTCTTATCCTGCTGTCCTTCTTTTGGTTTTACTATGATGGCATAACCAATACCATCCTCCTTAAGAGTACTTAGAAACTCTTTTCCACTCACAACCAAGATATTAGGACTCTTTATCTGAACTGCATCTTCATCCTCCAATCACTGAATCTTATAGGTGACACCATCCTTCTGAAAAGAATAAGCATTCTTCTCACCATCATGTACTGCCTTTCGATCATACTGCCATGGTCTACCCAATAAGAGATGGTATGCATCCATGGGTAGTATATCACATAATACCTTATCCTTATAGCCACCTATACTAAACTCTACCCAACTTTGTTCATTCACTACTACATGTTGACCCTTATTCAACCATGTGACTCTATATGGGTTTGCATGAGTAATTCTTTTCAAATTTAGTTTCTTAACTGCCTCATCAGAAATAATATTATCACTAGATCCTGAGTCTATGATAATTTTACATACCTTATTCAAAATCTTGCACTTGATTCTGAATAGTGCTCTCCTCTGGCTTGGTTCAGACTTTACCAGTTCCTTCATCAAGGTTCTCCTTATCATCAGGTTCTCTCCATCTTCTGAGTTCAGATTGACCTCAGGTAACTGGCTACTGGATGCATTATCTTGGACATAGTGATTTCTCTTATCACCTCCTTGAGAAGAGGATGTGGCCTTTTCAGGACACCTATACACTGGATGACCTAGATTGCCACAGTTGTAACACTTCATGTTGGTGAAATAGGATCCTCTGCCTGATCCTCCTGACCTTCCTCTGTTAGATCCTCTTCCTTTGTGGTTTCCTCTACCACTCGACTCCCCACTCTACTCTGTGAGTTTGGATTCTGCTTGGGATCTATTGTCAGCATTCCTTCCACCAAAACCTCCTCTATGTCCTCTGTTATCTCTGCCTCTTCCTCTTCCTCTGCTATTTGAGTCTTGTTTCCTCTTGTTCTTTTCCTCCACTTTCAGTGCCAGCTGATAGCATTTTTGCACTATTGTAGGACACAACAAACTAATTTCTTCTTGTATATTCCACTTCAGACCATTAAGGTACCTTGCTACCTTTATGCTTTCATCCTCCATTACTTTGGACCTTAAGCATAGCTTTTGGAATTCTTCAGTGTATGCACTGACATCTAATTCCTTCTATCTCAGATTTTGTCTCTTCCTGTGCAGCTATATTTCATAATCTTCTAGCATATATGCTTCTTTGATTTTAGCTACCATTCCCTTCCAAGTAGCTATGGGCTTCTTATCTTCTTTTGCTCTTTCAGTCTGCACAAATTTCTACCAGGTTAAGGCAGCTCCCTTGAGTTTGGATTTGGCCACCTTTACTTTATATGCCTCGCTTACACCATCACATTCAAAGTGATTTTCAATCCTTCTATCCACTCCATGACTAAATCTGGGTCCATTTTCCCACTAAAAAGTGGTACTCCTTCCAATGTTTTACCACTCATTGCTTTCAAAGCTTTCAAGAATGGTTCTTCTTCCAACTTAGGATCAGGTGTGGGCTCTTCATCTTCTACAGATACACCTTTCCCCTTATCCTTAGAATATTTAACTCTCTGACTGACTTCTTCAGTCTTTTGCAACATTAAGCCTAGCTTACTTTCCATTTTTGCTAGTCTTTCTTGTAGGAGTCTATTCTCCTCTTCTTGATCCTCAACCTTCTTTGCTAACTCTGCATTAGTCACCATCTTCTTGGATGAACTAACAGACTCACTTAAACTCAGTGATGGCATACAACTCTTCTATTCCTATCTAGGAATAACCCAAATCTTACTGCTCTGATACCAATTTGATAGGGAGGACTCTAGGCTTCCTGCTTTGCATCCTGTAGGTGTACAAGACTATTTGACAACTCTAGCCTTCCTACCAATTTAAAGTACTAAAAGACATACTCTTTGCAGAGATGGAAAACTCTACTTCTCTACTTGGTGTGGGACACATACCTTGTCCTCACTGCTTCCAAGATACTACCTCAATGGCACATAACTTTCTGAGCCCGTTGCCCACCCTTCGCACTCTGTTCAAGGGTCTGGACTGCTTGATGCTCACTTTCTTTCTCTCTATTCTCCACCCCTGCAAGTCTATTTTCCTGCTTGTCTATCTAGCCAGACTCCTTACTGAGCTCACCTAGAACAAGCATGCATTGCCTCTAATGGACAATCCGACCACCCCACAAAAGAAAAACAAACAAAAAACAACATGACTTTGCTTGATGGCCTCCATTCTGTACAATGGAACTTGAGGAATCATCAATACAGAGTCATGGTTTGCAAAAGAGAACAAAATTGCAGAAATAGAAATGACTAATCTACTTCAGAATGGTAAACTGAAACAGAACAGAATATACAAATGGTCGAACTACTGTACTTTATTTCTATTCAAAAATTCTGATTACATTAAAGAAATGCTTCACACATCAAAATTCTCTTCTTCGATTCTTCTTCCCCCACTCCCTCTATAGAAAGAATGCTACATTTTATATGTATTTCATGTCTATTACAGGATGGTTCAACTACCAGATGGTTCAACTACCGTACCGGTTCATATTCTAACTATTGCTTCAGTTCTGTGCTATCGGCAAGATAATTTTGATGTCTCACCGAAACATGCTTTCCCTTGCTTATCGGCTTGATTTTATGCTATTGGTTACTTTCAATATTCTTCTCCCGATACAGCATCTCACCCCGATGACCTTTTACATCCTTCCACCTTTAGTCAGTGAGACTCGCTTATTTGGCCAGACTTCCATCCAAGCTTTCGATGTCTCATATCACACCGATACATACTCCATTCGCTAAACCATTGAACCCCCATAGCGGGTTCAATCGCAAGGTTCAACAAAGAGGTTCGATGGCAAGGTTCAACCGCGGGGTTCAACCGAATGATTCAACAGCAAGGTTCAACGGAAAGGTTCAATGGCAAGGTTCAACAGAAAGATTCAACAGTGCGGTTCAACTGCGAGGTTCAACCATTGAACAAAATGCCGAACACCTTCAAAATGCTCAAAAAAACTCCAAAGACAAAACACAAGCTGCAAGCTAAAAATAGACAAACCAAAAAGGCTATGTACAGGCTGCATTGAGCCTTGGTGCTCCTGCACCACCCCTTGCTTACCATTCCCATGCAATGTCAACTACCACCATGTAAGAATATTATTAATCCAAATCCTATTAAGCATGATCAAGATCCCCTTAGAAATACCATCCTTACAAGCCAACCTATGTGGAAAGGTAAACAAAGATAATCGATAAGATCCATATAATCCATAACCATCAAAGGCCTCTCACCAATCGATGCATAGGAATAAAAGAGTATATGCATGAGCTAATCATTAAAGGAGATATTAAAGAAAAAAACATACATCACCAATCGATGCATAGGAATAAAAGAGTATATGCATGAGCTAATCATTAAAGGAGATATTAAAGAAAAAAACATACATCCATCTTGTCAGAAAAGCAATTGAGGATATGTCAAGAGCTCATTCCAAAGCATGTTTAAACTTGCTTCCAACCAAATCAAGGTCAAAACACTCAAGCCAATTCCATCCATCCTATCACAAACTCCCAAGACCAAGAAGACCAAACTAATCCTACCCATCATGCCACAACCGCCCCTTCCCATGAGGAGATTGTTGTCCCCATTGAACACATAAACAAGAAACATAATCATAATGATGTTGATCACATCAAGCATGAGGATAAGAGAGTCACAATTGATTGATGAGCACACAGTTATACTAAGAGGGGGGTGAATAGTATAAAACAAACTTTTACTTTTCAAAACTTAACAACCACAATATTATCAATCACACAAGAGCTAACAATTATTCAACATAGGAATAACACATGATTTATGTGGAAACTCTTAGGGGAGAAAACCATGGAAAATATTGCTTATATATATTTATCTTCTTCGGTAGGCACCAACCTACTTCTCTTACAATTCTTCTTTTGTGAGCACCAACGCACTGGACACACCAGTCCTTGCTTGTAGAATTTGTAGGCACCAACCCTCACAATTGAGCACCAATTCAGTAAAAGACACCAATCTCTAAGCACCAACCTACGAATTATTCAATGGATGGTATTGTTCTCCTTTAATCACAATCTAATTACTACTTCTAATTCTGTATGATGTAAGTCTTTTCTTTTAAAATTAGGTTCACACACATGTACTTTCCCTCCATTACAAATCTACTATAAATCATGCACACTTCTCTTTCATAAATCTGATCCAATCTTTTGTCAATATCTTCCTTCAATTTTATCATTAAGTATATTAATATTTTTCTTCACAAATCTGCTCATTTCCTTTTCATGCATTCACACATACTTCCTTCTAGAATAAATCAAAATTACACTTCATATTTCTACCCCTTCTCTTCCTCTATATCCAATTTTATATTTAAAGGATATTCATTATATTTCTTACATCCTTTCAACACACATCTCCACTATCCTTTTATAGATTTTCAAGATTGACAACCCTTTTGAATTGATATGTCCTTTCACCAAAGAGGGCAACTTCTCACCAAATCACACCTCTTCTAAACCACAACTCTTTGTCAACTTAAGTCATTTATTAATAGCTCCCAAAGAAAGCAGATCTCATGAATTTCTAAATAAATTGTACTACCTTGCAATAAAAAATTGCTTCCTTCATATATTAATTACTTTTTGTATGTTAAATGGATGCCAAATAAAATCACACCATATGGTTCTAAATAGATCACACCATTTATTGCATCCTTCATTACTTTTAATTCACATCCTTCATGTATGAATTAAATAAGACATTTTGTCTTATATGGATGCTTCAAGGGGGGTCAACCTCCTTTGAATTTTAACTTTTAAACTTCTCTTTTAAGAATTATCACTTTCATTATAATAGTGACTTCACATTACCATAAGCACTACCATGGGAAGTTGACCTTTTCTTAAAACTATCTTTGTGCCTTATAACTAACTCTAATTGCTTCCTTTGTTATCTTTTCCAAAGGTGATCAACTTCCAATAGATATACTAAGGTTCTCCATGTGAATGTCCCTAGAAATTGATCCCTCAACCTCAGTGCCATGATGAACACAAGTAACTAGCATGAACACACAATTAGAAGTCGACCTATATTATATTTATTCTTCAACGATCTTATCAAATTCATCATTATCTTCTTCAATGGTCTTCAATAGATATAGTATCTTCCTCATATAAAGAATATAGACTTCTATACTTTAGTCAACCTTATCAAACCAATGTTTGAATCTTTAATTTAAACATCAAGATCTATCAACCTCTGCTCAATGATCTATGAACTCACCTTAGACATTCCACTGAATGATGATGACAACATTTACACCTTTCAAACAATGATATTTCTACTTTGAAATCAATTACAACATGTCTATGTACCTTTGACATCAATAACAACATTTCCAACAATCTCCCCCTTTATCATTGATGACAACACAAACATAATCCTCTCTTTTTGCATTTCTGCCCCTTTCTTTATCTCTCCCCTTTGACATCAATGGCAAAGGGATGTAACCAAACTCTTTCCTTCATGATGTGATTCTTCCTGTGATGCTCCTCCTGTTTGTAAGGCTCCCCCTTTGTCTCTATGTAACTTTGGTGATATGCTTCCTTTATAGCTGTCCAAAAAATGATTTGGATGATCCTCTTAAGTTTAACAAATCAAGGAATCATCATTATCTATGCATCTTAAAAGAAGGAGAATGCCTTCAACTCTTGACAAAGAATCTTTCCCTTTTTGTAATTCTTCCTCTTGACATTAATGGCATCATTCTTCATTTTTCTATAACTTTTCCTTGTTGTGACTCTCCCTCTTTCTCTAACTCTCTCCTTTTACATTAATGATAAAGGGATGTTTATTATACTTCCATCCATGTCTTCTATGGCATTATTACATCAATAGAATCTCCTTTAATGTGAAGTCAAACATAAGCATCAACATAACCATCCAACTTTCCATTATCAGCTTCTTTTGCTTTTGCCAACACATGTTCTAGCAAAACTGTCAAATGAAAATATACATGCATACTCTTCAAGAAAAGACTTCTTTGGATCATTTTCACCTTCATGTCAGGCTTTCATAAATCTCTCTCATCAAGTTTAGTCTTACAAACATCTCCACCACTTTCTTCTTCACTTCATTACATGGTAACTTTCCAATATGTAGTCGACTAAATTACCATATCATTTTCTTTTCTTATAACTCTTTCCCTTTGATTAATGACAACAAAATAATCATATAGAATATGTATTAGTTGATCTATCTTGAATTGTCTTCTCCATGGAGCTAAAATATAATACAATGGTTAGCTCCCCCTAAATTCGTACTTCTCCTTATGAACTAGGTAATACCACTTGTGCATGAAGTGTAGTTTACACAAGCATAGATTCTTCTTTCTCTTTCGCTTGTTTCCTTTTCCACACTTTCATATTTTCTTTCTTTTGATTATATATGGCTTCCACTTTCTTGTTCTACCTAGGGGTTCCTCAAAACCACTTCTACACAATCGTGCCTTATGCCCATAATTGTTGCACTTGTAATATATAACATTGTAATCCATCAAAGAAACAAAGGAATTATAGTTCCTTCTTGAAAATCCATAAGTACTTCTGCTCTTATTCTAACCATCATTTCTTTCTTGTGTTATACAATTTCTTACCCTATGACCAAGGTTGTTGCATTTATAACATATGATATTGCAATTTTCATTTGACAACCCATAAGAACTTTTATTCTTGGTCCAACCTGGTTCTCTTTGATGTGTCCAACAATATATTGCTTTGTGACCAAAGTTATAACATGAATAACAATAACCATAAAAGGAATGTTGAGACTTGTTCATTTATTCTTGCCTTGGAGGAAATGATCTTGTGAATTTTTCCTTGTCTTTATAAGAAATATTAGTTATCTATGGGACATTGTTTTCCTTCCTCTTGTTGCTATCATTCTTGATAGGATTCTTGAGAGCATTTGCATAGCTTTTTGGTTTTTCCTCATTTCCCTTCTTTGTTGGCTCATTGGGAACTTGATCTTCCTTTGCTTCATAACCAAGTCATGTCTTAATGTGTGACGATTTTTGGCTATTTATGATGTTATCTAACACTTTCATACTCTTCTCATTCTTCAAGTCTTTGTTTTCTTGAGTACTTACTTTTCCCAATTCCTTTCTCAAGGAGACAATTTCAGATTCTAAATTTTCATAATTCTCTTCCTTTTTCTCTAATTGGACTCTCACTTCCTCTTTTATCTTGTATCCTTCTTTAATCTAAAATTTTAGCTCAACTATTATCTTCTTGGATTCTTCAAGGCTTCATACTAACTCTACATTAGATTAATTGTTCTCTTGAAGTTGTAGCTTTAGTTTCAAGTTCTCCTTTCTAAGCCTCTTGATCTCACTGTAGGCATAATGGAGTTTTTCCTCAAGATCCACTTCTTCATCATCTTCATCATAATCTTCTTCTAAATCTTTCTCTTCTCTTATTTTGTCTTCACTTTTGACCTACACACTTCAGAAACACAATCATCAAATTTACCACAATTAAAACATTTATACTTACCTTTGTATATGTTAGATCCTTCTTCCTTTGCATCTAATTCATGCCTGGAGCTATTGCTTGATTCATGCTTTGAATTCTTCATCTCCTTTGATGCTTTGAATGTTGTCTTTCTTTTATATGATTTCTCTTCTTCTAACTCCATATCTACCTTTTCATCATAGTTTTCTTCTTCTATATCCATTTCAACATTTTCTTCCCCTTTTAACTTTTTTTTTTCCTTCACTTACAAGGTCATCTTATTTTTCAAAGGTATCATCTTTCTTTTCTATTGCCATGTGTGTTTCATTTGTCACCTCATCACCTCTTCTTGCTTCTATGATATCACTTGTATTTGGTTTTGTTGGTGCTAGTTGATCAACATTTTGCTTATTATTTCCTTTTCCCTTTTTTTTTTTCCCATATGTGCTCTTAAAATCTTCGAGAACTCTTGGGGTTCTGCAACAGCTTCATTCCAGGAGGGCTTTGTAAGGTTGGTTTGATTTTTACCTTTACTGAATGTGTATGTAAAGTGTGTGAATTTGTGTTTAGATTTATTTTCTGTGGGGTTTGTTGTCGGGTTGTTTGACAGAGCTTCTCCCACTTGGGAGAAATGCTCATCAAGTTTGGGGTAGGGGAGGAGAGATCCTCCTCGGGTGCATACCTGTTTCCATCTTTTGGGATGTTGAAAGCCTTGAGGGCATGAATCTGTGTCTGTATCTTTGACTTGAGAGTCATATATAGATTTCTTAAAAATTTGTGATCAAACTTGGTTTGAGACCAAGAGAAATTGTATTGGTTAACTTATCTGTCAGGGTGACACTCTGGAGTCGAGTGTGTCCACTCTCCTGCCCCTTATGAAACTCACTGTAGTTGAGTTTCCGTGTTGTGTAAATTACCCACGGGTGTTTGTGTGCTTTGGGATTGTTGTTGTTACTGTTGTGAAGTGCAGTGCTTGAGTTACCCAGGTGTGAGTATGGTCTCCCTAGCTCGGGGGTGACCCACTTGCGGGTCTACGGAAGGGAGGAGAGCTAGATGAGTGGTGTTTTCTTCTTTTTTTGTCTTTGATACGTAGGTTTTCTCTTGGAGCTTCTGGTTGGATATTTATGAAGAAATAGCTTATTCTTCTTTGTCATGAGAATTAGGCCTGGTTCATTTCATAAGAGTTGATGAGGGAGCACCTCTCTTGTTATTGCTGTAATTTATTATTACCCTGGGAGTGAAGGAAATCACCTCCCTGATCTTGTTATTGATGGACTTTTACTTGGTTGTCACAAGCTATCAGTTGTATATTGTTTGGGAGAAGGAAGTTCATATCTGGGAAGTTAGTTGTTTGTATCCATGGTTTAAAATTTTCTCTTGCTTTATGTAGTGGAGAGCCTCCTACATGTATTAACAATGGTAAATGATTTACAATAAGAGTATTAATAATACTGCTTAGTAATAATAACAACAGTAATTATAGATAAGAGAAAATAAAATTATAATTTAATGAGAGCATGAAGGAATATACTGTGTTACCCAAGAAGAGTTTCTCGGAAGTTTCACTATCAACGCGGTTCAATAACCGGGAAAATGAAGAGGAAAAATTACACGTCACCATGCTTAAAAGGTCACTGGAAATAAACTTAAGGAGTCATCACAGAAATTCCATGTGAGGCCATTTTAATCTCAACTGTAGTAAACGTCCATATAAGTAAACCTATAAGAGAGTCAAAAGAAGAAAAAGTAACATTGGAAAAACACAGAGGAGAAAATGCGCGACAATTCCCACATGGGATAAGAGAACTAAGTCGATGGACCCTCCAGCCAAAATTTGCTTAGGAACGCGTTTAATTAATACATACAAGAGAAGAAACCTAGATCGGAGAAGACTAGGAGACCGAGTCCAGCGAAGTAGTAAACCAGCCTATGTGACCTGGATCATCCAGAAGTTAGGTTTAATATTAACAATAGAAACAGTGATAACCCTGATTGATGCCCAATATGTAGAAAGGAAAACGAAAGAGAGAGAGACTGAAATATAAACAAACTAAATTATCACAGAAATAGTTAAGGTGAGCGCGATAAAAATACAATCAAAATTAAGACCCAGAAAAAAGGGAAGAGAGAGCAAACAAATCGCCTTGTTGAGAATGCTAAGTCGTAGGAGGAGTATGTTTCAGGAAACAAGAGAGGAGACAGACAACCGTGCCTTGCTGAAAATGACTAAATAGGGAGATCACTAGTCGGTTTAGTCGGAACAAGGCGTCGTGGGAAGTTGTTAATCTATCAGCGAACCACGTGCGTAAAAGAGTGCTGAGTAATTCCCACTAACGCCATAAGGCGTTATGCTGCCAGAATTTGCCGAGATTTAGATTTAGGAACTTTGGTAATCTCACTCTTGCAATGACGTTAGTGGCATCGTAGAGATCCTTTTGTTGGTCTGCTTGCGTATGGTTGCACGCAATTGTATTTATATTCCACCGAAAACTGTAGTGTTTTCGCCATGAGAGAACACCGCCGAGCATGCTTACGCATGCGAGGGGGTTTTTAGGACAGTGTGAGAAAAGTTTTTCATATCTCGTGTCATAACCACATAACAGATGTGGCTATGACACGTGTGATGTGTGTTGTGACCACAAGGAAAATGTGGGCATGACATCTTCCTTCTAGCAGTTAAACTATTTCTGAAGGAACCTGCTCTGATACCAATTGATGAGCACATAGTTATATTGAGAAGGCGGTGAATCGGTATAACACAAACTTTTACTTTTCAAAACTTAACAACCACAATATTATCAATCACACAAGATCTAACAATTATACAACATAGGAAGAACACATGATTTATGTGGAAACCATGGCAAAATATTGCTTATATATTTATATATATTGATCTTCTTTTGTAGGCACCGACCTACATCTCTTACAATTCTTCTTTTGTGAGCACCAACCCACTGGAGACACCAATCCCCACTTGTAGAATTTGTAGGCACTAACGCTCACAATTGAGCACCAACTTAGTAAGAGACACCAATCTTTAGGCACCAATCTACAACCTCTACAATTGATGATATTGTTCTCCTTTACTCACAATCTGATTACCAATTCTGATTTTGTATGATGTAAGTCTTTTCTTTTAAAATCAGGTTCACACACATGTACTTTGCCTCCCTCACAAATTTTCTATAAATCATGCACACTTCTCTTTCATAAATCTGATCCAATCTTTTGTCAATATCTTCCTTCAATTTTATCATTAAGTATATCAATATTTTTCTTCACATTTATCTACTCATTTCTTTTTCATGCATTCAC
Organism: Cunninghamia lanceolata; assembly: GCA_027924645.1. Taxonomy (NCBI): domain Eukaryota; kingdom Viridiplantae; phylum Streptophyta; class Pinopsida; order Cupressales; family Cupressaceae; genus Cunninghamia; species Cunninghamia lanceolata. Next base: position 15,375,142 of record BSBN01001048.1, read on the forward strand.
ACATACTTCATTCTAGAATAAATCAGAATTACACTTCATATTTCTTCCCCTTCCCTTCCTCTATATTTTTTCTTATATTCAAAGGATAAATTCATTACATTTCTTATATCCTTTCAACACACATCTCCATTTTCCTTTTATAGATTTTCAAGAGTGACGACCCTTTTGAATTGATATGTCCTTTTACCAAAGAGAGCAACTTCTCATCAAATCACATCTCTTCTAAACCACATCTCTTTGTTAATTTAATTCATTTATTAATAGCTCCCAAAGAAAGCATATCTCATGAATTTCTAAATAAATTGCACTACCTTGCAATAAAAAATTGCGTCCGTAATATATTAATTACTTTTTGTATGTTAAATGGCTACCAAAGAAAATTACAAAATATGGTTCTAACTAGATCACACTATTTATTGTATCCTTCATTACTTTTAAATCACATCCTTCATGTCTAAATATCACAGGACATTTTGTCTTATATGGATGCTTCATGGGGGCTTGGCCTCCTTTGAATTTAAACTTTTGAACTTCTCTTTTAAGTTCAAAACAAGCCCCATTTTGACTTGATAAATAGGGACCCAACTTTGTGCTTGGCTTGGCTTGTGTTTTTTCTACTTTCTGGCGGTCTGGTAAAAGTAATTCATGTAGATGATCCGGCATAGAGAAGATGGGGTATGTCATCATCATGAGGTAAAATTGTCAAAGTTCATATTTCATATCAATAACCTCATGGTTGGAAAGAGTACAAAATTTCATGTAGGTTTGCCTTTTGGATCACCCTGATATTCCTTAGTGAATGAAAGTTATGATGAGTCAAAGATCTCGTCAAACTTAATATTTTGAGGGGAGGATCATATTTCTTAACATCAATCATCTTATAAAAGATCACCTCGATCAAATTTTATCACCCGATAAATCATTTGGTCCGAAGATCTGGACATCAATTTTATGCGATAGTGGTATTTACCCATTAAATAGTGTCATATATTTTGTGAGGGTCATATTCCCATATATCACCCAATATTTGAAGATCACCCTAAAATTTGAATATCATCCTGTTGCAAAAGATCACCCTGGACCAATATCATGATGACGTCATCCAATCTCGATGGACAAAGAAACATAACATGACAATGACATCATCATCCTTTTTACCTTGCAGAGATATATTTCCAAACATGAGCCTTCCTACATAACATGACAATGACATCATAGTGCTACAACGATGAACCAAGTCAATATCCTGATGATGTCATCATGATATTTTGATAGGAGGTCATTTTAGTCTGAACGATCATCATCTTAAAACATCACCTGACATTTTTCAACATCACCTGATCTTTTCGACGTAGGTTTTCCTGCTCAAAGGCGGATGATCATATTACACTAAGGGGGTCATATTCCCAAATATCACCTAATATTTGAATATCACCCTATCCTTCAGAGATCACCCCGCTCCTTTTGCTGCTATCACATTAAATGCACGCAAATGCAGTAGGTGGTTCTCGCCGATTACGAACGCGATACATACACCTGGTGAGATCTAGAATTTTCATACAGAGAATCAATGGTTTTAATCAATTCATCTGGATTTGCCCTAATTTACCCTAAAGAGGAGGTTAAAAGTGAATTTACAGAGTCATTTTACACTTACCTTGCGATAAAAATGAGTTTTTACAGAGCACCGAGCTTTCAAACCCTCATACGACTACCTGCAGATGCATACGGCTTTGCAGCAAAATAAGACACATGAGCATCACTGGTATTTCAATCCATTTCACATAATCATCAACCTAATCAGGAGAATAAGCGTAATCAAGTAAGTAATTGAAACCCTCCTCCTGTTGTTTCTGTATGTCCAGGTAGTATGCTTTCTACTAGTTTGAAGCTTTCTTTTATGCATGTTGTGATGAAGTGATGATAAATGAGTATAATGTGCATCATGCTATGAGAATTAATTGTTATATGCATGCATGGGAAATATGGTATGGTAAGACTGGTCCTGTTTATTGTAGGAGATCATGGCTAATAAGATGCTGAGCAAGTCCAAAGGCGAGTTCCTTAAACCCATGTTCACTCAACCTGAGGGTGTATAGTTTAAATACGGTGCCATCACAGACACACACCAAGGAAATACTGATTTGGCGGCATGGTCAGCCAAGATGAGTGACCAGAAGAATAACAGTACCTTGTTGGATGTAGTTTTTGTGTCAGGAATGTGGAGTGCAGCCGGATTCCCTTACTCTATGGAAGCTCCAGAATTAATTGTTGAATGTGCAAGGAACTATAACCCATAGACCAGAAAAGTAGAGAAATATGGGTGGGTTTATGTTGGTCTGTCTATCAAGGGGATTGAAACCACTTTCAGTTTGCCAATGGGAAAGAAGGTTGCTAGCATGGATTTGAAGAAGTTAGAAACTGAATGTGAAAGTAACAAGAAAGCTGCCAGGAAGAGAATGTATCAATGGAGGGTGAAGAACAGTACTTATACTGTAGCAGCTAAACTACTGGTGCACATGTATAAATTTGATTTTGATGATGAGTACCAATATATGATAACCTTACTCATCAGAGTGATAGGCCAGCCTGATGCTGGAAGTTTCAAAGATTTGATGTATGGGGTCATCCTGATGTGTGTTTATACAAAAAACAAGCCACTGTGGGCAAAAATGATAGGTGATGACCTACATGACCAGGTCATAAACGTAGGAGGCCTGGAATGTGCATTTTACATGACTCCATATGTGGTATATTCATGTGCCTACAAGGGTACATTTGAGGCACTACTAATGATGCCCACATATGAGATCATTATCCCTAGTTGTAAAGAGTAAACTACCTCCCTAATTAGAAACTAGTGAATGATGCATTTTCCATGCATCTAGTCAGGACAATGGAGGAAGACAAGACTAAAAGATCAAGCATGGAATCTCAAGAGGTTATTTACAGGCATGGTGCCTGGTTTATACAATATGCTACATTCTCTTATATTAGGATTAAGGGTTTTGCAGGTCAGCCCCTCATGCTCCCTAGGTATCCCACTGATGTAGTAGTGTTAATGGAGTTCCTGAGGCAGCTCTCCATAATACTGGACGCATATAAAGCAAATAATAAGATTCCTCTAGTATTGTTTCTAGTAACAATGGGCTAGTATATATGCCAGGATTCAGAGAATATTAACAAGGCCATTGCTAAACTAGACATGATAAAATTATGGCAATTCCCATTGACAAGATTATATGATCCATATGGCAGGATGTAGAAGATTATGGGGAAGCCCATCCATCAAAGGCATCTTGAATAATTCTGGGTAGATTGTGAGGATGAAGATGAGGCTAGAAGAAGAAGATACCAAAGGGTAACCCTCAACCAGATTAGGACCTTTGATTGCATCCTAGTGCCTGGGCAGTTAAAGAAAGATGATGGTAAGATCATGACAGATGAGTATGAAGAGAAAAAGATATATAATGATACTATCTCAGCACTTGACCTTATCCAACATGAAGATGCTTCATTGGATCAATTTATAGGCAGGACCCTATAGTTAACCCAAGCTTGGGTGAATGAACAAATCAATGCATTGAAGAAGAGGGGAGTTACCATTATAGTAGACAATAAGAAAAAGAGACAAGATATTCCTGATGAGGAATATGATGACTTCCTGATAGAAAAGAGGAAATCTAAGGGAGAAAGGTTGCCACCTCAGCAATAGCAAAGCAAGAAACCCCCTAAAGGCAAGAAAACTGATAATGAGCTTAAAGGGGTAATAGTTAAGAGAATAGTGGTAGCAGCTAAAGGTGCATCTGCATCTGAATAGGCATCAGCCTCATCAACACTGCCTCCTAAGGATAAACAAAAGGCCCAAAAGATCCAGAGGCTAGCTGTGGGTGTCACTGAGACATATGAGGAGGGTCAAGCCTCACATAAGCAAATGGAAGAAGAGGTTCCTCTTGATAAAGAACCTGAAGAGGAGGATCCTACGCCCCTCATTATAAAGAGAAAAGCACCTTAGGTGATGGCCTCCACACCTAAGAAACCAAGAACATCTATGAGAGGTGAGATAAGACATGATCCTATAATGTTGAGGGGAGTAGGTAGTGAAGTGTTCAGAAAAGAATTGTAGCATGATGTACCACTTCCTACCATTGTTCAGTTCAAGACTGAACAAGATGAAGAACAAAGGAAAGAAACCAGTGGCACCAGTCAAGGAGGTCATTTCTCATTGGATGAGACTATTGACCTATCAAAAGATGAAGTGGTAGATAATGTTGCCTCCCAGCAAATGGAGGCTCTTGCTGCTAGCACCCGCATAACACCACAAGGAACACCATCAGTACATATGATAGTGTTAGAGGAGCTGAAGCAAGTAGAACAAGAAAAAGAAAAGAGCCCAGAAAGGGTAGACCAAGAAATGGGGATTGATACATTGGTCGATCAGGTGACCAACCCTACAGTTATTGATCTAGCATATAGGAAGGATGCAAGTCTTGAATATCAAGAAGGTACACTTGATAAAGAGGAAAATATTGAGAAAGTCATGATGACAGAAGTGGAAAGCCACACATTAGATATGGGTCAGCAACAGCAATATACATCTGCTGAACCTAAAATAGTGGAAGTATAGGAAAAGGGAAGAGAAGAAAAGGATGCATCAGTTGACCCTACCCTAAAGATTCAAAAGGTAACTACTACAAGTGTGGAACATATTGCAGCTCCAGATTAGGTGGAGGCACCTAAGACCGTCACAATAACATCCACTGATACAAATATGCCTTAGGATGAGGAAATATCCAAAGTGGATGAGATACAAAAGGAAGTAGTGCATGATCATCATGTGGATGCATCTCAAGATTCTCCACCTCAAAAGGAGACTCCTCCAGAAAAAGAAATTCCTCAACAGGAGGAAATACCCCCAGATCACCCTCATGAAGAGCATCATGAGGAAGAAATAAGAAAATCACCATCTCCATTGAGAACCGATGTAGTTACTGGAGATCAAGGCGATCATGATGATGATGATGGAAAACAAGGAGGAGACAAAATTCCTCAATGGCTGGAGAAAGAGATAAACACAGAGTCAGGATTACAGATACAAGAGTTTGATGTTTCAACTCTATTTTCAGAAACTCTAATGAAGCCAAAGAGGAAGGCTAGGTTAACCTTAGCCATAAGAAGAGATCTTGCTATGGGCAGACGGACCTTCCAGGTAGCCCTTCCCACGGTAGACAAAGAGAAAGGCAAGATCACTCTGGAGGAAATCCAGCTTAGTACAGTTGATTTGGGAATTTCTAATGAGGATCAGGAAGGCCAAGAAGGAAAAGATATAATTGATTCATTGACCTAAAGGGTGAAGAAGGAAAAAGGGAAAAATAAGTAGCATAAAGAGCACATTGCTCAGTTGCATACCTATATAAAAGGGTTAATTAACCTTGATAGTATTTCAAGTGATCATGTAATCCCATTGACTGCTATTTCTCAGGACGAGGTGAATAAATTGGATCTCATGAAGCATGAATCATCAATAATGAGAAAATGGATGTCATCTACATTTGATGGGGCAGAGGAAGTGGTGAAGCCCTCTTTGAAGAGGTGGAATTCTTTAGGCATCTCCAGGACGAAGGTTGACAAACTACAGATGGAGACAGGAAGGATGTCCTTTTAGTTAGAGAAAGCATTGAGTGCTTTAGATGAAATAAGAGGATTAATCCTCAGGTTCTCATAAATAACCAAGTGTTAAATAATAATACTTCCATTTTGATTTATATATGGTACAAAGACGTCCGATTTGAATGTGATGTGCTCAAAACATGCAACAACAAATTAAGAGACATCAGTATGAAGTTGCATGACATGATGTCATATGAGGGGAAAAGTCTTGGAGACCTTGGAAGGAAAAGTAGAGGGAAAGATTGAAAATCAGGATGAAGAGTTTGCTATTAAAGCTCTGCATAATAATTTCTAGCTAGTCGTTGATGACCCTCTAAACTGCCTGACGGAAGAAGCCATGGATAAGATCATGAGGATCAAGGTCAGAGTGGAAAATTACAATGAGACATCTAGCAGCAGGAGGAATAAATTAGAGACTCTCTGAGGCAAATACTAGATACACCGGCATGCCATCACCAAAGCAAGAACTCAAGATGGTGGGGAGGTAGAGAAGATATTGCAGTCATATGAGAATATCCAGACATCCATGCAGGTCCATATACAAGGAGATAGTCATCAGGATGATGAAGATATGGGAAGCAATAATCCTGATGCTCCTAATGATGAGGATGAGGAACCTGAAGAATAAAGAGTAGATGAAGATGCGATACCAAGAAGATCATAAACATTTGATACTTAAGAAAATAAGCAATTCAGATGGTTGCCAACTAGCAACCTATGCCATGAGATAATGTTGGCAAAGTCAAAGATGAATTTCCACTATAGATCTTAATAGACAAATCTTGATCGTAGATCATGTGCAACTGCTCCCTCACCTTGTTTTATAAAAGGTGCAGGGATGCCTCATTTTGAACATTCGAAACTTAATTGAAATTTGTTTGCTGAAGTATCCAGGCTCATTTCAAAGTTGTTGTATATGTACATGTCTTTTGCATAATTAATGAAAGAGAAGAGCAATTTGATTACAAATCTTCATAAATTCTGAGTAATCTATGTCTAAATTCTTGATATATGCATTGATTTGCTGCATCCCTTGGAGTGCTCATCAGTTTGCATGTATTGTCTTCATTCACCATCCTCTGAAGTTAGCATCAACTGTATCTAGCTGTGGAACATCCTGGTGAACATATGTTTTGATTTCTTCTCTTAATGACAGTATCAAGTGTGTATGTGGCTCAATAGCTAAAGATTCATCATAAGTTGAAGTTGTATTTTACATTTGTTTTAATTTTAGAACAATTCATCATCATAATTGCAAATAATTGACAATCTGAAGCAAAAATACATGAAATATGCATATATCTCATAGAAAATTGTAAATCCATAGCATATTTGGAGATAAAGCATGTGTAGATGATAAATATCATGCAAAGATTTAAGCATAGACACATCATTTAGAGAAATTACTATGCAGAGTAACTTTCTATGTAGCATCTTTACAGAGACTGAATCCTGATGATCATCAAATGTAAGGCCCCAAAATGGAAACATCAACACACATTAACCACTGAGTAACATCAGTTGATTAAGACCTAATCCACAGAGACTTGGGATCATGAATTCTTTGAATTCATCGTATCTTTCAAGATGAGTAGAGGTTGTTGTGTAACTTTTATTCTATGTTTGTTTATGACTAACATCATGATCAACATAAATTAGTGCTAGAAGGAGGGCCAATGGCAAAAGACACCATTACTTCAGTCATCATTCATTTTGAGTAAAGGCTCCTTGCTCCTCACGTAACATAATTTGGCACTAAAGGGAGGGCCATCCGAAGCTAGATCATCATCAGTTAGTAGTTCAGGTTTGATGATGCAGAAAGTAAGGTAACACTGAAACACCTCTGAATTTCAAGAATTGCTCAAAGATTTACTGTAGTAAGCTTGTACATGCTCATGCTGTGTAAAGCTTTCAAGATTAACCATAAATATTGCAAGCTTTATGGTAAATCATCGTGAATTTGCAAAGATCAACCAATTTCAGGTAAATTTGTCAAAGATTTGAGGTAGTATGCCTTAGAAACCTGATATCCCGTTGCAAAAGTCACCATACCTCAATATCACCTCATATTTGTATTGTTCATGCAAATATTCCATAAATATCTAGCCAGTCTTGCTTTTTGACCATAAATATAAACTTTGCTGGTAAATTCCAATCGATATTTACAATCATCCAGCCAATTTTCCTCAAATTTGAGAAATCTTGGCTCACAGGATAAATACTAGGTCATGATTCACCAGACCTTTTAAAGAACTACCTGTCAGAGGATTTAGACATCGAACAATTGATATCCATCACACTCCTAGTTCTAGTTCATCAGGAGCATCACCAGAACATCCTCCTATGACCCCTATTGGTTTGCAAATACCTACAGGATCACCTTTACAACCTTTGGTCCAACCTCAGCCAGTTATACCTCAAGCTCAACTTCCTCCAGTTGCAATGTCATTCTTCACAGTAGAATCACCTCTAACTTTCAATGCATATCATGAGTTACCAAAGAATCCAAATAAAATTTGTCCAAAGTATCATCCTTATCAAGATGTGGATGATCATATTAAAACTTTTAAAGAAGCCTGTTGTAGGGCCAGAATAGAACATCAGGATGTTGTATGCAGATTATTTCCTTTTTCCTTAGGGGAGGAGGCTTATAATTGGTATATTAGTCTTGGTCAGGGTTCTGTTGGTTCCTGGGCAGTCCTAGAGAAAGCCTTTACTAATAGGTTCAAGATACCTATTGATCCTTCAATGAATTATCACTTATTTGCCACAATTAAATGGTTTGAAGGAGAACTTATTGCAAACTTCAATGCTAGGTTCCAGAAAATGTTATCCAAGTTAGTTACTCCTTATGTTGTAACTGATGCAGCTGCTAGGAGCATTTACTATTTAGCTCTGGATCCTTTAACTTCTATGTTCATCAGGAGAGCACATTCTGAAATTACAACTTTGAGATGAGATTTCCAAGAAGCTATCAAATTTAATCAATAGTTAGTTCCTACCCCTACTCCAAACATAACATTTCCTACACTTCTTGGCTATCTAAGATATTTTGTCCAACCACAACACAATGGAGCCATGATGCCTCCAGATATAATGCCAGCACCACTATAGATACCTCCATTGAGTATAATGCCACCTCCAAATGGAAATGGCCAGATGTTGCAATATCCTGGACAAATACAGACACCTCAAGTTGTTGACTAGAACCAAAACAACAATGAATCCTCATTCTTCAATCCTTTAACATAAAATGTAGTGGCTAAGGCTCAGGAAGAGGAAGAAGAAATCAAAGAAATATCAACTCAACTAAGGAAGCTCACAACTGAAATTACTCACTTGAGAAGTCAAAATTTCTACTCTTAGCCTAGCCAGAATAGAGGCTATGCAAATGATAGACCAAATTATCCTGATAGGGGGTATAACAACAATTATAACAATAATGGCAATAATAATCCTCAAAGACAGCCTAGAGTGTGGAACACTAGGCCAAACAATGGTTCATTGCCATCACCTCTAGACAATCAGCCTCCTAGTGAATCCAAATAGACTACTAGAGTCAATCTTGTAGAAGCAACCCTCACTAACTGGTGCAGAATCCACAACACTAATGCACATGCAGAGTTAGACTGCCCTCAATTTAGAATTGCTGCTAGCATTTTTCAGACTGAAGTGTCTAATACTCTAAGAAATCAACCTCAAGTAGAAGGAAATGAGCTTGTTCCTTATGGATATGACACTGCTCTAGTACTAGAGACTTACATGTAACATCCTTATCAGCAGACAGGGCCTATTCAATAGGATTACATACTGGCTTGTGAGGAATCAGCCATGGCTTTTGAGTCAAATTATGTTTTCCCTTTTGAAGATGAAAATGAGCCTTCAAATGAACATGAAGAGGTACATGCCTACCAACAGCAATATCTAGGTAAGCATAACTACAACTTGAGAAATAATGCCAACAGACCTGCTGGTCCATTGACATCTTCTTTACCTTCAAATAACTTCAATACACCTCCTAATTCCAAAGCGAGCAATAACCCTGGATTCCCCAAGGTGAATGCTCAATATCTATCACCACCAAACACAGTATCAAAGGATGTAAGTCTGCCTCATGAATCTGACAAGCTAGTCACATATCTAGCTGATGAAATGAAGAAAATCAAAATCAGTTTATCCTTGTCAGAGTTGCTCAAAACTCCTGCCATCAGGAAGGCATTTATGAAATCACTAGATGATCCTGCTCCTAGAGAGGATAATCATTCCCCAGGTTAATCCAGTAATAAAGATCATGCTGTTAGAGACAATAATGTTAAACATAAGGTACCAGCTACTGTTAGGGTAAAATGTGGATTAATCAAATGAATAATGTAAAACCCAAACATCAACAGGATAATGAAAACAAGAAAGATTCAATGAAATGAAGCAATGAACAATATAGTGCAAAACCTTCCCCATTTTGAAGCTTCTGTTGTTTGCCTATTACAATCGTCCTTTGCTGATGAAGTAGGCCCTCAGAGAGTGCAGTCTTTTAGCTGTTTGTACGAAGTTGATAGTAAATGGCTGTGATAATGAGTATACCAAGAAGATGAGCTTCAAAGCAATAATGGTGATCTCAAGCAAGTAGTTTGGGGTGCCAAAGGTGCGTGGGTGGATTAGAATGGGAGGATGAGGCTTTTTTAATAGACTCAAAAGAACGAGAATCAACGGTTGAGAGGAGATATGAAGATCAATGGCTGAGAATGGTTGAGGAATGTGCAACCAGTAGAAATATGACAAGTGTCTTAGCTCCATCATGAAAGAGGGGACTTGACAACATTGATTGGAGAGTTAACTCCTTTAACTGATTAGTTAACAAACTTGATTAGTCAGTTAGAATAATGGATTATGGGATTGACTGAATTGATTGAGGGATTAACTCAATTGACCAGTTAGTTAACACTTTTGATTGATTAGTTAACTAACTTCTTATTCAAGAAGAAATAGGCCATGTGGGTGAGGGGGAAAATAGGTAATTAAATATTTAACATATTTAATTACATGTGCAACCCGATGAGGTGGACAAGGTGAGGTGGAAAGATGATGTGGAAAGATGAGGTGTAAGTGTGAGGTGGATTTTTGGAATTAGAACTTAGGATAGAGGAATTTATGATTAATTAAATAATGTAGGATTATTTAATTTTGTGAGACATTAGAAGAATTTAGGGATTTTAATTAAATACCTTGAATTTATTTAATTATGGAATAGTGAATTGATTAAATAAATTTGGAATATTTATTTAATTGGTAGAGGAATGGAATAAATATTTAGAATATTTATTTAGTTGAATCGTGTCATTTTTAGTTGTATACATTTTACCCCTCTTTGATGCAATGTTGTTTGCAGCATTGTTTCAAAGAAGTCAATAGTCTGATAGTGATACATGCCCCAATTTGCCCCTGGTACAAGTTTAATGACAATAGGATGCCCCCTCAGGAGATTGGATGGAAAAGGGTAGAAAATTCAGAGATGGACAATCTCACGAAGACGAAGGGGTTAGGTGAGGTTAGAGGAAAAAGGATGTGTTTCAGGGAAACAGGAAGAAAACTGGAGGAAAAATAGATGGCGGGAAGTAGTCACAGTCATCACCTAGCCAGAATTAGGGTTTGAAGGCTATAAATAGGAGTTGGGTCCACAAGATTACTCATTTGTACACTTGTTTGATCTGGATTGGAGATAGAAAGCTTAGAGTAAACTTGGAGCAGCATGGTAGCTAGAGTAGCAGACATTCCACACAAGGAGCACCGCTTTGAGCGAGTCCGTCAATTCGGGCGGCCAGCAGAGGCAGGACCCCCGGTATGTGCTTCAAAAAATTTTCCCTAGAGTCGCATTAGGGTGTCATAAATGCAAGTAGAAAATAGGGAAAAAAAAGCGCTAAACCACAGAACGGTGCATATGCAGCGCGAAATGGCGCATCTGTAGTTTCGCTGTGCATATGTCATTTTTGGCGGTGCATCTGCTAAAGTTGTGCATCTGTACATTTTAGCGGCGCTTTTGTAGTTAGGCAGTGCTTTTGTATTTAGGCGGCGCATACGTGGAATGTAGTGGCGCATCTATGTCAGGCTGCGCATATGCGCAATTTGGTAGTGCTTCCATGATACGGTGGTGCATCTATCAATTTAAGTGGCACATCCATGTGAGGCGGCGCATATGTGATATAGAATGTGTTAGGCGGTGCATATGCCAATTGTAGCGGCACTTCTGTGAAGAAACGACACTTTTACCACATGTAGTGGCGCATTTTCTTTGAGATAGCAAATTACTTAGCAAAATTTGACTCGATGAGTGTCCTGTTTGATGCGGTGATCGATGAGCTATCTTCGAGATTGTAGGAATCTAGTCAAGAGATGTAGTGTGCTGTTTTGATCAATTTGAAATGCTAAGATTAGTTGACATAGTTCAGTAGATATGTTGAGTATGGTATATGCGGCTTTAGACTAACACTTTGCTTTGCATGCTTGCAGAAGGAGATATGAGACACATTGCAGTCTAGGGAGACATTCCCTATGCCTTTATTGTAGAGATACATGCTCACAGAGATGGATAGAGAGGCACTTGGTGCCATGGGTTTGGATTATGGTGCTTCATGCCTGAGGTGCGGGTGAACCGAGGACTATTGATAGCTGCCATGGAGAGATTCCACAGTGAGGATGGGACTTTCCACTTTCTAACTGGAGAGATGACCGTGACACTGGAGGACATCTACAGGATACTGCACTTACTCGTTGTTGGTGAGTTGGTAGAGTATGATGCACAGTGGGATGCAGGACTTGCCGAGTGCAGGTGAGTGTTTGATGACCCCGAGCTGGTTAGACAAGTCATCCCGTGGCATGACATATACGACTATTATGACTACTTCCCTGGGATTATGGCTGGGTTGATCAGAGGCGTTGTATGCCTTGACATGAGATTGCATGGGTTCCCCATTGGATGGGGCAGGATTATGGAGTGAATGCTGACTGAGGGCACCTGATATGCATGGGGAGTCTATGTACTAGCCCACCTGTACCATGACATGCACCAGGTGGTGTATCACCGTAGCACGAGTCTATCGGCTGGGGTATTGCTGCTACAGTTTTGGCTGTGGGAGCACATAGCGGTGACGAGGCTGATATGTGTGTTTGCGAGGCAGAGAGGGGAGCCATACAGTTATGGCTATGCAGGAGTGATTTCCCAACACAGGCTGGGGAAGTTGGAGTATTGGAGGCACACTTTGGATGGGGTAGATGTGGTCGTCTGGTGACCATATCTGGATTGCGAGCCCTGGGATGATGAGGGAGATGAGTTGCCATACTGCTTTCAGATGAGGTGGTTGATAGGCTGGACATGACACATTTTGGAGAGGTAGATGGTGGGCTGAGTGCTGTGACAGTTTGGGAGGAGGCAGGGTATGCCACAGGGATAGGCATTGTTCACGCAGACACATGCAGAGAGGGTCCGATGGGGACTGATGGCTTCGTATGAGGAGGCTTTGGCAGAGTTTCAGTAGACTCCTTATGTGGCCTGGGACATGAGGATAGAGATAGCAGATGCCGGGATGACACAGGATTATGAGGATTGGTTGGCGGCAGATCCCTTCCCGAGATACTTAGGACCTGGCATGCCGGTGCCTCATATTGATGAGGCTGGTTCAAAGGAGGAGGGACAGGTTGGCCTAGGTTGGAGGGGAGGTAGAGGAGGACGGGGTCAGGGAGGATGGGGTGGTGGAGATGGAGATAGGCTGAGACAACGGCAGAGGGTAGCCTGGGCAGAGCAGGTAGTGCCAGGATAGGTTGTGCAGCAGTAGATACCGCAACAGGCGCAGATGCCGCCACCCCAACAGGTACCACATCAGCAGGTGCCCCAGCCATAGGGGCTAGGACAGGCAGAGGCAACACAGGGGCTAGTGTAGGGAGATGCACATGAGAGGGCTATAGCTAGCCTAAGGGGACAGGTGAGAGAGCTGCGGGCATAGCTGAGGAGGGCCGATGGCTGGCGGGAGACAGATGTAGCAGTGATTGCTAGGCTAACCCGCGAGAGGGATATGGAAGACGCACGGGTGCATGTTATCCGTGTGGAGTGGGACACTGCAGTAGTAGCCATGGGGTTAGATGCAGCTAGCTCCTTTTTGGTTGGGCAGGTGTAGTAGGCACAGGCACAGGTAGGCCAGTTATAGACACAGCTGGCACAGGTGCAGGTAGAGCTTTCCAGAGCATAGTCACAGGTATAGTATTACCGAGGCTTGTATCATGGGGCAGTGTCAGCGAGTTAGAGGGCTCCAAGTTTTAGGAGTCAGTCAGTGGCTACTCATAGAGTAGGTCCATCTCAGTCAGGGGCTTCCATGATGGGTCCTCAGCATTCAGGAGCTGGCAGTGGTGGCCCACAGTAGCATGGGTAGACTTGTACCAGATTGTGTACTTTTTTGGGACATATATCACCATCCTTTTGGATGTATATTGTATACGACATTTTGATTTAGAGATAGTGATGATGATATTGTACATTTGGACTTCTTTTTATGATGTTATATATGATGATGCAGCTTTATGATCTATTGCATATGTTATGAGATGATGATTTACTTCTATTGTATGATGCAATGTACGTGCATACTTAGATGTTCTATCTGATGCCATATGAGATGCTTTTGATATGATTCTATGTGATGTCTATATGATCTAATGCTTCAAATGTATGTAAATGCAACATGAGTACTATGTGATTATGCAGCTTTGTATATGATGCACTTAGCTATGTTTTTGATTTTCTTTGCTTGATGATGTGATATGACGATGATGTATGGATGATCTAATGCATGGTGTTATGTATGCAACTGACTCAATCATGTTCATGACTAGTTCTAAATGTGATATGATATGCACCTATATGCTATGTTTGTGTGATGTCCAAATGTACTCTATCGACACAAGAATAATAAGATGATAGATAGAAGAATGGTTTTGACAAAATGACTTAGAAAATTCATTTGATATGTGTAACTCTGCATAGTTCGGGTAATGAGGATTGTATGGGATATGGATGCATGAATGTGTATATGGATATAGGATGAATGTCTTACTTTTAGAGTGTTTTATTTCATCATTGGGCAATTTATTTTTGGTACCTTTTCTGAAATGTTGTAAGTAAATACAAGCATCTAGGTATGATTGAACCGAGATGACCTGAGTACTACTTACATGGATTGTGATGTGGCAAGTAAATACAAGCATCTAGTCAAAATTGAATCTAGATGACCTGAGTACATCTTGCGTTTCAACAAACAAGGATTGCCCCCATTCATGTTAGACCTTTGATGTCTTCGATGATCTTTTGCCAATCATGTCCTGACACAAGGTGTCACATTACTAAAGTGGAATCCATAGATAGTAAATAAAGAAAATAATCATGCCCCCATCATAGCATGTCTAGCATTTGGCATCATTGAGTAGCATAGGAGGATGTGATAACAAAAATCAAGACATTGTAACCTAACCATGATTTCCAACCGTAAAACATTCTTGCATTTATATGTGTTCATTTCTTGCTGTAATTTGTATAAAATCATTTAGAAGGCCTTGGGTATTTTGTCTTGTGTTTGAATAGGTTAAGCTGTTCATAGTCAAGATTCCTACTTGAAGTGTGGGTTTTGTTTGCACCTGTTTGCTTGGTGAGAAGATTGCACAATCCTTATTGAGGAGACGGGCCCTAAGGGACTAACCTAGTGCCTCGGGGGCGCATTACTAAATGGCCTTGCCTACGTGATGACGCAGAGGCAACGTAGTTCGGGGTAAACCCTAATGGACCATGGATGGACTAGAAGAAAGATGACAAGAAAGAAGACAAGAAATGGGATGAATGGGACCATGAGAGCCTTGGGGGTACATTAGAATAATGGCCTTGCCTATGTGACAGCGCAGAGGCAACGTAGTTCACAGACTTGGACCATGGATATTGATGAGAGACACTATGGCAGGCTCACATTGAGGAGACGATATGGGTCAAAACCTTGGTTGACAAGGCCATAAGGAGAAGATCAAGCCATGATAGGTAACTGTCAAGTGTGCATTGTGGGACAGATATAGGTTGAATGGGAAATGAGCTAAGGGGGAATGGACTCAAGGTGATTGGATTCCCAGAGATGGAGAAGGTGGTTTATCACAAGTAATGCTTGTTTACAAGGTTTTCATCACTTGCTTTTATTTGCACAGGAAGCTAGAAAGTAAACATGATACCTGTTTGCCAGGTTTTCATCATGATACCTATCCAAGGTGCCTGTTTGCTAGGTTTTAACCAAAGGATGATTTTTTTGTAAGTTTTCTCTTTTTCTAATTTTTTTTGTATTTTCTCTTTTCAACTTTTTTTGATTTTGATGTTTTTGATTATTTTGTGTTTTTGTGCCCCCTTGCATTAGGGTTCTCCTAGGTATAGAAGCAGTGAAGGTGCATGCTGTTGATTGGATCATCGAACAATTCACCCTATGAAGTGGCCAACTAATATGCCCCCAATCCGTAAGCAGCTACAATCACATAGGGCCCAAGCCAGTTAGGTTCAAACTTGCCTTTCTTTTCTTTGTCTTGTTGATTGCGAGGATTCTCTTTGAGAATGAGGTCCCCAACCTTAAAGCATCTTGGGCAAACCTTGTGGTTATAGCTTCTTGACATCATCTGTTGATATGCTTTGAGATGATCAAAGGCTTTCTGGCACCTTTCTTCTAGTAGCTCTAGTTCTTGTAACCTGGAGACTCGGTATTCTTCATCTGATATGAGACCTTTCAACGACCCCTGGAGGGACGGTAATTCGACTTCAATGGGGAGGATGGCTTCTAAACCATAGACAAGGGCGTAGGGTATAGCACCTGTGGGAGTGCGTATACTAGTTCTATAGGCCCACAGCGCGGGATTGAGTTGGACATGCCAGTTGCGGCCAGCCTCATTGACAGTTTTCTTTAGAATTTTTAGAATAGTTTTGTTCGATGCCTCAGCTTGGCCGTTACCTTGGGGGTAGTATGGAGTGGAGAAATGATGTTGGATTTTGAAATGCTCACAGAGTTCCTGGACATCCTAATTTTTGAATGGTCTTCCATTGTCCATTATGATGGATGAAGGAATGCCATATCTATAGATAATGTAATTCATAATGAAAGAGGAAATTTGTTTACCTGTGACGGTGGTTAGGGGAACGGCTTCAATCCACTTTGTGAAATACTCAGTGGCAGTTATGATGAATTTGTGGCTGTTGGAAGAGGGTGGATGAATCTTTCCCACAAGGTCAAGTCCCCATTGGCAAAAGGGCCAGGGTGTTGTTAAAGGTCTCAACTCTTGAGCAGGTGCATGGATCAGGTTCCTATGTATTTGGCACTATTTGCACTTTTTGACAAACTGATATGAATCCATGTCCATGTTTGGCTAGTAATAACCCAGACGCATGAGTTTCTTGGCTAAGGAAGGACTGATGGAGTGTGTTTCGCAGATCCCTTCGTGTACATCTCACAAGGTAGTTATGGATTCTTCTTGTTCTAAACAACGAAGCAAAGTACCATCCAGACCACGTCGGTAAAGGGTATTAGCTATGATGGTATAGCAAGAGGTTTGTCAGATGAAAGTTTGTTTTTGGTTGGAAGAGAGGTCAGGTGGGAGAATGTTGTCCTTGAGGTAAGTGTAAGTCTTACCGTACCAAGGTGAATCAGATCCAACTAGGAGGCAGATGGAATGGGTCTCAAGGAGATCATAAGCTGGTTGTCAGATGGTTTCCACTAAGAACTCATACCATGACTCATATTCAAGTATTTCTAGAAGAGAGGCTATGGTAGCCATTGCATCTACTACTTTGTTCTCTATGCTGGGTATTTGCTTGAAGGAGATGGTCCCAAAGTGTTATTTGAAGTCATCGACCATCCGTTTGTATGGGATGAGCTTCTCATCTTTGGTTTGATACTCATTGTTGACCTGATTTATGATAAGCTGAGAATCACCGTAGACATATAGTGCTTGGATTTTCTGCTCAGTGGCCACCTTGAGACCAATTACCAAGGCTTCATATTCTGCTATGTTGTTTGTGCATGGAAATAACAACTGGTAGGACTTCAGAATTGTGTCGCCTTAGGGGGTGATAAATAGGATACCTGCCCCCGATCCATGGTTGGTGTAAGACCCGTCAAAGTAGAGTTTCCAAGGAGATGTGGATAGAGTGAATACTCATCAGGAAGCTCAAACTGCATTGGTGAGGTGTCTTGTAATGGTGCATCGGCTAGTTGGTCAGCTATGATTTGTCCCTTGATGGCTTTTCTGTCCACATATTCTATGTCATATTCACTGAGAAGCATTACCCACTTTGCTAGTCGACCTGTGAGAGCTACTTTGTTGAGGAGATACTTCAGTGGGTCGATTTTGGCAATGAGTTTGACAGGATGTGCTAGCATGTAATGTCAGATTTTTTGTGAAGCAAAAACCATTGCAAGGCATGATCTTTCTACTTGTGAGTATTGCAACTCATAGCCCACTAAGGTTTGACAGATGTAGTATACAGCTCTCTCCTTGTTCTCATAATCTTGCTACACTAGAAGAGCTCCAAGAGTAGTGGGTGTAGAAAATATGTAGAAAATTAAAGGTTTTCCTTGGATCAGAGGCATGAGTATGGGTGGATTCATAAGGTACTCTTTTAGCTTGTTGAATGCCTCTTCACATTGCTCATCCCATTTAAATGGAATGTTCTTATGCAGGAGGTGGCTGAAAGGTTGGCACTTGTCTGCCAGCTGTGATATGAACTTGCAGATGGCCTACAGCTTGCCCTGTAGGGATCTCAAATGAGTTAGAGTCTTGGGCAGTGGCATGTCCATTATAGCTTTGACCTTGGCAGGGTCAACCTCTATTCTATTTTTTGACACGATGAAGCCTAGCAGCTTGCCTGAAGTTACCCCAAACACACATTTCTTTAGGTTCAGTTTGACTTGGAATTGGTCCAATCATTGAAAGACTTTTTCTAGGGCATCCAGGTGTGAGTCCCTTGTGAGAGATTTTGCTAAGATATCGTCAACATAGTCCTCCATAGTTACATGCATCATGTCATGGAATATAGTTGTCATAGCCCGCTGATATGTAGCACCTGCATTTTTCAGCCCAAATGGCATGACATTCCAGCAAAAGGTACCCCATGGGCAAGTAAAAGTTGTTTTGTGTTGGTCCTCTAGTGCTATTTTGATTTGATTATACCCTAAGAATCCATCCATGAGTGATAGTATTGTATGTCCTACAGTTAGGTTGACTATGATATCAATGTTTGGCAATGGAAAGTCATCCTTGCGGCATGCTTTGTTTAAGTCTCAAAAATCATTGCATAGTCAAACTCGGCCATCTGGTTTAGACACTGGCACAATGTTGGATATCCATTCTGGGTAATCTATGGCTCTGATGAACCCCACATCTAACAATTTTTTGAGTTCTTCTTTGACCAAAAGTACTATGTGAGGATGCATTTTTCTCAGCTTCTGCTTTACTGGTTTTACTCCTGGATCCAATGGAAAATGATGTAGAATTAGGTTTGGGTCTAAACCTAGCATGTCTGCATATGACCAAGCAAAGCTGCCTCTCTTCTTCTTAAAGAATGGTACAAACCTGGTTTTCTCTGGTGGTGTGAGAGATTTGGCAAAGTGGATAATCTTGGGCTATTCTTCGGTTCCAATATTCACGGGCTCTGTCGGCTCCACCACAATTTGTGACCTTTCTTGGTACATATCACTAGGGAGAGTGTCAAGCATTCCATCGTCAGGTGCCACAGTTGGGTTTTCACCATCAGATGCGTCCTTTCTTTTTACTATTTTGTGATCTGACACTGCCACAAGGCAATTTTCACTATCAGATCCATTTTTGATCTTGATGTTTTTGCGATTGGAAGGCTTGGCACCCTCCCTGAAGTAAGCCACGGTATTCAGTTCGATAGAAAAACTAGCTTTATGATCTCCCTTTGGTAAGTGGTCCCTAATTTCCATATAATCAATGTAAGCATCATCATTCTGGAACATATCTAATTGGGGGATTCCTTGCAGATCCCAGTCAATAAGCTCAGGGTGCAAGAGGGGAAGGGAGTCAGATGAGAGACCTGATTCATTGATGGTGTGAATGGAAATGTTAGAAGCATTGGTGGGGGTAGTGTTTAGGGTGGTACTTTCTTCCAAGTTGTTTATTGCAATGGAATCTAAACTTTCCTCGAAAGCCATAATCTCAGGGGTGGGCGAATCAGACTCCAGTGGTCTGTTTCATTGCATTTGTCCCTCATGATAGGGGCTAAGAGTTTGGATGGTGTCAACTTTGTTGTCATCTTAGGAGTACTCTGTTAGCTCATCCCACTCATACTCATTTGAATTCATGTCGCTGTCCACTTGGAGTGTTTGGATTGTTTCCATAAGACAGGCATTTTCCTTGGCTTTACCCTTGCCTTTGTATCTTAGGCGAGTTGTGTTTCTAGATGATGAAGATGAAGAAGGTTGAATGGGTTCAATAATTCCTTCTTTTCTGAGGCCGATGGGGCCCTGTCCTCCATACCCCATTCTATACAGAATAGTCTCACCTTGCCCATAGAGTTCTGTTGGAAGTTTAGGCGGGGCTTGGGGTGTGTTTTCTTCTTCAGCATAAAGCCATTGCAGGAGATCTCATTCCTTTGATTCATCAGATAAGGTCCCCCATTTTACAAAGGGAGTTACGGGGGTTTCAGGAGGAGCAGATGGCTTTGGAAAATGTCTTGGTTGGCCAAAAGATTTAGGAGATAAAGGCAAGGTGGCAAGATTGAGACTGTGCTCAATTGAGTATTCTCCCACTCTAGTTTCTTTTATGGTAACCTTCTGGGATTTGGGTCTTGAGGAAGAAGCTTCAGCGATATGGTCCTATTGCAGGGTAGGGGAAATGTATGCTCTGTTGTTGGGTATGACACATTCAGGTTTTGCACAGAAAGAATTGCAGTATTGGTAGGGGTCGGGGTCGCCTTGAATGGTGACCTGCTTGCCATTGTGCAGGAACTTAACGCATTGATGATAGGTTGAGGGGACAGCCTTCATGGCGTGGATCCATGGTCTCCCTAGTAGGATATTATAAGCAAGCTCCTAATCAAGGACTTGGCACACCATGTCTTTTATTACCAGTCCCACTTGAATGGGTAGGACAACTGTTCCCTTTTCTGATTCTTTCTTCCTCGTCATATGCTTTGATGGTAATTTTCCTCCTTGGATCAACTGCTTGTTCTGAGAACCCCAATGCAAGGACTAGCTTCAATGTGCAAATATTTAAACCAGCACCCCCATCAATGAGAACCCTCTTGATGCGGTGCTTGTGTATGAATATGACAATGTGCAGAGGGGTGTTGTGGGGTTGAGATACAGAAAGGTCATCCTGCTCAATAAACGATATGGAATTGGATGATGTCAGATTGCCTACCATGGTCTGGAACTTCTCTTGAGCCAAGTTAGTGGGGACAGTGGTTTCCACTAAGGCTTTCTCAAGAATCTCCTTATAAGAAGGAGATAGACGCAATAGCTCCAAAATGGAAATGTGAGTTGGAGTTTTCTGTAACTGGTCGATGACATTGTATTGACAGAAGGTGGATGGAGATGGTGATGACCTCAGAGGAATGGTATTGAGCATGACTTTACCACTGTGGGTAATTATACTACAACCAGTTCTGTTAGGTCCTAGTTGTTGGTTGGGTGAGATGATATTGACCTGTGGGATGTGCTCAGAAATGTAGTTTATGGTGTAGTCAAATGGAACACTTGCATAGTTAGCATTACTAGTCCCACTGTTCTGATTTGACCGGTTGCAATTATTGTTTTGTCATTGTTGTTGTTGTTGTTGTTGTTGTTGTGGTTGTTATATGGCCTGTTATGATTCAGAAGTGGATCCCTGTAGGCCACATGAGTTTCATTGGAGGTATGCTGTTGTGTCCCTCCTTGATTCTAATCCAGTATATCTTGTATGACATTTTTGAGGCGGATGCAGTTGTTAGTTGTATGCCCCCTTCCTCAATGATATTCATAATAGTCTGTGTCCTTCCAGTAGGGAGGTTTGACTATAGGCTCGTAATCACTTGTTGGCGGTAGAGAAATTTTGTTGTTAGCCAACAACTTCCTTAGTGTAGATTCTTGAGACTCACCCAATGGTGTGAATTTTCTCCTTGGATTTGAACTAAACCAAGGTCTAGGCTCCCGAGAGGGTGGCTTGTTGAGTGTATCATTGTTTGTTTCTCCCCTAAGAGTGAATATGGGTTGTTGTTTGGGAGCTGCCGCCTTGGCATCAACTACCCCGTCGTTGACCACATTCTTGTTCTTGGTCCAAAACTTAGATTTATCCATTGTGTAATTGGAATTAGGTGTGTCCTTGTATGGCTTGATAGCTCCTTTAGTGATCATAGCCTTTTCGATGAATAAGCCCATTTTGATGACTTTTGAGAATGATGTAGGGCATTGTATCCGAATTTGATAGCTAAGATCAGTATTCAGATTATGGACAAACATTTCCAATAGTTGCTTCTCAGGTATATCATAAGAACACTTGCTAGCTAATTGTCTCCATCATTGCAAGAAGGTGGCGAATGACTCACCACTCTTTTGTTTGGTGTTGCATAGATCTAGCATGAATACCTCATGTTCGTTATTATAAGAGAAGTGCATTATAAATTTATTGACAAGTTTATCAAAAGTTCTAATTCCTGGTGGGAGACGTGAGAACCATTCCATAGCTTGACCACCTAAAGATCTTGGGAATAGTCTCATCAAGTAGGTCTCGCTATGAGCTACTTCTAAACATGCTACATTGAATTCTCGGATATGATCTCTAGGGTCCCCCTTCCCTTTATATTTGTCAAATTTTGGAACCTCGAATCTGTAGGGGAATGGTCTCATGTCTAGACTTTTGTCAAAAGGGTACGGAGCTATGTCTTCCAAGGAGTAGTTCTTGGTACTTGTACCAGTCTTAAGGTTAGATATTTGTTGTGTGAGGCTCTCAAGTTGCTTCCTCATTTCTTCCATGGGTACATTTTGATCCATGGGTCTCTTTCCTCTATCATTTGCATGGGGGACTGTGTCATTTGTACCCCTCTCATGATCATTCTCTACATTTTCCATGATTGTACTTATATCAAAGTCTGCAGGGAGTTTAATTCTGAGACTAGCAAGATGATGGAAGTATTTATGGGGGTCTTCAAAGAGCACCTTCTCTATTAGGCATTGGAATTTTCTATCTTGGATGTTTGCCTCATATTCTTCACGAGAAATTTCTTCGTCATTATCATGTGGTGTGACGATGCGAGTGGATGAGCCGGCCATTTCTAGTTGCTTTTTGTACTAGGATCGAGTAAGGACCATGCAAGGTGATGTGGGATGAAGTGGACTAGGATTAGAAATTTTGGCCAGGTGCCGACTGAGACTATTGTGAATGGGATACCTAGGACAAGACTTGGACAAAGGATTTTCTCACTCAATGACTTCAAGTAAGACGGTTGACACAAGACATTAACCACTAGTAAGGGTAGTCGATACCAGTCTTACTGTGTAGGGCCTAGTCGTTCAACAAGACTACTAGCAAAGGTACTGTGACCTACTAGGCTTACGTGAATTCACTAATGAAACGAAGAAAGGACCTATGTCGAACCGGTATGGGATAGACTGATTGTGGGACAAGAAGCATTTGAATAGAAAGTGAATGAGACGATGGATGAAAGAGAGAGACTTTGGGTAAGACGGATGAAGACTGACTGCAAGGTTAAATCTGACCTTGGAATATGAAGCTAGGCTAAAATGGGTGCTCCAAATAGGTAAAAATATCTCCTCAAGAATAGTGCAAATGCTCACTGTCGTGTATGCACAGAAACAAATGCGCAGTAGAAATGGGTATATGCATAGGAAGTCACAATGTATGCACAGCACTGGTGAAGAACGTATGTGTAGCAACCATCTGTAAATGTGCAGCAAGTATGTAAATGCGCAGCAAGTATGTAAATGCACAGTAAGTCTGTATGTATGCGCAGTAAGTTGCTACAAATGCGCAGCAGAAAGAGGTAAATGCGAAGCTCTATTTTTTTGCAAAATTTTGAGTTTTTTAATTTTTTTTGGTATTCTTGGCTAGAAAAAGGCCTTCTTGATCTGATTTTGTGAATTAATAATAAGAAAACATAGCAAGCACAAAGAATATTTTATAGTTTTTCATTATTTTTGTAGTTTTCTAACTCTATTTTGGACTAAACTGAACAAAAGCAAGCACAAAGATCCTAGGTGAGAAATGGATTATAAGGGATTTGGGCCACTAGAACAAGAGGTATTTAATGTGGGCAACCATTCAAGTGGTTACACATGTGGTGGCACTACTCTCCGTTGTGGAGTCTCCCAGCCTCAAAGGGTTGCGCCTGAGAGGGTTTTGGGGGAGGTTGGCCGTCGGTGTAACATAGCAGCACTTGTTGCAGGAAGTTTTCACCTCAAGCACAATTTATTTTAAGTGGCTTGGTAGGGCTTGGCTTTAGCCTGTTACCACTCAGGGTCGTTCCCACTTGGACAAGCGTGCATCCAAGGGCAGGCCCCTCCTAAAGGTTAAACAAATAGAATGACAAGTATGGTACTCTAATCATCCAGAAGAGGGGAGAGCATAAGCCTATTGTCATTCGTCAAGCACAGAATACACTGATTAATCCAACCCAGTTAAAAGTGAAAAACTAAATGAGCTAATCTACTTGGGCAAGCACAGAACTTTGAAGTGATTTTAGCAATATAGCATTGGTTCAGTTTTAACCCCAGAAGTCAATGGTGAGTTCAGTTTTAAATCCACGTAGCACAAGATATTAACTTTGAAGTTTTGGTCTCACAAGATAGCAGTAGTTCATTTTAACCTCAAGATCAATGGTGAGTTTAGTTTTAAATCTGCATAGCACGAGATAGTTAACTTTGAAGTTTTAGTCTCATGAGATAGCAATAGTTCATTTTAACCTCAAGATCAATGGTGAGTTTAGTTTTAATTGTAGATAGCAATAACTTGGAAGGTGTTGCAATGCAAGAAAGAAATAATCCAGTTACTTTCTCCCTAATTAGAGCTAGATGAGGATTTGAATGAACATCAGTTTTACTATCCCTTAGAAAGTGAAGTGTGAACTATTTAAATGCAACTACATGGAAATAAACCCAAACCTATCCTGCAAAACCCTCCAGCAAACACCTACGAAAAGGTTAGCATTATCAAATTCTCCTAGAAAAGTACTAAAACCTTAGTTTATTACAAAAGTGCAGCTTCAGTGATTAAATGCGCAGAAATAATCAACAGAAGTGCAGCAATAATGAATGCGCCATAACAGTACACGTATGTGTAGCGTAAAAGAATAAATGTGTAGTAATAGTGAATGTGCCATAACAGTGCTCAAAAGCACGGCACAAATGAATAGATGCGCTAGAATTATGAATGCGTAGTAACAGTGGTCAAAAATGCAGCAAAAATGAACATATGCACAATAATGACAGAAGCGCCATAACAGTGCGCAAAAGTGCAGTAAGAATACATAGAAGCGCAGAAAGAATAGAAGTGCCACAGAAATGGGTATATGTGTCGTAGAAATGTTCAAATGCACCAAAGTAACCTGTGCATGCCTATGCATGACCAGTATGGAACCTACCTTCAAAAAAAGCTCAGATTTTGATGAGATAAAGGGGCAAAGGCCCCACGGTGGGCACCAAAAATGTTAGGGTAAAATGTGGATTAATCAAATGAATAATGTAAAACCCAAACATCAACAGAATAATGAAAACAAGAAAGATTCAATGAAATGAAGAAATGAACAATATAGTGCAAACCTTCCCCATTTCGAAGCTTATGTTGTTCGCCTATTACAATCATCCTTTGCTGATGAAGTAGGCCCTCAGAGAGTGCACTCTTTTAGCTGTTTGTAGGAAGTCAATAGTAAATGGCTGTGATAATGAGTATACCAAGAAGATGAGCTTCAAAGCAATAATGGTGATCTCAAGCAAGTAATATTGGGGTGCCAAAGGCATGTGGGTGGATTTCTGCAGAGTAACAATATGAATAGCCTAGGTGATTAGAATGGGAGGATGAGGCTTTTTTTATAGACTC
Organism: Cunninghamia lanceolata; assembly: GCA_027924645.1. NCBI lineage: Eukaryota > Viridiplantae > Streptophyta > Pinopsida > Cupressales > Cupressaceae > Cunninghamia > Cunninghamia lanceolata. The sequence continues at coordinate 15,400,921 of BSBN01001048.1, forward strand.
AGAAGAATGAGAATAATGGTTGAGAGGAGATATGAAGATCAATGGCTGAGAATGGTTAAGGAATGTGCAACTAGTAGAAATATGACAAGTGTCTCAGCTCCATCATGAAAGAGAGGACTTGACAACATTGATTGGAGAGTTAACTCCTTTAACTGATCAGTTAACAAACTTGATTAGTCAGTTGGAAGAATGGATTATGGGATTGACTGAATTGATTGAGGGATTAACTCAATTGACTGGTTAGTTAACACTTTTGATTGATTAGTTAACTAACTTCTAATTCGAGAAGAAATAGGCCATGTGGGTGAGGGGGAAAATAGGTACTTAAATATTTAACATATTTAATTACATGTGCAACCCGATGAGGTGGACAAGGTGAGGTGGAAAGATGATGTGGAAAGATGAGGTGTAAGTGTGAGGTGGATTTTTGGAATTAGAACTTAGGATAGAGGAATTTATGATTAATTAAATAATGTAGGATTATTTAATTTTGTGAGACATTAGAAGAATTTAGGGATATTAATTAAATAAATTGAATTTATTTAATTATGGAATAGTGAATTGATTAAATAAATTTGGAATATTTATTTAATTGATAGAGGAATGGAATAAATATTTAGAATATTTATTTATTTGAATCATGTCATTTTTAGTCATATACAACTACTATTCAAGCTGCAGAGACCTCCCACATGACCTTGTATAGAGACAAAACTGAATCACCTCTGTTTTTCCTCACCATAAGAATGTTCAGTAAAAACCTGCATAATTGTTTAGTAGATTCAGAAGCATCTACAAATGTAATGCCCTTGTCTATATGCAATGCTTTAGGATTACATCCTACTAAATCTTTGAAGAAAGTCACTCAACTGGACAAAACAGAAGTAAGTGTAGTAGGAGAGTTAACTCATATCCACATGCAGCTTGCATCAGATCATAGGATCCAATATTATATTGACATTCAGGTAGTTGACATACCTGATACATATGGGATGCTGCTCAGCAAAGACTGGTCCAAAACTCTGAATGGATACATGTCTATAGATTTTAGTCACATGTGGTTACCCTGGAAGGGGATACCAAATTAGATACGAAGAGACGCAGAACCTAGAATGAAGTACATGATCACTGAATACAACAAAACTAATGAGATCATGTACGTAGATGTGGAACCTAGAGTTTATTCCATAAGACCTCAGACTGTCAGGATCGAAGAGATCCTGATGTATGATGTTCATCATCATCATCATCATGATCCTTTAGGTGATGAAGTAATTGTAGAATCTAATAGTAACCCTGAGAATGAAAATGAGATGGATCACTTCAGGAATTTTGAAAGGCACTTATCCAAGCAGATAAAGCGATGTAGATTATTGAATATACCTACTAATGATGTTTTAATTGATGGTTGGTGTAGATTACATAATGAGTCACATTCAGAGAAGACTTGTGAAGCATGTATAGATATGATAGAGCTAGAACAAGCTTGTAGTCATGTATCAGCATCATCATCATCATTAGAGGTAAGTTCATCAGATAGTGATAATGATAGTGATTCTGATTGTTGTTTATTTCTTGCAGGAATGCAGGAAGGTACATGTCAGGATGAAAGTCATGATCAAATCACAGAAGAAATGTTAGTATGTAACCAGAGTAATAATAAGATAAAAAAGAGAATCACCCCTAGGAGTGATTGCTTTATGGAATCAGATTACGAGCTACCAGATGAAGATAGAGGTAGCAACTTGACAAGATTTGAAGAATTTTTGAACAAAGAGTTTCAGAAGATGATACAGCAGCAAAGACTTCCATAGGATGTCTTGATTGAAGGCTGGTGCAGGTTGCATGAGGCACCTCACTCAGAAACTACTTGCTCACTATGTTTACATATCTTGAAGAAACATACATTGTCTACTCCAGAGGATCATCCTGCTGGTGATGAAAAGAAAGAAGAATCATTAGCTTCATAAAAGAAAGGAAAGATGAAGTCTAAAAATTTTGAAATACCCAAGTTAAAGTGGATATCAAGTGGAGCAGCTGCCAGAGCTGCAGAGAAGAAAGAAAGTTCAAGTAAACCTTTGGCTGAAGATAAGTCATGGATCCTATGATTTGATGGATCCAGATCCAAACAAGGTGCTGGGGTAGGGATAGACCTAATCAATCCATCAGGAAAGTCCTACTTAGCAGCTTACAGACTACAGTTCCCCTATACTAACAATGTAACAGAGTATGAAGCTCTGATTCATGGGATACTGTTTGCCCTCAAGAAGAAAGTAAAAATTTTGCATGTCTATGGAGACTTAGAATTAGTAGTCAGACAAGTGAGAGGAATTTACTCTTGTAATTATAAAAAGCTGTCTAATTATAGACACAGGGTGTGGGACCTGATTGAAGACTTTGATGCATTTAATATCACCCACATAGCTAGAGAATAGAACCATAGGGTAGATGCTTTAGCTTAGGCTACTAGTACATTGGAGCCACTATCTATTTTTGGTTTAAAAAGATTTTCAGTAGAGCTGATATCGGTACCTTCTATGCCTGACAATGTGACCAACCTCCAAGTATTCGACGATGATCAACATATCTTAGATTTCATCTCCAACAAGGATATATTTGATGCTTAGATTATAGATGAGAATAATATAGAAGATCATGTTTCAGAAGAGGAAGAAATCTTAGAGTTGCCCAGCAATAAGATTCCAAAAGGAATGATAGAGCTAGAGAGAGCCTTTGATCTGGACAACATGTTGAAATAGAAAGATCTTCCAAAAGCTAATGGAGGACAATATTCTCAAGTTAATATTAGACAGAATGATGAAAAGAAAAATGTCCTAATAGGGAAGGTTTGCATAGAAGAAGAGTTAGAAGGAATCACCCAGGCTCTTAAAGATTATATACATGTCATAGCATGGACCTATGATGAACTAAAGACATATGACACATCAATCATTACACACACCATAACCCTCAAGGCAGATGCTAAGCCTTTCAGACAGAAGCAAAGGCTTGTTAATGCTTTTCTAGAACCAATTATTTTTTAGAAGGTTAAGAAACTGTTAAATGCCAGGATCATATTTCCTATGAGGCACTCGACCTGGGTAGCAAATCTGGTCCCAGTGAGAAAGAAGAATGGAGACATCAGACTATGTGTGGACTTCAAGAATTTGAACAAAGCGTTTGAGAAGGATAATTATCCTTTACCTTCCTTAGATGAGGTCCTACAAATTGTAAATGGTGCTAAAATGATGTCATTACTGGATGGTTTCTCAGGCTACAATCAGGTAATGGTGGATAAGATAGACAGATTAAAAATTTCCTTCACCACAAAGTGGGGGATATTGCCTACAGATGCATGCTGTTTGGGCTGATAAATGTTGGAGCAACATTCCAGCAAGCAATGGACATAGCCTTCAGAGGCTTAATAGGAAAGTGTATAGTCATATACATGGATAACTTAATAGTGTTCTCTAAAGAAAGAGGAAACCATGTAGCAAATCTCAGAAATGTGCTTAAAAAATGTAAAGAATATGGGATATCTTTGAACCCTAAGAAATGCATATTTGGGGTGACAACAGAAAAGTTACTAAGCCACCTAATTACTGAAGATGGGATTATCATATATCTTGACAGGGTGGAATCAATTATGAAAATATAGCTCCCTGCAAGCAAAAAAGAGCTCAACTCTTACTTTGGTAAGATCAATTTTGTTAGGAAGTTTATCACTGGCTTTGCAAAAATTGTTAGACCTTTAAATGCCATGCTCAAGAAGGATGCAAAGATTGAGTGGACACCAGAGGCTAGATCTACTTTTGAAGACATTAAAAAAGCTATATCTGATGCTCCAGTCCTGATCAGTCCAGACTACACTAGTGATTTCTACATTTATTCATTTGCTTCAGAGCATACCTCTACAGCAGTGCTGACACAAAGAAATGAAGAAAAGGAGGAGAAGCCCATAGCCTCATGAGTTGCCCTTTCAAAGATGTAGAATTAAGATACATGGATGTAGAAAGGCAGGCACTTGCCTTGGTCAAAGTAGTAAAGAAATTCAGACATTATATACTGAGAAGTAAAGTGGTTGCTGTGGTCCTAGATGCAGCAGTGAAGATGTTACTAATGGAGAGTGAGCTAGGTGAGAAAAGGGCTAAGTGGATCATTGTATTACAAGAATATGACATGGACATCACACCCATGAAACTGGTAAGAGGACAGGCTTTAAGCCAAATGATATCAGAGATTGATCCCAATATTATGAGTCAGCAATATGTAATCAATGGTAAGGATAATGGAGAGTGGTACTTAGACATTAGGCACATCCTGATTACTAGAAGATGTCCACCAAGATTGCAGGCTTCACAAAGGAGAGCCCTAAAAATAAGGTCATAAAAGTATATGATGAAAGGGGGAGTCCTTTTCAAGAAAAATTATGAAGGAATATATCTAAGATGCCTAGAGAGGCCAAAAGCAGATAAAGTGTTATCAGAGCTACATGAAAAGTTTGGGACAACCCATGGGTCATCCTTGGCCACCACACATGCAATCCTTAGAGCAGGATACTACTGGCCCACAATTTTTAAGGATACTACTGAACATATTAAATGTTGTCATGTATGTCAGGTTGCTACTAATAGAGAGAGATATCTTGCTCAACCCTTGCTACCAGTGATGGAGATGCACCTATTTGCACAATGGGGTATGGACTTTATAGGACCAATCAATCCTCCATCATCATCAGGCCACAAGTATGTTTTAACGATTACTACTACTGTACCAGGTGGACTGAAGCTGTAAGCACCAAGACCTGCAATGCTGATGACGTCATCAGATTTCTGAAAAGCAATATAGTCACTAGGTATGGAGTTCCTTACGCCCTGGTGAGTGATAATGGTTCTACTTTTGCTTCAACTAAATTGTCAAGTTGGGCTTTTGATCATGGGATCATACTGAAGTTCTCATCTAATTATTATCGCCAAGGAAATGGATTGGCAGAATCCACCAATAAGAATTTGTTGAATATCATAAGAAAGTTAATAGAAAAGAACCCTAGGGAGTGGAACACACTTCTGAAATATGCCTTGTGGGTAGACAGAACCAAGAATAAGGCTGTATTAGGAAACTCACCTTTCCATTTAGTATATGGGGCAGATCCTATCCTCCCTATTAATCTAAAAATTCCTACCTTGCAGTTTGCACAAGAATACCTGGGCATAGACAATAAACAAGAAGTCAGGTTGCTTCAACTGATGCACCTGGAAGAGAAAAGAAGTTAGGCAATTGACCAGTTTGCCAAACATCAGGCTATTGTCAAATGCTGGTTTGACAAGAGGGCCAAGGTTAAAGCCTTCAGGATATCATATTTAGTCCTAATGTGGGACAAAGCCCATGAGAGGAAAGGAGACCATGGTAAGTTTGACAAATTATGGATAGGTCCCTCCCAAATTTCTGAGATATTAGGAGACAACACTTATAGGCTTAAGAACCTAACAGGTGAGGATATTCCATTGCCAGTTAATGTACAATTCCTCAAACATTACTTCCAAGCCTGAGTAGCTTCATGACAGTCATGTGTATTATAGTGTATATTTGTATAGTTGTTTGTACAGTTTGTTTTGTGTTTTGGTTTTTGTTTGCTTGTTGAGTTTTTGTTTTGGTTAGTCAAGATGATGCAGCTCATCATCATATAAAACAATTAAATTGTTAGGATTCAGGTGATGAGAACACATTTTTATATAGGTTATGACTCATTCTGAGAAGTATTCATGATCAGGTCTATGATATCCTTTCATCAAGGTGCCTTTTCTTGACCAAAGTGAATCTTTCACAATGACTCACCTAACAGCCTTAGATTTGTTGAATACACAAGTATAGGTGTTAAGTGAAAAATCCAAATGGACTCCTTTGCTACCAATACAATCTCCAACCTAATCAGCAAGTGACCATACCTTGCACACTGAGCTTACATGATGACATTAGATGTATATAGATCAAATATTAAAAAATCAAAAAAATCAAAAAGAATAAAAATTAGGCCATCTAAATAACTCTACCGGGGCTATAGATGCCTACTGGCAGTGGGGCTCTACTTAGGGAGATTGTATAGATAACCTTGCCGGGGCTATGGATGCCTACTGGCAGCAAGGCTCTATCCAGGTTGGCTATGAGGGATGATCTCCAACTATGTAGCTTAACACCAGTTACTCATGTTTTCAACTTGCTTTCAAGATGAAGATAATTAATCATTTGCACACACCTGATCCTTTGTTAGAATTGTTGCCATGATGAAACTTTATTATGCAGAAAGGTTATGATGCTTATACTTAGAAAAGGTTAGAATACTATATATGAATGTGATCACCTCACTTGGATCATTGGAATTTTATGTTTTCTTTGATGGCAAGTTGTTGTGTGGTTACACAACATGCCCCATTTTGACTTGGCAAAATAGGGACCAAACTTTCTGCCTGGCCTGGCTTGTGTTTTTTCTGCTTTCTGGTGGTCTGGTAAAAGTAAGTCATGCAAATGATCCTGCATAGAGAAGATGGGGTATGTCATCATCATGAGGTAAAATTGTTAAATTTCATATTTCTTATCAATAACCTCATGGCTGGAAAGAGTACAAAATTTCATGCAGGTTTGCCTTTTGGATCACCCTGATAGTCCTTAGGGAATGAAAGTTATGATGAGTCAAAGATCTGGTCAAACCTAATATTCTAAGGGGAGGATCATATTTCTTAACATCAGCCATGTTATAAAAGATCACCCCGATCCAATTTTATCACATGATAAATCATTTGGTCCAAAGATTTGGACATCAATTTTATGTGATAGTGGTATTTACCCGTCAAAGAGTGTAATATATTTTGCAAGGGTCATATTCCCAAATATCATCTAATATTTGAATATCATCCTATCACAAAAGATCACCCTGAACCAATATCATGATGACATCATCCAATCCTAATGGACAAAGAAGCATAACATAATGATGACATCATCATCCTTTTTACCTCGTGGAGGTATATTTCCAAACATGAGCCTTCCTACATAACATGACGATGACATCATAGTGCTACAATGATGAACCAAGTCAATATCATGATGACATCATCCTGATATTCCGATAGGAGGTCATTTTAGTGTAAACGATCATCATCTTAAAACATCACCTGACAGTTTTCAACATCACTTGATCTTTTCGATGTAAGTTTTTCCACTCAAAGGCAGATGATCATATTACACTAAGGGGGTCATATTCCCAAATATCACCCAATATTTGAATATCACCCTATCCTTCAGAGATCACCCCACTCCTTCTTCCGCCATGACATTAAATGTGCACAAATGCAGTAGGTGGTTCCCACCAATTATGAATGTGATACATACACCTGGCAAGATCTAGAATTTTCGTACAAAGAATCAATGGTTTTAATCAATTCATCTAGATTTTCCCTAATTTACCCTAAAGAGGAGGTTAAAAGTGAATTTAGAGTCATTTTACACTTACCTTGTGATAAAAATGAGTTTTTACGGAGCACTGAGCTTTCAAACCCTCATACAACTACTTGCGGATGCATAAAGCTTTGCAACAAAATAGGACACATGAGCATCACTGGTATTTCAATCCATTTCACATAATCATCAGCCTAATTAGGAGAATAAGCGTAATCAAGTAAGTAATTGAAACCCTCCTACTGTCATTTCTACATGTCCAGGTAGTATGATTTCTACTAGTTTGAAGCTTTCTTTTATGCATGTTGTGATGAAGTGATGATAAATGAGTATAATGTGCATCATGCCATGAGAATATATTGTTATATGCATGCATGGGAAATATGGTATGGTAAGACTAGTTCTATTTATTGCAGGAGATCATGGCTCATAAGAGGCTGAGCAAGTCCGAAGCCGAGTTCCTTAAACCCATGTTCACTCAACCTGAGGGTGTACAGTTTAAATACAGTGCCATCATAGACACACACCAAGGAAATACTAATTTGGCGACATGGTCAGCCAAGATGAGTGACAAGAAGAATAACAGCACCTTGTTGGATGCAGTTTTTGTGTCAGGAATGTGGAGTGCAGCCAGATTCCCTTACTCTATGGAAGCTTTGGAATTAATTATTGAATGTGCAAGGAACTATAACCCACAAACCAAAAAAGTAGAGAAACATGGGCAAGTTTATGCTAATCTGTCTATCAAGGGGATTGCAACCACTTTCAGTTTGCCAATGGGAAAGAAGGTTGCTAGCATGGATTTGAAGAAGTTAGAAACTGAATATGAAGGTAGCAAGCTACCAAGAAGAGAATGTGTCAATGGAGGGTAAAGAACAGTCCTTATACTACAGCAGCTAAACTACCAGTGCACATGTATAAATTTGATTTTGATGACAAGTACCAATATATGATAGCCTTACTCAGTACAGTGACAGGCCAGCCTGATGCTAGAAGTTTCAAAGATTGGATGTATGGGGTCATCCTGATGTGTGTTTATACAGAGAACAAGCCACTATGGGCAAAAATGATAAGTGATGCCCTACATGACCAGCTCATAAACCTAGGAGGCCTAGAATGTGCATTTTACATGACTTCATATGTGGTATATTCATGTGCCTACGAGGGTACATTTGTTGCACTCACAATAGTAGGAAAGATTGGTGGCACTACTAATGATGCCCACATATGGGATCATTATCCCCAGTTGCAAAGAGTAAATTACCTCCCCGATTACAAACTAGTGAATGATGTATTTTCCATGCATCTGGTCAGGACAATGGAGGAAGACAGGACTAAAAGACTGAGCATGGAAGCTCAAGAGGTTATTTATAGGCATGGTGCCTAGTTTATACAATATGCTACATTCTCCTATATTAGGATTGAGGGTTTTGTAGGACAGCCCCTCATGCTCCCTAGGTATCCCACTGATGCAGTAGTGTTAATGGAGTTCTTGAGGTAGATCTCCACAATACTGGACACATATAAAGCAAATAATAAGATTCCTCCAATATTGTTTCCAGTAACAATGGGCTGGTATATATGCCAGGATTCAAAGAATATTAAGAAGGCCATTGCTGGCCTAGACATGATAAAGTTGCAACAATTCCCGCTGGCAAGATCATATGATCCATATGGCACGATGCAGAAGATTATGGGGAAGTCCATCCATCAAAGGCATCTTGAAGACTTCTAGGCAGATTGTGAGGATGAAGCGGAGGCTAGAAGAAGAAGATACCAAAGGCTAACCCTCAACCAGATCAGGACCTTTGATTGCATCCCAGTGCCTGGGCAGTTAAAGAAAGATGATGGTAAGATCATGGCGGATGAGTATGAAGAGAAAAATATATATAATGATACTATCTCAACGCTTGACCTTACTCAACTTGAAGATGTTTCATTGGATCAATTTACAGGTAGGACCCTACAGGTAACCCAAGCTTGGGTGAATGAACAACTCAATGCATTGAAGAAGAGGGGATTTACCATTACAATAGACAATAAGAAAAAGAGACAATATATTCCTGATGAGGAATATGATGACTTCCTGATAGAAAAGAGGAAATCTAAGGGAGAAAGGTTGCCACCTCAGCAACAGCAAAGTAAGAAACCCCCTAAAGGCAAGAAAACTGATAATGAGCTTAAAGGGGTAATAGTTAAGAGAATAGTGGTAGCAGCTGAAGGTGCATCTACATTTTAACAGGCATCAACCTCATCAGTACCACCTCCTAAGGATAAACAAAATGCTAAAAACATCTAGAGGCTAGCTGTGGGAGTCACTGAGACATATGAGGAGGGTCAAGCCTCACATAAGCAAATGGAAGAAGAGGTTCCTCTTGATGAAGAACCTGAAGAGGAGGATTCTATGCCCCTCATTATAAAGAGAAAAGTAACTTAGGTGAAGGCCTCCACACCTAAGAAACCAAGAACATCTATGAGAGGTGAGATAAGACATGATCCTATAATGTTGAGGGGAGCAGGTAGTGAAGTGTTCAAAAAAGAATTGCAGCATGATGTACCACTTCCTACCATTGTTCAGCTCAAGACTAAACAAGCTAAAGAACAAAGGAAAGAAACCACTGGTGCCAGTCAAGGAGGTCATTTCTCATTAGATGAGACTATTGACCCATTAGATGATGAAGTGGTAGATAATGTTGCCTCCCAACAAATGGAGACTCTTGCTACTAGCACCTACATAACAACACAAGGAACACCATCAGTATATGCGGTAGTGTTAGAGGAGCTAAAGCAAGAAGAACAAGAAAAAGAAAAGAGCCCAGAAAGGGTAGCCCAAGAAATGGGGCTTGATACGTTGGTCGATTAGGTGACCAGCCTTGCAATTATTGATCTAGCATACAAGAAGGATGCAAGTCTTGAATATCAAGCATGTACACCTGATAAAGAGGAAAATATTGAGAAAGTGATGATGATAGAAATGGAAAGCCACACTTCAGATATGGGTCAGCAACGACAATATACATCTGCTAAACCCAAAATAGTGGAAGCACAGGAAAAGGGAAGAGAAGAAAAGGATGCATCAGTTAACCTTGCCCTAAAGATTCAAAAGGTAACTACTACAAGTGCGGAGCATATTACAACTCCAGATTAGATGGAGGTACCTAAGATAGTCACAATAACATCCACTGAAACAAATATGCCTCAAGATGAGGAAATATCCAAAGTGGATGAGATAGAAAAGGAGGTAGTGCATGATCATCATGTGGATGCATCGCAAGATTCTCCACCTTAAAAGGAGACTTCTCCAGAAAAAGAAATTCCTCAATAGGAGGAAATACCCCAAGATCACCCTCATGAAGAGCATCATGAGGAAGAAATAAGAAAATCACCATCTCCATCGAGAATCGATGCAGTTACTAGAGATCAAGGTGATCATCATGATGCTGATGGAAAACAAGGAGAAGGAGACAAAATTCCTCAATGGCTGGAGAAAGAGATAAACACAAAGTTAGGATTAGAGATCAGGAGTTTGATGTTTCAACTCTATTTTTAGAAACTCTAATGAAGCTAAAGAAGAAGGCCAGGTTAAGCTCGGCCACAAGAAGAGATCCTGCTACGGGCATATGGACCGCCCAGGTAACCCTTCCCATGGTAGACAAAGAGAAAGGCAAGATCACTCTGGAGGAATTCTAGCTTAGTACAATTGATTTGGGATTTTCCAATGAGGATCAGGAAGGGCTAGAAGGAAAAGATATAATTGATTCATTGACCCAAAGGGTGAAGAGGGAAAAAGGGAAAAACAAGCAGCATAAAGAGCACATTGCTCAGTTGCATACCTATATAAAAGGGTTAATTAACCTTGATAGTATTTCAAGTGATCATGTAGTCCCATTGACTACTATTTCTCAGGACGAGGTGAATAAATTGGATCTCATGACACATGAATCATCAATAATGAGAAAATGGATGTCATCCACATTTGATGGGGCGAAGGAAGTAGTGAAGGACTCTTTGAAGAGGTGGAATTCTTTAGGCATCTCCAGGAAGAAGGTTGACAAACTACAGATGGAGACAGGAAGAATGTCCTTTCAGTTAGAGAAAGCATTGAGTGCTTTAGATGAAATAAAGAGGATTAATCCTCAGGTTCTCATAAACAACCAAGTGTTAAATAATAATATTACCATTTTGATTGATATATGGTATAAAGACATCTGATTTGAATGTGATGTGCTCAAAAGATGCAACAACAAATTAAGAGACATCAATATGAAGTTGCATGACATGATGTCATATGAGGCAGAAGGCTTGGAGACCTTGGAAGGAAAAGTAGAGGGAAAGATTGAAAATCAGGATGAAGAGTTTTCTATTAAAGCTCTGCATAATAATTTCCAGCTAGTAGTTGATGACCCTCTAAACCATCTGACGGAAGAAGCCATGGATAAGATCATGAGGATCAAGGTCAGAGTGGAAAATTACAATGAGACATCTAGCAGCAGGAGGAATAAATTAGAGACTCTCCGAGGAAAATACTAGATGCACTGGCATGCCATCACCAAAGCAAGAACTCAAGATGGCAGGGAGGTAGAGAAGATAGTGCAGTCATATGAGAATATCTTGACATCCATGCAGGTCCATATACAAGGAGATAGTCATCAGGATGATGAAGATATGGGAAGCAATATTCCTAATGCTCCTGATGATGAGGATGAGGAACCTAAAGAATAAAGAGTAGATGAAGATGTTATACGAAGAAGATCATAAGCATTTGATACTTAAGAAAATAAGCAATTCAGATGGTTTCCAGCTGGCAACCTGTGCCACGAGATAATGTTGACAAAGTCAAAGATGAATTTCCACTATAGATCTTAATAGACAAATCTTGATCGTAGATCATGTGTAACCGCTCCTTCACCTTGTTCTATAAAAGGTGCAGGGATGCCTCATTTTGAACATCAAAACTTAATTGAAATTTGTTTGCTGAAGTATCAGGGCTCATTTCAAAGTTGTTGTATATGTACATGTCTATTGCATACTTAATGAAAGAGAAGAGCGTTTTGATTACAAATCTTCATAAATTCTAAGTAATCTGTGTTTGAATTCTTGATATATGCTTTGATTTGCTGCGTCCCTTGGAGTGCTCATCAGTTTGCATGTATTGTCTTCATTCACCATCCTCTGAAGTTAGCATCAACTGTATCTAGCTGTGGAACATCCTGGTGAACATATGGTTTTATTTCTTCTCTTAATGATAGTATCAAGTGTGTATGTGGCTCAATAGCTGAAGATTGGTCATATGTTGAAGTTTTATTTTACATTTCTTTTAATTTCAGAACAATTCATCATCATAATTGCAAATAATTGACAATCTGAAGCAAAAATACATGAAATATGCAAATATCTCATAGAAAATTGTAAATCCATAGTATATTTGGAGATTAAGCATAGACACATAATTTAAAGAAATTACTGTGTAGAGTAACTTTCTGTGTAGCATCTTTACAGAGACTGAATCCTGATGATCATAAAACATAAGGCCCCAAAATGAAACAGCAACACACATCAACCACTGAGTAACATCAGTTGATTAAGACCTAATCCACTGAGACTTGGGATCATGAATTCTTTGAATTCATTGTATCTTTCAAGATGAGTAAAGGTTGTTGTGTAACTTTTATTCTATGTTTGTTTATGACTAACATCATGATCGACATGACCCTTTTGAATTGATATGTCCTTCTACCAAAGAGAGCAACTTCTCATAAAATCACATCTCTTCTAAACCACATGTCTTTGTTAGTTTAATTCATTTATTAATATCTCCCAAAGAAAGCATATCTCATGAATTTCTAAATAAATTGCACTACCTTGCAATAAAAAATTGCTTCCTTAATATATTAATTACTTTTTGTATGTTAAATGGCTACCAAAGAAAATCACACAATATGGTTCTAAATAGATCACACCATTTATTGCATCCTTCATTACTTTTAAATCACATCCTTCATGTCTAAATATCACAGGACATTTTGTCTTATATGGATGCTTCATGGGGGCTTGGCCTCCTTTGAATTTAAACTTTTAAACTTCTCTTTTAAGTGTTACCTTATCGTTGTCATTATAATAGTGACTTCACATTACCATCGGCACTACCATGGGAAGTCGGCCTTTGCTTAAAACTATCTTTGTTACCTTATAACTAACTTTGATAGTTGCCTTTGTTATCTTTGCCAAAGGTGATCAACTTCCAATAGATATATTAAAGTTCTCCATGTGAATGTCCCTAGCAGCTGATCCATCATTGTAAGTGCCATGATGAACACAAGCAACTAGCATGAACACACAATTAGAAGTCAAACTTTATTATATTTATTCTTCAATGATTTTATCAAACTCATCATTATCTTTCTTCAACAGTCTTCAATAGATATATTATCTCCCTCATATAAAGAATATAGACTTCTATACTTTAGTCAGTCTTATCAAACCAATGTTTAAATCTTTAATTTAAACATCAAGATCTATCAACCTCTACTCAATGATATATCAACTCACCTTAGACATTCCATTGAATAATGATGACAACATTTACACCTTACAAACAATGATATTGCTACTTTGACATCAATGACAACATGTCTATGTACCTTTGACATCAATGACAACATTTCCAACATTGATCAGATTGAACATATAGTTGATCAAGGTACCACAATCATGAATAAGAAAAAAACACAAACATCCTATCAACTTGGTCCAATCACCTTTGAATTCAATTTAGTCTTCTCACAGATAATAAAATCAAAATGGTTCCTAGTTATATAAAGATATATTTCTATCCTATTGTCAAAGTAACAAGTATTGTATTACAAATCAAATGTGTAGAATCATGAACTGTCAAGGAAAAGGGTTAGGCCTTCATGAACAAGGAGTCACAAAACCCATTCATATTTGTAAAAATCAAGGATTTCAAGGCACCAGATACAAATCTCATGATAGGAAGAATGAGGATGTTAACAAGACTTCGAAGAATACTAAGGAAACTTCTTTCAACATCAAAATAGGTTTCTCCCATCATCCCTACAAAAATATTGTTGGAACCAACCCTTTCATGAACATTGCTATCCCAACCACCAACCTTAACCAATTCCATCACCTAAATCTATTTCTTGGGACCAAACAAATCACACATCACTTGACCTATTTCAAAATGATGAATGTATTACAACATTTATGGGACTAAAAAATCACCTCCCCTTAAAAGATTGCAAAGCAAGATTCAAAATTGATTTTGATACATTAGCATATCTTGGGAAATCCACCCAAAATTACAAACTCCCCATCTAACATCCAATCCATACAAAAATTCAAATCCCAAAAATTCACATGGATTCCAAAGTCTAGTAATCCAAACCAAACAAATACAAAATCCATCTACATCGTAAAATCTAAAAGCCAAAGCCCATCAAATACAAAAATCTAAAAGTCTACAAGCTAAAATCCAAGCCTCAAAAGTCTAAGAAGACAAAATCTATTTGGATTTCTAAATCCCAAAATCCAATACCCAAAATTCCAAGCATCCTAAAAAATCCCAAACCTAACACACCAAAAATGAAGAGCCCAAAGTTATGAAACCAAAATCCCACCATCCATTATCAAAGAATGCAAAATTTACCACTCTAGGGAATTTAACAAATACAATATCTAAATATGGTGTGGTGTGTGAAATCATTGGTCCTAACTTCCCTTGGTCCCATGGCATTTAATCATGCCTTCACAATCTCATCCTTCCATCCACCCCTTTTTCATAACCAAATCCATTACTCAACATATCCAAACAATCACACCCTTTTAATCTAAGCTTTCACATAACCACCATCCATCTTTCATCCAACCCATCTCCCATTCCATTTTTCTTGGTAGCATTCTCTAACTTCTTGCAATATATTTTTTTGGAAATTAGTGTACATGTTATAGAATCTTGGATCAAACCTTTTCATCTTCCCTGCATAGAAATCTAATTCTTTGATATCTTCTTTGTGGAACATGGCTTTGGTCTCCATTAATTGTTTGAATTTATCAATTGACATCTCCATAGTAACTACCACCTAGTCAAAAAAGTTATAATTTATGAGATCAAAGAAAATCACAGTTAGTTGCCTTACCTTGCACTAGAAATGTTCCTCATTCCTTTTCTTCCAAATAAACCATAAAATCTCAATAGACATAATAAGCCAAAATGAGTTAAAATTTTTGTTCAAGGCATCTACATGACCACATATAACTTAATTTTATTTTAATGAAAGGAGAGACTCCATTGAGAGATATTACCTATGAAAAAGAGCTAGACTTTTTTAGAAAATAAACAATAAAAAAAAATTATGGACTGCAGACTCTTTGACATTACACAATGGGCACCAAACATCACCAACACCAAGACTAAGTTTATTGAGAAAAAGTAGCCATTTAAAACAAGATTTTTTTGGTTCAAGGATATTAGACTAGTTCCATTTGAGGTTGTTTGATAAGGATTCGAGGAAAAGAGTGTCACCCCAAGTTGTAGAGATGTGTTGTAGAATTTCCTACGAGTTAGAGAGCAAATTATAGATTAATCTTAGCTATGTTTGCACAAGTTTGTTTCCATCTATCCAACACAACATGTATATATCATTTTCCTCTTTGATGACCACTCTAGAATGAAATTTACAAAGAATGGTTTTGAACAAGGTTGAGAAAGTTTTGAATTGTTTATCATTTAGGTGGAATTCCTCTTTAATTTGGCTCCACTTTTTTGGCTGTCCATCTTTAAAAAGATCAGGGAGTTTTGAAATCCCTTTAGAGTTAAATTTATGAGAAAAGCACCCCTATAATAAGTTAAGAAGTTTATTTTTGTGTTTAATGTTCCACCAGATAGATCTCTGACCCCATAAGCAGTGGTTATCAAAATCAATAGCTGCCCTTTGTGGGATAAACAACTTGATTTTCTCCCAGGATTTCCAAATGCTCTTGAAGGTAGCAGATCCCCTAGGTTTAACAATGAGGTCCCTAAATAGAGTATCATGGAGATGCAATATGCCCCAAGACTTTTTTTATAGCGACAACCTTTAACATATTTGTTCTTATTAACACCTTCCAAGGCTTTGCACCTACCAAGGAGTTGATAATCCATTTAGCTGCTAGGGCAAGACCCTGGAGCCTCAAGTCTTTAAGCCCCATATCCCCCAAATCTTTGCTCATGTAGAGGACGGTAGAGATGGGAGTGAGCCAGATAGGGGAGGAGAGGGGTGGATAAGGATTGAGTGATTAAGGTTTAAGGTTAAGGGTTGAGTGTTTAGGGATAGGATTTAGAGTTTAGGGATAATGGATTAGAGTTTAGGACCTTGAGGGATTAGGGTTTAGGGTTGAGGCTTTAGGGATAGCATTTAGGGTTAAGGGTTGAGGGATTAGGTTTAAGGTAGGGTGTTGAGGGTAGAGGGATTAGGGATAGGGTTTAGGGTTGAGGAATTAAGGTTTAAGGTATAGTTTAGTAGTTCTTGTGGATAGATCCAGTAAACAATGGGACATTATTTGCCTGTTTCATAACAATATACCTTCCCTAAGTGCAGGGTGGACAGAAAGAAACATAAATGTACCCCAATGCAAATCTTTTCTCATAATGATCATCCTTTTGATTTCAATTGTTAATTACTCACTATGGATGTACCATACACAAAGCTTTTCTCATAGGGTTTAAGGTATAATGTCGAGGGTTGAGGGTTTATTAATAGTGTTTAGGGTTGAGGGTTGAGGGATTAGGTTTTAGGGTTGATGGATTAGGGTTTAAGGTATAGTGTTGAGGGTTGAGGGTTTAGGGGTAGGGTTTAGGGTTGACGGATTAGGGTTTAGGGTTGACAGATTAGCATTTAGTGTTGAGGTTAGGGTTAGAGTGTCGAGGGTAGAGGGATTAGGGATAGGGTTTAGGGTTGAAGGTTTAAGGATTGAGGGTTAAGGCTTTAAGGATGAGGGTTTAAGGCTTAAGATATAGTGTCAAGTGTTGAGGGTGTATGGATAGGGTTTAAGTTTTAAGGGTTAAGGGTTGAGGGATAGGGATTAGGGTTTAAGGTATAGTGTTGAGGGTTGATGGTTTAGGGATAGGGTTTAGGTTTGAGGGATTAGGGTTTAGGGTTGATGAATTAGGGTTTAATGTTGAGAGTTGAGGGTTGAGGTTGAGGGATAGGGTTAATGGTCAAGGGATTAGGGTTAAATAAGAGTGTTGAGGGTAGAGGGATTAGGGATAGGGTTTAGGGTTGAAGGTTTAATGATTTAGGGTTGAGGCTTTAGGGATGAGGGTTAAGGGATCAGGGTTTAAGATATAGTGGCAAGTGTCGAGCATGTAGGGAGAGGTTTTAGGGTTCAAGTTTTAAAGGTTAAGGGTCGAGGGATCAGAGTTAAGGGTTGAGGGCTTAGGGTTTGACATTGAGGGTTGAGTACATTGAACTTCAAGGGTCAAGGGTTTCGGGATAAGGTTGAGGGTCGAGGGATTAGGGTTAAGAGATAGGGTTGGAGGGTTTAGGGATAAGGGAGTAGGGTTTAAGGTATAGTATCAAGGCTGTTGAGGGTCTAGGAATAGGGATAGCATTTAGGGTTTAGGGATGAGGGATTAGAGTTGAGGGGTGACGGATTAGGGTTGAGGGATTAGGGTTTAAGGATAAGGTTTAGGGTTGAGGGTTGAGCGATTAGGGTTTAAGGTATAGTGTTGAGGGTTTAGGGATAGGGTTTAGGGTTGAGGGATTAGAGTGAAGGGTTGAGGGATTAGGATTTTACATTAAGGGTTCAGGGTTTAGGGTTTAGGGTTCAGGGATAGGGTTGAGGGTCGAGGGATCAGAAAAAGGGTTGAGGGATTAAAGTTAAAGTAGCTCGTGTGGAGGGTATAAGGATTAGGGATAGGGTTGGAGGGTTTAGGGATAAGGGATTGGGGTTTGAGGTATAGTATCGAGTCTATTAAGGGTTTAGGAATAGGGATAGCATTTAAGGTTTAGGGATGAGGGATTAGAGTTGAGGGATGACGGATTAGGGTTGAGGGCTGAGGGATTAGGGTTTAGGGATGAGGTTTAGGGTTGAGGGTTGAGGGATTAGGGTTTAAGGTATAGTGTTGAGGGTTTAGGGATAGGTTTTAGGGTTGAGGGATTAGAGTGAAGGGTTGAGAGATTAGGATTTTACATTGAGGGTTGAGGGTTTAGGGTTTAGGGTTTAGGGATAGGGTTGAGGGTCGAAGGATTAGAGTTAAGGGTTAAGGGATTAGGGTTTGGCGTTGAGGGTTAAGGGTTGAGGTTTGAGGGTCAAGGGTTTAGGGATAGGGTTGAGGGTTGAGGGATTAGGGTTAAAGTAGCTTGTGTGGAGGGTATAAGGATTAGGGATAGGGTTGGAGGGTTTAGGGATAAGGGATTAGGGTTTAAGGTATAGTATTGAGTCTGTTGAGGGTTTAGGAATAGGGATAGCATTTAGGGTTTAGGGATGAGGGATTAGAGTTGAGGGATGATGGATTAGGGTTGAGGGTTAAGGGATTAGGGTTTATGGATGAGGTTTAGGGTTGAGGGTTGAGGGATTAGGGTTTAAGGTATAGTGTTGATGGTTTAGGGATAGGGTTTAGGGTTGAGGGATTAGAGTGAAGGGTTGAGGGATTAGGAATTTACATTAAGGGTTGAGGGTTTAGGGTTTAGGGTTTAGGGATAGGGTTGAGGGTCAAGGGATCAGAGTTAAGGGTTGAGGGATTAGGGTTTGGTGTTGAAGGTTGAGGGTCAAGGGATTAGGGTTAAAGTAGCTCATGTGGAGGGTATAAGGATTAGGGATAGGGTTGGATGGTTTAGGGATAAGGGATTAGGGTTTAAGGTATAGTGTTGAGGGTTTCTGTCGTCAAATGTAGATTTATGGGTTTGATTATATTGATTACCTCTCCAGTTTTGGGGTGTGGATGTTCTGGAATCAATCAGGAAGTCTTTAGGAGACTTTGTGGAAGTGGATTGGAAACGCTTGACAGAACCCCTGCTATTTATGCTTGGATAAGGATTTGTCACAAACTAGAACTTCTGCTTCCAAAGAAGATCTGTCCTTCTTCCTCGATGGGTATTTTCTATCAAGAACTTGATTATGAGGGCTTGCCCCTTCATTGTTATGCCTATCACATGGTGGAGCATCTGGCAAGCTCTTGCAAGAAATAGGAAAAGTTCTCCCTCAAAAACCTTGTGGTCATTCATGTCTGAAGGGGAAGGTTTGGAAAGAGATGTGATCAATGCAAAGGATGTGATCAATCTATAGCAGGACAAAATGCGAGCATGTTATAACATGCTCGCATTTTGTGTTGCTATAGAAATGGTAAAAAAGTTTTGACCTCCATGATCCAGGCCCACATGCTTTGTTTTCATACTGATTCTGTGTGTGCTCCAACAAAAAGAAGTGCTTTCATGCTGTTGGGAAGTTCACATGCACATTTGACACATTATACCACCTTTGAATGATCTTTCCACCACCTTTTCTGCTTTGCCAACTTGAGAAGGAGGAAATAACTTAGTTTTCACACCAAGTTGATGCAAGAAGAAAAAAATCACTACATAATTGGGTACTCTCTCCATTTGAATCTTCATTTTCTAGGTATGTCAAGTCTTTACGTGCATGTTCTTTACAATTTCGTTATTTCGGATTGAATTACTTTATCATGCTTTATCATACATGTTTAAAATAGACACATTCCCAATCAAGAAAGCAGCTTACAATCTCACATGATGCCATGTATATTTTCTACACTTGGGCTCTTTAATAATTATGTGTAATAAACAGACCTTAACATACCATGATGTCAAACTATACAAGAATAAATCCTTACAACATAATAAAAATACAATCCCACTATTATCTTGTATTCATTTCTTAGGAACTAATATTGGTCTCTTTATCATGCTACAAACAAATGCTCCGTCATGCCGAGGAAATAATCAAGAATTAAACCAACGTAGGAAGAGATAGAAGCTAAGAATGCAAAGAAAGCAGTGGCTATGAGGGAACTTTGTGAGAAGAGGAAATTGGACATGATAAATGAAGACATACCAATTGAACAGGAAGCACAACAATCACAAAGAGATATGGTATTGGCGACACAAAGAGAATGAATGAAAAAACTTCGTGGTATGAGAGATTTGAATACCATAGTTGGAGACACGTCCTCTACCGCAAGTCAACATGTAGGGACACCATCTACCACATCTCAAGTTGAGAGTACATCATCACTCACATGTGATGAAGGAGGTACACCATCGTTCCCACCTCAACCTCAAGGTATGTCATCTATTCCATCTTTGATCGAAGGTATGCCATCTAACTCATCTCATTTAAATATTGGTGAAATTCCTAATGTTGAGATGAATTTACCTAACTTAACGCCACCTAGAATTTTGCATAGAAAGCCAAAGTATTTGATTGATATTGATGAGAATATTTTGTAACCAATGGAAGGTAAGATTCCAAAATGCACTTGTAGAAGATATGCTAATAAGATTTGGAGATTGTTCTTTGAAAATTTAAATGGGACTGCAAGATGTCAACTATTCGTTGAAATGATGTGAAGTATAAAGTATAGGTCTATCATGAAGATTCTTGGGTTCAGAACATCAGAGGCTTCAAGTGAAAAATCTATTGTCAAGAATCTAATGAGTGCATATGAGAGTGTTGGTAACACCTTACACACAAAAGATAGTAATGCAACATGGCATGTGATTACATTGACTATAGTAAGTAGTCAAACGAGGAAAGCTCGTCTCATTAGAAAGATGAGTCAACAATTGAGAATTAATAGGAAAACTTTATCAAGAGTCGTTGGAAGACGTCAAAGAATTGAGGACACTAATGCCAATGAATTATGGGCATTCTCAGGGAGACTACCATGCAAAGATAAACCAATTGTTGAAGCATTGAGATCACTAATTGAAGACTTTTGGAAGAGTTAAACAAGGGCATCTTTGAATCAAAGGGATGTGGTAAGAAGGAGAATCGGTAGTCAGAACCGCGAACCACATCCAAAGCATTTTTTGGATGAGACTCAAACACAGTTTTATGGTAAATTTCTAGAGAAGTATCCTCAAATTAAAATTTTTCAAAGATATTTTGAAATGCTAAAACCTTTCTATGTTAAGATAAATCACACATGCACTACTTGTTGTAGATTACATATTGAATTTTCTAACCATTTTGATGCTTCTAGGTCTATATGTTTAGATATGCATACTAACAATGATTTGCAGGGTTGTGCCATATGTGCCCCACCAACATCTTCAAGAGACTTCATATCAAGAATTTTATATGAAAGAGAGGAAGGTCAAATATTCTACAAGAAATTATGCTTGGATGGCACATGTCATCATTGCGGTGGCTTGCAACATTTGCCAATATGTGAACATATGAAAAGAACACATGTTGTTGGAAACAAACTAGTAGAGTTTGGCAAGTATAAAACAATGGCATACAATACAAAAGATGGCAAAGAAGCAAAGAGGTGTGAATTGGTTATTGAAAAGATTCCAATGTATCAGTTTATGCCTATATTTCGTGACAACATAGTGTATGAGTATGCAAGACATGCCAATAGAGCTCGATGGTTGGACTCACAATTCAAGTTATGCAAGGACACATTTCTGGTTGGTAGCATTGTTTCAGTCATTGACTTTGCAGAGAACTACAGTCTACAGCCACAGCGTGAGGTGCAATCACAATATTACAACTCCACACAAGTTTCTATATTTGTGTACATCACATTCATTCATGCGAATGATAGTACAAAGGATGATAGAAAGATCATAAGGGAGTATAATTTCTATATTAGTGATGATCGTACGCATTCTACGGAGTTCGTGCAAGGTTGCTTTCAAGTGTTCTATAGTGATTTGGCTAGAAGGGGCATATCATTCAGTTAGCATATCATATGGTCAGATAACTGTGCGTCACAATTCAACAACTCATGAAATTTCTATTGGCTGAGTAGGAGGCATAATTTTATAGGTATTCAGCATATGTTGAACTTTTGTGAGGCTGGGCATGGAAAGGGGGAGCATGATGGTGCAGGAGCATGTATCAAAAGAGCCATAGCACGAGAAGAGTTAAAGTATAAAGACAATGCAAAGTTAACAGATGCAAAATCAATTGTCGAGTGGTGTAATGCTTCCATGGGTCTAGGTAATGAAGGTAAGTCTTCAGTTCGTAGATTTTTTTGGTTGATAGATGATACTAACATTGCACCATATGAGGACTGTTGTACACTGATAGGATCAAATGAGATGCACTCTTTCAAAAGCTCAATTGCAGGTTCATGGAGTATCCATACATGAAAGATGTCATGATTTTTTTCTTCCTGTACAATCTAAGTCTAGGATGAGTGTGAGTTAAAGGAGTGGGTTGACGAATGGCAGTTAAGTTATCTTAGCGCACTTGACACGTATCGACCCCCGATGGCACTAGAACTAACACAAATGGAATCATTAGTTGACTTTGACCACATATAAGATTTAGTTCAACCAGGTAATATAGGGCACATATATGCATCTAATTTCATCTAGTTCAACTAGGTAATGTCATCTTACTTTGTATTGTCATTGTAATGTTTGACTAATTTCATCTAATTTGTGACACATCAATGTAGGGCATGCAGATGCAGTTATTGCAGATGAAGATAATGAAGAGGGAATAGATTATTACTTATGTCATTGTGTTGAGGCCAAAAAGAAATTGGAGGCCCTTGTTACAAATGGAGAAAACATCGAATACCCTATAGGCTCAGTGGTTATTACTGGAACATGGGTTAAAAGGTAGCCACATAAGAGTGTTAATATTTGGCTATTTCAGGACTTTGACATGCATCAGAAGATTCTTCATTACGTGAACCTTGTCGTGGCATCCAATGTTCATTTGATAAAGTATGGGGGTAGACCTTTGAACAAAATCTTGTGGAAGGTGTGTGAGTCTGACCATGAAGAAATACTTGACATAATAAAGAGTAGAGAAGACCCAGATAGTTCATTGAATTAATTTGTAAGTATTCACATTGATTTTGTAAAGTCATGTTACATTGAGTTGCAAGTATGCACATTAATTTGTAAGGTTTGTCTTTTTTTATTTCCTCCTGCATTTTTACACATATACACATTTTTACATCATCATGTTATGCATCTTTGGTGTCTTGCTCCTGATGCGACCAAACTCATAACTCACCCTACTTCCTCTAGACACCATTTGATGATTTCTCCAACACTCTGGATCCAAGGCATCCAATCATGATGATGGCCTATATACCATTCTCCCAAGGCACTCATAATGAATGAAAAGAAGACCAAGGGTGCCCAAGCTTAATAGACTTATTTCTTTCAATTTTGATGATCCAAACTCTTGCAAAATAACATCCACTTTCATGCCTTTAAATCTTCCTTCACATACAGGGCGCCAAATCAAGTTGAAAAATCTATAGAAGGGCACCAAAATGGATGAAAGGAGACATGAAATGCACCTTTGGACTCCATGCTAAGGTTTGAGCCATTAAAGTCTCTTGATATTAGGCGCTCATGATGATGAAACTTAGAGTTTTTTCCTTTCCTAGGCGCTCATCTAAGATGTTTCAATGATAAGGAGCACCTAGACCTTTATAATGTACATTGGGTGCCAAAATCAAGGTGATTTTAAGTCACTTTGAGTTATTTGGGGTTAGTTTGAGTCTTTGAGTCGTTGCAAAAAAGTGTCAATGTTGTCAAGTTGCACAAAGCAACTTTTGCATTTTTGGTGTCCTGCTCCTGATGCGACAAAACTAACTATTCCAACGCATCCGGATGGGTACATTTACGATAGGCATGGTCCTATTTTTCATCCAAACATGTCAAAACAGTCTAAGCTACATTGTACCGACAATATCCCTAAAGAGTCCAAAGTGTAAAAAGGCAGCAATCTTTGACAAGATGTTATTCAAAAACTGTCTCACTTAGAAACATTCTGTCTAAGGCAATGTGATCACATAGAGTGCCTCTACAATAATCTCTCTTAGTTTTCTATATCTCTGAGACATTTGCCCATAGTGAAAGGTTTTCTACTGCCCCAAAAAATCGTTAGAAGGAGGCAGTGTAAAGTTGCAAAGGGGTGTAACTTTCATCCTGCTCCTAATGCAACCAAATTGACTATTCCAATGCATCTAGATGGGTACATTTATGCTAGGCATGGTCCTATTTTTCACCCAAACATATCGAAACAGTCTGAGCTACATTGTACTGACGATATCCCTGAAGAGTCCAAAGTGCAAAAAGGCAGCAATCTTTGATAAGATGTTACTTGAAAACTGTGTCACTTAGAAATATTTTGTCTAAGGTAACGTGATCATATAGAGTGCCTCTACAACAACCTCTCTTGGTTTTTTATATCTCTAAGACATTTGCCTGATGTGAAAGGTTTTCTGTTGCCCCAAAAATCATCAGGAGGCAGTGTCAAGTTGCAAAGGGGTGTAACTTTCGTCCTGCTCCTGATGCAACCAAACTAACTATTCCAATGCATCTGGATGGGTACATTTATGCTAGGCATGGTCCTATTTTTCACCCAAACATGTTGAAATAGTCTGAGTTACATTGTACCAACGATATCCCTGAAGAGTCCAAAGTGCAAAAAGGGACCAATCTTTGATGAGATGTTACTTGAAAACCATGTCACTTAGAAATATTCCATCTAAGGCAATATGATCATGTAGAGTTCCTCTACAATAACCTCTCTCAGTTTTTTATATCTCTGAGACATTTGCCCGTGGTGAAAGGTTTTCTGCTGCCCCAAAAATTGTCAGAAGGAGGTAGTGTAAAGTTGCAAAGGGGTGTCACTTTTGTCCTACTCCTGATGTGACCAAACTAATTGTTCCAACGCATTCAGATGGGTAAATTTACACTAGGCATGGTTCTATTTTTCATCCAAACATGTTAAAACAGTCTAAGCTAGATTGTACCGATGATATCCCTAAAGAGTCCAAAGTGCAAAAAGGCAGCAATCTTTGACGAGATGTTACTTGAAAATCATGTCACTTAGAAACATTTTGTCTAAGGCAACACGATCATGTAGAGTGCCTCTACAATAACCTCTCTCAATTTTTTATATTTTTGAGACATTTGCCCATGGTGAAAGGTTTTCTACTGCCCCAAAAATTGTCAAAAGGAGGCAGTGTATTAAGTTAGGATGAAAGCCTATTCACTCTAGGCACCAATCTCAAGTTGTACAATCATGAATGGGCACCTAGAGCAATAAGGCGCTACATCATGGTTCTAGGACCTTGAAATGGCACCCAAGCATGTAGGAGGAATTTTCAAGGAGCCAAAATGTTTTTGAAGCTCTAAAGAACTAGTCCAAAGACTCTATGGTGCCATCTTGATACCATTGAGTCAACTTTGGAACTCAAACATATTGAAACAAGGTCTAGGAAGCTAGGCACCATCTCTTGCCAGTTCAACCTCTCAGATGCGCCAACATTGGAAAGACTCTTAATGAGCACCTAAGTTTGAATTGATCTTGTGATTGAAAGTTTGGTGATGTATTGGTGTAAGATGATCTTCAGTTGAAGCAATCTAAGTTCTAGGAAGAGTTTAGAAGTTATCAACCTCTTCACTAAGTTAGGTGCACTTTACAAGCTTTCTTACCTAAGAGTTACACCTCATTACGACAAGGCACATCTTAACCTCCAAGACTTTTCCAAAGAAGTGCTTCAGTTTATTAGCACCTTTGGACCTTGTTTTGCATTCTGAAAGAGAAGACACACTTTGGAGGCATTTCTAACCCAGATTGATGCCTAGGTATAGTCATTTCTCTGGAGCATTACAATGTGTTTTAAAAAGAAGGAGGACATTTCATAAGTTGGGGAATTGATCACTGAAGACCTTGGAGTGTTTGAATTACTCTAAGCAAGAAGGCGCATTTCCATGGAGTAGCATACTCTAGATAGCGCCTAATGCCATCAAGGTGCAATTCCACCCTCACTTTGGTGCCTATCATCAAGAAGGGGCATTGGGCATTCCTTGAATAGTTCTGAGCATTTGTAGTTCGTGAAATCACCAAGGAATGTTGGGTGCCATGTGTATCCTCAACAAGCTTGAGTTTGCGCCTAGACAAGTTGGCACTTATTCATGTTTTAACTTCCCTCTTGAAGTGCCTAACTTGGGAAAAAGTTATCTTGTTGTTAATCAAGTGTTTCATGTGTTATTAACTATTATAAATTAAAAAAAAGATTGTCATTTCATTTCATTTCTATTTTTATCCTCTATCCCCATGGCTTGCAAACCCTAAGAAGCACACTCGCGTTTTGGAAAAGATAATTCGACATCAAAATCTTGCTAATTTGTCACCAAAATGCCACCATGATGTTGAGCACGCTAGAGTGAGTTTTATTTGTTTTTTTGTTTGAATTTGCTTCTAAATAAGTACATTTGAGTTATTTTTTTATGTATATTTCGTTAATTGTCAAGAAATGTTAATGCACCTCCTCCTCCTCCTCCTCAAAATCCACAAAATCCTAAGGAGAAAATACCTACGGAACAACCTCCTCCATCCATTCCTCGACATGCCCTTGGAACACAAGAAAATATAATGGGGCAAATTGAAAACAACAAAAAAAAATTGAAGATATAATTGCAAGGTTGAAAGATCCTTCCACTTCAACCTTGCATAGGTCCACGCTTGCTGAATCTCTTGAATCTATGTTATCAAATGTAGATTTAATTAGCAAGCAAATAACTAGTTGGATGAATAAGAGGAGAGAGTTTAGATATTATTATGTAGACAAGCTGTCATACCAAGATGTGAAAAAATTACAAATCACAAAATTAGACTTGTGTTTGATTTTCACAAACCCACAAACAAATCAACCTCTACCCATTACATGCAAGAGGTTCCCTATCCATTGGTGCAACAACCAAGCGATAAGGGACAATTTTAGGTAGAGGTGGTGGATGGTTTTTGACCATCCTCCATGCAATAATAATGAGGTCCCGCAATACTTTTTGAGGAAACTCTACTATGAGTTTGTCCTAAATAAAGTGCCAAACTATTTTGATATGCGGGACTTCCAGGGTAGAGGTGGGGGGTCAGCATAAGATAGACCAGGGGCACGTCTTGACCCACAACGGGTAGTGAGATGAGTAATCAGTAGACTAGCCCATGAGCATGTTTCTATCCCTTCCATTGTGAAGGAGAGTGTTGAGGTCGATACACTTCAGTCCATTAGTGCCTTGACCCAGAGCATCATAGAGCATGCCAGTCCTACAGCACAGAGTGGGTTGGGAGATAGTGCAAGGAGTAGGGTCCCACCCCATGTTTGTCAGGCTTGCGGGTCAGCGTGTGGTTATGACCCCATGGATAGTCAGGATGCAGGTGCATAGGCTACATCTACAACTGAGTAGATGGTGATGACAGATACCCTCCTGAGTGAGACTTTTGGCCTTGATACTCAGGTAAATATTAGCAAGTTTAATGAATTTAATTTATTAAATTTTATTTTTGAAATGCTAGATTAACTAATTTAAATTGATGATTTTAATGAAATTTCAGGGTCATAGCATTGATGTAGTTTTCAGTGGTTTGCCACCTGGATTTTACACTAGATCATCTACTATCGGGGTATGTAACTAGTAAACAATTATAAATATTACATGTGAATAGCATCGTTATATGAATGGTATTCTAATATATAATTTTGGATGTTGAATAGGTTAATATTGTAGATTTCATGGCAACACCTGCAAGTGGTGGTGGACTTCAAAGCTTTACGAAGGTAATTAAATAAATAGTTTAATGAATGAATTGTACTTACTAGATTTTTGTATGTGACTTGTGTGCTTTATTGTGTGTACTTCCATGTTTAGATGAATGTGTGTGTATGTTAGGAGCCATGATTTGCATCACTATTATAGTTTTCATAATTGAATAATGTTGTTTTATTTCTAGATGATGTAGGCTACAGAGACACCTCCCCATGTTTAGAGGGCAATGGAGCATGGTGTGGCCTCTACGATTTATAGCTCCATGGCATTGACAGGGGTATGAGGCAGGTTAGTAAGTTTTGATTTACATTCATTGTTATAGTCGTCTATTTTTGAAAAATCAAAAGATTATTGATTTGAAGTTTAATTTCTATCTAGATGGTTTCTATAGGACATGACATCACCAGGGCCTATTCCTACTACTGAGGCAAGTGAGAAGATAGATTATATGTTAGCGGTAAGTGATTATTTTGTTAAATGTTTCATTTTTTATAACATGTAATTTCTATATATTAATGTCTATACTATTTATTGTAACAACTAAAGATACAGGAAGAACTAAATAGGAGGAGTAGCCTTCGGGTTCGTAGTAGACCACCAACATGTGCATCTCCATCCCGTAGAAGATCAAAGGTTGCCCATGATCTATTCTCTTCACCAGCCAAAGGGGAATGACTTTTTATTGTGTTCCTTTGTTGTATGCCTATATGGCATTTGTGGACATATATTTTGTATTGTATATAGTTGACATTGTATGCTTATATGGCATTCTTGTAAGCCTATATGGCTATTTTGTATATATGTTATACTTATATTGATAGATATTGATGTATGCCTATATAGATATTTGGTTAATACAAATCTTTTTTATTGATGGAATCCATACTTGAATTATAAATCCACGTTTGAATGGATATTTGTAGATGGCTACTTCAAATATTTAAAGTCTAATTGTATTACATAGGATGTTTGTTGATCCAATAAGCTAGCTATTGTTATTCAAGTATCACCTAAACCTCACTTTGGAACTAAAAGATAAAAGTTGTATTTAAAAAAAAAATGAATCATCATGTTGAACAGAAAATATTAATATTCTTTATGAGTAGCATAGAATGTCAACTATATGCAATATAAAAAAATGAATCATCATGTTATTCTTTATGTTTGAAATCCTGAAAATGACTAAGTCTGGTAGCCTGATATCCTGAAACACTAGGATGAATATCCAAGTCATTAGGATGATTGCGCCTTGAGAAAAAGTCACTAAGATGAGCGCCTAAAGGAGACTTTCTTAAACATTCAAACATTGAGCAACAAGCATGAAGGGTTAAGGTATAATTTGCGACTCATAAAGCCTCAAAAGGATGCCCAACTTAGAGAGAGCATTCATTTAAGACAAGGCACCCATTAACACTTGTTCCACCATAAAAGTGCGCCTAAGGTGGAAGGAGAACAAGCCTCTAGTAAGTGAAGTGCACCTATTGTCTAAACCACTTCATTATGGCACCCTAGCATGAGGAGGAGTATACAAGTCAATAGGAAATGGTGCCTAGAATGCAAATGAAGGACTAAATGGCATTTTCAATAAGCATCAATTCTCCTTGAGCTTTCAATAAATACATCAAATTGAGCCCCATAAGCCTAGGCGCCCTTTGCCTTCAAAAGAACCTTGTATTGACATCAAGAGTTGGTCGTATCGGCATATCGGCAGACCTTGGTTAGCCTTCACCAATAGTGGTCTGTCTTGTTGATGAGTGTGGTTCAAAGTTGAAAACATTGGTGTACCAGAAGATAATCCCATCGATGCATCAGAAGAGAAGTTGAGAGATTTGCCGATGAAGGGGGTCACACCGACAGTCGAAATCCATCGGTGTATCAGCC
Organism: Cunninghamia lanceolata; assembly: GCA_027924645.1. Classification (NCBI taxonomy): domain Eukaryota; kingdom Viridiplantae; phylum Streptophyta; class Pinopsida; order Cupressales; family Cupressaceae; genus Cunninghamia; species Cunninghamia lanceolata. Next base: position 15,431,034 of record BSBN01001048.1, read on the forward strand.
CAACGAGATTAGAGCTCACCGATGTTTGGAGTCTCACCGATGGGTGTGGTCCAAAGGTTGTCATTGGTGAGATCAGTGTGGTGTGTCGGCAGAAGAGTTTTTGAGTGTGTCGATGGTGTTAAGTCCTACCGATAGGTGAGGGACTTAGAGTCTCGTATCAGAGTGACAAAGACATCGCTATGAAAGGATATAAAGTCACTGATAGCGGTCTGTCTAACTGATAAGAGTCAATGATGGGATGTTTGTCAGAAGTGAAATCAAAGGGAGTCATGGTCGCATCAGCCTATCGGCCGATGAAATTTTAAGCTCGTTGATGGATCAGGATAATACTATCAAGCATCCACATAATAGTAGATAATCTTATCAAAAGTCACAGAGAAATTTCTAAGGACCATAGTGTTATCCCTATGACTTGACACATACTGCTTGTTTCATAAAGCAAAGGGACATGATATAAATATTGTTGTTATATGGAGCCTAACCAAACTCAGAGGTTAAATTTACCCAACTTTTATCAGCATGGTTTCCCCCCAAATATTTTCCTACTAGTTTTGGCGCCTTGAAGTCTAAGTGCATGAAAATCATTCTGAGTTGGCAACCTAATCCAATGACTTGACATGAATCCCAAAACCACCTATTAGACCAATAGGATCCTAGGTGCTCACTTCATGCATTATGATTTCTAGGTGCTAGTTTGATGCTCCATCACAAGGAAAGTGCACCCACACTTGCAAGTGTTTTTCTTTAGGATCTAGGTGCCAGTTGAAGGTTGTAGTTGCCAAGAAGAGCGCCTAGCAAGAGGAAGTCTTTTGGAGTCTCCAAACGCACTCACGTTATGTATGATTTTTTTTTAAAAACCATTTGGCCACTTTTTGGCCCCCCATCTTTTTGCACTTACCCAGAATCTAACCATTACCTCAGGCCCCCCATTGTCATTTCTCAAGATCAAGCTAGCTAGGAGAAACATGGCCCGAAGAGAGGAGAATAGATTTTGAAGGAGAGATCTTAGCCCCAGAAGCCAAACAAAAGATATCAAGTCTATGTTTCAGCCTTTCAAATTCTAACTTATTTATCTTAGGAAAAAGGGCAGTATCATCTGCAAATTGTACATTGAGAAGTTTCTCACCATTGGGTAGGAGGATACCATGTAAATCACCTTGAACACATTCTGTTCTCAAAAGAAAATGTAGAGCTTCTGGTGCAATTACAAAAAGAGATGGGGCAAAGGGACATCCCTGATGGATTGACCTTCCCATTCCAAAGGGATCAGATAGTTCCCCATTAACTTCCACTTGGGTTGAGGCATTCCTAAATAGCATCATGACCATATTACAAAACTTATTAGGAAATCCTATGGCCTTAAGAATCTTAAATATAAATGACCATTCAACCCTGTCATAGGCTTTTTTGAAGTCCAAAAGAAGAATACTTGCATTCTAATTAGAATCCTTAGGCCATTGTAGTTCTTCCCAACTTTTAATTAGGTTCTCAAGAATGTATCTACTTTTAAGAAAACCTATTTGAGTGGAGTTTATTACTTTTGGCAGAATATCTCTAACTCTTAATGCGAGCATTTTAGCAATAATTTTGTAGGAGACATTCAGTAATGTTATGGATCTCTAGTTTTTTATAAGGGTCTTATCACCTTCCTTAGGAAGGAGCTTGATGATGCCTTTATTAATGTCCTCTCCTAAGGAGCCTTTGGCAATAGATTCATTATACAACTCAAAAAGGTCATCTACTATCCAATCCAAGTTAGCTTTATAAAACTCCACAGGAAGGCCATTTGCACCAAGGGATTTCCCAGTTATCATGGATTTTATTACTGTCTCAATTTCATCTTTTGAAATTTCTTTGTCAAGTTGCCTTTTCATCTTCTTGTTAACTTTTTTCTTGTAAATTCTCCCACACAACTCTTGAGCCTCTCTGAACCCCATCTTGGAGTCCTTTGCTTTAAATAGATTTTCATAGAAATTCTTAAAGGCATTTACAATATCTTCTTGGCTATTTAAGGTGACTCCATTCTCAACAATAAATCCTATGTTCTCTTTGATGTTTTTGGATTTAAGGAGATTGAAATTTTTTTGGTGCCTTTGTCACCATCTTCTAGCCAGTTAAGTTTGGCCTTGATCTAAATTATCCTTATTGGGGTTATCTTGGACTAATTCTTCAATTCTAAGGTATTCATGCTATAAAAATAGTTCCTCTTTTTTCTTGTCTAATGCATATTTTTCCCCAACAATTTGAAAAATAGCCTTACAGGCCTCAATCAATCTACTCCAGTATATAGAGACTCCTTTACCCTTAAATTGAGTAGTACAAATATTTTTGAGAGTTTTGATCCCATTCAGACAGTCTTGATCATTAAGAAGCTCACAATTTAGCTTGAAGGAGGTATTCTTCTTTTTTTTTTTAAGATTTCCATCCTAATTCTTTATTTGTAACACAATTTTGATTGGATGGTGGTTCGAAAGAGGATTTAGAATTACTTGCACTTTGTTTGCATCTTTTATGGACTGGCACAAAAAGTCATTTTTATCAAAGTAAAATCTATCCAACCTACAATGAATTCTTTTGCTTTCTTTTTGACAATTGGACCAAGAGAACCAAATTCCACTGTTGTTTATTTTTTCACCTTCTAGTGGGTCAAACAAGTTTAAAGATTTCTTTAATCTCCACCAGAAAATTTTTTCATTACCCTTCCACCCTAGAGGGTTGCCCCCTATTTGTCTTATGTATGTTCTACCATATTAAAATCTACCCCAAACACCCAAGGGATCCTTGGCAACTTAGAAGTCAGCCAATTCTATAATTCTTCTTTGTTATAGTATTCATTGGGGGCATAAATTGAACAAAGACCAAAAGTCATTCCTTGTAGGTCTAAAATAATGCAAATACATCTATTGCATGGAGAGTGTCCTGAGCTTTGGATAAGCTTTTCCCACTTCTTATTCAACAAAATAGCATTACCACCTTTGCCCTTATCATGATTAGTAGTGAAAGACACATCATCTCTCTAGATAAAATGAAGGGTAATTTCCATTGTAATCCTATAGCTTTAATTTCTTGGAGGAACAAGATATCCATATTTTTGTATTTGTTACAAAAATCTCTAACTGCATATTTCCTTTTAGAGGAATCCAAGCCTTTGACATTCCAACTAAAACATCTCAAGCAATTCATAGAGGTTTAGAAACATAGGAAACTTTATCCTTAACCCACGAGGTACAGGCTAAGTCATATCATCCTTGCCTTTCTTGCTTAGCTTAACTGAGCTATTTGATCTACTCATATTTTTCCTTTTCTTGTTATATTCCTTAGAGGACACTGCATCAAGTGTAACTTTCTTTCCTTCAGCCAAAGCTTTATTATGGATTGCATCTCTCAATGACAAGGCAACTCTACTACCCTATTTTTGGAGGTCAATTGCTAACCCCAAGGGATCTACTTCTTTAGTTTTGATGAATTCATCTCTAAGCTTATCAAACTTCTTTCTTTGATCAGCTACCTCCCTAATTTTGTCTAGGGCTAGCTACTGAGCATTTTTCTTATTTCTAACTGAAATGAATCCATCATCAAAAGGGATGTCAGGTTTAATAACTTCTGAGGGTTTATCATGAACTTTCTTAGGTTGCTCAATCTCATCAAGCCTTTCTACATTAAAAGACTTAGAAGTTCATTGAGTCTCCTCAATTTCAGAGATAAGAGCAGGTTCCTCATCCATCAAGTCCATCTCCCTTGAGTCATCTTTAGAGAAGAAGCTTAAATTATCATGTGTGCTATTAGATTCACCTACTATTTGTCACTCACTATCAAAAACCATGGAAGGCAATCCTCTGCCACTATTTAAATTGGTTTCAACAAATTTATCATTTGATTTTTCTTCTACTTGTATAGGGTTAGGGTCATGGGCTAAGTGGGCCTTAGGGATCTCCAAGGGCTAGCTCCTAGAGTCTAAAACCACATTAACTGAAGGCTCATTAGATTTTTTTTTCTTTTGTTTCAAATGCTAAGTTATCTTTTTTGAATCTCCTGTTAATAGAAGGATAATTGTTCCTTTGATGGCCATCCATTTTACATAAGAAACAAGCGTTAAGCCTGCCTAGCCCAACAAAATCACATTGAACATATTTATCTCCCCAATTTATCTCTAGAATTTCTAGGATTTGAATTCCAGTATTAAATGCTACTAGAAGTCTTGCATCTAGTGGCAAAAGAGACCTGGTTTTGTCTACCTTTATGATTTTACCAAAGGGTTTTATAATTTGTGGTAAGAAACTCCAAAATTGCATGGGAAGATTTTTGATAAGAACCCATTTGGGTATAGAACAAAACTGAATCTCATTGTGTGTGGTGTCTGGTGCCCAAGGAAATACTTTGACAAGTGCCAGTCCAATATTCCAATAATCTTTTTCTACCACTCTCTTTTACATGCTATGGCTCTTGAAAAAGATAACAAATATTCCAGTTTGGATCATTCTACAGAATGAGAAATGAATGCCTAATTTCTTTTCCCAAATAGATATTAACCAATTATCAAAGATTGAGGGCAAGCTTCTTTTATCCTTCATCATACATATCCTTCCATCATACCTATCTATCCCATTCTATGCACCCTTCATAAATGAAAATCCATTCCATCATACTCATCCACCCTCCCTTCTTGCCTTTAATCTTGATAAGGATGGGGGCACAATTTTGACACATGCATTGGGCACTTCTTGATATAGCCAATCTTCTGTAGAAAATATTGTATCGTACTTTTATAGCTTGTTAAGAAATTTGATGCCTTCTTCAATATGCATTGCAACACAACATCATGCATGGCATATATCAAGTGGAGGCATGTTATACTTATGTGACATAGTCCTTCGAGAACACATCCTAAATCCCTCCATCGATTAATCCCTCATCCATCCCATCCAAAATGCTTCAACCCTCCATCATGAATCACACATACATTCCATCCAATCTAACCTTCATCCTTGTCCATATAATTGGTTTTCCCTTATTAGTGGTTACAAATGATTGCAATAATCCTAAGTAATCCCAATAAATCTAGAGGCAATAATCTCATGTAGCTGAATGTAATAATTGCAAAAAACCCATCCAAATTTTAGTACAATCCATCCCATATTTAATTGCAATGCAATCCAAACCCATACAAATAGAAATAATCCATTAGTTTTTCCCCCAGTCTTGATAAAATCTAATCCTTGTTTAGTTTTAAACAAATCATCACATCATTGTTGGGGTATATCATTCCCAAATTAACAACTCTATCATCATCATCATCATCATCATCATCATCCAAATCTAGCTTTCAACTTCATCAAGAACATCTTGTTGTATTTTATTTTCATTGTTTGTGCATACATGTTTGCTTTTGTTTCTTATTTTGCTTGCATTTGTGAGTCAATCCTTAGGGAATTTTATGGAAATAACATCACGATCTTTCATATCATGGTTCCATAGGTAATCTACCTACATAGGTGTTTTTTTGTATATCATCTGGTAATTGTATCATAATGATTTTTCCATATCATGGTGCATCCTATCATATGCTATAATAAATTAGGTTGCTCAAACATTTAAAATTTCATACAAGATTCATAGCATTCATCATCATATCATTCACACTCATCTTATTTCTTCAACATTTCTTCTTAACTCGGTATTCATACCTAATATTCATTTTCATTTGTGCCCATTACCTTTGATTTTAACCCATCCATTCTAGTTTCATTTTGAGTTTTCATCCATCTCTTTCATCCTTGCATGTCTTCTTGAGAGGGAATATCCCTAACCATCATACCACTAGGGGCATCCTCCTATGTTTATTCTTTGACTTCTACTTTCTTTGAAAAGCCACTATTTCTTTTAATCAAAATGCCCTTTCAAAGAGGGGCAAATGTAGACAACTAGATTTCACCATGCTAATGTTGTCATCCTATTTTTACCTTGTCAACCAACTTCACCATCCTCCTAGTCTCATATTGTCTAATAATTTTATCATAAATTCATTCTCATCCTATTATCATCTCATCACCCCATCGACTTGTCAATTTTATCATGTTAATTCACCTTGTCGACTAATTAATTACATTAATTAATCCTAATCTCATTCCCTATAATGTCACCCCATGTATGCAATTAATTGATTAATCATTATTAATTAATTAGGTTCCTAATTTATCCATGCACACATAATTATTTAAATAAATAAATAGTTTTATTAATACTCACCCACATTTCACTCCATATCAATTTAGTCATTCCTTCAATCCACTCCCTAATCAAACTAGTTAACTAATCAATTAATTTAGTTAACTCTAAATCAATCTAGTTGACAAAGAAATCAATTTAGTTGATTAATCAATCAAGTTAGTTGACTAATCAATCAATTGAGTTAACTAGTCAATCAAACTAGTTAACTCTAAATCAAATCTCTAGTCCTCAAGATTGATTAAATTAACCTTGACCATTCATTTATCATCTTCCAAGTCTATAAATCCATATCTTTGAAAACCTTTGAGGGATAGAAAAAACAAAATTGATCATAATATTTGTCTCTCTTTAAATCAAATCATCAACATGTTGAAAATATTTCATGTTTATTGAGCATCCAAAGCCCGTTAAAGCATGAGTAAATCTACTTCACACTTAATTGGAAGTTTGTGTATATTTTAGAGTAGAAATTTAATATTGTTATTTGATTTCTTTTGTTACTCTAATTTATTTGTGAATACACTTGTCATTGACATTCAAAATGACGTTAAAATCTCCTCCAATATTATTAAGTCTTTCTGAATGGGAGTCATGATAGGTGATAAAGAGTTCCATAAGATCTTCTTCTAAGGAGGGACATTTAGACCATAAATGTTGAACAAAAAAAACTGAGACTAGAACAAAAAGAAATTACCTAGCATAGCTCCCAATTAGAACCTTTATTTAAAGGAGATATGTAGATTATCCTATTGTATGAGAGGATTGCAAGGCCCCCTATAATTCCATTGGATGATGTGAGTATTCTTTTCCATTTCAACAAAATTTAAATTGATTTAGTTACATCTTCAATACTTAGTTTGGTTTCTTGCAAAATAATGATATTAGGTTTTGCATATCCATTTGACACTTTATTAAGCATCTTTTGTCAAGGGAATTTTACCCTAACATTCCAAGAAAGGATCTTCATTTGGATTGTGAGGGCCCTTTCCCCTTGCTTTTCTTTTTATTTGTCAAAGTTTAAAGTTTCTTGGGAGCCTACCTTGATCTCCTCCAAAGTGACTTCCTTTGCTTTCTTCTAGCCTCTCCTTGTCATGGGACCACAACTAGGCCTAGCTTTATCTATTTTAGTTGGAAGATACAACAAATATCTAGTGAAACCAACTTATTCTTGTTACTTTCATGGTTGATGACCCCCATTTCAATATCATCTAATTCAATTAAAGAATTGATCAAGGTCTCTCGCAAAGGACTATAGCCTAGATTAGGAGAATGGACGTCCTTCACAACCTCTAATGCTAGGTGAGGGAGGTTCCTAGTAGCATCAAGAGAAGCCTAAATAATATCCCTTTTTCTTGAGAAAGGAGTCATGTTCTTTGCCTCCTCATATATTTGGGGGGGGAGGTTCCTAGTGGGACCTAGGGAAGAAAGAGTTTTATCCCTCTAATTTTTAATAAGGATCAAATCGTCCACTTCATCCTCCACTTGCCTAAACTTCTCAAAAGAGAAGTAAAGCTTGAAACTAGTGGAGAAATGAGATTTTGATTTGAAATTTTGAGAAAAGGATGGAAAAAATCAATCTCTAAGGTTTTCCACGATTTGCTCATACCTTAGTCTATGAAAATGTGTTTTAAGAGTGGTTGAGATGGTACTTTTAGTATGCAAATTTTAGAATATACTCTAGAGTCTCCCTTGAGAATAACTTCATCACAACAAAGAAATTTTCCTAAACGTGAATGAATATCCTTCAAAATAGAGTGCTCCAAATATTCTTTAGGTAGGTTGTAAATTTGAATCCAAGTTGGAAATTTTGGGGATCTGAAATCTTGTGGGGTTGAAGTTTAGAATCCATTTTTTGGTGAAAAAAAAATACGCTCCATTGACCAGAGACCCTTTGCCAATATTTTCTCCCTCTTGTCACCACTAAGGGCATTTGACAATGAAGAATCCTTTTGGAAGAATTTTTATGTAGTTCAACATGCCCTAGGAAAATATAATCCATCTTTCAATTTTTTCTCTACTTTCCAAGCACCACAAAACTTCCAATCAATGCCATTTGACTTAGATTTTAAAAATGATCATCCAGGGTTGTGTTTCTCAATGAAAGGGCAATCTGTTCAATTTCCATGTCATGGTATTTGATCAACTCTCCATGAAGTGAATTAATTGAGGATCTTATAGGTTGTTTTTTGGATATTGATTCTCTACTCTCTATTCTCCACTAGGACCCAATTCACTAGCTGATCAAAAGAGCAAGTCTAATTGTCTTTTATAGAAGGTTTCCCACACACCACATCAAAAAAGATTATCCATTGCATGTTTCTCCCACAATCAATCTCATTGTAGCAAGTTGTTAGTTGGTTGAGCATCCTAATAGGGGATTCTCCTTTAGGCCTGGTCCCTGTCTCCCCTTGTGGACATTACTTGAAACCCTCCTTCACCATATTCTTGAGTATTGGCTTGAAATATGAATCTAGGGCTAAAAAATTTGTTAGTGGGCCTGATGTTACTACATTATGGGTTCCCACTTCTAACATTTTCACATGACTATTGCATGATTCTTTTGTGGTAGTCTAATTTGAACTCTACAAACGTTTACTCCATAATTCCTCCTAACCTTTTTCATGAATGTAAAACTTAATTTTTTCAAAAATAATATTACACAATTTTGTCTTGCATCAATCCTAGCCTAACAGTGGTATTAGAGCAAGTTTAAGGGAGAAAAAGATTAAAAATTTGTTAAAAGAAGAGCTTGGTGTGAGAGAAAAATTTGGGTTGTCATCATAAGCATTTGTAGAAGAGCCCAATCATAAAAAAATACAAAGAGACATCACTAGAGTCAACCAAAAAGTGTTTGATAACAAAATAATTTCTAATATCACTCAAGCAACTATCAAATCTTTAGTACAAGCAAGATGAAAGGAGATAGATTTTGGATAGAAGAAACATTCCATCTAAATTTATATCCATGTAATGGTGTTGAGTCATTCTAGAGAGTGGAGTGCATACATGTTGTCTCACACAGCCTATGGTGTTTGTTAAAGAAAGCCAAATAATTGATAATTGTAAATTGTAGATTCATTCTTGTGAGCTTGGAGAGCATTTCAACAAGCCTGGAGTGTAAGCAAACCATTTTTTTTAATCATTATTTGAAGATCATTCTAAAAACATTTATTTCCAATTATTCATTTGTTATTGTCATGTGGCTATTGTTTACCAATAGAAAGTCTATGAAGCGGCTAGTGGATTCAGGTGCCTTTGCAATAAGCAAGGGTTTTTGAGAAAACACTTCATCAAATTATTTCTTTCTTTCTTTCCTATTTCATAGAATGCTATCATAGAGGTATTTTATTTTTACCACTCTCTTTGTTTCAATAAAAACTTTAGCAAGAAAAATTAAAGAAATAAATTTGAATAAGAAGAGTTGTGTAATTTTTACAATTCACAATGGCTAGAATGGCATAGAAAAGTTGAAAAAACTCTTATTTTCAATGAATTGTGGTGTAATAATTGTGATGGGACACCCAACCTACAACACCAATTGTTATTAAAGAAAGGAAAGTATGGTAGTATAATAATTCTAAAACCCTAGCTTTGATAAGGACTTCCATCAATGGAGATATTGTTGGTAATATGTATTGTCATTGATGTTAGCTTAGTATATGGAAATGTATAGATAAACTTGTACAGAGGAAGAGTTAGTTCAGGAAAAGAAAACTAGTCTACGTAAGGTAAAGTGATCAATTTGGTGTGTGAGCATGATGCAGAGGTAAAAACTCATGTTCTTGCATGGTTCTTGTATCCCCACATGTATATCTAATCAGTTTGGTGTACCACACTTAATGATAAGAAGCAGGAATTTGACTGAGGCATTCACAATGCACATCCTAAGGTAGAGTCATCTTGTTTTAGTTTGCATTCCTCCATAGTGCAAGATTTCATCTTGTGGTTCTAAATACAGCTTTATTTAGGTATTGAAATGAGAAATCCAACCTTTCAAGTCCTCACATCATCAACACAAAAAGTTACAAGGGACATAGTATTGACCATCACTTAGATAGAGGTAATACAGACTATTTCGAAGCCTATTTGCACAGGTTGAGTTTTGTGGAGGATGAAACATGTATAGATTAGCCATTAGAACTTGTATAGAGGTATTATATGGTTCAAGGTATATCAGATATGATCCACATGTAGACAAATTCCATTTTTCAATACCACATCAAGTAGTTATGTCTGGAAGTAAAGGTTTGAGTATAATTGTCCTTCAAACTCCTAATTATCAATGTCAAACTCTTGAATTCCTTTGGAATCGTTAGATAAAGGTGTGTGGATATAATAAGGAACATATAATGATGTTTTATCTCATTCCTAAAAGGTTTCAATCCTTATATTGCACCGCAACATCATATCTTGAGATGTGAAGTATCACACATGGTCCATAATGCTCTGTTTCCTACATATAGTCATGTTTCCTATTTTGCGGATGTATAGTTTGATATGATACTTCTTCAATAAGGTGTATGAATGTTGTTGAGACCATGTATGATTGAATTCTTAGTCTGTATAGAGTTTATGGCTTCTCCTTGACAGTATGAAGATAGACAATCAATAGTCTTGAGTAGTTTGAGCTTATTGGTTAAGTTTTCGATATGTGTGGAGGATCTTGATTAGTTTCCTTAACACTGAAAGGTATGGAAAGATATGTTTTACTCTCCCTTATGAATTTGTAAGGTATGCAACAATTTTTTCCTATCATATTGTATGTATGGATACCGACTTGTGAAGAGCTACATGTTTCATCTAAAGTTGATTGTGATGCCGACCTAATTAGTGTTTTGAAGTATTGTAGAACATATTTATAGAAGATCAAGTTCATTTGTGATACATAGAAGGATATGTGAAGATAAGTAGAGTAGAATAAAATATATGAAGTGTGTATAATTAGTTTGAGGGCATATGTTGAGAAAGAAATAGAAGACTGCAATACCAACATAAATCAGATGTTCTCTTTACAACAGTCCATGTATTTACTATCTTTGTAAATCTATTGCAGGGAAAAGAGTACTTAGGGAGTAGTAGCTTCCTTGGGATGTAGCCCTCAATCAAAGTTGTAATAGTTGTAAGCACAAATACAGGGAGTTGTAGCTTCCTTGGGTTGTAGCCCTAAAACAAAGTTGTAATACTTTTGTGGTGAGCATAATATATTGTGAGCTAATCCTCACCATGGTTTTTCCTTATTTTAGTGTTTTCCACATAAAGATACTGGTGTTATGTGTGTTGCATGATTTCCTTTCTATTCTCTAAGTTATTTAGTTTGGTTTGGTAAACAACTAGTTAAATTTTAGTATATGTTGATTCACCCCCCTCTCAGCATGTCATTGTGTTCAACAATTGGTATCAGAGCCAAGTGCCTTTGAGAAGCCTAATAGATGAGGTAGATCATGCACTTGAACACATGTAATATGAAGTTATGGACAATGATGTATTTGTACCGAAACTAGATCTGGAAGCAATAGAACCTAAAGGTAGGGATCTTTATGGGAGTGAAGTAGACCTTCAGGAAGAACTCAAGTCAACCCTTAATGAACTGGATGAAGTAAGAGTAATGAATGTAGAATATGAAGACATGTTTGAATTGACAAAGGAGATAATTGACAAATTGAAGACAAAGCCCAAAGAATCAAAAGAAGAAATTGGTAAAGTAAAATCCCTAATAGAAGGAGATAAAGGAGGTGACATAAATCTCAATGAAGTAGAAGAAATAATTTCAAATTTGAAAGTCATTGTTGAAGAAGAAAAGAGGATTGAAGATTGCTTAAATACCAAGCTCTTTGAGAAATCAACTAAATGTTCAAAACTTGAAGAAGTTGTCACTCTAGGAAGAGATCTAGAAAAGGCAAAAGAGTAGATTCATGAAGAACTAAAACTAAAAGGAGGATCTGAAATCCTTGATGAAATAATTTACTCTCAAAAGCTAGCAAAAGAAAAAGCAAGTCTTGGTTTTGAAAAGGGAAAGAGTCCTATGATCAATGCCTCTGAAAATTTATATGATAACTTTCATTCAAGAGGAAAGTATGAAATCAAGAAGGAAGAGACCTACACTGAAGATCTTATGAAGAAATCGTATAGAGTTATAAAAGAAGATGAATTCACTCTTGTCTGAAGATAAAGGAAGAATGTGAACAAAAATTTCAAAAATCCTCAACCTACAAGGCAACCAACTCACATCAGGTATTCTCAAGGTTTCAATGGCAATTATTTTACTTGTAATAAGTTTGGTCACAAAGTGGCTAATTGTAGATGCAAGATAAATCAAAATGTTCTAAGATGTTATTCTTGCAATAAAATTGGCCATAAAGCTAATAAATGTAGAAGTAAGACAAATCAGAATTCAGTTAAGTGCTATGCTTGCAAAAAGACAGGTAACAAGGCTTATGAATGCATAAGAAAAATGCCAAGGAATAATAAGGACAATGCTCAACCCTTTCATGGACATTTTTACACTTGTAACAAGTTTGGCCACTAGGCAGCTAATTGCAGATCTAAGGTAAGGAGGAATGGAAATGCTTAGCAATCAAAGTTCACCTATCACAAGTGTAATCAAACATGGCACTCTAGAAGGAATGTAGGTCCTACTTCACAAAAGAAAGTTGATATTGGTCAGCAAAAGAAGGGAATGAGAAAAGTGTGGAAGAAGGAGGAATGTGATGTTTCCAGACCTCTTCCTAGTGTAGGTGGATCCTTCAGTAACTAAAAGATGAAGTACTAATTTAGGGAGAGTTACAATTACAAAATTCTTCAAACCCCTAAATAAATAAGATGCTAAATTTCTCAGCATGTTGGCTAGTTTTGGTATGTGCATGCAAAATAATGATTTAAAGAAGTTTGGTCAAAACTCCAAAGATAAAACTCTCAATGTGGTAGATTGCAAATTTTTTTAGGGTTTTCAGGATTAAAAACATCTACCAAAAGGAAACATGGACTCAAGGGGAGATATTACTACAAATATTCCACTTCCCTTCATGATTCTAAAAGAATTAAGCATACATATGAGTTTGAACAAGATTAAGGAGAAATTCATCACTCTATAGAAGATTGCGAAGGAATTAGAGTCACTATTATATCACAAAATAGGCCTAACTAAGTGTTCACCTAACCCTACTAGTGCATACAATGTGGAACAATTGAAGATATGCAGAGAAGTTTATAAGACATTCTGTATACTCAAAAGGAATTTGTGATCAAGAATTTGAGAGCAAAATATAGAAAAGGCAAATTAGAGTGTGTTGAAGATCTCTTACTTCTAAAACTCTACTAGTGAATACTTTCAGTGTTGTGCAAATCCTAACTTCATTTTAGTGCTGTAATGGACACTCCTAGGGTTATTGATGTCATGGAAAAGCCAAGACCAAAATTCAAGAAGCATTCTTTCAAATCATTGGAGACTTATAAAGTAGGAACATTTTCTAGGGTTTTGATCACTGTGCTTCACTCTGAAGATGTGTGAATCTACATTCACTCCACATTGGATGAATTCAACCACAACAAGCTTCAGGAATTTTGGATGAACAATCTTATAGGTGATGATTTCAATATGAAGCTAAAATATGCTAGTTTGATTGTAAATAAATTGATTGTATGGAATGATTTTCCCAATTTTAACTATGAAAATGATTGGGTCAAACTTGTCTTGAGTTGAATTTGTGAAGACTTTATAGTTCTAGATAAACCCCATATGATTACTAAGGAGGCAATTAGGGTTGTGACTAGCATGTGTGCTACTAGACCTGTGCCTACATTGAAGTCAATAAAAAATGAAGAAGTGATGAAGCTGACTGGTGCAAAGTTTGATAAACGTGCTCTAATTGTGAATGATTTAATAGACCTTGATGTAAGGTATGCAACTATGGTCATTACATATAAAATCTTCTATACTAATAGAGTGGGCTCTGCCACAACAACTGTAATTCATGTTGCATGTCAGATGGTGAAAGAAAACAAGAAAATTGATGTTTGTGAGCTATTTAGACAACTAATAGAGAGCTTGGACAAGAGAAAGGAGAACTAATACAAATTTTAGTATGGATCTCTTATAATCTGACTTATGTTCTACTTTTTGAATGAATTACCTAGATCAAAGAATGTTGTGTGGAAAATAACTATATCTGTAGGAAGTCAAATTAGGGAACACATGAAGAGTTTTGAAAACTTAGAGGCTCGCAATGTTGCATACTAGGGCTTCTTTAAAACCTTTCAAGAAAAGATGCAGAAGAGAGAAAGGATACCTATCAAGGTGGTTAGAAGATATAAAAATGATATCACCTTCATGGTAGATAACAACAACTACTATATGGAAGTAGTAAAACCTAGGATTGCATGGATACCCAATTTGCCTTATGAGGTTTTAGAAATTGATTTGATAGGGTATGCAGACACTTTACTAAGTAAACCCAAGGATCCTAATGCAGATAGGTTTGGCACTTATGATGAAATTACCAAAAAGTAACTCAAGAAAAGGGCTGAAGAAGAAGTAGAGAAGAACAAAGAAAAGTTGTTTAAAAAGGTTGGTATCTCACCAGGTGGTTTCACTGCACAAAATGTCACTGAACATGATGCACCATCTACCACTGTGCTTGCAACTCCAAGAAGATCAAGTAGATCCACTTCTTAATCCACTACCAATATTCCACAACCTACTTCCTCTGCTAGACAGACCCAAGTCTCTGAAGGCCAAACACCAATGAAATCCAAGGGCAAACAACCAAAGAAGAAGGAAATTATTGTAGAAGAGATTGAGAGTGATAAAGAAGAAGAGATGATTTCAAAGAAATAAGAAAAGGAGAAGAAGAAAAAGGAGCCAAGGGTCAAGGTGAAGGCCAAAAAAAAAAAAAAAAGGTATAGAAGCAAGTGAAGAAGAAGAAGAAAAGGAGCCAACTCCTCCTCCCAAGAAGAAAAAGAAAAATGACTCCTAGGTACCAATATCTTCTTCTAAATGATCTGTCTCTAGATGTTGTCTATAATGCTATTATTCACTACAATTTGTTTGATGAAATTGTGGAACTCTTCCCAGAATCTACTTCTAAGGATCAAGACATCATAGAAAAGGCTATTATTATGTACATGATGAGATATAATAAGTCTCTAGATGAGATCTTGTCTAGGGTACCAGAAAACCTATAGAAAGCCTTAAGAAGGGATAGAGAAGAAGCTGTAGCCCTAGATGAAAAACTCAGACAAGATGCCTTGGATAAAGTTAGGGCTTCCCTTTCTAAAGAAGAAAAAGAGAAATTAGTTCAAAGGAAAGCCCAAGAACTTAGAACAAAACATAGAGTAGACACTCTCGTGTAGAACGAAAAGGAAGACATTGAAAAAATCACAAAAAGAAACTGAAGAAATCACTCTTAAAGTGCTTAGTGAAGTAAGAGAAACAAAGGATGTGGAACTGTCACATATTTCACCACCATAATCACCTCATTATGCTATTACATCCTCTCCAAAGAAAAAAGAACAGATTTAAAAAGAGAAGATTGATGAAAATATGCAAAATGATGTAAATATTGATTATATTCCTCAGGATAATCAGAAAGATGGACAGAGTATTCCAGAGAACACTAAACAAGTGGATGGTCAAAAGAGTGTGCAAGATCAACAGAATGTTCCAGTGAATACAAAGCAACATGAAGAACCTGCCAAAGATGTGGTTCTTGATGATAAAGAAATGACTCTGGAGACGAGTCAAAATGGAGCAGAAAAGATTGGTCAAGGATCAACTAATTCCTTCACAGACCTACTAAACTTACAAATATAATTTCAACTAGTTATCACTCCTCAACTACTACAGGTTCCAACCAATAAAGGATAGATTGATCTGACAAGTATCTCTCCTTTACATAAATTACAGCTCAGTGATATACTACATGCCTCAACAAGGAAAGAGATTTTACATGAAAATTTGAAGAAATCTAGTGCAATAGAGAATACTATGAAGTTGATACAAGAAGGGTTACCAGAGGTAACCATTGACTCCTCTTTGTCTCTAGAGTAAAAGCTCAAGTTTCTAATGGACTCCTTTAAGGATCACTCCTCCCAGATAGAGAAAAAAGTAGAACAAGAGGCAACAAGAAGAATAAATGACAAAAGAATGGCTAAGATGGTTGACAAATGTGCTAAAGCACATGGCAAGATTAAAGAAAACTTGAATAAATTCAAATCTTGCATTGATGAGGCCACAACATTATATCTGTTTTGCCTAAAATGGCCAAATTCCACAAAGAACATCAAAACTTAGATGGACTCTATTGAGTCATAGTTATCCAAATTGGCCAAAGTTTATGATTTGTCAAAGGACAAGATTGGTGCAACTAGGGTACAGGTGGAAAACCCTCATGCACAATTATCTCAACTACAGGACCAAAGAGAAAACTTGAAGAAACAATTTGGTTAGTTGAGAGAGGCAGTAAATCCGAGACTTGCCTCACTGCCTGGTCTACTAGGGGAAGTAGAAAAGGTAGAGAAAAAGATGAAGACTCCAAGCAACATAGAGGAAGCTGAGGAGATATGCATGCAGTGTGAAATTTAAAACCATATGCTTCTCTCAGAGTGTGTCAATTGGACTACAACTCTTCAACAACTCAAGGTAATTTACAAGGCTATCATACCATCCAAGTGAGTTGTAAGAGCAATGTAAATAAAACAATTTTTAGTGTACATAGTATTGTGGAAGATGGTAGTGTTACACCATGTACATACCATCTTTTTGGAGAAATCTTCATCTCAGGGGGAGTACAGTTTAGAAATCATTTCGAAAGGGGGAGTTTATACAATTTTTGGATTGACACAAGCAAAGGATATCAATCCCTTTGTCCTTGATGTTAAAGGGAGAGAGAGAAACATATATCTAAGGGGGAGATTGTTGGCAATATGTATTTTCATTGATGTCAACATATTATACATTGATGTCAGCATAGTATATGGAAATGTATAAACATACTTGTATAGAGGAAGAGTTAGTCCAGGACAAGAGAAAACATTCTAAGTATCGTAAAGTGATCATTTTGGTGTGTGAGCATGGTGTAGAGGTAAACACTCATGTTATTTCATGGTTCCTATGTCACCACATGTATATCTGATCAGTCGGGTGTACCACACTTAATGATAAGAAGCAAGAATCTGACTAAGGCATTCACAATGCACATCCTAAGGTAGAGTCATCTTGTTCTAGTCTACATTCTTCCATAGTGCAAGATTCAATCTTGTAGTTTTGAAGATAGCTTTATTTAGGTATTGAAATGATAAATCCAAGTTTTCAAGTCCTCACATCATCAGCATAAAAAGTTACAAGGGATGGAGTATCAACCATCACTTAGACAGAGGCAATACAGACTATTCTGAACCCCATTTACACAGGGTTGAGTTTTGCGGAGGGTGAAACATGTATAGATCAGCCATTAGAGCTTGTACGGAGGTATTATATGGTCCAAGGTATATCAAGTATGATCCACATGCAGACAAATTCCATTTTTCAGTACCACATCAAGTAGTTGTGTCTGGAAGTAAAGATTTGAGTATAATTGTCCTCCAGACTCTTGATTATCCATATCAAACTCTTGAATTCCTCTGGAATCATTAGATAAAGGTTTCAGGCCTTGTATTGCACCATAATATCATTTATTGAGATGTGAAGTATCACATGTGGTCCAAAATGCTCTGTTTCCTGTAGATAGTCATGTTTCCTATTTTGTAGATGTATAGTTTGATATGGTACTTCTTCAATAAGGTGTATGAATGCTGTTGAGACCATGTATGATTGAAATCTTGGTCTGCATATAGTTTTTGACTTCTCCCAGACACTATGAAGATAGACAATTAGCAATCTTGAGTAGTTTGAGCTGAATGGTTAAGTTTTTGATATGTGCAGAGGATCCTGATTAGTTTCCTTAATACTAGAAGGTATGGAAAGATATGTTTTGATCTCCCTTATGAATTTCTAAGGTCCACAACAAGTTTTTCCTATCATATTGTATGTATGGATACCAACTTGTGAAGAGCTACATGTTTCATGTAATGTTGATTGTGATGCTGACATATCAATGTTTTGAAGTGTTGTGGAGTATATTTATAGAAGATCAAGTTCATTTGTGATACATAGAAGGATAGGTGAAGATAAGTAGAGCAGAATGAAAGATATGAAGTGTGTAGAATTAGTTTGAGGGCATGTGCTAAGCAAGAAATAGAAGACTGCTTTACTAGCATAAATTAGATGTTCTCTTTACAACAGTCCATGTAGTTACTATCTTTGTAAATCCATTGCAGGGAACATAGTACTTAGGGAGTAGTAGCTTCCTTGGACTATAGCACTAAATCAAAGTTGTCATTTCTATAAGCACAAATATAGGGAGTTATAGCTTCCTTGGGTTGTAGCCATAAAACAAAGTTGTAATTATACTTTTGCAGTGAGCATAATATATTGTGAGCTAGTCCTCACTGTGGTTTTTCCCTATTTTAGGGTTTTCCATGTAAAAATACTGGTGTTATGTGTGTTGCATGATTTCCTTTCTATTCTCTAAGTTATTTAGTTTGGTTTGGTAAACAACTATTTAAATTTTAGCATATGCTGATTCACCTCCCTCTCAGTATCTCATTGTGCTTGAAATATATGTTTCAACACATACAAGGGTGTAAATTGGCTTGGGATGCCCTTATAAAATTAGGATAACTATATGATTCTCATTCAAAATTGGATTTCATTCAGTTGTAATAGAAGTTATTCAACCTTAATATGATTAATGATGATATGAGTTTGGCTTCTAAAATTTGAGCCATAAAACAAGATATTGGTGTTCCTAGTGGAAAAGTTAACATTTATCTTACAATCTTGCTAAAGGTACTCCTTCCAACTCATTCAATTTATTTGGAGTCTCTAAAGGCAACTAATTATTTGAAGAACATCACTTTTGATCAATTGGTTGAAAAGTTGGCAAAAACGTGAAAATGCTTTTGGGAGAAAAAAATATGGCACTTATGAAAATATTTGTCTTGCTCAATAGAAAAATTCCTCTTAATAAGAATTTGATGAGCACATGATGATACTGAGAGGGGGATGAATCGGTATCTAACAAAATTTTACTTTTCTAACTTAAACCAATCACAATAAATCACACATGTAAGATCTAACAATTATGTACATAGAGAGAACACACGATTTTACATGGAAACCCTTGTGGGAGAAAACCATGGAAATATATATATATATATATTCTTCTTCTGTAGTAACCAACCTACTTTTCTTACAATTCTTCCTTTGTGAGCACCAACACACTAGAGACACCAATCCCTGCTTGTAGAATCTATAGGCACCAACCTTTATAACTGAGCGCCAACATGATAAGAGACACCAATCTCTAGGCACCAATCTACACATTCTTCAATGAATGATATTGTTCTCTTTTACTCACAATTTGATTACAACTACTGATTCTGTATGATGTAAGTCTTTCCTTTTCAAATCAGGTTCACACATATATACTTTCTTCCCTCACAAATCTGATCAGAAACTTTTTTCCTCAGAAATCTTATCCAAATCATGCATAACTTGCTTACACAACACTAATCATAACATGGAAATTTCTTCACATAAATTTCTGCTCATATCATCTTTATATTATCACACACACTTCCTTTCAAAACAAATCAAATTTGCACTTCATACTTCTGCCACTTCTATTCCTTTATTTTTGCTCTTAACTTTGAAAATAATTCATTAAAATTGCTTGCCTTCAAATATTCCTACCATTTACCTCTTGTACCTTTTCAATGGATATGTCTTTGGTGAATGGATATGTCTCTTTGTAACTTAGTTCCCTTCACAAATAGATCACACTCCTTCACTAATAAAATCACTGCTCTTTACCAAAAGTAATCACTACCTTTAACTAATAATTTGTCCTTTATGGAGTCACTGATATTTTTTCCTCTTTAATAAATTGTTCTTTCTGGTTTTGTCTTATTCATTAAACCATTCATCTTCTTCTTCTTTTCTTCATAAAATCCCTTAAAAAATGCATCATATAAACTCTTGATTTCTATTCTATCGCAAGGAAATCGTACCATATACAACACTGATTGTTGCACTTAGTGTATCATACATGGTCATGTTTCATGTTAAGCCTTTTGTCTTATATACTATTCTTGTCTTCTCTAGAAGGAGGTCAGCCTCTTGGAGGTATAGACCAAATTTAAATTTAAATCTTATTCTTCTTAGCACCAAGGGGATATCATATGCATCGGCCCATAATACTATTTCTCTAGCATATTTCTTATGTTTAAATCTTTAATTTAAACATGCAATCTTTCCAATAGTAATGTGTAATAGATAAACTTTTATTTTTCATTCTCCAACAAGGATGTATAACGAGCAATTCTTAACATCGATTACTCCTTGCATATGATGATATTAATGACAACATATCTATGTATATTTTGTTAGCAAGAGACACTGCTGCACATGACATGTGTTGTCATTGATGGCAACTAAGTCTACCTTGCTCATTTGCATTGCATAATCTATTCATACCGGAAGTCAGAGTGAAGATTTGACTCCGAGTAGTCAGAAATAGAGCATGTGACAGGGTCAGGTATCTTGGTCCAGATCTCTCCGATGGTAATTTACAGTGTGATGCGGATCTAAGAGAGTGATAAGGATTGTTAGGACTATCTGTATCCAGAGATTCAGCCTCCGGTGATAAAGGATGTAAAAATTATAAGGATCTGAGTATCGGGTTCCAGTCAGTTAGCATAGTTAGAAGAAGAATAGGACAACCTAGTATTTGATCTTGGTCTAGATGTAGAAAGTTGTTGGATAAGCAATTGGTGATAATTAGCGGTATTGGCCGACATGATTGATGATCTAGAAACATAAGTTTTTGGTCCACGTTGATATTTGTACATGGATTCAGCTGACAGAGTAGAGTGTTTAATAAATGTTCTAAGTTTTATTGAAGACAACTACCATTGACTGAATTTGTTGATGCAGATATATATAGCCAATGGATTCAAGTGTTTTGGTGTGTGGTGGTGTGTGATAATGGAGTAAGTGCAAAAAAGGAAGATTAAAGTGTGAAAAAGAAGAGATCTAAGGTCCAGATTATGGCAGAGCAGTAAACAGGGCAAAATAAAGATGAAGTGTGTAAGATCAGTATTCTATGCTTAACCAGAATTGAATTCTTGCATTGGTAGATGCTACTTATTAGTTCAAATAATCTGTAATATTTTTGCAATCATTCTTGTAGGTAGTGAGCCTCTTTTGAGCAATGAGCTCTGGGCAGTGAGCCTGAAGGCATGTGCCTTCCCTTTTTGTAATACTTTTAATAGAGTATAATCTTTTTGGGTTAACCCCCACAGTGGTTTTTCCCTTAACCGGGTTTCCATGTTAAAAATCTTGGTGTCAAGAGTGTTATTTGTGTTTTTTCTCATGTGTTATTGATTCTTTCTTTTCATGGTTATATCATTAATCTATTAAGAAGCGGTAAAGAAGAATTAACTATAGCAAGAATTAAAGTTCTAAGACAACTGATTCACCCCCCTCTCAGTTCTCAGCTCTAATTCCAACAATTGGTATCAGAGCAAGGTTCCTTGAAAGAAGCCTAATAGCTTGAGGAAGATCTGGGAAGGAGTTTTAATGGGTTCACTTAGAGAACAACTTTAATTGGCTTTAGAAGATCTTGATTGGTCCAAAGCAGAAGTAGATGACCTGAAAGTGAACCTTAAGGATGTTGATGATTGCATTGACTTGATAAAAGATAAATTAAAGAAATCAATAGAAAAAAGGAAGGAACTACTTCATCAGCTAGCTAATCTTACTGAAGAAAATGGCATGAATGTGGCTTTAGAAGAAAAGAAAAAGGAATGCGAGAAGCTGACAAAAGAAGTTTCTATTCTAAAACATGAGATGGAATTTGGGGTAATGAGGCTAACCAAAGAAATTGAGCAAAGGAAGAAGACTGAAGAAGACCTAAATCAAACTCTAAAAGAAAGAACTGGAGAATGCTGCAGATTGGACAAAATAGCTAGCCATCTAGAGTCTAATCTATAAGAAAGTAGAGACAACGAGAGAGAACTTGAAAGGCAAATTGTCATTCTCAGACATGACCTAGAAGTTACAAATGATTACAAGGAGAAGTTCAAGATAAGCTCAACTAAACTTGAAGAAGTGCTTGAGAGTCAGAAGAAGGTTGATGATAAGCATGGTCTTGGGTATGAGAAAGGTGAAAGCTCTGGATCCGGACAAAGAAATTTTCAATCAAGGAATGGGAGAAATAGACCTAGAAGACCTTCAGTAAGACAACCTAATGCTCAAAGGTATCCATCTTTTAATGGAAATTGTTTCAATTGCAGTAAATTTGGTCATAAAGCTACTCAGTGCAGAAGTAGAGTAAATCAAAATGGTCCATTATTCTCTGGTCAATGCTTCAAGTGTAAGAGGTGTGGTCATAGATCCAATGAATGCAAAAGTATGATAATGAATAACTCTAACAATAGAGGAAATGACAATTCTTTCAATGTCTACTATTTTTCTTGCAATGGATTTGGACACATGGCTAATCAGTGCAGATCAAGAGGAAATCAAGTAAATAAGCAAAGAAATGTTGTGTGCTTTAATTGTAATAGATCTAGTCATATTGCAAGATTCTGTAGAAGTAGGAATAATGAAAGAAGAGGTCTAGTAAATAGAAAACTGGATGAGCAGAGACAAGACAAAGGCAAGGGCAAAGTTGATATGAATGAGATCTAGAATGAAATGAACATGACATGGGCCAAAAAGGGTAAAATGAATAATGGTAATGGGTCCATGTCAGAATCTAGTGTTGGTAATCCCTCTGAAAATTGAATTAGGAGCTCTGGCTCAAGGGGAGCTACATAGAAAAATAAATTCCCCCAACCAGTAAGTGGGTACCTGAATTTGGCATGATGATTAAAGTTATAAAAGCCTATTGTAGATCATTTGGAAGGATTTCTGAAAGAAAAGAAGTGGATATGGCAATTTGCAGAGCAATTCATGAAGAACTGTATCAAGAAACAGAGTAACCGAATGAAGTTAGGGCAACACATTTATTACAATGAAAAATTAGGTTTTGCAAAGGATAAAAAGTCACTCGCTCAAGAATTTGAATCGCTTTACATTCGAAGAGAACAAGAAGAAGAGCATCTGAACTAAAAATCCAAAGATTGAAGCATGAAGAATGAATTTGACCAGCAATTGATCACCCCTAACTCCATAGAAGAAAAAGGTACTATTGATGCTCAGAATTGCGTTGTTTCCAACACCAACATGGGAAACTCTAAAACGTGGGAATGCTTTTCAGAGTGACCTCTAGATTTTAAAGAAGCTGGCTCTTCTTTATCTCAAAAGTGTTTGGGAAAAAGGATAGAATGAAACAGAATCACAAATGCAACTAAAAAGGAAACTAAAACTATGGCAATGCGCCTGAATGTGATTTTGTATCTCAACACTTAAGTATAGTGAAACTATTTTAAGATTTAGTCACATTAAAGAGCAAAAAATGCATGATCAATGTAACAGATTAAAGACAAATAGAATCAAAGGCTCACAAACCAGAATGTTTTGTAATAACACAGAAAATATCAGCAAAGGCACAGAACTCTGTCTTTATTAATGTTCAAGTTACATAAAAGGCACAGAATCATGCACAGTTATACAAACTTTCTGAATCAAGAAAATAGAACAAAGGCAAATGATATTACTGGCCACTACAAGAGATCCTCAAACTTCTCTAACAATCTGTGATGCAAAAAAATCTCTATATCTCCAATGTTGTATATCTTGGCTATATGTCCTTTGGCATGGTAATCTGAACCCATATTTATAGCATAGAACTGGTCCAAAGATTGCCCGCATGATCAAATCTCAATGGCCTAACCGAACTAGCGGTTAACTAAAAGTGTCTAACAGAGGATCTCTTCTGAATCAGAAATGGTTAGCCACTCTGCAGATTCATTGGCTGCAACAGATACATGTAACCCCTCATACTTGAATCGGGGAGGGACGCGTGGCTGCTTTCTGATAGTCTTTGTGACTATAAACCCTTGAAACAGCTGTCATTCATATGCGCCTCTTTCTTGAAACTCCTTCATCTTTCCAGAACAATAAGAAACAAACACATAGCATCCTCTGCATGACTAACTTAAGAAACTACTTCATTCTCAGGAAGCACCAGAACTTGACACTTGGCAGCGTCCGTGGCCCTTTCAAAAAACACATGGCATTTTCTGCTTTATTTTGAGTCCTTACTGTGGCTTATACTAAGAGTCCTCAGGCTTCGCCATCTGTCACGGTCTGCCAAACTTTGAAACTCAAGAAATATTAAAAATGGGACCCACCATACAGTTTGTGCCCGAGCAGCTTCAAAATGAAAAAGGGACAAGTGGCGCCTTCCGCTTACATGAGAAACTATGTACGTGGCAGCTTCTGTTGTTCTGGGAGAAACTATAGATACTTTTAGGGACTTCTGCGGAAGATGACACTTGGCTCTTTTTGCTGCAACTGAAAGAAACTTTTGAAACATTACAGGGTCTTGCGGAAGATGACACTTGGCGGCTTCTGCTGAGTTTTGAGAAACTTTAGGATTTAAACATAAACCTTCGCGGACGTTGCCACATGGCACTCTCCGTGCAACTCTAAGATACTTTTATAGAAACATTAGGGACTTATAAGGATCACGTAGATGGTGACAGATGTCGCACTCCGTTGAAGTTACAGGAATATTAGCGGGGTCCACCATACCTCTTTTACTTAGCAATGAAATAAAAGGGATCCTGCGGAAGATGACACTTGGAGATCTCCACTAAAACTGAAAAGGGACACATGGCACCTTCCATGTCACTTTAGGAAACTTTAGAGACACCCTCCGCTTCTGCCACTTGGCACCTTCCGTGCTCACCAAAACTCTAAAAAGGGACCCACTACATTATCTGCGGCCATTCTGAGAAACTCTAAAAAGTATCACGGCTGCTGACACGTGGTGGTTTCCACTGCATTGGGAGAAACTTTAAAAGGTGCCCACCATGCTTACTTTGTAAAAGGGCTTTGAAACTTATAGAAACTGATCCTCGGATGCCGACACTTGGCATGCTCTACAGGGACTTAAAAGGGACACGTGGCTCCATCTGCGTAACCTTAAGCAACTGTATAATGTGTCCCAGGTACTGACACTTGGCGGCTTCTGCTGAACTCTCAGACTTTGGCAAAATTTTCAAAAATGGAAAACCCTCATGCCCGCGCCTCCGTGCTCGTACTGTGTGTCGAAACCCTTGCAACAAAACTAAAGTGCACAAAAACAAAACTGGAACCCGCACAGCTTAAACTCAAAAATCAAAATGTAGAGTATTTTACTGTACAGTTCTTGGCGACCCCGAGGACTTTTGAGCCTGCTCAAAAAGAATCCCAAAAAATGTATCTATACAGCAAAACTTACAAATTCTGCAAAGCCATCTGATATACAGACCACTCAGCATCAGATAAACCTTGTTTATTCTGCAAGTCCTGGAAGGCCAAATCCAGGTTGATCATATCCTTATGCGAGAAACTTTGCAAAATGTGGACTACTGCTTTCAACTAGAAATCAAGCTGGGCCATAGGAATCAAAATAGCTTCCACTTCTGATACGGATGAGGCATCTGTTAGGCCCTGGAAAACTGATTGATCATTCTATCTAGCTAGCAACAGAGGCTTGATCTCATCAACCATTAGTACTATGTTGCTATCAGGAAAGGGAGAAGGAAGGCCCAATTGCACCAGGTCTTCAATGTGTTTCTTCATATCCTTCACTCCCTCCTTTACCACATCCAGGAGCTTCTGACAGGTAATTGCAGCAGATTTGCAACTCAGAACCTCATTCACCCTTTTGGCAGTAATCATCCTGTCATTGATCCCTGCTGCTGACAATGTTTCATCAGATGTGTCATAAAGTTTCCCTAGCAGCAATTGAGAATCAGAAACTCTCATGGAAACAATGGACAGAGTGGCCTGAACTGAGGTCTCCACCTTTTCACATAGTTGCTGTGCATGTAGCAGGAATGTTAAAGAGGGTCTGAGCTGGATAATCTCCTCAGAGATTCTTGCCCATACTGATGCATATAACTCCTTGACCAAATTTAACACTCCTGCATTTTGTGGCCTATTTGCCAACTCGAGGGTCAATTGTTTTGCTATTTGTTGCTCGGCCTGAAGTTGAGCCTGAATAGCAGCAACATTATTCTGTTCCTTCAATAGTTGCTGTTGCAACTATGTGGCCTGTTGAGAGGAATCCTAATGTCTCTTTTGCAATGTGGCCTTTTCCTGCTTCAGGGTAGCTAGAATAGATTTCACTTGGGTCAGCTCTTCCTTCAATGAAGCATTTTGGCTCTATGTAGCCTAATGGATCTGACATGAAATAGTGTTTTGCAACTGTTTATTAAGATCCTCTATCTCATCATTCTTTGATTTGAGCTCAGCAGCCAGAGCCTCACTATGTGTATTTTCCTGAGTCAGATTAGCCTCCACCTTCTACAACTTCCTGGATAACTTCAGATAGTTAGTGGTTACAGCAGAAGTGGTTTCATTTAGTAGCTCAACCCTATCTTGTGGCCTGAAGAGTGACATATCCATTGCCACTGCACTCATTGTAAAATCTTGGGGCTGCATCTACTCATTTGGTTTTGCTACATTTGGTGACAAATGGGTCACAGTTAGCTGCTGCTGAATTGGGTCAAATAGTGACCTCATATGTGGGACAGCCTGAGCTTTATTGTCCTTCTTTCTCTTCTTGTCCATCCGGGCCTCCCTAGCCTTCTTTATAGTGTCTGCTTGAGCTTGGAAGGTAGGGGAAGAGGCAATGTACCCACCCGCAAAAGGATGACCTTGTGGCAGGCCATAAGGAATAGCCAAATGTTGGCTAGGAGGAATCTGAGGAGGTACTCTTCTGGGAAAAGTGGGAGAAAAGGGAGGTAATGAAGTGGCCTGCAATGACATGGCCTGTGTAGTGATAGGTGGGGAAAATTGAGAAATTGGCACAGCAGAGGTGGCAAGGGATAATACTTGGCCAGCTAGGATTGCCACCCCTATTGAAGAAGAAACAGATGGAGAAGAAGAAGGAGAAGAAGCACGTACCTGAGGGGCAACTGAGACATTTGGTGGTGGCTGCAACAAAGGTTCTACCTCCTCATCCGAATCATGCTGAAGTTTCAGCCTCTTATGTTTCCTTGGCCTCTCTTCTTCTTGCTGTGTTTCTTTCTCCTCAACATTTACCACTGTTACCAGTGGTGTTTGTACAAAATTGGAAGCCCCACTCATTGAAACTGATGGGGTCCCTCTAGGTGGTGATGACACCACACTCTTCTGCTTCTCTATAGTGCTAAGGGATTGGGGCCAGGTGGTTACTGCAGGTGCAAATGATATTTGTCCTGGGGCCTGCACTGTGTGGGTGGATTCAGGTTCCTCTTCAGATTCCTCACCCTTTTTATGATCTTGCTTATATCAGGGCTAGAGACAGGAGAAGGATGTCATTCGTCCCAAATAGACTCCCATTTCTCATCTATATCTACCTTGCCAAAAGAATGGGTTATTTCATAAATCTCCTGCCTATATTTCCAATAGGCTTCTATCTTCTCAGCCTTCCATTCCCTATCTCTTAATAATTTTTTCTTTAATCCAGTGCCCATTTTGAGCTTAGGGTCGTAGGCCTTCTCCTTTTTATAAAATACCTCCCATGGCCTGGGTCCCTCAAATGGCAAATCTGTCAATTCTGCATATAAATCAGGGGTGTCTTCCTTAGGGTTTCTTCTGTCATCCCAAAAGGGATGACCCTCGTGCACAATTTTGGCACCAATCTTATTATTCTTGACCCACAAGGCTATAAAACTGACTGGATCATATCTCCATTTGTCTTCAATCAAAAGGAAACCCAAGACCACTAACTTTCTCAGCAATAAATGCTCAGCATCTCTGACCAATAGGGTCATGTTCTGCTTCACCCAGGGAAGGTCATACATCTTCTTCTTCTTCTTCCCAGCCCCATATTCATTATCAACCACAGACACTTGCCGGGTGACCTCTAAAAAGGCTAGCCTAGGAGTCAAAACCTTGGGTAGCAACATTGGTTCCCCATTAAAACCATGGACCCTGATAATAGTATGGTGAGACCCAAAGAAATAATCACAGGGAATGGGGGAATTTGCCATGAGGCCTCTGACACTTAAAGTCAATCTATTCTCAACAAGCTCTGGGCTTAGGTGAATAAATGCAGGGGCGACAAAAAGTTCCCAAAACTCATAAGGGTCAGATGATTTAGACAAAACATGGGTCCATGCAGACACAGGGATGGTTCTATTGGGATCAAAACTGGAGTCGTACATGTCCAAATGCATATACTGAGAAAAGATAGCATAGTTTTGATATAACATAAGGTGAAACAGATAGGAGGAATACCTGAAAACCCCTATTGATTTGAAATTGGTGAGTTGTTTGGCCATTAAGTAGGCAATCTGCTCAGAGAAATCTAGCCAAAACTCCTGAGACCTATCCACGGTCTTCATTCTGAAAAGAATGGCAAGCTGCCAATCATAAACAGTTATATCTTCTTTCATTCTGAAGATAAATGCTATCATAGATAGTGCTTCCTGGCTGGCTTGTGTGAATTGTGCCCTTCCTGTGGGCAGTGCTGGCATTTGGGTATTGTCGTCTCCCAACTGCATCTCTGCATTCAGAAACCTCAGTTGAAACTTGACATTTGCCCACGTCTTCTGCATTTTGGCAACTATGGGAAATGTGGCTGTGCTGTCATAATGTAGGGCCAACATATCTCTGATGGCCTTTGGTGTAATTTGCACCATGAAGGGTCCCTTTTGAATGGTGCTTGAAGGTGCATGAAACAATTTAGCACATACCTCAATCAGGTCCGGGCATAAATGCACACTTGGGATAATGAATTTTGCCAATTGGGAGGTCCAAATTCGCATGCCAAATGTTTCAAACTATTTAGCTTTGGCCTTCAGTAGGCATCTTTGGTGTGCTCCCTCTTACAGAGCTTTGCAAGACTTTTGTAAGGCTGGTTTTGTAATACCATCTGCAAAATCTAGCACCTTAGCTAGGTCAACTGCATAGCCAACCTCAGGAACCCTAGTCCTTGGATAGGTCCTCAAAGGTTGTGAAGGGGCTGAAGCATATGATTTGCTGGTGAGGAGCCTGTCAATAGACTCGTAAATCCCAAGCCCCTGCTGAGAAGACTGTGCTTCCGCCATTTCTGCGCTTGCTGAAAACTATATAACTTTCTGCAACTTTCAAAAGCTGTTGAACTTACTGCAAATGAGTATGGAAGCTTGTAACAAGGATAGAAGCTTTGCAACAGGGAAGATACACTTAGGAAACGGGATTTGCGATGAAAATGCAGCAATAGGGAAGACACTTAGCAGAAATAGCAACAAATGAAACTCAGTTTAAGCCTTAACTTATGTTGTTGGGATATTTTAATGATGCATCAAGTGTCATAAATGGCATTTAAAATAGAAACCGTTATAAAATCTTAAGCAATTTGAGTGGGGCAGAGTGTCAGACACGTCATAAAAAGCGGCTGCGCTGGGTACCTTTTAGGAATTTTGGGGATTTGAGAGGTTCAATGACTGCGGAAGTTTCGAGGCTTTTAAGAGACTTAAGCTATGGCCACATGGTTATAAAACACTTATTCAAACAAAAAGTGGAAAAAAACAAAGCAGAAAAACAAAGCAACGACAAAAGGAAACTATCTAACTATAATACACAGGAACGACACTGTCTAATTGAAATGCTTCAAGTAGATCCTGTTGACAAGAATCTCCTCAGGCTCACCCTCCATCATTTCAAGCTCGAAAGAATTTTGCTGTCTACAGGCACGAATCTTATAGGGGCCAGTCCATAATGACTCAAACTTACTGTGTTGACCTGGCTTGGCAGCTCTCTCATCCCATTTCAGAACAACTGATCCAACTTCAAAATGAGGGTTTGAAGTTTTCTTATCAAAATAGTCTTTTATTATTTTCTGATGTTTCAATAATGATTCATGTGCTGAATCCCTTTTTTCTTGAACCTCCAGGAGCTCAGCAAGTCTGACCTGCATGGGGCCATTTTCCTCAATCTCAATTTGTTTCAATAACTAGAGAGCAGGAATCTCCAAGCTCAGGGGCATCACAGCAGGTTTACCATAGACCAATTCATATGGGGACATTTTTGTCACTTGCTTTGGTGTAATTATGTCTGCCCACAGTGCTATATTAAGCACTTTATGCCACTCTTCGTGATGATCAACCCCAATTCTTTTAATAAGTCTGATCAGATTCTTGTTAGTTGATTCTGCTAAACCATTACCCTGAGGATAATAATTGGAAGAGCTCTTAAGGTAGATTCCATATTTTAGTGCAAAATCAGATATCTTTGCCCCCAAAAATGCCTTTGCATTATCTAAAATTATGGTACGAGGAGGCCCAAAGCGAGTAGTGATACCCTCCAGAAAGTCTAGAATCACTTTTTCTGTTGCTTCTTTTAGTGGGACTGCCTCACTCCATCTGGTAAAATAATATGTGGCAGTTAGGATCCATTTGTGCCCCATACTTGACACTGGATTGATCATTCCAATGAAATCTAGACCCCAGGGCAAATGGTTCATCAACAATTATAGGACTAAGGGGCATTGTTGCATTCCTTCTCTTCCCTACATAGTACTGACAAGATTGGCATTCTTTAACCAGTTAATAATAGTCTGTGAATAAAGTGGGCCAGAAGTAACCTGCCTGACTTATCTTTATAGCTGTGGTTCTTGCATAAAAATGTCCACCTGACACTCCATGGTGCATCTCATGTAGTATTCTTTGGGCTTCATCCTTTTCTATGCATCTTAAAAGTATGCCATCAGTGTTTCTTCTGAAAAGAACTTGGTCAATTAAAACAAAATGAACTCCCTGTTGCCTATAGTACCTCTTCTTATCCTGAGAGAGCTCCTTTGGGAAAATTCCATGTTTCATAAACTAGATCCTATTTGTGACCCAAGAATTCTGATCAACTTCTTGTATCCTCAATACATTTTCTTCCTCTGTTTCTTCAGTTAACATTTTTTTCATATCTTGAACCATATACTGGCACAAACCTTTGCCTCTGACAAGTTTAGTTGGTCTGACCTCCACATCATATTCAAGAATCTTTGTAATCCAGTTTGCTCTTTTCTCAGTGATTTCTCCTTCCATAATATATTCTCTGACACTTGGATGAGCCACTAGTATCAGAATCTTATTACCTGTGACCATGTGTCTGAACTACTTGAGGGCTTTTACCATAGCATATGCCTGTTTCTCTACAAAGTTATACCTAGCTTCATACTCCCTAAGAGTCCTTGAGAAAAAGGCTATTGGATGCTCTCCCTCTTGTTGATCATCTTTCTGTGTTAGGACAGCAGCAACACTGAATTCTCCTCCATAAACATACATTATAAAAGACTTAGAGAAGTCAGGGTTCCTCAATACTGGGGCTATTGAAATTGCTTTCTTGATCTCTTCAAAAGCTTGTCTTCCTTCTGCAATCCATTTGAAAACTAGGTCTTTCTTTAGTAGCAGTGTTATTGGTCTTATTAGGCCTGCAAAGTCTAATATGAATCTACTGACAAAGTTAATCTTTCCCAAGAAGGACTGAACTGCTTTCTTATTGACAGGCAGAGATAGGCTCATTATAGCAGTGACTCTTTCTGGATCTATAGAGACTCCTTCTTTAGATACTATATGCCCTAATAGTTTACCTTGAGGTACTGCAAAAATGCATTTCTTAGGATTTAGAGATATTCCAAACTCTTGGCATTTCTTAAAAACTGCTTCTAAATGGTCAAAATGATCAGTAGCATTTTTAGAGAAAACAGTGAGGTCATCTAGGTAGATTAAAATGATTTTATTAATAATCTCTCCAAATGCTACATACATTGCCCTCTGAAATGTGGCTCTAGCATTTAAAAGACCAAAAGGCATCTTTGCATAGGTGAATGTTCCCCATTTTGTGGTGAAAGCAGTCTTATGCTGGTCTTCATTAGCTAACCAAATCTGATTGTACCCAGAGAAACCATCTAGCAGAGAAAATCTCTCTGATCCAGCCACAGTTTGTAAAATTTGTTCCATAGAGGGCAAGGGATAGCGATCCTTCAAGGAAGCCCTATTTAGATCCCTGAAATCCACACAGAGCCTTATGTCTCCATTCTTTTTCCTGACTGGTACCAGGTTAGACACCCAAGTTGAGTGTTTGATTGGAAAAATGATCTTTGACTCTAATAGTTTCTACAACTCATCCACCATTAGAGGTTCAATCCTAGGGTTCACTGGCCTCTGCTTCTGTCTAACCAGTTTAGATCCTTCAGTCAACTCTATAGTGTGTTGAATGATACTTCTATCATAACCATGGAGATCTTCATAGGTCCAGGCTATGACCCTATCATATTTCTCACATAAATCAATTAACCTTTTTCTTTCCTGTTGAGTAGCAGAATTTCCAACCTTCAGTCTTCTTCCCTCACTAACCTGAATCTCAGAATAGTCTTCTTTGTTTGCTTGGAATCTCTTCTTTTCTAGGCTAGCATCTTCAGGATCAAACAAATTTTCCAGGGTAATCAGTCCCTTAGGGAGATTGTTTGACTTTAATTGAATGATCTGATCACCATATGCCTCTTCAATTTTTGGTTGTAACTGATCAGCAAATTCTCCTGACTGTTGCAAAAAAGAGAGTACTTGAAAATCATTCTCAAAAACTTGCCAATTTTCATCATTGTCTAGGATGGTTGGCCTCACAATAACTTTGACTGACTCATTATTGACCATTAGATCAGTTATTGGATCAAACTGTGAACCAATTTGTGCCATCCTATCTGCCTTATAATTTTGGGCTCTAGGGACTACTTCTATATTGAAGGCTTCAAAATTTTCTATCAAGTCCCAAATTCTATGCCTATAAGATCTCATCCTTACATTTTTGGCTATTGCCTTCTCTCTTATTTGTTTCACCACTAGTTCTAAATCTCCTTTGACTATCAGTTTCTTTACTCCTTTCTTTTTTGCCAATATAAGTCCATGCACTAAAGATTCATACTCAGCATCATTATTGGTACAGGCAAAATGAAAGCGAATGGCTCTTAAAATCTTTTCACGATTAGGGGCAGTGAGACAAATCCCTGCTCTAGCTCCATTTTTGCTTCTAGCCCCATTAAAATTTAAGGTCCAGATTCCTGATTCATTTATAGATTCTTGGGTCTGAGAAGGCTCTTTCCTTAAGACATTAGGGATCTCCTGGTCTTCCTCAAATATAACATAAGTGCCCAACCCTGTTGAGTCATAGTTCCCAAAGGGATCACTCTGCATCATGGTTAACAACTGATTATCCTCTGCTTGCTGATCATATTCAGTCCAATCCCCTATTTCTTCAACAAAGACCCTTTCCTCTTCATTTAACATGGCATGGGCTACTTCTAACTTTGGGGTTGGCTCATTAGTGATATGGTCTTTTGACAATGGTTCTGATAGTACCTTCATCTTAGTCCCATATTTGGTCCTTATGATAAGATGAGACCAATCAAGTGACATATAACCTCCTATCTTAGCTGTGAAATCTCTGGATAGGCATAAGCCAAAAACAGGAGGAATATCTATGACTACAACATCTTGATTAACAATTACATTGGGACAGGTATACAGATGTAGTGGAAGTTGTTTAATTTTCCCTATTATTTGCATAGACTGTTGATAACTGAGAGGGGGGGGGTGAATCAGTTATCCTAATTATTTCCCTTTTTGAACTTTCTTATTAATTAATGCAGCATTGAATTAAACAAAAAAACATTACCATGAAGTAAGAAACACTTGACACAGTATTTTTGACGTGGAAACCCTGTTAAGGGAGAAAACCACGGGGTGATTAACCCAAAAATTATTCTCTGTTAGAAGAATAGGAAATTACAAAAATGGCACTTGCCAATTAGGGCTCACTGCCCGAGCACACTGCTCACAAAGAGGCCCACTGCCTACAAGGAGACACACTGTCTACAAAGTGATAAGAACCACAGTCTTGAACTGATTGGAAGCATCTGCACATGCTAGAGTTCAGTTCCGGTTAGGCTCAGTACACTGATCTGCTGCACTTCATCTTTCCTCTGTTCTTTATTCTGCTATCCTTTCACATACCGGATCTTTCTTGCTACTTCTACCTGTTCTGCATTTATTCGCATATACCTTCACACAATCATACATTTCACAACTAAATCCATCCTCTATATATATCCGCATAAGTAATTTCATCACCTTTCTAGTCGGCATCCGGAACAGTCTAGTTTCTTACAAACTCTGTTCTGTCGGCTGAATCCTTGCTCACCAAGCAATGCGGATCAAGCATATACTTGTAGATATCATTAATCATGTCGGCCAAACATGATTCATGCCTTCACAACCTTTATCATCAATAGTAACACATCCGGAAAGTAGTCTGATACTTTGTCAGTCAGTTCTTCCTCTGTTTTCACTGTCTCTCAGGAATCCGGTACTCAACTATTCATATCTTTTTCTTTGTCCACCACCAGAGGCTAAATCCTTGGAATATACCACTCAAGGTAGTCCTCTTGACTTCCCCAAATCCGCACTGCACCAAGACACTTCCTCTGAGAGATCCGGACCAATCTGTCGGACCTTGCCACATGCTCTGTTCTTGTTCACCGGACCACAACAATCTTTATTCTGACTTCCGGTAGAGACACACCATGACTTTCAGATATGTGGGATGACCTTTGTTGCCATCAATGACAACAACCATGAATCCATATAGTGTCTCTTGCCAACAATCTCCCCCTTTGGCATTGATGGCAACACTTAGTGAAAAATGACTAAGTGTTTACACTATGCTCCCCCTTTGCTGATGCTCTATCTTTATATACAATTTTCAGAACTCCCCCTTAGTTGGATTCCTCATTTTTCACAGCTCCTCACTCCCCCTTTGACATCAATGGCAAAGGGTAGGGTCCGCACACCAAAATTTTCAAAAATTTCTATACATAGCCGCATATTTACATACTCACATATACTGAAGAATGTCTGCAAAGGATGTCTTCAATTGGATCAGTTCTGTAGCCCAATTTT
Organism: Cunninghamia lanceolata; assembly: GCA_027924645.1. Classification (NCBI taxonomy): domain Eukaryota; kingdom Viridiplantae; phylum Streptophyta; class Pinopsida; order Cupressales; family Cupressaceae; genus Cunninghamia; species Cunninghamia lanceolata. The sequence continues at coordinate 15,466,434 of BSBN01001048.1, forward strand.
GCTTCATTCTATCCAAAATTGAGATGTGACCACTCAACAAAAATGCAAAAGCTTCTGCCCTCTTAAGATCTATCGGATCATTTGTTTGGGCGGTGGTCTGAGCATCACTGATGGCCTCATGCATAGTTTCTAACTTAGGGATTATAATCCTTCTAAGTTCTCCCATCCGGTTAGTGATATTCTTCCTTTCCTTCTCAAGATTCTTTATTTCATTCAAGACTGCAATAGTCTGACATTCTTGATTTATTATGGAGGAAGAGAGAGGATCAAAACTTTGAGATAAACTTTGTAGCTTGTCCTGTTCCTCTTTTATTTTCTTATCAATTGCTGCTGTTGCCTTTGACCAGGATATACAAAATTTGTAAATGTCACCGCCATCCTTAAGAGCATTTTCTAAGCTCTTTATTCCAATACTCATAATTCTCCTATCTTTAGAGATTAATCCTAATATTTCTGAAAATCTTTTATCCAAAAATTCCTTCCGGACCTTTTCTTCAACAGATTTTTCTAGAGATTCAAAATGTGTACTAACACTGCCGACTAAGGTTTTGAGATTACCGGAAGAGGAGGCTGTGGGATCCTTTTGAAAAGATGGCATGATCTTTTCTAGCACTCCAGATGCTACCTCCATAAGCTCACAGTCTTCCATGTGAGATTTCAGCAGTTTCTCTTTGACTTTCTCATTTGCAAATGAGGCTATTTTCATTGTTTGCACTGGTGACAAAGAGTCAAAATCTAATGGTCCTTTTAGCAGGTCCGGTTCATCAATTTCTATAGTGGCTTTTGTCAAGAATTCTTGAACAGTTTGTGCAGTGTCTCTTGCCGGAGACAGATGTTTCTTCTCTTCTGCAGTTTTGTCCTTTTGAATCTTTTCTCCTTCCTTACTCTTACCACTTTCAGTCGTGGTTTTCTCTGTTGGGGTGATGTCAACCTCTTTTTCTTTGACTGCTGCTTCTTTCTCCTGTAGTTTCTCTTCTTCTTGGGATCCAGAGACTGTAGGGAAAACCAGAGGAGAGATGTTAGTCTGTTCAGGGCACACTTCTTCCGGAGCAGATGATTCCAAATCCGCAGCTGTTTCTGCACCTAAGTCCTCTACAACAGGAAGATTGAACCTTTTGAAGGCCTTCCGGAGGATCTCTTCTGTCTCTTTGGCCACTTTGTCAGTCTCACCAAGCATGAGTTGATTCATCCTGGCTTTACTTCTGAACTCATCTTTGCAGTCTTTGAAGATTATGTTCATTGTCTTGGGATCAATTTGAGGATATAGCTGAATAGCTATCTGCTCCCGGATCTCAAGATCTTTTGCATGAGCATTATTCTTTCTTATTTCTAATTCCTTTTCTAGGCTTTTAGGAATAAGAGATATGATCTCAATGAAAGCCTTATTGTATATGTTCAGATATTTGACTGTGGCTTCCTGCAGAGTCTTTTGGTCAGCCTCATTGTAGTCATCATAAAATTCAGTCATTGGTTGAAGGTTTCCATCCACCGTAACCGACTTGATTACACTCTCTAGAGACAGAGTGGGCTTTTCAACAGATACCTCTGCCATTTCATCCTTGTCTTGGCCTGTGGAGGGTTTACCGGATCCTTTCTTCTTCTACTTCTTTATTTCTTTTACTCCCTCATCTGACTCTGTTTCCTCTTCATCCTTTTGGCTTTCATAAGCCCTTGTGGCTTTTGTCTTAGATCTTTTACCGGATGCCTGGACTTCCGGTTTTGAGCTTTTGGTTGTGGGAGGTGCAGATCTTTTTGATGATTTGGTCCGGGTGGAAGTTTCAACCGGAACATTTTCTTTACTTTTCTTTTCTTCCTCAGCCTTCCTCCTCTTATCCCGGCTGGCATCAAGTGCCTCTTTTGAGATGCCTAGGCCTTGAGCAATATGCTCTACTTCTTTTCTTACCTTCCTCTTTATCTCTGGTTCCCTGAGTTCTACATGTATTTTTACACTCAGCTCCTCAAAGGTTCCAAACCTTTCTGCCTTGGGATCTTTGGGCTGACTTAGCATGTGTTGAACATGCAGCTCCACTATTTGCTCATCCACTTCATACCCCATGGGCATGATCCATACAGTTCTTGGTTCTACTGCCTCCATTAGACACTGATCTGTTTCTACCATGAAGCATACTGTGTCTTTGTACTTTTCAACGAGGGATAGGGGTATTCTTTCTCTTGCATGCATCATGCTTTGGAAGTTCTTGAAGTATCCCCATAGAGCTGTGTTTCTTGCTTTAGCATCCCCAAGTCCATGCAAATAGTCTCTGATTTGGATGGCAACCGGTCTGTCATTCTACCATATCCATCCACTGGATCCGGGAAGCTCGTTCATGTAGTAAAAGAAGAGACAAAGGATCAGATTGCCATACTTGAAGGAGTTTTTCTTGTCCTTCTTAATCTTCTGCAGATTTTCAAAGAGTTGGTTTACAAGAAGCTCACACAAGTCATAGTCTGCATTTTCCTTTAACATTTGATAGGCTATGTAGATTGTAGTTCCCGGTACTGAATTTTCCCTACTGGAGTGATAGATTTTGTAACCAATTATCATAGATGCAAATTTGACATCCGGTTCAGTGATGTCATCAACTATCATAGCTCTCTTGTCAAACTTGGATCCGGTTGCATCACTAACTGTCTGATTTTTGACAGACTTGAGAACAGGTAATCCACCGGATGAGTGCAGACCGGTTATAGCCCTAATTGCATCTTTGGTGATCTTGAAGGGCTTGTTCAACCATAGGAAGTTGTCATGTACTCTACTTAGTACATACCGGACCCATTCATCTTCTTCAAAACAGGGGAAATGAATGCACTGTGCAAAGTGTTTGTCCCAGATGGCTTTGTACCGAGGTTTGATCTCAAAGGAGTCATCTATCAATTGTTTGTGATAGATATCCATCAGTTTTGATTCTCCAAAGTCTTCAAGATTCGCATGGATGTAAACCCTAATATCTTCCGTGTGCAATACACCATGAGGAACACTAGAGAAGGCTCCTAGTGGATCTACCTCCAAGGATTTGTAAGGATGTTTCTTAAATTCAGGTCGGGGCCCATCTGAGATTTTCACTATATTTGGAGTAGCCATTTCTTCAAAGATTTGCAGTGAGATAATGAAAACAGAGAATACCTTATGCGCCTTCGGTTTGCACGGAGTGGTTGGATTGATTTCTTAATGCAATGACTTCGGCAGGAGATCTTTGGTGTGCTTGATGAATCTTGTTGCAGAGCTCCACTTTTCGTTTCTTCTTGAGTGTAGAATGAGCAAATGCTTTTTGTGAAATCCCTTATATTGCTCCGCAAACCCTAATATCTGATGGCAATAAATGCTCGACCTATATTATTCCAGTTTGCCTTATCCGGATAGCTTGGAGTATCCCGGATCAGTCCTGATCTGTGAACATCATCCGGATCTTTCAATCATGAAGAAAATCAAGGTGACACATTACAAGAACATCCCAAACACTCTGTCCAATCCGCAGAATAAGACAATGCACTTCTGGATCTCTCCGGATCTTTTTGTAATCCTTTGTCATACCGCAGCATCTCCTGGAATAGGTCCTACTTGATCGATCACAGCTTCTTCATATCTCCATGCGGACCTCTGAAATCTTATTTGGATCATCTCAAGACTTATATATTGAAACCCTTTACTCCGCATCTTGTGCCACATCCGGCACCACTTGATTGGCTGGGGGAACAGGATTTTCTTTGAGTCTCCCCCTGAGCCAGAGCTCACTTTTTAATTTCTGGAAGAAATATCAGCACCAGAGTCTGGTGCGGATCCAACCTCTACATTCTCTGAACTTTTCTTCACCCAAATCTTGCTCATCTGATTCCTAACTTCATCCGCATTCATCTTTTGTTTACCCTTGTCTTGATTCTGATTATACACCGGACCTCTTTTGTCCTGATTCTTGCTTCTGCAGACTTTAGCATTATGACTGGACCTATTACAGATTTGGCAAATAACATTTCTTTGCATATTTGACTGATAACCTCTTGATTTGCATTGATTAGCCGTATGACCTACTCTATTGCATGTAAAGCATCTACCTTTGAATGAATTGTTTACTTGCATATTTCTGCATTCATGGGATTTGTGTCCATACCTTTTGCAGTTAAAGCACTGTCCAGAGAAGGATGAATTAATCTGACTCATTCTCTTTTTGCACTGATTAGCTTTGTGACCAAAGTGGTTGCAGCTGTGGCAGTATCCATTGAAAGATGGATATCTTTGAGCATTGGGTTGTCTTACCGGAGGTCTTCTAGGTCTATTCCTTGGATTTTCTGATCTAGAATTCTTTTGACCGGATCCAGAGCTTTCTCCTTTCTCATATCCCAAACCATACTTGTCATCTATCCTCTTTTGACTTCCAAGAAGAACTTCAAGTTGAGCAGAACTTATCTTGAATTTCTCTTTATATTCATTTGCTGTTTGAAGGTCTCTTTTGAGAGAGGTAATTTGATCCTCAAGTTTTTCTTCATTATCTTTGGCATCTTCAAGATCAGATTCAAGATGTCTGATGATCCTGTCCATCTGGTGGCATTCTTCTGATTTTTCTTTAAGAGATTGTCTTAGATTGTCTTCAGCTTTTCTTTTTTCTTCAATCTCTTGAGTAAATTTTATAGTCCCTGATTCCATTTCATGTCTTAACATAATGACTTCTTTTGATAACTTTTAACATAACTTGGTTTGCTCAGTCAATTCTTCATTTGTATTGCTTTCTTCACTTTGTCTTGCCAATTGTTGGAGCAGCTCCTTTCTCTTTTTCATAGAGAGACTTAATTTGTCTTTTAATTCTCTCATGAATTCATCAGCCTGTTTGAGTCTTTCCTTTAATTCATTGACTTCAAAATTTGACTGTTCAAGATCCTCAAGGGTAGTCTTGAGTTGCTCCCTTAAACCATATGCATCCATTTGAACTCCCAGATCTTCCTCAAGCTGTTAGGCTCTATTAGGAGGAACTTAGCTCTGATACCAATTGTTGATAACTGAGAGGGGGGGTGAATCAGTTATCCTAATTATTTCCCTTTTTGAACTTTCTTATTAATTAATGCAGCATTGAATTAAACAAAAAAACATTACCATGAAGTAAGAAACACTTGACATAGTATTTTTGACGTGGAAACCCTGTTAAGGGAGAAAACCACGGGGTGATTAACCCAAAAATTATTCTCTGTTAGAAGAATAGGAAATTACAAAAATGGCACTTGCCAATTAGGGCTCACTACCCGAGCACACTGCTCACAAAGAGGCCCACTGCCTACAAGGAGACACACTGTCTACAAAGTGATAAGAACCACAGTCTTGAACTGATTGGAAGCATCTGCACATGCTAGAGTTCAGTTCCGGTTAGGCTCAGTACACTGATCTGCTGCACTTCATCTTTCCTCTGTTCTTTATTCTGCTATCCTTTCACATACCAGATCTTTCTTGCTACTTCTGCCTGTTCTGCATTTATTCGCATATACCTTCACACAATCATACATTTCACAACTAAATCCATCCTCTATATATATCCGCATAAGTAATTTCATCACCTTTCTAGTCGGCATCCGGAACAGTCTAGTTTCTTACAAACTCTGTTCTGTCGGCTGAATCCTTGCTCACCAAGCAATGCGGATCAAGCATATACTTGTAGATATCATTAATCATGTCGGCCAAACATGATTCATGCCTTCACAACCTTTATCATCAATAGTAACACATCCGGAAAGTAGTCTGATACTCTGTCAGTCAGTTCTTCCTCTGTTTTCACTGTCTCTCAGGAATCCGGTACTCAACTATTCATATCTTTTCCTTTGTCCACCACCGGAGGCTAAATCCTTGGAATATACCACTCAAGGTAGTCCTCTTGGCTTCCCCAAATCCGCACTGCACCAAGACACTTCCTCTGAGAGATCCGGACCAATCTGTCAGACCTTGCCACATGCTCTGTTCTTGTTCACCGGACCACAACAATCTTTATTCTGACTTCCGGTAGAGACACACCATGACTTGCGGATATGTGGGATGACCTTTGTTGCCATCAATGACAACAACCATGAATCCATATAGTGTCTCTTGCCAACATAGACTTCCCATCTAACTACATAACTCCTTTTGCAAGTGGCTCATATTTTATCTTCAAAGCATCTGCTATTTGCTTTGGCATCACTATGGTGCTAGCCCCAGAGTCTATCATTGCATTGTGCAATAGTTTCTTCCCAACTATCAAAGTTAAATAAAAGGGATCTGGCTTGGATTTACTTACCTCTGGTGCATTTTTCAGAAGAGCTATTGTCTGCAGAGGAATAGTGTCTTTGAGTTTCTCTTTATCATTAAGTCCTCCTTTGGCAATAGTTTGTTTAGGTGCAGTTTGGCCCTGTAAAGCTTCTTGCAACAATGTCTTTTGTTTAGGAATGGCTAACATGTCCCATATTGACACGTGCTGGAGTCCTCTTCAACTGATCCACCATATTCACAGGTCCTAGTGCTTGTGTTCTGGGATAATAAGGGTATCTTGCCTTTTCTTGAACTTGTCCAAAAACTACTTGGTTCTGCACTGGCTGAGGTATTTCTTGTCTGGTAGTTGTATTTTGATGATCTTGAAATGGTGGAACTCCCATAATTTCATTATTTGTGACTCCAGGCTGTTCCATCATCCTTCTCTTGGCCCTGGTATAGTAATCTGATTGTACGAATGGCTTCTTAGAAGCTGAAGCTTCATTCAAGAATACTGACTCTTCATCTTCAATCCATGAAAATAGAGCATGCTCAGGGGCTATTTCTTCTTCTTGCTGTAAGGACATCCCTTGCATCTGAGCTACCAGGATTGAATTTTGCATACCAGGGGATTGGTAGGGCTGAGTGTCAGAAGTATTTGCGAATTGTCCATCCACTCTTCTTTGCTCTGCTATCTTTTGTTGTAAATTACCCCTAGTACAATCTCTGGGCATATGTGCATTATTACAAGGAAAACACTAGGCATTGGTACCATCTGCATAATTATTCTGCCCTGGGACAATCTCTCTATTTGGATTGGGAGGAACAGTTTGCAAGGGTGTAGGGACTGCAACCAGTTGGTTTGATGGCTGAGGGTTAGTTTGCCTTTGGGGGCCCTGATACTGGTTTGGCTGTGGAGGAGGTCTATTCCCTTGATAGCCTTGATATTGGGGTCTGGGATAAGGATTCTGCTGTCTCTTTAGGTTAATTATTTCATTCAAAAATGTTCTCAGGATGTTCTTGACATCATCCATCTCTGAAGATGGGGTAGGGATAGCAGCTTTAGCAGGTTGTTGGGGAAACGTATACATGGACACAGGTGGGGTTATGGGGTTAGGAGCTTCTTAAGGCAATGGTAGGGTAATCTCTAGAAACATAGGCATGGGAGGCCTTGGGGGCAATTTTCCAGCATCTATCAAATTATGTTCGGCTCTAACTGCATAGTCATAGGCTTCTGGCAGGGTTTGGCCTCCAAATGATTGAATCATTACTGCTATATCTGAATTTAGGGCTTTAAGATAAAACACTATGGCCATACCTGGTAATGGTCTTGCTATAGCAGGAATCCTTTCCCAAATTTTCTGAAATCTAGAATTAAAGTCAGTCATTGCCTCTTGTGGTGCCCTCTTGATGGTGATCAATTGTTTGTAACAGGGAAGATTTATCACCCTTTTCTTTGAATCTTGCAAAGAAAGCATCTCCAAGCTGATCCCATGTAGAAATCAAATTTGGGGTCAAAGATTTGTACCAGTCCAGAGCCTTCCCCTTAAAAGAAGCTGCTAAGAGTCTTATAGCCACATTTTGCTATGTGATCACATGTATTGTACAGACATCTGACACATCTTGCAGATGCTCTTCAGGTGTTTTGAAATCCTCCCCACTGAATTTGGGCAGAGCTTTCAGGGCATTTGCTAGAATAGGATCCCAAGTGGCTAGAGGTACTGGAAGAATCAGAGCACTGCCAGTATTCTAATTTGCATAATTCCTTGGGGCTACAAGTGCTCCCATGTTTATGCTTAAGGCTGCTGTAAACTGATTGACCCTTCTTGAATTATTTATTAATGGTGATAAAAGAATACCTGGGTTCACAGCTGATTGAGCTCTTGTCACAGGTCCACATCTCTGACTCCTCGTGACTCTCCAGCTCATGTAGTCTTGAAAGAAACTTCAAGAAATGGTCCCACTGGGCGTGCCAAAAACTGTTGATGCTCAGAATTGCGCTATTTCCAACACCAACATGGGAAACTCTGAAACGTGGGAATGCTTTTCAGAGTGACCTCCAGATTTTAAAGAAGCTGGCTCTTCTTTATCTCAAAAGTGTTTGGAAAAAAGGATAGAATGAAACAGAATCACAACTGCAACTAAAAAGGAAACTAAAACTATGGCGATGCACCTGAATGTGATTTTGTATCTCAACACTTAAGTACAGTGAAACTATTTTAAGATTCAGTCACATTAAAGAGCAAAAAATGCATGATCAATGTAACAGATTAAAGACAAATAGAATCAAAGGCTCACAAACCAGAATGTTTTGTAATAACACAGAAAATATCAGCAAAGGCACAAAACTCTGTCTTTATTAATGTTCAAGTTACATAAAAGGCATAGAATCATGCATAGTTATACAAACTTTCTGAATCAAGAAAACAGAACAAAGGCAAATGATATTACTGGCCACCACAAAAGATCCTCAAACTTCTCTAACAATCTGTGATGCAGAAAAATCTCTATATCTCCAATGTCATTTATCTCAGCTACATGTCCTTTGGCACGGTAATCTGAACCCATATTTATAGCATAGAACTGGTCCAAAGATTGCCCACATGATCAAACTTCAATGGCCTAACCGAACTAGCGGTTAACTGAAAGTGTCTGACAGAGGATCTCTTTCGAATAAAAAATGGTTAGCCACTCTACAGATTCATTGGCTGCAACAGATACATGTAACCCCTCATACTTGATCAGGGAGGGACGCGTGGCCACTTTCTGATAGTCTTTGTGACTATAAACCCTTGAAACAGCTGTCATTCATATGCGCCTCTTTCTTGAAACTCCTTCATCTTTCCAGAATAATAAGAAACAAACACATGGCATCCTCCACGTGACTAACTTAAGAAACTGCTTCATTCTCAGGGAGCACCGAAACTTGACACTTGGCAGCATCTGTGGCCCTTTCAAAAAACACATGGCATTTTCTGCTTTATTTTAAGTCCTTACTGTGGCTTATACTAAGAGTCCTCGAGCTTTGCCATCTGTCACGGTCCGCCGAACTTTGAAACTCAAGAAATATTAAAAATGGTACCCACCATACAGTTCGTGCCCGAGCAGCTTCAAAAAGAAAAAGGGACAGGTGGCGCCTTCCGCTTACATGAGAAACTGTGTATGTGGCAGCTTCCGCTGCTCTGGGAGAAACTGTAGATACTTTTAGGGACTTCTACGGAAGATGACACTTGGCCCTTTTCGCTGCAACTGAAAGAAACTTTTGAAACATTACAGGGTCTTGCGGAAGATGACACTTGGCGGCTTCCGCTGAGTTTTGAGAAACTTTAGGATTTAAACATAAACCTCTATAGACGTTGCCACTTGGCGCTCTCCGTGCAACTCTAAGAAACTTTTATAGAAACATTAGGGACTTATAAGGATCACGTGGATGGTGACAGATGTTGCACTCCGTTGAAGTTACAGGAATATTAGCGGGGTCTACCATACCTCTTTTACTTAGCGAAGAAACAAAAGGGATCCTGCGGAAGATGACACTTGGAGATCTCTGCTGAAACTGAAAAGGGACATGCGGCACCTTCTATGTCACTTTAGGAAACTTTAAAGACACCCTCTGCTTCTGCCACTTGGCACCTTTTGTGCTCACCAAAACTCTAAAAAGGGACCCGCTACATTATCCGCAGCCATTCTGAGAAACTCTAAAAAGTATCATGGCTGCTGACACGTGGTGGTTTCCGCTGCATTGGGAGAAACTCTAAAAGGTGCCCGCCATACTTACTTTGTAAAAGGGCTTTGAAACTTATAGAAACTAATCCTCAGATGCCGACACTTGGCATGCTCCGCAGGGACTTAAAAGGGACGCGTGGCTCCATCCGCGTAACCTTAAGCAACTGTATAATGTGTCTTGGGTACTAACACTTGGCGGCTTCCGCTGAACTCTAGGACTTTGGCAAAATTTTTAAAAATGGAAAACCCTCGCGCCCACACCTCCATGCTCGCGCTGTGTGTTGAAACCCTTGCAACAAAACTAAAGCGCATAGAAACAAAACTGGAACCCACACAGCTTAAACTCAAAAATCAAAATGTAGAGTATTTTACTCTACAGGTACTTTTCTATGAAGCTTTGAATCTGTAATCTATTGAGATGGCTACTCTCTTGTTGTTGATATTACTAAAAGGTGCCATCCAAAATTTAAGAAGCATCCACACAAATCAGTCAAAGTCAAACCATTAGGAGTATTTTTTGGTGTGTGTTACAGAGTGCCGCATGTCAAAGATATTAGGGCATACAGTCACTATAGTATAGATGAATTTGGTAACCTGAAATTGTTGTATTTGTTTGACAACTACCTTAAGAATGATAATTATGATCTGAAACTAAAATACAAAGCCCTAGAAAGTAAACATTTTCTACAAGTCATTGAATTTTTGACATTTGATGAGAGTGAATGGGTTTGATACATCTTGAGCTGAATGCATGATGACTTCATATGGCTATTAAAACCATTCAAGATTACAAAGGATGTTATTAGGATTGTAACTGGGTTAAATTCAACTGGTGGTTTACCCATGTTGAAGTATGTGAAAAACTAGACCATTACTAATGCAACCGATGCCAAGTTCGACAAGAGGGTAATGACTATCAATGACATTATTGATCTAGATGTTAAGTTTGTTTCTATGGTAATTGGTTACAAGATTTATCACTCTAGCAGGGAGAATTCTGTGTTCAGAACAGAAATATATGTTGCATACCAAATGTTGAAAGAAAATGTAGATTATGACATGTGTGAGTTATTACAGAACCAATTAATTGAGAATTTGAATAAAATCATGAAGGACAAGAAAAACACCTTCAAATATGGCTCTTTGGTTATATTCTTGTTTTTCTACTTCATGAATGAAGTGCCTGGAGTAAAGGGTGTAGGAGTCCAGACAACACTGAGAGGGGGGTGAATCAGTGTTGTGTAGATTTTTGCAACTTATTATAACTTTTAATTTACAAGACTCAGAAAGAGAAAGTCGTCAATGAACTATTACACATATATGTACAAGATTGATAATGAAAGTTATGAGCAGGACCATATAGAGATAAATCTTAACATAGAAGCAAAACACACATAGAAGCATATCATTAACACAAGAGTTACTGGAGTGGAAAACCCTCTCTGGGTAGAAAAACCACTTAAAACTACCTCACTGGCTTAACTGGAAAACATGCCTCATTGGCTACAATATGTATCTAGGAGCACCAACTCCTTATGGAGCACTAACTCCAATACCAAACAGAAGCACTCACTTCCAACACTGATATACCTTACTGGTAAACAACTAGGTCTCACTAACCAACAAGCCTCACTGGCTAATACAAGGCCTCACTAGCATATTGTGCCTCACTGGCATAAAAAATTACCATCATAAAACTTTGTATGCAAGAATTGATTGCTATTCAATCTAATTTGCACCATTCAAGTCAACTCATCTGCAACATATATTTTATCATTTTAATCCTCTGACATTTTACTCTTGAATCATCTAATTCACCTTTGCATGTTGATCTGTACAACATCACTTACATATGTCTGTCAAATGGTCATTCTATTAAAGTTCAATCCTACATCTGGATACACTCAACAACACTGCATCATAATCTATGTTTCATCAATGTCTATTTATATGTTTGCATCAATGCACCTGAAATGTCCTTTCACCTTCAAAACACATTTTCATTATCCTCTACTTTGCATAATAATTTTCACCTATAAATTTTTTTCTATATAAATCTTTTCTTCAATTTTGATCTTCCATCTTCCCTTCAATCTTTTCAATGAAGCTTCATATTCCTGCAATCAAAACTTTCTCTGATAGCAAACAAAAATAATAAATCTTCAATATGTTGCCTCTCAAATCATGTTGCCCTTATGAGGATTTAAAAATATCTTCCATATTTTCAATCATATCATACTAAAAAATCTTCAATAAACCTTTAATCTTCCTTTATAAGAAAATAAAATACTTCTTCACTATCTTCAAATCCCCTCTTTAGATTTCCTCTGTATAAAGACAAGAAAAAATAAAATCATCTTAACACTTAAAAAAAATCTTCCACAAAAAATTTGTTCCAAAATCTCTTCATATTCCTCTGACCCTTATCAAAAACACCTGCATCAAAAATTATATCTTTTTCACTACAAATTAATGTTCACATTTTCTGGATCATTGTCTTCACCATTGCATAAAAAATTTATGTTCATTTTCTGTGCAAAATGATCCTTAAAAAAAAATCTTTTAAAACTTATCATGAGAAAAAACTTAAAACAATCTTCCCAAAAAATCTCCTAAGAAAAAATCTCTTCTTAAAAAACTTTCTTATTCCCTTTCTGCCACGACATTAGGAAGTGGTTCTTCACAAAAATTTCCTTTCTAATCGAGCAAAAGAACTGCCAAACTCAACTATATAAATATCATAAATTTCCTTTCTAATCGAGAAAAAGAACTACCACATCAAACTGTAGTTATAAACCTTGACGTTTGCTGGCCCTTCAAAGTTCATGCTGAGAGATGAGATTGCCTTTTAAACATCAGCCTTTGATTTGTGTTTGGCACTCAACATTCTAATTTGAACATGACCATTCATGCAGAAAACCCGCTCGAACACATTTCTTGGACCTGTGAGCACCGGTAACCAGGAGGAGGGGCCAGTAAGTTTGATGTGAAATTGTGCCTTTGGTAAGTCATCTTAAGTGACTCTACCTCCTATTGGAAGTCACCACTTGATTAAAATAAAAGTGACACAACATATATGACGGGCTTCAAGAGACTAAAGTCATAAAGATGAGAGCCATTTGTTTATAAAAGAGAAAGTATTGAGTCTTAGGAACTTTCAATGATCCTAACATATTTTGATATTCATAAAATAGAACTTCATACTTAATCACCTCTGTCATAACTTATCCAACAAATATTGACTCCATAAGATTAATCTCTTGAAAAAAAACTCATTAAACAACAATACCCAATACCCTGAATAACATCAAACAAAGCCAACACATATCACTAATATTTGTTATTCCTCTGACTATTCTGTCATGGCACAAATATCAAATGAACACAATTCTAAACACCAATGCCAATGACAATAAATATCATAAATGAGAATGCCACAAACCATCACCATATGATCCTGATCCTCAACACTGGACTAGTCAAGTTTTCACTTGATCATGACTGTACCAAGACATCTGATTTGATGCATTAGACAATTCAACTTATGACACCTTCATTGTTCCACATAATGACGTGTTGATCCACCTTGAGAGAACCTTGAAGTTAACCAGATTGAAGTTTGAACCAAACTCAAAAACTTATCATGTATACCTTTTGGTATAGATTTCATTTATTGACAACTGATCATATCACATACTGAAGTCATTTTGGAGTGAACCTTGACTATGTTTTATAACTGATCTACAATTGTTCTACAACATGAAAACCTCTTATCAACACACTAAGAAAGATCACAAACTAACCATGAAGTCTTAGATAAGAACCACATTCTGTCCTACAAACTCAACATCTCTTGTGGTTCCTGTTTCAAAAACAATCATGAAGTGCTGAAGACATGAACTTGAAAGCACTTTAGACTTAAACATGATTCCTTACTATCAAGCTCAAGATGATGCCTTTGACTTATACAAGAAGATAAAGCACCAAATTCCTGAACAACTGCCACATACAATGTGATTAGTAATCAACTGCTAATATCACAACCTTGATGATCATCATTACCATGATATGAAATCTTTGAGTCTTCTCTGCCTTGCATCATCAACCTCCTGATATGAACACACTTTTGACATCAATGACAACCTATCACCATCAAAGGGTGTACACTAGACAAATGATAGGCCAATTACAATGCAAATAAGAGATCATCTACACAACATTATAGACTTTAATGCACAAAAAATTGTAATTTGGGGATACTTTAAAAATTTTTAGAGTATGATGCATTCTAGGGAAAGAATCCCTAAATCAGTTGTTGAGAAATACAAAAATGACATTTGTTTCATGGTGGACACTCATCAGTGCTTAATGGAAGCAGTAGAACCCAGAACTGTTTGGATCATGCCCATGGGGTGTGAGGTAGATGAGAAAATTTTGAATATGTATGCTCATCACCTTTTGGGAAAGCCAAAGGACACAAAAGTTAAAAGGTTTGGGACATATGAGGAGCTAAGTGTGAAATTGCATGTTGATGCAGGGACTTCTGGAGGTCATAACTTTTGACTCAGATGTGGGTTTTCTACAAAATTTTATGGGTGGATGCATTATAAGGTGGAAAGTGGTTTCGCAATGATCCTAGTGGGTTGGACCCCATCTTGGCACTTTTTGGGGGCTTGAAACTTTCATCTTGGCCCTCAAAATAGCAATTTAGTGTTTTTTTCTAGATTTTTAAAAAGTTGCTCTTGTAATAAATTGAAACTCATGTTTCGAATTTAGAATATTAGTTGGAATTTCATCCTATCTTAGCTTTAGGAAGTTTTTGGGAAAAAAACTGGATTCTCAAGATATGATTGTAAAATTACCTAAATGGAAAAAATTTGACAATTGTTGAAATTTGCCAAAAAAGGTAATTTTTTTATTTTTTTGTTTTCTTGGATATAAGAGAGTTTTCTCTCATTGTAGTAGCAGAGTTGATGAATAGAAGTTTTTTAATGTTCCAGTCTTCAAATCTTTGGCTCTCACATGATTAATGGCAAAAATATATTGATTGTATGTTGTGTGCTGCATCATCCGGTATTAGAGTAGGAAGATGGCTGGGAGAGGAAGAGGAAGACGCGGTCTTGCCCAGATGCATAGAGAAATGCAAAATCTGCAAAGGCAAATAGTAGAACTTACAACATAGATGGAAAACCAAAGACTGGGTAGAGGAGGAGATGAATCTAATGAAGAGATAGGTCGAGGAGGTGGAAATCAAGATATAGAACATGAAGAAGAAGAATTAGAAGGCATGAGTTTTGAAGAGAGGATGCTCAGGGCCTTAGAACGTAAAAATGAAGGGATCAAGGTAGATGTTTCAGATTATACAGGTAGTCTTAAACCAGAGGAGTTGATAGACTTGTTGAATGACATGAGAAATTTTTTTGAATGGAAATCCATGACAGAGGAGAAGAAGGTGAAATTCGTATGCACCAAATTAAAGGGTCATGCAATGATTTGGTGGGATCATCTTAAAAAGGAATGAACAAGGAAAGGTAAGGATAAGATTAGGACATGGAATACAATGGAGAAGAAGTTGAGAGAAAAAATTTTGCCCATAGATTATGCGCAAACCCTTTTTTGTAGGCTTCAAAATTTAAAGCAGAACCTCTCTTCTGTGCAAGATTATACAAATGAGTTTTATACATTGTCTATACATATAAAGCATCAAGAAACTGATGAATAGATGACTACTAGTTATGTGAATGGCCTGAAATTCTCTATTCAAGATGAATTGAGAACGCATTGACTCAACAGTATGGAAGAGGCTTACCAATTGGCTCTAAAGGCTGAAGAGAAACAAAATAGACAGTACCATCAGAGGAATAGAGGAGGAATAAGGGGTAAATCAACCCCATTTCGAGGAGGTTTGAATTATGGTAGGGGAGAGTCATCCCATGGATTGGAAAAACAAGTAGACACTTGACAAGATCCTCCGAATCAAGAATGAGGAAGGGGATTTCAAAGAGGTAGAGGTTATGGTAGCGGTAGAGGATGGGAAAGCAAGAGAAGGCCTTTCACTTGTTTCAAATGTGGAGAAGAAGGTCTTAGGGCATTTGAATGCTCAAATTATAACACGCAAGAAAGAAATCAAGGAGGACAACGTAGGGTGAACCTGATTCAAACGCAACATGAAATGGAAGGGATGGAATTAGATGTTCCATCAGATGTGGGAGAAAGTCTCATGATGAGAAGAGCAATGGTGATTCCAGAGAAGGAGAAAACACAAGCCAAAAGCTCTAATGGTTCATGGCTTCGAACCAATATCTTTAAAACTAGATGCACTTCAGGTGGCAAAGTATGTCAAGTTAGTATTGATGGAGGTAGTTGTGAAAATATAGTTTCTAAAGAAATGGTAGAAAAATTGAATTTACACTATGAAAAACATCCTCATCCATACTGCATTGCATGGTTTAAAAAGGGAAATGAAGTCACTATTGATAAAAGATACCTAATTAAGTTTAGCATAGGGAAGATCTATTAGGACGAGATATGGTGTGATGTTGTCCCAATGGATGCCTATCATATGTTATTGGGAAGGCCATGGCAGTATGATAGAAAAGTTATGCATGATGGAGAGAAAAACACAAACACCTTTTCGAAAGATGGCTCTAAGGTGATTTTATTGCCTCTCAAGGATGAAGGAAAAGGTGAGACCATGTTTTCTGAAAGAGATCTTGTTAAAGAAATGAAGGTGACAAGGTGTTGCTACACATTAGTAGTGAAAAAAGGTGAAGAGGAAGACATTTCAGTGTCCCCGGAAGTAGCAGAGCTATTGGAAGAATTTGTTGATCTTTTGCCTGATGGTCTACTACCAATTAGAGATATTCAACATCATATTGATTTGATTCCAGGAGCAACTCTACCTAACCAAGAAGCTTATAGGATGAATCCAACACAACATGCAGAGATGAATAAGCATGTAACATAACTCATAAGTAACGGTGTGGTGAGAGAGAGAATGAGCCCATGTGTTGTACATGCATTGTTGACCCCAAAAAAAAATGGAACATGGTGGATGTGCACTGATAGTAGAGCAATTAATAAGATTACCATCAAGTATCAGTTTCTTATACCTCATATGGAGGACATGATGGATGTCCTTGAAGGGGCCAAATATTTCACCAAGATCAACCTACGAAGTGGCTACCACCAAATCTGAATCTGAGAAGGGGATGAGTGGAATATAGCCTTTAAGACTGGAGATAGATTATATGAGTAGATGGTTATGCCATTTGGGTTATCAAATGCACCTAGCACATTTATGAGATTGATGAACACTATACTACGACCTTACATTGGTAAGTTTGTGGTATTTTATTTTGATGATATTTTGGTATTTAGTAACAACAAATAAGAGCACCTACAACACTTGAGGATCATCTTTCATGTGTTAAGGAAAGAGAAGCTCTATGCCAATTTGAAGAAGTGTAGGTTCATGCAGGATAGTTTAGTTTTTTTAGGCTTTATCATTTCTAAAGATGGTGTTAGAATGGATCCAGAAAAGGTCAGGGCAATTCTAGAATGGCATAGTCCAAGCAACATCATAGAGGTAAAAAGTTTTCATGGCTTGGCCACTTTCTATCGAAAGTTCATTCAAAATTTTAGTAGTATTATAGCTCCTATAACAAATTGCACCAAAGGAAGGGAGTTTGTATGGACCAAGGATGCTGAGGAGAGCTTTAAGTACTTGAAGCAAAAGGTAACAGAAGCACCTATACTTGCATTGCCAAATTTTGATAAGGTATTTGAAGTAGAATGTGATGCCTCCCATGTGGGAATAGGTGCTGTGCTTAGCCAAGCTAGAAAACCTATAGCTTTCTTTAGTGAAAAGCTAAATGACGTGAGAAAGAATTATTCTACTTATGATTTGGAATTTTATGCAATTGGTCAAGCATTGAGGCATTGTAGACATTATCTAGTTCCCCAAGAGTTTGTATTGTTTATAGATCATATTGCACTGAGATACTTGAACACAGAAAAAGTTGAATAGTAGCATGCCAATTGGGTCTCTTTCTTGTAGGGTTACAATTTTGTGTTGAAGCATAAGTCTGGAAAACAAAATCAAGTTGCAGATGCATTAAGTAGGCGTGTTGGACTTTTGACCACAATGGAAACTGAGGTGATTGGTTTTGATTGCATAAAAAATTTGTATGAGTCTGATGATGATTTTTGGGAGATTGTGGAACAATTGAAGACACCAGTATCTGGTAACTTGGATCACTTTTGGAGTGAATATTTTATGCAAGATGGGTATCTATTTAAAGGAAAAAAACTATGCATACCAGCTGGCTCTATGAGGGAAATCATTATCAGAGAATTTCATAGTAGTGGTTTAGCTGGACATTTTGGAAAGGACAAGACAATAGCCTTGATAGAAGATAAATATTATTGGCCAAAGATGAAAAGGGATATAACTAAGTATGTAACAAGGTGTAGAATCTTCCAAGTGGCTAAGGCAAATTCATAGAATACAGGGTTGTATATGCCATTACCAGTACCAACTGCACCATGGACATATTTGAGCATGTACTTTGTGTTGGGACTTCCACATACCCAACGAGGTAATGACTCCATTTAGTTGTTGATAGGTTCTCCAAGATGGTTCATTTTATTGCCTGTAAGAAAACTAATGATGTAATGAGGGTAGCAGAGTTATTTTTTTCAGAAGTTGTTCAACTACATGGTGTTCCAAAGACCATTACCTCTGATAGGGATACCAAATTCCTCAATCATTTTTGGAGGACTTTATGGAAGAAGATGGGGACTAAGTTACAGTTTAGTAGTTCTTATCATCCTCAAACGGATGGGCAAATAGAGGTAGTCAATCAGAGTTTGAGAAATTTGTTGAGGTGTATTGTTGGAGAAAAGCCAAAACAATGGGACGTGGCATTATCGTAGGCCGAATTTGCCTATAATAGTTCTATTAACATATCAACGGGAAAGTCCCATTTCTAGATTATGTATGGTAGGAATCCTCAGGGTGTTCTAGATTTGGTATAGCTACCAATGAAAGATAAGGTCAGTGATGATGGGGAAGCATTTGCAGAACACCTTCAACAGTTGCAGAAAGAAGTGAGATAGAAGTTGCAAGATAGTAATGAGAGGTAGAAGAATACAGTGGATACTAGTAGGTGACATTAGACATTTAGTGAAGGTGACTTAGTGATGGTATATTTATAAAAAGAGCAATTTCCTACTGGAACATACTACAAGTTGAAGTATAGGAAAATTGGTCCTTGGAGAATTACAAAGAAGATCAATGATAATGCATATGAGGTCAGTTTACTAGATGATCTCGATATTTCTCCTGTGTTTAATATTTCTAATTTATATGCATTCCATGGTGAGGATGATGCTGAAGATACTCAACTAGAAGTGGCATGGCACAACCACATTCCCCATAAGAAGAAGGAAAAGATTGCACAGGTTCTTGATAAGAAAACTATCTACACTCGACAAGGGCATTACAACAAGTATTTAGTACAGTGGGAAGGATTGCCACCAGTAGATAACACATGGATTGTAGAGTGGGAAGTACAGAGGTTAGATCTAGTCAAATGGTAGCAGTTTGAAGACACTCACTTGCAAGAGCTGCTTTCTTTTCAACCAAAGGAGAATGATACAGGGACTTCCGAAGGTCAAACTTTTGACTTGGATGTGGGTTTTCTATGAAATTTTATGGGTGGATGCGTTATGAGGTGGAAGTGGTTTTGTAACAACCCTAGTGGGTTGCACCTTGTCTTAGCACTTTTTTGGGGCTTGAAACTTTCATCTTGGCTCTCAAAATAACAATTTAGTGTTTTTTTCTAGATTTTTAAAAAGTTTCTTTTGTAATAAATGGAAACTCGTGTTTTGAATTTAGAATATTAGTTGGCATTTCATCTTACCTTAGCTTTAGGAAGTTTTTGGGAAAAAATTGGATTCTCAAGATATGATTGTAAAATTACCTAAAATGGCAAAAATCTGACAATTGTCAAAATTTGCCAAAAAAGGTAATTTTTTTTATTTTTTGTTTTCTTGGATATAAGAGAGTTTTCTCTCATTGTAGCAATAGAGTTGATGAATAGAAGTTTTTTATGTTCTAGTCTTGAAATCTTTGGCTCTCACATGATTAATGGCAAAATTGTATTGAGTGTATGTTGTGTGATGCATCACATGTTGAACTCAAAAACCCTAAAACCAATAGGAAAGTAAGGAAAGAAGTTGAGCAGTTGATTGAGAATATTGGCCTCACCAAGGAAGTTGTGAGGCAATTTTAGGAAAGAATTGAAAAGGCTGAGAAGGAAAAGCAGGATAAGAAACAGGCAAGTGCTCTGGAAGTCTCCTCCAGCCAGCCTAGAAAAACTAGGAGCTCTACTGCTACCCATGTTCACCCAAAATCTACCAAGATTGAGAAACCAGAAGACAAATCATCTAGTAAGGAAAAGAAAAGAACAAAAGTAATGGAAAAAAGGCCATATGGAAGCTTTGAAAAAGAGGATGAAGAAAAGACAGACTCAGATGATGGGCTTAAGGAGCCAAAGTCCACAAGTGCTAAAGTTGTTAAAGTATCTGAAGAGAAGCCTTCTGAAAGTGAGAAGACAAATAAGAGGTAGAAATTAGAGGCTAATGTTAAAAATCAAATTCCCTCTGTGAAAAACATTGTCAAGAGAATCACTGTTGATGGAAATTTTAAACCATTGACTAAATTCTATGAACTTTACAATAACGCTAACAAAACACTTTTGGAAGAAGCCACTATCAAGTACTTGAATGTATACAATCGAGCACTGGTAGAAATTTTGTCAGAAGTTCCAAAAGGCTTAAGAGACAACTTGGAAATAAGAAAAGAAGTTGCTAAGACAAAAGATATGGAGCTGAGGGAACATGTGTTGACCACTTTATGTCTGGTGATCTCTAGCAAAGAAGCAAATAAATTTTTTAACGAGGTCAAAAATGAAATCAGGATTAAGACAAGGATGAACAAATTGATGATTGGAGACACAAACAAAGTTGTCCAAGAAATTTAGCAAATTCTAGGAAAAGCATTGGACAAAAACAAGTTCTTTGTGGTTGCAGATGAACCTGCTAATGACACATGAATTTTAGATGAAGAAGAGAAGCAAAAGAATGAGCAACAATTTGGAATAGATAACCTCTCTGTCCTGGAAGAGGAAAATATAAGAAAGGAAGATGAAAAGATGACAAATGAAATTGCTGATTCAGGAGGTGTTCTAACTCTCTAAATCATTCTGACAAAAAGGATACAAAGATGAATTTAGAAACATATGATCAAATTGAAGATGATTCATTGAAGATTGAAGAGCATGAAATAGAAAAGGCTAAGAACCAAGAAGGAGAAGAAGTCAAGGAGAAAAATGATAAAGAAGAAGAGATTGTAAAGGATGATGAAGAACCCAAGCAAGATAATTTGGTTGACAGTACCAGTAAGAATCAGATAGACACATCATCGTCTTGGGCAAGAGACACTGCAGAGGTAGTGAAAGAAATTTTGGAAAGGGATAAATAAATTGAAGATGATTAGAACATAATCCAAGGTCCAATAAATTTTGACACATTATCTTTGGTACAAAAGATAAAGCTGGCTTCCATTGCTCAAGTTAAAGCCAGAGAAGACATTTTGAAGTCTCACATAGAAGACATTAAGCTACTTGGTCTAGTAATAGGGATTTTGGAGAAAATCATGCCAACATACCAGAAGGATTCTTCAGCATCCCCCTCTAGACAATTAAAGAACCTAATAAACTCGATAATTTCTCATTTTGTGTCTCTAGAGAAGTCTACAGAGGTCAAGGTTCAAAAAGAATTCAATGATAAAAGATTTGATGCTCTTAAGGGATTGATTGGAGTAGATAAAATGGTGTTGGATGCCAATGTTAAGAGTATTCAAAATGTTCTTACAAAAGGAGGAAATGTATATAAATTTTTTCTATCTTGTCCTAAAATTATAGAGGATATTGAATATAAAATTAAAGTGTCTAAGAAAAAATTATCTAGTATATCCAATTCTTTTGATCCAGTGTTAGTATCAGCGGTAAGTAAGGAGAGTCAAGTGATCAACTTGATTGAAGATATAAAGAAATTGATAAAAGAGAAGGAAAACATAGAGGCAAGAATAAGTGAGCTCTGGGGACTACTTTCCCCCAAAATGGAAGTCATGCTCAATGCTCTAACTGAAGCCCAAGCTGCAACTCAGTCAAGTGACCCCATTGATCTGTGGACAATAGAATCACAAGCATTTCTTTTTAGTGGCCACATATCAATTTTGAACAATATAAAGAAGAGCTGGGATAGTGATCTTGTACATTTGAAGAACATTTTTGCTAATGTACTTAAGTATATGTAAATAAAACTCAAAGACTATTTGTACATAGGTGGCCTGGTATTTTTATGTAAATTTTGGTTTGTGGGTCCCACCCTTTTCCATTGATGCCAAAGGGGGAGTGAAGATTAGTGAAAAATGAGGAATCCAGCAAAGGGGGGGCATTGGTGATCAGTGAAAAGCACAAGTGTACATAGTAAGGAGGAGTGTTCTGACACTTAGTCATTTTTCACTAAGTGTTTCCATCAATGCCAAAGGGGGAGATTGTTGGCAAGAGACACTACTACACATGACAAATGTTGTCATTGATGGTAACTAAGTCTACCTTTCTCATCTACATTACATAATCTATTCATACCGGAAGTCAGAGTGAGGATTTGGCTAAGTTTGAGTAGTTAGAAACAAAGCATGTGACAGGGTCCGGTATCTTGGTCCAGATCTCTCCAGTGGTAATTCATAGTGTACTAAAGAACTAAGGGAGTGATAAGGATTGTTAGGACTATCTATATCCAGAGATTTAGCCTCTGGTGATAAAGGATTCAAAAGTTATAAGGATTTGAGTATCGGGTTCCAGTCAGTTAACATAGTCAGAAGAGGAATAGGACAACCTAGTATTTGATCTTGTTCCGGATGCAAAAATGTTGTTGGATAAGAAATTGGTGATAATCAGCGGTATTGACTGACATGATTGATGATCTAAAAACACAAGTTTTTGGTCCACATTGATATTTGTGCATGGATTCATCCGACAGAGCAGTGTTTAATAAATGTTCTAAGTTTTATTTAGTTGACTAAATTTGTTGATGCAGATATATATAGCTAATGGATTTGAGTATTTTGGTGTGTCATGGTGTGCGATAATGGAGTATGTGTGAAAAAGGTAGATTAAAGTGCAAAAAAGAAGAGATCTAAGGTCCAAATTATGGTAGGGTAGTAAATAGGGCAGAATAAAGATGAAGTGTGTAAGATCAGTACTCTGTACTTAATCAGAACTGAATTCTTGCATTAGCAGATGCTACTCATTAGTTTAAACAATCTGTAATCTTTTTACAATCATTCTTGTAGGCAATGAGCCTCTTTTGAGCAACGACCTCTGGGTAGTGAGCCCGAAGGCATGTGTCTTCCCCTTTTGTAATACTTTTAATAGAGTATAATCTTTATGGGTTAACCCCCACCATGGTTTTTCCCTTAACTAGGTTTCCACATTAAAAATCTTGGTGTCAAGTGTGTTATTTGTGTTTCTACTCGTGTTATTGATTCTTGCTTCTCATGGTTATATCATTAATCCGTTAAGAAGTGGTAAAGAAGAATTAACTGCAATAAGCATTAAAGTTTTAAGATAACTGATTCACCCCCCCTCAGTTGTCAGCCCTAATTCCAACACCTTTGACATCAATGACAACATTTCCAATAGAATTTTCTTCTAGAGGTGGTTTCAATGATCAAGGAAGAGTTAGAGATCAATGGAAGAATAGAAGAAGAGGAGGTATAAATGGCAGAAGGCACTTTTGACATGACAATGAAAATGATAGACACCACTTGTATTGCAAAAAATGTGGTAAAAAAGGTAGTCATGAAGCCCATGAATGCAAAATCTCTACAACAAGCTCTTTGATAGCAATGACGACCTTGTCCACCTTTGACATCAATGGAAACATTTCCAATAGAATTTTCTTCTAGAGGTGGTTTCAATGATCAAGGAAGAGTTAGAGATCAATGGAAGAATAGAAGAAGAGGAGGTATAAATGGCAGAAGACACTTTCAACATGACAACCAAAATGATAGACACCACTTGTATTTCAAAAAATGTGGTAAAAAAGGTAGTCATGAAGCCCATGAATGCAAAATCTCATGAGATGAGATAGAATTACTTATTTCAAACAAAAAGATACAACCCACTATGATGATAAAGTAACAAGAGTAGCCCAATTTGCACGTGACAATGATCATAATGAATTTTTGTTTTCTATATTAGATTTTGCCTACTATACTTTAATAAATGTATCATGGCATGATGCTTGGGTGTTAGATGTTAGAGCCACCCAACATATGAAATTTTAGAAATGATTATTTTGAAGAGTTTTATGAAGGTTTTTGTGGTCCTATCTATTTGGTAGATAAAACAAGTCTCAAACGTATTGGAAAAGGAACCATTTAACTCAAGTTATCTGGCCTTCCAAATCTTTTACTTCATAATGTCTTATATCTTTCTCAATTGAGATGTAACTTGTTGTCATTAGTGTTGATTTGACAACAAGGTCACTCCATTTTATTGGATTATGGACAAGTGGTAGTAAAAAAGTAAGTTATGTAATCAATTCACATTTACTAGTTGTGAAGATGGCAATTTATTAAAACTCAAAGGTAGTTCAACCATTTCTAGGAATTTTTCTTACCTTATTGAAGAAGGCAGTCTTTCTACTAGTCTTTTATGGTATGAAAGATTTGGGCATGTTAATTATAATGGTCCAACATTCAAATTATGTAAAATAATGATGTTTTAGGTTTTCCCACTTTTCCCAAGACAATTAAAAAATGTGAAGCTTATATTTTAGCAAAACAACATAGAGATCCTTATAAGAACAAATGATCGATAAAGATAAAAAATGGCATCAAATCTAAGTGAATTGATAGTTGAATAAGGTGAGTACATATATAAGTGAGCAGAGGTAGTTATTAGTTGAGGGAAAGACTCCTACAAACTAGCATGAGTGGCTAGTTTAGTGGGAACTTTGATGACCCCTCTCCTAACCACCTAACAACCTTGATAGCTTAATGAGATATGTCTCAATGTTGTATAAAGGTACACCTAAGTAGGATTATGCCTAAGTGTATAAATATATGAAATATATACACTAACACCCCCCTTAAGGATAGCTTAGGTGGGCACAAATGAAATGGATCAAGGCTAAAATGCCTGGTAAGGTACCCATGTACAATGCAAATATGAAATTGGGTCTTGGAATCTAGGCTTGATGAGGTACCCAAGAATAATGGAATCTCTCATAAATAGAGAAAAGTAGAAAACCCCATGGCAAAAAACTACCCTCCAAAAGAGGGATAAGAAAGAATTAGAAGGCACCCCCTGAAGAGGATGAACTCTCTGAATGCTGACCAACTACTCCAGATGATGTCCTACTAGAAAGAATCATTGGATGCTCTCTGTGAAGTGTCTTTGGAATGTCATATCTACCAAGGGAGAAAGAACATCTACTAGAAAGAATATTTGGATGCTCATTGGGAAACATCTCTAGAATCTCATGTAGCAAGTGATGTAGGTACTATCAAAAGAGAAGACAAGCTTGTTGTGAAGAATTACTGGAAGTTCATGAAGAAGCAACACATAATTCTCATGTAGCAACAAGTATAATCGAAATGCAATTTAGAACAAAAGAAAATAACTATTTGGTAGAAAATAGTTCAAAGATCCTGCTATATAGAACCAATGGAAGTTCGTAGGGAAGTGACACTACACTCTGAAGTGGAAATAGGAGCATCATCCCCACCAGATGTAAAGTGAGAAAATATGAAGTTGCGGGAGAAGTTGTAAATCTTCCCAATTACAACATTTTTTTTACTTTGAGAATCTCAAATTAAAGTTGCAGTGGATGTAAACTCATATGTCTTATTTAAACAGGTGAGTTGATACATGGAAAGAAGATTTCTTATCAAGCCAAGAATGAATAAAACATTGTGGATGTATCCATTACCTACTTGTACTACTCATTGTCCATAAATAGTATAATAGCAATCATCTATTAGGATTTTGGAGGTGTTGGTAGGATCGATTGACATGAAAATCTTCAGATAAGGAGACATGTTAGTGTTAGCTGGAAGAAGATATCAATTAAATGCAAATAAAGATTAAACAGAGAAATGGAAATACATAGAATTAATAACAGTGAGAGACAAGTTTTAACATGGTTCACCCAAACTCGGGCTACATCCACCAAATAGAGAGTCCAATATTATTATCCAGTAAATAAAAAATGATTACAATCAGTAATCCCTGCAACTCAATACCACTGCAAAATGCTACAATACAATACCCAAACCCTAACCCTTGGCCACTTTTTATTAAGCTTTTTGTCGGTTACAAAAATAAGGTTTTCTTATGTCAGTTAATAAAAAATAACTCCCAGTGCTTTATAAAATAATAGAAAACCATGTGAGGTTTCAGGGGCGATGCCCCCGAGCCCCCACGGGGTTGCTGCCCGTCAACCCCACCCTGTATCACGATAGGGAACGCGCTAGGGGCGTTGCCCCTAGACCCTGCAAGGGGCACTACCCCTTGACCCCATCTTGGGGGCTCTGCCCCCAAACCCCCGCAAGGGGCACTGCCCCTTGACCTCGTAGGGATTTGGGGGGAAATCGCACCGATAAAAGAGCGGTAAATTAACCTCCAAGTCTGATTAGGCTCCATATAACAATAATCTCTCACTTGGAGACTGATCAGACTCCACACCATATCATCTCCCACTTGGAGACTGATCATAACACCACTGACCCTATAGCTCCCACTGGAAATAAGCACCCTCGACTCTGTTGTTCTATTTTTGTTGTTTTTAGTCTAGAAGACCAACTGAAGCTGAAGAGGAGCTCAACTTCTCCCTTGTCACTACCTTTGTAAACATATCTGCTGGATTGTTATCTGTATGTATCTTGGCCAGCTGTAACTGTCCATCATCCAACACTGAACAAATGAAGTGATACCTCAACTATATGTGTTTGGTCTTTGAATGGAAAATAGAATTCTTTGCAAGATGTATGGCACTCTGGCTATCCGTAAACAAATAACTGTTAACTTGTTGTGTGTCTAATTCGTTCATGAAAGATTGGAGCCATATCATCTCCTTGCTTGCCTCTGTTGTAGCTACATATTCTGCCTCTGTGGTGGATAAAGCAACCACCTTTTGTAACCTGTAAATCCAACTCACCGTTGTTCCACCTACAGTAAAGCCATAACCTGTAGTACTCCGCCTGGTATCAATATCCCCTACCAAATCTGAGTCTACATAACCTACTAAATCAGTATGAGAGTCCCCAAAACATAAGTGTTTATTAGATGTACCTCTCAAATATCTGAGAATCCATTTGATCGCATTCTAATGCTCTAATTCGGGATGACTCATATACTTGCTAATGACTCCTCCAGCATGTGCAATATCTGGTCTCGTGCATACCATGGCATACATTAAACTTACTACAGCTGAAGCATAGGGTACCTTGGACATTTTATCTTCCTCCTCTTGTGTCTTAGGACACATCTCCTTAGTCAATTTCAAATGACTAGGCAAAGGTGTGCTGATAGCTTTGGCATTCTCCATGTGGAATCTCTGCAACACCTTTTCAACATAAGCAACCTGAGATAGAGTCAATTTTCTGTTCTTTCTGTCTCTATAAATTTTCATACCAAGGATTTGTTTTGTTGCCCCCAAATCCTTCATATCAAATGACTGTGCTAACTGTTGTTTTAACTCTCATATGTGATCCATGTTAGACCCAGCTACAAGCATGTCATCAACATATAAACATAAAATAATGTAGCTTTCATTATCCAATCTCTTAAAATAAACACAATGGTCAGAATTACACCTGTTGTAGCTTTGCTCAGCCATAAAACTATCAAATTTCAAATACCATTGCTGAGGTGCTTGTTTCAGGCCATACAAACTCTTCTTCAATCTGCACACCTGTTTCTCCTTACCTTTGACCTCAAATCCTTGGGGCTGTTCCATATATATCTCCTCCTCCAAATCACCATGGAGAAAGGTAGTTTTAACATCTAGCTATTCCAAATGTAAATCTTCAGCATCCACAATACTTAAAACAATACGAATAGAAGTCATCTTGACAATAAGAGAAAATATCTCATCAAAATCAATGCCCTTTTTCTGTGCAAATCCTTTTACAACTAACCTACCCTTAAATCTTTTCTAACCTCCATCTTCCTCTTTCAGCCTGTAAACCCATTTATTTGGTAAAGCCTTTTTACCTGCAAGTAACTTACATAATTTCCAAGTTTGATTTTTCAGCAAGGAGTCCATTTCTTCTTTCATTGTAAGTTCCCACTGAACCTGTGTATCCACCTGCATAGCTTCATCATACCCTTCTGGTTCACCAGCATCTGTTAACAAAATAGAATACAAAGAGGGAGAAAACCTTTCAGGAGGTCTACTTATCTTTGTTGACCATCTAACATTCACTGGAGTTTGTGGTATTTTTGGTTGCTATTGCAGAGCATGAGGAACCACTGGAACATCACTATTTGGAGTATCATCCAGCACCACATAATCCTTTTCTTTCTTCTCATGTTGCTGCAACTGATCTTTGTACAACACCTTCTCATTGAATATAACATCCCTGCTTCTCACAATTTTTTGATTTTCAAAATCGCAAAGCCTATAACCAAATTCATCAATGCCAAATCCAACGAAGGTACATTTTTTTGATTTCGCATCCAGCTTGGTTCTATTTTCAAAATCTATATGTGCAAATGCTTTATAGCTAAAGGTTTTCAAAAAAGAATAACTCACCTTCTTGCCTGTCCATGCTTCCTCTAGAATACCACAGCCCAAAGGAACTGAAGGACCTCTGTTAATTAAATATACAGTAGTGTTGATAGCCTCTACCCACATGTTTAAAGGCAGTGTAGCATGCAATCTCATGGTCCTTGCATGCTCCATTATTGTCCTATTCATGCGTTTAGCCACTCCATTTTCTTGTGGAGTCCCTGGAACCATTTTCTGCCTACGAATTCCATTAAAGGAACAATAATCTTCAAATTCTTTGCTGCAATACTCACCGCCATTATCAGATCTGAGACATTTTAATCTTTTACCTGTCTCATTTTCAACCAAGCTTCTCCATTTCTTAAGTGTTTCAAATACGTTAGATTTTTGTCTAAGGAAATAAATCCAGACCTTCCTAGTTTCATCATCTATGAATGTAACATAATACCGAGAGAAGATACCTGAGCTGGTCCCCATACATCTGTATGCACAAGCTCCAATTTTTTATTTTTCTTTTGCTTCCCATCCTTGAGAAAATTGACTCTCTTTTGTTTGCCATACACACAACTTTCACATAAATCTATATTAATACATTTTAGACCTGGTAAAACTTTCTTAGAATAAAGTACCTTCATACCTTTTTCACTCATATGCCCAAGTTTGTTATGCCACAGTGTTATCTCAGAACCTGCAGCAACTTTTCCAGTCTCTTCCTGCAAACCTGCAATAACTGTTCCTAAACTTGTTTGTTTTTTCTCTATAACAACTAAAGTAGAAGGAACATTATGACCTATACAAAGATATAAGGTGCCTACTTTCACACTTTTTGCTACTACTAAGGCACCTTTTGAAACCTTCCAATTTTTATCAGTAAATGTAACAGTGCAACCATGTTCAGTTAGCTGCCCTACTGAAATTAAATTTCTACTGAGCTTTGGAACATGCCTTACCTCTTGTAGTAAACAATGATTTCCATTCTGCAACTTAATCTTGATTCTTCCCTTTCCAACAATCTGACAAGGTTCGTTATCTCCCAAATAAACTAGCCCAAAATCCCCTTGGACATAATAAAAAAATAACTTCTATGGGGTGTAGCATGAATTGAGGCCCCTGAATCTAAAACCCATGAATCATCAGTATTATCTAGGGAAAGAGTCAAAGCATCATCTTCAGACTTATTGCTTACCACATTTGCTTCCTTATTGCCTTCTTGTTTGTCTCCTTCTTTGTTCTTCTGAGACCAGCAATCTTTCTTTAGATGACCTGGTTTTCCACAGTACCAGCAATCCCTCTGTCCTCTGGTTTGGGATCTTTTGTCCTTTGATTTTCCTCATGACTTCCCATGACCTCCAGAACCTTTTCCTCTCTCCTTTGATCTACCCTTGCTTTCTGCATTCAAAACACTGCCTAATTTGGATCCACCTAAGCTTTTCCTATGAAGTTCCTCACTCAGAATAACACCAATGACATCATCAAATTTTAGGGTATTTGAACCAAAAACAGAGTTACTAACCACCATTACCAAACTATCCCAGCTTTTAGGCAATGAACATAATATCAAGAGAGCTCTAACTTCTTCATCAAATTTTACATTTACAGAAGTTAATTGACTGACAATCGTATTAAATTCATTTAAATAATCTATCATAGATCCACCTTCAACCATTTTCAGATTAAACGAACGCTTCATAAGAAATACCTTATTTGAGGCTGAGGGTTTTTCATACAATTTAGCCAAAGCTTTCATCAGACCGTCTATTGTCTTCATTTCCGTTATATTGAATGCCACCATTGGTGCCAGGCACAACCGAATGGTTCCTAGTGTCTTTCTATCAAGAAGATTTCAATCCTCATCAGACATTGTTGCCAATTTCTTTTATACTCCTTCCAACGACATCTATAAATCCTTTTGATAGAGGTAATCCTTCATATGCATCTTCCATAACTGATAGTTCTGCCCATTGAATTTATCAACCTTCAATTTACCCTTGTCCACCATTACTCCCACTCAACCGTGATACTTTCCTGTAGATGATAATCAAAACACAACCTCGCTCTGATACCACTTGTTAGGGTTAGCCGGCAAAAGATATCAATTAAAAGCAAATAAAGATTAAATAGAGAAATGGAAATACATAGAATTAATAACAGCGCGAGATAAGTTTTAACATGGTTCACCCAAACTTGGGCTACATCCACCAAACAGAGAGTCCAATATTATTATCCAGTAAATAAAAAATGATTACAATCAACAGTCCCTGCAACTCAATACTACTGTGAAATGCTACAATACAATACCCTAACCCTAACCCTTGGCTGCTTTTTATTAGGCTTTTTGTCAGTTAAAAAAATAGGGTTTTCTTATGTCGGTCAATGAAAAATAACTCCTGGTGCTTTATAAAATAATAAAAAACTATGTGAGGTTTCGGGGGCGTTGCCCACGAGCCCCCACAGGGGCGCTGCCCCCCAACCCTACCCTATATCACGATAGGGAACACGCTAGGGGTGCTACCCCTTGACCCCGTAGGGATTTGGGGGGGAAACTGTATATAACAACAAGACATGTGATCAATCGCACTAGAGTGAAGAACCCATCTATTTATCTTAGAATTGTCTAAAGATGCCATAGGAACCCAACTAAACACCCCCTTGAAGATTTTGTGCCCCAAATTGCTTAATTACCCCCCTTAAATCATGCACTTTATCATGCAATGCTTATAGGACTAAGTAGGACAATTAAAATTGTACCCTAATACTTATCCTATTACAAGAGTGACTTGATTTAGAACAAGCAATTTTTAAAAGAACCTAATGTTTTCCCAAACATGAATAATCCCCTTTTGCATATTTTGACCCCCTCTAAATGTGGCACTAATAGAAGTAGTGCATTTAACCTAGTCTAATTGGAGCATAAATGGACACTTTATAAGTTGAGTGCGTTATTATGCCCAATGGATTCAACCTTAGGGATATGAAGGGAAAAATGTTACAAAGGAACTAAACCCAAATTGTTTAATTCCCCCTTTAAAATTTGCATTTGAAATTTTTTTAGTGTTATTAGACAATTATTTTTGAAAAAATTATCTATTCTAAGTACTAAAAAAAGAAATTTTTTAAAATGAGTTATATGAAGTTAATGCCTTTTAGGGAAAAATTTAGGGCAAGAGAAAAAAACAAAATGAAGGGCGCAGTCAATGGTAGATAGAACTATGTGCAGGGATCGATGGCATGTGGGTTTCAGGAAAATAAGGAAGGTCAATTCTTAACCTCCAGATTAATCAACCTCCTTCATGAGCTTCCTCTAGCTTTGTTTTTCCTTTCAGAGAGCCTGTGTAAGAAATCAACAATGCCATGTAACCAACACATCACATCTTGTAGGTTGTGGCTTGGCTAAAGTTTATTAAGGACACAAACCACAAAGCAAGGGATGATAGAGATGTTGACCTTTCTTGGTCGACCACCACAAGCCACAAACAAAAAGCTGATGGGCTTGCATAGAACACCCATGGACCTACAAACAAAGAAAACCACAGGTTAAGGAGGTTTTTGCACCCTTCACACTAGATGGTTCCCTTCACCATAGGGAATGAGGGTGTCGGGCCTCTTCATAGGAAAAATAATGCCTTTTATGCCCAGATTTGACCTCTAGATTTGCAAATGCCTCTAGTATCAAGCAAATTTAAGGCACATTCAAACCAAATTTATAGATTTAAAGCAAATTTAATTCAAATCCATGAGCATTTGAACTAGAATTCAAACCAGAGTGCTCCTCCACAAGGCAAGTTCAAGCCAGAACTTCAATTTAAAGCACTAAAATGCACACCAAATTGTGCCTTCGCACGCCTCTAAACAAAATGTAGGGGTTAAGAGACTTCTGCTATTTAGCCATGAGTAGAAAACAACACATCCTCAGATGAGCATAAAAAAGTCAATGTTACAGACTTGAATTGACCTCCTCTCGCAACTGGACTTCAAAACAACGAACCAACAACAAAACCTTATCCTCACTCTGATACCATATAAGAACAAATGATCAATAGAGCTAAATACTGGAATCAAATCTAAGTGAATTGATAGTCGAATAAGATGAGTACATATATAGGTGAGAAGAGGTAGTTATTAGTTGAGGGAAAGACTCCTACAAACTAGCATGAGTGGCTAGAAGTTAAAGGAAACTTTGATGACCCCTCTCCTAACTACCTAACAACCTTGACACCTCAACGAGACATGTGTCAAGGTTGTATAAAGGCACACCTAAGTAGGGTTATTAAGATTAAGTGTATAAATATATGAAATATATACACTAAAAATCCTTTCCCTCATTCAAATTGGTGAGCACACAGAAAATCACAACTCATTCATTCTGATTTATTTGGTCCCTCACTAGTAACTTTTATTGGAGGATGATGTAGGAGCATTTGAGTGCACGTGTGATCCTATGTCAACCCAAAACATTTTAGGTTTGTTTCTATTCAGTTTTGCTTGTTTTGATTGTTTTGGGTAGTTTTCATTTGGGAGCATTATCAGATCCAAACTTGGACAGGTTTAGAGCATATTTGGTTATGTTCCAAGTTTGGAAAAGTTTGGTGTATCTTTCTTTAGTTGACACAATTTGACAAGGTATATAGTTCATGAATTTGCATATTCGCTGAAAGAATTTGATGGCAAACCTTGTTTTTGTCAAAATTGATAAAGTTTCAGTTAGCTTTCAATTACTTTAATATTTCAGAAAAGTTAGGTTCATAAATTTATGTGTCCAATGAAGGAGTTTATCTTCAAAGATTTACAATGATCTTGAACTTTTAAGTTCATTGATAATCCATTTCATAGTTGAATGAAGCAAGTGATGTTTTAGACAATTTCTTAGTTTCAGAACATTCGTATATTCCAAAAGGAAATCTGTGAAGATCCCATGAGTGTAATTTCCCTGACAAATGAGTTCAAAGAGATACCACAATGTTGATCTATTGAAATAAAGAATTGAAGGTTTATGAAGTGTTGATTAACATTAAGAGGAACAATATAAGTATTTCATGATTCTCAAGGGTACCAAAGCGCTGAAATTAATTTTCATTATGGTGTGTCGAGACATTTCCAAGTTCTTGAACTAATAAGAATACCAATGAAGAGTTCTTTAGTTCACTTCTACGCTAAATCACCAATGATAAGATTGTAAAGTTTATTTGATGCCTTCAATAATGAGAAGATCCATGATTCATGGGATAATTAAACCATCAAAATGGTTCATAAGAGAAGGTTCAAAAGTTGATTGCAAGCACTAAAATTGATGCAGGAGCATCCAGTGGTGTAAGGGCAAGCTTGCATCACCCAAAAAGAAGATAATTCAAAATCATTATAGTTGTTTTTATTTATTTCCATACTTAGTGTTTCTGGTTCCATAATATCCAGAATAATGATGTAGGACTTTCAGTTTTTTTCCAAAACTGCTAAAAATAGAAACTTGCCTGTTTTGGAAAGTGTACCTACTATTTTAAGAAAGTTTGCATTTGGCCACGGATTGAAGCAAAAACTTACAAAAAGTTACATAACTGAAATATAAGACCTTTGATAAAGGAATCAGGCAAAGATCTTTTGTGAGCTAAAAGATATTAAAATTTTTGTTTTCCAAAAAGCCCTAAAAAATTTTGAAACGAAATATGAGGCACTAAAACATCCCATAACATCTTGAAAAGTTGATAGAAATCTATTTATGAATTTCTAACATGATAGTTCACATCATAAGATTTTCAGCGCTTAAAACGGTTCATCAATTGGACACCCGGATCAAAAGTTATGCTTCCCAGAAGTTGACCTACTTTTGGAGGGAGTTGCAAATTTCAAAATTTAGCTAGAGGCCACCAAAAAGAGATATTTATGACTATTTTG
This sequence comes from Cunninghamia lanceolata, assembly GCA_027924645.1. Lineage (NCBI taxonomy): Eukaryota > Viridiplantae > Streptophyta > Pinopsida > Cupressales > Cupressaceae > Cunninghamia > Cunninghamia lanceolata. The sequence goes on from BSBN01001048.1 coordinate 15,501,121, forward strand.
GGAACTCTGGGCAGTAGTAGAGTTAAGGGGGCAAGTGTGGAGTCAAGAATAGGTAGGAAAATATAAACCCTAGTTGATTTGGGGGTTAAAGAAGGCAGAAGATTCTAAAGCCTGGTGATGGTAGCTATATTGTGTTGCAGCCTATGGAGGATTGATTCCTCATATTGTAATTGAGTTTCTATAATGTAATGAGTTGCCTAGATCAATAAAAAAATATTCTATTTTCTGTGTTATATTTCTATTGTTGTGTGTTTTAAGATTTACCCCCTTCATCAAGTGGTATCAGAGCAACGGTTCTTGAGTGTGTAGACAAATCACCGACCATGAGGTAGTTTGCACTAGGACTTGAGGTTGTGGGTTTGCTGCGGAGATCAAGATTCCTCCACAAAGAAATCATGTTGGGAGGAATGCTTTGACGGAAGAGGGTTTTAGAGCCCTACAAAGGCAAATTGATGCATTGCAAGAGGAGTTGCGAACAGGGTTTGATTTGAGAACAAGAGAAGAAAGTGATGATGAAGCTGAAGAGGAGCTATCTAAAGAAGAACAAGAAGCTGTAGGAGATCCTGCAGATGTTAGGTTGTTGAGGGCCATTTCTAAGATTGGAAAAAGGCCCATGATTGAAGTTTCTACATATTCTAGAGATTTGAATCTGGAACAACTCATTAATTGGATCAATGACATGGAGGAGTATTTTGAGTATGAAGATGTGGAGGACCTAGATCGGGTCAAGTTTGCAAAAATAAAGTTGAAGGGCCATGAAAATATTTGGTGGAAGGAGGTCTAGTTAGAGAGGAATAGAAGAGGAAAATAAAAGATCACCAGATGGGATCAGATGGTGGAGAAACTGAAGAAGCAGTTCATTCATGTGGACTATGAGATGGAGCTATTGAAGAAGTTGCAAGGATTGAAGCAAGGTAACAAGTCTGTCAAGGAGTATACAAAAGAGTTTTATAAGATTACTATTAGGATAGGCCATGCAGAGCCAAATAAGGAGAAGGTAGCCTGTTACATTAATGGGTTGAGGCCAAGTATTCAAGAGGAGTTGAGCCTGGTTAGAATGTTCACCATAGAAGATGCATACCAGTTTTCCCTGAAAGTGGAAGAGAAGCACTAGTGGAAGACCCTATGGGGGATGAAATGAAGATTCAAAGAAAAGTGAAGAAGCTGGCACTAGTCAAATTCAGAGAGGAGATAATACCTACTGGCCTTGTGACCAAAACAATGGTGAGCAAAGAGGAAGAGGAAGAGGCAGACTTGGGCAAGGACCTAGAAGAGGAGGTTTTAGAGGAACTTGTTTCCAATGTGGAGAAGAAGGGTATCGAGCATATGAGTGTCTGCAACATCAAGGAAGGACAAATAGAAGACCTAAAGCTAATGCACGAGTTGCACATATAGATGAAGATGCACAATCTAAGCATTCTAAAGATGCTAAAAGGGGAGAAACCCTAGTTGTTAGAAGAACTTTGCTGAATGAGGAGAAAAAACTAATTCATAGGAAGAGTTTATTCCTCACAAGGTGCAAATGTGAAGGTAAGTGTTGTGATATTATTATTGACAGTTGAAGTACTGACAATCTTGTTTCAGAGGAGATGGCTGACAATTTGCAGTTGACAAGAAGAAAGCATCCACATCCATATCAGATTGCATGGTTGCAAAAGGACCACCAAGCTTTGGTCAATGAGCAGTGTTTAGTGAAGTTCAAGATTGGGGAATACCTTGATGAGGTGCTATGTGATATCATACCAATGGATGCATGTCATACGCTATTGGGGAGGTCATGGTAGTATGATAGGAGCGCTATCCATGATGGCCATGCAAACACATATTCCCTAACAAAGGATGGAGTTCATCATAAGTTGAAGCCCTTGAAGGAGGTGGAAGAAAAGGTATGTAGTACTGCTAGAATTTGCTTAGTAGATGGTAGGAAATTTTTGGAGGGTATGAAGCATGAGCATCACTGCTTTGCACTGATTCCTAAGATTAGTCAAGAGAAATGTGAAGATGTACTAGCAGAAGTTTCAGATATGTTGGAAGAATTTCAAGATATTATCTCTGATAATGTACCAGAAGGTTTACCACCAGTGAAGAAGATAAGTGATCAAATGGATTTGATACCAGGAGCTAGTTTTCTGAATAAGGCAACCCATAGAATGACTCCAACAGAGAGTGAAGAGTTGAACAAATAAGTTCAGGAGTTGTTGAGGAAGGGATTGATAAGAGAGAGCCTAAGTCCATGTACGGTACTTGCAGTACTAGCACCAAAGAAAGATGGAGAGTGGAGAATGTGTACAGACTCTTGAGCCATCAATAAGATCACAATCAAGTATAGATTTTCATTACCCAGAATGGATCACATAATGGACTGTTTGAGTGGAGCCAAGTGCTTCACGAAGATTGACCTGAAGAGTGGGTATCACCAGATCTATATCAGAGAAGGAGACGAGTGGAAGATAGTCTTCAAAACCAAAGAAGGTTTGTATGAGTGATTAGTCATGCCATTTGGGCTAACTAATGCACCCAGCACATTCATGCGAATCATGAACGAGGTACTAAAAGAATTTTTAGGAAGTTTTGTTATTGTTTATTTGGATGATATTTTAATTTTCAGTAAGTCTTGGGATGAGCATCTGATGCATATTAGAAGAGTTTTAGAGAAGCTGAGGGAGGAGAAGTTGCTGATTAATCTAAAGAAATGTAGTTTTGCAAAGGAGTTGGTATACCTCAGATTTTTTGTCTCAGAGGAAGGTCTTAAGATGGACCCAGAAAAAGTAAGGGATATCATTGAATGGCCTACGCCAAGGAGTGCAATGGAGGTGAGATCTTTTCATGGTTTGACAGGTTTTTACAGGAAGTTTATCAGGAATTTTAGTAGTATTTGTGCACCCCTAACTAGGACAATGAGAGGGGATAAAAAAGAGTTTAGATGGACTAAAGGAGCAGATAAAAGCTTTGATAGATTGAAGTACAAAGTTAAAGAGCAACCTATTTTGGCACTTCCAGATTTCAATAAGGTATTTCAGGTAGTTTGCGATGCTAGTGGTAGTGCTATAGGAGTTGTTTTGAGTCAAGAAGGTAAGCCCGTTATCTATTTTAGTGAGAAGCTTAATGATGCCAAGAAAAAGTATTCTGTTTATGATCAAGAGTTTTATGCAATAGTTCAGGCTTTGAAGAAATGGAGACATTATTTGTTGCCTAAGGAGTTTGTTTTATATACTAATCATTAGGCTTTGCAATATGTTAATAGTCAAGGAAAGTTGAACTAGAGGCACTTAAAATGGGTTGAGTTTTTGCAAAGCTATACTTTTGTTTTGAAGCATAGGAGTGGGAAGTCCAATAGGGTTGTAGATGCCTTGAGCAGAAGACAAAATTTGTTGACAAAAATGAAGATAGAGGTTGTTGGGTTCAATGAGCTCAAAAGTTTGTATCCTGAAGATCCAAATTTTGTAGAGGCCTGGAAAGCTTGTCTGGAACCTATTACTTTGGACAAGACAAAATAGTTGGATTTCATAATCCAAGATGGCATGTTGTTTAGAGGAAGCCAATTGTGTATTCTAAGGAGTTCCATGAGACAAAACCCGATTAAGGAGAAGTATAGTGGAGGATTGGATGGACACTTTGGTCGAGATAAGACCATTGCTATTGTTGGTGAAAATTATTATTGGCCACAGTTGTAGCAGGATGTGAGGAAATTTGTGCAGAGTTGCAAAGTATGTTAGATGGCAAAAGGAACAAGTTAGAATACAAGTTTATATCAGCCACTACCTATACTAGAGAAGCCATGGGATGATATTAGTATGGATTTTCTTCTTGGTTTACCAAGGACACAAAAAGGACATGATTCCATTTTTGTGGTGGAGGACAGATTCTCAAAGATGGTACATTTTATTCCTTGCAAGAAGACTAATGATGTTGTTCATATTGCAGGGTTATTTTTCAGGGAGGTGGTGAGATTACACGGTCTACCAAAGAGTATAGTTTCAGATCAAGATACCAAGTTTGTCAGTTATTTCTGGAGAACATTATGGAAGAAGTTGAAGATAGATTTGAAGTTTAGTTCTACACACCATCCATAGACTGATGAATAGACGAAAGTGGTGAATAGGAGTCTGGGTAAAATGCTACAATGCTTAGTAGGAGATAAGCCCAAGGGATGGGATTTAATTTTACCACAAGCAGAATTTGCTTACAACAATTCTGTCACTAGGAGTACTGGTAAATCACCATTCCAGATTGTATATGGTAATAGCCTAAGAAATTCTTTTGAGTTAAGGAAGCTAGATAAAGGAGAAAAGACAAGTGCTGAAGTTGAAGACTTTATAGAACATTTGAAGAATTTGCATGAAGAGGTGAGAAATCACATTAATAAGATGAATATTCAGTACAAGGCTAAGACAGATCAGAAGAGGAGGTATAAGGAGTTCCAGGTAGGAGATGAAGTCATGGTTCACTTGAGAAAAGAAAGGTTCCCAATTGGAACATACAATAAGCTAAAAATGAAGAAATTTGGACCATGCAAAATTTTGAAGAAACATGATTCAGGAAATGCATATGAGGTAGAGCTGCCAAGTGGGATTAATATTTCCCTTATTTTCAACATTACTGATTTATTAGAATATCATGAAGGTGGAACAGAGGATGGACCAGTAGAAGCGCAGTGGAGTATTCTGGCATCTACTTCAATGGAGGAGATAGAAGAGATCTTGGGTAGCCATGTGGGAAGAAGTACTCAGAATAAGCAATATGAAGAATATCTAGTAAAATGGACAAGAAGGCCTATTAAAGATTCTTCTTGGTTTTCTAAGGTAGAGGTTGATCATTTGGGTTTTCCTCACACAAACACCTGAGACGTGACAGGGTCACTTCTCAAATTACCCTGGGTGTCTAATGTAAGAGTATCCAATGGTGTAAGGGCAATCTTGCATCACCCAAAAAGAAGATAATTCAAAATCATTGTAGTTGTTTTCATTTCTTTCCATAATTAGTGTTTCTGGTTCCATAATATCTAGAATAATGATGTAAGACTTTCAATTTTTTTCAAAAAATGCTAAAAATAGCAAACTGCTTGTTTCGGACAGTGTACCTGCTATTTTAGGAAAGTTTACATTTGGGCACAAATTGAAGCAAAAACTTACAAAAAGTTACATAACTAAAATATAAGACCTTTGGTGAAGGAATTAGGTAAAGATCATTTGTGAGCTGAAAGATATTAAAGTTTTTGTTTTCTAAAAAGCCCTTAAAATTTTTTGAAATGAGATATGAGGTACTAAAATATCCCATAACATCCCAAAAATTTGATAGAAATTCGTGATAGTTCACATCACGATCTTTCCAGCGCTTAAAACGGTTCATCAATCAGACACTCGGATCAAAAGTTATTCTTCCCAGAAGTTGACCTACTTTTGGAGGGAGTTGCAAATTTTGAAATTTAGCTGGAGGCTGCCAAAAAGTGTTATTTATGACTATTTGGGAACCCTGGGTAGTAGTAGAGTTAAGGGGGCAAGTGTGGAGTCAATAATAGGTGGGAAAGCAGAAACCCTAGTTGATTTGGGGGTTACAAAAGGTAGAAGATTCTAGAGCCTTGTGATGGTAGCTGTAGTGTGTTGTAGTTTGTGGAGGATTGATTCCTCATATTGTAATTGAGTTTCTGTAATGTAATGAGTTGCCTAGATCAATAAAGAAATATTATATTTTCTATGTTCTATTTTTGTTGTTGTGTGTTTTAAGATTTACCCCCTTCATAAAAAATACACTCAAAGCCAAGTTTGAATAATGAAGGTTCCTAAAGGCATCAATTCACTAAAATTCAAGTATGTAGGAGTTCCTCATCATGCCAATTCATCAAAATGTAATATTGATGATAATTTAGTTTCTTTAAATGTGTCGATGCTCGATGATAAAGTATAAAGTTTTAGAGGTGAGTGCAAATGCCAAAATGTATTATAAGACCATAGTCCAAAGTTCACATGAACATTGATATGATGAAATGAATCTAGTAAAGAAGTTCAAGGTTCCCCAAATCAAGGATTTGTTGACAACAAAGTTTTTCAGAGTGATACATTACTGAATAACATTATAAAGAGTTTGAAGTTTGTTAAAATATTGAAATTCATGGTTTCAATGGATAGTCTAATTCATAAACTGTTAAGAACTGATACATGTTATTTTTGGGACAATTTAATTTAGGTAATAGTTGACTTTGCAATACAGTTCGACTTCCAATTTCAAAGTGTAGCGGAGTTGATATTTGTATTTTGTAGTATTCCTCTGGTCATGGTTGGGAGGGATATTCTAGTTGAGTTAGTGGACTAGTGCTGCCCAAGATAATGGTGAAGTGAATGTGAGGGAGATGGATTTTCGAAGAAGAATAATGGTCTCATAAGGAGACATGACTAATTGAGAAATTGTATATATTGTACTTTTGTTAATTTGATAATGTTGTACACATGGATAAAGAAGTTTGAAATTTTTTGAATGTATGTTTGTGATTTGAATCAATTCAAATGAAATTATGTTTTTTTGTGAACTTGGTGTTGTGTTGGTTATGTGATTGGGCTATTTGATAAGACCCCTTGGTCATGACTGTGTTAGAGGATGTAAGTATTTTTATGTTGTTCATTGATGATCATAGTTGAATGACATATGTATTTCTTATGTATATAAGAAATTTTAAGATTTTGAAGCTTTTAATAAGTTTCATGTTATGATTGAAAATGAAGCTCAATCTCAAATTGGTACTCTTTGAAGAGACAATGGTGGAGAGTTTATTTTAAGAAAATTTGAGGATTATTTTAGTCAAAATGGGATTCAACATCATCTCATTATTCTAGGTACTCCCCAACAAAATGGTGGCATTGAGAAAATGAATAGAATTGTCATGAATATGATTTGAGAAATATTATATTTCAAGGGAATATAGTTGCATTTTGGGTAGAATCAATAAGAATAACAATTTATCTATGTAATATATCTCCCTCATCTTCTCTTCACCAAGCAACTCCATATGATGTTTGGTTGTTAATTCTCCTATGTTTATTAGGGAGGATTAGTTAGGCAAGGTTGGGATCCTTTGGTATCCTTATGAGATTTCCAAGGAAGGAAAGTCTCATTCTTCCTCCTCTTTTGTGGTCATTGGTGCATGTGGCTCATGTCATTTTGAATCTAGGGAGGTGGCTTCCAACACTGTTACATTTAGGGAGTTGTCTGAGGCTTTAGGACAAGGAAATGATATCCATGCACACTGCTTTTCTCTTCCATCCTTTGATGATTCCCCTCCTACTTTTTCATGGGGTTTGGGAACAAGGGAGGATATCCTATTTTTTGTGTCACTTCTTGCTTATAGGGTTACTTTTGGCACTATCTTTGGTTCACCTCCAAAGAAGTCTTGGGCTGATACTGTAGACTTCTAAAAATGTCTCAATGCCTTTAACCATTTTTCTACATCATCCATATCACTAATTTCCCCTTTCATTTGATTAATTAAATAAATTCATAATTATTTAATTAATTAACCCTAAGTCATCCCTAATCATTTACCCTTAGCCATCTATCATTAATTTACCCCTAGTTAGGAATTAATTTAATTAATTCATCACTACACCTTATAATACCCTCCTAATTAATTAAAGAAATATGTTAAATATTTATTTGGTTAATCTATCCATCTTCCTAAACCCAATTAATTAGATAAAACATGAATATTTAATTAATCTAGCCTACTCTACCACCTAAACCTAGCCTAGTTGATTAAATGCCAATTATTTAATTATCTACCCTAGCCTACATGACCCTAGATCAAAATTAATTAAAAAAACCCTTATTTAATTAATTTTAACCCTAACCCATCCACTAATTTTCTCTAGCCATATTAATTAAACTCAATCACATGATTAACTTGGTCAAATCATCATTAATACCTTCTCCCACACCCCACAAATAAAAAATTACCTTTTAATACAAAGGGTCACATGACCCTTCCACCTCACCTTTCTGTTTTCATGCTAAGCTCTTCTCCATGCCATGTGCTCACACATGTGAGTACCAAAAGTGCACAAGTGTCACATGTGACACCCATTCACCCATAAAATAGAATTTTAAATTCCATCTCATCCCAAGGAAATTAATTTTTAATTTCCTCATGAGTCTTAATCACATTTAATACAAACCTTCCCTAAAAATGAATAAAAGAATGCAAAATATTCTCATCCATCCAATATTTTTGATCAAATCTCAACCCTTTATACTCTCATCTCATCTCCACCCTTGATCTCAACTTTCAATCTCAACCATTGGATTAAATCCCCCCTCAATATACCTATAAATATAAGCCTTGACAAGACAGTTTCATCATCCATTTTTCAAGCAAATCCATTATGCCAAAAGAGCCTCCAAATCTCTCCATCATACCATCATAATGATAAACCTATGTTGAGTTTATAGAGCATATCCATATTCAACCATTGCATTTGGGTGAAGCTAGAGTGTTTGGATTCACACTCTCTACCTTATTGAGTGAGAGGACTTCAAGGCATCTTAGGAAGGTATAAATCTTTGTTTTTCAGTTCTTTTCCATGTTTTATATCTTTTAATCTTTTCTCATCTTCAGATACTATCAAAGGTAAATCTTCTCCTGCTCCTATTTTGTAAACCTTATTTAATATGTTTTAAGTAAAGGTGAATTTGATTAAAGACCAAGTAGTCAATATTTGACAAGTGGTTATCTTTCTAAGGGGCATAAGATGCTTTTTGGTGACATTATGGATAACCAAAAGTGGTTATCTTATTCATGTTACATTATGGATATAATTGTATTAGTTTTTAATGGTATTTTTATGATGCAAAGTATTGTAATAAGGAAAGGAAGAGCCCTATATTTTACCTTGAAGAGTTTAGAAATCTTTAACTCTTAAGTCAATTATGATATTGGTTATGTTTATCAAGTATACTTTGGTCGATAGTTAAAAAGTTGAGAAGCCATAGATAAGACAATATTATGAGACCAGAAACACTTTGTTGTTAGAAAGTCAATACTAGTTATATAAACCAATTATGGTTATTATTTTTGAGTATAGAGTAAATGACAAAAGTCATAGACCCTGATAAATTATGGATATGCAATAAGGGACTCTCAAGAAAGATTAAGTTATTTATAATTGCATATTGTATGTATATCCTAGATAAGGAATATTTCTAGGTCAAATGGACTAGGGATTGAGTGTAATTCAAATAATTATGTCTAGTGATACTAGCCAAATAAATCAAACTATAGAATGAGATAGTCTTCAAGTTGAGTTAGAGGTGTGTGAATGCATGACTATGTTTATTGAAAACATCTATTTATATAGAAACTTTTGTGAAAGTGATGCTTTTGTCTCTGCATGCATTAGTTAGTTCATTGTGTCTAGATGGCATAACTGGTTAGTATGATCATACTTAGTTAGAAGATTGTCTACAGTTGTATGGTCTATTGAGTTGCATAAGATAGAACACTAAGACTCAAATGGTGATTTGTTACCTCCATATGTCTATACTCTCTGTGAAGGGTAGGGCCACTTCCAGGAAGGAAGGTGTGTAGGGGACCATCGGTCTATGGTTGGAGGTAAGGCACTTGGATGATGCTCTCCCTCTATAGTAGAAGACTCACCAAGATTTGAATGATAGATATCAATACAATACTCTTTATGTAAAATTTCATGTTATGATTGTGATGTAAAACTATTCTTTTGCCAAGCGCAATATGTTTGTAAATGTAAAGTGAAATGTTATCACTATAAGTTATCTTTAAATATATTGAATTTCAAGGTTGAAAAATTATTCAAAAAAAAAATACTTTTATTTATTGATGTTTAGCAAATGATAAAAAAAATAATTCTCTCTTGTATATCATTTTCTTTTACTTTCCTAGTAATTTGCATGTGTAATTTCAAGTAATATGAGAAGGCATGTTACATGTGGTATCAAAGAAAATGGGGTTTAACACATGGACCTTAGAGCTCACTATGAGAAAATTAATCAACATTAAGTAGATAGCTAATGTTTGAAATTGGTTTAATGCCAGAATGGCGTGGAGAAGAACCACCAAAAAAAATTTTCCCTAACATTTTCCTAAGTTAGTAGTTAGGAAGGAACTCACTGAGGAAGTTGAACTCAAAGAGCATATTAATTATGCTGAGGGTGCATGGCTAGAGGATTCAAAGACTTTGGCTGACACTCTTAAGCATATAGGACTAGAGAGAAAACAACGTATTAAACTAGCCAAGAATCCTATTGTTTTTACTTCTATAGTTAAACCAAGTAAACCATCTCTTAGTTGCGACGTGCCATTTGGATGTGGTTGTGACACTCTTATTTTAGGAAAAGAGGTGATGGAGGAGTACTTTGTGTACATCCACCCTCTAAGTTTGTTTTATTGGATTCTAATGTGGAAGAAGAACCTAAAGAATATCCTTTAACTGACAGTGACATGTAGTCTTGTCATGCTAATGATCTAAATAAGAATGTATTTATACCTAGAATAAATTATAATAAAGATGAGATTGTTTACTCAAATTTAAGTTTTGTGCATGATTTTATTGATGAATTTTGAATTAATGATGTGCATTATTCTGAATTCTAATTTATAATTTGATATAAATATTAGGTGTGATATAGAGTATCAACATGGTTTGAACTCAAACAACTCTTGAAGATAGTCAAGGAGAGTCGAATCCTTTTGAAAACCCTATGGCTAAGCTAGATCAGATATTGACCATGTTAAATGAAACGAAGAAAAGATTGGGAAACTTGGAATAAGAGGTTGGGGGTCAAGGTAAATTTGAAGTAGGACATGAGAATTCACATCAAGGAGATAATAAATATGTCCATGAATCTAGTATTCATAGTGAGCCAAGGGAGAATGTTGATAAGACCAAGGCTCAAGAAGAGAAGAGTAGTAGACTTGCTTCTAAACTATCTAGAGATATGAAGAAAGTTATGCCACCTTGATGTTCAATGGAACATAAGGTGGAGATGTTGTTGAAGCTTCATTGATATAGATGGACCAATATTTTGAGATCTGAAATTACTCTGAAATAACCAAGATAGTATGGGGTGCCTTTCAATTAGCAGGAGAAACATCCATGTGGTGGATGAACAAGAAGATGGAATTGGGGTTAAGTTCTTTGAGCTTAACCTGGGCTCAATTTGTGGTATTATTTCACTAAAGGTGGTTACCACAACTTTTCTTTGACCAAAAGTTAATAGATTTCTAGAATATAAGATAAGGGGATATGTCAGTGGTTGAATATTGGCAAAAGTTCACTCGTCTCCTAAAATATGTGCCCCAATATCAGAAAGATCAAAGGTTCAAAATCAAGAAATTTATCATGGGTCTGAATGCCTAGATAGGTGGAGAAGTGGATGTGCATCCAACCCTTCTACCATGGACCAAGTATTAGAAAAGGTAATCAAGCAAGAGAAAAAATTGAAGTCATTTTTTGATATCACAAGAAGAATCACAAGAGGTTTAATAAGACACCAACTTTGTAGCATTTCAAGAAAAGGAATGGTAAGCTAGATGTGGCTAAGAAAAATGATAAGAGTTCCAAAAATAACAAGAGTGGACCGAGTGGAAATGTTTGAAGGAATGGTAATAATTCAAGTAAACCTGTTGAGAAGCCAGGACCTCCTAAAGGATGTTTCACTTATGGTGGAATGCTTTACCTACTTAGCAAGCAACTTTTCAATAGAGGATCCATGTGGCTTTGGACAATCACCAAGTGAAGTACTAGATTAATCCCATTGAGAGAACAAGTACTTTTCTTGGAGTTACTATTTCTATTTTGATTGATACTGGAGCAACTAAAAGTTTTATTTCTCCAAGAGTATTAAGAAAATTTCCTAGAAGAGCTAGATTTATGGCTAAACCCTGGTTAGTAGAATATGCTAAACAAACTAGAGCTTAGGTAGAGCAATGCCTATTTGAAGTGAAAATTGATCTTCCTAGTTTCTTGACTAAGGTGAATTTGTTTGTAGCACCCTTAGGTTCCTATGATCTTATCTTTGGAATAAATTAGTTATGGAGGCATAAAGCCAATGTCGACTATTTTGCAAAAATAGTGGAGGATCTAGATGATGTAGGAAACAAAGTATTTTTGCAAGGCACTCAGAGAGAAGCTATGATTAGATCAATCTTTGCTAAGCAACTAAAGAGAGTTAGGTGAAAAGGTAGCAAATTTTTTGTAGTCAATATGGAGCAAGTAGAGGAAGATCCTAGCAAACAAGGTGTTTTTGCACATTTAAGGTTATTGTTGTCAATCAAGTATGCACCCAGCTAAGTTCATGAAAACTTAACTAACTATTGACACATGGAATCATTCTCAGATGTGGGACTCCTATAATGAGAATGAATCTCCAGAGTGAGCTAGTTCTCCTTATGATTTCCTAATCTAATGACTTGCGGGGAAAAACGATAGAAAGATATACTAAAATTAATGAATCCTAATTAACTTGAAGATGGAAATACCTAACAGATCTTACTCACAAACAGGTTATTGAACTCTGAACCTCACAACACTCAGCTTATTTAACTCATAAATATTTTGCATGTAGGTCTGGAAGACACAACATGCAATCTGAATTAAACAAGATTTTGCAAAAAGAAAATCACAAGCTAAGACAAAGCAAAGGATAACATCGCAATGCAACATCAGATTAACTTACAAATGCTCAGGCAAGATATGAAGGAAAGTTGCTACTCCATAATTAAAGGACTAATGAGTACAATGAAATAAATGAGTACAACACTCTCGATGTGAGAGGAAGACTCTATCTCTCTACACTCTGATCTCTAAAACTCTAACTGGAAAAAGGAAAACTAAAAATTGGAACTCTCAAAGGGAAGGAAAATCTGAGATATATGCTGTGAAATATCCTCCCCTGAAAGATGGAAAAAATCTCTTAAAAATAGACTCCAAGTACATTTTTGAGCTACTCAGAAAATCAGAAATAAAAGCTCAAGAGTGCAAACTGCCAAATCATGATGCCAAAGGATCTCCTGATGTGTCCCCACCATAAACCTGCTTTCTCCTGCTCATGAAATCTCCAAATTTGTCCTATATGACTCTAAATAAAACAAATTGAAAAGAATATCTGATTTGTTTTATTAGCCTATAAATTGCCTAAAAATAGTTAAGTTTTAAAAGCAATTTATCAATGATTGCTTTAAAACTAACTTCACAATGTTGTGGCAATTTAATCTATATCCCTATTTATTTGATTTTTTGCAAAAAATAAATAATATCTAGCTCATAATTTTGCCAAATATTTTACAAGGTATTACAATTGATTTTCTATAAAAATCATAAAAAATGATGAACACATTACTACATATTTTTGTAAAAATATCAAAGCCTTGAAAGCTTAACACCATGGCTCTAATCCCCAAAAATGCATACATTGTCCATGTGTCAATACCTTGCCACCTCATCTTGCATGCATATGTTATCTTCTTATGCTCTTTAGCTTTTGACCCTTGACCATAAGGAAATGCATAAGGTAGAAAAAATGGTTGATCATCATGCATAATGTGGAAGAATCTTTTGGATGCTTTGACTTGTTTACATGTGATGCAAGGCATATATTTGACCATACATTTGACTAGAAGGAAATTTGACTACCACAAGTCAACCATATAAGAAATAAGGTTTGAAATGGTTTTAAAAAAGGCATAAGCCTTATCTCCTCATGATGTTGACCACTTTTGACTTAGCAAAACAAAGGATCATGTGATATGTTATCGGCCTTCCCATTTCATGATCACTAGGAACCATCAGTGGTTAAGTGTTGACCAAGATACATTTTGGATAAGGCAATAATGTTTATTTGCAAAGTTAAAATGAGAAATGAAGAACAAACCATCAAACAAAACAAAGACATAAACCCTAAAATCTATCTCATTTCATTTTGCTTCCTTGATATTCGGCTCTACAACTTCATGATGGCCGACTTGGGGTTTGATGGTTCTTTGGTTTTCCCTCCATGTTCTTGGCTCTTTAATGGTTGAAAATCTTGCATTTTTGAGTAAAAAGATGATAGGAACTTGGTGAGTATGGCATACAAGTTTTTTGACTGGCATTTCAGTATCTGTAGCTGTTGTTTTCTTCAATGGCTATGGCCATGATGCTCTTTTCTCCCTCTACAAACTTTAACATTCCTTCTTTTGATTTATTTGTGTCTTTAGATTCTTGCAACCGTAACAAAATCTATGACAAATCTCTCATGACGCTGTGGCAAAACTACTTCTCCATTACAAATAGAGGTGAGCTTCTTCATTCCATCTCTATATAAGATTTCAGTTTCATTGCAACAAAAAGAAAAGAGTTGTATGTAAAAGATATTAGATGGGTATTTCATTCTCTTTAAAAATGTGAACTCGACTGCTATGGCCGTGACTGTATACTTTTATTCACTTGTAAAAACACATTTTGAAGGATCCAAAGAACAAAACCACTAGGGTTTTATTATTTTGTGTATGGACAACTTCAATGGCTTCGGTCATGCTACACTCTACCTTTGTAGAGTCCATTTGTTAGCCTGGTATAAAAGTGACATGAGGGTTTCAAACTTGAAATGGGTATCTCATTCTGCATATATCAAACCTCTCCTTGGCACAGATGTGGCATTGCATCTCCTTTGTAACTCTACTCTTGATTGTATGTTAAAAAGAAATAAGGGTTTTCAAAATTTTTAAAGAAAGCTTGCATCTTGTTGGCATAAAATGAAACACTTCTTCACGGCTATGCTTTACTACTTCTGTAGCCCTAAAAAATGAAACAAATAGACAGGCTTACATGTATGAGACAAGGTTTTCATTATTTATAGCTGGGTGTTACATTTTCAAGCATAAAAAGCTTTCTCTGGCACAACCATAGATATGCTCTCTGTCCTTATCATTACTTATTGCAGCTCCTTCAAAATGTGTTCTTGTCATGATTCCAATGCATTGTGCTCCATTTCTTATGATTGTATTAGATAGAAGCATGACTATTACTCATTATATCATATAATCCATAAAAATCTGAAGCTGTATCTTCTTTTCTTTCATAAACATGTAACTATAGCTTGACATTTTGATCTTCAGTAGCATATATTTTGTCAAATATCTTTATTAACTATTCATGGCACTTGTTCTATGAGATGACAATGACACCTGTATTCAAAATGATTATTCTTCTTAAAATAGTTCTTGTAGCTTTGAGTGCTCCTTCTTAACTATCTAATTTATCATTTGATCATTGAATCTTACATGCATAACCAGTCCATGTTATCTTATAGTTGTTCCTTTTGAGGTCCTATATTGCTGTGTCATTTGTGTATTTGGTTCTTCATCCTGATGCATTTGAGACCCCTCATTTTATGTGGCAAATACTTCATCCTGTAGCATATGTTTGTCTCATTTCTCTATCATTATTGGTTGTCTGTGGACTTTGTATTTGTATAGTGTTGCAGCCATGGCAAATATAGTTGGCATTTGCTTTACATGTCATTATGAATGACAAATGGCTTCTTTCTTTTGCATAATGACAGATGAGACATCAAATAGTTTAACTATCATTTTTTGTAACAAGATGTTATCTAATCTGCAACATATGATATCCTGTTGATATTTGCAACACTTGCACACTCTTGTCACTATAGCATACTTATGATATCTTTGAACAAAACATGATAGCATTATTGAATGATGAAACCATGGCATTATTCCTTCATCATGTAAATGTGCAACTTGATTACTCTTCATGACTTGATGTGATAAGATGCCAATTGATATGTAATGCTCTCTCAGCTAGTTGTTCCAACTCACTACTTCAAATGACCTTCTTTTGATGAAGGATTGAACAAATGTCTCTCTCATTTATAAACAAACTTTATTGACAAAGTACTCATGTATTGGAATTGAATTTACACTTCTATAGATCACAACTATATTTGATTACTTGTCACTATAAAAGTCACTTGTAGCATTGTTTGCTAAAACTTGCTTGTTCTTCAAATTGTAACTGTCCTCATACCGTAAAAGCAATAGCTCCTTGTGATGCAATCTATACTCTATTCTGCCATTGTGGCATGGCAACAGGTTGATCTATATATGCACTTATGATATTATTTATTCAAAACATGCATACGAATGATACCTATTTTCATATGTTATTATATCATCAAACAATCATATATAGTTGCCTTGTATTAGTCACTAGCAACCTTTGACATTCAATTGATGCAATGTACCTTAATGTTCTCATTTCTCTCTAATGCATCAAAATAATATGAAAGATATAGAAGTGAAATACCTGTGAATGACACCTTTCCAATGTCAACTGAAGTGATGATGATAGCTGCCATGTGCATTAAATGTAGTCCCTTTTTACAACTCAGCTCATTTTCATGGTTGCATTTCATTACTTGAACTGTAATCATGACTATGTCCTAGAATAGAAACTGATGCATATGATTTCTTTTATTATTCTTTCATCTTCTCATGTGAATGTGAATAATGATTCTTTCTTTTCTATTCATCCCTTCTAAGATTAAGGGGAAGCAACATGTTGGGCTTAACCCTTGTGGGAGCCCAGTTGACACCAGATGCTAAATGTCTTCAATCAACTATGTGACTTATCCTATACCTGCACATAAAACAAATAGATTAGAATAAAACAATGATGTTCCATTGTTATTTCTTTTTCAATTCCTTTTGCATATGGATGATGTTCATTTGATCAATGCAATATAATCAAAGTATTATGCATTTTCTGATAGATAAAGGATTTTCATTACTGGAGCTTCTAATGGGACCCTTCCCACATTTTTTCAGGTACATGTTTAGATTAGGAGCAGGACAGGATGCTACTCTGAAGATCGACAAAACAAGGCAATGATGGATATGTCTTTCTTTTCTCATTCATTAGATGCATAGTATTTTATTTATATCTGCATGTGTTCTATTATAACCCATGGCTTGTGTGGAACCTCTGATATGTCATCATTTCATTCAATGCAATTCTTATTCCTTTGTGTATTTCAACTTGTAAATGAATAACCATTGTGATGAATGAAATATCTATCTCACTTGACTGTTCTGTAATGCAATGATCTGAAACTTTTCCTTCTTTCTTGAACAACTGAACTACATTTAACATTGAAACATAATAACTATGCAACTAACTCATTATAGAAGTAAATCAAACCTCACTTAAATGATAATGTTACATCTACTAAGTCAATTTTTGAGCTGTGGTCAAAAAATGGTAACAATTATCATTGATATGGTTGTGTGGTTGTCATTGATGTCAACACTAATGAGTATTGCACATATGTTACTCGAGTTTGTCACTGATGTGGTTGTGTAGTTGTCTTTGATGTCAACACTATGATTGGATGCTTATGATGATGATATACTATGTTGATGGTGTCCTAGTAGTGGTTGTTGATATTAATGGTTAGCTACTGATGGTCGTTGTTGGTTGCTAATGTTCATGGTTGGTTGTCATGCCTTGATTAATATCAAGTAAAGTTGTATTGAGAATGCTTGTGGTCATCAGAGATGATTTCATTATGATATAATAAGATGGGAATTAGAAGCATTAAGATGAATGATGATATACTAAGATGAGAATTAGAAACTATGCTAAGGTTGAGAAGATGTTGCCGATCTCCTGTGGCATGTTGTATGATCTTTCCTATTATTTCTAAGGATGTATGTGTTGTTATATGAAGGTTCTGGTCTCCAAAAGTTGGTGAAGATTTCAGCTACAGGAAGTTGTTTTGAAGACTGGTTGGTAAAATGCTCTAAATTCCACCGCATTTGAAGATATGATCATATGTAGTTCATAAGTTAAGATAAGCATATTGTAAAGGTGCAAAACCCAGAGTTTTAGATTATTTTCTCCTTCGTAGTGGAAGTTACAAGTGGCAGAGTTCTGGTATGTGCTCTTGTAGAATAATGTGCTAATGAAGGATGATTGGAATGCTCCACTTTCCTCTGCAAGTAAAGAATTTCTCATGCAGTTTTGTGAACATGATTAGTGATTGTTCAATGTACACTACATTACAATTTCAAGTGGTTTGAAGGTCTACAATTTTAGTTTTCAAATGATAGAAGTGATATAGATGGTTCTGGATGCCTAGTTATTCTCAGGATATATGCTAATGATGTGCTCAAACTTGTTGCTACTTGAAATGGTAAAGTGGATGATGGAAGATGACCTTGATGATCTTGTGATGTTTCTTATTGCTCTGTAAGGTGTTTTTTGCTCTCTCTGAAACTGGTTGTGGTCTAGAATGATGGGGCTATTGGGTTATGCTCTTTCCTAGCTGATTGAGGAATGTTGATGATGTGCGCCACAAAGGTGTTGTTGCGCAAAGTTCAAAGAGTGTTTGGAGATGTTGTGTAGGTCATACTGACTCATCTAGAAGAAGAATAAGTAATTTTTAATCATTCATTAGTACCACCAAGATTGTGAAGACCAATGTGCTACAAGCTTCATGTTTTCTTGCTTAAGGACTTAATTCAAATTTGTGAAGCATGCGGATGTTATTTCTTGAAGGATGATGTTGTGAAGAATGTTTAGGACTAGGCCAAGCATGTGTTGGGATACGCAAGACATGTATCTCTTTCTAGAGTAGCATGTAGTTCATGATAGGGCTTGCCCTATGGATGTTTTATGTTGTGTGATCTTTGGCCAACTTGTAAATTGTAATATTCTTGTTGTATTGGCCAACTTGTAATGAAAGATCAATGTAATGTCATGTATATATTGTAAACCTAGTTTATCTAGGTGAGGTATGATTGTGAAAATGAGAATATGAGTGTATGAAGAGTAGAATAAGAAAATGATATGCATTATGATGTGTGGCAGAAGGAGAAAGAGCATAAGCAATAAGGGCTGTCCTGATTGATCTTGAAAACATTTTTGTGATTGGAGGGAAGTGAAGAGAGTGCCTAATTGATCCAATCATTAGAAGAAAATGTAAGAGGTAGAATTGAAATCATAAAAAGTGTGAGCTTCATTGTCAGTTTAGGCAGTAGAATGACTGCCATACTGTAATCATTTATGAGTTTGTTCTTAGTTTAGGGAGTAGTAGCTTCCTTAGGAGTGACCCTAAAACAAAGTCTTTAGGGAATAGTAGCTTCCTTGGAAGTGAACCTAAAACAAAGTCTTTAGGGAGTAGTTGTTGTTGGAATCGTTTGTTGTTGCGCCAAAACCTTGAGCTATCAACTCTCACTACAAATGCCAGACTTAACCCAGATCCACAGGAGGCTCACTGCCATGTCATGAATCCTAAGTTCAACATTAAATACCTCACTGACAAGTGGGTAGCTCACTACCAACAATTGCTTCCTTTGGTTGTATCCCTAAAACAAAGTCATCTAGGAGTAGTAGCTTCCTTGGGTTGTAGCCCTAAAACAAAGTTGTAATTTGTGAGCTTCATATATTGTGACTTAATCCTCACTGTGGTTTACCCCCTTCTGGGGTTTTCTACATATATCTAGTGTTATGTGTTGATGTGCATTGTGTTGACCTTTCATGTTTATGTTAATGCTATAATGTTTAAGTTTTAATCTTCTTCAGAGGATTTGAAGTTTGTTTGGATACTGATTCACTCCACTCTCTCAGTATCTTGGTGTGTTCAACAATTGATATCAAAGCCAAGTTAATCACTAGAAGCTTAACCACTTGAGGAAGGTCTGATATGGCTCATAATGGATCTCAAAAGGCACCTATGTTTGATGGAACAAATTATTCCTTCTAGAAGCTAAGGATGGAGAACTATTTATCTTCTCTAGGGTATGGTATTTGGCAATCTGTTAAGAAGGGCTACATTGCTCTTGCTAGTGATCCTATAGATGTAGATGAGATCAAGTTGTATGAGAAAAATGCCAAAGCAAAGAGTGCTATCATGAGTTGGCTAGCTAATTCAAAACTAGTGAAGCTAATGGGTTGTAAATCTGCTTAGGATGTCTGGAATAAACTTTGCAACATTTATGAAGGAGACAATAAAGTGAAACAGGCCAAGATGCAAATCTTCAAGAGAAAATTTGAGACCTTGAGGATGTCAAAAGAAGAAGACATTGCTATTTATATGCTTTGGGTAGATGAAATAGTTAATGGCATCAAAAGAATTGGTGGAGAAGTGAAATAAGATGACATTGTGAAGAAGGTTCTAAGATCTCTTCCTACATACTATTGTCACAAGGTTTTTGCTATTTTGGAAACTTAGGATTTGGATGAATATATAGTAGATCAATTGTTTGGCTCTCTCACAACCTTTGAAATGAGATAATTTAACAAAGGTGCTCCAAAGAAAGAAGCAACATTCAAAGCAAGTAAGAAGACATAAGATGAAGTAACTGATCAAGATGATGACCTTGATGAGGTAGAGGCAAACTTTGTAAGAATATTGAAGAAAGGCACATGCAAATACAAAGGTAAGTTACCTTTTAAATGTTTGAATTGTAGAAGAGTTGCTCATTTTTCTTCTAAATGTCCTTTTAAAGATTTAAAACATAACAACAAAAGAGAGAAGCCTGAAATAAGTCTCTATTTCATGGATAATAACTATTTTTTAGAAGATGAGGATCATGATAATTCAAATGATGAAACACTTTCATGGCCTTGAATGTTGGTGAAAAAAAGGATGATATTGGAAAATGTGAAAAGTCTGATACCTTGAAAGCTAACCAAGATAATGAAAAATCAATGGCAGTATGGACTGCCTTTCATGCAAAAGAAGAAACCAAGGCTTGGGTAATTGATAGTGGTTTCTCTAATCACATGACTGGTGATAAGGAGAAGTTTATCAACCTTAAGAAGTGGAATGGTGGAGCTGTCAAGTTTGGTGGTGATGAGTCAACACAAATCTATGGAAAGGGTGCTATAACTATTGATGGGAAGAACATGATTGATGATATTCTTTATGTCAAAGGGATAAAGCATAATCTTCTCAGTGTCAACTTTAGATATGCAGTAAAGGATACAATCTTATTTTTCATGTCAAAAGATGTGAAATCAGGAAGGTAGGGTTTGGAAAACTAGTTGCAAAAGGTGTCAAGGCTTATGGAGATATCTATCATCTAAAGGAGGTAAATGGAGGAACCTATTTATTGGTTCAATCTAGTGAGTGTTGGTTGTGGTACAAGTGATTGGGACACATCAACATTGGCAATATGGTAATGATAAGCTCTATTCACGTGGTGAGAGATATGCCTAAGATAACCAAGCTTGCAAACACATTATGCAAGGAATGCCAAATGGGAGAACAAACAAAGGCAAATTTCAAGAGCGAAGAGTATTCTTCTACAATGCCATTGGAGATGATTCACATTGACCTATGTGGTCCTACAAGAACAAAGAGTCAACAAGGTGAAAGGTATTTCATGTTGTTTATTGATGATTAATCTAGGTTGACTTGGGTTACTTTCTTAAGAGAAAAATAGAAGCCTTTGATAAGTTTAATGTGTTCAAAGAAATAGTTGAGAATGGAATGGATATTAAGATCAAATGCTTAAGGTATGACAAAGAAGGTGCATTTACTTCAAATGAATTTGAAATGTTTTGTGAAGATTATGGTATTAGGAGATATGTGTTTTCTCATAGGACTCCTTAATAGAATGGGCTAGTGGAAAGGTAGAATAGGACTATGCAATAGATGGGTAGAGAAATGTTGAAAGATGTAGATCTATCTAAGATGTACTAGAAGGAAGTAGTTTACACTGTTGTCTATTTGATTAACAGAGTACAGTTGAGGGTCAGTAGCACTAAGATCCCTTATGAGCTATAGTATAAAAGACCTCCCACTATCAAATACTTCAAGATATTTTGCAACAAATGTTACATTAGGAGAGATGAAGAAGACCTAGGAAAGTCTGATTGAAGAAGTGATGAAGGGATCTTTCTTATTTACTCAACCAGAAGCAAGGCCTATAGATGCTACAATAAGAGATTGGGAAAGATGATTGAAATCAAATATGTTAAAGTGGATGAAGACTTGTATCGGATCTCACAAGAACAAAAGGAATGTGGATCTGATATACTTCCTTGCATTGAAGAAGAAGAGAAAGAAGAGAAGAAACAAGAATTAGAGTAGATCCCTAAGACTCTAACAAAGTATGTTTAGAAGAACCATTCAACAGATCAGATCATTGGAGATAAGAATGAAGGTGTGCAGACCAAGAGAAGGTTTGTAAAGGCAAGTGAGCAAGTAAAATTATGTTTACTATCAAAGATAGAGCCCAAAACCTTTTCTAATTCTAGCAAATATAATGGATGGTTGAAGGCAATGGAAAAAAAATTGAATAGGATAGAGAAGAATCAAACATAGGAATTGGTTCTGGAACAAATTGAATGAAGATGATGAAGTTGTAAGAAAAAAAGTAAGATTGGTGTGTAAGGGCTATTCTTAAGTTGAAGGCATTGATTTTGAGGAGACATTTTCTCTAGTAGCTAGGATGGAGGCAATTAGGATGTTTCTTACCCTTACTGCTCACAAGAACATTGATGTTTATTAGATGGATGTTAAGTCAACATTTTTGAATGGTGATCTAGAGGAAGAGGTCTACATTGAGCAACTGGATGGGTATCAGTTGTCAGAAGATGTGGACATGGTGTGTAGACTCAAAAATTCTTTGTATGGACTCAAGCAAGCTCCTAGAGCTTGGTATGCTAGATTGGATAAGTACTTACTTCAACAATGTTTCAAGAAAGGTACCATAAATAGTAATCTTTACATCAAGGAAGAGGGAGACATGATTTTGATAGTTAAATATATGTTGATGACATTATCTTTAGGGGAGATTATGATATGTGTAAGAAGTTTGCAGAGGAGATGTAAACATAGTTTGAGATGTCTATGATTGGTGAGATGTCTTTCTTTCTTAGATTTCAAATTGTTTAGCTAGATGATGATATCTTTATTTCTCAGTCTAAGTATGTTAGAGAGATGTTGAAGAAGTTTGGTATGGAGGACTCGAAACTAGTAAGTACTCCTATGGTCACTCGTTGTCACTTAAGAAAGAATGATGAGTCACCAGAGGTTGATTAGGCTCTTTATAGATCTATGATTGGAGGACTATTGTACTTGACTACTTCTAGACCTAATATTATGCATGTAGTATGTGTGGTTTCTAGGTATCAATCTAACCCTAAGCAAACTCATGAGAAGGTAGTGAAAAGAATATTTAGATACTTGAAGGGAACTCCATATTATGACTTTTGGTATCCAAAGGGTAATGACTTTGATCTGAGTGCTTACACTGATGTTGATTGGGTTGGTTGTGTCGATGATAGAAGTACAAGTGGTGGTGCTTCCTTTTTAGGAAGCATATTGGTTTCATGGCATAGTAAGAAACAAGATTCAGTAGCCATATCAACAACATAGATAAAGTATATTGTAGCAGCATCCTACTGTACACAAGTGTTCTAGATGAAGAAAACTTTGAAGGATATTAAGGTAATGTATGATGAGCCTATTCCTATCTTGTGTGACAATACTAGTGCTATCAATATTTCCAAGAATCCAGTGATGCATTCTAGGACCAAGCATATATCAATCAGGTATCACTTTTTGAGAGAGAAGGTTGTAGAGAAAGAAGTGAGTTGGAATATGTTCCAACAAAGGATCAAATTGCATATATTTTCATGAAGGCTCTGCAAAGGAAACTTTGAGTATCTCTAACATAAGTTAGGGGTAATTGCCTCTCCATTTTCTTTCTAGATGCATAGTTCTAGCATCTATCTAGGGGAGTAATTCATGCTATATCTTTTTCCTTGACTGATGGTGGCTACTTCTCAGGGGGAGTAGGTAGTGGTTATTGTTGGCAAGAGACACTGTGTGGCTTCATTATTTTTGTCATTGATGGCAACAAAGTCTATCCCACACATCCACAACATATAATATGCCTATACCGGAAGTCATATTGAAGAGTATTTTGGTCCAGTGAATAAGAACAGAGCATGCAGTAAGGTTTGACAATTAGGTCTGAATCTCTCAGATGGTGTAACTTAGCAAGTTGCAGACTTGGACAAGTCAAGAGGAGTACCATGACTACTACATTCTAGAGATTGAGCCTCTAATGATGAAAGAGTGAAAAGATATGAGCACCTAAGTGTTGGGTTCCTGACAGGCAGAGTAGACTGAGGAAGAACTGACCGATAGAGCATCAAACTTTAATCCGGATGAGAAATTGTTGGTGGTCAAGCTATTTGAGAGATCATACATGGTTGGACGACATGAATGATGACTTCTATGTCTATGTCTTTGATACACATCACATATTAAGCATGGATTCAGCCGACAGAAGAGTGTTTGGTAAATATCTTAAGTATTCCAATTGCTGATTGGGAAGATGTTGAAATCCTTGATGCAAATATATATACCAAATGGATTTCAGTGTGAAGTGTGAATTAATGTGTGTAAGTGTTTGAAGAAGTGCAGAGAGAAGTGCGGAAGTAGGAATACAAGTCCGGTATGTGACAAAACAACAACATTAGAGCAGAGGAAGAATGACATGCATAAGATTAGTATATTGAGCCTAACTGGAACTGAACCTTAGCATATGTGGATGCCTCTCATCAGTTCAAACACTTGGTTACTTTCTATATACCTTGTAGACAGTGAGTCTCTTGTAGGCAATGTGCCTCTTGTGAGCAGTGTGCTCGGGCAGTGAGCCCCAATTGGCAAGTACCATTTTGTACTTCTTATTCTTCTAACAGAGAATACAATCTTAGGTTAGTCACCCCATGGTTTTTACCTTAACAGGGTTTTCCACGTAAAAATCATTGTGTTATGTGTTTTGATTTTATTTCTGCTCTCATGATTATGTATGCTCTTATGTTTTGATGCTGCATTAATATTAAAGAAGAAAAGAAAGTTAAGATATTTAAGATAATTAATTCACCCCCCCTCTCAGTTATATGCCTTATTTCCAACAATTGGTATCAGAGCCAATTTCCTCTAAATAGAGCCTAACAGCTTGAGGAAGATCTGGGAATCTCAATGGATATGTATGATATGAAAGAACAACTTCAGTATGCCCTAGATGATCTTAAGCAATCTCACTCTGAAGTTAATAACTTGAGAGAAAGACTCAAACAAGATGATGATTTCACAAATGAGCTAAAAGAAAAACTGAGTATCTTTGTAAAAAAGAGAAAGGAACTAGTTCAACAATTAGCAAGTCAAAGTGAAGCCAATGATACTAGTGAAGATCTGAATGAGAAAAATAAGCTATGTGAGAAGCTATCAAAAGAGGTCATTATGGTAAGACATGAAATGGAATCAAGGGTTATGAGATTCACCCAAGAAATTGAAGAGAAGAAAAATTGAAGATAATCTAAAACAATCTCTCAAGGAGAAGTTAGAAGATTGCCACAAAATGGATAGAATAATCAGGCATCTAGAATCTGATCTTGAAGAAGCTAGCTAGAATGAAGAGCAACTTGAGAATCAAATAGACACTCTTAAAAGGGATCTTCAAACAACAAATGAATACAAAGAGAAATTCAAGATAAGCTCTGTTCAACTTGAAGTTCTTCTTGAAAGACAAAAGAGGGTAGATGACAAGCATGGCTTGGGATATGAGAAAGGTGAAAGGTCTGGATCTGGTTAGAAAAACACTGGATCAGGAAATCTAAGGAACAGGCTTAGAAGACCTCTGGTAAGGCAACCAAATGCTCAAAGATATCCATCCTTCAATGGATATTGCTACAATTGCAACAATTTTGGTCATAAAGAAACTTAGTACAGAAGAAGAATGAATCAGACTAATTCATCCTTCTTCATTTAGTGTTTCAACTACAAAAGGTATGGTCACAAATCTCATGAATGCAAAAATATGCAAATAAACAATTTATTCAATGGTAGATGCTTTGCATGCAATAGAATGGGACATATGGCTAATCAATGCAGATCTAGAGGATATCAGTCACATAAGCAAAGAAATGTTGTTTGTTACAATTACAATAGATCCAGTCATATTACCAAATTTTGCAGAAGTAAGAATCAGGACAAAAAGGGTCCAATGCATCATAATCAAAATCAAGACAAAGGAAAAGGAAAAGTGAATGCAAATGAAGTTCAAAGGGAGATGAACAAGATTTGGGTGAAGAGAAGTACAAAAAATATTGGGGATGGATCCACACCATAATCTAGTGCTAATATTCTTTCCAGAAACTAAATAGATGAGCTCTGGCTCAAGGGGAGTCACAAAAGAAAATAAATTCCCCCAGCCAATCAATTGGTGCCTAAGTTTGGCACATGGAATTTTGCAGATTAAAGGGTTCTTAGAGAAATATCTAAATAACCCTCAGTAAAAATATGAATGATCCACAAGAAGTTTTGAAGAGTTTAATTAGCCAAGATTGATCTGGTTTGACAACCATCTGGTAAAAGTAGGACTTTCACAGTTAGATCTGGTATCATTCAAAATTAAATATATGGATCTGTGGATAAATGGCGTGATTGGAGGAAGGGAGATACATTGTCAATTATCACTAAAAATAATTCTAAGTGCATCTCAGTGATTCAAAAAGATCTCTCTCAAAGCAAGGAAACCAGAATAACTTAAGTTGTGCATTTATTACAATAAGAAATTAGGGTTTTGCAAAGAGATAAAAGGGTTCCTTTATTTATCATTTGCACAATTACATTTAAGAAAAGAAAAGGAAGAGCTCTGCATCAAGATTGTTACAACCCTCTCAAGATCAACCGCAAAATCTGATTCAACCAGCGATCTCTTTCGGTGCATATTGTGAACCCTAGAAGCATAAAAAGGTATTTCAATTTCTAAATATCTCTCTCTAAATATTTTGCAAAGATGGCTACTCCTATGGTTGTCAAGATCACTAATAGGCCACACCCAGAGTTCAAGAAGCACCCCTACAAATCCCTAGAAGTTGATCCCTTAGGCACCTTTTTTAGCATTTCGCATGGGGTTCTACATGTAGAAGATGTTAGGGTATACATCCATGCCTATATTGAGGAATTTGGAGAATCAAAGCTGATGGATAGCTACCACAAACAACTGATAAATAAAACTTTTGAACTCAAACCCCAATACAAGGCCATCCGGGATAAGCATTTTAGACACTGCATCCACTTTCCTTGTTTTGTAGAAGATGAATGGGTCCGGTATGTTCTTAGAAGAATTCATGACAACTTCATGTGGTTGATGAAGCCCTTCAAAATAACAAAAGATGCAATTAGGGCAGTAACTAGGTTGCAGTCATCCGGTGGGTTGCCAGCACTAAAATCTGTTAAGAACTAGACAGTAAGTGAGGCTACCAGATCAAAGTTTGACAAAAGAGCAATGCCAATAGAAGATATCATAGATCCGGATATCAAATTTGCCTCTATGATAATTGGCTATAAAATATATCATTCTAGTAGGGAGAACTCTGTGTCCAGAACTACAATTTATACTGCATATCAGATGCTAAGGGAAAATGCAGATTATGATCTATGCAAGCTTCTCCTAAGCCAACTATTAGAAAACTTGCAAAATATCAAGGACAAGAAGAAATTATTCAAGTATGGTGGTTTAATACTGTGTTTATTCTTTTACTATATGAATGAGCTACCCGGATCAAGTGGTTAGGTTTGGTAAAATGACAGACTGGTTGCCATACAAATCAAAGATTATATGTATGGGCTTGGTGATGGAAAGGCTCAAAGTACAGCACTCTGGGGATACTTCAAAAATTCTAAAGTTTGATTCAGGCCAGAGAAAGAATTCCACAAATAATAGTTTAAAAATACAAGGATACAATGTGTTTCATGGTAGACACTGATCAATTCCTAATGGAGGTAGTGGAGCCTAGAACAGTCTGGATTATGCCAATGGGCTATGAGGTAGATGAGAAAATCCTAGAGCTGCATGTCCAACACTTGTTGAGTCAACCTAAGGACCCTAAGGCAGAAAGGTTTGGAACCTTTCAAGAACTGAGTGTAAAAATACATGTTGAACTGAGACAACCAGAGATGAAAAGAAAAGTGAGAAGGGAAGTAGAAGTTGCCAAAAGATATGGCATTTCAAAAGAGGCAATTGATGCAATCAGAGAAAAATTAGAAAGAGCTAAGAAAGAAAAACAAGAAGTAGAAAAATGATGTGTTTTGGTACAAGCCTCTTCCCAGACCAGATCCTCCAAGAGCTCTGCACCTGCCACTTCTAAGAGCTCAAGAGCCTCCAAACCGGAAGCCAAGACATCTAGTAAGGGAGAGAAGAGAACAAAACCAAGGCCACAAGGTCCTATATAAGCCAAAAGGATGATGAACAAATAGAGACCGATGAGGAAGAAGAAGAAAACATCAAGGGAATTCTCTATCGGTACAAACAAAGAAGAGGAGGTAGAAGAATTTGTTGAAAGGTCCACTCTCTCTATTGATGATATCATCAAGGTAGTCACAGTGGATGGGAACCTGCAACCAGTCACGAAATTTTATGATGAATATAGTGACACTGACAAGAAGATTCTAGAAGATGCTACAGTCATGTACCTAAACATTTATAATAAAGCTTTCATTGAAATCATCTCTCTAGTTCCCAAAAGTCTAGAGAAGGTACTTGAACTAAGAAAGGAGAATGCTAAGGCAAAGGACCTAGAAATTTGAGCACAGATTGCAATTTAGCTCTATCCTTCCATTACTCCAAAACAAATGACCATGATCTTCAAGGACTGCAAGGATGAGTTCCAGAGTAAAGCCAGAATGAACAAACTTATGAGTGGAGAGACTGATCAGATAGACAAAGAAATAGAGGACATCCTCTGGAATGCATTTAAAAGATTCAATCTTCTTATTATAGAGGACATAGATGATGAACCTTTTGCCATGGATGACAAAGGATTAAGTATATCAAAAGAAGAATCTACTGAGAAAAATGTAGAAGAGTCAAAGGAGATAGGTGAGAAAAGGACTAAGGATTTGGATTCCTCTATTCAGGAAGAGAAAGTCCATGAAGAAGTAAACATCTCTCTTCCAAATCCCCCTGTTAACTTTGGAATTGAAGGAGAAGGAAGAAAAGAGGAGAAATTGAGTAAAGTAGAGGAGGAAAAGGGAAGAGAAGAAGAACACACAGAGAAGATCTCTAATGACAGTTCTAAGGCTACAAAAGAAAAGAAGACTGTCTCTGGCAAGAGACACTACAGAAGTAGTGAAAAACTTCTTGACCAAAGAGATGATGGAAATAGATGAACCGGAACTATTTCAAGGACCACTCAATTTTGACTCCCTCTCTCCGGTCTAGACAATGAAGGTAACATCTTTTGCTCAAGCTAAAGAAAAAGAAAAGATTCTGAAGTCTCACATGGAAGACTGTGAGCTGATAGAGATTGCATCCAGTGTGCTAGAGAAGATCATGCCATCCTTCCAAAAGGATCTTTTGGCCTCTTCATCTGGTAACTTGAAATCTCTGGTTAACTTTGTTAGCACCCATTTTGATTCTTTGGAGAAATCAATGGAAGAGAAAGTTTGGAAAGAATTTTTGGGAAAGAGATTCACTGAGGTGTAGGGACTCATAACTAATGATAGAAGGACCTTGGATATTGGGATAAAGAGCCTAGAAAATTCTCTTAAAGATGGTGGAGAAATATACAAATTTTGTCTATCCTGGTCTAAAGTGACAGAGGATATTAAAAAGAAGGTAAAAGAACAAGAAGATGAACTGTCAAGTTTATCTCAAAATTTTGATCCCCTCACCACATCTATAATAAATCAAGAGTGCCAAGCCATAGCCATTATAAATGAAATAAAGAGTCTTGAAAAGGAGAGGAAGAATATCATAAGTAGGATGAGTGAACTAAGAGGGATAATTATCCCCAAGTTAAAGGCCATGCATGAGGCCTTAACTGATGCTTAGACCACACCCTGGACTAGTGATCTGACAGACCTAAAAAGGGGAGAAGCTTTTGCATTTTTGTTGAGTGGCCACATTTCAATTTTAGATAGCATGAAGCAGAGTTGGGCGATAGAAGTTGTACAGTTGAAGACCACCTTTGCAGATATACTTAAGTATATGTAAGTATAACATGTATATATACTTATGTGGCTATGTATAAGTTAATTTTTGCAAAATTTGGTCTGCGGATTCCACCCTTTTCCATTGATGTGAAAGGGGGAGTGAGTGTTGATAACTGAGGGGGGGTGAATCAGTTATCTTAATTATTTTGTCCTTCAGTCCCTTTTTAACAATTAGTGTAGAATCGAATCATATAAGCAAACATAACCATGAAAGCAGAAATAAGATCAACACACATGACACAATAATTTTGATGTGGAAAACCTAGTTAAGGGAAAAACCACGGGGTGATTAACCCAAGATTGTATTCTCTGTTAGAAGAATAGAAAGAACAAAATGGCATTTGCCAATTAGGGCTCACTGCCTGAGCACACTGCTCACAAGAGGCTCACTGCCTACAAGAGACTCATTGTCTACAAGAAAAGAAGGTAACAAGATACTTGAACTGATGAGAAGCATCCACACATGCTGAAGTTCAGTTCTAGTTAAGCCAAATATACTAATCTGTTGCACTTCATTCTTACTCTCCTTAGGTGCTACTGTTGAGTCACATTATGGACCTATCTTACTGTCTTTTCACTACTCTTCAACTTGTCTTTGCACAATTCCAACACACAACACACACCTTCAAATCTAAATCCATCTAGTATATATATCCACACAAATGATTTCAACACCTTTCTAGTCGGCATCCGGAATAGTCAATATTTTCCCAAACTCTGATCTGTCGGCTGAATCCTTGCATACCAAGTGATACGGATTAAGGAGATGCTTATAGAATTCATCAATCATGTTGGCCAATCATGAATGATACCTCAAGAAACTTAATCACCCTCAATATCTCATCCAGATTTAGGTCTGATGATCTACCGGTCAGTTCTTCCTCTATCTACTCTGTCAATCAGGAACCTAAAACTTAAGTGCTCATATCTCTTCACTCTTTCTTCACTGAAGGCTCAATCCATGGAATCTATCATTCAAGATACTCCTCTTGACTACCCCAAGTTCACACTTTATTGAGATACTTCTTCTGAGAGATCTAGACCTCACTGTTGGACCTTGCCACATGCTCTGTTCTTGCTCACCGAACCATACTATTCTTCAATATGTCTTCCAGTATAGACATACCATATCTTGCGAATGTGTGGTATGAACTTTGTTGCCATCAATGACAACAATCATGAAGCCATATAGTGTCTCTTTCCAACAACCTCCCCCTTTGGCATTGATGGCAACACTTAGTGAAAAATGACTGTCACACTATACTCCCCCTTGGTTGATGCTCTGTCCTTATGTACATTTTCTGGAGCTCCTCCTTAGCTAGATTCCTTATTTTTCACTAGTCCTCACTCCCCCTTTGACATCAATGACAAAGGGTGGGGTCCGCACACCAAAATTTTTAAAACTCAATCTATACTTAGTCGCATAAGTATATTATCCGGTTATACTTTACATATACTTTAGTATATCTGCAAAAGCATTCTTCAATTGTACAACTTTTGTCATCCAACTCAGCTTCATCCTATCCAAACTTAAGATGTGACCGCTCAATAGGAATGCAAAATCTTTTGGCCTCTTCAAATCTGTTAGATCACTAGTCCGGGCTGTGGTTTGAGCATCGTTTAGGGCCTCATGCATGGCCTCTAACTTAGGGATAATTATTCCTCTAAGTTCACTCAACCTACTTATTCTATTTTTTTCCTCCTTCTCAAGCTTCTTCATTTCATTCAAGACTGCAATAGTCTAACATTCTTGATTTATTATGGACGTGGTAAGAGGATCAAAATTCTAAGATAGTTTTGTTAGTTTATTCTCCTGTTCTTTCACTTTCTTCTCAATCTCCATTGTTACTTTGGACCATGATAGACAAACTTTATACATTTCTCCACCATCTTTAAGAGCATTTTCTAATCTCTTTATCCCTATATTCATATTTCTCCTATCATTGGTTATTAGTCCTTGTACTTTAGAGAATCTCTTTTCCAAAAACTCCTTCCAGACTTTATCTTCTGCTGACTTCTCTAGGGAATCAAAATGCGTGCCAACACTATTAACTAGAGATTTTAGATTACCGGATGAAGGGGCTGAGGGATCCTTCTGAAAAGATGGCATGATCTTCTCCAATACACTGGATGCAGCTTCTATAAGCTCACAGTCTTCCATGTGAGACTTCAGGAGTTTTTCTTTTGCCTTTGCTTGAGTGAAGGATGCTAGTTTCATGGTTTGAACCAGGGAGAGGGAATCAAGATTGAGTGGACCTTGAAGCAGTTCCAGTTTGTCAAATTCCATCATCTCTTTGGTCAAAAAATCTTTGACTGCTTCTACTGTGTCTCTTGCTGGAGACAGAGTTTTCTCCCCTTCTGTAGCCTTACCACTATCATCTGTGGCCTTCTCTGTTGGAGTTTTCTCTCCTTCTGCAGCCTTACTACTGTCATCTTTTTTCTTCTCTTCTTCTTCTTGGCTAATCTTCTCTTCTACTCTTCCTTCTTCTTTGGATCCGGAGTCTGCAGGGGAAACCAGAGGAGAGATGTTTGCTTGGTCATGGATCACCTCTTCTAAAGCAGAGGATTCTAAGTCCTTATCTTTTTCTTTACCTGTCTCCTTTACCTCTTCTGCCACTGTCTCAGTAGATTCTTTTTCAACATATGTAGCAAAGGGATCGTCACCTAAGTCCTCTATAATAGGAATGTTGAATCTTTTGTATGCATTCTGGAGGATCTCTTCTGTCTCTTTTGCTACTTTGTCAGTTTCTCTGAGCATAAACTGATTCATTCTAGCTTTGCTCCAGAACTCATCCTTGCAATCTTTGAAGATCATATTCATTTGCTTCAGAGTGATTGAAGGATATAGCTGAATAGCTATCTATTCTCGAATCTCAAGATCCTTTTCCATAGCATTATTCTTCATTATTTCTAATTCCTTTTCTAGGCTTTTGGGAATAAGAGATATGATTTCAATAAAAGCCTTATTGTAGATATTCAGATACCTGACTGTGGCTTCTTGCAAGATCCTTTGGTCAGCTTCATTGTAATCATAATAGAATTCAATCATTGGTTTTAGGTTCCCATCCACAATGACTGATTTGACTACATCATTAATGGACAGAGTGGGCCTTTCAACAAATTCCTCTGCCTTCTCTTCTTTTCTTTGATTGGTAGAGGGTTCACCGGATGTTTTCTTCTTCTTCTTCATCTTCTTGACCTCTTCATCAGATTCAATTTCTTCTTCATCCTTTTCGCTTGTATAAGACCTTGTTGCCTTTTTCTTGGTTCTCTTTTCTCCTTTACCAGATGATTTTACTTCCGGTTTTGATGCCTTTGAGCTCTTAGTAGTGGCAGGTGCAGAGTTCTTGGAAGACCTGGTCCGGGAGGAAGATTCTACTAGAGCACTTTCCTTTTCTATCTCTTTCTTTTATTTCTTTGCCCTTTCCATTTTCTCTCTGTTTGCTTCAAGTGCCTCTTTTGAGATGCCATACCTTTTAGCAACATTCTCTATTTCTTTTCTCACTTTTCTCTTCATCTCTGGTTGCCTTAGCTCCACATGAATCTTCACACTTAGCTCCTCAAAGGTTCCAAACCTTTATGCCTTAGGATCCTTGGGTTGACTGAGCATGTGTTAAACATGTAGCTCTACTATTTTCTCATCTACTTCATACCCCATTGGCATGATCCAGACTACCCTTGGCTCCACTGCCTCCATTAGGCACTGATCAGTTTCTACCATAAAACAAACTGTATCCTTATATTTTTCAACTAGATATTGGGGAATTCTCTCTGGCTTGCATCATACTCTAAAAGTTCTTGAAGTAACCCCAAAGTGCTGTGTTTTGTGCCTTGGCATCACCAAGTCCATACAAATAATCATTGATTTGTATGGTAACTGGTCTATCATTTTGTCATATCCAGCCACTAGATCTGGGTAGCTCATTTATACAATAGAGGAACAAAGAGAGTATCAAGTCACCATATTTGAAGGAGTTCTTCTTGTTCTTCTTTATCTTCTGTAGATTTTCCAAAAGTTGGTTTAGAAGGAGCTCATAGAGATCATAGTTAGCATTGTTCCTTAACATTTCAAAAGCAGTATATACATCAGTTCCAGATACTAAATTCTCCCTATTGGAGTGATATATCTTATAGCCAATTATCATTGATGCAAACTTGATATCCAGATTTGTGATATCCTCAATTGTCATTTCTCTTTTATCAAAT
Organism: Cunninghamia lanceolata; assembly: GCA_027924645.1. Lineage (NCBI taxonomy): Eukaryota > Viridiplantae > Streptophyta > Pinopsida > Cupressales > Cupressaceae > Cunninghamia > Cunninghamia lanceolata. The sequence goes on from BSBN01001048.1 coordinate 15,535,372, forward strand.
TTTGATCTGATAGCCTCACTTACAATTTGGTTTTTGATAGATTTTAGAATAGGCATCCCACCAGTTGAGTGTAATCTGGTTACTGCCCTAATGACATCCTTGGTGATCTTAAACGGCATGTTCAGCCACATGAAGTTGTTATGTATTCTGCCCAGAACATACCGGACCCATTCATCTTCTGCAAAATACGGGAAATAAATGTACTGTACAAAATGCTTGTCCCAAATGGCTTTGTACTGAGGTTTTAGTTCAAATGATTCATCAATTAGCTGCTTGTGATATATATTCATCAACTTAGATTCCCCGAACTCATCAATATTCGCATGAATGTATACCCTAACATCTTCAACATGCAAAACCCCATGTGGAATGCTAGAAAATATGCCTAAGGAATCCAATTCAAGAGATTTGTAGGGATGTTTCTTAAATTTAGGGCATGGCCTATCAGTAATCTTAACAACATTTGGAGTAGTCATCTTTAAAATTCAGAGAGAGATTTCAAGAGCGGAGAATACCTTTTAATGCTTTTAGGGTTCAAGAAATGAGCTGAAGAGATCACCAGCTGATTTGAATTTTACGATTTATCCTTGATAGAGATGAGGTAAACTTGTTTGCAGAGCTCTTCTTATCTATTTTACTAATGTAAATGTGCAAATGAAGAGAAAATGAACCCTTTTATCTTTGAGCAAAACCTAATTTCACATTGCAATAAATGCGCAACTTAAGTCATTCTGCTTGCCTTGTTCTCCTTGTTCTAAGAAAGATCTTTTATGGATCACTGAGATACACTTCGAGCTATTCTTGGTGATTATTGACAATCTATCTTTCTTTCTTCAATCATTTGATCTATCTGTAGATCAAGATTCCTCAATTTTGAATCATACCGAATCTAACTGTGAAAATCCTATTCTTACCGAATGACTATTGAACCAGATCAATCTTGGAAGAATAATATTTTCAAATCTTCTTACGGATCTTTCATATCTTTACCAAACTTACTTTAGATGTTTCTCTAAGAACCCTTTAATTCGTAACTTCCCATGTGCCAATTTCAGGCACCAATTGACTGGCTGGGGGAATTGGTTTTTCTTAGTGACTCCCCCTGAGCCAGAGCTCATCTATTCAATTTTCAGAAGGATTATCAGCACCAGATTCTGGTGCGGATCCATTCCCAACATTCTCTATGCTTCTCTTCACCCAAATCTTATTCATCTCCCTTTGAATTTCATCCATGTTCACTTTTCCCTTTCCTTTGTCTTGGTTATGATTATGCTATTTCGGACCCCTTTTGTCTTGATTCTTATTTCTACAGAATTTGGTAATATGACTGGATCTATTGCAATTGTAGCAAACAATATTTCTTTTCATATTTGACTAATATCCTCTTGATCTACACTGATTAGCCATATGTCCCATTCTATTGCATGCAAAGCATCTACCATTGAATGAATTGTTTATTTGCATGTTTCTACACTCATGGGATTTGTGACCATATCTTTTGCAATTGAAGCACTGTCTGAAGAAGGATGTATTAGTCTGATTCATTCTTCTTCTGCACTAATTTGCTTTATGACCAAAGTTATTGCAGTTGTGGCAGTATCCATTGAAAGATGGATATCTTTGAGCATTTGGTTGCCTTACCAGAGGTCTTCTAGGCCTATTTCTTGGATTTTCTAATTTGGAGTTCTTCTGACCAGATCTGGATCTTTCACCTTTTTCATACCCCAAGCCTTGTTTGTCATCTACCCTCTTTTGGATTGCAAGAAGAATTGCAAGTTGAGTAGAGCTTATCTTGAATTTCTCTTTATATTCATTTCTTGTTTGAAGATCTCTTTTGAGAGTGTCAATCTGATTCTCAAGTTGTTCTTCATTATCTTTAGCTTCTTCAAGATCAGATTCTAGATGCCTGATTATTCTGTCCATATTGTGGTAGTCTTCTGACTTCTCCTCGAGAGATTGTCTTAGATTATCTTCAATTTTTCTTTTCTCTTCAATTTCTTGGGTGAATTTCATAACTCCTGATTCCATTTCATGTCTTACCATAATGACCTCTTTTGATAGCTTCTCACATAACTTGTTCTTCTCATTTAGTTCTTCATCAGTGTTATTGGCTTCACTTTGACTTGCTAATTGTTGAAGTAGTTTCTTTCTCTTTTTCATAGAGATACTTAGTTTCTCTTTTAGTTCATTTATAAAATCATCATCTTGTTTGAGTCTTTCTTTTAGGTCATGGACTTCAGAATGAGATTGCTCAAGATCATCTAAGGTAGACTCAATCTGTTCCCTCATACCATACATATCCATTGAGATTCCCAAATCTTCCTCAAGCTGGTAGGCTCTATTTGGAGGAACCTGGCTCTGATACCAATTGTTGATAACTGAGAGGGGGGGCGAATCAGTTATCTTAATTATTTGGTCTTTCAGTCCCTTTTTAACAATTAGTGTAGAATCAAATCATATAAGCAAACATAACCATGAAAGTAGAAATAAGATCAATACACATAACAATGATTTTGACATGAAAAACCTGGTTAAGGGAAAAACCACAAAGCGATTAACCCAAGATTGTATTCTCTGTTAGAAGAATAGAAAGAACAAAATGGCACTTGCCAATTAGGGCTCACTACCTGAGCACACTGCTCACAAGAGGCTCACTGCCTACAAGAGACTTGTTGTCTACAAGAAAAGGTAACAAGATACTTGAACTGATGAGAAGCATCCACACATGCTAAAGTTCAGTTTTGGTTAAGCCCAATATACTAATCTACTGCACTTCATTCTTACTCTCCTTAGGTGCTACTATCCATTCACATTCTGGACCTGTCTTACTGCCTTTTCACTACTCTTCTACTTTTTTTCGCACAATTCCAACACACAACAGACACATTCACATCTAAATCCATCTGGTATATATATCCACACAAATAATTTCAACACCTTTCTAGTCGGCATTCGGAATAGTCAATATTTTCTCAAACTTTGATCTGTCAGCTGAATCCTTGCATACCAAGTGATGCAGATCAAGGAGCTGCTTATAGAAGTCATCAATCATGTCAGCTAATCATGAATGATACCTCAAGAAACTTAATAACCATCACTATCTCATCCGGATTCAGGTCTGATGCTCTGTCGGTTAGTTCTTCCTCTATCTACTCTACCAATTAGGAACCCAAAACTTAAGTGCTCATATCTCTTCACTCTTTCTTCACTAGAGGCTCAATTCCTGGAATCTATCAGTCAAGATACTCCTCTTGACTACCCCAAGTCCATACTTTACTAAGATACTTCTTCAAAGAGATCCAGACCTAACTGTTGGAACTTGCCACATGCTCTGTTCTTGCTCACTGGACCATACTATTCTTCAATCTGTCTTCCGGTATAGACATACCATATCCTGCAGATGTGTGGGATGAAATTTGTTGCCATCAATGACAACATTCATGAAGCCATATAGTGTCTCTTGCCAATAGTGAGGAGTAGTGAAAAATGTGGAATCTAGCAAAGGGGGAGCTCCGGTAAAATAGTGCACAAGATAGAGCATCAGGCAAGGGGGAGTTTGCTACGACACTTAGTCATTTTTCACTAATTGTTGCCATCAATGCCAAAGGGGGAGATTGTTGGCAAAAGACACTGTGTGGCTTCATTATTGTTGTCATTTATGGAAACAAAGTCTATCCCACACATCCGCAACACATAATATGCCTATATCGAAAGTCGGATTGAAGAGTGTTTTGGTCCCGTGAACAAGAACAGAGCATGCAACAAGGTCTAACAATTAGGTTTGGATCTCTTAGATAGTGTAACTTAGCAAGTTGTGGACTTGGACAAGTCAATAGGAGTACCATGACTACTACATTCTAGAGATTGAGGCTTTGGTGATGAAAGAGTGAAAAGATATGAGCACCTAAGTGTTGGGTTCCTGACAGGCAGAGTAGGCTGAGGAAGAACTGACCGACAGAGCATTAAACTTTAATTCGGATGAGAAATTGTTGGTGGTTAGGCTATTTGAGAGATCATACATGTTTGGCCAACATGAATGATGACTTCTTTGATACACATCACATATTAAACATGGATTCAGCTGACAGATCAATGTTTTGAAAATATCTTAAGTATTCCAATTACTGACTAGAAAGATGTTAAAATCCTTGATACGGATATATATACCAAATGGATTTTGATATGAAGTGTGAAGTTGTGTGTGTAAGTGTGTGAAGAAGTACAGAGAGAAGTGTGGAAGTAGAAATATAATTTCGGTATATTGAGCCTAACTAGAACTGAACCTCAGCATATGTGGATAGCTCTCATTAGTTCAAACACCTAGTGACTCTCTATATACCTTGTAGACAGTGAGTCTCTTGTAGGCAGTGTGCCTCTTGTGAGCAGTGTGCTTGGGTAGTGAGCCCTAATTGACAAGTCCCATTTTGTACTTCTTATTCTTTTAATAGAGAATACAATCTTGGGTTAATTACCCCGTGGTTTTTCCCTTAATAAGGTTTTCCACATAAAAATCCTTGTGTTATGTGTGTTGATTTTATTTTTGCTCTCATGATTATGTATGCTCTTACGTTTTGATGTTGCATTAATATTAAAGAAGAAAAGAAAGTTAAAATATTTAAGATAACTGATTCACCCCCCCTCTCAGTTATCTATCTTGTTTCCAACAATTATTGCTGACAGGGGGAGTCAGTGAGTTGATTCAAGGAGTGTATGTACTTCAAAGGTGGAGAAAGTTGAAAAGGAGAGCTTGTGTCCTAAGGAGAAGAAGTTGACCTTTATCCTTGATGTCAAAGGGGGAGAATGAGCCAGGGTTTGTTGTCATCAATGCTAAAGGGGGATATTGTTGTACATATAAGTTTGTCACTGATATGGTTATGTGGTTGTCATTAATGTCAACACTAATGAGCATTGGACATATGTTACATGAGTTTGTCACTGATGTGGTTGTGTGGTTGTCTTTGATGTCAACACTATGCTTAGATGCTTATGATGATGATATAATATGTTGATGGTGTGCTAGAAGTGGTTACTGATGTTCATGGTTAGTTACTAATGTTAATGGTTGGTTTCTAATGCTCATGGTTGGATGTCATGCCTTGATTAATGTTGAGTAAAGTTGTATTGAGCATGTTTGTGGTTAGTAGAGATGATTTCATGATGATATATTAAGATATGAATTAGAAGCATTAAGATGAATGATGATATATTAAGATGGGAATTAAAAGATATGCTAAGCTTGAGAAGATGTTGTTGATGACCTATCTCATGTTGTATGATCCTTCTCATTGTTCCTAAGGATATATGTGCTATTATATGAAGGTTTTGGTCTCTGAAAGTTGGTGAAGGTTCCTACTGTAGGAAGCTGCTTTGAAGACTAGTTGGTAAAATACTCCGTATTCCTCCACATTTGAAGATATGGTCATGTAGTTTAGAAGTTAACATAAGTATGATGTAAAGGTGCTAAATCCAAAGTTTCAGATCATTTGCTCCTCCATAGTGGAAGTTACAAGTGATAGAGTTTCGGTTTGTGCTCTGGCAAAATAATGTGATGATGAAGGTTGATTGGAATGCTTTGCATTCCTCCACAAGTAAAGGTTTGCTCATGCAGTTTTGTGAACATGATTAGAGATGTTCAATGAACACTACATTGTAGTTTCCTATGGTCTAGAGGTTCACAAGTTCAGTTTTCAAATGATAGAAGTGATAAAGATGGTTTTAGATGCCTAGTTGTTCTCAAGATATATGCTGATGATGTGCGCTAACTTGTTGCTTCTTGAAATGGTAAATTGGATGATGGAAGTTGATCTTGATAATCTTGTGATGTTTCCTATTGCTCCACAAGGTGTTTTTTTCTATCTTCGAAACTAGCTGTGGTCTAGGATGATGGTGTTGTTGGGTTATGCTCTTACCTGGTTGACTAAGGAATGTTGATGATGTGCACCACAAAGGTGTTGTTGTGCGGAGTTCAAGGAGTGTTTGGAGATGTTGTATAGGTCCTAATGACTCATCTTGAAGAAGAAAAAAAATGTTTAATCATTCATGAGTTCCACCAAGATTGTGAAGATTGATGTAATACAAGATTCATGTTTTTCTTACTTAAGGGTGACCTAATTCAAATTTGTGAAGCATGCAGATGTTATTTCTTGAAGGATGATGATGTGAAGAATGTTTAGGACTAAGCTAATCATGTGTTTGGATCTGTAAGTCATGTGTCTCTTTCTAGAGCAGTGTGTAGTTCATGAGAGGGCTTGTCCTATGCATGTTTTATGTTGTGTGATCTTTGGTTGACTTGTAAATTGTAAGTCTTGTTGTATTTGCCAAATTGTAATGAAATCAATGTAATTTCATGTATATATTGTAAACCTAGTTGATCTGTATGATTGAAAAAATTAGAATAAGAGTGTATGAAGAGAAGAATATGAAAATGACATGCATTATGATGTGTGACTGAAGGAGAAAGAGAAGAAGCAACAAGGGTTGTCCTGGTTCATCTTGAAGACATATTTGTGACAGGAGGGAAGCAAAGAGAGTGCCTAATTGATCCAATCATTATAAGAAAAGTGGAGATGAAAAATTGTAATCATCAAAGGTGTGAGCTTCATTGTTAGCTTTAGGCAATAGAAAGATTGTCATACTGTAATCATTTATGAGTTTGTTCTCAATTCAAGGAGTAGTAGCTTCCTTGGGAGTGACCCTAAAACAAAGTCTTTAGGGAGTAGTATCTTCCTTGGGAGTGACCCTAAAACAATTTCTACAGCGAGTAGTTGCTTCCTTGGGTTTTATCCCTAAAACAAAGTCAACAGGGAGTAGTAGCTTCCTTGGGTTTTATCCCTAAAACAAAATCAACAGGGAGTAGTAGCTTCCTTAGGTTGTAGCCCTAAAACAAAGTTATAATTTTTGAGCTTCATACATTGTGAGTTAATCCTCAATGTGGTTTTTTCCCTTCTGGGGTTTTCCACATATATTTGGTGTTATGTGGTTATGTGCATTGTGTTGATCTTTTATGTTTATGTTAATGTTGTAATGTTTAAGTTTTAATCTGCTCTAGAGGATTTGAAGTTTGATTGGATACTAATTCACCCCCCTCTTAGTATTCTGGTGTGTTCAAAAGGTTTATCTTTAGATAAATATCCTTTCCTTAGAGATTTTTCAGATGTTTTCCTAGATGAACTTCTAGGATTACCTCTGAAGAGAGCTTTCGATTTCTCAATCGATATTTACTTGGATCATAGCTGATTTCAAAGGCATCATATCATATGACTACTACAGAATTGATGAAATTGAAGTCTCAACTTCAAGAGCTATTGGCTAAAGGATTGATTAGACCTAGTGTTTCTCCATGGGGAGCCCTAGTGATCTTTGTTAAAAAGAAGGATAGAATCTTGTGTCTATTTATAGACTGTCATATGCTTATCAAAGCAATGACAAAGAATAAGTATCCTTTACCACATATTGATGATCTTTTTGATCAAATGCAGGGTACATTAGTCTTTTCTAAGATCAATTTGTGATTTGGATACCATCAACTAAGAATAAAAGATGAGGACATTCATAAGACAACTTTCAGAACTAGACATGGACATTATTTGTTCACAGTTTTACCTTTTGGACTTACGAATGCTCCTACTACATTCATGAATTTGATGAACAATATCTTCTGAGATTGCTTGGATAAATTTGTTCTAGTGTTTCTAGATGAAATTCTTATTTACTCTAAGAATGAGGAAGAGCATTTGCAACATCTCCAAACATTTTTGCAACGAGTGAGAGAGCATGAATTGTTTGGGAAGCTTTCTAAGTGTACTTTATTTTAGAAAGAGATACAATACTTAGGGCATATTATATCAATTGAAGGAATATATGTAGACCCTGCAAAGATAAAGGCTATACTTGAGTGGCCTATGTCAAAGAATGTGCATGAAGTGTACAGTTGTATGGGATTAACAGGATATTATAGGAAGTTGGTTTTGAAGTTTTCTAAGATTGCAAGCCCAATCACTTCGCTTCAAAGAAAAAGAAAGCATTTTGACTAGACAACAGAATGTGAAGAGGCATTTGACCAGTTGAAAGAAAGGTTGACAAATGCTCCAATATTGAAAGTTCCTAATTTGGAAAGTCAATTTGTTGTCATTACCGATGCCTTGGGAGAAGGTTCGAGTGGAGTACTTATGCAAAATGAGCAAGTGGTAGCCTATGAATCCAAGAATTTGAGAGCATATGAGTAGAATTATGCTCCTCATGATTTGGAGTTAGCCACAATTGTACATGCTTGGCAAGTGTGGCAACACTATTTGCTAGGAAAGCATTTTGAGTTAAAGTCAGATCATCATGCTCTTAAGTACATATATTTTCCTAACCCATTTGAATGCTTTGATGATTGGAATTGATATTTGACAATGATTTTGAGACAGATTGTACTAAGGACAAATATAATCATGTGGTGGATGCTCTAATTCAATGGAGACATATCTCGTTGATGGTCTCTATTCAATCTAACTTCAATGATTTGGTTTTGCATAATTCTATAGGTGATGAATTTTATAAGCGCATTAAGAAAGCCCTCTCTGTAAATCCTCAATATTCAAGGTATGATGGGTTCTATTTTAAACCAGATGGGATTTTAAGATACAGACGAAGGATGTATGTTCCACATTTGGTAGAATTAAGAAACCTTGTATAGAAGGAAGTTCATTCCACACCATATTTAGGTCATCCAAGAGTGACTAAAATCCTAGCCGATGTGAAACCTCTTTATTTATGGAAAGGAATGAAGAATGTCATTGCAAGATTTGTAGCCAATTGTATAGAGTGCTAGATGGTCAAGGCTGAGCATCAACATCCAGTAGGACTTTTGTATCCACACAATATTCTAGAGTGGAAGTGGCAGCTTATTAGCATAGATTTTGCGCAAGGATTTTTAAAGTCTTGAAATAGACATGATGCTATTTTAGTAGTGGTGGACAAACTCACCATGGTAGCTCACTTTATAGTTGGAAATTTAATAGATGGAGCACTAGTTATAGCTTGAAAGTTTGTGCATGAAGTGTTTAGATTACATGGAGTTCCTAAGAAGATTATCTCATATAGAGATATGTGCATGACTTCAAGGTTTTGGAAAACTTTATTTTCAACGCTAAGAAATCAACTCAATATAAGCTTGGCTTATCACCCTAAGACATATGGTCAGACAAAAAGGGTAAATCAAGTTCTTAAAGATTTGTTGTGAATGTATTGTATGGATTAGCAATACAAGTGGGAAGAGTATCTACCACTTGTGGAGTTTGCTTATAACAAATTCTACAATTTTGCTATTAAGATGTCTCCATTTGAAGCATTGTATGGAAGAAGATGTTGAACTCCTATAAGCTAGGATAAGCATTGGTCCAAAAATGTTGGCAGAAATGGAAGAACATGTTAAGAAGATTAGAAAAAGACTAGCAAAAGCTAATGATAGAAAAAAAAAGTTACACTAATGCCAAACATACACCAAGGCAATTCTCAGTAGGAGATAAAGTTCTTTTGAGGGTCAAACCTCATAAAAGTTCCATAAAGATTGGGAAGTCTTCCAAACTAGCTCCTAGATATGTAGGACCCTTCAAAGTTATTGAAGTGACCAATCCGGTTGCCTACATAATTGTTCTACCACTAGCTATTGCTAGGATGCACAGTGTTTTTCATGTTTAATATTTAAAAAAGTATATAACAAGTGATAATCATATTCTTGATTGGAATGATTTACATCTGTAGGACCCAGGAGTGGTTATGATCAAGCCTCTCAAAGTGCCTTAAGTTCACAAGCTCTGCTTACGTAATGGATAAGTTACTCAATGCAAGGTCCAGTGGGAACAATATGTAGAGGACAATGCTACATGGGAAGATTATCATTATTTTTATCAGAGATTTCTTCATTTGTTTTATGCTTTTCAAATTTGAATAAAAACATTATCATGTTATTAATTTTGATACATTGGATCATCGATGACGATGAATATTATGGGGGAGATATGTCACATCCTTAATTTTTTACTATGTTGTACTTTTTACTTGTTTATAATTAGTAGGTAATTTTGCATGATTTAATGATTTGACCTATGAGAAGATGTTAGGATAAATCAAATGATTTCATCAGTTTAAATTTATACGTTTAGAAATCGACATATGATTATATGTTATCATGATTATTCATTTATGATGTATATGAAGTAGCTAATGATGCACTAATCCTAGTTTGGTTGATTACAAATGTAACTAGGAAAATAGGTTTTCCACCCTCTAGGAAAAGAGAGGGAAAGCATCATTGGAGAGAAGTGAATAGATGTATGGAAAGAACAATTTGTTGATATCTAAGTCTCATGTTTGTTTAGTTTTGTGAACCATGAGATTGGTATGTTAATTTCAACTTTATTGGCCTATGTTGGATTTCGATTCAACAGTAGTCAATTTGACATCAAATTCCTTTAGTATAGGTTTTGATGTATAACCTAGAAGGGATGGATTGACCATCATCAAGATGTAGTCGATAGTCATTATTATTTTATTTATATGAGGTGAATATAGTATATATTTATGATAGTGGTTAACTATCTCTTTTTAGTAATTTTTAATTAATATTCCTCTATGGTATCCTATCAAGTTATATATGTTTGACAATTGTGTTATATTTGTAAGATAGAGAAGGGGGAGAATATCTCGACTCCATTCTCACAATATTGTCAAAGTGTTTAATCAAACAACATAAGTATACATTGTGCATACTTTCTTTACAATGTTATACATATATATTAATATATATTAAGTTAGATCATATTTGATGTGATCTTTTTGAGTTAAGGATGATAAGGGTGTGGTTGTTCAACCCCTTTATATTAGACAACTGATTGAAGACAGTAGAGAAGCCTTTGACCGAGTTACGAATGGTCATTGAAGACCATCATTTGCATTACTTGCATGTCATTGAAGATAACTATGGCAAGCATTCATGTTAAGTGGTGGAATGTGGTTAAGAGTAGAGGCTCTATATATCACCTCCGAGTCTTCTCTACGGGGACACACATACACACAGAGACACACATATACCACAAAGAGAGAGAGGACTTCATGAGAAATGACTAAGGAGCTTCATTTGTACATCGTACTTTTAGGTTCTTTTCTTTTTATGTAAATATTATTTGAGATGATAATTTTTTGTTTGATGTTGGCTTTGTTGATATGTTTACCTAAGTTTAGAACATACAATAGTATATCATAATTTCTAAGATTTAAGTAATCGATAGTATATCATATCTTCTAATGTTTGAGCAATTGATAGAGTATATATATATATATATATATATATATATATATATATATATATATATATATATATATATATATATATATATATATATATATATATATATCTTAGTATGATTTGTATAGCCGAGAGCCATACATTTACTGTTGTTTCTATATAGTCGACAACATTTACTTATCTTTGTGTTTGTAGACATTAAAGAGCTTAGTATAGCTCTATGGTAGGAAAGATGAAGGCTTCATATCATTTTTTGAATTATAGAGATGATATTATTATATATACATATCTGTTCTTGTAGTCGAAGAAATTAGCTATCTCTGTGTTAGGAAACCAATAGCTTGTCATTATTTTGTGAACTAAAAGCTGATAGTCTAGTCTTCACTGTGTTTTTATTAAGTGAAGCCTTTAACTACCGAACTTGGTGTATAATTATATGCATAGTTTAAAACTATTCGGTGAGAAATTTGAGGTCGAATGACCATTCTCTTTCATATTTTTGAATGGTTTCAGATCAATTAAAACTCTATATCTAGAAAATGAGAACTCTCTATGATACATTTTTATTGTTTAAACATAAAAAATGTGTGCAGGCTATTAGGATGTCGAAACACTACCCATGTAGGCTGAAAGGCAATACATCACAGTAGGGTTTGCTAGAAGAAGTCAGTTAACTTTTATAGTTCAAAAGTTAGTTTGTATTAAGCATAAGTATGTTTTTATACTAAGGTTGAAGTATCCCTATCATCTATAACTTGTAGACAAAGTTTGCGAAGTAACCAGACCATGATTGTACTTAGAAAAACTCAAGTAATTTGGTTGTCTATACTTATCTTGCATTCAAAATAATGAGGGATACAAATGATGTTCTATTACTTTTTAAAAACTAGTTGGACTTATCTTAGATGTCAATTTGAGCCTCTTGAGATTGTTGTATTAAGACTTTGAAGTTAAGACTAGAAGTTTGACAAAGATATTTCCTAAATATCTTTTAACTCTATTTAGTTTCATTGTTTTTGATATTCGACTTTGAGAAAAAGGTTCTCTTTTATTCTAAAAGAGTATAGAATGATTTGAATATCATTAGAAGCACTTGAAGTTATGTTATCTTTATTTATTAACATATGTGTGTTTATTTAACTAGATTATATATTTCTATTATGCATAGATGATGTTATATTGTTCTTAATCTTAATCTATGAATGGAAAATGACAACTAGGTCATAGACATCATTACCTTACTATATATATCCTTTACTAGATTAAAAGATTGAACTTACTCAAGAATTCTTGTACTCTTGTTAGTATCTATTAAGACTTGTTATAGAGGAGGATAAACCTTATTTAATATGTTTTTTAGTAAAGGTGAATTTGATTAAAGACCAAGTAGTCAAGATTTGACAAGTGGTTATCTTATTTATGTTACATTATGGATATAATTGTATTAGTTTTTAAGGGTAATTTGATGATGCAAAGTATTGTAATAGGGAAAGTAAGAACCCTAGATTTTACCCTGGAGAGTTTAGAAATATTTAACTCTTAAGTCAATTATAATATTGATTATGTCTATTGTATACTTTGGTTGATGGTTAAAAATCAAGAAGCCATAGATAAGACAATATTAAGAGATCAGAAACACTTTGTTGTTAGAAAGGCAATACTAGTTATATAAACTAAGTATGGTTATTATTTTTGAATAGAGAGTAAATGACAAAAATCATAGACCTTGATAAATTGTGGATATGCAATAAGGGACTCTCGATAAAGATTAAGTTATTTATAATTGTATATTGTATGTATATCCTAGATAAGGAATATTTATAAGTTAGATGGACTAGGGATTGAGTATAATTCAGACAATTATGTCTAGACATACTAGCCAAATAAATCAAACTATAGGATGAGATAGTTTTCAAGTCGAGTTAGAGGTGTGTGAATGCACGACTACATTTATTAAAAATGCCTATTTATATAGAAACTTTGGTCAAAGTGATGCATTTATCTCTACATGCATTAGTCAGTTCATAGTGTCTAGATTGTGTAATTGGTCAGTATGATCATACTTAGTTATAATATTGTCTACAGTTGTATGGTCGATTGAGTTGTATAGGACACATCAATATTAATTAGATGGCAACTTGCTAGATCCATATGTCTATACTCTTTGTGAAGGGAGGGCCACTTCTAGGAAGGAAGGTCTATGGGGGACTACCAGTTTGTGGTTGGAGGTAAAGCCCTCAAATGATGCTCTCCCTCTATAGAAAAAGACTCACCAAGATTTGAATGACAGATATCAAGATTCTAGAAACAATACTCTTTATGTAAAATTTTATGTTATGATTATGATGTAAAACTATTCTTTTGCCAAGTGCAATATGTTTATAAATGTAAAGTGAAATGTTATCACTATAAGTTATCTGTGCATATATTGAATTTCAAGGTTGACAAAATATTTAGAAAATATGTACTTTTATTTATTGATGTTGAGCAAATGATAAATATTTTCTCTCTTGTGTATCATTTTCTTTTACTTTCCTAGTAATCTACATGTATAATTCTGAGTAATATGAGAAGGCATGTTACACCCCAGATTACCTTTGGAGTATTGGGATGAGGTTCAAGTGCAATTGACTATTACTTTCTCCCTTGGTGAACTCATCATGGTCTATGAAGTGAGAAAATCTATAAAATGCTTTATTTTTCTAGATTTTGCATTAATGATGTTGGTGATAAGGTTCTTCCCTCTTTGATCACCTTATCCTCAAAACTTAGTGATTGGGTGCATTAGATTATTTATGAGGAGTCCCTAATGGTAATTCACAATTTCCATAGGTGGAGCTATGCTTTAGCTCCATGTGTGGGTTCATAAAAAAAGGCTTATTCATAGGAAATAAGGATCAACAAGATCCTTCTCCTCTTGAGGACATGTCCGAGATACCCATAGAGGGTAAAAGTGTGTTGGTAAGTCCTCTTTTGGATAATTCTAACTCAAAGGCTCTTAATCTTATCCTTGAGCTCAGATCTCATCTTTTGGGGATAAATGTAAGAAGAAGGAAGAAGTGAGGGAAGACTAAGATTGCCCTCCCTAGTGTCCTCCAACAAAGAAAATATAAAAGTGGATTCATTTAAAAAGTAATCTTGCAGTACTTTCTTTAATTCAGGCTCAATTCTTCATAATGTGAGTCCTACCAATAAGGGATTTGGTTTGTTTGAGACTAAGGATTGGGCTACCAACAAGAAACAAAATTCCTTGAAGTGTTTTAGCTTCAAGCTACCTTGAGTTGGTGGACCTATTTTGTCATGGGGTTGTCTGCCTTGAGTTTTTTTTGGGTCTCGTGTGTGGGGAAATGTTGTTTGTTGTTGTATTTTTAAGCTTCTATGCTTTTTTTTCCTTATTACTCCTTGACATTGCTTGGGCTTCTTTGGTGTTTATTTCTTTCTCTATGTAAAACGGTGGCACCCTTTCAAAAACTCTCCAATTCATAGCTCTAGTAAAAAGCATTTATCAATAATAATAATAAATATAGGTGTGTAAAAAAAATTGAACTTGTTGGAATATTAATTTCTCACATAAAACCATAATTACACCAGAGGCATTATATAGTGGCATTAAGGGGATGACTGTGACCGTATACATAAAAACTAAATAGAGCCCACATATATATATTTTTTAAATAATGAAGTAAGTGTTTTAAATTTAAAATATATAACCGACATAATGAATGCACATAAAAATTATAAAGTAACTATTTTAAATTTAAAAAATATATAACCCACATATTTTTTAAATGAATGCACATAAGAATTAAATTTAAAATATATAACAAACATAGTTTTATTAAATAAATTTACATAAGAATAAAGTCAACATATAGGGAAGAATCTACATAAATACAAGTAATACTCAAACATGTCAAAGGGGTTGTGTTCAAATGGTAAAGCCATAAGGTTCTTAAGATGGAGATCTAAGTTTAAATCCCTATAGTGGCATATAAGTTAGCATTGTACAATAATATTTTATAACTATGTTTATTTAGGGTTTAATTTCATTTTTGCACAATCAAATTTAATTTATTAGTTTTTTCTTTTAAAATGTTGAACTTTATTTATTGTATAGTTATTTTAATGAAAATACTTTATGTTAGTTGTTTAAATTTTTTTTAAAAACAAAGTCTTAATCTATATTAAGAATGAAAAAGGTTAGTCAATAAAATCCAAGGGGTAGTTCCCTTTCTATCAAATCCCCATAGTGACATCTAAGTTAGCATTGTACAATAATATTTTATAACTATATTTACTTAGGGTTTAATTTGATTTTTGCACGATCAAATTTAATTTATTAGTTTTTTCTTTTAATATGTTGAACTTTATTTATTGTATAGTTATTTTAATGAAAATACTTTATGTTAGTTGTTTAAATATATTTGTAAAAACAAAGTCTTAATCTATATTAAGAATGAAAAGGTTAGTCAATAAAACCCAAAGGGGTAGTTCCCTTTCTATTAAAATTTGATTAAACTAGAAAAGATACAATATCATCTCTTCTGAGTGCGCAAACATGCAACATTCAATCACTAGGTGTTCTTAGATTCCATAAAAACCACAAACCTTCACAGAGCTCAAAGGCCCAATTAATCTGTGGGGGAGAAAAGAGGTCTCCATACTTACTAAGATAAAGATAAAAGTTGAAAACTTCCATATTATTTTAGTGAATGCCATCCCGGAATAGACTTAGAGCCTACGAAGTTATTTTATTTTTCCTCATAGCACCAGCATCGAATATCTCTCCCATCAGTCTAGATTTGAGTTTTTTTATCAAAAGACGAAATGGTAGTATACACCTTTTCTCTCAGCTCCTTCTTGATAAACGTGTGAGCCATCATCTTCCCGCACAGTTTCCTTCCCATTATTAGTACTACATTCATGAGGGATTCCTCTCTTAGAGTGTTCCATCATGAATGTGTTCTCCAACGAAGATATGGGTGTCAATGACTTGTTTGATAGAAGCCACTGCGCCCTCTTGATCTGCATTGAAGATTCTGCTAATCTTTCCCTCCACTGTTTCTTCCTCCTCCTCTTCCTGTCTTCATCCGAATCTATTTTACAGACACATTCACACTCCAATACCATTCGCTGCCCCATCTTGCTTATGTCAACAAAGATAACAAGATTTATATTTGGTAAGAAAATCAGATCAAATGAAACCCATGAAGAGCAAAATATTCCTCAACCCATTTTGCTGCTATCCATAACTCTGCTCAAGAATTCAAAAATCCTTCCTCCTATGGAGCCTGTCCATCCATCTCTAAAATTTCTTCTAGGCTGTTCCTTACTAAATCTGAGTTGGATACCCTGTAGAACTCGAGCTGATCCACTCCTTGGTTCGCAAAAAAGTCTGTGGTTTCATTTGCTTCCCTGTAGATGTGATGCAGGGTGAAGCTATCTAACTTGTTCAAAGAATCCCATATCGCCTCAACCCACTTTCGAAGCTTCCAATTTGAATTCTCCTTCCTTTTAATTGTGTTTATACAAATCAATGAATCACCGTCAATTTCAATACAATTTATACAAACCAATGAATTACTTTCAATTTCAACTTCCACTTTGTTGGTGGATCTAAGTTAGAGTTTTTCCAAATTGCCTATAGAGGTCCCGTCAAATTCATCTTCAGTATACGTTGCAGAGGGGTGAACTAATAAAAACATATTTATGTACTTTTCTTTTGCATAAGTTGTTTAGATATATTTTTAAAATAAAAGAAATTATAAGTGGCATTAAGAGGATGACTATGTCCGTGTACATAAAAACTACATGTATAGTTTTTAAATTATAAAGTATGTATTTAAATTTAAAACATATAATGAACATACTTTTATTAAATGAGTGCACCTAAAAATTTTAAAGTAACTATTTTAAATTAAAAAAAATACCCTGTGCATATTTTTTTAAATGAATGTACATAAGAATTAAATTTAAAATATATAATTGCCATAGATTTATTAAATGAATGCACATAAGAATAAAGACAACATAAAGTAAATAATCTATATAAATACAACTAATACTCAAATATAAATTATAAAAATATCAAATCAAATAAACAAGATCAAAAGCATACTGGAGTTGCTGATGATACCCTTTCGCTGGGCCAACGAGCTCGCAGGTTTGAAGTGTAGATTCCTTGCTCCAAAAACATTCGTGTGGAGCTGGATCTAGGTGTATTATTTTTTTTAAAAAAAAGCATATTGGAGTTATTGAACAGTAAGTGCATTATATTTTATAGATTTTATTATAGAGTCATCAATTTAATTTTTTTTTCCTTTCTGCATAAATAAAATTTAATCTATTTCTTTTTTGCTGGTGGGTGTTTTATAAAAATGAGGTGTCCTAAACTAATATTTTATAACATATTTTTTAGGGTTTCCTTTTGTTTTCTGCATAATCAATTAATATATTATTTTATTTATAGTACAATAATTTATTTTATAAAGCACATAAGTTATTTGAACGGTAAGTGCATTATATTTTATAGATTTTAATATAAAATCATTATTTTCTTTTCTTTTCTGCATAATGAAATTTAATTTATATCTTTTTGACTCACTGATGTTTTATAAATATGAAGTGTACTAAACTAATATTTTTTAACTATGTTTTATTAGGGTTTTATCATATGAAACAAAAAGGAGAAAAGTATCTTCAACAATAGCAGAGGTAAGTGCTACTATAGGGTGTAGTTAGTTTTCTTTTGTTTTGTACATAATGAAATTTAATTTATTGGTTTCTTTTCACTCCTGTTTTATAAAAATAATTAGGGTTTTTATTTGTTTTATAACTATATTTTTAGGATTCTACACAAATAAAAATAGGAGTCTCGCTAACCTACTCAAAAGGTTAGAGAAATAAATCTACTTGTGGATTCGGTCCTTCTCCAGGTAGAATTCACCATATAATAATTTAGTTAATATGTCAACTAGTATTTCCCAATTCCATATTTTCTATGGAAAATCTCTAAGAGGTATCATAAATTTGATTAAAGAGGTATCATAAATTTGATTAAATTTGATCAATAAAGGAGGTTCATAGGAGTTGAAGTCACGCTGCCCAGGATCTTCGCCATGCTATAAAATGAGAAGTCATTGCCTCATGTCTGGATCATATTCAGATTCAGGGATTTCACCCTCCTCTCTACTAGGGGATCCATTATAGCTTGGTTCGGGAGCCATTGTAGCTTGGTTCGGAAATTGAATCATCTGGTAAAGAATTAGAAGACTCTACAAGTGAAGCTCCATGAGAATATTGAGGAACCTTCACACATGCTTGAGTATGAGCATTCTAAGGAGGGAGGAAATCGGTTTTGCCAGCTGTAAAAGTTGCATAAATAACTTTGTGTCTTGATTGTCCACAAAAACATGGTTGGAACACGTGTTTGTAAGTAAATTCTGATGTTAAAAAACAATTAAAATTATGAATATTGATATAAATATAAAAAATTGATTTCATTTTGTGAATTAAGATAGTATAATTAAAATTTTTAACCAAGATAACACAGGGCAATCTTAGAGAATTAACAATCCACTGTATATAGTATATACCCAGAAGATTACCCAAAAGATGGACTATATATAAAAAATAAATATAACAAGTTACAGAGCCACGTGTCAATATTGTATACCAGTGATAGGAGGATAAAAAGGATAAAAAAAATTACTTGAGGATTCAATTTCTTTTCAACCTTAGAGTTTGTCGTGCCATTTGTAATAGCTAAACTGGAATACAAAAGGAAAACAAACACATCCAAAATTCAGATTTTATAGTTAAAAGTTAAAACACTTAAAACAGAAATGAACAATGCTAAACTTAATCATATCACAAAATGTTGGCAAATCCTGACCTCTGTTAGCAAGTAGTTGCTAACATCGGGTGTAGCTGACAGCTTTGTTACATCAGTTTCATAAAATACTTCATCCATCTTCTGTTAATGACCGTCGTCAAGATATCTGTCATAAAACAAGAATCAAGAAAAATTAGAAGATATCCGGACACTACAAACACAAGGAATCTCACACATAAAGAACTTCAACCATTATTCCCTAAAACTTCATGTGAACTTCTCGCTTGGCTGGGAAAGTAAAATAAAAAATTACATCCATAGATAAAATCATTCCAAGGTCATATTACTTACTAAAAAAAACACCTCTGACATTGCAAGCTACGTTTCTTGCAACACATAATATTGGAAGGGGAACACTTGTCTGTAGTACAAAGAATGCTGATTGAAATCAGTACAATGCAATAGAAAGTAAAAATAGAAATCAGAGAACCTCTGCTAATAGAGCATACTACGGTAGAAAAGCCAGAACAACATGTACATGTTAGTGATCTGTATCCTCCCAGACCTTCAATCGATCATCAATTACCATTGTAATATTGGGATGACAAATCCCTTTGTGAAAGACATTTAGTAAAGTTTTTCTTAAACCTACAACACAAACATAGAAAACAGAAGCACAAAAAAAAGCAACACTTAGCATGATATGGTATTTAACAATGAGTGCATATATTGACATCACAAGCAATAGAAATATTAGCATAGGAGAGAAAATATAATTCTATTCAGTTGCTGAAATTTGAACCTCTGAAATTGAATTTATAGATCTTCATAACATAATAAGGTGTCTTGTTTATTGGTTAGAAATGTTTACCTGGCTTGACACAAGCAACACAATCATGGAGCTTCCTAGGACTGATTAAGCTTGTCTTGGGATAAAAAACCTCCACATCTCCAAAGCATAATCTTTTCTAACATTGTGCAAACAAAAACTTCAAAACGCTTGCGCCGATTAGCAATTAGATAATTTCTTAAATCTTCCCAAGCTGGGCATATCCCAACAAGGACATTGGTATCAAAATAAATTGTGCTATCCACTGTCCTTGTTAGGATACTCCCATCCTGGGAAGAATTAAGAAATTATCTAATTGCTAATAGGTGCAAGCATTTTAAGGTTTCTGTTTGCACAATATTAGAAAAAGATTATGCTTTGGATATGTGTAGGCTTATTGATCCTGAAACAAGCTTAGTCAGTCCTAGGAAGCTCCATGATCGTGTTGTTTGTGTCAACCTAGGTTCTTTGATTTCTATTTTTAATTTGTGATTGCTTTGATGAACTTTCTATTGCATTGTATTGATTTCAATCAGCATTCTTTGTACTGCAGAAAAGTGTTCCCCTTCCAATATTATGTGGTGCAAGAAACGTAGCTTGCAATGTTAGAGAGTTTTTTAAAGTAAGTAATATGATCTTGGAATGATTTTTATTGAAAAATGTGTAATTATCACAGCTGGCGTTAAAACTTTTTGTCTCTTCTGAAGTGTCATCACCGCCTCATGCACGGCCAATCTTAACTGACCACAATTTCATCTTTTCCACCACCTGAGCATCCACCTTCATTGATTATAATGTAGTTTTATTTTCTTCCTGTCTTGCCGTGTAGAGCAAGTTTGTAAACCGCCTCTTTTTTATCATAGATACAGAGGCTACTGTAATATCAAACACATCAATATAAAAATAATACATTCTGTATGCTGTAGCAAATGCATTTTTCGCTGCGCTGTTTCTCTTATTTTTGTCTTTGTTTGTTCTACAAATTGGTATCAGAGTAGGTTCTCTATTTTTCTCTTGGTTCAATTCTAAATTGCTTTCAATGGCTTCTTCTTCTGGTGCTAGTCTTTCTAGTCTACAGACTCCTTTATTCACTGGCAAAAATTATGAATACTGGTCATTAACCATGAAAGCCCTATTTAGATCACAGGATGTATGGGAAATTGTAGAGAATGGTTATACAGAACCCCCAGATGCAGCAGCATTCAATGCACTCACACAAGTTGAGAAAGACACTTTGAAGGAGCAAAGGAAGAAAGATGGAAAAGCATTCAATGCACTCACACAAGCTAAGAAAGACACTTTGAAAGAGCAAAGGAAGAAAGATGGAAAAGCCCTGTTTTACATTCATTAGGCAATGCATGAAAGCATACTCCCAAGAGTAGCAGCAGCAAAGAAAGCAAAGGAGGCATGGGACACCTTACAGGTGGCTTACCAAGGTATGGACAAGGTTAAAACTGCAAAATTACAATTGCTTAGAAGAGATTTTGAAAACTTGTTAATGAAAGAGTTAGATTCTGTAGAATCCTTTTTCCTCCATATTGTTGGTTTGGTCAATCAAATTAAATCCCATGGAGAGGTTTTAGAAGACTAGAAGTTTGTTGAAAAAGTACTTAGAAGCCTCCCTTCAAAATTTGATCCTCTAGCTATGGCCTTAGAGGAAACAAAAGATTTGAGTCAATACAGTATTGATGACTTGCATGCCTTTTTGATAAATCATGAATATAGGTTGAATAGGTCAAATATTTCCTTGGAAAATGCATTTTCATCTCAGACTTTTATAAGCCGTGGTAGAGGCAGGAATAAGTTCAGTTCTGGAAGGAGTTCCACAAGAGGAGGAGGCAACAATAGTCCTACAAATATTGCTGGAAGAGTTCAACCTCAGAATATCAGCCACTCAAGTGGTCATAAATTTAATAAATCCAATATTCAATGTCATTACTGTAAGAAATTTGGGCACTATGCAAATGAGTGTAGGAAGCGACAATATGACCAGAACAATCAAAAACAAAATCAGAGTCAAAATCAGTCTGGGACTACACCAACAAGTTCTATGTTTATGGCATGTACTAGGATTTTTGAAGTAATTCCTATTTGTTACCCCATTAAATGTAACATTGTTCAAGAAAGTCCCTGTGATATTTGGTATCTAGATTCAGGGTGTAGAAATCACATGACTGGAAGTATGGATTTATTTTCCTGTTGGTAAATTAATTAGAGCAAGAGCACCTCTAGAAATTGTGCACTCAGATTTATCCAGTCAAATTCAAACACTGTCCATTGGAGGCTGCTCAAATTTTCTAACGTTCATTGATGATTTCACAAGAAAAATGTGGGTTTATTTTCTTAGACACAAGTCTGATGCATTTATTTACTTTCAATAGTTTTAAGCTCTTGTGAAAAAGTAAAGTGGTTACCATATTAAAATTTTAAGAACAGATAGAGGAGGTGAATACATTTCTAATGAATTTCTGAATTTTTGTAAGAAGCATGGTATTCATAGACAATTTACAGCTAGTTACACACTACAACAAAATGGTGTGGCTGAGAGGAAAAACTAGACCATAATGGAGATGGCCTAAAGCATGTTGAGAGCAAAGCATCTACCAAATGAGTATTGGGCTGAGGCAGTGGCAACTGCTATTTATATAATAAACAGATGTCCAACCAAATGTGTGAAAAATAGAATCCCTCAAGAGGCATGGACTAGCATTAAGTTCAAAGTATTTGGTTGTGTAGCATATGCTCATGTTCCTGATCAGCTAAGAAAGAAGTTGGACAATAAAAGTGAAAAGTTCATTTTTGTTGGTTATTCTGAGGATACAAAAGCATACAAGTTGTTTAATCCAATTACAAAGAAAGTCATAATCCGCAGAAATGTTCAATTTGTGGAAGAAGAAGTATGGGATGGAAGAATAGATAAGATTGTGACAATAGTTTCAGCTACTTCACATGATGATATGGTGGATGAGGTATTTGCACCTCAAGGTACACCTTATACAATCCCTCCCAGACTTACACAAACATCACAAGTTGTAGCCCAAGCTACACCTGCATCTACAACAAGGAGATCTTCAAGGGTGCAGCAGTCACCACAACAAACTCCAACAACTCCTTCAGCTAGAATACTTGGACCAAGTCCATCAAACTCAGCAAACAACAGTGCTTCTTCAGACCCAACTTTGTCAAGCATGCTACCACACAAAACAAGGAGTTTAAGTGAGTTTATAATGTTTAAACAGCTAATTCATTATTTGTTTTACTTTCACAAGTTAATGATCCATTATCATTTGAAGAAGCTGTAAAAGAAGAAACATGGTCTCAAGCCATGGACGAAGAAATTAATGCTATTGAAAAGAATTACACATGGGAGTTAGTGGATTTGCCTGAAGGCAAAGATGTGATTAGTGTGAAATGAATTTACAAAACAAAACATAGTGCTGGTGGAAAAGTAAAGAATCACAAGGCAAGGTTAGTAGCTAGAGGTTTCTCACAACAACCAGGAGTAGATTACAAAGAAACTTTTGCTCCTATTGCACGATTGGATACAATAAGGACAGTGTTAGCCATTGCAGCACAAAACAGATGGTCTATTTATCAAATGGATGTAATGTCTGTATTTTTAAATGGATTCCTTGAAGAAGAAGTGTATGTGAAACAACCACAA
Source organism: Cunninghamia lanceolata (assembly GCA_027924645.1). Taxonomy (NCBI): domain Eukaryota; kingdom Viridiplantae; phylum Streptophyta; class Pinopsida; order Cupressales; family Cupressaceae; genus Cunninghamia; species Cunninghamia lanceolata. Next base: position 15,558,989 of record BSBN01001048.1, read on the forward strand.
GGCTCTGAAATTCTGGGTCATGAAGGCAAGGTGTATAGGTTGAAGAAAGCGTTGTATGGACTTAAACAAGCTCCTAGAGCTTGGTGCAGTTAGATTGACTCTTATATGATTTAGAATGGATTTCAAAGAAGTAGCAGTGAGCCTACCTTGTATATCAAAATCAATGAGTAAGGTAAAATTTTGATTGTGAGTTTATATGTGGATGATTTGATATTCACTGGTAATCTTTCTATAGATTCTTTCAAGGCAGCAATGAAAAGTGAATTTGTAATGAAAGATTTAGGGCTTATGAAATATTTCTTGGGCGTTGAAGTCCATCAATCTAATGCTAGAATTTTTATTTCACAATCTAAAGACGTTGGTGATATCTTGAAAAGATTTAATATGTTGAAATGTAAACTAGCCCCAACACCAGTTATGACAAATTTGAAGTTAAGCCAAGAGGATGATGGATCAAGTGTTGATTCTACACTGTTTAAAAGGTTAGTTGGGAGTCTAATGTATTTGATGGCCACAAGACCTGACATTATGTATGGTGTAGGTCTGATTTCAAGGTTTATGGAGTCTCCAAAAGACTTTCATTGGTAGGCTGGTAAAAGAATTCTCAGATATATTAGTGGCACAAAATTTTAGAATTATGTATTCCACTTTTAAGCTAATTGGATACACAGACAGTAATTGTGCTGGCAGCATTGATGACAGAAAAAGCACCTCAGGTTACGCATTTCATTTTGGTACAGGTGTTGTATCATGGGCGTCAAAAAAGCAGCCCATTGTTACTCTTTCTTCAGCTGAAGCTAAATATGTAGCAACAACAGGTGCAGCATGCCAAGCTGTATGGATGAGATGGATGTTGAATGATTTGATGCATCCTCAACATGAAGCAACTCAGATTTTCTGTGACAATAATTCAGCCATTGCTTTATCAAAAAATCATGTTTTCCATAAAAGAAGCAAGCACATAGACACCCGTTATCACTACATCACGGAATTGGTAAACAACAAAGAAATTTGTTTGGAATATTGCAGATCACAAGATCAGTTTGCTGACATATTTACAAAACCATTGGCAAAAGAGACATTTGAGTATTTATGGAGCTGTCAAGGAGTTCTTAATCTTTCTAGCTCAGGAAAAGTTTGATGAAATTTTTTGATGATCCCCAACAGTTCATAATTAAGGGGGAGTATTGGAAAATGTGTAATTATCACAGCTGGCATTAAAACTTTTTGTCTCTTCTAAAGTGTCATCACGGCCTCATGCACTGCCAATCTTATTGACCACAATTTCATCTTTTCCACCATCTGAGCATCCACCTTCATCAATTATAATGTAGTTTTATTTTCTTCCTGTCTTGTCATGTAGAGCAAGTTTCTAAACCGCCTCTTTTTGATCATAGATACAGAGGCTACTGTAATATCAAACACATCAATATAAAAATAATACATTCTGTATGCTGTAGCAAAAGCGTTGTTCTCTGCGCTGTTTCCCTTATTTTTGTCTTTGTCTGTTCTACAATTCTATCTATGCATGTAATTCCTTATTTTACTTTCCCAGCCAAGCGAGAAGTTCGCATGAAGTTTTAGCGAATAATGATTGAACTTCTTTATGTGTAAGATTCCTCGTGTTTGTAGCATCTGGATATCTTCTAATTTTTCTTGATTCTTGTTTTATGATAGAGATTTTGACCAGGGTAATTTATAGAAGATGGATGAAGTATTTTATGAAACTGATGTGACAAAACAGTCAGCTACACCCGATGTTAGCAACTACTTGATAACAGAGGTCAGGATTTGCCCACATTTTGTGATTCCGATTGAGTTTAGCGTTGTACGTTCCTGCTTTAAGCGTTAAGTTTTAACTATAAAATTTGAATGTTGGATGTGTTTTATTATCTTTTTTACTGGGGTTTAGGTCAAAGCAACTGCAAATGGCAATGCCAGTTTAGCTGTTCCAAATGCCATGACAAACTCTAAGGTTGAAAAGAAATTGAATCTGCAAGTAATTTTGTTTGTCTGTTTTATCCGCCTATCCCAGGTTTACAATATTGACACGTGGCTATGTGACCTGTTGTATTTATATTTTATATATAGTCCATCTTTTGAGTAACCTTCTGGGTATATACTATGTATAGTGGATTGTTAATTTCCTCAGATTGTCCTGTGTTATCTTGGTTAAAATTTTTAAATATACTATCTTAATTCGCAAAATGACCTAAGTTTTTCTAATATTTATATAAATATTTGTAATTTTTATTGTATTTTAGGATCAGAATTTACCTCCAAACACATAGCCTACTCATGATCTTGTGTACAATCAAGACCCAAAGTCATTTATGCAACTTTTACAGCAAGCAAAACCGATTTCCCCCTCCTTAGAATTCTCCATACTAAACCATGTGAAGCTTCCTCAATATTCTCATGGAGCTTCACTTGTAAAGTCTTTTAATTCTTTACCAGCCTATTCAATTTCAGAACCAAGCGATAATGGTTCCCCTCATAGAGAGAAGGATGAAATCCCTGAATCTGAATATGATCCAGACATGAGGCGACGATTTCTGATTTTACAGCATGGCCAAGATCCTGGGCAGCATGAGTTCAACTCCTATGAACCTCCTTTATTGAGGTCTATGGTACAAAGTAATCTACCACCAAATCAAATTCTTGTTGAATTTGTGGGAGCACGAAAGATGTGTCTGTAGATTCTAAAAACATCACATGGAAGCACTCTTGATTATGAATCTCAATCATTTGATGCATGCCATCTGAGGAACAATTCTTTTTGTTCCAGCCTTGAAAATTCTTTGCCCCCAAACAAGAATACCCACAGATTCAAGAAATCACTATCTAAAATAGTGTGTAATCACATGAGGCGTTTTTCTTAATGAATGCATTACAGAATGAAGAGTTTTGTCTTTTGTGCATTGCAGATTTTGTTGAGTTGGATTCTCTGTTAAAATATCATTTTGATAGCATGTTATTGTTCCAGTGGACATGAATTGACATTATAACTATTCTAGTTTGACATATGTTCTTATGGTGAGATTCATGGCAAGTTTTTTGTGGGGATGATGATCTCAAGCATGGGTACATGCAACATGACTATTCTTTGCTTTCTGGAATTCTTTTTCCACGAGACATTTAATGTCTGTTAGAGGAAGCAATAGTTAGTTACTGACCCTTGTGTGGATTGAAAAAAATTGATGCATGTAATAAGGGAGGCAGCATGGACCTTGTCATGGTTTTTTCGTAACCATGAATTTGCCTTTGTAGATAACTATATGTGTTTTGGTTTCACTGTACAACTATGTCACATCCCCCAAAGATACCCGAATTTAACTGATTGTAGTAGGTTTTAATCAGTTTTAAAGTAAATGTGATGGAATTCTCATAAGGTCATAATATTTAAATATTAATCAATCATTAATGACATTTAATGTAGAAAGCCTAAGAGCCACATGCATATCACCATCTCATAAATATTGGGATAACTGAAATATTTTATTAGTAAGGAAATACCCCACAGTCCAACATTTAAATAATAAGTATAACTACTAAAGGCAGGAGGAAAACCTTATAAATAAGAAAGAACTATCTAAGTGGCTAAATTTTTCTGTCAAACATATTGTATGGGACAATGTAAACATGATGGAATTGTCATCTTAAGTTATAATATTTAAATATTAATCAATCAATAATGACTTTTAATGTAGAAAGCCTAAGACTCACATGCATATCACCATCTCATAAATATTGGGATAACTGAAATATTTTATTAGTAAGAAACATACCCAACAATCCAACATTTAAATAATAATAAGTATAACTAATAAAGGCTAGATGAAAACTGTTGAGTTGTTTGTAGCTTCTATCAGATAACATAGTTATTATGATCATAATAAATATAAATATATAAGTAATTTTAAATATTACTTATATATTCATACTTAATATATAAGGTATGTTAAGATAAATATAAATATAGCATGATCGAATAATATATTACCAAAGCATAAACATCTTCTGCATTCTAAACGGTGATTAGTAACTGTTAAAATCCGTGAAACCGATTACAATACAAATGGTGACAAAGTCACACCTATGATAGGCGTGACTTCTTGAGCAGTCACGTCTATCACAGATGTGACTCCTACCGTTACTCACATATTTATATTAATGTCTTTGCCCTACAATATCATGGATCAACACAAAAATTGCAAGTGTATGAGAAGTGGAAATTGCATCTGAAATACAAAAGAAAGTAATAAGTTAAGTCTGCAATATAAATATCCAACTTTCAGAAAATATCCAAGTCAGAGATTATAAGTTCGATTTGAATTTACATGGTATCAGAGCCAAGTTAAGCAGAATCCAGGTAGAAAATCAAACTTGAGAAATTCAGATTTAATACATCTCATTTCTCAAATGACAGCAGCAGTCCAATTCGAAGACTTTCATGGCTTTGTCATTTCATAGTTGATTGCATTTAGCTTCTTGGGATGAAAATCTCAAGGGAAGGTTGTACCAGGAATCCATCATCTTATTTCGTGGGAGAGCCAGTTTTGAGATTGTTGTTGTGGAGTGTGGTTGAAATAGTCACCAATCCATTGTCATTGCCCCCCTTCAAGTTATGAGGTAACCCTTGCCAAGACATAAGGGAGCAATTCCATAACCAATCGAGCCATAAAGATACGCCACTACCGCCTCAGTCCAGCAGAGGTGTGGATACCATTTCTAAACCAGTTTAATTGAGTTTTAGGACTTGCCACCAACTTCAATTGTATTCACTGGTTAGTGGGAGTGCCCAGCTTGGTGAAGGTTCTTGCCAATAGGGTTATATCATTTAAAGTGTTTGGGACACTAAGATCTTTTCATCTGCACAAAGCCTCTTCTGGTGAAGCAGATCGCATTTCCCAATCACATCCAGTCAAGGGTGTTGGCACATGCACCCTCAAATTAAAGACTAGCATCTCCATCCAACTTACTGGAGTATTGTTTGTCCCAGGCATCAAAAGAAACCTAGTCTCCATATCTGCACTTGAAGATAATGGATATAGGGTGACCTTTATGGATAGCAAAGTATTGGCATGGCCAAAGAATTCTACTATTAAGAAAGCCAAAAGCATAGGTCATAGACAAGGGTACTTGTACGAGTTATGTACGGAACCAAATCAAGCCCTAATTCATGAAATTGCAGGCTCTAATGAAATATGGCATAGAAGACTAGGACACCTAAATTTTCGTGCCCTATCTTCCATGGAAAGACTAGTTACAGGGTTACCCAAACTTAAACAATGTAATTCAGGGGTATGCAAGGGGTGTGCCTTAGGAAAAAATACAAAGGGGTCTTTTCAAAATAGTTCTAGCAAAAAAAATAAAGTATTAGAACTAGTCCACTCAGATTTATGTGGACCCATGTCTGTACCCTCCTTAGGTGGGTTTCTATACTATGTAATCTTCGTTGATGACTTCTCCAGAAAGACATGGATCTATTTTCTTAAATGTAAAGAATCATAGGAAATCCTTAAAAGATTTAAGGAATTCAAATCCATTACTGAAAACTCTTCCAGGAGAAAAATCAAAACCTTAAGAACAGATAATGGGAATGAATACACTTTAGATATTTTTAAAGACTTTTGTAAAAACATTGGGATTAAGAGGGAGTTCACTGTACCTTATAATCCTCAACAAAATGGAGTTGTAAAAAAAAAAATAGAACCATTGTAGAAGCTGCTAGGGCTATGTTACTTGATTAGAATATAGACACTTCACTTTGGGCAGAAGCATCTAGTACTGCTGTCTATATACAGAACAGATGTCCTCACTCTCATATTGATGACAAAACTCCTGAAGAAGCCTTCACTGGCACAAAACTAGACATTAGTCATTTAAGGATATTTGGTTGTCCTGTTTACATTCATGTGCCCAAAGAGAAAAGAACTAAGCTAGAACCTTCTGGGAGAAAAGGCATCTTTGTAGGCTATAGTGAAACATCAAAATCTTATAGAATATATATACCTGGTCAAAGACAAATTGAAGTAAGTAGAGATGTGATTTTTGAGGATGACATAGCTTTCAAAAGAGCCAGAAATTATATTGAGTCAGAAATTCAAACTTCCAACTCAAGCAAAGAAGAGGATCCTACACTTGAGTTTTAGAGGGAGTATCCTGAGGAAGAGGTAAACCATGAACAAATCACATCACTAGAAAATCCCAAGAAAAGACCACTCTGGGCCACCAAAACAATGGAAGAAGCTAAAAATTATGCCGCTCCATCAGGGACTTTTAGGGAAAGCACAAGACCTAAGAGATTCTCTAGTTATGTAGCTTTAATGAGTGAATTCATTAAATCAGAACCTTCTAGTGCTATAGAAGCTCTTAAGCACCAAGTATGGAAGGATGCCATGACAGAAGAGTATCAATCCATCCTAAAGAATGATGTGTGGGATATAGTACCTAGACCAAAACAGAAATCTGTTGTTTCTTCAAAATGGCTATTTAAAATCAAACATGCTGAAGATGGCAATATAGGGAAATACAAAGCAAGATTTGTAGCTGGAGGATTTTCACAAAAGGAAGGAATTGATTATGATGAAACCTTCACTCCAGTTGCTCAAGTTAGGGCAGTTCTAGCTATTGCAGTAGCCAAAGGGTGGAAGGTCCATCAAATGGACGTAAAAACTGCTTTCTTAAATGGAACCATTAAAGAAGAGGTTTACTTAGAGCAACCCAAAGGATTTGAGATTCACAATATAGGATCCCATGTATGTAAATTAAAGAAAGCTCTATATGGACTTAAACAGGCCCCCAGAGCCTGGTATGAAAGAATTGATAGTTATCTCTTGAGATTAGGCTTCTCAAAGAATGATGTAGATCCAAATCTCTACTTCAAACAAAGAAAAGGTGATATGTTAATATTGATATTATATGTTGATGATCAAATGATTACAAGGGAAGATCACCTTATTGAATAGTGTAAGAAAGATCTAGCTTCAGAATTTGACATGAAGGACTTAGATCTATTACACTACTTCCTTGGATTGGAAGTATGGCAAAAATTAGACTGTATTATTCTAAACCAAGGGAAGTACACAATTGATATATTAAAAAGGTTTGGTATGATGGAATGTAGACCTATGTCTTCCCCCATGGAAACAAATCTTCATAAATTAAAGGAAGCAACAACAGATTCTCCGTTGGTGGATCCCACTCTTTTACAAACAGATAATTGGATCCTTGATGTATTTGGTCAATACCAGACCTGATATCTGCTATGTTGTAAATGCCTTAAGTCAGTTTATGTGTGAGCCCAAGGAAATACATCTTGTGGCTATGAAGCATATAATGAGATACCTGCAAGGTACTCTAAATTATGGCTTAAAATATGAAAAGGTTGACTTAGATCTACATGGATTCACAGATTCAGATTGGGCTGGAAGTGTAACTGACCAGAAGAGCACCTTCGGATGTTGTTTTAGTTTAGGGTCAGCATTGATATCGTGGATCAGCAGAAAACAATCTTCAATTGCTCAGAGCTCCACAAAAGCCAAATATATTGCAGCTTCTATGGCTGCTAGAGAGGGAGTATGGCTTAGAAAACTGCTTGTGGGATTATTTGGTAAACCTTTGAAACCAACTATCATCCACTGCGACAATCAAAGCTGTATTAAGCTATCCGTGAATCCAGTATTCCATGATAGATCTAAACATATTGAGATTCCTTATCACTATGTGTGTGATATGGTGGAAAGGAATGTGATTCAATTGGAATATATCAGTACAGGAGATCAAACTGTAGATATTCTTACCAAATCACTCCTCAAGGTGAAAGTTGAATACTTCAGGAAAAATCTTGGTATGATTGAAATGTAAAATTCAAATTGATTTGTACTAATATACTAAAGATGTTTAAGTGTAAACATTTTGTGTCATATGTATGACTCTATGACATTATGGGCCTACCCATTCTATGTTTATTTCTAAAAGGTGACGATCTTTTGGATAATCTACACTTGTGCCTAACATTATAAGGTGACGATCTTATAATGTTCATTAGACTGATATCATGTGACTTGATATTGGTATGAATCATGGAGTTATCATGATTAAGTTATGGTAGACATTATGTGACTTAATGTCAGTGCACATACCATAACTAGGATATATATAAGGAGAATGTAATGTTCTCAAGTATGGTATACCCCTTAGTATCACGAGGTAGGTGATGCTACATATCACGAGATAGGTGATACTATATATCATGAGTTATGTGATATTAAATTACTTTGAGTAATTCTTTACAAATCAGATAATTGATATTCATAGAGATTATTGTGATATTGTTATCTTCCTGAGCTAAGAGGGAGTGTTGAGTTGTAGCTTTGATCAGACAACATATTTATTATGATCATAATAAATGTAAATATATAAGTAATATTAAATATTACTTATATATTCATACTTAATATATAAGGTATGTTAAGATAAATATCAATATACCATGATCAAATGATATATTACCAAAGCATAAACATCTTCTGCATTCTAAACAGTGATTAGTAACTGTTAAAATTGGTGAAACTAATTACAATACAAATGGTGACAAAGTCACACCTGTGATAGGCGTGACTCCTTGAGGAGTCACGTCTATCACAGATGTGACTCCTACCATTACTCACATATTTATATCAATGTCTTTACCCTGCAATACCATGGATTGACACAAAAATTGGAAGTGTATGAGAAGTGGAAATTGCATTTGAAATACAAAAGAAAGTAATAAGTTAAGTCTGCAATATAAATATCTAACTTTCATAAATATCCAAGTCAGAGATTATAAGTTTGATTTAAATTTACAAAAACCTTAAAATAAGAAAGAACTTCTTGAGTGGCTGAATTTTTCTATAAAACATATTGTATGGGACAATATAATGCCCTCCAAGTCCTATATATTGCACTCCAAGCTTTGTTCTTTCACCTACTAGCACATGATATTTGTGTATCATGATAGTTAGTGATCCAAACCTACCAAAAATTAGATTTAGGCACATTAAGGAGTTATGGGCACCATGTGGTCTGTTCAATCATTTAATTTGAAGGAGGAATCTAGTGTTGACAAGATATTACATGGAATTTAATGCCAGTGCCATTTAGAAGATTATAAATGACTAGATGCTAGTCTTTTATAGGGCACTAAGAGTCGGAATGTTGGCAGAGTTTTTGATGCATTTCAGAATCCTTGAATTCTCTATGGTCCTAAAATTTGTTAAAATAGATGAATGGGATATGTCTAGTTCTTTTCTTGTTTGATATTTCTTCCTTTAGAAACTCTATTCTTTCCCATATATAATAAGAATGGATGTTTTGTTGGGATGCTAATTTGAATGGTTCCATGAATATATAGTCCTTATCATAGATGCAATTATTATATTAGTTGCTTTTTGTGGAATTGTAAGTGGATGGTCCTTGAGATTATTTACTTTATAAGTTAGTATTGCTTTATGAATGTGTGACTAGTTGGAAGCCAACTCATGTGGGCTTAATACCTTGCTTCCATGTTCTATCTTCCAAAACCTATAATCAAACCAAAAATAATCACCAAAAAGAATATGGGAAGATACTTAGGCATAGAATACATCCAAATTCAACAACAGAAAAAGATCTAAATTTAGCAACAGAAAAAGATCCATTCAGATGAAAATATAAAATACATAGGAACATTGATAATTACATCTTTCAATCTGACCAAGGTTTAGAAGATGAGCACAAAAATCTGCATTTGATTAAGCTTAAAATAAAACAATAAATTTTCACCTACGTCCATGGTGCATCAAGGTGCCTTACCCCAAATCCTCACCAATTTAAAAAATATACGGTCCTATTTAGGACAATTTGTATCAGAACAACCTGGGAATCCAAAACATAATTTGGCCCTATTTGAATCACTATTTACACATTCATGAATTTTTGCAATGGAAGATTTCTATCTTATAGTAGAAATTATAAACCTTGATTGATAAAAACCCAATTCTAATAGGCTAGTATACCAGAAAAGTAATGTAGAATCTGAATGCTACTCAGAGTTGAAAGTTAATTCAAGGACAATTTTAAATCCAAAGGAGTGAATGAAATGTTCCTTATTGTCCTACTTGCTCCAAACTTTCTAGTTCTGGCTTCTATGGTTGCACCTAATAATTTGAGTTAGTAACAATACCTATTTTATGTATAAATTAATTACTATTTATAATTTGAAAGGAGAGGGGCAAAGAAAGAAGTAAGAACGAACTTAAAATCTTGATGCATACCTCTTGCTGTAGTATCTTAGAAAAAGTTTGTAATCTCAAAATAGCATAATAGTTGCAGCCCTACTTTTTTCTTAACTATGCACATGTTGGTACAAATCTCTCCACTAGACAAAAGAGTGAGTTAATACATATTAACAAAAATCTCTTAATAAAAAAAAAGATATAGCTACCTGTAGCTTAGCTGCTTCCAAATTTGGAGAGTTACTTTTTGCCAAGATTAGCCCTGGTATTTCAAGCTAGCAAAAGGTGATCATCATTAAGCTAGAGCTTAACTTTGTGCTTGTTGGTAAGTAACATTCGTGGAATATCTAGAGTATTTAGAGGAGGCTGAAATTCAAGGATCTTAGACTTGATATGAGGCTGAACCTCAAGTTGTCCACCTTTAACAATCATTCCTAAAAGCTTACAAGAGTCTATGCACCATTGAATTTTTGATAGGGACAAGACAATCCCATAATTTAAAACTAATCTATAAAATGTTTCAAGATGAGATCTATGCTCATCAAAGTTTTTGCTAAAGAGAAAAATGTCATCAATATAAACACAAAGAAAATCTTCACAGCCACTGAAGATTTTGTCCATCCTTTCTTGAAAATATGTATGCGCATTCATCAAGCCAAAAGGCATGACTCTCCATTCATAATGACCAAAAGGGTAGCTGAAGGCAATTTTATACTGGTCATCTTCCTTGACTCATATGTGGTAGAATCTTGATTTACAATCAAATTGAGAGAATATTTTTGAATTGGTAACTTTTTCAAGCAAATATGATTTATCAGGAATGGGGTAAGGAAATGGAAGAGTGATAGAATTTAAAGGCCTATATCCTTTTCTTTTGCCTTCTTTTCTCAGCTTCTTTACATATCATGAAAGCATAACAATTATATTTAGATTGAGAGTGTTTGATGTACTTCCCTTTTTAAAGCTCTTCTATAGCTTGGGCCATGTCTGGGTAGTCATGAGTAGGGATAGGTATCCTTTTTCTTGTCTTGAGCTTTCCTCCATGCTATAATCTAATGTCCATCTTAGGCATTTCTTTTTCCCAAAATTTTTGTGGATCTTCTTAACAGACTGCTTCAATAAGTGCTGCTTTTAGTTCTAGCAATGGTTCAATAGTCTGGATCTTCTGGATAGCTGGATATTTTTCAGATACATAGATTAGTCGAGGAGTTCTAATCTTTTCTCCATTAAGTGTGAACATAATGCTTTTCTTTGTGCATCCATAAGGTGTATACCTATCAATGAAATTACCTCCTAGCAAGACATCTACTGGCATTTGTTTCATAGCAAAGAAATCACATTTGAACTACCTGCCTTCAACTTGCAGAGTGTGTTGATGGCAATATTTATCACAAATGAATTTGTTTCCTTGTACATCACAGGTAGTATATGTAGTTTTCTGGGTCAATTGCTCCCAGTTTCTTAATATGGGTTCTTTGCAAAATGATAGAGATGCACCAGTATCTACTTGAGCATCATATTGTTTTCCATTGATTGTAACAGTAATATATTGGGAAAACTTCCCAGTAAGCAGTTGTACTAAGTATGAGGGTTCCAGTTGTGGCTTTGGATTAGGAAGAACAGACATCACTAGTTTTACTTAGCTAGGATTAGCCATTGGCATGGGTAATTTTGGTTTAGATTCTTCTTCATATAATTCTTGAATTTGTTCTTGGAACTCAGAATGATCTTGGAATGGATATTTTGAGGCTGATGGAATATTTTCATTATAGAGGTAGACAGGTGTGGAACATGGCTATCGGGCTTATGGAGGATAGACAGTTTGTTGTTGGAAAGAGAAATCAGCTAAGGCTTTTGTAATAGAATCCTCTTTGGGTTGTTTCCTACTATATTTCCTATCCTTTCTTTCAGCAGTAATAATAGGAAAATTAGTCGAAAAGACTTGAACCTGATTAGGGAAAACCTAGCAGGGCATATGAGTGTTGACTGTAGGAGGTCTGAATATAGGAGGATATCTGATTTGTTCTTGGACAAAAGCTAGCTACTGTAGATCTGGCCGGTAGAAGTCTTGATGGAAAGAGTTCCTTCCTCTTCCTCTTCCTTTATTTCTCCATGTTTGATTCATCATAACTATTGGTTCTTCATAAGTAGATTCTTCTAATTATTATTTTGCTTCTATGAGCGTGTCCGTAAGATCTTCAAGAGCATCTACATCTTCATCTTCATATTCATATTCATCTATGACAGGCTCATAAATGTTGTCTTGCAAATAGAGATCTTCTTCTTCATCAATCGCTTCCCACCACATGGCTGCGGCAGAGTCAGCGTAAACAGCCTTAACAACTTTATTTTTGCAATGATAGTTAGGAGCTTTATGACCAGTTTTGTTACAGATATAGCAAATGATCTCGTTGCTCTGGGGGCGTGGCTGTGAGCGCTTGGGCATATATATATGCTTAGGAGCATAAGAGTGCTTTTGGGAAAGGAACGCTTATGGAAATTGAGCTGGTGCTTTTTGTACTTCTTGCAGGCTTTGCCCTGAGATTTTGTAAAAGGATTACAACCATAGGTGTCAATAAAAGAAGGAGCAATCATTTGGGCTTCTTGTTTGGTAAATTTCTGCTGATATTTGCAGTCTTCTATAAATTGGAGAATCTGGTCCTTTGCATATTGAATAAGATCAGTAATGGGAGGGCTTTCAAGAGAGATTTCTTAGATTTCTAGATATCTAATAACACGATCAGATATGTTATAAGGGAAACCTTCTAGATATTTGGTTTTAGCAAATTAAATTTTCTTTGGATCTTTTAGTTGATAGATCAACTGTCGGTAATGGGTGGAGTAATTTTTGAAATCCTTTAAATCACAACATTTCATAGACAGAATATCTTTCATCAATCTCTCTTTTCTATAGACAGATTCAGGACAGAATTCATTAGTTAGCCATTCTAATAAATAATTCATAGCAGGGAACTGCTGTTGGTGTTGTTGGCTAGTAGCGGTGTCAGTTGTAATGAAAATATTTCTGAAAACTCTGGTTTCTTTTTCATGATCAGAAAGACCGTTCCACCAATCAGCTAAGATACACCAAAAATAAGTAATAGCCATTTTTGCTATGTTTTCTTGTGGAGTACCTGATAAATATGCTATGATAATAAAGGTGTTTACCCATTTATTGATCAAATGGTAAGGATCTTCTAACTGATCAATGTCTAAATACCATGGAGTAACTGGGCAAGTTGTTTGCATCATGAGAACTGAATCAGAGGTCTTTTTTGCTCTCTTTTCTTTTGATTGGAGAGGTTGTGGAACAACTATAGGATGTGAGACTGGTTTTTGTTCTTGGTTTACTAACCAGTCTAAAGATTGTGTTAAATCAGGTAAAGACTCATCAACTTTATCACAAGTTAAATTGACAGTATTATTTACGGATTCTACCTGAGTCCCTAAAGGTTGTACAAAGTGAACCAGTGTAGACAAATAACTATCATTTTTATGTAAGTCAGATAAGACCTTATCTGAATTAGTATGGAGTTGCTTCAAGGAATTTTCAGAATCCGATATCTTAGCATTAAAAGAATCTATTGCTACTATCCATCATAATGTCCATAGGATAGGCAACATTGTTATGGAAAATATGTTTGGATGGATTCAAGTAAATGATGCATAAGTTCTGGTAAAAGGCCTAACATTTACATATAGCAAGACATTATAATATAGGCACTACTATGCATAATGTTGTAAGTTCCAAGTGAGTCTATATTCGGCCTGTGTCATGACAGCAATGGTTTAGACATGTGATGTAGCCGTCAAATGGTTGAAAGCCACTTCAAGCATAGTTTCAAAGGAACAATGAAGAAGAAGGGGTAAGCATTGTGTAAGTATGGTGCAGGGTTATGATGAAGTGGCCAATTCATATAAAAGATTCATGCATAGCTATACATAGTATCAACATAGCATCAGAGTCAACCATTAGTTGAAATGATAAGTGACCAGTATTAAAGAGGAATAGCTCTGGGCATGTTAAATTGGCCACTAGCAAAGAAGAATAATTGTGTTTTTAATGTTGCAGTGCCATTTAGTAATAAAACTGTGTCAGCAAATACAACTCATAGAGGATGGTTTAGCCTTAGGAACAAAGCACAAAGTATGGAATGTATTGGCCTTTGAGTTTCTAGGTTATCATATTAAACAACATAATGGGATTTGCAAACGAAGGTGTTTCCTATATCAGTAACAAGGCGTGGTCTCTGTTCATGTCATGGAAGCCATTTTTTTTAAGCAAAACGACGCTCGTACTAAATCAAGAGATGTGACAGTACATATAGTATCGAATGGAAGCCGCAGCTCAGTCAAGGAGGATCGGCCTTTTCATATACAAGACATAGCATATCCAAAGTAAAAGCAATCAATCAAATAGGGAGTGGCCTTTTTCAACTAAAAATATAGTCATTTAATAAGAAGAATGGCCCTTTTAGAGGTGAGGTTGCAGGGCACCGACGATCATTCAAGATAAAGGCACGACTTCATGTTCATCGGCTAGTTCTTACTGGCACAATCCATTTCAAAATATGGCATGATAATGGAGTACAAGAAAGTAATATGATAGCACTACCCATACAAGGAAGGTTAGGCCTTTTCATTTCTAAAATGATAGCACAACATTACCATGAGAAGGCACGCTGTCTATCAAGAGACCACTCATAATCTCAACTCTAGTCTAAGGTGATCTCTAAGTGATTTAAAACGTTCTCTATTATAGAAGGGATGCAGTTCATGTTATTTCTATGAGTCACTTTAAGGATGTCTTCCACCATCACAGTGAAAGCACCAGATTCCACACAACGAATGCATAGTTCAAAGGGCACATTGCTATAAATTCTTCTCACTGGTGAAACTGAATGAAGCTACTGCAACTGTAGACAATGCTTGAGGCACTAGCATCCGAAGATTACAGGCTATTCGTAGTAAAGAAAGGTGGGCTCCGTAAGGGTGAAAAACAATTCGTATGGTGCACTCTGTGGGTTTCAGGTGTAGCAAGGTATCATAGATTGTATATACTATTTCAGCATATGGGAAAAGAGGAACTTGTATAGAGGTTGCAGCCATAAGAGGTAATCACTTCAAGAGTTTCATTAGCATTGAACAAAGTTACTGCATCAAGGGATAAGTTGTTGTATAGAGATTTAATCAGTCATAGGTATAGTATGCTAGTCTTTAAGCTCAAAGCACCGCCATCTCAAAAGATAAGATTCGGCCTTCATCAGAGGATGGTTCCAAATATAGAAAGCAACTATCAATGGTGCAGTTTCAATCATCATGATGGCACATTTTCTAAATACAAAGCATAGCCATTTATTTCAAATAGCATGGCCTCTAGAATTTTTACAGAAGCTGTTATAAAGCAAGAGCAAGTAATGAAGTGAAACTCTAGCAAATGTGGCATTGATCATAACAATGAGTACTCTGTGATTTGACGATGCTCAGTCCCTTGAGCCACACATAGCCATATTACATATCTGAAGGTGCTCAATAGGAAATAAAGTGTCACAACCGCCAGAGCTCTAACCAGAAAAAACGAAGATGCAGAATAGGGTATCAAGAAAGAAGCAGAAGATGACACATGTCAGTTGCGGAAGACAAGGGAAGCAACTCAAAATGATTCAGATGACACCACATGTTAGATGTAGAAGGAAAGGAGTTTCTCTCATAAACTAGCGGAAGCCACCATGTGGTTTAAGTACCGCAAAGGAACCAAAATGTATGTGAATGGGGCCACGTGGAGCAGCCCAAAGAAAGGAAAATAAAATGTTTCATTTCATTAAATTGCATAGATTGTGTCACGGGAGTTTAGAGAGGCTAAGTCTTATATTAAATAAGCATTTCTTGTAACATATGGTGGGTCCATTTCATAATGTCAAATACTTTATTTTAAGTTCAAGTATTAATGCCTCTCAAAAGCCACGGGAAGAAAATTCAGTTTTGAATAAAGATTAAAATTTTTATTAAAAAAGTGATGTGGGTCTAAGTTTAAAAAATGAATCTAATGGAAGATAATCCTGATGATCTTGTGATGTTTCCTATTGCTCCACAAGGTGTTTTATGCTATCTCCGGAACTAGCTGTGGTCCAGAATGATGGTGTTGCTGGGTTATGCTCTTGCCTAGGTGATTGAGGAATGTTGATGATGTGCACCACAAAGGTGTTGTTGTGCAGAGTTCAAGGAGTGTTTGGAGATGTTGTGTAGGTTCTAATGACTCATCTAGAAGAATAAGAAAAATTGTTTAATCGTTCATGAGTACCACTAAGATTGTGAAGATTGATGTGCTACAAGATTTATGTTTTCTTGCTTAAGGGTGACCTAATTCAAATTTGTTGAGAGTGCAAATGTTATTTCTTGAAGGATGATATTATGAAGAATGTTTAGGACTGAGTTAAGCATGTGTTGGGATCCACAAGGCATGTGTCTCTTTCTGGAGTAGCGTGTAGTTCATGATAGGGCTTGTCCTATGCATGTTTTACATTGTGTGATCTTTGGCCGACTTGTAAATTGAAATAGTCTTGTTGTATTGGCCAACTTGTAATGAAATCAATGTAATGTCATGTATATATTGTAAACCTAGTTGATCTAGGTGAGGTATGATTGTGAAAATGAGAATAAGAGTGTATGAAGAGAAGAATATGAAAATGATATGCATTATGATGTGCAACTGAAGGAGAAAGAGCAGAAGCAATAAGGGCTATCCTGATTCATGTTGAATATTTTTTTCTGACAGAAGGGAAGTAAAGAGAGTGTCTAATTGATCCAATCACTAGAAGAAAAGTGGAGAGGAAAAATTGCAATCATCAAAGGTGTAAGATTCATTGTTAGCGTCAGGCAATAGAAGGACTATCATACTGTAATCATTTCTGAGTTTGTTCTTAGTTCAGGGAGTAGTAGCTTCCTTGGGAGTGACTCTAAAACAAAGTCTTAAGGGAGTAGTATCTTCCTTGGGAGTGCCCCTAAAACAAAGTCTTCAGGGAGTAGTTGCTTCCTTGGATTTTAGCCCTAAAATAAAGTCAGCAGGGAGTAGTAGCTTCCTTGCGATGTAGCCCTAAAACAAAGTTGTAATTTTTGAGATTCATATATTGTGAGTTAATCCTCACTATAGTTTTTCCCCTTTTGGGGTTTTCCACATATATCTAGTGTTATGTGGTTATGTGCATTGTGTCAATCTTTTATGTTTATGTTAATGTTGTAATGCTTAAGTTTTAATCTGCTCCAGAGGATTTGAAGTTTGTTTGGATACTAATTTATCCCCCCTCTCAGTATTCTTGTGTGTTGAATAGGTGTATCTTTAGAGAAATATCCTTTCCTTAGAGAGCTTTTGATTTCTCAATTGATATTTACTTGGATCGGAGCTGATTTCAAAGGCATCATGTCACATGACTACTACGGAATTGATGAAATTGAAGTCTCAACTTCAAGAGCTATTGGCTAAAGGATTGATTAGACCCAGTGTTTCTCCTTGGGGATCCATAGTGATCTTTGTTAAAAAGGAGGATGGAATCTTGTGTCTATTTATAGACTATCATATGCTTAACAAAGCAATGACAAAGAATAAGTATCCTTTACCACATAGTGATGATCTTTTTGATTAGATGCATGGTGCATCAATGTTTTCTAAGATCAATTTGCAATCTAGATACCATCAACTAAGAATAAAAGATGAGCACATTCATAAGACAACTTTCAGAACTAGATATGGGCATTATGAGTTCATGGTTTTACCTTTTGGACTTACGAATGCTCCTACTACATTCATGAATTTGATGAACAATATCTTCTAAGATTGCTTGGATAAATTTATTCTAGTGTTTCTAGATGAAATTCTTATTTACTCTACGAATGAGGAAGAACATTTGTAACATCTCCGAATATTTTTGCAGTGGCTGAGAGAGCATAAATTGTTTGGGAAGCTTTCTAAGTGTAGTTTTTTTCAGAAAGAGATACAATACTTAGGGCATATTATATCAGTTGAAGGAATATCTATAGAACTTGCAAATATAAAGGCTATACTTGAGTGGCCTATGCCAAAGAATGTGCATGAAGTGCACAGTTTTATAGGATTAGCAGGATATTATAAGAGGTTGGTTTTGAACTTTTCTAAGATTGCAAGCCCAATCACTTCACTTCAGAGAAAAGGAAAGCATTTTGAGTAGACAACATAATGTTAAGAGGCATTTGACCAGTTGAAACAAAGGTTGACAAATGCTCCAATATTGAAAGTTCCTAATCTGGAAAGTTAATTTGTTGTCATTACCGATGCCTCAGGAGAAGGTTTGGGTGGAGGGCTAATGCAAAATGAGCAAGTGGTAGCCTACAAATCCAAGAATTTGAGAGCATATGAGAAAAATTATGCTCCTCATGATTTGGAGTTAGTCATAGTTGTGCATGCTTGGCAAGTGTGGCAACACTACTTGCTAGGAAAGCCTTTTGAGTTGAAGTTGGATCATCATGGTCTTAAGTACATATATTTTCCCAACCCCATTTGAATGCTTGACAAAGAAGATGGTTGGAATTGATATTTGACAATGATTTTGAGATAAATTATATCAAGCACAAAGAGAATCATTTGGTGGATGCTCTGATTTAGCATAGACATATCTCGTCGATGGTCTCTATTCAATCTAACTTCAATGATTTGGTTTCGCAAAATTCAACAGGTGATAAATTTTATGAGCACATTAAGCAAGCTCTCTCTGTAAGTCCTCAATATTTAAGGTATGATGGGTTCTATTTTGAACCAGATGGGCTTTTAAGATACAGAGGAAGGATGTATGTTCCACATTTGATAGAATTAAGAAACCTTGTATGGAAGGAAGTTCATTCCACACCATATTCAGGTCATCCAAGAGTGACTAAACTCTGAGCTGATGTGAAACCTCTTTATTTGTGGAAAGGAATGAAGAATGACGTTGCAAGATTTGTAGCCAATTGTATATAGTGCCAGAGGGTCAAGGCTAAGCATCAACATCCAGCAGGACTTTTGTATCCACATGATATTCCAAAGTAGAAGTGGCAGGTTATTAGCATAGATTTTGTACAAGGACTTCCAATGTCTTGAAATAGACATGATTCTATTTTAGTAGTGGTGGACGAACTCATCAAGGTAGCTTACTTTATAGGTAGAAATTTAACAGATGGAGTTCCAGTTATAGCTCAAAATTTTGTGGCAGAAGTGCTCAGATTACATGGAGTTCCTAAGAAGATTATCTCACATAGAGATGCGTGCATGACTTAAAGGTTTTGGCAAATTTTGTTTTCAACGCTAAGAACTCAACTCAATATAATATTGGCCTATCACCCTAAGACATATGGTTAGACAGAAAGGGTAAATCAAGTTCTTGAAGATTTGTTCTGAATGTATTGTATGGATTAGCAATACAAGTGGTAAGAGTATCTGGAATTTACTTATAACAAATTCTACAATTCTACAATTTTCACTCACTGATGTTTTATAAAAAAGAAGTGTCCTAAACTAATATTTTATAACTATGTTTTATTAGGGTTTTATCATATGAAACAAAAAAGGAGCAAAGTATATTCAACAATAGCAGAGGTAAGTGCTACTATAGGGTGCAGTTAATTTTCTTTTCTTTTGTGCATAATGAAATTTAATTTATTGGTTTCTTTTCACCCCTATTTTATAAAAAAAATTACGGTTCATATTTGTTTTATAACTATATTTTTAGGCTTCTGCACAAAAAAAAATAGGAGTCTTGGTAACCTACTCAAAAGGTTAGAGAAATAAACCTACTTGTGGATTCGGTCCTTGCCCAGGTAGAATTCACCATATAATAATTTAGTTAATAGGTCAACTAGTGTTTCCCAATTCCATATTGTCTATGGAAGATCTCTAAGAGGTATCATATATTTGATTAGAGAGGTATCATAAATTTGATTAAAGAGGATCAATAAAGGAGGTTCATAGGAGTTGAAGTCACGCTGCCCAGGATCTTGGCCATACTATAAAATGAGAAGCCATCACCTCATGTCTGGATCATACTCAGGGATTTCACCCTCCTCTCTACTAGGGGAGCCATTATCGTTTGGTTCAGAAATTGAATCGTCTGATAAAGAATTAGAAGACTCTACATGTGAAGCTCCACGAGAATATTGAGGAACCTTCACACATGCTTTAGTATGAACATTCTAAGGAGGGAGGAAATCGGTTTTGGTTGCTGCAAAAGTTTCATAAATAACTTTGGGTCTTGATTGTCTACAAGAACATGGGTGGGACATGTGTTTGGAAGTAAATTCTGATCCTGAAAAACAATCAAAATTATGAATATTGATATAAATATTAAAAATTTTGATTTCATTTTGTGAATTAAGATAGTATAATTAAAAATTTTAACCAAGATAATAGAGGACAATCTTAGACAATTAACAATGCACTGTATATATACCAAGAAGATTACCCAAAAGATTGACTGTATATAAAATAGAAATATAACAAGTTACATAGCCACGTGTCAATATTGTAAACCTGGGATAGGAGGATAAAAAGGATAAGAAAAATTACTTGTGGATTCAATTTCTTTTCAACCTTAGAGTTTGTCGTGCCATTTGGAACAGCTAAACTGGCATTGCCATTTGCAGCTGCTTTGGCCTGAACCCCAGTACAAAAGGAAAACAAACACATCCAAAATTCAGATTTTACAGTTAAAATTTAACACTTAAAATAGGAACAGACAATGCTAAATTCAATCATAATCACAAAATGTTGGCAAATCCTAACCTCTCTTAGCAAGTAGTTGCTAACATTAGGTGTAGCTGACAACTTTGTTACATCAGTTTCATAAAATACTTCATCCATCTTCTGTTAATGACCGTCGTCAAGATATCTATCATAAAACAAGAATCAAGAAAAATTAGAAGATATTCAGACACTACAAACACAAGGAATCTTACGCATAAAGAACTTCAACCATTATTCCGTAAAACTTCATGTGAACTTCTCACTTGGCTGGGAAAGTAAAATAAAAACTACATCCATGGATAAAACCATTCCAAGATCATATTACTTACTTAAAAAAACCACCTCTGACATTTCAAGCTACGTTTCTTGCAACACATAATATTGGAAGGGGAACACTTGTCTGCAGTACAAAGAATGCTGATTGAAATTAGTGATGGCAGGGGAGAGCAGGGGATGGATAGACTCCTGACCAGAAAACAATGCTACAGCAATAATGGACGGCAAGAATAAACATATACACACACAGAGGAGACAAAGCACGAATGACAGTAATATATATTTTATGTTTTCCTCCTTTACAATACATTCAAATTTTATTACAAACTTATACAGAGCTGCTGCTCTGTTTTCCTGTTTTGCCCCAATCTCTAGAGCTGCACACTAAATCAAATCTGGAGCTGCTGTTCAGAAACTCCGTAGCTGCCTGTGAATTACAGTTGCTGCTGTAACATTCCTTTCTTCTATATTCTCTCTATTATTCTCCTACTTCACAATCCTCTGTTGCTGTAGGCTTTCTCTTGCATTCTACTACTGTCAACTAACTTTCCCTCTCTTTTGTCTCATTCTATCCTTGCCAGAAAAATGGTGCTCAACCTCACTTCAAAATTCAAACTCATCTACCAAAAATAAATGCTGGCAGGCCAACAGTGCTGGGGCTGATTTTGGAGATCCCCAGGTCTGATGTAGGGGCAGGCTGAAGTTAATGCACTGATAGAAGATTAATTTCTTCCAACAATTAGTACAATGCAATAGAAAGTAAAAATAGAAATCAAAGAACCTTTTCTAATAGAGCATATTACGGTGCAAACGCTGGAACAACATGCACATGTTATTGATCTGTATCCTCCCAGACCTTCAATCGATCATCAATTACCATTGTAATATTGGGATGGCAAATCCCTTTATGAAAGACATTTAGTAAAGACTTTCTTAAACCTACAACACCAACATAGAAAACAGAAGCACAGAAAAAAGCAACACTTAGCATCATATGGTATTTAACAATGAGTGCAAATATTGACATCACAATCAATAGAAGTATTGTTGGCATAATAGTATATAGTATTACATTGTTAGTTTATGCATATTAAATAAATGCTAGTTTATAAGTTAGGTTTTGGGAAGTTACGAGAAGTTACTTTTCCGTAAGAAGTTATATACGGGAATAACTAAGGCTTTAAAAAGCCAATGTATTGCATTGTAAAATCATCCTGAAGACAATACTATATTATTTTATTATGGTTTAATTTTGTGTATGTTTGCTCACCATTTCTCAATATGGTATCAGAGCCAGGTTGTGCCTGTGCATTAGAATCTAGGGGAAGCATAGAGATGGTTCGATAATGGCCTGCGTGATAAAGAATCTAAAACTACCATTATAGCTGATTTATTGGTGCACTGGATAAAGGAGATGTTCAATATATATAAAGAAAAATTTTGGAGCACATTCTATGATTGCGCGCAAGAATGGACATTTGAATGAAGTCTTTAGTTGTTTTTCATGACAGTTTTTATTGATGTTTGATCTCCCATAGATATGTGATTTTGGAGATAATTTTTTTTGAGGCGTTTTGATGATATCTTATGGAATATAATTATTGCAGCAGATAGAAGGTATACGAATCTATTTCTAAATGCAGCCTCCAAGCATCCAACGATTAGAGAAGGTGGCCGATCAATATGGGGAAACTAATTAGGGTTTAAGAAAGGTGCGGTTTAGATGGTTAATTTACATACACAGTAGCAACTGTGGTTGCTTGTTTCACATTTTTGAATCAGGGAGTTGGTGTGTTTGAAGAAGGTTGATAAAGACAACTATGAAGTGAAAACCATGGATGATGAATTTATGATTGCTGGCAGCACAAACTTGTGAAAGGAAAATATTTTCTCTGTTGTGTTGAATGTAAGTGAAAGAGGCAATTCATATGGTGAGATTAAAACTGACTAAAATTTCTTAATGATACATGAGGGAAAATATTTTATGAGTTTATAGCAAACATTGAAAAGTTTTCACTTATTACCTAGAGTAATACAATTTCCTTTTGGATAAAGTTAAAAAGTTTCTAAGAAGAAATATTAAGGAGAGTAAAATGTGCAGCATTTTTTAGGTTTTGATTTGAACGCGCAGCAGTAAGTTCACATTTAAAAAAAACATTAATGCTATTTTCATTTGGAAAATTATGGTTCATAGCTATTTTTGGAACCAAATTTTTGGAAGGGAATAAAATTAAAAAAAAGATTTAAATGAAGGTTGGAGGAATTAATAGTTGGTATGAGGTGGTTATGAGTTCAAAATTTGGGAGGTATAAATTTTAAATATTATTTTGTCATTGGAGATATAAGTTTTTATTTTGGAGTAATAAGGTGGAAAACATTGGAGTTATAAGGATATAATTGTGTTTACACTATATTGTAAAAGGTGCACTTTTGGTGGAATCTGACACCTTGTTTTATCATGGCTACATCAATTGCTCTTGGATCCATTTATACTACACCTGATGAGGCCTCGAAAGACTCATCCAAGACATCAGCTGGTTAAAGTGTAATAGGGTCATATTGGAGGCAGGTGGCATCGAAGGATGGAGGATTTTCCATCATCTCAAGTTAGCTTCTCACTTTGAGATGATGCTTTGCATGAGAAGCGTTTTTGGTTTTGGTTGTTTTTCTTTTCTTTGTTGATGCTGACGGAGCTGATAAATTTGAAGAATGTATGTTTTGTGAAGATTTTGTTTTGGAGACAGGTTTGGGGTTTGGTGTTGAGCTCAATATGGATTGTTGTCCAGTGAGCTTCAAAGAGTATATGATCTTGAATTATACCCTTTCGCAGTCACTAGACAACATGGCAGAGATCTGTCGTATCTCTTAGGGTCCATTGTCGAATAATTTAAGACTCTGTGATTTGAGAGCTTGGGACTAAAGAGCTCAAGAACATAGCTCGAAGCTACGCCTTTCTGAGGGTAGACGAGATAGCATGATGGAGCCTCGCTTGGTTCAGGATTTGTTATTATGTAATCAGCTTTGTTGAGTATTTTAGCATTAAGGGGGGGTACCTGGTACTTTTGTAGGAACAATGTAATAAGGGGGGGAATGTTGGCATAATAGAATATAGTATTACATTGTTAGTTTATGCATATTAAATAAATGCTAGTTTATAAGTTAGGTTTTGGGAAGTTACGAGAAGTTACTTTCCCGTTAGAAGTTATATACGGGAATAACTAAGGCTTTAAAAAGCCAATGTATTGCATTGTAAAATCATCCTGAAGACAATACTATATTATTTTATTATGGTTTAATTTTGTGTATGTTTGCTCACCATTTCTCAATAAGTATTAGCATAGGAGAGAAAATATATTTCTATTCAGTTGCTAAAATTTGAACCTCTGAAATTGAATTTATAGATCTTCATAACATAATAAGGTGTCTTGTTTATTCGTTAGAAATGTTTACCTGGCTTAACACAAGCAACACAATCATGGAGCTTCCTAGGACTGATTAATCTTGTCTTGGAATCAAGAAGCCTCCACATCTCCAAAGCATAATTTTTTTCTAACATTGTGCAAACAAAAACCTCAAAACGCTTGTGCCAATTAGCAGTTAGATAATTTCATAAATCTTCCCAGGCTGGGCGTATCCTAACAAGGAGATTGGTATCTAAATTAAATTGTGCTATCCAGTGTCCTTGTTAGGATACTCCCATCCTGGGAAGAATTAAGAAATTATCTAATTGCTAATAGGTGCAAGCATTTTAAAGTTTTAGAGGTTCAAGTTTCAGCAACTGAATAGAATTATATTTTCTCTCCTATGATAATACTTCTATTTGTTGTGATTTCAATATTTACACTCGTTGTTAAATACCATATGATGTTAAGTGTTACTTTTTTATGTGCTTCTGTTTTATATGTTTGTATTGTAGGTTTAAGAAAGTCTTTACTAAATGTCTCGTAAAGGGATTTGCCATCCCAAGATTATCAATTATTTGATGATCAATTGAAGGTCTTGGAGGATAGAGATCAATCACATGTGCATGTTGTTCTAGCTTCTGCACCCTACAATGCTCCCTTAGCATAGGTTCTTTGATTTCTATTTTTAATTTGTGATTGCTTTGATGAACTTTCTATTGCATTGTATTGATTTTAATCAGCATTCTTTGTACTGCAGAAAAGTTTTCTCCTTCCAATATTATGTGTTGCAAGAAACGTAGCTTGCAATGTCAGAGATGGTTTTTTAAAGTAAGTAATATGTTCTTGGAATGATTTTATCTATGTATGTAATTCCTTATTTTACTTTCCTAGCCAAGCGAGAAGTTTGCATGAAGTTTTAGGGAATAATGGTTGAACTTCTTTATGTGTAAGATTCCTCGTGTTTGTAGCATCTCGATATCTTCTAATTTTTCTTGATTCTTGTTTTATGACATAGATTTTGACCAGGGTCATTTATAGAAGATGGATGAAGTATTTTATGAAACTGATGTGACAAAACAGTCAGCTACACCCGATGTTAGCAACTACTTGATAACAGAGGTCAGGATTTGCCAACATTTTGTGATTCCGATTGAGTTTAGCATTGTACGTTCCTGCTTTAAGCGTTAAGTTTTAACTATAAAATTTGAATGTTGGATGTGTTTTATTATCTTTTGTACTGGGGTTTAGGCCAAAGCAGCTGCAAATGGCAATGCCAGTTTAGCTGTTCCAAATGCCATGACAAACTCTAAGGTTGAAAAGAAATTGAATCTGCATGTAATTTTGTTTGTCTGTTTTATCCTCCTAACCCAGGTTTAGGGTATTGACACGTGGCTATGTGACTTGTTGTATTTGTATTTTATATATAGTCCATCTTTTGAGTAACCTTCTAGGTATATACTATGTATAGTGGATTGTTAATTTCCTAAGATTGTCCTATGTTATCTTGGTTAAAATTTTTAAATATACTATCTTAATTCGTAAAATGAACTAAGTTTTTCTAATATTTATATAAATATTCATAATTTTTATTGTCTTTTAGGTTCAGAATTTACTTCCAAACACATGCCCCACCCATGATCTTGTGGACAATCAAGACCCAAAGTCATTTATGCAACTTTTACAGCAAGGGAAACCGATTCCCCCCTCCTTAGAATTCTCCATACTAAACCATGTGAAGCTTCCTCAATATTCTCATGGAGCTTCACTCATAGAGTCTTCTAATTCTCTACCAGCCTATTCAATTTCAGAACCAAGCGATAATGGTTCCCCTCATAGAGAGGAGGATGAAATCCCTGAATCTGAATATGATCCAGACATGAGGCGATGATTTCTGATTTTACAGCATGGCCAAGATCCTGTGCAGCGTGACTTCAACTCCTATGAACCTTCTTTATTGAGGTCTGTGGTTCAAAGTAATCTACCACCTAATCAAATTCTTGTTGAATTTGTGGGAGCACGAAAGATGTGTCTGTAGATTCTAAAAACATCACATGGAAGCACTCTTGATTATGAATCTCAATCATTTGATGCATATCATCTGAGGAACAATTCTTTTTGTTCCGGCCTTGAAAATTCTTTGCCCCCAAAGAAGAATACCCGCAGATTCAAGAGATCACTACATAAAATGGTGTGTAATCACATGAGGCATTTATCTTAATGAATGCATTTTAGAATGGAGAGTTTTGTCTTTTGTGCATTGCAGATTTTGTTGAGTTGGATTCTCTATTAAAATATCATTTTGATAGCATGTTATTGTTCTAGTGGACATGAATTGACATTATAACTATTCCTGTAACATCCTGCCCCGCGAACCCTAAAGGGTGAGGGCCAAAAGAGGACAAGATAAATTTTTTTTGAATAACAAGTGATAACATACACACAAAACGGTTGCCGATATGATATGTCAACAACATTCATGGCCAAGTATGGCCGAATGCACAACCCACGGGAGAGGACTAAATCACTCTCCAGAGAAACATAAATAAATTACATTCATTTTAAACACCAATTCAAATACTCCTAATTCCATTTCCAAATATAAATATGAATCCATAAACACCATAGTACAAGTGGATCCGATACCCACACCAGAATCCATAAACTAAATAGGAAACATCTCATTTCTTCTCATTAACTTGCATAATTACATTTTATCTCTTAAGAGATTACAAAATTACATAAAGGAATAAACAAGCACAATGGCATAACCATGAAAGATACAATAACTGACTGGGTACATGACTGATAAAGTAACAGAAAGAAAGAGAACATCTGCAAGCTGGTGCTCTGATAACCTGTTCGCTGATCCCCAATGGTGGTGGCAACACCTCCCAACCATGTGAACTCATAAGAGACCACCCAACCGTGCTCGGAGGTAGTCACAAGGCCCAATCACAAGCAGACAAATAGTGGGGAAAGAAAACTCAGAACCTCAACCACACAAGGGAGACCTCAAGGTCACATAATTCACAAGAACACATCAAGCACGGAGCAGACATGACACACAATGCATAAAGCCAATGTCATAACATAGAGATGAGCAAACCCAGTAAGGTTTAAACCTCGGATAGGCCACCGTAATCATTACAACTGATTTTAGGCTAGAAACATAGATTTGATCTCATTGAGTACTATAAAAATTAACCCGCAATGATATGTTTCAAGGTGGACAAAACAAGGTCTTAGACTATGGCGCAGCTCACCTAGAGGAAAAACATACTCATAGATACAAGCCACTAACCTTCTAAAAAAAGAACAAAATATTGTCTTCCCTCAAAAGAGTATCAGTCCTCTTCAACAACACCACCGAAATGGAAGGGAAAATAAAACAGCTTTGGTGTACTTAGAGGTATCCAACTACCTCGTGGGTAGCATGTGGTTTTTATATTGCACATAATTATCTTATATATCTTCTTCCAGCCAATCCCTTGGAAATATTTTTAAGGTGGCTGAATTTCTTTCTTGATGAGTGAGGGTTTACTAGGTCTTTACACTGAGAATAAAAAGGTAGGAAGATAAATGCTTCATTACCCAAGATGAAACAAAGACGGAGGTAACATAATCAACATAAAGGCCTCAAATGACCATCCACAATATTAACATCCATACAACATAACAAAACATAACAACAACCCTGCCCACATCCTCTCTGCCTGTGCCAAAATGGCAGCATAGAGAAGGCATGTAAACTATTTGATAGAATGCCTTAGAATGATGTCATCTCATGGGGAGCAATAATTTTAGGATTCACACAAAATGGATTTGTTAAAAAGGCCTTAGAAACTTTTAAGCAAATGCCACTAGCTGATGTAAGGTCAAATACCATAGTCATGGTCAGCATCCTCCTTTCTTGTCCAAAATGGGAGCTTTTGGAAGAGGTTAAGGACACCCAGCAAAGTATAACAGGAGGGGATTATTTGTCAGATGTTGTAGCCACAAGTACATTGGTATACATGTATGCAAAAAGTGGAAGCATAGACAAGGAATGTAACTGCTGGGCTGAATGCCTTAGACTGATGTCCTCTCAAGGAATGTAATGATTACAGGATATTAACAGAATGAGTCTTTTGAAAAGGCTTTAGAAACTTTCTGGAAAATGTGATTAGCAGGGGTAATGTCAGGCTTCACAGCCGCTGCCGCATCAGTCATACTGACATCTGTGCATGCATTGGAAAACCTAGATGTTTATTATATCACACGGGATACAACTTATTCCATGAAGTTAACAGTTTAAGTTATTCCTTCTCACCTCAAACTTGACTAAAATCCATATCACAGAAGCCCAATCATCTAGATATTTCACACAAAAGTGGGATTAGAATATAGTTTCCATCAATATTTTAACATCCCAGAGGGATAGGACAAACCCTCTTGCTAAGTAGCAAAGGTAAGACTGGTGGATTAGTTTATGGTGCTAGAACGATTCTCCATACAATTAGGTAGATCGCCTACAGCAACCACATTATTACTTCTAAAATTATTTCTCTACAGTCTAAAATTGATATGAGCCCTTTAAAATTTCATATAAGGTCTACTGCATATGCCATCGGCCACCAAGTAAAGCTTAAAAGTTTGTTTTCTGAGATAGTTTCT
The DNA here is from genome assembly GCA_027924645.1 of Cunninghamia lanceolata. NCBI lineage: Eukaryota > Viridiplantae > Streptophyta > Pinopsida > Cupressales > Cupressaceae > Cunninghamia > Cunninghamia lanceolata. The sequence goes on from BSBN01001048.1 coordinate 15,588,328, forward strand.
ACATGTTTGCCATTTTGAAATAGTTTATTCATGAGATATTTTCACTAGCAATAAATCAACCAACTTGAAGGCCCTTGTAGCAGCTGTCAATCCTTAACCAAAAGGGATATCTTTGCACAAGGATCTGTTTCTCTCTGCAGCAAACTGGGATAAACCAAAATGCGAACTGTTTGGTCTGAGATCTCCTAAAAATGTGTGTTAATGCCATTCCCCACACTCTACCTTTTTCTTCCTTCCTGCATTACCGAACTCTCCCACCATATTTAAGAGCCATCATATGTTATATGGGAGGCTTGTTACACCGCTATTCACTTCTTCTGGCATATCAAAATGGTTTATTTGGTCCATGGAAGGATTTGGTCTGCTCATTAAAATGGAATCCCATCTATGGTAAATGCTTCTATTGCTTGTGCTCTCCACAACACTAGAAAGTCTGATAACCTGGCATCTCTGGTTTGTGATTGCTCTTTTTCTTTCTTCCTCTTCTCTTGAGAGCTTACATTTTTAAACCAATAGGAAACATTTTTGACTTCCGCTCTACCATATTCTTGTAGCTGAATAGTAAGCTCAGCTATGCAGGCATAAGATGGTTTTCTGGTTTCTGTTGCCAACACAGACTCTAATATTTGCTTTTGTTTGGTGTTTGGCCGCCATCTTGTCGACACATTTGTCCTGCATGTAAAATCAAATTGATTTGTAGAAGCGATGCATAAATAGCTAACAAGACCCTTTTTTGAAAAATTGTATTACTATTTGCCTATGAATGAAAGGTTGGTTTTTGGTCATTTGTGAATCACCCACATACAAGGAAGCACTTCTATAAGGGGGGCCGTGGTTCTAGGATAGCCTAGTTTTTTGGTTATTTGTGGATCATCCATGAATAGGGAAGCGCTCCTTGATAAGGGCTCATAGTTCTAGGATAAGGTTTTCCTGGATATGAAATCTAAGGCTTCTTTCTATATTAAACTTTTGCTATCTAGATTTTAATCTTCTCACTTATGTTTGGTTAGCTTCTGTAACCTTTCTCTCCAGTTTTGGATTGATGTTCATCTTTTTCCTTCTATATTATTGGTAGATCCGTTCCCCTAGACCACACATCATTGTATCCCCTATGTGCAGAGCGTCTCCTCTCAATACTTAATGCTTTGATGGATGTCCATACCCTGCAATTGTCTGACTCCAAACATTATTGGACCGTGTAGAAGGGATGCCATGCCTTCTTAATGGTGTGGCAAGTTACCTTCCTTCCTCAAGTCATCCCAGCTATTAATTTGTTTACCTAACAGCCAAGATATTTCTCGTAGTGCATTCAACTCATAACAAATCTAACCTGTCTTTATTACCCGAGTGGACTCCTCTAACTGACACCAAAAAGTGAATATGGGAGTTGTTACATCCTACTCCCTAGGACTAGGCTTACTCCTAGAAGCCTGCAAATGCTAAGATGCAGCCTAAGCACACACTAGTCCATGAAACTTGATATAGTATAAAATCAAGTTATCACATGCACAAATACATGCAATCAGTCCTAGAACATGGGTAAGGAATAGGCAAGGCACTTATTCCTACAAAATATGCATTAGCATAAAACAATTTTCTCCAATCAAAATAAAGAATGATGCCAAGGAAACCACATCCAACAATCAACGGAAACCAAGTAGAAAAGCTTCAACTACTGCACTGGAAAACTGCACATGACCATAAGGGCACTCTAGAAATTACTGTTAGGTAACGAGATGATAAGACAACAACACGGGAACACTGCACTAGTAGGGTATAGTGGCTAGGGTAGGGAATAGGGCCTATGAGTCCAAGCAGGGTCGATACCCAATACCTGCATGTGTGGTCTAGGGGAATAGGTCTGCCAATAATATAGAAGGAAAAAGATGAACATCACTCCAAAACTAGAGAGAAAGGTTACAGAAGCTAACCAAACATAAGTGAGAAGATTAAAATCTGGATAGAAAAAGTTTAATATAGAAAGAAGCCTTAGATTTCATATCCAGGAAAACCTTATCCTAGAATTATGGGCCCTTATCAAGGAGCGCTTCCCTATTCATGGATGATCCACAAATAACCAAAAACCAGGCTATCCCAGAACCACGGCCCCCCCTACAGAAGTGGTTCCTTGTATGTGGGTGATTCACAAATGACCAAAAACCAACCTTTTGTGCATAGGCAAATAGCAATACCATTTTTCAAAAAAGGGTCTCGTTAGCTGTTTATACATCGCTTCTACAGATCATTTCGATTTTACATGCAGGGCAAATGTGTCAACAAGATGGCGGCCAAAAGCCAAACAAAAGCAAATATTAGAGTCTGTGTTGGCAACGGAAACCAGAAAACCATCTTATGCCCGCATAGCTGAGCTTACTGTTCAGCTACAAGAATATGGTAGAGCGGAAGTCAAAAATGTTGCCTATTGATTTAAAAATGTAAGCTCTCGAGAGAAGAGGAAGAAAGAAAAAGAGCGATCACAAACCAAAGATTCTAGGCTTATCAGACTTTCTAGTGTTGTGGAGAGCACAAGCAGTAGAAGCGTTTTCCATAGATGGGTTTCCATTTTCATGAGCAGACCAAATCCTTCCATGGACCAAATAAACCATTTTGATATGCCGGAAGAAGTGAATAGCGGTGTAACAACCCTCCCTTATAACATATGGCTTCGCTAATGTAGGAAGGAAGAAAAAGGCAGAGTGTGGGGAATGGCGTTAACACGCATTTTCAGGAGATCTCAGACCAAACAGTTCACATTTTGGTTTATCTCAGTTTGCTGCAGAGAGAAACGGATCCTTGTGCGGAGATATCCCTTTTGGCCAAGGGTGGACAGCTGCTGCAAGGGCCTTCAGGTTGGTTGATTTATTGCTAGTGAAAATATCTCATGAATAAACTGTTTCAAAATGGTAAACATGTAGAAACTGTCTCAGAAAACAAACTTTTAATTTTTAATTGGTGGCCGACGGTATATCCAGTAGACCTTATATGAAATTTTGAAGGGCTGATATCAATTTTAGACTGTAGAGAAATAATTTTAGAAGTAATAATGTGGTTGCTGTAGGTGATCTACCTGATTGTATAGAGAATCATTCTAGCACGGTAAACTAATCCACCAGTCTTACATTTGCTACTTCGCAAGAGGGTTTGTCCTATCCCTCTGGGATGTTAAAATATTGAAGGAAACTATATTCTAATCCCACTTTCGTGTGAAATATCTAGATGATTGGGCTTCTGTGATACGGATTTTAATCAAGTTTGAGGTGACAAGGAATAACTTAAACTGTTAACTTCATGGATTAAGTTGTATCCCGTGTGATATAATAAACATCTAGGTTTTCCAGTGCATGCACAGATGTCAGTATGACTGATGCGGCAGCGGCTGTGAAGCCTGACATTACCCCTGCTAATCACATTTTCCAGAAAGTTTCTAAAGCCTTTTCAAAAGACTCATTCTGTTAATATCCTGTAATCATTACATTCCTTGAGAGGACATCAGTCTGAGGCATTCAGCCCAGCAGTTATGTGCCTTGTCTATGCTTCCACTTTTTGTGTAAATGTATACCAATGTACTTGCAGCTACAACATCTGACAAATAATTCCCTTCTTTTATACTTTGCTGGGTGTCCTTAACCTCTTCCAAAAGCTCCCATTTTGGACAAGAAAGGAGGATGCTGACCGTGGCTGTGGTATTTGACCTTGCATCAGCCAGTGGTATTTGCTTAAAAGTTTCTAAGGCTTTTTTAACAAATCCATTTTTTGTGAATCCTGAAATCAGTGCGCCCCATGAGATGACATCATTCTAAGGCATTCTATCAAACAGTTGACGTGCCTTCTCTATGCTACCATTTTGGCACAGGCAGAGAGGATGTGGGCAGGGTTGTTGCTATGTTTTGTTAAGTTGTATGGATGTTAAGATTGTGGATGGTCATTTAAGGCCTTTATGTTAATTATGGTACCTCCGTCTTTGTTTCATCTTGGGTTCTGAAGCATTTATCTTCCTACCTTTTTAGTCTCAGTGTAAGGACCTAATAAACCCTCACTCATCAAGAAAGAAATTCAGCCACCTTAAAAATATTTGCAAGGGACTGGCTGGAAGAAGATATATAAGATAATTATGTGCAATATAGAAACCACATGCTACCCACAAGGCAGTTGGATACCTCTAAGTACACTAAAGCTAATTTATTTTCCCTTCCATTCCGGTGGTGTTGTTGAAGAGGACTGATACTCTTTTGAGGGAAGACAATATTTTGTTCTTTCTTTAGAAGGTTAGTGGCTTGTATATATGAGTATGTTTTTCTAATATTGTACAAATAGAAACTTCAAAATCCTTGCGCCCATTAGCAATTAGATAATTTCTTAATTCTTCCCAGGGCTTATCGTAACAAGGACAGTGGCATCTAAATTAAATTATGCTATCATAGTGTCCTTGTTAGGATAAATCCATGTTGGGAGGAATTAAGAAATTATGTAATTGCTAATGGGCGCAAGCATTTTGAGGTTTCTATTTGTACAATATTAGAAAAAGATTATGATTTGGAGATGTGGAGGCTTCTTGATCCTGAGACAAGCTTAATCAGTCCTAGGGAGCTCCGTGATCATGTTGTTTGTGTCAAGCTAGGTAAACATTTCTAACCAATAAACAAGACACCTTATTATGTTATGAAGATCTTTGAATTCAATTTCAGAGGTTCAAGTTTCAGCAACTGAATAGAATTATATTTGCGTATGATAATACTTCTATTGCTTGTGATTTCAATATTTACTCTCATTGTTAAATACCATATGATGTTAAGTGTTGTTTTTTTTATGTGCTTCTGTTTTATATGTTTGTGATTTCAATATTTACTCTCATTATTAAATACCATATGATGTTAAGTGTTGCTTTTTTATGTACTTCTGTTTTATATGATTGTATTGTAGGTTTAAGAAAGTCTTTACTAAATGTCTTTCGTAAATCCCAAGATGACAAGGTAATTGATGATCAATTGAAGGTCTTGGACGATACAGAACAATCACATGTTCATGTTGTTCCAGTTTTTGCACCCTACTATAATCCCTTAGCATAGGTTCTTTGATTTCTATTTTTTAATTTGTGATTGCTTTGATAAACTTTCTATTGCATTGTATTTATTTCAATCAGCATTCTTTGTACTGCAGACAAGTATTCCCCTTCCCCTTCCAATATTATGTGTTGCAAGCAACGTAGCTTGACATGTCAGAGATGGTTTTTTAAAGTAAGTAATATGATCTTGGAATGATTTTATCTATGTATGTAATTCCTTATTTTACCTTCCCAGCCAAGTGAGAAGTTCACATGAAGTTTTAGAGAATAATGGTTGAACTTCTTTATGTGTAAGATTCCTTGTGTTTGTACCGTTTGGATATCTTCTATTTTTTCTTGATTCTTGTTTTATGACAGATTTTGACGAGGGTCATTTATAGAAGATGGATGAAGTATTTTATGAAACTGATGTAACAAAACAGTCAGCTACACCCGATGTTAGCAACTACTTGATAATAGAGGTCAGGATTTGCCATTTTGTGATTCGCATTGAGTTTAGCATTGTACGTTCCTCCTTTAAGCGTTAAGTTTTAACTGTAAAATTTGAATGTTGAAAGTGTTTTTTTCTCTTTTGTACTGGGGTTCAGGCCAAAGCAGCTGCAAATGGCAATGCCAGTTTAGCTGTTCCAAATGCCATGACAAACTCTAAGGATGACAAACTCTAAGGTTGAAAAGAAATTGATTCTGCAAGTTTTTGGTCCGTTTTATCCTCCTATCCCAGGTTTACAATATTGACACGTGGCTATGTGACTTGTTATATTTATATTTTATATATAGTCCATCTTTTGGGTAATCTTCTTGGTATATACTATATACAGTGGATTGTTAATTGTCTAAGCTTGTCCTCTGGTATCTTGGTTCAAATTTTTAATTATACTATTTTAATTCACAAAATAAAATCAAATTTTTTAATATTTATATCAATATTCATAATTTTGATTGTTTTCGAGATTAGAATTTACTTACAAACACATGCTCCACCCATGTTCTTGTGGACAATCAAGACCCAAAGACATTTATGAAACTTTTGCAGCAAGCAAAACCAATTTTCTCCCTCATTAAAATTCTCCATACTCAACCATGTGAAGCTTCCCCAATATTCTCATGGAGCTTCTCTTGTAGAGTCTTCTAATTCTTTACCAGCCAGTTCAATTTCAGAACCAAGCGATAATGGTTCCCCTTGTAGAGAGGAGGATGAAATCCCTGAATCTGAATATGATCTAAACATGAAGTGACAGCTTCTGATTTTACGGCATGGCCAAGATCCTAGGCAGCGTGACTTCAACTCCTATGAACCTCCTTTATTGAGGTCTATGGCACAAAGTAATCTACCACCTAATCAAATTCTTGTGGAATTTGAGGGAGCATGGAAGATGTGTCCGTAAATTCTGAAAACATCACATGGTAGCACTCTCGATTCTGAATCTCAATAATTTGATGCATGTCATTTGACGAACAAATCTTTTTGTTCCGGCCTTGAAAATTCTTTGCCCCCAAAGAAGAATATCCGCAGATTCAAGAGATCACTACCTAAAAAGGTGTAATCACATTAGGCATTTTTATTAATGAATGCATTTCAAAATGGAGATTTTTGTCTTTTGTGCATTGCAGATGTTGTTGAGTTGGATTCTCTGTTAAAATATCATTTTGATAGCATGTTAGTGTTCCAGTGGGAATGAATTGACATTATAACTATTCCATTTTGACATACGTTCTTATGATGAGATTCATGGCAGGTTTTTTGTGGGGATTATAAACTCAAGAATGGGTACATGCAATGTGACTATTCTTCGCTCTTAGGTATTCTTTTTCCACGAGACATTTAATGTCTGTTAGAGGAAGCAATAGCTAGTTACTGTTAGAGGAAGCAATACCTAGTTACTGACCCTTGTGTGGATTGAAAAAAATTGATGCAGCATGGACCTTGACATGGTTTTTTTGGTAACCATGAATTTGCCTTTGTAGATAACTGTATGCGTTTTGCTTTCCCCAAGGACACCCGAATTTAATTGGTTGCAGGCAGGTTTTAATCAGTTTTAAAGTAAATGTGATGGAATTGTCATAAAGTTATAATATTTAAATATTAATTAATCAATAATGACTTTTAATGTAGAAACCCTAAGTCCCACGTGCATAAATATTGGGATAACTGAAATATTTTATTAGTAAGAAACATACCGAACAATCCAACATTTAAATAATAACTAATAAAAGCCATTAAAACCTTATAAATAAGAAAGAACTTCCTGAGTGACTGAATTTTTCTGTCAAACATATTGTATGGGACAATGTAATGCCCTCCAAATCCTGTTTATTGCACTCCAGACTCGTTGGAACAAATGAAAAGGTTTGTTGCTTTGACAATTGAGCAACATATATAGAAATGTGAAAGTTGAGTAATTTCTCTATGCTGGGGTTCTACAAATCGATGTTTTGTGATTGGGGTGTTTTCAGATGTATTCCGCACCCATTAAGTTTCTTAGAATATTAAGAGAAAAAAATCTTTTGCATATTACTTGCATAGAAAGAGAGATTAACATTTCAAGTGACATTAAATTTAATTATATGCTTGCAGAAGCTTTAATTTTTTTTAAATGGAAAGTAGTTTTGAAAAAAGTGACATCATTGTTTGTTTTTTTGGGTAGTATAGTCTAGAAATATAATGGTTAAAAATTTGAAAATAAATACTTAAAATTTATATGTTATTTTATAATTATATATTATTACAGTTTTATCATATCCAATAAAAAGAAGCCAAGTAAATTGGACAAGTGCAAAAGTTATTGGAAGGGATAGATTCTACTATACTGTCATCAATTTTATTTTCTTTTATTTTTTCCAGTCTATTTTATAAATTCTACTATAGAGTCATCAATTTTGTTTTCTTTTGTTTTCTCCAAAATGAAATTTAATTTATTTCTTTTTCACTCATTGTTGTTTCATATGAATATTTTATAACTATATTTTATTAAGATTTAATTTTGTTTTCTTCACAATCAAATTAAATTTCTTGGGTTTTTTCTTTTAGTATGTTGTTTCATTTACCGTACAAGCTATTTTAATGAAACTACTTTGTGTTAGTTGTTTAGATATATTTTAAAAACAATAAAGTCTTAATGTATATTAAGAATGAAAAGGTTAATTAATAAAACTCTAGGCAAATATGAAATAAAAATTAAAACCTTAGAAGTAATATAATTATATTTTATAGATTTTACTATACAGTCATCAATTTTATTAGTACCTGCCTTCGGCAGTACTATTGCAATGGGTTCTACACATTTTATTTTATAAAATTAGATTATTTTTGGGATTTCAATTTTATTTACTAAAAAGTTAAAAAATCTACAATATCATGAAAAATATTTTGCATGTTATTACATTTTTTATTTTATTCTTCAAACATACAATATTTTAATGCATTTTAAATTATCATAGTATTAATATTATTGCATTTTAATTTTTTAAATAGACATTTCAAATCTCTATACACTCAACTAGGGCCAAGTCTCTCCACATAATACAAATATGCAGGCTTTGTAAAGTTTAGTTTAATAGTTAAAGGAAATATTTTGTGTTATTTAATAGGCTTTGTAAAGTTTAGTTTTATAGCTAAGTAAATATTTTAGTGCTATTTTATTTTTACTAAATTAAATTATTTTTGAGATTTCAATGTTATTTACCGAAAGCATTTCAAACAATTCTTATAAATTTAGTTCTGTAAATATAATAGTTACAAATTTGAAATGATAAACAATTCTTTATCTTTAGAAAAAATTATTACTAAACACACTATTAGATTAATTAAAATAATTAAATGTTCTCTAAAAGTACTTACTATTATTACTTAAACAAAAAGTTAAGTGACTATGATAAAATAATGTAGTGATCTAAATATGAAGATGTTTTTGTTATTATATTGTGTAATTATTCTTCAAACTTACAATATTTTAATGCATTTTAAATTGTAATAGTATTCAATATTATTACATTTTAATATCTTAGGCAAATATTTCGAATCTCTCCACACCCAACTAGGATTAGGATTCTACATATTTTATTTTATGAATTAGATTATTTTTGAGATTTCAATTTTATTTACTCAAGAGTCATAAAATCTAGGATTTCAATTTTATTTAGTCAAAAGTTAAAAATTCAGAGTATCACAAAAAATATTTCTCCATTATAAAAGTTTTAGTATTATTACATTTTAAGAAAATATTTGTGTTATTTAATAGGCTTTATAAAGTTTAGTTTTATAGTTAAGGAAATATTTTAGTCCTATTTTATTTTTACCAAATTAAATTATTTTTGAGACTTCAATTTTATTTACCAAAAACATTTCAACACTCTTCAAAAATTATTTTTTCAATTATTGGAATGCAATTTTTCTTTACAACCAATACCTAATCAACAAAAAAAAGTTAGGATTTAACTTCACAATCAAATTTAATTTCTTGGTTTTTTTTCTTTTAATATGTTGTTTTATTAGTACATGCCTTCAACTAGTACTATTGCAATGAGTTCACACTTATCAAGTTATTAATCTATTGATTGTAAACCAATCAAAAGACAGGATTATTTTTCTTGTTAGGCAAATTTTATTTAAATTTGTACTTTTCCTATGTCAACATGATAAATTTTTAACAAAAAATTATTGAAAAATGATTTATCTGTATTGTCATTCGCTGAAAAAACTATGCATTGTCGGAGAGTACAACAAGGAGAGAATTTTAGTTTGAGGGGAGGATGTGGAAAGTAAGCAAATTATAAACACAAATTTTGTCTCCCACTAGTTAAGTCATGCCTAAATGGATGGCGATAAATATGAGAGGAAAGAATCATCAGTTTTTATGAATTTAATTTTTTACTTTTTGTCAAAAGGATAAAGTTATAATATTAATAATACTATTACAAATAGAGGGTTATACATGTTTCATTTTATGAAATTAGATTATTTTTGGGATTTCAATTTTATTTACTCAAGAGTTAAAAATCTAGTATTTCAATTTTATTTACTAAAAAGTTAAAAATCTACAGTATCATGAAAAATATTTCACCATGTTATTACATTTTTTTATTTTATTCTTCAAACATACAATATTTTAAATCTCTATACACTCAACTAGGGCTAGAGTTCACATAAATTTTTTCTTATAAATTTAGTTTTGGAAATATAATAATTGCAAATTTGAAATGATAAACAATTATTTATCTTTACAAAAAATTATTACTAAACCACAATATTAGATTAATTAAAATAATTAAAATTATGTTCTCTAAAAGTACTTATGTAACATCCTACTACGTAACCCCGAAGGGTAAGCGCCAAAAGGGGACAAGATAATTTTTTTTTGACATAAGTAAACAACATACATAGGTTTAGCTGTCAATTTGATAGATTGATACCATTTATTTTAAACACCAAAGCAAATGTTCCTAATCCCATCTGATAAAAAACATAAATCCATAAGCCAGCGAAGATGGTGTAAAAAAGGAAGTCCACAAATTCTCGGGGAGCGAACTGGACAAACATTGTAGAATTCAGAGCAAGTGAACAAATCGAGCTTGACCTCTCCAAGGAAGTGGAACAAGATATGGATAACCTTCACAAATTCACAGTAATTGGCAAAAGGCTAGGGAAAAATTTCGCAAGAAAGACAGTCATAGATTGGATTATGGATAATTGGAAATGGCCGGGCTCCATAAAATTTCTCCCTAGATGTTTTTAATGGTTCTTTTTTGAAGCCAGGAAGAACGGGATCTCATTTTGTCCTTCACCCAATGGGAAATCGAAGGCACCCCCCTTTTTCTTCAAGAGTGGACTCCGCTGTTCGACCCTTGCAAGGCAAATCACTACTCTTCTCCCAGATGGATCCAAATGTACAACCTTCTATTTGAATGCTGGTCCAAGGCGTGCCTAAAGAAAATTGGTAAGTCGATTGGTATGCTGATTGAATTAGATGAAGAAATCATGAAAGTAGATTCCTATCTCTATGCAAGGTTAAAGCTGGTGGTAATTAAAACCCTTCCAAATTCCATTAAAATCACTACAGAACAAGGCATGTGTACAGTCAATATTGATCAGGAGGATGTTAGATTCTTCTGTCTTAACTATGGTCGGAGAGATCACCCTATGGCTAGTTGCCCTAGGGAAGTCCATTGGACTTGGAAAGAAAAGAGATGAGCTTTGACACTAGAAATGGATAATAGCATCCCTGCGAAACCTATCTTGGAGGCTTCTCCCTCTATGCCCCCCTGGAAGATGCATCTCCTAAGTTTGGTCCTTCATCTGACTCCATCTCAAGGGTCCCAGAAATGGCCCAAGATCCACCAGAAGTAGCAAAGGAAGTGCCACCTCAGGATACTGTCAGGGATAACCTAGGATCTACAAATGCTAAGGACTTCAGAGAGGAGGGAAAGGAGTCTGAGTGGACAGAGTGCAAATCCATGGATGAGGATGAATTCAGAGAAGCCAAGGCAAGGTTCATCAGCCAAGAAGTGGTTAAAATTTTGAAACCTAATCTAAATGTCAAAAAAGGGAAAAAGGGTAGGAAAATGAAAAAAATTTGAAGAGAGGAGGAGGTATCCAAAGGTGGGCAAGCCACCTTGAAAAATTTCATAAATAGGACCAAGGGAGGGGCTGTCTCCCTTGGGACCCAATGAATATATTTAGCTGAAATGTCAGGGGCCTCAATGCCCCTAACAAGCGATGCTTGATGAAGCGTCATCTTCAAGTGGTGGATGCCAACATAGTTATCATCCAAGAAACCAAACTATCAGCAAAGGAAGGAGAAAACTTCTATAATTTCTGTAAAGGATGGGAAGGTGTCTCTAGACCATCCTTAGGTGCGTCCGGAAGACTCTGTGCACTTTGGAAAAGTAGGACTACGGATATCAAAATCTTGGCCGAGTCAGACAACTGGATGGCTATGACTGTACAAGATACACAAACTCATCTACATTTCTTACTTTGGAATGTTTATGCGCTAACTAAAACACAAGAGAAATTGGAAGTTTGGAATTCAATTTCAGAGCTAATTCGCCACCACAAAAATGACCTGCTGATCTTAGGGGGAGATTTCAACACAATCTTGTCCAATGCTGAGAAAAAGGGTGGGTCTTGTCAGATTAGTCAAATCTAGGAAGATTTCAAATGCTTTGTAGAAGACTCTGACCTAATAGATATTGTTCCTAAAAATGGAGAATTTACATGGACCAATAGGCGTAAAGGTTTTACTAATATAGTGGAAAGGTTGGACAGGTTTTTGTTTTTAGCAAATTGGACCGAGCTTCCTATTGCAATTGACTCGCATATTCTTCCAATCTCTGGGTCTGACCACTTTTCAATTTTGGCTGTTATAAGAGAAGATAAACCATCGGCTAGAAGCCCGTTCAAATTTGAAAAGATGTGGCTAAGAGATGGTTCCCTTAGGGATCTAATAAAAAAGTGGTAGTCAAATATAGAGGTTTAGAAAGGTTCAAAGATGTTCATTATTGAAAAAAAATTGAAAGCAATCAAAGAGCACTTGAAAGCATGGAATGAAGGAACCTTTTAAAACATTTTCAGAGAAAAGCAACAGATAGAGGCTGAAATGGAACTATTAAATCAAGAGGGTTTGAAAAATGGCATAACCAACTTTGAATTTGAAAAGGAGTAAGAGCTCATGAAGATCCATCAGGAGCTCCTTTCCAGAGAGGAGATTTTTTGGAGATCTAAGTCACGAGAAACTTGGGTAGCTGAAGGCGATCTAAACACCAAGTTCTTTCACAACACTGCAAAGCGAAGACACAGCCACAACCAAATCTATATGTTACATTGAAGATGGCATAGAGGTTTCAGATGAAGGGCTCATTCAAAAGGAAGTAGTTACTTACTTTCACAATCTACTAGCCTCCGTGGAAGCCTCTTCCATATACAAACAACAATTCTACTTGGACTTCATCCCAAAATTGATCACTAGGGAACAAAATGAATTTCTTCTGGGGCCCTTCACCAAGGAGGAGGTGAAGGTCATGGTCTTCCAAATGGCACCTAATAAATCTCCCAGACTGGATGGTTTTCCTACAAGATTCTTCCAGGAATTTTGGAACCTTTTGGAAAATGACATTTGGAAGGCTGTTGAAGATTTGAGGAAATCTAGGAAGATGATTAAGGATATCAATAACACTTTCATCACCCTAATTCCTAAAAAAGTAGAGTCCACGTCCCTGAAGGATTTTCAGACCATCTCCCTTTGCAACACCATCTATAAATTGGTATCGAAAGCAATGGCTAACAGGTTTAAAGGTATTCTCCCATGCATCATCTTTGAGGAGCAGAGCAGCTTTATGCTGGGTAGGAATATAATTGATAGCATTATCTCAGCTCATGAGACTTTACATTCCATTACTTTGTCAAATCAAAGTTGCATGAGTCTAAAATTAGACATAAGCAAGGCTTATGATCATGTTAATTGGAGATTTCTACTGAAGATTATGGAGAAATTTGGGTTTGACAAAAGCTGGATTGAATGGGCCTACTAGTGCATCTCTTTGGTTCATTGCTCCATTTTAGTCAATGGTTCGCCCTGTGGGTTCTTTGAACCCATGTAGGGACTCAGGCAAGGTGACCCCCTATCACCTTTCCTCTGTCATTATGGCAGAGGCCCTAGGCAGGAGCATCCAACATTTGGCAAACTCTGGAAGATGGAAGGGTGTTAAGATTGTAGACAACTTCCCCTTGGTCACTCACCAACAATTTGCAGATGACACACTTCTTTTCGCATCCTCTCAAACAAACTTAGCTGTAGAAATTTCCTCACTTCTACAACTTTATGAGGAAGCCTTGGGATAGGAAATTAATCATTAAAAGTCAAGTATCTTTTTCTTTAACACAGGTATGAGAGCGCAAAAGCAGATTTTGTCCATCCTCAAATTTAGGAAGGCAGATATCCCAAGAAAGTACCTCAGAGTTCCTCTATTCAAAGGTGCAATCCACACCTCTTTGTGGGATGATACTATCCTAAAATGTAGAACTATGGCATCCTCCTGGCAAGGGAAATGGCTCTCATTTTTAGGGAAAATCCAGATGATTAAAGTAGTTCTCTTAATAATCCCTATCTATTAGATGAGCTGTAATCAGATGACCAAGAAAGCTTGCACCTCGCTGGAGGTAGTCTTCAAGAAATTCCTCTGGGAAGGAGCCAATGATATAAAGAGGATTCCTCTTATTGGTTGGCAAGTGGCATGCAAAAGTAAAGGGGATGGAGGCGCAGGGTTTCGAAGCATGGAAAAACAAAATATAGCCTTGGGAGCTAAACTAATTTGGATGATGTTTAAAGACCCAACAGCGAGATGGTGTCAAATTCTAAGGAAAAAATACCTTGACTTAGATGATTCTCTATGTATCCTAATGATGCCCAATTCCCCAAGAGGTTTGCATATTTGGAATTTTATGCAACAGTGTAGATGGCTCATAATAGACCACATCTCTTAGTTTGTCCACAATGGTTCCTAGGCCAATTTTTGGGAAGACTCCTTGAAAGGACTGCCTCCGCTGGTAGAGCTCACAGGACTGAGGGATCACTAGAGAGAATTATTCTCAGCTTATGGTAGGAAAGCTTCTTGCTACATTAAAGACCCAGATTACAACTGGGAGTTGATTGCATCTTTCCAATTGAGTGCTGAGGCAATGCAAGAACTAACAGAGGCCCTCAAAGTTAGAAGAATTATTGCCTTGGGCAAATAAGATGAAATCTTTTGGATAGGTTCAAAGTTGGGACATTACCAAGTTAAGTTTGGTTTCACCAAGCAGAATCTATAGATGAAGAGTGATTGGCCTTCCGCTCTTTGCTGGAGCAAATGGACACTTCCCAAAGCCAGGGCCTTTGCATGGACTACTATTCACAAATGGATCCTGACAGGTGATTGACTCAAATCTTTAGGTATTGAAGGTCCTTCGAGGTGTGTTTTATGCGGTGCAGATGAAGAAACAATTGATCACCTTTTGCTTTCTTGCCCTATTGTGTCCAAATGTTGGGACTGGTTAAGGTAGAAATTAGATTGGATCAGCGCCCTCCTAGATAGAATTGAGGACCTCTTCAAAGGATGGCCCAAAGGACAAAAATCTACCTGGCAAGGCTTGTGGTTGGCAAGCCCCTCTCTTCTGATTTGGCATATTTGGCGTGAAAGGAATAATAGGATTTTTTCAGACAAAGAGTCAAGTTTGGAATCTGTGTTGAGGAAGCTCGAGGTAGGCATTAGTGAATTAGTTAATGTAAGGTTGGCTAGCTCTTCCCTGATACCATTTCTAGGTTGGGATGGGGAAATGATGAAAAGTTGGCCAGCCCTTGTGCTTCCACCCCAAAGCTTCCACCCTAAAGTGGCTGATGAAAGAAAGAGAGCAAGAGCCCTCACAAAGTGGACTATCCCACCAAAGGGGAGGCTAAAACTTAATTTTGACAGAGCAGCCAAAGGTAATCCAAGGCCATCAGGTGTGGGAGTCATCATAAGAAATGAGGATGGTAAATTGGTTGTGGCACTATCCAAAAGGCTCCTAGAAGGGACTAACAATGTAGCTAAATTTGAAGCCCTACTCCTTGGGCTCTGCCTTTGTAAGGACTTCAAACTCATGGATATTGACATCGAAGGGGACTCCCTCATCTATATTAATGCCATAGAGTCTAAGTGAATCTATAATTGAAAATTAAAATATATTATAGATGCTATATGGGAGATCCTACCTAAGCTTGGAAATTTCACCCTCAGTCACATCTACCAGGAAGCCAATGTGGCGGTGGACTTTCTAGTGAACTTGGCATGTGAACAGGAAGAGGATGCCATCATAGCAGAGTCATGTGAACCTTGGCCGAACCTCCCTCTGCGCTAGTCGTAGGTCATGATGGGTCGCTGGACTGCTTCAGATGATTCTTTGATCACTCCTAAAACTCATAGATTTGGGAAATCTCTGTGTGACAGTAAGGCCTCAATGTGGCCTCTAAAAAGTCTTCACTTGTTACTTCATTCCCTACGCTACGATGGAGATGATCTATGTATGCATTTGCTAGTGCAAGGAAGAAGAGACCTCTTCAGGGTCTGTCAAAGAAGGGGAAGGCAAAGGAGAGAACTAGGAGGATCAAGGTCCTTAGGAGGAGCCGCCACAAGAGACAAAGCTCGAGCAAATTAACCGTCTGTTTGTGGCCGACTCTGATCATATTGCAGAGGCAATCCTCAAGGTAATTGGAGCTGCCAACATCCCAGAGGAGCACATCCACAATAGCTACCTTTATGAAAAGTTTCTGGCCACCTACGTCCTTGTTTCAGGAAGGAAAGCCCATGGGAAAATGTTTGCCAACACCTACGTGAAGGAAGATTTGAGGGAGACTACCATGGCCATGATCATGGCCTTTGACAAACGTCCTTCCCATGGTCTCATTAGGGGAGTCTTCAATGCAGCTGTGGTTAATATGAAAGCTGATACACCCACTGTCTCTGTAGAAGCTTTAGTACTCTTCTGGCAAGGTATCAACCACAATAACATGGAAACCTTTGCCTTCTTCTTGTGCAGATATGGTGATCTCTTATCTCCCACCCAAGTTGAGAGGGCCTTGGAGTTGGCAGAAGGTCTTAGAGTGCTGTGGCATAATTAGAAATATGGCTTAGCCATTTATTTTTTTGTAATTTTGGCTCCAAGTGCTATGGCACAAGTCGTTGTCTAGCTTAGTCTCCAACCTGTATGTATTCCATGCTGCTTAGCACAAGCAAGTTTTTGATCTTTGGATATAATATAATGGGAGCTACCCCCTATGGTAATACTTATTCAACAAAGAAAAAAATATGGCAATTAGAGTGCCATTATAGTTTCATCCTATCCACATAATTGTTATGGGGCTTACAGGTGTCCATAATTTTTCTGTGTTTTTCACTAAGTATGAACATTATTTGGAATGGCATTAGGAATAGAGAAAGGCCAAGAATAGAGTAGAATAGAAGTGTTGGTAAGGAAAGTGAGCAAGTAGCAGGTAGACAACACTCTCGGGCAAATGGAGGCTGAGCTTTAGAAGGCATACAAACTCCCATTTGAGTGTTTGAAACCCCTTGCAAATGGTGGTGTTCAAGTGAAAGATATTTTGCCCCTTTCTGGATCCACCAAATGTGGAGATCAAATCGCCCCCTTTCACATAAATGTTACCAGGACATTTTGGATATTTGTGCATACAGGATTTCTTTCGGTGCAACTATACATGTTTTATTATATCTACCAGAAGACAAAGCACAAAGCACCTACTTTCTTGGGATTATTTTTGCAAGTATTTTAGCAAAGCACCTACTTTCTTGGGATTATTTTTGGAAGTATTTTAACATTGGTTTTCACTTTGTTAAAACTTTTTCCTATCTAACGTGCTTTCTTATTCCATTTTCCCTATCATAATCGCTTCAGGCTTTTTAGTGTTTTCAATGTACTAATTCGTTTAAACTATTGTGCAAGAAAATTAGGTTTAATGATATGGCAGAGTCTTTATGTTTAATTTCAAATGAAAACAAAAAGTAAAATGAAATGCATTTAATCTATAATAAATGAATCTTAAAATATCCATACTCACCCGAGGCTTTAAAGATTGTTGTGTAGCTTATAAAACTGCTTGAAGCTTGAAGCTAATCCTTTACCAATAAATTGAAGCTTGAAGCTAATCCTATACCAATAAAAATGCAATCAAATCATGTACCAATAAAAATGCTATCCTATACCCAAAAAGAAACTAAATCTTCAAACCCTGATTTATAGGCTCACCTTCAAATTTATAGATGGATGATTAATTAAAATAAATATCATTTGGTTGATTAAAATAAATTTTAATTAGAAGACT
Source organism: Cunninghamia lanceolata (assembly GCA_027924645.1). NCBI lineage: Eukaryota > Viridiplantae > Streptophyta > Pinopsida > Cupressales > Cupressaceae > Cunninghamia > Cunninghamia lanceolata. The sequence continues at coordinate 15,606,238 of BSBN01001048.1, forward strand.
TAAATAATTTGTAAAGTTAGTACTAAAATATTTATAAAATTAATTATGAATTGATTATATTTTCAAAATTAATTTTGTTTTAATAATAATAGAATAAAAATTACTAAAACTTCTTAGAAGTTAATAATTATATGCCATGGCCATTAATTAAAATGGTTTGAAATATCAATGGCCATTAACTAAAATGGCTTGAAAAATCATGTTTCGATGGTAGTAAATTTTTTTATTTTTCATTTTTTATAAAAAGCCAATCATTTAAAACATTTCTCTTACAGTAGGATTTCGTTCAAAATGTATTATCTCATACATTTTAATGTTTGATAGAAATTGAGCCCTATTGGTGGATTGACCTTGTCAATGTAGCTAAAACTAGCATATTTATATTAAATATAATATATCTAAAGTATGCCGAGAGATATCCTTCCTTCTTGAGGCACCTAATGTTAGGATTAATGATTAAAAAATAGGTGCCTTGAGAAGGATATCTCTCAGCATACTTTAGATATATTATATTTAATATAAATATGCTAGTAGCATCTAGAGCAGCAAGCTTAATTCCAACTATATTATATATCTTAAAAATTATTATAATTATATAATATAATATTATAATATATTATCATAATATTTTATTTAATAATTAAATTATTATATATAATTTTATAATATAGTTTAGATATATTATTATAATTTATTAAATAATTATATATTATTTTTTAGGGTTGGAATGAAGGTTAGAGTTAGAATTATGGTTTTTTAGGGATTAGTTTAGGATTAGGCTTATAAATCAATGCTAAGTGTAATCTTAGAATTATGGTTAGAATTAGAATTAGGGTTAAATTGAGGTTATGATTACAATTATGGTTTGGACTAGGGTTAGAACCAAGGTTAGATTAGAATTAGGGTTTTGCTTAGGGATATGGTAAGGGTCAAGGTTATAAAATAGGGTTAGATTTAGGGTTTTAATCATGTTTTAAATTACAGTTATGGTAAGTATTAGAATTAGGGTTAAGGTTATGTTTAGGAATATAGTTATGATGTTGGGATATTTATATTTAGATAAATATGTGCTAAGTGTATTTTTAGGATCATGGTTTAATTAGGGTTAGGGTTAGATTAGGTTTATTTTATTTAATTAGGGTTACAATAAGGTTTTAATCTAATTAAGGTTATGGTTATGTTTATAAATCTTGTTAAATTTAATGTTTTATTTCATGTACCAGATTATGGTTAGGGTTCCATGTACGGTTAGGGTTTGTATGAAGGTCATATTTAGAATTAGGGTTTTGTTTAGGGATTGGATTAGGATTAGGCTTATAAATGGAGTTAGATATAGGGTTAGGCTTCTAAATCAATGATAAGTGTAATCTTATGGTTATGGTTAGAATAGTGTAGATATAGAGTTAGTTTTAGGTTAAGGGTTATGATTATAAATAAGGTTTTGGTTACTACCAGAACTAATGTTAGATTAGAATTAGGGTTTTATTTAGGGATATAGTTAGGTTGAGGGTTATAAATAGGGTTAGATTGATTGTTATTATTGTAATTAAGGTTTGGGTTAGAATTAGGGTTATGCTTAAATTAGGGTTTGAATAATAATTGTAATCCTGAAAGTAATTGTAACCCTAAATGTAATTGTAATCCTGATCATAATTGTAATCCAAAGCCTAATTCTACACATAGGTCTACTTAATCCTAATTCTTTAAATAAACCAAACCCTAATACTAACCCTGATTCTAATTCTAACCCTAATTATATTTCTAATCCTAACATAAAGCTTGACCCTAATTCTAACCCTAACCATAAAATTGATTGTAAAACCCTAATTCTAACTACAATCCCAACCCTAACCTTATTTATAACCCTAATGATAACCCTAACCCTAACCCTAACTGCAACCTTAATTCTAATTGTAACCCTAAATCTCACCCTAACCCTAACACTTATTATAACACTATCCCTACTTTTGACTCTAATTCTGATTCTAATTGTCACCCTTTTTCAAATTGTAACCCTAATTTTAATTGTAATTCTAACCATAAATCTAACCTAACCCTAACTCTAACCCTAACCCTAACAAGTTTTATTATAACTCTAAACATAGCTCTAATTTTAACCCTAAGTTTGATCCTAATTAAAACCCTATCCCAAACCTTAATACTAAACTTAACCCTTATTATAACCCTAACCCTAACTTTAATTTAAACATTAACCCTAATTAAAGTCATAATCCTAATTCTAACCCTAACCCTTATCCCAATCCTAATTATAATCCTAACCCTAATCCCAATTTTAAACTTAACCCTAACCCTAACTCTAACCCTAAGCCTGACTATAGTTCAAAACCTAACCCTAACCTTAATATGAACCTTAACCCTAATTCAACTCTAACCCTAACTCTAATTTGAACCCTAATTCAAATAGTAACCTAGTTTAATTCTAACCCTAATTCTAATAGGAACCTTAACCCTAACTCTAATCCTAACCCTAACTTTAATTCTAATCATAACCCTGATTCTACCCTAACTATAACCCTAATTTTAAATCTAACAATAACCATAATTCTAACCCTTACCTTAATCCTAATTCTAATTATGATTTTAACCCTAACTCTAACTCAAATTCTAAACCTAACTCTATTCCTAACCCTAACCCTAACTATTAATCTAATGCTTACCCTAACTCTAATTCTTACCCAAATTCTAATATTAACCCACTTCAATTCTAACCCTAATCTTAACTCTAACCCTAACCCTAATTCTAATTTGAATCATAACGCTGATTCTACCCTAACTATAACCCTAATTCTAACCCTAACCCTTATTCTAACCCTAAACATAGTTCTAATTTTTAACTCTAACTCTAACCCTACACCAGATTCAAATCCTAACCCTAACCTTAATACTAACCTTAACCCTAATTGAACTCTAACCCTAACTTTAATTTGAACCCTAACCCTAATTGTAACTCTAATTCTTACCCTAATTCTAATAGTAACCCACATAATTCTAAACCTAATTCTAATAGGAACCCTAATCCTAACCCTAACCCTAATTCTAATAATAACATTGATTCTAACTGTAATCACTATTAGAATTAGTTGAAATGTAATTTGAACCCTAAACCTAATTGTAACTCTAATTCTTACCCTAATTCTAATAGTAACCCACCTTAATTCTAACCCTAATTCTAATAGGAACCCTAATCCTAACTCTAACCCTAACCCTAATTCTAATCATAATGTTGATTCTAACCCTAACCCTAACCCTAATTCTAATCATAACCCTAACCCTAATCGTAATTCTAACCTTAATTAGAATTATGCTTAGGGTTAGGGTTGGGTCATTTCAAATGCGTACTTATCTTTATTCCATTATTATATCCTTTATTTTAGAGTTTTGTGCTTTGTTGAGATCTATTATATGTAATATAACACTAATTCTAATCCTAACACTATTCTAATAAGCTTCTAGTTTAAATATTTCCATAATTAGTAATGTATTTTATATTGTGTTGTGTGAATTTTTCACAATACAATTAAATTGCATACCAAAACTCCATTTTTTAACACTTATATTAATAAGTGTTGTTTTCTCATTTATTAATCTTTTCTAACTAAAATTGTGTTCACTTTAAAAATATTGACCCTAATATATTTTTAATATTAAGTTAATATTAAAACTTGAAGATTAATATATTTTTAATTGAATAATCAATCCTTTAATAAATAATAGAATTATTAATAGGAGTTGTTTTCTCATTTATTAATCTTTTCTAATTAAAATTGTGTTCACTTTAAAAATATTAACCCTAAGTTAATATTAAAACTTAAACCTTTATATGTTTTTAATGAAATAATTATTTTAATGGAATAATAAACCCTAGTGAATTTTTAATATTAAGTTAATATTAAAATCTACATTTGGCATGTCTAAAGACCATTTTAAATTTAATTATCATATTTAAACAAATCTAAATATATCATTTAGAACTCTAATTATAAATTTGAAAATAGCCTTTAAACAATTAAGTAATAGACATTTTTAAATTTAATCATAAATATCTCAACTAATTATAATTTCAAAAGGGTTAAAAGGAAACATTTGAAAAAAACCTCACACATTATGTTAACTCACAAAAATAAAATAAAATTTAAACTTACTATTTAAATAAAATTAATCAATAAAATAAAATAAAAACACCTCACATAATAATTTTTAATAATACTAATTTAATGATTACACTTCATAAATTTAGTAAGCATGACTATAATTTTTAAACAAATAATAAAACATTTCCTTGCTAAAGCAAGTTGGCTACAAATTAGGAACATATCATGTAGTGACTTAAGCAATAATTATTTTTTTCTATTTTTGAAACTTTCAATTGTTTAAGTCATATAAGACATTTCATTCACAACAAAACATTCATTTATTTTTTGTGGTAAATGAGCGAGACTGTATGAAAGAAGTTGGTGGAACTCCATAGCCATGAATTATTATTATTTTTATTTGATTCTATTTGCTTTGCAGTCTTATTTTATTTTCCTCTGCATTCTTTTCAAATTCTAACTATTTTTTTTTGGTCTAAGCTCATGTTTTTTGATTTGAAGAGTTGCATGTTGCAGGAAGTAAGCTCTCAAATTATTCTACGTGAAAATAAAAAACATGTTGTTTATAAAAATAAATAAAATACTATATAATACCTTTGAACTAATAAAAAATAATAAATTATACGCTTAGTAAATTTAGAAGCTTGAGTATTTTTAGTAACTTTTGAAATCTTAGTAACTTTCAATAATTTTAAGAACTTTAAAAATCTTGTTCATTTGTTTATTTTATTTGCCTGTGCTTTATATTGTATATAATTGGTTTATTAAATATTTTTTAATTCTTAATAAAATATGAATTGAGGCATACCTATAAACAATAATGATTAAATAAATAAATTATTTGATCACTTTGTGATTTATTATTAAAGTGAAAAATCAACAAAATAGACTTTAATTAAAATTTTAAAATGGAAGGTTTCTTACTTTTGAAGATTCAAAAATTCTATTATTTGCAAACATTCATAATAATATTCAATTTTAATATTTTATTTACCCAATTCCTAGTTAGTAATCATAATGATTTTGGTTGCAAAACAAGGTGTGCACATGTATGGAGGATAGTTGTACAATTTCAAATAATATGCATTATTAGTTTGGGTAAAACAAAAAATATATTCTCTTGATTACATCTCTTAAAATGCATGCCTACATTATATATAGAGGTTAGAGGAGCAAATATATTTTAGTCCAAAATATTTAAAAATTAATGACTATATGATTTTTGTTGTGCAATATTTTGCACCCGATTTTCAAACTTTTGATGTTTGTAAATCAGTTTCAGTTAAGATTCATTGAGGTTTCTGAGCTAAGGATACCTAATGCTGTCTGGATAGATTCAAATAAATGATGCATAAGTTCTGGTAAAAGGCCTAACATTTACATATAGCAAGACATTATAATACAGGGACTACTATGCATAATGTTCTAAGTTCCAAGTGAGTCTATATTTGGCCTGTGTCATGACAACATTGGTTTAGACATGTGATGTAGCCGTCAAATGGTTGAAAGTCACTTCAAGCGCAGTTTCAAAGGCACAACAAATAAGAAGGGGTGAGCACTGTGTAAGTATGGTGCAGGGTTATGTTGAAGTGGCCAATTTACATAAAAGATTCATGCACGGCTATACATAGTATCAGCATAGCATCAGAGTCAGCCATTAGTTGAAATGATAAGCGGCTAGTATTAAAGAGCAATAGCTCTGGGCACGTTAAATCACCCACTAGCAAAGAAGACTAATTGGCTTTTTAATGTTGTAGTACCATTTAGTAATGAAACACTATTAGCAAACGCAACTCATAGAGGATGGTTCAGCCTTAGGAACAAAGCACAAAGTATGGAATGTATCGGCCTTTGATTTTCTAGGCTATCATATTAAACAACATAATGGGATTTGCAAATGTAGGTGTTTCCTGTATCAGTAACAAGGCGTGGACTCTGTTCATGGAATGGCGGCCATTTTTTTTAAGCAAAGCGACGCTCGTACTAAATCAAGAGATGTGGCACTACATATAGCATCGAATGGACGCCGCAGCTCAGTCAAGTAGAATCAGCCTTTTCATATATAAGACATAGCATATCCAATGTAAAAGCCATCAATAAAATAGGGAGCGGCCTTTTTCAACTAAAAATATCTAGAAATTATATTACAAGATTCTGTGCTCATTTACAATAGGATGTTGATGATTTTTGTCAAGATATCTTAGCATTATAAGAATATGTTGCTACTATCCATCATAATGTCCATAGGATAGGCAACATTGTTATTGAAAATAAAACTAAGATAAAGGATTCTGCAAATTCCTTGAAGCAACTCCATACTAAGTCAGATCAAGTCTTACCTAACTTACATAAAAACGATAGTGATTTGTCTACACTGGTTCACCTTGTACAGCCTTTAGGGACTTTGTAAATAATACTGTCAATTTAAGGTGTGATAAAGTCGATGATTCTTTACATGATTTAGCTCAATCTTTAGACTGGTTAGTAAAGCATGAACAAAAACCAGTCTCACATGTTATAGTTGTTCCACAACCTCTCCAATTAAAAGAAAAGAGAGCAAAAAAGACCTCAGATTCAGCTCTCATGATGGAAACAACTTGTCCAGTTACTCCATGGTATTTAGACATTGATTAGTTAGAAGATCCTTACCATTTGATCAATAAATGGGTAAACACCTTTATTATCATACCATCTTTATCAGGTACTCCACAAGAAAACATAGCAAAAATGGCTGTTACTTATTTTTGGGGTATCTTAGCTGATTGGTGGAACGGTCTTTCTGATCATGAAAAAGAAACCAAAGTTTTCAGAAATATTGCCATTTCAACTGACACCGCTACTGGCCAACAACACCAATAGTAGCTCCCTGCTATGAATTGTTTATTAGAATGGCTAACTAATGAATTCTGTCCTAAATCTGTCTGTAGAAAAGAGAGATTGATGAAAGATATTCTGTCTATGAAATGTTGTGATTTAAAGGATTTCAAAAATTACTCAACCCATTTCTGACAGTTGATCTATCAACTGAAAGATCCAAATAAAATTGAATTTGCTAAAAGAAAATATCTGGAAGGTCTCCCTTATAACATATCTGATCATGTTATCAAATATCTAGAAATCTGAGGAATCTCTCTTGAAAGCTCTCCCATTACTGATCTTATTCAATATGCAAAGGACCAGAGTCTCTAGTTTATAGAAGACTGCAAATATCAACAGAAATTTACCAAACAAGAAGCCAAAAGGATTTCTCCTTCTTTTATTGACACCTATGGCTATAATCCTTTTACAAAATCTCAGCACAAAGCTCGCAAGAAGTACAAAAAGTGCCAACTCAATTTCCATAAGCGTTCCTTTCCCAAAAAGCACTCTTATGCTCCCAAGCATAAATATATGTGCAAGCGCTCATAGCCATGCCACTAGAGTAACCAGATCATCTACTATATTTGTAACAAACCTGGTCATAAAGCTCTTGACTGTCATTGCAAAAAATAAAGCTGTTAGGGATGTTTACACTGACCCTGCCGCAACTGCGTGGTGGGATGTGATTGATGAAGAAGAAGATCTCTATCTGCTAGACAACATCTATGAGCATGTCATAGATGAAAATGAATATGAAGATGAAGATGCATATGCTCTTGAAGATCTCGCAGACACACTCATAGAAGTAGAACAACAATTAGAAGAATCTAATTATGAAGAACCAATAGTTATGATGAACCAAACATGGAGAAATAAAGGAAGAGGAAGACATCTATCAATGAAATTATCTCCTAGCTCCTAACAAGACATCTACTAGCATTTCTTTCATAGCAAAGAAATCACATTTGAACTGCCTGCCTTCAACTTGCAAAGCGTTTTGATGGCTATATTTATCACAAATGAATTTGTTTCCTTGTACATCACAGGTAGTATATACAGTTTTCAGGTCAATTGCTCCCAGTTTCTTAGTATGGGTTCTTTGCAAAATGACATCAGGTGTACTAAGTATGAGGGTTCCAGCTATGGCTTTGGATCGGGTAGAACAGACATCACTAGTTTTACTTTGCTAGGATCAGCCATTGGTGTGGGTAATTCTGGTTCAGATTCTTCTTCATATAATTCTTGAATTTGTTCTTGGAACTCAAAATGATCTTGGAATGGATATTTTAAGGATGATGGAATATTTTCATCATAGAGGTAGACAGGTGTGGAACATGGCTGGCAGGCTTGTGGAGGATAGACAGTTTGTTGTTGGAAAGAGAAATCAGCTAAGGCTTTTGTAATAGAATCCTCTTTGGGTTGTTTCCTACTATATTTCCTATCCTTTCTTTCAGCATTAATAATAAGAAAATCAGTCGAAAAGACTTCTACCTGATCAAGGAAAACCTGGCAGGGCATATGAGTGTTGACTGCAGGAGGTCTGAATATAGGAGGATATCTAGTTTGTTCTTGGGCAAAAGCTGGCTTCTATAGATCTGGCTGGTAGAAGTCTTGATGGAAAGAGTTCCTTCCTCTTCTTCTTCCTTTATTTCTCCATGTTTGATTCATCATAACTATTGGTTTTTCATAAGTAGATTATTCTAATTACTATTCTACTTCTATGAGTGTGTCTGCAAGATCTTCAAGAGCATTTGCATCTTCATCATCATATTCATATTCATCTATGACAAGCTCATATATATTGTCTTGCAGATAGAGATCTTCTTCTTCATCAATCACATCCCACCACGCGGCTTTGGCAAGGTCAGCATAAACAGCCTTAACAGCTTTATTTTTGCAATGACAGTTAGGAGCTTTATGACAAGTTTTGTTACAAATATAGCAGACGATCTGCTTGCTCTGGGGGTGTGGCTATGAGTGCTTGTGCATATATTTATGCTTGGGAGCATAAGAGTGCTTTTTGGGAAAGGAGAGCTTATGGAACTTGAGCTAGCACTTTTTGTACTTCTTGTAGGCTTTGCGCTAAGCTTTTGTAAAAGGATTATAGCCATAGGTGTTAATAAAAGAAGGAGCAATCCTTTGGGCTTCTTGTTTGGTAAATTTCTGCTGATATTTGCAGTCTTCTATAAATTGGAGAATCTGGTCCTTTCCATATTGAATAAGATCAGTAATGGGAGAGCTTTGAAGAGAGATTTCTTAGATTTCTAGATATCTGATAACACGATCAGATATGTTATAAGGGAGACCTTCTAGATATTTGCTTTTAGCAAATTCAATTTTCTTTGGATCTTTCAGTTGATAGATCAACTGTCAGAAATGGGTGGAGTAATTGTTGAAATCCTTTAAATCACAACATTTCATAGACAGAATATCCTTCATCAATCTCTCTTTTCTATAGATAGATTCAAGATAGAATTCATCAGTTAGCCATTCTAATAAACAATTCATAGCAGGGAGCTGCTTTTGGTGTTGTTGGCCAGTAGCGGTGTCAGTTGTAATGACAATATTTCTGAAAACTCTGGTTTCTTTTTCATGATTAGAAAGACTGTTCCACCAATTAGCTAAGATACCCCAAAAATAAGTAACAACCATTTTTGATATGTTTTCTTGTGGAGTACCTAATAAAGATGCTATGATAATAAAGGTGTTTACCCATTTATTGATCAAATGGTAAGGATCTTCTAACTGATCAATGGGCAAGTTGTTTGCATCATGAGAATTGAATCTGAGGTTTTTTTTGTTCTCTTTTCTTTTGATTGGAGAGGTTGTGGAACAACTATAGCATGTGAGACTAGTTTTTGGTCATGGTTTACTAACCAGTCTAAAGATTGGGCTAAATCATGTAAAGAATCATCGACTTTATCACACCTTAAATTGACAGTATTATTTAAAGATTTTACCTTAGTCCCTAAAGACTGTACAAGGTGAACCAGTGTAGACAAATCACTATCATTTTTATGTAAGTTAGATAAGACTTGATCTAACTTAGTATGGAGTTGCTTCAAGGAATTTTTAGAATCCTTTATCTTAGTATTATTTTCCATAACAATGTTGCCTATCCTATGGACATTATGATGGATAGTAGCAATAGTTTCTTTTAATGCTAAGATATCTGGACAAAAATCATCAACATTCTGTTGTAAATGAGCACAGAACCTTGTAATATAATTTCTTTGTTTAAATTCTAAAGAAGGCTCTCTCTTTAGAAGTTCTAGGCTGAAATGCATACTGGAACATACTCATATTCCCTTCAGGAGACTTATAATTTCCTTTTAATGGGGGCCATCTCCCATTGGTATAATATGCAATTTCTTGTTCCTTATACCATTCTAAAGTTTCTGCTCTTGGCAGTGTATGAACTATATTGCAAAAGGGATGATCAATATTTATAGTTTTACCCTTCCCCTTTTGCCTACCACACCTAGAATCAACCTGTACTGGTTCTGGGCCAGTATTTAAAGACTCATCTTCTACCTCAACATAGAGTTGAACTTTCTTCTTTGAAAAACTGCTAAATGAAGTTCTGGGTGTAGTAAAAGAATCTTCAAATGGATTATTATACCTCCTAGAGGAAAGATTTCTAGGAATAATATTAATCTGGTTTTGTTGTATCGTGTGCACAGGGTGAGTGGCTTCTAACAATCTGGGTGCAACATGTTGCATCCAGTCAAGTTTCCAGCCTGCAGGGATCTCAATAGTATTGATATGCCCTTTCTGGAGTTGAACTTCTCCATGAAGGGTTTTTGCATATGGTAGGTTTTCCAGTATATCTTGATTATTTGTATTCGTCATGGAATACAAGACTTGGACTTGGACTGAAGCATATTTAAATTTCCCAAACATATTTAAACCATATAGTGAACTAAACACTCCCCAGCAATTTAAAGAGCCCTTTTTAACCACTTGACAACCTTTATCCCTTGCTGCAATAGTAAGATTAGGATAATAGGTGAAACAGACTGAATTTTTGGTAAGCCGGGACAGGCTAGACAACTAACAAGCATGAGAATAGTCAACTTGACGATGGTCACATCAAGCAAGATATGAAACAGGTTTAATATTATCAGGCACATAGGAACCCATAAGGACCCTAATAGCACCAAAATGTACAAAATTCACATCTTTATGACTTCTAATGTAATCAATTTCTTTAGCAGGAAGAACAAACAACATCTTGTTTGAAAAGTTTGCAGGGGATCATATTCAAGAATTAACTCCACATTTTTCATTCGAGGAATGACAAAAGGTTTGAAAGTAGACTTGAATATAATATTCTTAAGCAAACTAGGCTTTAAAACACTCTTCTTGTATACATAATCGGCTGTAAGAAGAGGAGGTCTATAATTACATACTTGCCTTTCTATAACATCTTCAGATGTGTCTATATTAGGAACTTCTTCCACTATCATATCACCTTCTGTCAGATTTACAAGAAGAAGCTCAAACACTCCTTCAACGAATGCCTCATTGACCCTTTCGACTCCAATACGAGGATGAGAAAATCCTTGAAATTCTGCCATGTCTTTTAAGAAAGAGAAGCTCGGAATATCTAAGAGAACTTATAGGGGTTTTATAGGAGAGATAACAGTACCCTTAACCAACCAAAGACATAAATGGGTATAAAACTCAAATCCCAACAATGAAGTGAAACCCTACAGAGATAAACTCTTCTCTTCTTAGATAACTTCTCCAATTCTTTACTAGAAATTAGATAGACAACAAATTTCTTTCCCCAAAGAATTGTCAGAGGCTCTGATACCACAGATATATAGCAAAACAGCGATGGAGGCTGATGACCGAATGATTATGACTTCTGATATTACTTAATTAAAATGACTTACAAAATCACAACTTATATGCAATATCCCAGAACACACTAAGCATAGAGATATAGCATACTCAATCTTTGCAAAAATACGGCCCAAACTTAGACTCAGACTCTAGACTTCTTCTAATACTTGCTAGAAAACTTGATGCCCACAATGCTTTCACAAAGGCTTATTTATAGAAAATTCTTGACCGGGATAGGAGGTGGAAGAGAATCTAACCAACAATACCAGGTGAATCAGTTAACCAAAAGGAGGTTTATCATGCCAAGATGGCTGACAGTGACTGTCCTTTACAACTTTCAATTTGTTGGAGAATCTTATTGTCCTATTCCATCTCTGATATGATAGTGAGTTCCATCCCAGCTCCCATGTGAACTAGAACTATTGGATGGTGATGGATGAGAAGGCTTGTCAAATCCATACTTATATATTTCACGCCATCCAACTAGTTTCCATCTAGCATGAATTTGAAACCTTTGTCTTATATTCCAATCCTGTTGGTCATTGTCAAAATGCATAGTGGGAGAAAAATATGATTCCCATCTTAATCTCATATTAATCACTATGCGGGTGACCAAATCTTGACTTATTGGTTCATCAGGATTAGCAATAGAAGTTCCAACAAACTTGAAAAAGTCTTCAACCTGTTTTGAAATAGGAGCAGAACATGTAATGGACCAGGTGAAAAATGGCTTTCTGATAAGGTTAAGTAGTAGATGATACATATGGTTAGAATTTATGTGAAGTATCTCAAACTGACCATATCCTTCTTCATAAAGATTAGGAGTTGAGATGCATCTATTATGTTCTAATGTTTCAGCAGCAGAGATAGCATTTTCAGCATAATGATTATTAAGTCCTTTTGTAAGGATATTTCTCTACACTATTCTATTCATTTGGTGGAACGAAGCATCATATGTTTTATCTTTGATGAATTCTAGAATGCTAGAAGAAGAACTAGGATTTTACATGTAAACTCCTGGTAAAGGAGGTCTACTAAGGGCATTTGCTACAACATTGTCTTTACCAGAAATATGCTGAGCTTCATAATTGTAGAGGTTCAGGTATTCTTGCCAGCAGAGATATTTGCCCCTACCATCCTTTCTACCATGATCCTTTTCCTTAAAAGTAAGGAATCTGGTAAAGTCAATTCTAATAATAAAATGTTTTAGATGCATTAGCTTGATAGCAAATTTCTTTAAATTCTTAATCACACTATAAATTTCCTTATCAGAGGAAATCCATTTCTTAACATCTCTAGGGAATGTGCCACTAGCATATTCTGCAAGTAATTCAACTCCATTTTTTACAAAGCATAAGTTTCCGTCCCAAGCATAATTCGAAGCATCTATATACATGATAAAATTATCAGTAGTGGGAACATTAAGAACTAGTAGATTCTATACCTTTTGTTGAATAATTTTGAGAGCATCAGTATGGACTTGAGACCATTGAGGTTTCTTCTTTGTGAAAAGTTGCTGCAAGGGTTCTCGGTCGAAATCTACACCACGATAAAATTTACTTACATAATTTAAAATTCCTAAGAATCCTTGCAGCTCCTTAGTATTTAGAGGAGGCTGAAATTCAAGGATCTTAGACTTGATATGAGCCTGAACCTCAAGTTGTCCACCTTTAACAATCATTCCTAAAAACTTACAAGAGTCTATGCACCATTGAATTTTTGACAGGGACAGAACAATCCCATAATTTAAAACTAATCTATAAAATGTTTCAAGATGAGATCTATGGTCATCAAACTTTTTGCTAAAGAGAAAAATGTCATCAATATAAACACAAAGAAACTCTTCACAGCCACTGAAGATTTTGTCCATCCTTTCTTGAAAATATGCAGGCGCATTCATAAAGGCCAAAAGGCATGACTCTCCATTCATAATGACCAAAAGGGCAGCTGAAGGCAATTTTATACTGGTCATCTTCCTTGACTCATATGTGGTAGAATCTTGATTTACAATCAAATTGAGAGAATATTTTTGAATTAGCAACTTTTTCAAGAAAATATGATTTATCAGGAATGGGGTAAGGTAATGGAAGAGTGATAGCATTTAAAGGCCTATAATTAATGACTATCCTTTTCTTTTGCCTTCTTTTTCAGCCTCTTTACATACCATGAAAGCATAACAATTATATTCAGATTGAGAGTGTTTGATGTACTTCCCTTTTTTAAGCTCTTCTATAGCTTGGGCCATGTCTAGGTAGTCATGAGCAGGGATAGGTATCCTTTGTCCTATCTTGAGCTTTCCTCCATGCTATAATCTAATGTCCATCTTAGGTATTTCTTTTTCCCAAAATTTTTGTGGATCTTCTTAACAGAGTGCTTTAATAAGTGTTGCTTTTAGTTCTAGCAATGCTTCAATAGTCTAGATCCTGTGGATAGCTAGATATTTCTCAGATGCATAGATTAGTCGAGGAGTTCTAATCTTTTCTCCATTAAGTGTGAACATAATGCTTTTCTTTGTGCATCCATAAGGAGTATATCTATCAATGAAATTATCTCCTAGCAAGACATCTACTGGCATTTGTTTCATAGCAAAGAAATCACATTTGAACTACCTGCCTTCAACTTGCAGAGTGTGTTGATGGCTATATTTATCACAAATGAATTTGTTTCCTTGTACATCATAGGTATTATATGCAGTTTTCTAGGTCAATTGCTCTTAGTTTCTTAATATGGGTTCTTTGCAAAATGATAGAGATGCACCAGTAGCTACTTGAGCATCATATTGTTTTCCATTGATTGTAATAGTAATATATTGGGAAAAATTGCTAGTAAGCAGGTGTACTAAGTATGAGGGTTCCAGCTATGGCTTTGGATCAGGAAGAACAAACATCACTAGTTTTACTTTGCTAGGATCAGCCATTGGCATTGGTAATTCTGGTTTAGATTCTTCTTCATATAATTCTTGAATTTGTTCTTAGAACTTAGAATGATCTTGGAATGGATATTTTGAGGATGATGGAATATTTTCATCATAGAGGTAGACAGGTGTGGAACATGGCTAGTGGGCTTGTGGACGATAGATAGTTTGTTGTTGGAAAGAGAAATCAGCTAAGGCTTTTGTAATAGAATCCTCTTTGGGTTGTTTCCTGCTATATTTCCTATCCTTTCTTTCAACAATAATAATAGGAAAATTAGTCAAAAAGACTTGAACTTGATCAGGGAAAACCTGGCAGGGCATATGAGTGTTGATTGTAGGAGGTTTGAATATAGGAGGATATCTGGTTTGTTCTTGGACAAAAGCTACCTGCTGTAGATCTGGCTGGTAGAAGTCTTGATGGAAAGAGTTCCTTCCTCTTCCTCTTCCTTTATTTCTCCATGTTTGATTCATCATAACTGTCGGTTCTTCATAAGTAGATTCTTCTAAGTATTGTTCTACTTCTATGAGTGTGTCCGCAAGATCTTGTCGTCTATTGTAGGCTCATAGATGTTGTCTTGTAGATAGAGATCTTCTTTATCATTAATCGCATCCCACCACACGGCTGCGGTAGGGTCAGCATAAACAGCCTTAACAACTTTATTTTGGCAATGACAGTTAGGAGCTTTATGACCAGTTTTGTTACAAATATAGCAGATGATTTGGTTGCTCTGGGGGCATGGCTGTGAGTGCTTGGGCATATATATATGCTTGGGAGTATAAGAGTGCTTTTTGGGAAAGGAGCGCTTCTGGAAATTGAGCTGGTGCTTTTTGTACTTCTTGTGGGCCTTGTGCTGAAATTTTGTAAAAGGATTACAACCATAGGTGTCAATAAAATGAGCAATCCTTTGGGCTTCTTGTTTGGTAAATTTCTACTGATATTTGCAGTCTTCTATAAACTGGAGAATCTAGTCCTTTGCATACTAAATAAGATTAGTAATGGGAGAGATTTCTCAGATTTCTAGATATCTGATAACACGATCAGATATGTTATAAGGGAGACCTTCTAGATATTTGGTTTTAGCAAATTAAATTTTCTTTGGATCTTTCAGTTGATAGATCAACTGTCGGTAATGGGTGGAGTAATTTTTTAAATCCTTTAAATCACAACATTTCATAGATAGAATATCTTTGATCAATGTCTCTTTTCTATAGATAGATTCAGGACAGAATTCATCAGTTAGCCATTCTAATAAACAATTCATAGCAAGGAGCTATTGTTGGTGTTGTGGGCTAGTAGTGGTGTCAGTTGTAATGACAATATTTCTGAAAACTCTAGTTTCTTTTTCATGATCAGAAAGACCGTTCCACTAATTAGCTAAGATACCCCAAAAATAAGTAATAGCCATTTTTGCTATGTTTTCTTGTGGAGTACCTGATAAAGATGCTATGATAATAAAGGTGTTTACCCATTTATTGATCAAATGGTAAGGATCTTCTAACTGATCAATGTCGAAATACCAAGGAGTAACTGGGCAAGTTGTTTGCATCATGAGAACTGAATATGAGGTCTTTTTTTCTCTCTTTTCTTTTGATTAGAGAGGTTGTGGAACAACTATAGCATGTGAGACTGGTTCTTGTTCATGGTTTACTAACCATTCTAAAGATTGGGCTAAATCATGTAAAGAATCATCGACTTTATCACACCTTAAATTGACAGTATTATTGACGGATTCTACCTGAGTCCCTAAAGGTTGTACAAGGTGAACCAGTGTAGACAAATCACTATCATTTTTATGTAAGTCACATAAGACTTGATCTAAATTAGTATGGAGTTGCTTCAAGGAATTTTTAGAATTTGATATCTTAGCATTAAAAGAATCTTTTGCTACTATCCATCATAATGTCCATAGGATAGGCAACATTGTTATGGAAAATATGTTTGGATAGATTCAAATAAATGATGCATAAGTTTTGGTAAAAGGCCTAACATTTACATATAGCAAGACATTATAAAATAGGCACTACTATGCATAATGTTGTAAGTTCCAAGTGAGTCTATATCCGGCCTGTGTCATGACAGCAATGGTTTAGAGATGTGATGTAGCCGTCAAATGGTTGAAAGCCACTTCAAGTGTAGTTTCAAAGGCACAATGAAGAAGAAGGGGTAAGCATTGTGTAAGTATGGTGCAGGGTTATGATAAAGTGGCCAATTCATATAAAAGATTCATGCATAGCTATACATAGTATCAACATAGTGTTGTGCAATTTCAACATGAGCCCCGTAATGGCTCAGGTTATTGGAATAGAGCCTGGCCATGCAAATATGATGTAGCTATAAAGGCATTGCCTATAAATCTAGAGGTTGTTCAGTATGCTAAAGAGGTCAAAGTCATGGCAGTTTAGAGGAAGGTGGCCTACTCATACATAAATACATTGATACAGTTGATAATTAGTGACTGCCATGGTTTTCAAAAGTTTTCTAACTTGATAGGGCATCTTATGCATTTGAAGAAGATAATACCCCACACAGGCTATGGGCTTCTAGGTCTTTCAGATGATTTTTTTGGTGGTGTCCAGTCCCATGGTCTTTTAATGAAGTTGCCAAGTCATTAGGCATAGATTGACAAGCCACAGGTACAGATTGAAGGGTAGGGCAGAATCATGAATGATGGCAAGTATTTCTGTAAGAAACAAATAAGGATCGGCCTAGGAGTATCAAAATACTCTTCCAACATATGGAGAAAGGTGGCACCATCTGCTGTAGCATCATCAATATCAAGTGAAGCTTAGTAATGAAAGATCAAATGATTGAGAACCGCGGCATCGCCAATATGGTGCATCAGTATTGAGGCTGCCTCATTGTTCTCATAGCAAGTTTTGAGGAGAAGACATTGCCAAAGGTGCCGCAAGCTATTAAAATAGCTCAGCATATCAAAATTTATGCAGCCATGTTAAGAATGGACTACAGATTGAAGGGTGGCACAAGCATGAGATATAAACTATAAGAGATTAAAGGAAACAATAGTCACCTCATCAGGATGCCCACAAGGGTTTTATCTCAACTTTGATAAGAGTTAGTGAAGATGTTTCAAAGCAGCGGTGGCATTAATGAGTGGCTTAGCCACAAACTATTGCAGAGGACAAATTAGCCAATAAAGGCCATAGTCAATAATCAAATGGAGCGCTTGCTTGTCTCATTGAGATTGTAATGTTATTATTTCAAGTAATGGCACTCTTATATTCTATGGTGCATATACAGCAAATAGCAGATGAAGCTAAGGTGTGAGTGGATTGAAGCACGCACTTGCAAATCAAAAGGCAAACCAAAAAGGCTAAACCTGTTTAAATTGTGATGGTTCACGCTGCTAGGGCAATGAAGGCACTAATATTCATATGATGAAGCATAACTTTATATTAAAGCAAAATGAAAATAGTGCGGAGGCTGCCAAATGTAAACACCCGTGGCAATGAAGAAGTAACTCAAGAATGTTGCAGAGGTGAGCACATGGCTACAACAGAATTAAAAGAAAGCAAATGCAAGTTATGTGGAGGCTGCCAAATGTAAGTGTCCACATCAATTTGAGAGCAACTGAAAATGAAGCAGAAGCAGCCACGTGGTGGAGTCCGCAGACAGGAGAAACAATGCTTTTTAATTAAATGCATCAAATGTGTCACGGGATTTTATAAGAGGTTGAGGCTTTAATATAAGTTTCTTATTAGATTAATGGTGGGGCCCTTTTCATATGGAGCTGAATATTTTATTTAAGTTGCATTGAGGATCTTCACGGGAGTTTGTAGGAAACCGTTCGAGCATTTTTTTTAAAACAAAATAAGAGGCAGCGGAAAGTGACATTTGTCAACACCCGCATCAATTTAAAAGAAACTCAAAATTCAGCGGAGGCCACCACGTGGAGCCATCCATGCATAGGAAGGAAATAAAGTTTGTTTTTCATTTTAAATAGACACATTTAAAGCAAGCTACAGGAGTTTTAAAGGAACAGTTTTAAAATATAATAGGGTCTATGGAGAGACACGGTGGGTCCCAGCAATATAAAATAAAGTTTATTTTAAAATTGACACTTATATGATTCACGTGAAACATAAAGTGAAACCCTAAATGTGAGCAGCCATTTTTATTTTATGAAGCAAGGTACAGGAAAATAGCGGTGAGAGTCTTCTTTCTCACACAGAGATATTTTCCCAGCTATGGAGGAAAAATAGAAACAGTAGTTCAGTTAAGGTTTTCGGTGGCCACTTCAGTTGCAGTCAGATTTGTGCTGGATTTGGTGCTGGATTTTGCGGATTGAGCTGTGGATTTTCAGAGGCCATTGAGAATTTGTTGAGTTTTTCAGGCTATAAATGGGCAAATTTGAGACACATTCAGGAGTTCTTTTTTAGATATGTTCAGAGTTCTACAAGTTTATTAGATCAGAGAGTTGGAGCAGCATACAGGGTTTCTTCTTTCCTTTGTAGTGTCTTTTCAGGATGATTGTAATAGTTTATTCTGTGCAACAATTTTGCCTTTGTAAATTTATTCTTTCATTCAAATATGAGACGGTGTTCTGTGCATTTATGAGTTTACTCTATTCTTGTCTCTAATTTCTCTGTTTCTCTACCTCTGTTTAATGTATTTCTCAAACTGGTTTTAATCATGCATTGTTGCTCTTTAAATCCAGTTAACTCCTTCAAGTTTAGACATTGTGCAAATAATAGTTTCAAATCTGGCGGATCGCCTTAGATTAGGTATTTGTTTTCTGTAATCTCTATTTTCTTTCTGATATTTTTCTCAAACCTTACTGGAAGAACAAAAGAGCCAGCTGCCATAAAATCTAGAGGTCACTCTGAGGAGCATTCCCACGTCTTAGAGTTTCCCATGTTGCTGCTGGATTACACCCACAAATTTATGCATCAACACATAGCATCAGAGTCAGCCAGTAGTTGAAATGATAAGCGACCAGTATTAAAGAGGAATAGCTTTGGGCATGTTAAATCGGCCACTAGAAAAGAAGAATAATTGTCTTTTTAATGTTGCAGTGCCATTTAGTAATGAAACACTGTCAGCAAACACAACTCATAGAGGATGGTTTAGCCTCAGGAATAAAGCACAAAGTATGGAATGTATTGGCCATTGAGTTTCTAGGTTATCATATTAAACAACATAATGGGATTTGCAAATGAAGGTGTTTCCTATATCAGTAACAAGGTGTGGTCTCTGTTCATGTCATAGAAGCCATTTTTTTAAGCAAAACAACGCTCGTACTAAATCAAGAGATGTGACACTACATATAGTATTGAATGGAAGCCGCACCTCAGTCAAGGAGGATTGGCCTTTTCATATATAAGACACAGCATATCCAAAGTAAAAGACATCAATAAAATAGGGAGTGGTCTTTTTCAACTAAAAATATAGTCATTTAATAAGAAGAACGGCCCTTTCAGAGGTGAGGTTATAGGGCATCGACGATCATTCAAGATAAAGGCATGACTTCATGTTCATCGGCCAGTTCTTACTGGCACAATCCATGTCAAAATATGGCATGATAATGGAGTACAGGAAAGTAATATGATAGCACTACCCATACAAGGAAGGTTTGGCCTCTTCATTTCTAAAATGATAGCACAACATTACCATGAGAAGGCACGCTGTCTATCAAGAGACCACTCATAATCTCAACTCTAATCTAAGGTGATCTCTAAGTGATTTAAAAGCGTTCTCTATTATAGAAGGGATGCAGTTCATGTTATTTCTATGAGTCACTTTAAGAATGTCTTCCACCATCATAGTGAAAGTACCAGATTCCACACATCGAATGCATAGTTCAAAGGGCACATTGCTATAAATTCTTCTCACTGTTGAAACTGAATGAAGCTACTGCAACTGTAGATAATGCTTGGGACACTAGCGTCCGAAGATTATAAGCTATTCTTAGTAAAGAAAGGTGGGCTCTGTAAGGGTGAAAAATAATTTGTATGGTGCACTCTGTGGGTTTCAGGTGTAGCAAGGTATCATAGATTGTATATACTATTTCAGCATATGGGAAAAGAGGAACTTGTATAGAGGTTGCAGCCATAAGAGGTAATCACTTCAAGAGTTTCATTAGCATTAAAAAAAGTTACTACATCAAGGGATAAGTTGTTGTATAGATATTTAATCAGTCATAGGTATAGTATGCTAGTGTTTAAGCTCAAAGCACTGCCATCTCAAAAGATAAGATTCGGCCTTCATTAGAGGATGGTTCCAAATATAGAAAGCAACCATCAATGGTGCAGTTTCAATCATCATGATGGCACATTTTCTAAATACAAAGCATAGCCATTTATTTCAAATAGCATGGCCTCTAGAATTTTTACAGAAGCTGTTATAAAGCAAGAGCAAGTAATGAAGTGAAACTTTAGCAAATGTGGCATTGATCATAACAATGAGTACTCTATGATTTGACGATGCTCAGTCCCTCAAGCCACACACGGCCATATTACATATCTGAAGGGGCTCAATAAGAAATAAAGTGTCACAACTGCCAGAGCTCTAACCAGAAATAATAAGATGCAGAATAGAGTATCAAGAAAGAAGCAGAAGATGACACATGTCAGTTACGGAAGACAAGGGAAGCAACTCAAAATGATTTAGATGACACCACATGTCAGATGAAAAAGGAAAGAAGTTTCTCTCAGAAACTAGCAGAAGCCACCACGTGGTTTAGGTGCCACAAAGGAACCAAAATGTATGTGGATGGGCCCATGTGGAGCAGCCCGAAGAAAGGAAAATAAAATGTTTCATTTCATTAAATTGCATAGATTGTGTCACGTGAGTTTAGAGAGGCTAAGTATTATATTGTATAAGCATTTCTTGTAACACATGGTGGGTCCCTTTCATAATGTCAAAAACTTTATTTTAAGTTCAAGTATTAATGCCTCTCAAAAGCCATGGGAAGAAAATTCAGTTTTGAATAACGATTAAAAATTTTATTAAAAAAGTGACATGGGTCTAAGTTTATAAAGTGAATCTAATGGAAGATAATCCTGATGATCTTGTGATATTTCCTATTTCTCCACAAGGTGTTTTATGCTATCTCCGGAACTAGCTGTGGTCCCAAATGATGGTGTTGTTGGGTTATGCTCTTGCCTAGGTGATTGAGGAATGTTGATGATGTGCACCACAAAGGTGTTGTTGTGCGGAGTTCAAGGAGTGTTTGGAGATGTTGTGTAGGTTCTAATGACTCATCTAGAAGAATAACAAAAATTGTTTAATCGTTCATGGGTACCACTAAGATTGTGAAGATTGATGTGCTACAAGATTCATGTTTTCTTGCTTAAGAGCGACCTAATTCAAATTTGTGGAGAGTGTAGATGTTATTTCTTGAAGGATGATATTGTGAAGAATGTTTAGGACTAAGCTAAGCATGTGTTGGGATCCGCAAGCATGTGTCTCTTTCTGGAGTAGCATGTAGTTCATGATAGGGCTTGTCCTATGCATGTTTTATGTTGTGTGATCTTTTGCCGACTTGTAAATTGTAATAGTCTTGTTGTATTGGCCACCTTGTAATGAAATCAATGTAATGTCATGTATATATTGTAAACCTAGTTGATCTAGGTGAGGTATGATTGTGAAAATGAGAATAAGAGTGTATGAAGAGAAGAATACGAAAATGATATGCATTATGATGTCTGATTGAAGGAGAAAGAGCAGAAGCAATAAGGGCTATCCTGATTCATCTTAAATATTTTTTTCTGATAGAAGGGAAGTAAAGAGA
Source organism: Cunninghamia lanceolata (assembly GCA_027924645.1). Taxonomy (NCBI): domain Eukaryota; kingdom Viridiplantae; phylum Streptophyta; class Pinopsida; order Cupressales; family Cupressaceae; genus Cunninghamia; species Cunninghamia lanceolata. The sequence continues at coordinate 15,628,725 of BSBN01001048.1, forward strand.
GTGTCTAATTGATCCAATCACTAGAAGAAAAGTGGAGAGGAAAAATTGCAATCATCAAAGGTGTGAGATTCATTGTTAGCGTCAGGCAATAGAAGGACTATCATACTGTAATCATTTCTGAGTTTGTTCTCAGTTCAGGGAGTAGTAGCTTCCTTGGGAGTGACTCTAAAACAAAGTCTTAAGGGAGTAGTATCTTCCTTGGGAGTGCCCCTAAAACAAAGTCTTCAGGGAGTAGATGCTTCCTTGGATTTTAGCCCTAAAACAAAGTCAGTAGGGAGTAGTAGCTTCCTTGGGATGTAGCCCTAAAACAAAGTTGTAATTTTTGAGATTCATATATTGTGAGTTAATCCTTACTATAGTTTTTCCCCTTTTGGGGTTGTCCACATATATCTAGTGTTATGTGGTTATGTGCATTGTGCTGATCTTTTATCTTTATGTTAATGTTGTAATGCTTAAGTTTGAATCTGCTCCAGAGGATTTGAAGTTTTTTTGGATACCAATTCATCCCACCTCTTGGTATTCTCATGTGTTGAATAGGTGTATCTTTGGAGAACTATCCTTTCCTTAGAGAGCTTTTGATTTCTCAATTGATATTTACTTGGATCGGAGCTGATTTCAAAGGCATCATATCACATGACTACTACGGAATTGATGAAATTGAAGTCTCAACCGCAAGAGCTATTGGCAAAAGGATTGATTAGACCCAGTGTTTCTCCTTCGGGATCCATAGTGATCTTTGTTAAAAAGGAGGATGGAATCTTGTGTCTATTAATAGTCTATCATATGCTTAACAAAGCAATGATAAAGAATAAATATCCTTTACCACATAGTGACGATCTTTTTGATTATATGCATGGTGCATCAATGTTTTCTAAGATCAATTTGCAATCTAGATGCCATCAACTAAGAATAAAAGATGAGGACATTCATAAGACAACTTTCAAAACTAGATATGGGCATTATGAGTTCACGGTTTTACCTTTTGGACTTACAAATGCTCCTACTACATTCATGAATTTGATGAACAATATCTTCTAAGATTGCTTGGATAAATTTGTTCTAGTGTTTCTAGATGAAATTCTTATTTACTCTAAGAATGAGGAAGAACATTTGCAACATCTCCGAATATTTTTGCAGTGGCTTTGAGAGCATAAATTGTTTGGGAAGCTTTCTAAGTGTACTTTTTTTCAGAAAGAGATACAATACTTAGGGCATATTATATCAGTTGAAGGAATATCTATAGACCCTGCAAATATAAAGGCTATACTTGAGTGGCCTATGCCAAAGAATGTGCATGAAGTGCACAGTTTTATGGGATTAGCAGGATATTATAGGAAGTTGGTTTTGAACTTTTCTAAGATTCCAATCCCAATCACTTCACTTCAGAGAAAAGGAAAGCATTTTGAGTAGACAACATAATGTTAAGAGGCATTTGACTAGTTGAAAGAAAGGTTGACAAATCCTCCAATATTGAAAGTTCCTAATCTGGAAAGTCAATTTGTTGTCATTACCGATGCCTCAGGAGAAGGTTTGGGTGGAGGGCTAATGCAAAATGAGCAAGTGGTAGCCTACAAATCCAAGAAGTTGAGAGCATATGAGAAAAATTATGCTCCTCATGATTTAGAGTTAGTCGCAGTTGAGCATGCTTGGCAAGTGTGGCAATACTACTTGCTAGGAAAGCTTTTTGAGTTAAAGTTGGATCATCATGGTCATATGTACATATATTTTTCCAACCCCATTTGAATGCTTGACAAAGAAGATGGTTGGAATTGATATTTGACAATGATTTTGAGATAAATTATATCAAGCACAAAGAGAATCATGTGGTGGATGCTTTGATTTAGTGGAGACATATCTCGTCGATGGTCTCTATTCAATCTAACTTCAATGATTTGGTTTTACAGAATTCAACAGGTGATGAATTTTATGAGCATGTTAAGCAAGCTCTCTCTGTAAATCCTCAATATTTGAGGTATGATGAGTTCGATTTTGAACCAAATGGGATTTTAAGATATAGAGGAAGGATGTATGTTCCACATTTGATAGAATTAAGAAACCTTGTATGGAAGGAAGTTCATTCCACACCATATTCAGGTCATCCAAGAGTGACTAAACTCCTAGTTGATGTGAAACCTCTTTATTTGTGGAAAGGAATGAAGAATGACATTGCAAGATTTGTAGCCAATTGTATAGAGTGCCAGAGGGTCAAGGCTGAGCATCAACATCCAGCAAGACTTTTGTATCCACTTGATATTCCAAAGTAGAAGTGGTAGGTTATTAGCATAGATTTTGTACAAGGACTTCCAATGTCTTGAAATAGACATGATTCTATTTTAGTAGTGATGGATGAACTCATCAAGGTAGATCACTTTATAGCTAGAAATTTAACAGATGGAGTACCAGTTATAGCTCAAAATTTTGTGGAGGAAGTGCTCAGATTACATGGAGTTACTAAGAAGATTATCTCAGATAGAGATGCGTGCATGACTTAAAAGTTTTGGCAAACTTTGTTTTCAATGCTAAGAACTCAACTCAATATAATATTGGCTTATCACCCTAAGACATATGGTTAGATAGAAAGGGTAAATCAAGTTCTTGAAGATTTGTTGTGAATGTATTGTATGGATTAGCAATACAAGTGGTAAGAGTATCCACCACTTGTGGAGTTTACTTATAACAAATTCTACAATTCTACTATTAAGATGTCTCCATTTGAAGCATTGTATGGCAGAAGATGTTGAACTCGTATAAGCTAGGATAAGCTAGAAGAAAGGATAAGCATTGGTCCAGAAATGTTGGTAGAAATGGAAGAACATGTTAAGAAAATTAGAAAAAGGCTAGCGAAAGCTAATGATAAAAAAAAAAGTTATGCTGATGCCAAACGTACACCAAGGCAATTGTCAATAGGAGATAAAGTTCCTTTGAGGGTCAAACCTCATAAAAGTTCCATAAATTTTGGGAAGTCTTCCAAACTAGCTCCTAGATATGTAGGACCCTTCACAGTTATCGAAGTGATCAATCTGGTTGCCTACAGAATTGTTCTACCACCAGATCTTGCCAAGATGCATAATGTTTAAATTCATGTTTCATATTTGAAAAAGTATATAATAGGCGATAGTCATATTATTGATTGGAATGATATATAGGTAAAAAACCCAAGAGTGGTCATGATCGAGCCTTTCAAAGTGCTTTAAGTTCACAAGCTCTACTTACGTAATAGAGAAGTTACTCAATGCAAGGTCCAGTGGGACCAGTATGTAGATGACAGTGCTACATGGGAAGATTATCATGATTTTCATTAGAAATTTCCTCATTTGTTTAATGCTTTTCAAATTTGAATGAAAACTTTATCATGTTATGAATTTTGATACATTGGATCATCGATGATGATGAATCTTATGGGGGAGATACATCACATCCTTAATTTTTGACTATGTTTTAATTTTTACTTGTGTGTAATTATTAGGTAATTTTCACATGATTTAATGATTTGACATATCAGAAGATGTTAGGATAAATCAAATGATTTCATCAGTTGGAATTTATATGTTTAGAAATAGACATGAGATTATATGTTATCATGATTATTCATTCATGATGTATATGAAGTAACTAATGATACACTAATCCCAGTTTGGTTGATTATACATGTAACTAGGAAAATAGGTTTTCCACCCTCTAGGAAAAGAGAGGAAGAGCATCATCGGAGAGAAGTGAATAGATGTATGGAAAGAATAGTTTTTTGATATCTAAGTCTTGTGTTTGTTCAGTTTTGTGAACCATGAGATTGGTAAGTTAAATTCAACTTTATTGGCCTATGTTGGATTTTGATTCAACAGTAGTCGATTTGACATTAAATTCCTTTAGTATAGGTTTTGATGTATAACCTAGAAGGGATGGATCAACCATCATCAAGATGTAGTCGATAGTCATTACTATATATATATATAGTGGTTAACTATCTCTTTTTAGTATTTTTCCAATTAAGATTCCTTTATGGTATCCTATCAGGTTATATATGTTTGACAACTGTGTTATATTTGCAAGACAGACAAGGGGGAGAATATCTCGACCCCATTCTTGCAATAATGTCAAAGTGTTTAATCAAACAATGTAAGTATACATTCTACATACTTTCTTTACAATGTTATGCATATATATTAATATATATTAAGTTAGATATTTTATGTGATCTTTTTGAGTTAAGGCCAATAAGGGTGTGGTTGTTCAACCCTTTTATATTCTCAACTGATTGAAGATAGTGGAGAAGCCTTTGACCAAGTTATGAGTGGTCATTAAAGACCATCATTTCCATTACTTGCATGTCAATGAAGATAACTATGGCGAGCATTAATGTTAAATAGTGAAACATGGTTCAGAGTAGAGGCTCAATATATCACCGCCAAGTTTTCAATGTGGGGACACACATACACATGGAGACACACATATACCACAAAGAGAAAAGACTTCAAGAGAGACGGTTGAGGAGCTTCATTTGCATGCCATACTTTTAGGTTCTTTTCTTTTTATTTAAATATTATTTGAGATGATAATTCTTTGTTTGATGTAGGCATTGTTGATATGTTTACTTGAGGTTAGAACAGCTAATAGTATATCATAATTTCTAAGATTTGAGTAATCAATAGTATATCATATTTTCTGAGGTTTTAGCAATTGATAGTGTGTGTGTGTGTCTATATATATATATATATATATATATATATATATATATATATATATATATATATATATATATATATATATATATATATATATATCTTAGTATGATTTGTATAGCTGAGAGACATACATTTACTATTTTTTCTATATAGTCGATATCATTTAGTTATCTTTGTGTTTGTAGACATTAAAGAGCTTAGTATAGCTCTATGATAGTATAGCCAAAGGCTTCATATAAATTTGTGATTTATAGAGATGATATTATTATATATACATATATGTTATTGCAGTCGAAGAAATTAGCTATCTCTATGTTAGGGAACCAATAGTTTGTCATTATTTTGTGAACTAGAATCTGATAGTCTAGTCTTCACTATGATTTTCTTGAGTGAAGCCTTTAACTACCGAACTTGGTGTATAATTGTATGCATAGTTTTTAAAACTATTCGGTGAGAAATTTGAGGTCGAATGGCCGTTCTCTTTCATATTTTTGAATGGTTTCAAATCAGTTAAAACTCTATATCTAGAAAATGAGAACTCTTTATGATACATTTTTATCATTTAAACATAGTAAATGTGTGCAAGTTGTTAGGATGTTGAAACATTACCCGTGCAAGCCGAAAGACAATAGATCATAGTAGGTTTTTCTAGAAGCAATAAATTGACTTTTATAGTTCAAAAGTTAGTTTGTATTAAGCATAAGTACATTATTATACTAAGGTTGAAGTATCCCTATCATCTATAACTTGTAGACAAAGTCTGTGGAGTAACCAGACCATGATTGTACTTAGAAAACCTTGAGTAATTTGGTTGTCTATAATTATCATGCATTCATAATAATGAGGGATGCAAATGATGTTCTATTACTTTTTAAGAACTAGTTGAACTTATCTTAGATGTCAATTTGAGCCTCTTGAGGTTGTTGTATTACATCTTCAAAGTTAAGACTAGAAGTTTGACAAAGATATTTCCTTTATCTTTTAACTCATTTTAGTTTCGTTGTTTTTGATATTAAACTTTGAGAAAAGGTTCTCTTTTATTCTAAAAGAGTATAGAATGATTTGAATATCATTAGAAGCACTTGAAGTTATGTTATCTTTGTTTATTAACATATATGTGTTTATTTAACTAGATTATGTAGTTTTATTATGCATAGATGATGTTATATCATTCTTAATCTTAATCTATGAACGAAAAATGACAACTAGGTCATAGACATCATTACCTTACTATCTATATCCTTTACCAGATTAAAAGATTGAACTTAGTCAAGAATTCTTGTACTCTTGTTAGTATCTATTAAGAGTTGTTATAGAGGAGGATATACCTTATTTAATATGTTTTTCAGTAAAGGTGAATTAGATTAAAGACTAATTAGTCAAGATTTGACAAGTGGCTATCTTATTCACATTACATTATGTATTTTATTGTATTAGTTTTAACTGATCTGAAACCATTATACCTCATTTTACCCTAAAGAGTTTAAAAATATTTAACTCTTAAGTCAATTATGCTACTGACTATGTCAGTTGTATACTTTGGTCAACAGTTAAAAATTTGAGAAGCCATAGATAAGACAATATTAAGAGATCAGAAACACTTTGTTGTTAGAAAGTCAATACTAGTTATATAAACCAAGTATGGTTATTATTTTTGAGTAGAGAGTAAATGACAGAAGTCATAGACCTTGATAAATTGTGGACATGAAATAAGGGACTCTTGATAAAGATTAAGTTATTTATAATTGCATATTGTATGTATATCCTAGATAAGGAATATATATAAGTTAGATGGACTACGGATTGAGTTTAATTCAGACAATTATGTCTAGAGATACTAGTCAAATAAATAAAACTGTAGGATGAGATAGTCTTCAAGTCGAGTTAAAGGTGTGTGAATGCATGACTATGTTTATTGAAAATGTCTATTTATATAGAAACTTTGGCCAAAGTGATGCATTTGTCTCTACATGCATTAGTCAGGTCACAGTGTCTAGATTGTGTAACTGGTCAGTATGATCATACTTAGTTATAATATTGTCTACAATTGTATGGTTGATTGAGTTGCATAGGACACATCAATAGGACTCAGATGGCAGCTTGTTAGATCCATATGTCTATACTCTTCATGAAGGGGAGGGCCACTTATAGGAAGGAAGGTCTACGGGGGACTGACACTCTATAGTTAGAGGTAAAGCACTCAGATGATGCTCTTCCTCTATAGCAGAAGACTCACCAAGATTTGAATGATAGATATCAAGATTACAGAGACAATACTCTTTATGTAAAATTTCATGTTATGATTATGATGTAAAACTATTCTTTTGCCAAGTGCAATATGTTTATAAATGCAAAGTGAAATGTTATCATTATAAGTTATCTTTGAACATATTGAATTTCAAGATTAACAAAATATTCAGAAAAGATGTACTTTTATTTATTGATGTTTAGAAAATGATAAAAGAAAATTCTCTCTTGTATATCATTTTATTTTTTAAGGACCCGACTCATCCTTAACCAAATAATACTAAACTCTAAATTCAAAAATACCAAGGAATTAAAAATTTTGATCTAACAGATGTAGGAATTATAGATTTGTGAAATTTTACTATTAATTCTAAGAATTACTCAATAAATGCTATTGTGGTTAGACATCTAGAGCTTAGTTTTCAAAAGTCATAAAGTCCTAAAAAGTTCACCACTGTTTATCTAGTGAAGAGAGAAAGTACATTTCTCAAGATAACATGTAGGGACAATTGATCAACCTACCCTATATACCCTATATCCACGAGATCAAGGCCCCCCTCCTTCATATGCAACTAACATGGGGAATGGGAATATGCAGTTCTATTTTGCACTATATTTGATGCAACTGTGAGCGGGTATCCAGCCCTTTCTAGGGTTATTCCTTACCCTAGACAGTTCTTCGTTGGCTACCACCCACTCGGTGAAATAGGGACAAAAATTAGTCCACTACCACAAACACCTAAAGGGGTGTTTGTTAGTTATTCCTAGTGTGGAGGAATCCCTATCAGGTGTCTTCTCATGAAATCTAGTTTACTTCCCCAAGCCAAATTAGGTAATTTCGTGACTAAGTCCATTCTCGATTCCTTAGTGCTTTCTAATCAGCAAGATTCGTGAAGACGAGGTGAGAGCATATGGCAGATAATGTTTCTAATTCAGACTAGTTGACCTATCTAACATTTTACAAGTCATCTACAATTTTAGACTCGCGTGTCAATAAGCTTTGTTTTCTATTAATAGCTCGAAGGATTTTCTAAATAAGCATCATGGTAATCATCATACAACTATTTCAATAGACTCATCTTTTAGTTAATCTTTTTAATGAGATATCTGAGGAGATTTTTCCTTCATGTGGATTTAACTTTGACATGTCCCTTATTACTCCCCGACGATTTAGAGGGACAGTGCCCAGACATCATTGTTGCAGCTATGTTAGGCACGAGGTACTTAATTCAACGTGATAGTATTACCCATAAATGTGACACAGAGGTACCGTAAAAACCAAACACTGCGATTTGTTTGAGTTTGGATGTTTGTTTACAAAATTTACCTATCTATTAGAAAAGAAAAAACTTGCATAATAACTAACAAAGAAATCGACAAAGGAAGGATACTTCTTTAACACATAATGCAACTAAAGTACTATAAAGATGCTTAACCATTTTGCTTATATGTAAGGAATAGTAATTGAGAAGTTACTTAATCAATTTCATCAATTCATAATTGTGTGTAACATAACCAGAAAAGATATTCTATCAGTAATGTATGTAAAGATTCAGTCTTAGAAAAACAAGGAATCTTGATAACTTAATTTGTCATACACCAATAACAATTTTTTACACAAACTTATTTTTACTTACAGCCAATAAGGACTTAATACAAGTTGTAAGATGAGGCGGCTATCACAACAAGAGATTCACTTAAAACTTCCTAATCTCCATTGTTAATAAACTTGCATTGATAAATAAGTGCATTATAACAATAATATTATAACATCATTATCGAAAATATTGTTTAACTATTGAACTGCTTAACCATGAACTTAATCAATTAGAAAAACATTAGACTTGAAAGATACTTAATCAATAAGGTACATAACGATCTAGCCTAGTACAATACTAGGAATTATTGACGATTAAATTGTTGAACATAAACATTGTTCAATAGTATAGTACGAGGATCAATTCCTTGCAAAAACATTCGACTTATTTATATTTGAAAATGGATAGGAATTTATGATATTTGAATCTCAATAATTTTCTCAACTGAAACTTTCTAAATGTTAACACTATTAGTCAAACAAGATTTGCTTCTTTTCATAAGTCATATTGGATGAGTCTTTGAAGTTGCTCTAAATCACTAAGTTTTCAATTTTGTACCCTTAAGGTTTGACGATTACTTATACAATCATGATTTATTTCCAATTATGATTCTTACTTCCATCTTATAACAAGGTTAATTGTGATATAACATCATTTGTTGTGTTAATTGAAAACTATAAGGAAACTATAGCTTAGCATATTTATACACAATGTCATATGCTTGTAATTAATTAATCGATATATTTGCATTATTTACCACTCACCCTTTGTTATTAAATTGTTAACAAATACATACTATATAATATCATTACTGCACATTTATTGTACCTATTTCTAACTTAACCCAAACATTATATATTTGTTAATTGTCATTAACTAACTACAATTATCACTTATCACAATAATAAACAATACTATACCCACTAAACCACATTTTTCCCTAAAATGTTTTACCTCATAATATATTACTTATATAATACCCTCTACTTTTCTTCAACATTCCACTTATCATCTCACTTTTTCTTAAAATATAAACTTCATTTAGCACACTTTAATTAATCATATCACTAATTGCATTCCATAATTATCAACACATTATATTGTTTCTATAATTCAATGCTCCTTCACAATTATCATCTAAGAAAGTGTAATTATTAATATAAGACGACTCTATTTACAATCATTCACAATGTCTAATCCAACTTTAGCTTAGGTATTTCTTACTATAAATCTCTAATAAAGCTTTCATCACACATCTCTATTTGACCAAGAACTAGTTGATTCAACATATCTAACTGGTTACATTAAGAGATTTCCCCATGATTTTCTTGGCATGATTTAGTGAATTTTAGTTAGGCAATATTTGGTTCTTGGATTCAATCTAACATAATCATGGTCCTCAAGATGCTTCATAACTAAGAGCAATTAATAAAGAAGTAAAAAAAAATAAATCTAATCATATGCCATGGTTGGTAAATTAAAAGACTCTTATAAATCTTGGACTTAAAAACATTTTCCCTAGCCTCAATAATATAATCTAAGGATAAGATGCAAATTAACCACTTCCATTCCTTCTCTACATAGTGGTTGTTGATTGAAGCAATTCCCATCCACTCTAAAGTCATTGGTTTATAGGATTGATAATGATTTCTACTTCATATTATCAAGGTTAAGTGGGTAAGTGAACTGATGTAAAGTTGATTACTGATAAGTACACAATTTAATTCCTCAATTGTAACCACCATTGTCAAGAAAGTGAAAATTCAATGTTATTTCATAAACTATACTTTCTTGTAGATCAATTTGCAAAATGGGAAAATATGAAGATCACTCAACATATAGTAATAATGGTTGTTATTTTTGTGCAATAACAACACTTTTATGTTGTGTCTATATGTTGCACAATATGACGAGAATACATTTGTATGTATAGTTTACTATTATTATGCTAATAATGGAGTGACATCTATTAAACTGGTTTTATGTCAATCTGTAAACTCGGGCAGCTATACCACACCAAAGTCATCAACATTCTAATTTAAATCTTAGAGAGATAGCCTAAAGACTGGGCTTGTTAAGCATGAATGAACAAGGAAATGTGGACAAATTTAGAGAATGACTCCAAAATAGAGTAAAAGACTGATATACCTTGAGAAAATTTACTTTGGGTTAAAACTCCAGCTAAAGCATGAGCAAAATCTCATATAAGTACTCCAAAATGGCATACAATAGTGGTCTAAGCCACATAGGCTTTAATTAAGAGCATAAACACCTCTTATATAGCTCAAATAACCACTTAAAAATCTCTGAGACTACTTCCCTGCCTCTGCTCTAACAATAGTCATAAAATGATTGCCGTGACAGGGTATGCACATCCCTAAAAGCATAAAGGATAAAGTAATTTTGTCTAATGTTGTAGTTGTGACTGCCCCTAGTAGACATGCATGCAAAATGTGGAAGCATAGGCCAAGCACGTCAACTGTTTGACAGAATGCCTCAAAGAGATGCCATCTCGTGGAATGCAATGATTGCAGGTTCTGCACAAAATGGATTTATTAAAAAGGCTTTAGAAACTTTCAAGCAAATGCAATTGGCAGGTGTTAAGACAAATCCCACAACTTTTTCCAATGTCCTCCCTGCTACGCCAACAATGGAAGCTTTTGAAACAGGGCATGGTCATCCCTCAAGGCAGGACGGAAGGGGGATTTTTGTCAGATGTAGTAATAGCAAGTGCTCTGGTAGACCTGTATGCCAAATGTGGAAGCATAGATAGAGAAAGTGAACTGTTTGACAAAATTCCTCAAAGCGATGTCATCTTGTGGAATGCAATGGACGCATGATTTCACAAAATGGATTGTTGAAAGGGCTTAGAAAATTTTCAAGCAACTGCAATTAGCAGTTGTAAAGCAATTTCCACAACCTTTGGAGGTGTCCTCCCTGCCTGTACGCGCAGGAGGTTTGGAACAGGGTATGGCTATTAACAGATCAGATAAATTCATTCCAGAGACACCCCAAATCCTAAACTAGTGCAGTTGAGGGTAAAAACCTTAAATACACAATATAGTGCAATGCGCAAAGCCTACAGGGGAGGGGAAATCAACAGTTCCAAAACGTTGACAGGTGTCTGAACAAATGACAACAGTGGATATGGCTGATGATTGCCCACTATATTTGATCCAAATCCCATCTCGAAAACTCAATTTATGAAGGCTAACAATGTCATCTGGTGCAGTGAATCCGAACCAAAGTGAAGGGCAGATCAAAGAGTCTCACAAATTCAATGTATGTTGAGAAAATCCTAATCATGCTACATAATATATACCCAGTGATAGTCCACTAACAGACTGGATATGTTTCATACATCTTCCACCCAAAAATGAAAGGCAACATACATAAACTAGATCATATGTTACAACACATCTGACCTAGAGAGGGTAGATCATATGAAATTCCACAATAGTTGAAGCAAATGTTGGTATTCTATATACCCAAATACAAAATCAACAAATTTCATCCAAATCCCAACCAAAAAGCCACAAATTGTGCATGTAAGCTTCCTTATAACAGGTCATCAAAAATCAAACTTTGGAGCTGAAAAACTTACATTGTAAACAAAGGTAAAATACTCACATATCACAATATTTAAGTTCTAGTGAGAGTTTAAAATAGGTTTTTTCTCTTGAATGATTTCAAACTATAATTTAAAAATTACAAAACTTATGCACAATATCTCCCTTGAATGTTTTCAACTGTAATTAAGTTTTCCTCATAGAAACTTATACCCAAATTCTCTCTTTAACATAAATCTAAGCTAGTTAAGTAATGCAAACAACATATAAAATCACTTATCAATTATTTTAAGACATTTCATCAGAATGAACCCAAAAGTAAACAAATTTAGGAAAATGAGGAATGCTCTTACAATTTGCTCCAACAATCTAGCCAAACCCCCCAAGTGTGTCCTCCCTCACCTTTCAATGGCTATTTATAGAAAAATTCAATCTTTGTCTAGGGCATCATTTTCCAAACACATGGTGAAAATTTTGGAAGACTTTGGAGTCAAGTCTAAGCACATGGTGGAAGATCGGGTCATTGGGTCAAGTCTAGCCAATTGAATGCCTTATTTCAATTTTCTAATTTGAAATAAATTCTTGTGGAAAATTCTCACTTAGGGGGTTGAACCTCATTTATTTCCTTTTCTAGAAGTGTACCCTTCTTGACTATTTATAAATTTTAAATTGGGATTGAAAAAATCATTTATTTATTATCATCACTATTTTTATTATTTTGTTTTTTTTATGAAACTATATATATGTGTGTGTGTGTTATAGTAAGATTTGAAAATAAAGAAAAATAATAATTAATTATGCATAGTATGATATGATAACTCTAATCAAACTTAAGTCTCTAAGTATCATAAAATATGTTTGAGGGTTAGAAGTGGGTCATAACATCTTTTACTTTTCGAGTAATCTGCGTGTGTAATTCTGAGTAATATGAGAAGGCATGTTACACCCTAGATTACCTTTGGAGTATTGGGATGAGGTTCAAGTGTAGTTGACTATTAATTTCTCTCTTGGTGAACTCATCGTGGCCGATGAGGTGAGAAAATCTATAAAATGCTTTATTTTTCTAGATTTTGCATTAATGATGTTGGTGATAAGGTTCTTCCCTCTTTGATCACCTTATCCTCAAAACTTAGTGATTGGGTGCATTAGATCATTTATGAGGGGCCCCTGATGGTAAGTCACAATTTCCATAGGTGGAGCCATGCTTTAGCTCCATGTGTGGGTTCATGAAAAAAAGGCTTATTCATAGTAAATAAGGCTCAACAAGATCCTCCTCCTCTTGAGGACATGTCTAAGATACCCATGGAGGGTAAAAGTGTGTTGGCAAGTCCTCTTGTGGACAATTCTAACTCAGATGCTCTTAATCTTGTCCTTGAGCTCAGATCTCATCTTTTGGGGATAGATGTAAGGAGAAGGAAGCAGTGAGGGAGGACTAAGATTGCCCTCCCTAGTGTCCTCCAATGCATTCATTTAAAAATTAATCTTGCAGTACTTTCATTAATTCAGGCTCAATTCTTCATAATGTGAGTCCTACCAATAAGGTATTTGGTTTGTTTGAGTCTAAGGATTGGGTTACCAACAAGAAACAAAATTCCTTGAAGTGTTTCAGCTTCAAGCTACCTTGAGTTGGTAGACCTATTTCGTCATGGGGTAGTCTGCCCTGAGTTTTTATTTGGCCTCGTGTGGGGAAATGTTGTTTGTTGTTGTATTTTTAAGCCTCTATGCTTTTTGTTCTTTATTATTCCTTGACATTGCTCGGGCTTCTTTGGTGTTTATTTCTTTCTCTATGTAAAAGGGTGGCACCCTTTCAAAAACTCTCTGATTCATAGCTCTAGTAAAAAGCATTTACCAATAATAATAATAAATATAGGTGTGTAAAAAACATTGAGTTTGTTGGAATATTAATTTCTCCCATAAAACCATAATTATGCCAGAGGCATTATATAGTGGCATTAAGGGGACTATGATAGTATACATAAAAACTAAATTGAGCCCATATATATATATATATATATATATATATATATATATATATGAAGTAAGTGCTTTAAATTTAAAACATATAACCAACATAATGAATGCACATAAAAATTATAAAGTAACCATTTTAAATTTAAAAAAATATATAACCCACATATTTTTTTAAATGAATGCACATAAGAACTAAATTTAAAATATGTAACGAACATAGTTTTATTAAATAAATGCACATAAGAATAAAGTTGACATAAAGTAAATAATCAATATAAATACAAGTAATACGCAAACATGTCAAAGGGGTTGTGCTCAAATGGTAAAGCCATAAGCTTCTCAAGATGGAGATCCAGGTTTAAATCCCCATAGTGGCATCTAAGTTAGCATTGTACAATAATATTTTATAACTATATTTAATTAGAGTTTAATTTCATTTTTGTACAATCAAATTTAATTTATTAGTTTTTTCTTTTAATATGTTGAACTTTATTTATTGTATAGTTATTTTAATGAAAATATTTTATGTTAGTTGTTTAGATATATTTTTTGAAAATAAAGTCTTAATCCATATTAAGAATGAAAAGGTTAGTTAATAAAACCCAAGGAGGTAGTTTCCTTTCTATTAAAATCTAATTAAACTAGAAAAGATACAACATCATCTCTTCTAGGTGCACAAACATACAACATTCAATCACTGGGCATTCTTAGATGCCATAAAAACCATAAACCTTCACAGAGCTCAAAGGCCCAATTAATTTGTGGGGAAGACAACAGGTCTCCATACTGACTAAGATAGAAGTTGAACACTTCCATATTATTTCAGTGAATACCATCCCGGAATAGACATAGAGCCTGCGAAGTTATTTTGTTTTTCCTCATAGCACCATCATCGAATATCTCTCCCATCAGTCTAGATTTGAATGTTTTAATCAAAAGATGAAATGGTAGTATACACCTTTTCTCTCAGCTCCTTCTTGATAAACGTGTGAGCCATCATCTTCCCACACTGTTTCCTTCCCATTATTAGTACTACATTCATGAGGGATTCCTCTCTTAGAGTGTTCCATCATGAATGTGTTCTCCAACGGAGATATGGGTGTCAATGACTCATTTGATAGAAGCCACTGCGCCCTCTTGATCTGCATTGAAGATTTTGTTAATCTTTCCCTCCACTGTTTCTTCTTCCTCGTCTTCATTTGAATCTACCTTACAGATACATTCACACTCAAATACCATTCGCTGCCCCATCTTTCTTATGTCAACAAAGATAACAAGATTTATATTTGGTAAGAAGATCGGATCAAATGAAACCCATGAAGAGAAAATTATTCCTCAATCCATTTTGCTGCTATCCATATCTCTGCTCAAGAATTCAAAAATCCTTCGTCCTATGGAGCCTATCCATCCATCTCTAAAATTTCTTCTAGGCTGTCCCATACAAAATCCGAGTTGGATACTCTGTAGAACTTGAGCTGGTCTACTCCTTGGTTCGCAAGAAAGTCTGTGGTTTTATTTTCTTCCCTGTAGATGTGATGCAACCCACTTTCAAAGCTTCCAATTTGAAATCTCCTTCATTTTAATTGTGTTTATACAAACCAATGAATCACCTACAATTTCAACTTCCTCTATATTTTTATGAATACAACTTATACAAACCAATGAATCACTTTCAATTTCAACTTCCACCTTGTTTTGGATCTAAGTTTGAGTTTTTCGAATTGCCTCTAGAGGTCCCATCAAAATTCATCTTCTATATATCTTGTGGAGGAGTGAGCTAATAAAAACATATTTATGTACTTTTCTTTTGCGTTAGTTGTTTAGATATATTTTTAAAATAAAGGAAATTATAAGTGGCATTAAGGGGATGACTATATCTGTGTACATAAAAACTAAAAAGAGCCTGACATATATATTTTTTAAATTATAAACTATGTCTTTAAATTTAAAACATATAATGGACATACTTTTATTAAATGAGTGCACCTAAAAATTATAAAGTAACTATTTTAAATTAAAAATTATATAACTCGTACATATTTTTTTAAATGAATGTACATAAGAATTAAATTTAAAATATATAACTGCCATAGTTTTATTAAATGAATGCACATAAGAATAAAGTCAACATAAAGTAAATAATCTATATAAATACAACTAATACTCAAATATAAATTACAAAAATATCAAATCAAATAAACAAGATCAAAAGCATAGTGGAGTTATTGGAACAGTAAGTGCATTATATTTTATAGATTTTACTATAGAGTCATCAATTTAATTTTTTTTCCTTTCTGCATAAATAAAATTTAATCTATTTCTTTTTCACCGCTGGTTGTTTTATAAAAATGAAGTGTCCTAAACTAATATTTTATAACATATTTTATAGGGTTTCCGTTTGTTTTCTGCATAATCAATTAATATGTTATTTTATATATATTACAATAATTTATTTTATAACTATATTTAATTAGGGTTTATCATATGAAAAAAAAAATGGAGCAAAGTATATTGGAGAAGCACATAAGTTATTTGAACCGTAAGTGTATTATATTTTATAGATTTTACTATACAATCATTATTTTCTTTTCTTTTCTTCATAATGAAATTTAATTTATATATCTTTTTCACTCACTGATGTTTTATAAAAAAGAAGTGTCCTAAACTAATATTTTATAACTATGTTTTATTAAGGTTTTATCATATGAAACAAAAAAGGAGCAAAGTATATTCAACAATAGTAGAGGTAAGTGTTACTATAGGGTGCAGTTAATTTTCTTTTGTTTTGTGCATAATGAAATTTAATTTATTGGTTTCTTTTCACTCCTGTTTTATAAAAAAAATTAGGGTTTATATTTGTTTTATAACTATATTTTTAGGCTTCTACACAAATAAAAATAGGATTCTTGGTAACCTACTCAAAAGGTTAGAGAAATAAACCTACTTGTGGATTCGGTCCTTGCCTAGATAGAATTCACCATATAATAATTTAGTTAATAGGTCAACTAGTGTTTCCCGATTCCATATTGTCTATGGAAGATCTCTAAGAGGTATCATAAATTTGATTAAAGAGAAGCCATCGCCTCATGTCTGGATCATATTCAGATTCAGGGGTTTCACCCTCCTCTCTACTAGGGGAGCCATTATCATTTGGTTTGGAAATTGAATCATCTCGTAAAGAATTAGAAGACTCTACATGTGAAGCTCCATGAGAATATTGAGGAACCTTCACACATGTTTTAGTATGAGCATTCTAAGGAGGGAGGAAATCGGTTTTGGTTGCTGCAAAAGTTGCATAAATAACTTTGGGTCTTGATTGTCCACAAGAACATGGGTGGGACATGTGTTTGGAAATAAATTCTGATCATGAAAAACAATCAAAATTATAAATATTGATATAAATATTAAAAATTTTGATTTTATTTTGTGAATTAAGATAGTATAATTAAAAATTTTAACAAAGATAACAGAGAACAATCTTAGACAATTAACAATGCACTGTATATAGTATATACCAAGAAGATTACCCAAAAGATTGACTGTATATAAAATAGAAATATAACAAATTACATAGCCACGTGTCAATATTGTAAACCTGGGATAGGAGGATAAAAAGGATAAAAAAAATTACTTGTGGATTCAATTGCTTTTCAACCTTAGAGTTTGTCGTGCCATTTGGAACAGCTAAACTGGCATTGCCATTTGCAGCTGCTTTGGCCTGAACCCCACTACAAAAGGAAAACAAACACATCCAAAATTCAGATTTTACAGTTAAAATTTAACACTTAAAATAGGAACAGACAATGCTAAATTCAATCATAATCACAAAATGTTGGCAAATCCTGACCTCTCTTAGCAAGTAGTTGCTAACATTAGGTGTAGCTGACAGCTTTGTTACATCAGTTTCATAAAATACTTCATCCATCTTCTGTTAATGACCGTCGTCAAGATATCTGTCATAAACAAGAATCAAGAAAAATTAGAAGATATCCAGACACTACAAACACAAGGAATTTTACGCATAAAGAACTTCAACCATTATTCCGTAATTTAACTTCATGTGAACTTCTCGCTTGGCTGGGAAAGTAAAATAAAAATTACATGCATGGATAAAACCATTCCAAGATCATATTACTTACTTAAAAAACCACCTCTGACATTTCAAGCTACGTTTCTTGCAACACATAATATTGGAAGGGGAACACTTGTCTGCAGTACAAAGAATGCTGATTGAAATTAGTGATGGCAGGGGAGAGCAGGGGATGGACAGAATCCTGACCAGAAAACAATGCTGCAGCAATAATGGAGGGCAAGAACAAACATATACACACACAGAGGAGACAAAACACGAATGACAGTAATATATATTTTATGTTTTCCTCCTTTACAATACATTCAAATTTTGTTACAAACTTATGTAGAGCTGCTCTATTTTCCTGTTTTGCCCCAATCTCTGGAGCTGCACACTAAATCAAATCTGGAGCTGCTGTCCATAAACTCCATAGCTGCCTGTGAATTATAGTTGCTGCTATAACATTCCTTTCTTCTATATTCTCTCTATTATTCTCCTACTTCACATTCCTCTATTGCTGCAGGCTTTCTCTTGCATTCTACTACTGTCAACTAACTTTCCCTCTCTTTTGTCTCATTCTATCCTTGCCAGAAAAATGGCGCTCAACCTCACTTCAAAATTCAAACTCATCTACGAAAAATGAATGCTGGCAGGCGGCCAGCGGTGCTGGGGCTGATTTTGGAGATCCCCAGGTCTGACGCAGGGGCAGGCTGAAGTTAATGCACTAACAGAAGATTAATTTCTTCCAACAATCAATACAATGCAATAGAAAGTAAAAATAGAAATCTAAGAACCTTTTCTAATGGAGCATATTACGGTGCAAAAGCTAGAACAACATGCACATGTTATTGATTTGTATCCTCCCAGACCTTCAATCGATCATCAATTACCATTGTAATATTGGGATGGCAAATCCCTTTATGAAAGACATTTACTAAAGACTTTCTTAAACCTACAACACAAAGATAGAAAATAGAAGCACAGAAAATAGAAGCACTTAGCATCATATGGTATTTAACAATGAGTGCAAATATTGACATCACAATCAATAGAAGTATTAGCATAGAAGAGAAAATATAATTCTATTCAGTTGCAGAAATTTGAGCCTCTGAAATTGAATATATAGATCTTCATAACATAATAAGGTGTCTTGTTTATTCGTTAGAAATGTTTACCTAGCTTGACACAAGCAACACAATCATGGAGCTTCCTAGGACTGATTTGTTAGTGTTTTAAGATTAGAAATGAAATAAGCAGAATACACAACACACAGCAGTTTATCCTGGGAAAACCCTCCTACTCGAGGGAGAAAAACCCAACAAATATATCTCTTATATATTGAATGAAAAGAGTAGAAATCTACTTACAACTCAGGCCCAACACAAGGCTGAATTTGATACAATGAGAAATAGCACCTCTCTTAGATGCAAAGATACAAATGAATATGTTTCTCCTTGAAGATCAGTCTGCTACTAATGGAAATGATGATCTGCTGCTGGAGATGATAATGAAGGGATTGAATTGATGTATATATACAAATCAAGGTGACTCTTCATATGTGTTGATGTCTCTTCATATGCTTTGGTGTCTCTTCATATGTTTTGGTGTCTCTTTATATGTGTTGGCATCTCTTCATATGCTTTGGTGTCTCTTCATATGTTTTGGTGTCTCTTCATATCTCCCGCCACTACAATAACATCAACACTCCCTCTTAGCTAGGGAGATATCTTTCTAGATATGCATGTCATGGAGTTTCTCAACATGACATCCACAATGGCTACACCCATTAATGAAAATAATTTATCATGGATTCTCTCAACGTGATATCATCATGGAGTCACTCAACATGATGTCCACCATGGCTACTCCCATGTGTGGAAGATAACAAGTGCACAAGTGCTCATCACGGAGTCACTCAACGTGATGTCGTCATGGAGTCTCTCAACATGACGTCCACCATGGCTACTCCCAGAGGGTGGAAAGAAACATGTGTACAAGTGCCCATCACGGAGTCACTCAACATGATTTTGTCATGGAATCTCTCAACATGACATCCACCATGGCTACTCCCAGAGGGTGGATAAACACATGTACAAGAGAATTATCACGAGGTCTCTCAATGTGATGTCCACAATGGCTACTCCCATTAGTGGAAAAAATACATCGTCATGGAGTCACTCAACATGACATCCACCATGGCTACTCCCAGAGGGTGGAAAGAACTACATCTCTGTCTCAGAGATGGACAAGGGCTTGCACTTAATATTTCTCTGTCATAGAGAAATATACACTACAAGGGCTTTTGCCTCATATTTCTCCGTCATAGAGAAATATACATTGCAACAGACCTTCATGATGATGTGACTCCCTCTAAAGTTCCAAGTACTTGCATCAACCTTCTGACCTCCTCGTCCAAGATTGCCTGCAATGCTTACCTTAGATGAATAGTTTTCAATGCACGCCTCTGACACTACTGACTTGTGAGAGTTCAACACTATTCTCCTTGATCTCATCCCAAATCACCCTATTCTGAAATAGGTTTGTGGAGCTACCAATGTCAAATTCAGATTGAGAGTTTTGTTCAATTTTGTTCTTAACATCTAAAGAGGTCTTCCAAGCACTGCAACCTTTACTTCTTCTTAGTGAGTCAGAGAACTCCCTCTTGATCCCTGCCTTAGAGATTGCAAGGAAATCCTCTGGAAGTGAACTCCCCTCCATTGACTGATCTTAGAACCTTAGTCCTTTTCCTAGACATGCTCTCAACTCGTGCCTTGAATTCTCAAAATTTAACTCACTCTGAATGTCATTTCCTCCTCTTCAAAGTAGCTGATCGCAATGACAATCTATAAGGGTTCTTTGTTGTTTAGTGTCTTCATCTTTCTCAATCTTATTTGCTGATGTAAATTCCTCATCCAAGGTTGACCCAACCTTGTGCCTTCGAGAGATGTGCCACCAACTCAATCCCATGGCTGCAAGCTATGACTCCATGAATGTTCATTTCTCCAGCTGGCATGCCTTCCTCATAAGATGCCTCAAGCTCTTCTTCCCTTTGAATTCCTTATGCAGTCTCTCATCATCCTTTTGCTCCTCGATCCGTCCTAGAAGCATTTTAGAGAGATTACTAATAGTTCATAGAATCAAACTACCCCAAAGAGAAATATCCAGACCAATGCTAGAAGCATACATGATACACTATTCCCAATGTTATGAACATTATTCAAACATCAAATACTTATCTTTTTATGTGGGTCAATTGTACAGATCCAATTAGGCACATATCTTGCAGTTTCTTCTCAGCTGTTAAATGATTTCTCCTTATATTTGAATCCAACTCCAGCCCTGAAATTTTGCACACTTGTCGTAGCCCTTCTATCCATTGCTCATGTTTGTGGGCGTGACGGCGATGTCTTCTTGAAGCGAATGCAATTGTGTATTTTCCGTTACCAGATTGCAACCGGATAAGATCTTTAGAAGAAACATGATAAAAAATAGAAATAATCATTACACCTGATGATATTAGGGACAACACTGTTGTCTCCAATTCGCTTCATAAGCTGACATGCCCAGTCACATCTACCAGAGCAATGAAGTGCAATCAACAGTGACATTATTGTTATCATATCAGATACCAGCCTTCTGGATTTCATTTCTTCTAACAAACTTCAGCCCTGTCCCTTGGAATTCAGTAAGAAAAAAAACACGTTTGGGATTGCCCTTTTTAATTTAGAGCTAAGATGAAAGGTGGTCAAAAAGAGATTATAATAGTGATAGCGTTTGTCTGTTTATCTCAACATTACTATTTTTTTTTTCTTGCCCGACGGAAATTTTGAGTAGGATTTTTATTAGCTTCGGCCTTTAGCAGCTTAAAGACGCACAACATCATCATCAGAAAATTCCAAACCATGGACGAGCAAGATTGAGGTTGACCATTATGGCGATCTGTAGTAGGTCGAGAAGATAGCCGCACGTTGCACTTCACATGTGGCGGAGATGAGAAATCACAGTCATGGCACGAAACATGTAGAACCATTACTACGTGGGAGAAATTTAAAACATTTAATAAGAAGCAGCCTGATGTAGTTTGAGAATGCAACCAAAGTGATGTGGGAATATCACTATGAGCATGAAGGCAGCTTCTGCCCTTCCTTTCTTGAATAAGCCATCAATCAAGATAATGTAAGAGAAGTAATTTGGCACCATGCCCTGCTGCACCATCGTCTCAAGGAGTTTACTTCTAACTTTCCAACCTTTAACAGGCCATCGAGAAGACCATTGTACACAAAGAGATCAGGATTGCAATTTTCATGGACCACTTCATTGAAAAATTTAAGTGTATCACTGATCTTATTCACTTTGCACAGACCACAGATCAGTGCTCCATAACTAATGATATTAGGGTCATGCCCTTGAACCTTCATCTCTTCAATGATTGCTTCGTTCAATCTCCCTGCCTTACATCAAACAATGATCAAGAAAGTGTATATACATACATCCAGAGGACACCCTCGATCCTTCCTCTTAAGTCTCTCAAATGGCTCCCAGAGACGTCTTGGTTTCGAGTCCCTCCTAAGAGCAAATGACCTATCCGTCGTCTTCCAAACCCACGGCAACCTTCAGCACATGGCTATCGACAATGCCAATTTTAGAAATCACATCATTTCCTTGCAAGAAGTCTTGAACACCAACTTCAAATTTGAAATGAGAATTCTTTCTGTCTGACTCCGAGATCTGAATGTTACAACACTAAAATACATCTTCTCCATCCACATCCCTCTCAATGCCATTCCATGTCTTTGTAATTGAAAAGCTACTAGCCCAAAGCTCATATGTATTAGCATTTATCAAAGGAAAAAAAACTCCAGCAGTTCCATGAGCTCAACAAGAAGCACTGCCACCGATTTTGCAGCCTGTTGAGTCACCTCTCTTGCTATCTTACATGCCATGAACCCATGGTTAATCCAACCACTAAGTTCCCCTTGCTGTTCTCCATGCTGTCTAGACTGATCCCAGTTTTCCTTCTCTAGTTCACTATTTTTTTTTAGATTCCGCCCAGCAAAACATGAAACCTTGCTAATTGAGCATTCTCTGCCCTGTCCCTTATACTGACTAGCTAGTATGCATTCTCAATGCTGTTCAGCCATACTAATTCAGTTTTCAGTCCAACCTGCCTGACCTCCTCTTATTCTCGCATGGACTTACCTCTACAACTGTGCTCCCCATCTCTGTGATCCGGCCAATCTCTAGCTTCTGGAATTCATCTCCAACTCGGTAGTGCACTCAAAGAAACTCACCTCTAGACCACAACTTCAAAGGCTCTACTGCACTACAACTAAATGCTCCTCATCTAGGAAGTTCAACATTCATAGTGTTATCAGCGAGTGCTTACTCTCATCTTGGAAGACCTGCGAGAGCTCTTCTCTCGACTTCCCATATTTGAGAACATGATTGTTCCAACTCATCTGCTGCACTAGTGATGGCCTTTCTCACCCCTTCACTGCCCTGCGAGTCCAACTTGACTTTCCAGATTCGTGGGCCTACTGGCTCCAACTCCTCTGTGTTACCACTGTGGCCTTGCTTGCCCCTTTCTAGATTCGTGGGCCTACTCACTCCAACTTCTCTGTGTTACCAATGTGGCCTTGCTCGCCCCTACACTTTTCTGCTTAAACAAATCTGATCGGATCCTTTCTTAAACCCGCTCTGATACCATGTTAGTGTTTTAAGATTAGAAATGAAATAAGAAGAATACACAACACACAGCAGTTTATCCTGGGAAAACCCTCCTACTCGAGGGAGAAAAACCCAGCAAATATATCTCTTATTTATTGAATGAAAAGAGCAGAAATCTGCTTACAACTTAGACCCAACACAAGGTTGAATTTGATACAATGAGAAATAGCACCTCTTTTAGATGCAAAGATAAAAATGAACATGTTTCTCCTTGAAGATCAGTCCGCTGCTAATGGAAATGATGATCTGCTGCTAGAGACGATAATGAAGTGATTGAATTGATGTATATATACAAATCAAGGTGACTCTTCATATGTGTTGGCGTCTCTTCATATGTTTTGGTGTCTCTTCATATGTGTTGGCGTCTCTTCATATGTTTTGGTGTCTCTTCATATGTTTTGGTGTCTCTTCATATCTCCTGCCGCTACAATAACATCAACATGATTAAGCTTGTCTTGGAATTAAGAAGCCTCCACATTTCCAAACCATAATTTTTTTCTAACATTGTGCAAACAAAAACCTCAAAACGCTTGCGCCAATTAGCAGTTAGATAATTTCTTAAATCTTCCCAGGTTGGGCATATCCTAACAAGGACATTGGTATCTAAATTAAATTGTGCTATCCAGTGTCCTTGTTAGGATACTCCCATCCTAGGAAGAATTAAGAACTTATCTAATTGCTAATAGGTGCAAGCAGTTTAAGGTTTTAGAGGTTCGAGTTTCAGCAACTGAATAGAATTATATTTTCTCTCCTATGATAATACTTCTATTTATTGTGATTTCAATATTTACACTCATTGTTAAATACCATATGATGTTAAGTGTTACTTTTTTATCTGCTTCTGTTTTATATGTTTGTATTGTAGGTTTAAGAAAGTCTTTACTAAATGTCTTTCGTAAAGGGATTAGCCATCCGAAGGTAATTGATGATCAATTGAAGGTCTTGGAGGATAGAGATCAATCACATGTGCATGTTGTTCTAGCTTCTGCACCCTACTATGCTCCCTTAGCATAGGTTCTTTGATTTCTATTTTTAATTTGTGATTGCTTTGATGAACTTTCTATTGCATTGTATTGATTTTAATCAGCATTCTTTGTACGGCAGAAAAGTTTTCCCCTTCCAATATTATGTGTTCCAATATTATGTGTCGGAAGAAACGTAGCTTGCAATGTCAGAGATGGTTTTTTAAAGTAATATGTTCTTGGAATGATTTTATCTATGTATGTAATTCCTTATTTTACTTTCCTAGCCAAGCGAGAAGTTTGCATGAAGTTTTAGGGAATAATGGTTGAACTTCTTTATGTGTAAGATTCCTCGTGTTTGTAGCATCTCAATATCTTCTAATTTTTCTTGATTCTTGTTTTATAACACAGATTTTGACCAGGGTCATTTATAGAAGATGGATGAAGTATTTTATGAAACTGATGTGACAAAACAGTCAGCTACACCCGATGTTAGCAACTACTTGATAATAGAGGTCAGGATTTGCCAACATTTTGTGATTCTAACTGAGTTTAGCATTGTACGTTCCTACTTTAAGCGTTAAGTTTTAACTATAAAATTTGAATGTTGGATGTGTTTTATTATCTTTTGTACTGGGGTTTAGGCCAAAGCAGCTGCAAATGGCAATGCCAGTTTAGCTGTTCCAAATGCCATGATAAACTCTAAGGTTGAAAAGAAATTGAATCTGCATGTAATTTTGTTTGTCTGTTTTACCCTCCTATCCCAGGTTTACAATATTGACACGTGGCTATGTGACTTGTTGTATTTATATTTTATATATAGTCCATCTTTTGAGTAACCTTCTGGGTATATACTATATATAGTGGATTGTTAATTTTCTCAGATTGTCCTGTGTTATCTTGGTTAAAATTTTTAAATATACTATCTTAATTCACAAAATGAACTAAGTTTTTCTAATATTTATATAAATATTCATAATTTTTATTTCCTTTTAGGATCAGAATTTACTTCCAAACACATACCCCACCCATGATCTTGTGGACAATCAAGACCCAAAGTCATTTATGCAACTTTTACAGCAAGGAAAACCGATTCCCCCCTCCTTAGAATTCTCCATACTAAACCATGTGAAGCTTCCTCAATATTCTCATGGAGCTTCACTTGTAGAGTCTTCTAATTCTTTACCAGCCTATTCAATTTCAGAACCAAGCGATAATGGTTCCCCTCATAGAGAGGAGGATGAAATCCCTGAATCTGAATATGATCCAGACATGAGGTGACGATTTCTGATTTTACAGCATTTCCAAGATCCTGTGCAGCGTGACTTCAACTCCTATGAACCTGCTTTACTGAGGTCTATGGTAAAAAGTAATCTACCACCTAATCAAATTCTTGTTTAATTTGTGGGAGCATGAAAGATGTGTCTGTAGATTCTGAAAACATCACATGGATGCACTCTTGATTATGAATCTCAATCATTTGATGCATATCATCTGAGGAACAATTCTTTTGGTTCCGGCCTTGAAAATTCTTTGCCCCCAAACAAGAATACCGGCAGATTCAAGAGATCACTACCTAAAATGGTGTGTAATCACATGAGGCATTTATCTTAATGAATGCATTTCAGAATGGAGAGTTTTGTCTTTTGTGCATTGCAGATTTTGTTGAGTTGGACTCTCTATTAAAATATCATTTTGATAGCATGTTATTGTTTTAGTGGACATGAATTGAAATTATAACTATTCCTATAACATCCCGCCCCGCGAACCCTAAAGGGAGAGGGCCAAAAGAGGACAAGATAATTTTTTTTTGAATCACAAGTGATAACATACACACGAAACAGTTGCCGATACGATATGTTGACAACATTCATGGCCAAGTATGGCCAAATGCACAACCCACGGGAGAGGACTAAATCACTCTTCAGAGAAACATTAATAAACTACATTCATTTTAAAAACCACTCCAAATACTCCTAATCCCATTTTCAAATATAAATATGAATCCATAAACATCATAGTACAAGTGGATCCGATACCCACACCAGAATCCATAAACTAAATAGGAAGCATCCCATTTCTTCTCATTAACTTGCATGATTACATTTTATCTCTTTAGAGAGTACAAAATTACATAAAGGAATAAACAAGAACAATGGCATAGCCATGAAAGATACAATAACTAACTGGGTACATGACTAATAAAGTAACAGAAAGAAAGAGAACATCTTCAAGTTGGTGCTCCGATAACCTGTTCACCGAGCCCCAATGGTGGTGGCAATGCCTCCCAACCATGTGGACTCATAAGAGACCACCCGACCATGCTCGGAGGTAGTCACAAGGCCCAATCACAAGCAAACAAATAGTGGGGAAAGAAGACTCAGAAACTCAACCACACAAAGGAGACCTCAAGGTCACATAGTTCACAAGAACACATCAAGCACAGAGTAGACATGGCACACAATGCATAAAGCCAATGTCATAACATAGAGTTGAGTAAACCCAGCAAGGTTTAAACCTCGGATAGGCCACCGTAATCATTGCAACTGATTTTAGGCTAGAAATATAGATTTGATCTAATTGAGCACTATCAAAATTAACCTGCAATGATATGTTTCAAGGTGGACAAAACAAGGTCTTAGACTATGGCGCAGCTCACATAGAGAAAAACATACTCATAGATACAAGCCACTAACCTTCTAAAGAAAGAACAAAATATTGTCTTCCCTCAAAAGAGTATCAGTCCTCTTCAACAAAACCACCAGAATGGAAGGGAAAATAAATTAGCTTTGGTGTACTTAGAGGTATCCAACTGCCTTGTGGGTAGCATGTGGTTTCTATATTGCACATAATTATCTCATATATCTTCTTCCAGCCAGGCCCTTGGAAATATTTTTAAGGTGGCTGAATTTCTTTCTTGATGAGTGAGGGTTTACTAGGTCTTTACACTGAGAATAAAAAGGTAGGAAGATAAATGCTTTAGTACCCAAGATGAAACAAAGATGGAGGTAACATAATCAACATAAAGGCCTCAAATGACCATCCACAATCTTAACATCCATACAACATAACAAAACATAACAACAACCTTGCCCACATCCTCTCTGCCTGTACCAAAATGGCAGCATAGAGAAGGCACATCAACTATTTGATAGAATGCCTTAGAATGATGCCATCTCATGGGGCGCACTGATTTCAGGATTCACACAAAATGGATTTGTTAAAAAGGCCTTACAAACTTTTAAGCAAATGCCACTAGCTGATGTAAGGTCAAATACCACAGCCACGGTTAGCATCCTCCTTTCTTGTCCAAAATGGGAGCTTTTGGAAGAGGTTAAGGACACCCAGCAAAGTATAACAGAAGGGAATTATTTGTCAGATGTTGTAGCCGCAAGTACATTGGTATACATGTACGCAAAAAGTGGAAGCATAGACAAGGCATGTAACTGATGGGCTGAATGCCTCAGACTGATGTCCTCTCAAGGAATGTAATGATTACAAGATATTAACAGAATGAGTCTTTTGAAAAGGATTTAGAAACTTTTTGGAAAATGTGATTAGCAGGGTTAATGTCAGGCTTCACAGCCGCTGCCGCATCAGTCATACTGACATCTGTGCATGCACTAGAAAATTGAGATGTTTATTATATCACACAGGATACAACTTAATCCATGAAGTTAATAGTTTAAGTTATTCCTTGTCACCTCAAACTTGATTAAAATCCGTATCACAGAAGCCCAATCATCTAGATATTTCACACAAAAGTGGGATTAGAATATAGTTTCCATCAATATTTTAACATCCCAGAGGGATAGGACAAACCCTCTTGCTAAGTAGAAAAGGTAAGACTAGTGGATTAGTTTACAGTGCTAGAATGATTCTCCATACAATTAGGTAGATTGCCTACAACAACCACATTCTTACTTCTAAAATTATTTCTGTACCATCTAAAATTGATATCAGCCCTTTAAAATTTCATATAAGGTCTACTGCATATGCCGTCGGCCACCAATTAAAACTTAAAAGTTTGTTTTCTAAGACAGTTTCTACATGTTTGCCATTTTGAAACAGTTTATTCATGAGATATTTTCACTAGCAATAAATCAACCAACCTGAAGGCCCTTGCAACAGCTGTCCACCCTTAACCAAAAGGGATATCTCTACACAAGGATCCATTTCTCTTTGCAGCATACTGGGATAAACCAAAATGTGAACTGTTTGGTTTGAGATCTCCTGAAAATGCGTGTTAATGCCATTTCCCACACTCTACCTTTTTCATCCTTCCTGCATTAGTGAACTCTCCCACCATATTTAAGAGCCATCATATGTTATAAGGGAGGGTTGTTACACCGCTATTCACTTCTTCTGGCATATCAAAATGGTTTATTTGGTCCATGGAAGGATTTGGTCTGCTCATGAAAATGGAATCCCATCTATGGCAAATGCTTCTATTGTTTGTGCTCTCCACAACACTAGAAAGTCTGATAAGTCTAGAATCTCTGGTTTGTGATTGCTCTTTTTCTTTCTTCCTCTTCTCTCGAGAGCTTACATTTTTAAACCAATAGGAAACATTTTTGACTTCTGCTCTACCATATTCTTGTAGCTAAACAATAAGCTCAGCTTTGTAGGCATAAGATGGTTTTCTGGTTTCCGTTGCCAATACAGACTCTAATATTTGCTTTTGTTTGGTGTTTGGCCACCATCTTGTCGACACATTTGCCCTACATGTAAAATCGAATTGATCTGTAGAAGAGATGTATAAATAGCTAATGAGACCCTTTTTTGAAAAATTGTATTACTATTTGCCTGTGCACAAAAGGTTGGTTTTTGGTCATTTGTGAATCACCCACATACAAGGAAGCACTTCTGTAGGGGGGGCCGTGGTTCTAGGATAGCCTAGTTTTTTGGTTATTTGTGGATCATCCATGAATAGGGAAGCACTCCTTGATAAGGGCCCATAGTTCTATGATAAGGTTTTCCTGGATATGAAATCTAAGGCTTCTTTCTATATTAAACTTTTGCTATCCAGATTTTAATCTTCTCACTTATGTTTGGTTAGCTTCTATAACCTTTCTCTCCAGTTTTGGAGTGATGTTCATCTTTTTCCTTCTATATTATTGGTAGATCCATTCCCCTAGACCACACATCATCATATCCCCTATGTGCAGAGAGTCTCCTCTCAATCCTTAATGCTTTGATGGATGTCCATACCCTGCAATTGTCTGACTCCAAACATAATTGGGCCGTACAGAAGGGAAGCCATGCCTTCTTAATGGTGTGGCAAGTTACCTTCCTTCCTCAAGTCATCCCAGCTATTAATTTGTTTACCTAATAGCCAAGATATTTCTCATAGTGCATTCAACTCATAACAACTCTGACTTGTCTTTATTACCCAAGTGGACTCCTCTAACTGACAGGAAAAAGTGAATATGGGGGTTGTTACATCCTACCCCTAGGACTAGGCTTACTCCTGGAAGCTTGCAAATGCTAAGATGCAGCCCAAACACACACTAGTCCATGAAACTTGATATAGTATAAAATCAAGTTATCACATGCACAAATACATGCAATCAGTCCTAGAACATGGGTAAGGAATAGGGAAGGCACTCATTCCTACAAAATATGCATTAGCATAAAATAATTTTCTCCAATCAAAATAAAAAATGATGCCAAGGAAACCACATCAAATAATCAATGGAAACCAAGGAGAAAAGCTTCAACTACTGCACTGGAAAACTACACATGACCATAAGGGCACTCTAGAAATTACTGTTAGGTAACGAGATGATAAGACAACAATACGGGAACACTGCACTAGTAGGGTATAGTGGCTAGGGTAGGGAATAGGGCTTGTGAGTCTAGGCGGAGTCGATACCCAATACTTGCATGTGTGGTCTAGGGGAATAGGTCTGCCAATAATATAGAAGGAAAAAGATGAACATCACTCCAAAACTGGAGAGAAAGGTTACAAAAGCTAACCAAACGTAAGTGAAAAGATTAAAATCTGGATAGAAAAAGTTTAATATAGAA
The DNA here is from genome assembly GCA_027924645.1 of Cunninghamia lanceolata. Classification (NCBI taxonomy): domain Eukaryota; kingdom Viridiplantae; phylum Streptophyta; class Pinopsida; order Cupressales; family Cupressaceae; genus Cunninghamia; species Cunninghamia lanceolata. Next base: position 15,659,580 of record BSBN01001048.1, read on the forward strand.
AGAAGCCTTAGATTTCATATCTAGGAAAACCTTATCCTAGAACTATGGGCCCTTATCAAGGAGTGCTTCCCTATTCATGGATGATCCACAAATAACCAAAAAACCAGGCTATCCCAGAACCATAGCCCCCCCTACAGAAGTGGTTCCTTGTATGTGGGTGATTCACAAATGACCAAAAACTGACCTTTTGTGCATTATCATTTTTCAAAAAAGGGTCTCGTTAGCTGTTTATGCATCACTTCTGCAAATCAATTCAATTTTACATGCAAGGCAAATGTGTTGACAAGATGGCGGCCAAACGCCAAAAAAAAGCAAATATTAGAGTCTGTGTTGGCAACGGAAACCAGAAAACCATCTTATGCCTGCATAGCTGAGCTTACTGTTCAACTACAAGAATACGGTAGAGTGGAAGTCAAAAATGTTGCCTATTGGTTTAAAAATGTAAGCTCTCGAGAGAAGAGGAAGAAAGAAAAAGAGTAATCACAAACCAAAGATTCTAGGCTTATCAGACTTTCTAGTGTTGTGGAGAGCACAAGTAGTAGAAGTGTTTTCCATAGATGGGTTTCAATTTTCATGACTAGACCAAATCCTTCCATGGACCAAATAAACCATTTTGATATGCTGGAAGAAGTGAATAGTAGTGTAACAACCCTCCCTTATAACATATGATGGCTCTTAAATATGGTGGGAGAGTTCGCTAATGTAGGAAGGAAGAAAAAGGCAGAGTGTGGGGCATGGCGTTAACACGCATTTTCAAGAGATCTCAGACCAAACAGTTCACATTTTGGTTTATCCCAGTTTGCTGTAGAGAGAAACGGATCCTTGTGTTGAGATATCCCTTTTGGCCAAGGGTGGACAGCTACTGTAAGGGCCTTCAAGTTGGTTGATTTATTGCTAGTGAAAATATCTCATGAATAAACTATTTCAAAATGGCAAACATGTAGAAACTGTCTCAGAAAACAAACTTTTAAATTTTAATTGGTGGCCAACGGTATATGTAGTAGACCTTATATGAAATTTTAAAGGGCTGATATCAATTTTAGACTGTAGAGAAATAATTTTAGGAGTAATAATGTGGTTGCTGTAGGCAATCTACCTGATTATATAGAGAATCATTCTAGCACCATAAACTAATCCACCAGTCTTACCTTAGCTACTTAGTAAGAGGGTTTGTCCTATCCCTCTGGGATGTTAAAATATTGATGGAAACTATATTCTAATCCCACTTTCGTGTGAAATATCTAGATGATTGGGCTTCTATGATATGGATTTTAATCAAGTTTGAGGTGACAAGGAATAACTTAAACTATTAACTTTATGGATTAAGTTGTATCCCACATGATATAATAAACATCTAAGTTTTTCAGTGCATGCACAGATGTCAGTATGACTGATGCGGTAGCGGCTGTGAAACCTGATATTACCCCTGCTAATCACATTTTCTAGAAAGTTTCTAAAGCCTTTTCAAAAGACTCATTTTGTTAATATCCTATAATCATTACATTCCTTGAGAGGACATCAATCTGAGGCATTCAGCCCAGTAGTTACGTGCCTTGTCTATGCTTCCACTTTTTGCGTAAATGTATACCAATGTACTTGCAGCTACAACATTTGTCAAATAATTCCCTTCTATTATACTTTTCTCGGGTGTCCTTAACCTCTTCCAAAAGCTCCCATTTTGGACAAGAAAGGAGGATGCTGACTGTGGCTGTGGTATTTGACTTTGCATCAACCAGTGACATTTGCTTAAAAGTTTCTAGGACCCTTTTAACAAATCCATTTTGTGTGAATCTTGAAATCAGTGCGCCCCATGAGTTGACATCATTCTAAGGCATTCTATCAAACAGTTGACGTGCCTTCTCTATGCTGCCATTTTGGCACAGGCAGAGAGGATGTGGGTAGGGTTGTTGCTATGTTTTGTTAAGTTGTATGGATGTTAAGATTGTGGATGGTCATTTGAGGCCTTTATTATAATTATGGTACCTCCGTCTTTGTTTTATCTTGGGTTCTAAATCATTTATCTTCCTACCTTTTTATTCTCAGTGTAAGGACCCAGTAAACCCTCACTCATCAAGAAAGAAATTCAGCCACCTTAAAAATATTTGCAAGGGACTGGCTAGAAGAAGATATATAAGATAATTATGTGCAATATAGAAACCACATGCTACCCACAAGGCAGTTGGATACCTCTAAGTACACCAAAGCTAATTTATTTTCCCTTCCATTCCGGTGGTGTTGTTGAAGAGGACGATACTCTTTTGAGGGAAGACAATATTTTGTTCTTTCTTTAGAAGGTTAGTGGCTTGTATATATGAGTATGTTTTTTCTCTATGTGAGCTACGCCATAGTCTAAGACCTTGTTTTGTCCACCTTGAAACATATCATTGTGGGTTAATTTTGATAGTACTCAATTAGATCAAATCTATCTTTCTAGCCTAAAATCAGTTGTAATGATTATGGTGGGCTATCCGAGGTTTAAACCTTGTTGGGTTTTCTCATCTCTATGTTATGACATTGGCTTTATGCATTGTGTGCCATGTCTGCTCCGTGCTTGATGTGTTCTTGTGAACTATGTGACCTTGAGGTCTCCCTTGTGTGGTTGAGTTTCCGAGTCTTCTTTCCCCACTGTTTGTCTGCTTGTGATTGGGCCTTGTGACTACCTCCTAGCATGGTGGGGTGGTCTCTTATGAGTCCACATGGTTGGGAGGCATTGCCACTACCATTGGGGATCGGTGAATAGGTTATCGAAGCACCGGCTTGAAGATGTTCTCGTTCTTTTGTTACTTTATTAGTCATGTACCCATTCAGTTATTGTCTCTTTCATGGCTATGCCATTGTTCTTGTTTATTCCTTTATGTAATTTTGTACTCTCTTAAGAGAGAAAATGTAATCATGCAAGTTAATGAGAAGAAATGAGATGTTTCCTATTTAGTTTATGGATTCTGGTGTGGGTATCGGATCCACTTGTACTATGGTGTTTATGGATTCATATTTATATTTGGAAATGGGATTAGGAGTATTTGAATTGGTGTTTAAAATGAATGTAGTTTATTAATGTTTCTCTGGAGAGCAATTTAGTCCTTTCCCATGGGTTGTACATTCGGCCATACTTGGCCATGAATGTTGTCGACATATCATATTGGCAACCATTTCGTGTGTATGTTATCACTTGTTATTAAAAAAAAATTATCTTGTCCTCTTTTGGCCCTCACCCTTCGGGGTTCGCGGGGTGGGATGTTACAATTTCAGTTTGACATATGTTCTTATGGTGAGATTCATTGCAAGTTTTTTGTGGGGATGATGAATTCAAGCATGGGTACGTGCAATGTGACTATTTTTTGCTCTCTGGTATTCTTTTTCCACAAGACATTTAATGTCTGTTAGAGGAAGCTATAGCTAGTTACTGACCCTTGTGTGGATTGAAAAAAATTGATGCATGGAATAAGGGAGGCAGCATGGACCTTGACATGGTTTTTTCATAACCATGAATTTGCCTTCATAGATAACTATATGTGTTTTGGTTTCACTGTACAACTATGTCACATCCCCCAAAGATACTCAAATTTAACAGGTTGTAGTAGGTCTTAATCAGTTTTATAGTAAATGTGATGGAATTCTCATAAGGTTATAATATTTAAATATTAATCAATCATTAATGACATTTAAATTAGAAAGCCTAAGAGCCACATGCATATCACCATCTCATAAATATTGGGATAACTAAAATATTTTATTAGTAAGAAACATACCCCATAGTCCAACATCTAAATAATAAGTATAACCAATAAAGGCAGGAGGAAACCTTATAGATAAGAAAGAACTATCTAAGTGGCTGAATTTTTCTGTCAAACATATTGTATGAGACAATGTAAACATGATGGAATTGTCATCTTAAGTTATAATATTTTCTATCAAACATATTGTATGGGACAATGTAATGCCCTCCAAGTCCTATATATTGCACTCCAAGCTCGCTGGAATGAATCTGCACCTTACACATTTGGGAAGTTGAGCTTCTTTGATGATCATCATAAATTGCAATATTTGGTCTTTCACCTACTAGCAAATGATATTTGTGTATCATGGTAGTTGGTGATCCAAACCTGCCAAAAATTAGATTTAGGCACATTAAGGAGTTATGGGCACCATGTGGTCTGTTCAATCATTTAATTTGAAGGGGGAATCTAGTGTTGACAGGATATTACATGGAAATTAATGCCATGTCATTCACAAGATTATAAATGACTAGATGCTAGTCTTTTATAGGGCGCTAGGAGTTGGAATGCTGGCAAAGTTTTTGATGCATCTCAGAATCCCTGAATTCTCTATGGTCCTAAAATTTGTTAAAATAGATGAAAGGGGTATGTCTAGTTCTTTTCTTGTTTGATATTTCTTCCTTCAGAAACTCTAGTTTTTCCCATATATAATAAGAATGGATGTTTTGTTGGGATGTTAATTTGAATGGTTCCATGAATATATAGTCCTTATGATAGATGAAATTATTATATTAGTTACTTTTTGTGGAATTGTAAGTGAATTAAATGGATGGTCCTTGAGATTATTTACTTTACAAGTTAGTATTGCTTTATGAATGTGTGACTAGTTGGAAGCCAACTCATGTGGGCTTAATGCCTTGCTTGTGTGTTCTATCTTCCAAAACCTACAATTGAACCAAAAATAATCACCAAAAAGAATATGGGAAGATACTTAGGCATAAAATAAATCCAAATTCAACAACAGAAAAAGATCCAAATTCAGAAACAAAAAAAGATCCATCCAGATGAAAATATAAAATACATAGGCTCATTGGACAAAAAACACAAGTGATGTGGTGTTGGGCTAGAGCTGACATCATCATATATCTTTGACTGGCGTAGGTGAAAAAGTTTTCAAATCTATTTTATTTTTCATCAGACTCCAAAACATATTTCATAGAGGTTTAATTTTTAATTAAGTCTGAAATTGATTTATTAAATGCTATCATCAAAACAAATTTCTTCTGCCATAATGAATAATTTTTTTAATTTTTTTAGAACACCCAACCATGCCAACAAAGAAGGAAGTTTTCAAAGTTTGGAGATATAAGTTGAATAGTTGATAGGAGCATCAAGTTTTTTTAATGAAGATATATTACTTTTTATGATGTAAATGAACTTCATTTAATATAATATAAAACATCTCCAGGAGACCTTAGATTAAATAAGCATTAAGAATCAAACAAGGAGAATCTGCTCACCAATTAGAATTCAATTGTTTTTGAGACCATCGATTGATTATGCTTTCTTTAAGATTCTTGAGAGCCTCTTCAACAACCTGGAATTCAACATGCATTATAAGTAAAGAAGATCGTTGTTTTTGTTAGGAATTTGTAGGTCAAATAAAATCAATTTCACATAACCCAACAGGAGAATAAGATGCAAAAATAACCATAATACAAAGATCAAATGAACAATCAACAAGATAACACAAGATATACCCTGAGAAAACCCTCAAGAGGGAAAAACTCAGCCTCCAAAAGCATCCACACTCATATGTATTAGTCAACAACAATGATAGTACAATACATGCCATGAGTCTGCATGAATACCTTTGAATCATCAAGAACCTCCAATGCATCATCCATCTGTCCAAGCATGAATCCACACATTGCCTACCATGCTTCACAATATGCACTTATAGGAGAGAGTGCAATACAATGACATCCTCTCACAAACCTCCAATCCACCTACAATGAATAGCCAAGCCAACAAAACCACTAACCATGTGCTTGGTTTTATAGACCAAGCTCACACAAATACAACTTGTGGTATTGGATAAAACCATGTGCCCCAAAACCATGGGTAACACAAAACTATTAGCCTATAAAACCATTAACCCCAATTTGACTATTGGTACTAACTTTTTCCAATTAATCAAATAATACAAATGAATAATTAATCACTCTATGTGTCACACACATAAAATAATTAACCCAATGTTACAATACAACATAAAGTGGTCCATGAATAATTACCTAGCATGATTAACCACACCACCTAGGTGTATCACAACTAAATAATTATTTAATTACAACATTATAATATACCAAATTATGCAATGGTGTACAACACCATATCTCAACATTCTCCCACTTGTTGTATAAATTGCATAAGGGTCAATCAATGAAATACATAATCATAGGCAAGCATGAAATCACATGAATCTCCAACATGCTCTCGTGCTCCATCAAGATACCTACAATAAAATCAAAGTGACCACCATCTCAAGCAAGAACTCCTCTCATCCTCCAACATGCCACCTATGGAAGAAAGGGAACATGCCAAGGTCAAGATGCACCAATCTAAAGAACACAAGCATCAAATCCAAGTGATAACATAAGGCTCCAAGCTATTGTCAAAGGTAAAAACCCACATGATTGGAAATAGCACCCACATCATATGTGATGCAGACAAGACAAGAAAATCCAATGAAGGATTGTCCCATCATGCAGCCCAATCAACTTCTACTACATACATTGAAATAATAACAATATTCATGCCTTCAAATTGTTATAATCATGTGCTCAAAACTTCAAAGATTAAAACAAATTGTATATGCCAACATAACCTTGTTAAATTTCAGCCTTAAGATTGTTGTTTGCCAAGATTACTCCTCTTCTCTTAGATGAAAATTAACTTTGATAAATTCCAGCCATTAAGGATTTTTTGTTTGTCCCTTTGATTCCTTTAGTTGCAGAAAAATAAACATATATTAATCGCTTAAACTTGTAGCCCTTAAGTGAATATAATTTGTGAATGTTATACCAACAATTTCAGCTATGAAGTAACACCATGTCTTAAGAATTTCATAAAACATGAACAACAACAAATACTTACAACCCAAATGTTTTTATGTAGTCCACCAAGGTAGCAACACACCTACATAACCTCCACAAATCCAACTATGAAATATCTCTATCAAACTTTCCAACTATCCACCTCCACAAACTTACAAATTTAGAACTTTTACCTAACAAATCACCATGGACGTTCACTTTTTTTGCCTCATCAAAATGGATGTATTTCCCTTGGAGAATTCTCTTCAACATCACCTATGGACGTCCTCTTGATGACCTGCAAAAATAAGAAATAAACTTGGGCTCTTCTCTTATTTTTCAATGTCTCTTTAGAGCCAAACTTCCATCTATTTATAATATCTCCTTTGCCAAGTTTCATCTTCCTCATTTGGGCTCCAATGACTCTTGGTATTCCTCTTCTTGCTTGGTGGTGTCTAACTTGGAGAAATGTGACTCTTGGGATTCCTTTGTTTCTTTCCTTCATGACTTGGGTGCTTGAAAACTATTCATTGTCCAACTTTTGTCTTCTAACATGTAGGTGACTAGGATTTTGTCCATATGCAACTTGCCTTGTCTTTTCCTTGGAGAGTTCAGGAATTAAAATATTTATTTTATTTTTCTCAATGTTAGTGTATGTTGTTGATTAGAAACCTACAAGACAAACAAAAAGGGTAAAAGAAATAAAATATTTTTTTGGTTGATTCAAGATTGTTTGTGATCCCGGATGCTCCGGCATCAATATGCTAATACATCCAACCATCCATAACTCATAGGTATCAACAACATCAATAAACTCATGCCAACAACATATCCAACCCATATATCGCAATCACAAGCTCCATGTATAAAACCTGTCAGTGAAGAACACATACATCTAGGAACTCCCACTGCATGGGTTATGTCAAATATGAAAATAGATCAAAGGCATACCAAGTCTATCAATCAACACTCAAACCAAGGTGTGGCTGATCAACAAGCCAATCTAGCATCAAGAACAATTACAATGATCCACACATGCATGATAAATATCTGCATACTCTCTCAACATGTCACCATAACTCTCCCAAATCCAACCATATGAACATGATCCTCTAGGAAGTAGCCATAAGACAAAGAGAGAAAACCTGTAAATCATAATGTCCTTCTACCAACACCTCAAAGTGTTAAGTTGTGTCAAGTATGATCTCCTCTACAACCCCAAATGAAAAGCTTCAACAACACCCAACCATTCAATCTCATAAGATTAAAAGAACATATGTAACATGTAACCAACATGGATGTAAGCCTCTCTAATCAAGGTAGATCAAACTCATAACTATTCCATAACCATGAATAATCCCAATCACATCTCCTAAACTCCTCATAATGAACATCATAAATCAAACCATATGAACAAGGAGATAATCATGCTAACATCCCTCAAATGAACCCTCCAGAATCAATAACTATAGCTCGAGATCCATATCTAAGAGAAGATGAAACATAAATCAACATACATTTGAAAAGATGAGAAATACCTCATAGATGATAAACCACCGAGTAGACCAAGAGTGGGGAATGAGAAAGCTCCTCCAAGATACACCAAGCTACAGTGACTCTCTCCAATAACAAACTCCTATAGGTGCATATCTAGGTGTAAGGCTCCTCAGTCTATCTGCTAAAACCTCCAATGAGAAACCATCTCAACAAATGTCTCTAATCAAAAGAGAACTCCAGCCTCACCTAAATCTCCAAGTATCGATGAGCACCTTCATGATCAATCCATGCTGAAACTCTAAATTTAACATTGCACTATCATGATGCTCTCAAGTAAATGACCAAAGTACTCAATACCAAGAGAACCAACAAGACCACTGTCAATGCTACAACTGCACATATGTATAATCAAGAAGCCCAACATGACATCATGATCCAACCATCTCCTCCAAAGAGATCACATGCAACAATGCATACATCCTGTCTCAAGAAAACCTATATCATGCTAAAAACCTAATCTAGAATCAAGAGCTCATCAAGACACAATATCAACATCTCTATATCAAGGATAAACATGTCAAACTGAAAAATCATAAACTGACACCTCAACCAAAGACTCGAAGAAGCCCTCTATGGTAAACCAAGATGTCAACATCTCCAATCATATGAAGATTTACATCTACTAACAATGGAAATCATGATGTCAAATCACTCTCACTGAAACAAGAATCATAATCCAAGAGCCTATCCAAGACACCCGCAACCATTGTAGAAGATCATCCATCACAAATCATGAATGCATAATGCTGCCAAAGCTCCCAATGAACTGTGATACTGATCTATCCATGACAAACTGTAGACTCCAAGACTCAAACACTGAATCAATGCTAAATTTGATTTTCCAACAAGTCCACAAACAAGTAACCATTGTGAAGGAACTAAACAAGCATCTAGGAGATAAGAACAACCCCCTAAAACAACACCACAACACAACCTGTAATCATAAATCAAACATCATTGTGCATACCTGTCAATCACATACATGATCATGTCGTGCTAATGCAAAAGTGTACATGCATATCCATGACACCATAATCATCATCATCGTTGTACCTATACTCAACTCCCATTGAAATGAGACTCCAAGTCTGACACGCGTATCAACCATGTCCTAAAATCAGAACACACCCTATGTACCTATCACCATCAAAGTCAAAACTTTGAAAACACCTGTAAACATGTAGTTGGAAGCACCAAATCTGAAAACCTGCTATACCATACTGATGGTCTCATAACGACATGCACTCCTACAAGTCTGTGCCCAAAAATCCATCTAAATGCACTCATAAACGTACTTTGAATCTCAAGCTCCTACAAGTGATCAAACAAGTGCCAATATCTCTCTGCACACCAATTGAAAATATACATGATCCAATCTATATTACACTGCAATAGCTCTCCAACACCTATCCGAAATCAACAATCTAATTCCATATGCAAAAGTTATGAGTACAAAACTGTAACAGAGCAATACCTGGCTTCCAGCACCAAATTTTGAAAAAAATAACAAAATCTAATCATGAAACATTTACCACTGCGTAGTGCTCGGAGAGAACTTTCTAATGCCTATAAGAAGTCAAAAAATTGATACCATATGTGAAAGTTATGCCCCCCAAAAGATAATACCCTCCTAGGGCTAAAAGTGGACCCCTGGCGGGGCCCTAGTACCTGCTGACATGGCATGACATCATTGTTGACATCATTAGGCTCATTGGACATAAAACACAAGTGACATGGTGTTGGACTGGAGCTGACGTTATCATATATCTTTGACTGGCGTAGGTGAAAAAGTTTTCAAATTTGTTTTATTTTTCATCAGACTCCAAAACATATTTCATAGAAGTTTAATTTTTAATTAAGTCCAAAATTGATTTATTAAACACTATCATCAAAAAATTTCTTTACCACCATAAAGAATAATTTTTAAAAATTTTTTAAAACACCCCATGGTGGGGACTTCTCAAGTGGTTGCTGGCCCGGGAGTCTAGCCAGCCTCGTTGGATCGGTATCAGGGGCCCAAGGGTTGTCCAACCCAGACTGCCGACTGGGAGTCGACTGGCCTCAGCAGCTATGCCTGGCCATACCTGGCCATACCAGTAGGCCTTGCCACGGTAGGTCAAGGTACAGGGGTCTACAAACCCCCGTCCCTTAACAATTTTTTTTTTCATATCTTTAATTTTTTTGTTTTCCATTACTTTATAAAAAATTTAATTTTTGCACCAACTATAGAAAAACAAATACACAATGCAGGAAAATATTTTTTTAACAATTTTTTTCTGCAATCATACCTGCAACAGCCATACTACATACTTGGGAGCTAATTTTTTTTGCCTTAGGTCACCATGGCCAAAACATGCAAAATTATATGTTTTTCTTCACCTCTCATGTCTCCTGGACTCAATGGAGAGGAACATTTTGTCCCAGGAGGTCATCTATAGAAATTCCTCCTCAAAACCCTCATGAAGCCAAACCAAGAAAACCCTCTTCAACAATAATTTTTCAATCACCAAATTTGCAACATGCACAACAAATCTCTAATACATAGAACACCTAATTTGGAATACAACCTGTACATAACCTTGTAATGTCTCAAATCCTTACATGCATTGCCATGGCTTCCATTTTTCACCTGATCTACATACACAAAGATTATACATATCCAGGGAGCTCACACCTCCCTCAACCATAAACATAGCTCTGATACCACATGTTAGGAATTTACAAGACAAATAAAATCAATTCCACATAACCCGATAGGAGAATAAGATGCAGAAATAACCATAATGTAAAGATCAAAAGAAAATCAACAAGATAACACAAGATATACCCTGGAAAAACCCTCAAGAGAGAAAAACCCAGCGTCCAAAAGTATCCACACTCATATGTGTTATTCAACAACAATGATATTACAATACATGCCATGAGTCTCCATGAATACCTCTGAATCATCAAGCACCTCCAATGCATCCTCCATGTGTCCAACATGAATCCACACATCGCCTACCATGCTTAACAATATGGACTTATAGGAGAGAGCTCAATACAATGACATCCTCTCACAAACTTCCAATTCACGTACAATGAATAGCCAAGCCAACCAAACCACTAACCATGTGCTTGGTTTTATAGACCAATCTCACACAAATACAACTTGTGGTATTGGATAAAACCATGTGCCCCAAAACCATGGGTAACACAAAACCATGAGCCTATAAAACCATTAACCCCCATTTGACTATTGGTACTAACTTTTCCCAATTAATCAAATAATACAAATGAATAATTCATCACTCTATGTGTCCCACACACATAAAATAATTAACCCAATTTTACAATACAACATAAAGTGGTCCCCAATTATTTAATTACAACATTATAATATATCAAATTATGCAATGGTGTACAACACCATATCCCAACAGTTTTTTCATACATGGTAAAATACATAAAATCAAATAAAACAATAGTCCATAATCAACCTAATTTTATATAGTGAAAAGCTAAGAAAAATTTTTAACAAGGAGGTACCGCTCTGACCAATTGAAAAAAATCCAATAAAAAGGATTCTGTTTTTAAATATACTTGAACAAAATTTTTACCATAATGGGAAAGCACATAAGTAATAAGGGACCTTTGAAAATAAGCCCATGAGAAGGGAACATGTTAAGCTTCATCTAGGCATCAAAGTAAAATCAAAGTAAAGAGAGCTTAAAATTCTCTCATCATAGGAATCATAATATAACAGTTTAGAGGGAAGCATTCACAACTTTGATACAATTGAACTTTCTTGATAATCTTCAGAAGGAATTCCAGACAGATACCTTGGTAGACAAGGCATGGAAGTCCAGTCAAGAGCACAAACTAGAAGCACAGTTATCAAAATAGTAGAACTTGGAGACACCAACAATGAAGATGTTCTTCTTGCTCCAATCAAAGGGTGAATACTCTATCTTATAGTAGAAATTCTAAACCTTGATTGATACAAACCCAATTCTAATAGGCCAGTATACCGGAAATGTAATGTAGAATTTGAATGCTACTTAGAGTTGAAAGTTGGTTCAAAGACAATTTTAACTCCAAAGGAGTGAATGAACTGTTCCTTCTTGACCTACTTGCTCCAAACTTCCTAGTTCTGGCTTCTACGGTTGCACCTAATAATTTGAGTTAGTAACAATACCTATTTTATGTATAAATTAATTACTATTTATACTCTAAAAGGAGAGGGACAAAGAAAGAAGTAAGAACCAACTTAGAATCTTGATGTATACCTCTTGCTGTAGTATATTAGAAAAAGTTTGTAATCTCAAAATAGCATAACAGTTACAGCCCTACTTTTCTTAACTATGCACATGTTGGTACAAATCTTTCCACCAGACAAAAGAGTGAGTTAATAAATATTAACAAAAATCTCTTAATAAAAAAAAAAGATATAGCTACCTGTAGCTTAGCTGCTTCCAAATTTGGAGAGTTACTTTTTGCCAAGATTAGCCCTTCTATTTCAACCTAGCAAAAGGTGATCATCATTAAGCTAGAGCTTAACTTTTTGCTTGTAAGACATAGCTTTAAAGAAACAAAATAATTTCACTCTGTTATCCTAGAAAAAAATAAACTTCCTAATAAATGTATTTGGTAGGGAAATTATTTTTGTCTAAAAAGTGTTAGAATAAGTAAGGTTTTATATTTAGTATATAGTTTTAAATAAATAAATTAATATGCACATGTTAATTGTTGGTAAGTTACATTCGTGGAATATATATGGAATTATAAAGAGAATATACTCAAATGTAAAATCATTCTATGTATATCTCGAAATCATCAATAATATATATTTTTTGCATTCGTCAATCGCAGCCTGGGGCTGCAAAGTTATATTTATATTAATATAAAAGGTTTTACATTAGTTCATCTGGCAGCTAGGCTAGTAGAGATTTTACAAAATGGGAATCATCCTGTCTCCCATTGCTAATTACATCGAGCCAAAAGCAACTCTACTCAGAGTGGCACCCTAGACTAGCATCATTTGACAGAGCAAGGAATGACACAAATCTAGCCTAGCTTTGGCAAGCAGCAATGATGTCAATCTTGAATCGTGTACTATGGGATGATTTCCTTGGTACTATGCCCATAAATTGTCGCTACCTGCATTAACACTCCTGGAAACAATGTCCTTGAATCACATCCCTTTTCTAATGCATTCAGCTTTGTCTACGCCTTTATTTACTGCTGGAGAGATTGCTCCCTCGAGCAAGACATGAAGGGATGGCTTTGTCCTTATGCTAGTGGCATGGCCGTTTGGAAGAAGCTGAGCTGGGCAAAGATTGATCAGGTGCAAGCATTAGATTTGCAACTAGGGTGGAGTGGGGTCACCCATATGCCGAAACTAGCCCAGGTGGCTTAGTCTATAGCACTCATTTGGCACATGGGCAATGAACTTAGTCTCCAGTTACCCCTACATTAGCAAGAGCATCAACCTCTTTATTTCCCTCCCTGTAAATATGATTGACTGTGTATGATTCAAAGGATTGTAACATCTCCAATACTCTCAAGAGGAGTGCCTGAAGCTTCCAGTTTTGAACCTTACCACTCCTCATGGCATTTACTACCAGCACGGAATCACCTTCCATTGCAATTTTAGTTGCTCCAATCTCCTTACAGAGCTTAAGCCCCTGAGTCACAGCCATGAATTCTGCCTTGTTGGTTGTCCCAGAAGGAAGTTTTACTGAGGAGGATATGATTGTGTTACCTTGCCAATCTCTTACAATGCAACCTGCCCCAGAAGGTCCTGGGTTGCCTTTGGAGGCCCCATCAAAATTTAGCTTAAGCCATCCTTGTTCAGGTGGAGAGCATTCTACAGAGGAGCGTTCTTCATGGGTTCCCGGTCCCCTTGACTGTACCATGTAGGAACCCGCAACATAGGCCAAGCCTGCCAGATCTTGGCATCCCATGCTGAGAATATTACTGTGCAAATGTAAATGCTGGCCATATTTCAATATGGTATTAGAGAAGTTCTATTTTAATTCTGGCAAAGATGGGAAGAGATAATGGTTGAAGATTAATTGAAGAATTCTTGTGCTAGAGAATCATTCGGCAACTTCAAATTCCTGAGTTGTTTTGATATCTGCAGATGGTGTTGAGAAAGTGTGAGAGGCACATTGGTTTTAATCTGCCAAACCAGTGATGAGAGGCGTCTGATTTTTTGAAGCAAGGCATCTAAAATTTGAAACTCCAAAATCAACATTTCACTTCCTATGAAGGCGTCTGTATCTAGTATTCAGATTTGTGTTTTTTAAATCAATGTCATGTTGCTGGGTGAATTCAGAGGTGATAACTATGTTTGAAGGGGTTGAAATGTTTGCAGACATTAACATTTAATTGGTGCATCTGAATTTATGAAAAGAGGCGTCTCAATCTTCCATACAAGACTCCATCAAGGCATTTCCATGAAGAGGCGTTTTCAAATGCTTCTGAAGAAAGTTTGTTGTGTGGAAGCAATGTAAAGATCCTGTCGTTGAATGGTAAATGAGGCACAGTTTGAGGAAAGTCATACATTGTTTCAGCCTGCCATTTCAATAATAGCCATGGTAAATTCTACATTGACATTTGAGAAAGTTTTGAAAACATTAGAAATAGCATTTCATTAACTTGGTTGTTGCATTGAATTTTCTTTCTACATAGGTTTGAGTGCAAGTTATTTGAAGTCAAATTTTATTGGAGAATTGGACATATATTGTGCAAAGAGAAGTGTTTGAAATCTAATTCACAAGTTGATACAAGAGTTTATAGCTAAATTGCTTAAAATATTTCTAGTGATACTACAATCCGAAGAAGTGTCATACAAGATTTTAATTTCTTCCAGAAAGGAGAAATAGTGGAGGGCCCTTTTATTATAATTGAAATTGCATGTGATAAATCGAAGTGATAAGGTTTTTTTTAATAGATAAATCAATTACTATTACTGCATTTGAAGGATATGATTTTCATACATGGCAAGTAAAGATACAATTACTTCTAATTGAAAAAGATTTATGGGACATTGTGATTGGGACTATTATGAAACCACAAAATATAGATGAAGCAATAAAATATATAGCAAAAGATTGTAGGGCCACATCATTGATTCATCTTGGATTATCTGATGCATATTTGCATCATATTGATCTAATATAAAACTTCAAAGAAACTATGGGATGCACTTAGTTCTTTATTTGGTTCACAAGATTCCAGTGCTAAAATGTCCATTAAGAAAAAACTTTTTGGTTTGAAGATGAAAGATGGTGGTAGTGTTGTTCAACATATTAGTACGTTTCGTTCCCTTCTTAATCATATTGCAAGTGTAAAAGTTACAGTCGATGATGATGATGCTAAATCAATCTTATTGAGGAATATCTTTCTTAGAAAATGAAATAGGGTCATATTGGAGGTTGGAGGCAATGGAGGCAGGAGGTCTTTTGTCATCTCGACCTAGCTTCTCACTCATGAGTGATTCATGGGGTGATCCTAGAGAGAAGAATAGTCACGTTGCATGTTCCCATGCTTGATTTCATCATCCCCACCCAAAACCTGTCATGAATCTCACCATAATAAAATATTTCAAACTGAAACAGTTATATTGTCAATTATGCCCACTGGAACAATAACATGCTATCAAAATGATATTTTAACAGAGAATTCAAATAAACATCTGTAATACACAAAATCGAAAAATCTCCATTCTAAAATGCATTCATTACTAATAACGCCCCATGTGATTACACCTTTTTAGATAGCGATCTCCTGAATTTACGGGTATTCCTATTTGTGGGCAAAGAATTTTCAGGACTGGAACAAAAAAATTGTTCTTCAAATGACATGCGTCAAATTATTGAGATTCAGAATCAAGAGTGCTTCCATATGATGTTTTCAAAATCTGCAGGCACATCTTCCTTGCTCCCACAAATCAAATAAAAAGTTGATTAGGTGATAGATTACGTTGTGCCATAGACCTTAATAAAGGAGGTTCATAGGAGTTGAAGTCACGCTGCCTAGGATCTTGGCCATGCTATAAAATGAGAAGTCGTCGCCTCGTGTCTGGATCATATTCAAATTCAGGGATTTCACCCTCCTCTCTACTAGGGGAGCCATTATCACTTGGTTCGGAAATTGAATCGTGTGGTAAAGAATTAGAAGACTCCACAAGTGAAGCTCAATGAAGAATATTGAAGAACCTTCACCTTCACACGTGCTTGAGTATGAGCATTTTAAGGAGGAAGGAAAGCGGTTTTGCTTGCTACAAAAGTTGCATAAATGACTTTGGGTCTTGATTGTCCACAAGACATGGGTGGGACATGTGTTTGGAAGTAAATTCTAATCCTGAAAAACAATCAAAATTATGAATATTATATAAAAATTAAAAAAATTGATTTCATTTCATGAATTGAGATAGTATAATTAAAAATTTTAACCAAGATAACAGAGGACAATCTTAGACAATTAACCTTAGAGTTTGTCGTGCCATTTGGAAGAGATAAACTGGCATTGCCATTTGCAGCTACTTTGGCCCGAACCCCAATACAAAAAGAAAAAAAAACACATCCAAAATTCAGATTTTACATTTAAAAGTTAACATTTAAACCAGGAACTGACAGTGCTAAAGTCAATCGTAATCACAAAATGTTGGCAAATCCCGACCTCTGTCAGCAACTACTTGCTAACATTGAGTGTAGCTGACCGTCGTCAAGATATCTGTCATAAAATACTTCATCCATCTTCTGTTAATGACCTTCGTCAAGATATCTGTCATAAAACAAGAATCAAGAAAAATTAGAAGATATCCAGACACTACAAACATAACTTCAACCATCATTCCCTAAAACTTCATGTGAACTTCTCGCTTGGCTGGGAAAGTAAAATAAAAATTACACCCATAGATAAAATCATTCCAAGATCAGATTACTTACTTAAAAAAGCAACCTCTGACATTTCAAGCTACGTTTCTTGCAACACATAATATTGGAAGGGGAACCCTTGTCTGCAGTACAAAGAATGCAGATTGAAATCAGTACAATGCAATAGAAAGTAAAAATAGAAATCAAAGAACATGTGCTAATGGAGCATACTACGGTGCAAAAGCTGGAACAACATGCACATGCTATTGATCTGTATCCTCCCAGACCTTCAATCGAACATCAATTACCATTGTAATATTGGGATGGCAAATCCCTTTATGAAAGACATTTAGTAAAGACTTTCTTAAACCTACAACACAAACATAGAAAACAGAAGCACAGAAAAAAGCAACACTTATTAGCATCATATGGTATTTAACAATGAGTGCAAATATTGACATCACAAGCAATAGAAGTATTAGCATAGGAGAAAAAATATAATTCCATTCAGTTGCTGAAATTTGAGCTTCTGAAATTGAATTTATAGATCTTCATAACATAATAAGGTGTGTTGTTTATTGGTTAGAAATGTTTACCTGGCTTGACACAAACAACATGATCATGGAGCTTCCTAGGACTGATTAAGCTTGTCTTGGAATCAAGAAGCCTCCACATCTCCAAAGCATAATCTTTTTCTAATATTGTACAAATAGAAACCTCAAAATGCTTGCGCCCATTAGCAATTAGATAATTTCTTAATTCTTCCAAGGGCTTATCCTAACAAGGACAGTGGCATCTAAATTAAATTATGCTATCATAGTGTCCTTGTTAGGATAAATCCATGTTGGGAGGAATTAAGAAATTATGTAATTGCTAATGGGCGCAAGCATTTTGAGGTTTTTATTTGTACAATATTAGAAAAAGATTATGATTTGGAGATGTGGAGGCTTCTTGATCCTGAGACAAGCTTAATCAGTCCTAGGGAGCTCCGTGATCGTGTTGTTTGTGTCAAGCTAGGTAAACATTTCTAACCAATAAACAAGACACCTTATTATATTATGAAGATCTTTGAATTCAATTTCAGAGGTTCAAGTTTCAGCAACTGAATAGAATTATATTTGCTCTCGTATGATATTACTTCTATTGCTTGTGATATGTCTGTGATTTCAATATTTACTCTCATTATTAAATACCATATGATGTTAAGTGTTGTTTTTTTTATGTGCTTCTGTTTTATATGATTGTATTGTAGGTTTAAGAAAGTCTTTACTAAATGTCTTTCGTAAAGGGATTTGCCATCCCAAGATTACAAGGTAATTGATGATCAATTGAAGGTCTTGGACGATACAGAACAATCACATGTTCATGTTGTTCCAGTTTTTGCACCCTACTATAATCCCTTAGCATAGGTTCTTTGATTTCTATTTTTTAATTTGTGATTGCTTTGATAAACTTTCTATTGCATTGTATTGATTTCAATCAGCATTCTTTGTACTGCAGACAAGTATTCCCCTTCCCCTTCCAATATTATGTGTTGCAAGCAATGTAGCTTGAAATGTCAGAGATGGTTTTTTAAAGTAAGTAATATGATCTTGGAATGATTTTATCTATGTATGTAATTCCTTATTTTACCTTCCCAGCCAAGTGAGAAGTGTTGGTGTAAGTCACACCCAAACCGACAATGGACTTGTCCAAGAGGGGCCAGTAGCTCAGTGGTAGAGCACTCCAGCAGCAAATGGAAGGTCCTAGGTTCGAGTCCTAGCTGGTCCATGTCTCAATATGGTATCAAAGCCAGGCTAGGAGCCCCAAGCACACGAGAGGTGTGGCTTAAGGGGGGGTGTTGGTGTAACCCACACTCGGACCGATGATGGACTGGCCCAAGGGGGGCCAGTAGCTCAGTGGTAGAACACTCCAACAGTAAATGGAAGGTCCTAGGTTCGAGTCCTAACTGGTCCATGTCTCAACAAGAAGTTCACATGAAGTTTTAGAGAATAATGGTTGAACTTCTTTATGTATAAGATTCCTTGTGTTTATACAGTTTGGATATCTTCTATTTTTTCTTGATTCTTGTTTTATGACAGATTTTGACGATGGTCATTTATAGAAGATGGATGAAGTATTTTATGAAACTGATGTGACAAAACAGTCAGCTACACCTGATGTTAGCAACTACTTGATAATAGAGGTCAGGATTTGCCATTTTGTGATTCCCATTGAGTTTAGCATTGTACGTTCCTCCTTTAAGCGTTAAGTTTTAACTGTAAAATTTGAATGTTGAATGTGTTTTTTTCTCTTTTGTACTGGGGTTCAGGCCAAAGCAGCTGCAAATGGCAATGCCAGTTTAGCTGTTCCAAATGCCATGACAAACTCTAAGGATGACAAAATCTAAGGTTGAAAAGAAATTGATTCTGCAAGTTTTTGGTCCGTTTTATCCTTCTATCCCAGGTTTACAATATTGACACGTGGCTATGTGACTTGTTATATTTATATTTTTTATATAGTCCATCTTTTGGGTAATCTTCTTGGTATATACTATATACAGTGGATTGTTAATTGTCTAAGCTTGTCCTCTGGTATCTTGGTTCAAATTTTTAATTATATTATTTTAATTCACAAAATGAAATCAAATTTTTTAATATTTATATCAATATTCATAATTTTGATTGTTTTTCAAGACATTTATGAAACTTTTGCAGCAAGCAAAACTGATTTTCTCCCTCATTAAAATTCTCCATACTCAACCATGTGAAGCTTCCCCAATATTCTCATGGAGCTTCTCTTGTAAAGTCTTCTAATTCTTTACCAGCCGGTTCAATTTCAGAACCAAGCAATAATGGTTCCCCTTGTAGAGAGGAGGATGAAATCCCTGAATCTGAATATGATCTAAACATGAGGCGACAGCTTCTGATTTTACGGCATGGCCAAGATCCTAGGCAGCGTGACTTCAACTCCTATGAACCTCCTTTATTGAGGTCTATGGCACAAAGTAATCTACCACCTAATCAAATTCTTGTTGAATTTGAGGGAGCATGGAAGATGTGTCCGTAAATTCTGAAAACATCACATGGTAGCACTCTCGATTCTGAATCTCAATAATTTGATGCATGTCATTTGACGAACAAATCTTTTTGTTCCGGCCTTGAAAATTCTTTGCCCCCAAAGAAGAACACCCGCAGATTCAAGAGATCACTACCTAAAAAGGTGTGTAATCACATGAGGCATTTTTATTAATGAATGCATTTCAAAATGGAGATTCTTGTCTTTTGTGCATTGCAGATGTTGTTGAGTTGGATTCTCTGTTAAAATATCATTTTGATAGCATGTTAGTGTTCCAGTGGGAATGAATTGACATTATAACTATTCCATTTT
This sequence comes from Cunninghamia lanceolata, assembly GCA_027924645.1. Taxonomy (NCBI): domain Eukaryota; kingdom Viridiplantae; phylum Streptophyta; class Pinopsida; order Cupressales; family Cupressaceae; genus Cunninghamia; species Cunninghamia lanceolata. Next base: position 15,680,184 of record BSBN01001048.1, read on the forward strand.
GACATATGTTCTTATGGTGAGATTCATGGCAGGTTTTTTGTGGGGATTATAAACTCAAGCATGGGTGCATGCAATGTGACTATTCTTCGCTCTCAGGTATTCTTTTTCCATGAGACATTTAATGTCTGCTAGAGGAAGCAATAGCTAGTTACTGTTAGAGGAAGCAATAGCTAGTTACTGACCCTTGTGTGGATTGAAAAAAATTGATGCAGCATGGACCTTGACATGATTTTTTTGGTAACCATGAATTTGCCTTTGTAGATAACTGTATGTGTTTTGGTTTCCCCAAAGACACCCGAATTTAACTGGTTGCAGGCAGGTTTTAATCAGTTTTAAAGTAAATGTGATGGAATTGTCATAAAGTTATAATATTTAAATATTAATTAATCAATAATGACTTTTAATGTAGAAACCCTAAGTCCCACATGCATATCATAAATATTGAGATAACTGAAATATTTTATTAGTAAGAAACATACCGAACAATCCAACATTTAAATAATAACTAATAAAAGCCATTAAAACCTTATAAATAAGAAAGAAGTTCCTGAGTGACTGAATTTTTCTGTCAAACATATTGTATGGGACAATGTAATGCCCTCCAAATCCTGTTTATTGCACTCCAGACTCGTTGGAACAAATGAAAAGGTTTGTTGCTTTGACAATTGAGCAACATATATAGAAATGTGAAAGTTGAGTAATTTCTCTATGCTGGTGTTCTACAAATCGATGTTTTGTGATTGGGGTGTTTTCAGATGTATTCCGCACCCATTAAGTTTCTTAGAATATTAAGAGAAAAAAATCTTTTGCATATAACTTGCATAGAAAGAGAGATTAACATTTCATAAATTTAATTATATGCTTTCAGAAGCTTTAATTTTTTTAAATGGAGAGTAGTTTTGGAAAAAGTGACATCATTGTTTGTTTTTTCAGGTAGTATAGTCTAGAAATATAATGGTTAAAAATTTGAAAATAAATACTTAAAATTTATATGTTATTTTATAATTATATATTATTACAGTTTTATTATATCCAATAAAAAGAAGCCAAGTAAATTGGACAAGTGCAAAATTTATTGGAAGGGATACATTCTACTATACTCTCATCAATTTTATTTTCTTTTATTTTTTCTAGTCTATTTTATAGATTCTACTATAGAGTCATCAATTTTATTTTCTTTTGTTTTCTCCAAAATGAAATTTAATTTATTTCTTTTTCACTCATTGTTGTTTCATACGAATATTTTATAACTATATTTTATTAGGATTTAATTTTGTTTTCTTCATAATCAAATTAAATTTCTTGAGTTTTTTCTTTTAGCATGTTGTTTCATTTACGGTACAAGCTATTTTAATGAAACTACTTTGTGTTAGTTGTTTAGATATATTTTAAAAACAATAAAGTCTTAAGGTATATTAGGAATGAAAAGGTTAATTAATAAAACCCTAGGTAAATATGAAATAAAAAATAAAACCTTAGAAGTAATATAATTATATTTTATAGATTTTACTATACAGTCATCAATAGTACTTAAATTTCAATTTTATTTGCTAAAAAGTTAAAAAATCTACAATATCATGAAAAATATTTTCCATGTTATTACATTTTTTATTTTATTTTTCAAACATACAATATTTTAATGCATTTTAAGTTATCATAGTATTAATATTATTGCATTTTATTTTTTTAAGTAGACATTTCAAATCTCTATACACTCAACTAGGGCCAAGGCTCAAGGCGTAACCTTGCGAGCTCATTGGCCCTGGGGGTTTGAACTCTGGTGGCTGCCACTACAACCAAACGACTTAACCACTGAACCATTTCATCATCGGCTAAATAAATATTTTATAGCTAAGTAAATATTTTAGTGCTATTTTATTTTTACTAAATTAAATTATTTTTGAGATTTCAATTTTATTTACCCAAAACATTTCAAACAATGCTTATAAATTTAGTTCTGTAAATATAATAGTTACAAATTTGAAATGATAAAAAATTCTTTATCTTTAGAAAAAATTATTATTAAACACACTATTAGATTAATTAAAATAATTAAATGTTCTCTAAAAGTACTTACTATTATTACAAGTGACTAAGATAAAATACTGTAGTGATCTAAATATGAATATGTTATTGTTATTATATTGTGTAATTATTCTTCAAACTTACAATATTTTAATGCATTTTAAATGTAATAGTATTCAATATTATTACATTTTAATATCTTAGACAGACATTTCGAATCTCTCCACACCCAACTAGGGGTAGGATTCTACATATTTTATTCTATGAAATTAGATTATTTTTGGGATTTCAATTTTATTTTACTCAAGAGTCATAAAATCTAGGATTTCAATTTTATTTAGTCAAAAGTTAAAAGTTTAGAGTATCACAAAAAATATTTCTCCATTATAAAAGTATTAGTATTATTACATTTTAAGAAAAATATTTGTGTTATTTAATAGGCTTTATAAAGTTTAGTTTTATAGTTAAGGAAATATTTTAGTCCTATTTTATTTTTACCAAATTACATTATTTTTGAGATTTCAATTTTATTTACCAAAGACATTTCAACACTCTTCAAAAATTAAATTTTCAATTATTGGATTGCAATTTGTCTTTACAACCAATACCTAATCAACAAAAAAAAAAATTACAACTAAACAAATACTTCTTTTGTTTTTGTAGAATGAAATTTAATTTTTTTTCTCTCATTGTTGTTTAATCCTAATATTGTATAACTATATTTTGTTAGGATTTAACTTCACAATCAAATTTAATTTCTTGGTTTTTTCTTTTAATATGTTGTTTTATTAGTACATGCCTTCAACCAGTACTATTGCAATGAGTTCACACTTATCAAGTTATTAATCTATTGATTGTAAACCAATCAAAAGACAGGATTATTTTTCTTGTCAGGCAAATTTTATTTAAATTTGTACTTTTCCTATGTCAACATGATAAATTTTTAACAAAAAATTATTGAAAAATGATTTATCTGTTTTGTCATTGGCTGAAAAAACTACACATTGTCAGAGAGTGCAACAAGGAGAGAATTTTGGTTTGAGGGGAGGATGTGGCAAGTAAACAAATTATGAACACAAATTTTGTCTCCCACTAGTTAAGTCATGACTAAATGGATGGCGATAAATATGAGAGGAAAGAATCATTAGTTTTTATGAATTTAATTTTTTACAGGATAAAGTTATAATATTAATAATACTATTAAAAATAGAGGGTTATACACGTTTTGTTTTATGAAATTAGATTATTTTTGGGATTTCAATTTTATTTACTCAAGAGTTAAAAATCTAATATTTCAATTTTATTTAGTAAAAAGTTAAAAATCTACAGTATTATTTCGCCATGTTATTACATTTTTTATTTTATTCTTCAAACATACAATATTTTAAATCTCTATACACTCAACTAGGGCTAGAGCTCTCCACATAATACAAATATGCAGGCTTTGTAAAGTTTAGTTTTATAGTTTAGGAAATATTTGTGTTATTTAATAGGCTTTGTAAAGTTTAGTTTTATAGCTAAGTAAATATTTTAGTCCTATTTTATTTTTACCAAATTAAATTATTTTTGAGATTTCAATTATTTTACACGACATTTCAAAATGAGTTCACATAATTTTTTTCTTATAAATTTAGTTCTCTAAATATAATAATTACAAATTTGAAATGATAAACAATTATTTATCTTTAGAAAAAATTATTACTAAACCACAATGTTAGATTAATTAAAATAATTAAAATCATGTTCTCTAAAAGTACTTATGTAACATCCTACTACATAACCTCGAAGGGTAAGCGCCAAAAGGGGACAAGATAAATTTTTTTTTTGACATAAGTAAACAACATACACAGGTTTAGTTGTCAATTCGATAGATTGATACCATTTATTTTAAACACCAAAGAAAATGTTCCTAATCCCATCTGATAAAAAACAAAAATCCATAAGTGAGCAAAGATGGTGTGAAAAAGGAAGTCCACAAATTCTTGAAGAGTGAACTGGACAAACATTGTAGAATTCAGAGCGAGTGAACAAATCAAGCTTGACATCTCCAAGGAAGTGGAACAGGATATGGATAACCTTCGCAAGTTCACAGTAATTGGCAATAGGCTAGGGAAAAATTTCGCAATAAAGACTATCATAGATTGGATTATGGATAATTGGAAATGGCTGGGCTCCATAAAATTTCTCCCCAGAGGTTTTTTTAAGGTTCTTTTTTGAAGCCAAGAAGAACAAGATCTCATTTTGTCCTTCAGCCAATGGGAAATCGAAGGCACCTTCCTTTTTCTTAAAGAATGGACTCCACTGTTCGACCCTTGCAAGGCAAATCCCTACTCTTCTCCTAGATGGATCCAAATGTACAACCTTCTACTCGAATGCTAGTCCAAGGCATGCCTGAAGAAAATTGGTAAGTCAATTAGTATGCTGATTGAATTAGATGAAGAAATCATGAAACGAGACTCCTATCTCTATGCAAGGTTCAAGGTGGTGGCAAATAAAACCCTTCCAAATTCCATTAAAATCACTACAGAACAAGGTGCATGTATAGTCAATATTGATCAGAAGGATGTTAGATTCTTCTATCTTAACTATGGTCGAAGAGATCACCCTATGGCTGGTTGCCCATTGGGCTTGGAAAGAAAAGAGATGAGCTTTGACACTAGAAATGGATAATAGCATCCCTGCAAAACCTGTCTTGGAGGCTTCTCCCTCTATGCCCCCCCTAGAAGATGCATCTCCTAAGTTTGGTCCTTCATCTGACTCCATCTCAAGGGTCCCAAAAATAGCCCAAGATCCACCAAAAGTGGCAAAGGAAGTGTCGCCTCAGGATACCATCAGGGATAACCTAGGATCTGCAAATGCTGAGGACTTTAGAGAGGAGGGAAATGAGTCTGAGTGGACAAAGTGTGAATCCATGGATGAGGATGAATTTAGAGAAGCTGAGGCAAGATTCATCAGCCAAGAAGTGGCTAAAATTTTGAAACCTAATCTAAATGTCAAAAAAGGGAAAAAGGGTAGGAAAACAAACAAAATTTGAAGGGAGGAGGAGGTATCCAAAGGTGGGCAAGCCACCTTGAAAAATTTCGTAAATAGCACCAAGGGAGGGGCTATCTCCCTTGGGACCCAATGAAGATCTTTAGCTAGAATGTTAGGGGCCTCAATGCCCCTAACAAGCGATGCTTGATGAAGTGTCATATTCAAGTGGTTGATGCCAACATAGTTATCATCCAATAAACCAAACTATCAGCAAAGGAAGGAGAAAACTTCTATAATTTCTATAAAGGATGGGAAGGTGTCTCTAGACCATCCTTAGGTGCATCTGGAAGACTCTGTGCAATTTGGAAAAGTAGGACTATGGATATCAAAATCTTGGCCGAGTCAAACAACTGGATGGCTATGACTATAGAAGATACACAAACTCATCTACATTTCTTACTTTGGAATGTTTATGGGCCGACTAAAACACAAGAGAAGTTGGAAGTTTGGAATTCAATTTCAGAGCTAATTCGCCACCACAAAAATGACCTGTTGATCTTAGGGGGAGATTTCAACACGATCCCATCCAATGCTGAGAAAAAGGGTGGGTGTTGTCGGATTAGTCAAAGCTAGGAAGATTTCAAATGCTTTGTGGAAGACTCTGATCTAATAGATATTGTTCCTAAAAATGGAGATTTTACATGGACCAACAGGCGTAAAGGTTTTACTAATATAGCAGAAAGGTTGGACATGTTTTTGTTTTCAGAAAATAGGACCGAGCTTCCTATTGCAATTGACTCGCATATTCTTCCAATCTCTGGGTCTGACCACTTTCCAATTTTGGCTGTTATAAGAGAAGATAAACTGCTAGCTAGAAGCCCATTCAAATTTGAAAAGATGTGGCTAAGAGATGGTTCCCTCAGGGATCTAATAAAATAGTGGTGGTCAAATAAAGAGGTTCAGAAAGGTTCAAAGATGTTCATTATTGCAAAAAAATTGAAAGCAATCAAAGAGCACTTGAAAGCGTGGAATGAAGGAACCTTTAAAAACATTTTCAGATAAAAGGAATGGATAGAGGCTGAAATGGAACTATTAAATCAAGAGGTTTTGAACAATGGCATGACCAACTTTGAATTTGAAAAGGAGCAAGAGCTCATGAAGATCCATTAGGAGCTCCTTGCCAGAGAGGAGATTTTTTGGAGATCTAAGTCATGAGAAACCTGGCTCGCTGAAGGCGATCTAAACACCAAGTTCTTTCACAACTTTGCAAAGCAAAGACGCAGCCAAAATCAAATCTATATGTTACGTTCTGAAGATGGCACAGAGGTTTCAGATGAAGGGCTCATCCAAAAGGAAGTAGTTACTTACTTTCACAATCTACTAGCCTCTATGGAAGCCTCTTCCATATACAAACAACAATTCTTGTTGGACTTCATTCTAGAATTGATCACTAGGGAACAAAATGAATTTCTTCTAGGGCCCTTCACCAAGGAGGAGGTGAAGGCAGTGGTCTTCTAGATGGCACTTGATAAATCTCCCGGACTAGATGGTTTTCCTACAAGATTCTTCCAGGAATTCTGGGACCTTTTGGAAAATGATATTTGGAAGGCTATTGAAGATTTGAGGAAATCTAGGAAGATGATTAAGGATATCAAAAACACTTTTATCACCCTAATTCCTAAAAAAGTAGAGTTCGCATCCCTGAAGGATTTTTGGACCATCTCCCTTTGCAACACCATCTATAAATTAGTATCGAAAGCAATGGCTAACAGGATTAAAGGTATTCTCCCATGCATCATCTTTGAGGAGCAGAGTAGCTTTATGCCAGGTAGGAATATAATTAATAGCATTATCTCAGCTCATGAGACTTTACATTCCATTACTTTGTCAAATCAAAGTTGCATGACTCTGAAATTAGACATAAGCAAGGCTTATGATCGTGTTAATTGGAGATTTCTAATGAATATTATGGAGAAATTTGGGTTTGACAAAAGCTGGATTGAATGGACCTACTAATGCATCTCTTCGGTTTGTTACTCCATTTTAGTCAATGGTTCCCCACGTGGGTTCTTTGAACCCATGCAGGGACTCAGGCAAGGTGACTCCCTATCGCCTTTCTTCTATGTCATTATGGCAGAGGCCCTGGGCAAGAGCATCCAACATTTGGCAAACTCTAGAAGATGGAAGGGTGTTAAGATTGTAGACAACTTCCCCTTGGTCACTCACCAGAAGTTTACGGATGACACACTTCTTTTCGCATCCTCTCAAACAAACTTGGCTGTAGAAATTTCCTCACTTCTACAACTTTATGAGGAAGCCTCAGGATAGGAAATTAATCATTAAAAGTCAAGTATCTTTTTCTTTAACACAGGTATGAGAGTGCAAAAGTAGATTTTGTCCATCCTCAAGTTCAAGAAGGCAGATATCCCAAGCAAGTATATCAGAGTTCCTCTGTTCAAAGGTGCAATTTGCACCTCTTTGTGGGATGATACCATCCTAAAATGTAGAACTAAGGCATCCTCCTGGCAAGGTAAATGGCTCTCATTTTTAGGCAAAATCCAGATGATTAAAGCAGTTCTCTCAACAATCCCTATCTATTAGATGAGATGTAATCAGATGACCAAGAAAGCTTGCACCTCACTGGAGGGAGTCTTCAAGAAATTCCTCTGGGAAGGAGCCAATGATATAAAGAGGATTCCTCTTATTGGTTGGCAAGTGGCATGCAAAAGTAAAGGGAATGGAGGCACGAGGTTTCGAAGCATGGAAAAACAAAATATAGCCTTGGAAGCTAAACTAATTTGGATGATGTTTAAAGACCCAATAGCGAGATGGTGTTAGATTCTAAGGAAAAAATACCTTGACTTAGATGATTCTCTATGTATCCTAATGATGCCCAATTCCCCAAGAGGTTTGCATATTTGGAATTTTATGCAACAATGTAGATGGCTCATAATAGACCACATCTCTTGGTCTATCCACAATGGTTCTTGGGCCAATTTCTGGGAAGACTCCTTGAAAGGACTGCCTCCACTGGCAAAGCTTACAGGACTCAAGGATCACTGGAGAGATTTATCCTCAGCTCATGGTAGGAAAGCTTCTTGCTACATTAAAGACTCAGATTAGAACTGGGAGCTGATTGCATCTTTCCAATTGAGTGCTGAGGCAATGCAAGAACTAATAGAGGCCCTCAAAGTCAGAAGAATTATTCCCTCAGGCAAATAAGATGAAATCTTTTGGACAGGTTCAAAGTTGGGACATTACAAAGTAAAGTTTGGTTTCACCAAGAAAAATTCATAGATGAAGAGTGATTGGCCTTCCGCTCTTTGCTGGAGCAAATGGATGCTTCCCAAAGCTAGGGCCTTTGCATGGACTGGTATTCACAAATGGATCCTAATAGGTGATAGACTCAAATCTTTAGGTATTGAAGGTCCTTCGAGGTGTGTTTATGCGGTGGAGCTGAAGAAACAATCGATTACCTTTTGCTTTCTTGCCCTATTGTATCCAAATGTTGGGACTGGTTAAGGTAGAAATTAGGTTGGATCAGTGCCCTCCTAGATAGAATTGAGGACCTCTTCAAAGGATGGCCCAAAGGACAAAAATCTACCTAGCAAGGCTTGTTGTTGGCAAGCCCCTCTCTTATAATTTGGCATATTTGGTGTGAAAGGAATAATAGGATTTTTTTAGACAAAGAGTCAAGTCTAGAATCTATGCTAAGGAAGCTCGAGGTAGGCATCAGTGAGTTCCTTAATGTAAGGTTGGCTAGCTCTTCCTTGATACCATTTCCAGGTTGGGATGGGGAAATGATGAAAGGTTGGCTAGCCCTTATGCTTCCACCCCAAAGCTTCCACCCTAAAGTGGCTGTTGAAAGAAAGAGAGCAAGAGCCCTCACAAAGGGGACTGTCCCACCGAAGGGAGGCTAAAACTTAATTTTGATGGAGTAGCCAAAGGTAATTTGGGGCCATCAGGTGCGGGAGTCATCATAAGAAATGAGGATGGTAAATTGGTTGTGGCACTGTCCAAAAGGATTCTGGAAGGGACTAACAATGTAGCTATATTTGAATCCCTACTCCTTGGGCTCTACCTTTGTAAGGACTTCAAACTCATGGATATTGACATTGAAGGGGACTCCCTCATCTATATTAATTCCATAAAGTCTAAGCAAATCCACAATTGAAAATTAAAATATATTGTAGATGCTATATGGGAGATTCTACCTGAGCTTGGAAATTTCACCCTCAGTCACATCTACCAAGAAGGCAATGTGGCGGTGGACTTTCTAGTGAACTTGGCATGTGAATAGGAAGAGGATGCCATCATAGCAGAGTCATGTGAACCTTGGCCAAACCTCCCTCTGCGCTAGTCGTAGGTCATGATGGGTTGCTGGACTGCTTCGGACGATTCTTTGATCACTCTTGGAACTCGTAGATTTGGGAAATCTCTATATGATAGTAAGACAGTACCTCCTCTTTCCTCAATGTGGCCTCTAAAAAGTCTTCAAGTGTTACTTCATTCCCTATGCTACGATGGAGATGATCTATGTATGCCTTTGCCAGTGCAAGGAAGAAGAGACCTCTTTGGGGTCTGTCAAAGAAGGGGAAGGTGAAGGAGAGACCTAGGAGGATCAAGGTCCTAAGGAGGAGCTGCCACAAGAGACAAAGCTCAAGCAAATTAACCATCTATTTGTGGCCATCTCTGATCATATTGTGGAGGCCATCCTCAAGGTAATTGGAGCTGCCAACATCCCGGAGGAGCACATCCACAACAGCTACCTTTATGAAGAGTTTCTGGCCACTTGCGTCCTTGTTTTGGGAAGGAAAGCCCATGGGAAAATGTTTGCCAATGCCTATGTGAAAAAAGATTTGAGGGAGATTGCCATGGCCACGATCATGGCCTTTGACAAACATCCTCCCCATGGTCTCATTGGGGGAGTCTTCAATGCAGCTGTGGTTAATATGAAAGTCAATACACCAACTGTCTCTGCAGAAGCTTTAGCACTCTTCTGGCAAGGTATCAACCACAATAACATGGAAAAATTTGCCTTCTTCTTGTGCAGCTATGGTGATCTCTTATCTCCCACCCAAGTTGAGAGGGCCTCAGAGTTGGCAGAAGGTCTTAGAGTGTTGTGGCATAATTGGAAATATGGCTTAGCCATCTAGTTTGTTTGTAATTTTGGCTCCAAGTGCTATGGCACAAATTGTTGTCTGGCTTAGCCTCTAGCCTGTATGTAATCCATGCTGCTTAGCACAAGTAGGTTTTTGATCTCTGGATATAATATAATGGGAGCTACCCCCTATGGTAGTATTTATTCAGCAAAAAAAAATGGCAGTTAGAGTGCCATTATAGTTTTATTCTGTCCACATAATTGTTATAGGGCTTACAGGTGTCCATAATTTTTCCATGTTTTCACTGAGTATGAACATTATTTGGAGTGGCATTAGGAATAGAGAAAGGCCAAGAATAGAGTAGAATAGAAGTGTTGGTAAGGAAAGTGAGCAAGTAGCATGCAGACAATGCTCTTGGGTAAATGGAGGCTGAATTTTAGAAGGCATACAAACTCCCATTTGAGTGTTTGAAACCCCCTGCAAATAGTGGCGTTCAAGTGAAAGATATTTTGCCCCTTTCTGGATCCACCAAATGTGGAGATCAAATCGCCCCCTTTCACATAAATGTTACCAGGACATTTTGGATATTTGTACATACAAGATTTCTTTCGGTGAAAGTATACATGTTTTATTATATCTACCAGAAGACAAAGCACAAAGCACCTACTTTCTTGGGATTATTTTAGCAAGTATTTTAACAAAGCACCTACTTTCTTGGGATTATTTTTTGATGTATTTTAACATTGGTTTTCATCTGTCTTGGATATGTAACTTTATTAAAACTTTTTCCTATCTAACATGCTTTCTTATTCCATTTTTCCTATCATAATCGCTTTAGGGTTTTCAGTGTTTTCAATGTACTAATTCTTTTAAATTATTGTGCAAGAAAATTAGGTTTAATGATATGGTAGAGTCTATATGTTTAATTTCAAATGAAAATAAAAATTAAAATGAAATGCATTTAATTTATAATAAACGAAGCTTAAAACATCCATACTCACCTGAGGCTTTAAAGATTGTTGTGTAGCTTATAAAACTACTTGAAGCTTGAAGCTAATCCTTTACCAATAAATTGAAGCTTGAAGCTAATCCTATACCAATAAAAATGCTATCCTATACCCAAAAAGAAACTAAATCTTCAAACCCTGATTTATAGGCTCACCTTCAAATTTACAGATGGATGATAGTATCTAATACTGATGAATTGAAGAAAACAAAAAATACCTACACCACATGCTAACCACTATTGTCCTATATATTATAGCAACATAAAGGGATTACTCACGCAAAGAAATTTATAAAGGAAAATGGGAGGAGTTACTCATGCAATTTTAAAAGAAAATGTGATAAAAGAAAATTTATGGGAGGCGTTATTCATGCAATTTTAAATTTTAGAGAAAAAAAAAATTGAAAAACTACCAAAAATGAAGACTACCAAATTTGTGAAGTGGGACTACCAATTTTTTTTTTTAAAATTGTGTACCATGAAAGTAGTGGGACTACCTATTTTTTGGCAGTTACAAGATGTGTGCACATATAGAATGGCCTATCAGCAAAAAAAAATGCAAATTTCACCAAATCCACAGTATTTTCCTTATATTTTATTTCAACGTATTATTTAGAACTTAACCTATTTGAATATTAAAATTAGCTTTTTACATGAATAAAATATAACAAAATCTAGTGAGTTAGTGAAAAAAAAAAGTGTTTACACATGGTATGCAGAAACAATACAATTCTTTTTCATAAGAATAATATTTTAATAATAGTTGATGATATCTTTTGGTTGATTAAAATAAATTTTAATTAGAAGACTTAAATAATTTGTAAAGTTAGTACTAAAATATTTATAAAATTAATTGTGAATTGATTATATTTTCAAAATTAATTTTGTTTTAATAATAATAGAATAAAAATTACTAAAAGCTTCTTAGAAGTTAATAATTATATGCCATGGCCATTAATTAAAATGGTTTGAAATATCAATAGCCATTAACTAAAATGGCTTGAAAAATCATGTTTGGATGGTAGTAAATTTTTTATTTTTTATTTTTTTTATAAAAAGTCAATCATTTAAAACATTTCTCTTACAGTAGGATTTCGTTCAAAATGTATTATCTCATACATTTTAATGTTTGACAGAAATTGAGCCTTATTGGTGGATTGACCTTGCCAATGTAGCTAAAACTAGCATATTTATATTAAATATAAAATAGCTAAAGTACACCAAGAGATATCCTTCCTTCTTGAGGAGCCTAATGTTAGGATTAGTGATTAAAAAATAGGTGCCTTGAGAAAGATATCTCTCAACATACTTTACATATATTATATTTAATATAAATATGCTAGTAGCATTTGGAGCAGCAAGCTTAATTCCAACTATATTATATATCTTAAAAATTATTATAATTATATAATATAATATTATAATATATTATCATAATATTTTAATTAATAATTATATTATCATAATATTTTATATAAAAATTATATTATTATATATAATTTTATAGCATAGTTTAGATATATTATTATAATATATTAAATAATTATATATTATTTTTTAGGGTTGGAATGAATGTTAGAGTTACAATTATGGTTTTTTAGGGATTAGTTTAGGATTAGGCTTATAAATAGGGTTAGATATAAAGTTAGGCTTATAAATCATGCTAAGTGTAATCTTAGGATTATGGTTAGAATTAGAATTAGGGTTAAATTGAGGTTATGATTACAATTATGGTTTGGACTAGGGTTAGAACCAAGGTTAGATTAGAATTAGGGTTTTGTTTAGGGATATAGTAAGGGTCAAGGTTATAAAATAGGGTTAGATTTAGGGTTTTAATCATGTTTTAAATTATGGTTATGGTAAGTATTAGAATTAGCGTTAAGGTTATGTTTAGGAATATAGTTATGATGTTCGAATATTTATATTTAGATAAATATGTGATAAGTGTATTTTTAGGATCATGGTTTAATTAGGGTTAGGGTTAGATTAGATTTATTTTAAAATCAGGGTTACAATAAGGTTTTAATCTAATTAAGGTTATGGTTATGTTTATAAATCTTGTTAAATTTAATGTTTTATTCATGTGAGGCTTCCATGTATGGTTAGGGTTTGAGTGAAGGTCATATTTAGAATTAGAGTTTTGTTTAGGGATTGGGTTAGGATTAGGCTTATAAATGGAGTTAGATATAGGGTTAGGCTTCTAAATCAATGATAAGTGTAATCTTATGGTTATGGTTAGAATAGGGTTAGATATAGAGTTAGTTTTAGGTTAAGGGTTATGATTATAAATAAGGTTTTGGTTACTGCCAGAACCAATGTTAGATTAGAATTAGGGTTTTGTTTAGGGATATAGTTAGGTTGAGGGTTATAAATAAGGTTAGATTTATAATTAGGGTTAGATTGATTGTTATTATTGTAATTAAGGTTTGGGTTAGAATTAGGGTTATGCTTAAATTAGGGTTTGAATAATAATTGTAATCCTGAATGTAATTATAACCCTAAATGTAATTGTAATCTTGATGATAATTGTAATCCAAACCCTAATTATACCCATAGGTCTACTTAATCCTAATTCTTTAAATAAACCAAACCCTAATACTAACCCTAATTCTAAGTCTAACCCTAATTATATTTCTAATCCTAACATAAAGCTTGACCCTAATTCTAACCCTAACCATAAAGCTAATTGTAAAACCCTAATTCTAACTACAATCCCAACCCTAACCCTATTTATAACCCTAATGATAACCCTAACCCTAACCCTAACTGCAACCTTAATTCTAATCGTAATCCTAAATCTCACCATAACCCTAACCCTTATTATAATGCTAACCCTAGTTTTGACTCTAATTCTAATTCTAATTGTCACCCTTTTTCAAACTATAACCCTAATTTTAACTGTAATTCTAACCATAAATCTAACCTAATCCTAACTCTAAACCTAACCCTAATAGGTTTTATTATAGCTCTAAACATAGCTCTAATTTTAACCCTAAGTTTGATCCTAATTGAAACCCTATCCCAAACCTTAATACTAAACTTAACCCTTATTATAACCCTAACCCTAACTTTAATTCTAAAATTAACCCTAATTATAGTCGTAATCCTAATTCTAACCCTAACGCTTATCCCAATCCTAATTATAATCCTAACCCTAACCCTAACCCTAATCCCAATTTTAAACCTAACCCTAACCCTAACTCTAACGCTAAGCCTGACTATAGTTCAAAACCTAACCCTAACCTTAATATTAACCTTAACCCTAATTCAACTCTAACCCTAACTCTAATTTGAACTCTAATTCAAATAGTAATCCAACTTAATTCTAACCCTAATTCTAATAGGAACCTTAACTCTAATCCTAACCCTAACCTTAATTCTAATCATAACCCCAATTCTACCCAAACTATAACCCTAATTTTAAATCTAACAATAACCATAATTCGAACCCTTACCTTAATCCTAATTCTAATTATGATTTTAACCCTAACTCTAACTCAAATTATAAACCTAACTCTAGCCTTAACCCTAACCCTAACTGTTAACCTAATGCTTACCCTAACTCTAATTCTTACCCTAATTCTAATAGTAACCCACCTCAATTCTAACCCTAATCTTAACTCTAACCCTAACCCTAATTCTAATTTGAATCATAATGCTGATTCTACCCTAACTATAACCCTAATTTTAAATCTAACAATAACCCTAATTCTAACCCTAACCCTTATTCTAACCCTAAACATAGTTCTAATTTTTAACCCTAACCCTAACTCTAACCCTACACTTGAGTAAATGAACTAAACAAGCATCTAGGAGGCAAGAACAACCCCCTAAAACAACACCACAACACCACCTGTAATCATAAATCAAACATCATTGCGCATACCTGTCAATCGCATACATGATTATGTCATGCCAATGCAAAAGTGTACATGCATATCCATGACACCATAATCATCATCATCGTTGTACCTGTACTCAACTCCCATTGAAATGAGACTCCAAGTCTCACACATGTATCAACCATGTCCTCAAATCAGAAGACACCTTGTGTACCTGTCACCATCAAAGTCCAAACTTTGAAAACACCTGTAAACATGTAATTACAAGCACCAAATCTACACCAAATCTAAAAACCTGCTATACCATGCTGATGGTCTCATAACGACATGTACTCCCAGAAGTTTGTGCCCAAAAATCCATCTAAATCCACTCATAAATGTACTTTGAATCTCAAGCTCCTACAAGTGATCAAACAAGTGCCAATATCTCTATGCACACCACTTGAAAATATTCATGATCCAATCTATATTACACTGCAATAGCTCTCTAACACCTATCCGAAATCAACAATCTGATTCCATATGCAAAAGTTATGAGTATAAAACTGTAAGAGAGCAATGCCTGGCTTCCAGCACTAAATTTTAAAACAAACAAAAAAATCTAATCATGAAACATTTACCACTGCATAGTGCTCGGAGAGAACTTTCTGATGCCTATAAGAAGTCAAAAAATTGAAACCATATGTGAAAGTTATGTCCCCCAAAAGATAATACCCTCCTAAGGCTAAAAGTGGACCCCTGGCGGGACCCTAGTACCTACTGACGTGGCATGATATCATCGCTGACATCATCGAGCTCATTGGACAAAAAACACAAGTGATGTGGTGTTGGGCTAGAGCTGACGTCATCTTATATCTTTGACTGGCATAGGTGAAAAAGTTTTCAAATCTGTTTTATTTTTCATCAGACTCCAAAACATATTTCACAGAGGTTTAATTTTTAATTAAGTCTGAAATTGATTTATTAAATACTATCATCAAAAAATTTCTCTACCACCATAAAGAATAATTTTTTTTATTTTTTTAAAACACCCCATGGTGGGGGCTTCTCAGGCGGTTCCTGGCCTAGGAGTCTGGCTAACCTCGTCGGACTGGCACTCGGCACTAGTGGCCCAAGGGTTGTCTGACCCAGACTGTCTGATCCACACATCGCCTACCATGCTTAACAATATGCACTTATAGGAGAGAGCTCAATACAATGACATCCTCTCGCAAACCTCCAATTCACGTATAATGAATAGCCAAGCCAACCAAACCACTAACCATGTGCTTGGTTTTATAGACCAATCTCACACAAATACAACTTGTGGTATTGGATAAAACCATGTGCCCCAAAACCATGGGTAACACAAAACCATTAGCCTATAAAACCATTAACCCCCATTTGACTATTGGTACTAACTTTTGCCAATTAATCAAATAATACAAATGAATAATTCATCACTCTATGTGTCCCACGCACATAAACTAATTAACCCAATTTTACAATACAACATAAAGTGGTCCCCAATTAATTACCTAGCATGATTAACCACACCACCTAGGTGAATCACAACTAAATAATTATTTAATTACAACATTATAATATATCAAATTATGCAATGGTGTACAACACCATATCCCAACGATTTTTGCATACATGGTAAAATACATAAAATCAAATAAAACAATAGTCCATAATCAGCCTAATTTTATATAGAGAAAAGCTAAGAAAAAAATTTGACTAGGAGGGACTGCTCTGACCTATAAAAAAATCCAATAAAAAGGATTTTGTTTTTTAAATATACTTGAAAAAGATTTTTACCATAATGGGAAAGCACAAAAGTAATAAGGGGACTTTGAAAATAAGCCCATGAGAAGGGAACATGTTAAGCTTCATCTAGGCATCAAACTAAAATCAAAGTAGAGACCTTAAAATTCTCTCATCATAGGAATCATAATATAACAGTTTAGAGGGAAGCATTCACAACTTTGATATAATTGACCTTTCTTGATAATCTTCAGAAGGAATTCCAAATAGATACCTAGGCAGACAAGGCATGGAAGTCTAGTCAAACGCAGAAACTGGAAGCACAGTTATCAAAATAGTAGAACTTGGAGACACCAACAATGAAGATGTTCTTCTTGCTCCAATCAAAGGGTGAATACTTTACTTATAGTAGAAATTATAAACCTTGATTGATACAAACCCAATTCTAATAGGCCAGTATACCGAAAATGTAATGTAGAATCTGAATGCTACTTAGAGTTGAAAGTTGTTTCAAGGACAATTTTAAATCCAAAGGAATAAATGAACTGTTCCTTACTATCCTACTTGCTCCAAACTTACTAGTTATGGCTTCTATGGTTGTACCTAACAATTTGAGTTAGTAACAATACCTATTTTATGTATAAATTAATTACTATTTATACTCTGAAAGGAGAGGGACAAAGAAAGAAGTAAGAAGCAACTTAGAATCTTGATGTATACCTCTTGCTGTAGTATCTTAGAAAAAGTTTGTAACCTCAAAATAGCATAACAGTTACAGCCCTACTTTTCTTAACTATGCACATGTTGGTACAAATCTCTCCACCAGACAAAAGAGTGAGTTAATAAATATTAACAAAAATCTCTTAATAAAAAAAAAGATATAGCTACCTGTAGCTTAGCTACTTCCAAATTTGGAGAGTTACTTTTTGCTAAGATTAGCCCTGCTATTTCAACCTAGCAAAAGGTGATCATCATTAAGCTAGAGCTTAACTTTTTGCTTGTAAGACATAGCTTTAAAGAAACAAAATAATTTCACTTTGTTATCCTAGAAAAAAATAAACTTCCTAATAAATGTATTTGGTAGGGAAATCATTTTTGTCTAAAAAGTGTTAGAATAAGTAAGGTTTTACATTTAGTATATGGAATTATAAAGAGAATATACTCAAATGTAAAATCATTCTACGTATATCTCGAAATCATCAATAATATATATTTTTTGGATTCATCAATTGCAGCCTAGGGCTGCATAGTTATATTTATATTAATATAAAAGGTTTTACATCAGTTCATCTGGCAGCTAGGCTAGTAGAGATTTTACAAAATGGTAATCATCCTGTCTCCCATTCTTAATTACATCGAGCCAAAAGTAACTCTACTTAGAGTGGCACCCTAGACTAGCATCATTTGACAGAGCAAAGAATGACACAAATCTAGGCTAGCTTTGGCAAGAAGCAATGATGTCAATCTTGAATCATGTACTATGGGATGATTTCCTTTGTACTATGCCCATAACTTGTCTCTACCTGCATTAACACTCCTAGAAATAATGTCCTTGAATCACATCCCTTTTCTAATGCATTTTGCTTTGTCTATGCCTTTATTTACTACTGGAGAGATTGCTCCCTCGAGCAAGACATGAAGGGATGGCTTTGTCCATATGCTAGTGGCATGGCCGTTTGGAAGAAGCCGAGCTAAGCAAAGATTGACCAGGTGCAAGCATTAGATTTCCAACTAGGGTGGAGTGGGGTCACCCATATGCCGAAACTAGCCCAAGTGGCTTAGTCTATAGTACTCATTTGGCACATGGGCAATGAACTTAGTCTCCAGTTAACCCTACATCAGCAAGAACATCAGCCTCTTTATTGTCCTCCCTGTAAATATGATTGACTGTGTATGATTCAAAGGATTGTAACATCTCCAATACTCTCAAGAGGAGTGCCTGAAGCTTCCAATTTTGAAGCTTACCACTCTTGATGGCATTTACTACCAGCGTGGAATCACCTTCTATTGCAATTTTAGTTGCTCCAATCTCCTTACAGAGCTTAAGCCCCTGAGTCACAGCCATGAATTCTGCCTTGCTGTTTTTCCCAGAAGGAAGTTTTATTGAGGAGGATATGATTGTGTTACCTTGCCAATCTCTTACAATGCAACCTACCCCAGAAGGTGCTGGGTTGCCTTTGGAGGCCCCATCAAAATTTAGCTTAAGCCATCCTTGTTTGAGTGGAGACCATTCTACAGAGGAGCGTTCTTCATGGGTTCCCGGGCCCCCTTGTCCGTACCATGTAGGAACCCGCAACATTGGCCAAGCTTGCCTGATCTTGGCATCCCATGCTGAGAAAATTACTATGCAAATGTAAATGCTAGCCATATTTCAATATGGTATTAGAGAAGTTCTATTTTAATTTGAGCAAAGATGAGAAGAGATAATGGTTGAGGATTAATTGAAGAATTCTTGTGCTAGAGAATCATTTGGCCACTTCATATTCCTGAGTTGTTTTGATATCTGCAGATGGCGTTGAGAAAGTGTGAGGGGCACATTGGTTTTAATCTACCAAACTAGTGATGAGAGGCATCTGATTTTTTGAAGGAAGGCATCTAAAATTTGAAACTCCAAAACCAACAGTTCACTTCCTATGAAGACATCTATATCTAGTGTTCAGATTTGTGTTTTTTAAATCAATGTCATGTTGCTGGGTGAATTTAGAGGTGATAACTATGTTTGAAGGGGTTGAAATGTTTGCAGACATTAACATTTAATTGTTGCATCTAAATTTATGAAAAGAGGCATCTCAATCTTCCATACAAGACTCCATCAAGCCATTTCCATGAAGAGGCATTTTCAAATGCTTTTGAAGAAAGTTTGTTGTGTGGAAGCATGGTAAAGATCCTGTCGTTGAAGGTAAATGAGGCACAGTTTGAGGAAAGTCATACATTGTTGCAGCCTGCCATTTCAATAATAGCCATGGTAAATTCTACATTGACATTTCAGAAAGTTTTGAAAACATTAGAAATAGCATTTCATTAACATGGTTGTTGCATTGAATTTTCTTTCTACATCGGTTTGAGTGCAAGTTATTTGAAGTCAAATTTTATTGGAGAATTGGACATATATTGTGCAAAGAGAAGTGTTTGAAATCTAATTCACAAGTCGATACAAGAGTTTATAACTAAATTGCTTAAAATGTTTCTAGTGATACTTCAATCCAAAGAAGTGTCATACAAGATTTCAATTTCTTCCAAAAAGGAGAAATAGTGGAGGGCCATTTTATTATAATTGAAATTGCATGTGATAAATCGAAGTGATAAGGTTTTTTTTAATGGATAAATCAATTACTATTACAGCATTTGAAGGATATGATTTTCATACATGGGAAGTAAAGATACAGTTACTTCTAATTGAAAAAGATTTATGGGACATTGTGATTGGGACTATTACGGAACCACAAAATATAGATGAAGCAATAAAATATATAGCAAAAGATTGTAGGGCCACATCATTACTGATGGAGTCAGGTTGTCATTGATGTCAAAAAGGTGTACTCAGTTTGTTTGATGTCATCAGGACTGGACTTGATTGATCAGGTTTGGCCTTCAATGTGTTTTCTTATGAAGTCACAAGGTGATTTGTTTAGGGTTGTCAAATGTTGACAAATGTTTATCATTTATGTTTGGACATAATATGCTTAGAAGTCATCTCAGGATGTGTTCATCTATGTTGTTAGGAGTTCCTCAAGGCATGCTTGTTATTGCTAGGAGTTGCATAACAAAGGGTCTCAACACATTACATGACATTACATGTTGCTAATGATCACCATGGAATCATTGTTCATTCATATGGCAGTATTAGTTTGTCACATTTGATGGTTGTTATTGCTCCTCATTGAAGGGTGTGATGTTCCTTTGTGTGGTGTTAGAAAATTAGGGTGCTGATGTGCTGAGGAGGTTGTCTCAGAAAGATCTTAACTCTGCCAATAATTTCATTTGATTATGCTTTCTCATACTCCAAAGTATTGTATGTCTTAATACTCTCAAGATATCCTAGAACATATTTGGTTAAGATTGTCATATAAAGAAATGACCTTTTGTTATAAACAGTCGGTGACTTGCTAGTGCAAGTCATATAACTTAAGATGACCTACCAAAGGGTTATTACACATTGTAAACCACCGGCCCCTTCAACTGAGTTGACTTATTATACCAGTCTTCTACAATGAAGTTTGGGCGCCAACGGTCATTTTCAAAGTTATGGTGGGCGCGAGGAGTTTGAGCAGATTTTTTGAATCTTTGTTTCCATGTATATGTGGAGCGCGTGGGGTATTGCTTTATGCATAAAACAAAGTGGAGTTTAAGCGGTAAAATGATTTAAAGGAAACAAAACAAGTTTTAGCCCGATTAATATGTGAAAAGAAAATTGCATAAAAGAAAGTTTGTATTGGATGGTCTTTATTAAAAAAGGAAAATTACTAATTTTTGGAGCCCGATATCTCTAAAGGTGATTTATGTTGTAGAAAGGGCATCGGTTTTTTTTTAAGTTTAAGAAAAAAAAAAAAACATTAAAAATATATTTTTTAATATGGAGGAGTTAGGTCCTTATAGGGAATAAGATATTAAGTGGATGATAATGAAATTAGAAACTTTGTATTTCCTATTTTTTGGAAGGATCATGATATTTTTAGTGCTTTTAAAAAAAGGCAATTTTCTTGTGGAGATTTTTATGACAAGAAGGTTATTCTATCTAGTTTATCTAATGATATTTCTTGTAAGGTTGTGCAGTGTGAAACAGCTCAGGATATCTGGAAAGAACTAATAAGAATTTATCAAGATAATGATAAAGAAGAGGACACTCTGGTGTGTGAGGAAAGTGGCAATGAAGGAGTTGAAGTTCAAACTCAATCAGATTCAGAAGAAGCTAGCATCACAAGTGATGATGATCAGGATTATGAGATTGATATGGAAGGTGAGCTCATTTGTGCTCTTGGTGAGATCAAAGAACTTAGAATGGAGAATAAAAGGTTAAAGTTGAAACTTCAAGAGGAAAAGGAATCCAAGATAAAAATTCTTTCAAATCTTCAAGATGTAGAAAAACAGATAATAGATTTGAAGACTCAAATTGCAGAAGTTAAGAAAATAAAAGAAGATGTCAATAATCAACTAAAGGCCAAAGAAGTTGATTGTGAAAAGTATGAATCTGAAATAATCTTTTTAAGAAAGGAGTTAGAAAAGGAGATAATGTTTCACTTGTTTCATTGATGATCTTCCATGTTTCAGACAAAGTTCTTCAAGCTATGACATTGTTGGTGATATCCTGCATTTCATCAGAGGAAGTTAAAGTCAGCAATAGCAGATGGTAATGTTCAAAAAGGTTTGTCATATGTTGGCTTCAGGATTGTTATCATCATAAATCATTACTTGTTCAAAGGTTAACAGAAGTTTATGCCTTCAAAGTGTTCATAATTCAATATGATCATAATGATTATGATCATGCTATAACATCTTTAAGTGGAGTTGTTCTCAGGGGAAGTTAATCAGAGGATTGAGTTGTCACTATCATGGGAAATTTGAAAAGAGATATGTTGTCATTGATGTCAAAAAGGTGTACTCAGTCTGTTTCATGTCATTAGGACTGGACTTGGTTGATCAGGTTTGGCCTTCAATGTGTTTTCTTATGAAGTCACAAGGTGATTTGTTTAGGGTTGTCAAATGTTGACAAATGTTTATCATTTATGTTTGGACATAATATGCTTAGAAGTCATCTTAGGATGTGTTCATCTATGTTGTTAGGAGTTCCTCAAGGCATGCTTGTTATTGCTAGGAGTTGCATAACAAAGGGTCTCAACACATTACATGACATTACATGTTGCTAATGATCACCATGGAATCATTGTTCATTCATATGGCAGTATTAGTTTGTCACATTTGATGGTTGTTATTGCTCCTCATTGAAGGGTGTGATGTTCCTTTGTGTGGTGTTAGAAAATTAGGGTGCTGATGTGCTGAGGAGGTTGTCTCAGAAAGATCTTAACTCTGCCAATAATTTCATTTGATTATGCTTTCTCATACTCCAAAGTATTGTATGTCTTAATACTCTCAAGATATCCTAGAACATATTTGGTTAAGACTGTCATATAAAGAAATGACCTTTTGTTATAAACAGTCAGTGACTTGCTAGTGCAAGTCATATAACTTAAGATGACCTACCAAAGGGTTATTACACATTGTAAACCACCGGCCCCTTCAACTGAGTTGACTTATTATACCGGTCTTCTACAATGAAGTTTGGGCGCCAACGGTCATTTTCAAAGTTATGGTGGGCGCGAGGAGTTTGAGCGGATTTTTTGAATCTTTGTTTCCATGTATATGTGGAGCGCGTGGGGTATTGCTTTATGCATAAAACAAAGTGGAGTTTAAGCGGTAAAATGATTTAAAGGAAACAAAACAAGTTTTAGCCCAATTAATATGTGAAAAGAAAATTGCATAAAAGAAAGTTTGTATTGGATGGTCTTTATTAAAAAAGGAAAATTACTAATTTTTGGAGCCCGATATCTCTAAAGGTGATTTATGTTGTAGAAAGGGCATCGGTTTTTTTTTAAGTTTAAGAAAAAAAAAAAAACATTAAAAATATATTTTTTAAGATGGAGGAGTTAGGTCCTTATAGGGAATAAGATATTAAGTGGATGATAATGAAATTAGAAACTTTGTATTTCCTATTTTTTGGAAGGATCATGATATTATAGTGCTTTTAAAAAAAGGCAATTTTCTTGTGGAGATTTTTATGACAAAAAGGTTATTATTAGAAGATTTTTTCAGGGAAGATTGACATTATTGAAGATGAAGAATGTGAAGGAGAAGTTTGAAGGATCATTTTTTGCACAGAAGATGAAAAATATTATTTTTATTGTTTCTTGTAGGGAATATGAATGGTTTTATAGATGGAAGATAGAGTTGGTCAGATATTTTATTTACAGGGCATTGACAGATCAGATAAAATTTTTGGAAATGTGTTTCCTTACAGAGAATATAAAGAGATACAGAATGTTTTTTTTAAGAATAGGATCAATTTTTGAAAGAGAAGTGTAAGACATTGTAAATTAGATTTTCTTCTTACAAATGGATTTATGCAGATATTATTTTTGAGATGTTTACAGGGAAAAAGTAAATGAAAAAGACATTGAAGGTAAAATATTCAGATTGAAATGAATATGAAAGGTCAATGAATTTTTGCAGAGGAAAGGAATATGAAAATTTTTTTTCGTAGGAAGGAGGACATTCAATCTGTATAAAATTGTTTTTCAGGAGTATTGATAAAAAAAAAAAAGGATAGAGATGAAACATACAGTGTTGTGAAGTGTTGTTGAAAATCAAGCAGTGTTGTTGAGAATCAAGCAGTGTTGGTGTTATAGAGTGGATCATGATACATGATTGAAATATCTGAGTTTGTATATGAGTTGGGAATGACCATTTGACAGACACATGAGAGAATAAATGTTATGTATTGAAACAGAGAAACCCTCTGAATTTGTGTTTTCAGTTTGTTCTGTAATAGGGGTTGGTGCTCCTTGAAGCTGGTGCTTCTAAATAGTATGCCAGTGAGGCTTGTAGGTCAGTGAGACCTTAACATTTGTCAGTGAGACACTTTGTAGCTAGTAAGGCTTCTTTGTAGCCAGTGAGGCATGTTTGATCAGTTAAGCTAGTGAGGCAGTTTAGAGTGGTTTTTCTACCCCTGGAGGGTTTTCCACTCATGCAATTCTTGTGTCATAATCTTCTTTGTGTGTGTATGATTTACTTATGAAGTTTTGTTCTCTTTCTGTATTCACAGTCATGTGTATATGTATTTGACAGATCAATGCTATCTTTCTCTCCTTGTGCTCTGTAAGTTAAAGTGTGTAAAAAGATTTGAAAATTCACACAACACTGATTCACCCCCCCTCTCAGTGTTGATTGTACTCCTACAATTACTTCATCTTGGATTATCTGATGCATATTTGCATCATATTGATCTAATAAAAAACTTCAAAGAAACTATGGGATGCACTTAGTTCTTTATTTGGTTCACAAGATTCAAGTGCTAAAATGCCCATTAAGAAAAAACTTTTTGGTTTGAAGATGAAAGATGGTGGTAGTGTTGTTCAACATATTAGTACATTTCGTTCCCTTCTTAATCATATTGCAAGTGTAAAAGCTACAGTCAATGATGATCATGCTAAGTCAATCTTATTGAGAATTATGACTTCAATTTTTTATCATATTGTTTTTACATTAAACAAATTTAATCCTAGTTTGGAAACTGTGATTTCTTCTTTGATTGATGAAGAAAGTAGAGTTAGTAAAGATCATTCAATTATGTCATTAAGGGAATGGTTTGGTAGTCAAGTCACTTCATTGTAGTGGTGGCCACCAAGGTTCAAACCCCTGTTGGGCGAAAGAGCTCACAAGCTTGTGCCTTCGCTGGGCTAACATGCTTGCTCATCTTGTGCCTTCGTTGGACTATTGCACTTGCAGGCTATAGGCATTTGTTGGGCCAACGAGCTCATGGATTTGAACATTTAGCATTGTTGAAGGCATTCATGCTAGGTTTTAATGTTAGAAAAGTGGACATAGCTCTGGTCAAAAGCATAAATTGTATTCAATGAATGAAAGATCTCATTGATGGGAAATTGAAGAAAAATAAAGCTCTTGTTGTAACTGAAAGTGAAGATTATGGTTTTGCAATACATCAAGTAAACTCTCCCTGCCATGATAGTGAGGAGGAATATCTTTTTTAGAAAATAAAATAGGGTCATATTGGAGGTTGGAGGCAATAGAGGTGGGAGGTCTTTTGTCATCTCGAGCTAGCTTCTCACTCATGAGTGATTCATGGGGTGATTCTAGAGAGAAGAATAGTCACGTTGCATGTTCCCATGCTTAATTTCATCATCCTGACCAAAAACCTGTCATGAATCTCACCATAATAAAATATTTCAAACTGAAACAGTTATATTGTCAATTATGCCCACTGGAACAATAACATGCTATCAAAATGATATTTTAACAGAGAATCCAAATAAACATCTGTAATACACAAAATCCAAAAATCTCCATTCTAAAATGCATTCATTACTAAAAACACCCCATGTGATTACACCTTTTTAGATAGCGATCTCCTGAATTTGCGGGTATTCCTATTTGTGGGCAAAGAATTTTTAGGGCTGGAACAAAAAGAATTGTTCCTCAAATGACATGCGTCAAATTATTGAGATTCAGAATCAAGAGTGCTTCCATGTGATGTTTTCAAAATCTACAGACACATCTTCCTTGCTCCCACAAATCAAATAAGAAGTTGATTAGGTGGTAGATTATGTTGTGCCATAGACTTCAATAAAGGAGGTTCATAGGAGTTGAAGTCACGCTGCCTAGGATCTTGGCCATGCTATAAAATGAGAAGTCATCACCTCGTGTTTGGATCATATTAAAATTCAGGGATTTCACCATCCTCTCTACTAGGGGAGCCATTATCACTTGGTTCGGAAATTGAATCGTGTGGTAAAGAATTAGAAGGCTCCACAAGTGAAGCTCAATGAGAATATTGAGGAACCTTCACCTTCACACATGCTTGAGTATGAGCATTTTAAGGAGGAAGGATAGCTGTTTTGCTTGCTACAAAAGTTGCGTAAATGACTTTGGGTCTTGATTGTCCACAAGACATGGGTGGGACATGTGTTTGGAAGTAAATTCTGATCCTGAAAAACAATCAAAATTATGAATATTGATATAAATATTAAAAAATTTGATTTCATTTTATGAATTGAGATAGTATAATTAAAAATTTTAACCAAGATAACAGAGGACAATCTTAGACAATTAACCTTAGAGTTTGTCGTGCCATTTGGAACAGCTAAACTGGCATTGCCATTTGCAGCTACTTTGGCCCGAACCCCTATACAAAAAAGACAAAAAAGCACATCCAAAATTCAGATTTTACATTTAAAAGTTAACACTTAAAATAGGAACTGACAGTGCTAAAGTCAATCGTAATCACAAAATGTTGGCAAATCCCGACCTCTGTTAGCAACTACTTAACTACTTGCTAGCATTGAGTGTAGCTGACCGTCGTCAAGATATCTGTCATAAAATACTTCATCCATCTTCTGTTAATGACCTTCGTCAAGATATCTGTCATAAAACAAGAATCAAGAAAAATTAGAAGATATCCAGACACTACAAACATAACTTCAACCATCATTCCCTAAAACTTCATGTGAACTTCTCGCTTGGCTGGGAAAGTAAAATAAAAATTACGCCCATAGATAAAATCATTCCAAGATCAAATTACTTACTTAAAAAAGCAACCTCTGACATTGCAAGCTACGTTTCTTGCAACACATAATATTGGAAGGGGAACCCTTGTCTGCAGTACAAAGAATGCAGACTGAAATCAGTACAATGCAATAGAAAGTAAAAATAGAAATCAAAGAACTTGTGCTAATAGAACATACTACGGTGCAAAATCTGGAACAACATGCACATGTTATTGATCTGTATCCTCCCAGACCTTCAATCGATCATCAATTACCATTGTAATATTGGGACGGCAAATCCCTTTATGAAAGACATTTTAGTAAAGACTTTCTTAAACCTACAACACAAACATAGAAAACAGAAGCACAGAAAAAAGCAACACTTAGCATCATATGGTATTTAACAATGAGTGCAAATATTGACATCACAAGCAATAGAAGTATTAGTATAGAAGAGAAAATATAATTCCATTCAGTTGCTGAAATTTGAGCCTCTGAAATTGAATTTATAGATCTTCATAACATAATAAGGTGTGTTGTTTATTGATTAGAAATGTTTACCTGGCTTCACACAAACAACATGATCATGGAGCTTTCTAGGACTGATTAAGCTTGTCTTGGAATCAAGAAGCCTCCACATCTCCAAAACATAATCTTTTTCTAATATTGTACAAATAGAAACCTCAAAATGCTTGCGCCCATTAGCAATTAGATAATTTCTTAATTCTTTCCAGGGCTTATCCTAACAAGGACAGTGGCATCTAAATTAAATTATGCTATCATAGTGTCCTTGTTAGGATACATCCATCCTAGGAAGAATTAAGAAATTATGTAATTGCTAATGGGCGCAAGCATTTTGAGGTTTCTATTTGTACAATATTAGAAAAAGATTATGATTTGGAGATGTGGAGGCTTCTTGATCCTGAGACAAGCTTAATCTGTCCTAGGGAGCTCCATGATTGTGTTGTTTGTGTCAAACTAGGTAAACATTTCTAACCAATAAACAAGACACCTTATTATGTTATGAAGATCTTTGAATTCAATTTCAGAGGTTCAAGTTTCAGCAATTGAATAGAATTATATTTGCTTTCGTATGATAATACTTCTATTGCCAAGAATAGAGTAGAATAGAAGTGTTGGTAAGTAAAGTGAGCAAGTAGCAGGCAGACAACGCTCTCGGGCAAATGGAGGCTGAGCTTCAGAAGGCATACAAACTCCCATTTGAGTGTTTGAAAACCCCTGCAAATGGTGGCGTTCAAGTGAAAGATATTTTACCCCTTTCTGGATCCACCAAATGTGGAGATCAAATCGCCCCCTTTCACATAAATGTTACCAGGACATTTTGGACATTTGTGCATACAGGGTTTCTTTCGGTGCAAGTATACATGTTTTATTATATCTATCAGAAGACAAAGCACAAAGCACCTATTTTCTTGGGATTATTTTTGCAAGTATTTTAACAAAGCACCTACTTTCTTGGGATTATTTTTGGAAGTATTTTAACATCTGTCTTGGATATGTAACTTTATTAAAACTTTTTCCTATCTAACATGCTTTCTTATTCCATTTTTTCCATTTTTCCTATCATAATCGCTTCAGGGTTTTTAGTGTTTTCAATGTACTAATTCTTTTAAACTACTGTGCAAGAAAATTAGGTTTAATGATATGGCAGAGTCTTTATGTTTAATTTCAAATGAAAACAAAAAGAAAAATGAAATGCATTTAATTTATAATAAACGAAGCTTAAAACATTCATACTCACCCAAGGCTTTAAAGATTGTTGTGTAGCTTATAAAACTACTTGAAGCTTGAAGCTAATCCTTTACCAATAAATTGAAGCTTGAAGCTAATCCTATACCAATAAAAATGCAATCAAATCATGTACCAATAAAAATACTATCCTATACCCAAAAAAAAAAAACTGAATCTTCAAACCCTGATTTATAGGCTCACCTTCAAATTTACAGATGGATGATAGTATCTAATACTGATGAATTGAAGGAAACAAAAAATACAGACACCACAATGAGAAAAGAAACATTTGTGGGAGGCGTTATTCATGCAATTTTAAATTTTAGAGAAAAAAATTGAAAAACTACCAAAAATGAAGACTACCAAATTTGTGGAGTGGGACTACCAATAGTGGGACTACCAATTTTTTGGCAGTTACGAGATGTGTGACCTATCAGCAAAAAAAAAATGCAAATTTCACCAAATCCACAGTATTTTTCCGTATATTTTATTTCAAAGTATTATTTAGAACTTAACCTATTTGAATCATAAAATTAGCTTTTTACATGAATAAAATATAACAAAATCTAGTGAGTTAGTGAAAAAAAAAAGTGTTTACACATGGTATGCAGACACAATACATTTCTTTTTCATAAGAATAATATTTTAATAACAGTTGATGATATCTTTTCGTTGATTAAAATAAATTTTAATTAGAAGACTTAAATAATTTGTACAGTTAGTACTAAAATATTTATAAAATTAATTGTGAATTGATTATATTTTCAAAATTAATTTTGTTTTAATAATAATAGAATAAAAATTACTAAAAACTTCTTAGAAATTAATAATTATATGCCATGGCGATTAATTAAAATGATTTGAAATATCAATGGCCATTAACTAAAATGGCTTGAAAAATCATGTTTCGCTGGTAGTAAATTTTTTATTTTTTATTTTTTATAAAAAGCCAATCATTTAAAACATTTCTCTTACAGTAGGATTTCGTTCAAAATGTATTATCTCATACATTTTAATGTTTGATAGAAATTGAGCCTTATTGGTGGATTGACCTTGCCAATGTAGCTAAAACTAGCATATTTATATTAATTATAATATAGCTAAAGTACGCTGAGAGATATCCTTCCTTCTTGACTCTAATTCTAATTCTAATTGTCACCCTTTTTCAAACTGTAACCCTAATTTTAATTGTAATTCTAACCATAAATCTAACCATAAATCTAACATAACCCTAACTCTAACCCTAACCCTAACAGTATTTATTATAACTCTAAACATAGCTCTAATTTTAACCCCAAGTTTGATCCTAATTGAAACCCTATCCCAAACCTTAATACTAAACTTAACCCTTATTACAACCCTAACCCTAACTTTAATTCTAACATTAACCCTAATTTTAGCCGTAATCCTATTTCTAACCCTAACCCTTATCCCAATCCTAATTATATCCTAACCCTAACCCTAAACCTAACTCTAACCCTAAGCCTGACTATAGTTCAAAACCTAACCCTAACCTTAATATTCACCTTAACCCTAATTCAACTCTAATCCTAACTCTAATTTGAACCCTAATTCAAATAGTAAGCCACCTTAATTCTAACCCTAATTCTAATAGGAACCTTGACCTTAACTCTAATCCTTACCCTAACCTTAATTCTAATCATAACCTTGATTCTACCCTAACTATAACCCTAATTTTAAATCTAACAATAACCATAATTCTAACCCTTACTTTAATCCTAATTCTAATTATGATTTTAACCCTAACTCTAACTCAAATTCTAAACCTAACTCTAGCCTTAACCCTAACCCTAACTGTTAGTCTAATGCTTACCCTAACTCTAATTCGTACCCTAATTCTAATAGTAACCCACCTCAATTCTAACCCTAATCTTAACTCTAACCCTAACCCTAATTCTAATTCGAATCATAACGCTGATTCTACCCTAACTATACCCCTAATTTTAAATCTAACAATAACCCTAATTCTAACCCTAACCCTTATTCTAACCCTAAACATAGTTCTAATTTTTAACCCTAACCCTAACTCTAACCCTACACTTGAGTCAAGGAACTAAACAAGCATCTAGGAGGTAAGAACAACCCCCTAAAACAACACCACAACACCACCTGTAATCATAAATCAAACATCATTCCGCATACCTATCAATCGCATACATGATCATGTCATGCCAATGCAAAAGTGTACATGCATATCCATGACACAATAATCATCATCATTGTTGTACCTATACTCAACTCCCATTGAAATGAGACTCCAAGTCTCACACACGTATCAACCATGTCCTCAAATCAGAAGACACCCTGTGTACCTATCACCATCAAAGTCCAAACATTGAAAACACCTGTAAACATGTAATTAAAAGCACCAAATCTGAAAACCTACTATACCATGCTGATGGTCTCATAACGACATGCACTCCCACAAGTCTGTGCCCAAAAATCCATCTAAATCCACTCATAAACGTACTTTGAATCTCAAGCTCCTACAAGTGATCAAACAAGTGCCAGTATCTCTATGCACACCAATTAAAAATATACATGATCCAATCTATATTACACTATAATAGCTCTCTAACACCTATCCGAAATCAACAATCTAATTCCATATGCAAAAGTTATGAGTATAAAACTGTAAGAGAGCAATGCCTAGCTTCCGACACAAAATTTTGAAACAAACAGAAAAATCTAATCATGAAACATTTACCACTGCGTAGCGCTCGAAGAGAACTTTCTGATGCCTATAAGAAGTCAAAAAATTGATACCATATGTGAAAGTTATGACCCCCAAAAGATAATACCCTCCTAGGGCTAAAAGTGGACCCCTGGTGGGACCCTAGTACCTGCTGACATCATCAGGCTCATTGGACAAAAAACACAAGTGACGTGGTGTTGGGATGGAGCTGACATCATCTTATATCTTTGACTGGCATAGGTGAAAATGTTTTCAAATCTATTTTATTTTTCATCAAACTCCAAAACATATTTCACAGAGGTTTAATTTTTAATTAAGGCTGAAATTGATTTATTAAATGCTATCATCAAAAAATTTCTCTACCACCATAAAGAATAATTTTTTTAATTTTTTTAAAACACCCCATGGTGGGGGCTTCTCAGGCGGTTGCTAGCCTAGGAGTCTAGCCAGCCTCATCAGACCGGCACTCGGCACTGGCGGCCCAAGGGTTGTTTGACCCAGACTACCGACCGGGAGCCAACTGGCCTCGGCAGCCATGCCTAGCCATACTTGGCCATGCTAGTAGGCCATACCATGGCAGGTCAAGGTACAGGGGTCTGCAGACCCCTGCCCCTTAATAATTTTTTTTTTTTCATATCTTTAATTTTTTTCTTTTCCATTCTATACTTTATAAAAAATTTAATTTTTGCACCAACTATAGTAAAACAAACACACAACGCAGGAAAATATTTTTTTTAACAATTTTTTTCTGCAATCGTACCTACGACAGCTGTACTGCATACTTGGGACCTAATTTTTTTGCCTTAGGTCAACATGGCCAAAACATGCAGAATTATATGTTTTTCTTCACCTCTCATGTCTCCTAGACTCAATGGAGAGGTTCATTTTGTCCCAGGAGGTCACTATAGAAATTCCTCTTGAAAACCCTCATGAAGCCAAACCAAGAAAACCCTCTTCAGCAATGATTTTTCAATCACCGGATTTGCAACATGCACACCAAATCTCTAATACATAGAACCCCTAATTTGCAATACAACCTGCACATAACCTTGTAATGTCCCAAATCCTTACATGCATTGCCATGGCTTGCATTTTGCACCTGATCTACACACACAAGGATTATACACATCTAGGGAGCTCACATCTCCCTCAACCATAAACATAGCTCTGATACCACATGTTAGGAATTTACAGGTCAAATAAAATCAATTCCACATAACCCGATAGGAGAATAAGATGCAGAAATAACCATAATATAAAGATCAAATGAACAATCAACAAGATAACACAAGATATACCCTGAGAAAACCCTTAAGAGGGAAAAACCTAGCCTCCAAAAGTATCCACACTCATATGTATTATTTAACAACAATGATATTACAATACATGCCATGAGTCTCCATGAATACCTCTAAATCATCAAGCACCTCCAATGCATCCTCCATGTGTCCAAGCATGAATCCACACATTGCCTACCATGCTTAACAATATGCACTTAGAGAAGAGAGCTCAATATAATGACATCCTCTCACAAACCTCCAATCCACCTACAATCAATAGCCAAGCCAACCAAACCACTAACCATGTGCTTGGTTTTATAGACCAAGCTCACACAAATACAACTTGTGGTATTGGATAAAACCATGTGCCCCAAAACCATGGGTAACACAAAACCATTAGCCTATAAAACCATTAACCCCCATTTAACTATTGGTACTAACTTTTCCCAATTAATCAAATAGTACAAATGAATAATTCATCACTCTATGTGTCCCACACACATAAAATAATTAACCCAATTTTACAATACAACATAAAGTGGTCCCCAAATAATTACCTAGCATGATTAACCACACCACCTAGGTGCATCACAACTAAATATTTATTTAATTACAACATTATAATAGATCAAATTATGCAATGGTGTACAACACCATATCCCAACAATTTTTGCATACATGGTAAAATACATAAAATCAAATAAAACAATAGTCCATAATCAGACTAAATTTATATAGAGAAAAGCTAAGAAAAAAATTTGACTAGGAGGTACCATTCTGACCAATAAAAAAAATCCAATAAAAAGGATTCAGTTTTTTAAATATACTTGAAAAAGATTTTTACCATAATGGGAAAGCACAGAAGTAATAAGGGGACTTTGAAAATAAGCCCATGAGAAGGGAACATGTTAAGCTTCATCTAGGCATCAAAGTAAAATCAAAGTAAAGAGACCTTAAAATTCTCTCATCATAGGAATCATAATATAATAGTTTAGAGGGAAGCATTCACAACTTTGATACAATTGACCTTTCTTGATAATCTTCAGAAGGAATTCCAGACAGATACCTAGGCAAACAAGGCATGGAAGTCTAGTCAAGAGCAGAAACTGGAAGCACAATTATCAAAATAGTAGAACTTGGAGACACCAACAATGAAGATGTTCTTCTTGCTCCAATCAAAGGGTGAATACTCTACTTATAGTTGAAATTATAAACCTTGATTGATACAAACCCAATTCTAATAGGCCAGTATACTGGAAATGTAATGTAGAATCTGAATGCTACTTAGAGTTGAAAGTTGTTTCAAGGACAATTTTAAATCCAAAGGAGTAAATGAACTATTCCTTACTATCCTACTTGCTCCAAACTTCCTAGTTATGGCTTCTATGGTTGTACCTAATAATTTGAGTTAGTAACAATACCTATTTTATGTATAAATTAATTACTATTTATACTCTGAAAGGAGAGGGACAAAGAAAGAAGTAAGAAGCAACTTATAATCTTGATGTATACCTCTTGCTATAGTATCTTAGAAAAAGTTTGTAATCTCAAAATAGCATAATTGTTACAGCCCTACTTTTCTTAACTATGCACATGTTGGTACAAATCTGTCCACCAAACAAAAGAGTGAGTTAATAAATATCAACAAAAATCTCTTAATAAAAAAAAAGATATAGCACTTGGAGAGTTACTTTTTGCTAAGATTAGCCCTACTATTTCAACCTAGTAAAAGGTGATCATCATTAAGCTAGAGCTTAACTTTGTGCTTGTAAGACATAGCTTTAAAGAAACAAAATAATTTCACTCTGTTATCCTAGAAAAAAATAAACTTCCTAATAAATCTATTTGGTAGGGAAATCATTTTTTCCTAAAAAGTGTTAGAATAAGTAAGGTTTTACATTTAGTATATAGTTTTAAATAAATAAATTAACATGCATATGTTAATTGTTGGTAAGTTACATTCATGGAATATATATGGAATTATAAAGAGAATATACTCAAATGTAAAATCATTCTATGTATATCTTGGAATCATCAATAATATATATTTTTTGGATTCGTCAATGCTGCAAAGTTATATTTATATTAATATAAAAGGTTTTACATCAGTTCATCTGGTAGCAAGGCTAGTAGAGATTTTACAAAATGGGAATCATCCTGTCTCCCATTCTTAATTACATCGAGCCAAAAGCAACTCTACTCAGAGTGGCACCCTAGACTAGCATCATTTGACAGAGCAAAGAATGACACAAATCTAGGCTAGCTTTGGCAAGCAGCAATGATGTCAATCTTGAATCATGTACTATGGAATGATTTCCTTGGTACTATGCCCATAACTTGTTGCTACCTACATTAAAACTCCTAGAAATAATGTCCTTGAATCACATCCCTTTTCTAATGCATTATGCTTTGTCTATGCCTTTATTTACTACTAGAGAGATTGCTCCATCGAGCAAGACATGAAGGGATGGCTTTGTCCTTATGCTAGTGGCATGGCCATTTAGAAGAAGCCAAGCTGGGCAAAGATTGATCAAGTGCAAGCATTAGATGTGCAACTAGGGTGGAGTGGGGTCACCCATATGCCAAAACTAGCCCAAGTGGCTTAGTCTATAGCACTCATTTGGCACATGGGCAATGAAATTAGTCTCCAGTTACCCCTACATTAGCAAGAGCATTAGCCTCTTTATTGCCCTCCCTGTAAATATGATTGACTGTGTATGATTCAAAGGATTGTAACATCTCCAATACTCTCAAGAGGAGTGCCTGAAGCTTCCAATTTTTAAGCTTACCACTCCTAATGGCATTTACTACCAGCACGGAATCACCTTCTATTGCAATTTTAGTTGCTCCAATCTCCTTACAGAGCTTAAGCCCCTGAGTCATAGCCATGAATTCTGCCTTGTTGTTTTTCCCAGAAGGAATTTTTACTGAGGAGGATATGATTGTGTTACCTTGCCAATCTCTTACAATGCAACCCACCCCAGAAGGTGATGGGTTGCCTTTGGAGGCCCCATCAAAATTTAGCTTAAGCCATCCTTGTTCAGGTGGAGACCATTCTACAGAGGAGTGTTCTTCATGGGTTCCTAGGCCCCATTGTCTGTACCATGTAGGAACCCGCAACATTGGCCAAGCCTACCTAATCTTGGCATCCCATGGTGAGAATATTACTATGCAAATGTAAATGTAGGCCATATTTCAATATGGTATTAGAGAAGTTCTATTTTAATTCTGGCAAAGATGGGAAGAGATAATGGTTGAAGATTAATTGAAGAATTCTTGTGCTAGAGAATTATTTGGCCACTTCAAATTCCTGAGTTGTTTTGATATCTATAGATGGCGTTGAGAAAGTGTGAGAGGCACATTGGTTTTAATCTGCCAAACCAGTGATGAGAGGCATTTGATTTTTTGAAGGAAGGCATCTAAAATTTGAAACTCCAAAACCAACATTTCACTTCCTATGAAGGTGTCTATATCTAGTATTTAGATTTGTGTTTTTTAAATCAATGTCATGTTGCTGGGTGAATTCAGAGGTGATAACTATGTTTGAAGGGGTTGAAATGTTTGTAGACATTAACATTTAATTGCTGCATCTAAATTTATGAAAAGAGGCATCTCAATCTTCCATACAAGACTCCATCAAGGCATTTCCAGGAAGAGGCATTTTCAAATGCTTCTGAAGAAAGTTTGTTGTGTGGAAGCATGGTAAAGATCCTGTCGTTCAATGGTAAATGAGGCACAATTTGAGGAAAGTCATACATTGTTGCAGCCTGCCATTTCAATAATAGCCATGGTAAATTCTACATTGACATTTTAGAAAGTTTTGAAAACATTAGAAATAGCATTTCATTAACTTGGTTGTTGCATTGAATTTTCTTTGTACATCGGTTTGAGTGCAAGTTATTTGAAGTCAAATTTTATTGGAGAATTGGACATATATTGTGCAAAGAGAAGTGTTTGAAATCTAATTCACAAGTTGATACAAGAGTTTATAGCTAAATTGCTTAAAATATTTCTAGTGATACTTCAATCCGAAGAAGTGTCATACAAGATTTCAATTTCTTCCAGAAAGGAGAAATAGTGGAGGACCATTTTATTATAATTGAAATTGCATGTGATAAATCGAAGTGATAAGGTTTTTTTTAATGGATAAATCAATTACTATTACTATATTTGAAGGATATGATTTTCATACATGGCAAGTAAAGATATAGTTACTTCTAATTGAAAAAGATTTATGGGACATTGTGATTGGGACTATTACGAAACCAAAAAATATAAATGAAGCAATAAAGTATATAGCAAAAGATTGTAGGGCCACATCATTGATTCATCTTGGATTATCTGATGCATATTTGCATCATATTGATCTACTAAAAACGTCAAAGAAACTATGGGATGCACTTAGTTCTTTATTTGCTTCACAAGATTCAAGTGCTAAAATGCCCATTAAGGAAAAACTTTTTGGTTTGAAGATGAAGGATGGTGGTAGTGTTGTTCAACATATTAGCACGTTTCATTCCCTTCTTAATCATAGTGCAAGTGTAAAATCTACAGTCGATGATGATCATGTAAGTCAATCTTATTGAGAATTATGACTTCAATTTTTTATCATATTGTTTTTACATTAAACAAAATTAATCCTAGTTTGGAATCTGTGATTTCTTCTTTGATTGATGAAGAAAGTAGAGTTAGTAAAGATCATTCAATTATGTCATTAAGGGAATGGTTTGGCAGTCAAGTCACTTCATTGTAGTGGTGGCCACCACGGTTCAAACCCCTATTGGGCCAAAGAGCTCACAAGCTTGTGCCTTCGTTGGGCTAACTTGCTTGCTCATCTTGCACCTTCATTCGACTATTATGCTTGCAGGCTATGGGCATTTGTTGGCCAACGAGCTCATGGATTTGAACCTTCAGCATTGTTGAAGGCATTCATGCTAGGTTTTAATGTCAGAAAAGTGGACATAGCTCTGGTCAAAAGCCTTTATCAGTAAAAAAAAGATAGTTCAATTATTGAGAAAATTGCTTTGCTTCTTAAGAACAATTCTAACATTTCAAAAGGGAAAGAATTCAAATGTTGTTATTGTCAGAAAATTGGACATCTCCAAATAAATTGTATTCAATGAGCGAAAGATCTCATTGATGGGAAATTGAAGAAAAATAAAGCTCTTGTTGTAACTGAAAGTGAAGATTGTGGTTTTGCAATACATCAAGTAAACTCTCCCTACCATGATAGTGAGGAGGAACATCTTTTTAGAAAATGAAATAGGGCCATATTGGAAGTTGGAGGCAATGGAGGTGGGAGGTCTTTTGTCATCTTGAGCTAGCTTCTCACTCATGAGTGATTCATGGGGTGATTCTAGAGAGAAGAATAGTCACGTTGCATGTTCCCATGCTTGATTTCATCATCCCGACCAAAAACTTCTCATGAATCTCACCATAATAAAATGTTTCAAACTAAAACAGTTATATTGTCAATTATGCCCACTGGAACAATAACATGCTATCAAAATGATATTTTAATAGAGAATTGAAATAAACATCTGTAATACAGAAAATCCAAAAATCTCCATTCTAAAATGCATTCATTACTAAAAACACCCCATGTGATTACACCTTTTTAGATAGTGATCTCCTGAATTTACGGGTATTCCTATTTGTGGGCAAAGAATTTTCAGGGCTGGAACAAAAAGAATTGATTCTCAAATGACATGCGTCAAATTATTGAGATTCAGAATCAAGAGTGCTTCCATGTGAAGTTTTTGAAAATATGCAGAGACATCTTCCTTGCTCCCACAAATCAAATAAGAAGTTGATTAGGTGGTAGATTACATTGTGCCATAGACCTCAATAAAGGAGGTTCATAGGAGTTGAAGTCATGCTGCCTAGGATCTTGACCATGCTATAAAATGAGAAGTCGTCACCTCGTGTTTGGATTATATTCAAATTCAAGGATTTCACCCTCCTCTCTACTAGGGGAGCCATTATCACTTGGTTCAGAAATTGAATCGTGTGGTAAAGAATTAGAAGACTCCACAAGTGAAGCTCAATGAAAATATTGAGGAACCTTCACCTTCACACATGCTTGAGTATGAGCATTTTAAGGAGGGAGGAAAGCGGTTTTGCTTGCTACAAAAGTTGCATAAATGACTTTGGGTCTTGATTGTCCACAAGACATGGGTGGGAGATCTGTTTGGAAGTAAATTCTGATCCTAAAAACAATAAAATTATGAATATTGATATAAATATTAAAAAATTTGATTTCATTTTATGAATTGAGATAGTATAATTAAAAATTTTAACCAAGATAACAGAGGACAATCTTAGACAATTAACCTTAGAGTTTGTCGTGCCATTTGGAACAGCTAAACTGGCATTGCCATTTGCAGCTACTTTGGCCCGAACCCCAATACAAAAAGCAAAAAAAACACATCCAAAATTCAGATTTTACATTTAAAAGTTAACACTTAGAACAGGAACTGACAGTGCTAAAGTCAATCGTAATCACAAAATGTTGGCAAATCCCGACCTCTGTCAGCAACTACTTGCTAACATTGAGTGTAGCTGACCGTCGTCAAGATATCTGTCATAAAATACTTCATCCATCTTTTGTTAATAACCTTCGTCAAGATAT
Source organism: Cunninghamia lanceolata (assembly GCA_027924645.1). Classification (NCBI taxonomy): domain Eukaryota; kingdom Viridiplantae; phylum Streptophyta; class Pinopsida; order Cupressales; family Cupressaceae; genus Cunninghamia; species Cunninghamia lanceolata. The sequence continues at coordinate 15,719,534 of BSBN01001048.1, forward strand.
CTGTCATAAAACAAGAATCAAGAAAAATTAGAAGATATCTAGACACTACAAACATAACTTCAACCATCATTCCCTAAAACTTCATTTGAACTTCTCGCTTGGTTGGGAAAGTAAAATAAAAATTACTCCCATAGATAAAATCATTCCAAGATCAGATTACTTACTTAAAAAAGCAACCTCCTGACATTTCAAGCTACGTTTCTTGCAACACATAATATTGGAAGGGGAACCCTTGTCTGCAGTACAAAGAATGCAGATTGAACTCAGTACAATGCAATAGAAAGTAAAAATAGAAATCAAAGAACATGTGCTAATAGAGCATACTATGGTACAAAAGCTGGAACAACATGCACATGTTATTGATCTGTATCCTCCCGGACCTTCAATCAATCATCAATTACCATTGTAATATTGGGATGGCAAATCCCTTTATGAAAGACATTTAGTAAGGACTTTCTTAAACCTACAACACAAACATAGAAAATAGAAGCACAGAAAAAAGCAACACTTAGAATCATATGGTATTTAACAATGAGTGCAAATATTGACATCACAAGCAATAGAAGTATTAGCATAGGAGAGAAAATATAATTCTATTTAGTTGCTGAAATTTGAGCCTCTGAATTTGAATTTATAGATCTGCATAACATAATAAGGTGTGTTGTTTATTGGTTAGAAATGTTTGTTGAAGATAAAATGCAGCGAAATGAAAAACTAAAACACATAAATAATCAAAGACACAGAGATAAAATTAGAGACACAAATTTAATGTGGTTCACCATCAAGATGGCTACATCCACCAAGGAAAGTAGGACACACTATTCCATTAATCAATCTAATTACAACAGTCTTCATCTCTACCAAAAAGAGAATGAGAAGTGAAATTTATAAACTCTTTAGGAAACTGAAGAGACATGGGAAGAGGAAGACAAAAGGGCAGTGACGGTTGGGCTTCATTTCCAACAATCTCCCACTGAAGTCCAAACCGCACTACTATCCCCACTTTCATTGAAACTCATGGTTACTTAACTACTGTACCAAGTAACCAGTCCATTGGCTGACCAATCCTGGTGAGAACTCCAACCAAGTCAACCAAGCTGACACCAGAATAACAAAACTATATCTTATCTGATATCCACTCTTCATTTGTGTCCTCTCTTCTGCCATCATTAGAGTTTGAAGGCTTTGACCATGGTACCTTCCCACTTTGAACGCTAGGTGTAGATGCTAATGAACTAAATGCACTCTTTGGAATGTGTAGTAGAGTATCTTCTTGGATAATCTCAACCTATGCACATGGTGCACCATTCACATTAGTCCAACAATGACACAAGCGAAAGCATTGTTGCCCACGAGTTATAGCATTCATTGAGCCATCCTCCAAATGACAGTATTGACGAATCTCTATAGTAGCCCCAACTAAAGCAAACTGAAGGTCTTCATCTAGTGGTAGAGATCGAATAGGAATCACACCTATAGTGTATCGGGCTTCTTCCTGCTCCATAGTCTGTTCTACAGCTGCTTTAAGCCTTGGTTGTATCACTCTCAATGGAAGAGTAGCTTCTGGGAACAACACAATTCCCTCTAGATAAAACATCGGCAAATCAAGAAGGGCACCTCCATCCAAAAAAGCTTGTCTACAATGAATATCCTCAACTTTGCCAAGGTATGTGTGCAAGGATGCCAAAGACGTGTCAAATGTGAAGCCACCGTAACGGCCTGCCCCTCTATCCCCACATCCACCTAGACTTGAATTGTCACTGGAAGAAGAATCACGAGCTAAATCAACCTCTTCAACTTCGAGCTGTTCCATCGCATAGCCTTTCTTTAGCAAAACTTCAGGGGCAATATAATCTGGTGAACCAACTGTAGATTAAACTAGCATCTTCCTATTCCTCTGCCAATGCTGAAGTTGTTCATGCTGACTCCCCCATGGCCTGCCCATGTTTGAATACAACACTGATCCAAGGTCACAATGTGCATCTGCATAATCGGCCCTTAAGTATATAGCCTCTTCAAGAGCCTTTTCCACGGCTCTATACTCACCTATGCCAAATAGTGCACGTCCCAAATGGTTTAATGCCCTGTAATGAGTCAGATAGAGAATTGCAGACTCCCTGTAATGCTCACAAGCACTCAGAAGCATTTCCTCACTTTCTAAATAAATGCCCAAGTTCACATGGATCTGTGGAAGCAAGTAAGACCATTGACTACCACTGGTCTCTGCAGCTTCAAAAGCCAATATATATAACTACTTTGCATCTGAATACCTTCCTAATGCATAAAATGTATTACCTGTCCTAAAATGTGGACGAACATTAGCAGGTTTCAGCTCAGTAAGGCGCTTCTCTTCACACTTGGGGTTGGAAATCTTTGGTGCTTTCAACTCTCCATCTTCATCATCATCCTAATCATCTGGCTTTGTAGATTCAGGATCATCAATTTCCTCAGGCTCATCATCCAACCAACCTTGAGGCTTTTTAGCTTCCAAATCTTCATAAATGTTGAGAGCTAGCTTCAACATCTTATGAATGTTGGAAGCAAAGGTATTTGGATCATCAAGGTGGAAGGTAGAAGTGAGAGAAACCATTTCATAGATGAGCAATACCAAGTCCTTTACAGACTTACCACTCTCATCTGCCTCTGCCCTCTTCCGCAACTCCTCCATGATGGCTTTCTTGTGTTGTTCATCACCCATGCATTTGAGAAGTGCTCTAAGCTCAATTTTGAGATCTTCTAAAAATTCTTCTGGTGTAGATTCAATTCCAAATCCAGCATCCTCCTCTTCAGCTAAATCCTCCTTATTTTTCAAACCATCCCACCAATGTACACGGTGTTTTGTTTTAGCAACATCCATTACTGTTGAATCCTCTATTTTGTTCAGTGTTTGTAGGCTCTCCAATTCTTCTAGCATGTCAAAATCCTCGCCTCCCAAATCTTGTGGAGACCTTTCCCACACATACCTTGCCTAGGCAGTGCTTGGGGAATCAGGATTAACATCATCCATAATAACATCAGTGGCAAGATCATCTGCCAAATAGAGAGGAGATTCATCTACTTCCATAGGCACAATTTCATCTAGCTCCAAGTCACTGTCCGCAGCTCCCACTTCATCAAAACTCACTCCAGAGCCACATGACAAAGACATGAGAGCTAGAGCCCAATCATCCAAAGCTGCTACATCCATTTTCCTAGAAATTCTTCATGATTTCCAAAACAGCTTTTCCACCATTGGCTCTGATACCAATTGTTGAAGATAAAATGCAGTGAAATGAAAAACTAAAACACATAAATAATTAAAGACATAGAGATAAAATTAGAGACACAAATTTAACGTGGTTCACCATCAAGATGGCTACATCCACCAAGGAAAGCAGGACACACTATTCCATTAATCAATCCAATTACAACAGTCTTCATCTCTACCAAAAAGAGAATGAGAACTGAAATATATAAACTCTTCAAGAAACTAAAGAGACATGGGAAGAGGAAGATGAAAGGGCAGTGACGGTTGGGCTTCATTTCCAACAATGTTTACCTAGCTTGACACAAACAACATGATCATGGAGCTTCCTAGGACTAATTAAGCTTGTCTTGGAATCAAGAAGCCTCCACATCTCCAAAGCATAATCTTTTTCTAATATTGTACAAATAGAAACCTCAAAATGCTTGCGCCCATTAGCAATTAGATAATTTCTTAATTCTTCCCAGGGCTTATCCTAACAAGGACAGTGGCATCTAAATTAAATTATGCTATCATAGTGTCCTTGTTAGGATACATCCATCCTAGGAGGAATTAAGAAATTATGTAATTGCTAATGGGCGCAAGTATTTTGAGATTTCTATTTGTACAATATTAGAAAAAGATTATGATTTAGAGATGTGGAGGCTTCTTGATCCTGAGACAAGCTTAATAAGTCCTAGGGAGCTCCGTGATCGTATTGTTTGTGTCAAGCTCGGTAAACATTTCTAACCAATAAACAAGACACCTTATTATGTTATGAAGATCTTTGAATTCAATTTCAGAGGTTCAAGTTTCACCAACTGAATAGAATTATATTTGCTCTCGTATGATAATACTTCTATTGCCAAGAATAGAGTAGAATAGAAGTGTTGGTAAGGAAAGTGAGCAAGTAGCAGGCAGATAACGCTCTCGGGCAAATGGAGGCTGAGCTTCAAAAGGCATACAAACTCCCATTTGAGTGTTTGAAACCCCCTGCAAATGGTGGCATTCAAGTGAAAGATATTTTACCCCTTTCTAGATCTACAAAATGTGGAGACCAAATTGCCCCCTTTCACATAAATGTTACCAAGACATTTTGGATATTTGTGCATACAGGATTTGTGCAAGTATACATGTTTTATTATATCTACCAGAAGACAAGGCACAAAGCACCTACTTTCTTGGGATTATTTTTGCAAGTATTTTAACAAAGCACCTACTTTCTTGGGATTATTTTTGGAAGTATTTTAACATTGGTTTTTATCTGTCTTGGATATGTAACTTTATTAAAACTTTTTCCTATCTAACATGCTTTCTTATTCCATTTTTCCTATTATAATCACTTCAGGGTTTTTAGTGTTTTCAATGTACTAATTCTTTTAAACTACTGTGCAATAAAATTAGGTTTAATGATATAGCAGAGTCTTTATGTTTAATTTCAAATGAAAACAAAAAGAAAAATGAAATGCATTTAATTTATAATAAATGAAGCTTAAAACATCCATACTCACCCGAGGCTTTAAAGATTGTTGTGTAGCTTATAAAACTGCTTGAAGCCTAAAGCTAATCCTTCACCAATAAATTGAAGCTTGAAGCTAATCCTATACCAATAAAAATGCAATCAAATCATGTACCAATAAAAATGCTATCCTATACCCAAAAAAAAACTAAATCTTCAAACCCTGATTTATAGGCTCACCTTCAAATTTACAGATGGATGATAGTATCTAATACTGATGAATTGAAGAAAACAAAAAATATAGACACCACAATGAGAAAAGAAACATTTATGGGAGGCGTTATTTATGCAATTTTAAATTTTAGAGAAAAAAATTGAAAAACTACCAAAAATGAAGACTACCAAATTTGTGGAGTGGGACTACCAATTTTTTTTAAAAAAATTGTGGACGATGAAAATAGTGGGACTGCCAATTTTTTTGGCAGTTACAAGATGTGTGCACATATAGAATGTATCAGCAAAAAAAAATGCAAATTTCGCCAAATCCACAGTATTTTTCTCTGTATATTTTATTTCAAAGTATTATTTAGAACTTAACCTATTTGAATCTTAAAATTAGCTTTTTACATGAATAGAATACAACAAAATCTAGTGAGTTAGTGAAAAAAAAAAAGTGTTTACACATGGTATGTACAAACAATACATTTCTTTTTCATAAGAATAATATTTTAATAACAGTTGATGATATCTTTTGGTTGATTAAAATAAATTTTAATTAGAAGACTTAAATAATTTGTAAAGTTAGTACCAAAATATTTATAAAATTAATTGTGAATTGATTATATTTTCAAAATTAATTTTGTTTTAATAATAATAGAATAAAAATTACTAAAAACTTCTTAGAAGTTAATAATTATATGCCATGGCTATTAATTAAAATGGTTTGAAATATCAATGGCCATTAACTAAAATGGCTTGAAAAATCATGTTTCGATGGTAGTAAATTTTTTATTTTTTATTTTTTATAAAAAGCCAATCATTTAAAACATTTCTCTTAAAGTAGGATTTCGTTCAAAATGTATTATCTCATACATTTTAATGTTTGATAGAAATTCAGCATTATTTGTGGATTGACCTTGCCAATGTAGCTAAAACTAGCATATTTATATTAAATATAATATAGCTAAAGTACACCGAGAGATATCCTTCCTTCTTGAGGCACCTAATGTTAGGATTAATGATTAAAAAATAGGTGCCTTGAGAAGGATATCTCTCAGCGTACTTTAGATATATTATATTTAATATAAATATGCTAGTAACATCTGGAGCAGCAAGCTTAATTCCAACTATATTATATATCTTAAAAATTATTATAATTATATAATATAATGTTATAATATATTATCATAATATTTTATATAATAATTATATTATTATATATAATTTTATAATATAGTTTAGATATATTATTATAATATATTAAATAATCATATATTATTTTTTAGGGTTGGAATGAAGGTTAGAGATAGAATTATGGTTTTTATGGATTAGTTTAGGATTAGGCTTATAAATCAATGCTAAGTGTAATCTTAGGATTATGGTTAGAATTAGAATTAGGGTTAAATTGAGGTTATGATTACAATTATGGTTTGGACTAGGGTTAGAACCAAGGTTAGATTAGAATTAGGGTTTTGTTTAGGGATATAGTAAGGGTCAAGGTTATAAAATAGGGTTAGATTTAGGGTTTTAATGATGTTTTAAATTATGGTTATGGTAAGTATTAGAATTAGGGTTAAGGCTATGTTTAGGAATATAGTTATGATGTTGGGATATTTATATTTAGATAAATATGTGCTAAGTGTATTTTTTAGGATCATGGTTTAATTAGGGTTAGGGTTAGATTAGGTTTATTTTATTTAATTAGGGTTACAATAAGGTTTTAGTCTAATTAAGGTTATGGTTATGTTTATAAATCTTGTTAAATTTAATGTTTTATTCATGTACCAAATTATGGTTAGGGTTCAATGTACGGTTAGGGTTTGAATGAAGGTCATATTTAGAATTAGGGTTTTGTTTAGGGATTGGGTTAGGATTAGGCTTATAAATGGAGATAGATATAGGGTTAGGCTTCTAAATCAATGATAAGTGTAATCTTATGGTTATGGTTAGAATAGGGTTAGATATAGAGTTAGTTTTAGGTTAAGGGTTATGATTATATATAAGGTTTTGGTTACTACCAGAACCAATGTTAGATTAAAATTAGGGTTTTGTTCAGGGATATAGTTAGGGTGAGGGTTATAAATAGGGTTAGATTTATAATTAGGGTTATATTGATTGTTATTATTGTAATTAAGGTTTGGGTTAGAATTAGGGTCATGCTTAAATTAGGGTTTGAATAATAATTGTAATCCTGAATGTAATTGTAACCCTAAATGTAATTGTAATCCTGATCATAATTGTAATCCAAACCCTAATTCTACCCATAGGTCTACTTAATCCTAATTCTTTAAATAAACCAAACCCTAATACTAACCCCGATTCTAAGTCTAACCCTAATTATATTTCTAATCCTAACATAAAGCTTGACCCTAATTCTAACCCTAACCATAAAACTGATTGTAAAACCCTAATTCTAACTACAATCCCAACCCTAGCCCTATTTATAACCCTAGTGATAACCCTAACCCTAACCCTAACTACAACCTTAATTCTAATCGTAACCCTAAATCTCACCCTAACCCTAACCCTTATTATAATGCTAACCCTAGTTTTGACTCTAATTCTGATTCTAATTGTCACCCTTTTTCAAACTGTAACCCTAATTTTAATTGTAATTCTAACCATAAATCTACCCTAACCCTAACTCTAACCGTAACCCTAATAGGTTTTATTAATACTCTAAACATAGCTCTAATTTTAACCCTAAGTTTGATCCTAATTGAAACCCTATCCCAAACCTTAATACTAAACTTAACCCTTATTATAACCCTAACCCTAACTTTATTTCTAACATTAACCCTAATTATAGTCATACTCCTAATTCTAACCCTAACCCTTATCCCAATCCTAATTATAATCCATTCCTTAACCCTAACTCTAATTTGAACCCTAATTCAAATAGTAACCCACCTTAATTTGAACCCTAATTCTAATAGGAACCTTAACCTTGACTCTAATCCTAACTCTAACCTTAATTCTAATCATAACCCTGATTCTACCCTAACTATAACCCTAATTTTAAATCTAACAATAACCATAATTCTAACCCTTACCTTAATCCTAATTCTAATTATGATTTAACCCTAACTCTAACTCAAATTCTAAACCTAACTCTAGCCCTAATCCTAACCCTAACTGTTAATCTAATGCTTACCCTAACTCTAATTCTTAACCTAATTCTAATAGTAACCCACCTCAATTCTAACCCTAATCTTAACTCTAACCCTAACCCTAATTCTAATTCGAATCATAATGCTGATTCTACCCTAACTATAACCCTAATTTTAAATCTAACAATAACCCTAATTCTAACCCTAACCCTTATTCTAACCCTAAACATAGTTCTAAATTTTAACCCTAACCCTAACTCTAACTCTAACCCTACACCTAATTCAAATCCTAACCCTAACCTTAATACTAACCTTAACCCTAATTGAACTCTAACACTAACTCTAATTTGAACCCTAACCCTAATTGTAACTCTAATTCTTACCCTAATTCTAATAGTAACCCGCATAATTCTAAACCTAATTCTAATAGGAACCCTAATCCTAACCCTAATGCTAATTCTAATAATAACATTGATTCTAACCGTAATTACTATTAGAATTAGTTGAAATGTAATTTGAACCCTAAACCTAATTGTAACTCTAATTCTTACCCTAATTCTAATAGTAACCCACCTTAATTCTAACCCTAATTCTAATAGGAACCCTAATCCTAACTCTAACCCTAACCCTAATTCTAATCATAACGTTGATTCTAACCCTAACCCTAACCCTAATTCTAATCATAACCCTAACCCTAATCATAATTCTAACCTTAATTAGAATTATGGTTAGGGTTAGGGTTGGGTCTTTTCAAATAAGTACTTATCTTTATTCCATTATTATATCTTTTATTTTAGAGTTTTGTGCTTTGTTGAGATCTATTATATGTAATATACCACTAATTCTAACCTAACACTATTCTAATAAGCTTCTAGTTTAAATATTTCCATAATTAGTAATGTATTTTATATTGTGTTGTGTGAATTTTTCACAATACAATTGAATTGCATACCAAAACTCCATTTTTTAACACTTATATTAATAAGTGTTGTTTTCTCATTTATTAATCTTTTCTAACTAAAATTGTGTTCACTTTAAAAATATTAACCCTAAGTTAATATTAAAACTTAAACCTTAATATGTTTTTAATGGAATAATTATTTTAATGGAATAATAAACCCTAGTGAATTTTTAATATTAAGTTAATATTAAAATCTACATTTGGCATGTCTAAAGACCATTTTAAATTTAATTATCATATTTAAATAAATCTAAATATATCATTTAGAACTCTAATTATAAATTTGAAAATAGCCTTTAAACAATTAAGTAATAGACATTTTTAAATTTAATCATAAATATCTCAACTAATTATAATTTCAAAAAGGTTAAAAGGAAACATTTGAAAAAAACCTCACACATTATGTTAACTCACAAATATAAAATAAAATTTAAACTTACTATTTAAATAAAATTAATCAATAAAATAAAATAAAAACACCTCACATAACAATTTTTAATAATACTATTTTAATAATACTAATTTAATGATTACACTTCATAATTTTAATAAGCATGACTATAATTTTTAAACAAATAATATAACTGTATGAAAGAAATGGTGGAACTCCATAGCTCGTTGGCCCAACGGGGGTTTGAACTCTGGTGGCCACCACTACATCCTGAGTGACTTAACCACCCAACCATGCCATCATCAGCTCATATTCTATATAATTGATTTATTAAATATTTTTTAATTCTTAATAAAATATGAGTTGAGGCATACCAATAAACAATAATGATTAAATAAATAAATTGTTTGATCATTTTGTGATTTATTATTAAAGTGAAAAATCAACAAAATAGACTTTAATTAAAATTTTAAAATGGAAGGTTTCTTACTTTTGAAGATTCAAAAATTTCTATTATTTGCAAACATTCATAATAATATTTAATTTGAATATTTTATTTACCCAATTCCTAGCTAGTAATCATAATGATTTTCGTTGCAAAACAAGGTGTGCACATGTATGGAGGATAGTTGTACAATTCCAAATAATATGCATTATTGATTTGGGTAAAACAAAAAATATATTCTCTTAATTACATCTCTTAAAATGTATGCCTACATTATATATAGAGGTTAGAGGAACAAATATATTTTAGTCCAAAATATTTAAAAATTAATGACTATATGATTTTTGTTGTGTAATATTTTGCACTCCATTTTCAAACATTTGATGCTTGTAAATCAGTTTCAGTTAAGATTCATCGAGGTTTCTAAGCTAAGGATACCTAATGCTATCTAGACATATTCAAATAAATGATGCATAAGTTCTAGTAAAAGGCCTAACATTTACATATAGCAAGACATTATAATACATGCACTACTATGCATAATGTTCTAAGTTCCAAGTGAGTCTATATTTGGCCTGTGTCATGACAACATTGGTTTAGACATGTGATGTAGCCATCAAATGGTTGAAAGTCACTTCAAGCGCAGTTTCAAAGGCACAACGAATAAGAAGGGGTGAGCATTGTGTAAGTATGGTGTAGGGTTATGTTCAAGTGGCCAATTTACATAAAAGATTCATGCATAGCTATACATAGTATCAGCATAGCATCAGAGTCAGCCATTAGTTGAAATGATAAGTGGCTAGTATTAAAGAGGAATAGCTTTGGGCACGTTAAATCGCCCACTAGCAAAGAAGAATAATTGGCTTTTTAATGTTGTAGTACCATTTAGTAATGAAACACTATTAGCAAACACAACTCATAGAGAATGGTTAAGCCTTAGGAACAAAGCACAAAGTATGGAATGTATCGGCCTTTGAGTTTCTAGGCTATCATATTAAACAACATAATGGGATTTGCAAATGAAGGTGTTTCCTGTATCAGTAACAAGGCGTGGACTCTGTTCATGTCATGGTGGCCAATTTTTTTAAGCAAAGCGACGCTCGTACTAAATCAAGAGATGTGGCACTACATATAGCATCGATTGTAAGCCACAGATCAGTCAAGGAGAATCGGCCTTTTCATATATAAGACATAGCATATCCAATGTAAAAGCCATCAATAAAATAGGGAGCGGCCTTTTTCAACTAAAAATATCTAGAAATTATATTATAAGATTCTGTGCTCATTTACAATAGAATGTTGATGATTTTTATCAAGATATCTTAGCATTAAAAGAATATTTTGCTACTATCCATCATAATGTCCATAGGATAGGCAACATTGTTATTGAAAATAAAACTAAGATAAAAGATTCTGCAAATTCCTTCAAGCAACTCCATACTAAGTCAGGTCAAGTCTTACCTAACTTACATAAAAATGATAGTGATTTGTCTACACTGGTTCACCTTGTACAGCCTTTAGGGACTCAAGTAGAATCTGTAAATAATACTGTCAATTTAAGGTGTGATAAAGTTGATGATTCTTTACATGATTTAGCCCAATCTTTAGACTGGTTAGTAAACATTGAACAAAAACCAGTCTCACATGCTATAGTTGTTCCATAACCTCTCCAATTAAAAGAAAAGAGAACAAAAAAGACCTTAGATTTAGTTCTCATGATGCAAACAACTTGCCCAGTTACTCCATCGTATTTAGACATTGATTAGTTAGAAGATCCTTACCATTTGATCAATAAATGGGTAAACACCTTTATTATCATACCATCTTTATCGGGTACTCCACAAGAAAACATAGTAAAAATGGCTGTTACTTATTTTTGGGGTATCTTAGATGATTGGTGGAACGGTCTTTCTAATCATGAAAAAGAAACCAAAGTTTTCAGAAATATTGCCATTACAACTGACACTGCTACTAGCCAACAACACCAACAGCAGCTCCCTGCTATGAATTGTTTATTAGAATGGCTAACTAATGAATTATGTCCTCAATCTATCTATAGAAAAGAGAGATTGATGAAAGATACTCTGTCTATGAAATGTTGTGATTTAAAGGATTTCAAAAATTACTCCACCCATTTCTAGTAGTTGATCTATCAACTGAAAGATCCAAAGAAAATTGAATTTGCTAAAAGAAAATATCTGGAAGGTCTCCCTTATAACATATCTGATTGTGTAATCAGATAACTAGAAATCTGAGAAATCTCTCTTGAAAGCTCTCCCATTACTGATCTTATTCAGTATGCAAAGGACCAGATTCTCTATTTATAGAAGACTACAAATATCAGCAGAAATTTACCAAACAAGAAGGCCAAAGGATTGCTCCTTCTTTTATTGACACCTATGGCTGTAATCCTTTTACAAAATCTTAGCACAAAGCCCGCAAGAAGTACAAAAAGTGCCAGTTCAATTTCCATAAGTGCTCCTTACCCAAAAAGCACTCTTATGCTCCCAAGCATAAATATATGCACAAGCACTCATAGGCACGCCCCTAGACAACCAAATCATCTGCTATATTTGTAACAAACCTGGTCATAAAGCTTCTGACTGTCATTCCAAAAATAAAGCTGTTAAGGATGTTTATGCTGACCCTGCTGCAACTGCGTGGTGGGATGTGATTAATGAAGAAGAAGATCTCTATTTGCAAGACAACATCTATGAGCATGTCATAGATGAAAATGAATATGAAGATGAAGATGTAGATGCTCTTGAAGATCTCGCACACACTCATAAAAGCAGAAAAACAATTAGAAGAATCTACTTATGAAGAACCAACAGTTATGATGAATCAAACATGGAGAAATAAAGGAAGAGGAAGAGCAAGGAACTCTTTCCATCAAGACTTCTATCAGCCAGATCTACAGCAGCTAGCTTTTGTCCAAGAACAAACCAGATATCCTCCTATATTCAGACCTCCTGCAGTCAACACTCATATGCCCTGCTAGGTTTTCCCTGATCAGGTACAAGTCTTTTCGACTGATTTTCCTATTATTACTACTGAAAGAAAGGATAGGAAATATAGTAGGAAACAACCCAAAGAGTATTCTATTACAAAAGCCTTAGTTGATTTCTCTTTCCAACAACAAACTGTCTATCCTCCACAAGCCTACCAGCCATGTTCCACACTTGTCTACCTCTATGATGAAAATATTCCATCATCCTCAAAATATCCATTCCAAGATCATTTTGAGTTCCAAGAACAAATTCAAGAATTATATGAAGAAGAATCTGAACCAGAATTACCCACGCCAATGGCTGATCCTAGCAAAGTAAAACTAGTGATGTCTATTCTACCCGATCCATAGCCACAGCTAGAACCCTCATACTTAGTACACCTACTTACTGGCAAGTTTTCCCTATATATTACTATTACAATCAATGGAAAACAATATGATGCTCAAGTAGATACCGGTGCATCTCTATCATTTTGCAAAGAACCCATATTAAGAAACTGGGAGCAATTGACCCAGAAAACTGCATATACTGCCTGTGATGTACAAGGAAACAAATTCATTTGTGATAAATATAGCCATCAACACGCTCTGCAAGTTGAAGGCAGGCAGTTCAAATGTGATTTCTTTGCTATGAAACAAATGCTAGTAGATGTCTTGCTAGGAGGTAATTTCATTGATAGGTATACTCCTTATGGATGCACAAAGAAAAGCATTATGTTCACACTTAATGGAGAAAAGATTAGTACTCCTTGATTAATCTATGCATCTGAGAAATATCCAACTATCCATAGGATCTAGACTATTGAGCCATTGCGAGAACTAAAAGCAACACTTATTGAAGTAGTCTGTTAAGAAGATCCACAAAAACCTTGGGAAAAAGAAATACCTGAGATGGAGATTAGATTACAGCATGGAGGAAAGATCAAGACAGGAAAAAGGATACCTATCCCTGCTCATGACTACCCAGACATGGCCCAAGCTATAGAAGAGCTCAAAAAAGGGAAGTACATCAAACACTCTTAGTCTGAATATAATTGTTATGCTTTCATGGTATGTAATGAAGCTATGAAAAGAAGGCAAAAGAAAAGGATGGTCATTAATTATAGGCCTTTAAATGCTATCACTCTTCCATTTCCTTACCCCATTCCTGATAAATCATATTTACTTAAAAAAGTTGCTAATTCAAAAATATTCTCTCAATTTGATTGTAAATCAGGATTCTACCAGATACGAGTCAAGGAAGATAACCAGTATAAAACTGCCTTCAGTTGCCCGTTTGGTCATTATGAATGGAGAGTCATGCCTTTTGGCCTGATGCATGCGCCTGCATATTTTCAAGAAAGGATGGACAAAATCTTCAGTGGTTGTGAAGATTTTCTTTGTGCTTATATTGATGACATTTTGATCTTTAGAAAAATCTTTGATGAGCATAGATCTCATCTTGAAACTTTTTATAGATTAGTTTTAAATTTTGGGATTGTTTTGTCCCTTTCAAAAATTCAATGGTGCATAGACTCTTGTAAGTTTTTAGGAATGATTGTTAAAGGTGGACAACTTGAGTTTCAACCTCATATCAAGTCTAAGATCTTTGAATTTTAGCCTCTTCTAAATACTAAGGAGCTGCAAGGATTCTTAGGAATTTTTAATTATGTAAATAATTTTTAGCCTGGTACAAGTTTCGACCAAGAACCCTCGCAGCAACTTCTGACGAAGAAGAAACCTCAATGGTCTCAAGTCCATACTAATGCTGTCAAAATTATTCAATAAGAGGATCATGGTAGAAAGGATGGTAGGGGCAAATATCTCTGATCGCAAGAATACCTGAACCTCTACAATTATGAAGCTCAACGTATTTCTGATAAAGATAATGTTGTAGTAGATGCCCTTAGTAGACCTCCTTTACCTGGAGTTTACATGCAAAATCCTGGTTCTTCTTCTAGCATTCTAGGATTCATCAAAAGTAAAACATATGATGTTCTGTTCTGCCAAATGAACAAAATAGTGGAGAGAAATATCCTTACAAAAGGACTTGATATGAGGTTGAACCTCAAGTTGTCCACCTTTAACAATCATTCCTAAAAACTTACAAGGTTCTGTGCACCATTAAATTTTTGACAGGGATAGAACAATCACAGAATTTAAAACTAATCTATAAAAAGTTTCAAGATGAGATCTATGTTCATCAAAGTTTTTGCTAAAGATCAAAATGTCATCAATATAAACACAAAGAAAATCTTCATAGCCACTGAAGATTTTGTCAATCCTTTCTTGAAAATATGTAGGCGCATTCATCAGGCCAAAAGGCATGACTCTCTATTCATAATGACCAAAAGAGCAGCTAAAGGAAGTTTTATATTGGTCATCTTCCTTGACTCGTATCTGGTAGAATCTTGATTTACAATCAAATTGAGAGAATATTTTTGAATTAGCAACTTTTTCAAGCAACTGTGATTTATTAGGAATGGGATAAGGAAATGGAAGAGTGATAGCATTTAAAGGCCTATAATTAATGACCATCCTTTTCTTTTGCCTTCTTTTATCATCTTCATTACATACCATGAAAGTATAACAATTATATTCAGACTGAGAGTGTTTGATGTACTTCCGTTTTTTGAGCTCTTCTATAGCTTGGGCCATGTCTAGGTGATAGGTATCCTTTTTTCCTGTCTTGATCTTTCCTCCATGCTGTAATCTAATCTCCATCTCAAGCATTTCTTTTTCTAAAACGTTTTGTGGATCTTCTGAACATACTGCTTCAATAAGTGCTGCTTTTATTTTTGGCAATGGCTCAATAGTCTGGATCCTGTGGATAGCTGGATATTTCTTAGATGCATAGATTAGTCGAAGAGTACTAATCTTTTCTCCATTAAGTGTGAACATAATGCTTTTCTTTGTGCATCTATAAGGAGTATATCTATCAATGAAATTACCTCCTAGCAAGACATCTACTGGCATTTGTTTCATAGCAAAGAAATCACATTTGAACTACCTGCCTTCAACTTGCAGAGTGTATTGATGGCTATATTTATCACAAATGAATTTGTTTCCTTGTACATCATAGGTAGTATATGTAGTTTTCTGGGCCAATTGCTCCCAGTTTCTTAATATGGGTTCTTTACAAAATGATAAAGATGCACCAGTATCTACTTGAGCATCATATTGTTTTCCATTGATTGTAACAGTAATATATTGGGAAAACTTGCCAATAAGCAGGTGTACTAAGTATGAGGGTTCCAGCTGTGGCTTTGGATTGGGCAGAATAGACATCACTAGTTTTACTTTGCTAGGATCAGCCATTGGCGTGGATAATTCTAGTTCAAATTCTTCTTGAAATTCTGGATGACGGAATATTTTCATCAAAGAGGTAGACAGGTGTTGAACATGGCTGGCAGGCTTGTGGAGGATAGATAGTTTGTTGTTGGAAAGAGAAATCAGGTAAGGCTTTTGTAATAGAATCCTCTTTGGGTTGTTTCCTACTATATTTCCTATCCTTTCTTTCAGCAGTAATAATAGGAAAATTTTCAAAAAGACTTGTACCTAATCAAGGAAAACCTAGCAGGGCATATGAGTGTTGGCTGCAGGAGGTCTGAATATAGAAGGATATTTGGTTTGTTCTTTGACAAAAGCTGGCTGTTGTAGATCTGTCTGGTAGAAGTCTTGATGGAAAGAATTCCTTCCTCTTCCTCTTCCTTTATTTCCCCATGTTTGATTCATCATAAT
Source organism: Cunninghamia lanceolata (assembly GCA_027924645.1). NCBI lineage: Eukaryota > Viridiplantae > Streptophyta > Pinopsida > Cupressales > Cupressaceae > Cunninghamia > Cunninghamia lanceolata. The sequence goes on from BSBN01001048.1 coordinate 15,736,072, forward strand.
TGTTGGTTACTCATAAGTAGATTATTCTAATTGCTGTTCTACTTCTATGAGTGTGTCCGCAAGATCTTCAAGAGCATTTGCATCTTCATCGTCATATTCATATTCATCTATGATAGGCTCATATATGTTGTCTTGCAGATAGAGATCTTCTTCTTCATCAATCACATCCCACCATGCGGCTGCGGCAGGGTCAGCATAAACAGCCTTAACAACTTTATTTTTGCAATGATAGTCAGGAGCTTTATGACTAGTTTTGTTACAAATATAGCAGATGATCTGGTTTCTCTGGGGGCATGGCTATGAGCACTTATGCGTATATTTATGCTTGGGAGGATAAGAGTGCTTTTTGGGAAAGAAGCGCTTATGGAAATTGAGCTGGCACTTTTTGTACTTCTTGTAGGCTTTGCACCAGAATTTTGTAAAAGGATTACAGCCATAGGTGTCAATAAAAGAAGGAGCAATCCTTTAGGCTTCTTGTTTGGTAAATTTCTACTGATATTTGTAGTCTTCTATAAACTAGAGAATCTGGTCCTTTCCATATTGAATAAGATCAGTAATGGGAGAGCTTTCAAGAGAGATTTCTTAGATTTCTAGATATTTGATAACACGATCAGATATGTTATAAGAGAGACCTTCCAGATATTTGGTTTTAGCAAATTCAATTTTCTTTGGATCTTTCAATTGATGGATCAATTGTCGGTAATGGGTGGAGTAATTTTTTAAATCCTTTAAATCACAACATTTCATAGATAGAATATCTTTCATCAATCTCTCTTTTCTACAGACAGATTCAGGACATAATTCATCAGTTAGCCATTCTAATAAATAATTCATAGCAGGGAGCTATTGTTGGTGTTGTTGGCTAGTAGCGGTGTCAGTTGTAATGATAATATTTCTAAAAACTCTGGTTTCTTTTTCATGATCAGAAAGACCATTCCATCAATCAGCTAAGATACCCCAAAAATAAGTAATAACCATTTTTGATATGTTTTCTTGTGGAGTACCTAATAAAGATGCTATGATAATAAAGGTGTTTACCCATTTATTGATCAAATGGTAAAGATCTTCTAACTGATCAATAGGCAAGTTGTTTGCATCATGAGAATTGAATTTGAGGTCTTTTTTGCTCTCTTTTCTTTTGATTGGAGAGGTTGTGGAACAACTATAGCATGTGAGACTGGTTTTTGTTCATGGTTTACTAACCAGTCTAAAGATTGGGCTAAATTATGTAAAGAATCATTGACTTTATCACACCTTAAATTGACAGTATTATTTAAAGATTCTACCTGAGTCCCTAAAGGTTGTACAAGGTGAACCAATGTAGACAAATCACTATCATTTTTATGTAATTCAGATAAGACTTAATCTGACTTAGTATGGAGTTGCTTCAAGGAATTTTCAGAATCCTTTATCTTAGTATTATTTTCCATAACAATGTTGCCTATCCTGTGGGCATTATGATGGATAGTAGCAACAGATTCTTTTAATGCTAAGATAGCTTGACAAAAATCATCAACATTCTATTGTAAATGAGCATAGAACCTTGTAATATAATTTCTTTGTTTAAATTCTAAAGAAGGCTCTTTCTCTTCAGAAGTTCTAGGCTGAAATGCATACTGGAACATACTGATATTCCCTTTAGGAGACTTATAATTTCCTTTTAATGGGGGCCATCTCCCATTGGTATAATATGCAATTTCTCGTTCCTTATACCATTCTAAAGTTTCTGCTCTTGGCAGTGTATGAACTATATTGGAAAAGGGATGATCAATATTTATAGTTTTACCCTTCTCCTTTTGCCTACCACACCTAGAATCAACCTATACTGGTTCTGGGCCAGTATTTAAAGACTCATCTTCTACCTCAACATAGAGTTAAGCTTTCTTCTTTGAAGAACTGCTGAATGAAGTTCTGGGTGTAGCAAAAGAATCTTCAAATGGATTATTATACCTCCTAGAGGAAAGACTTCTAGGAATAATATTAATCTGGTTTTGTTGTATCTTATGCACAGGGTGAGTGGCTTCTAACAATTTGGGTGTGACATGTTGCATCCAGTCAAGTTTTCAGCCTACAGGGATCTCAATAGTATTGATATGCCTTTTCTAGAGTTGAACTTCTCCATGAAGGGTTTTTGCATATGACAGGTTTTCTAATATATCTTGATTATTTGTATTCGTCATGGAATACAAGACTTGGACTTGGACTGAAGCATATTTAAATTTCCCAAACATATTTAAACCATACAGTGAACTAAACACTCCCCAACAATTTAAAGAGCCCTTTTTAACCTCTTGACAACCTTTATCCCTTGCTGCAATAGTAAGATTAGGATAATAGGTGAAACAGACTAAATTTTTGGTAAGCCGGGATAGGCTAGATAGCTGACAAGAATGAGAATAGTCAACTTGACGATGGTCACATAAAACAAGATATGAGATAGGTTTAATATTATCAAGGACATAGGAACCTATAAGGACCCTAATAGCACCAAAATGTACAAAATTCACATCTTTATGACTTCTAATATAATCAATTTCTTCAGCAGGAAGAACAAACAAGATCTTTGTTTGAAAAGTTTGCAGGGGATCATATTCAAGAGTTAACTCCACATTTTTCATTCGACGAATGACAAAAGGTTTTAAAGTAGACTTGAATATAATATTCTTAAGCAAACTAGGCTTTAAAATACTCTTCTTGTATACAGAATCGGTTATAAGAAGAAAAGGTCTATAATTACTTACTTGCCTTTCTATAACATCTTCAGATGTGTCTATATCAGGACCTTCTTCCGCTATTAGATCACCTTCCATTGGATTTACAGGAGGAAGCTTGAACACTCCTTCAATGAATGCCTCATTCACCCTTTCAACTCTAGTATGAGGATGAGAAAATCCTTGAAATTCTGCCATGTCTTTTAAGAAAGAGAAGCTTGGAATATTTAAGAGAACTTACAAGGGTTTTATAGGAGAGATAATAGTACCCTTAATCAACCAAAGACATAAATGGGTATAAAACTCAAATCCCAACAACGAAGTGAAACCCTACAGAGATAAACTCTTTGCTTCTTAGATAACTTCTCCAATTCTTTACTAGAAATTAGATAGACAACAGATTTCTTTCCCCAAAGAATTGTCAGAGGCTCTGATACCACAGATATATAGAAAAACAATGACGGAAGTTGACGACCGAATGATAATGACTTCTGATATTACTTAATTAGAATGACTTACAAAATCACAACTTATATGCAAGATGTTTCTGATATCCCAGATCACACTAAGCACAGAGATATAGCATACTCAATCTTTGCAAAAATATGACCCAAACATAGACTCAGACTCTAGACTTCTTCTAATACTTTCTAGAAAACCTGATGCCCACAATACTTCCACAAAGGCTTATTTATAGCAAATTTTTGACCTGGATAGGAGGTGGAAGAGAATCTAACCGACAATACTGGGTGAATCGGTTAACCAAAAGGAGGTTTATCATACCAAGATGGCTGACAGTGACTGTCCTTTACAACTTTCAATTTGTTAGATAATCTTATTGTCCTATTCAATCTTTGATATGATAGTGAGTCCCATCCCAGCTCCCATGTGAACTAGAACTATTTGATGGTGATGGATGAGAAGGCTTGTCAAATCCATATTTATATATTTCACGCCATCCAACTAGTTTCCATCTGGCATGAATTTGAAACCTTTGTCTTATATTCCAATCCTGTTGGTCGTTGTCAAAATGCATAGTGGGAGAAAAATATGATTCCCATCTTAATCTCATATTAATCACTATGTGAGCAACCAAATCTTGACTTATTGCTTCATCAGGATTAGCAATAGAAGTTCCAAAAAACTTGAAAAAGTCTTCAACCTATTTTGAAATAGGAACAAAACATGTAATGGACCAGGTGAAAAATGGCTTTCTAATAAGGTTAAGTAGTAGATGATACATATGGTTAGAATTTATGTGGAGTATCTCAAACTGACCATATCCTTCTTCATAAAGATTAGGAGTTGAGATGCATCTAGTGTGTTCTAATGTTTTAGAAGCAGAGAAAGCATTTTCAGCATAATGATTATTAAGACCTTTTGTAAGGATATTTCTTTGCACTATTCTATTCATTTGGTGGAATAGAGCATCATATGTTTTATCTTTGATGAATTCTGGAATGCTAGAAGAAGAACCAGGATTTTACATGTAACTCCAGGTAAAGGAGGTCTACTAAGGGCATCTGCTACAACATTGTATTTACCAGAAATATGCTAAGCTTCATAATTTTAGAGGTTCAGGTATTCTTGCCAGCAGAGATATTTGCTTGTACCATCCTTTTTGCCATGATCCTTTTCCTTGAAAGTAAGGAATCTGGTACAGTCAGTTCTAATAATAAATTGTTTCAGATGCATTACCTTGAGAGCAAATTTCTTTAAATTCTTAATCACACTATAAATTTCCCTATCAGAGGAAATCCATTTCTTAACATCTGCAGGGAATGTGCCACTAGCATATTCTACAAGTAATTCAACTCCATTTTTTACAAAGCATAAGTGTCCACCCCAAGCATAATTTAAAACATCTGTATACAAGATAAAATTATCAGTAGTGGGAACATTAAGAACTGGCAGATTCTATACCTTTTGTTGAATAATTTTGAGAGCATCAGTATGGACTTGAGACCATTGAGATTTCTTCTTCGTTAGAAGTTTCTACAAGGGTTCTCGGTCAAAATCTGCACTAGGATAAAATTTATTTACATAATTTAAAATTCTTAAGAATCCTTGCAGCTCCTTAGTATTTAGAGGAGGCTGAAATTCAAAGATCTTAGACTTGATATGAGGTTGAACCTCAAGTTGTCCACCTTTAACAATCATTCCTAAAAGCTTACAAGAGTCTATGCACCATTGAATTTTTGATAGGGACAGAACAATCCCATAATTTAAAACTAATCTATAAAATGTTTCAAGATGAGATCTATGCTCATCAAAGTTTTTGCTAAAGAGAAAAATGTCACCAATATAAACACAAAGAAAATCTTCACAGCCACTGAAGATTTTGTCCATACTTTCTTGAAAATACGTATGCGCATTCATCAGGCCAAAAGGCATGACTCTCCATTCATAATGACCAAAAGGGCAGCTGAAGACAGTTTTATACTGGTCATCTTCCTTGACTCGTATGTGGTAGAATCCTGATTTACAATCGAATTGAGAGAATATTTTTGAATTAGTAACTTTTTCAAGAAAATATGATTTATCAGGAATGGGGTAAGGAAATGGAAGAGTGATAGAATTTAAAGGCCTATAAATAATGACTATCCTTTTCTTTTATCTTCTTTTCTTAGCTTCTTTACATATCATGAAAGCATAACAATTATATTCAGATTGAGAGTGTTTGATGTACTTCCCTTTTTTAAGCTCTTCTATAGCTTGGGCCATGTCTGGGTAGTCATGAGCAGGGATAGGTATCCTTTTTCCTGTCTTGAGCTTTCCTCCATGATAGAATCTAATGTCCATCTTAGGCATTTCTTTTTCCCAAAATTTTTGTGGATCTTCTTAACAGACTGCTTCAATAAGTGCTGCTTTTAGTTCTGGCAATGGTTCAATAGTCTGGATCTTGTGGATAGCTGGATATTTCTTAGATGCATAGATGAGTCAAGGAGTTCTAATCTTTTCTCCATTAAGTGTGAACATAATGCTTTTCTTTGTGCATCCATAAAGAGTATACCTATCAATGAAATTACCTCCTAGCAAGACATCAACTGGCATTTGTTTCATAGCAAAGAAATCACATTTGAACTGCCTACCTTCAACTTGCAGAGTGTGTTGATGGCTATATTTATCATAAATGAATTTGTTTCCTTGTACATCACAGGTAGTATATGTAGTTTTCTAGGTCAATTGCTCCCAGTTTCTTAATATGGGTTCTTTGCAAAATGATAGAGATGCACTAGTATCTACTTGAGCATCATATTGTTTTCAATTGATTGTAACAGTAATATATTGGGAAAACTTCCCAATAAGCAGGTGTACTAAGTATGAGGGTTCCATCTGTGGCTTTGGATCGGGAAGAACATACATCACTAGTTTTACTTAGCTAGGATTAGCCATTGGCATGGGTAATTCTGGTTTAGATTCTTCTTCATATAATTCTTGAATTTGTTCTTCAAACTTAGAATGATCTTGGAATGGATATTTTGAGGATGATGGAAAATTTTCATCGTAGAGGTAGACAGGTGTGGAACATGGCTATTGGGCTTGTGGAGAATAGACAGTTTGTTGTTGGAACGAGAAATTAGCTAAGGCTTTTGTAATAGAATCCTCTTTGGGTTGTTTCCTGCTATATTTCCTATCCTTTCTTTCAGCAGTAATAATAGGAAAATTAGTCGAAAAGACTTGAACCTGATCAGGGAAAACCTAGTAGGGCATATGAGTGTTGACTATAGGAGGTCTAAATATAGGAGGATATCTGGGTTGTTCTTGGACAAAAGCTGGCTACTGTAGATCTAGCTGGTAGAAGTCTTGATGGAAAGAGTTCCTTCCTCTTCCTCTTCCTTTATTTCTCCATGTTTGATTCATCATAACTGTTGGTTCTTCATAAGTAGATTCTTCTAATTATTATTCTGCTTCTATGATTGTGTCTGTAAGATCTTCAAGAGCATCTGCATCTTCATATTCATATTCATATTCATCTATGACAGGCTCATAGATGTTGTCTTGCAGATAGAGATCTTCTTCTTCATTAATCGCATCCCACCACACGGCTGTGGCAGAGTCAGCATAAATAGCCTTAACAACTTTATTTTTGCAATGATAGTTAGGAGCTTTATGACCAGTTTTGTTACAAATATAGCAAATGATCTGGTTGCTCTGGGGGCGTGGTTGTGAGCGCTTGGGCATATATATATGCTTAGGAGCATAAGAGTGCTTTTTAGGAAAGGAACGCTTATGGAAATTGAGCTGGTGCTTTTTGTACTTCTTGCGGGCTTTGCGCTGAGATTTTGTAAAAGGATTACAACCATAGGTGTCAATAAAAGAAGGAGCAATCCTTTGGGCTTCTTGTTTGGTAAATTTCTACTGATATTTGCAGTCTTCTATAAACTGGAGAATCTGGGCCTTTGCATACTGAATAAGATCAGTAATGGGAGGGCTTTCAAGGGAGATTTCTCAGATTTCTAGATATCTGATAACACGATCAGATATGTTATAAGGGAAACCTTCCAGATATTTGGTTTTAGCAAATTAAATTTTCTTTGGATCTTTCAATTGATAGATCAACTGTCGGTAATGGGTGGAGTAATTTTTGAAATCCTTTAAATCACAACATTTCATAGACAGAATATCTTTCATGAATCTCTCTTTTCTACAGACAGCTTCAGGATAGAATTCATCAGTTAGCCATTCTAATAAATAATTCATAGTAGGGAGCTGTTGTTGGTGTTGTTGGCCAGTAGCGGTGTCAGTTGTAATGACAATATTTCTAAAAACTCTGGTTTCTTTTTCATGATCAGAAAGACCGTTCCACCAATCAGCTAAGATACCCCAAAAATAAGTAATGGCCATTTTTGCTATGTTTTCTTGTGGAGTACCTAATAAATATGCTATGATAATAAAGGTGTTTACCCATTTATTGATCAAATGGTAAGGATCTTCTTACTGATCAATGTCTAAATACCATGGAGTAATTGGGCAAGTTGTTTACATCATGAGAACTGAATCTGAGGTTTTTTTTGCTCTCTTTTCTTTTGATTGGAGAGGTTGTGGAACAACTATAGGATATGAGACTAGTTTTTGTTCATGGTTTACTAACCAGTTTAAAGATTGGGCTAAATCATGTAAAGAATCATCAACTTTATCACACCTTAAATTGATAGTATTATTTACGAATTCTACCTGAGTCCCTACAGGTTGTACAAGGTGAACCAGTGTAGACAAATAACTATCATTTTTATGTAAGTCAGATAAGACTTGATCTGAATTAGTATGGAGTTGCTTCAAGGAATTTTCAGAATCCGATATCTTAGCATTAAAAGAATCTATTGCTACTATCCATCATAATGTCCATAGGATAGGCAACATTGTTATGGAAAATATGTTTGGATGGATTCAAATAAATGATGCATAAGTTTTGGTAAAAGGCCTAACATTTAGGCATAGCAAGACATTATAATACAGGCACTACTATGCATAATGTTGTAAGTTCCAAGTGAGTCTATATTCGACCTATGTCATGACAGCAATGGTTTAGACATGTGATGGAGTCGTCAAATGGTTGAAAGCCACTTCAAGTGTAGTTTCAAAGGCACAATGAAGAAGAAGGGGTAAGCATTGTGTAAGTATGGTGCAGGGTTATGATGAAGTGGCCAATTCATATAAAAGATTCATGCATAGCTATATATAGTATCAACATAGCATCAGAGTCAACCATTAGTTGAAATGATAAGCGACCAGTATTAAAGAGGAATAGCTCTGGTAATGTTAAATCGGCCACTAGCAAAGAAGAATAATTGTGTTTTTAATGTTGCATTGCCATTTAGTAATGAAACTCTGTCAGCAAACACAACTCATAGAGGATGGTTTAGCCTCGGGAACAAAGCACAAAGTATGGAATGTATTGGCCTTTGAGTTTCTAGGTTATCATATTAAACAACATAATGGGATTTGCAAACGAAGGTGTTTCCTGTATCAGTAACAAGGCGTGGTCTCTATTCATATCATGGAAGCCGTTTTTTTAAAGCAAAACGACGCTCGTACTAAATCAAGAGATGTGACACTACATATAGTATCAAATGGAAGCGGCAGCTCAGTCAAGGAGGATCGGCCTTTTCATATATAAGACATAGCATATCCAAATTAAAAGCAATCAATCAAATAGGGAGTGGCCTTTTTCAACTAAAAATATAGTCATTTAATAAGAAGAACGGCCCTTTCAGAGGTGAGGTTGCAGGGCACCGACGATCATTCAAGATAAAGGCATGACTTCATGTTCATCGGCTAGTTCTTACTGGCACAATCCATTTCAAAATATGGCATGATAATGGAGTACAGGAAAGTAATATGATAGCACTACCCATACAAGGAAGGTTCGGCCTCTTCATTTCTAAAATGATAGCACAACATTACCATGAGAAAGCACGCTGTCTATCAAGAGACCACTCATAATCTCAAGTCTAGTCTAAGGTGATCTCTAAGTGATTTAAAAGCATTCTCTATTATAGAAGGGATGTAGTTCATGTTATTTCTATGAGTCACTTTAAGGATGTCTTCCACCATCACAGTGAAAGCACCAGATTCCACACATCGAATGCACAGTTCAAAGGGCACATTGCTATAAATGCTTCTCACTGGTGAAACTGAATGAAGCTACTGCAACTATAGATAATGCTTGGGACACTAGCGTCCGAAGATTACAGGCTATTCATAGTAAAGAAAGGTGGGCTCCGTAAGGGTGAAAAACAATTCGTATGGTGCACTCTGTGGGTTTCAGGTGTAGCAAGGTATCATAGATTGTATATACTATTTCAGCATATGGGAAAAGAGGAACTTATATAGAGGTTGCAGCCATAAGAGGTAATCACTTCAAGAGTTTCATTAGCATTGAACAAAGTTACTGCATCAAGGGATAAGTTGTTGTATAGATATTTAATTAGTCATAGGTATAGTATGCTAGTCTTTAAGCTCAAAGCACCGCCATCTCAAAAAATAAGATTCGGCCTTCATCAGAGGATGGTTCCAAATATAGAAACCAACCATCAATGGTGCAGTTTCAATCATCGTGATGGCACATTTTCTAAATACAAAGCATAGCCATTTATTTCAAATAGCATGGCCTCTAGAATTTTTATAGAAGCTGTTATAAAGCAAGAGCAAGTAATGAAGTGAAACTCTAGCAAATGTGGCGTTGATCATAACAATGAGTACTCTGTGATTTGACGATGCTCAGTCCCTCAAGCCACACACAGCCATATTACATATCTGAAGGTGCTCAATAAGAAATAAAGTGTCACAACTGCCAGAGCTCTAACCAGAAATAATGAAGATGCAGAATAGGGTATCAAGAAAGAAGCAGAAGATGACACATGTTACTTGCAGAAGACAAGGGAAGCAACTCAAAATGATTCAGATGACACCACATGTCAGATGCAGAAGGAAAGGAGTTTCTCTCAGAAACTAGTGGAAGCCACCATGTGGTTTAAGTACCGCAAAGGAACCAAAATGTATGTGGATGGGGCCACGTGGAGCAGCCCGAAGAAAGGAAAATAAAATGTTTCATTTCATTAAATTGCATAGATTGTGTCATGGGAGTTTAGAGAGGCTAAGTCTTATATTAAATAAGCATTTCTTGCAACACATGGTGGGTTCGTTTCATAATGTCAAATACTTTATTTTCAGTTCAAGTATTAATGCCTCTCAAAAGCCACGGGAAGAAAATTCAGTTTTGAATAAAGATTAAAATTTTTATTAAAAAAGTGATGTGGGTCTAAGTTTATAAAGTGAATCTAATGGAAGATAATCCTAATGATCTTGTGATGTTTCCTATTGCTCCACAAGGTGTTTTATGCTATCTCCGGAACTAGCTGTGGTCTGGAATGATGGTGTTGCTGGGTTATGCTCTTGCCTAGGTGATTGAGGAATGTTGATGATGTGCACCACAAAGGTGTTGTTGTGCGGAGTTCAAGGAGTGTTGGGAGATGTTGTGTAGGTTCTAATGACTCATCTAAAAGAATAACAAAAATTGTTTAATCATTCATGAGTACCACTAAGATTGTGAAGATTGATGTGCTACAAGATTCATGTTTTCTTGCTTAAGGGCGACCTAATTCAAATTTGTGGAGAGTGCAGATGTTATTTCTTGAAGGATGATATTGTGAAGAATGTTTAGGACTAAGCTAAGCATGTGTTGGGATCCGCAAGGCATGTGTCTCTTTCTGGAGTAGCATGTAGTTCATGATAGGGCTTGTCCTATACATGTTTTATATTGTGTGATCTTTGGCCGACTTATAAATTGTAATAGTCTTGTTGTATTGGCCAACTTGTAACGAAATCTATGTAATGTCATATATATATTGTAAACCTAGTGGATCTAGGTGAGGTATGATTGTGAAAATGAGAATAAGAGTGTTTGAAGAGAAGAATATGAAAATGATATGCATTATGATGTGCAACTGAAGGAGAAAGAGCAGAAGCAATAAAGGCTATCCTGATTCATCTTGAATATTTTTTTCTGACAGAAGGGAAGTAAAGAGAGTGTCTAATTGATCCAATCATTAGAAGAAAAGTGGAGAGGAAAAATTGCAATTATCAAAGGTGTGTGATTCATTGTTAGCGTCAGGCAATAGAAGGACTATCATACTGTAATCATTTCTGAGTTTGTTCTCAGTTCAGGGAGTAGTAGCTTCCTTGGGAGTGACTCTAAAAAAATGTCTTTAGGGAGTAGTATCTTCCTTGGGAGTAACCCTAAAACAAAGTCTTCAGGGAGTAGTTGCTTCCTTGGGAGTGACCCTAAAACAAAGTCTTCAGGAAGTAGTTGCTTCCTTGGATTTTACCCCTAAAACAAAGTTGTAATTTTTGAGATTCATATATTGTGAGTTAATCCTCACTATAGTTTTTCACCTTTTAGGGTTTTCCACATATATCTAGTGTTATGTGATTATGTGCATTGTGTCAATCTTTTATGTTTATGTTAATGTTGTAATGCTTAAGTTTTAATCTGCTCCAGAGGATTTGAAGTTTGTTTGGATACTAATTTATCCCCCCTCTTAGTATTCTCGTGTGTTGAACAGGTGTATCTTTGGAGAAATATCCTTTCCTTAGAGAGATTTTGATTTCTCAATTGATATTTACTTGGATCGGAGCTGATTTCAAAGGCATCATGTCACATGACTACTACGGAATTGATGAAATTGAAGTCTCAACTTCAAGAGCTATTGGCTAAAGAATTGATTAGACTGAGTGTTTCTCCTTGGGGAGCCATAGTGATCTTTGTTAAAAAGGAGGATGGAATCTTGTGTCTATTTATAGACTATCATATGCTTAACAAAGCAATGACAAAGAATAAGTATCCTTTACCACATAGTGATGATCTTTTCGATTAGATGCATGGTGCATCAATGTTTTCTAAGATCAATTTGCAATCTAGATACCATCAACTAAGAATAAAAGATGAGGACATTCATAAGACAACCTTCAGAACTAGATATGGGCATTATGAGTTCATGATTTTACCTTTTGGACTTACGAATGCTCCTACTACATTCATGAATTTGATGAACAATATCTTCTAAGATTGCTTGGATAAATTTGTTCTAGTGTTTCTAGATGAAATTCTTATTTACTCTAAGAATGAGGAAGAACATTTGTAACATCTTCGAATATTTTTGTAGTGGCTGAGAGAGCATAAATTGTTTGGGAAGCTTTCTAAGTGTAGTTTTTTTCAGAAAGAGATACAATACTTAGGGCATATTATATTAGTTGAAGGAATATCTATAGAACCTGCAAATATAAAGGCTATACTTGAGTGGCCTATGCCAAAGAATGTGCATGAAGTGCACAGTTTTATGGGATTAGCAGGATATTATAGGAAGTTGGTTTTGAACTTTTCTAAGATTGCAAGCCCAATCACTTCACTTCAGAGAAAAGGAAAGCATTTTGAGTAGACAACATAATGTTAAGAGGCATTTGACCAGTTGAAAGAAAAGTTGACAAGTGCTCCAATATTAAAAGTTCCTAATCTGGAAAGTCAATTTGTTGTTATTACCGATGCCTAAGGAGAAGGTTTGGGTGGAAGGCTAATGCAAAATGAGCAAGTGGTAGCCTACAAATCCAAGAATTTGAGAGCATATGAGAAAAATTATGCTCCTCATGATTTGGAGTTAGTCATCGTTGTGCATTCTTGGCAAGTGTGGCAACACTACTTGCTAGGAAAGCCTTTTGAGTTAAAGTTGGATCATCATGGTCTTAAGTACATATATTTTCCCAACCCCATTTGAATGCTTGACAAAGAAGATGGTTGGAATTGATATTTGACAATGATTTTGAGATAAATTATATCAAGCACAAAGAGAATCATGTGGTGGATGTTCTGATTTAGCAGAGACATATCTCGTCGATGGTCTCTATTCAATCTAACTTCAATGATTTGGTTTTGCAGAATTCAACAGGGGATGGATTTTATGAGCATGTTAAGCAAGCTCTCTCTGTAAATCCTCAATATTTGAGGTATGATGGGTTCTATTTTGAACTAGATGGGCTTTTAAGATACAGAGGAAGGATGTATGTTCCACATTTGATAGAATTAAGAAACCTTGTATGGAAGGAAGTTCATTCCACACCATATTCAGGTCATCCAAGAGTGACTAAACTCCTAGCTGATGTGAAACCTCTTTATTTGTGGAAAGGAATGAAGAATGACGTTGCAAGATTTGTAGCCAATTGTATAAAGTGCTAGAAGGTCAAGGCTAAGCATCAACATCCAGCAAGACTTTTGTATCCACATAATATTCCAAAGTAGAAGTGGTAGGTTATTAGCATAGATTTTGTACAAGGACTTCCAATGTCTTGAAATAGACATGATTCTATTTATGTAGTGGTGGACCAACTCATCAAGGTAGCTCACTTTATAGCTAGAAATTTAACAGATGGAGTACCAGTTATAGCTCAAAATTTTGTGGTGGAAGTGCTCAGATTACATGGAGTTCTTAAGAAGATTATCTCACATAGAGATACATGCATGACTTAAAGGTTTTGGCAAACTTTGTTTTCAACACTAAGAACTCAACTCAATATAATATTGGCTTATCACCCCAAGACATATGGTTAGACAGAAAGGGTAAATCAAGTTCTTGAAGATTTGTTGTGAATGTATTGTATGGATTAGCAATACAAGTGGTAAGAGTATCTACCACTTGTGGAGTTTAGTTATAACAAATTCTACAATTCTACTATTAAGATGTCTCCATTTGAAGCATTGTATGGAAGAAGATGTTGAACTCGTATAAGCTAGGATAAGCTAGAAGAAAGGATAAGCATTGGTCCACAAATGTTGGTAGAAATGGAAGAACATGTTAAGCAGATTAGAAAAAGACTAGCAAAAGCTAATGATAAACAAAAAAGTTATGCTGATGCCAAACGTACACCAAGGCAATTGTCAGTAGGAGATAAAGTTCCTTTGAGCATCAAACCTCATAAAAGTTCTATAAATTTTGGGAAGTTTTCCAAACTAGCTCCTAGATATGTAGGACCCTTCATAGTTATCGAAGTGATCAATCCAGTTGCCTACATAATTGTTCTACCACCAGCTCTTGCCAGGATGCATAATGTTTAAATTCATGTTTTATATTTGAAAAAGTATATAATAGGCGATAGTCATATTATTGATTGGAATGATATATAGGTAAAAAAATCCAAGAGTGGTCATGATCGAGCTTTTCAAAGTGCTTTAAGTTCACAAGCTCTTCTTACGTAATAGAGAAGTTACTCAATGCAAGGTCCAATGGGACCAGTATGTAGATGACAGTGCTACATTGGAAGATTATCATGATTTTCATTAGAAATTTCCTCATTGTTTTATGCTTTTCAAATCTGAATGAAAACTTTATCATGTTATGAATTTTGATACATTGGATTATCGATGATGATGAATCTTATGGGGGAGATATGTCACATCCTTAATTTTTGACTATGTTTTAATTTTTACTTGTGTGTAATTATTAGGTAATTTTCACATGATTTAATGATTTGAGATATCAGAAGATGTTAGGATAAATCAAATGATTTCATCAATTGAAATTTATATGTTTAGAAATAGACATGTGATTATATATTATCATGATTATTCATTCATGATGTATATGAAGTAACTAATAATGCACTAATCCCAGTTTGGTTGATTATACATGTAACTAGGAAAATAGGTTTTCCACCCTCTAGGAAAAGAGAGGGAGAGCATCATTGGAGAGAAGTGAACAGATGTATGGAAAGAATAGTTTGTTGATATCTAAGTCTCGTGTTTGTTCAGTTTTTTGAACCATGAGATTGGTAAGTTAAATTCAACTTTATTGGCCTATGTTGGATTTTGATTCAACAGTAGTCGATTTGACATCAAATTCCTTTAGTATAGGTTTTGATGTATAACCTAGAAGGGATGGATTGACCATCATCAAGATGTAGTCGATAGTCATTATTATTTTTATTTATATGAGGTGAATATATATATATATATATATATATATATATATATATATATATATATATATATATATAGTGGTTAACTATCTCTTTTTAGTATTTTTCCAATTAAGATTCCTTTATGGTATCCTATCAGGTTATATATGTTTGACAATTGTGTTATATTTGCAAGACAGAGAAGGGGGAGAATATCTCGATCCCATTCTCGCAATGATGTCAAAGTGTTTAATCAAACAATGTAAGTATACATTCTACATACTTTCTTTACAATGTTATGCATATATATTAATATATATTAAGTTAGATATTTTATGTGAACTTTTTGAGTTAAGGCCGATAAGGGTGTGGTTGTTCAACCCTTTTATATTCTCAACTAATTGAAGATAGTGGAGAAGCCTTTGACCAAGTTATGAGTGGTCATCGAAGATAACTATGGCAATCATTAATGTTAAATGGTGAAACGTGGTTAAGAGTAGAGGCTCAATATATCACCGCCGAGTCTTCAATGTGGGGACACACATACACATGGAGACACACATATACCACAAAGAGAGAGGACTTCAAGAGAGACGGCTAAGGAGCTTCATTTGCATGCCATACTTTTAGGTTCTTTTCTTTTTATGTAAATATTATTTGAGATGATAATTCTTTGTTTGATGTAGGCATTGTTGATATGTTTACCTAAGGTTAGAATAGCTAATAGTATATCATAATTTCTAAGATTTGAGTAATCAATATTATATCATATTTTCTGAGGTTTGAGCAATTGATAATGTGTATATATATAT
Organism: Cunninghamia lanceolata; assembly: GCA_027924645.1. Classification (NCBI taxonomy): domain Eukaryota; kingdom Viridiplantae; phylum Streptophyta; class Pinopsida; order Cupressales; family Cupressaceae; genus Cunninghamia; species Cunninghamia lanceolata. Next base: position 15,752,042 of record BSBN01001048.1, read on the forward strand.
ATATATATATATATATATATATATATATATCTTAGTATGATTTGTATAGCTGAGAGACATACATTTACTATTTTTTCTATATAGTTGATATCATTTACTTATCTTTGTGTTTGTAGACATTAAAGAGCTTAGTATAGCTCTATGATAGTAAAGCCAAAGGCTTCATATAAATTTGTGATTTATAGAGATGATATTATTATATATACATATATGTTATTATAGTCAAAGAAATTAGCTATCTTTGTGTTAGGGAACCGATAGTTTGTCATTATTTTGTGAACTAGAATCTAATAGTCTAGTCTTCACTATGATTTTCTTGAGTGAAGCCTTTAACTACCGAACTTGGTGTATAATTGTATGCATAGTTTTTAAAACTATTCGGTGAGAAATTTGAGGTCAAATGGCCGTTCTCTTTCATATTTTTGAATGGTTTCAGATTAGTTAAAACTCTATATCTAGAAAATGAGAACTCTTTATGATTCATTTTTATCATTTAAACATAGTAAATGTGTGCATCTTGTTAGGATGTTGAAACATTACCGGTGCAGGCCGAAAGACAATAGATCATAGTAGGTTTTTCTAGAAGCAATCAGTTAACTTTTATAGTTCAAATGTTAGTTTGTATTAAGCATAAGTATGTTATTATACTAAGGTTGAAGTGTCCCTATCATTTATAACTTGTAGACAAAGTCTGTGGAGTAACTAGACCATGATTGTACTTAGAAAAACTTGAGTAATTTGGTTGTCTATAATTATCATGCATTCAGAATAATGAGGGATGCAAATGATGTTCTATTACTTTTTAAGAACTAGTTGAACTTATCTTAGATGTCAATTTGAGCCTCTTGAGGTTGTTGTATTACGTCTTCGAAGTTAAGACTAGAAGTTTGACAAAGATATTTTCTTTATCTTTTAACTCTTTTTAGTTTCATTGTTTTTGATATTAAATTTTGAGAAAAGGTTCTCTTTTATTCTAAAAGAGTATAGAATGATTGAATATCATTAGAAGCACTTGAAGTTATGTTATCTTTGTTTATTAACATATATGTGTTTATTTAACTAGATTATGTAGTTTTATTATGCATAGATGATGTTACATCATTCTTAATCTTAATCTATGAATGAAAAATGACAACTAGGTCATAGACATCATTACCTTACTATCTATATCCTTTACCGGATTAAAAGATTGAACTTAGTCAAGAATTCTTGTACTCTTGTTAGTATCTATTAAGACTTGTTATAGAGGAGGATATACCTTATTTAATATGTTTTTCAGTAAAGGTGAATTTGATTAAAGACTAAGTAGTCAAGATTTGACAAGTGGCTATCTTATTCACGTTACATTATGGATTTTATTGTATTAGTTTTTAAGGGAATTTTGATGAATCAAAGTATTGTAATAGGGAAAGTAAGAACCCTAGATTTTACCCTGAAGAGTTTAAAAATATTTAACTCTTAAGTCAATTATGATACTGACTATGTCAGTTGTATACTTTGGTCAATAGTTAAAAAATTGAGAAGCCATAGATAAGACAATATTAAGAGATTAGAAACACTTTGTTGTTAGAAAGTCAATACTAGTTATATAAACCAAGTATGGTTATTATTTTTTAGTAGAGAGTAAATGACAGAAGTCATAGACCTTGATAAATTGTGGATATGAAATAAGGGATTCTTGATAAAGATTAAGTTATTTATAATTGCATATTGTATGTATATCCTAGATAAGGAATATATATAAGTTATATAGACTAGGGATTGAGTATAATTCAGACAATTATGTCTAGAGATACTAGTCAAATAAATAAAATTGTAGGATGAGATAGTCTTCAAGTCGAGTTAAAGGTGTGTGAACGCATGACTATGTTTATTGAAAATGTCTATTTATATAGAAACTTTGGCCAAAGTGATGCATTTGTCTCTACATGCATTAATCAGGTCACAGTGTCTAGATTGTGTAACTGGTCAGTATGATCATACTTAGTTATAATATTGTCTACAATTGTATAGTTGATTGAGTTGCATAGGACACATCAATAGGACTCAGATGGCAACTTGTTAGATCCATATGTCTATACTCTTCATGAAGGGGAGGGCCACTTATAGGAAGGAAGGTCTGCAGGGGACCGCCAGTCTATAGTTAGAGGTAAAGCACTCAGATGATGCTCTCCCTCTATAGCAGAAGACTCACCAAGATTTGAATGATAGATATCAAGATTACAGAGACAATACTCTTTATGTAAAATTTCATGTTATGATTATGATGTAAAACTATTCTTTTGCCAAGTGCAATATGTTTATAAATGCAAAGTGAAATGTTATCACTATAAGTTATCTTTGAACATATTGAATTTCAAGATTAACAAAATATTCAGAAAATATGTACTTTTATTTATTGATGTTTAGAAAATGATAAAAGAAAATTCTCTCTTGTATATCATTTTCTTTTCTAAGGACCCGACTCATCCTTAACCAAATAATTCTAAACTCTAAATTTGAAAATACCAAGGAATTAAAATTTTTGATCTACCAGATGTAGGAATTATAGATTTGTGAAATTTTACTATTAATTCTAAGAATTGCTCAATAAATGTTATTGTGGTTAGACATCTAGAGCTTAGTTTTCAAAAGTCATAAAGTCCTAAAAAGTTTGCCACTGTTAATCCAGTGAAGAGAGAAAGTACATTTCTCAAGATAACATGTAGGGACAATGGATCAACCTACCCTATATATCTTATATCCACAGGATCAAGGCCCCCCTCCTTCAGATGCAACTAACACGGGGAATTGGAATATGTAGTTCTATTTTGCACTATGTTTGATGCAACTGTGAGCGGGTATCCAACCCTTTCTAGGGTTATTCCATACCCCAGATAGTTCTTCATTGGCTACCACCCACTCGGTGAAATAGGGACAAAAATTAGTCCACTACCATAAACACCTGAAGGGGTGTTTGTTAGTTATTCCTAGTGTGGAGGAATCCCTATCAGGTGTCTTAAATCCTTCTTGTTCCTTTTGTGTATGGTGTTTTCTTTATTCTTCTTTCTGAGCATTATTTTGAGTTTGCTGTTATTCCTTTTTCTGGTTCTATTTTTTACTGTTTCAAGATTTACAATTGGTATCAGAGCTTGTGTGTAGCTCAGTCTAGGAGACTGTAAAATTTTTTTTTGGAACCTGCACAGCAATCAGAATGGATGACTCGGAGAAATGGAAAATAGAAAAGTTTATAGGCCAAAACTTTGGTCTTTGGAAAGTGCACATGGAGTCTTTTCTCATTAAACAGGACTTCTCTCTTGCCTTACAGGAGAAAGCCAAAGGACAAGGTTCTATGACGGATGAAGACTAGGAAAAACTGGATTCTAAAGTGAAGGCAACAATATTTCTCTCATTGTCAAGCAATGTTTTATTTAATGTCTCAAATGAGAGCACTACGAAAGCGCTTTGGGATAAGCTCTCCAGTATGTATGCGATTGCTTCGGCGTCAAATAAGGTTTTTATTATGATGAAATTATATAACCTAAAAATGAGAGAAGGTGGGGTTATATCTAATCATCTGAATGAAGTTTAACACCTTCGGTGGGTATCAAATTAGATCTTGAGATTAAAGTGATTCTGTTGTTGTGTTCCTTACCACATAGCTAGGAAGGTGTTGTCATGGCTGTGAGCACTTCTATAGCAGCCAAGAGTACATTGGTTTTTGATGAAGTTGCAGCTACTCTTCTCAGCGAAGACATGAGAAGGAAACATCAGGAACCCTCATCTGGCAATGCTCTCACAGCTGTAAGTATAAACAATAGAGGAAGAAACCATGAAAGAGGTAGATTCAACAACCGGAGAAGGTCACAATCTGGTCCACGATCGAAGTCTAGGGGCAGAACCGGTTCGTGTTGGTTTAGTGGAAAACCTGGACACAATAAGAAGAATTGCTAGAACTATAAGAAAGCTCAAGGCAACGTGAGCACAAATAATCAAGCAAACACTGCAAGTGATGGTGTTTTGGTCCTATCAACAAGTGATACAAATGCAGATTTGTGGGTCCTTGATTCTGGCACCTCTTTTCATGCCACTTCATGCCGTCAAGCTTTCACAAATTTTCAAGAAGGCACATTCGGTAAGGTATTTTTGGGTGACAATAAAGAATGTGACATCTTAGGAAAAGGAGATATAATGTTAAATCAGAAAAATGGAGACAAACTAACATTGACGGATGTTAGATATGTGCCTATGTTAAAAAGAAATTTAATTTCTGTCAGTTAGCTTATAGGCAATGGATGCAATGTTAAATTTTCTCTTGACTCATGGAAAATTACAAAAGGGCTTTTAGTAATGGCAAGAGGAAAGAAGCAAGGTAATCTATACATTCTAGACTATTTTGGTCAAGTGGGAGCTGCCTTGCTAGCCATGGATAGTGGCTCTGAAATATGGCACAAAAGGCTTTATCATATGAGCCAAAAAGGTCTTCAAGTTATGCTTCAACGCAATCAGCTTCCAGGCCTCAACTCCATCAATTTAGAATTTTGTGAACATTGCCTTTATGGAAAACATTGCAGGACCAGTTTCGTGAGAACGGGGCATGACAAGAAAACCACTCCATTGGAACTTGTTCATTCTGATGTATTCGGTCCAACTCAGGTAACTTCTTTTGGTGGAGCAAATTATTTTGTCACATTTCTAGATGACTACACTTGCAAAATCTGGATTTATATGTTGAACAGAAAATCTGAAGTTTTTTCAAAATTTAAGATTTTTAAAGCTTCAATTGAAAACCAGATTGGGCATAAAATTAAATGCCTACTAACAGACAATGGTGGAGAATATTGCTCTTCAGAGTTTGATTCTTTTTGTGTAGACCATGGTATTCGATGGATCAAAACCGTCCCTTATACACCTCAGGAAAACGGTGCAGCTAAAAGGCTCAATCGCACGATACTTGAGCGAACTCGATGTATGCTCTCCAATGCCAGATTGGGCAAAGAGTTTTGGGAAGAGGCATGTAATACTGCTGTGTATTTAATCAATCGAGCTCCTTCATCCAAGCTGGATTTTGACATACCTGAGGAGACATGGCTTGGAAAGCAAATTTCCTATCAACATTTGCAGGTGTTTGGCTGTGCCGCTTTTGTTCACATTCCAAAAGAGCAGAGAACTAAGTTAGATTTCAAGTCAAAAAGATGTGTTTTTCTCGGCTATGGTGAAGATCAGTTTGGCTTTCGTCTTTGGGATCCTGTTGCAAAGACTATAATTCGTAGCCGCGATGTTGTGTTTAACGAGAGGGAGTTTCCAAGTTTGCACTCTTGTAATTCACCTCTGCTGGAATATGTTGATGTCGACTTGTTTGATAATGGTAAGGCCAAGCAACCTACCATCTCTTTTTCCCAGCCACTTGTTACAACTATACATTTTTATCTGTCTGGAGCTCCTATTACTTCAAGTGCTATGCCTTCTATTGGGTGCACTATTCCCACCCAGTCTCCTAGTGGTATGCCTTGCATTGTTGCTACGTAGCCTCCAAGTAGTCTTTCGCTGCCTACATATACTTCAATGCTGCCTCCCATAAGTGTTTCACTACCCTCCACTAGTGTTCAACTATCATCATCAAATGCTATGTAGCCTCCCCTTAGAGTTTCACTGCCCTCACCTAGTGTTACACTATCTTCTAGTGCTCAGCAGCCTTCTAATATTCATTCGCTCCCTATGGATAGTTCATCGCAGCCAGTCACAGCTTATACTCATACACAGACACTCTTTACTTGTTCGCTGCCATTTAACACTTTAATGCTGCCCTCCCAAGACCCTACGTTGCCCTTACAAAGTGATGTGCAGCCATCACATTGTTCAACACAGCATTTGTTTGGTAAACCGTTGACTTCAAAGCCTTCCATGCAGCCTTTGTTTGGCCCAACGCTGCCCTCCCAATGCTCAATGCTGCCTTCTTCACATTCAACATTGCCTGTGTTATGTCCAACGCAGCCTCACACAACTGAACCAATTTATATTCAACAGATACAAGGATCATTGCCTCAATAGGCCAGTGTGCATGAATCCAGCACTATAGGTGCACAGAGCAATATAAACCGACAGGGCAGTTTTCCTCAGGGGCCTCTTCACTCAGAGATTGATGATGTTCAACATTTATTACAGAGACTCAATCTGGACTCCAATATCCAGCCAGAGCAAGGTACACAATTGAGGAGGTCTACCCGTGAGAAGAGGAGACTGGCAAAATACGATGACCATGAGTTATTGCTCTCTGATTATGCAGAGCCTTCAACTTATAAATAAGCCTGCAAGCATGAAAATGCACAGAACTGGATGGCAGCCATGAACAAAGAAATGGAGTCATTGAGCATTAATCAAACCTAAGATTTGGTTCCTCTTCCGCCAAATTGAAAGCCTCTTAAGAACAAATGGATTTATCACTTGAAAGATGAAGATGGAGGAAGTAAAAGATACAGGGCCAAATTAGTCGTCAAGGGGTTTGATCAGCAAAAAGGTATTGATTTTTCTAAAAAAATTTCTCCAGTTGTCAGAATGGACACCATTCGTGCTGTGTTGGGTTTTGTTGCCATTTGGGATTTAGAACTTGAGCAACTTGATGTGAAAACAACGTTTTTGTATGAAGATATTGATGAGGATTTATACATGGAGCAACCTGAAGGTTTTGCTCAACCAAGTAAGGAGCATTTATTTTGCAAGTTGAAGCGAAGTTTGTATGGGCTGAAGCAAGCTCCAAAACAATGGTATTTAAAATTTGACCGCTTCATGACTGATAACCACTTTATTCGGTGTGAATCAGATCCTTGTGTTTACTACAAGAAGCTCAATACTGGTGAGTTCGTCATCCTTTTGCTCTATGTTGATGATATGTTAGTAGCTGGTGCTAGTGTTCAGATTATTGCTTAGCTGAAGCAACAGTTGGCTCTTCGTTTTTCCATGAAAGATCTCAGACCAGACAAACGAATACTTGGGATGTACATATTTAGAAACAGAAATAAAAAAGAACTCAGATTGTCCCAATCAAGCTACATTGCCAAAGTGTTGGACAGATTTAATATGTCTCATGCTAAACCGGTCTCTACTCCTTTGGCTGATCATTTCCGCCTATCTTCAGCTATGTGTCCAAAAAATCAGGAAGAAGAAGAACAGATGAGGTCTATTCCATATACATCTGCAGTCGGCAGTCTCATGTATGCAATGGTGTGTACTCGTCCGGACATAGCACAAGTTGTTGCTGTTATGAGCATATTCATGAGTAATCTGGGCAAACTACACTGGCAGGCAGTTTAGTGGATTCTACGGTACTTGAAAGGTACTTCACATTTCTGTTTATGTTTTGGAGGTTTTGACTTTCAGCTCTGTGGTTATGTAGATTCAGATATGGCCGGAGATTTAGACAAACACTGGTCTACCACTGCTTGTGTCTTTACATTTGTCGGGCAGCCATTAATTGGGTCTCTCGGTTGCAACAAACTATCGCTCTGTCATCAATAGAGGCTGAATACATAGCACTCTCGAAAGGAGCCAAAGAAATGATATGGCTTGAGCATTTGTTGACAGAACTGGGCTGTCTAAAATCAGTATTTCCATTATTTTGTGATAGCCAAAGTGCTATTCACTTGTCAAGAAATGCAGTGTTACATAGTCGAACAAAACATATTGACCTTCGTTACCATTTTATCCACCATCTTATTGACGAAGGCAAGTTGCAAGTCACAAAGATTGACACTAAGGTTAATCCGGCGGATGCATTAACAAAGATTGTTCCTCGAGAGAAGTTTGAATTCTATAGATCTTCTCTTGGTCTTGTTCCTCTATAGATGCATTAACATTGGTGAACCACGTTAAATCCTTCTTGTTCCTTTTGTGTATGCTGTTTTCTTTATTCTTCTTTCTAAGCATTATTTTGAGTTTGCTGTTATTCCTTTTTCTGGTTCTATTTTTTACTATTTCAGGATTTACAGGGTGAACTAATAAAAACATATTTATGTACTTTTCTTTTGCATTAGTTGTTTAGATATATTTTAAAAATAAAGGAAATTATGAGTGGCATTAAGGGGATGACTATGTCTGTGTACATAAAAACTAAAAAGAACCTGACATATATATTTTTTAAATTATAAACTATCTTTAAATTTAAAACATATAATGGACATACTTTTATTAAATGAGTGCACCTAAAAATTATAAAGTAACTATTTTAAATTAAAAATTATATAACTCGTGCATATTTTTTTAAATGAATGTACATAAGAATTAAATTTAAAATATATAACTACCATAGTTTTATTAAATGAATGCACATAAGAATAAAGCCAACATAAAGTAATAATCTATATAAATACAACTAATACTCAAATATAAATTACAAAAATATCAAATCAAATAAACAAGATCAAAAGCATACTGGAGTTATTAGAACAGTAAGTGCATTATATTTGTAAGTGCATTATATTTTATAGATTTTACTATAGAGTCATCAATTTAATTTTTTTTTCCTTTCTGCATTTAATCTATTTCTTTTTCACTGCTCGTTGTTTTATAAAAATGAAGTGTCCTAAACTAATATTTTATAACATATTTTTTAGGGTTTCCTTTTGTTTTCTGCATAATCAATTAATATGTTATTTTATATATAGTACAATGATTTATTTTATAACTATATTTTATTAGGGTTTATCATATGAAAAAAAATGGAGCAAAGTATATTCGAGAAGCACATAAGTTATTTGAACCGTAAGTGCATTATATTTTATAGATTTTACTATACAATCATTATTTTCTTTTCTTTTCTTTTCTTCATAATGAAATTTAATTTATATCTTTTTCACTCACTGATGTTTTATAAAAAAGAAGTGTCCTAAACTAATATTTTATAACTATGTTTTATTAGGGTTTTATCATATGAAACAAAAAAGGAGCAAAGTATATTCAACAATAGTAGAGGTAAGTGCTACTATAGGGTGCAATTAATTTTCTTTTCTTTTGTGCATAATGAAATTTAATTTGTTGGTTTCTTTTCACCCCTATTTTATAAAAAAAATTAGGGTTTATATTTGTTTTATAACTATATTTTTAAGCTTCTACACAAATAAAAATAGGAGCCTTGGTAACCTACTCAAAAGGTTAGAGAAATAAACCTACTTGTGGATTCGGTCCTTGCCCAGGTAGAATTCACCATATAATAATTTAGTTAATAGGTCAACTAGTGTTTCCCAATTCTATATTGTCTATGGAAGATCTCTAAGAGGTATCATATATTTGATTAAAGAGGTATCATAAATTTGATTAAAGAGGATCAATAAAGGAGGTTCATAGGAGTTGAAGTCACGCTGCCCAGGATCTTGGCCATGCTATAAAATGAGAAGCCATCGCCTCATGTCTGGATCATATTCAGATTTAGGGATTTCACCCTTCTCTCTACTAGGGGAGCCATTATCGTTTGGTTCAGAAATTGAATCGTCTGGTAAAGAATTAGAAGACTCTACATGTGAAGCTCCACGAGAATATTGAGGAACCTTCACACATGCTTTAGTATGAGCATTCTAAGGAGGGAGGAAATCGGTTTTGGTTGTTGCAAAAGTTGCATAAATAACTTTGGGTCTTGATTGTCTACAAGAACATGGGTGGGGCATGTGTTTGGAAGTAAATTCTGATCCTGAAAAACAATCAAAATTATAAATATTAATATAAATATTACAAATTTTGATTTCATTTTATGAATCAAGATAGTATAATTAAAAATTTTAACCAAGATAACAGAGGACAATCTTAGACAATTAACAATGCACTGTATATATTATATACCAAGAAGATTACCCAAAAGATTGACTGTATATAAAATAGAAATATAACAAGTTACATAGCCACGTGTCAATATTGTAAACCTGGGATAGGAGGATAAAAAGGATAAGAAAATTTACTTGTGGATTCAATTTCTTTTCAACCTTAGAGTTTGTCGTGCCATTTGGAACAGCTAAACTGGCATTGCCATTTGCAGCTGCTTTGGCCTGAACCCCACTACAAAAGGAAAACAAACACATCCAAAATTCAGATTTTACAGTTAAAATTTAACACTTAAAATAGGAACAGACAATGCTAAATTCAATCATAATCACAAAATGTTGGCAAATCCTGACCTCTCTTAGCAAGTAGTTGCTAACATTAGGTGTAGCTGACAGCTTTGTTACATCAGTTTCATAAAATACTTCATCCGTCTTCTGTTAATGACCGTCGTCAAGATATCTGTCATAAAACAAGAATCAAGAAAAATTAGAAGATATCCAGAGTCAGACACTACAAACACAAGGAATCTTACGCATAAAGAACTTCAACCATTATTCCGTAAAAACTTCATGTGAACTTCTCGCTTGGCTGGGAAAGTAAAATAAAAATTACATCCATCGATAAAACCATTCCAAGATCATATTACTTACTTAAAAAAACCACCTCTGACATTTCAAGCTACGTTTCTTGCAACACATAATATTGGAAGGGGAACACTTGTCTGCAGTACAAAGAATGCTGATTGAAATTAGTGATGGCAGGGGAGAGCAGGGGATGGACAGACTCCTGACCAGAAAACAATGCTACAGCAATAATGGACGGCAAGAACAAACATATACACACAGAGGAGACAAAGCACAAATGACAGTAATATATATTTTATGTTTTCCTCTTTTACAATACATTCAAATTTTGTTACAAACTTATACAGAGCTGCTGCTCTGTTTTCCTGTTTTGCCCCAATCTATGGAGCTGCACACTAAATCAAATCTGGAACTGCTGTTCAGAAACTCCGTAGCTGCCTGTGGATTACAGTTGCTGCTGTAACATTCCTTTCTTCTATATTCTCTCTATTAATCTCCTACTTCACATTCCTTTGTTGCTGTAGGCTTTCTCTTGCATTCTACTATTGTCAATTAACTTTCCTTCTCTTTTGTCTCATTCTATCCTTGCCAGAAAAATGGCGTTCAACCTCACTTCAAAATTCAAACTCATCTACCAAAAATAAATGCTGGCAGGCCAACGGTGCTGGGGCTGATTTTGGAGATCCCCAGGTCTGATGCAGGGGCAGGCTGAAGTTAATGCACTGACAGAAGATTAATTTCTTCCAACAATCAGTACAATGCAATAGAAAGTAAAAATAGAAATCAAAGAACCTTTTATAATAGAGCATACTACGGTGCAAACGCCGGAACAACATGCACATGTTATTGATTTGTATCCTCCCAGACCTTCAATTGATCATCAATTACCATTGTAATATTGGGATGGCAAATCCCTTTATGAAAGACATTTAGTAAAGACTTTCTTAAACCTACAACACCAACATAGAAAACAGAAGCACAGAAAAAAGCAACACTTAACATCATATGGTATTTAACAATGAGTGCAAATATTGACATCACAATCAATAGAAGTAATAGCATAGGAGAGAAAATATAATTCTATTCAGTTGCTGAAATTTGAGCCTCTGAAATTGAATTTATAGATCTTCATAACATAATAAGGTGTCTTGTTTATTCGTTAGAAATGTTTACCTGGCTTGACACAAGCAACACAATCATGGAGCTTCCTAGGACTGATTAAGCTTGTCTTGGAATCAAGAAGCCTCCACATCTCCAAAGCATAATTTTTTTCTAACATTGTGCAAACAAAAACCTCAAAACGCTTGTGCCAATTAACAGTTAGATAATTTCTTAAATCTTTCCAGGCTGGGCGTATCCTAACAAGGACATTGGTATCTAAATTAAATTGTGCTATCTAGTGTCCTTGTTAGGATACTCCCATCCTGGGAAGAATTAAGAAATTATCTAATTGCTAATAGGTGCAAGCATTTTAAAGTTTTAGAGGTTCGAGTTTCAGTAACTGAATAAAATTATATTTTCTCTCCTATGATAATACTTCTATTTGTTGTGATTTCAATATTTACACTCATTGTTAAATACCATATGATGTTTAAGTGTTACTTTTTTATGTGCTTCTGTTTTATATGTTTGTATTGTAGGTTTAAGAAAGTCTTTACTAAATGTCTTTCGTAAAGGGATTTGCCATCCCAAGATTACAAGGTAATTGATGATCAATTGAAGGTCTTGGAGGATAGAGATCAATCACATGTGCATGTTGTTCTAGCTTCTGCACCCTACTATGCTCCCTTAGCACAGGTTCTTTGATTTCTATTTTTAATTTGTGATTGCTTTGATGAACTTTCTATTGCATTGTATTGATTTTAATCAGCATTCTTTGTACTGCAGAAAAGTTTTCCCCTTCCAATATTATGTGTTCCAATATTATGTGTTGCAAGAAAAGTAGCTTGCAATGTCAGAGATGGTTTTTTAAAGTAAGTAATATGTTCTTGGAATGATTTTATCTATGTATGTAATTCCTTATTTTACTTTCCTAGCCAAGAGAGAAGTTCGCATGAAGTTTTAGGGAATAATGGTTGAACTTCTTTATGTGTAAGATTCCTTGTGTTTGTAGCATCTCGATATCTTCTAATTTTTCTTGATTCTTGTTTTATGACACAGATTTTGACCAGGGTCATTTATAGAAGATGGATGAAGTATTTTATGAAACTGATGTCACAAAACAGTCAGCTACACCCGATGTTAGCAACTACTTGATAACAGAGGTCAGGATTTGCCAACATTTTGTGATTACGATTGAGTTTAGCATTGTACGTTCCTGCTTTAAGCGTAAGTTTTAACTATAAAATTTGAATCTTGGATGTGTTTTATTATCTTTTGTACTGGGGTTTAGGCCAAAGCAGCTGCAAATGGCAATGCCAGTTTAGCTGTTCCAAATGCCATGACAAACTCTAAGGTTGAAAAGAAATTGAATCTGCATGTAATTTTGTTTGTCTGTTTTATCCTCCTAACCCAGGTTTACAATATTGACACGTGGCAATGTGACTTCTTGTATTTATATTTTATATATAGTCCATCTTTTGAGTAACCTTCTGGGTATATACTATGTATAGTGGATTGTTAATTTCCTCAGATTGTCCTGTGTTATATTGGTTAAAATTTTTAAATATACTATCTTAATTCGCAAAATGAACTAAGTTTTTCTAATATTTATATAAATATTCATAATTTTTATTGTCTTTTAGGATCAGAATTTACTTCCAAACACATGCCCCACCCATGATCTTGTGGACAATCAAGACCCAAAGTCATTTATGCAACTTTTACAGCAAGGAAAACCGATTCCCCCCTCCTTAGAATTCTCCATACTAAACCATGTGAAGCTTCCTGAATATTCTCATGGAGCTTCACTTGTAGAGTCTTCTAATTCTTTACCAGCCTATTCAATTTCAGAACCAAGTGATAATGGTTCCTCTCATAGAGAGGAGGATGAAATCCCTGAATCTGAATATGATCCAGACATGAGGCGACGATTTCTGATTTTACAGCATGGCCAAGATCCTGTGCAGCATGACTTCAACTCCTATGAACCTCCTTTACTGAGGTTTGTGGTAGAAAGTAAGCTACCACCTAATCAAATTCTTGTTGAATTTGTGGGAGCACGAAAGATGTGTCTGTAGATTCTAAAAACATCACATGGAAGCACTCTTGATTATGAATCTCAATCATTTGATGCATATCATCTGAGGAACAATTCTTTTTGTTCCAGCCTTGAAAATTCTTTGCCCCCAAACAAGAATACCGGCAGATTCAAGAGATCACTACCTAAAATGGTGTGTAATCACATGAGGCATTTATCTTAATGAATGCATTTCAGAATGGAGAGTTTTGTCTTTTGTGCATTGCAGATTTTGTTGAGTTGGATTCTCTGTTAAAATATCATTTTGATAGCATGTTATTGCTCTAGTGGACATGAATTGACAAGATAATTTTTTTTTGAATAACAAGTGATAACATACACACGAAATGGTTGCCAATACTGTATGTCGACAACATTCATGGCCAAGTATGGCCGAATGCACAACCCACGGGAGAGGACTAAATCACTCTCCAGAGAAACATTAATAAGCTACATTCATTTTAAACACCAATTCAAATACTCCTAATCCCATTTCTAAATATAAATATGAATCCATAAACACCATAGTACAAGTGGATCCGATACCCACACCAGAATCCATAAACTAAATAGGAAATATCCTATTTCTTCTCATTAACTTACATGATTACATTTTATCTCTTAAGAGAGTACAAAATTACATAAAGGAATAAACAAGAACAATGGCATAGCCATGAAAGATACAATAACTGACTGGGTACATGACTGATAAAGTAACAGAAAGAAAGAGAACATCTTCAAGTTGGTGCTCTAATAATCTGTTCGCTGATCCCTAATGGTGGTGGCAACGCCTCCCAACTATGTGGACTCATAAGAGACCACCCAACCATGTTCAGAGGTAGTCACAAGGCCCACTCACAAGCAGACAAACAGTGGGGAAAGAAGACTCAGAAACTCAACCACACAAGGGAGACCTCAAGGTCACATAGTTCACAAGAACACATCAAGCATGGAGTAGACACGACACACAATGCATAAAGCCAATGTCATAACATAGAGATGAGCAAACCCAGCAAAGTTTAAACCTCGGACCGTAATCATTACAACTAATTTTAGGCTAGAAACACAAATTTGATCTAATTGAGTACTATAAAAATTAACCCGCAATGATATGTTTCAAGGTGGACAAAACAAGGTCTTAGACTATGGTGCAGCTCACATAGAGAAAAACATACTCATAGATACAAGCCACTAAACTTCTAAAGAAAGAACAAAATATTGTCTTCCCTCAAAAGAGTATCAGTCCTCTTAAACAACACCACCGGAATGGAAGGGAAAATAAATTAGCTTTGGTGTACTTAGAGGTATCCAACTGCCTTGTGGGTAGCATGTGGTTTCTATATTGCACATAATTATCTTATATATCTTCTTCCAGCCAGTGCCTTGGAAATATTTTTAAGGTGGCTGAATTTCTTTCTTGATGAGTGAGGGTTTACTAGGTCTATACACTGAGAATAAAAAGGTAGGAAGATAAATGCTTCAGTACCCAAGATGAAACAAAGACGGAGGTAACATAATCAACATAAAGGCCTCAAATGACCATCCACAATCTTAACATCCATACAACATAACAAAACATAATAACAACCCTGCCCACATCCTCTCTGCCTTGCCAAAATGGTAGCATAGAGAAGGCACGTCAACTATTTGATAGAATGCCTTAGAATGATGTCATCTCATGGGGTGCACTAATTTCAGGATTCACACAAAATGGAATTGTTAAAAAGGCCTTAGAAACTTTTAAGCAAATGCCACTAGCTGATGTAAGGTCAAATACCATAGCCACGGTCAGTATCCTCCTTTCTTGTCCAAAATGGGAGCTTTTGGAAGAAGTTAAGGACACCCAGCAAAGTATAATAGAAGGGAATTATTTGTCAAATATTGTAGCTGCAAGTACATTGGTATACATGTACGCAAAAAGTGGAAGCATAGACAAGGCATGTAACTGCTGGGCTGAATGCCTCAGACTGATGTCCTCTCAAGGAATGTAATGATTACAAAATATTCATAAAATGAGTCTTTTGAAAAGGATTTAGAAACTTTCTAGAAAATGTGATTAGCAGGGGTAATGTCAGGCTTCACAGCCACTGCCGCATCAGTCATACTGACATCTATGCATGCACTAGAAAACCTAGATGTTTATTATATCACATGAGATACAACTTAATCCATGGAGTTAACAGTTTAAGTTATTCCTTGTCACCTCAAACTTGATTAAAATTTGTATCGCAGAAGCCCAATCATCTAGATATTTCACACAAAAGTGGGATTAGAATATAGTTTCCATCAATATTTTAACATCCCAGGGGGATAGGACAAACCCTCTTGCTAAGTAGCAAAGGTAAGACTGGTGGATTAGTTTACGGTGCTAGAATGATTCTCCATACAATTAGGTAGATCACCTATAGCAACCACATTATTACTTCTAAAATTATTTCTCTACAGTCTAAAATTGATATGAGCCCTTTAAAATTTCATATAAGGTCTCATGCATATGCCGTCGGCCACCAAGTAAAACTTAAAAGTTTGTTTTCTGAGACAGTTTCTACATGTTTGCCATTTTGAAACAGTTTATTCATGAGATATTTTCACTAGCAATAAATCAACCAACTTGAAGGCCCTTGCAATAGCTGTCCATCCTTAACCAAAAGGGATATCTCTGCACAAGGATTTGTTTCTCTCTACAGCAAACCAGGATAAACCAAAATGCAAACTATTTGGTCTGAGATCTCTTGGAAATGCATGTTAATGCCATTCCCCACACTCCACCTTTTTCTTCCTTCCTACATTACCGAACTCTCCCACCATATTTAAGAGCCATCATATGTTATAAGGGAGGGTTGTTACACCGCTATTCACTTCTTCCGGCATATCAAAATGGTTTATTTGGTCCATGGAAGGATTTGGTCCGGTCATGAAAATGGAATCCCATCTATGGTAAATGTTTCTATTGCTTGTGCTCTCCACAACACTAGAAAGTCTGATAAGCCTGGCATCTCTGGTTTGTGATTACTCTTTTTATTTCTTCCTCTTCTCTCGAGAGCTTACATTTTTAAACCAATAGGAAACATTTTTGACTTCCGCTCTACCATATTCTTGTAGCTGAATAGTAAGCTTAGCTATGTGGGCATAAGATGGTTTTCTGGTTTCCGTTGCCAACATAGACTCTAATATTTGCTTTTGTTTGGCATTTGGCCACCATCTTGTCGACACATTTGCCCTGCATGTAAAATCAAATTGATCTGTAGAAGTGATGCATAAATAACTAATGAGACCCTTTTTTGAAAAATTGTATTACTATTTGCCTGTGCACGAAAGGTTGGTTTTTGGTCATTTGTGAATCACCCACATACAAGGAAGCACTTCTGTAAGGGGGGCTATGGTTCTAGGATAGCCTAATTTTTTGGTTATTTGTGGATAATCCATGAATAGGGAAGTGGTCCTTGATAAGGGCCCATAGTTCTAGGATAAGGTTTTCCTGGATGTGAAATCTAAGGCTTCTTTCTATATTAAACTTTTGCTATCTATATTTTAATCTTCTCACTTATGTTTGGTTAGCATCTGTAACCTTTCTCTCTAGTTTTGGATTGATGTTCATCTTTTTCCTTCTATATTATTGGTAGATCCATTCCCCTAGACCACACATAATCGTATCCCCTATGTGCAGAGCGTCTCCTCTCAATCCTTAATGCTTTGATGGATGTCCATACCCTGCAATCGTCTAACTCCAAACATAATTGGGCTGTGCAGAAGGGATGCCATGCTTCTCAATGGTGTGGCAAGTTACCTTCCTTCCTCAAGTCATCCCAGCGATTAATTTGTTTACCTAACAGCCAAGATATTTCTCGTAGTGCATTCAACTCATAACAACTCTAACCTGTCTTTATTACCCGAGTGGACTCCTCTAACCAACACCAAAAAGTGAATACGGGGGTTGTTACATCCTACCCCCTAGGACTAGGCTTACTCCTAGAAGCCTGCAAATGCTAAGATGCAGCCTAAGCACACACTAGTCCATGAAACTTGATATAGTATAAAATTAAGTTATCACATGCACAAATACATGCAATCAGTCCTAGAACATGGGTAAGGAATAGGCAAGGCACTCATTCCTACAAAATATGTATTAGCATAAAACAATTTTCTCCAATCAAAATAAAGAATGATGCCAAGGAAACCACATCAAACAATCAACGGAAACCAATGAGAAAAGCTTCAACTACTGCATTGGAAAACTACACATGACCATAACGGCACTCTAGAAATTACTGTTAGGTAACGAGATGATAAGACAACAACACAGGAACACTGCACTAGCAGGGTATAGTGGCTAGGGTAGGGAATAGGGCCTGTAAGTCCAGGTGGAGTCGATACCCAATACCTGCATGTGTGGTCTAGGGGAATTGGTCTGCCAATAATATAGAAGGAAAAAGATGAACATCACTCCAAAACTAGAGAGAAAGGTTACAGAAGCTAACAAAACATAAGTGAGAAGATTAAAATCTGGATAGAAAAAGTTTAATATAGAAAGAAGCCTTAGATTTCATATCCAGGAAAACCTTATCCTAGAACTATGGGCCCTTATCAAGGAGCGCTTCCCTATTCATGGATGATCCGCAAATAACCAAAAAACCAGGCTAAGAACCACGGCCCCCCCTACAGAAGTGGTTCCTTGTATGTGGGTGATTCACAAATGACCAAAAACCAACCTTTTGTGCACAGGCAAATAGCAATACCATTTTTCAAAAAAGGGTCTCGTTAGCTGTTTATACATCGCTTCTACAGATCATTTCGATTTTACATGCAGGGCAAATGTGTCGACAAGATGGCGGCCAAACGCCAAACAAAAGCAAATATTAGAGTCTGTGTTGGCAACGGAAACCAGAAAACCATCTTATGCCCGCATAGCTGAGCTTACTGTTCAGCTACAAGAATATGGTAGAGCGGAAGTCAAAAATGTTACCTATTGGTTTAAAAATGTAAGCTCTCGAGAGAAGAGGAAGAAAGAAAAAGAGCAATCACAAACCAAAGATTCTAGTCTTATCAGACTTTCTAGTGTTGTGGGGAGCACAAGCAGTAGAAGCGTTTTCCATAGATGGGTTTCCATTTTCATGAGCGGACCAAATCCTTCCATGGACCAAATAAACCATTTTGATATGCCGGAAGAAGTGAATAGTGGTGTAACAACCCTCCCTTATAACATATGATGGCTCTTAAATATGGTGGGAGAGTTCACTAATGTAGGAAGGAAGAAAAAGGCAGAGTGTGAGGAATGGCATTAACATGCATTTTCAGGAGATCTCAGACCAAACAGTTCGCATTTTGGTTTATCTCAGTTTGCTGCAGAGAGAAACGGATCCTTGTGCGGAGATATCCCTTCTGGCCAAGGGTGGACAGCTGCTGCAAGGGCCTTCAGGTTGGTTGATTTATTGCTAGTGAAAATATCTCATGAATAAACTGTTTCAAAATGGTAAACATGTAGAAACTGTCTCAGAAAACAAATTTTTAATTTTTAATTGGTGGCCGACGGTATATGCAGTAGACCTTATATGAAATTTTAAAGGGCTGATATCAATTTTAGACTGTAGAGAAATAATTTTAGAAGTAATAATGTGGTTACTGTAGGTGATCTACCTGATTGTATAGAGAATCATTCTAGCACTGTAAACTAATCCACCAGTCTTACCTTTGCTACTTAGCAAGAGGGTTTGTCCTATCCCTCTGGGATGTTAAAATATTGATGGAAACTATATTCTAATCCCACATTCGTGTGAAATATCTAGATGATTGGGCTTCTGTGATACAGATTTTAATCAAGTTTGAGGTGACAAGGAATAACTTAAACTGTTAACTTCATGGATTAAGTTGTATCCCGTGTGATATAATAAACATCTAGGTTTTCCAGTGCATGCACAGATGTCAGTATGACTGATGCGGCAGCGGCTGTGAAGCCTGACATTACCCCTGCTAATCACATTTTCTAGAAAGTTTCTAAATCCTTTTCAAAAGACTCATTTTGTGAATATCTTGTAATCATTACATTCCTTGAGAGGACATCAGTCTGAGGCATTCAGCCCAGCAGTTCCTATGCTTCCACTTTTTGCGTACATGTATACCAATGTACTTGCAGCTACAACATCTGACAAATAATTCCCTTCTATTAGACTTTGCTGGGTGTCCTTAACCTCTTCCAAAAGCTCCCATTTTGGACAAGAAAGGAGGATGCTGACCGTGGCTGTGGTATTTGACCTTACATCAGCTAGTGGCATTTGCTTAAAAGTTTCTAAGGCCTTTTTAACAATTCCATTTTGTGTGAATCCTGAAATTAGTGCACCCCATGAGATGACATCATTCTAAGGCATTCTATCAAATAGTTGACGTGCCTTCTCTATGCTGCCATTTTGGCACAGGCAGAGAGGATGTGGGCAGGGTTGTTGTTATGTTTTGTTATGTTGTATGGATGTTAAGATTGTGGATGGTCATTTGAGGCCTTTATGTTGATTATGTTACCTCCGTCTTTGTTTCATCTTGGGTACTGAAGCATTTATCTTCCTACCTTTTTATTCTCAGTGTATGGACCTAGTAAACCCTCACTCATCAAGAAAGAAATTCAGCCACCTTAAAAATATTTCCAAGGCACTGGCTGGAAGAAGATATATAAGGTAATTATGTGCAATATAGAAACCACATGCTACCCACAAGGCAGTTGGATACCTCTAAGTACACCAAAGCTAATTTATTTTCCCTTCCATTCCGGTGGTGTTGTTGAAGAGGACTGATACTCTTTTGAGGGAAGACAATATTCTGTTCTTTCTTTAGAAGGTTAGTGGCTTGTATATATGAGTATGTTTTTCTAATATTGTACAAATAGAAACCTTAAAATGCTTGCGCCCATTAGCAATTAGATAATCTCTTAATTCTTCCCAGCATAGTGGCATCTAAATTAAATTATGCTATCATAGTGTCCTTGTTAGGATAAATCCATGTTGGGAGGAATTAAGAAATTATGTAATTGCTAATGGGCGCAAGCATTTTGAGGTTTCTATTTGTACAATATTAGAAAAAGATTATGATTTGGAGATGTGGAGGCTTCTTGATCCTGAGACAAGCTTAATCAGTCCTAGGGAGCTCCGTGATCATATTGTTTGTGTCAAGCTAGGTAAAAATTTCTAACCAATAAACAAGACACCTTGTTATGTTATGAAGATCTTTGAATTCAATTTCAGAGGTTCAAGTTTCAGCAACTGAATAGAATTATATTTGCTCTCGTATGATAATACTTCTATTGCTTGTGATTTCAATATTTACTCTCATTATTAAATACCATATAATGTTAAGTGTTGCTTTTTTCATGTGCTTCTGTTTTATATGTTTGTCATTTCAATATTTACTCTCATTATTAAATACCATATGATGTTTAAGTGTTGCTTTTTTTATGTGCTTCTGTTTTATATGATTGTATTGTAGGTTTAAGAAAGTCTTTATTAATTGTTTTTCGTAAATCCCAAGATTACAAGGTAATTGATGATCAATTGAAGGTCTTGGACGATACTGAACAATCACATGTTCATGTTGTTCCAGTTTTTGCACCCTACTATAATCCCTTAGCATAGGTTCTTTGATTTCTATTTTTTAATTTGTGATTGCTTTGATAAACTTTCTATTGCATTGTATTTATTTCAATCAGCATTCTTTGTACTGCTGACAAGTATTCCCCTTCCCCTTCCAATATTATGTGTTGCAAGCAACGTAGCTTGAAATGTCAGAGATGGTTTTTTAAAGTAAGTAATATGATCTTGGAATGATTTTATCTATGTATGTAATTCCTTATTTTACCTTACCAGCCAAGTGAGAAGTTCACATGAAGTTTTAGAGAATAATGGTTGAACTTCTTTATGTGTAAGATTCCTTGTGTTTGTACCGTTTGGATATCTTCTATTTTTTCTTGATTCTTGTTTTATGACAGATTTTGACGAGGGTCATTTATAGAAGATGGATGAAGTATTTTATGAAACTGATGTAACAAAACAGTCAGCTACACCCGATGTTAGCAACTACTTGATAATAGAGGTCAGGATTTGCCATTTTTTGATTCTCATTGAGTTTAGCATTGTACGTTCCTCCTTTAAGTGTTAAGTTTTAACTGTAAAATTTGAATGTTGAAAGTGTTTTTTTCTCTTTTGTACTGGGGTTCAGGCCAAAGCAGCTGCAAATGGCAATGCCAGTTTAGCTGTTCCAAATGCCATGACAAACTCTAAGGATGACAAACTCTAAGGTTGAAAAGAAATTGATTCTGCAAGTTTTTGGTACGTTTTATCCTCCTATCCCAGGTTTACAATATTGACACGTGGCTATGTGACTTGTTATATTTATATTTTATATATAGTCCATCTTTTGGGTAATCTTCTTGGTATATACTATATACAGTGGATTGTTAATTGTCTAAGCTTGTCCTCTGGTATCTTGGTTCAAATTTTTAATTATACTATTTTAATTCACAAAATAAAATCAAATTTTTTAATATTTATATCAATATTCATAATTTTGATTGTTTTCGTGGATTAGAATTTACTTACAAACACATGCCCCACCCATGTTCTTGTGGACAATCAAGACCCAAAGATATTTATAAAACTTTTGCAGCAAGCAAAACCGATTTTCTCCCTCATTAAAATTCTCCATACTCAACCATGTGAAGCTTCCCCAATATTCTCATGGAGCTTCTCTTGTAGAATCTTCTAATTCTTTACCAGCCGGTTCAATTTCAGAACCAAGCAATAATGGTTCCCCTTGTAGAGAGGAGGATGAAATCCCTGAATCTGAATATGATCTAAACATGAGGCGACAGCTTCTGATTTTATGGCATGGCCAAGATCCTAGGCAGCGTGACTTCAACTCCTATGAACCCCCTTTATTGAGGTCTATGGCACAAAGTAATCTACCACCTAATCAAATTCTTGTTGAATTTGAGGGAGCATGGAAAATGTGTCTGTAAATTCTGAAAACATCACATGGTAGCACTCTCGATTCTGAATCTCAATAATTTGATGCATGTCATTTGACAAACAAGTCTTTTTGTTCCGGCCTTGAAAATTCTTTGCCCCCAAAGAAGAATACCGGCAGATTCAAGAGATCACTACCTAAAATGGTGTGTACTCACATGAGGCATTTTTATTAATGAATGCATTTCAAAATGGAGATTTTTGTCTTTTGTGCATTGCAGATGTTGTTGAGTTGGATTCTCTGTTAAAATATCATTTTGATAGCATGTTAGTGTTCCAGTGGGAATGAATTGACATTATAACTATTCCATTTTGACATACGTTCTTATGGTGAGATTCATGGCAGGTTTTTTGTGGGAATTATAAACTCAAGCATGGGTACATACAATGTGACTATTCTTCGCTCTCAGGTATTCTTTTTCTACGAGATGTTTAATGTTTGTTAGAGGAAGCAATAGCTAGTTACTGACCCTTGTGTGGATTGAAAAAAATTGATTCAGCATGGACCTTGACATGGTTTTTTTGGTAACCATGAATTTGCCTTTGTAGATAACTGTATGTGTTTTGCTTTCCCCAAAGACACCCGAATTTAACTGGTTGCAGGCAGGTTTTAATCAGTTTTAAAGTAAATGTGATGGAATTGTCATAAAGTTATAATATTTAAATATTAATTAATCAATAATGACTTTTAATGTAGAAACCCTAAGTCCCACATGCATATCATAAATATTGAGATAACTGAAATATTTTATTAGTAAGAAACATACCGAACAATCCAACATTTAAATAATAACTAATAAAAGCCATTAAAACCTTATAAATAAGAAAGAACTTCCTGAGTGACTGAATTTTTCTGTCAAACATATTGTATGGGACAATGTAATGCCCTCCAAATCCTGTTTATTGCACTCCAGACTCGTTGGATCAAATGAAAAGGTTTGTTGCTTTGACAATTGAGCAACATATATAGAAATGTGAATGTTGGGTAATTTCTCTATACTGGGGTTCTACAAATCGATGTTTTGCGCACCCATTAAGTTTCTTAGAATATTAAGAGAAAAAAATCTTTGCATATAACTTGCATAGAAAGAGAGAGATTAACAATTCAAGTGACATTAAATTTAATTATATGCTTGGAGAAGCTTTAATTTTTTTTAAATGGAGAGTAGTTTTTGAAAAAGTGACATCATTGTTTGTTTTTTTGGGTAGTATAGTCTAGAAATATAATGGTTAAAAATTTGAAAATAAATACTTAAAATTTATATGTTATTTTATAATTATATATTATTACAGTTTTATCATATCCAATAAAAAGAAGCCAAGTAAATTGGACAAGTGCAAAAGTTATTGGAAGGGATAGATTCTACTATACTGTCATCAATTTTATTTTCTTTTATTTTTTCCAATCTATTTTATAGATTCTACTATAGAGTCATCAATTATGTTTTCGCCAAAATGAAATTTAATTTATTTCTTTTTCACTCATTGTTGTTTCATACGAATATTTTATAACTATATTTTATTAGGATTTAATTTTGTTTTCTTCATAATCAAATTAAATTTCTTGAGTTTTTTCTTTTAGCATGTTGTTTCATTTACGGTACAAGCTATTTTAATGAAACTACTTTGTGTTAGTTGTTTAGATATATTTTAAAAACAATAAAGTCTTAAGGTATATTAGGAATGAAAAGGTTAATTAATAAAACTCTAGGCAAATATGAAATAAAAAATAAAACCTTAGAAGTAATATAATTATATTTTATAGATTTTACTATACAGTCATCAATTTTATTAGTACCTGCCTTCGGCAGTACTATTGCAATGGGTTCTACACATTTTATTTTATGAAACTAGATTATTTTTGGGATTTCAATTTTATTTATTAAAAAGTTAAAAAATATACAATATCATGAAAAATATTTTCCATGTTATTACATTTTTTATTTTATTCTTCAAACATACAATATTTTAATGCATTTTAAATTATCATATTATTAATATTATTGCATTTTAATTTTTTAAATAGACATTTCAAATCTCTATACACTCAACTAGGGCCAAGTCTCTCCACATAATACAAATATGCAGGCTTTGTAAAGTTTAGTTTAATAGTTAAAGGAAATATTTGTGTTATTTAATAGGCTTTGTAAAGTTTAGTTTTATAGCTAAGTAAATATTTTAGTGCTATTTTATTTTTACTAAATAAATTATTTTTGAGATTTCAATTTTATTTACCCAAAACATTTCAAACAATTCTTATAAATTTAGTTTTGTAAATATAATAGTTACAAATTTGAAATGATAAACAATTCTTTATCTTTAGAAAAAATTATTACTAAACACACTATTAGATTAATTAAAATAATTAAATGTTCTCTAAAAGTACTTACTATTATTACTTAAACAAAAAGTTAAGTGACTAAGATAAAATACTGTAGTGATCTAAATATGAATATGTTATTGTTATTATATTGTGTAATTATTCTTCAAACTTACAATATTTTAATGCATTTTAAATTGTAATAGTATTCAATATTATTACATTTTAATATCTTAGGCAAACATTTCAAATCTCTCCACACCCAACTAGGGTTAGGATTCTACATATTTTATTTTATAGAAATTAGATTATTTTTGAGATTTCAATTTTATTTACTCAAGAGTCATAAAATCTAGGATTTCAATATTGTTTAGTCATAAAATCTAGTATGTCAATTTTATTTAGTCAAAAGTTAAAAATTCAGAGTATCACAAAAAATATTTCTCCATTATAAAAGTATTAGTATTATTACATTTTAAGAAAATATTTGTGTTATTTAATAGGCTTTATAAGTTTAGTTTTATAGTTAAGGAAATATTTTAGTCCTATTTTATTTTTACCAAATTAGATTATTTTTGAGATTTCAATTTTATTTACCAAAGACATTTCAACACTCTTCAAAAATTAAATTTTCAATTATTGGAATGCAATTTGTCTTTACAACCAATACCTAATCAAAAAAAAAAAAAATTACAACTAAACAAATACTTCTTTTGTTTTTGTAGAATGAAATTTAATTTTTTTTCTCATTGTTATTTAATCCTAATATTGTATAACTATATTTTGTTAGGATTTAACTTCACAATCAAATTTAATTTCTTGGTTTTTTCTTTTAATATGTTGTTTTATTAGTACATGCCTTCAACCAGTACTATTGCAATGAGTTCACACTTATCAAGTTATTAATCTATTGATTGTAAACCAATCAAAAGATAGGATTATTTTTCTTGTTAGGCTAATTTTATTTAAATTTGTACTTTTCTTATGTCAACATGATAAATTTTTAACAAAAAAATTATTGAAAAATGATTTATCTGTATTGTCATTCGTTGAAAAAACTATGCATTGTCAGAGAGCGCAACAAGGAGAGAATTTTGGTTTGAGGGGAGGATGTGGAAAGTAAGCAAATTATGAGCACAAATTTTGTCTCCCACTAGTTAAGTCATGCCTAAATGGATGGCGATAAATATGAGAGGAAAGAATCATCAGTTTTTATGAATTTAATTTTTTACTTTTTGTCAAAAGGATAAAGTTATAATATTAATAATACTATTAAAAATAGAGGGTTATACATGTTTCGTTTTATGAAATTAGATTATTTTTTGGATTTCAATTTTATTTACTCAAGAGTTAAAAATCTAGTATTTCAATTTTATTTACTAAAAAGTTAAAAATCTACAGTATCATGAAAAATATTTCGCCATGTTATTACATTTTTTTTATTTTATTCTTCAAACATACAATATTTTAAATCTCTATACACTCAACTAGGGCTAGAGCTCTCCACATAATACAAATATGCAGGCTTTGTAAAGTTTAGTTTTATAGTTAAGGAAATATTTGTGTTATTTAATAGGCTTTGTAAAGTTTAGTTGTATAGCTAAGTAAATATTTTAGTCCTATTTTATTTTTACCAAATTAAATTATTTTTGAGATTTCAATTTTATTTACACGACATTTCAAAACGAGTTCACATAAATTTTTTCTAGAAATATAATAATTACAAATTTGAAATGATAAACAATTATTTATCTTTACAAAAAATTATTACTAAACCACAATATTAGATTAATTAAAATAATTAAAATTATGTTCTCTAAAAGTACTTATGTGACATCCTACTACGTAACCCCAAAGGGTAAGCACCAAAAGGGGACAAGATAATTTTTTTTTTACATAAGTAAACAGCATACACAAGTTTAGCTATCAATTTGATAGATTGATACCATTTATTTTAAACACCAAAGCAAATGTTCCTAATCCCATCTGATAAAAAACATAAATCCATAAGCAAGCGATGGTGTAAAAAAGGAAGTCCACAAATTCTCGGGGCGTGAACTAGACAAACATTGTAGAATTCAGAGTGAGCAAACAAATTGAGCTTGACCTCTCCAAGGAAGTGGAACAGGATATGGATAACCTTCGCAAATTCACAGTAATTAGCAAAAGGCTAGGGAAAAATTTTGCAACAAAGACAGTCATAGATTGGATTATGGATATTTGGAAATGGCCGGGCTCCATAAAATTTCTCCCTAGAGATTTTTTAACGGTTCTCTTTTGCAGCCAGGAAGAACGGGATATCATTTTGTCCTTCAGCCAATGGGAAATCGAATGCACCCCCCTTTTTCTTCAAGAATGGACTCCGTTGTTCAACCCTTGCAAGGTAAATCCCTACTCTTCTCCCAGATGGATCCAAATGTACAACCTTCTATTCAAATGCTGGTCTAAGGCATGCCTGAAGAAAATTGGTAAGTCAATTGGTATGCTGATTGAATTAGATGAAGAAATCATGAAAGGAGATTCCTATCTCTATGCAAGGTTAAAGGTGGTGGCAGTTAAAACCCTTCCAAATTCCATTAAAATCATTATGGAACAAGGCACATGTATAGTCAATATTTATCAGGAGGATGTTAGATTCTTTTGACTTAACTATGGTCGGAGAGATCACCCTATGGCTGGTTGCCCTAGGGAAGTCCATTGGGCTTGGAAAGAAAAGAGACGAGCTTTGACACTAGAAATGGATAATAGCATCCTTGCGAAACCTGTCTTGGAGGCCTCTCCCTCTATTCCCCCCTGGAAGATACATCTCCTAAGTTTGGTCCTTCATCTGACTCCATCTCAAGGGTCCCAGAAATGGCCCAAGATCCACTAGAAGTATCAAAGGAAGTGCTGCCTCAGGATACCGTCAGGGATAACCTAGGATCTGCAAATGCTGAGGACTTCAGAGAGGAGGGAAATGAGTCTGAGTGGGCAGAGTGCGAATCCATGGATGAGGATGAATTCAGAGAAGCTGAGGCAAGGTTCATTAGCCAAGAAGCAGCTAAAATTTTGAAACCTAATCTAAATGTCAAAAAAGGGAAAAAGGGTAGGAAAATAAACAAAATTCGAAGGGAGGAGGAGGTATCCAAAGGTGGGCAAGCCACCTTGAAAAATTTCATAAATAGCACCAAGGGAGGGGTTGTCTCCCTTGGGACCTAATGAAGATCTTTAGCTAGAATGTCAGGGGCCTCAATGCCCCTGACAAGCGATGCTTGATGAAGCATCATCTTCAAGTGGTGGATGCCAACATAGTTATCATCCAAGAAACCAAACTATCAACAAAGGAAGGAGAAAACTTCTATAATTTTTGTAAAGGATGGGAAGGCATCTCTAGACCATCCTTAGGTGCGTCCGGAAGACTCTGTGCACTTTGGAAAAGTAGGACTATGGATATCAAAATCTTGGCCGAGTCAGACAACTGGATGGCTATAATTGTAGAAGATACACAAACTCATCTACATTTCTTACTTTGGAATGTTTATGGGCCAACTAAAACACAAGAGAAATTGGAAGTTTGGAATTCAATTTCAGAGATAATTCACCACCACAAAAATGACCTGTTGATCTTAGGGGGAGATTTCAACACAATCCTGTCCAATGCTGAGAAAAAGGGTGGGTCTTGTTGGATTAGTCAAAGCCAGGAAGATTTCAAATGCTTTGTGGAAGACTCTAACCTAATAGATATTGTTCCTAAAAATGGTGAATTTACATGGACCAACAGGTGTAAAGGTTTTACTAATATAGCGGAAAGGTTGGACAGGTTTTTGTTTTCAACAAATTGGACCGAGCTTCCTATTGCAATTGACTCGCATATTCTTCCAATCTCTGGGTCTGACCACTTTCCAATTTTTGCTGTTATAAGAGAAGATAAACTGCCAGCTAGAAGCCCGTTCAAATTTGAAAAGATGTGGCTAAAAGATGGTTCCCTCAGGGATCTAATAAAATAGTGGTGATCAAATATAGAGGTTTAGAAAGGTTCAAAGATAGAAACTGAAATGGAACTATTAAATCAAGAGGGTTTGAACAATGGCATGACCAACTTTGAATTTGAAAAGGAGCAAGAGCTCATGAAGATCCATCAGGAGCTCCTTGCCAGAGAGGAGATTTTTTGGAGATCTAAGTCACGAGAAACTTGGCTGGCTGAAGGCAATCTAAACACCAAGTTCTTTCACAACTCTGCAAAGCAAAGACACAGCCACAACCAAATCTATATGTTACATTCTAAAGATGGCATAGAGGTTTCAGATGAAGGGCTCATTCAAAAGGAAGCAGTTACTTACTTTCACAATCTACTGGCCTCCGTGGAAGCCTCTTCCGTATACAAACAATAATTCTGCTTGGACTTCATCCCAGAATTGATCACTAGGGAACAAAATGAATTTCTTCTGGGGCCCTTCACCAAGGAGGAGGTGAAGGCCATGGTCTTCCAAATGGCATCTGATAAATCTCCTGGACCAAATTTCTTCCAGGAATTTTGGGACCTTTTGGAAAATGACATTTGGAAGGCTGTTGAAGATTTGTGGAAATCTAGGAAGATGATTAAGGCTATCAATAACACTTTCATTACCCTAATTCCTAAAAAAGTAGAGTTCGCATCCCTGAAGGATTTTCAGACCATCTCCCCTTGCAACACCATCTATAAATTGGTATCGAAAGCAATGGCTAATAGGTTTAAAGGTATTCTCCCATGCATCATCTTTGAGGAGTAGAGCAGCTTTATGCTGGGTAGGAATATAATTGATAGCATTATCTCAGCTCATGAGACTTTACATTCCATTACTTTGTCAAATCAAAGTTGCATGACTTTGAAATTAGACATAAGCAAGGCTTATGATCGCGTTAATTGGAGATTTCTAATGAAGATTATGGAGAAATTTGGGTTTGACAAAAGCTGGATTGAATGGGCCTACTAGTGCATCTCTTTGGTTCGTTGCTCCATTTTAGTCAATGGTTCCCTGTGTGGGTTCTTTGAACCCATGCAGGGACTCAGGTAAGGTGACCCCCTATCACCTTTCCTCTATGTCATTATGGCAGAGGCCCTGGGTAGGAGCATCCAAAATTTGGCAAACTCTGGAAGATGGAAGGGTATTAAGATTGCAGACGACTTCCCCTTGGTCACTCACCAGTAGTTTGCAGATGACACACTTCTTTTCGCATCCTCTCAAACAAAATCGGCTGCAGAAATTTCCTCACTTCTACAACTTTATGAGGAAGCCTTGGGATAGGAAATTAATCATTAAAAGTCAAGTATCTTTTTCTTTAACATAGGTATGAGAGCACAAAATTAGATTTTGTCCATCCTCAAGTTTAGGAAGGTGGATATCCCAAGCAAGTGTCTCGGAGTTCCTCTGTTCAAAGGTACAATCCACACCTCTTTGTGGGATGATACCATCCTAAAATGTAGAACTAAGGCGTCCTCCTGACAAGGGAAATGGCTCTCATTTTTAGGCAAAATCCAGATGATTAAAGCAGTTCTCTCAACAATCCCTATCTATTAGATGAGCTGTAATCAGATGACCAAGTAAGCTTGTGCCTCGCTGGAGGTAGTCTTCAAGAAATTCCTCTAGGAAGGAGCCAATGATATAAAGAGGAATCCTCTTATTGGTTGGCAAGTGGCATGCAAAAGTAAAGGGGATGGAGGCGCGGAGTTTCAAAGCATGGAAAAATAAAATATAGCCTTGGGAGCTAAACTTATTTGGATAATGTTTAAAGACCCAACAGCAAGATGGTGTCAGATTCTAAGGAAAAAATACCTTGACTTAGATGATTCTCTATGTATCCTAATGACGCCCAATTCCCCAAGAGGTTTGCATATTTGGAATTTTTTTGCAACAGTGTAGATGGCTCATAATAGACCACATCTCTTGGTCTATCCACAATGGTTCCTGGACCAATTTCTGGGAAGACTCCTTGAAAGGACTACCTCCACTGGCAGAGCTCACAGGACTGAGGGATCACTAGAGAGATTTATCCTCAGCTCATGGTAGGAAAGCTTCTTGCTACATTAAAGACTCAAATTAGAACTAGGAGCTGATTGCATCTTTCCAATTGAGTGCTAAGGCAATGCAAGAACTAATAGAGGCCCTCAAAGTCAGAAGAATTATTCCCTTGGGAAAATAAGATGAAATCTTTTGGACAGGTTCAAAGTTGGGATATTACAAAGTTAAGATTGGTTTCACCAAGTAGAATCCATAGATGAAGAGTGATTGGCCTTCCGCTCTTTGCTGGAGCAAATGGACGCTTCCCAAAGTCGGTGCCTTTGCATGGACTACTATTCACAAATGGATCATGATAGGTGATAGACTCAAATCTTTAGGTATTGAAGGTCCTTTGGGGTGTGTTTTATGCGGTGGAGATGAAGAAACAATTGATCACCTTTTGCTTTCTTGCCCGATTGTGTTTAAATGTTGGGACTAGTTAAGGAAGAAATTAGGTTGGATCAGCACCCTCCTAGATAGAATTGAGGACCTCTTCAAAGGATGGACCAAAGGACAAAAATCTACCTGGCAAGGCTTGTGGTTGGCAAGCCCCTCTCTTCTGATTTGGCATATTTGGCGTGAAAGGAATAATAGGATTTTTTCAGACAAAGAGTCAAGTTTGGAATCTATGCTGAGGAAGCTCAAGGTAGGCATTAGTGAATTAGTTAATGTAAGGTTGGCTAGCTCTTCCGTGATACCATTTCTAGGTTGGGATGGGGAAATGATGAAAAGTTGGCTAGCCCTTGTGCTTCCACCCCAAAGCTTCCACCCTAAAGTGGCTGATGAAAGAAAGAGAGCAAGAGCCATCACAAAGTGGACTGTCCCATTGAAGGGGAGGCTAAAACTTAATTTTGACGAAGCAGCCAAAGGTAATCTAGGGCCATCAGGTGTGAGTGTCATCATAAGAAATGAGGATGGTAAATTGGTTGTGGCACTGTCCAAAAGGCTCCCTGAAGGGACTAACAATGTAGCTAAATTTGAAGCTCTGCTCCTTGGGCTCTGCCTTTGTAAGGACTTCAAACTCATGGATATTGACATCGAAGGGGACTCCCTCATCTATATTAATGCCATAGAGTCTAAGCAAATCTACAATTGAAAATTAAAATATATTGTAGATGCTATATAGGAGATCCTACCCAAGCTTGGAAATTTCACTCTCAGTCACATCTACCAGGAAGGCAATGTGGCGACAGACTTTCTGGTGAACTTGGCATGTGAACAAGAAGAGGATGCCATCATAGCAGAGTCATGTGAACCTTGGCCGAACCTCCCTCTGCGCTAGTCGTAGGTCATGATGGGTCACTGGATTGCTTCAGACAATTCTTTGATCACTCTTGGAACTCGTAGATTTGGGAAATCTCTGTGTGATAGTAAGGCAGTACCTCCTCTTTCCTCAATGTGGCCTCTAAAAAGTCTTCAAGTGTTACTTCGTTCCCTACACTACGATGGAGATGATCTATGTATGCATTTACCAGTGCAAGGAAGAAGAGACCTCTTCAGGGTCTGTCAAAGAAGGGGAAGGCAAAGGAGAGACCTAGGAGGATCAAGGTCCTCATGAGGAGTTGCCACAAGAGACAAAGCTCGAGAAAATTAACCATCTGTTTGTGGCCGACTCTGATCATATTGCGGAGGGCATCCTCAAGGTAATTGGAACTGCCAACATCTCGGAGGAGCACATCCACAATAGCTACCTTTATGAAGAGTTTCTGGCCACCTACGTCCTTGTTTCAGGAAGGAAAGCCCATGGGAAAATGTTTGCCAATGCCTATGTGAAGGAAGATTTGAGGGAGACTGCCATGGCCACGATCATGGCCTTTGACAAATGTCCTTCCCATGGTCTCGTTGGAGGAGTCTTCAACGTAGCTACGGTTAATATGAAAGCCGATACACCAACTGTCTCTGCAGAAGCTTTAGCTCTCTTCTGGCAAGGTATCAACCATAATAACATGGAAACCTTTGCCTTCTTCTTGTGCAGCTACGGTGATCTCTTATCTCCTACCCAAGTTGAGAGTGCCTCGGAGTTGGTAGAAGGTCTTAGAGTGCTGTGGCATAATTAGAAATATGGCTTACCCATCTAGTTTGTTTGTAATTTTGGCTCCAAGTGCTATGGTACAAGTCATTGTCTGGCTTAGTCTCTAGCTTGTATGTATTCCATGCTGCTTAGCACAAGCAAGTTTTTGATCTCTAGATATAATATAATGGGAGCTACCCCCTATGGTAGTACTTATTCAGCAAAGAAAAAAAAATGGTAGTTAGAGTGCCATTATAGTTTCATCCTGTCCACATAATTGTTATAGGGCTTACAGGTGTCCATAATTTTTCCATGTTTTTCACTGAGTATGAACATTATTTGGAATGGCATTAGGAATAGAGAAAGGCTAAGAATAGAGTAGAATAGAAGTGTTGGTAAGGAAAGTAAACAAGTAGCAAGTAGACAACGCTCTCGGGCAAATGGAGGCTGAGCTTCAGAAGGCATACAAACTCCCATTTGAGTGTTTGAAACCCCCTGCAAATGGTGGTGTTCAAGTGAAATATATTTTGCCCCTTTCTGGATCCACCAAATGTGGAGATCAAATCGGCCCCTTTCACATAAATGTTACTAGGACATTTTGGATATTTGTGCATACAGGATTTCTTTCGGTGCAAGTATACATGTTTTATTATATTTACGAGAAGACAAAGCACAAAGCACCTACTTTCTTGGGATTATTTTTGCAAGTATTTTAACAAAGCACCTACCTTCTTGGGATTATTTTTGGAAGTATTTTAACATTGGTTTTCACTTTATTAAAACTTTTTCCTATCTAACATGCTTTCTTATTCCATTTTTCCTATCATAATTGCTTCAGGGTTTTTAGTGTTTTCAATGTACTAATTCTTTTAAACTACTGTGCAAGAAAATTAGGTTTAATGATATGGCAGTCTTTATGTTTAATTTCAAATGAAAACAAAAAGTAAAATGAAATACATTTAATTTATAATAAATGAAGCTTAAAACATCCATACTCACCCGAGGCTTTAAAGATTGTTGTGTAGCTTATAAAACTGCTTGAAGCTTGAAGCTAATCCTTTACCAATAAATTGAAGCTTGAAGCTAATCCTATACTAATAAAAATGCAATCAAATCATGTACCAATAAAAATGCTATCCTATACCAAAAAGAAACTAAATCTTCAAACCCTGATTTATAGGCTCACCTTCAAATTTATAGATGGATGATTAATTAAAATAAATATCATTTGTTTAATTAAAATAAATTTTAATTAGAAGACTTAAATAATTTGTAAAGTTAGTACTAAAATATTTATAAAATTAATTGTGAATTGATTATATTTTCGAAATTAATTTTGTTTTAATAATAATAGAATAAAAATTACTAAAAACTTCTTAGAAGTTAATAATTATATGCCATGGCCATTAATTAAAATGGTTTGAAATATCAATGGCCATTAACTAAAATGGCTTGAAAAATCACGTTTCGATGGTAGTAAATTTTTTTATTTTTTATTTTTTATAAAAAGCCAATCATTTAAAACATTTCTCTTACAGTAGGATTTCGTTCAAAATGTATTATCTCATACATTTTAATGTTTGATAGAAATTGAGCCTTATTGGTTGATTGACCTTGCCAATGTAGCTAAAACTAGCATATTTATATTAAATATAATATATCTAAAGTACGCTGAGAGATATCCTTCCTTCTTGAGGCGCCTCAAGAAGGAAGGATATCTCTCAGCGTAGTTTAGATATATTATATTTAATATAAATATGCTAGTAGCATCTGGAACAGCAAGTTTAATTCTAACTATATTATATATCTTAAAAATTATTATAATTATATAATATAATATTATAATATATTATCATAATATTTTATTTAATAATTATATTATTATATATAATTTTATAATATAGTTTAGATATATTATTATAATTTATTAAATAATTATATATTATTTTGTAGGGTTGGAATGAAGGTTAGAGTTAGAATTATGGTTTTTTAGGGATTAGTTTAGGATTAAGCTTATAAATCAATGCTAAGTGTAATCTTAGGATTATGGTTAGAATTAGAATTAGGGTTAAATTGAGGTTATGATTACAATTATGGTTTGGACTAGGGTTAGAACCAAGGTTAGATTAGAATTAGGGTTTTGTTTAGGGATATAGTAAGGGTCAAGGTTGTAAAATAGGTTTAGATTTAGGGTTTTAATCATGTTTTAAATTATGGTTATGGTAAGTATTAGAATTAGGGTTAAGGTTATGTTTAGGAATATAGTTATGATGTTGGGATATTTATATTTAGATAAATATGTGCTAAGTGTATTTTTAGGATCATGGTTTAATTAGGGTTAGGGTTAGATTAGGTTTATTTTATTTAATTAGGGTTACAATAAGGTTTTAATCTAATTAAGGTTATGGTTATGTTTATAAATCTTGTTAAATCTAATGTTTTATTCATGTACCAAATTATGGTTAGGGTTCCATGTACGGTTAGGGTTTGAATGAAGGTCATATTTAGAATTAGGGTTTTGTTTAGGGATTGGGTTAGGATTAGGCTTATAAATGGAGTTAGCTATAGGGTTAGGCTTCTAAATCAATGATAAGTGTAATCTTATGGTTATGGTTAGAATAGGGTAGATATAGAGTTAGTTTTAGGTTAAGGGTTATGATTATAAATAAGGTTTTGGTTACTGCTAGAACTAATGTTAGATTAGAATTAGGGTTTTATTTAGGGATATAGTTAGGTTGAGGGTTATAAATAGGGTTAGATTTATAATTAGGGTTAGATTGATTGTTATTATTGTAATTAAGGTTTGGGTTAGAATTAGGGTTATGGGGTTTGAATAATAATTATAATCCTGAACGTAATTGTAACCCTAAATGTAATTGTAATCCTGATCATAATTGTAATCCAAACCCTAATTCTACCCATAGGTCTCCTTAATCCTAATTCTTTAAATAAACCAAACCCTAATACTAACCCTGATTCTAAGTCTAACCCTAATTATATTTCTAATCCTAACATAAAGCTTGACCCTAATTCTAACCCTAACCATAAAACTGATTGTAAAACCCTAATTCTAACTACAATCCCAACCCTAACCCTATTTATAACCCTAATGATAACCCTAACCCTAACCCTAACCCTAACTGCAACCTTAATTCTAATTGTAACCCTAAATCTCACCCTAACCCTAACCCTTATTATAACCCTATCCCTACTTTTGATTCTAATTCTGATTCTAATTGTCACCCTTTTTCAAACTGTAACCCTAATTTTAATTGTAATTCTAACCATAAATCTAACCTAACCCTAACTCTAACCCTAACCCTAACAGGTTTTATTATAACTCTAAACATAGCTCTAATTTTAAGCCTAAGTTTGATCCTAATTAAAACCCTATCCCAAACCTTAATACTAAACTTAACCCTTATTATAACCCTAACCTTAACTTTAATTCTAACATTAACCCTAATTATAGTCGTAATCTGAATTCTAACCCTAACCCTTATCTCAATCCTAATTATAATCCTAACCCTAACCCTAACCCTAATCCCAATTTTAAACCCAACCCTAACCTTAACTCTAACCCTAAGCCTGACTATAGTTCAAAACCTAACCCTAACCTTAATATTAACCTTAACCCTAATTCAACTCTAACCCTAACTCTAATTTGAACCCTAATTCAAATAGTAACCTAGTTTAATTCTAACCCTAATTCTAATAGGAACCTTAACCCTAACTCTAATCCTAACCCTAACCTTAATTCTAATCATAACCCTAATTCTACCCTAACTATAACCCTAATTTTAAATCTAACAATAACCATAATTCTGACCCTTACCTTAATCCTAATTCTAATTATGATTTTAACCCTAACTCTAACTCAAATTCTAAACCTAACTCTAGCCCTAACCCTAACTGTTAATCTAATGCTTACCCTAACTCTAATTCTTACCTTAATTCTAATATCAACCCACCTCAATTCTAACCCTAATCTTAACTCTAACCCTAACCCTAATTCTAATTTGAATCATAACGCTGATTCTACCCTAACTATAACCCTAATTTTAAATCTAACAATAACCCTAATTCTTACCCTAACCCTTATTCTAACCCTAAACATAGTTCTAATTTTTAACCCTAACCCTAACTCTAACCCTACACCTGATTCAAATCCTAACTCTAACCTTAATACTAATCTTAACCCTAATTAAACTCTAAGCCTAACTCTAATTTGAACCCTAATCCTAATTGTAACTCTAATTCTTACCCTAATTCTAATAGTAACCCACATAATTCTAAACCTAATTCTAATAGGAACCCTAATCCTAACCCTAACCCTAATTCTAATAATAACATTGATTCTAACCGTAATCACTATTAGAATTAGTTGAAATGTAATTTGAACCCTAAACCTAATTGTAACTCTAATTCTTACCCTAATTCTAATAGTAACCCACCTTAATTCTAAACCTAATTCTAATAGGAACCCTAATCCTAACTCTAACCCTAACCCTAATTCTAATCATAATGTTGATTCTAACCCTAACCCTAACCCTAATTCTAATCATAACCCTAACCCTAATCGTAATTCTAACCTTAATTAGAATTATGGTTAGGGTTAGGATTGGGTCATTTCAAATGCGTACTTATCTTTATTCCATTATTATATCTTTTATTTTAGAGTTTTGTGCCTTGTTGAGATCTATTATATGTAATATACCACTAATTCTAATCCTAGCACTATTCTAATAAGCTTCTAGTTTAAATATTTCCATAATTCGTAATGTATTTTATATTGTGTTGTGTGAATTTTTCACAATACAATTGAATTGCATACCAAAACTCCATTTTTTAACACTTATTTTAATAAGTGTTGTTTTCTCATTTATTAATCTTTTCTAACTAAAATTGTGTTCACTTTAAAAATATTGACCCTAATATATTTTTAATATTAAGTTAATATTAAAACTTGAAGCTTAATATATTTTTAATTGAATAATCAATCCTTTAATAAATAATAGAAATATTAATAGGAGTTGTTTTCTCATTTATTAATCTTTTCTAACTAAAATTGTGTTCACTTTAAAAATATTAACCCTAAGTTAATATTAAAACTTAAACCTTAATATGTTTTTAATGGAATAATTATTTTAATGGAATAATAAACCCTAGTGAATTTTTAATATTAAATTAATATTAAAATCTACATTTGGCATGTCTAAAGACCATTTTAAATTTAATTATCATATTTAAATAAATCTAAATATATCATTTAGAACTCTAATTATAAATTTGAAAATAGCCTTTAAACAATTAAGTAATAGACATTTTTAAATTTAATCATAAATATCTCAACTAATTATAATTTCAAAAGGGTTAAAAGGAAACATTTGAAAAAAACCTCACACATTATGTTAACTCACAAAAATAAAATAAAATTTAAACTTACTATTTAAATAAAATTAATCAATAAAATAAAATAAAAACACCTCACATAATAATTTTTAATAATACTAATTTAATGATTACACTTCATAAATTTAATAAGCATGACTATAATTTTTAAACAAATAATAAAACATTTCCTTGCTAAAGCAAGTTGGCTGCAAATTAGGAACATATCATGTAGTGACTTAAGCAATAATTATTTTTTTCTATTTTTGAAACTTTCAATTGTTTAAGTCATATAAGACATTTCATTCACAACAAAACATTCATTTATTTTTTGTGTTCAAATAAGTTGGTGGAACTCCATAGCCATGAATTATTATTATTTTTATTTGATTCTATTTGCTTTGTAGTCTTATTTTATTTTCCTCTGCATTCTTTTCAAATCCTAACTATTTATTTTGGTCTAAGCTCAGGTTTTTTGATTTGAAGAGTTGCATGTTGTAGGAAGTAAGCTCTCAAATTATTCTACGTGAAAATAAAAAACATGTTGTTTATAAAAATAAATAAAATACTATATAATACCTTTGAGCTAATAAAAAAAATAAATTATAAACTTAGTAAATTTAGAAGCTTGAGTAATTTTAGTAACTTTTGAAATCTTAGTAACTTTCAGTAATTTTAATAACTTTAAAAATCTTGTTCATTTGTTTATTTTATTTGCCTGTGCTTTATATTGTATATAATTGGTTTATTAAATATTTTTTAATTCTTAATAAAATATGAGTTGAGGCATACCAATAAACAATAATGATTAAATAAATAAATTGTTTGATCATTTTGTGATTTATTATTAAAGTGAAAAATCAACAAAATAGACTTTAATTAAAATTTTAAAATGGAAGGTTTCTTACTTTTGAAGATTCAAAAATTTCTATTATTTGCAAACATTCATAATAATATTCAATTTTAATATTTTATTTACCCAATTCCTAGCTAGTAATCATAATGATTTTGGTTGCAAAACAAGGTGTGCACATGTATGGAGTATAGTTATACAATTCCAAATAATATGCATTATTAGTTTGGGTAAAACAAAAAATATATTCTCTTGATTGCATCTCTTAAAATGTATGCCTACATTATATATAGAGGTTAGAGGAGCAAATATATTTTAGTCCAAAATATTTAAAAATTAATGACTATATGATTTTTGTTGTGCAATATTTTGCACCCCATTTTCAAACTTTTGATATTTGTGAATCAGTTTCAGTTAAGATTCATTGAGGTTTCTGAGCTAAGGATACATAATGCTGTCTGGATAGATTCAAATAAATGATGCATAAGTTCTGGTAAAAGGCCTAACATTTACATATAGCAAGACATTATAATACAGGCACTACTATGCATAATGTTCTAAGTTCCAAGTGAGTCTATATTTGGCCTGTGTCATGACAATATTGGTTTAGACATGTGATGTAAGCGTCAAATGGTTGAAAGTCACTTCAAGCGCAGTTTCAAAGGCACAACAAATAAGAAGGGGTGAGCATTGTGTAAGTATGGTGCAGGGTTATGTTGAAGTGGCCAATATACATAAAAGATTCATGCACGGCTATACATAGTATCAGCATAGCATCAGAGTCAGCCATTAGTTGAAATGATAAGTGGCTAGTATTAAAGAGGAATAGCTCTGGGCACGTTAAATCACCCACTAGCAAAGAAGAATAATTGGCTTTTTAATGTTGTAGTACCATTTAGTAATGAAACACTATTAGCAAACGCAACTCATAGAGGATGGTTCAGCCTTAGGAACAAAGCACAAAGTATGGAATGTATCGGCCTTTGAGTTTCTAGGCTATCATATTAAACAACATAATTGGATTTGCAAATGAAGGTGTTTCCTATATCAGTAACAAGGCGTGTACTCTGTTCATGTCATGGCGGCCATTTTTTTTTAAGGAAAGCGACGCTCGTACTAAATCAAGAGATGTGGCACTACATATAGCATCGAATGGAAGCCGCAGCTCAGTCAAGTAGAATCAGCCTTTTCATATATAAGACATAGCATATCCAATGTAAAAGCCATCAATAAAATAGGGAGCGGCCTTTTTCAACTAAAAATATCTAGAAATTATATTACAAGATTCTGCGCTCATTTACAATAGAATGTTGATGATTTTTTTCAAGATATCTTAGCATTAAAAGAATATGTTGCTACTATCCATCATAATGTCCATAGGATAGGCAACATTGTTATTGACAATAAAACTAAGATAAAGGATTCTGCAAATTCCTTGAAGCAACTCCATACTAACTCAGATCAAGTCTTACCTAACTTACATAAAAATGATAGTGATTTGTCTACACTGGTTCACCTTGTACAGCCTTTAGCGACTCAGGTAGAATCTGTAAATAATACTGTCAATTTAAGGTGTGATAAAGTCGATGATTCTTTACATGATTTAACTCAATCTTTAGACTGGTTAGTAAAGTATGAACAAAAACCAGTCTCACATGCTATAGTTGTTCCACAACCTCTCCAATTAAAAGAAAAGAGAGCAAAAAAGACCTCAGATTCAGTTCTCATGATGGAAACAACTTGTCCAGTTACTCCATGGTATTTAGACATTGATTAGTTAGAAGATCCTTACCATTTGATCAATAAATGGGTAAACACCTTTATTATCATACCACCTTTATCAGGTACTCCACAAGAAAACATAGCAAAAATGGCTGTTACTTATTTTTGGGTATCTTAGCTGATTGGTGGAACGGTCTTTCTGATCATGAAAAAGAAACTAGAGTTTTCAGAAATATTTCCATTAAAACTGACACCGCTACTGGCCAACAACACCAATAGCAGCTCCCTGCTATGAATTGTTTATTAGAATGGCTAACTGATGAATTCTGTCCTGAATCTGTCTATAGAAAAGAGAGATTGAGGAAAGATATTCTGTGTATGAAATGTTGTGATTTAAAGGATTTCAAAAATTACTCCACCCATTTCTGATAGTTGATCTATCAACTGAAAGATCCAAATAAAATTGAATTTGCTAAAAG
The DNA here is from genome assembly GCA_027924645.1 of Cunninghamia lanceolata. Taxonomy (NCBI): domain Eukaryota; kingdom Viridiplantae; phylum Streptophyta; class Pinopsida; order Cupressales; family Cupressaceae; genus Cunninghamia; species Cunninghamia lanceolata. Next base: position 15,793,385 of record BSBN01001048.1, read on the forward strand.
AAAATATCTGGAAGGTCTCCCTTATAACATATCTGATCGTGTTATCAAATATCTGGAAACTTGAGGAATCTCTCTTGAAAGCTCTCCCATTATTGATCTTATTCAGTATGCAAAGGACCAGATTCTCTAGTTTATAGAAGACTGCAAATATCAACAGAAATTTACCAAACAAGAAGCCAAAAGGATTGCTCCTTCTTTTATTGACACCTATGGCTGTAATCCTTTTAAAAAATCTCAGCACAAAGCCTGCAAGAAGTACAAAAAGTGCCAGCTCAATTTCCATAAGTGTTCCTTTCCCAAAAAGCACTCTTATGCTCCCAAGCATAAATATATGTGCAAGCGCTCACAGCCACGCCCCTAGAGTAACCAAATCATCTGCTATATTTGTAACAAACCTAGTCATAAAGCCCCTGACTGTCATTGCAAAAATAAAGCTGTTAAGGATGTTTATGCTGACCCTGCCGTAACCACGTGGTGGGATGTGATTGATGAAGAAGAAGATCTCTATCTGCTAGACAACATCTATGAACATGTCATAGATGAAAATGAATATGAAGATGAAGATGCAGATGCTCTTGAAGATCTCGCAGACACACTCATAGAAGTAGAACAACAATTAGAAGAATCTAATTATGAAGAACCAACATTTATGATGAATCAAACATGGAGAAATAAAGGAAGAGGAAGAGGAAGGAACTCTTTCCATCAAGACTTCTACCGGCCAGATCTACAGCAGCCAGCTTTTGTCCAAGAACAAACTAGATATCCTCCTATAGTCAACACTCATATGCCCTCCCAGGTTTTCACTGATCAGGTACAAGTCTTTTCAACTGATTTTCCTATTATTACTACTAAAAGAAAGGATAGGAAATATAGCAGGAAACAACCCAAAGAGTATTCTATTACAAAAGCCTTAGCTGATTTCTCTTTCCAACAACAAATTGTCTATCCTCCACATGCCTGCCAGCCATGTTCCACACCTGTCTACCTCTATGATGAAAATATTTCGTCATCCTCAAAATATCCATTCCAAGATCATTCTGAGTTCCAAGAACAAATTCAAGAATTATATGAAGAAGAATCTAAACCAGAATTACCCATGCCAATGGCTGATCCTAGCAAAGTAAAACTAGTGATGTCTGTTCTTCCCAATCCAAAGCCACAGCTGGAACCCTCATACTTAGTACACCTGCTGTCATTTTGCAAAGAACCCATATTAAGAAACTGGGAGCAATTGACCCTAAAAACTGCATATACTGCATGTGATGTACAAGGAAACAAATTCATTTGTGATAAATATAGCCATCAACATGCTTTGCAAGTTGAAGGCAGGCAGTTCAAATGTGATTTTTTTGCTATGAAAGAAATGCCAGTAGATGTCTTGCTAGGAGGTAATTTCATTGATAGATATACTCCTTATGGATGCACAAAGAAAAGCATTATGTTCACACTTAATGGAGAAAAGATTAGTACATCTTGACTAATCTATGCATCTGAGAAATATCCAACTATCCACAGGATCCAGACTATTGTGCCATTGCCAGAACTAAAAGCAACACTTATTGAAGTAGTCTGTTCAGAAGATCCACAAAAACTTTGGGAAAAAGAAATCCCTGAGATGGAGATTAGATTACAGCATGGTGGAAAGATCAAGACAGGAAAAAGGATACCTATCCCTGCTCATGACTATCCAGACATGGCCCAAGCTATAGAAGAGCTCAAAAAAGGGAAGTACATCAAACACTCTCAGTCTGAATACAATTGTTATGCTTTCATGGTATGTAATGAAGCTGTGAAAAGAAGGCAAAAGAAAAGGATGGTCATTAATTATTGGCCTTTAAATGCTATCACTTTTCCATTTCCTTACCCCATTCCTGATAAATCATATTTGCTTGAAAAAGTTGCTAATTCAAAAATATTCTCTCAATTTGATTGTAAATCAGGATTCTACCAGATACGAGTCAAGGAAGATGGCCAGTATAAAACTACCTTTAGTTGCCCTTTTGGTCATTATGAATGGAGAGTCATGCCTTTTGGCCTGATGAATGCACCTGCATATTTTCAACAAAGGATGAACAAAATCTTCAGTGGCTGTGAAGATTTTCTTTGTGTTTATATTGATGACATTTTGATCTTTACCAAAATCTTTGATGAGCATAGATCTCATCTTGAAACTTTTTATAGATTAGTTTTAAATTTTGGGATTGTTCTGTCCCTGTCAAAAATTCAATGGTGAACAGACTCTTGTAAGTTTTTAGGAATGATTGTTAAAGGCAGACAACTTGAGGTTCAACCTCATATCAAGTCTAAGATCCTTGAATTTCAGCCTCTTCTAAATACCAAGGAGCCACAAGGATTCTTAGGAATTTTAAATTATGTAAATAATTTTTAGCCTGGTGCAAGTTTCAACCGAGAACCCTTGCAGCAACTTCTGACGAAGAAGGAACCTCAATGGTCTCAAGTCCATATTGATGCTGTCAAAATTATTCAACAAGAGGATCATGGTAGAAAGGATGGTAGGGGCAAATATCTCTGATCACAAGAATACCTGAACCTCTACAATTATGAAGCTCAGCATATTTCTAATAAAGATAATGTTGTAGCAGATGCCCTTAGTAGACCTCCTTTACCTGGAGTTTACATGCAAAATCCTGGTTCTTCTTCTAGCATTCCAGGATTCATCAAAGGTAAAAAATATGATGCTCTATTCTGCCAAATGAACAGAATAGTGCAAAGAAATATCCTTACAAAAGGACTTAATAATCATTATGCTAAAAATGCTATCTCTACTGCTAAAACATTAGAACACACTGGATGCATCTTAGCTCCTGATCTTTATTCTGAGATGCATCCAGTGTGTTCTAATGTTTCGGCAGTAGAGATAGCATTTTCAGCATAATGATCATTAAGTCCTTTTGTAAGGATATTTCTCTGCACTATTCTAATCATTTGGCAGAACACAGCATCATATGTTTTACCTTTGATGAATCTTGGAATGCTAGAAGAAGAACCAAGATTTTGCATGTAAACTCCAGGTAAAGGAGGTCTACTCAGGGCATCTACTACAACATTATCTTTATCAGAAATATGCTGAGCTTCATAATTGTAGATGTTCAGGTATTCTTGCCATCGGAGATATTTGCCCCTACCATCCTTTCTGCCATGATCCTCTTGTTGAATAATTTTGACAACATCAGTATGGACTTGAGACCATTGAGGTTTCTTCTTTGTCAAAAGTTGCTGCAAGGGTTCTCGGTCGAAACCTGCACCAGGATAAAAATTATTTACATAATTTAAAATTCCTAAGAATCCTTGCAGCTCCTTAGTATTTAGAGGAGGCCGAAATTCAAAGATCTTAGACTTGATATGAGGCTGAACCTCAAGTTGTCCGCCTTTAACAATCATTCCTAAAAACTTACAAGATTCTGTGCACAATTGAATATTTGACAGGGACAAAACAATCCCAGAATTTAAAACTAATCTATAAAAAGTTTCAAGATGAGATCTATGCTCATCAAAGTTTTTGCTAAAGATCAAAATGTCATCAATATAAACACAAAGAAAATCTTCACAACCACTGAAGATTTTGTCCATCCATTTTTGAAAATATGTAGGCACATTCATTAGGCTAAAAGGCATGACTCTCTATTCATAATGACCAAAAGGGCAGATGAAGGTAGTTTTATACTGGTCATCCTCCTTGACTCGCATCTGGTAGAATCCTGCTTTACAATCAAATTGAGAGAATATTTTTGAATTAGTAACTTTTTCAAGAAAATATGATTTATTAGGAATGGGGTAAGGAAATGGAAGAGTGATAGCATTTAAAGGCCTATAATTAATGACCATCCTTTTCTTTTGCCTTCTTTTATCATCTTCATTACATACCATGAAAGTATAACAATTATATTTAGACTGAGAGTGTTTGATGTACTTCACTTTTTTGAGCTCTTCTATAGCTTGGGCCATTTCTAGGTAGTCATGAGCAGGGATAGGTATCCTTTTTCCTATCTTGATCTTTCCTCCATGCTGTAATCTAATCTACATCTCAGGCATTTCTTTTTCTAAAAAGTTTTGTGGATCTTCTGAACATACTACTTCAATAAGTGCTGCTTTTATTTTTGGCAATGGCTCAATAGTCTGGATCCTGTGGATAGCTGGATATTTCTCAGATGCATAGATTAGTCAAAGAGTACTAATCTTTTCTCCATTAAGTGTGAACATAATGCTTTTCTTTGTGCATCCATAAGGAGTATATCTATCAACGAAATTACCTCCTAGCAAGACATCTACTGGCATTTGTTACATAGCAAAGAAATCACATTTGAACTGCCTGCCTTCAACTTGCAGAGCATGTTGATGGCTATATTTATCACAAATGAATTTGTTTCCTTGTACATCACAGGTATTATATGCAGTTTTCTGGGTCAATTGCTCCCAGTTTCTTAATATGGGTTCTTTACAAAATGATAGAGATGTACCAGTATCTACTTGAGCATCATATTGTTTTCCATTGATTGTAATAGTAATATATTGGGAAAACTTGCCAGTAAGTAGGTGTACTAAGTATGAGGGTTCCAGCTGTGGCTTTGGATTGAGCAGAACAGACATCACTAGTTTTACATTGCTAGGATCAGCCATTGGTGTGGGTAATTCTGGTTCAGATTCTTCTTCATACAATTCTTGAATTTGTTCTTGGAACTCAGAATGATCTTGGAATGGATATTTTGAGGATGATGGAATATTTTCATCATAGAGGTAGACAGGTGTGGAACATGGCTGGTAGGCTTGTGGAGGATAGACAGTTTGTTGTTGGAAAGAGAAATCAGCTAAGGCTTTTGCAATAGAATCCTCTTTGGGTTGTTTCCTGCTATATTTCCTATCCTTTCTTTCAGCAGTAATAATAGGAAAATCAGTCGAAAAGACTTGTACCTGATCAAGGAAAACCTGGCAGGGCATATGAGTGCTGACTATAGGAGGTCTGAATATAGGATATCTAGTTTGTTCTTGGGCAAAAGCTGGCTTCTATAGATCTGGCTGGTAGAAGTCTTGATGGAAAGAGTTCCTTCCTCTTCCTCTTCCTCTTCCTTTATTTCTCCATGTTTGATTCATCATAACTATTGGTTCTTCATAAGTAGATTATTCTAATTGCTGTTGTACTGCTATGAGTGTGTCTGCAAGATCTTCAAGAGCATTTGCATCTTCTTCATCATATTCATATTCATCTATGACAGGCTCATATATGTTGTCTTGTAGATAGAGATCTTCTTCTTCATCAATCACATCCCACCACGCGGCTGTGGCAGGGTCAGCATAAACAGCCTTAACAGCTTTATTTTTGCAATGACAGTTAGGAGCTTTATGACAAGTTTTGTTACAAATATAGAAGATGATCTGGGTGCTCTGGGGGCGTGGCTGTGAGTGCTTGCGCGTATATTTATGCTTGGGAGTATAAGAGTGCTTATTGGGAAAGGAGCACTTATGGAAATTGAACTAGTGCTTTTTGTACTTCTTGTGGGCTTTGCACTAAGCTTTTGTAAAAGGATTACAGCCATAGGTGTCAATAAAAGAAGGAGCAATCCTTTGGGCTTCTTGTTTGGTAAATTTCTACTAATATTTGTAGTCTTCTATAAACTGGAGAATCTGGTCCTTTTCATACTGAATAAGATCAGTAATGGGAGAGCTTTCAAGAGAGATTTCTTAGATTTCTAGATATCTGATAACACGATCAGATATGTTATAAGGGAGACCTTCCAGTTATTCGCTTTTAGCAAATTCAATTTTCTTTGGATCTTTCAGTTGATAGATCAACTGTCAGAAATGGGTGGAGTAATTTTTGAAATCCTTTAAATCACAACATTTCATAGATAGAATATCCTTCATCAATCTCTCTTTTCTATAGACAGATTCAAGATAGAATTCATCAGTTAGCCATTCTAATAAACAATTCATAGTAGGGAGCTGCTATTGGTGTTGTTGGCCAGTAGCGGTGTTAATTGTAATGACAATATTTCTGAAAACTCTGGTTTCTTTTTCATGATCAGAAATACCATTCCACCAATCAGCTAAGATACCCCAAAAGTAAGTAACAGCCATTTTTGATATGTTTTCTTGTGGAGTACCTGATAAAGATGCTATGATAATAAAGGTGTTTACCCATTTATTGATCAAATGGTAAGGATCTTCTAACTAATCAATGGGCAAGTTGTTTGCATCATGAGAATTGAATCTGAGGTCTTTTTTGCTCTCTTTTCTTTTGATTGGAGAGGTTGTGGAACAACTATAGCATGTGAGACTAGTTTTTGTTCATGGTTTATTAACCAGTCTAAAGATTGGGCTAAATCATGTAAAGAATCATCGACTTTATCACACCTTAAATTGATAGTATTATTTAAAGATTTTACCTGAGTCCCTAAAGACTGTACAAGGTGAACCAGTGTAGACAAATCACTATCATTTTTATGTAAGTTAGATAAGACTTGAAATGACTTAGTATGGAGTTGCTTGAAGGAATTTTCAGAATCCTTTATCTTAGTATTATTTTCCATAACAATGTTGCCTATCCTATGGACATTATGATGGATAGTAGCGATAGATTCTTTTAATGCTAAGATATCTTGACAAAAATCATCAACATTCTATTGTAAATGAGCACAGAACCTTGTAATATAATTTCTTTGTTTAAATTCTAAAGAGGCTCTTTCTCTTCAGAAGTTCTAGGCTGAAATGCATACTGGAACATACTCATATTCCCTTTAGGAGACTTATAATTTCCTTTTAATAGGGGCCATCTCCCATTGGTATAATATGCAATTTCTTGTTCCTTATACCATTCTAAAATTTCTAGTCTTGTCAGTGTATGAACTATATTGCAAAAGGGATGATCAATATTTATAGTTTTACCCTTCTCCTTTTGCCTACCACACCTAGAATCAACCTGTACTAGTTCTGGGCCAGTATTTAAAGACTCATCTTCTACCGCAACATAGAGTTGAGCTTTCTTCTTTGAAAAACTGTTGAATAAAGTTCTGGGTGTAGAAAAAGAATCTTCAAATGGATTATTATAGCTCCTAGAGGAAAGACTTCTAGGAATAATATTAATCTAGTTTTGTTGTATCTTGTGCACAGGGTGAGTGGCTTCTAACAATCTGGGTGCGACATGTTGCATCCAGTCAAGTTTCCAGCCTACAGGGATCTCAATAGTATTGATATGCCCTTTTTGGAGTTGAACTTCTCCATGAAGGGTTTTTGCATATGGTAGGTTTTCCAGTATATCTTGATTATTTGTATTCGTCATGGAATACAAGACTTGGACTTGGACTGAAGCATATTTAAATTTCCCAAACATATTTAAACCATACAGTGAACTAAACACTCCCCAGCAATTTAAAGAGCCCTTTTTAACCTCTTGACAACCTTTATCCCTTGTTGCAACAGTAAGATTAGGATAATAGGTGAAATAGACTGAATTTTTGGTAAGCCGGGACAGGCTAGATAGCTGACAAGCATGAGAATAGTCAACTTGATGACAGTCACATAAAGTAAGATATGAGACAGGTTTAATATTATCAGGGACACAGGAACCTATAAGGACCCTAATAGCACCAAAATATACAAAATTCACATCTTTATGACTTCTAATATAATCAATTTCTTCAACAGGAAGAACAAACAACATCTTTGTTTGAAAAGTTTGCAAGGGATCATATTCAAGAGTTAACTCCACATTTTTCATTCCAGGAATGACAAAAGGTTTGAAAGTAGACTTGAATATAATATTCTTAAGCAAACTAGGCTTTAAAACACTCTTCTTGTATACAGAATCGACTGTAAGAAGAGGAGGTCTATAATTACTTACTTGCCTTTCTATAACATCTTCAGATGTGTCTATATCAGGAACTTCTTCCACTATCATATCACCTTCCGTTGGATTTACAAGAGGAAGCTCAAACACTCCTTCAACGAGTGCCTCATTCACCCTTTCGATTCCAGTATGAGGATGAGAAAATCCTTGAAATTCTGCCATGTCTTTTAAGAAAGAGAAGCTTGGAATATCTAAGAGAACTTACAGGGGTTTTATAGGAGAGATAATAGTACCCTTAACCAACCAAAGACATAAATGGGTATAAAACTCAAATCCCAACAATGAAGTGAAACCCTACAGAGATAAACTCTTCTCTTCTTAGATAACTTCTCCAATTCTTTACTAGAAATTAGATAGACAACAAATTTCTTTCCTCAAAGAATTGTCAGAGGCTCTAATACCACAAATATATAGCAAAACAGCGACGGAGGCTGACGACCAAATGATTACGACTTCTGATATTACTTAATTACAATGACTTACAAAATCACAACTTATATGCAAGATATTTCTGATATCCCATATCACACTAAGCACAAAGATATAGCATACTCAATCTTTGCAAAAATATGACCCAAACTTAGACTCAGACTCTAGACTTCTTCTAATACTTGCTAGAAAACCCGATGCCCACAATGCTTCCGCAAAGGCTGATTTATAGAAAATTCTTGACCGGGATAGGAGGTGAAAGAGAATCTAACCGACAATACCAGGTGAATCAGTTAACCAAAAAGAGGTTTATCATGCCAAGATGGCTGACAGTGACTGTCCTTTACAACTTTCAATTTGTTGGAGAATCTTATTGTCCTATTCCATCTCTGATATGATAGTGAATCCCATTCTAGCTCCCATGTGAACTAGAACTGTTGGATGGTGATGGATGAGAAGGCTTGTCAAATCCATACTTATATATTTCATGCCATCCAACTAGTTTCCATCTAGCATGAATTTGAAACCTTTGTCTTATATTCCAATCCTGTTGGTCGTTGTCAAAATGCATAGTGGGAGAAAAATATGATTCCCATCTTAATCTCATATTCAACCTGTTATGAAATAGGAGCAGAACATGTAATGGACCAGGTGAAAAATGGCTTTCTGATAAGGTTAAGTAGTAGATGATACATATGGTTAGAATTTATGTGGAGTATCTCAAACTGACCATATCCTTCTTCATAAAGATTAGGAGTTGAGATGCATCCAATGTGTTCTAATGTTTCAGCAGCAAAGATAGTATTTTCAGCATAATGATTATTAAGTCCTTTTGTAAGGATATTTCTCTACACTATTCTATTCATTTGGTGGAACGGAGCATCATATGTTTTATCTTTGATGAATTCTAGAGTGCTAGAAGAAGAACTAGGATTTTAGATGTAAACTCGAGGTAAAGGAGGTCTACTAAGGGCATCTACTACAACATTGTATTTACCAGAAATATGCTGAGCTTCATAATTGTAGAGGTTCATGTATTCTTGCCAGTGGAGATATTTGCCCCTACCATCCTTTTTGCCATGTTCCTTTTCCTTTTCATAATTGTAGAGGTTCATGTATCCTTTTTCTTTAAATTCTTAATCACACTATAAATTTCCTTATTAGAGGAAATCCATTTCTTAACATCTGTAGGGAATGTGCCACTAGCATATTCTGCAAGTAGTTCAACTCCATTTTTTACAAAGCATAAGTTTCCACCCCAAGCATAATTCGAAGCATCTGTATACAAGATAAAATTATTAGTAGTGGGAACATTAAGAACTGGTAGATTCTGTACCTTTTGTTGAATAATTTTGAGAGCATCAGTATGGACTTGAGACCATTGAGGTTTCTTCTTCGTGAGAAGTTGCTGCAAGGGTTCTCAGTCGAAATCTGCACCACGATAAAATTTACTTACATGATTTAAAATTCCTAAGAATCCTTGCAGCTCCTTAGTATTTAGAGGAGGCTGAAATTCAAGGATCTTAGACTTGATATGAGGCTGAACCTCAAGTTGTCCACCTTTAACAATCATTCCTAAAAACTTACAAGAGTCTGTGCACCATTGAATTTTTGACAGGGACAGAACAATCCCATAATTTAAAACTAATCTATAAAATGTTTCAAGATGAGATCTATGCTCATCAAACTTTTTGCTAAAGAGAAAAATGTCATCAATATAAACACAAAGAAACTCTTCACAGCCACTAAAGATTTTGTCCATCCTTTCTTGAAAATATGCAGGCGCATTCATCAGGCCAAAAGGCATGACTCTCCATTCATAATGACCAAAAGGGCAGCTAAAGGTAGTTTTATACTAGTCATCTTCCTTGACTTGTATGTGGTAGAATCCTGATTTACAATCAAATTAAGAGAATATTTTTGAATTAGCAACTTTTTCAAGCAAATATGATTTATCAGAAATGGGGTAAGGAAATGGAAGAGTGATAGCATTTAAAGGCCTATAATTAATGACTATCCTTTTCTTTTGCCTTCTTTTCTCAGCTTCTTTACATACCATGAAAGCATAACAATTATATTCAGATTGAGAGTGTTTGATGTACTTCCCTTTTTTAAGATCTTCTATAGCTTGGGCCATGTTTGGGTAGTCATGAGCAGGGATAGGTATCCTTTTTCCTATCTTGAGCTTTCCTCCATGCTATAATCTAATGTCCATCTCAGACATTTCTTTTTCCCAAAATTTTTGTGGATCTTCTTAACAGACTGCTTCAATAAGTGCTGCTTTTAGTTCTGGCAATGGCTCAATAGTCTGGATCTTGTGGATAGCTGGATATTTCTCAGATGCATAGATTAGTCGAGGAGTTCTAATCTTTTATCCATTAAGTGTGAACATAATGCTTTTCTTTGTGCATCCATAAGGAGTATATCTATCAATGAAATTACCTCCTAGCAAGACATCTACTGGCATTTGTTACATAGCAAAGAAATCACATTTGAACTACCTGCCTTCAACTTGCAGAGCATGTTGATGGCTATATTTATCACAAATGAATTTGTTTCCTTGTACATCACAGGTATTATATGCAGTTTTCTGGGTCAATTGCTCCCAGTTTCTTAATATGGGTTCTTTGCAAAATGATAGAGATGCACTAGTATCTACTTGAGCATCATATTGTTTTCCATTGATTGTAACAGTAATATATTGGGAAAACTTGCCAGTAAACAGCTGTACTAAGTATGAGGGTTCTAGTTGTGGCTTTGGATCAGGAAGAATAGACATCGCTAGTTTTACTTTGCTAGGATCAGCCATTGGCATGGGTAATTCTGGTTCATATTCTTCTTCATATTTTTGCTGATATTTGCAGTCTTCTATAAACTACAAAATCTAGTCCTTTGCATACTGAATAAGATCAGTAATGGGAGAGATTTCTCAGATTTCTAGATATCTGATAACACAATCAGATATGTTATAAGGGAGACCTTCCAGATATTTGGTTTTAGCAAATTAAATTTTCTTTGGATCTTTCAGTTGATAGATCAACTATCGGTAATGGGTGGAGTAATTTTTGAAATCCTTTAAATCACAACATTTCATAGACAGAATATCTTTGATCAATCTCTCTTTTCTATAGACAGATTCAGGACAGAATTCATCAGTTAGCCATTCTAATAAACAATTCAAAGCAGGTAGCTAGTGTTGGTGTTGTGGGCCAGTAGTGGTGTCAGTTGTAATGACAATATTTTTGAAAACTCTAGTTTCTTTTTCATGATCAGAAAGACCATTCCACCAATCAGCTAAGATACCCCAAAAATAAGTAATAGCCATTTTTTCTATGTTTTCTTGTGGAGTACCTGATAAAGATGCTATAATAATAAAGGTGTTTACCCATTTATTGATCAAATGGTAAGGATCTTCTAACTGATCAATGTCTAAATACCAAGGAGTAACTAGGCAAGTTGTTTGCATCATGAGAACTAAATATGAGGTCTTTTTTTCTCTCTTTTCTTTTGATTGGAGAGGTTGTGGAACAACTACAGCATGTGAGACTGGTTTTTGTTCATGGTTTACTAACCAGTCTAAAGATTGGGCTAAATCATGTAAAGAATCATCAACTTTATCACACCTTAAATTGACAGTATTATTTACAGATTCTACCTGAGTCCCTAAAGGTTGTACAAGGTGAACCAGTGTAGACAAATCACTATCATTTTTATGTAAGTATCATTTTTATGTAAGTCAGATAAGACTTGATCTGAATTAGTATGGAGTTTCTTCAAGGAGTTTTTAGAATTTGATATCTTAGCATTAAAAGAATCTGTTGCTACTATCCATCATAATGTCCATAGGATAGGCAACATTGTTATGGAAAATATGTTTGGATAGATTCAAATAAATGATGCATAAGTTCTGGTAAAAGGCCTAACATTTACATATAGCAAGACATTATAAAACAGGCACTACTATGCATAATGTTGTAAGTTCCAAGTGAGTCTATATTCGGCCTGTGTCATGACAACAATGGTTTAGAGATGTGATGTAGCTGTCAAATGGTTGAAAGCCACTTCAAGTGTAGTTTCAAAGGCACAATGAAGAATAAGGGGTGAGCATTGTGTAAGTATGGTGCAGGGTTATGATGAAGTGGCCAATTCATATAAAAGATTCATGCATAGCTATACATAGTATCAACATAGTGTTGTGCAATTTCAACATGAGCCCCGTAATGGCTCAGGTTATTGGAGTAGAGCTTGGCCATGCAAATATGATGTAGCTATAAAGGCATTGCCTATAAATCTAGAGGTTGTTCAGTATGCTAAAGAGGTCAAAGTCATGGCAGTTTAGAGGAAGGTGGCCTACTCATACATAAATACATTGATACAGTTGATAATTAGTGACAGCCGTGGTTTTCAAAAGTTTCCTAACTTGATAGGGCATCTTATGCATTTGAAGAAGATAATACCCCACACTGGCTATGGGCTTTTGGGTCTTTTAGATGATTTTTTTTGTGGTCTCCAGTCCCAGGGTCTTTTAATGAAGTTGCCAAGTCATTGGGCATTGATTGACAAGCCACAAGTATAGATTGAAGGGTAGGGCAGAATCATGAATGATGGCAAGTATTTCTGTAAGAAACAAATAAGGATCGGCCTAGGAGTATCAAAATACTCTTCCAGCATATGGAGAAAGGTGGCACCATCTGCTGTAGCATCATCAATATCAAGTGAAGCTTAGTAATGAAAGATCTAATGACTGACAACCGCGGCATCGCCAATATGGCGCATCAGTATTGAGGCTGCCTCATTGTTCTCACAACAAGTTCTGAGGAGAAGATGCTGCCAAAGGTGCCTCAAGCTATTAAAATAGCTTAGCATATCAAAATTTATGCAGCCATGTTAAGAATGGACTATAGATTGAAGGGTGGCACAAGCATGAGATGTAAACTATAAGAGATTAAAGGAAACAATAGTCACCTCATCAGGACACCCACAAGGGTTTTATCTCAACTTTGATAAGAGTTAGTGAAGATGTTTCAAAGTAGCGGCGGCATTAATGACTGGCTTAGCCACAAACTACTGCAGAGGACAAATTAGCCAATAAAGGCCATAGTCAATAATCAAATGGAGTGCTTGCTTGTCTCATTGAGATTGTAATGTTATTATTCAAAGTAATGGCACTCTTATATTCTATGGTGCATAAACAGCAAATAGCAGATGAAGCTAAGGTGTGAGTGGATCGAAGCACGCACTTGCAAATCAAAGGCAAACCAAAAAGGCTAAACCTGTATAAATTGTGATGGTTCACACTGCTAGGGCAATTAAGGGACTAATATTCATATGATGAAGGATAACTTTATATTAAAGTGAAATGAGAATAGTGCGGAGGCTGCCAAATGTAAACACCTGCAGCAATGAAGAAGTAACTCAAGAATGTTGTGGAGGTGAGCACATGGCTACAGTAGAATTAAAAGAAAGCAAATGCAAGTTATGTGGAGGTTGCCAAATGTAAGTGTTTACATCAATTTGAGAGCAGCTGAAAATGAAGCGGAAGTAGCCACATGGTGGAGTCCGCGCACAGGAGAAACAATGCTTTTTAATTAAATGCATCAAATGTGTCACGAGATTTTATAAGAGGCTGAGGCTTTAATATAAGTTTCTTATTAGATTAATGGTGGGGCCCTTTTCATATGGAGCTGAATATTTTATTTAAGTTGCATTGAGGATCTTCACGGGAGTTTGTAGGAAACTGCTCGAGCATTTTTTTTAAAAAGAAAATAAGAGGTAGCAGAAACTGACATTTGTCAACACCCACATCAATTTAAAAGAAACTCAAAATTCAGCGGAGGCCACCATGTGGAGCCATCCGTGCACAGGAAGGAAATAAAGTTTGTTTTTCATTTTAAATAGACACATTTAAAGCAAGCTACGGGAGTTTTAAAGGAACAGTTTTAAAATATAATAGGGTCTATGGAGAGACACGGTGGGTCCCAGCAATATAAAATAAAGTTTATTTTAAAATTGACCCTTATATGATTCACGTGAAACATAAACTGAAACCCTAAATGTGAGAAGCCATTTTTATTTTATGAAGCAAGGTACAGGAAAATAGCGGTGGGAGTCTTCTTTCTCACACAGAGATATTTTACCAACTATGGAGGAAAAACAAAAATAGCAGTTCAGTTAAGGTTTTTGGTGGCCACTTCAGTTGCAGTCAGATTTGTGCCAAATTTGGTGCCAGATTTTGAGGATTTAGCTGTGGATTTTTAGAGGCCGTTGAGAATTTGTTGAGTTTTTCAGGCTATAAATGGGCAAATTTGAGACACATTTAGGAGTTCTTCTTCAGATATGTTCAGAGTTCTACAAGTTTATCAGATCAGAGAGTTGGAGCAGCATATAGGGTTTCTTCTTGCCTTTGCAGTGTCTTTTCATGATGATTGTAATAGTTTATTTTGTGCAACAATTTTGCCTTTGTAAATTTATTCTTTCATTCAAATATGAGACGGTGTTCTGTGAATTTATGAGTTTACTCTATTCTTGTCTCTAATTTCTCTGTTTCTCTGCCTCTGTTTAATGTGTTTCTCAAACTAGTTTTAATCATGCATTGATGCTCTTTAAATCCAGTTAAATCCTTCAAAGTTTAGACACTGTGTAAATAATAGTTTCAAATCTGGCAGATCGCCTTAGATTAGGTATTTGTTTTCTGCAATCTCAATTTTCTTTCTGATATTTTTCTCAAACCCTACTGGAAGAACAGAAGAGCTAGCTTCCCTAAAATCTAGAGGTCACTCTGAGGAGCATTCCCACGTCTCAGAGTTTCCCATGTTGCTGCTGGATTACACCCACAGATTTATGCATCAACGGTTTTTGGCATGCCCGGTGGGACTCGATTCGATGACTTGAGTCTTTGTTTTATTGAATCTTTGCCCTGTATTTGTGGTTTTGATGGAAAATCACAAAAATATCTGCTCATAGGAGCATGAATCATCCATCTGGCAACTCTACTGGTGGATCTTTCTTGAATCTTTGCCCTTGCAGATCATGGCAGCCCCTGGTATATATGTGTGCCTGAATATTCAAAGAGATCTACCCTTTGTAGCCTGGGATTCAAGTCCCCTTGTTCTTCAACAACAGAGTCAAGTTCCTAACACAGTTTGGAAGGCATTGCCTTACTTTCTAGGAGATGGCTCTGTTTGCCCTGCAGATCACATTCAAGATATTGCAAATCTATGTATTGTTCATAATGTCACAACTGAGAAACATGCCCTCTTGTTGCTTGCATCTTCCCTCAAAGGCAAAGCAAAAGAATGGTACAGAAGTAGCCTAGCTCTATCACTATATGGGATCAGATTGGTGGGCTCATCTACAATCAATTCAGAGATAGGACAGATGTCAGCACTCTTACCCAGAACCTGATTACAATCAAGAGGCATCCAATGGAGACCATACATGATTTCAATTCAAGATTTGATAAGGTATGGAAGAAATTCTCTGTTGATATCAGGCCATCTCCAGTCTTTGCTTTCTTGTATTATTTAAAGGCTTTAGACCCTGAGATCTCTGTCATGATACAATCTTTGGGGGGTGAAACTCTGCCATAGTCATATGATCTTGCCATTAAGGCTGAAAGTAGCCTCATATTGTCTAGAAAACTGTCTCCCCTGCCCTTAGAATAGCTGATGTCTCATGTAAATAGCCTGTCTCAGGTTCTTTCTTGTAACCAGATGCATACAAATTTTAGTCCATCCACCCTCCCTGCTGATTTGACAAATCATGAGGAGATGAGTGCTATGAAAGAACTAATTAAAACCCTCTCTTATGAGATCAATGAGTCAAAAGGTCAAAACCTGTACCATGCTGATCTATGTTTAATACCTCAAGATTCTTATGAACAGCAGTATGAATATATCTAGAGAATGCCCAATTGTCCTGAAAATCACCCTTTACAAGCCTCCATAACTGCAAATCGACCTATACAAACCATTAACTAGGTTCTCTATCACTTTGATGTTCAAGAAAAATCAAGTATCAAGAATCAAATTACATGCAAGAAAGTGGCTCCTATGTGTCTTTCTAATATTGAAAATCAAGCATATGTGGCAAAGGGAGATCCAGAGTTACTGTCAAATTTTAAATCAGATTCAGAAGATGCTTATGAGGGGAGATTTCTAGAAGCTGAGAAGTACTACAAGAAGGGTTTTGAAGCTAAAAAGTACTAGGTCCAGACTGACACTGCATCTGTATCTCATTTTGAGGAAGAGGTTGCAACTGATATTATATCAAAGTCTACAAAGAATGAATGTCTTTATTTCAGTCATGAAGTTTCACACCTGCAAGGAGAAGACATAGAGATGCATGAGCAACATTTGGGGTATGATGAGGATTTGTTCTCACTTTTACAACAAGGCTATCAGCTACTAAATGAGGAAGATCTTGCAATTGAGAAGGTGCAAGGTTCTTTTGTAAGCCTTGAAGGTGATCATGGAAAAAATGTTGTAACAAAGGATGATGCTAGAGCTGATTTGTTTTCAATTCTGGAAGATGGTTACTATCTTCTTTTTGATGAAGAACCACCAAAGAAAGGAAAGATCTATGATAAGGTGATATCAAGAGATAGTTGGACTAATGCAGAGTTACATAAAGAATCATATACAGGGTTGTCACATTTTAAGCCCCACTATACGCCATTTTTCTTGCATAATGAAATTCCTATCTGATTCAAGACTATTCTGGGCAGTGTTGTTACATGTGCACCTCATTTTGATGTCATCTTGAGTTATGAACCTGTGGAAGAGCCTGTCAGAAAGGTCATTGATACAGTTTAGTTGGCAGAATCTCTCAGCTGCAAACAGATAGAAGAGTTTCAATGTTTTATTTTCCCTCCCCGCCCTCCACTGAAACAAGAACAGCAAGTAGATAAGCATGACTAGTGTTTTGAAGCAAAAAGGGACTCTCCTGAGTGCAAAGTAGTAAAAAGGTACAAAATATTGTTGTATTTTTTCATATATTTCATCGGGTTCATTTTCAGCATGATGAAGATTCATAGGAGAAGCATAATTAAATCTGGCAGTTACTTTGCCATTCCAGTGAATGGTCATATCCTCATGTGTTTAATATATCAGTGAGATAGGGTCAGAAGTTCAATAAGTTACAACAATAGCATTAGTTTCAATTTTAGTTAGTTTTCTTTCAATAAGTCTTGGCTGCAGTGAAAGTGTATGGTCAGTTAGTCTCAGCTGCAAAGCGGAATGGAGGATCTGTGGTCAGTCTCTGAGGTTCAGTCAGTATGGTTGGTTGGTCTCAATTGCAAAACATCAATTGTGTGCTCAGTTTTAGTTTGAGATGGTGGGATGTATTCTGGGTCAGCGGCAAAATCATGAATGATGGCAAGTATTTCTGTAAGAAACAAATAAGGATTGGCCTAGGAGTATCAAAATACTCTTCCAGCATATGGAGAAAGGTGGCACCATCTGCTGTAGCATCATCAATATCAAGTGAAGCTTAGTAATGAAAGATCAAATGATTGACAACCGCGACATCGCCAATATGGCGCATCAGTATTGAGGCTGCCTCATTGTTCTCACAGCAAGTTTTGAGGAGAAGACGCTGCTAGAGGTGCCGCAAGCTATTAAAATAGCTTAGCATATCAAAATTTATGCAGCCATGTTAAGAATGGACTACAGATTGAAGGGTGGCACAAGCATGAGATATAAACTATAAGAGATTAAAGGAAACAATAGTCACCTCATCAGGACGCCCACAAGGGTTTTATCTCAACTTTGATAAGAGTTAGTGAAGATTTTTCAAAGCAGCGGTGGCATTAATGACTGGCTTAGCCACAAACTACTGTAGAGGACAAATTAGCCAATAAAGGCCATAGTCAATAATCAAATCGAGCGCTTGCTTGTCTCATTGAGATTGTAATGTTATTATTTAAAGTAATGGCACTCTTATATTCTATGGTGCATATACAACAAATAGCAGATGAAGCTAAGGTGAGAGTGGATCGAAGCATGCGCTTGCAAATCAAAAGGCAAACCAAAAAGGCTAAACCTATATAAATTGTGATGGTTCACGCTGCTAGGGCAACGAAGGCACTTATATTCATATGATGAAGCATAACTTTATATTAAAGCAAAATGAAAATAGTGCAGAGGTTGCCAAATGTAAACACCCGCGGCAATGAAGAAGTAACTCAAGACTGTTGGAGAGGTAAGCACGTGGCTACAAGAGAATTAAAAGAAAGCAAATGCAAGTTATGTGGAGGCTGCCAAATGTAACTGTCCACATCAATTTGAGAGCAGCTAAAAATGAAGCAGAAGCAGCCACGTGGCGGAGTCCGCGCACAGGAGAAACAATGCTTTTTAATTAAATGCATCAAATGTGTCATAGGATTTTATAAGAGGCTGAGGCTTTAATATAAGTTTCTTATTAGATTAATGGTGGGGCCCTTTTCATATGGAGCTGAATATTTTATTTAAGTTGCATTGAGGATCTTCACGGGAGTTTGTAGGAAACCGTTCAAGCATTTTTTTTTAAAAGAAAATAAGAGGCAGCGGAAAGTGACATTTGTCAACACCTGCATCAATTTAAAAGAAACTCAAAATTCAACGGAGGCCACCACGTGGAGCCGTCCGCACATAGGAAGGAAATAAAGTTTGTTTTTTATTTTAAATAGACACATTTAAAGCAAGCTATGGGAGTTTTAAAGGAATAGTTTTAAAATATAATAGTGTCTATGGAGAGACACAGTGGGTCCCAGCAATATAAAATAAAGTTTATTTTAAAATTGACCCTTATATGATTCACGTGAAACATAAAGTGAAACCCTAAATGTGAGCAGCCACTTTTATTTTATGAAGCAAGGTACAGGAAAAGAGTCTTCTTTCTCACATAGAGATATTTTTCCAGCTATGGAGGAAAAATAGAAATAGTAGTTCAGTTAAGGTTTTCGGTGGCTACTTTAGTTGCAGTCAGATTTGTGCCAGATTTTGTGGATTCAGCTGTGGATTTTCAGAGGTCGTTGAGAATTTGTTGAGTTTTTTAGGCTATAAATGGGCAAATTTGAGACACATTCAGGAGTTCTTCTTTAGATATGTTTAGAGTTCTACAAGTTTATCATATCAGAGAGTTGGAGTAGCATATAGGGTTTCTTCTTGCCTTTGTAGTGTCTTTTCATGATGATTGTAATAGTTTATTCTGTGCAACAATTTTGCCTTTGTAAATTTATTCTTTCATTCAAATATGAGATGGTGTTCTATGCATTTATGAGTTTACTTTGTTCTTGTCTCTAATTTCTCTGTTTCTCTACCTCTATTTAATGTGTTTCTCAAACTAGTTTTAATCATGCATTGTTGCTCTTTAAATCCAGTTAAATCCTTCAAGTTTAGACACTGTGCAAATAATAGTTTCAAATCTGGCGGATCACCTTAGATTAGGTATTTGTTTTCTGCAATCTCAATTTTCTTTCTGATATTTTTCTCAAACCCTAGTGGAATAACAGAAGATCCAGCTTCCCTAAAATCTAGAGGTCACTCTGAGGAGCATTCCCACGTCTCAGAGTTTCTTGTTTTGCAGCTGGATTACACCCACAGATTTATGCATCAACACATAGCATCAGAGTTAGCCATTAGTTGAACTGATAAGTGACCAGTATTAAAGAGGACTAGCTCTGGGCATGTTAAGTCGGCCACTAGCAAAGAAGAATAATTGTCTTTTTAATGTTGCAGTGCCATTTAGTAATGAAACACTATCAACAAACACAACTCATAGAGGATGGTTTAGCCTCAGGAACAAAGCACAAAGTATGGAATGTATTGGCCATTGAGTTTCTAGGTTATCATATTAAACAACATAATGGGATTTGCAAACGAAGGTGTTTCCTGTATCTGTAACAAGGCGTGGTCCTTGTTCATGTCATGGAAGCCATTTTTTAAGCAAAATGATGCTCGTACTAAATCAAGAGATGTGGCACTACATATAGTATCGAATGGAAGCCGCAGCTCAGTCAAGGAGGATTGGCCTTTTCATATATAAGACACAGCATATCCAAAAGTAAAAGACATCAATAAAATAGGGAGTGACCTTTTTCAACTAAAAATATAGTCGTTTAATAAGAAGAATGGCCCTTTTAGAGGTGAGGTTGCAGGGCACCGACGATCATTCAAGATAAAGGCACGACTTCATGTTCATCGGCTAGTTCTTACAGGCACAATCCATGTCAAAATATGGCATGATAATGGAGTATAGGAAAGTAATATGATAGCACTACCCATACAAGGAAGGTTCAGCCTCTTCATTTCTAAAATGATAGCACAACATTACCATGAGAAGGCACGCTGTCTATTAAGAGACCACTCATAATCTCAACTCTAGTCTAAGGTGATCTCTAAGTGATTTAAAAGCGTTCTCTATTATAGAAAGGATGCAGTTCATGTTATTACTACGAGTCACTTTAAGGATGTCTTCCACCATCACAGTGAAAGTACCAGATTCCACACATCGAATGCATAGTTCAAAGGGCCCATTGCTATAAATTCTTTTCACTGGTGAAACTGAATGAAGCTATTGCAACTATAGATAATGCTTGGGACACTAGTGTTTGAAGATTACAAGCTATTCTTAGTAAAGAAAGGAGGGCTCTGTAAGGGTGAAAAATAATTCGTATGGTGCACTCTGTGGGTTTCAGGTGTAGCAAGGTATCATAGATTGTATATACTATTTCAGCATATGGGAAAAGAGGAACTTGTATAGAGGTTGCAGCCATAAGAGGTAATCACTTCAAGAGTTTCATTAGCATTAAAAAAAGTTACTGCATCAAGGGATAAGTTGTTGTATAGAGATTTAATCAGTCATAGGTATAGTATGCTAGTGTTTAAGCTTAAAGCACTGCCATCTCAAAAGATAAGATTCGGCCTTCATCAGAGGATGGTTCCAAATATAGAAAGCAACCATCAATGGTGCAGTTTCAATCATCATGATGGCACATTTTCTAAATACAAAGCATAGCCATTTATTTCAAATAGCATGGCCTCTAGAATTTTTATAGAAGCTGTTATAAAGCAAGAGCAAGTAATGAAGTGAAACTTTAGCAAATGTGGCGTTGATCATAACAATGAGTACTCTATGATTTGACGATGCTTAGTCCCTCAAGCCACACACAGCCATATTACATATCTAAAGGGGCTCAATAAGAAATAAAGTGTCACAACCACCAGAGCTCTAACCAGAAATAATAAGATGCAGAATAGGGTATCAAGAAAGAAGCGGAAGATGACACATGTCAATTGCGGAAGACAAGGGAAGCAACTCAAAATGATTCAGACAACACCACATGTCAGATGCAAAAGGAAAGGAGTTTCTCTCAAAAACTAGCAGAAGCCACCACGTGGTTTAAGTGCTGCAAAGGAACCAAAATGTATGTGGATGGGCCCATGTGGAGCAGCCCGAAGAAAGGAAAATAAAATGTTTCATTTCATTAAATTGCATAGATTGTGTCATGGGAGTTTAGAGAGGCTAAGTCTTATATTAAATAAGAATTTCTTGTAACACATGGTGGGTCCCTTTCATAATGTCAAATACTTTATTTTAAGTTCAAGTATTAATGCCTCTCAAAAGCCATGGGAAGAAAATTCAGTTTTGAATAAAGATTAAAAATTTTATTAAAAAAGTGATATGGGTCTAAGTTTATAAAGTGAATCTAATGGAAGATAATTTTGATGATCTTGTGATGCATCCTATTTCTCCACAAGGTGTTTTATGCTATCTCTGGAACTAGTTGTGGTCCGGAATGATGGTGTTGCTGGGTTATACTCTTCCCTGGGTGATTGAGGAATGTTGATGATGTGCACCACAAAGGTGTTGTTGTGCAGAGTTCAAGGAGTGTTTGGAGATGTTGTGTAGGTTCTAATGACCCATCTTGAAGAATAACAAAAATTGTTTAATCGTTCATGAGTACCACTAAGATTGTGAAGATTGATGTGCTACAAGATTCATGTTTTCTTGCTTAAGAGTGACCTAATTCAAATTTGTGGAGAGTGCAGATGTTATTTCTTGAAGGATGATATTGTGAAGAATGTTTATGACTAAGCTAAGCATGTGTTGGGATCCGCAAGGCATGTGTCTCTTTCTGGAGTAGCATGTAGTTCATGATAGGGCTTGTCCTATACATGTTTTATGTTGTGTGATCTTTGGTCGACTTGTAAATTGTAATAGTCTTGTTGTATTGGCCACCTTGTAATGAAATCAATGTAATGTCATATATATATTGTAAACCTAGTTGATCTAGGTGAGGTATGATTGTGAAAATGAGAATAAGAGTGTATGAAGAGAAGAATATGAAAATGATATGCATTATGATGTCTGATTGAAGGAGAAAGAGCAGAAGCAATAAGGGCTATCCTAATTCATCTTTAATATTTTTTTCTGACAAAAGGGAAGTAAAGAGAGTGTCTAATTGATCCAATCATTAGAAGAAAAGTGGAGAGGAAAAATTGCAATCATCAAAGGTGTGAGATTCATTGTTAGCGTCAGGCAATAGAAGGACTATCATACTGTAATCATTTCTGAGTTTGTTCTCAGTTCAGGGAGTAGTAGCTTCCTTGGGAGTGACTCTAAAAATAAGTATTCAGGGAGTAGTATCTTCCTTGGGAGTGCCCCTAAAATAAAGTCTTTAGGGAGTAGATGCTTCCTTGGATTTTAGCCATAAAACAAAGTCAGTAGGGAGTAGTAGCTTCCTTGGGATGTAGCCCTAAAACAAAGTTGTAATTTTTGAGATTCATATATTGTGAGTTAATCCTCACTATAGTTTTTCCCCTTTTGGGGTTGTCCACATATATCTAGTGTTATGTGGTTATGTGCATTGTGTTGATCTTTTATGTTTATGTTAATGTTGTAATGCTTAAGTTTTAATCTGCTCCAGAGGATCTGAAGTTTGTTTGGATACTAATTCATCCCCCCTCTTAGTATTCTCGTGTGTTGAATACCTGTATCTTTGGAGAAATATCCTTTCCTTAGAGAGCTTTTGATTTCTCAATTGATATTTACTTGGATCGGAGCTGATTTCAAAGGCATCATATCACATGACTACTACAGAATTGATGAAATTGAAGTCTCAACTTCAAGAGCTATTAGCTAAAGGATTGATTAGACCCGGTGTTTCTCCTCGGGGATCCATAGTGATCTTTGTTAAAAAGAAGGATGGAATCTTGTGTCTATTAATAGACTATCATATGCTTAACAAAGCAATGATAAAGAATAAGTATCATTTACCACATAGTGATGATCTTTTTGATTAGATGCATGGTGCATCAATGTTTTCTAAGATCAATTTGCAATCTACATACCATCAACTAAGAATAAAAGATGACGACATTCATAAGACAACTTTCAAAACTAGATATGGGCATTATGAGTTCACGGTTTTACCTTTTGGACTTATGAATGCTCCTACTACATTCATGAATTTGATGAACAATATCTTCTAAGATTGCTTGGATAAATTTGTTCTAGTGTTCCTAGATGAAATTCTTATTTACTCTAAGAATGAGGAAGAACATTTGCAACATCTCCGAATATTTTTGCAGTGGCTTTGAGAGCATAAATTGTTTGGGAAGCTTTCTAAGTGTACTTTTTCAGAAAGAGATACAATACTTAGGGCATATTATATCAGTTGAAGGAATATCTATAGACCCTGCAAATATAAAGCCTATTCTTGAGTTGCTATGCCAAAGAATGTGCATGAAGTGCATAGTTTTATGGGATTAGCAGGATATTATAGGAAGTTGGTTTTGAACATTTCTAAGATTGCAAGCCCAATCACTTCACTTCAAAGAAACGGAAAGCATTTTGAGTAGACAACATAATGTTAAGAGGCATTTGACCAGTTGAAAGAAAGGTTGACAAATGCTCCAATATTGAAAGTTCCTAATCTGGAAAGTCAATTTGTTGTCATTACCGATGCCTCAAGAGAAGGTTTGGGCAGAGGGCTAATGCAAAATGAGCAAGTGGTAGCCTACAAATCCAAGAAGTTGAGAGCATATGAGAAAAATTATGCTCCTCATGATTTGGAGTTAGTTGCAGTTGTGCATGCTTGGCAAGTGTGGCAACACTACTTGCTAGGAAAGCCTTTTGAGTTAAAGTTGGATCATCATGGTCTTAAGTACATATATTTTTCCAACCCCATTTGAATGCTTGACAAAGATGGTTGGAATTGATATTGGACAATGACTTTGAGATAAATTATATCAAGCACAAAGAGAATCATGTGGTGGATGCTCTAATTTAGCGGAGACATATCTTGTCGATGGTCTCTATTCAATCTAACTTCAATGATTTGGTTTTATAGAATTCAACAGGTGATGAATTTTATGAGCACATTAAGCAAGCTCATTCTATAAATCCTCAATATTTGAGGTATGATGGGTTCCATTTTGAACCAGATGGGCTTTTAAGATACAGAGGAAGGATGTATGTTCCACATTTGATAGAATGAAGAAACCTTGTATGGAAGGAAGTTCATTCCACACCATATTCAGGTCATCCAAGAGTGACTAAAATCCTAGTTGATGTGAAACCTCTTTATTTGTGGAAAGGAATGAAGAATGACATTGCAAGATTTGTAGCCAATTGTATAGAGTGCCAGAGGGTCAAGGCTGAGCATCAACATCCTGCAAGACTTTTGTATCCACATGATATTCCAAAGTAGAAGTGGCAGTTTATTAGCATAGATTTTGTACAAGGACTTCCAATGTCTTGAAATAGACATGATTCTATTTTAGTAGTGATGGATGAACTCATCAAGGTAGATCACTTTATAGCTAAAAATTTAACAGATGGAGTACCAGTTATAGCTCAAAATTTTGTGGACGAAGTGCTCAGATTACATGGAGTTGTTGAGAAGATTATCTCAGATAGAGATGTGTGCATGACTTAAAGGTTTTGGCAAACTTTGTTTTCAATGCTAAGAACTCAACTCAATATAATATTGGCTTATCACCCTAAGTCATATGGTTAGATAGAAAGGGTAAATCAAGTTCTTAAAGATTTGTTGTGAATGTAATGTACAGAGTAGCAATACAAGTGGTAAGAGTATCTACCACTTGTGGAGTTTACTTATAACAAATTCTACAATTCTACTATTAAGATGTCTCCATTTGAAGCATTGTATGGCAGAAGATGTTGAACTCGTATAAGCTAGGATAAGCTAGAAGAAAGGATAAGCATTGGTCTAGAAATGTTGGTAGAAATGGAAGAACATGTTAAGCAGATTAGAAAAAGGCTAGCGAAAGCTAATGATAAAAAAAAAGCTATGCTGATGCCAAACATACACCAAGGCAATTGTCAATAGGAGATAAAGTTCCTTTGACAGTCAAACCTCATAAAAGTTCCATAAATTTTGGGAAGTCTTCCAAACTAGCTCCTAGATATGTAGGACCCTTCACAGTTATCGAAGTGATGAATCCGGTTGCCTACAAAGTCATTCTACCACCAACTCTTGCCAGGATGCATAATGTTTAAATTCATGTTTCATATTTGAAAAAGTATATAATTAGCGATAGTCATATTATTGATTGGAATGATATATAGGTAAAAAACCCAAGAGTGGTAATGATCGAGCCTTTCAAAGTGCTTTAAGTTCACAAGCTCTGCTTACGTAATAGAGAAGTTACTCAATGTAAGGTCCAGTGGGACCAATATGTAGATGACAGTGCTACATGCGAAGATTATCATGATTTTCATTAGAAATTTCCTCATTTGTTTTATGCTTTTCAAATTTGAATGAAAACTTTATCATGCTATGAATTTTGATACATTGGATCATCGATGATGATGAATCTTATGGGGGAGATATGTCACATCCTTAATTTTTGACTATGTTTTAATTTTTACTTGTGTGTAATTATTAGGTAATTTTCACATGATTTATTGATTTGACATATCAGAAGATGTTAGGATAAATCAAATGATTTCATCAGTTGGAATTTATATGTTTAGAAATATACATGTGATTATATGTTATCATGATTATTCATTCATGATGTATATGAAGTAACTAATGATGCACTAATCCCAGTTTGGTTGATTATACATGTAACCAAGAAAATAGGTTTTCCACCCTCTAGGAAAAGAGAGGGAGAGCATCATCGGAGAGAAGTGAATAGATGTATGGAAAGAATAGTTTGTTGATATCTAAGTCTTGTGTTTGTTCAGTTTTGTGAACCATGAGATTGGTAAGTTAAATTCAACTTTATTGGCCTATGTTGGATTTTGATTCAACAATAGTCGATTTGACATCAAATTATTTTAGTATAGGTTTTGATGTATAACCTAGAAGGGATGGATCGACCATCATCAAGATGTAGTCGATAGTCTTTAGAGCCAAACTTCTATCTATTTATAATATCTCTTTTGCCAAGTTTCATCTTCCTCATTTGGGCTCCAATGACTCTTGGTATTCCTCTTCTTGCTTGGTGGTGTCCAACTTGGAGAAATGTGACTATTGGGATTCCTTTGTTTCTTTCCTTCATGGCTTGGGTGCTTGAAAACTATTCATTGTCCAACTTTTGTCTTCTAGCATGTAGGTGACTAGGATTTTGTCCATATGCAACTTGCCTTGTCTTTTCCTTGGAGAGTTCAAGAATTAAAACATTTATTTTATTTTCCTCAATGTTAGTGTATGTTGTTGATTAGAAACCTACAAGACAAACAAAAAGGGTAAAAGAAATAAAATATTTTTTTGGTTGATTCAAGATTGTTTGTGATCCCGGATGCTCCTGCATCAATATGCTAATACATCCAACTATCCATACCTCATAGGTATCAACAACATCAATAAACTCATGACAACAACATATCCAACCCATATATCACAATCACAAGCTCCATGTATAAAACCTGTTAGTGAAGGACACATACATCTAGGAACTCCTACTGCATGGGTAATGTCAAATATGAAAACAGATCCAAGGCATACCAAGTCTATCAATCAACACTCAAAACAAGGTGTGGCTGATCAACAAGCCAATGTAGCATCAAGAAAAATTACAATGATCCACACATGCATGATAAATATCTGCATAATCTCACAACATGTCACCATAACTCTCCCAAATCCAACCATATGAACATGATCCTCTAGGAAGTAGCCATAAGACAAAGAGAGAAAACTTGTAAATCATAATGTCCTTCTACCAACACCTCAAAGTGTTAAGTTGTGTCAAGTATGATCTCCTCTACAACCCCAAATCAAAAGCCTCAACAACACCCAACCATTCAATCTCAAAAGATCAAAAGAACATATGTAACATGTAACCAACATGGATGTAAGCCTCTCTAATCAAGGTAGATCAAATTCATAACCATTCCATAACTAGGAATAATCCCAATCACATCTCCTAAACTCCTCATAATGAACATCATAAATCAAACCATATGAACAAGGAGATAACCATGCTAACATCCCTTAATTGAACCCTCCAGAATCAATAACTATAGCTCGAGATCCATATCTATGAGAAGATGAAACATAAATCAACATACATCTAAAAAGATGAGCAATACTTCATAGATGATAAACCACTGAGTAGACCAAGAGTGGGGAATGAGAATGCTCCTCCAGGATACACCAAGCTATAATGACTCTCTCCAATAACAAACTCCTATAGGTGCATATCTAGGTGTAAGGCTCCTCAGTCTATCTGCTAAAACCTCCAATGAGAAACCATCTCAACAAATGTCTCTAATCAAAAGAGAACTCCAGCCTCACCTAAATCTCCAAGTATCGATGAGCACCTCCATGATCAATCCATGCTGAAACTCCAAATTTAACATTGCACTATCATGATGCTCTCAAGTAAACGACCAAAGTACTCAATACCAAGAGAACCAACAAGACCACTGTCAATGCTCCAACTGCACATTTGTATAATTAAGAAGCCCAGCATGACATCATGATCCAACCATCTCCTCCAAAGAGATCACATGCAACAATACATACATCTTGTCTCAAGAAAACCTGTATCATGCTAAAAATCTAATCTAGAATCAAGAGCTCATCAAGACACAATATCAACATCTCTATATCAAGGATAAACATGTCAAACTCACAAATCATAAACCAACACCTCAACCAAAGACTCTAAGAAGCCCTCTAAGGTAAACCATGATGTCAACATCTCCAATCATATGAAGATTTACATCTACTAACAATGGAAATCATGATGTCAAATCACTCTCACTGAAACAAGAATCATAATCCAAGAGCCTATCCAAGGCACCCACAACCATTGCAGAAGATCATCCATCACAAATCATGAATGCATAATGTTGCCAAAGCTCCCAATGAACTGTGATACTGATCTATCCATGACAACAAAGTAACCATCTCCTAAATGAATATCATCCATGGCCCCAAACCAAACAAGGAATCCCTATAATATCAATAGCTCCCAAAAGCTTGAGTAAACCAAAATCTCCAACCAAGAAAATAAAACCATGACTATCAAAAGCTTGCATAAAACCATGTATCCAAACTATCCATGTCATCATGATAAACATGCTACAAGTCCCTACAACTGACTATCTAGGCACTCTAATCATCCATCATCTCATTTCAATAGAACGTACAAATGTACGAATGACCACAGACAAGGCCAACTAACAAAGTTTGTATAAACACTAAATCAATCTCGTGGATATAGATAGTCCACATCAGAGTTATCCCACTGTAGCTAAATAGGTGATCAATCTGTAAAACTGTATAACTCATAGATCCAAAACAAATGTAACATGTAAACTCATCATCACACTAGTAATATGCAAACTAAGATATCAAAGAAGACAAACTATAGACTCCAAGACTCAAACACCAAATCAATGCTAGATTTGATTTGCCAACAAGTCCACAAACAAGTAACCATTGTCAAGGAACTAAACAAGCATCTAGGAGATAAGAACAACCCCCTAAAACAACACCACAACACCACTTATAATCATAAATCAAACATCATTGTGCATACCTATTAATCACATACATGATCATGTCGTGCCAATGAAAAAGTGTACATGCATATTCATGACACCATAATCATCATCATCATTGTACCTGTACTCAACTCCCATTGAAATGAGAGTCCTCAAATCAGAAGACACCCTATGTACCTATCACCATCAAAGTCCAAACTTTGGAAACACCTGTAAGCATGTAATTGCAAGCACCAAATCTGAAAACCTGCTATACCATGCTGATGGTCTCATAATGACATGCACTCCCACAAGTCTATGCCCAAAAATTCATCTAAATCCACTCATGAACGTACTTTGAATCTCAAGCTCCTACAAGTGATCAAACAAGTACCAATATCTCTATGCACACCAATTGAAAATATACATGATCCAATCTATATTACACTGTAATAGCTCTCTAACTACCTATCTGAAATCAACAATCTCATTCCATATGCAAAAGTTATGAGTATAAAACTGTAATAGAGCAATGCTTGGCTTCCGGCACCAAATTTTGAAACAAACAGCAAAATCTAATCATGAAACATTTACCACTACGTAGTGCTCGGAGAGAACTTTTTGACGCCTATAAGACATCAAAAATTTGATACCATATGTGAAAGTTATGCCCCCCAAAAAATAATACCCTCCTAGGGCTAAAAGTGGACCCCTGGCAGGACCCTAGTACCTACTGATGTGGCATGACATCATCGCTGACATCATCAGGCTCATTGGACAAAAAACACAAGTGACGTGGTGTTGGGCTGGAGCTGATGTCATCATATATCTTTGACTGGCATAGGTGAAAAAGTTTTCAAATCTGTTTTATTTTTCATTAGACTCCAAAACATATTTCACAGAGGTTTAATTTTTAATTAAGTCTGAAATTGATTTATTAAACGCTATCATCAAAAAATTTCTCTACCACCATAAAGAATATATTTTTTTAATTTTTTTAAAACACCCCATGGTGGGGGCTTCTCAGGCAGTTGCTGGCCTGGGAGTCTAGCCGGCCTCGTTAGACCGGCACTCAGCACTAGGGGCCCACGGCAGGTCAAGTTACGGGGGTCTGCAGACCCCTGCCCCTTAACAATTTTTTTGTCATATCTTTAATTTTTTTGTTTTCCATTCTATACTTTATAAAAAAATTAATTTTTGCACCGACTATAGAAAAACAAATACACAATGTAGGAAAATATTTTTTTAACAATTTTTTCTGCAATCATACCTACAACAGTCGTACTGCATACTTGGGAGCTAATTTTTTTGCCTTAGGTCACCATGGCCAAAAC
The DNA here is from genome assembly GCA_027924645.1 of Cunninghamia lanceolata. NCBI lineage: Eukaryota > Viridiplantae > Streptophyta > Pinopsida > Cupressales > Cupressaceae > Cunninghamia > Cunninghamia lanceolata. Next base: position 15,823,961 of record BSBN01001048.1, read on the forward strand.
ATGCAGAATTATATGTTTTTCTTCACCTCTCATGTCTCCTGGACTCAATGGAGAGATTCATTTTGCCCTAGGAGGTCATCTATAAAAATTCCTCCTGAAAACCCTCATGAAGCCAAACCAAGAAAACCCTCTCCAGCAATAATTTTTCAATCACCAGATTTGCAACATGCACAACAAATCTCTAATACATAGAACACCTAATTTGCAATACAACCTGCACATAACCTTGTAATGTCCCAAATCCTTACATGCATTGCCATGGTTTCTATTTTGCACCTAATCTACACACACAAGGATTATACACATCCAGGGAGCTCACATCTCCTTCAACCATAAACATCGCTCTAATAACACATGTTAGGAATTTACAGGTCAAATAAAATCAATTTCACATAACCTGATAGGAGAATAAGATGCAGAAAGAACCATAATGTAAAGATCAAATGAACAATCAACAAGATAACACAAGATATACCCTGGGAAAACCCTCAAGAGGGAAAAACCTAGCCTCCAAAAGTATCCACACTCATATGTATTATTCAACAACAATGATATTACAATACATGCCATGAGTCCCCATGAATACCTCTGGATCATCAAGCACCTCCAATGCATCCTCCATGTGTCCAAGCATGAATCCACACATTGCCTGCCATGCTTAACAATATGCACTTATAGGAAAGAGCTCAATACAATGACATCCTCTCACAAACCTCCAATCCACCTACAATGAATAGCCAAGCCAACCAAACCACTAACCATGTACTTGGTTTTATAGACCAAGCTCACACAAATACAACTTGTGGTATTCGATAAAACCATGTGCCCCAAAATGATGGGTAACACAAAACCATTAGCCTATAAAACCATTAACCACCATTTGACTATTGGTACTAACTTTTCCCAATTAATCAAATAATACAAATAAATAATTCATGACTCTATGTGTCCCACACACATAAAATAATTAACCCAATTTTACAATACAACATAAAGTGGTCCCCAATTAATTACCTAGCATGATTAACCACACCACCTAGGTGCATCACAACTAAATAATTATTTAATTGCAACATTATAATATATCAAATTATGCAATGGCGTACAACACCATATCCCAATAGTTTTTGCATACATGGTAAAATACATAAAATCAAATAAAACAATAGTCCATAATCAGCCTAATTTTATATAGTGAAAAGATAAGAAAAAAATTTGACAAGGAGGTACCACTCTGACCAATTAAAAAAAATCCAATGAAAAGGATTCTATTTTTTAAATATACTTAAAAAAGATTTTTACCATAATGGGAAAGCACAGAAGTAATAAGGAACCTTTGAAAATAAGCCCATCAGAAGGGAACATGTTAAGCTTCATCTAGGCATCAAAGTAAAATCAAAGTAAAGAGACCTTAAAATTCTCTCATCATAGGAATCATAATATAACAGTTTAGAGGGAAGCATTCACAACTTTGATACAATTGACCTTTCTTGATAATCTTCAGAAGGAATTCCAGACAGATACCTAGGCAGACAAGGCATGGAAGTCCAGTCAAGAGCAGAAACTGGAAGCACAGTTATCAAAATAGTAGAACTTGGAGACACCAATAATGAAGATGTTCTTCTTGCTCCAATCAAAGGGTGAATACTCTACTTATAGTAGAAATTATAAACCTTGATTGGTACAAACCCAATTCTAATAGGCCAGTATACCAGAAATGTAATGTAGAATTTGAATGCTACTTAGAGTTGAAAGTTGGTTCAAGGACAATTTTAAATCCAAAGGAGTAAATGAACTGTTCCTTACTGTCCTACTTGCTCCAAACTTCCTAGTTCTGGCTTCTATGGTTACACCTAATAATTTGAGTTAGTAACAATACCTATTTTATGTATAAATTAATTACTATTTATACTCTGAAAGGAGAGGGACAAAGAAAGAAGTAAGAAGCAACTTAGAATCTTGATGTATACCTCTTGCTGTAGTATCTTATAAAAAGTTTGTAATCTCAAAATAGCATAACAGTTACAGCCCTACTTTTCTTAACTATGCACATGTTGGTACAAATCTCTCCACCAGACAAAAGATTGAGTTAATAAATATTAACAAAAATCTCTTAATAAAAAAAAATATAGCTACCTATAGCTTAGCTGCTTCCAAATTTGGAGAGTTACTTTTTGCTAAGATTAGCCCTGCTATTTGAACCTAGCAAAAGGTGATCATCATTAAGATAGAGTTTAACTTTGTGGTTGTAAGACATAGCTTTAAAGAAACAAAATAATTTCACTCTGTTGCCCTAGAAAAAAATAAACTTCCTAATAAATGTATTTGGTAGGGAAATCATTTTTTTGTCTAAAAAGTGTCAGAATAAGTAAGGTTTTACATTTAGTATATAGTTTTAAATAAATAAATTAACATGCACATGTTAATTGTTGGTAAGTTACATTCATGGAATATATATGGAATTATAAAGAGAATATACTAAAATATTAAATCATTCTATGTATATCTTGAAATCATCAATAATATATATTTTTTGGATTCGTCAATCACAGCCTAGGGCTGCAAAGTTATATTTATATTAATATAAAAGGTTTTACATCAGTTCATCTGGTAGCTAGGCTAGTAGAGATTTTACAAAATGGGAATCATCCTGTCTCCCTTTCTTAATTACATCGAGCCAAAAACAACTCTACTCAGAGTGGCACCCTAGACTAGCATCATTTGACAGAGCAAAGAATGACACAAATCTAGGCTAGCTTTGGCAAGCAGCAATGATGTCAATCTTGAATCGTGTACTATGGGATGATTTCCTTGGTACTATGCCCATAACTTGTCGCTACCTACATTAACACTCCCAGAAATAATGTCCTTGAATCACATCCCTTTTCTAATGCATTATGCTTTATCTATGCCTTTATTGACTGCTAGAGAGATTGCTCCCTCGAGCAAGACATGAAGGGATGGCTTTGTCCTTATGCTAGTGGCATGGCCATTTGGAAGAAGCTGAGCTAGGCAAAGATTGATTAGGTGCAAGCATTAGATTTGCAACTAGGGTGGAGTGGGATCACCCATATGCCGAAACTAGCCCAAGTGGCTTAGTCTATAGCACTCATTTGGCACATGGACAATGAACTTAGTCTCCAGTTACCCCTACATTAGCAAGAGCATCAGCCTCTTTATTGCCCTCCCTATAAATATGATTGACTATGTATGATTCAAAGGATTGTAACATCTCCAATACTCTCAAGAGGAGTGCCTGAAGCTTCCAGTTTTGAAGCTTACCACTCCTGATGGCATTTACTACCAGCGCGGAATCACCATCTATTACAATTTTAGTTGCTCCAATCTCCTTACAGAGCTTAAGCCCCTGAGTCACAGCCATGAATTCTGCCTTGTTGTTTGATGCAAGCAAACCATAGACCTGCAACTTTTCATCACATTCTTGCACTGTAGAGAACTAGAAGAACAGAGAATCAGGGAAAACAAAGAAAATAAAAACACTGATGAATCTCTTCATTATTCTCAGGCTGAAGATTTTACATTATTTTTCCAAATCAAAAACTAACTCCAACAACAGCAACCAATCCCCTTTATTCCAAATTTCCCCCCTAAACTTCCTCCTACGAGGATGGCAACCACTAGTTAACTGAAACAACTAAGCCTAATTTTACTCCTACGTAACTCCCCCAGCTAACACTAAGACTAAATAGAACATGACTCAACAAAACTAAAAGTGACTAGACCAAACATCTGGATGAGCTGGCACTAAATCTCTAGTCTGACTCTTAATGATGACTGAAACAGTCATTCCTAACCAAACGCAGCTGCACTAGGACAGTTGTTACTCAGAATGCTCCGCATCATTCTTCCCTACTTTTAAGAATTTTGAACCTCTTGGTTCAAAGCAAATTTATTTGACAACATTTTAACAAGTAACACATTATAAACCTAAAGACTCAACTATGACATTACATTTTTTTTTTTCAGAGGTAGGATTGCTTCTATCCCAGGATGCTACTGCATTAGACATCCATGTAAATGTTCAAGATAGATGGTAGAACCATCCCTCTTGAAGAACCAAGCCATGGTGTACCCTTCCATCAAATTAGATACTTCTACAAATCATCAAACTTTTTCTTCTTTCTCTTCCAACCTCTTGTTGGATTCAAGTTCGTCCTCCATTGCCAATTGCTACTCTTTCCCTTCATCCAACTTCTTGAAGACTTAGTGGTCCTCCAATGAAAACCACCATGGCTCTTTGCATCACTCATACCACCTTCTGCACAAAAACCATTAAAAACATAAATAAAGTAAAGGGAATCAAAATTTCCCATAAGTGCTTCCTCCTTTGCATTATGCCATTTAGGCATGCTTTTCAATTCATGTTTTGTGAGGTGGTCTTGATTTCTTAGCTCCATGTGATGTTGTTCATAAGACAAATCTTCCTTTGTATTGTCCTCCTTTATTACATTTTCTGCATTGTCCTCACTTGTACCACAAATGAACATATCTTTGTTTCTCCCCTCAATCACTCTCATTCCTTCTCCAAGAAGGTGATGATCTTCTACTCTCTTTTCATCAATGATGGGATTCTCTAGACCTCCCTCTAGCTGTTTTTGGTTGGTTTTCTTCTCTAAAACCAATAGGATTTCATCACATTTGGGGCTCCCAAAGATCTCCATCTCTACTGCAGCTTCCTCTCTAATGTGGACTGCTTCCACTGCTACAACATTTTGGGTCTCCTCTTGTGATAGGCTGCATTCCTCTTTATTGTAGTCTTCAAACTCTTCTCTTGTATTGTAATCTTCAATACTTTCCCCTTCTGCGGGGTAACACAACTCAACATCTTGATCTTCATCCCATTCATCATCTATCTCAAACTCTTCACAAATCTCATTTATTGGCCTCTTATCTAATAACAACCTTGCCAACTCATCGAGGGATTTAAGCTTCCCCTGTTCCAAGAGTTCTATCCCTTGGCTAATCCTTGTCTCTATGGCCTTCCTCTTTGAATATAACTCTTGCTCACAAGTTAGGTATTTATACTCATCATTATTATTTACCTTACAGCTCTTCAAAAACTTTGTTGTAGATTTCTTCTTCTTTGTCTTTTTATTGCCACACGTTTCGTTCTCCTCCAACACCCACTTTAACTCCTCCAATTCATACTCCAATTTTTGTAGCTCCTTTAGCTGGTCCTTTGTTTGTTTCTTCTTTTGCCTTTGCCTTATTTTTTCTTCCAACTTGGCTATCCTCTTTCTCACATGATGATAAAAATCCATATTTTAATTTATAGCCAAAATCCAAATAGATAGCTGCAACTTCTACTTACTTTCTCACAACTTTCACCTTTTACACACAACTGTTCACCACGAACAACACTCGATCAATCTTTTAGACTGGTGATACACATTTTTTTTTATTTTTTACACAAAGATCCCATCTCTGTTATTCTCCTTAGACATTGAACTTTTGTTCTCTTAGCATAGGATGCCTACCAAGCTGTGACCACCACTGCTGCACCTAGGGATCTCCTCCAAATCTGTATGTAGCCCTTCTGCCCTTACTGAGAACTATAACCATAACCAATTCAGTAGAATATCAATGAATAAATCATAATAAACCATTTAACTCATAGGAAAGTCAACTCAAAATTTGGGCCAAGTTGAATGCCAACAAATAATCATCAAATCAAAAACAGCAATTAGAAATCACAGTGAATAGATCCTTCTTATTCAGAATTATAAACCATTACAAATGTTGAACTCTTCCATTCCTCACGAATACCACCTCTGCTCTCCACAAACTAATGCTAGACACTTTAAGCACCTTAAATTGGTCACCACTTTGAATATTGATGCCCACAGCCTCTTTTGCTACAGATTAACACTCTAATCTGGATGTTCTAATCTTACAACTCATACTCAACCTAGGAATTATAAAGCAAGTACGCAGAGTTTGACATAGGGAATTATTAATCACCACACAACCAATGGAAGGTTGCAACCTTATATTCTCAGGACCTAAGAAGAAACATCTTACATATAGTCTATTCCATCACCAGCAAACTCAACCAAACCTCCTTTTATAATGAATCAATCATGGCAATCAAGAGTAGATTTATAACAGCCCCACGTACAAAGAATAGCAGTCCATTTACCTTCCCTGCAACTCATAACAACAGAATCTCCCATACTAAGCCTGATATCGCCTCCCTAGACTACTCTACTAAGAAGTTTACCCACCAGCCGTCGAAATTATTAGGATATTTAGCTCTTCTTTGGACTCTTATTCCCCTTATCAGAATTCCTCTGCTTCTTTGGATCATCACTACACACACAACAATTCACACCATTCAACTTTTCACCGCAAAGTGCAGCAACACACTAGGACTGCCTCTCCACACTCATGCCCTAATGCTGCTCACATCATAGACCAAAGGTTCCTTCATGCTTTGCTTACTTCAACAAATGTCTACACACTACCCACAAATGACACAAGTCTTCTCCTGCTCTTTCAGCTCAAAAACAGCTTCAACTATAGACTTTACAAATCAACAAAATCATCATCGTCAAAATTTCTGTTTGCTCCTCCAAACAATCTTCACAGACTTCATTCTTTCAATTCTTTCTATAGAATATACACCATCCCAAAAATATGCAGCCACCTCCTTTATTCAAAGATAAGCAACAACCTGGACAACACACTCAATAGCCATATGCACAATACATTTCACAACCAGCATAAGGTTATATTCAGTCACAGAACCCACAACTCAAAATTTGAAGTGCTCTGATACCAACTGATGCAGGCAAACCTCAGACCTGCAACTTTTCATCACATTCTTGCACTGTAGAGAACTAGAAAAATAGAGAATCAGGGAAAACAAAGAAAATAAAAACACTGATGAATCTCTTCATTATTCTCAAGCTGAAGATTTTACATTATTTTTCCAAATCAAAAACTAACTCCAACAACAGCAACCAATCCCCTTTATTCCAAATTCCCCCCCTAATCTTCCTCCTACGAGGATGGCAACCACTAGTTAACTGAAACAATTAAGCCTAATTTTACTCCTACGTAACTCTCCCAGCTCACACTAAGACTAAACAGAACATGACTCAACAAAACTAAAAGTGACTAGACCAAACATCTGGATGAGCTAGCACTAAATCTCTAGTCTGACTCTGAATGATGACTGAAACAGTCATTCCTAACCAAACGCAGCTGCACTGGGACAGCTGTTACTCAGAATGCTCCGCATCATTGTTTGTCCCAGAAGGAAGTTTTACTGAGGAGGATATGATTGTGTTACCTTGCCAATCTCTTACAATGCAACCTACCCCAGAAGGTGCTGGGTTGCCTTTGGAGGCCCCATTAAAATTTAGCTTAAGCCATCCTTGTTCGGGTGGAGACCATTCTACAGAGGAACGTTCTTCATGGGTTCCCAGGCCCCCTTGTCCGTACCATGTAGGAACCCGTAACATTGGCCAAGCCTACCTGATCTTGGCATCCCATGCTGAGAATATTACTATGCAAATGTAAATGCTGGCCATATTTCAATATGGTATTAGAGAAGTTCTATTTTAGTTATGGCAAAGATGGGAAGAGATAATGGTTGAAGATTAATTGAAGAATTCTTGTGCTAGAGAATCATTTGGCCACTTCTAATTCTTAAGTTGTTTTGATATCTGCAGATGGCGTTGAGAAAGTGTGAGAGGCACATTGAAGGTCTTGGATGATACAGAACAATCACATGTTCATGTTGTTCCAATTTTTGCACCCTACTATGCTCCCTTAGCATAGGTTCTTTGATTTCTATTTTTTAATTTGTGATTGCTTTGATAAACTTTCTATTGCGTTGTATTGATTTCAATCAGCATTCCTTGTACTGCAGACAAGTATTCCTCTTCCCCTGCCAATATTATGTGTTGCAAGCAACGTAGCTTGAAATGTCAGAGATGGTTTTTTAAAGTAAGTAATATGATCTTGGAATGATTTTATCTATGTAAGTAATTCCTTATTTTACCTTCCCAGCCAAGTGAGAAGTTCACATGAAGTTTTAGAGAATAATGGTTGAACTTCTTTATGTGTAAGATTCCTTGTGTTTGTACCATTTGGATATCTTCTATTTTTTCTTGATTCTTGTTTTATGACAGATTTTGACGAGGGTCATTTATAGAAGATGGATGAAGTATTTTATGAAACTGATGTGACAAAACAGTCAGCTACACCCGATGTTAGCAACTACTTGATAATAGAGGTCAGGATTTGCCATTTTGTGATTCCCATTGAGTTTAGCATTGTACGTTCCTCCTTTAAGCGTTAAGTTTTAACTGTAAAATTTGAATGTTGAAAGTGTTTTTTTCTCTTTTGTACTGGGGTTCAGGCCAAAGCAGCTGTAAATGGCAATGCCAGTTTAGCTGTTCCAAATGCCATGACAAACTCTAAGGATGACAAACTCTAAGGTTGAAAAGAAATTGATTCTGCAAGTTTTTGGTCCGTTTTATCCTCCTATCCCAGGTTTACAATATTGACACGTGGCTATGTGACTTGTTATATTTATATTTTATATATAGTCCATCTTTTGGGTAATCTTCTTGGTATATACTATATACAGTGGATTGTTAATTGTCTAAGCTTGTCCTCTGGTATCTTGGTTCAAATTTTTAATTATACTATTTTAATTCACAAAATGAAATCAATTTTTTTAATATTTATATCAATTTTTTTAATATTTATCTCCAGGATTAGAATTTACTTACAAACACATGCCCCACCCATGTTCTTGTGGACAATCAAGACCCAAAGACATTTATGAAACTTTTGCAGCAAGCAAAACTGATTTTCTCCCTCATTAAAATTCTCCATACTCAACCATGTGAAGCTTCCCCAATATTCTCATGGAGCTTCTCTTGTAGAGTCTTCTAATTCTTTACCAGCCGGTTCAATTTCAGAACCAAGCGATAATGGTTCCCCTTGTAGAGAGGAAGATGGAATCCCTGAATCTGAATATGATCTAAACATGAGGCGACAGCTTCTGATTTTACGGCATGGCCAAGATCCTAGGCAGCGTGACTTCAACTCCTATGAACCTCCTTTATTAATGTCTATGGCACAAAGTAATCTACCACCTAATCAAATTCTTGTTGAATTTGAGGGAGCATGGAAGATGTGTCCATAAATTCTGAAAACATCACATGGTAGCACTCTTGATTCTAAATCTCAATAATTTGATGCATGTCATTTGACGAACAAATCTTTTTAATTAAGAGAAAAAGGCAAATTATAATTAGTAGATTCTAAATGAAGGTAGAAACTAGTAAGTGGAAGCAAGTTTCTAGAAGATGGAGCAATTGAAGGTGGTAACTAGTAAGTGTTAGAAGTAAGTTTATACAAGATGGAACAAACTAGAAAGTATCTAGATAGAGTTGGACACGTTAGAAATTTTTAGAAGGAAATGGATTGTACTAGTATGCTTTGTAAAGACCTCTATAAAATGAGGTAACTTGTGATCATTTTCTCATCAAGTAATACAAGTTTGATTGTTGTAACTTTCCAGTTCTGAGCAATTCTTGCATTTGTGTGTCTTCATATTTGTGTGTTGTGTGTTTGTTCACCTCCATCCACCACCAACATAGTGTTATTAAAGCACTAGTCCACTAATGATAAATCACTGTAGGAGATATTGGTGATTTCAAAGGGAGATCAAAGGAAGGCTTGAAAGTCACTGGAAGAGGTTCTCTTCAAAGATCATGGATTGCATTGGCATAAGAGAATAAAGACGTAGAAGAAAGTCAAGTGGCCACAACCATAGGAGGTCAAAGAAGATATTTGAATACAAAGGAGAATACAAAAAAGGGAAGCCACCTAAATAAGGCATCACAGTTGTTGAAACAATTAGAAAAGAGAAAATTGAACTGCCAGTGATGAAAGGAGGAAATTTTTTGATAAGTAGCTAAGTTTTTAGGAGCAATAAAAATTTAGAGGAGAGGTTGATTTGGATTGAAAAAAAGCTGCAAGGACACAAATGGCCAATCATGCCAACAAAGAAGTTAGTTTTTGAAGTTGAATAGTTGATAGGAGCATCAAGTTTTTTTTATGAAGATATATAACTTTTTATGATATAAATCAACTTCATTTATTAAATAATATAAAACATCTCTAGGTATGCTAGTTAATTATTATATAATTTTTAATTTAGAAAAAAAGACAAATTCTAATTAGTAGATTCTAGATAAAGGTGGAAACCAGTAAGTGGAAGTAAGTTTCTAGAAGATGGAACAAATGAAGGTGGAAACTAGTAAATGTTAGAAGTAAGTTTCTAGAAGATGGAACAAACTAGAAAGTATCTTGTTATAACTTTCCAGTTCTGAGCAATTCTTGCATTGGTGTATCTTCATATTTGTGTGTTGTGTGTTTGTTCACCTATATCCACCTCCAACATAGTGGTATTAGATTACAAGTCCACTAAAGATAAATCACCACAGGAGATATTGGTGATTATAAAGGAGATCAAAGGCAGGCTTGAAAGTCACTGGAAGAGGTTCTCTTCAAAGATCATGGATTGTGTCGGCATAAGAGAATAAAGATGCAGAAGAAAGTCAAGTGGTCACAACCATAGGAGGTCAAAGAAGATCTCTGAATACAAAGGAGAAACAAAAAAAAAGGAAGCCACCTAAAGAAGGCATCATAGTTGTTGAAACAATCATAAAAGAGAGAATTAAACTACTAGTGATGAAAGAAGGAAAATTTGTGATAGAGGAGAGGTCGATTTGGATTGAAAAAGTTGGTTTAGAAGGAGCCACCATATTTGAAGGAGTTCTTCTTGTCCTTCTTTATCTTCTGTAGATTTTCCAAATGTTGGTTTAGAAGGAGCTCACAGAGATCATAGTCAACATTGTTCCTTAACATTTCAAAAGCAGTATATACAACAATTTCGGATACTAAATTGTCCCTGTTGGAGTGATATATCTTATAGCCAACTATCATTGATGCAAACTTGATATCCGAATCTGTGATATCCTCAATTGTCATTGCTCTTTTATCAAATTTTGATTTGATAGCCTCACTTACAATTTGGTTTTTGACAGATTTTAGAATAGGGATCCCACCGGTTGAGTGTAATCTAGTTACTGCCCTAATGGCATCCTTGGTGATCTTAAATGGCCTGTTCAGCCACATGAAGTTGTTATGTATTCTGCCCAGAACATATTGGACCCATTCATCTTCTGCAAAATAGGGGAAATGAATGTACTGTACAAAATGCTTGTCCCAAAAGGCTTTATACTGAGGTTTTAGTTCAAATGATTCATCAATTAGTTGCTTGTGATATATATTCATCAACTTAGATTCCCTAAACTCATCAATATTTGCATGAATGTATGCCCTAACGTCTTCAACATGCAAAACCCCATGTGGAATGCTGGAAAATATGTGTAATATACAACCCCAAAATTTTTTCCAAAATATAGAACAATGATAAACAGTGTTAGCACAACTAAACTCCTCCGCACTTCTGATCACCAAGATCCCAATTCGGGCAAGGTGAGAGCATAATGTGCTTTAGATTACAAATTAAAACATTGTGCAAACAAGTAAACATTCATCTGCATATGCAGGCATCCACAAGTTGTGGGGATTCACCACTTTTAGTGGGTATGAGAGCAAGAAAGGAAAATTACAATGCCATCCACTTATTCAGTGGGAATACTCCACTTATGCAGTGGGTAGAAACAATAAAGAAAAGTTCATTTATCCACACTGGCGGTAAAACCATCCAGGGGTTACAATATGTTTAATTGTTTTTTCCTCCACACTGGCGGTAAACCATCCAGGGGCCTTAATGTGATTCACAAGAAAGATTACAATGATATCAAATACAATGTAAATCAAGTCTTGTTTGGACTTATTAAGAATCTTGTGAAGATAGCATGACCATACCCTGCAGATTTCTTGAATCGCTGACTGATAATGTAGTATTTATTTGCTGTCCGTCACTGCTGCAACCTGAAATGATACATCAACTGCTCTCTACACAGACCATTGGCATCCAGGGAAGTATAATATTACAAGACTAAACCCAATGTTTGACAAAACAAGCGGTCCCTAAATGATCTATCAATTATATGTACTGAACACAACAGAGAGAGTGATAGACTATAAAATGACTTCTTCCAGACTAGTACGGCACCTTCCCAGCATAGTACGGACTACTGAAAACTCCCAAGAAACTGCCCACACTTAACAATATTGTTTCCCACTCTAAAAACTATGCTAATACAAGACAAATCCAATGTTTCCCATGCACTAAAGATCAGTTAACAAAAACACTTCACAAACTATGCATTTCCCAGGCCGTACGGCCAGCAGAAGTACGGCTGCTCATAAAAAAATAAACAAAGCTTCCCAACCACTCACTATGATCAGATTGGGGTCGCCTAAGGAAAATATTAATAGTGCAAAAAGATTTAGACACAAAGAACTTCTCAATAATTTTATTTTTGCAAAACTTTTTTTCTGCCTGTACGGCAATATAATGGTACGGACCAGCAATATGACATTAAAACTATACAAGGCATAAAAAATCTGCTTCTAACTTCATTCTCATCTGATTGCCATGATATTTAATGAACTCTAATCTAAAAACTTAGCAACTTCAAATATATTCAGCTCCATGAAAGCTCACTGGCAAACTCTGGATAAGTTTTCTCAAATCTCTTCTTCAGCACAATGGTGATTCCTGTAGTGAAACCACACCCAACCTCGAGGGTTTTCGTCCTCAAGAGCATTCCACAAGAGGGTTTTCGTCCTCAAGAGAATATGGAAGAACATGCAGGTTCAATCCAGCAGAGTAACAATACAAATCCAAGCATCTCTAAACAATGAGCCCGACTCCTCTTTTTATAACTTTTTTGAGGGAATAAAATATTATTTCCTTTATCCCTTCATATTTCTCCTCAAACAATATAAAATAATTCATTATGTGTGCACAACTTAAAGTCACCATTTTAATTAAAAGCTCTTTTTAGCTTTAAAGACCCTTTTATCAAAATAAAGGAAATATCTGCTTCGCAAGGCCCCAAAATGATGCATCCATGATTTAAAACTTTTCTTCCTCTTTCCAATGAGCTATAACACTTAGATTTTTATTAATTATTTTCACCCCTAGGAGCTTAAGTGAAAATAATAATTAAAATAGCTCATTAAATAACACCATTTTGCGGAAAATCCCAAACACCCCCAAACTGCAAAATTAAGCATACCAACATACTCCATGATGTTTGGGAAGATGAATGATGCCTTCCGGACGACTTTCCAAAAATAGACGGCTTCTCCAAGAATCTTGGAGAGCAAACCAGGAACCCGATCAAACATCAGGAAGCATCACAATGATCATAAGCACTATCTGAGCTCAAAGACATAACCAAATGCTCGGTAAAATTGATCTGTGGCCACTCCAAGAACATTGGAGTTCTCCCAAACATGTCGGATAGCCACTAAGGGACTAGGAACAAGCCAAAAATGCCCATAATAAACAATGTGCCAAAAATGGAACATTACAGTCCTCCCTGCTCAAGATTGCTTGTCCTCAAGCAATTCATGCTATCCAACCAAGATACCTGCCTAAATATGGATAATATACCTGGATCCCAAATCAATCTGAAGAATGCCCCACACCACTTCTGCTGCTCTATTCCGATATATCTGTGAACTGCACAGCTGGTATTCTGATTACACTTCTGAAACATTCTTCCAATCACATAACTATTTGGATCCCAAACATCACTAACTCCAAAAATGAAAGAGTTAGCAATTATCAATACAATCATGCAACACGAAACAATTACTGGAACCCAAAAACTGTAGTGCTCCCCCAATGAAGAACACAAATCAGCTTGATAACAAGCTGGAAACAACTCATGACAGCCATGAATCAGCTGATTCTCATTCTCCAAAAGAGCATTAGTAACTGTAACACTTGTTCCTTTTAGCTGAAAACTTTTGTCATCTTCCCATAAAAGGCTAAAAACAACAAAAAGATCAATCTCATGGCTACACCAGTCTGAAATAATCTCATGAAAATCAGATTTCAGTGATCTCAAAGTGAGATAGCAACAACAAAACTGAAATCTTTTGAGAACAATAAGAAATTTAGGCCATCTACAATTAAAATATGTCAAAGTTATGACCAAAATTTCTCTCCAATCAATCAATATGTATGCAATTGAACACCTATGATGGCTGATGGGAGTAAGGACAGCAACTTTATAACTGAAATTCGACTCCAATTTTATCCATAAAACAATCTTACCAACACCACTATCCTCCATGGAACCTTGCAAACAAACTACATTGCGAAAGTAAGCCATCATTGAATCTAATCCCTTGCATACCTGAACCTTATGCCCATCTTCAACAACTGCTGAAAACTTCCAGTTGAAGAAGCTTTTGTACAAATGAACATCACATGAGTGCACTTCACCCGGATCCCATATCCTGTTACTGTCCTTCTCCGTGCTACTCACATCAGAATGGTTCTCGTCATTCAACATGGGGAGAAGATTATCATGAGTTAACTCAACTTCCGTCATAAAAAGAGTATTATCAAATGATTGGAAATTGGTTTTACCTTCATGTTCAAACAATTCATCAATTGACTCCCACTCTGCATTTGCATACTTAGGAGGCTGTCCTAAGTCAAAATCTCCTTGGAGCAAACCAAGCTCTTTAGTTTCCATCTTGCTTTCATTGGCTCTAGCAACTCCCTGCTCTTTGAATTGATGGACATCAACAAGCTGATTTTCAACTTCTAAGAGAGCCATTTGGGTACTCTCTAAAGAATCCATAGTTGTTTTAAGCTTAAATATAAGCTTATCAATTTCAACATCTCTTCCCTTCAATGCTTTCCCTAATCGATCAGCAAACTCAAGAGCATGATCTCTATCAGACAACAAGTTCAAATAATCTGATTTCAAAGTTTCTAATGCCTTCCTGACTATACACCAATCTTCAACTGAAGCTCCTTTTTCCATGCCCATTTGTTTCCTTTCAACTAGAGCTCTCCAAATGTGATCTTCAACAAAATTGTGTGAGCTATCCAAATGTGTTAGAACTTGCACAACCTTGTCTTCAGTGACTAACAACTGATTCTTAAAATCCAAATCAGCTGCACACAATAATTTTTCTGTTATATCCTTATAGGCATGATCCTTGAAATCAACTGCTTTTAAGATTTCCTCTTCATGGCCACTCTGATTACAAAAAGTAACGTCACTGAAATCCAATGTTAAATCAACCTTTGAGGCTGATCCAAGTTCTTCAACAAGCTCCTCATCAAATGACTTTTCTGAAAAGACACTTGGTTCTTCAATTTGCATGGGAGATGAGTCTTCTTCTTCTTCACTTTGATCAAATGTTATGGCAGTACCAAATTCCTCAATGACTGATTTAAAATCTTCATCAGCATACTCTTCATCTTGGATCTTTGAAGAATCAAGCAACTCTTCACTTGGCATGGGAATTTCCCACTCAAAATCAGGACTATCATCACTGGAATGGTGGAATTGCTCCTCATTTGGTGTTGTTCTAAAATTTTCAGCAGCATTAACTTCTTCAATTTCATTGTTTCCCATGTCCTCAACAAGACACTTTCCTTCAATGCCCTCAGGCTCATTTGCAAATTCACCGTCTAGTAATCTATCGATCATCTTCAACTCCTCAAAAGTAGTGGCATCTTCAGGATCTTCATCAAATGAAGGACTTGTTAAGTCCCACACCGTAGGCTCATATTCTTCATCAAAGCAAGGTTCAACTTCATAAATTTCTGTTGTAGCCTTCCCCAAAACAGCAAACTCCTCTATGCATGTCTCATGATTTATGATTCTGTCTTTATCATACAGAGGCTCAATCTTATGTATTTCAGATATCAGGACTTCTTCTTTTTTATATGTTTCCACATCATCCTGAAAGAATGGACATGTGATGAAAGTTATTGGTTCAACTTCTTTGATCTTGCAATGATGATTAGGATCCCAAGGATTTTTGCAAAAGAAACATAGACTTCTTCTCCTGAGTTCATTCTTGCTGACCTCTCTCTTCCTTGAAATGAGAGGTTTCTTGTTTGGTGAGCTGGACAGTGATGACTTAGAAAAGTTCTTGATCCTTGCCATTGGAATAGTTAACTCAGGCTTGCATAGAGACTTTTTCTTCATCTCCTCTTCCTTCCTTATCTTCTGAATGTATTCTACTAAACCCTCTTTGTCAGGATTCCCCTCTTTGATGATTTTCAAGAAAGCATCCCAAGGGAGTTGCTGCTTACATTTATCTGATAGACCTTTGTACTCATCAATAATCTTAGTGGCCTCATGATGATACTTCCTTCGATCCAATTTCTCTTGAACAACTTTTTCTAATTCATCCAGAACCTCTGTCTCACTTCTTTTCTGCATAAGAGATGCCATGATCTCTCAACACTGCTCAAAATCTTTCAACTATTCAACTCAGAACACACATGCAAGTGCTGATCACTCACAAGCAACGCTGAAAACTGACTTGCTCAACATGCAAGATTTGCAACAAATTAGCTTCCCAACAGGCTGGCAAGAACATACCAGCTCTGATACCACTGTAATATACAACCCCAAAATTTTTTCCAAAATATAGAACAATGATAAACAGTGTTAGCACAACTAAACTCCTCCGCACTTCTGATCACCAAGATCCCAATTCGGGCAAGGTGAGAGCATAATGTGCTTTAGATTACAAATTAAAACATTGTGCAAACAAGTAAACATTCATCTGCATATGCAGGCATCCACAAGTTGTGGGGATTCACCACTTTTAGTGGGTATGAGAGCAAGAAAGGAAAATTACAATGCCATCCACTTATTCAGTGGGAATACTCCACTTATGCAGTGGGTAGAAACAATAAAGAAAAGTTCATTTATCCACACTGGCGGTAAAACCATCCAGGGGTTACAATATGTTTAATTGTTTTTTCCTCCACACTGGCGGTAAACCATCCAGGGGCCTTAATGTGATTCACAAGAAAGATTACAATGATATCAAATACAATGTAAATCAAGTCTTGTTTGGACTTATTAAGAATCTTGTGAAGATAGCATGACCATACCCTGCAGATTTCTTGAATCGCTGACTGATAATGTAGTATTTATTTGCTGTCCGTCACTGCTGCAACCTGAAATGATACATCAACTGCTCTCTACACAGACCATTGGCATCCAGGGAAGTATAA
Organism: Cunninghamia lanceolata; assembly: GCA_027924645.1. NCBI lineage: Eukaryota > Viridiplantae > Streptophyta > Pinopsida > Cupressales > Cupressaceae > Cunninghamia > Cunninghamia lanceolata. The sequence goes on from BSBN01001048.1 coordinate 15,841,218, forward strand.
TATTACAAGACTAAACCCAATGTTTGACAAAACAAGCGGTCCCTAAATGATCTATCAATTATATGTACTGAACACAACAGAGAGAGTGATAGACTATAAAATGACTTCTTCCAGACTAGTACGGCACCTTCCCAGCATAGTACGGACTACTGAAAACTCCCAAGAAACTGCCCACACTTAACAATATTGTTTCCCACTCTAAAAACTATGCTAATACAAGACAAATCCAATGTTTCCCATGCACTAAAGATCAGTTAACAAAAACACTTCACAAACTATGCATTTCCCAGGCCGTACGGCCAGCAGAAGTACGGCTGCTCATAAAAAAATAAACAAAGCTTCCCAACCACTCACTATGATCAGATTGGGGTCGCCTAAGGAAAATATTAATAGTGCAAAAAGATTTAGACACAAAGAACTTCTCAATAATTTTATTTTTGCAAAACTTTTTTTCTGCCTGTACGGCAATATAATGGTACGGACCAGCAATATGACATTAAAACTATACAAGGCATAAAAAATCTGCTTCTAACTTCATTCTCATCTGATTGCCATGATATTTAATGAACTCTAATCTAAAAACTTAGCAACTTCAAATATATTCAGCTCCATGAAAGCTCACTGGCAAACTCTGGATAAGTTTGCTCAAATCTCTTCTTCAGCACAATGGTGATTCCTATAGTGAAACCACACCCAACCTCGAGGGTTTTTGTCCTCAAGAGCATTCCACAAGAGGGTTTTCGTCCTCAAGAGAATATGGAAGAACATGCAGGTTCAATCCAGCAGAGTAACAATACAAATCCAAGCATCTCTAAACAATGAGCCCGACTCCTCTTTTTATAACTTTTTTGAGGGAATAAAATATTATTTCCTTTATCCCTTCATATTTCTCCTCAAACAATATAAAATAATTCATTATGTGTGCACAACTTAAAGTCACCATTTTAATTAAAAGCTCTTTTTAGCTTTAAAGACCCTTTTATCAAAATAAAGGAAATATCTGCTTCGCAAGGCCCCAAAATGATGCATCCATGATTTAAAACTTTTCTTCCTCTTTCCAACGAGCTATAACACTTAGATTTTTATTAATTATTTTCACCCCTAGGAGCTTAAGTGAAAATAATAATTAAAATAGCTCATTAAATAACACCATTTTGCGGAAAATCCCAAACACCCCCAAACTGCAAAATTAAGCATACCAACATACTCCATGATGTTTGGGAAGATGAATGATGCCTTCCGGACGACTTTCCAAAAATAGACGGCTTCTCCAAGAATCTTGGAGAGCAAACCAGGAACCCGATCAAACATCAGGAAGCATCACAATGATCATAAGCACTATCTGAGCTCAAAGACATAACCAAATGCTCGGTAAAATTGATCTGTGGCCACTCCAAGAACATTGGAGTTCTCCCAAACATGTCGGATAGCCACTAAGGGACTAGGAACAAGCCAAAAATGCCCATAATAAACAATGTGCCAAAAATGGAACATTACAATATGCCTAAGGAATCCACTTCAAGAGATTTGTAGGGATGTTTCATAAATTTAGGGCGTGGGCTATCAGTAATCTTCACAACATTTGGAGTAGTCATCTTTAAAGATTCAAAGAGAGATTTCAAGAGCGGAGAATACCTTTTAATGCTTTTAGGGTTCAAGAAATGAGCCGAAGAGATCACAAGCTGATTTGAATTCTATGATTTATCCTTGAGAGAGATGAGGCAAACTTGTTTGCAGAGCTCTTCTTATCTATTTTACTAATGCAAATGTGCAAATGAAGAGCAAATGAACCCTTTTATCTTTGAGCAAACCCTAATTTCACATTGCAATAAATGCACAACTTAAGTCATTCTGGTTACCTTGTTCTTGTTCTGAGAAAGATCTTTTCTGGATCACTGAGATATGCTTTGAGCTATTCTTGGTGATTATTGACAATCTATCTTTCTTTTCTCAATCATTTGATCTATTCGTAGATCAAGATTCCTCAATTTTGAATCATACCGGATCTAACTGAAATCATGTTCTTACCAGATGATTATTGAACCAGATCAATCTTGGAAGAATAATCTTTTCAAATTTTCTTACGGATCTTTCATATCTTTACCAGACATGCTTTAGATGTTTCTCTAAGAACCCTTTAATCCGCAACTTCCCATGTGCCAATTTTAGGCACCAATTGACTGGCTGGGGAAATTGGTTTTTCTTAGTGACTCCCCCTGAGCCAAAGCTCATCTATTCAATTTCTGGAAGGATTATCAGCACCAGATTCTGGTGCGGATCCATTCCCAACATTCTCTATGCTTCTCTTCACCCAAATCTTATTCATCTCCCTTTGAATTTCATCCGCGTTCACTTTTCCCTTCCTTTGTCTTCATTATGATTATGTTGTTCCGGACCCCTTTTGTCTTGATTCTTATTTCTACAAAATTTGGCAATATGACTGGATCTATTGCAATTGTAGCAAACAACATTTCTTTGCATATTTGACTAATATCCTCTTGATCTACACTGATTAGCCATGTGTCCCATTTTATTGCATGCAAAGAATCTACCATTGAATGAATTGTTTATTTGCATGTTTCTATACTCGTGGGATTTGTGACCATACCTTTTGCAATTGAAGCACTGTCTGGAGAAGGATGTATTAGTCTAATTCATTCTTCTTCTACACTAATTTGCTTTATGACCAAAGTTGTTGCAGTTGTGGCAGTATCCATTGAAAGATGGATATCTTTGAGCATTTGGTTGCCTTACCAGAGGTCTTCTAGGCCTGTTTCTTAGATTTTCTGATCTGGAGTTCTTCCGACCGGATCCAGAGCTTTCACCTTTTTCATACCCCAAGCCTTGTTTGTCATCTACCCTCTTTTGGCTTGCAAGAAGAACTTCAAGTTGAGTAGAGCTTATCTTGAATTTCTCTTTATATTCATTTGTTGTTTGAAGATCTCTTTTGAGAATGTCAATTTGATTCTCAAGTTGTTCTTCATTATCTTTAGTTTCTTCAAGATCAGATTCTACATGCCTGATTATTCTGTCCATATTGTGGCAGTCTTCTGACTTCTCCTTCAGAGATTGTCTTAGATTATCTTCAATTTTTCTTTTCTCTTCAATTTCTTGGGTGAATTTCATAACTCTTGATTCCATTTCATGTCTTACCATAATGACCTCTTTTGATAGCTTCTCACATAACCTGTTCTTCTCATTTAGTTCTTCATCAGTGTTATTGGCTTCACTTTGACTTGCTAATTGTTGAAGTAGTTCCTTTCTCTTTTTCATAAAGATACTCAGTTTCTCTTTTAGTTCATTTATGAAATCATCATCTTGTTTGAGTCTTTCTTTTAGGTCATGGACTTCAGAATGAGATTGATCAAGATCATCTAAGGCAGACTGAAGTTGTTCCCTCATACCATACATATCCATTGAGATTCCTAGATCTTCCTCAAGCTGTTAGGCTCTATTTGGAGGAACCTGGCTCTAATACCAATTGTTGATAACTGAGAGGGGGGGTGAATTAGTTATCTTAATTATTTTGTCTTTCAGTCCCTTTTTAACAATTAGTACAAAATCAAATCATATAAGCAAACATAACCATGAAAGTAGAAATAAGATCAATACATATGACACAATGATTTTGACATGGAAAACCCAGTTAAGGGAAAAACCATGGGGTGATTAACCCAAGATTGTATTCTTTGTTAGAAGAATAGAAAGAACAAAATGGTACTTGCCAATTAGAGCTCACTACCTGAGCACACTGCTCACAAGAGGCTCACTGCCTACAAGAGACTCATTGTCTACAAGAAAAGAAGGTAACAAGATAATTGAACTGATGAGAAGCATCCACACATGCTGAAGTTTAGTTCTGGTTAAGCCCAATATACTGATCTACTGCACTTCATTCTTACCCTCCTTAGGTGCTACTGTCCAGTCACATTCTGGACCTGTCTTACTACCTTTTCACTACTCTTCTACTTTTCTTCACACAATTCCAACACACAACACACACATTCACATCTAAATCCATCTGGTATATATATCCACACAAATAATTTTAACACCTTTCTAGTCGACATCTGGAATAGTCAATATTTTCTCAAACTTTGATCTGTCAGCTGAATCCTTGCATACCAAGTGATGTGGATCAAGGAGATGCTTATAGAAGTCATCAATCATGTCGGCCAATCATGAATGATACCTCAAGAAACTTAATAACCATCAATATCTCATCCAGATTTAGGTCTGATGCTCTGTCGGTCAGTTCTTCCTCTATCTATTTTGCCAATCAGGAACCCAAAACTTAAGTGCTCATATCTCTTCACTCTTTCTTCACCGGAGGCTCAATCCCTAGAATCTATCAGTCAAGATACTCCTCTTGACTACCCCAAGTCCGTACTTTACTAAGATACTTCTTCTAAGAGATCCAGACCTAACTATTGGACCTTCCCACATGCTCTGTTCTTTCTCATTGGACTATACTATTCTTCAATCTATCTTCCGGTATAGACATACCATATCCTGCAGATGTGTGAGATGAAATTTGTTGCCATCAATGAAAACATTCATGAAGCCATATAGTGTCTCTTGCCAATAGTGACGAGTAGTGAAAAATGTGGAATCTAGCAAAGGGGGAGCTCCGGTAAAATAGTGCACAAGATAGAGCATCAGGCAAGGGGCAGTTTGCTACGACACTTAGTCATTTTTCACTAATTGTTACCATCAATGCCAAAGGGGGAGATTGTTGGCAAGAGACACTGTGTGGCTTCATTATTATTGTCATTTATGGCAACAAAGTCTATCCCACACATCTGCAGCACATAATATGCCTATACCGAAAGTCAAATTGAAGAGTGTTTTGGTCCCATGAACAAGAACAGAGCATGCAACAAGGTTTGACAATCAGGTTTGGATCTCTTAGATAGTGTAACTCAGAAAGTTGTGGACTTGGACAAGTCAAGAGGAGTACCATAACTACTACATTCTAGAGATTGAGCCTTCGGTGATGAAAGAGTGAAAAGATATGAGCACCTATGTGTTGGGTTCCTGACAGGCAGAGTAGACTAAGGAAGAACTGACTGACAGAGCATCAAACTTTAATCCGGATGAGAAATTGTTGGTGGTCAGGCTATTTGAGAGATCATACATGTTTGGCCAACATGAATGATGATTTCTTTGATAAGCATCACATATTAAGCATGGATTCAACCAACAGATCAGTGTTTTGTAAATATCTTAAGTATTCCAATTACTGACTAGGAAGATGTTGAAATCCTTGATGTGGATATATATACCAATGGATTTTGATATGAAGTGTAAAGTTGTGTGTGTAAGTGTGTGAAGAAGTACAGAGAGAAGTGTGGAAGCAGCAATACAAGTTCGGTATGTGACAGAACAACAACATTAGAGCAGAGGAAGAATGAAGTGCATAAGATCAGTATATTGAGCCTAATTGGAACTGAACCCTAGCATATGTGGACACCTCTCATCAGTTCAAATACCTGGTTACTTTCTATATACCTTGTAGACAGTGAGTCTCTTGTAGGCAGTGTGCCTCTTGTGAGCAGTGTGCTTGGGCAGTGAGCCCTAATTGACAAGTCCCATTTTGTACTTCTTATTCTTTTAACAGAGAATACAATCTTGGGTTAGTCACCCCGTGGTTTTTCCCTTAATAGGGTTTTTTCCACATAAAAATCCTTATGTTATGTGTGTTGATTTTATTTCTGCTCTCATGATTATGTATGTTCTTATGTTTTGATGCTGCATTAATATTAAAGAAGAAAAGAAAGTTAAGATATTTAAGATAACTGATTCACCCCCCCTCTCAATTATCTACTTTGTTTCCAACAATTATTGCTGACAGGGGGAGTCAGTGAGTTGATTCAAGGAGTGTATGTACTTCAAAGGTGGAGAAAGTTGAAAAGACAAGCTTGTGTCCTAAGGAGAAGAAGTTGGCCTTTATCCTTGATGTCAAAGGGGGAGAATGAGCCAAGGTTTGTTGTCATCAATGCTAAAGGGGGATATTGTTGTACATATAATGTTCTCACTGATATGGTTGTGTGGTTGTCATTGATGTCAACACTAATGAGCATTGGACATATGTTACATGAGTTTGTCACTGATGTGGTTGTGTGGTTGTCTTTGATGTCAACACTATGCTTAGATGCTTATGATGATGATATAATATGTTGATGGTGTGCTAGAAGTGGTTACTGATGTTCATGGTTAGTTACTAATGTTAATGGTTGGTTTCTAATGCTCATGGTTGGATTTCATGCCTTGATTAATGTCGAGTAAAGTTGTATTGAGCATGTTTGTGGTTATTAGAGATGATTTCATGATGATATATTAAGATGGGAATTAGAAGATATGCTAAGCTTGAGAAGATGTTGTTGATGACCTATGGCATGTTGTATGATCCTTTTCATTGTTCTTAAGGGTATATGTGCTGTTATATGAAGGTTTTGGTCTCTGAAAGTTGGTGAAGGTTCCTACTACAGGAAGCTGCTTTGAAGACTAGTTGGTAAAATACTCTACATTCCTCGCCATTTGAAGATATGGTCATGTAGTTTAGAAGTTAACATAAGTATGATGTAAAGGTGCTAAATCTAAAGTTTCAAATCATTTGCTCCTCCGTAGTGGAAGTTACAAGTGATAGAGTTTCGGTTTGTGCTCTGGCAAAATAATGTGATGATGAAGGTTGATTGGAATGCTCTGCATTCCTCCACAAGTGAAGGTTTGCTCATGCAGTTTTGTGAACATGATTAGAGATGTTCAATGAACACTACATTGTAGTTTCATGTGGTCTAGAGGTTCACAAGTTTAGTTTTCAAATGATAGAAGTGATAAAGATGGTTTTAGATGCCTAGTTGTTCTCAAGATATATGCTGATGATGTGTGCTAACTTGTTGATTCTTGAAATGGTAAATTGGATGATGGAAGATGATCTTGATGATCTTGTGATGTTTCCTATTGCTCCACAAGGTGTTTTTTGCTATCTTCGAAACTAGCTGTGGTCTAGAATGATGGTGTTGCTAGGTTATGCTCTTACCTAGTTGACTGAGGAATGTTGATGATGTTCACCACAAAGGTGTTGTTGTGCGGAAATCAAGGAGTATTTGGAGATGTTGTGTAGGTCCTAATGGCTCATCTTGAAGAAGAAAAAAAATGTTTAATCATTCATGAGTTCCACCAAGATTGTGAAGATTGATGTAATACAAGATTCATGTTTTTCTTACTTAAGGGCGACCTAATTCAAATTTGTGAAGCATGCAGATGCTATTTCTTGAAGGATGATGATGTGAAGAATGTTTAGGACTAAGCTAATCATGTGTTTGGATCTGCAAGACGTGTCTCTTTCTAGAGTAGTGTGTAGTTCATGAGAGGGCTTGTCCTATGCATGTTTTATGTTGTGTGATCTCTAGTTGACTTCTAAATTGTAATAGTCTTGTTGTATTTGCCAACTTGTAATGAAATCAATGTAATTTCATGTATATATTGTAAACCTAGTTGATCTATATGATTGAAAAAATGAGAATAAGAGTGTATGAAGAGAAGAATATGAAAATGACATGCATTATGATGTGTGACTGAAGGAGAAAGAGAAGAAGCAATAAGGGTTGTCCTGATTCATCTTGAAGACATATTTGTGATAGGAGGGAAGTGAAGAGAGTGCCTAATTGATCCAATCATTATAAGAAAAGTGGAGAGGAAAAATTGTAATCATCAAAGGTTTGAGCTTCATTGTTAGCTTTAGGCAATAGAAGGATTGTCGTACTATAATCATTTATGAGTTTGCTCTCAATTCAAGGAGTAGTAGCTTCCTTGGGAGTGACCCTAAAACAAATTCTTTAGGGAGTAGTATCTTCCTTGGGAGTGACCCTAAAACAACTTCTACAGCGAGTAGTTGCTTCCTTGGGTTTTATCCCTAAAACAAAGTCAGAAGGGAGTAGTAGCTTCCTTAAGTTGTAACCCTAAAACAAAGTTATAATTTTTGAGCTTCATATATTGTGAGTTAATCCTCACTATGGTTTTTCCCCTTCTGTGGTTTTCCACATATATTTGGTGTTATGTGGTTATGTGCATTGTGTTGATCTTTTATGTTTATGTTAATGTTGTAATGTTTAAGTTTTAATCTGCTCTAGAGGATTTAAAGTTTGATTGAATACTAATTCACCCCCCTCTTAGTATTCTGGTGTGTTCAATAGGTTTATCTTTGGAGAAATATCCTTTCCTTAGAGATTTTTCATATGTTTTCCCAGATGAACTTCCAGGATAACCTCTAAAGAGAGATTTCAACTTCTCAATCGATATTTACTTGGATTGGAGCCCATTTCAAAGGCATCATATCATATGACTACTACGGAATTGATGAAATTGAAGTCTCAACTTCAAGAGCTATTGGCTAAATGATTGATTAGACTTAGTGTTTCTCCGTGGAGAGCCCTAGTGATCTTTGTTAAAAAGAAGGATAGAATCTTGTGTCTGTTTATAGACTATCATATGCTTATCAAAGCAATGATAAAGAATAAGTATCCTTTACCACATATTGATGATCTTTTTGATTAGATGCAGGGTACATCAGTGTTTTCTAAGATCAATTTGTGATTTGGATACCATCAACTAAGAATAAAAGATGAGGAAATTCATAAGACAACTTTCAGAACTAGATATGGGCATTATTTGTTCACAGTTTTACCTTTTGGACTTATGAATGCTCCTACTACATTCATGAATTTGATGAATAGTATCTTCTGAGATTGCTTGGATAAATTTGTTCTAGTTTTTCTAGATGAAATTCTTATTACTCTAAGAATGAGGAAGAGCATTTGCAACATCTCTGAACATTTTTGCAATGAGTGAGAGAGCATGAATTGTTTGGGAAGCTTTCTAAGTGTACTTTATTTTAGAAAGAGATACAATACTTAGGGCATATTATATCAATTGAAGGAATATATGTAGACCCTGCAAAGATAAAGGCTATACTTGAGTGGCCTATGCCAAAGAATGTGCATGAAAGTGTACAGTTTTATAGGATTAACAGGATATTATAGGAAGTTGGTTTTGAACTTTTCTAAGATTGCAAGCCCAATCACTTTGCTTCAAAGAAAAGGAAAGCATTTTGACTAGACAACAAAATGTGAAGAGGCATTTGACCAGTTGAAAGAAAGGTTGACAAATGCTCCAATATTGAAAGTTCCTAATTTTGAAAGTCAATTTGTTGTCATTACCGATGCATTGGAAGAAGGTTCAAGTGGAGTACTTATGCAAAATGAGCAAGTGGTAGCCTATGAATCTAAGAATTTGAGAGCATATGAGTAGAATTATGCTCCTCATGATTTGGAGTTAGCCACAAGTGTACATGCTTGGCAAGTGTGGCAACACTATTTTCTAGGAAAGCATTTTGAGTTAAAGTTAGATCATCATGCTCTTAAGTACATATATTTTCCTAACCCATTTGAATGCTTGACAAAGAAGATGATTGGAATTGATATTTGACAATGATTTTGAGACAAATTGTATTAAGGACAAATATAATCATGTGGTGGATGCTCTAATTCAATGGAGACATATCTCGTTGATGGTCTCTATTCAATCTAACTTCAATGATATGGTTTTGCATAATTCTATAGGTGATGAATTTTATGAGCACGTTAAGAAAGCTCTCTCTATAAATCCTCAATATTCAACGTATGACGTGTTCTATTTTAAACCAGATGGGATTTTAAGATATAGAGGAAGGATGTATGTTCCACATTTGGCAGAATTAAGAAACCTTGTATAGAAGGAAGTTCATTCCACACCATATTTAGGTCATCCAAGAGTGACTAAAATCCTAGCTGATGTGAAACCTCGTTATTTATGGAAAGGAATGAAAAATGTCATTGAAAGATTTGTAGCCAATTGTCTAGAGTGCCAGAGGGTTAAGGCTGAGCATCAACATCCAGTAGGACTTTTGTATCCACATGATATTCTAGAGTGGAAGTGGCAGGTTATTAGCATAGATTTTGTGTAAGGACTTTTAATGTCTTGAAATAGACATGATGCTATTTTAGTAGTGGTGGACAAACTCACCATGGTAGCTCACTTTATAGCTAGAAATTTAATAGATGGAGCACTAGTTATAGCTTGAAAGTTTGTGCATGAAGTGTTCAAATTACATGGAGTTCCTAAGAAGATTATCTCATATAGAGATACGTGCATGACTTCAAGGTTTTGGAAAACTTTATTTTCAACGCTAAGAAATCAACTCAATATAAGCTTGGCTTATCACCCTAGGACATATGGTCAGACAAAATGGATAAATCAAGTTCTTAAAGATTTGTTGTGAATGTATTGTATGGATTAGCAATACAAGTGGGAAGAGTATCTACCACTTGTGGAGTTTGCTTATAACAAATTCTACAATTTAGCTATTAAGATGTCTCCATTTGAAGCATTGTATGGAAGAAGATGTTGAACTCCTATAAGCTAGGATAAGCATTGGTCTAGAAATGTTGGCAGAAATGGAAGAACATACACCAATTCCAAACATGCACCAAGGCAATTCTCAGTAGGAGATAAAGTTCTTTTGAGGCTCAAAACTCATAAAAGTTCCATAAAGATTGGGAAGTCTTCCAATCTAGCTCCTAGATATGTAGGACCCTTCAAAGTTATTGAAGTGATCAATCCGGTTGCCTACAGAATTGTTCTACCACTAGTTCTTGCTAGGATGCATAGTGTTTTTCATGTTTAATATTTTAAAAAAGTATATAACAAGTGATAATCATATTCTTGATTGGAATGATTTACATCTGTAGGACCTAGGAGTGGTTATGATCAAGCCTCTCAAATTGCCTTAAGTTCACAAGCTCTGCTTACGTAACGGAGAAGTTACTAAATGCAAGGTCTAATGGGACCAGTATGTAGAGGACAATGCTACATGGGAAGATTATCATGATTTTTATCAGAGATTTCCTCATTTGATTTATGCTTTTCAAATTTGAATGAAAACTTTATCATGTTATTAATTTTGATACATTGGATCATCGATGACGATGAATCTTATGGGGGAGATATGTCACATCCTTAATTTTTTACTATGTTGTACTTTTTACTTGTTTATAATTAGTACGTAATTTTGCATGATTTAATGATTTGACCTATGAGAAGATGTTAGGATAAATCAAATGATTTCATCAGTCTAAATTTATATGTTTAGAAATAGACATGTGATTATATGTTATCATGATTATTCATTCATGATGTATATGAAGTAGCTAATGATGCACTAATCCTAGTTTGGTTGATTACAAATGTAACCAGGAAAATAGGTTTTCCACCCTCTAGGAAAAGAGAGGGAAAGCATCATTGGAGAGAAGTGAAAAGATGTATGGAAAGAACAATTTGTTGATATCTAAGTCTCATTTTTGTTCAATTTTGTGAACCATGAGATTGGTATGTTAAATTCAACTGATTGGTGGAACGGTCTTTCTTAGCTGATTGGTGGAACAGTCTTTCTGATCATGAAAAAGAAACTAGAGTTTTCAGAAATATTTCCATTAAAACTAACACTGCTACTGGCCAACAATACCAATAGCAGCTCCCTGCTATGAATTGTTTATTAGAATGGCTAACTGATGAATTCTGTCCTGAATCTGTCTGTAGAAAAGAGAGATTGATGAAAGATATTCTGTGTATGAAATGTTGTGATTTAAAGGATTTCAAAAATTACTCCACCCATTTCTGACAGTTGATCTATCAACTGAAAGATCGAAATAAAATTGAATTTGCTAAAAGAAAATATCTGGAAGGTCTCCCTTATAACATATCTGATCGTGTTATCAAATATCTGGAAACCTGAGGAATCTCTCTTGAAAGCTCTCCCATTACTGATCTTATTCAGTATGCAAAGGACCAGATTCTCTAGTTTATAGAAGACTGCAAATATCAATAGAAATTTACCAAACAAGAAGCCAAAAGGATTTCTCCTTCTTTTATTGACACCTATGGCTGTAATCCTTTTACAAAATCTCAGCACAAAGCCCGTAAGAAGTACAAAAAGTGCCAGCTCAATTTCCATAAGTGTTCCTTTCCCAAAAAGCACTCTCATGCTCCCAAGCATAAATATATGTGCAAGCGCTCACAGCCATGCCCCTAGAGTAACCAAATCATCTGCTATATTTGTAACAAACCTAGTCATAAAGCCCCTGACTGTCATTGCAAAAATAAAGCTATTAAGGATGTTTATACTGACCCTGCCGTAACCACGTGGTGGGATGTGATTGATGAAGAAGAAGATCTCTATCTGCTAGACAACATCTATGAACATGTCATAGATGAAAATGAATATGAAGATGAAGATGCAGATGCTCTTGAAGATCTCACAGACACACTCATAGAAGTAGAACAACAATTAGAAGAATCTAATTATGAAGAACCAACATTTATGATGAATCAAACATGGAGAAATAAAGGAAGAGGAAGAGGAAGGAACTCTTTCCATCAAGACTTCTACCAGCCAGATCTACAGCAGCCAGCTTTTGTCCAAGAACAAACCAGATATCCTCCTATACTCAACACTCATATGCCCTCCTATGTTTTCACTGATCAGGTACAAGTCTTTTCAACTGATTTTCCTATTATTACTACTAAAAGAAAGGATAGGAAATATAGCAGGAAACAACCCAAAGAGTATTCTATTACAAAAGCTTTAGCTGATTTCTCTTTCCAATAACAAATTGTCTATCCTCCACATGCCTTCCAGCCATGTTCCACACCTGTCTACCTCTATGATGAAAATATTTCGTCATCCTCAAAATATCCATTCCAAGATCATTCTGAGTTCCAAGAACAAATTCAAGAATTATATGAAGAAAAATCTGAACCAGAATTACCCATGCCAATGGCTGATCCTAGCAAAGTAAAACTAGTGATGTATGTTCTTCCTAATCCAAAGCCACAGCTGGAACCCTCATACTTAGTACACCTACTGTCATTTTGCAAAGAACCCATATTAAGAAACTGGGAGCAATTGACCCTAAAAACTGCATATACTGCATGTGATGTACAAGGAAACAAATTCATTTGTGATAAATATAGCCATCAACATGCTTTGCAAGTTGAAGGCAGGCAGTTCAAATGTGATTTTTTTGCTATGAAAGAAATGCCAGTAGATGTCTTGCTAGGAGGTAATTTCATTGATAGATATACTCCTTATGGATGCACAAAGAAAAGCATTATGTTCACACTTAATGGAGAAAAGATTAGTACGTCTTGACTAATCTATGCATCTGAGAAATATCCAACTATCCACAGGATCCAGACTATTGCGCCATTGCCAGAACTAAAAGCAACACTTATTGAAGTAGTCTGTTCAGAAGATCCACAAAAACTTTGGGAAAAAGAAATCCCTGAGATGGAGATTAGATTACAGCATGGTGGAAAGATCAAGATAGGAAAAAGGATACCTATCCCTGCTCATGACTATCCAGACATGGCCCAAGCTATAGAAGAGCTCAAAAAAGGGAAGTACATCAAACACTCTCAGTCTGAATATAATTGTTATGCTTTCATGGTATGTAATGAAGCTGTGAAAAGAAGGCAAAAGAAAAGGATGGTCATTAATTATTGGCCTTTAAATGCTATCACTTTTCCATTTCCTTACCCCATTCCTAATAAATCATATTTGCTTGAAAAAGTTGCTAATTCAAAAATATTCTCTCAATTTGATTGTAAATCAGGATTCTACCAGATACGAGTCAAGGAAGATGGCTAGTATAAAACTACCTTTAGTTGCCCTTTTGGTCATTATGAATGGAGAGTCATGCCTTTTGGCCTGATGAATGCACCTGCATATTTTCAAGAAAGGATGAACAAAATCTTCAGTGGCTGTGAAGATTTTCTTTGTGTTTATATTGATGACATTTTGATCTTTAGCAAAATCTTTGATGAGCGTAGATCTCATCTTGAAACTTTTTATAGATTAGTTTTAAATTTTGGGATTGTTCTGTCCCTGTCAAAAATTCAATGGTGCACAGACTCTTGTAAGTTTTTAGGAATGATTGTTAAAGGCGGACAACTTGAGGTTCAACCTCATATCAAGTCTAAGATCCTTGAATTTCAGCCTCTTCTAAATACCAAGGAGCCACAAGGATTTTTAGGAATTTTAAATTATGTAAATAATTTTTAGCCTGGTGCAAGTTTCGACCGAGAACCCTTACAGCAACTTCTAACGAAGAAGGAACCTCAATGGTCTCAAGTCCATATTGATGCTGTCAAAATTATTCAACAAGAGGATCATGGTAGAAAGGATGGTAGGGGCAAATATCTCTAATCGCAAGAATACCTGAACCTCTACAATTATGAAGCTCAGCATATTTCTAATAAAGATAATGTTGTAGCAGATGCCCTTAGTAGACCTCCTTTACCTGGAGTTTACATGCAAAATCCTGGTTCTTCTTCTAGCATTCCAGGATTCATCAAAGGTAAAACATATGATGCTCTATTTTGCCAAATAAACAGAATAGTGCAGAGAAATATCCTTACAAAAGGACTTAATAATCATTATGCTGAAAATGCTATCTCTACTGCTAAAACATTAGAACACACTGGATGCATCTTAGCTCCTGATCTTTATTCTGAGATGCATCCAGTGTGTTCTAATGTTTCAGCAGCAGAGATAGCATTTTCAGCATAATGATCATTAAGTCCTTTTGTAAGGATATTTCTCTGCACTATTCTAATCATTTGGCAGAACAGAGCATCATATGTTTTACCTTTGATGAATCTTGGAATGCTAGAAGAAGAACCAAGATTTTGCATGTAAACTCTAGGTAAAGGAGGTCTACTCAGGGCATCTGCTACAACATTATCTTTATCAGAAATATGCTGAGCTTCAAAATTGTAGATGTTTAGGTATTCTTGCCATCGAAGATATTTGCCCCTACCATCCTTTCTGCCATGATCCTCTTGTTGAATAATTTTGACAGCATCAGTATGGACTTGAGACCATTGAGGTTTCTTCTTTGTCAAAAGTTGCTGCAAGGGTTCTCGGTCGAAACCTGCACCAGGATAAAAATTATTTACATAATTTAAAATTCCTAAGAATCCTTGCAGCTCCTTAGTATTTAGAGGAGGCCGAAATTCAAAGATCTTAGACTTGATATGAGGCTGAACCTCAAGTTGTCTGCCTTTAACAATCATTCCTAAAAACTTACAAGATTCTGTGCACCATTGAATTTTTGACAGGGACAAAACAATCCCAGAATTTAAAACTAATCTATAAAAAGTTTCAAGATGAGATCTATGCTCATCAAAGTTTTTGCTAAAGATCAAAATGTCATCAATATAAACACAAAGAAAATCTTCACAACCACTGAAGATTTTGTCCATCCATTTTTGAAAATATGTAGGCACATTCATTAGGCTAAAAGGCATGACTCTCTATTCATAATGACCAAAAGGGAAGATGAAGGTAGTTTTATACTGGTCATCCTCCTTGACTCGCATCTGGTAGAATCCTGATTTACAATCAAATTGAGAGAATATTTTTGAATTAGTAACTTTTTCAAGAAAATATGATTTATTAGGAATGGGGTAAGGAAATGGAAGAGTGATAGCATTTAAAGGCCTATAATTAATGACCATCCTTTTCTTTTGCCTTCTTTTATCATCTTCATTACATACCATGAAAGTATAACAATTATATTTAGACTGAGAGTGTTTGATGTACTTCCCTTTTTTGAGCTATTCTATAGCTTGGGCCATGTCTAGGTAGTCATGAGCAGGGATAGGTATCCTTTTTCCTATCTTGATCTTTCCTCCATGCTGTAATCTAATCTACATCTCAGGCATTTCTTTTTCTGAAAAATTTTGTGGATCTTCTGAACATACTACTTCAATAAGTGCTGCTTTTATTTCTAGCAATTGCTCAATAGTCTGGATCCTGTGGATAGCTAGATATTTCTCAGATGCATAGATTAGTCAAAGAGTACTAATCTTTTCTCCATTAAGTGTGAACATAATGCTTTTCTTTGTGCATCCATAAGGAGTATATCTATCAATGAAATTACCTCCTAGCAAGACATCTACTAGCATTTGTTTCATAGCAAAGAAATCACATTTGAAATGCCCACCTTCAACTTGCAGAGTGTGTTGATGGCTATATTTATCACAAATGAGTTTGTTTCCTTATACATCACAGGTAGTATATGCAGTTTTCTGGGTCAATTGCTCCCAGTTTCTTAATATGGGTTCTTTACAAAATGATAGAGATGTACCAGTATCTACTTGAGCATCATATTGTTTTCCATTGATTGTAATAGTAATATATTGGGAAAACTTGCCAGTAAGTAGGTGTACTAAGTATGAGGGTTCCAGCTGTGGCTTTGGATCGAGCAGAATAGACATCACTAGTTTTACTTTGCTAGGATCAGCCATTGGTGTGGGTAATTCTGGTTCAGATTCTTCTTCATACAATTCTTGAATTTGTTCTTGGAACTCAGAATGATCTTGGAATGGATATTTTGAGGATGATGGAATATTTTCATCATAGAGGTAGACAGGTGTGGAACATGGCTGGTAGGCTTGTGGAGGATAGACAGTTTGTTGTTGGAAAGAGAAATCAGCTAAGGCTTTTGCAATAGAATCCTCTTTGGGTTGTTTCCTGCTATATTTCCTATCCTTTCTTTCAGCAGTAATAATAGGAAAATCAGTCGAAAAGACTTGTACCTGATCAAGGAAAACCTGGCAGGGCATATGAGTGCTGACTATAGGAGGTCTGAATATAGGAGGATATCTAGTTTGTTCTTGGGCAAAAGCTGGCTTCTATAGATCTAGCTGGTAGAAGTCTTGATGGAAAGAGTTCCTTCCTCTTCCTCTTCCTCTTCCTTTATTTCTCCATGTTTGATTCATCATAACTATTGGTTCTTCATAAGTAGATTATTCTAATTGTTGTTGTACTGCTATGAGTGTCTGCAAGATCTTCAAGAGCATTTGCATCTTCTTCATCATATTCATATTCATCTATGACAGGCTCATATATGTTGTCTTGTAGATAGAGATCTTCTTCTTCATCAATCACATCCCACCACGTGGCTGTGGCAGGGTCAGCATAAACAGCCTTAACAGCTTTATTTTTGCAATGACAGTTAGGAGCTTTATGACAAGTTTTGTTACAAATATAGAAGATGATCTGGGTGCTCTGGGGGCGTGGCTGTGAGTGCTTGCGCATATATTTATGCTTGGGAGTATAAGAGTGCTTTTTGGGAAAGGAGCACTTATGGAAATTGAACTGGTGCTTTTTGTACTTCTTGTGGGCTTTGCACTAAGCTTTTGTAAAAGGATTACAGCCATAGGTGTCAATAAAAGAAGGAGCAATCCTTTGGGCTTCTTGTTTGGTAAATTTCTACTAATATTTGTAGTCTTCTATAAACTGGAGAATCTGGTCCTTTTCATACTGAATAAGATCAGTAATGGGAGGGCTTTCAAGAGAGATTTCTTAGATTTCTAGATATCTGATAACACGATCAGATATGTTATAAGGGAGACCTTCCAGTTATTTGCTTTTAGCAAATTCAATTTTCTTTGGATCTTTCAGTTGATAGATCAACTGTCAGAAATGGGTGGAGTAATTTTTGAAATCCTTTAAATCACAACATTTCATAGATAGAATATCCTTCATCAATCTCTCTCTTCTATAGACAGATTCAAGATAGAATTCATCAGTTAGCCATTCTAATAAACAATTCATAGTAGGGAGCTGCTATTGGTGTTGTTGGCCAGTAGCGGTGTCAATTGTAATGACAATATTTCTGAAAACTCTGGTTTCTTTTTCATGATCAGAAAGACCATTCCACTAATCAGCTAAGATACCCCAAAAGTAAGTAACAACCATTTTTGATATGTTTTCTTGTGGAGTACCTGATAAAGATGCTATGATAATAAAGGTGTTTACCCATTTATTGATCAAATGGTAAGGATCTTCTAACTAATCAGTGGGCAAGTTGTTTACATCATGAGAATTGAATCTGAGGTCTTTTTTGCTCTCTTTTCTTTTGATTGGAGAGGTTGTGGAACAACTATAGCATGTGAGACTAGTTTCTATTCATGGTTTATTAACCAGTCTAAAGATTGGGCTAAATCATGTAAAGAATCATCGACTTTATCACACCTTAAATTGATAGTATTATTTAAAGATTTTACCTAAGTCCCTAAAGACTGTACAAGGTGAACCAGTGTAGACAAATCACTATCATTTTTATGTAAGTTAGATAAGACTTGAAATGACTTAGTATGGAGTTGCTTGAAGGAATTTTCAGAATCCTTTATCTTAGTATTATTTTCCATAACAATGTTGCCTATCCTATGGACATTATGATGGATAGTAGCGACAGATTCTTTTAATGCTAAGATATCTTGACAAAAATCATCAACATTCTATTGTAAATGAGCACAGAACCTTGTAATATAATTTCTTTTTTTAAATTCTAAAGAAGGCTCTTTCTCTTCAGAAGTTCTAGGCTGAAATGCATACTGGAACATACTCATATTCCCTTTAGGAGACTTATAATTTTCTTTTAATGGGGGCCATCTCCCATTGGTATAATATGCAATTTCTTGTTCCTTATACCATTCTAAAATTTCTAGTCTTGTTAGTGTATGAACTATATTGCAAAACGGATGATCAATATTTATAGTTTTACCCTTCTCCTTTTGCCTACCACACCTAGAATCAACCTGTACTGGTTCTAGGTCTATATTTAAAGACTCATCTTCTACCTCAACATAGAGTTGAGCTTTCTTCTTTGAAGAACTGTTGAATAAAGTTCTGGGTGTAGAAAAAGAATCTTCAAATGGATTATTATAGCTCCTAGAGGAAAGACTTCTAGGAATAATATTAATCTGGTTTTGTTGTATCTTGTGCACAGGGTGAGTGGCTTCTAACAATCTGGGTGCGACATGTTGCATCCAGTCAAGTTTCCAGCCTGCAGGGATCTCAATAGTATTGATATGCCCTTTTTGGAGTTGAACTTCTCCATGAAGGGTTTTTGCATATGGTAGGTTTTCCAGTATATCTTGATTATTTGTATTCGTCATGGAATACAAGACTTGGACTTGGACTGAAGCATATTTAAATTTCCCAAACATATTTAAACCATACAGTGAACTAAACACTCCCCAGCAATTTAAAGAGCCCTTTTTAACCTCTTGACAACATTTATCCCTTGTTGCAACAGTAAGATTAGGATAATAGGTGAAATAGACTAAATTTTTGGTAAGCCGGGACAGGCTAGATAGCTGACAAGCATGAGAATAGTCAACTTGATGATGGTCACATAAAGCAAGATATGAGACAAGTTTAATATTATTAGGGACACAGGAACCTATAAGGACCCTAATAGCACCAAAATATACAAAATTCACATCTTTATGACTTCTAATATAATCAATTTCTTCAACAGGAAGAACAAACAACATCTTTGTTTGAAAAGTTTGCAAGGGATCATATTCAAGAGTTAACTCCACATTTTTCATTTGAGGAATGACAAAAGGTTTGAAAGTAGACTTGAATATAATATTCTTAAGCAAACTAGGCTTTAAAACACTCTTCTTGTATACAGAATCGGCTGTAAGAAGAGGAGGTCTATAATTACTTACTTGCCTTTCTATAACATCTTCAGATGTGTCTATATCAGGAACTTCTTCCACTATCATATCACCTTCCGTTGGATTTACAAGAGGAAGCTCAAACACTCCTTCAACGAGTGCCTGATTCACCCTTTCGATTCCAGTATGAGGATGAGAAAATCCTTGAAATTCTGCCATGTCTTTTAAGAAAGAGAAGCTTGGAATATCTAAGAGAACTTACAGGGGTTTTATAGGAGAGATAATAGTACCCTTAACCAACCAAAGACATAAATGGGTATAAAACTCAAATCCCAACAATGAAGTGAAACCCTACAGAGATAAACTCTTCTCTTCTTAGATAACTTCTCCAATTCTTTACTAGAAATTAGATAGACAACAAATTTCTTTCCTCAAAGAATTGTCAGAGGCTCTAATACCACAAATATATAGCAAAACAGTGACGGAGGCTGACGACCAAATGATTACGACTTATGATATTACTTAATTACAATGACTTACAAAATCACAACTTATATGCAAGATATTTCTGATATCCCAGATCACACTAAGCACAGAGATATAGCATACTCAATCTTTGCAAAAATATGACCCAAACTTAGACTCAGACTCTAGACTTCTTCTAATACTTGCTAGAAAACCTGATGCCCACAATGCTTCCGCAAAGGCTGATTTATAGAAAATTCTTGACTAGGATAGGAGGTCGAAGAGAATCTAACCGACAATACCAGGTGAATCAGTTAACCAAAAGGAGGTTTATCATGCCAAGATGGCTGACAGTGACTGTCCTTTGCAACTTTCAATTTGTTGGAGAATCTTATTGTCCTATTCCATCTCTGATATGATAGTGAATCCCATTCTAGCTCCCATGTGAACTAGAACTGTTGGATGGTGCTGGATGAGAAGGCTTGTCCAATCAATACTTATATATTTCGTGCCATCCAACTAGTTTCCATCTAGCATGAATTTGAAACCTTTGTCTTATATTCCAATCCTGTTGGTCGTTGTCAAAATGCATAGTGGGAGAAAAATATGATTCCCATCTTAATCTCATATTAATCACTATGCGGGTGACCAAATCTTGACTTATTGGTTCATCAGGATTAGCAATAGAAGTTCCAACAAACTTGAAAAAGTCTTCAACCTGTTTTGAAATAGGAGCAGAACATGCAATGGACCAGGTGAAAAATGGCTTTCTGATAAGGTTAAGTAGTAGATGATACATATGGTTAGAATTTATGTGGAGTATCTCAAACTGACCATATCCTTCTTCATAAAGATTAGGAGTTGAGATGCATCCAGTGTGTTCTAATGTTTTAGAAGCAGAGAAAGCATTTTCAGCATAATGATTATTAAGTCCTTTTGTAAGGATATTTCTCTACACTATTCTATTCATTTGGTGGAACGGAGCATCATATGTTTTATCTTTGATGAATTCTAGAGTGCTAGAAGAAGAACCAGGATTTTACATGTAAACTCGAGGTAAAGGAGGTCTACTAAGGGCATCTACTACAACATTGTCTTTACCAGAAATATGCTGAGCTTCATAATTGTAGAGGTTCATGTATTCTTGCCAGCGGAGATATTTGCCCCTACCATCCTTTTTGCCATGTTCCTTTTCCTTTTCATAATTGTAGAGGTTCATGTATCCTTTTTCTTTAAATTCTTAATCACACTATAAATTTCCTTATCAGAGGAAATCCATTTCTTAACATCTGCAGGGAATGTGCCACTAGCATATTCTGCAAGTAGTTCAACTCCATTTTTTACAAAGCATAAGTTTCCACCCCAAGCATAATTCGAAGCATCTGTATACAAGATAAAATTATTAGTAGTGGGAACATTAAGAACTGGTAGATTCTGTACCTTTTGTTGAATAATTTTGAGAGCATCAGTATGGACTTGAGACCATTGAGGTTTCTTCTTCGTGAGAAGTTGCTGCAAGAGTTCTCAGTTGAAATCTGCACCACGATAAAATTTACTTACATGATTTAAAATTCCTAAGAATCCTTGCAGCTCCTTAGTATTTAGAGGAGGCTGAAATTCAAGGATCTTAGACTTGATATGAGGCTGAACCTCAAGTTGTCCACCTTTAACAATCATTCCTAAAAACTTACAAGAGTCTGTGCATCATTGAATTTTTGACAGGGACAGAACAATCCCATAATTTAAAACTAATCTATAAAATGTTTCAAGATGAGATCTATGCTCATCAAACTTTTTGCTAAAGAGAAAAATGTCATCAATATAAACACAAAGAAACTCTTCACAGCCACTAAAGATTTTGTCCATCCTTTCTTGAAAATATGCAGGCGCATTCATTAGGCCAAAAGGCATGACTCTCCATTCATAATGACCAAAAGGGCAGCTAAAGGTAGTTTTATACTAGTCATCTTCCTTGACTTGTATGTGGTAGAATCCTGATTTACAATCAAATTAAGAGAATATTTTTGAATTAGCAACTTTTTCAAGCAAATATGATTTATCAGAAATGGGGTAAGGAAATGGAAGAGTGATAGCATTTAAAGGCCTATAATTAATGACTATCCTTTTCTTTTGCCTTCTTTTCTCAGCTTCTTTACATACCATGAAAGCATAACAATTATATTCAGATTGAGAGTGTTTGATGTACTTCCCTTTTTTAAGATCTTCTATAGCTTGGGCCATGTTTGGGTAGTCATGAGCAGGGATAGGTATCCTTTTTCTTGTCTTGAGCTTTCCTCCATGCTATAATCTAATGTCCATCTCAGACATTTCTTTTTCCCAAAATTTTTGTGGATCTTCTTAACAGACTGCTTCAATAAGTGCTGCTTTTAGTTCTGGCAATGGCTCAATAGTCTGGATCTTGTGGATAGCCGGATATTTCTCAGATGCATAGATTAGTCGAGGAGTTCTAATCTTTTATCCATTAAGTGTGAACATAATGCTTTTCTTTGTGCATCCATAAGGAGTATATCTATCAATGAAATTACCTCCTAGCAAGACATCTACTGGCATTTGTTACATAGCAAAGAAATCACATTTGAACTACCTGCCTTCAACTTGCAGAGCATGTTGATGGCTATATTTATCACAAATGAATTTGTTTCCTTGTACATCACAGGTATTATATGCAGTTTTCTGGGTCAATTGCTCCCAGTTTCTTAATATGGGTTCTTTGCAAAATGATAGAGATGCACCAGTATCTACTTGAGCATCATATTGTTTTCCATTGATTGTAACAGTAATATATTGGGAAAACTTGCCAGTAAATAGCTGTACTAAGTATGAGGGTTCTAGCTGTGGCTTTGGATTAGGAAGAACAGACATCACTAGTTTTACTTTGCTAGGATCAGCCATTGGCATGGGTAATTCTGGTTCATATTCTTCTTCATATAATTCTTGAATTTGTTCTTGGAACTCAGAATGATCTTGGAATGGATATTTTGAGGATGATGGAATATTTTCATCATAGAGGTAGACAGGTGTGGAACATGGCTAGTGGGCTTGTAGATGATAGACAGTTTGTTGTTGGAAAGAGAAATCAGCTAAGGCTTTTGTAATAGAATCATCTTTGGGTTTTTTCCTGCTATATTTCCTATCCTTTCTTTCAGCAGTAATAATAGGAAAATTAGTTGAAAAGACTTGAACCTGATCAGGGAAAACCTGGCAGGGCATATGAGTGTTGATTGTAGAAGGTCTGAATATAGGAGGATATTTGGTTTGTTCTCGGACAAAAGCTGGCTACTGTAGATCTAGCTGGTAGAAGTCTTGATGGAAAGAGTTCCTTCCTCTTCCTCTTCCTTTATTTCTACATGTTTGATTCGTCATAATTGTTGGTTCTTCATAATTAGATTCTTCTAATTATTGTTCTGCTTCTATGAGTGTGTCCGCAAGATCTTGTCATCTATGAGAGGCTCATAGATGTTGTCTTGCAAATAGAGATCTTCTTCATCATCAATCGCATCCCACCACACGGCTGCGACAAGGTCAGCATAAACAGCCTTAACAACTTTATTTTGGCAATGACAGTTAGGAGCTTTATGACCAGTTTTGTTACAAATATAGCTGATGATCTGGTTGCTCTAGGGGCATGGCTATGAGTGCTTGGGCATATATATATGCTTAGGAGCATAAGAGTGCTTTTTGGGAAAGGAGCACTTCTAGAAATTGAGCTGGTGCTTTTTGTACTTCTTGCAGGCCTTGCGCTGAGATTTTATAAAAGGATTACAACCATAGGTGTCAATAAAAGAAGGAGCAATCCTTTGGGCTTCTTGTTTGGTAAATTTTTGCTGATATTTGCAGTCTTCTATAAACTACAAAATCTCGTCCTTTGCATACTGAATAAGATCAGTAATGGGAGAGCTTTCAAAAGAGATTTCTCAGATTTCTAGATATCTGATAACACAATCAGATATGTTATAAGGGAGACCTTCCAGATATTTGGTTTTAGCAAATTAAATTTTCTTTGGATCTTTCAGTTGATAGATCAACTATCGGTAATGGGTGGAGTAATTTTTGAAATCCTTTAAATCACAACATTTCATAGACAGAATATCTTTGATCAATCTCTCTTTTCTATAGACAGATTCAGGACAGAATTCATCAGTTAGCCATTCTAATAAACAATTCAAAGCAGGTAGCTAGTGTTGGTGTTGTGGGCCAGTAGTGGTGTCAGTTGTAATGACAATATTTTTGAAAACTCTAGTTTCTTTTTCATGATCAGAAAGACCATTCCACCAATTAGCTAAGATACCCCAAAAATAAGTAATAGCCATTTTTTCTATGTTTTCTTGTGGAGTACCTGATAAAGATGCTATGATAATAAAGGTGTTTACCCATTTATTGATCAAATGGTAAGGATCTTCTAACTGATCAATGTCTAAATACCAAGGAGTAACTGGGCAAGTTGTTTGCATCATGAGAACTAAATATGAGGTCTTTTTTTCTCTCTTTTCTTTTGATTGGAGAGGTTGTGGAACAACTACAGCATGTGAGACTGGTTTTTGTTCATGGTTTACTAACCAGTGTAAAGATTGGGCTAAATCATGTAAAGAATCATCGACTTTATCACACCTTAAATTGACAGTATTATTTACAGATTCTACCTGAGTCCCTAAAGGTTGTACAAGGTGAACCAGTGTAGACAAATCACTATCATTTTTATGTAAGTCAGATAAGACTTGATCTGAATTAGTATGGAGTTGCTTCAAGGAATTTTTAGAACTTGATATCTTAGCATTAAAAGAATCTGTTGCTACTATCCATCATAATGTCCATAGGATAGGCAACATTGTTTTGGAAAATATGTTTGGATAGATTCAAATAAATGATGCATAAGTTCTGGTAAAAGGCTTAACATTTACATAGAGCAAGACATTATAAAACAGGCACTACTATGCATAATGTTGTAAGTTCCAAGTGAGTCTATATTCGGCCTGTGTCATGACAACAATGGTTTAGAGATGTGATGTAGCTGTCAAATGGTTGAAAGCCACTTCAAGCATAGTTTCAAAGGCACAATGAAGAAGAAGGGGTGAGCATTGTGTAAGTATGGTGCAGGGTTATGATGAAGTGGCCAATTCATATAAAAGATTCATGCATAGCTATACATAGTATCAACATAGTGTTGTGCAATTTCAACATGAGCCCCGTAATGGCTCAGGTTATTGGAGTAGAGCTTGGCCATGCAAATATGATGTAGCTATAAAGGCATTGCCTATAAATCTAGAGGTTGTTCAGTATGCTAAAGAGGTCAAAGTCATGGCAGTTTAGAGGAAGGTGGCCTACTCATACATAAATACATTGATATAGTTGATAATTAGTGACAGCCGTGGTTTTCAAAAGTTTCCTAACTTGATAGGGCATCTTATGCATTTGAAGAAGATAATACCCCACACTGGCTATGGGCTTCTGGTTCTTTTAGATGATTTTTTTTTGTGGTCTCCATTCCCAGGGTCTTTTAATGAAGTTGCCGAGTCATTGGGCATTGATTGACAAGCCACAAGTATAGATTGAAGGGTAGGGCAGAATCATGAATGATGGCAAGTATTTCTGTAAGAAACAAATAAGGATCGGCCTAGGAGTATCAAAATACTCTTCCAGCATATGGAGAAAGGTGGCACCATCTGCTGTAGCATCATCAATATCAAGTGAAGCTTAGTAATGAAAGATCTAATGACTGACAACCGCGGCATCGCCAATATGGCGCATCAGTATTGAGGCTACCTCATTGTTCTCACAACAAGTTCTAAGGAGAAGATGCTGCCAGAGGTGCCTCAAGCTATTAAAATAGCTCAGCATATCAAAATTTATGCACCCATGTTAAGAATGGACTATAGATTGAAGGGTGGCACAAGCATGAGATGTAAACTATAAGAGATTAAAGGAAACAATAGTCACCTCATCAGGACACCCACAAGGGTTTTATCTCAACTTTGATAAGAGTTAGTGAAGATGTTTCAAAGTAGCGGCAGCATTAATGACTGGCCATAGTCAATAATCAAATGGAGTGCTTGCTTGTCTCATTGAGATTGCAATGTTATTATTCAAAGTAATGGCACTCTTATATTCTATGGTGCATATACAACAAATAGCAGATGAAGCTAAGGTGTGAGTGGATCAAAGCACGCACTTGCAAATCAAAGACAAACCAAAAATGCTAAACCTGTATAAATTGTGATGGTTCACACTGCTAGGGCAATGAAGGGACTAATATTCATATGATGAAGGATAACTTTATATTAAAGTGAAATGAGAATAGTGCAGAGGCTGCCAAATGTAAACACCTGCAGCAATGAAGAAATAACTCAAGAATGTTGTGGAGGTGAGCACATGGCTACAGTAGAATTAAAAGAAAGCAAATGCAAGTTATGCGGAGGCTGCCAAATGTAAGTGTTTGCATCAATTTGAGAGCAGCTGAAAATGAAGCGGAAGTAGCCACATGGTGGAGTCCGCGCACAGGAGAAACAATGCTTTTTAATTAAATGCATCAAATGTGTCACGGGATTTTATAAGAGGCTGAGGCTTTAATATAAGTTTCTTATTAGATTAATGGTGGGGCCCTTTTCATATGGAGCTGAATATTTTATTTAAGTTGCATTGAGGATCTTCATGGGAGTCTGTAGGAAACTGCTCGAGCATTTTTTTTAAAAAGAAAATAAGAGGTAGCAGAAAGTGACATTTGTCGACACCCACATCAATTTAAAAGAAACTCAAAATTCAGCGGAGGCCACCATGTGGAGCCATCTGCACACAGGAAGGAAATAAAGTTTGTTTTTCATTTTAAATAGACACATCTAAAGCAAGCTATGGGAGTTTTAAAGGAACAGTTCTAAAATATAATAGGGTCTATGGAGAGACACGGTGGGTCCCAGCAATATAAAATAAAGTTTATTTTAAAATTGACCCTTATATGATTCACGTGAAACATAAACTAAAACCCTAAATGTGAGAAGCCATTTTTATTTTATGAAGCAAGGTACAGGAAAATAGCGGTGGGAGTCTTCTTTCTCACATAGAGATATTTTACCAACTATGGAGGAAAAACAAAAATAGTAGTTCAGTTAAGGTTTTCGGTGGCCACTTCAGTTGTAGTTAGATTTGTGCCAAATTTGGTGCCAGATTTTGCGGATTTAGCTGTGGATTTTTAGAGGCCGTTGAGAATTTGTTGAGTTTTTCAGGCTATAAATGGGCAAATTTGAACACATTCAGGAGTTCTTCTTCAGATATGTTCAGAGTTCTACAAGTTTATCAGATCAGAGAGTTGGAGCAGCATACAGGGTTTCTTCTTGCCTTTGCAGTGTCTTTTCATGATGATTGTAATAGTTTATTTTGTGCAACAATTTTGCCTTTGTAAATTTATTCTTTCATTCAAATATGAGATGGTGTTCTGTGCATTTATGAGTTTACTCTGTTCTTGTCTCTAATTTCTCTGTTTCTCTGCCTCTGTTTAATGTGTTTCTCAAACTGGTTTTAATCATGCATTGATGCTCTTTAAATCCAGTTAAATCCTTCAAATTTTAGACACTGTGCAAATAATAGTTTCAAATCTGGTAGATTGCCTTAGATTAGGTATTTGTTTTCTGCAATCTCAATTTTCTTTCTGATATTTTTCTCAAACCCTACTGGAAGAACAGAAGAGCTAGCTTCCCTAAAATCTAGAGGTCACTCTGAGGAGCATTCCCACGTCTCAGAGTTTCCCATGTTGCTGCTGGATTACACCCACAGATTTATGCATCAACGGTTTTTGGCATGCCCGGTGGGACTCGATTTGATGACTTGAGTCTTTGTTTTATTGAATCTTTGCCCTGTATTTGTGTTTTTGATGGAAAATCACAAAAATATCTGCTCATAGGAGCATGAATCATCCATCTGGCAACTCTACTGGCGGATCTTTCTTGAATCTTTGCCCTTGCAGATCATGGCAGCCCCTGGTATATATGTGCACCTGAATATTCAAAGAGATCTACCCTTTGTAGCCTGGGATTCAAGTCCCCTTGTTCTTCAACAACAGAGTCAAGTTCCTAACACAGTTTGGAAGGCATTGCCTTACTTTCTAGGAGATGGCTCTGTTTGCCCTGCAGATCACATTCAAGATATTGCAAATCTATGTATTGTTCATAATGTCACAACTGAGAAACATGCCCTCTTGTTGCTTGCATCTTCCCTCAAAGGCAAAGCAAAACAATGGTACAGAAGTAGCCTGGCTATATCACTATATGGGATCAGCTTGGTGGGCTCATCTACAATCAATTCAGAGATAGGACAGATGTCAGCACTCTTACCCAGAACCTGATTACAATCAAGAGGCATCCAATGGAGACCATACATGATTTCAATTCAAGATTTGATAAGGTATGGAAGAAATTCTCTGTTGATATCAGGCCATCTCCAGTCTTTGCTTTCTTGTATTATTTAAAGGCTTTAGACCCTAAGATCTCTGTCATGATACAATCTTTGGGGGGTGAAACTCTGCCACAGTCATATGATCTTGCCATTAAGGCTGAAAGTAGCCTCATATTGTCTGGAAAACTATCTCCCCTGCCCTTAGAATAGCTGATGTCTCATGTAAATAGCCTGTCTCAGGTTCTTTCTTGTAACCAGATGCATACAAATTTTAGTCCATCCACCCTCCCTACTGATTTGACAAATCATGAGGAGATGAGTGCTGTGAAAGAACTAATTAAAACCCTCTCTTATGAGATCAATGAGTCAAAAGGTCAAAACCTATACCATGCTGATCTATGTTTAATACCTCAAGATTCTTATGAACAGCAGTATGAATATATCCAGAGAATGCCCAATTGTCCTGAAAATCACCCTTTACAAGCCTCCATAACTGCAAATCAACCTATACAAACCATTAACCAGGTTCTCTATCACTTTGATGTTCAAGAAAAATCAAGTATCAAGAATCAAATTACATGCAAGAAAGTGGCTCCTATGTGTCTTTCTGATATTGAAAATCAAGCATATGTGGCAAAGGGAGATCCAGAGTTACTGTCAAATTTTAAATCAGATTCAGAAGATGCTTATGAGGGGAGATTTCTAGAAGCTGAGAAGTACTACAAGAAGGGTTTTGAAGCTAAAAAGTACTAGGTCCAGACTAACACTGCATCTGTATCTCATTTTGAGGAAGAGGTTGCAACTGATATTATATCAAAGTCTACAAAGAATGAATGTCTTTATTTCAGTCATGAAGTTTCACACCTGCAAGGAGAAGACATAGAGATGCATGAGCAACATTTGGGGTATGATGAGGATTTGTTCTCACTTTTACAACAAGGCTATCAGCTACTAAATGAGGAAGATCTTGCAATTGAGAAGGTGCAATGTTCTTTTGTAAGCCTTGAAGGTGATCATGGAAAAAATGTTGTAACAAAGAATGATGCTAGAGCTGATTTGTTTTCAATTCTGGAAGATGGTTACTATCTTCTTTTTGATGAAGAACCACCAAAGAAAGGAAAGATCTATGATAAGGTGATATCAAGAGATAGTTGGACTAATGCAGAGTTACATAAAGAATCATATACAGGGTTGTCACATTTTAAGCCCCACTATACGCCATTTTTCTTGCATAATGAAATTCCTATCTGATTCAAGACTATTCTGGGCAGTGTTGTTACATGCGTACCTCATTTTGATGTCATCTTGAGTTATGAACCTGTGGAAGAGCCTATCAGAAAGGTCATTGATACAGTTTAGTTGGCAGAATCTCTCAGCTGCAAACAGATAGAAGAGTTTCAGTGTTTTATTTTCCCTCCCCGCCCTCCACTGAAACAAGAACAGCAAGTAGATAAGCATGACTAGTGTTTTGAAGCAAAAAGGGACTCTCCTGAGTGCAAAGTAGTAAAAAGGTACAAAATATTGTTGTATTTTTTCATATATTTCATCGGGTTCGTTTTCAGCATGATGAAGATTCATAGGAGAAGCATAATTAAATCTGGCAGTTACTTTGCCATTCCAGTGAATGGTCATATCCTCATGTGTTTAATATATCAGTGAGATAGGGTCAGAAGTTCAATAAGCTACAACAGTAGCATTAGTTTCAATTTTAGTTAGTTTTCTTTCAATAAGTCTTAGCTGCAGTGAAAGTGTATGGTCAGTTAGTCTCAGCTACAAAGCGGAATGGAGGATCTGTGGTCAGTCTCTGAGGTTTAGTCAATATGGTTGGTTGGTCTTAATTGCAAAACATCAATTGTGTGCTCAGTTTTAGTTTGAGATGGTGGGATGTATTCTGGGTCAGCGGTGTTTCAGTTCACCTTCATTTATTTTCAGTTTTAGATCTATTCAGTTATTAATGTTTAAGTTTCAGAGAATGTGACTCTATGCCCAATGATAAGGCACTGATTTGTTAACCAAAATTTCTAGAGTTCGTAGTGAGCAGGCTCACTTTCCCAGCCAGTCACCAAGAACTATTATGTAATTTCAACATGAGCCCCGTAATGGCTCAAGTTATTGGAGTAGAACTTGGCCATACGAATATCATGCAGCTATAAAGGCATTGCCTATAAATCCAAAAGTTGTTCAGTATGCTAAAGAGGTCAAAGTCATGGCAGTTTAGAGGAAGGTGTCCTACTCATACATAAATACATTGATACAATTGATAATTAGTGACAGCCGTGGTTTTCAAAAGTTTCCTAACTTGATAGGGCATCTTATGCATTTGAAGAAGATAATACCCCACACTGGCTATGGGCTTCTAGGTCTTTTAGATGATTTTTTTGTGGTCTCCAGTCCCATGGTCTTTTAATGAAGCTGCTGAGTCATTAGGCATAGATTGACAAGCCACAGGTACAGATTGAAGGGTAGGGTAAAATCATGAATGATGGCAAGTATTTCTGTAAGAAACAAATAAGGATTGGCCTAGGAGTATCAAATTACTCTTCCAGCATATGGAGAAAGGAGGCACCATCTGCTGTAGCATCATCAATATCAAGTGAAGCTTAGTAATGAAAGATCAAATGATTGACAACCGCGACATCGCCAATATGGTGCATCAGTATTGAGGCTGCCTCATTGTTCTCACAGCAAGTTTTGAGGAGAAGACGCTGCTAGAGGTGCCACAAGCTATTAAAATAGCTTAGCATATCAAAATTTATGCAGCCATGTTAAGAATGGACTACAGATTGAAGGGTGGCACAAGCATGAGATATAAACTATAAGAGATTAAAGGAAACAATAGTCACCTCATCAGGATGCCCACAAGGGTTTTATCTCAACTTTGATAAGAGTTAGTGAAGATTTTTCAAAGCAGCAGTGGCATTAATGACTGGCTTAGCCACAAACTATTGTAGAGGACAAATTAGCCAATAAAGGCCATAGTCAATAATCAAATCGAGCGCTTGCTTGTGTCATTGAGATTGTAATGTTATTATTTAAAGTAATGGTGCTCTTATATTCTATGGTGCATATACAACAAATAGCAGATGAAGCTAAGGTGAGAGTGGATCGAAGCATGCGCTTGCAAATCAAAAGGCAAACCAAAAAGGCTAAACCTATATAAATTGTGATGGTTCACGCTGCTAGGGCAACGAAGGCACTTATATTCATATGATGAAGCATAACTTTATATTAAAGCAAAATTAAAATAGTGCAGAGGTTGCCAAATGTAAACACCCGCGGCAATGAAGAAGTAACTCAAGACTATTGGAGAGGTGAGCACGTGGCTACAAGAGAATTAAAGAAAGCAAATGCAAGTTATGTGGAGGCTGCCAAATGTAACTGTTCGCATCAATTTGAGAGCAGCTAAAAATGAAGCAGAAGCAGCCACATGGCGGAGTCCGTGCACAGGAGAAACAATGCTTTTTAATTAAATGCATCAAATGTGTCACGGGATTTTATAAGAGGCTGAGGCTTTAATATAAGTTTCTTATTAGATTAATGGTGGGGCCCTTTTCATATGGAGCTAAATATTTTATTTAAGTTGCATTGAGGATCTTCATGGGAGTTTGTAAGAAACCGTTCAAGCATTTTTTTTTAAAGAAAATAAGAGGCAGCGGAAAGTGACATTTGTCAAGACCTGCATCAATTTAAAAGAAACTCAAAATTCAACGGAGGCCACCACGTGGAGCCGTCCGCGCATAGGAAGGAAATAAAGTTTGTTTTTTATTTTAAATAGACACATTTAAAGCAAGCTACGGGAGTTTTAAAGGAATAGTTTTAAAATATAATAGGGTCTATGGAGAGACACAGTGGGTCCCAGCAATATAAAATAAAGTTTATTTTAAAATTGACCCTTATATGATTCACGTGAAACATAAAGTGAAACCCTAAATGTGAGCAGCCACTTTTATTTTATGAAGCAAGGTACAGGAAAAGAGTCTTCTTTCTCACACAGAGATATTTTTCCAGCTATGGAGGAAAAATAGAAATAGCAGTTCAGTTAAGGTTTTCGGTGGCTAATTCAGTTGCAGTCAGATTTGTGCCAGATTTGGTGCCAAATTTTGTGGATTCAGCTGTGGATTTTCAGAGGTCGTTGAGAATTTGTTGAGTTTTTTAGGCTATAAATGGGCAAATTTGAGACACATTCAGGAGTTCTTCTTTAGATATGTTTAGAGTTCTACAAGTTTATCATATCAGAGAGTTGGAGTAGCATATAGGGTTTCTTCTTGCCTTTGTAGTGTCTTTTCATGATGATTGTAATAGTTTATTCTGTGCAACAATTTTGCCTTTGTAAATTTATTCTTTCATTCAAATATGAGATGGTGTTCTATGCATTTATGAGTTTACTCTGTTCTTGTCTCTAATTTCTCTGTTTCTCTACCTCTATTTAATGTGTTTCTCAAACTAGTTTTAATCATGCATTGTTGCTCTTTAAATCCAGTTAAATCCTTCAAGTTTAGACACTGTACAAATAATAGTTTCAAATCTGGTGGATCACCTTAGATTAGGTATTTGTTTTCTGCAATCTCAGTTTTCTTTCCGATATTTTTCTCAAACCCTACTGGAATAACAAAAGATCCAGCTTCCCTAAAATCTAGAGGTCACTCTAAGGAGCATTCCCACGTCTCAGAGTTTCTTGTGTTGCTGCTGGATTACACCCACAGATTTATGCATCAACACATAGCATCAGAGTTAGCCATTAGTTGAAATGATAAGCGACCAGTATTAAAGAGGACTAGCTCTGGGCATGTTAAATCGGCCACTAGCAAAGAAGAATAATTGTCTTTTTAATGTTGCAGTGCCATTTAGTAATGAAACACTATCAACAAACACAACTCATAGAGGATGGTTTAGCCTCAGGAACAAAGCACAAAGTATGGAATGTATTGGCCATTGAGTTTCTAGGTTATCATATTAAACAACATAATGGGATTTGCAAACGAAGGTGTTTCCTGTATCTGTAACAAGGCGTGGTCTCTGTTCATGTCATGGAAGCCATTTTTTAAGCAAAATGATGCTCGTACTAAATCAAGAGATGTGGCACTACATATAGTATCGAATGGAAGCCGCAGCTCAGTCAAGGAGGATTGGCCTTTTCATATATAAGACACAGCATATCCAAAAGTAAAAGACATCAATAAAATAGGGAGTGACCTTTTTCAACTAAAAATATAGTCATTTAATAAGAAGAATGGCCCTTTTAGAGGTGAGGTTGCAGGGCACCGACGATCATTCAAGATAAAGGCACGACTTCATGTTCATCGGCTAGTTCTTACAGGCACAATCCATGTCAAAATATGGCATGATAATGGAGTACAGGAAAGTAATATGATAGCACTACCCATACAAGGAAGGTTCGGCCTCTTCATTTCTAAAATGATAGCACAACATTACCATGAGAAGGCACGCTATCTATTAAGAGACCACTCATAATCTCAACTCTAGTCTAAGGTGATCTCTAAGTGATTTAAAAGCGTTCTCTATTATAGAAGGGATGCAGTTCATGTTATTTCTATGAGTCACTTTAAGGATGTCTTCCACCATCACAGTGAAAGTACCAGATTCCACACATCGAATGCATAGATCAAAGGGCACATTGCTATAAATTCTTCTCACTGGTGAAACTGAATGAAGCTACTGCAACTATAGATAATGCTTGGGACACTAGTGTCCGAAGATTACAAGCTATTCTTAGTAAAGAAAGGAGGGCTCCGTAAGGGTGAAAAATAATTCGTATGGTGCACTCTGTGGGTTTCAGGTGTAGCAAGGTATCATAGATTGTATATACTATTTCAGCATATGGGAAAAGAGGAACTTGTATAGAGGTTGCAGCCATAAGAGGTAATCACTTCAAGAGTTTCATTAGCATTAAAAAAAGTTACTGCATCAAGGGATAAGTTGTTGTATAGAGATTTAATCAGTCATAGGTATAGTATGCTAGTGTTTAAGCTCAAAGCACTGCCATCTCAAAAGATAAGATTCGGCCTTCATCAGAGGATGGTTCCAAATATAGAAAGCAACCATCAATGGTGCAGTTTCAATCATCATGATGGCACATTTTCTAAATACAAAGCATAGCCATTTATTTCAAATAGCATGGCCTCTAGAATTTTTATAGAAGCTGTTATAAAGCAAGAGCAAGTAATGAAGTGAAACTTTAGCAAATGTGGCGTTGATCATAACAATGAGTACTCTATGATTTGATGATGCTCAGACCCTCAAGCCACACACAGCCATATTACATATCTAAAGGGGCTCAATAAGAAATAAAGTGTCACAACCGCCAGAGCTCTAACCAGAAATAATAAGTTGCAGAATAAGGTATCAAGAAAGAAGCAGAAGATGACACATGTCAGTTGCGGAAGACAAGGGAAGCAACTCAAAATGATTCAGACAACACCACATGTCAGATGCAAAAGGAAAGGAGTTTCTCTCAAAAACTAGCAGAAGCCACCACGTGGTTTAAGTGCTGTAAAGGAACCAAAATGTATGTGGATGGGCCCACGTGGAGCAGCCCAAAGAAAGGAAAATAAAATGTGTCATTTCATTAAATTGCATAGATTGTGTCATGGGAGTTTAGAGAGGCTAAGTCTTATATTAAATAAGAATTTCTTGTAACACATGGTGGGTCCCTTTCATAATGTCAAATACTTTATTTTAAGTTCAAGTATTAATGCCTCTCAAAAGCCATGGGAAGAAAATTTAGTTTTGAATAAAGATTAAAAATTTTATTAAAAAAGTGATATGGGTCTAAGTTTATAAAGTGAATCTAATGGAAGATAATTTTGATGATCTTGTGATGCATCCTATTTCTCCACAAGGTGTTTTATGCTATCTCTGGAACTAGCTGTGGTCCGGAATGATGGTGTTGCTGGGTTATGCTCTTGCCTGGGTGATTGAGGAATGTTGATGATGTGCACCACAAAGGTGTTGTTGTGCGGAGTTCAAGGAGTGTTTGGAGATGTTGTGTAGGTTCTAATGACCCATCTTGAAGAATAACAAAAATTGTTTAATCGTTCATGAGTACCACTAAGATTGTGAAGATTGATGTGCTACAAGATTCATGTTTTCTTGCTTAAGAGTGACCTAATTCAAATTTTTGGAGAGTGTAGATGTTATTCTTTGAAGGATGATATTGTGAAGAATGTTTAGGACTAAGCTAAGCATGTGTTGGGATCCGCAAGGCATGTGTCTCTTTCTGGAGTAGCGTGTAGTTCATGATAGGGCTTGTCCTATACATGTTTTATGTTGTGTGATCTTTGGTCGACTTGTAAATTGTAATAGTCTTGTTGTATTGGCCACCTTGTAATGAAATCAATGTAATGTCATATATATATTGTAAACCTAGTTGATCTAGGTGAGGTATGATTGTGAAAATGAGAATAAGAGTGTATGAAGAGAAGAATATGAAAATGATATGCATTATGATGTCCGATTGAAGGAGAAAGAGCAGAAGCAATAAGGGCTATCCTAATTCATCTTGAATATTTTTTTCTGATAGAAGGGAAGTAAAGAGAGTGTCTAATTGATCCAATCATTAGAAGAAAAGTGGAGAGGAAAAATTGCAATCATCAAAGGTGTGAGATTCATTGTTAGCGTCAGGCAATAGAAGGACTATCATACTGTAATCATTTCTGAGTTTGTTCTCAGTTCAGGGAGTAGTAGCTTCCTTGGGAGTGACTCTAAAAATAAGTATTCAGGGAGTAGTATCTTCCTTGGGAGTGCCCCTAAAATAAATTCTTTAGGGAGTAGATGCTTCCTTGGATTTTAGCCATAAAACAAAGTCAGTAGGGAGTAGTAGCTTTCTTGGGATGTAGCCCTAAAACAAAGTTGTAATTTTTGAGATTCATATATTGTGAGTTAATCCTCACTATAGTTTTTCCCCTTTTGGGGTTGTCCACATATATCTAGTGTTATGTGGTTATGTGCATTGTGTTGATCTTTTATGTTTATGTTAATATTGTAATGCTTAAGTTTTAATCTGCTCCAGAGGATTTGAAGTTTGTTTGGATACTAATTCATCCCCCCTCTTAGTATTCTCGTGTGTTGAATACGTATATCTTTGGAGAAATATCCTTTCCTTAGAGAGCTTTTGATTTCTCAATTGATATTTACTTGGATCGGAGCTGATTTCAAAGGCATCATATCACATGACTACTACAGAATTGATGAAATTGAAGTCTCAACTTCAAGAGCTATTAGCTAAAGGATTGATTAGACCCGGTGTTTCTCCTTGGGGATCCATAGTGATCTTTGTTAAAAAGGAGGATGGAATCTTGTGTCTATTAATAGACTATCATATGCTTAACAAAGCAATGATAAAGAATAAGTATCATTTACCACATAGTGATGATCTTTTTGATTAGATGCATGGTGCATCAATGTTTTCTAAGATCAATTTGCAATCTACATACCATCAACTAAGAATAAAAGATGATGACATTCATAAGACAACTTTCAAAACTAGATATGGGCATTATGAGTTCACGGTTTTACCTTTTGGACTTATGAATGCTCCTACTACATTCATGAATTTGATGAACAATATCTTCTAAGATTGCTTGGATAAATTTGTTCTAGTGTTCCTAGATGAAATTCTTATTTACTCTAAGAATGAGGAAGAACATTTGCAACATCTCCGAATATTTTTGCAGTGGCTTTGAGAGCATAAATTGTTTGGGAAGCTTTCTAAGTATACTTTTTCAGAAAGAGATACAATACTTAGGGCATATTATATCAGTTGAAGGAATATCTATAGACCCTGCAAATATAAAGGCTATTCTTGAGTTGCTATGCCAAAGAATGTGCATGAAGTGCATAGTTTTATGGGATTAGCAGGATATTATAGGAAGTTGGTTTTGAACTTTTCTAAGATTGCAAGCCCAATCACTTCACTTCAAACAAAAGGAAAGCATTTTGAGTAGACAACATAATGTTAAGAGGCATTTGACCAGTTGAAAGAAAGGTTGACAAATGCTCCAATATTGAAAGTTCCTAATCTAGAAAGTCAATTTGTTGTCATTACCGATGCCTCAAGAGAAGGTTTAGGTAGAGGGCTAATGCAAAATGAGCAAGTGGTAGCCTACAAATCCAAGAAGTTGAGAGCATATGAGAAAAATTATGCTCCTCATGATTTGGAGTTAGTTGCAGTTGTGCATGCTTGGTAAGTGTGGCAACACTACTTGCTAGGAAAGCCTTGTGAGTTAAAGTTGGATCATCATGGTCTTAAGTACATATATTTTCCCAACCCCATTTGAATGCTTGACAAAGATGGTTGGAATTGATATTGGACAATGACTTTGAGATAAATTATATCAAGCATAAAGAGAATCATGTGGTGGATGCTCTGATTTAGCAGAGACATATCTCGTCGATGGTCTCTATTCAATCTAACTTCAATGATTTGGTTTTATAGAATTCAACAGGTGATGAATTTTATGAGCACATTAAGCAAGCTCTTTCTATAAATCCTCAATATTTGAGGTATGATGGGTTCTATTTTGAACCAGATGGGCTTTTAAGATACAGAGGAAGGATGTATGTTCCACATTTGATAGAATGAAGAAACCTTGTATGGAAGGAAGTTCATTCCACACCATATTCAGGTCATCCAAGAGTGACTAAACTCCTAGTTGATGTGAAACCTCTTTATTTGTGGAAAGGAATGAAGAATGACATTGAAAGATTTGTAGCCAATTATATAGAGTGCCAGAGGGTCAAGGCTGAGCATCAACATCCTGAAAGACTTTTGTATCCACATGATATTCCAAAGTAGAAGTGGCAGGTTATTAGCATAGATTTTGTACAAGGACTTCCAATGTCTTGAAATAGACATGATTCTATTTTAGTAGTGATGGATGAACTCATCAAGGTAGATCACTTTATAGCTAAAAATTTAACAGATGGAGTACCAGTTATAGCTCAAAATTTTGTGGACGAAGTGCTCAGATTACATGGAGTTGCTGAGAAGATTATCTCAGATAGAGATGTGTGCATGACTTAAAGGTTTTGGCAAACTTTGTTTTCAATGCTAAGAACTCAACTCAATATAATATTGGCTTATCACCCTAAGACATATGGTTAGATAGAAAGGGTAAATCAAGTTCTTGAAGATTTGTTGTGAATGTATTGTACAGAGTAGCAATACAAGTGGTAAGAGTATCTACCACTTGTGGAGTTTACTTATAACAAATTCTACAATTCTACTATTAAGATGTCTCCATTTGAAGCATTGTATGGCAAAAGATGTTGAACTCGTATAAGCTAGGATAATCTAGTAGAAAGGATAAGCATTGGTCTAGAAATGTTGGTAGAAATGGAAGAACATGTTAAGCAGATTAGAAAAAGGCTAGCGAAAGCTAATGATAAAAAAAAAGCTATGATGATGCCAAACATACACCAAGGCAATTGTCAATAGGAGATAAAGTTCCTTTGAGGGTCAAACCTCATAAAAGTTCCATAAATTTTGGGAAGTCTTCCAAACTAGCTCCTAGATATGTAGGACCCTTCACAGTTATCGAAGTGACCAATCCGGTTGCCTACAAAGTCGTTCTACCACCAACTCTTGCCAGGATGCATAATGTTTAAATTCATGTTTCATATTTGAAAAAGTATATAATTAGCGATAGTCATATTATTGATTGGAATGATATATAGGTAAAAAACCCAAGAGTGGTAATGATCGAGCCTTTCAAAGTGCTTTAAGTTCACAAGCTCTGCTTACGTAATAGAGAAGTTACTCAATGCAAGGTCCAGTTGGACCAATATGTAGATGACAGTGCTACATGCGAAGATTATCATGATTTTCATTAGAAATTTCCTCATTTGTTTTATGCTTTTCAAATTTGAATGAAAACTTTATGATGTTATGAATTTTGATACATTGGATCATCGATGATGATGAATCTTATGGGGGAGATATGTCACATCCTTAATTTTTGACTATGTTTTAATTTTTACTTGTGTGTAATTATTAGGTAATTTTCACATGATTTATTGATTTGACATATCAGAAGATGTTAGGATAAATCAAATAATTTCATCAATTGGAATTTATATGTTTAGAAATATACATGTGATTATAAGTTATAATGATTATTCATTCATGATGTATATGAAGTAACTAATGATGCACTAATCCCAGTTTGGTTGATTATACATGTAACCAAGAAAATAGGTTTTCCACCCTCTAGGAAAAGAGAGGGAGAGCATCATCGGAGAGAAGTGAATAGATGTATGGAAAGAATAGTTTGTTGATATCTAAGTCTTGTGTTTGTTCAGTTTTGTGAACCATGAGATTGGTAAGTTAAATTCAACTTTATTGGCCTATGTTGGATTTTGATTCAACAATAGTCGATTTGACATCAAATTATTTTAGTATAGGTTTTGATGTATAACCTAGAAGGGATGGATCGACCATCATCAAGATGTAGTCGATAGTCTTTAGAGCCAAACTTCTATCTATTTATAATATCTCTTTTGCCAAGTTTCATCTTCCTCATTTGGGCTCCAATGACTCTTGGTATTCCTCTTCTTGCTTGGTGGTGTCCAACTTGGAGAAATGTAACTATTGGGATTCCTTTGTTTCTTTCCTTCATGGCTTGGGTGCTTGAAAACTATTCATTGTCCAACTTTTGTCTTCTAGCATGTAGGTGACTAGGATTTTGTCCATATGCAACTTGCCTTGTCTTTTCCTTGGAGAGTTCAAGAATTAAAACATTTATTTTATTTTCCTCAATGTTAGTGTATGTTGTTGATTAGAAACCTACAAGACAAACAAAAAGGGTAAAAGAAATAAAATATTTTTTTGGTTGATTCAAGATTGTTTGTGATCCCGGATGCTCCTGCATCAATATGCTAATACATCCAACTATCCATACCTCATAGGTATCAACAACATCAATAAACTCATGAGAACAACATATCCAACCCATATATCACAATCACAAGCTCAATGTATAAAACCTGTTAGTGAAGGACACATACATCTAGGAACTCCTACTGCATGGGTAATGTCAAATATGAAAATAGATCCAAGGCATACCAAGTCTATCAATCAACACTCAAACCAAGGTGTGGCTGATCAACAAGCCAATGTAGCATCAAGAAAAATTACAATGATCCCACATGCATGATAAATATCTGCATAATCTCACAACATGTCACCATAACTCTCCCAAATCCAACCATATGAACATGATCCTCTAGGAAGTAGCCATAAGACAAAGAGAGAAAACTTGTAAATCATAATGTCCTTCTACCAACACCTCAAAGTGTTAAGTTGTGTCAAGTATGATCTCCTCTACAACCCCAAATCAAAAGCCTCAACAACACCCAACCATTCAATCTCAAAAGATCAAAAGAACATATGTAACATGTAACCAACATGGATGTAAGCCTCTCTAATCAAGGTAGATCAAACTCATAACCATTCCATAACTAGGAATAATCCCAATCACATCTCCTAAACTCCTCATAATGAACATCATAAATCAAACCATATGAACAAGGAGATAACCATGCTAACATCCCTTAATTGAACCCTCCAGAATCAATAACTATAGGTCAAGATCCATATCTATGGGAAGATGAAACATAAATCAACATACATCTAAAAAGATGAGCAATACTTCATAGATGATAAACCACTGAGTAGACCAAGAGTGGGGAATGAGAATGCTCCTCTAGGATACACCAAGCTATAATGACTCTCTCCAATAACAAACTCCTATAGGTGCATATCTAGGTGTAAGGCTCCTCAGTCTATCTGCTAAAACCTCCAATGAGAAACCATCTCAACAAATGTCTCTAATCAAAAGAGAACTCCAGCCTCACCTAAATCTCCAAGTATCGATGAGCACCTCCATGATCAATCCATGCTGAAACTCCAAATTTAACATTGC
Organism: Cunninghamia lanceolata; assembly: GCA_027924645.1. Lineage (NCBI taxonomy): Eukaryota > Viridiplantae > Streptophyta > Pinopsida > Cupressales > Cupressaceae > Cunninghamia > Cunninghamia lanceolata. The sequence goes on from BSBN01001048.1 coordinate 15,882,602, forward strand.
ACTATCATGATGCTCTCAAGTAAACGACCAAAGTACTCAATACCAAGAGAACCAACAAGACCACTGTCAATGCTCCAACTGCACATTTGTATAATTAAGAAGCCCAGTATGACATCATGATCCAACCATCTCCTCCAAAGAGATCACATGCAACAATACATACATCTTGTCTCAAGAAAACCTGTACATGCTAAAAATCTAATCTAGAATCAAGAGCTCATCAAGACACAATATCAACATCTCTATATCAAGGATAAACATGTCAAACTCACAAATCATAAACCGACACCTCAACCAAAGACTCTAAGAAGCCCTCTAAGGTAAACCATGATGTCAACATCTCCAATCATATGAAGATTTACATCTACTAACAATGGAAATCATGATGTCAAATCACTCTCACTGAAACAAGAATCATAATCCAAGAGCCTATCCAAGGCACCCACAACCATTGCAGAAGATCATCCATCACAAATCATGAATGCATAATGTTGCCAAAGCTCCCAGTGAACTGTGATACCGAACTATCCATGACAACAAAGTAACCATCTCCTAAATGAATATCATCCATGGCCCCAAACCAAACAAGGAATCCCAGTAATATCAATAGCTCCCAAAATCTTGAGTAAACCAAAATCTCCAACCAAGAAAATAAAACCATTACTATCAAAAGCTCACATAAAACCATGTATCCAAACTATCCATGTCATCATGATAAACATGCTACAAGTCCCTACAACTGACTATCTAGGCACTCTAACCATCCATCATCTCATTTCAATAGAACATACAAATGTACGAATGACCACAGACAAGGCCAACTAACAAAGTTTGTATAAACACTAAATCAATCTCGTGGATATAGATAGTCCACATCAGAGTTATCCCACTGTAGCTAAATAGGTGATCAATCTGTAAAACTGTATAACTCATAGATCCAAAACAAATGTAACATGTAAACTCATCATCACACTAGTAATATGCAAACTAAGATATCAAAGAAGACAAACTATAGACTCCAAGACTCAAACACCAAATCAATGCTAGATTCGATTTGCCAACAAGTCCACAAACAAGTAACCATTGTCAAGGAACTAAACAAGCATCTAGGAGATAAGAACAACCCCCTAAAACAACACCACAACACCACTTATAATCATAAATCAAACATCATTGTGCATACCTATTAATCGCATACATGATCATGTCGTGCCAATGAAAAAGTGTACATGCATATCCATGACACCATAATCATCATCATCATTGTACCTGTACTCAACTCCCATTGAAATGAGAGTCCAAGTCTCACACACGTATCAACCATGTCCTCAAATCAGAAGACACCCTATGTACCTATCACCATCAAAGTCCAAACTTTGAAAACACCTGTAAGCATGTAATTGCAAGCACCAAATCTGAAAACCTGCTATACCATGCTGATGGTCTCATAATGACATGCACTCCCACAAGTCTATGCCCAAAAATTCATCTAAATCCACTCATAAACGTACTTTGAATCTCAAGCTCCTACAAGTGATCAAACAAGTACCAATATCTCTATGCACACCAATTGAAAATATACATGATCCAATCTATATTACACTGTAATAGCTCTCTAACTACCTATCTAAAATCAACAATCTCATTCCATATGCAAAAGTTATGAGTATAAAACTGTAATAGAGCAATGCTTGGCTTCCGGCACCAAATTTTGAAACAAACAGCAAAATCTAATCATGAAACATTTACCACTACGTAGTGCTCGGAGAGAACTTTTTGATGCCTATAATACATCAAAAAATTGATACCATATGTGAAAGTTATGCCCCCCAAAAAATAATACCCTCCTAGGGCTAAAAGTGGACCCCTGGCAGGACCCTAGTACCTACTGATGTGGCATGACATCATCGCTGACATCATTAGGCTCATTGGACAAAAAACACAAGTGACGTGGTGTTGGGCTGGAGCTGATGTCATCATATATCTTTGACTGGCATAGGTGAAAAAGTTTTCAAATCTGTTTTATTTTTCATCAGACTCCAAAACATATTTCACAGAGGTTTAATTTTTAATTAAGTCTGAAATTGATTTATTAAACGCTATCATCAAAAAATTTCTCTACCACCATAAAGAATATATTTTTTTAATTTTTTTAAAACACCCCATGGTGGGGGCTTCTCAGGCAGTTGCTGGCCTGGGAGTCTAGCCGGCCTCGTTAGACCGGCACTCGGCACTAGGGGCCCATGGCAAGTCAAGTTACGGGGGTCTACAGACCCCTACCCCTTAACAATTTTTTTGTCATATCTTTAATTTTTTTGTTTTCCATTCTATACTTTATAAAAAATTTAATTTTTGCACCGACTATAGAAAAACAAATACACAATGCAGGAAAATATTTTTTTAACAATTTTTTTTGCAATCATACCTACAACAGCCGTACTGCATACTTGGGAGCTAATTTTTTTGCCTTAGGTCACCATGGCCAAAACATGCAGAATTATATGTTTTTCTTCACCTCTCATGTCTCCTGGACTCAATGGAGAGATTCATTTTGTCCTAGGAGGTCATCTATAAAAATTCCTCCTGAAAACCCTCATGAAGCCAAACCAAGAAAACCCTCTTCAACAATAATTTTTCAATCACCAGATTTGCAACATGCACAACAAATCTCTAATACATAGAACACCTAATTTGCAATACAACCTGCACATAACCTTGTAGTGTCCCAAATCCTTACATGCATTGCCATGGTTTCTATTTTGCACCTAATCTACACACACAAGGATTATACACATCCAGGGAGCTCACACCTCCTTCAACCATAAACATCGCTCTAATAACACATGTTAGGAATTTACAAGTCAAATAAAATCAATTTCACATAACCCGATAGGAGAATAAGATGCAGAAAGAACCATAATGTAAAGATCAAATGAACAATCAACAAGATAACATAAGATATACCCTGGGAAAACCCTCAAGAGGGAAAAACCTAGCCTCCAAAAGTATCCACACTCATATGTATTATTCAACAACAATGATATTACAATACATGCCATGAGTCCCCATGAATACCTCTGGATCATCAAGCACCTCCAATGCATCCTCCATGTGTCCAAGCATGAATCCACACATTGCCTGCCATGCTTAACAATATGCACTTATAGGAAAGAGCTCAATACAATGACATCCTCTCACAAACCTCCAATCCACCTACAATGAATAGCCAAGCCAACCAAACCACTAACCATGTACTTGGTTTTATAGACCAAGCTCACACAAATACAACTTGTGGTATTGGATAAAACCATGTGCCCCAAAATGATGTGTAACACAAAACCATTAGCCTATAAAACCATTAACCACCATTTGACTATTGGTACTAACTTTTCCCAATTAATCAAATAATACAAATAAATAATTCATGACTCTATGTGTCCCACACACATAAAATAATTAACCCAATTTTACAATACAACATAAAGTGGTCCCCAATTAATTACCTAGCATGATTAACCACACCACCTAGGTGCATCACAACTAAATAATTATTTAATTACAACATTATAATATATCAAATTATGCAATGGTGTACAACACCATATCCCAATAGTTTTTGCATACATGGTAAAATACATAAAATCAAATAAAAAAATAGTCCATAATTAGCCTAATTTTATATAGTGAAAAGATAAGAAAAAAATTTGACAAGGAGGTACCACTCTGACCAATTAAAAAATATCCAATGAAAAGGATTCTATTTTTTAAATATACTTAAAAAAGATTTTTACCATAATGGGAAAGCACAGAAGTAATAAGGGACCTTTGAAAATAAGCCCATGAGAAGGGAACATGTTAAGCTTCATCTAGGCATCAAAGTAAAATCAAAGTAAAGAGATCTTAAAATTCTCTCATCATAGGAATCATAATATAACAGTTTAGAGGGAAGCATTCACAACTTTGATACAATTGACCTTTCTTGATAATCTTCAGAAGGAATTCCAAACAAATACCTAGGCAGACAAGGCATGGAAGTCCAGTCAAGAGCAGAAACTGGAAGCACAGTTATCAAAATAGTAGAACTTGGAGACACCAATAATGAATATGTTCTTCTTGCTCCAATCAAAGGGTGAATACTCTACTTATAGTAGAAATTATAAACCTTGATTGGTACAAACCCAATTCTAATAGGCCAGTATACCAAAAATGTAATGTAGAATTTGAATGCTACTTAGAGTTGAAAGTTGGTTCAAGGACAATTTTAAATCCAAAGGAGTAAATGAACTGTTCCTTACTGTCCTACTTGCTCCAAACTTCCTAGTTCTAGCTTCTATGGTTGCACCTAATAATTTGAGTTAGTAACAATACCTATTTTATGTATAAATTAATTACTATTTATACTCTGAAAGGAGAGGGACAAAGAAAGAAGTAAGAAGCAACTTAGAATCTTGATGTATACCTCTTGTTGTAGTATCTTATAAAAAGTTTGTAATCTCAAAATAGCATAACAGTTACAGCCCTACTTTTCTTAACTATGCACATGTTGGTACAAATCTCTCCACCAGACAAAAGATTGAGTTAATAAATATTAACAAAAATCTCTTAATAAAAAAAAATATAGCTACCTATAGCTTAGCTGCTTCCAAATTTGGAGAGTTACTTTTTGCTAAGATTAGCCCTACTATTTGAACCTAGCAAAAGGTGATCATCATTAAGATAGAGTTTAACTTTGTGGTTGTAAGACATAGCTTTAAAGAAACAAAATAATTTCACTCTGTTACCCTAGAAAAAAAAAACTTCCTAATAAATGTATTTGGTAGGGAAATCATTTTTTGTCTAAAAAGTGTCAGAATAAGTAAGGTTTTACATTTAGTATATAGTTTTAAATAAATAAATTAACATGCACATGTTAATTGTTGGTAAGTTACATTCATGGAATATATATGGAATTATAAAGAGAATATACTAAAATATTAAATCATTCTATGTATATCTTGAAATCATCAATAATATATATTTTTTGGATTTGTCAATCACAGCCTAGGGCTGCAAAGTTATATTTATATTAATATAAAAGGTTTTACATCAGTTCATCTGGTAGCTAGGCTAGTAGCGATTTTACAAAATGGGAATCATCCTGTCTCCCATTCTTAATTACATCGAGCCAAAAGCAACTCTACTCAGAGTGGCACCCTAGACTAGTATCATTTGACAGAGCAAAGAATGACACAAATCTAGGCTAGGTTTGGCAAGCAGCAATGATGTCAATCTTGAATCGTGTACTATGGGATGATTTCCTTGGTACTATGCCCATAACTTGTCACTACCTACATTAACACTCCCGGAAATAATGTCCTTGAATCACATCCCTTTTCTAATGCATTATGCTTTGTCTATGCCTTTATTGACTGCTAGAGAGATTGCTCCCTCAAGCAAGACATGAAGGGATGGCTTTGTCCTTATGCTAGTGGCATGGCCGTTTGGAAGAAGCTGAGCTAGGCAAAGATTGATTAGGTGCAAGCATTAGATTTGCAACTAGGGTGGAGTGGGGTCACCCATATGCCGAAACTAGCCCAAGTGGCTTAGTCTATAGCACTCATTTGGCACATGGGCAATGAACTTAGTCTCCAGTTACCCCTACATTAGCAAGAGCATCAGCCTCTTTATTGCCCTCCCTATAAATATGATTGACTGTGTATGATTCAAAGGATTGTAACATCTCCAATACTCTCAAGAGGAGTGCCTGAAGCTTCCAGTTTTGAAGCTTACCACTCCTGATGGCATTTACTACCAGCGCGGAATCACCATCTATTACAATTTTAGTTGCTCCAATCTCCTTACAGAGCTTAAGCCCCTGAGTCACAGCCATGAATTCTGCCTTGTTGTTTGATGCAAGCAAACCATAGACCTACAACTTTTCATCACATTCTTGCACTGTAGAGAACTAGAAGAACAGAGAATCAGGGAAAACAAAGAAAATAAAAACACTGATGAATCTCTTCATTATTCTCAGGCTGAAGATTTTACATTATTTTTCCAAATCAAAAACTAACTCCAACAACAGCAACCAATCCCCTTTATTCCAAATTTCCCCCCTAAACTTCCTCCTACGAGGATGGCAACCACTAGTTAACTGAAACAATTAAGCCTAATTTTACTCCTACGTAACTCCCCCAGCTAACACTAAGACTAAATAGAACATGACTCAACAAAACTAAAAGTGACTAGACCAAACATCTGGATGAGCTGGCACTAAATCTCTAGTCTGACTCTTAATGATGACTGAAAAAGTCATTCCTAACCAAACGCAGCTGCACTAGGATAGCTGTTACTCAGAATGCTCCGCATCATTCTTCCCTACTTTTAAGAATTTTGAACTTCTTGGTTCAAAGCAAATTTATTTGACAACATTTTAACAAGTAACACATTATAAACCTAAAGACTCAACTATGACATTACATTTTTTTTTTTTTTCAGATGTAGGATTGCTTCTATCCCAGGATGCTACTACATCAGACATCCATGTAAGTGTTCAAGATAGATGGTAGAACCATCCCTCTTGAAGAACCAAGCCATGGTGTACCCTTCCATCAAATTAGATACTTCTACAAATCATCAAACTTTTTCTTCTTTCTCTTCCAACCTCTTGTTGGATTCAAGTTCGTCCTCCATTGCCAATTGCTACTCTTTCCCTTCACCCAACTTCTTGAAGACTTAGTGGTCCTCCAATGAAAACCACCATGGCTCTTTGCATCACTCATACCACCTTCTGCACAAAAACCAATAAAAACATAAATAAAGTAAAGGGAATCAAAATTTCCCATAAGTGCTTCCTCCTTTGCATTATGCCATTTAGGCATGCTTTTCAATTCATGTTTTGTGAGGTGGTCTTGATTTCTTAGCTCCATGTGATGTTGTTCATAAGACAAATCTTCCTTTGTATTGTCCTCCTTTATTACATTTTTTGCATTGTCCTCACTTGTACCACAAATGAACATATCTTTGTTTCTCCCCTCAACCACTCTCATTCCTTCTCCAAGAAGGTGATGATCTTCTACTCTCTTTTCATCAATGATGGGATTCTCTAGACCTCCCTCTAGCTGTTTTTGGTTGGTTTTCTTCTCTAAAACCAATAGGATTTCATCACATTTGGGGCTCCCAAAGATCTCCATCTCTACTGCAGCTTCCTCTCTAATGTGGACTGCTTCCACTGCTACAACATTTTGGGTCTCCTCTTGTGATAGGCTGCATTCCTCTTTATTGTAGTCTTCAAACTCTTCTCTTGTATTGTAATCTTCAATACTTTCCCCTTCTGCGGGGTAACACAACTCAACATCTTGATCTTCATCCCATTGATCATCTATCTCAAACTCTTCACAAATCTCATTTATTGGCCTCTTATCTAATAACAACCTTGCCAACTCATCGAGGGATTTAAGCTTCCCCTGTTCCAAGAGTTCTATCCCTTGGCTAATCCTTGTCTCTATGGCCTTCCTCTTTGAATATAACTCTTGCTCACAAGTTAGGTATTTATACTCATCATTATTATTTACCTTACAGCTCTTCAAAAACTTTACTGTAGATTTCTTCTTCTTTGTCTTTTTATTGCCACACGTTTCGTTCTCCTCCAACACCCACTTTAACTCCTCCAATTCATACTCCAATTTTTGTAGCTCCTTTAGCTGGTCCTTTGTTTGTTTCTTCTTTTGCCTTTGCCTTATTTTTTCTTCCAACTTGGCTATCCTCTTTCTCACATGATGATAAAAATCCATATTTTAATTTATAGCCAAAATCCAAATAGATAGCTGCAACTTCTCCTTGCTTTCTCACAACTTTCACCTTTTACACACAACTGTTCACCACGAACAACACTCGATCAATCTTTTAGACTGGTGATACACATTTTTTTTAATTTTTTACACAAAGATCCCATCTCTGTTGTTCTCCTTAGACATTGAACTTTTGTTCTCTTAGCATAGGATGCCTACCAAGCTGTGACCGCCACTGCTGCACCTAGGGATCTCCTCCAAATCTGTATGTAGCCCTTCTGCCCTTACTGAGAACTATAACCATAACCAATTCAGTAGAATATCAATGAATAAATCATAATATACCATTTAACTCATAGGAAAGTCAACTCAAAATTTGGGGCAAGTTGAATGCCAACAAATAATCATCAAATCAAAAACAACAATTAGAAATCACAGTGAATAGATCCTTCTTATTCAGGATTATAAACCATTACAAATGTTGAACTCTTCCATTCCTCACGAATACCACCTCTGCTCTCCACAAACTAATGCTAGACACTTTAAGCACCTTAAATTGGTCACCACTTTGAATATTGATGCCCACAGCCTCTGTTGCTACAGATTAACACTCTAATCTGGATGTTCTAATCTTACAACTCATACTCAACCTAGGAATTATAAAGCAAGTACGCAGAGTTTGACATAGGGAATTATTAATCACCACACAGCCAATGGAAGGTTGCAACCTTATATTCTCAGGACCTAAGAAGAAACATCTTACATATAGTCTATTCCATCACCAGCAAACTCAACCAAACCTCCTTTTATAATGAATCAATCATGGCAATCAAGAGTAGATTTATAACAGCCCCGCGTACAAAGAATAGCAGTCCATTTACCTTCCCTGCAACTCATAACAACAGAATCTCCCATACTAAGCCTGATATCGCCTCCCTAGACTACTCTACTAAGAAGTTTACCCACCAGTCGTCGAAATTATTAGGATATTTAGCTCTTCTTTGGACTCTTATTCCCCTTATCAGAATTCCTCTGCTCCTTTGGATCATCACTGCACACACAACAATTCACACCATTCAACTTTTCACCGCAAAGTGCAGCAACACACTAGGACTGCCTCTCCACACTCATGCCCTAATGCTGCTCACATCATAGACCAAAGGTTCCTTCATGCTTTGCTTACTTCAACAAATGTCTACACACTACCCACAAATGACACAAGTCTTCTCCTGCTCTTTCAGCTCAAAAACATCTTCAACTATAGACTTTACAAATCAACAAAATCATCATCGTCAAAATTTCTGTTTGCTCCTCCAAACAATCTTCACAGACTTCATTCTTTCAATTCTTTCTCTAGAATATACACCATCCCAAAAATATGCAGCCACCTCCTTTATTCAAAGATAAGCAACAACCTGGACAACACACTCAATAGCCATACGCACAATACATTTCACAACCAGCACAAGGTTATATTCAGTCACAAAACCCACAACTCAAAATTTGAAGTGCTCTGATACCAACTGATGCAGGCAAACCTCAGACCTGTAACTTTTCATCACATTCTTGCACTGTAGAGAACTAGAAAAATAGAGAATCAGGGAAAACAAAGAAAATAAAAACACTGATGAATCTCTTCATTATTCTCAAGCTGAAGATTTTACATTATTTTTCCAAATCAAAAACTAACTCCAACAACAGCAACCAATCCCCTTTATTCCAAATTCCCCCCCTAAACTTCCTCCTACGAGGATGGCAACCACTAGTTAACTGAAACAATTAAGCCTAATTTTACTCCTACGTAACTCCCCCAGCTAACACTAAGACTAAACAGAACATGACTCAACAAAACTAAAAGTGACTAGACCAAACATCTGGATGAGCTAGCACTAAATCTCTAGTCTGACTCTGAATGATGACTGAAACAGTCATTCCTAACCAAACGCAGCTGCACTGGGACAGCTGTTACTCAGAATGCTCCGCATCATTGTTTGTCCCAGAAGGAAGTTTTACTGAGGAGGATATGATTGTGTTACCTTGCCAATCTCTTACAATGCAACCTGCCCCAGAAGGTGCTGGGTTGCCTTTGGAGGCCCCATTAAAATTTAGCTTAAGCCATCCTTGTTCGGGTGGAGACCATTCTACAGAGGAACGTTCTTCATGGGTTCCCAGGCCCCCTTGTCCGTACCATGTAGGAACCCGTAACATTGGCCAAGCCTACCTGATCTTGGCATCCCATGCTGAGAATATTACTATGCAAATGTAAATGCTGGCCATATTTCAATATGGTATTAGAGAAGTTCTATTTTAATTCTGGCAAAGATGGGAAGAGATAATGGTTGAAGATTAATTGAAGAATTCTTGTGCTAGAGAATCATTTGGCCACTTCTAATTCTTAAGTTGTTTTGATATCTGCAGATGGCGTTGAGAAAGTGTGAGAGGCACATTGAAGGTCTTGGACGATACAGAACAATCACATGTTCATGTTGTTCCAGTTTTTGCACCCTACTATGCTCCCTTAGCATAGGTTCTTTGATTTCTATTTTTTAATTTGTGATTGCTTTGATAAACTTTCTATTGCATTGTATTGATTTCAATCAGCATTCCTTGTACTGCAGACAAGTATTCCTCTTCCCCTGCCAATATTATGTGTTGCAAGCAACGTAGCTTGAAATGTCAGAGATGGTTTTTTAAAGTAAGTAATATGATCTTGGAATGATTTTATCTATGTAAGTAATTCCTTATTTTACCTTCCTAGCCAAGTGAGAAGTTCACATGAAGTTTTAGAGAATAATGGTTGAACTTCTTTATGTGTAAGATTCCTTGTGTTTGTACCATTTGGATATCTTCTATTTTTTCTTGATTCTTGTTTTATGACAGATTTTGACGAGGGTCATTTATAGAAGATGGATGAAGTATTTTATGAAACTGATGTGACAAACCAGTCAGCTACACCCGATGTTAGCAACTACTTGATAATAGAGGTCAGGATTTGCCATTTTGTGATTCCCATTGAGTTTAGCATTGTACGTTCCTCCTTTAAGCGTTAAGTTTTAACTGTAAAATTTGAATGTTGAAAGTGTTTTTTTCTCTTTTGTACTGGGGTTCAGGCCAAAGCAGCTGCAAATGGCAATGCCAGTTTAGCTGTTGCCATGACAAACTCTAAGGATGACAAACTCTAAGGTTGAAAAGAAATTGATTCTGCAAGTTTTTGGTCTGTTTTATCCTCCTATCCCAGGTTTACAATATTGACACGTGGCTATGTGACTTGTTATATTTATATTTTATATATAGTCCATCTTTTGGGTAATCTTCTTGGTATATACTATATACAGTGGATTGTTAATTGTCTAAGCTTGTGCTCTAGTATCTTGGTTCAAATTTTTAATTATACTATTTTAATTCACAAAATGAAATCAATTTTTTTAATATTTATATCAATTTTTTTAATATTTATCTCCAGGATTAGAATTTACTTACAAACACATGCCCCACCCATGTTCTTGTGGACAATCAAGACCCAAAGACATTTATGAAAATTTTGCAGCAAGCAAAACTGATTTTCTCCCTCATTAAAATTCTCCATACTCAACCATGTGAAGCTTCCCCAATATTCTCATGGAGCTTCTCTTGTAGAGTCTTCTAATTCTTTACCAGCCTGTTCAATTTCAGAACCAAGCGATAATGGTTCCCCTTGTAGAGAGGAAGATGAAATCCCTGAATCTGAATATGATCTAAACATGAGGCGACAGCTTCTGATTTTACGGCATGGCCAAGATCCTAGGCAGCGTGACTTCAACTCCTATGAACCTCCTTTATTAATGTCTATGGCACCAAGTAATCTACCACCTAATCAAATTCTTGTTGAATTTGAGGGAGCATGGAAGATGTGTCCATAAATTCTAAAAACATCACATGGTAGCACTCTCGATTCTAAATCTCAATAATTTGATGCATGTCATTTGACGAACAAATCTTTTTAATTAAGAGAAAAAGGCAAATTGTAATTAGTAGATTCTAAATGAAGGTAGAAACTAGTAAGTGGAAGCAAGTTTCTAGAAGATGGAGCAATTGAAGGTGGTAACTAGTAAGTGTTAGAAGTAAGTTTATACAAGATGGAACAAACTAGAAAGTATCTAGATAGAGTTGGACACGTTAGAAATTTTTAGAAGGAAATGGATTGTACTAGTATGCTTTGTAAAGACCTCTATAAAATGAGGTAACTTGTGATCATTTTCTCATCAAGTAATACAAGTTTGATTGTTGTAACTTTCCAGTTCTGAGCAATTCTTGCATTTGTGTGTCTTCATATTTGTGTGTTGTGTGTTTGTTCACCTCCATCCACCACCAACATAGTGTTATTAAAGCACTAGTCCACTAATGATAAATCACTGCAGGAGATATTGGTGATTTCAAAGGGAGATCAAAGGAAGGCTTGAAAGTCACTGGAAGAGGTTCTCTTCAAAGATCATGGATTGCATTGGCATAAGAGAATAAAGACGTAGAAGAAAGTCAAGTGGCCACAACCATAGGAGGTCAAAGAAGATATTTGAATACAAAGGAGAATACAAAAAAGGGAAGCCACCTAAATAAGGCATCACAGTTGTTGAAACAATTAGAAAAGAGAAAATTGAACTGCCAGTGATGAAAGGAGGAAAATTTTTGATAAGTAGCTAAGTTTTTAGGAGCAATAAAAATTTAGAGGAGAGGTTGATTTGGATTGAAAAAAAGCTGCAAGGATACAAATGGCCAATCATGCCAACAAAGAAGTTAGTTTTTGAAGTTGAATAGTTGATAGGAGCATCAAGTTTTTTTTATGAAGATATATCACTTTTTATGATATAAATCAACTTCATTTATTAAATAATATAAAACATCTCTAGGTATGCTAGTTAATTATTATATAATTTTTAATTTAGAAAAAAAGACAAATTCTAATTAGTAGATTCTAGATAAAGGTGGAAACTAGTAAGTGGAAGTAAGTTTCTAGAAGATGGAACAAATGAAGGTGGTAACTAGTAAATGTTAGAAGTAAGTTTCTAGAAGATGGAACAAACTAGAAAGTATCTTGTTATAACTTTCCAGTTCTGAGCAATTCTTGCATTGGTGTATCTTCATATTTGTGTGTTGTGTGTTTGTTCACCTCTATCCACCACCAACATAGTGGTATTAGATTACAAGTCCACTAAAGATAAATCACCACAGGAGATATTGGTGATTCTAAAGGAGATCAAAGGTAGGCTCGAAAGTCACTGGAAGAGGTTCTCTTCAAAGATCATGGATTGTGTCGGCATAAGAGAATAAAGATGCAGAAGAAAGTCAAGTGGTCACAACCATAGGAGGTCAAAGAAGATCTCTGAATACAATGGAGAAACAAAAAAAAAGGAAGCCACCTAAAGAAGGCATCACAGTTGTTGAAACAATCATAAAAGAGAGAATTAAACTACTAGTGATGAAAGAAGGAAAATTTGTGATAGAGGAGAGGTCGATTTGGATTGAAAAAGTTGGTTTAGAAGGAGCCACCGTATTTGAAGGAGTTCTTCTTGTCCTTCTTTATCTTCTGTAGATTTTCCAAATGTTGGTTTAGAAGGAGCTCACAGAGATCATAGTCAACATTGTTCCTTAACATTTCAAAAGCAGTATATATAGCAATTTTGGATACTAAATTGTCCCTGTTGGAGTGATATATCTTATAGCCAACTATCATTGATGCAAACTTGATATCCGAATCTGTGATATCCTCAATTGTCATTGCTCTTTTATCAAATTTTGATTTGATAGCCTCACTTACGATTTGGTTTTTGACAGATTTTAGAATAGGGATCCCACCGGTTGAGTGTAATCTAGTTACTGCCCTAATGGCATCCTTGGTGATCTTAAATGGCCTGTTCAGCCACATGAAGTTGTTATGTATTCTGCCCAGAACATACTGGACCCATTCATCTTCTGCAAAATAGGGGAAATGAATGTACTGTACAAAATGCTTGTCCCAAAAGGCTTTATACTGAGGTTTTAGTTCAAATGATTCATCAATTAGTTGCTTGTGATATATATTCATCAACTTAGATTCCATGAACTCATCAATATTTGCATGAATGTATGCCCTAACGTCTTCAACATGCAAAACCCCATGTGGAATGCTGGAAAATGCGCCTAAGGAATCCACTTCAAGAGATTTGTAGGGATGTTTCATAAATTTAGGGCGTGGCCTATCAGTAATCTTCACAACATTTGGAGTAGTCATCTTTAAAGATTCAAAGAGAGATTTCAAGAGCAGAGAATACCTTTTAATGCTTTTAGGGTTCAAGAAATGAACCGAAGAGATCACCAGCTGATTTGAATTCTATGATTTATCCTTGAGAGAGATGAGGCAAACTTGTTTGCAGAGCTCTTCTTATCTATTTTACTAATGCAAATGTGCAAATGAAGAGCAAATGAACCCTTTTATCTTTGAGCAAACCCTAATTTCACATTGCAATAAATGCACAACTTAAGTCATTCTGGTTACCTTGTTCTTGTTTTCAAAAAGATCTTTTCTGGATCACTAAGATATGCTTTGAGCTATTCTTGGTGATTATTGACAATCTATCTTTCTTTCCTCAATCATTTGATCTATTCATAGATCAAGATTCCTCAATTTTGAATCATACCGGATCTAACTAAAATCATGTTCTTACTAGATGATTATTGAACCAGATCAATCTTGGAAGAATAATCTTTTCAAATTTTCTTAAGGATCTTTCATATCTTTACCAAACATGCTTTAGATGTTTCTCTAAGAACCCTTTAATCTGCAACTTCCCATGTGCCAATTTCAGGCACCAATTGACTGGCTGGGGAAATCGGTTTTTCTTAGTGACTCCCCCTGAGCCAGAGCTCATCTATTCAATTTCTGGAAGGATTATCAGCACCAGATTCTGGTGCGGATCCATTCCCAACATTCTCTATGCTTCTCTTCACCCAAATCTTATTCATCTCCCTTTGAATTTCATCCGCGTTCACTTTTCCCTTCCTTTGTCTTCATTATGATTATGTTGTTCTGGACCCCTTTTGTCTTGATTCTTATTTCTACAAAATTTGGCAATATGACTAGATCTATTGCAATTGTAGCAAACAACATTTCTTTGCATATTTGACTAATATCCTCTTGATCTACACTGATTAGCCATGTGTCCCATTCTATTGCATGCAAAGAATCTACCATTGAATGAATTGTTTATTTGCATGTTTCTATACTCGTGGGATTTGTGACCATACCTTTTGCAATTGAAGCACTATCCGGAGAAGGATGTATTAGTCTGATTCATTCTTCTTCTACACTAATTTGCTTTATGACCAAAGTTGTTGCAGTTGTGGCAGTATCCATTGAAAGATAGATATCTTTGAGCATTTGGTTGCCTTACCAGAGGTCTTCTAGGCCTGTTTCTTAGATTTTCTGATCTGGAGTTCTTCCGACCGGATCCAGAGCTTTCACCTTTTTCATACCCCAAGCCTTGTTTGTCATCTACCCTCTTTTGGCTTGCAAGAAGAACTTCAAGTTGAGTAGAGCTTATCTTGAATTTCTCTTTATATTCATTTGTTGTTTGAAGATCTCTTTTGAGAATGTCAATTTGATTCTCAAGTTGTTCTTCATTATCTTTAGCTTCTTCAAGATCAGATTCTAGATGCCTGATTATTCTGTCCATATTGTGGCAGTCTTCTGACTTCTCCTTTAGAGATTGTCTTAGATTATCTTCAATTTTTCTTTTCTCTTCAATTTCTTGGGTGAATTTCATAACTCTTGATTCCATTTCATGTCTTACCATAATGACCTCTTTTGATAGCTTCTCACATAACCTGTTCTTCTCATTTAGTTCTTCATCAGTGTTATTGGCTTCACTTTGACTTGCTAATTGTTGAAGTAGTTCCTTTCTCTTTTTCATAGAGATACTCAGTTTCTCTTTTAGTTCATTTATGAAATCATCATCTTGTTTGAGTCTTTCTTTTAGGTCATGGACTTCAGAATGAGATTGATCAAGATCATCTAAGGTAGACTGAAGTTGTTCCCTCATACCATACATATCCATTGAGATTCCTAGATCTTCCTCAAGCTGTTAGGCTCTATTTGGAGGAACCTAGATCTAATACCAATTGTTGATAACTGAGAGGGGGGGTGAATCGGTTATCTTAATTATTTTGTCTTTCAGTCCCTTTTTAACAATTAGTACAAAATCAAATCATATAAGCAAACATAACCGTGAAAGTAGAAATTAGATCAATACATATGACACAATGATTTTGACATGGAAAACCCGGTTAAGGGAAAAACCATGGGGTGATTAACCCAAGATTGTATTCTTTGTTAGAAGAATAGAAAGAACAAAATGGCACTTGCCAATTAGAGCTCACTACCTGAGCACACTGCTCACAAGAGGCTCACTGCCTACAAGAGACTCATTGTCTACAAGAAAAGAAGGTAACAAGATAATTGAACTGATGAGAAGCATCCACACATGCTGAAGTTTAGTTCTAGTTAAGCCCAATATACTGATCTACTGCACTTCATTCTTACTCTCCTTAGGTGCTACTGTCCAGTCACATTCTGGACCTGTCTTACTACCTTTTCACTACTCTTCTACTTTTCTTCACACAATTCCAACACACAACACACACATTCACATCTAAATCCATCTGGTATATATATCCACACAAATAATTTAACACCTTTCTAGTCGACATCTGGAATAGTCAATATTTTCTCAAACTTTGATTTGTCAGCTGAATCTTTGCATACCAAGTGATGTGGATCAAGGAGATGCTTATAGAAGTCATCAATCATGTCGGCCAATCATGAATGATACCTCAAGAAACTTAATAACCATCAATATCTCATCCAGATTTAGGTCTGATGCTCTGCCGGTCAGTTCTTCCTCTATCTACTTTGCCAATCAGGAACCCAAAACTTAAGTGCTCATATCTCTTCACTCTTTCTTCACTGGAGGCCCAATCCCTAGAATCTATCAGTCAAGATACTCCTCTTGACTACCCCAGGTCCGTACTTTACTAAGATACTTCTTCTAAGAGATCCAGACCTAACTATTGGACCTTCCCACATGCTCTGTTCTTTCTCATTGGACCATACTATTCTTCAATCTATCTTCCAGTATAGAAATACCATATCCTGCAGATGTGTGAGATGAAATTTGTTGCCATCAATGAAAACATTCATGAAGCCATATAGTGTCTCTTGCCAATAGTGAGGAGTAGTGAAAAATGTGGAATCTAGCAAAGGGGGAGCTCCGGTAAAATAGTGCAGAAGATAGAGCATCAGGCAAGGGGCAGTTTGCTACGACACTTAGTCATTTTTCACTAATTGTTGCCATCAATGCCAAAGGGGGAGATTGTTGGCAAGAGACATTGTGTGGCTTCAATATTATTGTCATTTATGGCAACAAAGTCTATCCCACACATCTGCAGCACATAATATGCCTATACCGAAAGTCAAATTGAAGAGTGTTTTGGTCCCGTGAACAAGAACAGAGCATGCAACAAGGTTTGACAATCAGGTTTGGATCTCTTAGATAGTGTAACTCAGAAAGTTGTGGACTTGGACAAGTCAAGAGGAGTACCATAACTACTACATTCTAGAGATTGAGCCTTCGGTGATGAAAGAGTGAAAAGATATGAGCACCTATGTGTTGGGTTCCTAACAGGCAGAGTAGACTAAGGAAGAACTGACTGACAGAGCATCAAACTTTAATCCGGATGAGAAATTGTTGGTGGTCAGGCTATTTGAGAGATCATACATGTTTGGCCAACATGAATGATGACTTCTTTGATAAGCATCACATATTAAGCATGGATTCAACCAACAGATCAGTGTTTTGTAAATATCTTAAGTATTCCAATTACTGACTAGGAAGATGTTGAAATCCTTGATGTGGATATATATACCAATGGATTTTGATATGAAGTGTAAAGTTATGTCTGTAAGTGTGTGAAGAAGTATAGAGAGAAGTGTGGAAGCAGCAATACAAGTTCGGTATGTGACAGAACAACAACATTAGAGCAGAAGAAGAATGAAGTGCATAAGATCAGTATATTGAGCCTAACTGGAACTGAACCTCAGCATATGTGGACACCTCTCATCAGTTCAAATACCTGGTTACTTTCTATATACCTTGTAGACAGTGAGTCTCTTGTAGGCAGTGTGCCTCTTGTGAGCAGTGTGCTTGGGCAGTGAGCCCTAATTGACAAGTCCCATTTTGTACTTCTTATTCTTTTAACAGAGAATACAATCTTGGGTTAGTCACCCCATGGTTTTTCCCTTAACAGGGTTTTTTCCACATAAAAATCCTTATGTTATGTGTGTTGATTTTATTTCTGCTCTCATGATTATGTATGTTCTTATGTTTTGATGCTGCATTAATATTAAAGAAGAAAAGAAAGTTAAGATATTTAAGATAACTGATTCACCCCCCCTCTCAATTATCTACTTTGTTTCCAACAATTATTGCTGACAGGGGGAGTCAGTGAGTTGATTCAAGGAGTGTATGTACTTCAAAGGTGGAGAAAGTTGAAAAGACAAGCTTGTGTCCTAAGGAGAAGAAGTTGGCCTTTATCCTTGATGTCAAAGGGGGAGAATGAGCCAAGGTTTGTTGTCATCAATGCCAAAGGGGGATATTGTTGTACATATAATGTTCTCACTGATATGGTTGTGTGGTTGTCATTGATGTCAACACTAATGAGCATTGGACATATGTTACATGAGTTTGTCACTGATGTGGTTGTGTGGTTGTCTTTGATGTCAACACTATGCTTAGATGCTTATGATGATGATATAATATGTTGATGGTGTGCTAGAAGTGGTTACTGATGTTCATGGTTAGTTACTAATGTTAATGGTTGGTTTCTAATGCTCATGGTTGGATGTCATGCCTTGATTAATGTCGAGTAAAGTTGTATTGAGCATGTTTGTGGTTATTAGAGATGATTTCATGATGATATATTAAGATGGGAATTAGAAGATATGCTAAGCTTGAGAAGATGTTGTTGATGACCTATGGCATGTTGTATGATCCTTTTCATTGTTCTTAAGGGTATATGTGCTGTTATATGAAGGTTTTGGTCTCTGAAAGTTGGTGAAGGTTCCTACTACAGGAAGCTACTTTGAAGACTAGTTGGTAAAATACTCTACATTCCTCGCCATTTGAAGATATGGTCATGTAGTTTAGAAGTTAACATAAGTATGATCTAAAGGTGCTAAATCTAAAGTTTCAAATCATTTGCTCCTCCGTAGTGGAAGTTACAAGTGATAGAGTTTCGGTTTGTGATCTGGCAAAATAATGTGATGATGAAGGTTGATTGGAATGCTCTGCATTCCTCCACAAGTGAAGGTTTGCTCATGTAGTTTTGTGAACATGATTAGAGATGTTCAATGAACACTACATTGTAGTTTCATGTGGTCTAGAGGTTCACAAGTTTAGTTTTCAAATGATAGAAGTGATAAAGATGGTTTCAGATGCCTAGTTGTTCTCAAGATATATGCTGATGATGTGTGCTAACTTGTTGATTATTGAAATAGTAAATTGGATGATGGAAGATGATCTTGATGATCTTGTGATGTTTCCTATTGCTCCACAAGGTGTTTTTTGCTATCTTCGAAACTAGCTGTGGTCTAGAATGATGGTGTTGCTAGGTTATGCTCTTACCTAGTTGACTGAGGAATGTTGATGATGTTCACCACAAAGGTGTTGTTGTGTGGAAATCAAGGAGTATTTGGAGATGTTGTGTAGGTCCTAATGGCTCATCTTGAAGAAGAAAAAAAATGTTTAATCATTCATGAGTTCCACCAAGATTGTGAAGATTGATGTAATACAAGATTCATGTTTTTCTTACTTAAGGGCGACCTAATTCAAATTTGTGAAGCATGCAGATGTTATTTCTTGAAGGATGATGATGTGAAGAATGTTTAGGACTAAGCTAATCATGTGTTTGGATCTGCAAGACGTGTCTCTTTCTAGAGTAGTGTGTAGTTCATGAGAGGGCTTGTCCTATGCATGTTTTATGTTGTGTGATCTCTAGTTGACTTGTAAATTGTAATAGTCTTGTTGTATTTGCCAACTTGTAATGAAATAAATGTAATTTCATGTATATATTGTAAACCTAGTTGATCTATATGATTGAAAAAATGAGAATAAGAGTGTATGAAGAGAAGAATATGAAAATGACATGCATTATGATGTGTGACTGAAGGAGAAAGAGAAGAAGCAATAAGGGTTGTCCTGATTCATCTTGAAGACATATTTGTGATAGGAGGGAAGTGAAGAGAGTGCCTAATTGATCCAATCATTATAAGAAAAGTGGAGAGGAAAAATTGTAATCATCAAAGGTGTGAGCTTCATTGTTAGCTTTAGGCAATAGAAGGATTGTCGTACTATAATCATTTATGAGTTTGCTCTCAATTCAAGGAGTAGTAGCTTCCTTGGGAGTGACCCTAAAACAAATTCTTTAGGGAGTAGTATCTTCCTTGGGAGTGACCCTAAAACAACTTCTACAGCGAGTAGTTGCTTCCTTGGGTTTTATCCCTAAAACAAAGTCAGAAGGGAGTAGTAGCTTCCTTAGGTTGTAACCCTAAAAGAAAGTTATAATTTTTGAGCTTCATATATTGTGAGTTAATCATCACTATGGTTTTTCCCCTTCTGTGGTTTTCCACATATATTTGGTGTTATGTGGTTATGTGCATTGTGTTGATCTTTTATGTTTATGTTAATGTTGTAATGTTTAAGTTTTAATCTGCTCTAGAGGATTTAAAGTTTGATTGAATACTAATTCACCCCCCTCTCAGTATTCTGGTGTGTTCAATAGGTTTATCTTTGGAGAAATATCCTTTCCTTAGAGATTTTTCATATGTTTTCCTAGATGAACTTCCAGGATTACCTCTAAAGAGAGATTTCAACTTCTCAATCGATATTTACTTGGATCGGAGCCGATTTCAAAGGCATCATATCATATGACTACTACGGAATTGATGAAATTGAAGTCTCAACTTCAAGAGCTATTGGCTAAATGATTGATTAGACTTAGTGTTTCTCCGTGGAGAGCCCTAGTGATCTTTGTTAAAAAGAAGGATAGAATCTTGTGTCTGTTTATAGACTATCATATGCTTATCAAAGCAATGATAAAGAATAAGTATCCTTTACCACATATTGATGATCTTTTTTATTAGATGCAGGGTACATCAGTGTTTTCTAAGATCAATTTGTGATTTGGATACCATCAACTAAGAATAAAAGATGAGGAAATTCATAAGACAACTTTTAGAACTAGATATGGGCATTATTTGTTCACAGTTTTACCTTTTGGACTTATGAATGCTCCTACTACATTCATGAATTTGATGAATAGTATCTTCTGAGATTGCTTGGATAAATTTGTTCTAGTTTTTCTAGATGAAATTCTTATTACTCTAAGAATGAGGAAGAGCATTTGCAACATCTCTGAACATTTTTGCAATGAGTGAGAGAGCATGAATTGTTTGGGAAGCTTTCTAAGTGTACTTTATTTTAGAAAGAGATACAATACTTAGGGCATATTATATCAATTGAAGGAATATATGTAGACCCTGCAAAGATAAAGGCTATACTTGAGTGGCCTATGCCAAAGAATGTGCATGAAAGTGTACAGTTTTATGGGATTAACAGGATATTATAGGAAGTTGGTTTTGAACTTTTCTAAGATTGCAAGCCCAATCACTTTGCTTCAAAGAAAAGGAAAGCATTTTGACTAGACAACAAAATGTGAAGAGGCATTTGACCAGTTGAAAGAAAGGTTGACAAATGCTCCAATATTGAAAGTTCCTAATTTTGAAAGTCAATTTGTTGTCATTACCGATGCATTGGAAGAAGGTTCGAGTGGAGTACTTATGCAAAATGAGCAAGTGGTAGCCTATGAATCTAAGAATTTGAGAGCATATGAGTAGAATTATGCTCCTCATGATTTGGAGTTAGCCACAAGTGTACATGCTTGGCAAGTGTGGCAACACTATTTGCTAGGAAAGCATTTTGAGTTAAAGTTAGATCATCATGCTCTTAAGTACATATATTTTCCTAACCCATTTGAATGCTTGACAAAGAAGATGATTGGAATTGATATTTGACAATGATTTTGAGACAAATTGTATTAAGGACAAATATAATCATGTGGTGGATGCTCTAATTCAATGGAGACATATCTCGTTGATGGTCTCTATTCAATCTAACTTCAATGATTTGGTTTTGCATAATTCTATAGGTGATGAATTTTATGAGCACGTTAAGAAAGCTCTCTCTATAAATCCTCAATATTCAACGTATGACGTGTTCTATTTTAAACCAGATGGGATTTTAAGATATAGAGGAAGGATGTATGTTCCACATTTGGCAGAATTAAGAAACCTTGTATAGAAGGAAGTTCATTCCACACCATATTTAGGTCATCCAAGAGTGACTAAAATCCTAGCTGATGTGAAACCTCTTTATTTATGAAAAGGAATGAAAAATGTCATTGAAAGATTTGTAGCCAGTTGTCTAGAGTTCCAGAGGGTTAAGGCTGAGCATCAACATCCAGTAGGACTTTTGTATCCACATGATATTCTAGAGTGGAAGTGGCAGGTTATTAGCATAGATTTTGTGCAAAGACTTTTAATGTCTTGAAATAGACATGATGCTATTTTAGTAGTGGTGGACAAACTCACCATGGTAGCTCACTTTATAGCTGGAAATTTAATAGATGGAGCACTAGTTATAGCTTGAAAGTTTGTGCATGAAGTGTTCAAATTACATGGAGTTCCTAAGAAGATTATCTCATATAGAGCTACGTGCATGACTTCAAGGTTTTGGAAAACTTTATTTTCAACGCTAAGAAATCAACTCAATATAAGCTTGGCTTATCACCCTAGGACATATGGTCAGACAAAAAGGATAAATCAAGTTCTTAAAGATTTGTTGTGAATGTATTGTATGGATTAGCAATACAAGTGGGAAGAGTATCTACCACTTGTGGAGTTTGCTTATAACAAATTCTACAATTTAGCTATTAAGATGTCTCCATTTGAAGCATTGTATGGAAGAAGATGTTGAACTCCTATAAGCTAGGATAAGCATTGGTCCAGAAATGTTGGTAGAAATGGAAGAACATACACCAATGCCAAACATGCACCAAGGCAATTCTCAGTAGGAGATAAAGTTCTTTTGAGGCTCAAAACTCATAAAAGTTTCATAAAGATTGGGAAGTCTTCCAATCTAGCTCCTAGATATGTAGGACCCTTCAAAGTTATTGAAGTGATCAATCCGGTTGCCTACAGAATTGTTCTACCACTAGCTCTTGCTAGGATGCATAGTGTTTTTCATGTTTAATATTTTAAAAAAGTATATAACAAGTGATAATCATATTCTTGATTGGAATGATTTACATCTGTAGGACCTAGGAGTGGTTATGATCAAGCCTCTCAAATTGGCTTAAGTTCACAAGCTCTGCTTACGTAACGGAGAAGTTACTAAATGCAAGGTCTAATGGGACCAGTATGTAGAGGACAATGCTACATGGGAAGATTATCATGATTTTTATCAGAGATTTCCTCATTTGATTTATGCTTTTCAAATTTGAATGAAAACTTTATCATGTTATTAATTTTGATACATTGGATCATCGATGACGATGAATCTTATGGGGGAGATATGTCACATCCTTAATTTTTTACTATGTTGTACTTTTTACTTGTTTATAATTAGTAGGTAATTTTGCATGATTTAATGATTTGACCTATGAGAAGATGTTAGGATAAATCAAATGATTTCATCAGTCTGAATTTATATGTTTAGAAATAGACATGTGATTATATGTTATCATGATTATTCATTCATGATGTATATGAAGTAGCTAATGATGCACTAATCCTAGTTTGGTTGATTACAAATGTAACTAGGAAAATAGGTTTTCCACCCTCTAGGAAAAGAGAGGGAAAGCATCATTGGAGAGAAGTGAATAGATGTATGGAAAGAACAATTTGTTGATATCTAAGTCTCATGTTTGTTCAATTTTGTGAACCATGAGATTGGTATGTTAAATTCAACTTTATTGGCCTATGTTGGATTTTGATTCAACAGTAGTCAATTTGACATCAAATTCCTTTAGTATAGGTTTTGATGTTTAACCTAGAAGGGATGGATCGACCATCATCAAGATGTAGTCGATAGTCATTATTATTTTATTTATATGAGGTGAATATAGTATATATTTATGATAGTGGTTAACTATCTCTTTTTAGTAATTTTTAATTAAGATTCCTCTATGGTATCCTATCAAGTTATATATGTTTGACAATTGTGTTATATTTGTAAGATAGAGAAGGGGGAGAATATCTCAACCCCATTCTCATAATATTGTCAAAGTGTTTAATCAAACAACATAAGTATACGTTGTGCATACTTTCTTTACAATGTTATACATATATATTAATATATATTAAGTTAGATCATATTTGATGTGATGTGATCTTTTTGAGTTAAGGATGATAAGGGTGTGGTTGTTCAACCCCTTTATATTAGACAATTGATTGAAGATAGTGGAGAAGCCTTTGACCAAGTTATGAGTGGTCATTGAAGACCATCATTTGCATTACTTGCATCTCATTGAAGATAACTATGGCAAGCATTAATGTTAAAGTGGTGGAATGTGGTTAAGAGTAGAGGCTCTATATATCACCACCGAGTCTTCTCTACGGGGACACACATACACACAGAGACACACATATACCACAAAGAGAGAGAGGACTTCATGAGAAACGACTAAGGAGCTTCATTTGTACATCATACTTTTAGGTTCTTTTCTTTTTATGTAAATATTATTTGAGATGATAATTTTTTGTTTGATGTTGGCATTGTTGATATGTTTACCTAAGTTTAGAACATACAATAGTATATCATAATTTCTAAGATTTAAGTAATCGATAGTATATCATATCTTCTGATGTTTGAGCAATTGATAGTATATATATATATATATATATATATATATATATATATATATCTTAGTATGATTTTTATAGCCGAGAGCCATACATTTATTGTTGTTTCTATATAGTCGACAGCATTTACTTATCTTTGTGTTTGTAGACATTAAACAACTTAGTATAGCTCTATGGTAGTAAAGCTGAAGGCTTCATATAATTTTTTGATTTATAGAGATGATATTATTATATATACATATGTGTTCTTGTAGTCAAAGAAATTAGCTATCTCTGTGTTAGGAAACCACTAGCTTGTCATTATTTTGTGAACTAAAAGCCGATAGTCTAGTCTTCACTATGTTTTTATTGAGTGAATCCTTTAACTACCGAACCTGGTGTATAATTATATGCATAGTTTAAAACTATTCGGTGAGAAATTTGAGGTTGAATGACCATTCTCTTTCATATTTTTGAATGGTTTCAGATCAATTAAAACTCTATATCTATAAAATGAGAACTCTCTAGGATACATTTTTATTGTTTAAACATAGCAAATGTGTGCAGGCTATTAGGATGTTGAAACACTACCTGTGTAGGCTGAAAGCCAATACATCACAGTAGGGTTTTCTAGAAGAAGTTAGTTAACTTTTATAGCTCAAAAGTTAGTTTGTATTATCCCTATCATCTATAACTTGTAGACAAAGTTTGTGGAGTAACCAGACCGTGATTGTACTTAGAAAAACTCAAGTAATTTGGTTGTCTATACTTATCTTGCATTCAAAATAATGAGGGATACAAATGATGTTATATTACTTTTTAAGAACTAGTTGAACTTATCTTAGATGTCAATTTGAGCCTCTTGAGATTGTTGTATTAAGACTTTGAAGTTAAGACTAGAAGTTTGACAAAGATATTTCCTAAATATCTTTTAACTCTTTTTAGTTTCATTGTTTTTGATATTAGACTTTGAGAAAAAGGTTCTCTTTTATTCTAAAAGAGTATAGAATGATTTGAATATCATTAGAAGCACTTGAAGTTATGTTATCTTTATTTATTAACATATATGTGTTTATTTGACTAGATTATGTATTTCTATTATGCATAGATGATGTTATATTGTTCTTAATCTTAATCTATGAATGGAAAATGACAACTAGGTCATAGACATCATTACCTTACTATATATATCCTTTACTGGAATTAAAAGATTGAACTTAGTCAAGAATTCTTGTACTCTTGTTAGTATCTATTAAGACTTGTTATAGAGGAGGATAAACCTTATTTAATATGTTTTTTAGTAAAGGTGAATTCGATTAAAGACCAAGTAGTCAAGATTTGACAAGTGGTTATCTTATTCACATTACATTATGGATATAATTGTATTAGTTTTTAAGGGTATTTTGATGATGCAAAGTATTGTAATAGGGAAAGTAAGAATCCTAGATTGTACCCTGAAGAGTTTAGAAATCTTTAACTCTTAAGTCAATTATAATATTGATTATGTCTATTGTATACTTTGGTCGATGGTTAAAAATTGAGAAGCCATAGATAAGACAATATTAAGAGATCGGAAACACTTTGTTGTTAGAAAGGCAATACTAGTTATATAAACTAAGTATGGTTATTATTTTTGAGTAGAGAGTGAATGACAAAAGTCATAGACCTTGATAAATTGTGGATATGCAATAAGGGACTCTTGATAAAGATTAAGTTATTTATAATTGCATATTGTATGTATATCCTAGATAAGGAATATTTATAAGTTAGATGGACTAGGGATTGAATATAATTTAGACAATTATGTCTAGACATACTAGCCAAATAAATCAAACTATAGGATGAGATAGTTTTCAAGTTGAGTTAGAGGTGTGTGAACGCATGAGTATATTTATTAAAAATGCCTATTTATATAGAAACTTTGGCCAAAGTGATCCATTTGTCTCTGCATGTATTAGTTAGTTCATAGTGTCTAGATTGTGTAATTGGTCAGTATGATCATACTTAGTTATAATATTGTCTACAGTTGTATGGTCGATTGAGTTGCATAGGACACATCAATATTAATTAGATGGCAACTTGCTAGATCCATATGTCTATACTCTTTGTGAAGGGAGGGCCACTTCTAGGAAGGAAGGTCTATGGGGGACTACTAGTTTGTGGTTGGAGGTAAAGCCCTCAATTGATGCTCTCCCTCTATAGAAAAAGACTCACCAAGATTTGAATGACAGATATCAAGATTCTAGAGACAATACTCTTTATATAAAATTTTATGTTATGATTATGATATAAAACTATTCTTTTGCCAAGTACAATATGTTTATAAATGTAAAGTGAAATGTTATCACTATAAGTTATCTTTGAATATATTGAATTTCAAGGTTGACAAAATATTTAGAAAATATGTACTTTTATTTATTGATGTTGAGCAAATGATAAATTTTTTCTCTCTTGTGTATCATTTTCTTTTACTTTCCTAGCAATTTGCATGTATAATTTTGAGTAATATGAGAAGGCATGTTACACCCCAGATTACCTTTGGAGTATTGGGATGAGGTTCAAGTGCAATTGACTATTACTTTCTCCCTTGGTGAACTCATCATGGTTGATGAAGTGAGAAAATCTATAAAATGCTTTATTTTTCTAGATTTTGCATTAATGATGTTGGTGATAAGGTTCTTCCCTCTTTGATCACCTTATCCTCAAAACTTAGTGATTGGGTGCATTAGATCATTTATGAGGAGTCCCTGATGGTAATTTACAATTTCCATAGGTGGAGCCATGCTTTAGCTCCATGTGTGGGTTCATAAAAAAGGGCTTATTCATAGGAAATAAGGATCAACAAGATCCTTCTCCTCTTGAGGACATGTCTGAGATACCCATGAAGGGTAAAAGTGTGTTGGTAAGTCCTCTTGTGGATAATTCTAACTCAAAGGCTCTTAATCTTATCCTTGAGCTCAGATCTCATCTTTTGGGGATAAATGTAAGAAGAAGGAAGTAGTGAGGGAGGACTAAGATTGCCCTCCCTAGTGTCCTCCAACAAAGAAAATATAAAAGTGGATTCATTTAAAAAGTAATCTTGTAGTACTTTCTTTAATTCAGGCTCAATTCTTCATAATGTGAGTCCTACCAATAAGGGATTTGGTTTGTTTGAATCTAAGGATTGGCTAGCAACAAGAAACAAAATTCCTTGAAGTGTTTTAGCTTCAAGCTACCTTGAGTTGGTGGACCTATTTTGTCATGGGGTAGTTTGCCTTGAGTTTTTTTTTGGGTCTCGTGTGTGGGAAAATGTTGTTTGTTGTTGTATTTTTAAGCCTCTATGCTTTTTTTTTCCTTATTATTCCTTGACATTGCTTGGGCTTCTTTGGTGTTTATTTCTTTCTCTATGTAAAAGGGTGGCACCCTTTCAAAAACTCTCCAATTCATAGCTCTAGTAAAAAGCATTTATCAATAATAATAATAAATATAGGTGTGTAAAAAATTTTGAATCTGTTCGGATGTTAATTTCTCACATAAAACCATAATTACACCAGAGGCATTATATAGTGGCATTAAGGGGATGACTGTGACCGTATACATAAAAACTAAATAGAGCCCACATATATATATATTTTAAATAATGAAGTAAGTGTTTTAAATTTAAAATATATAACCGATATAATGAATGCACATAAGAATTAAATTTAAAATATATAACGAACATAGTTTTATTAAATAAATTCACATAAGAATAAAGTCAACATATAGGGAAGAATCTATATAAATACAAGTGATACTCAAACATGTCAAAGGGGTTGTGTTCAAATGGTAAAGCCATAAGGTTCTTAAGATGGAGATGTAAGTTCAAATCCCTATAGTGGCATATAAGTTAGCATTGTACAATAATATTTTATAACTATATTTACTTAGGGTTTAATTTCATTTTTGCACAATCAAATTTAATTTATTAGTTTTTTCTTTTAATATGTTGAACTTTATTTATTGTATAGTTATTTTAATGAAAATATTTTATGTTAGTTGTTTAAATATTTTTTTAAAAACAAAGTCTTAATCTATATTAAGAATGAAAAAGGTTAGTCAATAAAACCCAAGGGGGTAGTTCCCTTTCTATCAAATCCCTATAGTGGCATCTAAGTTAGCATTGTACAATAATATTTTATAACTATATTTACTTAGGGTTTAATTTCATTTTTGCATGATCAAATTTAATTTATTAGTTTTTTCTTTTAATACATTGAACTTTATTTATTTTATAGTTATTTTAATGAAAATACTTTATGTTAGTTGTTTAAATATTTTTTTAAAAACAAAGTCTTAATCTATATTAAGAATTAAAAGGTTAGTCAATAAAACCCAAAGGGGTAGTTCCCTTTCTATTAAAATTTGATTAAACTAGAAAAGATACAACATCATCTCTTCTGAGTGTACAAACATACGACATTCAATCACTGGGTGTTCTTAGATTCCATAAAAACCACAAACCTTCACAGAGCTCAAAGGCCCAATTAATCTGTGGGGAGACAAGAGGTCTCCATACTGACTAAGATAAAAGATAAAAGTTGAAAACTTCCATATTATTTTAGTGAATGCCATCCCGGAATAGACTTAGAGCCTACGAAGTTATTTTATTTTTCCTCATAGCACCAGGATCGAATATCTCTCCCATCAGTCTAGATTTGAGTATTTTTTATCAAAAGACAAAATGGTAGTATACACCTTTTCTCTCAGCTCCTTCTTGATAAACGTGTGAGCCATCATCTTCCCGCACTGTTTCCTTCCCATTATTAGTACTACATTCATGAGGGATTCCTCTCTTAGAGTGTTCCATCATGAATGTGTTCTCCAACGAAGATATGGGTGTCAATGACTTGTTTGATAGAAGCCACTGCGCCCTCTTGATCTGCATTGAAGAGTCTGCTAATCTTTCCCTCCACTGTTTCTTCCTCCTCCTCTTCCTCGTCTTCATCCGAATCTACTTTACAGACACATTCACACTCCAATACCATTCGCTGCTCCATCTTGCTTATGTCAACAAAGATAAGAAGATTTATATTTGGTAAGAAAATCAGATCAAATGAAACCCATGAAGAGCAAAATATTCCTCAATCCATTTTGCTGCTATCCATATCTCTGCTCAAGAATTCAAAAATCCTTCCTCCTATGGAGCCTGTCCATCCATCTCTAAAATTTCTTCTAGGCTGTCCCATACTAAATCTAAGTTGGATACTCTGTAGAACTCGAGCTGATCCACTCCTTTGTTCGCAAAAAAGTCTGTGGTTTCATTTGCTTCCCTGTAGATGTGATGCAGGGTGAAGCTATCTAACTTGTTCAAAGAATCCCATATCGCCTCAACCCACTTTCGAAGCTTCCAATTTGAATTCTCCTTCCTTTTAATCGTGTTTATACAAATCATTGAATCGCCGTCAATTTCAATACAATTTATACAAACCAATGAATCACTTTCAATTTCAACTTCCACCTTGTTGTTGGATCCAAGTAAGAGTTTTTCCAAATTGCTTATAGAGATCCCATCAAAATTCATCTTCAGTATATCTTGTGGAGGGGTGAACTAATAAAAACATATTTATGTACTTTTCTTTTGCATAAGTTGTTTAGATATATTTTAAAAATAAAGGAAATTATAAGTGGCATTAAGAGGATGACTATGTCCGTGTACATAAAAATTACACATATAATTTTTAAATTATAAAGTATGTATTTAAATTGAAAACATATAATGGACATACTTTTATTAAATGAGTGCACCTAAAAATTATAAAGTAACTATTTTAAATTAAAAAAATATAACCTGTGCATATTTTTTTAAATGGATGTACATAAGAATTAAATTTAAAATATATAACTGCCATAGATTTATTAAAAGAATGAATGCACATAAGAATAAAGCCAACATAAAGTAAATAATCTATATAAATACAACTAATACTCAAATATAAATTATAAAGGGTTTGAAGTGTTCTTGCTAGGGGATAAAGTCCCCCATGTTGTACCCTTTCGTTGGGCCAACGAGCTCGCGGGTTTGAAGTGTAGGTTCATTGCTCCAAAAGTATTCACGTGGAGCCAGATCTAGGTGCATTATTTAAAATAAAATAAAAAAGTATACTGGAGTTATTGGAACAGTAAGTGCATTATATTTTATAGATTTTACTATAGAGTCATCAATTTTTTTTTTTTTCCTTTCTGCATAAATAAAATTTAATCTATTTCTTTTTTGCTGGTTGTTGTTTTATAAAATTGAGGTGTCCTAAACTAATAATTTATAACATATTTTTTAGGTTTCTTTTTGTTTTCTGCATAATCAATTAATATATTATTATATTTATAGTACAATAATTTATTTTATAAAGCACATAAGTTATTTGAACGGTAAGTGCATTATATTTTATAGATTTTAATATAAAATCATTATTTTATTTTATTTTATTTTATTTTCTGCATAATGAAATTTAATTTATTGGTTTCTTTTCACTCATATTTTATAAAAAAAATTAGGGTTTATATTTGCTTTATAACTATATTTTTAGGATTCTACACAAATAAAAATAGGAGTCTTGGTAACCTACTCAAAAGGTTAGAGAAATAAATCTACTTATGGATTCGGTCCTTCTCCAGGTAGAATTCACCATATAATAATTTAGTTAATAGGTCAACTAGTGTTTCCCAATTCCATATTTTCTATGGAAAATCTCTAAGAGGTATCATAAATTTAATTAAAGAGGTATCATAAATTTGATTAAATTTGATCAATAAAGGAGGTTCATAGGAGTTGAAGTCACACTGCCCAGGATCTTCGCCATGCTATAAAATGAGAAGTCATCACCTCATGTCTGGATCATATTCAGATTCAGGGATTTCACCCTCCTCTCTACTAGGGGATCCATTATAGCTTGGTTCGGGAGCCACTATAGCTTGGTTTGGAAATTGAATCGTCTGGTAAAGAATTAGAAGACTCGACAAGTGAAGCTCTATGAGAATATTGAGGCACGTGTTTGTAAGTAAATTCTGATCTTGAAAAACAATTAAAATTATGAATATTGATATAAATATAAAAAATTGATTTCATTTTGTGAATTAAGATAGTATATTTAAAATTTTTAACCAAGATAACACAGGGCAATCTTAGAGAATTAACAATCCACTGTATATAGTATATACCCAGAAGATTACCCAAAAGATGGACTATATATAAAGAATAAATATAACAAGTTACAGAGCCACGTGTCAATATTGTATACCAGTGATAGGAGGATAAAAAGGATAAAAAAAATTACTTGAGGATTCAATTTCTTTCCAACCTTAGAGTTTGTCGTGCCATTTGTAATAGCTAAACTGGAATACAAAAGGAAAACAAACACATCCAAAATTCAGATTTTATAGTTAAAAGTTAAAACACTTAAAACAGGAATGAACAATGCTAAACTTAATCATATCACAAAATGTTGGCAAATCCTGACCTCTGTTAGCAAGTAGTTGCTAGCATCGGGTGTAGCTGACAGCTTTGTTACATCAGTTTCATAAAATACTTCATCCATCCTCTGTTAATGACCGTCGTCAAGATATCTGTCATAAAACAAGAATCAAGAAAAATTAGAAGATATCCGGACACTACAAACACAAGGAATCTTACAC
Organism: Cunninghamia lanceolata; assembly: GCA_027924645.1. NCBI lineage: Eukaryota > Viridiplantae > Streptophyta > Pinopsida > Cupressales > Cupressaceae > Cunninghamia > Cunninghamia lanceolata. Next base: position 15,914,984 of record BSBN01001048.1, read on the forward strand.
ATAAAGAACTTCAACCATTATTTCCTAAAACTTCATGCGAACTTCTCGCTTGGCTGGAAAAGTAAAATAAAAAATTACATCCATAGATAAAATCATTCCAAGATCATATTACTTACTAAAAAAAACACCTCTGACATTGCAAGCTACGTTTCTTGCAACACAGAATATTGGAAGGGGAACACTTGTCTGCAGTACAAAGAATGCTGATTGAAATCAGTACAATGCAATAGAAAGTAAAAATAGAAATCAGAAAACCTCTGCTAACAGAGCATACTACGGTAGAAAAGCCAGAACAACATGTACATGTTAGTGATCTGTATCCTCCCAGACCTTCAATCGATCATCAATTACCATTGTAATATTGGGATGGCAAATCCCTTTGTGAAAGACATTTAGTAAAGTTTTTCTTAAACCTACAACACAAACATAGAAAACAGAAGCACAAAAAAAAGCAACACTTAGCATGATATGGTATTTAACAATGAGTGCATATATTGACATCACAAGCAATAGAAGTATTAGCATAGGAGAGAAAATATAATTCTATTCAGTTGCTGAAATTTGAACCTCTGAAATTGAATTTATAGATCTTCATAACATAATAAGGTGTCTTGTTTATTGGTTAGAAATGTTTACCTGGCTTGACACAAGCAACACAATCATGGAGCTTCCTAGGACTGATTAAGCTTGTCTTGGGATCAAAAAGCCTCCACATCTCCAAAGCATAATCTTTTCTAACATTGTGCAAACAAAAACATCAAAATGCTTGTGCCGATTAGCAATTAGATAATTTCTTAAATCTTCCCAAGCTGGGCGTATCCCAACAAGGACATTGGTATCTAAATTAAATTGTGCTATCCACTGTCCTTGTTAGGATACTCCCATCCTGGGAAGAATTAAGAAATTATCTAATTGTTAATAGGTGCAAGCATTTTAAGGTTTCTGTTTGCACAATATCAGAAAAAGATTATGCTTTGGAAATGTGTAGGCTTATTGATCCTGAAACAAGCTTAGTCAGTCCTAGGAAGCTCCATGATCGTGTTGTTTGTGTCAACCTATGTTCTTTGATTTCTATGAAACAAGCTTAGTCAGTCCTAGGAAGCTCCATGATCGTGTTGTTTGTGTCAACCTATGTTCTTTGATTTCTATGAAACAAGCTTAGTCAGTCCTAGGAAGCTCCATGATCGTGTTGTTTGTGTCAACCTAGGTTCTTTGATTTCTATTTTTAATTTGTGATTGCTTTGATGAACTTTCTATTGCATTGTGTTGATTTCAATCAGTATTCTTTGTACTGCAGAAAAGTGTTCCCCTTCCAATATTATGTGTTGCAAGAAACGTAGCTTGCAATGTTAGAGATAGTTTTTTAAGTTAAGTAATGTGATCTTGGAATGATTTTTATTGAAAAATGTGTAATTATCACAGCTGGCGTTAAAACTTTTTGTCTCTTCTGAAGTGTCATCACTGCCTCATGCACCGCCAATCTTAACTGACCACAATTTCATCTTTTCCACCACCTGAGCATCCACCTTTATCCATTATAATGTAGTTTTATTTTCTTCCTATCTTGCCGTTTAGAGCAAGTTTATAAAACGCCTCTTTTTGATCATAGATACAGAGGCTACTGTAATATCAAACACATCAATATAAAAATAATACATTCTGTATGCTGTAACAAATGCGTTGTTCGCTGCGTTGTTTCCCTTATTTTTGTCTTTGTCTATTCTACAAATTGGTATCAGAGCAGGTTCTCTATTTTTCTCTTGGTTCAATTCTAAATTGCTTTCAGTGGCTTCTTCTTCTGGTGCTAGTCTTTCTAGTCTGCAAACTCCTTTATTCACTAGCAAAAATTATGAATACTGGTCATTAACCATGAAAGCCCTATTTAGATCACAAGATGTATGGGAAATTGTAGAGAATGGTTATACAGAACCCCAAGATGCAGCAGCATTCAATGCACTCACACAAGCTGAGAAAGACACTTTGAAGGAGCAAAGGAAGAAAGATGGAAAAGCATTCAATGCACTCACACAAGCTGAGAAAGACACTTTGAAGGAGCAAAGGAAGAAAGATGGAAAAGCCTTGTTTTACATTCATCAGGCAATGCATGAAAGCATACTCCCAAGAGTAGCAGCAGCAAAGAAAGCAAAGGAGGCATGGGACACCATACAGGTGGCTTACCAAGGTATGGACAAGGTTAAAACTGCAAAATTACAATTGCTTAGAAGAGATTTTGAAAACTTGTTAATGAAAGAGTCAGATTCTGTAGAATCCTTTTTCCTCCATGTTGTTGGTTTGGTCAATCAAATTAAATCCCATGGAGAGGTTTTAAAAGACTAGAAGTTTGTTGAAAAAGTACTTAGAAGCCTCCCTTCAAAATTTGATCCTCTAGCTATGGCCTTAGAGGAAACAAAAGATTTGAGTCAATACAGTATTGATGACTTGCATGCCTTTTTGATAAATCATGAATATAGGTTGAATAGGTCAAATATTTCCTTGGAAAATGCATTTTCATCTGACTTTTATAAGCTGTGGTAGAGGCAGGAATAAGTTCAGTTCTGGAAGGAGTTCCACAAGAGGAGGAGGCAACAACAGTCCTGCAAATATTATTGGAAGAGTTCAACCTCAGAATATCAGCTACTCAAGTGGTCATAGTTTTAATAAATCCAATAATCAATGTCATTACTGTAAGAAATTTGGGCACTATGCAAATGAGTGTAGGAAGCGACAATAAGAACAATCAAAACAAAATCAGAGTCAAAATCTGTCTGGGACTACACCAACAAGTTCTATGTTTATGGCATGTACTAGGATTTCTGAAGCAATTCCTATTTGTTACCCCATTGAATGTAACATTGTTCAAGAAAGTCCCTGTGATATTTGGTATCTAGATTCAGGGTGTAGTAATCACATGATTGGAAGTATGGATTTATTTTCTAGTTTGGATAAGTTAGTGCAAACTGAGGTTACTCTTGGGAATAATAACAAAGTGACTGTATTAGGGAAAGGTACAGTTGATATTTTAACTAAAAAAGGGGAGCAGAAGGTTATACATGATGTGTATTATGTTGATGGTTTGAAACATAATTTGATGAGTATTGGTCAGTTGATCCAGAAGGGCTATAGAGTTTACATGGAGAATAAAGAGACTGTAATTTTGGATACATTGCCTAGCAACTAGTTGATTGCAAGAGTGCAGATGACAAGTAATAGAATGTTTCCATTGAGGATCAAACCTGACTTGAAGAACAAAACAACTCAAGATTTTTGTAAATCAAATGATACACAATATGGAACTGCATTTAAGTCAGAACATTCAGATTTAAAAACAACCACACAGTTTGAAGTTTTGGCACAGTCTCGAACAACAAGACAACCAAGCACATAATTTGTACAGTCAGCTCCAAAGAACAAGACAATATTGTAGAAATACAACCAGCATTTCAATGAGTTGTCAAGGATGAATCATGGCTTTGGCATTTCAGATTTGGGCGTTTAAATTTTGGTGGTTTAAATTTGTAGTATAGGAAAAACATGGTAAAGGTTTGCCTTTGATACAAAAACTAGAGAGAATATGTGAAGGATGTATTTTGGTTAAGCAACACAGAGAATCTTTTCCTATTGGTAAATCAATTAGAGCAAGAGCACCTCTAGAAATTGTGCACTCAGATTTATGCGGTCAAATTCAAACACTATCCATTGGAGGCTGTTCATATTTTTTGACATTCATTGATGATTTCACAAGAAAAACGTGGGTTTATTTTCTTAGACACAAGTCTGATGCATTTATTTACTTTCAATAGTTTAAAGCTCTTGTAAAAAAGTAAACTAGTTACCATATTAAAATTTTAAGAACAGATAGAGGAGGTGAATACATTTCTAATGAATTTCTAAATTTTTGTAAGAAGCGTGGTATTCATAGACAATTTACAGTCAGTTACACACCACAGCAAAATGGTGTGGCTGAGAGGAAAAACTGGACCATAATGGAGATGGCCCGAAGCATGTTGAAAGCAAAGCATCTACCAAATGAGTATTGGGCTGAGGCAGTAGCAACTGCTATTTATATAATAAACAAATGTCCAACCAAATGTGTGAAAAATAGAATCCCTCAAGAGGCATGGATTGGCATGAAACATAGTGTTTCTCAATTCAAAGTATTTGGTTGTGTAGCATACGCTCATGTTCCTGATCAGCTAAGAAAGAAGATGGACAATAAAAGTGAAAAGTGCATTCATTTTTGTTGGTTATTCTGAGGATACAAAAGCATACAAGTTGTTTAATCCAATTACAAAGAAAGTCATAATCAGCAGAGATGTTTAATTTGTGGAAGAAGAAGTATGGGATGGAAGAATAGATAAGACCGTGAACATAGTTGTAGCTGCTTCACATGATGATATGGTGGATGAGGTATTTGCACCTCAAGGTACACCTTATACAATCCCTCCCAGACTTACACAAACATCACAAGTTGTAGCCCAAGCTACACCTTCATCTACAACAAGGAGATCTTCAAGGGTGCAGCAGTCACCACAACAAACTCCAACAACTCCTTCAGCGGGAATACTTGGAGCAAGTCCATCAAACTCAGCAAACAGTAGTGCTTCTTTAGACCCAACTTTGTCAAGCATGCTACCGCACAAAACAAGGAGTTTAAGTGAGTTATATAATGTTTAAACAGCTAATTCATTATTTACTTTACTTTCACAAGTTAATGATCCATTATCATTTGAAGAAGCTATAAAAGAAGAAACATGGGCTCAAGCCATGGACGAAGAAATTAATGCTATTGAAAAGAATTACACATGGGAGTTAGTGGATTTGCCTGAAGGCAAAGATGTGATTAGTGTGAAATGGATTTACAAAACAAAACATAGTGCTGGTGGAAAAGTAAAGAAGCACAAGGCAAGGTTAGTAGCTAGAGGTTTCTCACAACAACCAGGAGTAGATTACAAAGAAACTTTTGCTCCTATTGCACGATTGGATACAATAAGGACTGTGTTAGCCATTGCAGCACAAAACAGATGGTTTATTTATCAAATGGATGTAATGTCTGCATTTTTAAATGGATTCCTTGAAGAGGAAGTGTATGTGAAACAACCACAAGGCTATGAAATTCTGGGTCATGAAGGCAAGGTGTATAGGTTGAAGAAAGCGTTGTATGGACTTAAACAAGCTCCTAGAGCTTGGTACAGTCGGATTGACTCTTATATGATTTAGAATGGATTTCAAAGAAGTAGCAGTGAGCCTACCTTGTATATAAAAATTAATGAGCAAGGTAAAATTTTGATTGTGAGTTTATACGTGGATGATTTGATATTCACTGGTAATCTTTCTGTAGATTCTTTCAAGGCAGCAATGAAAAGTGAATTTGTAATGACAGATTTAGGGCTTATGAAATATTTCTTGGGCATTGAAGTCCATCAATCTAATGCTAGAATTTTTATTTCACAATCTAAAGACACTGGTGATATCTTGAAAAGATTTAATATGTTGAATTGTAAGCCAGCCCCAACACCAGTTATGACAAATTTGAAGTTAAGCCAAGAGAATGATGGATCAAATGTTGATTCTACACTGTTTAAAAGGTTAGTTGGGAGTCTAATGTATTTGACGGCCACAAGACCTGACATTATGTATGGTGTAGGTCTGATTTCAAGGCTTATGGAGTCTCCAAAAGACTCTCATTGGTAGGCTGGTAAAAGAATTCTTAGATATTTTAGTGGCACAAAGAATTTTGGAATTATGTATTCTACTTCAGATGAATTTAAGCTAATTGGATACACAGACAGTGATTGTGCTGGCAGCATTGATGACAGAAAAAGCACCTTAGGTTATGCATTTTATTTTGGTATAGGTGTTGTATCATGGGCATCAAAAAAGCAGCCCATTGTTACTCTTTCTTCAGTTGAAGCTGAATATGTAGCAACAACAAGTGCAGCATGCCAAGCTGTATGGATGAGACGGATGTTGAATGATTTGATGCATCCTCAACATGAAGCAACTCAGATTTTCTGTGACAATAATTCAGCCATTACTTTATCAAAAAATCATGTTTTCCATAAAAGAAGCAAGCACATAGACACCAGTTATCACTTCATCAGGAAATTGGTAAACAACAAAGAAATTTGTTTGGAATATTGCAGATCACAAGATCAGTTTGCTGACATATTTACAAAACTATTGGCAAAAGAGACATTTGAGTATTTATGGAGCTGTTGAGGAGTTCTTAATCTTTCTAGCTCAGGAAAAGTTTGATGAAATTTTTTGATGATCCCCAGCAGTTCATAATTAAGGGGGAGTATTGGAAAATGACCACAATTTCATCTTTTCCACCGTCTGAGCATCCACCTTCATCAATTATAATGTAGTTTTATTTTCTTCCTGTGTTGCCGTGTAGAGCAAGTTTGTAAACCGCCTCTTTTTGATCATAGATACAGAGGCTACTGTAATATCAAACACATCAATATAAAAATAATACATTCTGTATGCTGTAGCAAATGCGTTGTTCGCTGCGTTGTTTCCCTTATTTTTGTCTTTGTCTGTTCTACAATTTTATCTATGCATGTAATTCCTTATTTTACTTTCCCAGCCAAGCGAGAAGTTCGCATGAAGTTCTAGGGAATAATGATTGAACTTCTTTATGTGTAAGATTCCTCGTGTTTGTAGCATCTGGATATCTTCTAATTTTTCTTGATTCTTGTTTTATGTCAGAGATTTTAACCAGGGTCATGTATAGAAGATGGATGAAGTATTTTATGAAACTGATGTGACAAAACAGTCAGCTACACCCGATGTTAGCAACTACTTGATAACAGAGGTCAGGATTTGCCCACATTTTGTGATTCCGATTGAGTTTAGCGTTGTACGTTCCTGCTTTAAGCGTTAAGTTTTAACTATAAAATTTGAATGTTGGATGTGTTTTATTATCTTTTTTACTGGGGTTTAGGTCAAAGCAACTGCAAATGGCAATGCCAGTTTAGCTGTTCCAAATGCCATGACAAACTCTAAGGTTGAAAAGAAATTGAATATGCAAGTAATTTTGTTTGTCTGTTTTATCCTCCTATCCCAGGTTTACAATATTGACACGTGGCTATGTGACCTGTTGTATTTATATTTTATATATAGTCCATCTTTTGAGTAACCTTCTGGGTATATACTATGTATAGTGCATTGTTAATTTCCTCAGATTGTCCTGTGTTATCTTCGTTAAAATTTTTAAATATACTATCTTAATTCGCAAAATGAACTAGGTTTTTCTAATATTTGTATAAATGTTCATAATTTTTATTGTCTTTTAGGATCAGAATTTACCTCCAAACACATAGCCTACCCATAATCTTGTGTACAATCAAGACCCAAAGTTATTTATGCAACTTTTACAGCAAGTAAAACTGATTCCCCCCTCCTTAGAATTCTCCATACTAAACCATGTGAAGCTTCCTCAATATTCTCATGGAGCTTCACTTGTAAAGTCTTTTAATTCTTTACCAGCCTATTCAATTTCAGAACCAAGCGATAATGGTTCCCCTCAGAGAGAAGGATGAAATCCCTGAATCTGAATATGATCCAGACATGAGGCGACGATTTCTGATTTTACAGCATGGCCAAGATCCTGGGCAGCATGAGTTCAACTCCTATGAACCTCCTTTATTGAGGTCTATGGTACAAAGTAATCTACCACCAAATCAAATTCTTGTTGAATTTGTGGGAGCACGAAAGATGTGTCTGTAGATTCTGAAAACATCACATGGAAGCACTCTTGATTATGAATCTCAATCATTTGATGCATGTCATCTGAGGAACAATTCTTTTTGTTCCGGCCTTGAAAATTCTTTGCCCCAAACAAGAATACCCACAAATTCAAGAGATCACTACCTAAAATAATGTGTAATCACATGAGGCATTTTTCTTAATGAATGCGTTACAGAATGAAGAGTTTTGTCTTTTGTGCATTGCAGATTTTGTCGAGTTGGATTCTCTGTTAAAATATCATTTTGATAGCATGTTATTGTTCCAGTGGACATGAATTGACATTATAACTATTCCAGTTTGACATATGTTCTTATGGTGAGATTCATGGCAAGTTTTTTGTGGGAATGATGATCTCAAGCATGGGTACATGCAACGTGACTATTCTTTGCTCTCTGGGATTCTTTTTCCACGAGACATTTAATGTCTGTTAGAGGAAGCAATAGTAGTTACTGACCCTTGTGTGGATTAAAAAAAATTGACTATTCTTTGCTCTCTGGTATTCTTTTTCCATGAGACATTTAATGTCTGTTAGAGGAAGCAATAGCTAGTTACTGACCCTTGTGTGGATTGAAAAAAATTGATGCATGTAATAAGGGAGGCAGCATGGACCTTGTCATGGTTTTTTCATAACCATGAATTTGCCTTTGTAAATAACTCTATGCATTTTAGTTTCACTGTACAACTATGTCACATCCCCCAAAGATACCTGAATTTAACTGATTGTAGTAGGTCTTAATCAGTTTTAATGTAAAGGTGATGGAATTCTCATAAGGTCATAATATTTAAATATTAATCAATCATTAATGACATTTAATGTAGAAAGCCTAAGAGCCACATGCATATCACCATCTCATAAATATTGGGATAACTGAAATATTTTATTAGTAAGGAAATACCCCACAGTCCAACATTTAAATAATAAGTATAACTAATAAAGGCAGGAGGAAAACCTTATCAATAAGAAAGAACTGTCTAAGTGGCTAAATTTTTCTGTCAAACATATTGTATGGGACAATGTAAACATGATGGAATTGTCATCTTAAGTTATAATATTTAAATATTAATCAATCAATAATGACTTTTAATGTAGAAGCCTAAGACTCACATGCATATCACCATCTCATAAATATTGGGATAACTGAAATATTTTATTAATAAGAAACATACCCAACAATCCAACATTTAAATAATAATAAGTATAACTAATAAAGGCTAGATGAAAACTGTTGAGTTGTTTGTAGTTTCGATCAGATAACATATTTATTATGATCATAATAAATATAAATATATAAGTAATATTAAATATTACTTATATATTCATACTTAATATATAAGGTATGTTAAGATAAATATAAATATAGCATGATTGAATGATATATTGCCAAAGCATAAACATCTTCTGCATTCTAAACGGTGATTAGTAACTGTTAAAATTGGTGAAACCGATTACAATACAAACGGTGACAAAGTCACATCTGTGATAGACGTGACTCCTTATATATGTTAAGATAAATATAAATATAGCATGATCGAATGATATATTGCCAAAGCATAAACATCTTCTGCATTCTAAACGGTGATTAGTAACTATTAAAATTGGTGAAATCTATTACAATACAAACGGTGACAAAGTCACACCTGTGATAGGTGTGACTCCTTGAGGAGTCACGCCTATCACAGATGTGACTCCTACCGTTACTCACATATTTATATCAGTGTCTTTGCCCTACAATATCATTGATCGACACAAAAATTGGAAGTGTATGAGAAGTGGAAATTGCATCTGAAATACAAAAGAAAGTAAAAAGTTAAGTCTGCAATATAAATATCCAACTTTCAGAAAATATCCAAGTCAGAGATTATAAGTTTGATTTGAATTTACATGATATCAAAGCCAAGTTAAGCAGAATCCGGGTAAAAAATCGAACTTGAGAAATTTAGTTTTAATACAACTCATTTCTCAAATGACAGCAGCAATCCAATTCGAAGACTTTCATGGCTTTGTCATTTCATAGTTGATTGCATTTAGCCGCTTGGGACGAAAATCTCAAAGGAAGGTTGTACCAGGAATCCATCATCCTATTTCATGGGAGAGCCAGTTTTGAGATCGTTGTTGTGGAGTGTGGTTGAAATAGTCACCAATCCATTGTCATTGCCCCCCTTCAAGCTATGAGGCAACCCTTGCCAAGACATAAGGGAGTGATTCCATAGCCAGTCAAGCCATAGAGATACGCCACTACCGCCTCAGTCCAGTAGAGGCGCGGATACCATTTCTAAGCCAGTTTAATTCAGGTTTAGGACTTGCTGCCAACTTCAATTGTATTCACTGGTTAGTGGGAGTGCCCAGCTTGGTGAAGGTTCCCGCCAATAGGGTTATATCGTTTAAGGTGTCTATGACACTAAGATCTTTTCATTTGCACAAAGCCTATTCTGGTGAAGCAGATCACATTTCCCAATCACATCCAGTCAAGGGTGTTGGCACATGCACCCTCAAATTAAAGACTGGCATCTCCATCCAACTTATTGGAGTATTGTTTGTCCTAGGCATCAAAAGAAACCTAGTCTCCATATCTGTACTTGAAGATAATGGATATAGGGTGACCTTTATGGATAGAAAAGTATTGGCATGGCCAAAGAATTCTACTATTAAGAAAGCCAAAACCATAGGTCATAGACAAGGGTACTTGTACGAGTTATGTACGGAACCAAATCGAGCCCTAATTCATGAAATTGTAGACTCTAATGAAATATGGCATAGAAGACTAGGACACCTAAATTTCCGTGCCCTATCTTCCATGGAAAGACTAGTTACAGGGTCACCCAAACTCAAACAATGTAATTCAGGGGTATGCAAGGGGTGTGCCTTAGGGAAAAATACAAAGGGGTCTTTTCAAAATAGTTATAGCAAAATAAATAAAGTATTAGAACTAGTCCACTTAGATTTATGTGGACCCATGTCTGTACCCTCCTTAGGTGGGTTTCTATACTATGTAATCTTCGTTGATGACTTCTCCAGAAAGACATGGATCTATTTTCTTAAATGTAAAGAATCACAGGAAATCCTTAAAAGATTTAAGGAATTCAAATCCATTACTGAAAACTCTTCCGGGAGAAAAATTAAAACCTTAAGAACCGATAATGGGAATGAATACACTTCAGACATTTTTAAAGACTTCTGTAAAAACACTGGGATTAAGAGGGAGTTCACTGTACCTTATAATCCTCAACAAAATGGAGTTGCAAAAAAAAAAATATAGAACCATTGTAGAAGCTGCTAGGGCTATGTTACTTGATCAGAATATAGACACTTCACTTTGGGCAGAAGCATCTAGTACTACTATCTATATACAGAACAGATGTCCTCACTCTCATATTGATGACAAAACTCCTGAAGAAGCCTTCACTGGTACAAAACCAGACATTAGTCATTTAAGGATATTTGGTTGTCTTGTTTACATTCATGTGCCCAAAGAGAAAAGAACTAAGCTAGAACCTTCTGGGAGAAAAGGCATCTTTGTAGGCTATAGTGAAACATCAAAAGCTTATAGAATATATATACCTGGTCAAAGATAGATTGAAGTAAGCAGAGATGTGATTTTTGAGGAAGACATAGCTTTCAAAAGAGCCAAAAATTATATTGAGTCAGAAATTCAAACTTCCAACTCAAGCATAGAAGAGGATCCTACACCTGAGTTTCAGAGGGAGTATCCTGAGGAAGAGGTAAACCATGAACAAATCACATCACTAGAAAATCCCAAGAAAAAACCACTCTGGGCCACCAAAACAATGGAAGAAGCTAAAAATTATGCCGCTCCATCAGGGACTTTTAGGGAAAGCACAAGACCTAAGAGATTCTCTAGTTATGTAGCTTTAATGAGTGAATTCATTAAATCAAAACCTTCTAGTGCTATAGAAGCTCTTAAGCACCAAGTATGGAAGGATGCCATGATAGAGCAGTATCAATCCATCTTGAAGAATGATGTGTGGGATATAGTACCTAGACCAAAAGGGAAATCTATTGTTTCTTCAAAATGGCTATTTAAAATCAAACATGCTATAGATGGTAGTATAGGGAAATGCAAAGCAAGATTTGTAGCCAGAGGATTTTCACAAAAGGAAGGAATTGATTATGATGAAACCTTCGCTCCAATTGCTCGATATACATCAGTCAGGGTAGTTCTAGCTATTGCAGCAGCCAAAGGGTGGAAAGTCCATCAAATGGATGTAAAAACTACTTTCTTAAATGGAACCATTGAAGAAGAGGTTTACTTAGAGCAACCGGAAGGATTTGAGATTCACAATACAGGATCCCATGTATGTAAATTAAAGAAAGCTCTATATGGACTTAAACAGGCCCCCAGAGCTTGGTATGAAAGAATTGACAGTTATCTCTTGAGACTAGGCTTCTCAAAGAATGATGTAGATCCAAATCTCTACTTCAAACAAAGCAAAGGTGATATATTAATACTGATATTATATGTTGATGATCAATTGATTATAGGGGAAGATCACCTTATTGATCAGTGTAAGAAAGATCTAGCTTCAGAATTTGACATGAAGGACATAGGTCTATTACACTACTTCCTTGGACTGGAAGTATGTCAGAAATCAGATTGTATTATTCTAAACCAAGGGAAGTACACAATTGATATATTAAAAAGGTTTGGTATGATGGAATGTAGACCTATGTCTTCTCCCATGGAAACAAATCTTCATAAATTGAAGGAAGCGGTAGCAGATTCTCCATTGGTAGATCCCACTCTTTTACAGACAGATATTTGGATCCTTGATGTATTTGGTCAATACTAGACCTGATATCTGCTATGTTGTAAATGCCTTAAGTCAGTTTATGTGTGAGCCCAAGGAGATACATCTTGTGGCTGTGAAGCATATAATGAGATACCTTCAAGGTACTCTAAATTATGGCTTAAAATATGAAAAGGTTGACTTAGATCTACATGGATTCACAGACTCATATTGGGTTGGAAGTGTAACTGACCAGAAGAGCACCTCTGGATGTTATTTCAGTTTAGGGTCAGCATTGATATTGTGGATCAGCATAAAACAGTCTTCAATTGCTCAAAGCTCCACAGAAGCTGAATATATTGCAGTTTCTATGGCTGCTAGAAAGGTAGTATGGCTTAGAAAACTGCTTGTGGGATTATTTGGTAAACCTCTGAAACCAACTATCATCCACTGCGACAATCAAAGCTGTATTAAGCTATCCATGAATCTAGTATTCCATGATAGATCTAAACATATTGAGATTCCTCATCACTATGTGTTTGATATGGTGGAAAGGAATGTGATTCAGTTGGAATATATCAGTACAGGAGATCAAACTGCAGATATTCTTACCAAACCACTCCTCAAGGTGAAAGTTGAATACTTCAGGAAAAATCTTGGTATGATTGAAATGTAAAATCTAATTGATTTGTACTAATATACTAAAGATGTTTAAGTGTAAACATTTTGTGTCATATGTGTGACTCTATGACATTATGGGCCTACCCATTCTGTGTTTATTTCTAAAAGGTGACGATCTTTTGGATAATCTACACTTGTGCCTAACATTATAAGGTGACGATCTTATAATGTTCATTAGACTGATATCATGTGACTTGATATTGGTATGAATCATGGAGTTATCATGATTAAGTTATGGTAGACATTATTTGACTTAATGTCAGTGCACATACCATAACTAGGATATATATATAAGGAGAATGTAATGTTCTCGAGTATGGTATACCCCTTAGTATCACGAGGTAGGTGATGCTACATATCACGAGATAGGTGATTCTATATATCATGAGTTATGTGATATTAAATTACTTTGAGTAATTCATTACAAATCAGATAATTGATATTCACAGAGATTATTGTGATATTATCTTCCCGAGCTAAGAGGGAGTGTTGAGTTGTAGCTTTGATCAGATAACATATTTATTATGATCATAATAAATGTAAATATATAAGTAATATTAAATATTACTTATATATTCATACTTAATATATAAGGTATGTTAAGATAAATATCAATATAGCATGATCGAATGATATATTACCAAAGCATAAACATCTTCTACATTCTAAACGGTGATTAGTAACTGTTAAAATCGGTGAAACCGATTACAATACAAATGGTGACGAAGTCACACCTGTGATAGGCATGACTCCTTGAGGAGTCACATCTATCACAGATGTGACTCCTACCGTTACTCACATATTTATATCAATGTCTTTGCCTTGCAATACCATGGATCGACACAAAAATTGGAAGTGTATGAGAAGTGGATATTGCATCTGAAATACAAAAGAAAGTAATAAGTTAAGTATGCAATATAAATATCCAACTTTCAGAAAATATCCAAGTCAGAGATTATAAGTTCGATTTGAATTTACAAAAACCTTAAAATAAGAAAGAACTTCTTGAGTGGCTGAATTTTTCTGTCAAACATATTGTATGGGACAATGTAATGCCCTCCAAGTCCTATATATTGCACTCCAAGCTTTGTTCTTTCACCTACTAGCACATGATATTTGTGTATCATGATAGTTGGTGATCCAAACCTGCCAAAAATTAGATTTAGGCACATTAAGGAGTTATGGGCGCCATGTGGTCTGTTCAATCATTTAATTTGAAGGAGGAATCTAGTGTTGACAGGATATTACATGGAATTTAATGCCAGTTCCATTTAGAAGATTATAACTGACTGGATGCTAGTCTTTTATAGGGCACTAGGAGTTGGAATGTTGGCAGAGTTTTTGATGCATTTCAGAATTCCTGAATTCTCTATGGTCCTAAAATTTGTTAGAATAGATGAATGGGATATATCTAGTTCTTTTCTTGTTTGATATTTCTTCCTTTAGAAACTCTATTCTTTCCCATATATAATAAGAATGGATGTTTTGTTGGGATGTTAATTTGAATGGTTCCATGAATATATAGTCCTTATCATAGATGTAATTATTATATTAGTTGCTTTTTGTGGAAATATAAGTGAATTAAGTGGATGGTCCTTGAGATTATTTACTTTATAAGTTAGTATTGCTTTATGAATGCGTGACTAGTTGGAAGCCAACTCATGTGGGCTTAATACTTGCTTCTGTGTTCTATCTTCCAAAACCTACAATCAAACCAAAAATAATCACCAAAAAGAATATGGGAAGATACTTAGGCATAAAATACATCCAAATTCAGCAACAGAAAAAGGTCTAAATTTAGCAACAGAAAAAGATCCATTCACATGAAAATATAAAATACATAGGAACACTGATAATTACATCTTTCAATCCGACCAAGGTTTAGAAGATTAGCACAAAAATCTGCATTTGATTCAGCTTAAAATAAAACAATAAATTTTCACCTACGTCCATGGTGCATCAAGGTGCCTTACCCCAAATCTTCACCAATTTCAAAAATATGCGGTCCTGTTTAGGACAATTTGTATCAGAACAACCTGGGAATCCAAAACATAATTTGGCCCTATTTGAATCACTATTTACACATTCATGAATTTTTGCAATGGAAGATTTCTATCTTATAGTAGAAATTATAAACCTTGATTGATAAAAACCCAATTCTAATAGGCTAGTATACCGGAAATGTAATGTAGAATCTGAATGCTACTCAGAGTTGAAAGTTGGTTCAAGGACAATTTAAATCCAAAGGAGTGAATGAAATGTTCCTTATTGTCCTACTTGCTCCAAACTTCCTAGTTCTAGCTTCTATGGTTGCACCTAATAATTTGAGTTAGTAACAATACCTATTTTATGTATAAATTAATTACTATTTATA
Organism: Cunninghamia lanceolata; assembly: GCA_027924645.1. NCBI lineage: Eukaryota > Viridiplantae > Streptophyta > Pinopsida > Cupressales > Cupressaceae > Cunninghamia > Cunninghamia lanceolata. Next base: position 15,930,537 of record BSBN01001048.1, read on the forward strand.
ATCTGAAAGCATAACTTAAAATCTTGATGCATACCTCTTGCTGTAGTATCTTAGAAAAAGTTTGTAATCTCAAAATAGCATAACAGTTACAGCCCTACTTTTTTCTTAACTATGCACATGTTGGTACAAATCTCTCCACTAGACAAAAGAGTGAGTTAATACATATTAACAAAAATCTCTTAATAAAAAAAAAAGATATAGCTACCTGTAGCTTAGCTGCTTCAAAATTTGGAGAGCTACTTTTTGCCAAGATTAGCCCTGGTATTTCAACCTAGCAAAAGGTGATCATCATTAAGCTAAAGCTTAACTTTGTGCTTGTTGGTAAGTTACATTCGCGGAATATATATAGATTTATAAAGCCAATATACTCAAATGTAAAATCATTCTATGTATATCTAGAAATCATCAATAATATTTTATTGTGTAAGGTTTTTGATATTATTGTGTAAATGTAAATGCTGGCCATATTTCAATATGATATTAGAGAAGTTCTATTTTAATTCTCGCAAAGATGGGAAGAGATAATGGTTGAAGATTAATTGAAGAGTTCTTGTGCTAGAGAATCCTTTGGCCGCTTCAAGGTTTTTGATATTACTGTGTAAATGTAAATGCTGGCCATATTTCAATATGATATTAGAGAAGTTCTATTTTAATTCTCGCAAAGATAGGAAGAGATAATGGTTGAAGATTAATTGAAGAGTTCTTGTGCTAGAGAATCCTTTGGCCGCTTCAAATTCCTGAGTTGTTTTATATCTACAGATGGCGTTGATAAAGTGTGATTGGCACATTGGTTTTACTCTACCAAACCAGTGATGAGTGGCGTCTGATTTTTTGAAGGGAGGCATCTGAAATTTGAAACTGCAAAACCAACATTTCACTTCCTATGAAGGCGTCTGTATCTGGTATTCAGATTTGTGTTTTTTAAATCAATGTCATGTTGCTGGGTGAATTCAGAGGTGATAGCTATGTTTGAAGGGGTTGAAATATTTGCAGACATTAATATTTAATTGCTGCGTCTAAATTTATGAAAAGAGGCGTCTCAATCTTCCCTACAAGACTCCATCAAGGTATTTCCATGAAAGCGTTTGACAGCGAGGCGTTTTCAAATGCTTCTGAAGATAGTTTGTTGTGTGGAAGCACGGTAAATATCTTGTCGTTGAATGGTAAACGAGGCACAGTTTCAGGAAAGTCATACACTGTTGCAGCCTGCCATTTCAATAATAGCCATGGTAAATTCTACATTGACATGTGAGAAAGTTTTGAAAACATTATAAATAGCATTTCATTAACTTGGTTGCTGCGTTGAATTTTCTTTCTACATCGGTTTGAGTGCAAGTTATTTGAAGTCAAATTTTATTGGAGAATTGGACATATATTGTGCAAAGAGAAGTGTTTGAAACCTAATTCACAAGTGGATACAAGAGTTTATAACTAAATTGCTTCAAATATTTCTAGTGATACTTCAATCCAAAGAAGTGTCATACAAGATTTCAATTTCTTCCAGAAAGGATAAATAGTGGAGGGACATTTTATTATAATTGAAATTGCATGTGATAAATCGAAGTGATAAAGGTTTTTTTTTCTGGATAAATCAATTACTATTACTGAATTTGAAGGATATGATTTTCATACATGGCAAGTAAAGATACAGTTATTTCTAATTGAAAAAGATTTATGGGACATTGTGATCGGGACTATTACAAAACCACAAAATATAGATGAAGCAATAAAATATATAGCAAAAGATCGTAGGGCCACATCATTGATTCATCTTGGATTATTTGATACATATTTGCATCATATTGATCTAACAAAAAACTTCAAAGAAACTATGGGATGCACTTAGTTCTTTATTTGGTTCATAGAATTCAAGTGCTAAAATGTCCATTAAGCAAAAACTTTTTGGTTTGAATATGAAAGAAGGTGGTAGTGTTGTTCAACATATTAGTACATTTCGTTCCCTTCTTAATCATATTGCAAGTGTAAAAGCTACAGTCAATGATGATGATGCTAAAGAAATCTTATTGAGAATTGTGCCTTCAGTTTTTTATTATAATGTTTTTACATTAAACATAATTAATCCCAGTTTGGAAACTTGATTTCTTCTTTGATTGATGAAGAAAGTAGAGTATGCTAAAGCCATCTTATTGAGAATTATGCCTTCAATTTTTATTATAATGCTTTTACATTAAACAAAATTAATCCCAGTTTGGAAACTGTGATTTCTTCTTTGATTGATGAAGAAACTAGAGTTAGTAAAAATCATTCAATTATGTCATTAAGGGAATGGTTTGGTAGTCAAGTTGATTTGTTGTAGTGGTGGTCACCAAGGTTCAAACCCTTGTTGGGCCAAAAAGCTCTCAGGCTTGTGCTTTTGCTGGGCTAACATGCTTGCTTGTCTTGTGCTCAGAAAAGTGGACATAGCTCTTGTCAAAAGCCTTTACTGATTAAAAAAAAGATAGTTCAATTATTGAGAAAATTGCTTTGCTGCTTAAGAACAATTCTAACATTTCAAAAGGGAAAGATTCAAATGTTGTTATTGTCAGAAATAGTTGAATTATTGAGAAAACTGCTTTGCTTCTTAAGAACAATTCTAATATTTCAAAAGGGAAAGAATTCAAATGTTGTTATTGTCAGAAAATTGGACATGTCCAAATAACTTGTATTTAATGAGAGAAAGATCTCATTGATGGGAAACTGAAGAAAAAAAAGCTCTTGTTGTAACTGAAAGTGAAGATTGTGGTTTTCCAATACTTCAAGTAAACTCTTGCCACCATGATAATGAGGAGGAATATCCTTTTTAGAAAATGAAATAGTGTCATATTGGAGGTTGGAGGCAATGGAGGTAGGAGGTCCTTTGTCATCTCGAGTTAGCTTCTTGCTCATGAGTGATTCATGGGGTGATTCTAGAGATGAATAGTCACGTTGCATGTTCCCATGCTTGATTTCATCATCCCCACCAAAAACCTGTCATGAGTCTCACCATAATAATTTATTTCAAACTAAAACAGTTATATTTTCAATTATACACATTGGAACAATAACATGCTATCAAAATTATATTTTAACAGAGAATCCAAATAAACATCTGTAATACACAAAAGCCAAAAATTTCCATTCTAAAATGTATTCATTATGAAAAATGCCCCATTTGATTACACACATTTTTAGATAGTGATCTCTTGAATTTGCAGGTATTCCTATTTGTGGGCAAAGAATTTTCAGGGCTGGAATAAAAAAAATTGTTCCTCAAATGACGTGTCAAATTATTGAGATTCAGAATCAAGCATGCTACCCTGTGATGTTTTCCAAATCTGTAGACACATCTTCCTTGCTCCCACAAATCAAATAAGAAGTTGATTAGGTGGTAGATTACGTTGTGCCATAGACCTTAATAAAGGAGGCTCATAGGAGTTTAAGTCATGCTGCCCAGGATCTTGGCCATGCTATAAAATGAGAAGTCATCACCCCGTGTTTGGATCATATTGAAATTCAGGGATTTCAGCCTCCTCTCTACTAGGGGAGCCATGATCACTTGTTTCAGAAATTGAATCATGTGGTAAAGAATAAGAAGACTCTACAAGTGAAGCTCCATGAGAATATTGAGGAACCTTCACACATGCTTGAGTATGAGCACTTTAAGGAGGGAGGAAATCAGTTTTGCTTGCTGCAAAAGTTGCATAAATGACTTTGGGTCTTGATTGTTCACAAGAACATGGGTGGGACATGTGTTTGGAAGTAAATTCTGATTCCGAAAAACAATCAAAATTATGAATATTGATATTAATATTAAAAAATTTGATTTCATTTTGTGAATTAAGATAATATAATTAAAAATTTTAACCAAGACAATAGAGGACAATCTTAAAATTCTGCATACTCAACCATGTGAGGCTTCCCCAATATTCTGATGGAGCTTCTCTTGTAGACTCTTCTAATTCTTTACCAGCCGATTCAATTTCAGAACCAAACAATAATGCTTCCCATTGTAGAGAGGAGGATGAAATCCCTGAATCTGAATATGATCTAAACATGAGACGACAGCTTCTGATTTTACAGCATGGCCAACATTGTAGGTAGCGTAACTTCAACTCCTATGAACCTCGTTTATTGAGGTTGATGGCACAAAGTAATCTACCACCTAATCAAATTCTTGTTGAATTTGAGGGAGCACGGAAGATGTGTCCGTAAATTCTGAAAACATCACATGGTAGCACTCTCAATTCTGAATCTAATTTGATGCATGTCAATTGACGAACAATTCTTTTTGTTCTGGCCTTGAAAATTCTTTGCCCCCAAACAAGAATACCCGCAGATTTAAGAGATAGCTACCTAAAAAGGTGTGTAATCACATGAGGCATTTTTCTTAATGAATGCATTTCAAAATGGAGATTTTTGTCTTCTGTGCATTGCAGATGTTGTTGAGTTGGATTCTCTATTGAAATATCATTTTGATAGCATGTTATTGTTCCAGTGGGAATGAATTGACATTATAACTATTCCAGTTTGACATACGTTCTTATGTTGAGATTCAGGGCAGGGTTTTGTGGGGATTATAAGTTCAAGCATGGGTACATGCAATGTGACTATTCTTTGCTCTCAGGTATTCTTTTTCGACGAGACATTTAATGTCTGTTAGAGGAAACAATAGCTAGTTACTGACCCTTGTGTGGATTGAAAAAAATTGATGCATGTAATAAGGGATGCAGCATGGACCTGGACATGGACCTTGACATGGTTTTTTGGTAACCATGAATTTGCCTTTGTAGATAACTGTATGTGTTTTGGTTTCCTCAAAGACACCTGAATTTAACTGGTTGTAGGCATATCACCATCTCATATATATTGGGATAACTGAAATATTTTATTAGTAAGAAACATACTCAACAATCCAACATTTAAATAATAACTAATAATGGCCGGAGGAAAACCTTATAAATAAGAAAGAACTACCTGAGTGGCTGAATTTTTCTGTCAAACATATTGTATGGGACAATATAATGCCCTCCAAGTCCTATATTGCACTCCAAACTCATTGGAACAAATCTGCACCTTACGCATCTGGGAAGTTGAGCTCCTTTGATGAATGCCATAAATTACAAGCTTTGGTCTTTCACCTAGCAGCACAAAATATTTGTTTATCATGATAGTTGATGATCCAAACCTGCTAAAAATTATATTTAGGCACATTAAAGAGTTATGGGCACCATGTGGTCTGTTCAATCATTTAATTCTAAGGGGGAAGCCAGTGTTGACAGGATATTACATGGAATTTAATGCCCATGCTATTCAGAAGATTACAAATGATTGGATGCTAGTCTTTTATGAGGCGCCAGGAGTTGGAATGCTGGCAGAGTTTTAGATGCATTTAGAATCCTTGAATTCTCTATGGCCCTAAAATTTGTTAAAATACAGGGGTGGGATATGTCTAATTCTTTTCTTGTTTGATATTTCTTGCTTCAAAAGCTCTACTCTTTCCCATATCGAATAAGAATGGATGTTTTGTTGGGATGTTAATTTGAATGGTTACACGAATATATAGTCCTTATAATACATACAATTATTATATTAGTTACCTTTTTTATGGAATTGTAAGTGAATTAAGTGGATGGTCCTAGAGATTATTTACTTTATATGTTAGTATTGCTTTATGAATGCATGAGTAGTTGGAAGCCAACTCATGTGGGCTTAATGCCTTACTTGTGTGCTAGTAAACTATCTTCCAAAACATAAAATTGAACCAAAAATAATCACCAAAAAAAATATGGGAAGATAGTTAAGCATAAAATACATCCAAATTCAGCAACAGAAAAAGATCCATTCAGATGAAAATATAAAATACATAAGAACATTAATAATTACTTCTTTCAAGCTGACCAAGGTTTAGATGATTGGCACAAAAATCTGCATTTGATTCAGCTTAAAATAAAACAATGGATTTTCACCTACGTCCATGGTGCATCAAGGTGCCTTACCCCAAATTTTCACCAATTTCAAAAATATGCGGTCCTGTTTAGGACAATTTGTATCAGAACAACCTGCGAGTCCAAAACATAGATTGGCCCTATTTGAGTCACTATTGTACACATTCATGAATTTTTGCAATGGAAGATTTCTACACTTTTCAGTCATATGATCGTACAACTCTCTTCTTGTAGTTTGGTAGACCATAACTCAAGGTGCCACTTTTAGAAATTGCCCTGGCTCAATTCTTTTGTTTGAATGATCTGGCGCCATTCTGCAATATTGATTTCAGAATCACTACAAATTGTGACTCTTCTACTTGGCTGAGATGCACAGATTTAAAGTAAAAGATCAACTCATGAAAAGGTTTGTTGCTTTGCCAATTGAACAACATATATAGAAATGTCAAAGTTTAGTAATTTCTCTATGCTGGTGTTCTACACATTGATGTTTTGTGATTGAGGTGTTTTCAGAAATATTCCGCACACATTAAGTTTAGCATAATATTAAGAGAAAAAATCTTTTGCATAAAACTTGCATAGAAAGAGAGATTAACATTTCAGGCGACATTAAATTTAATTATATGTTTGTATATCAGAAGCCTTAATTTTTTTTTAAATGGAGAGTAGTTTTGGTAAAAGTGACATCATTGTTTGTTTTTTGGTATTAGAGTTTAGAAATATAATGGTTAAAAATTTGAAAATAAATACTCAAAATTTATATGTTATTTTATAACTATATATTATTACGGTTTTGTCATATCAAATAAAAAGGAGCAAAGTATATTGGACAAGTGCAAAAGTTATTGGAAGGGATAGATTCTACTATACAATCATCAATTTTTTTTTCTTTTGTTTTTTCTATTCTATTTTATAGATTCTACTAAATAGTCATCAATTCTATTTTCTTTTGTTTTCTCCAAAATGAAATTTAATATATATTTCTTTTTCACTCGTTGTTTGATACCAATATTTTATAACTATATTTTATTAGGATTTAATTTTGTTTTCTTCATAATCAAATTAAATTTCTTCATTTTTTTTAGTATGTTGTTTTATTTACGGTACAATTATTTTAATGAAAATACTTTGTGTTAGTTGTTTAGATATATTTTAAAAACAATAATGTCTTAAGGTATATTAAGAATGAATGGGTTAGTCAATAAAACCATAGGCAAATAAGAAATAAAAAATAAAACCTTGGAAATAATATCAAATAAAATGATAAAGGTGTCTAGGAGTGCATTATATTTTATAGATTCTACTATACAGTCATCAATTTTATTTTCTTTTGTTTTCTCCAAAATGAAATTAAATTTTTTTTTCTCTCATTGTTGTTTTATACTAATATTTTATAACTATATTTTTTTAATATGTTGTTTTATTTATGGACAGTTATTTTAATGAAAATACTTTGTGTTACTTGTTTAGATATATTTTAAAAACAATAAAGTCTTAATCTATATTAAGAATGAAAGTGTTAGCCAATAAAACCCTAGGAAAATACCAAATGAAAAATAAGACCTTAGAAGTAAATATCAAATAAAACCTTAGAAGTGAGTTTCTAGAAGATGGAACAAATGAAGGTGGTAACTAGTAAATGTCAAAAGTAAGTTTCTAGAAGATGGAACAAACTAGAAAGTATCTACATAGAGCTGGACACGTTAGAAGTTTTTAGAAGGAAATGGATTGTACTAGTATGCTTTGCAGTACTAGTATGCTTTGCAAAGACCTCTATAAAATGAGGTAACTTGTGATCATTTTCTCATCAAGTAATACAAGTTTGATTGTTGTAATGTTCTAGTTCTCAACAATTCTTGTGTTTGTGTGTCTTCATATTTGGGTGTTATGCATTTGTTCACCTCCATCCACCACCAACATAGTGGTATTAGAGCACAAGTCCACTAAAGATAAATCACTACAGGAGATATTGTTGATTTTAAAGGGAGATAAAAGGTAGGCTTCAAAGTCACTGGAAGAGATTTTCTTCAAAGATCATGGATTGTGTAGGCATAAGAGAATAAAGCTGCAGAAGAGCATCATAGTTGTTGAAACAATCAGAAAATAGAGAATTGAACTGTCAATGATGAAAGGAGGCAAATTTGTGATAAGCCACTAAGTTTTAAGAAGCCACAACAACTTAGAGGAGAGGTTGATTTGCATTGAAAAAAATCTGCAATGATACAAATGGCCAATCATGCCAACAAAGAAGGAAGTTTTTGAAGTTTGGAGATAGAAGTTGAATAGTTGATAGGAGCATTAGGTTTGTTTAATGAAGATATATTACTTTTTATGATGTAAATGAATTTCATTTAATATAATATAAAACATCTCCAAGAGACCTTATATTAAACTAACATTAAGAATCAAACAAAGAGAATCTAGTCACCAATTAGAATTCAATTGCTTTTGAGACTGTTGATTGATTATGCTTGCTTTAGGATTATTGAGAGCCTCTTTAGAAGCCTAGAGTTCAACATGCATTATAATTAAAGAAGATCATTGTTTTTGTTATAAATTTGTAGGTTAACGAAAACCAATTCCACATAACCCAATAGGAGAATAAGATGTAGAAATAACCATAATGCAAAGATCAAATGAACAATCAACAAGATAACACCAGATATACCTTAGGGAAACTCTCAAGAGGGGAAAACCTAGTCTCCAGAAGCATCCACACTCATATGTATTATTCAACAACAATGATACTATAACACATGCCATAAGTCTCCATGAACACCTTTGAATCATCAAGCACCTCCAATGCATCCTCCATGTGTCCAAGCATGAATCAACACATTGCTTGCCATGCTTCACAATATGCACTTACAGGAGAGAGATCAATACAATGACAACCTCTTACAAGCCTCCAATCCACATTACAATGAATAGCCATATCAACCAAACCACTAACATGTGCTTGCTTTTATAGACTAAGCTCACACAAATACAACTTGCTCATAGTGGTTGGTGTCCAAGTATTTATGTCTCATTAGCCTGGTCCAGTTTGTATATGACCTCTTATACAATTCCAATGCCAGTTTAGCACCCAATGCCTGATTTTGAACACTTAAAACTAAAATACCTGTTCCTCCATGCATTTTTGGCTTACATACCTTGTCCCATGCCATGAGATGGATTTTCTTCTCCCACAGAGTGCCTTCCCAGAGAAACTATTTACAAATATTCTCTATTTTCATATATACCCCTTTAGAAATTTTGAATAAGGACATCATATAAACCGGCACATCAACTAACACTACCTTAATCAAGGTAATTTTTCTTGCCAACGTTAACCAGCACCCCTTCCATGCAGTAATCTTTGAGTGCAATGCATTAATGACATTATTCCATAGATTGTTCTTATATCTCCCATTAAAAAGGGGTATACGTAAATATCTCCCATGTAGGGTTTCAATCTTAAAGCCAAATACCTCCCCTATTTGTGCTCGGACGTCTAGATGGACATTAAACAAATAGATCATAGATTTACTACTATTTACTAGCTGACCTGAGATATTGCAATAATGCACCATTGTTCTCTTAATAATTCGAGCCTTGGGTAAGTGCAAGAGGATGAGTTCACTTTTTGGTCAAAAAGTGGAAGTGTTTTTCTTGTTTTTCAAATTTTGTCGTACTTGGAGCGACACTTTGAAGCACTTGCACATAAAGTATTAAGATAATGTAAAATAAGAAATGTAGGATTTTATTTTTAGTTTTCAAATATGTAGTTTTTTCTAATACCCAGATGATGCAAGTTGGTTTTTTATTGGATCTACAAAAAGTGACATTTTAAAAGTCCCCTATGTTTTGCAAGAGTATGCATGTGTACGGCCAACATAATTTGACCTAAATTAATGTATTTTCTAATTTCTTTTGTGCAAAGATTCTCAAGATGTTGAATTTTGGTCAGGATATTTTTTTTGTAATTTTTTGATATATATATATTTTATTAATTTTTTAATGGACCTAATTAGTGTTTTTTAAAACCCCTCGTGTACGACCAACATAATTTGAGATAAACTAATCAATTCACTAATTTTGTTTCATTATGTAGAGAATAATGTCTAGTTTCGTCAAACATTTTTTTTTTCAAGAAACTTTCAAAATCAAAAGTTATTCAAAAAATAGTAACCTATGTTATTTTATGAGTTAGTTTATTTGGAAAATAAAAAAAAAATAGAAAATTATGTTCAATAGTAAAAAAAATTATATATTTGAAAACTAGACTTTGAGATCTATAGTAATTTTTAATTTCGTTAAAATATTCTAAAAAAAAGTTGTCAGCCATAGTGGTGAAACTAATTTTTTCTTCTCTTGCTATTTTCATGGACTCCTAATTGCAAGTCCAAAGCTAAGGCTTGGGTTTCCAAGCCTAAAACTAATGCAAATTGGCGGGTTTAAAATTTTAAAATTTTAGAAATGGGTACCCGTTTTAAAAATAATGGGTACCCATTTCTAAAAAATAAAAAAATTAGCCATAGGCCTGTAAAAAAAAATCTTTTTGAAAACAGGTACAACAGGTACCTTTTTTCAAAAAAAAAATTTTACATGCCTATGGCTAATTTTTTTATTTTTTAGAAAATAGGTACTCGTTTCATAACAGGTCCCTATTTTGCTTTGGGAGTCTGATCCTAAACGGGTACCCATTTTTTTCAAAATGTGTACCTATTCCAAATGGTATTTTTCATCCATAGAAGACTTCTGCGAAATGTATACTCAACTTATTGTTTTAACCCCTCCCTTAATGCAGCTTGCCCAAATAGAATTGTGTCATCTACAAATAGTGCATGTGTGTAGGAGTCTTGGATGCCCTTAAAACTAATTCCTTGCCAAGCCAACCTTCTATTTGCTTCTCTAATAGCCCAAGTGAAAGCTTCAATCATAAGAATAAATAAATAAGGAGATATAGGATCTCCTTGCTGTAAATCTCTAGAAGGTACAAAGGTTTCTGATTTTCTTCCATTAACCAAAACTACAATTTTAAAGCCTAAGATACAAGAAGAGATACATTTTAAAGCATCCTTGTCGAAACCCAATCTATCCAACATATCCAAGAGGAACTTCCACTCCACCCTATCGTAAGCTTTTGACATGTCTAATTTGATGATCATAGCTGGATCTCTACCCTTATGGATTGAATGTAAAATTTCATGGGTTAGGATTGCCTCTTCCTGAGTTTCTTTTAACATGAAAAATCCCCCTTGCTCTTGGGAAATAATGTTTGGTAGAAAACTTGCAATTCTCATGGCCATTGCTTTTGAAATTATCTTGTACACAAAGTTACATAAAGAGATGGGTCTAAAATCTTCATAGCTTTGGGGGTCTCAGATTTTGGGATGAGCATAAGGCTCATAGATTTCATTTCTTTGAGCACATTTTTGAATTCCTAGACTCCTCAATAGCCAAAAAAAGTCCTTACAGTATCCCAACATTTTTGAAAGAATAGACCTATCCATCCATCTGGGCCTATCGCTTTTTCATCTAGAATTGAGAATTCCTAGACTCCTCAATAGCCAAAAAAAGTCCTTATTTATAGTGTCCCAACATTTTTGAAAGAATAGACCTATCCATCCATCTGGGCCTATCACTTTTTCATCTAGAATTGAGAAAACCACCATCTTCATTTCGTCCATCGTGAATTCTTTCATCAGCTCTCTATTGTGTCACTTAGAAACCAGCTTTGGAATAAAATTGAGATCTACCTTGTTGATACCTATCAGGTTCATATTTATTAATAGTCCTTTAAAAAATCTCTTTGCTTCCTTTTGGATCTCCTCCTATTCAGTGATCACATCCCCATGAGAAGTTTAATAGATCTTATAGAATTGTAGATTTCTTAAGCTTAGTTGCTAAATAGAAAAAGATGTGTTCTTGTCACCATCTTTTAGCTAAATTTCTCTTGATCGTTGTTTCTAGAAAGATTCCTCTCTTTTTAGAATTTCCTATCAAATTTGAGGTTTTTCTCCAGTTGGAATGTGGCTAGATCCATATCCTCTCTTATTACCTTCTCTTCAAGCATTTGTAATTCTTGTTTAAGCCTAATTTTCTTTGCAAATATATTTTTGAAATAGGATACATTCCAAGAGATAAGTTTCCCCCTTAGAAATTTAAGCTTGGATATAAGTTGGAACATATGAGACCCCTTTATGAAGGGAGCTTGTTTCCACCATTCATCAATTTTCTGGATGAAGGTAGGGTCCCTGAACCACATTGACTGAAACCTAAACTTTTTCCTACCTAGGATTTCATCCATTCCTAGCCTCAGCCTAATAGGAAAATGACCTAACCTAGCAAGTGGTAAAATATCTGATTCATATTCCAAGTCATCATTCATGCATACCAGGGAGAGGAAGAATCTATCCAATCTTTCTGCAATCTTGCAAAAATCCTTTCTTCTGTCTATCCATTTGTATTTGCCATTTCTTGGTAAGCAACCTATCAAATTATTTTGAGCTACGAAGTCTATGAATTCCTGTTGAGATTCAGATGGATGTTTAATCCCTCTCATTTTTTCTGATACATCCAGAATTGCATTAAAATCTCCTCCTAGAAGAATTCTCTCCCTATTGAGCCTACTTAGCCATGAAGAAAGATGAATTCATAGTTGTTGTTTTTGTACCAAATTTGTGGGGCCATAAACACATACGACTCAGTAATCCAAGCCTACTAGCAGTTTTGGGAGTTTACCAATTAAACAATGTTCATTTTTCTCAAACACTTCCAACTTTGGGACATAGTGTCTCCATAAAATTGCTAGCCCCCTGAAGCTCCTCTAGCCACAACTAAAAGAAAATCCCATTTCGAGCACTGTTTGAAAACTAAATCACTTAACTCCTGAGAAACTATGATTTCTTCTTTGATTGACGAAGAAAGTAGAGTTAGTAAAGATCATTCAATTATGTCATTAGGGGAATGGTTTGGTAGTCAAGACGCTTTGTTGTAGTGGTGGTCACCAAGGTTCAAACCGCCGTTGGGCCAAAGAACTCGTAGGCTTGTGCCTTCACTAGGCTAACGTGCTTTCTCATCTTGCGCCTTCGTTAACCTGTTGTGCTTGCAGGCTATGGGCCTTTGCTATGGGCCAACAAGCTCGTGGATTTAAACCTTCAGCATTGTTGCAGGTGTTCATGCCAGGTTTTAATGTCAGAAAAGTGGACATATCTCTTTTCAAAAGCCTTCACTGATAAAAAAAAAAATAGTTCAATTATTGAGAAAACTGCTTTGCTTCTTAAGAACAATTCCAACATTTCAAAAGGGAAAGAATTCAAATGTTGTTATTGTCAAAACATTGGACATGTCCAAATAAATTGTATTCAATGAGCGAAAGATCTCATTGATGGGAAACTGAAGAAAAATAAAGCTCTTGTTGTAACTGAAAGTGAAGATTGTGGTTTTGCAATACATCAAGTAAACTCTTGCTGCCATGATAGTGAGGAGGAATATCCTTTTTAGAAAATGAAATAGGGTCATATTGGAGGTTGGAGGCAATGGAGATGGGAGGTCTTTTGTCATCTCAAGCTAGCTTCTCACTCATGAGTGATTCATGGGGTGATTTTAGAGAGAAGAATAGTCACGTTGCATGTTCCCATGCTTGATTTCATCATCCCCACCAAAAACCTATCAAATCTCACCATAATAATGTATTTCAAACTGAAACAGTTATATTGTCAATTATGCCTACTGGAACAATAACATGCTATCAAAATTATATTTTAAGAGAGAATCCAAATAAACATCTGTAATACACGAAATCCAAAAATCTCCATTTTGAAATGCATTCATTACAAAAAATGCCCCATTTGATTACACACTTTTTTAGATAGTGATCTCTTGAATATGCCGGTATTCCTATTTGTGGGCAAAGAATTTTCAGGGCTGCAACAAAAAGAATTGTTCCTCAATTGGCATGCATCAAATTATTGAGATTCAATATCAAGAGTGCTTCCATGTGATGTTTTCATAATCTGCAGACACATCTTCCTTGCTCCCACAAATCAAATAAGAAGTTGATTAGGTGGTAGATTTTATTGTGCCATAGACCTCAATAAAGGAGGTTCATAGGAGTTGAAGTCACGCTGCCCAAGATCTTGGCCATGATATAAAATGAGAAGTCGTTGCCTTGTGTTTGGATCATATTCAAATTCAGGGATTTCATCCTTCTCTCTACTAGGGGAGCCATGATCACTTGGTTTGGAAATTGAATCATGTGGTAAAGAATTAGAAGACTCTACAAGTGAAGCTCCATGAGAATATTGAGGAACCTTCACACATGCTTGAGTATGAGCATTTTAAGGAGGGAGGAAATCGGTTTTGCTTGCTGCAAAAGTTGCATAAATGACTTTGGGTCTTGATTGTCCACATAAACATGGATAGGACATATGTTTGGAAGTAAATTCTGATCCTAAAAGACAATCAAAATTATGAGTATTGATATAAATATTAAAAAATTTGATTTTATTTTTTGAATTAAGATAGTATAATTAAAAATTTTAACCAAGACAACAGAGGACAATCTTAGACAATTAACATTGGAGTTTGTCATGCCATTTGGAACAGCTAAACTGGCATTGCCATTTGTAGCTACTTTGGCCTGAACCCCAATACGAAAAAGAAAAAAACACATCCAAAAGTCAGATTTTACAGTTAAAAGTTAACACTTAAAACAGGAACTGACAGTGCTAAACTCAATCGTAATCACAAAATGTTGGCAAATCCCGACTTCTGTTAGCAAGTAGTTGCTAACATTGGGTGTAGCTGACAGCTTTGTTACATCAGTCTCGTAAAATACTTCATCCATCTTCTGTTAATGACCGTCGTCAAGATATCTGTCATAAAACAAGAATCAAGAAAAATTAGAAGAAATTGAATCTGCAAGTTTTTGGTCCGTTTTATCCTCCAATCCCAGGTTTACAATATTGACACGTGGCTATGTGACTTGTTATATTTATAATTTATATATAGTCCATCTTTTGGGTAATCTTCTTGGTATATACTATATACAGTGGATTGTTAATTGTCTAAGATTGTCCTCGGGTATCTTGGTCAAAATTTTTAATTATATTATCTTAATTTACAAAATGAAATCAAATTTTTTAATATTTATATCAATATTCATAATTTTTATTGTTTTTCAGATTAGAATTTACTCACAAACACATACCCCACCCATGTTCTTGTGGACAATCAAAACCCAAAGTCATTTACAACTTTTGTAGCAAGCAAAACCTATTTCCTCCCTCCTTAAAATTCTCCATACTTAACCTTGTGAAGCTTCCCCAATATTCTGATGGAGCTTCTCTTGTAGAGTCTTCTAATTCTTTACCAGCCAATTCAATTTCAGAACCAATCAATAATGGCCCCCCTTGTAGAGAGAAGGATGAAATCCCTTAATCTGAAGATGATCTAAACATGAGGCAACAGCTTCTGATTTTATAGCATGGCCAAGATCCTAGGCAGTGTGACTTCAACTCCTATGAACCTCCTTTATTGAGGTCTATGGCACAAAGTAATCTACCACCTAATGAAATTCTTGTTGAATTTGAGGGAGCATGGAAGATGTGTCTGTAAACTCTGAAAACATCACATGGTAGCACTCTCCATTCTGAATCTCAATAATTTGATGCATGTCATTTGACGAACAGTTCTTTTTGTTCCGGCCTTGAAAATTCTTTGCCCCTAAACAAGAATACCCAAAGAGATCACTGCCTAAAAAGGTGTGTAATTACGAGGCATTTTTCTTAATGAATGCATTTCAAAATGGAAATTTTTGTCTTTTGTGCATTCCAGATGTTGTTGAGTTGGATTCTCTGTTTAAATATCATTTTGATAGCATGTTATTGTTCAGTTTGACATACGTTCTTATGGTTAAATTTATGGCAGGTTTTTTGCGGGGATTATAAAATCGAGCATGGGTACCTACAATGTGACTATTCTTTGCTCTCAAGTATTCTTTTTTCACGAGACATTTAATGTCTGTTAGAGGAAGCAATAGCTAGTTACCAACCTTCACATGGTTTTTTTGATAACCATGAATTTTCCTTTGTAGATAACTCTGTGTTTTGGTTTCGCCAAAGACACTCGAATTTAATTGGTTGTATTTAATTGGTTGTAGGCAGGTCTTAATCAGTTTTAAAGTAAATGTGATGGAATTGTCATAAAGTTATAATATTTAAATATTAATTAATCAATAATGATTTTTAATGTAGAAACCCTAAGACCCATATGCATACGACCATCTCATAAATATTGGGATAACTGAAATATTTTATTAGTAAGAAACATACCCAACAATTCAACACTTACATAATAACTAATAAAGGCCCGAGGAAAACCTTATAATTAAGAAAGAACTTCCTGAGTGGCTGAATTTTTCTGTCAAACATATTGTATGGGACAATGTAATGCCCTTCAAGTCCTATATTGCACTCCAAACTCGTTGGAACAAAACTGCACCTTACACATCTGGGAAGTTGAGCTCCTTTGATGAATGCCATAAATTGTAAGCTTTGGTCTTTCACTACCAGCACAAAATATTTGTTTATCATGATAGTTGGTGATCCAAACCTGCCAAAAATTAGATGTAGGCACATTAATGAGTTATGGGCACTATGTGGTCTGTTCAATCATTTAATTCGAAGGGGGAAGCCAGTGTTGACAGGATATTACATGGAATTTAATGCCCATGCCATTTAGAAGATTACAAATGATTGGATGCTAGTCTTTTATGAGGTGCTAGGAGTTGGAATGCTGGCAGAGTTTTAGATGCATTTCAGAATCCCTGAATCCTCTACTGTCCTTAAATCTATTAAAATAGATGAATGGGATATGTCTAGTTCTTTTCTTGTTTGATATTTCTTCCTTCAAGAACTCTAGACTTTCCCATATATAATAAGAATGGATGCTTTGTTGGGATGTTAATTTGAATGGTTATATGAATATATAGTCCTTATGATACATGCAATTATTATATTAGTTATCTTTTGTGTGGAATTGTAAGTGCATTAAGTGGATGGTCCTGGAGATTATTTACTTTATAAGTTAGTATTGCTTTATGAACACGTGAGAGATGCCAACTCATGTGGATTTAATGCCTTGCTTAGGTGTTAGTAAACTATTTTCCAAAACCTACAATCAAACCAAAAATAATCACCAAAACGAATACGGGAAGATACTTAAGCATAAAATATATCCAAATTCAGCAACAGGATGAAATTAATATAAAAAACATTAGAACATTGATAATTACATCTTTCAAGCCAACCAAGGTTTAGAAGATTGGCACAAAAATCTGCATTTGATTCAGCTTAAAATAAAACAATGGATTTTCACCTACGTCCATGGTGCATCAAGGTGCCTTACCCCCAAATGTTCACCAATTTCAAAAATATACGGTCCTATTTAGGAAAATTTCTATCAGAACAACCTGGGAGTCCAAAACATAATTTGGCCCTATTTGAATCATTATTGTACACATTCATGAATTTCTAAAATAGAAGATTTCTACAATTGTTCTTGTCAGTCATATGATCGTACAACTCTCTTCTTGTAGTTTGGTAGACCATAACTCAAGGTGCCACTTCTAGAAATTGCCCTGGCTTAATCCTTCTGTTTGGATGATTTGGCGCCATTGTACAATATTGTTTTGAGAATCACTACAAATTTTGACTCTTCTACTCGGCTGAGATGCACAGGTTTAAAGTAAAAGATCAACTCATGGAAAAGGTTTGTTGCTTTGCCAATTGAGCAACATATATAGAAATGTGAAAGTTGAGTAATTTTTCTATGCTGGTTTTCTACAAATCGTTGTTTTGTGATTGAGGTGTTTTCAGATGTATTCTGCAAACATTAAGTTTAGTAGAACATTAAGAGAAAAAATCTTTTGCATAAAACTTGCATAGAAAGAGGGATTAACATTTCAGGTGACATTAAATTTAATTATATGCTTGTATATTAGAAGCTTTAATTTTTTTTAAAAAATGGAGAGTAGTTTTGGAAAAAGTGACATCATTGTTTGTTTTTGGGTATTATAGTCTAGAAATATAATGGTTAAAAATTTGAAAAAAAATACTTAAAATTTATATGTTATTTTATAACTATATTTTATTAGGGTTTTATCATATCCAATAAAAAGAAGCAAAGTAAATTGGACAAGTGAAAAAGTTATTGGAAGGGATAGATTCTACTATACTGTCATCAATTTTATTTTCTTTTGTTTTTTCCATTCTATTTTATAGATTCTACTATAGAGTCGTCAATTTTATTTTCTTTTGTTTTCTCCAAAATGAAATTTAATTTATTTCTTTTTCACTCATTGTTATTTCATACAAATATTTTGTAACTATATTTTATTAGGATTTAATTTTCTTTTCTTCACAATCAAATTAAATTTCTTGGTTTTTTTCTTTTTGTTTTAGTATCTTGTTTTATTTAGGGTACAATTATTTTAAAGAAAGCATCACAGTTGTTGAAACAATCAGAAAAGAGAGAATTGAACTGTCAGTGATGAAAGGAGGCAAATTTGTGGTAAGCCGCTAAGTTTTTAGGAGCAACAACAATTTAGAGGAGATGTCGATTGGATTGAAAAAAAAGCTGCGAGGATACAAATGGCCAATCATGCAAACAAAGAAGGAAGTTTTTGAAGTTGAATAATTGATAGGAGCATCACGTTTTTTTATGAAAATATATCACTTTTTTATGATATAAATGAACTTCATTTATTATAATATAAAAAATCTCTAGGAGACCTTAGATTAAATAAACATTAAGGATCAAACAAGGAGAATCTGCTCACCTATTAGAATTCAACTGCTTTTGAGACCGTCGATTGATTATGCTTGCATTAAGATTCTTAAGAGCCTCTTCAGCAGCCTATAATTCAACATGCATTATAATAAAGAAGATCATTATTTTTGCATACATGGTAATATATATATATATAAACTATTTACTCCAAATACTCCCGACCATGTCTTGTCCGACTCGCTCACGCTCCGGCAAGGGCTCTGATCTCAGTGAAACTTCCCACGCTGCTTCGGTTGCTTCCCCTCCTGTGGACTCGAGATCTGGTTGCATTAGGGCTTCTTCCTCCTTCGTCGGCCCTTTGGATTGTTTTTCTCTATCAGATTCCATTCTTGAGCATGAGGCATTGCCAACTAGGGTTCTTGAATGTCGTTTTAATTCCGTCTCCACATTCCAAAATGTGGAGAAGGTCTGTCCCCTCATGCAGGGTGTTGTTGGTGAGAGAAATTCTCAAAGTTTCAAAGATGCAGTAGGGTTTGGAGCTCAGACAATGGGTTCGGAGGGAGGGCAGTGTTGTTTCTCAGACCCATCCAATTCAAATGATGGTCGGGGTAGATCGCTTCCCTTCTTTCGTTCAAATCGGGTTCCAAAAATTTGTTTGGATGGTCTCATTGGAGACTGGGTGGCATATCTTTAGGAACATGCCCTTATTTGTAGATTCACAAAAATTTTGCCAAAATTGTGCGATTTACACAATTGGATCTCAAAATGTTGGCAGGACTGCTTGGAGGAAGAAATCTTTCTTTATCCTTGTGCGAGGGGGTTTTTCATATTGGAATTTGACTCCCTTGAGGACAAGGATAGGGTCTTGAAATATGGTCCGTGGTACTATCAAGAGGATTTCTTGTGCATTAAACCTGGCATCCTTCTTTTGATCCTAGAATTAAGGTTTTTGACGCTGCTATTCTTTGGGTGCATCTGCGTTACCTTCCTTTGCAATTTTAGGGAAGTTGAGTCTATGGGCAATTGCTAATGGTCTGAGTAAGTACCATTTTATTTCTCCAAAAACTATTAATTGCACCAACACTACCTTTGCACGGATGTGCGTGCAGATGGACCTTTCCAAGGGTCTTTCGTTTGAGATCTCTCTAAAGTTGGGGGATAGGTGTTGGAGACAGCCAGTAGACATTGAAAAAATTGCATTTAGATGCAGGAAATATTTTGCTACAGAACATTCCTTCCCTGAGTGCCCTAAACTTCAAGCTCAGGATCGTAGCCGTAAGTCAAAAAGCCCACTTGGTGGGAGGGTGCAGAACCTCACCACTGCAATATATCTCCCAGTGTTCAAGATGAGTCTGCTCCCCCTCTTGAAGCTTCATATTCTTTTGTGCAACAACCCCCTTCTCCTACGTTTTTCTCCTCTCCTATGGGTCTGTCTCGGGCCTCCTGGGATAAAGTTAAACCAGATATTGTATATGAGGATAATGTAGATTTTTAGATTGGGGCTTCCTCGGATAAAGTTAATCAAAAAATTGTATGTGAAGATAATATAGATTCTGTGATTCAGGATAATGCTAAGGATTTCACTGGGACAGCCCAAAAGGAAAAAAATTCTCTCTAGTTAAAGACTTTGGGTGGACAGAGGTAAAAAAGAAGAAAGCATCTAAACACCAAATGGCTCTAAGGTCTTCTAAGAAAGAGAATTCAGAAGTAATGAAGGAGAATTGTAGACAGGTTTGATTTAGAAGGATTTAGGGTATGAAGGCTATGGTTTTAGCAGGATTAGTTGTTTGTGGCTATGTGTCAGTTCTGATTTTTTATGGTTCCTGGACCTAAACCAGGTTTTATCATAAAAAATAAAATATAAAAGCAAATAAAACAATAGTCCATAATTAGCCTAATTTTATATAGTGAAAAGTTAAGAAACAATTCTGACAAGGAGGTACCGCTCTGACCAATAAACAAAAATTCAATAAGAAGGATTTTTGTTTTAATGTATTTGAACAAGATTTTTACCATAATGAGAAAGCACAGAAGGGACCTCTGAAAAGAAGCCCATTAGAAGGGAATAGGTTAAGCTTCATCTAGGCATCAAACAAAAGTCACCAATAGCATAGAGCCTAGACCACCAAAATCAAAGTAAAGAGACCTTAAAATTCTCTCATCCTAAGAAACATAATATAACAATTTAGACGGAAGCATTCATGACTTTGATACAATTGACCTTTCTTGATAATCTTCAGAAGGAATTTCGGATGGATACCTAGGCAGACAAGGCATGGAAGTCTAGTCAAGAGCACACACAAGAAGCACAGTTATCAAAATAGTAGAACTTGGAGACACCAACAATGAAGCTATTCTTCTTGCTCCAATCAAAGGGTGAACACTCTATCTTATAGTAATCTCAAAATAGCACATGTTGGTTCAAATCTCTCCATCAGACAAAAGAATAAGTCAATAAATATTAACAAAAATCTTATAATAAAAAAAAATATAGCTACTTCCAAATTTGAAGAATTACTTTTTCCCAAGATTAGCCCTGCTATTTCAACCTAGCAATAGCAAAAGGTGATCATCATTAAGCCAAAGATTAACTCTGTGCTTGTAAGACATAGCCTTAAGGAAACAAAATAATGTCACTCTATTATCCTAGAAAAAAATAAACTTCCTAACAAATGTAGTTAGCAGGGAAATCTTTTTTTCTGTAAAAAGTTTTAGAATAAGTAAGGTTTTACATTTAGTATATAGTTTTAAATAAATAAGTTAACATGCATATGTTAATTGTTGGTATGTAATATTTGCGGATTTATAAATCCAATGTACTCAAATGTAAAATCATTCTATGTATATCTTGAAATCATCAATAATATTTTATTTTGTATGGTTTTTGATATTACTATGCAAATGTAAATGCTAGCTATATTTCAATATGGTATCAGAGAAGTTCTATTTTAATTCTGGCAAAGATGGGAAGACATAATGGTTGAAGATTAATTGAAGAGTTCTTGTACTAGAGAATCCTTTGATTGCTTCAAATTCCTAAGTTGTTTTGATATCTGATGGCATTGAGAAAGTGTGAGAGGCACATTGGTTTTAATCTGCCAAACCAGTGATGAGAAGTGTTTGATTTTTTGAAGGGAGGCATTTGAAATTTGAAACTTCAAAACCAACATTTAATCTAAATCTTGTTAGAAATAAAGTATTTTAAAAATAGAAAAAACAAAAAGTTTAAAATAATTGAAGAAAAAGAAAGTTATGGAAACAAAAAATAAAGTAAGCTAAGAATAGAAGATTTTTTGATAGGTGAAAACTGGCTATTTTGATCGTTATATGGAGATAGAGATAAGATGTCTATAAGATTTTATTAGATGTTTTTAAAAAGAAATGCTTTATTATGCAATGTAATATATATTGGTTCTTTGAGATAGGCATTTAAATAGAGGTGAGAGTTAGTTTGCAAGTCTGTATGCTATCGGAATGTTGTTGAAATTCCTCTAGTCTGAGTAGAGGTGAAGACTCCTATAAGAACTTGCATTGCAAGTGTGTTGTAATATGTTTCAAGATTTGATAATACATTGTGTAGGTTATGGAGTGTGGGATTTTTCTTCCGAAAGGGTTTTCCCCATGTATATCACTATTTTATAGTTTTATTGTTATTCTATTTATACTATTTCATGTGTTTCTTGAAATCTCTGTAATATTTTATTTGAAATTTGCATAACCCTCCTCTCAAAGTTAGCGTAGGAAGCATTTCTACACAACTTTGCATCCTTGCAAATCAATGTCATCGCTATTGCTGGGTGAATTCAAAGGTGATAACAATGTTTGAAGGGGTTGAAATGTTTGCAACATTAACATTTAATTGCTGCATCTAAATTTATGAAAAGATCCATCTCATTCTTCTGTACAAGACTCCATCAAGGCATTTCCATGAAGGCGTTTGACAGCAAGGTGTTTTCAAATGTTTTTGAAGAAAGTTTGTTATGTGGAAGCATGGTAAAGATCCTGCTATTGAATGGTAAATGAGGCACAGTTTAAGGAAAGTCATACACTGTTGCAGCCTACCATTTCAATAATAGCCATGGTAAATTCTACATTGACATGTGAGAAAGTTTTGAAAACATTAGAAATAGCATTAGATTAACTTAGTTTCTGCATTGAATTTTCTTTCTACATCGGTTTGAGTGCAAGTTATTTGAAGTCACAATTTATTAGAGAATTGGACATATATTGTGCAAAGAGAAGTGTTTGAAATCTAATTCACAAGTTGATAGAAGGGTATAAGAATTGGACATATATTGTGCAAAGAGAAGTGTTTGAAATCTAATTGACAAGTTGATACAAGAGTTTAACAATCCTACATTCACTTGAATGGGAGCTGAAAGATTTTGGAATTTCTATGTAAACTTATAAGATTCCTAGAATCTTTATTAAAATTTGGTTTTTATTTTTTATTTTGTCCTAATTTTTATTTTGTTTATTGTTTTTATATTTTATTTTGTCCAATTTTTTTAATTTTTTTTTCCAATTTTTTTTAGTTTTTATTTTGTGATTTTCTTATTTTCAAATTATTTTTTAGTTTTTATTTTTTTACCTTTTTCCATTTTTTTTTAATTTTAATTTTAATTTTTTTCGAATTTCAATTTTTGATTTTGATTTTTTTATTTTTTCCATTTTTTTTTGGTTCCATAGTTTTTGTGATTTTCTTATTTTCAATTAAAACCTATTCTAAAAAAACATATCAACATCCACCCTAGATAACAACAAGGAGCAAAGCCAACCGACACTTGCAGACCATCCAGCACATACCAAAACTAAAATTCATTGAGCTGACTGTAGTTGCCACTTCACCATCCACCTCCACATTAGTTGAAACCCTCCTATGTGTAGCCTCAGACCCACAACCCGCTATGTGTACTTCTATCCCCACTACACTATCTCTAGGAAGAACAACTTGTACCAAAGGGATTTCATCATCCTTATCATCATTCATATTCACCTCCTCACTATCCTCAGGGTCATCAAAAGCTTCTCTTGGCATATGGGGTGAAAAATTTGGGGCATGAACCCTTAATAATCTTATAGCCTTAAACACCTCCCTAATACGCAAGGCCTTCTTGGTGAAAAAGAAGTTATAAGCATTCAATTCTCTCTCTAGCTCACTATTACACAGAGATTTAATGCTAAGTTGCAAAGCCTTGAAAACTGCTTGATTGGGCAGAGAGGAGTGCAAGTTTTGGATATTAAAAAGGCCTCTAATAAGGGCATCTCCCTGAAGCATATCATACCCCTTCTTTGCTGCTATTCCCCTTTCCACCCTGTAGATGTTGTTATAGGAGAGGCCAGTAGCAAGAACATGAAAAAATTCCTAGTCCTGTACTAGGTCCATAATATTTGACAAGACCTGATAGACAATGTCTTAATAATAGAGGACTTGACCCTTATAGCCTTTATCCAATTATACCATGCAATATTCCTCACAGAAAACTGTGTCAAGCTGCAGTCACAGTCGATAAGGGTCATCAAGTCTAGAACCTTGACTTTGCCTTTCAGCTGTGGCTCGCAATGTAGAGGGGCAAAGAATAGCCTTCGGTTGAGACGTATGTCTACCATGAATGCCAAGCCTTTAGAAAATAACTAGAATTTCTTCTAAGAATAATGCCAAGAAAAGAAAACCAGTTAGTGAAATAAAGAAAAGTGGGAGCCACCATAAAGCCAATTGATATTCCATGTGACAGAGAGTACATCATTCATCCTTGCCCAATCTCGAGGCAATCCCAGTTAGGTGGTGAAACAATCATCGTACTTGATTTCTTGGTTGCTTTGGGAGCCAGTAGGAAAAGCATCATCACACATGCTTTCCTTAAATGATGAATGTACTTCAGAGATGACATGGAAGGAAAGGTGCCTCCCAAAAAAGGTTAGGATCTAACCAACTCATCTTCCCCACACACATGACCGGACCTAGAAAATACTTTAAAAATAAATAGACCTTGTCATGATTATGTATTAATGGGACCTAGATTGATCTTGAATGCCAATCTCATATCGAAAAGAGAAACCTCTCCCATCATGTCAACTTTTTGAGGTCATAAACTCATCAACCTAGAACAAGGAATCCATACTAGAGACATTAGAAGAGAATAAAGGACCCATAAATTGAGCTTGTCATAACATCTAGATTTCCATTTAGTCTTTATTGCCTTCCTTATCAATATTTGTCCATGTCATCAGTTGACAATCCATTTAGTCTTTACTACCATCCATGTCATTATTCAGCCATGTCATCAATTGACAAGGGAAATTTGGCTATCCTTGGATGAAAACTCCACAATCCATATCATGGTCAATCTCCATGTTGGCTAATTCATCTACTACCATATTCCCTTCTTTGTATGTATGAGAAATACATAAATTATTAAAACTATCAAGCAAGGAGACTGCCTGTTGAAGGATGTAGTTGATCTTCCAATTAAATGATCCTTTTAAATTTAAAACATTTAGGATTATAAGTGAATCTCCTTCTATCTAAATGTGTTTGATTTCAAAGCTGGTCGCCAATTGGAGGCCATGCAACAAGGCCCAAGCTTCCACTTCATTGATCATCCCCTTTGGAATCTTAGACACCTTAGCTACTACTAAGGAGCCATCCCCTCTCTTTATGACACAACCAGTCCCTAAGATGCTCAGGTTCCCTCTACATGCACTGTCAAAGTTGAGCTTACATAAAGGGCCTAGAGGAGGAGCCCATTTCACTCAATTTCTAATTGAATCATGTCCGTTTGTTGAGGCATTCCCACTTAATCCCACTTTGCTAAAAGAACTCCAATTCTTCACCAAGTCGACATCCCATTTAGACCAACTAGGTGTCTTAATCCATGACTTATTGACATTAGCCACCACCAATTCTAAGATAGCCTCTTCCAACTTATTATAGACTTCACTCCATGAGAGAGCTACCTTTCTAAAAAATTTGGAATTCCTCTCCCTCCATAAATGCCAAACTATTATTGAAGGGCCTAAGATCCAAATACAAGCAAAAAATGAATCAAAAAATATTGAAGGCTAGTTCATGAACATAGAGTACAAAGAATTGGATATAGGGGATTTCTAGTTCAATTTCCTCATGAACCAGAGCCAAAATTGATAGTTGAATGGGAAAAGTAGGAAGATATGATCCATTGATTCTTCATTTGTTCAACAAAAAACACAGGGAAAATTCAGTGCCAGCCCAAGCCTTTTAATCATGTATCCTATTAGAACTTTGTTATGAAGCACCAACTAAGTAAATGCTCCAGCTTTTGGGAGGATAGCATTATTCTAGAAAAGGTTGGCCAGCCAATCAACTTTAACTTTATCCATGGCACTCCTGTAGCCTTCCTTAACTAAATATGAGCCTAACTTAACTCCAGTCTAGATCAATTCATCTTCTTGATTAGTGAAAATTACCACTCTACTTGCCAGGATGTTCTTCAATGAGAATTTTTGTTCATTGGGAATGTTGCATGTTCAAGTACTTTTCCATGTTATTGAGAATCCATCAAGATCCCTATTAACACACAAGTAGTCTTTTACTTTGTTTCCCCAGTGTCTTTTCAAAATGATCATAGCCTCCCTGAGATCTTCCATACATGATAACCTAGGATCCCCACACAACAAGTCCTCCTAGAAATCTACCTTCTGCTCATTATGAATTACCCATGATAAATTTGGTAAGATAATATCTTTACTTTTTGCAATGGAATTCTAGATTGCTGATCCCTGAGGCAGATTTTTCATCGTAAAAATTCTTTCACAGTCATTGGTGTCCAAGTATTTATGTCTCATTAGCCTGGACCAATTTGTATCTGACCTCTTATACAGTTTCCATGCCAGTTTAGCACCCAACTCTTGATTTTGAACACTTAAATCTAAAATACTTGCTCCTCCATGCATTTTTGGCTTACATACCTTGTCCCATGCTATGAGGAGGATTTTCTTCTCCCATGAAGTACCTTGCCAGAGAAACTATTTACAAATCTTCTCTATTTTCATATATACCCCTTTAGGAATTTTGAATAAGGACATCATATGAACTAGCACAGTACCTAAAACTGCCTTAATTAAGCTAATTTTTTTTGCCAATGTTAACCAACGCTCCTTCCATGCAATGATCTTCAAGTGCAATGGATTAATTATGACATTATTCCATAGATTGTTCTTATATCTCTCATTAAAAATGGGTATACCTAAATATCTCCCATGTAGGGTTTCAATCTTAAAGCCAAATACCTCCCCTATCTATGCTTGGACGACCAGATGGATATTAAACAAATAGATCATAGAGTTACTACTATTTACTAGCTGACTTGATATATTGTAATAATGCTCCATTGTTCTCTTAATAATTTGAGCCTGAGCCCTTAATGTAGCTTGCCCAAATAGAATTGTGTCATCTCCAAATAGTGCATGTATGTAGGAGTCTTGGACACCCTTAAAACTAATTCCTTGCCAAGCCAACCTTCTATTTGCTTCTCTAATAGTCCAAGTGAAAGCTTTAGTCATAAGAATAAATAGATAAGGAGATATAGGATCTCCTTGTTCCAAATCTCTAGAAGGTACAAAGGTTTCTAATTCCCTTCTGTTAACCAAAACTACAATTTTAAAGCCTAAGATACAAGAAGAGATCCATTTTAAAGCATCTTTGTTGAAACCCAATCTATCCAACATATCCAAGAGGAACTTCCACTCCACCCTATCGTAAGATTTTGACATGTCTAATTTGATGATCATAGTTGGATCTCTACCCTTATGGATTGAATGTAAAATTTCATGAGTTAGGATTTCCCCTTCTTGAGTTTCTTTTCCCACAAAAAATCCCCTTTGCTCTTGGGAAATAATGTCTGGTAGAAAAACTACAATTCTCATGGCCATTGCTTTTGAAATTATCTTGTACACAAAGCTACATAAAGAGATGGGTCTGAAATCTTCGAAGCTTTGGGGGTCGTGGATTTTGGGATGAGCATAAGGATCGTAGATTTCATTTCTTTGAGCACATTTTTGAATTTCCTAGACTCAATAGAAAAAAAAAAAGTCTTTACTTATAGTGTCCCAACATTTTTGAAAGAATAGACCTATCCATCCATCTGGGCCTATCTCTTTTTCACTTGGAATTGAGAAAACCATCGTCTTCAATTCCTCCATCATGAATTCTTTCATCAGCTCTCTGTTGTGTCACTCAAAAACTAGCTTTGGAACAAAATTGAGATCTACCCTGTCGATACTTGTTGGGTTCATATTCAAGGTAATAGTCCTTTAAAAAATCTCTTTGCTTCCTTTTGGATCTCCTCTTATTCAGTGATCGCATCCTCGTGAGAAGTGTTAGATTCCCAAAATCATCTATAGGAAAACTTCTACAAGAGAGAGTTACAAGAAAATATTGCAAAATCCAAATGCATGAATTTGTGCTTCACATTCCCATTGCATTATTTAGATATAAATACAAAGGATATACACAATCATTGTCCAAGAATAGACAAAGTGGGGAAAGAAATCATAAAGAAAGCATGTGACACATGTCACAATGCTTTCAAGATAAAAGAAAGCCTATGACACATGTCATAAGGCTCAAAATAGAAAAAGAATCTCCCTAATTAACTTATGTAAAAGTGAAAATATGATTTTTCACCAACACCCCCCCATAAGTGCAACTTAGGGAGATTACACAAGTTAAAAAGAAAGAAAGATGGGTCCTAGCAATAAAGGCCATGTTAGGTACTCATGAACAATAAGGATCTCTCATAAGGTGGAGAAAAGGAGAAAAACCCAGTGGGAGAAAACTCCTCTCCAAAAGAGAGAAAAACAAAAAAGAAAGTACAAGAATATGTGATGGAAGAAGGACTAACACTAAGATCCCCCAAGAACTAAATCGATCACAAAAGTACAATCATGAGTGCCCCCATAAGAGAGAGTGAAAAAGAATATGAATCCCTTCCAAGAAGAAGCTCCAAAACCAATGAAGAGATCTTGAAGACAGAATCCAATCCATTGCCTACAAACAACATTTCTCCATTTCGGAAGAAACAAATCCACTGGTGAATGTAGAAGCCATTCCCACATCTTAGATGAATAGGGAATCCATATTGAAACATGTGCCTCTAAATGCAACTCAAGTGACCTCATACTGGGAAAATATGTCTTCTCCAAAAAAGAATCTGTCTGCCCAATTAGAGAAGAAGAACTAGGAGAGGATATGATCTGAACTACATCTAAAACCACAAAAGATGAAGGTGGTGATGCAAAGCCACCTGAGATAGCATCAAACAAGAGAGATAAACCCTCAAATGTGTCCTCCAAATCAGCAATGTGAGACTCCACAAACAAAGATGATATGTCTGCAAGATAAAAGTCCCAATGAGGTGGATCTGAAAGACTAATATTGACTTGCTGCACATAATTACTAGAAGCCAATGATGATGCAACATTGAATTCTGAAGTAGCAACACATGATGAAGAAGATGTGATCTCAATAGGAGAAGAATAGGGAGCAAGAGAGGTCTCTATCTCTGAACATTCAAGACATGCCATATACTCAAGCTCCTCTAAAGTAACATCATCATAAGGTATATTATTTGCATCATCAAGTGGAATGAGACAATATGTTGTAGGATCATTTGGAAATGGTGAGACACGAGGGTCTCCATACAACCCCCAAAATTTTGTCCAATGTGTGTGTGGGCTCTCATAGATGGGAAGATCACACATAATATCATAATCAATAGTGATACTGTTACATCCCCTTTTTGGATTCAATATTACTATTTACTTTTTCTTAAATGGTATAGTTATGTGGATATGTTTTAACATCATAGAAAATGATGATATGAATAAAAAAATTAATTTTATGAAATTATGGATTTTTACTTGATTATGATCAATTTGATGTTATGAATTAAAATGTCTTTTGATATGAAAATGAAATGATTTGATATAAATGTGTTTTGATCAGAACATTGGTACTCTGACCACAATTTGTATGTGAGATTGTCAATGATAGGAATAGATGGAATGAGTTCACCAGGAAGAAAGAAGAAGAGAAAGTATCTTTGAGAAAGAGAGAATAGACTTTGGAATAACCCATGGGTGCTTGCCACTGAAAACAAATATCAGGTAGATAAACTTAAATGCCTTGAGTTAAGCTTTGATTATGGGCTAAGTCAATTTTAGACGAGATGTCGAGGTTTGCAAGAATAGGTCTTTCTTCTTTTCGTAAGTTGTCATATTGAGTTTGGGAAATCGACATCAGTGTCGTAATATTCTGATTCATGTTTTCAAATATGGATGACCGATATATTGTTAATATGTATATAAATGTATATACTTGAGATTGAGTTGTAAGTCATGTCTTGTTAGTGGTTTTGCAAAAAAGTTGAAGGTTGTGCATAAGTCGACCCCAAACCTTGTTCTGCGTCTACACTCAGCTCGTTGTTAACATCATAAAGCTCTACGAGTGTATGATGTAAACGTCTACTTGTGAAATTCGACGGATGTTGAATTGTTTCTATTACGGGCTATTATCGTATAATAAAAGGTTTAAATAATGATTTAAAACTTTGAGACATTTGGCTGTAATACTTCTAGTCATATTGTATTGGATTATACAATATTATATTAGTTATATTTAAATTATCATTTTGAGGTAATTCGTTTATTCTTTTATGATGTTGGTAATCAGGCAGTAGCTCAAAAGAGACTCACTCAAGTCTTTTTTATGATGTCTTTTATTTTGAAATAATCTATTTCACCTTTGAGCTTTAAACCTTATGATGGGTGTCGACCTAGCCATTAATCATAGTTTTTGCATTTGATTTATACTCATAAATGGATATGAGTAGTGTGATAGTTTGTTAAAACTGTCAACTACCACCTCGTGAAGTATGGAGCTCCACTTTGGAGAGTAATTGCGGATTGAGTGGGTAAAAGCTAGACCATTTCTGGTAGTGGTCATGAAAGGAGGAGAATGTTAAGCATGCAGGGTAGTTACCCATATTGTTAGGCATGGTCTTGTGAGTGGAAAGGCAGTTTTTCCTTCACAGTTAGAAAGGATTTAGAAGGGTAGGGAGTCATTTAGAGGGAGAGAACACAGAGAGGAAGCAGAGAGGAGACCGAGCATGAAGCAAAGGTGAATGGCTAGGAGAAGAACAAGTTCCTTGGACAAGTCTACAAGCAGACACTAAAGATTATCTTTAGGTTCTTTTCATCTCATCACTATGCAGCCATAGTTATTAGATATGTTTTCAATAAGTATTGACTCTACTTACATTACTATGGAACTTAGTATTTGTTTGAGGATGCAAAGTGTGAAATATTTACCAACTGTAGCCTGTTTGTTTTCATCACCTTCAAAATGGAAACAATATTTATGTCCCTTGCACCGCACCATAGTCAAAAAACTCACAGTATATTTCATTGTTCTTCGAAGCATCTTCAATGGTCGAGTTTATTGTGTAGTTGTTGGCTTAACTTTAGGAGGCTTTTAGATATGTGAAGAGTGCAATTTAGACTAAGTGTTTGGTTGAAAACTAGTTCATAGCTGTCACAAGCCGTGGTGGCAAAACCTAGGTCAACGTGGAATGAGTTCTGAGTTGGCCATCTGAGTACAATTGCTTGGTTCTGTCATATTTAAAAGACAACTAGTTTGAAAAAAAAGACTTGTAATGTGATATCCGTCGGTAGAGGAGTATCAATGGTGTGAAATGTATGCCGAAACATGCAAGACTTCACAGTCCTCCGCAATTTCTGAGTTTAAAATGGTTAGTCGACCTTAGAGAATTTACTTACCTTGCTGCGAATGGTAACTAGTTTTACTTACCTAATCAAATTCTTGTTGAATTTGAGGGAGCATGGAAGATGTGTTCGTAAACTATGAAAACATCACATGGTAGCACTCTCCATTTTGAATCTCGATAATTTGATGCATGTCATTTGATGAACAATTCTTTTTGTTCTGGCCTTGAAAATTCTTTGCCCCTAAACAAGAATACCCGCAAATTCAAGAGATCACTACCTAAAAAGGTGTGTAATCACATGAGGCATTTTTCTTAATGAATGCATTTCAAAATGGAGATTTTTGTATTTTGTGCATTGCAAATGTTGTTAAGTTGGATTCTTTGTTAAATATCATTTTGATAGCATGTTATTCTAGTTTGACATACATTCTTATGGTGAGATTCATGGCAGGTTTTTTGTGGGGATTATAAACTCAAGCATGGGTACATGCAATGTGACTATTCTTGGCTCTTAGGTATTCCTTTTCCACGAGACATTTAATGTCTGTTAGAGGAAGCAATAGCTGATTACTAACCTTGACATGGATTTTTAGTAACCATGAATTTTTTTTTGTAGATAAATGTATGTGTTTTGGTTTCCCCAAAGACACTCAAATTTAACTCACTGTAGGCAGGTCTTAATCAGTTTTAAAGTAAATATGATGGAATTGTCATAAAGTTATGATATTTAAATATTAATTAATCAATAATGATTTTTAATGTAGAAACCCTAAGACCCACATGCCTATCACCATCACATAAATATTAGGATAACTGAGATATTTTATTAGTAAGAGACATACCCAACAATCCAACATTTAAATAATAACTGATAAAGGCTGGAGTAAAACCTTATAATTAAGAAAGAACTTCTTGAGTGGATGAATTTTTCTGTCAAACATATTGTATGGGACAATGTACTGCCCTCCAAGTCCTATATTGCACTTGGAACAAATTTGCACCTTACACATCTGGGAAGTTGAGCTCCTTTGATGAACTACCATAAATTGTAAGCTTTTGTCTTTCACCTACCAGCACAAAATATTTGTTTATCATGATAGTTGGTGATCCATAACTGCCAAAAAATAGATTTAGGCACATTAATGAGTTATGGGCACCATGTGGTCTGTTCAATCATTTAATTTGATGGGGGAAGCTAGTATTGACAGGATATTACATGGAATTTAATGCCCATGCCATTCAGAAGATTACAAATGATTAGATGCTAGTCTTTTATGAGGCGCTAGGAGTTGGAATGCTAGCAGAGTTTTAGATGCATTTCAGAATCCCTAAATTCTCCATGGTCCTAAAATTTGTTAAAATAGATGAATGAGATATGTGTAGTTCTTTTCTTGTTTGATATTTCTTCCTTCAAGAACTCTACTCTTTCTCATATATAATAAGAATGGATGTTTTGTTAGGATGTTAATTTGAATGGTTACATGAATATATAGTTATGCAATTATTATATTAGTTACCTTTTTTTTGGAATTGTAAGTGAATTAAGTGGATGGTCCTTGATATTATTTACTTTATAAGTTAGTATTGCTTTATGAATGCATGAGTAGTTGGAAGCCAACTCATGGGAGCTTAATGCCTTGCTTACGTGTTGGTAAACTATCTTCCAAAACCTACAATCAAACCAAAAATAATCACCAAAAAGAATATGAAAAGATACTTAGTCATAAAATATATCCAAATTCAGTAACAAAAAAAGATCAATTCAAATGAAATTTATATAAAAAATATAAGAACATTGATAATTACATCTTTCAAGCCAACCAAGGTTTAAAAGATTGGCACAAAAATCTGCATTTGATTCAACTTAAAATAAAACAATGGATTTTCACCTACGTCCATCGTGCATGAAGGTGCCTTACCCAAATGTTCACCAATTTAAAAAATATACGGTCCTATTTAGAAAAATTTCTATTAGAACAACCTGGGAGTCCAAAACATAATTTGGCCCTATTTGAATCATTATTGTACACATTCATGAATTTCTGCAATGGAAGATTTCTACAATTGTTCTTGTCAGTCAAATGATCGTACAACTCTCTTCTTGTAGTTTGGTAGACCATAACTTAAGGTGCCACTTCTAGAAATTGCCCTGGCTTAATCCTTTTGTTTGGATGATCTGGCGCCATTCTACAATATTGATTTCAGAATCACTACAAATTTTGACTCTTCTACTGGCTAAGATGCACAGATTTAAAGTTAATATCAACTCATGAAAAGGCTTGTTGCTTTGCCAATTGAGCAACATATATAGGAATGTGAAAGTTGAGTAATTTCTTTATGCTGGTGTTCTACAAATCGATGTTTTGTGATTGAGGTGTTTTCAGATGTATTATGCACCCATTAAGTTTAGTAGAATATTAAGAGAAAAAATCTTTTGCATAAAACTTGTATAGAAAGAAAGAGATTAACATTTCAGGTGACATTAAATTTAATTATATGCTTGTATATCAGAAGCTTTAATTTATTTTAAAAAATGGAGAGTAGTTTTGGAAAAAGTGACATCATTGTTTGTTTTTGGGTATTATAGTCTAAAAATATAATGGTTAAAAATTTGAAAATAAATACTTAAACTTTATATGTTATTTTATAACTATATATTATTATGGTTTTACCATATCCAATAAAAAGAAGTAAAATATTGGACAAGTGTAAAAGTTATTGGAAGGGATAGATTCTACTATACTGTCATCAATTTTATTTTCTTTTGTTTTTTCCATTCTATTTTATAGATTCTAGTATAGAGTCATCAATTTTATTTTCTTTTGTTTTCTCCAAAATGAAATTTAATTTATTTCTTTTTCACTCATTGTTGTTTCATAGAATATTTTGTAACTATATTTTGGCCAATAGGCCATTCTATATGTGCACACATCTTGCAACTGCCAAAAAATTGGTATTCCTTCTCATTTGGTAGTCAATATGAGAGAATTCTTTATTTTATTTATGCATGTTTAAAGAAGCATAGACACTTGGAATATTATTTTTGACAACTATTTATGATGAGTAGAACAATGAAAAGTCTATATAATATTCTGTTTTCCCATTTATTTCTTACATGTAAAAACTAATCTCTCCACTTAAACATGTTATGCTATCGTCGTAAGATTATAACCATTCATTCTCTCACTACCTAAAGAAAATAAAATAGCGAATGGAACTGCAAGTTATGATGGGTATAGAAGGATAGAGGCTGGTTTTAAACCATTGCAAGAACATTCACTAGAGTAAACAATCACTTGGTTTTGATCCAAGGACCTCCTGGTACAGGTATGGGCAATGCTTTTCCACCTTCTGTAATTTCTTAAATTGCTACGATTGTAGGATTTGCGAAGAATGGATTTGTTGAAAAGGCTTTAGAAGCTTTGAAGCGAATGTAAAAACATACTTCCCTGAGCCACGACCTGCAACACGGCATGGACATCCATTTAAACGTTAAGGATACAGGGATTTTTGGTTAGATCTTATAGTTGGAAATGCTCTGGTAGGTTCATATTTAAACATGGAAGCATAGACAGAGCGTGCTAACTGTTTGACAGGAATGCCTTAAAGAAATGCGGTCACATGGACTACAATGATTGTAGGGTATGGATAAATGGATTCATTGATAATACTTTAGAAACTTTCAAGCAAATGCATCCTCCTAACCTGCGCGCCAAGTTGGGGACTCCCGAACAAGAAGTAAGTTGCAGCCTGCTAGTGAAAGAATGTGAACTGTTTGATAAAGCGGCCCAAACAAATGTAACTTCATGGTATGCAATGATCACAAGGAAGACACAAAATGGATTTGTTGAAAATGCTTTAGATTAAACTTTCAAACAAATGCAAGCAGTAGAACAAATTGGAAACATCCTCATGACTTAAGTTAAAATGGGGGCTGCTTAATGGAAAATATGGAAGCATAGACAAGATATGGGGAATATTTCATAGAATGCTTTTAGAAAATGAAGTCTATTGGAGCTCCATGATAACAGAGCCGTGCTCCACAATTTTTACCATCATTCTCCTTACTTTTGTCAAATTAATAGTATGGACACCCATCGAAGCAAAACGAAAGGGGGCAGGGTTTTGTCAGATATATAGTTAGAAATGATCTAGTAGATAGCATATACGAAACGAAGGAGAGCTAGTAAGAGATGGTTAACAGATCCCAAGTTCTTGCAAATTTATGAAATTTTATGGGCTAAGTTTTTTGGTGTCTTTTGTTAAAAATTTGATGTGCCTTTTGTATATTTCCACATTTTGCATACATGTCTATCAGGGCATTTGCAACAACATCTGACAAACACCAGATTTCAATTAATTTTGGTGTATCTCCTTACCCTGTTCGAAAACTCCCATTTGGGCACACGTTGGGAGGATGCTGGTAAATGTTGTCAAGTTTGGCTTTACACCTTCCAATTACATACACTTGAAAACTTCCAAGGCTTTTTCAATGAATGCATTTTATGCATGTCCTCTAAACATAGCGTTCTATGTGACTACATTTCGTTGAGGCATTTCTTTGAAAAAGGCTTAAAGTCTCTTTAAGATTACCATTTTTTTTTGCATATACTGTAACCATATCATTCCATGAGACCACATTTCATCAAGGCATTTTGTCAAACAATTTGTATGCTATCTGAATTTTTCCACATTTTGAGTACATGTTTAAAAGAGCATTTAGAACCACCTTTGACAAAAATCCACTTTTCATTATTTTTTGATGAGTCTAACTACATACTCAAAATATCTCATTTTGGCACATGCAGGAGGCACGATGGCAAAGGTTACTAAGTTTACCTTTATACTGCCAACTGTATTTGATTAAAAAATTTGAAAGCTTCATCAACAAACCCATTTTCTACATACCCTACAATCATTGCATTCCATGAAACAACATTTCTTTTAGTTATATTGTTGAATAGCTCATGCGCTTCTTTATGCTCTCACATTTTGTGTACATGTCTATGAAGGCAGTTACAACTACAACATTTGATAACAATCGTATTTTAACTATCTCTTGATGGACTTCCATGCCCTATCCCAAAGCTCCCACTTCGGCAGATGCTAGGAGGATGTAGGCAAAGGTTGTTTTATTTATCTTTACATCTCCCAATTGCATTTGCTTAAAAATATCCAACGCTTTTTCAGAAAACCTAAATTGTGCATAGCCTTTAATCATCGCATTCCGTGCAACCACATCTTCATTAGGAATTTTATCAAACAATTTGCATGCCTTCTACATTATTCCACATTTTGCATAGACGTCTATCAAGGTATTCGTGACAATAACATGTGACTAAAATCCACATCTCATTATCTTTCCATGGATCTATATTTGAAGTTTGTAAAATGTTTTTTAATTTTTTTGTAGTGTAAAAAATAATTACCAATGTTCTGTCTAAGGACTTCATTTCAATGGCAGTCTTAGAAAGATTACTTTCAATCTATCAGGGCTTTGTGGGTGTCTTCAGCTGGTCATATCAATCACAATTTACATCAGGATTCTACAGCTGGTTCTTTCAATCAAAATTTCGATATTAGTGCATCCTTGTTTATAGAAGAATAGTCTACACCATTTGCAAAATAGGCACTCTTATTGTTACATGAATATTGATCAGTCATTAAGCCCTTTTCATCGGGGCATAGTAGGGTACCCACAACTAGCTATGCAAAATCATCCTTTAATGAATTATAATTGTATACTCTTTGAGCCACATTTTATAAAATTACTGATATTTTGTCATAAGAAATTGATTTTGTTAGTCAATTGTGCATATCCATCCAGACTCATATAGATAAATAAATTAGGGGGTATGGATAATAAATACTGAAATTCTTTAAGGTAATCGAATATGAGTTCTTCATTACTCTATATAATAGATGATAGTGATTTTGTTTATGATTGATAATTCTATGGCATATATATGTTTTGTTTGTCTGATTTCATGGCATACCTTAGTTGCAGGAATGTTGATTTATCCAGTTTCATAAAAACTAAATATGAAGCCAAATGTACTCAATGCTTAAGCAATCCCATTGTCATATATATTTGATCATATTGTGTAGGGAAGTCATTGCCACTCAAATTCTGTGCATCAAATTTTATAAATTGAATTTCTTTAACTCCATTGTAGGCATTCACAAAATTGAAACTTAGTTTTGTTTTAGGGTCCTAAATTCCTAATTTGCTTGATTTTCTTTGCAACCCCTTAGCATGGATTTTTGGGTCTATAATTGATAACTTGCACGCTTTGATTTTTCTATATATGTCTTTCCCTTTTCAGGGTTCACTTGTCATGTCACATCTTGTGTTATTCCTACTAATGTCATATCTACATTTCATGTGTTATATATTCTCCACTTCAACATCTAACCATTGTTTGACATTGTCAACTACCAACTGATTGATATACCTAACTTTGTTTTATGATGGAAACAATGGTTTTGGTCTCAAATATGTTTGAGATATATAGACTCTTATTACAAAGTATTGGAAAACATTCATGTTAAGTTATGTGAAATATGCAAGCTTTTGGATTTTCTAACAAGTATTTCAGAAGAACGGGTTTTGCAAATATAGGTAAGACATAGAAAGCAACAAAATTCTAGTCAGAGCATGGGATTGTGAGATAAAATTTATAATAGGAAATCACATAATTAAACATGAATAAGGGCTCTAAGACTCAAAATTACATTTTAAGTACATATGAGTTATATCAACCAATACATTGATTATAGAGTTACAAATATATTTGAGTACAATAAGAAACATTTTCTTTTAAATATTGGGAAGTAGAGTCTATATTTCTAAGTATTCCCATCACACATTTGAATGCTAAGAAGAACAACAAGAACCACAATAGAGTTTGTGATGATTTGAGGATTTTATTTAAACTTGATTTCCTTCTTTTTGGTTAGAGTGTAGCTAGCCCAACAAAATGAGTTTTTTCAAAAGTAAAATGCTTGTGTATGCTGGAAACATTAAGGAAATTCTCACATGTAGTTTCTAGAGGAAATTGTACTGGAAATATTTCTTGAAGTATCTAGTACATAAAGAGTCCAAAATATTAGCAAGACAAATATTATCCTACATAATAGTTACAATAACTATTTTTATACACACAAATACAATCCACACAAAACAAGCTTTTAACATACACAAACACACTCCACATAAAGTAATAGTTTAAGTACATTCACACACAATGAAAAATGAATGTCAAAATACTTTCAAACACATACACACAATGCCTCCCATGTTAGTTCAAATACACACACATGCACTTCAAACAAAGTGAATGCCAAAATTATTTTTTCACACACACACATGCATGCACATTGAATACATGTCAAAATTCATTCATACACAATTCACACACATAATGAATACCAAGTTAAATTTCAAAGCTATGCACACACAATGAAAGTCAAAGTTCATTCAAAAAAACAAAGTGAACATTATTGAAGTTTGAAAGTATTTTTATACATATACTTCGCTCAAAGTAAATGTCAAAGTACTTTTCGTAGGGTTAAGTTTTAAACACACACCCACACACACACTTTAGACACAACGAATACCAAAATTAACTTTTCATACACACTTCACACAAAGTGAACATCAAAGTATTTTTGTTAGGCTTAGATGCACAAAGTGAACATCAAAGTATTTTTGTTAGGCTTAGATGCATAAAGTGAACATTAAAGTATTTTTGTTAGGCTTAGATGCACTTCAAAGAACGATAATGCTAAAATTTATTTTTCACACAGATACACAAACTTTAGATAAAGTGAATGCCAAAATTTACTTTTCACATACAAATACACATGGACTTCAAACAAAGTGAATGCCAAAATTAACTTTTCACTCACTCTCTCTCTCTCTTTCTCACACACACACATAGACACATACACATAGAAAAAATAATGCTAAAGTTAACTTTCAAAACTACTTACACACAATGAAAGCCAAAGTTCAAATAAAAACTAAACATCAATGAAGTTTGAAAGTATTTTTGTACATATCCTTCACTAAGTTAACTTTGAAAACCATGTACACACAATGAAAGCCAATGTTAGTTCAGACACAAATTGAATATCATTGAAGTTTAAAAGTATTTTTGTACATATCCTTCACATAAAGTGAACATCAAAGTATTTTTGTTAGGGTTAGGGTTCAAACACACACATACACATGCACTTCAAACAAAGTGAATGCCAAAATTAACTTTTCACTCACTCACTCTCTCTCTCACACACACACAGACACATACACATAGAAAAATAATGCTAAAGTTAACTTTCAAAACTACTTACACACAATGAAAGCCAAAGTTCAAATAAAAACTAAACATCAATGAAGTTTGAAAGTATTTTTGTACATATCCTTCACTAAGTTAACTTTGAAAACCATGTACACACAATGAAAGCCAATGTTAGTTCAGACACAAATTGAATATCATTGAAGTTTAAAAGTATTTTTGTACATATCCTTCACATAAAGTGAACATCAAAGTATTTTTGTTAGGGTTAGGGTTCAAACACACACATACACATGCACTTCAAACAAAGTGAGGATTAGGATTAGAATTATACTTAGTGCTAGGGTTACAATAATTAGGATTAGGGTTAGAATTGGGCTTAGGGTCATGGTGAGGGTTATAGTTAGAATTAAGGTCAGGTAACATTAGGGTTAGAATAAAGATATCTCAAATTCAATAGGATGCAAGAATGGTATAATAAATCTACATTGTAAGTTCATGTAAAATAATTTACAACAATCATCAAACACACATTTCTAAGGCATACTATTAAAAGAATAGTTACACTATGCATATCAAAATGACCAAAACATACGAACAGTTAAAGTGTACATATCAAAATATAAATATATTTTATTTGCTGATAGGCCTACAAATATTCGTGCCTATCATCCATTTGATAGCACCTTTGGTGGTTTTACTAGTTTATTAGGATTTAATTTTGTTTTCTTCACAATCAAATTAAATTTCTTGGTTTTTTTCTTTTAGTATGTTGTTTTATTTGCGGTACAATTATTTTAATTAAAATACTTTGTGATAGTTGTTTAGATATATTTTTAAAAAAATAAAGTCTTAAGGTATATTAGGAATGAAAGGGTTAGTCAATAAAACTCTAGGCAAATATGAAATAAAAAATAAAACCTTAGAAGTAATATCAAATAAAATGATAAAGGTGTCTAGGAGTGCATTAT
Organism: Cunninghamia lanceolata; assembly: GCA_027924645.1. NCBI lineage: Eukaryota > Viridiplantae > Streptophyta > Pinopsida > Cupressales > Cupressaceae > Cunninghamia > Cunninghamia lanceolata. Next base: position 15,971,276 of record BSBN01001048.1, read on the forward strand.
ATTTTATAGATTTTGGTCATCAACTTTTTTTTCTTTTGTTTTTGTAGAATGAAATTTATTTTATTTTTTTCTCTCATTGTTGTTTAATCCTAATATTTTATAACTATATTTTGTTAGGATTTTTTTTTGTAGAATGAAATTTAATTTATTTTTTTCTCTCATTGTTGTTTAATCCTAATATTTTACAACTATATTTTGTTAGGATTTAACTTTGTTATCTACACAATCAAATTTAATTTCTTGATTTTTTATTTTAATATGTTGTTTTATTTGTTTATATATATTTTTTAAAAACAATAAAGTCTTAATCTATATTAAGAATGAAAGGGTTAGTCATCTCATTGTTGTTTAATCCTAATATTTTATAACTATATTTTGTTAGGATTTAACTTTGTTTTCTGCACGATCAAATTTAATTTCTTGGTTTTTTTTAATATGTTGTTTTATTTAATCTACAATTATTTTAATGAAAATACTTTGTGTTAATTGTTTATATATATTTTAAAAACAATAAAGTATTAATCCATATTAAGAATGGAAGGGTTAGTCAATAAAACCCTAGGTAAATATAAAATAAAAATTAAAACCTTAGAAGTAAATATCAAATAAAAGGATGACCTATTTAAGATAGATTTTTCTAAAGATAGGTATGCTAGTTAATTATTATATTTTTTTAATTAAGAAAAAAAGGCAAATTGTAATTAGTAGATTCTAGATGAAGGCAGAAACTAGTAAGTGGAAGTAAGTTTCTAGAAGATGGAGCAATTGAAGGTGGTAACTAGTAAGTGTTAGAAGTAAGTTTATAGAAGATGGAACAAACTAGAAAGTATCTAGATAGAGTTGGACACGTTAGAAATTTTTAGAAGGAAATGGATTGTACTAGTATGCTTTGTAAAGACCTCTATAAAATGAAGTAACTTGTGATCATTTTCTCATGAAGTAATACAAGTTTGATTGTTGTAACTTTCCAGTTCTAGCAATTCTTACATTTGTGTGTCTTCATATTTGTGTGTTGTGTGTTTGTTCACCTCCATCCACCACCAACATAGTGTTATTAAAGCACTAGTCCACTAAAGATAAATCACTGCAAGAGATATTGGTGACTTCAAAGGGAGATCAAAGGAAGGCTTGAAAGTCACTGGAAGAGGTTCTCTTCAAAGATTGTGGATTGAATTGGCATAAGAGAATAAAGATGTAGAAGAAAGTCAAGTGGCCACAACCATAGGAGGTCAAAGAAGATATCTGAATACAAAGGAGAATACAAAAAAGGGAAGCCACCTAAATAAGGCATCACAGTTGTTGAAACAATTAGAAAAGAGAAAATTGAACTGCCAGTGATGAAAGGAGGAAAATTTGTAATAAGTACCTAAGTTTTTAAGAGCAATAAAAATTTAGAGGAGAGGTTGATTTGGATTGAAAAAAAGCTGCAAGGATACAAATGGCCAACCATGCCAACAAAGAAGTTAGTTTTTGAAGTTGAATAGTTGATAGGAGCATCAAGCTTTTTTTATGAAGATATATCACTTTTTATGATATAAATGAACTTCATTTATTAAATAATATAAAACATCTCTAGGTATGCTAGTTAATTATTATATAATTTTTAATTTAGAAAAAAAGACAAATTCTAATTAGTAGATTCTAGATAAAGGTGGAAACTAGTAAGTGGAAGTTAGTTTCTAGAAGATGGAACAAATGAAGGTGGTAACTAGTAAATGTTAGAAGTAAGTTTCTAGAAGATGGAACAAACTAGAGAGTATCTTGTTATAACTTTCCAATTCTGAGCAATTCTTGCATTGGTGTATCTTCATATTTGTGTGTTGTGTGTTTGTTCACCTCTATCCACCACCAACATAGTGGTATTAGATTACAAGTCCACTAAAGATAAATCACCATAGGAGATATTGGTGATTTTAAAGGAGATCAAAGGCAGGCTTGAAAGTCACTGGAAGAGGTTCTCTTCAAAGATAATGGATTGTGTCGGCATAAGAGAATAAAGATGCAGAAGAAAGTCAAGTGGTCACAACCATAGGAGGTCAAAGAAGATCTCTGAATACAAAGGAGAAACAAAAAAAGGAAGCCACCTAAAGAAGGCATCACAGTTGTTGAAACAATCATAAAAGAGAGAATTGAACTACTAGTGATGAAAGGGGGAAAATTTGTGATAGAGGAGAGGTCAATTTCGATTGAAAAAAAGCTGTACGGATACAAATGGCCAATCATGTCAACAAAAAGGAAGTTTATGAAGTTGAATAGTTGATGGGCGCATCAAGTTTTTTTATGAAGATACATCACTTTTTATTATATAAATGAACTTCATTTATTATAATATAAAACATCTCTAGGAGACCTTAGATTAAATAAACATTAAGGATCAAACAAGGAGAATCTGCTCACCTATTAGAATTCAACTACTTTTGAGACCGTCGATTGATTATGCTTGCATTAAGATTCTTAAGAGCCTCTTCAGCAGTCTGGAATTCAACATGCATTATAATTAAAGAAGATCATTGTTTTTGCATACATGATAAAATACTTAAAAGCCAATAAAACAATAGTCCGTAATCAGCCTAATTTTATATAGTGAAAAGCTAAGAAAAAATTCTGACAAGGAGTACAAGGAGTACCACTCTGACCAATAAACATAAATTCAATAAAAAGGATTCTATTTTTTAAATTTTAATAATACTTAGAACAAGATTTTTAGCCGATAGTTAGCAGATTTTGCTCCTAGAAATGTGTCATCTTCCCTACCTCCTTATGCCTAAAAAGTTTGTTGTATTCTATTTTTCCCATCCTTGGTTTCCTTCTTCCTTGCTATTGACCTATCACTCTACTTAAATATCATCCATTTCAATGGTCAAATAGTTAATAGAAATTTCACACCTTACTCACAATAAATGTTAGTGTAGGTTTTTATTTCCTAGTTGGGTTATTTATTTTTCCCTATATTCCTAAGTTTTTCGTATAGTTCTATTAATCTCGCTTAGGTTAATAAAGCATGTCTTATTAGGTGAGTGGTTGCAAGGTGTCACCTTCCAACATGTGAGCATCCATTAGCTATCTTGGGAAAATACTTTGCTATCTTTAGTCCGATAGATGGTTGCTCCTAATTAGTCGGTGTTGCCATCTCCTCCCTCTTCCTAGTCTATATAAGCATGCTACCTGACTTGTATTTTGTATCTTTTACTTTTGCATCCTCTTAATGCTATTTTGCTTCTAGTATTTACATTACTCTTATGAAGACTAACTATGTGTTGCTATTTTGATTTAATATCATTTACATTCATAGTTTAGATATCTATTCTTTGCACTAGTTTTCTGGTTAATAATATTTCAGATTCTAACATGGTATCAGAGCTTTTCTATGTGCAAGAGTAGATTTTAGTTTCTATATTTGAGAGATTTAGGGGGGGCTAATTAAGCTTACTGCAATTTTTTGAAAAACTTAGTATGCTCTTCTTTTGCATCTTTAGATGATCTGGAGAATCAAAAAAGTTTGATGGAAAATTTTAATCTTTGGGGTTTGCACATGTGTTTTATGAAATTTGGGTGATTACAATATTTATGGTTATACTAGTAGCATTTTTGGTTATTCCAACATGTCTAGGACGCTTAAGAAAGTTAGATTTGGCTTTTGTTTCACCTAAATCAGAGATCATCAAACACAATTGCGGAACCGGGGTTTCAAGCTCAAATCTAAAAACTAGCTTGCATATTTGGTGTTTTCAATCAACATTGCAAGTTTCAACATGCCTTTGCTTAAGTAGCTGATTCTATCTTTGCATGCCATTTTTTGTTGCTAGGGTCATTTTTTATAGCTAAAGTTGTTCTGTTTACACTGGATGCACATCTTCTATACATCAGTAAGAAAAATGCCTTCTGGGTTTTATTCGCAGCATTGAAAAACCAACTGGGTATGTTTTAGTTTTTGCATACAACTCATATGTTTTGCAAAAATGCACTTAGAAAGCTATAACAGGACCCCTCTCCATTGGCAATTGCAGTTTTGAAGATAGTTTTAAAATGCTATGTTTTTACTCATGTGGACTCCATTTCCTATGATTTTTTTTTTTTATTTTGGCTATTTTTTTGTGTGCTCTATACACTAGTATAGACTTTTTTGTTTTTGATGCAGAAAATTTTCAGAAACTACATATTCTTGCTAGAAATGAAAGCAACACTACTTCAATGGAAATCCGATTTGAATAAATTTCAGCAATCTTTTAAGTGTGCATTAACAATAGAGATTGTAACAAAACATAAACCCACAGTACATAAATATACCAGAAGTAGAATGAAGCACATAACACAAGTGTTTAACGTAGAGAAAACCCTTTCGGGTAAAAAACTTCCCCAAGAAAGAGGCCAAGTTGTATTATCTTCACAAAAGGAGATTATAAATACATTCACTTCCTCTATCCTTCAACCTTCACTCTGGTTGAACCTGGGTACCTGTAAACTATTATATGTATCTCATCTACTATGCTATGTTTTATATAGAATTTACACAACTTCAAGACATTAAATGACTTCTTACAAGCCCATACCACTTGTCAAGAGTCAACAATACAACGTTGGGTGTCCATGGCCAAGAATAGGCTCTTATGGGGTCATAAATACTATCATACATGCATCCTACACTTGGGAAAATGTGCCCATGCAAGCTTGAATGCCTTGAGCCAAAACTACACACTTACAACATCTTATGACGCATCATATGCTATTAGTGTCATAGATTCTTATGACAACTTACAGTTGTCATAGAATCTCTTACACCTTCTTACAGCATCTATGACATGTGTCATAGCACTAAAAATAGATTATTCCTCCACATGTGCACCCCACTTTGACCAATTACCATTTACCATAGTAAATAACATCCCATAACTACCACCAATAACTCTGTAATTACCGTGGACAGTAAATAATTTTTACCACTGCCGGTGAAACTTGTACATCTCTTATGGGTAATTACAAATAATAAATGGAATAATACAATATTGGGATTTACAAGATTAATGGCACCTTATCCCAACATTCTCCCACTTGACATTATACAATGTAAATCAACCCATAGGAAATTAAATGAAAAATAATCAGGCACTAGAAAAGGGCCCATGGCCTCTCTGTACCACACAAACTTCTCTATGTTCACAGGCTTGGTCAATGAATCTGCAACATTCTCTTGAGTGTCTATCTTCTTTAGCTCAATCTCTCCATTTGTAATCAACTCTCAAACAAAGTGATACTGAATATCAACGTGCTTAGTTCTTGCATGATATATGGGATTTTTAGCCAAACAGATAGCACTCTAGCTATCACAACCAATCTGAATGTTCCTACAATCAAAACTAATACCTGTACGTAGTCTCCTCAACCAAACTACCTCCTTAGAGGCATGAGTTGTAGCCATATACTTTGCTTCTATGGTGGACAAAGCAACTATGGGCTGCCTCGTACTCATCCAACTCACTGCACCTCCAAATAGAGTAAACACATAGCCACTAGTGGAGCTTCGACTATCCAAGTCACCTGCCCAATTTGCATCAACAAAACCCTATATGTCCAAAGATTTATCAGCACTATCAGTACCAGAATAAACCAAACAGTGATCAGGAGTACCTACAAGATATTTAAACACCATCTTTGCATAGTTCCAATGCTATCTACTAGGGTTAGACATAAATCTGCTTAAAACTCCTACTACTTGGGCAATATATGGTCTAGTGCAAGCCATTGCATACATCAAACTCCCTATAGCATGAGCATATGGCACATTAGACATATCCTCGAGATCATCCTCAGTCTTTGGACACATATCTAATGAAAGCTTAGTACTAATGGGTAAAGGAACTCTAATTGGGTTACAGTCCTAGAAACTAAACCTTTGCAAAATAATATTCACATACTTACATTGTGACAACCAAAGCTTTCTATTAACTCTATCCCTCCTGATCTCCATTCCCAAAATATACCTTGTAGAACTAAGATCGTTCATCTCAAATGCACCTGAAAGTTGGGCTTTAAGCTCACTAACCATACCCTTAATATTGTTGAAAAACAACATGTCATCAACATACAAAGCAATAACTAGTATAGAATCATCAACACAATGAATGTAAACATAGTGATCCTCCTCGCTTCTAACAAAACCCAATTTCAAAATAAATGAGTCAAACTTTTGATACCACATTCTAGGGGATTGTTTCAGACCATAAAGAGACCTATTTAACCTGCAAACCCAATGTTCTTTTCCTTTTACCTCAAAACCTGTAGGCTGTTGTATATAAATTTCTTCTTTAAGATCTCCATGCAAGAACGCAATATTAACATCCATTTTCTCAATTTCCCAATCATAAGTTGTAACAATGGATAAGAGAAATCTAATAGAAGTCAATTTAGCAACAGGAGAGAGTATCTCACCAAAATCAACTCCCTCTCTCTGGGTGTAGCCCTTGGCTACCAATCTAGCCTTGTACTTCTCCAATGACCCATCTGCTCCAAACTTTTTCTTGAAGACCCACTTACATCCTATGACCTTTCTTCCTTTGGGCAAATGAACAAGATCCTAGGTGTTACAAGAGTCTAAAGTCATCATCTCCTCCTGCATGGCTAGCTGCCAAGACTCACTATCATCTACAGAAATAGCTTCCCTGTAGGATCTAGGTTCATCGTTAGTACTCAATAAAGCATATACACAATGGAAATCTGGTAGGCTATACCTGTCAACTGGATTCCATTGTCTTGTGGATCTCCTCAAGGGTGGAGTAAGAGACTCTACTTGTTCTTCTACATGATCATCTACACCAACTTCTTCTGTCACAATAGGCTCATCTTCATCAGAACTACTTGAACTTCTTCTTCTTCTTCACCCCTCAATCCATCCTTCTATTCTTCCTGAGGTGCATCTTGCTTCTCCAAATCAAAGTGCACCTTCTTTACCTTTTCATCTTTTTCTTTTGGCTTCTTAGGTTCAAAAATAGCTCTAAGTTCCCTGAAAATAATATCTCTAGAAAAGATAATCCTACGGATTAGTGGATTCCAAAGCTTGTAACCTTTGACATAATCACCATATCCAAAGAGTGTACATTTTTTAGCCTTTGGATCTAAATTAGATCACCTTTCCTTAGGCACATGAACAAAAGCCTCACAGCCAAAAACCCTTAAATGTGAAACAGAAGGTTTCTTACCTATCCACACTTTATAAGGTGTTAAATCAAGAGATTTACAATGAGATCTATTTATCAAGTAGCAAGCAGTACACAGAGCCTCTGCCCAAAAGCATTTATCCAACTGTGTATCACTAAGCATATTTCTAGCCTTTCTATAATTGTTTGGTTCATCCTTTCTGCAACACCATTTTGCTATGGTGTATATGGAGTTGTTTTTTGTCTGATTATACTTGCATGCTTGCAAAACTCATCAAATTCCTTAGAGCAATATTTTTTTTTAATAAAAAAGGGGTAAAAACTTTATTGAATCATAAAATCATTACAAAGCAGAAAGAAACACCCATAAGGGCACAACCAAAATCAAGAATTATGTAACACCCAAAAAGCTCCTCATATCCTCCATAGCCCAATCTTCAAGAACATGGGCCAAATCACTAAGAAGATTGCCCCAATCATCCACATTCGAAGTCTCCATCTGCTCAAACGTCCACCTTGCCAAACCATTTGCCACCTTATTCCACTCCCGTGGCACATGACAAAATGCAATAGAATCTAAAGCATTACTTAGAGAAACAATTTGTTTGGCCACCACTGCAAATTGCTAGTTCACCTCCTTAAAATGTCTCTTATTTAGCATATCAATGATCACCTGAGAATCTAATTCACAAATAATCTACCTCCAGCCAAGGGCACAAGCACACTCTAATGCCAGAAGAATAGCAAGAGCCTACATGAGATTATTTGTATGCTGACCTTTATATATTGAAAAGAAAAAAATTACCACCCACGAACTATCCCTGCCAATCCCACCAACTCTAGCATGGCAAGGATTTCCTCTGGAAGATCCATCAATATTGATTTTTAGCTCCCCCATAGTGGGAGGACACCAACAACTAGTATGACAAACCCTCGCTCTCCCACGCCCATGTTGAACCATCTTTGAAAATGTTTCCATCCACCCCCAGAGAGATCCAAGGCTTTAACCACATCATAGTCACCAGAAAAAATAGGGACAGATAGATCGCACTTAGACCCCCTAGAATCCTCAACTAGAGATGACCAACTAGTAGCTTCTTATCCATAAAAATTCTACGGTTGCACTCCAACCAAATATGCCAAATTATCAGACTGAGGCCAATGATCCAAGCAATGAGGAGAAAAGAGGTCTTTACAGGGGGAGGCCCTAGACTCCTCCAAAAATCCTCTAAAGAAGAAGCATGTCTACACGATATATGCTAGAGATTCCACCATAAATGCCAAATAACTTTCGCATAGGAACACTGAAAGAAGAGATGGGGGATGCACTCCTCATGCCCACCACACAGAACACACTTAGAGGGCCCCTGAAACCCATGTTTCCAGAGCTTTTCCGAAGTAAGGTACCTCCCTTGAACAACTAACCACAAGAAGAAGTTACACTTAGGCCAAGCAAACTTATTCCAAACCTGTTTCCACCATGAGACCTCTGAGCTCTTAAACACTTGCTTATCAAGAACTTGATAACTTGAGGCAACAGTAAATTTGCCTTTTGGATCAGGACCCCGAGCCAACACATCTCTCCTAGGAAGGGAAGTGCAGACATGCCTCTATAGGATGCCAACAAGCTCCTGATAATCCCTAGCTGCCCCATCAGAAGGCCACTCCTTTAGAACCTTCCATCTATACACACTAACTTGTCCCAAATTATGACAAGTTTTAAAATCAGCAACATGGCACCACCTAGCAATAATAAAATGCTTACTCAAATTCTGTAAGTGGGGGTGGGTAGATAAAGTGGGAGGATAACCGTTCCAAGAATCATGCTAGAAGAGAGCATCCTGCGCCCGATTGCAAATCCAAAACAATCCCTGCTTGACCAACTTGGCACCGCTTTTGAGGGTACTCCAAATCATAGAACCCTTCCCCTCCAAATTGAAGTGGGCAACATCCACACTCTCAACTGGACTCTCATCCTTTTGGCTTGTATAAGACCTTGTTGCCTTTTTCTTGGTTCTCTTTTCTCCTTTACCGGATGATTTTACTTCCGGTTTTGATGCCTTTAAGCTCTTAGTAGTGGCAGGTGCAGAGCTCTTGGAAGACCTGGTCCAGGAGGAAGATTCTACTGGAGCACTTTCCTTTTCTGTCTCTTTCTTTTCTTTCTTGGCCCTTTCCATTTTCTCTCTATTTACTTCAAGTGCCTCTTTTGAGATGCCATACCTTTTGGCAACATTCTCTATTTCTTTTCTCACTTTTCTCTTCATCTTCGGTTTCCTTAGCTTGACATGAATCTTCACACTTAGCTCCTCAAAGGTTCCAAACCTTTCTGCCTTAGGATCCTTGGGTTGATTGAGCATGTGTTGAACATGTAGCTCTACTATTTTCTCATCTACTTCATACCCCATTGGCATGATCCAGACTACCCTTGGCTCCACTGCCTCCATTAGGCACTAATCAGTTTCTACCATAAAGCAAACTGTATCCTTATATTTTTCAACTAGAGATTGGGGAATTCTCTCTGGCTTGCATCATACTCTGAAAGTTCTTGAAGTAACCCCAAAGTGCTATGTTTTGTGCCTTGGCATCACCAAGTCCATACAAATAATCCCTGATTTGTATGACAACTGGTCTATCATTTTGCCATATCCCACTAGATCTAGGTAGCTCATTCATATAATAGAAGAACAAAGAGAGTATCAAGCCACTGTATTTGAAGGAGTTCTTCTTGTCCTTCTTTATCTTCTGTAGATTTTCCAAAAGTTGGTTTAGAAGGAGCTCACAGAGATCATAGTCAACATTGTTCCTTAAAATTTCAAAAATAGTATATACAGCAGTTCCGGATACTAAATTCTCCCTGTTGGAGTGATATATCTTATAGCCAACTATCATTGATGCAAACTTGATATCCAGATCTATGATATCCTCAATTGTCATTGCTCTTTTATCAAATTTTGATCTGATAGCCTCACTTACAATTTGGTTTTTGATAGATTTTAGAATAAGCATCCCACCGGTTGAGTGTAATCTGGTTACTGCCCTAATGGCATCCTTGGTGATCTTAAATGGCATGTTCAGCCACATGAAGTTGTTATGTATTCTGCCTAGAACATACCGGACCCATTCATGTTCTGCAAAATAGGGGAAATGAATGTACTGTGCAAACTGCTTGTCCCGAATGGCTTTGTACTGAGGTTTTAGTTTAAATGATTCATCAATTAGCTGCTTGTGATATATACTCATCAACTTAGATTCCCTGAACTCATCAATATTTGCATGAATGTATGCCCTAATGTCTTCAACATGCAAAACCCCACGTGGAATGCTGGAAAATGCACCTAAGGAATCCACTTCAAGAGATTTGTAGGGATGTTTCTTCAATTTAGGGCGTGGCCTATTAGTGATCTTCACAACATTTGGAGTAGTCATCTTTAAAGATTCAGAGAGAGATTTCAAGAGCGGAGAATACCTTTTAATGCTTTTAGGGTTCAAGAAATGAGCCAAAGAGATCACTAGCTGATTTGAATTCTACGATTTATCCTTGAGAGAGATGAGGCAAACTTGTTTGCAGAGCTCTTCTTATCTATTTTACTAATGCAAATGTGCAAATGAAGAGCAAATGAACCCTTTTATCTTTGAGTAAACCCTAATTTCACATTGCAATAAATGCGCAACTTAAGTCATTTTGGTTACCTTTTTCTCCTTGTCCTGAGAAAGATCTTTTCTAGAACACTGAGATACGCTTTGAGCTATTCTTGGTGATTATTGACAATCTATCTTTCTTTCCTCAATCATTTGATCTATTCATAGATCAAGATTCCTCAATTTTGAATCATACCAGATCTAACTGTGAAAATCATGTTCTTACCGGATGACTATTGAACCAGATCAATCTTGGAAGAATAATCTTTTCAAATCTTCTTATGGATCTTCAATATCTTTACCAAACTTGCTTTAGATGTTTCTCTAAGAACCCTTTAATCCGCAACTTCCCATGTGCCAATTTCAGGCACCAATTGACTGGCTGGGGGAATTGGTTTTTCTTAGTGACTCCCCCTGAGCCAGAGCTCTTCTATTCAATTTTTGGAAGGATTATCAGCACCAGATTCTAGTGCAGATCCATTCCCAACATTGTCTGTGCTTCTCTTCACCCAAATCTTATTCATCTCCCTTTGAATTTCATCCGTGTTTACTTTTCCCTTTCCTTTGTCTTGGTTATGATTATGTTGTTCTGGACCCCTTTTTGTCTTGATTCTAATTTCTATAGAATTTGGCAATATGACTGGATCTATTGCAATTGTAGCAAACAACATTTCTTTGCATATTTGACTAATATCCTCTTGAACTACACTGATTAGCCATATGTCCCATTCTATTGCATGCAAAGCGTCTACCATTGAATGAATTGTTTATTTGCATGTTTCTACACTCATGGGATTTGTGACCATACCTTTTGCAATTGAAGCACTGTCCAGAGAAGGATGTATTAGTCTGATTCATTCTTCTTCTGCACTAATTTGCTTTATGACCAAAGTTATTGTAGTTGTGGCAGTATCCATTGAAAGATGGAGATCTTTGAGCATTTGTTTGCCTTACCAAAGGTCTTCTAGGCCTGTTTCTTAGATTGTCTGATCTAGAGTTCTTCTGACCGGATCTAGAGCTTTCACCTTTTTCATACCCCAAGCCTTGTTTGTCATCTACCCTCTTTTGGCTTGCAAGAAGAACTTCAAGTTGAGTAGAGCTTATCTTGAATTTCTCTTTATATTCATTTGTTGTTTGAAGATCTCTTTTGAGAATGTCAGTTTGATTCTCAAGTTGTTCTTCATTATCTTTAGCTTCTTCAAGACCAGATTCTAGATGCTTGATTATTCTGTCCATATCATGGCAATCTTCTGACTTCTCCTTGAGAGATTGTCTTAGATTATCTTCAATTTTTCTTTTCTCTTCAATTTCTTGGGTGAATTTCATAACTGTTGATTCCATTTCATGTCTTACCATAATGACCTCTTTTGATAGCTTCTCACATAACCTGTTCTTCTCATTTAGTTCTTCATCAGTGTTATTGGCTTCACTTTGACTTGCTAATTGTTGAAGTAGTTCCTTTCTCTTTTTCATAGAGATACCCAGTTTCTCTTTTAGTTCATTTATGAAATCATCAGCTTGTTTGAGTCTTTCTTTTAGGTCATGGACTTTAGAATGAGATTGCTCAAGATCATCTAAGGCAGACTGAAGTCGTTCCCTCATACCATACATATCCATTGAGATTTCCAGATCTTCCTCAAGTTGTTAGGCTCTATTTGGAGGAACCTAGCTCTGATACCAATTGTTGATAACTGAGAGGGGGGGTGAATCAGTTATCTTAATTATTTTGTCTTTTAGTCCCTTTTTAAAGATTAGTGCAAAATCAAATCATATAAGCAAACATAACCATGAAAGTAGAAATAAGATCAATACACATGACACAATAATTTTGACATGGAAAATGTGGTAAAGGGAAAAACCAGGGGGTGATTAACCCAAGATTGTATTCTTTGTTAGAAGAATAGAAAGAACAAAATGGCACTTGCCAATTAGGGCTCACTGCCTGAGCACACTGCTCACAAGAGGCTCACTGCCTATAAGAGACTCACTGTCTACAAGAAAAGAAGGTAACAAGATACTTGAACTGATGAGAAGCATCCACACATACTAAAATTCAATTCTGGTTAAGCCTAATATACTGATCTATTGCACTTCATTCTTACTCTCCTTAGGTGCTACTATCCAGTCACATTCTAGACCTGTCTTATTGCCTTTTCACTACTCTTCTGCTTTTCTTCACACAATTCCAACACACAACACACACATTCACATCTAAATCCATCTGGTATATATATCCACACAAATAATTTCAACACCTTTCTAGTCAGCATCCAGAATAGTCAATATTTTCTCAAACTTTGATCTATCGGCTGAATCCTTGCATACCAAGTGATGCGGATCACAGAGATGCTTATCGAAGTCATCAATCATGTTGGCCAATCATGAATGATACCTCAAGAAACTTAATAAGCATCAATATCTCATCCAGATTTAGGTCTGATGCTCTGCCCGTCAGTTCTTCCTCTATCTACTCTGCCAATCAGGAACCCAAAACTTAAGTGCTCATATCTCTTCACTCTTTCTTCACCGGAGGCTCAATCCCTAGAATCTATCAGTCAAGATACTCCTTTTGACTACCACAAGTCCATACTTTACTAAGATACTTCTTCTAAGAGATCCAGACCTAATTGTTGGACCTTCCCACATGCTCTGTTCTTGCTCACTGGACCATACTATTCTTCAATCTATCTTCCGGTATAGACATACCATATCTTGCAGATGTGTGGGATGAAATTTGTTGCCATCAATGACAACATTTATGAAGCCATATAGTGTCTCTTGCCAATAGTGAGGAGCAGTGAAAAATGTGGAATCTAGCAAAGGGGGAGCTCTGGTAAAACAGTGCACAAGATAGAGCATCAGGCAAGGGTGAGTTTGCTACGACACTTAGTCATTTTTCACTAATTGTTGCCATCAATGCCAAAGGAGGAGATTGTTGGCAAGAGACACTATGTGGCTTCATTATTATTGTCATTTATGGCAACAAAGTCTATCCCACACATCTGCAGCACATAATATGCCTATACCGAAAGTCAGATTAAAGAGTGTTTTGGTCCCGTGAACAAGAACAGAGCATGCAGCAAGGTCTGACAATTAGGTTTGGATCTCTTAGATAGTGTAACTCAGCAAGTTGTGGACTTGGACAAGTCAAGAGGAGTACCATGACTACTACATTCTAGAGATTGAGCCTCCGGTGATGAAAGAGTGAAAAGATATGAGCACCTAAGTGTTGGGTTCCTGACAGGCAGAGTAGATTGAGGAAGAACTGATCGACAGAGCATCAAACTTTAATCTGGATGAGAAATTGTTTGTGGTTAGGCTATTTGAGAGATCATACATGTTTAGCCAACATGAATGATGACTTCTTTGATAAGCATCACATATTAAGCATGGATTCAGCCGACAGGTCAGTGTTTTTTAAATAACTTAAGTATTCCGATTGCTAACTAGGGAGATGTTGAAATCCTTGATGCAGATATATATACCAAATAGATTTCAATATGAAGTGTGAAGTTGTGTGTGTAAGTGTGTGAAGAAGTACAGAGAGAAGTGTGGAAGCAGCAATACAAGTTCGGTATGTGACAGAGTAACAACATTAGAGTAGAGGAAGAATGAAGTGCATAAGATCAGTATATTGAGCCTAACTGGAACTGAACCTTAGCATATGTGGATACCTCTCATTAGTTCAAACACCTGGTGACTTTCTATATACCTTGTAGATAGTGAGTCTCTTGTAGGTAGTGTGCCTCTTGTGAGCAGTGTGCTTGGGTAGTGAGTCCTAATTGACAAGTCCTATTTTGTAGTTCTTATTATTTTAACAGAGAATACAATCTTGGGTTAGTCACCCCGTGGTTTTTCCCTTAACAAGGTTTTCCACATAAAAATCCTTGTTTTATGTGTGTTGATTTATTTCTACTCTCATGATTATGTATGCTCTTATGTTTTGATGCTGCATTAATATTAAAGAAGAAAAGAAAGTTAAGATATTTAAGATAACTGATTCACCCCCCCTCTCAGTTATCTACCTTGTTTTCAACAATTATTGCTGACAGGCGGAGTCAGTGAGTTGATTCAAGGAGTGTATGTACTTCAAAGGTGGAGAAAGTTGAAAAGGAGAGCTTGTGTCCTAAGGAGAAGAAGTTGGCCTTTATCTTTGATGTCAAAGGGGGAGAATGAGCCAAGGTTTTTTGTCATCAATTCCAAAGGGGGATATTGTTGTACATATAAGGTTGTCACTGATATGGTTGTGTAGTTGTCATTGATGTCAACACTAATGAGCATTGGACATATGTTACATGAGTTTGTCACTGATGTGGTTGTGTGTTGTCTTTGATGTCAACACTATGCTTAGATGCTTATGATGATGATATAATATGTTGATGGTGTGCTAGAAGTGGTTACTGATGTTCATGGTTAGTTACTAATGTTAATGGTTGGTTTCTAATGCTCATGGTTGGATGTCATGCCTTGATTAATGTCGAGTAAAGTTGTATTGAGCATGTTTGTGGTTAGTAGAGATGATTTCATGATGATATATTAAGATGGGAATTAGAAGATATGCTAAGCTTGAGAAGATGTTGTTGATGACCTATGGCATGTTGTATGATCCTTCTCATTGTTCCTAAGGATATATGTGCTGTTATATGAAGGTTTTGGTCTCTAAAAGTTGGTGAAGGTTCCTACTGCAGGAAGCTACTTTGAAGACTAGTTGGTAAAATACTCTGCATTCCTCCACATTTGAAGATATGGTCATGTAGTTTAGAAGTTAACATAAGTATGATGTAAAGGTGCTAAATCTAAAGTTTCAAATCATTTGCTCCTTTGTAGTGGAAGTTACAAGTGATAGAGTTTCAATTTGTGCTCTGGCAAAATAATGTGATGATGAAGGTTGATTGGAATGCTCTGCATTCCTCCACAAGTAAAGGTTTGCTCATGCAGTTTTGTGAACATGATTAGAGATGTTCAATGAACACTACATTGTAGTATCATGTGGTCTAGAGGTTCACAATTTTAGTTTTCAAATGATAGAAGTGATAAAGATGTTTTCAGATGCCTAGTTGTTCTCAAGATATATGCTGATGATGTGTGCTAACTTGTTGCTTCTTGAAATGGTAAATTGGATGATGGAAGATGATCTTGATGATCTTGTGATCATGTTTCCTATTGCTCCACAAGGTGTTTTTTGCTATCTTTGAAACTAGCTGTGGTCTAGAATGATGGTGTTGCTGGGTTATGCTCTTACCTGGTTGATTGAGGAATGTTGATGATGTGCACCACAAAGTTGTTGTTGTGCAGAGTTCAAGGAGTATTTGGAGATGTGTAGGTCCTAATGATTCATCTTGAAGAAGAACTTTTTTTTTAATCATTCATGAGTTCCACCAAGATTGTGAAGATTGATGTAATACAAGATTCATGTTTTTCTTACTTAAGGGTGACCTAATTCAAATTTGTGAAGCATGCAGATGTTATTTCTTGAAGGATGATGATGTGAAGAATGTTTAGGACTAAGCTAATCATGTGTTTGGATCTGCAAGGCATGTGTCTCTTTCTAGAGTAGTGTGTAGTTCATGAGAGGGCTTGTCCTATGCATGTTTTATGTTGTGTGATCTTTGGTTGACTTGTAAGTTGTAATAGTCTTGTTGTATTTGCCAACTTGTAACAAAATCAATGTAATTTCATGTATATATTGTAAACCTAGTTGATCTGTATGATTGAAAAAATGAGAATAAGAGTGTATGAAGAGAAGAATATGAAAATGACATGCATTATGATCTGTGACTGAAGGAGAAAGAGAAGAAGCAATAAGGGTTGTCCGGGTTCATCGTGAAGACATATTTTGTGAAAGGAGGGAAGTGAAGAGAGTGCTTAATTGATCCAATCATTATAAGAAAAGTGGAGAGGAAAAATTGTAATCATCAAAGGTGTGAGCTTCATTGTTAGCTTTAGGCAATAGAAGGATTGTCGTACTGTAATCATTTATGAGTTTGTCCTTAATTCAAGGAGTAGTATCTTCCTTGGGAGTGACCCTAAAACAAATTCCATAGGGAGTAGTATCTTCCTTGGGAGTGACCCTAAAACAACTTCTACAATGAGTAGTTGTTTCCTTGGGTTTTATCCCTAAAACAAAGTCAGCAAGGAGTAGTAGCTTCCTTAGGTTGTAGCCCTGAAACAAAGTTATAATTTTTGAGCTTCATATATTGTGAGTTAATCCCCACTATCTTTTTTCCCCTTTTGGGGTTTTCCACATATATTTGGTGTTATGTGGTTATGTGCATTGTGTTGAACTTTTATGTTTATGTTAATGTTGTAATGTTTAAGTTTTAATTTGCTCTAGAGGATTTGAAGCTTGATTGAATACTAATTCACCCCCCTCTCAGTATTCTGGTGTGTTCAACAGGTTTATCTTTGGAGAAATATCCTTTCCTTAGAGATTTTTCATATGTTTTCCTCTGAAGAGAGATTTCAATTTCTCAATCGATATTTACTTGGATCGAAGCCGATTTCAAAGGCATCATATCATAGGACTACTACGGGATTGATGAAATTGAAGTCTCAACTTCAAGAGCTATTGGCTAAATGATTGATTAGAACTAGTGTTTCTCCATGGGGAGCCCCAGTGACCTTTGTTAAAAAGAAGGATAGAATCTTGTGTCTGTTTATAGATTGTCATATGCTTATCAAAGCAATGATAAAGTATAAGTATCCTTTACCGCATATTGATGATCTTTTTGATCAGATGCAGGGTACATAAGTGTTTTCTAAGATCAATTTGTGATTTGGATACCATCAGCTAAGAATAAAAGATGAGGACATTCATAAGACAACTTTTAGAACTAGATATGGGCATTATTTGTTCACAGTTTTACCTTTTGGACTTACGAATGCTCCTACTACATTCATGAATTTGATGAATAGTGTCTTCTGAGATTGCTTGGATAAATTTGTTCTAGTTTTTCTAGATGAAATTCTTATTTACTCTAAGAATGAGGAAGAGCATTTGCAACATCTCTGAACATTTTTGCAATGAGTGAGAGAGCATGAATTGTTTGGGAAGCTTTCTAAGTGTACTTTATTTTAGAAAGAGATACAATACTTAGGGCATATTATATCAATTAAAGGAATATATGTAGACCTTGCAAAGATAAAGGCTATACTTGAGTGGCCTATGCCAAAGAATGTGCATGAAGTGTACAGTTTTATGGGATTAATAGGATATTATAGGAAGTTGGTTTTGAACTTTTCTAAGATTGCAAGCCCAATCACTTCGCTTCAAAGAAAAGGAAAGCATTTTGACTAGACAACAAAATGTGAAGAGGCATTTGACCAGTTGAAAGAAAGGTTGACAAATGCTCCAATATTGAAAGTTACTAATTTGGAAAGTCAATTTGTTGTCATTATCGATGCCTTGGGAGAAGGTTTGAGTGGAGTACTTATGCAAAATGAGCAAGTGGTAGCCTATGAATCCAAGAATTTGAGAGCATATGAGTAGAATTATGCTCCTCATGATTTGGAGTTAGCCACAATTGTACATGCTTGGCAAGTGTGGCAACACTATTTGCTAGGAAAGCATTTTGAGTTAAAGTTAGATCATCATGCTCTTAAGTCCATATATTTTCCTAACCCATTTGAATGCTTGACAAAGAAGATGATTGGAATTGATATTTGACAATGATTTTGAGACAAACTGTATTAAGGACAAATATAATCATGTGGTGGATGCTCTAATTCAATGGAGACATATCTCGTTGATGGTCTCTATGCAATCTAACTTCAATGATTTGGTTTTGCATAATTTTATAGGTGATGAATTTTATGAGCACGTTAAGAAAGGTCTCTCTATAAATCCTCAATATTCAAGGTATGACATGTTCTATTTTAAACTAGATGGGATTTTAAGGTATAGAGGAAGGATGTATGTTCCACATTTGGTAGAATTAAGAAACCTTGTATAGAAGGAAGTTCATTCCACACCATATTTAGGTCATGCAAGAGTGACTAAAATCCTAGCTGATGTGAAACCTCTTTATTTATGGAAAGGAATGAAGAATGTCATTGCAAGATTTGTAGCTAGTTGTCTAGAGTGCTAGAGGGTCAAGGCTAAGCATCAACATCCAGTAGGACTTTTGTATCCACACGATATTCTAGAGTGGAAGTGGTAGGTTATTAGCATAGATTTTGTGCAAGGACTTTTAATGTCTTGAAATAGACATGATGCTATTTTAGTAGTGGTGGACAAACTCACCATGGTAGCTCACTTTATAGCTAGAAATTTAATAGATGGAGCACTAGTTATAGCTTGAAAGTTTGTGCATGAAGTGTTCAGATTACATGGAGTTCCTAAGAAGATTATCTCAAATAGAGATACGTGCATGACTTCAAGGTTTTGGAAAACTTTATTTTCAACACTAAGAAATCAACTCAATATAAGCTTGGCTTATCACCCTAAGACATATGGTCAGACAAAAAGGGTAAATCAAGTTCTTAAAGATTTGTTGTGAATGTATTGTATGGATTAGCAATACAAGTGGGAAGAGTATCTACCACTTGTGGAGTATTCTTATAACAAATTCTACAATTTTGCTATTAAAATGTCTCCATTTGAAGCATTGTATGGAAGAAGATGTTGAACTCCTATAAGCTAGGATAAGCATTGGTCCAGAAATGTTGGCAGAAATGGAAGAACATGTTAAGAAGATTAGAAAAAGACTAGCAAAAGATAATGAGAGACAAAAAAAGTTACACTAATGCCAAACATACACCAAGGCAATTCTCAGTAGGAGATAAAGTTTTTTTCAGGGTCAAAACTCATAAAAGTTCCATAAAGATTGGGAAGTCTTCCAAACTAGCTCCTAGATATGTAGGGCCCTTCAAAGTTATTGAAGTGATCAATCTGGTTGCCTACAAAATTGTTCTACCACTAGCTCTTGCTAGGATGCATAGTGTTTTTCATGTTTAATATTTTAAAAAAGTATATAACAAGTGATAATCATATTCTTGATTGGAATGATTTACATCTATAGGACCCAGGAGTGGTTATGATCAAGCCTCTCAAAGTGCCTTATGTTCACAAGCTCTGCTTACGTAATAGAGAAGTTACTCAATGCAAGGTCCAGTGGGACCAGTATGTAGAGGACAATGCTACATGGGAAGATTATCATGATTTTTATCAAAGATTTGCTCATTTGTTTTATGCTTTTCAAATTTGAATGAAAACATTATCATGTTATTAATTTTGATACATTGGATCATCGATGACAATGAATCTTATGGGGGAGATATGTCACCTCCTTAATTTTTTACTATGTTGTACTTTTTACTTGTTTATAATTAGTAGGTAATTTTGCATGATTTAATGATTTGACCTATGAGAAGATGTTAGGATAAATCAAATGATTTCATTAGTTTCAATTTATACATTTAGAAATAGACATGTGATTATATGTTATCATGATTATTCATTCATGATGTATATGAAGTAGCTAATGATGCACTAATCCTAGTTTGGTTGATTACAAATGTAACCAGGAAAATAGGTTTTCCACCCTCTAGGAAAAGAGAGGGAAAGCATCATTGGAGAGAAGTGAATAGATGTATAAAAAGAACAATTTGTTGATATCTAAGTCTAATGTTTGTTCAGTTTTGTGAACCATGAGATTGGTATGTTAAATTCAACTTTAATGGCCTATGTTGGATTTCGATTCAACAGTAGTCAATTTGACATCAAATTCCTTTAGTATAGGTTTTGATGTATAACCTAGAAGGGATGGATCGACCATCATCAAGATGTAGTCGATAGTCATTATTATTTTATTTATATGAAGTGAATATAGTATATATTTATGAGGTGAATTTTGAGCAATTCTCCTCCTTGTTTGCACCCCTTTGCTTTTGTCACCTATGATCTGATCTTCAGAGTGGTTTAGAGTTACATACCTTGGAATTTTGGGAGTTTCTCGCACCTCTAACTCTTGATCAGTCTCATTAAGACTTATCTCTTCTTCCTGTCTTACCGGATCAACTTGACTTTGTTTCTCAGAAGAGGCTTGGATACCTTAAATCTGAACACCATTTTGATCATCTTCATCATGCTCATGAATTCTTGAGGGTCTTTCAATTTCTTCATCAACCTTCACATTTACATTTTCTACAATCTTTCTCAGTCTCTTGTTGTAACACCGGTATGCTTTTCTTTGAGTAGAATAACCCAAGAATATTCCTTCATCACTTCTAGCATCAAACTTTCCTAGATCTTCATCCCTTTTAATGTAACATCTACTACCAAAAACTCTAAAGTATCTCACAGTGGGAGTAATGCCAAACCAGATCTCATAAGGAGTCTTACCAGTATAGTTTCTAATTTAAACTCGATTGAGAGTGTAGATTGTAGTGTTGACAGCTTCTCTCCAATAGATCTGAGGAACATTTGCTTCCATCATCATGGTCCTGGATGCTTCCTGGATGGTCCGGTTCTTTCTCTCAACAACTCCATTCTGCTGTGGAGTTCTAGGGGTAGACAACTATCTCTTTATTCCATGTTTCTCACAGAAGTCTATGAACTCACTGAATGTGAATTCTCCACCTCTATCAGACCTCAGACATTTCAATTTTAATCTGGTCTCATTTTCCACCATAGCCTTGAATATTTTGAATTTCTCAAGAGCTTTTGATTTCTCTTTCAGAAAGGTTACCCACATCATCCGGGAATAGTCATCAATTAGCAACATGAAGTATCTATCACCTTGCACACTCTTGATTCTTGCTGGACCAGGTAAGTCAGTATGAACCAAGTCTAATAATCTAGTAGAAGATTGTTCTTTGCTTTTGAATGAGATACTGCTTTGTTTTCCCAACTGACATTTTTTTGCCCAAACTATTTGTAGGTTTTACCAATTGTGGAAGGTCGCTTACAGCCTGAGTATTGCTTATCTTGATGATATTATCAAAGTTCACATGACACATTCTTCTATGCCATAACCAACTCTAATCAATTTGAACAAATAAATAACTTTTACCAGTACCAGCCAAGTGAAAGATGTTACCTTTTGTTTGGGTACCAGATGTAATCTCTATTTCAGAAGTTTCAAAGATCTTGGATTTTCTATTCCTGAATCTGAGATCATAGCCTTTGTCCACCAGCTATCCAACACTGAGAAGATTATGCTTTAATCCTTCAACATATAGTCCATTACCAGTTTTGTTCTTTCCATCAAGAGAAATTGTTCCTCTACCTCTGATTCTGCCAGCAGAATTATCTCCAAACTTTACAATTCCTCCTTCATTCTTTTTCAAATTTAAGAACTTATTCTTGTCACCTGTCATATGGTGAGAGCATCCACTATCAATGACCCAATCATCCTTTGCTTCAACTTGAGCAGCCAGAGCTTTTTCTTCAACTTCATGATTGATAGATATAGAGGATATTGGTTCCTCTTCTTTGATGACACCCATTCATTACCAGATTTGTTTCCTGTCTCTAATTCATCATCTATTACTCCTTCATTATCATCTTCTTCATGAACATAGTAACAATTCTTTTGAAACCTTGGTCTATTAGGATTTGGTCTTGAAAATCTTTTCGGACATCTTGAGGCAAAATGACCAATTTTATTGTAGTTAAAACACTTAAAAGGTAATTTCCCTTCATACTTACCGGATCCTCTTGGCAGTCTTTTTGCAATAAGAGCTTCAAGATGAGCAGTTTCAGCTTCTTCTTCTTCCAGGTCTTTTCTTGTTGTTTCATACCATGATAGATTCCTTGAAGAGTTTTCTCCCGGATCAAACCTTTGTGTCCCTTTTATAGAGGTACTGGCTTTGAATGCAGATTTAGTCTTTGGAGGATCATCTCCAAACTCAGCCATTTCAAAAGTAGCCAACTTACCAACCAATTGATTTCTTGTGACTGTTGTGTGGGCTCTAAATTCTTCGATTGTAAAAGCCTTGATTTTATAAGAAGCAGGAAGGGATCTGAGAACTTTTCCAACAATCTCTTCTTCACTTAGGATTTCACCTACATTTCTAATTCCACAAACTAGCTCATTCACTATTGGCATAAAAGAGGTAATATTTTCATCATCTCTCATCTTCAATTTTTCAAATTTCCCTTTTAGACTTTGTAACCTTGCACATTTAACATACTGGTCTCCTTCATGCAAAAGTTCCAGTTTATTTCAAATCTCAAAGGCAGTTGGTAGATCAATAACATTTGAGAGTTCTAAGTTAGATAATGCACTTAAAAGAGCCTCTTGGGTCCACAGATTGTTTTTAGCATCTGTGATTTCATTTAGGGTTGTCGGACCACCCTGTGGAGGTATATAAGCTTTTGTAACCATGGACTAGTATGCAAATCCCATACACTGCAAGTGACATTTCATGCGACCTTTCCAAAGAGCAAAGTTAGTTCCATCAAACTTCAGACTATCCTTCTTGTAGGATGACATCCTGGATCTCCTCAAGCGGTTAAGCTCCTTTCAGAGGAACTTGGCTCTGATACCAATTGTTAGATTTAGGGCACACAACTGAGAGGGGGGGTGAATCAGTTGTACAAAACTTTCTCCTTGATTAAACACTTAACTCCAAATTGTTAATTAGTAGCATAATAGAAGATCAATCATGAAAGCATAGTGCAACAAATCAAGAATAGAAACACATCAACACATGAGACACCAAGATTTTTGACGTGGAAAACCTAGTTAAGGGAAAAACCACGAGGTGATTAACCCAAGAATGTATTCTCTATTAGAAGAATAGAAAGAACAAAATGGCACCTGCCAATTAGGGATCACTGCCTGAGCACACTGCTCACAAGAGGCTCACTGCCTACAAGAGACACACTATTTACAAAAGAATAAGTATAACATAGTTGAACTGGTAAATAGCATCTTCACCATGCTTGAGTCAGTTGCATTTAAGCTCAAACCTTCTGCTCTGCCTTTTGCTCTTCTCTTCGCTACCACACACTCATCTCCACAAGTTCCACATTGAAATGACTTTGCAATCCCTTATTTATACATGACATCAACTTAGAAACAAACATCTAAGTCGGCAAGCATCTACACAGACACCCGCAAGATGTATAATTCATACGGTCGGCCAGTCACAGAAAGAACACAATCAGCCGGAAGTTATTCTTCATTTCTGGGACTCCAATTCTAATGCGGACCATACACATGAGCTGAGCATGATCCAAGGACCTCCACAAACTTGCCTAAGACACCAAGAACATCCACACTTCCTCTACTTATTGAAATCCTTCTCTCCTTCATCTGGAACCTCAAGAACATAGTCTGGCATTACTGTCACAAAGGAATAGATACTTGTGGATCTTCAAACCATGAACCAAACAAGTTGACACACCACACAAACTTTCCCAACACTTCCTCAAATCCGCAGAATGGGATAATGCATTACCGGACCTCACTGGACCTATCTGTGTCTCTCTGCCACCTTTGGACACCTAGCGGAGTCGGTTCTACTTGAGTGACCATAACTTCTTTAGATCTTCATGTGGACCTCTGAAAACTTGACTGGAGCATCTCAAGACTTATATCTACAAACCCTTTAAATCGCATCCTCTAATCCTCAACCTATCTTGGACTTTTACCTTGTTGTCATCATTGTTCTTCACTGTTCATGATTGAGACTAATTTTCTTAATATCCTTAGCACACAGCTCATCCAATCCTTCTCATTAATGCAACATGAGTATGTTGACATCAACGACAACACTGGTTAAACCCATACTTGCAACAATAAGTTGTTGCCTATCTGCATCTCTGGATACCTGCACTTGGATGATGACCACATCATAAACAACTTGATTACTATCATTACCAGCAATGGGTTCTTTGGTCTTTCTTGGTGACCATTGCAACATGATGACATCTAACTGAAACATCTTGGTCTACAATTCTTCATCAGCAGCTTACATATCAACACCAACTTTATCAGCAACACTAACACCCTTCTCTACTTGTTCATCTTGTTCATTAGACTCAAACAATTGAAAATGATATGGAGACTCATCTACAACTATTTTTATCGTGTCTTCTTCAATGCTTGATGTCAAAACAATCATAGATGTACTCACCATTTCATTGTTTACTTCTTCCTCTGTCTGAGATTTCTTTTGTTCTTCCTCTATTGCTATTGTCCTTGCTTGTCTTCTTCTTCTTTGGACAATTTTCTTGAGGTGCCATGTAACCTTCCTCTTCACTAATAAGTGCCAACTTTGCAACTGTTGGAACTCCTAAACTATTCTTTCCATATATTTTTCCATCTCTTCCTTAGCTTGTGTTAGTTCTCTTATCTCTTTCTCAACCTCTATTTGCCTCATCTTTTCCTCTTTCCTCTTCTTCCCTTTTTCTTCTTGCTTCTTCTTTTGTGAACCCTCAGCCTACAAGTACCTTCTAAACAAATCCATCTTCTCTTCAAGCAAGTCAGTTTAACCTTGCTTCCTTTTGTCTTTGCCTCACCTAGGTCTCTCCTTTTTTCTCTACCTAGTCTTTTGGAAAACAAGTTCTCTCTTCAACCTGCACAAACAAAAACCCATAAACACTAAACTGTCTTTTGCCTAGACCTTCTGAGCTTTGATACCAAATGATATAGAGAGGAAACTCTCAGATTCAAATCTGATCACAAACACACATAAAACACTATATAAGAGGGTAGCAAAGTAATTTGAAACACATAAAATGGAAGAGATATCTACAATTTGTATTATATTGAAAATCTGAAAAATGAGATACATAAACATTGAGCTCATATGATCTCATACAACATGGGCTTCAAACATACAAAAATCTACAACTCAACATTCCAGCTTCATTCTAGTAGCATCTAGTTATGTAAACACATCTTCATCCAAAAGCCCTCTCTCCCAAATGAGTAATCCTCAATATGTAGAAATTGGGTGAGAAGAAAACCATTATTGGTTTCTCAAAACAACCTCCATAAATCCACAAGAAAAACCCGTCACTTCCAACCTATCATCGTTCCCTCAATTTTTGGGATTTTCTAAACTGGTTTCTGGGTTTTTTGCATCTTCTTTCCAACTTTCTTGAACATTTTGAATTTTTTAATTCTGGTAATAAATGAGAATGTTATGCCCATTTTACCAAGACTGGGTTTCATAATAACGACCCAGACATGCAACAACATACAAAGCTTTTGGCCCCACCTCTTGGAAATCAATTCCAAGATTATTGGAAGCCCCACTTATGACAAAATCAGTTAAATCCCACCAAAATTACATTTACAATTGCACCCAATGGAAATTACATTTGTTGCAAATTAAAAATATTATTTCCCAAAGCCCACAAATCTTATTGAAAACAAACCAAATTAAAATAACAATATTTTTGGCGATGCAAGATTGCCATTGACCGTGGATGCTCCTATATCAAACTCCTAGAGAAAAGAGAATTCAAGTCCCATTGAATGCTAGTTGCTCCTTCTTCTTGCTCTTCCAATTCTTCTGCAATTTATCCTTCATCTTTGTAACTAGCCTGACAAGGGTTCATTGTACCTCATCATTTAATCATATTTCAAATGTCAAAATCCAGGGTTACGTCCTCGGTTATCTGCAATTAGGGATTCTACAGTTACTAGTTTTCTCTAGTTAATTATAATGGCTTTTACTAATTTAAAGAGATTGATCTATCTGCTTACTAAATGAATTCAAAGAATGCTGAAAATAGAATCGAACAGTAAATTACTCAAAGAAAATCTATAAACTGCAACATGCATCTATCTATCAAAATTAGTAAGTATTCTATAAAGCAAAATTTGAAATAACAAAATAGTGGTACTAGCCTTCTACCTTGGTGGTGAGAGTGGGCCCTTTCTTCACACCCTTAGGGTTGAAGGCTATAGTAAGTAATCAACACAAAAGAATAAGATCACAACTAAATTCGGTCCAATTCCATTCGCTTTGCATTCAGAGAAATATTGATATCCCAATTGAGATTACAAAAAATTAGAATAATAAAAAGTTTCTTTTTTATGCTAGTTCTATAAGTATATATAAAATGAGTGATGACATATCACTTATCTTATCTACTAGTTCTTCTATGAGATGACATCCATCTCTTTATTATACTAGTTGTCTAACTATGAAAAATAACCATGTAGTAAAAAATAGATTGAGTGGAACAGAAGTCCACTCTGAATTCTAAGATTGAGTCTTAACACATTTGGGTAGTGAGGCCCTGAAAATATGGATATTAAATCAGTTTCATTAGTAATTCATGCAAAAACTTAAAAAGAGATAAAAACTCCTAGTAGTTAACTAAAGATGGCCCTTAATCACTTAGATGATGATTTGAGGAATATGAGGGGTATCACGATCACCATTAAAAGTGCCTGACCAATAGTTGTGCTAGAAATTTGCTCTATTCTAAAGAGGAGTTAGAGAAATGTATGTCTCTGTTTGCAGTTACGAAGATATGTCTATAGCTTTGGAGATATAATTACGACCTTCTTGCTCAGCTCCAGAGATGCTCTTCCTCTTCAAAACTTCTGATGTCATGGTATTCTAGTATTGTCTCCAGAGATCATTTAGGACTACCTCTGGAGATGCACAAAATTGCCATCCTGAACATCTACACCTATTGATTCAAAAAGAGAAGTTTTTCTGTATATTTCTATCAATTCCATGCACATTAGTCCTTTAATAAAAAATCATGATCTTAAGTAATTTATCTTCAATTAATCATTATTTAGAACAATCTTGCTAGCCTATTCAGGTGCATACATCAAGAAAGATGGGATCAAAAAGGAGAAAAAGAGAGGTAAAGAGATGTATTTTATAGGTTCTACTTGGCACTCATCATTCCCCCATACCTAAGGTTTAGCAGGGCCTCCTATTTCTCACAATCTAGATTTATTTTGGTGGAGTAGCCTATCAATCAAGTTGTAGTCTTGTGCATAGGTAGACCAAGTGGTGTGGTTGGTATTACCATTTCCCCTGTATTGATCAACCTACCTTAACCACTCTTTTTGTCATGGCAGTAATTGCCCTTTGTAGTTGCAGCATATGCTTAGAAGACTCATATTATCTACATCTCCTTTCCCAATAAAATAGGACCTTAGGAATATCAATGGGGATTGGACCCAGACATGGATCTGTTTGTACCTCCTATTCACTAGTTTCCCTTGGGCCAACCAACTCTTCAATATACTCCTCTTGATCATCTATTTTGTTGTTGGCCTAAGTCAATTGTTTATCTTGGCAATGTACTCTCTCAATTAATGCTGCAATTACTATGAGACCATTGTCTCTAGCACTTGGTAAGATCAGAGATACTTTGTACTACATCTATCTCCTTTTCCTTCATGATTTTAGTTGTCTCTGTCTTCTAGGCTTCCAGTTCTATTTCCTTCTCTTGAATTATTTGGTCTTTACACTGGAGCTCTGTTTGTAGTTTTTCAATTATTTGTTTTTGCTCCATCTCTATTTTCATTCTAACCTTCTTGAGGTCAATGATAATCTAATTTTTCCCCCAAAGTAATCTTTTTAGATTATCAATTTCTTCCAATAGTTGCTAATCTTTTGAAATCTCAATATCCTCTTGATCAAAGGGATGAGAGAAAGTTCATGTTTCTTCTTCTGTTTGCTACACATCAGGGTCTTTCATAGCCATCTGTCCTACACTATTAGCTACACCTAGCTCTATTTCATCTTTTTCTGTAGCCTCCCTATCCTGAGGTTCTTCTAGGGTTTCCTCTATTTGTGCTGGAACTAATGAAGGCCCAGCTTTCTCCTCAGAAGTTTTGAAACCTAGAAACACTTCAACTAGGAGAGAAATATCTTTCTCAGTTTGGGAGAGCTGCCTTTTTCTTTTGCTTCTCCGTAGCATAGGTGGGGTAGGTACCTCCAAAGCAGGTGTCTCATCCTCAGAATATGAAGAAATAGTAAAAGTTTGCATGTGTTCTTTCTCCAAAGCAGGAGATTGTTCTGAAGTTGGACTTGAACCCAGATGGGTAGATGGTTTTGGGGAAACTTCTCTTAGGCTTTTCTTTCTCACTAGAGGGATCTCATTAGAATTATAGGATGCTTCTTCAGCCCAATAGTGTATTCTAGAGTCATCTTCCTTTGGGGTTTTCTTTTCTTTGTGCCCTGACCTCTTCCGTATTAGTTCCTTAGGGAAAGATTCCTCAGCCAGAGTCATCTTCCTCCTTATTGAGCGAGTCATGTATGAAGTTTTCTCAAGAGCAAGTTCTTTAATTTCTTTGCCTTTCTTCTTTTTATCAGAAATAGGGTTTGCAGATGAAGTTGCCTCTAGTGAGAACTTATTTCCTTTTTGAATAGCTATGGAGGACATTGAAGGTTCTATCTCTTCTTCTTGCTGGGTAGAGGAACCCTCACCCTCTACTTGTGCCCTCTCTAGCTCTCTGCCTTGGGGATTTTGTTCAAGAAATGTTTGCCATAATTCTTCCCCATCAGATTGAGATAGAAAGTGTTGTTTCACTATTAGAAAAATGAGGCCATGATGTTTCATAGGACTCTTGTTTTGCTGATATTTTTTTGTAGTTGCCCTAATGGCAAAGTACAGGAAGTTGGGAATGTTTATGCTAAATTTAGGGTGTCCATTCCCATGCCTCAAAAAAATCAACATTTTCATTATTGGTCCTATCAGATGTGAAATATTTCATCAACCATATAGCTATAGATTGCCAAGGGTTTGGAAGTGAGGACCTAAGAATTCCTTTCACCTCATTTTTATTTAAATGCAATTGTATTGCAGTTTCACCTTCAACAAAGAAATTCCTAATCAAATCAGCATATAAGGTTTTCAGATGATAGAACCTCTCACCTTGTTTAGGAAACCCAAAAATATGACTGATAGTGGTAGCAGAGAGATTGATTTGGATTCCCCTGATAGTTGTTTGATTGTCCCTTAGGTTTCTTAGGAACTCATCAACAATATCTTCTTGAAACCCCTCAAATTTTTCTAAAAATTCCAACCATCTTGCATTCCTCAGAATGTCTGCTGTAGCTTCATCCTACAAAAGGCTGTAGCATTTTCTGGTTCTCATTTCTTCTTAACCCCCATACCTAAATTCTTTTCCTATTCTCTATGCTTACAATCCTTTCTCACTCCATAGGCTCTGGAGAACTATTTTAGCTGACTCTATTCTTCAGGGTATGTTACAGTTTAAATGAAGATTATTTTGTCAATTCGCTTAACGGTTTAGGTTGATGGAGAAAGAATTGAAAATCAATTAGAGTTTTTATGTGATCATAAATGAAGCAGAGTGATGGGACACTCTTTAGGCATGGTGATAGTACAACAAAGATGGTGGCATGCATGAATTTGGAAGGAAAATGATGGCAAGATGATGTGTCATAATGACGGCACCCAAAAATAGAAAGACAAGACAATTGATATTTAATGCTTAATTAAGATAAAATTAATTGAACCATTTTTAATGATGAGGCACGATGTACTTGGCTGAGATGCTATGACATTGATGAGACTGGATGTGATGTGGCACCTAAACAACTTTTTTTGGCTTGAGATGACATCAATCACTTTCATTGTCACGCAACCTATAATCATTCCCATTGAGTGGTTCAAGAATCCATGTATCTTGGGTGACGTCAGTGTAGTCTTTGCAAGTACCTGCAAATGAGAGTAATGATTTCTAGTGAGATGCGTGTTGATTTAATTTTATTTCTGCCATAAAGTAGAGGATGAGTCATGATGACCTCATTAATTGACATTTCTACTTTATTGCTTGGAGAGGTGGGTTCCCTCCCACTTATTATGGTTGTAAATAACTCTTTATTGGTGGAGCGCTGGAGATGCTCCTAGTTTGTGAAGCGCTGGAGGTGCTCCTAAACTATGAAGTACTAGAGGTGTGTTTGAGTAACTCCTGACACCTGATCACCTCCGTAGCTTGATTATTCTCAACTGGCATGAAGAAGGGAACCACCATTTGTTGGTTTTCAATTCCCTTGGTCGAGAAAGACAATAATTTACTAGTTTTCTATCTTCCTCTTTTTTTTTCAAAAGGCCACCATTTGGTGGTTTTCAACCTTCTTCTTCTTTTTTTTTCAGAAGGCCGCCATTTGCTAGTTTTCAACCTTCTCTTTTTATCACAACTAATCCAAAACTGTGACAGAGGAGGTATCCCCTGTATCAAAGCACAAATTGTTGAGGAACTCTTCTTTAGTGGATAGCCTTTTATAGAGTCTGATTCGGTGGCCATTCACTAAGAATGTGTCTGTATTTCCATCAATAGGTTCCAATAGTACTGTTCCATTTTCAAAAACTTCCTTTAATTAATAAGGACCCATCCAATGAGTTTGTAATTTCCCTTTGAACTCCTTGAATTTAGAATCATAAAGAAGAACCCAATCACCTTGTTGAAATGTCCTCCTCTTGATGTGTTAGTCATGCCACTGCTTCCTTTGATACTAAACTAGTTATGTTTGCTAAATGGCCTCTATTTGGATTTCATCCAACTCATTGAGCTAAAGAATTATGTTCTGTTGGGCTATGGACAATGGTAGATCAATATCCAATGCAGTTTAAGTGTCTGGATTTCAAATTCTATAGACAGAATAGGGTTTTTCCCACAAACTAATTCATATGGTGAGAACTTTGTTGTGGATTTTCAAGTGGTATTGTAAGGCCAAACTGCTTCAGGTAATCTATTAGCCCAATCTTTTCTATTCATTGCTATTGTTCTTGTCAAAATATTTTCAAGTTCCCTATTGGTTACCTCTACTTGCCCATTGGCTTGAGGATGGTAAGGTGAAGATTTTATGTGCTTGACCTGATATAAATCTGTGAATGCTCTAATTACCTGTGAAGTAAACTGAGGTCCTTTATCTAAAACTATGGATCTTGGGGCTTCAAACCTCAAGAAAATCTTATTATAAAGGAAATCAACAACTTTTTCTTCTCATGCAAATTGCAATGCTTGAACCTCAGCTGATTTAGTAACATAGTCTGTGCATACTAGAATATACTCCTTGCCTGATGATGGTGGAGAAATTTGTCCCACAAATTCTAAACCCCATTGCTCAAATGGTTCCATCATGACTTGAGGATGCAGTAACATCTCCTGGGTGAAGGTTGGCTGTCCCATCCTTTGGCACTTGTCACACTGCTGCACATACTTCTTAGTATCCTTACTAAGAGAGGGCCAGTAGTAACCAACTCCCAGGATCTTGTGGATAGTTCTATGGGAAGAGTAATTCCCACTAGATGGTTCATCATGACATGCTCTCAATCCATAAAAAATTTCATCAGTTTTCAAACACCTACGTAAAATAAAATCATGACCACATTTAAACAACAATCCATTTAACCATTTGTAAGATAATCTTTCCTTTAACTAAATGTTTTTTTTTGTTTTGAGGTAAAATTGGATGGATACAAGCATGTAGCTAAAAGATTAGCTATGTCAGTGAACCAAGGTATAGTAGAGGAGATAGCAAAAAGATGTTCATCTAGGAACCTATCCTCCACTGGTTGGTTTTCTCCTCATGTATGCAATCTTGATAGAAAATCAACAACCAAATTAAACTTGCCTGGATTATCAACTATGGTAATATCAAATTTCTACAATAGCAATAACCACCTAATGATCCTTGTGCCTACTACTGGCTTATTCATTAGGTACTTGATGGTTGCATGATTAGTGTGCACAAACATTTTATATCCAGTGATATAATGCCTGAATTTGTTTATAGCATAGATGACTGCCAAGAATTCTTTTTCAATTGTGGTGTAATTTCTTTCTGTAGATGTAAGGTTTTTACTAATGTAATAAATGGCATGCATACTCTCCCCTTCCTCCTTTTGTCCTAAAACTACCCCAATGGACTCATTCGAAGCATCAGTTTGTATGTGAAATGGTAAAGTCCAATTAGGCCCTCTCAACACTAGTGTGACAGTAATCTTCTCTTTCAAGGTTTCAAATGCTGATTGACAGTCTTTTGTCCATAGAAATTATGTGTCTTTGTTAAGCAGGGTAAATAGGGGAGTAGCTATTCTGCTGAAATTTTCTATGAATCTCCTATAGTAGCTTGCATGACCTAGAAAACTTCTAACATCTGTCTAATTTTTGGGTGAAGGCAATTGTGTGATCACTTCTATTTTGTTTTGATCAACTTTGATCCCATTTGCTGAAATGTGGTGTCCCAATACAATTCCTTCCTCTACCATCATGAAGCACTTTTCATGGCTAAGGGATAATTGATTTTTCTCACAACATTTTAGTACTTTCTCAAGGTTTGTGAGAGCTTCTTCAAAATTATTCCCATACATAGTAAAGTCATCCAGATAGACCTCCATGCATTCATTAGCTAGTTCAACGAAAATAGCTAAAACAAGTCTCTAAAATGTAGCTGGGGCATTACATAGTCCAAATGGAAGAAATTTGTAAGAAAAAGTTCCCCAAGAGAAGGTGAAAGTGGTTTTATCCTGGTCTTTAGGTGCTACTTGAATTTGGTTATACCCACTAAACCCATCTAGAAAAGAAAAATACTTTCTCCTAGCAAGGTTGTCTAGTACTTGGTCAATGAATGGTAAGGGAAAGTAGTCCTTTTTTGTAGCTTTGTTTAGCTCCCTATAGTTAATACACGCCCTCCATTTCCCATTCTTTTTAGGCACTTTGACTAGGGGTGAGACCCATTGACTATTTGAGATTGGGTATATAAACCTTGCTTGCAGTAATTTTTTAATTTCAATCTTAACAATGTCTTTTAAAGTAGGATTCAATCTTCTTTGGGGTTGTTTGATAGGTTTAATATCCTCAGTGTTTATATGATGGGTACACATCTCAGGAAGTATGCCCTTCATATCTTGGTATTCCCAAGTAAAAGCTGCTAAATGGGAAATCAGAAGTTGGATAAGTTTTTCTTCCTGATTTGTTGTTAACTAAGTATTGATATTAAGTGTTTTCCCTGGTAAAATCATGACCTATTATGTGATTTGATCCATAGATGTAGTTAATCCATATACTGGAGTCATGGTATTTTGAGGGGGCAATAATGTGGAAGCAACATATGGAATGTGGCTAAGTCTCTGTAAAAGGTCTCCCCACAAGGAATGATATTTGCTAGGGTACAATGAGAAGAAGTAAGAAGTTCTCTCCTAGAATCTTGGGCAAGCTCCATCACATCCTCATTGATTAGGATGTGGGTAATGTCTTCTGCTGTATCATAGTAGATTTCTTCTTCCAACTCTCCCAGATGTTACCTGATGGTTACTGTTGTCATATTTTGCCTAGCCCCAAAATATTTTTGTTTCCTTCCTTCTATTGAAGAAATCCGATCAGAGAAAGCCTAAATAGAAGGACATAAAGTTTAAATTCTTCAAAAAGACCATACTGTGCCTTACAAAAATCCCAAAATCTCACCTAAAAAATCTTTGCCAAAAACACAGAAAAACCCAGAAATCTTTTAGCTTCAAGTATTTTCCATTGCAGGGTTTCTCAGTTTAATGCTTAGTATTTGTGTATGCATTTTCAAATGCAAAGGGATATACATTCGCCATTGTATGTTTGTATATACAAAGGCAATATGTAGGGATGACACATACAAAGGTCATATGCAAAGGGGTACGTATGTGGTTCTGTTTGTATATGCAAAGAGCACATGCAAAGGAAGATACAAAGGGATTGTTAAAAGGCAGGATACAAAGGTGAATGTATATCAAG
Source organism: Cunninghamia lanceolata (assembly GCA_027924645.1). Lineage (NCBI taxonomy): Eukaryota > Viridiplantae > Streptophyta > Pinopsida > Cupressales > Cupressaceae > Cunninghamia > Cunninghamia lanceolata. The sequence goes on from BSBN01001048.1 coordinate 16,005,738, forward strand.
AAATTGTATCTCATATACAAGGTAGAAAATAAGTAGATATAAAGGTTGGGGCCCACCAATTGTATGTATACGCGATTGTATCTTTGCACATACAATTGCATATACAATGGCATATCCATTTCTGAGATACAATCCCAGACCCAACAAAATATGCAATTTGGTTGATAAAAGCATAAGTGATTGTATGCTTTCTTTGTATGTATATTCGCATTGTATATAAGAACATATACAAAGGCAATATATAAGGCAGACCTAACTAGGAAATGAAAAGCGGCAAACTCAACGGTGGGGTCTGCAGTTTGTATGTTGAAGCCGATATGCAAAGAAGGAAAGATACAAAGGCCGGACCTGCTCTAAAGTTCCAATATAGTTGATAATATCTTGAATTCTACATTGTATATATATGCTATTGTATCTCATATACAATCAATATAGAAAGGGTCGCATACAAAGGATTTTGGTGAGACTTAGTGCATCGGCGATTCAGTTTAAGGTCTTTTTGACAGCCGATAAAGCATGCAAATGTTTAGCAATGTTTCTCAGTTTCAGCGCAGCAGTAAATCAGGTGACACCACATGTTAGGGCCATTTCAAAGGCTAATTCAAAAGGTAAAGACCCGTGATTATATAAAGGCAAATGCAAGGTGATTTGAATATGTGAAAGGAAGAAAGTTGCATAATTGTGTAAAGTGAACCCAGCAGTCAAAGTGCAGTTGCAATTGTACATACAATTGCAAGATACAAGCATATACAAAGACAGATGCAAAGCGATATACATTTGTAGGATGTAGTTTACCATAGCTTTGACCGCCCATATCTCCCTCATTCTAACAAATTTCAACATGCTTCAAAAGGCAAAAGTGTTTATTTTTTCCTCCTCTTTCATCTGGTGGGCTTTTATCGAGGATATCTTCAATTTCAAAATTTGATGCAAGTTTGCAGGCTTGATCGACTGAACATTTCAATGACCAATTTGGCATATGCAAATGCAGATATTTGTTGCATTTATGGGTGCAGGCCGATGATTCAATAGCTCACTTTGAAGACCCAAAATATCTCCAACCTACCCTATTCCAGATATTTTATGCCATAACTTCTTGTAGGTGGACATCTCTTCAAACGCAGATATTTTTTCTGATAGAGCCCATGGGCAAAATGGATTGTAACTGACTAAGGTCAAAAATGTAAAATGATATATATACATGGGAAACAAATGTATTGTTGTTGGTTGTTCTTCTGGGCTATTTTTTAATGGCTACTTGGCCTCTATAATCAATATAAACTGGCATTTTGCCTCTCTTTTATTATTTTAGCACTATGTCTGTTCTTTGGATTACTATAGGCTATGTATTGTGCACAAAATGGTCCCTTTCATTCCTCCATTATTCTATCTTGACCTCTGTTAGAATCAATATGAGTCTGTATAAGTCTTTCTAGCTATGAGATTATTACTGTGTTGATTCAGTTGCAGCCAAACACATTTAAATCTAGTGTATCATCCCCTTTCATTTCAGTTTCCTTTTAACCCTTTTCCCCTGCAAGCATTAGCACTAGGTTTAGATATTTTCCTCTAAGCATTAGGCTCAGAGGTAGGAAGCTGGCCTTCTCTGGAGGTTTGATCTCATTTCACAAGGTCCCCCACTTCAAGATCATTCCCATTGTGTCTTAGAATGCTTGGACTCTCTCCAAGCAGGGTGCAATTCTAGGTGATAACAGTTACCATAGCTACTGAGACATTGTTGTCATTGTTCTCTAGTTCATCCACCCATACTCTTCCTGTATAATGTACTGATAGTTTAGCTGGAGGACATAGAGATATTTTCTTCAAATCTATCCCATTAGAAATGATCAAATGCCTAGTTCGACAATCAATAGATGTTGTTGCTGTAGCAGACCGTGGTCTTCCTAAAATCAGTGGATAAGCATTTCTTTGGTTTCTCAGTTCTAATATCAAGAAGTCTACTAGAAATTCCCATGATTCTATCACAACTGGTACATCAGTGATTACTCCTTTTGAAATAGCTACTGATTGTTCAGCAAGTTGGAGGATTGTAGTTGTGGATTGGATACCTGATAGAGCTAATTTGTCTATTGTATGAACCATCATCACATTAATTGTTGTTCCCAAATCAACCAAAACATTTGAAATTTCAACCCCTGAGATGAAAATAGTTATGACAGGAATTCTAGGGTCTCCTAGGGTCTCCATAGTTTGGGAGGAGCATTTCTCCCATTAATAGATCTACTACTTCCCCTTCCACCTATTTTATAGAAGGAAAGTTTTTCTTCCTGCCTTGTGTTTTGACACAATGTTGTTTAATGAATTGATTTAGTTCTGGTACATCTCTGATTGCTTGGAGGAGAGAAATTTCAATGTTCAATTGCCTGATTTCTTGTAAAAGTTCTAATTCTAGGTTGAGTTGGACTTGTTTTTGTAAGATCTTTTTCTGGAGGACATGTTGTTTGAGTTATTCTAGGTACAGTGCTAGTTTTTCCATCTCTGGAGCTTTTATCAGAATTGTGTCTAGGAATGTTGTCCAGAGTTGGTCTTCTAGGAGCAACTCTAAAGTTATCCAGGGATGATTCTTTTAGTACTTTTTTTGGTAGTAATCTCCTCTGGGAGTTGAGTGGATGAATTTTTAGGTTCCTCATCATTGGTTACTTCAACTATAGTTGGAGGAGATGGTCTTGGGAATGCTTTCCCAGAATGCAACTAGAGATTATTTAAATATATAGCATTAATACCAGCCATGTTTTCTTTCTCTGTCATGTAAACAGTTGCTACCTATTTATTTTGTGGGTTTGGTATAGGCTAAGTTGGTAAGGGTGGTTGGCTAACTAGCTCATTTTGTGATTTACTTTGTGTATTGAAGGGTCTAGTTAGTAAAGCTTGTTGTTGAGGTTGGGAACGTCTAGGTTGTCCCTTGTATTGTTGATTATATCCCTGTTGAGGACCCCATTGAGGTTGTATGTTTTGTGATCCAAACTGTGGTGGCCACTGTTGATTTCCCTAGTGCTGATTTTGCCAATTTTGGTTTTGCCAATGATGATTTGGCCAATGCTGCTATCCCCAAGGAGGATTATTTTGAGGCCCATGCCAAGTTGGATTCCATTGATTATTTTCCCAATTAGAAGGACTCCTGTAAGAAGGCAAGTTTGGATACTAATTATAAGGAAAATTCCCAGCCTATTTTTTTCCTACATAGTTCAATTCTTCTTCTATTATGACATTCTTCTTACTCAACCTTTTCAAGGCTGGGAGTTGACTACATTGACTGGTAGGATGTTCCCTGTCAAATATCTGACAAATCTCTGATTTGTCTAAAGCATATTCTCTCAAGAGATGCTTATTTCTACACCTAGGACAATAGATGGAGAGTGGTTCAGTTGTTCTATTTTGATTAGCTGTTCTAGTTTTTGCCTAAATCCCATCTAATGTGGTATTTAATTGGACCAAAATATCCGGTTTTAAATATGTGATCACTTCCATTAACTATCCTATTTCATTCTTCCCTTTGAAAGTTTTGGATAATCTCACTCCATCTTGGGTTGTAGTATAGTTCCTACAGAGTTCTTCTACAGTAGGTATATCCATTTTGTTGATATTTCCTTTTCCCATTAGATCTAGCACCTATTTTGATTCTTTATCCAATTCTTTTACAAATAGGATTCTAGCCAAAGAGTGATTTACTGGGTTGCCATACCTTCTCAAGGCAAAGTTAAACTTGTCCACATAGTCCTCTAAGGTCTCTTCCTCTCCTTGTCTAATTTTAAACAATTCCTCATTTTTATTATTGACTCTATAGTAATCTTGGTACTTTCCTAAAAACTCTATTTCCATCTAATCCCAAGAATGAATAGAGTTTTGGGGTAAACCCATAAACCATCTCATCGCAGAATCTTTCAGGGTTGAAGGGAACAGTTTGAGTTTTTGGTTATCTAATCCATAATCATAAGTTTGGCATACTACTTTGAATTCAAATAGAAACTGATCTGGATCCTTAGAAGAAAGACCTATAAAATTTGGCAAGTGTGTTGGTGAGATATTTTTCATAGGAGCATTGTCTCCAATAGCCAGAACAATGGGATATGAGAAGGTTCTTGGAGCCTAATTTTTCTCTTCTTCATGATTATCATTATTATCATGCATGTTTAGTACTGGTTCTTCTCCCTGAGGTTCTATCAAAGGATTTGCCTGAAACCTTTGTTGTAATTCTTGGATATAATCAGCGAGTGGAAGATTTGGAGGACCTAAGGGATTATTGATTTGAGGTGCATCTTCCAAGGGAAGTTCTAGGTTTCTTTCTTCAACAAGATCTTGTGCCACCCCACTACTTTCTCCTATAGCTTGTTGATGGGGTGTTTGTTTTATGTATCTTCCTTTTGAATCTCTAGCTCTAACCATACAGATCATACCTAAAAACTGTTTAGCTAAGTTTCCCTAATTAACACAATCATCCTTGGCAATGGTGCCAAAAATGACAATGGGTCATTATACCTCATCATTTAATCATATTTCAAATGTCAAAATCCAGGGCTGTGTCCTTCACTATCTACAAATAGGGATTCTACAGTTACCAGTTTTCTCTAGCTAATTCTCATGGCTTTTACTAATTTAAAGAGATTGATCTATCCGCTTACGAAATGAATTCAAAGAATGCTGAAAATAGAATTGAATCGTAAATTACTCAAAGCAAATCTATAAACTGCAACATGAATTATCTATCAAGATCAGTAAGTATTCTATAAAATAAAATTTAAAACAACAAAATAGTGGTGCTAGCCTTCTGCCTTGGTGGTGAGAGTGGGCCCTTGCTCCACACCCTTAGGGCTAAAGGCTACAATAAGGAATCAACACAAAAGAATAAGATCACAACTAAATTTGGTCCAATTCCATTCGCTTTGCATTCATAGAAATATTTATATCCTAATTGAGATTACAAAAAATTAGAATAATAAAAAGTCTCTTTTTTTGTTGCTTTTGTAAGTATATATAAAATGAGTGATGACATATCACTTATCTACCAGTTCTTCTATGAGATGACATCCATCTCTTTATTATACTATCTGTCTAACTATGAAAAATAACCATGCAATAAAAAATAGATTGAGTGGAACAGAAGTCTACTCTAAATTCTAAGATTGAGTCTTAATATATCTAGGCAGCGAAGCCCTGAAAATATGGATATTAAATTAGTTTCATTAGTAACTCATGCAAAAACTTAAAAAGAGATAAAAACTCCCAGCAGTTAACTAAAGATGGCCCTTAATCACTCAGGTGATGATTTGAGTGATATGAAGACTATCATGATCACCACTAAAAGTGCTTGACCGACAACTGTGCTAGAAATCTACTCTATTCTAAAGAGGTGTTGAAAATGTATGTCTCTATCTATAGTTCTGGAGATATGTTTGTAGCTCTGGAGATATAATTGCGGCCTTCTTGCTCAGCTCCGAAGATGCTCTTCCTCTTACTTCAAAACTTTTGATGTCATGGTATTCCGGTATTGTCTTCGGAGATCATTTAGGACTACCTGCAGAGATGCACAAAATTGCCATCCTGAACATCTACACCTGTTGATTCAAAAAGAGAAGTTTTTCTGTATATTTCCATCAATTCCATTCACATTAGTCCTTTAATCAGAAATCATGATCTTAAGTAATTTATCTTCAATTAATCATTATTTAGAACAATCTTGCTAGCCTATTCAGGTGTAGACATCAAGAAAGATGAGATCAGAAAGGAGAAAAAAAGAGCTAAAAAGATGTATTTTATGGGTGCTACTTGGCACTCACCATGTGCCTGAGTCCTTCTTCCTCTTCTTTTTCTTATATCATCTCCTATTCAGCATCCTCTTAGCTTTCAGGTTCCAAAATTTCATTTCTTATCCATATACCTCAGTAGCAAATAAATTTGCAACATCTTCATTAGCAACCTTATTATCAACAACAACTTGATTGCCAATTTACCATGGATGCTCTTGCATTAGAGAGGGAAATTGGGAAGTGATTTGAGCCTGACCCTCAAATTCTGCAACCTTCTATAATGATATTTAGAATCAACCAATTAGAAGAAAGAAGAAATCTATCTAACTTTTTTTAAATATTAAGAGGGCCCTCTCTTTTATTATTCCATGTGAACACCCCATTTTTTGGCTACACATCAACAAGGGAATTTTGTTGAACAAAATTTGTAAAATCAAATTAGGATTGAGTGACCCTAGCAATTCCCCCTTGCTTACCATTCCCATGCAATGTCAACTACCACCATGCAAGAATATTATTAATCCAAATCCTATTAAGCATGATCAAGATACCCTTAGAAATACCATCCTTACAAGCCAACCTATGTGGAAAGGTAAACAAAGATAATCCATAAGATCCATATAATCCATAACCATCAAAGGCCTCTCACCAATCGATGCATAGGAATAAAAGAGTATATCCATGAGCTAATCATTAAAGGAGATATTATAGAAAAAAAACATACATCCATCTTGTCAGAAAAGCAATTGAGGATATGTCAAGAGCTCATTCCAAAGCATGTTTAAACTTGCTTCTAACCAAATCAAGGTCAAAACACTCAAGCCAATTCCATCCATCCTATCACAAACTCCCAAGACCAAGAAGACCAAACTAATCCTACCCATCATGCCACAACCCCCCCTTCCCATGAGGAGATTGTTGTCCCCATTGAACACATAAACAAGAAACATAATCATAATGATGTTGATCACATCAAGCATGATGATAAGAGAGTCACAATTAATTGATGAGCACACAGTTATACTGAGAGGGGGGTGAATAGTATAAAACAAACTTTTACTTTTCAAAACTTAACAACCACAATATTATCAATCACACAAGAGCTAACAATTATTCAACATAGGAATAACACACAATTTATTTGGAAACTCTTAGGGGAGAAAACCATGGAAAATATTGCTTATATATATTTATCTTCTTCAGTAGGCACCAACCTACTTCTCTTACAATTCTTCTTTTGTGAGCACTAACGCACTAGAGACACCAATCCTTGCTTGTAGAATTTGTAGGCACCAACCCTCACAATTGAGCACCAATTCAATAAAAGACACCAATCTCTAAGCACCAACCTACGAATTCTTCAATGGATGGTATTGTTCTCCTTTAATCACAATCTAATTACTACTTCTAATTCTGTATGATGTAAGTCTTTTCTTTTAAAATTAGGTTCACACACATGTACTTTCCCTCCATTACAAATCTACTATAAATCATGCACACTTCTCTTCATAAATCTTATCCAATCTTTTGTCAATATCTTCCTTCAATTTTATCATTAAGTATATTAATATTTTTACATCCACACATACTTCCTTCTGGAATAAATCAAAATTACACTTCATAATTCTACCCCTTCTCTTCCTCTATATCTAATTTTATATTTAAAGGATATTCATTATATTTCGTACATCCTTTCAACACACATCTCCACTATCCTTTTATAGATTTTCAAGATTGACAACCCTTTTGAATTGATATGTCCTTTCACCAAAGAGGGCAACTTCTCACAAAATCACACCTCTTCTAAACCACAAATCTTTGTCAACTTAAGTCACTTATTAATAGCTCCCAAAGAAAGCAGATCTCATGAATTTCTAAATAAATTGTACTACCTTGCAATAAAAAATTGCTTCCTTCATATATTAATTACTTTTTGTATGTTAAATGGATGCCAAATAAAATCACACCATATGGTTCTAAATAGATTACACCATTTATTGCATCCTTCATTACTTTTAATTCACATCCTTCATGTATAAATTAAATAAGACATTTTGTCTTATATGGATGCTTCAAGGGGGGTCAACCTCCTTTGAATTTTAACTTTTAAACTTCTGTTTTAAGAATTATCACTTTCATTATAATAGTGACTTCACATTACCATAAGCACTACCATGGGAAGTCGACCTTTTCTTAAAACTATCCTAGTACCAAAGGGTAACCCTCAACCAGATTAGGACCTTTGATTGCATCCCAGTGCCTGGGCAATTAAAGAAAGATGATGGTAAGATCATGGTAGATGAGTATGAAGAGAAAACGATATATAATGATACTATCTTAGCACCTGACCTTATCCAACATGAAGATGCTTCATTGGATCAGTTTACAGGTAGGACCCTACAGTTAACCCAAGCTTGGGTGAATGAACAAATCAATGCATTGAAGAAGAGGGGAGTTGCCATTACAGTAGACAATAAGAAAAAGAGACAAGATATTCCTAATGAGGAATATGATGACTTCCTGATAGAAAAGAGGAAATCTAAGGGAGAAAGGTTGCCACCTCAGCAACAGCAAAGCAAGAAACCCGCTAAAGGCAAGAAAACTGATAATGAGCTTAAAGGGGTAATAGTTAAGAGAGTAGTGGTAGCAGCTGAAGGTGCATCTGCATCTAAACAGGCATCAGCCTCATCAACACTACCTCCTAAGGATAAACAAAAGGCTAAAAAGATCGAGAGGCCAGCTGTGGGAGTCACTGAGACATATGAGGAGGGTCAAGCCTCACATAAGCAAATGGAAGAAGAGGTTCCTCTTGATAAAGAACCTGAAGAGGAGGATCCTACGCCCCTCATTATAAAGAGAAAAGCACCTTAGGTGATGGCCTCCACACCTAAGAAACCAAGAACATCTATGAGAGGTGAGATAAGACATGATCCTATAATGTTGAGGGGAATAGGTAGTGAAGTGTTCCAAAAAGAATTGCAGCATGATGTACCACTTCCTACCATTGTTCAGTTCAAGACTGAACAAGCTGAAGAACAAAGGAAAGAAACTAGTGGCGCCAGTCAAGGAGGTCATTTCTCATTGGATGAGACTATTGACCTATCAAATGATGAAGTGGTAGATAATGTTGCCTCCCAACAAATGGAGACTCTTGCTGCTAGCACCCGCATAACACCACAAGGAATGCCATCAGTACATGCAATAGTGTTAGAGGAGCTAAAGCAAGCAGAACAAGAAAAAGAAAAGTGCCCAGAAAGGGTAGACCAAGAAATGGGGATTGATACATTGGTTGATCAGGTGACCAGCCCAGCAGTTATTGATCTAGCATACAGGAAGGATGCAAGTCTTGAATATCAAGAAGGTACACTTGATAAAGAGGAAAATATTGAGAAAGTCATGATGACAGAAGTGGAAAGCCACACTTTAGATATGGGTCAGCAATAGCAATATACATCTGCTGAACCCAAAATAGTGGAAGTACAGGAAAAGGGAAGAGAAGAAAAGGATGCATTAGTTGACCCTACCCTAAAGATTCAAAAGGTAACTACTACAAGTGTGGAGCATATTGCAGCTCCAGATTAGGTGGAGGCACCTAAGACAGTCACAATAACATCCACTGATACAAATATGCTTTAGGATGAGGAAATATCCAAAGTGGATGAGATACAAAAGGAGGTAGTGCATGATCATCATGTGGATGCATCGCAAGATTCTCCACCTCAAAAGGAGACTCCTCCAGAAAAAGAAATTCCTCAATAGGAGGAAATACCCCAAGATCACCCTCATGAAGAGCATCATGAGGAAGAAATAAGAAAATCACCATCTCCATTAAGAACTGATGCAATTACTGGAGATCAAGGTGATCATGATGATGATGATGGAAAACAAGGAGAAGGAGACAAAATTCCTCAATGGCTGGAGAAAGAGATAAACACAGAGTTAGGATTAGAGATACAGGAGTTTGATGTTTCAACTCTATTTTCAAAAACTCTAATGAAGCCAAAGAGGAAGGCCAGGTTAACCTTAGCCATAAAAAGAGATCTTGCTATGGGCAGATGGACCTTCCAGGTAGCCCTTTCCACGGTAGACAAAGAGAAAGGCAAGATCACTCTGGAGGAATTCCAACTTAGTACAGTTGATTTGGGATTTTCCAATGAGGATCAGGAAGGCCAAGAAGGAAAAGATATAATTGATTCATTGACCTAAAGGGTGAAGAGGGAAAAAGGGAAAAATAAGCAGCATAAAGAGCACATTGCTCAGCTACATACCTATATAAAAGGGTTAATTAACCTTGATAGTGTTTCAAGTGATCATGCAATCCCATTGACTGCTATTTCTCAGGATGAGGTGAATAAATTGGATCTCATGAAGCATGAATCATCAATAATGAGAAAATGGATGTCATCTACATTTGATGGGGTAGAGGAAGTGGTGAAGCCCTCTTTGAAGAGGTGGAATTTTTTAGGCATCTCCAGGATGAAGGTTGACAAACTATAGATGGAGATAGGAAGAATGTTCTTTTAGTTAGAGAAAGCATTGAGTGCTTTAGATGAAATAAAGAGGATTAATCCTCAGGTTCTCATAAATAACCAAGTGTTAAATAATAATACTTCCATTTTGATTGATATATGGTACAAAGACATCCAATTTAAATGTGATGTGCTCAAAACATGCAACAACAAATTAAGAGACATCAATATGAAGTTGCATGACATGATTGTAGGAGTTAAGGACAACACTGAGAGGGGGGGTGAATCAGTGTTGTGTAAATTCTTTAATCTTTTTCAAAATTTAACTTTCTGAGCACAAGGAATGAATGATATCTTTGATTTGTCAAATACATATGCACATGACTATGAATGCAGAAAGAGAATAAAACTTCATAAGTAAATTAAACACACACAAGGAAGATCAATATGAATCATAACATAAGATATGCACGAGTGGAAAACCCATCAGGGTAGAAAAACCACTCCAGAATTGCCTCACTGGCTTAACTGAAAAACATGCCTCACTGGCAATACAAATTGTCTCACTAACAAATATTAAGGTCACACTGACCTATAAGCCTCACTAGCTAATACAATGCCTCACTGGCAAACCAAATCACCAATAGAAGTTATAAACCAAATCAGAGGGATACTCTGTTTCCATTCAATACAAATATATGTTTGTCAAATACCCATTCTATTCAATCTGACATCTCAATAATCCTTTATTCTGATCCAATCAACACTGCATTCTAACAACACTGCATATCAAATGTGTATTCTAATCCAACACTTCACAACACTGTATGTTCCATCTCTATCCTTCTTAATTCATCCATCAATGCACCTGAAAAACTATTATATGTAAATTGGATGTCTTTTCACCTTTCACATTATGCACAGTCATTTGCTCTCACTGAAGATCATTTTGTCCTTTCATCTTCTCTTTTTAATGTCTTCAAAAATAATGCATCTCATCTTATCATCTGCAAAAATAAAAGAACATAATATCTAATCCTCAAAACCTTTCACATTCTCCAAATTCACGAAACCAAAATCCCATTAATATTTCCTCTTAGAGATGAAAAAATTTCTTTTCATATTTGAGACCTTTCAATTCAATTCTCTTCAATTTCCTGATCATTTGCCATTTTTAAGATTTCTCACAAAAATTATTTTCTTCACCTACAAAATAATATCAAAATGAGCCTTCAATCAATCTGCAAAATAAGAGTAAGAAATCATATTTATTTTTGCACCAATCTGCCCTGGAAATATTATCTTTCTCTTGATATTCCTGCAAGAAAATTTAATCATCAAACTTCAAAAATATCTTCAAAAGACAATCTCCTGCAAAATAACAAATCTTTTCAACTTCTTCCTTAAAAATAACCTGCAACAAATCCTGAACCAAACGAATTATATCTCTGCAAAAAGAATCAATTTCTTTTCAATTTTCATTTTGAATATCCCTCCAATCTTTCATTTCCTTCTCAAAAATTTCGTTCATCTTCTCTGCAAACATGATCCTTCATATTCTTTTCAATGATATTCTTCATATCCCAAAAAAAATCTCCTCAAAATTTTTGATGTTTATCTCTTTTGTGACTTCCAATATACAAAAAATATCTTCATAAAGATTTTTCCTTTTTTAAAAAAATAATAAAAATCTCCTTAAAAAACATTCCTTACATTTGTCACATAAGTGACCGACCAGAAAGGAAATTACTAAGTTTTTAAAAAGGAAATTATTTATATATGATTCGGGCTTAAAAAATATTCTAAATTCTTCACACATTTTTAAGAAAGAAAAAAAGCTTTTTCTTTAAAGCATCGGCCTCACACTAAACCATGCCCTTTTAGATTTTTGGTGGTGAAATTTTAAATTCAAACACATTTGAAATCCTGCCCACTTCATAGCCTTTTATAAGCTTTTGCCTGCGCATGTGGATGACTTGTTCTATCGGTGGAAAGGGGGAAAGGGGCCGGTTGCCTTGTGGTATTAAACCCTCCACCAGGTGATGTTTAGTGAAATGACCTTCTGTCACAGGTCAGTCTGAAATTATAACATAAAGTATGACTATTATTGCAAGGGCAGAGAATAGGACTTTATAAACTCCTTTATAAACCTTGAGTTTATAAATAATATCTCCAATAAAAATTAATTCCAATCTTGTTAAGAACTACAACAAGAACTAAACAACCTTGTTCCTCTGCATGAACAACACTGATAATGAATCTTCTTATAACCATCATGGACCCAAAGAAGCATAGTGAACACAATTATTTGATTAGGACATGAACACCAAAAAAGACCAAATGAAATCATTAATATGAACATTGCAAACCTTTGAATACCAACAACTGATATCATCAACCTTGTCAAGAACCTAATGAATAATGAAGACCATGCCTACCAAGAATATGTCATGTTCACTGATAAATCATGAATTGTGAAGAACATATCTCTCCAACTGATTGTATGAACTAAGTAAACCATGAATGAAGATCACACAAGATGATGTCTCATGCTCCTGCTCCTATCAACAACAATCAAGATAATTTACTCCTGATGATGCAAGATCAAACCTGTGAAGTATAAAACCATTCTCTGCATCTGCAAGACACATCAGATTTCAAACAACCAATACATTGTCCTGAATTATGACATGAGGACCAAACACCTTTTTGTCATCAATGACAACCTGTCACCATCAATGATGTCATACGAGGGAAAAGTCTTGGAGACCTTGGAAGGAAAAGTAGAGGGAAAGATTGAAAATCAGGATGAAGAGTTTGCTATTAAAGCTTTGCATAATAATTTCTAGCTAGTAGCTGATGACCCTCTAAACCGCCTGATGGAAGAAGCCATGGATAAGATCATGAGGATCAAGGTCAGAGTGGAAAATTACAATGAGACATCTAGCAGCAGGAGGAATAAATTAGAGACTCTCTGAGGCAAATACTAGATACACTGGCATGCCATCACCAAAGCAAGAACTCAAGATGGTGGGGAGGTAGAGAACATAGTGTAGTCATATGAGAATATCCAGACATCCATGCAGGTCCATATACAAGGAGATAGTCATCAGGATGATGAAGATATGGGAAGCGATAATCCTGATGCTCCTGATGATGAGGATGAGGAACCTGAAGAATAAAGAGTAGATGAAGATGTGATACCAAGAAGATCATAAACATTTGATACTTAAGAAAATAAGCAATTCAGATGGTTGCCAATTGGCAACCTGTGCCATGAGATAATGTTGACAAAGTCAAAGATGAATTTCCACTGTAGATCTTAATAGACAAATCTTGATTGTAGATCATGTACAACCACTCCCTCACCTTGTTCTATAAAAGGTGTAGGGATGCCTCATTTTGAACATTCAAAACTTAATTGAAATTGTTTGCTGAAGTATCAGGGCTCATTTCAAAGTTGCTGTATATGTACATGTCTTTTGCATACTTAATGAAAGAGAAGAGCAATTTGATTACAAATCTTCGTAAATTCTGAGTAATCTATGTCTAAATTCATGATATATGCTTTGATTTGCTGCATCCCTTGGAGTGCTCATCAGTTTGCATGTATTGTCTTCATTCACCATCCTCTGAAGTTAGCATCAACTGTATCTAGCTGTGGAACATCTTGGTGAACATATGTTTTGATTTCTTCTCTTAATGACAATATCAAGTGTGTATGTGGCTCAATAGCTGAAGATTCATCATAAGTTGAAGTTGTATTTTATATTTCTTTTAATTTTAGAACAATTCATCATCATAATTGCAAATAATTGACAATCTGAAGCAAAAATACATGAAATATGCAGATATCTCATAGAAAATTGTAAATCCATAGCATATTTGGAGATAAAGCATGTGTAGATGATAAATATCATGCAAAGATTTAAGCATAGACACATCATTTAAAGAAATTATTGCGTAGAGTAACTTTCTGTGTAGCATCTTTATAGAGACTGAATCCTGATGATCATCAAACGTAAGGCTTCAAAATGGAAACATCAACACACATCAACCATTGAGTAACATCAGTTGATTAAGACCTAATCCACGGAGACTTGGGATCATGAATTCTTTGAATTCATCGTATCTTTCAAGATGAGTAAAGGTTGTTGTGTAACTTTTATTCTATGTTTGTTTATGACTAACATCATGATCAACATAAATTGGCACTAGAAGGAGGGCCAATGGCAAAAGACACCATTACTTTAGTCATCATCCATTTTGAGTAAAGGCTTCTCGCTCCTAATGCAACATAATATGGTGCAAGAAGGAGGGCCATCTGAAGCTAGATCATCATCAGTCAGTAGTTTAGGTTTGATGATGCAGAAAGTAAGGTAACACTGAAAAACCTCTGAATTTCAAGAATTGCTCAAAGATTTACTGTAGTAAGCTTGTACATGCTCATGCTATGTAAAGTTTTCAAGATTAACATAAATATTGCAAGCTTTATGGTAAATCATCATGAATTTGCAAAGATCAGCCAATTTTAGGTAAATTTATCAAAGATTTGAGGTAGTATGCCTAAGAAACTTGATATCCTATTGGAAAAGTCACCATACCTCAATATCACCTCATATTTGCATTGTTCATGCAAATATTCCATAAATATCTGGTCAGTCTTGCTTTTTGACCATAAATATAACCTTTGCTAGTAAGTTCCAATCAATATTTACAATCAGCCAGCCAATTTTCCTCAAATTTGAGAAATCTTGGCTCACAAGATAAATACAAGGTCACGATCCACTAGACATTTTGAAGAACTACCTGTCAGAGGATTTAGACCTCAAACAATTGATATCCATCACACTCCTGGTTCTAGTTCATTAGGAGCATCACCAGAACGTCCTCCTGTGACCCCTATTGGTTTGCAAATACCTATAGGATCACCTGTACAACCTTTGGTCCAACCTTAGCCAGTTATACCTCAAGCTCAACTTCCTCTGGTTGCAATGTCATTCTTCATTGTAGAATTACCTCTAACTTTCAACGTGTATCATGAGTTACCAAAGAATCCAGATAAAATTTGTCCAAAGTATCATCCTTATCAAGACGTGGATGATCATATTAGAACTTTTAAAGAAGCCTTCTGTAGGTCTAGAATAGAACATCAGGATGTTGTATGTAGATTATTTCCTTTTTCCTTAGGGGAGGAGGCTTATAATTGGTATATTAGTCTTGGTCAGGGTTCTGTTGGTTCCTGGGCAGTCCTAGAGAAAGCCTTTACTGATAGGTTCAAGGTACCTATTGATCCTTCAATGAATTATCACTTATTTGCCACAATTAAATGGTTTGATGGAGAACCTATTGCAAACTTCAATGCTAGGTTCTAGAAAATGTTATCCAAGTTAGTTACTCCTTATGTTGTAACTGATGCAGCCACCAAGAGCATTTACTATTTAGCTCTGGATCCTTTAACTTCTATGTTCATCAGGAGAGCACATCCTAAAATTACAACTTTGACATGAGATTTCCAAGAAGCTATGAAAGTTAATCAATAGTTAGTTCCTACCCCTACTCCAAACATAGCATTTCCTACACTTCTTAGTTATCCAAGATAGTTTGTCCAACCACAACACAATGGAGCCATAATGCCTCCAACTATAATGCCAGCACCACTGCAGATACCTCCATTGAGTATAATGCCACCTCCAAATGGAAATGGCCAGATGCTGCAATATCCTGGACAAATACAGACACCTCAAGTTGTTGACTAGAACCAAAACAATAATGGATCCTCATTCTTCAAGCCTTAAATAGAAAATGTAGTGGCTAAGGCTCAAGAAGAGAAAGAAGAAATCAAAGAAATATCAACTCAGCTAAGGAAGCTCACAACTGAAATTACTCACTTGAGAAGTCAAAATTTCTACTCTCAACCTAACCAGAATAGAGGCTATGCAAATGATAGACCAAATTATCCTGATAGGGGGTATAACAACAATTATAACAACAATAATGGCAATAATAATCCTCAAAGATATCCTAGAGTGTGGAACAGTAGGCCAAACAATGGTTCATTGCCATCACCCCTAGACAATCAGCCTCCTAGTGAATCCAAATAGACTACTAGAGTCAATCTTGTAGAAGCAACCCTCACTAACTGGTGTAGAATCCACAACACTAATGCACATGCAGAGTTAGACTGCCCTCAATTTAGAAGTACTGCTAGCATTTTTCAGACTGAAGTGTCTAATACTCCAAGAAATCAACCTCAAGTAGAAGGAAATGAGCTTGTTCCTTATGGATATGACATTGGCTTGTGAGGAATTAGCCATGGCTTTTGAGTCAAATTATGTTTTCCCTTTTGAAGATGAAAATGAGCCTTCAAATGAACATGAAGAGGTACATGCCTACCAACAGTAATATCTAGGTAAGCATAACTACAACCTGAGAAATAATGCCAACAGACCTGCTGGTCCATTGACATCTTCTTTACCTTCAAATAACTTCAATACACCTCCTGATTCCAAAGCGAGCAATAACCCTGGATTCCCCAAGGTGAATGATTAATATCTATCACCACCAAACACAGTATCAAAGGATGTAAGTCTGCCTCATGAATCTGACAAGCTACTCACATATCTGGCTGATGAAATGAAGAAAATCAAAATCAGTTTATCCTTGTCAGAGTTGCTCAAAACTCCTGCCATCAAGAAGGCATTTATGAAATCACTGGATGATCTTGCTCCTAGAGAGGATAATCATTCCCTAGGTTAATCTAGTAATAAAGATCATGCTGTTAGAGACAGTAATGTTAAACATAAGGTACCAGCTACTATTCAAGCTGTAGAGACCTCCCACATGACCTTGTATAGAGACAAAATTGAATCACCTTCGTTTCTCCTCACCATAAGAATGTTTAGTAAAAACCTGCACAACTATTTAGTAGATTTAGGAGCATCTACAAATGTAATGCCCTTGTCTATATGCAATGCTTTAGGATTGCATCCTGCTAAATCTTTGAAGAAAGTCACTCAACTGGACAAAACAGAAGTAAGTGTAGTAGGAGAGTTAACTCATCCACATGCAGCTTGCATCAAATCATAGGATCCAATATTATATTGACATTTAGGTAGTTGACATACCTGATACATATGGGATGCTGCTCAGCAGAGACTGGTCCAAAACTTTGAATGGATACATGTCTACAGATTTCAGTCACATGTGGTTACCTTGGAAGGGGATACCAAATTAGATGCAAAGAGATGGGGAACCTAGAATGGAGCACATGATCACTGAATACAACAAAACTAATGAGATCATGTACATAGATGTGGAACCTGGAGTTTATTCCATAAGACTTTAGACTGTTAGGATAGAAGAGATCCTGATGTATGATGTTCATCATCATCATGATGATGATCCTTCAGGTGATGAAGTAATTGTAGAATCTAATAGTAACCCTGAGAATGAAAACAAGATGGATCACTTCAGGAATTTTGAAAGGCACTTATCCAAGTAGATAAAGCAATGTAGATTATTGAATATACCTACTAATGATGTTTTAATTGATGGTTGGTGTAGATTACATAATGAGTCACATTCAAAGAAGACTTGTGAAGCATGTATAGATATGATGGAGCTAGAACAAGCTTGTAGTGATGTATCAGCATCATCATCATCATCAGAGGTAAGTTCATCAGATAGTGATAATGATAGTGATTCTGATTGTTGTTTATTTCTTGCAGGAATGCAGGAAGGTACATGTTAGGATGAAAGTCATGATCAGATCATAGAAGAAATGTTAGTATGTAACTAAAGTAATAATATGATAAAAAAGAGAATCACTCCTAGGAGTGATAGCTTTATGGAATCAGATTACGAGCTACCAGATGAAGATAGAGGTAGCAACTTGACAAGATTTGAAGAATTTTTGAACAAAGAGTTTCAAAAGATGACACAGTAGCAGAGACTTTCGCAGGATGTCCTGATTGAAGGCTGGTGCAGGTTGCATGAGGCACCTCACTTAGAAACTACTTTCTCACTATGTTTACATATCTTGAAGAAACATACATTGTCTACTCTAGAGGATCATCCTGCTAGTGATGAAAAGAAAGAAGAATCATCAGCTTCACAAAAGAAAGGAAAGATGAAGTCTAAAATTTTTGAAATACCCAAGTTAAAGTGGATATCAAGTGGAGCAGCTGCCAGAGCTGCAGAGAAGAAAGAAAGTTCAAGTAAACCTTTAGCTAAAGATAAGTCATGGATCCTATGATTTGATGGATCCAGATCCAAACAAGGTGTTGGGGTAGGGATAGACCTAATCAATCCATTAGGAAAGTCCTACTTAGCAGCTTACAGACTATAGTTCCCCTATACTAACAATGTAACAGAGTATGAAGCTCTGATTCATGGGATACTGTTTGCCCTCAAGAAGAAAGTAAAAATTTTGCATGTCTATGGACACTTAGAATTAGTAGTCAAACAAGTGAGAGGAATTTACTCTTGTAATTATAAAAAGCTGTCTAATTACAGACACAGGGTGTGGGACCTGATTGAAGACTTTGATGTATTTAATATCACCCACATAGCTAGAGAATAAAACCATAGGGCAGAAGCTTTAGCTTCGGCTACTAGTACATTGGAGCCACTGTCTATTTCTAGTTTAAAAAGATTTTTAGTAGAGCTGATATCGGTACCTTCTGTGCCTGACAATGTGACCAACCTCCAAGTATTCGACGATGATCAACATATCTTAGATTTCATCTCCAACAGGGATATATTTGATGCTCAGATTATAGATGAGAACAATACAAAAGATCATGTTTCGGAAGAGGAAGAAATCTTAGAGTTGCCCAGCAATAAGATTCTAAAAGGAATGATAGAGTTAGAGAGAGCCTTTGATCTGGACAACATGTTGAAATAGAAAGATCTTCCAAATGCTAATGGAGGACAATATTCTCAAGTTAATATTGGACAGAATGATGAAAAGAAAAATGTCCTGATAGGGAAGGTTTACATAGAAGAAGAGTTAGAAGGAATCACCCAGGCTCTTAAAGATTATATACATGTCATAGCATGGACCTATGATGAACTAAAGACATATGACACATCAATCATTACACACACCATAGCCCTCAAGCCAGATGCTAAGCCTTTTAGACAGAAGCAAAGGCTTGTTAATGCTTTTCTAGAACCAATTATTTTTGGGGAGGTTAAGAAACTGTTAAATGCCAGGATCATATTTCCTGTGACGCACTCCACCTGGGTAATAAATCTGGTCCCAGTGAGAAAGAAGAATGGAGACATCAGACTATGTGTGGACTTTAGGAATTTGAATAGAGCATCTGAGAAGGATAATTATCCTTTACCTTCCTTAGATGAGGTCCTACAAATTGTAAATGGTGCTAAAATGATGTCATTACTAGATGGTTTCTTAGGCTACAATCAAGTAATGGTGGATAAGATAGACAGACTAAAAACTACCTTCACCACAAAGTGGGGGATATTTGCCTACAGATGCATGCCGTTTGGGCTGATAAATGTTGGAGCAACATTCCAGTGAGCAATGGATATAGCCTTCAGAGGCTTAATAGGAAAGTGTATAGTCATATACATGGATGACTTAATAGTGTTCTCTAAAAAAAGAGAAAACCATGTAGCAGATCTCATAAATGTACTTAAAAAATGTGAATAATATGGGACATCTTTGAACCCTAAGAAATGCATGTTTGGGGTGACAATAGGAAAGTTACTAAGCCACCTAATTACTGAAGATGGGATTATCATAGATCTTGATAGGGTAGAATCCATTATGAAAATACAGCTCCCTGCAAGCAAAAAAGAGCTCAAGTCTTACTTTGGTAAGATCAATTTTGTTAGGAAGTTTATCACTGGCTTTGCAAAAATTGTTAGACCTTTAAATGCCATGCTCAAGAAGGATGCAAAAATTGAGTGGACACTAGAGGCTAGAGCTACTTTTGAAGACATTAAAAAAGCTATATCTGATGCTCCAGTCCTGATCAGTCCAGACTACACTAGGGACTTCTACATTTATTCATTTGCTTCAGAGCATACCTCTATAGCAGTGCTGACACAAAGAAATGAAGAAAAGGAGGAGAAGCCCATAGCCTTCATGAGTTGCCCTTTCAAAGATGTAGAATTAAGATACATGGATGTAGAAAGGCAGGCACTTGCCTTGGTCAGAGCAGTAAAGAAATTTAGACATTATATACTGAGAAGTAAAGTGGTTGTTGTGGTACTAGATGCAGCAGTGAAGATGTTACTAATGCAGAGTGAGCCAGGTGAGAAAAGGGCTAAGTGGATCATTGTATTACATGAATATGACATGGACATCACACCCATGAAACTGGTAAGAGGATAGGCTTTAAGCCAAATTATATCAGAGATTGATCCCAATATTATGAGTCAGCAATATGTAATCAATGCAAAGGACAATGGAGAGTGGTACTTAGACATCAGGCACATCCTGATTACTAGAAGATGTCCACCAAGATTGCAGGCTTCACAGAGGAGAGCCCTAAAAATAAGGTCACAAAAGTATATGATGAAAGGGGGAGTCCTTTTCAAGAAAAATTATGAAGGAATATATCTAAGATGCCTAGAGAGGCCAGAAGCAGATAAAGTGTTATTAGACCTACATGACAAGTTTGGGACAACCCATGGGTCATCCTTGGCCACCACACATGCAATCCTTAGAGCAGGATACTACTGGCCCATAATTTTTAAGGATACTATTGAACATATTAAATGTTGTCATGTATGTCAGGTTGTTGCTAATAGAGAGAGATATGCTGCTCAACCCTTGCTGCTAGTGATGGAGATGTGCCCATTTGCACAATGGGGTATGGACTTTATAGGACCAATCAATCCTCCATCATCATCAGGCCACAAATATGTTTTAACGATTATTGACTACTATACCAGGTGGACTAAAGCTGTAAGCACCAAGACCTACAATGCTGATGATGTCATCAGATTTCTGGAAAGCAATATAGTCACCAAGTATGGAGTTCCTTACGCCCTGGTGAGTGATAATGGTTCTGCTTTTGCTTCAACTAAATTGTCAAGTTGGGCTTTTGATCATGGGATCATACTAAAGTTCTCATCTAATTATGAAGCCCAAGGGAATGGATTGGCAGAATCCACCAATAAGAATTTGTTGAATATCATAAGAAAGTTAATAGAAAAGAACCCTAGGGAGTGGAACACACTTCTGAAATATACCTTGTGGGTAGACAGAACTAAGAATAAGGCTGCATTAGGAAAATCACCTTTCCATTTAGTATATGGGGTAGATCCTATCCTCCCTGTTAATTTAAAAATTCCTACCTTGTAGTTTGAACAAGAATACCTGGGCATAGACAATAAACAAGAAGTCAGGTTGCTTCAACTAATGCACCTGGAAGAGAAAAGAAGTCAGGCAATTGACCAGTTTGCCAAACATCAAGCTATTGTCAAATACTGGTTTGACAAGAGGGCCAAGGTTAAAGCCTTCAGGATATCATATTTAGTCCTAATGTGGGACAAAGCCCATGAGAGGAAAGGAGACCATGGTAAGTTTGACAAATTAAGGATAGGTCCCTTCCAAATTTTTGAGATATTAGGAGACAACACTTACAGGCTTAAGAACCTAACAGGTGAGGATATTCCATTACCAGTTAACTTACAATTCCTCAAACATTACTTCCAACCCTGAGTAGCTTCATGACAGTCATGTGTATTATAGTGTATATTTGTATAGTTGTTTGTACAGTTTGTTTTGTGTTTTGGTTTTTGTTTGCTCGTTGAGTTTTTGTTTTGGTTAGTCAAGATGATGCAGCTCATCATCATATAAAACAATTAAATTGTTAGGATTTAGGTGATGAGAACACGTTTATATATAGGTTATGACTCATTCTAAGAAGTATTCATGATCAGGTCTGTGATATCCTTTCATCAGGGTGCCTTTTCTTGACCAAAGTGAATCTTTCACAATGACTCACCTAATAGCCTTGGGTTTGTTGAATACACAAGTATAGGTGTTAAGTGAAAAATCCAAATGGACTCCCTTGCTACCAATAGAATCTCCAACCTAAATCAGCAAGTGACCATACCTTTCACACTGAGCTTACATGATGACATCAGATGTATATAGATCAAATATTAAAAAATCAAAAAAATCAAAAAGAATAAAAATTAGGCCATCTAAATAACTCTACTGGGGCTATAGATGCCTGCTGGCAGTCGGGCTCTACTTAGGGAGATCGTATAGATAACCTTGCCGGGGCTATGGACGCCTGCTGGTAGCAAGGCTCTATCCAGGTTGGCTATGAGGGACGATCTCCAACTATGTAGCTTAACACCAGTTACTCATGTTTTCAACTTGATTTCAAGATGAAGATAATTAATCATTTGCACACACCTGATCCTTTGTTAGAATTGTTACCATGATGAAACTTTATTATGCAGAAAGGTTATGATGCTTATACTTAGAAAAGGTTAGAATACTATATATGAATGTGATCACCTCACTTGAATCATTGGAATTTTATGTTTTCTTTGGTGGCAAGTTGTTGTGTCGTTACACAACATGCCCCATTTTGACTTCGCAAAACAGGGACCCAACTTTTTGCTTGGCTTGGCTCGTGTTTTTTCTGCTTTCTGGCGGTCTAGTAAAAGTAAGTCATGTAAATGATCCTGCATAGAGAAGATGGGGTATATCATCATGAGGTAAAATTGTTAAAGTTCATATTTCTTATCAATAACCTCATGGTTGGAAAGAGTACAAAATTTCATGCAGGTTTGCCTTTTGGATCACCCTGATATTCCTTAGGGAATGAAAGTTATGATGAGTCAAAGATCTAGTCAAACCTAATATTCTGAGGGGAGGATCATATTTCTTAACATCAGTCATCTTATAAAAGATCACCCTGATCTAATTTTATCACCTGATAAATCATTTGGTCCAAAGATCTGGATGTCAATTTTATGTGATAGCGGTATTTACCCTTCAAAGAGCGTCATATATTTTGCGAGGGTCATATTCCCAAATATCATCCGATATTTGAAGATCACCCTGATGTTTGAATATCATCCTATCACAAAAGATCACCCTGAACCAATATCATGATGATGTCATCCAATCTCGATGGACAAAGAAACATAACATAATGATGACATCATCATCCTTTTTACCTCATGGAGGTATATTTCCAAACATGAGCCTTCCTACATAATATGACGATGACATCATAGTGCTACAACAATGAACCAAGTCAATATCATGATGACATCATCCTAATATTCCGATAGGAGGTCATTTTAGTCTAAACGATCATCATCTTAAAACATCATCCGACAGTTTTCAACATCACCTGATCTTTTCGACATAGGTTTTCCCACTCAAAGGTGGATGATCATATTACACTAAGGGGGTCATATTCCCAAATATCACCCAATATTTGAATATCACCCTATCCTTTAGAGATCACCCCACTCCTTTTTCCGCTATGACATTAAATGCATGCAAATGCAGTAGGTGGTTCCCGCTGATTACGAACGCAATACATACACCTGGCGAGATCCAGAATTTTCATATAGAGAATCAATGGTTTTAATCAATTCATCCGGATTTTCCCTAATTTACCCTAAAGAGGAGGTTAAAAGTGAATTTACAGAGTCATTTTACACTTACCTTGCAATAAAAATGAGTTTTTACAGAGCACCGAGCTTTCAAACCCTCATACGACTACTTGCAGATGCATACGACTTTGCAACATAATAGGACACATGAGCATCACTGGTATTTCAATCCATTTCACATAATCATCAGCCTAATCAGGAGAATAAGCGTAATCAAGTAAGTAATTGAAACCCTCCTCCTATCATTTCTGCATGTCCAGGTAGTATGATTTCTACTAGTTTGAAGCTTTCTTTTATGCATGTTGTGATGAAGTGATGATAAATGAGTATAATGTGCATCATGCCGTGAGAATATATTGTTATATGCATGCATGGGAAATATGGTATGGTAAGACTGGTTCTGTTTATTGCAGGAGATCATGGCTCATAAGAGGCTGAGTAAGTCCGAAGCTGAGTTCCTTAAACCCATGTTCACTCAACCTAAGGGTGTATAGTTTAAATACAGTGCCATCATAGACACACACCAAGGAAATACTGATTTGGCGGCATGGTCAACCAAGATGAGTGACGAGAAGAATAACAGCACCTTGTTAGATGCAGTTTTTGTGTCAGGAATGTGGAGTGCAGCCGGATTCCCTTACTCTATGGAAGCTCTGGAATTAATTGTTGAATGTGCAAGGAACTATAACCCATAGACCAGAAAAGTAGAGAAACATGGGCGGGTTTATGCTAATCTGTCTATCAAGGGGATTGCAACCACTTTCAGTTTGCCAATGGGAAAGAAGGTTGCTAGCATGGATTTGAAGAAGTTAGAAACTGAATATGAAAGTAACAAGCTGCCAGGAAGAGAATGTATCAATGGAGGGTGAAGAATAGTCCTTATACTGCAGCAGCTAAACTACCGGTGTACATGTATAAATTTGATTTTGATGACGAGTACCAATATATGATAGCCTTACTCAGTAGAGTGACAGGCCAGCCTGATGCTGGAAGTTTCAAAGACTAGATGTATGGGGTCATCCTGATGTGTGTTTATACAGAGAACAAGCCACTATGGGCAAAAATGATAAGTGATGCCCTACATGACCAGCTCATAAACCTAGGAGGCTTGGAATGTACATTTTTCATGACTTCATATGTGGTATATTCATGTGCCTACAAGGGTACGTTTGATGCACTCACAATAGTAGGAAAGATTGGTGGCACTACTAATGATGCCCACATATGGGATCATTATCCCCAGTTGCAAAGAGTAAATTACCTCCCCGATTACAAACTAGTGAATGATGTATTTTCCATGCATCTGGTCAGGACAATGGAGGAAGACAGGACTAAAAGACTGAGCATGGAAGCTCAAGAGGTTATTCATAGGCATGGTGCCTGGTTTATACGATATGCTACATTCTCCTATATTAGGATTAAGGGTTTTGCAGGTCAGCCCCTCATGCTCCCTAGGTATCCCACTGATGCAGTAGTGTTAATGGAGTTCCTAAGGCAGATCTCCACAATATTGGATGCATATAAAGCAAATAATAAGATTCCTCCAATATTGTTTCCAGTAACAATGGGCTGGTATATATGCCAGGATTCAAAGAATTTTAAGAAGGCCATTGCTGGCCTAGACATGATAAAGTTACAACAATTCCCACTGGCAAGATCATATGATCCATATGGTAGGATGTAGAAGATTATGGGGAAGCCCATCCATCAAAGGCATCTTGAAGACTTCTGGGTAGATTGTGAGGATGAAGCGGAGGCTAGAAGAAGAAGATACCAAAGGCTAACCCTCAACCAGATCAGGACCTTTGATTGCATCCCAGTGCCTGGGCATTTAAAGAAAGATGATGGTAAGATCATGGCGGATGAGTATGAAGAGAAAAATATATATAATGATACTATCTCAGCGCCTAACCTTACTCAACTTGAAGATGTTTCATTGGATCAATTTACAGGAAGGACCCTACAGGTAACCCAAGCTTGGGTGAATGAACAACTCAATGCATTGAAGAAGAGGGGATTTGCCATTACAGTAGACAATAAGAAAAAGAGACAAGATATTCCTGATGAGGAATATGATGACTTCCTGATAGAAAAGAGGAAATCTAAGGGAGAAAGGTTGCCACCTTAGCAACAGCAAAGCAAGAAACCCCCTAAAGGCAAGAAAACTGATAATGAGCTTAAAGGGGTAATAGTTAAGAGAATAGTGGTAGTAGCTGAAGGTGCATCTGCATTTGAACAGGTATCAACCTCATTAGTACCGCCTCCTAAGGATAAACAAAAGGCTAAAAAGATCTAAAGGCTAGCTGTGGGAGTCACTGAGACATATGAGGAGGGTCAAGCCTCACATAAGCAAATGGAAGAAGAGGTTCCTCTTGATGAAGAACCTAAAGAGGAGGATCCTATGCCCCTCATTATAAAGAGAAAAGAAACTCAGGTGATGGCCTCCACGCCTAAGAAACCAAGAACATCTATGAGAGGTGAGATAAGACATGATCCTATAATGTTGAGGGGAGCAGGTAGTGAAGTGTTCAAAAAAGAATTGCAGCATGATGTACCACTTCCTACCATTGTTCAGCTCAAGACTGAACAAGCTGAAGAACAAAGGAAAGAAACCACTAGTGCCAGTCAAGGAGGTCATTTCTCATTAGATGAGACTGTTGACCTATCAGATGATGAAGTGGTAGATAATGTTGCCTCACAACAAATGGAGACTCTTGCTGCTAGCACCCGCATAACACCACAAGGAACACCATCAATACAGGCGGTAGTGTTAGAGGAGCTAAAGCAAGCAGAACAAGAAAAAGAAAAGAGCCCAGAAAGGGTAGCCCAAGAAATGGGGCTTGATATGTTGGTCGATCAGGTGACCAGCCTTGCAATCATTGATCTAGCATACAGGAAGGATGCAAGTCCTGAATATCAAGCAGGTACACCTGATAAAGAGGAAAATATTGAGAAAGTGATGATGACAAAAGTGGAAAGCCACACTTTAGATATGGGTCAGCAACAACAATATACATCTGCTGAACCCAAAATAGTGGAAGTACAGGAAAAGGGAAGAGAAGAAAAGGATGCATTAGTTGACCTTGCCCTAAAGATTCAAAAGGTAACTACTACAAGTGTGGAGCATATTACAGCTCTAGATTAGGTGGAGGTACCTAAGACAGTCACAATAACATCCACTAATACAAATATGCCTCAAGATGAGGAAATATCCAAAGTGGATGAGATAGGAAAGGAGGTAGTGCATGATCATCATGTGCATGCATCGCAAGATTCTCCACCTCAAAAGGAGACTCCTTTAGAAAAAGAAATTCCTCAATAGGAGGAAATACCCCAAGATCACCCTCATGAAGAGCATCATGAGGAAGAAATAAGAAAATCACCATCTCCATCGAGAACTGATGCAGTTACTGGAGATCAAGGTGATCATGATGATGATGATGGAAAACAAGGAGAAGGAGACAAAATTCCTAAATGGCTGGAGAAAGAGATAAACACAGAGTTAGGATTAGCAATCAGGAGTTTGATGTTTCAACTCTATTTTTAGAAACTCTAATGAAGCCAAAGAGGAAGGCTAGGTTAACCTCGGCCACAAGAAGAGATCCTGCTACGGGTAGACGGACCGCCCAAGTAGCCCTTCCCATGGTAGACAAAGAGAAAGGCAAGATCACTCTGGAGGAATTCCAGCTTAGTATAGTTGATTTGGGATTTTCCAATGAGGATCAGGAAGGCCAAGAAGGAAAAGATATAATTGATTCATTGACCCAAAGGGTGAAGAGGGAAAAAGGGAAAAATAAGTAGCATAAAGAGCACATTGCTCAGCTACATACCTATATAAAAGGGTTAATTAACCTTGATAGTATTTCAAGTGATCATGTAGTCGCATTGAGTGCTATTTCTTAGGATGAGGTGAATAAATTGGATATCATGAAGCATGAATCATCAATAATGAGAAAATGGATATCATCTGCATTTGATGGGGTGGAGGAAGTAGTGAAGGCCTCTTTGAAGAGGTGGAATTCTTTAGGCATCTCCATGAAGAAGGTTGACAAACTACAGATGGAGACAAGAAGAATGTCCTTTCAGTTAGAGAAAGCATTGAGTGCTTTAGATGAAATAAAGAGGATTAATCCTCAGGTTCTCATAAATAACCAAGTGTTAAATAATAATACTGCCATTTTGATTGATATATGGTACAAAGACATCTGATTTGAATGTGATGTGCTCAAAAGATGCAACAAAAATTAAGAGACATCAGTGTGAAGTTGCATGACATGATGTCATATGAGGCAGAAGGCTTGGAGACCTTGGAAGGAAAAGTAGAGGGAAAGATTGAAAATTAGGATGAAGAGTTTGCTATTAAAGCTCTGCATAATAATTTCCAGCTAGTAGTTGATGACCCTCTAAACCACCTGATGGAAGAAGCCATGGATAAGATCATGAGGATCAAGGTCAGAGTGGAAAATTACAATGAGACATCTAGCAGCAGGAGGAATAAATTAGAGACTCTCCAAGGCAAATACTAGATGCACCGACATGCCATCACCAAAGAAAGAACTCAAGATGGTGGGGAGGTAGAGAAGATAGTGCAGTCATATGAGAATATCTGGACATCCATGCAGGTCCATATACAAGGAGATAGTCATCAGGATGATGAAGATATGGGAAGCAATATTCCTGATGCTCCTAATGATGAGGATGAGGAACCTAAAGAATAAAGAGTAGATGAAGATGTTATACCAAGAAGATCATAAGCGTCTGATACTTAAGAAAATAAGCAATTCAGATGGTTTCTAGTTGGCAACCTGTGCCACGAGATAATGTTGACAAAGTCAAAGATGAATTTCCACCATAGATCTTAATAGACAAATCTTGATCATAGATCATGTGTAACCGCTCCAAAACCTTGTTCTATAAAAGATGTAGGGATGCCTCATTTTGAACATTCGAAACTTAATTGAAATTTGTTTGCCGAAGTATCAGGGCTCATTTCAAAGTTGTTGTATATGTACATGTCTTTTGCATACTTAATGAAAGAGAAGAACATTTTGATTACAAATCTTCATAAATTCTGAGTAATCTATGTCTGAATTTATGATATATGCTTTGATTTGCTGCGTCCCTTGGAGTGCTCATCAGTTTGCATGTATTGTCCTCATTCACCATCCTTTGAAGTTAGCATCAACTGTATCTAGCTGTGGACCATCTTGGTGAACATATGGTTTTATTTCTTCTCTTAATGACAGTATCAAGTGTGTATGTGGCTCAATAGCTAAAGATTGGTCATATGTTGAAGTTTTATTTTACATTTCTTTTAATTTCAGAACAATTCATCATCATAATTGCAAATAATTGACAATCCAAAGCAAAAATACATGAAATATGTAGATATCTCAGAAAATTGTAAATCCATAGTATATTGGGAGATAAAGAATGTGTAGATGATAAATATCATGCAAAGATTTAAGCATAGACACATAATTTAAATAAATTACTGTGTAGAGTAACTTTTTGTGTAGCATCTTTACAGAGACTAAATCCTGATGATCATGAAACGTAAGGCCCCAAAATGAAACAGCAACACACATCAACCACTGAGTAACATCAGTTGATTAAGACCTAATCCACGGAGACTTGGGATCATGAATTCTTTGAATTCATCATATCTTTCAAGATGAGTAAAGGTTGTTGTGTAACTTTTATTCTATGTTTGTTTATGATTAACATCATGATCGACACGACCCTTTTGAATTAATATGTCCTCCCAAAGAGAGCAACTTCTCATAAAATCACTTCTCTTCTAAACCACATGTCTTTGTTAATTTAATTCATTTATTAATAGCTCCCAAAGAAAGCATATCTCATGAATTTCTAAATAAATTGCACTACCTTGCAATAAAAAATTGCTTCCTTAATATATTATTACTTTTTGTATGTTAAATGGCTACCAAAGAAAATCACACAATATGGTTCTAAATAGATCACACCATTTATTGCATCCTTCATTACTTTTAAATCACACCCTTCATGTCTAAATATCACATGACATTTTGTCTTATATGGATGCTTCATGGGGGCTTGGCCTACTTTGAATTTAAACTTTTGAACTTCTCTTCTAAGTGTTGCCTTATCGCTGTCATTATAATAGTGACTTCACATTACCATAGGCACTACCATGGGAAGTTGGCCTTTGCTTAAAACTATATTTGTTGCCTTATAACTAACTTTGATAGTTGCCTTTGTTATCTTTGCCAAAGGTGATCAACTTCCAATAGATATATTAAAGTTCTCCACGTGAATGTCCCTAGCAGCTGATCCCTCATCGTCGGTGCCATGATGAACACAAGCAACTAGCATGAACACACAATTAGAAGTCAAACTTTATTATATCTATTTTTCAATGATTTTATCAAACTCATCATTATCTTTCTTCAATAGTCTTCAACAAATATATTATCTCCCTCATATAAAGAATATAGACTTCTATACTTTAGTCAGTCTTATCAAACCAATGTTTAAATCTTTAATTTAAACATCAAGATCTATCAACCTCTACTCAATGATATATCAATTCACCTTAGACATTCCATTGAATAATGATGATGACATTTACACCTTACAAACAATGATATTGCTACTTTGACATTAATGACAACATGTCTATGTACCTTTGACATCAATGACAACATTTCCAACATTGATCACATTGAACATATAGTTGATCAAGGTACCACAATCATGAATAAGAAGAAAACACAAACATCCTATGAACTTGGTCCAATCACCTTTGAATTCAATTTTAGTCTTCTCACAGATAATAAAATCAAAATGGTTCCTGGTTATCTAAAGATATATTTCTATCCTATTGTCAAAGTAACAAGTATTGTATTACAAATCAAATGTGTAGAATCATGAACTATCAAGGAAAAGGGTTAGGCCTTCATGAACAAGGAGTCACAAAACCCATTCATATTTGTAAAAATCAAGGATTTCAAGGCACCAAATACAAATCTCATGATAGGAAGAATGAAGATGTTAACAAGACTTCCAAGAATACTAAGAAAACTTCTCCGAACATCAAAATAGGTTTCTCCCATCATCCCTACAAAAATATTGTTGCAACCAACCCTTTCATGAACATTGCTATCCCTACCACCAACCTTAACCAATTCCATCACCTAAATCTATTTCTTGGGACCAAACAAATCACACATCACTTGACCTATTTCAAAATGATGAAGGTATTACAACATTTATGGGACTAAAAAATCACCTCCCCTTAAAAGATTGCAAAGCAAGATTCAAAATTGATTTTGATACATTAGCATATCTTCAGAAATCCACCCAAAATTACAGACTCCCCATCTAACATCCAATCCATACAAAAATTCAAATCCCAAAAATTCACATGGATTCCAAAGTCTAGTAATCCAAATCAAACAAATACAAAATCCATCTACATCCTAAAATCTAAAAGCCAAAGCCCATCAAATACAAAAATCTAAAAGTCTACAAGCTAAAATCCAAGCCTCAAAAGTCTAAGAAGACAAAATCTATTTGGATTTCTAAATCCCAAAATCCAATACCCAAAATTCCAAGCATCCTAAAAAATCCCAAACCTAACACACCAAAAATCAAGAGCCCAAAGTTATGAAACCAAAATCCCACCATCCATTATCAAAGAATGCAAAATTTACCACTCCAGGAAATTTAACAAATATAATATCTAAATATGGTGTGGTGTGTGAAATCATTGGTCCTAACTTCCCTTGGTCCCATGGCATTTAATCATGCCTTCACAATCTTATCCTTCCATCCACCCCTTTTTCATAACCAAATCCATTACCCAACATATCCACACAATCACACCCCTTTAATCTAAGCTTTCACATAACCACCATCCATCCTTCATCCAACCCATCTCCCATTCCATTTTTCTTGGTAGCATTCTCTAACATAGGGGCTATGATGGTACCCTGTTAAGATTTGGGAGAAGCCAAATTAACAATCAATAAAGTCCACAACATCTATAAAGTACATTGCAATAGCATGACCTATGTGAAGGAATTATTCAAAATGGGATACTATTATCTCACTAAAAACAAATGCTTAAATTGAAACATTCAAAAATAAAAAAATCCCAATCCAAAAAAAAATTAAAAATCAAAAGAATAAGGAGAAAAAAATTTGTTCAAAAGTGAAAACCATTCTTATGGTACCTTAGTACCATGATGAAAACCCATTTCAGGGCATCATGTGTAAATCAACTATCTATGTGAACCATACACTCGGGGGCAAGCTTTTTTGGATTGTGAATCATGCACAAATTATATTCAAAATAAAGAAAGAGTTACAACCTTGTGATCAAGCAAACCACACCAAAATAGTTGCAGCTTACAACAACCCAAAAACACTTATAGCTTCACTAATACATATGGACAGTTTTAAAATATTAAAACCTAAGTATATGTTAGAGAGAAACAAAGTTTATAATAAGGATCCTAAATACCATGCTACTACCACTGTATTACTATAGTGCTCAAAACTTCTAAATTAGACCATTCTTATATTCTTTCCTCTGCTAAAAATCTGTCCTAGTTACCACTGGCTACATCAATATGCATGTCATTAGCATCAACTCTTGGCCACTGAACATTGTAATCTTCTTCTTGATCTGTAAACTAATTATAGAAACCTTGATTGTCATCCAATTCTGAGTCTTCTACCCTTGGTCTTCTCATTTTGTTCCATAGGTCTGCTCCCCTGTCCTTAATCTTTGCACAGTCTTTAATCATCTTATTTCTTAAGCTATCATTAGAGCTAAAATTTTTGAGACACAATCTCCCACTACTTATCTCATTCACTTTTGGCCAGGTCCTTTTGTAACTTCTTGCAATATAGTTTCTAGAAATCAGTGTACATGTTATAGAATCTTGGATCAAACCTTTTCATCTTCCCTGCACAGAAATCTAATTCTTTGATATCTTCTTTATGGAACATGGCCCTAGTCTCCATTAATTGTTTGAATTTATCAATTGACATCTCCATAGTAACTGCCACCAGGTCAAAAAAGTTATAATTTATGAGATCAAAGAAAATCACAGTGAGTTGCCTTACCTTGCACTAGAAATGTTCCTCATTCCTTTTCTTCCAGATAAACCATAAAATCTCAATAGACATAATAAGCCAAAATGAGTTAAAATTTTTGTTCAAGGCATCTACATGACCACATATAACTTATTTTTTATTTTAATGAAAGGAGAGACTCCATTGAGAGATATTACCTATGAAAAAGAGCTAGACTTTTTTAACAAATAAACAATAAAAAAAATATGGACTGCAGACTCTTTGACATTACACAATGGGCACCAAACATCACCAACACCAAGAGTAAGTTTATTGAGAAAAAGTAGTCATTTAAAACAAGATTTTTTTGGTTCAAGGATATTAGACTAGTTCCATTTAAGGTTGTTTGATAAGGATTTGAGGAAAAGAGTGTCACCCTAAGTTGTAGAGATGTGTTGTAGAATTTCCTACGAGTTAGAGAGAAAATTATAGATTAATCTTAGCTATGTTTGCACAAGTTTGTTTCCATCTGTCCAACACAACATGTCTATATCAATTTCCTCTTTGATGACCACTCCAGAATGAAATTTACAAAGAATGGTTTTGAACAAGGTTGAGAAAGTTTTGAATTGCTTATCATTTAGGTGGAATTCCTCTTTAATTTGGCTCCACTTTTTTGGCTGTCCATCTTTAAAAAGATCAGTGAGTTTTGAAATCCCTTTAGAGTTAAATTTATGAGCAGAGCACCCTTGTAATATGTTAAGAGGTTTATTTTTGTGTTTAATGTTCCACCAGATAGATGTCTGACCCCATAAGCAATGGTTATCAAAATAAATAGCTGCCCTTTGTGGGATAAATAACTTGATTTGCTCCCAGGATTTCCAAATGCTCTTGAAGGTAGCAGATCCCCTAGGTTTAACAATGAGGTCCCTAAACAGAGTATCATGGAGATGCAATATGCCCCAAGACTTTTTTTACAGGGACAACCTTTAACATATTTGTTCTTATTAACACCTTCCAAGGCTTTGCACCTACCAAGGAGTTGATAATCCATTTAGCTGCTAGGGCAAGACCTTGGAGCCTCAAGTCTTTAAGCCCCATACCCCCCAAATCTTTGCTCATGTAGAGGAGGGTAGAGATGGGAGTGAGACAGATAGGGGAGGAGAGGGGTGGATAAGGATTGATTGATTAAGGTTTAAGGTTAAGGGTTGAGCATTTAGGGATAGGATTTAGATTTTAGGGATAATGGATTAGAGTTTAGGACCTTGAGGGATTAGGGTTTAGGGTTGAGGCTTTAGGGATAGCGTTTAGGGTTAAGGGTCGAGGGATTAGGTTTAATGTAGGGTGTTGAGGATAGAGGGATTAGGGATAGGGTTTAGGGTTTAGGGATTAGGGTTTAAGGTATAGTTTAGTAGTTCTTGTGGATAGAGCCAGTAAACAATGGGAGATTATTTGCCTGTTTCATAACAATATACCTTCCCTAAGTGCGGGGTGGACAGAAAGAAACATAGATGTACCCCAATGCAAATCCTTTCTCATAATAATCATCCTTCTGATTTCAACTATTAATTACTCACTATGGATGTACCATACACAAAGCTTTTCTCATAGGGTTTAAGGTATAGTGTCGAGGGTTGAGGGTATATTGATAGTGTTTAGGGTTGAGGGTTGAGGGATTAGGTTTTAGGGTTGATGGATTAGGGTTTAAGGTATAGTGTTGAGGGTTGAGGGTTTAGGGATAGGGTTTAGGGTTGATAGACTAGGGTTTAGGGTTGACGGATTAGCATTTAATGTTGAGGTTAGGGTTAGAGTGTCAAGGTTAGAGGGATTAGGGATAGGGTTTAGGGTTGAAGGTTTAAGGATTGAGGGTTGAGGCTTTAGGGATGAGGGTTTAAGGCTTAAGATATAGTGTCAAGTGTTGAGGGTGTAGGGATAGGGTTTAAGTTTTAAGGGTTAAGGATTGAGGGATAGCGATTAGGGTTTAAGGTATAGTGTTGAGGGTTGATGGTTTAGGGATAGGGTTTAGGTTTGAGGGATTAGGGTTTAGGGTTGATGAATTAGGGTTTAATGTTGAGAGTTGGGGGTTGAGAGTTGAGGGTTGAGGTTGAGGGATAGGGTTAATGGTCAAGGGATTAGGGTTAAATAAGAGTGTTGAGAGTAGAGGGATTAGGGATAGGGTATAGGGTATAGGGTTGAAGGTTTAATGATATAGGGTTGAGGCTTTAGGGATGAGGGTTAAGGGATTAGGGTTTAAGATATAGTGTCAAGTGTTGAGTGTGTAGAGATAGGTTTTAGGGTTCAAGTTTTAAGGGTTAAGGGTTGAGGTATCAGAGTTAATGGTTGAGGGATTAGGGTTTGACATTGAGGGTTGAGTACATTGAGGTTCAAGGGTTAAGGGTTTCGGGATAGGGTTGAGGGTCGAGGGATTAGGGTTAAGGGATAGGGTTGGAGGGTTTAGGGATAAGGGATTAGGGTTTAAGGTATAGTATCAAGCCCGTTGAGGGTCTAGGAATAGGGCTAGCGTTTAGGGTTTAGGGATGAGGGATTAGAGTTGAGGGGTGATAGATTAGGGTTGAGGGATTAGGGTTTAGGGATAAGATTTAGGGTTAAGGGTTGAGGGATTAGGGTTTAAGGTATAGTGTTGAGGGTTTAGGGTTGAGGGATTAGAGTGAAGGGTTGAGGGATTAGCATTTGACATTAAGGGTTGAGGCTTTAGGGTTTAGGGTTTAGGGATAGGGTTGAAGGTCCAGGGATTAGAGTTAAGGGTTGAGGGATTAGGGTTTGACGTTGAGGGTTGAGGGTTGAGGGTTGAGGTTTGAGGATCAAGGGTTTAGGGATAGGGTTGAGGGTCGAGGGATTAGGGTTAAAGTAGAGTGTGGAGGGTATAAGGATTGGGCATAGGGTTGGAGGGTTTAGGGATAAGGGATTAGGGTCTAAGGTATAGTATCAAGTCTGTTGAGGGTTTAGGAATAGGGATAGCATTTAGGGTTTAGGGATGAGGGATTAGAGTTGAGGGATGACATATTAGGGTTAAGGGTTGAGAGATTAGGCTTTAGGGATAAGGTTTAGGGTTGAGGGTTAAGGGATTAGGGTTTAAGGTATAGTGTTGAGGTTTTAGGGATAGGGTTTAGGGTTGAGGGATTAGAGTGAAGGGTTGAGAGATTAGGATTTTACATTATGGGTTGAGGGTTTAGGGTTTAGGGTTTAGGAATAGGGTTGAGGGTCGAGGGATTAGAGTTAAGGGTTGAGGGATTAGGGTTTGGCATTGAGGGTTGAGGTTTAAGGGTCAAGGGTTTAGGGATAGGGTTTAGGGTTGAGGGATTAGGGTTAAAGTAGCTCGTGTGGAGGGTATAAGGATTAGGGATAGGGTTGGAGGGTTTAGGGATAAGGGATTGGGGTTTAAGGTATAGTAATGAGTCTATTGAGGGTTTAGGAATAGGGATAGCATTTAGGGTTTAGGGATGAGGGATTAGAGTTGAGGGCTGACAGATTAGGGTTGAGGGTTGAGGGATTAGGGTTTAGGGATGAGGTTTAGGGTTGAGGGTTGAGGGATTAGGGTTTAAGGTATAGTGTTAAGGGTTTAGGGATAGGTTTTAGGGTTGAGGGATTAGGATTTTACATTGAGGGTTGAGGGTTGAGGGTTTAGGGTTTAGGGATAGGGTTGAGGGTCGAGGGATTAGAGTTAAGGGTTGAGGGATTAGGGTTTGGTGTTGAGGGTTGAGGGTTGAGGTTCAAGGGTCAAGGGTTTAGGGATAGGGTTGAGGGTTGAGGGATTAGGGTTAAAATAGCTTGTGTGGAGGGTATAAGGATTAGAGATAGGGTTGGAGGGTTTAGGGATAAGGGATTAGGGTTTAAGGTATAGTATCAAGTCTGTTGAGGGTTTAGGAATAGGGATAGCATTTAGGGTTTAGGGATGAGGGATTAGAGTTGAGGGATGATGAATTAGGGTTGAGGGTTGAGGGATTAGGGTTTATGGATGAGGTTTAGGGTTGAGGGTTGAGGGATTAGGGTTTAAGGTATAGTGTTGAGGGTTTAGGGATAGGGTTTAGGGTTGAGGGATTAGAGTGAAGGGTTGAGGGATTAGGATTTTACATTGAGGGTTGAGGGTTGAGGGTTTAGGGTTTAGGGATAGGGTTAAGGGTCAAGGGATCAGAGTTAAGGGTTAAGGGATTAGGGTTTGGCGTTGAGGGTTGAGGTTCAAGGGTCAAGGGTTTAGGGATAGGGTTGAGGGTTGAGGGATTAGGGTTAAAGTAGCTCGTGTGGAGGGTATAAGGATTAGGGATAGGGTTGGAGGGTTTAGGGATAAGGGATTAGGGTTTAAGGTATAGTGTTGAGGGTTTCTATCATCAAATGTAGATTTATGGGTTTGATTATATTGATTACCTCTCCAGTTTTGGGGTGTGGATGTTTTGCAATCAATCAGGAAGTCTTCAGGAGACTTTGTGGAAGTGGATTGGAAATCGCTTGATAGAACCCCTGCTATTTATGCTTGGATAAGGATTTGTCACAAACTAGAACTTCTGCTTCCAAAGAAGATATGTCTTTCTTCTTCGATGGGTATTTTCTATCAAGAACTTGATTATGAGGGCTTGCCCCTTCATTGTTATGCCTATCATATGGTGGAGCATCTGGCAAGCTCTTGCAGGAAACAAGAAAAGTTCTCCCTCAAAAACCTTGTGGTCATTCATGTCTGAAGGGGAAGGTTTGGAAAGAGATGTGATCAATGCAAAGGATGTGATCAATCTATAGTAGGACAAAATACGAGCATGTTATAACGCGCTCACGTTTTGTGTTGCTATAGAAATGGTAAAAAAGTGTTGACCCCGTGATCTAGGCCCACATGCTTTGTTTTCATACTGATTCTGTGCGTGCTCCAACAAAAAAGAAGTGCTTTCATGTTGTTGGGAAGTTCACATGCACATTTGACACATTGTACCACCTTTGCATGATCTTTCCACCACCTTTTCTGCTTTGCCAACTTGAGAAGGAGGAAATAACATAGTTTTCACACCAAGTTGATGCAAGAAGAAAAAAAACACTACATAATTGGGTACTCTCTCCATTCGAATCTTCATTTTTTAGGTATGTCAAGTCTTTACATGCATGTTCTTTACAATTTTTTTATTTCAGATTGAATTACTTTATCATGCCTTATCATACATGTTTAAAATAGACACATTCCCAATCAAGAAAGTAGCTTACAATCTCACATGATGCCATGTATATTTTCTACACTTGGGCTCTTTAATGATTATGTGTAATAAACAGACCTTAACATACCATGATGTCAAACTATACAAGAATAAATCCTTACAACATAATAAAAATACAATCCCACTATTATCTTGTATTCATTTCTTAGGAACTAATATTGGTCTCTTTATCATGCTACAACAAATGCTCTGTCATGCCGAGGAAACAATCAAGAATTAAACCAACACAGGAAGAGATAGAAGCTAAGAATGTAAAGAAAGCTATGGCTATGAGGCAACTTTGTGAGAAGAGGAAATTGGACACGATAAATGAAGACATACCAATTGAAGAGGAAGCACAACAATCACAAAGAGATATGGTATTGGCGGCACAAAGAGAATGAATGAAAAAACTTTGTGGTACGAGAGATTTGAATACCATAGTTGGAGACACGTCCTCTACCGCAAGTCAACATGTAGGGACACCATCTACCACATCTCAAGTTGAGAGTACATCATCACTCACATGTGATGAAGGAGGTACTCCATCGTTCCCACCTCAACCTCAAGGTATGTCATCTATTCTATCTTTGATCGAAGGTATGCCATCTAACCCATCTCATTTAAATATTGGTGAAATTCCTAATGTTGAGATGAATTTACCTAACTTAACACCACCTAGAATTTTGCATAGAAAGCCAAAATATTTGATTGATATTGATGAGAATATTTTGCAGCCAATGGAAGGTAAGATTCCAAAATGCACTGTAGAAGATATGCTAATAAGATTTGGAGATTGTTCTTTGAAAATTTAAATGGGACTACAAGATGTCAACTATTCATTGAAATGATGCAAAGTATAAAGTATAGGTCTATCATGAAGATTCTTGGGTTGAGAACATCAGAGGCTTCAAGTGAAAAATCTATTGTTAAGAATCTAATGAGTGCGTATGAGAGTGTTGGTAACACCTCACACACAAAAGATAGTAATGCAACACGACATGTGATTACATCAGCTATAGTAAGTAGTCAAACAAGGAAAGCTCGTCTCATTAGAAAGATGAGTCAACAATTGAGAATTAATAGGAAAACTTTATCAAGAGCCATTGGAAGATGCCAAAGAATTGAGGACACTAATGCCAATGAATTATGGGTGTTCTCGGGGAGACTACCATGAAAAGATAAACCAATTGTTGAAGCATTGAGATCACTAATTGAAGACTATTGGAAGAATTA
Organism: Cunninghamia lanceolata; assembly: GCA_027924645.1. Classification (NCBI taxonomy): domain Eukaryota; kingdom Viridiplantae; phylum Streptophyta; class Pinopsida; order Cupressales; family Cupressaceae; genus Cunninghamia; species Cunninghamia lanceolata. The sequence goes on from BSBN01001048.1 coordinate 16,045,092, forward strand.
AACAAGGGTATCTTCAAATCAAAGGGATGTGGTAAGAAGGAGAATCGGTAGTTAGAACTGCGAGCCACATCCAAAGAATTTTTTGGATGAGACTCAAACACAGTTTTATGGTAAATTTCTAGAGAAGTATCCTCAAATTAAAATTTGTCAAAGATATTTTGAAATGGTAAAACCTTTCTATGTTAAGATAAATCACACACGCACTACTTGTTGTAGATTACATATTAAATTTTCTAACCATTTTGATGCTTCCAGGTCTATATGTTTAGATATGCATACTAACAATGATTTGTAGGGTTGTGTCATATGTGCCCCACCAACATCTTCAAGAGACTTCATATCAAGAATTTTATGTGAAAGAGAGGAAGGTCAAATATTCTACAAGAAATTATGCTTGGATGGCACATGTCATCATTGCGGTGGCTTGCAACATTTGCCAATATGTGAACATATGGAAAGAACACATGCAGTTGGAAACGAACTAGTAGAGTTTGGCAAGTATAAAACAATGGCATACAATACAAAAGATGGTAAAGAAGCAAAGAAGTGTGAATTGGTTATTGAAAAGATTCCAGTGTATTAGTTTATGCCTATATTTCGTGACAACATAGTGTATGAGTATGCAAGACATGCCCATAGAGCTCGATGGTTGGACTTACAATTCAAGTTATGCAAGGACACATTTCCAGTTGGTAGCATTGTTTCAGTTGTCGACTTTGCAGATAACTAAAGTCTACAGCCACAGCATGAGGTGCACTCACAATATTACAACTCCACACAGGTTTCTATATTTGTGCACATTGCATTCATTCAAGTGAATGATAGTACAGAGGATGGCAGAAAGATCATAAGGGAGTATAATTTCTATATTAGTGATGATCGCATGCATTCTATGGAGTTCGTGCAAGGTTGCTTTCAGGTGTTCTACAGTGATTTCGCTAGAAGGGACATATCATTTAGTTAGCATATCATATGGTCAGATAACTATGCGTCACAATTCAAGAACTCACAGAATTTCTATTGGCTAAGTAGGAGGCATAATTTTATAGGTATTCAGCATATGTGGAACTTTTGTGAGGTTGGGCATGGAAAGGGGGAGCATGATGGTGCAGGAGCATGTATCAAAAGAGCCATAGCACGAGAAGAGTTAAAGTATAAAGACAATGCAAAGTTGACAGATGCATAATCAATTGTTAAGTGGTGTAATGCTTCCATGGGTCCAGGTAATGAAGGTAAGTCTTCAATTCATAGATTTTTTTGGTTGATAGATGATACTAACATTGCACCATATGAGGACTATTGTACACTGACAGGATCAAATGAGATGCACTCTTTCAGAAGCTCAATTGTAGGTTCATGGAGTATCCATACACGAAAGGTGTCATGCTTTTTTTCTTCTTGTATAATCTAAGTATGGGATGAATGCGAGTCAAAGGAGTGGGTTGACGAATGGCAGTTAAGTTATCTTAGCCCACTTGACACGTATCGATCCCTGATGGCACTAGAACTAACACAAATGGAATCATCAGTTGACTTTGACCACATATCAGAATTAGTTCAACCAGGTAATATAGGGCACGTATATGCATCTAATTTCATCTAGTTCAACTAGGTAATGTCATCTTACTTTGTAGTGTTTTTGTAATGTTTGACTAATTTCATCTAATTTGCAACACATATCAATGTAGGGCACGTATATGCAGTTATTGCAGATGAAGATAATGAAGAGGGAACAGATTATTACTTATGTCATTGTGTTGAGGCCAAAAATAAATTGGAGGCCCCTATTACAAATGGAGAAAACATCGAATACCCTACAGGCTCAGTGGTTATTACTAGAACATGGGTTAGAAGGTAGCCACATAAGAGTGTTAATATTTGGCTATTTCAGGACTTTGACATGCATCAAAAGATTCTTCATTACTCGAACCTTGTCGTGGCATCCAATGTTCATTTGATAAAGTACAGGGCTAGACCTTTGAAAAAAATCTTGTGGAAGGTGCGTGAGTCTGACCATGAAGCAATACTTGACATAATAAAGAGTAGAGCAGACCTGGATAGTTCATTGGATTACTTTGTAAGTATTCACATTGATTTTGTAAAATCATGTTACATTGAGTTGCAATTATGCACATTAAGTTGTAAGGTTTGTCTTTTTTTTTATTTACTCCTGCATTTTTACACATTTTTACATCATCATGTTATGCATTTTTGGTGTCCTGCTCCTGATGCAACCAAACTCATAACTCACCCTACTTCCTCTAGACACCATTTGATGATCTCTCCAACACTCTGGATCTAGGGTGCCCAATCATGATGATGGCCTATATACCATTCTCCCAAGGTGCTCATAATGAATGAAAAGAAGACCAAGGGCGCCCAAGCTTAATAGACTTATTTCTTTCAATTTTGATGATCCAAACTCTTGCAAAATGACATCCACTTTCATGCCTTTAGATCTTCCTTCACATACAGGGTGCCAAATCAAGTTGAAAAATCTATAGAAGGGTGCCAAAATGGATGAAAGGAGACATGAAATGCACCTTAGGTCTCCATGCTAAGGTTTGAGCCATTAAAGTCTCTTGATATTAGGCGCTCATGATGATGAAACTTAGAGTTTTTTCCTTTCCTAGGCGCTTATCTAAGATGTTTGAATGATAAAGAGCACTAGGACCTCTATAATGTATATTGGGTGCCAAAATCAAGTGATTTTAAGTCACTTTGAGTCATTAATGGTTAGTATGAGTCTTTGAGTTATGTTGCAAAAAAGTGTCAATGTTGTCAAGTTGCACAAAGCAACTTTTGCATTTTTGGTGTCCTGCTCCTGATGTAACCAAACTGACTATTCCAATGCATCCGGATGGGTACATTTATGCTAGGCATGGTCCTATTTTTCACCCAAACATGTCGAAACAGTCTGAGCTACATTGTACCGACGATATCCCTGAAGAGTCCAAAGTGCAAAAAGGTAGCAATCTTTGACAAGATGTTACTCAAAAACCATGTCACTTAGAAACATTCTGTCTAAGGTAACGTGATCATGTAGAGTGCCTCTACAATAACCTCTCTCAATTTTTTATATCTCTGAGACATTTGCCCATAGTGAAAGGTTTTCTACTGCCCCAAAAATCGTCAAAAGGAGGCAGTGTAAAGTTGCAAAGGGGTGTAACTTTTGTCCTGCTCCTGATGCGACCAAATTGACTATTCCAACGCATCCAGATGGGTACATTTATGCTAGGCATGGTCCTATTTTTCACCCAAACATATCAAAACAGTCTGAGCTACATTGTACCGACGATATCCCTGAAGAGTCCATAATGCAAAAAGGCAGCAATCTTTGATAAGATGTTACTCAAAAATCGTGTCACTTAGAAACATTTCATCTAAGGCAATGTGATTATGTAGAGTGCCTCTACAACAACCTCTCTTGGTTTTTTATATCTCTAAGACATTTGCCCATGGTGAAAGGTTTTCTGCTGCCCAAAAAATCGTCAAAAGGAGGCAGTGTCAAGTTGCAAAGGGGTGTAACTTTCGTCCTGCTCCTGATGTGACCAAATTGACTATTCCAACACATCTGGATAGGTACATTTATGCTAGGCATGGTCCTATTTTTCACCCAAACATGTCGAAACAGTCTGAGCTACATTGTACCAATGATATCCCTGAAGAGTCCAAAGTGCAAAAAGGGAGCAATCTTTGACGAGATGTTACTTGAAAACTGTGTCATTTAGAACATTCCATCTAAGCTAACATGATCATGTAGAGTTCCTCTACAATAACCTCTCTCAGTTTTTTATATCTCTGAGACATTTGCCCATGGTGAAAGGTTTTCTGCTGCCCCAAAAATTGTCAGAAGGAGGCAGTGTAAAGTTGCATAGGGGTGTAACTTTTGTCTTGCTCTTGATGTGACCAAACTGATTGTTCCAATGCATTTGGATAGGTACATTTACACTAGGCATGGTCCTATTTTTCATCCAAACATGTCAAAACAGTCTGAGCTACATTGTACCGACGATATCCCTGAAGAGTTCAAAGTGTAAAAAGGCATCAATCTTTTACGAGATGCTACTTGAAAATCATGTCACTTAGAAACATTTTGTCTAAGTCAACGAGATCACGTAGAGTGCCTCTACAATAACCTCTCTCAGTTTTTTATATCTCCAAGACATTTGCCCGTGGTGAAAGGTTTTCTACTGCCCCAAAAATCATCAGAAGGAGGCAGTGTATTAAGTCAGGATGAAAGCCTATTCACTCTAGGTGCCAATCTCAAGTTGCACAATCATGAATGGGCACCTAGAGCAAAAAGGCACTACATCATGGTTCTAGGACCTTGAAATGGCACCCAAGCATGTAGGAGGAATTTTCAAGGAGCCAAAATATTTTTGAAACTCTAAGGAACTAATCCAAAGACTCTATGGTGCCATCTTGATACCATTGAGTCAACTTTGGAACTCAAACATATTGAAACAAGGTCTAGGAAGTTAGGCGCCATCTCTTGCCAGTTCAACCTCTGAGATGCGCCAACATTGGAAAGACTCTTAATGAGCGCCTAAGTTTGAATTGATCTTGTGATTGAAAGTTTGGTGATGTATTGGTGCAAGATGATCTTTAGTTGAAGCAATCTAAGTTCCAGGAAGGGTTTAGAAGTTATCAACCTCTTCACTAAGTTAGGTACACTTTACAAGCTTTCTTACCCAAGAGTTGCACCTCATTACAACAAGGTGCATCTTAACCTTCGGGACTTTTCCAAAGAAGCGCTTCAGTTTATTAGCACCTTTGGACCTTGTTTTGCATTCTGAAAGAGAAGGTGCACTTTGGAGGCATTTCTAACCCAGATTGACGCCTAGGTATAGTCATCTCTCTGGAGCATTACAATGTGTTTTAAAATGAAGGAGGACATTTCATAAGTTGGGGAATTGATCACTGAAGACCTTGGAGTGTTTGAATTACTCTAAGCAAGAAGCTGCATTTCCATGGAGTAGCATACTCTAGATAGCGCCTAATGCCATCAAGGCACAATTCCACCCTCACTTTGGTGCCTATCATCAAGAAGGGGCATTGGGCATTCCTTGAACAGTTCTAAGCGTTTGAAGTTTGTGAAATCACCAAGGCATGTTGGGTGCCATGTGTATCCTCAACAAGCTTGAGTTTGCGTCTAGACAAGTTGGCACTTATTCATGTTTTAACTTCCCTCTTGAAGCGCCTAACTTGGGAAAAAGTTATCTTGTTGTTAATCAAGTGTTTCATGTGTTTTGGAGACTCCAAAAGACTTTCTCTTGCTAGGTGCTCTTCTTGGCAACTACAACCTTCAACTGGCGCCTAGATCCTAAAGAAAAACACTTGCAAGTGTGGGTGCACTTTCCTTGTGATGGAGCATCAAACTGGCATCTAGAAATCATAATGCATGAAGTGAGCGCCTAGGATCCTATTGGTCCAATAGGTGGTTTTGGGATCCGTGTCAAGTCATTGGATTAGGTTGCCAACTCAGAATGATTCTCATGCACTTAGACTTCAAGGCACCAAAACTAGTAGGAAAATATTTGGGGGGAAACCATGCTGATAAAAGTTGGGTAAATTTAACCTCTGAGTCTGATTAGGCTCCATATAACAACAATATTTATATCATGTCCCTTTGCTTTATGAAACAAGCAGTATGTGTCAAGTCATAGGGATAACACTATGGTCCTTAGAAATTTCTCTTTGACTTTTGACAAGATTATCTACTATTATGTGGATGCTTGATAGTATTATCCTGATCCATCGGCGAGCTTAAAATTTCATCGGTCGATAGGCCGATGCGACCATGACTCCCTTTGATTTCACTTCTGACAAACATCCCATCATTGACTCTTATCGGTCAGACAGATCGCTATCAATGACTTTATATCCTTTCACAGCGATGTCTTTGTCACTCTGATACGAGACTCTAAGTCCCTCGCCTATCGGTAGGACTTAACACCATTGGCACACTCAAAAACTCTTCTACCGACACAACACACTAATCTCACCAATGACAACCTTTGGATCACACCCATCGGTGAGACTCCAAACATCGGTGAACTCTAATCTCGTTGGGCCGATACACCGATGGATTTTGATTGTCGGTGTGACCCCCTTCATTAGCAAATCTCTCAACTACTCTTCTGATGCATGGATGGGATTATCTTCAGATACATTGATGTCTTCAACTTCGAACCACACTCATTAGCAAGACAGACCACTATCGGTGAAGCCTAACCAAGGTCTGCCGATACGCCGATACGACGAACTCTTGACATCGATACAAGGTTCTTTTGAATGCAAAGGGTGCCTACGCTTATGGGGCTCAATTTGATGTATTTATTGAAAGCTCAAGGAGAATTAATGCTTATTGAAAATGCCACTTACTCCTTCATTTGCATTCTAGGCGCCATTTCCTATTGACTTATATACTTCTCCTCATGCTAGGGTGCCATAATGAAGTGGTTTAGACAATAGGCGCGCTTCACTTACTAGAGGCTTGTTCTCCTTCCACCTTAGGTGCACTTTTATGGTAGAATAGGTGTCAATGGGTGCCTTGTCTTAAATGAATGCTCTCTCTAAGTTGGGCGCCCTTTTGAGGCATTATGAGTTGCAAATTGTGCCTTAACCCTTCATGCTTGTTGCTCAATGTTTGAATGTTTAAGAAAGTCTCCTTTAGGTGCTCATCTTAGTGACTTTTTCTCAAGGCGCAATCATCCTAATGACTTGGATATTCATCCTAGTGTTTTAGGATATTACGCTACCAGACTTAGTCATTTTCAGGATCTCAAACATAAAGAATAACATGATGATTCATTTTTTTGTATTGCATATAGTTGACATTCTATGCTACTCATAAAGAATATTAATATTTTTTGTTCAACATGATGATTCATTTTTTTTAAATATAACTTTTATCTTTTAGTTCCAAAATGAGGTTTAGGTGATACTTGAATAACAATAGCTAGCTTATTGGATCAACAAACATCCTATGTAATACATTTAGACTTTAAATATTTGAAGTTGCCATCTACAAATATCCATTCAAACGTGGATTTATAATGCAAGTATGGACGCCATCAATAAAAAAGATTTGTATTAACCAAATATCCATATAGGCATACAATCTCAACTATATACAATACAAAATATATGTCCACAAATGCCATATAGGCATACAACAAACACAATAAAAAGTCATTCCCCTCTGGCTGGTGAAGAGAATAGATCATGGGTAGCCTTTAATCTTCTAGGGGATGGAGACACGCATGTTGGTGGTCTACTACAAACCTGAAGGCTATGCCTCCTATTTAGTTCTTCCTGCATCTTTAGCTATTACAATAAAAAGTATAGACATTAATATATAGAAATTACATGTTATAAATAATGAAACATTTAACAAAATAATCACTTACTGCTAACATATAATCTGTCTCCTCACTTGCCTCAATAGTAGGAATAGGCCCTGGTGATGTCATGTCCTATAGAAACCATCTAGATAGAAATTAAACTTCAAATCAATAATCTTTTGATTTTTCTAAAATAGACAACTATAACAATGAATGTAAATCAAAATTTACTTATCTACCTCATACCCCTGTCAATGCCATGGAGCTATGAATCGCAGAGGCCACACCATGCTCCATTGCCCTCTGGACATGGGGAGGTGTCTCCGTAGCTTGCATCATCTGGAAATAAAACAACATTATTCAATTATGAAAACTATAATAGTGATGCAAATCATGGCTCCTAACATACACACACATTCATCTAAACATGGAAGTACACACAATAAAGCACACAAGTCACATACAAAAATCTAGTAAGTACAATTCATTCATTAAACTATTTATTTAATTACCTTCTTAAAGCTTTGAAGTCCACCACCGCTTGTAGGTGTTGCCGTGAAATCTACAATATTAACCTATTCAACATCCAAAATCAGATATTAGAATACCATTCATATAATGATGCTATTCACATGTAATATTTATAATTGTTTACTAGTTACATACCCCGATAGTAGATGATCTAGTGTAAATTCCAGGTGGCGAACCACTGAAAACTACATCGATGCTATGACCCTGAAATTTCATTAAAATCATCAATTTAAATTAGCTAATCTTGCATTTCAAAAATAAAATTTAATAAATTAAATTCAATAAACTTGCTAATATTTATCTGAGTATCAAGGCCGAAAGTCTCACTCAGGAGGGTATATGTCATCACCATCTACTCAACTGCAGATGTAGCCTATGCACCTGCATCTTGACTATCCATGGGGTCATAACCACATGCTGACCCACAAGCCTGACAAGCATGGGGTGGGACCCTACTCCTTGCACTATCTCCCAACCCACTCTATGTTGCAGGACTGGCATGCTCTATGATGCTCTGGGTCAAGGCACTAATGGATTGAAGTGTATCGACCTCAACATTCTCCTTCACAATGGAAGGGATAGAAACATGCTCATGGGCTAGTCTACTGATTACTCATCTCACTACCCACTGTGGGTCAAGACGTGCCCCTGGTCTATCTTGTGCTGACCCCCCACCTCTACCCTAGAAGTCTCGCATATCAAAATAGTTTGGCACTTTATTGAGGACAAACTCGCAGTAGATTTTCTTCAAAAAGTATTGCGGGACCTCATTATTATTGCATGGAGGATGGTCAAAAACCATCCACCACCTCTGCCCAAAATTGTCCCTTATCACTTGGTTGTTGCACCAATGGATAGGGAACCTTTTGCATGTAATGGGTAGAGGTTGATTTGTTTGTGGGTTTGTAAAAATCGAACACAAGTCTAATTTTGTGATTTGTAATTTTTTCACATCTTGGTATGACAGCTTGTCTGCATAATAATCTCTAAACTCTCTCCTCTTATCCGTCCAACTAGTTATTTGCTTGCTAATTGAATCTACATTTGATAACATAGATTCAAGAGATTCAGTAAGCGTGGACCTATGCAAGGTTGAAGTGGAAGGATCTTTCAACCTTACAATTATATCTTCAATTTCTTTTTTGTTGTTTTCAATTTGCCCCATTATATTTTCTTGTGTTCCAGGGGCATGTCAAGGAATGGATGGAGGAGGTTGTTCTGCAGGTATTTCCTCCTTAGGATTTTGTGGATTTTGAGGAGGAGGAGGAGGAGGAGGTGCATTAACATTTCCTGACGATTAATGAAATATACATCAAAAAACAACTCAAACCTACCTATTTAGAAGCAAATTCAAACAAAAAAAAATAAAACTCACTCCTTTAGCATGCTCAACATCGTGGTGGCATTTTGGTGACGAATTAGCAAGATTTTGGTGTCGAATTGTCTTTTCCAAAATGCGAGTGTGCTTCTTAGGGTTTGCAAGCTGTGGGGATAGAGGAGAAAAATAGAAATGAAATGAAATGACAATCTTTTTTTTTAATTTATAATAGTTAATAACGCGCTCGCGTTATGTATGATTTTTTTTAAAACCATTTGGCCACTTTTTGGCCCCCCATCTTTTTGCACTTACCCAGAATCTAACCATTACCTCAGGCCCCCCATTGTCATTTCTCAAGATCAAGCCAGCTAGGAGAAACATGGTCCGAAGAGAGGAGAATAGATTTTGAGGGAGAGATCTTAGCCCCAGAAGCCAAACAAAAGATATCAAGTCTATGTTTCAGCCTTTCAAATTCTAACTTATTTATCTTAAGAAAAAGGGCAGTATCATCTGCAAACTGTACATTGAGAAGTTTCTCACCATTGGGTAGGAGGATACCATGTAAATCACCTTGAACACATTCTGTTCTCAAAAGAAAATGTAGAGCTTCTAGTGCAATTACAAAAAGAGATGGGGCAAGGGGACATCCCTGACGGATTGACCTTTCCATTCCAAAGGGATCAGACAGTTCCCCATTAACTTCCACTTGGGTTGAGGCATTCCTAAATAGCATCATGACCATATTACAAAACTTATTAGGAAATCCTATGGCCTTAAGAATCTTAAATAAAAATGACCATTCAACCCTGTCATAGACTTTTTTGAAGTCCAAAAGAAGAATACCTGCATTCTAATTAGAATCCTTAGGCCATTGTAGTGCTTCCCAACTTTTAATTAGGTTCTCAAGAATGTATCTACTTTTAAGAAAACCTATTTGAGTGGAGTTTATTACTTTTGGTAGAATATCTCTAACTCTTAATGCAAGCATTTTAGCAATAATTTTCTAGGAGACATTCAATAATGTTATGGGTCTCTAGTTTTTTATAAGGGTCTAATCACCTTCCTTAGGAAGGAGCTTGATGATGCCTTTATTAATGTCTTCTCCCAAGGAGCCTCTGGCAATAGATTCATTATACAACTCAAAAAGGTCATCTACTATCCAATCCAAGTTAGCTTTATAAAACTCCACAGGAAGGCCATTTGCACCAAGGGATTTCCCATTTTTCATGGATTTTATTACTGTCTCAATTTCATCTTTTGAAATTTCTTTGTCAAGTTGCCTTTTCATCTTCTTGTTAACTTTTTTCTTGTAAATTCTCCCACACAACTCTTGAGCCTCTTTGAACCCCATCTTGGAGTCCTTTTCTTTAAATAGATTTTCATAGAAATTCTTAAAGGCATTTACAATATCTTCTTGGCTATTAAAGGTCACTCCATTCTCAACAATAAATCCTATGTTCTCTTTGATGTTTTTGGATTTAAGGAGATTGAAATTTTTTTGGTGCCTTTGTCACCATCTTCTAGCTAGTTCAGTTTGGCCTTGATCTAAATTATCCTTATTGGGGTTATCTTGAACTAATTCTTCAATTCTAAGGTATTCATGCCATAAGAATAGTTCCTCTTTTTTCTTGTCTAATGCATATTTTTTCCCAACAATTTGAAAAATAGCCTTATAGGCCTCAATCAATCTACTCTAGTATATAGAGGCTCCTTTACCCTAAAATTGAGTAGTACAAATATTTTTGAGAGTTTTGATCCCATTCAGACAGTCTTGATCATTAAGAAGCTCACAATTTAGCTTGAAGGAGGTATTCTTTTTTTTTTTTTTAAGATTTCCATCCTAATTCTTTATTTGTAACACAATTTTGATTGGATGGTGGTCTGAAAGAGGATTTAGAATTACTTGCACTTTGTTTGCATCTTTTATGGGCTGGCCCAAAAAGGCATTTTTATCAAAGTAAAATCTATCCAACTTACAATGAATTCTTTTGCTTTCTTTTTGACTATTGGACCAAGAGAACCAAATTCCACTGTTGTTTATTTTTTCACCTTCTAGTGGCTCAAACAAGTTTAAAGATTTCTTTAATCTCTGCCAGAAAATTTTTTCATTACCCTTCCACCCTAGGGGGTTGCCCCCTATTTGTCTTATGTATGTTCTACCATATTAAAATCTACCCCAAACACCCAAGGGATCCTTGGCAACTCAGAAGTCAGCCAATTCCATAATTCTTCTTTGTTATAGTATTCATTGGGGGCATAAATTGAACAAAGACCAAAAGTCATTCCTTGTAGGTCTAAAATAATCCAAATACATCTATTGCATGGAGAGTGTCCTGAGCTTTGGATAAGCTTTTCCCACTTCTTATTCAACAAAATAGCATTACCACCTTTGCCCTTATCATGATTAGTAGTGAAAGACACATCATCTCTCTAGATAAAATGAAGGGTAATTTCCATTGTAATCCTATAGCTTTAATTTCTTGGAGGAATAAGATATCCATATTTTTGTATTTGTTACAAAAATCTCTAACTGCATATTTCCTTTTAGAGGATTCCAAGCCTTTGACATTCCAACTAAAACATCTCAAGCAATTCATAGAGGTTTAGAAACATAGGAAACTTTATCCTTAACCCACGAGGTATAGGCTAAGGCATATCATCCTTGCCTTTCTTGCTCAGCTTAACTGAGCTATTTGATCTACTCATATTTTTCCTTTTCTTGTTATCTTCCTTAGAGGACACTCCATCAAGTGTAACTTTCTTTCCTTCAGCCAAAGCTTTATTAAGGATTGCATCTCTCACAGACAAGGCAAATCTACTACCCTATTTTTGGAGGTCAATTGCTAACCCCAAGGGATCTACTTCTTCAGTTTTGATGAATTCATCTCTAAGCTTATCAAACTTCTTTCCTTGATCGGCTACCTCCCTAATTTTGTCTACGGCTAGCTACGGAGCATTTTTCTTATTTCTAACTAAAATGAATCCATCATCAGAAGGGATGTCAGGTTCAATAACTTCTGAGGGTTTATCATGAACTTTCTTAGGTTGCTCAATCTCATCAACCCTTTCTACATTAAAAGACTTAGAAGTTGGTTGAGTCTCCTCAATTTCAGAGATAAGAGTAGGTTCCTCATCCATCGAGTCCATCTCCCTTGAGTCATCTTTAGAGAAGAAGCTTAAATTATCATCATGTGTGCTATCAGATTCACCTACTATTTGTCACTCACTATAAAAAACCATGGAAGGCAATCCTCTGCCACTATTTAAATTGGTTTCAACAAATTTATCATTTGATTTTTCTTCTACTTGTATAGGGTTAGGGTCATGGGCTAAGTGGGCCTTAGGGATCTCCAAGGGCTGGCTCCTAGAGTCTGAAACCACATTAACTGAAGGCTCATTAGATTTTTTTTCTTTTGTTTCAAATGCTAAGTTATCTTTTTTGAATCTCCTGTTAATAGAAGGATAATTATTCCTTTGATGGCCATCCATTTTGCATAAGAAACAAGAGTTAAGCCCGCCTAGCCCAACAAAATCACATTGAACATATTTATCTCCCTAGATTATCTCTAGAATTTCTAGGATTTGAATTCTAGTATTAAATGCTACTAGAAGTCTTGCATCCAATGGCAAAGTAGACCTGGTTTTGTCTACCTTTATGATTTTACCAAAGGGTTTTATAATTTGTGGTAAGAAACTCCAAAATTGCATGGGAAGATTTTTGATAATAACCCATTTGGGTATAGAACAAAACTAAATCTCATTGTGTGTGGTGTCTGGTGCCCAAGGAAATGCTTTGACAAGTGCCAGCCCAATATTCCAATAATCTTTTTCTACCACTCTCTTTTGCATGCTATGGCTCTTGAAAAAGATAACAAATATTCCAGTTTGGATCATTCTACAGAATGAGAAATGAATGCCTAATTTCTTTCCCCAAATAGATATTAACCAATTATCGAAGACTGAGGCCAAGCTTCTTTTATCCTTCATCATACATATCCTTCCATCATACCTATCTATCCCATTCTATGCACCCTTCATAAATGAAAATCCATTCCATCATACCCATCCACCCTCCCTTCTTGCCTTTAATCTTGATAAGGATGGGGGCACAATTTTGACACATGCATTGGGCACTTCTTAATATAGCCAATCTTCTGTAGAAAATATTGTATCATACTTTTATAGCTTGTTAAGAAATTTGATACCTTCTTCAATATGCATTGCAACACAACATCATGCATGGAATATATCAAGTGGAGGTATGTTATACTTATGTGACATAGTCCTTCTAGAACACATCCTAAATCCCTCCATCGATTAATCCCTCATACATCCCATCCAAAATGCTTCAACCCTCCATCATGAATCACGCATACATTCCATCCAATCTAACCTTCATCCTTGTCCATATAATTGGTTTTCCCTTATTAGTGGTTACAAATGATTGCAATAATCCTAAGTAATCCCAATAAATCTAGAGGCAATAATCTCATGTAGCTGAATGTAATAATTGCAAAAAACCCATCCAAATTTTAGTACAATCCATCCCATATTTAATTGCAATGCAATCCAAACCCATACAAATAGAAATAATCCATTAGTTTTTCCCCTAGTCTTGATAAAATCTAATCCTTGTTTAGTTTTAAACAAATCATCACATCATTATTGGGGTATATCATTCCCAAATTAACAACTCTATCATCATCATCATCATCATCATCCAAATCTAGTTTTCAACTTCATCAAGAACATCTTGTTGTATTTTATTTTCATTGTTTGTGCATACATGTTTGCTTTTGTTTCTTATTTTGCTTGCATTTGTGAGTCAATCCTTAGGGAATTTTATGGAAATAACATCACGATCTTTCATATCATGGTTCCATATGTAATCTACCTACATAGGTGTTTTTTTGTATATCATCTGGTAATTGCATCATAATGATTTTTCCATATCATGGTGCATCCTATCATATGCTATAATAAATTAGGTTGCTCAAACATTTGAAATTTCATACAAGATTTATAGCATTCATCATCATATCATTCACACTCATCTTATTTCTTCAACATTTCTTCTTAACTCAGTATTCATACCTAATATTCATTTTCATTTGTGCCCATTACCTATGATTTTAACCCATCCATTCTAGTTTCATTTTGAGTTTTCATCCATCTCTTTCATCCTTGCATGTCCTCTCGAGAGGGAATATCCCTAACCATCATACCAGTAGGGGCATCCTCCTATGTTTATTCTTTGACTTCTACTTTCTTTGAAGAGCCACTATTTCTTTTAATTAGGATGCCATTTCAAAGAGGGGCAAATGTAGACACCTAGATTTCACCATGCTAATGTTGTCATCCTATTTTTACCTTGTCAACCAACTTCACCATCCTCCTAGTCTCATATTGTCTAATAATTTTATCATAAATTCATTCTCATCCTATTATCATCTCATCACCCCATCAACTTGTCAATTTTATCATGTTAATTCACCTTGTCAACTAATTAATTACATTAATTAATCCTAATCTCATTCCCTATAATGTAACCCCATGTATGTAATTAATTGATTAATCATTATTAATTAATTAGCTTCCTAATTTATCCATGCACACATAATTATTTAAATAAATAAATAGTTTTATTAATACTCACCCACATTTCACTTCATATCAATTTAGTCATTCCTTCAATCCACTCCTTAATCAAACTAGTTAACTAATCAGTTAATTTAGTTAACTCTAAATCAATCTAGTTGACAAAGAAATCAATTTAGTTGATTAATCAATCAAGTTAGTTGACTAATCAATCAATTGAGTTAACTAGTCAATCAAACTAGTTAACTCTAAATCAAATCTCTAGTCCTCAAGATTGATTAAATTAACCTTGACCATTCATTTATCATCTTCCAAGTCTATAAATCCATATATTTGAAAACCTTTGAGGGATAGAAAAAACAAAATTGATCATAATATTTGTCTCTCTTTAAATCAAATCATCAACATGTTGAAAATATTTCATGTTTATTGAGCATCCAAAGCCCGTTAAAGCATGAGTAAATCTACTTCACACTTAATTGGAAGTTTGTGTATATTTTAGAGTAGAAATTTAATATTGTTATTTGATTTCTTTTTTTACTCTAATTTATTTGTGAATACACTTGTCATTGACATTCAAAATGACATTAAAATCTCCTCCAATATTATTAAGTCTTTCTGAATGGGAGTCATGATAGGTGATAAAGAGTTCCATAAGATCTTCTTCTAAGGAGGGACATTTAGACCATAAATGTTGAACAAAACAAATTGAGACTAGAAAAAAAAGAAGTTACCTAGCATAGCTCCCAATTAGAACCTTTATTTAAAGGAGATATGTAGATTATCCTATTGTACGAGAGGATTACAAGGCCCCCTATAATTCCATTGGATGATATGAATATTCTTTTCCATTTCAACAAAATTTAAATTGATTTAGTTACATCTTCAATACTTAGTTTGGTTTCTTGCAAAATAATGATATTTGGTTTTGCATATCCATCTGACATTTTCTTAAGCATCTTTTGTTAAGGGAATTTTACCTAAACATTCCAAGAAAGGATCTTCATTTGGATTGTGAGGTCCCTTTCCCCTTGCTTTTCTTTTTATTTGTCAAAGTTTAAAGTTTCTTGGGAGCCTGCCTTGATCTCCTCCAAAGTGACTTCCTTTGCTTTCTTCTAGCCTCTCATTGTCATGGGACCACAACTGGGCCTAGCTTTATCTATTTTAGTTGGGAGATACAACAAATATCTAGTGAAACCAACTTATTCTTGTTACTTTCATGGTTGATGACCCCCATTTCAATATCATCTAATTCAATTAAAGAATTGATCAAGGTCTCTCGCAAAGGACTGTAGCCTAGATTAGGAGAATGGACATCCTTCACAACCTCTGATGCTAGGTGAGGGAGGTTCCTAGTAGCATCAGGAGAAGCTTGAATAATATCCCTTTTTCTTGAGAAAGGAATCATGTTCTTTGCCTCCTCATATATTTGGGGAGGGAGGTTCCTAGTGCGACCTAGGGAAGAAAGAGTGTTATCCCTCTAATTTTTAATAAGGATCAAATCCTCCACTTCATCCTCCACTTGCCTAAACTTCTCAAAAGAGAAGTAAAGCTTGAAACTAGTGGAGAAATGAGATTTTGATTTGAAAATTTGAGAAAAGGATGGAAAAAATCAATCTCTAAGGTTTTCCACAATTTGCTCATACCTTAGTCTATGAAAATGTGTTTTAAGAGTGGTTGAGATGGTACTTTTAGTATGCAAATTTTAGAATATACTCTAGAGTCTCCCTTGAGAATATCTTCATCACAATAAAGAAATTTTCCTAAACGTGAACGAATATCCTTCAAAATAGAGTGCTCCAAATATTCTTTAGGTAGGTTGTAAATTTGAATCCAAGTTGGAAATTTTGGAGATCTAAAATCTTGTGGGGTTGAAGTTTGGAATCCATCTTTTGGTGAACAAAAAAATATGCTCCATTGACCAAAAACCCTTTGCCAATATTTTCTCCCTCTTGTCACCACTAAGGGCATTTGACAATGAAGAATCCTTTTGGAAGAATTTTTATGTAGTTCAACATGCCCTAGGAAAATATAATCCATCTTTCAATTTTTTCTCTACTTTCCAAGCACCACAAAACTTCCAATCAATGCCATTTGACTTAGATTTTAAAAATGATCATCTAGGGTTGTGTTTCTCAATGAAAGGGCAATCTCTTCAATTTCCATGTCATGGTATTTGATCAACTCTCCATGAAGTGAATTAATTGAGGATCTTATAGGGTTTTTTTGGATATTGATTCTCTACTCTCTATTCTCCACTAGGACCCAATTCACTAGCTGATCAAAAGAGCAAGTCCAATTGTCTTTTATAGAAGGTTTCCCACACACCACATCAAAAAAGGTTTTCCATTGCATGTTTCTCCAACAATCAATCTCATTGTAGCAAGTTGTTAGTTGGTTGAGCATCCTAATAGGGGATTCTCCTTTAGGCCTAGTCCCTGTCTCCCCTTGTGGACATTACTTGAAACCCTCCGTCACCATATTCTTGAGTATTGGCTTGAAATATGAATCTAGGGCTAACAAATTTGTTAGTGGGCCTGATGTTACTACATTATGGGTTCCCACTTCTAACATTTTCACACGACTATTGCATGATTCTTTTGTGGTAGTCTAATTTGAACTCTACAAACGTTTACTCCATAATTCCTCCTAACCTTTTTCATGAATGTAAAACTTAATTTTTTCAAAAATAATATTACACAATTTTGTTTTGTATCAATCCTAGCCTAACAGTGGTATTAGAGCAAGTTTAAGGGAGAAAAAGATTAAAAATTTGTTAAAAGAAGAGCTTGGTGTGAGAGAAAAATTTGGATTGTCATCATAAGCATTTGTAGAAGAGCCCAATCATAGAAAAAAACAAAGAGACATTGCTAGAGTCAACCAAAAAGTGTTTGATAACAAAATAATTTCTAATATCACTCAAGCAACTGTCAAATCTTTAGTACAAGTAAGATGAAAGGAGATAGATTTTGGATAGGAGAAACATTCCATCTAAATTTATATCCATGTAATGGTGTTGTGTCATTCTAGAGAGTGGAGTGCATACATGTTGTCTCAAATAGCCTATGGTGTTTGTTAAAGAAAGCCAAATAATTGATAATTGTAAATTGTAGATTCATTCTTGTGAGCTTGGAGAGCATTTCAACAAGCCTGGAGTGCAAGCAAACCATTTTTTTTAATCATTATTTGAAGATCATTCTAAAAACATTTATTTCCAATTATTCATTTGTTATTGTCATGTGGCTATTGTTTACCAATAGAAAGTCTATGAAGCGGCTAGTGGATTCAGGTGCCTTTGCAACAAGCAAGGGTTTTTGAGAAAACACTTCATCAAATTATTTCTTTCTTTCTTTCCTATTTCATAGAATGCTATCATAGAGGTATTTTATTTTTACCTCTCTTTTTGTTTCAATAAAAACTTTAGCAAGAAAAATTAAAGAAATAAATTTGAATAAGAAGAGTTATGTAATTTTTACAATTCATAATGGCTAGAATGGCATAGAAAAATTGAAAAAAATCTTATTTTCAATGAATTGTGGTGTAATATTTGTGATGGGACACCCAACCTACAACACCAATTGTTATTAAAGAAAGGAAAGTATGGTAGTATAATAATTCTAAAACCCTAGCTTTGATAAGGACTTCCATCAATGGAGATATTGTTGGTAATATGTATTGTCATTGATGTTAGCTTAGTATATGGAAATGTATAGATAAACTTGTACAGAGGAAGATTCAGTTCAGGAAAAGAAAACTAGTCTACGTAAGGTAAAGTGATCAATTTGGTGTGTGAGCATGGTGCAGAGGTAAAAACTCATGTTCTTGCATAGTTCTTGTATCCCCACATGTATATCTAATCAGTTTGGTGTACCACACTTAATGATAAGAAGTAGGAATTTGACTAAGGCATTCACAATGCACATCCTAAGGTAGAGTCATCTTGTTCTAGTTTGCATTCCTCCATAGTGCAAGATTTCATCTTGCGGTTCTAAATACAGCTTTATTTAGGTATTGAAATGAGAAATCCAAGCTTTCAAGTCCTCACATCATCAACACAAAAAGTTACAAGGGACATAGTATTGACCATCACTTAGATAGAGGTAACACAGACTATTTCGAAGCCCATTTGCACAGGGTTGAGTTTTGTGGAGGATGAAACATGTATAGATTAGCCATTAGAGCTTGTACAGAGGTATTATATGGTCCAAGGTATATCAGATATGATCCACATGTAGACAAATTCCATTTTTCAATACCACATCAAGTAGTTATGTCTGCAAGTAAAGGTTTGAGTATAATTGTCCTCCGAACTCCTAATTATCGATGTCAAACTCTTGAATTCCTTTGGAATCATTAGATAAAGGTGTGTGGATATAATAAGGAACATATAATGATGTTTTATCTCATTCCTAAAAGGTTTCAATCCTTGTATTGCACTGCAACATCATATCTTGAGATGTGAAGTATCACACGTGGTCCATAATGCTCTGTTTCCTACATATAGTCATGTTTCCTATTTTGCGGATGTATAGTTTGATATGATACTTCTTCAATAAGGTGTATGAATGTTGTTGAGACCATGTATGATTGAATTCTTAGTCTGTATAGAGTTTATGGCTTCTCCTTGACAGTATGAAGAGAGACAATCAACAGTCTTGAGTAGTTTGAGCTGACTGGTTAAGTTTCCAATATGTGTGGAGGATCCTGATTAGTTTCCTTAACACTGAAAGGTATGGAAAGATATGTTTTGCTCTCCCTTATGAATTTGTAAGGTATGAAACAATTTTTTCCTATCATATTGTATGTATGGATACCGACATGTGAAGAGCTACATGTTTCATCTAAAGTTGATTGTGATGCCAACCTAATTAGTGTTTTGAAGTATTACAGAGCATATTTATAGAAGATCAAGTTCATTTGTGATACATATAAGGATATGTGAAGATAAGTAGAGTAGAATAAAAGATATGAAGTGTGTATAATTAGTTTGAGGGCATATGTTGAGCAAGAAATAGAAGACTGCAATACCAACATAAATCAGATGTTCTCTTTACAACAATCCATGTATTTACTATCTTTGTAAATCTATTGCAGGGAAAAGAGTACTTAGGGAGTAGTAGCTTCCTTGGGCTATAGCCCTAAATCAAAGTTGTAATAGCTGTAAGCACAAATACAGGGAGTTGTAGCTTCCTTGGGTTGTAGCCCTAAAACAAAGTTGTAATACTTTTGTGGTGAGCATAATATATTGTGAGCTAATCCTCACCATGGTTTTTCCCTATTTTAGTGTTTTCCAAATAAAGATACTGGTGTTATGTGTGTTGCATGATTTCTTTTCTATTCTCTAAGTTATTCAGTTTGGTTTGGTAAACAACTAGTTAAATTTTAGTATATGTTGATTCACCCCGCTCTCAGCATGTCATTATGTTCAACAATTGGTATCAGAGCCAAGTGCCTTTGAGAAGCCTAATAGCTGAGGTAGATCATGCACTTGAACACATGTAATATGAAGTTATGGACAATGATGTATTTGTACCGAAACTAGATCTAGAAGCAATAGAACCTGAAGGTAGGGATCTTTATGGAAGTGAAGTAGACCTTGAGGAAGAACTCAAGTCAACCCTTAATGAACTGGATGAAGTAAGAGTAATGAATGTAGAATATGAAGACATGTTTGAATTGACAAAAGAGATAATTGACAAATTGAAGAGAAAGGCCAAAGAATCAAAAGAAGAAATTGGCAAAGTAAAATCCCTAATAGAAGGAGATAAAGGAGGTGACATAAATCTCAACGAAGTAGAAGAAATAATTTCAAATTTAAAAGTCATGGTTGAAGAAGAAAAGAGGATTGAAGATTGCTTAAATGCCAAGCTCTTTGAGAAATCAACTAAATGTTCAAAACTTGAGGAAGAAGTTGTCACTCTAAGAAGAAATCTGGAAAAGGCAAAAGAGTAGATTCACAATGAACTAAAAGTAAAGGAGGATCTGAAATCCTTGATGAAATAATTTACTCTCAAAAGCCAGCAAAAGAAAAATCAAGTCTTGGTTTTGAAAAGGGAAAGAGTCCTATGATCAATGCCTCTACAAATTTATATGATAACTTTCATTCAAGAGGAAAGTATGAAATCAAGAAGGAAGAGACCTACACTAAAGATCTTATGAAGAAATCCTATAGAGTTATAAAAGAAGATGAATTCACTCTTGTCTGAAGATAAAGGAAGAATGTGAAGAAAAATTTCAAAAATCCTCAACCTACAAGGCAACCAACTCACATCAGGTATTCTCAAGGTTTCAATGGCAATTGTTTTACTTGTAATAAGTTTGGTCACAAAGCGGCTAATTGTAGATGCAAGATAAATCAAAATGTTCTAAGATGTTATTCTTGCAATAAAATTGGCCATAAAGCTACTAAATGTAGAAGTAAGTCAAATCAGAATTTAGTTAAGTGCTATGCTTGCAACAAGATAGGTCACAAGGCTTATGAATGCATAAGAAAAATGCCAAGGAATAATAAGGACAATGCTCAACCCTTTCATGGACATTTTTACACTTTTAACAAGTTTGGCCACAAGGCAACTAATTACAGATCTAAGGTAAGGAGGAATGGAAATGCTTAGCAATCAAAGTTCACCTATCACAAGTGTAATCAAACATGGCACTCTGGAAGGAATGTAGGTCCTACTTCACAAAAGAAAGTTGATATTACTTAGCAAAAGAAGGGAATGAGAAAAGTGTGGAAGAAGGAGGAATGTGGTGTTTCCAGACCTCTTCCTAGTGCAGGTGGATCCTTCAGTAACGAAAAGATGAAGTACTAATTTAGGGAGAGTTACAATTACAAAATTCTTCAAACCCCTAAATAAATAAGATGCTATATTTCTCAGCATGTTGGCTAGTTTTGGTATGTGCATGCAAAATAATGATTTAAATAAGTTTGGTCAAAACTCCAGAGATAAAACTCTCAATGTGGTAGATTACAAATTTTTTTAGGGTTTTCAGGATTAAAAGCATCTACCAAAAGGAAACATGGACTCAAGGGGAGATATTACTACAAATATTCCACTTCCCTTCATGATTCTAAAATAATTAAGCATACATATGAGTTTGAACAAGATTAAGGAGAAATTCATCACTCTGCTGAAAATTGCAAAGTAATCAGAGTCACTCTTATATCACAAAATAGGCCTAAGTGTTCACCTAACCCTACTGGTGCATACAATGTGGAACAATTGAAGATATGCAAAGAAGTTTATAAGTCATTCTGTATACTCAACAGGAATTTGTGATCAAGAATTTGAGAGCAAAATATAGAAAAGGCAAATTAGAGTGTGTTGAAGATCTCTTACTTCTAAAACTCTACTAGTGAATGCTTTCAGTGTTGTGCAAACCCTAACTTCATTTTAGTGCTGTAATGGACACTCCTAGGGTTATTGATGTCATGGAAAAGCCAAGACCAAAATTCAAGAAGCATTCTTTCAAATCATTGGAGATTTATAAAGTAGGAGCATTTTCTAGGGTTCTGATCACTGTGCTTCACTTTGAAGATGTGTGAATCTACATTCACTCCACATTGGATGAATTCAACCACAACAAGCTTCAGGAATTTTGGATGAACAATCTTATAGGTGATGATTTCAATATGAAGCTAAAATATGCTGGTTTGATTGTATGGAATGATTTTCCCAATTTTAACTATGAAAATGATTGGGTCAAACTTGTCTTGAGCCAAATTTGTGAAGACTTTATAATTCTAGATAAACCCCATATGATTACTAAGGAGGCAATTAGGGTTGTGACTAGCATGTGTGCTACTAGACCTGTGCCTACATTGAAGTCAATAAAAAATGAAGAAGTGATGAAGCTGACCAGTGCAAAGTTTGATAAACGTGCTCTAATTGTGAATGATATAATAGACCTTGATGTAAGGTATGCAACTATGGTCATTACATACAAAATCTTCTATACTAATAGAGTGGGCTCTGCCACAACAACTGTAATTCATGTTGCACGTCAGATGGTGAAAGAAAACAAGAAAATTGATGTTTGTGAGCTGTTTAGACAACTAATAGAGAGCTTGGACAAGAGAAAGGAGAACTAATACAAATTTCAATATGGATCTCTTATAATTTGACTTATGTTCTACTTTTTGAATGAATTACCTAGATCAAAGAATGTTGTGTGGAAAATAACTATATCTGTAGGAAGTCAAATTAGGGAACACATGAAGAGTTTTGAAAACTTAGAGGCTCGCAATGCTGCATACTGGGGTTTCTTAAAAACCTTTCAAGAAAAGATGCAGAAGAGAGAAAGGATACCTATCAAGGTGGTTGGAAGATATAAAAATGATATCACCTTCATGGTAGATAACAACAACTACTATATGGAAGTAGTAGAACCTAGGATTGCATAGATACCCAAGTTGCCTTATGAGGTTTTAGAAATTGATTTGATAGGGTATGCAGACACTTTACTAAGTAAACCCAAGGATCCTAATGCAGATAGGTTTGGCACTTATGATGAAATCACCAAAAAGCAACTGAAGAAAAGGGCTGAAGAAGAAGTAGAGAAGAACAAAGAAAAGTTGTTTAAAAAGGTTGGTATCTCACTAGGTGGATTCACTGCACAAAATGTCACTGAACATGATGCACCACCTACCACTGTGCTTGCAACTCCAAGAAGATCAAGTAGATCCACTTCTCAATCCACTACCAATATTCCACAACCTACTTCCTCTGCTAGACAGACCCAAGTCTCTAAAGGCCAAACACCAATGAAATCCAAGGGAAAACAACCAAAGAAGAAGGAAACTATTGTAGAAGAGATTGAGAATGATAAAAGAAGAGATGATTTCAAAGAAATAAGAAAAGAAGAAGAAGAAAAAGGAGCCAAGGGTCAAGGTGAAGGCCAAAAAAAAAAGAAACAAGGTATAGAAGCAAGTGAAGAAGAAGAAGAAAAGGAGCCAACTCCTCCTCCCAAGAAGAAAAAGAAAAATGACTCCTAGGTACCAATATCTTCTTCTAAATGATCTATCTCTAGATGTTGTCTATAATGCTATTATTCACTACAATTTGTTTGATGAAATTGTGGAACTCTTCCCAAAATCTACTTCTAAGGATCAAGACATCATAGAAAAGGCTATTATTATGTACGTGATGAGATATAATAAGTCTCTAGATGAGATCTTGTCTAGAGTACCAGAAAACCTATAGAAAGCCTTAAGAAGGGATAGAGAAGAAGCTGTAGCCCTAGATGAAAAACTCAGACAAGATGCCTTGGATAAAGTTAGGGCTTCCCTTTCTAAAGAAGAAAAAGAGAAATTAGTTCAAAGGAAAGCCCAAGAGCTTAGAACAAAACATAGAGTAGACACTCTCATGTAGAACGAAAAGGAAGACATTGAAAAAATCACAAAAAGAAACTGAAGAAATCACTCTTAAAGTGCTTAGTGAAGTAAGAGAAACAAAGGATGTGGAACTGTCACATATTTCACCACCACAATCACCTCATTATGCTATTACATCCTCTCCAAAGAAAAAAGAACAGATTTAAAAAGAGAAGATTGATGAAAATATGCAAAATGATGTAAATATTGATTATATTTCTCAGGATAATCAAAAAGATGGAAAAAGTATTCCAGAGAACACTAAACAAGTGGATGGTCAAAAAAGTGTGCAAGATCAACAGAATGTTCTAGTGAATACAAAGCAACATGAAGAACCTGCCAAAGATGTGGTTCTTGATAATAAAGAAATGACTCCGGAGATGAGTCAAAATGGAGCAAAAGAGATTGGTCAAGGATCAAATGATTCCTTCATAGACCTACTAAACTTACAAATATAATTTCAACTAGTTGTCACTCCTCAACTACTACAGGTTCCAACCAATAAAGGATAGACTGATCTGACAAGTATCTCTCCTTTACATAAATTACAGCTCGGTGATATACTACATGCCTCAACAAGGAAAGAGATTTTACATGAAAATTTAAAGAAATCTAGTGCAATAGAGGATACTGTGAAGTTGATACAAGAAGGGTTACTAGAGGTAACCATTGACTCCTCTCTGTCTCTAGAGTAAAAGCTCAAGTTTCTATCCAGATAGAGAAAAAAGTAGAACAAGAGGCAACAAGAAGAATAAATGACAAAAGAATGGCTAAGATGGTTGACAAATGTGCTAAAGCACATGGCAAGATTAAAGAAAACTTGAATAAATTCAAATCTGGAATTTATGAGGCCACAACATTATATCTGTTTTGCCTAAAATGGCCAAATTCCACAAAGAACATCAAAAGTTAGATGGACTCTATTGAGTCACCATTATCCAAATTGGCCAAAGTTTATGATTTGTCAAAGGACAAGATTGGTGCAACTAGGGTACAAGTGGAAAACCTTCATGCACAATTATCTCAACTACAGGACCAAAGAGAAAACTTGAAGAAATAATTTGGTTAGTTGAGAGAGGTAGTAAATCTGAGACTTGCCTCACTGTCTACTTTGCTAGGGGAAGTAGAAAAGGTAGAGAAAAAGATGAAGACTCCAAGCAACATAGAGGAAGCTGAGGAGATATGCATGCAGTGTGAAATTTAAAACCATATGCTTCTCTCAGAGTGTGTCAATTGGACTACAACTCTTCAACAACTCAAGGTAATTTACAAGGCTATCATACCATCCAAGTGAGTTGTAAGAGCAATGTAAATAAAACAATTTTTAGTGTACATAGTATTGTGGAAGATGGTAGTGTTACACCATGTACATACCATCTTTTTGGAGAAATCTTCATCTCAAGGGGAGTACAATTTAGAAATCATTTTGAAAGGGGGAGTTTATACAATTTTTGGATTGACAAAAGCAAAGGATATCAATCCCTTTGTCCTTGATGTTAAAGGGAGAGAGAGAAACATATGTCTAAGGGGGAGTATATGTTTCCATCAATGACAAAGGGGGAGATTGTTGGCAATATGTATTTTCATTGATGTCAACATATTATACATTGATGTTAGCATAGTATATGGAAATGTATAAACATACTTGTATAGAGGAAGAGTTAGTTTAGGACAAGAGAAAACATTCTAAGTATGGTAAAGTGATCATTTTGGTGTGTGAGCATGGTGTAGAGGTAAACACTCATGTTATTTCATGGTTCCCATATCCCCACATGTATATCTGATCAGTCAGGTGTACCACACTTAATGATAAGAAGCAGGAATCTGACTAAGGCATTCACAATGCACATCCTAAGGTAGAGTCATCTTGTTCTAGTCTGCATTCTTCCATAGTGAAAGATTCAATCTTGCAATTTTGAAGATAGCTTTATTTAGGTATTGAAATGATAAATCCAAGTTTTCAAGTCCTCAGATCATCAACATAAAAAGTTACAAGGGACAGAGTATCAACCATCACTTAGACAGAGGCAATATGGACTATTCCGGAGCCCATTTACATAGGGTTGAGTTTTACGGAGGGTGAAACATGTATAGATCAGCCATTAGAGCTTGTGCGGAGGTATTATATGGTCCAAGGTATATTAAGTATGATCCACATGCAGACAAATTCCATTTTTTGGTACCACATCAAGTAGATGTGTCTGGAAGTAAAGATTTGAGTATAATTGTCCTCCAGACTCTTGATTATCCATATCAAACTCTTGAATTCCTCTGGAATCATTAGATAAAGGTTTCAGGCCTTGTATTGCACCACAACATCATTTATTGAGATGTGAAGTATCACATGTGGTCCAAAATGCTCTGTTTCTTGTAGATAGTCATGTTTCCTATTTTGTAGATGTATAGTTTGATATGGTACTTCTTCAATAAGGTGTATGAATGTTGTTGAGACCATGTATGATTGAAATCTTGGTCTACATAGAGTTTTTGACTTCTCCCAGACACTATGAAGATAGACAATTAGCAATCTTGAGTAGTTTGAGCTGAATGGTTAAGTTTCTGATATGTACAGAGGATCCTGATTAGTTTCCTTAATACTGGAAGGTATGGAAAGATATGTTTTGATCTCCCTTATGAATTTCTAAGGTCCACAACAAGTTTTTTCTATCATATTGTATGTATGGATACCAACTTGTGAAGAGCTACATGTTTCATGTAATGTTGATTGTGATGCTGACCTAATCAGTGTTTTGAAGTGTTGTGGAGTATATTTATAGAAGATCAAGTTCATTTGTGATACATAGAAGGATAGGTGAAGATAAGTAGAGCGGAATGAAATATATGAAGTGTGTAGAATTAGTTTGAGGGCATGTGCTAAGCAAGAAATAGAAGACTGCTTTACTAGCATAAATTAGTTGTTCTCTTTACAATAGTCCATGTAGTTACTATCTTTGTAAATCCATTGCAGGGAACATAGTACTTAGGGAGTAGTAGCTTCCTTGGACTATAGCACTAAATCAAAGTTGTCATTTCTATAAGCACAAATACAGGGAGTTATAGCTTCATTGGGTTGTAGCCATAAAACAAAGTTGTAATTATACTTTTGCAGTGAGCATAATATATTGTGAGCTAGTCCTCACTGTGGTTTTTCCCTATTTTAGGGTTTTCCATGTAAAAATATTGGTGTTATGTGTGTTGCATGATTTCCTTTCTATTCTCTAAGTTATTTAGTTTGGTTTGGTAAACAACTATTTAAATTTTAGTATATGCTGATTCACCTCCCTCTTAGTATCTCATTGTGCTTGAAATATATGTTTCAACACATACAAGGGTGTAAATTGGCTTGGGATGCCCTTATAAAATTAGGATAACTATATGATTCTCATTCAAAATTGGATTTCATTTAGTTGTAATGGAAGTTATTCAACCTTAATATGATTAATGATGATATGAGTTTGGCTTCTAAAATTTGAGCCATAAAACAAGATATTGGTGCTCCTAGTGGAAAAGTTTAACATTTATCTTACACTCTTGATAAAGGTACTCCTTCCAACTCATTCAATTTATTTGGACTCTCTAAAGGAAACTAATTATTTGAAGAACATCACTTTTGATCAATTGGTTGAAAAGTTGGCAAAAATGTGAAAAGGCTTTTGGGAGAAAAATTATGGCACTTATGAAAATATTTGTCTTGCTCAATAGAAAAATTCCTCCTAATAAGAATTTGATGAGCACATGATGATACTGAGAGGGGGGTGAATCGGTATCTAACAAACTTTTACTTTTCTAACTTAAACCAATCACAATAAATCACACATGTAAGATCTAACAATTATGTACATAGAGAGAACACACGATTTTACATGGAAACCCTTGCGGGAGAAAACCATGGAAAAATATTGCTTATATATATATTGATTCTTCCTCTGTAGTAACCAACCTACTTTTCTTACAATTCTTCTTTTGTGAGCGCCAACACACTAGAGACACCAATCCCCGCTTGTAGAATCTATAGGCACCAACCTTTACAACTGAGCACCAACACGATAAGAGACACCAATCTCTAGGCACCAATCTACACATTCTTCAATGGATGATATTGTTCTCTTTTACTCACAATTTGATTACAACTACTAATTCTGTATGATGTAAGTCTTTCCTTTTCAAATCAGGTTCAAACACATATACTTTCTTCCCTCACAAATCTGATCAGACACTTTCTTTCCTCACAAATCTTATCCAAATCATGCATAACTTTCTTACACAACACTAATAATAACATGGAAATATCTTCACATAAATTTTTGCTCATATCATCTTTATATTATCACACACACTTCCTTTCAAAACAAATCAAATTTGCACTTCATACTTCTACCCCTTCTATTCCTTTATTTTTGCTCTTAACTTTGAAAATAATTCATTAAAATTGCTTGCCTTCAAATATTCCTACCATTTACCTCTTGTACCTTTTCAATGGATATGTCTTTGGTGAATGGATATGTCTCTATGTAACTTATTTCCCTTCACAAATAGATCACACTCCTTCACTAATAAAATCGCTACTCTTTACCAAAAGTAATCACTACCTTTAACTAATAATTTGTCCTTTATGGAGTCACTGATATTTTTTCCTCTTTAATAAATTGTTCTTTATGGTTTTGTCTTATTCATTAAATCATTCATCTTCTTCTTCTTTTCTTCATAAAATCCCTTAAAAAATGCATCATATAAACTCTTGATTTCTATTCTATCACAAGGAAATTGTACCATATACAACACTAATTGTTGCACTTAGTGTATATACATGGTCATGTTTCATGTTAAGCCTTTTGTCTTATATACTATTCTTGTCTTCTCTAGAAGGAGGTCAACCTCTTGGAGGTATAGACCAAATTCAAATTTAAATCTTATTCTTCTTAGCAGCAAGGGGATATCATATGGATCGGCCCATAATACTATTTCTCTAGCATATTTCTTATGTTTAAATCTTTAATTTAAACATGCAATCTTTCCAATAGTAATGTGTAATAGATAAACTTTTATTTTTTGTTCTCCAACAAGGATGTATAAAGAGCAATTCTTAACATCGATTACTCCTTGCATATGATGATATTAATGACAACATATCTATGTACCTTTTGTTGGCAAGAGACACTACTGCACATGACATGTGTTGTCATTGATGGCAACTAAGTCTACCTTACTCATTTGCATTGCATAATCTGTTCATACTGGAAGTCAGAGTGAAGATTTGACTCAGAGTAGTCAGAAACAGAGTATGTGACAGGGTTAGGTATCTTGGTCTGGATCTCTCTGATGGTAATTTATAGTGTGATGTGGATTTAAGAGAGTGATAAGGATTGTCAGGACTATCTGTTTCCAGAGATTCAGCCTCCGGTGATAAAGGATGTAAAAATTATAAGGATCTGAGTATCGAGTTCTAGTCAGTTAGCATAGTCAGAAGAAGAATAGGACAACCTAGTATTTGATCTTGGTCTAGATGCAGAAAAGTTGTTGGATAAGCAATTGGTGATAATCAGCGGTATTGGCCGACATGATTGATGATCTAGAAACATAAGTTTCTGGTCCGCATTGATATTTGTACATGGATTCAGTTGACAAAGTAGAGTGTTTAATAAATGTTCTAAGTTTTATTGAAGACATCTACCATTGACTAAATTTGTTGATGTAGATAGATATAGCCAATGGATTCAAGTGTTTTGGTGTGTGGTGGTGTGCGATAATGGAGTAATTGTGAAAAAGGAAGATTAAAGTGTGAAAAAAAAGAGATCTAAGGTCTAGATTATGGCAGAGCAGTAAACAGGGTAGAATAAAGATGAAGTGTGTAAGATCAGTATTCTATGCTTAACCGGAATTGAATTCTTGCATTGGTAGATGCTACTTATCAGTTCAAATAATCTGTAATATTTTTGCAATCATTCTTGTAGGCAGTGAGCCTCTTTTGAGCAATGAGCTCTGGGCAGTGAGCCCAAAGGCATGTGCCTTCCCCTTTTGTAATACTTTTAATAGAGTATAATCTTTTTGGGTTAACCCCCACCATGGTTTTTCCCTTAACTGGGTTTCCACATTAAAAATCTTGGTGTCAAGTGTGTTATTTGTGTTTTTTCTCATGTGTTATTGATTCTTTCTTTTCATGGTTATATCATTAATCTATTAAGAAGTGGTAAAGAAGAATTAATTGTAGCAAGCATTAAAGTTTTAAGACAACTGATTCACCCCCCTCTCAGTTGTCAGCCCTAATTCCAACAATTGGTATCAGAGCAAGGTTCCTTGAAAGAAGCCTAATAGCTTGAGGAAGATCTGGGAAGGAGTTTCAATGGGTTCACTCAAAGAACAACTTTAATTAGCTTTAGAAGATCTTGATTGGTCCAAAGTAGAAGTAGATGACCTAAAAGTGAACCTTAAGGATGTTGATGATTGCATTGACTTGATAAAAGATAAATTAAATAAATCAATAGAAAAAAGGAAGGAACTATTTCATCAGCTAGCTAATCTTACTGAAGAAAATGGCATGAATGAGGCTTTAGAAGAAAAGAAAAAGGAATGTAAGAAGCTGGCAAAAGAAGTTTCTATTCTAAAACATGAGATGGAATTTCAGGTAATGAGGCTAACCAAAGAAATTGAGCAAAGGAAAAAGACTGAAGAAGACCTAAATCAAACTCTAAAAGAAAGAATTGGAGAATGCTGCAGATTGGACAAAATAGCTAGCCATCTAGAGTCTAATCTACAAGAAAGTAGAGACAACGAGAGAGAACTTGAAAGGCAAATTGTCATTCTCAGACATGACCTAGAAGTTACAAATGATTACAAGAATAAGTTCAAGATAAGCTCAACTAAACTTGAAGAATTGCTTGAGAGTCAGAAGAAGGCTGATGATAAGCATGGTCTTGGGTATGAGAAAGGTGAAAGCTCTAGATCTAGACAAAGAAATTTTCAATCAAGGAATGGGAGAAATAGACCTAGAAGACATTCAGTAAGACAACCTAATGCTCAAAGGTATCTATCTTTTAATGGATATTGTTTCAATTGCAGTAAATTTGGTCATAAAGCTACTCAGTGCAGAAGCAGAGTAAATCAAAATGGTCCATTATTCTCTGGTCAATGCTTCAAGTGTAAGAGGTGTGGTCATAGATCCAATGAATGCAAAAGTAAGATAATGAATAACTCTAACAATAGAGGAAATGACAATTCTTTCAATGTCTACTATTTTACTTGCAATGGATTTGGACACATGGCTAATCAGTGCAGATCAAGAGGAAATCAAGTAAATAAGCAAAGAAATGTTGTGTGCTTTAATTGTAATACATCTAATCATATTGCAAGATTCTGTAGAAGTAGGAATAATGAAAGAAGAGGTCTAGTAAATAGAAAACTGGATGAGCAGAGACAAGACAAAGGCAAGGGCAAAGTTGATGTGAATGAGATCTAGAATGAAATGAACATGACATGGGACAAAAAGGGTGAAATGAATAATGGTAATGGGTCCACGTTAGAATTTGGTGTTGGTAATCTCTCTAAAAATTGAATTAGGAGCTCTGGCTCAAGGGGAGCTACATAGGAAAACAAATTCCCCCAACCAGTAAGTGGGTGCCTGAATTTGGCACGATGATTAAAGTTAGAAAAGCCTATTGTAGATCATTTGGAAGAATTTCTAAAAGAAAAGAAGTGGATATGGCAATTTGCAGAGCAATTCATGAAGAACTGTATCAAGAAACAGAGTAACCGAATGAAGTTAGGGCAACACATTTATTACAATGAAAAATAAGGTTTTGCAAAGGATAAAAAGTCACTTGCTCAAGAATTTGAATCACTTTACATTTGAAGAGAACAAGAAGAGGAGCATCTGAACTAAAAATCCAAAGATTGAAGCACTAAGAATGAATTCGACCAACAATTGATCACCCTTAACTCCATGGAAGAAAAAGGTACTTTTCTGTGAAGCTTTGAATCTGTAATCTATTGAGATGGCTACTCTCTTGTTGTTGATATTACTAAAAGGCCCCATCCAACATTTAGAAGCATCCACACAAATCAGTCAAAGTCAAACCATTAGGAGCATTTTTCAGTGTGCCTTATGGAGAGCTGCATGTCCAGGATATTACGGCACACATGCACTGTAGCATAGATGAATTTGGTAACCTAAAATTGCTGGATTTGTTTGACAACTACCTTAAGAATGATAATTATGATCTGAAACTGAAATACAAAGTCCTAGAAAGTAAACATTTTCTACAGGTCATTGAATTTTTGACATTTGATGAGAGTGAATGGGTTTGATACATCTTGAGCTAAATGCATGATGAGTTCATATGGCTGTTGAAACCATTCAAGATTACAAAGGATGTTATCAGGATTGTAACTAGGTTAAATTCAACTGGTGGTTTACCCATGTTGAAATATGTGAAAAACTAGACCGTTACTGTTGCAACCGATGCCAAGTTCGATAAGAGGGCAATGACTATCAATGACATTATTGATCTAGATGTTAAGTTTGTTTCTATGGTAATTGGTTACAAGATTTATCACTCTAGTAGGGAGAATTCTGTGTTCGGAATAGAAATATATGTTGCATACCAAATGTTGAAAGAAAATGTAGATTATTATATGTGTGAGTTATTATAGAACCAATTAATTGAGAATTTGAATAAAATCAAGAAGGACAAGAAAAACACCTTCAAATATGGCTCTTTGGTTATATTCTTGTTTTTCTACTTCATGAATGAAGTGCCTGGAGTAAAGGGTGTACACTGGACAAATGATAGGCCAATTGCAATGCTCTGAGATCATCTACACAACATTATAGACTTTAATGCACAAAAAATTATAATCTAGGGATACTTTAAAAAATTTTAGAGTATGATGCATTCTAGGGAAAGAATCCCTAAATCAGTTGTTGAGAAATACAAAAATGACATTTGTTTCATGGTGGACACTCATCAGTGCTTAATGGAAGCAGTAGAACCCAGAACTGTTTGGATCATGCCCATGGGGTATGAGGTAGATGAGAAAATTTTAAATATGTATGCTCATCACCTTTTGGGAAAGCCAAAGGACAAAAAAGTTAAAAGGTTTGGGACATATGAGGAGCTAAGTGTGAAATTGCATGTTGATGTAGGGACTTCTGGAGGTCATAACTTTTGACTCAAATGTGGGTTTTCTACGAAATTTTATGGGTGGATGCATTATGAGGTGGAAAGTGGTTTCGCAATGAGCCTAGTGGGTTGGACCCCATCTTGGCACTTTTTGGGGGCTTGAAACTTTCATCTTGGCCCTCAAAATAGCAATTTAGTGTTTTTTTCTAGATTTTTAAAAAGTTGCTTTTGTAATAAATCAAAACTCATGTTTCAAATTTAGAATATTAGTTGGAATTTCATCCTATCTTAGCTTTAGGAAGTTTTTGGGAAAAAAACTAGATTCTAAGATATGATTGTAAAATTACCTAAATGGAAAAAATTTGACAATTGTTGAAATTTGCCAAAAAAGGTAATTTTTTGATTTTTTTGTTTTCTTGGATATAAGAGAGTTTTCTCTCATTGTAGCAACAGAGTTGATGAGTAGAAGTTTTTTAATGTTCCAATCTTCAAATCTTTGGCTCTCACATGATTAATGGCAAAATTGTATTGAGTGTATGTTGTGTGCTGCATCATCTGGTATTAGAGCAGGAAGATGGCTGGGAGAGGAAGAGGAAGAGGCAGTCTTACCCAGATGCATAGAGAAATCCAAAATCTGTGAAGGCAAATAGTAGAACTTACAACACAGATGGAAAACCAAAGACTGGGTAGAGGAGGAGACAAATCTGATGAAGAGATAGGTCAAGGAGGTGCAAATCAAGATATAGAACACGAAGAAGAAGAATTAGAAGGCATGAGTTTTGAAGAGAGGATGCTCATGGCCTTAGAACATAAAAATGAAGGGATCAAGGTAGATGTTTCTGATTATACAGGTAGTCTTAAACCAGAGGAGTTGATAGACTTGTTGAATGACATAAGAAATTTTTTTGAATGGAAATCCATGATAGAGGAGAAGAAGGTGAAATTCGTATGCACCAAATTAAAGGGTCATGCAATGATTTGGTGGGATCATCTTAAAAAGGAATGAACAAGGAAAGGCAAGGATAAGATCAGGACATGGAATACAATGGAGAAGAAGTTGAGAGAAAAATTTTTGCCCATAGATTATGAGCAAACCCTTTTTTGTAGGCTTCAAAATTTAAAGCAGAACCTCTCTTCTATGCAAGATTATACAAATGAGTTTTACACATTGTCTATACATATAGAGCATCAAGAAACCGATGAATAGATGGCTGCTAGATATGTGAATGGCCTAAAATTCTCTATTCAAGATGAATTGAGCATGCATTGACTCAACAGTATGGAAGAGGCTTACCAATTGGCTCTAAAGGCTGAAGAGAAACAAAATAGACAGTACCATCATAGGAATAGAGGAGGAATAAGGGGTACATCAACCCCATTTCGAGGAGGTTTGAATTATTGCAAGGGATAGTCATCCCATGGATTGGAAAAACAAGTAGACACTTGACAAGATCCTCCGAATCAAGAACGAGGAAGGGGATTTCAAAGAGGTAGAGGTTATGGTAGTGGTAGAGGATGGGAAAACAAGAGAAGGCCTTTCACTTGTTTTAGATGTGGAGAAGAAGGTCATAGGGCATTTGAATGTTCAAATTATAACATGCAAGAAAGAAATCAAGGAGGACAACCTAGGGTGAACCTGATTCAAATGCAACATGAAATGGAAGGGACAGAATTAGATGTTCCACCAGATGTGGGAGAAAATCTCATGATGAGAAGAGCAATGGTGATTTCAGAGAAGGAGAAAACACAAGCCAAAAGCTCTAATGGTTCATGGCTTTGAACCAATATCTTCAGAACTAGATGCACTTCAGGTGGCAAAGTATGTCAAGCTATTGTTGATGGAGGTAGTTGTGAAAATATGGTTTCTAAAGAAATGGTAGAAAAATTGAATTTACACTATGAAAAACATCCTCATCCGTACCGCATTGCATGGTTTAAAAAGAGAAATGAAGTCACTGTTGATAAAAGATGCCTAATTAAGTTTAGCATAGGGAAGATCTATTAGGATGAGATATGGTGTGATGTTGTCCCAATGGATGCCTGTATTGGGAAGGCCATGGCAGTATGATAGAAAAGTTATGCATGATGGAGAGAAAAAAACAAACACCTTTTGGAAAGATGGCTCTAAGGTGATTTTATTGCCTCTCAAGGATGAAGGAAAAGGTGAGACCATGTTGTCTGAAAGAGATCTTGTTAAAGAAATGAAGGTGACAAGGTGTTGCTACACATTAGTAATGAAAAAAGGTGAATAGGAAGACATTTCAGTTCCCCCAAAAGTAGCAGAGCTATTGGAAGAATTTGTTGATCTTTTGCCTGATGGTCTACTACCAAAGAGAGATATTCAACATCATATTGATCTGATTCCAGGAGCAACTCTACCTAACCAAGAAGCTTATAGGATGAATCCAACACAACATGCAGAGATGAATAAGCAAGTAACATAACTCATAAGTAACGGTGTGGTGAGAGAGAGAATGAGCCCATGTGTTGTACTTGCATTATTGACCCCAAAAAAAATGGAACATGGAGGATGTGCACTGATAGTAGAGCAATTAATAAGATTACCATCAAGTATCAGTTTCCTATACCTCATATGGAGGACATGATGGATGTCCTTGAAGGGGCCAAATATTTCACCAAGATCAACCTACGAAGTGGCTACCACCAAATCTGAATCTGAGAAGGGGATGAGTGGAAGATAGCCTTTAAGACTGGAGACATATTATATGAGTAGATAGTTATGCCATTTGGGTTATCAAATGCACCTAGCACATTTATGAGATTGATGAACACTACACTACGACCTTACATTGGTAAGTTTGTGGTATTTTATTTTGATGATATTTTGGTATTTAGTAACAACAAATAAGAGCACCTACAACACTTAAGGATCATCTTTGGTGTGTTAAGGAAAGAGAAGCTCTATGCCAATTTGAAGAAGTGTAGGTTTATGCAGGATAGTTTGGTTTTTTTAAGCTTTATCATTTCTAAAGATGGTGTTAGAATGGATCCAGAAAAGGTCAGGGCAATTCTAGAATGGCATAGTCCAAGCAACATCACAGAGGTAAAAAGTTTTCATGGCTCGGCAACTTTCTATTGAAAGTTCATTTGAAATTTCAGTAGTATTATAGCTCCTATAACAAATTGCACCAAAGGAAGGGAGTTTGTATGGACCAAGGATGCTGAGGAGAGCTTTAAGTACTTGAAGTAAAAGGTAATAGAAGCACCTATACTTGCATTGCCAAATTTTGATAAGGTATTTGAAGTAGAATGTGATGCCTCCCATGTGGGAATAGGTGTTGTGCTTAGCAAAGCTAGAAAACCTATAGCTTTCTTTAGTGAAAAGCTGAATGACGTGAAAAAGAATTATTCTACTTATGATTTGGAATTTTATGCAATTGGTCAAGCATTGAGGCATTGTAGACATTATCTAGTTCCCCAAGAGTTTGTATTGTTTATAGATCATATTGCACTGAGATACTTGAATACACAGAAAAAGTTGAATAGTAGCATGCCAATTGGGTCTCTTTCTTGTAGGGTTACAATTTTGTGTTGAAGCATAAGTCTGGAAAACAAAATCAGGTTGCAGATGCATTAAGTAGGCGTGTTGCACTTTTGACCACAATGGAAACTGAGGTGATTGGTTTTGATTGCATCAAAAATTTGTATGAGTCTGATGATGATTTTTGGGAGATTGTGGAACAATTGAAGGCACCAGTATCTGGTAAATTGGATCACTTATGGAGTGAATATTTTATGCAAGATGGGTATCTATTTAAAGGAAAAAAACTATGCATACTAGCTGGCTCTATGAGGGAAATCATTATCAGAGAATTTCATAGTAGTGGTTTAGCTGGACATTTTGGCAAGGACAAGACAATAGCCTTGATAGAAGATAAATATTATTTGCCAAAGATGAAAAGGGATATAACTAAGTATGTAACAAGGTGTAGAATCTTCCAAGTGGCTAAGGGACATTCATGGAATATAGGGTTGTATATGCCATTACCAGTACCAACTGCACCATGGACATATTTGAGCATGTCCTTTGTGTTGGGACTTCCACTTACCCAACGAGGTAATGACTCCATTTTTGTAGTTGTTGATAGGTTCTCCAAGATGGTTCATTTTATTGCCTGTAAGAAAACTAATGATGCAACAAGGGTAGCAGATTTATTTTTTCAGAAGTTGTTCAACTACACGGTGTTCCAAAGACCATTACCTCTGATAGGGATACCAAATTCCTCAATCATTTCTGGAGGACTTTATGGAAGAAGATGGGGACTAAGTTACAGTTTAGTAGTGCTTATCATCCTCAAATAGATGGGCAAATAGAGGTAGTTAATCAGAGTCTGGGAAATTTGTTGAGGTGTATTGTTGGAGAAAAGCCAAAACAATGGGACATGGCATTATCGTAGGCTGAATTTGCCTATAATAGTTCTGTTAACATATCAACGGGAAAGTCCCCTTTCTAGATTGTGTATGGTAGGAATCCTTAGGGTGTTCTAGATTTGATATAGCTACCAATGAAAGATAAGGTCAGTGATGATGGGGAAGCATTTGTAGAACACCTTCAACAGTTGCAGAAAGAAGTGAGACAGAAGTTGTAGGATAGTAATGAGAGGTAGAAGAATACAGTGAATACTAGTAGGTGACATTAGACATTCAGTGAAGGTGACTTAGTGATGGTATATTTGTAAAAAGAGCAATTTCCTACTGGAACATACTACAAGTTGAAGTATAGGAAAATTGGTCCTTGCAGAATTACAAAGAAGATCAATGATAATGCATATGAGGTCAGTTTACTAGATGATCTCGGTATTTCTCCTGTGTTTAATATTTTTGATTTATATGCATTCCATGGTGAGGATGATGCTAAAGATAGTCAACTAGAAGTGGCATGGCACAACCACATTCCCCATAAGAAGAAGGAAAAGATTGCATAGGTTCTTGATAAGAAAACTATCTACACTCGGCAAGGGCATTACAACAAGTATTTAGTACAGTGGGAAGGATTGCCACCAGTAGATAACGCGTGGATTGTAGAGTGGGAAGTGCAGAGGTTAGATCCAGTCAAATGGTAGCAGTTTGAAGACAATCACTTGCAGGAGCTGCGTTCTTTTCAACTAGAGGAGAATGATGCAGGGACTTCTGAAGGTCATAACTTTTGACTCAGATGTGGGTTTTCTACAAAATTTTATGGGTGGATCCGTTATGAGGTGGAAGTGGTTTCATAACAACCCTAGTGGGTTGCACCTTGTCTTGGCACTTTTTTAGGGCTTGAAACTTTCATCTTGGCTCTTAAAATAGCAATTTAGTGTTTTTTTCTAGATTTTTAAAAAGTTGCTTTTGTAATAAATGGAAACTCGTGTTTTGAATTTAGAATATTAGTTGGCATTTCATCCTACATTAGCTTTAGGAAGTTTTTGGGAAAAAATTGGATTCTCAAGATATGATTGTAAAATTACGTAAAATGGCAAAAATCTAACAATTGTCAAAATTTGCCAAAAAAGGTAATTTTTTTATTTTTTATTTTCTTGGATATAAGAGAGTTTTCTCTCATTGTAGCAACAGATTTGATGAATAGAAGTTTTTTGTTCTAGTCTTGAAATCTTTGGCTCTCACATGATTAATGGCAAAATTGTATTGAGTGTATGTTGTGTGCTGCATCACATGTTGAACTCAAAAACCTTGAAACTAATAGGAAAGTAAGGAAAGAAGTTGAGCAGTTGACTGAGAATATTGGCCTCACCAAGGAAGTTGTGGGGCAATTTTGGGAAAGAACTGAAAAGGCTGAGAAAGAAAAGTAGGATAAGAAATAGGGAAGTGCTCTGGAAGTCTCCTCCAGCTAGCCTAGAAAAACTAGGAGCTCTGCTGCTACCCATGTTCACCCAAAATCTACCAAGATTGAGAAACTAGAAGACAAATCATCTGGTAAGCAAAAGAAAAGAACAAAAGTAATGGAAAAAAGGCCATATGGAAGATTTGAAAAAGAGGATGAAGAAAAGACAGACTCAGATGATGGGCTTAAGGAGCCAAAGTCCACAAGTGCTAAAGTTGTTAAAGTATCTGAAGAGAAGCCTTCCGAAAGTGAGAAGACAAGTAAGAGGTAGAAATTAGAGGCTGATGTTAAAAAGCAAATTCCCTCTGTGAAAAACATTGTCAAGACAATCACTGTTGATGGAAATTTTAAACCATTGACTAAATTCTATGAACTTTACAATAACGCTGACAAAAGACTTTTGGAAGAAGCCACTATCAAGTACTTGAATGTATACAATCGAGCACTGGTAGAAATTTTGTCAAAAGTTCCAAAAGGCTTAAGAGACAACTTGGAAATGAGAAAAGAAGTTGCTAAGACAAAAGATATGGAGCTGAGGGAACATGTGTTGACCACTTTATGTCTGGTGATCTCTAGCAAAGAAGCAGATAAAATTTTTAAAGAGGTCAAAAATGAATTTAGGAGTAAGACAAGGATGAACAAATTGATGATTGGAGACATAGATGAAGTTGTCCAAGAAATTTAGCAAATTCTAAGAAAAGCATTGGACAAAAACAAGTTCTTTGTGGTTACAGATGAACCTGCTGATGACACATGAGTTTTGGATGAAGAAGAGAAGCAAAAGAATGAGCAACAATTTGGAATAGATAACCTCTCTGTTCTAGAAGAGGAAAATATAAGAAAGGAAGATGAAAAGATGACAAATGAAATTGTTGATTCAGGAGGTATTCTAACTCTCTAAATCATTCTAACAAAAAGGATACAAAGATGAATTTAGAAACATATGATCAAATTGAAGATGATTCATTGAAGATTAAAGAGCATGAAATAGAAAAGGCTAAGAACCAAGAAGGAGAAGAAGTCAAGGAGAAAAATGATAAAGAAGAAGAGATTGTAAAGGATGATGAAGAACCTAAGCAAGATAATTTGGTTGATAGTACCAGTAAGAATTAGATAGACACATCAATATCTTGGGCAAGAGACACTACAGAGGTAGTGAAAGAAATTTTGGAAAGGGATAAATAAATTGAAGAAGATCAGGACATAATCCAAGGTCCAATAAATTTTGACACATTATCTTCGGTACAAAAGATAAAACTGGCTTCCATTGCTCAAGTTAAAGCTAGAGAAGACATTTTGAAGTCTCACATAGAAGACATTAAGTTACTTGGTCTGGTAATAGGGATTTTAGAGAAAATCATGCCAGCATACCACAAGGATTCTTCATCATCCCCCTCCAGACAATTAAAGAACCTAATAAACTTGATAATTTCTCATTTTGTGTCTCTAGAGAAGTCTGCAGAGGTGAAGGTTCAAAAAGAATTCAATGATAAAAGATTTGATGCTCTTAAGGGATTGATTGGAGTAGGTAAAATGGTGCTGGATGCCAATGTTAAGAGCATTCAAAATGCTCTTACAAAAGGAGGAAATGTATATAAATTTTTTCTATCTTGTCCTAAAATTATAGAGGATATTGAATATAAAATTAAAGTGTCTAAGCAAAAATTATCTGGTATATCCAATTCTTTTGATCCAATGTTAGTATCAGTGGTAAGTAAGGAGAATCAAGTGATCAACTTGATTGAAGATATAAAGAAATTGATAAAAGAGAAGGAAAACATAGAGGCAAGAATGAGTGAGCTCTGGGGACCACTTTCCCCCAAAATGGAAGTCATGTTCAATGCTCTAACTGAAGCCCAAGCTGCAACTCAGTCAAGTGACCCCATTGATCTGTGGACAACAGAATCACAAGCATTCCTTTTCAATGGCCACATATCAATTTTGAACACTATAAATAAGAGCTAGGATAGTGATCTGGCACATTTGAAGAACATTTTTGCTAATGTACTTAAGTATATGTAAATAAAACTCAAAGACTGTTTGTACATAGGTGGCCTAGTATTTTTGTGTAAATTTTGGTTTGTGGGTCCCACCCTTTGCCATTGATGCCAAAGGGGGAGTGAAGATTAGTGAAAAATGAGGAATCCAGCAAAGGGGGGGCATTGGTGATCAATGGAAAGCACAAGTGTACATAGTAAGGAGGAGTGTTCCGACACTTAGTCATTTTTCACTAAGTGTTTCCATCAATGCCAAAGGGGGAGATTGTTGGCAAGAGACACTACTACACATGACAGATGTTGTCATTATTGGTAACTAAGTCTACCTTTCTCATCTACATTACATAATCTATTCATACTAGAAGTTAGAGTGAGGATTTGGCTAAGTCTGAGTAGTTATAAACAAAGCATGTGACAGGGTCCGGTATCTTGGTCCAGATCTCTCTAGTGGTAATTCATAGTGTACTAAAGAACTAAGGGAGTGATAAGGATTGTTAGTACTATCTATATCTAGAGATTCAGCCTCCGGTGATAAAGGATTCAAAAGTTATAAGGATTTGAGTATCGGGTTCCAGTCAGTTAACATAGTCAGAAGAGGAATAGGACAACCTAGTATTTGATCTTGGTCCGGATGCAAAAAAGTTGTTGGATAAGAAATTGGTGATAATCAACGATATTG
Source organism: Cunninghamia lanceolata (assembly GCA_027924645.1). NCBI lineage: Eukaryota > Viridiplantae > Streptophyta > Pinopsida > Cupressales > Cupressaceae > Cunninghamia > Cunninghamia lanceolata. The sequence goes on from BSBN01001048.1 coordinate 16,086,895, forward strand.
ACTGACATGATTGATGATCTAGAAACACAATTTTTTGGTCCACATTGATATTTGTGCATGGATTCATCCAACAGAGAAGAGTGTTTAATAAATGTTCTAAGTTTTATTGAAGCCAACTACAGTTGACTGAATTTGTTGATGTAGATATATATAGCTGATGGATTTGAGTGTTTTGGTGTGTCATGGTGTGCGATAATGGAGTAAGTGTGAAAAAGGTAGATTAAAGTGCAAAAAAGAAGAGATCTAAGGTCCAAATTATGGCAGAGCATTAAACATGGCAGAATAAAGATGAAGTGTGTAAGATCAGTATTCTGTGCTTAATCAGAACTAAATTCTTGCATTGGCAGATGCTACTCATTAGTTCAAACAATCTGTAATCTTTTTACAATCATTCTTGTAGGCAATGAGCCTCTTTTGAGCAGCGACCTCTGAGCAGTGAGCCCGAAGGCATGTGTCTTCCCCTTTTGTAATACTTTTAATAGAGTATAATCTTTATGGGTTAACCCCCACCATGGTTTTTCCCTTAATTGGGTTTCCACATTAAAATTCTTGGTGTCAAGTGTGTTATTTGTATTTCTACTCGTGTTATTGATTCTTGCTTCTCATGGTTATATCATTAATCTGTTAAGAAGTGGTAAAGAAGAATTAACTGCGATAAGCATTAAAGTTTTAAGACAACTAATTCACCCCCCCCTCAGTTGTCAGCCCTAATTCCAACACCTTTGACATCAATGACAATATTTCCAATAGAATTTTCTTCTAGAGGTGGTTTCAATGATCAAGGAAGAGTTAGAAAGCAATGGAAGAATAGAAGAAGAGGAGGTATAAATGGCAGAAGGCACTTTTGACATGATAATGAAAATGATAGACACCACTTGTATTGCAAAAAATGTGGTAAAAAAGGTAGTCATGAAGCCCATGAATGCAAAATCTCTACAACAAGCTCTTTGACAGCAACGACGACCTTGTCCACCTTTGACATCAATGGAAACATTTCCAATAGAATTTTCTTCTAGAGGTGGTTTCAATGATCAAGGAAGAGTTAGAGATCAATGGAAGAATAGAAGAAGAGGAGGTATAAATGGTAGAAGACACTTTCAACATGACAACCAAAATGATAGACACCACTTGTATTGCAAAAAATGTGGTAAAAAAGGTAGTCATGAAGCCCATGAATGCAAAATCTCATGAGATGAGATAGAATTACTTATTTCAAACACAAAGATATAACCCACTATGATGATAAAGTAATAAGAGTAGCCCAATTTGCATGTGACAATGATCATAATGAATTTTTGTTTTCTATATTAGATTTTGCCTACTACTTTAATAAATGTATCATGGCATGATGCTTGGGTGTTAGATGTTAGAGCCACCCAACATATGAAATTTTAGAAATGATTATTTTGAAGAGTTTTATGAAGGTTTTTTTGGTCCTATCTATTTGGTAGATAAAACAAGTCTCAAACGTATTGGAAAAGGAACCATTTAACTCAAGTTATCTGGCCTTCCAAATCTTTTACTTCATAATGTCTTATATCTTTCTCAATTGAGATGTAACTTGTTGTCATTAGTGTTGATTTGACAACAAGGTCACTCCATTTTATTGGATTATGGACAAGTAGTAAAAAAAATAAGTTATGTAATCAATTCACATTTACTAGTTGTGAAGATGGCAAGTTATTAAAACTCAAAGGTAGTTCAACCATTTCTAGGAGTTTTTCTTACCTTATTGAAGAAGGCAGTCTTTCTACTAGTCTTTTATGGTATGAAAGATTTGGGCATGTTAATTATAATGGTCCAACATTCAAATTATGTAAAATAATGATGTTTTAGGTTTTTCCACTTTTCCCAAGACAATTAAAAAATGTGAAGCTTATATTTTAGCAAAACAACATAGAGATCCTTATAAGAACAAATGATTGATAAAGATAAAAAATGGCATCAAATCTAAGTGAATTGATAGTTGAATAAGGTGAGTACATATATAAGTGAGCAAAGGTAGTTATTAGTTGAGGGAAAGACTCCTACAAACTAGCATGAGTGGCTAGTTTAGTGGGAACTTTGATGACCCCTCTCCTAACCACCTAACAACCTTGACAGCGTAATGAGATATGTGTCAAGGTTGTATAAAGGTACACCTAAGTAGGATTATGCCTAAGTGTATAAATATATGAAATATATACACTAACACCCCACTTAAGGATAGCTTAGGCAGGCACAAATGAAATGGGTCAAGGCTAAAATGCCTGGTAAGGTACCCATGTACAATGAAAATATGAAATTGGGTCCTAGAATCTAGGCTTGATGAGGTACCCAAGAACAATGGAATCTCTCATAAATAGAGAAAAGTAGAAAACCCCATGGGAAAAAACTACCCTCCGAAAGAGGGATAAGAAATAATTAGAAGGCACCCCCTGAAGAGGATGAACTCTCTGAATGCTAACCAACTGCTCCAGATGATGTTCTACTAGAAAGAATCATTGGATGCTCTCTGTGAAGTGTCTTTGGAATGTCATATCTACCAAGGGAGCAAGAACATCTACTAGAAAGAATATTTGGATGCTCATTGGGAAACATCTCTAGAATCTCATGTAGCAAGTGATGTAGGTACTATAAAAAGAGAAGATGAGCTTGTTGTGAAGAATTACTGGAAGTTCATGAAGAAGCAACACATAATTCTCATGTAGCAACAAGTATAATTAAAATGCAATCTAGAACAAAAGAAAATAACTATTTGGTAGAAAATAGTTCAAAGATCCTGCTATATAGAACCAATGGAAGTTTGCAGAGAAGTGACACTACACTCTGAAGTGGAAATAGGAGCATCATCCCCACCATATGTAAAGTGAGAAAATATGAAGTTGCAGGAGAAGTTGCAAATCTTCCCAATTACAACATTTTTTTGACTTTGAGAATCTCAAATTAAAGCTGCAGTGGATGTAAACTCATCTGTCTTATTTAAACAGGTGAGTTGATACATGGAAAGAAGATTTCTTATCAAGCCAAGAATGAATAAAACATTGTGGATGTATCCATTACCTACTTGTACTACTCATTGTCCACAAACAGTATAATAGCAATCATCTATTAGGATTTTGGAGGTGTTGGTAGGATCGATTGACATGAAAATCTTCAGATAAGGAGACATGTTAGGGTTAGCTGGTAGAAGATATCAATTAAATGCAAATAAAGATTAAACAGAGAAATGGAAATACACAGAATTAATAACAGCGAGAGACAAGTTTTAACGTGGTTCACCCAAACTCGGGCTACATCCACCAAACAGAGAGTCCAATATTATTATCTAGTAAATCAAAAACAATTACAATCAGTAATCCCTACAACTCAATACCACTGCAAAATGCTACAATACAATACCCAAACCCTAACCCTTGGCCACTTTTTATTAAGCTTTTTGTCGGTTACAAAAATAGGGTTTTCTTATGTCAGTCAATGAAAAATAACTCTCGGTGCTTTATAAAATAATAAAAAACCATGTGAGGTTTCGGGGGTGTTGCCCCCGAGCTCCCACGGGCGTGCTACCCCCAACCCCACCCTGTATCGCGACAGGGAACGTGCCAGGGGTGTTGCCCCTGGACCCCGCAAGGGGCACTGCCCCTGGACCCCGTCTTGGGGGCTCTACCCCCAAACCCCCGCAAGGAGCACTGCCCCTTGACCTCGTAGGGATTTGGGGGGGAAATTGCACTGATAAAAGAGGGGTAAATATAACCTCTGAGTCTAATTAGGCTCCATATAACAACAATCTCCCACTTGGAGACTGATCAGACTCCACACCATATCATCTCCCACTTGGAGACTGATCATAACACCATTGACCCTGTAGCTCCCACTGGAAATAAGCACCCTCGACTCTGCTGCTCTATTTTTGTTGTTTTTAGTCTAGAAGACCAACCAAAGCTAAAGAGGAGCTCAGCTTCTCCCTTATCACTACATTTGTAAACATATTTGCTGGATTATCATCTATATGTATCTTGGCTAGCTATAACTGTCCATCATCCAACACCGACCAAATGAAGTGATACCTCAACTGTATGTGTTTGGTCTTTGAATGCAAGACAAAATTCTTTGCAAGATGTATGTCACTCTGGCTATCCGTAAACAAATAACTATTAACCTGTTGTGTGCTCAATTCATTCATGAAAGATTGCAGCCATATCATCTCTTTGCTTGCCTCTGTTGCAGCTACATATTCTACCTCTGTGGTGGATAAAGCAACCACCTTTTGTAACCTGGAAATCCAACTCACCATTGTTCCACCTATAGTAAAGACATAACCTATAGTACTCCACCTGGTATCAATATCCCCTACCAAATCTGAGTCTACATAACTTGCTAAATCAGTATGAGAGTCCCCAAAACATAAGTGTTTATTAGATGTACCTCTCAAATATCTGAGAATCCATTTGACCACATTCCAATGCTCTAATCCGGGATGACTCATATACCTGCTAACGACGCCTACAGCATGTGCAATATTCGGTCTTGTGCATACCATGGCATACATTAAACTTCCTATAGATGAAGCATAGGGTACCTTGGACATTTTCTCTTCCTCCTCTTGTGTCTTAGGACACATCTCCTTAGTAAATTTCAAATGACTAGGCAAAGGTGTGCTGACAGCTTTGGCATTCTCCATGTGGAATCTCTGCAACACCTTTTCAACATAACTAGCTTGAGATAGAGTCAATTTTCTATTTTTCCTATCTCTGTAAATTTTCATACCAAGGATTTGTTTTGCTACCCGCAAATCCTTCATATCAAATGACTGTGCTAACTGTTGTTTTAACTCTCAAATGTGATCCATGTTAGACCTAGCTACAAGCATGTCATCAACATATAAACATAAAATAATGTAGCTGTCATTATTCAACCTCTTAAAATAAACACAATAGTCAGAATTACACCTGTTGTAGCCTTGCTCAGCCATAAAACTATCAAATTTCAAATACCATTACCGAGGTACTTGTTTCAGGCCATACAAACTCTTCTTCAATCTGTACACCTGTTTCTCCTTACCTTTGACCTTAAATCCTTGGGGTTGTTCTATATATATCTCCTCCTCCAAATCACCATGGAGAAAGGTAGTTTTAACATCTAGCTATTTCAAATGTAAATCTTTAGTAGCCACAATACTTAAAACAGTATGAATAGAAGTCATCTTGACAACCAGAGAAAATATCTCATCAAAATCAATGCCCTTTTTCTGTGCAAATCCTTTTACAACTAACCTGGCCTTAAATCTTTTCTGACCTCCATCTTCCTCTTTCAGCCTGTAAACCCATTTATTTGGTAAAGTCTTTTTACCTGTAGGTAACTTACATAATTCCCAAGTCTGATTTTTCAGCAAGGAGTCCATTTCTTCTTTCATTGCGAGCTCCCACTGAACCTATGTATCCACCTACATAGCTTCATCATACCCCTCTGGTTCACCAGCATCTATTAACAAAATAGAATACAAAGAGGGAGAAAACCTTTCAGGAGGTCTACTTATCCTTGTTGACCGTCTAACATTCACTAGAGTTTGTGGTATTTCTGGTTGCTGTTGCAGAGCATGAGGAACCACTGGAACATCACTATTTGGAGTATCATTCAGCACCACATAATTTTTTTCTTCCTTCTCATGCTACTGCAACTGATCTTTGTACAACACCTTCTCATTGAATATAACATCCCTACTTCTCACAATTTTTTGATTTTCAAAATACCAAAGCCTATAACTAAATTCATCAATTCCATATCCAACGAAGGTACATTTTTTTGATTTCGCATCCATCTTGGTTCTATTTTCAGAATCTATATGTGTAAATGCTTCACAGCTAAAGGTTTTCAGAAAAAAATAACTCACCTTCTTGACTATCCATGCTTCCTTTGGAATACCACAGCCCAAAGGAACTGAAGGACCTCTGTTAATTAAATATACAACAGTGTTGATAGCCTCTACCCACATGTTTAAAGGTAGTCCACCATGCAATCTCATGGTCCTTGCACACTCCATTATTGTCCTATTCATGCATTCAGCCACTCCATTTTCCTGTGGAGTCCCTGGAACCATTTTCTACCTACGAATTCCATTGAAGGAACAATAATCTTCAAATTCTTTGCAGCAATACTCACCACCATTATCAGATTTGAGATATTTTAATCTTTTACCTGTCTCATTTTCAACCAAACTTCTCCATTTCTTAAATGTTTCAAATACATCAGATTTCTATCTAAGGAAATAAATCCAGACCTTCCTAGTTGCATCATCTATGAATATAACATAATACCAAGAGCTACCGAGAGAAGATACCTGAGCTGGTCCCCATACATCTGTATGCACAAGCTCTAATTTTTCATTTTTCTTTTGCTTCCCATCCTTGAGAAAACTAACTCTCTTTTGTTTGCCATACACACAACTTTCACATAAATCCATATTAATACATTTCAGACCTAGTAAAATTTTCTTAGAATGAAGTACCTTCATACCTTTTTCACTCATATGCCCAAGTCTATTATGCCACAGTGTTGTCTCAGAACCCGCAGTAACTTTTCCAGTCTCTTCCTGCAAACCTGCAGTAACTGTTCCTGAACCTATTTATTTTTTCTCTGTAACAACTAAAGTAGAAGGAAGAGTATGACCTGTACAAAGATATAAGGTGCCTACTTTCACACCTTTTGCTACTACTAAGGCACCTTTTGAAACCTTCCAATTTTTATTAGTAAATGTAACAGTGCAACCTTGTTCAGTTAGTTGCCCTACTGAAATTAAATTCCTACTGAGCCTTGGAACATGCCTTACCTCTTGTAGTAGCCAATGATTTCCATTCTACAACTTAATCTTGATTCTTCCCTTTCCAACAATCTGACAGGGTTCGTTATCTCCCAAATAAACCAGCCCAAAATCCCCTTGGACATAATAAAGGAAATAACTTCTATGGGGCGTAGCATGAATTGAGGCCCCTGAATCTAAAACCCATGAATCATCAGCATTATCTAGGGAAAGAATCAAAGCATCATCTTCGGACTTATTGCTTACCACATTTGCTTCCTTATTGCCTTCTTATTTGTCTCCTTCTTTGTTCTTCTGAGACCAGCTATCTTTCTTCAGATGAGCTGGTTTTCCACAGTACCAGCAATCCTTCTGTCCTCTGGTTTGGGATTTTTTGTCCTTTGATTTTCCTCGTGACTTCCCATGACCCCCAGAACCTTTTCCTCTCTCCTTTGATTTGCCCCTGCTTTCTGCATTCAAAACACTGCATGATTTGGATCCACCTGAGCTTTTCCTATGAATTTCCTCACTCAGAATAACACCAACAAAATCATCAAATTTCAGGGTATTTGAACCAGAAACAAAGTTACTAACCGCCATTACCAAACTATCCCAGCTTTCAGGCAATGAACATAATATCAAGAGAGCTCTAACTTCATCAAATTTTACATTTACAGAAGTCAATTGATTGACAATTGTATTAAATTCATTTAAATAATCTTTCATAGATTCACCTTCAACCATTTTTAGATTAAACAAACACTTCATAAGAAATACCTTATTTGAGGCTGAGGGTTTGTCATATAATTTAGCCAAAGCTTTCATCAGACTGTCTGTTGTCTTCGCTTCTGTTATATTGAATGACACCATTGGTGCTAGGCACAACTAAATGGTTCGCAGTGCCTTTCTGTCAAGAAGATTCTAATCCTCATCAGACATTGTTGCCAGTTTCTTTGATACTCCTTCCAACGGCATCCATAAATCCTTTTGATAGAGTTAATCCTCCATCTGCATCTTCCATAACTGATAGTTCTGCCCATTGAATTTATCGACCTTCAATTTACCCTCATCCGTGATTACTCCCACTCAACCTTGAGACTTTCTTATAGACGATAATCAAAACACAAACTTAGGCTACATCCACCAAACAAAGAGTCCAATATTATTATCCAATAAATAAAAAATGATTACAATCAGCAATCCCTGCAACTCAATACTGCTACAAAATGCTACAATACAATACCCAAACCCTAACCCTTGGCCACTTTTTATTAAACTTTTTGTCAGTTACAAAAATAGGGTTTTCTTATGTCGGTCAATGAAAAATAACTCTGGGTGCTTTATAAAATAATAAAAAACCATGTGAGGTTTCGAGGGCGTTGCCCCCGAGCCCCCACGGGGGCGCTGCCCCCTGACCCCACCCTGTATAGCAACATGGAATGCACCAGGGGCACTGCCCTTGAACCTTGCAAGGGGCGCTGCCCCTTGACCTCATAGGGATTTGGGGGGGAAACCATGCTAATAAAAGAGGGGTAGATATAACCTCCAAGTCTGATTAGGCTCCATATAACAACAAGACATGTGATCGATCGTACTAGAGTGAAGAACCCATCTATTTATCTCAGAATTGTCTAAAGATGCCATAGGAACCCAACTATACACCCCCTTGAAGATTTTGTGCCCCAAATTGCTTAATTACCCCCCTTAAATCATGCACTTTATCATGCAATGCTTATAGGACTAAGCAAGACAATTAAAATTGTACCCTAATACTTATCCTATTACAAGAGTGACTTGATTTAGTACTAACAATTTTTGAAAGAACCTACTGTTTTCCCAAACATGAATAATCCCTTTTTGCATATTTTGACCCCCTCTAAATGTGGCACTAATAGAAGTAGTGTGTTTAACCTAGTCTAATTGGAGCATAAATGGACACTTTATAAGTTGAGTGCGTTATTATGCCCAATGGATTCAACCTTAGGGATATGAAGGGAAAAATGTTACAAAGGAACTAAACCCAAATTGTTTAATTCCCCCCTTTAAAATTTACATTTGAAATTTTTTTAGTGTTATTAGACAATTATTTTTGAAAAAACTATCAATTCTAAGTACTAAAAAAAGAAAATTTTTAAAATGACTTATATGAAGTTAATGCCTTCTAGGGAAAAATTTAGGGCAAGAGAAAAAAACAAAATGAAGGGGGCAGTCAATGGTAGATATAACTATGCGCAGGGATCGATGGCATGTGGGTTTCAGGAAAACAAGGAAGGTCAATCCTTAACCTCCAAATTAATCAACCTCCTTCATGAGCTTCCTCTAGCTTTGTTTTTCCTTCCAGAGAGCCTGTGTAAGAAATCAACAATGCCATGTAACCAGCACATCACATCACATCTTGTAGGTTGTGGCTTGGCTGAAGTTTATTAAGGACACAAACCACAAAGCAAGGGATGATAGAGATGTCGACCTTTCTTGGTCGACCATCACAGGCCACAAACAAAAAGCTGATGGGCTTACACAGAACACCCATGGACCTACAAACAAAGAAAACCACAGGTTAAGGAGGTTCTCGCCCCCTTCACACTAGATGGTTCCCTTCACCATAGGGAATGAGGGTGTTGGGCCTCTTCATAGGAAAAATGACACCTTTTATGCCCAAATTTGACCTCTAGATTTGCAAATGCCTCTAGTATCAAGCAAATTTAAGGCACATTCAAACCAAATTTGTAGATTTAAAGCAAATTTAATTCAAATCCATGAGCATTTGAACTAGAATTCAAACTAGAGTGCTCCTCCACAAGGCAAGTCCAAGCTAGAACTTGAATTCAAAGCACTAAAATGCACACCAAATCGTGCCTTCACACACCTCTAAACAAAATGTAGGGGTTAAGAGACTTCTGCTAGTTAGCCATGAGTAGAAAACAACACAGCCTCAGATGAGCATAAAAAAGTCAATGTTATAGACTTGATTTGACCTCCTCTTGCAACTAGACTTTGAAACAATGAACCAACAACAAAACCTTATCCTCGCTCTGATACCATATAAGAACAAATGATCAACAGAGCTAAATACTGGAGTCAAATCTAAGTGAATTGATAGTCAACTAAGATGAGTACATATATAGGTGAGCAGAGGTAGTTATTAGTTAAGGGAAAGACTCCTACAAACTAGCATGAGTGGCTCGAAGTTAAAGGGAACTTTGATGACCCCTCTCCTAACTGCCTAACAAGCTTGACATCTCAACGAGACATGTGTCAATGTTGTATAAAGGCACACCTAAGTAGGCTTATTAAGCTTAAGTGTATAAATATATGAAATATATACACTAACAATCCTTTCCCTCATTCAAATTGGTGAGCACACAGAAAATCACAACTCATTCATTCTGATTTATTTGGTCCCTCACTAGTAACTTTTATTGGAGGATGATGTAGGAGCATCTGAGTGCACATGTGATCCTATGTCAACCCAAAACATTTTAGGTTTGTTTCTATTTAGTTTTGCTTGTTTTGATTGTTTTGGGTAGTTTTTCTTTGGGAGCATTATCAGATCCAAACTTGGACAAGTTTAGAGCATATTTGGTTATGTTCCAAGTTTGGAAAAGTTTGGTTTATCTTTCTTTAGTTGACACAATTTACAAGGTATATAGTTCATGAATTTGCATATTCGCTGAAAGAATTTGATGGCAAACCTTGTTTTTGCCAAAATTGATAAAGTTTCAGTTAGCTTTCAATTACTTTAATATTTCAGCAAAGTTAGGTTCATAAATTTATGTGTCCACTGAAGGAGTTTATCTTCAAAGATTTATAATGATCTTAAACTTTTAAGTTCATTGATAATCCATTTCATAGTTGAATAAAGCAAGTGATGTTTTAGACAATTTCTTAGTTTCAGAACATTCGTATATTCCAAAAGGAAATTTGTGAAGATCCCATTAGTGTAATTTCCCTGACAAATGAGTTCAAAGAGATACCACGATGTTGATCTATTGAAATAAAGAATTGAAGGTTTATGAAGTGTTGATTAACATGAAGAGGAACAATATAAATATTTCATGATTCTCAAGGGTACCAAAGCGCTGAAATTAATTTTCATTATGGTGTGTCGAGACATTTCCAAGTTCTTGAACTAATAAGAATACCAATGAAGAGCCCTTTAGTTCACTTCTATGCTAAATCACCAATGATAAGATTGTAAAGTTTATTTGATGCCTTCAACAATGAGAAGATCCATGATTCATGGGATAATTAAACCATCAAAATGGTTCATAAGAGAAGGTTCAAAAGTTGATTGCAAGCACTAAAATTGATGCAGGAGCATCCAATGGTGTAAGGGCAATCTTGCATCACCCAAAAAGAAGATAATTCAAAATCATTGTAGTTGTTTTCATTTCTTTCCATACTTAGTGTTTCTAGTTCCATAATATCTAGAATAATGATGTAGGACTTTCAGTTTTTTTCCAAAACTGCTAAAAATAGAAACCTGCCTATTTTGGAAAATGTACCTACTATTTTAAGAAAGTTTGCATTTGGGCATGGATTGAAGCAAAAACTTACATAAAGTTACATAACTAAAATATAAGACCTTTGATAAAGGAATCAGGCAAAGATCATTTGTGAGCTGAAAGATATTAAAGTTTTTGTTTTCCAAAAAGCCCCTAAAAATTTTTGAAACAAGATATTAGGCACTAAAACATCCCATAACATCTCAAAAAGTTGACAGAAATCTATTTATAAATTTCTAACATGATAGTTCACATCGTAAGATTTTTAGCGCTTAAAACGGTTCGTCAATTAGACACCTGGTTCAAAAGTTATGCTTCCCAAAAGTTGACCTACTTTTGGAGGGAGTTGCAAATTTTAAAATTTAGCTAGAGGCCGCCAAAAAGAGATATTTATGACTATTTTGGGAACTCTGGGTAGTAGTAGAGTTAAGGGGGCAAGTGTGGAGTCAAGAATAGGTAGGAAAACATAAACCCTAGTTCATTTGGGGGTTAAAGAAGGCAAAAAATTCCAAAGCCTGGTGATGGTAGCTATAGTGTGTTGCAGCTTATGGAGGATTCATTCCTCAGATTGTATTTGAGTTTCTATAATGTAATGAGTTTCCCAGAACAATAAAAAAATATTCTATTTTCTATGTTCTATTTCTATTGTTGTGTGCTTTAAGATTTACCCCCTTCATCAAGTGGTATCAGAGCAAGGGTTCCTGAGTGTGTAGACAAATCACTAACCATGAGGTAGTTTGCACCAGGACTTGAGGTTGTGGGTTTGCTGCGGAGATCAAGATGCCTCCATGAAGAAATCATGTTGGGAGGAATGCTTTGACGGAAGAGGGTTTTAGAGCCCTGCAAAGGCAAATCGATGCATTGCAAGAGGAGTTGCGAAGAGGGTTTGACTTGAGAACAAGAGAAGAAAGTGATGATGAAGCTGAAGAGGGGCTATCTGAGGAAGAACAAGAAGCTGCAGGAGATCCTGCAGATGTTAGGTTGTTGAGGGCCATTTCTAAGATTGGAAAGAGGCCCATGATTGAAGTTTCTACATATTCTAGAGATTTGAATCTGGAACAACTCATTAATTGGATCAATGACATGGAGTATTTTGAGTATGAAGATGTGGAGGATCTAGATTGGGTCAAGTTTGCAAAAATAAAGTTGAAGGGCCATGAAAATATTTGGTGGAAGGAGGTCCAGTTAGAGAGGAACAGAAGAGGAAAATAAAAGATCACCAGATGGGATCGGATGGTGGAGAAACTAAAGAAGCAGTTCATTCCTGTGGACTATGAGATGGAGCTATTGAAGAAGTTGCAAGGATTGAAGCAAGGTAACAAGTCTGTCAAGGAGTATATAAAAGAGTTTTATAAGATTACTATTAGGATAGGCCATGCAGAGCCAAATAAGGAGAAGGTAGCCCATTACATTAATGGGTTGAGGCCAAGTATTCAAGAGGAGTTGAGCCTAGTTAGAATGTTCACCATAGAAGATGCATACCTGTTTTCCCTAAAAGTGGAAGAGAAGCACTAGTGGAAGAACCTATGGGGGACAAAATGAATATTCAAAGAAAAGTGAAGAAGCTAGCACTAGTCAAATTCAGAGAGGAGATAATACCTACCGGCCTTGTAACCAGAACAATGGTGAGCAAAGAGGAAGAGGAAGAGGCAGACTTGGGCAAGGACCTAGAAGAGGAGGTTTTAGAGGAACTTGTTTCCAATGTGGAGAAGAAGGGTATCGAGCATATGAGTGTCCGCAACATCAAGGAAGGACAAATAGAAGACCTAAAGGTAATGCACGAGTTGCACATGTAGATGAAGATGCATAATCTGAGCATTCTAAAGATGCTAAAAGGAGAGAAACCCTAGTTGTCAGAAGAACTTTGCTGAATGAGGAGAAAGAACTAAATCATGGGAAGAGTTTATTCCTCACAAGGTGCAAATGTGAAGGTAAGTGTTGTGATATTATTATTGACAGTGGAAGTACTGACAATCTTGTTTCAGAGGAGATGGCTGAGAATTTGCAGTTGACAAGAAGAAAGCATCCACATCCATATCAGATTGCATGGTTGCAGAAGGACCACTGAGCTTTGGTCAATGAGTAGTGTTTAGTGAAGTTCAAGATTGGGGAATACCATGATGAGGTGCTATGTGATATCATACCAATGGATGCATGTCATACATTATTGGGGAGGTCATTGTAGTATGATAGGAGCGCTATCCATGATGGCCATGCAAACACATATTCCCTAACAAAGGATGGAGCTCATCATAAGTTGAAGCCCTTGAAGGAGGTTGAAGAAAAGGTATGTAGTATTGCTAGAATTTGCTTAGTAGATGGTAGGAAATTTTTGGAGGGTATGAAGCATGAGCATCATTTCTTTGCACTGATTCCTAAGATTAGTCAAGAGAAATGTGAAGATGTACTAGCAGAAGTTTCAGATATGTTGGAAGAATTTTAAGATATTATCTCTGATAATGTACTAGAAGGTTTACCACCAGTGAAGAAGATAAGTCATCAAATGGATTTGATACCAGGAGCTAGTTTTCTGAATAAGGCAGCCCATAGAATGACTCCAACAGAGAGTGAAGAGTTGAACAAATAAGTTCAGGAGTTGTTGAGGAAGGGATTGATAAGAGAGAGCCTAAGTCCATGTACGGTACTCGCAATACTAGCACCAAAGAAAGATGGAGAGTGGAGAATGTGTACAGACTCTTGAGCCATCAATAAGATCACAATCAAGTATAGATTTCTATTACCCAGAATGGATCACATAATAGACTGTTTGAGTGGAGCCAAGTGCTTCATGAAAATTGACCTGAAGAGTGGGTATCACCAGATCTATATCAGAGAAGGAGACGAGTGGAAGACATCCTTCAAAACCAAAGAAGGTTTGTATGAGTGATTAGTCATGCCATTTGGGCTAACCAATGCACCCATCACATTCATGCAGATCATGAACGAGGTACTGAAAGAATTTTTAGGAAGTTTTTTTATTGTTTATTTGGATGATATTTTAATTTTCAGTAAGTCTTGGGATGAGCATCTGATGCATATTAGAAGAGTTTTAGAGAAGCTGAGGGAGGAGAAGTTGCTGATTAATCTGAAGAAATGTAGTTTTGCAAAGGAGTTGGTATACCTCAGATTTGTTGTCTCAATGGAAGGTCTTAAGATGGACCCAGAAAAAGTAAGGGCTATCATTGAATGGCCTACACCAAGGAGTGCAATGGAGGTAAGATCTTTTCATGGTTTGACAAGTTTTTATAAGAAGTTTATCAAGAATTTTAGTAGTATTTGTGCACCCCTAACTTGGACAATGAGAGGGGATAAAAAAGAGTTTAGATGGACTAAAGGAGCAGATAAAAGCTTTGATACATTGAAGTAGAAAGTTACAGAGCAACCTATTTTGGCACTTCTAGATTTCAATAAGGTATTTCAGGTAGTTTGTGATGCTAGTGGTAGTGCTATAGGAGTTGTTTTGAGTCAAGAAGGTAATCACATTACCTATTTTAATGAGAAGCTTAATAATGCCAAGAAAAAGTATTATGTTTATGATCAGGAGTTTTATGCAATAGTTCAGGCTTTGAACAAATGGAGACATTATTTGTTGCCTAAGGAGTTTGTTTTATATACTGATCATTAGGCTTTGCAATATCTTAATAGTCAAGGAAAGTTGAACCAGAGGCACTTAAAATGGGTTGAGTTTTTGCAGAGCTATACTTTTGTTTTGAAGCATAGGAGTGGGAAGTCCAACAAGGTTGTAGATGCCTTGAGCAGAAGACAAAATTTGTTGACAGAAATGAAGATAGAGGTTGTTGGGTTCAATGAGCTCAAAAGTTTGTAACTTGAAGATCCAAATTTTGCAGAGGCCTGGAAAGCTTGTCTGGAACTTGTTACTTTGGACAAGACAAAATGGTTGGATTTCATAATCCAAGATGGCATGTTGTTTAGAGGAAGCCAATTGTGTATTCTAAGGAGTTCCATGAGACAAAACCCGATTAAGGAGAAGTATAGTGGAGGATTGGATGGACACTTTGGTCGAGATAAGACCATTACTATTGTTGGTGAAAATTATTATTGGCCACAGTTGTAGCAGGATGTGAGGAAATTTGTGCAGAGTTGCAAAGTATGTTAGATGGCAAAAGGAACAAGTCAGAATACAAGTCTATATCAGCCACTACCTGTACTAGAGAAGCCATGGGATGATATTAGTATGGATTTTGTTCTTGGTTTACCAAGGACACAAAGAGGACATGATTCCATTTTTGTGGTGGAGGATAGATTCTCAAAGATGGCACATTTTATTCCTTGCAAGAAGACTAATGATGTTGTTCATATTGCAGAGTTATTTTTCAGGGAGGTGGTGAGATTACACAGTCTACCAAAGAGTATAGTTTCAGATCAAGATACCAAGTTTGTCAGTTATTTCTAGAGAACATTATGGAAGAAGTTAAAGATAGATTTAAAGTTCAGTTCTACACACCATCCATAGACTGATGAACAGACGGAAGTGGTGAATAGGAGTTTGCGTAAAATGCTACGATGCTTAGTAGAAGATAAGCCCAAGGGATGGGATTTAATTTTACCAGAGGTAGAATTTGCTTACAACAATTCTGTCAATAAGAGTACTGGTAAATCACCATTCCAGATTGTATATGGTAATAGCCTGAGAAATGCTTTTGAGTTAAGGAAGCTAGACAAAGGAGAAAAGACACGTGTTGAAGTTGAAGACTTTGTAGAACATTTGAAGAATTTGAATGAAGAGGTGAGAAATCACATTAATAAGATGAATATTTAGTACAAGGCTAAGATAGATCAGAAGAGGAGGTATAAGGAGTTCCAGGTAGGAGATGAAGTCATGGTTCACTTGAGAAAAGAAAGGTTCCCAATTGGAACATACAATAAGCTAAAAATGAAGAAATTTGGACCATGCAGAATTTTGAAGAAACATGATTTAGGAAATGCATATGAGGTAGAGCTACTGAGTGGGATTAATATTTCCCCTATTTTCAACATTACTGATTTATTAGAATATCATGAAGGTGGAATAGAGGATGGACCAGTAGAAGCGCAGTGGAGTATTCCGGCATCTACTTCAATGGAGGAGATAGAAGAGATCTTGGATAGCCATGTGGGAAGAAGTACTTAGAATAAGCAATATGAAGAATATCTAGTAAAATCATTTGGGTTTTCCTCACACAAACACCTGAGACATGACAGGGTCACTTCTCAAATTACCCTGGGTGTCTGATGCAAGAGCATCCAGTGATGTAAGGGCAATCTTGCATCACCCAAAAAGAAGATAAATCAAAATCATTGTAGTTGTTTTCATTTCTTTCCATAATTAGTGTTTCTGGTTCCATAATATCTAGAATAATGATGTAAGACTTTCAATTTTTTTCCAAAACTGCTAAAAATAGCAAACTACTTGTTTTGGAAAGTGTACCTACTATTTTAGGAAAGTTTACATTTGGGCACAAATTGAAACAAAAACTTACAGAAAGTTACATAACTAAAATATAAGACCTTTGGCGAAGGAATTAAGTAAAGATCATTTGTGAGCTGAAAGATATTAAAGTTTTTGTTTTCTGAAAAGCCCTTAAAATTTTCTAAAACGAGATATGAGGTACTAAAATATCCCATAACATCCCCAAAATTTGACAAAAATCTATGATAGTTCACATCACGATCTTTCCGGTGCTTAAAATGTTTCGTCAATCAGACACTCAGATCAAAAGTTATGCTTCCTAGAAGTTGACCTACTTTTGGAGGGAGTTGCAAATTTTGAAATTTAGCTGGAGGCTGCCAAAAAGTGCTATTTATGACTATTTTGGGAACCCTAGGCAGTAGTAGAGTTAAGGGGGCAAGTTTGGAGTCAATAATAGGTGGGAAAGCAGAAACCCTAGTTGATTTGGGGGTTACAGAAGGTAGAAGATTCTAGAGCCTTGTGATGGTAGCAGTAGTGTGTTGTAGCTTGTGAAGGATTGATTCCTCATATTGTAATTGAGTTTTTGTAATGTAATGAGTTGCCTAGATCAATAAAGAAATATTATATTTTCTATGTTCTATTTTTGTTGTTGTGTGTTTTAAGATTTACCCCCTTCATAAAAAATACACTCAAAGCCAAGTTTGAATAATGAAGGTTCTTGAAGGCATCAATTCACTAAAATTCAAGTATGTAGGAGTTCGTCATCATGCCAATTCATCAAACTGCAATATTGACAATAATTTAGTTGCTTTAAATGTGTCGATGCCCGATGATAAAGTGTAAAGTTTTAGAGGTGAGTGCAAATGCCAAAATGTATTATAAGACCACAGTCCAATGTTCACATGAACATTGATATGATGAAATGAATCTAGTAAAGAAGTTTAAGGTTCCCCAAAGCAAGGATTTGTTGACAACAAAGTTTTTCAAAGTGATACATTACTGAAATACATTATAAAGAGTTTGAAGTTTGTTAGAATATTGAAATTCATGGTTTCAATGGATAGTCTAATTCATAAACTGTTAAGAACTGATACATATTATTTTTGGGACAATTCAATTTAGGTAACAGTTGACTTTGCAATACAGTTTGACTTCCAATTTCAAAGTGTAACGGAGTTTATATTTGTATTTTGTAGTATTCCTTTGGTCATGGTTGGGAGGGATATTCTAGTTGAGTTAGTGGACTAGTTTTGCCCAAGATAATGGTGAAGTGAATGTGAGGGAGATAGATTTTTGAAGAAGAATAATGGTCTCATAAGGAGACTTGACTAATTGAGAAATTGTATATATTGTACTTTTGTTAATTTGATAATGTTGTACACATTGATAAAGAAGTTTGAAATTTTATGCATGTATGTTTGTGATTTGAATCAATTCAAATGAAATTATGTTCTTTTGTGAACTTGGTGTTGTGTTGGTTATGTGATTGGGCTATTTGATAAGACCCCTTGGTCACGACTGTGTTAGAGGATGTAAGTATTTTTATGTTGTTCATTGATGATGATAGTTGAATGACATATGTATTTCTTATGTATATAAGAAATTTTAAGATTTTGAAGCTTTTAATAAGTTTCATGTTATGATTGAAAATGAAGCTCAATCTCAAATTGGTACTCTTTGAAGAGACAATGGTGGAGAGTTTATTTTAAGAAAATTTGAAGATTATTTTAGTCAAAATGGGATTCAACATCATCTCATTATTCTAGGTACTCCCCAACAAAATGGTGGCATTGAGAAAATGAATAGAATTGTCATGAATATGATTTGAGAAATATTATATTTCAAGGGAATATAGTTGCATTTTGGGTAGAAGCAATAAGAATAACATTTTATCTATGTAATATATCTCCCTCATCTTCTCTTCACCAAGCAACTCCATATGATGTTTGGTTGTTAATTCTCCTACGTTTATTAGGGAGGATTAGTTAGGCAAGGTTGGGATCCTTCGGTATCCTTATGAGATTTCCAAGGAAGGAAAGTCTCATTCTTCCTCCTCTTTTGTGGTCATTGGTGCATGTGGCTCATGTGGTTTTGGATCTAGGGAGGTGGCTTCCAACAATGTTACATTTAGGGAGTTGTTTGAGGCTTCAGGACAAGGAAATGATATCCATGCACCCTGCTTTTCTCTTCCATCCTTTGATGATTCCCCTTCTACTTTTTCACGGGGTTTGGGAACAAGGGAGGATATCCTATTTTTTGTGTCACTTCTTGCTTATAGGGTTACTTCTGGCACTATCTTTGGATCACCTCCAAAGAAGTCTTGGGCTGATACTGTAGACTTCTAAAAATGTCTCAACACCTTTAACCATTTTTCTACATCATCCATATCACTAATTTCCCCTTTCATCTAATTAATTAAATAAATTCATAATTATTTAATTAATTAACCCTAAGTCATCCCTAATCATTTACCCTTAGCCATCTATCATTAATTTACCCTAGTTAGGAATTAATTTAATTAATTCATCACTACACCTTATAATACCCTCCTAATTAATTAAAGAAATATGTTAAATATTTATTTGGTTAATCTATCCATCTTCCTAAACCTAATTAATTAGATAAAACATGAATATTTAATTAATCTACCCTACTATACCACCTAAACCTAGCCTAGTTGATTAAATGCCAATTATTTAATTATCTACCCTAGCCTACATGACCCCTAGATCAAAATTAATTTAAAAAACCCTTATTTAATTAATTTTAACCCAACATTAACCCATCCACTAATTTTCTCTAGCCATATTAATTAAAGTCAATCACATGATTAACTTGGTCAAATCATCATTAACACCTTCTCCCACACCCCACAAATAAAAAATTACCTTTTAATACAAAAGGTCACATGACCCTTCCACCTCACCTTTCTGTTTTCATGCTAAGCTCTTCTCCATGCCATGTGCTCACACATGTGAGTATCAAAAGTGCACAAGCATCACATGTGACACCCATTCACCCATAAAATAGAATTTTAAATTCCATCTCATCCCAAGGAAATTAATTTTTAATTTCCTCATGAGTCTTAATCACATTTAATATAAACCTTCCCTAAAAATGAATAAAAGATTGCAAAATATTCTCATCCATCCAATATTTTTGATCAAATCTCAACCCTTTATACTCTCATCTCATCTCCACCCTTGATCTCAACTTTCAATCTCAACCATTGGATTAAATCCCCCCTTAATATACCTATAAATATAAGCCTTGACAAGACAGTTTCATCATCCATTTTTCAAGCAAATCCATTATGCCAAAATAGCCTCCAAATCTCTCCATCATACCATTATAATGATAAACCTATGTTGAGTTTATAGAGCATATCCATATTCAACCATTGCATTTGGGTGAAGCTAGAGTGTTTGGATTCACACTCTCTACCTTATTGAGTGAGAGGGCTTCAAGGCATCTTAGGAAGGTATAAATCTTTGTTTTTCAGTTCTTTTCCATGTTTTATATCTTTTAATCTTTTGTCATCTTCAAATACTATCAAAGGTAAATCTTCTCCTGCTCCTATTTTGTAAACCTTATTTAATATGTTTTAAGTAAAGGTGAATTTGATTAAAGACCAAGTAGTCAATATTTGACAAGTGGTTATCTTTTTAAGGGGCATAAGATGCTTTTTGGTGACATTATAGATAACCAAAAGTGGTTATCTTATTCATGTTACATTATGGATATAATTGTATTAGTTTTTAATGGTATTTTTATGATGCAAAGTATTGTAATAAGGAAAGTAAGAGCCCTACATTTTACCTCGAAGAGTTTAGAAATCTTTAACTCTTAAGTCAATTATGATATTGATTATGTTTATCAAGTATACTTTGGTCGATAATTAAAAAGTTGAGAAGCCATAGATAAGACAATATTACGAGACTAGAAACACTTTGTTGTTAGAAAGTCAATACTAGTTATATAAACCAATTATGGTTATTATTTTTGAGTATAGAGTAAATGACAAAAGTCATAGACCTTGATAAATTATGGATATGCAATAAGGGACTCTCGAGAAAGATTAAGTTATTTATAATTGCATATTGTATGTATATCCTAGATAAGGAATATTTCTAGGTCAAATGGACTAGGGATTGAGTGTAATTCAAATAATTATGTCTAGTGATACTAGCCAAATAAATCAAACTATAGGATGAGATAGTCTTCAAGTTGAGTTAGAGGTGTGTGAATGCATGACTATGTTTATTGAAAACATCTATTTATATAGAAACTTTTGCCAAAGTGATGCATTTGTCTATACATGCATTAGTGAGTTCATTATGTCTAGATGGCATAACTGGTTAGTATGATCATACTTAGTTAGAAGATTGTCTATAGTTGTATGGTCTATTGAGTTGCATAGGATAAAACACTAAGAGTCAAATGGTGATTTGTTACCTCCATATGTCTATACTCTTTGTGAAGGGTAGGGCCACTTCTAGGAAGGAAGGTGTGTAGGGGACCATTGGTCTATGGTTGGAGGTAAGGCACTTGGATGATATTCTCCCTCTATAGCAGAAGACTCACCAAGATTTGAATGATAGATATCAATATTTCAAAGACAATACTCTTTATGTAAAATTTCATGTTATGATTGTGATGTAAAACTATTCTTTTGCCAAGCGCAATATGTTTGTAAATGTAAAGTGAAATGTTATCGCTATAAGTTATCTTTGAATATATTGAATTTCAAGGTTGAAAAATTATTCAAAAAAGATATACTTTTATTTATTGATGTTTAGCAAATGATAAAAAAAATAATTCTCTCTTGTATATCATTTTCTTTTACTTTCCTAGTAATTTGCATGTGTAATTTCAAGTAATATGAGAAGGCATGTTACATGTGGTATCAAAGAAAATGGGATTTAACACATGGACATTAGAGCTCACTATGAGAAAATTAATCAACATTAAGTAGATAGCTAATGTTTGAAATTGGTTTAATGCTAGAATGGCGTGGAGAAGAACCACCAAAAAGTTTTTTCCCTAACATTTACCTAAGTTAGTAGTTAGGAAAGAACTCATTGAGGAAGTTGAACTCAAAGAGCATATTAATTATGCTAAGGGTACATGGATAGAGGATTAAAAGACTTTGGCTGACACTCTTAAGCATATAGGACTAGAGAGAAAACAATGTATTAAAGTAGCCAAGAATCCTATTGTTTTTACTTCTATAGTTAAACCAAGTAAACCATCTCTTAGTTGCGACATGCCATTTGGATGTGGTTGTGACACTCCTATTTTAGGAAAAGAGGTGATGGAGGAGTACTTGTGTGTACATCCACCCTCTAAGTTTGTTTTATTGGATTCTAATGCGGAAGAAGAACCTGAAGAATATCATTTAACTGACAGTGACATGTAGTCTTGTCATGCTAATGATCTAAATGAGAATGTATTTATACCTAGAATAAATTATAATAAAGATGAGATTGTTTAATCAAATTTGAGTTTTGTGCATGATTTTATTGATGAATTTTGAATTAATGAGGTGCATTATTCTGAATTCTAATTTATAATTTGATATAAATATTAGGTGTGATATAGAGTATCAACATGGTTTGAACTCAAACAACTCTTGAAGATAGTCAAGGAGAGTCAAATCCTTTTGAAAACCCTATGGCTAAGCTAGATCAGATATTGACCATGTTAAATGAAATGAAGAAAAGATTGGGAAACTTGGAATAAGAGGTTGGGGGTAAAGGTAAATTTGAAGTAGGACATGAGAATTCACATCAAGGAGATAGTAAATATGTCCATGAATCTAGTATTCATAGTGAGCCAAGGGAGAATGTTGATAAGACCAAGGCTCAAGAAGAGAAGAGTAGTAGATTTGCTTCTAAACTATCTAGAGATATGAAGAAAGTTACGCCACCTTGATGTTCAATGGAACATAAGGTGGAGATGTTGTTGAAGCTTCATTGATATAGATGGACCAATATCTTGAGATCTGAAATTACTCTGAAATAGCCAAGATAGTATGGGGTGCCTTTCAATTAGCAGGAGAAACATCCATGTGGTGGATGAACAAGAAGATGGAATTGGGGTTAAGTTTTTTGAGCTTAACCTGGGCTCAATTTGTGGTATTATTTCACTAAAGGTGGTTACCACAACTTTTATTTGACCAAAAGTTAATAGATTTCTAGAATATAAGATAAGGGGATATGTCAGTGGTTGAATATTGGGAAAAGTTCACTCGTCTCCTAAAATATGTGCCCCAATATCAGAAAGATCAAAGGTTTGATCAAAATCAAGAAATTTATCATAGGTCTGAATGCCTAGATAGGTGGAGAAGTGGATGTGCATCCAACCCTTCTACCATGGACCAAGTATTAGAAAAGGAAATCAAGCAAGAGAAAAAATTGAAGTCATTTTTTGCATATCACAAGAAGAATCACAAGAGGTTTAATAAGACACCAACTTTGTAGCATTTTAAGAAAAGGAATGGTAAGCTAGATGTGGCTAGGAAAAATGATAAGGGTTCCAAAAATAACAAGAGTGGACCCAATGGAAATGTTTGAAGGAATGATAATAATTCAAGTAAACCTGTTGAGAAGCCAGGACCTCCTAAAGGATGTTTCACTTGTGGTGGAATGCTTTACCTACTTAGCAAGCAACTTTTCAATAGAGGATCCATGTGGCTTTGGACAATCACCAAGTGAAGTACTAGATTAATCCCATTGAGAGAACAAGTACTTTTCTTGGAGTTACTATTTCTATTTTGATTGATACTGGAGCAACTAAAAGTTTTATTTCTCCAAGAGTATTAAGAAAATTTACTAGAAGAGCTAGATTTATGGCTAAACCCTGGTTAGTAGAATATGCTAAACAAACTAGAGCTTAGGTAGAGCAATGCCTATTTGAAGTGAAAATTGATCTTCCTATTTTCTTAACTAAGGTGAATTTGTTTGTAGCGCCCTTAGGTTCCTATGATCTTATCTTTGGAATAAATTAGTTATGGAGGCATAGAGCCAATGTCGACTATTTTGCAAAAATAGTGGAGTATCTAGATGATGTAGGAAACAAAGTATTTTTGCAAGGCACTCAGAGAGAAGCTATGATTAGATCGATCTTTGCTAAGCAACTAAAGAGAGTTAGGTGAAAAGGTAGAAAATTTTTTGTAGTCAATATGGAGCAAGTAGAGGAAGATCATAGCAAACAAGGTGTTTTTGCACATATAAGGTTATTGTTGTCAATCAAGTATGCACCCAGCTAAGTTCATGAAAACTTAACTAACTATTGACACATGGAATCATTCTCAGATGTTGGACTCCTATAATGAGAATGAATCTCTAGAGTGAGCTAGTTCTCCTTATGATTTCCTAATCTAATGACTTGCGGGGAAAAAGGATAGAAAGATATACTAAAATTAATGAATCCTAATTAACTTGAGGATGGAATTACCTAACAGATCTTACTCATAAATAGGTTATTGAACTCTGAACCTCACAACACTCAGCTTATTTAACTCATAAATATTTTGCATGTAGGTCTGGAAGACACAACATGCAACTTGAATTAAACAAGATTTTGCAAAAAGAAAATCACAAGCTAAGACAAAGCAAAGGATAACATCACAATGCAACATTAGATTAACTTAGAAATGCTCAGGCAAGATATGAAGGAAAGTTGCTACTCCATAATTAAAGGACTAATGAGTACAATGAAATAAATGAGTACAACACTCTCAATGTGAGAGGAAGACTCTATCTCTCTACACTCTGATCTCTAAAACTCTAACTAGAAAAAAGAAAACTAAAAATTGGAACTCTCAAAGGGAAGGAAAATCTGAGATATATGCTGTGAAATATCCTCCCCTGAAAGATGGAAAAAAGCTCTTAAAAATAGACTCCAAGTACATTTTTGAGCTACTCAAAAAATTAGAAATAAAAGCTCAAGAGTGCAAACTGCCAAATCATGATGCCAAAGGATCTCCTAATGTGTCCCCACCATAAACCTGCTTTCTCCTACTCATGAAATCTCCAATTTTGTCCTATATGACTCTAAATAAAACAATTTGAAAAGAATATCTGATTTGTTTTATTAGCCTATAAATTGCCTAAAAATAGTTAAGTTTTAAAAGTAATTTATCAATGATTGCTTTAAAACTAACTTCACAATGTTGTGGCAATTTAATCTATATCCCTATTTATTTGATTTTTTGCAAAAAATAAATAATATCTAGCTCATAATTTTGCCAAATATTTTACAAGGTATTACAATTGATTTTCTATAAAAATCATAAAAAATGATGAACACATTACTACATATTTTTGTAAAAATATCAAAGCCTTGAAGGCTTAACACCATGGCTCTAATCCCCAAAAATGCATACATTGTCCATGTGTCAATACCTTGCCACCTCATCTTGCATGCATATGTTATCTTCTTATGCTCTTTAGCTTTTGACCCTTGACCATAAGGAAATGAATAAGGTAGAAAAAATGGTTGATCATCATGCATAATGTGGAAGAATCTTTTGGATGCTTTGACTTGTTTACATGTGATACAAGTCATATATTTGACCATACATTTGACTAGAAGGAAATTCGACTACCACAGGTCAACCATATAAGAAATAAGGTTTGAAATGGTTTTAAAAAAGGCATAAGCCTTATCTCCTCATGATGCCAACCAATTTTGACTTAGCAAAACAAAGGATCATGTGATATGTTATCGGCCTTCCCATTTCATGATCACTAGGAACCATCAGTGGTTAAGTGTTGACCAAGATACATTTTGGATAAGGCAATAATGTTTATTTGCAAAGTTAAAATGAGAAATGAAGAACAAACCATCAAACAAAACAAAGACATAAACCCTAAAATCTATCTCATTTCATTTTGCTTCCTTGATATTCGGCTCTACAACTTCATGATGGCCGACTTGGGGTTTGATGGTTCTTTGGTTTTCCCTCCATGTTCTTGGCTCTTCAGTGGTTGAAAATCTTGCATTTTTGAGTAAAAAGATGACAGGAACTTGGTGAGTATGGCATACAAGTTTTTTGACTGGCATTTCAGTTTTTGTAACTGTTGTTTTCTTCAATGGCTATGGCCATGATGCTCTTTTCTCCCTCTACAAACTTTAACATTACTTCTTTTGATTTATCTGTGTCTTTATATTCTTGCAACCGTAACAAAATCTATGACAAATCTCTCATGACGCCATGGCAAAACTACTTCTCCATTACAAATAGAGGTGAGCTTCTTCATTCTGTCTCTATATAAGATTTCAGTTTCATTGAAACAAAAAGAAAAGAGTTGTATGTAAAAGATATTAGATGGGTATTTCATTCTCTTTAAAAATGTGAACTCGACTGTTATGGCCACGACTATATAATTTTATTCACTTCTAAAAACACATTTTGAAGGATCCAAAGAACAAAACCACTAGGGTTTTATTATTTTGTTTATGGACAACTTCAATGGCTTCAGTCATGCTACACTCTGCCTTTGTAGAGTCCATTTGTCAGCCTGGTATAAAAGTGACATGAGGTTTTCAAACTTGAAATGGGTATCTCATTCTACATATATCAAACCTTTCCTTGGTATGGATGTGGCATTGCATCTCCTTTGTAACTCTACTCTTGACTGTATGTTAAAATGAAATAAGGGTTTTCAAAATTTTTAAAGAAAGCTTGCATCTTGTTGGCTTAAAATGAAACACTTCTTCATGGCTATGCTTTACTACTTTTGTAGCCCCAAAAAATGAAACAAATAGATAGGCTTACATGTATGAGACAAGGTTTTCATTATTTATAGCTGGGTATTACATTTTCAAGCATAAAAAGCTTTCTCTGGCATAACCATAGATATGCTCTCTGTCCTTATCATTACTTATTGCAGCTCCTTCAAGATGTGTTCTTGTCATGATTCCAATGCATTGTGCTCCATTTCTTATGATTGTATTAGATAGAAGCGTGACTATTACTCATTATATCATATAATCCATAAAAATCTGAAGTTGTATCTTCTTTTCTTTCATAAACATGTAACTATAGCTTGACATTTTGATCTTCAGTAGCATATATTTTGTCAAATATCTTTATTAACTATTCATGGTACTTGTTCTATGAGATGACAATGACACCTGTATTCAAAATGATTATTCTTCTTAAAATAGTTCTTGTAGCTTTGAGTGCTTCTTCTTAACTATCTAATTTATCATTTGATCATTGAATCTTACATGCATAACCAGTCCATATTATCTTATAGTTGTTCCTTTTGAGGTCCTATATGGCTGTGTCATTTGTGTATTTGGTTCTTCATCCTGATGCATTTGAGACCCCTCATTTTATGTGGCAAATACTTCATCCTGTAGCATATGTTTGTCTCATTTCTCTATCATTATTGGTTGTCTATGGACTTTGTATTTGTATAGTGTTGCAGCCATGGCAAATATAGTTGGCATTTGCTTCACATGTCATTATGAATGACAAATGGCTTCTTTCTTTTACATAATGATAGATGAGACATCAAATAGTTTGATTGTCATTTTTTGTAACAAGATGTTATCTTATCTGCAACATATGATATCCTGTTGATATTTGCAACACTTGCACACTCTTGTCACTATAGCATACTTATGATATCTTTGAACAAAACATGATAGCATTATTGAATGATGACACCATGGAATTATTCTTTCATCATGTAAATGTGCAACTTGATTACTCTTCATGACTTGATGTGATAAGATGCCAGTTGATATGTAATGCTCTCTCAGCTAGTTGTTCCAACTCACTACTTCAAATGACCTGCTTTTGATGGAGGATTGAACAAATGTCTCTCTCATTTATAAACAAACTTTATTGACAAAGTACTCATGTATTGGAATTGAATTTTGCACTTCTATAGATCACAACTGTATTTGATTACTTGTCACTATAAAAGTCACTTGTAGCACTGTTTGCTAGAACTGGCTTGTTCTTCCAAATTGTAACTGTCCTCATACTTTAAAAGCAATAGCTCCTTGTGATGCAATCTATACTCTATTCCGCCATTGTGGCATGGCAACAGGTTGATCTATATATGCACTTATGATATTGTTTATTCAAAACATGCATACGAATGATACCTATTTTCATATGTTATTCTATCATCAAACAATCATATACAGTTGCCTCGTATTATTCACTAGCAACCTTTGACATTCAATTGATGCAATGTACCTTAATGTTCTCATTTCTCTCTAATGCATCAAAATAATATGAAAGATATAGAAGTGAAATACCTATGAATGTCACCTTTCCAATGTCAACTGAAGTGATGATGATAGCTGCCATGTGCATTAAATGTAGTCCCTTTTTACAACTCAACTCATTTTCATGGTTGCATTTCATTACTTGAACTGTAATCATGACTATTTCCTAGAACAGAAACTGATGTATATGATTTCTTTTATTATTCTTTCATCTTCTCATGTGAATGTGAATAATGATTCTTTCTTTTCTATTCATCCCTTCTGAGATTAAGGGGAAGCAACATGTTGGGCTCAAGCCTTGTGGGAGCCCACTTGACACCGCATGCTAAATGTCTTCAATCAACTACGTGACTTATCCTATACCTGCACATAAAACAAATAGATTAGAATAAAACAATGATGTTCCATTGTTATTTCTTTTTCAATTCCTTTTGCATATGGATGATGTTCATTTGATCAATGCAATATAATCAAAGTATTATGCATTTTCTGATAGATAAAGGATTTTCATTACCGGAGCTTCTAATGGGACCCTTCCCACATTTTTTTAGGTACATGTTTAGATCAGGAGCAGGATAGGATGCTACTCTAAAGATCAACAAAATAAGGCAATAATGGATATGTCTTTCTTTTCTCATTCATTAGATGCATAGTATTTTGTTTATATCTGCATGTGTTCAATTATAACCCACAGCTTGTGTGGAACATCTGATATGTCATCATTTCATTCAATGCAATGCTTATTCCTTTGTGTATTTCAACTTGTAAATGAATAACCATTGTGATGAATGAAATATCTATCTCACTTGACTATTTTGTAATGCAATGATCTAAAACTTTTCCTTCTTTCTTGAACAACTGAACTACATTTAACATTAAAACATAATAACTATGCAACTAACTCATTATAGAAGTAAATCAAACCTCACTCAAATGATAATGTTACATTTGCTAAGCCAATTTTTGAGCTGTGGTCAAAAAATGGTAACAATTATCACTAATATGGTTGTGTAATTGTCATTGATGTTAACACTAATGAGCATTGGACATATTTTACTCAAGTTTGTCACTGATGTGGTTGTGTAGTTGTCTTTGATGTCAACACTATGATTGGATGCTTATGATGATGATATACTATGTTGATGGTGTGCTAGTAGTGGTTATTGATATTAATGGTTAGCTACTGATGGTCGTTGTTGGTTGCTAATGTTCATGGTTGGTTGTCATGCCATGATTAATATCAAGTAAAGTTGTATTGAGAATTCTTGTGGTCATCAAAGATGATTTCATTATGATATAATAAGATGGGAATTAGAAGCATTAAGA
Source organism: Cunninghamia lanceolata (assembly GCA_027924645.1). Classification (NCBI taxonomy): domain Eukaryota; kingdom Viridiplantae; phylum Streptophyta; class Pinopsida; order Cupressales; family Cupressaceae; genus Cunninghamia; species Cunninghamia lanceolata. The sequence goes on from BSBN01001048.1 coordinate 16,116,167, forward strand.
TGAATGATGATATACTAAGATGGGAATTAGAAACTATGCTAAGGTTGAGAAGATGTTGCCGATCACCTGTGGCAATGTTGTATGATCTTTCCTATTTTTTCTAAGGATGTATGTGTTGTTATATGAAGGCTCTAGTCTCCAAAAGTTGGTGAAGATTTCAGCTATAGGAAGTTGTTTTGAAGACTGGTTGGTAAAATGCTCTAAATTCCACTGCATTTGAAGATATGATCATATGCAGTTCATAAGTTAAGATAAGCATATTGTAAAGGTGCAAAACTCAAATTTTTAGATTATTTTCTCCTTCGTAGTGGAAGTTGCAAGTGGCAGAGTTCTGGTATGTGCTCTGGTAGAATAATGTGCTAATGAAGGATGATTGGAATGCTCCACTTTCCTCTGCAAGTAAAGGCTTTCTCATGCAGTTTTGTGAACATGATCAGTGATTGTTCAATGTACACTACATTACAATTTTGAGTGGTTTGAATGTCTACAAGTTTAGTTTTCAAATGATAGAAGTGATACAGATGGTTCTAGATGCCTAGTTATTCTCAGGATATATGCTAATGATGTGCTCAAACTTATTGCTACTTGAAATGGTAAAGTGGATGATCGAAGATGATCTTGATGATCTTGTGATGTTTCTTATTGCTCTGTAAGGTGTTTTTTGCTCTCTCTGAAATTGGTTGTGGTCTAGAATGATGGGGCTATTGTGTTATGCTCTTGCCTAGCCGACTGAGGAATGTTGATGATGTGTGCCACAAAGGTGTTGTTGTGTAGAGTTCAAAGAGTGTTTGGAGATGTTGTGTAGGTCATACTGACTCATCTAGAAGAAGAATAAGTAATTTTTAATCATTCATTAGTACCACCAAGATTGTGAAGACCAATGTGCTACAAGCTTCATGTTTTCTTGCTTAAGGACCTAATTCAAATTTGTGAAGCATGCGGATGTTATTTCTTGAAGGATGATGTTGTGAAGAATGTTTAGGATTGGGCCAAGCATGTGTTGGGATACACAAGACATGTATCTCTTTCTAGAGCAGCATGTAGTTCATGATAGGGCTTGCCCTATGCATGTTTTATGTTGTGTGATCTTTGGCCAACTTGTAAATTGTAATATTCTTGTTGTATTAGCCAACTTGTAATGAAAGATCAATGTAATGTCATGTATATATTGTAAACCTAGTTTATCTAGGTGAGGTATGATTGTGAAAATGAGAATATGAGTGTATGAAGAGTAGAATAAGAAAATGATATGCATTATGATGTGTGGCAGAAGGAGAAAAAGCATAAGCAATAAGGGCTGTCCTGATTGATTTTGAAAACATTTTTGTGATTGGAGGGAAGTGAAGAGAGTGCCTAATTGATCCAATCATTAGAAAAAAATGTAAAAGGTAGAATTGAAATCACAAAAAATGTGAGCTTCATTGTCAGTTTAGGCAGTAGAATGACTGCCATACTGTAATCATTTATGAGTTTGTTCTTAGTTTAGGGAGTAGTAGCTTCCTTAGGAGTGACCCTAAAACAAAGTCTTTAGGGAATAGTAGCTTCCTTGTAAGTGAACCCAAAACAAAGGCTTTAGGGAGTAGTTGTTGTTGGAATCATTTGTCGTTGCGCCAAAACCTTGAGCTATCAACTCTCACTACAAATGCCAGACTTAACCGAGATCCACGGGAGGCTCACTGCCATGTCACGAATCCTAAGTTCAGCATTGAATACCTCACTGACAAGGGGGTAGCTCACTACCAACAATTGCTTCCTTAGGTTGTATCCCTAAAACAAAGTCATCTGGGAGTAGTAGCTTCCTTGGGTTGTGGCCCTAAAACAAAGTTGTAATTTGTGAGCTTCATATATTGTGACTTAAGCCTCACTATGGTTTGCCCCCTTCTGGGGTTTTCTACATATATCTAGTGTTATGTGTTGATGTGCATTGTGTTGACCTTTCATGTTTATGTTAATGCTATAATGTTTAAGTTTTAATCTTCTTCAAAGGATTTGAAGTTTGTTTGGATATTGATTCACTCCACTCTCTTAGTATCTTGGTGTGTTCAACAATTGATATCAAAGCCAAGTTAATCAGTAGAAGCTTAACCACTTGAGGAAGGTCCGATATGGCTCATAATGGATCTCAAAAGGCACCTATGTTTGATGGAACAAATTATTCCTTCTAGAAGCTAAGGATGGAGAACTATTTATCTTCTCTAGGGTATGCTATTTGGCAATCTGTTAAGAAGGGCTACATTGCTCTTGCTAGTGATCCTATAGGTGTAGATGAGATCAAGTTGTATGAGAAAAATGCCAAAGCAAAGAGTGCTATCATGAGTTGGATAGCTAATTCAAAACTAGTGAAGCTAATGGGTTGTAAATCTGCTTAGGATGTCTGGAATAAAGTTTGCAACATTTATGAAGGAGAAAATAAAGTGAAACAGGCCAAGATGCAAATCTTCAAGAGAAAATTTGAGACCTTGAGGATTTCAAAAGAAGAAGACATTGCTATTTATATGCTTTGGGTAGATGAAATAGTTAATGGCATCAAAAGAATTAGTGGAGAAGTGAAAGACGATGAGATTGTGAAGAAGGTTCTAAGATCTCTTCCTACATACTATTGTCACAAGGTTTTTGCTATTGAGGAAACATAGGATTTGGATAAATATATAGTAGATCAATTGTTTGGCTCTCTCACAACCTTTGAAATGAGAGAATTTAACAAAGGTGCTCCAAAGAAATAAGCAACATTCAAAGCAAGTAAGAAGACATAAGATGAAGTAACTGATCAAGATGATGACCTTGATGAGGTAGAGGCAAACTTTGTAAGAATATTGAAGAAAGGCACATGCAAATACAAAGGTAAGTTACCTTTTAAATGTTTGAATTGTAGAAGAGTTGCTCATTTTGCTTCTAAATGTCCTTTTAAAGATTTAAAACATAACAAAAAAAGAGAGAAGCCTAAAATAAGTCTCTATTTCATGGATAATAACTGTTCTTCAGAAGATGAGGATCATGATAATTCAAATGATGAAACACTTTCATGGCCTTGAATGTTGGTGAAAAAAAGGATGATATTGGAAAATGTGAAAAGTCTGATACCTTGAAAGCTAACCAAGATAATGAAAAATCAATGGCAGTATGGACTGCCTTTCATGCAAAAGAAGAAACCAAGGCTTGGGTAATTGATAGTGGTTTCTCTAATCACATGACTAGTGATAAAGAGAAGTTTATCAACCTTAAGAAGTGGAATGGTGGAGTTGTCAAGTTTGGTGGTGATGAGTCAGCACAAATCTATGGAAAGGGTGCTATAACTATTGATGGGAAGAACATGATTGATGATATTCTTTATATCAAAGGGATAAAGCATAATCTTCTCAGTGTCAACTTCAGATATGCAATAAAGGATACAATCTTATTTTTCATGTCAAAAGATGTGAAATCAGGAAGGCAAGGTTTTGAAAACTAGTTGCAAAAGGTGTCAAGGCTTATGGAGATATCTATCATCTAAAGGAGGTAAATGGAGGAACCTATTTATTGGTTCAATCTAGTGAGTGTTGGTTGTGGTACAAGTGATTGGGACACATCAACATTGACAATATGGTAATGATAAGCTCTATTCATGTGGTGAGAGATATGCCTAAGATAACCAAGCTTGCAAACACATTATGCAAGGAATGCCAAATGGGAGAACAAACAAAGGCAAATTTCAAGAGCAAAGAGTATTCTTCTACAATGCCATTGGAGATGATTCACATTGACCTATGTGGTCCTACAAGAACAAAGAGTCAACAAGGTGAAAGGTATTTCATGTTGTTTATTAATGATTATTCTAGATTGACTTGGGTTACTTTCTTAAGAGAAAAATTAGAAGCCTTTGATAAGTTTAAGGTGTTCAAAGCAATAGTTGAGAATGAAATGGATGTTAAGATCAAATGCTTAAGGTCTGAAAAAGGAGGTGCATTTACTTCAAATGAATTTGAAATGTTTTGTGAAGATTATGGTATTAGGAGATATGTGTTTTCTCATAGGACTCCATAATAGAATGGGGTAGTGGAAAAGTAGAATAGGACTGCGCAATAGATGGGTAGAGAAATGTTGAAAGATGTAGATCTATCTGAGATGTACTGGAAGGAAGTAGTTTACACTATTGTCTATTTGATTAACAGAGTACAATTGAGGGTCAGTAGCACTAAGATCCCTTATGAGCTATAGTATAAAAGACCTCCCACTATCAAATACTTCAAGATATTTTGCAACAAATGTTACATCAAGAGAGATGAAGAAGACCTAGGAAAGTTTGATTGAAGAAGTGATGAAGGGATCTTTCTTATTTACTCAACCAGAAGCAAGGCCTATAGATGCTACAATAAGAGATTGGGAAAGATGATTGAAATCAAATATGTTAAAGTGGATGAAGACTTGTATCGGATCTCACAAGAACAAAAGGAATGTGTATCTGATATACTTCCTTGCATTGAAGAAGAAGAGAAAGAAGAGAAGAAACAAGAATTAGAGTAGATCCCTAAGACTCCAACAAAGTATGTTTAGAAGAACCATTCAACAGATCAGATCATTGGAGATAAGAATGAAGGTGTGCAGACCAGGAGAAGGTTTGTAAAGGCAAGTGAGCAAGTAAAATTGTGTTTACTATCAAAGATAGAGCCCAAAACCTTTTCTAATTCTAGCAAATATAATGGATGGTTGAAGGCAATGGAAAAAAAAATGAATAGGATAGAGAAGAATCAAACATAGGAATTGGTTCTGGAACAAATTGAATGAAGATAGTGAAGTTGTAAGGAACAAAGTAAGATTGGTGTGTAAGGGCTATTCTCAAGTTGAAGGCATTGATTTTGAGGAGATATTTTCTCTAGTAGCTAGGATGCAGGCAATTAGGATGTTTCTTGCCCTTACTGCTCACAAGAACATTGATGTTTATTAGATGGATGTTAAGTCAACATTTTTGAATGGTGATCTAGAGGAAGAGGTCTACATTGAGCAACCGGATGGGTATCAATTGTCAAAAGATGTGGACATGGTGTGTAGACTCAAAAAGGCTTTGTATGGACTCAAGCAAGCTCCTAGAGCTTGGTATGCTAGATTGGATAAGTACTTCAACAATGTTTCAAGAAAGGTACCATAAATAGTAATCTTTACATCAAGGAAGAGGGAGACATGATTTTGATAGTTAAAGTATATGTTGATGACATTATCTTTAGGGGAGATTATGATATGTGTAAGAAGTTTGCAGAGGAGATGCAAACATAGTTTGAGATGTCTATGATTGGTGAGATGTCTTTCTTTCTTGGATTTCAAATTGTTTAGCTAGATGATGATATCTTTATTTCTTAGTCTAATTATGTTAGAGAGATGTTGAAGAAGTTTGGCATGGAGGACTCGAAACTAGTAAGTACTCCTATGGTCACTCATTGTCACTTAAGAAAGAATGATGAGTCACCAAAGGTTGATTAGACTCTTTATAGATCTATGATTGGAGGACTATTGTACTTGACTACTTCTAGACCTGATATTATGCATACAGTATGTGTGGTTTCTAGGTATCAATCTAATCCTAAGCAAACTCATGAGAAGGCAGTGAAAAGAATATTTAGATACTTGAAGGGAGCTCCATATTATGGCTTTTGGTATCCAAGGGGTAATGACTTTAATCTAAGTGCTTACACTGATGTTGATTGGGTTGGTTGTGTCAATGATAGAAGTACAAGTGGTGTTGCTTACTTTTTAGGAAGCATATTGGTTTCATGGCATAGTAAGAAACAAGATTCAGTAGCCATATCAACAACATAGATAAAGTATATTGTAGCAGCATCCTACAGTACACAAGTGTTCTAGATGAAGAAAACTTTGAAGGATATTAAGGTAATGTATGATGAGCCTATTCCTATCTTGTGTGACAATACTAGTGCTATCAATATTTCCAAGAATCTAGTGATGCATTCTAGGACCAAGCATATATCAATCAGGTATCACTTTTTGAGAGAGAAGGTTGTAGAGAAAGAAGTGAAGTTGGAATATGTTCCAACAAAGGATCAGATTGCATATCTTTTTACGAAGGCTCTGCAAAGGAAACTTTTGAGTATCTCTAACATAAGTTAGGGGTAATTGCCCCTCCATTTTCTTTCTAGATGTATAGTTCTAGCATCTATCTAGGGGAGTAATTCATGCTATATCTTTTTCCTCGACTGATGGTGGCTACCTCTCAGGGGGAGTAGGTAGTGGTTATTGTTGGCAAGAGACACTGTGTGGCTTCATTATTTTTGTCATTGATGGCAACAAAGTCTATCCCACATATCTACAACATATAATATGCCTATACCAGAAGTCATATTGAAGAGTATTTTGGTTCGGTGAACAAGAACAGAGCATGCAGCAAGGTTTGACAATTAGGTCTGAATCTCTAAGATGGTGTAACTTAGCAAGTTGCAGACTTGGACAAGTCAAGAGGAGTACCATGACTGCTACATTCTAGATCTTGAGCCTCTGATGATGAAAGAGTGAAAAGATATTAGCACCTAAGTGTTGGGTTCCTGACAGGCATAGTAGACTGAGGAAGAACTAATTGATAGAGCATCAAACTTTAATCCGGATGAGAAATTGTTGGTGGTCAAGCTATTTGAGAGATCATACATGGTTGGACAACATGAATGATGACTTCTATGTCTATGTCTTTGATACGCATCACATATTAAGCATGGATTCAGCCGATAGAACAGTGTTTTGTAAATATCTTAAGTATTCCAATTGCTTATTGGGATGACGTTGAAATCCTTGATGCAAATATATATACCAAATGGATTTCAATATGAAGTATGAATTTATGTGTGTAAGTGTGTGAAGAAGTGCAGAGAGAAGTGCGGAAGCAGCAATACAAGTTCGGTATGTGACAGAACAACAACATTAGAGCAGAGGAAGAATGACATGCATAAGATTAGTCTATTGAGCCTAACTGGAACTGAACCTCAGCATATGTGGATGCCTCTCATTAGTTCAAACACCTGGTTACTTTCTATATACCTTGTAGATAGAGAGTCTCTTGTAGGCAGTGTGCCTCTTGCGAGCAGTGTGCTCAGGCAGTGAGCCCCAATTGGCAAGTGCCATTTTGTACTTCTTATTCTTTTAATAGAGAATACAATCTTAGGTTAGTCACCCCATGGTTTTTACCTTAACAGGGTTTTCCACGTAAAAATCCTTGTGTTATGTGTTTTGATTTTATTTCTGCTCTCATGATTATGTATGCTCTTATGTTTTGATGCTGCATTAATATTAAAGAAGAAAAGAAAGTTAAGATATTTAAGATAACTGATTCACCCCCCCCCTCTCAGTTATCTACCTTGTTTCCAACAATTGGTATCAGAGCCAAGTTCCTCTAAATAGAGCCTAATAGCTTGAGGAAGATCTGGGAATCTCAATGGATATGTATGGTATGAAAGAACAACTTCACTATGCCCTAGATGATCTTAAGCAATCTCACTCTTAAGTCAATAACTTGAGAGAAATACTCAAACAAGATGATGATTTCATAAATGAGCTAAAAGAAAAACTGAGTATCTTTTTGAAAAAGAGAAAGGAACTAGTTCAACAATTAGCAAGTCAAAGTGAAGCCAATGATACTAGTGAAGATCTGAATGAGAAAAACAAGCTATGTGAGAAGCTATCAAAAGAGGTCATTATGGTAAGACATAAAATGGAATCAAGGGTTATGAGATTCACCCAAGAAATTGAAGAGAAAAGAAAAATTGAAGATAATCTAAAACAATCTCTCAAGGAGAAGTTAGAAGATTGCCACAAAATGGATAGAATAATCAGGCATCTGGAATTTGATCTTGAAGAAGCTAGATAGAATGAAGAGCAACTTGAGAATCAAATAGACACTCTTAAAAGGGATCTTCAAACAATAAATGAATACAAAGAGAAATTCAAGATAAGCTCTGCTCAACTTGAAGTTCTTCTTGAAAGCCAAAAGAGGGTAGATGACAAGCATAGCTTGGGATATGAGAAAGGTGAAAGCTCCAAATCTGGTCAGAAAAATATTGGATCAGGAAATCTAAGGAACAGGCTTAGAAGACCTCCGGTAAGGCAACCAAATGCTCAAAGATATCCATCCTTCAATGGATACCACTACAATTGCAACAATTTTGGTCATAAAGCAACTTAGTATAGAAGAAGGATGAATACAAAAGGTATAGTCACAAATCTCATGAATGCAAAAATATGCAAATAAATAATTTATTCAATGGTAGATGCTTTGCATGCAATAGAATGGGATATATGGCTAATCAATACAGATCTAGAGGATATCAATTACATATGCAAAGAAATGTTGTTTGTTACAATTACAATAGATCTGGTCATATTGCCAAATTCTGCAGAAGTAAGAATCAGGACAAAAAGGGTTCGGTGCATCATAATCAAAATCAAGACAAAGGAAAAGGAAAAGTGAATGCAGATGAAGTCCAAAAGGAGATGAACAAGATTTAGGTGAAGAGAAGTACAAAAAATGTTGGGGATGGATCTGCACCATAATCTAGTGCTAATATTCTTTCCAGAAACTAAATAGATGAGCTCTGGCTCAAGGGGAGTCACAAAAGAAAATAAATTCCCCTAGCCAATCAATTGGTGTCTAAGTTTGGCACATGGAATGTTGCATATTAAAGGATTCTTAGAGAAATATCTAAATAACCCTCAGTAAAAATATGAATGATCCACAAGAAGTTTTGAAGAGTTTAATCAGCCAAGATTGATCCGGTTTGACAACCATCTGGTAAAAGTAGGACTTTCAAAGTTAGATCCGGTATGATTCAAAATTAAATATCTTGATCTGTGGATAAATGACATGATTGGAGCAAGGGAGATACATTGTCAATTATCACTAAAAATAATTCTAAGTGCATCTCAGTGATTCAAAAAGATCTCTCTCAAAGCAAGGCAAGCAGAATAACTTAAGTTGTGCATTTATTACAATAAGAAATTAGGGTTTTGCGCAGAGATAAAAGGGTTCCTTTATTTATCATTTGCACAATTGCATTCAAGAAAAGAAAAGGAAGAGCTCTGCATCAAGACTATTACAACCCTCTCAAGATCAACCTCAAAATCCGATTCAACCAGAGATCTCTTTCGGCGCATATTGTGAACCCTAGAAGCATAAAAAGGTATTTTGATTTCTGAATATCTCTCTCTAAATATTTTGCAAAGATGGCTACTCCTATGGTTGTCAAGATCGCTAATAGGCCACACCCAGAGTTCAAGAAGCACCCCTACAAATCCCTAGAAGTTGATCCCTTAGGCACCTTTTCTAGCATTCCGCATGGGGTTCTACACATAGAAGATGTTAGGGTATACATCCATGCCAATATTAAGGAATTTGGAGAATCAAAGCTGATGGATAGCTACCACAAACAACTAAGAAATAAAACTTTTGAACTCAAACCCCAATACAAGGCCATCCAGGATAAGCATTTTAGACATTGCATACACTTTCCTTATTTTGCAGAAGATGAATGGGCCCGGTATGTTCTTAGAAGAATTCATGACAACTTCATGTGGTTGATGAAGCCCTTCAAAATAACAAAAGATACAATTAGGGCAGTAACTAGGTTGCACTCATCTGGTGGGTTGCCAGCACTAAAATCTGTCAAGAACCAGACAGTAAGTGAGACTACCGGATCAAAGTTTGACAAAAGAGCAATGCCAATAGAAGATATCATAAATCCAGATATCAAATTTGCCTCTATGATAATTGGCTATAAAATATATCATTCTAGTAGGGAGAACTCTATGTCCAGAACTACAATTTATACTGCATATCAGATGCTCAGGGAAAATGCAGATTATGATCTATGCGAGCTTCTCCTGAGCCAACTATTAGAAAACTTGCAAAATATCAAGAAGGACAAGAAGAACTCATTCAAGTATGATGGTTTAATACTATGTTTATTCTTTTACAATATGAATGAGCTACCTGGATCAAGTGGTTGGGTTTGGTAAAATGACAGATTGGTTGCCATACAAATCAGAGATTATATGTATGGGCTTGGTGATGGCAAGGCTCAAAGTACAGCATTCTGGGGATACTTCAAAAACTTCCAAAGTTTGATTCAGGCTAGAGAAAGAATTCCACAAATAATAGTTTAAAAATACAAGGATATAGTGTGTTTCATGGTAGACACTGATAAATTCCTAATGGAGGAAGTGGAGCCCAGAACAGTCTAGATTATGCCAATGGAGTATGAGGTAGATGAGAAAATCTTGGAGGTGCATGTCCAACACTTGTTGAGTCAACCTAAGGACCCTAAGGCAGAAAGGTTTGGAACCTTTCAAGAACTGAGTGTAAAAATACATGTTGAACTAAGACAACTAGAGATGAAAAGAAAAGTGAGAAGGGAAGTAGAAGTTACCAAAAGATATGGCATTTCAAAAGAGGCAATTGATGTAAATAGAGAAAAATTAGAAAGAGCTAAGAAAGAAAAACAAGAAGCAGAAAAATGATGTGTTTTGGTACAAGCCTCTTCCCAGACCAGATCCTCCAAGAACTCTGCACTTGCCACTTCTAAGAGCTCAAGAGCCTCCAAACCGGAAGCCAAGACATCCAGTAAGGGAGAGAAGAGAACAAAACCAAGGCCACAAGGTCCTATATAAGCCAAAAGGATGATGAACAAATAGACACTGATGAGGAAGAAGAAGAAAACATCAGGGGAATCCTCTATCGGTACAAACAAAGAAGAGGAGGTAGAAGAATTTGTTGAAAGGTCTACTCTCTCTATTGATGATATCATCAAGGCAGTCATAGTGGATGGGAACCTGCAACTAGTCACTAAATTTTATGATGAATATAGTGACACTGACAAGAAGATTCTGGAAGATGCTACAGTCAGGTACCTAAACATTTATAATAAAGATTTCATTGAAATCATCTCTCTAATTCCCAAAAGTCTAGAGAAGGTACTTGAACTAAGAAAGGAGAATGCTAAGGCAAAGGACCTAGAAATCTAAGCACAGATTGCAATTTAGCTCTATCCTTCCATTACTCCAAAACAAATGACCATGATCTTCAAGGACTGCAAGGATGAGTTCTGGAGTAAAGCCAAAATGAACAAACTTATGATTGGAGAGACTAATCAGATAGACAAAGAAATAGAGGACATCCTCTGGAATGCATTTAAAAGATTCAATCTTCTTGTTATAGAGGACATAGATGATGAACCTTTTGCCATGGATGACAAAGGATTAAGTACATCAAAAGAAGAATCTACTGAGCAAAATGTAGAAGAGTCAAAGGAGATAGGTGAGGAAAGGACTAAGGAATTGGATTCCTCTATTCGAGAAGAGAAAGTCCATGAAGAAGTAAACAAATCTCTTTCGGATCCCCCTGTTAACTTTGGAACTGAAGGAGAAGGAAGAAAAGAGGAGAAATTGAGTCAAGTAGAGGAGGAAAAGGGAAGAGAAGAAGAACACACAGAGAAGATCTCTAATGACAGTTCTGAGGCTACAAAAGAAAAGAAGACTGTCTCTGGCAAGAGACACTATAGAAGTAGTGAAAAACTTCTTGACCAAAGAGATGATGGAAATAGATGAACTGGAACTATTTCAAGGACCACTCAATTTTGACTCCCTCTCTCTAGTCCAGACAATGAAGGTAACATCTTTTGCTCAAGCTAAAGAAAAAGAAAAGCTTCTGAAGTCTCACATGGAAGACTGTGAGCTGATAGAGATTGCATCCTATGTGCTAGAGAAGATCATGCCATCCTTCCAAAAGGATCTTTCAGCCTCTTCATCTGGCAACTTGAAATCTCTGGTTAACTTTCTTAGCACCCATTTTGATTCTTTGGAGAAATCAGTGGAAGAGAAAGTCTGGAAAGAATTTTTGGGAAAGAGATTCACTGAGGTGTAGGGACTCATAACTAATGATAGAAGGGCCTTGGATATTGGGATAAAGAGCCTAGAAAATGCCCTTAAAGATGGTGGAGAAATATACAAATTTTGTCTATCGTGGTCTAAAGTGACAGAGGATATTAAAAAGAAGGTAAAAGAACAAGAAGATAAACTGTCAAGTTTATCTCAAAATTTTGATAACCTCACCACATCTATAATGAATCAAGAGTGCCAGGCCATAGCCCTTATAAATGAAATAAAGAGTCTTGAAAAGGAGAGGAAGAATATAATAAGTAGGATGAGTGAACTAAGAGGGATAATTATCCCCAAGTTAGAGGCCATGCATGAGGCCTTAACTGATACTTAGACCACACCCTAGACTAGTGATCCGACAGACCTAAAAAGGGGAGAAGCTTTTGCATTTTTGTTGAGTGGCCACATTTCAATTTTAGACAGGATGAAGCAGAGTAGGGCGACAGAAGTTGTACAGTTGAAGACCACCTTTGTAGATATACTTAAGTATATGTAAGTCTAACATGTATATATACTTATGTGGCTATGTATAAGTTAATTTTTGCAAATTTTGGCATGCGGATTCCACCCTTTGCCATTGATGTCAAAGTGGGAGTGAGTGTTGATACTGAGAGGGGGGTGAATCATTTATCTTAATTATTTTGTCTTTTAGTCCCTTTTTAACAATTAGTGCATAATCAAATCATATAAGCAAACATAACCATGAAAGCAGAAATAAGATCAACACACATGACACAATAATTTTGATGTGGAAAACCTGGTTAAGAGAAAAACCACAAGGTGATTAACCCAAGATTGTATTCTCTGTTAGAAGAATAGAAAGAACAAAATGGCACTTGCCAATTAGGGCTCACTGCCCGAGCACACTGCTCACAAGAGGCTCACTGCCTACAAGAGACTCATTGTCTACAAGAAAAGAAGGTAACAAGATACTTGAACTGATGAGAAGCATCCACACATGCTGAAGTTTAGTTCTGGTTAAGCCCAATATACTAATCTGCTACACTTCATTCTTACTCTCCTTAGGTGCTACTGTCTAGTCACATTCTGGACCTGTCTTACTACCTTTTCACTGCTCTTCTACTTTTCTTGGCACAATTCCAACACACAACACACACCTTCACATCTAAATTCATCTAGTATATATATCCACACAAATGATTTCAACACCTTTCTAGTTGGCATCCAAAATAGTCAATATTTTCCCAAACTCTGATCTGTCGGCTGAATCCTTGCATACCAAGTGATGCGGATTAAGGAGATGCTTATAGAATTCTTCAATCATGTTGGCCAATCATGAATGATACCTCAAGAAACTTAATCACCCTCGATATCTCATCTAAATTTAGGTCTGATGATCTACCAGTCAGTTCTTCCTCTGTCTACTCTGTCAATTTGGAACCCAAAACTTAAGTGCTCATATCTCTTCACTCTTTCTTCACCGAAGGCTCAATCCATGGAATCTATCAGTCAAGATACTCCTCTTGACTACCCCAATTTCACACTTTACTAAGATACTTCTTCTGAGAGATTCAGACCTGACTGTTGGACCTTGCCACATGCTCTGTTCTTGCTCACCGAACCATACTGTTCTTCAATATGTCTTCCGGTATAGACATACCATATCTTGTGGACATGTGGTATGAACTTTGTTGCCATCAATGACAACATTCATAAAGCCATATAGTGTCTCTTGCCAACAACCTCCCCCTTTGGCATTGACGGCAACACTTAGTGAAAAATGACTAAGTGTCACACTATACTCCCCCTTGGCTGATGCTTTGTCCTTATGTACATTTTCTGGAGCTCCTCCTTAGCTAGATTCCTCATTTTTCATTAGTCCTCACTCCCCCCTTGACATCAATGACAAAGGGTGGGGTTCGCACACCAAAATTTTCAAAACTCAATCTATACTTAGTTGCATAAGTATATTATCTGGTTATACTTTACATATACTTTAGTATATCTGCAAAAGCATTCTTCAATTGTACAGCTTCTATCGCCCAACTCAGCTTCATCCTATCCAAACTTAAGATGTGACCGCTCAATAGGAATGCAAAATCTTTTGGCCTCTTCAGATCTGTCAGATCACTGGTCCAGGCTGTGGTTTGAGCATCATTTAGGGCCTCATGCATGGCCTCTAACTTAGGGATAATTATTCCTCTAAGTTCACTCAACTTACTTATTCTATTTTTTTCTCCTTCTCAAGCTTCTTAATTTCATTCAAGACTGTAATAGTCTGACATTCTTGATTTATTATGGACGTGGTAAGAGGATCAAAATTCTGAGATAGTTTTGTTAGTTTATCCTCCTGTTCTTTCACTTTCTTCTCAATCTCCACTGTTAGTTTGGACCATGATAGACAAAATTTATACATTTCCCTACCATCTTTAAGAGTATTTTCTAATCTCTTTATCCCTATATTCATATTTCTCCTATCATTGGTTATTAGTCCTTGTACTTCAGAGAATCTCTTTTCCAAAAACTCCTTCCAAACTTTATCTTCTGTTGACTTCTCTAGGGAATCAAAATGTGTGCCAACACTATTAACTAGAGATTTGAGATTACCGGATGAAGAGGCTGAGGGATCCTTCTGAAAAGATGGCATGATCTTCTCCAATACACTGGATGCAGCTTCTATAAGCTCACAGTCTTCCATGTGAGACTTTAGGAGTTTTTCTTTTGCCTTTGCTTGAGTGAAGGATGCTAGTTTCATGGTTTGAACCGGGGAGAGGGAATCAAAATTAAATGGACGTTGAAATAGTTCTAGTTCATCAAATTCCATCATCTCTTTGGTCAAGAAATATTTGATTGCTTCTACTGTGTCTCTTGCTGGAGACAGAGTTTTCTCCCCTTCTACAACCTTACCACTATCATATGTGGCCTTCTCTATTGGAGTTTTCTCTCCTTCTGCAGCCTTACTACTGTAATCTTCTTTTTCCTTCTCTTCTACTTCTTGACTAATCTTCTCTTCTACACTTCCTTCTTCTTTGGATCTGGAGTCTCCAGGGGAAATCAGAGGAGAGATGTTTGCTTGTTCATGGATCTCCTCTTCTAGAGCAGAAGATTCTAAGTCCTTATCTTTTTCTTTACTTGTCTCCTTTACCTCTTCTACCACTGTCTCAGTAGATTCTTTTTCAACATATGTAGCTGAGGGATCATCACCTAAGTCCTCTATAATAGGAATGTTAAATCTTTTGTATGCATTGCAGAGGATCTCTTCTATCTCTTTTGCTACTTTGTCAGTTTCTTTGTTAGGATCTATTCTTCTTTATTGTCTATAGATTTTCCAAAAGTTGGTTTAGAAGGAGCTCACAGAGATCATAGTCAGCATTGTTCCTTAACATTTCAAAAGCAGTATATACAGCAGTTCCAGATACTAAATTCTCCCTGTTGGAGTGATATATCTTATAGCCAATTATCATTGATGCAAACTTGATATCCAGATCTGTGATATCCTTAATTGTCATTTCTCTTTTATCAAATTTTGATCTGATAGCCTCACTTACAATTTGGTTTTTGATAGAGTTTAGAATAGGCATCCCACCAGTTGAGTCTAATCTGGTTACTACCCTAATGGCATCCTTGGTGATCTTAAACGGCCTGTTCAGCCACATGAAGTTGTTATGTATTCTGCCCAAAACATACCATACCCATACATCTTCTGCAAAATAGGGGAAATAAATGTACTGTGTAAAATGCTTGTCCCAAATGGCTTTGTACTGAGGTTTTAGTTCAAATGATTCATCAATTAGCTGCTTGTGATATATATTCATCAACTTAGATTCCCCAAACTCATCAATATTCGCATGAATGTATGCCCTAACATCTTCAACATGCAAAACCTCATGTGGAATGCTAGAAAATGTGCCTAAGGAATCCACTTCAAGAGATTTGTAGGGATGTTTCTTAAATTTAGGGCATGGCCTATCAATAATCTTCACAACATATGGAGTAGTCATCTTTAAAGATTCAGAGAGAGATTTCAAGAGCGGAGAATACCTTTTAATGCTTTTAGGGTTCAAGAAATGAGCTGAAGAGATCACCAGCTGATTTGAATTTTGCAATTTATCCTTGAGAGAGATGAGGTAAACTTGTTTGCAGAGCTCTTCTTATCTATTTTACTAATGTAAATGTGCAAATGAAGAGCAAATGAACCCTTTTATCTTTGAGCAAACCCTAATTTCACATTGCAATAAATGCACAACTTAAGTCATTCCGGTTGCCTTGTTCTCCTTGTTCTAAGAAAGATCTTTTATGGATCACCGAGATATGCTTCGAGCTATTCTTGGTGATTATTGAAAATCTATCTTTCTTTCCTCAATCATTTGATCTATCCGTAGATCAAGATTCCTCAATTTTGAATCATACCAGATCTAACTGTGAAAATCCTATTCTTACTAGATGACTATTGAACCAGATCAATCTTGGAAGAATAACATTTTCAAATCTTCTTACAGATCTTTCATATCTTTACCAAACTTGCTTTAGATGTTTCTCTAAGAACCTTTGAATCCGTAACTCCCATGTGCCAATTTCAGGCACCAATTGATTGGCTAGGGGAATTGGTTTTTCATAGTGACTCCCCCTGAGCCAGAGCTCATCTATTCAATTTTCAGAAGGATTATCAACACTAGATTCTTGTGCGGATCCATTCCCAACATTCTCTATGCTTCTCTTCACCCAAATCTTATTCATCTCCCTTTGAATTTCATCTGCATTCACTTTTCCCTTTCCTTTGTCTTGGTTATGATTATGCTATTCCAGATCCCTTTTGTCTTGATTCTTATTTCTACAGAATTTGGCAATATGACTGGATCTATTGCAATTGTAGCAAACAACATTTCTTTGCATATTTGACTAATATCCTCTTGATCTACACTGATTAGCCATATGTCCCATTCTGTTGCATGCAAAGCATCTACCATTGAATGAATTGTTTATTTGCATGTTTCTACACTCATGGGATTTGTGACCATACCTTTTGCAATTGAAGCACTGTCCAGAGAAGGATGTATTAGTCCGATTCATTCTTCTTCTGCAATAATTTGCTTTATGACCAAAGTTATTGCAATTGTGGCAGTATCCATTGAAAGATGGATATCTTTGAACATTTGGTTGCCTTACTAGAGGTCTTCAAGGCCTATTTCTTGGATTTTCTGATCTGGAGTTCTTCTGACCGGATCTGGATCTTTCACCTTTTTCATACCCCAAGCCTTGTTTGTCATCTACCCTCTTTTGGATTGCAAGAAGAACTGCAAGTTGAGTAGAGCTTATCTTGAATTTCTCTTTATATTCATTTGTTGTTTGAAGATCTCTTTTGAGAGTGTCAATCTGATTCTCAAGTTGTTTTTCATTATCTTTAGCTTCTTCAAGATCAGATTCTAGATGCCTAATTATTCTATCCATATTGTGGCAGTCTTTTGACTTCTCCTTGAGAGATTGTCTTAGATTATCTTCAATGTTTGTTTTCTCTTCAATTTCTTGGGTGAATTTCATAACTCCTGATTCCATTCCGTGTCTTACCATAATGACCTCTTTTGATAGCTTCTCGCATAACCTGTTCTTCTCATTTAGTTCTTCATCAGTGTTATTGGCTTCACTTTGACTTGCTAATTGTTGAAGTAGTTCCTTTCTCTTTTTCATAGAGATACTTAGTTTCTCTTTTAGTTCATTTATAAAGTCATCATCTTGTTTGAGTCTTTCTTTTAGGTCATGGACTTTAGAATGAGATTGCTCAAGATCATCTAAGGTAGACTCAATCTGTTCCCTCATACCATATATATCCATTGAGATTCCCAAATCTTCCTCAAGCTGGTAGGCTCTATTTGGAGGAACCTGGCTCTGATACCAATTGTTGATAATTGAGAAAGGGGTGAATCAGTTATCTTAATTATTTGGTCTTTCAGTCCCTTTTTGACAATTAGTGCAGAATCAAATCATATAAGCAAACATAACCATGAAAGCAAAAATAAGATCAATACACATGACAATGATTTTGACATGGAAAACCCAGTTAAGGGAAAAACCACGGGGTGATTAACCCAAGATTGTACTCTCTGTTAGAAGAATAGAAAGAACAAAATGGCACTTGCCAATTAGGGCTCACTGCCCGAGCACACTGCTCACAAGAGGCTCACTGCCTGCATGAGACTCACTATCTACAAGAAAAGGTAACAAGATACTTGAACTGATGAGAAGCATCCACACATGCTAAAGTTTAGTTCCAGTTAAGTCCAATATACTGATCTACTGCACTTCATTCTTACTCTCCTTATGTGCTACTGTCTAGTCACATTCTGGACCTGTCTTACTACCTTTTCACAGCTCTTCTGCTTTTCTTTACATAATTCCAACACACAACACACACATTCACATCTAAATCCATCTGGTATATATATCCACATAAATAATTTCAACACCTTTCTAGTCGGCATCCAGAATAGTCAATATTTTCTCAAACTTTGATCTGTCGGCTGAATCCTTGCATACCAAGTGATGTAGATCAAGGAGATACTTATAGAAGTCATCAATCATGTCAGCCAATCATGAATGATACCTCAAGAAACTTAATAACCATCAATATCTCATCTGGATTCAGGTCTGATGCTTTGTCAATTAGTTCTTCCTCTATCTACTCTACCAATCAGGAACCCAAAACTTAAGTGCTCATATCTCTTCACTCTTTCTTCACCGAAGGCTCAATCCCTGGAATCTATCAGTCAAGATACTCCTCTTGACTACCCCAAGTCTACACTTTACTGAGATACTTCTTCAAAGAGATCCAGACCTGACTGTTGGACCTTGCCACATGCTCTGTTCTTGATCACTAGACCATACTATTCTTCAATCTGTCTTCCCGTATAGACATATCATATCCTGCAGATGTGTGGGATGAAATTTGTTGCCATCAATGACAACATTCATGAAGCCATATAGTGTCTCTTACCAATAGTGAGGAGCAGTGAAAAGTGTGGAATCTAGCAAAGGGGGAGCTCTAATAAAACAGTGCACAAGATAGAGCATTAGGCAAGGGGGAGTTTGCTACGACACTTAGTCATTTTTCACTAATTGTTGCCATCAATGCCAAAGGGGGAGATTGTTGGCAAGAGACAGTATGTGGCTTCATTATTGTTGTCATTTATGGAAACAAAGTCTATCCCACACATCTGCAACACATAATATGCCTATACCGAAAGTCAGATTGAAGAGTGTTTTGGTCCCATGAACAAGAACAGAGCATGCAACAAGGTCTGACAATTAGGTTTGAATCTCTTAGATAGTGTAACTCAGCAAGTCATGGACTTGGAAAAGTCAATAGGAGTACCATGACTGCTACATTCTAGAGATTGAGGCTTCAATGATGAAAGAGTGAAAAGATATGAGCACCTAAGTGTTGGGTTCCTGACAGGTAGAGTAGACTGAGGAAGAACTGACCAACAGAGCATCAAACTTTAATCCAGATGAGAAATTGTTGGTGGTCAGGCTATTTGAGAGATCATAAATGTTTGACCAACGTGAATGATGACTTCTTTGATACACATCACATATTAAGCATGGATTCAGCTGATAGATCAATGTTTTGTAAATATCTTAAGTATTCCAATTACCGACTGGGAAGATGTTGAAATCCTTGATGCAGATATATATACCAAATGGATTTCGATATGAAGTGTGAAGTTGTGTGTGTAAGTGTGTGAAGAAGTATAGAGAGAAGTGTGGAAGCAGGAATATAAGTTCGGTATGTGACAGAACAACAACATTAGAGCAAAGGAATAATGAAGTGCATAAGATCAGTATATTGAGCCTAACTGGAACTAAACCTCAGCATATGTGGATAGCTCTCATCAGTTCAAACACCTGGTGACTTTCTATATACCTTGTAGACAGTGAGTCTCTTGTAGGCAATGTGCCTCTTGTGAGCAGTGTGCTTGGGCAGTGAGCCCTAATTAACAAGTCCCATTTTGTACTTCTTATTCTTTTAATAGAGAATACAATCTTGGGTTAGTCACCCCATGGTTTTTCCCTTAATAGGTGTTGGTGATTGTTTTGATGCAATCATAACAATTAAGTTAAAATTCACATATAATGAACTGAAACTATACTTCAAAGATAAGAAGGAATCGTTTAAGATTCACTTAATCCCAAGTCTACAGTGGTCAGGTCTTGACCTGTTGGTCAAATTCAGTTGGTCGATGTGAAGCTGTAATGTCCAAGGGTCCTTACGTAATTTAAGGTTGCTTGTTGGTTAACTGGACTCAAACTATGCAAAGATATCATGAAATATGGGTATGTTTGTTCATTCTTTACATAAAAGTGTTACTATGCTGCAAGACTTGAAAATGTATTCTTGAATTATTGCAACCTTCTTCTTTATACATCTATGAAAATTTGTCTACTTTTAACTCTGTTATGCTTGCTTCAAATGTGAGACAAATTTCCTTTAGATTTCTGCGTCTTCAACTTGATATTTCAGATGGGTTGGGAAAAGATAGAGAGATCTAATCTAAACTCCATTTTAATCTACCAAAGGATCTAATTGTTCTGTTATGAACTATGTAAATCATACAGCAATTTGATCAAATCCACAGTACAAACCTTAAATGTATATTCTGAGCATTTTCACAAACATACATTTAAAATTGCAAGCTCTCAAAGAAAAGATTTCAAAGCACAAAGAAGAGTAGGAGAACACTCAGAAGATAGATGCATAACTCCAGATTCTATTGTATTAGAAACGAACAGTCATACATGATTTACAATGTTGGAATGACTCTTAGTTTCATTGATCAAACTACAGAGAACTTACAAGCTTTACAGATACTGTAAGGAAGCCAGATGTTCCACGCACACCTTACTGTAGACAAACAGGCGACCTCCTTCTTCTACTTCTAGACTACACTAAGCTAGCTACTCAAATTCCTGTGGATTCCTAAAATCCTTGTTGTCAAGTATTATAGTGCAGAGAGGCAAAATATAAAGACTTTCTTATTGTCCTTACTATAGCAAAAACCCTAACTAAACCCCTGGTTCAAACCCCTAGTTATAGCAGTAAATGCAGGTGAACCAGTTCTCCAAAATACCTCTAAGCAATGTCAAATATGGGTGAAAAAATGCCCCTTCTGAGATGCCCTAATAGCTCAGCAATAACTTCTATTTGTCTGCTGTAGTAATACTTCAGCTGCAACTTTGTCCTCCACTTGAATGGCCTCTTCGACTTCCTTGCCCTTTGTCTTTATCTTCCTGCTCCTGAGATCAGATATCCTCCGTGATGTCATTGTCATCAAGTTCTAGCTACTTCTTCAACTATAAGTCTGTAAATAGACAAATCAACAATAAGTATCACATTTATCAAATGAATAGCAGGAAACCAACATTTCTGTTTAAATCAAGGTGACTGTGCAAAATGTGGAAATCGGGTGCAAAAAACCCTAAAACTGCGTTCAAAACACACACAGACATCCAAAATGTCATGGGTGCCAAAAAAAGTGTTTAACACCTCACCGCCTGTTCTTTTCCCACCCATCGGCGTGAGAGTCAACCATCGGTGAAAATCTAAAATTTTATTCCAATTACCTAAGCCTCGCTGATAGGCCCCTTTTATTTGGTTAAGTCTTTTGTTCATCAGGCCTGTCATCAGCGAGAATTTCTCTTATCGGCAAGCGCAAAAAAAAAAAAAATGGCCGATGTCCATCACTATGCCGATATGGCTTTTTCATTTCCTCCATCGGCATAACATATACTATCGGCAAGCCCCAAATGTCTCGCCCTGATTGCTAATGTCATACCGATCACTCTTCATCCCTCCATCGGTGAAAGACTATACTATTGGCAAGGGCAAAATTACCTCCGTCGATCTCTTTGTTTGGCTGATATCTCTATCAGCGTGAGTTTCATCAAAATAGCCCCAACGACTTGTTTTCTTTCCCATCGGGCTGACCCTACCTATCGGCGAGTCCCAAAAAAGAGTGGCCGATGTTCATCGGTTGGCCGATCACCCCCCTTGTTGGTATGATTCTTGCTAAAGTAGCCCTATCGGCTCATTTTTCATTCCATCGGCAAGACGCTGGCCTATCGGCATGGACCCAAAACATTCAGCCGATATCTAATGTTATGCCGATGGAATGCCTTTTCAATTCCTCCATCAGGGTGAGATCACTTATCAGTGCGGGTAAAAAAACATATGCCGATTGTTGTTGTTTGACCGATGGCCCTTTTCGGTTTCCATCGGCATGAGTCCTGTCGATGCCACCCCTGTTTGTTCTATCAGCGTAACACAGTCCCTCACCCAGACAATTTCAAACTCTTCCGATAATGAAAGCTACGCTGATGGCTCCATCATCGGCGAGAGACACCCTTTCAATGAGGCATTTCTTAACATCGCCGATGGCAATGGTTATGCCAATAGCAATGCACACAACTCTTTTGATTTGCTAAGTCTCCACCTCCCTTTTGCCCTTTCATCGACGAGAGATACCTCATCGGCGAAGGCAAGAAATGTTGCTTCGATCGTTGAAGGCTATGTTGATGGCCTTATATTCCTTATTTCTTCCTTGTTTCCTTCCATTGGCGAGAGACCCTTTATCGGCGAGGACATGAATTCCCCGGCTGATAACCTTCGTTTCACTGATAGCCTCATATCTTTCTATCGGTGAGAGTGTATACTATCGGTGAGGGCAAAAAATGTTGTCCTGACTATTGCTTGTTACACCGATAACCTTTTATCAACATAAGTGTTGCCGACGCTGCATATCTTATGTTCGATTGGCATGAGACCCCCTTTCAGGGAGACCATTCCAAATGTTGTCGATGGTGCAAGTAATACCAATGGCAAAAGCACATCGGTGAGAGAACAATCCTCAGTGAGAAACCCTCGAGCTCGGCCGATGCCAAATGTTATTCCGATGGAAAAAGGCCATCGGGGAGACCACATGCCTTGGCGAGAAATATTGAAACTCGGCCGATGTTGAATGTTAGGCCAATGACCACCTATCATCGGTGAGAGACACCCCCCTCAGGGTGACAATTTCAAACATTGCCGATATCAACTGTTATGCCAATGACCTCAAGCACTTGCATTCGCATTGTTGTATACTTTGTTGTAATGCTATAAGGCCCGCATGAAATATAGATTGCCCAAACATTTAAATGAACTAACTCTGTAAAATAACCCCTTTGGGCCTGCCATTTCCCTAGGTGCACCTGTGCATTTTCCTATATGGTTTTGACCTGCTGCACATATAACTGTAAGATACAGAGTGGAACTCAAAAAACAATATTCAACTTTAACCTGAAATCCACCCTGCATGTATATTTCAAAATTTTAACCAGATGCAAATAAGGAAAAGGACACACAACTGACTCTGTACCATGCAAAACCTGATTATATATTTTACCAAAATGATCATAACTTGCAAAATATGGCGAATTTTAAGACGGTTCAAAAAGCAACCCTGGCTCATTTTCACAAGGAATCCAACCACATCATGCACTAGTACTAAAAATGTAATTTTCTCTATTTTTGACAAAGGTTTGCAAACTTTGACTCTTTTTCCCTTACCACCAAACAGAACAACATAAGTAGAAGTGAAAAAAGCAAAGCAATTGTAGGGGTCCTCATTTTGATAAGGTGCAAAATGGGGCGTGTTGTGAACATCACAACAACTAGCAACCAAACAAAATAATTAAATTCAAAGTGTTCAAAAGAATTAGATGAAATAAATCCATAACTTCTGACTATCCATCCTACAAATCATCATTCAGCTTGAGACCTAAGGTATTCAATAAGGGTGCATGAATCTTCATTTTCAGTTTAAGTATGTACAAGTGATTAATTATCCACATCTTGAAGATCAGTTGAACAAACCAGTGACTGACATTAGCCTATGTAGTTGAGGATATTCCCTCATAGCTGACCGGATAGAGCCTTGCTGCCAGCGAGCGTCCATAGCCCCAGTAAGGTTATCATTACAATTCTCCTAAGTAGAGCCCCACTGCCAGCGAGCGTCTATAGCCCCAGTAGAGTTACTTAGATGGCCTAATCTAGATTTTCAGTATAATCCGCTTTATTCATTTTTATTTTTATTTTTTTTTTAACTTTTTTTTTCTAATTTTTTGAAAGAGATTTCACAAGATATAGCAATTTGTTGCTTCATGATGCAAGGAGTGAACACTTGCTGAAATTAAGTTGAGAATTGTAATGGTAGCAAGGGTGACCTCAAATTTTTCACCTAATATCTACACTGGCATGTTCAACAAACCCAAGGATTTTAGGTGTGTCATCGTGAGAAACCTCCTTGAATTCTCAATCACATTTATTGAATACGAAATTTCATAAACTAAACAACTCTCTACATTCATGACAGTCACAAAAAATTATGTACAAATTGCAAATAATTAATCTAGACATTCTAAATTTTATACTGTTTTGAATGGTTGATGGCTTGCTCCTTAATACTCTAAAGGAAAACAAAGATCCCTGCTAAGGAGACAACAAACAAACCAAATGAACAGAACAGATAGACTGTACAAAAGCAAAAGAAGAAAAAACTATACAAATAGAAAGAAAATAGCAAACAGAAAACAAAACTACACAAACTATACAAACAACTAACCCCAAAAGAAAGAAAACAGCAAAAAGAAGAACTGTACATTACTTACACTAAATTATATACAAGCCTCTACAAGGCAAACAAAACCCAAGAAAAGATCCTAAAACACTCCTACTTGCATATTCCTTTAGATTGTGCAGGAGTAATAGGGTACTGGTTATGGTTCTTAACTTAGCAGATTTATCTTTGAATTCTGAAAAAAATTCTTGTATTCTAGATTTGTTATGTTTATCAGAATAGCTCCTAGCTATGAGCAATTGGGGCAGCTCATCAAGTTTATGATTGATCCACATGCATGTCCTATCTCTTGAATTTCCATAATCAAAATAGCATTTATCATTATTTACTAAGGAAAGGAAAGAGACAACCTGATGTGTTTTTAGCTCTATGGGACATGCTTGTTCATTGATAGCCGGCTCTTCATTCAACTCTGTATTTTCATTGTTCGGCTCTATGTCTGGTCCTTTTTTCAAGTTGAAAGATGAATGACTCTAGATGTATCATTTCTTCATCTTTATCTAGCTTTGTTCCTTCATTTTGGATGTTTAGTTTATCCTCAAATTTAGTAAACTGTTCAATGTCCTCATCAGTTTCCTGCATATCATCACTTAAGTGAGTATATTCATCATCATAATCTGACATACAAAAATTAATCATTTCTAGATCACTTGACAATAAAGGTGGGACAACATCTTTAGATTGACAGGAATACTCCCCTGTTTCATTTTCAAATACTGCTGGGGTGATGCCTGATTGTACACAGCAACAACATGATCCTCTGTATCCTCTTCTTTCAAGAATTGTTCATCAGATGACTCACATTTATCATTCAGTGTGGAGTCTGATTTTATTGACATACAACAATCTTGATTTTGATCATTTAATTCAAAGAAGTCAGTCGTAACACTAGGATTTACTTTCTTTTCTATGACTTCATTAGTTGCTGTAGTGGGAACTTCATCAGTTTTAGTGCATTTTAATTTTGCCAATGCTTGTTTACATTTCTTTGCCAAATCATGTTCGTTAAAACTTTTGGGTTAGATCCAGAGATTTCCCCTTGACAAATATTTCTTAGTAATTCCATATATTTATTAAATGTATTACGATGAACCTCACTTTCCTTTTCCTTTTTATTAAATCCTTTTTTCTTATCATCTAGAAAAGGGACATGATCTGTGATTTCTTCTCTGCATTTTTTAGGATATTTATACTTTTCACTAACTTTAATCACAACTGGACCTTGACAAAAAGACAAAAAAAATTTCTTACCATCACATGATTCTTGAAAAGAGATCTTACTATCCGTTATCCTAGCATTGGTTCCATCTTTGTATTCTCTGCACATTTAATGACCGTTGATGCTGCATCCTCCTGTTGCTCAATAATCTCCTCATTTTCCTACCAACTTTCAGCCTTATACACATCTGAGAGAGAGATTAGTCCTTTTAAATATAAATCTAACCTTGTAAGGAAAGCTAGACAATTAAGCTCACCATGCTCTGCGGACTTATGTATCCTACACCTTCCAAATAAACCATAGCTATATAAATTTTTAGGATAAAGTTGTCTATTCAAAGCATTCTGAAATGAAGGAATGTCAACCTGAAAACTATCCCCATATGAGTCCATTGAAAATGGGACCTTCTTTTCACCCTCTTAGGCTTTTAAAATTTTATGAGATCTAACATATCTCAGAATATAGCATTTAAACTCAGAAAATCAACCTTAAATTCAAATCAGGCCCTCCTTCTAGTGCCAAAAAAACTGTTGGTGATTGTTTTGATGCAATCATAACAATTAAGTTAAAATTCACATATAATGAATTGAAACTATACTTGAAAAATAAGAAGGAATCGTTTAAGATTCACTTAATCCCAAGTCTACAATGTTCAGGTCTTGACCTGTTGGTCAAATTCAGTTGGTCGATGTGAAGCTGTAATGTTTAAGGGGCCTTACATAATTTAAGGTTGCTTGTTGGTTAACTAGAGTCAAACTATGTAAAGATATCATGAAATATGGGTATGTTTGTTCATTCTTTGTATACAAGTGTTACTGTGCTGCAAGACTTGAAAATGTATTCTTGAATTATTGTAACCTTCTTCTTTATACATCTATGAAAATTTGTCTTCTTTTAACTCTGTTATGCTTGCTTCAAATGTGAGACAAATTTCCTTTAGATTTCTACGTTTTCAACTAGATATTTCAGATGGGTTGGGAAAAGTTAGAGAGATCTAATCTAAACTCCATTTTAATCTACCAAAGGATCTAATTGTTCTGTTATGAACTATGTAAATCATACAGCAATTTGATCAAATCCACAGTACAAACCTTAAATGTATATTCTGAGCATTTTCACAAACATACATTTAAAATTGCAAGCTCTCAAAGAAAAGATTTCAAAACACAAAGAAGAGCAGGAGAACACTCAGAAAATAGATGCAGAACTACAGATTCTATTGTATTAGAAACGAACAGCCATACATGATTTACAATGTTGGAATGACTCTTAGTTTCATTGATCAAACTATAGAGAACTTACAAGTTTTACAGATACAGTAAGGAAGCTAGATGTTCCACTCACACCTTACTGTAGACAAACAAGTGACCTCCTTCTTCTACTTCTAGACTACACTAAGCTAGCTGCTCAAATTCCTGTGTATTCCTAAAATCCCTATTGTCAAGTATTACAGTGTAGAGAGGCACAATATAAAGACTTTTTGATTGTCCTCACTATAGAAAAAACCCTAACTAAACCCCTGGTTCAAACCCCTAGTTACAGCAGTAAATACAGGTGAACCAATTCTCCAAAATACCTCTGAGCAGTGTCAAATCTGGGCGAAAAAATGCCCCTTCTGAGAAGCCCTAATAGCTTAACAATAACTTCTGTTTGTCTGCTATAGTAATACTTTAGTTGCAACTTTGTCCTCCACTTAAACGGCCCCTTTGACTTCCATGCCCTTTGTCTTTATCTTCCTGCTCCTAAGATCAGATTTCCTCCGTGATGTCATTGTCATCAAGTTCTAGGTACTTCTTCAACTGTAAGTCTGCAAATAGACAAATCAACAATAAGTATCAGATTTATCAAATGAACAGCAGGAAACCAACATTTCTGTTTAAATCAAGGTGACTGTGCAAAATGTGGAAATCAGGTCCAAAAAACCCTAAAACCATGTTCAAAACGTACACAGACGTCCAAAATGTCATGGGTGCCAAAAAAAGTGTTTAAAACCTCACCGCCTATTCTTTTCTTGCCCATTGGCGTGAGAGTCAACCGTCAGTGAAAATCTAAAATTTCATTCCGATTACCTAAGCCTCACCGATAGGCCCCTTTTATTTGGTTAAGTCTTTTGTTCATCGGGCTTGTCATCGGTGAGAGTTTCTCTTATCGGCGAGCGCAAAAGAAAAAAATTGGCCGATGTCCATCGCTATGCTGATATGGCCTTTTCATTTCCTCCATCAGCGTAACATATACTATCGGTGAGCCCCAAATCTCTCGCCCCGATCGCTAATGTCATACCGATCACTCTTCATCCATCGGCGAGGGCAAAATTACCTCCGCCGATCTCTTTGTTTGGCCGATATCCTCTATCGGCGTGAGTTTCACCGAAATAGCCCCAACGGCTTGTTTTCTTTCCCATCGGGCTGACCCTACCTATCGACGAGTCCCAAAAAAGAGTGGCCGATGTTCATCGTTTAGCTGATCATCCCCCTTGTCGGTGTGATTCTTGCCGAAGTAGCCCTATCGGCTTGTTTTTCATTCCATCGGCAACATGCTTGCCTATCAGTGTGGGCGCAAAATATTTGGGCGATATCTAATGTTATGCCAATGGAATGCCTTTTCATTTCCTCCATCGGGGTGAGATCGCTTATCGATGCGGGTAAAAAAACATATGCCAATTGTTGTTGTTTGGCTGATGGCCCTTTTTAGTTTCCATCGGCATGAGTCCCGCTGATGCCACCCCTGTTTGTTCTATCAGCATAACATAGTCCCTCGCCCAGACAATTTTAAAATCTTTTGATAATGAAAGCTACGCCAATGACTCCATCATCGGCGAGAGACACCCTTTCGGTGAGGCATTTCTTAACATCGCCGATGGCAATGGCTATGCTGATAGCAATGCACACAACTCTTTTGATTTGCTAAGTCTCCACCTCCCTTTTGCCCTTTCATCAGCGAGAGATACCTCATCGGCGAAGCCAAAAAATGTTGCTCCGATCGTTGAAGGCTATGTCGATGGCCTTATATTCCTTATTTCCTCCTTATTTCCTTCCATCGGCGAGAAACCCTTTATCGGCGAGGACATGAATTCCCCGGCCGATAACCTTCGTTTCACCGATAGCCTCATATCTTTCTATCGGCAAGAGTGTATACTATCGACAAGGGTAAAAAATGTTGTCCCAACTGTTGCTTGTTACGCCGATAACCTTTTATTGGCGTAAGTGTTGCCCACGCCGCATATCTTATGTTCGATCAGCATGAGACCCCCTTTCGGGGAGACCATTCCAAAGGTTGCCGATGGTGCAAGTAATACCGATGGCAAAAGCACATCAGTGAGAGAACAATCCTCTGTGAGAAACCCTCAAGCTCAGCTGATGTCGAATGTTATTCTGATGGCAAAAGGCCATCAAGGAGACCACATGCTTCGGCGAGAAATATTGAAACTCAGCCGACGTTGAATGTTAGGCCGATGACCACCTGTCATCAGCGAGAGACCCCCCCTCGGGGTGACAATTTCAAACATTGCCGATATCAACTGTTATGCCAATGACCTCAAGCACTTGCATTCGCATTGTTGTATACTTTGTTATAATGCTATAAGGCCTGCATGAAATATAGATTGCCCACGCATTTAAATGAACTAACTCTGTAAAATAATCCCTTGGGCCTGCCATTTCCCTAGGTGTACCTGTGTATTTTCCTGTATGGTTTTGACCTGCTGCACATATAACTGTAAGATACAGAGTGGAACTCAAAAAACAATATTCAACTTTAACCTAAAATCCACCTTGCATGTATATTTCAAAATTTTAACTAGATGCAAATAAGGAAAAGGACACACAACTGACTCTGTATCATGCAAAACCTGATTATACATTTTACCAAAATGATCATAACTTGAAAAAT
Source organism: Cunninghamia lanceolata (assembly GCA_027924645.1). Taxonomy (NCBI): domain Eukaryota; kingdom Viridiplantae; phylum Streptophyta; class Pinopsida; order Cupressales; family Cupressaceae; genus Cunninghamia; species Cunninghamia lanceolata. The sequence goes on from BSBN01001048.1 coordinate 16,145,804, forward strand.
ATGGCGAATTTTAAGACGGTTCAAAAAGCAACCCTGGCTCATTTTCACAAGGAATCCAACTACATCATGCACTGGTACTAAAAATGTAATTTTCTTTATTTTTGACGAAGGTTTGCAAACTTTGACTCTTTTTCCCTTACCAACAAATAGAACAACACAAGCAGAAGCAAAAAAAGCAAAGCAATAGCAGGGGTCCTCATTTTGCTAAGGAGAAAAATGGGGCGTGTTGTGAAAATCACAACAATAGAGTTTTCCACATAAAAATCCTTGTGTTATGTATTTTGATTTTATTTCTACTGTCATGATTATGTATGCTCTTATGTTTTGATGCTGCATTAATATTAAAGAAGAAAAGAAAGTTAAGATATTTAAGATAACTGATTCACCCCCCCTCTCAGTTATCTACCTTGTTTCCAACAATTATTGCTAACAGGGGGAGTCAGTGAGTTGATTCAAGGAGTGTATGTACTTCAAAGGTGGAGAAAGTTGAAAAGGAGAGCTTGTGTCCTAAGGAGAAGAAGTTGGCCTTTATCCTTGATGTCAAAGGGGGAGAATGAGCCAGGGTTTGTTGTCATCAATGCCAAAGGGGGATATTGTTGTACATATAAGTTTGTCACTGATATGGTTGTGTGGTTGTCATTGATGTCAACACTAATTAGCATTGGACATATGTTACATGAGTTTGTCACTGATGTGGTTGTGTGGTTGTCTTTGATGTCAACACTATGCTTAGATGCTTATGATGATGATATAATATGTTGATGGTGTGCTTGAAGTGGTTACTGATGTTCATGGTTAGTTACTAATGTTAATGGTTGGTTTCTAATGCTCATGGTTGGATGTCATGCCTTGATTAATGTTGAGTAAAGTTGTATTGAGCATGTTTGTGGTTAGTAGAGATGATTTCATGATGATATATTAAGATACAAATTAGAAGCATTAAGATGAATGATGATATATTAAGATGGGAATTAGAAGATATGCTAAGCTTGAGAAGATGTTGTTGACGACCTATGGCATGTTGTATGATCCTTCTCATTGTTCCTAAGGATATATGTGCTATTATATGAAGGTTTTGGTCTCTGAAAGTTGGTGAAGGTTCCTACTGCAGGAAGCTGCTTTGAAGACTAGTTGGTAAAATACTCCGTATTCCTCCACATTTGAAGATATGGTCATGTAGTTTAGAAGTTAACATAAGTATGATGTAAAGGTGCTAAATCCAAAGTTTTAGATCATTTACTCCTCCGTAGTGGAAGTTACAAGTGATAGAGTTTCGATTTGTGCTCTGGCAAAATAATGTGATGATGAAGGTTGGTTCGAATGCTTTGCATTCCTCCACAAGTAAAGGTCTGCTCATGCAGTTTTGTGAACATGATTAGAGATGTTCAATGAACACTACATTGTAGTTTCCTGTGGTCTAGAGGTTCACAAGTTCAGTTTTCAAATGATAGAAGTGATAAAGATGGTTTCAAATGCCTAGTTCTCAAGAAATATGCTAATGATGTGCACTAACTTGTTGCTTCTTGAAAAGGTAAATTGGATGATGGAAGATGATCTTGATAATTTTGTGATGTTTCCTATTGCTACACAAGGTGTTTTTTTCTATCTTTGAAACTAGCTGTTGTCTAGGATGATGGTGTTGTTGGGTTATGCTCTTACCTGGTTGACTGAGGAATGTTGATGATGTGCACCACAAAGGTGTTGTTGTGCGGAGTTCAAGGAGTGTTTGGAGATGTTGTGTAGGTCCTAATGACTCATCTTGAAGAAGAAAAAAAATGTTTAATCATTCATGAGTTCCACCAAGATTTTGAAGATTGATGTAATACAAGATTCATGTTTTTCTTACTTAAGGGCAACCTAATTCAAATTTGTGAAGCATGCAGATGTTATTTCTTGAAGGATGATGATGTGAAGAATGTTTAGGACTAAGCTAATCATGTGTTTGGATCTGCAAGGCATGTGTCTCTTTCTAGAGTAGTGTGTAGTTCATGAGAGGGCTTGTCCTATGCATGTTTTATGTTGTGTGATCTCTGGTTGACTTGTAAATTGTAAGTCTTGTTGTATTCGCCAACTTGTAATGAAATCAATGTAATTTCATGTATATATTGTAAACCTAGTTGATCTATATGATTGAAAAAATGAGAATAAGAGTGTATCAAGAGAAGAATATGAAAATGACATGCATTATGATGTGTGATTGAAGGAGAAAGAGAAGAAGCAACAAGGGTTGTCCTGGTTCATCTTGAAGACATATTTGTGATAGGAGGGAAGTGAAGAGAGTGCCTAATTGATCCAATCATTATAAGAAAAGTGGAGAGGAAAAATTGTAATCATCAAAGGTGTGAGCTTCATTGTTAGCTTTAGGCAATAGAAGGATTGTCATACTATAATCCTTTATGAGTTTGTTCTCAATTCAAGGAGTAGTAGCTTCCTTGGGTTGTAGCCCTAAAACAAAGTTATAATTTTTGAGCTTCATATATTGTGAGTTAATCCTCAATGTGGTTTTTCCCCTTCTGGGGTTTTCCACATATATTTGGTGTTATGTGGTTATGTGCATTGTGTTGATCTTTTATATTTATGTTAATGTTGTAATGTTTAAGTTTTAATCTGCTCTAGAGGATTTGAAGTTTGATTGGATACTAATTCACCCCCCTCTCAGTATTCTGGTGTGTTCAAAAGGTTTATATTTGGATAAATATCCTTTCCTTAGAGATTTTTCAGATGAACTTCTAGGATTACCTCTGAAGAGAGCTTTCGATTTCTCAATCGATATTTACTTGGATCAGAGCTGATTTCAAAGGCATCATATCATATGACTACTACGGAATTGATGAAATTGAAGTCTCAACTTCAAGAGCTATTGGCTAAAGGATTGATTAGACCTAGTGTTTCTCTATGTGGAGCCCTAGTGATCTTTGTTAAAAAGAAGGATAGAATCTTGTGTCTGTTTATAAACTGTCATATGCTTATCAAAGCAATGATAAAGAATAAGTATCCTTTACTACATATTGATGATCTTTTTGATCAGATGCAAGGTACATCAGTGTTTTCTAAGATCAATTTGTGATTTGGATACCATCAGCTAAGAATAAAAGATGAGGACATTCATAAGACAACTTTTAGAACTAGATATGGGCATTATTTGTTCACAGTTTTACCTTTTGGACTTACGAATGCTCCTACTACATTCATGAATTTGATGAATAGTATCTTCTGAGATTGCTTGGATAAATTTGTTCTAGTGTTTCTAGATGAAATTTTTATTTACTCTAAGAATGAGGAAGAGCATTTGCAACATCTCCGAACATTTTTGCAACGAGTGAGAGAGCATGAATTGTTTGGGAATCTTTCTAAGTGTACTTTATTTTAGAAAGAGATACAATACTTAGGGCATATTATATCAATTGAAGGAATATATGTAGACCCTGCAAAGATAAAGGCTATACTTGAGTGGCCTATGCCAAAGAATGTGCGTGAAGTGTATAGTTTTATGGGATTAACAGGATATTATAGGAAGTTGGTTTTGAAGTTTTCTAAGATTGCAAGCCCAATCACTTTGCTTAAAAGAAAAGGAAAGAATTTTGACTAGAGAATAGAATGTGAAGAAGCATTTGACTAGTTGAAAGAAAGGTTGACAAATGCTCCAATATTGAAAGTTCCTAATTTGGAAAGTCAATTTGTTGTCATTACCGATGCCTTGGGAGAAGGTTCGAGTGGAGTACTTATGCAAAGCGAGCAAGTGGTAGCCTATGAATCTAAGAATTTGAGAGCATATGAGTAGAATTATGCTCCTCATGATTTGGAGTTAGCCACAATTGTACATGCTTGTAATGTCCCCCACTTAGCTCACTCTAGAGGATCAGGGTTAGCCTATAATTGACTTCCGTAGGCTAATGGATGTGTGCAGGAAGTCATCTCAGTGACTTACTATTTTTAGTAAGTTGGGAGCTAGGGTTTCTATTTTTAGTAGGGCAGACATGGCTGGGCAGGCTATGAGAATTCAAGGTCTCGATACGACTAAAAACTCCATGTGGTGCGAAATGAATTAAATTAAAGATTTAATTCATATTTATTTATGAGACCGATATTATATAACATAATGTTATAAAGTCACTTTATTTAAGTTATGACTTAAAGTGACCCTCCTAGGGATGAACTCTCTCATGGTGGTACAAGGTGATGTTTTAAATTAAAAATAAATCAAAAATTCTCTCTCTTGGGCGTTGGAGAAGGAAGGCAAATAAAAGATCAAAAAGTGACTTCATTTGGGATATGCTTGCTTATGATATTTTGCTCTCATGTTGAGTTTTGCCATGCTAGAGTTTGAGTTTGGCTCTTGTGTTTGAATATCAATTTGTAGAGACGAAAACCTTTGCAGATTAACTGTTCCGCGTGTATGAAAGAGTGCATCAGAAAGGGGTTATTGGAGTCTTCATTCAGAGGATTCATTTGTGCAATCACGATATCCATTTTGATGATTATTTGAACTTGAAATGAAGATTTTTGGAGGGGATTGATGTTGCAGGTCAAAGTATAGATTAGAGGGATTGAAATAAATATCGTGTGGAGTTTTATTTGCTGCTGCAGTACTTTTTCAGGCTAGCCGTACCATCTATATCGCAGGTCGTACTCCTTAAGAGGTCATACTCTTACTTGGAATAGATTTATTCATTGTTTGAGGTTGTTCTTGGATTGAGCCTAGTTGCCATTGTGCAGATGGATTGCTGTCCAAGTTTAGAAGTATTTGCAGATTGTAAGGGGAGTTTTGTTGCTGTTCCATGCAGCCATAGAGGCCGTACCACTTGGAGGGGACGTGGGAGCTGAGAGTTGTAACCTCTTCTTGTTTGGTGATGTTTCTTCCTTCATTCTAGGCATCCAGAGGTCTGTGTATTGCTGCTGCTATTTGTGCAATGAAATATCTTCATTTTGTGGAGTTTTAAGCATTTCTATGGTGTCATATTGCTGGTCTAGTGACAACATCTGGATGAAGTTGTAAATGGTGTTATGGGTATGTACTCATAATTCATATTTTGGTCAAATATAATATGGGTTGGTGTTATTTCATTTATATCTATGTTAGTTTTTCTGGGTTTTCTTTATATGTCATATTTTCTGTGATATGTTCCAAAAATCCTACATGCAAAACATGCAATAAAACCCTAAACTACAAACCAACAAAAACACAAAAAAATTAGTCAGTGCAAAAACATATACAGTGGGGTGTATGTTACAGTGGTATCAGAGTAGAAAATCTTGCCATCCTGTGAGGATAATATGACATGCAGTTGAAAAATGAGACATGCGACCGTCAGACAAATACCCTTTTAGACATACCAGGGCAAGGCAAGGAACTTCGGGAAGTGAAATACCACAGTTAGTAGAACCTGAGTGACCAATACCTATAGTTGATCCATTTGAGGAAGAGATAGTGGTTGCAGCTACTGATGAAGATTCCTTAGTTTCACGCATAGACCCATTTTCAGGAGAGTTACCACCAGGTATTGAACACATAGAAGAAATGGGTGACCGGGAGGTTGAGGAGCCTAGTTTACAAGAGATCCTAAATGTGCTCACCAAGAGCTCAGTGGCATTAGAGAGAGAGTTGAGGGACTCTCGATGAGAGATGATGGAGACTCAGGCTAAGATAGGACACTCCCTTGCATAGTTGCTCGATGGGTTGAATAACAGGGAAAATCACCATGATAGGAAAAGGTACAATGGTGACAGGAATAGGAACAATGATGGTGATAGACAGAGAAATAACTAGGGTGACAGGAACTGGAACAATGAGGGAGACAGGAACAGGCATAACGTGGGTGATAGGCATAATGGTGACAGGATCCCAGGGGATAGGAATAATGGAGATAGAAATCATAATGGTGATAGACACAGGTACAGAGATGATGAGGATGAGGCCTCAGTGACTCATAGGAGGGCTTCACAGCTTACAGCAGGAGACAGACCTGGCATCCCTACATTCGTTCCCGGGAACCATGCTCCTGAACAGGATCCCACACAAGCCGAGTTTCAAGATGAGATTCTGAGGGATTGGAGAGCCTCCAGTGCAGAGTTCAGAGCTGAGATGATGTTTGCAGAATACTCTAACATTAGGTTAAGGAATAGACCTCATAGAGGAGGTAGACCTCAGAACCAAGAACTACAGAAGAAAGTGAGTAAGATGACACTTCCCCATTTTGATGGATCGAGAAAAATCACTGCTAGAGCTTGGGTGCAGAAATTAAACAGTTATTTGTAGATTAGTCCTATGCTGGAGGAGGATGCCATCACTTATGCTGCATTGCATTTGGAGGGGGTAGCACACAAGTGGTGGAGTAACGGGAAGGTCACACTTGGGCATGATTAGATTACTTCATATGTAGAATTTACAGCCCGTCTGATCGACAGATTTGACAAGAAGGACCCGAAACTGCAGTTTAAGGAATTAGCATAGTTGAGGCAGACTGGATCATTAGAATCCTACATTTCTAAGTTTCAGGACCTATCTATCATGGTCCCAGACTTATATGAGCATAGATTGGTAATTCTCTTCATTGATGGACTATCAGATCCACTCCATGGTTGGGTTAAGGGATTTGACCCTGCTACACTCCAGGAGGCCATGAAAAAAGCCCGAGACATGGAATCATCAGTGTGGAGGAGTAAGTTTCAATCTAAGGGATCTTTTCATAGGAGGGATAAGGAGAAGGAGAAAAAACCATTCCACAGGGATGCGAATCACCACAAGGATAGATCTAACAGATTGACAGACGAATAGTTGAATGAGTACCGAAGGAAGAAATTGTGTTTTCATTGCAAAGAACCATGGGACCCTTCACATAAGTGTTCACAGAAGGCTAAGGCCAAACTAATCAAGTACTATTCAGCTGAAGAATCACAAGCAGAAGGATCAAATACAGAGTCAAATCAGCATTCAGAATACCATGACAGTGGGGATGAGAGAGTGTCACATCACAGTACTGATAGTGGTGGTTGTATTGCCCTGTTGTCAAGTTTTTAGAAGGTGAGTTCATTTAGGGTGCATGGTGTACTAGGTGGGCAGTGTATTATCACCCTTATTGATATGAGAGCCACTCACAATTTTATTGATGAGGGGTTAGTTGCTCACAGAGGACTAAAAGTGGAAGAATTTGAAGGCTTTAAGGCGATGGTTGCCGACGGATTCAAAATACATTGTACCGAGAAGATTTCAGGACTGAAAATCATCATGGGGGATTATGAGTTAGTGGATGACTTCTACGTGGTTGGCATAGAGGAAACAAATGTAGTGCTTGGCATGCATTGGATGAACTAGTTGGAGGAGTTCATAATAAATCTAAGAAGATGGAAATGAGGTTTGAATGTAATGGGAGGAAAATATGCCTTAGGGGAATTTCAGATGGAGGACCTAGAGTTGTATCACTAAAAAGGATGGAAAGACTCTTGAGACATGACTAGGTTGAGTGGGTAGCAGAGTGCCTTATTATGCCTGAGTCCCCACCACAGTAGAAGGATAGTTACCACCCTGATATTCAGAAGCTATTAACCAAGCACATTAAGGTATTTGGGGATATACCACCTAGAGTACCTCCTGACAAAGGAACAGAGCATGTCATCTAGCTAGAGGATGGGACTAAGCCCATCATGATCACACCATACCATCATCCAAAGAGGCTTAAGGATGAGATTGAGAAAACTATCAAGGATCTTCTAGAGATGGGACATATTAGGCCTAGCAAAAGCCCATTTGCCTCTGTAGTTGTATTGGTTAAGAAGAAGGATGGGACAATCAGAATGTGTATTGACTACAGGGCCTTGAATAAAAAACTATAAAAAATAGGTACCCAATCCCTAGGATAGATGAATTGATAGATGAGCTACATGGTGCCTGCTATTTTTCTAAGATTGATTTGAGATCTGGATACCATCAGATCAGGATGAGGGCAGAGGACATTGAGAAGACTGCTTTCAGATGTCACTATGGCCATTTTGAGTTTTTAGTCATGCCCTTCAGGTTGACTAATGCACCTGCGACCTTTCAGAGTTGTATGAATCAGATTTTCAGACAGTAGCTCAAAAAATTTGTTTTGATTTTCTTTGATGATATTCTAATATTCAGCAGGACTTGGGAAGACCATTTGAGACACCTAGAGGAGGTTTTGAGTATCCTGGAGAGTAATTCACTCTACGCCAAGGAATCTAAACGTGATTTTGGAATGACAGAACTACTTTACCTTGGCCACATTATCAGTGCAGATGGAGTCAGAGTGGATCCAAAGAAAATAAAGGCAATAGTTGATTGGCCTCCACCCACAAACCTTACACAGCTTAAGGGGTTTTTTGGGCTTTGTGGGTTTTACCACAGATTTGTTAAGGGGTTCTCCTAGATAGCAGCACCATTGACTAATCTGACAAAGAAGGGAGCCTTTGGATGGAGTGACACAGCCTAGCAATGCTTTGACAGGTTCAAACACTTGATGTCTACATGCCCGGTTTTAGCAATCCCTGACTTTGCTAAACCTTTTGAGTTACAGTGTGATGCTTCTAGAGAGGGGATCGGGGCTGTACAGTGTGATGCTTCTGCATAATGGCCAACATCTCTCGGTCATATCCCTGACTTTGCTAAACCTTTTGAGTTACAGTGTGATGCTTCTGGAGAGTAGAAAACTTCGGGGTGTGGAGAGGAGTTACTCGGTATACGACCGAGAGATGTTGGCCATTATGCATGCATTGGCCAAATTCAAGCAGTACCTGGTTGGGGGTAGATTCATAATCAGGACAAATCATAATAGCATTAAATATTTCATGAACTAGAAAGACTTGAATGACAGACAGCAAAAGTGGGTTAGCAGATTGCAGGCTTATGACTTTGACATTGAGTATGTCAAAGGGAAGAAAAATGTAGTTGCAGATGCATTGTCTAGACGACCTCACTTGTGTTTGGTTGGCAAGATCTCTACTGATTGGAAAGATGAGATCATGGCAGAGTATGTTAAAGACTCTTGGGCTGCAAGAGTCATTGAGGGCACCATCAGAGATGAAAAATATTCTGTGGTGAGTGATTTGATTATGTACAAGGATAGAATATTTTTGGTGCCCAATTCACAGTTCAACCAGAAGATTATCAAAACTTTCCATGACACACCAATGGCTGGCCATCCTAGATTCTTTAAGACATACAAACAGATTTGGGAGAGGTTCATGTGGAAAGGATTAAAGGAAAAGGTACAAAAGTATGTTCGTGAGTGCCCCATTTGCCAACAGAATAAGCATGAGCATACCTTTCCAGCGGGATTACTACAGCCATTACCCATTCCCAATTAGAAATGGGAATGTATCTCCATTGATTTCATTACAGGGTTACCGAAGGTACAGGATAAGGATTGCATCTATGTGGTGGTTGATAGACTCACCAAATTTGCACATTTCTTTGCTATTTCAGCAACCTACATAGCTGCTCAAGTGGCTGATCTATTTCTCAGGGAGATATTCAGGTTACATGGGGTACCCAGGAGCATAGTCAGTGATAGGGATAGCAGGTTCTTAAGCATTTTCTGGCAGGAGTTGTTCAGGTTGTGTGGTACAGAGTTGACTCCTAGCACTAGCTACCACCCGCAGATTGATGGACAAACAGAGGTGGTAAATAAATGGATCAAGGGGTACCTACATAATTATGTTTCGGGGCAGCAGAAGGCTTGGATCAGATGGTTGCACCTAGGGGAGTACTGTTACAATACTACACACCATATGTCCATTCAGATGACTCCTTTTAGGGCACTCTACGGTTATGTCACCCCTTGCTTTACAGATCTCTTGCTTGGTGACAGTCAGGTGCCTAAGGCTAAGGATCTTCTATAGGATAGCCAAGACATTCTCAGGGAGCTTAAGGAGAACATATAGCAGGCACAGAATCAGCAAAAGTTGTATGCTGATCAGCACCGAGTAGAGATGAGTTTTGAGGTTGGAGATATGGTGTACTTGAGACTCCAACCCTATAGGCAGTCCACTCTCAAGAAGAGTGGAGCAGAGAAGTTAAAACCGAGATTTTATGGTCCTTTCAGGATAATCAGACAAGTGGGTGAGGTGGCTTATGAGCTTGAGCTTCCATCAGATAGCAGGGTGCATAATGTGTTCCATGTTTCCAGGCTAAAGAAAGCTCTTGGCCACAATATAGTGCCTTCTGTAGAGCTTCCACCCTTGGATGAAGAGGGTAAGTTGATTCTAGTACTAGAGGCCATCATAGACACTCAAGAGAGACACCTGAGGAAGCGGGTTATCAGAGAATACTTGGTCAAGTGGAAGAATCTGCTAGTAGAAGACGCCACCTGGGAGAGTAAGCAGATATTGCAGCATCCAGAGTTGAGGTTGCTTGAGGACAATCAATCTTGGGAAGGGCAAACTGTAATGTCCCCCACTTAGCTCACTCTAGAGGATCAGGGTTAGCCTATAATTGACTTCCATAGGCTAATGGATGTGTGCAGGAAGTCATCTCAGTGACTTACTATTTTTAGTAAGTTGGGAGCCAGGGTTTCTATTTTTAGCAGGGCAGACATGGCCGGGCAGGGCATGAGAATTCAAGGTCTTGATATGATTAAAAACTCCATGTGGTGCGAAATGAATTAAATTAAAGATTTAATTCATATTTATTTATGAGACTGATATTATATAACGTAATGTTATAAAGTCACTTTATTTAAGTTATGACTTAAAGTGACCCCCCTAGGGATGAACTCTCTCATGGTGGTACAAGGTGATGTTTTAAATTAAAAATAAATTAGAAATTCTCTCTTGGGCATTGGAGAAGGAAGGCAAATAAAAGATCAAAAGGTGACTTCATTTGGGATATGCTTACTTATAATATTTTGCTCTCATGTTGAGTTTTGCCGTGCTAGGGTTCGAGTTTGGCTCTTGTGTTCGAATATCGATTTGCAGAGATGAAAACCTTTGCAGATTTGCCATTCCTCGTGTATGAAAGAGTGCATCAGGAAGGGGTTATTGGAGTCTTCATTCAGAGGATTCATTTGTGCAATCAGGGTATCCATTTTGATGATTATTTGAACTTGAAATGAAGATTTTTGGAGGGGATTGATGTTGCAGGTCAGAGTATACATTAGAGGAATTGAAATAAATATCGTGTGGAGTTTTATTTGCTGCTGCAATACTTTTTCAGGTTGGCCGTACCATCTATATTGCAAGTTGTACTCCTTAAGAGGCCGTACTCTTACTTGGAACAAATTTATTCATTATTTGAGGTTGTTCTTGGACTGAGCCTAGTCACCATTGTGCAGAGGGATTGCTTTCTAAGTTCAAAAGTATTTGAAGACTATGAGGGGAGTTCTGTTGCTGTTCCATGTAGCCATAGAGGCCGTACCACTTGGAGGGGACGTGGGAGCTGAGAGTTGTAATCTCTTCTTGTTTGGTGATGTTTCTTCCTTCATTCTAGGTGTCCAGAGGTCTGTGTATTGCTGCTACTATTTGTGCAATGAAATATCTTCATTTTGTGGAGTTTTAAGCATTTCTATGGTTCCATATTGCTAGTCCGACAACAGCATCTTGACGAAGTTGTAAACAGTGTTATGGGTATGTACTCATAATTCATATTTTGGTCAAATACAATCTGGGTTGGTGTTATTTCATTTATGTCTATCTTAGTTTTTCTGGGTTTTCTTTATATGCCGTATTTTCTATGATATTGTTGCGAAAATCCTACATGCAAAACATGCAATAAAACCCTAAACTGCAAACCAGAAAAAACACAAAAAAAATCAGTTAGTGCAAAAACATATATAGTGGGGTGTATGTTACAATGCTTGGCAAGTGTGGCAACACTATTTGCTAGGAAAGCATTTTGAGTTAAAGTCAGATCATCATGCTCTTATGTACATATATTTTCCTAACCCATTTGAATGCTTGACAAAGAAGATGATTGGAATTGATATTTGACAATGATTTTGAGACAAATTGTACTAAGGACAAATATAATCATGTGGTGGATGCTCTAATTCAATGGAGACATATCTCGTTGATGGTCTCTATTCAATCTAACTTCAATGATTTGGTTTTGCATAATTCTATAGGTGATGAATTTTATGAGCACGTTAAGAAAGCTATCTCTATAAATCCTTAATATTCAAGGTATGATGGGTTCTATTTTAAACCAGATGGGATTTTAAGATATAGAGGAAGGATGTATGTTCCACATTTGGTAGAATTAAGAAACCTTGTATAGAAGGAAGTTCATTCCACACCATATTTAGGTCATCCAAGAGTGACTAAAATCCTAGCCAATGTAAAGCCTCTTTATTTATGGAAAGGAATGAAGAATGTCATTGCAAGATTTGTAGCCAATTGTCTAGAATGCTAGAGGGTCAAGGCTGAGCATCAACATCCAGTAGGACTTTTGTATCCACATGATATTCTAGAGTGGAAGTGGCAGGGTATTAGCATAGATTTTGTGCAAGGACTTTTAATGTCTTGAAATAGACATGATGCTATTTTAGTAGTGGTGGACAAACTCACCATGGTAGCTCACTTTATATCTGGAAATTTAATAGATGGAGCACTAGTTATAGCTTGAAAGTTTGTGCATGAAGTGTTCAGATTACATAGAGTTCCTAAGAAGATTATCTCATATAGAGATACATGCATGACTTCAAGGTTTTGGAAAACTTTATTTTCAACGCTAAGAAATCAACTCAATATAAGCTTGGCTTATCACCCTAAGACATATGGTCAGACAAAAAGGGTAAATCAAGTTCTTAAAGATTTGTTGTGAATGTATTGTATGGATTAGCAATACAAGTGGGAAGAGTATCTACCACTTGTGGAGTTTGCTTATAACAAATTCTACAATTTTGCTATTAAGATGTCTCCATTTGAAGCATTGTATGGAAGAAGATGTTGAACTCCTATAAGCTAGGATAAGCATTGGTCCAGAAATGTTGGTAGAAATGGAAGAACATGTCAAGAATATTAGAAAAAGACTAGCAAAAGCTAATGATAGACAAAAAAAAGTTACACTAATGCCAAACATACACCAAGGCAATTCTCAGTAGGAGATAAAGTTCTTTTGAGGGTCAAACCTCATAAAAGTTTCATAAAGATTGGGAAGTCTTCCAAACTAGCTCCTAGATATGTAGGACCCTTCAAAGTTATTGAAGTGATCAATCCGGTTGCCTACATAATTGTTCTACCACTAGCTATTGCTAGGATGCATAGTGTTTTTCATGTTTAATATTTAAAAAAAGTATATAACAAGTGATAATCATATTCTTGATTGGAATGATTTACATCTATAGGACCCAGGAGTGGTTATGATCAAGCCTCTCAAAGTGCCTTAAGTTCACAAGCTCTGCTTACGTAATGGAGAAGTTACTTAATGCAAGGTCCAGTGGGACCAGTATGTAGAGGACAATGCTACATGGGAAGATTATCATGATTTTTATCAGAGATTTCCTTATTTGTTTTATGCTTTTCAAATTTGAATAAAAACTTTATCATGTTATTAATTTTGATACATTGGATCATTGATGATGATGAATCTTATGGGGGAGATATGTCACATCCTTAATTTTTTACTATGTTGTACTTTTTACTTGTTTATAATTAGTAGGTAATTTTGCATGATTTAATGATTTGACCTATGAGAAGATGTTAGGATAAATCAAATGATTTGATCAGTTTGAATTTATACATTTAGAAATAGACATGTGATTATATGTTATCATTATTATTCATTCATGATGTATATGAAGTAGTTAATGATGCACTAGTCCTAGTTTGGTTGATTACAAATGTAACCAGGAAAATAGGTTTTCCACCTTCTAGGAAAAGAGAGGGAAAGCATCATTGGAGAGAAGTGAATAGATGTATGGAAAGAACAATTTGTTGATATCTAAGTCTCATGTTTGTTCAGTTTTGTGAACCATGAGATTGGTATGTTAAATTCAACTTTATTGGCCTATGTTGGATTTCGATTCAATAGTAGTCAATTTGACATCAAATTCCTTTAGTATATGTTTTGATGTATAACCTAGAAGGGATGGATTGACCATCATCAAGATGTAGTCGATAGTCATTATTATTTTATTTATATGAGGTGAATATAGTATATATTTATGATAGTGGTTAACTATCTCTTTTTAGTAATTTTTAATTAATATTCCTCTATGGTATCCTATCAAGTTATATATGTTTGACAATTGTGTTATATTTGTAAGATAGAGAAGGGGGAGAATATCTCGACTCCATTCTCACAATATTGTCAAAGTGTTTAATCAAACAACATAAGTATACGTTGTGCATACTTTCTTTACAATGTTATACATATATATTAATATATATTAAGTTAGATCATATTTGATGTGATCTTTTTGAGTTAAGGATGATAAGGGTGTGGTTGTTCAACCCCTTTATATTAGACAACTGATTGAAGATAGTGGAGAAGCCTTTGACCGAGTTATGAGTGGGCATTGAAGACCATCATTTGCATTACTTGCATGTCATTGAAGATAACTATGGCAAGCATTAATGTTAAGTGGTGGAATGTGGTTAAGAGTAGAGGCTCTATATATCACCACCGAGTCTTCTCTACGGGGACACACATAGACACAGAGACACACATATACCACAAAGAGAGAGAGGACTTCATGAGAAATGACTAAGGAGCTTCATTTGTACATCATACTTTTAGGTTCTCTTCTTTTTATGTAAATATTATTTGTGATGATAATTTTTTTTTTGATGTTGGCATTGTTGATATGTTTACCTAAGTTTAGAACATACAATAGTATATCATAATTTCTAAGATTTAAGTAATCGATAGTATATCATATCTTCTGATGTTTGAGCAATTGATAGTATGTATGTATATATATATATATATATATCTTAGTATGATTTGTATAGCCGAGAGCCATACATTTACTATTGTTTCTATATAGTCGACAGCATTTACTTATCTTTATGTTTGTAGACATTAAAGAGATTAGTATAGCTCTATGGTGTTGATTTTGGTAGCTAGGTCAGATCCCTTCTAGAGACCGACCTAGTCACAAAATGCTGAATGGCCTATCGGCCTTAGCATTTTGAGAATTTCAGTTGTATTATCCGATTTAAGGCAAGCCCCAATTGGGCAAACTCAACATTCTATGTATCTTGAAATTACAAATAGGTCAGGACCTATTTCAAATGTAACGTATATGTAATTTGGCACCAAAACGTTTGTACGATCTCATATAAATGAAGAGTGACTGGCAGTCACAATATACAACAATCACTTACCGAATTTTGCTCTACGAAATCTAATCCATCAGGGAACTACTACAAGCACAGTGAAAGGGCTCCGCCGTTGGTTGAACCGTCTGACAGGTTCATCGGTTCAACAGTTCAATGAGTTCATCGAGCTCCACTAGTTCAAAGGTTCCACAGTGAAAGGGCTCCACTGATAGTTGAACTGGTTCAACGGTTCATCGATTCGACGGGTTCAACGGTTCGACGGGTTCAAAGGTTCGACAATGCAAGGGCTCCGCCGATAGTTGAACTGGTTCATCAGTTCGACGGGTTCAACGGTTCGACGAGTTCAAAGGTTCGATGGGTTCACAGGTTCGGCGGCTCAATAAGTTTTGCAGATAATTAAACTGGTTCATTGGTTCAATCAATTCAATAGTCCATAGGTTCGGCGGCTTAGTAAGTTCTGCCGACAGTTGAACTGGTTCATTGGTTCAATTAGTTCAATGGTTCAACCACTTCATTGATTATCGACTACTAAATCTCTGTGTTACTATGCAACTACGCTGATATGCAAGCAAGTTTCATTCTGACCAGTTTGGATCAGGTTCAAATAAGTTGTAATTTTTGATATCTATGTTTCGTGCCTTAGCTGGACAAAGTTTTAATCCGTTTCTGCTCTTAATATAAATCGGATCTGAGATTTCTTGCTAGGTTTTTTCACCTCCAAGAGGGAGGTTTTCCCAGGGTATATGTGTGTTATGTGTGCATTTGAGTTTTGTTATTTCTTATTGTAAATCTGATTGCTAAAATTAACATGGTATCAGAGCCAAGTTTAGATCTGATCAGGTTTGTCTAAGAAATTCTAGCAGATTCAAATGCAGACCTTGAGACAAACTTCATCTTATTAGATGTGAACAGTATTCAGAAGGCTTCTGAGGTTGTAAATCCTTGACATGTTAGAAGGCTACAGGTGTCATGGCCTGAGTTCTTATGATGGCGTATCCTTGTGTTTATCCTTTTCTTTGGCGAACCATTATGAATGCCTTGAGAGCGGCTAATTTAAAGACTGTTGAGAGTTGAAGGATAATATAGTAATCACTCCTAATATTGGTAATCACTTGGATTAAATGTTGGAGGTCGCATAAGGTCGCCGCTTCAAAGTTAAATGGGAGGCAGGAAAGGTCTAATCATCATATAAGGTGAAATTTGAGGAATCACAGCTTTATAAAAATCATATCAACTTCTGTCCAAGCTTTCGTGATTGGAATTATATTAGTCCAGACCTTCAGTGCTAATTAGAAGTGGCGTCTCAGAGTAAAGTGAGGCACTAGTAATAATCCTGGGGTTGAAAAGACCTTATTTTGAAGCTACGTGTGAAGTTATGTGCTGAAGTAATACATTACTATTGTGGCATGAGGTTGATATGGCCTAGTATCCTTTTGCAAGAGATTCATGTGTATACATTCTCCAAGCGTGCCTAATACTAATCATCAAGATGTTATCAAAATTTGGGGCCGAGTATTCATTATCAGCTGATATGAAATCAGGATGAGGGTAAAATTGATAGCAACATTGAGTGAAGGTGGTAGAGATGAGACTTAGCTATAGATCTAGCTCAATGGCATACCGACAACAGAAGAGATCGTGCCTCCTCTTGAATAAGTGATCTCTAGGATGAGATCCTTTGGAGTCACCATTCATTCATTGTAAGATGTTCATGGTAGTTGTAAATTAAAAAAAAAAAAAAATTTGAGTGTGAATCAGAGATGATAAGAGAACTGCAATATCGTTGTGATTGGATGGTCACATCGATACCATTCTCTATGTGCATAGACTGTGATGGTTCCTTGAGGGACCTAGTTCTATGCTGGCTGCATAATGTGTCTGAGAAATCTGAGTTGAGCAGATTGTCTCTTGTTGTGCTGAGATTAGCTCTTTTGAGAGGAGTAAAAGATGGAAGAAAGATATATCAGAATCAATAAAGATAAGTTCTATTACTTTTTATTTTTTGATCTTTTTGATATTTGCTATAGTTTGATTCTTATATATAAACTACTATTATTATTATTAATCCTTTAAAATGCAGGTTGCATCGAGAAGCAAATGAATGATGAATTAATTATCTAGGATTATTTAAGGAGATTCTGATGAAAATAGCTGAGTTTTATGAACTACTAGTGATCTCTCCTTAATGTCTTCTTGACGAACCAAGAAGTGTAAGAGATTGCTTTCAAGAGAAGAAGAGCTTGTTTTTGTAGGTTGAAGCATGGAGACACAGCTTGCAGTCATGGGACTAAGTTAGTGACTGAAGACATCTCTCAAAAAGGAAGAACCTATTTAGGTTATCATTGTGAGTAGTCCTTTAGAAGAGGAGAAATTAACCTTCAGAGGGAGTTATGTGACTCACGGAGAAGAAGCGAAGGTTGCAGCATTGCAAGGCTAGATGCTAAATCCTTGAAGAACCTCTTCAGCAGTTGAGATCAGAATTGCTCAAGATATTCAACCTGGATTTAACATTGGTAGCTCCGAAAACCTCTTCAGAATAAAAGTGATATGGGATGAGGTCGAAGAGGATAGCCCTAAATCTCTATAGAGGTGTGTGCTGGAAACCATTTCTCTAAGGCAAGCGTTGTAGGCAATCCTGGACGATGAGGTCAGAAGGTTGATGCAAGTACCTGAGATTCAGAGAGAATCAATAGAATCTGAAATTCATAATGATCCAAGTGAACCTTTGGATCCTACTGATGGGCCTAGGGACATTACCATGAATAAGAAGAGACCTCTCTGGATTCAAGGGGCAGAAAAGTTTGCAACTCCAAGTGGCACATCCAGAACAAGTAGGAGAGCTCAGAAATTCTCCAACTATGTTGCATTGATGTGCAACCTCATTGAGACTGAACCTTCCAGCGTTGAAGAGACCATGAAACAAGAAGCATGGAAGAATGCTATGGATGAAGAATATCAGTCTATCATCAAGAATAATGTCTGGGATATTGTGTCCAGACCCAAAGGTAAGTCTATTGTATCTTCCAAATGGTTGTTCAAAATTAAACATGCTGCTGATGGAAGTATTGAGAAATACAAGCTAGATTTGTGGCTCGTGGCTTCTCTCAGAAAGAAGGCATAGATTATGAGGAAACCTTTGCCCCTGTTGCTTGATATACTTCCATCAGGACTATCATTGCTATTGCCACAGGTAAGGGATGGAAGTTGCATCAGATGGATGTAAAGACAACCTTCCTCAATGGTGTTATTGAAGAAGAGGTCTACATTGAGCAACCTGAAGGCTTTGTGATCCATAAGAAAGAATCTCATGTATGAAGATTGAAGAAAGCATTATATGGTCTTAAGCAGGCCCCCCGTGCTTGGTATGAAAGAATTAATAAGTACTTGGTAAGCCTAGGATTCTATAAGAATGATGCTAATTCTAACCTTTACTTCAAAGTATTCAATGATGAAATGTTGATTTTGGTCTTATATGTTGACGATCTATTCCTAACTGGAGAAGATCATCTCATTTTTAGATGTAAGGAAGAACTGACTTCAGAATTTGCAATGAAAGATCTAGGTCTCATGCATTTCTTTCTAGGGTTAGAAGTATGGTAAAGACCCAATGAAATTATTCTAAGTCAAGGAAAATATACCATTGATATTTTGAAGAGATTTGAAATGTTAGATTGTAAACCTATGCTTACCCCTATGGAATCTAACTTAAAGAAGTTGAGTGAATCTGCAGCTAGGTCTAATCTTGTGGATCCCACTGAATACAGGCAATTGATTGGATCCTTGATGTATCTAGTTAACACTAGACCTGACATTTGCTATGCAGTGAGTGCCCTTAGCCAATTCATGTGTGAACCAAGGCAAATTCATCTTGTTGCAGCCAAGCATATCTTGAGAGATTTGCGTGGTACAGTTGGAGATGGATTGAAGTACTCTTCCAATACAGTCTTTACCTTGGAAGGCTATTCTAATTCTGATCGGGCAGGAAGTGTCACTGATAGAAAGAGCATTTCTGGAGTTTGCTTTAGCTTCGGATCTGCCATGATATCCTGGTGCAGCAGGAAACAGTCTTCAGTAGCATTGAGTACTGCTGAAGCAGGATATATTGCAGCCTGTGTGGCATCTCAAGAAGCATGGTGGCTTCGAAAACTCCTTGTAGGTTTGTTTGGACAACCTTGGGCGCCTACAGTTATTCACAATGATAACCAGAGCTATGTGAAGCTCTTTGCCAATCCTATGTTTTATGACAGATCAAAGCATGTGGAATCTCAATATCACTATATCTGGGATATGGTGCAAGGAATGCTATTCAATTAAAGTACATTAGCGTTGATGAGCAAACAGTGGATGTTCTCACCAAACCTCTTTCTCGAGTAAAGTTTGCACATTTTTTGAGACAAGCTTGGAGTTGTGGAGAATGTAGCTCTAGCTGAGAGGGAGACTCAGTATCAGTGATACATTACACTGTATCTTCCACCCTCTGCGAGTAGGCATGGTGGATCCATCCTCTACGAGTAGGCATGGTGGTAATGTACTCTTCTCTGGGAGAAGTTTGAGGTGAAAGCCCTCTTCCATCCTCTGCGAGTAGGCATGGTGGTAATGCACTCTTCTTTGCGAGAAGTTTGAGGTGAAAGCCCTCTTCCACCCTCTGCGAGTAGACATGGTGAATCCACCCTCTGCAAGTAGGTATGATGGATATCATGGGAGAAATTTCATGATAAGCTTGTTCACCCTCTGGGAGTATCTATGGTAAATGTCATGTGGAGATGACAATAAGCACTTATGTTTTCATCCATGGAGTAGCCATTGTGGTAGTCACTATCTAACTTGACCCTTGTGAAGGAATCCTCCCTAGCTAAGAGGGAGTGTTGATTTTGGTAGCTAGGTCGGATCCCTTCTAGAGACCGACCTAGTCACAAAATGCTGAATGGCCTATCGGCCTTAGCATTTTGAGAATCTTAGTTGTATTATCCGATTTAAGGCAGGCCCCAATTGGGCGAACTCAACATTCTATGTATCTTGAAATTACAAATAGGTCAGGACCTATTTCAAATGTAAGGTATATGTAATTTGGGGCCAAAATGTTTGTGTGATCTCATATAAATGAAGAGTGACTGGCAGTCACAATAAACAGCAATCACTTGCCAAATTTTGCTCTGTGAAATCTAATCCATCAGGGATCTACTACAAGCACAGTGAAAGGGCTCCGCCGTTGGTTGAATCGTCTGACAGGTTCATCGGTTCAATAGTTCAACGAGTTCATCGAGCTCGACTGGATCAAAGGTTCCACAATGAAAGGGCTCCACTGATAGTTGAACTGGTTCAACAGTTCATCGGTTCAACGGGTTCAACAGTTTGACGGGTTCAAAGGTTAGACAGTGCAAGGGCTCCGCCGATAGTTGAACTGGTTCATCAGTTCGACGGGTTCAACGGTTCGATGGGTTCAAAGGTTCGATAGGTTCACAGGTTCGGTGGCTCAATAAGTTTTGCAGACAATTGAACCAGTTCATTAGTTCAATCAGTTCAACGGTTCAACAGTCCACAGGTTCAGTGGCTTAGTAAGTTCTGCCGACAGTTGAACTGGTTCATTGGTTCAATTAGTTCAACGGTTCAACCACTTCATTGATTATCGACTGCTGAATCTCTGTGTTACTATGCAACTACACTGATATGCAAGCAAGCTTCATTCTGACCAATTTGGATCAAGTTCAAATAAGTTGTAATTTTTGATATCTATGTTTCATGCCTTAGCTAGGCAAAGTTGTAATCCATTTCTGCTCTTAATATAAATCGGATCTGAGATTTCTTGCTGGGTTTTTTCACCTCCAAGAGGGAGGTTTTCCCAGGGTATATGTGTGTTATGTGTGCATTTGAGTTTTGTTATTTCTTACTGTAAATCTGATTGCTAAAATTAACATATGGTAGTAAAGCTGAAGGCTTCATATAATTTTTTGATTTATAGAGATGATATTATTATATATACATATGTGTTCTTGAGGTCGAAGAAATTAGCTATCTCTGTGTTAGGAAACTAATAGCTTGTCGTTATTTTGTGAACTAAAAGCCAATAGTCTAGACTTCACTATGTTTTTATTGAGTGAAGCCTTTAACTACCGAACTTGGTGTATAATTATATGCATAGTTTAAAACTATTGGGTGAGAAATTTGAGGTTGAATGACCATTCTCTTTCATATTTTTGAATGGTTTCAGATCAATTAAAACTCTATATCTAGAAAATGAGAACTCTCTATGATACATTTTTATTGTTTAAACATAGAAAATGTGTGCAGGCTATTAGCATGTCGAAACACTACCCATGTAGGCTGAAAGGCAATACATCATAGTAGGGTTTGCTAGAAGAAGTCAGTTAACTTTTATAGTTCAAAAGTTAGTTTGTATTAAGCATAAGTATGTTATTATACTAAGGTTGAAGTATCCCTATCATCTATAACTTGTAGACAAAGTTTGTGGAGTAACCAAACCGTGATTGTACTTAGAAAAACTCAAGTAATTTGGTTGTCTATACTTATCTTGCATTCAAAATAATGAGGGATACAAATGATGTTCTATTACTTTTTAAGAACTAGTTGAACTTATCTTAGATGTCAATTTGAGCCTCTTGAGATTGTTGTATTAAGACTTTGAAGTTAAGACTAGAAGTTTGACAAAGATATTTCCTAAATATCTTTTAACTCATTTTAGTTTCATTGTTTTTGATATTAGACTTTGAGAAAAAGGTTCTCTTTTATTCTAAAAGAGTATAGAGTGATTTGAATATCATTAGAAGCACTTGAAGTTATGTTATCTTCATTTATTAACATATATGTGTTTATTTAACTAAATTATGTATTTATATTATGCATAGATGATGTTATATTGTTCTTAATCTTAATCTATGAATGGAAAATGACAACTAGGTCATAGACATCATTACCTTACTATATATATCCTTTACTAGATTAAAAGATTGAACTTAGTCAAGAATTCTTGTACTCTTGTCAGTATCTATTAAGACTTGTTATAAAGGAGGATAAACCTTATTTAATATGTTTTTTAGTAAAGGTTAAAGACCAAGTAGTCAAGATTTGACAAGTGGTTATCTTATTCACGTTACATTATGGATATAATTGTATTAGTTTTTAAGGGTATTTTGATGATGCAAAGTATTGTAATAGAGAAAGTAAGAACCCTAGATTTTACCCTGAAGAGTTTAGAAATCTTTAACTCTTAAGTCAATTATAATATTGATTATTTCTATTGTATACTTTGGTCAATGGTTAAAAATTGAGAAGCCATAGATAAGACAATATTAAGAGATCGGAAACACTTTGTTGTTAGAAAGGCAATACTAGTTAAATAAACTAAGTATGGTTATTATTTTTGAGTAGAGAGTAAATGACAAAAGTCATAGACCTTGATAAATTGTGGATATGCAATAAGGGACTCTCAATAAAGATTAAGTTATTTATAATTGTATATTGTATGTATATCCTATAAAAGGAATATTTATAAGTTAGATGGACTAGGGATTGAGTATAATTCAGAAAATTATGTCTAGACATACTAGCCAAATAAATCAAACTATAGGATGAGATAGTTTTCAAGTCGAGTTAGAGGTGTGTGAACGCATGACTACATTTATTAAAAATGCCTATTTAGATAGAAACTTTAGTCAAAGTGATGCACTTGTCTCTGCATGTATTAGTCAGTTCATAGTGTCTAGGTTGTGTAATTGGTCAGTATGATCATACTTAGTTATAATATTGTATGGTCGATTGAGTTGCATAGGACACATCAATATTAATTAGATGGCAACTTGCTAGATCCATATGTCTATACTCTTTGTGAAGGGAGGGCCACTTCTAGGAAGGAAGGTCTATGGGGGACTACTAGTTTGTGGTTGGAGGTAAAGCCCTCAAATAATGCTCTCCCTCTATAGAAAAAGACTAACCAAGATTTGAATGACAGATATCAAGATTCTAGAGACAATACTCTTTATGTAAAATTTTATGTTATGATTATGATGTAAAACTATTCTTTTGCCAAGTGCAATATGTTTATAAATGTAATAAGTTATCTTTGAATATATTGAATTTCAAAGTTGACAAAATATTTAGAAAATATGTACTTTTATTTATTGATGTTGAGCAAATGATAATTTTTTTCTCTCTTGTGTATCATTTTCTTTTACTTTCCTAGTAATCTACATGTATAATTCTGAGTAATATGAGAAGGCATGTTACACCCTAGATTACCTTTGGAGTACTGGGATGAGGTTCAAGTGCAATTGACTATTACTTTCTCCCTTGGTGAACTCATCGTGGTCGATGAAGTAAGAAAATCTATAAAATGCTTTATTTTTCTAGATTTTGCATTAATGATGTTGGTGATAAGGTTCTTCCCTCTTTGATCACCTTATCCTCAAAACTTAGTGATTGGGTGCATTAGATCATTTATGAGGAGTCCCTGATGCTAATTCATAATTTCCATAGGTGGAGCCATGCTTTAGCTCCATGTGTGTGTTCATAAAAAAAGGCTTATTCATAGGAAATAAGGATCAACAAGATCCTTCTCCTCTTGAGGACATGTCTGAGATACCCATGGAGGGTAAAAGTGTGTTGGCAAGTCCTCTTGTGGATAATTCTAACTCAGAGGCTCTCAATATTGTCCTTGAGCTCAGATCTCATCTTTTGGGGATAAATGTAAGAAGAAGGACGAAGTGAGGGAGGACTAAGATTGCCCTCCCTAGTGTCCTCCAACAAAGAAAACATAAAAGTGGATTCATTTAAAAAGTAATCTTGCAGTGCTTTCTTTAATTCAGGCTCAATTCTTCATAATGTGAGTCCTACCAATAAGGGATTTGGTTTGTTTGAGTCTAAGGATTGGGCTACCAACAAGAAACAAAATTCCTTGGAATGTTTTAGCTTCAAGCTACCTTGAGTTGGTGGACCTATTTTGTCATGGGGAAGTCTGCCTTGAGTTTTTTTTGGGTCTCGTGTGTGGGGAAATGTTGTTTGTTGTTGTATTTTTAAGCCTCTATGCTTTTTTTTCCTTAGTATTCCTTGACATTGCTCGGGCTTCTTTGGTGTTTATTTCTTTCTCTATGTAAAAGGGTGGCACCCTTTCAAAAACTCTCCAATTCATAGCTCTAATAAAAAGCATTTATCAATAATAATAATAAATATAGGTGTGTAAAAAACTTTGAATCTATTGGAATATTAATTTCTCACATAAAACCATAATTACACCAGAGGCATTATATAGTGGCATTAAGGGGATGACTGTGACCATATACATAAAAACTAAATAGAGCCCACATATATATATTTTTTAAATAATGAAGTAAGTGTTTTAAATTTAAAATATATAACCAACATAATGAATGCACATAAAAATTATAAAGTAACTATTTTAAATTTAAAAAATATATAACCCACATATGTTTTAAATGAATGCACATAAGAATTAAATTTAAAATATATAACGAACATAGTTTTATTAAATAAATTTACATAAGAATAAAGTCAACATATAGGGAAGAATCTATATAAAAACAAGTAATACTCAAACACGTCAAAGGGGTTGTGTTCAAATGGTAAAGCCATAAGGTTCTTAAGATAGAGATCTAAATTTAAATCCCTATAGTGGCATATAAGTTAGCATTGTACAATAATATTTTATAACTATATTTATTTAGGGTTTAATTTCATTTTTGCACAATCAAATTTAATTTATTAGTTTTTTCTTTTAATATGTTGAACTTTATTTATTGTATAGTTATTTTAATGAAAATACTTTATGTTAGTTGTTTAAATATTTTTTAAAAAACAAAGTCTTAATCTATATTAAGAATGAAAAATATTAGTCAATAAAACCCAAGGGGGTAGTTCCCTTTCTATCAAATCCCTATAGTGGCATCTAAGTTAGCATTGTACAATAATATTTTATAACTATATTTACTTAGGGTTTAATTTCATTTTTGCATGATCAAATTTAATTTATTAGCTTTTTCTTTTAATATGTTGAACTTTATTTATTGTATAGTTATTTTAATGAAAATACTTTATGTTAGTTGTTTAAATATTTTTTTAAAAACAAAGTCTTAATCTATATTAAGAATGAAAAGGTTGGTCAATAAAACCCAAAGGGGTAGTTCCCTTTCTATTAAAATTTGATTAAATTAGAAAAGATACAACATCATCTCTTCTGAGTGCACAAACATACAACTTTCAATCACTAGGTGTTCTTAGATTCCATAAAAACCACAAACCTTCACAGAGCTCAAAGGCCCAATTAATCTGTGGGGGAGACAAGAGGTCTCCATACTGACTAAGATAAAGATAAAAGTTGAAAACTTCCATATTATTTTAGTGAATGCCATCCCGGAATAGACTTAGAGCCTACGAAGTTATTTTATTTTTCCTCATAGCACCAGCATCGAATATCTCTCCCATCAGTCTAGATTTGAGTTTTTTTATCAAAAGACGAAATGGTAGTATACACCTTTTCTCTCAGCTCCTTCTTGATAAACGTGTGAGCCATCATCTTCCCGCACTGTTTCCTTCCCATTATTAGTACTACATTCATGAGGGATTCCTCTCTTAGAGTGTTCCATCATGAATGTGTTCTCCAACGAAGATATGGGTGTCAATGACTTGTTTGATAGAAGCCACTACGCCCTCTTGATCTGCATTGAAGATTCTGCTAATCTTTCCCTCCACTGTTTCTTCCTCCTCCTCTTCCTCGTCTTCATCCGAATCTACTTTAC
This sequence comes from Cunninghamia lanceolata, assembly GCA_027924645.1. Classification (NCBI taxonomy): domain Eukaryota; kingdom Viridiplantae; phylum Streptophyta; class Pinopsida; order Cupressales; family Cupressaceae; genus Cunninghamia; species Cunninghamia lanceolata. The sequence goes on from BSBN01001048.1 coordinate 16,171,804, forward strand.
AGACACATTCACACTCCAATACCATTCGCTGCCCCATCTTGCTTATGTCAACAAAGATAACAAGATTTATATTTGGTAAGAAAATCAGATCAAATGAAACCCGTGAAGAGCAAAATATTCCTCAATCCATTTTGCTGCTATCCATAACTCTGCTCAAGAATTCAAAAATCCTTCCTCCTATGGAGCCTGTCCATCCATCTCTAAAATTTATTCTAGGCTGTTCCATACTAAATCTGAGTTGGATGCTCTGTAGAACTCGAGCTGATCCACTCCTTGGTTCGCAGAAAAGTCTGTGGTTTCATTTGCTTCCCTGTAGATGTGATGCAGGGTGAAGCTATCTAACTTGTTCAAAGAATCCCATATCGCCTCAACCCACTTTCGAAGCTTCCAATTTGAATTCTCCTTCCTTTTAATTGTGTTTATACAAATCAATGAATCACCGTCAATTTCAATACAATTTATACAAACCAATGAATTACTTTCAATTTCAACTTCCACCTTGTTGTTGGATCTAAGTTAGAGTTTTTCCAAATTGCCTATAGATGTCCTATCAAAATTCATCTTCAGTGTACCTTGTGGAGGGGTGAACTAATAAAAACATATTTATGTACTTTTCTTTTGCGTAAGTTATTTAGATATATTTTAAAAATAAAAGAAATTATAAGTGGCATTAAGAGGGTGACTATGTCAGTGTACATAAAAACTACATATATAGTTTTTAAATTATAAAATATGTATTTAAATTTAAAACATATAATGTACATATTTTTATTAAATGAGTGCACCTAAAAATTATAAAGTAACTATTTTAAATTAAAAAAAATACCCTGTGCATATTTTTTTAAATGAATGTACATAAGAATTAAATTTAAAATATATAATTGTCATAGATTTATTAAATGAATGCACATAAGAATAAAGCCAACATAAAGTAAATAATCTATATAAATACAACTAATACTCAAATATAAATTATAAAAATATCAAATCAAATAAACAAGATCAAAAGCATACTGGAGTTGCTGATGATACCCTTTCGCTGGGCCAACGAGCTCGCGGGTTTGAAGTCTAGATTCATTGCTCCAAAAACATTCGCGTGGAGCTGGATCTAGGTGCATTATTTTTTTTTAAAAAAGCATATTGGAGTTATTGGAACAGTAAGTGCATTATATTTTATAGATTTTACTATAGAGTCAACAATTTAATTTTTTTTTCCTTTCCGCATAAATAAAATTTAATCTATTTTTTTTTTTTGCTGGTGGTTGTTTTATAAAAATGAGGTGTCCTAAATTAATATTTTATAACATATTTTTTAGGGTTTCTTTTTGTTTTATGCATAATCAATTAATATATTATTTTATTTATAGTACAATAATTTATTTTATAAAGCACAGAAGTTATTTGAATGGTAAGTGCATTATATTTTATAGATTTTAATATAAAATCATTCTTTTCTTTTCTTTTGTGCATAATGAAATTTAATTTATATCTTTTTGACTCACTGATGTTTTATAAATATGAAGTGTCCTAAACTAATATTTTTTAACTATGTTTTATTAGAGTTTTATCATATGAAACAAAAAGGAGAAAAGTATATTCAGCAATAGCAGAGGTAAGTGCTACTATAGGGTGTAGTTAGTTTTCTTTTGTTTTGTACATAATGAAATTTAATTTATTGGTTTCTTTTCACTCCTGTTTTATAAAAATAATTAGGGTTTATATTTGTTTTATAACTATATTTTTAGGATTCTACACAAATAAAAATAGGAGTCTCGGTAACCTACTCAAAAGGTTAGAGAAATAAATCTACTTGTGGATTCAGTCCTTCTCCAGGTAGAATTCACCATATAATAATTTAGTTATAATGTCAACTAGTGTTTCCCAATTCCATATTTTCTACAGAAAATCTCTAAGAGGTATCATAAATTTGATTAAAGAGGTATCATAAATTTGATTAAATTTGATCAATAAAGGAGGTTCATAGGAGTTGAAGTCATGCTGCCCAGGATCTTTGCCATGCTATAAAATGAGAAGTCATCACCTCATGTCTGGATCATATTTAGATTCAGGGATTTCACCCTCCTCTCTATTAGGGGATCCATTATAGCTTGGTTCTGGAGCCATTATAGCTTGGTTCGGAAATTGAATTGTCTGGTAAAGAATTAGAAGACTCTACAAGTGAAGCTCCATGAGAATATTGAGGAACCTTCACACATGCTTGAGTATGAGCATTCTAAGGAGGGAGGAAATCAGTTTTGCTTGCTGTAAAAGTTACATAAATAACTTTGCACCTTGATTGTCCACAAAAACATGGTTGGGACACGTGTTTGTAAGTAAATTCTGATCTTGAAAAACAATTAAAATTATGAATATTGATATAAATATAAAAAATTGATTTCATTTTATGAATTAAGATAGTATAATTAAAATTTTTAACCAAGATAACACAGGGCAATCTTAGAGAATTAACAATCCACTGTATATAGTATATACCCAGAAGATTACCCAAAAGATGGACTATATATAAAAAATAAATATAACAAGTTATAGAGCCACGTGTCAATATTGTATACCAGTGATAGGAGGATAAAAAGGATGAAAAAAATTACTTGAGTATTCAATTTCTTTTCAACCTTAGAGTTTGTCGTGCCATTTCTAATAGCTAAACTGGAATACAAAACGAAAACAAACACATCCAAAATTCAGATTTTATAGTTAAAAGTTAAAACACTTAAAACAGGAATGAACAATGCTAAACTTAATCATATCACAAAATGTTGGCAAATCCTGACCTCTGTTAGCAAGTAGTTGCTAACATCGGGTGTAGCTGACAGCTTTGTTACATCAGTTTCATAAAATACTTCATCCATCTTCTGTTAATGACCGTCGTCAAGATATCTGTCATAAAACAAGAATCAAGAAAAATTAGAAGATATCCTGACACTACAAACACAAGGAATCTTACACATAAAGAACTTCAATCATTATTCCCTAAAACTTCATGTGAACTTCTCGCTTGGCTGGGAAAGTAAAATAAAAAATTACATCCATAGATAAAATCATTCCAAGATCATATTACTTACTAAAAAAAACACCTCTGACATTGCAAGCTACGTTTCTTGCAACACATAATATTGGAAGGGGAACACTTGTCTGCAGTACAAAGAATGCTGATTGAAATCAGTACAATGCAATAGAAAGTAAAAATAGAAATCAGAGAACCTCTGCTAATAGAGCATACTACGGTAGAAAAGCCAGAACAACATGTACATGTTAGTGATCTGTATCCTCCCAGACCTTCAATCGATCATCAATTACCATTGTAATATTGGGATGGCAAATCCCTTTGTGAAAGACATTTAGTAAAGTTTTTCTTAAACCTACAACACAAACATAGAAAACAGAAGCACAAAAAAAAAGCAACACTTAGCATGATATGGTATTTAACAATGAGTGCATATATTGACATCACAAGCAATATTAGTATTAGCATAGGAGAGAAAATATAATTCTATTCAGTTGCTGAAATTTGAACCTCTTAAATTGAATTTATAGATCTTCATAACATAATAAGGTGTCTTGTTTATTGGTTAGAAATGTTTACCTGGCTTGACACAAGCAACACAATCATGGAGCTTCCTAGGACTGATTAAGCTTGTCTTGGGATCAAAAAGCCTCCACATCTCCAAAGCATAATCTTTTCTAACATTGTGCAAACAAAAACTTCAAAACGCTTGCACCGATTAGCAATTAGATAATTTCTTAAATCTGCCCAAGCTGGGCGTATCCCAACAAGGACATTGGTATCTAAATTAAATTGTGCTATCCACTGTCCTTGTTAGGATACTCCCATCCTAAGAAGAATTAAGAAATTATCTAATTGCTAATAGGTGCAAGAATTTTAAGGTTTCTGTTTGCACAATATTAGAAAAAGATCATATTACTTACTAAAAAAAAACACCTCTGACATTGCAAGCTACGTTTCTTGCAACACATAATATTGGAAGGGGAACACTTGTCTGCAGTACAAAGAATGCTGATTGAAATCAGTACAATGCAATAGAAAGTAAAAATAGAAATCAGAGAACCTCTGCTAATAGAGCATACTACGGTAGAAAAGCCAGAACAACATGTACATGTTAGTGATCTGTATCCTCCCAGACCTTCAATCGATCATCAATTACCATTGTAATATTGGGATGGCAAATCCCTTTGTGAAAGACATTTAGTAAAGTTTTTCTTAAACCTACAACACAAACATAGAAAACAGAAGCACAAAAAAAAAGCAACACTTAGCATGATATGGTATTTAACAATGAGTGCATATATTGACATCACAAGCAATATTAGTATTAGCATAGGAGAGAAAATATAATTCTATTCAGTTGCTGAAATTTGAACCTCTTAAATTGAATTTATAGATCTTCATAACATAATAAGGTGTCTTGTTTATTGGTTAGAAATGTTTACCTGGCTTGACACAAGCAACACAATCATGGAGCTTCCTAGGACTGATTAAGCTTGTCTTGGGATCAAAAAGCCTCCACATCTCCAAAGCATAATCTTTTCTAACATTGTGCAAACAAAAACTTCAAAACGCTTGCGCCGATTAGCAATTAGATAATTTCTTAAATCTGCCCAAGCTGGGCGTATCCCAACAAGGACATTGGTATCTAAATTAAATTGTGCTATCCACTGTCCTTGTTAGGATACTCCCATCCTAAGAAGAATTAAGAAATTATCTAATTGCTAATAGGTGCAAGAATTTTAAGGTTTCTGTTTGCACAATATTAGAAAAAGATTATGCTTTGGATATGCGTAGGCTTATTGATCCTGAAACAAGCTTAGTCAGTCCTAGGAAGCTCCATGATCGTGTTGTTTGTGTCAACCTAGGTTCTTTGATTTCTATTTTTAATTTGTGATTGCTTTGATGAACTTTCTATTGCATTGTATTGATTTCAATCAGCATTCTTTGTACTGCAGAAAAGTGTTCCCCTTCCAATATTATGTGTTGCAAGAAACATAGCTTGCAATGTTAGAGATAGTTTTTTAAAGTAAGTAATATGATTTTGGAATGATTTTTATTGAAAAATGTGTAATTATCACAGCTGGCGTTAAAACTTTTTGTCTCTTCTAAGTGTCATCACCGCCTCATGCACCGCCAATCTTAACTGACCACAATTTCCTCTTTTCCACCACCTGAGCATCCACCTTCATCGATTATAATGTAGTTTTATTTTCTTCCTGTCTTACCGTGTAGAGCAATTTTTTAAACTGCCTCTTTTTTATCATAGATACAGAGGCTACTGTAATATCAAACACATCAATATAAAAATAATACATTCTGTATGCTGTAGCAAATGCATTTTTCGCTGCACTATTTCCCTTATTTTTGTCTTTGTCTGTTCTACAAATTGGTATCAGAGCAGGTTCTCTATTTTTCTCTTGGTTCAATTCTAAATTGCTTTCAATGGCTTCTTCTTCTGGTGCTAGTCTTTCTAGTCTACAGACTCCTTTATTCATTGGCAAAAATTATGAATACTGGTCATTAACCATGAAAGCCCTATTTAGATCACAGGATGTATGGGAAATTGTAGAGAATGGTTATACAAAAGCCCCAGATGCAGCAGCATTCAATGCACTCACACAAGTTGAGAAAGACACTTTGAAGGAGCAAAGGAAGAAAGATGGAAAAGCATTCAATGCACTCACACAAGCTGAGAAAGACACTTTGAAAGAGCAAAGGAAGAAAGATGGAAAAGCCCTGTTTTACATTCATCAGGCAATGCATGAAAGCATACTCCCATGAGTAGCAGTAGCAAAGAAAGCAAAGGAGGCATGGGACACCTTACAGGTGGCTTACCAAGGTATGGACAAGGTTAAAACTGCAAAATTACAATTGCTTAGAAGAGATTTTGAAAACTTGTTAATGAAAGAGTCAGATTCTGTAGAATCTTTTTTCCTCCATGTTGTTGGTTTGGTCAATCAAATTAAATCCCATGGACAGGTTTTAGAAGACTAGAAGTTTGTTGAAAAAGTACTTAGAAGCCTCCCTTCAAAATTTGATCCTCTAGCTGTGGCCTTAGAGGAAACAAAAGATTTGAGTCAATACAGTATTGATGACTTGCATGCCTTTATGATAAATCATGAATATAGGTTGAATAGGTCAAATATTTCCTTGGAAAATGCATTTTCATCTCAGACTTTTATAAGCCGTGGTAGAGGCAGGAATAAGTTCAGTTTTGGAAGGAGTTCCACAAGAGGAGGCAACAACAGTCTTGCAAATATTGCTGGAAGAGTTCAACCTCAGAATATCAGCCACTCAAGTGGTCATAGATTTAATAAATCCAATATTCAATGTCATTACTGTAAGAAATTTGGGCACTATGCAAATGAGTGTAGGAAGTGACAATATGACCAGAACAATCAAAAACAAAATCAGAGTCAAAATCAGTCTGGGACTACACCAACAAGTTCTATGTTTATGGCATGTACTAGGATTTTTGAAGCAATTCCTATTTGTTACCCCATTGAATGTAACATTGTTCAAGAAAGTCCCTGTGATATTTGGTATCTAGATTCAAGGTGTAGTAATCACATGACTAGAAGTATGGATTTATTTTCTAGTTTGGATAAGTTAGTGCAAACTAAGGTGACTCTTGGGAATAAGAACAAAGTGACTGTATTAGGGAAAGGTACAGTTGATATTTTAACTAAAAAAGGGGAGCAGAAGGTTATACATGATGTGTATTATGTTGATGGTTTGAAACATAATTTGATGAGTATTGGTCAGTTGATCCAAAAGGGCTGTAGAGTTTACATGGAGAATAAAGAGACTGTGATTTTGGATACATTGCCTAGCAACCAGTTGATTGCAAGAGTGTAGATGACAAGTAAAAGAATGTTTTCATTGAGGATCAAACCTGACTTGAAGAACAAAACAACTCAAGATTTTTGTAAATCAAATGATACACAATATGAAACTGTGTTTAAGTCAGAACATTCAGATTTAAAAGCAACCACACAGTTTGAAGTTTTGGCATAGTCTGGAACAACAAGACAATCAAGCACATAATTTGTACAGTCCAGCTCCAAAGAACAAGACAATATTGTAGAAATACAATCAGCGTTTCGATCAGTTGTCAAGGATGAATCATGGCTTTGGCATTTCAGATTTGGGCATTTAAATTTTGGTGGTTTAAATTTGTTGCATAGGAAAAACATGGTAATGGTTTGCCTTTGATACAAAAACTAGAGAGAATATGTGAAGGATGTATTTTGGGTAAGCAACACAGAGAATCTTTTCCTGTTGGTAAATCAATTAGAGCAAGAGCACCTCTAGAAATTGTGCACTTAGATTTATGCAGTCAAATTCAAACACTGTCCATTGGAGGCTGCTCATATTTTCTGACGTTCATTGATGATTTCACAAGAAAAACGTGGATTTATTTCTTAGACACAAGTCTGATGCATTTATTTACTTTCAATAGTTTAAAGCTCTTGTGAAAAAATAAAGTGGTTACCATATTAAAATTTTAAGAACAGACAGAGGAGGTGAATACATTTCTAATGAATTTCTAAATTTTTGTAAGAAGCATGGTATTCATAGACAATTTACAGCTAGTTACACACCACAGCAAAATGGTGTGGCTGAGAGGAAAAACTGGACCATAATGGAGATGGCCCGAAGCATGTTGAGAGCAAAGCATCTACCAAATGAGTATTGGGCTGAGGCAGTAGCAATTGCTATTTATATAATAAACAGATAACCAACCAAATGTGTGAAAAATAGAATCCCTCAAGAGGCATGGACTGGCATGAAACATAGTGTTTCTCAGTTCAAAGTATTTGGTTGTGTAGCATATGCTCATGTTCCTGATCAGCTAAGAAAGAAGTTGGACAATAAAAGTGAAAAGTTCATTTTTGTTGGTTATTCTGAGGATACAAATGCATACAAGTTGTTTAATCCAATTACAAAGAAAGTCATAATCAGCAGAGATGTTCAATTTGTGGATGAAGAAGTATGGGATGGAAGAGTAGATAAGACTGTGAACATAGTTTTAGCTGCTTCACATGATGATATGGTGGATGAGGTATTTGCACCTCAAGGTACACCCTATACAATCCCTCCCAGACTTACACAAACATCACAAGTTGTAGCCCAAGCTACACCTTCATCTACAACAAGGAGATCTTCAAGGGTACAGTAGTCACCACAACAAACTCCAACAACTCCTTCAGCGAGAATACTTGGAGCAAGTCCATCAAACTCAGCAAACAGCAGTGCTTCTTCAGACCCAACTTTGTCACACAAAACAAGGAGTTTAAGTGAGTTATATAATGTTTAAACAGCTAATTCATTATTTACTTTACTTTTACAAGTTAATGATCCATTATCATTTGAAGAAGCTGTAAAAGAAGAAACATGGACTCAAGCCATGGACGAAGAAATTAATGCTATTGAAAAGAATTACACATGGGAGTTAGTGGATTTGCCTGAAGGCAAAGATGTGATTAGTGTGAAATGGATTTACAAAACAAAACATAGTGCTGGTGGAAAAGTAAAGAATCACAAGGCAAGGTTAGTAGCTAGAGGTTTCTCACAACAACCAGGAGTATATTACAAAGAAACTTTTGTTCCTATTGCACGATTGGATACAATAAGGACAGAGTTAGCAATTGCAGCACAAAATAGATGGTCTATTTATCAAATGGATGTAATGTCTGCATTTTTAAATGGATTCCTTGAAGAGGAAGTGTATGTGAAACAACCACGAGGCTATGAAATTCTGGGTCATGAAGGCAAGGTGTATAGGTTGAAGAAAGCGTTGTATGGACTTAAACAAGCTCCTAGAGCTTGGTGCAGTCGGATTGACTCTTATATGATTCAGAATGGATTTCAAAGAAGTAGCAGTGAGCCTACCTTGTATATCAAAAGCAATGAGCAAGGTAAAATTTTGATTGTGAGTTTATACGTGGATGATTTGATATTCACTGGTAATCTTTCTATAGATTCTTTCAAGGCCGCAATGAAAAGTGAATTTGTAATGACAAATTTAGGGCTTATGAAATATTTCTTGGGCATCGAAGTCCATCAATCTAATGCTAGAATTTTTATTTCACAATCTAAAGACGTTGGTGATATCTTGAAAAGATTTAATATGTTGAAATGTAAGCCAGCCCCAACAACAATTATGACAAATTTGAAATTAAGCCAAGAGGATGATGGATCAAGTGTTGATTCTACACTGTTTAAAAGGTTAGTTGGGAGTCTAATGTATTTGACGGCCACAAGACCTGACATTTTGTATGGTGTAGGTCTGATTTCAAGGTTTATGGAGTCTCCAAAAGACTTTCATTGGTAGGCTGGTAAAAGAATTCTCAGATATATTAGTGGCACAAAGAATTTTAGAATTATGTATTCCACTTCAGATGAATTTAAGCTAATTGGATACACAGACAGTGATTGTGCTGGCAGCATTGATGACAGAAAAAGCACCTCAGGTTACGCATTTCATTTTGGTACAGGTGTTGTATCATGGGTGTTAAAAAAGCAGCCCATTGTTACTCTTTCTTCAGCTGAAGCTGAATATGTAGCAACAACAAGTGTAGCATGACAAGCTGTATGGATGAGACAGATGTTGAATGATTTGATGCATCCTCAACATGAAATAACTCAGATTTTCTGTGACAATAATTCAGCCATTGCTTTATCAAAAAATCATGTTTTCCATAAAAGAAGCAAGCACATAGACACCCGTTATCACTTCATCAGGAAATTGGTAAACAACAAAGAAATTTGTTTGGAATATTGCAGATCACAAGATCAGTTTGCTGACATATTTACAAAACCATTGGTAAAAGAGACATTTGAGTATTTATGGAGCTGTTGAGGAGTTCTTAATCTTTCTAGCTCAGGAAAAGTTTGATGAAAATTTTTGATGATCCCCAGCAGTTTATAATTAAGGAGGTGTATTGGAAAATGTGTAATTATTACAGCTGGCATTAAAACTTTTTGTCTCTTCTAAAGTGTCATCACGGCCTCATGCACCGCCAATCTTATTGACCACAATTTCATCTTTTCCACCATCTGAGCATCCACCTTCATCAATTATAATGTAGTTTTATTTTCTTCCTGTCTTGCCGTGTAGAGCAAGTTTGTAAACCGCCTCTTTTTGATCATAGATACAGAGGCTACTGTAATATCAAACACATCAATATAAAAATAATACATTCTGTTTGCTGTAGCAAATGCGTTGTTCACTGCGCGCTTTCCCTTATTTTTGTCTTTGTCTGTTCTACAATTCTATCTATGCATGTAATTCCTTATTTTACTTTCCCAGCCAAGCGAGAAGTTCGCATGAAGTTTTAGGGAATAATGATTGAACTTCTTTATGTGTAAGATTCCTCGTGTTTGTAGCATCTGGATATCTTCTAGTTTTTCTTGATTCTTGTTTTATGACAGAGATTTTGACCAGGGTAGTTTATAGAAGATGGATGAAGTATTTTATGAAACTGATGTGACAAAACAGTCAGCTACACCCGATGTTAGCAACTACTTGATAACAGAGGTCAGGATTTGCCCACATTTTGTGATTCCGATTGAGTTTAGCGTTGTACGTTCCTGCTTTAAGCGTTAAGTTTTAACTATAAAATTTGAATGTTGGATGTGTTTTATTATCTTTTTTACTGGGGTTTAGGTCAAAGCAACTGCAAATGGCAATGCCAGTTTAGCTATTCCAAATGCCATGACAAACTCTAAGGTTGAAAAGAAATTGAATCTGCAAGTAATTTTGTTTGTCTGTTTTATCCTCCTATCCCAAGTTTACAATATTGACACGTGGCTATGTGACCTGTTGTATTTATATTTTACATATAGTCCATCTTTTGAGTAACCTTCTGGGTATATACTATGTATAGTGGATTGTTAATTTCCTCAGATTGTCCTGTGTTATCTTGGTTAAAATTTTTAACTATCTTAATTCGCAAAATGAACTAAGTTTTTCTAATATTTATATAAATATTTGTAATTTTTATTGTATTTTAGGATCAGAATTTACCTCCAAACACATAGCCTACCCATGATCTTGTGTACAATCAAGACTCAAAGTCATTTATGCAACTTTTACAACAAGCAAAACCGATTCCCCCCTCCTTAGAATTCTCCATACTAAACCATGTGAAGCTTCCTCAATATTCTCATGGAGCTTCACTTGTAAAGTCTTTTAATTCTTTACCAGCCTTTACAATTTCAGAACCAAGCGATAATGGTTCCCCTCATAGAGAGAAGGATGAAATCCCTGAATCTGAATATGATCCAGACATGAGGCGACGATTTCTGATTTTACAGCATGGCCAAGATCCTGGGCAGCATGAGTTCAACTCCTATGAACTTCCTTTATTGAGGTCTATGGTACAAAGTAATCTACCACCAAATCAAATTCTTGTTGAATTTGTGGGAGCACGAAAGATGTGTCTGTAGATTCTAAAAACATCACATGGAAGCACTCTTGATTATTAATCTCAATCATTTGATGCATGTCATCTGAGGAACAATTCTTTTTGTTCTGGCCTTGAAAATTCTTTGCCCCCAAACAAGAATACCCATAGATTCAAGAGATCACTACCTAAAATAGTGTGTAATCACATGAGGTGTTTTTCTTAATGAATGCATTACAGAATGAAGAGTTTTGTCTTTTGTGCATTGCAGATTTTGTCAAGTTGGATTCTCTGTTAAAATATCATTTTGATAGCATGTTATTGTTCCAATGGACATGAATTGACATTATAACTATTCTAGTTTGACATATGTTCTTATGGTGAGATTCCTGGCAAGTTTTTTGTGGGGATGATGATCTCAAGCATGGGTACATGCAACGTGACTATTCTTTGCTATCTGGAATTCTTTTTCCACGAGACATTTAATGTTTGTTAGAGGAAGCAATCCAATTCGATGACTTTCATAGCTTTGTCATTTCATAGTTGATTGCATTTAGCCGCTTGGGACGAAAATCTCAAGGGAAGGTTGTACCAAGAATCCATCATCTTATTTCGTGGGAGAGCCAATTTTGAGATCGTCATTGTGGAGTGTGGTTGAAATAGTCACCAATCCATTGTCATTGCCCCCCCTTCAAGCTATGAGGCAACCCTTGCCAAGACATAAGGGAGTGATTCCATAACCAGTCGAGCCATAAAGATATGCCACTACCACCTCAGTCCAGTAGAGGCGCGGATACCATTTCTAAGCCAGTTTAATTGAGGTTTAGGACTTGCCGCCAACTTCAATTGCATTCGCTGGTTAGTGGGAGTGCCCAGCTTGGTGAAGGTTCCTGCCAATAGGGTTATATCATTTAAGGTGTCTGCGACACTAAGATCTTTTCATCTGCACAAAGCCTATTCTGGTGAAGTAGATCACATTTCTCAATCACATCCAGTCAAGGGTGTTGGCACATGCACTCTCAAATTAAAGACTGGCATCTCCATCCAACTTACTGGAGTATTGTTTGTCCCAGGCATCAAAAGAAACCTAGTCTCCATATCTGCACTTGAAGATAATGGATATAGGGTGACCTTTATGGATAGCAAAGTATTGGCATGGCCAAAGAATTCTACTATTAAGAAAGCCAAAACCATAGGTCATAGACAAGGGTACTTGTACGAGTTATGTACGGAACCAAATCGACCCCTAATTCATGAAATTGCAGACTCTAATGAAATATGGCATAGAAGACTAGGACACCTAAATTTCTGTGCCCTATCTTCCATGGAAAGACTAGTTACAGGGTTACCCAAACTCAAACAATGTAATTCAGGGGTATGCAAGGGGTGTACCTTAGGAAAAAATACAAAGGGGTTTTTTCAAAATAGTTCTAGCAAAACAAATAATGTATTAGAACTAGTCCACTCAGATTTATGTGGACCCATATCTGTACCCTCCATAGGTGGGTTTCTATACTATGTAATCTTCGTTGATGGCTTCTTCAAAAAGACATGGATCTATTTTCTTAAATGTAAAGAATCACAGGAAATCCTTAAAAGATTTAAGGAATTCAAATCCATTACTGAAAACTCTTCCGGGAGAAAAATCAAAACCTTAAGAACAAATAATGGGAATGAATACACTTCAGACATTTTAAAAGACTTTTGTAAAAACACTGGGATTAAGAGGGAGTTCACTGTACCTTATAATCCTCAACAAAATGGAGTTGCAAAAAAAAAAAATAGAACCATTGTAGAAGCTGCTAGGGCTATGTTACTTGATCAGAATATAGACACTTCACTTTGGGCAGAAGCATCTAGTACTGCTGTCTATATACAGAACAGATGTCCTCACTCTCATATTGATGACAAAATTCCTGAAGAAGCCTTCACTAGTACAAAACTAGACATTAGTCATTTAAGGATATTTGGTTGTTCTATTTACATTCATGTGCCCAAAGAGAAAAGAACTAAGCTAGAACCTTCTGGGAGAAAAGGCATCTTTGTAGGCTATAGTGAAACATCAAAAGCTTATAAAATATATATACCTGGTCAAAGACAAATTGAAGTAAGTAGAGATGTGTTTTTTGAGGAAGACATAGCTTTCAAAAGAGCCAGAAATTATATTGAGTCAGAAATTCAAACTTCCAACTCAAGCAAAGAAGAGGATCCTACACTTGAGTTTCAGAGGGAGTATCCTAAGGAAGAGGTAAACCATGAACAAATCACATCACTAGAAAATCCCAAGAAAAGACCACTCTGGGCCACCAAAACAATGGAAGAAGCTAAAAATTATGTCGCTCCATCAGGGACTTTTAGGGAAAGCACAAGACCTAATAGATTCTCTAGTTATGTAGCTTTAATGAGTGAATTCATTAAATCAGAACCTTCTAGTGCTATAGAAGCTCTTAAGCACCAACTATGGAAGGATGCCATGACAGAGGAGTATCAATCCATCCTGGAGAATGATGTGTGGGATATAGTACCTAGACCAAAAGGGAAATCTGTTGTTTCTTCAAAATGGCTATTTAAAATCAAACATGTTGTAGATGGCAATATAGGGAAATACAAAGCAAGATTTGTAGCCAGAGGATTTTCACAAAAGGAAGGAATTGATTATGATGAAACCTTCGCTCCAGTTGCTCAATATACATCAGTCAGGGCAGTTCTAGCTATTGCAGCAACCAAAGGGTGGAAGGTCCATCAAATGGACGTAAAAACTGCTTTCTTAAATGGAACCATTGAAGAAGAGGCTTACTTAGAGCAACCTGAAGGATTTGAGATTCACAATATAGGATCCCATGTATGTAAATTAAAGAAAGCTCTATATGGACTTAAACAGGCCCCCAGAGCCTGGTATGAAAGAATTGACAGTTATCTCTTGAGATTAGGCTTCTCAAAGAATGATGTAGATCCAAATCTCTACTTCAAACAAAGTAAAGGTGATATGTTAATATTGATATTATATGTTGATGATCAATTGATTACAAGGGAAGATCACCTTATTGATCGATGTAAGAAAGATCTAGCTTCAGAATTTGACATGAAGGACTTAGGTCTATTACACTACTTCCTTAGACTGGAAGTATGGCAGAAATTAGACTGTATTATTCTAAACCAAGGGAAGTACACAATTGATATATTAAAAAGGTTTGGTATGATGGAATGTAGACCTATGTCTTCCCCCATGGAAACAAATCTTCATAAATTGAAGGAAGTAGCAGCAGATTCTCCGTTGGCAGATCCCACTCTTTTATAGATAGATAATTGGATCCTTGATGTATTTGGTCAATACCAGACCTGATATCTGCTATGCTATAAATGCCTTAAGTTAGTTTATGTGTGAGCCCAAGGAAATACATCTTGTGGCTATGAAGCATATAATGAGATACCTTCAAGGTACTCTAAATTATGGCTTAAAATATGAAAAGGTTGACTTAGATCTACATGGATTCACAGATTCAGATTGGGCTGGAAGTGTAACTGACCAGAAGAGCACCTCCAGATGTTGTTTCAGTTTAGGGTCAGCATTGATAGCGTGGATTAGCAGAAAATAGCATTCAATTGCTTAGAGCTCCACAGAAGCCGAATATATTGTAGCTTCTATGGTTGCTAGAGAGGCAGTATGGCTTAGAAAATTGCTTGTGGGATTATTTGGTAAACTTCTAAAACCAACTATCATCCACTGCGACAATCAAAGCTGTATTAAGCTATCCATGAATCCAGTATTCCATGATAGATCTAAACATATTGAGATTCCTCATCACTATGTGTGTGATATGGTGGAAAGGAATGTGATTTAGTTGGAATGTATTAGTATAGGAGATCAAACTATAGATATTCTTACCAAATCACTCCTCAAGGTGAAAGTTGAATACTTCAGGAAAAATCTTGGTATCATTGAAATGTAAAATTCTAATTGATTTGTACTAATATACTAAAGATGTTTAAGTGTAAACATTTTGTGTCATATGTGTGACTCTATGACATTATGGGCCTACCCATTCTGTGTTTATTTCTAAAAGGTGACGATCTTTTGGATAATCTACACTTGTGCCTAACATTATAAGGTGATGTTCTTATAATGTTCATTAGATTGATATCATGTGACTTGATATTGGTATGAATCATGGAGTTATCATGATTAAGTTATGGTAGACATTATGTGACTTAATGTCAGTGCACATACCATAACTGGGATATATATAAGGAGAATGTAATGTTCTCAAGTATGGTATACCCCTTAGTATCATGAGGTAGGTGATGCTACATATCATAAGATAGGTGATACTATATATCATGAGTTATGTGATATTAAATTACTTTGAGTAATTCTTTACAAATTAGATAATTGATATTTACAGAGATTATTGTGATATTGTTATCTTCCCGAGCTAAGAGGGAGTGTTGAGTTGTAGCTTCAATTAGATAACATATTTATTATGATCATAATAAATGTAAATATATAAGTAATATTAAATATTACTTATATATTCATTCTTAATATATAAGGTATGTTAAGATAAATATCAATATAGCATGATCAAATGATATATTACCAAAGCATAAACATCTTCTGCATTCTAAACGGTGATTAGTAACTGTTAAAATTGGTGAAACCAATTACAATACAAACGGTGACAAAGTCACACCTGTGATAGGCATGACTCCTTGAGGAGTCACGTCTATCATAGATGTGACTCCTACCATTCCTCACATATTTATATCAATGTCTTTACCATGCAATACCATGGATCGACACAAAAATTTGAAGTGTATGAGAAGTGGAAATTGCATCTGAAATACAAAAGAAAGTAATAAGTTAAGTCTATAATATAAATATCCAACTTTCAGAAATATCCAAGTCAGAGATTATAAGTTCGATTTGAATTTACAAAAACCTTAAAATAAGAAAGAACTTCTTGAGTGGCTGAATTTTTCTGTCAAACATATTGTATGGGACAATGTAATGCCCTCCAAGTCCTATATATTGCACTCCAAGCTTTGTTCTTTCACCTCCTAGCACATGATATTTGTGTATCATGATAGTTGGTGATCCAAACCTGCCAAAAATTAGATTTAGGCACATTAAGGAGTTATGGGCACCATGTGGTCTATTCAATCATTTAATTTGAAGGAGGAATCTAGTGTTGACACAATATTACAAGGAATTTAATGCCAGTGCCATTTAGAAGATTATAAATGATTGGATGCTAGTCTTTTATAGGGCACTAGGAGTTGGAATGCTGGGAGAGTTTTTGATGCATTTCAGAATCCCTGAATTCTCTATGGTCCTAAAATTTGTTAAAATAGATGAATGGGATATGTCTAGTTCTTTTCTTGTTTGATATTTCTTCCTTCAGAAACTCTATTCTTTCCCATATATAATAAGAATGGATGTTTTGTTGGGATGTTAATTTGAATGGTTCCATGAATCTATAGTCCTTATCATAGATGCAATTATTATATTAGTTGCTTTTTGTGGAATTGTAAGTGAATTAAGTGGATGGTCCTTGAGATTATTTACTTTATAAGTTAGTATTGCTTTATGAATGTGTGATTAGTTGGAAGCCAACTCATGTAAGCTTAATACCTTGCTTCCGTGTTCTATCTTCCAAAACCTACAATCAAACCAAAAATAATCACCAAAAAGAATATGGGAAGATACCTAGGCATAAAATACATCCAAATTCAACAACAGAAAAAGATCTAAATTTAGCAACAGAAAAAGATCCATTCAGATGAAAATATAAAATACATAGGAACACTGATAATTACATCTTTCAATCCAACCAAAGTTTAGAAGATAAGCACAAAAATCTGCATTTGATTCAGCTTAAAATAAAACAATAAATTTTCACCTACGTCTTGTTGTGACCAAATCACACATCACCCCATTAGGAATAGGGACCCCCCCCCCCTTTTTTTTAGAGCTCTGTGCTTTCAATGAGATCTTAGATGATGCCTTAGGTTCATTTCCTCTGCCAATCCAATAAGTCTCTCCTAGAAGATTTTGCTTTATAACTGTAGGTCTTATTTGGAGGATGAACTTGCAGTGATGAAGACTCTTGATTGAATTCTATCCAAATAATGAATATTGAGACCCTTCTTGATGTATGTTTGAGACCCTGAAAAGACTAAGTCTGGAGCCTGAAATCCTGAAAATCCTGAAAAATTGGCTAAGTCTGAAATCTGGTGAATCCTCCAAATTCTAGATTTTGCATGTTAAATCCGGTGGATTCGAGACCTATCTCAAACATCCTGAAAGGTATATTGAAAAATATTTAAAGTATATTTTTCTCAACTTATACTTATATATATTTTTCAATATACCTTTACCCTCGCGACCCTGAAAAACGCCTGACTCTTCTAGAGGATTCAAAAGGTTCATCTAGTGCGACGGGGCATCTAAGTGGCGCAAAATCGTGATGAAAGGGCACTTTTCAATTACAAGATAAGCATGAGGATTTCACTTGATGAACCAATGCACCCATCTAAAAAACATGAAGGGAGATGAAAATGTTAAAGGATTTCAAGCTTTGAAGTGATGCGATTTTGGAAGATTTCCACGCCTTTAAGTAATGCGAATTCTAGAGGATTTCAAATCCTTAACCAATGCACAAATCTTAGAAAATCCTAACATCTCAAACCAATACAACCTCTTCAAGAGGAATACAAAGTCAAGTCTCAGAGCAAATTTCTAGAGGAAATCAAAACATTGATCCATTGCGCCACCTTGTAGGTGATAGTAAAGTTGAGTTTTGAAAGCAAGTTCGAAGAGGATTTTGAATACTCCATCCAATGTGCCTAGAAGGAGGAGAAGAATTCAGGTTTGTATGAAAAAAACAAGAAGTAATCAAAGCTCTCATCCACTGCGCCACATATGGGAAGGCTTTGATACACTTTGAAGGAGATTTCAAAAATCTTATCTAATGCGCTTGGAGGATGATTTAACTCAAGTTTGAAGTGATTTCTAGAGGATTCCAAACCCCTCAACCAGTGCGCCAGACAAGAAGACAATCAAGAGGATTTTGAAATCCTTATCCAATGCGACTTATCTAGTGCATCAATTCTAGGAGAAACTAAAACCTTTGTCTAAAGCGCTACCTTATGAAGGGAAGTAAAGTCAAGTGTTGAAGGCAAACTTTAGAGGCTTATCAAGGAGGAATCTAGGAGGAATTCACTTATCTCAACCAGCACGCCATCATAGTAAAGTTTTCATATCATTCAAGTTAGACATCAAAGTCCTTAACTCATGTGCTTAGATTAGAAATGCTTGTAATGATTCTTATGTATTATGTGTTATCGAAAGGGGATTGATGCTATTTCTTTACTTGTGTTGCAGCAAAAAGGAGGAATCATCTAAAGATCAAGTGATAAGAACCTTTGACAAGCAAGGAATGAGAAAAGAACAAGGCATCATGTAGCTGTTTCAAGGGTATCCTTCATCATCCTTGTGTTGGAATTCTTCATCAAGTGGCATCAAGTTAAGATTGTCTAGAAGACATCCATCCGAAGGACATCATCTA
The DNA here is from genome assembly GCA_027924645.1 of Cunninghamia lanceolata. Lineage (NCBI taxonomy): Eukaryota > Viridiplantae > Streptophyta > Pinopsida > Cupressales > Cupressaceae > Cunninghamia > Cunninghamia lanceolata. The sequence continues at coordinate 16,190,811 of BSBN01001048.1, forward strand.
CATCAAGACTTTCTAAGACATCCAATCTACTTCAAGCTTCAAAATCATCTTCAAGGAATCATTTCATCAACTACATCATGATCATCAAGAGCAAGTGTTTGAATCACTTTCACCTTGCGGAGGGAACACTACTCTAAAGGATTATACCTCAAATCTTCTACATCATCGAGTTGGAACACTTCATTGAAACTTCCAAAGGCATTCATCCATCTAAACTTCAAGACTTTACAACTTCAAGTCCAAGAGAGTCTCCTACTCTTACATGAAGGAAGCATCATCATCATCATATCTCTACTCTCTTCAAGAGGATGCATCCAAAAAAAATCATTCATATCTACATCCTACAAGAAGAAGAAACATTGCAAAGTTAGTCAAGCGAAGCAACAAGTATCATATATCCAGTCTACAAGAAGAACGAATAAGGTAAGATCTATAAGATGTATTCCCAAACATACAAGTTCAAACAATCACATTGAATACATCACATAAAGATGATACAATTTTCAAAGTATGCTGAGTTGGCATCTATGTGGCGAGTACACATCATTCAATTTTGATTAGCCACATTATTTTAAATGCATTAAATGTATCATTTAATGAAAGAAGCCAAAGGGATTCCTATGTGGAGGGATATTTTAAATGCTTTCACCTTACCTTATCACATTGGAAAACGTGCCTTCATTACCTCCTTCTTTTGTACTAAAATAGAAAGTTGTTGTAACTACCTCTGAGGTGGCATGATCTGAGCCCTTGGCTATCAAATTGATCTCAGCCATTCATTGTAAAACTGGACACTATATAAAGGCCTTGTTGCCTCATTTGTAAGATATAGATTTTAGATTTTAAGAGTAGGATAGGAGAAACTCTCAAAATTGTCTGAGAGGACTAGAAATTGTTGTAAATATTTCTCAAAGTTAATGTAAAGACATTGGAGCTACTTGTTTGGTGTTAAGTATTATCTTGTGGAGTAACATGATTTCTTGTATCTTAATGGGATGGAGAGATGTTTCAAATAGATTAGAAATAGACTAGAAGTTCTTTGTTGTAATGTATGTTGTATTGGATATTTGATCAACTCCTAGCTCATGCTTTTAACATTCATCGCTGGTGAATTGTTGTGTAAAGCTAGTCTGAGCCATATTTACATAAGTTCGATTGTGAATGCTTGTTTGAGCTACGCCGTTTAATGGGTGCTCATATGAACCTTCATGATTTGAAAACCTTTCGCGTAACCTTAGGAGATTGCACCAACTCCATGTAGTTGTAGGCATCCTTGGCGAAGTGGAGTTAGGTTGATTAGGAGTTTGTCTATTTAATACATCATCATTACCTCATTGACCTTAGATTAGTTTTCTAAACCCTCACCCTTTTCTATTTCTTTGTTATTGAGACCTTGTATTTATATCATCCACACTGAAGGAGAGATAAGCTGAATGAAAGAAGAAAGATCTAATGTAAGTCCCTTTGTGTTTAATAGCAAAATCATACTTAGTCACTGAGCTGTCTCTTACCGAAACCATCAGAAGGAACCTTAGAGTCATCTTGTTTGATCACCTAGTTCAGCATTCGAGAGGCTTTGCTCAAGAGGGAGTCAGATACTTAGTATTTCACTCTAATTGTTGACTTGTCTAAAAACAATCATCAACACATCCATGGTGCATCAAGGTGCCTTACCCCAAATCTTCACCAATTTCAAAAATATGCGGTCCTGTTTAGGATAATTTGTATCAGAACAACCAACAGCCTGGGAATCCAAAACATAATTTGGCCCTATTTGAATCACTATTTACACATTCATGAATTTTTGCAATGGAAGATTTCTATCTTATAGTAGAAATTATAAACCTTGATTGATAAAAACCCAATTCTAATAGGCTAGTATACCGGAAATGTAATGTAGAATCTGAATGCTACTCAGAGTTGAAAGTTGGTTCAAGGACAATTTTAAATCCAAAGGAGTGAATGAAATGTTCCTTATTGTCCTACTTGCTCCAAACTTTCTAGTTCTGGCTTCTATGGTTACACCTAATAATTTGAGTTAGTAACAATACCTATTTTATGTATAAATTAATTACTATTTATAATTTGAAAGGAGAGGGGCAAAGAAAGAAGTAAGAACGAACTTAAAATCTTGATGCATACCTCTTGCTGTAGTAGCTTAGAAAAAGTTTGTAATCTCAAAATAGCATAACAGTTACAGCCCTACTTTTTTCTTAACTATGCAGATGTTGGTACAAATATCTCCACTAGACAAAAGAGTGAGTTAATACATATTAACAAAAATCTCTTAATAAAAAAAAAGATATAGCTACCTGTAGCTTAGCTGTTTCCAAATTTGGAGAGTTACTTTTTGCCAAGATAAGCCCTGGTATTTCAACCTAGCAAAAGGTGATCATCATTAAGCTAGAGCTTAACTTTGTGCTTGTTGGTAAGTTACATTCGCTGAATATCTATCTCGAAATCATCAATAATATTTTATTGTGTAAGGTTTTTGATATTACTGTGTAAATGTAAATGCTGGCCATATTTCAATATGATATTAGAGAAGTTCTATTTTAATTCTGGCAAAGATGGGAAGAGATAATGGTTGAAGATTAATTGAAGAGTTCTTGTGCTAGAGAATCCTTTGGCCGCTTCAAATTCCTGAGTTGTTTTTATATCTACAGATGGCGTTGATAAAGTGTGATTGGCACATTGGTTTTAATCTACCAAACCAGTGATGAGTGGCGTCTGATTTTTTGAAGGGAGGCATCTGAAATTTGAAACTGCAAAACCAACATTTCGCTTCCTATGAAGGCGTCTATATCTGGTATTCAGATTTGTGTTTTTTAAATCAATGTCATGTTGCTGGGTGAATTCAGAGGTGATAGCTATGTTTGAAGGGGTTGAAATGTTTGCAGACATTAATATTTAATTGCTGCATCTAAATATATGAAAAGAGGCGTCTCAATCTTCCATACAAGACTCCATCAAGGTATTTCCATGAAGGCGTTTGACAGCGAGGCGTTTTCAAATGCTTCTGAAGATAGTTTGTTGTGTGGAAGCACGGTAAATATCTTGTCGTTGAATGGTAAACGAGGCACAGTTTCAGGAAAGTCATACACTGTTGCAGCCTGCCATTTCAATAATAGCCATGGTAAATTCTACATTGACATGTGAGAAAGTTTTGAAAACATTATAAATAGCATTTCATTAACTTGGTTGCTGCGTTGAATTTTCTTTCTACATCGGTTTGAGTGCAAGTTATTTAAAGTCAAATTTTAGTGGAGAATTGGACATATATTGTGCAAAGAGAAGTGTTTGAAACCTAATTCACAAGTGGATGCAAGAGTTTATAACTAAATTGCTTCAAATATTTCTAGTGATACTTCAATCCAAAGAAGTGTCATACAAGATTTCAATTTCTTCCAGAAAGGATAAATAGTGGAGGGACATTTTATTATAATTGAAATTGCATGTGATAAATCGAAGTGATAAAGGTTTTTTTTATGGATAAATCAATTACTATTACTGAATTTGAAGGATATGATTTTCATATATGGCAAGTAAAGATGCAGTTATTTCTAATTGAAAAAGATTTATGGGACATTGTGATTGGGACTATTACGAAACCACAAAATATAGATGAAGCAATAAACTATATAGCAAAAGATCGTAGGGCCACATCATTGATTCATCTTGGATTATTTGATACATATTTGCATCATATTGATCTAACAAAAAACTTCAAAGAAACTATGGGATACATTTAGTTCTTTATTTGGTTCATAGAATTCAAGTGCTAAAATGACCATTAAGCAAAAACTTTTTGGTTTGAATATGAAAGAAGGTGGTAGTGTTGTTCAACATATTAGTACGTTTCGTTCCCTTCTTAATCATATTGCAAGTGTAAAAGCTACAGTCAATGATGATGATGCTAAAGAAATCTTATTGAGAATTGTGCCTTCAATTTTTTTATTATAATGTTTTTACATTAAACATAATTAATCCCAGTTTGGAAACTTGATTTCTTCTTTGATTGATGAAGAAAGTAGAGTATGCTAAAGCAATCTTATTGAGAATTATGCCTTCAATTTTTATTATAATGTTTTTACATTAAACAAAATTAATCCCAGTTTGGAAACTGTGATTTCTTCTTTGATTGATGAAGAAAGTAGAGTTGGTAAAAATCAGTCAATTATGTCATTAAGGGAATGGTTTAGTAGTCAAGTTGCTTTGTTGTAGTGGTGGTCACCAAGGTTCAAACCCTTGTTGGGCCAAAAAGTTCTCAGGCTTGTGCCTTCGTTGGGCTAACATGCTTGCTTGTCATGCACCTTCGTTGGCTTGTTGTGCTTGCAGGCTGTGGACCTTTGCTGGGCCAATGAGCTCATGGATTTGAACCTTCAGCATTGTTGTAGGCATTCATGCCAGGTTTTAATGTCAGAAAAGTGGACATAGCTCTTGTCAAAAGCCTTTACTGATAAAAAAAAAGATAGTTCAATTATTGAGAAAATTGCTTTGCTGCTTAAGAACAATTCTAACATTTCAAAAGGGAAAGATTCAAATGTTGTTATTGTCAGAAATAGTTCAATTATTGAGAAAACTGCTTTGCTTCTTAAGAACAATTCTAATATTTCAAAAGGGAAAGAATTCAAATGTTGTTATTGTCAGAAAATTGGACATGTCCAAATAACTTGTATTTAATGAGAGTAAGATCTCATTGATGGGAAACTGAAGAAAAATAAAGCTCTTGTTGTAACTGAAAGTGAAGATTGTGGTTTTGCAATACTTCAAGTAAACTCTTGCCGCCATGATAGTGAGGAGGAATATCCTTTTTAGAAAATGAAATAGTGTCATATTGTAGGTTGGAGGCAATGGAGGTAGGAGGTCCTTTGTCATCTCGAGTTAGATTCTTGCTCATGAGTGATTCATGGGGTGATTCTAGAGATGAATAGTCACGTTGCATGTTCCCATGCTTGACTTCATCATCCCCACCAAAAACCTGTCATGAGTCTCACCATAATAATTTATTTCAAACTAAAACAGTTATATTTTCAATTATGTACAGTAGAACAATAACATGCTATCAAAATTATATTTTAACAGAGAATCCAAATAAACATCTGTAATACACAAAAGCCAAAAATTTCCATTCTAAAATGTATTCATTATGAAAAATGCCCCATTTGATTACACACATTTTTAGATACTGATCTCTTGAATTTGCGGGTATTCCTATTTGTGGGCAAAGAATTTTTAGGGCTGGAATAAAAAGAATTGTTCCTCAAATGACATGCGTCAAATTATTGAGATTCAGGATCAAGCATCCTACCCTGTGATGTTTTCAAAATCTGTAGACACATCTTCCTTGCTCCCACAAATCAAATAAGAAGTTGATTAGGTGGTAGATTACATTGTACCGTAGACCTCAATAAAGGAGGCTCATAGGAGTTTAAGTCACGCTGCCCAGGATCTTGGCCATGCTATAAAATGAGAAGTCATCATCTCGTGTTTGGATCATATTGAAATTCAAGGATTTCAATCTCCTCTCTACTAGGGGAGCCATGATCACTTGTTTCAGAAATTGAATCATGTGGTAAAGAATTAGAAGACTCTACAAGTGAAGCTCCATGAGAATATTGAGGAACCTTCACACATGCTTGAGTATGAGCACTTTAAGGAGGGAGGAAATTAGTTTTGCTTGCTGCAAAAGTTGCATAAATGACTTTGGGTCTTGATTGTTCACAAGAACATGGGTGGGACATGTGTTTGGAAGTAAATTCTGATTCCGAAAAACAATCAAAATTATGCATAATTATATAAATATTAAAAAATTTGATTTCATTTTGTGAATTCAGATAATATAATTAAAAATTTTAACCAAGACAATAGAGGACAATCTTAAAATTTTGCATACTCGACCATGTGAAGCTTCCCCAATATTCTGATGGAGCTTCTCTTGTAGACTCTTCTAATTCTTTACCAACCAATTCAATTTCAGAACCAAACAATAATGGTTCCCATTGTAGAGAGGAGGATGAAATCCATGAATCTGAATATGATCTAAACATGAGACGACAGCTTCTGATTTTACAGCATGGCCAACATTGTAGGCAGTGTAACTTCAACTCCTATGAACCTCATTTATTGAGGTCTATGGCACAAAGTAATCTACCACCTAATCAAATTCTTGTTGAATTTGAGGGAGCACGGAAGATGTGTCTGACTCGCTCACTCTCCGGTGAGGGCTCTGATCTCAGTGAAACTTTCCACGCTGCTCTGGTTGCTTCCCCTTCTATGGACTCGAGATCTGGTCATGCTCTGTTTGGCATTAGGGCTTCTTCCTCCTTCGTTGGCCCTTTTGATTTCCTTTCTCTATCAGATTCCATTCTTGAGCATGAGGCATTGCCAACTAGGGTTCTTGGATGTGGTTTTAATTCCATCGGTAGATTCCAAAATGTGGAGAAGGTCTGTCCCCTCATGCAGGGTGTTGTTGGTGAGATAAATTCTCAAATTTTCAAAGATGCAGTAGGGTTTGTAGCTTAGACAATGGGTTCGGAGGGAGGGCACTGTTGTTTCTCAGACCCATCCAATTCAAATGATGGTCGGGGTAGATCGCTTCCCTTCTTTCGTTCAAATCAGGTTCCAACAATTTGTTTGGATGGTCTCATTGGAGACTGGGTGGCATATCTTTAGGAACATGCCCTTATTTGTAGATTCACAAAAAATTTGCTAGAATTGTGCGATTTACATAGTTGGATCTCAAAATGTTGGCAGGACTGCTTGGAGGAAGAAATCTTTCTTTATCCTTGTGCGAGGGGGTTTTTCATATTGGAATTTGACTCCCTTAAGGACAAGGATAGGGTCTCGAAATATGGTCCTTGGTACTATCAAGAGCATTTCTTGTGCATTAAACCCTGGTATCCTTCTTTTGATCCTAGAATTAAGGTTTTTGACACTACTATTCTTTGGGTGCATCTGTGTTACCTTCCTTTGCAATTTTGGGAAGTTGAGTCTATGGGCAATTGCTAATGGTCTGGGTAAGTACCATTTTATTTCTCTAGAAGATATTAATTGCACCAACACTACCTTTGCATGGATGTGTGTGCAAATGGACCTTTCCAAGAGTCTTTCGGCTGAGATCTCTATAAAGTTGGGGGATAGGTGTTGCAGACAGCCAGTAGACTTTGAAAAAATTGCATTTAGATGCAAGAAATATTTTGCTATAGATCATTCCTTCCCTAAGTGCCCTAAACTTCAAGCTCAGGATCGTAGCCGTAAGTCAAAAAGCCCACTTGGTGGGAGGGTGCAGAACCTCACCACTACAATATATCTCCCAGCGTTCAAGATGAGTCTGCTCCCCCTCTTAAAGCTTCATATTCTTTTGTGCAACAACCCCCTTCTCCTACTTTTTTCTCCTCTCCTATGGGTCTGTCTCGGACCTCCTGGGATAAAGTTAAACCAGATATTGTATATGAGGATAATGTAAATTTTTAGATTGGGGCCTCCTCAGATAAAGTTAATCAAAAAATTGTATGTGAAGATAATATAGATTCTGTGATTTGGGATAATGCTAAGGATTTCACTGGGATAGCCCAAAAGGAAAAAAATTCTCTCCAGTTAAAGACTTTGGGTCGACAGAGGTAAAAAGGAAGAAAGCATCTAAACACCAAATGGCTCTAAGGTCTTCTAAGAAAGAGAATTCAGAAGTAATGAAGGAGAATTGTAGACAGGTTTGATTTAGAACGATTAGGGTATGAAGGATATGGTTTTAGTAGGATTAGTTGTTTGTGGCTATGTGTCAGTTCTGATTTTTTATGGTTCCTGGACCTAAACCAGGTTTTATCATAAAAAAATAAAATATAAAGGCAAATAAAACAATAGTCCATAATTAGCCTAATTTTATATAGTGAAAAGTTAAGAAAAAATTCTGACAAAGAGGTACCGCTCTGACCAATAAACAAAAATTCAATAAGAAGGATTTTTGTTTTAATGTACTTGAACAAGATTTTTACCATAATGAGAAAGCACAGAAGTAATAAGGGACCTCTAAAAAGAAGCCCATTATAAGGGAATAGGTTAAGCTTCATCTAGGCATCAAACAAAAGTCACCAATAGTGATGCAAAGTGGCACAATGGAAGCAACAAAGGTCTACTCTTCTCTCTGCCCACTCACCCACTTCACCACCTTACACAAGCAAAGTCACACTAAGGACAAATTAGGGGTTTTGTTAACCAGACTATTGTCCAACTCTCAATACTATTTCCACATCTTCTAATAGGTCTACAAACACTTTACCAATAGTTGGTTTGATCCCCAACTTCCCACAACTCTCCAACCTTGACTAGGCCTAGTGAGGCTACTAGCCCTCCAAATCTAGTTTTCTCCACACAACTTGGCAAAACCCTAAATGACTAGGCAAGCAAATGATGGATTTGAATACCCTTTAGGGCACTTCAACAAACTTCCAAACCTCCAAGTTCAACTCTATTCCAGCAACTCAGAACACCCACTAGGTCTCTAGGCCTAATTGATCAGTTTAGGGCTAGGTTACAAAGCAAGTGGTCTAATTTGGGGTCATAGATCAGGGACAGGAAATTGGATTACCTCTACCACATCCAAACAACTCAAAACCACCATCCATTCACTCACCCTATTAGGATTTTGTCATTTGCAACACTAAATTGCACAAATTTTGTCAAATACATGGTAATACTTGACCTAGGGCATCAGTCCAAAAATTGAAAACAGTCTTTCCCCACCAAATGCTTTTGGAATCACATAATATACATCCCTAGCCTTCATTTCACTAATTTTCATGAGATTTTACTAGTTGGAATACATTCAAGGGCAGATTTTGTATGATAAACCCTAGAAAATAGGGTTTTAGACCAACTCGAGTTAAAAATGCAATAACTTTCTATTCAAATCACTTCAAGACCTCAAACTTGCTGCATTCGAACCCTGACTCCAACTAGTTTCAGAAAAATAGCATTGATCCACCTGGCCAATCCATACAGGCCATACAACAGTAGAAAAATAGGAAAAAAATAGTCAGTTTTCTTTATTTCTGTGCCCAAAACTCCGTACCAAAAACTTCTCTCCATACAAGAGTGAGATGACAATAGTATAAACTGATCCAAGTCAGTATCCAACCTCCAACAATAGTTTTCAACTACCAAAATGAGTTGCAAGTGTCATGACACCTTAACAACATTGGATAACTATGGCATTCTTCCATAACACAAGGATGTCGATTGGTTTTGCTAGTCCAATGTAGTCCAAACAACTATCCTTCTCTCCTAAACATGCCAAAACATCAAGACTATCAAAAAGACTCAAGAAAACATCATTAGGCCTACTAGGCCTAAGTATCACAACTAGGGTCCAAATGGACTAAGAAGGATTTGAGGCTTATAAGATTACCCCAAACCTCTTGACCATACAAAGTGGACCTTACAATCATGGCTAAAAGCCTTATTACAAACATACTGAACAAAAAAAACACAATTTAGCAAAATGCTTCAAAATGCACTCTTGGGTGCCCTGCACCATACACCCACTGTCAAACAGAACTCAAGTCTCTTGAGTTTGAAATGTTCTCAAATGTGAATCCTGCCTTCTCAATGGCTGCCCTGCTCATCCAAGTGGCATCCTCCTGAGGCTTATTGAGCCACTTCACCAAATACTCATGATAGGTGTGCCTCCTAGTCTGTTTAGCCACCCTATGATCTAAAATGCATTGAATCTGATCAGGAGATGAAGGAATCAATTCTTGAAGTGTCTGATCAGTTTGGTCTTCTACCATAGTTGTCTGAGGGTCAGATCCCTTATAGACATAAAGGTCTACTACATTGAAGATTGGTGACAAGGCAATGCCATCTAGAAGGCTGATTTTGTAGGCATTTTCTTTACATTTCTTTAGCACTTCACAAGGCCCAATATTCTTCATAAGTAGCTTGGTATATTTACCTACAGGTAGCCTCTCCTTTTTCAGATGCACCATGACCAAATCCCCTTCTTTGAACTACAGATCCCTTCTCTTTCTGTCAGCAAACTGTTTGTATTTTGCAGAGGTAGACTATAATTTCTGTTTTACTTGCTCATGGACATCTTTCATCACTTGGACAAAGTCTTCAGCCAAGGCACTGCTCTTCTCCAGTCCTCCAACCTCTCTAAGTTCCAAAATACCCCTTGGGTGGGTGCCATAAACAATTTGAAAAGGTGACAGGCCGGTGCTTCTATTGATAGTGTCATTGTATGAGAACTCTGCCTGAGCATCAAACATCAAACAAAAGTCACCAATAGTATAGAGCCTAGACCACCAAAATCAAAGTAAAGAGACCTTAAAATTCTCTCATCCTAAGAAACATAATATAACAATTTAGATGGAAGCATTCATGACTTTGATACAATTGACCTTTCTTGATAATCTTCAGAAGGAATTTCGGATGGATACCTAGGTAGACAAGGCATGGAAGTCTAGTCAAGAGCACAAACAAGAAGCACAGTTATCAAAATAGTAGAACTTGGAGACACCAACAATGAAGCTATTCTTCTTGCTCCAATCAAAGGGTGAATACTCTATCTTATAGTAATCTCAAAATAACACATTTTGGTTCAAATCTCTACATCAGACAAAAGAATGAGTCAATAAATATTAACAAAAATCTTATAATAAAAAAAGATATAGCTACTTGTAGCTTAGCTACTCCCAAATTTGAAGAATTACTTTTTCCCAAGATTAGCCCTGCTATTTCAACCTATCAAAAGGTGATCATCATTAAGCCAAAAAGCCAAAGATTAACTCTGTGCTTGTAAGACATAGCGTTAAGGATACAAAATAATGTCACTCTATTATCCTAGAAAAAAATAAACTTCCTAACAAATGTAGTTGGTAGGGAAATCTTTTTTGTGTAAAAATTTTTAGAATAAGTAAGGTTTTACATTTAGTATATAGTTTTAAATAAATAAGTTAACATGCATATGTTAATTGTTGGTATGTAATATTTACAGATTTATAAATCCAATGTACTCAAATGTAAAATCATTCTATGTATATCTTGAAATCATCAATAATATTTTATTTTGTATGGTTTTTTATATTACTATGCAAATGTAAATGCTAGCGATATTTCAATATGGTATCAGAGAAGTTCTATTTTAATTCTGGCAAAGATGGGAAGACATAATGGTTGAAGATTAATTGAAGAGTTCTTGTGCTAGAGAATCCTTTGATTGCTTCAAATTCCTAAGTTGTTTTGATATCTGAAGGCATTGAGAAAGTGTGAGAGGCGCATTGGTTTTAATCTGCCAAACCAGTGATGAGAGGTTTCTTATTTTTTGAAGGGAGGCATTTGAAATTTGAAACTTCAAAACCAACATTGAATCTAAATCTTGATAGAAATAAAGTATTTTAAAAATAGAAAAAACAAAATGTTTAAAATAATTAAAGAAAAAGAAAGTGTCTCAACCTTCATGGAAATAAAAAATAAAGCAAGCTAAGAATAGAAGATTTTGTGATAGGTGAAAACTAGCTATTTTGGAAAGTATCTTTATATGGAGATAGAGTTAAGATGTCTATAAGATTTTATTAGATGTTTCTAAAAAGAAATGATTTATTTCTTGAAGGTTCTCATATGCAATGTAATATATATTGGTTCTTTGAGATAGTCATTTAGAGAGAGGTGAGAGTTAGTTTGCAAGTCTGTATGCTATCGGAATGCTGTTGAAATTCCTCTAGTCTGAGTTGAGGTGAAGACTCCTGTAAGAACTTGCATTGCAAGTGTGTTGTAATCTGTTTTGAGATTTGATAATACATTGTGTAGGTTATGGAGGGTGGGATTTTTCTCCCGAAAGGGTTTTCCCTACGTATATCACTATGTTATGGTCTTATTGTTATTCTATTTATACTATTTCATGTGTTTCTTGAAATCTCTATAATATTTTATTTGAAATTTGCATAACCCTCCTCTCAAAGTTAGCGTAGGAAGCATTTCTACACACCTTTGCTTCCTTGTAAATCAATGTCGTCGCTATTGCTGGGTGAATTCAAAGGTGATAACAATGTTTGAAGGGGTTGAAATATTTGCAACATTAACATTTAATTGCTGCATCTAAATTTATGAAAAGATCCATCTCATTCTTCTGTACAAGACTCCATCAAGGCATTTCCATGAAGGTGTTTGACAGCGAGGTGTTTTCAAATGTTTCTAAAGAAAGTTTGCTATGTGGAAGCATGGTAAAGATCCTGCTATTGAATGGTAAACGAGGCACAGTTTAAGGAAAGTCATACACTATTGCAGCCTACCATTTCAATAATAGCCATGGTAAATTCTACATTGACATGTGAGAAAGTTTTGAAAACATTAGAAATAGCATTTCATTAACTTGGTTGCTGCGTTGAATTTTCTTCTACATCGGTTTGAGTGCAAGTTATTTGAAGTCACAATTTATTAGAGAATTCGACATATATTGTGCAAAGAGAAGTGTTTGAAATCTAATTCACAAGTTGATAAAAGGGTTTAAGAATTGGACATATATTGTGCAAAGAGAAGTGTTTGAAATCTAATTGACAAGTTGATACAAGAGTTTATTATGCCGAGAGACGTTCCTACATTCACAACATGAATGGGAGCTGAAAGATTTTGGAATTTCTATGTAAACTAATAAGATTCCTAGAATCTTTATTAAAATTTGGTTATTATTTTTTATTTTGTCCAAATTTTTATTTTGTTTATTGTTTTTATATTTTATTTTGTCCAATTTTTTTTAAAAAAATTCCAATTTTTTTTAGTTTTTATTTTGTGATTTTCTTATTTTCAAATTATTTTTTAGTTTTTATTTTTTAGCTTTTTCCATTTTTTTTAATTTTAATTTTAATTTTTTCCAATTTCTATTTTTGGTTTTTATTTTTTTTATTTTTTCCAATTTCTTTTTTGGTTCCATAGGTTTAGTGATTTTCTTATTTTCAATTAAAACCTATTCTAAAAAAACATATCAACATCTACCCTAGATAACAACAAGGAGCAAAGCCAACCAACACTTGCAGACCATCCAGCACATACCAAAACTAAAATTCATTGAGCGGTAGTATCACTGACTATAGTTGCCACTTCACCATCCACATCCACATTAGCTGAAACCCTCCTCTATGCAGCCTCAGACCCACGACCTGCTACATGTACTTCTATCCCCAGTACACTATCTCTAGGAAGAACAACTTGTACCAAAGGGATTTCATTATCCCTATCATCATTCATATTCACCTACTCACCATCCTTAGGGTCATCAAAAGCTTCTCTTGGCATATGTGGTGAAAAATTTGGGGCATGCACCCTTAATAATCTTATAGCCTTAAACACCTCCCTAATACGCAAGGCCTTCTTGGTGAAAAAGAAGTTATAAGCATTCAGTTCACTCTCTAGCTCACTATTACACAGAGATTTAATGCTAAGTTCCAAAGCCTTGAAAACTGCTTGATTGGGCGGAGAGGAGTGCAAGTTTTGGATATTAAAAAGGCCTCCAATAAGGGCATCTCCCTAAAGCATATCATACCCCTTCTTTGCTGCTATTCCCCTTTCCACCCTGTAGATGTTGTTATAGGAGAGGCCAGTAGCAAGAACATGAAAAATTTCCTAGTCCTGTACCAGGTCCATAATATTTGACAAGACCTGATAGACAATGTCTCAATAATAAAGGACTTGTCCCTTATAGCCTTAATCCAATTATGCCATGCAATATTCCTCACAGAAAACTATGTCAAGGTGCAGTCATAGTCGATAAGGGTCACCAAGTCTAGAACCTTGACTTTGCCTTTCACCTGTGGCTCCCAATGTAGAGGGGCAAAGAATAGCCTTTGGTTGAGACGTATGTCTGTCATGAATGCCAAGCCTTTAGAAAATAACTAGAATTTCTTCTAAGAATAATGCCAAGAAAAGAAAACCAGTTAGTGAAATAAAGAAAAGTGGGAGCCACCGTAAAGCCAATTGATTTTCCATGTGAGAGGGAGTACATCATTCATCCTTTCCCAATCTCGAGGCAATCCCAGTTAGGCAGTGAAACAATCATCGTACTTGATTTCTTGGTTACTTTGGGAGCCAGTAGGAAAAGCATCATCACACATGCTTTCCTTAAATGATGAATGTACTTCAGAGATGATGTGGAAGGAAAGGCCTCCCAAAAAAGGTTAGGATCTAACCAACTCATCTTCCCCACACACATGAACGGACCTGGAAAATAGTTTAAAAATAAATAGACCTTGTCATGATTATGTATTAATGGGACCTAGATTGATGTTGAATGCCAATCTCATATCGAAAAGACATGAGAACCATTTGAGCTATGCCATCTTTAAACAATAAATGAGAGAAACCTCTCCCATCATGTCAACTTATTGAGGTCATAAACTCATCAACCTAGAACAAGGAACCCATACTAGAGACATTGGAAGAGAAGAAAGGACCCATAAATTGAGCTTGTCATAACATCTGGATTTCCATTTAGTCTTTACTACCTTCCTTATCAATATTTGGCCATGTCATTAGTTGACAATCCATTTAGTCTTTACTGCCATCCATGTCATTATTCAGCCATGTCATCAATTGACAAGGGAAATTTGGCTATCCTTGGATGAAAACTCCACAATCCATATCATGGTCAATCTCCATGTTGGCTAATTCATCTACTACCATATTCCCTTCTTTGTATGTATGAGAAATACATAAATTATTAAAACTATCAAGCAAGGAGACCGCCTGTTGAAGGATGTAGTTGATCTTCCAATTATATGATCCTTTTAAATTTAAAACATTTAGGATTATAAGTGAATCTCCTTCTATCTAAATGTGTTTGATTTCAAAGCTAGTAGCCAATTGGAGGCCATGCAACAAGGCCTAAGCTTCCACTTCGTTGATCATCCCCTTTGGAATCTTAGACACCTTAGCTACTACTAAGGAGCCATCCCCTCTCTTTATGACATAACCAATCCTAAGATGCTTAGGTTCCCTCTACGTGCACTGTCAAAGTTGAGCTTACATAAAGGGCCTGGAGGAGGAGCCCATTTCACTTGGTTTCTAATTGAATCATGTCCGTTTGTTGAGGCATTCCCTCTTAATCCCACTTTGCTAAAAGAACTCCAATTCTTCACCAAGTTGACATCCCATTTAGACCAACTAGGTGTCTTACTCCATGACTTGTTGACATTAGCCACCACCAATTATAAGATAGCCTCTTCCAACTTATTATAGACTTCACTCCATGAGAGAGCTACCTTTCTAAAAAATTTGGAATTCCTCTCCCTCCATAAATGCCAAACTATTATTGAAGGGCCTAAGATCCAAATACAAGCAAAAAATGAATCAGAAAATATTGAAGGCTAGTTCATGAACATAGAGTACAAAGAATTGGATACAGGGGATTTCTAGTTCAATTTTCTCATGAACCAGAGCCAAAATTGTTAGCTGAATGGGAAAAGTAGGAAGATATGATCCATTGATTCTTCATTTGTTCAACAAAAAACACAGGGAAAATTCAGTGCCAGCCCAAGCCTTTTAATCATGTATCCTATTAGAACTTTGTTATGAAGCACCAACTAAGTAAATGCTCCAGCTTTTGGTAGGATAGCATTATTGTAGAAAAGGTTGGCCAGCCAATCAACTTTGACTTTATCCATGGCACTCCTGTAGCCTTCCTTAACTAAATATGAGCCTAACTTAGCCCCAGTCTAGATCAATTCATCTTCTTGATTAGTGAAAATTACCACTCTACTTGCTAGGATCTTCTTCAATAAGAATTTTTGGTCATTGGGAAAGTTGCATGTTCAAGTACTTTTCCATGTTATTGAGAATCCATCAAGATCCCTATTAACACACTAGTAGTCTTTTACTTTGTTTCCCCAGTGTCTTTTCAAAAAGATCATAGCCTCCCTGAGATCTTCCATACATGATAACCTAGCCTCCCCACACAACAAGTGCTCCTAGAAATCTGCCTTCTGCTCATTATGAATTACCCATGATAAATTTGGTAAGATAATATCTTTACTTTTCACAATGAAATTCTAGATTGCTGACCCCTGAGGCAGATTTTTCATCGTAAAAATTCTTTCACGGTCATTGGTGTCCAAGTATTTATGTCTCATTAGCCTGGACCAATTTGTATCTAACCTCTTATATAGTTCCAATGCTAGTTTAGCATCCAACACTTGATTTTGAACACTTAAATCTAAAATACCTGCTCCTCCATGCATTTTTGGCTTACATACCTTGTCCCATGCTATGAGGAGGATTTTCTTCTCCCATGAAGTGCCTTGCCAGAGAAATTGTTTACAAATCTTCTCTATTTTCATAGATTGTTTTTATATCTCTCATTAAAAAGGGGTATACCTAAATATCTCCCATGTTGGGTTTCAATCTTAAAGCCAAATACCTCCCCTATCTATGCTTGGATGACCAGATGGATATTAAACAAATAGATCATAGAGTTACCACTATTTACTAGCTGACTTGAGATATTGTAATAATGCTCCACTGCTCTCTTAATAATTTGAGCCTGAGCCCTTAATGTAGCTTGCCCAAATAGAATTGTGTCATCCCCAAATAGTGCATGTATGTAGGAGTCTTGGATGCCCTTAAAACTAATTCCTTGCCAAGCCAAGCTTCTATTTGCTTCTCTAATAGTCCAAGTGAAAGCTTCAGTCATAAGAATAAATAGATAAGGAGATATAGGATCTCCTTGTTGCAAATCTCTAGAAGGTACAAAGGTTTCTGATTCCCTTCCATTAACCAAAACTACAATTTTAAAGCCTGAGATACAAGAAGAGATCCATTTTAAAGCATCCTTGTTGAAACCCAATATATCCAACATATCCAAGAGGAACTTCAACTCCACCCTATCATAAGATTTTGACATGTCTAATTTGATGATCATAGTTGGATCTCTACCCTTATGGATTGAATGTAAAATTTTATGAGTTAGGATTGCCCCTTCTTGTGTTTCTTTTCCCACAAAAAATCCCCTTTGCTCTTGGGAAATAATGTCTGGTAGAAAAATTACAATTCTCATGGCCATTGCTTTTGAAATTATCTTGTACACAAAGTTACATAAAGAGATGGGTCTGAAATCTTCAAAGCTTTGGGGGTCGTGGATTTTGGGATGAGCATAAGGATCGTAGATTTCATTTCTTTGAGCACATTTTTGAATTTCTTAGACTCCTCAATAGAAAAAAAAATGTCTTTACTTAGTGTCCCAACATTTTTGAAAGAATAGACCTATCCATCCATCTGGGCCTATCTCTTTTTCACTTAGAATTGAGAAAACCATCGTCTTCAATTCCTCCATCATGAATTCTTTCATTAGCTCTCTGTTGTGTCACTCAAAAACCAGCTTTGGAACAAAATTGAGATCTACCCTGTCGATACTTGTTGGGTTCATATTCAAGGTAATAGTCCTTTAAAAAATCTCTTTGCTTTCTTTTGGATCTCCTCTTATTCAGTGATTGCATCCTCGTGAGAAGTGTTAGATTCCCAAAATCATCTACAGGAAAACATCTACAAGAGAGAGTTACAAGAAAATATTGCAAAATCCAAATGCATGAATTAGTGCTCCACATTCCCATTGCATTATTCAGATATAAATACAAAAGATATACACAATCATTGTCCAAGAATAGGCAAAGTGGGGAAAGAAAGCATGTGACACATGTCACAATGCTTTCAAGATAAAAGAAATCCTATGACACATGTCGTAAGGCTCAAAATAGAAAAAGAATCTCCCTGATTAACTTATGTAAAAGTGAAAATATGATTTTTCACCAACACCCCCCCATAAGTGCAACTTAGGGAGATTACACAAGTTAAAAAGAAAGAAAGATGGGTCCTGGCAATAAAGGCCATGTTAGGTACTCATGAACAACAAGGATCTCTCATAAGGTGGAGAAAAGGAGAAAAACCCAGTGGGAGAAAACTCCTCTCCAAAAGAGAGAAAAACAAAAAAGAAAGTACAAGAATATGTGATGGAAGGACTAACACTAAGACCCCCCAAGAACTGAATCTATCACAAAAGTACAATCATGCGTGCCCCCCATAAGAGAGTGAAAAAACAATATGAATCCCCTCCAAGAAGAAGCTCCAAAACCAATGAAGAGATCTTGAAGATAGAATCCAATCCATTGCCTGCAAACAACATTTCTCCCTTTCAGAAGAAACAAATCCACTAGTGAATGTAGAAGCCATTCCCACATCTTAGATGAATAGGGAATCCATATTGAAACATGTGCCTCTAAATGCAACTCAAGTGACCTCATACTAGGAAAATATGTCTTCTCCAAAAAAGAATCTGTCTGCCCAATTAGAGAAGAAGAACTAGGAGAAGATATGATCTGAACTGCATCTGGAAACACAAAAGATGAAGCTGGTGATGCAAAGCCACCTGAGATAGCATCAAACAAGAGAGATAAACTCTCAAATGTGTCCTCCAAATCAGCAATGTGAGACTCCACAAACAAAGATGATATGTCTGCAAGATAAAAGTCCCAATGAGGTGGATATGAAAGACTGATATTGACTTGCTACATAGAATTACTAGTAGCCAATGATGATGCAACATTGAATTCTGAAGTAGCAACAGGTGATGAAGAAGATGTGATCTCAATAGGAGAAGAAGAGGGAGCAAGAGAGGTCTCTATCTTTGAACATTCAAGACATGCCATATACTCAAGCTCCTCTAAAGTATCATCATCATCATAAGGTATATTATCTGCATCATCAAGTGGAATGAGACAATTTGTTGTAGGATCATTTGGAAATGGTGAGACATGAGGGTCTCCATACAACCCCCAAAATTTTGTCCAAAGTGTGTGTGCACTCTCATAGATGGGAAGATCACACGTAATATCATAATCAATAGTGATACTACTACATCCCCTTTTTGGATTCAATATTACTATTTACTTTTTCTTAAATAGTATAGTTATGTGGATATGTTTTAACATCATAGAAAATGATGATATGAATAAAAAGGTTAATTTTATGAAATTATGGATTTTTACTTGATTATGATCAATTTGATGTTATGAATTAAAATGTCTTTTGATATGAAAATGAAATGATTTGATATAAATGTGTTTTGATCAGAACATTGGTACTCTAACCACAATTTGTATGTAAGATTTTCAATGATAGGAATAGATGGAATGGGTTCGCCAGGAAGAAAGAAGAAGAGAAAGTATCTTTGAGAAAGAGAGAATAGACTCTGGAATAACCCATGGGTGATTGAGATTATGAAGGCAATATAGGGAGCATATCAACTATCTGGAGAAGCATCCACTTGGTGGATGAACAAGAAAATGGAACTAGATTTAAGCCCCTTGAAGGTAACATGGAATGAATTTGTGGAACTTTTTCAAAAAAGGTGGTTACCACAGCTCTATTTTGATCAAAAGCTAATAGATTTCCAAAATCTCATGCAAGGTGATTTGTCTGTGGTTGATTATGCAGAAAAATTTACTAGATTGTTGAAGTATGTTCCTCAGTATCAAAAGGATGAAAGATTTTGGATAAGAAAATTCATTATGTGACTCAATCCTCAGATTGGCGGTGAGGTGGAGGTGCATGGTCTGAATACAATGGACTAGGTGTATGAGAAAGCAATTAAGCAGGAACAGAAGATCAAATCCATTTCTTCTTATCGTGAAAAGAAGCGTAAGAGATTTGATAAGAACTTCAATGATCAGATGTATAAAAGGAAGAATGATAAAGGATATGGAAACATGAGGTATGATAAAGGAAATCAGAAAATCAAAGGGAGATTTGGTAATGAGCGAAGAAATGAAGATTTTAAGAAGAATGACAATTATAAGAGGAACAATGATACTATGAGTAGACCATCTAAGAGGAGAGGACCAATTGGAGATTGATTTTCATGTGGTGGAGATCATTATGCTAATAGTTGTCCTAATAAAAAGTAGAATGGGCAGCTTAGGAACTCGGTCTTCCTTTGCAGCAGGAAGCATTTCAACAAAGGATTCATGCTGCCCTTGACAATCGACAAGCTGAGTATCAGATTACTCCCATTGAGATGACAGGAAGATTATTTGGAGTTCCTGTTTCTATTTTGTTTGATACTGGTGCAACAGAAAATTTTGTGTCATCTAGAGTCTTAAATAAATTTCTTAGAAGAGCTGGTTTTATGTCAAAACTATGCACAGTTGAATATGCAAATCACTCAAAGGCTCAGTTAGAGCAATGTTTGTTTGAATCTAAGGTTGATATTTTGAACTTCTCTATTGAAGTAAATTTATATGTAGCACCTTTAGGGTCCTACGATGTCATTTTAGGAATGAATTGGTTGTGGAGACATAGGGCCAAGGTGGATTGTTTTCATAAAACAATTGAGTGTTTAGATGATAAAGGAAACAAAGTTAATTTTCAGGGTATTCAAAGGGAAATAAGGATTAGATCTATTTCTTCAAAACAATTAAAGCTGGCTAGGCGTAAGGGATGTCAACTTTTTGCAGTCCAAATGGACCTAGTAGAGGAAGCCTTAGAGAAGCAAACATTTGAGGAAAAATACCCATATCTTTGCAATTTCAATGATGTATTTCCTAAGGAACTGCCAGCATTGCCTCCAAAAAGAAACTTTGATTTTGCCATAGATATTAAACTAGGATCTGAGCTAGTATCTAAAGCTCCATACCGAATCACCACTACTAAACTTATGGAATTGAAGGCTCAATTGTAGCATCTTTTAACTAAAGGTCTAATTAGGCCAAGTGTATCACCATGGGGAGCTCTAGTTATTTTTGTCAAGAAGAAGGACGGAACCCTTAGACTATGTATAGATTATCAGATGATAAATAAGGCAACGATAAAGAATAAGTATCCACTGCCACGTATTGATGATTTATTTGACCAAATGCGTGGTGCAGTAGTATTCTCTAAGATAGATTTGAGATCTGGATACCATCAGTTGAGGTTGAAAGATGAAGACATTCACAAGACTACATTTAGAACAAGATATGGTCACTATGAGTTTACTGTGTTGCCATTTGAATTTACTAATGCTCCAGTCGCATTCATGAATCTCACGAATAGCATTTTCAGAGATTGCCTTTATAAATTTGTCCTAGTTTTCATAGATGATATTCTGATATATTCCAAAAATGAGGAGGAGCATAGACAACACCTTCAAATTATTTTGCAACGATTAAGAGAACACAAATTGTATGCAAAACTCTTTAAATGCACTTTCTTTTAGAAAGAAGTGCAGTATTTGGGACATACAATATCAGCAGAAGGGATATCAGTTGACCCAACTAAAATAAAGGCTATTATGGAATGGCCTGTACCTTACAATGTTTTAGAAGTACGAAGTTTTATGGGATTGGCTGGATATTACAGAAAATTTGTTTTGAATTTCTCAAGTATTGCTAGTCCAATTACTTCTTTGTAGGGAAAAGGGAAATGGTTTGTTTGGACAGAAGAATGTCAAAAGGCATTCGATTTATTAAAAGTAAAGTTAGCAAAAGCACCAATCTTGAAAGTCCCTAACCCTAAAGGGCAATTTGAGGTTATTACTGATGCCTCGGGAGAAGGGTTAGGAGGTGTGCTTATGCAAAATGGGCGTGTAATAGCCTATGAATCAAGAAAGTTGAAAAACTATGAGCAAAATTACACTCCTCATGATTTAGAACTAGTAGCAGTGATACATGCCCTTCAGATGTGGCGACATTATTTGTTGGGAAAGACTTTTATACTAAAAATAGATCATCAAAGTCTTCATTGCATATTTACAAAACCTCATCTCAGTGCAAGACAAAGCAGATGGTTAGAATTAATATCAAATTATGACTTTGAGATTGCTTACATCAAAGGTAAAGAAAACTCAGTAGCTGATGCTTTAAGCAGAACAAGACACATAGCTTCTATAATCTCTATTCATGCTAATTTTAAAGATTTAGTATTGCAAAATGTATCTGGAGATGAATATTATGAGCACGTGAAGCAAGCTCTACAATTAAACCCCAAGGATCCAAGATATGATGGATTCTGTTTTGAGTCAAAGGGATTAATGAGATTTAAGGGAAGAATCTATGTTCCTAATTCGGTTGAACTAAGAAACCTTGTTTGGAAGGAATTTCATTGTGCACCTTATTCCAGACACCCAGGAGGAACAAAACTTTTAGCTAATGTCAAACCGCTATATGTCTAGAAAGGAATGAAAAACAACACTGCAAGGTTTGTGGCAAGTTGCTTGGAGTGTCAGAGAGTGAAGATAGAACACCAACATCTTGCTCGATTGTTATACCCACATGATATTCTAGAATGGAAGTGGCAGGTTGTTAGTATGGATTATTTTCAAGGGTTACCAATGTCTAAGAATAGACATGATGCAATTTTGGTTGTTGTGGATAAACTAAGGTAGCACATTTTATACCGGAAAATTTGATAGATGGAACTCATATTTTGGCTCGAAAGTTTGTGCAAGAGATATCTAGATTGCATGGGGTACCTGAAAAGATTATATCTGATAGAGATGCTTGAATAACCTCCCAGTTTTGGAAAACTTTATTTTTAGCACTAGGGACTAAACTCAATGTGAGCACCGCTTACCATCCTAAAACTGATGGACAAATAGAAAGGGTTAATCAGGTTTTAGAGGATCTTTTAAGAATGTATTGCATGGACCAGCAATACAGATGGGAGGAATACTTACCTCTTGTTGAATTTTCCTACAACAATTCCTACCATTCTGCCATTAAGTTGGCACCGTTTGAAGCATTATATGGAAGGAAATGTAGAACTCCTATAAGTTGGGACAAGCTAGAAGATAGGATAAGCATTGGACCAGAAATGCTAGCTGATATGGAAGAAAAAGTGAAAATGATTAGGAAGAGGTTGGCGGAAACCAATGATAGGCAAAAAAGTTATGCAGATCGTAAACAGGTGCCTAGACATTTCTTGGTTGGTGGGAAATTTCTTTTGCAAGTGAAACCCCATAAAAGCTCAATCAAATTTGGTAAATCATCAAAGTTGGCTCCTCGATATGTCGGACCTTTTGAAGTCCTTGAGATTATCAATCTAGTGGACTACAAAATTGTTCTACCGCCAGTCTTGTCCAAAATGCATAATATTTTTCATGTTTCATACCTAAAGAAATATTTTGTAGGTAATGACCACATTCTTAAATGGAATTCTTTAAAGATACAAGAGCCAAGAGTGGTTGTGATCGAGCCACTCAAGGTACTCAAAATGTGTAAACTTTGTTTGCGTAATCGAGAGGTTTTGCAATGCAAAATTCAATGGGACCAATATGGCCAGGATAGCGCTACTTGGGAAGACTATAATGACATCCACCAAAGTTTTCCTTATCTTTTCAAAAACATTAATGTTAAACTATAAAAGTTTGTTTTATGTTAAGATTTTCCTTGGTAAACTCAATCATCAGGGACAATGATTCTATAGGGGAAAGATATGTTACATTCCTTTTTTGGATTCAATATTACGATTTACTTTTTCTTAAATAGTATAGTTATGTGGATATGTTTTAACATCATAGAAAATGATGATATGAATAAAAAGGTAATTTTATGAAATTATGGATTTTTACTTGATTATGATCAATTTGATGTTATGAATTAAAATGTCTTTCGATATGAAAATGAAATGATTTGATATAAATATATTTGATCAGAACATTGGTACTCTGACCATAATTTGTATGTGAGATTCTCAATGATAGGAATAGATGGAACGGGTTCACTAGGAAGATAGAAGAAGAGAAAGTATCTTTGAGAAAGAGAGAATAGACTTTGGAATAACCCATGGGTGCTTGCCACTGAAAATGAATATCAGGTAGATAAACCTAGATGCCTTGAGTTAAGCTTTGATTACGGGCTAAGTCAATTTTAGACGAGATGTCAAGGTTTGCAAGAATAGGTCTTTCTTCTTTCTGTAAGTTGTCATATTGAGTTTGGGAAATCAACATCAGTGTCGTAATATTCTGATTCATGTTGTGAAATATGGACGACCGATAAATTGTTAATATGTATATAAATGTATATACTTGAGATCAAGTTGTAAGTCGTGTCTTGTTAGTGGTTCAGTGCAAAAGTTGAAGGTTGTGCGTAAGTTGACCCCACACCTTGTTCTGCGTTTATGCTCAATTCATCGTTCATGTCATAAAGCTCTACGAGCATATGATGTAAATGTCTGCTTGCTAAATTCAACGGATGTTGAATTGTTTCTATTACGAGCTATTATCGTATAATAAAAGGTTTAAATAATGATTTAAAACCTTGAGACAGTTGGGTGTAAAACATTTGGTCATATTGTATTGGATTATACAATATTATATTAGTTATATTTAAATTGTCATTTTGAGGTAATTCCTTTATTCTTTTGTGATGTCGGTAATCGGACAGTAGCTCAAAAGAGACTCACTCAAGTCTTTTTTATGATGTCTTTTATTTTGAAATAATCTATTTCACCTTTGAGCTTTAAACCTTATGATGGGTGTTGGCCTAGCCATTAATCATAGTTTTTGCATTTGATTTATACTCATAAATGGATATGAGTAGTGTGGCAGTTTGTTAAAATTGTCAACTGCCACCTCACAAAGTATGGAGCTCCACTTTGGAGAGTAATCATGGATTGAGTGGCTAAAAGCCAAACCATTTCTAGTAGTGGTCATGAAAGGAGGAAAATGTTAAGCATGCAGGGTAGTTACCCATATTGTTAGGCATGGTCTTGTGAGTGGAAAGATAATTTTTCCTTTAGAGTTAGATAGGATTTAGAAGGGTAGGGAGTCAGTTAGAGGGAGAGAATGCAGAGAGGAAGTAGAGAGGAGATTGAGCATGAAGCAAAGGTCAACGGCTAAG
Source organism: Cunninghamia lanceolata (assembly GCA_027924645.1). Lineage (NCBI taxonomy): Eukaryota > Viridiplantae > Streptophyta > Pinopsida > Cupressales > Cupressaceae > Cunninghamia > Cunninghamia lanceolata. Next base: position 16,215,665 of record BSBN01001048.1, read on the forward strand.
AGAAGAACGAGTTCCTTGGACTAGTCTGCAAGCAGGCACTGGAGATTATCTTTAGGTTCTTTTCATCTCATCACTATGCAGTCATAGTTATCAAATATGTTTTCAATAAGTATTGACTCTACTTACATTAGAATGGAACTTAGTATTTGTTTGAGGATGCAAACTATGAAATATTTACCAACTGTAGCCATGTGTGTTTTCATCACCTTCAAAATGGAAACAATATTTTTGTCCCCTGCACCGCACCATAGCAAAAAAACTCATAGTATATTTCATTGTTCTTCAAAGCATCTTTGATGGTCAAGTTCATTGCGTAGTCATTGGTTTAAATTTAGGAGGTTTTTGGATATGTGAAGAGTGCAATTTAGACTAAGTGTTTGGTCAAAAACTAGTTCACAGCTATCACAAGCCGCAGTGGCAAAACCTAGGTCGATGTGGAATGAGTTCTCAGTTGGCCAGCCGAATACAATTGCTTGGTCCTGTCATAATTAAAAGACAACTAGTTTTAAAAGAAAAGACTTGTAATGTGATATCCATCGGCAGAGGAGTATCAATGGTGCGAAATGTATGCCGAAACATGCAAGACTTCATAGTCCTCTGCAATTTCTGAGTTTAAAATGGTTGGTTGACCTTAGAGAATTTACTGACCTTGCTGCAAATGGTAACTAGTTTTAGTCTATTTGACTTTGTAAACAACTCCTTTTGCTATAAAAATATTCAAACTATTATGTCCTCGAGTGAAGGTATAGAGTTACTTTTGGATCTTACAATCAAACAAGTTAAAGAATGAAGTTCTAGAGCAAACCTAATGAGTTTTTAGTCAAGTGTTTAGTCTAGACTTGCATGCATCTTTTTTTTGCAAATAGAAACAAGAAGATAGGATTTCTAAATGCTTCGTTTGACAAAAGATTAAGCTATGTCGAAGACTCGATAGATCGAAGAAGATTTTTAAGAGTGTTTAATTTTTAACTTAGGGTCTTCGAATATTTGTATTCTATAAATTGATTTATAGTAAAACCCTTCTGAAACAACAAAGATAAGTTTAGTGTTCACTCTTGAATGGATAGTTTAAGTAGTGGGCTAACTTGAGATCAATGTATTAACTTATAGTATTATCCGATTAATCGGTAAGCTAGGAGTTCCATTCTTTTATCATGTGGATGGAAATGTCTCCATGAGCTAAGAAGAGAGAGTAAACCTTATTGCCATGCATTAATGCATGATGAGTTTCAAACACCTAGAGGTTATCAAGGTTGTTATATTGAACTTATTCATAGGTAACTGTAGGATTGCGATTAATTCGAGTTGAGTTGGGGTGGGTGAACTTATTACTTGCGTTGATACAACACTAATTATATTCAAATCCTTTGGCCAAGGTAATGCATGTGCCTCAAGTGCATTGTTAGTTCGCTGTGACTAGATGGTGTAGCTTGTGGAGTGGTCATGCTTGACTAGAGGGTATCTAGGGCATTGCATGATAACAAGTTACGTAGGTCACAACACCAATACTTAGATGGCAAACACCATTGGTTATCCTAAGTCTATCCTTTTGAGTAGGGTAGGGCCACTTTCGGGTAGGAAGGAGTGCGGGAGACTGACGATCTATGGTTGGAGGTTAAGCTCCTTGAAGATACTTTCTCTTCTAAATTCCTGAGGCTTGCTAAGACTTGAATTTGGATGGTCGACAATCGAGATGCAGTGACTTTGGTAAGTTTCTATTTTGAAAATGTTCTAAGTAACTTTAATAAATTTATTGTTTAATGTTGTAGATGGATATATCCCTTGTATAATTTATAATTTCATGATTATTGTTAGTCGATGGATGAATTACTTGATTTTAAATTGGGAAACAATTTTTTTTCTATTTTAAACTTAAAAAAAAAATTATTGCCTTTGGTTAAACTTAGTTTTTAGGGTGAAACTAAATTAGGGTGTTACAGATACAAATTAAACCTACAACGTGATATTGATTGTTACCCCAAACACATTTCTTCATAGGTGTCTCTGGTTCAGATATGAGCCCATAAAGATGAGGCAAAAGATGCAGCCACCTGAAATGTGTCAAGATGCCTCTTTGCCATGACTCATAATTGTCCTTAGTCAGATTGACCATAGAAGGATGAATGGCAAAACCCATGATACCTCCTCAAAATGATAGAGATCAAAACATGCAAATAGATTTATGCTGATAATAGAAGTCTATCAAAGAAAACAGAACCTTTCCAAGAGGTAGCATGTCCAGGATATCTAACAGAAGCCATAAAAATGACAAACTAAATCAAAGGTACTTGGGGATGAATCTGAAAAAATTACATAGATGGCTGTGTAGAGCTTGCTGATACCTTTCCAACGCCTAGTTGTTTTTGTAAAACAAAGATTCTGGGTGCAAGAATGGAGCTCAGAAGCCAAAAAATGATTCTTTGACTTCAAACAGAAAAAATAGGTTTCAAATAGAAAAATCTAGAAAAAAGACTAGCATTATTGGATATTGCTCAGAACAAGCTTTCCAATACTTTTTCGTTTGCCAATTTTCGAGTCCATATGCTCAAGTTATGGCCTTTGGAATAAAACTACCTTTTTAGGCCTGCACATGAATGCGGCATGAAAATCGAGGTAGATTCAGAGATTGAGCAGCATGGAAATTGCGGCAGACATAAATCAAGCGGTACGGAAATCCAGGCAAATTCAAAAAAATTGGCATGCAAATTGAGGCAACTCTAAAATCAAAACACAAAATTTTGACACGGACATCAGGGTGGCTATATAAGAAATTTGGCATAGAAATCGAGGCGGCCGTACAGATTTTCCCTGGACATAAAAAACCAAAACCCCAAAAATGCCCAAAACTTTTTCAGAAAAATATAGAGTGCCTTATATGAAAATAGGGGTTTTGACACCTTTTGAGTGCAACCGTGAGGTGTGTTTTACTCTGGGATGCACAAATTATCTACTCATGGCTAAAACCCTCTCTGATTTGAGAAGAAACTGACAGATCTGGAGCTCTGATACTATGTTAGATTCCCAAAATCATCTATAGGAAAACTTCTACAAGAGAGAGTTGCAAGAAAATATTGCAAAAGTCAAATGAATGAATTAGTGCTCCACATTCCCATTGCATTATTCAGATATAAATACAAAGGATATACACAACCACTATCCAAGAATAGAGAAAGTGGGGAAAAAAAGAATAAAGAAAGCATGTGACACATGTCACAATGCTTTCAAGATAAAATAAAGCCTATGACACAGGTCATAAGACTCAAAATAGAAAAAGAATCTCTCTAATTAACTTATGTAAAAGTGAAAATATGATTTTTCACCAATGAATAGATCTTATAGAATTTGTAGATTTCTTAAGCTTAGCTGTTAAATAGAAAAAGACATGTTCTTGTCACCATATTTTAGCCAAATTTCTCTCAATCATTGTTTCCAAAAAGATTCCTCTCTTTTTAGAACTTCCTCTAGATCAAATTTGAGGCTTTTCTCTAGTTGGAATGTGGCTACATCCATACCCTCTCTTATTACCTTCTCTTCGAGCATTTGTCATTCTTGTTTAAGCCTAATTTTCTCTACAAATATATTTTTGAAATGGGATACATTCCAAGAGATAAGTTTCCCCCTTAGAAATTTAAGCTTGGATATAAGTTGGAACATATGAGACCCCTTTACAAAGGAAGCTTGTTTCCACCATTTGTCAATTTTCTGGATGACGATAGGGTCCTTGAACCACATTGACTGAAACCTAAACTTTTTCCTGCCTAGGATTTCATCCACTCCTAGCCTCAGCCTAATAGGAAAATGATCTAACCCAGCAAGTGGTAAAATATCTGATTCATATTCCAAGTCATCATTCAAGCATACCAAGGAGAGGAAGAATCTATCCAATCTTTCCGCAATCTTGCAAAAATCCTTTATTCTATTTGTCCATGTGTATTTTCCATTTCTTCATAAGCAATCTATCAAATTGTTTTGAGCTACGAAGTATATGAATTCCTCTAAAGACCTAGATGGATGTTCAATCTCTCTCATTTTTTCTGATACATCCAGAATTGCATTAAAATCTCCTCCTAGAAGAATTCCCTCCCTATTGAGCCAACTTAGCCATGAAGAAAGATGAAGTCATAGTTGTTGTTTTTGCACTAAATCTATGGGGCCATAAACACATACAACCTAGTAATCCAAGGCTGCTAGCAGTTTTGGGAGTTTGCTAATTAAATAGTGTTCACTTTTCTCAAACACTTGCAAACTTGGGACATAATGTCTCCATAAAATTGCTAGCACCTTGAAGCTCCTCTAGCCACAACTAAAAGAAAATCCCATTCTGACCATTGTTTGAAAACTAAATCACTTAACTATTGAGAAACTGTGATTTCTTCTTTGATTGATGAAGAAAGTAGAGTTAGTAAAGATCATTGAATTATGTCATTAAGGGAATGGTTCGGTAGTCAAGTTGCTTCATTGTAATGGTGGTCACCAAGGTTCAAACCCCCATTGGGCCAAAGAGCTTGCAAGCTTATGCCTTCGCTGGGCTAACGTGCTTGCTCGTCTTGCACCTTCAGTTGCCTATTATGCTTGCAGACTTTGGGCCTTTGTTGGGCCAATGAGCTCGTGAATTTGAACCTTCAACATTGTTGCAGGCATTCATGCCATGTTTTAATGTCAGAAAAGTGGACATAGCTCTTGTCAAAAGCCTTTACTGATAAAAGAAAAGATAGTTCAATTATTGAGAAAACTACTTTGCTTCTTAAGAACAATTCTAACATTTCAAAAGGGAAAGAATTCAAATGTTGTTATTGTCAGAAATTGGACATGTCCAAATAAATTATATTCAATGAGCGAAAGATCTCATTGATGGGAAACTGAAGAGAAAAAAGCTCTTGTTGTAACTAAAAGTGAAGATTGTGTTTTGCAATACATCAAGTAAACTTTCGCTGCCATGATAGTGAGGAGGAATATCATTTTTAGAAAATGAAATAGGGTCATATTGGAGGTTGGAGGCAATGGAGGCAGGAGTTCTTTTTCTTAGGGTTAGCCGACATAAGATATCAATTAAATGCAAATAAAGATTAAACAGATGAATGGAAATACACAGAAATAATAACAGCGAGAGACAAGTTTTAATGTGGTTCACCCAAACTCAGGCTACATCCACCAAATAGAGAGTCCAATATTATTATCTAGTAAATCAAACTGATTACAACCAGCAATCCCTACAACTCAATACCACTGCAAAATGCTACAATACAATATCAACTGAAACCCTAACGCTTAGCCGCTTTTATCAAGGTTTTTTTCAGTTACAAAAATAGGGTTTTCTTATGTCGGTCAATAAATTGGGGGGAAATTGTGCCAATAAAAGTGGAGAAAATTTAACCTCTGAGTCTGATTAGGCTCCATATAACAACACTTTTGTCATCTCGAGCTAGCTTCTTGCTCATGAGTGATTCATGGGGTGATTGTAGAGAGAAGAATAGTCACGTTGCATGTTCCCATGCTTGATTTAGTCATCACCACCAAAAACCTATCATGAATCTCACCATAATAATGTATTTCAAACTGAAATAGTTTTATTGTTAATTATGCCCATTGGAACAATAGCATGCTATCAAAATGATATTTTAATAGAGAATCCAAATAAACAACATCTATAATACACAAAATCCAAAAATCTCCATTCTAAAATGCATTCATTATGAAAAACACCCCATTTCATTACACACCTTTTTAGATAGTGATCTCTTGAATTTTTGGGTATTCCTATTTGTGGGGAAAGAATTTTTAGGGCTGGAAAAAAAAGAATTGTTCCTCAAATGACATGCGTCAAATTATTGAGATTCAGAATAAAGAGTGCTTCCATGTGATGTTTTCAAAATCTATAGACACATCTTCCTTGCTCCCACAAATCAAATAAGATGTTGATTAGGTGGTAGATTACATTGTGCCATAGACCTCAATAAAGGAGGTTCATAGGAGTTGAAGTCACACTACCCCGGATCTTAGCCATGGTATAAAATGAGAAGTCATCACCTTGTGTTTGGATCATATTCAAATTTAGTTATTTCACCCTCCTCTCTACTAGGGGAGTGATTATCACTTGGTTCAAAAATTGAATCATTTGGTAAAGAATTAGAAGACCCTACAAGTGAAGCTCCATGAGAATATTCAGGAACCTTCACACATGCTTGAGTATGAGCATTTTAAGGAGGGAGGAAATCAGTTTTTCTTGCTGCAAAAGTTGCATAAATGACTTTGGGTCTTGATTGTCCACAAGAATATGGGTGGGACATGTGTTTAGAAGTAAATTCCAATCCTGAAAAACAATCAAAATTATGGATATTGATATAAGTATTAAAAAATTTGATTTCATTCTATGAATTAAGATAGTATAATTAAAAATTTTAACCAAGACAATAGAGGACAATCTTAAGAGATGGGTTTGAAATCTTCAAAGCTTTGGGGGTCTTGGATTTTGGGATGAGCATAAAGCTCGTAGATTTCATTTCTTTGATCACATTTTTGAATTTCCTAGACTCCTCAATAGCCAAAAAAGGTCTTTACTTACACTGTCCCAACATTTTTGAAAGAATAGACCTATCCATCCATCTGGGCCTGTCACTTTTTCACCGGGAATTGAGAAAACCACTTTCTTCACTTCCTCCATCATGAATTCTTTCATCAGCTCTCTGTTGTGTCACTCAGAAACCAGCTTTGGAACAAAATTGAGATCTACCCTGTTGAAACCTATCCAATTCATATTTATTAATAGTCCTTTAAAAAATCTCTTTGCTTCCTTATGGATTTCCTCCTATTCAGTGATCACATCCCCATGAGAAGTTTGAATAGATCTTATAGAATTTGTAGATTTCTTAAGCTTAGTTGCTAAATAGAAAAAGACATGTTCTTTTCACCATCTATTAGCCAAATTTCTCTCTGTCATTGTTTCTAGAAGGATTCCTCTCTTTTTAGAATTTCCTCTAGATCAAATTTGAGGCTTTTCTTCAACTAGAATGTGGCTGCATCCATACCCTCTCTTATTACCTTCTCTTCGAGCATTTGTAATTCTTGTTTAAGCCTAATTTTATTTGCAAATATATTTTTGAAATGTGATACATTCCAAGAGATAAGTTTCCCTCTTAGAAATTTATGTTTGGATATAAGTTCGAACATATGAGACCCCTTTACAAAGGGAGCTTGTTGTTGGAAATGAAGCTGAACCGTCATTGCCCTTTCATCTTCCTCTTCCCATGTCTCTTCAGTTGCCTGAAGAGTTTATATATTTCACTTCTTATTCTCATTTTGGTAGAGAAGAAGACTGATGTATTTTGGATTGATTAATGAAATAGTATCCTACTTTCCTTGGTGGATGTAGCCATCTTGATGGCGAACCACGTTAAATTTGTGTCTCTATTTTTATTGCTGTGCATTTGACTCTTTATCTATTTTAGTTTGCATTCAGCTGCAATTTATCTTCAACAATTGGTATCAGAGCCTTGGTGCTCGATTATTTGGCATGAGAGGTTTGAGCTTGAGTGGGAGCAATGCCGCTTGATGAAGGAAGTCATAGGAAATCACAAGGGAGGCGAATATCCAGCAAGAGAGATGCTGGTTGCTGGTATTGTGGCAAGCAAGGCCACATCAAGAAGAATTGTTGGTTTTTGAAGAAGGCTAAAAATCAGCCCAAAAAAGATGAAGCGAATCTGGTACGTGAAGAGGATACCGGTGCAACAATTGGTGTTCTTATTTCAGCTTTAAAAGAAATACCACCAAATGTTTGGGTGCTCGGTTCAGGAGCATCGTTTCATGCCACTCTGTGCAAGGAGTACTTCAAAAATCTACAAAGTGATGACTTTGGTAAGGTCCTTCTTGGCAATAACAAATCTTGTGATGTTATTAGCAAAGGGGATGTTTTGTTAAAATTAAAAAATAGAAATAGTTGGCTGTTACAAAATGTCAGATATGTCCCTCGGCTCAAACAAAATTTTATTTCAGCTAGACAGTTGTCCTCACAAGGATGTAGAGTCAATTTTGAATTGAATAGATGGAAAGTCACAAAAGGGGCCTTGGTAATTGCTCAAGGTAGCAAAGTAGGCACCCTGTATGGTGTAGAAACTCTTGCTTCATCTGAAATGGATAGGTTAGATGATGTAGTCGATTCCGTCATTGATGAATTTCTTAACCTATTGGAATTTGATCAAATGTTTGTGAAAGAAAGTGTAAGTGCAGAAAGGGCCAAGCGCTCTTATGAGGGTAGAGACAGTGGAGAAAGACAATGTGATAGTCACCCCCACAAATGGCAGAAAAGAGATGAAGATGATGAGGCCCACCAACCTGATCCAATGGATGTGGATGATAGCACAGAAATTTTTGCCCCATTTGATCCTATGGCAAATATAAATCCATTTGATCTCCCATCAGTGTTTGGTCATATGCCTTTTGGGAATTCTGAACCATTTGTGTCTCATCCAAGAAATGTGAGAAACATTCCAATTGGGTCGAGTCATGAGCAAGACCAAATAGTAGACCGTAATTCTATGCCTTTCATTGAGGAGGTACCTGCTAGTGCCAATACGCAAGGTGCAGAAATTAGAGGGACAGTGATATTGGATGATGACCTTCCAAGTACTGCATCATCCATCTTTAGATAAATCCCAAATGCACAGGTACCAAATTACCAATCTAGTAGATATCCTTATGGGAGAGACTTTAGGCCAAGTGCCCCACAGGTTACAGAAGAACCAATGGTATCTAATGATAAAGCTGTTATGCTTGAGGCTGCACTCTTTGGTGGGATTCCACATGAATCTGCCTATCAATTTTCATATCCTAATATTGGAGTGGCGGTGTCTTACAGGAGGCCAATTCCTCGGCCATCTTCTCTGACCTTGGAAGCACATAGATATCATGTAGAGAACTTGTATGAAAGACCTCTGGATGATATGCATGCAACTGCAATTAGAAATTGTGACCTTGAAGAACCATTGATGTTGTATGTTTCAAAGATGATTCCTGCCATTGACAAAGGGCCATTCTTTGCCTCTGGGTGTGTTTTCATAGAGAAGAGAGATGGGTCTCAGTTGGATTTTCTATCTATAAATGAAACCTCCCAGGAGCCTTTGCCAGAAGCAAAGGATGACATAAATTCTACTCATTCCCTTAGTGTTGAGGTAGCATATATCAACCAGAACTTTTCACAGCAATTTCTGGTTAGAGATGGCAATAACGTGGAGTTTGAAGAACCCAATCCATTTGCCTCAGAGGCGGAGGAGGTTGCATCTGTTTGTTATCATTATAGGCATTGGAAATTGGATGAAGATGGACTTAGGACTGGGCAAGCAATTCCTGTGCTCAAAGGATTAGATGAAATTTCTAATAATCGACCTACACGCTTAGGAAATGGAAATGCTGGTCAAGGATACACAACAGAGGAGGTAAAGGTTCTTTTTCTTATAGCAGTGGACCTCTGTAAGAGAACATCACAGTCACCACACCCTTTACCGAAATCACAAGTTGGCGCTGCCAATGTAAATATTCACTTGCATTACATAGATGGTCAGTACACAGTTGCACTAGAAGTGGTAGAGGCATCCCTTGAACCCCATATGCAGAATTTACCTCGACCTCGAGGTGCAGACACTGCTGGATTGTTGCTTCGTCAGTTTGAACTTCTTCCTCCAGCAGAAGATTGGCATAAATGTAGTATGTTTGGTGGGCCTTGGTCTGATCATGGAGACCTCCAAGTCTCCTTAGATGCACACAATATAAGTGTAACTGTAGAATCTTCATCTGGCTCTTCTGACTTGTCAACAGGTATATTTTCAGATGATTATCAGGGTGTGAATGGACTATGGCCAAGGAAACAAAGATTTTCTAAGAGGGATGCAGCGTTTGGTCTGAAGAGTACCTCAGCAGCCTGGGAGCATGCAATAGCAGATAGGTTCTGGTGGAGCCTCTCGGTTGGAGTTGATTGGTGGGATGTTGTTGGATGTACACAAAGTGCAGCTGAAGATGACCTAGTGACAATAAACAGGGTAATTGCAATTCTGGAAACTTTAATTGACATCACACCAGGGACGCCTATTCCTAACACTACAGCAGGCCCTCTTGTTCCTGATTGCAGCAAAGAAGGATTAACTGTTAGTGATAGATAGAGGATTAAAAGTGAACAGGATGTCAATTTGGTTGAGATGGTTGGACTTCTCACCGGGATTGGTCAACCAATGGACTGGTTACTTGGTACAGTAGTTAAGTAACATTGAGTTTCAAGGAAAGTGGGGACAGCAGTGCGGTTTGGACTTCAGTGGGAGATTGTTGGAAATGAAGCCCAACCGTCACTGCCCTTTCATCTTCCTCTTCCCATGTCTCTTCAGTTGCCTGAAGAGTTTATATATTTCACTTCTTATTCTCTTTTTGGTAGAGAAGATGACTGATGTATTCTGGATTGATTAATGAAATAGTATCCTGCTTTCCTTGGTGGATGTAGCCATCTTGATGGTGAACCACATTAAATTTGTGTCTCTATTTTTATTGCTGTGCATTTGACTCTTTATCTGTTTTAGTTTTGTGTTTAGCTGCAATTTATCTTGAACATTTGTTTCAACCATTCGTCAGTTTTTTGGATGAAGGTAGGGTCCCTAAACCACGGACTGAAACCTAGACTCTTTCCTGCCTAGGATTTCATCCACTCCTAGCCTCAGCCTAATAGGAAAATGACCTAACCCTGCAAGTGGTGCAGGTAATATATCTGATTCATATTCCAAGTCATCATTCAAGCATACCAGAGAGAGGAAGAATCTATCCGATCCTTTTGCAATCTTGTAAAACTCCTTTCTTCTATTTGTCCATGTGTATTTTCCATTTCTTGGTAAGCAACCTATCAAATTATTTTGAGCTATGAAGTCTATGAATTCCTGTTGAGACTTGGACGTATGTTCAATCCCTCTCATTTTATCCGATACATCCAGAATTCCATTAAAATATCCTCCTAGAAGAATTCTCTCCCAATTGAGCTGACTTTGCCATGAAGAAAGATGAAGTCATAGTTGTTGTTTTTGCACCAAATCTGTGGGGCCATAAACACCTATGACCCAGCAATCCAAGGCTGCTAGCAGTTTTGGGAGTTTACCAATTAAACAATGTTCACTTTTCTCAAACACTTCCAACTTTGGGATATAATGTCTCCATAAAATTTCTAGCTCCCTAAAGCTCCTCTAGCCGCAACTAAAACAAAATCTCATTCCGACCATTGTTTGAAAACTAAATCACTCAACTCTTGAGAAACTGTGATTTCTTCTTTGATTGATGAACGTTAAGGGAATGGTTTGGTAGTCAAGTCGCTTCATTGTAGTGGTGGTCACCAAGTTTCAAACCCTTGTTGGGCCAAAAAGCTCGCAGGCTTGTGCCTTTGTTGGGCTAACGTGCTTGCTCATCTTGAGCCTTCGTTGGCCTGTTGTGCTTGAAAGTGAAGATTGTGGTTTTGGAATACATCAAGTAAACTCTCGCTACCGTGATAGTGAGGAGGAATATCCTTTTTAGAAAATGAAATAGGGTCATATTGGAGGTTGGAAGCAATGGAGGCAGCATGTTCCCATGCTTGATTTCATCATCCCCACTAAAAACCTGTCATGAATCTCACCATAATAATGTATTTCAAACTGAAACAGTTATATTGTCAATTATGCCCACTGGAACAATAACATGCTATCAAAATTATATTTTAACAGAGAATCCAAATAAACATCTGTAATACACAAAATCCAAAAATCTCCATTCTAAAATGCATTCATTTCAAAAAAATGCCCCATTTGATTACACACCTTTTTAAATTATTGAGATTCAGAATCAAGAGTGCTACCATGTGATGTTTTCATAATCTGCAGACACATCTTCCTTGCTCCCATAAATCAAATAAGAAGTTGATTAGGTGGTAGATTACGTTGTGCCATAGACCTCAATAAAGGAGGTTCATAGGAGTTGAAGTCACGCTGCCCAGGATCTTGGCCATGCTATAAAATGAGAAGTCGTCGCCTTGTGTTTGGATCATATTCAAATTCAGGGATTTCACCCTCCTCTCTACTAGGGGAGCCATGATCACTTGGTTCAGAAATTGAATCATGTGGTAAAGGATTAGAAGACTCTACAAGTGAAGCTCCATGAGAATATTGAGGAACCTTGACACATGCTTGAGTATGAGCATTTTAAGGAGGGAGGAAATCGGTTTTGCTCGCTACAAAAGTTGTATAAATGACTTTGGGTTTTGATTGTCCATAAGAACATGGGTGGGACATGTGTTTGGAAGTAAATTCTGATCCTGAAAAACAATCAAAATTATAAATATTGATATAAATATTAAAAAATTTGATTTCATTTTGTCAATTAAGATAGTATAATTAAAAATTTTAACAAAGACAACAGACGACAATCTTAGACAATTAACATTAGTGTTTGTCATGCCATTTGGACCAGCTAAACTGGCATTGCCATTTGTAGCTACTTTGGCCTAAACCCCAATACGAAAAAGAAAAAAACACATCCAAAAGTCAGATTTTTCAGTTTAAAGTTAACACTTAAAACAGGAACTGACAGTGCTAAACTCAATCGTAATCACAAAATGTTGGCAAATCCCGACTTCTGTTAGCAAGTAGTTGCTAACATTGGGTGTAGCTGACAGCCTTGTTACATCAGTCTCATAAAATACTTCATCCATCTTCTGTTAATGACCGTCGTCAAGATATCTGTCATAAAATAAGAATCAAGAAAAATTAGAAGAAATTGAATCTGCAAGTTTTTGGTCCGTTTTATCCTCCTATCCCAGGTTTACAATATTGACACGTGGCTATGTGACTTGTTATATTTATATTTTATATATAGTCCACCTTTTGGGTAATCTTCTTGGTATATACTATATACAGTGGATTGTTAATTGTCTAAGATTGTCCTCTGGTATCTTGGTTAAAATTTTTAATTATACTATCTTAATTCACAAAATTAAATCAATTTTTTTAATATTTATATGAATATTCATAATTTTGATTGTTTTTCAATATTAGAATTTACTCACAAACACATGTCCCACCCATGTTCTTGTGGACAATCATGACCCAAAGTTATTTTTGCAACTTTTGCAGCGAGCAAAACGGATTTCCTCCCTCCTTAAAATTCTCCATACTCACCTTAAAATTCTCCATACTCAACCATGTGAAGCTTCCCCAATATTCTCATGGAGCTTCTCTTGTAGAGTCTTCTAATTCTTTACCAGCCGATTCAATTTCAGAACCAAGCGATAATAATGGTTCCCCTTGTACAGAGGAGGATGAAATCCCAGAATCTGAATATGATCTAAACATGAAGCGACATCTTCTGATTTTACAGCATGGCCAAGATCCTAGGCAGCGTGACTTCAACTCCTATGAACCTCCTTTATTGAGGTCTATGGCACAAAATAATCTACCACGTAATCAAATTCTTGTTGAATTTGAGGTAGCACAGAAGATGTGTCCCTAAATTTTGAAAACATCACATGGTAGCACTCTCAATTCTGAATCTCAATAATTTGATGCATGTCATTTGACAAACAATTCTTTTTGTTTTGGCCTTGAAAATTCTTTGCCCCCAAACAAGAATACCCACAGATTCAATAAATCACTACCTAGAAACGTGTGTAATTACATGAGGCATTTTTCTTAATGAATGCATTTAAAAATGGAGATTTTTGTCTTTTGTGCATTGCAGATGTTGTTGAGTTGGATTCTCTGTTAAAATATCATTTTGATAGCATGTTATTGTTCTAGTGGGAATGAATTGACATTATAACTATTCCAGTTTAACACATGTTCTTATGGTGAGATTCATGGCAGGTTTTTTGTGGGGATTGTAAACTCAAGCATGGGTACATGCAATGTGACTATTCTTTGCTCTTAGGTATTCTTTTTCCACGATACATTTAATGTTTGTTAGAGGAAGCAATAGCTAGTTACTGACCCTTTGTGGATTGAAAAAAATTGATGCATGTAATAAGGGAGGTAGAATGGACCTTGACATGGTTTTTTGGTAACCATGAATTTGCCTTTGTAGATAACTGCATGTGTTTTGGTTTCCCCAAAGACACCTGAATTTAACTGGTTGTAGGCAGGTCTTAATCAGTTTTAAAGTAAATGTGATGGAATTGTCATAAAGTTATAATATTTAAATATTAATTAATCAAGAATGACTTTTAATGTAGAAACCCTAAGACCCACGTGCATATGACCATCTCATAAATATTGGGATAACTGAAACATTTTATTAGTAAGAAACATACCCAACAATCCAACATTTAAATAATAACTAATAAAGGCCATAGGAAAACCTTATAAATAAGAAAGAACTTCCTGAGTGGCTGAGTTTTTCTGTCAAACATATTGTATGGGACAATGTAATGCCCTCCAAGTCCTATATTGCACTCCAAACTTGTTGGAACAAATCTGCACCTTACACATCTAGGAAGTTGAGCTCCTTTGATGAATGGCATAAATTGCAAGCTTTGGTCTTTCACCTACCAGCACAAAATATTTGTGTATCATGATAGTTGGTGATCCAAACCTACCAAAAATTAGATTTAGGCACATTAATGAGTTATGGGCATCGTGTGGTCTGTTCAATCATTTAATTCCAAGGGAGAAGCAAGTGTTGACAGGATATTACATGGAACTTAATGCCCATACCATTCAGGAGATTACAAATGATTGGATGCTAGTCTTTTATGAGGCACTAAGAGTTGGAATGTTGGCAGAGTTTTAGATGCATTTCAGAATCCTTGAATTCTCTATGGTCCTAAAATTTGTTAAAATAGATGAATGGGATATGTCTAATTCTTTTCTTATTTGATATTTCTTCCTTCAAAAACTTTACTCTTTCCCATATATAATAAGAATGGTTTTTTTGTTGGGATGTTAATTTGAATGGTTACATGAATATATAGTCCTTATAATACATGAAATATTATATTAGTTAAATTTTTGTGGAATTTTAAGTGAATTAAGTGGATGGTCCTTGAGATTATTTACTTTATAAGTTAGTATTGGTGCTGGTAAACTATCTTCCAAAACCTACAATCAAACCAAAAATAATCACCAAAAAGAATATGAGAAAATACTTAGGCATAAAATACATCCAAATTCAACAACAGAAAAAGATCCAATACATAGAAACATTGATAATTATGTCTTTCAAAAAGGACCAAGGTTTAGAAGATTGGCACAAAAATTTTCATTTAATTCAGCTTAAAATAAAACAATGGATTTTCACCTACGTCCATGGTGCATCAAGGTGCCTTACCCCAAATCTTCACCAATTTCAAAAATATGCGGTCCTGTTTAGGCCAATTTGTATCAGAACAACCTGGGAATCCAAAACATAATTTGGCCCTATTTGAATCACTATTGTACACATTCATGAATTTTTTCAATGGAAGATTTCTACAATTGTTCTTGTCAGTCATATGATCGTACAAATCTCTTCTTGTAGTTTGGTAGACCATAACTCAAGGTGCTACTTTAAGAAATTAGCCTGGCTCAATCCTTTTGTTTGGATGATCTGGCGCCATTCTGCAATATTGATTTCAGAATCACTACAAATTTTGACTCTTCTACTTGGCTGAGATGCACAGATTTAAAGTAAAAGATCAACTCATGAAAGGTTTGTTGCTTTGCCAATTGAGCAACATATATAGAAATGTGAAACTTGAGTATGGTGTTCTAAAAATTGATGTTTTGTGATTAAAGTGTTTTCAAAAATATTCCGCACCCATTAAGTTTAGCAGAATATTAAGAGAAAAAATCTTTTGCATAAAACTTGCATAAAAAGAGAGATTAACATTTCAGGCGACATTAAATTTAATTATCTCTTTAATTTTTTTTTAAATGGAGAGTAGTTTTGGTAAAAGTGACATCATTGTTTGTTTTTGGGTATTATAGTTTAGAAATATAATGGTCAAAAATTTGAAAATAAATACTCAAAATTTATATGTTATTTTTTAACTGTATATTATTAGGGTTTTATCATATCAAATAAAAAGGAGCAAAGTATATTGGACAAGTGCAAAAGTTATTGGAAGGGATAGATTCTACTATACAATCATCAATTTTATTTTCTTTTGTTTTTTCTATTGTATTTTATAGATTCTACTAAATAGTTATCAATTCTATTTTCTTTTGTTTTCTCCAAAATGAACTTTAATATATATTTCTTTTTCACTCATTGTTGTTTGATAAGAATATATATATGTTTTTTTGATATCTTAGAGGTGTCTCCGGCTCAGGTACTGTGACCCTATTGTTGAGTCAGTCGGGGTGAGCCGAAACTAGTCCTTTGGGCCACACAATATCTCAGCAGGGGACTGCATGTGGTTGGGTTAGTTGGGGTTTGAACGGCTCGACTAACTTTGTGTTAGTTGTTTAGATATATTTTAAAAACAATAAAGTCTTTAAGGTATATTAAGAATGAAAGGATTAGTCAATAAAACCATAGGTATATAAGAAATAATAAAATAAAACCTTAGAAGTAATATCACATAAAATGATACAGGTGTATAGGAGTGCATTATATTTTATAGATTCCATTATACAGTCATCGATTTTATTTTCTTTTGCTTTCTGCAAAATGAAATTTAAATTTGTTTTTCCTCTCATTGTTGTTTTATACTAATATTTTATAACTATATTTGGTTAGGATTTAAGTTTGTTTTCTCCACAATCAAATTTAATTTCTTGATTTTTTTCATTTAATATGTTGTTTTATTTTCTCTACAATTATTTTAATGAAAATACTTTGTGTTAGTTGTTTAGATATATTTTAAAAACAATAAAGTCTTAATCTATATTAAGAATGAAAGGGTTAGTCAATAAAACCCTAGGCAAATATGAAGTGAAAAATAAAACCTTAGAAGTAAATATCAAATAAAACCTTAGAATTGAGTTTCTAGAAGATGGAACAAATGAAGGTGGTAACTAGTAAGTGTTAGAAGTAAGTTTCTAGAAGATGGAACAAATTAGAAAGTATCTACATAGAGGTGGACACGTTAGAAGTTTTTAGAAGGAAATGGATTGTACTAGTATGCTTTGTAAAGACTTCTATAAAATGAGGTAAGTTGTGATCATTTTCTCATCAAGTAATACAAGTTTGATTGTTGTAACATTCTAGTTCTAAACAATTCTTGTGTTTGTGTGTCTTCATATTTGTGTGCTGTGTGTTTGTTCACCTCCATCCACCACCAACATGGTGGTATTAGAGCACAAGTCCACTAAAGATAAATCACTACAAGAGATATTGTTCATTTTAAAGGGAGATCAAAGGCAGGCTTGAAAGTCACTGGAAGAGGTTCTCTTCAAAGATCATGGATTGTGTCGACATAAGAGAATAAAGCTGCAAAAGAAAGTCAAATGGCCACAACCATAGAAGGTCTAAGAAGATCTTTGAATACAAAGGAGAATACAAAAAAAGGGAAGCTACCTAAAGAAGGCATCACAGTTGTTGAAACAATTAGAAAAGAGAGAATTGAACTGCCAATGATGAAAGGAGGCAAATTTGTGATAAGCCACTAAATTTTAAGTATCCAAAACAAATTAGAGGAGAGGTCGATTTGGATTGAAAAAAAGCTGCAAGGATACAAATGGCCAATCATGCAAACAAAGAAGGAAGTTTTTGAAGTTTGGAGATAGAAGTTAAATAGTTGATAGGAGCATCAAGTTTTTTTAATGAAGATATATTACTTTTTATGAGGTAAATGAACTTCATTTAATATAATATATAACATCTCCAAGAGACCTTAGATTAAACAAACATTAAGAATCAAACAAGGAGAATCTGCTCACCAATTAGAATTCAATTGCTTTTGAGACCATTGATTGATTATGCTTGCTTTAAGATTCTTGAGATCCTCTTCAGCAGCCTGGAATTCAATATGCATTATAATTAAAGAAGATCATTATTTTTGTTAGGAATTTGCAAGTCAAAGAAAACCAATTCCACATAACCCAATAGGAGAATAAGATGAAAAAATAACCATAATGCAAAGATCAAATGAACAATCAACAAGATAACATGAAATATACCCCGTGAAAACCCTCAAGAGGGAAAAAACCTAGCGTCCAAAAGCATCCACACTCATATGTAATATTCAACAACAATGATACTACAATACATGTCATGAGTCTCCATGAATACCTTTGAATCATAAAACATCTCCAATGCATTCTCCATGTGTCCAAGCATGAATGCACACATTGCTTGCCATGTTTCACAATATGCACTTATAGGAGATAGTGTAATACAATGACAACCCCTCACAAACCTCCAATCCACCTACAATGAATAGCCATTCCAACCAAACCACTAACATGTGCTTGCTTTTATATACTAAGCTCACACAAATACAACTTATGGTATTGGATAAAACCATGTGTCCCAAAACCATGGGTAACGCAAAACTATTAACCTATAAAACCATTAATCCCTGTTTGACTATTGGTACTAACTTTTCTCAATTAATCAAATAATACAAATGAATAATTAATCACTCTATGTGTCCCACAAACATAAAATAATTAACCCAATGTTACAATACAACATAAAGTGGTTCCCAAATAATTACCTAACGTGATTAACCACACCACCTAGGTACATCACAACTAAATAATTATTTAATTACAACATTATAATATCCAAATTAAGTAATGGTATACAACACCATATCCCAACATTCTCCCACTTGTTGTATAAATTGCATAAAGGTCAACCAATGAAATACATCATCATAGGCAAACATGGAATCACATGAATCTCTAGCATGTTCTCATGCTCCATCAAGATACCTACAATAAAATCAAAGTGACCACCATCTCAAGCAATAAATCCTCTCATCCTCCAATGTGCTACCTATGGAAGGAAAGTAACATGCTAAGGTGAAGATGCACCAATCCAAAGAACACAAGCAACAAATCCAAGGGATAACATAAGGCTCCAAGTTGCTGTCAAAGGTAAAAACCCACATGGCTGGAAATAGCACCCACATCATATGTGATGCAGACAAGACAAGAGAATCCAATGAAGGATTGTCCCATCATGCAGACCAATAAACTTCTATTACATACATTGAAATAATAATAATATTCATGCCTTCAAATTGTTATAATCATGTGCTCAAAACTTCAAAGATTAAAACAAATTGTATATGCCAACATAATCTTGTTAAATTTTAGCCTTAAGATTGTTGTTTGCCAAGATTACTCCTCTTCTCTTAGATGAAAATTAACTTTAATAAATTCCAGCCATTAAGGATTTTTTGTTTGTCACTTTAATTCCTCTAGTTGTAGAAAAATAACCATATATTAGTCTCTTAAACTTGCAGCCCTTAAGTGAATATAATTTGTAAATGTTGTACCAACAATTTCAGCTATGAAGTAACACCAGATCTTGATAATTTTATAAAACATGAACAACAGCAAATACTTACAACCCAAATTTTTTTATGCAGCCTACCATGGTAGAAACACACCTACATAACCTCCACAAATCCAACTAGAAATATCTCTATCAAACTTTCCAACTATCCACCTCCACAAACTTACAAATTCATAATTTTTTACCTAACAAGTCACCATGGATGTTCACTTTCTTTGTCTCATCAAAATGGATGTATTTACCTTGGAGAATTTTCTTTAACATCACCTATGGACGTCCTCTTGATGACCTGGAAAAATAAGAAATAAACTTGGGATCCTCTCTTATTTTTGAATGTCTCTCTAGAGCCAAACTTCCATCTATTTATAATATCTCCTTTTCCAAGTTTCATCTTCCTCCTTTGGGCTCCGATGACTCTTGGTATTCCTCTTCTTTCTTGGTGGTGTCCAACTTGGAGAAATGTGACTCTTGGGATTCCTTTATTTCTTTCCTTCATGACTTGGGTGCTTGAAAACTATTCATTGTCCAACTTTTGTCTTCTAGCATGTAGGTGACTAGGATTTTGTCCATATGCAACTTGCCTTGTCTTTTCCTTGGAGAGTTGGAGAATTAAAATATTTATTTTATTTTCCCCAATGTTGGTGTATGTTGTTGATTAGAAACCTATAAGACAAACAAAAAGGGTAAAAGAAATAAAATATTTTTTTTGGTTGATGCAAGATTGCTTGTGAACTCGAATGCTCCTGCATCAATATGCTAATACATCCAACAACATCAATAAACTCATGCCAACAACATATCCAACCCATATATCGCAATCAAAAGCTCCATGTATAAGACTTGTCAATGAAGGACACTTACATCCATGAACTTCCATTGCATGGGTAATGTCCAATCTAAAAATAGATCCAAGGCATACCAAGTCTATCAATTAACACTCAAACCAAGGTGTGGCTGATCAACAAGCCAATGTAGCATCAAGAACAATCATAATGAATGTCAACATAACTCTCCCAAATCCAACCATATGAACATGATCCTCCAGGAAGTAGCCATAAGACAAAGATAGCAAACCTGTAAATCATAATGTCCTTCTACCAACACTTCAAAGTGTTAAGTTGTGTCAAGTATGATCTCCTCTACAACCCCAAATGAAAAGCCTCAACAACACCCAACCATTCAATCTCATAAGATCAAATGAACATATATAATATGTAATCAACATGGATGTAATCCTCTCTAATCAAGGTAGATCAAACTCATAACCATTCTATAACTAGAAATAATCCCAATCACATCTCCTAAACTCCTCATAATGAACATCATAAATCAAACCATATGAACAAGGAGATAAAACATTGTAACATCCCTCAAATGAACCCTTTAGAACCAATAACTATAGCTCAAGATCCATATCTATGAGAAGATGAAACATAAATCAACATACATCTAAAAGGATGAGCAATACCTCATAGATGATAAACCACCGAGTAGACCAAGACTAGGGAATGAGAATGCTCCTCTAGGATACACCAAACCACAATGACTCTCTCCAAGAACAAACTCCTCTAGGTCCATATCTAGGTGTAAGGCTCCTTGGTCTATCTATTGAAACCTCCAATGAGTAACTGTCTCAGCGAATGCCTCTAATCAAAAGAGAACTCCAGCCTCACCTAAATATCCAAGTTTCCATGAGCACCTCCATGATCAATCCATGCTGAAACTCCAAATGCAACATCACACTATCATGAAGATCTAAAGTAAATGACCAAAGTACCCAATACCAAGAGAACCAAGAAGACCACTGTCAATGCTCCAACTGCACATCTGTATAATCAAGAAGCCCAACATGACATCATGATCAAACCATCTAGAATCAAGTGCTCATCAAGACACAATATCAACATCTCTAAATCAAGGATAAACATTTCAAACTGATGAATCATAAACCAACACATAAACCAAAGACTCGAAGAAGTCCTCCAAGGTAAACCAAGATGTCAACATCTCCAATCATATAAAGATTTACATCTACTAACAATGGAAATCAGGATGTCAAATAACTCTTACTAAAACAAGAATCATAATCCAAGAGCCTGTCTAAGGCACCCACAACCACTACAGAAGATCATCCATCACAAATCATGAATACATAATGCTGCCAAAGCTCCCACTAAACCATGATACCAATCTATCCATGACAACAAAGTAACCATTTCCTAAATGAATATCATCCATGGCCCCAAACCAAACAAGGAATCCTGCTGTAATATCAATAGCTCCCAAAAGGTCGAGTAAACCAAAATCTCCAACCAAGAAGATAAAACCATCACTATCAAAAGCTCACATAAAACCATGTATCCAAGCTATCCATGACATCATGATAAACATGCTACAAGACCCAACAACTGACTATCTAGCCACTCTAATCATCCATCCTTTCAACCCAATGCAATATACCAATGTACAAATGACCACAGACAAGGCCAACTAACAAAGTCTGTATAAACACTGAATCAGTCTCATGGATATAGATAGTCCACATCTGAGTTATCCCACTATAGCTAAATAAGTGACCAGTTTACAAAACTACGTAACTCATAGATCTAAAAAAGTTTAACATGCAAACTCATCATCACACTAGTAATATGCAAACTAAGATATCAAAGAAGACAATCTATAGAATCTAAGACCAAAACCCCAAATCAACGCTAGATTTGATTTGCCAACAAGTCCACGAACAAGTAACCATAGTCAAGAAACTAAACAAGCATCCAAGAGATAAGAACAATCCCCTAAAACAACACCACAACACCACCTGTAATCATGAATCAAACATCATAGCCCATACCTATCAATCGCATACATGATCATGTCATGCCAATGCTAAAGTGTACCTACATATCCATGACACCGTAATCATCATCATTATTATATTTGTACTCAACTCCCACTAAAAGGAGATTCCAAGCCTCACACACGTATCAACCATGTCCTCAAATCAAAAGACACCCTATGTACCTATCACCATCAAAGTCTAAATTTGAAAATAAATATAAACCTGTAACTAGAAGTACCAAATATGAGAACTTGCTATACCATGGTGATGGTCTCGTAATGACATGTACTCCCACAAGTCTGTGCCCAAAAATCCATTCGAATGCACTCTGAATATCAAGCTCCTACAATTGATCAAAAAAGTACCAATCTCTCCTTACACCCCAACTGAAAATCTACATGATCCAATCTATAGTACACTACAATAGCTCTCCAATGCCTATCTGAAATCAAGAATCTGATTCCATATGCAAAATTTATGAGCATAAAACTATACCGAAGCAATGCATGGCTTCAGGCACCAAATTTTGACACAAACAAAAAAATCTGACCATGAAACATTTACCACTACATAGCACTCGGAGAGATCTTTTTGATGCCTATAAGAAGTTGAAAAGTTGATACCATATGTGAAATTTATGCCCCTCGGAAGATAATACCCTCCTAGGGCTAAAAGTGGACCCCTAGCGGGACCCTAGTACCTACTGATGTGGCATGACATCATCACTGATGTCATTAGGTTCATTGGACAAAAAACACAAATGATGTGGTGTTGGGATGATGCTAACATCATCATATATCTTTGACTAACGTAGGTGAAATTTTTTTCAAATCTATTTTATTTTTCATTAGACTCCAAAACATATTTCATAGAGGTTTAATTTTTAATTAAGTTTGAAATTGATTTATTAAATGCTATCATCAAAAATTTATCTGTCACCTGCAAGAATATATATATATATATATATATATAAAACACCCCATGGTGGGGGGTTTCTTGGGTGGTCGCTAGCTCGGGGGTCAAGCCGGCCTTGCCGGACCGACACCCATCACCGGGGGCCCAAGGGCAATCTAGCCCAGACTGATGGCCGGGAGCTGACCGGCCTTGCAAGTGGTGTTGGCAGGTCATGCTTGGCTGTGCTGGCAGGCCCTACTACAACACGCAGGGTATAGGGGTTTGCAGACCCCCGCCTCTTAACAAATTTTTTTCATATCTTTATTTTTTTGTTTTCCATTCTATACTTCATAAAAAATTTAATTTTTGCACCAACTATAGAAAAACAAATACACAACACAGGAAAATATTTTTTTAACAATTTTTTTCTACAATCATACTTGCGACAGCCGTACGGTCATACCACATACTTTGGAGCTACAAATTTTGCTTTAGGTCACCATGGCCAAAACATGTGAAATTATATGTTTTTCTTCACCTCTCAAGCCTCCTGGACTCAATGGAGAGGTTCATTTTGTCTCAGGAGGTCATCTATAGAAATTCCTCCTCAAAACCCGCATGAAGCCAAACCAAGAAAACCCTCTTTAGCCATGATTTTTAAATCACCAGATCTGCAACATGCACAACAAATATCTAATACCTAGAACCCCCAATCTACAATACAACCTGCACAAAACTTTGTAATGTCCCAAATCCTTACATGCATTGCCATGACTTCCATTTTGCACTTGATCTACACACACAAGGGTTATACATATCCAAGGTGCTGACACCTTCCTTAACCATAAACATAACTCTGATACCACATGTTAGGAATTTATAGGTCAAATAAAATCAATTCCACATAACCCAATAGGAGAATAAGATGTAAAATAACCATAATGCAAAGATCAAATGAACAATCAACAAGATAACACAAGGTATACCCTGGGAAAACCCTTAAGAGAGAAAAACCCAGCCTCCAAAAGCATCCACACTTAAATGTATTATTTAGCAACAATGATATTATAATACATGTTATGAGTCTCCATGAATATCTTTGAATCATCAAGCACCTCCAATGTATCCTCCATGTGTCCAAGCATGAATCCACACATCGCCTGCCATGCTTCACAATATGCACTTATAGGAGAGAGCTCAGTACAATGACAACCTCTCACAAACCTCTAATCCACCTACAATGAATAGCCAAGCCAACCAAACCACTAACAATGTGCTTGCTTTTATAGACCAAGCTCACACAACTTGTGGTATTGGATAAAACCATGTGCCCCAAAACCATAGGTAACACAAAACCATTAGCCTATAAAACCATTAACTCTCATTTGACTATTGGTACTAACTTTTCCTAATTAATCAAATAATACAAACAAATAATTAATCACCTATGTGTCCCACACACATAAAATAATCAACCCAATCTTATAATACAACATAAAGTGGTCCCCAAATAATTACCTATCATGATTAACCACACATCCTAGGTGCATCATAACTAAATAATTATTTAAATACATACTATTATATCAAATTATGCAATGGTGTACAACAACATATCCCAACAATTTTTTCATACATGGTAAAATACATAAAATCAAATAAAACAATAGTCCATAATCAGCCTAATTTTATATAGTGAAAACCTAAGCAAAATTTTTGACAAGGAGGTACCGGTCTGACCAATAAATAAAAATCCAATAAAAAGGATTCTATTTTTTTAATATACTTGAACAAGATTTTTACCATAATGAGAAAGCACAAAAGTAATAAGGGACCTTTGAAAAGAAGCCCATGAAAAGGGAACAGGTTAAGCTTCATCTAGGCATCAAACAAAAGTCATTGATAGCATAGAGCCTAGACTAGCAAAATCAAAGTAAAGAGACATTAAAATTCTCTCATCCTTGGAATCATACTATAAAAATTTAGAGGGAAGAATTCATAACTTTGATACAATTGACCTTTCTTGATAATCTTCAGAAGGAATTCTAGACGGACACCTAGGCAGACAAGACATGGAAGTCTAGTCAAGAGGACAAACTAGAAGCACATTTATCAAAATAGTAGAACTTGGAGACACCAACAATGAAGCTATTCTTCTTGCTCCAATCAAAGGGTGAATACTCTATCTTATAGTAGAAATTATAAACCTTGATTGATAAAAACACATTTCTAATAGGCCAGTACACCACAAATGTAATGTAGAATCTAAATGCTACTCAGAGTTGAAAACTTTGGTTCAAGGAAAAATTTAAATCCAAAGGAGTGAATGAACTATTCCTTATTGTCCTACTTCTCCAAACTTCCTAGTTCTGGCTTCTATGGTTGCACCTAATAATTTGAGTTAGTAACAATACCTATTTTATATATAAATTAATTACTATTTATACTCTAAAAGGAGAGGAGCAAAGAAAGAAGTAAGAACCAACTTAAAATCTTGATGCATACCTCTTAGAAAAAGTTTATAATCTCAAAATAGCATAACAGTTACAACCCTACTTTTCTTAACTATGCACATGTTGGTACAAATCTCTCCACCAGACAAAAGAGTGAGTTAATAAATATTAACAGAAATCTCTTAATAAAAAAAAAAGATATAGCTCCCTGTAGCTTAGCTGCTTCCAAATTTAGAGAGTTACTTTTTGCCAAGATTAGCCCTGCTATTTCAACCTAGCAAAAGGTGATCATCATTAAGCTAGAGCTTAACTTTGTGCTTGTAAGACATAGCTTTAAAGAAACAAATAACGTCACTCTGTTATCCTAGAAAAAACTGAACTTCCTAATAAATGTATTTCGTAGGGAAATCATTTTTGTCTAAAAAGTGTTAGAATAAGTAAGGTTTTACATTTAGACTAGATATAGGAGTGTGGATTGAAAAAAATGATGCAGCATGGACCATCGAACTACACCCTTACGTTTGTAGACATTAACATTTAATTGTTGCATCTAAATTTATGAAAAGAGGCATCTCAATCTTCTGTACAAGACTCCATCAAGGCATTTCCATGAAGTTGTTTGATAGCGAGGTGTTTTCAAATGCTTCTAAAGAAAGTTTGTTGTGTGGAAGCATGGTAAAGATCATGCTGTTGATTCGTAAATGAGGCACCATTTGAGGAAAGTCATACACCATTGGAGCCTGTCATTTCAATAATCGCCATGGCAAATTCTACATTGACATGTGAGAAAGTTTTGAAAACATTAGAAATAGCATTTCATTAACTTGGTTGCTGCATTGAATTTTCTTTCTACATCGTTTTGATTGCAAGTTATTTGAAGTCAATTTTTATTGGAGAATTGGACATATATTGTGCAAAGAGAAGTGTTTGAAATCTAATTTACAAGTCGATACAAGAGTTTATAGCTAAATTGCTTCAAATATTTCTAGTGATACTTCAATCCAAAGAAGTGTCATACAAGATTTCAATTTCTTCCAGAAAGGAGAAATAGTGGAGAGCCATTTTATTATAATTAAAATTACATGTGATAAATTGGAGTGATAATGTTTTTTTAATGGATAAATCAATTACTATTACTAAATTTGAGGGATATGATTTTCATATGTGGAAAGTAAAGATACAATTACTTCTAATTGAAAAAGATTTATGGGACATTGTGATTGGGACTATTACAAAACCACAAAATATAGATGAAGCAACAAAATATATAGCAAAAGATCCTAGGGCCACATCATTGATTCATCTTGGATTATCTAATGCATATTTACATCATATTGATCTTAAAAAAAACTTCAAAGAAACTATGGGATGCACTTAGTTCTTTATTTGGTTCACAGGAGTCAAGTGCTAAAATGTCCATTAAGCAAAAACTTTTTGGTTTGAAGAGGAAAGGTGGTAGTGTTATTCAACATATTAGTACATTTCATTCCCTTCTTAATCATATTGCAAGTGTAAAATTTACAGTTGATGATGATGACCCTAAAGCAATCTTATTGAGAATGATGCCTTTAATTTTTTATCATATTATTTTTAAATTAAACAAAATTAATCCCAGTTTGGAAAATGTGATTTCTTCTTTGATTGATGAATAAAGTAGAGTTAGTAAAGATCATCCAATTATGTCATTAAGGGAATGGTTCGGTAGTCAAGTTGCTTCATTGTAGTTGTGGCCACCAAGGTTCAAACCTCCATTAGGCCAAAGAGCTCACAAGCTTGTGCCTTCATTGGGCTAATGTACTTGCTTGTCTTGCACCTTCATTGGATTGTTGTGCTTGCAGCCTATGGGCGTTTGCTGGGCCAACGAGCTCGTGGACTTGAACCTTTAGCATTGTTGTAGGCATTCATGCAAGGTTTTAATGTCATAAAAGTGGACATAGCTCTGGTCAAAAGCCTTTACCAAGAAAAAAAAGAATTGAGAAAACTACTTTGCTTCTTAAGAACAATTCTAACATTTCAAAAGGGAAAGAATTCAAATGTTATTGTCAAAAAATTGGACCTGTCCAAATAAATTGTATTCAATGAGCGGAAGATCTCCTTGATGGGAAATTGAAGAAAAATAAAGCTCTTGTTGTAACTGAAAGTGAAGATTGTGGTTTTGCAATACATGAAGTAAACTCTCCCTGCCAAATAAATTGTATTTAATGAGCAAAAGATCTCATTGATGGGAAATTGAAGAAAAATAAAGCTCTTGTTGTAACTGAAAGTGAAGATTGTGGTTTTGCAATACATCAAGTATACTCTCCCTGCCATGATAGTGAGGAGGAATATCTTTTTTACAAAATGAAATAGTGTCATATTGGAGGTTGGAGGCAATGGAGGTGGGAGGTCTTTTGTCATCTTGAGCTAGCTTCTCGCTCATGAGCGATAGAGAGAATAATAGTCACATTGCGTGTTCCCATGTGCTTGATTTCATCATCCCCACCAAAAACCTGTCATGAATCTCACCATAATAATGTATTTCAAACTAAAACAGTTATAATGTCAATTATGCCCATTGGAACAATAACATGCTATCAAAATGATATTTTAATAGAGAATCCAAATAAACAACATCTGTCATACACAAAATCCAAAAATCTCCATTCTAAAATACATTCATTACGAAAAATGCCCCATGTGATTACACACCTTTTTAGATAGTGATCTCTTGAATTTGCAGGTGTTCCTATTTGTGGGCAAAGAATTTTCAGGGCTAGTTGTTCCTCAAATGACATGCATCCAATTATTGAGATTCAAAATCAAGAGTGCTTCCATGCGATATTTTCAAAATTTGCAGACACATCTTCCTTGCTCCCACAAATCAAATAAGAAGTTGATTAGGTGGTAGATTACGTTGTGCCATAGACCTCAATAACAGAGGTTCATAGGAGTTGAAGTCACACTGCCTAGGATCTTGGCCATGCTATAAAATGAGAAGTCGTCGCCTCATGTTTGTATCATATTCAAATTTGGGGATTTCACCCTCCTCTCTACTAGGGAAGCCATGATCACTTGGTTCTGAAATTGAATCATGTGGTAAATAATTAGAAGACTCTATAAGTGAAGCTCCATGAGAATATTGAGGAACATTCACACATGCTTGAGTATGAGCATTTTAAATAGGGAGGAAATCAGTTTTATTTGCTGCAAAAATTGCATAAATGACTTTGGGTCTTGATTTTCCACAAAAACATGGGTGGAACATGTATTTGGAAATAAATTTTGATCCTGAAAAACAATCAAAATTATGAATATTGATATAAATATTAAAAAAATTGATTTCATTTTGTGAATTAAGATAGTATAATTAAAAATTTTAACCAAGACAATAGAGGACAATCTTAGACAATTAACCTTTGGAACAGCTAAACTGGCATTGCCATTTGTGGCTACTTTGGCCTGAACCCCAATACGAAAAAGAAAAAAAAACACATCCAAAAGTCAGATTTTATAGTTAAAAGTTAACACTTAAAACATAAACTGCCAGTGCTAAACTCAATCGTAATCACAAAATGTTGGCAAATCCCGACTTCTGTTAGCAAGTAGTTTCTAACATTGGGTGTAGCTGACAGATTTGTTACATCAGTCTCATAAAATAGTTCATCCATCTTCTGTTAATGACCGTCGTCAAGATATCTGTCATAAAACAAGAATCAAGAAAAATTAGAAGAAATTGAATCTGCAAGTTTTTGGTCCGTTTTATCCTCCTATCCCAGGTTTACAATATTGACACGTGGCTATGTGACTTGTTATATTTATATTTTATATATCGTCCATCTTTTGGGTAATCTTGGATTGTTAATTGTCTAAGATTGTCCTCTGGTATCTTGGCTAAAATGTTTAATTATACTATTTTAATTCACAAAATGAAATCAAATTTTTTAATATTTATATCAATATTCATAATTTTGATTGTTTTTTAGGATTAAAATTTACACAGAAACACATGTCCCATCCATGTTCTTGTGGACAATCAAGACCCAAAGTCATTTATGCAACTTTTGGAGCAAGTAAAATTGATTTCTTCCCTCCTTAAAATTCTCCATACTCAACCATGTGAAGCTTCCCCAATATTTTGATGGAGCTTCTCTTGTAGAGTCTTCTAATTCATTACAAGCCGATTCAATTTCAGAACCAAGCAATAATAGTTCCCCTTGTAGAGAGGAGCATGAAATCGCTGAATATGAATATGAGCTAAACATGAAGCAACAACTTCTAATTTTACAGCATGGCCAAGATCCTAGGCAGTGTGACTTCAACTCCTATGAACCTCCTTTATTGAGGTTTATGGCACAAAGTAATCTACCACCTAATCAAATTCTTGTTGAATTTGAGGGAGCATGGAAGATGTGTTCATAAACTATGAAAACATCACATGGTAGCACTCTCCATTTTGAATCTCGATTATTTGATGCATGTCATTTGACGAACAATTCTTTTTGTTCTGGCCTTGAAAATTCTTTGCCCCTAAACAAGAATACCCGTAGATTCAAGAGATCACTACCTAAAAAGGTGTGTAATCACGAGGCATTTTTCTCAATGAATGCATTTCAAAATGGAGATTTTTGTCTTTTGTGCATTGCAGATGTTGTTAAGTTGGATTCTTTGTTAAAATATCATTTTGATAGCATGTTATTCTAGTTTGACATACATTCTTATGGTGAGATTCATGGCAGGTTTTTTGTGGGGATTATAAACTCAAGCATGGATACATGCAATGTGACTATTCTTGGCTCTCAGGTATTCCTTTTCCACGAGACATTTAATGTCTGTTAGAGGAAGCAATAGTTAATTACTAACCTTGACATGGATTTTTAGTAACCATGAATTTTTTTTTGTAGATAACTGTATGTGTTTTGGTTTCCCCAAAGACACTCAAATTTAACTGGTTGTAGGCAGGTCTTAATCAGTTTTAAAGTAAATATGATGGAATTGTCATAAAGTTATGATATTTAAATATTAATTAATCAATAATGATTTTTAATGTAGAAACCCTAAGACCCACATGCGTATCACCATCTCATAAATATTGGGGTAACTGAGATATTTTATTAATAAGAAATATACCCAACAATCCAACATTTAAATAATAACTAATAAAGGCTGGAGTAAAACCTTATAATTAAGAAAGAACTTCCTGAGTGGATGAATTTTTCTATCAAACATATTGTATGGGACAATGTACTGCCCTCCAAGTCCTATATTGCACTTGGAACAAATCTGCACCTTACACATCTGGGAAGTTGAGCTCCTTTGATGAACTGCCATAAATTGTAAGCTTTTGTCTTTCACCTACCAGCACAAAATATTTGTTTATCATGATAGTTGGTGATCCATACCTGCCAAAAAATAGATTTAGGCACATTAATGAGTTATGGGCACCATGTGGTCTGTTCAATCATTTAATTCGATGGGGGAAGCCAGTGTTGACAGGATATTACATGGAATTTAATGCCCATGCCATTCAGAAGATTACAAATGATTGGATGCTAGTCTTTTATGAGGCGCTAGGAGTTGGAATGCTGGCAGAGTTTTAGATGCATTTCAGAATCCCTAAATTCTCCATGGTCCTAAAATTTGTTAAAATAGATGAATGAGATATGTGTAGTTCTTTTCTTATTTGATATTTCTTCCTTCAAGTACTCTACTCTTTCTCATATATAATAAGAATGGATGTTTTGTTGGGATGTTAATTTGAATGGTTACATGAATATATAGTTATGCAATTATTATATTAGTTACCTTTTTTTTGGAATTGTAAGTGAATTAAGTGGATGGTCCTTGATATTATTTACTTTATAAGTTAGTATTGCTTTATGAATGCATGAGTAGTTGGAAGCCAACTCATATGGGCTTAATGCCTTGCTTGCTTGTTGGTAAACTATCTTCCAAAACCTACAATCAAACCAAAAATAATCACCAAAAAGAATATGAAAAGATACTTAATCATAAAATATATCCAAATTCAGCAACAGAAAAAGATCAATTCAAATGAAATTTATATAAAAAACATAAGAACATTGATAATTACATCCTTCAAGCCAAGGTTTAGAAGATTGGCACAAAAATCTGCATTTGATTCAACTTAAAATAAAACAATGGATTTTCACCTACGTCCATCGTGCATGAAGGTGCCTTACCCAAATGTTCACCAATTTAAAAAATATACGGTCCTATTTAGAAAAATTTCTATTAGAACAACCTGGGAGTCCAAAACATAATTTGGCCCTATTTGAATCATTATTGTACACATTCATGAATTTCTGCAATGGAATTTTTCTACAATTGTTCTTGTCAGTCAAATGATCGTACAACTCTCTTCTTGTAGTTTGGTAGACCATAACTCAAGGTGCCACTTCTAGAAATTGCCCTGGCTTAATCCTTTTGTTTGAATGATCTGGCGCCATTCTACAATATTGATTTCAGAATCACTACAAATTTTGACTCTTCTACTTGGCTAAGATGCACAGATTTAAAGTAAAGATCAACTCATGAAAAGGTTTGTTGCTTTGCCAATTGAGCAACATATATAGAAATGTGAAAGTTCAGTAATTTCTTTATGCTGGTGTTCTACAAATCGATGTTTTGTGATTGAGGTGTTTTCAGATGTATTATGCACGCATTAAGTTTAGTAGAATATTAAGAGAAAAAATCTTTTGCATAAAACTTGTATAGAAAGAAAGAGATTAACATTTCAGGTGACATTAAATTTAATTATATGCTTGTATATCAGAAGCTTTAATTTATTTTAAAAAAGGGAGAGTAGTTTTGGAAAAAGTGACATCATTGTTTGTTTTTGGGTATTATAGTATAAAAATATAATGGTTAAAAATTTGAAAATAAATACTTAAAATTTATATGTTATTTTATAACTATATATTATTATGGTTCCAATAAAAAGAAGTAAAGTAAATTGGACAAGTGTAAAAGTTATTGGAAGGGATAGATTCTACTATACTGTCATCAATTTTATTTTCTTTTGTTTTTTCCATTCTATTTTATAGATTCTAGTATAATGTCATCAATTTTATTTTCTTTTGTTTTCTCCAAAATGAAATTTAATTTATTTCTTTTTCACTCATTGTTGTTTCATATAATTGCCAAAAAATTGGTATTCCTTCTCATTTGGTAGTCAATATGAGAAAATTCTTTATTTTATTTTATTTATGCATGTTTAGAGAAGCATAGACACTTGGAATATTATTTTTGACAACTATTTATGATGAGTAGAACAATGAGTCTATATAATATTCTGTTTTCCCATTTATTTCTTACATGTAAAAACTAATCTCTCCACTCAAACATGTTATGCTATCGTGGTAACATAATCCGATTATAACCATTCATTCTCTCACTACCTAAAGAAAATAAAATAGCGAATGGAATTGCAAGTTATGATGGGTATAGAAGGATAGAGGCAAGTTTTAAACCATTGCAAGAACATTTACTAGAGTAAACAATCACTTGGTTTTGATCCAAGGACCTCCTGGTACAGGTATGGGCAATGCTTTTCCACCTCCTGTAATTTCTTAAATTGCTACGATTGTAGGATTTGCGAAGAATGGATTTGTTGAAAACGCTTTAGAAGCTTTGAAGCGAATGTAAAAACATACTTCCCTAAGCCACGACCTGCAACATGGCATGGACATCCATTTAAACGTTAAGGATACAGGGATTTTTGGTTAGATCTTATAGTTGGAAATGTTCTGGTAGGTTCATATTTAAATGTGGAAGCATAGACAGAGCGTGCTAACTGTTTGACAGGAATGCCTTAAAGAAATGCGGTCACATGGACTACAATGATTGTAGGGTATGGATAAATGGATTCATTGATAATGCTTTAGAAACTTTCAAGCAAATGCATCCTCCTAACCTGCGCGCCAAGTTGGGGACTCCCGAACAAGAAGTAAGTTGCAGCCTTCTAGTGAAAGAATGTGAACTGTTTGATAAAGCGGCCCAAACAAATGTATCTTCATGGTATGCAATGATCACAAGGAAGACACAAAATGGATTTGTTGAAAATGCTTTAGATTAAACTTTCAAACAAATGCAAGCAGTAGAACAAATTGGAAACATCCTCATGACTTAAGTTAAAATGGGGGCTGCTTAATGGAAAATATGGAAGCATAGACAAGATATGGGGAATATTTCATAGAATGCTTTCAGGAAATGAAGTCTATTGGAGCTCCATGATAACAGAGCCGTGCTCCACAATTTTTACCATCATTCTCCTTACTTTTGTCAAATTAATAGTATGGACACCCATCGAAGCAAAACGAAAGGGGGCAGGGTTTTGTCAGATATATAGTTAGAAATGATCTAGTAGATAGCATATATGAAACGAAGGAGAGCTAGTAAGAGATGGTTAACAGATCCCGAGTTCTTGCAAATTTAAGAAATTTTATGGGCTAAGTTTTTTGGTGTATGTCAGGTTAGAATAGGATACAATGGACGCCATCGTGGGCATGATGCCGTAAGAGTCACTCAGGCAGTTAAAGAATTTACAGCATATCTTGCATTCAGTGTACTCCATGAGATTATATTTGGATAATGTCTTTTGTTAAAAATTTGATGTGCCTTTTGTATATTTCCACATTTTGCATACATGTCTATCAGGGCATTTGCAACAACGTCTGACAAACACCAGATTTCAATTAATTTTGGTGTATCTCCTTACCCTGTTCGAAAGCTCCCATTTGGGCACACGTTGGGAGGATGTTGGTAAATGTTGTCAAGTTTGGCTTTACACCTTCCAATTACATACACTTGAAAACTTCCAAGGCTTTTTCAATGAATGCATTTTATGCATGTCCTCTAAAAATAGCATTCTATGTGACTACATTTTGTTGAGGCATTTCTTTGAAAAAGGCTTAAAGTCTCTTTAAGATTACCATTTTTTTTTCATATACTGTAACCATATCATTCCATGAGACCACATTTCATCAAGTCATTTTGTCAAACAATTTGTATGCTATCTGAATTTTTCCACATTTTGAGTACATGTTTAAAAGAGCATTTAGAACCACCTTTGACAAAAATCCACTTTTCATTATTTTTTGATGAATCTAAGTACCATACTCAAAATATCTCATTTTGGCACATGCAGGGGGCACGATGGCAAAGGTTGCTAAGTTTGCCTTTATACTGCCAACTGTATTTGATTAAAAAATTTGAAGGCTTCATCAACAAACCCATTTTCTACGTACCCTACAATCATTGCATTCCATGAAACAACATTTCTTTTAGTTATATAGTTGAATAGCTCATGCGCTTCTTTATGCTCTCACATTTTGTGTACATGTCTATGAAGGCAGTTACAACTACAACATCTGATAACAATCCTATTTTAATTATCTCTTGATGGACTTCCATGCCCTGTCCCAAAGCTCCCACTTTGGCAGATGCTAGGAGGATGTAGGCAAAGGTTGTTTTATTTATCTTTACATCTCCCAATTGTATTTGCTTAAAAATATCCAACGCTTTTTGAGAAAACCTAAATTGTGCATAGCCTTTAATCATCGCATTCCGTGAAACCACATCTTCATTAGGAATTTTATCAAACAATTTGCATGCCTTCTACATTATTCCACATTTTGCATAGACGTCTATCAAGGTATTCATGACAATAACATGTGACTAAAATCCACATCTCATTATCTTTCCATGGATCTATATTTGAAGTTTGTAAAATGTTTTTTAATTTTTTTGTAGTGTAAAAAATAGTTACCAATCATCTCACTTTGGTCATCAGTCAGTTTCAAGGGCCTTGGTAACTTCATAGGAGATTTTAAGATTTCCACAAATAGAGATAGAGTTAAATGGACTCCACCGTCCTCTCCTTTCTGTAAGCTTAACATTGATGGGGCATGCGGAGGGAATCCTGGCCCTTCTGGAACGGGGTGCCTCATCCGAGATTTTAATGAAAATTTGCTTGCAGCTAAGTCATCCAAATTACCCCCAGGTACTAACAACGAAGCAGAAGCATGGGCTCTAGTTCATGGACTTAAACTGGCCCTTGAAAAAGGTGTAAGGAATGTGTGGATTGAGGGGGACTCCCTGATCGTAATAAACGCCATCAAAGGTAGAGGGCTAGACAATTGGAAGCTGAATTACATTCTTAATCTGGCTAAACCTCTTCTGAGCAGCTTTGATGATTTTTTCATCTCCCACACCCTACGGGAAGGCAACAGGGTGGCAGATTTTCTAGCTAATGTAGCTATTGACAGTGAGAATGCACACGTATTATTCCCTTCTGGCAATCACCACCTGTCTATCCGTTTGACCTCTCTCCTGTCGGCTGACATGGAAGCTAATTAAGCCTCATTCCTCTCCTTGGCTTTTTACATCTCTACTTTTTG
This sequence comes from Cunninghamia lanceolata, assembly GCA_027924645.1. Classification (NCBI taxonomy): domain Eukaryota; kingdom Viridiplantae; phylum Streptophyta; class Pinopsida; order Cupressales; family Cupressaceae; genus Cunninghamia; species Cunninghamia lanceolata. Next base: position 16,251,682 of record BSBN01001048.1, read on the forward strand.
GTACGGTCGGGATGTCTGTGATGGCTCGCTTTGCGTAGGGCAGTGGTCTCATTTATACCAGCATTTATTTTTATGGACGGACTCCTGGCATTGGGTAGGCATTTTGCTTTCTTTTTTCAAAAAGGGGATGGCTGCTTTAAGACAGCTCGGGCAGTGTCAAACGTCCTGTCTGCAAGGGAAAGATTGCGAATCCCCTCTCTTTATATGCTCATTAATAGTTCTAGCCATGCCAGATCTGCCCAGATCCTTATAATTCTTTGACGGCGTAACGGCATATTCGTTTCGCATGCTCCTACCCATATAGGACACGCTGCTCTTGTCACCTGGCTTTTATCTAGCTGAGTACACTTCTTGCGTTATGAGCTGATGACGATAGCGCCTTGTTTATTTTTCGCCAGCCCTCAGTTTCCTTTGATTCAATTTTTTTTCTTACTCTAGCTTCTCTCAAGCTTTCGACTCCTGGTGTTCGGAGATGGCGGATACACGTTTGAATCAGCAGCTGTTCTTTCCCTTTCTTGAATGGGAACCGGAGATACGAGGGCGTGTGAAGGCAATTGATCTCATGACCCTGATTGAATCCGATTGCACTCTTTCTCAGTTTGCAGTCTGGAACATTGTGGGGCATGCGTGGATCAGAGGCTTTGAGGGGCGGGTTTTAAATTTCTCAGATATTGTCTCGCAGCTCCTTTCTAATATTATGGATCTTGTTATGGATGGTGACTATGTCCACTCCCTTGTGGCAGGTTTGTTTTTTAAGAACGTCTACACAGTGGAAAGATGGGAGGCGACTGTGTCTCATTATAAAATGGAGAATGGTGATGCCCTTATTGGTGGGCTTTTCAATCTCACAACTCTGCATAATTCCCCCCCACAGCAGGCGATCTATAGGGCTTTGCAGTCTAGTTTAAAATCCCTATGTAGCGCGGAGATAGATGATCCGCATCGGGCCTATTGCTTTTCATTCTCCAAAAAATGGTCTGAGCGCATCAAGGATGTCTTCACAGCCGTTTGATTCCTTAGAATTCATGCTTCTGACCTGGCGCCAGGGATGCCCTTGTATGCTCTGCTAGAGTTGGAGGAGGGTGGTGAAAATGCGATCTTAGTGGATCTGGATGAATGGGATTTGCAAGTTGCTCCATCAGCGGCGTAATGCTTCCTGCTGTGGTGAGTGGTCTCTTTTGTTTTTCTCGTGTGGTTTGGTGTCTTTACTACGGGTGTACCCTCTTGTATGGCTCAGTGATCTTTTTGCCAGGGGGTGGGTCAGTGTTTCTCTATGTTGGTGGGGTGGCTGGTTGGTGGTTTCTATTCCTTTTTGTTCGGCAGTGTGGGTTGGCCTCGGGTGGTGCTCGGTTGACGAGTTTTGGTATGTTGGCTGGTTGGGTCTCTTGATGGTGGCTGTCTGTCGGAAGTTGGCATGTTTGACGGCAGCCTATACTTCTATTTTTTTGTGCTCTCATTCCTCTCCATGTTTTATCTGGTCTTGACAGGGCCATGTTTTGTATTTTTCAGTTCATTGTTTAGTCTTACGTCTGTTATCTCATGTAAAAACTTTTTTAATCTATGGTGCTCCGTCACCTTTTTCTGGTAAAAAAAAAATAATTACCAATGTTCTATCTGAGGACTTCATTTCAATGGCAGTCTTAGAAAGATTACTTTCAATCTATCAGGGCTTTGTGGGTGTCTTCAGCTGGCCATATCAATCACAATTTACATCAGGATTCTAGAGCTGGTTCTTTCAATTAAAATTTCGATATTAGTGCATCCTTGTTTATAGAAGAATAGTCTACACCATTCGCAAAATAGGCACTCTTATTGTTACATGAATATTGATCAATCATTAAGCCCTTTTCATCGTGGCACAGTAGCTATGCAAAATCATCCTTTAATGAATTATAATTGTACACTCTTTGAGCCACATTTTATAAAATTACTGATATTTTGTCTTAAGAAATTGATTTTGTTAATCAATTGTGCATATCCATACCAGGCTCATATAGATAAATCAATTAGGGGGTATGGATAATAAATACTGAAATTCTTTAAAGTAATCGAATATGAGTTCTTCATTACTCTATATAATAGATGATAGTGATTTTATTTATGATTGATAATTTTGTGGCATATATATGTTTTGTTTGTCTGATTTCATGGCATACCTTAGTTGCAGGAATGTTGATTTATCTAGTTTCATAAAAATTAAATATGAAGCCAAATGTACTCAATGCTTAAGCAATCCCATTGTCACATATATTTGATCATATTGTGTAGGGAAGTCATTGCCACTCAAATTCTGTGCATCAAATTTTATAAAGTGAATTTCTTTAACTCCATTGTAAGCATTCACAAAATTGAAATTTAGTTTTGTTTTGGGGTCCCAAATTCCTAATTTGCTTGATTTTCTTTGCAACCCCTTTGCATGGATTTTTGGGTCTATAATTGATAACTTGCACGCTTTGATTTTTCTATATATGTCTTTCCCTTTTCAAGGTTCACTTGTCATGTCACATCTTGTGTTATTCCTACTAATGTCATATCTACATTTCATGTGTTATATATTCTCCACTTCAACATCTAACCATTGTTTGACATTGTCAACTACCAACTGATTGATATACCTAACTTTGTTTACGATGGAAACAATGGTTTTGGTCTCAAATATGTTCAAGATATATAGACTCTTATTACAAAGTATTGGAGAACATTCATGTTAAGTTATGTGAAATATGCAAGATTTTGGATTTTCTAACAAGTATTTTAGAAGCACTAGTTTTGCAAATATAGATAAGACATAGAAAGCAACAAAATTCTAGTCAGAGCATGGGATTGTGAGATAAAATTTGCAATAGGAAATGCATTGATTACATAATTAAATATGAATAAGGGCTCTAAGACTCAAAATTACATTTTAAGTACATACGAGTTATATCAACCAATGCATTGATTATAGAGTTACAAATATATTTGAGTACAATAAGAAACATTTTCTTTTAAATATTGGCAAGTCGAGTCTAGATTTCTAAGTATTCCCATCACACATTTGAATACTAAGAAGAACAACAGGAACCACAATAGAGTTTGTGATGATTTGAGATTTTTATTTAAACTTGATTTCCTTCTTTTTGGTTAGAGTGTAGCTAGCCAAACAAAATGAGTTTTTTCAAAAGTAAAATGCTTGTGTATGCTGGAAACATTAAGGAAATTCTCACATGTAGTTTCCAGAGGAAATTGTACTGGAAATATTTCTTGAAGTATCTAGTACATAGAGTCCAAAATATTAGCAAGACAAATATTCTCCTACATAATAGTGACAATAACTATTTTTATACACACAAATACAATCCACACAAAACAAGCTTTTAACATACACAAACATACTACACATGAAGTGATAGTTTAAGTACATTCACACACAATGAAAAATGAATGTCAAAATACTTTCAAACACATACACACAATGCCTCCCATGTTAGTTCAAATACACACACACATGCACTTCAAACAAAGTGAATTGCAAAATTATTTTTTCACACACACACATGCATGCATGCACATTGAATACATGTCAAAATTCATTCATACACAATCCACACACATAATGAATACCAAGTTAAATTTCAAAGCTATGCACACACAATGAAAGTCAAAGTTCATTCAAACAAACAAAGTGAGCATTATTGAAGTTTGAAAGTATTTTTATACATATACTTCGCTCAAAGTAAACATCAAAGTATTTTTCTTAGGGTTAAGTTTTAAACACACACACACACTTTAGACACAGTGAATACCAAAATTAACTTTTCATACACACTTCACACAAAGTGAACATCAAAGTATTTTTGTTAGGCTTAGATGCACTTCAAAAAAAGATAATGCTAACATTTACTTTTCACACACATACACACACTTCAGATAAAGTGAATGCCAAAATTTACTTTTCACACACACAAACACATGCACTTCAAACAAGTGAAAGCCAAATTTTACTTTTCACATACAAATGCACAGACTTCAAACAAAGTGAATGCCAAAATTAACTTTTCACTCACTCACTCTCTCTCTCTCTCTCACACACACATAGAGAAATAATGCTAAAGTTAACTTTCAAAACTACTTACACACAATGAAAGCCAAAGTTCAAATAAAAACTAAACATCAATGAAAGCTAATGTTAGTTCACACACAAATTAAATATCATTATTGAAGTTTGAAAGTATTTTTGTACATATCCTTCACTAAGTTAACTTTCAAAACCATGTACACACAATGAAAGCCAATGTTAGTTCAGACACAAATTGAATATCATTGAAGTTTGAAAGTATTTTTGTACATATCCTTCACATAAAGTGAACATCAAAGTATTTTTGTTAGGGTTAGGGTTCAAACACACACATACACATGCACTTCAAACAAAGTGAATGCCAAAATTAACTTTCCACACACACACACATCCCTTTTAGCCAAAGTGTGTTAAAATTAACTTTTAACAAACATGTGCATGCAGATAGAGTGAATGCCAATATGTATTCATACACATATTGAATGCCAAAATTAACTTTCAAAGACACACAAACACACAATGAATGTATGTCAACGTTAGTTCAAACACACACACACATGAACTTAAAACAAAGTGAATGCCAAAATTTAAGTTTTCTCACACACACACACATCCATTTAGACAAAGTATGCCAAAATTAACTTTTCATATACACACACAAAGACTTGCATGTACATAGATTGAATGCCAACATTCATTAACACATTCATTAAGATTATTGTTACGGTTAGGGTTAGGATTAGAATCAATATTAGGATTAGAATTAGGGTTAGGTTTAGGATTAAAAATATAAATAGGGTTAGGGTTAGATTTATAGTGAGGATTAGGATTAGAATTATACTTAGCGCTAGGGTTAGAATAATTAGGATTAGGGTTAGAATTAGGCTTAGGGTCATGGTGAGGGTTACAGTTAGAATTAGGGTTAGGTAACATTAGGGTTAGAATAAAGATATCTCAAATTCAATAGGATGCAAAAATGGTATAATAAATCTACATTGTAAGTTCATGTAAAATAATTTACAACAATTATCAAACACACATTTCTAAGGCATACTATTACAAAGAATAGTTACACTATGCATATCAAAATGACCAAAACATATCAAAATATAAATATATATTATTTGTTGATAGGCCTACAAATATTTGTGCCTATCATCCATTTGATAGCACCTTTGGTGCTTTTACTAGTTTCTTAGGATTTAATTTTGTTTTCTTCACAATCAAATTAAATTTCTTGGTTTTTTTTCTTTTAGTATGTTATTTTATTTGGGGTACAATTATTTTAATTAAAATACTTTGTGATAGTTGTTTAGATATTATTTTAAGAAAATAAAGTCTTAAGGTATATTAGGAATGAAAGGGTTAGTCAATAAAACCCTAGGCAAATATGAAATAAAAAATAAAACCTTAGAAGTAACATCAAATAAAATGATAAAGGTGTCTAGGAGTGCATTATATTTTATAGATTCTCATCATCAATTTTATTTTCTTTTGTTTTTGTAGAATGAAATTTAATTTATTTTTTTCTCTCATTGTTGTTTAATCCTAATATTTTATAACTATATTTTTTTAGGATTTGTTTTTGTAGAATGAAATTTAATTTATTTTTTTCTCTCATTGTTGTTTAATCCTAATATTTTACAACTATATTTTGTTAGGATTTCACTTTGTTTTCTACACAATCAAATTTAATTTCTTGTTTTTTTCTTTTAATATGTTGTTTTATTTGTTTATATATATATATTTTAAAGACAATAAAGTCTTAATCTATATTAAGAATGAAAGGGTTAGTCATCTCATTGTTGTTTAATCCTAATATTTTATAACTATATTTTTATAGGATTTAACTTTGTTTTCTGCACAATCAAATTTAATTTCTTGGTTTTTTTTAATATGTTGTTTTATTTAATCTACAATTATTTTAATGAAAATACTGTGTGTTAATTGTTTATATATATTTTAAAAACAATAAAGTCTTAATCCATATTAAGAATGGAAGGGTTAGTCAATAAAACCCTAGGTAAATATAAAATAAAAATTAAAACCTTACAAGTAAATATCAAATAAAAGGATGACCTATTTTAGATAGATTTTTCTAAAGATAGGTATGCTAGTCAATTATTATATTTTTTTAATTAAGAAAAAAAGGCAAATTGTAATTAGTAGATTCTAGATGAAGGCAGAATGGTAAGTGGAAGTAAGTTTCTAGAAGATGGAGCAATTGAAGGCGGTAACTAGTAAGTGTTAGAAGTAAGTTTATAGAAGATGGAACAAACTAGAAAGTATCTAGATAGAGTTGGACACGTTAGAAATTTTAGAAGGAAATGGATTGTACTAGTATGCTTTGTAAAGACCTCTATAAAATGAGGTAACTTGTGATGATTTTCTCATCCAGTAATACAAGTTTGATTGTTGTAACTTTCTAGTTCTTAGCAATTCTTCCATTTGTGTGTCTTCATATTTGTGTGTTTTGTGTTTGTTCACCTCCATCCACCACCAACATAGTGCTATTAAAGCACTAGTCCACTAAAGATAAATCATTGCAAGAGATATTGGTGATTTCAAAGGGAGATCAAAGGAAGGCTTGAAAGTCACTAGAAGAGGTTCTCTTCAAAGATCCGTGGATTGCATCGGCATAAGAGAATAAAGACGTAGAAGAAAGTCAAGTGGCCGCAACCATAGGAGGTCAAAGAAGATATCTGAATACAAAGGAGAATACAAAAAAGGGAAACCACCTAAATAGGGTGTTACAGTTGTTGAAACAATTAGAAAAGAGAAAATTGAATTGCCAGTGATGAAAGGAGGAAAATTTGTGATAAGTAGCTAAGTTTTTAGGAGCAATAAAAATTTAGAGGAGAGGTTGATTTGGATTGAAAAAAAGCTGCAAGGATACAAATGGCCAATCATACCAACAAAGAAGTTAGTTTTTGAAGTTGAATAGTTGATAGGAGCATCAAGTTTTTGTTATGAAGATATATCACTTTTTATGATATAAATGAACTTCATTTATTAAATAATATAAAACATCTCTAGGTATGCTAGTTAATTATTATATAATTTTTAATTTAGAAAAAAAGACAAATTCTAATTAGTAGATTCTAGATAAAGATGGAAACTAGTAAGTGGAAGTAAGTTTCTAGAAGATGGAACAAACTAGAAAGTATCTTGTTATAACTTTCTAGTTCTGAGCAATTCTTGCATTGGTGTATCTTCATATTTGTGTATTGTGTGTTTGTTCACCTCTATCCACCACCAACATAGTGGTATTAGATTACAAGTCCACTAAAGATAAATCACCAAAGGAGATATTGGTGATTTTAAAGGAGATCAAAGGTAGGCTTGAAAGTCACTGGAAGAGGTTCTCTTCAAAGATCATGGATTGTGTTAGCATAAGAGAATAAAGATGCAGAAGAAAGTCAAGTGGTCACAACCATAGGAGGTCAAAGAAGATCTCTAAATACAAAGGAGAAACAAAAAAAAGAAAGCCACCTAAAGAAGGCATCACAGTTGTTGAAACAATCATAAAAGAGAGAATTGAACTACTAGTGATGAAAGGAGGAAAATTTGTGATAGAGGAGAGGTCGATTTGGATTGAAAAAAAGCTGCAAGGATACAAATGGCCAATCATGTCAACAAAGAACGAAGTTTATGAAGTTGAATAGTTGATAGGAGCATCAAGTTTTTTAATGAAGATATATCACTTTTTATTATATAAATGAACTTCATTTATTATAGTATAAATAATCCCTAGGAGACCTTAGATTAAATAAACATTAAGGATCAAACAAGGAGAATCTGCTCACCTATTAGAATTCAACTACTTTTTAGACCGTCGATTGATTATGCTTGCATTAAGATTCTTAAGAGCCTCTTCAGTAGTCTGGAATTCAACATGCATTATAATTAAAGAAGATCATTGTTTTTGCATACATGATAAAATACTTAAAAGCCAATAAAACAATAGTCCGTAATCAGCCTAATTTTATATAGTGAAAAGCTAAGAAAAAATTCTAACAAGGAGTACCACTCTGACCAATAAACATAAATTCAATAAAAAGGATTCTATTTTTTTAATTTAATAATACTTAGAACAAAATTTTTAGCCGATAGTTAGCATATTTTGCTCCTAGAAATGTGTCATCTTGCCTGCCTCCTTATGCCTAGAAAGTTTGTTGTATTTTTTTTTTCCCATCCTTGGTTTCCTTCTTCCTTGCTATTGACCTATCACTCTACTTAAATATCATCCATTTCAATGGTCAAACAATCAATAGCAATTTCACACCTTACTCACAATAAATGTTAGTGTAGGTTTTTATTTCCTAGTTGGGTTATTTATTTTTCCCTATATTCCTAGGTTTTTCCTATAGTTCTGTTAATCTCGCTTAGGTTAATAAAGCATGTCTTATTAGGTGAGTGGTTGCAATGTGTCACCTTCCAACATGTGAGCATCCATTGGCTATCTTGGGAAAATACTTTGCCATCTTTAGTCTGATAGATGGTTGCTCCTAATTGGTCGGTGTTGCCACCTCCTCCCTCTTCCTAGTCTATATAAGCATGCTACCTGACTTGTATTTTGTATCTTTTACTTTTGCAACCTCTTAATGCTATTTTGCTTCTAGTATTTACATTACTCTCATGAAGACTAACTATGTGTTATTATTTTGATTTAATATCATTTGCATTCATAGTTTAGATATCTATTCTTGGGTTAATAATATTTTCAGATTCTAACATGGTATCAGAGCTTTTCTATGTGCAAGAGTAGATTTTAGTTTCCATATTTGAGAGATTCAGGGGGGGCTAATTAAGTTTATTGCAGTTTTTTGAAAAACATAGTATGCTCTTCTCTTGCATCTTTAGATGATCTGGAGAATCAGAAAAGTTTGATGGAAACATTTTAATCTCTGGGGTTTGCACATGTGTTTTATGAAATTTGGGTGATTACAACATTTATTGTTATACTGGCAGCATTTTTGTTTATTCCAACATGTCTAAGAGGCTTGAGAGAGTTAGATTTGGCTTTTGCATCACCTAAATCAGAGATCATTAGACATAATTGCGGAACTGGGGTTTCAAGTTCAAATCTAAAAACTAGCTTGTATATTTGGTGTTTTCAATCAACATTGCAGGTTCCAGCATGCCTTTTCTTTTCTTAAGTAGTTGATTCTATCTTTGCATGCCATTTTTTGTTGCTAGGGTCATTTTTTATAGCTAAAGGTGTTCTGTTTACACTAGATGCACATCTTTTGTACATCAGCAAGAAAAATACCTTCTAGGTTTTGTTTACAGCATTGAAAAACCATTTGGGTATGTTTTAATTTTTGCATACAACTCATATATTTTGCAAAAATGCACTTAGAAAGCTACAACAGGACCCCTCTCCATTGGCAGTTGTAGTTTTGAAGATAGTTTTAAAATGCTATGTTCTTACTCATACGGACTCCATTTCCCACGATTTTTTTTATTTTGGCTATTCTTTTTGTGCTCTATGTACTACTATAGACATTTTTTTATTTTGATGCAGAAAATTTCTAGAAACTACAGATTCTTGTTAGAAATGAAAGCAACACTACTTCAATGGAAATCCGATTCAAATAAATTTCAGCAATCTTTTAAGTGTGCATTAACAATAGAGATTGTAACAAAACATAAACCCACAATACATAAATATACCAAAAGTAGAATGAAGCACATAACACAAGTGTTTAACGTAGAGAAAACCCTTTCAGGTAAAAAACTCCCCCAAGAAAGAGACCAAGTTGTATTATCTTCACAAAAGGAGATTATAAATACATTCACTTCCTTTGTCCTTCAACCTTCACTCTTGTTGAACCTAGGTACCTGTAAACTATTATATGTATCTCATCTACTATGCTATGTTTTATATAGAATTTACACAACTTCAAGACATTAAATGACTTCTTACAAACCCATATCACTTGTCAAGAGTCAACAATACAACCTTGGGTGTCCATGGCCAAGAATAGGCTATTATGGAGTCATAAATACTATCATACATGCATCCTACACTTTGGAAAATGTGCCCATGCAAGCTTGAATGCCTTGGGCCAAAACTAGCTACTTACAATATCTTATGATGCATCATATGCTATTATTAGTGTCATAGATTCTTATGACAACTTACAGTTGTCATAGAATTTCTTACATCTTCTTACAGCATCTATGACATGCGTCATAGAACTAAAAATAGATTATTCCTCCACATGTGCACCCCACTTTGACCAATTACTATTTACCATAGTAAATCAACCCACTTGACATTATACATTGTAAATCAACCCATAGGAAATCAAATGAAAAATAATCAGGCACTAGAAACAAGGCCCATGGCCTCTCCGCACCACACAAACTTCTATATGCTCACAGGCTTGGTCAATGAATCTGCAACATTCTCTTGAGTGTCTATCTTCTTTAGCTCAATCTCTCCATTTGCAATCAACTCTTGAACAAAGTGATACTAAATATCAATGTGCTTAGTTTGAGCATGATATATGGGATTTTTAGCCAAACAGATAGCACTCTAGCTATCACAACCAATCTAAATGTTCCTGTAATCAAAACTAATACCTGTACATAGTCTCCTCAACCAAACTACCTCCTTAGAGGCATGAGTTGCAGCCATATCCTTTGCTTCTGTGGTGGACAAAGCAATTGTGGGCTGCCTCTTACTCATCCAACTCACTGCACCTCCAAATAGAGTAAACACATAGCCACTAGTGGACCTTTGACTATCCAAGTCACCTGCCCAATTTACATCAACAAAACCCTATATGTCCAAAGATTTATCATTACTATCAGTACCAGAATAAACCAAACAATGATCAGGAGTACCTACAAGATATTTAAACACCTACTTCGCATAGTTCCAATGTTGTCTACTAGGGTTAGACATAAATCTGCTTGAAACTCCCACTACTTGGGCAATATCTGGTCTAGTGCAAACCATTGCATACATCAAACTCCCTATAGCATGAGCATATGGCACATTAGACATATCCTCAAGATCATCCTCAGTCTTTGGACACATATCTAATGAAAGCTTAGTACCAATGGGTAAAAGAACTCTAATTGGGTTACAGTCCTACAAATTAAACCTCTGTAAAATAGTATTCACATACTTACTTTGTGACAACCAAAGATTTCTGTTAACTCTATCCCTCCTAATCTCCATTCCCAAAAAATACCTTGTAGAACTAAGATCGTTCATCTCAAATGCACCTAAAAGTTGGGCTTTAAGCTCACTGACCATACCCTTAATATTGTTGAAAAATAACATGTCATCAACACACAAAGCAATAACCAGTATAGAATCATCAACACAATGAATGTAAACATAGTGATCCTCCTCGCTTCTAACAAAACCCAATTTCAAAATAAATGAGTCAAACTTTTGATACCACATTCTAGGGGACTGTTTCAGACCATAAAGAGACCTGTTTAACCTGCAAACCCAATGTTCTTTTCCTTTTACCTCAAAACCTGTAGGCTGTTGCATATAAATTTCTTCTTCAAGATCTCCATGCAAGAACCCAGTATTAACATCCATTTTCTCAATCTCCCAATCATAAGCTGTAACAAGGGATAAGAGAAATCTAATAGAAGTCAATTTAACAATAGGAGAGAGTATCTCACCAAAATCAACTCCCTCTCTCTAGGTGTAGCCCTTGGCTACCAATCTAGCCTTGTACTTCTTCAATGACCCATCTGCTCCAAACTTCTTCTTGAAGACCCACTTACATCCTATGACCTTTCTTCCTTTGGGAAAACGAACAAGATCCCAAGTGTTACAAGAGTCTAAAGTCATCATCTCCTCCTGCATGGCTAGCTGCCAAGACTCACTATCATCTGTAGAAATAGGTTCCCTATAGGATCTAGGTTCATCGTTAGTACTCAATAAAGCATATACACAATGGAAATCTGGTAGGCTATACCTGTCAACTGGATTCCATTGTCTTGTGGATCTCCTCAAGGGTGGAGTAAGAGAATCTACTTGTTCTTCTGCATGATCATCTGCACCAACTTATTCTGTCACAATAGGCTCATCTTCATCATAATTACTTGAACTTCTTCTTCTTCTTCACCCCCCAATCCATCATTCTATTCTTCCTAAGGTGCATCTTGCTTCTCCAAATCAAAGTGCACCTCCTTTACCTTTTCATCTTTTTCTTTTGGCTTCTTAGGTTCAAAAATAGCTCTAAGTTCCTTGAAAATTACATCTCTAGAAAAGATAATCCTACGGGTTAGTGGATTCCAAAGCTTGTAACCTTTAACATTATCACCATATCCAATGAATGTACATTTTTAAGCCTTTGGATCCAACTTAGATCACTTTTCCTTAGGCACATGAACAAAAGCCTCACAGCCAAAAACCCTTAAATGTGAAACAGAAGGTTTCTTACCTGTCCACACTTCATAAGGTGTCAAATCAAGAGACTTACAAGGAGATCTATTTATCAAGTAGCAAGCAGTACACACAACCTCCGCCCAAAATCATTTATCCAACTGTGTATCACTAAGCATACATCTAGCCCTTTCCATCATTGTTTGGTTCATCCTTTCTGCAACACCATTTTGTTATGGTGTATACAGAGTTGTCTTTTGTCTGATTATACTTGCATGCTTGCAAAACTCATCAAATTCCTTAGAGCAATATTTTTTTTTTTAATAAAAAGGGGTAAAAACTTTATTGAATCATAAAATCATTACAAAGTAGAAAGAAACACCCATAAGGGCACAACTAAAATCAAGAATTAAGTAACACCTAAAAAGCTCCTCATATCCTCCATAGCCCAATCTTCAAGAATAGGGGCCAAATCACTAAGAAGATTGCCCCAATCATCCACATTCCAAGTCTCCATTTGAAGAGATCACCAGCTGATTTGAATTCTATGATTTATCCTTGAGAGAGATGAGGCAAACTTGTTTGCAGAGCTCTTCTTATCTATTTTACTAATGCAAATGTGCAAATGAAGAGAAAATGAACCCTTTTATCTTTGAGAAAACCCTAATTTCACATTGCAATAAATATGCAACTTAAGTCATTCCGGTTACCTTGTTCTCCTTGTTCTGAGAAAGATCTTTTCTGGATCACTGAGATACACTTTGAGCTATTCTTGGTGATTATTGACAATCTATTATTCTTTCCTCAATCATTTGATCTATTCGTAGATCAAAATTCCTCAATTTTGAATCATACCAGATCTAACTGTGAAAATCCTATTCTTACCAGATGACTATTGAACCAGATCAATCTTGGAAGAATAATCTTTTCAAATCTCCTTACGGATCTTTCATATCTTTACCAAACTTGCTTTAGATGTTTCTCTAAGAACCCTTTAATCTGCAACTTCCCATGTGCCAATTTTAGGCACCAATTGACTGGTTGGGGGAATTGGTTTTTCTTAGTGACTCCCCCTAAGCCAGAGCTCATCTATTCAATTTTCGGAAGGATTATCAGTACCAGATTCTGGTGCAGATCCATTCCCAATATTCTCTATGCTTCTCTTCACCCAAATCTTATTCATCTCCCTTTGAATTTCGTCCATGTTAACTTTTCCCTTTCCTTTGTCTTGGTTATGATTATGTTGTTCCAGACCCCTTTTGTCTTGATTCTTATTTCTATAGAATTTTGCAATATGACTGGATCTATTGCAATTGTAGCAAACAACATTTCTTTGCATATTTGACTAATATCCTCTTGATCTACACTGATTAGACATATGTCCCATTCTATTGCATGCAAAGCATCTACCATTGAATGAATTGTTTATTTGCATGTTTCTACACTCGTGGGATTTGTGACCATACCTTTAGCAATTGAAGCACTATCTAGAGAAGGATGTATTAGTCTGATTCATTCTTCTTCTGCACTAATTTGCTTTATGACCAAAGTTATTGCAGTTGTGGTAGTATCCATTGAAAGATGGATAGCTTTGAGCATTTGGTTGCCTTACCAAAGGTCTTCTAGGCCTGTTTCTTAGATTTTCTAATCTGGAGTTCTTCTGACCGGATCCGGAGCTTTCACCTTTTTCATACCCCAAGCCTTGTTTATCATCTACCCTCTTTTGGGTTGCAAGAACTTCAAGTTGAGTAGAGCTTATCTTGAATTTCTCTTTATATTCATTTGTTGTTTGAAGATCTCTTTTGAGAATGTCAATCTGATTCTCAAGTTGTTCTTCATTATCTTTAGCTTCTTCAAGATCATATTCAAGATGCCTGATTATTCTATCCATATTGTGGTAGTCTTCTGACTTCTCCTTGAGAGATTGTCTTAGATTATCTTCAATTTTTCTTTTCTCTTCAATTTCTTGGGTGAATTTCATAACTCTTGATTCCATTTAATGTTTTACCATAATGACCTCTTTTGATAGCTTCTTGCATAACCTGTTCTTCTCATTTAGTTCTTCATCAATGTTATTGGCTTTAGTTTGACTTGCTAATTGTTAAAGTAGTTCCTTTCTCTTTTTCATAGAGATACTTAGTTTCTATTTTAGTTCATTTATGAAATCATCAGCTTGTTTGAGTCTTTCTTTTAGGTCATGGACTTCATAATGAGATTGCTCAAGATCATCTAAGGCAGACTGAAGTTGTTGCCTCATACCATACATATCCATTGAGATTCCTAGATCTTCCTCAAGCTGTTAGGCTCTATTTGGAGGAACGTGGCTCTGATATCAATTGTTGATAACTGAGAGGGGGGGTGAATCAGTTATCTTAATTATTTTGTCTTTCAGTCCCTTTTTAACAATTAGTGCAGAATCAAATCATATAAGCAAACATAACCATGAAAGCAGAAATAAGATCAATACACATGACACAATGATTTTGACATGGAAAACCCGGTTAAGGGAAAAACCACGGGGTGATTAACCCAAGATTGTATTCTTTGTTAGAAGAATAGAAAGAACAAAATGGCACTTGCCAATTAGGGCTCACTGCCTGAGCACACTGCTCACAAGAGGCTCACTGCCTACAAGAGACTCACTGTCTACAAGAAAAGAAGGTAACAAGATACTTGAAATGATTAGAAGCATTCACATATGCTGAAGTTCAGTTCCGGTTAAGCCCAATATACTGATCTACTGCACTTCATTCTTACTCTCCTTATGTGCTACTGTCTGGTCACATTCTGGACCTGTCTTACTGCCTTTTCACTACTCTTCTACTTTTCTACACACAATTCCAACACACAACACACACATTCACATCTAAATCCATCTGGTATATATATCCACACAAATAATTTCAACACCTTTCTAGTCGGCATCTGGAATAGTCAATATTTTCTCAAACTTTGATCTGTCGGCTGAATCCTTGCATACCAAGTGATGCGGATCAAGGAGATGCTTATAGAAGTCATCAATCATGTCAGCCAATCATGAATGATACCTCAAGAAACTTAATAACCATCAATATCTCATCTAGATGTAGGTCTAATGCTCTGCCAGTTAGTTCTTCCTCTATCTACTCTACCATTCAGGAACCCAAAACTTAAGTGCTCATATCTCTTCACTCTTTCTTCACTAGAGGCTCAATCCCTGGAATCTATCAGTGAAGATACTCCTCTTGACTACCCCAAGTCTACAATTTACTGAGATACTTCTTCTAAGAAATCCAGACCTGACTGTTGGACCTTTCCACATGCTCTGTTCTTGCTCACTAGACCATACTATTCTTCAATCTGTCTTCCGGTATAGACATACCATATCCTGCAGATGTGTGGGATGAAATTTGTTGCCATCAATGACAACATTCATGAAGCCATATAGTGTCTCTTGCCAATAGTGAGGAGCAGTGAAAAATGTGGAATCTAGCAAAGGGGGAGCTCCGGTAAAACAATGCACAAGATAGAGCATCAGGCAAGGGGGAGTTTGCTACAACACTTAGTCATTTTTCACTAATTGTTGCCATCAATGCCAAAGGGGGAGATTGTTGGCAAGAGACATTGTGTGGCTTCATTATTATTGTCATTTATGGCAACAAAGTCTATCCCACACATCCGCAGCACATAATATGCCTATACCAAAAGTTAGATTGAAGAGTGTATTGGTCTCGTGAACAATCAAAGCTATATTAAGCTATCCATGAATCTAGTATTCTATGATAGATCTAAACATATTGAGATTCCTCATCACTATGTGAGTGATATGGTGGAAAGGAATGTGATTCAGTTGGAATATATCAGTATAGGGGATCAAACTGTAGATATTATTACCAAACCACTCCTCAAGGTGAAAGTTGAATACTTCAGGAAAAATCTTGGTATGATTGAAATGTAAAATTCTAATTAATTTGTACGAATATAATAAAGATGTTTAAATGTAAACATCTTGTGTCATATGTGTGACTCTATGACATTATGGGCCTACCCATTCTGTGTTTATTTCTAAAAGGTGATGATCTTTTTGATAATCTACACTTGTGCCTAACATTATTAGGTGATGATCTTATAATGTTCATTAGACTAATATCATATGACTTGATATTGGTATGAATCATGGAGTTATCATGATTAAGTTATGGTAGACATTATGTGACTTAATGTCAGTGCACATACCATAACTAGGATATATATAAGGAGAATGTAATGTTCTCGAGTATGGTATATCCCTTAGTATCACGAGGTAGGTGATGCTACGTATCACGAGATAGGTGATACTATATATCATGAGTTATGTGATATTAAATTACTTTGAGTAATTCATTACAAATCAGATAACTGATATTCACAGAGATTATTGTGATATTGTTATCTTCCCGAGCTAAGAGGGAGTGTTGAGTTGTAGCTTCGATCAGATAACATATTTATTATGATCATAATAAATGTAAATATATAAGTAATATTAAATATTACTAATATATTCATACTTAATATATAAGGTATGTTAAGATAAATATCAATATAGCATGATCCAATGATATATTACCAAAGCATAAACATCTTCTACATTCTAAACGGTGATTAGTAACTGTTAAAATTGGTGAAACCGATTACAATACAAACGGTGACAAAGTCACACCTGTGATAGGTGTGACTCCTTGACTCCTACCGTTACTCACATATTTATATCAATGTCTTTGCCCTGCAATACCATGGATCAACACAAAAATCAGAAGTGTATGAGAAGTGGAAATTGCATCTGAAATACAAATGAAAGTAATAAGTTAAGTCTGCAATATAAATATCCAACTTTCAGAAAATATCCAAGTCAGAGATTATAAGTTCGATTTGAATTTACAAAAACCTTAAAATAAGAAAGAACTTTTTGAGTGGCTGAATTTTTCTGTCAAACATATTGTATGGGACAATGTAATGCCCTCCAAGTCCTATATATTGGACTCCAAGCTTTGTTCTTTCACCTGCTAGCACATGATATTTGTGTGTCATGATAGTTGGTGATCCAAACCTGCCAAAAATTAGATTTAGGCACATTAAGGAGTTATGGGCACCATGTGGTCTGTTCAATCATTTAATTTGAAGGAGGAATCTAGTGTTGATAGGATATTACATGGAATTTAATGCCAGTGCCATTTAGAAGATTATAAATGACTGGATGCTAGTCTTTTATATTGTACTAGGAGTTGGAATGCTGGCAGAGTTTTTGATGCATTTCAGAATCCCTGAATTCTCTATCGTCCTAAAATTTGTTAAAATAGATGAATGGGATATGCCTAGTTCTTTTCTTCTTTGATATTTCTTCCTTCAGAAACTCTATTCTTTCCCATATATAATAAGAATGGATGTTTTGTTGGGATGTTAATTTGAATGGTTCCATGAATATATAGTCCTTATCATAGATGCAATTATTATATTAGTTGCTTTTTATGGAATTGTAAGTGAATTAAGTGGATGGTCCTTGAGATTATTTACTTTATAAGTTAGTATTGCTTTATGAATGCGTGACTAGTTGGAAGCCGACTCATGTGGGCTTAATACCTTGCTTGCATGTTCTATCTTCCAAAACCTACAATCAAACCAAAAATAATCACTGAAAAGAATATGGGAAGATACTTAGGCATAAAATACATCCAAATTCAGCAACAGAAAAAGATCTAAATTTAGCAACAGAAAAAGATCCATTCGGATCAAAATATAAAATACATAGGAACACTCATAATTACATCTTTCAATCCGACCAAGGTTTAGAAGATTAGCACAAAAATCTGCATTTGATTCAGCTTAAAATAAAGCAATAAATTTTCACCTACATCCATGGTGCATCAAGGTGCCTTACCCCAAATCTTCACCAATTTCAAAAATATGCGGTCCTGTTTAGGACAATTTGTATCAGAACAACCTGGGAATCCAAAACATAATTTGGCCCTATTTGAATCACTATTTACACATTCATGAATTTTTGCAATGGAAGATTTCTATCTTATAGTAGAAATTATAAACCTTGATTGATAAAAACCCAATTCTAATAGGCTAGTATACCGGAAATGTAATGTAGAATCTGAATGCTACTCAGAGTTGAAAGTTGGTTCAAGGACAATTTTAAATTCAAAGGAGTGAATGAAATGTTCCTTATTGTCCTACTTGCTCCAAACTTCCTAGTTCTGGCTTCTATGGTTGCACCTAATAATTTGAGTTAGTAACAATACCTATTTTATGTATAAATTAATTACTATTTATAATCTGAAAGGAGAGGGGCAAAGAAAGAAGTAAGAATGAACTTAAAATCTTGATGCATACCTCTTGCTGTAGTATCTTAGAAAAAGTTTGTAATCTCAAAATAGCATAACAGTTACAGCCCTACTTTTTTCTTAACTATGCACATGTTGGTACAAATCTCTCCACTAGACAAAAGAGTGAGTTAATACATATTAACAAAAATCTCTTAATATAAAAAAAAAGATATAGCTACCTGTAGCTTAGCTGCTTCCAAATTTGGAGAGTTACTTTTTGCCAAGATTAGCCCTGGTATTTCAACTTAGCAAAAGGTGATCATCATTAAGTTAGAACTTAACTTTGTGCTTGTTGGTAAGTTACATTCGTAGAATATATATAGATTTATAAAGCTAATATACTCAAATGTAAAATCATTCTATGTATATCTCGAAATCATCAATAATATTTTATTGTGTATGGTTTTTGATATTACTGTGTAAATGTAAATGCTGGCCATATTTCAATATGATATTAGAGAAGTTTTATTTTAATTCTGGCAAAGATGGGAAGAGATAATGGTTGAAGATTAATTGAAGAGCTCTTGTGCTAGAGAATCCTTTGGCCGCTTCAAATTCCTGAGTTGTATTTATATCTACAGATGACGTTGATAAAGTGTGACTGGCACATTGGTTTTAATCTGCCAAACCAGTGATGAGTGGCGTCTGATTTTTTGAAGGGAGGCATCTGAAATTTGAAACTGCAAAACCAACATTTCAGTTCCTATGAAGGCGTCTATATCTGGTATTCAGATTTGTGTTTTTTAAATCATTGTCATATTGCTGGGTGAATTCAGAGGTGATAGCTATGTTTGAAGGGGTTGAAATGTTTGCAGACATTAATATTTAATTGCTGCGTCTAAATTTATGAAAAGTGGCCTCTCAATCTTCCATACAAGACTCCATCAAGGTATTTCCATGAAGGCGTTTGACAGCGAGGCGTTTTCAAATGCTTCTGAAGATAGTTTGTTGTGTGGAAGCACGGTAAATATCTTGTCGTTGAATGGTAAACGAGGCACAGTTTCAGGAAAGTCATACACTGTTGCAGCCTGCAATTTCAAATATAGCCATGGTAGATTCTACATTGACATGTGAGAAAGTTTTGAAAACATTATAAATAGCATTTCATTAACTTGGTTGCTGCGTTGAATTTTCTTTCTACATCGGTTTGAGTGCAAGTTATTTGAAGTCAAATTTTATTGGAGAATTGGACATATATTGTGCAAAGAGAAGTGTTTGAAACCTAATTCACAAGTGGATACAAGAGTTTATAACTAAATTGCTTCAAATATTTCTAGTGATACTTCAATCCAAAGAAGTGTCATACAAGATTTCAATTTCTTCCAGAAAGGATAAATAGTGGAGGGACATTTTATTATAATTGAAATTGCATGTGATAAATCGAAGTGATAAAGGTTTTTTTTATGGATAAATCAATTACTATTACTGAATTTGAAGGATATGATTTTCATACATGGCAAGTAAAGATACATTTATTTTTAATTGAAAAAGATTTATGGGACATTGTGATTGGGACTATTACGAAACCACAAAATATAGATGAAGCAATAAAATATATAGAAAAAGATCGTAGGGCCACATCATTGATTCATCTTGGATTATTTGATACATATTTGCATCATATTGATCTAACAAAGAACTTCAAAGAAACTATGGGATGCACTTAGTTCTTTATTTGGTTCATAGAATTCAAGTGCTAAAATGTCCATTAACCAAAAACTTTTTGGTTTGAATATGAAAGAAGGTGGTAGTGTTGTTCAACATATTAGTACGTTTCATTCCCTTCTTAATCATATTGCAAGTGTAAAATCTACAGTCAATGATGATGATGCTAAAGAAATCTTATTTAGAATTGTGCCTTCAATTTTTTATTATAATGCTTTTACATTAAACATAATTAATCCCAGTTTGGAAACTTGATTTCTTCTTTGATTGATGAAGAAAGTAGAGTATGCTAAAGCGATCTTATTGAGAATTATGCCTTCAATTTTTTATTATAATGTTTTTACATTAAACAAAATTAATCCCAGTTTGGAAACTGTGATTTCTTCTTTGATTGATGAAGAAAGTAGAGTTAGTAAAAATCATTCAATTATGTCGTTAAGGGAATGGTTCGGTAGTCAAGTTGCTTTGTTGTAGTGCTGGTCACCAAGGTTCAAACCCTTGTTGGGCCAAAAAGCTCTCAGGCTTGTGCCTTCACTAGGCTAACATGCTTGCTTGTCTTGCACCTTCGTTGGCTTGTTGTGCTTGCAGGCTGTGGACCTTTGTTGGGCCAACGAGCTCATGGATTTGAACCTTTGGCATTGTTGTAGGAATTCATGCCAGGTTTTAATGTCAGAAAAGTGGACATAGCTCTTGTCAAAAGCCTTTACTAATAAAAAAAATGATAGTTCAATTATTGAGAAAGTTGCTTTGTTGCTTAAGAACAATTCTAACATTTCAAAAGGGAAAGATTCAAATGTTGTTATTGTTAGAAATAGTTCAATTATTGAGAAAATTGCTTTGCTTCTTAAGAACAATTCTAATATTTCAAAAGGGAAAGAATTCAAATGTTGTTATTGTCAGAAAATTGGACATGTCCAAATAACTTGTATTTAATGAGAGAAAGATCTCATTGATGGGAAACTGAAGAAAAATAAAGCTATTGTTGTAACTGAAAGTGAAGATTCTGGTTTTGCAATACTTCAAGTAAACTCTTGCCGCCATGATAGTGAGGAGGAATATCCTTTTTAGAAAATGAAATAGGGTCATATTGGAGGTTGGAGGCAATGGAGGTAGGAGGTCCTTTGTCATCTCGAGTTAGCTTCTTGCTCATGAGTGATTCATGGGGTGGTTCTAGAGATGAATAGTCATGTTGCATGTTCCCATGCTTGATTTCATCATCCCCACCAAAAACCTATCATGAGTCTCACCATAATAATGTATTTCAAACTAAAATAGTTATATTTTCAATTATGTGCACTGGAACAATAACATGCTATCAAAATTATATTTTAACAGAGAATCCAAATAAACATCTGTAATACACAAAAGCCGAAAATTTCCATTCTAAAATGTATTCATTACAAAAAATGCCCCATTTGATTACACACATTTTCAGATAGTGTTCTCTTGAATTTGCGGGTATTCCTATTTGTGGGCAAAGAATTTCAGGGTTGGAATAAAAAGAATTGTTCCTCAAATGACATGCGTCAAATTATTGAGATTTAGAATCAAGCGTGCTACCCTGTGATGTCTTCAAAATCTGTAGACACATCTTCCTTGCTCCCACAAATCAAATAAGAAGTTCATTAGGTGGTAGATTACGTTGTGCCATAGACCTCAATAAAGGAGGCTCATAGGAGTTTAAGTCACACTGCCCAGGATCTTGGCCATGCTATAAAATGAGAAGTCATCGCCTCATGTTTGGATCATATTGAAATTCAGGGATTTCAGCCTCCTCTCTACTAGGGGAGCCATGATCACTTGTTTCAGAAATTGAATCATGTGGTAAAGAATTAGAAGACTCTACAAGTGAAGCTCCATGAGAATATTGAGGAACCTTCACACATGCTTGAGTATGAGCACTTGAAGGAGGGAGGAAATCAGTTTTGCTTGCTGCAAAAGTTGCATAAATGACTTTGAGTCTTGATTGTTCACAAGAACACGGGTGGGACATGTGTTTGGAAGTAAATTCTGATTCCTAGAAACAATCAAAATTATGAATATTGATATAAATATTAAAAAATTTGATTTCATTTTGTGAATTAAGATAATATAATTAAAAATTTTAACCAAGACAATAGAGCACAATCTTAAAATTCTGCATACTCAACCATGTGAAACTTCCCCAATATTCTGATGGAGCTTCTCTTGTAGACTCTTCTAATTCTTTACCAACCGATTCAATTTCAAAACCAAACAATAATGGTTCCCATTGTAGAGAGGAGGATGAAATCCCTGAATCTGAATATGATCTAAACATGAGATGACAACTTCTGATTTTACAGCATGGCCAACATTGTAGGCAGCGTAACTTCAACTCCTATGAACCTCATTTATTGAGGTCTATGGCACAAAGTAATCTACCACCTAATCAAATTCTTGTTGAATTTGAGGGAGCACGGAAGATGTGTCCGTAAATTCTAAAAACATCACATGGTAGCACTCTCGATTCTGAATCTAATTTGATGCATGTCTTTTGATGAACAATTCTTTTTGTTCCGGCCTTGAAAATTCTTTGCCCCCAAACAAGAATACGTGCAGATTTAA
This sequence comes from Cunninghamia lanceolata, assembly GCA_027924645.1. Classification (NCBI taxonomy): domain Eukaryota; kingdom Viridiplantae; phylum Streptophyta; class Pinopsida; order Cupressales; family Cupressaceae; genus Cunninghamia; species Cunninghamia lanceolata. Next base: position 16,274,702 of record BSBN01001048.1, read on the forward strand.
GAGATAGCTACCTAAAAAGGTGTGTAATCACATGAGGCATTTTTCTTAATGAATGCATTTTGAAATGGAGATTTTTGCCTTTCGTGCATTGCAGATGTTGTTGAGTTGGATTCTCTGTTGAAATATCATTTTGATAGCATGTTATTGTTCCAGTGGGAATGAATTGACATTATAACTATTCCAGTTTGACATACGTTCTTATGTTGAGATTCAGGGCAGGTTACTGACCCTTGTGTTGACATTATAACTATTCCAGTTTGACATACGTTCTTATTCCAGTTTGACATACATTCTTATGTTGACATTATAACTATTCCAGTTTGACATTATAGCTAGTTACTGACCCTTGTGTGGATTGAAAAAAATTGATGCATGTAATAAGGGATGCAGCATGGACCTTGACATGGTTTTTTGGTAACCATGAATTTGCCTTTGTAGATAACTGTATGTGTTTTGGTTTCCTCAAAGACACCCGAATTTAACTGGTTGTAGGCATATCACCATCTCATATATATTGGGATAACTGAAATATTTTATTAGTAAGAAACATACCCAACAATCCAATATTTAAATAATAACTAATAATGGCTGGAGGAAAACCTTCTAAATAAGAAAGAACTTCCTGAGTGGCTGAATTTTTCTGTCAAACATATTGTATGGGACAATATAATGCCCTCCAAGTCCTATATTGCACTCCAAACTCGTTGGAACAAATCTGCGCCTTACGCATCTGGGAAGTTGAGCTCCTTTGATGAATGCATAAATTGCAAGCTTTGGTCTTTCACCTACTAGCACAAAATATTTGTGTATCATGATGGTGATCCAAACCTGCTAAAAATTAGATTTAGGCACATTAATGAGTTATGGGCACCATGTGGTCTGTTCAATCATTTAATTCTAAGGGGGAAGCCAGTGTTGACAGGATATTACATGGAATTTAATGCCCATGCTATTCAGAAGATTACAAATGATTGGATGCTAGTCTTTTATGAGGCGCCAGGAGTTGGAATGCTGGCAGAGTTTTAGATGCATTTCAGAATCCTTGAATTCTCTATGGTCCTAAAATTTGTTAAAATACATGAGTGGGATATGTCTAATTCTTTTCTTGTTTGATATTTCTTCCTTCAAAATCTCTACTCTTTCCCATATATAATAAGAATGGATGTTTTGTTGGGATGTTAATTTGAATGGTTACACGAATATATAATCCTTATAATACATGCAATTATTATATTAGTTACCTTTTTATGGAATTGTAAGTGAATTAAGTGGATGGTCCTAGAGATTATTTAATTTATATGTTAGTATTGCTTTATGAATGTGTGAGTAGTTGGAAGCCAACTCATGTGGGCTTAATGCCTTGTGTGCTGGTAAACTATCTTCCAAAACTTAAAATTGAACCAAAAATAATCACCAAAAAGAATATGGGAAGATAGTTAAGCATAAAATACATCCAAATTCAGCAACAGAAAAAGATCCATTCAGATGAAAATATAAAATACATAAGAACATTAATAATTACTTCTTTCAAGCTGACCAAGGTTTAGATGATTGGCCCAAAAATCTGCATTTGATTCAGCTTAAAATAAAACAATGGATTTTCACCTACGTCCATGGTGCATCAAGGTGCCTTACCCCAAATTTTCACCAATTTCAAAAATATGCGGTCCTGTTTAGGACAATTTCTATCAGAACAACCTGCGAATCCAAAACATAGTTTGGCCATATTTGAATCACTATTGTACACATTCATGAATTTTTGCAATGGAAGATTTCTACACTTTTCAGTCATATGATCGTACAACTCTCTTCTTGTAGTTTGGTAGACCATAAGTCAAGGTGCCACTTTTAGAAATTGCCCTGGCTCAATCCTTTTGTTTGAATGATCTGGCGCCATTCTGCAATAATGATTTCAGAATCACTACAAATTGTGACTCTTCTACTTGGCTGAGATGCACAGATTTAAAGTAAAAGATCAACTCATGAAAAGGTTTGTTGCTTTGCCAATTGAACAACATATATAGAAATGTTAAAGTTTAGTAATTTCTCTATGCTGGTGTTCTACACATTGATGTTTTGTGATTGAGGTGTTTTCAGAAATATTCCGCACCCATTAAGTTTAGCATAATATTACGAGAAAAAATCTTTTGCATAAAACTTGCATAGAAAGAGAGATTAACATTTCAGGCGACATTAAATTTAATTATATGTTTATATATCAGAAGCCTTAATTGTTTTTTTTAAATGGAGAGTAGTTTTGGTAAAAGTGACATCATTGTTTGTTTTTGGGTATTATAGTTTGAAAATATAATGGTTAAAAATTTGAAAATAAATACTCAAAATTTATATGTTATTTTATAACTATATATTATTACTTTTTTGTCATATCAAATAAAAAAGAGCAAAGTATATTGGACAAGTGCAAAAGTTATTGGAAGGGATAGATTCTACTATACATTCATCAATTTTATTTTCTTTTGTTTTTTCTATTCTATTTTATAGATTCTACTAAATAGTCATCAATTCTATTTTCTTTTGTTTTCTTCAAAATGAAATTTAATAAATATTTCTTTTTCACTAGTTGTTTGATACCAATATTTTATAACTATATTTTATTAGGATTTAATTTTGTTTTCTTCATAATCAAATTAAATTTCTTAGTTTTTTTTAGTATGTTGTTTTATTTATGGTACAATTATTTTAATGAAAATACTTTGTGTTAGTTGTTTAGATATATTTTAAAAACAATAAAGTCTTAAGGTATATTAAGAATGAAAGGTCTAGTCAATAAAACCATAGGCAAATAAGAAATAAAAAATAAAACCTTGGAAATAATATCAAATAAAATGATAAAGGTGTCTAGGAGTGCATTATATTTTATAGATTCCACTATACAGTCATCAATTTTATTTTCTTTTGTTTTCTCCAAAATGAAATTAAATTTTTTTTTTCTCTCATTGTTGTTTTATACTAATATTTTATAACTATATTTTTTTAATATGTTGTTTTATTTACTGGACAATTATTTTAATTAAAATACTTTGTGTTAGTTGTTTAGATATATTTTAAAAACAATAAAGTCTAATCTATATTAAGAATGAAAGGGTTAGCCAATAAAACCTTAGGAAAATACCAAATGAAAAATAAGACCTTAGAAGTAAATATCAAATAAAACCTTAGAAGTGAGTTTCTAGAAGATGGAACAAATGAAGGTGGTAACTAGTAAATGTTAGAAGTAAGTTTCTAGAAGATGGAACAAACTAGAAAGTATCTACATAGAGCTAGACACGTTAGAAGTTTTTAGAAGGAAATGGATTGTACTAGTATGCTTTGCAGTACTAGTATGCTTTGCAAAGACCTCTATAAAATGAGGTAACTTGTGATCATTTTCTCATCAAGTAATACAAGTTTGATTGTTGTAATGTTCTAGTTCTCAACAATTCTTGTGTTTGTGTGTCTTCATATTTGGGTGTCATGCATTTGTTCACCTCCATCCACCACCAACAAAGTGGTATTAGAGCACAAGTCCACTAAAGATAAATCACTACAGAAGATATTGTTGATTTTAAAGGGAGATCAAAGGCAGGCTTCAAAGTCACTGGAAGAGATTTTCTTCAAAGATCATGGATTGTGTTGGCATAAGAGAATAAAGCTGCAGAAGAAAGTCAAATAGCCACAACCATAGAAGGTCTTAGAAGATCTCTGAATACAAAAGAGAATACAAAAAAAGAGAAGCCACCCAAAGAAGGTGTCACAGTTGTTGAAACAATCAAAAAGGAGAGAATTGAACTACCAATGATGAAAGGAGGCAAATTTGTGATAAGCCACTAAGTTTTAAGGAGCCACAACAACTTAGAGGAGAGGTTGATTTGGATTGAAAAAAAGCTGCAAGGATACAAATGGCCAATCATGCCAACAAAGAAGGAAGTTTTTGAAGTTTGGAGATAGAAGTTGAATAGTTGATAGGAGCATTAGGTTTTTTTAATGAAGATATATTACTTTTTATGATGTAAATGAATTTCATTTAATATAATATAAAACATCTCCAAGAGACCTTATATTAAACTAACATTAAGAATCAAACAAAGAGAATCTACTCACCAATTAGAATTCAATTGCTTTTGAGACTGTTGATTGATTATGCTTTCTTTAAGATTCTTGAGAGCCTCTTCAGAAGCCTAGAGTTCAACATGCATTATAATTAAACAAGATCATTGTTTTTGTTATAAATTTGTAGGTTAAAGAAAACCAACTTCACATAACCCTATAGGAGAACAAGATGTAGAAATAACCATAATTCAAAGATCAAATAAACAATCAATAAGATAACACAAGATATACCTTAGGAAAACCCTCAAGAGGGGAAAACCCAGCCTCCAAAAGCATCCACACTCATATGTATTATTCAACAACAATGATACTACAATACATGCCAATCAGTCTCCATAAATACCTTTGAATCATCAAGCACCTCCAATGCATCCTGCATGTGTCCAAGTATGAATTGACACATTGCTTGCCATGCTTCACAATATGCACTTACAGGAGAGAGCTCAATACAATGACAACCTCTTACAAGCCTCCAATCCACATTACAATGAATAGCCATACCAACCAATCCACTAACATGTGTTTGCTTTTATAGACTAAGCTCACACAAATACAACTTGCTCATAGTGATTGGTGTCCAAGTATTTATGTCTCATTAGCCTAGTCCAATTTGCATCCGACCTTTTATACAATTCCCATGCTAGTTTAGCACCCAATGCCTAATTTTGAACACTTAAAACTAAAATACCTACTCCTCCATGCATTTTTGGCTTACATACCTTGTCCCATGCCATGAGATGGATTTTCTTCTCCCACAGAGTGCCTTCCTAGAGAAACTATTTACAAATATTCTCTATTTTCATATATACCCCTTTAGAAATTTTGAATAAGGACATCATATAAACCGGCACATCAACTAACACTACCTTAATCAAGGTAATTTTTCTTGCCAATGTTAACTAGCACCCCTTCCATATAGCAATCTTTGAGTGCAATGCATTAATGACATTATTCCATAGATTGTTCTTATATCTCCCATTAAAAAGGGGTATACGTAAATATCTCCAATGTAGGGTTTCAATCTTAAAGCCAAATATCTCCCCTATTTGTGCTTAGACATCCAGATGGACATTAAACAAATAGATCATAGTTTTACTACTATTTACTAGCTGACCTGAGATATTGCAATAATGCACCACTGTTCTATTAATAATTCGAGCCTCGGGTAAGTGCAAGAGGATGAGTTCACTTTTTGGTCAAAAAGTGGAAGTGTTTTTCTTGTTTTTCAAATTTTTTTGTAGTTGGAGTGACACTTTCAAGCACTTGTACATAAAGTCTTAAGATAATGTAAAATAAGAAATGTAGGATTTTATTTTTAGTTTTCAAATATGTAGTTTTTTCTAATACCCAGATGATGCAAGTTGGTTTTTTATTGGATCTACAAAAAGTGACATTTTAAAAGTCCCCTGTATTTTGCAAGAGCATGCATGTGTACGGCCAACATAATTTGACCTAAATTAATGTATTTTCTAATTTCTTTTATGCAAAGATTCTCAGGATGTTGAATTTTGGTCAGGATATTTTTTTTATAATTTTTTGATATATATATATATATATTTTATTAATTTTTTAATGGACCCAATTAGTGTTTTTTAAAACCCCTCATGTACGACCAACATAATTTGAGCTAAACTAATCGATTCACTAATTTTTTTTCATTATGTAGAGAATAATGTTTAGTTTCGCCAGACATTTTTTTTTTCAAGAAACTTTCAAAATCAAAAGTTATTCAAAAAATAGTAACCTATGTTATTTTATGAGTTAGTTTATTTGGAAAATAAATAATAAATAGAAAATTATGTTCAATAGTAAAAAAAATTATATATTTGAAAACTAGACTTTGAGATCTATACTGATTTTTAATTTCGTTAAAATATTCTAAAAAAAAAGTCGTCAGCCATAGTGGTGAAACTAGTTTTTTCTTCTCTTGCTATTTTCATGGACTCCTAGTTGCAGGGCCAAAGCTAAGGCTTGGGTTTCCAAGCCTAAAACTAATGCAAATTGGTGGGTTTAAAATTTCAAAATTTTAGAAATGGGTACCTGTTTTAAAAATAATGGGTACCCATTTCTAAAAAATAAAAAAATTAGCCATAGGCATGTAAAAAAAAAACTTTTTGAAAAAGGGTAAAAACGGGTACAACGGGTACCCTTTTTTAAAAAGTTTTTTTTTTTACATGCCTATGGCTAATTTTTTTTATTTTTTAGAAAAGAAGTACTCGTTTCATAACAGGTTCCTATTTTGCTTTGGGAGTCTGATCCTATCCTAAACGGGTATCCATTTTTTTCAAAATGGGTACCTATTCCAAATGGTATTTTTCATCCGCAGAAGACTTCTGCGAAATGTATACTCAACTTATTGTTTTAACCCCTCCCTTAATGTAGCTTGCCCAAATAGAATTGTGTCATCTGCAAATAGTGCATGTGTGTAGGAGTCTTGGATGCCCTTAAAACTAATTCCTTGCCAAGCCAACCTTCTGTTTACTTCTCTAATAGCCCAAGTGAAAGCTTTAGTCATAAGAAGAAATAAATAAGGAGATATAGGATCTCCTTGCTGCAAATCTCTAGAAGGTACAAAGGTTTCTGATTTCCTTCCATTAACCAAAACTACAATTTTAAAGCCTGAGATACAAGAAGAGATACATTTTAAAACATCCTTGGCGAAACCCAATATATCCAACATATTCAAGAGGAACTTCCACTCCTCCCTATCATAAGCTTTTGACATGTCTAATTTGATGATCATAGCTAGATCTCTACCCTTATGGATTGAATGTAAAATTTCATGAGTTAGGATTGCCTCTTCCTGAGTTTCTTTTAACATGAAAAATCCCCCTTGCTCTTGGGAAATAATGTTTGGTAGAAAACTTGCAATTCTCATGGCCATTGCTTTTGAAATTATCTTGTACACAAAGTTACATAAAGAGATGGGTCTAAAATCTTCAAAGCTTTGGGGGTCTCAGATTTTGGGATGAGCATAAGGCTCATAGATTTCATTTCTTTGAGCACACTTTTGAATTCCTAGACTCCTAAATAGCCAAAAAAATGTCCTTACTTACAGTGTCCCAACATTTTTGAAAGAATAGACCTATCCATTTATCTGGGCCTGTCGCTTTTTCACCTGGAATTGAGAAAACCACTGTCTTCATTTCCTCCATCATGAATTCTTTCATCAGCTCTCTATTGTGTCACTTAGAAACCAGCTTTGGAAGAAAATTGAGATCTACCTTGTTGATACCTATGGGGTTCATATTTATTAATAGTCCTTTAAAAAATTTCTTTGCTTCCTTTTGGATCTCCTCCTATTTAGTGATCACATCCCCATGAGAAGTTTGAATAGATATTATAGAATTGTAGATTTCTTAAGCTTAGTTGCTAAATAGAAAAAGATGTGTTCTTGTCACCATCTTTTAGCTAAATTTCTCTTGATCATTGTTTCTAGAAAGATTCCTCTCTTTTTAGAATTTCCTCCAGATCAAATTTGAGGTTTTTCTCCAGCTGGAATGTGGCTAGATCCCTATCCTCTCTTATTACCTTCTCTTCAAGTATTTGTAATTCTTGTTTAAGCCTAATTTTCTTTGCAAATATATTTTTGAAATAGGATACATTCCAAGAGATAAGTTTCCCCCTTAGAAATTTAAGCTTGGATATAAGTTGGAACATATGAGACCCCTTTACGAAGGGAGCTTGTTTCCACCATTCATCAATTTTCTAGATGAAGGTAGGGTCCCTGAACCACATTGACTGAAACCTAAACTTTTTCCTACCTAGGATTTCATCCATTCCTAGCCTCAGCCTAATAGGAAAATGACCTAACCCAGCAAGTGGTAAAATTTTTGATTCATATTCCAAGTCATCATTCATGCATACCAGGGAGAGGAAGAATCTATCCAATCTTTCTACAATCTTGCAAAAATCCTTTCTTCTGTCTATCCATTTGTATTTGCCATTTCTTGGTAAACAACCTATCAAATTATTTTGAGCTACGAAGTCTATGAATTCCTGTTGAGATTTGGATGGATGTTCAATCCCTCTCATTTTTTCCGATACATCCAGAATTGGATTAAAATCTCCTCCTAGAAGAATTCTCTCCCTATTGAGCCTACTTAGCCATGAAGAAAGATGAATTCATAGTTGTTATTTTTGCACCAAATTTGTGGGGCCATAAACACATACAACTCAGTAATCCAAAGCTACTAGCAGTTTTGGGAGTTTACCAATTAAACAATGTTCATTTTTCTCAAACACTTCCAACTTTGGGACATATTGTCTCCATAAAATTGCTAGCCTCTTGAAGCTCCTCTAGCCGCAACTAAAAAAAAATCCCATTTCAAGCACTGTTTGAAAACTAAATCACTTAACTCTTGAGAAACTGTGATTTCTTCTTTGATTGATGAAGAAAGTAGAGTTAGTAAAGATCATTCAATTATGTCATTAGGGGAATGGTTTGGTAGTCAACACGCTTTGTTGTAGTGGTTGTCACCAAGGTTCAAACTACCATTGGGCCAAAGAACTCATAGGCTTGTGCCTTCACTGGGCTAATGTGCTTTCTCGTCTTGCGCCTTTGTTAACCTATTGTGCTTGCAAGCTATGGGCCAACGAGCTCGTGGATTTAAACCTTTAGCATTGTTGCAGGAGTTCATGCCAGGTTTTAATGTCAGAAAAGTGGACATATCTCTTTTCAAAAGCCTTCACCGATAAAAAAAAGATAGTTCAATTATTGAGAAAACTGCTTTGCTTCTTAAGAACAATTCCAACATTTCAAAAGGGAAAGAATTCAAATGTTGTTATTGTCAAAAAATTGGACATGTCCAAATAAATTGTATTCAATGAGTGAAAGATCTCATTGATGGGAAACTGAAGAAAAATAAAGCTCTTGTTGTAACTGAAAGTGAAGATTGTGGTTTTGCAATACATCAAGTAAACCCTTGCTGCCATGATAGTGAGGAGGAATATCCTTTTTAGAAAATGAAATAGGGTCATATTGGAGGTTGGAGGCAATGGAGATGGGAGGTCTTTTGTCATCTCAAGCTAGCTTCTCGCTCATGAGTGATTCATGGGTTGATTATAGAGAGAAGAATAGTCACGTTGCATGTTCCCATGCTTGATTTCATCATCCCCACCAAAAACCTATCATGAATCTCACCATAATAATGTATTTCAAAATGAAATAGTTAAATTGTCAATTATGCCCACTGGAACAATAACATGCTATCAAAATTATATTTTAAGAGAGAATCCAAATAAACATCTGTAATACACGAAATCCAAAAATCTCCATTTTGAAATGCATTCCTTACAAAAAAAATGCCCCATTTGATTACACACTTTTTTAGATAGTGATGTCTTGAATATGCCGGTATTCCTATTTGTGGGCAAAGAATTTTCAGGGCTGCAACAAAAATAATTGGTCCTCAATTGACATGTGTCAAATTATTGAGATTCAATATCAAGAGTGCTTCCATGTGATGTTTTCATAATCTGCAGACACATCTTCCTTGCTCCCACAAATCAAATAAGAAGTTGATTAGGTGGTAGATTACATTGTGCCATAGACCTCAATAAAGGAGGTTCATAGGAGTTGAAGTCATGCTGCCCAAGATCTTGGCCATGATATAAAATGAGAAGTTGTTGCCTTGTGTTCGGATCATATTCAAATTTAGGGATTTCATCCTCCTCTCTACTAGGGGAGCCATGATCACTTGGTTTGGAAATTGAATCGTGTGGTAAAGATTTAGAAGACTCTACAAGTGAAGCTCCATGAGAATATTGAGGAACCTTCACACATGCTTGAGTATGAGCATTTTAAAGAGGGAGGAAATCAGTTTTGTTTGCTACAAAAGTTGCATAAATGACTTTGGGTCTTGATTGTCCACATAAACATGGATAGGACATGTGTTTGGAAGTAAATTCTGATCCTAAAAGACAATCAAAATTATGAATATTGATATAAATATTAAAAAATTTGATTCATTTTTTGAATTAAGATAGTATAATTAAAAATTTTAACCAAGACAACAGAGGACAATCTTAGACAATTAACATTGGAGTTTGTCATGCCATTTGGAACAGCTAAATTGGCATTGCCATTTGTAGCTACTTTGGCCTGAACCCCAATACGAAAAAGAAAAAATCACATCCAAAAGTCAGATTTTACAGTTAAAAGTTAACACTTAAACAGGAACTGACAGTGCTAAACTCAATCGTAATCACAAAATGTTGGCAAATCCCGACTTCTTTTAGCAAGTAGTTGCTAACATTGGGTGTAGCTGACAGCTTTGTTACATCAGTCTCATAAAATTCTTCATCCATCTTCTGTTAATGACCGTCGTCAAGATATCTGTCATAAACCAAGAATCAAGAAAAATTAGAATAAATTGAATCTGCAAGTTTTTGGTCCGTTTTATCCTCCTATCCCAGGTTTACAATATTGACACGTGGCTATGTGACTTGTTATATTTATAATTTATATATAGTCCATCTTTTGGGTAATCTTCTTGGTATATACTATATACAGTGGATTGTTAATTGTCTAAGATTGTCCTCTAGTATCCTGGTTAAAATTTTTAATTATACTATCTTAATTTACAAAATGAAATTAAATTTTTTAATATTTATATCAATATTCATAATTTTTATTGTTTTTCAGGATTAGAATTTACTCACAAACACATACTACACCCATGTTCTTGTGGACAATCAAAACCCAAAGTCATTTACAACTTTTGCAGCAAGCAAAACCTATTTCCTCCCTCCTTAAAATTCTCCATACTCAACCTTGTGAAGCTTCCCCAATATTCTGATGGAGCTTCTCTTGTAGAGTCTTCTAATTCTTTACCAGCCAATTCAATTTCAGAACCAATCAATAATGGCCCCCCCTTTAGAGAGGAGGATGAAATCCCTTAATCTGAATATGATCTAAACATGAGGCAACAGCTTCTGATTTTATAGCATGGCCAAGATCCTAGGCAGTGTGACTTCAACTCCTATGAACCTCCTTTATTGAGGTCTATGGTACAAAGTAATCTACCACCTAATGAAATTCTTGTTGAATTTGAGGGAGCATGGAAGACGTGTCTATAAACTTTGAAAACATCACATGGTAGCACTCTCCATTCTGAATCTCAATAATTTGATGCATGTCATTTGACGAACACTTCTTTTTGTTCCGGCCTTGAAAATTCTTTGCCCCTAAACAAGAATACCCATAGATTCAAGAGATCACTATCTAAAAAGGTGTGTAATCATGAGGCATTTTTCTTAATGAATGCATTTCAAAATGGAGATTTTTGTCTTTTGTGCATTCTAGATGTTGTTGAGTTGGATTCTCTGTTTAAATATCATTTTGATAGCTTGTTATTGTTCAGTTTGACATACGTTCTTATGGTGAGATTTATGGTAGGTTTTTTGTGGGGATTATAAACTCAAGCATGGGTACCTGCAATGTGACTATTCTTCACTCTCAAGTATTCTTTTTTCACGAGACATTTAATGTCTATTAGAGGAAGCAATAGCTAGTTACCAACCTTCACATGGTTTTTTTGATAACCATGAATTTTCCTTTGTAGATAACTCTATGTGTTTTGGTTTCGCCAAAGACACTTGAATTTAATTGGTTGTAGGCATGTCTTAATCAGTTTTAAAGTAAATGTGATGGAATTGTCATAAAGTTATAATATTTAAATATTAATTAATCAATAATGATTTTTAATGTAGAAACCCTAAGACCCATATGCATATTGTTGGTGTTAGAAATAAGCCACACCCGGACCGACAATGGACTGGTCCAAGAGGGGCCAGTAGCTCAGTGGTAGAGTACTCCAGTAGCTAATTGAAGGTCCTAGGTTCGAGTCCTAGCTGGTCCATGTCTCAACATGGTATCAGAGCTAGGCCCAGGCTAGGAGCCCCAAGCACATGAGAGGTGTGGCTTAAGGGGGGGTGTTGGTGTTGGAAATAAGTCACACCCAGACCGATGATGAACTGGTCCAAGAGGGGCCAGTAGCTCAGTGGTAGAGCACTCTAGCAGCGAATGGAAGGTCCTAGGTTTGACTCCTAGCTAGTGCACCATCATAAGTGATCAAGGAATACCAGAAATGTCTAGATGAATGCAAACCTAGAATGAGCATGTACAATGTGTCACTTTGTTAACATTCCAGAAATAAAGAACCATCATAAGTGATCAAGGGATACCAAGTCTACTAACAACATCACATAGAAAATCTAAACATGTAGTACCAAGGAACATTCACAATGATATGCAAAACCTGCAAACCAAACCCCTGTAGTATGTCCTCCTACACACACCTCCTACACACGCCTCTTGACCATTTTGGGAAACACAGATTCTCAAGCTCCCAGCAATCTTTGCAACAAACCTTGCCGGTGACAATTCGACATCATCTGGAAATACATAACCTAATAATACATCTCATTCACATGATCATGGGTCACATTAGAAGCATAATAGAATGGCATGGGTTCTTTGAACTCCCCAATTTTTCCTTTGGCACATCAGGCAGGGATTTCCTCTTCACACACTTCACATAACATATTTTGGGAAGCCGCCAGTTTGAAAAAAAAAAGCACCTATTTTTGTGGAGTTGCCAGCATAAATCCCAACCGCCACAGCCCCTCTTCTTGAGCAACCTTTTCTGATCAGCAAAACTAGAGCGTCATTTTGCTAGATAATTGGGGCTCTATTCGCCTTCAATCTGACTCCAATCTAAGGCTACAAACCAATATCTCCTGCTCTTATACTTATACAATGCAAAACCTTTGGTCTTCAAACAACAACTTCAACCTTGTAAACCCTACCCAACTTGCTCTCTTGGATCTCACTGCTCTAATACCAATTGTTAAAAAATTAGATAAATAAACAACACACAAAGTAGAACACAGAGACAGATATTTAACGTGGTTCGCCAATGTGGCTACGTCCACAGGAAAGCAGGGCAATAATCTTCTTATTATTTGCAGCATCATACATATGATCTTTCCCTCATATATATACACTTCTCTTCAAGAGATGGTGAAGAGACAAACAGGGAATATGAATTGAAGAGTCAGACTTCACATCCAACACATATGACCATCTCATAAATATTGGGATAACTGAAATATTTTATTAGTAAGAAATATACCCAACAATTCAACACTTACATAATAACTAATAAAGGCCCGAGGAAAACCTTATAATTAAGAAAGAACTTCCTGAGTGGCTGAAGTTTTCTGTCAAACATATTATATGGGACAATGTAATGCCCTTCAAGTCCTATATTGCACTCCAAACTCATTGGAACAAAACTGCACCTTACACATCTGGGAAGTTGAGCTCCTTTGATGAATGCCATAAATTGTAAGCTTTGGTCTTTCACTACCAGCACAAAATATTTGTTTATCATGATAGTTGGTGATCCAAACCTGCCAAAAATTAGATGTAGGCACATTAATGAGTTATGGGCACTATGTGGTCTGTTCAATCATTTAATTCGAAGGGGGAAGCCAGTGTTGACAGGATATTACATGGAATTTAATGCCCATGCCATTTAGAAGATTACAAATGATTGGATGCTAGTCTTTTATGAGGTGCTAGGAGTTGGAATGCTGGCAGAGTTTTAGATGCATTTCAGAATCCCTAAATCATCTACGGTCCTTAAATTTGTTAAAATAGATGAATGGGATATGTCTAATTCTTTTCTTGTTTGATATTTCTTCCTTCAAGAACTCTAGACTTTCCCATATATAATAAGAATGGATGCTTTGTTGGGATGTTAATTTGAATGGTTATATGAATATATAGTCGTTATGATACATACAATTATTATATTAGTTATCTTTTGAGTGGAATTGTAAGTGCATTAAGTGGATGGTCCTGGAGATTATTTACTTTATAAGTTAGTATTGCTTTATGAACATGTGAGAGATGTCAACTCATGTGGATTTAATGCCTTGCTTGGGTGTTGGTAAACTATTTTCCAAAACCTACAATCAAACCAAAAATAATCACCAAAACGAATATGGAAAGATACTTAAGCATAAAATATATCCAAATTCAGCAACAGGATGAAATTAATATAAAAAACATTAGAACATTGATAATTACATCTTTCAGACCAACCAAGGTTTAGAAGATTGGCACAAAAATCTGCATTTGATTCAGCTTAAAATAAAACAATGGATTTTCACCAACGTCCATGGTGCATGAAGGTGCCTTACCCCCAAATGTTCACTAATTTCAAAAATATACGGTCCTATTTAGGAAAATTTCTATCAGAACAACCTGGGAGTCCAAAACATAATTTGGCCCTATTTGAATCATTATTGTACACATTCATGAATTTCTAAAATGGAAGATTTCTACAATTGTTCTTGTCAGTCATATGATCGTACAACTCTCTTCTTGTAGTTTGGTAGACAATAACTCAAGGTACCACTTCTAGAAATTGCCCTGGCTTAATCCTTTTGTTTGGATGATTTGGCGCCATTCTACAATATTGTTTTGAGAATCACTAGAAATTTTGACTCTTCTACTTGGCTGAGATGCACAGGTTTAAAGTAAAAGATCAACTCATGGAAAAGGTTTGTTGCTTTGCCAATTGAGCAACATATATAGAAATGTGAAAGTTGAGTAATTTCTCTATGCTGGTTTTCTACGAATCGTTGTTTTGTGATTGAGGTGTGTTTAGATGTATTCTGCAAACATTAAGTTTAGTAGAACATTAAGAGAAAAAATCTTTTGCATAAAACTTGCATAGAAAGAGGGATTAACATTTAAGGTGATATTAAATTTAATTATATGCTTGTATATTAGAAGCTTTAATTTTTTTTTAAAAATGGAGAGTAGTTTTGGAAAAAGTGACATCATTGTTTGTTTTTGGGTATTATAGTCTAGAAATATAATGGTTAAAAATTTGAAAAAAAATACTTAAAATTTATATGTTATTTTATAACTATATATTATTACGGTTTTATCATATCCAATAAAAAGAAGCAAAGTAAATTGGACAAGTGAAAAAGTTATTAGAAGGGATAGATTCTACTATACTGTCATCAATTTTATTTTCTTTTGTTTTTTCCATTCTATTTTATAGATTCTACTATAGAGTCATCAATTTTATTTTCTTTAGTTTTCTCTAAAATGAAATTTAGTTTATTTCTTTTTCACTCATTGTTATTTCATACAAATATTTTGTAACTATATTTTATTAGGATTTAATTTTGTTTTCTTCACAATCAAATTAAATTTCTTGGTTTTTTTCTTTTTGTTTTAGTATCTTGTTTTATTTAGGGTACAATTATTTTAAAGAAAACATCACAGTTGTTGAAACAATCAGAAAAGAGAGAATTGAACTGTCAGTGATGAAAGGAGGCAAATTTGTGGTAAGCCGCTAAGTTTTTAGGAGCAACAACAATTTAGAGGAGAGGTCGATTTGGATTGAAAAAAAAGCTGCAAGGATACAAATGGCCAATCATGCAAACAAAGAAGGAAGTTTTTGAAGTTGAATAGTTGATAGGAGCATCACATTTTTTTATGAAGATATATCACTTTTTTATGATATAAATGAACTTCATTTATTATAATATAAAAAATCTGTAGGAGACCTTAGATTAAATAAACATTAAGGATCAAACAAGGAGAATCTGCTCACCTATTAGAATTCAACTGCTTTTGAGACCGTCGATTGATTATGCTTGCATTAAGATTCTTAAGAGCCTCTTCAGCAGCCTATAATTCAACATGCATTATAATAAAGAAGATCATTATTTTTGCATACATGGTAATATATATATATATAAACTATTTACTCCAAATACTCCCGACCATGTCTTGTCCGACTCGCTCACGCTCCGGCAAGGGCTCTGATCTCAGTGAAACTTCCCACGCTGCTCCGGTTGCTTCCCCTCCTGTGGACTCGAGATCTGGTAGTGCTCCGTTTGGCATTAGGGCTTCTTCCTCCTTCGTCGGCCCTTTGGATTGTTTTTCTCTATCAGATTCCATTCTCGAGCATGAGGCATTGCCAACTAGGGTTCTTGGATGTGGTTTTAATTCCGTCTCCACATTCCAAAATGTGGAGAAGGTCTGTCCCCTCATGCAGGGTGTTGTTGGTGAGAGAAATTCTCAAAGTTTCAAAGATGCAGTAGGGTTTGGAGCTCAGACAATGGGTTCGGAGGGAGGGCAGTGTTGTTTCTCAGACCTATCCAATTCAAATGATGGTCGGGGTAGATCGCTTCCCTTCTTTCGTTCAAATCGGGTTCCAAAAATTTGTTTGGATGGTTTCATTGGAGACTGGGTGGCATATCTTTAGGAACATGCCCTTATTTGTAGATTCACAAAAATTTTGCCAAAATTGTGCGATTTACACAATTGGATCTCAAAATGTTGGCAGGACTGCTTGGAGGAAGAAATCTTTCTTTATCCTTGTGCGAGGGGGTTTTTCATATTGGAATTTGACTCCCTTGAGGACAAGGATAGGGTCTTGAAATATGGTCCTTGGTACTATCAAGAGGATTTCTTGTGCATTAAACTCTGGTATCCTTCTTTTGATCCTAGAATTAAGGTTTTTGGCGCTGCTATTCTTTGGGTGCATCTGCGTTACCTTCCTTTGCAATTTTGGGAAGTTGAGTCTATGGGCAATTGCTAATGGTCTGGGTAAGTACCATTTTATTTCTCCAGAAACTATTAATTGCACCAACACTACCTTTGCACGGATGTGCGTGCAGATGGACCTTTCCAAGGGTCTTTCGGCTGAGATCTCTCTAAAGTTGGGGGACAGGTGTTGGAGACAGCCAGTAGACATTGAAAAAATTGCATTTAGATGCAGGAAATATTTTGCTACAGAACATTCCTTCCCTGAGTGCCCTAAACTTCAAGCTCAGGATCGTAGCCGTAAGTCAAAAAGCCCACTTGGTGGGAGGGTGCAGAACCTCACCACTGCAGTATATCTCCCAGTGTTCAAGATGAGTCTGCTCCCCCTCTTGAAGCTTCATATTCTTTTGTGCAACAACCCCCTTCTCCTACGTTTTTCTCCTCTCCTATGGGTCTGTCTCGGGCCTCCTGGGATAAAGTTAAACCAGATATTGTATATGAGGATAATGTAGATTTTTAGATTGGGGCTTCCTCGGATAAAGTTAATCAAAAAATTGTATGTGAAGATAATATAGATTCTGTGATTCAGGATAATGCTAAAGATTTCACTGGGACAGCCCAAAAGGAAAAAAATTCTCTCCAGTTAAAGACTTTGGGTGGACAGAGGTAAAAAAGAAGAAAGCATCTAAACACCAAATGGCTCTAAGGTCTTCTAAGAAAGAGAATTCAGAAGTAATGAAGGAGAATTGTAGACAGGTTTGATTTAGAAGGATTTAGGGTATGAAGGATATGGTTTTAGCAGGATTAGTTGTTTGTGGCTATGTGTCAGTTCTGATTTTTTATGGTTCTTGGACTTAAACCAGATTTTATCATAAAAAAATAAAATATAAAAGCAAATAAAACAATAGTCCATAATTAACCTAATTTTATATAGTGAAAGAAAAAATTCTGACAAGGAGGTACCGCTCTGACCAATAAACAAAAATTCAATAAGAAGGATTTTTGTTTTAATGTACTTGAACAAGATTTTTACCATAATGAGAAAGCACAAAAGTAATAAGGGACCTCTGAAAAGAAGCCCATTGGAAGGGAATAGGTTAAGCTTCATCTAGGCATCAAACAAAAGTCACCAATAGCATAGAGCCTAGACCACCAAAATCAAAGTAAAGAGACCTTAAAATTCTCTCATCCTAAGAAACATAATATAACAATTTAGATAGAAGCATTCATGACTTTGATACAGTTGACCTTTCTTGATAATCTTCAGAAGGAATTTCGGATGGATACCTAGGCAAACAAGGCATGGAAGTCTAGTCAAGAGCACAAACAAGAAGCACAGTTATCAAAATAGTAGAATTTGGAGACACCAACAATGAAGCTATTCTTCTTGCTTCAATCAAAGGGTGAATACTCTATCTTATAGTAATCTCAAAATAGCACATGTTGGTTCAAATCTCTCCATCAGACAAAAGACAAAAGAATGAGTCAATAAATATTAACAAAAATCTTATAATAAAAAAAGATATAGCTACTTGTAGCTTAGCTACTTCCAAATTTGAAGAATTACTTTTTCCCAAGATTAGCCCTGCTATTTCAACCTAACAAAAGGTGATCATCATTAAGCCAAAGATTAACTCTGTGCCTGTAAGAAATAGCCTTCAGGAAACAAAATAATGCCACTCTATTATCCTAGAAAAAAAATAAACTTCCTAACAAATGTAGTTGGCAGGGAAATCTTTTTTGTCTAAAAAGTTTTAGAATAAGTAAGGTTTTACATTTAGCATATAGTTTTAAATAAATAAGTTAACATGCATATGATAATTGTTGGTATGTAATATTTGCGGATTTATAAATCTAATGTACTCAAATGTAAAATCATTCTATGTATATCTTGAAATCATCAATAATATTTTATTTTGTATGGTTTTTGATATTACTATGCAAATGTAAATGCTAGCTATATTTCAATATGGTATCAGAGAAATTCTATTTTAATTCTGGCAAAGATGGGAAGACATAATGGTTGAAGATTAATTGAAGAGTTCTTGTTCTATAGAATCCTTTGATTGCTTCAAATTCCTAAGTTGTTTTGATATCTGATGGCATTGAGAAAGTGTGAGAGGTGCATTGGTTTTAATCTGCCAAACCAGTGATGAGAGGTATCTGATTTTTTGAAGGGAGGCATTTGAAATTTGAAACTTCAAAACCAAGATTTAATCTAAATCTTGTTAGAAATAAAGTATTTTAAAAATAGAAAAAACAAAAAGTTTAAAATAATTAAAGAAAAAGAAAGTGTCTCAACCTTGCATGGAAATAAAAAATAAAGCAAGCTAAGAATAGAAGATTTTGTGATAGGTGAAAACTGGCTATTTTGAAAAGTATCTTTATATGGAGATAGAGATAAGATGTCTATAAGATTTTATTAGATGTTTTTAAAAAGAAATGCTTTATTTCTTGAAGGTTCTCATATGCAATGTAATATATATTGGTTCTTTGAGATAGTCATTTAGATAGAGGTGAGAGTTAGTTTGCAAGTCTGTATGCTATCGAAATGATGTTGAAATTCCTCTAGTCTGAGTTGAGGTGAAGACTCCTATAAGAACTTGCATTGCAAGTGTGTTGTAATCTGTTTCAAGATTTGATAATACATTGTGTAGGTTATGGAGTGTGGGATTTTTCTCCCGAAAGGGTTTTCCCCACGTATATCACTATGTTATGGTTTTATTGTTATTCTATTTATACTATTTCATGTGTTTCTTGAAATCTCTGTAATATTTTATTTGAAATTTGCATAACCCTCCTCTCAAAGTTAAGCGTAGGGAGCATTTCTATACACCTTTGCATCCTTGCAAATCAATGTCATCGCTATTGCTGGGCGAATTCAAAGGTGATAACAATGTTTGAAGGGGTTGAAATGTTTGCAACAATAACATTTAATTTCTGCATCTAAATTTATGAAAAGATCCATCTCATTCTTCTATACAAGACTCCATCAAGGCATTTCCATCAAGGCATTTGACAGCGAGGTGTTTTCAAATGTTTTTGAAGAAAGTTTGTTATGTGGAAGCATGGTAAAGATCCTGCGATTGAATGGTAAATGAGGCACGGTTTAAGGAAAGTCATACACTGTTGCAGCCTACCATTTCAATAATAGCCATGGTAAATTCTACATTGACATGTGAGAAAGTTTTGAAAACATTAGAAATAGCATTTCATTAACTTGGTTTTTGCGTTGAATTTTCTTTCTACATCGGTTTGAGTGCAAGTTATTTGAAGTCACAATTTATTAGAGAATTGGACATATATTGTGCAAAGAGAAGTGTTTGAAATCTAATTCACAAGTTGATACAAGGGTTTAAGAATTGGACATATATTGTGCAAAGAGAAGTGTTTGAAATCTAATTGATAAGTTGATACAAGAGTTTAATATTCCTACATTCACAGTATGAATGGGAGCTGAAAGATTCTAGAATTTCTATGTAAACTTATAAGATTCCTAGAATCTTTATTAAAATTTGGTTTTTATTTTTTATTTTGTCCAAATTTTTATTTTGTTTATTATTTTTATATTTTATTTTGTCCAATTTTTTAAATTTTTTTTCCAATTTTTTTTAGTTTTTATTTTGTGATTTTCTTATTTTCAAATTATTTTTTAGTTTTTATTTTTTACCTTTTTCCAATTTTTTTTAATTTTAATTTTATTTTTTTCCAATTTTTATTTTTGGTTTTTATTTTTTTATTTTTTCCAATTTCTTTTTTGGTTCCATAGTTTTTGTGATTTTCTTATTGTCAATTAAAACCTATTCTAAAAAAACATATCAACATCCACCCTAGATAACAACAAGGAGCAAAGCCAACCGACACTTACAGACCATCCAGCACATACCAAAACTAAAATTCATTGAGCGGTAGTATCACTGACTATAGTTGCCACTTCACCATCCACCTCCACATTAGTTGAAACCCTCCTCTATGCATCCTCAGACCCACGGCCTGCTACATGTACTTCTATCCCCACTACACTATCTCTAGGAAGAACAACTTGTACCAAAGGGATTTCATCATCCCTATCATCATTCATATTCACCTCCTCACCATCCTCAGGGTCATCAAAAGCTTCTCTTGGCATATGGGGTGAAAAATTTGGGGCATGAACCCTTAATAATCTTATAGCCTTAAACACCTCCCTAATATGCAAGGCCTTCTTGGTGAAAAAGAAGTTATAAGCATTTAGTTCTCTCTCTAGCTCACTATTACACAGAGATTTAATGCTAAGTTGCAAAGCCTTGAAAACTGCTTGATTGGGCGGAGAGGAGTGCAAGTTTTGGATATTAAAAAGGCCTCCAATAAGGGCATCTCCTTGAAGCATATCATACCCCTTCTTTGCTGATATTCCCCTTTCCACCCTGTAGATGTTGTTATAGGAGAGGCCAGTAGAAAGAACATGAAAAAATTCCTAGTCCTATACCAGGTCCATAATATTTGACAAGACTTGATAGACAATGTCTCAATAATAGAGGACTTGACCCTTATAGCCTTTATCCAATTATATCATGCAATATTCCTCATAGAAAACTGTGTCAAGGTGCAGTCATAGTCAAGAAGGGTCATCAAGTCTAGAACCTTGACTTTGCCTTTCACCTGTAGCTCCCAAGGTAGAGGGGCAAAGAATAGCCTTTGGTTGAGACGTATGTCTGCCATGAATGCCAAGCCTTTAGAAAATAACTAGAATTTCTTCTAAGCATAATGCCAAGAAAAGAAAACTAGTTAGTGAAATAAAGAAAAGTGGGAGCCATCGTAAAGCCAATTGATTTTTCATGTGATAGGTAGTACATCATTCATCCTTGCCCAATCTTGAGGCAATCCCAGTTAGGTGGTGAAACAATCATTGTAATTAATTTCTCGGTTTCTTTGGGAGCCAGTAGGAAAAGCATCATCACACATGCTTTCCTTAAATGATGAATATACTTCAGAGACGACATGGAAGGAAAGGTGCCTCCCAAAAAAGGTTAGGATCTAACCAACTCATCTTCCCCACACACATGACCAGACCTAGAAAATACTTTAAAAATAAATAAACTTTGTCATGATTATGTATTAATGGGACCTAGATTGATCTTGAATGCCAATCTCATATCGAAAAGACATGAGAACCATTTGAGCTTTTCCATCTTTAAACAATAAATGAGAGAAACCTCTCCCATCATGTCAACTTATTGAGGTCATAAACTCATCAACCTAGAACAAGGAATCCATACTAGAGACATTAGAAGAGAAGAAAGGACCCATAAATTGAGCTTGTCATAACATCTAGATTTCCATTTAGTCTTTATTGCCTTCCTTATCAATATTTGGCCATGTCATCAGTTGACAATCCATTTTGTCTTACTGCCATCCATGTCATTATTCAGCCATGTCATCAATTGACAAGGGAAATTTGGCTATCCTTGGATGAAAACTCCACAATCCATATCATGGTCAATCTCCATGTTGGCTAATTCATCTACTACCATATTCCCTTCTTTGTATGTATGAGAAATACATAAATTATTAAAACTATGAAGCAAGGAGGCTGCCTATTGAAGGATGTAGTTGATCTTCCAATTATATGATCCTTTTAAATTTAAAACATTTAGGACTATAAGTGAATCTCCTTCTATCTAAATGTGTTTGATTTCAAAGCTGGTCGCCAATTGAAGGCCATGCAACAAGGCCCAAGCTTCCACTTCGTTGATCATCCTCTTTGGAATCTTAGACAACTTAGCTACTACTAAGGAGCCATCCCCTCTCTTTATGACACAACCAATCCCTAAGATGCTCAGGTTCCCCCTACATGCACTGTCAAAGTTGAGCTTACATAAAGGGCCTGGAGGAGGAGCCCATTTCACTTGGTTTTTAATTGAATCATGTCCGTTTGTCAAGGCATTCCCTCTTAATCCCACTTTGCTAAAAGAACTCCAATTCTTCACCAAGTCGACATCCCATTTAGACCAACTAGGTGTCTTAATCCATGACTTATTGACATTAGCCACCACCAATTCTAAGATAGCCTCTTCCAACTTATTACAGACTTCACTCCATGAGAGAGCTACCTTTCTAAAAAATTTGGAATTCCTCTCCCTCCATAAATGCCAAACTATTATTGAAGGGCCTAAGATCCAAATACAAGCAAAAAATGAATAAGAAAATATTCAAGGCTAGTTCATTAACATAGAGTACAAAGAATTGGATACAGGGGATTTCTAGTTCAATTTCCTCATGAACTAGAGCCAAAATTGTCAGCTGAATGGGAAAAGTAGGAAGATATGATCCATTGATTCTTCATTTGTTCAACAAAAAACACAGGGAAAATTTAGTGCCAGCTCTAGCCTTTTAATCATGTATCCTATTAGAACTTTGTTATGAAGCACCAACTAAGTAAATGCTCCAGCTTTTGGGAGGATAGCATTATTATAGAAAAGGTTGGCCAGCCAATCAACTTTAACTTTATTCATGGCACTCCTGTAGCCTTCCTTAACTAAATATGAGACTAACTTAGCCCCAGACTAGATCAATTTATCTTCTTGATTAGTGAAAATTACCACTCTACTTGCCAGGGTCTTCTTCAATAAGAATTTTTGGTCATTGGGAAAGTTGCATGTTCAAGTACTTTTCCATGTTATTGAGAATCCATCAAGATCCCTATTAACACACTAGTAGTCTTTTACTTTGTTTCCCCAGCGTCTTTTCAAAAAGATCATAGCCTCCCTAAGATCTTCCATACATGATAACCTAGGCTCTCCACACAACAAGTCCTCCTAGAAATCTACCTTCTGCTCATTATGAATTACCTATGATAAATTTGGTAAGATAATATCTTTACTTTTCACAATGAAATTCTAGATTGCTGACCCCTGATGCAGATTTTTCATCATAAAAATTCTTTCATGGTCATTGGTGTCCAAGTATTTATGTCTCATTAGCCTAGACTAATTTGTATCCTGACCTCTTATACAGTTCCCATGCCAGTTTAGCACCCAATGCTTGATTTTGAACACTTAAATCTAAAATACCTGCTCCTCCATGCATTTTTGGCTTACATACCTTGTCCCATTCTATGGGGAGGATTTTCTTCTCCCATGAAGTGCCTTGCCAGAGAAACTATTTACAAATCTTCTCTATTTTCATATATACCCCTTTAGGAATTTTGAATAAGGACATCATATGAACCAGCACAGTAGCTAACACTGCCTTAATTAAGCTAATTTTTTCTACCAATGCTAACCAACGCCCCTTCCATGCAATGATCTTCAAGTGCAATGCAGTAATTACATTATTCCATAGATTGTTCTTATATCTCTCATTAAAAGGGGTATAACTAAATATCTCCCATGTAGGGTTTCAATCTTAAAGCCAAATACCTCCCCTATCTATGCTTGGACAACTAGATGGATATTAAACAAATAGATCATAGAGTTACTAGTACTATTTACTAGCTGACTTGATATATTGTAATAATGCTCTATTGTTCTCTTAATAATTTGAGCCTGAGCCCTTAATGTAGCTTGCCCAAATAAATTTCTGTCATCTCCAAATAGTGCATGTATGTAGGAGTCTTGGACACCCTTAAAACTAATTCCTTACCAAGCCAACCTTCTATTTGCTTCTCTAATTGTCCAAGTGAAAGCTTCAATCATAAGAATAAATAGATAAGGAGATATAGGATCTCCTTGTTGCAAATCTCTAGAAGGTACAAAGGTTTCTGATTCCCTTCTGTTAACCAAAACTACAATTTTACAGCCTGAGATACAAGAAGAGATCCATTTTAAAGCGTCCTTGTTGAAACCCAATCTATCCAACATATCCAAGAGGAACTTCCACTCCACCCTATCGTAAGATTTTGACATGTCTAATTTGATGATCATAGCTGGATCTCTACCCTTATGGATTGAATGTAAAATTTCATGATTTAGGATTGCCCCTTCTTGAGTTTCTTTTCCCACAAAAAATCCCCTTTGCTCTTGGGAAATAATGTCTAGTAGAAAAATTACAATTCTCATGGCCATTGCTTTTGAAATTATCTTGTACACAAAGTTACATAAAGAGATGGGTCTGAAATCTTCAAAGCTTTGGGGGTCGTGGATTTTGGGATGAGCATAAGGATCATAGATTTCATTTCTTTGAGCACATTTTTGAATTTCCTAGACTCCTCAATAGAAAAAAAAATGTCTTTACTTATAGTGTCCCAACATTTTTGAAAGAATAGAACTATCCATCCATCTGGGCCTATCTCTTTTTTACTTGGAATTGAGAAAACCATCATCTTCAATTCCTCCATCATGAATTCTTTTATTAGCTCTCTGTTGTGTCACTCAAAAACTAGCTTTGGAACAAAATTGAGTTCTACCCTGTCGATACTTGTTGGGTTCATATTCAAGGTAATAGTCCTTTAAAAAATCTCTTTGCTTCCTTTTGGATCTCCTCTTATTCAGTGATCGCATCCTCGTGAGAAGTGTTAGATTCCCAAAATCATCTATAGGAAAACTTCTACAAGAGAGAGTTACAAGAAAATATTGTAAAATCCAAATGCATGAATTAGTGCTCCACATTCCCATTGCATTATTTAGATATAAATACAAAGGATATACACAATTATTGTCCAAGAATAGACAAAGTGGGGAAAGAAAGCATGAAGAAAGCATGTGACACATGTCACAATGCTTTCAAGATAAAAGAAAGCCTATGACACATGTCATAAGGCTCAAAATAGAAAAAGAATCTCCCTAATTAACTTATGTAAAAGTGAAAATATGATTTTTCACCAACACCCCCCCATAAGTGCAACTTAGGGAGATTACACAAGTTAAAAAAAAGAAAGATGGGTCTTGGCAATAAAGGCCATGTTAGGTACTCATAAACAACAAGGATCTCTCATAAGGTGGAGAAAAGGAAAAAAACCCAGTGGGAGAAAACTCCTCTCCAAAAGAGAGAAAAACAAAAAAGAAAGTACAAGAATATGTGATGGAAGAAGGACTAACACTAAGACCCCCCAAGAACTGAATCCATCACAAAAGTACAATCATGACTACCCCCCATAAGAGAGAGTGAAAAAAGAATATGAATCCCCTCCAAGAAGAAGTTCCAAAACCAATGAAGAGATCTTGAAGACAGAATCCAATCCATTGCCTAGAAACAACATTTCTCCCTTTCGGAAGAAACAAATCCACTGGTGAATGTAGAAGCCATTCCAACATCTTAGATGAATAGGGAATCCATATTGAAACATGTGCCTCTAAATGCAACTCAACTGACCTCATACTGGGAAAATATGTCTTCTCCAAAAAGAATCTATCTGCCCAATTAGAGAAGAAGAACTAGGAGAGGATATGATCTAAACTACATCTGGAAACACAAAAGATGAAGGTGGTGATGCAAAGCCACCTAAGATAGCATCAAACAAGATAAAAGTCCCAATGAGGTGGATCTGAAAGACTGATATTGACTTGTTACACAGAATTACTAGAAGCCAATGATGATGCAACA
Organism: Cunninghamia lanceolata; assembly: GCA_027924645.1. Taxonomy (NCBI): domain Eukaryota; kingdom Viridiplantae; phylum Streptophyta; class Pinopsida; order Cupressales; family Cupressaceae; genus Cunninghamia; species Cunninghamia lanceolata. The sequence continues at coordinate 16,300,917 of BSBN01001048.1, forward strand.
TTGAATTCTGAAGTAGCAACATGTGATGAAGAAGATGTGATCTCAATAGGAGAAGAAGAGGGAGCAAGAGAGGTCTCTATCTCTGAACATTCAAGACATACCATATACTCAAGCTCCTCTAAAGTATCTCATCATAAGGTATATTATCTGCATCATCAAGTGGAATGAGACAATCTATTGTAGGATCATTTGGAAATGGTGAGACATGAGGGTCTCCATACAACCCCCAAAATTTTGTCCAAAGTGTGTGTGGGCTCTCATAGATGGGAAGATCACACGTAATATCATAATCAATAGTGATACTGTTACATCTCCTTTTTGGATTCAATATTACTATTTACTTTTTCTTAAATAGTATAGTTATGTGGATATGTTTTAACATCATAGAAAATGATGATATGAATAAAAAGGTTAATTTTATGAAATTATGGATTTTTACTTGATTATGATCAATTTGATGTTATGAATTAAAATATTTTTTGATATGAAAATGAAAGGATTTGATATAAATGTGTTTTGATCAGAACATTGGTACTCTGACCACAATTTGTATGTGAGATTGTCAATGACAGGAATAGATGGAATGGGTTCGCCAGGAAGAAAGAAGAAGAGAAAGTATCTTTGAGAAAGAGAGAATAGACTTTGGAATAACCCATGGGTGCTTGCCACTGAAAATGAATATCGGGTAGATAAACCTAGGTGCCTTGTGTTAAGCTTTGATTATGGGCTAAGTCAATTTTAGACGAGATGTCGAGGTTTGCAAGAATAGGTCTTTCTTCTTTTCGTAAGTTGTCATATTGAGTTTGGGAAATCGACATCAGTGTCGTAATATTCTGATTCATGTTGTCAAATATGGATGACCGATATATTGTTAATATGTATATAAATGTATATACTTGAGATCGAGTTGTAAGTCATGTCTTGTTAGTGGTTCCATGCAAAAGTCGAAGGTTGTGCGTAAGTTGACCCCAAACCTTGTTCTACGTTTACGCTCAATTCGTTGTTAACGTCATAAAGCTCTACGAGCGTATGATGTAAACGTCTACTTGCAAAATTTGACGGATGTTGAATTGTTTCTATTACGGGCTATTATCATATAATAAAAGGTTTAAATACTGATTTAAAACCTTGAGACAATTGGGTGTAATACCTTTGGTCGTATTGTATTGGATTATACAATATTATATTAGTTATATTTAAATTGTCATTTTGAGGTAATTCATTTATTCTTTTGTGATGTTGGTAATCGGGCAGTAGCTCGAAAGAGACTCACTCAAGTCTTTTTTATGATGTCTTTTATTTTGAAATAATCTATTTCACCTTTGAGCTTTAAACCTTATGATGGGTGTCAGCCTAGCCATTAATCATAGTTTTTGCATTTGATTTATATTCATAAATGGATATGAGTAGTGTGACAGTTTGTTAAAACTGTCAACTACCACCTCGTGAAGTATGGAGCTCCACTTTGGAGAGTAATTGCGGATTGAGTGGGTAAAAGCCAAACCATTTCTGCCAGTGGTCACAAAAGGAGGAGAATGTTAAGCATGCAGGGTAGTTACCCATATTGTTAGGCATGGTCTTGTGAGTGGAAAGGCAGTTTTTCCTTCACGGTTAGACAAAATTTAGAAGGGTAGGGAGTCAGTTAGAGGGAGAGAACATAGAGAGGAAGCGAAGAGGAGACCGAGCATGAAGCAAAGGTGAATGGCTAAGAGAAGAACAAGTTCCTTGGACAAGTCTACAAGCAGACACTGGAGATTATCTTTAGGTTCTTTTCATCTCATCACTATGCAGTCATAGTTATCAGATATGTTTTCGATAAGTATTGACTCTACTTACATTAGGATGGAACTTAGTATTTGTTTGAGGATGCAAAGTGTGAAATATTTACCAACTGTAGCCCTGTTTGTTTTCATCACCTTCAAAATGGAAACAATATTTTTGTTCCCTGCACCGCACCACAGTCAAAAAACTCAAAGTATATTTCATTGTTCTTCGAAGCATCTTCAATGGTCGAGTTTATTGTGTAGTCGTTGGTTTAACTTTAGGAGGTTTTTGGATATGTGAAGAGTGCAATTTAGACTAAGTGTTTGGTTGAAAACTAGTTCATAGCTGTCACGAGCCACGGTGGCAAAACCTAGGTCAACGTGGAATGAGTTCTGAGTTGGCCAGCCGAATACAATTGCTTGGTTCTGTCATATTTAAAAGACAACTAGTTTGAAAAAAAAGACTTGTAATGCGATATCTGTCAGCAGAGGAGTATCAATGGTGTGAAACATATGCCGAAACATGCAAGACTTCATAGTCCTCCGCAATTTCTGAGTTTAAAATGGTTGGTCGACCTTAGAGAATTTACTTACCTTGCTGCGAATGGTAACTAGTTTTACTTACCTAATCAAATTCTTGTTGAATTTGAGGGAGCATAGAAGATGTGTTTGTAAACTATGAAAACATCACATGGTAGCACTCTCCATTTTGAATCTCTATAATTTGATGCATGTCATTTGACGAACAATTCTTTTTGTTCTGGCCTTGAAAATTCTTTGCCCCTAAACAAGAATACCTGCAGATTCAAGAGATCACTACCTAAAAAGGTGTGTAATCACATGAGGCATTTTTCTTAATGAATGCATTTCAAAATGGAGATTTTTGTCTTTTGTGCATTGCAATGTTGTTAAGTTGGATTCTTTGTTAAAATATCATTTTGATAGCATGTTATTCTAGTTTGACATACATTCTTATGGTGAGATTCATGGCAGGTTTTTTGTGGGGATTATAAACTCAAGCATGGGTACATGCAATGTGACTATTCTTGGCTCTCAGGTATTCCTTTTCCACGAGACATTTAATGCCTGTTAGAGGAAGCAATAGCTAATTACTAACCTTGACATGGATTTTTAATAACCATGAATTTTTTTTGTAGATCACTGTATGTGTTTTGGTTTCCCCAAAGACACTCAAATTTAATTGGTTGTAGGCAGGTCTTAATCAGTTTTAAAGTAATTACGATGGAATTGTCATAAAGTTATGATATTTAAATATTAATTAATTAATAATGATTTTTAATGTAGAAACCCTAAGACCCACATGCGTATCACCATCTCATAAATATTGGGATAACTGAGATATTTTATTATTAAGAAACATACCCAACAATCCAACATTTAAATAATAACTAATAAAGGCTGGAGTAAAACCTTATAATTAAGAAAGAACTTCCTGAGTGGATGAATTTTTCTGTCAAACATATTGTATGGGACAATGTACTGCCCTCCAAGTCCTGTATTGTACTTGGAACAAATCTGCACCTTACACATCTGGGAAGTTGAGCTCCTTTGATGAACTGCCATAAATTGTAAGCTTTTGTCTTTCACCTACCTGCACAAAATATTTGTTTATCATGATAGTTGGTGATCCATACCTGCCAAAAAATAGATTTAGGCACATTAATGAGTTATGGGCACCATGTGGTCTGTTCAATCATTTAATTCGATGGGGGAAGCCAGTGTTGACAGGATATTACATGGAATTTAATGCCCATGCCATTCAGAAGATTACAAATGAGTGGATGCTAGTTTTTTATGAGGCACTAGGAGTTGGAATGCTGGCAGAATTTTAGATGCATTTCAGAATCCCTAAATTCTCCATGGTCCTAAAATTTGTTAAAATAGATGAATGAGATATGTGTAGTTCTTTTCTTGTTTGATATTTCTTCCTTCAAGAACTCTACTCTTTCTCATATATAATAAGAATGGATGTTTTGTTCGGATGTTAATTTGAATGGTTACAGGAATATATAGTTATGCAATTATTATATTAGTTACTTTTTTTTTGGAATTGTAAGTGAATTAAGTGGATGGTCCTTGATATTATTTACTTTATAAGTTAGTATTGCTTTATGAATGCATGAGTAGTTGGAAGCCAACTTATGTGGGCTTAATGCCTTGCTTGTGTGTTGGTAAACTATCTTCCAAAACCTACAATCAAACCAAAAATAATCACCAAAAAGAATATGAAAAGATACTTAGTCATAAAATATATCCAAATTCAGCAACAAAAAAGATCACTTCAAATGAAATTTATATAAAAAACATAGGAACATTGATAATTACATCTTTCAAGCCAACCAAGGTTTAGAAGATTGGCACAAAAATCTGCATTTGATTCAACTTAAAATAAAACAATGGATTTTCACCTACGTCCATCGTGCATGAAGGTACCTTACCGAAATGTTCACCAATTTAAAAAATATACGGTCCTATTTAGAAAAATTTCTATTAGAACAACTTGGGAGTCCAAAACATAATTTGGCCCTATTTGAATCATTATTGTACACATTCATGAATTTCTGCAATGGAAGATTTCTACAATTGTTCTTGTCAGTCAAATGATCGTACAACTCTCTTCTTGTAGTTTGATAGACCATAACTCAAGGTGCCACTTCTAGAAATTGCCCTGGCTTAATCCTTTTGTTTGGATGATCTGGCGCCATTCTACAATATTGATTTCAGCATGACTACAAATTTTGACTCTTCTACTTGGCCAAGATGCACAGATTTAAAGTAAAGACCAACTCATGAAAAGGTTTGTTGCTTTGCCAATTGAGCAACATATATAGAAATGTGAAAGTTGAGTAATTTCTTTTTGCTGGTGTTCTACAAATCGATGTTTTGTGATTGAGGTGTTTTCAGATGTATTATGCACCCATTATGTTTAGTAGAATATTAAGAGAAAAAATCTTTTGCATAAAACTTGTATAGAAAGAAAGAGATTAACATTTCAGGTGACATTAAATTTAATTATATGCTTGTATATCAGAAGCTTTAATTTATTTTAAAAAAGGGAGAGTAGTTTTGGAAATAGTGACATCATTGTTTGTTTTTGGGTATTATAGTCTAAAAATATAATGGTTAAAAATTTGAAAATAAATACTTAAAATTTATATGTTATTTTATAACTATATATTATTATGGTTTTACCATATCCAATAAAAAGAAGTAAAGTAAATTGGACAAGTGTAAAAGTTATTGGAAGGGATAGATTCTACTATACTGTCATCAATTTTATTTTCTTTTGTTTTTTCCATTCTATTTTATAGAATCTAGTATAGAGTCATCAATTTGATTTTCTTTTGTTTTCTCCAAAATGAAATTTAATTTATTTCTTTTTCACTCATTGTTGTTTCATAGAATATTTTGTAACTATATTTTGGCTCATAGGCCATTCTATATGTGCACACATCTTGTAACTGCCAAAAAATTGGTATTCCTTCTCATTTGGTAGTCAATATGAGAAAATTCTTTATTTTATTTTATTTATGCATGTTTAGAGAAGCATAGACACTTGGAATATTATTTTTGACAACTATTTATGATGAGTAGAACAATGAAAAGTCTATATAATATTCTGTTTTACCATTTATTTCTTACATGTAAAAACTAATCTCTCCACTCAAACATGTTATGCTATCATCGTAACATAATCCGATTATAACCATTCATTCTCTCACTACCTAAAGAAAATAAAATAGCAAATGGAATTGCAAGTTATGATGGGTATAGAAGGATAGAGGTAGGTTTTAAACCATTGCAAGAACATTTACTAGAGTAAACAATCACTTGGTTTTGATCCAAGGACCTCCTGGTACAGGTATGGGCAATGCTTTTCCACCTTCTGTAATTTCTTAAATTGCTACGATTGTAGGATTTGCGAAGAATGGATTTGTTAAAAAGGCTTTAGAAGCTTTGATGCGAATGTAAAAACATACTTCCCTGAGCCACAACCTGCAACATGGCATGGACATCCATTTAAACGTTAAGGATACAGGTATTTTTGGTTAGATCTTATAGTTGGAAATGCTCTGGTAGGTTCATATTTAAACATGGAAGCATAGACAGGGCATGCTAACTATTTGACAGGAATGCCTTAAGGAAATGCGGTCACATGGACTACAATGATTGTAGGGTATGGATAAATGGATTCATTGATAATGATTTAGAAACTTTCAAGCAAATGCATCCTCCTAACCTACGCGCCAAGTTGGGGACTCCCGAACAAGAAGTAAGTTGCAGCCTGCTAGTGAAAGAATGTGAACTGTTTGATAAAGCGGCCCAAACAAATGTAACTTCATGGTATGCAATGATCACAAGGAAGACACAAAATGGATTTGTTGAAAATGCTTTAGATTAAGCTTTCAAACAAATGCAAGCAGTAGAACAAATTGGAAACATCCTCATGACTTAAGTTAAAATGGGGGCTGCTTAATAGAAAATATGGAAGCATAGACAAGATATGGGGAATATTTCATAGAATGCTTTGAGGAAATGAAGTCTATTGGAGCTCCATGATAATAGAGCTGTGCTCCACAATTTTTACCATCATTCTCCTTACTTTTGTCAAATTAATAGTATGGACACCCATCGAAGCAAAATGAAAGGGGGCAAGGTTTTGTCAGATATATAGTTAGAAATGATCTAGTAGATAGCATATACGAAACGAAGGAGAGCTAGTAAGAGATGGTTAACAGATCCCAAGTTCTTGCAAATTTAAGAAATTTTATGGGCTAAGTTTTTTGGTGTATGTTAGGTTAGAATAGGATACAATGGACGCCATCGTGGGCATGATGCCGTAAGAGTCATTCACGCAGTTAAAGAATTTATAGCATATCTTGCAATCAATGTACTCCATGAGATTATATTTGGATGATGTCTTTTGTTAAAAATTTGATGTGCCTTTTGTATATTTCCACATTTTGCATGCATGTCTATTAGGGCATTTGCAACAATGTCTGACAAACACCAGATTTCAATTAATTTTGGTGTATCTCCTTACCCTGTTCGAAAGCTCCCATTTGGGCACACGTTGGGAGGATGGTGGTAAATGTTGTCAAGTTTGGCTTTACACCTTCCAATTACATACACTTGAAAACTTCAAAGGCTTTTTCAATGAATGCATTTTATGCATGTCCTCTAAACATAGCATTCTATGTGACTACATTCCGTTGAGACATTTCTTTGAAAAAGGCTTAAAGTGATGCAGGAGCATCTAGGGTGTAAGAGCAATCTTGCATCAACCAAATAATAATAATAATAATAATGTGTTGTTTCTTTTCACTAATGGCTAAATTTGGCAGGGTTACTATTTTTAGTAAGTTTGCATTTTGCATGGTTGGATACAAAATCTTACACGGATCTCCAGAATGGTGAATTGAAGCTAATGGTGAAAAAATCACTTCAATATCATTTGTCATTTGTGAGATATTAAAATTTCAAATTCCAAAAATCCTATTGAAATATTCAAAGTCAAATTTGAGGCACTTAGACGCTCTGGATGGGCCCGAAATTTGGTGGGAACCCCAAGTAGTCTACCTATTGGTACTACTATCGTCTTTTCGAGAGCTTTCCGAAAAGGTATTATAATTGAAAATCCAATGGTCGGATCGAAAGTTATGGCCCCATGAAGTTGACCTATTTTTGGAGGGAGATGCAAATTTCAAAATTAAGCTGGTGGTCGCCAAAAGGGCTATATATAACCATTTTTGGGAACCCTTAGGGTAGTAGAGTTAAGGGGTAAGGTGTAGAGTCAAGAAAGGTTGGAAATTAGAAACCCTAGTTGATTTGGGGATTACAGAAGGCTGAAGATTCCAGAGTTTTGGGAGAGAGAGCTATAATGTGTTGCAGCCTGTAGGGGATTCATCCTCTGATTGTATTTGAGCTTCTATACTGTAATGTTTTTCTCATATTAATAAAATATCATTCTATTTTCTGTGTGCAATTTCTGTTATTCTGTGTTTTATGATTTACCCCCTTCATCAAGTGGTATCATAGCGAGGGTTCCTAAGAGTGTAGACAGATCGCCGACCGTGAGGCAGTTTGCACTAGGACTTGAGGTTGTGGGTTTGTTGCATAGATCAAGATGCCTCCATGAAGAAACCGTGGTGGGAGGAATGCTTTGACGGAAGAGGGTTTTAGAGCCCTGCGAAGACAAATCGATGCATTGCAAGAGGAGTTGCGAAGAGGATTCGAGTCGAAAAGGAGAGAGGAAAGCGAAGATGAAGCTGAAGAACAACTATTTGAGGAAGAACAAGAAGCTGCAGGAGATCCTGCAGAAGTTAGGTTGTTGAGGGCCATTTCAAAGATCGGAAAGAAGCCTAGGATTGAAGTTTCTACCTATTTTGGAGATTTGAATCCAGAACAACTTATTGATTGGATCAATGATATGGAGGAGTATTTTAAGTATGAAGATGTGGAAGACCCTGAACGGGTCAAGTTTGCAAAGACAAAGTTGAAGGGCCATGCCAATATTTGGTGGAAGGAGGTCTAGTTAGAGAGAAATAGAAGAGGAAAAGCAAAGGTTACTAGATGGGATCGGATGGTGGAGAAGTTGAAGAAGTAGTTCATTCCTGTGGACTATGAGATGGAGTTGCTAAAGAAGCTGCAAGGATTGAAGCAAGGTAACAAGTCTATTAAAGAGTATACAGAAGATTTTTATAAGATCACTATCAGGATAGGCCATGGAGAGGCCAACAAGGAGAAGGTGGCCCGTTACATTAATGGGTTGAGGCCAAGTATTCAAGAAGAGTTGAGCCTGGGTCAGTGCAAGAAGTTGGGTCCACTTTTTGGCCAAAAAGTGGAAGTGTTTTCCCTGATTTTCAGAATTTGTCACATTTAACCCTAAAATTTGAAGCACTTAGAGATGGAATCTTTAAAAAAGTCACTAAATATAAAATTTAGTACTCGGAGTCTAGTTTCCAAATATGTAATTTTTTTCAATACCTAGATGATACAAATTGATTTTCAATAGGTATTTCTAAAAACCACTATTTAAAAGTCACTTTTTTTTAACCATACCATGCACGTGTACGGCCAACATAATTTGACCTAAATAAAATTATTTTTTAAAATCCTTTTGGGAAAATATGTGTAGTACAGTGAAGTTTGATGAGGATATTTTTTTATAATTTTTTTCCAAATAATTTTTTTTAATTAATTTTTTATTAGGCCTAATTGCTACTTTTGAAAACCCCTCATGTACGACCAACATAATTTGAGCAAAAAAAATCATAAAATTAATTTTTTTTTTCATTGTGTAAAGAGTGATGTGTAGATTGATGACATATAATTTTTTTTTTAAATAAAAATTAAAAGTTATTAAAAAAATACAAACACCTATCATTTCAAGTGTTTGGACCAGTTTGCTCATAAATTAATTAATAAACAGAAAAACAAGTTCAATCCAAAAAAAATTATATATTTGAAAACTAGACACTATGATCTGTAATGGGTTTTAATTTCGTAAATAAATTTAGAAAAAAATGTCATCAGCCATATAGGTGAAGTCAGTCTTTCCTCTGGTTCTGTACTTAAAGAAATACTTGCAGGTCCAAGGCTCAAGGTCGGCTACCCATGCCTTTCCTGAGCCTAAAACAAAAGTAAAAGTGTGGGTGTGAAATTCAAAATTTTAGAAATGGGTACACGTTTCTAAAATAGTAAAAAACAAAACAGGTACCCGTTCTATAAAAAAATAGGTACCCATTTTAAAACGCGTACCCATTCAAGGCTCGGGTGCCCGTTTCTAAACGTTTACCCATTTTCTTTAAAACGGGTACCTGTTCCTGTCGGGATTTTTTTTTTCCGCGACACTTCCCCTATATGTGGACCCATCTTCTTGCTTTTACCCGCCTGGTCATAATGACTACCATAAAAGATGCATACCAGTTTTCCCTAAAGGTTGAAGAGAAGCTAAATAAGAGATTTGAAAGCAAGCAAAGGGGAAGAGGTCAAGGCGGAAGGACTAGCGGAAGACCCTATGGAGGCCGAAATGAAGAACAAAAGAAAAGTGAAGAAGCTGGAACCAGTCGAAATCAGAGAGGAGATAATACCTACCACCCTCGTGACCAGAATAATGGTGAGCTAAGAGGAAGAGGAAGAGGTAGACTTGGGCAAGGACCTAGAAGAGGAGGCTTTAGAGGAACATGTTTCCAATGTGGAGAAGAAGGGCATCAAGCATACGAGTGTCTGCAACATCAAGGAAGGATGAATAGAAGACCTGAAGGTAATGCACGAGTTGCACATGTAGATGAAGATGCACAGTCTGAGCACTCTAAAGATGCAGAAAGGGGAGAAACCCTAGTTGTTAGAAGAACTTTGTTGAATGAGGAGAAAGAACCTAATCAGAGGAAGACTTTATTCCACACAAGGTGCAAATGTGAAGGTAAGTGTTGTGATATTATTATTGACAGTGAAAGCACTGATAATCTTGTTTCGGAGGAGATGGTTGATAAGTTGAAGTTGACAAGAAAAAAGCATCTGCATCCATACCGAATTGCATGGTTGCAGAAGGACCATAGAGCTTTGGTCAATAAACAGTGTTTAGTAAAGTTCAAGATTGGTGACTACCATGATGAGGTGTTGTGTGACATCATACCAATGGATGCATGTCATATGTTATTGGGGAGGCTGTGGCAGTATGATAGGAGCACTGTCCATGATGGCCATGCAAACACATACTCCCTAACAAAGGATGGAGTCCATCATAAGTTGAAGCCATTGAAGGAGGTGGAAGAAAAGGTATGTAGTACTGCCAGAATTTGCTTGGTAGATGGTAGAAAGTTTTTGGAGGGTATGAAGCATGAGCATCATTGCTTTGCATTGATTCCTAAGATTAGTCAAGAGAAATGTGAAGATGTACCAGCAGAAGTCTCAAAAATGTTGGAAGAATTTCAAGATATTGTCTTTGATAATGTACCAGAAGGTTTATCACCAGTGAGGAAGATAAGTCATCAAATGGATTTGATACCAAGAGCTAGTTTGCCAAATAAGGTAGACCATAGAATGACTCTAGCAGAGAATGAAGAGTTGAATAGACAAATTCACGAGATGTTAAGGAAGGGACTGATAAGGGAGAGCCTAAGTCCATGTGTTGTACCTGCAGTACTAGCACCAAAGAAAGATGGAGAGTGGAGGATGTGTACAGATTCCTGATCCATCAACAAGATCACAATCAAGTACAGATTTCCATTGCCAAGAATGGATGTAATAATGGATTGTTTGAGTGGAGCCAAGTACTTCATGAAGATTGATCTAAAGAGTGGGTATCACCAGATTCAAATCAAAGAAGGAGATGAATGGAAGATAGCCTTCAAGACAAAGGAGGGTTTGTATGAGTGGTTAGTCATGCCATTTGGGCTAACCAATGCACCGAGCACATTCATGTAGCTCATGACTGAGGTACTAAAGGAATTTTTGGAAAATTTTGTTATTGTTTATTTAGATGACATTTTGATTTTCAGTAAGACTTGGGATGAGCATTTGATACATATCAGAAGAGTTTTAGAGAAGCTGAGGGAGGAGAAGTTGTTGATCAATCTAAAGAAATGTAGTTTTGCAAAGAAGGAGTTGGTATACCTGGGATTTGTTGTCTCAGAGGAAGGTCTTAAGATGGACCCAGAGAAGGTGAGGGCTATCATTGAATGGCCTACGCCAATGAGTGCTTTCGAGGTAAGATCTTTTCATGGTTTGGCAAGTTTTTATAGAAAGTTTATCAGGAATTTCAGTAGCATTTGTGCACCCCTAACTGAGACAATGAAAGGGGATAGAAAAGAGTTTAGATGGACTAAAGGAGCAGACAAGAGCTTTGATACATTGAAGCAGAAAGTCATAGAACAACTTGTGTTGGCACTTCCAAATTTCAATAAGGTATTTCAGGTAGATTGTGATGCTAGTGGTAGTGGTATAGGAGCTGTTCTAGGTCAAGAAGGTAAGCCCATTGCCTATTTTAGTGAGAAGCTTAATGATGCCAAGAAAAAGTATTATGTTTATGATCAAGAGTTTTATGCAATAGTCCAAGCTTTGAAGAAATGGAGACATTATTTGTTGCCAAAAGAGTTTGTTTTATATACTGATCATCAAGCTTTGCAGTATCTTAATAGTCAAGGAAAGTTAAATCAAAGGCACTTAAAATGGGTTGAGTTTTTGCAGAGTTATACTTTTGTTTTGAAGCACATGAGTGGGAAGTCCAACAGGGTTGCAGATGCCTTGAGTAGAAGGCAAAATTTGTTGACAGAAATGAAGATGGAGGTTGTTGGGTTTGATGAACTCAAAAGTTTGTATCCTGAAGATCTAGATTTTACAGAGGCTTGGAAGGCTTGTTTGGAACCTATTACTTTGGACAGGACAAAATGGTTGGATTACATAATCCAAGATGGCATGTTGTTTAGAGGAAGCCAGTTGTGCATTCTGAGGAGTTCCATGAGAGAGAACCTAATTAAGGAGAAGCATAGTGGAGGATTAGCTGGACACTTTGGATGAGATAAGACCATTGCTATTGTGGGTGAACATTATTACTCGCCACAATTGCAGCAAGATGTGAGAAAATTTGTGCAGAGTTGCAGAGTGTGTCAGATGACAAAAAGAACAAGTCAGAATACAGGGCTATATCAGCCATTACATATACCAGAGAAGCCATGGGATGATATTAGTATGGATTTTGTTCTTGGTTTACCAAGGACACAGAGAGGGCATGATTCTATTTTTGTGGTGGTGGATAGATTCTCAAAGATGGCCCATTTTATTCCTTGCAAAAAGACTAATGATGCTATTCACATTGCAAAGTTATTTTTCAAGGAGGTGGTGAGACTACATGGTCTACCTAAGAGCATAGTTTCAGATCGAGATACCAAGTTTGTTGGTTATTTCTGGAGGACATTGTGGAAGAAGTTGAAGACAGATTTGAAGTTTAGTTCTGCACACCATCCACAGACTGATGGACAGACAGAAGTGGTGAATAGGAGTTTGGGTAACCTGCTATGAAGCTTAGTAGGAGATAAGCCCAAGGGATGGGATTTGATTTTACCATAGGCAGAATTTGCTTACAACAATTCTGTCAATAGGAGAACAGGTAAATTTCCATTCTAGGTTGTGTATGGGAGTAGCTCAAGAACTGCTTTAGAATTGAGGAGGATGGATAAGGGGGAGAAGAGTGGTGCCGAAGCTAAAAATTTTGTTGAGCACATGAAGAATTTGCATGAAGAGGTAAGAAAGCATATCCATAAGATGAATTCTCAGTACAAGGCTAAGGAAGATCAGAAGAGGAAGCATAAGGAGTTTCAGGAGGGTGATGAAGTCATAGTTCACTTGAGAAAAGAAAGATTTCCAGTTGGTACATATAATAAGTTGAAGATGAGGAAATTTGGACCATGTAGAATCCTGAAGAAGCATGATTCAGGAAATGCATTTGAGGTAGAGTTGCCTGATGACATCAATATTTCACCAGTGTTCAACATTTCAGATCTGACAGAGTATCATGATGATGGACTTGATAAAGGAACACAGTGTGACATTCAAGCATCTACTTCAGAGAAGGAGGAGATAGAGGGCATTCTGGATAGCCGTGTGGGTAAGAGTACAAGAAATAGGTAGTATACAAAATACTTTGTGAAATGCAAAGGAAGGCCTGTTGAAGATTCATCATGGTTATTTGAGACTAAGGTTAATCATTTTGGTTTCCCTCTAACACATGAGAAGTGACAGGGTCACTTTTCAAATTACCTCAGGTGTCTAATGCAAGAGCATCCAGGGTGTAAGAGCAATCTTGCATCAACCAAAAAAAATAAAAGTAAATAATAATAATAATAATAATAATAAAATGTGTTGTTTCTTTTCAATAAGGGCTAAATTTGGCAGGGTCACTATTTTTAGTAAGTTTGCATTTGTGCACGGTTGGATACAAAATCTTACATGGATCTCTAGAATGGTGAATTGAAGCTAATGGTGAAGAAATCAATTCAATATCATTTGTCATTTGTGAGATATTAGAATTTCAAATTCTAAAAATCCTATTGAAATATTCAAAGTCAAATTTGAGGCACTTAGAGGCTCCGGATGGGCCCGAAATTTGGTGGGAATCCTAAGTAGTCTACCTATTGGTACTACCATCGTCTTTTCGAGAGCTTTTCGAAAACATATTATAATTGAAAATCCAAAGTTGGATCGAAAGTTATGGCCCCGCGAAGTCGACCTATTTTTGGAGGGAGATGCAAATTTTGAAATTAAGCTGGTGGTCGCCAAAAGGGCTATATATAACCATTTTTGGGAACCCTCAGGGTAGTAGAGTTAAGGGGGAAGGTGTAGAGTCAAGAAAGGCAGGAAATTAGAAACCCTAGTTGATTTGGGGATTATAGAAGGCTGAAGATTCTAGAGTTTTGGGAGAGGGAGCTGTAATGTGTTGTAGCTTGTAGGGGATTCATCCTCTGATTGTATTTGAGCTTCTGTACTGTAATGTTTTTCCCATATTAATAAAATATCATTCTATTTTCTATGTGCAATTTCTGTTATTGTGTGTTTTATGATTTACCCCCTTCATCATTAAGTCTCTTTAAGATTACCATTTTTTTTTGCATATACTATAACGATATCATTCCATGAGACCACATTTCATCAAGGCATTTTGTCAAACAATTTGTATGCTATCTGAATTTTTCCACATTTTGAGTACATGTTTAAAAGAGCATTTAGAACCACCTTTGACAAAAATCCACTTTTCATTATTTTTTGATGAATCTAAGTACCATACTCAAAATATCTTATTTTGGCACATGCAGGGGGCACGATGGCAAAGGTTGCTAAGTTTGCCTTTATACCGCCAACTGTATTTGATTAAAAAATTTGAAGGCTTCATCAACAAACCCATTTTCTACATACCCTACAATCATTGCATTCCATGAAACAACATTTCTTTTAGTTATATTGTTGAATAGCTCATGCACTTCTTTATGCTCTCACATTTTGTGTACATGTCTATGAAGGCAGTTACAACTACAACATCTAACGCTTTTTCAGAAAACCTAAATTGTGCATAGCCTTTAATCATTGCATTCCATGAAACCACATCTTCATTAGGAATTTTATCAAACAATTTGCATGCCTTCTACATTATTCCACATTTTACATAGATGTCTATCAAGGTATTCATGACAATAACATGTGACTAAAATCCACATCTCATTATCTTTCCATGGATCTATATTTGAAGTTTGTAAAATATTTTTTGATTTTTTTGTAGTGTAAAAAATAATTACCAATGTTCTGTCTGAGAACTTCATTTCAATGGCAGTCTTAGAAAGATTACTTTCAATCTATCAGGGCTTCGTGGGTGTCTTCAGCTGGCCATATCAATCACAATTTACATCAGGATTCTACAGCTGGTTCTTTCAATTAAAATTTCGATATTAGTGCATCCTTGTTTATAGAAGAATATTCTACACCATTTGCAAAATAGGCACTCTTATTGTTACATGAATATTGATCAGTCATTAAGCCCTTTTCATCGGGGCACAGTAGGGTACCCATAACTAGCTATGCAAAATAATCCTTTAATGAATTATGATTGTACACTCTTTGAGCCACATTTTATAAAATTACTGATATTTTGTCATAAGAAATTGAATTTGTTAATCAATTGTGCATATCCATACCAGACTCATATAGATAAATCAATTAGGGGGTCTGGATAATAAATACTAAAATTCTTTAAGGTAATGGATAGTGATTTTATTTATGATAGATAATTCTGTGGCATATATATGTTTTGTTTGTCTGATTTCATGGCATACCTTAGTTGCAGGAATGTTGATTTATCTAGTTTCATAAAAACTAAATATGAAGCCAAATGTACTCAATGCTTAAACAATCCCATTGTCACATATATTTGATCATATTGTGTAGGGAAGTCATTGCCACTCAAATTCTGTGCATCAAATTTTATAAAGTGAATTTCTTTAACTCCATTGTAGGCATTCACAAAATTGAAACTTAGTTTTGTTTTGGGGTCCTAAATTCCTAATTTGCTTGATTTTCTTTGCAACCCCTTTGCATGGATTTTTGGGTCTATAATTGATAACTTGCACGCTTTGATTTTTCTATATATGTCTTTCCCTTTTCAGGGTTCACTTGTCATGTCACATCTTGTGTTATTCCTACTAATGTCATATCTACATTTCATGTGTTATATATTCTCCACTTCAACATCTAACCATTGTTTGACATTGTGAACTACCAACTGATTGATATACCTAACTTTGTTTACGATGGAAACAATGGTTTTGGTCTCAAATATGTTCGAGATATATAGACTCTTATTACAAAGTATTGGAAAACATTCATGTTAAGTTATGTGAAATATGCAAGCTTTTGGATTTTCTAACAAGTATTTCAAAAGCACTGGTTTTGCAAATATAGATAAGACATAGAAAGCAACAAAATTCTAGTCATTGTGAGATAAAATTTGCAATAGGAAATGCATTGATCGCATAATTAAACATGAATAAGGACTCTAAGACTCAAAATTACATTTTAAGTACATATGAGTTATATCAACCAATGCATTGATTATAGAGTTACAAATATATTTGAGTACAATAAGAAACATTTTCTTTTAAATATTGGGAAGTAGAGTCTAGATTTCTATGTATTCCCATCACACATTTGAATACTAAGAAGAACAACAGGAACCACAATAGAGTTTGTGATGATTTGAGATTTTTATTTAAACTTGATTTCCTTCTTTTTGGTTAGATTGTAGCTAGCCCAACAAAATGAGTTTTTTCATAAGTAAAATGCTTGTGTATGCTAGAAATATTAAGGAAATTCTCACATGTGGTTTCCAGAGGAAATTGTACTGGAAATATTTCTTGAAGTATCTAGTACATAAAGAGTCCAAAATATTAGCAAGACAAATATTCTCCTACATAATAGTTACAATAACTATTTTTATACACACAAATACAATCCACACAAAAGAAGCTTTTAACATACACAAACAAACTCCACATAAAGTGATAGTTTAAGTACATTCACACACAATGAAAAATGAATGTCAAAATACTTTCAAACACATACACACAATGCCTCCCATGTTAGTTCAAATACACACACACATGCACTTCAAACAAAGTGAATGCCAAAATTATTTTTTCACACACACACACACATGCATGCATGCACGAATACATTTCAAAATTCATTCATACACAATTCACACACATAATGAATACCAAGTTAAATTTCAAAGCTATGCACACACAATGAAAGTCAAAGTTCATTCAAACAAACAAAGTGAACATTATTGAAGTTTGAAAGTATTTTTATACATATACTTCGCTCAAAGTAAATGTCAAAGTACTTTTCTTAGGGTTAAGTTTTAAACACACACCCACACACACACTTTAGACACAGCGAATACCAAAATTAACTTTTCACACACACTTCACACAAAGTGAACATCAAAGTATTTTTGTTAGGCTTAGATGCACAAAGTGAACATCAAAGTATTTTTGTTAGGCTTAGATGCACTTCAAAGAAAGATAATGCTAAAATTTACTTTTCACACACATACACACACTTCAGATAAAGTGAATGCCAAAATTTACTTTTCACACACACAAACACATGCACTTAAAACAAGTGAATGCCAAAATTTACTTTTCACATACAAATACACATGGACTTCAAAAAAAGTGAATGCCAAAATTAACTTTTCACTCACTCTCTCTCTCTCTCTCACACACACACACAGACACATACACATAGAGAAATAATGCTAAAGTTAACTTTCAAAACTACTCACACACAATGAAAGCCAAAGTTCAAATAAAAACTAAACATGAATGAAAGCCAATGTTAGTTTAGACACAAATTGAACATCATTATTGAAGTTTGAAAGTATTTTTGTACATATCCTTCACTAAGTTAACTTTCAAAACCATGTACACACAATGAAAGCCAATGTTAGTTTAGACACAAATTGAATATTGAAAGTATTTTTGTACATGTCCTTCACATAAAGTGAACATCAAAGTATTTTTGTTAGGGTTAGGGTTCAAACACACACATACACATGCACTTCAAACAAAGTGAATACCAAAATTAACTTTCCACACACACACATCCCTTTTAGACAAAGTGTGTTAAAATTAACTTTTAACACACACATGTGCATGCACATAGAGTGAATGCCAATATGTATTCATACACATAGTGAATGCCAAAATTAACTTTCAAAGACACACAAACACACAATGAATGTCAAAGTTAGTTCAAACACACACACACATGAACTTCAATCAAAGTGAATGCCAAAATTTAACTTTTCTCACACACACACATCCATTTAGACAAAGTATGCCAAAATTAACTTTTCATACACACACACAAAGATGTGCATGTACATAGATTGAATGCCAACATTCATTAACACATTCATTAAGATTATTGTTAGGGTTAGGGTTAGGATTAGAATCAATATTAGGATTAGAATTAGGGTTAGGTTTAGAATTAAAAATATAAATAGGGTTAGGGTTAGATTTATAGTGAGGATTAGGATTAGAATTATACTTAGCGCTAGGTTTAGAATAATTAGGATTAGGGTTAGAATTAGGGTTAGGTAACATTAGGGTTAGAATAAAGATATCTCAAATTCAATAGGATGCAAGAATGGTATAATAAATCTACATTGTAAGTTCATGTAAAATAATTTACAACAATCATCAAACACACATTTCTAAGGCATACTATTACAAAGAATAGTTACACTATGCATATCAAAATGACCAAAACATACGAAACAGTTAAAGTGTGCATATCAAAATATAAATATATATTATTTGCTGATAGGCCTACAAATATTTGTGCCTATCATCCATTTGATAGCACCTTTGGTGCTTTTACTAGTTTATTAGGATTTAATTTTGTTTTCTTCACAATCAAATTAAATTTCTTGGTTTTTTCTTTTAGTTTGTTGTTTTATTTGTGGTACAATTATTTTAATTAAAATACTTTGTGATAGTTATTTTGATATATTTTTAAAAAAATAAAGTCTTAAGGTATATTAGGAATGAAAGGGTTAGTCAATAAAACCCTAGGCAAATATGAAATAAAAAATAAAACCTTAGAAGTAATATCAAATAAAATGATAAAGGTGTTTTTGATTATATAAGGTGGCTAAACAAGGGGCCGAACCCTTAACAAAAACTGAAAGGCCTGAAGACAAAACAGGGCCTTAAACCAGAAACAGCATATACAACCAGTACATAATGCCAGCAAAACCAGCAAAACTAGCCACTAAAACTAAAGCCAAAAAACAGAGTAACAGAGTATCATCAGTAAAATGACAAAGACAGAGGAGACAACAGCTCTCCTTACTAGACCATAGAGTTAATAATAGGATCCACTTTTTCAGCCAAATCATCACTATCAGTATTGACAGTAACCCCCAGATTCTTCAACACAGAGAGGTTGAGGAGAATAGAGGTCCTGAGCACAATGGAGAAAAACCATTCCAACTTCGCAATGCGGACCCCTAGACCAGCAAGATCAGCCCCCAGACCATCATCAATCTCCATAGCATCCTCGGCTTCTTCCACATACATATCGCCCGCTTTGTCAGCATTTCCAGCAGAGTCAACAGTTTCCTCCCCAGTATCCTACGTTTCCTGCTTGTCTTCATCATCACCTGAAATGTCCTGAATCTCCACATCCTTGTCGTCCTCCCCCCAGGTCGATACATCCGAGCCGCTCTCAGAATAGTCAATGAACTTGGCTGAGGGAGCCGACTTGCCAGCAATACGCCCAGACCACCGAACTCCAGAAGAAAACCCCTCCCCACAAGCCTTCACAGAGGAATCCCTTCGCTGTCCCACCAGGGTCCTACCAAGGGTTTTAGGGGTCCCAACCACTACCTTCCCAGTACCCATTTCACCAGTAACCTTCTGCTTTTTACCCTTCTTAGAGGCAGTCGGGCTCAGGGAATCAACAGGATTTTCCACAGCAGTGCAAACTTCAGTAGTTTTGATAGGAACAGGGGAGGGCCCGGGTTTATCAACATTAGGAATATCCTTAGGGTTAGAGGAGGGCTCGCCGTCCCCACTAGTGGCTGGAATGGATTTAGAGGGTTTGAGGGTAAGATGATGATTATACAAATAGAGAATAAGGCCCTAGTGGAGAGGGATAGGCTTCATAGTAGGGTTTTTAGCCAGTTTTGCCTGAACCCTAAGGACAGAATGCTCCAGGGAAGAAAGCAAATAAAATGGAAAACTAATTTTAGCATTATGATGGAAATGATTTAACAGGGGGAGATGGTAGTTATAAAACCTGGTAAATTGCCCCTCCAAGGTAAAATATTTCATGAGGATAAAACAAATAGCGTCCCATGGCTCCAGCAACTTGGCTCTGTCAAAACCGCCCTTGTAAGGGACCAATTCTTCACCATCTCCGAGGAAAAGCTGCTGGCTGGAGAGGTCCGCAATTTTAGTTTTGCATTGCAGCTTCAAGCCCTGGGTAGACATATCGGTGGCCATAGCTATTATGCGTTCGAAAACTTCAAATCTGATGCCACCCACCGAAACCCATCGATTCTGCCAAGACCACGCAAATTGTTCAAAAAGAGCTTCATTGTAACCATTAAGCCTCTCCAAATAGGGGCTAATCCCACCCTCCTTGCAGTAATGCCAAGAAACCAAATTATCCATAAATTTACAGCACGAGACGGGTTCAGTTCTAATTCTGTCACCTCCCATAGCAGAATTACAGTGCATTCCATAGAGACCCCTAGACTCCGCAGTTGTCTTAATAGGAGAATTACTAACATTAACAATGTAAATAATGTGGGTAATAACATCGCACACAATCTCATAATAATGAGAGGCCTTACAAACACCAATCCCATGCTTAACCATAATTACTCGGCACAAGCCATGATGATCTGGCCATCCGTTCACCTTATGAGAAAGAGGAGTGGATTTGACAGTAGAAAAAGTACAAGAGGATGCATACTTCAAGGGACACGCCAGCCCCTTCCCAAGGACCTGACAGTATGAGCTGTCTTTCAAACACATCAGCCTCATCAAGACCCGGCCACGTCTTTAAGAATAAGATTCTTAAGATTCAAAGGAAGGTGATCAAATTGGCGCCAAACCCTCCAATTTGAATATCTCTATCCGAGGTCAGCACAAGCATCTACCACGCCATTGCCCTCATGGTAAATATGTGAGATATGCACAGTAATAAACCTCTGCAAGAGAAACTGAATATCTCTGATAATGTCTTTCAACTAAATACCAACATTTGACTTATTAGTTATGGCATCAATGACCATTTTAGAATCTCCCTGAATATCCAAATTTTGAATACCGAGGGATATGGCCAATTTAAGCCCCCAAAGAAGAGCCATAGCCTCAGCATAGTTATTACTGTGACAGGCCATACCTCTAGCATAGATAGCAAACATCCACCCTTTATCATCACGAATGATCCCTCCCCCACTAGCAGTACCATCAAGCTTAGACACCCCATCAAAATTGAGCTTCATCCAGTTAGAACTCAGAGGCTGCCATTTAGTGTTAAGTCTCTGCAACAATTTAGTATTGTTATAAGCCAGAATATGGTTGAGAATCTTCCAGTTAACCGCAATTTGTTCTTCCTCCTGAGATAGAGGTTTCTCCGCAGTGTGGATATGGGCCGAAGTGACACTCTCCAAAAGAGTCTTGATGAAAGTATGAGAGACCTGAGAGACCTCTCTGGCAGCATCTCTAAAAATTCGATGGTTGCGCTCTTTCCACAAAGTCTAGCTCAAACACGGCAGAGTCTGATTCCTTAACTCAACAAGCTAGGGATGGGAGAAGGGAGGATACCAATTGTTAATAACTTCTTGGATATCAGAGTTGCAAGCCCACTGAATACCAAAATTGCTGAGGATAAGTCTCCAGATGTCCCTAGTAAAGTTACAGTGAAAAAATAAATGAGAAACCGTTTCCTCCTTTTCATAGCATAGACAACATCTGTTGACCAAAGTGAAACCTCTCTTCTGCAAATTATCTTGGGTCAAAATTTTGTTATGAATAGAGGCCCACCAGAACATGTTAATTTTTGGGATTAGTTTTTGGTTCCAGACTTTTCTCCATATCTCCTTTTTATGAAGCTCAGGGACCAATAAGTGATAGGCAGGCTTAATAGGGAAGCGGCCATTCTTATCCGGCCACCAAAATTGCTCATCTTCACAAGGGAAGAGAGAAATTCTAACTTCCTGAATCAACTTTTGAACCATTTGAGCTTTAGAGGCAAGAACAGGGCAATGGGGGCAGCAATCCAACAAATTCCTCCAGCTTCTGTGACCATTATTGTTTGATATATAATCACTGACCTTATGGCCAAAAAATTGAGTAGCAATGCCAGCAATCTCACCCATATCCCTCTGAGAGATGAGAGCCTTATCTTTGAGCCAAATATCAGTCCAAAACTTGATACCCGTGCCATTTCCCAACTTCCATCTGATCCCTTGCATGAGCAGATTTCTAGATTTCAACATTTTGTTCCCAATGACTGATCCCTTAGAAAGACCTTCTTGTTGGAGGAAGTTAGACCAATTAGTGACATGCAAATATTTGGCTTGCATGATTTCTCCCCAATCTTTCTAATGATGGATCAAATTCCAATTAATTTTAGAGAGCAGGGCTTTGTTCATATTACGTTTATTGCGGATATTGAGACCTCCATGGGATTTAGGAAGACATACTTTATCCCAGCTGACCAGGGACATCCGCTGTTTATATTTAGCTCCCGTCCATAAAAATTTTCTTTGAATATGTTCCAACTTAGCAGCAAAAGAAGTAGGAATTTTGAAAAGAGAAAGGAAATAGGTGGGAATACCTTGCAAGGAAGCCCGAAGAAGCAACAATTTACTAGCACTACTGAGGACTTTGCCCTTCCAACCAATCAATTTCCATTGGGTTCTTTCCAAAAGGCTATTCCAGAAATTTGGGGAAACTTCTTTAACTGTAAAGGGAAGACCCAGATAGATAGCAGGAAGAACATCTTCAGCACAATCAAGAATATGGATGATTTTTTCACAGAGAGAAGTGGGAGTATTAAAAAAATACACATTACTCTTTTGGAAATTAATGCTTTGCCCATAAGCGAGGGCATAAAGATTTAAAATATTCTTCCATCTCCGAGCTTCAATCACTGAAGAGATGCCAAAAAGAAGGGTATCATCAGCAAATTGCTGCACCGACATAGGGGCAAGGGAGGAAGCAGGTTTAATTCCCACAAGGTGTTTAGAGACCACGTTATCTTGAATGAATCTCCCAAGAGTCTCAGCCATTATGATAAACAAATAAGGAGAAAGGGGATCCCCCTACCGGAGTCTGCGTGAGGAGGAGAAAAAACCCCTAGGAATCCCATTAACCAATATAGAAAATTTGGCAGAAGAGACAGCCGTCCAAATGAGGAGAAGAATTTTGTCATTAAACCCAAATTTTCTAAGGACTTGAAATAGAAAATCCCATGAGACTCTATCATAGGCTTTAGAGATATCCAACTTAAGGGCCATACCCAGAATTCTGCTCTTCTCCATGGAATGAATAGTTTCATGGGTAGAGATCACAGCATCCAAAATTTGGCGCCCAAGAACGAAACCTTTTTGAGAAGGAGAGATAATTTTGTCAAGAAAAGGTTGAAGTCTCATGACAAGGACTTTGGTACAAAGCTTATAGACAGTATTACACAAGCTGATAGGTCAAAAATCAGAAAGATTGGTAGGTTTCAACAAATGATAAAGGTGTTTAGGAGTGCATTATATTTTATAGATTCTGGTCATCAATTTTATTTTCTTTTGTTTTTGTAGAATGAAATTTAATTTATTTTTTTCTCTCATTGTTGTTTAATCCTAATATTTTATAACTATATTTTGTTAGGATTTGTTTTTGTAGAATGAAATTTAATTTATTTTTTTCTCTCATTGTTGTTTAATCCTAATTTTTTACAACTATATTTTGTTAGGATTTAACTTTGTTTTCTACACAATCAAATTTAATTTCTTGATTTTTATTTTACTATGTTGTTTTATTTGTTTATATATATTTTTTAAAAACAATAAAGTCTTAATCTATATTAATAATGAAAGGGTTAGTCATCTCATTGTTGTTTAATCCTAATATTTTATAACTATATTTTGTTAGGATTTAACTTTGTTTTCTGCACAATCAAATTTAATTTCTTGGTTTTTTTTAATATGTTGTTTTATTTAATCTACAATTATTTTAATGAAAATACTTTGTGTTAATTGTTTATATATATTTTAAAAACAATAAAGTCTTAATCCATATTAAGAATGGAAGAGTTAGTCAATAAAACCCTAGGTAAATATAAAATAAAAATTAAAACCTTAGAAGTAAATATCAAATAAAAGGATGACCTATTTTAGATAGATTTTTCTAAAGATAGGTATGCTAGTTAATTATTATATTTTTTTAATTAAGAAAAAAAGGCAAATTGTAATTAATAGATTCTAGATGAAGGCAGAAACTAGTAAGTTAGAAGTAAGTTTATAGAAGATGGAACAAACTAGAAAATATCTAGATAGAGTTGGACACGTTAGAAATTTTTAGAAGGAAATGGATTGTACTAGTATGCTTTATAAAGACCTCTATAAAATGAGGTAACTTGTGATCATTTTCTCATCAAGTAATACAAGTTTCATTGTTGTAACTTTCCAGTTCTGAGCAATTCTTGCATTTGTGTGTCTTCATATTTGTGTGTTGTGTGTTTGTTCACCGCCATCCACCACCAACATAGTGTTATTAAAGCACTAGTCCACTAAAGATAAATCACTACAGGAGATATTGGTGATTTCAAAGGGAGATCAAAGGAAGGCTTGAAAGTCACTGGAAGAGGTTCTCTTTAAAGATCGTGGATTGCATCGGCATAAGAGAATAAAGACATAGAAGAAAGTCAAGTGGCCACAACCATAGGAGGTCAAAGAAGATATTTGAATACAAAGGAGAATACAAAAAAGGGAAGCCACCTAAATAAGGTGTCACAGTTGTTGAAACAATTAGAAAATAGAAAATTGAACTACCAGTGATGAAAGGAGGAAAATTTGTGATAAGTAGCTAAGTTTTTAGGAGCAATAAAAATTTAGAGGAGAGGTTGATTTGGATTGAAAAAAATCTGCAAGGATACAAATGGCCAATCATGCCAACAAAGAAGTTAGTTTTTGAAGGTGAATAGTTGATAGGAGCATCAAGTTTATTTATAAAGATATATGACTTTTTATGATATAAATGAACTTGATTTATTAGTACCTGCCTTCGACTGGTACTATTGCAATGAGTTCAACTTATCTAGTTATTAATCTATTGATTGCAAACCAATCAAAAGATAGGATTATTTTTCTTGTCGGACAAATTTGATTTAAATTTGTACTTTTCCTATGTGAACATGATAAATTTTTAACAAAACATTATTTAGAAATGATTTATCTCTATTGTCATTGGCTGAAAAAAAATGACCTCTTCTCTACGGATTGTCCGTTTGTCGGAGCACATGGAAAGTAAACAAATTATGAACACAAATTTTGTCTCCCACTAGTTAAGTCATGCCTAAATGGGTGGCGATTAATTTTTTGCTTCATTAGCTAAAAGTAATATAATTTTAATTTAGTTTTTAGTGTTCTACAGATTTTATTTTATGTAATTAGATTATTTATTTTATTTTATTATTTTATTCTTCAAACTTACAATATTTAATGCATTTTAAATTATAAAAGTATTAGTTATTACTATACTTTAGGGTTCTACACATAACTAACCTAATTTCACTAAAATATTTCTTAACTATTCATTTGATCTTAACCATTGATGTCTAATTAAATGGAGCTAAACTACATACTTTTATTAAATGAATGCACCCAAAATTATTACTAAACCACAATATTACATTAATTAAAATAATTAAAATCATGTTGTCTAAAATTACTTACTATTATTACTTAAATAAAAAATTAAGTGACTTATATTATGTAATTATTCTTCAAACTTACAATATTTTAATGCATTTTAAATTGTAATAGTATTCAATATTATTACATTTTAATATCTTAGGCAGACATTTCAAATCTATCCACACTATTATTATATTATGTAATTATTCTTCAAAAATACAATATTTTAATGCATTTTAAATTGTAATGATATTCAATATTATTACATTTTAATATTTTAGGCAAACATTTCAAATCTATCCACACCTAGGGTTAGGGTTCTACACATTTTATTTTATGAAATTAGATTATTTTTGGGATTTCAATTTCATTTAGTCAAGAGTTAAAAATCTAGGATTTCAATTTTGTTTAGTCAAAAGTTAAAAATCTACATTATCACAAAGCCATGTTATTACATTTTTTTGTTTTATTCTTCAAACTTACAATATTTTAATACATTTTAAATTATAAAAGTATTAGTATTATTACATTTTAAGGAAATATTTGTGTTATCTAATAGACTTTGTAAAAGTTTAGTTTTATAGTTAGGAAATATTTTAGTCCTATTTTATTTTTACCAAATTAGATTGTTTTTGAGATTTCAATTTTATTTACCTAAGACATTTCAACACTCTTCAAAAATTGTCTATACAACCAATACCTAATCAACAAAAAAAATTACAACTAAACAAATACTATATACAACCAATAGCTAATCAACAAAAAAAATTACAACTAAACAAATACTATAATAACATTTGCATTCATAGTTTAGATATGTACTCTTTGCACTAGTTTTCTGGGTTAATAATATTTTCAGAATCTAACATGGTATCAGAGCTTTTCTATGTGCAAGAGTAGATTTTAGTTTCCATATTTGAGAGATTCAGGGGGGATAATTAAGCTTATTGTAGTTTTTTGAAAAACTTAGTATGCTCTTCTCTTGCATCGTTAGATGATCTGGAGAATTAGAAAAGTTTGACAGAAACATTTTAATCTTTGGGGTTTGCACATGTGTTTTATGAAATTTGGGTGATTACAACATTTATGGTTATACTGGCAGCATTTTTGGTTATTCCAATGTGTCTAAGAGGCTTGAGAAAGTCAGATTTTGCTTTTGCTTCACCTAAATCAGAGATCATCAGACACAATTGCGGAACTAGGGTTTCAAGCTCAAATCTAAAAACTAGTTTGCATATTTGGTGTTTTCAATCAACATTGCAGGTTCCAGCATGCCTTTGCTTGTCTTAAGTAGCTGATTCTATCTTTGCATACCATTTTTTGTTCCTAGGGTCATTTTTTTATAGCTAAAGGTGTTTTGTTCACATTGGATGCACATCTTCTGTACATCAGTAAGAAAAACGCCTTCTGGGTTTTGTTCACAGCATTGAAAAACCAACCGGGTATGTTTTAATTTTTGCATACAACTCATATATTTTGCAAAAATGCACTTAGAAAGCTACAACAGGACCCCTCTCCATTGGCAGTTGCAGTTTTGAAGATAGTTTTAAAATGCTATGTTTTTACTCATACGGACTCTGTTTCCCATGATTTTTTTTTATTTTGGCTATTTTTTTGTACTCTATGCACTAGTATAGACGTTTTTTGATTTTGATACAGAAAATTTCTAGAAACTACATATTCTTGTTAGAAATGAAAGCAACACTACTTCAATGGAAATCTGATTTGAATAAATTTCAGCAATCTTTTAAGTGTGCATTAACAATAGAGATTGTAACAAAACATAAACCCACAATACATAAATATACCAGAAGTAGAATGAAGCACATAACACAAGTGTTTAACGTAGAGAAAATCCTTTCAAGTAAAAAACTCCCCCAAGAAAGAGACCAAATTGTATTATCTTCACAAAAGGAGATTATAAATACATTCACTTCCTCTGTCCTTCAACCTTAACTCTGGTTGAACCTAGGTACCTGTAAACTATTATATGTATCTCATCTACTATGCTATGTTTTATATAGAATTTACACAACTTCAAGACATTAAATGACTTCTTAAAAGCCCATACCACTTGTCAAGAGTCAACAATACAACCTTGGGTGTCCATGGCCAAGAATAGGCTCTTATGGGGTCATAAATACTATCATACATGCATCCTACACTTGGGAAAATGTGCCCATGTAAGCTTGAATGTCTTGGGCCAAAACTAGCCACTTACAACATCTTATGACGCGTCATATGCTATTATTAGTGTCATAGATTCTTATGACAACTTATAGTTGTCATAGAATCTCTTACACCTTCTTACAGCATCTATGACATGCATCATAGCACTAAAAATAGATTATTCCTCCACATGTGCACCCCACTTTTCCCAATTACCATTCACCATAGTAAAAAAAATCCCATAACTACCACCAATAACTCTGTAATTACCATGGACAGTAATTAATTTTTACCACTACCGGTGAAACTTGTACATCTCTTATGGGTAATTACAATAATAAATGGAATAATATAATATTGGGATTCACAAGGTTAATGGCACCTTATCCCAACATTCTCCCACTTGACATTATACAATGTAAATCAACCCATAGGAAATTAAATGAAAAATAATCAGGTACTACAAACAAGGTCCATGGCCTCTCTGCACCACACAAACTTCTCTATGCTCACAGGCTTGGTCAATGAATCTGCAACATTCTCTTGAGTGTCTATCTTCTTTAGCTCAATCTCTCCATTTGCAATCAACTCTTGAACAAAGTGATATTGACTATCAACGTGCTTAGTTTGAGCATGATATATGAGATTTTTAGCCAAACAGATAGCACTCTAGCTATCACAACCAATCTGAATGTTCCTGCAATCAAAACTAATACCTGTACATAGTCTCCTCAACCAAACTACCTCCTTAGAGGCATGAGTTTCAGCCATATACTTTTCTTCTGTGGTGGACAAAGCAACTATGGCCTACCTCTTACTCATCCAACTCACTGCACCTCCAAATAGAGTAAACACATAGCCACTAGTGGACCTTCGACTATCCAAGTCACCTGCCCAATTTGCATCAACAAAACCCTATATGTCCAAAGATTTATCAGCACTATCAGTACTAAAATAAACCAAACAATGATCAGGAGTACCTACAAGATATTTAAACACCCTCTTCGCATAGTTCCAATGTTGTCTACTTGGATTAGACATAAATCTGCTCAAAACTCCCACTACTTGGGCAATATCTAGTCTAGTGCAAACCATTGCATACATCAAACTCCCTATAGCATGAGCCTATGGCACATTAGACATATCCTCAAGATCATCCTCAGTCTTTGGACACATATCTAATGAAAGCCTAGTACCAATGGGTAAAGGAACTCTAATTGGCTTACAGTCCTAGAAAATAAACCTCTTCAAAATAGTATTGACATAGTTACTTTGTGACAACCAAAGCTTTCTATTAACTCTATCCCTCCTAATCTCCATTCCCAAAAGATACCTTGTAGAACTAAGATCGTTCATCTCAAATGCACCTGAAAGTTGGGCTTTAAGCTCACTAACCATACCCTTAATATTGTTGAAAAACAACATGTCATTAACATACAAAGCAATAACCAATATAGAATCATCAACACAATAAATGTAAACATAGTGATCCTCCTCACTTCTAACAAAACCCAATTTCAAAATAAATGAGTTAAACTTTTGATACCACATTCTAGGGGATTGTATCAGACCATAAAGAGACCTATTGAACCTATAAACCCAATGTTCTTTTCCTTTTACCTCAAAACCTGTAGGCTGTTGCATATAAATTTCTTCTTCAAGATCTCCATGCAAGAACGCAGTATTAACATCCATTTTCTCAATCTCCCAATCATAAGCTGTAACAATGGATAAGAGAAATCTAATAGAAGTCAATTTAGCAATAGGAGAGAGTATCTCACCAAAATCGACTCCCTCCCTCTGGCTGTAGCCCTTGGCTACCAATCTAGCCTTGTACTTCTCCAATGACCCATCTGCTCCAAATTTCTTCTTGAAGATCCACTTACATCCTATGACCTTTCTTCCTTTGGGCAAATGAACAAGATCCCAGGTGTTACAATAGTCTAAAGTCATCATCTCCTCCTGCATGGCTAGCTGCCAATAGTCACTATCATCTGCAGAAATAGCTTCCCTATAGGATCTAGGTTTATCGTTAGTACTCAATAAAGCATATACACAACAGAAATCTGGTGGGCTATACCTGTCAACTAGATTCCATTGTCTTGTGGATCTCCTCAAGGGTGGAGTAAGAGACTCTATTTGTTCTTCTGCATGATCATCTGCACCAACTTCTTCTATCACAATAGGCTCATCTTCATTAAAACTACTTGAACTTCTTCTTCTTCAACCCCCAATCCATCATTCTATTCTTCCTGAGGTGCATCTTGCTTCTCCAAATCAAAGTGCACCTTCTTTACCTTTTCATCTTTTTCTTTTGGTTGCTTAGGTTCAAAAATAGCTCTAAGTTCCCTGAAAAAAATATCTCTAGAAAAGATAATCCTACGAGTTAGTGGATTCCAAAGCTTGTAACCTTTGACATTATCACCATATCCAATGAATGTACATTTTTCAGCCTTTGGATCCAACTTAGATCACTTTTCCTTAGGCACATGAACAAAAGCCTTATAGCCAAAAACCCTTAAATGTGAAATAGAAGGTTTCTTACCTACCCACACTTCGTAAGGTGTCAAATCAAGAGACTTACAATGAGATCTATTTATCAAGTAGCAAGCAATACACAGAGCCTCTACCCAAAAGTATTTATCCAACTGTGTATCACTAAGCATACTTCTGGCCCTTTCCATAATTGTTTGGTTCATCCTTTCTGCAACACCATTTTGCTATGGTGTATACGGAGTTGTCTTTTGTCTGATTATACTTGCATGCTTGCAAAACTCATCAAACTCCTTAAAGCAATAATTTTTTTAATAAAAAGGGGTAAAAACTTTATTGAATCATAAAATCATTACAAAACAAAAAGAAACACCCATAAGGGCACAACCAAAATCAAGAATTAAGTAACACCCAAAAAGCTCATCATATCCTCCATAGCCCAATCTTCAAGAATAGGGGCCAAATCACTAAGAAGATTGCCCCAATCATCCACATTCCAAGTCTCCATTTGCTCAGACGTCCACCTCGCCAAACCATCTGCTACCTTATTCCACTCCCATGGCACATGACAAAAAGCAATAGAATCTAAAGCATTACTCAGAGAAACAATTTGTTTGGCCACCACTGCAAATTGCCAGTTCACCTCCTCAAAATGTCTCTTATTCAGCATATCAATGACCACCTAAGAATCTAATTCACAAATAATCTACCTCCAGCCAAGGGCACAAGCATGCTGTAATGCCAGAACAATAGCAAGAGCCTCCATGAGATTATTTGTATGCTGACCTTTATATATAGAAAAGAAAAAAATTACCACCCACGAACTATCCCTACTAATCCCACCAACTCTAGCATGGCAAGGATTACCTCTGGAAGATCCATCAGTATTGATTTTCAACTACCCCATAGTGGTAGGACACTAACGACCAATATGACAAACCCTCACTCTCCCATGCCCATGCTGAACCATCCTTGAAAATGTTTTCGTCCACCCCCAGAGAGATCCAAGGATTTAACCACATCACAGTCACCAAAAACAATAGGGACAGATAGAGCACACTTCGCAGCCAAAGTTTTCTGCAGACCCCCTAGAATCCTCAACTAGAGCTGACCAACAAGTAGCTTCTTATCCATAAAATTCTATAGATGCGCTCCAACCAAGTATGACAAATTATCAGACTAAGGCCAATGATCCAAGCAATGAGGAGAAAAGAGGTCTTTATAGGGGGAGGCCCTAGACTCCTCCAAAAATCCTCTAAAGAAGAAGCATGTCTACACGATATATGCTAGAGATTCCGCCATAAATACCAAATAACTTTCGCATAGGAACACTGAAAGAAGAGATGGGGGATGTACTCCTCATGCCCACCACACAAAACACACTTAGAGGGCCCCTAAAACCCACATTTCCAGAGGTTCTCCCAAGTAAGGTACCTCCCTTGAATAACTAACCATGAGAAGAAGTTACACTTAGGCCAAGCAAACTTATTCCAAACCTGTTTCCACCACGAGACCTCTGAGCTACCAAACATTTGCTTATCAAGAACTTGATAACTTGAGCCAACAGTAAATTTGCTTTTTGGATTAGGACCCCAAGCCAACACATCTCTCCCAGGAAGAGAAGTGCAGACATGCCTCGATAGGATCCCAACAAGCTCCTGATAATCCCTAGTTGCCCCATCAGAAGGCCACTCCTGCGGAACCTTCCATCTATACACACTAACTTGTCCCAAATTATGAAGAGTTTTAAAATCAGCAACATGGCACCACCCAGCAACAATAAAATGCTTACTCAAATTCTGTAAGTGGGGGTGGGTAGATAAAATGGGAGAAAAACCTTTCCAAGAATCATGCTAGAAGAGAGCATCGTACCCCCCATTGCAAATCCAAAACAACCCCTGCTTGACCAACTTGGCACCCCTTTTGAGGGTACTCCAAATCATAGAACCCTTCCCCTCCAAACTGAAGTGGTCAACATCCACACTCTCAACGACCTTGTTGCCTTTCTCTTGGTTCTCTTTTCTCCTTTATTGGATGATTTTACTTCCGGTTTTGATGCCTTTGAGCTCTTAGTAGTGGCAGGTGCAGAGCTCTTGGAAGACCTGGTCTGGGAGGAAGATTCTACTAGAGCACTTTCCTTTTCTGTCTCGTTCTTTTTTTTCTTTGCCCTTTCCATTTTCTCTCTGTTTGCTTCAAGTGCCTCTTTTGAGATGCCATACCTTTTGGCAACATTCTCTATTTCTTTTCTCACTTTTCTCTTCATCTCCGATTGCCTTAGCTCCACATGAATCTTCACACTTAGCTCCTCAAAGGTTCCAAACCTTTCTGCCTTAGGATCCTTGGGTTGACTGAGCATGTGTTGAACATGTAGTTCTACTATTTTCTCATCTACTTCATACCCCATTGGCATGATCCAGACTACCCTTGGCTCCACTGCCTCCATTAGGCACTAATCAGTTTCTACCATAAAGCAAACTATATCCTTATATTTTTCAACTAGAGATTGGGGAATTCTCTTTGGCTTGCATCATACTCTGAAAGTTCTTGAAGTAACCCCAAAGTGCTGTGTTTTGTGCCTTGGCATCACCAAGATCATACAAATAATCCTTGATTTGTATGGCAACCGGTCTATCATTTTGCCATATCCCACTAGATCTGGGTAGCTCATTCATATAATAGAAGAACAAAGAGAGTATCAAGCCACCGTATTTGAAGGAGTTCTTCTTGTCCTTCTTTATCTTCTGTAGATTTTCCAAAAGTTGGTTTAGAAGGAGCTCACAGAGATCATAGTCAGCATTGTTCCTTAACATTTGAAAAGCAGTATATACAATAGTTCCAGATACTAAATTCTCCTTGTTGGAGTGATATATCTTATAGCCAACTATGATTGATGCAAACTTGATATCCGGATCTATGATATCCTCAATTGTCATTGCTCTTTTATCAAATTTTGATTCGATAGCCTCACTTACAATTTGGTTTTTGACAAATTTTAGAATAGGCATCCCACCAGTTGAGTGTAATCTGGTTATTGCCCTAATGGCATCCTTGGTGATCTTAAACGACCTATTCAGCCACATGAAGTTGTTATGTATTCTGCCCAGAACATACCAGGCCCATTCATCTTTTGCAAAATAAGGGAAATGAATGTACTGTGCAAAATGCTTGTCCTGAATGGCTTTCTACTGAGGTTTTAGTTCAAATGGTTCATCAATTAGCTACTTGTGATATATATTCATCAACTTAGATTCCCTGAACTCATCAATATTTGCATGAATGTATGCCCTAACATCTTCAACATGCAAAACCCCATGTGGAATGCTGGAAAATGCACCTAAAGAATCCACTTCAAGAGATTTGTAGGTATGTTTCTTAAATTTAGGGCATTGCCTATCAGTAATCTTCACAACATTTGGAGTAGTCATCTTTAAAGATTCAAAGAGAGATTTCAAGAGTGGAGAATACCTTTTAACGCTTTTAGGGTTTAAGAAATGAGCTGAAGAGATCACCAGTTGATTTGAATTCTGTGATTTATCTTTGAGAGAGATGAGGCAAACTTGTTTGCAGAGCTCTTCTTATCTATTTTACTAATGCAAATGTGCAAATGAAGAGAAAATGAACCCTTTTATCTTTGAGCAAACCCTAATTTCACATTGCAATAAATGCGTAACTTAAGTCATTCTGGTTACCTTGTTCTCATTGTTCTGAGAAAGATCTTTTCTGGATCACTGAGATATGCTTTGAGCTATTCTTGGTGATTATTGACAATCTATCTTACTTTCCTCAATCATTTGATCTATTCGTATATCAAGATTGCTCAATTTTGAATCATACCAGATCTAACTGTGAAAATCCTGTTCTTACTGGATGACTATTGAACCAGATCAATCTTGGAAGAATAATCTTTTCAAATCTTCTTACGGATCTTTCATATCTTTACCAAACTTGCTTTAGATGTTTCTCTAAGAACCCCTTAGTTCGCAACTTCCCATGTGCCAATTTCAGGCACCAATTGACTGGCTGGGGGAATTGGTTTTTCTTAGTGACTCCCCCTGAGCCAGAGCTCATCTACTCAATTTTTAGAAGGATTATCAGCACTAGATTTTGGTACGGATCCATTCCCAACATAATCTGTGCTTCTCTTCAACCAAATCTTATTCATCTCCCTTTGAATTTCATTCGCATTCACTTTTCCCTTTCCTTTGTCTTGGTTATGATTATGTTGTTCTGGACCCCTTTTGTCTTGATTCTTATTTCTATAGAATTTGGCAATATGACTGGATCTATTGCAATTGTGGCAAACAACATTTCTTTGCATATTTGACTAATATCCTCTTGATCTACACTGATTAGCCATATGTCCCATTCTATTGCATGCAAAGCATCTACCATTGAATGAATTATTTATTTGCATGTTTCTACACTCATGGGATTTGTGACCATACCTTTTGCAATTGAAGCACTGTCCAGAGAAGGATGTATTAGTCTGATTCATTCTTCTTCTACACTAATTTGCTTTATGACCAAAGTTATTGCAGTTGTGGCAGTATCCATTGAATGATGGATATCTTTGAGCATTTGGTTGCCTTACGAGAGGTCTTCTAGGCCTGTTTCTTAGATTTTCTGATCTGGAGTTCTTCTGACCGGATCCAGAGCTTTCACCTTTTTCATACCCCAAGCCTTGTTTGTCATCTACCCTCTTTTGGCTTGCAAGAAGAACTTCAAGTTGAGTAGAGCTTATCTTGAATTTCTCTTTATATTCATTTGTTGTTTGAAGATCTCTTTTGAGAATGTCAATCTGATTCTCAAGTTGTTCTTCATTATCTTTAGCTTCTTCAAGATCAGATTCTAGATGCTTGATTATTCTATCCATATTGTGGCATTCTTCTAACTTCTCCTTGAGAGATTGTCTTAGATTATCTTCAATTTTTCTTTTCTCTTCAATTTCTTGGGTGAATTTCATAACTCTTGATTCCATTTCATGTCTTACCATAATGACCTCTTTTGATAGCTTCTCACATAACCTGTTCTTCACATTTAGTTCTTCATCAATGTTATTGGCTTCACTTTGACTTGCTAATTGTTGAAGTAGTTCCTTTTTCTTTTTCATAGAGATACTTAGTTTCTCTTTTAGTTCATTTATGAAATCAACTTGTTTGAGTGTTTCTTTTAGGTCATGGACTTCAGAATGAGATTGCTCAAGATCATCTAAGGCAGACTGAAGTTGTTCCCTCATGCCATACATATCCATTAAGATTCTTAGATCTTCCTTAAGCTGTTAGGCTCTATTTGGAGGAACCTGGCTCTGATACCAATTGTTGATAACTGAGAGGGGGGTGAATCAGTTATCTTAATTATTGTCTTTCAGTCCCTTTTTAACAATTAGTGTAAAATCAAATCATATAAGCAAACATAACCATGAAAGAAGAAATAAGATCAATACACATGACACAATGATTTTGACATGGAAAACCTGGTTAAGGAAAAAACCACAGGGTGATTAACCCAAGATTGTATTCTCTGTTAGAAGAATAGAAAGAATAAAATGGTACTTGCCAATTAGGGCTCACTGCCTGAGCACACTGCTCACAAGAGGCTCACTACCTACAAGAGACTCACTATCTACAAGAAAAGAAGGTAACAAGATACTTGAACTGATGAGAAGCATCCACACATGCTGAAGTTTAGTTCTAGTTAAGCCCAATATACTGATCTACTACACTTCAGTCTTACTCTCCTTAGGTGCTACTGTCCAGTCACATTCTAGACCTATCTTACTCCCTTTTCATTGCTCTTTTGCTTTTCTTCATACAATTCCAACACACAATAGACACATTCACATCTAAATCCATCTGGTATATATATCCACACAAATAATTTCAACACCTTTCTAGTCGGCATCTGGAATAGTCAATATTTTCTCAAACTTTGATCTGTCGGCTAAATCCTTGCATACCAAGTGATGCGGATCAAGGAGATGCTTATAGAAGTCATCAATCATGTCATCCAATCATGAATGATACCTCAAGAAACTTAATAACCATCAATATCTCATCCAGATTTAGGTCTGATTGCTCTGCCGGTCAGTTCTTCCTCTATCTACTCTGCCAATCAGGAACCCAAAACTTAAGTGCTCAGATATCTTCACTCTTTCTTCACTGGAGGCTCAATCCCTGGAATCTATCAGTCAAGATACTCCTCTTGACTACCCCAAGTCCATACTTTACTGAGATACTTCTTCTAAGAGACACAGACCTAACTGATGGACCTTCCCACATGCTCTGTTCTTGCTCACTGGACCATACTATTCTTCAATCTGTCTTCCGATATAGACATACCATATCCTGTAGATGTGTGGGATGAAATTTGTTGCCATCAATGACAACATTCATGAAGCCATATAGTGTCTCTTGCCAACAGAGAGGAGCAGTGAAAAATGTGGAATCTACCAAAAGTGGAGCTCCGGTAAAACAGTGCACAAGATAGAGCATCAGGGAAGGGGGAGTTTGCTATGACACTTAGTTATTTTTCACTAATTGTTGCCATCAATGCCAAAGGGGGAGATTGTTGGCAAGAGACACTATGTCACTTCATTATTATTGTCATTTATGACAACAAAGTCTATCCCACACATCTACAGCACATAATATGCCTATACTGAAAGTCAGATTGAAGAGTGTTTTGGTCCCGTGAATAAGAACAGGGCATGCAACAAGGTCTGACAATTAGGTTCGGATCTCTTAGATAGTGTCACTCAGCAAGTTGTGGACTTGGACAAGTCAAAAGGAGTACCATGACTGCTACATTCTAGAGATTGAGCCTCCGGTGATGAAAGAGTGAAAAGATATGAGCACCTAAGTGTTGGGTTCCTGACAGGCAGAGTAGACTGAGGAAGAACTGACCGACAGAGCATCAAACTTTAATCCAGATGAGAAATTGTTGGTGGTCAGGCTATTTGAGAGATCATACATGTTTGGCCAACATGAATGATGACTTCTTTGATAAGCATCACATATTAAGCATGGATTCAACCGACAGATCAGTGTTTTGTAAATATCTTAAGTATTCCAATTGCTGACTAGGAAGATGTTGAAATCCTTGATGCGGATATATATACCAAATGGATTTCAATATGAAGTGTGAAGTTGTGTGTGTAAGTGTTTGAAGAAGTATAGAGAGAAGTGTGGAAGCAGCAATACAAGTTCGGTATGTGACAGAACAACAACATTAGAGTAGAGAAAGAATGAAGTGCATAAGATTAGTATATTGAGCC
The DNA here is from genome assembly GCA_027924645.1 of Cunninghamia lanceolata. NCBI lineage: Eukaryota > Viridiplantae > Streptophyta > Pinopsida > Cupressales > Cupressaceae > Cunninghamia > Cunninghamia lanceolata. The sequence continues at coordinate 16,338,619 of BSBN01001048.1, forward strand.
TAACTAGAACTGAACCTCAGCATATGTGGATACATCTCATCAATTCAAACACCTGGTGACTTTCTATATACCTTGTAGATAGTGAGTCTCTTATAGGCAGTGTGCCTCTTGTGAGCAGTGTGCTTGGGCAGTGACCCCTAATTGACAAGTCCCATTTTGTACTTCTTATTCTTTTAACAAAGAATACAATCTTGGGTTAGTTACTAATGTTAATGGTTAGTTTCTAATGTTAATGGTTAGTTTCTAATGCTCATGGTTGGATGTCATGCCTTGATTAATGTCGAGTAAAGTTCTATTGAGCATGTTTGTGGTTAGTAGAGATGATTTCATAATGATATATTAAGATTGGAATTAGAAGATATGCTAAGCTTGAGAAGATGTTGTTGCTGACCTATGGCATGTTGTATGATCCTTTTCATTGTTCCTAAGGATATATGTGCTGTTATATGAATGTTTTGGTCTCTGAAAGTTGGTGAAGGTTCCTACTGCAGGAAGCTGTTTTGAAGACTAGTTGGTAAAATACTCTGCATTCCTCCACATTTGAAGATATGGTCATGTAGTTTAGAAGTTAACATAAGTATGATGTAAAGGTGCTAAATCTAAATTTTCAAATCATTTGCTCCTCCGCAGTGGAAGTTACAAGTGATAGAGTTTCGGTTTGTGCTCTGGCAAAATAATGTGATGATGAAGGTTGATTGGAATGCTCTGCATTCCTCCACAAGTAAAGGTTTGCTCATGCAGTTTTGTGAACATGATTAGAGATGTTCAATGAACACTACATTGTAGTTTCATGTGGTCTAGAGGTTCACAAGTTTAGTTTTCAAATGATAGAAGTGATAAAGATGGTTTCAGATGCCTAGTTGTTCTCAAGATATATGCTGGTGATGTGCGCTAACTTGTTGCTTTTTGAAATGGTAAATTGGATGATGGAAGATGATCTTGATGATCTTGTGATGTTTCCTATTGCTCCACAAGGTGTTTTTCACTATCTTCAAAACTAGTTGTGGTCTAGAATGATGGTGTTCCTAGGTTATGCTCTTACCTGGTTGACTGAGGAATGTTGATGATGTGCACCACAAAGGTGTTGTTGTGCGGAGTTCAAGGAGTATTTGGAGATGTTGTGTAGGTCCTAATGACTCATCTTGAAGAAGAAAAAAAATATTTAATCATTCATGAGTTCCACCAAGATTGTGAAGATTGATGTAATACAAGATTCATGTTTTTCTTACTTAAGGGTGACCTAATTCAAATTTTTGAAGCATGCAGATGTTATTTCTTAAAGGATGATGATGTGAAGAATGTTTAGGACTAAGCTAATCATGTGTTTGGATCTGCAAGGCATGTGTCTCTTTCTAGAGTAGTGTGTAGTTCATGAGAGGGCTTGTCCTATGCATGTTTTATGTTGTGTGATCTTTGGTTGACTTGTAAATTGTAATAGTCTTGTTGTATTTGCCAACTTGTAATGAAATCAATGTAATTTCATGTATATATTGTAAACCTAGTTGATCTGTATGATTGAAAAATTAAGAATAAGAGTGTATGAAGAGAAGAATATGAAAATGAAATGCAATATGATGTGTGACTCAAGGAGAAAGAGAAGAAGCAATAAGGGTTGTCCTGATTCATCTTGAAGACATATTTGTGATAGGAGGGAAGTGAAGAGAGTGCCTAATTGATCCAATCATTATAAGAAAAGTGGAGAGGAAAATTTGTAATCATCAAAGCTGTGAGCTTCATTGTTAGCTTTAGGCAATAGGAGGATTGTTGTACTATAATCATTTATGAGTTTGTTCTCAATTCAAGGAGTAGTAGCTTCCTTGGGAGTGACCCTAAAGCAAGTTCTTTAGGGACTAGTATCTTCCTTGGGAGTGACCCTAAAACAACTTCTACAGCAAGTAGTTGCTTCCTTGGGTTTTATCCCTAAAACAAAGTCAGAAGGGAGTAGTAGCTTCCTTAGGTTGTAGCCCTAAAACAAAGTTATAATTTTTGAGCTTCATACATTGTGAGTTAATCCTCACTGTGGTTTTCCCTTTCTGGGGTTTTCCACATATATTTGGTGTTATGTGGTTATGTGCATTGTGTTGATCTTTTATGTTTATGTTAATGTTGTAATGTTTAAGTTTTAATCTGCTCTAGAGGATTTGAAGTTTGATTGAATACTAATTCACCCCCCTCTCAGTATTCTGGTGTGTTCAATAGGTTTATCATTGGAGAAATATCCTTTCCTTAGAGATTTTTCATATGTTTTCCCAAATGAACTTCTAGGATTACCTGTGAAGAGAGATTTTGATTTCTCAATCAATATTTACTTAGATTGGATCCGATTTCAAAGGCATCATATCATATGACTACTACAGAGTTGATGAAATTGAAGTCTCAACTTCAAGAGCTATTGGCTAAATGATTGATTAGACGTAGTGTTTCTTCGTGGGGAGCCCCAGTGATCTTTGTTAAAAAGAAGGCTAGAATATTGTGTCTATTTATAGACTATCATATGCTTATAAAAGCAATGATAAAGAATAAGTATCCTTTACCGCATATTGATGATCTTTTTGATCAGATGTAGGGTACATCAGTGTTTTCTAAGATCAATTTTTGATTTGGATACCATCAGCTAAGAATAAAAGATGAGGAAATTCATAAGACAACTTTCAGAACTAGATATGGGCATTATTTGTTCACAGTTTTACCTTTTGGACTTACGAATGCTCCTACTACATTCATGAATTTGATGAACAGTATCTTCTGAGATTGCTTGGATAAATTTTTTCTAGTTTTTCTAGATGAAATTCTTATTACTCTAAGAATAAGTAAGAGCATTTGCAACATCTCTGAACATTTTTGCAACGAGTGAGAGAGCATGAATTTTTTGGGAAGCTTTCTAAGTGTACTTTATTTTAGAAAGAGGTATGATACTTAGGGCATATTATATCAATTAAAGGAATATATGTAGACCCGGCAAAGATAAAGGCTATACTTGAGTGGCCTATGCCAAAGAATGTGCATGAAGTGTACAGTTTTATGGGATTAACATGATATTATAGGAAGTTGGTTTTGAACTTTTCTAAGATTGCAAGCCCAATCACTTCGCTTCAAAGAAAAGGAAAGTATTTTGACTAGACAACAGAATGTGAAGAGGCATTTGACTAGTTGAAAGAAAGGTTGACAAATGCTCCAATATTGAAAGTTCCTAATTTGGAAAGTCAATTTGTTGTCACTACCGATGCCTTGGGAGAACGTTCGAGTGGAGTACTTATGCAAAATGAGCAAGTGGTAGCCTATGAATCCAAGAATTTGAGAGCATATGAGTAGAATTATGCTCCTCATGATTTGGAGTTAGCCATAATTGTACATGCTTGGCAAGTGTGGCAACACTATTTGCTAGAAAAGCATTTTGAGTTAAGGTTAGATTATCATGCTCTTAAGTACATATATTTTCCTAACCCATTTGAATGCTTGACAAAGAAAATGATTGGAATTGATATTTGACAATGATTTTGAGACAAATTGTATTAAGGACAAATATAATCATGTGGTGGATGCTCTAATTCAATGGAGACATATCTCGTTGATGGTCTCTATTCAATCTAACTTCGATAATTTGGTTTTGCATAATTCTATAGGTGATGAATTTTATGAGCACGTTAAGAAAGCTCTCTCTGTAAATCCTCAATATTCAAGGTATGACGTGTTCTATTTTAAACCAGATGGGATTTTAAGATATAGAGGAAGGATGTATGTTCCACATTTGGCAAACCTTGTATAGAAGGAAGTTCATTCCACACCATATTTAGGTCATCCAAGAGTGACTAAAATCCTAACCAATGTGAAACCTCTTTATTTATGGAAAGGAATGAAGAATGTCATTGTAAGATTTGTAGCCAGTTGTCTAGAGTGCTAGAGGGTCAAGGCTGAGCATCAACATCCAGTAGGACTTTTGTATCCACACGATATTCTAGAGTGGAAGTGGCAGGTTATTAGCATAGATTTTGTGCAAGGACTTTTAATGTCTTGAAATAGACATGATGCTATTTTAGTAGTGGTGGACAAACTCACAATGGTAGCTCACTTTATAGCTAGAAATTTAATAGATGGAGCACTAGTTATAGATTGAAAGTTTGTGCATGAAGTGTTCAGATTACATGGAGTTCCTAAGAAGATTATCTCATATAGAGATACATGCATGACTTCAAGGTTTTGGAAAGCTTTATTTTCAATGCTAAGAAATCAACTCAATATAAGCTTGGCTTATCACCCTAAGAAATATGGTTAGACAAAAAGGGTAAATCAAGTTCTTAAAGATTTGTTGTGAATGTATTGTATGGATTAGCAAAACAAGTGGGAAGAGTATCTACCACTTGTGGAGTTTGCTTATAACAAATTCTACAATTCTACTATTAAGATGTCTCCATTTGAAGTATTGTATGGAAGAAGATGTTGAACTCCTATAAGCTAGGATAAGCATTGGTCCAGAAATGTTGGCAGAAATGGAAGAACATGTTAGGAAGATTAGAAAAGACTAGCAAAAGCTAATGATAGACAAAAAAGTTACACTAATGCCAAACATACACCAAGGCAATTCTTAGTAGGAGATAAAGTTCTTTTGAGGGTCAAAACTCATAAAAGTTCCATAAAGATTGGGAAGTCTTCCAAACTAGCTCCTAGATATGTAGGACCCTTCAAAGTTATTGAAGTGATCAATCCGGTTGCCTACAGAATTGTTCTACCACTAGCTCTTGCTAGGATGCATAGTGTTTTTCATGTTTAATATTTTAAAAAAGTATATAACAAGTGATAATCATATTCTTGATTGGAAATATTTACAATAATTTGTTTGAAGGGGTTGAAATGTTTGCAACATTAACATTTAATTGCTGCATCTAAATTTATGAAAAGATCCATCTCATTCTTCTTACAAGACTCCATCAAGGCATTTCCATGAAGGCGTTTGACAGCGAGGTGTTTTCAAATGTTTCTGAAGAAAGTTTGTTATGTGGAAGCATGGTAAAGATCTTGCTATTGAATGGTAAATGAGGCATGGTTTAAGGAAAGTCATACACTATTGCAGCCTACCATTTCAATAATAGTCATGGTAAATTCTACATTGACATGTGAGAAAGTTTTGAAAACATTAGAAATAGCATTTCATTAACTTGGTTTCTGCGTTGAATTTTCTTTCTACATCGGTTTGAGTGCAAGTTATTTGAAGTCACAATTTATTAGAGAATTGGACATATATTGTGCAAAGAGAAGTGTTTGAAATCTAATTCACAAATTGATACAAGGGTTTAAGAATTGGACATATATTGTGCAAAGAGAAATGTTTGAAATCTAATTGACAAGTTGATACAAGAGTTTAATGTTCCTACATTCACAGCATGAATGGGAGCTGAAAGATTCTGGAATTTCTATGTAAACTTATAAGATTCCTAGAATCTTTATTAAAATTTGGTTTTTATTTTTTATTTTGTCCAAATTTTTATTTTGTTTATTGTTTTTATATTTTATTTTGTCCAATTTTTTAAAAATTTTTTCCAATTTTTTTTAGTTTTTATTTTGTGATTTTCTTATTTTCAAATTATTTTTTAGTTTTTATTTTTTTACCTTTTTCCAATTTTTTTTAATTTTAATTTTAATTTTTTCCAATTTCTATTTTTAGTTTTTTTTTTTTTTTTTTTTCCAATTTCTTTTTTGGTTCCATAGTTTTTGTGATTTTCTTATTTTCAATTAAAACCTATTCTAAAAAAACATATCAACATCCACCCTAGATAACAACAAGGAGCAAAGCCAACTGACACTTGTAGACTATCCAGTACATACCAAAACTAAAATTCATTGAGCGGTAGTATCACTGACTGTAGTTGCCACTTTACCATCCACCTCCACATTAGTTGAAACCCTCCTCTGTGCAGCCTCAGACCCACAATCTGCTACATGTACTTCTATCCCCACTACACTATCTCTAGGAAGAACAACTTGTACCAAAGGGATTTCATCATCCCTATCATCATTCATATTCACCTCCTCACCATCCTCAAGGTCATCAAAAGCTTCTCTTGGCATATGGGGTGAAAAATTTGGGGCATGAACCCTTAATAATCTTATAGCCTTAAACATCTCCCTAATACGCAAGGCCTTCTTGATGAAAAAGAAGTTATAAGCATTCAGTTCTCTCTCTAGCTCACTATTACACAGAGATTTAATGCTAAGTTGCAAAGCCTTGAAAACTACTTGATTGGGCAGAGAGGAGTGCAAGTTTTGGATATTAAAAAGGCCACCAATAAGGGCATCTCCCTGAAGCATATCATACCCCTTCTTTGCTACTATTCCCCTTTCCACCCTGTAGATGTTGTTATAGGAGAGGCTAGTAGCAAGAACATGATAAAATTCCTAGTCTTGTACAAGGTCCATAATATTTGACAAGACCTAATAGACAATGTCTCAATAATAGAGGACTTGACCCTTATAGCCATTATCGAATTATACCATGCAATATTCCTCATAGAAAATTGTGTCAAGGTGCAGTCATAGTCAATAAGGGTCATCAAGTCTAGAACCTTGACTTTGCCTTTCACCTGCGGCTCCCAATGTAGAGGGGCAAAGAATAGCCTTTGGTTGAGATGTATGTCTGCCATGAATGTCAAGCCTCTAGAAAATAACTAGAATTTCTTCTAAGAATAATGCCAAGAAAAGAAAACTAATTAGTGAAATAAAGAAAAGTGGGAGCCACCGTAAAGCCAATTGATTTTCCATGTGACAGGGAGTACATCATTCATCCTTGCCCAATCTCGAGGCAATCCCAATTAGGTGGTGAAACAATCATCGTACTTGATTTCTTGGTTGCTTTGGGAGCCAGTAGGAAAAGCATCATCACACATGCTTTCCTTAAATGATGAATCTACTTCAGAGACGACGTGGAAGGAAAGGTGCCTCCCAAAAAAGGTTAGGATCTAACCAACTCATCTTCCCCACACACATGACCGGACCTAGAAAATACTTTAAAAAAAAATAGACCTTGTCTTGATTACGTATTAATGGGACCTAGATTGATCTTGAATGCCAATCTCATATCGAAAAGACATGAGAACAATTTGAGCTCTACCATATTTAAACAATAAATGAGAGAAACCTCTCCCATCATGTCAACTTATTAAGGTCATAAACCCATCAACCTAGAACAAGGAATCCATACTAGAGACATTAGAAGAGAAGAAAGGACCCATAAATTGGGCTTGTCATAACATCTAGATTTCCATTTAGTCTTTACTGCCTTCCTTATCAATATTTGGCCATGTCATTAGTTGACAATCCATTTAGTCTTTACTGCCATCCATGTCATTATTCAGCCATGTCATCAATTGACAAGGGAACTTTGGCTATCCTTGGATGAAAACTCCACAATCCCTATCATGGTCAATCTCCATGTTGGCTAATTCATTTGCTACCATATTCCCTTCTTTGTATGTATGAGAAATACATAAATTATTAAAACTATCAAGCAAGGAGATTGCCTGTTGAAGGATGTAGTTAATCTTCCAATTGTATGATCCTTTTAAATTTAAAACATTTAGGATTATAAGTGAATCTCCTTCTATCTAAATGTGTTTGATTTCAAATCTGGTCGCCAATTGGAGGCCATGCAACAATGCTCAAGCTTCCACTTTGTTGATCATCCCCTTTGGAATCTTAGACACCTTAGCTACTACTAAGGAGCCATCCCCTCTCTTTATGACACAACTAGTCCCTAAGATGCTCAGGTTCCCTCTACATGCACTGTCAAAGTTGAACTTACATGAAGGGCCTAGAGGAGGAGCCCATTTCACTCAGTTTCTAATTGAATCATGTCTATTTGTTGAGACATTCCTTCTTAATCCCACTTTGCTAAAAGAACTCTAATTCTTCACCAGTCCACATCCCATTTAGACCAACTAGGTGTCTTAATCCATGACTTATTGACATTAGCCACCACCAATTCTAAGATAGCCTCTTCCAACTTATTACAGACTTCACTCCATGAGAGAGCTACCTTTCTAAAAAATTTGGAATTCCTCTCCGTCCATAAATGCCAAACTATTATTGAAGGGCCTAAGATCCAAATACAAGCAAAAAATGAATCAGAAAATATTGAAGGCTAGTTGATGAACATAGAGTACAAAGAATTGGATACAGGGGATTTCTAGTTCAATTTCCTCATGAACTAGAGCCAAAATTGTCAGCTGAATGGGAAAAGTAGGAAGATATGATCCATTGATTCTTCATTTGTTCAACAAAAACCACAGGGAAAATTCAGTGCCAGCCCAAGCCTTTTAATCATGTATCCTATTAGAACTTTGTTATGAAGCACCAACTAAGTAAATGCTCCAGCTTTTGAGAGGATAGCATTATTCTAGAAAAGGTTGGCCATCCAATCAACTTTAACTTTATCCATGGTACTCCTGTAGCCTTCCTTAACTAAATATGAGCCTAACTTAACCCCAGTCTAGATCAATTCATCTTCTTGATTAGTGAAAATTACCACTCTACTTGCCAGGATCTTCATCAATAAGAATTTTTGGTCATTGGGAAAGTTGCATGTTCAAGTACTTTTCCATGTTATTGAGAATCCATCAAGATCCCTATTAACACACTAGTAGTCTTTTACTTTGTTTCCCTAGTGTCTTTTCAAAAAGATCATAGCCTCCCTGAGATCTTCCATACATGATAACCTAGGCTCCCCACACAACAAGTCCTCCTAGAAATCTACCTTCTGCTCATTATGAATTACCCATGATAAATTTGGTAAGATAATATCTTTACTTTTCACAATGAAATTCTAGATTGCTGACCCCTGAGGCAGATTTTTCATCGTAAAAATTCTTTCATGGTCATTGGTGTCCAAATATTTGTGTGTCATTAGCCTGGACCAATTTGTATCTGACCTCTTATATAGTTCCCATGCCATTTTAGCATCCAATGCTTGATTTTGAACACTTAAATCTAAAATACATGCTCCTCCATGCATTTTTGGCTTACATACCTTGTCCCATGCTATGAGGAGGATTTTCTTCTCCGATGAAGTGCCTTGCTAGAGAAACTGTTTACAAATCTTCTCTATTTTCATATATACCCCTTTAGGAATTTTGAATAAAGACATCATATGAACCAGCATAGCAGCTAACACTGCCTTAATTAAGCTAATTTTTTTTGCCAATGTTAACCAACACCCCTTCCATGCAATGATCTTCAAGTGCAATGCATTAATGACATTATTCCATAGATTATTCTTATATCTCTCATTAAAAAGGGGTATACCTAAATATCGCCCATGTAGGGTTTCAATCTTAAAGCCAAATACCTCCCCTATCTATGCTTGGACGACCAAGTGGATATTAAACAAATAGATCATAGAGTTACTACTATTTACTAGCTGACTTGATATATTGTAATAATGCTCCATTGTTCTCTTAATAATTTGAGCCTGAGCCCTTAATGTAGCTTGCCCAAATAGAATTGTGTCATCTCCAAATAGTGCATGTATGTAGGAGTCTTGGACACCCTTAAAACTAATTCCTTGCCAAGCCAACCTTCTATTTGCTTCTCTAATAGTCCAAGTGAAAGTTTCAGTCATAAGAATAAATAGATAAGGAGATATAGGATCTCCTTGTTGCAAATCTCTAGAAGGTACAAAGGTTTCTGATTCCCTTCCGTTAACCAAAACTACAATTTTAAACCCTGAGATACAAGAAGAGATCCATTTTAAAGTGTCCTTGTTGAAACCCAATCTATCCAACATATCCAAGAGGAACTTCCACTCCACCCTATCGTAAGATTTTGACATGTCTAATTTGATGATCATAGCTAGATCTCTATCCTTATGGATTGAATGTAAAATTTTATGAGTTAGGATTGCCCCTTCTTGAGTTTCTTTTCCCACAAAAAATCCCCTTTGCTCTTGGGAAATAATGTCTGGTAGAAAAATTACAATTCTCATGGCCATTGCTTTTGAAATTATCTTGTACACAAAGTTACATAAAGAGATGGGTCTGAAATCTTCAAAGCTTTGGGGGTCATGGATTTTGGGATGAGCATAAGGATTATAGATTTTATTTCTTTGAGAAAATTTTTGAATTTCCTAGACTCCTCAATAGAAAAAAAAAATGTCTTTACTTATAGTGTCCCAACATTTTTGAAAGAATAGACCTATCCATCCATTTGGGCCTATCTCTTTTTCACTTGGAATTGAGAAAACAATCAGCTTCAATTCCTCCATCATGAATTCTTTCATTAGCTCTTTGTTGTGTCACTCAAAAACTAGCTTTGGAACAAAATTGAGATCTACCCTATCGATACTTGTTGGGTTCATATTCAAGGTAATAGTCCTTTAAAAAATCTCTTTGCTTCCTTTTGGATCTCCTCTTATTCAGTGATCGCATCCTCGTGAGAAGTGTTAGATTCCCAAAATCATCTATAGGAAAACTTCTACAAGAGAGAGTTACAAGAAAATATTGCAAAATCTAAATGCATGAATTAGTGCTCCACATTCCCATTGCATTATTCAGATATAAATACAAAGGATATACACAATCATTGTCCAAGAATAGACAAAGTGGGGAAAGAAAGCACAAAGAAAGCATGTGACACATGTCACAATGATTTCAAGATAAAAGAAAGCCTATGACACATGTCATAAGGCTCAAAATAGAAAAAGAATCTCCCTAATTAACTTATGTAAAAGTGAAAATATGATTTTTCACCAACACCCCCCATAAGTGCAACTTAGGGAGATTACACAAGTTAAAAAGAAAGAAAGATGGGTCCTGGCAATAAAGGCCATGTTAGGTACTCTTGAACAACAAGGATCTCTCATAAGGTGGAGAAAAAGAGAAAAACTCAGTGGGAGAAAAGTCCTCTCCAAAAGAGAGAAAAACAAAAAAGAAAGTACAAGAATATGTGATGGAAGAAGCACTAACACTAAGACCCCCCAAGAACTGAATCCATCACAAAAGTACAAACATGAGTGCCCCCCATAAGAGAGAGTGAAAAAAGAATATGAATCCCCTCCAAGAAGAAGCTCCAAAACCAATGAAGAGATCTTGAAGACAGAATCCAATCCATTGCCTGCAAACAACATTTCTCCCTTTCGGAAGAAACAAATCCACTGGTGAATGTAGAAGCCATTCCCACATCTTAGATAAATAGGGAATCCATATTGAAACATGTGCCTCTAAATGCAACTCAAGTGACCTCATACTGGGAAAATATGTCTTCTCCAAAAAAGGAATTTGTCTGCCCAATTAGAGAAGAAGAACTAGGAGAGGATATGATTTGAACTGCATCTGGAAACAGAAAAGATGAAGGTGGTGATACAAAGCCACCTGAGATAGCATCAAACAAGAGAGATACACCCTCAAATGCATCCTCCAAATCAGCAATGTGAGACTCCACAAACAAAGATGATATGTCTGCAAGATAAAAGTCCCAATGAGGTGGATCTAAAAGACTGATATTGACTTGTTGCACAAAATTACTAGAAGCCAATGATGATGCAACATTGAATTCTGAAGTAGCAAAATGTGATGAAGAAGATGTGATCTCAATAGGAGAAGAAGAGGGAGCAAGAGAGGTCTCTATCTCTGAACATTCAAGACCTGCCATATACTCAAGCTCCTCTAAAGTATCATCATCATAAGGTATATTATCTGCATCATCAAGTGGAATGAGACAATCTATTGTAGGATCATTTGGAAATGGTGAGACATGAGGGTCTCCATACAACCCCCAAAATTTTGTCCAAAGTGTGTGTGGGCTCTCATAGATGGGAAGATCACACTTAATATCATAATCAATAGTGATACTGTTACATCCCCTTTTTGGATTCAATATTACTATTTACTTTTTCTTAAATAGTATATTTATGTGGATATGTTTTAACATCATAGAAAATGATGATATGAATAAAAAGGTTAATTTTATGAAATTATGGATTTTTACTTGATTATGATCAATTTGATGTTATGAATTAAAATGTCTTTTGATATGAAAATGAAATGATTTGATATAAATGTGTTTTGATCAGAACATTGGTACTCTAACCACAATTTGTATGTGAGATTGTCAATGATAGGAATAGATGGAACGGGTTCACCAGGAAGAAAGAAGAAGAGAAAGTATCTTTGAGAAAGAGAGAATAGACTCTGGAATAACCCATGGGTGCTTGCCACTGAAAATGAATATCGGGTAGATAAACCTAGATGCCTTGAGTTTAGCTTTGATTATGGGCTAAGTAAATTTTAGACGAGATGTCGAGGTTTGAAAGAATAGGTCTTTCTTCTTTTCGTAAGTTGTCATATTGAGTTTGGGAAATCGACATCAGTGTTGTAAAATTCTGATTCATGTTGTCAAATATGGATGACCGATATATTGTTAATATGTATATAAATGTATATACTTGAGATCGAGCTATAAGTCATGTCTTATTAGTGGTTCTGTGCAACAGTTGAAGGTTGTGCATAAGTCGACCCCAAACCTTGTTCTGTGTTTACGCTCAATTCATTGTTAACGTCATAAAGCTCTACGAGCATATGATGTAAACATCTACTTGCGAAATTCAAGGAATGTTGAATTGTTTCTATTATGGGCTATTATCGTATAATAAAAAAATTAAATAATGATTTAAAACCTTGAGACAGTTGGGTGTAATACCTCTGGTCGTATTGTATTGGATTATACAATATTATATTAGTTATATTTAAATTGTCATTTTGAGGTAATTCGTTTATTCTTTTGTGATGTTGGTAATCGGGCAGTACCTCGAAAGAGACTCACTCAAGTCTTTTTTATGATGTATTTTGTTTTGAAATAATCTATTTCACCTTTGAGCTTTAAACCTTATGATGGGTGTCAGCCTAGCCATTAATCATAGTTTTTGCATTTGATTTATACTCATAAATGGATATAAGTAGTGTGACAGTTTGTTAAAACTGTCAACTACCACCTCGTGAAGTATGGAGCTCCACTTTGGAGAGTAATTGCAAATTGAGTGGGTAAAAGCTAGACCATTTCTGGTAGTGGTCACGAAAGGAGGAGAATGTTAAGCATGCAGGGTAGTTACCCATATTGTTAGGCATGGTCTTGTGAGTGGAAAGGCATTTTTTCCTTCACAGTTAGATAGGATTTAGAAGGATAGGGAGTCAGTTAGAGGGAGAGAACATAGAGAGGAAGCGAAGAGGAGACCGAGCATGAAGCAAAGGTGAATGGCTAAGAGAAGAACAAGTTCCTTGGACAAGTCTACAAGCAGACACTAGAGATTATCTTTAGGTTCTTTTCATCTCATCACTATGCAGTCATAGTTATCAGATATGTTTTCAATAAGTATTGACTCTACTTACATTATGGTGAAACTTAGTATTTGTTTGAGGATGCAAAGTGTGAAACATTTACCAACTGTAGCCCTGTCTATTTTCATCACCTTCAAAATGGAAACAATATTTTTGTCCCCTGCACCGCACCACAGTCAAAAAACTCACAGTATATTTCATTGTTCTTCGAAGCATCTTCAATGGTCGAGTTTATTGTGTAGTCATTGGTTTAACTTTAGGAGGTTTTTGGATATGTGAAGAGTGCAATTTAGTGCAATTTAGTGCAATTTAGACTAAGTGTTTGGTTGAAAACTATTTCACAGCTGTCACAAGTAGCAGTGGCAAAACCTAGGTCAACATGGAATGAGTTCTGAGTTGGCCAGCTGAACACAATTGCTTGGTTCTATCATATTTAAAAGACAACTAGCTTGAAAAGAAAGACTTGTAATGTGATATCCGTGGGCAAAGGAGTATCAATGGTGTGAAATGTATGCCGAAACATGCAAGACTTCACAGTCCTCCACAATTTCTAAGTTTAAAATGGTTGGTTGACCTTAGAGAATTTACTTACCTTGCTGCAAATGGTAACTAGCTTTACTTACCTAATCAAATTCTTGTTGAATTTGAGGGAGCATGGAAGATGTGTTCGTAAACTATGAAAAAATCACATGGTAGCACTCTCCATTTTGAATCTCGATAATTTGATGCATGTCATTTGACAAACAATTCTTTTTGTTCTGGCCTTGAAAATTCTTTGCCCCTAAACAAGAATACCCGCAGATTCAAGAGATCACTACCTAAAAAGGTGTGTAATCACATGAGGCATTTTTCTTAATGAATGCATTTCAAAATGGAGATTTTTGTCTTTTGTGCTTTGTAAATGTTGTTAAGTTGGATTCTTTGTTAAAATATCATTTTGATAGCATGTTATTCTAGTTTGACATACATTCTTATGGTGAGATTCATGGCAGGTTTTTTGTGGGGATTATAACCTCAAGCATGGGTACATGCAATGTGACTATTCTTGGCTCTCAGGTATTCCTTTTCCATGAGACATTTAATGTCTGTTAGAGGAAGCAATAGCTAATTACTAACCTTGACATGGATTTTTAGTAACCATGATTTTTTTTTTGTAGATAACTGTATGTGTTTTGGTTTCCCCAAAGACACTCAAATTTAACTAGTTGTAGGCAGGTCTTAATCAGTTTTAAAGTAAATATGATGGAATTGTCATAAAGTTATGATATTTAAATATTAATTAATCAATAATGATTTTTAATGTAGAAACCCTAAGACCCACATGAGTATCACCATCTCATAAATATTGGGATAACTGAGATATTTTATTAGTAAGAAACATACCCAACAATCCAGCATTTAAATAATAACTAATAAAGGCTGGAGTAAAGTTTAAGCATGGGTACATGCAATGTGACTATTCTTTGCTCTCAAGTATTCTTTTTTGATGAGACATTTAATGTCTGTTAGAGGAAGCAATAGCTAGTTACTGACCCTTGTGTGGATTGAAAAAAATTGATGCATGTAACAAGGGATGCAGCATGGACCTTGACATGGTTTTTTGGTAACCTTGAATTTGCCTTTGTAGATAACTGTATGTGTTTTGGTCTGCTCAAAGACACCTGAATTTAACTGGTTGTAGGCATATCACCATCTCATATATATTGGGATAACTGAAATATTTTATTAGTAAGAAACATACCCAACAATCCAACATTTAAATAATAACTAATAATGGCCAGAGGAAAACCTTATAAATAAGAAAGAACTTCCTGAGTGGATGAATTTTTCTGTCAAACATATTGTATGGGACAATGTACTGCCCTCCAAGTGCAATATTGCACTTGGAACAAATTTGCACCTTACACATCTGAGAAGTTGAGCTCCTTTGATGAACTGCCATAAATTGTAAGCTTTTGTCTTTCACCTACCAGCACAAAATATTTGTTTATCATGAAAGTTGGTGATCCATACCTACCAAAAAATAGATTTAGGCACATTAATGAGTTATGGGCACCATGTGGTATGTTCAATCATTTAATTCGATGGGGGAAGCCAGTGTTGACAGGATATTACATAGAATTTAATGCCCATGCCATTTAGAAGATTATAAATGATTGGATGCTAGTCTTTTATGAGGCACTAGGAGTTGGAATGCTGGCAGAGTTTTAGATGCATTTCAGAATCCTTAAATTCTCCATGGTCCTAAAATTTGTTAAAATAGATGAATGAGATATGTGTAGTTCTTTTCTTGTTTGATATTTCTTCCTTCAAGAACTCTACTCTTTCTCATATATAATAAGAATGGATGTTTTGTTAGGATGTTAATTTGAAAGGTTACATGAATATATAGTTATGCAATTATTATATTAGTTACCTTTTTTTTTGGAATTGTAAGTGAATTAAGTGGATGGTCCTTGATATTATTTACTTTATAAGTTAGTATTGCTTTATGAATGCATTAGTAGTTGGAAGCCAACTCATGTAGGCTTAATGCCTTGCTTGTGTGTTGGTAAACTATCTTCCAAAACCTACAATCAAACCAAAAATAATAACCAAAAAAAATATGAAAAGATACTTAGTCATAAAATATATCCAAATTCAGCAACAAAAAAAGATCAATTCAAATGAAATTTATATAAAAAACATAAGAACATTGATAATTACATCTTTCAAGCCAACCAAGGTTTAGAAGATTGGCACAAAAATCTGCATTTGATTCAACTTAAAATAAAACAATGGATTTTCACCTACGTCCATCGTGCATGAAGGTACCTGACCCAAATGTTCACCAATTTAAAAAATATACGGTCCTATTTAGAAAAATTTCTATTAGAACAACCTGGGAGTCCAAAACATAATTTGGCCCTATTTGAATCATTATTGTACACATTCATGAATTTCTGCAATTGAAGATTTCTACAATTGTTCTTGTCAGTCAAATGATCGTACAACTCTCTTCTTGTAGTTTGGTAGACCATAACTCAAGGTGCCACTTCTAGAAATTGCCCTGGCTTAATCCTTTTGTTTGGATGATCTGGCGCCATTCTACAATATTGATTTCAGAATCACTACAAATTTTGACTCTTCTACTTCGCTAAGATGCACAGATTTAAAGTAAAGATCAACTCATGAAAAGGTTTGTTGCTTTGCCAATTGAGCAACATATATAGAAATGTGAAAGTTGAGTAATTTCTTTATGCTGGTGTTCTACAAATCGATGTTTTGTGATTGACGTGTTTTCAGATGTATTATGCACCCATTAAGTTTAGTAGAATATTAAGAGAAAAAATCTTTTGCATAAAACTTGTATAGAAAGAAAGAGATTAACATTTCAGGTGACATTAAATTTAATTATATGCTTGTATATCAGAATCTTTAATTTATTTTAAAAAATGGAGAGTAGTTTTGGAAAAAGTGACATCATTGTTTGTTTTTGGGTATTATAGTCTAAAAATATAATGGCTAAAAATTTGAAAATAAATACTTAAAATTTATATGTTATTTTATAACTATATATTATTATGGTTTTACCATATCCAATAAAAAGAAGTAAAATAAATTGGACAAGTGTAAAAGTTATTGGAAGGGATAGATTCTACTGTACTGTCATCAATTTTATTTTCTTTTGTTTTTTCCATTCTATTTTATAGATTCTAGTATAGAGTCATCAATTTTATTTTCTTTCGTTTTCTCCAAAATGAAATCTAATTTATTTCTTTTTCACTCATTGTTGTTTCATAGAATATTTTGTAACTATATTTTGGCCATTCTATATGTGCACACATCTTGTAACTGCCAAAAAATTGGTATTCCTTCTCATTTGGTAGTCAATATGAGAAAATTCTTTATTTTATTTTATTTATGCATGTTTAGAGAAGCATAGACAATTGGAATATTATTTTTGACAACTATTTATGACGAGTAGAACAATGAAAAGTCTATATAATATTCTGTTTTCCCATTTATTTCTTACATGTAAAAACTAATCTCTCCACTCAAACATGTTATGCTATCGTGGTAACATAATCCGATTATAACCATTCATTCTCTCACTACCTAAAGAAAATAAAATAGCGAATGGAATTGCAAGTTATGATGGGTATAGAAGGATAGAGGCAGGTTTTAAACCATTTCAAGAATATTTATTAGAGTAAACAATCACTTGGTATTGATCCAAGGACCTCCTGGTACAGGTATGGGCAATGCTTTTCCACCTTCTGTAATTTCTTAAATTGCTACGATTGTAGGATTTGCGAAGAATGGATTTGTTGAAAAGGCTTTAGAAGCTGTGAAGCGAATGTAAAAACATACTTCCCTGAGCCACGACCTGCAACACGGCATGGACATCCATTTAAACGTTAAGGATACAGGGATTTTTGGTTAGATCTTATAGTTGGAAATGCTCTGGTAGGTTCATATTTAAACATGGAAGCATAGACAGAGCGTGCTAACTGTTTGACAGGAATGCCGTAAAGAAATGCGGTCACGTGGACTACAATGATTGTAGGGTATGGATAAATGGATTCATTGATAATACTTCAGAAACTTTCAAGCAAATGCATCTTCCTAACCTGCGCGCCAAGTTGGGGACTCCCGAACAAGAAGTAAGTTGCAGCCTGCTAGTGAAAGAATGTGAGCTGTTTGATAAAGCGGCCCAAACAAATGTAACTTCATGGTATGCAATGATCACAAGGAAGACACGAAATGGATTTGTTGAAAATGCTTTAGATTAAACTTTCAAACAAATGCAAGCAGTAGAACAAATTGGAAACATCCTCATGACTTAAGTTAAAATGGGGGCTGCTTAATGGAAAATATGGAAGCATAGACAAGATATGGGGAATATTTCATAGAATGCTTTGAGGAAATGAAGTCTATTGGAGCTCCATGATAACAGAGCCGTGCTCAACAATTTTTACCATCATTCTCGTTACTTTTGTCAAATTAATAGTATGGACACCCATCGAAGCAAAACGAAAGGGGGCAGGGTTTTGTCAGATATATAGTTAGAAATGATCTAGTCGATAGCATATACGAAACGAAGGAGAACTAGTAAGAGATGGTTAACAGATCCCAAGTTCTTGCAAATTTAAGAAATTTTATGGGCTAAGTTTTTTGGTGTATGTCAGGTTAGAATAGGATACAATGGACGCCATCGTGGACATGATGCCGTAAGAGTCACTCATGCAGTTAAAGAATTCACAGCATATCTTGCAATCAGTGTACTCTATGAGATTATATTTGGATGATGTCTTTTGTTAAAAATTTGATGTGCCTTTTGTATATTTCCACATTTTGCATACATGTCTATCAGGGAATTTGCAACAACGTCTGACAAACACCAGATTTCAATTAATTTTGGTGAATCTCCTTACCCTGTTCGAAAGCTCCCATTTGGGCACACGTTGGGAGGATGCTGGTAAAAGTTGTCAAGTTTGGCTTTACACCTTCCAATTACATACACTTGAAAACTTCCAAGGCTTTTTCAATGAATGCATTTTATGCATGTCCTCTAAACATAGCGTTCTATGTGACTACATTTCGTTGAGGCATTTCTTTGAAAAAGGCTTAAAGTCTCTTTAAGATTACCATTTTTTTTTGCATATATTGTAACCATATCATTCCATGAGACCACATTTCATCAAGGCATTTTGTCAAACAATTTGTATGCTATCTGAATTTTTCCACATTTTGAGTACATGTTTAAAAGAGCATTTAGAACCACCTTTGACAAATATCCACTTTCATTATTTTTTAATGAATCTAAGTACCATACTCAAAATATCTCATTTTGGCACATGCAGAGGGCACGATGGCAAAGGTTGCTAAGTTTGCCTTTATACTGCCAACTATATTTGATTAAAAAATTTGAAGGCTTCATCAACAAACCCATTTTCTACATACCCTACAATCATTGCATTCCATGAAACAACATTTCTTTTAGTTATATTGTTGAATAGCTCATGCGCTTCTTTATGCTCTCACATTTTGTGTACATATCTATGAAGGCAGTTACAACTACAACATCTGATAACAATCCTATTTTAATTATCTCTTGATGGACTTTCATGACCTGTCCCAAAGCTCCCACTTCGGCAGATGCTAGGAGGATGTAGGCAAAGGTTGTTTTATTTATCTTTACATCTCCCAATTGCATTTGCTTAAAAATATCCAACGCTTTTTGAGAAAACCTAAATTGTGCATAGCCTTTAATCATCGCATTCCGTGAAACCACATCTTCATTAGGAATTTTATCAAACAATTTGCATGCCTTCTACATTATTCCACATTTTGCATAGACGTCTATCAAGGTATTCATGACAAAAACATGTGACTAAAATCGACATCTCATTATCTTTCCATGGATCTATATTTGAAGTTTGTAAAATGTTTTTTAATTTTTTTTGTAGTGTAAAAAATAATTACCAATGTTCTGTCTAAGGACTTCATTTCAATGGCAGTCTTAGAAAGATTACTTTCAATCTATCAGGGCTTTGTGGGTGTCTTCAGCTGGCCATATCAATCACAATTTACATCAGGATTCTACAGCTGGTTCTTTCAATTAAAATTTCAATATTAGTGCATCCTTGTTTATAGAAGAATAGTCTACACCATTTGCAAAATAGGCACTCTTATTGTTACATGAATATTGATCAGTCATTAAGCCCTTTTCATCGAGGCACAGTAGGGTACCCACAACTAGCTATGCAAAATCATCCTTTAATGAATTATAATTGTACACTCTTTGAGCGACATTTTATAAAATTACTGATATTTTTTCATAAGAAATTGATTTTGTTAATCAATTGTCCATATCCATACCAGACTCATATAGATAAATCAATTAGGGGGTATGGATAATAAATACTGAAATTCTTTAAGGTAATTGAATATGAGTTCTTCATTACTCTATATAATAGATGATAGTGATTTTATTTATGATGGATAATTCTGTGGCATATATATGTTTTGTTTGTCTGATTTCATGGCATACCTTAGTTGCAGGAATGTTGATTTATCCAGTTTCATAAAAACTAAATATGAAGCCAAATGTACTCAATGCTTAAGCAATCCCATTGTCACATATATTTGATCATATTGTGTAGGGAAGTCATTGTCACTCAAATTCTGTGCATCAAATTTTATAAAGTGAATTTCTTTAACTCCATTGTAGGCATTCACAAAATTGAAACTTAGTTTTGTTTTGGGGTCCTAAATTCCTAATTTGCTTGATTTTCTTTGCAACCCCTTTGCATGGATTTTTGGGTCTATAATTGATAATTTGCACGCTTTGATTTTCTATATATGTCTTTCCCTTTTTAGGGTTCACTTGTCATGTCACATCTTGTGTTATTCCTACGAATGTCATATCTACATTTCATGTGTTATATATTCTCCACTTCAACATCTAACCATTGTTTGACATTGTCAACTACCAATTGATTGATATACCTAACTTTGTTTAAGATGGAAACAATGGTTTTGGTCTCAAATATGTTCGAGATAGATAGACTCTTATTACAAAGTATTGGAAAACATTCATGTTAAGTTATGTGAAATATGCAAGCTTTTGGATTTTCTAACAAGTATTTCAGAAGCACTGGTTTTACAAATATAGATAAGACATAGAAAGCAACAAAATTCTAGTCAGAGCATGGGATTGTGAGATAAAATTTGCAATAGGAAATGTATTGATCGCATAATTAAACATGAATAAGGGCTCTAAGACTCAAAATTACATTTTAAGTGCATATGAGTTATATCAACCAATGCATTGATTATAGAGTTACAAATATATTTGAGTACAATAAGAAACATTTTCTTTTAAATATTGGGAAGTAGAGTCTAGATTTCTAAGTATTCCCATCACACATTTGAATACTAAGAAGAACAACAGGGACCACAATAGAGTTTGTGATGATTTGAGATTTTTATTTCAACTTGATTTCCTTTTTTTTGGTTAGAGTGTAGCTAGCCCAAAAAAATGAGTTTTTTCATAAGTAAAATGCTTGTGTATGCTGGAAACATTAAGGAAATTCTCACATGTAGTTTCCAGAGGAAATTGTACTGGAAATATTTCTTGAAGTATCTAGTACATAAAGAGTCCAAAATATTAGCAAGACAAATATTCTCCTACATAATAGTTACAATAACTATTTTTATATACACAAATACAATCCACACAAAACAAGCTTTTAACATACACAAACATAGTCCACATAAAGTGATAGTTTAAGTACATTCACACACAATGAAAAATGAATGTCAAAATACTTTCAAACACATACACACAATGCCTCCCATGTTAGTTCAAATACACACACACACATGCACTTCAAACAAAGTGAATGCCAAAATTATTTTTTCACACACTCACATGCATGCACATTGAATACATGTCAAAATTCATTTGTACACAATTCACACACATAATTAATACCAAGTTAAATTTCAAAAGTCAAAGTTCATTCAAACAAACAAAGTGAACATTATTGAAGTTTGAAAGTATTTTTATACATACACTTTGCTCAAAGAAAACGTCAAAGTACTTTTCTTAGGGTTAAGTTTTAAACACACACCCACACACACTTTAGACACAGTGAATACCAAAATTAACTTTTCACACACACTTCACACAAAGTGAACATCAAAGTATTTTTGTTAGGCTTAGATGCACTTCAAAGAAAGATAATGCTAAAATTTACTTTTCACACACATACACACACTTCAGATAAAGTGAATGCCAAAATTTACTTTTCACACACAAAAACACATGCACTTCAAACAAGTGAATGCCAAAATTTACTTTTCACATACAAATACACATGGACTTCAAACAAAGTGAATGCCAAAATTAACTTTTCACTCACTCTCTCTCTCTCACATAGACACATACACAGAAATAATGCTAAAGTTAACTTTCCAAACTACTTACACACAATGAAAGCCAAAGTTCAAATAAAAACTAAACATCAATGAAAACCAATGTTAGTTCAGACACAAATTGAACATCATTACTGAAGTTTGAAAGTATTTTTGTACATATCAATCACTAAGTTAACTTTCAAAACCATGTACACACAATGAAAGCTAATGTTAGTTCAGACACAAATTGAATATCATTGAAGTTTGAAAGTATTTTTGTACATATCCTTCACATAAAGTGAATATCAAAGTATTTTTGTTAGGGTTAGGGTTCAAACACACACATACACATGCACTTCAAACAAAGTGAATGCCAAAATTAACTTTCCACACACACACATCCCTTTTAGACAAAGTGTGTTAAAATTAACTTTTAACACACACATGTGCATGCACATAGAGTGAATATCAATATGTATTCATACACATAGTGAATGCCAAAATTAACTTTCAAAGACACACAAACACATAATGAATGTCAAAGTTAGTTCAAACACACACACACACACATCCTTTTAGATAAAGTATGCCAAAATTAACTTTTCATACACACACACAAAGACATGCATGCACATAGATTGAATGCCAACATTCATTAAGATTATTTTTAGGGTTAGGGTTAGGATTAGAATCAATATTAGGATTAGAATTAGGGTTAGGTTTAGGATTAAAAATATAAATAGGGTTAGGGTTAGATTTATAGTGAGGATTAGGATTAGAATTATACTTAGTGCTAGGGTTAGAATAATTAGGATTATGGTTAGAATTAGGCTTAGGGTCATGGTGAGGGTTACAGTTAGAATTAGGGTTAGGTAACATTAGGGTTAGAATAAAGATATCTCAAATTCAATAGGATGCAAGAATGGTATAATAAATCTACATTGTAAGTTCATGTAAAATAATTTACAACAATCATCAAACACACATTTCTAAGGCATACTATTACAAAGAATAGTTACACTATGCATATCAAAATGACCAAAACATATGAACAGTTAAAGTGTGCATATCAAAATATAAATATATATTATTTTCTGATAGGCCTACAAATATTTGTGCCTATCACCCATTTGATAGCACCTTTGGTGCTTTTACTAGTTTATTAGGATTTAATTTTGTTTTCTTCACAATCAAATTAAATTTCTTGGTTTTTTTCTTTTAGTATGTTCTTTTATATGTGGTACAATTATTTTAATTAAAATACTTTGTGATAGTTGTTTGGATATATTTTTAAAAAAATAAAGTCTTAAGGTATATTAGGAATGAAAGGGTTAGTCAATAAAACCCTAGGCAAATATGAAATAAAAAATAAAACCTTAGAAGTAATATCAAATAAAATGATAAAGGTGTCTAGGAGTGCATTATATTTTATAGATTCTGGTCATCGATTTTATTTTCTTTTGTTTTTTTAGAATGAAATTTAATTTATTTTTTTCTCTCATTGTTGTTTAATCCTAATATTTTATAACTATATTTTGTTAGGATTTGTTTTTGTAGAATGAAATTTAATTTATTTTTTTCTCTCATTGTTGTTTAATCCTAATATTTTACAACTATATTTTGTTAGGATTTAACTTTGTTTTCCACACAATCAAATTTAATTTCTTGATTTTTTATTTTAATATGTTGTTTTATTTGTTTATATATATATTTTAAAAACAATGAAGTCTTAATCTATATTAAGAATGAAAGGGTTAGTCATCTCATTGTTGTTTAATCCTAATATTTTATAACTATATTTTGTTAGGATTTAACTTTGTTTTCTGCACAATCAAATTTAATTTCTTAGTTTTTTTTTAATATGTTGTTTTATTTAATCTACAATTATTTTAATGAAAATACTTTGTGTTAATTGTTTATATATATTTTAAAAACAATAAAGTCTTAATCCATATTAAGAATGGAAGGGTTAGTCAATAAAACCCTAGGTAAATATAAAATTAAAATTAAAACCTTAGAAGTAAATATCAAATAAAAGGATGACCTATTTTATATAGATTTTTCTAAAGATAGGTATGCTAGTTAATTATTATATTTTTTTAATTAAGAGAAAAAGGCAAATTGTAATTAGTAGATTCTAGATGAAGGCAGAAACTAGTAAGTGGAAGTAAGTTTCTAGAAGATGGAGCAATTGAAGGTGGTAACTAGTAAGTGTTAGAAGTAAGTTTATACAAGATGGAACAAACTAGAAAGTATCTAGATAGACTTGGACACGTTAGAAATTTTTAGAAGGAAATGGATTGTACTAGTATGCTTTGTAAAGACCTCTATAAAATGAGGTAACTTGTGATCATTTTCTCATCAAGTAATACAAGTTTGATTGTTGTAACTTTCTAGTTCTGAGCAATTCTTGCATTTGTGTGTCTTCATATTTGTGTGTTGTGTGTTTGTTCACCTCCATCCACCACCAACATAGTGTTATTAAAGCACTAGTCCACTAAAGATAAATCACTGTAGGAGATACTGGTGATTTCAAAGGGAGATCAAAGGAAGGCTTGAAAGTCACTGGAAGAGGTTCTCTTCAAAGATCATGGATTGCATCGGCATAAGAGATTAAAGACGTAGAAGAAAGTCAAGTGGCCACAACCATAGGAGGTCAAAGAAGATATCTGAATACAAAGGAGAATACAAAAAAGGGAAGCCACCTAAATAAGGCGTCATAGTTGGTGAAACAATTAGAAAAGAGAAAATTGAACTACCAGTGATGAAAGGAGGAAAATTTGTGATAAGTAGCTAAGTTTCTAGGAGCAATAAAAATCTAGAGGAGAGGTTGATTTGGATTGAAAAAAAGCTGCAAGGATACAAATGGCCAATCATGCCAACAAAGAAGTTAGTTTTTGAAGTTGAATAGTTGATAGGAGCATAAGTTTTTTTTCTGAAGATACATCACTTTTTATGATATAAATGAACTTCATTTATTAAATAATATAAAACATCTCTAGGTATGCTAGTTAATTATTATATAATTTTTAATTTAGAAAAAAAGACAAATTCTAATTAGTAGATTCTAGATAAAGGTGGAAACTAGTAAGTGGAAGTAAGTTTCTAGAAGATGTAACAAACTAGGAAGTATCTTGTTATAACTTTCTAGTTTTGAGCAATTTTGACGCAGAGGTAAAACGCAACGGGAGCTTACAAATGGGAAGGAGGAGTCATTAACACAATCGGCATGTTAAAATCCTATCGGCTTAGCATCACCATCATATTTCCTGCTAACACAAATAACATCATCATATTTCAAACGAGCATGAAATATCCTCCTGCTGACTACTGTTCACTTCCTCTGCCTTTCGCCTTTCGCCTGTCAGCAGCATCATGATATTCGGCGAACACAATTATCCTCCTGATGGTCACTGTTCACTTAGCGCCAAACTCTATCGGCAGCATCGTGATATTCAACACCACCTTCATCAGCAAGATATAAAATATCCGGTTGCTCCGATATATCCTGATGACGACAACTTCAAGCACCTTTCCCTCGATGCTTGCGTCACCCCGATATCCGACTACACAAACAACAGCATCATGATATGACTTATCCGGTCATATTGAAACATCCTGATGATGTTAACCCAACTTTATGCCGATGACTTACGCCGATGCCAAAACACTTAGCAACAGTAGGATAAACTTGCATAGGGTGATATTCGCAATATCCTGATGACGATGACATCACATGCACCTGATGATGACGTCAACAGGATATAAGACACTTATATCCTCCGCAACATGATAATGAATATCCTGATGACCTTTTCAATATCCTGATGATGACCTTTCTGGTACTTAGCCAAAAAAATGATTTTCACTTCCGCATGCGATAGCGATATGCGGATGATGAATACACATGAAAGATGATCCTGACGACGATATACACACTGAGTATATATCCAACTTATAACATCCTGATGCACTTGAAACATACAAACTTCATCAGCTTCATAACCCAATCTGGATAGCGATATACTCGCCGATGACGATGCGATTCACTCTGTCTGGAAAAGCACATGCAGATCCCTGTATATCCGTCAGCTGCATGCAAACTCACAGAACCGCACAATTTCACAAAGAAAACATGATGATCGGGCCGGATCACCTTCTGATCAAAACTTAACAGTTTATCTTCCTAAATCCTAGCACATGAGGATGCTAGGTTGATTCATAGTATGCTACCAACTGATCTCTCAAACAATGAAATGCATAAACAGAAAACTAAAATACAACCTAAACTAACATGCATGACCATTCCACTGATTCACAGAATCAACCGGTGGAAGGGTTGAAAGAATCCATTAACTTGTAATCAGAACAGAAATCAAAACAGAAACAGCTGAAAAACCAGATAATGCGATTGATGAGATCTTATTTAGATGAAACACAAATGTCCTGAACAATGTTCCACAATGTCTGGACTGATTTCTGGAACTCACTCAATCACGAGTACAACATAACACAACTACTACCTCTGATATGATATTCTCTATCTGATCTCAAACCCTACTGATCTGAGTTATTTATAGCAATGTCCTGCGAGTACTACCAACTCGATTCCCAGCAGCTGGGAGCTTCCAAGCGGCTGGGAGAGGTCAGCGCATACTACTTGATAACGAACTCTAACTGCTTGCACACTCTCCTAGGCTGATCTAATACACATGCATTGGTCCAATGGACCTTATTACATTATGAAGTCAAACATGCTAAAAATAGACTGATGTCCTGACATGCGGACAATTAACCTATATCCTGTCTTGTAGGGGTGCTCCTGCACCATACTCCCCAGAAGAAGAAATCTCAAGTCCACTTGAGATGAGAGTATAAAAATCTGCACCATGTTTCTGGATCTGCTCTTCAGTCATCCATACTGCTTCAGAATTAGGTTTTCCCTTCCAAGAGACTAGATACTCCAAGTACTGTTTGTTCCGGGTCTGTTTGACCACTCTGGTGTCCAAAACCTTTTGCAACTGTGGAGGATCATGCTTGGGAATGTCATCATCTACTGTATCCTGTAGGAGTTCCTGATCTGTATCTGGATAAGACTTGTATGGAGTTAAATCACATACATTGAATATAGGGGACAAACCAAGATCAGGTGGGAGTTGTATCTCATAAGCATTCTGTCCATGCTTGTGCAAAATCTGACATGGTCCAACTTTTCTCTACATGAGTTTAGTATATTTTCCCTTAGGAAGTCTGTCCTTCTTCAAATGAACCCATACCAAATCTCCAACATCAAACTGTACATCCCTCTTCTTTTTATCAGCATATTCCTTATACTTCAAGGTGGTTTGCTGCAGTTGGGTCTTGACTTGATCATGAACCTCTTTTATGGCTTCTGCAAAAGCTTCTCCTTCTGCACTAATAGGGTCTACTGTAGGTAGATCTCTCAATTCCAAAATTCCTCTTGGATGCATACCATAAACTATCTGGAAAGGTGATTTCCCTGTGCTCCTATTGACAGTATCATTATATGAAAATTCAGCTTGAGATAAAATATTATCCCACTTTTCTCCATGCTGTTTTGTCAAACATCTAAGCAAATTTCCTAAGGAATGGTTCACTACTTCAGTCTGTCCATCCGTTTGAGGATGATGTGCAGAGGAAAAAGACAAATTTGTTCCAAGTTTCTTCCAAAGAGTTCTCCAGAAGTGACCAATAAACTTCACATCTCTATCTGACACTATACTCAATGGCAATCCATGGATTCTGACAATCTCCCTGAAAAATAAATCTGCAATGTATGAAGCATCAGCAGTGGTTTTGCATGGTAAGAAATGTGCCATTTTGCTGAATCTATCCACTACAACAAAAACACTGTCAAATCCTTTCTTTGTCCTTGGTAAACCCAAGACAAAATCCATACTTATGCTTTCCCATGGTCTGGAAGGAATGGGTAAGGGCTGATATAAACCTGCATTAGTTGACCTACCTTTAGCTTTCTGACATATCACACATGTCTCAACAAATTTTCTGACATCTGATGGTAACTTAGGCCAAAAGTAATGTCTTCGGACTAGATCAAGAGTCTTATCTAGACCAAAATGACCTGCCATAGCTCCACAATGTTTCTCCTTAATGATGTTTAACCTCATAGAACACCTTGGAATACATAACTGTCCACCTTTGAACAACAATCCATCCTGAATCAAAAATTCAGAGAATTCAACATGATATTTCTCTCCAAAAGAAGTATATACATGATATATCTCTCCAAAATCTTCACCAGTCTGATACATGGTCTTTAGTGAATCAATGCCAACACTTTCTAACTGAATCTGGTTGACTGTTAGAACTCTCCTGCTCAAAGCATCTGCAACTTTATTCTTGACTCCTTTCTTATGCTTCAAGGTAAAAGTAAAAGCTTGTAAGGTTTCTACCCATTTCATGTGTCTGTGGTTCAGCTTTTCCTGGCTGTTTATGAAACTCAGAGCCTGGTTATCTGTGAATACTATGAATTCCTTTGGCATCAAGTAATGCCTCCATTTCTTGAGTGACTGGACTAAAGCATACATTTCCAAATCATATGAGGAATACCTCTTTTTAGCATCATTGAGCTTCTCACTGAAAAATGCAATAGGTCTACCTTCTTGGCTGAGTACTGCTCCAATGGCCATGTGACTGGCATCACATTCTACCTGAAAGATTTTGTTAAAGTTTGGAAGTGCAAGGACTAGCTGCTGTACCACCTTCTTCTTCAATGTTTCAAAAGAATCATCTGCTATTTGAGTCCAAACAAATCTGCACTTCTGTCCTCCTTTGATGGTATCAAGCATGGGTGCACAAATATGACTAAACCCTCTTATAAACTTCCTGTAGAAGGTTGCTAACCCATGGAAACTTCTGACATTATTCATAGTCTTTGGGGTTGGCCAAGACAATATGGCACTTACCTTCTCCTTATCCATTTGTAACTTTCCTTGTGAAATGACAAAACCCAAATATGTGATCTCCTCTTGCATGAACAAACACTTGTCTAAATTTATCATCAGCTGCTCTTCATGTAACCTCTTAAGAACCAAATCTATGTGTCTGAGATGTTCTTCTTTTGTGTTGCTGAAAATTAGAATGTCATCTAGATATACTATGACAAACTTACCAATGAACTCTTTCAAAACCTCATTCATCAACCTCATAAAAGTACTAGGTGCATTAGATAAACCAAAAGGCATAACCTTCCACTCATATAACCCTTCATTAGTATTGAATGTTGTTTTCCATTCATCTCCTGGTCTAATCCTGATCTGATGATATCCACTCTTCAAATCTATTTTTGTAAAATACTTAGCACCTCCCAAACAGTCAAGTAAATCCTCTATCCTAGGGATTGGAAACCTATACCTGATTGTGATCTTGTTAATAGCTTTGGAATCTGTGCAAAGCCTCCAAGTACCTTCCTTCTTTGGTGCTAGTATAGCTGGTACTGCACATGGACTTAAACTTTTCCCAATCAGACCTGAATCCAATAATTCTTCAATTTTTTTGGCTACTTCTGCATTCTGTTCTGGAGTTAGCTTATAGGCTGCTTTGTTTGGAAGTGTTGACCCTGGAATTAAGTCTATGCAGTGACTAATATCCCTTACAGGTGGTAGGGATCTTGGCATTCCTTCTGAGATGATACCTTTGTACTTATCCAATAGCTCTTGGATAGCTGGGTCTATGAACCTTGGCTTCTTCTCTTCCTTGACTTCTTGCTGCTGTTCTTTATTCACCCTCATACATGGGATTAGGGCATATGCAACTGCACCTTCTGCTGCTACTTCTTTCATGAACTGTTTTCCTTCCATCAGCATTACCTTCACCTCTTTTCCTTTAGATTTCTCCTCCTTCTCTGTCAATGGTAGTAACTCTGTCACCTTACCATCTTTAGTGATTGTATAGGTATTTCTAACACTATCATGTTGTGCCTTCAAATCATACTGCCATGGTCTACCAAATAAAAGATTGCAAGCATCCATCTTGGTAATGTCAAACAACAACTTATCCTTATATGCTCCAATCTGAAATTCTACCCAAGCCTGCTCTTCTACAGTTGTCTGCTGACCTTGGGTAAGCCATGAGACTTTATATGGGGATGGGTGAGGCAATCTCCTAAGCTTAAGCTTTGTCACCATTTCTTTAGACACAAAATTTTCAGTTGAACCAGAATCAATCAAAACTTTACATGCCTTACCTCCTGCTTTGCAAATAGTCCTGAAAAGAGACTTTCTTTGAGGGGATTCTTTGTCAGGCACCTTCATGGTATTCATTGTTCTTCTCATCATTAGGGACTCTCCACTTTCTGGGTATCCATAATTATCAAGAGCATTCACACTGTGAAAAGAAGTAGAGCCTATCATACTTTGATTATCAGGTTCTTGGATCAGATTTGTTCTCCTTTCTCCTGTTGAGCTTGTGGCCTTTTCTGGACATCTGTTGGCTATATGGCCTTCTTTGTTACAGTTATAACATCTGATGGATCCTCTGCCCTGGGATCTTCCTCTGAAAGGTCTTCTACCTCTGAAGTTTCCTTGCTGACTATAATTTTCCCTCTGGTTCTGACTATTGTTTCCCTTACTATTGTCAAGACTGGATTCTCCTTGATATCCATGTCCATGTCCTCTACCTCTAAAAGGACCTCTTCCACCCCTTTGTTGTCTTCCTCTTCCTCTATTGTGTTGTTCCTGTTTTCTCTTTAACTTCTCTTCCACTTTCAATGCCAACTGAAAGCATTTCTGAACTGTATCTGGATTATGCAGACTTAAATCTTCCTGAATGTTAAACCTCAATCCATTAAGGTATCTGGCTACCTTCTCTTCTTCACTTTCCTTTACCTTTGTTTTCATACAAAGTTTCATGAATTCTTCTGTATATGAGCTGACATCTAGCTCCTTCTGCTTCAGGTTTTGCTTCCTCTTGTGTAATTGGATACTGTAATCCAATGGGACATAAGCTTCCTTTACTAATGCCATCATCTTCTTCCATGTAGTGACTCTACGCTTTCCTTCCTATACTCTATCATCTTGGACGAAATTCCACCATGTCAAGGCAGCTTCTTTCATTTTTGACTGGGCTATCTTCACCCTCTGTTGTTCTGGTATCTCCTCTGTTTCAAAGAAATTGTTCAAGTAGTCTATCCACTCCATCACTGAATCAGGTTCCATCTTTCCTGTAAACACTGGCAAATCCAGTTTCACATCCATGGTTCTCCTCTCCATGGCCTTGAGGGCGTTCAACAGTGGTCTCTGGTTTGCAGGAACGACCTCCTCATTCCAACTAGGGATCTCTTCTTCTTCCCTATCTTCTTCTCTACCAGAACCTACTCTGCTCCTCAACTTCGCTAACTCATCCTTCAATTCCTGATTCTGAGCCTTCACGGCCTTGCTCTCTACAATCTGTTTCTTCACCAGAACTGCCAACTCAACGTTGGTCATCCTTGCCGGAACCTCCGATGTTCCTTCGTCACCTGACATCCTGCTATATCCTTATCTTTTCCAGAAGATCCTTCCTTTGCTTTGATACCACTATGACGCAGAGGTAAAACGCAACGGGAGCTTACAAACGGGAAGGAGGAGTCATTAACACAATCGGCATGTTAAAATCCTATCGGCTTAGCATCACCATCATATTTCCTGCTAACACAAACAGCATCATCATATTTCGAACAAGCATGAAATATTCTCCTGCTGACTACTGTTCACTTCCTCCGCCTTTCACCTTTCGCCTGTCAGCAGCATCATGATATTCGGCGAACACAATTATCCTCCTGATGGTCACTATTCACTTAGCGCCAAACTCTATCGGCAGCATCATGATATTCAACACCACCTTCATCAGCAGGATATAAAATATCCAGTTGCTCTGATATATCCTGATGACGACAACTTCAAGCACCTTTCCCTCGATGCTTACGTCACCCCGATATCCAACTACACAAACAATAGCATCATGATATGACTTATCCGGTCATATTGAAACATCCTGATGATGTTAACCCAACTTTATGCCGATGACTTACACCGATGCCAAAACACTTAGCGACAGCAGGATAAACTTGCATAGGGTGATATTCGCAATATCCTGATGATGATGATGTCACATGCACCTGATGATGATGTCAACAGGATATAAGACACTTATATCCTCCGCAACATGATAATGAATATCCTGATGACCTTTTCAATATCCTGATGATGACCTTTCCGGTACTTAGCCAAAAAAATGATTTTCACTTCCGCATGCGATAGCGATATGCGGATGATGAATACACACGAAAGATGATCCTGACGATGATATACACACTGAGTATATATCTGACTTATAACATCCTGATGCACTTGAAACATACAAACTTCATCAGCTTCATAACCCGATCTGGATAGCGATATACTCGGGGATGACGATGCGATTCACTCCATCTGGAAAAGCACATGCAGATCCCTGTATATCCGTCAGCTGCATGCAAACTCACAGAACCGCACAATTTCACAAAGAAAACATGATGATCAGGCCGGATCACCTTCTGATCAAAACTTAACAGTTTATCTTCCTAAATCCTACCACATGAGGATGCTAGGTTGATTCATAGCATGCTACCAACTGATCTCTCAAACAATGAAATGCATAAACAAAAAACTAAAATACAACCTAAACTAACATGCATGACCATTCCACCGATTCACAGAATCAACCGGTGGAAGGGTTGAAAGAATCCATTAACTTGTAATCAGAACAGAAATCAAAACAGAAACAGCTGAAAAACCAGATAATGCAATTGATGAGATCTTATTTAGATGAAACACAAATGTCCTGAATAATGTTCCACAATGTCTGGACTGATTTCTGGAACTCACTCAATCACCAGTACAACATAACACAACTACTACCTCTGATATGATATTCTCTATCTGATCTCAAACCCTACTGATCTGAGTTATTTATAGCAATGTCCTGCGAGTACTACCAACTCGATTCCCAGCGGCTGGGAGCTTCCAAGCGGCTGGGAGAGGTCAGCGCATACTACCTGATAACGAACTCTAACTGCCTGCACACTCTCCTAGGCTGATCTAATACATATGCATTGGTCCAATGGACCTTATTACATTATGAAGTCAAACATGCTAAAAATAGACTGATGTCCTGACATGCGGATAATTAACCTATATCCTGTCTTGTAGGGGTGCTCCTGCACCAAATTCTTGCATTGGTGTATCTTCATATTTGTGTGTTGTGTGTTTGTTCACCTCTATCCACCACTAACATAGTGGTATTAGATTACAAGTCCACTAAAGATAAATCACCACAGGAGATATTGGTGATTTTAAAGGAGATCAAAGGTAGGCTTGAAAGTCACTGGGAGAGGTTCTCTTCAAAGATCATGGATTGTGTCGGCATAAGAAAATAAAGATGCAGATCATGGAAAGTCAAGTGGTCACAACCATAGGAGGTCAAAGAAGATCTCTGAATACAAAGGAGAAACAAAAAAGAGGAAGCCACCTAAAGAAGGCATCACAGTTGTTGAAACAATCATAAAAGAGAGAATTGAACTACTAGTGATGAAAGGAGGAAAATTTGTGATAGAGGAGAGGTCGATTTGGATTGAAAAAGTTGGTTTAGAAGGAGCCACCATATTTGAAGGAGTTCTTCTTGTCCTTCTTTATCTTCTATAGATTTTCCAAAAGTTGGTTTAGAAGGAGCTCAAAGAGATCATAGTCAGCATTGTTCCTTAACATTTCAAAAGTAGTATATACTGCAGTTTTGGATACTAAATTCTCCCTGTTGGAGTGATATATCTTATAGCCAACTATCATTGATGCAAACTTGATATCCGAATCTGTGATATCCTCAATTGTCATTGCTCTTTTATCAAATTTTGATCTGATAGCCTCACTTACAATTTGGTTTTTGACAAATTTTAGAATAGGCATCCCACCGGTTGAGTGTAATCTGGTTACTACCCTAATGGCATCCTTGGTGATCTTAAATGGCCTGTTCAACCACATGAAGTTGTTATGTATTCTGCCCAGAACATACTGGACCCATTCATCTTCTGCAAAATAGGGGAAATGAATGTACTGTACAAAATGCTTGTCCCGAATGGCTTTGTACTGAGGTTTTAGTTCAAATGATTCATCAATTAGCTGCTTGTGATATATATTCATCAACTTAGATTCCCTAAACTCATCAATATTTGCATGAATGTATGCCCTAACGTCTTCAACATACAAAACCCCAAGTGGAATGCTGGAAAATGTGCCTAATGAATCCACTTCAAGAGATTTGTAGGGATGTTTCTTAAATTTAGGGTGTGGCCTATCAGTAATCTTTACAACATTTGGAGTAGTCATCTTTAAAGATTCAGAGAGAGATTTCAAGAGCGGAGAATACCTTTTAATGCTTTTGGGGTTCAAGAAATGAGCCGAAGAGATCATTAGCTGATTTGAATTCTACAATTTATCCTTGAGAGAGATGAGGCAAACTTGTTTGCAGAGCTCTTCTTATCTATTTTACTAATGCAAATGTGCAAATGAAGAGAAAATGAACCCTTTTATCTTTGAGCAAACCCTAATTTCACATTGCAATAAATGCGCAACTGAAGTCATTCTGGTTACCTTATTCTCCTTGTTCTGAGAAAGATATTTTCTGGATCACCGAGATATGCTTTGAGCTATTCTTGGTGATTATTGACAATCTATCTTTCTTTCCTCAATCATTTGATCTATTCGTAGATCAAGATTCCTCAATTTTGAATCATACCGGATCTAACTGTGAAAATCATGTTCTTACCGAATGATTATTGAACTAGATCAATCTTGGAAGAATAATCTTTTCAAATCTTCTTATGGATCTTTCATATCTTTACCAAACTTGCTTTAGATGTTTCTCTAAGAACCCTTTAATCCGCAACATCCCATGTGCCAATTTCAGGAACCAATTGACTGGCTGGGGGAATTGGTTTTTCTTAGTGACTCCCCCTGAGCCAGAGCTCATCTATTCAATCTCTAGAAGGATTATCAGCACCAGATTCTGGTGCGGATCCATTCCCAACATTCTCTGTGCTTCTCTTCACCCAAATCTTATTCATCTCCCTTTGAATTTTATCCATGTTCACTTTTCCCTTTCCTTTGTCTTGGTTATGATTATGTTGTTCCCGACCCCTTTTGTCTTGATTCTTATTTCTACAGAATTTGGCAATATGACTGGATCTATTGCAATTGTAGCAAACAACATTTCTTTGCATATTTGACTAATATCCTTTTGATCTACACCGATTAGCCATATGTCCCATTCTATTGCATGCAAATCATCTACCATTGAATGAATTGTTTATTTGCATGTTTCTACACTCATGGGATTTGTGACCATACCTTTTGCAATTGAAGCACTATCCAGAGAAGGATGTATTAGTCTGATTCATTCTTCTTCTGCACTAATTTGCTTTATGACCAAAGTTATTGTAGTTGTGGTAGTATCCATTGAAAGATAGATATCTTTGAACATTTGGTTGCCTTACCAGAGGTCTTCTAGGCCTGTTTCTTAGATTTTTTGATCTGGAGTTCTTCTGACCAGATCTGGAGCTTTCACCTTTTTCATACCCCAAGCCTTGTTTGTCATCTACCCTCTTTTGGCTTGCAAGAAGAACTTCAAGTTGAGTAGAGCTTATCTTGAATTTCTCTTTATATTCATTTCTTGTTTGAAGATCTCTTTTGAGAATGTCAATCTGATTCTCAAGTTGTTCTTCATTATCTTTAGCTTCTTCTAGATGCCTGATTATTCTGTCCATATTGTGGGAGTCTTCTGACTTCTCCTTGAGAGATTGTCTTAGATTATCTTCAATTTTTCTTTTCTCTTCAATTTCTTGGGTGAATTTCATAACTCTTGATTCCATTTCATGTCTTACCATAATGACCTTTTTTGATAGCTTCTCGCATAACCTGTTCTTATTTAGTTCTTCATCAGTGTTATTGGCTTCACTTTGACTTGCTCATTGTTGAAGTACTTCCTTTCTCTTTTTCATAGAGATACTCAGTTTCTCTTTTAGTTCATTTATGAAATCATCATCTTGTTTGAGTCTTTCTTTTAGGTCATGGACTTCAGAATGAGATTGCTCAAGATCATCTAAGGCAGACTGAAGTTGTTACCTCATACCATACATATCCATTGAGATTCCCAGATCTTCCTCAAGCTATTAGGCTCTATTTGGAGGAACCTGGCTCTGATACCAATTGTTGATAACTGAGAGGGGGGTGAATCAGTTATCTTAATTATTTTGTCTTTCAGTCCCTTTTTAATAATTTGTGCAAAATCATATCATATAAGCAAACATAACCACGAAAGTAGAAATAAGATCAATACATATGACACAATGATTTTGACATGGAAAACCTGGTTAAGGGAAAAACCATGGGGTGATTAACCCAAGATTGTATTCTCTATTAGAAGAATAGAAAGAACAAAATGGCACTTGCCAATTAGGGCTCACTGCCTGAGCACACTACTCACAAGAGGCTCACAATCTACAAGAGACTCACTGTCTACAAGAAAAGAAGGTAACAAGATACTTGAACTGATGAGAAGCATCCACACATGCTAAAGTTCAGTTCTGGTTAAGCCCAATATACTGATCTACTGCACTTCATTCTTACTCTCCTTAGGTGCTACTGTCCAGTCACATTCTAGACCTGTCTTACTACCTTTTCATTGCTCTTCTGCTTTTCTTCACACAATTCCAACACACAACACACACATTCACATCTAAATCCATCTAGTATATATATCCACACAAATAATTTCAACACCTTTCTAGTCGGCATCTGGAATAGTCAATATTTTATCAAACTTTGATCTGTCACCTGAATCCTTGCATACCAAGTGATGCGGATCAAGGAGATGCTTATAGAAGTCATCAATCATGTCAGCCAATTATGAATGATACCTCAAGAAACTTAATAACCATCAATATCTCATCTAGATTTAGGTCTGATGCTCTTCCGGTCATTTCTTCCTCTATCTACTCTACCAATCAGGAACCCAAAACTTAAGTGCTCATATCTCTTCACTCTTTCTTCACCG
Organism: Cunninghamia lanceolata; assembly: GCA_027924645.1. Taxonomy (NCBI): domain Eukaryota; kingdom Viridiplantae; phylum Streptophyta; class Pinopsida; order Cupressales; family Cupressaceae; genus Cunninghamia; species Cunninghamia lanceolata. The sequence goes on from BSBN01001048.1 coordinate 16,375,947, forward strand.
GAGGCTCAATCCTTGGAATCTATCAGTCAAGATACTCCTCTTGACTACCCCAAGTCCACACTTTACTGAGATACTTCTTCTAAGAGATCCAGACCTAACTATTGGACCTTCCCACATGATCTGTTCTTGCTCACTGGACCATACTATTCTTCAATCTGTCTTCCGGTATAGACATACCATATCCTACAGATGTGTGAGATGAAATTTGTTGCCATCAATGAAAACATTCATGAATCCATATAGTGTCTCTTGCCAATAGTGAGGAACAATGAAAAATGTGGAATCTAGCAAAGGGGGAACTCTGGTAAAATAGTGCACAAGATAGAGCATCAGGCAAGGGGTAGTTTGCTACGACACTTAGTCATTTTTCACTAATCGTTGCCATCAATGCCAAAGGGGGAGATTGTTGGCAAGAGACATTGCGTGGCTTCATTATTATTATCATTTATGGCAACAAAGTCTATCCCACACATTTGCAGCACATAATATGCCTATACCGAAAGTCAGATTGAAGAGTGTTTTGGTCCTGTGCATAAGAACAAAGCATGTAGCAAGGTTTGACAATTAGGTTTGGATCTCTTAGATAGTGTAACTCAGCAAGTTGTGGACTTGGACAAGTCAAGAGGAGTACCATAACTACTACATTCTAGAGATTGAGCCTCTGGTGATGAAAGAGTGAAAAGATATGAGCACCTAAGTGTTGGGTTCCTAACAGGCAGAGTAGACTGAGGAAGAACTGACTGACAGAGCATCAAATTTTAATCCGGATGAGAAATTGTTAGTGGTCAGGCTATTTGAGAGATCATACATGTTTGTCCAACATGAATGATGACTTCTTTGATAAGCATCACATATTAAGCATGGATTCAGCCGACAGATTAGTGTTTTGTAAATATCTTAAGTATTCCAATTGCCGACTAGGAATATGTTGAAATCCTTGATGCCGATATATATACCAAATGGATTTCAATATGAAGTGTGAAGTTGTGTGTGTAAGTGTTTGAAGAAGTATAGAGAGAAGTGTGGAAGCAGCAATACAAGTTCGTTATGTGACAGAACAACAACATTAGAGTAGAGAAAGAATGAAGTGCATAAGATTAGTATATTGAGCCTAACTAGAACTGAACCTCAGCATATGTGGATACATCTCATCAATTCAAACACCTGGTGACTTTCTATATACCTTGTAGACAGTGAGTCTCTTATAGGCAGTGTGCCTCTTGTGAGCAGTGTGCTTGGGCAGTGACCCCTAATTGACAAGTCCCATTTTGTACTTCTTATTCTTTTAACAAAGAATACAATCTTGGGTTAGTTACCTAGTGGTTTTTCCCTTAACAAGGTTTTCCACATAAAAATCCTTGTGTTATGTGTGTTGATTTTATTTCTGCTCTCATGATTATGTATGCTCTTATGTTTTGATGCTGCATTAATATTAAAGAAGAAAAGAAAGTTAAGATATTTAAGATAACTGATTCACCCCCCCTCTCAGTTATTTGCCTTGTTTCCAACAAGTATTGCTGACAGGGGGAGTCAGTGAGTTGATTCAAGGAGTGTATGTACTTCAAAGGTGGAGAAAGTTGAAAAGGAGAGCTTGTGTCCTAAGGAGAAGAAGTTGGCCTTTATCCTTGATGTCAAAGGGGGAGAATGAGCCAAGGTTTGTTGTCATCAATGCCAAAGGGGCATATTGTTGTACATATAAGGTTGTCACTGATATGGTTGTGTGGTTGTCATTGATGTCAACACTAATAAGCATTGGACATATGTTACATGAGTTTGTCACTGATGTGGTTGTGTGGTTGTCTTTGATGTCAACACTATGCTTAGATGCTTATGATGATGATATAATATGTTGATGGTGTGCTAGAAGTGGTTAATGTTCATGGTTAGTTACTAATGTTAATGGTTGGTTTCTAATGCTCATGGTTAGATGTCATGCCTTGATTAATGTCGAGTAAAGTTGTATTGACCATGTTTGTGGTTAGTAGAGATGATTTCATGATGTTATATTAAGATGGGAATTCGAAGATATGCTAAGCTTGAGAAGATGTTGTTGATGACCTATGGCATGTTGTATGATCCTTTTCATTGTTCCTAAGGATATATGTGTTGTTATATGAAGGTTTTGGTCTCTGAAAGTTGGTGAAGGTTCCTACTGCAGGAAGCTACTTTGAAGACTAGTTGGTAAAAAACTCTGCATTCCTCCACATTTGAAGATATGGTCATGTAGTTTAGAAGTTAACATAAGTATGATGTAAAGGTGCTAAATCTAAAGTTTCAAATCATTTTCTCCTCCGTAGTGGAAGTTACAAGTGATAGAGTTTCGGTTTGTGCTCTGGCAAAATAATGTGATGATGAAGGGTGATTGGAATGCTCTGCATTCCTCCACAAGTAAAGGTTTGCTCATGCAGTTTTGTGAACATGATTAGAGATGTTCAATGAACACTACATTGTAGTTTTAGTTTCATGTGGTCTAGAAGATCACAAGTTTAGTTTTCAAATGATAGAAGTGATAAAGATGGTTTCAGATGCCTAGTTGTTCTCAAGATATATGCTGATGATGTGCGCTAACTTGTTGCTTCTTGAAATGGTAAATTGGATGATGGAAGATGATCTTGATGATCTTGTAATGTTTCCTATTGGTCCACAAAGTGTTTTTTTCTATCTTCAAAACTAGCTGTGGTCTAGAATGATGGTGTTGCTAGGTTATGCTCTTACCTGGTTGACTGATGAATGTTGATGATGTGCACCACAAAGGTGTTGTTGTGTGGAGTTCAAGGAGTATTTGGAGATGTTGTGTAGGTCCTAATGACTCATCTTGAAGAAGAAAAAAATGTTTAATCATTCATGAGTTCCACCAAGATTGTGAAGATTGATGTAATACAAGATTCATGTTTTTCTTACTTAAGGGTGCCTAATTCAAATTTGTGAAGCATGCAGATGTTATTTTTTGAAGGATGATGATGTGAAGAATGTTTAGGACTAAGCTAATCATGTGTTTGGATCTGCAAGGCATGTGTCTCTTTCTAGAGTAGTGTGTAGTTCATGAGAAGGCTTGTCCTATGCATGTTTTATGTTGTGTGATCTCTGGTTGACTTGTAAATTGTAATAGTCTTGTTGTATTTGCCAACTTGTAATGAAATCAATGTAATTTCATGTATATATTGTAAACCTAATTGATATGTATGATTGAAAAAATGAGAATAAGAGTGTATGAAGAGATGAATATGAAAATGACATGCATTATGATGTGTGACTGAAGGAGAAAGAGAAGAAGCAATAAGGGTTGTCCTGATTCATCTTGAAGACATATTTGTGATAGGAGGGAAGTGAAGAGAGTGCCTAATTGATCCAATCATTATAAGAAAAGTGGAGAGGAAAAATTGTTATCATCAAAGGTGTGAGCTTCATTGTTAGCTTTAGGCAATAGAAGGATTGTCGTACTATAATCATTTATGAGTTTGTTCTCAATTCAAGGAGTAGTAGCTTCCTTGGGAGTGACCCTAAAACAAATTCTTTAGGGAGTAGTATCTTCCTTGGGAGTGACCCTAAAACAACTTCTACAGCGAGTAGTTGCTTCCTTGGGTTTTATCCCTAAAACAAAGTCAGAAGGGAGTAGTAGCTTCCTTAGATTGAAGCCCTAAAACAAAGTTATAATTTTTGAGCTTCATATATTGTGAGTTAATCCTCACTGTGGTTTTTCCCCTTCTATGGTTTTCCACATATATTTGGTGTTATGTGGTTATGTGCATTGTGTTGATCTTTTATGTTTATGTTAATGTTGTAATGTTTAAGTTTTAATCTGCTCTAGAGGATTTGAAGTTTGATTGAATACTAATTCACCCTCCTTTCAGTATTCTGGTGTGTTCAACAGATTTATCTTTGGAGAAATATCCTTTCCTTAGAGATTTTTCATATGTTTTCCCAAATGAACTTCTAGGATTACCTCTGAAGAGAGATTTCGATTTCTCAATCAATATTTATTTGGATCGGAGCCAATTTCAAAGGCATCATATCATATGACTACTACGGAATTGATGAAATTGAAGTCTCAACTTCAAGAGCTATTGGCTAAATGATTGATTAGACCTAGTGTTTCTCCATGGGAAACCCTAGTGATCTTTGTTAAAAAGAAGGATAGAATCTTGTGTCTATTTATAGACTATCATATGCTTATCAAGGCAATGATAAAGAGTAAGTATATTTTACCACATATTGATGATCTTTTTGATCAGATGCAAGGTACATCAGTGTTTTCTAAGATCAATTTGTGATTTGGATACCATCAGCTAAGAATAAAAGATGAGGAAATTCATAAGACAACTTTTAGAACTAGATATGGGCATTATTTGTTCACAGTTTTACCTTTTGGACTTACGAATACTCCTACTACATTCATGAATTTGATGAACAGTATCTTCTGAGATTGCTTGGATAAATTTGTTCTAATTTTTCTAGATGAAATTCTTATTACTCTAAGAATGAGGAAGAGCATTTGCAACATCTCTAAACATTTTTGCAATGAGTGATAGAGCATGAATTGTTTGGGAAGCTTTCTAAGTGTACTTTATTTTAGAAAGAGATACAATACTTAGGGCATATTATATTAATTGAAGGAATATATGTAGACCCTTTAAAGATAAAGGCTATACTTGAGTGGCCTATGCCAAAGAATGTGCATGAAGTGTACAGTTTTATGGGATTAACAAGATATTATAGGAAGTTGGTTTTGAACTTTTCTAAGATTGCAAGCCTAATCACTTCGCTTCAAAGAAAAGGAAAGCATTTTGACTAGACAACAGAATGTGAAGAGGCATTTGACCAATTGAAAGAAAGGTTGACAAATGCTGCAATATTGAAAGTTCCTAATTTGGAAAGTCAATTTGTTGTCATTACCGATGCCTTGGGAGAAGGTTCGAGTGGAGTACTTATGCAAAATGAGCAAGTGGTAGCCTATGAATCTAAGAATTTGAGAGCATACGAGTAGAATTATGCTCCTCAAGATTTGGAGTTAGCCACAATTGTACATGCTTGGCAAGTGTGGCAACACTATTTGCTAGGAAAGCATTTTGAGTTAAAGTTAGATCATCATGCTCTTAAGTACATATATTTTCTTAACCCATTTGAATGCTTGACAAAGAAGATGATTGGAATTGATATTTGACAATGATTTTGAGACAAATTGTATTAAGGACAAATATAATCATGTGGTGGATGCTCTAATTCAATGGAGACATATCTCATTGATGGTCTCTATTCAATCTAACTTCAATGATTTGGTTTTGCATAATTCTATAGGTGATGAATTTTATGAGCACGTTAAGAAAGCTCTCTCTGTAAATCCTTAATATTCAAGGTATGATGTGTTCTATTTTAAACCAAATGGGATTTTAAGATATAGAGGAAGGATGTATGTTCCACATTTGGCAAAATTAAGAAACCTTGTATAGAAGGAAGTTCATTCCACACCATATTTAGGTCATCCAAGAGTGACTAAAATCCTAGCCGATGTGAAACTTCTTTATTTATGGAAAGGAATGAAGAATGTCATTGCAAGATTTGTAGCCAGTTGTCTAGAGTGCCAGAGGGTCAAGGCTAAGCATCAACATCCAATAGGACTTTTGTATCCACACGATATTCTAGAGTGGAAGTGGCAGGTTATTAGCATTGATTTTGTGCAAGGACTTTTAATGTCTTGAAATAGACATGATGCTATTTTAGTAGTGGTGGACAAACTCACCATGGTAGCTCACTTTATAGCTGGAAATTTAATAGATGGAGCACTAGTTATAGTTTGAAAGTTTGTGCATGAAGTGTTCATAGTACATGCAGTTCCTAAGAAGATTATCTCATTTAGAGATACGTGCATGACTTCAAGGTTTTGGAAAACTTTATTTTCAACGCTAAGAAATCAACTCAATATAAGCTTGGCTTATCACCCTAAGACATATGGTCAGACAAAAAGGGTAAATCAAGTTCATAAAGATTTGTTGTGAATGTATTGTATGGATTAGCAATACAAGTGGGAAGAGTATCTACCACTTGTGGAGTTTGCTTATAACAAATTGTACAATTTTGCTATTAAGATTTCTCCATTTGAAGCATTGTATGGAAGAAGATGTTGAACTCCTATAAGCTAGGATAAGCATTGGTCTAGAAATGTTGGCAGAAATGGAAGAACATGTTAAGAAGATTAGAAAAAGACTAGCAAAAGATAATGATATACAAAAAAAGTTACACTAATGCCAAACATACACCAAGGCAATTCTCAGTAGGAGATAAAGTTCTTTTGAGGGTCAAAACTCATAAAAGTTCCATAAAGATTGGGAAGTCTTCCAAACTAGCTCCTAGATATGTAGGACCCTTCAAAGTTATTGAAGTGATCAATCCAGTTGCCTACAGAATTGTTCTACCACTAGCTCTTGCTAGGATGCATAGTGTTTTTCATGTTTAATATTTTAAAAAAGTATATAACAAGTGATAATCATATTCTTGATTGGAATGATTTAAATCTGTAGGACCCATGAGGGGTTATGATCAAGCCTCTCAAAGTGCCTTAAGTTCACAAGCTCTGCTTACGTAATGGAGAAGTTACTCAATGCAAGGTCCAGTGGGACCAATATATAGAGGACAATGCTACATGGGAAGATTATCATGATTTTTATCAAAGATTTCCTCATTTGTTTTATGCTTTTCAAATTTGAATGAAAACTTTATCATGTTATTAATTTTGATACATTGGATCATCGATGACGATGAATCTTATGGGGGAGATATGTCACATCCTTAATTTTTTACTATGTTGTACTTTTTACTTGTTTATAATTAGTAGGTAATTTTGCATGATTTAATGATTTGACCTATGAGAAGATGTTAGGATAAGTCAAATGATTTCATCAGTTTGAATTTATATGTTTAGAAATAGACATGTGATTATATGTTATCATGATTATTCATTCATGATGTATATGAAGTAGCTAATGATGCACTAATCCTAGTTTGGTTGATTACAAATGTAACCAAGAAAATAGGTTTTCCACCCTCTAGGAAAAGAGAGGGAAAGCATCATTGGAGAGAAGTGAATAGATGTATGGAAAGAACAATTTGTTGATATCTAAGTCTCATGTTTGTTCAGTTTTGTGAACCATGAGATTGGTATGTTAAATTCAACTTTATTGGCCTATGTTGGATTTCGATTCAACAGTAGTCAATTTGACATCAAATTCCTTTAGTATAGGTTTTGATGTATAACCTAGAAGGGATGGATCGACCATCATCAAGATGTAGTCGATAGTCATTATTATTTTATTTATATGAGGTGAATATAGTATATATTTATGATAGTGGTTAACTATCTCTTTTTAGTAAGTTTTAATTAAGATTCCTCTATGGTATCCTATCAAGTTATATATGTTTGACAATTGTGTTATATTTGAAAGATAGAGAAGGGGGAGAATATCTCGACCCCATTCTCACAATATTGTCAAAGTGTTTAATCAAACAACATAAGTATACGTTGTGCATACTTTCTTTACAATGTTATACATATATATTAATATATATTAAGTTAGATCATATTTGATGTGATCTTTCTGAGTTAAGGATGATAAGGGTGTGGTTGTTCAACCCCTTTTTATTAGACAATTGATTGAAGATAGTGGAGAAGCCTTTGACCGAGTTATGAGTGGTCATTGAAGACCATCATTTGCATTACTTGCATGTCATTGAAGATAACTATGGCAAGCATTAATGTTAAGTGGTGGAATGTGGTTAAGAGTAGAGGCTCTATATATCACCACTGAGTCTTCTCTATGGGGACACACATACACACAGAGACACACATATACAACAAAGAGAGAGAGGACTTCATGAGAAATGACTAAGGAGCTTCATTTGTACATCGTACTTTTAGGTTCTTTTCTTTTTATGTAAATATTATTTGAGATGATAATTTTTTGTTTGATGTTGGCATTGTTGATATGTTTACCTAAGTTTAGAACATACAATAGTATATCATAATTTCTAAGATTTAAGTAATTGATAGTATATCATATCTTCTGATGTTTGAGCAATTGATAGTATATATATATCTTAATATGATTTGTATAGCCGAGAGCCATACATTTACTGTTGTTTCTATATAGTCGACAACATTTACTTATCTTTGTGTTTGTAGACATTAAACAACTTAGTATAGCTCTATGGTAGTAAAGCTGAAGGCTTCATATAATTTTTTGATTTATAGAGATGATATTATTATATATACATATGTGTTCTTGAAGTCAAAGAAATTAGCTATCTCTATGTTAGGAAACCAATAGCTTGTCATTATTTTGTGAACTAAAAGATAATGGTCTAGTATTCACTGTGTTTTTATTGAGTGAATCCTTTAACTACCGAACTTGGTGTATAATTATATGCATAGTTTAAAACTATTCGGTGAGAAATTTGAGGTTGAATGACCATTCTCTTTCATATTTTTGAATGGTTTTAGATCAATTAAAACTCTATATCTAGAAATTGAGAACTCTCTATGACACATTTTTATTGTTTAAACATAGCAAATGTGTGCAGGCTGTTAGGATGTTGAAACACTACCCGTGTAGGCTTAAAGGCAATACATCACAGTAGGGTTTGCTAGAAGAAGTCAGTTAACTTTTATAGTTCAAAAGTTAGTTTGTATTAAGCATAAGTATGTTATTATACTAAGGTTGAAGTATCCTTATCATCTATAACTTGTAGACAAAGTTTGTGGAGTAACCAGACCGTGATTGTACTTAGAAAAACTCAAGTAATTTTGTTGTCTGTACTTATCTTGCATTCAAAATAATGAGGGATACAAATGATGTTCTATTACTTTTTAAGAACTAGTTGAACTTATCTTAGATGTCAATTTGAGCCTCTTGAGATTGTTGTATTAAGACTTTGAAGTTAAGACTAGAACTTTGACAAAGATATTTCCTAAATATCTTTTAACTCTTTTTAGTTTCATTGTTTTTGATATTAGACTTTGAGAAAAAGGTTCTCTTTTATTCTAGAATGATTTGAATATCATTAGAAGCACTTGAAGTTATGTTATCTTTATTTATTAACATATATGTGTTTATTTGACTAGATTAAGTATTTCTATTATGCATAGATGATGTTATATTGTTCTTAATCTTAATCTATGAATGGAAAATGACAGCTAGGTCATAGACATCATTACCTTACTATATATATCCTTTACTAGATTAAAAGATTGAACTTAGTCAACAATTCTTATACTCTTGTCAGTATCTATTAAGACTTGTTATAGAGAAGGATAAACCTTATTTAATATGTTTTTTAGTAAAGGTGAATTCGATTAAAGACCAATAGTCAAGATTTGACAAGTGGTTATCTTATTCACGTTACATTATGGATATAATTGTATTAGTTTTTAAGGGTATTTTGATGATGCAAATTATTGTAATAGGGAAAGTAAGAACCCTAGATTTTACCCCGAAGAGTTTAGAAATCTTTAACTCTTAAGTCAATTATAATATTGATTATGTCTATTGTATACTTTGGTCGATGGTTAAAAATCAAAAAGCCGTAGATAAGACAATATTAAGAGATCAGAAACACTTTGTTGTTAGAAAGGCAATACTAGTTATATAAACTAAGTATGGTTATTATTTTTGAGTAGAGAGTAAATGACAAAAGTCATAGACCTTGAGCAATTGATAGTATATCATATCTTTTGATGTTTGAGCAATTGATAGTATATATATATATATATATCTTAGTATGATTTGTATAGCCGAGAGCCATACATTTACTGTTGTTTCTATATAGTCGACAACATTTACTTATCTTTGTGTTTGTAGACATAAAAAAACTTAGTATAGCTCTATGGTAGTAAAGCTGAAGGCTTCATATAATTTTTTGATTTATAGAGATGATATTATTATATATACATATGTATTCTTGTTGTTGAAGAAATTAGCTATCTCTATGTTAGGAAACCAATAGCTTGTCATTATTTTGTGAACTAAAAGATAATGGTCTAGTATTCATTGTGTTTTTATTGAGTGAATCCTTTAAATACCGAACTTGGTGTATAATTATATGCATAGTTTAAAAGTATTTGGTGAGAAATTTGAGGTCGAATGACTATTCTCTTTCATATTTTTGAATGGTTTCAGATCAATTAAAACTCTATATCTAGAAAATGAGAACTCTCTATGACACATTTTTATTGTTTAAACATAGCAAATGTGTGCAGGCTGTTAGGATGTTGAAACACTACCCGTGTAGGCTAAAAGGCAATACATTATAGTAGGGTTTGCTAGAAGAAGTCAGTTAACTTTTATAGTTCAAAAGTTAGTTTGTATTAAGCATAAATATGTTATTATACTAAGGTTGAAGTATCCCTATCATCTATAACTTGTAGACAAAGTTTGTGGAGTAACCAGACCATGATTGTACTTAGAAAAACTCAAGTAATTTTGTTGTCTGTACTTATCTTGCATTCAAAATAATGAGGGATACAAATGATGTTCTATTACTTTTTAAGAACTAGTTGAACTTATCTTAGATGTCAATTTGAGCCTCTTGAGATTGTTGTATTAAGACTTTGAAGTTAAGACTAGAAGTTTGACAAAGATATTTCCTAAATATCTTTTAACTCTTTTTAGTTTCATTGTTTTTGATATTAGACTTTGAGAAAAAGGTTCTCTTTTATTCTAGAATGATTTGAATATCATTAGAAGCACTTGAAGTTATGTTATCTTTATTTATTAACATATATGTGTTTATTTGACTAGATTAAGTATTTCTATTATGCATAGATGATGTTATATTGTTCTTAATCTTAATCTATGAATGGAAAATGACAACTAGGTCATAGACATCATTACCTTACTATATATATCCTTTACTGGATCAAAAGATTGAACTTAGTCAACAATTCTTGTACTCTTGTCAGTATCTATTAAGACTTGTTATAGAGGAGGATAAACCTTATTTAATATGTTTTTTAGTAAAGGTGAATTCAATTAAAGACCAATAGTCAAGATTTGACAAGTGGTTATCTTATTCACGTTACATTATGGATATAATTGTATTAGTTTTTAAGGGTATTTTGATGATGCAAATTATTGTAATAGGGAAAGTAAGAACCCTAGATTTTACCCCGAAGAGTTTAGAAATCTTTAACTCTTAAGTCAATTATAATATTGATTATGTCTATTGTATACTTTGGTCGATGGTTAAAAATCAAAAAGCCGTAGATAAGACAATATTAAGAGATCAGAAACACTTTGTTGTTAGAAAGGCAATACTAGTTATATAAACTAAGTATGGTTATTATTTTTGAGTAGAGAGTAAATGACAAAAGTCATAGACCTTGAGCAATTGATAGTATATATATATATATATCTTAGTATGATTTGTATAGCCGAGAGCCATACATTTACTGTTGTTTCTATATAGTCGACAACATTTACTTATCTTTGTGTTTGTAGACATTAAACAACGTAGTATAGCTCTATGGTAGTAAAGCTGAAGGCTTCATATAATTTTTTGATTTATAGAGATGATATTATTATATATACATATGTATTCTTGTAGTTGAAGAAATTAGCTATCTCTATGTTAGGAAACCAATAGCTTGTCATTATTTTGTGAACTAAAAGATAATGGTCTAGTATTCATTGTGTTTTTATTGAGTGAATCCTTTAAATACCGAACTTGGTGTATAATTATATGCATAGTTTAAAAGTATTTGGTGAGAAATTTGAGGTTGAATGACCATTCTCTTTCATATTTTTGAATGGTTTCATATCAATTAAAACTCTATATCTAGAAAATGAGAACTCTCTATGACACATTTTTATTGTTTAAACATAGCAAATGTGTGCAGGCTGTTAGGATGTTGAAACACTACCCGTGTAGGCTAAAAGGCAATACATTATAGTAGGGTTTGCTAGAAGAAGTCAGTTAACTTTTATAGTTCAAAAGTTAGTTTGTATTAAGCATAAATATGTTATTATACTAAGGTTGAAGTATCCCTATCATCTATAACTTGTAGACAAAGTTTGTGGAGTAACCAGACCATGATTGTACTTAGAAAAACTCAAGTAATTTTGTTGTCTGTACTTATCTTGCATTCAAAATAATGAGGGATACAAATGATGTTCTATTACTTTTTAAGAACTAGTTGAACTTATCTTAGATGTCAATTTGAGCCTCTTGGGATTGTTGTATTAAGACTTTGAAGTTAAGACTAGAAGTTTGACAAAGATATTTCCTAAATATCTTTTAACTCTTTTTAGTTTCATTGTTTTTGATATTAGACTTTGAGAAAAAGGTTCTCTTTTATTCTAGAATGATTTGAATATCATTAGAAGCACTTGAAGTTATGTTATCTTTATTTATTAACATATATGTGTTTATTTGACTAGATTAAGTATTTCTATTATGCATAGATGATGTTATATTGTTCTTAATCTTAATCTATGAATGGAAAATGACAACTAGGTCATAGACATCATTACCTTACTATATATATCCTTTACTAGATTAAAAGATTGAACTTAGTCAACAATTCTTGTACTCTTGTCAGTATCTTATTCACGTTACATTATGGATATAATTGTATTAGTTTTTAAGGGTATTTTGATGATGCAAATTATTGTAATAGGGAAAGTAAGAACCCTAGATTTTACCCTGAAGAGTTTAGAAATCTTTAACTCTTAAGTCAATTATAATATTGATTATGTCTATTGTATACTTTGGTCGATGGTTAAAAATCAAGAAGCCGTAGATAAGACAATATTAAGAGATCAGAAACACTTTGTTGTTAGAAAGGCAATACTAGTTATATAAACTAAGTATGGTTATTATTTTTGACTAGAGAGTAAATGACAAAAGTCATAGACCTTGAGCAATTGATAGTATATCATATCTTCTGATGTTTGAGCAATTGATAGTATATATATATATATATATATCTTAGTATGATTTGTATAGCCGAGAGCCATACATTTACTGTTGTTTCTATATAGTTGACAACATTTACTTATCTTTGTGTTTGTAGACATTAAACAGCTTAGTATAGCTCTATGGTAGTAATGCTGAAGGCTTCATATAATTTTTTGATTTATAGAGATGATAATATTATATATACATATGTGTTCTTGTAGTCGAAGAAATTAACTATCTCTATGTTAGGAAACCAATAGCTTGTCATTATTTTGTGAACTAAAAGATAATGGTCTAGTATTCACTGTGTTTTTATTGAGTGAATCCTTTAACTACCGAACTTGGTGTATAATTATATGCATAGTTTAAAACTATTCGGTGAGAAATTTGAGGTTGAATGACCATTCTCTTTCATATTTTTGAATGGTTTCAGATCAATTAAAACTCTATATCTAGAAAATGAGAACTCTCTATGACACATTTTTATTGTTTAAACACAGCAAATGTGTGCAGGCTGTTAGGATGTTGAAACAATACCCGTGTAGGCTTAAAGGCAATACATCACAGTAGGGTTTGCTAGAAGAAGTCAGTTAACTTTTATAGTTCAAAAGTTAGTTTGTATTAAGCATAAGTATGTTATTATACTAAGGTTGAAGTATCCCTATCATCTATAACTTGTAGACAAAGTTTGTGGAGTAACCAGACCGTGATTGTACTCAGAAAAACTCAAGTAATTTTGTTGTCTGTACTTATCTTGCATTCAAAATAATGAGGGATACAAATGATGTTCTATTACTTTTTAAGAACTAGTTGAACTTATCTTAGATGTCAATTTGAGCCTCTTGAGATTGTTGTATTAAGACTTTGAAGTTAAGACTAGAACTTTGACAAAGATATTTCCTAAATATCTTTTAACTCTTTTTAGTTTCATTGTTTTTGATATTAGACTTTGAGAAAAAGGTTCTCTTTTATTCTAGAATGATTTGAATATCATTAGAAGCACTTGAAGTTATGTTATCTTTATTTATTAACATATATGTGTTTATTTGACTAGATTAAGTATTTCTATTATGCATAGATGATGTTATATTGTTCTTAATCTTAATCTATGAATGGAAAATGACAACTAGGTCATAGACATCATTACCTTACTATATATATCCTTTACTGGATTAAAAGATTGAACTTAGTCAACAATTCTTGTACTCTTGTTAGTATCTATTAAGACTTGTTATAGAGGAGGAGAAACCTTATTTAATATGTTTTTTAGTAAAGGTGAATTCGATTAAAGACCAATAGTCAAGATTTGACAAGTGGTTATCTTATTCACGTTACATTATGGATATAATTGTATTAGTTTTTAAGGGTATTTTGATGATGCAAAGTATTGTAATAGGGAAAGTAAGAACCCTAGATTTTACCCTGAAGAGTTTAGAAATCTTTAACTCTGAAATCAATTATAATATTGATTATGTCTATTGTATACTTTGGTCAATGGTTAAAAATCAAGAAGCTGTAGATAAGACAATATTAAGAGATCAGAAACACTTTGTTGTTAGAAAGGCAATACTAGTTATATAAACTAAGTATGGTTATTATTTTTGAGTAGAGAGTAAATGACAAAAGTCATAGACCTTGATAAATTGTGGATATGCAATAAGGGACTCTCGATAAAGATTAAGTTATTTATAATTGCATATTGTATGTATATCCTAAATAAGGAATATTTATAAGTTAGATGGACTAGGGATTGAATATAATTTAGACAATTATGTCTAGACATACTAGCCAAATAAATCAAACTATAGGATGAGATCGTTTTCAAGTCGAGTTAGAGGTGTGTGAATGCATGACTACATTTATTAAAAATGCCTATTTATATAGAAACTTTGGCCAAAGTGATGCATTTGTCTCTGCATGCATTAGTCAGTTCATAGTGTCTAGATTGTGTAATTGGTCAGTATGATCATACTTAGTTATAATATTGTCTATAGTTGTATGGTCGATTGAGTTGCATAAGACACATCAATATTAATTAGATAGCAACTTGCTAGATCCATATGTCTATACTCTTTGTGAAGGGAGGGCCACTTCTAGGAAAGAAGGTCTATGGGGGACTACCAGTTTGTGGTTGGAGGTAAAGCCCTCAATTGATGCTCTCCCTCTATAGAAAAAGACTCACCAAGATTTGAATGACAGATATCAAGATTCTAGAGACAATACTCTTTATATAACATTTTATGTTATGATTATGATGTAAACTATTCTTTTGCCAAGTGCAATATGTTTATAAATGTAAAGTGAAACGTTATCACTATAAGTTATCTTTGAATATATTGAATTTCAAGGTTAACAAAATATTTAGAAAATATGTACTTTTATTTACTGATGTTGAGCAAATGATAAATTTTTTCTCTCTTGTGTATCATTTTCTTTTACTTTCCTAGTAATCTGCATGTATAATTCTGAGTAATATGAGAAGGCATGTTACACCCCAGATTACCTTTGGAGTATTGGGATGAGGTTCAAGAGCAATTGACTATTACTTTCTCCCTTGGTGAACTCATCATGGTCGATGAAGTGAGAAAATCTATAAAATGTTATATTTTTCTAGATTTTGCATTAATGATGTTGGTGATAAGGTTCTTCCCTCTTTGATCACCTTATCATCAAAACTTAGTGATTGGGTGCATTAGATCATTTATGAGGAGTCCCTGATGGTAATTCACAATTTTCATAGGTGGAGCCATGCTTTAGCTCCATGTTTGGGTTCATAAAAAGGCTTATTCATAGGAAATAAGGATCAACAAGATCCTTCTCCTCTTGAGGACATGTCTGAGATACCCATGGAGGGTAAAAGTGTGTTGGTAAGTCCTCTTGTGGATAATTCTAACTCAAAGGCTCTTAATCTTATCCTTGAGCTCAGATCTCATCTTTTGGGGATAAATGTAAGAAGAAGGAAGTAGTGAGGGAGGACTAAGATTGTGCTCCCTAGTGTCCTCCAACAAAGAAAATATAAAAGTGGATTCATTTAAAAAGTAATCTTGCAGTACTTTCTTTAATTCAGGCTCATTCTTCATAATGTGAGTCCTACCAATAAGGGATTTGGTTTGTTTGAGTCTAAGAATTGGGCTACCAACAAGAAACAAAATTCCTTGAAGTGTTTTAGATTCAAGCTACCTTGAGTTGGTGGACCTATTTTGTCATGGGGTAGTCTACCTTGAGTTTTTTTTTTGGGTCTGGTGTGTGGGGAAATGTTGTTTGTTGTTGTATTTTTAAGCCTCTATGCTTTTTTTTCCTTATTATTCCTTGACATTGCTTGGGCTTCTTTGGTGTTTATTTCTTTCTCTATGTAAAAGGGTGGCACCCTTTCAAAAACTCTCCAATTCATAGCTCTAGTAAAAAGCATTTATCAATAATAATAATAAATATAGATGTGTAAAAAACTTTGAATCTGTTGGAATATTAATTTCTCACATAAAACCATAATTACACCAGAGGCATTATATAGTGGCATTAAGGGGATGACTGTGACCGTATACATAAAAACTAAATAGAGCCCACATCTATATATTTTTTAAATAATGAAGTAAGTGTTTTAAATTTAAAATATATAACCGACATAATGAATGCACATAAGAATTAAATTTAAAATATATAACGAACATAGTTTTATTAAATAAATTCACATAAGAATAAAGTCAACATATAGGGAAGAATCTATATAAATACAAGTAATACTCAAACATGTCAAAGGGGTTGTGTTCAAATGGTAAAGCCATAAGGTTCTTAAGATGGAGATCTAAGTTCAAATCCCTATAGTGGCATATAAGTTAGCATTGTACAATAATATTTTATAACTATATTTACTTAGGGTTTAATTTCATTTTTGCACAATCAAATTTAATTTATTAGTTTTTTCTTTTAATATGTTGAACTTTATTTATTCTATACTTATTTTAATAAAAATACTTTGTTAGTTGTTTAAATATTTTTTTAAAAACAAAGTCTTAATCTATATTAAGAATGAAAAAGGTTAGTCAATGAAACCCAAGGGGGTAGTTCCCTTTCTATCAAATCCCTATAGTGGCATCTAATTTAGCATTGTACAATAATATTTTATAACTATATTTACTTAGGGTTTAATTTCATTTTTGCACGATCAAATTTAATTTATTAGTTTTTTCTTTTAATACATTGAACTTTATTTTTCTATACTTATTTTAATGAAAATACTTTGTTAGTTGTTTAAATATTTTTTAAAAAACAAAGTCTTAATCTATATTAAGAATGAAAAGGTTAGTCAATAAAACCCAAAGGGGTAGTTCCCTTTCTATTAAAATTTGATTAAACTAGAAAAGATACAACATCATCTCTTTTGAATGTGCAAACATACGACATTCAATCACTGGGTGTTCTTAGATTCCATAAAAACCACAAACCTTCACAGAGCTCAAAGGCCCAATTAATCTGTGGGGAGACAAGAGGTCTCCATACTGACTAAGATAAAGATAAAAGTTGAAAACTTCCATATTATTTTAGTGAATGCCATCCCGGAATAGACTTAGAGCCTACGAAGTTATTTTATTTTTCCTCATAGCACCAGCATCGAATATCTCTCCCATCAGTCTAGATTTGAGTTTTTTTTATCAAAAGACGAAATGGTAGTATACACCTTTTCTCTCAGCTCCTTCTCGATAAACGTGTGAGCCATCATCTTCCCGCACTGTTTCCTTCCCATTATTAATACTACATTCATGAGGGATTCCTCTCTTAGAGTGTTCCATCATGAATGTGTTCTCCAACGAAGATATTGGTGTCAATGACTTGTTTGATAGAAGCCACTGCGCCCTCTTGATCTGCATTGAAGATTCTGCTAATCTTTCCCTCCACTGTTTCTTCCTCCTCCTCTTCCTCGTCTTCATCCGAATCTACTTTACAGACACATTCACACTCCAATACCATTCGCTGCCCCATCTTGCTTATGTCAACAAAGATAACAAGATTTATATTTGGTAAGAAAATCAGATCAAATGAAACCCATGAAGAGCAAAATATTCCTCAATCCATTTTGCTGCTATCCATATCTCTACTCAAGAATTCAAAAATCCTTCCTCCTATGGAGCCTGTCCATCCATCTCTAAAATTTCTTCTAGGCTGTCCCATACTAAATCTAAGTTGGATACTCTGTAGAACTCGAGCTGATCCACTCCTTTGTTCGCAAAAAAGTCTGTGGTTTCATTTGCTTCCCTGTAGATGTGATGCAGGGTGAAGCTATCTAACTTGTTCAAAGAATCCCATATCGCCTCAACCCACTTTCGAAGCTTCCAATTTGAATTCTCCTTCCTTTTAATCGTGTTTATACAAATCATTGAATCGCCGTCAATTTCAATACAATTTATACAAACCAATGAATCACTTTCAATTTCAACTTCCACCTTGTTGTTGGATCCAAGTAAGAGTTTTTCCAAATTGCTTATAGAGATCCCATCAAAATTCATCTTCAGTATATCTTGTGGAGGGGTGAACTAATAAAAACATATTTATGTACTTTTCTTTTGCATAAATTGTTTAGATATATTTTAAAAATAAAGGAAATTATAAGTGGCATTAAGAGGATGACTATGTCCGTGTACATAAAAACTACACATATAGTTTTTAAATTATAAAGTATGTATTTAAATTGAAAACATATAATGGACATACTTTTATTAAATGAGTGCACCTAAAAATTATAAAGTAACTATTTTAAATTAAAAAAATATAACCTGTGCATATTTTTTTAAATGGATGTACATAAGAATTAAATTTAAAATATATAACTGCCATAGATTTATTAAATGAATGCACATAAGAATAAAGCCAACATAAAATAAATAATCTATATAAATACAACTAATACTCAAATATAAATTATAAAGGGTTTGAAGTGTTCTTGCTAGGGGATAAAGTCCCCCATGTTGTACCCTTTCGTTGGGCCAACGAGCTCGCGGGTTTGAAGTGTAGGTTCATTGCTCCAAAAATATTCACGTGGAGCCAGATCTAGGTGCATTATTTAAAATAAAATAAAAAAGCATACTGGAGTTATTGAAACAGTAAGTGCATTATATTTTATAGATTTTACTATAGAGTCATCAATTTATTTTTTTTTCCTTTCTGCATAAATAAAATTTAATCTATTTCTTTTTCGCTAGTTGTTGTTTTATAAAATTGAGGTGTCCTAAACTAATAATTTATAACATATTTTTTAGGTTTCTTTTTGTTTTCTGCATAATCAATTAATATATTATTATATTTATAGTACAATAATTTATTTTATAAAGCACATAAGTCAACAAAGATAACAAGATTTATATTTGGTAAGAAAATCAGATCAAATGAAACCCATGAAGAGCAAAATATTCCTCAATCCATTTTGCTGCTATCCATATCTCTGCTCAAGAATTCAAAAATCCTTCCTCCTATGGAGCCTGTCCATCCATCTCTAAAATTTCTTCTAGGCTGTCCCATACTAAATCTGAGTTGGATACTCTGTAGAACTCGAGCTGATCCACTCCTTCGTTCGCAAAAAAGTCTGTGGTTTCATTTGCTTCCCTGTAGATGTGATGCAGGGTGAAGCTATCTAACTTGTTCAAAGAATCCCATATCGCCTCAACCCACTTTCGAAGCTTCCAATTTGAATTCTCCTTCCTTTTTAATCGTGTTTATACAAATCAATGAATCGCCGTCAATTTCAATACAATTTATAGAAACCAATGAATCACTTTCAATTTCAACTTCCACCTTGTTGTTGGATCTAAGCTAGAGTTTTTCCAAATTGCCTATAGAGGTCCCATCAACATTCATCTTCAGTATACCTTGTGGAGGGGTGAACTAATAAAAACATATTTATGTACTTTTCTTTTGCATAAATTGTTTAGATATATTTTAAAAATAAAGGAAATTATAAGTGGCATTAACAGGATGACTATCTCCGTGTACATAAAAACTACATATATAGTTTTTAAATTATAATGTATTTAAATTGAAAACATATAATGGACATACTTTTATTAAATGAGTGCACCTAAAAATTATAAAGTAACTATTGTAAATTAAAAAATATAACCTGTGCAAATTTTTTTAAATGAATGTACATAAGAATTAAATTTAAAATATATAACTGCCATAGATTTATTAAATGAATGCACATAAGAATAAAGCCAACATAAAGTAAATAATCTATATAAATACAACTAATACTCAAATATAAATTATAAAGGGTTTGAAGTGTTCTTGCTAGGGGATAAAGTCCCCCATGTTTTACCTTTTCGCTGGGCCAACAAGCTCGCGGGTTTGAAGTGTAGGTTCATTGCTCCAAAAGCATTCACATGGAGCCGGATCTAGGTGCATTATTTCTTTTTTTAAAAAGAACATACTAGAGTTATTGGAACAGTAAGTGCATTATATTTTATAGATTTTACTATAGAGTCATCAATTTATTTATTTTTCCTTTCTGCATAAATAAAATTTAATCTATTTCTTTTTCACTGGTGGTTGTTTTATAAAAATGAGGTGTCCTAAACTAATATTTTATAACATATTTTTTAGGGTTTCTTTTTATTTTGTACATAATCAATTAATATATTATTATATTTATAGTACAATAATTTATTTTATAAAGCACATAAGTTATTTGAATGGTAAGTGCATTATATTTTATAGATTTTAATATAAAATCATTATTTTATTTTATTTTATTTTATTTTCTGCACAATGAAATTTAATTTATATCTTTTTGACTCACTGATGTTTTATAAATATGAAGTGTCCTAAACTAATATTTTTTAACTATGTTTTAT
The DNA here is from genome assembly GCA_027924645.1 of Cunninghamia lanceolata. NCBI lineage: Eukaryota > Viridiplantae > Streptophyta > Pinopsida > Cupressales > Cupressaceae > Cunninghamia > Cunninghamia lanceolata. The sequence continues at coordinate 16,396,733 of BSBN01001048.1, forward strand.
TAGGGTTTTATTATATGAAACAAAAAAGAGAAAAGTATATTCAACAATACCAGAGGTAAGTGCTACTATAGGGTGTAGTTAGTTTTCTTTTGTTTTGTACATAATAAAATTTAATTTATTGGTTTCTTTTCACTCCTGTTTTATAAAAAAAATTAGGGTTTATACTTATTTTATAACTATATTTTTAGGATTCTACACAAATAAAAATAGGAGTCTTGGTAACCTACTCAAAAGGTTAGAGAAATAAATCTACTTGTGGATTCGGTCCTTCTCTAGGTAGAATTCACCATATAATAGTTGAGTTAATAGGTCAACTAGTGTTTCCCAATTCCATATTGTCTATGGAAAATCTCTAAGAGGTATCACAAATTTGATTAAATTTGATCAATAAAGGAGGTTCATAGGAGTTGAAGTCGCGCTGCCCAGGATCTTCACCATGCTATAAAATGAGAAGTCATCGCCTCATGTGTGGATCATATTCAGATTCAGGGATTTCACCCTCCTCTCTACTAGGGAATCCATTATAGCTTGGTTCGGAAATTGAATCGTCTGGTAAAGAATTAGAAGACTCTACAAGTGAAGCTCTATGAGAATATTGAGGCACGTGTTTGTAAGTAAATTCTGATCTTGAAAAACAATTAAAATTATGAATATTGATATAAACATAAAAAATTGATTTCATTTTGTGAATTAAGATAGTATATTTAAAATTTTTAACCAAGATAACACAGGGCAATCTTAGAGAATTAACAATCCACTGTATATAGTATATACCCAGAAGATTACCCAAAAGATGGACTATATATAAAAAATAAATATAACAAGTTACAGAGCCACGTGTCAATATTGTATACCAGTGATAGGAGGATAAAAAGGATAAAAAAAATTACTTGAGGATTCAATTTCTTTTCAACCTTAGAGTTTGTCGTGCCATTTGTAATAGCTAAACTGGAATACAAAAGGAAAACAAACACATCCAAAATTCAGATTTTATAGTTAAAAGTTAAAACACTTAAAACAGGAATGAACAATGCTAAACTTAATCATATCACAAAATGTTGGCAAATCCTGACCTCTGTTAGCAAGTAGTTGCTAGCATCGGGTGTAGCTGACAGCTTTGTTACATCAGTTTCATAAAATACTTCATCCATCCTCTGTTAATGACCGTCGTCAAGATATCTGTCATAACACAAGAATCAAGAAAAATTAGAAGATATCCAGACACTACAAACACAAGGAATCTTACACATAAAGAACTTCAACCATTATTCCCTAAAACTTCATGTGAACTTCTCGCTTGGCTGGGAAAGTAAAATAAAAAATTACATCCATAGATAAAATCATTCCAAGATCATATTACTTACTAAAAAAAACACCTCTGACATTGCAAGTTACGTTTCTTGCAACAAAGAATATTGGAAGGGGAACACTTGTCTGCAGTACAAAGAATGCTGATTGAAATCAGTACAATGCAATAGAAAGTAAAAATAGAAATCAGAGAAGCTCTGCTAATAGAGCATACTACGGTAGAAAAGCCAGAACAACATGTACATGTTAGTGATCTGTATCCTCCCAGACCTTCAATCGATCATCAATTACCATTGTAATATTTGGATGGCAAATCCTTTTGTGAAAGACATTTAGTAAAGTTTTTCTTAAACCTACAACAAAAACATAGAAAACAGAAGCACAAAAAAAAAGCAACACTTAGCATGATATGGTATTTAACAATGAGTGCATATATTGACATCACAAGCAATAGAAGTATTAGCATAGGAGAGAAAATATAATTCTATTCAGTTGCTGAAATTTGAACCTCTGAAATTGAATTTATAGATCTTCATAACATAATAAGGTGTCTTGTTTATTGGTTAGAAATGTTTACCTGGCTTGACACAAGCAACATAATCATGGAGCTTCCTAGGACTGATTAAGCTTGTCTTGGGATAAAAAGCCTCCACATCTCCAAAGCATAATCTTTTCTAACATTGTGCAAACAAAAACTTCAAAACGCTTGCGCCAATTAGCAATTAGATAATTTCTTAAATCTTCCCAAGCTGGGCGTATCCCAACAAGGACATTGGTATCTAAATTAAATTGTGCTATCCACTGTCCTTGTTAGGATACTCCCATCCTGGGAAGAATTAAGAAATTATCTAATTGTTAATAGGTGCAAGCATTTTAAGGTTTCTGTTTGCACAATATCAGAAAAAGATTATGCTTTGGAAATGTGTATGCTTATTGATCCTGAAACAAGTTTAGTCAGTCCTAGGAAGCTCCATAATCGTGTTGTTTGTGTCAACCTAGGTTCTTTGATTTCTATGAAACAAGCTTAGTCAGTCCTAAGAAGCTCCATGATCGTGTTGTTTGTGTCAACCTAGGTTCTTTGATTTCTATTTTTAATTTGTGATTGCTTTGATGAACTTTCTATTGCATTGTATTGATTTCAATCAGCATTCTTTGTACTGCAGAAAAGTGTTCCCCTTCCAATATTATGTGTTGCAAGAAATGTAGCTTGCAATGTTAGAGATAGTTTTTTAAAGTAGGTAATATGATCTTGGAATGATTTTTGTTGAAAAATGTGTAATTATCACAGCTGGCATTAAAACTTTTTGTTTTTTCTGAAGTGTCATCACCGCCTCATGCACCGCCAATCTTAACTGACCACAATTTCATCTTTTCCACCACCTGAGCATCCACCTTTATCGATTATAATGTAGTTTTATTTTCTTCCTGTCTTGCCGTTAGAGCAAATTTGTAAAATGCCTCTTTTTGATCATAGATACAGAGGCTACTGTAATATCAAACACATCAATATAAAAATAATACATTTTGTATGCTATAGCAAATGCGTTGTTTGCTGCGCTGTTTCCCTTATTTTTGTCATTGTCTATTCTACAAATTGGTATCAGAGTAGGTTCTCTATTTTTCTCTTGGTTCAATTCTAAATTGCTTTCAATGGCTTCTTCTTCTGGTGCTAGTCTTTCTAGTCTGCAGACTCCTTTATTCACTAGCAAAAATTATGAACACTGGTCATTAACCATGAAAGCCCTATTTAGATCACAGGATGTATGGGAAATTGTAGAGAATGGTTATACAGAACTCCCAGATGCAGCAGCATTCAATGCACTCACACAAGCTGAGAAAGACACTTTGAAGGAGCAAAGGAAGAAAGATGGAAAAGCATTCAATGCACTCACACAAGCTGAGAAAGACACTTTGAAGGAGCAAAGGAAGAAAGATGGAAAAGCCCTGTTTTACATTCATCAGGCAATGCATGAAAGCATACTCCCAAGACTAGCAGCAGAAAAGAAAGCAAAGGAGGCATGGGACACCTTACAGGTGGCTTATCAAGGTATGGACAAGGTTAAAACTACAAAATTACAATTGCTTAGAAGAGATTTTGAAAACATGTTAATGAAAGAGTCAGATTCTGTAGAATCCTTTTTCCTCCATGTTGTTGGTTTGGTCAATCAAATTAAATCCCATGCAGAGGTTTTAGAAGACTAGAAGTTTGTTGAAAAAGTACTTAGAAGCCTCCCTTCAAAATTTGATCCTCTAGCTGTGGCCTTAGAGGAAACAAAAGATTTGAGTCAATACAGTATTGATGACTTGCATGCCTTTTTGATAAATCATGAATATAGGTTGAATAGGTCAAATATTTCCTTGGAAAATGCATTTTCATCTCAGACTTTTATAAGCCGTGGTAGAGGTAGGAATAAGTTCAGTTCTAGAAGGAGTTCCACAAGAGGAGGAGGCAACAGCAGTCCTGCAAATATTGTTGGAAGAGTTCAACCTCAGAATATCAGCCACTCAAGTGGTCATAGATTTAATAAATCCAATATTCAATGTCATTACTGTAAGAAATTTGGGCACTATATAAATGAGTGTAGGAAGCGACAATATGACCAGAACAATCAAAAACAAAATCAGAGTCAAAATCAATCTGGGACTACACCAACAAGTTCTATGTTTATGGCATGTACTAGGATTTCTGAAGCAATTCCTATTTGTTACCCCATTGAATGTAACATTGTTCAAGAAAGTCCCTATGATATTTGCATCTAGATTCAGGGTGTAGTAACCACATGATTGGAAGTATGGATTTATTTTCTAGTTTGGATAAGTTAGTGCAAACTGAGGTTACTCTTGGGAATAATAACAAAGTGACTGTATTAGGGAAAGGTACAGTTGATATTTTAACTAAAAAAGGGGAGCAGAAGGTTATACATGATGTGTATTATGTTGATGGTTTGAAACATAATTTGATGAGTATTGGTCAGTTGATCTAGAAGGGCTATAGAGTTTACATGGAGAATAAAGAGACTGTGATTTTGGATACATTGCCTAGCAACCAACTGATTGCAAGAGTGCAGATGACAAGTAATAGAATGTTTCCATTGAGTATAAAACCTGACTTAAAGAACAAAACAACTCAAGATTTTTGTAAATCAAATGATACACAATATGGAACTGCGTTTAAGTCAAAACATTCAGATTTAAAAGCAACCACATAGTTTGAAGTTTTGGGATAGTCTGGAACAACAAGACAATCAAGCACATAATTTGTATAGTCCAGCTCCAAAGAACAAGACAATATTGTAGAAATACAATCAGCGTTTCAATCAGTTGTCAAGGATGAATCATGGCTTTGGCATTTCAGATTTGGGCGTTTAAATTTTGGTGGTTTAAATTTGTTGTATAGGAAAAACATGGTAAAGGTTTGCCTTTGATACAAAAACTAGAGAGAATATGTGAAGGATGTATTTTGGGTAAGCAACACAGAGAATCTTTTCCTGTTGGTAAATCAATTAGAGCAAGAGCACCTCTAGAAATTGTGCACTCAGATTTATGCAGTCAAATTCAAACACTATCCATTGGAGGCTGCTCATATTTTCTGACGTTCATTGATGATTTCACAAGAAAAATGTGGGTTTATTTTCTTAGACACAAGTCTGATGCATTTATTTACTTTCAATAGTTTTAAGCTCTTGTGAAAAAGTAAAGTGGTTACCATATTAAAATTTTAAGAACAGACAGAGGAGGTGAATATATTTTTAATGAATTTCTGAATTTTTGTAAGAAGCATGGTATTCATAGACAATTTACAGCCAGTTACACACCACAGCAAAATGGTGTGGCTGAGAGGAAAAACTGGACCATAATGGAGATGGCCCAAAGCATGTTGAGAGCAAAGCATCTACCAAGTGAGTATTGGGCTGAGGCAGTAGCAACTGCTATTTATATAATAAATAGGTGTCCAACCAAATGTGTGAAAAATAGAATCCCTCAAGAGGCATGGATTGGCATGAAACATAGTGTTTCTCAGTTCAAAGTATTTGGTTGTGTAGCACCTGATCAGCTAAGGAAGAAGTTGGACAATAAAAGTGAAAAGTGTATTTTTGTTGGTTATTCTGAGGATACAAAAGCATACAAGTTGTTTAATCCAATTACAAAGAAAGTCATAATCAGTAGAGATGTTCAATTTGTGGAAGAAGAAGTATGGGATGGAAGAATAGATAAGACTGTGAACATAGTTGCAGCTGCTTCACATGATGATATGGTGGATGAGGTATTTGCACCTCAAGGTACACCTTATACAATCCCTCCCAAACTTACACAAACATCACAAGTTGTAGCCCAAGCTACACCTTCATCTACAACAAGGAGATCTTCAAGGGTGCAGCAGTCACCACAACAAACTCCAATAACTCCTTCAGCTGGAATACTTGGAGCAAGTCCATCAAACTCAGCAAACAATAGTGCTTCTTCAGACCCAACTTTGTCAAGCATACTACTACACAAAACAAGGAGTATAAATGAGTTATATAATGTTTAAACAACTAATTCATTATTTGCTTTACTTTCACAAGTTAATGATCCATTATCATTTAAAGAAGCTATAAAAGAAGAAACATGGGCTCAAGCCATGGATGAAGAAATTAATGCTATTGAAAAGAATTACACATGGGAGTTAGTGGATTTGCCTGAAGGCAAAGATGTGATTAGTGTGAAATGGATTTACAAAACAAAACATAGTGCTGGTGGAAAAGTAAAGAAGTACAAAGCAAGGTTAGTAGCTAGAGGTTTCTCACAATAGCCAGGAGTAGATTACAAAGAAACTTTTGCTCCTATTGCACGATTGGATACAATAAGGATAGTGTTAGCCATTGCAGCACAAAACAGATGGTCTATTTATCAAGTGGATGTAATGTTTGCATTTTTAAATGGATTCCTTAAAAAGGAAGTGTATGTGAAACAACCACAAGGCTATGAAATTCTAGGTCATGAAGGCAAGGTGTATAGGTTGAAGAAATCGTTGTATGGACTTAAACAAGCTCCTAGAGCTTGGTGTAGTTGGATTGACTCTTATATGATTCAGAATGGATTTCAAAGAAGTAGCAGTGAGCCTACCTTGTATATCAAAATCAATGAGCAAGGTAAAATTTTGATTGTGAGTTTATACGTGGATGATTTGATATTCACTGGTAATCTTTCTATAGATTCTTTCAAGGCAGCAATGAAAAGTAAATTTGTAATGACAGATTTAGGGCTTATGAAATATTTCTTGGGCATCGAAGTCCATCAATCTAATGCTAGAATTTTTATTTCACAATCTAAAGACACTGGTGATATCTTGAAAAGATTTAATATGTTGAATTGTAATCCAGCCCCAACACCAGTTATGACAAATTTGAAGTTAAGCCAAGAGGATGATAGATCAAATGTTGATTCTACACTATTTAAAAGGTTAGTTGGGAGTCTAATGTATTTGACGGCCACAAGACCTGACATTATGTATGGTGTAGGTCTGATTTCAAGGTTTATGGAGTCTTCAAAAGACTCTCATTGGTAGGCTGGTAAAAGAATTCTCAGATATATTAGTGGCACAAAGAATTTTGGAATTATGTATTCCACTTCAGATGAATTTAAGCTAATTGGATACACAGATGGTGATTGTGCTGGCAGCATTGATGACAGAAAAAGCACCTCAGGTTACGCATTTTATTTTGGTACAGGTGTTGTATCATGGGTGTCAAAAAAGCAGCCCATTGTTACTCTTTCTTCAGCTAAAGCTGAATATGTAGCAACAACAAGTGCAGCATGCCAAGCTGTATGGATGAGACGGATGTTGAATGATTTGATGCATCCTCAACATGAAGCAACTCAGATTTTCTGTGACAATAATTCAGCCATTGCTTTATCAAAAAATCATGTTTTCCATAAAAGAAGCAAGCACATAGACACCCGTTATCACTTCATCAGGGAATTGGTAAACAACAAAGAAATTTGTTTGGAATATTGCAGATCACAAGATCAGTTTGCTGACATATTTACAAAACCATTGGCAAAAGAGACATTTGAGTATTTATGGAGCTGTCGAGGAGTTCTTAATCTTTCTAGCTCAGGAAAAGTTTGATGGAATTTTTTGATGATCCCCAGCCCTTCATAATTAAGGGGGTATTGGAAAATGTGTAATTATCACAGCTGGCATTAAAATTTTTTGTCTCTTCTGAAGTGTCATCACGGCCTCATGCACCGCCAATCTTATTGACCACAATTTCATCTTTACCACCGTCTGAGCATCCACCTTCATCAATTATAATGTAGTTTTATTTTCTTCCTGTCTTGCCGTGTAGAGCAAGTTTGTAAACCGCCTCTTTTTTATCATAGATACAGAGGCTACTGTAATATCAAACACATCAATATAAAAATAATACATTCTGTATGCTATAGCAAATGCGTTGTTCGCTGCGCTGTTTCCCTTATTTTTGTCTTTGTCTGTTCTACAATTTTATCTATGCATGTAATTCCTTATTTTACTTTCCCAGCCAAGCGAGAAGTTCGCATGAAGTTTTAGGGAATAATGATTGAACTTCTTTATGTGTAAGATTCCTCGTGTTTGTAGCATCTGGATATCTTCTAATTTTTCTTGATTCTTGCTTTATGACAGAGATTTTGACCAGGGTCATTTATAGAAGGTGGATGAAGTATTTTATGAAACTGATGTGACAAAACAGTCAGCTACACCCGATGTTAGCAACTACTTGATAACAGAGGTCAGGATTTGCCCACATTTTGTGATTCCGATTGAGTTTAGCGTTGTACGTTCCTGCTTTAAGCGTTAAGTTTTAACTATAAAATTTGAATGTTGGATGTGTTTTATTATCTTTTTTACTGGGGTTTAGGTCAAGGCAACTGCAAATGGCAATGCCAGTTTAGCTGTTCCAAATGCCATGACAAACTCTAAGCTTGAAAAGAAATTGAATCTGCAAGTAATTTTGTTTGTCTGTTTTATCCTCCTATCCCAGGTTTACAATATTGACACGTGGCTATGTGACCTGTTGTATTTATATTTTATATATAGTCCATCTTTTGAGTAACCTTCTGGGTATATACTATGTATAGTGGATTGTTAATTTCCTCAGATTGTCCTGTGTTATCTTGGTTAAAATTTTTAAATATACTATCTTAATTTGCAAAATGAACTAAGTTTTTCTAATATTTATATAAATATTCATAATTTTTATTGTCTTTTAGGATCAGAATTTACCTCCAAACACATAGCCTACCCATGATCTTGTGTACAATCAAGACCCAAAGTCATTTATGCAACTTTTACAGCAAGAAAAACCGATTCGCCCCTCCTTAGAATTCTCAATACTAAACCATGTGAAGCTTCCTCAATATTCTCATGGAGCTTCACTTGTAAAGTCTTTTAATTCTTTACCAGCCTATTCAATTTCAGAACCAAGCGATAATGGTTCCCCTCATAGAGAGAAGGATTAAATCCCTGAATCTGAATATGATCCAGACATGAGGTGACGATTTCTGATTTTACAGCAAGGCCAAGATCCTGGGCAGCATGAGTCTAACTCCTATGAACCTCCTTTATTGAGGTCTATGGTACAAAGTAATCTACCACCAAATCAAATTCTTGTTGAATTTGTGGGAGCACGAAAGAGGTGTCTGTAGATTCTGAAAACATCACATGGAAGCACTTTTGATTATGAATCTCAATCATTTGATGCATGTCATCTGAGGAACAATTCTTTTTGTTCCAGCCTTGAAAATTCTTTGCCCCCAAACAAGAATACCCACAGATTCAAGAGATCACTACCTAAAATAGTGTGTAATCACAGGAGGTGTTTTTCTTAATGAATGCATTACAGAATGAAGAGTTTTGTCTTTTGTGCATTACAGATTTTGTCGAGTTGGATTCTTTGTTAAAATATCATTTTGATAGCATGTTATTGTTCTAGTGGACATGAATTGACATTATAACTATTCCAGTTTGACATATGTTCTTATGGTGAGATTCATGGCAAGTTTTTTGTGGGGATGATGATCTCAACCATGGGTACATGCAACGTGACTATTCTTTGCTCTCTAGGATTCTTTTTCCATGAGACATTTAATGTCTGTTACAGGAAGCAATAGTAGTTACTGACCCTTGTGTGGATTGAAAAAAATTGACTATTCTTTGCTCTCTGGTATTCTTTTTCCACGAGACATTTAATGTCTGTTAGAGGAAGCAATAGCTAGTTACTGACCCTTGTGTGGATTGAAAAAAATTGATGCATGTAATAAGGGAGGCAGCATGGACCTTGTCATGGTTTTTTCATAACCATGAATTTGCCTTTGTAGATAACTATATGCGTTTTGGTTTCACTGTACAACTATGTCACATCCCCCAAAGATACCTGAATTTAATTGATTGTAGTAGGTCTTAATCAGTTTTAAAGTAAACGTGATGGAATTCTCATAAGGTCATAATATTTAAATATTAATCAATCATTAATGACATTTAATGTAGAAAGCCTAAGAGCCACATGCATATCACCATCTCATAAATATTGGGATAACTGAACTATTTTATTAGTAAGGAAATACCCCACAGTCCAACATTTAAATAATAAGTATAACTAATAAAGGTGGGAGGAAAACCTTATAAATAAGAAAGAACTGTCTAAGTGGCTAAATTTTTCTGTCAAACATATTGTATGGGACAATGTAAACATGATTGTCATCTTAAGTTATAATATTTAAATATTAATCAATCAATAATGACTTTTAATGTAGAAAGCCTAAGACTCACATGCATATCACCATCTCATAAATATTGGGATAACTGAAATATTTTATTAATAAGAAACATACCCAACAATCCAACATTTAAATAATAATAAGTATAACTAATAAAGGTTAGATGAAAACTGTTGAGTTGTTTGTAGCTTCGATCAGATAACATATTTATTATGATCATAATAAATATAAATATATAAAGAATATTAAATATTACTTATATATTCAACCTTAATATGTAAGGTATGTTAAGATAAATATAAATATAGCATGATCGAACGATATATTGCCAAAGCATAAACATCTTCTGCATTCTAAACAGTGATTAGTAACTGTTAAAATCGGTGAAACCGATTACAATACAAACGGTGACAAAGTCACACCTATGATAGGTGTGACTCCTTTAGGAGTCACGTCTGTCACAGATGTGACTCCTACCATTATTCACATATTTATATCAATGTCTTTGCCCTACAATATCATGGATTGACACAAAAATTGGAAGTGTATGAGAAGTGGAAATTGCATCTGAAATACAAAAGAAAGTAATAAGTTAAGCCTACAATATAAATCTACAATATAAATATCCAACTTTCAGAAAATATCCAAGTTAGAGTTTATAAGTTCGATTTGAATTTACATGGTATCAGAGCCAAGTTAAGCAGAATCTAAGTAGAAAATCGAACTTGAGAAATTCAGATTTAATACATCTCATTTATCAAATGACAGCAGCAATCCAATTCGAAGACTTTCATGGCTTTGTCATTTCATAGTTGATTGCATTTAGCCACTTGGGACGAAAATCTCAAGGGAAGGTTGTACCAGGAATCCATCATCCTATTTCATGGGAGAGCTAGTTTTGAGATTGTTGTTGTGGAGTGTGGTTGAAACAGTCACCAATCCATTGTCATTGCCCCCCCTTCAAGCTATGAGGCAACCCTTGCCAAGATATAAGGGAGCAATTCCATAACCAGTCGAGCCATAAAGATACGCCACTACTACCTCAGTATGGCAGAGGCGCGGATACCATTTCTAAGCCAGTTTAATTGAGGTTTAGGACTTGCCACCAACTTCAATTGTATTCGCTGGTTAGTGGGAGTGTCCAGCTTGGTGAAGGTTCCCGCCAATAGGGTTATATCGTTTAAGGTGTCTATGACACTAAGATAGTTTCATTTGCACAAAGCCTATTCTGGTGAAGCAGATCACATTTCCCAATCACATCCAATCAAGGGTGTTGGCACATGCACCCTCAAATTAAAGACTGGCATCTCCATCCAACTTATTGGAGTATTGTTTGTCCCAGGCATCAAAAGAAACCTAGTCTCCATATCTGCACTTGAAGATAATGGATATAGGGTGACCTTTATGGATAGCAAAGTATTGGCATGGCCAAAGAATTCTACTATTAAGAAAGCCAAAACCATAGGTCATAGGCAAGGGTACTTGTACGAGTTATGTACAGAAACAAATTGAGCCCTAATTCATAAAATTGCAGACTCTAATGAAATATGGCATCGAAGACTTGGACACCTAAATTTCCGTGCCCTATCTTCCATGGAAAGACTAGTTATAGGGTTACCCAAACTCAAACAATGTAATTTAGGGGTATGCAAGGGGTGTGCCTTAGGGAAAAATACAAAGGGGTCTTTTCAAAATAGTTCTAGCAAAACAAATAAAATATTAGAACTAGTCCACTCAGATTTATGTGGACCCATGTCTATACCCTCCTTAGGTGGGTTTCTATACTATGTAATCTTCATTGATGATTTCTCCAGAAAGACATGGATCTATTTTCTTAAATGTAAAGAATCATAGGAAATCCTTAAAAGATTTAAGGAATTCAAATCCATTACTGAAAACTCTTCTAGGAGAAAAATCAAAACCTTAAGAATAGATAATGGGAATGAATACACTTCAGACATTTTTAAAGACTTTTGTAAAAACACTGGGATTAAGAGGGAGTTCATGGTACCTTATAATCCTCAACAAAATGGAGTTGCAAAAAAAAAAAAAATAGAACCATTGTAGAAGCTGCTAGGGCTATGTTACTTGATCAGAATATAGACACTTCACTTTGGGCAGAAGCATCTAGTACTGCTGTCTATATACAGAATAGATGTCCTCACGCTCATATTGATGACAAAACTCCTGAAGAAGCCTTCACTGGCACAAAACCAGACATCAGTCATTTAAGGATATTTGGTTGTCTTGTTTACATGCATGTGCCCAAAGAGAAAAGAACTAAGCTAGAACCTTCTGGGAGAAAAGGCATCTTTGTAGGCTATAGTGAAACATCAAAAGCTTATAGAATATATATACTTGGTCAAAGATAGATTGAAGTAAGCAGAGACGTGATTTTGAGGAAGACATAGCTTTCAAAAGAGCTAGAAATTATATTGAGTCAGAAATTCAAACTTCCAACTCAAGCATAGAAGAGGATCCTACACCTGAGTTTTAGAGGGAGTATCCTAAGGAAGAGGTAAACCATGAACAAATCACATCACTAGAAAATCCCAAGAAAAGACCACTTTGGGCCACCAAAACAATGGAAGAAGCTAAAAATTATGCCACTCCATCAGGGACTTTTAGGGAAAGCACAAGACCTAAGAGATTCTCTAGTTATGTAGCTTTAATGAGTGAATTCATTAAATCAGAACCTTCTAGTGCTATAGAAGCTCTTAAGCACCAAGTATGGAAGGATACCATGACAGAGGAGTATCAATCCATCTTGAAGAATGATGTGTGGGATATAGTACCTAGACCAAAAGGGAAATCTATTGTTTCTTCAAGATGGCTATTTAAAATCAAACATGTTGTAGATGGCAGTATAGGGAAATACAAAGCAAGATTTGTAGCCAGAGGATTTTCACAAAAGGAAGGAATTGATTATGATGAAACCTTTGCTCCAGTTGCTCGATATACATCAGTCAGGGCAGTTCTAGCTATTGTAGTAGCCAAAGGGTGGAAAGTCCATCAAATGGATGTAAAAACTACTTTCTCAAATGGAGCCATTGAAGAAGAGGTTTACTTAGAGCAACCAAAAGGATTTGAGATTCACAATAAAGGATCCCATGTATGTAAATTAAAGAAAGCTCTATATGGACTTAAACAGGCCCCCAGAGCCTGGTATGAAAGAATTGACAGTTATCTCTTGAGATTAGGCTTCTCAAAGAATGATGTAGATCCAAATCTCTACTTCAAACAAAGCAAAGGTGATATGTTAATATTGATATTATATGTTGATGATCAATTGATTACAGGGGAAGATCACCTTATTGATTAGTCTAAGAAAGATCTAGCTTCAGAATTTGACATGAAGGACTTAGGTCTATTACACTACTTCCTTGGACTGGAAGTATGTCAGAAATCAGACTATATTATTCTAAACCAAGGGAAGTACACAATTGATATATTAAAAAGGTTTGGTATGATGGAATGTAGACCTATGTCTTCCCCCATGGAAACAAATCTTCATAAATTGAAGGAAGTAGTAGCAGATTCTCCGTTGGTAGATCCCACTCTTTTATAGATAGATAATTGGATCCTTGATGTATTTGGTCAATACCAGACCTGATATCTACTATGCTGTAAATGCCTTAAGTCAGTTTATGTGTGAGCCCAAGTAGATACATCTTGTGGCTGTGAAGCATATAATGAGATACCTTCAAGGTACTCTAAATTATGGCTTAAAATATGAAAAGGTTGACTTAGATCTACATGGATTCACAGATTTAGATTGGGCTGGAAGTGTAACTGACTGGAAGAGCACCTCCAGACGTTGTTTCAGTTTAGGGTCAGCATTGATATCGTGGATCAGTAGAAAATAGTCTTCAATTGCTCAGAGCTCCACAGAAGTTGAATATATTGCAGCTTCTATGGCTACTAGAGAGGTAGTATGGCTTAGAAAACTACTTGTGGGATTATTTGGTAAACCTTTGAAACCAACTATCATCCACTGCGACAATCAAAGCTATATTAAGCTATCTGTGAATCTAGTATACCATGATAGATCTAAACATATTGAGATTCCTCATCACTGTGTGTTTGATATGGTGGAAAGGAATGTGATTCAGTTGGAATAAATTAATACAGGAGATCAAACTATAGATATTCTTACCAAACCACTCCTCAAGGTGAAAGTTGAATACTTCAGGAAAAATCTTGGTATGATTGAAATGTAAAATTCTAATTGATTTGTACTAATATATTAAAGATGTTTTAAGTGTAAACATTTTGTGTCATATGTGTGACTCTATGACATTATGGGCCTACCCATTTTGTGTTTATTTCTAAAAGGTGACGATCTTTTGGATAATCTACACTTGTGCCTAACATTATAAAGTGACGATCTTATAATGTTCATTAGACTGATATCATGTGACTTGATATTGGTATGAATCATGGAGTTATCATGATTAAGTTATGGTAGACATTATGTGACTTAATGTCAATGCACATACCATAACTGGGATATATATGAAGAGAATGTAATGTTCTCGAGTATGGTATACCCCTTAGTATCACGAGGTAGGTGATGCTACATATCACAAGATAGGTGATACTATATATCATGAGTTATGTGATATTAAATTACTTTGAGTAATTCATTACAAATCAGATAATTGATATTCATAGAGATTATTGTGATATTGTTATCTTCCCGAGCTAAGAGGGAGTGTTGAGTTGTAGCTTCTATCAGATAACATATTTATTATGATCATAATAAATGTAATTATATAAGTAATATTAAATATTATTTATATATTCATACTTAATATGTAAGATATGTTAAGATAAATATCAATATAGCATGATTGAATGATATATTACCAAAGCATAAACATCTTTTGCATTCTAAACGGTGATTAGTAACTGTTAAAATTGGTGAAACCGACTACAATACAAATGGTGACAAAGTCACACCTGTGATAGGCGTGACTCCTTGAGGAGTCACGTCTATCATAGATGTGACTCCTACCATTACTCACATATTTATATCAATGTCTTTGCCCTGCAATACCATGGATCGACACAAAAATTAGAAGTGTATGAGAAGTGGATATTGCATCTAAAATACAAAAGAAAGTAATAATTTAAGTCTACAATATTAATATCCAACTTTCAGAAAATATGTAACATTCCGCTATGTAACCCCAAAGGGTAAGAGCCAAAAAGGGGCAAGATAATTTTTTTTGACATAAGTAAACAACACATCATATTCGGTTACCAATATAATAGATTGATACCATTCATTTTAAACACTAAAGCAAATGTTTCTAATCCCATGTGATAAAAATACGAATCCATAAGCATTAAATACTGTCGGATCCGATACCCACATTGGAATCAGTAAGGCATTAAAGGAACATCACATTTCTTCTTATTAAATACAATGATTACAACTTCTCTTCTAATAGAGTTCAATTACATCACTACATATACAATTAAAATGATATATTCCAAAATATGAAATAGGTACATAGCATGGTCCTGAGTATAATACAAAGACCGAATAGGTACAATAACTGAATGAAGTGATGGAGAGAACGATCATCTCGAACTGGCACTCCAAAACCTGTTCGCCGGTCCCCAATGGTGGTGGCAACACCTCCCAACCATGTGGACTCTTAAGAGACCACCCCACCATGCTTGGGGATAGTCACTAGGCCCAAACGGATGAACAACAACAAGGGGATACAAGATGGCCAACACTCACATCAGACACAGAACAGACGCGAAGAACAGTGCTTACAGTCAGAGTCATAAAATAGGTGTACTCATCTAAGTCATAAGTTAGGTACTACTCATGACCGCTAAGGTGCTAGATACTAGAGTGTAATCATATGGAGTGCTATCATATGTGCTCGAAGGGATGGCACGTAAAGGACTAAGTACCTCTCATACAGACGAGGAGACTCAATCCTACCCGAATCCACGTCCCACAGATGGATGACTCAACGTCTTGCAAATGGATAGGCCTTCTCGTTGCATCCTTAGCCTATAAAAGTGCTCAAGGTGATGCACAAGGTTTAATTATCTTATTAGTGTTTTTACCCCAATGTTTTAGTTTTAGTTATCACTTATTAATGTAACTCTGCTACTAGTTCCCCTGGCAGCCACTTGCGGGCCCTGGGCCCATAGAGGAGCCACTCCAGATGACCACTCTAATGCCTAGACCTTGTTCATCTTGTTAAACTAAATGAGGCATACAAAAAGACTAAAACACTGAAATATAAATTTAAAATGGTAAAGAAAAAAATATGATCTACAAGCCCCAAACTCTCTTGGACAGTGTGATTTATTGAAAATGGCCTTCTACCAGTTAGATCAGTTTGTAATAACTCCAATAACCCTAAAATTTGGTCAATGTACAGTCTTTACATCATTCTTGCAACTTACAGTTCAGATCTATGCATCAGGTTCAAATCTGCACTCACGTAGGTGAACCCTAGCAACACACAGTCCATTTGCAGATTCTGATACGTTTATTTAAGCAAGACATAAAAATCCAGTAATTTTTTTTTTCCAGGCATCTTCAGCCTAATTTTTCTTTTTTTTTATCTACAGAATCCAGCTAAGAATTGAAATTTTATTTATTCAATTTCTGCATTTGATTTCAGTATTTAATTATTCTAGTCCTAGCTCATCGTTCTAGGCTAAATTTGTTTATCATTGAGATCTACTTAATTCACCTGGGACATTTAGGTAAAGGTTGCATTTATTTCTTTACAAATAGTAGCAGGCAGCATTCATCAAATGGTCAGCCAAGTTCAAACCCCCTCACTGTAATAAGGCGCCCCATAACTCTAGATAACATATAAAAAGGCTGTACTGCAACAATTATAAGTTGTATTTGAAGGTGATACATGTTTATGGGTCTTGATGATTGCAGATCAAGGTTATCCCGCATCATGTCTAAGGCTTCCCGTAGCATCACCCAACAATTACCCAAAAAAGAAAAAAAACACAGATTCCTCAAATCAAGAATCGACGGAACACAACCTAGAAACGATTCACTCCATGCAATTCGCTTTAAACAACTCTTAACCAAATCTGAACTATAAATACATAAACCCCACCGCAAAATCCATGCAGATATTTATTCATTCGATTTCTTCCAAGCACATCAATTGCAACTACCATTTATTTAATTTAGTTTTATTAATCAAATGGGTATTTATAGTCACAAACTACTCTCTCAATCATTACCCTCGAAGGAAAATTAAAACAACCAGAATTTTCAATTAACAAAGTAAAACCAAAAAAAAATCCAATACAGATTGGATATTGAAGGCTTACTAATTCGTGTGCTTGCCCAAAAGAAAAGAGAGGCTTATGGGTGTCACTTCAACGCCTTTGGTGCAGAGCTGTTACACTGCATATACTCCACCAAATTGCTCAGCAATCCTATAAACCAGTCCCAATCCCTGAAGGGCCCTTGCCAACGTTCTCTGCTCACTACTACATAGAACGGGATTTTAAGACATTAATTTAAGACAAAATATTAATTTTGTCTTTAATTTTCTAATTTTCTTAAATTAAGACAATAAAAAAAAAAATTCTAAAATAATTTTTTATTTTCCCTCTCCTTTCTTCTTTTCCCTCCTCCATTCACATGCATTTTCATTTTACACACAAGGTTTTTGGCTTTTACAGAAGAAACATGAAATGGCTGTGTCTTTGGGCCAAATGGAACAACGGTGAGAGGTTCGAAGGAATTAGCAGCAGCGTTAGAATCAATGTATATTTCATTGCCCTGTGTTCAATCCGCAGATCACTCCTATTCCGTGGCGATAAACCCATATTCTTCTTCATTCCATGACTTTAGAACATCTTACCCCTAACAGGTGCTTGATGGAGCTTCCGCAACCTCAACATTCTTCTCAAGGTAAGTTTATTTTAAATTCTAGTCCTTATTGTTAAGTTTGGTAAAGGAGAGTAAAATTTCAGTTAAATTATTTCGCGATCACAGGATTGAAACCACCTCACGACCTCCTTTCATTGTATGGGAGCACCAACTCTTTAAATAAAGCAGCAGAACACAGATCTAGCCAAGGTAAGCCATCTGTCATGCTTTCTAATAGAATCTTTTCTGAAATTTGCTTCTATTTTGCTTAATCAACACGAATTTTGTCTAAATTTTTTTTATTCTTTTTCTAGGACTTTCCACCATGCATCTTACAATGCAGCATTTCTTACAACCCCTTGAAAGGGGTGGGAAGAGTAGTAATAATAATAATAACAATAGGGTTTCAGAGGTTTCATCCGTTGAGGGTTTTGCTGCCACGTCGACCTCATTTGTTGACATGTTCTTCTGGGTAGTATTGGCATTTACAGCATAAGCCACATTTCGACTTATGAACAGAGCAACGACAAATCTGAAGCGGGTCCTCCTCCACCTCCTCCCATGGCGCATGTCAATACAACGGAAGCAAAACCAGAAATTACAGCTAGGGTTACATCTATAGTGAAGAATTACGGTGTAGGAGGAGGAGCGGCATTCGCATTGTGGGAAGAGCGTGCTCATGTCCTGGAGGGGAATCGAACCTCTGACCCACATGCCAAAAGTGATGCAACTAAAGGTTCGTGGTTTTTGTAAACCATTTTTCAGTTAGCCTCCAACATAATCTATTAAATGCAGGTTAATTTTAATCATTGTTTATGGTTTTATGGTTATTTTGCAGCATATGGGTATTGGTCAACTGCTAGATCAAAACAGACTTATAGTTCCTTGCCAAGAATACATTCAGTCTCAGTTCGGTTGATGTCAATCAGCAGCCGATTCCTTCCTCAAGCAAGTGAGTAGCATGTCAACATATTATGTATTCATGTCCTATTATCTCAAATTTTTTTTAATTTCTTTTCTTTTTAATATGTTAAGGCAATTGTATAAACAAGATTTTGAATCTTCTGGTTTACAGGCAGCGGCCGCAAACAGGGCAAGGTTTTGTCGAGATGATGAAGTCCATGAAACCCATTTCAGAAGATGATGAAGATGAGGATGATGAGTATGTGGATCGAAATCGAGATAATCGAAAGGAAATTTCATCTCACAAAGGTATAAAAAACAAATCAAAATCTGCTTGCCTTTTGGTTTCATGTCTCTTAGGAATTATTTCAATGTGCTTTTAAGTTTAGGGGAAGATTTTTAATTTTATAAATTAAATAAGTTTGGCAACCTGAAATGGTTTTCATTATTCTTGACGGACAATTTAAGATGCTTCTGTGTCTAATTAACATTCTGTTAATATAACCTAAATAAGATTCGATGCATTACTGGTATACTGCAATAATTTATAGTTCAGATTAGAGCCGCTTGCTAGTAGTGAATCAAAACTGTGGTCATCAGTATTGCAGAGACATTTTTGTCATCAATGTTTGGGACTAGTGAGCTGTTAGTTTATGTGTAAATGTTGTCTGAGTCCTCTTTGAAATATAAAATATTTACACTGAAGTGACAAAATATGGTATTTTTTGTGTGGGCTCATACATTTTCATACATGCTCTGCCTGATGTTCACCACTTTTTATACTCAGATCTATGAGCCTTCATTATTTGAATATGTGATGGACTATGTTGTTAATCTGGATGTTGTTAATCTCATCTGATAGGAGCCAATCATAAGAAGTGGGAAAATTGGCTTTTAGGTGATTCCAATTACTCTCCTATTAGACATATTGTACATGCCAGTTAGCATAGAGTTTGCAAATCATAAGATATATGTGTTCATTATACTGGACATAATCATTGGATGAGATACCATATGTCTCTTTAGAGCTGGAAGAGCTTATTTAGGGGTAAATTTCTGTAAAACTCATCAAAGTAGATAGTAAAGTCCTTCCGTTCTCATCTCCTTATTTTGTGAGTGACTGGAGTCGGAAGTAGGAATTTTCATGTGATGATAGTTTTACTACATTTAACTATTGCCAATATCTTATACTAGCTTACCATCTTCCCCTTGTTGGATAAGACCATATGCTCAGTTGGAGAAGAAGAACCTGAATAATTTGAAGATTAGCTAAATAGTACTATTTTGTGACATAAAGATTATAGTTGTAAATGGAAGTCTTTTAATTATGTTTTGTTGATTTGGCATTCTATTGTGAAGATTTAGATTTTTTCAGATTGTTTTCACAAGTTCTCATTCTCAAAATATCTAATTGGAAGCAACTGTGCTTTATCCACTTTTCTTTACAGATGTTTTGGGTTACATAGGATGATACGATATTTAATTAAAGCACACATACAAACTTATACAGAATAAAAAATATAATAGCAAGAACATATAAGGTATTTTTCTAGAACAATCATAAGATATTTCCATACAATCCCATTATGAAACAAGTTATTGCAGGGACATTTTTCTTTGTTCTGTTTTTTTGGTTTTCTTGGAATTCAAAGGAAAATGAATTTCTGAATTTGAAAATTGAAAGAAAGTTGAATCATTAAACTCAAGAAAATGATTAGGGTCCACCTCAAGAAGGAAATGAAATGCCCCAATCTTATTGAATTCACTGTTGTATGCCCTTTGTCTCTATTTTTGTGCATTTATTTCATCTTTCAATACAACCTTGAATTAACTTGCTTTTCTCTTTTCTTTAGAAACATTTCCTCCTAGTTTGAGATTTTGTTCTTGTACATCTCAGATTATTTTGCACTTGCTTTATCTTTTCATTTGTGAAGATCTTCTTGAGAATTTTGTTGTCCCATTAATCTTTTTACACTCTTTTTGATTTGCAGTAGGGTGAGAGTTGATATGCTTTTCTGAAGTAAATGTGTTAAACTAATTCAATGTTTTTCTTTTCATTTACCCCCATTCCATGCAGAGTCAACACTGAAGAAATTTTAATTTGTTCCAATCTGCTATAAACAATATTCTGATTCCTTTTAACTAAAAGTTGAAAAAATAATCTCTTTTTCCTAGTGATTGTGCATTGTATTTGAGAGAGAAAGCAACCATTTCATCTTTGACAGTGTTAGTGCCTAAGAGGCATTTCCAAACTTTAAACCTTTATCTTCACTAACACACATTTCTTCTGTTTTATATACAAAACATTATACCTCGTATTGACATTAGCGGGTTGACAGGCTGTTGGATACTTTAACACAAGCATTGCAGAGTTCAGGGTTGGATCTTTCACAAGCAAACATATTAGTGCATATTGACCTCGGTCGGCAGGGTGGAACATTTGGGGCTACAACTAATACCAAGGTCAGAAATGATGTTTACAAGTAATCATTGCAGCTATTTGTAAGATGAATTGCTTGAAGGTAGAAATAATTCTGGTTCGACTAGCTACTGTTTATAGTACAATAATCTGTGTTTATTCTTGCAAAATATTTCTGGGTATCAAGGAAAATGACAAACTTGGGATAATATGGCAGATTAGCAATTACGAGAAAAAGGTGGAGGAGATGAAACATATGACAAGGCAAGAATATGTTGCATCTCTTAGAAGGTATGCATATTTGCTATAAGATGCTGTACTTCTGTTATTGTAATCTTTACTAACTTCCGTAACATTTCGTACTGTGTAGAAAGAGCAGTGGATTTTCTAGAGGTGCATCAATGTACCATGGAGTAACCAAGTTGGTATTTGCAATTTCTACATTGGGGAGTGGTATTATTATTATATCAAACATACGAGTAAACTTCAAAACTAACTACTTAATAAGAGAATTACAATGGTACAAATCTCTACTAATTTGAACAATTTAATTGCCTACAGAATTAGAGATATTTTGAGTACTAATCCAAATTAAAATTCATGACAGGCTCTAGTATCAAAGAAATAATATCCCAATCGTCTTTCATGGAACATGCATGAAAATTCACTCTAATATGCTATCCCTATTTTTATATACTGGAAACAAAATAGTGGGGGTTCATGGATAAAAACAAATAAGGTGACAATAATAAGAAGAAATTAAGATTATAAGCCCTTGTTTAGTTTCTCTATTTCCTGATGATGAGCAGTTGTAAGCTTCTACATAATACTAAATTTCTCTGCATGGTGTCTGCAATTTAGACCAGAAGGCATAAATATCCCAAATAACACTAAGAAGCCAACAGATAAATATTACCATAAGTTAGGTTATAGATTGTTGTCGACAAGAAGTTCAAGGAATTTTATTTTGGTTTAGAGAAATAATTTCTTATTGTTAAACATGACTGAGCCTTCTATACATAGACATTTATTTTCTTGACCATTCACCAAAATTCTATCCAACTTAGGCTACAAGAATGTTAAGAATGGCTCATAACAGAGAATTCAAATGAACAAATTCTTTATAATACATCCCTTGGACTAGTAGCAATCCATATGGCATATTAAATATCACAATCTTTATGTTTTCGGGAAGGTATAAGTATCATTAGGAAGCATGAAACTATAATTATAGTAGAAAAGGCTCAACCCAAAACATTTTTCTACTTATTTCTCTTAAAGAATAGAACAATAATAATAGTTCCTCAACATTATCTCTACAAGCCATAGTATAAATCATAACTATTTCTTCTGGGTTATCTTAAACATCCTTACATAACTTCTTCTTTATTTGGTTTGCAAACTTCACAATTTAAGTATATAAACTATTCAAATAAATATACATTCTAAACTGAGGTTGATTTGTTTTATTGTTATCACAGTCTACTTTTGATCTATTCAACACAGTCCTAATGAGAAAATGATGGCAAGCTTGTGTTCTTAAGCTACTCACGTTACTTATGAGTCAATTCTACAAACAATTGAATTTACGATTTATGGACATCTATATACAAATAATGTCAAGAATGAAACATGAAATTGTACAGATGTCTAGTATTACTGACAAAGTATTAGTGTAAAAATCAAATGAATTTTTTGGACAAGGTAAAAATTCTTCTACATATTTTAATGTCAAATCCATTTAGATTTGAAGCAGAAAAGTTAGCAGTGCTGTTATATGCTATCATTTACTCTATGTAAGCTTCATTCATGGATTTGATCTAATTGCCATTGGTTTGTATCGACATATATAATAGACATCACCAGCATGGAAGGTGGCAGACTAGAATTGGAAGAGTAGCTGGCATCAAAGATCTATATTTGGGAACATTTAGTAAGTTTCCTCTCCTTATGTCTATATAACAACTACTCCTATATGGTTTTATGATATGGCATTATGTTTTTCTAACATACCAATTTCAATGGAAACTATTGAGACATAAGTGTTTTTTCCATTTCATGTTCTCACTTGATTGAGCTAACTTCACAGGTACACAAGAAGAGGCTGCTGAAGCCTATGACATTGCTACCATCAAATTCAGAGGCCTTAATGGTGTGACAAATTTTGATATGAGCAGATATGATGTGAATAGTATAATTGAAAGCAGCGTGTTACCCATTGGAGGAGCTGCAAAACGGATCAAGGAAGCTGAGATATTTGATCTAAGTGTTGAAGGCTGTCGAACAGATGAGGACATGATTTCACAAATCACAGACACCTTAACTAGTTACACCAATGGTCATGCTAATTACCCAAGTGGGCATGCAGGATGGCCTATCATTGCATTTCAGCAGCATGCATATAATCAACAGAGGGCTGGTTGGTGCAAGCACTAGCACAATACCCATAATCAAGACTTGCAAACGCAATTGCACTCCACCATTCAAAATTTTCTCCAACCATCAATCATGGGATCAAATGCTTCTATGTTGCATAATCTTATATGAGTTTAGAATCTTTTGCTCAAGTGGATGCCACTAACTCAGCCTCTAATAATTCAGGATTCATTTGCAATAGTTTGTTGATGTCCAATTCATCCATGCCATCCCCGATAACAGTAGCGGATAATGCTAGAGCTCCTCACTTCGTTACTGACGATGATGGAAGCAGTTCAAAATCCTCTTCCACTTATGATAGTATGATGTCTTCAGACCCCTATGCAAGAGGTTTATATTATTTGTCACAGCATTCACCAGCACTTGTCAAAGCTAACTGTGAAAGTCCTGTGTACAACAACTAGATGACACCTACTATTCAGACCATAGCACCAAGGCCTAATTTGGCAGTGTGTCATACAGCTCATGTTTTCATTGTGTGGAGTGACACATAACCACAGCCTGCTTGACATCACTGGACCAGTCCTTTAAAGGCTGTCTAGTCCAAAGAATGGCTGGACTCTTCTTTTTGGGTTATTGGGTGATCAAATTATGGCCTATCATGTACACCTTAGCTCCCTATTTTGATCATTTTTGAAAGGGTCAAAGGCCTTAGGTTTTGGCACTAAGAAGACTTGTTTGTTCAACTAATGGGCTTCTGCAGAAGCTAAATGGACTGAAAAAATGAAATTCTCAAAATGAATAAATCAAGCAAAATTTTGTGGGTATTCAGACACTTGATTAATTTTGATGCACAGGGCCTTCCATCTATTCAATGTGACTTGCAATGGCTCGATTGGGTTTTTGTAAATTCCTCTAACAGTATATTGTATATGACAGTCCCTATAGAAATATCCAAGGGGGCATCAACTGATCCTATTTTATTTTTCTGGATTAGCCAACATTCAGCTACAAATGCAATCATTGTACAAATACATTTTAGTAAATCTAAATGAATTATTACTTATGAAAGTGTATGCTTGATTTCTTGGGAGGTCAACCATTTGCTCAGTTCATATTTTGATTCTTGTGTACTTATATATATTTTTTAAATAAAATTTTATTTCCCTCCTAGTTCATTTTCCCTCCCTTATTTCACATCCATTTTCATTTTCCCTCCATTTCTCATGAGTATGTATGAGCTCGTCAAATGTAAAGGCGACGGTGTTTGCCTCAGAAGAGTTTCCTGCTACGACGAAGGTGTTTTCCTGCGACGATGAAGGTGAAGGGTTTTCATGCGATGATTTTAGAGTTTCTAGCGGCAACAAGCACAAAACAGGTTCGCATGACAAGGCTTTTTTCGAGAAGGTTTGTTGGTTTCCAGAGAAAGTGAGTCCGAGCAAAGCCAGAAAGTAACAGATAGCGACATAAAGCAGGTGTGTCCCCACTTTGTCTGGTCGATTACTTTCTCTATTTTTTCTGCAAAAGCGAAAGCATCTCCCACATTTCAATCATTGGCAAATCAACTGCTATTTCAGAATGGGAAGGGTTAGGATACCATGCAATTTTTTTCCTATCATCCACTGGGTCACTGTATGATTTTATAATTCATTTCTTTTCCTTCACTGTTTGTGTGATCAGGGCTTTTTTTTTTGTGGGTTTTAGTTCATTCCCCTGTTTGAATGATGCAATACCACTTTTGTTTTGCTCAGGCTTAGCTGTCAGTTGCAATACGACTATTATTGTGCTTCTATTTCACCTATTTTGTAGTGGGTTTTAGACCATTCCCCTGATTGAATGACTTTTTTTTTGTCAGGCTTATCTTTCAGTTGTAATACCACTCTTACTGTGCTGCTATTTCTCCTAGTGCGAATACCCCCTTTTTTGATTTTTGCTATTTTTTTCTCTATTTGGACACCTAATTGTTTTGTTGCTATATATTTTAGTACGATTAGCCAAGTTTTTAGGTAGCCGTTTCTCTTAGCGTGAATACTCTTTCTTAAGCTACCATTTCTCATAGTTTGAATATCCTTCGTTTCCTGCTATTTATCTTAATTTAGATACCTAATATTGTTTTTCTGCCAGTTCTCTTGGTCTGAAGATGCAACTTTGGTTTGCTACCATTTCTCTCAGTTTGAATACCTTCTTTTTACTGCTATTTCTCGGTCTGGACACATATAGGCTACAGCTGTTTTACCGTTATTTCTCTTAGCTTGAAGACCCAATTTTGTTTCATGTTATTTCTCTTAGAATGGGTATCAAAATTTATTTTTCTGTTGTTTTTATTTAGTCTGATATCCTTCTTTTTGCATCTATTATTCTTAGTCTGAACACTCATCTGCTATTTTTAATTTTATTTTAATAATCTGGGTAAACTTTTTAATCAGAAAAGAGGAAGCTCTCCTCTGATACAACTAAGAAACCGTCAAATGTTGCTACTATTTCTTTGTTTGAATACCCAAATTTGTTTTATAGGTATTTCTCTCAGTTTGACTAGGCCAATCTTAGAGTGGTTGTGATTGTACATCCTTTATTGTTGGCTACGTAATGGATTTTGCAACAATCCACACTTCGCTCCAAGATAGAGTGACTTCTTTCTCTGCTTGTTGAATGATAGTAGGAGCAACACCTACACATTTCCATTCAGTGCAAAAATGACATCTTTAATGGGAGACTCGTGTAATACAATATCTTGCATTGAAGCTCAGGATGATAGAAAGCTATGGATGTATTTAAGCACATATTTTTCTCCATGGTAATTATTTAGCTATGACGGGGTTGTGCCTCTTGCAATGGTCTTAGCATGGAACGTAGTTATTTTAGGCCTTCTTGGACATTGGATCCAATAAAACTTTTACCATCTCTGAATTCCTCTGTCGTACCTGCAGTGCAAGCATTTGCCTTTTCAACCCTCGTAACAACATTGATTGGTTATGCCCTCAGTTTTCCTAAACAGTTGTATGATACTCTATGCTTGATCAACATGGTTGCTCGAAAGCATTCTAAAACATATCTAGGTAACTTTCCCAACGAAATGGAAGCTGAAAAATCAGAGGGAAATTCAATGGAGCTAGAAAACTTGCACAAAGAACCTGTACAAACAATGGAGGTGGCAGAGAGGCTGGATTGGTTGACCTATTGGAAGGTTGTGAACCTGGTAGAATGAGCTTTCATGGACAACAAGTAATAGCTTTGAAAGATTCTTCTAGTAGTGGGTATGGAATGAAAATATTTGCTTACAAGAAGCTGAACTGTGCCCAACATGATGGAAATATATTGAACAAATGTACCTATGGAGAGGACAGCATCAATTTTTCTACAAACTCCTCTGGTAAGAGCCTGAGAAAAACATTAACACTATTTGACAAAAAGTAGCAGCACTCGAAGTAAAAATGAGACCTTGTCTACTGAAGCAGAACACTTGTCAAGTCTCAATAATTCAAAATCAGGAGAAGCCTTGATGGTATGGCTTGTTCTAGGCCATCCCATTCTTATTTCAACCTTTTTCCCCAAAGCTTTTGCAGCAACACTTGATTTTGTAGGGGTCTATGCCATCTGTTTCTTGTTTGGCATCTTACCTCCATTGATGGCATGGATCTATCGCTACAATAATGTGAGAAGGTATGTTCTGAACTTTATGCATACATGGATAGGGCTTGGTAAACATTCTTCAATGGAAAATGTAAGCTGCTTTATGAGTTTTATCAACTTATGTGTCACTTTTTCTCAGTGCTTTGAACTTCAAATCCAAGACAGTGTTTCTTATGCTTGTTAATAGTAATGTGTTGCAGAGAGTGATAAATAAAAGGTCTTAGAGTACTGTAGCTTCAAATACTCCACTACTGCCCTCCAACTGGTTCAGTTCTTTTGGTAGTCTGATTGAATCAACTGGGCTTGGTACAAATTCCTCTCTTGGTTGTTCACCAAAATGAATCACTGTCTTGTTCAGTGCTTCAGTTTGTTGCAGGATAGTCTGAGACGCCCTGCTCCATTCTCTTCCACGATTTGGTAGCAGAAATGGGTTTGAAATAGAGCTACAATCAATTGAATGTTGTGAAGATAGGTCTCCAGTATAAAGAGCCAGAGGGTACCTTCAACAATTATCTTATGCATATTCGTTAGTAGTCAATTGATCTCATGGAAGAAGGAAATTTACACTTCAGGTGATACTAGGTTCTTTTCTTATTTTCATGTGATTCTGTTGTATTCATGGAATAAGGATGTTTTGCACTACAGTAGTAATTATGGTCAATGTTTGTGTTTCATGCAGCTTGTTTGCACTCACGGTCGCAGGTTATTAAGTTGCAAGATTGTCCAAATTTTATGCTAAAAACTACCAATGCTTTGTATGATCAGAGTCCAGTCTTATGTAGACTGTTGCATGAGCTTTGACAAGTCTTTGAGACTCGTGACTACATAAAGAGGACCAAAGTAGACATAGCAGATGACAGGATGCTTTCAATGATTTCCTTGCAGCCTCCAGGTGATGTTGGGTGTTTTTTTTGTGTTTTATGTAGTTTCATAGTATTCATAAAATTTCATTGCTTTAATGCAAGTAAAAAAAAAGAATGAGGATGTAATGCACTGTCCAGTGGCAATGGGCATCACTCAAGTAGTTCATATTTGCTCATGGGCTAAGGTTATCATTTGCATTTCTCATGACTAATAAATTTCTCCTGTTTGTTAAGTACATAGTGTTATGTGTATTGATGTTTGAGTTTTCTCTTTGTTAACATACCTGCTTGCCTAATGGTTGATCAGTGCTATAACTGTGCCTCTTAAGATTAGCTATTATGATGGCTTCTATATACAGGCATTAAGGCATACATCAATATGATATTACATGCTAGGGATGCCTCTTGAATAGCCAAATAATTAGGTCATTTAGAGGTTTCTGCTTAGTCAGCTCTGTAGCCATATGCCTATCTTGATGGATTTCTACTTTAGATTTTGACACATTCTCATTGCAGTAATGATATTTATAATTAGGTTAAGGATGCATCTTCAACAACCAAATGCCTGGTAATGTATGAGTTTGGGAGGTGAGATGTATCTTCTCTCTGGTGCTCAAAGCAGCATCTGAAAAAAAAAAAAAAAGGACATATTCTCCAGCCAAGAAAAATTTTGTATCTTCCGAGTCAGAAGTGAGGGGAAGTTCAAGTAAGGAGAGCAACAATTTCTGCAAAGAGAAGAAATTACATTCTCCTCACTAAACAACTAGTTTTATGTTCAATGAGTGTCTCTTCTTGTAAAGAGAGAAGTTATCTTCCTCATCCAAGAATGGATTTAATGTACCCTCGGTATGTCCTAGGCAAGTTTTTAACTGCATTGCTTTTTTCCTCTTTAAGTATTGTTATATTTTATTACTTTGTCTAATCTATTTTTTGTTGGAACTTTGTAGCTTAATGCACCCATGGAATTTCGTATGTTTTCTTGGTGTTTATAAACACCACCAATGTTGAGGAAGTTCAAAAATCCTGAAGTTTTTTGTCCACACTAAAAAAATATTTAAAATAAATTGTTTATTTGTTTTAGTACATTTTTTCATATTGTCTGTAGAGAGACAATATGTCTTTAATCCCGTGAAATTGTCTCTAAAAAGACAAAAATACTTCTAGTTCATATTGTCTTTATAGAGACAATTTTTTAAGACAATAATTTGAGACACTCGCTTAAAGACAATATTTAAGACAATACACAAGTTTTTTTTTGTCTCAAGTTAAGACAATTTACTCAAAAATTGTCTCAAAAATTGTCTTAAACCCCCCCTCTATGTAGTAGTGGCTATTATTAGTATTTTTTCTATGTCGGCCTTATTTTTTTCTATGTCGGCCGTGTTTTGTTAATGCTCATCTATAACTTGTACATTGTATATATTGAGCGCTTTCGCTCTCTTGTAAATATCATTCATCAACCAATTCATTTGTATTTTTCAAAATCTTTATGGTATCAGAGCGGTTCGACTTTGGGCGCTAAAATTTTTTCGAGTTTTTTCTGGTCACGCGGGCATCACAGTTGGAACGGAATCGTCTTTGGATATACGCTTGGAACGTCTTTGTTTTCGCAGGTTCCCCTGCGACAGGCTGCGGACTCCTTACTTCTTTCGTGCCCTCTGTTTCTTTCCTGAGACCCCGCCACTCCTTCAACAGCGACGTCGCCTGTGAAGACCGCGTCTCCTTCTCACGGCGCGGGGTCGTCCTTCCAGTTCGCGCGGGGGTTTGTTTTCTGAAAATCGCGACAGTGCTGGGGTTCTTTTTTCGCAAGTTTCTACCCGCGATTTAGGGCCGTGGAGGAGGTCTCTGCTGAGCGTCATCTGCACCCGCGCGACCTTGCTACAGTGGTCACGCGATTTCGCGCCAAGAGGTCGCGTTTTTCACTGTTTGTGTTTTTTTTTTTTTTCCAGTCTGTGAAGGATAAAGTTCTGTGTCTCGCCCTTGCATAGCGAAACGGTGGCATCTCTGCATTTTTTTCGAAAATTTCTGGGTGCCTAGGGCACAGAAATTTTTCGTCTAGGGTTTTGTACCCTCAGCATTTGACGAAAAAATTTTTCGATCGCATATTCCTTCTGGGTTTTTCGAGACCTTTCGTGGGTACCTGTCAGATTTTTTCCGTACCTCGAAGTTCGTGCCTCATTTTCCGTGCAACCGTACCTGCCTCAGATTTTGTACTTGATTCTGTTCTGCTCAACGTTGTTCAGTTTTCTGTCATTCTCCTGCATTGGGAGACGTGCAAATGGCATCTTTGACCAACTTGATGCTGGAGGGCAGTCAGCGATTCAATGGCAGAAACTATAATATCTGGAAGCAGCGTATGATGACTATTTTCGAGTACCGCCGCCTTGATGAATTGGTTTTGGAAAAAGAAACTCGTCCTCCCACCGCTGGTACTGATCAGGACAAGTTTGATGATCGTAATAGAGAGGCTGTCATGCTTCTTAAGCTTTCTATTACAGATGACCAGTTGCCGCAGATTCCTTCAGGCAAGACAGCTGCTGAGATTTGGAAGCACCTGAAGGAACTTCATGAGACCTCTGATAAAAGCCAGGCTTTCTTCTTGAAGAATCAGTTGTTCTCCATCATGATGGACGAACGTATGTCCTTACAGGAGCATCTCACAAAGATTAAGGACATTCGAGATCAGCTTGAGGCTATCGGTCGAAAAATGGAGGAAGAGGATATGGTAGTCATCACCCTCAAAAGTCTACCTAAATCCTACGAGCACTTTGTCGAGACTCTCAACATTACGTCTACGAATGTTGATCTGAAGTTTCCTAAATTATGCAACAAACTCCTGCAGCAGGATCGCTAGAAACAGCAGTTTGGTAGCAGTGCTTCCCCGTCCTCTTCAGAACAGGCATTTGCAGCTAAATCCTTTCAGAAGGATTACAGCAAATTTCAATCATCTCAGTCATCACAGCCGAACGGTTCAACTCACCCTCAGGGCAACCCTAAGAAGAAGAATGTGCAGTGTAATTACTGTCACAAATTTGGCCATATGAAGAAAGATTGCCGTCAGAGGATAGCTTCTGAACAGAAGAAGCAGGGAGGGTCACACCAGAAGGCGCATGTTGCTGCCCTTTCTGAGCAGAAGGAGTCTGCCTTTTACGCTTTTATGGCTAAAAGGTCTTCAGATCCTGTCAAGACTTCTGCTTGGTACATCGATTCTGGTGCGTCACGTCACTTTACTCACAGGCGTGATTGGTTTACCGACTTTTCTCCCTTCAGTGATTCAGTTATCTTTGGCGGAGGTGAGGAGTACACAGTTGTTGGCAGAGGCACTGTTCAGATACAGTCTGGTGGAAGGAACCTTATCTTCCTCAATGTGTACTACGTTCCTGGTATGGAACTCAATCTGCTTTTCGTGAGTCAGATCATGAGGAATGCTCCTCAGTTGGATGTTGTGTTCAGTGCTCACAAGTGCTCTATTATTGATCGAGAGACCCGTCTTACTGTTGCTGTTGGTCTAGAGGATCATGGCCTTTATCGGCTCATTGACACTGGTGATTCTCCTGAAGTAGCTATGGCAGCCCGTGTTTCTTCTCTCAGCACTTTGTGGCATCAGCGATATGGACATCTCAACATGCATTATCTCTCTCAGCTGTCCCGGCAGGGACTTGTTTCTGGCCTACCTAATATTCAGACACAGCATCTTGGAGTATGTGGCGCCTGTCAAGCTGGCAAACAACATCGGACTCCCTTCAAGGATGGAGATTCTTGGCGTGCGTCTAAGGTACTTCAATTACTTCATGCTGATATTTGTGGTCCTATGAATACATCTTCCGTTACTGGTTGCAAATATTTCTTGCTTATTGTTGATGATTTTAGTAGAAAGATGTGGGTGTACTTTCTCAAACAAAAATTAGATGTATTTAGTATCTTTCAGAAGTTTAAGTCCTTGGTTGAAAAAGAGTCTGGCTGTAGCATCATCACTCTTAGGACAGATAACGGGGGGGAATTTTGTTTTGGTGAATTCTCCGACTTCTGTGATACCCATGGCATCAAACGCCAGTTGACTACACCCTACACTCCGCAGCAAAACAGTGTTGTTGAGCGTCGCAACCGTACAGTTGTTGAGATGGCTCGTTCTATGTTACAGCACCGGAGTGTTCCTAATAAGTATTGGGCAAAAGCAGTTTTTACTGCCGTCTATCTCCTTAATCGCTCTCCTACTCAGGCTGTTAAGGGGAAGACTCCAGAAGAGGTTTGGTCTGGTCGCAAGCCTAGTATCAGCCACCTGAAGGTTTTTGGCTCTCTTGCATATGTTTGGGTTCCAGATGCTCAGCGCTCGAAGTTGGAATCCAAGAATCAGAAGCTCATGATGACAGGGTACAGTGACAACCATAAGGCCTACCGACTGATCGATATTGACACTGATCGTCTTATCTTCAGCCGTGATGTTGTCTTTGATGAAGATAGAGGACCTTTTCAGTCTTCTTCTTCTGAGCAGTGTTCTGAGGACCAGCTTCACAGTGTTCTTCTTCCACTAGGTCCACCTGATGGGAGGGCTGATGCAGAATCTGTTCCTGATGCTGCACTACCTGAGTTTCCTCCAGAGAATAATCCTCTTCCTGCTGCTCCTGTTGCTGATCCTGCACCTCTTCCGGCTCCTCCAGATGTTAGCACTTCTACTCTCCGGCCTAAATGGTATGCTAAAACCATTAGTGATCTCCGGGATGGTGAGCTCATTGAGAGTAGAACTTCTCGAAATAAGAGCAAACAGCAGCCTACAGTCAATTTTGCTCTCATGGCTAACATTAATAGTGTTTTTGAGCCTCAGACATACTCAGAGGCTAAAGGTATCCCTGAGTGGGAACAGGCTATGGACGCAGAATTCCAGAGTCTTCAGAAGAATCACACTTGGGCACTTTCTGATCTTCCTCCAGGGAAGAAACCCATTAGCTACAAATGGGTGTACAAGGTGAAATACAAAGCTGACGGAACCCTCGACAAGTATAAGGCTCGTCTTGTTGCTCGTGGGTTCTCACAGCCGGAAGGCATTGACTATGAGGAGACCTTTGCTCCTACAGCTAAAATGAGTACCATCTGGCTTGTTCTTCCCTTAGTAGCCCAGTTCGGTTGGAAAGTCCATCAGATGGATGTTAAGAGTGCTTTTCTGAATTGTGACTTGCAGGAAGAAGTCTACATGACGCAACCTCCAGGCTTTAAGGTTGCTGGTCAAGAACACAAGGTCTGTAGACTCGTCAAAGCGCTCTATGGTCTGAAACAAGCCCCTCGGGCTTGGTACATGAAAATTGATAAGTACTTGACAGATCATGGTTTTCAGCGAAGTCCATCTGATTCAAATCTGTATATCAAACTTTCTAGTGATGATATATTGCTTGTGGTTGTCTATGTGGATGACTTAATCATTACTGGCAGTTCCGCACATTTGATTGCTGAGATCAAACAGGATTTGTGCCGTACTTTTGATATGACCGATTTGGGCTTGTTGCATTATTGCCTAGGAGTTGAGGTTTGGCAGACTGAGCACAGTATCTTTCTTTCTCAGTCCACGTATGCTCACAACCTCCTAGACAGGTTCAGAATGCAGGATTGCAAACCTGCCTCTACTCCTATGGAACCCGGGCTTAAATTGTCAGCTCAGTCCACCTCACCATTGGTAGATGAATCTTTGTTCAGGCAACTAGTAGGCAGCCTCATTTATCTTACTGCTACTAGACCTGACATTAGTTTTGCAGTGAGCTACATCTCACGCTTCATGATAGCTCCCAAAGCTGATCATTGGACAGCAGCGAAGCGTGTGCTGCGTTATGTGAGTGGCACTCCTGATTATGGACTTCTGTACACTCAGAGTTCTGATCCTATCCTCAGAGGTTACACAGATTCAGACTAGGCAGGTTCTGTTGATGATCGTAAGTCTACCGCTGGGTATGTGTTTAGTTTGGGATCTGGTGCCGTCACCTGGACTAGTAAGAAGCAGCAGGCAGTGGCTCTCTCCTCGACAGAAGCCGAGTATCGGGGAGCAGTTAAAGCTGGTTGTGAGGCCGTTTGCTTCGACGGATGCTTGCGGATATGCATTTTCCTCAGGCAGGTCCAACTCCCTTGTTCTGTGATAATCAGGGAGTGCTCAAACTAGCCAAGAATCCGGTCTTCCATGAACGAACCAAGCATGTGGAAACTCATTGTCATTACATACGACAGCTGGTTGAAGACGGATCCCTTCAGTTGCTGTATGTTCCTACCTCGGAGCAGCCAGCAGATATCTTCACCAAGCCCCTTGGTTCTGATAAATTTGTAAACTTCAGGGGGTCTATAGGTGTTGTTGATAGATTGAGCATTAAGGGAGGGTATTAGTATTTTTTCTATGTCGGCCTTATTTTTTTCTATGTCGGCCGTGTTTTGTTAATGCTCATCTATAACTTGTACATTGTATATATTGAGCGCTTTCGCTTTCTTGTAAATATCATTCATCAACCAATTCATTTGTATTTTTCAAAATCTTTAGCTATTGCCTTTCCTTTTCCTTAAAATAGAGCGTGCCCTCCATCTCTAAATCTCTTCTCTCCTCCTCCTTTTTTTGTCTCTATCTTTCTGTGTTTTTAATGCCTCTGTTTTTTTTTTTCCTCCAAACCCCGTTGACTCTCCTCCATCCGATATTTTCTTGGATCCTTCTCCTCTCTCTATCGGTCACCCACCCAAGAGATATTTTCTGCAGCAATTACTAGCTCCCTATCCCCCATGCGCTTTCAAAAAGATATTTTCTGTTTGCATTAAACTCCCACCAACCGTGAGCAGCGCTGTTACAAAATATCCAAGTCAGAGATTATAAGTTCGATTTGAATTTACAAAAACCTTAAAATAAGAAAGAACTTGAGTGGCTGAATTTTTCTGTCAAACATATTGTATGGGACAATGTAATGCCCTTCAAGTCCTATATATTGCACTCCAAGCTTTGTTCTTTCACCTAATAGCACATGATATTTGTGTATCATGACAGTTGGTGATCCAAACCTGCCAAAAATTAGATTTAGGCACATTAAGGAGTTATGGGCACCATATGGTCTGTTCAATCATTTAATTTGAAGGAGGAATCTAGTGTTGACAGGATATTACATGGAATTTAATGCCAGTGCCATTTAGAAGATTATAACTGACTGGATGCTAGTTTTTTATAGGGCACTAGGAGTTGGAATGCTGGCAGAGTTTTTGATGCATTTCAGAATCCCTGAATTCTATATGGTCCTAAAATTTGTTAAAATAGATGAATGGAATATGTCTAGTTCTTTTCTTGTTTGATATTTCTTCCTTCAGAAACTCTATTCTTTCCCATATATAATAAGAATGGATGTTTTGTTGAGATGATAATTTGAATGGTTCCATGAATATATAGTCCTTATCATAGATGCAATTATTATATTAGTTGCTTTTTGTGGAATTATAAGTGAATTAAGTGGATGGTCCTTGAGATTATTTACTTTATAAGTTAGTATGAATGCGTGACTAGTTGGAAGCCAACTCATGTGGGCTTAATACCTTGCTTCCGTATTCTATCTTCCAAAACCTACAATCAAACCAAAAATAATCACCAAAAAGAATATGGGAAGATACATAGACATAAAATACATCCAAATTCAGCAACAGAAAAAGATCTAAATTTAGCAACAGAAAAAGATCCATTCAGATGAAAATATAAAATACATAGGAACACTGATAATTACATCTTTCAATCCGACCAAGGTTTAGAAGATTAGCACAAAAATCTGCATTTGTTCAGCTTAAAATAAAACAATAAATTTTCACCTACGTCCATGGTGCATCAAGGTGCCTTACCCCAAATCTTCACCAATTTCAAAAATATGCGGTCCTGTTTAGGACAATTTGTATCAGAACAACCTGGGAATCCAAAACATAATTTGGCCCTATTTGAATCACTATTTACACATTCATGGATTTTTACAATGGAAGATTTCTATCTTATAGTAGAAATTATAAACCTTGATTGATAAAAACCCAATTCTAATAGGCTAGTATACCGGAAATGTAATGTAGAATCTGAATGCTACTGAGAGTTGAAAGTTGGTTTAAGGACAATTTTAAATCCAAAGGAGTGAATGAAATGTTCCTTATTGTCCTACTTGCTCCAAACTTCCTAGTTCTGGCTTCTATGGTTGCACCTAATAATTTGAGTTAGTAACAATACCTATTTTATGTATAAATTAATTACTATCTATAATCTGAAAGGAGAGGGGCAAAGAAAGAAGTAAGAATGAACTTAAAATCTTGATGCATACCTCTTGCTGTAGTATCTTAGAAAAAGTTTGTAATCTCAAAATAGCATAACAGTTACAGCCCTATTTTTTCTTAACTATGCACATGTTGGTACAAATCTCTCCACTAGACAAAAGAGTGAGATAATACATATTAACAAAAATCTCTTAATAAAAAAAAAGATATAGCTACCTGTAGCTTAGCTGCTTCCAAATTTGGAGAGTTACTTTTTGCCAAGATTAGCCCTGGTATTTCAACCTAGCAAAAGGTGATCATCATTAAGCTAGAGCTTAACTTTGTGCTTGTTGGTAAGTTACATTTGCAGAATATATATAGATTTATAAAGCCAATGTACTCAAATGTAAAATCATTCTATGTATATCTCGAAATCATCAATAATATTTTATTGTGTAAGGTTTTTGATATTACTGTGTAAATGTAAATGCTGGCCATATTTCAATATGATATTAGAGAAGTTCTATTTTAATTCTGGCAAAGATGGGAAGAGATAATGGTTGAAGATTAATTGAAGAATTCTTGTGCTAGAGAATCCTTTGGCCGCTTCAAATTCCTGAGTTGTTTTTATATCTACAGATGGCGTTGATAAAGTGTGATTGGCACATTGGTTTTAATCTACCAAACCAGTGATGAGTGGCGTCTGATTTTTTGAAGGGAGGCATCTGAAATTTGAAACTGCAAAACCAACATTTCACTTCCTATGAAGGCGTCTATATCTGGTATTCAGATTTGTGTTTTTTAAATCAATGTCATGTTGCTGGGTGAATTCAGAGGTGATAGCTATGTTTGAAGGGGTTGAAATGTTTGCAGACATTAATATTTAATTGCTGCGTCTAAATTTATGAAAAGAGGCGTCTCAATCTTCCATACAAGACTCCATCAAGGTATTTCCATGAAGGCGTTTGACAGCGAGGCGTTTTCAAATGCTTCCGAAGATAGTTTGTTGTGTGCAAGCACGGTAAATATCTTGGCGTTGAATGGTAAACGAGGCACAGTTTCAGGAAAGTCATACACTGTTGCAGCCGGCCATTTCAATAATAGCCATGGTAAATTCTACATTGACATGTGAGAAAGTTTTGAAAACATTATAAATAGCATTTCATTAACTTGGTTGCTGCGTTGAATTTTCTTTCTACATCGGTTTGAGTGCAAGCTATTTGAAGTCAAATTTTATTGGAGAATTGGACATCTATTGTGCAAAGAGAAGTGTTTGAAACCTAATTCACAAGTGGATACAAGAGTTTATAACTAAATTGCTTCAAATATTTCTAGTGATACTTCAATCCAAAGAAGTGTCATACAAGATTTCAATTTCTTCCAGAAAGGATAAATAGTGGAGGGACATTTTATTATAATTGAAATTGCATGTGATAAATCGAAGTGATAAATGTTTTTTTTATGGATAAATCAATTACTATTACTGAATTTAAAGGATATGATTTTCATACATGGCAAGTAAAGATACAGTTATTTCTAATTGAAAAAGATTTATGGGACATTGTGATTGGGACTATTACGAAACCACAAAATATAGATGAAGCAATAAAATATATAGCAAAATATCGTAGGGCCACATCATTGATTCATCTTGGATTATTTGATACATATTTGCATCATATTGATCTAACAAAAAACTTCAAAGAAACTATGGGATGCACTTAGTTCTTTAATTGGTTCATAGAATTCAAGTGCTAAAATGTCCATTAAGCAAAAACTTTTTGGTTTGAATATGAAAGAAGGTGGTAGTGTTGTTCAACATATTAGTACGTTTCGTTCCCTTCTTAATCATATTGCAAGTGTAAAAGCTACAGTCAATGATGATGATACTAAAGAAATCTTATTGAGAATTGTGCCTTCAATTTTTTATTATAATGTTTTTACATTAAACATAATTAATCCCAGTTTGGAAACTTGATTTCTTCTTTGATTGATGAAGAAAGTAGAGTATGCTAAAGCAATCTTATTGAGAATTATGCCTTCAATTTTTTATTATAATGTTTTTACATTAAACAAAATTA
Organism: Cunninghamia lanceolata; assembly: GCA_027924645.1. Lineage (NCBI taxonomy): Eukaryota > Viridiplantae > Streptophyta > Pinopsida > Cupressales > Cupressaceae > Cunninghamia > Cunninghamia lanceolata. Next base: position 16,435,166 of record BSBN01001048.1, read on the forward strand.
ATCCTAGTTTGGAAACTGTGATTTCTTCTTTGATTGATGAAGAAATTAGAGTTAGTAAAAATCATTCAATTATGTTGTTAAGGGAATGGTTCGGTAGTCAAGTTGCTTTGTTGTAGTGGTGGTCACCAAGGTTCAAACCCTTGTTGGGCCAAAAAGCTCTCAGGCTTGTGCCTTCGCTGGGCTAACATGCTTGCTTGTCTTGCACCTTCGTTGGCTTCTTGTGCTTGTAGGCTGTGGACCTTTGCTGGGCCAACGAGCTCATGGATTTGAACCTTCAGCATTGTTGTAGGCATTCATGCCAGGTTTTAATGTCAGAAAAGTGGACATAGCTCTTGTCAAAAGCCTTTACTGATAAAAAAAAAAGATAGTTCAATTATTGAGAAAATTGCTTTGCTGCTTAAGAACAATTCTAACATTTCAAAAGGGAAAGATTCAAATGTTGTTATTGTCAGAAATAGTTCAATTATTGAGAAAACTACTTTGCTTCTTAAGAACAATTCTAATATTTCAAAAGGGAAAGAATTCAAATGTTGTTATTGTCAGAAAATTGGACATGTCCAAATAACTTGTATTTAATGAGAGAAAGATCTCATTGATGGGAAACTGAAGAAAAATAAAACTCTTGTTGTAACTGAAAGTGAAGATTGTGGTTTTGCAATACTTCAAGTAAACTCTTGCCACCACGATAGTGAGGAGGAATATCCTTTTTAGAAAATGAAATAGTGTCATATTGGAGGTTGGAGGCAATGGAGGTAGGAGGTACTTTGTCATCTCAAGTTAGCTTCTTGCTCATGAGTGATTCATGGGGTGATTCTAGAGATGAATAGTCACGTTGCATGTTCCCATGCTTGATTTCATCATCCCCACCAAAAACCTGTCATGAGTCTCACCATAATAATGTATTTCAAACTAAAACTGTTATATTTTCAATTATGCACACTGGAACAATAACATGCTATCAAAATTATATTTTAACAGAGAATCCAAATAAACATCTGTAATACACAAAAGCTGAAAATTTCCATTCTAAATTGTATTCATTACGAAAAATTCCCCATTTGATTACACACATTTTTAGATAGTGATCTCTTGAATTTGTGGGTATTCCTATTTGTGGGCAAAGAATTTTCAGGGCTGGAATAAAAAGAATTGTTCCTCAAATGACATGCGTCAAATTATTGAGATTTAGAATCAAGCGTGCTACACTGTGATGTTTTCAAAATCTGTAGACACATCTTCCTTGCTCCCACAAATCAAATAAGAAGTTGATTAGGTGGTAGATTACGTTGTGCCATAGACCTCAATAAAGGAGGCTCAAAGGAGTTTAAGTCACACTGCCCAGGATCTTGGCCATGCTATAAAATAGGAAGTCATCGCCTTGTGTTTGGATCATATTGAAATTCAGGGATTTCAGCCTCCGCTCTACTAGGGGAGCCATGATCACTTGTTTCAGAAATTGAATCATTTGGTAAAGAATTAGAAGACTCTACAAGTGAAGCTCCATGAGAATATTGAGGAACCTTCACACATGCTTGAGTATGAGCACTTTAAGGAGGGAGGAAATCAGTTTTGCTCGCTGCAAAAGCTGCATAAATGACTTTGGGTCTTGATTGTTCACAAGAACACGGGTGGGACATGTGTTTGGAAGTAAATTCTGATTCTGAAAAACAATCAAAATTATGAATATTGATATAAATATTAAAAAGTTTGATTTCATTTTGTGAATTAAGATAATATAATTAAAAATTTTAACCAAGACAATAGAGGACAATCTTAAAATTCTGCATACTCAACCATGTGAGGCTTCCCCAATATTCTGATGGAGCTTCTCTTGTAGACTCTTCTAATTCTTTACCAGCCAATTCAATTTCAGAACCAAACGATAATGGTTCCCATTGTAAAGAGGAGGATGAAATCCCTAAATCTGAATATGATATAAACATGAGACGACAGCTTCTGATTTTACAGCATGGCCAACATTGTAGGCAGCGTAACTTCAACTCCTATGAACTTCATTTATTGAGGTCTATGGCACAAAGTAACCTACCACCTAATCAAATTCTTGTTGAATTTGACGGAGCACGGAAGATGTGTCCATAAATTCTGAAAACATCACATGGTAGCACTCTCAATTCTGAATCTAATTTGATGCATGTCATTTGACGAACAATTCTTTTTGTTCCAGCCTTGAAAATTCTTTGCCCCCAAACAAGAATACCCGCAGATTTAAGAGATAGCTACCTAAAAAGGTGTGTAATCACATGAGGCATTTTTCTTAATGAATGCATTTCAAAATGGAGATTTTTGTCTTTTGTGCATTGCAGATGTTGTTGAGTTGGATTCTCTGTTGAAATATCATTTTGATAGCATGTTATTGTTCCAGTGGGAATGAATTGACATTATAACTATTCCAGTTTGACATATGTTCTTATGTTGAGATTCAGGGCAGGTTTTTTGTGGGGATTATAAGTTCAAGCATGGGTACATGCAATGTGACTATTCTTTGCTCTCAGGTATTCTTTTTCGACGAGACATTTAATGTCTGTTAGAGGAAGCAATAGCTAGTTACTGACCCTTGTGTGGATTGAAAAAAAATGATGCATGTAACAAGGGATGCAGCATGGACCTTGACATGGTTTTTTAGTAACCATGAATTTGCCTTTGTAGATAACTGTATGTGTTTTGGTTTCCTCAAAGACAGCTGAATTTAACTGGTTGTAGGCATATCACCATCTCATATATATTGGGATAACTGAAATATTTTATTAGTAAGAAACATACCCAACAATCCAACATTTAAATAATAACTAATAATGGCCAGAGGAAAACCTTATAAATAAGAAAGAACTTCCTGAGTGGCTGAATTTTTCTGTCAAACATATTGTATGGGACAATATAATGCCCTCCAAGTCCTATATTGCACTCCAAACTTGTTGGAACAAATCTGCACCTTACGCATCTGGGAAGTTGAGCTCCTTTGATGAATGCCATAAATTGCAAGCTTTGGTCTTTCACCTACCAGCACAAAATATTTGTTTATCATGATAGTTGGTGATCCAAACCTGCTAAAAAGTAGATTTAGGCACATTAATGAGTTATGGGCACCATGTGGTCTGTTCAATCATTTAATTCTAAGGGAGAAGCCAGTGTTGATAGGATATTACATGGAATTTAATGCCCATGCTATTCAGAAGATTACAAATGATTGGATGCTAGTCTTTTATGAGGCGCCAGGAGTTGGAATGCTGACAGAGTTTTAGATGCATTTCAGAATCCTTGAATTCTCTATGGTCCTAAAATTTGTTAAAATAAATGAGTGGGATATGTCTAATTCTTTTCTTGTTTGATATTTCTTGCTTCAAAAGCTCTACTCTTTCCCATATATAATAAGAATGGATGTTTTGTTGGGATGTTAATTTGAATGGTTACACGAATATATAGTCCTTATAATACATGCAATTATTATATTAGTTACCTTTTTTATGGAATTGTAAGTGAATTAAGTGGATGGTCCTAGAGATTATTTACTTTATATGTTAGTATTGCTTTATGAATGCCTGAGTAGTTGGAAGCAAACTCATGTGGGCTTAATGCCTTACTTGTGTGCTGGTAAACTATCTTCCAAAACTTAAAATTGAACCAAAAATAATTACCGAAAAGAATATGGGAAGATAGTTAAGCATAAAATACATCCAAATTCAGCAACAGAAAAAGATCCATTCAGAGGAAAATATAAAATACATAAGAACATTAATAATTACTTCTTTCAAGCTGACCAAGGTTTAGATGATTGGCACAAAAATCTGCATTTGATTCAGCTTAAAATAAAACAATGGATTTTCACCTACGTCCATGGTGCATCAAGGTGCCTTACCCCAAATTTTCACCAATTTCAAAAGTATGCGGTCCTGGTTAGGACAATTTGTATCAGAACAACCTGCGAATCCAAAACATAGTTTGGCCCTATTTGAATCACTATTGTACACATTCATTAATTTTTGCAATGAAAGATTTCTACGCTTTTCAGTCATATGATCGTACAACTCTCTTCTTGTAGTTTGGTAGACCATAACTCAAGGTGCCACTTTTAGAAATTGCCCTGGCTCAATCCTTTTGTTTGAATGATCTGGCGCCATTCTGCAATATTGATTTCAGAATCACTACAAATTGTGACTTCTACTTGGCTGAGATGCACAGATTTAAAGTAAAAGATCAACTCATGAAAAGGTTTGTTGCTTTGCCAATTGAACAACTTATATAGAAATGTTAAAGTTTAGTAATTTCTCTATGCTGGTGTTCTGCACATTGATGTTCTGTGATTGAGGTGTTTTCAGAAATATTCCGCACCCATTAAGTTTAGCATAATATTACGAGAAAAAATCTTTTGCATAAAACTTGCATAGAAAGAGAGATTAACATTTCAGGCGATATTAAATTTAATTATATGTTTGTATATCAGAAGCCTTAATTTTTTTTAAATGGAGAGTAATTTTGGTAAAAGTGACATCATTGTTTGTTTTTGGGTATTATAGTTTAGAAATATAATGGTTAAGAATTTGAAAATAAATACTCAAAATTTATATGTTATTTTATAAATATATATTATTACGGTTTTGTCATATCAAATAAAAAGGAGCAAAGTATATTGGACAAGTGCAAAAGTTATTGGAAGGGATAGATTCTACTATACAATCATCAATTTTATTTTCTTTTGTTTTTTCTATTGTATTTTATAGATTCTACTAAATAGTCATCAATTCTATTTTCTTTTGTTTTCTCCAAAATGAAATTTGATATATATTTCTTTTTCACTTGTTGTTTGATACCAATATTTTATAACTATATTTTATTAGGATTTAATTTTGTTTTATTCATTATCAAATTAAATTTCTTCATTTTTTTTAGTATGTTGTTTTATTTACGGTACAATTATTTTAATGAAAATACTTTGTGTTAGTTGTTTAGATATATTTTAAAAACAATAAAGTCTTAAACTATATTAAGAATGAAAGAGTTAGTCAATAAAACCATAGGCAAATAAGAAATAAAAAATAAAACCTTGGAAATAATATCAAATAAAATGATAATGGTGTTTAGGAGTGCATTATATTTTATAGATTCTACTATACAGTCATCAATTTTATGTTCTTTTGTTTTCTCCAAAATGAAATTAAATTTTTTTTTCTCTCATTGTTGTTTCATACTAATATTTTATAACTATATTTTTTTAATATGTTGTTTTATTTACTAGACAATTATTTTAATGAAAATATTTTGTGTTAGTTGTTTAGATATATTTTAAAAACAATAAAGTCTTAATCTATATTAAGAATGAAAGTGTTAGGCAATAAAACCCTAAGAAAATACCAAATGAAAAATAAGACCTTAGAAGTAAATATCAAATAAAACCTTAGAAGTGAGTTTCTAGAAGATGGAACAAATGAAGGTGGTAACTAGTAAATGTTAGAAGTAAGTTTCTAGAAGATGGAACAAACTAGAAAGTATCTACATAGAGCTAGACACCTTAGAAGTTTTTAGAAGGAAATGGATTGTACTAGTATGCTTTGCAAAGACCTCTATAAAATGAGGTAACTTGTGATCATTTTCTCATCAAGTAATACAAGTTTGATTGTTGTAATGTTCTAGTTATCAACAATTCATGTGTTTGTGTGTCTTCATATTTGGGTGTTATGCATTTGTTCACCTCCATCCACCACCAACATAGTGGTATTAGAGCACAAGTCCACTAAAGATAAATCACTACAGGAGATATTGTTGATTTTAAAGGGAGATCAAAGGCAGGCTTCAAAGTCACTGGAAGAGATTTTCTTCAAAGATCATGGATTGTGTCGGCATAAGAGAATAAAGCTGCAGAAGAAAGTCAAATAGGCACAACCATAGAAGGTCTTAGAAGATCTCTGAATACAAAGGAGAATACAAAAAAAGGGAAGATGCCTAAAGAAGAAGTCACAGTTGTTGAAACAATCAGAAAAGAGAGAATTGAACTGCCAATGATGAGAGGCAAATTTGTGATAAGCCACTAAGTTTTAAGGAGCCACAACAACTTAGAGGAGAGGTTGATTTCGATTGAAAAAAAGCTACAAGGATACAAATGGCCAATCGTGCCAACAAAGAAGGAAGTTTTTGAAGTTTGGAGATAGAAGTTGAATAGTTGATAGGAGCATTAGGTTTGTTTAATGAAGATATATTACTTTTTATGATGTAAATGAATTTCATTTAATATAATATAAAACATCTCCAAGAGACCTTATATTAAACTAACATTAAGAATCAAACAAAGAGAATCTACTCACCAATTAGAATTCAATTTCTTTTGAGACTGTTGATTGATTATGCTTGCTTTAAATTCTTGAGAGCCTCTTTAGAAGCCTAGAGTTCAACATGCATTATAATCAAAGAAGATGATTGTTTTTGTTATAAATTTGTAGGTTAACAAAAACCAATTCCACATAACCCAATAGGAGAATAAGATGTAGAAATAACCATAATGCAAAAATCAAATGAACAATCAACAAGATAACACCAGATATACCTTAGGGAAACCCTCAATAGGGGAAAACCCAGCCTCCAGAAGCGTCCACACTCATATGTATTATTCAACAACAATAATACTATAATACATGCCATAAGTCTCCATGAATACCTTTGAATCATCAAGCACCTCCAATGCATCCTCCATGTGTCCAAGCATGAATCGACACATTGCTTGCCATGCTTCACAATATGCACTTATAGGAGAGAGCTCAATACAATGAAAACCTCTTACAAGCCTCCAATCCACATTACAATGAATAGCCATACCAACCAAACCACTAACATGTGCTTGCTTTTATAGACTAAGCTCACACAAATACAACTTGCTCATAGTGATTGGTGTCCAAGTATTTATGTCTCATTAGCCTAGTCCAATTTCCATCTAACCTCTTATACAATTCCCATCCCAGTTTAGCACCTAATGCCTGATTTTGAACACTTAAAACTAAAATACCTGCTCCTCCATGCATTTTTGGCTTACATACCTTGTCCCATGCCATGAGATGGATTTTCTTCTCCCACAGAGTGCCTTCCCAGAGAAACTATTTACAAATATTCTCTATTTTCATATATACCCCTTTAGAAATTTTGAATAAGGACATCATATAAACCGACACATCAACTAACACTACCTTAATCAAGGTATTTTTTCTTGCCAATGTTAACCAACGCCCCTTCCATGCAGCAATCTTTGAGTGCAATGCATTAATGACATTATTCCATAGATTGTTCTTATATCTCCTATTAAAAAGGGGTATATGTAAATATCTCCCATGTAGGGTTTCAATCTTAAAGCCAAATACCTCCCCTATTTATGCTTGGATGTCTAGATGGACATTAAACAAATAGATCATAGATTTACTACTATTTACTAGCTGACCTGAGATATTGCAATAATGCACCACTGTTAAAATATATCGAAACCCAATCTATCCAAGAAGAGATACATTTTAAAGCATCCTTGTCAAAACCCAATCTATCCAACATATCCAAGATGAACTTCCACTCAACCCTATCGTAAGTTTTTGACATATCTAATTTGATGATCATAGCTGGACCTCTACCCTTATGGATTGAATGTAAAATTTCATGACTTAGGATTGCCTCTTCCTGAGTTTCTTTTAACATGAAAAATCCCCCTTGCTCTTGGGAAATAATGTTTGGTAGAAAGCTTGCAATTCTCATGGCCATTGCTTTTGAAATTATCTTGTACACAAAGTTACATAAAGAGATGGGTCTAAAATCTTCAAAGCTTTGGGGGTCTCAGATTTTGGGATGAGCATAAGGCTCATAGATTTCATTTCTTTGAGCACATTTTTGAATTCCTAGACTCCTCAATGGCCCAAAAAAAGTCCTTACTTACAGTGTCCCAACATTTTTGAAAGAATAGACCTATCTATTTATCTGGGCCTATCGCTTTTTCACCTAGAATTGAGAAAACCACCATCTTCATTTCCTCCATCATGAATTCTTTCATCAGCTCCCTATTGTGTCACTTAGAAACTAGCTTTGGAAGAAAATTGAGATCTACCTTGTTGATACCTATCGGGTTCATATTTATTAATAGTCCTTTAAAAAATCTCTTTGCTTCCTTTTGGATCTCCTCTTATTCAGTGATCACATCCCCATGAGAAGTTTGAATAGATCTTATAGAATTGTAGATTTCTTAAGCTTAGTTTCTAAATAGAAAAAGATGTGTTCTTGTCACCATCTTTTAGCTAAATTTCTCTTGATCATTGTTTCTAGAAAGATTCCTCTCTTTTTAGAATTTCCTCCAGATCAAATTTGAGGTTTTCCTCCAGCTGGAATGTGGCTAGATCCATATCCTCTCTTATTACCTTCTCTTCAAGCATTTGTAATTCTTGTTTAAGCCTAATTTTCGTTGCAAATATATTTTTGAAATAGGATACATTCCAAGAGATAAGTTTCCCCCTTAGAAATTTAAGCTTGGATATAAGTTGGAACATATGAGACCCCTTTATGAAGGGAGCTTGTTTCCACCATTCATCAATTTTCTGGATGAAGGTAGGGTCCCTGAACCACATTGACTGAAACCTAAACTTTTTCCTACCTAGGATTTCATCCATTCCTAGCCTCAGCCTAATAGGAAAATGACCTAACCTAGCAAGTGGTAAAATATCTGATTCATATTCCAAGTCATCATTCATGCATACCAGGGAGAGGAAGAATCTATCCAATGTTTCTGCAATCTTGCAAAAATCCTTTCTTCTGTCTGTCCATTTGTATTTGCCATTTCTTGGTAAGCAACCTATCAAATTATTTTGAGTTACGAAGTCTATGAATTCCTGTTGAGATTTGGATGGATGGTCAATCCCTCTCATTTTTTCTGATACATCCAGAATTGCATTAAAATCTCCTCCTAGAAGAATTCTCTCCCTATTGAGCCTACTTAGCCATGAAGAAAGATGAATTCATAGTTGTTGTTTTTGCACCAAATTTGTGGGGCCATAAACACATACGACTCAGTAATCCAAGGCTACTAGCAGTTTTGGGAGTTTACCAATTAAACAATGTTCATTTTTCTCAAACACTTCCAACTTTAGGACATAGTGTCTCCATAAAATTGCTAGCCCCTTGAAGCTCCTCTAGCCGCAACTAAAAGAAAATCCCATTTTGAGCACTGTTTGAAAACTAAATCACTTAACTCTTGAGAAACTGTGATTTCTTCTTTGATTGATGAAGAAAGTAGAGTTAGTAAAGATCATTCAATTATGTCATTAGGGGAATGGTTCAGTAGTCAAGACGCTTTGTTGTAGTGGTGGTCACCAAGGTTCAAACCGCCGTTGAGCCAAAGAACTCATAGGCTTGTGCCTTCACTGGGCTAACATGCTTTCTCGTCTTGCACCTTTGTTAACCTATTGTGCTTGCAGGCTATGGGCCTTTGCTATGGGCCAACGAGCTCTTGGATTTAAACCTTCAGCATTGTTGCAGGTGTTCATGCCAGGTTTTAATATCAGAAAAGTGGACATATCTCTTTTCAAAAGCCTTCACCGATAAAAAAAAGATAGTTCAATTATTGAGAAAACTACTTTGCTTCTTAAGAACAATTCCAACATTTCAAAAGGGAAAGAATTCAAATGTTGTTATTGTCAAAAAATTGGACATGTCCAAATAAATTGTATTCAATGAGCGAAAGATCTCATTGATGGGAAACAGAAGAAAAATAAAGCTCTTGTTGTAACTGAAAGTGAGGATTGTGGTTTTGCAATACATCAAGTAAACTCTTGCTGCCATGATAGTGAGGAGGAATATCCTTTTTAGAAAATGAAATAGGGTCATATTGGAGGTTGGAGGCAATGGAGATGGGAGGTCTTTTGTCATCTCAAGCTAGCTTCTCGCTCATGAGTGATTCATGAGGTGATTTTAGAGAGAAGAATAGTCACGTTGCATGTTCTCATGCTTGATTTCATCATCCCCACCAAAAACCTATCATGAATCTCACCATAATAATTTATTTCAAACTGAAACAGTTATATTGTCAATTATGCCCACTGGAACAATAACATGCTATCAAAATTATATTTTAAGAGAGAATCCAAATAAACATCTGTAATACACGAAATCCAAAAGTCTAAATTTTGAAATGCATTCATTACAAAAAATGCCCCATTTGATTACACACTTTTTTAGATAGTGATCTCTTGAATATGCCGGTATTCCTATTTGTGGGCAAAGAATTTTCAGGGCTGCAACAAAAAGAATTGTTCCTCAATTGACATGCATCAAATTATTGAGATTCAATATCAAGAGTGCTTCCATGTGATGTTTTCATAATCTGCAGACACATCTTCCTTGCTCCCACAAATCAAATAAGAAGTTGATTAGGTGGTAGATTACATTGTGCCATAGACCTCAATAAAGGAGGTTCATAGGAGTTGAAGTCATGCTGCCCAAGATCTTGGCCATGATATAAAATGAGAAGTCGTTGCCTTGTGTTCGGATCATATTCAAATTCAGGGATTTCATCCTCCTCTCTACTAGGGGAGCCATGATCACTTGGTTTGGAAAATGAATCGTGTGGTAAAGAATTAAAGACTCTACAAGTGGAGCTCCATGAGAATATTGAGGAACCTTCACACATGCTTGAGTATGAGCATTTTAAGGAGGGAGGAAATCGGTTTTGCTTGTTGCAAAAGTTGTATAAATGACTTTGGGTCTTGATTGTCCACATAAACATGGATAGGACATGTGTTTGGAAGTAAATTCTGATCTTAAAAAACAATCAAAATTATGAATATTGATATAAATATTAAAAAAATTGATTTCATTTTTTGAATTAAGATAGTATAATTAAAAATTTTAACCAAGACAACAGAGGACAATCTTAGACAATTAACATAGGAGTTTGTCATGCCATTTGGAACAGCTAAACTGGCATTGCCATTTGTAGCTACTTTGGCGTGAACCCCAATACGAAAAAGAAAAAAACACATCCAAAAGTCAGATTTTACAGTTAAAAGTTAACACTTAAAACAGGAACTGACAGTGCTAAACTCAATCGTAATCACAAAATGTTGGCAAATCCCGACTTCTGTTAGCAAGTAGTTGCTAACATTGGGTGTAGCTGACAGCTTTGTTACATCAGTCTCGTAAAATACTTCATCCATCTTCTGTTAATGACCGTCGTCAAGATATCTGTCATAAAACAAGAATCAAGAAAAATTAGAAAAAATTGAATCTGCAAGTTTTTGGTCCGTTTTATCCTCCTATCCCAGGTTTACAATATTGACACGTGGCTATGTGACTTGTTATATTTATAATTTATATATAGTCCATCTTTTGGGTAATCTTCTTGGTATATACTATATACTGTGGATTGTTAATTGTCTAAGATTGTCCTCTGGTATCTTGGTTAAATTTTTTAATTATACTATCTTAATTTACAAAATGAAATCAAATTTTTTAATATTTATATCAAGATTCATAATTTTTATTGTTTTTCAAGATTAGAATTTACTCACAAACACATACCTTAACCATGTTCTTGTGGACAATCAAAACCCAAAGTCATTTACAACTTTTGCAGCAAGCAAAACCTATTTCCTCCCTCCTTAAAATTCTCCATACTCAACCTTGTGAAGCTTCCCCAATATTCTGATAGAGCTTCTCTTGTAGAGTCTTCTAATTCTTTACCAGCCAATTTAATTTCAAAACCAATCAATAATGGCCCCCCTTGTAGAGAGAAGGATGAAATCCCTTAATCTGAATATGATCTAAACATGAGGCAACAGCTTCTGATTTTATAGCATGGCCTAGATCCTAGGCAGTGTGACTTCAACTCCTATGAACCTCCTTTATTGAGGTCTATGGCACAAAGTAATCTACCACCTAATGAAATTCTTGTTGAATTTGAGGGAGCATGGAAGATGTGTCTGTAAACTCTGAAAACATCACATGGTAGCACTCTCCATTCTGAATCTCAATAATTTGATGCATGTCATTTGATGAACAATTCTTTTTGTTCCGGCCTTGAAAATTCTTTGCCCCTAAACAAGAATACCCACAGATTCAAGAGATCACTACCTAAAAAGGTGTAATCACGAGGCATTTTTCTTAATGAATGCATTTCAAAATGGAGATTTTTGTCTTTTGTGCATTCCAGATGTTGTTGAGTTGGATTCTCTGTTTAAATATCATTTTGATAGCATGTTATTGTTCAGTTTGACATACGTTCTTATGGTGAGATTTATGGCAGGTTTTTGGTGGGGATTATAAACTCAAGCATGGGTACCTGCAATGTGACTATTCTTTGCTCTCAAGTATTCTTTTTTCATGAGACATTTAATGTCTGTTAGAGGAAGCAATAGCTAGTTACCGACCTTCACATGGTTTTTTTGATAACCATGAATTTTCCTTTGTAGATAACTCTATGTGTTTTGGTTTCGCCAAAGACACTCAAATTTAATTGGTTGTAGGCAGGTCTTAATCAGTTTTAAAGTAAATGTGATGGAATTGTCATAAAGTTATAATATTTAAATATTAAGTAATCAATAATGATTTTTAATGTAGAAACCCTAAGACCCATATGCATATGACCATCTCATAAATATTGGGATAACTGAAATATTTTATTAGTAAGAAACATACCCAACAATTCAACACTTACATAATAACTAATAAAGGCCTGAGGAAAACCTTATAATTAAGAAAGAACTTCCAGAGTGGCTGAATTTTTCTGTCAAACATATTGTATGGGACAATGTAATGCCCTTCAAGTACTATATTGCACTCCAAACTCGTTGGAACAAAACTGCACCTTACACATCTAGGAAGTTGAGCTACTTTGATGAACGCCATAAATTGTAAGCTTTGGTCTTTCACTACCAGCACAAAAAATTTGTTTATCATGATAGTTGGTGATCCAAACCTGCCAAAAATTAGATGTAGGCACATTAATGAGTTATGGGTACTATGTGGTCTGTTCAATCATTTAATTCCAAGGGGGAAGCCAGTGTTGACAGGATATTAGATGGAATTTAATGCCCATGTCATTTAGAAGATTACAAATGATTGGATGCTAGTCTTTTATGAGGTGCTAGGAGTTGGAATGCTGGCAGAGTTTTAGATGCATTTCAGAATCCCTGAATCCTCTACGGTCCTTAAATCTGTTAAAATAGATGAATGGGATATGTCTAGTTCTTTTCTTGTTTGATATTTCTTCCTTCAAGAACTCTAGACTTTTCCATATATAGTAAGAATGGATGCTTTGTTGGGATGTTAATTTGAATGGTTATATGAATATATAGTCCTTATGATACATGCAATTATTATATTAGTTATCTTTTGTGTGGAATTGTAAGTGCATTAAGTGGATGGTCCTGGAGATTATTTACTTTATAAGTTAGTATTGCTTTATGAACACGTGAGAGATGTCAACTCATGTGGATTTAATGCCTTGCTTGGGTGTTGGTAAACTATTTTCCAAAACCTACAATCAAACCACAAATAATCACCAAAACAGGAAGATACTTAAGCATAAAATATATCCAAATTCAGCAACAAGATGAAATTAATATAAAAAACATTAAAACATTGATAATTACATCTTTCAGACCAACCCAGGTTTAAAAGATTGGCACAAAAATCTGCATTTGATTCAGCTTAAAATAAAACAATGGATTTTCACCTACATCCATGGTGCATGAAGGTGCCTTACCCCCAAATGTTACACTAATTTAAAAAATATACGGTCCTATTTAGGAAAATTTCTATCAGAACAACCTGGGAGTCCAAAACATAATTTGGCCCTATTTGAATCATTATTGTACACATTCATGAATTTCTAAAATGGAAGATTTTTACAATTATTATTGTCAGTCATATGATCGTACAACTCTCTTCTTGTAGTTTGGTAGACCATAACTCAGGGTGCCACTTCTAGAAATTGCCCTGGCTTAATCCTTTTGTTTGGATGATTTGGCACCATTCTACAATATTGTTTTGAGAATCACTACAAATTTTGACTCTTCTACTTGGCTGAGATGCACAGGTTTAAAGTAAAAGATTAACTCATGGAAAAGGTTTGTTTCTTTGCCAATTGAGCAACATATATAGAAATGTGAAAGTTGAGTAATTTCCCTATGCTGGTTTTCTACAAATTGTTGTTTTGTGATTGAGGTGTGTTCAGATGTATTCTGCAAACATTAAGTTTAGTAGAGCATTGAGAGAAAAAATCTTTTGCATAAAACTTGCATAGAAAGAGGGATTAACATTTCAGATGACATTAAATTTAATTATATGCTTGTATATTAGAAGCTTTAATTTTTTTTTTTTAAATGGAGAGTAGTTTTGGAAAAAGTGACATCATTGTTTGTTTTTGGGTATTATAGTCTAGAAATATAATGGTTAAAAATTTGAAAAAAAATACTTGAAATTTATATGTTATTTTATAACTATATATTATTACGGTTTTATCATATCGAATAAAAAGAAGCAAAGTAAATTGGACAAGTGAAAAAGTTATTGGAAGGGATAGATTCTACTATACTGTCATCAATTCTATTTTCTTTTATTTTTTCCATTCTATTTTATAGATTCTACTATAGAGTCATCAATTTTATTTTCTTTTGTTTTCTCCAAAATGAAATTTAATTTATTTCTTTTTCACTCATTGTTATTTCATACAAAAAATTTGTAACTATATTTTATTAGGATTTAATTTTGTTTTCTTCACAATCAAATTAAATTTCTTGGTTTTTTTCTTTTTGTTTTAGTATCTTGTTTTATTTAGGGTACAATTATTTTAAAGAAGGCATCACAGTTGTTGAAACAATCAGAAAAGAGAGAATTGAACTGTCAATGATGAAAGGAGGCAAATTTGTGATAAGCCGCTAAGTTTTCAGGAGCAACAACAATTTAGAGGAGAGGTCGATTTGGATTGAAAAAAAAGCTGCAAGGATACAAATGGCCAATCATACAAACAAAGAAGGAAGTTTTTAAAGTTGAATAGTTGATAGGAGCATCACATTTTTTTATGAAGATATATCACTTTTTTATGATATAAATGAACTTCATTTATTATAATATAAAAAATCTCTAGGAGACCTTAGATTAAATAAACATTAAGGATCAAACAAGGAGAATCTGCTCACCTATTAGAATTCAACTGCTTTTGAGACCGTCGATTGATTATGCTTGCATTAAGATTCTTAAGAGCCTCTTCAGCAGCCTATAATTCAACATGCATTATAATAAAGAAGATCATTATTTTTGCATACATGGTAATATATATAAACTATTTACTCCAAATACTCCCGACCATGTCTTGTCCGACTCGCTCACGCTCCGGCAAGGGCTCTGATCTCAGTGAAACTTCCCACGCTGCTCCGGTTGCTTCCCCTCCTGTGGACTCGAGATCTGGTCGTGCTCCGTTTGGCATTAGGGCTTCTTCCTCCTTCGTCGGTCCTTTTGATTGCTTTTCTCTATCAGATTCCATTCTTGAGCATGAGGCATTACCAACTAGGGTTCTTGGATGTGGTTTTAATTCCGTCGGTAGATTCCAAAATGTGGAGAAGGTCTGTCCCCTCATGCAGGGTGTTGTTGGTGAGAGAAATTCTTGAAGTTTCAAAGATGCAGTAGGGTTTGGAGCTCAGACAATGGGTTCGGAGGGAGGGCAGTGTTGTTTCTCAAACCCATCCAATTCAAATGATGGTCGGGGTAGATCGTTTCCCTTCTTTCGTTCAAATCGGGTTCCAAAAATTTGTTTGAATGGTCTCATTGGAGACTGGGTGGCATATCTTTAGGAACATGCCCTTATTTGTAGATTCACAAAAATTTTGCCAAAATTGTGCGATTTACACAGTTGGATCTCAAATTGTCCGCAGGACTGCTTGGAGGAAGAAATCTTTCTTTATCCTTGTGCGAGGGGGGTTTTCATATTGGAATTTGACTCCCTTTAGGACAAGGATAGGGTCTTGAAATATGGTCCTCGGTACTATCAAGAGTATTTTTTGTGCATTAAACCCTGGTATCCTTCTTTTGATCCTAGAATTAAGGTTTTTGACGCTCCTATTCTTTGGGTGCATCTGCGTTACCTTCCTTTGCAATTTTGGGAAGTTGAGTCTATGGGCAATTGCTAATGGTCTGGGTAAGTACCATTTTATTTCTCCAGAAACTATTAATTGCACCAACACTACTTTGCACAGATGTGCGTGGAGATGGACCTTTCCAAGGGTCTTTCGGCTGAGATCTCTCTAAAGTTGGGGGATAGGTGTTGGAGACAGCCAGTAGACTTTGAAAAAATTGCATTTAGATGCAGGAAATATTTTGCTACAGAACATTCCTTCCCTGAGTGCCCTAAACTTCAAGCTCAGGATCATAGCCGTAAGTCAAAAAGCCCACTTGGTGGGAGGGTGCAGAACCTCACCACTTCAATATATCTCCCAGTGTTCAAGATGAGTCTGCTCCCCCTCTTGAAGCTTCATATTCTTTTGTGCAACAACCCCCTTCTCCTACGTTTTTCTCCTCTCCTATGGGTCTGTCTCGGGCCTCCTGGGATAAAGTTAATCAAAAAATTGTATGTGAAGATAATATAGATTCTGTGATTCAGGATAATGCTAAGGATTTCACTGGGACAGCCCAAAAGGAAAAAAATTCTCTCCAATTAAAGACTTTGGGTGGACAGAGGTAAAATGGAAGAAAGCATCTAAACACCAAATGGCTCTAAGGTCTTCTAAGAAAGAGAATCCAGAAGTAATGAAGGAGAATTGTAGACAGGTTTGATTTAGAAGGATTTAGGGTATGAAGGATATGGTTTTAGCAGGATTAGTTGTTTGTGGTTATGTGTCAGTTCTGATTTTTTATGGTTCCTGGACCTAAACCAAATTTTATCATAAAAAAATAAAATATAAAAGCAAATAAAACAATAGTCCATAATTAGCCTAATTTTATATAGTGAAAAGTTAAGAAAAAATTCTGACAAGGAGGTACCGCTCTGACCAATAAACAAAAATTCAATAAGAAGGATTTTTGTTTTAATGTACTTGAACAAGATTTTTACCATAATGAGAAAGCACAGAAGTAATAAGGGACCTCTGAAAAGAAGCCCATTAGAAGGGAATAGGTTAAGCTTCATCTAGGCATCAAACAAAGTCACCAATAGTATAGAGCCTAGACCACCAAAATCAAAGTAAAGAGACCTTAAAATTCTCTCATCCTAAGAAACATAATATAACAATTTAGACGGAAGCATTCATGACTTCGATACAATTGACCTTTCTTGATAATCTTCAGAAGGAATTTCGGATGGATACCTAGGTAGACAAGGCATGGAAGTCTAGTCAAGAGCACAAACAAGAAGCACAGTTATCAAAATAGTAGAACTTGGAGACACCAACAATGAAGCTATTCTTCTTGCTCCAATCAAAGGGTGAATACTCTATCTTATAGTAAACTCAAAATAGCACATGTTGGTTCAAATCTCTCCATCAGACAAAAGAATGAGTCAATAAATATTAACAAAAATCTTATAATAAAAAAAGATATAGCTACTTGTAGCTTAGCTACTTCCAAATTTGAAGAATTACTTTTTCCCAAGATTAGCCCTGCTATTTCAACCTAGTAAAAGGTGATCATCATTAAGCCAAAGATTAACTTTGTGCTTGTAAGACATAGCCTTAAGGAAACAAAATAATGTCACTCTATTATCCTAGAAAAAAATAAACTTCCTAACAAATGTAGTTGGTAGGGAAATCTTTTTTGTGTAAAAAGTTTTAGAATAAGTAAGGTTTTACATTTAGTATATAGTTTTAAATAAATAAGTTAACATGGATATGTTAATTGTTGGTATGTAATATTTGCGGATTTATAAATCCAATGTATAAAATCATTCTATGTATATCTTGAAATCATCAATAATATTTTATTTTGTATGGTTTTTGATATTACTATGCAAATGTAAATGCTAGCTATATTTCAATATGGTTGAAGATTAATTGAAGAGTTCTTGTGCTAGAGAATCCTTTGATTGCTTCAAATTCCTAAGTTGTTTTGATAGCTAATGGCATTGAGAAAGTGTGAGAGGCGCATTGGTTTTAATCTGCCAAACCAGTGATGAGAGGTGTCTGATTTTTTGAAGGGAGGCATTTGAAATTTGAAACTTCAAAACCAACATTTAATCTAAATCTTGTTAGAAATAAAGTATTTTAAAAATAGAAAAAACAAAAAGTTTAAAATAATTAAAGAAAAAGAAAGTGTCTCAACCTTGCATGGAAATAAAAAATAAAGCAAGCTAAGAATAGAAGATTTTGTGATAGGTGAAAATTGGCTATTTTGAAAAGTATCTTTATATGGAGATAGAGATAAGATGTCTATAAGATTTTATTAGATGTTTTTAAAAAGAAATGCTTTATTTCTTGAAGGTTCTCATATGCTAGTTCTTTGAGATAGTCATTTAGATAGAGGTGAGAGTTAGTTTGCAAGTCTGTATGTTATCGAAATGTTGTTGAAATTCCTCTAGTCTGAGTTGAGGTGAAGACTCCTGTAAGAACTTGCATTGCAAGTGTGTTGTAATCTATTTCGAGATTTGATAATACATTGTGTAGGTTATGGAGTGTGGGATTTTTCTCTTGAAAGGGTTTTCCCCACGTATATCACTATGTTATGGTTTTATTGTTATTCTATTTATACTATTTCATGTGTTTCTTGAAATCTCTATAATATTTTATTTGAAATTTGCATAACCCTCCTCTCAAAGTTAGCGTAGGAAGCGTTTCTACACACCTTTGTATCCTTGCAAATCAATGTCATCACTATTGCTGGGCGAATTCAAAGGTGATAACAATGTTTGAAGGGGTTGAAATGTTTGCAACATTAACATTTAATTGCTGCATCTAAATTTATGAAAAGATCCATCTCATTCTTCTGTACAAGACTCCATCAAGGCATTTCCATGAAGGCATTTGACAGCGAGGTGTTTTCAACTGTTTCTGAAGAAAGTTTGTTATGTGGAAGCATGGTAAAGATCCTGCTATTGAATGGTAAATGAGGCACGGTTTAAGGAAAGTCATACACTGTTGCAGCCTACCATTTCAATAATAGCCATGGTAAATTCTACATTGACATGTGAGAAAGTTTTGAAAACATTAGAAATAGCATTTCATTAACTTGGTTTCTGCGTTGAATTTTTTCTTTCTACATTGGTTTGAGTGCAAGTTATTTGAAGTCACAATTTATTAGAGAATTGGACATATATTGTGCAAAGAGAAGTGTTTGAAATCTAATTCACAAGTTGATATAAGGGTTTAAGAATTGGACATATATTGTGCAAAGAGAAGTGTTTGAAATCTAATTGACAAGTTGATACAAGAGTTTAACGTTCCTACATTCACAGCATGAATGGGAGCTGAAAGATACTAGAATTTCTATGTGAACTTATAAGATTCCTAGAATCTTTATTAAAATTTGGTTTTTATTTTTTATTTTGTCCAAATTTTTATTTTGTTTATTGTTTTTATATTTTATTTTGTCCAATTTTTTAAATTTTTTTCCAATTTTTTAAATTTTTTTCCAATTTTTTTAGTTTTTATTTTGTGATTTTCTTATTTCAAATTATTTTTTAGTTTTTATTTTTTACCTTTTTCCAATTTTTTTTTTAATTTTAATTTTAATTTTAATTTTTTCCAATTTCTAATTTTTTATTTTTTTTTTCCAATTTCTTTTTTGGTTCCATAGTTTTTGTGATTTTCTTATTTTCAATTAAAACCTATTCTAAAAAAACATATCAACATCCACCCTAGGAGCAAAGCCAACTGACACTTGCAGACCATCCAGCACATACCAAAACGAAAATTCATTGAGCGGTAGTATCACTGACTGTAGTTGCCACTTCACCATCCACCTCCACATTAGTTGAAACCCTCCTCTGTACAGCCTTAGACCCACGACCCGTGACGTGTACTTCTATCCCCATTACACTATCTCTAGGAAGAACAACTTGTACCAAAGGGATTTCATCATCCCTATCATCATTCATATTCACCTCCTCACCATCCTCAGGGTCATCAAAAGCTTCTCTTGGCATATGGGGTGAAAAATTTGGGGCATGAACCCTTAATAATCTTGTAGCCTTAAACACCTCCCTAATATGCAAGGCCTTGTTGGTGAAAAAGAAGTTATAAGCATTTAGTTCTCTCTCTAGCTCACTATTACACAAAGATTTAATGCTAAGTTACAAAGCCTTGAAAACTGCTTGATTGGGCAGAGAGGAGTGCAAGTTTTGGATATCAAAAGGCCTCCAATAAGGGCATCTCCCTAAAGCATATCATACCCCTTCTTTGCTGCTATTCCCCTTTCCACCCTGTAGATGTTGTTATAGGAGAGGCCAGTAGCAAGAACATGAAAAAATTCCTAGTCCTGTACCAGGTCCATAATATTTAACAAGACCTGATAGACAATGTCTCAATAATAGAGGACTTGACCCTTATAGCCTTTATCCAATTATACCATGCAATATTCCTCACAAAAAACTGTCTCAAGGTGCAGTCACAGTCGATAAGGGTCATCAAGTCTAGAACCTTGACTTTGCCTTTCACCTACAGCTCCCAATGTAGAGGGGCAAAGAATAGCCTTTGGTTGAGATGTATGTCTGCCATGAATGCCAAGCCTTTAGAAAATAACTAGAATTTCTTCTAAGAATAATGCCAAGAAAAGAAAACCACTTAGTGAAATAAAGAAAAGTGGGAGCCACCGTAAAGCCAATTGATTTTCCATGTGATAGGAAGTACATCATTCATCCTTGCCCAATCTCGAGGCAATCCTAGTTAGGTGGTGAAACAATCATTGTACTTGATTTCTTGGTTGCTTTGTGAGCCAGTAGGAAAAGTATCATCACACATGCTTTCCTTAAATGATGAATGTGCTTCAGAGATGACACAGAAGGAAAGGTGGCTCCCAAAAAAGGTTAGGATCTAACCAACTCATCTTCCCCACACACATGACCGGACCTGGAAAATACTTTAAAAATAAATAGACCTTGTCATGATTACGTATTAATGGGACCTAGATTGATCTTGAATGCCAATCTCATATCGAAAAGACATGAGAACCATTTGAGCTCTGCCATCTTTAAACAATAAATGAGAGAAACCTCTCCCATCATGTCAACTTATTGAGGTCATAAACTCATCAACCTAGAACAAGGAATCCATACTAGAGACATTAGAAGAGAAGAAAGGACCCATAAATTGAGCTTGTCATAACATCTGGATTTCCATTTAGTCTTTATTGCCTTCCTTATCAATATTTGGCCATGTCATTAGTTGACAATCCATTTAGTCTTTACTGCCATCCATGTCATTATTCAGCCATGTCATCAATTGACAAGGGAAATTTGGCTATCCTTGGATGAAAACTCCACAATCCATATCATGGTCAATCTCCATGTTGGCTAATTCATCTGCTACCATATTCCCTTCTTTGTATGTATGAGAAATACATAAATTATTAAAACTATCAAGCAAGGAGACTGCCTGTTGAAGGATGTAGTTGATCTTCCAATTATATGATCCTTTTAAATTTAAAACATTTAGGATTATAAGTGAATCTCCTTCTATCTAAATGTGTTTGATTTCAAAGCTGATCGCCAATTGGAGGCCATGCAACAAGGCCCAAGCTTCCACTTTGTTGATCATCCCCTTTGGAATCTTAGACACCTTAGCTACTACTAAGGATCCATCCCCTCTCTTTATGACACAACCAGTCCCTAAGATGCTCAGGTTCCCTCTACATGCACTGTCAAAGTTGAGCTTACATAAAGGGCCTGGAGGAGGAGCCCATTTCACTCGGTTTCTAATTGAATCATGTCCATTTGTCGAGGCATTCCCTCTTAATCCCACTTTGCTAAAAGAACTCCAATTCTTCACCAAGTCGACATCCCATTTATACCAACTAGGTGTCTTAATCCATGACTTATTGACATTAGCCACCGCCAATTCTAAGATAGCCTCTTCCAACTTATTATAGACTTCACTCCATGAGAGAGCTACCTTTCTAAAAAATTTGGAATTCCTCTCCCTCCATAAATGCCAAACTATTATTGAAGGCCTAAGATCAAAATACAAGCAAAAAATGAATCAGAAAATATTGAAGGCTAGTTGATGAACATAGAGTACAAAGAATTGGATACAGGGGATTTCTAGTTCAATTTCCTCATGAACTATAGCCAAAATTGTCAGCTGAATGGGAAAAGTAGGAAGATATGATCCATTGATTCTTCATTTGTTCAACAAAAAACACATGGACAATTCAGTGCCAGCCCAAGCCTTTTAATCATGTATCCTATTAGAAATTTGTTATGAAGTACCAACTAAGTAAATGCTCTAGCTTTTGGGAGGATAGCATTATTCTAGAAAAGGTTGGCCAGCCAATCAACTTTAACTTTATCCATGGCACTCCTGTAGCCTTCCTTAACTAAATATGAGCCTAACATAACCCCAGTCTAGATCAATTCATCTTCTTGATTAGTGAAAATTACCACTCTACTTGCCAGGATCTTCTTTAATAAGAATTTTTGGTCATTGCGAAAGTTGCATGTTCAAGTACTTTTCCATGTTATTGAGAATCCATCAAGATCCCTATTAACACACTAGTAGTCTTTTACTTTGTTTCCCCAGTGTCTTTTCAAAAAGATCATTGCCTCCCTGAGATCTTCCTTACATGATAACCTAGGCTCCCCACACAACAAGTCGTCCTAGAAATCTACCTTCTGCTCATTATGAATTACCCATGATAAGTTTGGTAAGATAATATCTTTACTTTTCACAATGAAATTCTAGATTGCTGACCCCTAAGGCAGATTTTTCATCGTAAAAATTCTTTCACGGTCATTGGTGTCCAAGTATTTATGTCTCATTAGCCTAGACCAATTTGTATCTAACCTCTTATACAGTTCCCATGCCAGTTTAGCACCCAACGCTTGATTTTGAACACTTAAATCTAAAATACTTGCTCCTCCATGCATTTTTGGCTTACATACCTTGTCCCATGCTATGAGGAGGATTTTCTTCTCCCATGAGGTGCCTTGCCAGAGAAACTATTTACAAATCTTCTCTATTTTCATATATACCCCTTTAGGAATTTTGAATAAGAACATCATATGAACCAACACAGCAGCCAAAACTACCTTAATTAAGCTAATTTTTTTTGCCAATGTTAACCAACGCCCCTTCCATGCAATGATCTTCAAGTGCAATGCATTAATGACATTATTCCATAGATTGTTCTTATATCTCTCATTAAAAAGGGGTATACCTAAATATCTGCCATGTAGGGTTTCAATCTTAAAGCCAAATACCTCCCCTATCTATGCTTGGACGACCATATGGATATTAAACAAATAGATCATAGAGTTACTACTTTTTACTAGCTGACTTGATATATTGTAATAATGCTCCATTGTTCTCTTAATAATTTGAGCCTGAGCCCTTAATGTAGCTTGCCCAAATAGAATTGTGTCATCTGCAAATAGTGCATGTATGTAGGAGTCTTGGATGCCCTTAAAACTAATTCCTTGCCAAGCCAACCTTCTATTTGCTTCTCTAATAGTCCAAGTGAAAGCTTCAGTCATAAGAATAAATAGATAAGGAGATATAGGATCTCCTTGTTGCAAGTCTCTAGAAGGTACAAAGGTTTCTGATTCCCTTCCATTAACCAAAACTACAATTTTAAAGCCTGAGATACAAGAAGAGATCCATTTTAATGCGTCCTTGTTGAAACCCAATCTATCCAACATATCCAAGAGGAACTTCCACTCCACCCTATCATAAGATTTTGACATGTCTAATTTGATGATCATAGTTGGATCTCTGCCCTTATGGATTGAATGTAAAATTTCATGAGTTAGGATTGCCCCTTCTTGAGTTTCTTTTCCCACAAAAAATCCCCTTTGCTCTTGGGAAATAATGTCTGGTAGAAAAATTACAATTCTCATGGCCATTGCTTTTGAAATTATCTTGTACACAAAGTTACATAAAGAGATGGGTCTGAAATCTTCAAAGCTTTGGGGGTCGTGGATTTTGGGATGAGCATAAGGATTGTAGATTTCATTTCTTTGAGCACATTTTTGAATTTCCTAGACTTCTCAATAGAAAAAAAAAATGTCTTTACTTATAGCGTCCCAACATTTTTGAAAGAATAGACCTATCCATCCATCTGGGCCTATCTCTTTTTCACTTGGAATTGAGAAAACCATCATCTTCAATTCCTCCATCATGAATTCTTTCATCAGCTCTCTATTGTGTCACTCAAAAACCAGCTTTGGAACAAAATTGAGATCTACCCTGTCGATACTTGTTGGGTTCATATTCAAGGTAATAGTCCTTTAAAAAATCTCTTTGCTTCCTTTTGGATCTCCTCTTATTCAGTGATCGCATCCTTGTGAGAAGTGTTAGATTCCCAAAATCATCTATAGGAAAACTTCTACAATAGAGAGTTACAAGAAAATATTGCAAAATCCAAATGCATGAATTAGTGCTCCACATTCCCATTGCATTATTTAGATATAAATACAAAGGATATACACAACCATTGTCCAAGAATAGATAAAGTGGGGAAAGAAAGCATGTGACACATGTCACAATGCTTTCAAGATAAAATAAAGCCTATGACACATGTCATAAGGTTCAAAATAGAAAAAGAATCTCCCTAATTAACTTATGTAAAAGTGAAAATATGATTTTTCACCAACACCCCCCCATAAGTGCAACTTAGGGAGATTACACAAGTTAAAAAGAAAGAAAGATGGGTCCTAGCAATAAAGGTCATGTTAGGTACTCATAAACAACAAGGATCTCTCATAAGGTGGAGAAAAGGAGAAAAACCCAGTGGGAGAAAACTCCTCTCCAAAAGAGAGAAAAACAAAAAAGAAAGTACAAGAATATGTGATGGAAGAAGGACTAACACTAAGACCCCCCAAGAATTGAATCTATCACAAAAGTACAATCATGAGTGCCCCCAATAAGAGAGAGTGAAAAAATAATATGAATCCCCTCCAAGAAGAAGCTCCAAAACCAATGAAGAGATCTTGAAGACAGAATCCAATCCATTGCCTACAAACAACATTTCTCCCTTTTGGAAGAAACAAATCCACTGGTGAATGTAGAAGCCATTCCCACATCTTATATGAATAGGGAATCCATATTGAAACATGTGCCTCTAAATGCAACTCAAGTGACCTCATACTGGGAAAATATGTCTTCTCCAAAAAAGAATCTGTCTGCCCAATTAGAGAAGAAGAACTAGGAGAGGATATGATCTGAACTACATCTGGAAACACAAAAGATGAAGGTGGTGATGCAAAGCCACCTAAGATAGCATCAAACAAGAGAGATAAAAACTCAAATGTGTCCTCCAAATCAGCAATGTGAGACTCCACAAACAAAGATGATATGTCTGCAAGATAAAAGTCCCAATGAGGTGGATTTGAAAGACTGATATTGACTTGCTGTACAGAATTATTAGAAGCCAATGATGATGCAACATTGAATTCTGAAGTAGCAACATGTGATGAAGAAGATGTGATCTCAATAGGAGAAGAAGAGGGAGCAAGAGAGGTCTCTATCTCTGAACATTCAAGACATGCCATATACTCAAGCTCCTCTAAAGTATCATCATCATAAGGTATATTATCTACATCATCAAGTGGAATGAGACAATCTGTTGTAGGATCATTTGGAAATGGTGAGACATGAGGGTCTCCATACAACCCCAAAAATCTTGTCCAAAGTGTGTGTGGGCTCTCATAGATGGGAAGATCACACGTAATATTATAATCAATAGTGATACTGTTACATCCCCTTTTTGGATTCAATATTACTATTTACTTTTTCTTAAATAGTATAGTTATGTGGATATGTTTTAACATCATAGAAAATGATGATATGAATAAAAAGGTTAATTTTATGAAATTATGGATTTTTACTTAATTATGATCAATTTGATGTTATGAATTAAAATGTTTTTTGATATAAAAATGAAATGATTTGATATAAGTGTGTTTTGATCAGAGCATTGGTACTCTGACCACAATTTGTATGTGAGATTGTCAATGATAGAAATAGATGGAACGGGTTTGCCAGGAAGAAAGAAGAAGAGAAAGTATCTTTGAGAAATAGAGAATAGACTCTGGAATAACCCATGGGTACTTGCCACTAAAAATGAATATCAGGTAGATAAACCTAGATGCCTTGAGTTAAGCTTTGATTACGGGCTAAGTAAATTTTAGATGAGATGTCAAGGTTTGGAAGAATAGGTCTTTCTTCTTTTCGTAAGTTGTCATACTGAGTTTGGGAAATCAACATCAGTGTCATAATATTCTGATTCATGTTGTCAAATATGGACGACCGATATATTGTTAATATGTATATAAATGTATATACTTGAGATCGAGTTGTAAGTTGTGTCTTGTTAGTGGTTCCACACAAAAGTTGAAGGTTGTGCGTAAGTCAACCCCAAACCTTGTTCTGCATTTACGCTCAATTCGTTGTTAACGTCATAAAGCTCTACGAGCATATGATGTAAATGGCTACTTGTGAAATTCGACGGATGTTGAATTGTTTCTATTACGTGCTATTATCGTATAATAAAAGGTTTAAGTAATGATTTAAAACCTTGAGACAATTGGGTGTAATACCTCTGGTCGTATTGTATTGGATTATACAATATTATATTAGTTATATTTAAATTGTCATTTTGAGGTAATTCGTTTATTCTTTTGTGATGTTGGTAATCGAGCAGTAGCTCGAAAGAGACTCACTCAAGTCTTTTTTATGATGTCTTTTATTTTGAAATAATCTATTTCACCTTTGAGCTTTAAACCTTATGATGGGTGTTGGCCTATCCATTAATCATAGTTTTTGCATTTGATTAATACTCATAAATGGATATGAGTAGTGTGACAGTTTGTCAAAACTATCAACTACCACCTCGTGAAGTATGGAGCTCCACTTTGGAGAGTAATTGCGGATTGAGTGGGTAAAAGCCAGACCATTTCTGGCAGTGGTCATGAAAGGAGGAGAATGTTAAGCATGTAGGGTAGTTACCCATATTGTTAGGCATGGTCTTGTGAGTGGAAAGGCAGTTTTTCCTTCACAGTTAGATAGGATTTAGAAGGGTACGGAGTCAGTTAGAGGGAGAGAACACAGAGAGGAAGCAGAGAGGAGACCAAGCATGAAGCAAAGGTGAATGACTAAGAGAAGAACAAGTTCCTTGGACAAGTCTACAAGTAGACACTGGAGATTATCTTTAGTTTCTTTTCATCTCATCACTATGTAGTCATAGTTATCAGATATGTTTTCAATAAGTATTGACTCTACTTACATTACTATGGAACTTAGTATTTGTTTGAGGATGCAAAGTGTGAAATATTTACAACTGTAGCCCTGTTTGTTTTCATCACCTTCAAAATGGAAACAATATTTTTGTCCCCTGCACTGCACCATAGTCAAAAAACTCACAGTATATTTCATTGTTCTTCAAAGCATCTTCAATGGTCGAGTTTATTATGTAGTCATTGGTTTAACTTGAGGAGATTTTTGGATATGTGAAGAGTGCAATTTAGACTAAGTGTTTGGTCAAAAACTAGTTCTATCACAAGTCGCGGTGGCAAAACCTAGGTCGATGTGGAATGAGTTCTGAGTTGGCCAGCCAAATACAATTGCTTGGTTCTGTTATATTTAAAAGACAACTAGTTTGAAAAAAAAGACTTGTAATGTGATATTCGTAGGTAGAGGAGTATCAATGGTGTGAAATGTATGCCGAAACATGCAAGACTTCACAGTCCTCCGCAATTTCTGAGTTTAAAATGGTTGGTCGACCTTAGAGAATTTACTTACCTTGCTGCGAATGGTAACTAGTTTTACTTACCTAATCAAATTCTTGTTGAATTTGAGGGAGCATGGAAGATGTGTTTGTAAACTATGAAAACATCACATGGTAGCACTCTCCATTTTGAATCTCGATAATTTGATGCATGTCATTTGACGAACAATTTTTTTTGTTCTGGCCTTGAAAATTCTTTGCCCCTAAACAAGAATACCCGTAGATTCAAGAGATCACTACCTAAAAAGGTGTGTAATCACATGAGGCATTTTTCTTAATGAATGCATTTCAAAATGGAGATTTTTGTCTTTTGTGCATTGCAGATGTTGTTAAGTTGGATTCTTTGTTAAAATATCATTTTGATAGCATGTTATTCTAGTTTGACATACATTCTTATGGTGAGATTCATGGCAGGTTTTTTGTGGGGATTATAAACTCAAGCATGGGTACATGCAATGTGACTATTCTTGGCTCTCAGGTATTCCTTTTCCATGAGACATTTAATGTCTGTTAGAGGAAGCAATAGCTAATTACTAACCTTGACATGGATTTTTAGTAACCATGCATTTTTTTTTTGTAGATAACTGTATGTGTTTTGGTTTCCCCAAAGACACTCAAATTTAACTGGTTGTAGGCAGGTCTTAATCAGTTTTAAAGTAAATATGATGGAATTGTCATAAAGTTATGATATTTAAATATTAATTAATCAATAATGATTTTTAATGTAGAAACCCTAAGACCCACATGCGTATCACCATCTCATAAATATTGGGATAACTGAAATATTTTATTAGTAAGAAACATACCCAACAATCCAACATTTAAATAATAACTAATAAAGGCTAGAGTAAAACCTTATAATTAAGAAAGAACTTCCTGAGTGGATGAATTTTTCTGTCAAACATATTGTATGGGACAATGTACTGCCCTCCAAGTCCTATATTGCACTTGGAACAAATTTGCACCTTACACATCTAGGAAGTTGAGCTCCTTTGATGAACTGCCATAAATTGTAAAGCTTTTGTCTTTCACCTACCAGCACAAAATATTTGTTTATCATGATAGTTGGTGATCCATACCTGCCAAAAAATAGATTTAGGCACATTAATGAGTTATGGGCACCATGTGGTCTGTTCAATCATTTAATTCGATGGGGGAAGCAGTGTTGACAGGATATTACATGGAATTTAATGCCCATGCCATTCAGAAGATTACAAATGATTGGATGTTAGTCTTTTATGAGGTGCTAGGAGTTGGAATGCTGGCAGAATTTTAGATGCATTTCAGAATCCCTAAATTCTCCATGGTCCTAAAATTTGTTAAAATAGATGAATGAGATATGTGTAGTTCTTTTCTTGTTTGATATTTCTTCCTTCAAGAACTCTACTCTTTCTCATATATAATAAGAATGGATGTGTTGTTAGGATGCTAATTTGAATGGTTACATGAATATATAGTTATGCAATTATTATATTAGTTACCTTTTTTTGGAATTGTAAGTGAATTAAGTGGATGGTCCTTGATATTATTTACTTTATAAGTTAGTATTGCTTTATGAATGCATGAGTAGTTGGAAGCCAACTCATGTGGGCTTAATGCCTTGCTTGCGTGTTGGTAAACTATCTTCCAAAACCTACAATCAAACCAAAAATAATCACCAAAAAGAATATGAAAAGATACTTAGTCATAAAATATATCCAAATTCAGCAACAAAAAAAGATCAATTCAAATGAAATTTATATAAAAAACATAAAAACATTGATAATTACATCTTTCAAGCCAACCAAGGTTTAGAAGATTGGCACAAAAATCTGCATTTGATTCAACTTAAAATAAAACAATGGATTTTCACCTACGTCCATCGTGCATGAAGGTACCTTACCCAAATGTTGACCAATTTAAAAATATACGGTCCTATTTATAAAAATTTCTATTAGAACAACCTGGGAGTCCAAAACATAATTTGGCCTTATTTGAATCATTACTGTACACATTCATGAATTTCTGCAATGGAAGATTTCTACAATTGTTCTTGTCAGTCAAATGATCGTACAACTCTCTTCTTGTAGTTTGGTAGACCATAACTCAAGGTGCCACTTCTAGAAATTGCCCTGGCTTAATCCTTTTGTTTGGATGATCTGGCGCCATTCTACAATATTGATTTCAGAATCACTACAAATTTTGACTCTTCTACTTGGCTAAGATGCACAGATTTAAAGCAAAGATCAACTCATGAAAAGGTTTGTTGCTTTGCCAATTGAGCAACATATATAGAAATGTGAAAGTTGAGTAATTTCTTTATGCTGGTGTTCTACAAATCGATGTTTTGTGATTGAGGTGTTTTCAGATGTATTATGCACCCATTAAGATTAGTAGAATATTAAGAGAAAAAATCTTTTGCATAAAACTTGTATAGAAAGAAAGAGATTAACATTTCAGGTGACACTAAATTTAATTATATGCTTGTATATCAGAAGCTTTAATTTATTTTAAAAAATGGAGAGTAGTTTTGGAAAAGGTGACATCATTGTTTGTTTTTAGGTATTATAGTCTAAAAATATAATGGTTAAAAATTTGAAAATAAATACTTAAAATTTATATGTTATTTTATAACTATATATTATTATGGTTTTACCATATCTAATAAAAAGAAGTAAAGTAAATTGGACAAGTGTAAAAGTTATTGGAAGGGATAGATTCTACTATACTGTCATCAATTTTATTTTCTTTTGTTTTCTCCAAAATGAAATTTAATTTATTTCTCTTTCACTCGTTGTTTCATAGAATATTTTGTAACTATATTTTGGCGGATAGGCCATTCTATATGTTCATAGAATATTTTGTAACTATATTTTGGCAGATAGGCCATTCTATATGTGCACACATCTTGTAACTGCCGAAAAATTGGTATTCCTTCTCATTTGGTAGTCAATATGAGAAAATTCTTTATTTTATTTTATTTATTCATGTTTAGAGAAGTATAGACACTTGGAGTATTATTTTTGACAACTATTTATGACGAGTAGAACAATGAAAAGTCTATATAATATTCTGTTTTCCCATTTATTTCTTATATGAAAAAACTAATCTCTCCACTCAAACATGTTATGCTATCGTCGTAACATAATCCGATTATAACTATTCATTCTCTCACTACCTAAAGAAAGTGATGGGTATAGAAGGATAAAAGCAGGTTTTAAACCATTGCAAGAACATTTACTAGAGTAAACAATCACTTGGTTTTGATCCAAGGACCTCCTGGTACAGGTATGGGCAATGCTTTTCCACCTTCTGTAATTTCTTAAATTGCTAAGATTGTAGGATTTGCGAAGAATGGATTTGTTGAAAAGGCTTTAGAAGCTTTGAAGCGAATGTTAAAACATGCTTCCCTGAGCCACGACCTGCAACACGGCATGGACATCCATTTAAACGTTAAGGATACAGGGATTTTTGGTTAGATCTTATAGTTGGAAATGCTCTGGTAGGTTCATATTTAAACATGGAAGCATATACAGAGCGTGCTAACTGTTTGACAAAAATGCCTTAAAGAAATGCGGTCACATGGACTACAATGATTGTAGGGTATGGATAAATGGATTCATTGATAATACTTTAGAAACTTTCAAGCAAATGCATCCTCCTAACCTGCGCGCCAAGTTGGGACTCCCGAACAAGAAGTAAGTTGCAGCCTGCTAGTGAAAGAATGTGAACTGTTTGATAAAGCGGCCCAAACAAATGTAACTTCATGGTATGCAATGATCACAAGGAAGATACAAAATGGATTTGTTGAAAATGCTTTAGATTAAACTTTCAAACAAATGCAAGCAGTAGAACGAATTGGAAACATCCTCATGACTTAAGTTAAAATGGGGGCTGCTTAATGGAAAATATGGAAGCATAGACAAGATATGGGGAATATTTCATAGAATGCTTTGAGGAAATGAAGTCTATTGGAGCTCCATGATAACAGAGCCGTGCTCCACAATTTTTACCATCATTCTCCTTACTTTTGTCAAATTAATAGTATGGACACCCATCGTAGAAAAACGAAAGGGGGCAGGGTTTTGTCAGATATATAGTTAGAAATGATCTAGTAGATAGCACATATGAAACGAAGGAGAGCTAGTAAGAGATGGTTAACAGATCCCAAGTTCTTGCAAATTTAAGAAATTTTATGGGCTAAGTTTTTTGGTGTATGTCAGGTTAGAATAGGATACAATGGACGCCATCGTGGGCATGATGCCGTAAGAGTCACTCATGCAGTTAAAGAATTTACAGCATATCTTGCAATCAGTGTACTCCATGAGATTATATTTGGATGATGTCTTTTGTTAAAAATTTGATGTGCCTTTTGTATATTTCCACATTTTGCATACATGTCTATCAGGGTATTTGCAACAACTTCTGACAAACACCAAATTTCAATTAATTTTGGTGTCTCTCCTTACCCTGTTCGAAAGCTCCCATTTGGGCACATGTTGGGAGGATGCTGGTAAATGTTGTCAAGTTTGGCTTTACACCTTCCAATTACATACACTTGAAAACTTCCAAGGCTTTTTCAATGAATGCATTTTATGCATGTCCTCTAAACATAGCATTCTATGTGACTACATTTCGTTGAGGCATTTCTTTGAAAAAATGCTTAAAGTCTTTTTAAGATTACCATTTTTTTTTGCATATACTGTAGCTATATCATTCCATGAGACCACATTTCATCAAGGCATTTTGTCAAACAATTTGTATGCTATCTGAATTTTTCCATATTTTGAGTACATGTTTAAAAGAGCATTTAGAACCACCTTTGACAAAAATCCACTTTTCTTTATTTTTTGATGAATCTAAGTACCATACTCAAAATATCTCATTTTGGCACATGCAGGGGACATGATGGCAAAGGTTGCTAAGTTTGCCTTTATACTGCCAACTGTATTTGATTAAAAAATTTGAAGGGTTCATCAACAAACCCATTTTCCACATACCCTACAATCATTGCATTCCATAAAACAACATTTCTTTTAGTTATATTGTTGAATAGCTCATGCGCTTCTTTATGCTCTCACATTTTGTGTACATGTCGATGAAGGCAGTTACAACTACAACATCTGATAACAATCCTATTTTAATTATCTCTTGATGGACTAGGACTTCCATGCCCTGTCCCAAAGCTCCCACTTCAGCAGATGCTAGGAGGATGTAGGCAAAGGTTGTTTTATTTATCTTTACATCTCCCAATTGCATTTGCTTAAAAATATCCAACACTTTTTCAGAAAACCTAAATTGTGCATAGCCTTTAATCATCGCATTCCGTGAAACCACATCTTCATTAGAAATTTTATCAAACAATTTGCATGCCTTCTACATTATTCCACATTTTGCATAGACGTCTATCAAGGTATTCATGACAATAACATGTGACTAAAATCCACATCTCATTATCCTTCCATGGATCTATATTTGAAGTTTGTAAAATGTTTTTTAATTTTTTTGTAGTGTAAAAAATAATTACCAATGTTCTGTTTGAGGACTTCATTTCAATGGCAGTCTTAGAAAGATTACTTTCAATCTATCAGGGCTTTGTGGGTGTCTTCAGCTAGCCATATCAATCACAATTTACATCAGGATTCTACAGCTGATTCTTTCAATTAAAATTTCAATATTAGTGCATCTTTGTTTATAGAAGAATAGTCTACACCATTTGCAAAATAGGCACTCTTATTGTTACATGAATATTGATCAGTCATTAAGACCTTTTCATTGGGGCACAGTAGGGTACCTACAACTAGCTATGCAAAATCATCCTTTAATGAATTATAATTGTACACTCTTTGAGCCACATTTTATAAAATTACTGATATTTTGTCATAAGAAATTGATTTTGTTAATCAATTGTGCATATCCATACCAGACTCATATAGATAAATCAATTAGGGGGTATGGATAATAAATACTGAAATTCTTAAGCTAATCAAATATGAGTTCTTCATTACTCTATATAATAGATGATAGTGATTTTGTTTATGATTGATAATTCTGTGGCATATATATGTTTTGTTTGTCTGATTTCATGGCATATCTTAGTTGCAGGAATGTTGATTTATCCAGTTTCATAAAAACTAAATATGAAGTCAAATGTACTCAATGCTTAAGCAATCCCATTGTCACATATATTTGATCATATTGTGTAGGGAAGTCATTGCCACTCAAATTCTGTGCATCAAATTTTATAAAGTGAATTTCTTTAACTCCATTGTAGGCATTCACAAAATTAAAACTTAGTTTTGTTTTGAGGTCCTAAATTCCTAATTTGCTTGATTTTCTTTGCAACCCCTTTGCATGGATTTTTGGGTCTATAATTGATAACTTGCACGCTTTGATTTTTCTATATATGTCTTTCCCTTTTTAGGGTTCACTTATCATGTCACATCTTGTGTTATTCCTACTAATGTCATATCTACATTTCATGTGTTATATATTCTCCACTTCAACATCTAACCATTGTTTGACATTGTCAACTACCAACTGATTGATATACCTAACTTTATTTACGACGGAAATAATGGTTTTGGTCTCAAATATGTTCGAGATATATAGACTCTTATTACAAAGTCTTGGAAAACATTCATGTTAAGTTATGTGAAATATGCAAGCTTTTGGATTTTCTAACAAGTATTTCAGAAGCACTGGTTTTGCAAATATAGATAAGACATAGAAAGCAACAAAATTCTAGTCAGAGGATGGGATTGTGAGATAAAATTTGCAATAGGAAATGCATTGATTGCATAATTAAACATGAATAAGGGCCCTAAGACTCAAAATTACATTTTAAGTACATATGAGTTATATCAACAAATATATTTGAGTACAATAAGAAACATTTTCTTTTAAATATTGGGAAGTAGAGTCTAGATTTCTAAGTATTCCCATCACACATTTGAATACTAAGAAGAACAACAGGAACCACAATAGAGTTTGTGATGATTTGAGATTTTTATTTAAACTTGATTTCCTTCTTTTTGGTTAGAGTGTAGCTAGCCCAACAAAATGGGTTTTTTCTAAAGTAAAATGCTTGTGTATGCTGGAAACATTAAGGAAATTCTCACATGTAGTTTCCAGTGGAAATTGTACTAGAAATATTTCTTGAAGTATCTAGTACATAAAGAGTCTAAAATATTAGCAAGACAAATATTCTCCTAGATAATAGTTACAATAACCATTTTTATGCACACAAATATAATCCACACAAAACAAGCTTTTAACATACACAAACATACTCCACATAAAGTGATAATTTAAGTACATTCACACACAATGAAAAATGAATGTCAAAATACTTTCAAACACATACACACAA
This sequence comes from Cunninghamia lanceolata, assembly GCA_027924645.1. NCBI lineage: Eukaryota > Viridiplantae > Streptophyta > Pinopsida > Cupressales > Cupressaceae > Cunninghamia > Cunninghamia lanceolata. Next base: position 16,470,405 of record BSBN01001048.1, read on the forward strand.
TGCCTCCCATGTTAGTTCAAATACACACACACATGCACTTCAAACAAAGTGAATGCCAAAATTATTTTTTCACACACATGCATGCACATTTAATACATGTCAAAATTCATTCACACATAATGAATACCAAGTTAAATTTCAAATCTATGCACACACAATGAAAGTCAAAGTTCATTCAAACAAACAAAGTGAACATTGTTAAGTTTTAAACACACACCCCCACACACACTTTAGACACAATGAATACCAAAATTAACTTTTCACACACACTTCACACAAAGTGAACATCAAAATATTTTTGTTAGGCTTAGATGCACTTCAAAGAAAGATAATGCTAAAATTTACTTTTCACACACATACACACAAATAAAGTGAATGCCAAAATTTACTTTTCATACACACAAACACATGCACTTCAAATAAGTGAATGCCAAAATTTACTTTTCACATACAAATACACATGGACTTCAAACAAAGTGAATGCCAAAATTAACTTTTCACTCACTCACTCTCTCTCTCTCTCACACATAGACACATACACATAGAGAAATAATGATAAAGTTAACTTTCAAAACTACTTACACACAATGAAAGCCAAAGTTCAAATAAAAACTAAACATCAATGAAAGCCAATGTTAGTTCAGACACAAATTGAACATCATTACTGAAGTTTGAAAGTATTTTTGTACATATCCTTCACTAAGTTAACTTTCAAAACCATGTACACACAATGAAAGCCAATGTTAGTTCAGACACAAATTGAATATCATTGAAGTTTGAAAGTATTTTTGTACATATCCTTCACATAAAGTGAACATCAAAGTATTTTTGTTAGGGTTAGGGTTCAAACACACACATACACATGCACTTCAAACAAAGTGAATGCCAAAATTAACTTTCCACACACACACACATCCCTTTTAGACAAAGTGTGTTAAAATTAACTTTTAACACACACATGTGTATGCACATAGAGTGAATGCCAATATGTATTCATACACATAGTGAATGTCAAAATTAACTTTCAAAGACACACAAACACACAATGAATGTCAAAGTTAGTTCAAACACACACACATGAACTTCAAACAAAGTGAATGCCAAAATTTAACTTTTCTCACACACACACATCCATTTAGACAAAGTATCCCAAAATTAACTTTTCATACACACACACACAAAGACATGCATGTACATAGATTGAATGCCAACATTCATTAACACATTCATTAAGATTATTGTTAGAGTTAGGGTTAGGATTAGAATCAATATTAGGATTAGAATTAGGGTTAGGGTTAGATTTATAATGAGGATTAGGATTAGAATTATACTTAGCGCTAGGGTTAGAATAATTAGGACTAGGGTTAGAATTAGGCTTAGGGTCATGGTGAGGGTTACAGTTAGAATTAGGGTTAGGTAACATTAGGGTTAGAATAAAGATATCTCAAATTCAATAGGATGCAAGAATGGTATAATAAATCTACATTGTAAGTTCATGTAAAAGAATTTACAACAATCATCAAACACACATTTCTAAGGCATACTATTACAAAGAATAGTTACACTATGCATATCAAAATGACCAAAACATATTAACAGTTAAAGTGTGCATATCAAAATATAAATATATATTATTTGTTGATAGGCCTACAAATATTTGTGCCTATCATCCATTTGATAGCACCTTTGGTGCTTTTACTAGTTTATTAGGATTTAATTTTGTTTTCTTCATAATCAAATTAAATTTCTTGATTTTTTTCTTTTAGTATGTTGTTTTATTTGCAGTACAATTATTTTAATTAAAATACTTTGTGATAGTTTTTTATATATATTTTTTTAAAAATAAAGTCTTAAGGTATATTAGGAATGAAAGGGTTAGTCAGTAAAACCCTAGGCAAATATGAAATAAAAAATTAAACCTTAGAAGTAATATCAAATAAAATGATAAAGGTATCTAGGAGTGCATTATATTTTATAGATTCTAGTCATCAATTTTATTTCTTTTGTTTTTGTAGAATGAAATTTAATTTATTTTTTTCTCTCATTGTTGTTTAATCCTAATATTTTATAACTATATTTTGTTAGGATTTGTTTTTGTAGAATGAAATTTAATTTATTTTTTTCTCTCATTGTTGTTTAATCCTAATATTTTACAACTATATTTTGTTAGGATTTAACTTTGTTTTCTACACAATCAAATTTAATTTCTTGATTTTTTATTTTAATATGTTGTTTTATTTGTTTATATATATATTTTAAAAACAATAAAGTCTTAATCTATATTAAGAATGAAAGGGTTAGTCATCTCATTGTTGTTTAATCCTAATATTTTATAACTATATTTTGTTAGGATTTAACTTTGTTTTCTGCACAAACAAATTTAATTTCTTGGTTTTTTTTAATATGTTGTTTTATTTAATCTACAATTATTTTAATGAAAATACTTTGTGTTAATTGTTTATATATATTTTAAAAACAATAAAGTCTTAATCCATATTAAGAATGGAAGGGTTAGTCAATAAAACCCTAGGTAAATATAAAATAAAAATTAAACCCTTAGAAGTAAATATCAAATAAAAGGATGACCTATTTTAGATAGATTTTTCTAAAGATAGGTATGCTAGTTAATTATTCTATTTTTTTAATTAAGAAAAAAAGGCAAATTGTAATTAGTAGATTCTAGATGAAGGCATAAACTAGTAAATGGAAGTAAGTTTCTAGAAGATGGAGCAATTGAAGGTGGTAACTAGTAAGTGTTAGAGGTAAGTTTATAGAAGATGGAACAAACTAGAAAATATCTAGATAGAGTTGGACACGTTAGAAATTTTTAGAAGGAAATGGATTGTACTAGTATGCTTTGTAAAGACCTCTATAAAATGAGTTAACTTGCGATCATTTTCTCATCAAGTAATACAAGTTTGATTGTTGTAACTTTCCAGTTCTGAGCAATTCTTGCATTTGTGTGTCTTCATATTTGTGTGTTGTGTGTTTGTTCACCTCCATCCACCACCAACATAGTGTTATTAAAGCACTAGTCCACTAAAGATAAATCACTGTAGGAGATATTGGTGATTTCAAAGGGAGATCAAAGGAAGGCTTGAAAGTCACTGGAAGAGGTTCTCTTCAAAGATCGTGGATTGCATCGGCATAAGAGAATAAAGACGTAGAAGAAAGTCAAGTGGCCACAACCATAGGAGGTCAAAGAAGATATCTGAATACAAAGGAGAATACAAAAAAGGGAAGCCACCTAAATAAGGCATCACAATTGTTGAAACAATTAGAAAAGAGAAAATTGAACTGCCAGTGATGAAAGGAGGAAAATTTGTGATAAGTAGCTAAATTTTTAGGAGCAATAAAAATTTAGAGGAGAGGTTGGTTTGGATTGAAAAAAAGATGCAAGGATACAAATGGCCAATCATGCCAACAAAGAAGTTAGTTTTTGAAGTTGAATAGTTGATAGGAGCATCAAGTTTTTTTTATGAAGATATATCACTTTTTATGATATAAATGAACTTCATTTAATAAATAATATAAAACATCTCTAGGTATGCTAGTTAATTATTATATAATTTTTAATTTAGAAAAAAAGACAAATTCTAATTAGTAGATTCTAGATAAAGGTGGAAACTATTAAGTGGAAGTAAGTTTCTAGAAGATGGAACAAACTAGAACGTATCTTGTTATAACTTTCTAGGAGAAATTCTTGCATTGGTGTATCTTCATATTTGTGTGTTGTGTGTTTGTTCACCTCTATCCACCACCAACATAATGGTATTAGATTACAAGTCCACTAAAGATAAATCACCACAAGAGATATTGGTGATTTTAAAGGAGATCAAAGGCAGGCTTGAAAGTCACTGGAAGAGGTTCTCTTCAAAGATCATGGATTGTGTCGGCATAAGAGAATAAAGATGCAGAAGAAAGTCAAGTGGTCACAACCATAGGAGGTCAAAGAAGATCTCTGAATACAAAGGAGAAACTAAAAAAAGGAAGCCACCTAAAGAAGGCATCACAGTTGTTGAAACAATCATAAAAGAGAGAATTGAACTACTAGTGATGAAAGGAGGAAAATTTGTGATAGAGGAGAGGTCAATTTGGATTGAAAAAAAGCTTCAGGGATACAAATGGCCAATCATGTCAACAAAGAAGGAAGTTTATGAAGTTGAATAGTTGATAGGAGCATCAAGTTTTTTTATGAAGATATATCACTTTTTATTATATAAATGAACTTCATTTATTATAATATAAAACATCTCTAGGAGACCTTAGATTAAATAAACATTAAGGATCAAACAAGGAGAATCTACTCACCTATTAGAATTCAACTGCTTTTGAGACTATCAATTGATTATGCTTGCATTAAGATTCTTAAGAGCCTCTTCAGCAGTCTGGAATTCAACATGCATTATAATTAAAGAAGATCATTGTTTGTGCATACATGATAAAATACTTAAAAGCCAATAAAACAATAGTCCATAATCAGCCTTATTTTATATAATGAAAAGCTAAGAAAAAATTTTGACAAGGAGTACAAGGAGTACCACTCTGACCAATAAACATAAATTCAATAAAAAGGATTCTTTTTTTTAATTTTAATAATACTTAAAACAAAATTTTTAGCCAATAGTTAGCAGATTTTGCTCCTAGAAATGTGTCATCTTGCCTGCCTCCTTATGCCTAGAAAGTTTGTTGTATTCTATTTTTTCCATTCTTGGTTTCCTTCTTCCTTGCTATTGACCTATCACTCTACTTAAATATCATCCATTTCAATGGTCAAACAGTCAATAGCAATTTCACACCTTACTCACAATAAATGTTAGTGTAGGTTTTTATTTCCTAGTTGGGTTATTTATTTTTCCCTATATTCCTAGGTTTTTCCTATAGTTCTGTTAATCTCGCTTAGGTTAATAAAGCATGTCTTATTAGGTGAGTGGTTGCAAGGTGTCACCTTCCAACATATGAGCATCTATTGGCTATCTTGGGAAAAATTTTGCTATTTTTAGTCCGATAGATGGTTGCTCCTAATTGGTTGGTGTTACCACCTCCTCCCTCTTCCTAGTCTATATAATCATGCTACCTGACTTGTATTTTGTATCTTTTACTTTTGCATCCTTTAAATGCTATTTTGCTTCTAGTATTTACATTACTCTCATGAAGACTAACTATGTGTTACTATTTTGATTTAATATCATTTGCATTCATAGTTTAGATATCTATTCTTTGCACTAGTTTTCTAGGTTAATAATATTTTCAGATTCTAACATGGTATCAGATTTTTTCTATGTGCAAGAGTAGATTTTAGTTTTCATATTTGAGAAATTCAGGGGGGGCTAATTAAGCTTATTGTAGTTTTTTGAAAAACTTAGTATGCTCTTCTCTTGCATCTTTAGATGATCTCGAGAATCAGAAAAGTTTGATTGAAACATTTTAATCTCTCGGGTTTGCACATGTGTTTTATGAAATTTGGGTGATTACAACATTTATGGTTATACTAAAAGCATTTTTAGTTATTCCAACATATCTAGGAGGCTTGAGAAAGTCCGATTTGGCTTTTGCTTCACCTAAATCAGAGATCATCAAACACAATTGCGAAACTAGCGTTTAAAGCTCAAATCTAAAAACTAGCTTGCATATTTGGTGTTTTTAATCAACATTGCAGGTTCCAGCATGCCTTTGCTTGTCTTAAGTGGCTGATTCTATCTTTGCATACAATTTTTTGTTGCTAGGGTCACTTTTTATAGCTAAAGGTGTTTTATTTACACTGGATGCACATCTTATGTACATCAGCAAGAAAAATGTCTTCTAGGTTTTGTTCACAGCATTGAAAAACAAACTGGGTATGTTTTAGTTTTTGCATACAACTCATATATTTTTAAAAAATGCACTTAGAAAGCTACAGCAGGACCCCTCTCCAGTGGCAGTTGTAGTTTTGAAGATAGTTTTAAAATGCTATGTTTTTACTCATACGGACTCTGTTTCCCACAATTTTTTTTTTATTTTGGCTATTTTTTTTATGCTCTATGCACTAGTATAGACGTTTTTTGATTTTGATGCAGAAAATTTCCAGAAACTACATATTCTTGTTAGAAATGAAAGCAACACTACTTCAATGGAAATCCAATTTGAATAAATTTCAGCAATCTTTTAAGTGTGCATTAACAATAGAGATTGTAACAAAACATAAACCCACAATACATAAATATACCAGAAGTAGAATGAAGCACATGACACAAGTGTTTAACATAGAGAAAACCCTTTTGGGTAAAAAACTCCCCCAAGAAAGAGGCCAAGTTGTATTATCTTCACAAAAGGAGATTATAAATACATTCACTTCCTCTTTCCTTCAACCTTCACTCTAGCTGAACCTGGGTACCTGTAAACTGTTATATGTATCTCATCTACTATGCTATGTTTTATATAGAATTTACACAACTTCAAGATATTAAATGACTTCTTGCAAGCCCATACCACTTGTCAAGAGTCAACAATACAACCTTGGGTGTCCATGGCCAAGAATAGGCTCTTATGGGGTCATAAATACTATCATACATACATCCTACACTTGGGAAAATGTGCCCATGCAAGCTTGAATGCCTTGGGCCAAAACTACCCACTTACAGCATCTTATGACACATCATATGCTATTATTAGTGTCATAGATTCTTATGACAACTTACAGTTGTCATAGAATCTCTTACACCTTCTTACAACATCTATGACATGCGTCATAGCACTAAAAATAGATTATTCCTCCACATGTGCACCCCACTTTGACCAATTACCATTTACCATAGTAAATAACATCTCATAACTACCACCAATAACTATGTAATTACCGTGGACAGTAAATAATTTTTACCACTGCCGGTGAAACTTGTACATCTCTTATGGGTAATTACAAATAATAAATAGAATAATACAATATTGGGATTTACAAGGTTAATCGCACCTTATCCCAGCATTCTCCCACATGACATTATACAATGTAAATCAACCCATAGGAAATTAAATGAAAAATAATCAAGCACTAGAAACAAGGCCCATGGCCTCTCCGTACCACACAAACTTCTCTATGCTCATAGGCTTGGTCAATGAATCTGCAACATTCTCTTGAGTGTCTATCTTCTTTAGCTCAATCTCTCCATTTGCAATCAACTCTCGAACAAAGTGATACTAAATATCAACATGCTTAGTTCGAGCATGATATATGGGATTTTTAGCCAAACAGATAGCACTCTAGCTATCACAACCAATCTGAATGTTCCTACAATCAAAACTAATACCTGTACATAGTCTTCTCAACCAAACTACCTCCTTAGAGGCATTAGTTGCAGCCATATACTTTGCTTCTGTGGTGGACAAAGAAATTGTGGACTACCTCTTACTCATCCAACTCATTGCACCTCCAAATAGAGTCAACACATAGCCACTAGTGGACCTTCGACTATCCAAGTCACCTACCCAATTTGCATCAACAAAACCCTATATGTCCAAAGATTTATCAGCACTATTAGTACCAAAATAAACCAAACAGTGATTAGGAGTATCTACAAGATATTTAAACACCCTCTTCGCATAGTTCTAATGTTGTCTACTAGGGTTAGACATAAATCTGCTCAAAACTCCCACTATTTGGGCAATATCTGGTCTAGTGCAAACCATTGCATACATCAAACTCCCTATAGTATGAGCATATGGCACATTAGACATATCCTCAAGATCATCCTCAGTCTTTGGACACATATCTAATGAAAGCTTAGTACTAATGGGTTAAGGAACTCTAATTGGGTTACAATCCTAGAAACTAAACCTTTGCAAAATAGTATTCACATACTTACTTTGTGACAACCAAAGCTTTCTATTGACTCTATCCCTCCTGATCTCTATTCCCAAAATATACCTTGTAGAACTAAGATCGTTCATCTCAAATGGACCTAAAAGTTGGGCTTTAAGCTCACTGACCATACCCTTAATATTGTTGAAAAACAACATGTCATCAACATACAAAGCAATAACCAGTATAGAATCATCAACACAATGAATGTAAACATAATGATCCTCCTCGCTTCTAACAAAACCCAATTTCAAAATAAATGAGTCAAACTTTTGATACCACATTCTAGGGGATTGTTTCAAACCATAAAGAGACCTGTTTAACCTACAAACCCAATGTTCTTTTCCTTTTACCTCGAAACCTGTAGGCTATTGCATATAAATTTCTTCTTCAAGATCTCCATGCAAGAACGTAGTATTAACATCCATTTTCTCAATCTCCCAATCATAAGCTATAACAATGGATAAGAGAAATCTAATAGAAGTCAATTTAGCAACAGGAGAGAGTATCTCACCAAAATCAACTCCCTCTATCTAGGTGTAGCCCTTGGCTACCAATCTAGCCTTGTACTTCTCCAATGACCCATCTGCTCCAAACTTCTTCTTGAAGACCCACTTACATCCTATGACCTTTCTTCCTTTGGGCAAATGAACAAGATCCCAGGTGTTACAAGAGTCTAAAGTCATCATCTCCTCTTGCATGGCTAGCTGCCAAGACTCACTATCATCTACAGAAATAGCTTCCCTGTAGGATCTAGGTTCATTGTTAGTACTCAATAAAGCATATACACAATAGAAATCTAGTGGGCTATACCTGTCAACTGGATTCCATTGTCCTGTCGATCTCCTCAAGGGTGGAGTAAGAGACTACTTGTTCTTCTGCATGATCATCTGCACCAACTTCTTCTATCACAATAGGCTCATCTTCATCAGAACTACTTGAACTTCTTCTTCTTCTTCACCCCCCAATCCATCATTCTATTCTTCCTGAGGTGCATCTTGCTTCTCCAAATCAAAGTGCACCTTCTTTACCTTTTCATCTTTTTCTTTTGGCTGCTTAGGTTCAAAAATAGCTCTAAGTCCCTGAAAATAACATCTCTAGAAAAGATAATCCTATGGGTTAGTGGATTCCAAAGCTTGTAACTTTTGATATTATCACCATATCCAATGAATGTACATTTTTCAGCCTTTGGATCCAACTTAGATCACTTTTCCTTAGGCACATGAACAAAAGCCTCATAGCCAAAAACCCTTAAATGTGAAATAGAAGGTTTCTTACCTGTCCACACTTCATAAGGTGTCAAATCAAGAGACTTACAACGAGATCTATTTATCAAGTAGCAAGTAGTACACAAAGCCTCTGCCTAAAAGCATTTATCCAACTGTGTATCACTAAGCATACTTTTGTCCCTTTCCATAATTGTTTGGTTCATCCTTTCTACAACACCATTTTGCTATGGTGTATACGGAGTTGTCTTTTGTCTAATTATACTTGCATGCTTGCAAAACTCATCAAATTCCTTAGAGCAATATTTTTTTTAACAAAAAAGTGGTAAAAACTTTATTGAATGATAAAATCATTACAAAGAAGAAAGAAACACCCATAAGGGCACAACCAAAATCAAGAATTAAGTAACACCCAAAAATCTCCTCATATCCTCCATAGCCCAATCTTCAAGAATAGGGGCCAAATCACCAAGAAGATTGCCCCAATCATCCACATTCCAAGTCTCCATCTGCTCAGACGTCCACCTCGCCAAACCATCTGCCACCTTATTCCACTCCCATGGCACATGACAAAAAGCAATGGAATCTAAAGCATTACTCAGAGAAACAATTTGTTTGGCCACCACTACAAATTGCCAGTTCACCTCCTCAAAATGTCTCTTATTTAGCATATCAATGACCACCTGAGAATCTAATTCACAAATAATCTGCCTCTAGCCAAGGGCACAAGCACACTCTAATGCCAAAAGAATAGCAAGAGCCTCCATGAGATTATTTGTATGCTGACCTTTATATATAGAAAAGAAAAAAATTACCACCCACGAACTATCCCTGCCAATCCCACCAACTCCAGCATGGCAAGGATTACCTCTGGAAGATCCATCAGTATTTATTTTCAGCACCCCCATAGTGGGAGGACACCAATGACTAGTATGACAAACCCTCACTCTCCCATGCCCATGCTAAACCATCCTTGAAAATATTTCCGTCCACCCCCAGAGAGATCCAAGGCTTTAACCACATCACAGTCACTAGAAACAACAAGGATAGATAGATCACACTTAACAGCCAAAGTTTTCTGTAAAGCCCCTAGAATCCTCAACCAGAGATGACCAACAAGTAGCTTCTTATCCATAAAAATTCTACAGTTGCGCTCCAACCAAATATGCCAAATTATCAGACTGAGGCCAATGATCCAAGCAATGAGAAGAAAAGAGGTCTTTACAAGGGGAGGCCCTAGACTCCTCCAAAAATCCTCTAAAGAAGAAGCATGTGTACACAATATACGCTAGAGATTCTACCATAAATGCCAAATAACTTTCGCATAGGAACACTGAAAGAAGAGATGGGCGATACACTCCTCATGCCCACCACACAGAACACACTTAGAGGGCCCCTGAAACCCATGTTTCCAGAGGTTCTCCCAAGTAAGGCACCTCCCTTGAACAACTAACCATGAGAAGAAGTTTCACTTAGGCCAACCAAACTTATTCCAAACCTGTTTCCACCACAAGACCTCTGAGCTCCCAAACATTTGCTTATCAAGAACTTGATAACTTGAGGCAACAGTAAATTTGCCTTTTGGGTCAGGACCCCAAGCCAACACATCTCTCCCAGGAAGAGAAGTACAGACATGCCTCAATAGAATCCCAACAATCTCCTGATAATCCCTAGCTACCCCATCAGAAGGCCACTTCTGCGGAACCTTCCATCTATACACACTAACTTGTCCCAAATTATGAAGAGTTTTAAAATCAGCAACATGCCACCACCCAGCAACAATAAAATGCTTACTCAAATTCTGTAAGTAGGGGTGGGTAGATAAAATGGGAGGATAACCATTCCAAGAATCATGCTAGAAGAGAGCATCCTACCCCCCATTGTAAATCCAAAACAACCCCTGCTTGACCAACTTGGCACCCCTTTTGAGGGTACTCCAAATCATAGAACCCTTCCCCTCCAAACTGAAGTGGGCAACATCCACACTTTCAACTGCACTCTAATCCTTTTGGCTTCTATAAGACCTTGTTGCCTTTTTCTTGGTTCTCTTTTCTCCTTTACTAGATGATTTTACTTCCAGTTTTGATGCCTTTGAGCTCTTAGTAGTGGCAGGTGCAGAGCTCTTGGAAGACCTGGTCCAGGAGGAAGATTCTACTAAAGCACTTTCCTTTTCTATCTCTTTCTTTTCTTCTTTGCCCTTTCCATTTTCTCTCTGTTTGTTTCAAGTGCCTCTTTTGAGATGCCATACCTTTTGGAAACATTCTCTATTTCTTTTCTCACTTTTCTCTTCATCTCCGATTGCCTTAGCTCCACATGAATCTTCACACTTAGCTCCTCAAAGGTTCCAAACCTTTCTAACTTAGGATCCTTGGATTGACTGGGCATGTGTTGAACATGTAGCTCTACTATTTTCTCATCTACTTCATAGCCCATTGGCATGATCTAGACTACCCTTGGGTCCACTACCTCCATTAGGCACTGATCAGTTTCTACCATAAAGCAAACTGTATCCTTATATTTTTCAACTAGAGATTGTGGAATTCTCTCTGGCTTGCATTATACTCTTAAAGTTCTTGAAGTAACCCCAAAGTGTTGTGTTTTGTGCCTTGGCATCACCAAGTCCATATGGCAACCGGTCTATCATTTTGCCATATCCCACTAGATCTGGGTAGCTCATTCATATAATTGAAGAACAAACAGAGTATCAAGCCACCATATTTGAAGGAGTTCTTCTTGTCCTTCTTTATCTTCTATAGATTTTCCAAAAGTTGGTTTAGAAGGAGCTCACAGAGATCATAGTTAGCATTGTTCCTTAACATTTCAAAAGCAGTATATACAGTAGTTCCGGATACTAAATTCTCCCTATTGGAGTGATATATCTTATAGCCAACTATCATTGATGCAAACTTGATATCCGAATCTATGATATCCTTAATTGTCATTGCTCTTTTAACAAATTTTGATCTGATAGCCTCACTTACAATTTGGTTTTTGACTGATTTTAGAATAGGCATCCCACCAGTTGAGTGTAATCCGGTTACTGCCCTAATGGCATCCTTGGTGATCTTAAACGACCTATTTAGCCACATGAAGTTGTTATGTATTCTGCCTAGAACATACCGGACCCATTCATCTTCTACAAAATAGGGGAAATGAATGTATTGTGCAAAATGCTTGTCCTGAATGGCTTTGTACTGAGGTTTTAGTTCAAATGATTCATCAATTAGCTACTTGTGATATATATTCATCAACTTAGATTCCCCAAACTCATCAATATTTGCATGAATGTATGTCCTAACGTCTTCAACATGCAAAACCCCATGTGGAATGCTGGAAAATGCACCTAACGAATCCACTTCAAGAGATTTGTAGGGATGTTTCTTAAATTTAGGGTGTGGCCTATCAGTAATCTTCACAACATTTGGAGTAGTCATCTTTAAAGATTCAGAGAGAGATTTCAAGAGCGGAGAATACCTTTTAACACTTTTAGGGTTCAAGAAATGAGCTGAAGAGATCACCAGCTGATTTGAATTCTATGATTTATCCTTGAGAGAGATGAGGCAAACTTGTTTGCTAAGCTCTTCTTATCTATTTTACTAATGCAAATGTGCAAATGAAGAGCAAATGAACCCTTTTATCTTTGAGCAAACCCTAATTTCACATTGCAATAAATGCACAACTTAACTCATTCCGATTACCTTGTTCTCCTTCTTCTGAGAAAGATCTTTTCTGGATCACTAAGATATGCTTTGACCTATTCTTGGTGATTATTGACAATCTATCTTTCTTTCCTCAATCATTTGATCTATTCGTAGATCAAGATTCCTCAATTTTGAATCATACCGGATCTAACTGTGAAAATCATGTTCTTACTGGATGACTATTGAACTAGATCAATCTTGCAAGAATAATCTTTTCAAATCTTCTTACGGATCTTTCATATCTTTACCAAACTTGCTTTAGATGTTTGTCTAAGAACCCTTTAATCTGCAACTTCCCATGTGCCAATTTCAGGCACCAATTAACTGGCTGGGGGAATTGGTTTTTCTTAGTGACTCCCCCTGAGCCAGAGCTCATCTATTCAATTTTTGGAAGGATTATTAGCACCAAATTCTAGTACGGATCCATTCCCAACATTCTCTATGCTTCTCTTCACCCAAATCTTATTCATCTCCCTTTGAATTTCATCCACGTTCACTTTTCCCTTTCCTTTGTCTTGGTTATGATTATGTTGTTCCAGACCCCTTTTGTCTTGATTCTTATTTCTATAGAATTTGGCAATATGATTGGATCTATTGCAATTGTAGCAAACAACATTTCTTTGCATATTTTACTAATATCCTCTTGATCTACACTGATTAGCCATATGTCCCATTCTATTGCATGCAAAGCATCTACCATTGAATGAATTATTTATTTGCATGTTTCTACACTCATGGGATTTGTGACCATACCTTTTGCAATTGAAGCACTGTCCAGAGAAGGATGTATTAGTCTGATTCATCCTTCTTCTGTACTAACTTGCTTTATGACCAAAGTTATTGCAGTTGTGGCAGTATCCATTGAAAGATGGATATCTTTGAGCATTTGGTTGCCTTACTATAGGTCTTCTAGGCTTGTTTCGTAGATTTTTTGATCTGGAGTTCTTCTGACCGGATCTGGAGCTTTCACCTTTTTCATACCCCAAGCCTTGTTTGTCATCTACCCTCTTTTGGCTTGCAAGAAGAACTTCAAGTTGAGTAGAGCTTATCTTGAATTTCTCTTTATATTCATTTGTTGTTTGAAGATATCTTTTGAGAATGTCAATCTAATTCTTAAGTTGTTCTTCATTATCTTTAGCTTCTTCAAGATCAAATTCTAGATGTTTGATTATTCTGTCCATATTGTGGCAGTCTTCTGACTTCTCCTTGAGAGATTGTCTTAGATTATCTTCAATTTTTCTTTTCTCTTCAATTTCTTGGGTGAATTTCATAACTCTTGATTCCATTTCATGTCTTACCATAATGGCCTCTTTTGATAGCTTCTCGCATAACCTGTTCTTCTCATTTAGTTCTTCATCAGTGTTATTGGCTTCACTTTGACTTGCTAATTGTTGAAGTAGTTCCTTTCTCTTTTTCATAGAGATACCCAGTTTCTCTTTTAGTTCATTTATGAAATCATCAGCTTGTTTGAGTCTTTCTTTTAGGTCATGGACTTCAGAATGAGATTGCTCAAGATCATCTAAGGCAGACTGAAGTTGTTCCCTCATACCATACATATCCATTGAAATTCCCAGATCTTCCTCAAGCTGTTAGGCTCTATTTGGAGGAACCTAGCTCTGATACAAATTGTTGATAACTGAGAGGGGGGCTGCATCAGTTATCTTAATTATTTTGTCTTTTAGTCCCTTTTTAACAATTAGTGCAAAATCAAATCATATAAGCAAACATAACCACGAAAGTAGAAATAAGATCAATACACATGACACAATGATTTTGACATGGAAAACCTAGTTAAGGGAAAAACTATGGGGTGATTAACCCAAGATTGTATTCTCTGTTAGAAGAATAGAAAGAACAAAATGGCACTTGCCAATTAGGGCTCACTACCTGAGCACATTCACAAGAGGCTCACTACCTACAAGAGACTCACTATCTACAAGAAAAGAAGGTAACAAAATACTTGAACTGATGAGAAGCATCCACACATGCTGAAGTTCAGTTCTGGTTAAGCCCAATATACTAATCTACTGCACTTCATTCTTACTCTCCTTAGGTGCCACTGTCCAGTCACATTCTGGACCTATCTTACTGCCTTTTCACTGCTCTTCTACTTTTCTTCGCACAATTCCAACACACAACACACACATTCACATCTAAATCCATCTGGTATATATATCCACACAAATAATTTCAACACCTTTTTAGTCAGCATCTGGAATAGTCAATATTTTCTCAAACTTTGATCTATCAGCTGAATCCTTGCATATCAAGTGATGCGAATCAAGGAGATGCTTATAGAAGCCATCAATCATGTCGGCCAATCATGAATGATACCTCAAGAAACTTAATAACCATCAATATCTAATCCAGATTTAGGTCTGATGCTATACCAGTCAGTTCTTCCTCTATCTACTCTACCAATCAGGAACCCAAAACTTAAGTGCTCATATCTCATCCTGACAGGCAGAGTAGACTGAGGAAGAACTGACCGACAAAGCATCAAAATTTAATCCGGATGAGAAATTGTTGGTGGTCAGGCTATTTGAGAGATCATACATGTTTGGCCAACATGAATGATCACTTCTTTGATAAGCATCACATATTAAGCATGGATTCAGCCGGCAAATCAGTGTTTTGTAAATATATTAAGTATTCTAATTACTGACTAGGAAGATGTTGAAATCCTTGATGCAGACATATATACCAAATGGATTTCGATCTGAAGTGTGAAGTTGTGTGTGTAAGTGTGTGAAGAAGTACAGAGAGAAGTGTGGAAGAAACAATACAAGTTCGGTATGTGACAGAACAACAACATTAGAGCAGAGGAAGAATGAAGTGCATAAGATCAGTATATTGAGCCTAACTGGAACTGAACCTCAGCATATGTGGATACCTCTCATCAGTTCAAACACCTGGTGACTTTCTATAAACCTTGTAGATAGTGAGTCTCTTGTAGGCAATGTGCCTCTTGTGAGTAGTGTGCTTGGGTAGTGAGCCCTAATTGACAAGTCCCATTTTGTACTTCTTATTCTTTTAATAGAGAATACAATCTTGGGTTAGTCACCCCATGGTTTTTCCCTTAATAGGGTTTTCCACATACAAATCCTTGTGTTATGTGTGTTGATTTTATTTCTACTCTCATGATTATATATGCTTTTATGTTTTGATGCTACATTAATATTAAAGAAGCAAAGAAAGTTAAAATATTTAAGATAACTGATTCACCCCCCCTCTCAATTATCTACCCTGTTTCCAACAATTATTGCTAACAGGGGGAGTCAGTGAGTTGATTCAAGGAGTGTATGTACTTTAAAGGTGGAGAAAGTTGAAAAGGAGAGCTTGTGTCCTAAGGAGAAGAAGTTGGCCTTTATCCTTGATGTCAAAGGGGGAGAATGAGCCAAGGTTTGTTGTCATCAATGCCAAAGGGGGATATTGTTGTACATATAAGGTTGTCACTGATATAGTTGTGTGGTTGTCATTGATGTCAACACTAATGAGCATTAGACATATGTTACACGAGTTTGTCACTGATGTGGTCGTGTGGTTGTCTTTGATGTCAACACTATGCTTAGATGCTTATGATGATGATATAATATGTTGATGGTGTGCTAGAAGTGATTACTGATGTTCATGGTTAGTTACTAATATTAATGGTTGGTTTCTAATGCTCATGGTTGGATGTCATGCCTTGATTAATGTCGAGTAAAGTTGTATTGAGCATGTTTGTGGTTAGAAAGGCATAGATAAGACAATATTAAGAGATCGGAAGCACTTCGTTGAAAGAAAGACAATACTAGTTATATAAACTAAGTATGGTTATTATTTTTGAGTAGAGAGTAAATGACAAAAGTCATAGACCTTGATAAATTGTGGATATGCAATAAGGGACTCTCGATAAAGATTAAGTTATTTATAATTGCATATTGTATGTATATCCTAAATAAGGAATATTTATAAGTTAGATGGACTAGGGATTGAGTATAATTTAGACAATTATGTCTAGACATACTAGCCAAATAAATCAAATTATAGGATGAGATAGTTTTCAAGTCGAGTTAGAGGTGTGTGAATGCACGACTACATTTATTAAAAATGCCTATTTATATAGAAACTTTGGCCAAAGTGATGCATTTGTCTCTGCATGCATTAGTCAGTTCATAGTGTCTAGATTGTGTAATTGGTCAGTATGATCATACTTAGTTATAATATTTTCTATAGTTGTATGGTCGATTGAGTTGCATAGGACACATCAATATTAATTAGATGGCAACTTGCTAGATCCATATGTCTATACTCTTTGTGAAGGGAGGGCCACTTCTAGGAAAGAAGGTCTATGGGGGACTACCAGTTTGTGGTTGGAGGTAAAGCCCTCAATTGATGTTCTCCCTCTATAGAAAAAGATTCACCAAGATTTGAATGACAGATATCAAGATTCTAGAGACAATACTCTTTATATAAAATTTTATGTTATGATTATGATGTAAAACTATTCTTTTGCCAAGTGCAATATGTTTATAAATGTAAAATGAAATGTTATCACTATAAGTTATCTTTGAATATATTGAATTTCAAGGTTGACAAAATATTTAGAAAATATGTACTTTTATTTATTGATGTTGAGCAAATGATAAATTTTTTCTCTCTTGTGTATCATTTTCTTTTACTTTCCTAGTAATCTACATGTATAATTCTGAGTAATATGAGAAGGCATGTTACACCCCAGATTACCTTTGGAGTATTGGGATGAGGTTCAAGTGCAATTGACTATTACTTTCTCCCTTGGTGAACTCATCATGGTCGATGAAGTGAGAAAATCTATAAAATGCTTTATTTTTCTAGATTTTACATTAATGATGTTGGTGATAAGGTTCTTCCCTCTTTGATCACCTTATCCTCAAAACTTAGTGATTGGGTGCATTAGATCATTTATGAGGAGTCCTTGATGGTAATTCACAATTTCCATAGGTGGAGCCATGCTTTAGCTCCATGTGTGGGTTCATAAAAAAAGGCTTATTCATAGGAAATAAGGATCAACAAGATCCTTCTCCTATTGAGGACATGTCTGAGATACTCATGGAGGGTAAAAGTGTGTTGGTAAGTCCTCTTGTGGATAATTCTAACTCAAAGGCTCTTAATCTTATCCTTGAGCTCAGATCTCATCTTTTGGGGATAAATGTAAGAAGAAGGAAGTAGTGAGGGAGGACTAAGATTGCCCTCCCTAGTATCCTCCAACAAAGAAAATATAAAAGTGGATTCATTGAAAAAGTAATCTTGCAGTACTTTCTTTAATTCAGGCTCAATTCTTCATAATGTGAGTAGTACCAATAAGGGATTTGGTTTGTTTGAGTCTAAGGATTGGGCTACCAACAAGAAACAAAATTCTGAAGTGTTTTAGCTTCAATCTACCTTAAGTTGGTGGACCTATTTTGTCATGGGGTAGTCTGCCTTGAGTTTTTTTTTTGGGTCTCGTGTGTGGGGAAATGTTGTTTGTTGTTGTATTTTTAAGCCTATATGCTTTTTTTTCCTTATTATTCCTTGACATTGCTTGGGCTTCTTTGGTGTTTATTTCTTTCTCTATGTAAAAGGGTGGCACCCTTTCAAAAACTCTCCAATTCATAGCTCTAGTAAAAAGCATTTATCAATAATAATAATAAATATAGGTGTGTAAAAAACTTTGAATCTGTTGGAATATTAATTTCTCACATAAAACCATAATTACACCAGAGGCATTATATAGTGGCATTAAGGGGATGACTGTGACGGTATACATAAAACTAAATAGAGCCCACATAGATATATTTTTTAAATAATGAAGTAAGTGTTTTAAATTTAAAATGTATAACCGACATAATGAATGCACATAAGAATTAAATTTAAAATACATAATGAACATAGTTTTATTAAATAAATTCACATAAGAATAAAGTCAACATATAGGGAAGAATCTATATAAATACAAGTAATACTCAAATATGTCAAAGGTTGTGTTCAAATGGTAAAGCCATAAGGTTCTTAAGATGGAGATCTAAGTTCAAATCCCTATAGTGGAATATAATTTAGCATTGTACAATAATATTTTATAACTATATTTACTTAGGGTTTAATTTCATTTTTGCACAATCAAATTTAATTTATTAGTTTTTTCTTTTAATATGTTGAACTTTATTTATTGTATAGTTATTTTAATGAAAATACTTTATGTTAGTTGTTTAAATATTTTTTTTAAAAACAAAGTCTTAATCTATATTAAGAATGAAAAAGGTTAGTCAATAAAACCCAAGGGGGTAGTTCCCTTTCTATCAAATCCCTATAGTGACATCTAAGTTAGCATGGTACAATAATATTTTATAAATATATTTACTTAGGGTTTAATTTCATTTTTGCATGATCAAATTTAATTTATTAGTTTTTTCTTTTAATATGTTGAACTTTATTTATTGTATAGTTATTTTAATGAAAATATTTTATGTGAGTTGTTTAAATATTTTTTTAAAAACAAAGTCTTAATCTATATTAAGAATGAAAAGGTTAGTCAGTAAAACCCAAAGGGGTAGTTCCCTTTCTATTAAAATTTGATTAAACTAGAAAAGATACAACATCATCTCTTCTAAGTGTGCAAACATACGACATTCAATCACTGGATGTTCTTAGATTCCATAAAATCCACAAACCTTCACAGAGCTCAAAGGCCCAATTAATCTGTGGGGAGACAAGAGGTCTCCAGACTGACTAAGATAAAGATAAAAGTTGCAAACTTCCATATTATTTTAGTGAATGCCATCCCGAAATAGACTTAGAGCCTACGAAGTTATTTTATGTTTCCTTATAGCACCAGCATCGAATATCTCTCCCATCAGTCTAGATTTGAGTTTTTTATCAAAAGACGAAATGGTAGTATACACCTTTTCTCTCAGCTCCTTCTTGATAAACGTGTGAGCCATCATCTTCCCGCACTGTTTCCTTCCCATTATTAGTACTACATTCATGAGGGATTCCTCTCTTAGAGTGTTCCATCATGAATGTGTTCTCCAACGAAGATATGGGTGTCAATGACTTGTTTGATAGAAGCCACTGCGCCCTCTTGATCTGCATTGAAGATTCTGCTAATCTTTCCCTCCACTGTTTCTTCCTCCTCCTCTTCCTCGTCTTCATCCGAATCTACTTTACAGACACATTCACACTCCAATACCATTCGCTGCCCCATCTTGCTTATGTCAACAAAGATAACAAGATTTATATTTGGTAAGAAAATCAGATCAAATGAAACCCTTGAAGAGCAAAATATTCCTCAATCCATTTTGCTGCTATCCATATCTCTTCTCAAGAATTCAAAAATCCTTCCTCCTATGGAGCCTGTCCATCCATCTCTAAAATTTCTTCTAGGCTGTCCCATACTAAATCTGAGTTGGATACTCTGTAGAACTCGGGCTGATCCACTCCGTCGTTCGCAAAAAAGTCTGTGGTTTCATTTGCTTCCCTGTAGATGTGATGCAGGGTGAAGCTATCTAACTTGTTCAAAGAATCCCATATCGCCTCAACCCACTTTCGAAGCTTCCAATTTGAATTCTCCTTCCTTTTAATCGTGTTTATACAGATCAATGAATCGCTGTCAATTTCAATACAATTTATAGAAACCAATGAATCACTTTCAATTTCAACTTCCACCTTGTTGTTGGATCTAAGTTAGAGTTTTTCCAAATTGCCTATAGAGGTCTCATCAAAATTCATCTTCAGTATATCTTGTGGAGGGATGAACTAATAAAAACATATTTATGTACTTTTCTTTTGTGTAAGTTGTTTAGATATATTTTAAAAATAAATGAAATTATAAGTGGCATTAAGAGGATGACTATCTCCATGTACATAAAAACTACATATATAGTTTATAAATTATAAAGTATGTATTTAAATTGAAAAGATATAATGGACATACTTTTATTAAATGAGTGCACTTAAAAATTATAAAGTAACTATTTTAAATTAAAAAAATATAACCTGTACATATTTTTTTAAATGAATGTACATAAGAATTAAATTTAAAATATACAACTGCCATAGATTTATTAAATGAATGCACATAATAATAAAGCCAACATAAAGTAAATAATCTATATAAATACAACTAATACTCAAATATAAATTATAAAGGGTTTGAAGTGTTCTTGCTAAGGGATAAAGTCCCCCCATGTTGTACCCTTTTGTTGGGCCAACGAGCTCGTGGGTTTGAAGTGTAGGTTCATTGCTCCAAAAGCATTCGTGTGGAGCCGGATCTAGGTGCATTATTTTTTTTTTAAAAAAAAAAGGCATACTGGAGTTATTGGAACATTAAGTGCATTATATTTTATAGATTTTACTATAGAGTCATCAATTTATTTTTTTTTCTTTCTGCATAAATAAAATTTAATCTATTTCTTTTTCGCTGGTGGTTGTTTTATAAAAATGAGGTGTCCTAAACTAATATTTTATAACATATTTTTTAGGGTTTCTTTTTATTTTTGCATAATCAATTAATATATTATTATATTTATAGTACAATAATTTATTTTATAAAGCACATAAGTTATTTGAACAGTAAGTGCATTATATTTTATAGATTTTAATATAAAATCATTATTTTATTTTATTTTCTTTCTTTTCTACATAATGAAATTTAATTTATATCTTTTTGACTCACTGATGTTTTATAAATATGAAATGTCCTAAACTAATATTTTTTAACTATATTTTATTAGGGTTTTATCATATGAAACAAAAAGAAGAAAAGCATATTCAACAATAGCAGAGGTAAGTGCTACTATAGGGTGTAGTTAGTTTTCTTTTGTTTTGTACATAATGAAATTTAATTTATTAGTTTCTTTTCACTCCTATTTTATAAAAACAATTAGGGTTTATATTTGTTTTATAACTATATTTTTAAGATTCTACAAAAATAAAAATAGGAGTCTTGGTAACCTACTCAAAAGGTTAGAGAAATAAATCTACTTGTGGATTCGGTCCTTCTCCAGGTAGAATTCACCATATAATAATTTAGTTAATAGGTCAACTAGTGTTTCCCAATTCCATATTTTCTTAATTCTTCCCAAGCTGGGCATATCCCAACAAATACATTGGTATCTAAATTAAATTGTGCTATCCACTGTCCTTGTTAGGATACTCCCATCCTGGGAAGAATTAAGAAATTATCTAATTGTTAATAGGTGCAAGCATTTTAAGGTTTCTATTTGCACAATATCAGAAAAAGATTATGCTTTGGAAATGTGTAGGCTTATTGATCCTGAAACAAACTTAGTCAGTCCTAGGAAGCTCCATGATCGTGTTGTTTGTGTCAACCTAGGTTCTTTGATTTCTATGAAACAAGCTTAGTCAGTCCTAGGAAGCTCCATGATCATGTTGTTTGTGTCAACCTAGGTTCTTTGATTTCTATTTTTAATTTGTGATTGCTTTGATGAACTTTCTATTGCATTGTATTGATTTCAATCAGTATTCTTTGTACTGCAGAAAAGTGTTCCCCTTCCAATATTATGTGTTGCAAGAAACGTAGCTTGCAATGTTAGAGATAGTTTTTTAAAGTAAGTAATATGATCTTGAAATGATTTTTATTGAAAAATGTGTAATTATCACAGCTGGCGTTAAAACTTTTTGTCTCTTCTAAAGTGTCATCACAGGAGTGTCATGCCACCTCATGCACCGCCAATCTTAACTGACCACAATTTCATCTTTTCCACCACCTGAGCATCCACCTTTATCGATTATAATGTAGTTTTATTTTCTTCCTGTCTTGCCGTTTAAAGCAAGTTTGTAAAATGCCTCTTTTTATCATAGATATAGAGGCTACTGTAATATCAAACACATCAATATAAAAATAATACATTCTGTATGCTGTAGCAAATGCATTGTTTGCTGTGCTGTTTCCCTTATTTTTGTCTTTGTCTGTTCTACAAATTGGTATCAGAGCAGGTTCTCTATTTTTCTCTTGGTTCAATTCTAAATTGCTTTCAATGGCTTCTTCTTCTGGTGTTAGTCTTTCTATTCTGCAGACTCCTTTATTCACTGGCAAAAATTATGAATACTGGTCATTAACCATGAAAGCCCTATTTAGATCATAGGATGTATGGGAAATTGTAGAGAATGTTTATACAGAACCCCCAGATGCAGCAGCATTCAATGCACTCACACAAGCTGAGAAAGACATTTTGAAGGAACAAAGGAAGAAAGATGGAAAAGCCCTATTTTGCATTCATCAGGCAATGCATGAAAGCATACTCCCAAGAGTAGCAGCAGCAAAGAAAGCAAATGAGGCATGGGACACCTTACAGGTGGCTTACCAAGGTATGGACAAGGTTAAAACTGCAAAATTACAATTGCTTAGAAGAAATTTTGAAAACTTGTTAATGAAAGAGTCAAATTCTGTAGAATCCTTTTTCCTCCATGTTGTTGGTTTGGTCAATCAAATTAAATCCCATGGAGAGGTTTTAGAAGAGTAGAAGTTTGTTGAAAAAGTACATAGAAGCCTCCCTTCAAAATTTGATCCTCTAGTTGTGGCCTTAGAGGAAACAAAAGATTTGAGTCAATATAGTATTGATGAATTGCATGCCTTTTTGATAAATCATGAATATAGGTTGAATAGGTCAAATATTTCCTTGGAAAATGCATTTTCATCTTAGACTTTTATAAGCCGTGGTAGAGGTAGGAATAAGTTTAGTTCTGGAAGAAGTTCCACAAGAGGAGGAGGCAACAGCAGTCCTGCAAATATTATTGGAAGAGTTCAACCTTAGAATATCAGCCACTCAAGTGGTCATAGATTTAATAAATCCAATATTCAATTTCATTACTGTAAGAAATTTGGGCACTATGCAAATGAGTGTAGGAAGCTACAATATGACCAGAACAATCAAAAACAAAATCAGAGTCAAAATCAGTCTGGGACTACACCAACAAGTTGTATGTTTATGGCATGTACTGGGATTTCTAAAGCAATTCCTATTTGTTACCCCATTGAATGTAACATTGGTCAAGAAAGTCCATGTGATATTTGGTATCTAGATTCAGGGTGTAGTAATCACATGACTGGAAGTATGGATTTATTTTCTAGTTTGGATAAGTTAGTGCAAACTGAGGTTACTCTTGGGAATAATAACAAAGTGACTATATTAAGGAAAGGTACAGTTGATATTTTAACTAAAAAAGGGGAGCAGAAGGTTATACATGATGTGTATTATGTTGATGGTTTGAAACATAATTTGATGAGTATTGGTCAGTTGATCTAGAAGGGCTATAGAGTTTACATGGAGAATAAAGAGACTGTGATTTTGGATACATTGCCTAGCAACCAGTTGATTGTAAGAGTGCAGATGAGAAGTAATAGAATGTTTCCATTAAGAATCAAACCTAACTTGAAGAACAAAACAACTCAAGATTTTTGTAAATCAAATGATACATAATATGGAACTGCATTTAAGTCAGAACATTCAGATTTAAAAGCAACCACACAGTTTGAAGTTTTGGCACAGTCTGGAACAACAAGACAATGAAGCACATAATTTGTACAGTCCAGCTCCAAAGAACAAGACAATATTGTAGAAATACAATCAGCATTTCAATCAGTTGTCAAGATGAATCATGGCTTTGGCATTTTAGATTTGGGCGTTTAAATTTTGGTGGTTTAAATTTGTTGTATAGGAAAAACATGGTAAAGGTTTGCCTTTGATACAAAAACTAGAGAGAATATGTGAAGGATGTATTTTGGGTAAGCAACACAGAGAATCTTTTCCTATTGGTAAATCAATTAGAGCAAGAGCACCTCTAGAAATTGTGCACTTAGATTTATGTGGTCAAATTCAAACACTATCCATTGGAGGCTGCTCATATTTTCTAATGTTCATTGATGATTTCACAAGAAAAACATGGGTTTATTTTCTTAGACACAAGCCTGATGCTTTTATTTACTTTCAACAGTTTAAAGCTCTTGTAAAAAAGTAAAGTGGTTACCATATTAAAATTTTAAGAACAGACAAGGAGGTGAATACATTTCTAATGAATTTCTGAATTTTTGTAAGAAGCATGGTATTCATAGACAATTTATAGCCAGTTACACACCACAACAAAATGGTGTGGCTGAGAGGAAAAACCGGACATTAATGGAGATGGCCTAAAGCATGTTGAGAGCAAAGCATCTACCAAATGAGTATTGGGTTGAGGCAGTAGCAACTGCTATTTATATAATAAATAGATGTCCAACCAAATGTGTGAAAAATAGAATCCCTCAAGAGGCATGGATTGGCATGAAACATAGTGTTTCTCAGTTCAAAGTATTTGGTTGTGTAGCATACGCTCATGTTCCTGATCAGCTAAGAAAGAAGTTGGACAATAAAAGTGAAAAGTGCATTCATTTTTGTTGGTTATTCTGAGGATACAAAAGCATACAAGATGTTTAATCCAATTACAAAGAATGTCATAATCAGTAGAGATGTTCAATTTGTGGAAGAAGAAGTATGGGATGGAAGAATAGATAAGACCGTGAACATAGTTGCAACTACTTCACATGATGATATGGTGGATGAGGTATTTGCACCTCAAGGTACACCTTAGACAATCCCTCCTAGACTTACACAAACATTACAAGTTGTAGCCCAAGCTACACCTTCATCTACAACAAGGAGATCTTCAAGGGTGCAGTAGTCACCACAACAAACTCCAACAACTCCTTCAGCTGGAATACTTGGAGCAAGTCCATCAAACTCAGCAAATAGCAGTGCTTCTTCAGACCCAACTTTGTCAAGCATGCTACCGCACAAAACAAGGAGTTTAAGTGAGTTATATAATGTTTAAACATCTAATTCATTATTTGCTTTACTTTCACAAGTTAATGATCCATTATCATTTGAAGAAGCTATAAAAGAAAAAACATGGGCTCAAGCCATGGACGAAGAAATTAATGCTATTGAAAAGAATTACACATGGGAGTTAGTGGATTTGCCTGAAGGCAAAGATGTGATTAGTGTGAAAGTGTGAAATGGATTTACAAAACAAAACATAGTGCTGGTGAAAAAATAAAGAAGCACAAGGCAAGGTTAGTAGCTAGAGGTTTCTCACAACAACCAGGAGTATATTACAAAGGAACTTTTGCTCCTATTGCATGATTGGATACAATAAGGACAGTGTTAGCCATTGCAGCACAAAACAGATGGTCTATTTATCAAATGGATGTAATGTCTACATTTTTAAATGGATTCCTTGAAGAGGAAGTGTATGTGAAACAACCACAAGGCTATGAAATTCTGGGTCATGAAGGCAAGGTGTATAGGTTGAAGAAAGCGTTGTATGGACTTAAACAAGTTCCTAGAGCTTGGTGCAGTCGGATTGACTCTTATATGATTCAGAATGGATTTCAAAGAAGTAGCAGTGAGCCTACCTTGTATATCAAAATCAATGAGCAAGGTAAAATTTTGATTGTGAGTTTATACGTGGATGATTTCATATTCACTGGTAATCTTTTTGTAGATTCTTTCAAGGTAGCAATGAAAAGTGAATTTGCAATGACAGATTTAGGGCTTATGAAATATTTCTTGGGCATCGAAGTCCATCAATGTAATGCTAGAATTTTTATTTCACAATCTAAAGATGCTGGTGATATCTTGAAAAGATTTAATATGTTGAATTGTAAGCCAGCCCCAACACCAGTTATGACAAATTTGATGTTAAGCCAAGAGGATGATGGATCAAATGTTGATTTTACACTGTTTAAAAGGTTAGTTGGGAGTCTAATGTATTTGACGGCCACAAGACCTGACATTATGTATGGTGTAGGTCTGATTTCAAGGTTTATGGAGTCTCCAAAAGACTCTCATTGGTAGGCTGGTAAAAGAATTCTCAGATATATTAGTGGCACAAAGAATTTTGGAATTATGCATTCCACTTCAGATGAATTTAAGCTAATTGGATACACAGACAGTGATTGTGCTGGCAGCATTGATGATAGAAAAAGCACCTCAGGTTACACATTTTATTTTGGTAGACATGTTGTATCATGGGCGTTAAAAAAGCAGCCCATTGTTACTCTTTCTTCAGCTGAAGCTGAATATGTAGCAACAACAAGTGCAGCATGCCAAGCTGTATGGATGAGACGGATGTTGATTGATTTGATGCATCCTCAACATGAAGCAACTCAGATTTTCTATGACAATAATTCAGCCATTGCTTTATCAAAAAATCATGTTTTCCATAAAAGAAGCAAGCACATAGACACATGTTATCACTTCATCAGGGAATTGGTAAACAACAAAGAAATTTGTTTGGAATATTGCAGATCACAAGATCAGTTTGCTGACATATTTACAAAACCATTGGCAAAAGAGACATTTGAGTATTTATGGAGCTGTCGAGGAGTTCTTAATCTTTCTAGCTCAGGAAAAGTTTGATGAAATTTTTTTGATGATCCCCAGCAGTTCATAATTAAGGGGGAGTATTGGAAAATGACCACAATTTCATCTTTTCCACAGTCTGAGCATCCACCTTCATCAATTATAATGTAGTTTTATTTTCTTCCTGTCTTGCCTTGTAGAGCAAGTTTGTAAACCACCTCTTTTTGATCATAGATACAGAGGCTACTGTAATAGCAAACACATCAATATAAAAATAATACATTCTGTATGCTGTAGCAAATGCGTTGTTCGCTGCGCTGTTTCCCTTATTTTTGTCTTTGTCTGTTCTACAATTTTATCTATGCATGTAATTCTTTATTTTACTTTCCCAGCCAAGCGAGATATCTTCTAATTTTTCTTGATTCTTGTTTTATGACAGAGATTTTGACCAGGGTCATTTATAGAAGATGGATGAAGTATTTTATGAAACTGATGTGACAAAACAGTCAGCTACACCCGATGTTAGCAACTACTTGATAACAGAGGTCAGGATTTGCCCACATTTTGTGATTCTGATTGAGTTTAGCGTTGTACGTTCCTGCTTTAAGCGTTAAGTTTTAACTATAAAATTTGAATGTTGGATGTGTTTTATTATCTTTTTTACTGGGGTTTAGGTCAAAGCAACTGCAAATGGCAATGCCAGTTTAGCTGTTCCAAATGCCATGACAAACTCTAAGGTTGAAAAGAAATTGAATCTGCAAGTAATTTTGTTTGTCTGTTTTATCCTCCTATCCCAGGTTTACAATATTGACACGTGGCTATGTGACCTGTTGTATTTATATTTTATATATAGTCCATCTTTTGAGTAACCTTCTGGGTATATACTATGTATAGTGGATTGTTAATTTCCTCAGATTGTCCTGTGTTATCTTGGTTAAAATTTTTAAATATACTATCTTAATTCGCAAAATGAACTAAGTTTTTCTAATATTTATATAAATATTCATAATTTTTATTTTCTTGTAGGATCAGAATTTACCTCCAAACACATAGCCTACCCATGATCTTGTGTACAATCAAGACCCAAAGTCATTTATGCAACTTTTACAGCAAGCAAAACTGGTTCTCCCCTCCTTAGAATTCTCAATACTAAACCATGTGAAGCTTCCTCAATATTCTCATGGAGCTTCACTTGTAAAGTCTTTTAATTCTTTACCAGCTTATTCAATTTCAGAATCAAGCGATAATGGTTCCCCTCATAGAGAGAAGGATTACCCAAACTCAAACAATGTAATTCAGGGGTATGCAAGGGGTGTGCCTTAGGGAAAAATACAAAGGGGTCTTTTCAAAATAGTTCTAGCAAAACAAATAATGTATTAGAACTAGTCCACTCAGATTTATGTGGACCCATGTCTGTACCCTCCATAGGTGGGTTTCTATACTATGTAATCTTCGTTGATGGCTTCTCCAAAAAGACATGGATCTATTTTCTTAAATGTAAAGAATCATAGGAAATCCTTAAAAGATTTAAGGAATTCAAATCCATTACTGAAAACTCTTCTGGGAGAAAAATCAAAACCTTAAGAATAGATAATGGGAATGAAAACACTTCAGACATTTTTAATGACTTTTGTAAAAACACTGGGATTAAGAGGGAGTTCACTGTACCTTATAATCCTCAACAAAATGGAGTTGCAAAAAAAAAAAAAATAGAACCATGGTAGAAGCTACTAGGGCTATGTTACTTGATCAGAATATAGACACTTCACTTTGGGCAGAAGCATTTAGTACTGCTGTCTATATACAGAACAGATGTCCTCACTCTCATATTGATGACAAAACCCCTAAAGAAGCCTTCACTGGCCCAAAACCAGACATTAGTCACTTAAGGATATTTGGTTGTCTTGTTTACATTCATGTGCCCAAAGAGAAAAGAACTAAGCTAGAACCTTCTGGGAGAAAAGGCATCTTTGTAGGCTATAGTGAAACATCAAAAGCTTATAGAATATATATATACTTGGTCAAAGATAGATTGAAGTAAGCAGAGATGTGATTTTTGAGGAAGACATAGTTTTCAAAAGAGCCAGAAATTATATTGAGTTAGAAATTCAAAATTCCAACTCAAGCATAGAAGAGGATCCTACACCTGAGTTTTAGAGGGAGTATCCTGAGGAAGAGGTAAACCATGAACAAATCACATCACTAGAAAATCCCAAGAAAAGACCACTCTAGGCCACCAAAACAATGGAAGAAGCTAAAAATTATGCCTCTCCATCAGGGACTTTTAGGGAAAGCACAAGACCTAAGAGATTCTCTAGTTATGTAGCTTTAATGAGTGAATTCATTAAATCAGAACCTTCTAGTGCTATAGAAGCTCTTAAGCACCAAGTATGGAAGGATGCCATGACAGAAGAGTATCAATCCATCCTAAAGAATGATGTGTGGGATATAGTACCTAGACCAAAAGGGAAATCTGTTGTTTCTTCAAAATGGCTATTTAAAATCAAACATGCTGCAAATGGCAGTATAGGGAAAAACAAAGCAAGATTTGTAGCCAGAGGATTTTCACAAAAGGAAGGAATTGATTATGATGAAACCTTCACTCCAGTTGCTCGATATACATTAGTCAGGGTAGTTCTAGCTATTGCAGCAGCCAAAGGGTGGAAAGTCCATCAAATAGATGTAAAAACTACTTTCTTAAATGGAACCATTGAAGAAGAGGTTTACTTAGAGCAACCGGAAGGATTTGAGATTCACAATACAGGATCCCATGTATGTAAATTAAAGAAAGCTCTATATGGACTTAAACAGGTCCCCAGAGCCTGGTATGAAAGAATTGACAGTTATCTCTTGAGATTAGGCTTCTCAAAGAATGATGTAGATCCAAATCTCTACTTCAAACAAAGCAAAGGTGATATGTTAATATTGATATTATATGTTGATGATCAATTGATTACAGGGGAAGATCACCTTATTGATCAGTGTAAGAAAGATCTAGCTTCAAAATTTGACATGAAGGACTTAGGTCCATTACACTACTTCCTTAGACTGGAAGTATGGCAGAAATCAGACTGTATTATTCTAAACCAAGGGAAGTACACAATTGATATATTAAAAAGGTTTGGTATGATGGAATGTAGACCTATGTCTTCCCCCATGGAAACAAATCTTCATAAATTGAAGGAAGTAGCAACAGATTCTCTGTTGGTAGATCCCACTCTTTTACAAATAGATAATTGGATCCTTGATGTATTTGGTCAATACCAAACCTGATATCTGCTATGTTGTAAATGCCTTAAGTCAGTTTATGTGTGAGCCCAAGGAGATAGATCTTGTGGCTGTGAAGCATATAATGAGATACCTTCAAGGTACTCTAAATTATGGCTTAAAATATGAAAATGTTGACTTAGATCTACATGGATTCACAGAGTCAGATTGGGTTGGAAGTGTAACTAACTGGAAGAGCACCTCTGGATGTTGTTTCAGTTTAGGGTCAGCATTGATATCGTGGATCAGCAAAAAACAGTCTTCAATTGCTCAGAGCTCCACAGAAGCCAAATATATTGCAGCTTCTATGGCTGCTAGAGAGGCAATATGGCTTAGAAAACTGCTTGTGGGATTATTTGGTAAACCTTTGAAACCAACTATCATCCACTGCGATAATCAAAGCTGTATTAAGCTATCTGTGAATCCAGTATTCCATGATAGATCTAAACATATTGAGATTCCTCATCACTATGTGTTTGATATGGTGGAAAGGAATGTGATTCAGTTGGAATATATCAGTACAAGAGATCAAACTGCAAATATTCTTACCAAACCACTCCTCAAGGTGAAAGTTGAATACTTCAGGAAAAATCTTGGTATGATTGAAATGTAAAATTCTAATTGATTTGTACTAATATACTAAAGATGTTTAAGTGTAAACATTTTGTGTCATATGTGTGACTCTATGACATTATGGGCCTACCCATTCTGTGTTTATTTCTAAAAGGTGATGATTTTTTGGATAATCTACACTTGTGCCTAACATTATAAGGTGACGATCTTATAATGTTCATTAGACTGATATCATTTGACTTGATATTGGTATGAATCATGGAGTTATCATTATTAAGTTATGGTAGACATTATGTGACTTAATGTCAGTGCACATACCATAACTGGGATATATATAAGGAGAATGTAATGTTCTCGAGTATGGTATACCCCTTAGTATCACGAGGTAGGTGATGCTACATATCACGAGATAGGTGATATTATATATCATGAGTTATGTGATATTAAATTACTTTGAGTAATTCATTACAAATCAGATAATTGATATTCACAGAGATTATTGTGATATTGTTATCTTCCCGAGCTAAGAGGGAGTGTTGAGTTGTAGCTTGGAGATAACATATTTATTATGATCATAATAAATGTAAATATATAAGTAATATTAAATATTACTTATATATTCATACTTAATATATAAGGTATGTTAAGATAAATATCAATATAGCATGATCGAATGATATATTACCAAAGCATAAACATCTTCTGTATTCTAAACGGTGATTAGTAACTGTTAAAATCGGTGAAATTGATTACAATACAAATGGTGACAACGTCACACCTATGATAGGCGTGACTCCTTGAGGAGTCACATCTATCACAGATGTGACTACCGTTACTCACATATTTATATCAATGTCTTTGCCCTACAATACCATGGATCGACACAAAAATCGGAAGTGTATGAGAAGTGGATATTGCATCTGAAATACAAAAGAAAGTAATAAGTTAAGTCTGCAATATAAATATCCAACTTTCAGAAAATATCCAAGTTAGAGATTATAAGTTCGATTTGAATTTACAAAAACCTTAAAATAAGAAAGAACTTCTTGAGTGGCTGAATTTTTCTGTCAAACATATTGTATGGGACAATGTAATGCCCTCCAAGTCCTATATATTGCACTCCAAGCTTTGTTCTTTCACCTACTAGCACATGATATTTGTGTATCATGATAGTTGGTGATCCAAACCTGCCAAAAATTAGTTTAGGCACATTAAGGAGTTATGGGCACCATGTGGTCTGCTCAATCATTTAATTTGAAGGAGGAATCTAGTGTTGATAGGATATTATATGGAATTTAATGCCAGTGCCATTTAGAAGATTATAACTGACTGGATGCTAGTCTTTTATAGGGCACTAGGAGTTGGAATGCTGGCAGAGTTTTTGATGTAGTTCAGAATCCCTGAATTCTCTATGGTCCTAAAATTTGTTAAAATAGATGAATGGGATATGTCTAGTTCTTTTCTTATTTGATATTTCTTCCTTCAGAAACTCTATTCTTTCCCATATATAATAAGAATGGATGTTTTGTTGGGATGTTAATTCGAATGGTTCCATGAATATATAGTCCTTATCACAGATGCAATTATTATATTAGTTGCTTTTTGTGGAATTATAAGTGAATTAAGTGGATGGTCCTCGAGATTATTTACTTTATAAGTTAGTATTGCTTTATGAATGCGTGACTAGTTGGAAGCCAACTCATGTGGGCTTAATACCTTGCTTCCGTGTTCTATCTTCCAAAACCTACAGTCAAACCAAAAAATAATCACCAAAAAGAATATGGGAAGATACTTAGACATAAAATACATTCAAATTCAGCAACAGAAAAAGATCCATTCAGATGAAAATATAAAATACATAGGAACACCGATAATTACATCTTTCAATCCGACCAAGGTTTAGAAGATTAGCACAAAAATCTGCATTTGATTCAGCTTAAAATAAAACAATAAATTTTCACCTACGTCCATGGTGCATCAAGGTGCCTTACCCCAAATCTTCACCAATTTCAAAAATATGCGGTCCTGTTTAGGACAATTTGTATCAGAACAACCTGGGAATCCAAAACATAATTTGGCCCTATTTGAATCACTATTTACACATTCATGAATTTTTGCAATGGAAGATTTCTATCTTATAGTAGAAATTATAAACCTTCATTGATAAAAACCCAATTCTAATAAGCTAGTATACCGGAAATGTAATGTAGAATCTGAATGCTACTCAGAGTTGAAAGTTGGTTCAAGGACAATTTTAAATCCAAAGGAGTGAATGAAATGTTCCTTATTGTCCTACTTGCTCCAAACTTCCTAGTTCTGGCTTCTATGGTTGCACCTAATAATTTGAGTTAGTAACAATACCTATTTTATGTATAAATTAATTACTATTTATAATCTGAAAGGAGAGGGGCAAAGAAAGAAGTAAGAACGAACTTAAAATCTTGATGCATACCTCTTGCTGTAGTATCTTAGAAAAAGTTTGTAATCTCAAAATAGCATAACAGTTACAGCCCTGCTTTTTTCTTAACTATGCACATGTTGGTACAAATCTCTCCACTAGACAAAAGAGTGAGTTAATACATATTAACAAAAATATCTTAATAAAAAAAAAAGATATAGCTACCTGTAGCTTAGCTGCTTCCAAATTTGGAGAGTTACTTTTTGCCAAGATTAGCCCTGGTATTTCAACCTAGCAAAAGGTGATCATCATTAAGTTAGAGCTTAACTTTGTGCTTGTTGGTAAGTTACATTCGCGGAATATATATAGATTTATAAATCCAATATACTCAAATGTAAAATCATTCTATGTATATCTCGAAATAATAATATTTTATTGTGTAAGGTTTTTGATATTACTGTGTCAATGTAAATGCTGGCTATATTTCAATATGATATTAGAGAAGTTCTATTTTAATTCTGGCAAAGATGGGAAGAGATAATGGTTGAAGATTAATTGAAGAGTTCTTGTGCCAGAGAATCCTTTGGCCGCTTGAAATTCCTGAGTTGCTTTTATATCTACAGATGGCGTTGATAAAGTGTGATTGGCACATTGGTTTTAATCTACCAAACCAGTGATGAGTGGCGTCTGATTTTTTGAAGGGAGGCATCTGAAATTTGAAACTGCAAAACCAACATTTCACTTCCTATGAAGGCGTCTATATCTGGTATTCAGATTTGTGTTTCTTAAATCAATGTCATGTTGCTGGGTGAATTCAGAGGTGATAGCTATGTTTGAAGGGGTTGAAATGTTTGCAGACATTAATATTTAATTGCTGCGTCTAAATTTATGAAAAGAGGCGTCTCAATCTTCCATACAAGACTCCATCAAGGTATTTCCATGAAGGCGTTTGACAGCGAGGCGTTTTCAAATGCTTCTGAAGATAGTTTGTTGTGTGGAAGCACGGTAAATATCTTGTCGTTGAATGGTAAACGAGGCACAGTTTCAGGAAAGTCATACACTGTTGCAGCCTGCCATTTCAATAATAGCCATGGTAAATTCTACATTGACATGTGAGAAAGTTTTGAAAACATTATAAATAGCATTTCATTAACTTGGTTGCTGCGTTGAATTTTCTTTCTACATCGGTTTGAGTGCAAGCTATTTGAAGTCAAATTTTATTGGAGAATTGGACATATATTGTGCAAAGAGAAGTGTTTGAAACCTAATTCACAAGTGGATACAAGAGTTTATAACTAAATTGCTTCAAATATTTCTAGTGATACTTCAATCCAAAGAAGTGTCATACAATATTTCAATTTCTTCCAGAAAGGATAAATAGTGGAGGGACATTTTACACATGCTTGAGTATGAGCACTTTAAGGAGGGAGGAAATCAGTTTTGCTTGCTGCAAAAGTTGCATAAATGACTTTGAGTCTTGATTGATTACAAGAACACTGGTGGGACATGTGTTTGGAAGTAAATTCTGATTCCGAAAAACAATCAAAATTATGAATATTGATATAAATATTAAAAAATTTGATTTCATTTTGTGAATTAAGATAATATAATTAAAAATTTTAACCAAGACAATAGAGGACAATCTTAAAATTCTGCATACTCAACCATGTGAGGCTTCCCCAATATTCTGATGGAGCTTCTCTTGTAGACTCTTCTAATTCTTTAGCAGCCGATTCAATTTCAGAACCAAACAACAATGGTTCCCATTGTAAAGAGGAGGATGAAATCCCTGAATCTGAATATGATCTAAACATGAGACGACAGCTTCTGATTTTACAGCATGGCCAACATTGTAGGCAGCGTAACTTCAACTCCTATGAACCTCGTTTATTGAGGTCTATGGCACAAAGTAATCTACCACCTAATCAAATTCTTGTTGAATTTGAGGGAGCACGCCTTGAAAATTCTTTGCCCCCAAACAAGAATACCCGCAGATTTAAGAGATAGCTACCTAAAAAGGTGTGTAATCACATGAGGCATTTTTCTTGATGAATGCATTTCAAAATGGAGATTTCTTTTGTGCATTGCAGATGTTGTTGAGTTGGATTCTCTGTTGAAATATCATTTTGATAGGATGTTATTGTTCCAGTGGGAATGAATTGACATTATAACTATTCCAGTTTGACATACGTTCTTATGTTGAGATTCAGGGCAGATTTTTTGTGGGGATTATAAGTTTAAGCATGGGTACATGCAATGTGACTATTCTTTGCTCTCAAGTATTCTTTTTTGATGAGACATTTAATGTCTGTTAGAGGAAGCAATAGCTAGTTACTGACCCTTGTGTGGATTGAAAAAAATTGATGCATGTAACAAGGGATGCAGCATGGACCTTGACATGGTTTTTTGGTAACCTTGAATTTGCCTTTGTAGATAACTGTATGTGTTTTGGTTTCCTCAAAGACACCTGAATTTAACTGGTTGTAGGCATATCACCATCTCATATATATTGGGATAACTGAAATATTTTATTAGTAAGAAACATACCCAACAATCCAACATTTAAATAATAACTAATAATGGCCAGAGGAAAACCTTATAAATAAGAAAGAACTTCCTGAGTGGCTGAATTTTTCTGTCAAACATATTGTATGGGACAATATAATGCCCTCCAAGTCCTATATTGCACTCCAAACTCGTTGGAACAAATCTGCACCTTACGCATCTGGGAAGTTGAGCTCCTTTGATGAATGCCATAAATTGCAAGCTTTGGTCTTTCACCTACCAGCACAAAATATTTGTTTATCATGATAGTTGGTGATCCAAACCTGCTAAAAATTAGATTTAGGCACATTAATGAGTTATGGGCACCATGTGCTCTGTTCAATCATTTAATTCTAAGGGGGAAGCCAGTGTTGACAGGATATTACATGGAATTTAATGCCCACGCTATTCAGAAGATTACAAATGATTGGATGCTAGTCTTTTATGAGGCGCCAGGAGTTGGAATGCTGGCAGAGTTTTAGATGCATCAGAATCCTTGAATTCTCTATGGTCCTAAAATTTGTTAAAATACATGAGTGGGATATGTCTAATTCTTTTCTTGTCTGATATTTCTTGCTTCAAAAGCTCTACTCTTTCCCATATATAATAAGAATGGATGTTTTGTTGGAATGTTAATTTGAATGGTTACACGAATATATAGTCCTTATAATACATGCAATTATTATATTAGTTACCTTTTTTATGGAATTGTATGTGAATTAAGTGGATGGTCCTAGAGATTATTTACTTTATATGTTATTATTGCTTTATGAATGCGTGAATAGTTGGAAGCCAACTCATATGGGCTTAATGCCTTACTTGTGTGCTGGTAAACTATCTTCCAAAACTTAAAATTGAACCAAAAATAATCACCAAAAGAATATAAGAAGATAGTTAAGCATAAAATACATCCAAATTCAGCAACAGAAAAAGATCCATTCAGATGAAAATATAAAATACATAAGAACATTAATAATTACTTCTTTCAAGCTGACCAAAGTTTAGATGATTGGCACAAAAATCTGCATTTGATTCAGCTTAAAATAAAACAATGGATTTTCACCTACGTCCATGGTGCATCAAGGTGCCTTACCCCAAATTTTCACCAATTTCAAAAATATGCGGTCCTGTTTAGGACAATTTGTATCAGAACAACCTGCGAATCCAAACCATAGTTTGGCCCTATTTGAATCACTATTGTACACATTCATGAATTTTTGCAATGGAAGATTTCTACACTTTTCAGTCATATGATCGTACAACTCTCTTCTTGTAGTTTGGTAGACCATAACTCAAGGTGCCACTTTTAGAAATTGCCCTGGTTCAATCCTTTTGTTTGAATGATCTGGCGCCATTCTGCAATATTGATTTCAGAATCACTACAAATTGTGACTCTTCTACTTGGCTGAGATGCACAGATTTAAAGTAAAAGATCAACTCATGAAAAGGTTTGTTGCTTTGCCAATTGAACAACATATATAGAAATGTTAAAGTTTAGTAATTTCTCTATGCTCGTGTTCTACACATTGATGTTTTGTGATTGAGGTGTTTGCAGAAATATTCCGCACCCATTAAATTTAGCATAATATTAAGAGAAAAAATCTTTTTCATAAAACTTGCATAGAAAGAGAGATTAACATTTCAGGCGACATTAAATTTAATTATATGTTTGTATATCAGAAGCCTTAATTTTTTTTTTAAATGGAGAGTAGTTTTGGTAGAAGTGACATCATTGTTTGTTTTTGGGTATTATAGTTTAGAAATATAATGGTTAAAAATTTGAAAATAACTACTCAAAATTTATATGTTATTTTATAACTATAAATTATTACGGTTTTGTCATATCAAATAAAAAGGAGCAAAGTTATTGGAAGGGATAGATTCTACTATACAATCATCAATTTTATTTTCTTTTGTTTTTTCTATTCTATTTTATAGATACTACTAAATAGTCATCAATTCTATTTTCTTTTGTTTTCTCCAAAATGAAATTTAATATATATTTCTTTTTCACTCGTTGTTTGATACCAATATTTTATAACTATATTTTATTAGGATTTAATTTTGTTTTCTTCATAATCAAATTAAATTTCTTAGTTTTTTTTAAGTGTGTTGTTTTATTTACAGTACAATTATTTTAATGAAAATATTTTGTGTTAGTTGTTTAGATATATTTTAAAAACAATAAAGTCTTAAGGTATATTAAGAATGAAAGGGTTAGTCAATAAAACCATAGGCAAATAAGAAATAAAAAACAAAACCTTGGAAATAATATCAAATAAAATGATAAAGGTGTCTAGGAGTGCATTATATTTTATAGATTCTACTATACAGTCATCAATTTTATTTTCTTTTGTTTTCTCCAAAATGAAATTAATTTTTTTTTCTCTCATTGTTGTTTCATACTAATATTTTATAACTATATTTTTTTAATATGTTGTTTTATTTATGGACAATTATTTTAATGAAAATACTTTGTGTTAGTTGTTTAGATATATTTTAAAAACAATAAAGTCTCAATCTATATTAAGAATGAAAGTGTTAGCCAATAAAACCCTAGGAAAATACCAAATGAAAAATAAGACCTTAGAAGTAAATATCAAATAAAACCTTAGAAGTGAGTTTCTAGAAGATGGAACAAATGAAGGTGGTAACTAGTAAATGTTAGAAGTAAGTTTCTAGAAGATGGAACAAACTAGAAAGTATCTACATAGAGTTGGACACGTTAGAAGTTTTTAGAAGGAAATGGATTGTACTAGTATGCTTTGCAGTACTAGTATGCTTTGCAAAGACCTCTATAAAATGAGGTAAGTTGTGATCATTTTCTCATCAAGTAATACAAGTTTGATTGTTGTAATGTTCTAGTTCTCAACAATTCTTGTGTTTGTGTGTCTTCATATTTGGGTGTTATGCATTTGTTCACCTCCATCCACCACCAACATAGTGGTATTAGAGCACAAGTCCACTAAAGATAAATCACTATAGGAGATATTGTTGATTTTAAAGGGAGATCAAAGGCAGGCTTCAAAGTCACTGGAAGAGATTTTCTTCAAATATCATGGATTGTGTCGGCATAAGAGAATAAAGCTATAGAAGAAAGTCAAATAGGCACAACCATAAAAGGTCTTAGAAGATCTCTGAATACAAAGGAGAATACAAAAAAAGGGAAGCTACCTAAAGAAGGTGTCACAGTTGTTGAAACAATCAGAAAAGAGAGAATTGAACTGCCAATGATGAAAGGAGGCAAATTTGTGATAAGCCACTAAGTTTTAAGGAGCCACAACAACTTAGAGGAGAGGTTGATTTGGATTGAGAAAAATCTGCAAGGATACAAATGGCCAATCATGCCAACAAAGAAGGAAGTTTTTGAAGTTTGGAGATAGAAGTTGAATAGTTGATAGGAGCATTAGGTTTGTTTAATGAAGATATATTACTTTTTATGATGTAAATGAATTTCATTTAATATAATATAAAACATCTCCAAGAGACCTTATATTAAACTAACATTAAGAATCAAACAAAGAGAATCTACTCACCAATTAGAATTCAATTGCTTTTGAGACTGTTGATTGATTATGCTTGCTTTAAGATTCTTGAGAGCCTCTTCAGAAGCCTAGAGTTCAACATGCATTATAATTAAGGAAGATCATTGTTTTTGTTATAAATTTGTAGGTTAACGAAAACCAATTCAACATAACCCAATAGGAGAATAAGATGTAGAAATAACCATAATGCAAAGATCAAATGAACAATCAACAAGATAACACCAGATATACCTTAGGGAAACCCTCAAGAGGAGAAAACCCAGCATTTAGAAGCATCCACACTCATATGTATTATTCAACAACAATGATACTATAATACATGCCATAAGTCTCCATGAATACCTTTGAATCATCAGCACCTCCAATGCATTCTCCATGTGTCCAAGCATGAATTGACACATTGCTTGCCATGCTTCACAATATGCACTTACAGGAGAGAGCTCAATACAATGACAACCTCTTACAAGCCTCCAATCCACATTACAATGAATAGCCATACCAACCAAACCACTAACATGTGCTTGCTTTTGTAGACTAAGCTCACACAAATACAACTTGCTCATAGTGATTGGTGTCCAAGTATTTATGTCTCATTAGCCTGGTCCAATTTTTTATTTGACCTCTTATACAATTCCCATGCTAGTTTAGCACCCAATGCTTGATTTTGAACACTTAAAACTAAAATACCTGCTCCTCCATGCGTTTTTGGCTTACATACCTTGTCCCATGCCATGAGATGGATTTTCTTCTCCCACAGAGTGCCTTCCTAGAGAAAGTATTTACAAATATTCTCTATTTTCATATATACCCCTTTAGAAATTTTGAATTAGGACATCATATAAACTGGCACATCAACCAACACTACCTTAATCAAGGTAATTTTTCTTGCCAATGTTAACCAGTGCCCCTTCCATGTAGCAATCTTTGAGTGCAATGCATTAATGACATTATTCCATAGATTGTTCTTATATCTCCTGTTAAAAAGGGGTATACGTAAATATCTTCCATGTAGGGTTTCAATCTTAAAGCCAAATACCTCCCCTATTTGTGCTTGGACGTCCAGATGGACATTAAACAAATAGATCATAGATTTACTACTATTTACTAGCTGACCTGAGATATTGCAATAATGCACCATTGTTCTATTAATAATTTGAGCCTCGGGTAAGTGCAAGAGGATGAGTTCACTTTTTGGTGAAAAAGTGGAAGTGTTTTTCTTGGTTTTCAAATTTTGTCATACTTGGAGTGACACTTTGAAGTACTTGCACATAAAGTATTAAGATAATGTAAAATAAGAAATGTAGGCTTTTATTTTTAGTTTTCAAATATGTAGTTTTTTCTAATACCTAGATGATGCAAGTTGATTTTTTATTGGATCTACAAAAAGTGACATTTTAAAAGTCCCCTCTGTTTTGCAAGAGCATGCATGTGTACGGCCAACATAATTTGACCTAAATTAATGTATTTTCTAATTTCTTTTGTGCAAAGATTCTCAGGATGTTGAATTTTGGTCAGGATATTTTTTTTGTAATATATATATATATATATATATATATATATTTTATTAATTTTTTAATAGACCTAATTAGTGTTTTTTAAAACCCCTCATGTACGACCAACATAATTTGAGCTAAACTAATCAATTCACTATTTTTTTTCATTATGTAGAGAATAATGTCTAGTTTTGTCTGACATTTTTTTTCAAGAAACTTTCAAAATCAAAAGTTATTCAAAAAATAGTAACCTATGTTATTTTATGAGTTAGTTTATTTGGAAAATAAATAATAAATAGAAAATTATGTTCAATAGTAAAAAAATTATATATTTGAAAACTAGACTTTGAGATCTATACTAATTTTTAATTTCGTTAAAATATTCTAAAAAAAAGTCGTCAGCCATAGTGGTGAAACTAGTTTTTTCTTCTCTTGCTATTTTCATGGACTCCTAGTTGTAGGTCCAAAGCTAAGGCTTGGGTTTCCAAGCCTAAAACTAATGCAAATTGGCGGGTTTAAAATTTCAAAATTTTAGAAATGGGTACCCATTTTAAAAATAATGGGTACCCGTTTCTAAAAAATAAAAAAATTAGCCATAGGCATGTAAAAAAAAATCATTTTGAAAACAAGTACAACGGGTACCCTTTTTCAAAAAGTTTTTTTTTACATGCCTATGGCTAATTTTTTTATTTTTTACAAAATTGGTACTCGTTTCATAACGGGTCCTTGTTTTGCTTTGGGAGTCTGATCCTAAATAGGTACCCATTTTTTTCAAAATGGGTACCTATTCCAAATGGTATTTTTCATCCGCAGAACACTTCTGCGAAATGTATACTCAACTTATTGTTTTAACCCCTCCCTTAATGTAGCTTGCCCAAATAGAATTGTGTCATCTGCAAATAGTGCATATGTGTAGGAGTCTTGGATGCCCTTAAAACTAATTCCTTGCCAAGCCAACCTTCTGTTTGCTTCTCTAATAGCCCAAGTGAAAGCTTCAGTCATAAGAATAAATAAATAAGGAGATATAGGATCTCCTTGCTGCAAATCTCTAGAAGGTACAAAGGTTTCTGATTTCCTTCCATTAACCAAAACTACAATTTTAAAGCCTGAGATACAAGAAGAGATACATTTTAAAGCATCCTTGTCGAAACCCAATCTATCCAACATAT
The DNA here is from genome assembly GCA_027924645.1 of Cunninghamia lanceolata. NCBI lineage: Eukaryota > Viridiplantae > Streptophyta > Pinopsida > Cupressales > Cupressaceae > Cunninghamia > Cunninghamia lanceolata. Next base: position 16,512,515 of record BSBN01001048.1, read on the forward strand.
CCAAGAGGAACTTCCACTCCACCCTATCGTAAGCTTTTGACATGTCTAATTTGATGATCATAGCTGGATCTCTACCCTAATGGATTGAATGTAAAATTTCATGAGTTAGGATTGCCTCTTCCTAAGTTTCTTTTAACATGAAAAATCCCCCTTGCTCTTGGGAAATAATGTATAGTAGAAAACTTGCAATTCTCATGGCCATTGCTTTTGAAATTATCTTGTACACAAAGTTACATAAAGAGATGGGTCTGAAATCTTAAAAGCTTTGGGGGTCTCAGATTTTGGGATGAGCATAAGGCTCATAGATTGCATTTCTTTGAGCACATTTTTGAAATCCTAGACTCCTCAATAGCCAAAAAAATGTCCTTACTTATAGTGTCCCAACATTTTTGAAAGAATAGACCTATCGATCCATCTGCGCCTGTCGCTTTTTCACCTGAAATTGAGAAAACCACTGTCTTCATTTCCTCCATCATGAATTCTTTCATTAGCTCTCTATTGTGTCACTTAGAAACCAGCTTTGGAAGAAAATTGAGATCTACCTTGTTGATACCTATCGGATTCATATTTATTAATCGTCCTTTAAAAAATCTCTTTGCTTCCTTTTGGATCTCCTCCTATTCAGTGATCACATCCCCATGAGAAGTTTGAATAGATCTTATAGAATTGTAGATTTCTTAAGCTTAGTTGCTAAATAGAAAAAGATGTGTTCTTGTCACCATCTTTTAGCTAAATTTCTCTTGATCGTTGTTTCTAGAAAGATTCCTCTCTTTTTAGAATTTCCTCCAGATCAAATTTGAGGTTTTTCTCTAGCTGGAATGTGGCTAGATCCATATCCTCTCTTATTACCTTCTCTTGAAGCATTTGTAATTCTTGTTTAAGCCTAATTTTATTTGTAAATATATTTTTGAAATAGGATACATTCCAAGAGATAAGTTTCCCCCTTAGAAATTTAAGCTTGGATATAAGTTGGAACATATGAGACCCCTTTATGAAGGAAGCTTGTTTCCACCATTCATCAATTTTCTGGATCAAGGTAGGGTCCCTAAACCACATTGACTGAAACCTAACTTTTTCCTACCTAGGATTTCATCCATTCCTAGCTTCAGCCTAATAGGAAAATGACCTAACCCAGCAAGTGGTAAAATATTTGATTCATATTCCAAGTCATCATTCATGCATACCAGAGAGAGGAAGAATCTATCCAATGTTTCTGCAATCTTGCAAAAATCCTTTCTTCTGTCTGTCCATTTGTATTTGCCATTTCTTGGTAAGCAACCTATCAAATTATTTTGAGCTACGAAGTCTATGAATTCCTGTTGAGATTTGGATGGATGTTCAATCCCTCTCATTTTTTGCAATACATCTAGAATTGCATTAAAATCTCCTCCTAGAAGAATTCTCTCCCTATTGAGCCTAATTAGCCATGAAGAAAGATGAATTCATAGTTGTTGTTTTTGCACCAAATTTGTGGGGCCATAAACACATATGACTCAGTAATCCAAGGCTACTAGCAGTTTTGGGAGTTTACCAATTAAACAATGTTCATTTTTCTCAAACACTTCCAACTTTGGGACATAGTGTCTCCATAAAATTGCTAGCCCCCTGAAGCTCCTCTAGCCACAACTAAAAGAAAATCCCATTTCGAGCAGTGTTTGAAAACTAAATCACTTAACTCTTGAGAAACCGTGATTTCTTCTTTGATTGATGAAGAAAGTAGAGTTAGTAAAGATCATTCAATTATGTCATTAGGGAAATGGTTCGGTAGTCAAGACGCTTTGTTGTAGTGGTGGTCACCAAGGTTCAAACTACCGTTGGGCCAAAGAACTCAAAGGCTTGTGCCTTCACTGGGCTAACGTGCTTTCTCGTCTTGCGCCTTTGTTAACCTGTTGTGCTTGCAGGCTATGGGCCTTTGCTATGGGCCAACGAGCTCATGGATTTAAACCTTCAGCATTGTTGCAGGTGTTCATGCTAGGTTTTAATGTCAGAAAAGTGGACATATCTCTTTTCAAAAGCCTTCACCGATAAAAAAAAGATAGTTCAATTATTGAGAAAACTGCTTTTCTTCTTAAGAACAATTCCAACATTTCAAAAGGGAAAGAATTCAAATGTTGTTATTGTCAAAAAATTGGACATGTCCAAATAAATTGTATCCAATGAGCGAAAGATCTCATTGATGGGAAACTGAAGAAAAATAAAGCTCTTGTTGTAACTGAAAGTGAAGATTGTGGTTTTGCAATACATCAAGTAAACTCTTGCTGCCATGATAGTGAGGAGGAATATCCTTTTTAGAAAATGAAATAGGGTCATATTGGAGGTTGGAGGCAATGGAGATGGGAGGTATTTTGTCATCTCAAGCTAGCTTCTCGCTCATGAGTGATTCATGGGGTGATTTTAGAGAGAAGAATAGTCACATTGCATGTTCCCATGCTTGATTTCATCATCCCCACCAAAAACCTATCATGAATCTCACCATAATAATGTATTTCAAACTGAAACAGTTATATTGTCAATTATGCCCACTGGAACAATAACATGCTATCAAAATTATATTTTAAGAGAGAATCCAAATAAACATCTGTAATACATGAAATCCAACAATCTCCATTTTGAAATCCATTCATTACAAAAAATGCCCCATTTGATTACACACTTTTTTAGATAGCGATCTCTTGAATATGCCGGTATTCCTATTTGTGGGCAAAGAATTTTCAGGGCTGCAACAAAAAGAATTGTTCCTCAGTTGACATGCGTCAAATTATTGAGATTCAATATCAAGAGTGCTTCTATGTGATGTTTTCATAATCTGCAGACACATCTTCCTTGCTCCCACAAATCAAATAAGAAGTTGATTAGGTGGTAGATTACATTGTGCCATAGACCTCAATAAAGGAGGTTCATAGGAGTTGAAGTCACGCGGCCCAAGATCTTGGCCATGATATAAAATTAGAAGTTGTTGCCTTGTGTTCGGATCATATTCAACTTCAGGGATTTCATCCTCCTCTCTACTAGGGGAGCCATGATCACTTGGTTTGGAAATTGAATCGTGTGGTAAAGAATTAGAAGACCCTACAAGTGAAGCTCCATGAGAATATTGAGGAACCTTCACACATGCTTGAGTATGAGCATTTTAAGGAGGGAGGAAATCAGTTTTACTTGCTGCAAAATTTGCATAAATGACTTTGGGTCTTGATTGTCCACATAAACATGGATAAGACATGTGTTTGGAAGTAAATTCTGATCCTAAAAGACAATCAAAATTATGAATATTGATATAAATATTAAAAAATTTGATTTCATTTTTTGAATTAAGATAGTATAATTAAAAATTTTAACCAAGACAACAGAGGACAATCTTAGACAATTAACATTGGAGTTTGTCATGCCATTTGGAACAGCTAAACCGGCATTGCCATTTGTAGCTACTTTGGCCTCAACCCCAATACGAAAAAGAAAAAACACATCCAAAAGTCAGATTTTACAGTTAAAAGTTAACACTTAAAACAGGAATTGACAGTGCTAAACTCAATCGTAATCACAAAATGTTGGCAAATCCCGACTTCTGTTAGCAAGTAGTTGCTAACATTGGGTGTAGCTGACAGCTTTGTTACATCAGTCTCGTAAAATACTTCATCCATCTTCTGTTAATGACCGTCGTCAAGATATCTGTCATAAAACAAGAATCAAGAAAAATTAGAAGAAATTGAATCTGCAAGTTTTTGGTCCGTTTTATCCTCCTATCCCAGGTTTACAATATTGACACGTGGCTATGTGACTTGTTATATTTATAATTTATATATAGTCCATCTTTTGGGTAATCTTCTTGGTATATACTATATACAGTGGATTGTTAATTGTCTAAGATTGTCCTCTGGTATCTTGGTTAAAATTTTTAATTATACTATCTTAATTTACAAAATGAAATTAAATTTTTTAATATTTATATCAATATTCATAATTTTTATTGTTTTTCAGGATTAGAATTTACTCACAAACACATACTCCACCCATGTTCTTGTGGACAATCAAAACCCAAAGTCATTTACAACTTTTGCAGCAAGCAAAACCTATTTCCTCCCTCCTTAAAATTCTCCATACTCAACCTTGTGAAGCTTCCCCAATATTCTGATGGAGCTTCTCTTGTAGAGTCTTCTAATTCTTTACCAGCCAATTCAATTTCAGAACCAATCAATAATGGCCCCCCTTGTAGAGACGAGGATGAAATCCCTTAATCTGAATATGATGTAAACATAAGGCAACAGCTTCTGATTTTATAGCATGGCCAAGATCCTAGGCAGTGTGACTTCAACTCCTATGAACCTCCTTTATTGAGGTCTATGGCACAAAGTAATCTACCACCTAATGAAATTCTTGTTGAATTTGAGGGAGCATGGAAGATGTGTCTGTAAACTCTGAAAACATCACATGGTAGCACTCTCCATTCTGAATCTCAATAATTTGATGCATGTCATTTGACGAACAGTTCTTTTTGTTCCGGCCTTGAAAATTCTTTGCCCCTAAACAAGAATACCCAAAGAGATCACTGCCTAAAAAGGTGTGTAATTACGAGGCATTTTTCTTAATGAATGCATTTCAAAATGGAAATTTTTGTCTTTTGTGCATTCCAGATGTTGTTGAGTTGGATTCTCTGTTTAAATATCATTTTGATAGCATGTTATTGTTCAGTTTGACATACGTTCTTATGGTTAAATTTATGGCAGGTTTTTTGTGGGCATTATAAACTCGAGCATGGGTACCTACAATGTGACTATTCTTCGCTCTCAAGTATTCTTTTTTCACGAGACATTTAATGTCTGTTAGAGGAAGCAATAGCTAGTTACCAACCTTCACATGGTTTTTTTGATAACCATGAATTTTCCTTTGTAGATAACTCTGTGTTTTGGTTTCGCCAAAGACACTCGAATTTAATTGGTTGTATTTAATTGGTTGTAGGCAGGTCTTAATCAGTTTTAAAGTAAATGTGATGGAATTGTCATAAAGTTATAATATTTAAATATTAATTAATCAATAATGATTTTTAATGTAGAAACCCTAAGACCCATATGCATATGACCATCTCATAAATATTGGGATAACTGAAATATTTTATTAGTAAGAAACACAACCAACAATTCAACACTTACATAATAACTAATAAAGGCCCGAGGAAAACCTTATAATTAAGAAAGAACTCCCTGAGTGGCTGAATTTTTCTGTCAAACATATTGTATGGGACAATGTAATGCCCTTCAAGTCCTATATTGCACTCCAAACTCGTTGGATCAAAACTGCACCTTACACATCTAGGAAGTTGAGCTCCTTTGATGAACGCCATAAATTGTAAGCTTTGGTCTTTCACTACCAGCACAAAATATTTGTTTATCATGATAGTTGGTGATCCAAACCTGCCAAAAATTAGATGTAGGCACATTAATGAGTTATGGGCACTATGTGGTCTGTTCAATCATTTAATTCGAAGGGGGAAGCCAGTGTTGACAGGATATTACATGGAATTTAATGCCCATGCCATTTAGAAGATTACAAATGATTGGATGCTAGTCTTTTATGAGGTGCTAGGAGTTGGAATGCTGGCAGAGTTTTAGATGCATTTCAGAATCCCTGAATCCTCTATGGTCCTTAAATCTGTTAAAATAGATGAATGGGATATGTCTAGTTCTTTTCTTGTTTGATATTTCTTCCTTCAAGAACTCTAGACTTTCCCATATATAATAAGAATGGATGCTTTGTTGGGATGTTAATTTGAATGGTTATATGAATATATAGTCCTTATGATACATGCAATTATTATATTAGTTATCTTTTGTGTGGAATTGTAAGTGCATTAAGTGGATGGTCCTGGAGATTATTTACTTTATAAGTTAGTATTGCTTTATGAACATGTGAGAGATGCCAACTCATGTGGATTTAATGCCTTGCTTGGGTGTTGGTAAACTATTTTCCAAAACCTACAATCAAACCAAAAATAATATTTTCCAAAACCTACAATCAAACCAAAAATAATCACCAAAACAAATATGGGAAGATACTTAAGCATAAAATATATCCAAATTTAGCAACAGGATGAAATTAATATAAAAAACATTAGAACATTGATAATTACATCTTTCAAGCCAACCAAGGTTTAGAAGATTGGCACAAAAATCTGCATTTGATTCAGCTTAAAATAAAACAATGGATTTTCACCTACGTCCATGGTGCATGAAGGTGCCTTAGCCCCAAATGTTCACCAATTTCAAAAATATACGGTCCTATTTAGGAAAATTTCTATCAGAACAACCTGGGAGTCCAAAACATAATTTGGCCCTATTTGAATCATTATTGTACACATTCATGAATTTCTAAAATAGAAGATTTCTACAATTGTTCTTGTCAGTCATATGAAAGTACAACTCTCTTCTTGTAGTTTGGTAGACCATAACTCAAGGTGCCACTTCTAGAAATTCCCCTGGCTTAATCCTTTTGTTTGGATGATTTGGCGCCATTCTATAATATTGTTTTGAGAATCACTACAAATTTTGACTCTTCTACTTGGCTGAGATGCACAGGTTTAAAGTAAAAGATCAACTCATGGAAAAGGTTTGTTGCTTTGCCAATTGAGTAATATATATAGAAATGTGGAAGTTGAGTAATTTCTTTATGCTGGTTTTCTACAAATCGTTGTTTTGTGATTGAAGTGTTTTCAGATGTATTCTGCAAACATTAAGTTTAGTAGAACATTAAGAGAAAAAATCTTTTGCATAAAACTTGCATAGAAAGAGGGATTAACATTTCAGGTGACATTAAATTTAATTATATGCTTGTCTATTAGAAGCTTTAATTTTATTTTTTTAAATGGAGAGTAGTTTTGGAAAAAGTGACATCATGTTTGTTTTTGGGTATTATAGTTTAGAAATATAGTGGTTAAAAATTTGAAAAAAGATACTTAAAATTTATATGTTATTTTATAACTATATATTATTACGGTTTTATCATATCCATTAAAAAGAAGCAAAGTAAATTGGACAAGTGAAAAAGTTATTGGAAGGGATAGATTCTACTATACTGTCATCAATTTTATTTTCTTTTGTTTTCTCCAAAATGAAATTTAATTTATTTCTTTTTCACTCATTGTTATTTCATACAAATATTTTGTAACTATATTTTATTAGGATTTAATTTTGTTTTCTTCACAATCAAATTAAATTTCTTGGTTTTTTTCTTTTTCTTTTAGTATCTTGTTTTATTTAGGGTACAATTATTTTAATGAAAATACTTTGTGTTAGTTGTTTAGATATATTTTAAAAACAATAAAGTCTTAAGGTATATTAGGAATGAAAGCGTTAGTCAATAAAAACCTAGACAAATATGAATTAAAAAATAAAACCTTAGAAGTAATATCATATAAAATGATAAAGGTGTCTAGGAGTGCATTATATTTTATAGATTCTACTACACAGTCATCATTTTTTTATTTTTTTTTTAGATTGAAATTTAATTTATTTTTTTCTCTCATTGTTGTTTAATCCTAATATTTTATAACTATATTTTGTTAGGATTTAACTTTGTTTTCTGCACAATCAAATTTAATTTCTTGGTTTTTTTTTTTAATATGTAGTTTTATTTACTCTCCGATTATTTTAATGAAAATACAATCAAATTTTTTTTTTTGGTTTTTTATTTTAATATGTAATTTTATTTACTCTCCAATTATTTTAATGAAAATACTTTGTATTGGTTGTTTAAATATATTTTAAAAACAATAGTCTTAATCTATATTAAGAATGAAAGGGTCAGTCATCTCATTGTTGTTTAATCCTAATATTTTATGACTATATTTTGTTACGATTTAACTTTGTTTTGTGCACAATCAAATTTAATTTCTTGTTTTTTTCTTTTAATATGTTGTTTTATTTACTCTACAAATATTTTAATCAAAATACTTTGTGTTAGTTTTTTATATATATTTTAAAAACAATAAAGTATTAATCTACATTAAGAATGAAAGGGTTAGTCAATAAAACCCTAGGCAAATATGAAATAAAAACTAAAACCTTAGAAGTAAATATCAAATAAAAGGACGGTGTATTTTAGATAGATTTGTCTAACGATAGGTATGCTAGTTAATTATTATATTTTTTAATTAAGAAAGAAAGGCAAATTGTAATTAGTAGATTCTAGATAAACATGGAAACTAGTAAGTGGAAGTATGTTATGTCAATTATGCCCACTGGAACAATAACATGCTATCAAAATTATATTTTAACAGAGAATCCAAATAAACATTTGTAATACACAAAATCCAAAAATATCCATTCTAAAATGCATTCATTACAAAAAAATGCCCCATTTGATTACACACCTTTTTAAATAGTGATCTGCAGGTATTCCTCTTTGTGGGCAAAGAATTTTCAGGGGTGGAATAAAAAGAATTGTTCCTCAAATGACATGCATCAAATTATTGAAATTCAGAATCAAGAGTGCTACCATGTGATGTTTTCAAAATCTGCAGACACATCTTCCTTGCTCCCATAAATCAAATAAGAAGTTGATTAGGTGGTAGATTACGTTGTGCCATAGACCTCAATAAAGGAGGTTCATAGGAGTTGAAGTCACACTGCCCAGGATCTTGGCCATGCTATAAAAGGAGAAGTCATCGCCTTGTGTTTGGATCATATTCAAATTCAGGGATTTCACCCTCCTCTCTACTAGGGGAGCCATGATCACTTGGCTCGGAAATTGAATCCTGTGGTAAAGAATTAGAATACTCTACAAGTGAAGCTCCATGAGAATATTGAGGAACCTTCACACATACTTGAGTATGAGCATTTTAAGGAGGGAGGAAATCGGTTTTCTTCGCTACAAAAGTTTCATAAATGACTTTGGGTTTTGATTGTCCACAAGAACATGGGTGGAACATGTGTTTGGAAGTACATTCTGATCCTGAAAAACAATTAAAATTATAAATATTGATATAAATATTAAAAAATTTGATTTCATTTTGTGAATTAAGATAGTATAATTAAAAATTTTAACAAAGACAACAGACGACAATCTTAGACAATTAACCTTAGTGTTTGTCATGCCATTTGGACCAGCTAAACTGGCATTGCCATTTGTAGCTACTTTGGCCTGAACCCCAATACGAAAAAGAAAAAAACACATCCAAAAGTCAGATTTTTCAGTTTAAAGTTAACACTTAAAACAGGATCTGACAGTGCTAAACTCAATCGTAATCACAAAATGTTGGCAAATCCCGACTTCTGTTAGCAAGTAGTTGCTAACATTGGGTGTAGCTGACAGCCTTGTTACATCAGTCTCATAAAATACTTCATCCATCTTCTGTTAATGACCGTCGTCAAGATATCTGTCATAAAATAAGAATCAAGAAAAATTAGAAGAAATTGAATCTGCAAGTTTTTGGTCCGTTTTATCCTCCTATCCCAGGTTTACAATATTGACACGTGGCTATGAGACTTGTTATATTTATATTTTATATATAGTCGATCTTTTGGGTAATCTTCTTGGTATATACTATATACAGTGGATTGTTAATTGTTTAAGATTGTCCTCTGGTATCTTGGTTAAAATTTTTAATTATACTATCTTAATTCAAAAAATTAAATCAATTTTTTTAATATTTATATCAATATTCATAATTTTGATTGTTTTTCAAGATTAGAATTTACTCACAAACACATTTCCTACCCATGTTCTTGTGGACAATCATGACCGAAAGTCATTTATGCAACTTTCGCAGTGAGCAAAATGGATTTCCTCCCTCCTTAAAATTCTCCATACTCACCTTAAAATTCTTCATACTCAACCATATGAAGCTTCCCCAATATTCTCATGGAGCTTCTCTTGTAGAGTCTTCTAATTCTTTACGAGCTGATTCAATTTCAGAACCAAGCCATAATAATGGTTCCCCTTGTAGAGAGGAGGATGAAATCCCTGAATCTGAATATGATCTAAACATGAAGCAACAACTTCTGATTTTACAGCTTGGCCAAGATCCTAGGCAGCGTGACTTCAACTCCTATGAACCACCTTTATTGAGGTCTATGGCACAAAATAATCTACCACATAATCAAATTCTTTTTGAATTTGAGGTAGCACAGAAGATGTGTCCCTAAATTTTGAAAACATCACATGGTAGCACTCTCGATTCTGAATCTCAATAATTTGATGCATGTCATTTGACAAACAATTCTTTTTGTTTTGGCCTTGAAAATTCTTTGCCCCCAAACAAGAATACCCACAGATTCAATAAATCACTACCTAGAAACGTGTGTAATTACATGAGGCATTTTTCTTAATGAATGCATTTAAAAATGGAGATTTTTGTCTTCTGTGCATTGCAGATGTTGTTGAGTTGGATTCTCTGTTAAAATATCATTTTGATAGCATGTTATTGTTCTAGTGGGAATGAATTGACATTATAACTATTCCAGTTTGACACATGTTCTTATGGTGAGATTCATGGCAGGTTTTTTGTGGGGCTTGTAAACTCAAGCATGGGTACATGCAATGTGACTATTCTGTGCTCTTAGGTATTCTTTTTCCATGATACATTTAATGTTTGTTAGAGGAAGCAATAGCTAGTTACTGACCCTTTGTGGATTGAAAAAAATTGATGCATGTAATAAGGGAAGTAGCATGGACCTTGACATGGTTTTTCAGTAACCATGAATTTGCCTTTGTAGATAACTGTATGTGTTTTGGTTTCCCCAAAGACACCTGAATTTAACTGGTTGTAGGCAGGTCTTAATCAGTTTTAAAGTAAATGTGATGGAATTGTCATAAAGTTATAATATTTAAATATTAATTAATCAAGAATGACTTTTAATGTAGAAACCCTAAGACCCACGTGCATTTGACCATCTCATAAATATTGGGATAACTGAAACATTTTATTAGTAAGAAACATACCCAACAATCCAACATTTAAATAATAACTAATAAAGGTCATAGGAAAATCTTATAAATAAGAAAGAACTTCCTGAGTGGCTGACTTTTTCTGTCAAACATATTGTATGTGACAATGTAATGCCCTCCAAGTCCTATATTGCACTCCAAACTCGTTGGAACAAATCTGCACCTTACACATCTAGGAAGTTGAGCTCCTTTGATGAATGGCATAAATTGTAAGCTTTGGTCTTTCACCTACCAGCACAAAATATTTGTGTATCATAATAGTTGGTGATCCAAACCTGCCAAAAATTAGATTTAGGCACATTAATGAGTTATGGGCACCATGTGGTCTGTTCAATCATCTAATTCCAAGGGAGAAGCCAGTGTTGACAAGATATTACATGGAACTTAATGCCCATGCCATTCAGGAGATTACAAATGATTGGATGCTAGTCTTTTATGAGGCACTAAGAGTTGGAATGTTGGCAGAGTTTTAGATGCATTTGAGAATCCTTGAATTCTCTATGGTCCTAAAATTTGTTAAAATAGATGAGTGGGATATGTCTAGTTCTTTTCTTATTTGATATTTCTTCCTTCAAAAACTTTACTCTTTCCCATATATAATAAGAATTGTTGTTTTGTTGGGATGTTAATTTGAATGGTTACATGAATATATAGTCCTTATAGTACATGCAATATTATATTAGTTAACTTTTTTGTGGAATTGTAAGTTAATTAAGTGGATGGTCCTTGAGATTATTTACTTTATAAGTTAGTATTGGTGCTGGTAAACTATCTTCCAAAACCGACAATCAAACCAAAAATAATCATCAAAAAGAATATGAGAAGATACTTAGGCATAAAATACATCCAAATTCAACAACAGAAAAAGATCCATTCAAATGAAAATATAAAATACATAGGAACATTGATAATTATGTCTTTCAAAAAGGACCAAGGTTTAGAAGATTGGCACAAAAATTTTCATTTAATTCAGCTTAAAATAAAACAATGGATTTTCACCTACGTCCATGGTGCATCAAGGTGCCTTACCCCAAATCTTCACCAATTTCAAAAATATGCGGTCCTGTTTAGGCCAATTTGTATCAGAACAACCTGGGAATCCAAAACATAATTTGGCCCTATTTGAATCACTATTGTACACATTCATGAATTTTTTCAATGGAAGATTTCTACAATTGTTCTTGTGAGTCATATGATCGTACAAATCTCTTCTTGTAGTTTGGTAGACAATAACTCAAGGTGCTACTTTAAGAAATTAGCCTGGCTCAATCCTTTTGTTTGGATGATCTGGCGCCATTCTGCAATATTGATTTCAGAATCACTACAAATTTTGACTCTTCTACTTGGCTGAGATGCACAGATTTGAAGTAAAAGATCAACTCATGAAAAGGTTTGTTGCTTTGTCAATTGAGCAACATATATAGAAATGTGAAACTTGAGTATGGTGTTCTAAAAATTGATGTTTTGTGATTAAGGTGTTTTCAGAAATATTCCGCACCCATTAAGTTTAGCAGATTATTAAGAGAAAAAATCTTTTACATAAAACATACATAGAAAGAGAGATTAACATTTCGGGCGACATTAAATTTAATTATCTCTTTAATTTTTTTTAAATGGAGAGTAATTTTGGTAAAAGTGACATCATTGTTTGTTTTTGGGTATTATAGTTTAGAAATATAATGGTTAAAAATATGAAAATAAATACTCAAAATTTATATGTTATTTTTTAACTGTATATTATTAGGGTTTTATCATATCAAATAAAAAGGAGCAAAGTATATTGGACAAGTTCAAAAGTTATTGGAAGGGATAGATTCTACTATACAATCATCAATTTTATTTTCTTTTGTTTTTTCTATTCTATTTTATAGATTCTACTAAATAGTCATCAATTCTATTTTCTTTTGTTTTCTCCAAAATGAACTTTAATATATATTTCTTTTTCACTCATTGGTGTTTGATAAGAATATATATATGTTTTTTTTGATATCTTAGAGGTGTCTTTGGCTCAGGTATCGCGACCCTGTTGCCGAGTCAGTTGGGGTGAGCCGAAACTAGTGTCTTTAAACGGCTCGACTAACTTTGTGTTAGTTGTTTAGATATATTTTAAAACAATAAATTCTTTAAGGTATATTAAGAATGAAAGGATTAGTCAATAAAACCATAAGTAAATAAGAAATAAAAAATAAAACCTTAGAAGTAATATCAAATAAAATGATACAGGTGTATAGGAGTACATTATATTTTATAGATTCCATTGTACAGTCATCAATTTTATTTTCTTTTGTTTTCCGTAAAATGAAATTTGAATTTGTTTTTCCTCTCATTGTTGTTTTATACTAATATTTTATAACTATATTTTGTTAGGATTTAATTTGTTTTTTCCACAATCAAATTTAATTTCTTGATTTTTTTCATTTAATATGTTGTTTTATTTTCTCTACAATTATTTTAATGAAAATACTTTGTGTTAGTTGTTTAGATATATTTTAAAAACAATAAAGTCTTAATAAAACCCTAGGCAAATATGAAGTGAAAAATAAAACCTTAGAAGTAAATATCAAATAAAACCTTAGAATTGAGTTTCTAGAAGATGGAAAAAATGAACGTGGTAACTAGTAAGTGTTAGAAGTAAGTTTCTAGAAGATGGAACAAATTAGAAAGTATCTACATAGAGCTGGACACGTTAGAAGTTTTTAGAAGGAAATGGATTGTACTAGTATGCTTTGTAAAGACTTCTATAAAATGAGGTAAGTTGTGATCATTTTCTCATCAAGTAATACAAGTTTGATTGTTGTAATGTTCTAGTTCTGAACAATTCTTGTGTTTGTGTGTCTTCATATTTATGTGTTGTGTGTTTGTTCACCTCCATCCACCACCAACATGGTGGTATTAGAGCACAAGTCCACTAAAGATAAATCACTACAAGAGATATTGTTGATTTTAAAGGGAGATCAAAGGCAGGCTTGAAAGTCACTGGAAGAGGTTCTCTTCAAAGATCATGGATTGTGTCAGCATAAGAGAATAAAGCTGCAGAAGAAAGTCAAATGGCCACAACCATAGAAGGTCTAAGAAGATCTTTGAATACAAAGGAGAATACAAAAAAAGGGAAGCTGCCTAAAGAAGGCATCAGAGTTGTTGAAACAATTAGAAAAGAGAGAATTGAACTGCCAATGATGAAAGGAGGCAAATTTGTGATAAGCCACTAAGTTTTAAGGAGCCAAAACAACTTAGAGGAGAGGTTGATTTGGATTGAAAAAAAGCTGCAAGGATACAAATGGCCAATCATGCAAACAAAGAAGGAAGTTTTTGAAGTTTGGAGATAGAAGTTAAACAGTTGATAGGAGCATCAAGTTTTTTTAATGAAGATATATTACTTTTTATGATGTAAATGAACTTCATTTAATATAATATAAAACATCTCCAAGAGACCTTAGATTAAACAAACATTAAGAATCAAACAAGGAGAATCTGCTCACCAATTAGAATTCAATTACTTTTGAGACCATTGATTGATTATGCTTGCTTTAAGATTCTTGAGATCCTCTTCAATAGCCTGGAATTCAACATGCATTATAATTAAAGAAGATCATTATTTTTGTTAGGAATTTGCAGGTCAAAGAAAACCAATTCCACATAACCCAATAGGAGAATAAGATGCAGAAATAACAATAATGGAAAGATCAAATGAACAATCAACAAGATAATATGAGATATACCCTGAGAAAATCCTCAAGAGGGAAAAAATCTAGTGTCCAAAAGCATCCACACTCATATGTATTATTCAACAACAATGATACTACTATACATGTCATGAGTCTCCATGAATACCTTTGAATCATAAAACATCTCCATTGCATCCTCCATGTGTCCAAGCATGAATCCACACATTGTTTGCCATACTTCACAATATGTACTTACAGGAGAGAGTTTAATATAATGACAACCTCTCACAAACCTCCAATCCACCTACAATGAATAGCCATTCCAACCAAACCACTAACATGTGCTTGCTTTTATAGACTAAGCTCACACAAATACAACTTATGGTATTGGATAAAACAATGTGTCCCAAAACCATGGGTAACACAAAACTATTAACCTATAAAACCATTAATCCCCATTTGACTATTGGTACTAACTTTTCTCAATTATTCAAATAATACAAATGAATATTTAATCACTCTATGTGTCCCACAGACATAAAATAATTAACCCAATGTTACAATACAACATAAAGTGTTTCCAAAATAATTACCTAACATGATTAACCACACCACCACTAAATAATTATATAATTACAACATTATAATATCTAAATTATGCAATGGTGTACAACATCATATCCCAACATTCTCCCACTTGTTGTATAAATTGCATAAAGATCAACCAATGAAATACATCATCATTGGCAAACATGGAATCACATGAATCTCTAGCATGCTCTCATGCTCCATCAAAATACCTACAATAAAATCAAAGTGACCACCATCTCAAGCAATAAATCCTCTCATCCTCCAATGTGCTACCTATGGAAGGAAAGTAACATGCTAAGGTGAAGATGCACCAATCCAAAGAACACAAGCATCAAATCCAAGGGATAACATAAGGCTCCAAGTTACTGTCAAAGGTAAAAACCCACATGGCTGGAAATAGCACCCACATCATATGTGATGCAGACAAGACAAGAGAATCCAATGAAGGATTGTCCCATCATGCAGACCAATAAACTTCTATTACATACATTGAAATAATAATAATATTCATGCCTTCAAATTGTTATAATCATGTGCTCAAAACTTCAAAGATTAAAACAAATTGTATATGCCAACATAATCTTGTTAAATTTCAGCCTTAAGATTGTTGTTTGCCAAGATTACTCCTCTTCTCTTAGATGAATATTAACTTTAATAAATTCCAGCCATTAAGAATTTTTTGTTTGTCACTTTAATTCCTTTAGTTGTAGAAAAATAATCATATATTAATCTCTTAAACTTGCAGCCCTTAAGTGAATATAATTTGTGAATGTTGTACCAACAATTTCAGCTATGAAGTAACACAATATCTTGATAATTTTATAAGACATGAATAGCAGCAAATACTTACAACCCAAATTTTTTTATGCAGCCTACCAAGGTAGAAACACACCTACATAACATCCACAAATCCAACTATGAAATATCTCTATCGAACTTTCCAACTATCCACCTCCACAAACTTACAAATTCATAATTTTTTACCTAACAATTCACCATGGACATTCACTTTCTTTGTCTTATCAAAATGGATGTATTTACCTTGGAGAATTCTCTTTAACATCATCTATGGACGTCCTCTTAATGACCTACAAAAATAAGAAATAAACTTGGGATCCTCTCTTATTTTTGAATGTCTCTCTAGAGCCAAACTTCCATCTATTTATAATATCCCTTTGCCAAGTTTCATCTTCCTCCTTTGGGCTCCAATGACTCTTGGTATTTCTCTTCTTGCTTGGTGGTGTCCAACTTGGAGAAATGTGACTCTTGGGGTTCCTTTATTTCTTTCCTTCATGACTTGGGTGCTTGGAAACTATTCATTGTCTAACTTTTGTCTTCTAGCATGTAGGTGACTAGGATTTTGTCCATATGCAACTTGCCTTGTCTTTTCCTTGAAGAGTTGGAGAATTAAATTATTTATTTTATTTTCCCCAATGTTGGTGTATGTTGTTGATTAGAAACCTATAAGACAAACAAAAAGGGTAAAAGAAATAAAATATTTTTTTTGGTTGATGCAAGATTGCTCATGAACTCAAATGCTCCTGCATCAATATGCTAATACATCCAACAACATCAATAAACTCATGCCAACAACATATCCAACCCATATATCACAATCACAAGCTCCATGTATAAGACTTGTCAATGAAGGACACTTACATCCATGAACTTCCATTGCATGGGTAATGTCCAATCTAAAACAAGATTCAAGGCATACCAAGTCTATCAATTAACACTCAAACCAAGGTGTGGCTGATCAACAAGCCAATGTAGCATCAAGAATAATCATAATGAATCTCAACATAACTCTCCCAAATCCAACCATATGAACATGATCCTCCAGGAAGTAGCCATAAGACAAAGATAGCAAACCTGTAAATCATAATGTCCTTCTACCAACACCTCAAAGTGTTAAGTTGTGTCAAGTATGATCTCCTCTACAACCCCAAACGAAAAGCCTCAACAACAACCAACCATTCAATCTCATAAGATCAAATGAACATATGTAACATGTAACCAACATGGATGTAATCCTCTCTAATCAAGGTAGATCAAACTCATAACCATTCTATAACTAGGAATAATCCCAATCACATCTCCTAAACTCCTCATAATGAACATCATAAATCAAACCATATGAACAAGGAGATAAAACATTGTAACATCCCTCAAATGAACCCTCTAGAACCAATAACTATAGCTCAAGATCCATATCTATGAGAAGATGAAACATAAATGAACATACATCTAAAAGGATGAGCAATACCTCATAGATGATAAACCACCAAGTAGACCAAGACTAGGGAATGATAATGCTCCTCTAGGATACACTAAGCCACAATGACTCTCTCCAAGAACAAACTCCTCTAGGTCCATATCTAGGTGTAAGGCTCCTCGGTCTATCTACTGAAACCTCCAATGTGTAAGCATCTCAATGAATGCCTCTAATCAAAAGAGAACTCTAGCCTCACCTAAATATCCAAGTTTCCATGAGCACCTCCATGATCAATCCATGCTAAAACTCCAAATGCAACATCACATTATCATGAAGATCTGAAGTAAATGACCAAAGTACCCAATACTAAGAGAACCAAGAAGACCATTGTCAATGCTCCAACTGCACATCTATATAATCAAGAAGCCCAACATGACATCATGATCGAACCATCTAGAATCAAGTGCTCATCAAGACACAATATCAACATCTCTAAATCAAGGATAAACATTTCAAACTGACAAATCATAAACCAACACATCAACCAAAGACTCGAAGAAGTCCTCAATGGTAAACCAAGATGTCAACATCTCCAATCATATGAAGATTTACATCTACTAACAATGGAAATTAGGATGTCAAATCACTCTCACTAAAACAAGAATCATAATCCAAGAGCCTATCTAAGGCACCCACAACCACTGCAGAAGGTCATCCATCACAAATCATGAATTCATACTGCTGCCAAAGCTCCCACTGAACCATGATACCAATCTATCCATGAAAACAAAGTAACCATCTCCTAAATGAATATCATTCATGGCCCCAAACCAAACAAGGAATCCTGCTGTACTATCAATAGTTCCCAAAAGGTCGAGTAAACCAAAATCTCCAACTAGGAAGATAAAACCATCACTATCAAAAGCTCACATAAAACCATGTATCCAAGCTATCGATGACATCATGATAAACATGATACAAGACCCAACAACTGACTATCTAGCCACTCTAATCATCCATCCTTTCAACCCAATGCAACATACCAATGTACAAATGACCACAGACAAGGCCAACTAACAAAGTCTATATAAACATTGAATCAGTCTCATGGATATAGACAGTCCACATATGAGTTATCCCACATCTGTAGAATCTAAGACGCAAACACCAAATCAACACTAGATTTGATTTGCCAACAAGTCCACAAACAAGTAACCATAGTCAAGAAACTAAACAAGCATCCAAGAGATAAGAACAATCCCCTAAAACAACACCACAACACCACCTGTAATCATGAATCAAACATCATAGCCCATACCTATCAATCACATACATGATCATGTCATGCCAATGCTAAAGTGTACCTACATATCCATGACACCATAATCATCATCATTATTATATTTGTACTCAACTCCCACTAAAAGGAGACTCCAAGTCTCACACACATATCAACCATGTCCTCAAATCAAAAGACACCCTATGTACCTATCACCATCAAAGTCTAAACTTTGAAAACACCTATAAACCTGTAACTAGAAGCACCAAATCTGAAAAACTACTATACCATGGTGATGGTCTCATAATGACATGCACTCCCACAAGTCTGTGCCCAAAAATCCATTCGAATGCACTCTAAATATCAAGCTCCTACAATTGATCAAACAAGTACCAATCTCTCTTTGCACACCAACTGAAAATCTACATGATCCAATCTATAGTACACTGCAATAGCTCTCCAGTGCCTATCTAAAATCAAAAATTTGATTCCATATGCAAAAGTTATGAGCATAAAACTATACCAGAGCAATGCATGGCTTTAGGCACCAAATTTTGACACAAACAAAAAAATCTGATCATGAAACATTTACCACTACATAGCACTTGGAGAGATCTTTTTGATGCCTATAAGAAGTTAAAAAGTTGATACCATATGTGAAGTTTATGCCCCTCAGAAGATAATACCCTCCTAGGACTAAAAGTGGACAACTGGCGGGACCCTGGTACCTCCTGATGTGGCATGACATCATCACTGATGTCATCAGGTTCATTGGACAAAAAACACAAATGATGTGGTGTTGGGATGGTGCTGACATCATCATATATCTTTGACTAGCATAGGTGAAAATTTTTTCAAATCTATTTTATTTTTCATCAGACTCCAAAACATATTTCATAGATGTTTAATTTTTAATTAATTTTGAAATTGATTTATTAAATGCTATCATAAAAAATTTATCTGTTGCCTACAAGAATATATATATATATAACACCCCATGATGGGGGGTTTCTCAGGCGGTCACTGGCTAGTGGGTCAAGCCAGCCTCGCCTGATAGGCACTCATCACTAGGGGCCCAAGGGCAGTCTAGCCCAGACTGCCGGCCGGGAGCTGACCGGCCCTGGAAGCAGTGCTGGCAGGTCGTGCTTGGCTGTACTGGTAGGCCCTACTACAACAGGCCAGGGTATAAGGGTTTCCAGACCCCTGCCTCTTAAAATTTTTTTTCATATCTTTATTTTTTTGTTTTCCATTCTATACTTTATAAAAAAATTTAATTTTTGCACCAACTATAGATTTTTTAATCACCAGATCTACAACATGCACAACAAATCTCTAATACCTAGAACCCCCAATTTACAATACAACCTGCACAAAACCTTGTAATGTCCCAAATCCTTACATGCATTGCCATGGCTTCCATTTTGCACTTGATCTACACACACAAGGGTTATACATATCCAAGGAGCTGACACCTCCCTCAACCATAAACATAACTCTGATACCACATGTTAGGAATTTACAGGTCAAATAAAATCAATTCCACATAACCCAATAGGAGAATAAGATGCAGAAATAACTATTATGTAAAGATCAAATGAACAATTAACAAGATAACACAAGGTATACCCTGGGAAAACACTTAAGAGAGAAAAACCCAGCCTCTAAAAGCATCCACACTCATATGTATTAATCAGAAACAATGATATTATAATACATGTTATGAGTCTCCATGAATATGTTTGAATCATCAAGCACCTCCATGTATCCTCCATGTGTCCAAGCATGAATCCACACATCGCCTACCATGCTTCACAATATGCACTTATAAGAGAGAGCTCAATACAATGACAACCTCTCACAAACCTCTAATCCACCTACAATGAATAGCCAAGCCAACCAAACCACTAACAATGTGCTTGGTTTTATAGACCAAGCTCACACAACTTGTGGTATTGGATAAAACCATGTGCCCCAAAACCACAGGTAACACAAAACCATTAGCCTATAAAACCATGAACTCCCATTTGACTATTGGTACTAACTTTTTGTAATTAATCAAATAATACAAACAAATAATTAATCACCTATGTGTCCCACACACATAAAATAATCAACCCAATTTTATAATACAACATAAAGTGGTCCCCAAATAATTACCTATCATGATTAACCACACCTCCTAGGTGCATCATAACTAAATAATTATTTAAATACATAATATTATATCAAATTATGCAATGGTGTACAACAACATATCCCAACAATTTTTGCACACATGGTAAAATACATAAAATCAAATAAAACAATAGTCCATAATCAGCCTAATTTTATATAGTGAAAAGCTAAGAAAAAATTTTGACAAGGAGGTACTGGTCTGACCAATAACTAAAAATCCAATAAAAAGGATTCTATTTTTTTAACATACTTGAACAAGATTTTTACCATAATGAGAAACCACAAAAGTAATAAGGGACCTTTGAAAAGAAGCCCATGAAAAGGGAACAGGTTAAGCTTCATCTAGGCATCAAACAAAAGTCATTGATAGCATAGAGCCTAGACTAGCAAAATCAATGTAAAGAGACATTCAAATTCTCTCATCCTTGGAATCATACTATAAAAATTTATAGGGAAGCATTCATAACTTTGATACAATTGACCTTTCTTGATAATCTTCAGAAGGAATTCTAGACGGACACCTAGGCAGACAAGGCATGGAAGTCTAGTCAAGAGGACAAACTGGAAGCACATTTATCAAAATAGTAGAACTTGGAGACATCAACAATGAAGCTATTCTTCTTGCTCCAATCAAAGGGTGAATACTATATCTTATAGTAGAATTATAAACCTTGATTGATAAAAACACATTTCTAATAGGCCAGTACACCAGAAATGTAATGTAGAATTTGAATGCTACTCAGAGTTGAAAGTTGGTTCAAGGAAAAATTTAAATCCAAAGGAGTGAATGAACTATTCCTTATTGTCCTACTTTCTCCAAGCTTCCTAGTTCTGGCTTCTATGGTTGTACCTAATAATTTGAGTTAGTAACAATACCTATTTTATGTATAAATTAATTACTATTTATACTCTTAAAGGAGAGGAGCAAAGAAAGAAGTAAGAACCAACTTAAAATCTTGATGCATACCTCTTGTTGTAGTATCTTAGAAAAAGTTTATAATCTGAAAATAGCATAATAGTTACAACCCTACTTTTCTTAACTGTGCACATATTGGTACAAATCTCTCCACCAGACAAAAGAGTGAGTTAATAAATATTAACAAAATCTCTTAATAAAAAAAAAGATATAGCTCCCTGTAGCTTAGCTAGTTCCAAATATAGAGAGTTACTTTTTGCCAAGATTAGCCTTGCTATTTCAACCTAGCAAAAGGTGATCATCATTAAGCTAGAGCTTAAATTTGTGCTTGTAAGACATAGCTTTAAAGAAACAAATAACGTCACTCTATTATCCTAGAAAAAACTAAACTTACTAATAAATGTATTTCGTAGGGAAATCATTTTAGTCTAAAAAGTGTTAGAATAAGTAAGGTTTTACGTTTAGACTAGATATAGGAGTGTGGATTGAAAAAAATGATGCAGCATGGACCATCGAACCACACCCTTATGTTTGTAGACATTAACATTTAATTGTTGTCTCTAAATTTATGAAAAGAGGCATCTCAATCTTCCGTACAAGACTCCATCAAGGCATTTCCATGAATTTGTTTGATAGCGAGGTGTTTTCAAATGCTTCTGAAGAAAGTTTGTTGTGTGGAAGCATGGTAAAGATCATGTTGTTGATTGGTAAATGAGGCACCATTTGAGGAAAGTCATACACCATTGGAGCCTGTCATTTCAATAATCGCCATGGCAAATTCTACATTGACATGTGAGAAAGTTTTGAAAACATTAGAAATAGCATTTCATTAACTTGGTTGCTGCATTGAATCTTCTTTCAACATCGTTTTGATTGCAAGTTATTTGAAGTCAAATTTTATTGGAGAATTGGACATATATTGTGCAAAGAGAAGTGTTTGAAATCTAATTTACAAGTCGATACAAGAGTTTATAGCTAAATTGCTTCAAATACTTCTAGTGATACTTCAATCCAAAGAAGTGTCATACAAGATTTCAATTTCTTCTAGAAAGGAGAAATAGTGGAGAGCCATTTTATTATAATTAAAATTGCATGTGCAAATCGAAGTGATAAGGTTTTTTTTAATGGATAAATCAATTACTATTACTAAATTTGTAGGATATGATTTTCATACATGGAAAGTAAAGATACAATTACTTCTAATTGAAAAAGATTTATGGGACATTGTGATTGGGACTATTACAAAACCACAAAATATAGATGAAGCAATAAAATATATAGAAAAATATCGTAGGGCCACATCATTGATTCATCTTGGATTATCTGATGCATATTTGCATCATATTGATCTAAACAAAAACTTCAAAGAAACTATGTGATGCACTTAGTTCTTTATTTGGTTCACAAGATTCAAGTGCTAAAATGTCCATTAAGCAAAAACTTTTTGGTTTGAAGATGAAAGGTGGTAGTGTTATTCAACATATTAGTACATTTCATTCCCTTCTTAATCATATTGCAAGTGTAAAATTTATAGTTGATGATGATGACCCTAAAGCAATCTTATTGAGAATGATGCCTTTAATTTTTTATCATATTATTTTTAAATTAAACAAAATTAATCCCAGTTTGGAAAATGTGATTTCTTCTTTGATTGATGAATAAAGTAGAGTTAGTAAAGATCATTCAATTATGTCATTAAGGGAATGGTTCGGTAGTCAAGTTGCTTCATTGTAGTGGTGGCCACCAAGGTTCAAACCTCTGTTAGGCCAAAGAGCTCGCAAGCTTGTGCCTTCATTGGGCTAATGTGCTTGCTTGTCTTGCACCTTCGTTGGATTGTTGTGCTTGCAGGCTATGGGCCTTTGCTGGGCCAACAAGCTCGTGGATTTGAACCTTTAGCATTGTTGTAGGCATTCATGAAAGGTTTTAATGTCATAAAAGTGGACATAGCTCTGGTCAAAAGCCTTTACGAAGAAAAAAAAGAATTCAGAAAACTGCTTTGCTTCTGAAGAACAATTCTAACATTTCAAAAGGGAAAGAATTCAAATGTTATTGTCAAAAAATTGGACATGTCCAAATAAATTGTATTCAATGAGTGGAAGATCTCATTGATGGCAAATTGAAGAAAAATAAAGCTCTTGTTGTAACTAAAAGTGAAGATTGTGGTTTTGCAATACATGAAGTAAACTCTCCCTGCCAAATAAATTGTATTCAATGAGCGAAAGATCTCATTAATGGGAAATTCAAGAAAAATAAAGCTCTTGTTGTAACTGAAAGTGAAGATTGTGGTTTTGCAATACATCAAGTATACTCTCCCTGCCATGATAGTGAGGAGGAATATCTTTTTTACAAAATGAAATAGTGTCATATTGGAGGTTGGAGGCAATGGAGGTGGGAAGTCTTTTGTCATCTTGAGCTAGCTTCTCGCTCATGAGTGATAGAGAGAATAATAGTCACATTGCATGTTCCCATACTTGATTTCATCATCCCCACCAAAAACTTGTCTTGAATCTCACCATAATAATGCATATCAAACTGAAACAGTTATAATGTCAGTTATGCCCACTAGAACAATAACATGCTATCAAAATGATATTTTAATAGAGAATCCAAATAAACAACATCTGTCATACACAAAATCCAAAAATCTCCATTCTAAAATACATTCATTACGAAAAACGCCCCATGTGATTACACACCTTTTTAGATAGTGGTCTCTTGAATTTGCAGGTATTCCTATTTGTGGGCAAAGAATTTTCAGGGCTAGAACAAAAAGAATTGTTCCTCAAATGACATGCGTCCAATTATTGAGATTCAGAATCAAGAGTGCTTCCATGCGATATTTTCAAAATTTGCAGACACATCTTCCTTGCTCCCACAAATCAAATAAGAAGTTGATTAGGTGGTAGATTACGTTGTGCCATAGACCTCAATAAAGGAGGTTCATAGGAGTTGAAGTCACACTGCCCAGGATCTTGGCCATGCTATAAAATGAGAAGTTGTCCCCTCGTGTTTGGATCATATTCAAATTTGGGGATTTCACCCTCCTCTCTACTAGGGAAGCCATGATCACTTGGTTCTGAAATTGAATCATGTAGTAAATAATTAGAAGACTCTATAAGTGAAGCTCCATGAGAATATTGAGGAACATTCACACATGTTTGAGTATGAGCATTTTAAGTAGGGAGGAAATCAGTTTTACTTGCTGCAAAAATTGTATAAATGACTTTGGGTCTTGATTTTCCACAAAAACATGGGTGGGACATGTATTTGGAAATAAATTTTGATCCTGAAAAACAATCAAAATTATAAATATTGATATAAATATTAGAAAATTTGATTTCATTTTGTGAATTAAGATAGTATAATTAAAAATTTTAACCAAGACAATAGAGGACAATCTTAGACAATTACCCTTTGGAACAGCTAAACTGGCATTGCCATTTGTAGCTACTTTGGCCTGAATCCCAATACGAAAAAGAAAAAAAAAAACACATCCAAAAGTCAGATTTTATAGTTAATAGTTAACACTTAAAACATAAACTGACAGTGCTAAACTCAATCGTAATCACAAAATGTTGGCAAATCCCGACTTCTGTTAGCAAGTAGTTTCTAACATTGGGTGTAGCTGACAGATTTGTTACATCAGTCTCATAAAATACTTCATCCATCTTCTGTTAATGACCGTCGTCAAGATATATGTCATAAAACAAGAATCAAGAAAAATTAGAAGACACGTTTTTGGTCTGTTTTATCCTGCTATCCCAGGTTTACAATATTGCTATTCATAATTTTGATTGTTTTTCAGGATTAAAATTTACACACAAACACATGCCCCCTCCATGTTCTTGTGGACAATCAAGACCCAAAGTCATTTATGCAACTTTTGGAGCAAGTAAAACCGATTTCCTCCCTCCTTAAAATGCTCATACTCAAACATGTGTGAATGTTCCTCAATATTCTCATGGAGCTTCACTTATAGAGTCTTCTAATTATTTACCACATGATTCAATTTCAGAACCAAGTGATCATGGCTTCCCTAGTAGAGAGGAGGGTGAAATCCCCAAATTTGAATATGATCCAAACACGAGGGGACGACTTCTCATTTTATAGCATGGCCAAGATCCTGGGCAGTGTGACTTCAACTCCTATGAACCTCCTTTATTGAGGTCTATGGCACAACGTAATCTACCACCTAATCAACTTCTTATTTGATTTGTGGGAGCAAGGAAGAT
The DNA here is from genome assembly GCA_027924645.1 of Cunninghamia lanceolata. Lineage (NCBI taxonomy): Eukaryota > Viridiplantae > Streptophyta > Pinopsida > Cupressales > Cupressaceae > Cunninghamia > Cunninghamia lanceolata. Next base: position 16,538,523 of record BSBN01001048.1, read on the forward strand.
GTGTCTGCAAATTTTGAAAATATCGCACGGAAGCACTCTCCATTTTGAATCTCGATAATTTGATGCATGTAATTTGACGAAAATTCTTTTTGTTCCGGTCTTGAAAATTCTTTGCCCCTAAACAAGAATACCCGCAGATTCAAGAGATCACTACCTAAAAAGGTGTGTAATCACATGAGGCATTTTTCTTAATGAATGCATTTCAAAATGGAGATTTTTGTCTTTTGTGGATTGCAGATGTTGTTAAGTTGGATTCTTTGTTAAAATATCATTTTGATAGCATGTTATTCTAGTTTGACATACATTCTTATGGTGAGATTCATGGTAGGTTTTTTGTGGGGATTATAAACTCAAGCATGGGTACATGCAATGTGACTATTCTTGGCTCTCAGGTATTCCTTTTCCACGAGACATTTAATGTCTGTTAGAGGAAGCAATAGCTAATTACTAACCTTGACATGGATTTTTAGTAACCATGAATTTTTTTTTTGTAGATAACTGTATGTGTTTTGGTTTCCCCAAAGACACTCAAATTTAACTGGTTGTAGGCAGGTCTTAATCAGTTTTAAAGTAAATATGATGGAATTGTCATAAAGTTATGATATTTAAATATTAATTAATCAATAATGATTTTTAATGTAGAAACCCTAAGACCCACATGCGTATCACCATCTCATAAATATTGAGATAACTGAGATATTTTATTAGTAAGAAACATACCCAACAATCCAACATTTAAATAATAACTAATAAAGGCTGGAGTAAAACCTTATAATTAAGAAAGAACTTCCTGATTGGATGAATTTTTCTATCGAACATATTGTATGGGACAATGTACTGCCCTCCAAGTCCTATATTGCACTTGGAACAAATCTGCACCTTACACATCTGGGAAGTTGAGCTCCTTTGATGAACTGCCATAAATTGTAAGCTTTTGTCTTTCACCTACCAGCACAAAATATTTTTTTATCATGATAGTTGGTGATCCATACCTACCAAAAAATAGATTTAGGCACATTAATGAGTTATGGGTGTTGGTGGTGGATATCACATCCGCAAAACATATAAACACAGAAAATATGAAACACAAACAATTGATCCTCAACAATGTGCTGCTGCACAATATTCATTATATCAAAACATGGTTACATATCACGAATGCTGCTGCATTCACATACATTGATTTGATCACTTGATCATTACCAGCTTGCATTTCTTGTATTACATTATGCCTCTTTTATAGAGGGCTTTGCTCATGCCTTGCCTTTCTAGGCTCTTCTATTCTTCATCTAGAAATTTTATCCTCTAGAAGCTTTCTTATTTAGAACTCTCCTCTTTCTAGAAACCTCCATCTTATCTGGATTCCTTTAGGAACTTTCTATTTTCTTCTTTTGTCTTTTTGCCTTTTTGTCTTTTTCTCTTTTAATTTTGTTTGTGGGAGAAATTACTTTCCAACACTCCCCCTTAATTTCTACCACAAGTTTATCATTTCAAATCTTTCTAGTCTTTTGAGTCTGTGGACTCGATGCCTTTAAATTTTCTTCAAGATATACTGATCTCCAGGTCTCACCCACTGCTGCTGCAGTCCATCAAATTTTTAGAACTTCAAAATGGAAGTCCTCTGGCTATCTGTAGCTTTCAACTTTGCACGCTGTCTCAAACTTTCAAACTTTGATTGATTGCCATTCTTCACAAATGAACATCTGTACTTGAACAACTTTTTCAGCATTCCTATAATTTGTTGCCAACTCGATCCATAACTCCATCCACAATCCATTTTCATACAATCCTTCATAGATTCATCTTTCCACTGTCTTTGCCAACACATCTTTTCTGAATGATTTCTGAATCCACAATTGCTACATGGATGTAAATCCCAACACTTTTCCTTTGTATGTCCTTGCCTATGACAATGAGAACATTGCACGATCCACTTTTCTTTAACCAATTTGTTTGTGCCTGTAATATGATCCATTTTTCTATATCCAATACCTGCATATTTTGGCCTTATTATCGGCTCAATCGGCTCTTTCATTCCTTGTCCATACTTGCCTAAACCTTTTCTTGTATATCCCATCTTCTTCATCATCTTGAAACCAACATTCTCTTCATTACAATAATTTTCAGATTCAAACAACTTGTCATTTTCATCAATATCACAACATGCAAATTTTGTTGTTCCAACTTCCTTACAATCTTCAACCAAGCATCTTTTAGCTTTAGCTACATCACATAAATCATTTGTATCACACGAGACATCACAAACTAATGGCTTTGTTTTTAAACTTTCATTTTTTTCTTTTAACCTTGATATTTCATCTTTTTGTATCTTATTCTCTTCTTCCAATTGCTTTATCTTTTCTTCTAATTCACCATTCCTTTGTTCAAATAATTTCAATCTTTCTTCTAGTTCTTCATTTTTCTTTTTTACTTTACTCAATTCAACATTAGCTTCATACCTTTCTGACCTTAAACCAATTTTGTCTATTGTCAATTGATGTAATTCTTTTATGAATTCAAATCTTTCTTTTTCCAAAGCATCTTTCTCTTTTTACCAATCCTTTTTTTCTATTTTCTCTCTCTTAGCTTTACCCATTTGAAAATAAATGATTAACTTATCTCAGACTATTGCCCTTTGCTGTAATTGTTGATTTCTTCTTCGTTTAGCAGCTTCATGTGCCTCACTTCACCTTTGACTGCAAACTATCTTCAGACTTTCTTACTGCCTGATACAAACCCTTGATAATTTCTGGACTTTGCTTGTGATGACTTTAATGCTTTTCTGTGGCTTCAAACAACGAACGTTTGTCATGCAAACTTGCGCATATGATCTCCTAGGGCAGCTTTCTCCTTCACACGAACCTGGATAATCTTCACCAATACCAACGGCTTTACTGGCTGTGGTCTCCTCTTAGTAGCTGCAATCTGTGGCTTTTTATCTTTTTGTGTTCCCCACGCTTTACTCTGGGCTGCGGCCTCAATATCTCTGATTTTTTTGTTTGCTTCCAATAAACCTTTTAACTTTAACTTCCTCCTTGGCAATAGCTGCGTCCTTTTACTAGACTGCGGCTTTGATTTCTTTCTATACACAGTGGCCTTTATGCCTCGTAACTTTTTGACTTCTCCTAGCGCTTTGCAATACAAATGTTGCGGCCCGATCTTCTTTTCCCCTCGGATGATTCCTTTATTGGCAGCTCCAAAAATGACTATAATTTCTACACTCTTTTTTAGCGGCCTATTATAAACCCTATCCACGCACCTTAATCTCTTGCAATCTCCAGCAATCTCTCTACAATGATTTCTCTTTTTAGCAGTTAACAAAATAATCAAATTATTCTTACCTCAGATCTGCAACTTGCTGACGGTCTTTTTAACAGCTGCGGCTTTTTTTGTGACTTTCTTCAACTATGAAGATTCCTTGGTCAGAGTTTCGGCCTTTTATCATTCTCCAATCTTTGCTTCAACGATTCCTCCTACAGAGATTTTACAACTTCAATGACCTTTCATAATTTCTGCTTTCCTTCGCACAGCGATCTCTTTCATCTGCGGGTCCAATATCTCCTTTGGCATCTCTTATGCTTCAGTCTGGACAACGATCCCTATCTGTATGTCCACGATCTCTTTTGGCAACGACTTGTCAAACCCTAGACCACTTGCTCCATGTACAAACCCTAGATCTCAAGTCTTCCAATGACACAACTTGGATCAATCTCCAGACACAATAACCTTACGAACATGGCTCTAATACCACTTGTTGGTGGTGGATATCACATCCACAAAACATATAAACACAGAAAATATATAAACATGCTCAAATGTGTGCTGCTGCACAATATTCATTAAATCAGAACATCATTACAATGCTTATAACGAATGCTGCTGCATTCTAATGATCACTCAATCATTACCAGCTTGCATTTCTTGTATTACATTATGCCTCTTTTATTGAGGGCTTTGCTCATGCCTTGCCTTTCTAGGCTCTTCTATTCTTCATCTAGAAATTTTATCCTCTAGAAGCTTTCTTATCTAGAACTCTCCTCTTTCTGGAAACCTCCGTCTTATCTGGATTCCTTTAGGAACTTTCTATTTTCTTCTTTTGTCTTTTTGCCTTTTTGTCTTTTTCTCTTTTAATTTTGTTTGTGGGAGAAATTACTTTCCAACAATGGGCACCATGTGGTCTGTTCAATCATTTAATTCGATGGGGGAAGCCAGTGTTGACAGGATATTACATGGAATTTAATGCCATGCCATTCAGAAGATTACAAATGATTGGATGCTAGTCTTTTATGAGGCGTTAGGAGTTGGAATGCTGGCAGAGTTTTAGATACATTTCAGAATCCCTAAATTCTCCATGGTCCTAAAATTTGTTAAAATAGATGAATGAGATATGTGTAGTTCTTTTCTTGTTTGATATTTCTTCCTTCAAGAACTCTACTCTTTCTCATATATAATAAGAATGGATGTTTTGTTGGGATGTTAATTTGAATGGTTACATGAATATATAGTTATGCAATTATTATATTAGTTACCTTTTTTTTGGAATTGCAAGTGAATTAAGTGGATGGTCCTTGATATTATTTACTTTATAAGTTAGTATTGCTTTATGAATGCATGAGTAGTTGGAAGCCAACTCATGTGGGCTTAATGCCTTGCTTGCGTGTTGGTAAACTGTCTTCCAAAACTTACAATCAAACCAAAAATAATCACCAAAAAGAATATGAAAAGATACTTAGTCATAAAATATACCCAAATTCAGCAACAGAAAAAGATCAATTCAAATGAAATTTATATAAAAAACATAAGAACATTGATAATTACATCTTTCAAGCCAACCAAGGTTTAGAAGATTGGCACAAAAATCTGCATTTGAATCAACTTAAAATAAAACAATGGATTTTCACCTACGTCCATCGTGCATGAAGGTGCCTTACCCAAATGTTCACCAATTTAAAAAATATACGGTCCTATTTAGAAAAATTTCTATTAGAACAACCTGGGAGTCCAAAACATAATTTGGCCCTATTTGAATCATTATTGTACACATTCATGAATTTCTGCAATGGAAGATTTCTACAGTTGTTCTTGTCAGTCAAATGATCGTACAACTCTTCTTGTAGTTCGGTAGACCATAACTCAAGGTGCCACTTCTAGAAATTGCCCTGGCTTAATCCTTTTGTTTGGATAATCTGGCGCCATTCTACAATATTGATTTCAGAATCACTACAAATTTTGACTCTTCTACTTGGCTAAGATGCACAGATTTAAAGTAGAGATCAACTCATGAAAAGGTTTGTTGCTTTGCCAATTGAGCAACATATATAGAAATGTGAAAGTTGAGTAATTTCTTTATGCTGGTGTTCTACAAATCGATGTTTTGTGATTGAGGTGTTTTCAGATGTATTATGCACCCATTAAGTTTAGTAGAATATTAAGAGAAAAAATCTTTTGCCTAAAACTTGTATAGAAAGAAAGAGATTAACATTTCAGGTGACATTAAATTTAATTATATGCTTGTATATCAGAAACTTTAATTTATTTTAAAAAATGGAAAGTAGTTTTTGAAAAAGTGACATCATTGTTTGTTTTTGGGTATTATAGTCTAAAAATATAATGGTTAAAAATTTGAAAATAAATACTTAAAATTTATATGTTATTCTATAACTATATATTATTATGGTTTTACCATATCTAATAAAAAGAAGTACAGTAAATTGGACAAGTGTAAAAGTTATTGGAAGGGATAGATTCTACTATACTATCATCAAATTTTATTTTATTTTATTTTTTCCATTCTATTTTATAGATTCTAGTATAGAGTCATCAATTTTATTTTCTTTTGTTTTCTCCAAAATGAAATTTAATTTATTTCTTTTTCACTCATTGTTGTTTCATAGAGTATTTTGTAACTATATTTTGGCCAATAGGCCATTCTATATGTGCACACATCTTGTAACTGCCAAAAAATTGGTATTCCTTCTCATTTGGTAGTCAATATGAGAAAATTCTTTATTTTATTTTATTTATGCATGTTTAAAGAGAAGCATAGACACTTGGAATATTATTATTATTATTTTTAACCAGAAAAAGGTGGCGGAGCACCCATAGATAAAGATTTTATCAAAATAACATATAAGATATGTTCGAAAGTCCAACCAAAAAGAGAAAGATTTATAGTGTAGGCCCTAACATGGCCAGAAATAAAAACTAACCCCTGAAGTCAACTGCCGAACACAGTAATGCAAAGACACACCAAAAAAAACAGCGATCTTTCCCAATGCGCCACCATCACCAGAAGAGCAGCCACGCGCCATCAAACGCAAAAAGGAAACCACCCACCCACCACCACCGAATAGACACCACCCATAGGAAATGCCAACACACAAACCAGAGACTCCACCACAGAGACACAGAAAAAACAACAACCACCAGCCAGACTACAGTAGCCACGCCGCCACCCGCCAGGAACGCCAAACAAGCTACCCACACCCACCAAACATTAAGCCGTTGGCGGAGCTGCCGGAAGGAGCCGTTCATCCAACTCCATAGACATCGATGACTGAGCTCCATCATCAAAAGCTTCTAGGGCATAGCGAGGCATTGCTGGAGCCAGATCATAGGCATGTATCCTTAGGAAGCAGATATCTGTAAAAACATCCTTGATCCTCTCAGCCTTTTTCTTAGTAAATAGGAAGCAATGTGACCGCAATGCATCATCTATATCCCCACTACTCAAGGATTTGAGACTAGCTTGCATGGCTCTGTATATTACTTGCTGTGTGGAAGAGTTGCGCAAGGCCGTAAGCTTGAAAAGCCCACCAATAAGAGCGTCACCTTGTTCCATTCTGTAGTTGGACACCGCCATCTCCCATCTTTCAACAGTATAAATATTTTTGTAAAACAAACCTACCGCTAAGGCATGCATGAATTCGTCATCCATTGCAAGATCCATAATGTTGGATAAAAGCTGCAGAACCACATCTGAATAATTGAGCACCCGCCCCTCGTAACCATTAATCCAAGCGTGTCCAACAATATTCTGAACTGCAAACTACATGAGGGTGCAATTTGAGTCAATCAGAGTCATCAGGTCAGTAGCCTTAACTCTCCCTCTAATCTCCAATTCCCATTCAAGGGCTGGGAAGAATAGCCTTTGATTCAGACGAATGTCTGCCATATGGAGCACCCTGGTAAGAGAAGAAAATAGAAACAAGAAAAAAATAGAGCATAGAGATAGATCCGCTGACACAGAGAACCGCCGCCTTGAGACTTTACAAACCACTATAATTAGTAATGTTAGGAACCCAATTAACAATGTAGGAGATAAAAAAATGGAGTACATCAATGACATCCTAATGTCAGCAAGCACAAGTGATAAAAGTTGAAGTACACTGTCAAAGAAAACATTCTTTTAGATCTTGCAATGTGTCAATTGTAGATAAGCGCGATCAAGAAAGATCAGGCCGTCGTGCCGTCAAGACAGCTCTAGAGTCTAGGTAGTTAATACTGGTCACTTCGTAATAAAGAAACAAGAAATGAGGACGAATACACTAACCCCACATGCCCGCAAGAGCAATTGAAGCAGCATAAATGGTCTTGGTTCATTTGACCACTTGAAGTCTGCCAGCCCACAGCAACTGACATCTCAAACGACATTCAGATGGAATAAATGCAGAAATAAATTTTAGCACCTCATACAAGACAAAAGCAACTAAATGCTAAGCACCACAATTAAGATAGCCTGCCCGTCCCTGCCACCTATAAATCCTTCACACCATGAGATCTGATAGAGTGGAGGCCAAGCAAGAAATAGTACTAGCGGGAATAACTCAAGTTTGAAAAAGGCCATGCTGACATTAAATATCTGTAAACAATCAAGCTGCGGTAGTGTCTCTCTCCGCTCCCATATCAGCTGCCAGCATGGATGCCAATGAGTTTGAAAGGATTTGATTGCCAGGGGGAAAGAGCACATAAGCACTATCACTATCCACTGCTATATTTGCTAGTAAATCCGCCACCTTATTACCTTCCCTTAACGTATGGGAGATGAGATAATTATCTAGCCTGCTTAGTAATGTGTTGGCCTATTTAAGAATATAATTAAGTTTCCAATTGTCTAAACCTCTTCCTTTGATGGCATTTATTATTATTAGGGAGTCACCCTCAATCCACACATTCTTCACACCTTTCTCAAGCACCAAGAGAAGTCCATGAACTAACGCCCAGGCTTCAGCCTCATTGTTAGTCCCTATGGGAAGTTTAGTTGATTTAGCTGCAATCATGACACCATATTCATTTCTAATAAACATTCTGTCCCGAATGCCCGGGATTTTCTCGACATGCCCCGTCAAAATTTAGCTTGTAGAACGGAAGGGAGGGTGGCAGCCATTTAACCTAAGCTCTATTTGGGATGTTCTTGGAAGCCCCTGTATCACTGCCTTGTCCTAAGAAGCTCGTTGACGGCCATAAGGATATGATTTCCGCATCCCATTTAGTCCAAACTGATTTGGAAGAGATCATTTGTCTAAGATGAGCCACTAACTGACCAGATAAAGATGCCTCTAAATTATCACAGACCTGGGACACTGACCTTGCTTCCTTCCTAAAAATACGAAGGTTCCTTTCCCACCATAAGTGCCAGATGATCATGGAGGGGCCAATGTCCCATAAACAGGCCAAAGTTGAAGATTCGAAGGAGTGAGGCCAATTCCTAAACATAAGGTACAAAGTTTTAGATATAGGGCTGACCCACTTTATCTTCTTGAAGAACAAGGTCCAACACTCTCTGCTAAAGGGGCATTGTAACAGAATATGATCCATAGACTCTTCCTTACTTCCACATAATACACAGGGAAAATTGGGCCCTAGACCTAATCTTTTAATTCGATCGCCTGTGAGAATTTTGTTTTGGAGTGCACACCAAGCAAATGCTCCTGCCTTGGGAAGTAATTCTTTTCCCCAACACAACTTTGAGGGCCATTCTGAAGTGACTTTCTGAAAGCCAAATCTATAACCTTCTCTTACTGAATAACAACCTGAATTTGCAGCCGTCCAGGGCACCTCATCCTCCATGCTAGACACAAAAACTAACTTCTTACTAAGGAGTCGACTGAGGATCACTTTTTGAAATCGTGGGAAATTACAATCATGAAAACTTTTCTAGGCAACTGAAACTGATGTCCCCATCCTTTCCATACACCAATAATCTTTTACTTTAAAACCCCAAGTTGTTTGTAGGAAAATTCTCGCATTTGTGAGCTCATGAAATCCAACCAAAGACGGCCCCCCTCCCCAAGAATCATGCCAGAAGTCTGCCTTTTCACCATTATGAATAATCCAAGTCAGGTTGGGCTAAAGAATGTCCCTACTTCTTATTAGAAAATTCTAAATTGCTGACCCTTTTGGGAGATTTTGCACAGTGAAAATTCTCTCATTGTCAGGGAGTCAAGATACTTAACCTTCATTAGTTTCACCCATATGGCATTAGGTTTCGCATACATATTCCATGCCAATTTGGCTCCAAGTGCTTGATTTTGCATTTCAATGTTCAGGATTCTAGTCCCTCCTTCCTCTTTTGGCTTACACACTTTATCTCAGGCCAATAAATGAATTTTCTTTTCTTCAAGAGAGCCTTGCCAAAGAAATTTCCTACAAGCTCCATCTATTTTAGCAATGATACCTTTTGGAATATGAAAGACCGACATCATGTAGACTGGCACAGCGGATAGAATTGTTTAATCATTACAATACGGCCTGCTAGAGACAGACTACGGCCTTTCCATTTAGTTAGCTTTGCACTATGGCAGATATAGGAATATTATTTTTGACAACTATTTATGACAAGTAGAACAATGAAAAGTCTATATAATATTCCGTTTTCTGATTTATTTCTTACATGTAAAAACTAATCTCTCCACTCAAACATGTTATGCTATCATTGTAACATAATCCGATTATAACCATTCATTCTCTCACTACCTAAAGAAAATAAAATAGCGAATGGAATTGCAAGTTATGATGGGTATAGAAGGATAAAGGTAGGTTTTAAACCATTGCAAGAACATTTACTAGAGTAAACAATCACTTGGTTTTGATCCAAGGACCTCCTAGTCAGGTATGGGCAATGCTTTTCCACCTTTTGTAATTTCTTAAATTGCTACGATTGTAGGATTTGTGAAGAATGGATTTGTTGAAAAGGCTTTAGAAGCTTTGAAGTGAATGTAAAAACATACTTCCCTGAGCCATGACCTGCAACATGGCATGGACATCCATTTAAATGTTAAGGATATAGGGATTTTTGGTTAGATCTTATAGTTGGAAATGCTCTGGTAGGTTCATATTTAAATGTGGAAGCATAGACAGAGCGTGCTAACTGTTTGACAAGAATGCCTTAAAGAAATGTGGTCACATGGACTACAATGATTGTAGGGTATGGATAAATGGATTCATTGATAATGCTTTAGAAACTTTCAAGCAAATGCATCCTCCTAACCTGCGCGCCAAGTTGGGGACTCCCAAATAAGAAGTAAGTTGCAGCCTGCTAGTGAAAGAATGTGATCTGTTTGATAAAGCGGCCCAAACAAATGTAACTTCATGGTATGCAATGATCACAAGGAAGACACAAAATGGATTTGTTGAAAATGCTTTAGATTAACCGTTCAAACAAATGCAAGCAGTAGAACAAATTGGAAACATCCTCATGACTTAAGTTAAAATGGGGGCTACTTAATGAAAAATATGGAAGCATAGACAAGATATGGTGAATATTTCATAGAATGCTTTGAGGAAATGAAGTCTATTGGAGCTCCATGATAACAGAGCCGTGTTCCACAATTTTTACCATCATTCTCCTTACTTTTGTCAAATTAATAGTATGGACACCCATAGAAGCAAAATGAAAGGGGGTAGGGTTTTGTCAGATATATAGTTAGAAATGATCTAGTAGATAGCATATATGAAACGAAGGAGAGCTAGTAAGAGATGGTTAATAGATCCCAAGTTCTTGCAATTTAAGAAATTTTATGGGCTAAGTTTTTTGGTGTATGTCAGGTTAGAATAGGATACAATGGACGCCGTCGTGGGCATGATGCCGTAAGAGTCACTCATGCAGTTAAAGAATTTATAGCATATCTTGCAATCATTGTACTCCATGAGATTACATTTGGATGATCTCTTTTGTTAAAAATTTGATGTGCCTTTTGTATATTTCCACATTTTGCATACATGTCTATCAGGGCATTTGCAACAACGTCTAACAAACACCAGATTTCAATTATTTTTGGTGTATCTCCTTACCCTGTTCGAAAGCTCCCATTTGGGCACATGTTGGGAGGATGCTGGTAAATGTTGTCAAGTTTGGTTTTACACCTTCCAATTACATACACTTGAAAACTTCCAAGGCCTTTTCAATGAATGCATTTTATGCATGTCCTCTAAATATAGCATTCCATGTGACTACATTTCATTGAGGCATTTCTTTGAAAAAGGCTTAAAGTTTCTTTAAGATTACTATTTTTTTTTTGCATATACTATAACCATATCATTCCATGAGACCACATTTCATCAAGGTATTTTGTCAAACAATTTGTATGCTATCTAAATTTTTCCACATTTTGAGTACATGTTTAAAAGAGCATTTAGAACCACCTTTGACAAAAATCCACTTTTCATTATTTTTTGATGAATCTAAGTACCATACTCAAAATATCTCATTTTGGCACATGCAGGGGGCACGATGGCAAAGGTTGCTAAGTTTGCCTTTATACCGCCAACTATATTTGATTAAAAAATTTGAAGGCTTCATCAACAAACCCATTTTCTATTTACCCTTCAATCATTGCATTCCATGAAACAACATTTCTTTTAGCTATATTTTTGAATAGCACATGCACTTCTTTATGCTCTCACATTTTGTGTACATGTCTATGAAGGCAGTTACAACTACAACATCTGATAACAATCCTATTTTAATTATCTCTTGATGGACTTCCATGCCCTGTCCCAAAGCTCCCACTTCGGCAGATGCTAGGAGGATGTAGGCAAAGGTTGTTTTATTTATCTTTACATCTCCCAATTGCATTTGCTTAAAAATATACAATGCTTTTTCAGAAAACCTAAATTGTGCATAGCCTTTAATCATCACATTCCGTGAAACTACATCTTCATTAGGAATTTTATCAAACAATTTGCATGCCTTCTACATTATTCCACATTTTGCATAGACGTCTATCAAGGTATTCATGACAATAACATGTGACTAAAATCCACATCTCATTATCTTTCCATGGATCTATATTTGAAGTTTGTAAAATGTTTTTTAATTTTTTTGTAGTGTAAAAAATAATTACCAATGTTCTGTCTGAGGACTTCATTTCAATGGCAGTCTTAGAAAGATTACTTTCAATCTATCAGGGCTTTGTGGGTGTCTTCAGCTGGCCATATCAATCACAATTTACATCAGGATTCTATAGCTGGTTCTTTCAATTAAAATTTTGATATTAGTGCATCCTTGTTTATAGAAGAATAGTCTACACCATTGGCAAAATAGGCACTCTTATTGTTACATGAATATTGATTAGTCATTAAGCCCTTTTCATCGTGGCACAGTAGGGTACCCACAACTAGCTAGTAAAATCATCCTTTAATGAATTATAATTGTACACTCTTTGAGCCACATTTTATAAAATTACTGATATTTTGTGATAAGAAATTGATTTTGTTAATCAATTGTTAATCAATTTAGTTTTGTTTTGGGGTCCTAAATCCCTAATTTGCTTGATTTTCTTTGCAACCCCTTTGCATGGATTTTTGGGTCTATAATTGATAACTTGCACACTTTGATTTTTCTATATATGTCTTTCCCTTTTCAAGGTTCACTTGTCGTGTCACATCTTGTGTTATTCCTAGTAATGTCATATCTACATTTCATGTGTTATATATTCTCCACTTCAACATCTAACCATTGTTTGACATTGTCAACTACCAACTGATTGATATACCTAACTTTGTTTACGATGGAAACAATGGTTTTGGTCTCAAATATGTTCGAGATATATAGACTCTTATTAAAAAGTATTGGAAAACATTCATGTTAAGTTATGTGAAATATGTAAGTTTTTGGATTTTCTAACAAGTATTTCAGAAGCACTAGTTTTGCAAATATAGATAAGACATAGAAAGCAACAAAATTCTAGTCAGAGCATGGGATTGTGAGATAAAATTTGCAATAGGAAATGCATTGATCGCATAATTAAAAATGAATAAGGGCTCTAAGACTCAAAATTACATTTTAAGTACATATAAGTTATATCAACCAATGCATTGATTATAGAGTTACAAATATATTTGAGTACAATAAGAAACATTTTCTTTTAGATATTGGGAAGTAGAGTCTAGATTTCTAAGTGTTCCCATCACACATTTGAATACTAAGAAGAACAACAGGAACTACAATAGAGTTTGTGATGATTTGAGCTTTTTATTTAAACTTGATTTCCTTCTTTTTGGTTAGTGTAGCTAGCCCAACAAAATGAGTTTTTTCAAAAGTAAAATGCTTGTGTATGCTGGAAACATTAAGGAAATTATCACATGTAGTTTCCAAGGAAATTGTACTGGAAATATTTCTTGAAGTATCTAGTACATAAAGAGTCCAAAATACTAGAAAGATAAATATTCTCCTACATAATAGTTACAATAACTATTTTTATACACACAAATACAATCCACACAAAACAAGCTTTTAACATACACAAACATACTCCACATAAAGTGATAGTTTAAGTACATTCACACACAATCTAAAATGAATGTCAAAATACTTTCAAACACATACACACAATGCCTCCCATGTTAGTTCAAATACACACACACATGCACTTCAAACAAAGTGAATGCCAAAATTATTTTTTCACACACACACATGCATGCACATTGAATACATGTCAAAATTCATTCATACACAATTCACACACATAATGAATACCAAGTTAAATTTCAAAGCCATGCACACACAATGAAAGTGAAAGTATATTCAAATAAACAAAGTGAACATTATTGCAATTTGAAAGTATTTTTATACATATTCAAAGTAATTTTCTTAAAGTTAAGTTTTAAACACACACCCACACACACACTTTAGACACAGTGAATACCAAAATTAATTTTTCACACATGAACATCAAAGTATTTTTGTTAGGCTTAGATGCACAAAGTGAACATCAAAGTATTTTTGTTAGTCTTAGATGCACTTCAAAGAAAGATAATGCTAAAATTTACTTTTCACACACATACACACACTTCAGATAAAGTGAATGCCAAAATTTACTTTCACACACACAAATACATGCACTTCAAACAAGTGAATGCCAAAATTTACTTTTCACATAAAAATACACATGGGCTTCAAACAAAGTGAATGCCAAAATTAACTTTTCACTCACTCACTCTCTCTCTCTCTCTCACACATAGACACATACACATATAGAAATAATGCTAAAGTTAACTTTCAAAACTACTTACACACAATGAAAGCCAAAGTTCAAATAAAAACTAAACATAAATGAAAGCCAATGTTATTTCAGACACAAATTGAACATCATTATTGAAGTTTGAAAGTATTTTTGTACATATCCTTCACTAAGTTAACTTTCAAAACCATGTACACACAATGAAAGCCAATGTTAGTCCAGACACAAATTGAATATCATTGAAGTTTGAAAGTATTTTTGTACATATCCTTCACATAAAGTGAACATCAAAGTATTTTTGTTAGGGTTAGGGTTCAAACACACACATACACATGCACTTCAAACAAAGTGAATGCCAAAATTAACTTTCCACACACACATCCCTTTTAGACAAAGTGTGTTAAAATTAACTTTTAACACACACATGTGCATGCACATAGAGTGAATACCAATATGTATTCATACACATAGTGAATGCCAAAATTAACTTTCAAAGACACACAAACACACAATGAATGTCAAAGTTAGTTCAAACACACACACACATGAACTTCAAACAAAATAAATGCTAAAATTTAACTTTTCTCACACACACACACATCCATTTAGACAAAGTATACCAAAATTAACTTTTCATACATGCCAAAATTAACTTTTCATACACATACAAAGACGTGCATGTACATAGATTGAATGCCAACATTCATTAAGATTATTGTTAGGGTTAGGGTTAGGATTAGAATCAATATTAGGATTAGAATTAGGGTTAGGTTTAGGATTAAAAATATAAATAGGGTTAGGGTTAGATTTATAGTGAGGATTAGGATTAGAATTATACTTAGCACTAGGGTTAGAATAATTAAGATTAGGGTTAGAATTAGGCTTAGGGTTATAGTTAGAATTAGGATTAGGTAACATTAGGGTTAGAATAAAGATATCTCAAATTCAATAGGATGCAAGAATGGTATAATAAATCTACATTGTAAGTTCATGTAAAATAATTTACAACAATCATCAAACACACATTTCTAAGGCATACTATTACAAAGAATAGTTACACTATGCATATCAAAATGACCAAAACATACCAACAGTTAAAGTGTGCATATCAAAATATAAATATATATTATTTACTGATAGGCCTACAAATATTTGTGCCTATCATCCATTTGATAGCACCTTTGGTGCTTTTACTTGTTTATTAGGATTTAATTTTGTTTTCTTCACAATCAAATTGAATTTCTTGGTTTTTTTCTTTTAGTATGTTGTTTTATTTGCGGTACAATTATTTTAATTAAAATGCTTTGTGATAGTTGTTTAGATATATTTTTAAAAAAAAAGTCTTAAGGTATATTAGGAATGAAATGGTTGGTCAATAAAACCCTAGGCAAATATGAAACAAAAAATAAAACCTTAGAAGTAATATCAAACAAAATGATGAAGGTGTCTAGGAGTGCATTATATTTTATAGATTCTGATCATCAATTTTATTTTCTTTTGTTTTTGTAGAATGAAATTTAATTTATTTTTTTCTCTCATTGTTGTTTAATCCTAATATTTTATAACTACATTTTTTTAGGATTTGTTTTTGTAGAATGAAATTTAATTTATTTTTTTCTCTCATTGTTGTTTAATCCTAATATTTTACAACTATATTTTGTTAGGATTTAACTTTCTATTCTACACAATCAAATTTAATTTCTTGATTTTTTCTTTTAATATGTTGTTTTATTTGTTTATTTATATATATTTTAAAAACAATAAAGTCTTAATCTATATTAAGAATGAAAGGATTAGTCATCTCATTGTTGTTTAATACTAATATTTTATAACTATATTTTGTTAGGATTTAACTTTGTTTTCTACACAATCAAATTTAATTTCTTGGTTTTTTTTAATATGTTGTTTTATTTAATCTACAATTATTTTAATGAAAATACTTTGTGTTAATTATTTATATATATTTTAAAAACAATAAAATCTTAATCCATATTAAGAATGAAAGGGTTAGTCAATAAAACTTTAGGTAAATATAAAATAAAAATTAAAACCTTAGAAGTAAATATCAAATAAAAGGATGACCTATTTTAGATAGATTTTTCTAAAGATAGGTATGCTAGTTACTTATTATATTTTTTTAATTAGGAAAAAAAGGCAAACTGTATGACATCATCTATGACATGCGTCATAACACTAAAAATAGATTATTCCTCCACATGTGCACCCTACTTTGACCAATTACCATTTACCATAGTAAATAACATCCCATAACTATTACCAGTAATTTCGTAATTACCATGGACAGCAAATAATTTTTACCACTGTCAGTGAAACTTGTATATCCCTTATGGGTAATTAAAAATAATAAATAGGATAATACAATATAGGGATTTACAAGGTTAATGGCACCTTATCCCAACAATTCTCACCCGTGACATTGCACAGCTCTTGATTTTGAAACTTCAGAGGATCATTGATGGTGACAGGTTGTCATTGATGTCAAAAGCATGCTCAGTTGATGTTGCAAAGTTGCCATAGTTGTTGTAGGAACATCAATCAGGAGTTGTTCATTTGGATAGAATAAGTGTTGTCAGTTGAGTTGGCTTGATTAGTGTATATCTCTCATGTGATGTGTTGTTTATCTGTGGTATTGTTGATACAAGTGATGGAGTTCATTTGACATTATTTTGTTTACAAATGATAGTGGCTTGATACAAATAACATAGAATGGTCTTCATAGTGACAGTTGTGGCATGATCTTCATTTGATCTCTATTGCTTTCAAGTCATCATTTATAGTAGCATGTTCTTAGAGTGGTTTGGTCTGTGGTCATGTGTTCCCAAAGTGGTTTGCAGGTTATAACCTTATGATGTTGTTTTCCCTCATATTGAGATGATGGTCAGAGAAGACACTGATGGAAATATGGCATACAATGTCTTTAAAATAATGATTGTGTGATCAAGAAGTGCTTTTGATAAATCACACATATTAATGTGGTCAAAGTTTTTTTTAATAAGGTTTAAAATCATTTATAACTCTTACTATTGCACTTTTGTTATAAAATTACGTTGACCTACCATCGCAGGTAAAAGTCACTTATGTGACCTGTTAGAGGAGTTTTAAAACATATATGCCACCGCCCTTCATACCTTGTCAACCGGTGCTCAACGGTTAGCAGCTATAATGGGAGCCCGATGTGTTTTCAAAAGAGTGCTTAAAAAAAAAATCAAATGGTTTTAAATCAAAAGCATCGGTCTTGCTTTTTTGGAGTTTAAGAAAAGCATTAAAAATGGCTTAAGGGAAAAAGGCCATAGAATGGTTTAAAGAAAGAAAAAAAAACCATGAAATGGTTTAAGAAAAATAAAATCATTGAAATATGTTTGATAAGGAAAAAGGCATCAAATTATTCAAAGGGAGCATCTTTATTTAATAAAGAGTTTGATTATTTTTTAAGAGCATCAAATATTCAAAGGAGGGAGCCCGATTTATATGAAGGGATTTATGTTTAAAAAAAAAGGCATCAAATATTGTATTTGATAGGAGGATAATGCTTTTATAAAGTGGAGGATTTTTACTTATTGAATAAGTTTTAAAAAAAAAAACTTTATCTCCTATTTGGTTGGCCCACAAATGCCATTATTCTAAAAAGTTTTTTTTGGAATTTTTTAAGGATTTTTTTTTTTTTTGAAAAAAGGCAAGTTTTATGAGAATATTTTTTAAGGAGAGTTTTTTTTTGGAAAGAGATTTTTAGAAAGAGATTTTTTTGGAAAGAGATTTTTAGAGAGATATTTTTTTGGAAAGAGATTTTTAGAGAAATATTTTTTTTGGCCTTCATATGAGAAGACTCAAATGATTTTATTGGAACAATATTTTTTTAAATGAACATAAAGTTTTGACAGAGATATTTTTTTGAAGTGTGAAGAATATTTTGAAGAAGAATATGAAGAGATTTTGAATGGGATTTGATAGTTTAATCTATTTTTTGCTTGAAGATGGTTTTTGCAGAAATGAAGATTTGTTTTGTGGGAAGAAGTTGAAGGGTTTTGTAATTTGAAGCATATTGAAAGAGTTTTTATTTATGAAGATATTTGTAGAGAGATTTTTTTTGGAGCAGATGAAAAGTCAATTGAAGAAGATCAAATTGTGAGAAAGATTTTATTTTTATCACACAAGAAATATTGAAGAAGATGAATATGCAGAGAAGAGAAATTCCAAGAGTTCTTTTGTTTATATTTTTATTGCAGATGTTGTGTGATCAGATGCAAGAGAAAGTTTTGAAGGAATATGAAATATTCCAAGGCATTGAAGAGACAATTTGTTTTGCAGATTAAAATAATTATAGAGAGAAAAACAAAATGTGAAAAGTCATCTTGTATATAATGTTTTGCAGGAACATTGTATGCAAGTTTTTTTTTGGTGTTTCAAAATGCACAGTTGAAGACATTTATCCTCTTGGAGAGAAAAGAAAGATGAGATTATAATACTGGGTATGTGATGAAGAAAGAGTGTTGAGTTATGCAGAGATAATCAGGAGAATGAATTGTAAATTGAATGGAAACAGAGCAACCCTCTGATTTTGTTTATTATTTCTATTAGAGATTTGGTTTTGCCAGTGAGGCACAGTATGCTAGTGAGGCTTATGGTCAGTGAGACTTTCCTATGCCAGTGAGGTTTGTGGTCAATGAGACCTCTGCATATGTCAGTGAGACATATGTAAACTTAAAACTTTTCATTTAAGCCAGTGAGGCAGTTTGAGTGGTTTTTCTACCCAGGAGGGTTTTCCACTCGGTAAAAAGCTTGTGTTATATCGTTTATATCATTTAAGGTGAAGGTTCTTGCCAATAGGGTTATATCATTTAAGGTGTCTGCGACACTAAGATCTTTTCATTTGCACAAAGCCTATTCTGGGGAAGCAGATCACATTTCCCAATCACATCCAGTCAAGGGTGTTGGCACATGCACCCTCAAATTAAAGACTGGCATCTCCATCCAACTTACTGGAGTATTGTTTGTCACAGGCATCAAAAGAAACCTAGTCTCCATATCTACACTTGAAGATAATGGATATAGGGTGACCTTTATGGATAGCAAAGTATTGGCATGGCCAAAGAATTCTACTATTAAGAAAGCCAAAACCATAGGTAATAGACAAGGGTACTTGTACGAGTTATGTACAGAACCAAATCGACCCCTAATTCATGAAATTGCAGACTCTAATGAAATATGGCATAGAAGACTAGGATACCTAAATTTCTATGCCCTATCTTCCATGGAAAGACTAGTTACAGGGTTACCCAAACTCAAACAATGTAATTTAGGGGTATGCAAGGGGTGTGCCTTAGGAAAAAATACAAAGGGGTCTTTTCAAAATAGTTCTAGCAAAAAAAAATATATTAGAACTAGTCCACTCAGATTTATGTGGACCCATGTCTGTACCCTCCTTAGGTGGGTTTCTATACTATGTAATCTTCATTGATGACTTCTCTAGAAAAACATGGATCTATTTTCTTAAATGTAAAGAATCACAGGAAATCCTTAAAAGATTTAAGGAATTCAAATCCATTACTGAAAACTCTTCCGGGAGAAAAATCAAAACCTTAAGAATAGATAATGGGAATGAATACACTTTAGACATTTTTAAAGATTTTTGTAAAAACACTGGGATTAAGAGGGAGTTCACTGTACCTTATAATCCTCAACAAAATGGAGTTGCAAAAAAAAAAAATAGAACCATTGTAGAAGCTGCTAGGGCTATGTTACTTGATCAGAATATAGACACTTCACTTTGGGCAAAAGCATCTAGTACTGTTGTCTATATACAGAACAGATGTCCTCACTCTCATATTGATGACAAAACTCCTGAAGAAGCCTTCACTGGCACAAAACTAGACATTAGTCATTTAAGGATATTTGGTTGTTCTGTTTACATTCATGTGCCCAAAGGGAAAAGAACTAAGCTAGAACATTCTAGGAGAAAAGGCATCTTTGTAGGCTATAGTGAAACATCAAAAGCTTATAGAATATATATACCTGGTCAAAGACAGATTGAAGTAAGCAGAGATGTGTTTTTTGAGGAAGACATAGCTTTCAAAAGAGCTAGAAATTATATTGAGTCAGAAATTCAAACTTCCAACTCAAGCAAAGAAGAGGATCCTACACTTGAGTTTCAGAAGGAGTATCCTAAGGAAGAGGTAAACCATGAACAAATCACATCACTAGAAAATCCCAAGAAAAGACCACTCTGGGCCACCAAAACAATGGAAGAAGCTAAAAATTATGCCGCTCCATCAGGGACTTTTAGGGAAAGCACAAGACCTAAGAGATTCTCTAGTTATGTAGCTTTAATGAGTGAATTCATTAAGTTAGAACCTTCTAGTGCTATAGAAGCTCTTAAGCACCAAGTATGGAAGGATGCCATGACAGGGGAGTATCAATCCATCCTGGAGAATGATGTGTGGGATATAGTACCTAGACCAAAAGGGAAATCTGTTGTTTCTTCAAAATGGCTATTTAAAATCAAACATGCTGCATATGACAATATACGGAAATACAAAGCAAGATTAGTAGCCAGAGGATTTTCACAAAAGGAAGGAATTGATTATGATGAAACCTTCACTCTAGTTGCTCAATATACATCAGTCAGGG
The DNA here is from genome assembly GCA_027924645.1 of Cunninghamia lanceolata. NCBI lineage: Eukaryota > Viridiplantae > Streptophyta > Pinopsida > Cupressales > Cupressaceae > Cunninghamia > Cunninghamia lanceolata. The sequence goes on from BSBN01001048.1 coordinate 16,559,630, forward strand.
AAGTTCTAGCTATTGCAGCAGCCAAAGGGTGGAAGGTCCATCAAATGGATGTAAAAACTACTTTCTTAAATGGAACCATTGAAGAAGAGGTTTACTTAGAGCAACCTGAAGGATTTAAGATTCACAATATAGGATCCCATGTATGTAAATTAAAGAAAGCTCTATATGGACTTAGACAGGCCCCCAGAGCCTGGTATGAAAGAATTGAAAGTTATCTCTTGAGATTAGGCTTCTCAAAGAATGATGTAGATCCAAATCTCTACTTCAAACAAAGTAAAGGTGATATGTTAATATTGATATTATATGTTGATGATCAGTTGGTTACAAGGGAAGATCACCTTATTGATCGGTGTAAGAAAGATCTAGCTCTAGAATTTGACATGAAGGACTTAGGTCTATTACACTACTTCCTTAGACTGGAAGTATGGTAGAAATCAGACTGTATTATTCTAAACCAAGGGAAGTACACAATTGATATATTAAAAAGGTTTGGTATGATGGAATGTAGACCTATGTCTTCCCCCATGGAAACAAATCTTCATAAATTGAAGGAAGTAGTAGCAGATTCTCTGTTGGCAGATCCCACTCTTTTATAGACAGATAATTGGATCCTTGATGTATTTGGTCAATACCAGACCTGATATCTGCTATGCTGTAAATGCCTTAAGTCAGTTTATGTGTGAGCCCAAGGAAATACATCTTGTGGCTATGAAGCATATAATGAGATACCTTCAAGGTACTCTAAATTATGGCTTAAAATATGAAAAGTTTGACTTAGATCTACATGGATTCACAGATTCAAATTGGGCTAGAAGTGTAACTAATTAGAAGATCACCTCCAGATGTTGTTTCAATTTAGGGTCAGCATTGATAGCGTGGATCGGCAGAAAATAGTCTTCAATTGCTCAGAGCTCCACAAAAGCCGAATATATTGCAGCTTCTATGGTTTCTAGAGAGGCAGTATGCCTTAGAAAACTACTTGTGGGATTATTTGGTAAACTTCTAAAACCAACTATCATCCACTGCGACAATCAAAGCTGTATTTTAAGCTATCCGTGAATCTAGTATTCCATGATAGATCTAAACATATTGAGATTCCTCATCACTATGTGTGTGATATGGTGGAAAGGAATGTGATTTAGTTGGAATATATCAGTACAGGAGATCAAACTATAGATATTCTTACCAAATCACTCCTCAAGGTGAAAGTTGAATACTTTAGGAAAAATCTTGGTATGATTGAAATGTAAAATTCTAATTGATTTGTACTAATATACTAAAGATGTTTAAGTGTAAACATTTTGTGTCATATGTGTGACTCTATGACATTATGGGCCTACCCATTATGTGTTTATTTCTAAAAGGTGATGATCTTTTGGATAATCTACACTTGTGCCTATCATTATAAGGTGATGATCTTATAATGTTCATTAGACTAATATCATGTGACTTGATATTGGTATGAATCATGGAGTTATCATGATTAAGTTATGGTAGACATTATGTGACTTAATGTCAGTGCACATACCATAACTGGGATATATATAAGGAGAATGTAATGTTCTCGAGTATGGTATACCCCTTAGTATCACGAGGTAGGTGATGCTACATATCATGAGATAGGTGATACTATATATCATGAGTTATGTGATATTAAATTACTTTGAGTAATTCTTTACAAATGAGATAATTGATATTCACAGAGATTATTGTGATATTGTTATCTCCCCGAGCTAAGAGGGAGTGTTGAGTTGTAGCTTCAATCAGATAACATATTTATTATGATCATAATAAATGTAAATATATAAGTAATATTAAATATTACTTATATATTCATACTTAATATATAAGGTATGTTAAGATAAATATCAATATAGCATGATCAAATGATATATTACCAAAGCATAAACATCTTCTGCATTCTAAACGGTGATTAGTAACTGTTAAAATCAGTGAAACCAATTACAATACAAACGGTGACAAAGTCACACCTGTGATAGGTGTGACTCCTTGAGAAGTCACGTCTATCATAGATGTGACTCCTACCATTACTCACATATTTATATCAATGTCTTTACCCTGCAATACCATGGATCGACACAAAAATTCGAAGTGTATGAGAAGTGGAAATTGCATCTGAAATACAAAAGAAAGTAATAAGTTACGTCTGCAATATAAATATGCAACTTTCAGAAATATCCAAGTCAGAGATTATAAGTTCAATTTGAATTTACAAAAACCTTAAAATAAGAAAGAACTTCTTGAGTGGCTGAATTTTTCTGTCAAACATATTGTATGGGACAATGTAATGCCCTCCAAGTCCTATATATTGCACTCCAAGCTTTGTTCTTTCACCTACTAGCACATGATATTTGTGTATCATGATAGTTGGTGATCCAAACCTGCCAAAAATTAGATTTAGGCACATTAAGGAGTTATGGGCACCGTGTGGTCTGTTCAATCATTTAATTTGAAGGAGGAATCTAGTGTTGACAAGATATTACATGGAATTTAATGCTAGTGCCATTTAGAAGATTATAAATGACTGGATGCTAGTCTTTTATAGGGCACTAGGAGTTGGAATGCTGGGAGAGTTTTTGATGCATTTCAGAATCCCTGAATTCTCTATGGTCCTAAAATTTGTTAAAATAGATGAATGGGATATGTCTAGTTCTTTTCTTGTTTGATATTTCTTCCTTCAGAAACTCTATTCTTTCCCATATATAATAAGAATGGATGTTTTGTTGGGATGTTAATTTGAATGGTTCCATGAATCTATAGTCCTTATCATAGATGCAATTATTATATTAGTTGCTTTTTGTGGAATTGTAAGTGAATTAAGTGGATGGTCCTTGAGATTATTTACTTTATAAGTTAGTATTGCTTTATGAATGCGTGATTAGTTGGAAGCCAACTCATGTGAGCTTAATACCTTGCTTCCGTGTTCTATCTTCCAAAGCCTACAATCAAACCAAAAATAATCACCAAAAAGAATATGGGAAGATACTTAAGCATAAAATACATCCAAATTCAGTAACAGAAAAAGATCTAAATTTAGCAACAGAAAAAGATCCATTCAGATGAAAATATAAAATACAAAGGAACACTGATAATTACATCTTTCAATCCGACCAAAGTTTAGAAGATGAGCACAAAAATCTGCATTTGATTCAGCTTAAAATAAAACAATAAATTTTCACCTACGTCCATGGTGCATCAAGGTGCCTTACCCCAAATCTTCACCAATTTCAAAAATATGCGGTCCTGTTTAGGATAATTTGTATCAGAACAACCTGGGAATCCAAAACATAATTTGGCCCTATTTGAATCACTATTTACACATTCATGAATTTTTGCAATGGAAGATTTCTATCTTATAGTAGAAATTATAAACCTTGATTGATAAAAACCCAATTCTAATAGGCTAGTATACCGGAAATGTAATGTAGAATCTGAATGCTACTCAGAGTTGAAAGTTGGTTCAAGGACAATTTTAAATCCAAAGGAGTGAATGAAATGTTCCTTATTGTCCTACTTGCTGCAAACTTTCTAGTTCTGGCTTCTATGGTTGCACCTAATAATTTGAGTTAGTAACAATACCTATTTTATGTATAAATTAATTACTATTTATAATTTGAAAGGAGAGGGGCAAAGAAAGAAGTAAGAACGAACTTAAAATCTTGATGCATACCTCTTGCTGTAGTATCTTAGAAAAAGTTTGTAATCTCAAAATAGCATAACAGTTATAGCCCTACTTTTTTCTTAATTATGCACATGTTGGTACAAATCTCTCCACTAGACAAAAGAGTGAGTTAATACATATTAACAAAAATCTCTTAATAAAAAAGAAGATATAGCTACCTGTAGCTTAGCTGCTTCCAAATTTGGAGAGTTACTTTTTGCCAAGATAAGCCCTGGTATTTCAACCTAGCAAAAGGTGATCATCATTAAGCTAGAGCTTAACTTTGTGCTTGTTGGTAAGTTACATTCGCGGAATATCTATCTCGAAATCATCAATAATATTTTATTGTGTAAGGTTTTTGATAATACTGTGTAAATGTAAATGCTGGCCATATTTCAATATGATATTAGAGAAGTTCTATTTTAATTCTGGCAAAGATGGGAAGAGATAATGGTTGAAGATTAATTGAAGAGTTCTTGTGCTAGAGAATCCTTTGGCCGCTTCAAATTCCTGAGTTGTTTTTATATCTACAGATGGCGTTGATAAAGTGTGATTGGCACATTGGTTTTAATCTACCAAACCAGTGATGAGTGGCGTCTGATTTTTTGAAGGGAGGCATCTGAAATTTGAAACTGCAAAACCAACATTTCACTTCCTATGAAGGCGTCTATATCTGGTATTCAGATTTGTGTTTTTTAAATCAATGTCATGTTGCTGGGTGAATTCAGAGGTGATAGCTATGTTTGAAGGGGTTGAAATGTTTGCAGACATTAATATTTAATTGCTGCGTCTAAATTTATGAAAAGAGGCGTCTCAATCTTCCATACAAGACTCCATCAAGGTATTTCCATGAAGGCGTTTGACAGCGAGGCGTTTTCAAATGCTTCTGAAGATAGTTTGTTGTGTGGAAGCACGGTAAATATCTTGTCGTTGAATGGTAAACGAGGCACAGTTTCAGGAAAGTTATACACTGTTGCAGCCTGCCATTTCAATAATAGCCATGGTAAATTCTACATTGACATGTGAGAAAGTTTTGAAAACATTATAAATAGCATTTCATTAACTTGGTTGCTGCGTTGAATTTTCTTTCTACATCGGTTTGAGTGCAAGTTATTTGAGGTCAAATTTTATTGGAGAATTGGACATATATTGTGCAAAGAGAAGTGTTTGAAACCTAATTCACAAGTGGATACAAGAGTTTATAACTAAATTGCTTCAAATATTTCTAGTGATACTTCAATCCAAAGAAGTGTCATACAAGATTTCAATTTCTTCCAGAAAGGATAAATAGTGGAGGGACATTTTATTATAATTGAAATTGCATGTGATAAAGGTTTTTTTTATGGATAAATCAATTACTATTACTGAATTTGAAGGATATGATTTTCATACATGGCAAGTAAAGATACAGTTATTTCTAATTGAAAAAGATTTATGGGACATTGTGATTGGGACTATTACGAAACCACAAAATATAGATGAAGCAATAAAATATATAGCAAAAGATCGTAGGGCCACATCATTGATTCATCTTGGATTATTTGATACATATTTGCATCATATTGATCTAACAGAAAACTTCAAAGAAACTATGGGGTGCACTTAGTTCTTTATTTGGTTCATAGAATTCAAGTGCTAAAATGTCCATTAAGCAAAAACTTTTTGGTTTGAATATGAAAGAAGGTGGTAGTGTTGTTCAACATATTAGTATGTTTCGTTCCCTTCTTAATCATATTGCAAGTGTAAAAGCTACAGTCAATGATGATGATGCTAAAGAAATCTTATTGAGAATTGTGCCTTCAATTTTTTTATTATAATGTTTTTACATTAAACATAATTAATCCCAGTTTGGAAACTTGATTTCTTCTTTGATTGATGAAGAAAGTAGAGTATGCTAAAGCAATCTTATTGAGAATTATGCCTTCAATTTTTATTATAATGTTTTTACATTAAACAAAATTAATCCCAGTTTGGAAACTGTGATTTCTTCTTTGATTGATGAAGAAAGTAGAGTTAGTAAAAATCATTCAATTATGTCGTTAAGGGAATGGTTCGGTAGTCAAGTTGCTTTGTTGTAGTGGTGGTCACCAAGGTTTAAACCCTTATTGGGCCAAAAAGTTCTCAGGCTTGTGCCTTCGCTGGGCTAACATGCTTGCTTGTCTTGCGCTTTCGTTGGCTTGTTGTGCTTGCAGGCTCTGGACCTTTGCTGGGCCAATGAGCTCATGGATTTGAACCTTCAGCATTGTTGTAGGCATTCATGCCAGGTTTTAATGTCAGAAAAGTGGACATAGCTCTTGTCAAAAGCCTTTACTAATAGAAAAAAAGATAGTTGAATTATTGAGAAAATTGCTTTGCTGCTTAAGAACAATTCTAACATTTCAAAAGGGAAAGATTCAAATGTTGTTATTGTTAGAAATAGTTCAATTATTGAGAAAACTGCTTTGCTTCTTAAGAACAATTCTAATAGTTCAAAAGGGAAAGAATTCAAATGTTGTTATTGTCAGAAAATTGGACATGTCCAAATAACTTGTATTTAATGAGAGAAAGATCTCATTGATGGGAAACTGAAGAAAAATAAAGCTCTTGTTGTAACTAAAAGTGAAGATTGTAGTTTTGCAATACTTCAAGTAAACTCTTGCCACCATGATAGTGAGGAGGAATATCCTTTTTAGAAAATGAAATAGTGTCATATTGTAGGTTGGAGGCAATGGAGGTAGGAGGTCCTTTGTCATCTCGAGTTAGCTTTTTGCTCATGAGTGATTCATGGGGTGATTTTGGAGATGAATAGTCATTTTGCATGTTCCCATGCTTGATTTCATCATCCCCACCAAAAACCTGTCATGAGTCTCACCATAATAATTTATTTCAAAGTAAAACAGTTATATTTTCAATTATGTTACAATAGAACAATAACATGCTATCAAAATTATATTTTAATAGAGAATCCAAATAAACATCTGTAATACACAAAAGCCAAAAATTTCCATTCTAAAATGTATTCATTATGAAAAATGCCCCATTTGATTACACACATTTTTAGATAGCGATCTCTTGAATTTGCGGGTATTCCTATTTGTGGGCAAAGAATTTTTAGGGCTGGAATAAAAAGAATTGTTCCTCAAATGACATGCGTCAAATTATTGAGATTCAGGATCAAGCGTGCTACCCTGTGATGTTTTCAAAATCTGTAGACACATCTTCCTTGCTCCCACAAATCAAATAAGAAGTTGATTAGGTGGTAGATTGCATTGTGCCATAGACCTCAATAAAGGAGGCCCATAGGAGTTTAAGTCACGCTGCCCAGGATCTTGGCCATGCTATAAAATGAGAAGTCATCGCCTTGTGTTTGGATCATATTGAAATTCAGGGATTTTAGCCTCCTCTCTACTAGGGGATCCATGATCACTTCTTTCAGAAATTGAATCATGTGGTAAAGAATTAGAAGACTCTACAAGTGAAGCTCCATGAGAATATTAAGGAACCTTCACACATGCTTGAGTATGAGCAATTTAAGGAGGGAGGAAATCAGTTTTGCTTGCTGCAAAAGTTGCATAAATTACTTTGGGTCTTGATTGTTCACAAGAACACGGGTGGGACATGTGTTTGGAAGTAAATTCTGATTCTGAAAAACAATCAAAATTATGCATAATTATATAAATATTAAAAAATTTGATTTCATTTTGTGAATTCAGATAATATAATTAAAAATTTTAACCAAGACAATAGAGGACAATCTTAAAATTCTGCATACTCGACCATGTGAAGCTTCCCCAATATTCTGATGGAGCTTCTCTTGTAGACTCTTCTAATTCTTTACCAACTGATTCAATTTTAGAACCAAACAATAATGGTTCCCATTGTAGAGAGGAGGATGAAATCCCTGAATCTAAATATGATCTAAACATGAGACGACAGCTTCTGATTTTACAGCATGGCCAACATTGTAGGTAGCGTAACTTCAACTCCTATGAACCTCGTTTATTGAGGTCTATGGCACAAAGTAATCTACCACCTAATCAAATTCTTGTTGAATTTGAGGGAGTACGGAAGATGTATCCGACTCGTTCACGCTCCGGTAAGGGCTCTGATCTTAGTGAAACTTCCCACACTGCTCTGGTTGCTTCCCCTCCTATGGACTTGAGATCTAGTCGTGCTCCGTTTGGCATTAGGGCTTCTTCCTCCTTCGTTGGCCCTTTTGATTTCCTTTCTCTATCAGATTCCATTCTTGAGCATGAGGCATTGCCAACTAGGGTTCTTGGATGTGGTTTTAATTCCATCGGTAGATTCCAAAATGTGGAGAAGGTCTGTCCCCTCATGCAGGGTGTTGTTGGTGAGATAAATTCTCAAAGTTTCAAAGATGCAGTAGGGTTTGGAGCTTAGACAATGGGTTCAGAGGGAGGGCACTGTTGTTTCTCAGACCCATCCAATTCAAATGATGGTCGGGGTAGATCGCTTCCCTTCTTTCATTCAAATCGGGTTCCAAAAATTTGTTTGGATAGCCTCATTGGAGACTAGGTGGCATATCTTTAGGAACATGCCCTTATTTGTAGATTCACAAAAATTTTGCCAGAATTGTGTGATTTACATAGTTGGATCTCAAAATGTTGGCAGGACTACTTGGAGGATGAAATCTTTCTTTATCCTTGTGCGAGGGGGTTTTTCATATTGGAATTTGACTCCCTTGAGGACAAGGATAGGGTCTCAAAATATGGTCCTTGGTACTATCAAGAGGATTTCTTGTGCATTAAAACCTGGTATCCTTCTTTTGATCCTAGAATTAAGGTTTTTGACACTTCTATTCTTTGGGTGCATCTGTGTTACCTTCCTTTGCAATTTTGGGAAGTTGAGTCTATGGGCAATTGCTAATGGTCTGGGTAAGTACCATTTATTTCTCTAGAAACTATTAATTTCACCAACACTACCTTTGCATGGATGTGTGTGCAGATGGACCTTTCCAAGGGTCTTTCAGCTGAGATCTCTCTAAAGTTGGGGGATAGGTGTTGGAGACAGCTAGTAGACTTTGAAAAAATTGCATTTAGATGCAGGAAATATTTTTCTACAGATCATTCCTTCCCTAAGTGCCCTAAACTTCAAGCTCAGGATCGTAGCCATAAGTCAAAAAGTCCACTTGGTGGGAGGGTGCAGAACCTCACCACTACAATATATCTCCCAGTGTTCAAGATGAGTTTGCTCCCCCTCTTGAAGCTTCATATTCTTTTGTGCGACAACCCCCTTCTCCTACATTTTTCTCCTCTCCTATGGGTCTGTCTCGGGCCTCCTGGGATAAAGTTAAACCAGATATTGTATATGAGGATAATGCAAATTTTTAGATCGGGGCCTCCTCAGATAAAGTTAATCAAAAAATTGTATGTGAAGATAATATAGATTTTGTGATTTGGGATAATGCTAAGGATTTCACTGGGACAGGCCAAAAGGAAAAAAATTCTCTCCAGTTAAAGACTTTGGGTGGACAGAGGTAAAAAGGAAGAAAGCATCTAAACACCAAATGGCTCTAAGGTCTTCTAAGAAAGAGAATTCAGAAGTAATGAAGGAGAATTGTAGACATGTCTGATTTAGAAGGATTTAGGGTATGAAGGATATGGTTTTAGCAGGATTAGTTGTTTGTGGCTATGTGTCAGTTCTGATTTTTTATGGTTCCTAGACCTAAACCAGGTTTTATCATAAAAAAATAAAATATAAAAGCAAATAAAACAATAGTCCATAATTAGCCTAATTTTATATAGTGAAAAGTTAAGAAAAAATTCTAACAAGGAGGTACCGCTATGAGCAATAAACAAAAATTCAATAAGAAGGATATTTGTTTTAATGTACTTGAACAAGATTTTTACCATAATGAGAAAGCACAGAGGTAATAAGGGACCTCTGAAAAGAAGCCCATTAGAAGGGAATAGGTTAAGCTTCATTTAGGCATCAAACAAAAGTCACCAATAGTGATGCAGAGTGGCACAATGGAAGCAGCAAAGGTCTACTCTTCTCTCTGCCCACTCACCCACTTCACCACCTTACACAAGCAAAGTCACACTAAGGGCAAATTAGGGGTTTTGTTAACCAGACTATTGTCCAACTCTCAATATTGTTTCCACATCTTCTAATAGGTCTACAAACACTTTACCAATAGTTGGTTTGATCCCCAACTTCCCACAACTCTCCAACCTTGACTAGGCCTAGTGAGGCTACTAGCCCTCCAAATCTAGTTTTCTCCACACAACTTGGCAAAACCCTAAATGACTAGGCAAGCAAATGATGGATTTGAATACCCTTTAGGGCACTTCAACAAACTTCCAAACCTCCAAGTTCAACTCTACTCCAGCAACTCAGAACACCCACCAGGTCTCTAGGCCTAATTGATCAGTTTAGGGCTAGGTTACAAAGCAAGTGGTCTAATTTGGGGTCATAGATTAGGCATAGGAAATTGGATTACCTCTACCACATTCAAACAACTCAAAACCACCATCCATTCACTCACCCTATCAGGATTTTGTCATTTGCAACACTAAATTGCACAAATTTGGTCAAATACATGGTAATACTTGACCTAGGGCATCAGTCCAAAAATTGAAAATAGTCTTTCCCCACCAAATGCTTTTGGAATCACATAATATACATCCCTAGCCTTCATTTCACCGATTTGCATGAGATTTTACTGGTTGGAATACATTCTAGGGCGGATTTTGTATGATAAACCCTAGAAAACAAGGTTTTAGACCAGCTCAAGTTAAAAATGCAATAACTTTCTATTCAAATCACTTCAAGACCTCAAACTTGCTGCATTCGAACCCTGACTCCAACTAGTTTCAGAAAAATAACATTGATCCACCTGGCCAATCCATACAGGCCATACAACAGTAGAAAAATAGGAAAAAAATAGTCAGTTTTCTTTATTTCTGTGCCCAAAACTCCGTACCAAAAACTGCTCTCCATACAGGAGTGAGATGACAATAGTATAAACTGATCCAAGTCGGTATCCAACCTCCAACAACAGTTTTCAACTGTCAAAATGAGTTGCAAGTGTCATGACACCTTAACAACATTGGATAACTATGGCATTTTTCCCTAACACAAGGATGTCGATTGGTTTTGCTAGTCCAATGTAGTCCAAACAACTATCCTTCTCTCCTAAACATGCCAAAACATCAAGACTATCAAAAAGACTCAAGAAAACATCATTAGGCCTACTAGGCCTTAGTATCACAACTAGGGTCCAAGTGGACTAAGAAGGATTTGAGGCTTATAAGATTACCCCAAACCTCTTGACCATATAGAGTGGACCTTACAATCATGGCTAAAAGCCTTATTACAAACATACTAAGAAAAAAAACACAACTTAGCAAAATGCTTCAAAATGCACTCTTGGGTGCCCTGCACCATGCACCCACTGTCAAATAGAACTCAAGTCTCTTGAGTTGGGAATGTTCTCAAATGTGAATCTTGCCTTCTCAATGGCTGCCCTACTCATCCAAGTGGCATCCTCCTGAGGCTTATTGAGCCACTTCACCAAATACTCATGATAGGTTTGCCTCCTAGTCTGTTTAGCCACCCTGTGATCCAAAATGCATTGAATCTGATCAGGAGATGAAGGAATCAATTCTTGAAGTGTCTGATCGGTTTGGTCTTCTGCCATAGTTGTCTGAGGGTCAGATCCCTTATAGAGATAAAGGCCTTCTACATTGAAGATTGGTGACAAGGCAATGCCATCTGGAAGGCTGATTTTGTAGGCATTTTCTTTACATTTCTTTAGCACTTCACAAGGCCCAATCTTCTTCATAAGTAGCTTGGTATATTTACCTATAGGTAGCCTCTCCTTTTTCAGATGCACCATGACCAAATCCCCTTCTTTGAACTGCAGATCCCTTCTCTTTCTGTCAGCAAACTGTTTGTATTTTGCGGAGGTAGACTGTAATTTCTGTTTTACTTGCTCATGGACATCTTTCATCACTTGGACAAAGTCTTCAGCGAAGGCACTGCTCTTCTCCAGTCCTCCAACCTCTCTAAGTTCCAAAATACCCCTTGGGTGGGTGCCATAAACAATTTGAAAAGGTGACAGGCCGGTGCTTCTATTGACAGTGTCATTGTATGAGAACTCTGCCTGAGCATCAAACATCAAACAAAAGTCACCAATAGTATAGACCCTAGACCACCAAAATCAAAGTAAAGAGACCTTAAAATTCTCTCATCCTAAGAAACATAATATAACAATTTAGATGGAAGCATTCATGACTTTGATACAATTGGCCTTTCTTGATAATCTTCAGAAGGAATTTCGGATGGATACCTAGGCAGACAAGGCATGGAAGTCTAGTCAAGAGCACAAACAAGAAGCACAGTTATCAAAATAGTAGAACTTGGAGACACCAACAATGAAGCTATTCTTCTTGCTCCAATCAAAGGGTGAATACTCTGTCTTATAGTAATCTCAAAATAACACATGTTGGTTCAAATCTTTCCATTAGACAAAAGAATGAGTCAATAAATATTAACAAAAATCTTATAATAAAAAAAGATATAGCTACTTTTAGCTTAGCTACTTCCAAATTTGAAGAATTACTTTTTCCCAAGATTAGCCCTGCTATTTCAACCTAGCAAAAGGTGATCATCATTAAGACAAAAAGCCAAAGATTAACTCTATGCTTGTAAGACATAGCCTTAAGGAAACAAAATAATGTCACTCTATTATCCGAGAAAAAAATCAACTTCCTAACAAATGTAGTTGGAGGGAAATCTTTTTTGTGTAAAAAGTTTAAGAATAAGTAAGGTTTTACATTTAGTATATAGTTTTAAATAAATAAGTTAACATGCATATGTTAATTGTTGGTATGTAATATTTACAGATTTATAAATCCAATGTACTCAAATGTAAAATCATTCTATGTATATCTTGAAATCATCAATAATATTTTATTTTGTATGGTTTTTTATATTACTATGCAAATGTAAATGCTAGCGATATTTCAATATGGTATCAGAGAAGTTCTATTTTAATTCTAGCAAAGATGGGAAGATATAATGGTTGAAGATTAATTGAAGAGTTCTTGTGCTAGAGAATCCTTTGATTGCTTCAAATTCCTAAGTTGTTTTGATATCTGATGGCATTGAGAAAGTGTGAGAGGCGCATTGGTTTTAATCTGCCAAACCAGTGATGAGAGGTGTCTTATTTTTTGAAGGGAGGCATTTGAAATTTGAAACTTCAAAACCAACATTAAATCTAAATCTTGTTACAAATAAAGTATTTTAAAAATAGAAAAAATAAAATGTTTAAAATAATTAAAGAAAAAGAATATGTCTCAACCTTCATGGAAATAAAAAATAAAGCAAGCTAAGAATAGAAGATTTTGTGATAGGTGAAAACTGGCTATTTTGAAAAGTATCTTTATATGGAGATAGAGTTAAGATGTCTATAAGATTTTATTAGATGTTTCTAAAAAGAAATGCTTTATTTCTTGAAGGTTCTCATATGCAATGTAATATATATTGGTTCTTTGAAATAGTCATTTAGAGAGAGGTGAGAGTTAGTTTGCAAGTCTATATGCTATCGGAATGCTGTTGAAATTCCTCTAGTCTGAGTTGAGGTGAAGACTCCTGTAAGAACTTGCATTGCAAGTGTGTTGTAATCTGTTTCAAGATTTGATAATACATTGTGTAGGTTATGGAGGGTGGGATTTTTCTCCCGAAAGGGTTTTCCCCACGTAGATCACTATGTTATGGTTTTATTGTTATTCTATTTATACTATTTCATGTGTTTCTTGAAATCTCTGTAATATTTTATTTGAAATTTGCATAACCCTCCTCTCAAAGTTAGCGTAGGAAGCATTTCTACACACCTTTACTTCCTTGTAAATCAATGTCATCGCTATTGCTGGGAGAATTCAAAGGTGATAACAATGTTTGAAGCGGTTGAAATGTCTGCAACATTAACATTTAATTGCTGCATCTAAATTTATGAAAAGATCCATCTCATTCTTCTGTACAAGACTCCATCAAGGCATTTCCATGAAGGTGTTTGATAGCAAGGTGTTTTCAAATGTTTCTGAAGAAATTTTGCTATGTGGAAGCATGGTAAAGATCCTGCTATTGAATGGTAAATGAGGCACGGTTTAAGGAAAGTCATACACTATTGCAGCCTACCATTTCAATAATAGCCATGGTAAATTCTACATTGACATGTGAGAAAGTTTTGAAAACATTAGAAATAGCATTTCATTAACTTGGTTACTGTGTTGAATTTTCTTCTACATCAGTTTGAGTGCAACTTATTTGAAGTCACAATTTATTAGAGAATTGGACATATATTGTGCAAAGAGAAGTGTTTGAAATCTAATTGACAAGTTGATACAAGAGTTTATTATGCCGAGAGACGTTCCTACATTCACAGCATGAATGGGAGCTGAAAGATTCTAGAATTTCTATGTAAACTTATAAGATTCCTAGAATCTTTATTAAAATTTGGTTTTTATTTTTTATTTTGTCCAAATTTTTATTTTGTTTATTGTTTTTATATTTTATTTTGTCCAATTTTTTAAAAAAAAATTCCAATTTTTTTTAGTTTTTATTTTGTGATTTTCTTATTTTCAAATTATTTTTTAGTTTTTGTTTTTTAGCTTTTTCCATTTTTTTTAATTTTAATTTTAATTTTTTCCAATTTCTATTTTTGGTTTTTATTTTTTTTATTTTTTCCAATTTCTTTTTTGGTTCCATAGTTTTTGTGATTTTCTTATTTTCAATTAAAACCTATTCTAAAAAAACATATCAACATCTACCCTAGATAACAACAAGGAGCAAAGCCAACCAACACTTGCAGACCATCCAACACATACCAAAACTAAAATTCATTGAGTGGTAGTATCACTGACTATAGTTGCCACTTCACCATCCACCTCCACATTAGCTGAAACCCTCCTCTGTGCAGGCTCAGACCCACGACCTGCTACATGTACTTCTATCCCCAGTACACTATCTCTAGGAAGAACAACTTGTACCAAAGGGATTTCATCATCCCTATCATCATTCATATTCACCTCCTCACCATCCTTAGGGTCATCAAAAGCTTCTCTTGGCATATGGGGTGAAAAATTTGGGGCATGCACCCTTAATAATCTTATAGCCTTAAACACCTCCCTAATACGCAAGGCCTTCTTGGTGAAAAAGAAGTTATAAGCATTCAGTTCTCTCTCTAGCTCACTATTACACAGAGATTTAATGCTAAGTTGCAAAGCCTTGAAAACTGCTTGATTGGGTGGAGAGGAGTGCAAGATTTGGATATTAAAAAGGCCTCCAATAAGGGCATCTCCCTGAAGCATATCATACCCCTTCTTTGCTGCTATTCCCCTTTCCACCCTGTAGATGTTGTTATAGGAGAGGCCAGTAGCAAGAACATGAAAAAATTCCTAGTCCTGTACCAGGTCCATAATATTTGACAAGACTTGATAGACAATGTCTCAATAATAGAGGACTTGTCCCTTATAGCCTTTATCCAATTATGCCATGCAATATTCCTCACAGAAAACTGTGTCAAGGTGTAATCATAGTCAATAAGGGTCATCAAGTCTAGAACCTTGACTTTGCCTTTCACTTGCGGCTCCTAATGTAGAGGGGCAAAGAATAGCCTTTGGTTGAGACGTATGCCTGTCAAGCCTTTAGAAAATAACTAGAATTTCTTCTAAGAATAATGCCAAGAAAAGAAAACTAGTTAGTGAAATAAAGAAAAGTGGAAGCCACTGTAAAGCCAATTGGTTTTCCATGTGACAGGGAGTACATCATTCATCCTTTCCCAATCTTGAGGCAATCCTAGTTAGGCGGTGAAACAATCATCGTACTTGATTTCTTGGTTACTTTGGGAGCCAGTAGGAAAAGCATCATCACACATGCTTTCCTTAAATGATGAATGTACTTCAGAGATGACATGGAAGGAAAGGTGCCTCCCAAAAAAGGTTAGGATCTAACCAACTCATCTTCCCCACACACATGAACGGACCTAGAAAATAGTTTAAAAATAAATAGACCTTGTCATGATTATGTATTAATGGGACCTAGATTGATCTTGAATGCCAATCTCATATCGAAAAGACATGAGAACCATTTGAGCTCTGCCATCTTTAAACAATAAATGAGAGAAACCTCTCCCATCATGTCAACTTATTGAGGTCATAAACTCATCAACCTAGAACAAGGAACCCATACTAGAGATATTAGAAGAGAAGAAAGGACTCATAAATTGAGCTTGTCATAACATCTAGATTTCCATTTAGTCTTTATTACCTTCCTTATCAATATTTGGCCATGTCATTAGTTGACAATCCATTTAGTCTTTACTGCCATCCATGTCATTATTTAGCCATGTCATCAATTGACAAGGGAAATTTGGCTATCCTTGGATGAAAACTCCACAATCCATATCATGGTCAATCTCCATGTTGGCTAATTCATCTGGTACCATATTCCCTTCTTTGTATGTATGAGAAATACATAAATTATTAAAACTATCAAGCAAGGAGATCGCCTGTTGAAGGATGTAGTTGATCTTCCAATTATATGATCCTTTTAAATTTAAAACATTTAGGATTATAAGTGAATCTCCTTCTATCTAAATGTGTTTGATTTCAAAGCTAGTGGCCAATTGGAGGCCATGCAACAAGGCCCAAGCTTCCACTTCGTTGATCATCCCCTTTGGAATCTTAGACACCTTAGCTACTACTAAGGAGCCATCCCCTCTCTTTATGACATAACCAGTCCCTAAGATGCTCAGGTTCCCTCTACATGCACTGTCAAAGTTGAGCTTACATAAAGGGCTTGGAGGAGGAGCCCATTTCACTCAGTTTCTAATCAAATCATGTCCGTTTGTCAAGGCATTCCCTCTTAATCCCACTTTGCTAAAAGAACTCCAATTCTTCACCAAGTCGACATCCCATTTAGACCAACTAGGTGTCTTAATCCATGACTTATTGACATTAGCCACCACCAATTCTAAGATAGCCTCTTCCAACTTATTATAGACTTCACTCCATGAGAGAGCTACCTTTCTAAAAAAATTGGAATTCCTCTCCCTCCATAAATGCCAAACTATTATTTAAGGGCCTAAGATCCAAATACAAGAAAAAAATGAATCAGAAAATATTGAAGGCTAGTTCATGAACATAGAGTACAAAGAATTGGATACAGGGGATTTCTAGTTCAATTTTCTCATGAACCAGAGCCAAAATTGTTAGCTGAATGGGAAAAGTAGGAAGATATGATCCATTGATTCTTCATTTGTTCAACAAAAAACACAGGGAAAATTTAGTGCTAGCCCAAGCCTTTTAATCATGTATCCTATTAGAACTTTGTTATGAAGCACCAACTAAGTAAATGCTCCAACTTTTGGGAGGATAGCATTATTCTAGAAAAGGTTGGCCAGCCAATCAACTTTAACTTTATCCATGGCACTCCTGTAGCCTTCCTTAACTAAATATGAGCCTAACTTAGCCCCAGTCTAGATCAATTCATCTTCTTGATTAGTGAAAATTACCACTCTACTTGCCAGGATCTTCTTCAATAAGAATTTTTGGTCATTAGGAAAGTTGCATGTTCAAGTACTTTTCCATGTTATTGAGAATCCATCAAGATCCCTATTAACACACTAGTAGTCTTTTACTTTGTTTCCCCAGTGTCTTTTCAAAAAGATCATAGCTTCCCTGAGATCTTCCATACATGATAACCTAGGCTCCCCACACAACAAGTCCTCCTAGAAATCTACCTTCTACTTATTATGAATTACCCATGATAAATTTGGTAAGATAATATCTTTACTTTTCACAATGAAATTCTAGATTGCTGACCCCTGAGGCAGATTTTTCATCGTAAAAATTATTTCACGGTCATTGGTGTCTAAGTATTTATGTCTCATTAACCTAGACCAATTTGTATCTGACCTCTTATATAGTTCTAATGCTAGTTTAGCACCCAACACTTGATTTTGAACACACTTAAATCTAAAATACCTGCTCCACCATTGCATTTTTGGCTTACATACCTTGTCCCATGCTATGAGGAGGATTTTCTTCTCCCATGAAGTGCCTTGCCAAAGAAACTGTTTACAAATCTTCTCTATTTTCATAGATTGTTCTTATATCTCTCATTAAAAAGGGGTATACCTAAATATCTCCCATGTAGGGTTTCAATCTTAAAGCCAAATACCTCCCCTATCTATGCTTGGATGACTAGATGGATATTAAACAAATAGATCATAGAGTTACCACTATTTACTAGCTGACTTGAGATATTGTAATAATGCTCCGCTGTTCTCTTAATAATTTGAGCCTGAGCCCTTAATGTAGCTTGCCCAAATAGTGCATATATGTAGGAGTCTTGGACGCCCTTAAAACTAATTCCTTGCCAAGCCAACCTTCTATGTGCTTCTCTAATAGTCCAAGTGAAAGCTTCAGTCATAAGAATAAATAGATAAGGAGATATAGGATCTCCTTGTTGCAAATCTCTAGAAGGTACAAAGGTTTATGATTCCCTTTTGTTAACCAAAACTACAATTTTAAAGCCTGAGATACAAGAAGAGATCCATTTTAAAGCATCCTTGTTGAAACCCAATATATCCAACATATCCAAGAGGAACTTCCACTCCACCCTATCGTAAGATTTTGACATGTCTAATTTGATGATCATAGTTGGATCTCTACCCTTATGGATTGAATGTAAAATTTCATGAGTTAGGATTGCCCCTTCTTGTGTTTCTTTTCCCACAAAAAATCCCCTTTGCTCTTGGGAAACAATGTCTGGTAGAAAAATTACAATTCTCATGGCCATTGCTTTTGAAATTATCTTGTACACAAAGTTACATAAAGAGATGGGTCTAAAATCTTCAAAGTTTTGGGGGTCGTGGATTTTGGGATGAGCATAAGGATCGTAGATTTCATTTCTTTGAGCACATTTTTGAATTTCCTAGACTCCTCAATAGAAAAAAAAATGTCTTTACTTATAGTGTCCCAACATTTTTGAAAGAATAGACCTATCCATCCATCTGGGCCTATCTCTTTTTCACTTGGAATTGAAAAAACCATCTTCTTCAATTCCTCCATCATGAATTCTTTCATCAGCTCTCTGTTGTGTCACTCAAAAACCAGCTTTGGAACAAAATTGAGATCTACCCTATCAATACTTGTTGGGTTCATATTCAAAGTAATAGTCCTTTAAAAAATCTGTTTGCTTCCTTTTGGATCTCTTCTTATTCAGTGATCGCATGCTCGTGAGAAGTGTTAGATTCCCAAAATCATCTACAAGAAAACTTCTACAAGAGAGAGTTACAAGAAAATATTGCAAAATCCAAATGCATGAATTAGTGCTCCACATTCCCATTGCATTATTTAGATATAAATACAAAGGATATACACAATCATTGTCCAAGAATAGACAAAGTGGGGAAAGAAAGCATGTGACACATGTCACAATGCTTTCAAGATAAAAGAAATCCTATGACACATGTCATAAGGCTCAAAATAGAAAAAGAATCTCCCTAATTAACTTATGTAAAAGTGAAAATATGATTTTTCACCAACACCCCCCCATAAGTGCAACTTAGGGAGATTACACAAGTTAAAAAGAAAGAAAGATGGGTCCTAGCAATAAAGGCCATGTTAGGTACTCATGAACAACAAGGATCTCTCGTAAGGTGGAGAAAAGGAGAAAAACCCAGTGGGAGAAAACTCCTCTCCAAAAGAGAGAAAAATAAAAAAGAAAGTACAAGAATATGTGATGGAAGAAGGACTAACACTAAGACCCCCCAAGAACTGAATCTATCACAAAAGTACAATCATGAGTGCCCCCCATAAGAGAGTGAAAAAAGAATATGAATCCCCTCCAAGAAGAAGCTCCAAAACCAATGAAGAGATCTTGAAGACAGAATCCAATCCATTGCCTGCAAACAACATTTCTCCCTTTCGGAAGAAACAAATCCACTAGTGAATGTAGAAGCCATTCCCACATCTTAGATGAATAGGGAATCCATATTGAAACATGTGCCTCTAAATGCAACTCAAGTGACCTCATACTAGGAAAATATGTCTTCTCCAAAAAAGAATCTGTCTGCCCAATTAGAGAAGAAGAACTAGGAGAAGATATGATCTGAACTACATCTGGAACACAAAGATGAAGGTGGTGATGCAAAGCCACCTGAGATAGCATCAAACAAGAGAGATAAACCCTCAAATGTGTCCTCAAAATCAGTAATGTGAGACTCCACAAACAAAGATGATATGTCTGCAAGATAAAAGTCCCAATGAGGTGGATCTGAAAGACTGATATTGACTTGCTGCACAGAATTACTAGAAGCCAATGATGATGCAACATTGAATTCTAAAGTAGCAACAGGTGATGAAGAAGACGTGATCTCAATAGGAGAAGAAGAGGGAGCAAGAGAGGTCTCTATCTCTGAACATTCAAGACATGCCATATACTCAAGCTCCTCTAAAGTATCATCATCATAAGGTATATTATCTACATCATCAAGTGGAATGAGACAATCTATTGTAGGATCATTTTGAAATGGTGAGACATGAGGGTCTCCATACAACCCCCAAAATTTTGTCCAAAGTGTGTGTGCACTCTCATAGATGGGAAGATCACACGTAATATCATAATCAATAGTGATACTGTTACATCCCCTTTTTGGATTCAATATTACTATTTACTTTTTCTTAAATAGTATAGTTATGTGGATATGTTTTAACATCATAGAAAATGATGATATGAATAAAAAGGTTAATTTTATGAAATTATGGATTTTTACCTCATTATGATCAATTTGATGTTATGAATTAAAATGTCTTTTTATATGAAAATGAAATGATTTGATATAAATGTGTTTTGATCAGAACATTGGTACTCTGACCACAATTTGTATGTAAGATTGTCAATGATAGGAATAGATGGAACGGGTTCGCCAGGAAGAAAGAAGAAGAGAAAGTATCTTTGAGAAAGAGAGAATAGACTCTGGAATAACCCATGGGTGATTGAGATTACGAAGGCAGTATAGGGAGCATATCAACTATCTGGAGAAGCATCCACTTGGTGGATGAACAAGAAAATGAAACTAGATTTAAGCCCCTTGAAGGTAACATGGAATGAATTTGTGGAACTTTTTCAGAAAAGGTGGTTACCACAGCTCTATTTTGATCAAAAGCTAATAGATTTCCAAAATCTCATGCAAGGTGATTTGTCTGTGGTTGATTATGCAGAAAAATTTACTAGATTGTTGAAGTATGTTCCTCAGTATCAAAAGGATGAAAGATTTTGGATAAAAAAATTCATTATGTGACTCAATCCTTAGATTGGCAGTGAGGTGGAGGTGCATGGTCTGAATACAATGGACTAGGTATATGAGAAAGCAATTAAGCAGGAATAGAAGATCAAATCCATTTCTTCTTATCATGAAAAGAAGCGTAAGAGATTTGATAAGAACTTCAATGATCAGATGTATAAAAGGAAGAATGATAAAGGATATGGAAACATGAGGTATGATAAAGGAAATCAGAAAATCAAAGGGAGATTTGGTAATGAGCGAAGAAATGAAGATTTTAAGAAGAATGACAATTATAAGAGGAACAATGATACTATGAGTAGACCATCTGAGAGGAGAGGACCAATTGGAGATTGATTTTCATGTGGTGGAGATCATTATGCTAATAGTTGTCCTAATAAAAAGTAGAATGGGCAGCTTAGGAACTCGGTCTTCCTTTGCAGCAGGAAGCGTTTCAACAAAGGATTCATGCCGCCCTTGACAATTGACAGGCTGAGTATCAGATTACTCCCATTGAGATGACAGGAAGATTATTTGGAGTTCTTGTTTCTATTTTGTTTGATACTGGTGCAACAGAAAATTTTGTCTCATCCAGAGTCTTAAATAAATTTCCTAGAAGAGCTAGTTTTATGTCAAAACTATGCACAGTTGAATATGCAAATCACTCATAGGCTCAGGTAGAGCAATGTTTGTTTGAATCTAAGGTTGATATTTTGAACTTCTCTATTGAGGTAAATTTATATGTAGCACCTTTAGGGTCCTATGATGTCATTTTAGGAATGAATTGGTTGTGGAGACATAGGGCCAAGGTGGATTGTTTTCATAAAATAATTGAGTGTTTGGATCATAAAGGAAACAAAGTTAATTTTCAGGGTATTCAAAGGGAAATAAGGATTAGATCTATTTCTTCAAAATAATTAAAGCGGGCTAGGCATAAGGGATGTCAACTTTTTGCAGTCCAAATGGACCTAGTAGAGGAAGCCTTAGAGAAGCAAACATTTGAGGAAAATACCCATATCTTTGCAATTTTAGTGATGTATTTCCTAAGGAACTGCCAACATTGCCTCCAAAAAGAAACTTTGATTTTGCCATAGATATTAAACTAGGATCTGAGCTAGTATCTAAAGCTCCATACCGAATCACCACTACTAAACTTATGGAATTGAAGGCTCAATTGCAGAAGCTTTTAACTAAAGGTTTAATTAGGCCAAGTGTATCACCATGGGGAGCTCTAGTTATTTTTGTCAAGAAGAAGGACGGAACCCTTAGACTATGTATAGATTATCGGATGATAAATAAGGCAACGATAAAGAATAAGTATCCACTGCCATGTATTGATGATTTATTTGACCAAATGCGTGGTGCAGTAGTATTCTCTAAGATAGATTTGAGATCTGGATACCATCAGTTGAGGTTGAAAGATGAAGACATTCACAAGACTACATTTAGAACAAGATATGGTCACTATGAGTTTACTGTGTTGCCATTTGAATTTACTAATGCACCAGCCGCATTCATGAATCTCATGAATAGCATTTTTAGATATTGCCTTGATAAATTTGTCCTAGTTTTCATAGATGATATTCTGATATATTCCAAAAATGAGGAGGAGCATAGACAACACCTTCAAATTGTTTTGCAACGATTAAGAGAACACAGATTGTATACAAAACTCTTGAAATGCACTTTCTTTTAGAAAGAAGTGCAATATTTGGGACATACAATATTAACAGAAGGGATATCAGTTGACCCAGCTAAAATAAAGGCTATTATGGAATGGCCTGTACCTTACAATGTCTTAGAAGTATGAAGTTTTATGGGATTGGCTGGATATTACAGAAAATTTGTTTTGAATTTCTGAAGTATTGCTAGTCCAATTACTTCTTTGTAGAGAAAAGGGAAATGGTTTGTTTGGACAGAAGAATGTCAAAAGGCATTCGATTTATTAAAAGCAAAGTTAGCAAAAGCACCAATCTTGAAAGTCCCTAACCCTGAAGGGCAACTTGAGGTTATTACTGATGCCTCGGGAGAAGGGTTAGGAGGTGTGCTTATGCAAAATGGGTGTGTAATAGCCTATGAATCAAAAAAGTTGAAAAACTATGAGTAGAATTACGTTCCTCATGATTTAGAACTGGTAGCAGTGATACACGCCCTTCAGATGTGGCGACATTATTTGTTGGGAAAGACTTTTATACTAAAAACAGATCATCAAAGTCTTCATTACATATTTACAAAACCTCATCTTTGTGCAAGACAAAGCAGATGGTTAGAATTAATATCAGATTATGACTTTGAGATTGCTTACATCAAAGGTAAAGAAAACTGAGTAGCTGATGCTTTAAGCAGAAGAAGACACATAGCTTCTATAATCTCTATTCATGCTAATTTTAAAGATTTAGTATTGCAAAATTTATCTGGAGATGAATATTATGAGCAGGTGAAGCAAGCTCTACAATTAAACCCCAAGGATCCAAGATATGATGGATTCCATTTTGAGTCAAAGGGATTAATGAGATTTAAGGGAAGAATCTATGTTCCTAATTCGGTTGAACTAAGAAACCTTGTTTGGAAGGAATTTCATTGTGCATCTTATTCTAGACACCCAGGAGTAACAAAACTTTTAGCTAATGTCAAACCGCTATATTTCTAGAAAGGAATGAAAAACAACACTGCAAGGTTTGTGGCAAGTTGCTTAGAGTGTCAGAGAGTGAAGACAGAACACCAACATCTTGCTCGATTATTATACCCGCATGATACTCCAGAATGGAAGTGGCAGGTTGTTAGTATGGATTATTTTCAAGGGTTACCAATGTCTAAGAATAGACATGATGCAATTTTGGTTGTTGTAGATAAACTAAGGTAGTACATTTTATACCAGGAAATTTGATAGATGGAGCTCATATTTTGGCTCGAATGTTTGTGCAAGAGATAACCAGATTGCATGGGGTACCTGAAAAGATTATATCT
Organism: Cunninghamia lanceolata; assembly: GCA_027924645.1. NCBI lineage: Eukaryota > Viridiplantae > Streptophyta > Pinopsida > Cupressales > Cupressaceae > Cunninghamia > Cunninghamia lanceolata. The sequence continues at coordinate 16,583,575 of BSBN01001048.1, forward strand.
GATAGAGATGCTTGAATAACCTCCCAATTTTGGAAAACTTTATTTTCAGCACTAGGGACTAAACTCAATGTGAGCACCGCTTACCATCCTGAAACCGATGGACAAATAGAAAGGGTTAATTAGGTTTTAGAGGATCTTTTAAGAATGTATTGCATGGACCAGCAATACATATGGGAGGAATACTTACCTCTTATTGAATTTTCCTATAACAATTCCTACCATTCTGCCATTAAGTTGGCACCGTTTGAAGCATTATATGGAAGGAAATGTAGAACTCCTATAAGTTGGGACAAGCTAGGAGATAGGATAAGCATTGGACCAAAAATGCTAGTTGATATGGAAGAAAAAATGAAAATGATTAGGAAGAGATTGGCGGAAGCCAATGACAGGCAAAAAAGTTATGTAGATCGCAAACAAGTGCCTAGACATTTCTTAGTTGGTGGGAAATTTATTTTGCAAGTGAAACCCCATAAAAGCTCAATCAAATTTGGTAAATCATCAAAGTTGGCTCCTCAATATGTCAGACCTTTTGAAGTCCTTGAGATTATCAATCTAGTGGGCTAAAAAATTGCTCTACTGCCAGTCTTGTCCAAAATGTATAATGTTTTTCATGTTTCATACCTAAAGAAATATTTTGTAGGTAATGACCACATTATTAAATGGAATTATTTAAAGATACAAGAGCCAGGAATGGTTGTGATCGAGCCACTCAAGGTACTCAAAATGCGTAAACTTCGTTTGCGTAATCGAGAGGTTTTGCAATGGAAAATTCAATGGGACCAATATGGCCAGGATAGCGCCACTTGGGAAGACTATAATGATATCCACCAAAGTTTTCCTTATCTTTTCAAAAACATTAATGTTAAACTATAAAAGCTTGTTTTATGTTAAGATTTTCCTTGGTAAACTCAATCATCGGGGACAATGATTCTATAGGGAAAGATATGTTACATTCCCTTTTTGGATTCAATATTACTATTTACTTTTTCTTAAATAGTATAGTTATGTGGATATGTTTTAACATCATAGAAAATGATGATATGAATAAAAAGGTTAATTTTATGAAATTATGGATTTTTACTTGATTATGATCAATTTGATGTTATGAATTAAAATGTCTTTCGATATGAAAATGAAATGATTTGATATAAATGTGTTTTGATCAGAGCATTGGTACTCTGACCATAATTTGTATGTGAGATTATCAATGATAGGAATAGATGGAACGAGTTCGCTAGGAAGAAAGAAGAAGAGAAAGTATCTTTGAGAAAGAGAGAATAGACTTTGGAATAACCCATGGGTGCTTGCCACTGAAAATGAATATCAGGTAGATAAACCTAGATGCCTTAAGTTAAGCTTTGAGTATGGGCTAAGTCAATTTTAGACGAGATGTCAAGGTTTGCAAGAATAGGTCTTTCTTCTTTCTGTAAGTTGTCATATTGAGTTTGGGAAATTGACATTAGTGTCGTAATATTCTGATTCATGTTGTCAAATATGGATGACCGATATATTGTTAATATGTATATAAATGTATATACTTGAGATCAATTGTAAGTCGTGTCTTGTTAGTGGTTCAATGCAAAAGTTGAAGGTTGTGCGTAAGTTGACCCCCAAACATTGTTCTGCATTTACGCTCAATTCGTCGTTCATGTCATAAAGCTCTACGAGCATATGATGTAAACATTTGCTTACTAAATTCAACGGATGTTGAATTGTTTCTATTATGAGCTATTATCGTATAATAAATGGTTTAAATAATGATTTAAAACCTTGAGACAGTTGGGTGTAAAACCTCTAGTCATATTGTATTGGATTATACAATATTATATTAGTTATATTTAAATTGTCATTTTGAGGTAATTCCTTTATTCTTTTGTGATGTCGGTAATCAGACAGTAGCTTGAAAGAGACTTGCTCAATCTTTTTTATGATGTCTTTTATTTTGAAATAATCTATTTCACCTTTGAGCTTTAAACCTTATGATGGGTGTTGGCCTAGCCATTAATCATAGTTTTTGCATTTGATTTATACTCATAAACGGATATGAGTAGTGTGACAGTTTGTTAAAATTGTCAACTGCCACCTCACGAAGTATGGAGCTCCACTTTGGAGAGTAATCATGGATTGAGTGGCTAAAAGCCAGACCATTTCTAGTAGTGGTCGTGAAAGGAGGAAAATGTTAAGCTGTAGGGTAGTTACCCATATTGTTAGGCATGGTCTTGTGAGTGGAAAGATAGCTTTTCCTTCATAGTTAGATAGGATTTAGAAGGATAGGGAGTCAGTTAGAGGGAGAGAATGCAGAGAGGAAGCAGAGAGGAGATTAAGCATGAAGCAAAGGTCAGCGGCTAAGAGAAGAACGAGTTCCTTGGACTAGTCTGCAAGCAGGCACTGGAGATTATCTTTAGGTTCTTTTCATCTCATCACTGTGCAGTCATAGTTATCAAATATGTTTTCAATAAGTATTGACTCTACTTACATTAGAATGGAACTTAGTATTTGTTTGAGGATGCAAACTGTGAAATATTTACCAACTATAGCCCTATGTGTTTTCATCACCTTCAAAATGGAAACAATATTTTTGTCCCCTGCACCGCACCACAGTCAAAAAACTCACAGTATATTTCATTGTTCTTCAAAGCATCTTTGATGGTCAAGTTCATTGTGTAGTCATTGGTTTAAATTTAGGAGGTTTTTGGATATGTGAAGAGTGCAATTTAGACTAAGTGTTTGGTCAAAAACTAGTTCACAGCTATCACAAGCCGCAGTGGCAAAACCTAGGTCAATGTGGAATGAGTTCTCAGTTGGCCAGCCGAATACAATTGCTTGGTCCTGTCATATTTAAAAGACAACTAGTTTTAAAAAAAAAAGACTTGTAATGTGATATCCATCGGCAGAGGAGTATCAATGGTGTGAAATGTATGCCGAAACATGTAAGACTTCATAGTCCTCTGCAATTTCTGAGTTTAAAATGGTTGGTTGACCTTAGAGAATTTACTGACCTTGCTGCAAATGGTAACTAGTTTTAGTCTATTTGACTTTGTAAACAACTCCTTTTGCTATAAAAACATTCAAACTATTATGTCCTCAAGTGAAGGTATAGAGTTACTTTTGGATCTTACAGTCAAACAAGTTAAAGAATGAAGTTCTAGGGCAAACCTAATAAGTTTTTAGTCAAGTGTTTGTCTAGACTTGCATGCATCTTTTTTTTGCAAATAGAAACAACAAGATAAGATTTCTAAATGCTTCGTTGGACAAAAGATTAAGCTATGTCGAAGACTTGATAGATCGAAGAAGATTTTTAAGAGTGTTTAATTTTTAACTTAGGGTCTTCGAATATTTGTATTCTATAAATTGGTTTATAGTAAAACCCTTCTGAAACAACAAAGATAAGTTTAGTGTCCACTCTTGATTGGATAGTTTAAGTAGTGGGCTAACTTGAGATCAATGTATTAACTTATAGTATTATCCGATTAATCGGTAAGCTAGGAGTTCCATTCTTTTATCATGTGAATGGAAATCTCTCCATGAGCTAAGAAGAGAGAGTAAACCTTATTGCCATGCGTTAATGGATGATGAGTTTCGAACACCTAGAGGTTATCGAGGTTGTTATATTGAACTTATTCATAGGTAATTGTAGGATTGCTATTAATTTGAGTTGAGTTGGGGTGGGTGAACTTATTACTTGCGTTGATACAACACTAATTATATTCAAATCCTTTGGCCAAGGTAATGCATGTGCCTCAAGTGTATTGTTAGTTCACTGTGACTGGATGGTGTAGCTTGTGAAGTGCTCATGCTTGACTAGAGGGTATCTAGGGGATTGCATGATAACAAGTTACGTAGGTCACAACACCAATACTTAGATGGCAAACACCATTGGTTATCCTAAGTCTATCCTTTTGAGTAGGGTAGGGCCACTTCTGGGTAGGAAGGAGTGCGGGAGATCGACGATCTATGGTTAGAGGTTAAGCTCCTTGAAGATACTTTCTCTTCTAAATTCCTGAGGCTTGCTAAGACTTGAATTTGGATGGTTGACAATCGAGATGCAGTGACTTTGGTAAGTTTCTATTTTGAAAATGTTCTAAGTAACTTTAATAAATTTATTGTTTAATGTTGTAGATGGATATATCCCTTGTATAATTTATAATTTCATGATTATTGTTAGCTGATGGATGAATTACTTGATTTTAAATTGGGAAACAATTTTTTTTCTATTTTAAACTTAAAAAAAATTATTGCCTTTGGTTAAACTTAGTTTTTAGGGTGAAACTAAATCAGGGTGTTACAGATACAAATTAAACCTACAACATGATATTGATTGTTACCCCAAACACATTTCTTCATAGGTGTCTCTGGTTTAGATATGAGCCCATAAAGATGAGGCAAAAGATGCAGCCACCTAAAATGTGTCAGGATGCCTCTTTGCCATGACTCATAATTGTCCTTAGTTAGATTGACCATAGAAGGATGAATGGCAAAACCCATGATACCTCCTTAAAATGATAGAGATCAAAACATGCAAATAGATTTATGTTGATAATAGAAGCCTATCAAAGAAAACAGAACCTTTCCAAGAGGTAGCATGTCCAGGATATCTAACAGAAGCCATAAAAATGACAAACTAAATAAAAGATACTTGGAGATGAATATGAAAAAATTACATAGATGGCTGTGTAGAACTTGCTGATACCTTTCCAATGCCTATTTGTTTTTGAAAAACAAAGATTCTGGGTGCAAGAATGGAGCTCAGAAGCCAAAAATGATTCTTTGACTTCAAACAGAAAAAATAGGTTTCAAATAGAAAAATCTGGAAAAAAGACCAGCATTATTGGATATTGCTCAGAACAAGCTTTCCAATACTTTTTTGTTTGCCAATTTTCAAGTCCATATGCTCAAGTTATGGCCTTTGGAATAAAACTACCTTTTTAGGCCTGCACATGAATGTGGCATGAAAATCAAGGTAGATTCAGAGATTGAGCAGCATGGAAATTGAGGCAGACATAAATCAAGCGGTACGGAAATCTAGGCAAATTCAAAAAAATTGGCACACAAATTGAGGCAACTCTAAAATCAAAACACAAAATTTTGACATGGACATCAAGGTGGCTGTACAAGAAATTTGGCACAGAAATCGAGGCGGCCATACAGATTTTCCCTAGACATAAAAGACCAAAACCCTAAAAATGCCCAAAACTTTTTTAGAAAAATATAGAGTGCCTTATATGAAAATAGGTGTTTTGACACCTTTTGAATGCAACCGTGAGGTGTGTTTTACTCTAGGATGCACAGATTATCTATTTATGGCTAAAACCCTCTCCGATTTGAGAAGAAACTGACAGATCTAGAGCTTTGATACTATGTTAGATTCCCAAAATCATCTGCAGGAAAACTTCTACAAGAGAGAGTTGCAAGAAAATATTGCAAAAGTCAAATGAATGAATTAGTGCTCCATATTCCCATTGCATTATTCAAATATAAATACAAAGGATATACACAACCACTATCCAAGAATAGAGAAAGTGGGGAAAAAAAGAATAAAGAAAGCATGTGACACATGTCACAATGCTTTCAAGATAAAATAAAGCCTATGACACATGTCATAAGGCTCAAAATAGAAAAAGAATCTCTCTAATTAACTTATGTAAAAGTGAAAATATGATTTTTCACCAATGAATAGATCTTATAGAATTTGTAGATTTCTTAAGCTTAGCTGTTAAATAGAAAAAGACATGTTCTTGTCACCATATTTTAGCTAAATTTCTCTCAATCATTGTTTCCAAAAAGATTCCTCTCTTTTTAGAATTTCCTCCAGATCAAATTTGAGGCTTTTCTCTAGTTGGAATGTGGCTACATCCATACCCTCTCTTATTACCTTCTCTTCGAGCCTTTGTCATTCTTGTTTAAGTCTAATTTTCTCTACAAATATATTTTTGAAATGGGATACATTCCAAGAGATAAGTTCCCCGCTTAGAAATTTAAGCTTGTATATAAGTTGGAACATATGAGACCCCTTTACAAAGGAAGCTTGTTTCCACCATTCATCAATTTTCTGGATGACGATAGGGTCCTTGAACCACATTGACTGAAACCTAAACTTTTTCTTACCTAGGATTTCATCCACTCCTAGCCTTAGCCTAATAGGAAAATGATCTAACCCAGCAAGTGGTAAAATGTCTGATTCATATTCCAAGTCATCATTCAAGCATACCAAGGAGAGGAAGAATCTATCCAATCTTTCTGCAATCTTGCAAAAATCCTTTATTCTATTTGTCCATGTGTATTTTCCATTTCTTCATAAGCAATCTATCAAATTGTTTTGAGCTACGAAGTCTCTGAATTCCTCTAAAGACCTGGAAGGATGTTCAATCCCTCTCATTTTTTCTGATACAACCAAAATTGCATTAAAATATCCTCCTAGAAGAATTCTCTCCCTATTGAGCCAACTTAGCCATGAAGAAAGATGAAGTCATAGTTGTTGTTTCTGCACTAAATCTATGGGGCCATAAACACATATGACCCAGTAATCCAAGGCTACTAGCAGTTTAGGGAGTTTGCCAATTAAACAATGTTCACTTTTCTCAAACACTTCCAAATTTGGGACATAATGTCTCCATAAAATTGCTAGCACCCTGAAGCTCCTCTAGCCACAACTAAAAGAAAATCCCATTCTGACCATTGTTTGAAAACTAAATCACTTAACTATTGAGAAACTGTGATTTCTTCTTTGATTGATGAAGAAAGTAGAGTTAGTAAAGATCATTGAATTATGTCATTAAGGGAATGGTTCGGTAGTCAAGTTGCTTCATTGTAATGGTGGTCACCAAGGTTCAAACCCCCATTGGGCCAAAGAGCTTGCAGGCTTGTGCCTTCGCTGGGCTAACATGCTTGCTCGTCTTGCACCTTCAGTTGCCTATTGTGCTTGCAGACTTTGGGCCTTTGTTGGGCCAATGAGCTCATGAATTTGAACCTTCAATACTGTTGCAGGCATTCATGCCATGTTTTAATGTCAGAAAAGTGGACATAGCTCTTGTCAAAAGCCTTTACTGATAAAAGAAAAGATAGTTTAATTATTGAGAAAACTGCTTTGCTTCTTAAGAACAATTCTAACATTTCAAAAGGGAAAGAATTCAAATGTTGTTATTGTTAGGAATTGGACATGTCCAAATAAATTGTATTCAATGAGCGAAAGATCTCATTGATGGGAAACTGAAGAAAAAAAAGATCTTGTTGTAACTAAAAGTGAAGATTGTGGTTTTGCAATACATCAAGTAATCTTTCGCTGCCATGATAGTGAGGAGGAATATCATTTTTAGAAAATGAAATAGGGTCACATTGGAGGTTGGAGGCAATGGAGGCAGGAGTTCTTTTTGTTAGGGTTAGCCGACATAAGATATCAATTAAATGCAAATAAAGATTAAACAGATGAATGGAAATACACAGAAATAATAACAGTGAGAGACAAGTTTTAATGTGGTTCACCCAAACTCAAGCTACATCCACCAAACAAAGAGTCCAATATTATTATCTAGTAAATCAAACTGATTACAACTAGCAATCCTTACAACTCAATACCACTGCAAAATGCTACAATACAATATCAACTAAAACCCTAACGCTTAGCCGCTTTTATCAAGCTTTTTTTCAGTTACAAAAATAAGGTTTTCTTATGTCGGTCAATAATTTGGGGGGAAACTGCGCTAATAAAAGTGGAGAAAATTTAACCTCTGAGTCTGATTAGGCTCCATATAACAACACTTTTGTCATCTCGAGCTAGCTTCTCGCTCATGAGTGATTCATGGGGTGATTCTAGAGAGAAGAATAGTCACGTTGCATGTTCCCATGCTTGATTTAGTCATCACCACCAAAAACTTGTCATGAATCTCACCATAATAATGTATTTCAAACTGAAATAGTTTTACTGTTAATTATGCCCATTGGAACAATAACATGCTATCAAAATGATATTTTAATAGAGAATCCAAATAAACAACATCTATAATACACAAAATCCAAAAATCTCCATTCTAAAATGCATTCATTATGAAAAACACCCCATTTGATTACACACCTTTTTAGATAGTGATCTCTTGAATTTTTGGGTATTCCTATTTGTGGGGAAAGAATTTTTAGGGCTGGAAAAAAAAGAATTGTTCCTCAAATGACATGCATCAAATTATTGAGATTCAAAATAAAGAGTGCTTCCATGTGATGTTTTCAAAATCTATAGACACATCTTCCTTGCTCCCACAAATCAAATAAGATGTTGATTAGGTGGTAGATTACATTGTGCCATAGACCTCAATAAAGGAGGTTCATAGGAGTTGAAGTCACACTGCCCTGGATCTTGGCCATGGTATAAAATGAGAAGTCATTGCCTTGTGTTTGGATCATATTCAAATTCAGTTATTTCACCCTCCTCTCTACTAGGGGAGTGATTATCACTTGGTTCAAAAATTGAATCATTTGGTAAAGAATTAGAAGACTCTACAAGTGAAGCTCCATGAGAATATTTAGGAACCTTCACACATGCTTGAGTATGAGCATTTTAAGGAGGGAGGAAATTGGTTTTTCTTGCTGTAAAAGTTGCATAAATGACTTTGGGTCTTGATTCTCCACAAGAATATGGGTGGGACATGTGTTTAGAAGTAAATTCCAATCCTAAAAAATAATCAAAATTATGAATATTGATATAAGTATTAAAAAATTTGATTTCATTTTGTGAATTAAGATAGTATAATTAAAAATTTTAACCAAGACAATAGAGGACAATCTTAAGAGATGGGTCTGAAATCTTCAAAGCTTTGGGGGTCTTGGATTTTGGGATGAGCATAAAGCTCGTAGATTTCATTTCTTTGATCACATTTTTGAATTTCCTAGACTCCTCAATAGCCAAAAAATGTCTTTACTTACACTGTCCCAACATTTTTGAAAGAATAGACCTATCCATCCATCTTGGCCTGTCACTTTTTCACCTAGAATTGGGAAAACCACTTTCTTCACTTCCTCCATTGTGAATTCTTTCATCAGCTCTCTGCTGTGTCACTCAGAAACCAACTTTGGAACAAAATTGAGATCTATCCTATTGAAACCTATCCAATTCATATTTATTAATAGTCCTTTAAAAAATCTCTTTGCTTCCTTTTGGATTTCCTCCTATTCAGTGATCACATCCCCATGAGAAGTTTGAATAGATCTTATAGAGTTTGTAGATTTCTTAAGCTTAGTTGCTAAATAGAAAAAGACGTGTTCTTTTCACCATCTTTTAGCCAAATTTCTCTCTGTCATTGTTTCTAGAAGGATTCCTCTCTTTTTAGAATTTCCTCTATATCAAATTTGAGGCTTTTCTTCAGCTAGAATGTGGTGCATCCATACCCTCTCTTATTACCTTCTCTTCGAGCATTTGTAATTCTTGTTTAAGCCTAATTTTATTTGCAAATATATTTTTGAAATGTGATACATTCCAAGTGATAAGTTTCCCTCCTAGAAATTTATGTTTGGATATAAGTTCAAACATATGAGAACCCTTTACGAAGGGAGCTTGTTGTTGGAAATGAAGCTGAACCGTCACTGCCCTTTCATCTTCCTCTTCCCATGTCTCTTCAGTTGCCTGAAGAGTTTATATATTTCACTTTTTATTCTCATTTTGGTAGAGAAGAAGACTGATGTATTTTGGATTGATTAATGAAATAGTATCCTGCTTTCCTTGGTGGATGTAGCCATCTTAATGGCGAACCACGTTAAATTTGTCTCTATTTTTATTGCTGTGCATTTGACTCTTTATCTATTTTAGTTTGCATTCAGCTGCAATTTATCTTCAACAATTGGTATCAGAGCCTTGGTGCTTGATCATTTGGCATGAGAGGTTTGAGCTTGAGTGGGAGCAATGCCGCTTGATGAAGGAAGTCATAGGAAATCACAAGGGAGGCGAATATCCAGCGAGAGAGATGCTGGTTGCTGGTATTGTGGAAAGCAAGGCCACATCAAGAAGAATTGTTGGTTTTTGAAGAAGGCTAAAAATCAGCCCAAAAAAGATGAAGCGAATCTGGTACGTGAAGAGGATGCCGGTGCAACAATTGGTGTTCTTATTTCAGCTTTAAAAGAAATACCACCAAATGTTTGGGTGCTCGGTTTAGGAGCATCATTTCATGCCACTCTATGCAAGGAGTACTTCAAAAATCTACAAAGTGATGACTTTGATAAGGTTCTTCTTGGCAATAACAAATCTTGTGATGTTATTGGCAAAGGGGATGTTTTGTTAAAATTTAAAAATGGAAATAGTTGGCTGTTACAAAATGTCAGATATGTCCCTCGGCTCAAACAAAATTTTATTTCAGCTAGACAGTTGTCTTCACAAGGATGTAGAGTCAATTTTGAATTGAATAGATGGAAAGTCACAAAAGGGGCCTTGGTAATTGCTCAAGGCAGCAAAGTAGGCACCCTATATGGTGTAGAAACTCTTGCTTCATCTGAAATGGATAGGTTAGATGATGTAGTTGATTCCATCATTGATGAATTTCTTAACCTATTGGAATTTGATCAAATGTTTGTGAAAGAAAGTGTAAGTGCAGAAAGGCCCAAGCGCTCTTATGAGGGTAGAGACAGTGGAGAAAGACAATGCGATAGTCTCCCTCACAAATGGCGGAAAAGAGATGAAGATGATGAGGCCCACCAACCTGATCCAATGGATGTGGATGATAGCACAGAAATTTGTGCCCCATTTGATCCTATGGCAAATATAAATCCATTTGGTCTCCCATCAGTGTTTGGTCATATGCCTTTTGGGAATTTTGAACCATTTGTGTCTCATCCAAGAAATGTGAGAAACATTCTAATTGGGTCTAGTGATGAGCAAGACCAAATAGTAGACTGTAATTCTGTGCCTTTCATTGAGGAGGTACCTGCTAGTGCCAATACGCAAGGTGCAGAAATTAGAGGGACAGTGATATTGGATGATGACCTTCCAAGTACTGCATCATCCATCTTTAGATAAATCCCAAATGCATAGGTACCAAATTACCAATCTAGTAGATATCCTTATGGGAGAGACTTTAGGCCAAGTGCCCCACAGGGTACAGAAGAACCAATGGTATCTAATGATAAAGCTGTTATGCTTGAGGCTGCACTCTTTGGTGGGATTCCACATGAATCTGCTTATCAATTTTCATATCCTAATATTGGAGTGGTGGTGTCTTACAGGAGGCCAATTCCTCGGCCACCTTCTCTGACCTTAGAAGCACATAGATATCATGTAGAGAACTTGTATGAAAGACCTCTGGATGATATGCATGCAACTGCAATTAGAAATTGTGACCCTGAAGAACCATTGATGTTGTATGTTTCAAAGATGATTCCTGCCATTGACAAAGGGCCATTCTTTGCCTCTGGGTGTGTTTTCATAGAGAAGAGAGATGGGTCTCAGTTGGATTTTCTTTCTATAAATGAAACCTTCCAGGAGCCTTTGCCAGAAGAAAAGGATGACATAAATTCTACTCATTCCCTTAGTGTTGAGGCAGCATATATCAACCAGAACTTTTCACAGCAATTTCTGGTTAGAGATGGCAATAAGGTGGAGTTTGAAGAACCCAATCCATTTTCCTCAGAGGGGGAGGAGGTTGCATCTGTTTCTTATTGTTATAGGCATTGGAAATTGGATGAAGATGGACTTAGGACTGGGCAAGCAATTCCTGTGCTTAGAGGATTAGATGAAATTTCTAATAATCGACCTACACGCTTAGGAAATGGAAATGCTGGTCAAGGATACACAACAGAGGAGGTAAAGGTTCTTTTTCTTGTAGCAGTGGACCTCTGTAAGAGAACATCACAGTCACCACACCCTTTACCGAAATCACAAGTTGGCGCTGCCAATGTAAATATTCACTTGCATTACATAGATGGTCAGTACACAGTTGCACTAGAAGTGGTAGAGGCATCCCTTGAACCCCATATGTAGAATTTACCTCAACCTCGAGGTGCAAATGCTGCTGGATTGTTGCTTCGTGAGTTTGAACTTCTTCCTCCAGCAGAAGATTGGCATAAATGTAATATCTTTGGTGGGCCTTGGTCTGATCATGGAGACCTCCAAGTCTCCTTAGATGCACACAATATAAGTGTAACTATAGAATCTTCATCTGGCTCTTCTGACTTGTCAACAGGTATATTTTCAGATGATTATCAGGGTGTGAATGGACTATGGCCAAGGAAACAAAGATTTTCTGAGAGGGATGCAGCATTTGGTCTGAAGAGTACCTCAGCAGCCTGGGAGTGTGCAATAGCAGATAGGTTCTGGTGGAGCCTCTCGGTTGGAGTTGATTGGTGGGATGTTGTTGGATGTACACAAAATGCAGCTGAAGATGACCTAGTGACAATAAACAGGGTAATTGCAATTCTAGAAACTTTAATTGACATCACACTAGGGACACCTATTCCTAACACTACAGCAGGCCCTCTTGTTCCTGATTGCAGCAAAGAAGGATTAACTGTTAGTGATAGATAGAGGATTAAAAGTGAACAGGATGTCAGTTTGGTTGAGATGGTTGGACTTCTCACCGGGATTGGTCAACCAATGGACTGGCTACTTGGTACAGTAGTTAAGTAACATTGAGTTTCAAGGAAAGTGGGGACAGCAGTGCGGTTTGGACTTCAGTGGGAGATTGTTGGAAATGAAGCCCAACCGTCACAGCCCTTTCATCTTCCTCTTCCCATGTCTCTTCAGTTGCCTGAAGAGTTTATATATTTCACTTCTTATTCTCTTTTTGGTAGAGAAGAAGACTGATGTATTCTAGATTGATTAATGAAATAGTATCCTGCTTTCCTTGGTGGATGTAGCCATCTTGATGGTGAACCACATTAAATTTGTGTCTCTATTTTAATTGCTGTGCATTTGACTCTTTATCTATTTTAGTTTTACGTTTAGCTGCAATTTATCTTCAATAGTTGTTTTGACCATTTGTCAGTTTTTTGGATGAAGGTAGGGTCCCTAAACCACGGACTGAAACCTAGACTTTTTCCCGCCTAGGATTTCATCCACTCCTAGCCTCAGTCTAATAGGAAAATGACCTAACCCTGCAAGTGGTAAAATATCTGATTCATATTCCAAGTCATCATTCAAGCATACCAGAGAGAGGAAGAATCTATCTGATCCTTTTGCAATCTTGTAAAACTCCTTTCTTCTATTTGTCCATGTGTATTTTCCATTTCTTGGTAAGCAACCTATCAAATTATTTTGAGCTATGAAGTCTATGAATTCCTGTTGAGACTTGGACAGATGTTCAATCCCTCTCATTTTATCCGATACATCCAGAATTCCATTAAAATATCCTCCTAGAAGAATTCTCTCCCAATTGAGACGACTTTGCCATGAAGAAAGATGAAGTCATAGTTGTTGTTTTTGCACCAAATCTGTGGGATCATAAACACCTATGACCCAGCAATCCAAGGCTGCTAGCAGTTTTGGGAGTTTACCAATTAAACAATGTTCACTTTTCTCAAACACTTCCAACTTTGGGACATAATGTCTCCATAAAATTTCTAGCTCCCTAAAGCTCCTCTAGCTGCAACTAAAACAAAATCCCATTTCGACCATTGTTTGAAAACTAAATCACTCAACTCTTGAGAAACTGTGATTTCTTCTTTGATTGATGAAGAAGGTAGAGTTAGTAAAAATCATTGAATTATGTCGTTAAGGGAATGGTTCAGTAGTCAAGTCGCTTCATTGTAGTGGTGGTCACCAAGGTTCAAACCCTTGTTGGGCCAAAAAGCTCGCAGGCTTGTGCCTTTGTTGGGCTAACATGCTTGCTCATCTTGAGCCTTCATTGGCCTGTTGTGCTTGAAAGTGAAGATTGTGGTTTTGGAATACATCAAGTAAACTCTCGCTACCATGATAGTGAGGAGGAATATCCTTTTTAGAAAATGAAATAGGGTCATATTGGAGGTTGGATGCAATGGAGGCAGCATGTTCCCATGCTTGATTTCATCATCCCCACTAAAAACCTGTCATGAATCTCACCATAATAATGTATTTCAAACTGAAACAGTTATATTGTCAATTATGCCCACTGGAACAATAACATGCTATCAAAATTATATTTTAACAGAGAATCCAAATAAATATCTGTAATACACAAAATCCAAAAATCTCCATTCTAAAATGCATTCATTACAAAAAAATGCCCCATTTGATTACACACCTTTTTAAATTATTGAGATTCAGAATCAAGAGTGCTACCATGTGATGTTTTCATAATCTGCAGACACATCTTCCTTGCTCCCATAAATCAAATAAGAAGTTGATTAGGTGGTAGATTACGTTGTGCCATAGACCTCAATAAAGGAGGTTCATAGGAGTTGAAGTCACACTGCCTAGGATCTTGGCCATGCTATAAAATCAGAAGCTGCTGCCTCATGTTTAGATCATATTCAGATTAAGGGATTTCATCCTCCTCTCTAAAAGGGGGACCATTATTGATTGGTTCTGAAATTGAATTGGCTGGTAAAGAATTAGAAGACTCTACAAGAGAAGCTCCATCAGAATATTGGGGAAGCTTCACAAGGTTGAGTATGGAGAATTTTAAGGAGGGAGGAAATAGGTTTTGCTTGCTGCAAAAGTTGTAAATGACTTTGGGTTTTGATTGTCCACAAGAACATGGGTGGAGTATGTGTTTGTGAGTAAATTCTAATCCTGAAAAACAATAAAAATTATGAATATTGATAAAAATATTAAAAAATTTAATTTCATTTTGTAAATTAAGATACTATAATTAAAAATTTTAACCAAGATACCAGAGGACAATCTTAGACAATTAACAATCCACTGTATATAGTATATACCAAGAAGATTACCCAAAAGATGGACTATATATAAATTATAAATATAACAAGTCACATAGCCATGTGTCAATATTGTAAACCTAGGATAGGAGGATAAAACGGACCAAAAACTTGCAGATTCAATTTCTTCTAATTTTTCTTGATTCTTGTTTGATGACAGATATCTTGACGACGGTCATTAATAGAAGATGGATGAAGTATTTTACGAGACTGATGTAACAAAGCTGTCAGCTAAACCCATTGTTAGCAACTACCTGCTAAAAGAAGTCAGGATTTGCCAACATTTTGTGATTACGATTGAGTTTAGCACTGTCAGTTTGTTGGAAAGTAATTTCTCCCACAATCATGATTAGTTAATTAAATGACAAAAAGGCAAAAAGACAAAAGAAGAAAATAGAAAGTTCCTGAAGGAGTCCAGATAAGACGGAAGTTTCCAGAAAGAGGAGAGTTCTAGGTTAGAAAGTTCTAGAGGAAGTCTCCAGAAATAGATTGTTTCTAGATGAGGAATGGAAAAACCTAGAAGGCACAGGCATATACCAAAGCCCTCTATAAAAGAGGCATAATGTAATGTAAGCAATTAAGAAGTCAATTGTGTAATGATCGAATGATCATAAGAATGCAGCAGCATTCGTTGTACTGATTTGTAATCATGTTCTGATATAATGAAATGTGCAGCAGCACAGAGTTGAGGATTAAATTTGTGTTTATGTGATTTATGTTTTTGTGTATGTATTTGATATAGTATCTTGTGGATTTGAAATCCACCACCAACAAGTGGTATCAGAGCAGGTCAGATATGTATTGGAAGATCAGAGCATAGTCAGGGCATGTGAAACTGAGGGTTTGATAGAGTTACCACTGTATTGTTCTCTATTCAAATCGAAGGTGCCAAGATAAGGTTTTAAAGCCATTGACAGTAGTTGCAGATGTTTGGAAAGTTTGAGGCTGCAAAGATAAGCTAGGATTTTATGAAGCAAGCCGCCAATGCAAAGGGAAGTGGCAAATTGGCCAAGTCACCTCCAATATCCAAGGCATGTAAAATGGTTTTTTTATTTCCCTGAAGAATAGGCCAAAATAAGGAAGTCAGGGTTTATTAGGGCAGAGGTTGCCGCCATTTCCAAGGAAGTAAAACACCAGAAAGGAGATAAAATCGCTACTTTTGGGAGCTGAATTTGGATCGCTGTAGATGCCAAAGAAGATCGCATGCCACTACAGTCTAAGCCATCACACAAGATCTGAAGAAGCCGATTGAAGATCATAGTCATTGAACCATAAAGTAGATCAAGTTAAGTGGATACCAAAAAGGAGAATAGTTGCCGCTGATGCTGCCATATAGCATTTGATGAATCACGCATTGTTGAAAACTGCAGCTGTAAGAAGAGGAAAAGGGTACATCACTGTCCATTGTGGCTGACAATCTGAGGTAAGACTAAGATCACAGTAAGAAGAAATTGCTTCTGTTAAAGTCACTGCATTATAGACAAGACAAAGTTTTAACTGAAATCGCAAGATTTTTGCTTTGAATCATGAGTTTTAAAGAGACACAGCTTTAAGAGCAAGAATAGTCCAAACAAAAGATTGGTAGATCTGACTAGTCATAAAAAAAAATGGGTGAGGTTTCTATCTAGAATAGTTGCAGAGGTGATAAATCAAGGTATTGCAAGGGTTTAAGTGTTACTGTAAAATATGCAATTCAGAATCGTCAGGCCAAAGTTGCAGTCATCCCAGGATTTGTGATCAAAGAGGAGGATTTGCATCAAAAGTTGCTGGAGGTTAAAGGCCACAATTGTCATAACATTTTCAGAGGAGGTCATCGAAGACAAGTGCATAAATTAGGTAAGCAAATTATTTATTTTCAATGGGGAAAGCTAAGAGAGAAAAGATGGAAAAAAAAGATTGGCAAAAAGAGAAAGATGCTTTGGAAAAAGAAAGAACTAAATTCATAAACGAATTACATCAAATGACAATAGAGAAAATTAGTTTAAGGTCAGAAAGGTATGAAGCTAATGTTGAATTGAGTAAAGTCAGAAAGAAAAATGAAGAGTTAGAAGAAAACTTGAAACTATTTGATAAGGTTAAACAGAGGAATAAAGAATTAGAAGAAAATAATAAGAAATTGGAAGAGGAAAACAATTTACAAAAAGATGAGATGTCAAGGTTGAAAGAAGAAATATCAAGGTTAAAAGAAGAAAATGAAAGTTTAAAGACAAAACCATTGGTTTGTGATGTCTTGTGTGATACAAATGATTTATGTGATGTAGGTAAAGCTAAAAGTTGCTTGGTTGAAGATTGTAAGAAAGTTGGAACAGCAAAATTTTCATGTTGTGATATTATTGATGAAGAATGTAAAGCTAAAGATGACAAGTCATTTGAATCTAAAAATCATGTTAATTGTAAGAAAGTTGGAACAGCAAAATTTGCATGTTGTGATATTATTGATGAAGAATGTAAAGCTAAAGATGACAAGTCATTTGAATCTAAAAATCATGTTAATTGTAATAAAGAGAATGTTGGTTTCAAGATGATGAAGAAGATGGGATATACAGGAAAAGGTTTAGGCAAGTATGGACAAGGAATGAAAGAGCCAATTGAGCCGATAATGAGGCCAAAGTACGTAGGTCTTGGATATGGAAAAACAAATCATGTTATAAGTACAAACAAGCTGATTCATGAAAAGAAGAATGTGCAATGTTTTCATTGTCATAGGCAAGGACATACAAAAGAAAAGTGTTGGGATTTGCATCCATGTAGCATATGTGGGTTGAGAAATCATTTAGAAAAGATGTGTTGGCAAAGACAGTGGAAAGATGAATCTATGAAGGATTGCATGAAAATGGATTGTGGATGGAGTTATGGATTGAATTGGCAACAAATTACATGTATGCTGAAAAGATTGTTCAGGTATAGATCTTCATTTGTCAAAGATGATAACAATAAAAAAAGATTTGAAGGTTTGAGGCATCATGCAAAGTGGAAAGATAAAAATAGAGAAAGGACTTGTAGTTTGTTGTTCTAAATATTTCAAGGATTGAATGACTGCTGCAGCAGTGGGTGAGAGTTGAAGATCAGCAGATCGTGAAGATGATTTGAAGGCATCTTGCAAGCAAAGGATTTGAGTCACCAGAATTGAAAGACAAAGATTTGGAAGATAAATTTGGCATGATAGGTGGTCAAAATTAAGGGGGAGTGTTGGAAAGTAATTTCTCCCACAATCATGATTAGTTAATTAAATGACAAAAAGGCAAAAAGACAAAAGAAGAAAATAGAAAGTTCCTGAAGGAGTCCAGATAAGACAGAAGTTTCTAGAAAGAGGAGAGTTCTAGGTTAGAAAGTTCTAAAGGAAGTCTCTAGAAATAGATTGTTTCTAGATGAGGAATGGAAAAACCTAGAAGGCACAGGCATATACCAAAGCCCTCTATAAAAGAGGCATAATGTAATGTAAGCAATTAAGAAGTCAATTGTGTAATGATCGAATGATCATAAGAATGCAGCAGCATTCGTTGTACTGATTTGTAATCATGTTCTGATATAACGAAATGTGCAGCAGCACAGAGTTGAGGATTAAATTTGTGTTTATGTGATTTATGTTTCTGTGTATGTATTTGATATAGTATCTTGTGGATTTGAAATCCACCACCAACACAGTTCCTGTTTAAGTGTTAACTTTTAACAGTAAAATCTAACTTTTGGATGTGTTTTTTTCTTTTTCGTATTAGGGTTTAGGCCAAAGTAGCTACAAATGGCAATGCCAGTTTAGCTGTTCCAAATGGCATGACAAACTCCAATGTTAATTGTCTAAGATTGCCCTCTGTTGTCTTGGTTAAAAATTTTAATTATACTATCTTAATTCAAAAAATGAATCAAATTTTTTAGTATTTATATCAATATTCATAATTTTGATTGTCTTTTAGGATCAGAATTTACTTCCAAACACATGTCCTATCCATGTTTATGTGGACAATCAAGACCCAAAGTCATTTATGCAATTTTTGTAGCAAACAAAACTGATTTCCTCCCTCCTTAAAATGCTCATACTCAAGCATGTGTGAAGGTTCCTCAATATTCTCATGGAGCTTCACTTGTAGAGTCTTCTAATTCTTTACCACATGATTCAATTTCCAAACCAAGTGATCATGGCCCCCCTAGTACAGAGGAGGATGAAACCCCTAAATTTGAATATGTTCCGAACACAAGGCAACAACTTCTCATTTTATATCATGGCCAAGATCTTGGGCAGTGTGACTTCAACTCCTATGAACCTCCTTTATTGAGGTCTATGGCACAATGTAATCTACCACCTAATCAACTTCTTATTTGATTTGTGGGAGCAAGGAAGATGTGTCTGCAGATTATGAAAACATCACATGGAAGCACTCTTGATATTGAATATCAATAATTTGATGCATGTCAATTGAGGAACAATTCTTTTTGTTGCAGCCCTGAAAATTCTTTGCCCACAAATAGGAATACTGGCATATTCAAGAGATCACTATCTAAAAAAGTGTGTAATCAAATGGGGCATTTTTTGTAAGGAATGCATTTCAAAATGGAGATTTTTGGATTTTGTGTATTACAGATGTTTATTTGGATTCTCTCTTAAAATATAATTTTGATAGCATGTTATTGTTCCAGTGGGCATAATTGACAATATAACTGTTTCAGTTTGAAATACATTATTATGGTGAGATTCATGATAGGTTTTTGGTGGGGATGATGAAATCAAGCATGGGAACATGCAACGTGACTATTCTTCTCTCTAAAATCAACCCATGAATCACTCATGAGCGATAAGCTAGCTTGAGATGACAAAAGACCTCCCATCTCCATTGCCTCCAACCTCCAATATGACCCTATTTCATTTTCTAAAAAGGATATTCCTCCTCACTATCATGGAAGCAAGAGTTTACTTGATGTATTGCAAAACCACAATCTTCACTTTCAGTTACAACAAGAGCTTTATTTTTCTTCAGTTTCCCATCAATGAGATCTTTCACTCATTGAATACAATTTATTTGGACATGTCCAATTTTTTGACAATAACAACATTTGAATTCTTTCCCTTTTGAAATGTTGGAATTGTTCTTAAGAAGCAAAGCAGTTTTCTCAATAATTGAACTATCTTTTTTTTATCGGTGAAGGCTTTTGAAAAGAGATATGTCCACTTTTCTGACATTAAAACCTAGCATGAACTCCTGCAACAATGCTGAAGGTTTAAATCCATGAGCTTGTTGGCCCATAGCCTGCAAGCACAACAGGTTAACAAAGGCGCAAGACGAGAAAGCACGTTAGCCCAGTGAAGGCACAAGCCTACGAGTTCTTTGGCCCAACGGCGGTTTGAACCTTCGTGACAACCACTACAACAAAGCGTCTTGACTACCGAACCATTCCCCTAATGACATAATTGAATGATCTTTACTAACTCTACTTTCTTCATCAATCAAAGAAGAAATCACAGTTTCTCAAGAGTTAAGTGATTTAGTTTTCAAACAGTGCTCAAAATGGGATTTTCTTTTAGTTGTGGCTAGAGGAGCTTTAGGAGGCTAGCAATTTTATGGAGACACTATGTCCCAAAGTTGGAAGTGTTTGAGAAAAATGAACATTGCTTAATTGGTAAACTCCCAAAACTGCTAGTAGCTTTGGATTACTAAGTCGTATGTGTTTATGGCCCCACAAATTTGGTGCAAAAATAACAACTATGAATTCATCTTTGTTCATGGCTAAGTAGGCTCAATAGGGAGAGAATTCTTCTAGGAGGAGATTTTAATGCAATTCTGGATGTATCAGAAAAAATGAGAGGGATTGAACATCCATCCAAATCTCAACATGAATTCATAGACTTCGTAGCTCAAAATAATTTGATAGGTTGTTTACCAAGAAATGGCAAATACAAATGGATAGATAGAAGAAAGGATTTTTGCAAGATTGCAGAAAGATTGGATAGATTCTTCCTCTCCCTGGTATGCATGAATGATGACTTGGAATATGAATCAAATATTTTACCACTTGCTGGGTTAGGTCATTTTCCTATTAGGCTAAGGCTAGGAATGGATGAAATCCTAGGTAGGAAAAAGTTTAGGTTTCAGTCAATGTGGTTCAGGGACCCTACCTTCATCTAGAAAATTGATGAATGGTGGAAACAAGCTCCCTTCATAAAGGGGTCTCATATGTTCCAACTTATATCTAATCTTAAATTTCTAAGGGGGAAACTTATCTCTTGGAATGTCTCCTATTTCAAAAATATATTTGCAAAGAAAATTAGGCTTAAACAAGAATTACAAATACTTGAAGAGAAGGTAATAAGAGAGGATAGGGATCTAGCCACATTCCAGCTGGAGAAAAACCTCAAATTTGATCTGGAGAAAATTCTAAAAAGAGAGGAATCTTTCTAGAAACAATGATCAAGAGAAATTTAGCTAAAAGATGGTGACAAGAACACATCTTTTTCTATTTAGCAACTAAGCTTAAGAAATCTACAATTCTATAATATCTATTCAAACTTCTCATGGGGATGTGATCACTAAATAGGAGGAGATCCAAAAGGAAGCAAAGAGATTTTTTAAAGGACTATTAACAAATATGAACCCCATAGGTATCAACAAGGTAGATCTCAATTTTCTTCCAAAGCTAGTTTCTAAGTGACACAATAGAGAGCTGATGAAAGAATTCATGATGGAGGAAATGAAGACGGTGGCTTTCTCAATTCCAGGTGAAAAAGCGACAGGCCCAGCTAAATTGATAGGTCTATTCTTTGAAAAATGTTGGGACACTGTAAGTAAGGACATTTTTTTGGCTATTGAGGAGTCTAGGAATTCAAAAATGTGCTCAAAGAAATGAAATCTATGAGCCTTATGCTCATCCCAAAATCTGAGACCCCCAAAGCTTTGAAGATTTCAGACCCATCTCTTTATGTAACTTTGTGTACAAGATAATTTCAAAAGCAATGGCCATGAGAATTGCAAGTTTTCTACCAAACATTATTTCCCAAGAGCAAGGGGGATTTTTCATGTTAAAAGAAACTCAGGAAGAGGCAATCCTAACTCATGAAATTTTACATTCAATCCACAAGGGTAGAGATCCAGCTATGATCATCAAATTAGACATGTCAAAATCTTACGATAGGGTGGAGTGGAAGTTCCTCTTGAATATGTTGGATATATTGGGTTTCGACAAGGATGTTTTAAAATGTATCTCTTCTTGTATCTTAGGCTTTAAAATTGTAGTTTTGGTTAATGGAAGGAAATCAGAAACCTTTGTACCTTCTAGAGATTTGCGGCAAGGGGATCCTATATCTCCTTATTTATTTATTCTTATGACTGAATCTTTCACTTGGGCTATTAGAGAAGCAAACAGAAGGTTGGCTTGGCAAGGAATTAGTTTTAAGGGCATCCAAGACTCCTATACACATGCACTATTTGCAGATGACACAATTCTATTTGGGCAAGCTACATTAAGGGAGGGGTTAAAACAATAAGTTGAGTATACATTTCGTAGAAGTCTTCTGTGGATGAAAAATACCATTTGGAATATTGCCGATTTTGAAAAAAATGGGTACCCGTTTAGGATCAGACTCCCAAAGCAAAATAGGGACCCGTTATGAAACGAGTACTTGTATTCTAAAAAATAAAAAAATTAGCCATGGGCATGTAAAAAAAAAACTTTTTGAAAAAGGGTACCCGTTGTACCTATTTTCAAAAAGATTTTTTTTTACATGCCTATGGCTAATTTTTTTATTTTTTAGAAATGGGTACCCATTATTTTTAAAACGGGTACCCATTTCTAAAATTTTGAAATTTTAAACCTGCCAATTTGCATTATTTTTAGGCTTGGAAACCCAAGCCTTAGCTTTGGACCTGCAACTAGGAATCCATGAAAATAGCAAGAGAAGAAAAAACTAGTTTCACCACTATGGTTGACGACTTTTTTTTTAGAATATTTTAACGAAATTAAAAATCAGTATAGATCTCAAAGTCTAGTTTTCAAATATATAATTTTTTTTACTATTGAACATAATTTTCTATTTATTATTTATTTTCTAAATAAACTAACTCATAAAATAACATAGGTTACTATTTTTTGAATAACTTTTGATTTTGAAAGTTTCTTGAAAAAAAAAATCTCTGACGAAACTAGACATTATTCTCTACATAATGAAAAAAAATTAGTGAATTGATTAGTTTAGCTCAAATTATGTTGGTCATACATGAGGGGTTTTAAACAACACTAATTGAGTCCATTAAAAAATTAATAAAATGTCACCTTTTGTAGATCCAATAAAAAATCAACTTGCATCATCTGGGTATTAGAAAAAACTACATATTTGAAAACTAAAAATAAAATCCTACATTTCTTATTTTACATTATCTTAATACTTTATGTGCAAGTGCTTCAAAGTGTCTCTCCAAGTACAAAAAAGATTGAAAAACAAGAAAAACACTTCCACTTTTTGACCAAAAAGTGAACTCATCCTCTTGCACTTACCCGAGGCTCGAATTATTAAGAGAACAGTGGTGCATTATTGCAATATCTCAGGTCAGCTAGTAAATAGTAGTAAATCTATGATCTATTTGTTTAATGTCCATCTGGACGTCCAAGCACAAATAGGGGAGGTATTTGGCTTTAAGATTGAAACCCTACATGGGAGATATTTACGTATACCCCTTTTTAATGGGAGATATAAGAACAATCTATGGAATAATGTCATTAATGCATTGCACTCAAAGATTGCTGCATGGAAGGGGTGCTAGTTAACATTGGCAAGAAAAATTACCTTGATTAAGGTAGTGTTAGTTGATGTGCCGGTTTATATGATGTCCTTATTCAAAATTTCTAAAGGAGTATATATGAAAATAGAGAATATTTGTAAATAGTTTCTCTAGGAAGGCACTCTGTGGGAGAAGAAAATCCATCTCATGGCATGGGACAAGGTATGTAAGCCAAAAACGCATGGAGTAGGTATTTTAGTTTTAAGTGTTCAAAATCAAGCATTGGGTGCTAAACTGGTATGGGAATTGTATAAGAGGTCGGATGCAAATTGGACCAGGCTAATGAGACATAAATACTTGGACACCAATCACTATGAGCAAGTTGTATTTGTGTGAGCTTAGTCTATAAAAGCAAGCACATGTTAGTGGTTTGGTTGGTATGGCTATTCATTGTAATGTGGATTGGAGGCTTGTAAGAGGTTGTCATTGTATTGAGCTCTCTCCTATAAGTGCATATTGTGAAGCATGGCAAGCAATGTTTCAATTCATACTTGGACACATGCAAGATGCATTGGAGGTGCTTGATGATTCAAAGGTATTCATGGAGACTGATTGGCATGTATTGTAGTATCATTGTTGTTGAATAATACATATGAGTGTGGATGCTTCTGGAGGCTGGGTTTTCCCCTCTTGAGGGTTTTCTTAAGGTATATCTTGTGTTATCTTGTTGATTGTTTATTTGATCTTTGAATTATGGTTATTTCTACATCTTGTTCTCCTATTGGGTTATGTGGAGTTGGTTTTCTTTAACCTACAAATTTATAACAAAAACAATGATCTTGTTTAATTATAATGCATGTTGAACTCTAGGCTTCTGAAGAGGCTCTCAAGAATCTTAAAGCAAGCATAATCAATCAACAGTCTCAAAAGCAATTGAATTCTAATTGGTGAGTAGATTCTCTTTGTTTGATTCTTAATGTTAGTTTAATATAAGGTCTCTTGGAGATGTTTTATATTATATTAAATGAAATTCAGTTACATCATAAAAAGTAATATATCTTTATTAAAAAAACCTAATGCTCCTATCAACTATTCAACTTCTATCTCCAAACTTCAAAAACTTCCTTCTTTGTTGGCATGATTGGCCATTTGTATCCTTGTAGCTTTTTTTCAATCCAAATCAACCTCTCCTCTAAGTTGTTGTGGCTCCTTAAAACTTAGTGGCTTATCACAAATTTGCCTCCTTTCATCATTGGTAGTTCAATTCTCTCCTTTCCGATTGTTTCAACAACTGTGACACCTTCTTTAGGCAGCTTCTCTTTTTTTGTATTCTCTTTTGTATTCAGAGATCTTCTAAGACCTTCTATGGTTGTGGCTATTTGACTTTCTTCTACAGCTTTATTCTCTTATGCCGACACAATCCATGATCTTTGAAGAAAATCTCTTCCAGTGACTTTGAAGCCTGCCTTTGATCTCCCTTTAAAATCAACAATATCTTCTGTAGTGATTTATCTTTAGTGGACTTGTGCTCTAATACCACTATGTTGGTGGTGGATGGAGGTGAACAAATGCATAACACCCAAATATGAAGACACACAAACAGAAGAATTGTTGAGAACAAGAACATTACAACAATCAAACTTGTATTACTTGATGAGAAACTGATCACAAGTTACCTCATTTTATAGAGGTCTTTGCAAAGCATACTAGTACTGCAAAGCATACTAGTAAAATCCATTTCCTTGTAAAAACTTCTAACGTGTCTAGCTCTATGTAGATACTTTCTAGTTTGTTCCATCTTCTAGAAACTTACTTCTAACATTTACTAGTTACCACCTTCATTTGTTCCATCTTCTAGAAACTCTCTTCTAAGGTTTTATTTGATATTTACTTCTAAGGTCTTATTTTTCATTTGGTATTTTCCTAAGGTTTTATTGGCTAACCCTTTCATTCTTAATATAGATTAAGACTTTATTGTTTTTAAAATATATCTAAACAACTAACACAAAGTATTTTCATTAAAATAATTGTCTAGTAAATAAAACAACATATTAAAAAAATATAGTTATAAAATATTAGTATAAAACAACAATGAGAGAAAAAAAAAATTAATTTCATTTTGGAGAAAACAAAAGAAAATAAAATTGATGACTGTATAGTGGAATCTATAAAATATAATGCACTCCTAGACACCTTTATCATTTTATTTGATATTATTTCCAAGGTTTTATTTTTTATTTCTTATTTGCCTATGGTTTTATTGACTAACCCTTTCATTCTTAATATACCTTAAGACTTTATTGTTTTTAAAATATATCTAAACAACTAACACAAAGTATTTTCATTAAAATAATTGTACCATAAATAAAACAACATACTAAAAAAAATGAAGAAATTTAATTTGATTATGAAGAAAACAAAATTAAATCCTAATAAAATATAGTTATAAAATATTGGTATCAAACAACGAGTGAAAAAGAAATATATATTAAATTTCATTTTGGAGAAAACAAAAGAAAATAGAATTGATGACTATTTAGTAGAATCTATAAAATAGAATAGAAAAAGCAAAAGAAAATAAAATTGATGAATGTATAGTAGAATCTATCCCTTCCAATAACTTTTGCACTTGTCCAATATACTTTGCTCTTTTTTATTTGATATGACAAAAAAGTAATAATATATAGTTATAAAATAACATATAAATTTTGAGTATTTATTTTCAAATTTTTAACCATTATATTTCTAAACTATAATACCCAAAAACAAACAATGATGTCACTTTTACTAAAACTACTCTCCATTTAAAAAAAACAATTAAGGCTTCTGATATACAAACATATAATTAAATTTAATGTCGCCTGAAATGTTAATCTCTTTCTATGCAAGTTTTATGCAAAAGATTTTTTCTCTTAATATTATGCTAAACTTAATGGGTGCGGAATATTTCTGAAAACACCTCAATCACAAAACATCAATGTGTAGAACACCAGAATAGAGAAATTACTAAACTTTAACATTTCTATATATGTTGTTCAACTGGCAAAGCAACAAACCTTTTCATGAGTTGATCTTTTACTTTAAATCTGTGCATCTCAGCCAAGTAGAAGAGTCACAATTTGTAGTGATTCTGAAATCAATATTGCAGAATGGCGCCAGATCATTCAAACAAAAGGATTGAGCCAGGGCAATTTCTAAAAGTGGCACCTTGAGTTATGGTCTACCAAACTACAAGAAGAGAGTTGTACGATCATATGACTGAAAAGTGTAGAAATCTTCCATTGCAAAAATTCATGAATGTGTACAATAGTGATTCAAATAGGGCCAAACTATGTTTTGGATTCGCAGGTTGTTCTGATAGAAATTGTCCTAAACAGGACCGCATATTTTTGAAATTGGTGAAAATTTGGGGTAAGGCACCTTGATGCACCATGGACGTAGGTGAAAATCCATTGTTTTATTTTAAGCTGAATCAAATGCAGATTTTTGGGCCAATCATCTAAACCTTGGTCAGCTTGAAAGAAGTAATTATTAATGTTCTTATGTATTTTATATTTTCATCTAAATGGATCTTTTTCTGTTGCTGAATTTGGATGTATTTTATGCTTAACTATCTTCCCATATTCTTTTTGGTGATTATTTTTGGTTCAATTTTAAGTTTTGGAAGATAGTTTACCAGCACACAAGGCATTAAGCCCACATGAGTTGGCTTCCAACTACTCACGCATTCATAAAGCAATACTAACATATAAATTAAATAATCTCTAGGACCATCCACTTAATTCACTTACAATTCCATAAAAAGGTAACTAATATAATAATTGCATGTATTATAAGGACTATATATTCGTGTAACCATTCAAATTAACATCCCAACAAAACATCCATTCTTATTATATATGGGAAAGAGTAGAGATTTTGAAGGAAGAAATATCAAACAAGAAAAGAATTAGACATATCCCACTCATGTATTTTAACAAATTTTAGGACCATAGAAAATTCAAGGATTCTGAAATGCATCTAAAACTCTGCCAGCATTCCAACTCCTGGCGCCTCACAAAAGACTAGCATCCATTTAGACAAAGTATGCCAAAATTAACTTTTCATACACACACACAAAGACGTGCATGTACATAGATTGAATGCCAACATTCATTAACACATTCATTAAGATTATTGTTAGGGTTAGGGTTAGGATTAGAATCAATATTAGGATTAGAATTAGGGTTAGGTTTAGAATTAAAAATATAAATAGGGTTAGGGTTAGATTTATAGTGAGGATTAGGATTAGAATTATACTTAGTGCTAGGATTAGAATAATTAGGATTAGGGTTAGAATTAGGCTTAGGGACATGGTGAGGGTTACAGTTAGAATTAGGGTTAGGTAACATTAGGGTTAGAATAAAGATATCTCAAATTCAATAGGATACAAGAATGGTATAATAAATCTACATTGTAAGTTCGTGTAAAATAATTTACAACAATCATCAAACCCACATTTCTAAGGCATACTATTACAAATAATAGTTACACTATGAAATCAAAATGACCAAAACATATGAAACAATTAAAGTGTGCTTATCAAAATATAAATATATATTATTTGCTGATAGGCCTACAAATATTTGTGCCTATCATCCATTTGATAGCACCTTTGGTGCTTTTACTAGTTTATTAGGATTTAATTTTATTTTCTTCACAATCAAATTAAATTTCTTGGTTTTTTTCTTTTAGTCTGTTGTTTTATTTGTGGTACAATTATTTTAATTAAAATACTTTGTGATAGTTATTTAGATATATTTTTAAAAAAATAAAGTCTTAAGGTATATTAGGAATGAAAGGGTTAGTCAATAAAACCCTAGGCAAATATGAAATAAAAAATAAAACCTTAGAAGTAATATCAAATAAAATGATAAAAGTGTTTAGGAGTGCATTATATTTTATAGATTCTGGTCATCAATTTTATTTTCTTTTGTTTTTGTAGAATGAAATTTAATTTATTTTTTTCTCTCATTGTTGTTTAATCCTAATATTTTATAACTATATTTTGTTAGGATTTGTTTTTGTAGAATGAAATTTAATTTATTTTTTTCTCTCGTTGTTGTTTAATCCTAATATTTTACAACTATATTTTGTTAGGATTTGTTTTTGTAGAATGAAATTTAATTTATTTTTTTCTCTCATTGTTGTTTAATCCTAGTATTTTATAACTATATTTTGTTAGGATTTAACTTTGTTTTCTGCACAATCAAATTAATTTCTTGGTTTTTTTTAATATGTTGTTTTATTTAATCTACAATTATTTTAATGAAAATACTTTGTGTTAATTGTTTATATATATTTTTAAAACAATAAAGTCTTAATCCATATTAAGAATGGAAGGGTTAGTCAATAAAACCCTAGATAAATATAAAATAAAAATTAAAACCTTAGAAGTAAATATCAAATAAAAGGATGACCTATTTTAGATAGATTTTTCTAAAGATAGGTATGCTAGTTAATTATTATATTTTTTTAATTAAGAAAAAAAGGCAAATTGTAATTAGTAGATTCTAGATGAAGGCAGAAACTAGTAAGTGGAAGTAAGTTTCTAGAAGATGGAGCAATTGAAGGTGGTAACTAGTAAATGTTAGAAGTAAGTTTATAGAAGATGGAACAAACTAGAAAATATCTAGATAGAGTTGGACACGTTAGAAATTTTTAGAAGGAAATCGATTGTACTAGTATGCTTTGTAAAGACCTCTATAAAATGAGGTAACTTGTGATCATTTTCTCATCAAGTAATACAAGTTTGATTGTTGTAACCTTCTAGTTCTGAGCAATTCTTGCATTTGTGTGTCTTCATATTTGTGTGTTGTGTGTTTGTTCA
The DNA here is from genome assembly GCA_027924645.1 of Cunninghamia lanceolata. Lineage (NCBI taxonomy): Eukaryota > Viridiplantae > Streptophyta > Pinopsida > Cupressales > Cupressaceae > Cunninghamia > Cunninghamia lanceolata. The sequence goes on from BSBN01001048.1 coordinate 16,612,972, forward strand.
CTGCCATCCACCACCAACATAGTGTTATTAAAGCACTAGTCCACTAAAGATAAATCACTGCAGGAGATATTGGTGATTTCAAAGGGAGATCAAAGGAAGGCTTGAAAGTCACTGGAAGAGGTTCTCTTCAAAGATCGTGGATTGCATCGGCATAAGAGAATAAAGACATAGAGGAAAGTCAAGTGGCCACAACCATAGGAGGTCAAAGAAGATATCTAAATACAAAGGAGAATACAAAAAAGGGAAGCCACCTAAATAAGGCGTCACAGTTGTTGAAACAATTAAAAAACAAAAAATTGAACTGCGAGTGATAAAAGGAGGAAAATTTGTGATAAGTAGCTAAGTTTTTAGGAGCAATAAAAATTTAGAGGAGAGGCTGATTTGGATTGAAAAAAAGCTGCAAGGATACAAATGGCCAATCATGCCAACAAAGAAATTAGTTTTTGAAGGTGAATAGTTGATAGGAGCATCAAGTTTTTTTATGAAGATATATCACTTTTTATGATATAAATGAACTTGATTTATTAGTACCTACCTTCGACTGGTACTATTGCAATGAGTTCAACTTATCTAGTTATTAATCTATTGATTGCAAACCAATCAAAAGATAGGATTATTTTTCTTGTCGGACAAATTTGATTTAAATTTGTACTTTTCCTATGTGAACATGATAAATTTTTAACAAAACATTATTTAGAAATGATTTATCTCTATTGTCATTGGCTGAAAAAAAAATGACCTCTTCTCTGCGGATTGTCGGTTTGTCAGAGCACGTGGAAAGTAAACAAATTATGAACACAAATTTTGTCTCCCACTAGTTAAGTCATGCATAAATGGGTGGCGATTAATTTTTTGCTTCATTAGCTAAAAGTAATATAATTTTAATTTAGTTTTTAGTGTTCTACAGATTTTATTTTATGTAATTAGATTATTTATTTTATTTAGTCAAAACTTTAAAATCTATAGTATCATGAATTTAATTATATTTTTTATTTTATTCTTCAAACTTACAATATTTTAATGCATTTTAAATTATAAAAGTATTAGTTATTACTATACTTTAGCGTTCTACACATAACTAACCTAATTTCACTAAAATATTTCTTAACTATTCATTTGATCTTAACCATTGATGTCTAATTAAATGGAGCTAAACTACATACTTTTATTAAATGAATGCACCCAAAATTATTACTAAACCACAATATTACATTAATTAAAATAATTAAAATCATGTTGTCTAAAAGTACTTACTATTATTACTTAAATAAAAAATTAAGTGACTTATATTATGTAATTATTCTTCAAACTTACAATATTTTAATGCATTTTAAATTGTAATAGTATTCAATATTATTACATTTTAATATCTTAGGCAGACATTTCAAATCTATCCACATTGTTATTATATTATGTAAAATATACAATATTTTAATGCATTTTAAATTGTAATGGTATTCAATATTATTACATTTTAATATTTTAGGCAAACATTTCAAATCTATCCACACCTAGGGTTAGGGTTCTACACATTTTATTTTATGAAATTAGATTATTTTTGGGATTTCAATTTCATTTAGTCAAGAGTTAAAATTCTAGGATTTCAATTTTATTTAGTCAAAAGTTAAAAATCTACATTATCACAAAAAATATTTCGCCATGTTATTACATTTTATTTTTTTTATTCTTGAAACTTACAATATTTTAATGCATTTTAAATTATAAAAGTATTAGTATTATTACATTTTAAGGAAATATTTGTGTTATCTAATAGACTTTGTAAAAGTTTAGTTTTATAGTTAGGAAATATTTTAGTCCTATTTTATTTTTACCATTGTTTTTGAGATTTCAATTTTATTTACCTAAGACATTTCAACACTCTTCAAAAATTAAATTTTCAATTATTGGAATGCAATTTGTCTATACAACCAATACCTAATCAACAAAAAAAATTACAACTAAACAAATACTATATACAACCAATAGCTAATCAACAAAAAAATTTACAACTAAACAAATACTATAATAACACTACAAGGCAGGTACTTGGCCACTACGTGGCACTTGTTAAATAATATAAAACATCTCTAGGTATGCTAGTTAATTATTATATAATTTTTAATTTAGAAAAAAAGACAAATTCTAATTACTAGATTCTAGATAAAGGTGGAAACTAGTAAGTGGAAGTAATTTTCTAGAAGATGGAACAAATGAAGGTGGTAACTAGTAAATGTTAGAAGTAAGTTTCTAGAAGATGGAACAAACTAGAAAGTATCTTGTTATAACTTTCCAGTTCTGAGTAATTCTTGCATTGGTGTATCTTCATATTTGTGTGTTGTGTGTTTGTTCACCTCTATCCACCACCAACATAGTGGTATTAGATTACAAGTCCACTAAAGATAAATCACCACAGGAGCTATTGGTGATTTTAAACAAGATCAAAGGTAGGCTTAAAGTCACTAGAAGAGGTTCTCTTCAAAGATCATGGATTGTGTTGGCATAAGAGAATAAAGATGTAGAAGAAAGTCAAGTGGTCACAACCATATGAGGTCAAAGATCTCTGAATACAAAAGAGAAACAAAAAAAAGGAAGCCACCTAAAGAAGGCATCACAGTTGTTGAAACAATCATAAAAGAGAGAATTGAACTACTAGTGATGAAAGGAGGAAAATTTGTGATAGAGGAGAGGTCGATTTGGATTGAAAAAAAGCTGCAAGGATACAAATGGCCAATCATGTCAACAAAGAAGGAAGTTTATGAAGTTGAATAGTTGATAGGAGCATCAAGTTTTTTTTATGAAGATATATCACTTTTTATTATATAAATGAACTTCATTTATTATAATATAAAACATCTCTAGGAGACCTTAGATTAAATAAACATTAAGGATCAAACAAGGAGAATTTGCTCACCTATTAGAATTCAACTGCTTTTGAGACTGTCAATTGATTATGCTTGCATTAAGATTCTTAAGAGCCTCTTCAGTAGTCTAGAATTCAACATGCATTATAATTAAAGAGGATCATTATTTTTGCATACATGATAAAATACTTAAAAGCCAATAGAACAATAGTCCGTAATCAGCCTAATTTTATATAGTGAAAAGCTAAGAAAAAATTTTGACAAGGAGTACAAGGAGTACCACTCTGACCAATAAACATAAATTCAATAAAAAGGATTCTATTTTTTTAATTTTAATAATACTTAGAACAAGATTTTTAGCCAATAGTTAGCAGATTTTGTTCCTAGAAATATGTCATATTGCCTGCCTCCTTATGCCTAGAAAGTTTGTTGTATTCTATTTTTCCCATCCTTGGTTTCCTTCTTCCTTGCTATTGGCCTATCACTCTACTTAAATATCATCCATTTCAATGGTCAAACAGTCAATAGCAATTTCACACCTTACTCACAATAAATGTTAGTGTAGGTTTTTATTTCCTAGTTGGGTTATTTATTTTTCCTAATATTCTTAGGTTTTTCCTATAGTTTTGTTAATCTCGATTAGGTTAATAAAGCATGTCTTATTAGGTGAGTGGTTGGTTGCAAGGTGTCACCTTCCAATATGTGAGCATCCATTAGCTATCTTGGGAAAATACTTTGCTATCTTTAGTCCGATAGATGGTTGCTCCTAATTGGTCAGTGTTGCCACCTCCTCCCTCTTCCTAGTCTATATAAGCATGCTACCTGACTTGTATTTTGTATCTTTTACTTTTGCATCTTCTTAATGCTATTTTGCTTCTAGTATTTACATTACTCTCATAAAGAATAACTATGTGTTGCTATTTTGATTTAATATCATTTGCATTCATAGTTTAGATATCTATTCTTGGGTTAATAATATTTTCATATTCTAACATGGTATCAGAGCTTTTCTATGTGCAAGAGTAGATTTTAGTTTCCATATTTGAGAGATTCAGGGGGGGTAATTAAGCTTATTGTAGTTTTTTGAAAAATTTAGTATGCTCTTCTCTTGCATTGTTAGATGATCTGGAGAATCAGAAAAGTTTGACAGAAATATTTTAATCTCTTGGGTTTGCACATGTGTTTTATGAAATTTGGGTGATTACAACATTTATGGTTATACTGGTAGCATTTTTGGTTATTCCAACATGTCTAAGAGGATTGAGAAAGTCAGATTTGGCTTTTGCTTCACCTAAATCAGGGATCATCAGACACAATTGCGGAACCGGGGTTTCAAGCTCAAATCTAAAAACTAGTTTGCATATTTGGTGTTTTCAATCAATATTGTAGGTTCCAGCATGCCTTTGCTTGTCTTAAGTAGCTGATTCTATCTTTGCATACAATTTTTTGTTGCTAGGGTCATTTTTTATAGCTAAAGGTGTTCTGTTTACACTAGATGCACATCTTCTGTACATCAGTAAGAAAAATGCCTTCTGGGTTTTGTTCACAGCATTGAAAAACCAACTGGGTATGTTTTAGTTTTTGCATACAACTCATATATTTTGCAAAAATGCACTTAGAAAGATACAACATGACCCCTTTCCATTGGCAGTTGCAGTTTTGAAGATAGTTTTAAAATGCTGTGTTTTTACTCATACAGACTCCGTTTCCCATGATTTTTTTATTTTGGCTATTTTTTTGTACTCTATGCACTAGTATAGATATTTTTTCATTTTGATACAGAAAATTTCCAGAAACTACATATTCTTGTTAGAAATGAAAGCAACACTACTTCAATGGAAATCTGTTTTGAATAAATTTTAGCAAATCTTTTAAGTGTGCATTAACAATAGAGGTTGTAACAAAACATAAACCCCCAATACATAAATATACCGGAAGTAGAATGAAGCACATAACACAAGTGTTTAACGTAGAGAAAATCTTTTCAGGTAAAAAACTCCCCCAAGAAAGAGGCCAAGTTGTATTATCTTCACAAAAGGAGATTATAAATACATTCACTTCCTCTATCCTTCAACCTTCACTCTGGTTGAACCTGGGTACCTGTAAACTATTATATGTATCTCATCTACTATGCTATGTTTTATATAGAATTTACACAACTTCAAGACATTAAATGACTTCTTACAAGCCCCTACCACTTGTCAAGAGTCAACAATACAACCTTGGGTGTCCATGGCCAAGAATAGGCTCTTATGGGGTCATAAATACTATCATGCATGCATCCTACACTTGAGAAAATGTGCCCATGCAAGCTTGAATGCCTTGGGCCAAAACTAGCCACTTACAACATCTTATGATGTGTCATATACTATTATTAGTGTCATAGATTCTTATGACAACTTACAGTTGTCATAGAATCTCTTACACCTTCTTACAGTATCTATGACATGCGTCATAGCACTAAAAAATAGATTACTCCTCCACATGTGCACCCCACTTTCATCAATTACCATTCACCATAGTAAATAACATCCCATAACTACCACCAATAACTCTGTAACTACCATGGACAGTAAATAATTTTTACCACTACCGGTGAAACTTGTACATCTCTTATGGGTAATTACAAATAATAAATGGAATAATACAATATTGGGATTTACAAGGTTAATGGCACCTTATCCCAACATTCTCCCACTTGACATTATACAATGTAAATCAACCCATAGGAAATTAAATGAAAAATAATCATGTACTAGAAACAAGGTCCATGGCCTCTCTGCACCACACAAACTTCTCTATGCTCACAGGCTTGGTCAATGAATTTGCAACATTCTCTTTAGTGTCTATCTTCTTTAGCTCAATCTCTCCATTTGCAATAAACTCTTGAACAAAGTGATATTGAATATCAACGTGCTTAGTTCAAGCATGATATATGGGATTTTTAGCCAAATAGATAGCACTCTAGCTATCACAACCAATCTGAATGTTCTTGCAATCAAAACTAATACCTGTACATAGTCTCCTCAACCAAACTACCTCCTTAGAGGCATGAGTTGCAGCCATATACTTTGCTTATGTGGTGGACAAAGCAACTGTGGGCTACCTCTTACTCATCCAACTCACTACACCTCCAAATAGAGTAAACACATAGCCATTAGTGGACCTTTGACTATCTAAGTCACTTGCCCAATTTGCATCAACAAAACTCTATATGTCCAAAGATTTATGAGCACTATTAGTACTAAAATAAACCAAACAATGATTAGGAGTACCTACAAGATATTTAAACACCCTCTTCGCATAGTTCCAATGCTATCTACTAGGATTAGACATAAATTTGCTCAAAACTCCCACTACTTGGGCAATATCTGGTCTAGTGCAAACTATTGCATACATCAAACTCCCTATAGCATGAGCATATGGCACATTAGACATATCCTCAAGATCATCCTCAGTCTTTGGACACATATCTAATGAAAGCTTAGTACCAATGGGTAAAGGAACTCTAATTGGGTTATAGTCCTAGAAACTAAACCTCTTCAAAATAGTATTGACATACTTACTTTATGACAACCAAAGCTTTCTATTAACTCTATCCCTCCTGATCTCCATTCCCAAAATATACCTTGTAGAACTAAGATCGTTCATCTCAAATGCACCTGAAAGTTGGGCTTTAAGCTCACTGACCATACCCTTAATATTGTTGAAAAACAACATGTTATTAACATACAAAGTAATAACCAGTATAGAATCATCAACACAATGAATGTAAACATAGTGATCCTCCTCACTTCTAACAAAACCCAATTTCAAAATAAATGAGTTAAACTTTTGATACCACGTTCTAGGGGATTGTATCAGACCATAAAGAGACCTATTTAACCTATAAACCCAATGTTCTTTTCCTTTAAAACCTGTAGGCTGTTGCATATAAATTTCTTCTTCAAGATCTCCATGCAAGAATGTAGTATTAACATCCATTTTCTCAATCTCCCAATCATAAGTTGTAACAATGGATAAGAGAAATCTAATAGAAGTCAATTTAGCAACAGGAGAGAGTATCTCACCAAAATCAACTCCCTCTCTCTGGGTGTAGTCCTTGGCTACCAATCTAGCCTTGTACTTCTCCAATGACCCATCTGCTTCAAATTTCTTTTTGAAGATCCACTTACATCCTATGACCTTTCTTCCTTTGGGCAAACGAACAAGATCCTAGGTATTACAAGAGTCTAAAGTCATCATCTCCTCCTGCATGGTTAGCTGCTAAGACTTACTATCATCTGTAGAAATAGCTTCCCTATAGGATCTAGGTTCATCGTTAGTACTCAATAAAGCATATACACAACGAAAATCTGGTGGGCTATACCTGTCAACTAGATTCCATTGTCTTGTGGATCTCCTCAAGGGTGGAGTAAGAGACTCTACTTGTTCTTCTGCATGATCTTCTACACCAACTTCTTCTGTCACAATAGGCTCATCTTCATTAAAACTACTTGAACTTCTTCTTCTTCTTCAATCCTCAATCCATCATTCTATTCTTCCTGAGGTGCATCTTGCTTCTCCAAATCAAAGTGCACCTTCTTTACCTTTTCATCTTTTTCTTTTGGCTGCTTAGGTTCAAAAATAGCTCTAAGTTTCCTAAAAATAACATCTCTAGAAAAGATAATCCTACGGGTTAGTGGATTCCAAAGCTTGTAACCTTTGACATTATCACCATATCTAATGAATGTACATTTTTCAGCCTTTGGATCTAACTTAGATCACTTTTCCTTAGGCACATGAACAAAAGCCTCACAACCAAAAACCCTTAAATGTGAAACAGAAGGTTTCTTACCTGTCCACACTTCATAAGGTGTCAAATCAAGAGACTTACAACAAGATATATTTATCAAGTAGCAAGCAATACATAGAGCCTCTACCCAAAAGCATTTATCCAACTGTGTATCACTAAGCATATTTCTGGCCCTTTCCATAATTGTTTGGTTCATCCTTTCTGCAACACCATTTTGCTATGGTGTATACAGAGTTGTCTTTTGTCTGATTATACTTGCATGCTTGCAAAACTCATCAAATTCCTTAGAGCAATATTTTTTTTAATAAAATAGGGGTAAAAACTTTATTGAATCATAAAATCATTACAAAACAGAAAAAAACACCCATAAGGGCACAACCAAAATCAAAAATTAAGTAACACCCAAAAAGCTCCTCATATCCTCCATAGCCCAATATTCAAGAACAGGGGCCAAATCACTAAGAAGATTGCCCCAATCATCCACATTCCAAGTCTCCATCTGCTTAGATGTCCACTTTGCCAAACCATCTGCCACCTTATTCCACTCCCGTGGCACATGACAAAAAGAAATAGAATCTAAAGCATTGGTCAGAGAAACAATTTGTTTGGCCACCACTGCAAATTGCCAGTTCACCTCCTCAAAATGTCTCTTATTCAGCATATCAATGACCACCTAAGAATCTGATTCACAAATAATCTGCCTCCAGCCAAGGGCACAAGCACACTGTAATGCCAGAAGAATAGCAAGATCCTCCATGAGATTATTTGTATTATGACCTTTATATATAGAAAAGAAAAAAATTACCACCCACGAACTATCCCTGCTAATCCCACCAACTCTAGCATGGCAAGGATTACCTCTAGAAGATCCATCAGTATTGATTTTCAACTCCCCCATAGTGGGAGGACACTAATGACCAGTATGACAAAAACTCACTCTCCCATGCCCATGCTAAACCATCCTTGAAAATGTTTCCATCCACCCCTAGAGAGATCCAAGGCTTTAACCACATCACAGTCACCAAAAACAATAGGGACAGATAGAGCACACTTCACAGCTAAAGTTTTCTACAGACCCCCTAGAATCCTCAACCAGAGCTGACCAACAAGTAGCTTCTTATCCATAAAATTCTACGGATGCGCTCCAACCAAGTATGCCAAATTATCAAACTAAGGCCAATGATCCAAGCAATGAGGAGAAAAGAGGTCTTTATAGGGGGAGGCCCTAGACTCCTCCAAAAATCCTCTAAAGAAGAAGCATGTCTACACGATATACGCTAGAGATTCCACCATAAATGCCAAATAACTTTTGCATAGGAACACTGAAAGAAGAGATGGGGGATGTACTCCTCATGCCCACCACACAGAACACACTTAGAGGGCCCCTGAAACCCACGTTTCTAGAGGTTCTCCCAAGTAAGGCACTTCTCTTGAACAACTAACCATGAGAAGAAGTTACACTTAGGCCAAGCAAACTTATTCCAAACCTGTTTCCACCACGAGACCTCTGAGCTACCAAACATTTTCTTATCAAGAACTTGGTAACTTGAGGCAACAGTAAATTTGCTTTTTGGATTAGGACCCCAAGCCAACACATCTCTCCTAGGAAGAGAAGTGCAGACATGCCTCGATAGGATCCCAACAAGCTCCTGATAATCCCTAGCTGCCCCATAAGAAGGCCACTCCTGCGGAACCTTCCATCTATACACACTAACTTGTCCCAAATTATGAAGAGTTTTAAAATCAGCAACTTGGCACCACCCAGCAACAATAAAATGCTTACTCAAATTCTGTAAGTGGGGGTGGGTAGATAAAATGGGAGAAAAACCTTTCCAAGAATCATGCTAGAAAAGAGCATCCTGCCCCCCATTACAAATCCAAAACAACCCCTGCTTGACCAACTTGGCACCCCTTTTGAGGGTACTCCAAATCATAGAACCCTTCCCCTCCAAACTGAAGTGGGCAACATCCACACTCTCAACTGCACTCTCATCCTTTTGGCTTGTATAAGACCTTGTTGCCTTTCTCTTGGTTCTTTTTTCTCCTTTACTGGATGATTTTACTTCCAGTTTTGATGCCTTTAAGCTCTTAGTAGTGGCAGGTGCAGAGCTCTTGGAAGACCTGGTCTGGGAGGAAGATTCTACTAGAGCACTTTCCTTTTCTGTCCCTTTCTTTTCTTTCTTTGCCCTTTCCATTTTCTCTCTATTTGCTTCAAGTGCCTCTTTTGAGATGCCATACATTTTGGCAACATTCTCTATTTCTTTTCTCACTTTTCTCTTCATCTCCGATTGCCTTAGCTCCACATGAATCTTCACACTTAGCTCCTCAAAGGTTCCAAACCTTTCTACCTTAGGATCCTTGGGTTGACTGAGCATGTGTTGAACATGTAGCTCTACTATTTTCCCATCTACTTCATACCCCAATGGCATGATCCAGACTACCCTTGGCTCCACTGCCTCCATTAGGCACTGATCAGTTTCTACCATAAAGCAAACTATATCCTTATATTTTTCAACTAGAGATTGGGGAATTCTCTTTGGCTTGCATCATACTCTGAAAGTTCTTGAAGTAACCCCAAAGTGATGTGTTTTGTGCCTTGGCATCACCAAGTCCATACAAATAATCCCTGATTTGTATGGCAACCGGTCTATCATTTTGCCATATCCCACTAGATCTGGGTAGCTCATTCATATAATAGAAGAACAAAGAGAGTATCAAGCCACTGTATTTGAAGGAGTTCTTCTTGTCCTTCTTTATCTTCTATAGATTTTCCAAAAGTTGGTTTAGAAGGAGCTCACAGAGATCATAGTCAGCATTGTTCCTTAACATTTCAAAAGTAGTATATACAGCAGTTCCGGATACTAAATTCTCCTTGTTGGAGTGATATATCTTATAGCCAACTATCATTGATGCAAACTTGATATCTGGATCTATGATATCCTCAATTGTCATTGCTCTTTTATCAAATTTTGATTCGATAGCCTCACTTACAATTTGGTTTTTGACAGATTTTAGAATAGGCATCCCACCGGTTGAGTGTAATTTGGTTACTGACCTAATGGCATCCTTGGTGATCTTAAATGGCCTGTTCAGTGACATGAAGTTGTTATGTATTCTGCCTAGAACATACCAGACCCATTCATTTTCTGCAAAATAAGGGAAATGAATATACTGTACAAAATGCTTGTCTTGAATGGCTTTCTACTGAGGTTTTAGTTCAAATGATTCATCAATTAGCTACTTGTGATATATATTCATCAACTTAGATTCCCCGAACTCATCAATATTTGCATGAATGTATGCCCTAACGTCTTCAACATGCAAAACCCCATGTGGAATGCTGGAAAATGTGCTTAAGGAATCCACTTCAAGAGATTTGTAGGTATGTTTCTTAAATTTAGGGCATGTCCTATCAGTAATCTTCACAACATTTGAAGTAGTCATCTTTAAAGATTCAGAGAGAGATTTCAAGAGTGGAGAATATCTTTTAACGCTTTTAGGGTTTAAGAAATGAGCCGAAGAGATCACTAGTTGATTTGAATTCTGTGATTTATCCTTGAGAGAGACGAGGCAAACTTGTTTGCAGAGCTCTTCTTATCTATTTTACTAATGCAAATGTGCAAATGAAGAGAAAATGAACCCTTTTATCTTTGAGCAAACCCTAATTTCACATTGCAATAAATGCGGAACTTAAGTCATTCCAGTTACCTTGTTCTCCTTGTTCTGATAAAGATCTTTTCTGGATCATTGAGATATACTTTGAGCTATTCTTGGTGATTATTGACAATCTATCTTTCTTTCCTCAATCATTTGATCTATTCGTAGATCAAGATTCCTCAATTTTGAATCATACTGGATCTAACTGTGCAAATCCTATTCTTACCAAATGACTATTGAATCAGATCAATCTTGGAAGAATAATCTTTTCAAATCTTCTTACGGATCTTTCATATCTTTACCAAACTTGCTTTAGATGTTTCTCTAAGAACCCTTTAATCCGCAACTTCCCATGTGCCAATTTTAGGCACCAATTGACTGGCTGGGGGAATTGGTTTTTCTTAGTGACTCCCCCTAAGCCAGAGCTCATCTATTCAATTTTTGGAAGGATTATCAGCACTAGATTCTGGTACGGATCCATTCCCAACATTCTCTGTACTTCTCTTCAACCAAATCTTATTCATCTCCCTTTGAATTTCATCCGCATTCACTTTTCCCTTTCCTTTGTCTTGGTTATGATTATGTTGTTCCGGACCCCTTTTGTCTTGATTCTTATTTCTACAGAATTTGGCAATATGACTGGATCTATTGCAATTGTAGCAAACAACATTTCTTTGCATATTTTACTAATATCCTCTTGATCTACACTGATTAGCCATATGTCCCATTCTATTGCATGCAAAGCATCTACCATTGAATGAATTATTTATTTGCATGTTTCTACACTCATGGGATTTGTGACCATACCTTTTGCAATTGAAGCACTGTCCGGAGAAGGATGTATTAGTCTGATTCATTCTTCTTCTACACTAATTTGCTTTATGACCAATGTTATTGCAGTTGTGGTAGTATCCATTGAATGATGGATATCTTTGAGCATTTGGTTGCCTTACTAGAGGTCTTCTAGGTTTGTTTCTTAGATTTTCTGATTTGGAGTTCTTCTGACCAGATCCGGAGCTTTCACCTTTTTCATACCCCAAGCCTTGTTTGTCATCTACCCTCTTTTGGCTTGCAAGAAGAACTTCAAGTTGAGTAGAGCTTATCTTGAATTTCTCTTTATGTTCATTTGTTGTTTGAAGATCTCTTTTGAGAATGTCAATCTGATTCTCAAGTTGTTCTTCATTATCTTTAGCTTCTTTAAGATCAGATTCTAGATGCCTAATTATTCTGTCCATATTGTGGCAGTCTTCTGACTTCTCCTTGAGAGATTGTCTTAGATTATCTTCAATTTTTCTTTTCTCTTCAATTTCTTTGGTGAATTTCATAACTCTTGATTCCATTTCATGTCTTACCATAATGACCTCTTTTGATAGCTTCTCACATAACCTATTCTTCTCATTTAGTTTTTCATCAGTGTTATTGGCTTCACTTTGACTTGCTAATTGTTGAAGTAGTTCCTTTTTCTTTTTCATAGAGATACTCAGTTTCTCTTTTAGTTCATTTATGAAATCATCAACTTGTTTGAGTGTTTCTTTTAGGTCATGGACTTCAGAATGAGATTGCTCAAGATCATCTAAGGCAGACTAAAGTTGTTCCCTCATATCATACATATCAATTGAGATTCCTAGATCTTCCTCAAGCTATTAGGCTCTATTTGGAGGAACCTGGCTCTGATACCAATTGTTGATAACTGAGAGGGGGGTGAATCAGTTATCTTAATTATTTTGTCTTTCAGTCCCTTTTTAACAATTAGTGTAAAATCAAATCATATAAGCAAACATAACCATGAAAGAAGAAATAAGATCAATACACATGACACAATGATTTTGACATGGAAAACCTGGTTAAGGGAAAAACCATGGGGTGATTAACCCAAGATTGTATTCTTTGTTAGAAGAATAGAAAGAACAAAATGGTACTGGCAATTAGGGCTCACTGCCTGAGCACACTGCTCACAAGAGGCTCACTACCTACAAGAGACTCATTGTCTACAAGAAAAGAAGGTAACAAGATACTTGAACTGATGAGAAGCATCCACACATGCTGAAGTTCAGTTCTGGTTAAGCCCAATTTATTGATCTACTGCACTTCAGTCTTACTCTCCTTAGGTGCTACTGTCGAGTCACATTCTGGACCTGTCTTACTACCTTTTCACTGCTCTTCTACTTTTCTTCGTACAATTCCAACACACAACACACACATTCACATCTAAATCCATCTGGTATATATATCCACACAAATAATTTTGACACCTTTCTAGTCGGCATCTGGAATAGTCAATATTTTCTCAAACTTTGATTTGTCGGCTGAATCCTTACATACCAAGTGATGCAGATCAAGGAGATGCTCATAGAAGTCATCAATCATGTTGGCCAATCATGAATGATACCTCAAGAAACTTAATAACCATCAATATCTCATCCAGATTTAGGTCTGATGCTCTGCCGGTTAGTTCTTCCTCTATCTACTCTGCCAATCAGGAACCCAAAACTTAAGTGCTCAGACTTCTTCACTCTTTCTTCACCAGAGGCTCAATCCCTCGAATCTATCAGTCAAGATACTCCTCGAATCTCTTTAGTGAGATACTTCTTCTAAGAGACCCAGACCTAACTGTTGGACCTTCCCACATGCTCTATTCTTGCTCACTGGACCATACTATTCTTCAATCTATGTTCCGGTATAGACATACCATATCCTGCAGATGTGTGTGATGAAATTTGTTGCCATCAATGACAACATTCATGAAGCCATATAGTGTCTCTTGCCAACAGTGAGGAGCAGTGAAAAATGTGGAATCTAGCAAAGGGGGAGCTCCGGTAAAACAGTGCACAAGATAGAGCATCAGGGAAGGGGGAGTTTGCTATGACACTTAGTCATTTTTCACTAATTGTTGCCATCAATGCCAAAGGGGGAGATTGTTGGCAAGAGACATTGTGTGGCTTCATTATTATTGTCATTTATGACAACAAAGTCTATCCCACACATCTGCAGCACATAATATGCCTATACCGAAAGTCAGATTGAAGAGTGTTTTGGTCCCGTGAACAAGAACAAAGCATGCAACAAGGTCTGACAATCAAGTTTGGATCTCTTAGATAGTGTAACTCAACAAGTTGTAGACTTGGACAAGTCAAAAGGAGTACCATGACTGCTACATTCTAGAGATTGATCCTCCGGTGATGAAAGAGTGAAAAGATATGAGCACCTAAGTGTTGGGTTCCTGACAGGTAGAGTAGACTGAGGAAGAACTGACCAATAGAGCATCAAACTTTAATCCGGATGAGAAATTGTTGGTAGTCAAGCTATTTGAGAGATCATACATGTTTGACCAACATGAATGATGACTTCCTTGATAAGCATCACATATTACGCATGGATTTAGTCGACAGATAAGTGTTTTGTAAATATCTTAAGTATTCCAATTGCCGACTAGGAAGATGTTGAAATCCTTGATGTGGATATATATACCAAATGGATTTCGATATGAAGTGTGAATTTGTGTGTGTAAGTGTGTGAAGAAGTACAGAGAGAAGTGTGGAAGCAGCAATACAAGTTCGGTATGTGACAGAACAACAACATTAGAGCAGAGGAAGAATGAAGTGCATAAGATCAGTATATTGAGCCTAACTGGAACTAAACCTCAGCATATGTGGATACCTCTCATCAATTCAAACACTTGGTGACTTTCTATATACCTTGTACACAGTGAGTCTCTTGTAGGCAGTGTGCCTCTTGTGAGCAGTGTGCTTGGGCAGTGAGCCCTAATTGACAAGTCCCATTTTGTACTTCTTATTCTTTTAACAGAGAATACAATCTTGTCTTAGTCACCCTGTGGTTTTTCCCTTAATAGGGTTTTCCACATAAAAATCCTTGTGTTATGTGTGTTAATTTTATTTCTTCTCTCATGATTATGTATGCTCTTATGTTTTGATGCTGCATTAATATTAAAGAAGAAAAGAAAGTTAAGATATTTAAGATAACTAATTCACCCCCCCTCTCAGTTATCTGCCTCGTTTCCAACAATTATTGCTGACAGGGGGAGTCAGTGAGTTGATTCAAGGAGTGTATGTACTTCAAAGGTGGAGAAAGTTGAAAAGGAGAGTTTGTGTCCTAAGGAGAAGAAGTTGGCCTTTATCCTTGATGTCAAAGGGGGAGAATGAGCCAAGGTTTGTTGTCATCAATGCCAAAGGGGGATATTGTTGTACATATAAGGTTATCACTGATATGGTTGTGTGGTTGTCATTGATGTCAAAACTAATGAGCATTGGACATATGTTACATGAGTTTGTCACTGATGTGGTTGTGTGGTTGTCTTTGATGTCAACATTATGCTTAGATGCTTATGATGATGATATAATATGTTGATGGTGTGCTAGAATTCGTTACTGATGTTCATGGTTAGTTACTAATGTTAATGGTTAGTTTCTAATGCTCATGGTTGGATGTCATGCCTTGATTAATGTCGAGTAAAGTTGTATTGAGCGTGTTTGTGGTTAGTAGAGATGATTTCATGATGATATATTAAGATGGGAATTAGAAGATATGCTAAGCTCGAGAAGATGTTGTTGATGACCTATCGCATGTTGTATGATCCTTTTCATTGTTCCTAAGGATATATGTGCTGTTATATGAATGTTTTGGTCTCTGAAAGTTGGTGAAGGTTCCTACTGCAGGAAGCTACTTTGAAGACTAGTTGGTAAAATACTCTGCATTCCTCCACATTTGAAGATATGGTCATGTAGTTTAGAAGTTAACATAAGTATGATGTAAAGGTGCTAAATCTAAATTTTCAAATCATTTGCTCCTCCGTAGTCGAAGTTACAAGTGATAGAGTTTTGGTTTGTGCTCTGGCAAAATAATGTGAGGATGTCATTATATTGAGCTCTCTCCTATAAGTGCATATTGTTAAGCATGGCAGGCGATGTGTGGATTCATGCTTGGACACATGGAGGATGCATTGGAGGTGCTTGATGATTTAGAGGTATTCATGGAGACTCATGGCATGTATTGTAATATCATTGTTGTTGAATAATACATATGAGTGTGGATACTTTTGGAGGCTAGGTTTTTCCCTCTTGAGGGTTTTCCCAGGGTATATCTTGTGTTATCTTGTTGATTATTCATTTGATCTTTACATTATGGTTTTCCCTAGATGTGTATAATTCTTATGTGTGTAGATCAGGTGCAAAATGTAAGCCATGGCAATACATGTAAGGATTTGGGACATTACAAGGTTATATGCAGGTTGTATTGCAAATTAGGAGTTCTATGTATTAAAGATTTGGTGTGCATGTTGCAAATCCGGTGATTGAAAAATCATTGCTGAAGAGGGTTTTCTTTGTTTGGCTTCATGAGGGGTTTCAAGAGGAATTTCTATAGATGACCACCTGAGACAAAATGAACCTCTCCATTGAGTCCAGGAGACATGAGAGGTGAAGAAAAACATATAATTCTGCATGTTTTGGCCATGGTGACCTAAGGCAAAAAAATTAGCTCCCAAGTATGCAGTACAGCTGTCGTAGGTATGATTGCAGAAAAAAATTGTTAAAAAAATATTTTCCTGCATTGTGTATTTGTTTTACTGTAGTCGGTGCAAAAATTAAATTTTTATAAAGTATAGAATGGAAAAGAAAAAAATTAAAGATATGAAAAAAAAAATTGTTAAGGGGCGGGGGTCTGCAGACCCCCGTACCTTGACCTGCCGTGGCAGGGCCTACTAGCATGGCCAGGTATGGCCGAGCATGGCTTCCGAGGCCAGTCGGCTCTCGGTCGGCAGTTTGGGTCAGACAACCCTTGGGCAGCCAGTGCCGAGTGCCAGTCCGACGAGGCCGGCCAGACTCCCGGGCCAGCAACCGCCTGAGAATTTCCCACCATGGGGTGTTTTAAAAAAATTAAAAAAATTATTCTTTATGGTGGTAGAGAAATTTTTTGATGATAGCATTTAATAAATCAATTTCAAACTTAATTAAAAATTAAACCTCTGTGAAATATGTTTTGGAGTCTGATGAAAAATAAAACAGATTTGAAAACTTTTTCACCTATGCCAGTCAAAGATATAAGATGATGTTAGCTCTAGCCCAACACCATGTCACTTGTGTTTTTTGTCCAATGAGCCTGATGATGTCAGCAATGATGTCATGCCATGTTAGTAGGTACTAGGGTCCCGCCAGGGGTCCACTTTTAGCCCTAGGAGGGTATTATCTTTTGGGGGGCATAACTTTCACATATGGTATCAATTTTTTGACTTCTTATAGGCATCAGAAAGTTCTCTCCAAGCGCTATGCAGTGGTAAATGTTTCATGATTAGATTTTTCTGTTTGTTTCAAAATTTCGTGCCGGAAGCTAGGCATTGCTCTCTTATAGTTTTATACTCATAACTTTTGCATATGGGATTAGATTGTTGATTTTCGATATGTGTTAGAGAGCTATTGCAGTGTAATATAGATTGGATCATGTATATTTTTAATTGGTGTGCATAGAGATATTAGCACTTGTTTGATCACTTGTAGGAGCTTGAGATTCAAAGTACATTTATGAGTGGATTTAGATGGATTTTTGGGCACAAACTTGTGGGAGTGCATGTCAGTATGAGACCATCAGCATGGTATAGCAGGTTTTCAGATTTGGTGCTTTTAATTACATGTTTACAGGTGTTTTCAAAGTTTGGACTTTGATGGTGACAGGTACACAGGGTGTCTTCTGATTTGAGGGCATGGTTGATACGTGTGTGAGATTTGGAGTCTCATTTCAATGGGAGTTGAGTACAGGTACAACGATGATGATGATTATGGTGTCATGGATATGCATGTACACTTTTGCATTGGCATGACATGATCATGTATGAGATTGACAGGTATGCGGAATGATGTTTGATTTATGATTACAGGTGGTGTTGTGGTGTTGTTCTAGGGGGTTGTTCTTACCTCCTTGATGCTTGTTTAGTTCCTTGACTCAGGTGTAGGGTTGGAGTTAGGGTTAGGGTTAAAAATTAGAACTATGTTTAGGGTTAGAATAATGGTTAGGGTTAGAATTAGGGTTATTGTTAGATTTTAAATTAGGGTTATAGTTAGGGTAGAATTAGCGTTATGATTTGAATTAGAATTAGGGTTAGGGTTAGAGTTAAGATTAGGGTTAGAATTGAGGTGGGTTACTATTAGAATTAGGGTAAGAATTAGAGTTAGGGTAAGCATTAGATTAACAGTTAGGGTTAGGGTTAAGGCTAGAGTTAGGTTTAGAATTTGAGTTAGAGTTAGGGTTAAAATCATAATTAGAATTAGGATTAAGGTAAGGGTTAGAATTATGGTTATTGTTAGATTTAAAATTAGGGTTCTAGTTAGGGTAGAATCATGGTTATGATTAGAATTAAGGTTAGGATTAGGATTAGAGTTAAGGTCAAGGTTCCTATTAGAATTACGGTTAGAATTAAGGTGAGTTACTATTTGAATTAGGCTTCAAATTAGAGTTAGGGTTAGAGTTGAATTAGGGTTAAGGTGAATATTAAGGTTAGGGTTAGGTTTTGAACTATAGTCAGGCTTAGGGTTAGAGTTAGGGTTAGGGTTAGGTTTAAAATTGGGATTAGGGTTAGGGTTAGGGTTAGGATTATAATTAGGATTGGGATAAGGGTTAGGGTTAGAATTAGGATTACGACTATAATTAGGGTTAATGTTAGAATTAAAGTTAGGGTTAGGGTTATAATAAGGGTTAAGTTTAGTATTAAGGTTTGGGATAGGGTTTCAATTAGGATCAAACTTAGGGTTAAAATTAGAGCTATGTTTAGAGTTATAATAAAACCTGTTAGGGTTAGGGTTAGAGTTAGGGTTAGGTTAGATTTATGGTTAGAATTACAATTAAAATTAGGGTTACAGTTTCAAAAAGGGTGACAATTAGAATTAGAATTGGAGTCAAAACTAGGGTTAGCGTTATAATAAGGGTTAGGGTTATGGTGAGATTTAGGGTTACAGTTAGAATTAAGGTTGCAGTTAGGGTTAGGGTCAGGGTTATCATTAGGGTTATAAATAGGGTTAGGGTTGGGATTGTAGCTAGAATTAGGGTTTTACAATCAATTTTATGGTTAGGGTGAGAATTAGGGTCAAGATTTATGTTAGGATTAGAAATATAATTAGGGTTAGACTTAGAATCGGGGTTAGTATTAGGGTTTGGTTTATTTAATGAATTAAGATTAAGTAGACCTATGGGAAGAATTAGGGTTTGGATTACAATTATGATCGGGATTACAATTACATTTAGAGTTACACTTACATTTAGGATTACAATTATTATTCAATCCCTAATTTAAGCATAACCCTAATTCTAACCCAAACCTTAATTACAATAATAACAATCAATCTAACCCTAATTATAAATCTAACCCTATTTATAACCCTCAACCTAACTATATCCCTAAACAAAACCCTAATTCTAATCTAACATTGGTTCTGGAAATAACTAAAACCTTATTTATAATCATAACCCTTAACCTAAAACTAACTCTATATCTAACCCTATTCTAACCATAACCATAAGATTACACTTATCATTGATTTAGAAACCTAACCCTATATCTAACTCCATCTATAAGCCTAATCCTAACCCAATCCCTAAACAAAACCCTAATTCTAAATATGACCTTCATTCAAACCCTAATCGTACATGGAACCCTAACCATAATTTGGTACATGATTAAAACATTAAATTTAACAAGATTTATAAACAAAACCATAACCTTAATTAGATTAAAACCTTATTGTAACCCTAATTAAATAAAATAAACCTAATCTAACCCTAACCCTAATTAAACCATGATCCTAAAAATACACTTAGCACATATTTATCTAAATATAAATATCCCAACATCATAACTATATTCCTAAACATAACCTTAACCCTAATTCTAATACTTACCATAACCATAATTTAAAACATGATTAAAACCCTAAATCTAACCCTATTTTATAACCTTGACCCTTACTATATCCCTAAACAAAACCGTAATTCTAATCTAACCTTGGTTCTAACCCTAGTCCAAACCATAATTGTAATCATAACCTCAATTTAACCCTAATTCTAATTCTAACCATAATCCTAAGATTACACTTAGCATTGATTTATAAGCCTAATCCTAAACCAATCCCTAAAAAATCATAATTCTAACTCTAACCTTCATTCCAACGCTAAAAAATAATATATAATTATTTAATATATTATAATAATATATCTAAACTATATTATAAAATTATATATAATAATATAATTATTATATAAAATATTATGATAATATATTATAACATTATATTATATAATTATAATAATTTTTAAGATATATAATATAGTTGGAATTAAGCTTGTTGCTCCAGATGCTGCTAGCATATTTATATTAAATATAATATATCTAAAAATATAATATATCTAAAGTACGTTGAGAGATATCCTTCTCAAGGCACCTATTTTTTAATCACTAATCCTAACATTAGGAACCTCAAGAAGGAAGGATATCTCTCAGCATACTTTAGCTATATTATATTTAATATAAATATGCTAGTTTTAGCTACATTGGCAAGGTCAATCCACTAATAAGGCTCAATTTCTATCAAACATTAAAATGTATGAGGTAATACATTTTGAACGAAATCCTACTGTAAGAGAAATGTTTTAAATGATTAGCTTTTTATAAAAAATAAAAAATAAAAAAATTACTACCATCTAAACATGATTTTTCAAGCCATTTTAGTTAATGGCCATTGATATTTCAAACCATTTTAATTAATAGCTATGGCATATAATTATTAACTTCTAAGAAGTTTTTAGTAATTTTTATTTTATTATTATTAAAACAAATATAATTTTGAAAATATAATCAATTCACAATTAATTTTATAAATATTTTAGTACTAACTTTACAAATTATTTAAGTCTTCTAATTAAAATTTATTTTAATCAACCAAAAGATATCATCAACTATTATTAAAATATTATTCTTATGAAAAAGAAATGTATTGTTTCTGCATACCATGTGTAAACACTTTTTTTTTCACTAACTCAATAGATTTTGTTATATTTTATTCATGTAAAAAGCTAATTTTAAGACTCAAATAGGTTAAGTTCTAAATAATACTTTGAAATAAAATATTACTGTGGATTTGGTGAAATATGCATTTTTTTTTTTTTTGCTGATAGCTCATTCTATATGTGCACACATCTTGTAACTGCCAAAAAATGGTAGTCCCACTACTTTCATCGTCCACAATTTTTTAAAAAAAAATTGGTAGTCCCACTCCACAAATCTGGTGGTCTTCATTTTTGGTAGTTTTTCAATCTTTTTCTCTAAAATTTAAAATTGTATGAATAACGCCTCCAATAAATGTTTCTTTTCTCATTGTGGTGTCTGTATTTTTTGTTTTCTTCAATTCATCAGTATTAGATACTATCATCCATCTATAAATTTGAAGGTGAGCCTACAAATCAGGGTTTGAAGATTTAGTTTTTTTTGGGTATAGGATAGCATTTTTATTGGTACATGATTTGATTGCATTTTTATTGGTATAGGATTAGCTTCAAGCTTCAATTTATTGGTAAAGGATTAGCTTCAAGCTTCAAGCAGTTTTATAAGCTACACAACAATCTTTAAAGCCTCGGGTGAGTATGGATGTTTTAAGCTTCGTTTATTATAAATTAAATGCATTTTATTTTTCTTTTTGTTTTCATTTGAAATTAAACATAAAGACTCTGCCATATCATTAAACCTAATTTTCATGCACAGGAGTTTAAAAGAATTAGTACATTGAAAACACTAAAAACCCTGAAGCGATTATGATAGGAAAAATAGAATAAGAAAGCACGTTAGATAGGAAAAAGTTTTAATAAAGTTACATATCCAAGACAGATGAAAACCAATGTTAAAATACTTCCAAAAATAATCCCAAGAAAGTAGGTGCTTTGTTAAAATACTTGCAAAAATAATCCCAAAAAAGTAGGTGCTTTGTGCTTTGTCTTCTAGTAGATATAATAAAACATGTATACTTGCACCGAAAGAAATCCTGTATGCACAAATATCCAAAATGTCCTGGTAACATTTATGTGAAAGGGGGCGATTTGATCTCCACATTTGGTGGATCCAGAAAGGGGCAAAATATCTTTCACTTGAACGCCACCATTTGCAAGGGGTTTCAAACACTCAAATAGGAGTTTGTATGCCTTCTGAAGCTCAGCCTCCATTTGCCCGATAGCGTTGTCTGCCTGCTACTTGCTCACTTTACTTACCAACACTTCTATTCTACTCTATTCTTGGCAATAGAAGTATTATCATACGAGAGCAAATATAATTCTATTCAGTTGCTTAAACTTGAACCTCTGAGATCGAATTCAAAGATCTTCATTACATAATAAGGTGTCTTGTTTATTGGCTAGAAATGTTTACCTAGTTTGACACAAACAACATGATCACGGAGCTCCCTAGGACTGATTAAGCTTGTCTCAGGATAAAGAAGCCTCTACATCTCCAAATCATAATCTTTTTCTAATATTGTACAAATAGAAACCTCAAAATGCTTGTGCCCATTAGCAATTACATAATTTCTTAATTCCTCCTAGGATGGATGTATCCTAACAAGGACACTATGATAGCATAATTTAATTTAGATGCCACTGTCCTTGTTAGGATAAGCCTTGGGAAGAATTAAGAAATTATCTAATTGCTAATGGGTGCAAGCATTTTGAGGTTTCTATTTGTACAATATTAGAAAAAGATTATGCTTTGGAGATGTGGAGGTTTCTTGATTCCAAGACAAGCTTAATCAGTCCAAGGAAGCTCCATGATCATGTTGTTTGTGTCAAGCCAGGTAAACATTTCTAGTCAATAAACAACACACCTTATTATGTTATGAAGATCTATAAATTCAATTTCAGAGGATCAAATTTCAGCAAATGAATGGAATTATATTTTCTCTCCTATGCTAATACTTCTATTGCTTGTGATGTCAATATTTGCACTCATTGTTAAATACCATATGATGCTAAGCGTTGCTTTTTTCTCTACTTCTGTTTTCTATGTTTGTGTTGTAGGTTTAAGAAAGTCTTTACTAATTGTCTTTCATAAAGGGATTTGCCGTCCCAATATTACAATGGTAATTGATGATCGATTGAAGGTCTGGGAGGATACAGATCAATAACATGTGCATGTTGTTCCAGCTTTTGCACCGTAGTATGCTCCATTAGCACATGTTCTTTGATTTCTATTTTTACTTTCTATTCCATTGTACTGATTTCA
Organism: Cunninghamia lanceolata; assembly: GCA_027924645.1. NCBI lineage: Eukaryota > Viridiplantae > Streptophyta > Pinopsida > Cupressales > Cupressaceae > Cunninghamia > Cunninghamia lanceolata. Next base: position 16,636,547 of record BSBN01001048.1, read on the forward strand.
ATCTGCATTCTTTATACTGCAGACAAGGTTTCCCCTTCCAATATTATGTGTTGCAAGAAACGTAGCTTGAAATGTCAGAGGTTGCTTTTTTAAGTAAGTAATCTGATCTTGGAATGATTTTATCTATGGGTGTAATTTTTATTTTACTTTCCCAGCCAAGCGAGAAGTTCACATGAAGTTTTAGGGAATGATGGTTGAAGTTATGTCTGTAGTGTCTGGATATCTTCTAATTTTTCTTGATTCTTGTTTTATGACAGATATCTTGACGAAGGTCATTAACAGAAGATGGATGAAGTATTTTATGACAGATATCTTGACGACGGTCAGCTACACTCAATGTTAGCAAGTAGTTGCTAACAGAGGTCGGGATTTGCAACATTTTGTGATTACGATTGACTTTAGCACTGTCAGTTCCTGTTTTAAGTGTTAACTTTTAAACGTAAAATCTGAATTTTGGATGTGTTTTTTTTTTTGTCTTTTTTGTATTGGGGTTCGGGCCAAAGTAGCTGCAAATGGCAATGCCAGTTTAGCTGTTTCAAATGGCACGACAAACTCTAAGGTTAATTGTCTAAGATTGTCCTCTGTTATCTTGGTTAAAATTTTTAATTATACTATCTCAATTCATAAAATGAAATCAAATTTTTTAATATTTATATCAATATTCGTAATTTTGATTGTTTTTCAGGATCAGAATTTACTTCGAAACACATGTCCCACCCATGTCTTGTGGACAATCAAGACCCAAAGTCATTTACGCAACTTTTGTAGCAAGCAAAACCACTTTCCTCCCTCCTTAAAATGCTCATACTCAAGCATGTGTGAAGGTGAAGGTTCCTCAATATTCTCATTGAGCTTCACTTGTGGACTCTTCTAATTCTTTACCACACGATTCAATTTCTGAACCAAGTGATAATGGCTCCCCTAGTAGAGAGGAGGGTGAAATCCCTGAATTTGAATAGGATCTAGACACAAGGTGACGACTTCTCATTTTACAGCATGGCCAAGATCCTAGGCAGCGTGACTTCGACTCCTATGAACCTCCTTTATTGAGGTCTATGGCACAACGTAATCTACCACCTAATCAACTTCTTATTTGATTTGTGGGAGCAAGGAAGATGTGTCTACAGATTTTCAAAAACATCACATGGAAGCACTCTTGATTCTGAATCTCAATAATTTGACGCATGTCATTTGAGGAACAATTCTTTTTGTTCCAGCCCTGAAAATTCTTTGCCCACAAATAGGAATACCCGCAAATTTAGGAGATCGCTATCTAAAAAGGTGTAATCACATGGGGCGTTTTTAGTAATGAATGCATTTTAGAATGGAGATTTTTGAATTTTGTGTATTACAGATGTTTATTTGGATTCTCTGTTAAAATATCATTTTGATAGCATGTTATTGTTCCAGTGGGCATAATTGACAATATAACTGTTTCAGTTTGAAATATTTTATTATGGTGAGATTCATGACAGGTTTTTGGTGGGGATGATGAAATCAAGCATGGGAACATGCAACGTGACTATTCTTCTCTCTAGAATCACCCCATGAATCACTCATGAGTGAGAAGCTAGCTCGAGATGACAAAAGACCTCCTACCTCCATTGCCTCCAACCTCCAATATGACCCTATTTCATTTTCTAAAAAAGATATTCCTCCTCACTATCATGGCAGGGAGAGTTTACTTGATGTATTGCAAAACCACAATCTTCACTTTCAGCTACAACAAGAGCTTTATTTTTCTTCAATTTCCCATCAATGAGATCTTTTGCTCATTGAATACAATTTATTTGGACATGTCCAATTTTCTGACAATAACAACATTTGAATTCTTTCCCTTTTGAAATGTTAGAATTGTTCTTAAGAAGTAAAGCAGTTTTCTCAATAATTGAACTATCTTTTTTTTATCGGTAAAGGCTTTTGACCAGAGCTATGTCCACTTTTCTGACATTAAAACCTAGCATGAGTGCCTTCAACAATGCTGAAGGTTCAAATCCATGAGCTCGTTAGCCCAACAAATGCCTATAGCCTGCAAGCGCAACAATCCAACGAAGGCGCAAGATGAGCAAGTATGTTAGCCCAGTGAAGGCACAAGCTTGCGAGCTCTTTGGCCCAATGGGGGTTTGAACCTTGGTGGCCACCACTACAATGAAGTGACCTGACTACCAAACCATTCCCTTAATGACATAATTGAATGATCTTTACTAACTCTACTTTCTTCATCAATCAAAGAAGAAATCACACTTTCCAAACTAGGATTAATTTTGTTTAATGTAAAAACAATATGATAAAAAATTGAAGTCATAATTCTCAATAGGATTGACTTAGCATGATCATCATCGACTGTAGGTTTTACACTTGCAATATGATTAAGAAGGGAATGAAATGTACTAATATGTTGAACAACACTACCACCATCTTTCATCTTCAAACCAAAAAGTTTTTTCTTAATGGGCATTTTAGCACTTGAATCTTGTGAACCAAATAAAGAACTAAGTGCATCCCATAGTTTCTTTGAAGTTTTTTATTAGATCAATATGATGTAAATATGCATCAGATAATCCAAGATGAATCAATGATGTGGCCCTACAATCTTTTGCTATATATTTTATTGCTTCATCTATATTTTGTGGTTTTGTAATAGTCCCAACCACAATGTGCCATAAATCTTTTTCAATTAGAAGTAACTTTAACTTTACTTGCCATGTATGAAAATCATATCCTTCAAATGCAGTAATAGTAATTGATTTATCCATTAAAAAAAACCTTATCACTTCGATTTATCACATGCAATTTCAATTATAATAAAATGGCCCTCCACTATTTCTCCTTTTTGGAAGAAATTGAAATCTTGTATGACACTTCTTTGGATTGAAGTATCACTAGAAATATTTTAAGCAATTTAGCTATAAACTCTTGTATCGACTTGTGAATTAGATTTCAAACACTTCTCTTTGCACAATATATGTCCAATTCTCCAATAAAATTTGACTTCAAATAACTTGCACTCAAACCGATATAGAAAGAAAATTCAATACAACAACCAAGTTAATGAAATACTATTTCTAATGTTTTCAAAACTTTCTCAAATGTCAATGTAGAATTTACCATTGCTATTATTGAAATGGTAGGCTGCAACAATGTATGACTTTCCTCAAACTGTGCCTCATTTACCATTCAACGACAGGATCTTTACCATGCTTCCACACAAGAAACTTTCTTCAGAAGCATTTGAAAATTCCTCTTCATGGAAATGCCTTGATGGAGTCTTGTATGGAAGATTGAGGCACCTCTTTTCATAAATTTAGATGCAGCAATTAAATGTTAATGTCTGCAAACATTTCAACCCCTTCAAACATAGTTATCACCTCTGAATTCACCCAGCAACATGACCTTGATTTAAAAAACACAAATCTGAATACTAGATATAGACGCCTTCATAGGAAGTGAAATGTTGGTTTTGGAGTTTCAAATTTTAGATGCCTTCCTTCAAAAAATCAGACGCCTCTCATCACTGTTTTGGTAGATTAAAACCAATGTGCCTTTCACACTTTCTCAACGCCATCTGCAGATATCAAAACAACTTAGGAATATGAAGTGGCCAAATGATTCTCTAGCACAAGAATTCTTCAATTAATCTTCAACCATTATCTCTTCCCATCTTTGCTAGAATTAAAATAGAACTTCTCTAATACCATATTGAAATATGGCCAGCATTTACATTTGCATAGTAATATTCTCAGCATGGGATGCCAAGATCAGGCAGGCTTGGCCAATGTTGTGGGTTCCTACATGGTACGGACAAGGGGGCCCGGGAACCCATGAAGAACACTCCTCTGTAGAATGGTCTCCATTCAAACAAGGATGGCTTAAACTAAATTTTGACGGGGCCTCCAAAGGCAACCCAACACCTTCTGGGGTAGGTTGCATTGTAAGAGATTGGCAAGGTAACACAATCATATCCTCCACAGTAAAACTTCCTTCTGGGACAAACAACAAGGTAGAATTCATGGCTGTGACTCAGAGGCTTAAGCTCTGTAAGGAGATTGGAGCAACTAAAATTGCAATAGAACGTGATTCCACGCTGGTAGTAAATGCCATCAGGAGTGGTAAGCTTCAAAATTGGAAGCTTCAGGCACTCCTCTTGAGAGTATTGGAGATGTTACAATCCTTTGAATCATACATAGTCAATCATATTTATAGGGAGGTCAATAAAGAGGCTGATGCTCTTGCTAATGTAGGGGTAACTAGAGACTAAGTTCATTGCCCATGTGCCAAATGAGTACTATAGACTAAGCCACTTGGGCTAGTTTCGGCATATGGGTGACCCCACTCCACCCTAGTTGCAAATCTAATGCTTGCACCCAGTAAATCTTTGTCTAGCTCAGCTTCTTCCAAATGGCCATGCCACTAGCATAAGGACAAGGCCATCCCTTCATGTCTTGCTCAAGGGAGCAATCTCTCCAGCAGTAAATAAAGGCATAGACAAAGCTGAATGCATTAGAAAAGGGATGTGATTCAAGGACATTATTTCCGGGAGTGTTAATGCAGGTAGCAACAAGTTATGGGCATAGTACCAAGGAAATCATCCCATAGTACACGATTCAAGATTGACATCATTGCTTCTTGCCAAAGCTAGCCTAGATTTGTGTCATTCTTTGCTCTGTTAAATGATGCTAGTCTAGGGTGGCACTCTGAGTAGAGTTACTTTTGGCTCGATGTAATTAAAAATGGGAGACAAGATGATTCCCATTTTGTAAAATCTCTACTAGCCTAGCTGCCCTGAACTGATGTAAAACCTTTTATATTAATATAAATATAACTATGCAGCCCTAGGCTGCGATTGACGAATCCAAAAAATATATAATATTGATGATTTTGAGATATACATAGAATGATTTTACATTTGAGTATATTCTCTTTATAATTCCATATATATTCCACGAATGTAACTTACCAACAATTAACATGTGCATGTTAATTTATTTATTTAAAACTATATACTAAATGTAAAACCTTGTTTATTCTCACACTTTTTAGACAAAAATGATTTCCCTACCAAATACATTTATTAGGAAGTTTATTTTTTTCTAGGCTAATAGAGTGAAATTATTTTGTTTCTTTAAAGCTATGTCTTACAAGCACAAAGTTAAGCTCTAGCTTAATGATGATCACCTTTTGCTAGTTTGAAATAGCAGGGCTAATCTTAGCAAAAAGTAACTCTCCAAATTTGGAAGCAGCTAAGCTACATGTAGCTATATCTTTTTTTTTTATTAAGAGATTTTTGTTAATATTTATTAACTCGCTCTTTTTGTCTGGTGGAGAGATTTGTACCAACATGTGCATAGTTAAGAAAAGTAGGGCTGTAACTGTTGTGCTTTTTTGAGGTTACAAACTTTTTCTAAGATACTACAGCAAGAGGTATACATCAAGATTCTAAGTTGGTTCTTACTTTTTTCTTTGTCCCTCTCCTTTTAGAGTATAAATAGTAATTAATTTATACATAAAATAGGTATTGTTACTAACTCAAATTATTAGGTACAACCATAGAAGCCATAACTAGTAAGTTTGGAGCAAGTAGGACAGTAAGGAACAGTTCATTTACTCCTTTGGATTTAAAATTGTCCTTGAAACAACTTTCAACTCTAAGTAGCATTCAGATTCTACATTACATTTCTGGTATACTTATGCTTGGGAGCATAAGAGTGCTTTTTGGGAAAGGAGCGCTTCTAGAAATTGAGCTGGCACTTTTTGTACTTCTTGCGGGCTTTGTGCTGAGATTTTGTAAAAGGAGTACAGCCATAGGTGTCAATAAAAGAAGGAGCAATCCTTTGGGCTTCTTGTTTGGTAAATTTTTGCTGATATTTGCAGTCTTCTATAAACTAGAGAATCTGGTCCTTTGCATACTGAATAAGATCAGTAATGGGAGAGCTTTCAAGAGAGATTTCTCAGATTTCTAAATATCTGATAACACAATCAGATATGTTATAAGAGAGACCTTCCAGATATTTTCTTTTAGCAAATTCACTTTTCTTTGGATCTTTCAGTTGATAGATCAATTGTCAGAAATGGGTCGATTAATTTTTGAAATCCTTTAAATCACAACATTTCATAGACAGAATATCTTTCATCAATCTCTCTTTTCTAAGATAGATTCAAGACATAATTCATCAGTTAGCCATTCTAATAAACAATTCATAGCAGGGAGCTGTTGTTGGTGTTGTTGGCCAGTAGCCGTGTCAGTTGTAATGGTAATATTTCTGGAAACTCTGGTTTCTTTTTCATGATCAGAAAGACCATTCCACCAATCAGCTAAGATACCCCAAAAATAAGTAACAACCATTTTTCTATGTTTTCTTCTGGAGTACCTGATAAAGATGGTATGATAATAAAGGTGTTTACCTATTTATTGATCAAATGGTAAGGATCTTCTAACTGATCTGATAGAACAGGCCCAATAAACACCAAAAGATAGGGCAAAACATAACAGCAACAAACAGAAAAGAGGCAGGGCAAAACATAGTTGAATAACCCGACAAATTATATTCATCTAACTTTCATTACATCCAAAATGCTATATATTTAGCAGCAATCCAGATGCTATATCTAACAGCTATCCAGATGCTATATCTAGCAACCATCCAAAGGCTGTGTATTCAACAGCTCTCTCCAATCACATATATATAGTTATAGAACCTTTGAAGCCTGGAAGCTTCTAACTTTCTAGAAAACTCTTAAACTTGAAATGTTCTTTTCTAGAACATATCTTACAATATTATTTTCTAGAACAGCTCCAGGAATGTTCTAGCTTGTGGAAGGCTCTAGAATCATTCTACAATTTTCTAGACAATCTTAATCCTTAACATCCCCCCTTAAGATTGGCTAGAATAATACATAAAAAATATAAATGAGAGGGGAACATTATATTACCATCCCCCTTAATGTTCACCTCTAGCATACCAAGCATTCTTCGATCATAATCCTCTTTCATGGCTTGCTCCCATTCTTTCTTTCCTCTAGCTTGCTCATATGAGATTGAAATTTCAAGCCTTCAACACTCATTATCTTTTGTCTAGTTGAAAAGTCATCTTCTTCATCATCACTACCAACAATACCTCTAGCTTGTTCCAACTTACATTTCCAGCAATAGCCCTGCAAACAAAAATCACTCTAGCAATATATCAGCCCTGCAAACAAATCACTCCAGCAATATCTCAGCCCTGTAAACAAATCACTCCAACCTCTTGATGGTCCTCTAGCTGAACCAGGAAAACATTCTAGCTAAACCAGGAAAACATTCTAGGTTGAAACTCTAGCTGAACTTGGGCGGATCCTCTAACTGAATCTTTTTTTTCCAACAATCCCCTTAGTGTTACCCAAGGGGATTCAAACCTATAACTTGGCTCTGATACCATGAAAGAACATGCCAAGCTCTGATACCATGATAGAACAGGCCCAATAAACACCAAAAGATAGGGCAAAACATAACAGCAACAAACAAAAAAGAGGCAGGGCAAAACATAGTTGAATAACCCAACAAATTATATTCATCTAACTTTCATTACATCCAAAATGCTATATATTTAGCAGCAATCCAGATGCTGTATCTAACAGCTATCTGGATGCTATATCCAGCAACCATCCAAAGGCTGTGTATTCAACAGCTCTCTCCAATCACATATATATAGTTATAGAACCTTTGAAGCCTGGAAGCTTCTAGCTTTCTAGAAAACTCTTAAACTTGAAATGTTCTTTTCTAGAACATATCTTACAATATTCTTTTCTAGAACAGCTCCAGGAATGTTCTAGCTTGTGGAAGACTCTAGAATCATTCTACAATTTTCTAGACAGTCTTTTGAATTCAGAAGTTTGTTGAAGGAAGGCGCAGATGAAGGTGAATAAAATCGTAAGTTTGCAGATCTGAAAATTGCCGCAGTGGGGAAAGAGTTGTTATAAGAAAGGAGATGGATATGTTTTTGTAGAAACACTGAGGAGATTGAATAATGGAGATAGCTGTAGAATAATTGTGAATCATTGTTTGTAAAAGCCGCTGAAATTGCAAGCCGTTGAAGTGCCCAGATTTAGGGTTTTTGCAACTACTGAATAAAAAGCCGTGCACAGCCAAGGAGGAAGCTGCTGAGGAAATAACTGGAATATCATCGCATCAAAAAAAGGTATGAAATTGCTGGTAGCAAATTTTTTTAAAAAAAGGGAAGAAAGAATAGAAGCAAGCCATGAAAAAAAATATTATAGAAGAATGCTTGGTATGTTAGAGATGAACATTAAGGGGGGATATTAGTATAATGTTCCCCTCCCATTTGTATTTCCTCTCTCCATTGTATTCTCTTTGTATTATTCTAGCCAATCTTAAGGGGGGATGTTAAGGATTAAGATTGTCTAGAAAATGATAGAATGTTTCTAGAACCTTCCACAAGCTAGAACATTCCTGGAGCTGTTCCAGAAAAGAATATTCTGAGATATGTTATAGAAAAGAACATTCCAGGTTTAAGAGTTTTCTAGAAAGCTAGAAGCTTCTAGGCTTCAAAGGTTCTATAGCTATATATATGTGATTATAAAGAGCTGTTGTATACAGCGTTTGGATGGATAGCTGTTAGATACAACATTTGGATTGCTGCTAGACATAGTGTTTGGATGTGATGTATTCAAAGCTAGATAAATATATTTCTGAGTTATCTAACTCTGTTTTGCCCTACGTTTGATATGTTCATTGTTGTTATGTTTTGCCCTGTTTGCCCTATCTTTTGGTGTTTATCAGAGCCTGTTCTTTCATGGTATCAGAGCTTGGCATGTTCTTACTGGGCAAGTTGTTTACATCATGAGAACTTAATCTGAGGTCTTTTTTTCTCTCTTTTCTTTTAATTGGGAGGTTGTGGAACAACTATAGCATGTGAGACTAGTTTTTGTTCATGGTTTACTAACTAGTCTAAAGATTGGGCTAAATCATGTAAAGAATGATCAACTTTATCACACCTTAAATTGACAATATTATTTACAGATTCTACCTTTGTCCCTAAAGGCTATACAAGGTGAACCAGTGTAGACAAATCACTATCATTTTTATGTAAGTTAGGTAAGACTTGATCTGACATAGTATGGAGTGGCTTCAAGGAATTTGCAGAATCCTTTATCTTAGTTTTATTTTCAATAACAATGTCGCCTATCCTATAGACATTATGATGGATAGTAGCAACATATTCTTTTAATGCTAAGATATCTAGACAAAAATCATCAACATTCTATTGTAAATGAGCACAGAACCTTGTAATATAATTTCTAGATATTTTTAGTTGAAAAAGGCCGCTCCCTATTTTATTTCTGCTTTTACATTGGATATGCTATGTCTTATATATGAAAAGGCCGATTCTCCTTGACTGAGCTGCGGCTTCCATTCGATGCTATATGTAGTGCCACATCTCTTGATTTAGTACGAGAGTCACTTTGCTTTAAAAAAATGGCCTCCATGACGTGAACAGAGTCCATGCCTTGTTACTAATATAGGAAACACCTTTAAAACCTAATAATTACCATAACCATAATTTAAAACATGATTAAAACCTTAAATCTAACCCTATTTTATAACCTTGACCTTTACTATATCCCTAAACAAAACCCTAATTCTAATCTAACCTTGGTTCTAACCCTAGTCCAAACCATAATTGTAATCATAACCTCAATTTAACCCTAATTCTAATTCTAACCATAATCCTAAGATTACACTTAGCATTGATTTATAAGCCTAACTTTATATCTAACCCTATTTATAAGCCTAATCCTAAACTAATCCGTAAAAAACCATAATTCTAACTCTAATCTTCATTCCAACCCTAAAAAATAATATATAATTATTTAATATATTATAATAATATATCTAAACTATACTATAAAATTATATATAATAATATAATTATTATATAAAATATATTATAATATATTATAATATTATATTATATAATTATAATAATTTTTAAGATATATAATATAGTTGGAATTAAGTTTGCTGCTCCATATGCTACTAGCATATTTATATTAAATATAATATATCTAAAGTATGCTGAGAGATATCCTTCTCAAGGTACCTATTTTTTAATCACTAATCCTAACATTAGGGTCCTCAAGAAGGAAGGATATCTCTTGGCATACTTTAGCTATATTATATTTAATATAAATATGCTAGTTTTAGCTACATTGGCAAGGTCAATCCACCAATAAGGCTCAATTTCTGTCACACATTAAAATGTATGAGATAATACATTTTGAACGAAATTCTACTGTAAGAGAAATGTTTTAAATGATTGGCTTTTTATAAAAAATAAAAAATAAAAAATTTACTACCATCGAAACATGATTTTTCAAGCCATTTTAGTTAATGGCCATTGATATTTCAAACCATTTTAATTAATGGCCATGGCATAAAATTATTAACTTCTAAGAACTTTTTAGTAACTTTTATTCTATTACTATTAAAACAAAATTAATTTTGAAAATATAATCAATTCACAATTAATTTTATAAATATTTTAGTACTAACTTTACAAATTATTTAAGTCTTCTAATTAAAATTTATTTTAATCAACCAAAAGATATCATCAACTGTTATTAAAATATTATTCTTAGGAAAAAGAATTGTATTGTTTCTGCATACCATGTGTAAACACTTTTTTTTTTTCACTAACTCACTAGATTTTGTTATATTTTATTCATGTAAAAAGCTAATTTTAAGATTCAAATAGGTTAAGTTCTAAATAATATGCTGAAATAAAATATATGGGAAAATACTGTGGATTTGGTGAAATTTGCCTTTTTTTTTTTTTTGGCTGATAGGCCATTCTATATGTGCACACATCTTGTAACTGCCAAAAAATTAGTCCCACTACTTTCATCGTCCACAAATTTTTTTTAAAAAATTGGTAGTCCCACTCCACAAATTTGGTAGTCTTCATTTTTGGTAGTTTTTCAATTTTTTTTTCTCTAAAATTTAAAATTGCATGAATAATGCCTCCCATAATTGTTTCTTTATCACATTTTCTTTTAAAATTGCAAGAGTAACTCCTCCCATTTTCCTTTATAAATTTCTTTGCGTGAGTAATGCCTTTATGTTGCTATAATATATAGGACAATAGTGGTTAGCATGTGGTGTGTGTATTTTTTGTTTTCTTCAATTCATCAGTATTAGATATTATCATCCATCTGTAAATTTGAAGGTGAGCCTATAAATCAGGGTTTGAAGATTTAGTTTCCTTTTGGGTATAGGATAGCATTTTTATTGGTATAGGATTAGCTTCAAGCTTCAATTTATTGGTAAAGGATTAGCTTCAAGCTTCAAGCAGTTTTATAAGCTACACAACAATCTTTAAAGCCTCGGGTGAGGATGGATGTTTTAAGCTTCATTTATTATAAATTAAATGCATTTGATTTTACTTTTTGTTTTCATTTATTATAAATTAAATGCATTTGATTTTACTTTTTGTTTTCATTTGAAATTAAACATAAAGACTCTGCCATATCATTAAACCTAATTTTCTTGCCCAGTAGTTTAAAAGATTAGTACATTGAAAACACTAAAAACCCTAAAGTGATTATGATAGGAAAAATGGAATAAGAAAGCACGTTAGATAGGAAAAAGTTTTAATAAAGTTACATATCCAAGACAGATGAAAACCAATGTTAAAATACTTCCAAAAATAATCCCAAGAAAGTAGGTGCTTTGTTAAAATACTTGCAAAAATAATCCCAAGAAAGTAGGTGCTTTGTACTTTGTCTTCTCGTAGATATAATAAAACATGTATACTTGCACTGAAAGAAATCTTGTATGCTCAAATATCCAAAATGTCCTGGTAACATTTATGTGAAAGGGGGCAATTTGATCTCCACATTTGGTGGATCCAGAAAGGGGTAAAATATCTTTCACTTGAACGCCACCATTTGCAGGGGGTTTCAAACACTCAAATGGGAGTTTGTATGCCTTCTGAAGTTCAGCCGCCATTTACCCGAGAGCATTGTTTGCATGCTACTTGCTCACTTTCCTTACCAACACGTCTATTCTACTCTATTCTTGGCCTTTCTCTATTCCTAATGCCACTCCAAATAATGTTCATACTCAGTGAAAAACACAGAAAAATTATGCACACCTGTAAGCCCCATAACAATTATGTGGACAGGATAAAACTATAATGGCACTCTAACTACCATTTTTTTTTTGGCTGAATAAGTACTACCATAGGGGGTAGCTCCCATTATATGATATCCAGAGATCAAAAACCTGCTTGTGCTAAGTAGCATGGAATACATATAGGCTAGAGACTAAGCCATACAATGACTTGTGCCATAGCACTTGGAGCCAAAATTACAAACAAACTAGATGGCTAAGCCATATTTCCAATTATGCTATAGCACTCTAAGACCTTCTGCCAACTCTAAGGCCCTCTCAACTTGGATGGGAGATAAGAGATCACCATAGTTGCACAAGAAGAAGGCAAATGTTTCCATGTTATTGTGGTTGATACCTTGCCAGAAGAGTGCTAAAGCTCTTCTGTAGAGACGGTGTATTGACTTTCATATTAACCGCAGCTGCATTGAAGACTCCCCCAATGAGACCATGGGGAGGACATTTGTCAAAGGCCATGATCGCGGCCATGGCAGTCTCCCTCAAATCTTCCTTCACATAGGCATTGGCAAACATTTTCCACTGAGGGTGAAATTTCCAAGCTTAGGTAGGATCTCCCATATAGCATCTGCAATATATTTTAATTTTCAATTGTTGATTTGCTTAGACTTTATGGCATTAATACAGATGAGGGAGTCCCCTTCAATGTCAATATCCATGAGTTTGAAGTCCTTACAAAGGCAGAGCCCAAGGAGTAGGGATTCAAATTTAGCTACATTATTAGTCCCTTCTGGGAGCCTTTTGGATAGTGCCACAACCAATTTACCATCCTCATTTCTTATGATGACTCCCACACCTGATGGCCCCAGATTACCTTTGGCTGCTCCGTCAAAATTAAGTTTTAGCCTCCCCTTCGGTGGGATGGTCCACTTTGTGAGGGCTCTTGCTCTCTTTCTTTCATCATCCACTTTAGGGTGGAAGCATAAGGGCTAGCCAACTTTTCATCATTTCCCCATCCCAACCTGGAAATGGTATCAAGGAAGAGCTAGCGAACCTTACATTAAGGAATTCATTGATGCCTACCTCGAGCTTCCTCAGCACAAATTCCAGACTTGACTCTTTGTCTGAAAAAATCCTATTATTCCTTTCACACCAAATATGCCAAATCAGAAGAGAGGGGCTTGCCAACAACAAGCCTTGCTATGTAGATTTTTGTCCTTTGGGCCATCCTTTGAAGAGGTCCTCAATTATATCTAGGAGGGCACTGATCCAACCTAATTTCGGCCTTAACCAGTCCCAACATTTGGACACAATAGGGCAAGAAAGCAAAAGGTGATTGATTGTTTCTTCAACTCCACTGCATAAAACACACCTCGAAGGACATTTAATACCTAAAGATTTGAGTCTATCACCTGTCAGGATCCATTTGTGAATAGCAGTCCATGCAAAGACCCCGGCTTTGGGAAGCTTCCATTTGCTCTAGCAAAGAGCGGAAGGCCAATCACTCTTCATCTACGAATTCTACTTGGCGAAACCAAACTTAACTTTGTAATGTCCCAACTTTGAACCTGTCTAAAAGATTTCATCTTATTTGCCCAAGGGAATAATTCTTCTGACTTTGAGGGCCTCTATTAGTTCTTGCATTGCCTCAGCACTCAATTGGAAAGATGCAATCAACTCCCAGTTCTAATCTGAGTCTTTAATGTAGCAAGAAGCTTTCCTACCATGAGCTGAGGACAAATCTCTCCAGTGATCCCTCAGTCCGGTGAACTTTGCCAGTGGAGGCAGTCCTTTCAAGGAGTCTTCCCAGAAATTGGCCTAGGAACCATTGTGGACAAACCAAGAGATGTGGTCTATTATGAGCCATCTACACTGTTGCATAAAATTCCAAATATGCAAACCTCTTGGGGAATTGGGCGTCGTTAGGATACAGAGAGAATCATCTAAGTCAAGGTATTTTTTCCTTAGAATCTAACACCATCTCGCTATTGGGTCTTTAAACATCATCCAAATTAGTTTAGCTTCCAAGGCTATATTTTGTTTTTCCATGCTTCAAAACCTCGCGCCTCCATCCCCTTTACTTTTGCATGCCACTTGCCAACCAATAAGAGGAATCCTCTTTATATGATTGGTTCCTTCCCAAAGGAATTTCTTGAAGACTCCCTCCAGTGAGGCACAAGCTTTCTTGGTCATCTAATTACAGCTCATCTAAAAGATAGGGATTGTTGAGAGAACTACTTTAATCATCTGGATTTTGCCTAAAAATGAAAGCCATTTCCCTTGCCAGGAGGACACCTTAGTTCTAGATTTTAGGATGGTATCATCCCACAAAGAGGTGCGGATTGCACCTTTGAATAGAGGAACTCCGATATACTTGCTTGGGATATCTGCCTTCTTGAACATGAGGATGGACAAAATCTGCTTTTACGCTCTCATACCTGTGTTAAAGAAAAAGATACTTGACTTTTAATGATTAATTTCCTATCCTGAGGCTTCCTCATAAAGTTGTAGAAGTGAGGAAATTTCTACAGCTGAGTTTGTTTGAGAGGATGCGAAAAGAAGTGTGTCATCCGCAAACTGCTAGTGAGTGACCAAGGGGAAGTCGTCTGTAATCTTAACAACCTTCCATCTTCTAGAGTTTGCCAAATGTTGGATGCTCTTGCCCAGGGCCTCTGCCATAATGACATAGAGGAAAGGCGATAGGGGGTCACCTTGCCTGAGTTCCTGCGTGGGTTCAAAGAACCCACACTGGGAACCATTGACTAAAATGGAGTAATGAACCGAAGAGATGCACTAGTACGTCCATTCAATCCATCTTTTGTCAAACCCAAATTTCTCCATAATCTTCATTAGAAATTTCCAATTAACATGATCATAGGCCTTGCTTATATCTAATTTCAGAGTCATGCAACTTTGATTTGACAAAGTAATGGAATGTAAAGTCTCATGAGCTGAGATAATGCTATCAATTATATTCCTACCTGGCATAAAGCTACTCTGCTCCTCAAAGGTGATGCATGGGAGAATACCTTTAAGCCTATTAGCCATTGCTTTCGATACCAATTTATAGATGGTGTTGCAAAGGGAGATGGTCTGAAAATCCTTCAGGGATGTGGACTCTACTTTTTTAGGAATTAGGGTGATGAAAGTGTTATTGATATCCTTAATCATCTTCCTAGATTTCCTCAAATCTTCAACAGCCTTCCAAATGTCATTTTCCAAAAGGTCCCAGAATTCCTGGAAGAATCTTGCAGGAAAACCATCCAGTCCAGGAGATTTATTAGGTGCCATCTGGAAGACCACTGTCTTCACCTCCTCCTTGGTGAAGGGCCCCAGAAGAAATTCATTTTGTTCCCTAGTGATCAATTCTGGGATGAAGTCCAAGAATAATTGTTGTTTGTATATGGAAGAGGCTTCCGCAGAGCCCAGTAGATTGTGAAAGTAAGTAATTGCTTCCTTTTGGATGAGCCCTTCATCTGAAACCTCTGTGCCATCTTCAGAATGTAACATATAGATTTGGTTGTGGCTGCGTCTTTGCTTTGCAGAGTTGTGAAAGAACTTGGTGTTTAGATCGCCTTCAACCAGCCAGGTTTCTTGTGACTTAGATCTCCAAAAAATCTCCTCTCTGGCAAGGAGGTCCTGATGCATCTTCATGAGCTCTTCCTCCTTTTCAAATTCAAAGTTGGTCATGCCATTGTTCAAAACCTCTTGATTTAATAGTTCCATTTCAGCCTCTATCCATTCCTTTTCTCTGAAAATGTTTTTAAAGGTTCCTTCATTCCACGCTTTCAAGTGCTCTTTGATTGCTTTCAATTTTTTTACAATAATGAACATCTTTGAACCTTTCTGAACCTTTGTATTTGACCACCACTATTTTATTAGATCCCTGAGGGAACCATCTCTTAGCCACATCTTTTCAAATTTGAATGGGCTTCTAGCTAGTGGTTTATCTTCTCTTATAACAGCCAAAATTGGAAAGTGGTCAAACCCAGAGATTGGAAGAATATGCGAGTCAATTGCAATAGGAAGCTTGGTCCCATTTGCTGAAAACAAAAACATGTCCAACCTTTCCGCTATATTAGTAAAACCTTTACGCCTGTTGGTCCATGTAAAATCTCCATTTTTAGGAACAATATATATTAGGTCAGAGTCTTCCACAAAGCGTTTGAAATCTTCCTGGCTTTGACTAATCCGACAACACCCACCCTTTTTCTCAGCATTGGACAGGATCGTGTTGAGATCTCCCCCTAAGATCAACAGGTCATTTTTGTGGTGGGAAATTAGCTCTGAAATTGAATTCCAAACTTCCAACTTCTCTTGTGTTTTAGTCGGCCCATAAACATTCCAAAGTAAGAAATGTAGATGAGTTTGTGTATCTTCTACAATCATAGCCATCCAGTTGTCTGACTCAGCAAGGATTTTGATATCCGTAGTCCTACTTTTCCAAAGTGCACGGAGTCTTCTAGATGAACCTAATGATGGTCTAGAGACACCTTCCCATCCTTTAAAAAAATTATACAAGTTTTCTCCTTCCTTTGCTGACAGTTTGGTTTCTTGGATGATAACTATGTTGGCATCCACCACTTGAAGATGACGCTTCATCAAGTATCTCTGGTCAGGGGCATTGAGGCCCCTAACATTCCAGCTAAAGATCTTCATTGGGTCCCAAGGGAGACAGCCCCTCCCTTGGTGCTATTTACGAAATTTTTCAAGGTGGCTTGCCCACCTTTGGATACCTCCTCCTCCCTTCGAATTTTGTTTGTTTTCCTACCCTTTTTCCCTTTTTGGACATTTAGATTAGGTTTCAAAATTTTAGCCACTTCTTGTCTGATGAATCTTGCCTCAGCTTCTCTGAATTCATCCTCATCAATGGATTTACACTCTGTCCACTCAGACTCATTTCCATCCTTTTGAAGTCCTCAGCATTTGTAGATCCTAGGTTATCCCTGACGGTATCCTGAGGAGACACTTCCTTTGCTACTTCTGGTGGATCTTGGGCTATTTCTGGGACCCTTGAGATGGAGTTAGATGAAGGACCAAACTTAGGAGATGCATCTTCCAGGGGGGCATAGAGGGAGAAGCCTCCAAGATAGGTTTCGCAGGGATGCTATTATCCATTTCTAGTGTCAAATCTCATCTCTTTTCTTTCCAAGCCCAATGGACTTCCCTAGGGCAACCAGACATAGGGTGATCTCTCTGACCATAGTTAAGATAGAAGAATCTAACATCCTCCTGATCAATATTGACTATACACGTGTCTTGTTCCGTAGTGATTTTAATGGAATTTGGAAGGGTTTTATTTGCCACCACCTTTAACCTTGCATAGAGATAGGAGTCTCCTTTCATGATTTCTTCATCTAATTCAATCAGCATACCAATCGACTTACCAATTTTCTTCAGGCACACCTTGGACCAGCATTCAAGCAAAAGGTTGTACATTTGGACCCATCTAGGAGAAGAGTAGGGATTTTCCTTGCAAGGGTCGAACAGCAGAGTCCATTCTTGAAGAAAAAGGGGGGTGCCTTTGATTTCCCATTGGCTGAAGGACAAAATGAGATCCTGTTCTTCCTGGCTTCAAAAAAGAACCGTAAAAAAACCTCTGGGGAGAAATTTTATGGAGCCCAGCCATTTCCAATTATCCATAATCTAATCTATGATAGTCTTTTTTGCCAAAATTTTCCCTAGCCTTTTGCCAATTACTGTGAATTTGTGAAGGTTATCCATATCTTGTTCCACTTCCTTGGAGAGGTCAAGCTTGATTTGTTCGCTCTCTCTGAACTCTCAAAAACAATTTAATTTGGTAAAAATAAAATAGGACTAAAATATTTACTTAGCTATAAAACTAAACTTTACAAAGCCTATTAAATAACACAAATATTTCCTTAACTATAAAACTAAACTTTACAAAGCCTACATATTTGTATTATGTGGAGAGCTCTAGCCCTAGTTGAGAGTTGAGTGTATAGAGATTTAAAATAATTGTATGTTTGAAGAATAAAATAAAAAATGTAATAACATGGCAAAATATTTTTCATGATACTGTAGATTTTTAACTTTTTAGTAAATAAAATTGAAATATTAGATTTTTAACTCTTGAGTAAATAAATTTGAAATCCCAAAAATAATCTAATTTCATAAAATGAAACGTGTATAACCCTCTATTTTTAATAGTATTATTAATATTATAACTTTATCCATTTAGGCATGACTTAACTAGTGCGAGATAAAATTTGTGTTCATAATTTGTTTACTTGCCACATCCTCCCCTCAAACCAAAATTCTCTCCTTGGTTTTTTCAGCCAATGACAATACAGATAAATCATTTTTCAATAATTTTTTGTTAAAAATTTATCATGTTGACATAGGAAAAGTACAAATTTAAACAAAATTTGCCTGACAAGAAAAATAATCCTGTCTTTTGATTGGTTTACAATCAATAGATTAATAACTTAATAAGTGTGAACTCAGGACTAAAATATTTCCTTAACTATAAAACTAAACTTTATAAAGCCTATTAAATAACACAAATATTTTCTTAAAATGTAATAATACTAATACTTTTATAATGGAGAAATATTTTTTGTCATACTCTGAATTTTTAACTTTTGACTAAATAAAATTGAAATCCTAGATTTTATGACTCTTGAGTAAAATAAAATTGAAATCCCAAAAACAATCTAATTTCATAGAATAAAATATGTAGAATAGTTGGGTGTGGAGAGATTCAAAATGTCTGCCTAAGATATTAAAATGTAATAATATTGAATACTATTACCATTTAAAATGCATTAAAATATTGTCAGTTTGAAGAATAATTATGCAATATAATAACAATAACATTCTCATATTTAGATCACTACAGTATTTTATCTTAGTCACTTGTAATAATAGTAAGTACTTTTAGAGAACATTTAATTATTTTAATTAATCTAATAGTGCATTTAATAATAATTTTTTCTAAAGATAAAGAATTTTTTATCATTTCAAATTTGTAACTATTATATTTACAGAACTAAATTTATAAGAATTGTTTGAAATGTTTTGGGTAAATAAAATTGAAATCTCAAAAATAATTTAATTTAGTAAAAATAAAATAGCGCTAAAATATTTACTTACCTATAAAACTAAACTTTACAAAACCTATTAAATAACACAAATATTTCTTTTAACTATTAAACTAAACTTTACAAAACCTGCATATTTGTATTATGTGGAGAGCCTTGGCCCTAGTTGAGTGTATAGAGATTTGAAATGTCTACTTAAAAAATTAAAATGCAATAATATTAATACTATGATAACTTAAAATGCATTAAAATATTGTATGTTCGAAGAATAAAATAAAAAATGTAATAACATGGAAAATATTTTTCATGATATTGTAGATTTTTTAACTTTTTAGCAAATAAAATTGAAATCCCAAAAATAATCTAATTTCATAAAATAAAATGTGTAGAATCCATTGTAATAGTACTACCGAAGGTAGGCACTAATAAAATTGATGACTGTATAGTAAAATCTATAAAATATAATTATATTACTTCTAAGGTTTTATTTTTTATTTCATATTTGCCTAGAGTTTTATTAATTAACCTTTTCATTCCTAATATGCCTTAAGACTTTATTGTTTTTAAAATATATCTAAACAACTAACACAAAGTAGTTTCATTAAAATAGCTTGTACCTAAATGAAACAACATACTAAAAGAAAAAACCCAAGAAATTTAATTTGATTGTGAAGAAAACAAAATTAAATCCTAATAAAATATAGTTATAAAATATTCGTATGAAACAACAATGAGTGAAAAAGAAATAAATTAAATTTCATTTTGGAGAAAACAAAAGAAAATAAAATTGATGACTCTATAGTAGAATCTATAAAATAGACTGGAAAAAATAAAAGAAAATAAAATTGATGACAGTATAGTAGAATCTATCCCTTCCAATAAATTTTGCACTTGTCCAATTTACTTGGCTTCTTTTTATTGGATATGATAAAACTGTAATAATATATAATTATAAAATAACATATAAATTTTAAGTATTTATTTTCAAATTTTTAACCATTATATTTCTAGACTATACTACCCAAAAAAACAAACAATGATGTCACTTTTTCCAAAACTACTCTCCATTTAAAAAAAATTAAAGCTTCTGAAAGCATATAATTAAATTTAATGTCACTTGAAATGTTAATCTCTCTCTTTCTATGCAAGTTATATGCAAAAAAAAAATTCTCTTAATATTCTAAGATACTTAATGGGTGCGGAATACATCTGAAAACACCCCAATCACAAAACATCGATTTGTAGAACACCAGCATAGAGAAATTACTCAACTTTCACATTTCTATATATGTTTCTCAATTGTCAAAGCAACAAACCTTTTCATTTGTTCCAACGAGTCTGGAGTGCAATAAACAGGATTTGGAGGGCATTACATTGTCCCATACAATATGTTTGACAGAAAAATTCAGTCACTCAGGAAGTTCTTTCTTATTTATAAGGTTTTAATGGCTTTTATTAGTTATTATTTAAATGTTGGATTGTTCGGTATGTTTCTTACTAATAAAATATTTCAGTTATCCCAATACTTATGATATGCACGTGGGACTTAGGGTTTCTACATTAAAAATTATTATTGATTAATTAATATTTAAATATTATAACTTTATGACAATTCCATCACATTTACTTTAAAACTGATTAAAACCTGCCTGCAACCAGTTAAATTCGGGTGTCTTTGGGGAAACCAAAACACACAGTTATCTACAAAGGCAAATTCATGGTTACCAAAAAAAACCCATGTCAAGGTCCATGCTGCATCAATTTTTTTCAATCCACAGAAGGGTCAGTAACTAGCTATTGCTTCCTCTAACAGTAACTAGCTATTGCTTCCTCTAACAGACATTAAATGTCTCATGGAAAAAGAATACCTGAGAGCAAAGAATAGTCACATTGCATATACCCATGCTTGAGTTTATAATCCCCACAAAAAACCTGCCATGAATCTCACCATAAGAACGTATGTCAAAATGGAATAGTTATAATGTCAATTCATTCCCACTGGAACACTAACATGCTATCAAAATGATATTTTAACAGAGAATCCAACTCAACAACATCTGCAATGCACAAAAGACAAAATTCTCCATTTTGAAATGCATTCATTAATAAAAATGCCTCACGTGATTACACACCTTTTTAGGTAGTGATCTCTTGAATCTGGGGGTATTCTTCTTTGGGGGCAAAGAATTTTCAAGGCCGGAACAAAAAGATTTGTTCGTCAAATGACATGCATCAAATTATTGCGATTCAGAATCGAGAGTGCTACCATGTGATCTTTTCAGAGTTTACGGACACATCTTCCATGCTCCCTCAAATTCAACAAGAATTTGATTAGGTGGTAGATTACTTTGTGCCATAGACCTCAATAAAGGAGGTTCATAGGAGTTGAAGTCACGCTGCCTAGGATCTTGGCCATGCCGTAAAATCAGAAGCTGTCACCTCATGTTTAGATCATATTCAGATTCAGGGATTTCATCCTTCTCTCTACAAGGGGAACCATTATCGCTTGGTTCTGAAATTGAACTGGCTGGTAAAGAATTAGAAGACTCTACAAGAGAAGCTGCATGAGAATATTGGGGAAGCTTCACATGGTTGTGTATGGAGAATTTTAATGAGGGAGAAAATCGGTTTTGCTTGCTGCAAAAGTTTCATAAATGTCTTTGGGTCTTGATTGTCCACAAGAACATGGGTGGGACATGTGTTTGTAAGTAAATTCTAATCCTGGAAAACAATCAAAATTATGAATATTGATATAAATATTAAAAAATTTGATTTCATTTTATGAATTAAAATAGTATAATTAAAAACTTGAACCAAGATACCAAAGGACAAGCTTAGACAATTAACAATCCACTGTATATAGTATATACCAAGAAGATTACCCAAAAGATGGACTATATAAAAAATATAAATATAACAAGTCACATAGCCACGTGTCAATATTGTAAACCTGGGATAGGAGGATAAAACGGACCAAAAACTTGCAGAATCAATTTCTTTTCAACCTTAGAGTTTGTCATCCTTTAGAGTTTGTCATGGCATTTGGAACAGCTAAACTGGCATTGCCATTTGCAGCTGCTTTGGCCTGAACCCCAGTACAAAAGAGAAAAAAACACATTCAACATTCAAATTTTACAGTTAAAACTTAACGCTTAAAGGAGGAACGTACAATGCTAAACTCAATGGGAATCACAAAATGGCAAATCCTGACCTCTATTATCAAGTAGTTGCTAACATCGGGTGTAGCTGACTATTTTGTCACATCAGTTTCATAAAACACTTCATCCATCTTCTATAAATGACCGTCAAAATCTGTCATAAAACAAGAATCAAGAAAAAATAGAAGATATCCAAACTGTACAAACACAAGAAATCTTACACGTAAAGAAGTTCAACCATTATTCTCTAAAACTTCATGTGAACTTCTCACTTGGCTGGGAAGGTAAAATAAGGAATTACATACATAGATAAAATCATTCCAAGATCATATTACTTACTTTAAAAAACCATCTCTGACATTTCAAGCTACGTTGCTTGCAACACATAATATTGGAAGGGGAAGGGGAATACTTGTCTGCAGTACAAAGAATGCTGATTGAAATCAATACAATGCAATAGAAAGTTTATCAAAGCAATCATAAATTAAAAAATAGAAATCAAAGAACCTATGCTAAGGGATTATAGTAGGGTGCAAAAACTGGAACAACATGAACATGTGATTGTTCTGTATCGTCCAAGACCTTCAATTGATCATCAATTACCTTGTAATCTTGGGATGGCAAATCCCTTTACGAAAGACATTTAGTAAAGACTTTCATAAACCTACAATACAATCATATACAATCATATAAAACAGAAGCACATAAAAAAAGCAACACTTAACATCATATGGTATTTAATAATGAGAGTAAATATTGAAATCACAAGCAATAGAAGTATTATCATACGAGAGCAAATATAATTCTATTCAGTTGCTGAAACTTGAACCTCTGAAATTGAATTCAAAGATCTTCATAACATAATAAGGTGTCATGTTTATTGGTTAGAAATGTTTACCTAGCTTGACACAAACAACATGATCACGGAGCTCCCTAGGACTGATTAAGCTTGTCTCAGGATCAAGAAGCCTCCACATCTCCAAATCATAATCTTTTTCTAATATTGTACAAATAGAAACCTCAAAATGCTTGCGCCCATTAACAATTACATAATTTCTTAATTCCTCCCAACATGGATTTATCCTAACAAGGACACTATGATAGCATAATTTAATTTAGATGCCACTGTCTTTGTTAGGATAAGCCCTGGGAAGAATTAAGAAATTATCTAATTGCTAATGGGCGCAAGCATTTTGAGGTTTCTATTTGTAAAATATTAGAAAAAGATTATGCTTTGGAGATGTGGAGGCTTCTTGATTCCAAGACAAGCTTAATCAGTCCTAGGAAGCTCCATGATCATGTTGTTTGTGTCAAGCCAGGTAAACATTTCTAACCAATAAACAACACACCTTATTATGTTATGAAGATCTATAAATTCAATTTCAGAGGCTCAAATTTCAGCAACTGAATGGAATTATATTTTCTCTCCTATGCTAATACTTCTATTACTTGTGATGTCAATATTTACACTCATTGTTAAATACCATATGATGCTAATAAGTGTTGCTTTTTTCTGTGCTTCTGTTTTCTATGTTTGTGTTGTAGGTTTAAGAAAGTCTTTACTAAATGTCTTTCATAAAGGGATTTGCCATCCCAATATTACAATGGTAATTGATGATCGATTGAAGGTCTGGGAGGATACAGATCAATAACATGTGCATGTTGTTCCAGCTTTTGCACCGTAGTATGCTCCATTAGCACATGTTCTTTGATTTCTATTTTTACTTTCTATTGCAATGTACTGATTTCAATCTGCATTCTTTGTACTGCAGAAAAGGGTTCCCCTTCCAATATTATGTGTTGCAAGAAACGTAGCTTGAAATGTCAGAGGTTGCTTTTTTAAGTAAGTAATCTGATCTTCGAATGATTTTGTCTATGGGTGTAATTTTTATTTTACTTTCCCAGCCAAGCGAGAAGTTCACATGAAGTTTCAGGGAATGATGGTTGAAGTTATGTTTGTATTGTCTGGATATCTTCTAATTTTTCTTGATTCTTGTTTTATGACAGATATCTTGACGAAGGTCATTAACAGAAGATGGATGAAGTATTTTATGACAGATATCTTGACGACGGTCAGCTACACTCAATGTTAGCAAGTAGTTGCTAACAGAGGTCGGGATTTGCCAACATTTTGTGATTACGATTGACTTTAGCACTGTCAGTTCCTGTTTTAAGTGTTAAATTGTAAATGTAAAATCTGAATTTTGGATGTGTTTTTTTTTCTTTTTTGTATTGGGGTTCGGGCCAAAGTAGCTGCAAATGGCAATGCCAGTTTAGCTGTTCCAAATGGCACGACAAACTCTAAGGTTAATTGTCTAAGATTGTCCTCTGTTATCTTGGTTAAATTTTTAATTATACTATCTCAATTCATAAAATGAAATCAAATTTTTTAATATTTATATAATATTCATAATTTTGATTGTTTTTCAGGATCAGATTTTACTTCCAAACACATGTCTCACCCATGTCTTGTGGACAATCAAGATCCAAAGTCATTTATGCAACTTTTGTAGCAAGCAAAACCGCTTTCCTCCCTCCTTAAAATGCTCATACTCAAGCATGTGTGAAGGTGAAGGTTCCTCAATATTCTCATTGAGCTTCACTTGTGGAGTCTTCTAATTCTTTACCACACGATTCAATTTCCGAACCAAGTGATAATGGCTCCCCTGGTAGAGAGGAGGTTGAAATCCCTGAATTTGAATACGATCCAGACACGAGGTGACGACTTCTCATTTTATATCATGGCCAAGATCCTAGGCAGCGTGACTTCAACTCCTATGAACCTCCTTTATTGAGGTCTATGGCACAACGTAATCTACCACCTAATCAACTTCTTATTTGATTTGTGGGAGCAAGGAAGATGTGTCTGCAGATTTTGAAAACATCACATCGATGCACTCTTGATTCTGAATCTCAATAATTTGACGCATGTCATTTGAAGAACAATTTTTTTGTTCCAGCCCTGAAAATTCTTTGCCCACAAATAGGAATACCCGCAAATTCAGGAGATCGCTATCTAAAAAGGTGTAATCACATGGGGCATTTTTAGTAATGAATGCATTTTAGAATGGAGATTTTTGGATTTTTTGTATTACAGATGTTTATTTGGATTCTCTGTTAAAATATCATTTTGATAGCATGTTATTGTTCCAGTGGGCATAATTGACAATATAACTGTTTCAGTTTGAAATATTTTATTATGGTGAGATTCATGACAGGTTTTTGGTGGGGATGATGAAATCAAGCATGGGAACATGCAACGTGACTATTCTTCTCTCTAGAATCACCCCATGGATCACTCATGAGTGACAAGCTAGCTCGAGATGACAAAAGACCTCCCGCCTCCATTGCCTCCAACCTCCAATATGACCCTATTTCATTTTCTAAAAAAGATATTCCTCAATAAGATTGATTTAGCATCATCATCATCGACTGTAGCTTTTACACTTGCAATATGATTAAGAAGGGAACGAAACGTACTAATATGTTGAACAACACTACCACCATCTTTCATCTTCAAACAAAAAAGTTTTTTCTTAATGGGCATTTTAGCACTTGAATCTTGTGAACCAAATAAAGAACTAAGTGCATCCCATAGTTTCTTTGAAGTTTTATATTAGATCAATATGATGCAAATATGCATCAGATAATCCAAGATGAATCAATGATGTGGCCCTACAATCTTTTGCTATATATTTTATTGCTTCATCTATATTTTGTGGTTTCGTAATAGTCCCAATCACAATGTCCCATAAATCTTTTTCAATTAGAAGTAACTGTATCTTTACTTGCCATGTATGAAAATCATATCCTTCAAATGCAGTAATAGTAATTGATTTATCTATTAAAAAAAACCTTATCACTTCGATTTATCACATGCAATTTCAATTATAATAAAATGGCCCTCCACTATTTCTCCTTTCTGGAAGAAATTGAAATCTTGTATGATACTTCTTCGGATTGTAGTATCACTAGAAATATTTTAAGCAATTTAGCTATAAACTCTTGTATCAACTTGTGAATTAGATTTCAAACATTTCTCTTTGCACAACATATGTCCAATTCTCCAATAAAATTTGACTTCAAATAACTTGCACTCAAACCGATGTAGAAAGAAAATTCAATGCAACAACCAAGTTAATGAAATGCTATTTCTAATGTTTTCAAAACTTTCTCAAATATCAATGTAGAATTTACCATGGCTATTATTGAAATGGCAGGCTGCAACAATGTATGACTTTCCTCAAACTGTGCCTCATTTACCATTCAACGACAGGATCTTTACCATGCTTCCACACGACAAACTTTCTTCAGAAGCATTTGAAAACGCCTCTTCCTGGAAATGCCTTAATGGAGTCTTGTATGGAAGATTGAAACGCCTCTTTTCATAAATTTAGATGCAGCAATTAAATGTTAATGTCTTCGAACATTTCAACCCCTTCAAACATAGTTATCACCTCTGAATTCACCCAGCAACATGACATTGATTTAAAAAACACAAATCTGAATACTAGATATAGACGCCTTCATAGGAAGTGAAATGTTGGTTTTGGAGTTTCAAATTTTAGATGCCTTCCTTCAAAAAATCAGACGCCTCTCATCACTGGTTTGGCAGATTAAAACCAATGTGCCTCTCACACTTTCTCAACGCCATCTGCAGATATCAAAACAACTCAGGATTTTGAAGTGGCCAAATGATTCTCTAGCACAAGAATTCTTCAATTAATCTTCAACCATTATCTCTTCCCATCTTTGCCAGAATTAAAATAGAAGTTCTCTAATACCATATTGAAATATGGCCAGCATTTACATTTGCATAGTAATATTCTCAGCATGGGATTCCAAGATCAGGCAGGCTTGGCCAATGTTGTGGGTTCCTACATGGTATGGACAAGGGGGCCCGGGAACCCATGAAGAACGCTCCTCTGTAGAGTGGTCTCCACCCGAACAAGGATGGCTTAAGCTAAATTTTCATGGGGCCTCCAAAGGCAACCTAGCACCTTCTGGGGTAGGTTGCATTGTAAGAGATTGGCAAGGTAACACAATCATATCCTCCTCAGTAAAACTTCCTTCTGGGAAAAACAACAAGGCAGAATTCATGGCTGTGACTCAGGGGCTTAAGCTCTGTAAGGAGATTGGAGCAACTAAGATTGCAATAGAAGGTGATTCCGCGCTGGTAGTAAATGCCATCAGGAGTGGTAAGCTTCAAAATTGGAAGCTTCAGGCACTCCTCTTGAGAGTATTGGAGATGTTACAATCCTTTGAATCATACACAGTCAATCATATTTACAGGGAGGGCAATAAAGAGGTTGATGCTCTTGCTAATGTAGGGGTAACTGGGGACTAAGTTCATTGCCCATGTGCCAAATGAGTACTATAGACTAAGTCACTTGGGCTAGTTTCGGCATATGGTTGACCCCACTCCACCCTAGTTGCAAATCTAATGCTTGCACCTGATCAATCTTTGCCCAGCTCGGCTTCTTCCAAATGGCCATGCCACTAGCATAAGGACAAAGCCATCCCTTTATGTCTTGCTTGAGGGAGCAATCTCTCTAGCAGTAAATAAAGGCATAGACAAAGCAGAATGCATTAGAAAAGGGATGTGATTCAAGGACATTATTTCTGGAAGCGTTAATGTAGGTAGCGACAAGTTATGGGCATAGTACCAAGGAAATCATCCCATAGTACACGATTCAAGATTGACATCATTGCTGCTTGCCAAAGCTAGCCTAGATTTGTGTCATTCTTTGCTCTGTCAAATGATGCTAGTCTAGGGTGCCACTCTGAGTAGAGTTGCTTTTGGCTCGATGTAATTAAGAATGGGAGACAGGATGATTTCCCATTTTGTAAAATCTCTACTAGCCTAGCTACCAGATGATCTGATGTAAAACCTTTTATATCAATATAAATATAACTTCGCAGCCCTAGGCTACGATTGACGAATCCAAAAAATATATATTATTGATGATTTCGAGATATACATAGAATGATTTTACATTTGAGTATATTCTCTTTATAATTCCATATATATTCCATGAATGTAACTTACCAACAATTAACATGTGCATGTTAATTTATTTATTTAAAACTATATACTAAATTTAAAATCTTACTTATTCTAACACTTTTTAGACAAAAATGATTTCCCTACCAAATACATTTATTAGGAAGTTTATTTTTTTCTAGGATAACAGAGTGAAATTATTTTGTTTCTTTAAAGCTATGTCTTACAAGCACAAAGTTAAGCTCTAGCTTAATGATGATCACCTTTTGCTAGGTTGAAATAGCAGGGCTAATCTTAGCAAAAAGTAACTCTCCAAATTTGGAAGCAGCTAAGCTACAGGTGCTATATCTTTTTTTTTATTAAGAGATTTTTGTTAATAGTTATTAACTCACTCTTTTGTCTGGTTGAGAGATTTGTACCAACATGTGCATAGTTAAGAAAAGTAGGGCTGTAACTGTTATGCTATTTTGAGATTACAAACTTTTTCTAAGATACTACAGCAAGAGGTATACATCAAGATTCTAAGTTGGTTCTTACTTCTTTCTTTGTCCCTCTCCTTTCAGAGTATAAATAGTAATTAATTTATACATAAAATAGGTATTGTTACTAAGTCAAATTATTAGGTACAACCATAGAAGCCATAACTAGAAGTTTGGAGCAAGTAGGACAGTAAGGAATAGTTCATTTACTCCTTTGGATTTAAAATTGTCCTTGAAACAACTTTCAACTCTAAGTAGCATTTAGATTCTACATTACATTTCCTGGCCTATTAGATTTGGGTTTGTATCAATCAAGGTTTATAATTTCAACTATAAGTAGAGTATTCACCCTTTGATTGGAGCAAGAAGAACATCTTCATTGTTGGTGTCTCCAAGTTCTACTATTTTGATAACTGTGCTTCCAGTTACTGCTCTTGACTAGACTTCCATGCCTTGTCTGCCTAGGTATCTGTCTAGAATTCCTTCTAAAGATTATCAAGAAAGGTCAATTGTATCAAAGTTGTGAATGCTTCCCTCTAAACTGTTATATTATGATTCCTATGATGAGAGAATTTTAAGGTCTCTTTACTTTGATTTTACTTTGATGCCTAGATGAAGCTTAACATGTTCCCTTCTCATGGGCTTATTTTCAAAGTCCCCTTATTACTTCTGTGCTTTCCCATTATGGTAAAAATCTTTTTCAAGTATATTTAAAAAACAGAATCCTTTTAATTGGATTTTCTTTATTGGTCAGAGCGGTACCTCCTAGTCAACTTTTTTTCTTAGCTTTTCTCTATATAAAATTAGGCTGATTATGGACTATTGTTTTATTTGATTTTATGTATTTTACCATGTATGCAAAAACTGTTGGGATATAGTGTTGTACACCATTGCATAATTTGATATATTATAATGTTGTAATTAAATAATTATTTAGTTGTGATGCACCTAGGTCGTGTGGTTAATCATGCTAGGTAATTAATTGGGGACCACTTTATGTTGTATTGTAAAATTGGGTTAATTATTTTATGTGTGTGCGACACATAGAGTGATGAATTATTAATTTGTACGATTTGATTAATTGGGAAAAGTTAGTACCAATAGTCAAAGGGGGGTTAATGGTTTTATAGGCTAATGGTTTTGTGTTACCCATGGTTTTGGGGCACATGGTTTTATCCAATACCACAAGTTGTATTTGTGTGAGCTTGGTCTATAAAACCAAGCACATGGTTAGTGGTTTGGTTGGCTTGGCTATTCATTGTAGGTGGATTGGAGGTTTGTGAGAGGATGTCATTATATTGAGCTCTCTCCTATAAGTGCATATTGTTAAGCATCGCAGGCGATGTGTGGATTCATGCTTGGACACATGGAGGATGCATTGGAGGTGCTTGATGATTCAGAGGTATTCATGGAGACTCATGGCATGTATTGTAATATCATTGTTGTTGAATAATACATATGAGTGTGGATACTTTTGGAGGCTAGGTTTCTCCCTCTTGAGGGTTTTCCCAGGGTATATCTTGTGTTATCTTGTTGATTGTTCATTTGATCTTTACATTATGGTTTTTCCTAGATGTGTATAATCCTTATGTGTGTAGATCAGGTGCAAAATGTAAGCCATGGCAATACATGTAAGGATTTGGGACATTGCAAGGTTATATGCAGGTTGTATTGCAAATTAGGAGTTCTATGTATTAGAGATTTGGTGTGCATGTTGCAAATCCGGTGATTGAAAAATCATTGCTGAAGAGGGTTTTCTTTGTTTGGCTTCATGAGGGGTTTCACGAGGAATTTCTATAGATGACCTCCTAGGACAAAATGAACCTCTCCATTGAGTCTAGGAGACATGAGAGGTGAAGAAAAACATATAATTCTACATGTTTTGGTCATGGTGACCTAAGGCAAAAAAATTAGCTCCCAAGTATGCAATACGGCTGTCGTAGGTATGATTGCAGAAAAAAATTGTTAAAAAAATATTTTCCTGCATTGTGTATTTGTTTTACTATAGTTGGTGCAAAAATTAAATTTTTTATAAAGTATAGAATGGAAAAGAAAAAAATTAAAGATATGAAAAAAAAAATTGTTAAGGGGCGGGGGTCTGCAGACCCTCGTACCTTGACCTGCCGTGGCAGGGCCTACTAGCATGGCCAGGTATGGCCAGGCATGGCTACCGAGGCCAGTCAGCTCTCGGTCGGCAGTTTGGGTCAGACAACCCTTGCGCCGCTGGTGCCGAGTGCCAGTCCGACGAGGCCGGCCAGACTCCCGGGCCAGCAACCGCCTGAGAAGCCCCCACCATGGGGTGTTTTAAAAAATTTAAAAAATTATTCTTTATGGTGGTAGAGAAATTTTTTGATGATAGCATTTAATAAATCAATTTTAGACTTAATTAAAAATTAAACCTCTGTGAAATATGTTTTGGAGTCTGATGAAAAATAAAACAGATTTGAAAACTTTTTCACCTATGCCATTCAAAGATATAAGATGATGTCAACTCCAGGCCAACACCACGTCACTTGTGTTTTTTGTCCAATGAGCCTGATGATGTCAGTGATGATGTCATGCCATGTTAGCAGGTACTAGGGTCCCGCCAGGGGTCCACTTTTAGCCCTAGGAGTGTATTATCTTTTGGGGGGCATAACTTTCACATATAGTATCAATTTTTTGACTTCTTATAGGCATCAGAAAGTTCTCTCCAAGCGCTATACAGTGGTAAATGTTTCGTGATTAGATTTTTCTGTTTGTTTCAAAATTTTGTGCCGGAAGCTAGGCATTGCTCTCTTACAGTTTTATACTCATAACTTTTGCATATGGAATTAGATTGTTGATTTTGGATAGGTGTTAGAGAGCTATTGCAGTGTAATATAGATTGGATCATGTATATTTTTAATTGGTGTGCATAGAGATATTAGCACTTGTTTGATCACTTGTAGGAGCTTGAGATTCAAAGTACGTTTATGAGTGGATTTAGATGGATTTTTGGGCACAAACTTGTGGGAGTGCATGTCGTTATGAGACCATTAGCATGGTATAGCAGGTTTTCAGATTTGGTGCTTTTAATTACATGTTTACAGGTGTTTTCAAAGTTTGGACTTTGATGGTGACATGTACACAGGGTGTCTTCTAATTTGAGGACATGGTTGATACGTGTGTGAGACTTGGAGTCTCATTTCAATGGGAGTTGAGTACAGGTACAACGATGATGATGATTATGGTGTCATGGATATGCATGTACACTTTTGCATTGGCATGACATGATCATGTATGCGATTGACAGGTATGCGGAATGATGTTTGATTTATGATTACAGGTGGTGTTGTGGTGTTGTTTTAGGGGGTTGTTCTTACCTCCTAGATGCTTGTTTAGTTCCTTGACTCAGGTGTAGGGTTAGGGTTAAAAATTAGAACTATGTTTAGGGTTAGAATAATGGTTAGGGTTAGAATTAGGGTTATTGTTAGATTTAAAATTAGGGTTATAGTTAGGGTAGAATTAGCATTATGATTCAAATTAGAATTAGGGTTAGGGTTAGAGTTAAGATTAGGGTTAGAATTGAGGTGGGTTACAATTAGAATTAGGGTAAGTATTAGAGTTAGTGTAAGCATTAGATTAACAGTTAGGGTTAGGGTTAAGGCTAGAGTTGGGTTTAGAATTTGAGTTAGAGTTAGGGTTAAAATCATAATTAGAATTAGGATTAAAGTAAGGGTTAGAATTATGGTTATTGTTAGATTTAAAATTAGGGTTATAGTTAGGGTAGAATCAGGGTTATGATTAGAATTAAGGTTAGGATTAGGATTAGAGTTAAGGTCAAGGTTCCTATTAGAATTAGGGTTAGAATTAAGGTGAGTTACTATTTTAATTAGGGTTCAAATTAGAGTTAGGGTTAGAGTTGAATTAGGGTTAAGGTGAATATTAAGGTTAGGGTTAGGTTTTGAACTATAGTCAGGCTTAGGGTTAGAGTTAGGGTTAGGGTTAGGTTTAAAATTGGGATTAGGGTTAGGGTTAGGGTTAGGATTATAATTAGGATTGGGATAAGGGTTAGGATTAGAATTAGGATTACGACTATAATTAGGGTTAATGTTAGAATTAAAGTTAGGGTTAGGGTTATAATAAGGGTTAAGTTTAGTATTAAGGTTTGGGATAGGGTTTCAATTAGGATCAAACTTAGGGTTAAAATTAGAGCTATGTTTAGAGTTATAATAAAACCTGTTAGGGTTAGGGTTAGAGTTAGGGTTAGGTTAGATTTATGGTTAGAATTACAATTAAAATTAGGGTTACAGTTTCAAAAAGGGTGACAATTAGAATCAGAATTAGAGTCAAAACTAGGGTTAGCATTATAATAAGGGTTAGGGTTATGGTGAGATTTAGGGTTACGGTTACAATTAAGGTTGCAGTTATGGTTAGGGTCAAGGTTATCATTAGGGTTATAAATAGGGTTAGGGTTGGGATTGTAGTTAGAATTAGGGTTTTACAATCAGTTTTATGGTTAGGGTTAGAATTAGGGTCAAGCTTTATGTTAGGATTAGAAATATAATTAGGGTTAGACTTAGAATCGGGGTTAGTATTAGGGTTTGGTTTATTTAATGAATTAGGATTAAGTAGACCTATGGGTAGAATTAGGGTTTGGATTACAATTGTAATGCCTCCCTGGTCCTGGCCTAACCGAGGTGACACAAGGTATGAAATTTAAGCTTTACACAATATAGTGTTACTAACATTTTGTTAGGTTAGATTCCATAATTAGATTGGGTGTACATGTGGAGAGGATGACACCATGACATTGGCATACTATGCGAATGATCACGGATGTTAGAATCCTCCATTGTGGACTATTCATGCTTTGGCTATTATATGATTATGGTTTTGATATACATGTCATTTTGGACAAATGACTTTAGCTTTGAATATGATTCAAACACATTTTGTATATGCACATCGTATTTGATCTATATGATGATTTCAAGAGCATAGTGTACCTTATTTTAGAATATTATGTCTTTATTAATAATGGTATTAATTTATCTCATTTGATGTGTTGTTTAGCTTATGGAGGTAATGCTTATTGTAATTTATATGTTGTAGAGAGAGATCATTATGTTGTGTACTTGTTATTGTTAATTTCATAGTTAGTTGCTAATAATGTTTTACTCTGGCTATTGTATCCTAATCACAACTGACAGTTAAGAACAAGCGTGCAGGTTTCTTGACCAGTGGAATTGGGGAAAATACTTGGAGACCTATCGTTATTACCTGGTACACTGACCCAACCCATTTAGAGAGGTTTGGGTCCATGGTATGATTATGTTATGTATTGTTCATGTGATGTGCATCTGTGGTAATGTTGTATTTGTGTACCATGTATCGTAAATGTGAGTTGCGATGTAATGTGTTAAGTCTGTGTGGTGTGGATTGATTTGTGAATTGTTCATTGTGTAAAGTGGAAAATAAATCAATTTTCTTTAATCACATTTGCATTAGAAAATTAATACCTTTCTTAAAAAAAAAGAAATTTTAATCCAATAAAGTGTAGGTGGGCCCTTTTGAAAAATATAATAAATTTTATTTTAAAAAAAATTTAAGTGTATTTTTTTTGGGCAATAAAAAGGGGATGAAAATTCATATTATAGAATTTAAAAAAAGGAACCTTGCAGAAGTGCCTCTTGTAGGGGGGGGCCAAGTGAATCACCAAAGAAATGACACATGCTATCGACAAGGTGACACATGGAGAAAGGTTCATACTCCTCATGGGGGTAATGGAAATTATTTCTTGGGGGGTGACTAGGAAGGGGAGAGGGAGGGAAACGAAAAGGAAGGGAAAACTGGAGGAGGACGGGGAGAATCCAGGTGAACTGAACCAATCCATAAAATTTGCTGGGCAGTCTAGGTATGTAGAGGAATTCCTTGTTAAGATAATAAGTCTGCAATAGTAAAGAAATAAAGAGAATTCACCGTAAATCCAAACACTATACTCTGTGAGAATTAATTAAATATCTAATTAGGAAAGAAAAAGAAAATAGGAAAATGTAGATATGTGTGTGCAACTAAAAAGAAAAGAAAATAGAACTATTTTGTGCTATTTTTTCTGCTGTATTGTTTTATACCTTGGTGGTGCTGTTATCTATCATGCTGAATTCCTACTATGAATGTGTTAATTTACCCAAGAAATTGTCCTTGCTGGAGTGCCTCAGTTGGGAAGTGTAAGTGACCATGTATGGGGTAAGGGAAAGGATGGTTCCTGCAGGGAGGATAAGATGGGTAAGAGTACCCAGAAGCTGAAAAATAAATGTATTTGAGTACCCCTAAATTCATTTTCTTAAGAAATTCGGGGTATGAGTACATATGTATCAAAGCTGCAACAATTTTGTGTGGGTAAGAGTACCCCATATAAGTGTTCCCTACAAAAACATGTTGAAAAAAATATCCCCTACAGGTAGCTATCCTACCATTTTCCCCTCTATGAAGATTTCAAGAGCAAGCTTCTTGGGTCTAAGTGCTAAACTTGTAAATATTGAATGTTTCCTTGTTGTGGGCCTGTAATGTTATGTGTTTTCTGTTATGTGCCTTCTGTGGGTGAGAAAAGTGGTTGTGGTCATGAAACCCCGGTCTCTAAGTGTTCTCCCCTAGCTCGGGGGTGGGCAACTACAGCCCTAGGTTGGGAGGTGAGCATCTCACTGGTCACCCTCTAGAAAAATTTGTGGTTATGTGCAGGTATAACAGGTCTGTAAAATAAAATATTGGAAAACACAGGCAAATTGGAGCACCTATAAATCTTGGAAGGACATTAGGGAGTGAACTAAGACTAAGAAATGTTACTGTGCAGAGTATCTGAAGCATTATGTAAGTTCTTTAAATAAGGCATGATAGAACACTGTGCTGTCCAATAAAGGACTATGCTTGTCATTTAAAGATTCTATATGATGAAATGAGAACCGTATACTTGATTTAAGATTCTGGAAAGTGTAATTGAGAACAAATTATTTGATTTAAGTTTTCCATGTTTCATACTCATACTATAAGAGTCAAACTATCTGTTTGTTAAAAGAGTTAAAATTTTATTTTCTAGAGGTATACATTGTGTTTGATTTACATGTAAAGCGAGAAATGAACTATAATCTAAGTTTGACTATTAAACAGGGCTTACAGTGTTTTTAGGACCTCGATAAATGGGATTAGAACCTTACAACATGAGAATACATTCGTCTAGTATTTATCCATAATTCTTCCGCAAGTAAAAAAGTAATAAGTAAAAATAAAATAAAATTTTGGTGAGTTTAACTTTAGTCCTTCTATAGCTATACATGAGTTTAGGAAGGTGTAAGAAGAGTTGCAGCCCTCTACCTCATAGCATTACAAAACTAGGATGGACTTAACCGTGTGGGTTCCCTGTGTCGCAAACAAAAGAGAACAGTAGAAAATGCATTAGTGCATATCAATGTAATTACATATAAAATGAAAGAAAGATTCAACAGTTTTATAGTGCCATGGAGTTTATCATGGTTTCACTTTTCTTAACATGTCAATGTATTTGACCCATGCAGAGCCCCCTTGAATCTTAATGTTGGTATCATAGCTCTGTTGAATGCATAGTGTCATCCCCTTCACACCTACAGGTTATAGACTACTTTGCACTTTCGTGAGGTTTTTAAACCTTCTAAAAAGACACCATCATAAATCTGGAAGGCTGCCAAACTTTTTTTTATGCAGCTGAGAGCTGGGTTACTCTGCTCTGTTGCATCCTCTTTACGAACTAGGAACTTATTTGGTATTTAAAATTGCACAATGGTAGTTATACTTGGGAAGCTTCTATGTGGAAAACGTAACAGCAAATAGATTATGCAATGAGTTACACTTGGCTCCATAGATTTACCTTGATGCTGTTGGTATGCACAGACAATACATTTAATGGTTGAAACCAAAATAGGTGCAAATTTGATTAGATGTAAATTTCCTTGAGCTCACAAGGGATCTCGTATGCCCATGAGACATGCTGAATAGGCTATGACCTAAATGATTATCTTACTTTGTCCTTAAACTGTGAGTTGATTACATGCCCAGGATCACTCTGCATCCAAGCTGCACATTCTCCAATACCACGGTTATATTTTCTATAATTTAAAACATTCATTCACTCTAAAGAGGCCTCCACGGGGTAAATTTCTAGATAGAAATAAGCCTGCAACAGGTCTCCTCTTAGGAAAATAGCTTTGAGAGAATAGCTGAAAATATTTTTTTGTGTAAATTCTCCTGTAGATATTCTCCTCCTTATGGATAGGTCCCCTCTTAATAGACTATACTATTGTAATTTGGCCAACCCAAATCATTGATACATAGAAAATATGTCAAATGTGATGAGCTTAATGGTAAATAATGGGAGCTTAAATCATGGAGGCTTTATAGCAGAAACCCTTGCTCAAATCCCCAAAAGATGTGCTATGACTTGAAAACAGGGTAAATGATAGTCGGTGAAATACTCCATCCAAATAATGCATTTTTGTTTACCACATGGATGAGGGCAGCCATAAATTCTAGAAAACTGCAAGCTAAAGAGACACACAAAATAATAAAACACATTCTATATGTATCTAACTATTTAGAGAAGAAAAACATATGTATATTAATGCTAATGCTAAACCTGCACACACCAATCGCTCAGAGAGGTGAAAGAAAATGGCAGCTGGATGGGTAAATCTCTTGTGGTGGCCATGGTTCATCCTTGGGCTAAGAAGAGGCGTTGAAGCCTCAATCTAACTTGTTCTTTCTTCTAGAGATTAGGGTTTAGAATGGAAGAGTTCCTTATGTGCCCTAATCCACTTTAGAAAATTGTTTTGTCTATTTAGTCGCCATAAGATCCGTTGTCCTTAAACCTTCTAGGGCTCTCTAGCATTGTAAAGCTGTATTTAAAATTACAATTTAATTTTTTTTTTGAGCACCTTATCATAAAGGAAAGATTTTGGATGAAGCGTCTAGATTATATAGGGTTATGAGGCATATGTTATGATATTTATGGCATGTCAAAGTATTTAAAAAAAAAAACATGGTTGAATAGATGGTTGAGATTAGTATGTTTTATTTCTAGAGATTACACATTTTTCTTTTACGGCACTAGCAAATGTTTGTTTTCTTTTTGTCTCTCTTCCTTCTTATTTGATTTCTATCCTACTACCTACTCTATATTAGTGTATTCTATTGTTATATATATCTGATAAAAAAAAAAAAAAGGTAATTTACCACTATGAATCTTATCTATTTTCAAAAAGGAACCATATTTTTGTAGTCTTGAAATTAATTATGTTGCTTGCATTGGTTAGTGGTAGGCCTCTTGTATCACCAGTTATCAGTTTATATATATATATATATATATATATATATATATATATATATATATATATATATATATATATATATATATATATATATATAATTTAGTCTCTCCCTCTACTCAGGCATTACATTAGGGGAGAAATAAAAACAAATTGTTTTACTTTAATTATCTAAAAATAATTTTATTTTATTTAAGAGTAATTTAAAAATTGTAGTTGCTTTTATTATCTAAAAATTATTTTATTTTACTTAAGAGTAATTTACAAATTGTAGTACACTTTCTAGTGAGAAATAAAAAAATATCTTTGTGCAGCAACTTGTTTCACTTTTATTACCTAAAAATTATTTTATTTTATTTAAGAGTAAATTACAAATTGTTGTATGCTTTCTGAGAAATTAAAAAATGTCTTTGTCTACAAATTGTTTTAATTTTATTTGTCAAGAATTATTTTATTTTACATAAGTAATTTTCTTTTTACAATGATTTTGTTTATTTAAGAATTATCTCATTTACAAATTATTTTATCTATTAAGAGTAATTTAATTTTACTTTACAAGTGTTACTTCCTTCTATTAAGTGGGTGAATTGTAAGATTATTATGACTTTAGAGTTTTTTAGAAGTACATTATTTTAAAGACATTTGATTTAAATTTCATAAATAGATGATTTTTTTTTATTTAAATTAAGTTACATTAGAAGACTAAAGTTTAAAAAAATAAATCTAGTATTAAATACTAAAGATTATCTATTAAGAGTAATTTAATTTTACTTTACAAGTGTTACTTCCTTCTATTAAGTGGGTGAATTGTAAGATTATTATGACTTTAGAGGTTTTTAGAAGTACATTATTTTAAAGACATTTGATTTAAATTTCATAAATACATGATTTTTTTTTTATTTAAATTAAGTTACATTAGAAGACTAAAGTTTAAAAAAATAAATCTAGTGTTAAATACTAAAGATTAAAAAAAAAAAATTAGGGTTAATATTGTGTTTTATCTGGTCGAGGTGTTACAACAATTATGATCAGGATTACAATTACATTTAGGGTTACACTTACATTTAGGATTACAATTATTATTCAATCCCTAATTTAAGCATAACCCTAATTCTAACCCAAACCTTAATTACAATAATAACAATCAATCTAACCCTAATTATAAATCTAACCCTATTTATAACCCTCAACCTAACTATATCCCTAAACAAAACCCTAATTCTAATCTAACATTGGTTCTGGCAGTAACCAAAACGTTATTTATAATCATAACCCTTAACCTAAAACTAACTCTATATCTAACCCTATTCTAACCATAACCATAAGATTACACTTATCATTGATTTAGAAACCTAACCCTATATCTAACTCCATTTATAAGCTTAATCCTAACCCAATCCCTAAACAAAACCCTAATTCTAAATATGACCTTCATTCAAACCCTAATCGTACATGGAACCCTAACCATAATTTGGTAAATGAATAAAACATTAAATTTAACAAGATTTATAAACAAAACCATAACCTTAATTAGATGAAAACCTTATTGTAACCCTAATTAAATAAAATATACCTAATCTAACCCTAACCCTAATTAAACCATGATCCTAAAAATACACTTAGCACATATTTATTTAAATATAAATATCCCAACATCATAACTATATTCCTAAACATAACCTTAACCCTAATTCTAATACTTACCATAACCATAATTTAAAACATGATTAAAACCCTAAATCTAACCCTATTTTATAACCTTGACCCTTACTATATCCTTAAACAAAACCGTAATTCTAATCTAACCTTGGTTCTAACCCTAGTCCAAACCATAATTGTAATCATAACCTCAATTTAACCCTAATTCTAATTCTAACCATAATCCTAAGATTACACTTAGCATTGATTTATAGGCCTAATCCTAAACTAATCCCTAAAAAACCATAATTCTAACTCTAACCTTCATTCCAACGCTAAAAAATAATATATAATTATTTAATATATTATAATAATATATCTAAACTATATTATAAAATTATATATAATAATATAATTATTATATAAAATATTAAGATAATATATTATAACATTATATTATATAATTATAATAATTTTTAAGATATATAATATAGTTGGAATTAAGCTTGCTGCTCCAGATGCTGCTAGCATATTTATATTAAATATAATATATCTAAAAATATAATATATCTAAAGTACGTTGAGAGATATCCTTCTCAAGGCACCTATTTTTTAATCACTAATCCTAACATTAGGCGCCTCAAGAAGGAAGGATATCTCTCAGCGTACTTTAGCTATATTATATTTAATATAAATATGATAGTTTTATATTTAATATAAATATGATAGTTTTAGCTACATTGGCAAGGTCAATCCACCAATAAGGCTCAATTTCTATCAAACATTAAAATGTATGAGGTAATACATTCTGAACGAAATCCTATGTAAGAGAAATGTTTTAAATGATTGGCTTTTTATAAAAAATAAAAAATAAAAAATTTACTACCATCTAAACATGATTTTTCAAGCCATTTTAGTTAATGGCCATTGATATTTCAAACCATTTTAATTAATCGCTATGGCATATAATTATTAACTTCTAAGAAGTTTTTAGTAATTTTTATTCTATTATTATTAAAAAAAATTAATCTTGAAAATATAATCAATTCACAATTAATTTTATAAATATTTTAGTACTAACTTTACAAATTATTTAAGTCTTCTAATTAAAATTTATTTTAATCAACCAAAAGATATCATCAACTGTTATTAAAATATTATTCTTATGAAAAAGAAATGTATTGTTTCTACATAGCATGTGTAAACACTTTTTTTTCCACTAACTCACTAGATTTTGTTATATTTTATTCATGTAAAAAGCTAATTTTAAGATTCAAATAGGTTAAGTTCTAAATAATACTTTGAAATAAAATATTACTGTGGATTTGGTGAAATTTGCATTTTTTTTTTTTTGCTGATAGGTCATTCTATATGTGCACACATCTTGTAACTGCTAAAAAATTGGTAGTCCCACTACTTTCATCGTCCACAATTTTTTAAAAAAAATTGGTAGTCCCACTCCACAAATCTAGTAGTCTTCATTTTTGGTAGTTTTTCAATTTTTTTCTCTAAAATTTAAAATTGCATGAATAATGCCTCCCATAAATGTTTCTTTTCTCATTGTGGTGTCTATATTTTTTGTTTTCTTCAATTCATCAGTATTAGATACTATCATCCATCTATAAATTTGAAGGTGAGCCTATAAAAGATTTAGTTTTTTTTTTTGGTATAGGATAGCATTTTTATTGGTACATGATTTGATTGCATTTTTATTGGTATAGGATTAGCTTCAAGCTTCAATTTATTGGTAAAGGATTAGCTTCAAGCTTCAAGCAGTTTTATAAGCTACACAACAATCTTTAAAGCCTCGGGTGAGTATGGATGTTTTAAGCTTCGTTTATTATAAATTAAATGCATTTCATTTTTCTTTTTGTTTTCATTTGAAATTAAACATAAAGACTCTGCCATATCATTAAACCTAATTTTATTGCACAGGAGTTTAAAAGAATTAGTACATTGAAAACACTAAAAACCCTGAAGCGATTATGATAGGAAAAATAGAATAAGAAAGCATGTTAGATAGGAAAAAGTTTTAATAAAGTTACATATCCAAGACAGATGAAAACCAGTGTTAAAATACTTCCAAAAATAATCCCAAGAAAGTAGGTGCTTTGTTAAAATACTTGCAAAAATAATCCCAAGAAAATAGGTGCTTTGTGCTTTGTCTTCTAGTAGATATAATAAAACATGTATACTTGCACCGAAAGAAATCCTGTATGCACAAATCTCCAAAATGTCCTGGTAACATTTATGTGAAAGGAGGCGATTTGATCTCCACATTTGGTGGATCCAGAAAGGGGCAAAATATCTTTCATTTGAATGCCACCATTTGCAGGGGGTTTCATACACTCAAATGGGAGTTTGTATGCCTTCTGAAGCTCAGCCTCCATTTGCCCGATAGCGTTGTCTGCCTGCTACTTTCTCACTTTACTTACGAACACTTCTATTCTACTCTATTCTTGGCAATAGAAGCATTATCATACGAGAGCAAATATAATTCTATTCAGTTGCTTAAACTTGAACCTCCGAAATTGAATTCAAAGATCTTCATTACATAATAAGGTGTCTTGTTTATTGGTTAGAAATGTTTACTTAGTTTGACACAAATAACACGATCACACGATCACGGAGCTCCCTAGGAAGCCTCTACATCTCCAAATCATAATCTTTTTCTAATATTGTACAAATAGAAACCTCAAAATGCTTGTGCCCATTAGCAATTACATAATTTCTTAATTCCTCCTAGGATGGATGTATCCTAACAAGGACACTATGATAGCATAATTTAATTTAGATGCCACTGTCCTTGTTAGGATAAGCCCTGGGAAGAATTAAGAAATTATCTAATTGCTAATGGGTGCAAGCATTTTGAGGTTTCTATTTGTACAATATTAGAAAAAGATTATGCTTTGGAGATGTGGAGGTTTCTTGATTCCAAGACAAGCTTAATCAGTCCAAGGAAGCTCCATGATCATGTTGTTTGTGTCAAGCCAGGTAAACATTTCTAATCAATAAACAACACACCTTATTATGTTATGAAGATCTATAAATTCAATTTCAGAGGATCAAATTTCAGCAACTGAAAGGAATTATATTTTCTCTCCTATGCTAATACTTCTATTGCTTGTGATGTCAATATTTGCACTCATTGTTAAATACCATATGATGCTAAGTGTTGCTTTTTTCTGTGCTTCTGTTTTCTATGTTTGTGTTGTAGGTTTAAGAAAGTCTTTACTAAATGTCTTTCATAAAGGGATTTGCCGTCCCAATATTACAATGGTAATTGATGATCGATTGAAGGTCTGGGAGGATACAGATCAATAACATGTGCATGTTGTTCCAGCTTTTGCACCGTAGTATGCTCCATTAGCACATGTTGTTTGATTTCTATTTTTACTTTCTATTCCATTGTACTGATTTCAATCTGCATTCTTTGTACTGCAGACAAGGGTTCCCCTTCCAATAGTATGTGTTGCAAGAAACGTAGCTTGAAATGTCAGAGGTTGCTTTTTTAAGTAAGTAATCTGA
Source organism: Cunninghamia lanceolata (assembly GCA_027924645.1). NCBI lineage: Eukaryota > Viridiplantae > Streptophyta > Pinopsida > Cupressales > Cupressaceae > Cunninghamia > Cunninghamia lanceolata. The sequence goes on from BSBN01001048.1 coordinate 16,679,856, forward strand.
TCTTGGAATGATTTTATCTATGGGTGTAATTTTTATTTTACTTTCCCAGCCAAGCGAGAAGTTCACATGAAGTTTTAGGGAATGATGGTTGAAGTTATGTTTGTAGTGTCTGGATATCTTCTAATTTTTCTTGATTCTTGTTTTATGACAGATATCTTAACGAAGGTCATTAACAGAAGATGGATGAAGTATTTTATGACAGATATCTTGACGACGGTCAGCTACACTCAATGTTAGCAAGTAGTTGCTAACAGAGGTCGGGATTTGCAACATTTTGTGATTACGATTGACTTTAGCACTGTCAGTTCCTGTTTTAAGTGTTAAATTTTAAATGTAAAATCTGAATTTTGGATGTGTTTTTTTTTGTCTTTTTTGTATTGGGGTTCGGGCCAAAGTAGCTGCAAATGGCAATGCCAGTTTAGCTGTTCCAAATGGCACGACAAACTCTAAGGCTAATTGTCTAAGATTGTCCTCTGTTATCTTGGTTAAAATTTTTAATTATACTATCTCAATTCATAAAATGAAATCAAATTTTTTAATATTTATATCAATATTCATAATTTTGATTGTTTTTCAGGATCAGAATTTACTTCGAAACACATGTCCCACCCATGTCTTGTGGACAATCAAGACCCAAAGTCATTTACGCAACTTTTGTAGCAAGCAAAACCGCTTTCCTCCCTCCTTAAAATGCTCATACTCAAGCATGTGTGAAGGTGAAGGTTCCTAAATATTCTCATTGAGCTTCACTTGTGGAGTCTTCTAATTCTTTACCACACGATTCAATTTCTGAACCAAGTGATAATGGCTCCCCTAGTAGAGAAGAGGGTGAAATCCCTGAATTTGAATACGATCCAGACACGAGGTGATGGCTTCTCATTTTACAGCATAGCCAAGATCCTAGGCAGCGTGACTTCAACTCCTATGAACCTCCTTTATTGCTCTATGGCACAACGTAATCTACCACCTAATCAACTTCTTATTTGATTTGTGGGAGCAAGGAAGACGTGTCTACAGATTTTCAAAAACATCACATGGAAGCACTCTTGATTCTGAATCTCAATAATTTGACGCATGTCATTTGAGGAACAATTCTTTTTGTTCCAGCCCTGAAAATTCTTTGCCCACAAATAGGAATACCCACAAATTTAGGAGATCGCTATCTAAAAAGGTGTAATCACATGGGGCATTTTTAGTAATGAATGCATTTTAGAATGGAGATTTTTGAATTTTGTGTATTACAGATGTTTATTTGGATTCTCTGTTGAAATATCATTTTTATAGCATGTTATTGTTCCAGTGGGCATAATTGACAATATAACTGTTTCAGTTTGAAATATTTTATTATGGTGAGATTCATGACAGGTTTTTGGTGGGGATGATGAAATCAAGCATGGGAACATGCAACACGACTATTCTTCTCTCTAGAATCACCCCATGAATCACTCATGAGTGAGAAGCTAGCTCGAGGTGACAAAAGACCTCCTGCCTCCATTGCCTCCAACCTCCAATATGACCCTATTTCATTTTCTAAAAAAGATATTCCTCCTCACTATCATGGCAGGGAGAGTTTACTTGATGTATTGCAAAACCACAATCTTCACTTCCAGCTACAACAAGAGCTTTATTTTTCTTCAATTTCCCATCAATGAGATCTTTTGCTCATTGAATACAATTTATTTGGACATGTCCAATTTTCTGACAATAACAACATTTGAATTCTTTCCCTTTTGAAATGTTAGAATTGTTCTTAAGAAGTAAAGCAGTTTTCTCAATAATTGAACTATCTTTTTTTTATCGGTAAAGGCTTTTGACCGGAGCTATGTCCACTTTTCTGACATTAAAACCTAGCATGAATGCCTTCAACAATGCTGAAGGTTCAAATCCATGAGCTCGTTGGCCCAACAAATGCCTATAGCCTGCAAGCGCAACAGTCCAACGAAGGCGCAAGATGAGCAAGTATGTTAGCCCAGCGAAGGCACAAGCTTGCGAGCTCTTTGGCCCAATGGGGGTTTAAACCTTGGTGGCCACCACTACAATGAAGTGACCTGACTACCAAACCATTCCCTTAATGACATAATTGAATGATCTTTACTAACTCTACTTTCTTCATCAGTCAAAGAAGAAATCACACTTTCCAAACTAGGATTAATTTTGTTTAATGTAAAAACAATATGATAAAAAATTGAAGTCATAATTCTCAATAGGATTGACTTAGCATGATCATCATCGACTGTAGGTTTTACACTTACAATATGATTAAGAAGGGAACAAAATGTACTAATATGTTGAACAACACTACCACCATCTTTCATCTTCAAACCAAAAAGTTTTTTCTTAATGGGCATTTTAGCACTTGAATCTTGTGAACCAAATAAAGAACAAAGTGTATCCGATAGTTTCTTTGAAGTTTTTTATTAGATCAATATGATGCAAATATGCATCAGATAATCCAAGATGAATCAATGATGTGGCCCTACAATCTTTTGCTATATATTTTATTGCTTCATCTATATTTTGTGGTTTCATAATAGTCCCAATCACAATGTCCCATAAATCTTTTTCAATTAGAAGTAACTGTAACTTTACTTGCCATGTATGAAAATCATATCCTTCAAATGTAGTAATAGTAATTGATTTATCCATTAAAATAAACCTTATCACTTCGATTTATCACATGCAATTTCAATTATAATAAAATGGCCCTCCACTATTTCTCCTTTCTGGAAGAAATTGAAATCTTGTATGGCACTTCTTTGGATTGAAGTATCACTAGAAATATTTTAAGCAATTTAGCTATAAACTCTTGTATCGATGTGTGAATTAGATTTCAAACACTTCTCTTTGCACAATATATGTCCAATTCTCCAATAAAATTTGACTTCAAATAACTTGCACTCAAACCGATATAGAATGAAAATTCAATACAATAACCAAGTTAATGAAATGCTATTTCTAGTGTTTTCAAAACTTTCTGAAATGTCAATGTAGAATTTACCAATGCTATAATTGAAATGGCAGGCTGCAACAATGTATGACTTTCCTCAAACTGTGCCTCATTTACCATTCAACGACAGGATCTTTACCATGCTTCCACACAACAAACTTTCTTCAGAAGCATTTGAAAATGCCTCTTCATGGAAATGCCTTGATGGAGTCTTGTATGGAAGATTGAGGCACCTCTTTTCATAAATTTAGATGCAGCAATTAAATGTTAATGTCTGCAAACATTTCAACCCCTTCAAACATAGTTATCACCTCTGAATTCACCCAGCAACATGACATTGATTTAAAAAACACAAATTTGAATACTAGATATAGACGCCTTCATAGGAAGTGAAATGTTGGTTTTGGAGTTTCAAATTTTAGATGCCTTCCTTCAAAAAATCAGACGCCTCTCATCACTGTTTTGGCAGATTAAAACCAATGTGCCTTTCACACTTTCTCAACGCCATCTACAGATATCAAAACAACTTAGGAATATGAAGTGGCCAAATGATTCTCTAGCACAAGAATTCTTCAATTAATCTTCAACCATTATCTCTTCCCATCTTTGCTAGAATTAAAATAGAACTTCTCTAATACCATATTGAAATATGGCCAGCATTTACATTTGCATAGTAATATTCTCAGCATGCGATGCCAAGATCAGGCAGGCTTGCCCAATGTTGTGGGTTCCTACATTGTACGGACAAGGGGGCCCGGGAATCCATGAAGAACGCTCCTCTATAGAATGGTCTCCACTCAAACAAGGATGGCTTAAGCTAAATTTTGATGGGGCCTCCAAAGGCAACCCAGCACCTTTTGGGGTAGGTTGCATTGTAAGAGATTGGCAAGGTAACACAATCTTATCCTCCTCAGTAAAACTTCCTTCTAGGACAAACAACAAGGCAGAATTCATGGCTATGACTCAGGGGCTTAAGCTCTGTAAGGAGATTGGAGCAACTAAAATTGCAATAGAAGGTGATTCTGCGCTAGTAGTAAATGCCATCAGGAGTGGTAAGCTTCAAAATTGGAAGCTTCAGGCACTCCTCTTGAGAGTATTGGAGATGTTACAATCCTTTGAATCATACATAGTCAATCATATTTATAGGGAGGTCAATAAAGAGGCTGATGCTCTTGCTAATGTAGGGGTAACTGGAGAGTAAGTTCATTGCCCATGTGCCAAATGAGTACTATAGACTAAGCCACTTGGGCTAGTTTTGACATATGGGTGACCCCACTCCACCCTAGTTGCAAATCTAATGCTTGCACCTAGTCAATCTTTGCCTAGCTCAACTTCTTCCAAATGGCCATGCCACTAGCATAAGGACAAGGCCATCCCTTCATGTCTTGCTCGAGGGAGCAATCTCTCCAGCAGTAAATAAAGGCATAGACAAAGCTGAATGCATTAGAAAAGGGATGTGATTCAAGGACATTATTTTCGGGAGTTTTAATGCAGGTAGCGACAAGTTATGGGCATAGTACCAAGGAAATCGTCCCATAGTACACGATTCAAGATTGACATCATTGCTTCTTGCCAAAGCTAGCCTAGATTTGTGTCATTCTTTGCTCTGTTAAATGATGCTAGTCTAGGGTGCCACTCTGAGTAGAGTTACTTTTGGCTTGATGTAATTAAGAATGGGAGACAGGATGATTCCCATTTTGTAAAATCTCTACTAGACTAGCTGCCAGATGAACTGATGTAAAACCTTTTATATTAATATAAATATAACTATGCAGCCCTAGGCTGCAATTGACGAATCCAAAAAATATATATTATTGATGATTTCGAGATATACATAGAATGATTTTACATTTGAGTATATTCTCTTTATAATTCCATATATATTCCATGAATGTAACTTACCAACAATTAACATGTGCATGTTAATTTATTTATTTAAAACTATATACTAAATGTAAAACCTTACTTATTCTAACACTTTTTAGACAAAAATGATTTCCCTACCAAATACATTTATTAGGAAGTTTATTTTTTTCTAGGCTAACAGAGTGAAATTATTTTGTTTCTTTAAAGCTATGTCTTACAAGCACAAAGTTAAGCTCTAGCTTAATGATGATCACCTTTTGCTAGGTTGAAATAGTAGGGCTAATCTTAGCAAAAAGTAACTCTCCAAATTTGGAAGCAACTAAGCTACATGTAGCTATATCTTTTTTTTTTATTAAGAGATTTTTGTTAATATTTATTAACTCACTCTTTTTGTCTGGTGGAGAGATTTGTACCAACATGTGCATAGTTAAGAAAAGTAGGGCTGTAACTGTTGTGCTATTTCGAGGTTACAAACTTTTTCTAAGATACTACAGCAAGAGGTATACATCAAGATTCTAAGTTGGTTCTTACTTTTTTCTTTGTCCCTCTCCTTTGAGAGTATAAATAATAATTAATTTATACATAAAATAAGTATTGTTACTAACTCAAATTATTAGGTACAACCATAGAAGCCATAACTAGTAAGTTTGGAGCAAGTAGGATAGTAAGGAACAGTTCATTTACTCCTTTGGATTTAAAATTGTCCTTGAAACAACTTTCGACTCTAAGTAGCATTCAGATTCTACATTACATTTCTGGTATACTAGCCTATTAGAATTGGGTTTGTATCAATCAAGGTTTATAATTTCTACTATAAGTAGAGTATTCACCCTTTGATTGGAGCAAGAAGAACATCTTCATTGTTGGTGTCTCTAAGCTCTATTTTGATAACTCTGCTTCCAGTTTCTGCTCTTGACTGGACCTCCATGCCTTGTCTGCCTAGGTATCTGTCTGGAATTCCTTCTGAAGATTATCAAAAAAGGTCAATTGTATCAAAGTTGTGAATGCTTCCCTCTAAACTGTTATATTATGATTCCTATGATGAGAGAATTTTAAGGTCTCTACTTTAATTTTAGTTTGATGCCTAGATGAAGCTTAACATGTTCCCTTCTCATGGGCTTATTTTCAAAGTCCCCTTATTACTTCTGTGCTTTCCCATTATGGTAAAAATCTTTTTCAAGTATATTTAAAAAACAAAATCCTTTTTATTGGATTTTTTTATTGGTCAGAGCGGTACTTCCTAGTCAAAGTTTTTTCTTAGCTTTTCTCTATATAAAATTAGGCTGATTATGGACTATTGTTTTATTTGATTTTATGTATTTTACCATGTATGCAAAAATTGTTACGATATGGTGTTGTACACCATTGCATAATTTGATATATTATAATGTTGTAATTAAATAATTATTTAGTTGTGGTGCACCTAAGTGGTGTGGTTAATCATGCTAGGTAATTAATTGGGGACCACTTTATGTTGTATTGTAATATTGGGTTAGTTATTTTATGTGTGTGGGACACATAGAGTGATGAATTATTCATTTGTATTATTTGATTAATTGGAAAAATTTAGTACCAATAGTCAAATGGGGGTTAATGGTTTTATAGGCTAATCATTTTGTGTTACCCATGGTTTTGGGGCACATGGTTTTATCCAATACCACAAGTTGTATTTGTGTGAGCTTGGTCTATAAAACCAAGCACATGGTTGGTGGTTTGGTTGGCTTGGCTATTCATTGTAGGTGGATTGGAGGTTTGTGAGAGGATGTCATTATATTGAGCTCTCTCCTATAAGTGCATATTTTTAAGCATGGCAGGCGATGTGTGGATTCATGCTTGGACACATGGAGGATGCATTGGAGGTGCTTGATGATTCAGAGGTATTCATGGAGACTCATGGCATGTATTGTAATATCATTGTTGTTGAATAATACATATGAGTGTGGATACTTTTGGAAGCTAGGTTTTTCCCTCTTGAGAGTTTTCCTAGGGTATATCTTGTGTTATCTTGTTGATTGTTCATTTGATCTTTACATTATGGTTATTTCTACATCTTATTCTCCTATCGGGTTATGTAGAATTGATTTTATTTGACCTGTAAATTCCTAACATGTGGTATCAGAGCTATGTTTATGGTTGAGGGAGGTGTGAGCTCCCTAGATGTGTATAATCCTTGTGTGTGTAGATCAGGTGCAAAATGGAAGCCATGGCAATACATGTAAGGATTTGGGACATTACAAGGTTATGTGTAGGTTGTATTGCAAATTAGGAGTTCTATGTATTAGAGATTTAGTGTGCATGTTGCAAATTCGGTGATTGAAAAATCATTGCTGAAGAGCGTTTTCTTGGTTTGGCTTCATGAGGGTTTTCAGGAGGAATTTCTATAGATGACCTCCTAAGACAAAATGAACCTCTCCATTGAGTCCAAGAGATATGAGAGGTGAAGAAAAACATATAATTCCGCATGTTTTGGTCATGGTCACCTAAGGCCAAAAAATTAGCTCCCAAGTATACAGTACGGCTGTCGCAGGTACGATTGCAGAAAAAATTGTTAAAAAAATATTTTCCTACGTTGTGTATTTGTTTTACTATAGTTGGTGTAAAAATTAAATTTTTTATAAAGTATAGAATGGAAAAGAAAAAAATTAAAGATATGAAAAAAAAATTTGTTAAAGGGCGGGGATCTGCAGACCCCCGTACCTTGACCTGCTGTGGTAGGGCCTACTGGTATGGCTAGGTATGGCCAGGCATGGCTGCCGAGGCTAGTCGGCTCCCGGTCGGTAGTCTGGGTCAGACAACCCTTGGGCCATTGGTGCCAAGTGCCGGTCCGACGAGGCCGGCCAGACTCCTGGGCCAACAACCACCTGAGAAGCCCCCACCATGGGGTGTTTTAAAAAAATTAAAAAACTTATTCTTTATGGTGGTAGAGAAATTTTTTGATGATAGTATTTAATAAATCAATTTCAGACTTAATTAAAAATTAAACCTTTGTGAAATATGTTTTGGAGTCTGATGAAAAATAAAACAGATTTGAAAACTTTTTCACCTATGCAAGTCAGAGATATAAGATGACGTCAACTCCAACCCAACACCACGTCACTTGTGTTTTTTGTCCAATGAGCCTGATGATGTCAGCTATGATGTCATGCCACGTCAGCAAGTACTAGGGTCCCGCCAAGGGTCCACTTTTAGCCCTAGGAGGGTATTATCTTTTGGGGGGCATAACTTTCACATATGGTATCAATTTTTTGACTTCTTATAGGCATCAGAAAGTTCTCTCCGAGCGCTATGCAGTGGTAAATGTTTCATGATTAGATTTTTCTATTTGTTTCAAAATTTGGTGCCAGAAGCTAGGCATTGCTCTCTTACAGTTCTATACTCATAACTTTTGAATATGGAATCAGATTGTTAATTTCGGATAGGTGTTAGAGAGCTATTGCTGTGTAATATAGATTGGATCATGTATATTTTCAATTGGTGTGCATAGAGATATTGGGACTTGTTTGATCACTTGTAGGAGCTTGAGATTCAAAGTACGTTTATGAGTGGATTTAGATGGATTTTTGGGCACAAACTTGTGGGAGTGCATGTCGTTATGAGACCATCAGTATGGTATAGCAGGTTTTTAGATTTGGTGCTTTTCATTACATGTTTACAGGTATTTTCAAAGTTTGGACTTTGATGGTGACAGGTACACAGGGTGTCTTCTGATTTGAGGATATGGTTGATACGTGTGTGAGACTTGGAGTCTCATTTCAATGGGAGTTGAGTACAGGTACAACGATGATGATCATTATGGTGTCATGGATATGCATGTACACTTTTGCATTGGCATGACATAATCATGTATGCGATTGATAGGTATGCGTAATGATGTTTGATTTATGATTACAGGTGGTGTTATTTTAGGGGGTTGTTCTTACGTCCTAGATGCTTGTTTAGTTCCTTGACTCAGGTCTAGGGTTACAGTTATGGTTAGGGTTAAAAATTAGAACTATGTTTAGGGTTAGAAAAAGGGTTAGGGTTAGAATTAGGGTTATTGTTAGATTTAAAATTAGGGTTATAGTTAGGGTAGAATCAGCGTTATGATTCGAATTAGAATTATGGTTAGGGTTAGAGTTAAGATTAGGGTTAGAATTGAGGTGGGTTACTATTAGAATTAGGGTAAGAATTAGAGTTAGGGTAAGCATTAGATTAACAGTTAGGGTTAGGGTTAAGGCTAGAGTTAGGTTTAGAATTTGAGTTAGAGTTAGGGTTAAAATCATAATTAGAATTAGGATTAAGGTAAGGGTTAGAATTATGGTTATTGTTAGATTTAAAATTAGGGTTATAGTTAGGGTACAATCAGGGTTATGATTAGAATTAAGGTTAGGGTTAGGATTAGAGTTAAGGTTAAGGTTCCTATTAAAATTAGGGTTAGAATTAAGGTGGGTTACTATTTGAATTAGGGTTCAAATTAGAGTTAGGGTTAGAGTTGAATTAGGGTTAAGGTTAGAATTAGGATTATAATTAGAGTTGAATTAGGATTATAATTAGGATTGGGATAAGGGTTAGGGTTAGAATTAGGATTACGACTATAATTAGGGTTAATGTTAGAATTAAAGTTAGGTTTAGGGTTATAATAAGGGTTAAGTTTAGTATTAAGGTTTGGGATAGGGTTTCAATTAGGATCAAACTTAGGGTTAAAATTAGAGCTATGTTTAGAGTTATAATAAACCCTGTTAGGGTTAGGTTTAGAGTTAGGATTACGCTAGATTTATGGTTAGAATTACAGTTAAAATTAGGGTTACATTTTGAAAAAGGGTGACAATTAGAATCAGAATTAGAGTCAAAACTAGGGTTAGCGTTATAATAAGGTTTAGGGTTATGGTGAGATTTAGGGTTACAATTAGAATTAAGGTTGCAGTTAGGGTTAGGGTTAGGGTTATCATTAGGGTTATAAATAGGGTTAGGGTTGGGATTGTAGTTAGAATTAGGGTTTTACAATTAGTTTTATGGTTAGGGTTAGAATTAGGGTCAAGCTTTATGTTAGGATTAGAAATATAATTAGGGTTAGACTTAGAATCGGGGTTAGTATTAGGGTTTGGTTTATTTAAAGAATTAGGATTAAGTAGACCTATGGGTACAATTAGGGTTTGGATTACAATTATGATCAGGATTACAATTACATTTAGGGTTACAATTACGTTCAAGATTACAATTATTATTCAACCCCTAATTTAAGCATAACCTTAATTCTAACCCAAACCTTAATTACAATAATAACAATCAATCTAACCCTATTTATAACCCTCAAACTAACTATATCCCTAAACAAAACCCTAATTCTAATCTAACATTGGTTCTAGCAGTAACCAAAAACCTTATTTATATTCATAACCCTTAACCTAAAATTAGCTCTATATCTAACCCTATTCTAACCATAACCATAAGATTACACTTATCATTGATTTAGAAGCCTAACCCTATATCTAACTCCATTTATAAGCCTAATCCTAACCCAATCCCTAAACAAAACCCTAATTCTAAATATGACCTTCATTCAAACCCTAACCGTACATGGAACGCTAACCATAATTTGGTACATGAATAAAACATTAAATTTAACAAGATTTATAAACATAACCATAACCTTAATTAGATTAAAACCTTATTATAACCCTGATTTTAAAATAAACCTAATCTAACCCTAACCCTAATTAAACCATGATCCTAAAAATACACTTAGCACATATTTATCTAAATATAAATATCCCAACATCATAACTATATTCCTAAACATAACCTTAACCCTAATTCTAATACTTACCATAACCATAAATTAAAACATGATTAAAACCCTAATTCTAACCCTATTTTATAACCTTGACCGTTACTATATCCCTAAACAAAACCCTAATTCTAATCTAACCTTGGTTCTAACCCTAGTCCAAACCATAATTGCAATCATAACCTCAATTTAACCCTAATTCTAATTCTAACCATAATCCTAAGATTACACTTAGCATTGATTTATAAGCCTAACTTTATATCTAACCCTATTTATAAGCCTAATCCTAAACTAATCCCTAAAAAACCATAATTCTAACTCTAACCTTCATTCCAACGCTAAAAAAAATATATAATTATTTAATATATTATAATAATATATCTAAACTATACTATAAAATTATATATAATAATATAATTATTATATAAAATATTATGATAATATATTATAATATTATATTATATAATTATAATAATTTTTAAGATATATAATATAGTTGGAATTAAGCTTGCTGCTCTAGATGCTACTAGCATATTTATATTAAATATAATATATCTAAAGTATGCTGAGAGATATCCTTCTCAAGGCACCTATTTTTTAATCACTAATCCTAACATTAGGCTCCTCAAGAAGGAAGGATATCTCTTGGCGTACTTTAGCTATATTATATTTAATATAAATATGCTAGTTTTAGCTACATTGGCAAGGTCAATCCACCAATAAGGCTCAATTTCTGTCAAACATTAAAATGTATGAGATAATACATTTTGAACGAAATCCCACTATAAGAGAAATGTTTTAAATGATTGGCTTTTTATAAAAAATAAAAAATAAAAAATTTACTACCATCGAAACATGATTTTTCAAGCCATTTTAGTTAATGGCCATTGATATTTCAAACCATTTTAATTAATGGCCATGGCATATAATTATTAACTTCTAAGAAGTTTTTAGTAATTTTTATTCTATTATTATTAAAACAAAATTAATTTTGAAAATATAATCAATTCACAATTAATTTTATAAATATTTTAGTACTAACTTTACAAATTATTTAAGTCTTCTAATTAAAATTTATTTTAATCAACCAAAAGATATCATCAACTATTATTAAAATATCATTCTTATGAAAAAGAATTGTATTGTTTCTACATACCATGTGCAAACACTTTTTTTTTTCACTAACTCACTAGATTTTGTTATATTTTATTCATGTAAAAAGCTAATTTGAAGATTCAAATAGGTTAAGTTCTAAATAATACATTGAAATAAAATATATGGAAAAATACTGTGGATTTGGTGAAATTTGCATCTTTTTTTTTTTTTTTTTGGCTAATAGGGCATTCTATATGTCCACACATTTTGTAACTGCCAAAAAATTGGTAGTCCCACTACTTTCATCGTCCACAAATTTTTTAAAAAAAATTGGTAGTCCCACTCCACAAATTTGGTAGTCTTCATTTTTGGGTAGTTTTTCAATTTTTTTTTCTCTAAAATTTAAAATTGCATGAATAAGGCCTCCCATAAATGTTTCTTTTATCACATTTTCTTTTAAAATTGCATGAGTAACTCCTCCCATTTTGCTTTATAAATTTATTTGCGTGAGTAATGCCTTTATGTTGCTATAATATATAGGACAATAGTGGTTAGCATGTGGTGTCTGTATTTTTTGTTTTCTTCAATTCATCAATATTAGATACTATCATCCATCTGTAAATTTGAAGGTGAGCCTATAAATCAGGGTTTGAAGATTTAGTTTCTTTTTGGGTATAGGATAGCATTTTTATTGGTATAGGATTAGCTTCAAGCTTCAATTTATTGGTAAAGGATTAGCTTCAAGCTTCGAGCAGTTTTATAAGCTACACAACAATCTTTAAAGGCTCGGGTGAGTATGGATGTTTTAAGCTTCGTTTATTATAAATTAAATGCATTTCATTTTACTTTCTATTTTCATTTGAAATTAAACATAAAGACTCTGCCATATCATTAAACCTAATTTTCTTGCACAGTAGTTTGAAAGAATTAGTACATTGAAAACACTAAAAACCCTGAAGTGATTATGATAGGAAAAATGGAATAAGAAAGCACGTTAGATAGGAAAATTTTTTAATAAAGTTATATATCAAGACAGATGAAAACCAATGTTAAAATACTTCCAAAAATAATCCCAAGAAAGTAGGTGCTTTTGTGCTTTGTCTTCTGGTAGATATAATAAAACATGTATACTTGCACCGAAAGAAATCTTGTATGCACAAATATCCAAAATGTCCTGGTAACATTTATGTGAAAGGGGGCGATTTGATCTCCACATTTGGTGGATCTAGAAAGGGGCAAAATATCTTTCACTTGAACGCCACCATTTGTAGGGGGTTTCAAACACTCAAATGGAAGTTTGTATGCCTTCTGAAGTTCAGCCTCCATTTACCTGAGAGCATTGTTTGCATGCTACTTGCTAACTTTCCTTACCAACACTTCTATTCTACTCTATTCTTGGCATTTCTCTATTCCTAATGCCACTCCAAATAATGTTCATACTTAGTGAAAAACACGAAAAAATTATGGACACCTATAAGCCCTGTAACAATTATGTGGAATGGATAAAACTATAATGGCACTCTAACTACCTTTTTTTTTTTGCTGAATAAGTACTACCATAGGGGGTGGCTCCCATTATATTATATCCAGAGATCAAAAACCTGCTTGTACTAAGTAGCATGGAATACATATAGGCTGGAGACTAAGCCAAACAATGACTTGTGCCATAGCACTTGGAGCCAAAATTACAAACAAGCTAGATGGCTAAGCCATATTTCCAATTATGCCAGAACACTCTAAGACCTTCTGCCAACTCTGAGGCCCTCTCAACTTGGGCGGGAGATAAGAGATCACCATAGCTGCACAAGAAGAAGGCAAATGTTTCCATGTTATTGTGGTTGATACCTTGCCAGAAGAGTGCTAAAGCTTCTATAGAGACAGTTGGTGTATTGACTTTCATATTAACCGCAGCTGCGTTGAAGACTCCCCCAATGAGACCATGGGGAGGACATTTGTCAAAGGCCATGATCGCGGCCATGGCAATCTCCCTCAAATCTTCCTTCACATAGGCATTGGCAAACATTTTCCCATGGGATTTCTTTCCTGAAACAAGGACGTAGGTGGCTAGAAACTCTTCATAAAGGTAGCTGTTGTGGATGTGCTCCTCCAGGATGTTGGCAGCTCCAATTACCTTGAGGATGGCCTCCGCAATATGATTAGAGTCAGCCACAAATAGACGGTTAATTTTCTTGAGCTTTGTCTCTTGTGGCAGCTCCTCCTGAGAACCTTGATCCTCCTAGGTCTCTCCTTCGCCTTCCCCTTCTTTGATAGACCTCGAAGAGGTCTCTTCTTCCTTGCGCTGGCAAAGGCATACACAGATCATCTCCATCGTAGCGTTGGGAATGAAGTAACACTTGAAGACTTTTTAGAGGCCACATTGAGGAAAGAGGAGGTACTGCCTTACTGTCACATAGAGATTTCCCAAATCTACGAGTTCTAAGATTGATCAAAGAATCATCTGAAGCAGTCCAGCGACCCATCATGACCTATGACTAGCGCAGAGGGAGGTTTGGCCAAGGTTCACATGACTCTGCTATGATGGTATCCTCTTCTTGTTCACATGCCAAGTTCACCAGAAAGTCCACCTCCACATTGCCTTCTTGGTAGATGTGACTGAGGGTGAAATTTCCAAGCTCAGGTAGGATCTCCCATATAGCATCTACAATATATTTTAATTTTCAATTGTGGATTTGCTTAGACTTTATGGCATTAATACAGATGAGGGAGTCCCCTTCAATGTCAATATCCATGAGTTTGAAGTCCTTACAAAGGCAGAGCCCAAGGAGTAGGGATTCAAATTTAGCTACATTGTTATTCCCTTCTGGGAGCCTTTTGGACAGTGCCACAACCAATTTACCATCCTCATTTCTTATGATGACTCCTACACCTGATGGCCCCAGATTACCTTTGGCTGCTCCGTCAAAATTAACTTTTAGCCTCCCCTTCGGTGAAATAGTCCACTTTGTGAGGGCTCTTGCTCTCTTTCTTTCATCAGCCACTTTAGGGTGGAAGCTTTGGGGTGGAAGCATAAGGGCTAGCCAACTTTTCATCATTTCTCCATCCCAACCTAGAAATGGTATCGAGGAAGAGCTAGCCAACATTACATTAAGGAATTCACTGATGCCTACCTCGAGCTTCCTCAACACATATTCCAGACTTGACTCTTTATCTGAAAAAATCCTATTATTCCTTTCATGCCAAATATGCCAAATTAGAAGAGAGGGACTTGCCAACAACAAGCCTTGCCAGGTAGATTTTTGTCCTTTGGGCCATCCTTTGAAGACGTCCTCAATTGTATCTAGGAGGGCACTTATCCAACCTAATTTCAGCCTTAACCAGTCCCAACATTTGGACACAACAGGGCAAGAAAGCAAAAGGTGATCGATTGTTTCTTCAGCTCTACCGCATAAAACACACCTCGAAGGACCTTCAATACCTAAAGATTTGAGTCTATCACCTATCAGGATCCATTTGTGAATAGCAGTCCATGCAAAAACCCCGGCTTTGGGAAGAGTCCATTTGCTCCAGTAAAGAGCGGAAGGCAATCACTCTTCATCTATGAATTCTACTTGGCGAAACCAAACTTAACTTTGTAATGTCCCAACTTTGAACCTGTCCAAAAGATTTCATCTTATTTGCCTAAGGGAATAATTCTTTTGACTTTGAGGGCCTCTATTAGTTCTTGCATTGCATCAGCACTCAATTGGAAAGATGCAATCACCTCCCAGTTCTAATCTGAGTCTCTAATGTAGCAAGAAGCTTTCCTACCATGAGCCGAGGATAAATCTCTCTAGTGATCCCTCAGTCCTGTGAGCTTTACTAGTGGAGGTAGTCCTTTCAAGGAGTCTTCCCAGAAATTGGCCCATGAACCATTGTGGACAAACCAAGAGATGTGGTCTATTATGAGCCATCTACACTGTTGCATAAAATTCCAAATATGCAAACCTCTTGGAGAATTGGGTGTCATTAGGATATAGAGAGAATCATCTGAGTCAAGGTATTTTTTCCTTAGAATCTAACACCATCTCGCTATTAGGTCTTTAAACATCATCCAAATTAGTTTAGCTTCCAAGGCTATATTTTGTTTTTCCATGCTTCGAAACCTCGTGCCTCCATCCCCTTTAATTTTGCATGCCACTTGGCAAGCAATTAGAGAATCCTCTTTATATCATTGGCTCCTTTCCAGAGGAATTTCTTGAAGACTCCCTCCAGCAAGGCGCAAGATTTCTTGGTCATGTGATTACAGCTCATCTAATAGATAGGGATTGTTGAGAGAACCACTTTAATCATCTGGACTTTGCCTAAAAATGAGAGCCATTTCCCTTTCCAGGAGGATGCCTTAGTTCCACATTTTAGGATGGTATCATCCCACAAAGAGGTGCGGATTGCACCTTTGAACAGAGAAACTCCGATATACTTGCTTCGGATATCCATCTTCTTGAACTTGAGGATGGACAAAATCTACTTTTGCACTCTCATACCTGTGTTAAAGAAAAAGATACTTAACTTTTAATGATTAATTTCCTATCCTGAGGCTTCCTCATAAAGTTGTAGAAGTGAGGAAATTTCTATAGCCAAGTTTGTTTGAGAGGATGCAAAAAGAAGTGTGGCATCTGCAAACTACTAGTGAGTGACCAAGGGGAAGTCATCTGCAATCTTAACACCCTTCCATCTTCTAGAGTTTGCCAAATGTTGGATACTCTTGCCCAGGGCCTCTGCCATAATGACATAGAGGAAAGGTGATAGGGGGTCACCTTGCCTGAGTCCCTGCATGGGTTCAAAGAACCCACATGGGGAACCATTGACTAAAATGGAGTAACGAACCAAAGAGACGCACTAGTAGGTCCATTCAATCTAGCTTTTGTCAAACCCAAATTTCTCAATAATCTTCATTAGAAATCTCTAATTAACATGATCATAAGCCTTGTTTATGTCAAATTTCAGAGTCATGCAACTTTGATTTGACAAAGTAATGGAATGTAAAGTCTCATGAGCTGAGATAATGCTATCAATTATATTCCAACCTGGCATAAAGCTACTCTGCTCCTCAAAGATGATGCATGGGAGAATACCTTTAAGCCTGTTAGCCATTGCTTTTGATACCAATTTATAGATGGTGTTGCAAACGAAGATGGTCTGAAAATCCTTCAGGGACGTAGACTCTGGCTTTTTAGGAATTAGGGTGATGAAAGTGTTATTGATATCCTTAATCATCTTCCTAGATTTCCTCAAATTTTCAATAGCCTTCCAAATGTCATTTTCCAAAAGGTCCTAGAATTCCTGGGAGAATCTTGCAGGAAAACCATCCGGTCTGGGAGATTTATCAGGCACCATCTGGAAGACCACTGCCTTCACCTCCTCCTTGGTGAAGGGCCCCAGAAGAAATTCATTTTGTTCCCTAGTGATCAATTCTGGGATGAAGTCCAAGAAGAATTGTTGTTTGTATATGGAAGAGGCTTCCGCGGAGCCCAGTAGATTGTGAAAGTAAGTAACTGCTTCCTTTTGGATGAGCCCTTCATCTGAAACCTCTGTGCCATCTTTAGAACGTAACATATAGATTTGGTTGTGGCTGCGTCTTTGCTTTGCAGAGTTGTGAAAGAACATGGTGTTTAGATCATCTTCAGCCAGCCAGGTTTCTCGTGACTTAGATCTCCAAAAAACCTCCTCTCTGGCAAGGAGCTCCTGATGGATCTTCATGAGCTCTTGCTCCTTTTCAAATTCGAAGTTGGTCATGCCATTGTTCAAAACCTCTTGATTTAATAGTTCCATTTTAGCCTCTATCCATTCATTTTCTCTGAAAATGTTTTTAAAGGTTCCTTCATTCCACACTTTCAAGTGCTCTTTGACTGCTTTCAATTTTTTTTGCAATAATGAACATCTTTGAACCTTTCTGAACCTCTATATTTGACTACCACTATTTTGTTAGATCCCTAAGGGAACTATCTCTTAGCCACATCTTTTTAAATTTGAATGGGCTTCTAGCCGGCGGTTTATCTTCCCTTATAACAGCCAAAATTGGAAAGTGGTCAGACCCAGAGATTGGAAGAATATGTGAGTCAATTGCAATAGGAAGCTCGGTCCCATTTGCTGAAAACAAAAACATGTCCAACCTTTCCGCTATATTAGTAAAACCTTTATGCCTGTTGGTCCATGTAAAATCTCCATTTTTAGGAACAATATCTATTAGGTTAGAGTCTTCCACAAAGCGTTTGAAATCTTCCTGGCTTTGACTAATCTGACAACACCC
Source organism: Cunninghamia lanceolata (assembly GCA_027924645.1). Lineage (NCBI taxonomy): Eukaryota > Viridiplantae > Streptophyta > Pinopsida > Cupressales > Cupressaceae > Cunninghamia > Cunninghamia lanceolata. Next base: position 16,697,778 of record BSBN01001048.1, read on the forward strand.
ACCCTTTTTCTCAGCATTGGACAGGATCTTGTTGAAATCTCCCCCTAAGATCAACAGGTCATTTTTGTGGTGGCGAATTAGCTCTGAAATTGAATTCCAAACATCCAACTTCTCTTGTGTTTTAGTCAGCCCATAAACATTCCAAAGTAAGAAATGTAGATGAGTTTGTGTATCTTCTATAGTCATAGCCATCCAGTTGTCTGACTCAGCCAAGATTTTGATATCCATAGTCCTACTTTTCCAAAGTGTACAGAGTCTTCCAGATGCACCTAAGGATGGTCTAGAGACACCTTCCCATCCTTTACAGAAATTATAGAAGTTTTCTCCTTCCTTTGCTGACAGTTTGGTTTCTTGGATGATAACTATGTTGGCATCCACCACTTGAAGATGACGCTTCATCAAGCATCGCTTGTTAGGGGCATTGAGGCCCCTAAGATTCCAGCTAAAGATCTTCATTGGGTCCCAATTGCCCACCTTTGGATACCTCCTCCTCCCTTCGAATTTGTTTGTTTTCCTACCCTTTTTCCCTTTTTTGACATTTAGATTAGGTTTCAAAATTTTAGCCACTTCTTGGCTGATGAATCTTGCCTCGACTTCTCTGAATTCATCCTCATCCATGGATTTGCACTCTGTCCACTCAGACTCATTGCCCTCCTCTCTGAAGTCCTCAGCATTTACAGATCCTAGGTTATCCCTGACGGTATCTTGAGGTGACACTTCCTTTGCTACTTCTGATGGATCTTGGGCTATTTCTGGGACCCTTGAGATGGAATCAGATGAAGGACCAGACTTAGGAGATGCATCTTCCAGGGGGGCATAGAGGGAGAAGCCTCCAAGATAGGTTTCGCAGGGATGCTATTATCCATTTCTAGTGTCAAAGCTCATCTCTTTTCTTTCCAAGCCCAATGGACTTCCCTAGGGCAACCAGCTGTAGGGTGATCTCTCTGACCACAGTTAAGATAGAAGAATCTAACATCCTCCTGATCAATATTGACTATACACGCGCCTTGTTCCGTAGTGATTTTAATGGAATTTGGAAGGGTTTTATTTGCCACCACCTTTAACCTTGCATAGAGATAGGAGTCTCCTTTCATGATTTCTTCATCTAATTCAATCAGCATACCAATTGACTTACCAATTTTCTTCAGGTATGCCTTGGACTAGCATTCGAGTAGAAGGTTGTACATTTGGATCCATCTAGGAGAAGAGTAGGGATTTGCCTTGCAAGGGTCGAACAGCAGAGTCCATTCTTGAAGAAAAAGGGGGCTGCCTTCGATTTCCCATTGGCTGAAGGACAAAATGAGATCCTGTTCTTCCTGGCTTCAAAAAAGAACCGTAAAAAAACCTCTGGGGAGAAATTTTATTTAGCCCAACCATTTCCAATTATCCATAATCCAATCTATGATAGTCTTTCTTGCAAAAATTTTCCCTAGCCTTTCGCCAATTACTGTGAATTTGCGAAGGTTATCCATATCCTATTCCACTTCCTTGGAGAGGTCAAGCTTGATTTGTTCGCTCGCTCTGAATTCTACAATGTTTGTCCAGTTCACTCCCCGAGAACAAATTTGTGGACTTCCTTTTTTGCACCATCTTTGCTCGCTGATGGATTTATGTTTTTTATCAGATGGGATTAAGAACATTTTCTTTGGTGTTTAAAATAAATGGTATCAATCTATCGAATTGACAACTAAACCTGTGTATGTTGTTTACTTATGTCAAAAAAAATTTATCTTGTCCCTTTTGGCACTTCCCCTTCGGGGTTATGTAGTAGGATGTTACATAAGTACTTTTAGAGAACATAATTTTAATTATTTTAATTAATCTAATATTGTGGTTTAGTAATAATTTTTTCTAAAGATAAATAATTGTTTATCATTTCAAATTTGTAATTATTATATTTAGAGAACTAAACTTATAAGAAAAAAATTATGTGAACTCTTTTGAAATGTCATGTAAATAAAATTGAAATCTCAAAAATAATTTAATTTGGTAAAAATAAAATAGGACTAAAATATTTACTTAGCTATAAAACTAAACTTTACAAAGCCTATTAAATAACAAAAATATTTCCTTAACTATAAAACTAAACGTTACAAAGCCTGCATATTTGTATTATGTGGAGAGCTCTAGCCCTAGTTGAAGATTTAAAATATTGTATGTTTGAAGAATAAAATAAAAAATGTAATAACATGGCGAAATATTTTTCATGATATTGTAGATTTTTAACTTTTTAGTAAATAAAATTGAAATATTAGATTTTAACTCTTGAGTAACTAAAATTGAAATCTAAAAAATAATCTAATTTCATAAAACGAAACCTGTATAACCCTCTATTTCTAATAGTATTATTAATATTATAACTTTATCCTTTTGACAAAAAGTAAAAAATTAAATTCATAAAAACTGATGATTCTTTCCTCTCATATTTATTGCCATCCATTTAGGCATGACTGAACTAGTGGGAGACAAAATTTGTGTTCATAATTTGTTTACTTGCCACATCCTCCCCTCAAACCAAAATTCTCTCCTTGTTGCACTCTCTGACAATGCGTATAACTAGTGGGAGACAAAATTTGTGTTCATAATTTGTTTACTTGCCACATCCTCCCCTCAAACAAAAATTCTCTCCTTGTTGCACTCTCTGACAATGCGTAGTTTTTTCAGCCAATGACAATACAGATAAATCATTTTTCAATAATTTTTTTGTTAAAAACTTATCATGTTGACATAGGAAAAGTACAAATTTAAATAAAATTTGCCTGACAAGAAAAATAATCCTATCTTTTGATTGGTTTACAATCAATAGACTAATAACTTGATAAGTGTGAACTCATTGCAATAGTACTAGTTGAAGGCATGTACTAATAAAACAAATTGACAATTTTTTTTTGTTGATTAGGTATTGGTTGTAAAGACAAATTGCATTCCAATAATTGAAAAATTAATTTTTGAAGAGTGTTGAAATGTCTTTGGTAAATAAAATTGAAATCTCAAAAATAATCTAACTTGGTAAAAATAAAATAGGACTAAAATATTTTCTTAACTATAAAACTAAACTTTATAAAGCCTATTAAATAACACAAATATTTTCTTAAACTGTAATAATACTAATACTTTTATAATGGAGAAATATTTTTTCTGATACTCTAATTTTTTAACTTTTGACAAAATAAAATTGAAATCCTAGATTTTATGACTCTTGAGTAAAATAAAATTGAAATCCCAAAAAAAATCTAATTTCATAAAATAAAATATGTAGAATCCTAACCCTAGTTGGGTGTGGAGAGATTAAAATGTCTGCCTAAGATATTAAAATGTAATAATATTGAATACTATTACCATTTAAAATGCATTAAAATATTGTAAGTTTGAAAAATAATTACACAATATAATAACAATAACATATTCATATTTAGATCACTACAGTATTTTATCTTAGTCACTTGTAATAATAGTAAGTACTTTTAGAGAACATTTAATTATTTTAATTAATCTAATAGTGTGTTTAATAATAATTATTTAATATTTTTTTATCATTTCAAATTTGTAACTATTATATTTACAGAACTAAATTTATAAGAATTGTTTGAAATGTTTTGGTAAATAAAATTGAAATCTCAAAAATAATTTAATTTAGTAAAAATAAAATAGCACTAAAATATTTACTTAGCTATAAAACTAAACTTTACAAAGCCTATTAAATAACACAAATATTTCATTTAACTATTAAACTAAACTTTACAAAGTTTGCATATTTGTATTATGTGGAGAGCCTTGGCCCTAGTTGAGTGTATAGAGATTTGAAATGTCTACTTAAAAAATTAAAATGCAATAACATTAATACTATGATAACTTAAAATGTATTAAAATATTGTATGTTTGAAGAATAAAATAAAAAATGTAATAACATGGAAAGTATTTTCATGATATTGTAGATTTTTTAACTTTTTAGCAAATAAAATCGAAATCCCAAAAATAATCTAATTTTATAAAATAAAATGTGTAGAACCCATTGTAATAGTACTGCCGAAGGTAGGTACTAATAAAATTGATGACTGTATAGTAAAATCTATAAAATATAATTATATTACTTCTAAGGTTTTAATTTTTATTTCATATTTGCCTAGAGTTTTATTAATTAACCTTTTCATTCCTAATATACCTTAAGACTTTATTGTTTTTAAAATATACCTAAACAACTAACACAAAGTAGTTTCATTAAAATAGCTTGTACCGTAAATGAAACAACATACTAAAAGAAAAAACCAAAGAAATTTAATTTGATTGTGAAGAAAACAAAATTAAATCCTAATAAAATATAGTTATAAAATATTCGTATGAAACAAGAATGAGTGAAAAAGAAATAAATTAAATTTCATTTTGGAGAAAACAAAAGAAAAAAAAATTGATGACTCTATAGTAGAATCTATAAAATAGACTGGAAAAAATAAAAGAAAATAAAATTGATGACAGTATAGTAGAATCTATCCCTTCCAATAAATTTTGCACTTGTCCAATTTACTTGGCTTCTTTTTATTGGATATGATAAAACTGTAATAATATATAATTATAAAATAACATATAAATTTTAAGTATTTATTTTCAAATTTTTAACCATTATATTTCTAGACTATACTACCCAAAAAAACAAACAATGATGTCACTTTTTCCAAAACTACTCTCCGTTTAAAAAAAATTAAAGCTTCTGAAAGCATATAATTAAATTTATGTCACTTGAAATGTTAATCTCTCTCTTTCTATGCAAGTTATATGCAAAAGTTTTTTTTCTCTTAATATTCTAAGAAACTTAATGGGTGCGGAATACATCTGAAAACACCCCAATCACAAAACATCGATTTGTAGAACACCAGCATAGAGAAATTACTCAACTTTCACATTTCTATATATGTTGCTCAATTGTCAAAGCAACAAACCTTTTCATTTGTTCCAACGAGTCTGGAGTGCAATAAACAGGGTTTGGAGGGCATTACATTGTCCCATACAATATGTTTGACAGAAAAATTCAGTCACTCAGGAAGTTCTTTCTTATTTATAAGGTTTTAATGGCTTTTATTAGTTATTATTTAAATGTTGGATTGTTCGTTAGGGTTTCTATATTAAAAGTCATTATTGATTAATTAATATTTAAATATTATAACTTTATGACAATTCCATCACATTTACTTTAAAACTGATTAAAACCTGCCTGCAACCAGTTAAATTCGGGTGTCTTTGGGGAAACCAAAACACATACAGTTATCTACAAAGGCAAATTCATGGTTACCAAATAAACCATGTCAAGGTCCATGCTGCATCAATTTTTTTCAATCCACACAAGGGTCAGTAACTAGCTATTGCTTCCTCTAACAGTAACTAGCTATTGCTTCCTCTAACAGACATTAAATGTCTCATGGAAAAAGAATGCCTGAGAGCGAAGAATAGTCACATTGCATGGACCCATGCTTGAGTTTATAATCCCCACAAAAAACCTGCCATGAATCTCACCATAAGAACGTATGTCAAAATGGAATAGTTATAATGTCAATTCATTCCCACTAGAACACTAGCATGCTATCAAAATGATATTTTAACAGAGAATCCAACTCAACAACATCTGCAATGCACAAAAGACAAAATTCTCCATTTTGAAATGCATTCATTAATAAAAATGCCTCACATGATTACACACCTTTTTAGGTAGTGATCTCTTGAATCTGCGGGTATTCTTCTTTGGGGGCAAAGAATTTTCAAGGCCGGAACAAAAAGATTTGTTCGTCAAATGACATGCATCAAATTATTGAGATTCAGAATCAAGAGTGCTACCATGTGATGTTTTCAGAATTTACGGACACATCTTCCATGCTCCCTCAAATTCAACAAGAATTTGATTAGGTGGTAGATTACTTTGTGCCATAGACCTCAATAAAGGAGGTTCATAGGAGTTGAAGTCACGCTGCCTAGGATCTTGGCCATGCCGTAAAATCAGAAGCTGTCACCTCATGTTTAGATCATAATCAGATTCAGGGATTTCATCCTCCTCTCTACAAGGGGAACCATTATCGCTTGGTTCTGAAATTGAACCGGCTGGTAAAGAATTAGAAGACTCTACAAGAGAAGCTCCATGAGAATATTGGGAAGCTTCACATGGTTGAGTATGGAGAATTTTAATGAGGGAGAAAATCGGTTTTGCTTGTTGCAAAAGTTTCATAAATGTCTTTGGGTCTTGATTGTCCACAAGAACATGAGTGGGGCATGTGTTTGTAAGTAAATTCTAATCCTGAAAAACAATCAAAATTATGAATATTGATATAAATATTAAAATTAAAATAGTATAATTAAATATTTGAACCAAGATACCACAGGTCAAGCTTAGACAATTAACAATCCACTGTATATAGTATATACCAAAAAGATTACCCAAAAGATGGACTATATAAAAAATATAAATATAACAAGTCACATAGCCACGTGTCAATATTGTAAACCTGGGATAGGAGGATAAAACGGACCAAAAACTTGCAGAATCAATTTCTTTTCAACCTTAGAGTTTGTCATGGCATTTGGAACAGCTAAACTGGCATTGCCATTTGCAGCTGCTTTGGCCTGAACCCCAGTACAAAAGAGAAAAAAACACATTCAACATTCAAATTTTACAGTTAAAACTTAACGCTTAAAGGAGGAACGTACAATGCTAGACTCAATGGGAATCACAAAATGGCAAATCCTGACCTCTATTATCAAGTAGTTGCTAACATCGGGTTTAGCTGACTGTTTTGTCACATCAGTTTCATAAAATACTTCATCCATCTTCTATAAATGACCATCGTCAAAATTTGTCATAAAACAAGAATCAAGAAAAAATAGAAGATATCCAAACTGTACAAACACAAGGAATCTTACACATAAAGAAGTTCAACCATTATTCTCTAAAACTTCATGTGAGCTTCTCACTTGGCTGGGAAGGTAAAATAAGGAATTACATACATAGATAAAATCATTCCAAGATCATATTACTTACTTTAAAAAACCATCTCTGACATTTCAAGCTACGTTGCTTGCAACACATAATATTGGAAGGGGAAGGGGAATACTTGTCTGCAGTACAAAGAATGCTGATTGAAATCAATACAATGTAATAGAAAGTTTATCAAAGCAATCACAAATTAAAAAATAGAAATCAAAGAACCTATGCTAAGGGATTATAGTAGGGTGCAAAAACTGGAACAACATGAACATGTGATTGTTCTGTATCGTCCAAGACCTTCAATTGATCATCAATTACCTTGTAATCTTGGGATGGCAAATCCCTTTACGAAAGACATTTAGTAAAGACTTTCTTAAACCTACAATACAATCATATAAAACAGAAGCACATAAAAAAAGCAACACTTAACATCATATGGTATTTAATAATGAGAGTAAATATTGAAATCACAAGCAATAGAAGTATTATCATACGAGAGCAAATATAATTCTATTCAGTTGCTGAAACTTGAACCTCTGAAATTGAATTCAAAGATCTTCATAACATAATAAGGTGTCTTGTTTATTGGTTAGAAATGTTTACCTAGCTTGACACAAACAACATGATCACGGAGCTTCCTAGGACTGATTAAGCTTGTCTCAGGATCAAGAAGCCTCCACATCTCCAAATCATAAACTTTTTCTAATATTGTGAAAATAGAAAACTCAAAATGCTTGCGCCCATTACTAATTACATAATTTCTTAATTCCTCCCAACATGGATTTATCTTAACAAGGACACTATGATAGCATAATTTAATTTAGATGCCACTGTCCTTGCTAGGATAAGCCCTGGGAAGAATTAAGAAATTATCTAATTGCTAATGGGTGCAAGCATTTTGAGGTTACTATTTGTACAATATTAGAAAAAGATTATGCTTTGGAGATGTGGAGGCTTCTTGATTCCAAGACAAGCTTAATCAGTCCTAGGAAGCTCCATGATCATGTTGTTTGTGTCAAGTGAGGTAAACATTTCTAACCAATAAACAACACACCTTATTATGTTATGAATATCTATAAATTCAATTTCAGAGGCTCAAATTTCAGCAACTAAATGGAATTATATTCTCTCTCCTATGCTAATACTTCTATTGCTTGTGATGTCAATATTTGTACTCATTGTTAAATACCATATGATGCTAATAAGTGTTGCTTTTTTCTGTGCTTCTGTTTTCTATGTTTGTGTTGTAGGTTTAAGAAAGTCTTTACTAAATGGCTTTCATAAAGGGATTTGCCATGCCAATATTACAATGGTAATTGATGATCGATTGAAGGTCTGGGAGGATACAGATCAATAACATGTGCATGTTGTTCCAGCTTTTGCACCGTAGTATGCTCCATTAGGACATGTTCTTTGATTTCTATTTTTACTTTCTATTGCATTGTACTGATTTCAATCTGCATTCTTTGTACTGCAGACAAGGGTTCCCCTTCCAATATTATGTGTTGCAAGAAACGTAGCTTGAAATGTCAGAGGTTTCTTTTTTAAGTAAGTAATCTGATCTTGGAATGATTTTATCTATGGGTGTAATTTTTATTTTACTTTCCCAGCCAAGCGAGAAGTTCACATGAAGTTTTAGGGAATGATGGTTGAAGTTATGTTTGTAGTGTCTATATATCTTCTAATTTTTCTTGATTCTCGTTTTATGACAGATATCTTGACGAAGGTCATTAACAGAAGATGGATGAAGTATTTTATGACAGATATCTTGACGACGGTCAGCTACACTCAATGTTAGCAAGTAGTTGCTAACAGAGGTCGGGATTTGCCAACATTTTGTGATTACGATTGACTTTAGCACTGTCAGTTCCTGTTTTAAGTGTTAACTTTTAAATGTAAAATCTGAATTTTGGATGTGTATTTTTTTCTTTTTGTATTGGGGTTCGGGCCAAAGTAGCTGCAAATGGCAATGCCAGTTTAGCTGTTCCAAATGGCACGACAAACTCTAAGGTTAATTGTCTAAGATTGTCCTCTGTTATCTTGGTTAAAATTTTTAATTATACTATCTCAATTCATAAAATGAAATCAAATTTTTTAATATTTAGATAATATTCATAATTTTGATTGTTTTTCAGGATCAGAATTTACTTCCAAACACATGTCCCAACCATGTCTTGTGGACAATCAAGACCCAAAGTCATTTATGCAACTTTTGTAGCAAGCAAAACCGCTTTCCTCCCTCCTTAAAATGCTCATACTCAAGCATGTGTGAAGGTGAAGGTTCCTCAATATTCTCATTGAGCTTCACTTGTGGAGTCTTCTAATTCTTTACCACACGATTCAATTTCCGAACCAAGTGATAATGGCTCCCCTAGTAGAGAGGAGGGTGAAATCCCTGAATTTGAATACAATCCAGACACAAGGCGATGACTTCTCATTTTATAGTATGGCCAAGATCCTAGGCAGTGTGACTTCAACTCCTATGAACCTCCTTTATTGAGGTCTATGGCACAACGTAATCTACCACCTAATCAACTTCTTATTTGATTTGTGGCAGCAAGGAAGATGTGTCTGCAGATTTTGAAAACATCACATGGAAGCACTCTTGATTCTGAATTTCAATAATTTGACGCATGTCATTTGAAGAACAATTTTTTTGTTCCAGCCCTGAAAATTCTTTGCCCACAAATAGGAATACCCGCAAATTCAGGAGATCGCTTTCTAAAAAGGTGTAATCACATGGGGCGTTTTTAGTAATGAATGCATTTTAGAATGGAGATTTTTGGATTTTGTGTATTACAGATGTTTATTTGGATTCTCTATTAAAATATCATTTTGATAGCATGTTATTGTTCCAGTGGGCATAAGTGACAATATAACTATTTCAGTTTGAAATATTTTATTATGGTGAGATACATGATAGGTTTTTGGTGGGGATGATGAAATCAAGCATGGGAACATGCAACGTGACTATTCTTCTCTCTAGAATCACCCCATGAATCACTCATGAGTGAGAAGCTAGCTCGAGATGACAAAAGACCTCCCGCCTCTATTGCCTCCAACCTCCAATATGACCCTATTTCATTTTCTAAAAAAGATATTCCTCAGTAAGATTGATTTAGCATCATCATCATCGACTGCAGCTTTTACACTTGCAATATGATTAAGAAGGGAACGAAACGTACTAATATGTTGAACAACACTACCACCATCTTTCATCTTCAAACCAAAAAGTTTTTTCTTAATGGGCATTTTAGCACTTGAATCTTGTGAACCAAATAAAGAACTAAGTGCATCCCATAGTTTCTTTGAAGTTTTATATTAGATCAATATGATGCAAATATGCATCAGATAATCCAAGATGAATCAATGATGTGGCCCTACAATCTTTTGCTATATATTTTATTGCTTCATCTATATTTTGTGGTTTCATAATAGTCCTAATCACAATGTCCCATAAATCTTTTTCAACTAGAAATAACTGTATCTTTACTTGCCATGTATGAAAATCATATCCTTCAAATGCAGTAATAGTAATCGATTTATCTATTAAAAAAAAACTTATCACTTCGATTTATCACATGCAATTTCAATTTTAATAAAATGGCCCTCCACTATTTCTCCTTTCTGGAAGAAATTGAAATCTTGTATGACACTTATTCGGATTGTAGTATCACTAGAAATATTTTAAGCAATTTAGCTATAAACTCTTGTATCAACATGTGAATTAGATTTCAAACACTTCTCTTTGCACAATATATGTCCAATTCTCCAATAAAATTTGACTTCAAATAACTTGCACTCAAACCGATGTAGAAAGAAAATTCAATGCAACAACCAAGTTAATGAAATGCTATTTCTAATGTTTTCAAAACTTTCTCAAACGTCAATGTAGAATTTACCATGGCTATTATTGAAATGGCAGGCTGCAACAATGTATGACTTTCCTCAAACTGTGAGTCATTTACCATTCAACGACAGGATCTTTACATTGCTTCCACACAACAAACTTTCTTTCATAAGCATTTGAAAACACCTCTTCATGGAAATGCCTTGATGGAGTCTTGTATAGAAGATTGAGACGCCTCTTTTCATAAATTTAGATGCAGCAATTAAATGTTAATGTCTGCAAACATTTCAACCCCTTCAAACATAGTTATCACCTCTGAATTCACCCAGCAACATGACATTGATTTAAAAAACACAAATCTGAATACTAGATACAGATGCCTTCATAGGAAGTGAAATGTTGATTTTGGAGTTTCAAATTTTAGATGCCTTGCTTCAAAAAATCAAACGCCTCTCATCACTGGTTTGGCAGATTAAAACCAATGTGCCTCTCACACTTTCTCAACGCCATCTACAGATATCAAAACATCTCGGGAATTTGAAGTGGCCAAATGATTCTCTAGCACAAGAATTCTTCAATTAATCTTCAACCATTATCTCTTCCCATCTTTGCAAGAATTAAAATAGAAGTTCTCTAATACCATATTGAAATATGGCCAGCATTTACATTTGCACAGTAATATTCTCAGCATGGGATGCCAAGATCAGGCAGGCTTGGCCAATGTTGCGGGTTCCTACATGGTACGGTCAAGGGGACTGGGAACCCATGAAGAACGCTCCTCTGTAGAATGGCCTCCACCCGAACAAGGATGGCTTAAGCTAAATTTTGATGGGGCCTCCAAAGGCAACCCAGGACCTTCTGGGGTAGGTTGCATTGTAAGAGATTGGCAAGGTAACACAATCATATCCTCCTCAGTAAAACTTCCTTTTCTCTGAAGTGAAGTGATTGGGCTTGCAATCTTAGAAAAGTTCAAAACCAACTTCCTATAATATCTTGCTAATCCCATAAAACTATGCACTTCATGCACATTCTTTGGCATAGGCCACTCAAGTATAGCCTTTATATTTGCAGGGTCTATAGATATTCCTTCAACTGAAATAATATGCCCTAAGTATTGTATCTCTTTCTAAAAAAAAGTACACTTAGAAAGCTTCCTAAACAATTTATGCTCTCTCAGCCACTGCAAAAATATTCGAAGATGTTGTAACTGTTCTTCCTCATTCTTAGAGTAAATAATAATTTCATCTAGAAACACTAGAACAAATTTATCCAAGCAATCTTAGAAGATATTGTTCATCAAATTCATGAATGTAGTAGGAGTATTCGTAAGTCCAAAAGGTAAAACCATGAACTCATAATGCCCATATCTAGTTCTGAAAGTTGTCTTATGAATGTCCTCATCTTTTATTCTTAGTTTATGGTATCTAGATTGCAAATTGATCTTAGAAAACATTGATGCACCATGCATCTAATCAAAAAGATCCTCACTATGTGGTAAAGAATACTTATTCTTTATCATTGCTTTGTTAAGCATATGATAGTCTATAAATAGACACAAGATTCCATCCTTCTTTTTAACGAAGATCAATATGGCTCCCCAAGGAGAAACACTGGGTCTAATCAATCCTTTAGCTAATAGCTCTTGAAGTTGGGACTTCAATTTCATCAATTCCGTAGTAGTCATGTGATATGATGCCTTTGAAATTAGCTCCGATCCAAGTCAATATCAATTGAGCAATCAAAATCTCTCTAAGGAAAGGATATTTCTCCAAAGATACACCTGTTCAACACACCAGAATACTAAGAGGGGGGATGAATTAGTATCCAAACAAACTTCAAATCCTCTGGAGCAGACTAAAACTTAAGCATTACAACATTAACATTAATATAAAAGATCAACACAATGCACATAACAACATAACACTAGATATATGTGGAAAACCCCAAAAGGGGAAAAACTATAGTGAGGATTAACTCACAATATATGAATCTTAAAAATTACAACTTTGTTTTAGGGCTCCATCCCAAGGAAGCTACTACTCCTTGTTGACTTTGTTTTAGGGCTAAAATCCAAGGAAGCAACTACTCCCTGAAGATTTTGTTTTGGGGTCACTCCCAAGGAAGATACTACTCCCTGAAGACTTTGTTTTAGAGTCACTCCCAAGGAAACTACTACTCCCTGAATTGAGAACAAACTCAGAAATGATTACAGTATGATAGTCCTTCTACCGCCTAACGCTAACAATGAAGCTCACACCTTTGATGATTGCAATTTTTCCTCTCCACTTTTCTTCTAATGATTGGATCAATTAGACACTCTCTTTACTTCCCTCCTGTCACAAAAAAATATTCAAGATGAATCAGTATAGCCCTTATTGCTTCTGCTCTTTCTCCTTCAGTCGCACATCATAATGCATATCATTTTCATATTCTTCTCTTCATACACTCTTATTCTCATTTTCACAATCATACCTCCCCTAGATCAACTAGGTTTACAATATATACATGACATTACATTGATTTCATTACAAGTTGGCCAATACAACAAGACTATTACAATTTACAAGTCAGCCAGAGATCACACCACATAAAATATGCATAGGACAAGCCCTATCATGACACATGCCTTGTGGATCCCAACACATGCTTATCTCAGTCCTAAACATTCTTCACAATATCATCCTTCAAGAAATAACATCCGCACTCTCCACAAATTTGAATTAGGTCACCCTTAAGCAAGAAAACATGAATCTTGGTGGTACTCATGAATGATTAAACAATTTTTGTTATTCTTCTAGATGAGTCGTCAGAACCTACACAACATCTCCAAACACTCATTGAATTCCACACAACAACACCTTTGTGGCGCACATCATCAACATTCCTCAATCAGCCAAGGAAGAGCATAACCCATCAACACCATCATTCCGGACCACAGCTAGTTCCAGAGATAGAATAAAACACCTTGTGGAGCAATAGGAAACATCACAAGATCATTAGGATTATCTTCCATTAGATTCACTTTATAAACTTAGACCCATGTCACTTTTCTAATAAAATCTTTAATCTTTATTCAAAACTGAATTTTCTTCCCGTGGCTTTTGAGAGGCATTAATACTTGAACTTAAAATAAAGTATTTGACATTATGAAAGGGACCCACCATGTGTTACAAGAAATGCTTATTTAATATAAGACTTAGCCTCTCTAAACTCCCATGACACAATCTATGCAATTTAGTGAAATGAAACATTTTATTTTCCTTTCTTCGGGCTACTCCACGTGGCCCCATCCACATACATTTTGGTTCCTTTGCGGCACTTAAACCACGTGGTGGCTTCCGCTAGTTTCTGAGAGAAACTCCTTTCCTTCTGCATCTGACATGTGGTGTCATCTAAATCATTTTGAGTTGCTTCCCTTGTCTTCCGCAACTGACATGTGTCATCTTCTGCTTCTTTCTTGATACCCTATTATGCATCTTCGTTATTTCTGGTTAGAGCTCTGGCGGTTGTGACACTTTATTTCTTATTGAGCACCTTCAGATATGTAATATGGCTGTGTGCGGCTTGAGGGATTGAGCATCGTCAAATCACAGAGTACTCATTGTTATGATCAATGCCACATTTGCTAAAGTTTCACTTCATTACTTGCTCTTGCTTTATAATAGCTTCTGTAAAAATTCTAGAGGCCATGCTATTTGAAATAAATGGCTATGCTTTGTATTTAGAAAATGTGCCATCATGATGACTGAAACTACACCATTGACGGTTGCTTTCTATATTTGGAACCATCCTCTGATGAAGGCCAAATCTTATCTTTTGATATGGCAGTGCTTTGAGCTTAAACACTAGCATACTATACCTATGACTGATTAAATCTCTATACAACAACTTATCCCTTGATGCAGTAACTTTGTTCAATGCTAATGAAACTCTTGAAGTGATTACCTCTTATGGCTGCAACCTCTATACAATTTCCTCTTTTCCCATATGCTGAAATAGTATATACAATCTATGATACCTTGCTACACCTAAAACCCACAGAGTGCACCATACGAATTGTTTTTCACCCTTACGGAGCCCGCCTTTCTTTACTAAGAATAGCCTGTAATCTTCGGATGCTAGTGTCCCAAGCATTATCTACAGTTGCAGTAGCTTCATTCAGTTCCAGCAGTGAGATGAATTTATAGCAATGTGCCCTTTGAACTGTGCATTCAATGTGTGGAATCTGGTGCTTTCACTGTGATGGTGGAAGACATCCTTAAAGTGACTCATAGAAATAACATGAACTGCATCCCTTCTATAATAGAGAACGCTTTTAAATCACTTAGAGATCACCTTAGACTAGAGTTGAGATTATGAGTGGTCTCTTGATAGATAGCGTGCCTTTTCATGGTAATGTTGTGCAACCTCTATACAAGTTCCTCTTTTCCCATATGCTGAAATAGTATATACAATCTATGATACCTTGATACACCTAAAACCCACAGAATGCACCATATGAATTGTTTTTCACCCTTACGGAGCCCACCTTCCTTTACTAAGAATAGCCTGTAATCTTCGGATGCTAGTGTCCCAAGCATTATCTACAGTTGCAGTAGCTTCATTCAGTTTCACCAGTGCGAAGAATTTATAGCAATGTGCCCTTTGAACTGTGCATTCGATGTGTGGAATCTGGTGCTTTCACTGTGATGGTGGAAGACATCCTTAAAGTGACTCATAGAAATAACATGAACTGCATCCCTTCTATAATAGAGAACGCTTTTAAATCACTTAGAGATCACCTTAGACTAGAGTTGAGATTATGAGTGGTCTCTTGATAGACACCGTGCCTTCTCATGGTATTGTTGTGCTATCATTTTAGAAATGAAGAGGCCAAACCTTCCTTGTATGGGTAGTGCTATCATATTACTTTCCTGTACTGCATTATCATGCCATATTTTGAAATGGATTGTGCTAGTAAGAACTGGCCGATGAACATGAAGACGTTCCTTTATCTTGAATGATCGTCGGTGCCCTGCAACCTCACCTCTGAAAGGGCCATTCTTCTTATTAAATGACTATATTTTTAGTTGAAAAAGGCCACTCCCTATTTTATTGATGGCTTTTACTTTGGATATGCTGTGTCTTATACATGAAAAGGCCGATCCTCCATGACTGAGCTGCGGCTTCCATTCGATACTATATGTAGTGTCACATCTCTTGATTTAGTACGAGCGTTGTTTTGCTTAAAAAAAATGGCTTCCTTGACATGAACAGAGACCACGCCTTGTTACTGATACAGGAAACACCTTCGTTTGCAAATCCCATTATGTTGTTTAATACGATAACCTAGAAAGTCGAAGGCTAATACATTCCATACTTTGTGCTTTGTTCCTGAGGCTAAACCATCCTCTATGAGTTGTGTTTGCTAACAATGTTTCATTACTAAATGGCACTGCAACATTAAAAAGACAATTATTCTTCTTTGCTAGTGGCCGATTTAACATGCCCAGAGCTATTCCTCTTTAATACTGGTCGCTTATCATTTCAACTAACGGCTAACTCTGATGCTATGTTGATACTATGTATAGCTATGCATGAATCTTTTATATGAATTGGCCACTTCATCATAACCCTGCACCATACTTACACAATGCTCACCCCCCCTTCTTCATTGTGCCTTTGAAACTGCGCTTGAAGTGGCTTTCAACCATTTGACGGCTACATCACATGTCTAAACCATTGCTGTCATGACACAAGCTGAATATAGACTCACTTGGAACTTACAACATTATACATAGTAGTGCCTGTATTATAATATCTTGCTATATGTAAATGTTAGGCCTTTTACCAGAACTTATGCATCATTTATTTGAATCTATCCAAACATATTTTCCATAACAATGTTGCCTATCCTATGGACATTATGATGGATAGTAGCAACAGATTCTTTTAATGCTAAGATATCGGATTCTAAAAATTCCTTGAAGCAACTCCATACTAAGTCAGATCAAGTCTTATCTGACTTACATAAAAATGATAGTGATTTGTCTACACTGGTTCACCTTGTAAAACCTTTAGGGACTCAGGTAGAAACCGTAAATAATACAATCAATTTAAGGTGTGATAAATTTGATGATTCTTTACATGATTTAGCCCAATCTTTAGACTGGCTAGTAAACCATGAACAAAAACCAGTCTCACATGCTATAGTTGTTCCACAACCTCTCCAATCAAAAGAAAAGAGAGCAAAAAAAGCCTCAGATTCAGTTCTCATGATGCAAACAACTTGCCCAGTTACTCCATGGTATTTAGACATTGATCAGTTAGAAGATCCTTACCATTTGATCAATAAATGGGTAAACACCTTTATTATCATAGCATCTTTATCAGGTACTCCACAAGAAAACATAGCGAAAATGGCTATTACTTATTTTTGGGGTATCTTAGCTAATTGGTGGAATGGTATTTCTGATCATGAAACAGAAACTAGAGTTTTCAGAAATATTGTCATTACAACTGACACCGCTACTGGCTAACAACACCAACAGCAGCTCCCTGCTATGAATTGTTTACTAGAATGGCTAACTGATGAATTATGTCCTTAATCTGTTTGTAGAAAAGAGAGATTGATGAAAGATATTTGTCTATGAAATGTTGTGATTTAAAGGATTTCAAAAATTACTCCACCCATTACCAACAATTGATCTATCAACTAAAAGATCCAAAGAAAATTTAATTTGCTAAAACCAAATTTCTAGAAGGTCTCCCTTATAACATGTCTAATCGTGTTATCAGATATCTAGAAATCTGAGAAATCTATCTTGAAAGCTCTCCCATTACTGATCTTATTTAGTATGCAAAGGACCAAATTCTCTAGTTTATAGAAAACTACAAATATCAGTAGAAATTTACCAAACAAGAAGCCGAAAGGATTGCTCCTTCTTTTATTGACACCTATGGTTGTAATCCTTTTACAAAATCTTAGCACAAAGCCCACAAGAAGTACAAAAAGCACCAGCTCAATTTCCATAAGTGCTCCTTTCCCAAAAAGCACTCTTATGCTCCCAAGCATATATATATGCCCAAGCGCTCATAGCCACGCCCCCAGAGCAACCAAATCATCTGCTTTATTTGTAACAAAACTGGTCATAAAGCTCCTAATTGTCATTACAAAAATAAAGTTGTTAAGGCTATTTATGTTGACCCTGCCGCAGCCATGTGGTGGGATGCAATTGATGAAGAAGAAGATCTCTATCTGCAAGACAACATCTATGAGCCTATCATAGATGAATATGAATATGAAGATGAAGATGCAGATGCTCTTGAAGATCTTGCGGACAAACTCATAGAAGCAAAACAACAATTAGAAGAATCTACTTATGAAGAACCAATAGTTATGATGAATCAAACATGGAGAAATAAAGGAAGAGGAAGAGGAAGGAACTCTTTCCATCAAGACTTCTACCAGCCAGATCTACAGCAGCCAGCTTTTGTCCAAGAACAAACCAGATATCCTCCTATATTCAGACCTCCTACAGTCAACACTCATATGCCTTGCCAAGTTTTCCCTAATCAGGTTCAAGTCTTTTTGACTAATTTTCCTATAATTACTACTGAAAGAAAGGATAGGAAATATAGCAGGAAACAACCCAAAGAGGATTATATTACAAAAGCCTTAGCTGATTTCTCTTTCCAACAACAAACTGTCTATCCTCCACAAGCCCGCTAGCCATGTTCCACACCTATCAACCTCTATGATGAAAATATTCCATCATCCTCAAAATATCCATTCCAAGATCATTCTGAGTTCCAAGAACAAATTCAAGAATTATATGAAGAAGAATTTGAACCAGAATTACCCATGCCAATGGCTGATCCTAGCAAAGTAAAACTAGTGATGTCTATTCTTCCTGATCCAAAGCCATAGCTGGAACCCTCATACTTAGTACACCTGCTTACTGGCAAGTTTTCCCAATATATTACTATTACAATCAATGGAAAACAATATGATGCTCAAGTAGATACTGGTGCATCTCTGTCATTTTGCAAAGAACCCATATTAAGAAACTAGGAGCAATTGACCCAGAAAACTGCATATACTACCTGTGATGTACAAGGAAACAAATTCATTTGTGATAAGTATAGCCATCAACACACTCTGCAAGTTGAAGACATGCAGTTCAAATGTGATTTCTTTGCTATGAAACAAATGCCAGTAGATGTCTTGCTAGGAGGTAATTTCATTGATAGATATACTCCTTATGGATGCACAAAGAAAAGCATTATGTTCACACTTAATGGAGAAAAGATTAGTACTCCTCGACTAATCTATACATCTGAGAAATATCCAGCTATCCACAGGATCCAGACTATTGAGCCATTGCCAGAACTAAAAGCAACACTTATTGAAGCAGTCTATTAAGAAGATCCACAAAAATTTTGGGAAAAAGAAATACCTGAGATGGACATTAGATTATAGCATGGAGGAAAGATCAAGACAGGAAAAAGGATACCTATCCCTGCTCATGACTACCTAGACATGGCCCAAGCTATAGAAGAGCTTAAAAAAGGGAAGTACATCAAACACTCTTAGTCTGAATATAATTGTTATGCTTTCATATTATGTAAAGACGCTGAGAAAAGAAGGCAAAATAAAAGAATGGTCATTAATTATACGCCTTTAAATGCTATCACTCTTCCATTTCCTTACCCCATTCCTAATAAATCATATTTGCTTGAAAAAGTTGCTAATTCAAAAATATTCTCTCAATTTGATTGTAAATCAAGATTCTACCAGATACGAGTCAATGAAGATGACCAGTATAAAACTACCTTCAGTTACCCTTTTGGTCATTATGAATGGAGAGTCATGCCTTTTGGCCTAATGAATGCGCCAGCATATTTTCAAGAAAGGATGGAGAAAATCTTCAGTGGCTGTGAAGATTTTCTTTGTGTTTATATTGATGACATTTTACTCTTTAACAAAAACTTTGATGAGCATAGATCTCATCTTGAAAAATTTTATAGATTAGTTTTAAATTTTGGGATTGTTCTCTCCCTATCAAAAATTCAATGGTGCACAGACTCTTGTAAGTTTTTGGGAATGATTGTTAAAGGTGGACAGCTTGAGGTTCAGCCTCATATCAAGTCTAAGATCCTTGAATTTCAGCCTCCTCTAAATACTAAGGAGCTGTAAGGATTCTTAGGAATTTTAAATTATGTAAATAAATTTTATCTTGGTGCAATTTTCGACCGAGAACCCTTGCAGCAACTTCTGATGAAGAAAAAACCTCAATGGTCTCAAGTCCATACTGATGCTCTCAAAATTATTCAACAAAAGGTACAGAATCTGCCAGTTCTTAATGTTCCCACTACTGATAATTTTATCTTGTATACAGATGCTTTGGATTATGCTTGGGGCGAACACTTATGCTTTGTAAAAAATGAAGTTAAATTACTTGCAGAATATACTAGTGGCACATTCCCTGCAGATGTCAAGAAATGGATTTCCTCTGATAAGGAAATTTATAGTGTGATTAAGAATTTAAAGAAATTTGCTCTCAAGCTAATGCATTTGAAACATTTTATTATTAAAACTGATTGTACCATATTCCTTACTTTCAAGGAAAAGGATCATGGCAGAAAGGATGGTAGGAGCAAATATCTCTGATGGAAAGAATACTTGAACCTCTAGAATTATGAAGCTCAGTATATTTCTAGTAAAGACAATGTTGTAGCAGATGCCCTTAGTAGACCTCCTTTACTTGGAGTTTACATGTAAAATCTTTGGTTCTTCTTCTAGCATTCTAAAATTCATTGAAGATAAAATATATGATGCTCCGTTCCACCAAATGAATAGAATAGTGCAGAGAAATATCCTTACAAAAGGACTTAATAATCATTATGCTGAAAATGCTATCTCTGCTGCTGAAACATTAGAACACACTGGATGCATCTCAACTCCTAATCTTTATGAAGAAGGATATGGTCAGTTTGAGATACTCCGCATAAATTCTGACCATATGTATCATCTACTACTTAACCTTATCAGAAAGCCATTTTTCACCTGGTCCATTACATGTTATGCTCCTATTTCAAAACAAGTTGAAGACTTTTTCAAGTTTGTTGGAACTTCTGTTGGTAATCCTGATGAACCAATAAGTCAAGATTTGGTCACCCGCATAGTGATTAATATGAGATTAAGATGGGAATCATATTTTTCTCCCACTATGCATTTTGACAACGACCAACAGGATTGGAATATAAGACAAAGGTTTCAAATTCATGCTAGATGGAAACTAGTTGGATGGCGTGAAATATATAAGTATGGATTTGACAAGCCTTCTCATCCATCACCATCAAATAGTTCTAGTTCACATGGGAGCTAGGATGGGACTCACTATCATATCAGAGATGGAATAGGACAATAAGATTCTCCAACAAATTGAAAGTTGTAAAGGACAGTCACTATCAGCCATATTAGCATGATAAACCTCCTTTTGGTTAACCGGTTCACCCAATATTGTCAGTTAGATTCTCTTCCACCTCCTACCCCGGTCAAGAATTTGCTATAAATAAGCCTTTGCGGAAGCATCATGGGTATTAGGTTTTCTAGCAACTATTAGAAGAAGTCTAGAGTCTGAGTCTAAGTTTGGGTCGTATTTTTGCAAAGATTGAGTATGCTCTATCTCTGTGCTTAGTGTGATCTGGGATATTAGAAATATCTTGCATATAAGTTGTGATTTTGTAAGTCATTGTAATTAAGTAATATCAGAAGTCGTAATCATTTGGTCGTCAGCCTCCATCACTGTTTGGCTATATATCTGTGGTATCAGAGCCTTTGACGATTCTTTGGGAAAAGAAATCTATTGTCTATCTAATTTCTACTAAAGAATTGGAGAAGTTATCTAAGAAGAGAAGAGTTTATCTCTATAGGGTTTCCCTTTGTTGTTGGGATTTGAGTTTTATACCTGTTTATGTCTTTGGTTGGTTAAGGGTATTGTTATCTCTCCTATAAAACCCCTATAAGTTCTCTTAGATATTCCAAGCTTCTCTTTCTTAAAAGACATGGCAGAATTTCAAGGATTTTCTCATCCTCATACTGGAGTCGAAAGGGTGAATGAGGCATTCATTGAAGTGTTCGAACTTCCTCCTGTAAATCCGACAGAAGGTGATCTGATAGCAGAAGAAGTTCCTGATATCGACACATCTGAAGATGTTATAGAAAGGCAAGTAATTATAGACCTCCTCTTCTTATAGCTGATTCTGCATACAAGAAGAGTGTTTTAAAGGCTAGTTTGCTTCAGAATATTATATTCAAGTCTACTTTCAAACCTTTTGTCATTCCTCGAATGAAAAATGTTGAGTTAACTCTTGAATATGATCCCCTGCAAACTTTTCAAACAAAGATGTTGTTTGTTCTTCCTAGTGAAGAAATTGATTATATTAGAAGTCATAAAGCTAAGAATTTTGTACATTTTGGTGCTATTAGGGTCCTTATAGGTTCCTGTGTCCCTGATAATATTAAACCTATCTCATATCTTGCTTTATGTGACCATCATCAAGTTGACTATTCTCATGCTTGTCAGCTGTCCAGCCTGTCCCGGCATACCAAAAATTTAGTCTGTTTCACCTATTACCCTAATCTTACTGTTGCAGCAAGGGATAAAGGTTGTCAAGAGGTTTAAAAGGGCTCTTTAAATTGCTGGGGAGTGTTTAGTTCACTATATGGTTTAAATATGTTTGGGAAATTTAAATATGCTTCAGTCCAAGTCCAAATCTTGTATTCCATGATGAATACAAATAATCAAGATATATAGGAAAACCTGCCATATGCAAAAACCCTTCATGGAGAAGTTTCAACTCCAGAAAGGGCATATCAATACTATTGAGATTCCTGCAGATAGGAAACTTGACTAGATACAACATGTTGCACCCAAATTGTTATAAGCCACTCGCCCTGTGCATAAGATACAACAAAACTAGATTAATATTATTCCTAGAAGTCTTTCCTCTAGGAGGTATAATAATCCATTTGAAGATTCATTTGCTACACCCAGAACTTCATTCAACAGTTCTTCAAAGAAGAAAGCTCAACTCTATGTTGAGGTAGAAGATGAGTCTTTAAATACTGGCCCAGAACTAGTACAGGTTGATTCTAGGTGTGGTAGCCAAAAGGAGAAGGGTAAAACTGTAAATATTGATCATCCCTTTTGCAATATAGTTCATACACTACCAAGAGTAGAAACTTTAGAATGGTATAAGGAACAAGAAATTGCATATTATACCAATGGGAGATGGCCCCCATTAAAAGGAAATTATAAGTCTCCTGAAGCGAATATCAGTATGTTCCAGTATGCATTTCAGCCTAGAACTTCTGAAGAGAAAGAGCCTTCTTTAGAATTTAAACAAAGAAATTATATTACAAGGTTCTGTGCTCATTTACAACAGAATGTTGATGATTTTTGTCAAGATATCTTAGCATTAAAATAATCTATTGCTACTATCCATCATAATGTTCATAGGATAAGCAACATTGTTATGGAAAATAATACTAAGATAAAGGATTTTGAAAATTCCTTGAAGCATCTCCATACTAAGTCAGAACAAGTCTTATCTGACTTACATAAAAATGATAGTGATTTGTCTACACTAGTTCACCTTGTACAGCCTTTAGGGACTCAGGTAGAATCTGTAAATAATACTGTCAATTTAAGGTGTGATAATTTTGATGATTCTTTACATGATTTAGCCAAATCTTTAGACTGGTTAGTAAACCATGATCTAGCATAAGTGTCCACCCCAATAATAATCCGAAGCATTTGTATACAAGATAAAATTACCAGTAGTGGGAACATTAAGAACTGGTAGATTTTGTACCTTTTGTTGAATAATTTTGACAGCATCAATATGGGCTTGAGACCATTGAGGTTTCTTCTTCGTTAGAAGTTGCTGCAAGGGTTCTCGGTTGAAACTTGCACTAGGCTAAAAATTATTTACATAATTTAAAATTCCTAAGAATCCTTGCATCTCCTTAGTATTTAGAAGAGGCTAAAATTCAAGGATCTTAGACTTGATAGGAGGCAGAACCTCAAGTTGTCCACCTTTAACAATCATTCCTAAAAACTTACAAGAGTCTGTGCACCATTGAATTTTTGGCAGGGACAGAACAATCCCAGAATTTAAAACTAATCTATAAAAAGTTTCAAGATGAGATCTATGCTCATCAAAGATTTTGCTAAAGATCAAAATGTCATCAATATAAACACAAAGAAAATCTTCATATCCACTGAAGATTTTGTCCATCCTTTCTTGAAAATATGCAGGCACATTCATTAGGCCAAAAGGCATGACTCTCCATTCATAATGACCAAAAGGGCAACTGATGGCAGTTTTATACTGGTCATCTTCCTTGACTCGTATATGGTAGAATCCTAATTTACAATCAAATTGAGAAAATATTTTTGAATTAGAAACTTTTTCAAGCAAATATGATTTATCAGGAATGGGGTAAGGAAATGTAAGAGTGATAGCATTTAAAGGCCTATAAATAATGACCATCCTTTTCATTTGCATTCTTTTCACAGCTTCATTACATACCATGAAAGCATAACAATTATATTCAAACTAAGAGTGTTTGATGTACTTCCCTATTTTGAGCTCTTCTATAGCTTGGGCCATGTCTGGGTAGTCATGAGTAGGGATAGGTGTCTTTTTTCCTGTCTTGATCTTTCCTCCATGTTGTAATCTAATCTCCATCTCAAGCATTTCTTTTTCCCAAAGTTTTTGTGGATCTTCTGAACATACTACTTCAATAAGTGCTGCTTTTAGTTCTGGCAGTGGCTCAATAGTCTAGATTCTATGGATAGCTGGATATTTCTTAGATGCATAGATTAGTCAAGGCATACTAATCTTTTCTCCATTAAGTGTGAACATAATGCTTTTCTTTATGCATCCATAAGGAGTATATCTATCAATGAAATTACCTCCTAGCAAGACATCTACTGGCATTTGTTTCATAGCAAAGAAATCACATTTGAACTACCTGCCTTCAACTTGCAGAGCATGTTGATGGCTATATTTATCACAAATGAATTTGTTTCCTTGTACATCACAGGTAGTATATGCAATTTTTTGGGTCAATTGCTCCCAGTTTCTTAATATGGGTTCTTTGCAAAATGATAGAGATGCACCAATATCTACTTGAGCATCATATTGTTTTCCATTGATTGTAATAGAAATATATTGGGAAAACTTGCCAGTAAGTAGGTGTACTAAGTATGAGGGTTCCATCTATGGCTTTGGATCAGGCAGAATAGACATCACTAGTTTTACTTTGCTAGGATCAGCCATTGACGTTGGTAATTCTGGTTCAGATTCTTCTTCATATAATTCTTGAATTTGTTCTTGGAACTCAGAATGATCTTGGAATGGATATTTTGAGGATGACAGAATATTTTCATCATAGAGGTAGACAGGTGTGGAACATGGCTGGCAGGCTTGTGGAGGATAGACAATTTGTTGTTGGAAAGAGAAATCAGCTAAGGCTTTTGTAATAGAATACTCTTTGGGTTGTTTCCTACTATATTTCCTATCCTTTCTTTTAGTAGTAATAATAGGAAAATCAGTTGAAAAGACTTGTACCTGATTAGGAAAAACCTGGCAAGGCATATGAGTGTTCACTGCAAGAGGTCTAAATATAGGAGGATATCTGGTTTGTTCTTGGACAAAAGCTGGCTGCTGTAGATCTGGCTGGTAGAAGTCTTGATGGAAAGAGTTCCTTCCTCTTCCTCTTCCTTTATTTCTCCATGTTTGATTCATCATAACTGTTGGTTCTTCATAAGTAGATTCTTCTAATTGTTGTTTTGCTTCTATGAATGTGTCTGCGAGATCTTCAAGAGCATCTGCATCTTCATCTTCATATCCATATTCATCTATGACATGCTCATAGATGTTGTCTTGTAGATAGAGATCTTCTTCTTCATCAATCACATCCCACCACGTGGCTGCATTAGGGTCAGCATAAACGTCCTTAACAACTTTATTTTTACAATGATAGTCAGGAGCTTTATGACCAAGTTTGTTACAAATATAGCAGATGATCTGGTTTCTCTAGGGGCGTGGCTGTGAGTGCTTGTACATATATTTATGCTTGGGAGCATAAGAGTGCTTTTTGGGAAAGGAGCGCTTATGGAAATTGAGCTGGCACATTTTGTACTTCTTGCGGGCTTTGTGCTAAGATTTTGTAAAAGGATTACAGCCATAGGTGTCAATAAAAGAAGGAGCAATCCTTTGGGCTTCTTGTTTGGTAAATTTCTACTGATATTTGCAGTCTTCTATAAACTAGAGAATCTAGTCCTTTGCATACTGAATAAGATCAGTAATGGGAGAGGTTTCAAGAGAGATTTCTCAAATTTCTAGATATATGATAACACGATCAGATATGTTATAAGGGAGACCTTCCAGATATTTTCTTTTAGCAAATTCACTTTTCTTTGGATCTTTCAGTTGATAGATCAACTTTCGGAAATCAGTGGAGTAATTTTTGAAATCTTTTAAATCACAACATTTCATAGATAGAATATCTTTCATCAATCTCTCTTTTTTAAGATAGATTCAGGACATAATTCATCAGTTAGCCATTCTAATAAACAATTCATAGTAGGGAGCTGTTGTTGGTGTTGTTGGCCGGTGTCAGTTGTAATGGTAATATTTCTGGAAACTCTGGTTTCTTTTTCATGATCAGAAAGACCATTCCACCAATCAGCTAAGATACCCCAAAAATAAGTAACAACCATTTTTCTATGTTTTCTTCTAGAGTACCTGATAAAGATGGTATGATAATAAAGGTGTTTACCCATTTATTGATCAAATGGTAAGGATCTTCTAACTGATCAATGTCTAAATACCATGGAGTAACTGGGCAAGTTGTTTACATCATGAGAACTGAATCTGAGGTCTTTTTTTCTCTCTTTTCTTTTAATTGGGAGGTTGTGGAACAATTATAGCATGTGAGACTGGTTTTTGTTCATGGTTTACTAACTAGTCTAAAGATTGGGCTAAATCATGTAAAGAATCATCAACTTTATCACACCTTAAATTGACAGTATTATTTACAGATTCTACCTGAGTCCCTAAAGGCTATACAAGGTGAACCAGTGTAGACAAATCACTATCATTTTTATGTAAGTTAGGTAAGACTTGATCTAACATAGTATGGAGTTGCTTCAAGGAATTTGCAGAATCCTTTATCTTAGTTTTATTTTCAATAACAATGTTGCCTATCCTATAGACATTATGATGGATAGTAGCAACATATTCTTTTAATGCTAAGATATCTAGACAAAAATCATCAACATTCTATTGTAAATGAGCACAGAACCTTGTAATATAATTTCTAGATATTTTGTTGAAAAAGGCCGCTCCCTATTTTATTGATGGCTTTTACATTGGATATGCTATGTCTTATATATGAAAAGGCTGATTCTCCTTGACTGAGCTGCGGCTTCCATTCGATGCTATATGTAGTGCCACATCTCTTGATTTAGTACGAGAGTCGCTTTGCTTTAAAAAAATGGCCTCAATGACGTGAACAGAGTCCATGCCTTGTTACTGATACAGGAAACACGTTTAAAACCTAATACTTACCATAAACATAATTTAAAACATGATTAAAACCTTAAATCTAACCCTATTTTATAACCTTGACCCTTACTATATCCCTAAACAAAACCTTAATTCTAATCTAACCTTGGTTCTAACCCTAGTCCAAACCATAATTGTAATCATAACCTCAATTTAACCCTAATTCTAATTCTAACCATAATCCTAAGATTACACTTAGCATTGATTTATAAGCCTAACTTTATATCTAACCCTATTTATAAGCCTAATCCTAAACTAATCCCTAAAAAACCATAATTCTAACTCTAACCTTCATTCCAACCCTAAAAAATAATATATAATTATTTAATATATTATAATAATATAATTATTTTATAAAATATTATGATAATATATTATAATATTATATTATATAATTATAATAATTTTTAAGATATATAATATAGTTGGAATTAAGCTTGCTGCTCCATATGCTACTAGCATATTTATATTAAATATAATATATCTAAAGTATGCTGAGAGATATCCTTCTCAAGGCACCAATTTTTTAGCTATATTATATTTAATATAAATATGCTAGTTTTAGCTACATTGGCAAGGTCAATCCACCAATAAGGCTCAATTTCTGTCAAACATTAAAATGTATGAGATAATGCATTTTGAACGAAATCCTACTGTAAGAGAAATGTTTTAAATGATTGGCTTTTTATAAAAAATAAAAAATAAAAAATTTACTACCATCGAAACATGATTTTTCAAGCCATTTTAGTTAATGGCCATTGATATTTCAAACCATTTTAATTAATGGCCATGGCATAAAATTATTAACTTCTAAGAACTTTTTAGTAATTTTTATTCTATTATTATTAAAACAAAATTAATTTTAAAAATATAATCAATTCACAATTAATTTTATAAATATTTTAGTACTAACTTTACAAATTATTTAAGTCTTCTAATTAAAATTTATTTTAATCAACCAAAAGATATCATCAACTGTTATTAAAATATTATTCTTAGGAAAAAGAATTGTATTGTTTCTACATACCATGTGTAAACACTTTTTTTTTTCACTAACTCACTAGATTTTGTTATATTTTATTCATGTAAAAAGCTAATTTTAAGATTCAAATAGGTTAAGTTCTAAATAATACGCTGAAATAAAATATACGGGAAAATACTATGGATTTGGTGAAATTTGCATTTTTTTTTGGCTGATAGGCCATTCTATATGTGCACACATCTTGTAACTGCCAAAAAAATTAGTCCCACTACTTTCATCGTCCACAAATTTTTAAAAAAAAATTGGTAGTCCCACTCCACAAATTTGGTAGTCTTCCTTTTTGGTAGTTTTTCAAATTTTTTTCTCTAAAATTTAAAATTGCATGAATAACGCCTCCCATAATTGTTTCTTTTATCATATTTTCTTTTAAAATTGCATGAGTAACTCCTCCCATTTTCGTTTATAAATTTCTTTGCGTGAGTAATGCCTTTATGTTGCTATAATAAATAGGACAATAGTGGTTAGCATGTAGTGTCTGTATTTTTTGTTTTCTTCAATTCATCAGTATTAGATACTATCATCCATCTGTAAATTTGAAGGTGAGCCTATAAATCAGGGTTTGAAGATTTAGTTTCCTATTGGGTATAGGATAGCATTTTTATTAGTATAGGATTAGCTTCAAGCTTCAATTTATTGGTAAAGGATTAGCTTCAAACTTCAAGCAGTTTTATAAGCTACACAACAATCTTTAAAGCCTCGGGTGAGTATGGATGTTTTAAGCTTCATTTATTATAAATTAAATGCATTTGATTTTACTTTTTGTTTTCATTTGAAATTAAACATAAAGACTCTGCCATATCATTAAACCTAATTTTCTTGCGCAGTAGTTTAAAAGAATTAGTACATTGAAAACACTCAAAACCCTGAAGTGATTATGATAGAAAAAATGGAATAAGAAAACACATTAGATAGGAAAAAGTTTTAATAAAGTGACATATCCAAGAAAGATGAAAACCAATGTTAAAATACTTGCAAAAATAATCCCAAGAAAGTAGGTGCTTTGTGCTTTGTCTTCTCGTAGATATAATAAAACATGTATACTTGCACCGAAAGAAATCTTGTATGCACAAATATCCAAAATGTCCTGGTAACATTTATGTGAAAGGGGGCGATTTGATCTCCACATTTGGTGGATCCAGAAAGGGGCAAAATATCTTTCACTTGAACGCCACCATTTGCAGGGGGTTTCAAACACTCAAATGGGAGTTTGTATGCCTTCTGAAGTTCAGCCTCCATTTACCTGAGAGCATTGTCTACATGCTACTTGCTCACTTTCCTTACCAACATGTCTATTCTACTCTATTCTTGGCCTTTCTCTATTCCTAATGCCACTCCAAATAATGTTCATACTCAGTGAAAAACATGGAAAAATTATGCACACCTGTAAGCCCCGTAACAATTATGTGGACAGGATAAAACTATAATGGCACTCTAACTGCCATTTTTTTTTATTGCTGAATAAGTACTACCATAGGGGTAGCTCCCATTATATTATATCCAGAGATCAAAAACCTGCTTTTGCTAAGTAGCATGGAATACATATAGGCTAGAGACTAAGCCATACAATGACTTGTGCCATAGCACTTGGAGCCAAAATTACAAACAAACTAGATGGCTAAGCCATATTTCCAATTATGCCATAGCACTCTAAGACCTTCTGCCAACTCCAAGGCCCTCTCAACTTGGGCGGGAGATAAGAGATCACCATAGCTGCACAAGAAGAAGGCAAATGTTTCCATGTTATTGTGGTTGATACCTTGCCAGAAGAGTGCTAAAGCTTCTGCAGAGACAGTTGGTGTATTGACTTTCATATTAACCGCAGCTGCATTGAAGACTCCCCCAATGAGACCATGGGGAGGACGTTTGTCAAAGGCCATGATCGCAGCCATGGCAGTCTCCCTCAAATCTTCCTTCACATAGGCATTGGCAAACATTTTCCCATGGGCTTTCCTTCCTGAAACAAGGATGTAGGTGGCCAGAAACTCTTCATAAAGGTAGCTGTTGTGGATGTGCTCCTCCGGGATGTTGGCAGCTCCAATTACCTTGAGGATGGCCTCTGCAATATGATCAGAGTCGGCCACAAATAGATGGTTAATTTGCTTGAGATTTGTCTCTTGTGGCAGCTCCTCCTAAGGACCTTGATACTCCTAGGTCTCTCCTTCGCCTTCCCCTTCTTTGACAGACCCCGAAGAGGTCTCTTCTTCCTTGTGCTGGCAAAGGCATACACAGATCATCTCCATCGTAGCGTAGGGAATGAAGTAACACTTGAATACTTTTTAGAGGCCACATTGAGGAAAGAGGAGGTACTGCCTTACTGTCACATAGAGATTTCCAAAATCTATGAGTTCTAAGAGTGATCAAAGAATCATTCGAAGCAGTCCAGCGACCCATCATGACCTATGACTAGCGCAGAGGGAGGTTTGGCCAAGGTTCACATGACTCTGCTATGATGGCATCCTCTTCCTGTTCACATGCCAAGTTCACCAGAAAGTCTGCCGCGACATTGCCTTCTTGGTAGATGTGACTGAGGGTGAAATTTCCAAGCTTAGGTAAGATCTCCCATATAGCATCTGCAATATATTTTAATTTTCAATTGTGGATTTGCTTAGACTTTATGGCATTAATGCAGATGAGGGAGTCCCCTTCGATGTCAATATCCATGAGTTTGAAGTCCTTACAAAGGCAGAGCCAAGGGAGTAGGGATTTAAATTTAGCTACATTGTTAGTCCCTTTCGGGAGCCTTTTGGATAGTGCCACAACCAATTTACCATCCTCATTTCTTATGATGACTCCGCGACATTACCTTTGGCTGCTCCATCAAAATTAAGTTTTAGCCTCCCCTTTAGTGGGACAGTCCACTTTGTGAGGGCTCTTGCTCTCTTTCTTTCATCAGCCACTTTAGGGTGGAAGCATAAGGGCTAGCCAACTTTTCATCATTTCCCCATCCCAACTTGGAAATGGTATCAAGGAATAGCTAGCCAACCTTACATTAAGGAATTCATTGATGCCTACCTCGAGCTTCCTCAGCATAGATTCCAGACTTGACTCTTTGTCTGAAAAAATCCTATTATTCCTTTCACGCCAAATATGCCAAATCAGAAGAGAGGGGCTTGCCAACAACAAGCCTTGCCAGGTAGATTTTTGTCCTTTGGGCCATCCTTCGAAGAGGTCCTCAATTATATCTAGGAGGGCACTGATCCAACCTAATTTTGGCCTTAACCAGTCCCAACATTTGGACACAATAGGGCAAGAAAGCAAAAGGTGATTGATTGTTTCTTCAGCTCCACCACATAAAACACACCTCGAAGGACATTTAATACCCAAAGATTTGAGTCTATCACCTGTCAGGATCCATTTGTGAATAGTAGTCCATGCAAAGACCTCGGCTTTGGGAAGCGTCCATTTGCTCCAGCAAAGAGCGGAAGGCCAATCACTCTTCATCTACAAATTCTACTTCGCGAAACCAAACTTAACTTTGTAATGTCCCAACTTTGAACCTGTCTAAAAGATTTCATCTTATTTGCCTGAGGGAATAATTCTTCTGACTTTGAGGGCCTCTATTAGTTCTTGCATTGCCTCAGCACTCAATTGGAAAGATGCAATCAGCTCCCAGTTCTAATCTGAGTCTTTAATGTAGCAAGAAGCTTTCCTACCATGAGCTGAGGATAAATCTCTCCAGTGATCCCTCAGTCCGGTGAACTTTGCCAGTGGAGGCAGTCCTTTCAAGGAGTCTTCCCAGAAATTGGCCCAGGAACCATTGTGGACAAACCAAGAGATGTGGTCTATTATGAGCCATCTACACTGTTGCATAAAATTCCAAATATGCAAACCTCTTGGGGAATTGGGCATCGTTAGGATACAGAGAGAATCATCTGAGTCAAGGTATTTTTTCCTTAGAATCTAACACCATCTCGCTATTGGGTCTTTAAACATCATCCAAATTAGTTTAACTTCCAAGGCTATATTTTGCTTTTCCATGCTTCGAAACCTCGTGCCTCCATCCCCTTTACTTTTGCATGCCACTTGCCAACCAATAAGAGGAATCCTCTTTATATCATTGGCTCCTTCCCAGAGGAATTTCTTGAAGACTCCCTCCAGTGAGGCGCAAGCTTTCTTGGTCATCTGATTATAGCTCATCTAATAGATAGGGATTGTTGAGAGAACTACTTTAATCATCTAGATTTTGCCTAAAAATGAAAGCCATTTCCCTTGCTAGGAGGACACCTTAGTTCTACATTTTAGGATGGTATCATCCCACAAAGAGGTGCGGATTGCACCTTTGAACAGAGGAACTCCAATATACTTGCTTGGGATATCTGCCTTCTTGAACATGAGGATGGACAAAATCTCCTTTTGCGCTCTCATACCTATGTTAAAGAAAAAGATACTTGACTTTTAATGATTAATTTCCTATCCTGAGGCTTCCTCATAAAGTTGTAGATGTGAGGAAATTTCTACAGTTGAGTTTGTTTGAGAGGATGCGAAAAGAAGTGTGTCATCCGTAAACTGCTAGTGAGTGACCAAAGGGAAGTCGTCTGCAATCTTAACACCCTTCCATCTTCTAGAGTTTGCCAAATGTTGGATGCTCTTGCCCAGGGCCTTTGCCATAATGACATAGAGGAAAGGCGATAGGGGGTCACCTTGCCTGAGTCCCTGTGTGGGTTCAAAGAACCCACACCGGGAACCATTGACTAAAATGGAGTAACGAACCGAAGAGATGCACTAGTAGGTCCATTCAATCTAGCTTTTGTCAAACCCAAACTTCTCCATAATCTTCATTAGAAATCTCCAATTAACACGATCATAAGCCTTTCTTATGTCTAATTTCAGAGTCATGCAACTTTGATTTGACAAAGTAATGGAATGTAAAGTCTAATGAGCTGAGATAATGCTATCAATTATATTCCTACCTGGCATAAAGCTACTCTGCTCCTCAAAGATGATGCATGGGAGAATACCTTTAAGCCTGTTAGCCATTGCTTTCGATACCAATTTATAGATGGTGTTGCAAAGGGAGATGGTCTGAAAATCCTTCAGAGATGTGGACTCTACTTTTTTAGGAATTAGGGTGATAAAAGTGTTATTGATATCCTTAATCATCTTCCTAGATTTCCTCAAATCTTCAACAGCCTTCCAAATGTCATTTTCCAAAAGGTCCCAGAATTCCTGGAAGAACCTTAGAGGAAAACCATCCAATCCAAGAGATTTATCAGGTGCCATCTAGAAGACCACAGTCTTCACCTCCTCCTTGGTGAAGGGCCCCAGAAGAAATTCATTTTGTTCCCTAGTGATCAATTCTAGGATGAAGTCCAAGAAGAATTGTTGTTTGTATATGGAAGAGGGTTCCGCGGAGCCCAGTAGATTGTGAAAGTAAGTAACTGCTTCCTTTTGGATGGGCCCTTCATTTGAAACCTCTGTGCCATCTTCAGAACGTAACATATAGATTTGGTTGTGGCTGCGTCTTTGCTTTGCAGAGTTGTGAAAGAACTTGTTGTTTAGATCGCCTTCAACCAGCCAGGTTTCTTGTGACTTATATCTCCAAAATATCTCCTCTCTGGCAAGGAGCTCTTGATGGATCTTCATGAGCTCTTGCTCCTTTTCAAATTCAAAGTTGGTCATGCCATTGTTCAAAACCTCTTGATTTAATAGTTCCATTTCAGCCTCTATCCATTCCTTTTCTCTGAAAATGTTTTTAAAGGTTCCTTCATTCCACGCTTTCAAGTGCTCTTTGATTGCTTTCAATTTTTTTACAATAATGAACATCTTTGAACCTTTCTGAACCTCTGTATTTGACCACCACTATTTTATTAGATCCCTGAGGGAACCATCTCTTAGCCACATCTTTTCAAATTTGAATGGGTTTCTAGCTAGTGGTTTATCTTCTCTTATAATAGCCAAAATTGGAAAGTGGTCAAACCCAAAGATTGGAAGAATATGCGAGTCAATTGCAATAGGAAGCTCAGTCCCATTTGCTGAAAACAAAAACATGTCCAACCTTTCCGCTATATTAGTAAAACCTTTATGCCTGTTGGTCCATGTAAAATCTCCATTTTTAGGAACAATATCTATTAGGTCAGAGTCTTCCACAAAGCGTTTGAAATCTTCCTGGCTTTGACTAATCCGACAACACCCACCCTTTTTCTCAGCATTGGACAGGATCGTGTTGAGATCTCCCCCTAAGATCAACAGGTCATTTTTGTGGTGGGAAATTAGCTCTGAAATTGAATTCCAAACTTCCAACTTCTCTTGTGTTTTAGTCGGCCCATAAACATTCCAAAGTAAGAAATGTAGATGAGTTTGTGTATCTTCTACAATCATAGCCATCCAGTTGTCTGACTTGGCCAAGATTTTGATATCCGTAGTCCTACTTTTCCAAAGTGCACAGAGTCTTCCAGATGAACCTAAGGATGGTTTAGAGACACCTTCCCATCCTTTACAGAAATTATAGAAGTTTTCTCCTTCCTTTGCTGACAGTTTGGTTTCTTGGATGATAACTATGTTGGCATCCACCACTTGAAGATGACGCTTCATCAAGCATCTCTGGTCAGGGGCATTGAGGCCCCTAACATTCCAGCTAAAGATCTTCATTGGGTCCCAAGGGAGACAGCCCCTCTCTTGGTGCTATTTACAAAATTTTTCAAGGTGGCTTGCCCACCTTTGGATACCTCCTCCTCCCTTTGAATTTTGTTTGTTTTCCTACCCTTTTTCCCTTTTTTGACATTTAGATTAGGTTTCAAAATTTTATCCACTTCTTGTCTGATGAATCTTGCCTCGGCTTCTCTAAATTCATCCTCATAAATGGATTTACACTCTGTCCACTCAGACTCATTTCCCTCCTCTCTAAAGTCCTCGGCATTTGCAGATCCTAGGTTATCCCTGACGGTATCCTGAGGTGACACTTCCTTTGCTACTTCTGGTGGATCTTGGGCTATTTCTGGGACCCTTGAGATGGAGTTAGATGAAGGACCACACTTAGGAGATGCATCTTCTAGGGGGGGCATAGAAGGAGAAGCCTCCAAGACAGGTTATGTAGGGATGCTATTATCCATTTCTAGTGTCAAAGCTCATCTCTTTTCTTTCCAAGCCCAATGGACTTCCCTAGGGCAACCAGATGTAGGGTGATCTCTCTGACCATAGTTAAGATAGAAGAATCTAACATCCTCTTGATCAATATTGACTGTACACGCACCTTGTTCCGTAGTGATTTTAATGGAATTTGGAAGGGTTTTATTTGCCACCACCTTTAACCTTGCATAGAGATAGGAGTCTCCTTTCATGATTTCTTCATCTAATTCAATCAGCATACCAATCGACTTACCAATTTTCTTCAGGCACACCTTGGACCAGCATTCAAGCAAAAGGTTGTACATTTGGACCCATCTAGGAGAAGAGTAGGGATTTTCCTTGCAAGGGTCGAACAGCGGAGTCCATTCTTGAAGAAAAAGGGGGGTGCCTTTGATTTCCCATTGGCTGAAGGACAAAATGAGATCCTGTTCTTCCTGGCTTCAAAAAAGAACCGTAAAAAAACCTCTGGGGAGAAATTTTATGGAGCCCAGCCATTTCCAATTATCCATAATCTAATCTATGATAGTCTTTTTTGCCAAAATTTTCCCTAGCCTTTTGCCAATTACTGTGAATTTGTGAAGGTTATCCATATCTTGTTCCACTTCCTTGGAGAGGTCAAGCTTGATTTGTTCGCTCTCTCTGAACTCTACAATGTTTGTCCAGTTCGCTCCTTGAGAATTTGTGGACTTCCTTTTTCGCACCATCTTTGCTCGCTTATGGATTTATGCTTTTTATCAGATGGGATTAGGAATATTTTCTTTGGTGTTTAAAATAAATGGTCTCAATCTATCGAATTGACAACTAAACCTGTGTATGTTGTTTACTTATGTCAAAAAAAAATTATCTTGTCCCCTTTTGGCGCTTACTGTTCGAGGTTATGTAGTAGGATGTTACATAAGTACTTTTAGAGAACATAATTTTAATTATTTTAATTAATCTAATATTGTGGTTTAGTAATAATTTTTTCTAAAGATAAATAATTATTTATCATTTCAAATTTGTAATTATTATATTTAGAGAATTAAATTTATAAGAAAAAAATTATGTGAACTCGTTTTGAAATGTCGTGTAAATAAAATTCAAATCTCAAAAATAAATTAATTTGGTAAAAATAAAATAGGACTAAAATATTTACCTAGCTATAAAACTAAACTTTACAAAGCCTATTAAATAACACAAATATTTCCTTAACTATAAAACTAAACTTTACAAAGCCTACATATTTGTATTATGTGGAGAGCTCTAGCCCTAGTTGAGTGTATAGAGATTTAAAATAATTGTATGTTTGAAGAATAAAATAAAAAATGTAATAACATGGCAAAATATTTTTCATGATACTGTAGATTTTTAACTTTTTAGTAAATAAAATTGAAATATTAGATTTTTAACTCTTGAGTAAATAAAATTGAAATCCCAAAAATAATCTAATTTCATAAAATGAAACGTGTATAACCCTCTATTTTTAATAGTATTATTAATATTATAACTTTATCCTTTTGACAAAGAGTAAAAAATTAAATTCATAAAAACTAATGATTCTTTCCTTTCATATTTATCGCCATCCATTTAGGCATGACTTAACTAGTGGGAGATAAAATTTGTGTTCATAATTTGTTTACTTGCCACATCCTCCCCTCAAACCAAAATTCTCTCCTTGTTGCACTCTCTGACAATGAGTAGTTTTTTCAGCCAATGACAATACAGATAAATCATTTTTCAATAATTTTTTGTTAAAAATTTATCATGTTGACATAGGAAATGTACAAATTTAAATAAAATTTGCCTGACAAGAAAAATAATCCTGTCTTTTGATTGGTTTACAATCAATAGATTAATAACTTAATAAGTGTGAACTCATTGCAATAGTACTGGTTGAAGGCATGTACTAATAAAACAACATATTAAAAGAAAAAACCAAGAAATTAAATTTGATTGTGAAGTTAAATCCTAACAAAATATAGTTATACAATATTAAGATTAAACAACAATGAGAGGAAAAAAAAAATTTCATTCTACAAAAACAAAAGAAGTATTTGTTTAGTTGTAATTTTTTTTTGTTGATTAGGTATTGGTTGTAAAGACAAATTGCATTCCAATAACTGAAAAATTAATTTTTGAAGAGTGTTGAAATGTCTTTGGTAAATAAAATTGAAATCTCAAAAATAATCTAATTTGGTAAAAATAAAATAGAACTAAAATATTTCCTTAACTATAAAACTAAACTTTATAAAGCCTATTAAATAACACAAATATTTTCTTAAAATGTAATAATACTAATACTTTTATAATGGAGAAATATTTTTTGTCATACTCTGAATTTTTAACTTTTGACTAAATAAAATTGAAATCCTAGATTTTATGACTCTTGAGTAAAATAAAATTGAAATCCCAAAAATAATCTAATTTCATAGAATAAAATATGTAGAATAGTTGGGTGTGGAGAGATTCGAAATGTCTGCCTAAGATATTAAAATGTAATAATATTGAATACTATTACCATTTAAAATGCATTAAAATATTGTAAGTTTGAAGAATAATTATGCAATATAATACCAATAACATACTCATATTTAGATCACTACAGTATTTTATCTTAGTCACTTGTAATAATAGTAAGTACTTTTAGAGAACATTTAATTATTTTAATTAATCTAATAGTGTGTTTAATAATAATTTTTTCTAAAGATAAAGAATTTTTTATCATTTCAAATTTGTAACTATTATATTTACAGAACTAAATTTATAAGAATTGTTTGAAATGTTTTGGGTAAATAAAATTGAAATCTCAAAAATAATTTAATTTAGTAAAAATAAAATAGCACTAAAATATTTACTTACCTATAAAACTAAACTTTACAAAACCTATTAAATAACACAAATATTTCCCTTAACTATTAAACTAAACTTTACAAAGCCTGCATATTTGTATTATGTGGAGAGCCTTGGCCCTAGTTGAGTGTATAGAGATTTGAAATGTCTACTTAAAAAATTAAAATGCAATAATATTAATACTATGATAACTTAAAATGCATTAAAATATTGTATGTTCGAAGAATAAAATAAAAAATGTAATAACATAGAAAATATTTTTCATGATATTGTAGATTTTTTAACTTTTTAGCAAATAAAATTGGAATCCCAAAAATAATCTAATTTCATAAAATAAAATGTCTAGAATCCATTGTAATAGTACTGCCGAAGGTAGGCACTAATAAAATTGATGACTGTATAGTAAAATCTATAAAATATAATTATATTACTTCTAAGGTTTTATTTTTTATTTCATATTTGCCTAGAGTTTTATTAATTAACTTTTTCATTCCTAATATACCTTAAGACTTTATTGTTTTTAAAATATATCTAAACAACTAACACAAAGTAGTTTCATTAAATAGCTTGTACCTAAATGAAACAACATACTAAAAGAAAAAACCCAAGAAATTTAATTTGATTGTGAAGAAAACAAAATTAAATCCTAATAAAATATAGTTATAAAATATTCGTATGAAACAACAATGAGTGAAAAAGAAATAAATTAAATTTCATTTTGGAGAAAACAAAAGAAAAAAAAATTGATGACTCTATAGTAGAATCTATAAAATAGACTGGAAAAAATAAAAGAAAATAAAATTGATGACAGTATAGTAGAATCTATCCCTTCCAATAAATTTTTCACTTGTCCAATTTACTTGGCTTCTTTTTATTGGATATGATAAAACTGTAATAATATATAATTATAAAATAACATATAAATTTCAAGTATTTATTTTCAAATTTTTAACCATTATATTTCTAGGACTATACTACCCAAAAAAACAAACAATGATGTCA
Organism: Cunninghamia lanceolata; assembly: GCA_027924645.1. NCBI lineage: Eukaryota > Viridiplantae > Streptophyta > Pinopsida > Cupressales > Cupressaceae > Cunninghamia > Cunninghamia lanceolata. The sequence continues at coordinate 16,737,156 of BSBN01001048.1, forward strand.
CTTTTTCCAAAACTACTCTCCATTTAAAAAAAATTAAAGCTTCTGAAAGCATATAATTAAATTTAATGTCACTTGAAATGTTAATCTCTCTCTTTCTATGCAAGCTATATGCAAAAGATTTTTTTCTCTTAATATTCTAAGAAACTTGATGGGTGCGGAATACATCTGAAAACACCCCAATCACAAAACATCGATTTGTAGAACACTAGCATAGAGAAATTACTCAACTTTCACATTTCTATATATGTTTCTCAATTGTCAAAGCAACAAACCTTTTCATTTGTTCCAACGAGTCTGGAGTGCAATAAACAGGATTTGGAGGGCATTACATTGTCCCATACAATATGTTTGACAGAAAAATTCAGTCACTCAGGAAGTTCTTTCCTATTTATAAGGTTTTAATGGCTTTTATTAGTTATTATTTAAATGTTGGATTGTTCGGTATGTTTCTTACTAATAAAATATTTCAGTTATCCCAATATTTATGATATGCACGTGGGACTTAGGGTTTCTACACTAAAAATTATTATTGATTAATTAATATTTAAATATTATAACTTTATGACAGTTCCATCACATTTACTTTAAAACTGATTAAAACCTGCCTGCAACCAGTTAAATTCGGGTGTCTTTGGGGAAACCAAAACATATACAGTTATCTACAAAGGCAAATTCATGGTTACCAAAAAAACCATGTCAAGGTCCATGCTGCATCAATTTTTTTCAATCCACACAAGGGTCAGTAACTAGCTATTGCTTCCTCTAACAGTAACTAGCTATTCCTTCCTCTAACAGACATTAAATGTCTCATGGAAAAAGAATACCTGAGAGCAAAGAATAGTCACATTGCATATACCCATGCTTGAGTTTATAATCCCCACAAAAAACCTGCCATGAATCTCACCATAAGAACGTATGTCAAAATGGAATAGTTATAATGTCAATTCATTCCCACTGGAACACTAACATGCTATCAAAATGATATTTTAACAGAGAATCCAACTCAACAACATCTGCAATGCACAAAAGACAAAATTCTCCATTTTGAAATGCATTCATTAATAAAACTGCCTCATGTGATTACACAGCTTTTTAGGTAGTGATCTCTTGAATCTGGGGTATTCTTCTTTGGGGGCAAAGAATTTTCAAGGCCGGAACAAAAAGTTTGTTCGTCAAATGACATGCATCAAATTATTGCGATTCAGAATCGAGAGTGCTACCATGTGATGTTTTCAGAATTTATGGACACATCTTCCATGCTCCCTCAAATTCAACAAGAATTTGATTAGGTGGTAGATTACTTTGTGCCATAGACCTCAATAAAGGAGGTTCATAGGAGTTGAATTCACGCTGCCTAGGATCTTGGCCATGCCGTAAAATCAGAAGCTGTCACCTCATATTTAGATCATATTCAGATTCGGGAATTTAATCCTCCTCTCTACAAGGGGAATCATTATCGCTTGGTTCTGAAATTGAACCGGCTGGTTAAGAATTAGAAGACTCTACAAGAGAAGCTCCATGAGAATATTGGGGAAGCTTCACATGGTTGAGTATGGAGAATTTTAATGAGGGAGAAAATCGGTTTTGCTTGCTGCAAAAGTTTCATAAATGTCTTTGGGTCTTGATTGTCCACAAGAACATGGGTGGGGCATGTGTTTGTAAGTAAATTCTAATCCTGAAAAACAATCAAAATTATGAATATTGATATAAATATTAAGAAATTTGATTTCATTTTGTGAATTAAAATAGTATAATTAAAAACTTGAACCAAGATACCAGAGGACAAGCTTAGACAATTAACAGTCCACTGTATATAGTATATACCAAGAAGATTACCCAAAAGATGGACTATATAAAAAATATAAATATAACAAGTCACATCGCCACGTGTCAATATTGTAAACCTGGGATAGGAGGATAAAACGGACCAAAAACTTGCAGAATCAATTTCTTTTCAACCTTAGAGTTTGTCATGGCATTTGGAACAGGTAAACTGGCATTGCCATTTGCAGCTGCTTTGGCCTGAACCCCAGTACAAAAGAGAAAAAAACACATTCAACATTCAAATTTTACAGTTAAAACTTAACGCTTAAAGGAGGAACGTACAATGCTAAACTCAATGGGAATCACAAAATGGCAAATCCTGACCTCTATTATCAAGTAGTTGCTAACATCGGGTGTAGCTGACTATTTTGTCACATCAGTTTCATAAAATACTTCATCCATCTTCTATAAATGACCATCGTCAAAATCTGTCATAAAACAAGAATCAAGAAAAAATAGAAGATATCCAAACTGTACAAACACAAGAAATCTTACACGTAAAGAAGTTCAACCATTATTCTCTAAAACTTCATGTGAACTTCTCACTTGGCTGGGAAGGTAAAATAAGGAATTACATACATAGATAAAATCATTCCAAGATCATATTACTTACTTTAAAAAACCATCTCTGACATTTCAAGCTACGTTGCTTGCAACACATAATATTGGAAGGGGAAGGGGAATACTTGTCTGCAGTACAAAGAATGCTGATTGAAATCAATACAATGCAATAGAAAGTTTATCAAAGCAATCATAAATTAAAAAATAGAAATCAAAGAACCTATGCTAAGGGATTATAGTAGGGTGCAAAAACTGGAACAACATGAACATGTGATTGTTCTGTATCGTCCAAGACCTTCAATTGATCATCAATTACCTTGTAATCTTGGGATGGCAAATCCCTTTACGAAAGACATTTAGTAAAGACTTTCTTAAACCTACAATACAATCATATAAAACAGAAGCACATAAAAAAAGCAACACTTAACATCATATGGTATTTAATAATGAGAGTAAATATTGAAATCACAAGCAATAGAAGTATTATCATACGAGAGCAAATATAATTCTATTCAGTTGCTGAAACTTGAACCTCTGAAATTGAATTCAAAGATCTTCATAACATAATAAGGTGTCTTGTTTATTGGTTAGAAATGTTTACCTAGCTTGACACAAACAACATGATCATCCCTAGGACTGATTAAGCCTGTCTCAGTATCAAGAAGCCTCCACATCTCCAAATCATAATCTTTTTCTAATATTGTACAAATAGAAACCTCAAAATGCTTGCGCCCATTAGCAATTACATAATTTCTTAATTCCTCGCAACATGGATTTATCCTAACAAGGACACTATGATAGCATAATTTAATTTAGATGCCACTGTCCTTGTTAGGATAAGCCCTGGGAAGAATTAAGAAATTATCTAATTGCTAATAGGCACAAGCATTTTGAGGTTTCTATTTGTACAATATTAGAAAAAGATTATGCTTTGGAGATGTGGAGGCTTCTTGATTCCAAGACAAGCTTAATCAGTCCTAGGAAGCTCCATGATCATGTTGTTTGTGTCAAGCCAGGTAAACATTTCTAACCAATAAACAACACACCTTATTATGTTATGAAGATCTATAAATTCAATTTCAGAGGCTCAAATTTCAGCAACTGAATGGAATTATATTTTCTCTCCTGTGCTAATACTTCTATTGCTTGTGATGTCAATATTTACACTCATTGTTAAATACCATATGAAATTCTTAAGACATGGTGTTACTTCATAGCTGAAATTGTTGGTATAACATTCACAAATTATATTCACTTAAGGGCTACAAGTTTAAGCGATTAATATATGTTTATTTTTCTACAACTAAAGGAATCAAACAGACAAACAAAAAATCCTTAAAGGCTGGAATTTATCAAAGTTAATTTTCATCTAAGAGAAGAGGAGTAATCTTGGCAAACAACAATCTTAAGGCTGAAATTTAACAAGGTTATGTTGGCATATACAATTTGTTTTAATCTTTGAAGTTTTGAGCACATGATTATAACAATTTGAAGGCATGAATATTGTTATTATTTCAATGTATTTAATAGAAGTTGATTGGGCTGCATGATGGGACAATCCTTCATTGGATTTTCTTGTCTTGTCTGCATCACATATGATGTGGGTGCTATTTCCAATCATGTGGGTTTTTACCTTTGACAATAGCTTGGAGCCTTATGTTATCACTTGGATTTGATGCTTGTATTCTTTAGATTGGTGCATCTTCACCTTGGCATGTTCCTTTTCTTCCATAGGTGGCACGTTGGAGGATGAGAGGAGTTCTTGCTTGAAATGGTGGTCACTTTGATTTTATTGTAGGTATCTTGATGGAGCACGAGAGCATGTTGGAGATTCATGTGATTTCATGCTTGCCTATGATTATGTATTTCATTGATTGACCCTTATGCAAGTTATACAACAAGTGGGAGAATGTTGGGATATGGTGTTGTACACCATTGCATAATTCGGTATATTATAATGTTGTAATTAAAAAATTATTTATTTGTGATGCACCTAGGTGGTGTGGTTAATCACGCTAGGTAATTATTCAGGGACCACTTTATGTTGTATTGTAACATTGGGTTAATTATTTTATGTGTGTAACACATAGAGTGATTAATTATTCATTTGTATTATTTGATTAATTGGAAAAAGTTAGTACCAATAGTCAAATCGGGGTTAATGGTTTTATGGGCTAATGGTTTTGTGTTACCCATGGTTTTGGGGCACATGATTTTATCCAATACCACAAGTTGTATTTGTGTGAGCTTGGTCTATAAAACCAAGCACATGGTTAGTGGTTTTGTTGGCTTGGCTATTCATTGTAGGTGGATTGGAGGTTTCTGAGAGGCTGTCATTGTATTGCGCTCTCTCCTATAAGTGCATATTGTGAAGCATGGCAGACAATGTGTGGATTCATGCTTGGACAGATGGAGGATGCATTGGAGGTTCTTGATGATTCAAAGGTATTCATGGAGACTCATAGCATGTATTGTAGTATCATTGTTGTTGAATAATACATATGAGTGTGGATGCTTTTGGAGGCTGAGTTTTTCCCTCTTGAGGGTTTTCCCAAGGTATATCTTGTGTTATCTTGTTGATTGTTCATTTGATCTTTGTATTATGGTTATTTTTGCATCTTATTCTCCTGTTGGGTTATGTGAAATTGATTTTATTTGACCTACAAATTCCTAACAAAAACAATGATCTTCTTTAATTATAATGCATGTTGAATTCCAGGCCGTTGAAGAGGCTCTCAAGAATCTTAAAGAAAGCATAATCAATTGATGGTCTCAAAAACAATTGAATTCTAATTGGTGAGTAGATTCTCCTTGTTTGATTCTTAATGCTTGTTTAATCTAAGGTCTCCTGGAGATGTTTTATATTATATTAAATGAAGTTCATTTACATCATAAAAAGTAATATATCTTCATTAAAAAAACCTGATGCTCCTATCAACTATTCAACTTCTATCTCCAAACTTTGAAAACTTCCTTCTTTGTTGGCATGGTGGGGTGTTTTAAAAAAATTAAAAAAATTATTCTTTATGGCAGCAAAGAAATTTTTTGATGATAGTGTTTAATAAATCAATTTCAGACTTAATTAAAAATTAAACCTCTATGAAATATATTTTGGAGTCTGATGAAAAATAAATTAGATTTGAAAACTTTTTCACCTACACCAGTCAAAGATATATGATGACTCAGCTCCAGCCCAACACCACATCACTTGTGTTTTTTGTCCAATGAGCCTATGTATTTTATATTTTCATCTGGATGGATCTTTTTTTGTTGCTAAATTTGGATCTTTTTCTGTTGTTGAATTTGGATTTATTTTATGCCTAAGTATCTTCCCATATTCTTTTTGGTGATTATTTTTGGTTCAATTGTAGGTTTTGGAAGATAGAACACGCAAGCAAGGCATTAAGCCCACATGAGTTGGCTTCCAACTAGTCACACATTCATAAAGCAATACTAACTTGTAAAGTAAATAATCTCAAGGACCATCCATTTAATTCACTTACAATTCCACAAAAAGTAACTAATATAATAATTTCATCTATCATAAGGACCATATATTCATGGAACCATTCAAATTAACATCTCAACAAAACATCCATTCTTATTATATATGGGAAAAACTAGAGTTTCTGAAGGAAGAAATATCAAACAAGAAAAGAACTGGACATATCCCATTCATCTATTTTAACAAATTTTAGGACCATAGAGAATTCAGGGATTCTGAAATGCATCAAAAACTCTGCCAGCATTCCAACTCCTAGTGCCCTATAAAAGACTAGCATCCAGTCATTTATAATCTTGTGAATGGTATGGCATTAAATTCCATGTAATATCCTGTCAACACTAGATTCCCCGTTCAAATTAAATGATTGAACAGGCCACATGGTGCCCATAACTCCTTAATGTGCCTAAATCTAATTTTTGGCAGGTTTGGATCACCAACTACCATGATACACAAATATCATTTCCTAGTAGGTGAAAGACCAAATATTGCAATTTATGACGATCATCAAAGGAGCTCAACTTCCCAAATGTGTAAGGTGCAGATTCATTCCAGGGAGCTTGGAGTGCAATATATAGGACTTGGAGGGCATTACATTGTCCCATACAATATGTTTGATAGAAAAATTCAGCCACTCAAGAAGTTCTTTCTTATTTTATGGTTTTCATCTAGCCTTTATTAGTTATACTTATTATTATTTAAATGTTGGAGTGTTGAGTATGTTTCTTACTAATAAAATATTTTAGTTATCGCAATATTTATGAGATGGTGATATGCATGTGAGTCTTAGGCTTTCTACATTAAAAGTGATTATCGATTGATTAATATTTAAATATTATAACTTAAGATGACAATTCCATCATGTTTACATTGTCTCATACAATATGTTTGACAGAAAAATTCAGCCACTTAGATAGTTCTTTCTTATCTATAAGGTTTCCTCCCGCCTTTATTAGTTATACTTATTATTTAAATGTTGGACTGTGGGGTATGTTTCTTACTAATAAAATATTTCAGTTATCCCAATATTTATGAGATGGTGATATGATTAGAATATAGTTTCCATCAATATTTTAACATCCCAGAGGGATAGGACAAACCCTCTTGCTAAGTAGCAAGGGTAAGACTGGTGGATTAGTTTATAGTTCTAGAATGATTCTTTATACAATTAGGTAGATCGCCTACAGCAACCACATTATTACTCTTAAAATTATTTCTCTATAGTCTAAAATTGATATCAGCCCTTTAAAATTTCATATAAGATCTACTGCATATGCCGTCAGCCACCAATTAAAACCTAAAAGTTTGTTTTCTTTGCCATTTTGAAACAATTTATTCATGAGATATTTTCACTAGCAATAAATCAACCAACCTGAAGGCCCTTGCAGCAGCTGTCCACCCTTGGCCAAAAGGGATATCTCCGTACAAGGATCTGTTTCTCTCTACAGCAAATTGGGATAAACCAAAATGCAAACTATTTGGTCTGAGATCTCCTGAAAATGCATGTTAATGCCATTCCCCACACTCTGCCTTTTTCCTCCTTCCTGCATTAGCGAACTCTCCCACCATATTTAAGAGCCATCATATGTTATAAGGGAGGGTTGTTACACCGCTATTCACTTCTTCCGACATATCAAAATGGTTTATTTGGTCCATGGAAGGATTTGGTCCGCTTATGAAAATGGAATCCCATCTATGGAAAACGCTTCTACTGCTTGTGCTATCCACAACACTATAAAGTCTGATAAGCCTAGAATCTTTGGTTTGTGATTGCTCTTTTTCTTTCTTCCTCTTCTCTGGAGAGCTTACATTTTTAAACCAATAGGCAACATTTTTGACTTCCGCTCTACCATATTCTTGTAGCTGAACAGTAAGCTCAGTTATGCGGGCATAAGATGGTTTTCTAGTTCCGTTGCCAACACAGACTCTAATATTTGCTTTTGTTTGGCATTTGGCCACCATCTTGACGACACATTTGCCCTGCATGTAAAATTGAATTGATTTGCAGAAGCGATGCATAAACAGCTAACGAGACCCTTTTTTGAAAAATGGTTTGCTATTTGCCTATGCACGAAAGGTTGGTTTTTGGTCATTTGTGAATCACTTGCATACAATTGTGAATCACTTGCATACAAGGAACCACTTCTGTAGGGGGGGCCGTGGTTTTGGGATAGCCTGGTTTTTTGGTTGTTTGTGGATCATCCATGAATAGGGAAGCGCTCCTTGATAAGGGCCCATAGTTCTAGGATAAGGTTTTCCTGGATATGAAATCTAAGGCTTCTTTCTATATTAAACTTTTGCTATCCAGATTTTAATCTTCTCACTTATGTTTGGTTAGCTTCTGTAACCTTTCTCTCCAGTTTTGAAGTGATGTTCATCTTTTTCCTTCTATATTATTGGTAGACCTATTCCCCTAGACCACACATGCAGGTATTGGGTATCGACTCCGCCTGGACTCATAGGCCCTATTCCCTACCCTAGCCACTGTAACCTGCTAGTGCAGTGTTCCCGTGTTGTTGTCTTATCATCTCATTACCTAATAGTAATTTCTAGAGTGCCCTTATGGTCATGTGTAGTTTTCCATTGCAGTGGTTGAAGCTTTTCTCCTTGGTTTCCATTGATTGTTTGATGTGGTTTCCTTGGCATCATTCTTTATTTTGATTGGAGAAAATTGTTATATGCTAATGCATATTTTGTAGGAATGAGTGCCTTGCCTATTCCTTACCCATGTTCTAGGATTGATTGCATGTATTTGTGCATGTGATAACTTGATTTTATACTATATCAAGTTTCATGGACTAGTGTGTGCTTGGGCTGCATCTTAGCATTTGCAAGATTCCAGGAGTAAGCCTAGTCCTAGGGGGTAGGATATAAGAACCCCCGTATTCACTTTTTGGTGTCGGTTAGAGGAGTCCACTCGGGTAATAAAGATAGGTCAGAGTTGTTATGAGTTGAATGCACTACGAGAAATATCTTGGCTGTTAGGTAAACAAATTAATAGTTGGGATGACTTGAGGAAGGAAGGTAACTTGCCACACCATTAAGAAGGCATGGCATCCCTTCTGTACGGCCCAATTATGTTTGGAGTCAAACAATTGTAGGGTATGGACATCCATCAAAGCATTAAGGATTGAGAGGAGACGCTCTGCACATAGGGGATACAATGATGTGTGGTCTAGGGGAATGGATCTACCAATAATATAGAAGGAAAAAGATGAACATCACTCCAAAACTGGAGAGAAAGGTTACAGAAGCTAACCAAACATAAGTGAGAAGATTAAAATCTGGATCTCAAAAGTTTAATATAGAAAGAAGCCTAAGATTTCATAACCAGGAAAACCTTATCCTAGAACTATGGGCCCTTATCAAGGAGTGCTTCCTTCTTCATGGATGATCCACAAATAACCAAAAAACTAGGCTATCCTAGAACCACGGCCCCCCTTACAGAAGTGTTTCCTTGTATGTGGGTGATTCACAAATGACCAAAAACCAACCTTTCGTGCCCAGGCAAATAGTAATACAATTTTTCAAAAAAGGGTCTCGTTAGCTATTTATGCATCACTTCTATAGATCAATTTGATTTTACGTGCAGGGCAAATGTGTCAACAAGATGGCAGCCAAACGCCAAACAAAAGAAAATATTAGAGTCTGTGTTGGCAACGAAAACCAGAAAACCATCTTATGCCCGCATAGCTGAGCTTATTGTTCAGCTACAAGAATATGGTAGAGAAGAAATAAAAAATGTTTCCTATTGGTTTAAAAATGTAAGCTCTCAAGAGAAGAGGAAGAAAGAAAAAGAGCAATCACAAACCAGAGATTCCAGGCTTATCAGACTTTCTAGTGTTGTGGAGAGTACAAGCAATAGAAGCATTTGCCATAAATTGGATTCCATTTTCATGAGCAAACCAAATCCTTCCATGCACCAAATAAACCATTTTCATATGCCGGAAGAAATGAATAGCGATGTAACAACCCTCGCTTATAACATATGATGGCTCTTAAATATGGTGGGAGAGTTTGCTAATGCAGGAAGGAAGAAAAACACAGAGTGTGGGGAATGGCATTAACACACATTTTCAGAGATCTTAGACCAAACAGTTCGCATTTTGGTTTATCCTAGTTTGCTATAGAGAGAAACAGATCCTTGTGCAGAGATATCCCTTTTGGTTAAGGGTGGACAGCTGCTGCAAGGGCCTTCAGGTTCGTTGATTTATTGCTAGTGAAAATATCTCATGAATAAATTGTTTCAAAATGGCAAACATGTAGAAACTATCTCAGAAAACAAACTTTTAAGTTTTAATTGGTGGCCGACGACATATGCAGTAGACCTTATATGAAATTTTAAAGAGCTGATATCAATTTTAAACTGTAGAGAAATAATTTTAGAAGTAATAATGTGGTTGTTGTAGGCGATCTACCTAATTGTATGGAGAACCATTCTAGCATCGTAAACTAATCCACCAGTCTTACCTTTGCTACTTAGCAAGAGGGTTTGTCCTATCCCTTTGGGATGTTAAAATATTGATGGAAACTATTTCTAATCCCACTTTTGTGTGAAATATCTAGATGATTGGGCTTCTGTGATACAGATTTTAATCAAGTTTGAGGTGACAAGGAATAAATTAAAATGTTAACTTCATGGATTAAGTTGTATCCCGTGTGATATAATAAACATCTAGGCTTTCCAGTGCATGCACAGATGTCAGTATGACTAATGCGGCAGTAGCTGTGAAGCCTGACATTACCCGTGCTAATCACATTTTCTAGAAGTTTCTAAAGCCTTTTCAAAAGACTCATTGTGTTAATATCTTGTAATCATTACATTCCTTGAGAGGACATCAGTCTGAGGCAATCAGCCCAGCAGTTACATGCCTTGTCTATGCTTCCACTTTTTGCGTACATGTATACCAATGTACTTGCGGCTACAACATCTAACAAATAATTCCCTTCTATTATACTTTGCTGGGTGTCCTTAACCTCTTCCAAAAGCTCCCATTTCGGACAAGAAAGGAGGATGCTGACCGTAGCTGTGGTATTTGACCTTACATCAGCAAGTGGCATTTTCTTAAAAGTTTCTAAGGCCTTTTTAACAAATCCATTTTGTGTGAATCCTGAAATCAGTGCACCCCATGAGATGACATCATTCTAAGGCATTCTATCAAATAGTTGACATGCCTTCTCAATGCTGCCATTTTGGCACAGGCAAAGAGGATGTGGGCAGTGTTGTTGTTATGTTTTGTTATGTTGTATGGATGTTAAGATTGTGGATGGTCATTTGAGGCCTTTATGTTGATTATGTTACCTCCATCTTTGTTTCAACTTGGGTACTGAAGCATTTATCTTCCTACCTTTTTATTGTCAGTGTAAAGACCTAGTAAACCCTCACTCATCAAGAAAGAAATTCAGCCACCTTAAAAATATTTCCAAGGGACTGGCCGGAAGAAGATATATAAGATAATTATGTGCAATATAGAAACCACATGCTACCCACAAGGCAGTTGGATACCTCTAAGTACACCAAAGCTAATTTATTTTCCCTTCCATTCCGGTGGTGTTGTTGAAGAGGAATGATACTCATTTGAGGGACGACAATATTTTGTTCTTTCTTTAGAAGGTTAGTGGCTTGCATCTATGAGTATGTTTTTCTCTATGTGAGTTGTGCCATAGTCTAAGACCTTGTTTTGTCCACCTTGAAACATATCATTGCGGGTTAATTTTGATAGTACTCAATTAGATCAAATCTGTGTTTCTAGCCTAAAATTAGTTGTAATGATTACGGTGGCCTATCCAAGGTTTAAACCTTGCTGGGTTTGCTCATCTCTATGTTATGACATTGGCTTTATGCATTGTGTGCCATGTTTGCTCCGTGTTTGATGTGTTCTTGTGAACTATGTGACCTTGAGGTCTCCCTTGTGTGGTTGAGTTTCCGAGTCTTCTTTCCCCACTGTTTGTCTACTTGTGATTGGGCCTTGTGACTACCTCTGAGCATGGTCGGGTGGTCTCTTATGACTCCACATGGTTGGGAGTTGTTGCCACCACCATTAGGGATCGGCGAACAGGTTATCGCAGCACCATCTTGAAGATGTTCTCTTTCTTTCTGTTACTTTATAAGTCATGTACCCAGTCAATTATTGTATCTTTCATGGCTATGCCATTGTTCTTGTTTATTCCTTTATGTAATTTTGAACTCTTTTAAGAGATAAAATGTAATCATGCAAGTTAATGAGAAGAAATGGGATGTTTCCTATTTAGTTTATGGATTCTGGTGTGCGTATTGGATCCACTTGTACCATGGTGTTTATGGATTCATATTTATGTTTGGAAATGGGATTAGGAGTATTTGAATTGGTGTTTAAAATGAATGTAGTTTATTAATATTTCTATGGAGAGTGATTTAGTCCTCTCCCATAGGTTGTGCATTCGGCCATACTTGGCAATGAATGTTGTCGACATATCGTATCGGCAACCGTTTCGTGTGTATGTTATCACTTGTTATTCAAAAAAAAGTTATCTTGTCCTCTTTTGGCCCTCACCCTTTAGGGTCTGCGGTGCGGGATGTTACCGGAATAGTTATAATGTCAATTCATGTCCACTAGAACAATAACATGCTATCAAAATGATATTTTAATAGAGAATCCAACTCAACAAAATCTGCAATGCACAAAAGACAAAACTCTCCATTCTGAAATGCATTCATTAAGAAAAATGCATCATGTGATTACACACCATTTTAGGTAGTGATCTCTTGAATCTGCAGGTATTCTTGTTTGGGGGCAAAGAATTTTCAAGGCCGGAACAAAAAGAATTGTTCCTCAGCTGATATGCATCAAATGATTGAGATTCATAATCAAGAGTGCTTCCATGTGATGTTTTCAGAATCTACAGACACATCTTTCGTGCTCCCACAAATTCAACAAGAATTTGATTAGGTTGTAGATTACTTTGTACCACCGACCTCAGTAAAGGAGGTTCATAGGAGTCGAAGTCACGCTGCACAGGATCTTGGCCATGCTGTAAAATCAGAAATCGTCGCCTCATGTCTTGATCATATTCAGCTTCAGGGATTTCATCCTCCTCTCTACGAGGGGAACCATTATCGCTTGGTTCTGAAATTGAATAGGCTGGTAAAGAATTAGAAGACTCTACAAGTGAAGCTCCATGAGAATATTGAGGAAGCTTCACATGGTTTAGTATGGAGAATTCTAAGGAGGGGGAATTGGTTTTCCTTGTTGTAAAAGTTGCTTAAATGACTTTGGGACTTGATTGTCCACAAGATCATGGGTGGGGCATGTGTTTGGAAGTAAATTCTGATCCTAAAAGACAATAAAAATTACGAATATTTATATAAATATTAGAAAAACTTAGTTCATTTTGCGAATTAAGACAGTATATTTAAAAATTTTAACCAAGATAACACAGGACAATCTGAGAAAATTAACAATCAACTATACATAGTATATACCCAGAAGGTTACTCAAAAGATGGACTATATATAAAATATAAATACAACAAGTCACATAGCCACGTGTCAATATTGTAAACCTGGGATAGGAGGATAAAACAGACAAACAAAATTACATGCAGATTCAATTTCTTTTCAACCTTAGAGTTTGTCATGGCATTTGGAACAGCTAAACTGGCATTGCCATTTGCAGCTGCTTTGGCCTAAACCCCAGTACAAAAGATAATAAAACACATCCAACATACAAATTTTATAGTTAAAACTTAACGCTTAAAGCAGGAACGTATAATGCTAAACTCAATCGGAATCACAAAATGTTGGCAAATCCTGACCTCTGTTATCAAGTAGTTGCTAACATCGGGTGTAGCTGACTGTTTTGTCACATCAGTTTCATAAAATACTTCATCCATCTTCTATAAATGATCCTGGTCAAAATCTGTGTCATAAAACAAGAATCAAGAAAAATTGGCAGATATCGAGATGCTACAAACACGAGGAATCTTACACATAAAGAAGTTCAACCATTATTCCCTAAAACTTCATGCAAACTTCTCGCTTGGCTAGGAAAGTAAAATAAGGAATTACATACATAGATAAAATCATTCCAAGAACATATTACTTACTTTAAAAAACCATTTCTGACATTGCAAGCTACGTTTCTTGCAACACATAATATTGGAAGTGGAAAACTTTTCTGCAGTACAAAGAATGCTGATTAAAATCAATACAATGCAATAGAAAGTTCATCAAAGCAATCACAAATTAAAAATAGAAATCAAAGAACGTATGCTAAGGGAACATAGTAGGGTGCAGAAGCTAGAACAACATGCACATGTGATTGATCTCTATCCTCCAAGACCTTCAATTGATGCAAATCCCTTCACGAAAGATATTTAGTAAAGACTTTCTTAAACCTACAATACAAACATATAAAACAGAAGCACATAAAAAAGTGACACTTAACATCATATGGTATTTAACAATGAGTGTAAATATTGAAACCACAATAAATAGAAGTATTATCATAGGAGAGAAAATATAATTCTATTCAGTTGCTGAAACTCGAACCTCTAAAATCTTTAAATGCTTGCACCTATTAGCAATTAGATAATTTCTTAATTCTTCCCAGGATGGGAGTATCCTAACAAGGACACTGGATAGCACAATTTAATTTAGATACCAATGTCCTTGTTAGGATACGCCCAGCCTGGGAAGATTTAAGAAATTATCTAACTGCTAATTGGTGCAAACGTTTTGAGGTTTTTGTTGCACAATGTTAGAAAAGAATTATGCTTTGGAGATGTGGAGGCTTCTTGATTCCAAGACAAGCTTAATCAGTCCTAGGAAGCTCCATGATTGTGTTGCTTGTGTCAAGCCAAGTAAACATGTCTAACGAATAAACAAGACACCTTATTATGTTATGAAGATCTATAAATTCAATTTAAGAGGCTCAAATTTCAGCAACTGAATAGAATTATATTTTCTCTCCTATGCTAATGCTTCTATTGATTGTGATGTCAATATTTGCACTCATTGTTAAATACCATATGATGCTAAGTGTTGCTTTTTTCTGTGCTTCTGTTTTCTTTGTTTGTGTTGTAGATTTAAGGAGGTCTTTACTAAATGTCTTTCATAAAGGGATTTGCCATCCCAATATTACAATGGTAATTGATGATCGATTGAAGGTCTGGGAGGATACAGATCAATAACATGTGCATGTTGTTCCGGCTTTTGCACCGTAATATGCTCCATTAGCAAAGGTTCTTTGATTTCTATTTTTACTTTCTATTGCATTGTACTGATTGTTGGAAGAAATTAATCTTCTGTCAGTGCATTAACTTCAGCCTGCCGCTGCGTCAGACCTGGGGATCTCCAAAGTCAGCCCCAGCACCGTTGGCCTGCCAGCATTCATTTTTGGTAGAAAAGTTTGAATTTTGAAGTGAGGTTGAGCTCTGGCAAGGATAGAATGAGAGAAACGAGAGTGAAAGTTAGTTGACAGGAGTAGAATGCAAGAGAAAGCCTGCAGCAACAGAGGAATGTGAAGTAGAAGAATAATAGAGAGAATATAGAAGAAAGGAATGTTACAACAGCAACTGTAATCCACAGGGAGCTACAGAGTTTCTGGACAGCAGCTCCAGAGATTTGGGCAAAACAGGAAAACAGAGCAGCAGCTCTGCATAAGTTTGTAACAAAATTTGAATGTATTGTAAATGAGGTAAACATAAAATATATATTACTGTCATTCGTGCTTTGTCTCATCTGTGTGTATATGTTTGTTCTTGCCATCCATTATTGCTGTAGCATTGTTTTCTGGTCAGGAGTCTGTCCATCCCCTGCTCTCCCCTGCCATCACTACTTTCAATCAGCATTCTTTGTACTGCAGACAAGTGTTCCCCTTCCAATATTATGTGTCGCAAGAAACGTAGCTTGAAATGTCAGAGGTGGTTTTTTTAAGTAAGTAATATGATCTTGGAATGGTTTTATCCATGGATGTAATTTTTATTTTACTTTCCCAGCCAAGCGAGAAGTTCACATGAAGTTTTACGGAATAACGGTTGAAGTTCTTTATGCGTAAGATTCTTTGTGTTTGTATTGTCTGGATATCTTCTAATTTTTCTTGATTCTTGTTTTATGACAGATATCTTGACGATGGTCATTAACAGAAGATGGATGAAGTATTTTATGAAACTGATGTAACAAAGCTGTCAGCTACACCCAATGTTAGCAACTACTTGCTAAGAGAGGTTAGGATTTGCCAACATTTTGTGATTATGATTGAGTTTAGCATTGTCTGTTCGTATTTTAAGTGTTAAATTTTAACTGTAAAATCTGAATTTTGGATGTGTTTGCTTTCCTTTTGTAGTGGGGTTCAGGCCAAAGCAGCTGCAAATGGCAATGCCAGTTTAGCTGTTCCAAATGGCACGACAAACTCTAAGGTTGAAAAGAAATTGAATCCACAAGTAATTTTTTTTATCCTTTTTATCCTCCTATCCCAGGTTTACAATATTGACACGTGGCTCTGTAACTTGTTATATTTCTATTTTATATACAGTCAATTGGGTAATCTTCTTGGTATATACTATATACAGTGCATTCTTAATTATCTAAGATTGTCCTCTGTTATCTTGGTTAAAATTTTTAATTATACTATCTTAATTCACAAAATGAAATCAAAATTTTTAAGATTTATATCAATATTTATAATTTTGATTGTTTTTCAGGATCAGAATTTACTTCCAAACACATGTCCCAACCATGTTCTTGTGGACAATCAAGACCCAAAGTTATTTATGCAACTTTTGCAGCAATCAAAACTGATTTCCTCCCTCCTTAGAATGCTCATACTAAAGCATGTGTGAAGGTTCCTCAATATTCTCCTGGAGCTTCACATGTAGAGTCTTCTAATTCTTTACCAGACGATTCAATTTCCGAACCAAACGATAATGGCTCCACTAGTAGAGAGGAAGGTGAAATCCCTAAATCTGAATATGATCCAGACATGAGGCGATGGCTTCTCATTTTATAGCATGGCCAAGATCCTGGGCAGCGTGACTTCAACTCCTATGAACCTCCCTTATTGATCAAATTTAATCAAATTTATGATACCTCTTAGAGATCTTCCATAGACAATATGGAATTGGGAAACACTAGTTGACCTATTAACTAAATTATTATATGGTGAATTCTACCCGGGCAAGGACCGAATCCACAAGTAGGTTTATTTCTCTAACCTTTTTAGTAGGTTACCAAGACTCCTATTTTTATTTGTGTAGAACCCTAAAAATATAGTTATAAAACAAATATAAACCATAATTTTTTTTATAAAACAGGAGTGAAAAGAAACCAATAAATTAAATTTCATTATGCACAAAGCGAAAGAAAATTAATTGCACCCTATAGTAGCACTTACCTCTGCTATTGTTGAATATACTTTGCTCCTTTTTTGTTTCATATGATAAAATCCTAATAAAACATAGTTATAAAATATTAGTTTAGGACACTTCTTTTTTATAAAACATCAGTGAGTGAAAAAGATATAAATTAAATTTCATTATGAAGAAAAGAAAAGAAAAGAAAATAATGATTGTATAGTAAAATCTATAAAATATAATGCACTTACAGTTCAAATAACTTATGTGTTTCTGGAATATACTTTGCTCCATTTTTTTTCATATGATAAACCCTAATAAAATATAGTTATAAAATAAATTATTGTACTATATTTAAAATAACATATTAATTGATTATGCAGAAAACAAAAGGAAACCCTAAAAAATATGTTGTAAAATATTAGTTTAGGACACTTCATTTTTATAAAACAACCAGGAGTGAAAAACAAATAGATTAAATTTTATTTATGCAAGGAAAAAAATTAAATTGATGACTCTATAGTAAAATCTATAAAATATAATGCACTTACTGTTCCAATAACTCCAGTATGCTTTTGATCTTGTTTATTTGATTTGATATTTTTGTAATTTATATTTGAGTATTAGTTGTATTTATATAGATTATTTACTTTATGTTGGCTTTATTCTTATGTGCATTCATTTAATAAAACTATGGCGGTTATATATTTTAAATTTAATTCTTATGTACATTCATTTAAAAAAATATGTACGAGTTATATAATTTTTAATTTAAAATAGTTACTTCATAATTTTTAGGTGCACTCATTTAATAAAAGTATGTCCATTATATGTTTTAAATTTAAAGACATAGTTTATAATTTAAAAAATATATATGTCAGGCTCTTTTTAGTTTTTATGTACACAGACATAGTCATCCCCTTGATGCCACTTATAATTTCCTTTATTTTTAAAATATATCTAAACAACTAACGCAAAAGAAAAGTACATAAATATGTTTTTATTAGCTCACCCCTCCACAAGGTATACTAAAGATGAATTTTGATGGAACCTCTAGAAGCAATTCGAAAAACTCAAACTTAGATCCAAAACAAGGTGGAAGTTGAAATTGAAAGTGATTCATTGGTTTGTTGTCATGTCCCCATATTAGGGCATTGTTTAAATTAAAGATTTAAACATCATGGACAGAGAAATCGCTTTGGTCAAATATATTTAATCAACATATATAATAATATTAATTAATATTATGAAAATACAATATATTTATTGTATTATTGATTTAAGTATTATTATATAATATAATAATACTATTATATAATTTATAATATATAAATATAACATCATTATGACTATTTTATATTATAAATATATAAATAAACATAAATATGAAATATCCAATATTATAATTTAAATATATATATATAATCTTATATAAATAAATATTATTATAGCATTATAAATATATATAAATAAACATATTTATATATAATATAAGACTTGACTTTTGGCAGCAAATATCTCTTATAAGAGAATAAAGTAGTAATTGTTAAGTAACTATTAATATTCCTTACAAGCAGTGAATACAAGAGTAGACACTCTAATAAAGGAGTGATTATTATTAAATAATATTAACTAAGCAGTGAATGAACAAATAGGTCAGCGATCACCATATAAAGTGGTGACTATTGATGAAAAGGCATCGATCAAGATATAAAGATAATATTGGTGGGCATTGTGAAGATATCTCATCAGAATAAAAAAACACAAAACAGAAATGCAATGCAAGTTAGATCACCATCGATCATCATTCAACAGGAAAAGGATAAAGGAGAATAAAATACTTTACTAAAATTAAGAGTATATATTCTAAAGTGAAGTACATAACTAAGCATACTAGCATCAAGAGGGAATAAGATATATATATTTTCTTGAGTTTAGAATATATATATTTATATTATAAAATTAAAGACAATAATTGCAGCATATTCATATGAGACATAAGAAATTGATGATGTGTTCATCAAAGCTTAGGTGAGATTCCTCACTCAGTCCTAGCATCTAGTTCCCTCTATTCAACAATAATATTATTTCATATGCTGTGAGGAAATTGGGACTAGGAAATAAGGGAATTGTGTCATGGCAATTGTGACTTTCATTAGGATAATAACTGTAGATCATTATGATATGTCTAGGTACTAATTTCCATCTGCAGGTGTATATAAATGATGGCTGTTATATTGTATAGTAGTTTGTATCAGAATGAAGCCATAAAACTAGAAAACTATAAGAAGGATGACTGTGAATAAATATAACTTCTCTGATTATTGTTTTTGTCCTGTCATCTACATCTATGTTTGAATCTCTTATAGCATAATGGAAGTAGAATGAAAATTGATAAAAGAATAACTGCATATTTGAAACTGGCTAGAAACTGTTTGCACTCTAATATATCGTATGTTGCATCATATACTACTATAGGATTCATTTCCTAGTGATAAAGGCAAATTTTATAAATTGGAACTGTGTGGAAACTACATATATTTTATTTGTGATTCAGCCAGGAGGGGTGAATGCATAAGTCTTAGTAGATTGCCTATAAACCCCATCTAATGTTCCATCCCCATAGGCCCAAGACCAGGATTGGGTGTTATGCCCCTTAGGCCTGAGTCAAAGGTTTGGACCATGGAGGGATGGGGGTCCCACATTGGAATATGCCCCCATAGGCCCAGACGAGGGATTCAGCAAAAGGACCAGCCCCCATAGGCCCTTGTCAAGGGTTCGGGCAATAGGACTGTGGTAGGCCTTAGGCTACTAAGGATTTATGACTTCTCCTCCCTAGCATGTTGAGTGACTCTTCTTTCTTATGTGTTTTCATTTGTAAGTTGATTATGTTGAATTGCTAGGAAATTGATATTAGAACTGACGTATGGCAATATGGATTTGTACATATATATATATATGTTGTTATAGGTACTATATCAAGAGAATATTTAAAGAGAAGAAACCCTAAATCTAATCCACAAGCGAATTCTAGGGCAAACCAGGTAAGGGACATTACAGTTGTATAAATTGTATTGATAAAAACATAGAGGAAGTTGAAATTGTAGGTGATTCATTGGTTTGTATAAACACAAATAAAAGGAAGGAGATTTCAAATTGGAAGCTTTACCAGTGGGTTGCATCACATCTATAGGGAAGGAAATAAAACCACAGACTTTCTTGTGAACCAAGGAGTAGACCAACTCAAGTTCTACAGAGTATCCAACTCGGATTTAGTATGGGACAGCCTAGAAGAAATTTTAGAGATGGATGGATAGGCTCCATAGGAGGAAGGATTTTTGAATTCTTGAGCAGAGATATGGATAGCAGCAAAATGGATTGAGAAATAATTTTCTCTTCATGGGTTTCATTTGATCTGATCTTTTTACCAAATATAAATCTTGTTATCTTTGTTGACATAAGCAAGATGGGGCAATGAATGGTATTTGAGTGTGAATGTATCTATAAGGTAGATTCAAATGAAGACGAGGAAGAGGAGGAGGAAGAAACAGTGGAGGGAAAGATTAACAGAATCTTCAATGCAGATCAAGCGGGGGCAGTGGCTTTTATCAAACAAGTCATTGACACCCATATCTTCATTGGAGAACACATTCATGATGGAACACTCTAAGAGAGGAATCCCTCATGAATGTAGTGCTAATAATGGGAAGGAAACAGTGTGGGAAGATGATGGCTCACACGTTTATCAAGAAGGAGCTGAGAGAAAAGGTGTATACTACCATTTCATCTTTTGATTAAAAAACTCAAATCTAGATTGATGGGAGAGATATTGGATGATGGTGCTATGAGGAAAAACAAAATAACTTCGTAGGCACCATGTCTATTTCGGGATGGTATTCATTGAAATAATATGGAAGTGTTCAACTTCTATCTTAGTCAGTATGGAGACCTATTGTCTCCCCCACAGATTAATCGGGCCTTTGAGCTCTATGAAGGTTTATGGTTTTTATGGCATCTAAGAATGCCCAATGATTGAATGTTGTATGTTTCCGCACTCAGAAGAGATGATGTTGTATCTTTTCTAGTTTAATTGGATTTTAATAGAAAGGTAACTACCTCCTTGGGTTTTATTAACTAACTTTTTCATTCTTAATATAGATTAAGACTTTATTTTCAAAAAATATATCTAAACAACTAACATAAAGTATTTTCATTAAAATAACTATACAATAAATAAAGTTCAACATATTAAAAGAAAAAACTAATAAATTAAATTTGATTGTACAAAACTGAAATAAAACTCTAATTAAATATAGTTATAAAATATTATTGTACAATGCTAACTTAGATGCCACTATGGGGATTTAAACTTGGATCTCCATCTTGAGAAGCTTATGGCTTTACCATTTGAGCACAACCCCTTTGACATGTTTGTGTATTACTTGCATTTATATTGATTATTTACTTTATGTCAACTTTATTCTTATGTGCATTTATTTAATAAAACTATGTTCGTTACATATTTTAAATTTAATTCTTATGTGCATTCATTTAAAAAAATATGTGGGTTATATATTTTTAAAATTTAAAATGGTTACTTTATAATTTTTATGTGCATTCATTATGTCGGTTATATGTTTTAAATTTAAAGTGCTTACTTCATAATTTAATATATGTGTGTGTGTGTGTGTGTGTGGGCTCTATTTAGTTTTTATGTATACTATCATAGTCATCCCCTTAATGCCATTATATAATGCCTCTGGCGTAATTATGGTTTTATGGGAGAAATTAATATTCCAACAAACTCAATGTTTTTTACACACCTATTTTTATTATTATTATTGGTAAATGCTTTTCACTAGAGCTATGAATTAGAGAGTTTTTGAAAGGGTGCCACCCTTTTACATAGAGAAAGAAATAAACACCAAAGAAGCCTGAGCAATGTCAAGGAATAATAAGGAACAAAAAGCATAGAGGCTTAAAAATACAACAACAAACAACATTTCCCCACACATGAGGCCAAAAAAAAGCTCAGGGCAGACTACCCCATGACGAAATAGGTCTACCAACTCAAGGTAGCTTGAAGCTGAAACACTTCAAGGATTTTTGTTTCTTGTTGGTAACCCAATCATTAGACTCAAACAAACCAAATCCCTTATTGGTAGGACTCACATTCTGAAGAATTGAACCCGAATTAAAGAAAGTACTGCAAGATTAATTTTTAAATGAATCCACTTTTATATTTTCTTTGTTGGAGGACACTAGGGAGGGCAATCTTAGTCCTCCCTCACTGCTTCCTTCTCCATACATTTATCCCCAAAAGATGAGATCTGAGCTCAAGGACAAGATTAAGAGCCTCTGAGTTAGAATTGTCCACAAGAGGACTTGCCAACACACTTTTACCCTCCATGGGTATCTCAGACATGTCCTCAATAGGAGAAGGATCTTGTTGAGCCTTATTTCTTGTGAATAAGCCTTTTTTTCATGAACCCACACATGGAGCTAAAGCATGGCTCCACGTATGGAAATTGTGACTTACCATTAGGGGCTCCTCATAAATGATCTAATGCACCCAATCACTACGTTTTGAGGATAAGGTGACCAGAGAGGGAAGAACCTTCTCACCAACATCATTAATGTAAAATCTAGAAAAATAAAGTATTTTATAGATTTTCTCACCTCATTGGCCACGATGAGTTCACCAAGGGAGAAATTAATAGTCAGCTACACTTGAACCTCATCCCAATACTCCAAAGGTAATCTAGGGTGTAACATGCCTTCTCATATTACTCAGAATTACACACGTAGATTACTAGAAAAGTAGAAGATGTTATGACCCGCTTCTAACCCTAGAACATATTTTATGATACTTAGAGACTTAAGTTTGATTAGAGTTATCATATCATACTATGCATAATTAATTATTATTTTTCTTTATTTTCAAATCTTACTAACACACATAAATATATATATATAGTTTCATCCCAACAAAAACATCCATTCCTATTATATATGGGAAAAACTAGAGTTTCTGAAGGAAGAAATATCAAACAAGAAAAGAACTAGACATATCCCATTCATCTATTTTAACAAATTTTAGGACCATAAAGAATTCAGGGATTCTGAAATGCATCAAAAACTCTGCCAGCATTCCAACTCCTAGCGCCCTATAAAAGACTAGCATCCAGTCATTTATAATCTTGTGAATGGCACGGCATTAAATTCCATGTAATATCCCATGAACACTAGATTCCCCCTTCAAATTAAATGATTGAATAGACCACATGGTACCCATAACTCCTTAATGTGCCTAAATCTAATTTTTGGCAGGTTTGGATCACCAACTACCATGATACACAAATATCATTTCCTAGAAGGTGAAAGACCAAATATTGCAATTTATGACGATCATCAAAGGAGCTCAACTTCCCAAATGTGTAAGGTGCAGATTCGTTCCAGCGATCTTGGAGTGCAATAAATAGGACTTGGAGGGCATTACATTGTCCCATACAATATGTTTGATAGAAAAATTCAGCCACTCAAGAAGTTCTTTCTTATTTTATGGTTTTTGTCTAGCCTTTATTAGTTATACTTATTATTATTTAAATGTTGGAGTGTTGAGTATGTTTCTTACTAATAAAATATTTTAGTTATCCCAATATTTATGAGATGGTGATATGCATGTGAGCCTTAGGCATTCTACATTAAAAGTTATTATTGATTGATTAATATTTAAATATTATAACTTAAGATGACAATTCCATCATGTTTACATTGTCTCATACAATATGTTTGACAGAAAAATTCAGCCACTTAGATAGTTCTTTCTTATCTATAAGGTTTCCTCCCGCCTTTATTAGTTATACTTATTATTTAAATGTTGGACTGTGGGGTATGTTTCTTACTAATAAAATATTTCAGTTATCCCAATATTTATGAGATGGTGATATGATTAGAATATAGTTTCCATCAATATTTTAACATCCCAAAGGGATAGGACAAACCCTCTTGCTAAGTAGCAAGGGTAAGACTGGTGGATTAGTTTACAGTTCTAGAATGATTCTTTATACAATTAGGTAGATCGCCTACAACAACCACATTATTACTCCTAAAATTATTTCTCTATAGTCTAAAATTGATATCAACCCTTTAAAATTTCATATAAGATCTACTGCATATGCCGTCAGCCACCAATTAAAACCTAAAAGTTTGTTTTTTGAGACAGTATCTACATGTTTGCCATTTTGAAACAATTTATTCATGAAATATTTTCACTAGCAATAAATCAACCAACCTGAAGGCCCTTGCAGCAGCTGTCCACCCTTGGCCAAAAGGGATATCTCCGTACAAGGATCCGTTTCTCTCTGCAGCAAATCGGGATAAACCAAAATGCAAACTATTTGGTCTGAGATCTCCTGAAAATGCGTGTTAACGGCATTCCCCACACTCTGCCTTTTTCTTCCTTCCTGCATTAGCGAACTCTCCCACCATATTTAAGAGCCATCATATGTTATAAGGGAGGGTTGTTACACCGCTATTCACTTCTTCCGACATATCAAAATGGTTTATTTGGTCCATGGAAGGATTTGGTCTGCTCATGAAAATGGAATCCCATCTATGGAAAACGCTTCTACTGCTTGTGCTATCCACAACACTAGAAAGTCTGATAAGCCTAGAATCTTTGGTTTGTGATTGCTCTTTTTCTTTCTTCCTCTTCTCTGAAGAGCTTACATTTTTAAACCAGTAGGCAACATTTTTGACTTCCGCTCTACCATAATCTTGTAGCTGAACAGTAAGCTCAGCTATGCGGGTATAAGATGGTTTTCTAGTTCCGTTGCCAACACAGACTCTAATATTTGCTTTTGTTTGGCATTTGGCCACCATCTTGACGACACATTTGCCCTGCATGTAAAATTGAATTGATCTGCAGAAGCGAATAAACAGCTAACGAGACCCTTTTTTGAAAAAAGGTATTGCTATTTGCCTGTGCACGAAAGGTTGGTTTTTGGTCATTTGTGAATCACCTGCATACAAGGAACCACTTCTGTAGGGGGGGGCATGGTTCTGGGATAGCCTGGTTTTTTGGTTATTTGTGGATCATCCATGAATAGGGAAGCGCTCCTTGATAAGGGCCCATAGTTCTAGGATAAGGTTTTCCTGGATATGAAATCTAAGGCTTCTTTCTATATTAAACTTTTGCTATCCGGATTTTAATCTTCTCACTTATGTTTGGTTAGCTTCTGTAACCTTTCTCTCCAGTTTTGGAGTGATGTTCATCTTTTTCCTTCTATATTATTGGTAGACCTATTCCCCTAGATCACACATGCAGGTATTGGGTATCGACTCCGCCTGGACTCATAGGCCCTATTCCCTACCCTAGCCACTATACCCTACTAGTGCAGTGTTCCCGTGTTGTTGTTTTATCATCTCGTTAGCTAACAGTAATTTCTAGAGTGCCCTTATGGTCATGTGTAGTTTTCTAGTGCAGTAGTTGAAGCTTTTCTCCTTGGTTTCCATTGATTGTTTGATGTGGTTTCCTTGGCATCATTCTTTATTTTGATTGGAGAAAATTGTTTTATGCTAATGCATATTTTGTAGGAATGAGTGCCTTGCCTATTCCTTACCCATGTTCTAGGACTAATTGCATGTATTTGTGCATGTGATAACTTGATTTTATACTATATCAGGTTTCATGGACTAGTGTGTGCTTGGGCTGCATCTTAACATTTGCAAGCTTCTAGGAGTAAGCCTAGTCCTAGGGGGTAGGATGTAACAACCCCCGTATTCACTTTTTGGTGTCGGTTAGAGGAGTCCACTCAGGTAATAAAGACAGGTCAGAGTTGTTATGAGTTGAATGCATTACGAGAAATATCTTGGCTGTTAGGTAAACAAATTAATAGTTGGGATGACTTGAGGAAGGAAGGTAAGTTGCCACACCATTAACTTGCCACACCATTAAGAAGGCATGGCATCTCTTCTGTACGGCCCAATTATGTTTGGAGTCAAACAATTGTAGGGTATGGACATCCATCAAAGCATTAAGGATTGAGAGGAGACGCTTTGCACATAGGGGATACAATGATGTGTGGTCTAGGGGAACGGATCTACCAATAATATAGAAGGAAAAAGATGAACATCACTCCAAAATTCATATCTAGGAAAACCTTATCCTAGAACTATGGGCCCTTATCAAGGAGTGCTTCCTTATTCATGGATGATCCACAAATAACCAAAAACCAGGCTATCCTAGAACCACGGCCGCCCTTACAGAAGTGCTTCCTTGTATGTGGGTGATTCACAAATGACCAAAAACCAACCTTTCGTGCACAGGCAAATAGCAATACCATTTTTCAAAAAAGGGTCTCGTTAGCTATTTATGCATCACTTCTACAAATCAATTTGATTTTACGTGCAAGGCAAATGTGTCAACAAGATGGCGGCCAAATGCCAAACAAAAGCAAATATTAGAGTCTGTGTTGGCAACGGAAACCAAAAAACCATCTTATGCCTGCATAGCTAAGCTTATTGTTTAGCTACAAGAATATGGTAGAGTAGAAGTCAAAAATGTTTCCTATTGGTTTAAAAATGGAAGCTCTCGAGAGAAGAGGAAGAAAGAAAAAGAGCAATCACAAACCAGAGATTCCAGGCTTATCAGACTTTCTAGTGTTGTGGAGAGCACAAGCAATAGAAGCATTTGCCATAAATGGGATTCCATTTTCATGAGCAGACCAAATCCTTCCATGGACCAAATAAACCATTTTCATATGCCAGAAGAAGTGAATAGCAGTGTAACAACCCTCGCTTATAACATATGATGGCTCTTAAATATGGTGGGAGAGTTCGCTAATGCAGGAAGGAAGAAAAATGCAGAGTGTGGGGAATGGCATTAACACACATTTTCAGGAGATCTTAGACCAAACAGTTCACATTTTGGTTTATCCAAGTTTTCTTTAGAGAGAAACGGATCCTTGTGCAGAGATATCCCTTTTGGTTAAGGGTGGACAGCTGCTGCAAGGGCCTTTAGGTTCGTTGATTTATTGCTAGTGAAAATATCTCATGAATAAATTGTTTCAAAATGGCAAACATGTAGAAACTATCTTAGAAAACAAACTTTTAAGTTTTAATTGGTGGCTGATGACATATGCAGTAGACCTTATATGAAATTTTAAAGGGCCGATATCAATTTTAAACTATAGAGAAATAATTTTAGAAGTAATAATGTGGTTGTTGTAGGCGATCTACCTAATTGTATGGAGAACCATTCTAGCATCGTAAACTAATCCACCAGTCTTACCTTTGCTACTTAGCAAGAGGGTTTGTTCTATCCCTTTGGGATGTTAAAATATTGATGGAAACTATATTCTAATCCCACTTTTGTGTGAAATATCTAGATGATTGGGCTTATGTGATACGGATTTTAATCAAGTTTGAGGTGACAAGGAATAAATTAAAATGTTAACTTCATGGATTAAGTTGTATCCCGTGTGATATAATAAACATCTAGGCTTTCCAGTGCATGCAGAAATGTCAGCAAGACTAATGCGGCAGCAGCTGTGAAGCCTGACATTACCCGTGCTAATCACATTTTCTAGAAAGTTTCTAAAGCCTTTTCAAAAGACTCATTTTGTTAATATCTTGTAATCATTACATTCCTTGAGAGGACATCAGTCTGAGGCAATCAGCCCAGCAGTTACATGCCTTGTCTATGCTTCCACTTTTTGCGTACATGTATACCAATGTACTTGTGGCTACAACATCTAACAAATAATTCCCTTCTGTTATACTTTGCTGGGTGTCCTTAACCTCTTCCAAAAGCTCCCATTTCGGATAAGAAAGGAGGATGCTGACCGCGGCTGTGGTATTTGACCTTACATCAGCAAGTGGCATTTTATTAAAAGTTTCTAAGTCCTTTTTAACAAATCCATTTTGTGTGAATCCTTAAATCAGTGCACCCCATGAGATGACATCATTCTAAGGCATTCTATCAAACAGTTGACATGCCTTCTCTATGCTGCCATTTTGGCATAGGCAAAGAGGATGTGGGTAGGGTTGTTGTTATGTTTTGTTATGTTGTATGGATGTTAAGATTGTGGATGGTCATTTGAGGCCTTTATGTTGATTATGTTATCTCCGTCTCTGTTTCATCTTGGGTACTGAAGCATTTATCTTCCTACCTTTTTATTTTCCCTTCCATTCCGGTGGTGTTGTTGAAGAGGAATGATACTCTTTTGAGGGAAAACAATATTTTGTTCTTTCTTTAGAAGGTTAGTGGCTTGCATCTATGAGTATATTTTGCTCTATGTGAGCTGTGCCATAGTCTAAGACCTTGTTTTGTCCACCTTGAAACATATCCTTGCGGGTTAATTTTGATAGTACTCAATTAGATCAAATCTGTGTTTCTAGCCTAAAATCAATTGTAATGATTACGGTGGCCTATCCAAGGTTTAAACCTTGTTGGGTTTGCTCATCTCTATGTTATGACATTGGCTTTATGCATTGTGTGCCGTGTCTGCTCCGTGCTTGATGTGTTCTTGTGAACTATGTGACCTTGAGGTCTCCCTTGTGTGGTTGAGTTTCCGAGTCTTCTTTCCCCACTGTTTGTCTGCTTGTGATTGGGCCTTGCGACTACATCTGAGCATGGTCGGGTGGTCTTTTATGACTCCACATGCTTGGGAGTCATTGCCACCACCATTAGGGATCGACGAACAGGTTATCGCAGCACCAGCTTGAAGATGTTCTCTTTCTTTCTGTTACTTTATGAGTCATGTACCCAGTCAATTATTGTATCTTTCATGGCTATGCCATTGTTCTTGTTTATTCCTTTACGTAATTTTGTACTCTCTTAAGAGATAAAATGTAATCATGCAAGTTAATGAGAAGAAATGGGATGTTTCCTATTTAGTTTATGGATTCCGATGTGGGTATTGGATCCACTTGTACCATGGTGTTTATGGATTCATATTTATATTTGGAAATGGGATTAGGAGTATTTGAATTGGTGTTTAAAATGAATGTAGTTTATTAATGTTTCTCTGGAGAGTGATTTAGTCCTCTCTGGTAGGTTGTGCATTCGGCCATACTTGGCAATGAATGTTGTCAACATATCGTATCGGCAACCGTTTCGTGTGTATGTTATCACTTGTTATTCAAAAAAAAATTATCTTGTCCTCTTTTGGCCCTCACCCTTCAGGGTTCGTGGCGCGGGATGTTACAGGAATAGTTATAATGTCAATTCATGTCCACTAGAACAATAACATGCTATCAAAATGATATTTTAATAGAGAATCCAACTCAACAAAATCTGCAATGCACAAAAGACAAAACTCTCCATTCTGAAATGCATTCATTAAGAAAAATGCCTCATGTGATTACACACCATTTTAGGTAGTGATCTCTTGAATCTGCCGGTATTCTTGTTTGGGGGCAAAGAATTTTCAAGGCCGGAACAAAAAGAATTGTTCCTCAGCTGATATGCATCAAATGATTGAGATTCATAATCAAGAGTGCTTCCATGTGATGTTTTCAGAATCTACAAACACATCTTTCGTGCTCCCACAAATTCAAAAAGAATTTGATTTGGTGGTAGATTACTTTGTACCACCGACCTCAGTAAAGGAGGTTTATAGGAGTTGAAGTCACGCTGCACAGGATCTTGGCCATGCTGTAAAATCAGAAATTGTCGCCTCATGTCTTGATCATATTCAGATTCAGGGATTTCATCCTCCTCTCTACGAGGGGAACCATTATCGCTTGGTTCTGAAATTGAATAGGCTGGTAAAGAATTAGAAGACTCTACAAGTGAAGCTCCATGAGAATATTGAGGAAGCTTCACATGGTTTAGTATGGAGAATTCTAAGGAGGGGGGAATTGGTTTTCCTTGCTGTAAAAGTTGCATAAATGACTTTGGGTCTTGATTGTCCACAAGATCATGGGTGGGGCATGTGTTTGGAAGTAAATTCTGATCCTAAAAGACAATAAAAATTACGAATATTTATATAAATATTAGAAAAACTTAGTTCATTTTGCGAATTAAAATAGTATATTTAAAAATTTTAACCAAGATAACACAGGACAATCTGAGAAAATTAACAATCAACTATACATAGTATATACCCAGAAGGTTACTCAAAAGATGGACTATATATAAAATATAAATACAACAAGTCACATAGCCACGTGTCAATATTGTAAACCTGGGATAGGAGGATAAAACAGACAAACAAAATTACATGCAGATTCAATTTCTTTTCAACCTTAGAGTTTGTCATGGCATTTGGAACAGCTATACTGGCATTGCCATTTGCAGCTGCTTTGGCCTAAACCCCAGTACAAAAGATAATAAAACACATCCAACATTCAAATTTTATAGTTAAAACTTAACGCTTAAAGCAGGAACGTACAATGCTAAACTCAATCGGAATCACAAAATGTTGGCAAATCCTGACCTCTGTTATCAAGTAGTTGCTAACATCGGGTGTAGCTGACTGTTTTGTCACATCAGTTTCATAAAATACTTCATCCATCTTCTATAAATGATCCTGGTCAAAATCTGTGTCATAAAACAAGAATCAAGAAAAATTAGAAGATATCGAGATGCTACAAACACGAGGAATCTTACACATAAAGAAGTTCAACCATTATTCCCTAAAACTTCATGCAAACTTCTCGCTTGGCTAGGAAAGTAAAATAAGGAATTACATACATAGATAAAATCATTCCAAGAACATATTACTTACTTTAAAAAACCATTTTTGACATTGCAAGCTACGTTTCTTGCAACACATAATATTGGAAGTGGAAAACTTTTCTGCAGTACAAAGAATGCTGATTAAAATCAATACAATGCAATAGAAAGTTCATCAAAGCAATCACAAATTAAAAATAGAAATCAAAGAACGTATGCTAAGGGAACATAGTAGGGTGCAGAAGCTAGAAAAACATGCACATGTGATTGATCTCTATCCTCCAAGACCTTCAATTGATCATCAATTACCTTGTAATCTTGGGATGGCAAATCCCTTCACGAAAGATATTTAGTAAAGACTTTCTTAAACCTACAATTCAAACATATAAAACAGAAGCACATAAAAAAGTGACACTTAACAACATATGGTATTTAACAATGAGTGTAAATATTGAAACCACAATAAATAGAAGTATTATCATAGGAGAGAAAATATAATTCTATTCAGTTGCTGAAACTAGAACCTCTAAAATATTAAAATGCTTGCACCTATTAGCAATTAGATAATTTCTTAATTCTTCCCAGGATGGGAGTATCCTAACAAGGACACTGGATAGCACAATTTAATTTAGATACCAATCTCCTTGTTAGGATACACCCAGCCTGGGAAGATTTAAGAAATTATCTAACTGCTAATTGGTGCAAACGTTTTGAGGTTTTTGTTTGCACAATGTTAGAAAAGAATTATGCTTTGGAGATGTGGAGGCTTCTTGATTCCAAGACAAGCTTAATCAGTCCTAGGAAGCTCCATGATTGTGTTGCTTGTGTCAAGCCAGGTAAATATTTCTAACGAATAAACAAGACACCTTATTATGTTATGAAGATCTATAAATTCAATTTCAGAGGCTCAAATTTCAGCACCTGAATAGAATTATATTTTCTCTCCTATGCTAATGCTTCTATTGATTGTGATGTCAATATTTGCACTCATTGTTAAATACCATATGATGCTAAGTGTTGCTTTTTTCTGTGCTTCTGTTTTCTTTGTTTGTGTTGTAGGTTTAAGAAAGTCTTTACTAAATGTCTTTCATAAAGGGATTTGCCATCCCAATATTACAATGGTAATTGATGATCGATTGAAGGTCTGGGAGGATATAGATCAATAACATGTGCATGTTGTTCCGGCTTTTGCACCATAATATGCTCCATTAGCAAAGGTTCTTTGATTTCTATTTTTACTTTCTATTGCATTGTACTGATTGTTGGAAGAAATTAATCTTCTGTCAGTGCATTAACTTCAGCCTGCCCCTGCGTCAGACCTGGGGATCTCCAAAATCAGTCCCAGCACCGTTGGCCTGCCAGCATTTATTTTTGGTAGATGAGTTTGAATTTTGAAGTGAGGTTTAGCTCTGGCAAGGATAGAATGAGAGAAACGAGAGGAAAAGTTAGTTGACAGGAGTAGAATGCAAGAGAAAGCCTGCAGCAACAGAGGAATGTGAAGTAGAAGAATAATAGAGAGAATATAGAAGAAAGGAATGTTACAACGGCAACTGTAATCCACAGGGAGCTACAGAGTTTCTGGACAGCAACTCCAGAGATTTGGGCAAAACAGGAAAACAGAGCAACAGCGCTGCATAAGTTTGTAACAAAATTTGAATGTATTGTAAATGAGGTAAACATAAAATATATATTACTGTCATTCGTGCTTTGTCTCCTCTGTGTGTATATGTTTGTTCTTGCCGTCCATTATTGCTGTAGCATTGTTTTCTGGTCAGGAGTCTGTCCATCCCCTGCTCTCCCCTGCCATCACTAATTTCAATCAGCATTCTTTGTACTGCAGACAAGTGTTCCCCTTCCAATATTATGTGTCGCAAGAAACGTAGCTTGAAATGTCAGAGGTGGTTTTTTTAAGTAAGTAGTATGATCTTGGAATGGTTTTATCCATGGATGTAATTTTTATTTTACTTTCCCAGCCAAGCGAGAAGTTCACATGAAGTTTTACGGAATAATGGTTGAAGTTCTTTATGCGTAAGATTGTTTGTGTTTGCAGTGTCTGGATATCTTCTAATTTTTCTTGATTCTTGTTTTATGACAGATATCTTGACGATGGTCATTAACAGAAGATGGATGAAGTATTTTATGAAACTGATGTAACAAAGCTGTCAGCTACACCCAATGTTGGCAACTACTTGCTAAGAGAGGTTAGTATTTGCCAACATTTTGTTATTATGATTGAGTTTAGCATTGTCTGTTCGTATTTTAAGTGTTAAATTTTAACTGTAAAATCTGAATTTTGGATGTGTTTGTTTTCCTTTTGTAGTGGGGTTCAGGCCAAAGCAGCTGCAAATGGCAATGCCAGTTTAACTGTTCCAAATGGCACGACAAACTCTAATGTTGAAAAGAAATTGAATCCACAAGTAATTTTTTTTATCCTTTTTATCCTCCTATCCCATGTTTACAATATTGACACGTGGCTATGTAACTTGTTATATTTCTATTTTATATACAGTCAATCTTTTGGGTAATCTTCTTGGTATATACTATATACAGTGCATTGTTAATTATCTAAGATTGTCCTCTGTTATCTTGGTTAAAATTTTTAATTATACTATCTTAATTCACCAAATGAAATCAAAATTTTTAAGATTTATATTAATATTCATAATTTTGATTGTTTTTCAGGATCAGAATTTACTTCCAAACACATGTCTCAACCATGTTCTTGTGGACAATCAAGACCCAAAGTTATTTATGCAACTTTTGTAGCAATCAAAACTGATTTCCTCCCTCCTTAGAATGCTCATACTAAAGCATGTCTGAAGGTTCCTCAATATTCTCGTGGAGCTTCACATGTAGAGTCTTCTAATTCTTTACCAGACGATTCAATTTCCGAACCAAACGATAATGGCTCCACTAGTAGAGAGGAGGGTGAAATCCCTAAATCTGAATATGATCCAGACATGAGGCGATGGCTTCTCATTTTATAGCATGGCCAAGATCCTGGGCAGCGTGACTTCAACTCCTATGAACCTCCCTTATTGATCAAATTTAATCAAATTTATGATACCTCTTAGAGATCTTCCATAGACAATATGGAATTGGGAAACACTAGTTGACCTATTAACTAAATTATTATATCGTGAATTCTACCCGGACAAGGACCGAATCCACAAGTAGGTTTATTTCTCTAACCTTTTGAGTAGGTTACCAAGACTCCTATTTTTATTTGTGTAGAACCCTAAAAATATAGTTATAAAACAAATATAAACCATAATTTTTTTTATAAAACAGGAGTGAAAAGAAACCAATAAATTAAATTTCATTATGCACAAAGCGAAAGAAAATTAATTGCACCCTATAGTAGCACTTACCTCTGCTATTGTTGAATATACTTTGCTCCTTTTTTGTTTCATATGATAAAACCCTAATAAAATATAGTTATAAAATATTAGTTTAGGACACTTCTTTTTTATAAAACATCAGAGTGAAAAAGATATAAATTAAATTTCATTATGAAGAAAAGAAAAGAAAAGAAAATAATGATTGTATAGTAAAATCTATAAAATATAATGCACTTACGGTTCAAATAACTTATGTGCTTTTGGGATATACTTTGCTCCATTTTTTTTCATATGATAAACCCTAATAAAATATAGTTATAAAATAAATTATTGTACTATATTTAAAATAACATATTAATTGATTATGCAGAAAACAAAAGGAAACCCTAAAAAATATGTTGTAAAATATTAGTTTAGGACACTTCATTTTTATAAAACAACTAGGAGTGAAAAAGAAATAGATTAAATTTTATTTATGCAGAAAGGAAAAAAATTAAATTGATGACTCTATAGTAAAATCTATAAAATATAATGCACTGACTGTTCCAATAACTCCAGTATGCTTTTGATCTTGTTTATTTGATTTGATATTTTTGTAATTTATATTTGAGTATTAGTTGTATTTATATAGATTATTTACTTTATGTTGGCTTTATTCTTATGTGCATTCATTTAATAAAACTATGACGGTTATATATTTTAAATTTAATTCTTATGTACATTCATTTAAAAAAATATGTACGAGTTATATAATTTTTAATTTAAAATAGTTACTTCATAATTTTTAGGTGCACTCATTTAATAAAAGTATGTCCATTATATGTTTTAAATTTAAAGACATAGTTTATAATTTAAAAAATATAAATGTCAGGCTCTTTTTAGTTTTTATGTACACAGACATAGTCATCCCCTTAATGCCACTTATAATTTCCTTTATTTTTAAAATATATCTAAACAACTAATGCAAAAGAAAAGTACATAAATATGTTTTTATTAGCTCACCCCTCCACAAGTTATACTGAGGATGAATTTTGATGGAACCTCTAGAAGCAATTTGAAAAACTCAAACTTAGATCCAAAACAAGGTGGAAGTTGAAATTGAAAGTGATTCATTGGTTTGTATAAATTGTATTTATAAAAACATAGAGGAAGTTGAAATTGTAGGTGATTCATTGGTTTGTATAAACACAAA
This sequence comes from Cunninghamia lanceolata, assembly GCA_027924645.1. Taxonomy (NCBI): domain Eukaryota; kingdom Viridiplantae; phylum Streptophyta; class Pinopsida; order Cupressales; family Cupressaceae; genus Cunninghamia; species Cunninghamia lanceolata. The sequence goes on from BSBN01001048.1 coordinate 16,772,591, forward strand.
TAAAAGGAAGGAGATTTCAAATTGGAAGCTTTACCAGTGGGTTGCATCACATCTATAGCGAAGGAAATAAAACCACAAACTTTCTTGTGAACCAAGGAGTAGACCAACTCAAGTTCTACAGAGTATCCAACTCGGATTTAGTATCGGACAGCCTAGAAGAAATTTTAGAGATGGATGGATAGGCTCCATAGGAGGAAGGATTTTTGAATTCTTGAGCAGAGATATGGATAGCAGCAAAGTGGATTGAGGAATAATTTTCTCTTCATGGGTTTCATTTGATCCGATCTTCTTACCAAATATAAATCTTGTTATCTTTGTTGACATAAGCAAGATGGGGCAACGAATGGTATTTGAGTGTGAATGTATCTATAAGGTAGATTCAAATGAAGATGAGGAAGAGGAGGAGGAAGAAACAGTGGAGGGAAAGATTAACAGAATCTTCAATGCAGATCAAGAGGGGGCAGTGGCTTCTATCAAACAAGTCATTGACACCCATAGGAGAACACATTCATGATGGAACACTCTAAGAGAGGAATCCCTCATGAATGTAGTACTAATAATGGGAAGGAAACAGTGTGGGAAGATGATGGCTCACATGTTTATCAAGAAGGAGCTGAGAGAAAAGGTGTATACTACCATTTCATCTTTTGATTAAAAAACTCAAATCTAGACTGATGGGAGAGATATTGGATGATGGTGCTATGAGGAAAAACAAAATAACTTCGTAGGCTCCAAGTCTATTCCGGGATGGTATTCATTGAAATAATATGGAAGTGTTCAACTTCTATCTTAGTCAGTATGGAGACCTGTTGTCTCCCCCATAGATTAATCGGGCCTTTGAGCTCTATGAAGGTTTATGGTTTTTATCGCATCTAAGAATGCCCAGTGATTGAATTTTGTATGTTTGCGCACTCAGAAGAGATGATGTTGCATCTTTTCTAGTTTAATTGGATTTTAATAGAAAGGGAACTACCTCCTTGGGTTTTATTAACTAACTTTTTCATTCTTAATATAGATTAAGACTTTATTTTCAAAAAAAATATCTAAACAACTAACATAAAGTATTTTCATTAAAATAACTATACAATAAATAAAGTTCAACATATTAAAAGAAAAAACTAATAAATTAAATTTGATTGTACAAAAATGAAATTAAACTCTAATTAAATATAGTTATAAAATATTATTGTACAATGCTAATTTAGATGCCACTATGGGGATTTAAACTTGGATCTCCATCTTGAGAAGCTTATGGCTTTACCATTTGAGCACAACCCCTTTGACATGTTTGTATATTACTTGTATTTATATTGATTATTTACTTTATGTCAACTTTATTCTTATGTGCATTTATTTAATAAAACTATGTTCTTTACATATTTTAAATTTAATTCTTATGTGCATTCATTTAAAAAAATATGTGGGTTATATATTTTTTAAATTTAAAATGGTTACTTTATAATGTTTATGTGCATTCATTATGTCCGATATATGTTTTAAATTTAAAGCGCTTACTACATAATTTAATATATGTGTGTGTGTGTGTGTGGGGGGGCTCTATTTAGTTTTTATGTATACTATCACAGTCGTCCCCTTAATGCCACTATATAATGCCTCTGGCGTAATTATGGTTTTATGGGAGAAATTAATATTCCAACAAACTCAATGTTTTTTACACACCTATTTTTATTATTATTATTGGTAAATGCTTTTTACTATAGCTATGAATTAGAGAGTTTTTGAAAGGGTGCCACCCTTTTACATAGAGAAAGAAATAAACACCAAAGAAGCCTGAGCAATGTCAAGGAATAATAAGGAACAAAAAGCATAGAGGCTTAAAAATACAACAACAAACAACATTTCCCCACACATGAGGCCAAAAAAAAACTCAGGGCAGACTACCCCATGACGAAATAGGTCTACCAACTCAAGGTAGCTTGAAGTTGAAACACTTCAAGGATTTTTGTTTCTTGTTGGTAACCCAATCGTTAGACTCAAACAAACCAAATCCCTTATTGGTAGGACTCACATTATGAAGAATTGAACCCGAATTAAAGAAAGTACTGCAAGATTAATTTTTAAATGAATCCACTTTTATATTTTCTTTGTTGGAGGACACTAGGGAGGGCAACCTTAGTCCTCCCTCACTGCTTCCGTCTCCATACATTTATCCCCAAAAGATGAGATCTGAGCTCAAGGACAATATTAAGAGCCTCTGAGTTAGAATTGTCCACAAGAGGACTTGCCAACACACTTTTACCCTCCATGGGTATCTCAGACATGTCCTCAATAGGAGAAGGATCTTGTTGAGCCTTATTTCTTGTGAATAAGTCTTTTTTTCATGAACCCACACATGGAGCTAAAGCATGGCTCCACCTATGGAAATTGTGACGTACCATTAGGGGATCCTCATAAATGATCTAATGCACCCAATCACTAAGTTTTGAGGATAAGGTGATCAAAGAGGGAAGAACCTTATCACCAACATCATTAATGTAAAATCTAGAAAAATAAAGTATTTTATAGATTTTCTCACCTCATCGGCCACGATGAGTTCACCAAGGGAGAAATTAATAGTCAGCTACACTTGAACCTCATCCCAATACTCCAAAGGTAATCTAGGGTGTAACATGCCTTCTCATATTACTCAGAATTACACATGCAGATTACTAGAAAAGTAAAAGATGTTATGACCTGCTTCTAACCCTCGAACATATTTTATGATACTTAGAGACTTAAGTTTGATTAGAGTTATCATATCATATTATGCATATATAATTATTATTTTTCTTTATTTTCAAATCTTACTATAACACACACACACACACACACACACACACACACACACACACACACACATATATATAGTTTCATCCCAACAAAAACATCCATTCTTATTATATATGGGAAACACACACACACACACACACACACACACACACACACATATATATATATAGTTTCATCCCAACAAAAACATCCATTCTTATTATATATGGGAAAAACTAGAGTTTCTGAAGGGAGAAATATCAAACAAGAAAAGAACTAGACATATCCCATTCATCTATTTTAACAAATTTTAGGACCATAGAGAATTCAGGGATTCTGAAATGCATCAAAAACTCTGCCAGCATTCCAACTCCTAGTGCCCTATAAAAGACTAGCATCCAGTCATTTATTAACTTGTGAATGGCACGGCATTAAATTCCATGTAATATCCCGTCAACACTAGATTCCCCCTTCAAATTAAATGATTGAATAGACCACATGGTGCCCATAACTCCTTAATGTGCCTAAATCTAATTTTTGGCAGGTTTGGATCACCAACTACAATGATACACAAATATCATTTCCTAGTAGGTGAAAGACCAAATATTGCAATTTATGACGATCATCAAAGGAGCTCAACTTCCCAAATGTGTAAAGTGCAGATTCGTTCCAGCAAGCTTGGAGTGCAATATATAGGACTTGGAGGGCATTACATTTTCCCATACAATATGTTTGATAGAAAAATTCAGCCACTCAAGAAGTTCTTTCTTATTTTATGGTTTTCGTCTAGCCTTTATTAGTTATACTTATTATTATTTAAATGTTAGACTGTTGAGTATGTTTCTTACTAATAAAATATTTTAGTTATCCCAATATTTATGAGATGGTGATATGCATGTGAGTCTTAGGCTTTCTACATTAAAAGTTATTATTGATTGATTAATATTTAAATATTATAACTTAAGATGACAATTCCATCATGTTTACATTGTCTCATACAATATGTTTGACAGAAAAATTCAGCCACTTAGATAGTTCTTTCTTATCTATAAGGTTTCCTCCCGCCTTTATTAGTTATACTTATTATTTAAATGTTGGACTGTGGGGTATGTTTCTTACTAATAAAATATTTCAGTTATCCCAGTATTTATGAGATGGTGATATGATTAGAATATAGTTTCCATCAATATTTTAACATCCTAGAGGGATAGGACAAACCCTCTTGCTAAGTAGCAAGGGTAAGACTGGCGGATTAGTTTACAGTTCTAGAATGATTCTTTATACAATTATGTAGATCGCCTACAACAACCACATTATTACTACTAAAATTATTTCTCTATAGTCTAAAATTGATATCAACCCTTTAAAATTTCATATAAGATCTACTGCATATGCCGTCAGCCACCAATGAAAACCTAAAAGTTTGTTTTCTGAGACAGTATCTACATGTTTGCCATTTTGAAACAATTTATTCATGAAATATTTTCACTAGCAATAAATCAACCAACCTGAAGGCCCTTGCAGCAGCTGTCCACCCTTGGCCAAAAGGGATATCTCCGTACAAGGATCCGTTTCTCTCTGCAGCAAATCGGGATAAACCAAAATGCAAACTATTTGGTCTGAGATCTCCTGAAAATGCGTGTTAACGCCATTCCCCACACTCTGCCTTTTTCTTCCTTCCTGCATTAGCGAACTCTCCCACCATATTTAAGAGCCATCATATGTTATAAGGGAGGGTTGTTACACCGCTATTCACTTCTTCCGACATATCAAAATGGTTTATTTGGTCCATGGAAGGATTTGGTCTGCTCATGAAAATGGAATCCCATCTATGGAAAACGCTTCTACTGCTTGTGCTATCCACAACACTAGAAAGTCTGATAAGCCTAGAATCTTTGGTTTGTGATTGCTCTTTTTCTTTCGTCCTCTTCTCTGAAGAGCTTACATTTTTAAACCAGTAGGCAACATTTTTGACTTCCGCTCTACCATAATCTTGTAGCTGAACAGTAAGCTCAGCTATGCGGGCATAAGATGGTTTTCTAGTTCCGTTGCCAACACAGACTCTAATATTTCCTTTTGTTTGGCATTTGGCCACCATCTTGACGACACATTTGCCCTGCATGTAAAATTGAATTGATCTGCAGAAGCGAATAAACAGCTAACGAGACCCTTTTTTGAAAAATGGTATTGCTATTTGCCTGTGCACGAAAGATTGGTTTTTGGTCATTTGTGAATCACCTGCATACAAGGAACCACTTCTGTAGGGGGGGGCGTGGTTCTGGGATAGCCTGGTTTTTTGGTTATTTGTGGATCATCCATGAATAGGGAAGCACTCCTTGATAAGGGCCCATAGTTCTAGGATAAGGTTTTCCTGGATATGAAATCTAAGGCTTCTTTCTATATTAAACTTTTGCTATCCAAATTTTAATCTTCTCACTTATGTTTGGTTAGCTTCTGTAACCTTTCTCTCCAGTTTTGGAGTGATGTTCATCTTTTTCCTTCTATATTATTGGTAGACCTATTCCCCTAGATCACACATGCAGGTATTGGGTATCGACTCCGCTTGGACTCATAGGCCCTATTCCCTACCCTAGCCACTATACCCTGCTAGTGCAGTGTTCCCGTGTTGTTGTTTTATCATCTCGTTAGCTAACAGTAATTTCTAGAGTGCCCTTATGGTCATGTTTAGTTTTCTAGTGCAGTAGTTGAAGCTTTTCTCTTTGGTTTCCATTGATTGTTTGATGTGGTTTCCTTGGCATCATTCTTTATTTTGATTGGAGAAAATTGTTTTATGCTAATGCATATTTTGTAGGAATGAGTGCCTTGCCTATTCCTTACCCATGTTCTAGGACTAATTGCATGTATTTGTGCATGTGATAACTTGATTTTATACTATATCAGGTTTCATGGACTAGTGTGTGCTTGGGCTGCATCTTAACATTTGCAAGCTTCCAGGAGTAAGCATAGTCCTAGGGGGTAGGATGTAACAACCCCCATATTCACTTTTTGGTGTCAATTAGAGGAGTCCACTCGGGTAATAAAGACAGGTTAGAGTTGTTATGAGTTGAATACATTACGAGAAATATTTTGGCTGTTAGGTAAACAAATTAATAGTTGGGATGACTTGAGGAAGGAAGGTAACTTGCCACACCATTAACTTGCCACACCATTAAGAAGGCATGGCATCTCTTCTGTACGGCCCAATTATGTTTGGAGTCAAACAATTGCAGGGTATGGACATCCATCAAAGCATTAAGGATTGAGAGGAGACGCTCTGCACATAGGGGATACAATGATGTGTGGTCTAGAGGAACGGATCTACCAATAATATAGAAGGAAAAAGATGAACATCACTCCAAAATTGGAGAGAAAGGTTACAGAAGCTAACCAAACATAAGTGAGAAGATTAAAATCTGGATAGCAAAAGTTTAATATAGAAACAAGCCTTAGATTTCATATCTAGGAAAACCTTATCCTAGAACTATGGGCCCTTATCAAGGAGTGCTTCCTTATTCATGGATGATCCACAAATAACCAAAAACCAGGCTATCCTAGAACCATAGCCCCCCTTACAGAAGTGCTTCCTTGTATGTGGGTGATTCACAAATGACCAAAAACCAACCTTTCGTGCACAGGAAATAGTAATACAATTTTTCAAAAAAGGGTCTCGTTAGCTATTTATGCATCACTTCTACAAATCAATTTGATTTTACGTGCAGGGCAAATGTGTCAACAAGATGGCGGCCAAATGCCAAACAAAAGCAAATATTAGAGTCTGTGTTGGCAACGGAAACCAGAAAAACATCTTATGCCGGCATAGCTAAGCTTATTGTTTAGCTACAAGAATATGGTAGAGCAGAAGTCAAAAATGTTTCCTATTGGTTTAAAAATGGAAGCTCTCAAGAGAAGAGGAAGAAAGAAAAAGAGCAATCACAAACCAGAGATTCCAGGCTTATCAGACTTTCTAGTGTTGTGGAGAGCACAAGCAATAGAAGCATTTGCCATAAATGGGATTCCATTTTCATGAGCAGACCAAATCCTTCCATGGACCAAATAAACCATTTTCATATGCCGGGAGAAGTGAATAGCAGTGTAACAACCCTCGCTTATAACATATGATGGCTCTTAAATATGGTGGGAGAGTTCGCTAATGCAGGAAGGAAGAAAAATGCAAAGTGTGGGGAATGGCATTAACACACATTTTCAGGAGATCTTAGACCAAACAGTTCACATTTTGGTTTATCCCAGCTTTCTTTAGAGAGAAACGGATCCTTGTGCAGAGATATCCCTTTTGGTTAAGGGTGGACAGCTGCTGCAAGGGCCTTCAGGTTCGTTGATTTATTGCTAGTGAAAATATCTCATGAATAAATTGTTTCAAAATGGCAAACATGTAGAAACTATCTCAGAAAACAAACTTTTAAGTTTTAACTGGTGGCCGATGACATATGCAGTAGACCTTATATGAAATTTTAAAGGGCTGATATCAATTTTAAACTATAGAGAAATAATTTTAGAAGTAATAATGTGGTTGTTGTAGGCGATCTACCTAATTGTATGGAGAACCATTCTAGCATCGTAAACTAATCCACCAGTCTTACCTTTGCTACTTAGCAAGAGGGTTTGTTCTATCCCTTTGGGATGTTAAAATATTGATGGAAACTATATTCTAATCCCACTTTTGTGTGAAATATCTAGATGATTGGGCTTATGTGATACGGATTTTAATCAAGTTTGAGGTGACAAGGAATAAATTAAAATGTTAACTTCATGGATTAAGTTGTATCCCGTGTGATATAATAAACATCTAGGCTTTCCAGTGCATGCACAGATGTCAGCATGACTAATGCAGCAGCAGCTGTGAAGCCTGACATTACCCGTGCTAATCAAATTTTCTAGAAAGTTTCTAAAGCCTTTTCAAAAGACTCATTTTGTTAATATCTTGTAATCATTACATTCCTTGAGAGGACATCAGTCTGACGCAATCAGCCCAGCAGTTACATGCCTTGTCTATGCTTCCACTTTTTGCGTACATGTATACCAATGTACTTGTGGCTACAACATCTAACAAATAATTCCCTTCTGTTATACTTTGCTGGGTGTCCTTAACCTCTTCCAAAAGCTCCCATTTCGGACAAGAAAGGAGGATGCTGACCGCGGCTATGGTATTTGACCTTACATCAGCAAGTGGCATTTACTTAAAAGTTTCTAAGTCCTTTTTAACATATCCATTTTGTGTGAATCCTTAAATCAGTGCACCCCATGAGATGACATCATTCTAAGGCATTCTATCAAACAGTTGACATGCCTTCTCTATGCTGCCATTTTGGCATAGGCAAAGAGGATGTGGGCAGGGTTGTTGTTATGTTTTGTTATGTTGTATGGATGTTAAGATTGTGGATGGTCATTTGAGGCCTTTATGTTGATTATGTTATCTCCGTCTTTGTTTCATCTTGGGTACTGAAGCATTTATCTTCCTACCTTTTTATTGTCAGTGTAAAGACCTAGTAAACCCTCACTCATCAAAAAAGAAATTCAGCCACCTTAAAAATATTTCCAAGGGACTGGCTGGAAGAAGATATATAAGATAATTATGTGCAATATAGAAACCACATGCTAGCCACAAGGCAGTTGGATACCTCTAAGTACACCAAAGCTAATTTATTTTCCCTTCCATTCCGGTGGTGTTGTTGAAGAGGAATGATACTCTTTTGAGGGAAGACAATATTTTGTTCTTTCTTTAGAAGGTTAGTGGCTTGCATCTATGAGTATGTTTTGCTCTATGTGAGCTGTGCCATAGTCTAAGACCTTGTTTTGTCCACCTTGAAACATATCCTTGCGGGTTAATTTTGATAGTACTCAATTAGATCAAATCTTTGTTTCTAGCCTAAAATCAATTGTAATGATTACGGTGGCCTATCCAAGGTTTAAACCTTGTTGGGTTTGCTCATCTCTATGTTATGACATTGGCTTTATGCATTGTGTGCCGTGTCTACTCCGTGCTTGATGTGTTCTTGTGAACTATGTGACCTTGAGGTCTCCCTTGTGTGGTTGAGTTTCCGAGTCTTCTTTCCCCACTATTTGTCTGCTTGTGATTGGGCCTTGCGACTACATCTGAGCATGGTCAGGTGGTCTTTTATGACTTCACATGCTTGGGAGTCATTGCCACCACCATTAGGGATCGGCGAACAGGTTATCGCAGCACCAGCTTGAAGATGTTCTCTTTCTTTCTGTTACTTTATGAGTCATGTACCCAGTCAATTATTGTATCTTTCATGGCTATGACATTGTTCTTGTTTATTCCTTTACGTAATTTTGTACTCTCTTAAGAGATAAAATGTAATCATGCAAGTTAATGAGAAGAAATGGGATGTTTCCTATTTAGTTTATGGATTCCAGTGTGGGTATCGGATCCACTTGTACCATGGTGTTTATGGATTCATATTTATATTTGGAAATGGGATTAGGAGTATTTGAATTGGTGTTTAAAATGAATGTAGTTTATTAATGTTTCTCTGGAGAGTGATTTAGTCCTCTCTGGCAGGTTGTGCATTCGGCCATACTTGGCAATGAATGTTGTCGACATATCGTATCGGCAACCGTTTCGTGTGTATGTTATCACTTGTTATTCAAAAAAAAATTATCTTGTCCTCTTTTGGCCCTCACCCTTCAGGGTTCGTGGCGCGGGATGTTACAGGAATAGTTATAATGTCAATTCATGTCCACTAGAACAATAACATGCTATCAAAATGATATTTTAATAGAGAATCCAACTCAACAAAATCTGCAATGCACAAAAGACAAAACTCTCCATTCTGAAATGCATTCATTAAGAAAAATGCCTCATGTGATTACACACCATTTTAGGTAGTGATCTCTTGAATCTGCCGGTATTCTTGTTTGGGGGCAAAGAATTTTCAAGGCCGGAACAAAAAGAATTGTTCCTCAGCTGATATGCATCAAATGATTGAGATTCATAATCAAGAGTGCTTCCATGTGATGTTTTCAGAATCTACAGACACATCTTTCGTGCTCCCACAAATTCAACAAGAATTTGATTAGGTGGTAGATTACTTTGTACCACCGACCTCAGTAAAGGAGGTTTATAGGAGTTGACGTCACACTACACAGGATCTTGGCCATGCTGTAAAATCAGAAATTGTCGCCTCATGTCTTGATCATATTCAGATTCAGGGATTTCATCCTCCTCTCTACGAGGGGAACCATTATCGCTTGGTTCTGAAATTGAATAGGCTGGTAAATAATTAGAAGACTCTACAAGTGAAGCTCCATGAGAATATTGAGGAAGCTTCACATGGTTTAGTATGGAGAATTCTAAGGAGGGGGGAATTGGTTTTCCTTGCTGTAAAAGTTGCATAAATGACTTTGGGTCTTGATTGTCCACAAGATCATGGGTGGGGCATGTGTTTGGAAGTAAATTCTGATCCTAAAAGACAATAAAAATTATGAATATTTATATAAATATTAGAAAAACTTAGTTCATTTTGCGAATTAAAATAGTATATTTAAAAATTTTAACCAAGATAACACAGGACAATCTGAGAAAATTAACAATCAACTATACATAGTATATACCCAGAAGGTTACTCAAAAGATGGACTATATATAAAATATAAATACAACAAGTCACATAGCCACGTGTCAATATTGTAAACCTGGGATAGGAGGATAAAACAGACAAACAAAATTACATGCAGATTCAATTTCTTTTCAACCTTAGAGTTTGTCATGGCATTTGGAACAGCTATACTGGCATTGCCATTTGCAGCTGCTTTGGCCTAAACCCCAGTACAAAAGATAATAAAACATATCCAACATTCAAATTTTATAGTTAAAACTTAACGCTTAAAGCAGGAACGTACAATGCTAAACTCAATCGGAATCACAAAATGTTGGCAAATCCTGACCTCTGTTATCAAGTAGTTGCTAACATCGGGTGTAGCTGACTGTTTTGTCACATCAGTTTCATAAAATACTTCATCCATCTTCTATAAATGATCCTGGTCAAAATCTGTGTCATAAAACAAGAATCAAGAAAAATTAGAAGATATCGAGATGCTACAAACACGAGAAATCTTACACATAAAGAAGTTCAACCATTATTCCCTAAAACCGAGGAATCTTACACATAAAGAAGTTCAACCATTATTCCCTAAAATTTCATGTAAACTTCTCGCTTGGCTAGGAAAGTAAAATAAGGAATTACATACATAGATAAAATCATTCCAAGAACATATTACTTACTTTAAAAAACCATTTCTGACATTGCAAGCTACGTTTCTTGCAACACATAATATTGGAAGTGGAAAACTTTTCTGCAGTACAAAGAATGCTGATTAAAATCAATACAATGCAATAGAAAGTTCATCAAAGCAATCGCAAATTAAAAATAGAAATCAAAGAACCTATGCTAAGGGAACATAGTAGGATGCAGAAGCTAGAACAACATGCACATGTGATTGATCTCTATCCTCCAAGACCTTCAATTGATCATCAATTACCTTGTAATCTTGGGATGGCAAATCCCTTCACGAAAGATATTTAGTAAAGACTTTCTTAAACCTACAATACAAACATATAAAACAGAAGCACATAAAAAAGTGACACTTAACATCATATGGTATTTAACAATGAGTGTAAATATTGAAACCACAATAAATAGAAGTATTATCATAGGAGAGAAAATATAATTCTATTCAGTTGCTGAAACTCGAACCTCTAAAATCTTAAAATGCTTGCACCTATTAGCAATTAGATAATTTCTTAATTCTTCCCAGGATGGGAGTATCCTAACAAGGACACTGGATAGCACAATTTAATTTAGATACCAATGTCCTTGTTAGGATACGCCCAGCCTGGGAAGATTTAAGAAATTATCTAACTGCTAATTGGTGCAAACGTTTTGAAGTTTTTGTTTGCACAATGTTAGAAAAGAATTATGCTTTGGAGATGTGGAGGCTTCTTGATTCCAAGACAAGCTTTATCAGTCCTAGGAAGCTCCATGATCATGTTATTTGTGTCAAGCCAGGCAAAAATTTCTAACCAATAAACAACACACCTTATTATGTTATGAAGATCTATAAATTTAATTTCAGAGGCTCAAAATTCAGCAACTGAATGGAATTATATTTTCTCTCCTATCCTAATACTTCTATTGCTTGTGATGTCAATATTTGCACTCATTGTTAAATACCATATGATGCTAAGTGTTGCTTTTTTCTGTGCTTCTATTTTCTATGTTTGTGTTGTAGGTTTAAGAAAGTCTTTACTAAATGTCTTTCATAAAGGGATTTGCCATCCCATTGTAATATTACAATGGTAATTGATGTTCGATTGAAGGTCTGGGAGGATACAGATCAATAACATGTGCATGTTGTTCCGGCTTTTGCACCGTAATATGCTCCATTAGCAAAGGTTCTTTGATTTCTATTTTTTACTTTCTATTGCATTGTACTGATTGTTGGAAGAAATTAATCTTCTGTCAGTGCATTAACTTCAGCCTGCCCCTGCGTCAGACCTGGGGGTCTCCAAAATCAGCCCCAGCACTGTTGGCCTGCCAGCATTCATTTTTGGTGGATAAGTTTGAATTTTGAAGTGAGGTTGAGCTCTGGCAAGGTTAGAATAAGACAAACGAGAGGGAAAGTTAGTTGACAGTAGTAGAATGCAAGAGAAAGCCTGCAGCAACAGAGGAATGTGAAGTAGGAGAATAATAGAGAGAATATAGAAGAAAGGAATGTTACAGCAGCAACTGTAATACATAGGCAGCTACAGAGTTTCTGGACAGCAGCTCCAGAGATTTGGGCAAAACAGGAAAACAGAGCAGCAGCTCTGCATACGTTTGTAACAAAATTTGAATGTATTGTAAATGAGGAAAACATAAAATATATATTACTGTCATTCATGCTTTGTCTCCTCTGTGTGTATATGTTTGTTCTCGCCATCCATTATTGCTGTAGCATTGTTTTCTGGTCAGGAGTCTGTCCATCCCCTGCTCTCCCCTGCCATCACTAATTTCAATCAGCATTCTTTGTACTGCAGACAAGTGTTCCCCTTCCAATATTATGTGTCGCAAGAAACGTAGCTTGAAATGTCAGAGATGGTTTTTTTAAGTAAGTAATATGATCTTGGAATGGTTTTATCCACGGATGTAATTTTTATTATACTTTCCCAGCCAAGCGAGAAGTTCACATGAAGTTTTACGGAATAATGGTTGAAGTTCTTTATGCGTAAGATTCTTTGTGTTTGTAGTGTTTGGATATCTTCTAATTTTTCTTGATTCTTGTTTTATGACAGATATCTTGACGACGGTCATTAACAGAAGATGGATGAAGTATTTTATGAAACTGATGTAACAAAGCTGTCAGCTACACCCAATGTTAGCAACTACTTGCTAAGAGAGGTTAGAATTTGCCAACATTTTGTGATTATGATTGAGTTTAGCATTGTCTGTTCGTATTTTAAGTTTTAAATTTTAACTGAAAAATCTGAATTTTGGATGTGTTTGTTTTCCTTTTGTAGTGGGGTTCAGGCCAAAGCAGCTGCAAATGGCAATGCCAGTTTAGCTGTTCCAAATGGCACGACAAACTCTAAGGTTGAAAAGAAATTGAATCCACAAGTAATTTTTTTTATCCTTTTTATCCTCCTATCCCAGGTTTACAATATTGACACGTGGCTAGGTAACTTGTTATATTTCTATTTTATATACAGTCAATCTTTTGGGTAATCTTCTTGGTATATACTATATACAGTGCATTGTTAATTATCTAAGATTGTCCTCTGTTATCTTGGTTAAAATTTTTAATTATACTATCTTAATTCACAAAATGAAATCAAAATTTTTAAGATTTATATCAATATTCATAATTTTGATTGTTTTTCAGGATCAGAATTTACTTCCAAACACATGTCCCAACCATGTTCTTGTGGACAATCAAGACCCAAAGTTATTTATGCAACTTTTGCAGCAATCAAAACCGATTTCCTCCCTCCTTAGAATGCTCATACTAAAGCATGTGTGAAGGTTCCTCAATATTCTCGTGGAGCTTCACATGTAGAGTCCTTTAATTCTTTACCAGACAATTCAATTTCCGAACCAAACGATAATGGCTCCACTAGTAGAGAGGAGGGTGAAATCCCTAAATCTGAATATGATCCAGACATGAGGCAATGGCTTCTCATTTTATAGCATGGCCAAGATCCTGGGCAGCGTGACTTCAACTCCTATGAACCTCCCTTATTGATCAAATTTAATCAAATTTATGATACCTCTTAGAGATCTTCCATAGACAATATGGAATTGGGAAACACTAGTTGACCTATTAACTAAATTATTATATGGTGAATTCTACCTGGGCAAGGACCGAATCCACAAGTAGGTTTATTTCTCTAACCTTTTGAGTAGGTTACCAAGATTCCTATTTTTATTTGTGTAGAACCCGAAAAATATAGTTATAAAACAAATATAAACCATAATTTTTTTTATAAAACAGGAGTGAAAAGAAACCAATAAATTAAATTTCATTATGCACAAAGCGAAAGAAAATTAACTGCACCCTATAGTAGCACTTACCTCTGCTATTGTTGAATATACTTTGCTCCTTTTTTGTTTCATATGATAAAACCCTAATAAAACATAGTTATAAAATATTAGTTTAGGACACTTCTTTTTTATAAAACATCAGTGAGTGAAAAAGATATAAATTAAATTTCATTATGAAGAAAAGAAAAGAAACGAAAATAATGATTGTATAGTAAAATCTATAAAATATAATGCACTTACGGTTCAAATAACTTATGTGCTTCTGGAATATACTTTGCTCCATTTTTTTTCATATGAAAAACCCTAATAAAATATAGTTATAAAATAAATTATTGTACAATATTTAAAATAACATATTAATTGATTATGCAGAAAACAAAAGGAAACCCTAAAAAATATGTTGTAAAATATTAGTTTAGGACACTTCATTTTTATAAAACAACCAGGAGTGAAAAAGAAATAGATTAAATTTTATTTATGCAGAAAGGAAAATAAATTAAATTGATGACTCTATAGTAAAATCTATAAAATATAATGCACTTACTGTTCCAATAACTCCAGTATGCTTTTGATCTTGTTTATTTGATTTGATATTTTTGTAATTTATATTTGAGTATTAGTTGTATTTATATAGATTATTTACTTTATGTTGGCTTTATTCTTATGTGCATTCATTTAATAAAACTATGGCGGTTATATATTTTAAATTTAATTCTTATGTACATTCATTTAAAAAAATATGTACGAGTTATATAATTTTTAATTTAAAATAGTTACTTCATAATTTTTAGGTGCACTCATTTAATAAAAGTATGTCCATTATATGTTTTAAATTTAAAGAGATAGTTTATAATTTAAAAAATATATATGTCAGGCTCTTTTTAGTTTTTATTTACACAAACATAGTCATCCCCTTAATGCCACTTATAATTTCCTTTATTTTGAAAATATATCTAAACAACTAACGCAAAATAAAAGTACATAACTATGTTTTTATTAGCTCACCCCTCCACAAGGTATACTGAAGATGAATTTTGATGAACCTCTAGAAGCAATTCGAAAAACTCAAACTTGGATCCAAAACAAGGTGGAAGTTGAAATTGAAAGTGATTCATTGGGTCTGAAATCTTCAAAGCTTTGGGGGTCATGGATTTTGGGATGAGCATAAGGATTGTAGATTTTATTTCTTTGAGAAAATTTTTGAATTTCCTAGACTCCTCAATAGAAAAAAAAAATGTCTTTACTTATAGTGTCCCAACATTTTTGAAAGAATAGACCTATCCATCCATCTGGGCCTATCTCTTTTTCACTTGGAATTGAGAAAACAATCAGCTTCAATTCCTCCATTATGAATTCTTTCATTAGCTCTTTGTTGTGTCACTCAAAAACTAGCTTTGGAACAAAATTGAGATCTACCCTATCGATACTTCTTGGGTTCATATTCAAGGTAATAGTCCTTTAAAAAATCTCTTTGCTTCCTTTTGGATCTCCTCTTATTCAGTGATTGCATCCTCGTGAGAAGTGTTAGATTCCCAAAATCATCTATAGGAAAACTTCTACAAGAGAGAGTTACAAGAAAATATTGCAAAATCTAAATGCATGAATTAGTGCTCCACATTCCCATTGCATTATTCAGATATAAATACAAAGGATATACACAATCATTGTCCAAGAATAGACAAAGTGGGGAAAGAAAGCACAAAGAAAGCATGTGACACATGTCACAATGCTTTCAAGATAAAAGAAAGCCTATGACACATGTCATAAGGCTCAAAATAGAAAAAGAATCTCCCTAATTAACTTATGTAAAAGTGAAAATATGATTTTTCACCAACACCCCCCATAAGTGCAACTTAGGGAGATTACACAAGTTAAAAAGAAAGAAAGATGGGTCCTGGCAATAAAGGCCATGTTAGGTACTCTTGAACAACAAGGATCTCTCATAAGGTGGAGAAAAAGAGAAAAACTCAGTGGGAGAAAACTCCTCTCCAAAAGAGAGAAAAACAAAAAAGAAAGTACAAGAATATGTGATGGAAGAAGCACTAACACTAAGACCCCCCAAGAACTGAATCCATCACAAAACTACAAACATGAGTGCCCCCCATAAGAGAGAGTGAAAAAAGAATATGAATCCCCTCCAAGAAGAAGCTCCAAAACCAATGAAGAGATCTTGAAGACAGAATCCAATCCATTGCCTGCAAACAACATTTCTCCCTTTCGGAAGAAACAAATCCACTGGTGAATGTAGAAGCCATTCCCACATCTTAGATGAATAGGGAATCCATATTGAAACATGTGCCTCTAAATGCAACTCAAGTGACCTCATACTAGGAAAATATGTCTTCTCCAAAAAAGGAATTTGTCTGCCCAATTAGAGAAGAAGAACTAGGAGAGGATATGATTTGAACTACATCTGGAAACACAAAAGATGAAGGTGGTGATGCAAAGCCACCTGAGATAGCATCAAACAAGAGAGATACACCCTCAAATGCATCCTCCAAATCAGCAATGTGAGACTCCACAAACAAAGATGATATGTCTGCAAGATAAAAGTCCCAATGAGGTGGATCTAAAAGACTGATATTGACTTGTTGCACAAAATTACTAGAAGCCAATGATGATGCAACATTGAATTCTGAAGTAGCAAAATGTGATGAAGAAGATGTGATCTCAATAGGAGAAGAAGAGGGAGCAAGAGAGGTCTCTATCTCTGAACATTCAAGACCTGCCATATACTCAAGCTCCTCTAAAGTATCATCATCATAAGGTATATTATCTGCATCATCAAGTGGAATGAGACAATCTATTATAGGATCATTTGGAAATGGTGAGACATGAGGGTCTCCATACAACCCCCAAAATTTTGTCCAAAGTGTGTGTGGGCTCTCATAGATGGGAAGATCACATTTAATATCATAATCAATAGTGATACTGTTACATCCCCTTTTTGGATTCAATATTACTATTTACTTTTTCTTAAATAGTATATTTATGTGGATATGTTTTAACATCATAGAAAATGATGATATGAATAAAAAGGTTAATTTTATGAAATTATGGATTTTTACTTGATTATGATCAATTTGATGTTATGAATTAAAATGTCTTTTGATATGAAAATGAAATGATTTGATATAAATGTGTTTTGATCAGAACATTGGTACTCTAACCACAATTTGTATGTGAGATTGTCAATGATAGGAATAGATGGAATGGGTTCACCAGGAAGAAAGAAGAAGAGAAAGTATCTTTGAGAAAGAGAGAATAGACTCTGGAATAACCCATGGGTGCTTGCCACTGAAAACGAATATCGGGTAGATAAACCTAGATGCCTTGAGTTTAGCTTTGATTATGGGCTAAGTAAATTTTAGATGAGATGTCGAGGTTTGAAAGAATAGGTCTTTCTTCTTTTCGTAAGTTGTCATATTGAGTTTGGGAAATCAACATCAGTGTTGTAAAATTCTGATTCATGTTGTCAAATATGGACGACTGATATATTGTTAATATGTATATAAATGTATATACTTGAGATCGAGCTGTAAGTCATGTCTTATTAGTGGTTCTGTGCAACAGTTGAAGGTTGTGCATAAGTCGACCCCAAACCTTGTTCTGTGTTTACGCTCAATTCATTGTTAACGTCATAAAGCTCTACGAGCATATGATGTAAACGTCTACTTGCGAAATTCAAGGAATGTTGAATTGTTTCTATTATGGGCTATTATCGTATAATAAAAAAATTAAATAATGATTTAAAACCTTGAGACAATTGGGTGTAATACCTCTGGTTGTATTGTATTGGATTATACAATATTATATTAGTTATATTTAAATTGTCATTTTGAGGTAATTCGTTTATTCTTTTGTGATGTTGGTAATCGGGCAGTACCTCGAAAGAGACTCACTCAAGTCTTTTTTATGATGTATTTTATTTTGAAATAATCTATTTCACCTTTGAGCTTTAAACCTTATGATGGGTGTCAGCCTAGCCATTAATCATAGTTTTTGCATTTGATTTATACTCATAAATGGATATAAGTAGTGTGACAGTTTGTTAAAACTGTCAACTACCACCTCGTGAAGTATGGAGCTCCACTTTGGAGAGTAATTGCAAATTGAGTGGGTAAAAGCTAGACCATTTCTGGTAGTGGTCATGAAAGGAGGAGAATGTTAAGCATGCAGGGTAGTTACCCATATTGTTAGGCATGGTCTTGTGAGTGGAAAGGCATTTTTTCCTTCACAGTTAGATAGGATTTAGAAGGATAGGGAGTCAATTAGAGGGAGAGAACATAGAGAGGAAGCGAAGAGGAGACCGAGCATGAAGCAAAGGTGAATGGCTAAGAGAAGAACAAGTTCCTTGGACAAGTCTACAAGAAGACACTGGAGATTATCTTTAGGTTCTTTTCATCTCATCACTATGTAGTCATAGTTATCAGATATGTTTTCAATAAGTATTGACTCTACTTACATTACGATGAAACTTAGTATTTGTTTGAGGATGCAAAGTGTGAAACATTTACCAACTGTAGCCCTGTCTGTTTTCATCACCTTCAAAATGGAAACAATATTTTTGTCCCCTGCACCGCACCACAGTCAAAAAACTCATAGTATATTTCATTGTTCTTCGAAGCATCTTCAATGGTCGAGTTTATTGTGTAGTCATTGGTTTAACTTTAGGAGGTTTTTGGATATGTGAAGAGTGCAATTTAGTGCAATTTAGTGCAATTTAGACTAAGTGTTTGGTCGAAAACTATTTCACAGCTGTCACAAGCCGCAGTGGCAAAACCTAGGTCAACATGGAATGAGTTCTGAGTTGGCCAGCTGAACACAATTGCTTGGTTCTATCATATTTAAAAGACAACTAGCTTGAAAAGAAAGACTTGTAATGTGATATCCGTGGGCAAAGGAGTATCAATGGTGTGAAATGTATGCCGAAACATGCAAGACTTCACAGTCCTCCGCAATTTCTAAGTTTAAAATGGTTGGTTGACCTTAGAGAATTTACTTACCTTGCTGCAAATGGTAACTAGCTTTACTTACCTAATCAAATTCTTGTTGAATTTGAGGGAGCATGGAAGATGTGTTCGTAAACTATGAAAAAATCACATGGTAGCACTCTCCATTTTGAATCTCGATAATTTGATGCATGTCATTTGACAAACAATTCTTTTTGTTCTGGCCTTGAAAATTCTTTGCCCCTAAACAAGAATACCCGCAGATTCAAGAGATCACTACCTAAAAAGGTGTGTAATCACATGAGGCATTTTTCTTAATGAATGCATTTCAAAATGGAGATTTTTGTCTTTTGTGCTTTGCAAATGTTGTTAAGTTGGATTCTTTGTTAAAATATCATTTTGATAGCATGTTATTCTAGTTTGACATACATTCTTATGGTGAGATTCATGGCAGGTTTTTTGTGGGGATTATAACCTCAAGCATGGGTACATGCAATGTGACTATTCTTGGCTCTCAGGTATTCCTTTTCCATGAGACATTTAATGTCTGTTAGAGGAAGCAATAGCTAATTACTAACCTTGACATGGATTTTTAGTAACCATGATTTTTTTTTTTGTAGATAACTGTATGTGTTTTGGTTTCCCCAAAGACACTCAAATTTAACTGGTTGTAGGCAGGTCTTAATCAGTTTTAAAGTAAATATGATGGAATTGTCATAAAGTTATGATATTTAAATATTAATTAATCAATAATGATTTTTAATGTAGAAACCCTAAGACCCACATGAGTATCACCATCTCATAAATATTGGGATAACTGAGATATTTTATTAGTAAGAAACATACCCAACAATCCAGCATTTAAATAATAACTAATAAAGGCTGGAGTAAAGTTTAAGCATGGGTACATGCAATGTGACTATTCTTTGCTCTCAAGTATTCTTTTTTGATGAGACATTTAATGTCTGTTAGAGGAAGCAATAGCTAGTTACTGACCCTTGTGTGGATTGAAAAAAATTGATGCATGTAACAAGGGATGCAGCATGGACCTTGACATGGTTTTTTGGTAACCTTGAATTTGCCTTTGTAGATAACTGTATGTGTTTTGGTCTCCTCAAAGACACCTGAATTTAACTGGTTGTAGGCATATCACCATCTCATATATATTGGGATAACTGAAATATTTTATTAGTAAGAAACATACCCAACAATCCAACATTTAAATAATAACTAATAATGGCCAAAGGAAAACCTTATAAATAAGAAAGAACTTCCTGAGTGGATGAATTTTTCTGTCAAACATATTGTATGGGACAATGTACTGCCCTCCAAGTGCAATATTGCACTTGGAACAAATTTGCACCTTACACATCTGAGAAGTTGAGCTCCTTTGATGAACTGCCATAAATTGTAAGCTTTTGTCTTTCACCTACCAGCACAAAATATTTGTTTATCATGAAAGTTGGTGATCCATACCTACCAAAAAACAGATTTAGGCACATTAATGAGTTATGGGCACCATGTGGTCTGTTCAATCATTTAATTCGATGGGGGAAGCCAGTGTTGACAGGATATTACATAGAATTTAATGCCCATGCCATTTAGAAGATTATAAATGATTGGATGCTAGTCTTTTATGAGGCACTAGGATTTGGAATGCTGGCAGAGTTTTAGATGCATTTCAGAATCCTTAAATTCTCCATGGTCCTAAAATTTGTTAAAATAGATGAATGAGATATGTGTAGTTCTTTTCTTGTTTGATATTTCTTCCTTCAAGAACTCTACTCTTTCTCATATATAATAAGAATGGATGTTTTGTTAGGATGTTAATTTGAAAGGTTACATGAATATATAGTTATGCAATTATTATATTAGTTACCTTTTTTTTTGGAATTGTAAGTGAATTAAGTGGATGGTCCTTGATATTATTTACTTTATAAGTTAGTATTGCTTTATGAATGCATTAGTAGTTGGAAGCCAACTCATGTAGGCTTAATGCCTTGCTTGTGTGTTGGTAAACTATCTTCCAAAACCTACAATCAAACCAAAAATAATAACCAAAAAAAATATGAAAAGATACTTAGTCATAAAATATATCCAAATTCAGCAACAAAAAAAGATCAATTCAAATGAAATTTATATAAAAAACATAAGAACATTGATAATTACATCTTTCAAGCCAACCAAGGTTTAGAAGATTGGCACAAAAATCTGCATTTGATTCAACTTAAAATAAAACAATGGATTTTCACCAACGTCCATCGTGCATGAAGGTACCTGACCCAAATGTTCACCAATTTAAAAAATATACGGTCCTATTTAGAAAAATTTCTATTAGAACAACCTGGGAGTCCAAAACATAATTTGGCCCTATTTGAATCATTATTGTACACATTCATGAATTTCTGCAATTGAAGATTTCTACAATTGTTCTTGTCAGTCAAATGATCGTACAACTCTCTTCTTGTAGTTTGGTAGACCATAACTCAAGGTGCCACTTCTAGAAATTGCCCTGGCTTAATCCTTTTGTTTGGATGATGTGGCGCCATTCTACAATATTGATTTCAGAATCACTACAAATTTTGACTCTTCTACTTCGCTAAGATGCACAGATTTAAAGTAAAGATCAACTCATGAAAAGGTTTGTTGCTTTGCCAATTGAGCAACATATATAGAAATGTGAAAGTTGAGTAATTTCTTTATGCTGGTGTTCTACAAATCGATGTTTTGTGATTGACGTGTTTTCAGATGTATTATGCACCCATTAAGTTTAGTAGAATATTAAGAGAAAAAATCTTTTGCATAAAACTTGTATAGAAAGAAAGAGATTAACATTTCAGGTGACATTAAATTTAATTATTTAATTATATGCTTGTATATCAGAATATTTAATTTATTTTAAAAAATGGAGAGTAGTTTTGGAAAAAGTGACATCATTGTTTGTTTTTGGGTATTATAGTCTAAAAATATAATGGCTAAAAATTTGAAAATAAATACTTAAAATTTATATGTTATTTTATAACTATATATTATTATGGTTTTACCATATTCAATAAAAAGAAGTAAAATAAATTGGACAAGTGTAAAAGTTATTGGAAGGGATAGATTCTACTATACTGTCATCAATTTTATTTTCTTTTGTTTTTTCCATTCTATTTTATAGATTCTAGTAGAGTCATCAATTTTATTTTCTTTCGTTTTCTCTAAAATGAAATCTAATTTATTTCTTTTTCACTCATTGTTGTTTCATAGAATATTTTGTAACTATATTTTGGCCATTCTATATGTGCACACATCTTGTAACTGCCAAAAAATTGGTATTCCTTCTCATTTGGTAGTCAATATGAGAAAATTCTTTATTTTATTTTATTTATGCATGTTTAGAGAAGCATAGACAATTGGAATATTATTTTTGACAACTATTTATGACGAGTAGAACAATGAAAAGTCTATATAATATTCTGTTTTCCCATTTATTTCCTACATGTAAAAACTAATCTCTCCACTCAAACATGTTATGCTATCGTGGTAACATAATCCGATTATAACCATTCATTCTCTCACTACCTAAAGAAAATAAAATAGCGAATGGAATTGCAAGTTATGATGGGTATAGAAGGATAGAGGCAGGTTTTAAACCATTTCAAGAATATTTATTAGAGTAAACAATCACTTGGTATTGATCCAAGGACCTCCTGGTACAGGTATGGGCAATGCTTTTCCACCTTCTGTAATTTCTTAAATTGCTACGATTGTAGGATTTGCGAAGAATGGATTTGTTGAAAAGGCTTTAGAAGCTGTGAAGCGAATGTAAAAACATACTTCCCTGAGCCACGACCTGCAACACGGCATGGACATCCATTTAAACGTTAAGGATACAGGGATTTTTGGTTAGATCTTATAGTTGGAAATGCTCTGGTAGGTTCATATTTAAACATGGAAGCATAGACAGAGCGTGCTAACTGTTTGACAGGAATGCCGTAAAGAAATGCGGTCACATGGACTACAATGATTGTAGGGTATGGATAAATGGATTCATTGATAATACTTTAGAAACTTTCAAGCAAATGCATCCTCCTAACCTGCGCGCCAAGTTGGGGACTCCCGAACAAGAAGTAAGTTGCAGCCTGCTAGTGAAAGAATGTGAGCTGTTTGATAAAGCGGCCCAAACAAATGTAACTTCATGGTATGCAATGATCACAAGGAAGACACAAAATGGATTTGTTGAAAATGCTTTAGATTAAACTTTCAAACAAATGCAAGCAGTAAAACAAATTGGAAACATCCTCATGACTTAAGTTAAAATGGGGGCTGCTTAATGGAAAATATGGAAGCATAGACAAGATATGGGGAATATTTCATAGAATGCTTTGAGGAAATGAAGTCTATTGGAGCTCCATGATAACAGAGCCGTGCTCAACAATTTTTACCATCATTCTCCTTACTTTGGTCAAATTAATAGTATGGACACCCATCGAAGCAAAACGAAAGGGGGCAGGGTTTTGTCAGATATATAGTTAGAAATGATCTAGTAGATAGCATATACGAAACGAAGGAGAGCTAGTAAGAGATGGTTAACAGATCCCAAGTTCTTGCAAATTTAAGAAATTTTATGGGCTGAGTTTTTTGGTGTATGTCAGGTTAGAATAGGATACAATGGACGCCATCGTGGGCATGATGCCGTAAGAGTCACTCATGCAGTTAAAGAATTCACAGCATATCTTGCAATCAGTGTACTCTATGAGATTATATTTGGATGATGTCTTTTGTTAAAAATTTGATGTGCCTTTTGTATATTTCCACATTTTGCATACATGTCTATCAGGGAATTTGCAACAACGTCTGACAAACACCAGATTTCAATTAATTTTGGTGTATCTCCTTACCCTGTTCGAAAGCTCCCATTTGGGCACACGTTGGGAGGATGCTGGTAAAAGTTGTCAAGTTTGGCTTTACACCTTCCAATTACATACACTTGAAAACTTCCAAGGCTTTTTCAATGAATGCATTTTATGCATGCCCTCTAAACATAGCGTTCTATGTGACTACATTTCGTTGAGGCATTTCTTTGAAAAAGGCTTAAAGTCTCTTTAAGATTACCATTTTTTTTTGCATATACTGTAACCATATCATTCCATGAGACCACATTTCATCAAGGCATTTTGTCAAACAATTTGTATGCTATCTGAATTTTTCCACATTTTGAGTACATGTTTAAAAGAACATTTAGAACCACCTTTGACAAAAATCCACTTTCATTATTTTTTTATGAATCTAAGTACCATACTCAAAATATCTCATTTTGGCACATGCAGAGGGCACGATGGCAAAGGTTGCTAAGTTTGCCTTTATACTGCCAACTATATTTGATTAAAAAATTTGAAGGCTTCATCAACAAACCCATTTTCTACATACCCTACAATCATTGCATTCCATGAAACAACATTTCTTTTAGTTATATTGTTGAATAGCTCATGCGCTTCTTTATGCTCTCACATTTTGTGTACATGTCTATGAAGGCAGTTACAACTACAACATCTGATAACAATCCTATTTTAATTATCTCTTGATGGACTTTCATGACCTGTCCCAAAGCTCCCACTTCGGCAGATGCTAGGAGGATGTAGGCAAAGGTTGTTTTATTTATCTTTACATCTCCCAATTGCATTTGCTTAAAAATATCCAACGCTTTTTGAGAAAACCTAAATTGTGCATAGCCTTTAATCATCGCATTCCGTGAAACCACATCTTCATTAGGAATTTTATCAAACAATTTGCATGCCTTCTACATTATTCCACATTTTGCATAGACGTCTATCAAGGTATTCATGACAAAAACATGTGACTAAAATCGACATCTCATTATCTTTCCATGGATCTATATTTGAAGTTTGTAAAATGTTTTTTAATTTTTTTGTAGTGTAAAAATTACCAATGTTCTGTCTAAGGACTTCATTTCAATGGCAGTCTTAGAAAGATTACTTTCAATCTATCAAGGCTTTGTGGGTGTCTTCAGCTGGCCATATCAATCACAATTTACATCAGGATTCTACAGCTGGTTCTTTCAATTAAAATTTCAATATTAGTGCATCCTTGTTTATAGAAGAATAGTCTACACCATTTGCAAAATAGGCACTCTTATTGTTACATGAATATTGATCAGTCATTAAGCCCTTTTCATCGAGGCACAGTAGGGCACCCACAACTAGCTATGCAAAATCATCCTTTAATGAATTATAATTGTACACTCTTTGAGCGACATTTTATAAAATTACTGATATTTTTTCATAAGAAATTGATTTTGTTAATCAATTGTGCATATCCATACCAGACTCATATAGATAAATCAATTAGGGGGTATGGATAATAAATACTGAAATTCTTTAAGGTAATTGAATATGAGTTCTTCATTACTCTATCTAATAGATGATAGTGATTTTATTTATGATGGATAATTCTGTGGCATATATATGTTTTGTTTGTCTGATTTCATGGCATACCTTAGTTGCAGGAATGTTGATTTATTCAGTTTCATAAAAACTAAATATGAAGCCAAATGTACTCAATGCTTAAGCAATCCCATTGTCACATATATTTGATCATATTGTGTAGGGAAGTCATTGTCACTCAAATTCTGTGCATCAAATTTTATAAAGTGAATTTCTTTAACTCCATTGTAGGCATTCACAAAATTGAAACTTAGTTTTGTTTTGGGGTCCTAAATTCCTAATTTGCTTGATTTTCTTTGCAACCCCTTTGCATGGATTTTTGGGTCTATAATTGATAACTTGCACGCTTTGATTTTCTATATATGTCTTTCCCTTTTCAGGGTTCACTTGTCATGTCACATCTTGTGTTATTCCTACGAATGTCATATCTACATTTCATGTGTTATATATTCTCCACTTCAACATCTAACCATTGTTTGACATTGTCAACTAACAATTGATTGATATACCTAACTTTGTTTAGGATGGAAACAATGGTTTTGGTCTCAAATATGTTCGAGATAGATAGACTCTTATTACAAAGTATTGGAAAACATCCATGTTAAGTTATGTGAAATATGCAATCTTTTGGATTTTCTAACAAGTATTTTAGAAGCACTGGTTTTACAAATATAGATAAGACATAGAAAGCAACAAAATTCTAGTCAGAGCATGGGATTGTGAGATAAAATTTGCAATAAGAAATGTATTGATCGCATAATTAAACATGAATAAGGGCTCTAAGACTCAAAATTACATTTTAAGTGCATATGAGTTATATCAACCAATGCATTGATTATAGAGTTACAAATATATTTGAGTACAATAAGAAACATTTTCTTTTAAATATTGGGAAGTAGAGTCTAGATTTCTAAGTATTCCCATCACACATTTGAATACTAAGAAGAACAACAGGAACCACAATAGAGTTTGTGATGATTTGAGATTTTTATTTAAACTTGATTTCCTTTTTTTTGGTTAGAGTGTAGCTAGCCCAAAAAAATGAGTTTTTTCATAAGTAAAATGCTTGTGTATGCTGGAAACATTAAGGAAATTCTCACATGTAGTTTCCAGAGGAAATTGTACTGGAAATATTTCTTGAAGTATCTAGTACATAAAGAGTCCAAAATATTAGCAAGACAAATATTCTCCTACATAATAGTTACAATAACTATTTTTATATACACAAATACAATCCACACAAAACAAGCTTTTAACATACACAAACATACTCCACATAAAGTGATAGTTTAAGGACATTCACACACAATGAAAAATGAATGTCAAAATACTTTCAAACACATACACACAATGCCTCCCATGTTAGTTCAAATACACACACACACATGCACTTCAAACAAAGTGAATGCCAAAATTATTTTTTCACACACACACATGCATGCACATTGAATACATGTCAAAATTCATTCATACACAATTCACACACATAATTAATACCAAGTTAAATTTCAAAAGTCAAAGTTCATTCAAACAAACAAAGTGAACATTATTGAAGTTTGAAAGTATTTTTATACATATACTTTGCTCAAAGTAAACGTCAAAGTACTTTTCTTAGGGTTAAGTTTTAAACACACACCCACACACACTTTAGACACAGTGAATACCAAAATTAACTTTTCACACACACTTCACACAAAGTGAACATCAAAGTATTTTTGTTAGGCTTAGATGCACTTCAAAGAAAGATAATGCTAAAATTTGCTTTTCACACACATACACACACTTCAGATAAAGTGAATGCCAAAATTTACTTTTCACACACAAAAACACATGCACTTCAAACAAGTGAATGCCAAAATTTACTTTTCACATACAAATACACATGGACTTCAAACAAAGTGAATGCCAAAATTAACTTTTCACTCACTCTCTCTCTCTCACACACATAGACACATACACAGAAATAATGCTAAAGTTAACTTTCCAAACTACTTACACACAATGAAAGCCAAAGTTCAAGTAAAAACTAAACATCAATGAAAGCCAATGTTAGTTCAGACACAAATTGAACATCATTACTGAAGTTTGAAAGTATTTTTGTACATATCAATCACTAAGTTAACTTTCAAAACCATGTACACACAATGAAAGCTAATGTTAGTTCAGACACAAATTGAATATCATTGAAGTTTGAAAGTATTTTTGTACATATCCTTCACATAAAGTGAATATCAAAGTATTTTTGTTAGGGTTAGGGTTCAAACACACACATACACATGCACTTCAAACAAAGTGAATGCCAAAATTAACTTTCCACACACACACATCCCTTTTAGACAAAGTGTGTTAAAATTAACTTTTAACACACACATGTGCATGCACATAGAGTGAATATCAATATGTATTCATACACATAGTGAATGCCAAAATTAACTTTCAAAGACACACAAACACATAATGAATGTCAAAGTTAGTTCAAACACACACACACACACATCCTTTTAGATAAAGTATGCCAAAATTAACTTTTCATACACACACACAAAGACATGCATGCACATAGATTGAATGCCAACATTCATTAACACATTCATTAAGATTATTGTTAGGGTTAGGGTTAGGATTAGAATCAATATTAGGATTAGAATTAGGGTTAGGTTTAGGATTAAAAATATAAATAGGGTTAGGGTTAGATTTATAGTGAGGATTAGGATTAGAATTATACTTAGTGCTAGGGTTAGAATAATTAGGATTATGGTTTGAATTAGGCTTAGGGTCATGGTGAGGGTTACAGTTAGAATTAGGGTTAGGTAACATTAGGGTTAGAATAAAGATATCTCAAATTCAATAGGTGCAAGAATGGTATAATAAATCTACATTGTAAGTTCATGTAAAATAATTTACAACAATCATCAAACACACATTTCTAAGGCATACTATTACAAAGAATAGTTACACTATGCATATCAAAATGACCAAAACATATGAACAGTCAATAACCTGCCTCAATAACCTCTTACAATCAAATGATTAATCAGAGGAAAGCAAAACAGATTAATAGGGATGATAGATTGGTATGGGCCGCTGCCAAATCTGGCCAATATAGTGTTAAAGAGGGCTATAAATCTATAATCAATTCTCAGAGATGGGAAGAAATTAATATCCCCCTACATCTCTGCTGGGACAAAGCATGTTTACCTAAGGCAGGTTTTTTCCTCTGGTTAGCCTTTCAAAATAAGATCCTTACTGCTGATAACCTTCAAAAAAGAGGTATTCATGGTCCCTCCCGTTGTGTTCTATGTAAACAAAATACCGAGGATGTTGATCATCTCCTGTATAACTGCTCATATGCCAAACATTGCTGGGAATGGCTAAAACTTAAATTAGGATGGATCACCGCTCTGCCAGAAACCTACCAGGATCTCCTGAGTGGATGGCCCAAGGGCCTATCCAAAGGTATTTACAGTAAGATTTGGAATATCTGCCCGGCTATTATGTCCTGGGAAATTTGGAAGGAGAGAAATCGAAGGATCTTCAAAAATCTAGAAATGCAGGTTGATACTCTTACTAACAAAATTGAAGTATGCATTACCGAAACCCTCAATTCCCACATTAGGAATTCTAGTTTCGAAGAAGGCTCCTTCTCTATGTGGGACTGTAAGATTAAAGAAAATTGGACAAAACTTATCAACCCCCCCCCAAGTTTATAAAATGAAAAATGCTGAGGCAAGGAAAAACTGTAAATGGACTTGTCCCCCCCCTGAATGGTACAAACTCAACTTTGATGGAGCCTCCCGTGGTAATCCAGGCCAATCAGGTATTGGATGTATTATCAATAATGATAAAGGGGAATGGATTTTCAAAAGAGCAAAAAATATAGACCCAACCACTAACAATATGGCAGAACTTGAGGCCCTCCATGAAGGTATCAAATCTTGTCATAAAATGGGTATTTCGAAAGTTATTATAGAAGGGGACTCCCAAATAGTTCTAAATGCATTGCGCAATAGATCAACCACAAACTGGGTTCTCCACTCTAAGCTCGAAGAAATCCTGCTACTACTAGATAAATTGGAAGCTTTTCAAATTAACCACATCTTCAGGGAAGGTAATCAAAAAGCTGACAAACTTGCTAACCTTGGTGCGGATGGGTTAGACATTCTTAAATCCACAAACCCTTCGTAGTCACCTTTTCTTCATTATCACTCCCCTCCCCTCTTGTTGGATTAAATTTATTTCCTCTTATTGATCAAATATCATCCCTCTGCCGATTTTTAAATTCAGGCTCTATCATTTACACACAAATGTTCTCAGGTAAGATTGCTAAACAAAAATTAGATTTTTGTGTCAGTTCGGACATTACATGATTTTTTAAAAAACTTGTTAAGGTCTTTATCTTTCTTTTAGTCTAGATTTATAAAGAAATCAGATAACCAAATTAGATTAGTATTATAAGGCCCTTACTCACATATAGATTTTAGTGTTCTTTTAGATTACTTTCCGGAGTTGCTCGAATAGTATGTCACGCATTTTTATGGTAATTAGTAGTAGAGTAATAGTCTTGTTTTATTTCTATTAGTGGCCATCGGTTTATGTTCTTGATCTTATACCCTTTGTACTAACCCTTTAATTTGACTAACATGTAAAATAAGTTTCTTTTAGAATGGATGGTGGTTGCCTTTTATTTCTAATGCAGGACAGGAAAAGGAAGACCTGTACACCAATAGTCATCATTGAGTAATGTCATTATTTTCTGAATATGTATCTCCTGTTAAAGGACCATTCGTTGTACAATTATGAATAACATACAACCAGGGGAATGCCTCTGTGAAAAAATGTAATGTAACAACATCTTCACAACATGTGTAATTGTAGCATAGTGAATAAGATATAAATAGGGGTATGCCCCTAGGTTTTATTTGTATGTATTGGACTAATGTCCCGGGCAAGACTGGAGGTTTTCTTCCCCGTTCTTTCCTACCAGTGCCCGTTTGAATGGAGGACATGTAAATTTTATTTTAAATATAATCAAAGGCTTCGGCCGTTCATTGATCAAAAAAAAAAAAAGTGTGCATATCAAAATATAAATATATATTATTTTCTAATAGGCCTACAAATATTTGTGCCTATAACCCATTTGATAGCACCTTTGGTGCTTTTACTAGTTTATTAGGATTTAATTTTGTTTTCTTCACAATCAAATTAAATTTCTTGGTTTTTTTCTTTTAGTATGTTCTTTTATATGTGGTACAATTATTTTAATTAAAATACTTTGTGATAGTTGTTTAGATATATTTTTAAAAAAATAAAGTCTTAAGGTATATTAGGAATGAAAGGGTTAGTCAATAAAACCCTAGGCAAATATGAAATAAGAAATAAAACCTTAGAAGTAATATCAAATAAAATGATAAAGGTGTCTAGGAGTGCATTATATTTTATAGATTCTGGTCATCGATTTTATTTTCTTTTGTTTTTTTAGAATGAAATTTAATTTTTTTTTTCTCTCATTGTTGTTTAATCCTAATATTTTATAACTATATTTTGTTAGGATTTGTTTTTGTAGAATGAAATTTAATTTTTTTTTTCTCTCATTGTTGTTTAATCCTAATATTTTACAAGTATATTTTGTTAGGATTTAACTTTGTTTTCCACACAATCAAATTTAATTTCTTGATTTTTTATTTTAATATGTTGTTTTATTTGTTTATATATATATTTTAAAAACAATGAAGTCTTAATCTATATTAAGAATGAAAGGGTTAGTCATCTCATTGTTGTTTAATCCTAATATTTTATAACTATATTTTGTTAGGATTTAACTTTGTTTTCTGCACAATCAAATTTAATTTATTGGTTTTTTTTAATATGTTGTTTTATTTAATCTACAATTATTTTAATGAAAATACTTTGTGTTAATTGTTTATATATATTTTAAAAACAATAAAGTCTTAATCCATATTAAGAATGGAAGGGTTAGTCAATAAAACCCTAGGTAAATATAAAATTAAAATTAAAACCTTAGAAGTAAATATCAAATAAAAGGATGACCTATTTTATATAGATTTTTCTAAAGATAGGTATGCTAGTTAATTATTATATATTTTTACTTAAGAGAAAAAGGCAAATTGTAATTAGTAGATTCTAGATGAAAGCAGAAACTAGTAAGTGGAAGTAAGTTTCTAGAAGATGGAGCAATTGAAGGCGGTAACTAGTAAGTGTTAGAAGTAAGTTTATACAAGATGGAACAAACTAGAAAGTATCTAGATAGAGTTGGACACGTTAGAAATTTTTAGAAGGAAATGGATTGTACTAGTATGCTTTGTAAAGACCTCTATAAAATGAGGTAACTTGTGATCATTTTCTCATCAAGTAATATAAGTTTGATTGTTGTAACTTTCTAGTTCTGAGCAATTCTTGCATTTGTGTGTCTTCATATTTGTGTGTTTTGTGTTTGTTCACCTCCATCCACCACCAACATAGTGTTATTAAAGCACTAGTCCACTAAAGATAAATCACTACAGGAGATACTGGTGATTTCAAAGGGAGATCAAAGGAAGGCTTGAAAGTCACTGGAAGAGGTTCTCTTCAAAGATCATGGATTGCATCGGCATAAGAGATTAAAGACGTAAAAGAAAGTCAAGTGGCCACAACCATAGGAGGTCAAAGAAGATATCTGAATACAAAGGAGAATACAAAAAAGGGAAGCCACCTAAATAAGGCGTCATAGTTGGTGAAACAATTAGAAAAGAGAAAATTGAACTACCAGTGATGAAAGGAGGAAAATTTGTGATAAGTAGCTAAGTTTCTAGGAGAAATAAAAATCTAGATGAGAGGTTGATTTGGATTGAAAAAAAGATGCAAGGATACAAATGGCCAATCATGCCAACAAAGAAGTTAGTTTTTGAAGTTGAATAGTTGATAGGAGCATAAGTTTTTTTTCTGAAGATACATCACTTTTTATGATATAAATGAACTTCATTTATTAAATAATATAAAACATCTCTAGGTATGCTAGTTAATTATTATATAATTTTTAATTTAGAAAAAAAGACAAATTCTAATTAGTAGATTCTAGATAAAGGTGGAAACTAGTAAGTGGAAGTAAGTTTCTAGAAGATGGAACAAACTAGAAAGTATCTTGTTATAACTTTCTAGTTTTGAGCAATTCTTGCATTGGTGTATCTTCATATTTGTGTGTTGTGTGTTTGTTCACCTCTATCCACCACTAACATAGTGGTATTAGATTACAAGTCCACTAAAGATAAATCACCACAGGAGATATTGGTGATTTTAAATGAGATCAAAGGTAGGCTTGAAAGTCACTGGGAGAGGTTCTCTTCAAAGATCATGGATTGTGTCGGCATAAGAAAATAAAGATGCAGATCATGGAAAGTCAAGTGGTCACAACCATAGGAGGTCAAAGAAGATCTCTGAATACAAAGGAGAAACAAAAAAGAGGAAGCCACCTAAATAAGGCATCACAGTTGTTGAAACAATCATAAAAGAGAGAATTGAACTACTAGTGATGAAAGGAGGAAAATTTGTGATAGAGGAGAGGTCGATTTGGATTGAAAAAGTTGGTTTAGAAGGAGCCACCATATTTGAAGGAGTTCTTCTTGTCCTTCTTTATCTTCTGTAGATTTTCCAGAAGTTGGTTTAGAAGGAGCTCAAAGAGATCATAGTCAGCATTGTTCCTTAACATTTCAAAAGTAGTATATACTGCAGTTTTGGATACTAAATTCTCCCTGTTAGAGTGATATATCTTATAGCCAACTATCATTGATGCAAACTTGATATCCGAATCTGTGATATCCACAATTGTCATTGCTCTTTTATCAAATTTTGATCTGATAGCCTCACTTACAATTTGGTTTTTGACAAATTTTAGAATAGGCATCCCACCCGTTGAGTGTAATCTGGTTACTACCCTAATGGCATCCTTGGTGATCTTAAATGGCCTGTTCAACCACATGAAGTTGTTATGTATTCTACCCAGAACATACTGGACCCATTCATCTTCTGCAAAATAGGGGAAATGAATGTACTGTGCAAAATGCTTGTCCCGAATGGCTTTGTACTGAGGTTTTGGTTCAAATGATTCATCAATTAGCTGCTTGTGATATATATTCATCAACTTAGATTCCCTAAACTCATCAATATTTGCATGAATGTATGCCCTAACGTCTTCAACATACAAAACCCTAAGTGGAATGCTGGAAAATGCGCCTAATGAATCCACTTCAAGAGATTTGTAGGGATGTTTCTTAAATTTAGGGCGTGGCCTATCAGTAATCTTTACAACATTTGGAGTAGTCATCTTTAAAGATTCAGAGAGAGATTTCAAGAGCGGAGAATACCTTTTAATGCTTTTGGGGTTCAAGAAATGAGCCGAAGAGATCACTAGCTGATTTGAATTCTACAATTTATCCTTGAGAGAGATGAGGCAAACTTGTTTGCAGAGCTATTCTTATCTATTTTACTAATGCAAATGTGCAAATGAAGAGAAAATAAACCCTTTTATCTTTGAGCAAACCCTAATTTCACATTGCAATAAATGCGCAACTGAAGTCATTCTGGTTACCTTATTCTCCTTGTTCTGAGAAAGATCTTTTCTGGATCACTGAGATATGCTTTGAGCTATTCTTGGTGATTATTGACAATCTATCTTTCTTTCCTCAATCATTTGATCTATTCGTAGATCAAGATTCCTCAATTTTGAATCATACCAGATCTAACTGTGAAAATCATGTTCTTACCGAATGATTATTGAACTAGATCAATCTTGGAAGAATAATCTTTTCAAATCTTCTTATGGATCTTTCATATCTTTACCAAACTTGCTTTAGATGTTTCTCTAAGAACCCTTTAATCTGCAACATCCCATGTGCCAATTTCAGGAACTAATTGACTGGCTGGGGGAATTGGTTTTTCTTAGTGACTCCCCCTGAGCCAGAGCTCATCTATTCAATCTCTAGAAGGATTATCAGCACCAGATTCTAGTGCGGATCCATTCCTAATATTCTCTGTGCTTCTCTTCACCCAAATCTTATTCATCTCCCTTTGAATTTTATCCATGTTCACTTTTCCCTTTCCTTTGTCTTGGTTATGATTATGTTGTTCCCGACCCCTTTTGTCTTGATTCTTATTTCTACAGAATTTGGCAATATGACTGGATCTATTGCAATTGTAGCAAACAACATTTCTTTGCATATTTGACTAATATCCTTTTGATCTACACCGATTAGCCATATGTCCCATTCTATTGCATGCAAATCATCTACCATTGAATGAATTGTTTATTTGCATGTTTCTACACTCATGGGATTTGTGACCATACCTTTTGCAATTGAAGCACTATCCAGAGAAGGATGTATTAGTCTGATTCATTCTTCTTCTGCACTAATTTGCTTTATGACCAAAGTTATTGCAGTTGTGGCAGTATCCATTGAAAGATCGATATCTTTGAACATTTGGTTGCCTTACCAGAGGTCTTCTAGGCCTGTTTCTTAGATTTTTTGATCTGGAGTTCTTCTGACTGGATCTGGAGCTTTCACCTTTTTCATACCCCAAGCCTTGTTTGTCATCTACCCTCTTTTGGCTTGCAAGAAGAACTTCAAGTTGAGTAGAGCTTATCTTGAATTTCTCTTTATATTCATTTCTTCTTTGAAGATCTCTTTTGAGAATGTCAATCTGATTCTCAAGTTGTTCTTCATTATCTTTAGCTTCTTCAAGATCAGATTCTAGATGCCTGATTATTCTGTCCATATTGTGGCAGTCTTCTGACTTCTCCTTGAGAGATTGTCTTAGATTATCTTCAATTTTTCTTTTCTCTTCAATTTCTTGGGTGAATTTCATAACTCTTGATTCCATTTCATGTCTTACCATAATGACCTCTTTTGATAGCTTCTCGCATAACCTGTTCTTATTTAGTTCTTCATCAGTGTTATTGGCTTCACTTTGACTTGCTCATTGTTGAAGTACTTCCTTTCTCTTTTTCATAGAGATACTCAGTTTCTCTTTTAGTTCATTTATGAAATCATCATCTTGTTTGAGTCTTTCTTTTAGGTCATGGACTTCAGAATGAGATTGCTCAAGATCATCTAAGGCAGACTGAAGTTGTTACCTCGTACCATACATATCCATTGAGATTCCCAGATCTTCCTCAAGCTATTAGGCTCTATTTGGAGGAACCTGGCTCTGATACCAATTGTTGATAACTAAGAGGGGGGTGAATCAATTATCTTAATTATTTTGTCTTTCAGTCCCTTTTTAATAATTTGTGCAAAATCATATCATATAAGCAAACATAACCACGAAAGTAGAAATAAGATCAATACATATGACACAATGATTTTGACATGGAAAACCTGGTTAAGGGAAAAACCATGGGGTGATTAACCCAAGATTGTATTCTCTATTAGAAGAATAGAAAGAACAAAATGGCACTTGCCAATTAGGGCTCACTGCCTGAGCACACTACTCACAAGAGGCTCACAGTCTACAAGAGACTCACTATCTACAAGAAAAGAAGGTAACAAGATACTTGAACTGATGAGAAGCATCCACACATGCTGAAGTTCAGTTCTAGTTAAGCCCAATATACTGATCTACTACACTTCATTCTTACTCTCCTTAGGTGCTGCTGTCCAGTCACATTCTAGACCTGTCTTACTGCCTTTTCATTGCTCTTCTGCTTTTCTTCACACAATTCCAACACACAACACACACATTCACATCTAAATCCATCTAGTATATATATCCACACAAATAATTTCAACACCTTTCTAGTCGGCATCTGGAATAGTCAATATTTTCTCAAACTTTGATCTGTCACCTGAATCCTTGCATACCAAGTGATGCGGATCAAGGAGATGCTTATAGAAGTCATCAATCATGTCAGCCAATTATGAATGATACCTCAAGAAACTTAATAACCATCAATATCTCATCTAGATTTAGGTCTGATGCTCTTCCAGTCATTTCTTCCTCTATCTACTCTACCAATCAGGAACCCAAAACTTAAGTGCTCATATCTCTTCACTCTTTCTTCACCGGAGGCTCAATCCTTGGAATCTATCAGTCAAGATACTCCTCTTGACTACCCCAAGTCCACACTTTACTAAGATATTTCTTCTAAGAGATCCAGACCTAACTATTGGACCTTCCCACATGCTCTGTTCTTGCTCACTGGACCATACTATTCTTCAATCTGTCTTCCGGTATAGACATACCATATCCTGCAGATGTGTGAGATGAAATTTATTGCCATCAATGAAAACATTCATGAATCCATATAGTGTCTCTTGCCAACAGTGAGGAACAGTGAAAAATGTGGAATCTAGCAAAGGGGGAACTCTGGTAAAATAGTGCACAAGATAGAGCATCAGGCAAGGGGTAGTTTGCTATGACACTTAGTCATTTTTCACTAATCGTTGCCATCAATGCCAAAGGGGGAGATTGTTGGCAAGAGACATTGCATGGCTTCATTATTATTATCATTTATGGCAACAAAGTCTATCCCACACATTTGCAGCACATAATATGCCTATACTGAAAGTCAGATTGAAGAATGTTTTGGTCCTATGCATAAGAACAAAGCATGCAGCAAGGTTTGACAATTAGGTTTGGATCTCTTAGATAGTGTAACTCAGCAAGTTGTGGACTTGGACAAGTCAAGAGGAGTACCATAACTGCTACATTCTAGAGATTGAGCCTCTGGTGATGAAAGAGTGAAAAGATATGAGCACCTAAGTGTTGGATTCCTAACAGGCAGAGTAGACTGAGGAAGAACTGACTGACAGAGCATCAAACTTTAATCCGGATGAGAAATTGTTGGTGGTCAGGCTATTTGAGAGATCATACATGTTTGTCCAACATGAATGATGACTTCTTTGATAAGCATCACATATTAAGCATGGATTCAGCCGACAGATTAGTGTTTTGTAAATATCTTAAGTATTCCAATTGCCGACTAGGAATATGTTGAAATCCTTGATGCGGATATATATACCAAATGGATTTCAATATGAAGTGTGAAGTTGTGTGTGTAAGTGTTTGAAGAAGTATAGAGAGAAGTGTGGAAGCAGCAATACAAGTTCGGTATGTGACAGAACAACAACATTAGAGTAGAGAAAGAATGAAGTGCATAAGATTAGTATATTGAGCCTAAATAGAACTGAACCTCAGCATATGTGGATACATCTCATCAATTCAAACAACTGGTGGCTTTCTATATACCTTGTAGACAGTGAGTCTCTTATATGCAGTGTGCCTCTTGTGAGCAGTGTGCTTGGGCAGTGACCCCTAATTGACAAGTCCCATTTTGTACTTCTTATTCTTTTAACAAAGAATACAATCTTGGGTTAGTTACCTAGTGGTTTTTCCCTTAACAAGGTTTTCCACATAAAAATCCTTGTGTTATGTGTGTTGATTTTATTTCTACTCTCATGATTATGTATGCTCTTATGTTTTGATGCTGCATTAATATTAAAGAAGAAAAGAAAGTTAAGATATTTAAGATAACTGATTCACCCCCCCCTCTCAGTTATTTGCCTTGTTTCCAACAATTATTGCTGACAGGGGGAGTCAGTGAGTTGATTCAAGGAGTGTATGTACTTCAAAGGTGGAGAAAGTTGAAAAGGAGAGCTTGTGTCCTAAGGAGAAGAAGTTGGCCTTTATCCTTGATGTCAAAGGGGGAGAATGAGCCAAGGTTTGTTGTCATCAATGCCAAAGGGGCATATTGTTGTACATATAAGGTTGTCACTGATATGGTTGTATGGTTGTCATTGATGTCAACACTAATAAGCATTGGACATATGTTACATGAGTTTGTCACTGATGTGGTTGTGTGGTTGTCTTTGATGTCAACACTATGCTTAGATGCTTATGATGATGATATAATATGTTGATGGTGTGCTAGAAGTGGTTAATGTTCATGGTTAGTTACTAATGTTAATGGTTGGTTTCTAATGCTCATGGTTAGATGTCATGCCTTGATTAATGTCGAGTAAAGTTGTATTGACCATGTTTGTGGTTAGTAGAGATGATTTCATGATGATATATTAAGATGGGAATTCGAAGATATGCTAAGCTTGAGAAGATGTTGTTGATGACCTATGGCATGTTGTATGATCCTTTTCATTATTCCTAAGGATATATGTGCTGTTATATGAAGGTTTTGGTCTCTGAAAGTTGGTGAAGGTTCCTACTACAGAAAGCTACTTTGAAGACTAGTTGGTAAAATACTCTGCATTCCTCCACATTTGAAGATATGGTCATGTAGTTTAGAAGTTAACATAAGTATGATGTAAAGGTGCTAAATCTAAAGTTTCAAATCATTTTCTCCTCCGTAGTGGAAGTTACAAGTGATAGAGTTTCGGTTTGTGCTCTGGCAAAATAATGTGATGATGAAGGTTGATTGGAATGCTCTGCATTCCTCCACAAGTAAAGGTTTGGTCATGCAGTTTTGTGAACATGATTAGAGATGTTCAATGAACACTACATTGTAGTTTTAGTTTCATGTGGTCTAGAAGTTCACAAGTTTAGTTTTCAAATGATAGAAGTGATAAAGATGGTTTCAGATGCCTAGTTGTTCTCAAGATATATGCTGATGATGTGCACTAACTTGTTGCTTCTTGAAATGGTAAATTGGATGATGGAAGATGATCTTAATGATCTTGTAATGTTTCCTATTGGTCCACAAGGTGTTTTTTGCTATCTTTAAAACTAGCTGTGGTCTAGAATGATGGTGTTGCTAGGTTATGCTCTTACCTGGTTGACTGATGAATGTTGATGATGTGCACCACAAAGGTGTTGTTGTGTGGAGTTCAAGGAGTATTTGGAGATGTTGTGTAGGTCCTAATGACTCATCTTGAAGAAGAAAAAAATGTTTAATCATTCATGAGTTCCACCAAGATTGTGAAGATTCATGTAATACAAGATTCATGTTTTTCTTACTTAAGGGTGACCTAATTCAAATTTGTGAAGCATGCAGATGTTATTTTTTTAAGGATGATGATGTGAAGAATGTTTAGGACTAAGCTAATCATGTGTTTGGATCTGCAAGGCATGTGTCTCTTTCTAGAGTAGTGTGTAGTTCATGAGAAGGCTTGTCCTATGCATGTTTTATGTTGTGTGATCTCTGGTTGACTTGTAAATTGTAATAGTCTTGTTGTATTTGCCAACTTGTAATGAAATCAATGTAATTTCATGTATATATTGTAAACCTAATTGATATGTATGATTGAAAAAATGAGAATAAGAGTGTATGAAGAGATGAATATGAAAATGACATGCATTATGATGTGTGACTGAAGGAGAAAGAGAAGAAGCAATAAGGGTTGTCCTGATTCATCTTGAAGACATATTTGTGATAGGAGGGAAGTGAAGAGAGTGCCTAATTGATCCAATCATTATAAGAAAAGTGGAGAGGAAAAATTGTTATCATCAAAGGTGTGAGCTTCATTGTTAGCTTTAGGCAATAGAAGGATTGTCGTACTATAATCATTTATGAGTTTGTTCTCAATTCAAGGAGTAGTAGCTTCCTTGGGAGTGACCCTAAAACAAATTCTTTAGGGAGTAGTATCTTCCTTGGGAGTGACCCTAAAACAACTTCTACAGCGAGTAGTTGCTTCCTTGGGTTTTATCCCTAAAACAAAGTCAGAAGGGAGTAGTAGCTTCCTTAGATTGAAGCCCTAAAACAAAGTTATAATTTTTGAGCTTCATATATTGTGAGTTAATCCTCACTGTGGTTTTTCCCCTTC
This sequence comes from Cunninghamia lanceolata, assembly GCA_027924645.1. NCBI lineage: Eukaryota > Viridiplantae > Streptophyta > Pinopsida > Cupressales > Cupressaceae > Cunninghamia > Cunninghamia lanceolata. Next base: position 16,813,080 of record BSBN01001048.1, read on the forward strand.
TATGGTTTTCCACATATATTTGGTGTTATGTGGTTATGTGCATTGTGTTGATCTTTTATGTTTATGTTAATGTTGTAATGTTTAAGTTTTAATCTGCTCTAGAGGATTTGAAGTTTGATTGAATACTAATTCACCCTCCTTTCAGTATTCTGGTGTGTTCAACAGATTTATCTTTGGAGAAATATCCTTTCCTTAGATATTTTTCATATGTTTTCCCAGATGAACTTCTAGGATTACCTCTGAAGAGAGATTTTGATTTCTCAATCGATATTTATTTGGATCGGAGCCAATTTCAAAGGCATCATATCATATGACTACTACGGAATTGATGAAATTGAAGTCTCAACTTCAAGAGCTATTGGCTAAATGATTGATTAGACCTAGTGTTTCTCCATGGGAAACCCCAGTGATCTTTGTTAAAAAGAAGGATAGAATCTTGTGTCTGTTTATAGACTATCATATGCTTATCAAGGCAATGATAAAGAGTAAGTATATTTTACCACATATTGATGATCTTTTTGATTAGATGCAAGGTACATCAGTGTTTTCTAAGATCAATATGTGATTTGGATACCATCAGCTAAGAATAAAAGATGAGGAAATTCATAAGACAACTTTTAGAACTAGATATGGGCATTATTTGTTCACAGTTTTACCTTTTAGACTTACGAATACTCCTACTACATTTATGAATTTGATGAACAGTATCTTCTGAGATTGCTTGGATAAATTTGTTCTAGTTTTTCTAGATGAAATTCTTATTACTCTAAGAATGAGGAAGAGCATTTGCAACATCTCTGAACATTTTTGCAATGAGTGATAGAGCATGAATTGTTTGGGAAGCTTTCTAAGTGTACTTTATTTTAGAAAGAGATACAATACTTAGGGCATATTATATTAATTGAAGGAATATATGTAGACCCTTTAAAGATAAAGGCTATACTTGAGTGGCCTATGCCAAAGAATGTGCATGAAGTGTACAGTTTTATGGGATTAACAAGATATTATAGGAAGTTGGTTTTGAACTTTTCTAAGATTGCAAGCCTAATCACTTCGCTTCAAAGAAAAGGAAAGCATTTTGACTAGACAACAAAATGTGAAGAGGCATTTGACCAATTGAAAGAAAGGTTGACAAATGCTGCAATATTGAAAGTTCCTAATTTGGAAAGTCAATTTGTTGTCATTACCGATGCCTTGGGAGAAGGTTCGAGTGGAGTACTTATGCAAAATGAGCAAGTGGTAGCCTATGAATCTAAGAATTTGAGAGCATACGAGTAGAATTATGCTCCTCAAGGTTTGGAGTTAGCCACAATTGTACATGCTTGGCAAGTGTGGCAACACTATTTGCTAGGAAAGCATTTTGAGTTAAAGTTAGATCATCATGCTCTTAAGTACATATATTTTCTTAACCCATTTGAATGCTTGACAAAGAAGATGATTGGAATTGATATTTGACAATGATTTTGAGACAAATTGTATTAAGGACAAATATAATCATGTGGTGGATGCTCTAATTCAATGGAGACATATCTCGTTGATGGTCTCTATTCAATCTAACTTCAATGATTTGGTTTTGCATAATTCTATAGGTGATGAATTTTATGAGCACGTTAAGAAAGCTCTCTCTGTAAATCCTCAATATTCAAGGTATGATGTGTTCTATTTTAAACCAAATGGGATTTTAAGATATAGAGGAAGGATGTATGTTCCACATTTGGCAAAATTAAGAAACCTTGTATAGAAGGAAGTTCATTCCACACCATATTTAGGTCATCCAAGAGTGACTAAAATCCTAGCCGATGTGAAACTTCTTTATTTATGGAAAGGAATGAAGAATGTCATTGCAAGATTTGTAGCCAGTTGTCTAGAGTGCCAGAGGGTCAAGGCTAAGCATCAACATCCAATAGGACTTTTGTATCCACACGATATTCTAGAGTGGAAGTGGCAGGTTATTAGCATTGATTTTGTGCAAGGACTTTTAATGTCTTGAAATAGACATGATGCTATTTTAGTAGTGGTGGACAAACTCACCATGGTAGCTCACTTTATAGCTGGAAATTTAATAGATGGAGCACTAGTTATAGTTTGAAAGTTTGTGCATGAAGTGTTCATATTACATGGAGTTCCTAAGAAGATTATCTCATTTAGAGATACATGCATGACTTCAAGGTTTTGGAAAACTTTATTTTCAACGCTAAGAAATCAACTCAATATAAGCTTGGCTTATCACCCTAAGACATATGGTCAGACAAAAAGGGTAAATCAAGTTCATAAAGATTTGTTGTGAATGTATTGTATGGATTAGCAATACAAGTGGGAAGAGTATCTACCACTTGTGGAGTTTGCTTATAACAAATTGTACAATTTTGCTATTAAGATGTCTCCATTTGAAGCATTGTATGGAAGAAGATGTTGAACTCCTATAAGCTAGGATAAGCATTGGTCTAGAAATGTTGGCAGAAATGGAAGAACATGTTAAGAAGATTAGAAAAAGACTAGCAAAAGATAATGATATACAAAAAAAGTTACACTAATGCCAAACATACACCAAGGCAATTCTCAGTAGGAGATAAAGTTCTTTTGAGGGTCAAAACTCATAAAAGTTCCATAAAGATTGGGAAGTCTTCCAAACTAGCTCCTAGATATGTAGGACCCTTCAAAGTTATTGAAGTGATCAATCCGGTTGCCTACAGAATTGTTCTACCACTAGCTCTTGCTAGGATGCATAGTGTTTTTCATGTTTAATATTTTAAAAAAGTATATAACAAGTGATAATCATATTCTTGATTGGAATGATTTACATCTGTAGGGCCCATGAGGGGTTATGATCAAGCCTCTCAAAGTGCCTTAAGTTCACAAGCTCTGCTTACGTAATGGAGAAGTTGCTCAATGCAAGGTCCAGTGGGACCAATAGATAGAGGACAATGCTACATGGGAAGATTATCATGATTTTTATCAAAGATTTCCTCATTTGTTTTATGCTTTTCAAATTTGAATGAAAACTTTATCATGTTATTAATTTTGATACATTGGATCATCGATGACGATGAATCTTATGGGGGAGATATGTCACATCCTTAATTTTTTACTATGTTGTACTTTTTACTTGTTTATAATTAGTAGGTAATTTTGCATGATTTAATGATTTGACCTATGAGAAGATGTTAGGATAAGTCAAATGATTTCATCAGTTTGAATTTATATGTTTAGAAATAGACATGTGATTATATGTTATCATGATTATTCATTCATGATGTATATGAAGTAGCTAATGATGCACTAATCCTAGTTTGGTTGATTACAAATGTAACCAAGAAAATAGGTTTTCCACCCTCTAGGAAAAGAGAGGGAAAGCATCATTGGAGAGAAGTGAATAGATGTATGGAAAGAACAATTTGTTGATATCTAAGTCTCATGTTTGTTCAGTTTTGTGAACCATGAGATTGGTATGTTAAATTCAACTTTATTGGCCTATGTTGGATTTCGATTCAACAGTAGTCAATTTGACATCAAATTCTTTTAGTATAGGTTTTGATGTATAACCTAGAAGGGATGGATCGACCATCATCAAGATGTAGTCGATAGTCATTATTATTTTATTTATATGAGGTGAATATAGTATATATTTATGATAGTGGTTAACTATCTCTTTTTAGTAATTTTTAATTAAGATTCCTCTATGGTATCCTATCAAGTTATATATGTTTGACAATTGTGTTATATTTGAAAGATAGAGAAGGGGGAGAATATCTCGACCCCATTCTCACAATATTGTCAAAGTGTTTAATCAAACAACATAAGTATACGTTGTGCATACTTTCTTTACAATGTTATACATATATATTAATATATATTAAGTTAGATCATATTTGATGTGATCTTTTTGAGTTAAGGATGATAAGGGTGTGGTTTTTCAACCCCTTTATATTAGACAATTGATTGAAGATAGTGGAGAAGCCTTTGACCGAGTTATGAGTGGTCATTGAAGACCATCATTTGCATTACTTGCATGTCATTGAAGATAACTATGGCAAGCATTAATGTTAAGTGGTGGAATGTGGTTAAGAGTAGAGGCTCTATATATCACCACTGAGTCTTCTCTATGGGGACACACATACACACAGAGACACACATATACAACAAAGAGAGAGAGGACTTCATGAGAAATGACTAAGGAGCTTCATTTGTACATCGTACTTTTAGGTTCTTTTCTTTTTATTAAATATTATTTGAGATGATAATTTTTTGTTTGATGTTGGCATTGTTGATATGTTTACCTAAGTTTATAACATACAATAGTATATCATAATTTCTAAGATTTAAGTAATTGATAGTATATCATATCTTCTGATGTTTGAGCAATTGATAGTATATATATATCTTAATATGATTTGTATAGCCGAGAGCCATACATTTACTGTTGTTTCTATATAGTCGACAACATTTACTTATCTTTGTGTTTGTAGACATTAAACAACTTAGTATAGCTCTATGGTAGTAAAGCTGAAGGCTTCATATAATTTTTTGATTTATAGAGATGATATTATTATATATACATATGTGTTCTTGTAGTCAAAGAAATTAGCTATCTCTATGTTAGGAAACCAATAGCTTGTCATTATTTTGTGAACTAAAAGATAATGGTCTAGTATTCACTGTGTTTTTATTGAGTGAATCCTTTAACTACCGAACTTGGTGTATAATTATATGCATAGTTTAAAACTATTCGGTGAGAATTTGAGGTTGAATGACCATTCTCTTTCATATTTTTGAATGGTTTTAGATCAATTAAAACTCTATATCTAGAAATTGAGAACTCTCTATGACACATTTTTATTGTTTAAACATAGCAAATGTGTGCAGGCTGTTAGGATGTTGAAACACTACCCGTGTACACTGAAAGGCAATACATCACAGTAGGGTTTGCTAGAAGAAATCAGTTAACTTTTATAGTTCAAAATTTAGTTTGTATTAAGCATAAGTATGTTATTATACTAAGGTTGAAGTATCCCTATCATCTATAACTTGTAGACAAAGTTTGTGGAGTAACCAGACCATGATTGTACTTAGAAAAACTCAAGTAATTTTGTTGTCTGTACTTATCTTGCATTCAAAATAATGAGGGATACAAATGATGTTCTATTACTTTTTAAGAACTAGTTGAACTTATCTTAGATGTCAATTTGAGCCTCTTGAGATTGTTGTATTAAGACTTTGAAGTTAAGACTAGAAGTTTGACAAAGATATTTCCTAAATATCTTTTAACTCTTTTTAGTTTCATTGTTTTTGATATTAGACTTTGAGAAAAAGGTTCTCTTTTATTCTGAAAGAGTATAGAAAGATTTGAATATCATTAGAAGCACTTGAAGTTATGTTATCTTTATTTATTAACATATATGTGTTTATTTGACTAGATTAAGTATTTCTATTATGCATAGATGATGTTATATTGTTCTTAATCTTAATCTATGAATGGAAAATGACAGCTAGGTCATAGACATCATTACCTTACTATATATATCCTTTACTAGATTAAAAGATTGAACTTAGTCAACAATTCTTATACTCTTGTCAGTATCTATTAAGACTTGTTATAGAGGAGGATAAACCTTATTTAATATGTTTTTTAGTAAAGGTGAATTCGATTAAAGACCAATAGTCAAGATTTGACAAGTGGTTATCTTATTCACGTTACATTATGGATATAATTGTATTAGTTTTTAAGGGTATTTTGATGATGCAAATTATTGTAATAGGGAAAGTAAGAACCCTAGATTTTACCCCGAAGAGTTTAGAAATCTTTAACTCTTAAGTCAATTATAATATTGATTATGTCTATTGTATACTTTGGTCGATGGTTAAAAATCAAAAAGCCGTAGATAAGACAATATTAAGAGATCAGAAACACTTTGTTGTTAGAAAGGCAATACTAGTTATATAAACTAAGTATGGTTATTATTTTTGAGTAGAGAGTAAATGACAAAAGTCATAGACCTTGAGCAATTGATAGTATATCATATCTTCTGATGTTTGAGCAATTGATAGTATATATATATATATATCTTAGTATGATTTGTATAGCCGAGAGCCATACATTTACTGTTGTTTCTATATAGTCGACAACATTTACTTATCTTTGTGTTTGTAGACATTAAACAACTTAGTATAGCTCTATGGTAGTAAAGCTGAAGGCTTCATATAATTTTTTGATTTATAGAGATGATATTATTATATATACATATGTATTCTTGTAGTTGAAGAAATTAGCTATCTCTATGTTAGGAAACCAATATCTTTTCATTATTTTGTGAACTAAAAGATAATGGTCTAGTATTCATTGTGTTTTTATTGAGTGAATCCTTTAAATACCGAACTTGGTGTATAATTATATGCATAGTTTAAAACTATTTGGTGAGAAATTTGAGGTTGAATGACCATTCTCTTTCATATTTTTGAATGGTTTCAGATCAATTAAAACTCTATATCTAGAAAATGAGAACTCTCTATGACACATTTTTATTGTTTAAACATAGCAAATGTGTGCAGGCTGTTAGGATGTTGAAACACTACCCGTGTAGGCTGAAAGGCAATACATTACAGTAGGGTTTGCTAGAAGAAGTCAGTTAACTTTTATAGTTCAAAAGTTAGTTTGTATTAAGCATAAATATGTTATTATACTAAGGTTGAAGTATCCCTATCATCTATAACTTGTAGACAAAGTTTGTGGAGTAACCAGACCATGATTGTACTTAGAAAAACACAAGTAATTTTGTTGTCTGTACTTATCTTGCATTCAAAATAATGAGGGATACAAATGATGTTCTATTACTTTTTAAGAACTAGTTGAACTTATCTTAGATGTCAATTTGAGCCTCTTGAGATTGTTGTATTAAGATTCTGAAGTTAAGACTAGAAGTTCGACAAAGATATTTCCTAAATATCTTTTAACTCTTTTTAGTTTTATTGTTTTTGATATTAGACTTTGAGAAAAAGGTTCTCTTTTATTCTAGAATGATTTGAATATCATTAGAAGCACTTGAAGTTATGTTATCTTTATTTATTAACATATATGTGTTTATTTGACTAGATTAAGTATTTCTATTATGCATAGATGATGTTATATTGTTCTTAATCTTAATCTATGAATGGAAAATGACAGCTAGGTCATAGACATCATTACCTTACTATATATATCCTTTACTGGATTAAAAGATTGAACTTAGTCAACAATTCTTGTACTCTTGTCAGTATCTATTAAGACTTGTTATAGAGGAGGATAAACCTTATTTAATATGTTTTTTAGTAAAGGTGAATTCGATTAAAGACCAATAGTCAAGATTTGACAAGTGGTTATCTTATTCACATTACATTATGGATATAATTGTATTAGTTTTTAAGGGTATTTTGATGATGCAAATTATTGTAATAGGGAAAGTAAGAACCCTAGATTTTACCCTGAAGAGTTTAGAAATCTTTAACTCTGAAGTCGATTATAATATTGATTATGTCTATTGTATACTTTGGTCGATGGTTAAAAATCAAGAAGCCGTAGATAAGACAATATTAAGAGATCAGAAACACTTTGTTGTTAGAAAGGCAATACTAGTTATATAAACTAAGTATGGTTATTATTTTTGACTAGAGAGTAAATGACAAAAGTCATAGACCTTGAGCAATTGATAGTATATCATATCTTCTGATGTTTGAGTAATTGATAGTATATATATATATATATATATATATATATCTTAGTATGATTTGTATAGCCGAGAGCCATACATTTACTGTTGTTTCTATATAGTTGACAACATTTACTTATCTTTGTGTTTGTAGACATTAAACATCTTAGTATAGCTCTATGGTAGTAAAGCTGAAGGCTTCATATAATTTTTTGATTTATAGAGATGATATTATTATATATACATATGTGTTCTTGTAGTCAAAGAAATTAACTATCTCTATGTTAGGAAACCAATAGCTTGTCATTATTTTGTGAACTAAAAGATAATGGTCTAGTATTCACTATGTTTTTATTGAGTGAATCCTTTAACTACCGAACTTGGTGTATAATTATATGCATAGTTTAAAACTATTCGGTGAGAAATTTGAGGTTGAATGACCATTCTCTTTCATATTTTTGAATGGTTTCAGATCAATTAAAACTCTATATCTAGAAAATGAGAACTCTCTATGACACATTTTTATTGTTTAAACTTAGCAAATGTGTGCAGGCTGTTAGGATGTTGAAACAATACCCGTGTAGGCTAAAAGGCAATACATCATAGTAGGGTTTGCTAGAAGAAGTCAGTTAACTTTTATAGTTCAAAAGTTAGTTTGTATTAAGCATAAGTATGTTATTATACTAAGGTTGAAGTATCCCTGTCATCTATAACTTGTAGACAAAGTTTGTGGAGTAACCAGACCGTGATTGTACTTAGAAAAACTCAAGTAATTTTGTTGTCTGTACTTATCTTGCATTCAAAATAATGAGGGATACAAATGATGTTCTATTACTTTTTAAGAACTAGTTGAACTTATCTTAGATGTCAATTTGAGCCTCTTGAGATTGTTGTATTAAGACTTTGAAGTTAAGACTAGAAGTTTGACAAAGATATTTCCTAAATATCTTTTAACTCTTTTTAGTTTCATTGTTTTTGATATTAGACTTTGAGAAAAAGGTTCTCTTTTATTCTAGAATGATTTGAATATCATTAGAAGCACTTGAAGTTATGTTATCTTTATTTATTAACATATATGTGTTTATTTGACTAGATTAAGTATTTCTATTATGCATAGATGATGTTATATTGTTCTTAATCTTAATCTATGAATGGAAAATGACAACTAGGTCATAGACATCATTGCCTTACTATATATATCCTTTACTGGATTAAAAGATTGAACCTAGTCAACAATTCTTGTACTCTTGTTAGTATCTATTAAGACTTGTTATAGAGGAGGAGAAACCTTATTTAATATGTTTTTTAGTAAAGGTGAATTCGATTAAAGACCAATAGTCAAGATTTGACAAGTGGTTATCTTATTCACGTTACATTATGGATATAATTGTATTAGTTTTTAAGGGTATTTTGATGATGCAAAGTATTGTAATAGGGAAAGTAAGAACCCTAGATTTTACCCTGAAGAGTTTAGAAATCTTTAACTCTTAAATCAATTATAATATTGATTATGTCTATTGTATACTTTGGTCGATGGTTAAAAATCAAGAAGCCGTAGATAAGACAATATTAAGAGATCAGAAACACTTTGTTGTTAGAAAGGCAATACTAGTTATATAAACTAAGTATGGTTATTATTTTTGAGTAGAGAGTAAATGACAAAAGTCACAGACCTTGATAAATTGTGGATATGCAATAAGGGACTCTCGATAAAGATTAAGTTATTTATAATTGCATATTGTATGTATATCCTAAATAAGGAATATTTATAAGTTAGATGGACTAGGGATTGAATATAATTTAGACAATTATGTCTAGACATACTAGCCAAATAAATCAAACTATAGGATGAGATAGTTTTCAAGTCGAGTTAGAGGTGTGTGAATGCATGACTACATTTATTAAAAATGCCTATTTATATAGAAACTTTGGCCAAAGTGATGCATTTGTCTCTGCATGCATCAGTCAGTTCATAATGTCTAGATTGTGTAATTGGTCAGTATGATCATACTTAGTTATAATATTGTCTACAGTTGTATGGTCGATTGAGTTGCATAAGACACATCAATATTAATTAGATAGCAACTTGCTAGATCCATATGTCTATACTCTTTGTGAAGGGAGGGCCACTTCTAGGAAAGAAGGTCTATGGGGGACTACCAGTTTGTGGTTGGAGGTAAAGCCCTCAATTGATGCTCTCCCTCTATAGAAAAAGACTCACCAAGATTTGAATGACAGATATCAAGATTCTAGAGACAATACTCTTTATATAACATTTTATGTTATGATTATGATGTAAAACTATTCTTTTGCCAAGTGCAATATGTTTATAAATGTAAAGTGAAACGTTATCACTATAAGTTATCTTTGAATATATTGAATTTCAAGGTTAACAAAATATTTAGAAAATATGTACTTTTATTTACTGATGTTGAGCAAATGATAAATTTTTTCTCTCTTGTGTATCATTTTCTTTTACTTTCCTAGTAATCTGCATGTATAATTCTGAGTAATATGAGAAGGCATGTTACACCCTAGATTACCTTTGGAGTATTGGGATGAGGTTCAAGAGCAATTGACTATTACTTTCTCCCTTGGTGAACTCATCATGGTCGATGAAGTGAGAAAATCTATAAAATGCTTTATTTTTCTAGATTTTGCATTAATGATGTTGGTGATAAGGTTCTTCCCTCTTTGATCACCTTATCATCAAAACTTAGTGATTGGGTGCATTAGATCATTTATGAGGAGTCCCTGATGGTAATTCACAATTTTCATAGGTGGAGCCATGCTTTAGCTCCATGTGTGGGTTCATAAAAAAGGCTTATTCATAGGAAATAAGGATCAACAAGATCCTTCTCCTCTTGAGGACATGTCTGAGATACCCATGGAGGGTAAAAGTGTGTTAGTAAGTCCTCTTGTGGATAATTCTAACTCAAAGGCTCTTAATCTTATCCTTGAGCTCAGATCTCATATTTTGGGGATAAATGTAAGAAGAAGGAAGTAGTGAGGGAGGACTAAGATTACGCTCCCTAGTGTCCTCCAACAAAGAAAATATAAAAGTGGATTCATTTAAAAAGTAATCTTGCAGTACTTTCTTTAATTCAGGCTCAATTCTTCATAATGTGAGTCCTACCAATAAGGGATTTGGTTTGTTTGAGTCTAAGAATTGGGCTACCAACAAGAAACAAAATTCCTTGAAGTGTTTTAGATTCAAGCTACATTGAGTTGGTGGACCTATTTTGTCATGGGGTAGTCTACCTTGAGTTTTTTTTTTGGGTCTGGTGTGTGGGGAAATGTTGTTTGTTGTTGTATTTTTAAGCCTCTATGCTTTTTTTTCCTTATTATTCCTTGACATTGCTTGGGCTTCTTTGGTGTTTATTTCTTTCTCTATGTAAAAGGGTGGCACCCTTTCAAAAACTCTCCAATTCATAGCTCTAGTAAAAAGCATTTATCAATAATAATAATAAATATAGATGTGTAAAAAACTTTGAATCTGTTGGAATATTAATTTCTCACATAAAACCATAATTACACCAGAGGCATTATATAGTGGCATTAAGGGGATGACTGTGACCGTATACATAAAAACTAAATAGAGCCCACATATATATATATTTTTTAAATAATGAAGTAAGTGTTTTAAATTTAAAATATATAACTGACATAATGAATGCACATAAGAATTAAATTTAAAATATATAACGAACATAGTTTTATTAAATAAATTCACATAAGAATAAAGTCAACATATAGGGAAGAATCTATATAAATACAAGTAATACTCAAACATGTCAAAGGGGTTGTGTTCAAATGGTAAAGCCATAAGGTTCTTAAGATGGAGATCTAAGTTCAAATCCCTATAGTGGCATATAAGTTAGCATTGTACAATAATATTTTATAACTATATTTACTTAGGGTTTAATTTCATTTTTGCACAATCAAATTTAATTTATTAGTTTTTTCTTTTAATATGTTGAACTTTATTTATTCTATACTTATTTTAATGAAAATACTTTGTTAGTTGTTTAAATATTTTTTTAAAAACAAAGTCTTAATCTATATTAAGAATGAAAAAGGTTAGTCAATGAAACCCAAGGGGGTAGTTCCCTTTCTATCAAATCCCTATAGTGGCATCTAATTTAGCATTGTACAATAATATTTTATAACTATATTTACTTAGGGTTTAATTTCATTTTTGCACGATCAAATTTAATTTATTAGTTTTTTCTTTTAATACATTGAACTTTATTTTTCTATACTTATTTTAATGAAAATACTTTGTTAGTTGTTTAAATATTTTTTAAAAAACAAAGTCTTAATCTATATTAAGAATGAAAAGGTTAGTCAATAAAACCCAAAGGGGTAGTTCCCTTTCTATTAAAATTTGATTAAACTAGAAAAGATACAACATCGTCTCTTTTGAATGTGCAAATATACGACATTCAATCACTGGGTGTTCTTAGATTCCATAAAAACCACAAACCTTCACAGAGCTCAAAGGCCCAATTAATCTGTGGGGAGACAAGAGGTCTCCATATTGACTAAGATAAAGATAAAAGTTGAAAACTTCCATATTATTTTAGTGAATGCCATCCCGGAATAGACTTAGAGCCTACGAAGTTATTTTATTTTTCCTCATAGCACCAGCATCGAATATCTCTCCCATCAGTTAGATTTGAGTTTTTTTTATCAAAAGATGAAATGGTAGTATACACCTTTTCTCTCAGCTCCTTCTCGATAAACGTGTGAGCCATCATCTTCCCGCACTGTTTCCTTCCCATTATTAGTACTACATTCATGAGGGATTCCTCTCTTAGAGTGTTCCATCATGAATGTGTTCTCCAACGAAGATATTGGTGTCAATGACTTGTTTGATAGAAGCCACTGCGCCCTCTTGATCTGTATTGAAGATTCTGCTAATCTTTCCCTCCACTGTTTCTTCCTCCTCCTCTTCCTCGTCTTCATCCGAATCTACTTTACAGACACATTCACACTCCAATACCATTCGCTGCCCCATCTTGCTTATGTCAACAAAGATAACAAGATTTATATTTGGTAAGAAAATCAGATCAAATGAAACCCATGAAGAGCAAAATATTCCTCAATCCATTTTGCTGCTATCCATATCTCTGCTCAAGAATTCAAAAATCCTTCCTCCTATGGAGCCTGTCCATCCATCTCTAAAATTTCTTCTAGGCTGTCCCATACTAAATCTGAGTTGGATACTCTGTAGAACTCGAGCTGATCCACTCCTTCGTTCGCAAAAAAGTCTGTGGTTTCATTTGCTTCCCTGTAGATGTGATGCAGGGTGAAGCTATCTAACTTGTTCAAAGAATCCCATATCGCCTCAACCCACTTTCGAAGCTTCCAATTTGAATTCTCCTTCCTTTTTAATCGTGTTTATACAAATCAATGAATCGCCGTCAATTTCAATACAATTTATAGAAACCAATGAATCACTTTCAATTTCAACTTCCACCTTGTTGTTGGATCTAAGTTAGAGTTTTTCCAAATTGCCTATAGAGGTCCCATCAACATTCATCTTCAGTATACCTTGTGGAGGGGTGAACTAATAAAAACATATTTATGTATTTTTCTTTTGCATAAATTGTTTAGATATATTTTAAAAATAAAGGAAATTATAAGTGGCATTAAGAGGATGACTATCTCCGTGTACATAAAAACTACATATATAGTTTTTAAATTATAATGTATTTAAATTGAAAACATATAATGGACATACTTTTATTAAATGAGTGCACCTAAAAATTATAAAGTAACTATTTTAAATTAAAAAATATAACCTGTGCAATTTTTTTTAAATGAATGTACATAAGAATTAAATTTAAAATATATAACTGCCATAGATTTATTAAATGAATGCACATAAGAATAAAGCCAACATAAAGTAAATAATCTATATAAATACAACTAATACTCAAATATAAATTATAAAGGGTTTGAAGTGTTCTTGCTAGGGGATAAAGTCCCCCATGTTGTACCTTTTCGCTGGGCCAACAAGCTCACGGGTTTGAAGTGTAGGTTCATTGCTCCAAAAGCATTCACATGGAGCCGGATCTAGGTGCATTATTTTTTTTTTTAAAAAGAACATACTGGAGTTATTGGAACAGTAAGTGCATTATATTTTATAGATTTTACTATAGAGTCATCAATTTATTTTTTTTTCCTTTCTGCATAAATAAAATTTAATCTATTTCTTTTTCACTGGTGGTTGTTTTATAAAAATGAGGTGTCCTAAACTAATATTTTATAACATATTTTTTAGGGTTTCTTTTTATTTTGTGCATAATCAATTAATATATTATTATATTTATAGTACAATAATTTATTTTATAAAGTACATAAGTTATTTGAATGGTAAGTGCATTATATTTTATAGATTTTAATATAAAATCATTATTTTATTTTATTTTCTTTTCTTTTCTGCACAATGAAATTTAATTTATATCTTTTTGACTCACTGATGTTTTATAAATATGAAGTGTCCTAAACTAATATTTTTTTAACTATGTTTTATTAGGGTTTTATTATATGAAAAAAAAAGAGAAAAGTATATTCAACAATACCAGAGGTAAGTACTACTATAGGGTGTAGTTAGTTTTCTTTTGTTTTGTACATAATGAAATTTAATTTATTGGTTTCTTTTCACTCCTATTTTATAAAAAAAATTAGGGTTTATACTTATTTTATAACTATATTTTTAGGATTCTACACAAATAAAAATAGGAGTCTTGGTAACCTATTCAAAAGGTTAGAGAAATAAATCTACTTGTGGATTCGGTCCTTCTCTAGGTAGAATTCACCATATAATAATTGAGTTAATAGGTCAACTAGTGTTTCCCAATTCCATATTTTCTATGGAAAATCTCTAAGAGGTATCATAAATTTGATTAAATTTGATCAATAAAGGAGGTTCATAGGAGTTGAAGTCACGCTGCCCAGGATCTTCGCCATGCTATAAAATGAGAAGTCATCGCCTCATGTGTGGATCATATTCAGATTCAGGGATTTCACCCTCCTCTCTACTAGGGAATCCATTATAGCTTGGTTCGGAAATTGAATCATCTGGTAAAGAATTAGAAGACTTTACAAGTGAAGCTCTATGAGAATATTGAGGCACGTGTTTGTAAGTAAATTCTGATCTTGAAAAACAATTAAAATTATGAATATTGATATAAACATAAAAAATTGATTTCATTTTGTGAATTAAGATAGTATATTTAAAATTTTTAACCAAGATAACACAGGGCAATCTTAGAGAATTAACAATCCACTGTATATAGTATATACCCAGAAGATTACCCAAAAGATGGACTATATATAAAAAATAAATATAACAAGTTACAGAGCCACGTGTCAATATTGTATACCAGTGATAGGAGGATAAAAAGGATAAAAAAAATTACTTGAGGATTCAATTTCTTTTCAACCTTAGAGTTTGTCGTGCCATTTGTAATAGCTAAACTGGAATACAAAAGGAAAACAAACACATCCAAAATTCAGATTTTATAGTTAAAAGTTAAAACACTTAAAACAGGAATGAACAATGCTAAACTGACCTCTGTTAGCAAGTAGTTGCTAGCATCGGGTGTAGCTGACAGCTTTGTTACATCAGTTTCATAAAATACTTCATCCATCCTCTGTTAATGACCGTCGTCAAGATATCTGTCATAACACAAGAATCAAGAAAAATTAGAAGATATCCAGACACTACAAACACAAGGAATCTTACACATAAAGAACTTCAACCATTATTCCCTAAAACTTCATGTGAACTTCTCGCTTGGCTGGGAAAGTAAAATAAAAAATTACATCCATAGATAAAATCATTCCAAGATCATATTACTTACTAAAAAAAACACCTCTGACATTGCAAGTTACGTTTCTTGCAACACAGAATATTGGAAGGGGAACACTTGTCTGCAGTACAAAGAATGCTGATTGAAATCAGTACAATGCAATAGAAAGTAAAAATAGAAATCAGAGAAGCTCTGCTAATAGAGCATACTACGGTAGAAAAGCCAGAACAACATGTACATGTTAGTGATCTGTATCCTCCCAGACCTTCAATCGATCATCAATTACCATTGTAATATTTGGATGGCAAATCCCTTTGTGAAAGACATTTAGTAAAGTTTTTCTTAAACCTACAACAAAAACATAGAAAACAGAAGCACAAAAAAAAAGTAACACTTAGCATGATATGGTATTTAACAATGAGTGCATATATTGACATCACAAGCAATAGAAGTATTAGCATAGGAGAGAAAATATAATTCTATTCAGTTGCTGAAATTTGAACCTCTGAAATTGAATTTATAGATCTTCATAACATAATAAGGTGTCTTGTTTATTGGTTAGAAATGTTTACCTGGCTTGACACAAGCAACATAATCATGGAGCTTCCTAGGACTGATTAAGCTTGTCTTGGGATAAAAAGCCTCCACATCTCCAAAGCATAATCTTTTCTAACATTGTGCAAACAAAAACTTCAAAACGCTTGCGCCAATTAGCAATTAGATAATTTCTTAAATCTTCCCAAGCTGGGTGTATCCCAACAAGGACATTGGTATCTAAATTAAATTGTGCTATCCACTGTCCTTGTTAGGATACTCCCATCCTGGGAAGAATTAAGAAATTATCTAATTGTTAATAGGTGCAAGCATTTTAAGGTTTCTGTTTGCACAATATCAGAAAAAGATTATGCTTTGGAAATGTGTAGGCTTATTGATCCTGAAACAAGTTTAGTCAGTCCTAGGAAGCTCCATAATCGTGTTGTTTGTGTCAACCTAAGTTCTTTGATTTCTATGAAACAAGCTTAGTCAGTCCTAGGAAGCTCCATGATCGTGTTGTTTGTGTCAACCTAGGTTCTTTGATTTCTATTTTTAATTTGTGATTGCTTTGATGAACTTTCTATTGCATTGTATTGATTTCAATCAGCATTCTTTGTACTGCAGAAAAGTGTTCCCCTTCCAATATTATGTGTTGCAAGAAATGTAGCTTGCAATGTTAGAGATAGTTTTTTAAAGTAGGTAATATGATCTTGGAATGATTTTTATTGAAAAATGTGTAATTATCACAGCTGGCGTTAAAACTTTTTGTTTTTTCTGAAGTGTCATCACCGCCTCATGCACCGCCAATCTTAACTGACCACAATTTCATCTTTTCCACCACCTGAGCATCCACCTTTATCGATTATAATGTAGTTTTATTTTCTTCCTGTCTTGCCGTTAGAGCAAATTTGTAAAATGCCTCTTTTTGATCATAGATACAGAGGCTACTGTAATATCAAACACATCAATATAAAAATAATACATTTTGTATGCTATAGCAAATGCGTTGTTCGCTGCGCTGTTTCCCTTATTTTTGTCATTGTCTATTCTACAAATTGGTATCAGAGTAGGTTCTCTATTTTTCTCTTGGTTCAATTCTAAATTGCTTTCAATGGCTTCTTCTTCTGGTGCTAGTCTTTCTAGTCTGCAGACTCCTTTATTCACTAGCAAAAATTATGAATACTGGTCATTAACCATGAAAGCCCTATTTAGATCACAGGATGTATGGGAAATTGTAGAGAATGGTTATACAGAACTCCCAGATGCAGCAGCATTCAATGCACTCACACAAGCTGAGAAAGACACTTTGAAGGAGCAAAGGAAGAAAGATGGAAAAGCATTCAATGCACTCACACAAGCTGAGAAAGACACTTTGAAGGAGCTAAGGAAGAAAGATGGAAAAGCCCTGTTTTACATTCATCAGGCAATGCATGAAAGCATACTCCCAAGACTAGCAGCAGAAAAGAAAGCAAAGGAGGCATGGGACACCTTACAGGTGGCTTATCAAGGTATGGACAAGGTTAAAACTACAAAATTACAATTGCTTAGAAGAGATTTTGAAAACATGTTAATGAAAGAGTCAGATTCTGTAGAATCCTTTTTCCTCCATGTTGTTGGTTTGGTCAATCAAATTAAATCCCATGGAGAGGTTTTAGAAGACTAGAAGTTTGTTGAAAAAGTACTTAGAAGCATCCCTTCAAAATTTGATCCTCTAGTTGTGGCCTTAGAGGAAACAAAAGATTTGAGTCAATACAGTATTGATGACTTGCATGCCTTTTTGATAAATCATGAATATAGGTTGAATAGGTCAAATATTTCCTTGGAAAATGCATTTTCATCTCAGACTTTTATAAGCCGTGGTAGAGGTAGGAATAAGTTCAGTTCTAGAAGGAGTTCCACAAGAGGAGGAGGCAACAGCAGTCCTGCAAATATTGTTGGAAGAGTTCAACCTCAGAATATCAGCCACTCAAGTGGTCATAGATTTAATAAATCCAATATTCAATGTCATTACTGTAAGAAATTTGGGCACTATATAAATGAGTGTAGGAAGCGACAATATGACCAGAACAATCAAAAACAAAATCAGAGTCAAAATCAATCTGGGACTACACCAACAAGTTCTATGTTTATGGCATGTACTAGGATTTCTGAAGCAATTCCTATTTGTTACCCCATTGAATGTAACATTGTTCAAGAAAGTCCCTATGATATTTGCATCTAGATTCAGGGTGTAGTAACCACATGACTGGAAGTATGGATTTATTTTCTAGTTTGGATAAGTTAGTGCAAACTGAGGTTACTCTTGGGAATAATAACAAAGTGACTGTATTAGGGAAAGGTACAGTTGATATTTTAACTAAAAAAGGGGAGCAGAAGGTTATGCATGATGTGTATTATGTTGATGGTTTGAAACATAATTTGATGAGTATTGGTCAGTTGATCTAGAAGGGCTATAGAGTTTACATGGAGAATAAAGAGACTGTGATTTTGGATACATTGCCTAGCAACCAGTTGATTGCAAGAGTGTAGATGACAAGTAATAGAATGTTTCCATTGAGTATAAAACCTGACTTAAAGAACAAAACAACTCAAGATTTTTGTAAATCAAATGATACACAATATGGAACTGCGTTTAAGTCAAAACATTCAGATTTAAAAGCAACCACACAGTTTGAAGTTTTGGGATAGTCTGGAACAACAAGACAATCAAGCACATAATTTGTACAGTCCAACTCCAAAGAACAAGACAATATTGTAGAAATACAATCAGCATTTCAATCAGTTGTCAAGGATGAATCATGGCTTTGGCATTTCAGATTTGGGCATTTAAATTTTGGTGGTTTAAATTTGTTGTATAGGAAAAACATGGTAAAGGTTTGCCTTTGATACAAAAACTAGAGAGAATATGTGAAGGATGTATTTTGGGTAAGCAACACAGAGAATCTTTTCCTGTTGGTAAATCAATTAGAGCAAGAGCACCTCTAGAAATTGTGCACTCAGATTTATGCAGTCAAATTCAAACACTATCCATTGGAGGCTGCTCATATTTTCTGACGTTCATTGATGATTTCACAAGAAAAATGTGGGTTTATTTTCTTAGACACAAGTCTGATGCATTTATTTACTTTCAATAGTTTTAAGCTCTTGTGAAAAAGTAAAGTGGTTACCATATTAAAATTTTAAGAACAGACAAAGGAGGTGAATATATTTTTAATGAATTTCTGAATTTTTGTAAGAAGCATGGTATTCATAGACAATTTACAGCCAGTTACACACCACAGCAAAATAGTGTGGCTGAGAGGAAAAACTGGACCATAATGGAGATGGCCCAAAGCATGTTGAGAGCAAAGCATCTACCAAATGAGTATTGGGCTGAGGCAGTAGCAACTGCTATTTATATAATAAATAGGTGTCCAACCAAATGTGTGAAAAATAGAATCCCTCAAGAGGCATGGATTGGCATGAAACATAGTGTTTCTCAGTTCAAAGTATTTGGTTGTGTAGCACCTGATCAGCTAAGGAAGAAGTTGGACAATAAAAGTGAAAAGTGTATTTTTGTTGGTTATTCTGAGGATACAAAAGCATACAAGTTGTTTAATCCAATTACAAAGAAAGTCATAATCAGTAGAGATGTTCAATTTGTGGAAGAAGAAGTATGGGATGGAAGAATAGATAAGACTGTGAACATAGTTGTAGCTGCTTCACATGATGATATGGTGGATGAGGTATTTGCACCTCAAGGTACACCTTATACAATCCCTCCCAAACTTACACAAACATCACAAGTTGTAGCCCAAGCTACACCTTCATCTACAACAAGGAGATCTTCAAGGGTGCAGCAGTCACCACAACAAACTCCAATAACTCCTTCAGCTGGAATACTTGGAGCAAGTCCATCAAACTCAGCAAACAATAGTGCTTCTTCAGACCCAACTTTGTCAAGCATGCTACTACACAAAACAAGGAGTATAAATGAGTTACATAATGTTTAAACAACTAATTCATTATTTGCTTTACTTTCACAAGTTAATGATCCATTATCATTTAAAGAAGCTATAAAAGAAGAAACATGGGCTCAAGCCATGGATGAAGAAATTAATGCTACTGAAAAGAATTACACATGGGAGTTAGTGGATTTGCCTGAAGGCAAAGATGTGATTAGTGTGAAATGGATTTACAAAACAAAACATAGTACTGGTGGAAAAGTAAAGAAGTACAAGGCAAGGTTAGTAGCTAGAGGTTTCTCACAATAGCCAGGAGTAGATTACAAAGAAACTTTTGCTCCTATTGCACGATTGGATACAATAAGGATAGTGTTAGCCATTGCAACACAAAACAGATGGTCTATTTATCAAGTGGATGTAATATTTGCATTTTTAAATGGATTCCTTGAAAAGGAAGTGTATGTGAAACAACCACAAGGCTATGAAATTCTGGGTCATGAAGGTAAGGTGTATAGGTTGAAGAAATCGTTGTATGGACTTAAACAAGCTCCTAGAGCTTGGTGTAGTTGGATTGACTCTTATATGATTCAGAATGGATTTCAAAGAAGTAGCAGTGAGCCTACCTTGTATATCAAAATCAATGAGCAAGGTAAAATTTTGATTGTGAGTTTATACGTGGATGATTTGATATTCACTGGTAATCTTTCTATAGATTCTTTCAAGGCAGCAATGAAAAGTAAATTTGTAATGACAGATTTAGGGCTTATGAAATATTTCTTGGGCATCGAAGTCCATCAATCTAATGCTAGAATTTTTATTTCACAATCTAAAGACGCTGGTGATATCTTGAAAAGATTTAATATGTTGAATTGTAATCCAGCCCCAACACCAGTTATGACAAATTTGAAGTTAAGCCAAGAGGATGATGGATCAAATGTTGATTCTACACTATTTAAAAGGTTAGTTGGGAGTCTAATGTATTTGACGGCCACAAGACCTGACATTATGTATGGTGTAGGTCTGATTTCAAGGTTTATGGAGTCTTCAAAAGACTCTCATTGGTAGGCTGGTAAAAGAATTCTCAGATATATTAGTGGCACAAAGAATTTTGGAATTATGTATTCCACTTCAGATGAATTTAAGCTAATTGGATACACAGACGGTGATTGTGCTGGCAGCATTGATGACAGAAAAAGCACCTCAGGTTATGCATTTTATTTTGGTACAGGTGTTGTATCATGGGTGTCAAAAAAGCAGCCCATTGTTACTCTTTCTTCAGCTGAAGCTGAATATGTAGCAACAACAAGTGCAGCATGCCAAGCTGTATGGATGAGACGGATGTTGAATGATTTGATGCATCCTCAACATGAAGCAACTCAGATTTTCTGTGACAATAATTCAGCCATTGCTTTATCAAAAAATCATGTTTTCCATAAAAGAAGCAAGCACATAGACACCCGTTATCACTTCATCAGGGAATTGGTAAACAACAAAGAAATTTGTTTGGAATATTGCAGATCACAAGATCAGTTTGCTGACATATTTACAAAACCATTGGCAAAAGAGACATTTGAGTATTTATGGAGCTGTCGAGGAGTTCTTAATCTTTCTAGCTCAGGAAAAGTTTGATGGAATTTTTTGATGATCCCCAGCCCTTCATAATTAAGGGGGGTATTGGAAAATGTGTAATTATCACAGCTGGCATTAAAATTTTTTGTCTCTTCTGAAGTGTCATCACGGCCTCATGCACCGCCAATCTTATTGACCACAATTTCATCTTTTCCACCGTCTGAGCATCCACCTTCATCAATTATAATGTAGTTTTATTTTCTTCCTGTCTTGCCGTGTAGAGCAAGTTTGTAAACCGCCTCTTTTTTATCATAGATACAGAGGCTACTGTAATATCAAACACATCAATATAAAAATAATACATTCTGTATGCTATAGCAAATGCGTTGTTCGCTGCGCTGTTTCCCTTATTTTTGTCTTTGTCTGTTCTACAATTTTATCTATGCATGTAATTCCTTATTTTACTTTCCCAGCCAAGCGAGAAGTTCGCATGAAGTTTTAGGGAATAATGATTGAACTTCTTTATGTGTAAGATTCCTCGTGTTTGTAGCATCTGGATATCTTCTAATTTTTCTTGATTCTTGCTTTATGACAGAGATTTTGACCAGGGTCATTTATAGAAGATGGATGAAGTATTTTATGAAACTGATGTGACAAAACAGTCAGCTACACCCGATGTTAGCAACTACTTGATAACAGAGGTCAGGATTTGCCCACATTTTGTGATTCCGATTGAGTTTAGCGTTGTACGTTCCTGCTTTAAGCGTTAAGTTTTAACTATAAAATTTGAATGTTGGATGTGTTTTATTATCTTTTTTACTGGGGTTTAGGTCAAGGCAACTGCAAATGGCAATGCCCGTTTAGCTGTTCCAAATGCCATGACAAACTCTAAGCTTGAAAAGAAATTGAATCTGCAAGTAATTTTGTTTGTCTGTTTTATCCTCCTATCCCAGGTTTACAATATTGACACGTGGCTATGTGACCTGTTGTATTTATATTTTATATATAGTCCATCTTTTGAGTAACCTTCTGGGTATATACTATGTATAGTGGATTGTTAATTTCCTCAGATTGTCCTGTGTTATCTTGGTTAAAATTTTTAAATATACTATCTTAATTCGCAAAATGAACTAAGTTTTTCTAATATTTATATAAATATTCATAATTTTTATTGTCTTTTAGGATCAGAATTTACCTCCAAACACATAGCCTACCCATGATCTTGTGTACAATCAAGACCCAAAGTCATTTATGCAACTTTTACAGCAAGAAAAACCGATTCCCCCCTCCTTAGAATTCTCAATACTAAACCATGTGAAGCTTCCTCAATATTCTCATGGAGCTTCACTTGTAAAGTCTTTTAATTCTTTACCAGCCTATTCAATTTCAGAACCAAGCGATAATGGTTCCCCTCATAGAGAGAAGGATTAAATCCCTGAATCTGAATATGATCCAGACATGAGGTGACGATTTCTGATTTTACAGCAAGGCCAAGATCCTGGGCAGCATGAGTCCAACTCCTATGAACCTCCTTTATTGAGGTCTATGGTACAAAGTAATCTACCACCAAATCAAATTCTTGTTGAATTTGTGGGAGCACGAAAGAGGTGTCTGTAGATTCTGAAAACATCACTTGGAAGCACTCTTGATTATGAATCTCAATCATTTGATGCATGTCATCTGAGGAACAATTCTTTTTGTTCCAGCCTTGAAAATTCTTTGGCCCCAAACAAGAATACCCACAGATTCAAGAGATCACTACCTAAAATAGTGTGTAATCACATGAGGTGTTTTTCTTAATGAATGCATTACAGAATGAAGAGTTTTGTCTTTTGTGCATTACAGATTTTGTCGAGTTGGATTCTTTGTTAAAATATCATTTTGATAGCATGTTATTGTTCCAGTGGACATGAATTGACATTATAACTATTCCAGTTTGACATATGTTCTTATGGTGAGATTCATGGCAAGTTTTTTGTGGGGATGATGATCTCAACCATGGGTACATGCAACATGACTATTCTTTGCTCTCTAGGATTCTTTTTCCATGAGACATTTAATGTTTGTTACAGGAGGCAATAGTAGTTACTGACCCTTGTGTGGATTGAAAAAAATTGACTATTCTTTGCTCTCTGGTATTCTTTTTCCACGAGACATTTAATGTCTGTTAGAGGAAGCAATAGCTAGTTACTGACCCTTGTGTGGATTGAAAAAAATTGATGCATGTAATAAGGGAGGCAGCATGGACCTTGTCATGGTTTTTTCATAACCATGAATTTGCCTTTGTAGATAACTATATGCGTTTTGGTTTCACTGTACAACTATGTCACATCCCCCAAAGATACCTGAATTTAATTGATTGTAGTAGGTCTTAATCAGTTTTAAAGTAAACGTGATGGAATTCTCATAAGGTCATAATATTTAAATATTAATCAATCATTAATGACATTTAATGTAGAAAGCCTAAGAGCCACATGCATATCACCATCTCATAAATATTGGGATAACTGAACTATTTTATTAGTAAGGAAATACCCCACAGTCCAACATTTAAATAATAAGTATAACTAATAAAGGTGGGAGGAAAACCTTATAAATAAGAAAGAACTGTCTAAGTGGCTAAATTTTTCTGTCAAACATATTGTATGGGACAATGTAAACATGATTGTCATCTTAAGTTATAATATTTAAATATTAATCAATCAATAATGGCTTTTAATGTAGAAAGACTAAGACTCACATGCATATCACCATCTCATAAATATTGGGATAACTGAAATATTTTATTAATAAGAAACATACCCAACAATCCAACATTTAAATAATAATAAGTATAACTAATAAAGGTTTGATGAAAACTGTTGAGTTGTTTGTAGCTTCGATCAGATAACATATTTATTATGATCATAATAAATATAAATATATAAAGAATATTAAATATTACTTATATATTCAACCTTAATATGTAAGGTATGTTAAGATAAATATAAATATAGCATGATCGAATGATATATTGCCAAAGCATAAACATCTTCTACATTCTAAACGGTGATTAGTAACTGTTAAAATCGGTGAAACCGATTACAATACAAACGGTGACAAAGTCACACCTGTGATAGGTGTGACTCCTTTAGGAGTCACGTCTGTCACAGATGTGACTCCTACCATTATTCACATATTTATATCAATGTCTTTGCCCTACAATATCATGGATTGACACAAAAATTGGAAGTGTATGAGAAGTGGAAATTGCATCTGAAATACAAAAGAAAGTAATAAGTTAAGCCTGCAATATAAATCTACAATATAAATATCCAACTTTCAGAAAATATCCAAGTTAGAGTTTATAAGTTCGATTTGAATTTACATGGTATCAGAGCCAAGTTAAGCAGAATCTAAGTAGAAAATTGAACTTGAGAAATTCAGATTTAATACATCTCATTTCTCAAATGACAGCAGCAATCCAATTCGAAGACTTTCATGGCTTTGTCATTTCATAGTTGATTGCATTTAGCCGCTTGGGACGAAAATCTCAAGGGAAGGTTGTACCAGGAATCCATCATCCTATTTCATGGGAGAGCTAGTTTTGAGATTGTTGTTGTGGATTGTGGTTGAAATAGTCACCAATCCATTGTCATTGCCCCCCCTTCAAGCTATGAGGCAACCCTTGCCAAGATATAAGGGAGCGATTCCATAACCAGTCGAGCCATAAAGATACGCCACTACTACCTCAGTCCGGTAGAGGCGCGGATACCATTTCTAAGCCAGTTTAATTGAGGTTTAGGACTTGCCACCAACTTCAATTGTATTCGCTGGTTAGTGGGAGTGCCCAGCTTGGTGAAGGTTCCCGCCAATAGGGTTATATCGTTTAAGGTGTCTACAACACTAAGATCGTTTCATTTGCACAAAGCCTATTCTAGTGAAGCAGATCACATTTCCCAATCACATCCAATCAAGGGTGTTGGCACATGCACCCTCAAATTAAAGACTGGCATCTCCATCCAACTTATTGGAGTATTGTTTGTCCCAGGCATCAAAAGAAACCTAGTCTCCATATCTGCACTTGAAGATAATGGATATAGGGTGACCTTTATGGATAGCAAAGTATTGGCATGGCCAAAGAATTCTACTATTAAGAAAGCCAAAACCATAGGTCATAGGCAAGGGTACTTGTACGAGTTATGTACAGAAACAAATTGAGCCCTAATTCATAAAATTGTAGACTCTAATGAAATATGGCATAGAAGACTTGGACACCTAAATTTCCGTGCCCTGTCTTCCATGGAAAGACTAGTTATAGGGTTACCCAAACTCAAACAATGTAATTTAGGGGTATGCAAGGGGTGTGCCTTAGGGGAAAATACAAAGGGGTCTTTTCAAAATAGTTCTATCAAAACAAATAAAATATTAGAACTAGTCCACTCAGATTTATGTGGACCCATGTCTGTACCCTCCTTAGGTGGGTTTCTATACTATGTAATCTTCATTGATGATTTCTCCAGAAAGACATGGATCTATTTTCTTAAATGTAAAGAATCACAGGAAATCCTTAAAAGATTTAAGGAATTCAAATCCATTACTGAAAACTCTTCTGGGAGAAAAATCAAAACCTTAAGAACAGATAATGGGAATGAATACACTTCAGACATTTTTAAAGACTTTTGTAAAAACACTGGGATTAAGAGGGAGTTCATGGTACCTTATAATCCTCAACAAAATGGAGTTGCAAAAAAAAAAAAATAGAACCATTGTAGAAGCTGCTAGGGCTATGTTACTTGATCAGAATATAGACACTTCACTTTGGGCAGAAGCATCTAGTACTGCTATCTATATACAGAATAGATGTCCTCACACTCATATTGATGACAAAACTCCTGAAGAAGCCTTCACTGGCACAAAACCAGACATTAGTCATTTAAGGATATTTGGTTGTCCTATTTACATTCATGTGCCCAAAGAGAAAAGAACTAAGCTAGAACCTTTTGGGAGAAAAGGCATCTTTGTAGGCTATAGTGAAACATCAAAAGCTTATAGAATATATATACTTGGTCAAAGATAGATTGAAGTAAGCAGAGATGTGATTTTGAGGAAGACATAGCTTTCAAAAGAGCCAGAAATTATATTGAGTCAGAAATTCAAACTTCCAACTCAAGCATAGAAGAGGATCCTACACCTGAGTTTTAGAGGGAGTATCCTAAGGAAGAGGTAAACCATGAACAAATCACATCACTAGAAAATCCCAAGAAAAGACCACTTTGGGCCACCAAAACAATGGAAGAAGCTAAAAATTATGCCGCTCCATCAGGGACTTTTAGGGAAAGCACAAGACCTAAGAGATTCTCTAGTTATGTAGCTTTAATGAGTGAATTCATTAAATCAGAACCTTCTAGTGCTATAGAAGCTCTTAAGCACCAAGTATGGAAGGATACCATGACAGAGGAGTATCAATCCATCTTGAAGAATGATGTGTGGGATATAGTACCTAGACCAAAAGGGAAATCTATTGTTTCTTCAAGATGGCTATTTAAAATCAAACATGTTGTAGATGGTAGTATAGGGAAATACAAAGCAAGATTTGTAGCCAGAGGATTTTCACAAAAGGAAGGAATTGATTATGATGAAACCTTTGCTCCAGTTGCTTGATATACATCAGTCAGGGCAGTTCTAGCTATTGTAGTAGCCAAAGGGTGGAAAGTCCATCAAATGGATGTAAAAACTACTTTCTCAAATGGAACCATTGAAGAAGAGGTTTACTTAGAGCAACCAAAAGGATTTGAGATTCACAATACAGGATCCCATGTATGTAAATTAAAGAAAGCTCTATATGGACTTAAACAAGCCCCCAGAGCCTGGTATGAAAGAATTCACAGTTATCTCTTGAGATTAGGCTTCTCAAAGAATGATGTAGATCCAAATCTCTACTTCAAACAAAGCAAAGGTGATATGTTAATATTGATATTATATGTTGATGATCAATTGATTACAGGGGAAGATCACCTTATTGATTAGTCTAAGAAAGATCTAGCTTCAGAATTTGACATGAAGGACTTAGGTCTATTACACTACTTCCTTGGACTGGAAGTATGTCAGAAATCAGACTATATTATTCTAAACCAAGGGAAGTACACAATTGATATATTAAAAAGGTTTGGTATGATGGAATGTAGACCTATGTCTTCCCCCATGGAAACAAATCTTCATAAATTGAAGGAAGCAGCAGTAGATTCTCCGTTGGTAGATCCCACTCTTTTATAGATAGATAATTGGATCCTTGATGTATTTGGTCAATACCAGACCTGATATCTGCTATGCTGTAAATGCCTTAAGTCAGTTTATGTGTGAGCCCAAGGAGATACATCTTGTGGCTGTGAAGCATATTATGAGATACCTTCAAGGTACTCTAAATTATGGCTTAAAATATGAAAAGGTTGACTTAGATTACATGGATTCACAGATTTAGATTGGGCTGGAAGTGTAACTGACTGGAAGAGCACCTCTGGATGTTGTTTCAGTTTAGGGTCAGCATTGATATCGTGGATCAGTAGAAAATAGTCTTCAATTTCTCAGAGCTCCACAGAAGTTGAATATATTGCAGCTTCTATGGCTACTAGAGAGGTAGTATGGCTTAGAAAACTACTTGTGGGATTATTTGGTAAACCTTTGAAACCAACTATCATCCACTGCGACAATCAAAGCTATATTAAGCTATCTGTGAATCTAGTATACCATGATAGATCTAAACATATTGAGATTCCTCATCACTGTGTGTTTGATATGGTGGAAAGGAATGTGATTCAGTTGGAATAAATTAGTACAGGAGATCAAACTGTAGATATTCTTACCAAACCACTCCTCAAGGTGAAAGTTGAATACTTCAGGAAAAATCTTGGTATGATTGAAATGTAAAATTCTAATTGATTTGTACTAATATATTAAAGATGTTTTAAGTGTAAACATTTTGTGTCATATTTGTGACTCTATGACATTATGGGCCTACCCATTTTGTGTTTATTTCTAAAAGGTGACGATCTTTTGGATAATCTACACTTGTGCCTAACATTATAAAGTGACGATCTTATAATGTTCATTAGACTGATATCATGTGACTTGATATTGGTATGAATCATGGAGTTATCATGATTAAGTTATGGTAGACATTATGTGACTTAATGTCAATGCACATACCATAACTGGGATATATATGAAGAGAATGTAATGTTCTCGAGTATGGTATACCCCTTAGTATCACGAGGTAGGTGATGCTACATATCACAAGATAGGTGATACTATATATCATGAGTTATGTGATATTAAATTACTTTGAGTAATTCATTACAAATCAGATAATTGATATTCATAGAGATTATTGTGATATTGTTATCTTCCCGAGCTAAGAGGGAGTGTTGAGTTGTAGCTTCGATCAGATAACATATTTATTATGATCATAATAAATGTAAATATATAAGTAATATTAAATATTATTTATATATTCATACTTAATATGTAAGATATGTTAAGATAAATATCAATATAGCATGATTGAATGATATATTACTAAAGCATAAACATCTTCTGCATTCTAAACGGTGATTAGTAACTGTTAAAATTGGTGAAACCGACTACAATACAAATGGTGACAAAGTCACACCTGTGATAGGCGTGACTCCTTGAGGAGTCACGTCTATCATAGATGTGACTCCTACCATTACTCACATATTTATATCAATGTCTTTGCCCTGCAATACCATGGATCGACACAAAAATTAGAAGTGTATGAGAAGTAGATATTGCATCTGAAATACAAAAGAAAGTAATAAGTTAAGTCTACAATATAAATATCCAACTTTCAGAAAATATGTAACATTCCGCTATGTAACCCCGAAGGGTAAGAGCCAAAAAGGGGCAAGATAATTTTTTTTGACATAAGTAAACAACACATCATATTCGGTTACCAATATAATAGATTGATACCATTCATTTTAAACACTAAAGCAAATGTTTCTAATCCCATGTGATAAAAATACGAATCCATAAGCATTAAATACTGTCGGATCCGATACCCACATTGGAATCAGTAAGGCATTAAAGGAACATCACATTTCTTCTTATTAAATACAATGATTACAACTTCTCTTCTAATAGAGTTCAATTACATCACTACATATACAATTAAAATGATATATTCCAAAATATGAAATAGGTACATAGCATGGTCCTGAGTATAATACAAAGACCGAATAGGTACAATAACTGAATGAAGTGATGGAGAGAATGATCATCTCGAACTGGCACTCCAAAACCTGTTCGCCGGTCCCCAATGGTGGTGGCAACACCTCCCAACCATGTGGACTCTTAAGAGACCACCCCACCATGCTTGGAGATAGTCACTAGGCCGAAACGGATGAACAACAACAAGGGGATACAAGATGGCCAACACTCACATCAGACACAGAACAGACGCGAAGAACAGTGCTTACAGTCAGAGTCATAAAATAGGTGTACTCATCTAAGTCATAAGTTAGGTACTACTCATGACCGCTAAGGTGCTAGATACTAGAGTGTAATCATATGGAGTGCTATCATATGTGCTCGAAGGGATGGCACGTAAAGGACTAAGTACCTCTCATACAGACGAGGAGACTCAATCCTACCCGAATCCACGTCCCACAGATGGATGACTCAACGTCCCGCAAATGGATAGGCCTTCTCGTTGCATCCTTAGCCTATAAAAGTGCTCAAGGCGATGCACAAGGTTTAATTATCTTATTAGTGTTTTTACCCCAATGTTTTAGTTTTAGTTATCACTTATTAATGTAACTCTGCTACTAGTTCCCCTGGCAGCCACTTGCGGGCCCTGGGCCCGTAGAGGAGCCACTCCAGATGACCACTCTAATGCCTAGACCTTGTTCATCTTGTTAAACTAAATGAGGCATACAAAAAGACTAAAACACTGAAATATAAATTTAAAATGGTAAAGAAAAAAATATGATCTACAAGCCCCAAACTCTCTTGGACAGTGTGATTTGTTGAAAATGGCCTTCTACCAGTTAGATCAATTTTGTAATAACTCCAATAACCCTAAAATTTGGTCAATGCACAGTCTTTACATCATTCTTGCAACTTACAGTTCAGATCTATGCATCAGGTTCAAATCTGCACTCACGTAGGTGAACCCTAGCAACACACAGTCCATTTGCAGATTCTGATATGTTTATTTAAGCAAGACATAAAAATCCAGTAATTTTTTTTTTCCAGGCATCTTCAGCCTAATTTTTTTTTTTTTTTTATCTACAGAAGCTAAGAATTGAAATTTTATTTATTCAATTTCTGCATTTGATTTCAGTATTTAATTATTCTAGTCCTAGCTCATCGTTCTAGGCTAAATTTGTTTATCATTGAGATCTACTTAATTCACCTGGGACATTTAGGTAAAGGTTGCATTTATTTCTTTACAAATAGTAGCAGGCAGCATTCATCAAATGGTCAGCCAAGTTCAAACCTCCTCACTGTAATAAGGCGCCCCATAACTCTAGATAACATATAAAAAGGCTGCACTGCAACAATTATAAGTTGTATTTGAAGGTGATACATGTTTACGGGTCTTGATGATTGCAGATCAAGGTTATCCCGCATCATGTCTAAGGCTTCCCGTAGCATCACCCAACAATTACCCAGAAAAGAAAAAAAACACAGATTCCTCAAATCAAGAATCGACGGAACACAACCTATAAACGATTCACTCCATGCAATTCGCTTTAAACAACTCTTAACCAAATCTGAACTGTAAATACATAAACCCCACCGCAAAATCCATGCAGATATTTATTCATTCGATTTCTTCCAAGCACATCAATTGCAACTACCATTTATTTAATTTAGTTTTATTAATCAAATGGGTATTTATAGTCACAAACTACTCTCTCAATCATTACCCTCGAAGGAAAATTAAAACAACCAGAATTTTCAATTAACAAAGTAAAACCAAAAAAAATTCCAATACAGATTGGATATTGAAGGCTTACTGATTCGTGTGCTTGCCCAAAAGAAAAGAGAGGCTTATGGGTGTCACTTCAACGCCTTTGGTGCAGAGCTGTTACGCTGCATATACTCCACCAAATTGCTCAGCAATCCTATAAACCAGTCCCAATCCCTGAAGGGCCCTTGCCAACGTTCTCTGCTATTGCCTTTCCTTTTCCTTAAAATAGAGCGTGCCCTCCATCTCTAAATCTCTTCTCTCCTCCTCCTTTTTTTGTCTCTATCTTTCTGTGTTTTTAATGCCTCTGTTTTTTTTTTTTCCTCCAAACCCCGTTGACTCTCCACCATCCGATATTTTCTTGGATCCTTCTCCTCTCTCTGTCGGTCACCCACCCAAGAGATATTTTCTGCAGCAATTACTAGCTCCCTATCCCCCATGCGCTTTAAAAAAGATATTTTCTGTTTGCATTAAACTCCCACCAACCGTGAGCAGCACTGTTACAAAATATCCAAGTCAGAGATTATAAGTTCGATTTGAATTTACAAAAACCTTAAAATAAGAAAGAACTTGAGTGGCTGAATTTTTCTGTCAAACATATTGTATGGGACAATGTAATGCCCTTCAAGTCCTATATATTGCACTCCAAGCTTTGTTCTTTCACCTAATAGCACATGATATTTGTGTATCATGATAGTTGGTGATCCAAACCTGCCAAAAATTAGATTTAGGCACATTAAGGAGTTATGGGCACCATATGGTCTGTTCAATCATTTAATTTGAAGGAGGAATCTAGTGTTGACAGGATATTACATGGAATTTAATGCCAGTGCCATTTAGAAGATTATAACTGACTGGATGCTAGTTTTTTATAGGGCACCAGGAGTTGGAATGCTGGCAGAGTTTTTGATGCATTTTAGAATCCCTGAATTCTATATGGTCCTAAAATTTGTTAAAATAGATGAATGGAATATGTCTAGTTCTTTTCTTGTTTGATATTTCTTCCTTCAGAAACTCTATTCTTTCCCATATATAATAAGAATGGATGTTTTGTTGAGATGATAATTTGAATGGTTCCATGAATATATAGTCCTTATCATAGATGCAATTATTATATTAGTTGCTTTTTGTGGAATTATAAGTGAATTAAGTGGATGGTCCTTGAGATTATTTACTTTATAAGTTAGTATGAATGCGTGACTAGTTGGAAGCCAACTCATGTGGGCTTAATACCTTGCTTCCGTATTCTATCTTCCAAAACCTACAATCAAACCAAAAATAATCACCAAAAAGAATATGGGAAGATACATAGACATAAAATACATCCAAATTCAGCAACAGAAAAAGATCTAAATTTAGCAACAGAAAAAGATCCATTCAGATGAAAATATAAAATACATAGGAACACTGATAATTACATCTTTCAATCCGACCAAGGTTTAGAAGATTAGCACAAAAATCTGCATTTGTTCAGCTTAAAATAAAACAATAAATTTTCACCTACGTCCATGGTGCATCAAGGTGCCTTACCCCAAATCTTCACCAATTTCAAAAATATGCGGTCCTGTTTAGGACAATTTGTATCAGAACAACCTGGGAATCCAAAACATAATTTGGCCCTATTTGAATCACTATTTACACATTCATGGATTTTTACAATGGAAGATTTCTATTTTATAGTAGAAACTATAAACCTTGATTGATAAAAACCCAATTCTAATAGGCTAGTATACCGGAAATGTAATGTAGAATCTGAATGCTACTGAGAGTTGAAAGTTGGTTCAAGGACAATTTTAAATCCAAAGGAGTGAATGAAATGTTCCTTATTGTCCTACTTGCTCCAAACTTCCTAGTTCTGGCTTCTATGGTTGCACCTAATAATTTGAATTAGTAACAATACCTATTTTATGTATAAATTAATTACTATCTATAATCTGAAAGGAGAGGGGCAAAGAAAGAAGTAAGAATGAACTTAAAATCTTGATGCATACCTCTTGCTATAGTATCTTAGAAAAAGTTTGTAATCTCAAAATAGCATAACAGTTACAGCCCTATTTTTTCTTAACTATGCACATGTTGGTACAAATCTCTCCACTAGACAAAAGAGTGAGATAATACATATTAACAAAAATCTCTTAATAAAAAAAAAGATATAGCTACCTGTAGCTTAGCTGCTTCCAAATTTGGAGAGTTACTTTTTGCCAAGATTAGCCCTGGTATTTCAACCTAGCAAAAGGTGATCATCATTAAGCTAGAGCTTAACTTTGTGCTTGTTGGTAAGTTACATTCGCAGAATATATATAGATTTATAAAGCCAATATACTCAAATGTAAAATCATTCTATGTATATCTCGAAATCATCAATAATATTTTATTGTGTAAGGTTTTTGATATTACTGTGTAAATGTAAATGCTGGCCATATTTCAATATGATATTAGAGAAGTTCTATTTTAATTCTGGCAAAGATGGGAAGAGATAATGGTTGAAGATTAATTGAAGAATTCTTGTGCTAGAGAATCCTTTGGCCGCTTCAAATTCCTGAGTTGTTTTTATATCTACAGATGGCGTTGATAAAGTGTGATTGGCACATTGGTTTTAATCTACCAAACCAGTGATGAGTGGCGTCTGATTTTTTGAAGGGAGGCATCTGAAATTTGAAACTGCAAAACCAACATTTCACTTCCTATGAAGGCGTCTATATCTGGTATTCAGATTTGTGTTTTTTAAATCAATGTCATGTTGCTGGGTGAATTCTGTCATGTCCCCATATCAAGACACTGTTAAAGTAAAGATTTGAACATGTTAAAGAGGGTTTGTAAAATATTATTTCGGATGATAGAAATAATTACATACATTATATATTATTTAATAAATAATATTATTGTATGAATATTTTATCCATATTATAAATAACAATATATATAAATATAATATATTATAAATATATCTAATAATATAAATACAAATAATATAATATAAATCATATATTGATATAAATGATATAGTATAAATAATATAAAATATATAATATATCATTTATTATAATATAAATATAAATAAAATAAATAAATAATAAGAGACATGCCTCTTTGAATATATCCCTTGAAAGGGAAATAAATAAAGGTTGTAAGATAAAAGGAAAAGATCGTCAGAAGAAAAGAAAATTCGGTAATATAATTATAAGTTCAGCAATAAGAGAATACAACGAAAGATAGACTCAGCAATCCAAAACAACCAATATAAATCAAGAGCTCCATGATAAATCAAATCTGCGCAAAGAAAAGAATAAGAGGTAAATAAAAGTTACAGCAGGTAAGTAGTTTCTAATATATTTAATTATTAAGATTTATAATGTGATGAATGCAAATATATATATATATATATATATATATATATATATATATATATTAAATAGTAAGAGGCACATTAGACAATCATGAATTAAAAATGAATGTTATCATTATTGGGATAAATGATTATGTAGGAATGTACATGAAAGGTAAATAGAACTAATGTAATTTACATATTAATTGTCAATGAGCCAAGTATGAGGCTATGACTAAGTAATGATAAGATTCCCAAAGGAAATGAGAAATATGATATCATGATCCAGAAAGGATAATATTATCAAAAACGGATTCATAACCCATAATCTCATAACCTATCAAGAAGGATGTCAAGCCTCACCCTTAATCATCTTACCACTTGTGAGTTGGGGTTAAGTTAAGGATGTATAATTAAACCTAAATGACCCTCAAGCGGATGAGGAACACCGGGTGTGTGTGAAGTCCCTTGAGCCAAGAGACGAGGAACACCAGGTGTGTGTGAAGCTCTTGGGCCTATGGTAAGTATGAGCTCATATTGTTTATAATTGTGCCCAATGGTAGGTGACTCTCGATGGGATGAGGAATGCCGGGTGTGCATGAAGTCCCCTCGAGCCAATTGGTGAGGGACCCCAGGTGTGGGTGAAACCATTGGGCCTCCGTATGGGATGGATATGGACGCCTTAACAAACCATGCTCATATGGGAGAGAGGATTGATTAATGGTAGGGCTACCCTAAGACTCCCTCAAGATAGTGCATGAGAGTTGTGAGAGAAATAATGTGAATATGTTATGCATATGTTTATAATGTTAAGAGAAATGATATGATTATGATTATAAGGTTACTAAACTTAAGTAGAAATATGGAAAGTATATAGACTTTAATATTGATACTAATAAGTGGATATTAACCCTAATAGTAATATGTTGATATTATAAGTTGGATTGATTACTAATGTTCTCTTTTACAAGTTGAAATTCTGTGCAAGGTTAAGAAAATTTTGGCTTGCTAGAAGGGTGGCTTGCTAGAAGGGGATATTACAGTGGTATCAGAGCAGTGATACTGCCATCCTGTGAATAATAGTTAAAAATAATAAAATAAAATAAAATAAAATAAAAATAATAAAAATAAAATAAAAATAAAAATCAATGAAAATGATAGGAATGAATTTTATGAATCACTGGATAATGGTGTTTAATACATTGCTAAATATTTAAATATATATATGCAACATTAAAAAATTAAAATCTACTAAATATGTTATGATGCAATATTAAACAATTAAAATTTACTTACAAATAGGTAATAAGTAATGAGTAAATAAGGTAAAAAAATAAATAAGAATAAAATAACTCTTAAAATATACTAAATGAAATAGTAAAATAAAATAATTAAAATATCTCTATGGGTAACCTACGGCTTGAAATGGCATGAGAAAAAACAATTAAAATATATGTAAACAACTAGTTCAAAATATTTATTGCGTATAAATAAATTAAAATATATGTGTATGTAAACAACTAGCTCAAAATATTTAGTGTACATAAACCTCAATAAAATATATAATGTTATAAAGCCAATCAAAAAAAAAATAATCTTATAAAATATTATAGGATACCTAATTATGGTTGCTTGAGGACAAGCAATCTTGAGTGGAGAGGGTTGTCATGTCCCCATATCAAGACACTGTTAAAGTAAAGATTTGAACATGTTAAAGAGGGTTTGTAAAATATTATTTCGGATGATAGAAATAATTACATACATTATATATTATTTAATAAATAATATTATTGTATGAATATTTTATAAGTTCAGCAATAAGAGAATACAACGAAAGATAGACTCAGCAATCCAAAACAACCAATATAAATCAAGAGCTCCATGATAAATCAAATCTGCGCAAAGAAAAGAATAAGAGGTAAATAAAAGTTATAGCAGGTAAGTAGTTTCTAATGTATTTAATTATTAAGATTTATAATGTGATGAATGCAAATATATATATATATATATATATATATATATATATATATATATATATATATATATATATATATATATATATATATATATTAAATAGTAAGAGGCACATTAGACAATCATGAATTAAAAATGAATGTTATCATTATTGGGATAAATGATTATGTAGGAATGTACATGAAAGGTAAATAGAACTAATGTAATTTACATATTAATTGTCAATGAGCCAAGTATGAGGCTATGACTAAGTAATGATAAGATTACCAAAGGAAATGAGAAATATGATATCATGATCCAGAAAGGATAATATTATCAAAAACGGATTCATAACCCATAATCTCATAACCTATCAAGAAGGATGTCAAGCCTCACCCTTAATCATCTTACCACTTGTGAGTTGGGGTTAAGTTAAGGATGTATAATTAAACCTAAATGACCCTCAAGCGGATGAGGAACACCGGGTGTGTGTGAAGTCCCTTGAGCCAAGAGACAAGGAACACCAGGTGTGTGTGAAGCTCTTGGGCCTATGGTAAGTATGAGCTCATATTGTTTATAATTGTGCCCAATGGTAGGTGACTCTCGATGGGATGAGGAATGCCGGGTGTGCATGAAGTCCCCTCGAGCCAATTGGTGAGGGACCCCAGGTGTGGGTGAAACCATTGGGCCTCCGTATGGGATGGATATGGACGCCTTAACAAACCATGCTCATATGGGAGAGAGGATTGATTAATGGTAGGGCTACCCTAAGACTCCCTCAAGATAGTGCATGAGAGTTGTGAGAGAAATAATGTGAATATGTTATGCATATGTTTATAATGTTAAGAGAAATGATATGATTATGATTATAAGGTTACTAAACTTAAGTAGAAATATGGAAAGTATATAGACTTTAATATTGATACTAATAAGTGGATATTAACCCTAATAGTAATATGTTGATATTATAAGTTGGATTGATTACTAATGTTCTCTTTTACAAGTTGAAATTCTGTGCAAGGTTAAGAAAATTTTGGCTTGCTAGAAGGGGATATTACAAATTCAGAGGTGATAGCTATGTTTGAAGGGGTTGAAATGTTTGCAGACATTAATATTTAATTGCTGCCTCTAAATTTATGAAAAGAGGCGTCTCAATCTTCCATACAAGACTCCATCAAGGTATTTCCATGAAGGCGTTTGACAGCGAGGCGTTTTCAAATGCTTCCGAAGATAGTTTGTTGTGTGCAAGCACGGTAAATATCTTGGCGTTGAATGGTAAACGAGGCACAGTTTCAGGAAAGTCATACACTGTTGCAGCCGGCCATTTCAATAATAGCCATGGTAAATTCTACATTGACATGTGAGAAAGTTTTGAAAACATTATAAATAGCATTTCATTAACTTGGTTGCTGCGTTGAATTTTCTTTCTACATCGGTTTGAGTGCAAGCTATTTGAAGTCAAATTTTATTGGAGAATTGGACATCTATTGTGCAAAGAGAAGTGTTTGAAACCTAATTCACAAGTGGATACAAGAGTTTATAACTAAATTGCTTCAAATATTTCTAGTGATACTTCAATCCAAAGAAGTGTCATACAAGATTTCAATTTCTTCCAGAAAGGATAAATAGTGGAGGGACATTTTATTATAATTGAAATTGCATGTGATAAATCGAAGTGATAAATGTTTTTTTTATGGATAAATCAATTACTATTACTGAATTTAAAGGATATGATTTTCATACATGGCAAGTAAAGATACAGTTATTTCTAATTGAAAAAGATGTATGGGACATTGTGATTGGGACTATTACGAAACCACAAAATATAGATGAAGCAATAAAATATATAGCAAAATATCGTAGGGCCACATCATTGATTCATCTTGGATTATTTGATACATATTTGCATCATATTGATCTAACAAAAAACTTCAAAGAAACTATGGGATGCACTTAGTTCTTTAATTGGTTCATAGAATTCAAGTGCTAAAATGTCCATTAAGCAAAAACTTTTTGGTTTGAATATGAAAGAAGGTGGTAGTGTTGTTCAACATATTAGTACGTTTCGTTCCCTTCTTAATCATATTGCAAGTGTAAAAGCTACGGTCAATGATGATGATACTAAAGAAATCTTATTGAGAATTGTGCCTTCAATTTTTTATTATAATGTTTTTACATTAAACATAATTAATCCCAGTTTGGAAACTTGATTTCTTCTTTGATTGATGAAGAAAGTAGAGTATGCTAAAGCAATCTTATTGAGAATTATGCCTTCAATTTTTTATTATAATGCTTTTACATTAAACAAAATTAATCCTAGTTTGGAAACTGTGATTTCTTCTTTGATTGATGAAGAAATTAGAGTTAGTAAAAATCATTCAATTATGTTGTTAAGGGAATGGTTCGGTAGTCAAGTTGCTTTGTTGTAGTGGTGGTCACCAAGGTTCAAACCCTTGTTGGGCCAAAAAGCTCTCAGGCTTGTGCCTTCGCTGGGCTAACATGCTTGCTTGTCTTGCACCTTCGTTGGCTTCTTGTGCTTACAGGCTGTGGACCTTCGCTGGGCCAACGAGCTCATGGATTTGAACCTTCAGCATTGTTGTAGGCATTCATGCCAGGTTTTAATGTCAGAAAAGTGGACATAGCTCTTGTCAAAAGCCTTTACTGATAAAAAAAAAGATAGTTCAATTATTGAGAAAATTGCTTTGCTGCTTAAGAACAATTCTAACATTTCAAAAGGGAAAGATTCAAATGTTGTTATTGTCAGAAATAGTTCAATTATTGAGAAAACTGCTTTGCTTCTTAAAAACAATTCTAATATTTCAAAAGGGAAAGAATTCAAATGTTGTTATTGTCAGAAAATTGGACATGTCCAAATAACTTGTATTTAATGAGAGAAAGATCTCATTGATGGGAAACTGAAGAAAAATAAAACTCTTGTTGTAATTGAAAGTGAAGATTGTGGTTTTGCAATACTTCAAGTAAACTCTTGCCACCATGATAGTGAGGAGGAATATCCTTTTTAGAAAATGAAATAGTGTCATATTGGAGGTTGGAGGCAATGGAGGTAGGAGGTACTTTGTCATCTCAAGTTAGCTTCTTGCTCATGAGTGATTCATGGGGTGATTCTAGAGATGAATAGTCACGTTGCATGTTCCCATGCTTGATTTCATCATCCCCACCAAAAACCTGTCATGAGTCTCACCATAATAATGTATTTCAAACTAAAACTGTTATATTTTCAATTATGCACACTGGAACAATAACATGCTATCAAAATTATATTTTAACAGAGAATCCAAATAAACATCTGTAATACACAAAAGCTGAAAATTTCCATTCTAAATTGTATTCATTACGAAAAATTCCCCATTTGATTACACATATTTTTAGATAGTGATCTCTTGAATTTGTGGGTATTCCTATTTGTGGGCAAAGAATTTTCAGGGCTGGAATAAAAAGAATTGTTCCTCAAATGACATGCGTCAAATTATTGAGATTTAGAATCAAGCGTGCTACACTGTGATGTTTTCAAAATCTGTAGACACATCTTCCTTGCTCCCACAAATCAAATAAGAAGTTGATTAGGTGGTAGATTACGTTGTTCCATAGACCTCAATAAAGGAGGCTCAAAGGAGTTTAAGTCACACTGCCCAGGATCTTGGCTATGCTATAAAATAGGAAGTCATCGCCTCATGTTTGGATCATATTGAAATTCAGGGATTTCAGCCTCCGCTCTACTAGGGGAGCCATGATCACTTGTTTCAGAAATTGAATCATGTGGTAAAGAATTAGAAGACTCTACAAGTGAAGCTCCATGAGAATATTGAGGAACCTTCACACATGCTTGAGTATGAGCACTTTAAGGAGGGAGGAAATCAGTTTTGCTCGCTGCAAAAGCTGCATAAATGACTTTGGGTCTTGATTGTTCACAAGAACACGGGTGGGACATGTGTTTGGAAGTAAATTCTGATTCTGAAAAACAATCAAAATTATGAATATTGATATAAATATTAAAAAGTTTGATTTCATTTTGTGAATTAAGATAATATAATTAAAAATTTTAACCAAGACAATAGAGGACAATCTTAAAATTCTGCATACTCAACCATGTGAGGCTTCCCCAATATTCTGATGGAGCTTCTGTTGTAGACTCTTCTAATTCTTTACCAGCCAATTCAATTTCAGAACCAAACGATAATGGTTCCCATTGTAGAGAGGAGGATGAAATCCCTAAATCTGAATATGATATAAACATGAGATGACAGCTTCTGATTTTACAGCATGGCCAATGTTGTAGGCAGCGTAACTTCAACTCCTATGAACTTCATTTATTGAGGTCTATGGCACAAAGTAACCTACCACCTAATCAAATTCTTGTTGAATTTGAGGGAGCACGGAAGATGTGTCCATAAATTCTGAAAACATCACATGGTAGCACTCTCAATTCTGAATCTAATTTGATGCATGTCATTTGACGAACAATTCTTTTTGTTCCAGCCTTGAAAATTCTTTGCCCCCAAACAAGAATACCCGCAGATTTAAGAGATAGCTACCTAAAAAGGTGTGTAATCACATGAGGCATTTTTCTTAATGAATGCATTTCAAAATGGAGATTTTTGTCTTTTGTGCATTGCAGATGTTGTTGAGTTGGATTCTCTGTTGAAATATCATTTTGATAGCATGTTATTGTTCCAGTGGGAATGAATTGACATTATAACTATTCCAGTTTGACATACGTTCTTATGTTGAGATTCAGGGCAGGTTTTTTGTGGGGATTATAAGTTCAAGCATGGGTACATGCAATGTGACTATTCTTTGCTCTCAGGTATTCTTTTTCGACGAGACATTTAATGTCTGTTAGAGGAAGCAATAGCTAGTTACTGACCCTTGTGTGGATTGAAAAAAAAATGATGCATGTAACAAGGGATGCAGCATGGACCTTGACATGGTTTTTTAGTAACCATGAATTTGCCTTTGTAGATAACTGTATGTGTTTTGGTTTCCTCAAAGACAGCTGAATTTAACTGGTTGTAGGCATATCACCATCTCATATATATTGGGATAACTGAAATATTTTCTTAGTAAGAAACATACCCAACAATCCAACATTTAAATAATAACTAATAATGGCCAGAGGAAAACCTTATAAATAAGAAAGAACTTCCTGAGTGGCTGAATTTTTCTGTCAAACATATTGTATGGGACAATATAATGCCCTCCAAGTCCTATATTGCACTCCAAACTTGTTGGAACAAATCTGCACCTTACGCATCTGGGAAGTTGAGCTCCTTTGATGAATGCCATAAATTGCAAGCTTTGGTCTTTCACCTACCAGCACAAAATATTTGTTTATCATGATAGTTGGTGATCCAAACCTGCTAAAAAGTAGATTTAGGCACATTAATGAGTTATGGGCACCATGTGGTCTGTTCAATCATTTAATTCTAAGGGAGAAGCCAGTGTTGATAGGATATTACATGGAATTTAATGCCCATGCTATTCAGAAGATTACAAATGATTGGATGCTAGTCTTTTATGAGGCGCCAGGAGTTGGAATGCTGACAGAGTTTTAAATGCATTTCAGAATCCTTGAATTCTCTATGGTCCTAAAATTTGTTAAAATAAATGAGTGGGATATGTCTAATTCTTTTCTTGTTTGATATTTCTTGCTTCAAAAGCTCTACTCTTTCCCATATATAATAAGAATGGATGTTTTGTTGGGATGTTAATTTGAATGGTTACACGAATATATAGTCCTTATAATACATGCAATTATTATATTAGTTACCTTTTTTATGGAATTGTAAGTGAATTAAGTGGAAGGTCCTAGAGATTATTTACTTTATATGTTAGTATTGCTTTATGAATGCCTGAGTAGTTGGAAGCCAACTCGTGTGGGCTTAATGCCTTACTTGTGTGCTGGTAAACTATCTTCCAAAACTTAAAATTGAACCAAAAATAATTACCGAAAAGAATATGGGAAGATAGTTAAGCATAAAATACATCCAAATTCAGCAACAGAAAAAGATCCATTCAGATGAAAATATAAAATACATAAGAACATTAATAATTACTTCTTTCAAGCTGACCAAGGTTTAGATGATTGGCACAAAAATCTGCATTTGATTCAGCTTAAAATAAAACAATGGATTTTCACCTACGTCCATGGTGCATCAAGGTGCCTTACCCAAAATTTTCACCAATTTCAAAAGTATGCGGTCCTGTTTAGGACAATTTGTATCAGAACAACCTGCGAATCCAAAACATAGTTTGGCCCTATTTGAATCACTATTGTACACATTCATTAATTTTTGCAACGGAAGATTTCTACGCTTTTCAGTCATATGATCGTACAACTCTCTTCTTGTAGTTTGGTAGACCATAACTCAAGGTGCCACTTTTAGAAATTGCCCTGGCTCAATCCTTTTGTTTGAATGATCTGGCGCCATTCTGCAATATTGATTTCAGAATCACTACAAATTGTGACTTCTACTTGGCTGAGATGCACAGATTTGAAGTAAAAGATCAACTCATGAAAAGGTTTGTTGCTTTGCCAATTGAACAACTTATATAGAAATGTTAAAGTTTAGTAATTTCTCTATGCTGGTGTTCTGCACATTGATGTTCTGTGATTGAGGTGTTTTCAGAAATATTCCGCACCCATTAAGTTTAGCATAATATTACGAGAAAAAATCTTTTGCATAAAACATGCATAGAAAGAGAGATTAACATTTCAGGCGACATTAAATTTAATTATATGTTTGTATATCAGAAGCCTTAATTTTTTTTAAATAGAGAGTAGTTTTGGTAAAAGTGACATCATTGTTTGTTTTTGGGTATTATAGTTTAGAAATATAATGGTTAAGAATTTGAAAATAAATACTCAAAATTTATATGTTATTTTATAACTATATATTATTACGGTTTTGTCATATCAAATAAAAAGGAGCAAAGTATATTGGACAAGTGCAAAAGTTATTGGAAGGGATAGATTCTACTATACAATCATCAATTTTATTTTCTTTTGTTTTTTCTATTGTATTTTATAGATTCTACTAAATAGTCATCAATTCTATTTTCTTTTGTTTTCTCCAAAATGAAATTTGATATATATTTCTTTTTCACTTGTTGTTTGATACCAATATTTTATAACTATATTTTATTAGGATTTAATTTTGTTTTATTCATAATCAAATTAAATTTCTTCGTTTTTTTTAGTATGTTGTTTTATTTACGGTACAATTATTTTAATGAAAATACTTTGTGTTAGTTGTTTAGATATATTTTAAAAACAATAAAGTCTTAACGTATATTAAGAATGAAAGAGTCAGTCAATAAAACCATAGGCAAATAAGAAATAAAAAATAAAACCTTGGAAATAATATCAAATAA
Organism: Cunninghamia lanceolata; assembly: GCA_027924645.1. Lineage (NCBI taxonomy): Eukaryota > Viridiplantae > Streptophyta > Pinopsida > Cupressales > Cupressaceae > Cunninghamia > Cunninghamia lanceolata. The sequence continues at coordinate 16,857,272 of BSBN01001048.1, forward strand.
AATGATAAAGGTGTTTAGGAGTGCATTATATTTTATAGATTCTACTATACAATCATCAATTTTATTTTCTTTTGTTTTCTCCAAAATGAAATTAATTTTTGTTTTCTCTCATTGTTGTTTCATACTAATATTTTATAACTATATTTTTTTAATATGTTGTTTTATTTACTAGACAATTATTTTAATGAAAATATTTTGTGTTAGTTGTTTAGATATATTTTAAAAACAATAAAGTCTTAATCTATATTAAGAATGAAAGTGTTAGGCAATAAAACCCTAAGAAAATACCAAATGAAAAATAAGACCTTAGAAGTAAATATCAAATAAAACCTTAGAAGTGAGTTTCTAGAAGATGGAACAAATGAAGGTGGTAACTAGTAAATGTTAGAAGTAAGTTTCTAGAAGATGGAACAAACTAGAAAGTATCTACATAGAGCTGGACACGTTAGAAGTTTTTAGAAGGAAATGGATTGTACTAGTATGCTTTGCAAAGACCTCTATAAAATGAGGTAACTTGTGATCATTTTCTCATCAAGTAATACAAGTTTGATTGTTGTAATGTTCTAGTTCTCAACAATTCATGTGTTTGTGTGTCTTCATATTTGGGTGTTATGCATTTGTTCACCTCCATCCACCACCAACATAGTGGTATTAGAGCACAAGTCCACTAAAGATAAATCACTACAAGAGATATTGTTGATTTTAAAGGGAGATCAAAGGCAGGCTTCAAAGTCACTGGAAGAGATTTTCTTCAAAGATCATGGATTGTGTCGGCATAAGAGAATAAAGCTGCAGAAGAAAGTCAAATAGGCACAACCATAGAAGGTCTTAGAAGATCTCTGAATACAAAGGAGAATACAAAAAAAGGGAAGATGCCTAAAGAAGAAGTCACAGTTGTTGAAACAATCAGAAAAGAGAGAATTGAACTGCCAATGATGAGAGGCAAATTTGTGATAAGCCACTAAGTTTTAAGGAGCCACAACAACTTAGAGGAGAGGTTGATTTCGATTGAAAAAAAGCTACAAGGATACAAATGGCCAATCGTGCCAACAAAGAAGGAAGTTTTTGAAGTTTGGAGATAGAAGTTGAATAGTTGATAGGAGCATTAGGTTTGTTTAATGAAGATATATTACTTTTTATGATGTAAATGAATTTCATTTAATATAATATAAAACATCTCCAAGAGACCTTATATTAAACTAACATTAAGAATCAAACAAAGAGAATCTACTCACCAATTAGAATTCAATTGCTTTTGAGACTGTTGATTGATTATGCTTGCTTTAAATTCTTGAGAGCCTCTTCAGAAGCCTAGAGTTCAACATGCATTATAATCAAAGAAGATGATTGTTTTTGTTATAAATTTGTAGGTTAACAAAAACCAATTCCACATAACCCAATAGGAGAATAAGATGTAGAAATAACCATAATGCAAAGATCAAATGAACAATCAACAAGATAACACCAGATATACCTTAGGGAAACCCTCAAGAGGGGAAAACCCAGCCTCCAGAAGCATCCACACTCATATGTATTATTCAACAACAATAATACTATAATACATGCCATAAGTCTCCATGAATACCTTTGAATCATCAAGCACCTCCAATGCATCCTTCATGTGTCCAAGCATGAATCGACACATTGCTTGCCATGCTTCACAATATGCACTTATAGGAGAGAGCTCAATACAATGAAAACCTCTTACAAGCCTCCAATCCACATTACAATGAATAGCCATACCAACCAAACCACTAACACGTGCTTGCTTTTATAGACTAAGCTCACACAAATACAACTTGCTCATAGTGATTGGTGTGCAAGTATTTATGTCTCATTAGCCTGGTCCAATTTCCATCTAACCTCTTATACAATTCCCATCCTAGTTTAGCACCTAATGCCTGATTTTGAACACTTAAAACTAAAATACCTGCTCCTCCATGCATTTTTGGCTTACATACCTGGTCCCATGCCATGAATGGATTTTCTTCTCCCACAGAGTGCCTTCCTAGAGAAACTATTTACAAATATTCTCTATTTTCATATATACCCCTTTAGAAATTTTGAATAAGGACATCATATAAACCGACACATCAACTAACACTACCTTAATCAAGGTAATTTTTCTTGCCAATGTTAACCAACGCCCCTTCCATGCAGCAATCTTTGAGTGCAATGCATTAATGACATTATTCCATAGATTGTTCTTATATCTCCTGTTAAAAAGGGGTATACGTAAATATCTCCCATGTAGGGTTTCAATCTTAAAGCCAAATACCTCCCCTATTTATGCTTGGACGTCTAGATGGACATTAAACAAATAGATCATAGATTTACTACTATTTACTAGCTGACCTGAGATATTGCAATAATGCACCACTGTCAAAATATATCGAAACCCAATCTATCCAAGAAGAGATACATTTTAAAGCATCCTTGTCGAAACCCAATCTATCCAACATATCCAAGATGAACTTCCACTCAACCCTATTGTAAGTTTTTGACATATCTAATTTGATGATCATAGCTAGACCTCTACCCTTATGGATTGAATGTAAAATTTCATGACTTAGGATTGCCTCTTCCTGAGTTTCTTTTAACATGAAAAATCCCCCTTGCTCTTGGGAAATAATGTTTGGTAGAAAGCTTGCAATTCTCATGGCCATTGCTTTTGAAATTATCTTGTACACAAAGTTACATAAAGAGATGGGTCTAAAATCTTCAAAGCTTTGGGGGTCTCAGATTTTGGGATGAGCATAAGGCTCATAGATTTCATTTCTTTGAGCACATTTTTGAATTCCTAGACTCCTCAATGGCCCAAAAAAAGTCCTTACTTACAGTGTCCCAACATTTTTGAAAGAATAGACCTATCCATTTATCTGGGCCTATCGCTTTTTCACCTAGAATTGAGAAAACCACCATCTTCATTTCCTCCATCATGAATTCTTTCCTCAGCTCCCTATTGTGTCACTTAGAAACCAGCTTTGGAAGAAAATTGAGATCTACCTTGTTGATACCTATCGGGTTCATATTTATTAATAGTCCTTTAAAAAATCTCTTTGCTTCCTTTTGGATCTCCTCCTATTCAGTGATCACATCCCCATGAGAAGTTTGAATAGATCTTATAGAATTGTAGATTTCTTAAGCTTAGTTTCTAAATAGAAAAAGATGTGTTCTTGTCACCATCTTTTAGCTAAATTTCTCTTGATCATTGTTTCTAGAAAGATTCCTCTCTTTTTAGAATTTCCTCCAGATCAAATTTGAGGTTTTCCTCCAGCTGGAATGTGGCTAGATCCATATCCTCTCTTATTACCTTCTCTTCAAGCATTTGTAATTCTTGTTTAAGCCTAATTTTCGTTGCAAATATATTTTTGAAATAGGATACATTCCAAGAGATAAGTTTCCCCCTTAGAAATTTAAGCTTGGATATATGTTGGAACATATGAGACCCCTTTACGAAGGGAGCTTGTTTCCACCATTCATCAATTTTCTGGATGAAGGTAGGGTCCCTGAACCACATTGACTGAAACCTAAACTTTTTCCTACCTAGGATTTCATCCATTCCTAGCCTCAGCCTAATAGGAAAATGACCTAACCCAGCAAGTGGTAAAATATCTGATTCATATTCCAAGTCATCATTCATGCATACCAGGGAGAGGAAGAATCTATCCAATGTTTCTGCAATCTTGCAAAAATCCTTTCTTCTGTCTGTCCATTTGTATTTGCCATTTCTTGGTAAGCAACCTATCAAATTATTTTGAGCTACGAAGTCTATGAATTCCTGTTGAGATTTGGATGGATGTTCAATCCCTCTCATTTTTTCCGATACATCCAGAATTGCATTAAAATCTCCTCCTAGAAGAATTCTCTCCCTATTGAGCCTACTTAGCCATGAAGAAAGATGAATTCATAGTTGTTGTTTTTGCACCAAATTTGTGGGGCCATAAACACATACGACTCAGTAATCCAAGGCTACTAGCAGTTTTGGGAGTTTACCAATTAAACAATGTTCATTTTTCTCAAACACTTCCAACTTTAGGACATAGTGTCTCCATAAAATTGCTAGCCCCTTGAAGCTCCTCTAGCCGCAACTAAAAGAAAATCCCATTTCAAGCACTGTTTGAAAACTAAATCACTTAACTCTTGAGAAACTGTGATTTCTTCTTTGATTGATGAAGAAAGTAGAGTTAGTAAAGATCATTCAATTATGTCATTAGGGGAATGGTTCAGTAGTCAAGACGCTTTGTTGTAGTGGTGGTCACCAAGGTTCAAACCGCCGTTGAGCCAAAGAACTCGTAGGCTTGTGCCTTCACTGGGCTAACATGCTTTCTCATCTTGCACCTTTGTTAACCTATTGTGCTTGCAGGCTATGGGCCTTTGCTATGGGCCAACGAGCTTGTGGATTTAAACCTTCAGCATTGTTGCAGGTGTTCATGCCAGGTTTTAATATCAGAAAAGTGGACATATCTCTTTTCAAAAGCCTTCACCGATAAAAAAAAGATAGTTCAATTATTGAGAAAACTACTTTGCTTCTTAAGAACAATTCCAACATTTCAAAAGGGAAAGAATTCAAATGTTGTTATTGTCAAAAAATTGGACATGTCCAAATAAATTGTATTCAATGAGCGAAAGATCTCATTGATGGGAAACAGAAGAAAAATAAAGCTCTTGTTGTAACTGAAAGTGAGGATTGTGGTTTTGCAATACATCAAGTAAACTCTTGCTGCCATGATAGTGAGGAGGAATATCCTTTTTAGAAAATGAAATAGCGTCATATTGGAGGTTGGAGGCAATGGAGATGGGAGGTCTTTTGTCATCTCAAGCTAGCTTCTCGCTCATGAGTGATTCTTGAGGTGATTTTAGAGAGAAGAATAGTCACGTTGCATGTTCCCATGCTTGATTTCATCATCCCCACCAAAAACCTATCATGAATCTCACCATAATAATTTATTTCAAACTGAAACAGTTATATTGTCAATTATGCCCACTGGAACAATAACATGCTATCAAAATTATATTTTAAGAGAGAATCCAAATAAACATCTGTAATACACGAAATCCAAAAATCTCCATTTTGAAATGCATTCATTACAAAAAATGCCCCATTTGATTACACACTTTTTTAGATAGTGATCTCTTGAATATGCCGGTATTCCTATTTGTGGGCAAAGAATTTTCAGGGCTGCAACAAAAAGAATTGTTCCTCAATTGACATGCATCAAATTATTGAGATTCAATATCAAGAGTGCTTCCATGTGATGTTTTCATAATCTGCAGACACATCTTCCTTGCTCCCACAAATCAAATAAGAAGTTGATTAGGTGGTAGATTACATTGTGCCATAGACCTCAATAAAGGAGGTTCATAGGAGTTGAAGTCATGCTGCCCAAGATCTTGGCAGTGATATAAAATGAGAAGTCGTTGCCTTGTGTTCGGATCATATTCAAATTCAGGGATTTCATCCTCCTCTCTACTAGGGGAGCCATGATCACTTGGTTTGGAAAATGAATCGTGTGGTAAAGAATTAAAGACTCTACAAGTGGAGCTCCATGAGAATATTGAGGAACCTTCACACATGCTTGAGTATGAGCATTTTAAGGAGGGAGGAAATCGGTTTTGCTTGCTGCAAAAGTTGTATAAATGACTTTGGGTCTTGATTGTCCACATAAACATGGATAGGACATGTGTTTGGAAGTAAATTCTGATCTTAAAAAACAATCAAAATTATGAATATTGATATAAATATTAAAAAATTTGATTTCATTTTTTGAATTAAGATAGTATAATTAAAAATTTTAACCAAGACAACAGAGGACAATCTTAGACAATTAACATTGGAGTTTGTCATGCCATTTGGAACAGCTAAACTGGCATTGCCATTTGTAGCTACTTTGGCGTGAACCCCAATACGAAAAAGAAAAAAACACATCCAAAAGTCAGATTTTACAGTTAAAAGTTAACACTTAAAACAGGAACTGACAGTGCTAAACTCAATCGTTATCACAAAATGTTGGCAAATCCCGACTTCTGTTAGCAAGCAGTTGCTAACATTGGGTGTAGCTGACAGCTTTGTTACATCAGTCTCGTAAAATACTTCATCCATCTTCTGTTAATGACCGTCGTCAATATATCTGTCATAAAACAAGAATCAAGAAAATTTAGAAAAAATTGAATCTGCAAGTTTTTGGTCCGTTTTATCCTCCTATCCCAGGTTTACAATATTGACACGTGGCTATGTGACTTGTTATATTTATAATTTATATATAGTCCATCTTTTGGGTAATCTTCTTGGTATATACTATATACTGTGGATTGTTAATTGTCTAAGATTGTCCTCTGGTATCTTGGTTAAAATTTTTAATTATACTATCTTAATTTACAAAATGAAATCAAATTTTTTAATATTTATATCAAGATTCATAATTTTTATTGTTTTTCAGGATTAGAATTTACTCACAAACACATACCTTAACCATGTTCTTGTGGACAATTAAAACCCAAAGTCATTTACAACTTTTGCAGCAAGCAAAACCTATTTCCTCCCTCCTTAAAATTCTCCATACTCAACCTTGTGAAGCTTCCCCAATATTCTGATAGAGCTTCTCTTGTAGAGTCTTCTAATTCTTTACCAGCCAATTTAATTTCAAAACCAATCAATAATGGCCCCCCTTGTAGAGAGAAGGATGAAATCCCTTAATCTGAATATGATCTAAACATGAGGCAACAGCTTCTGATTTTATAGCATGGCCTAGATCCTAGGCAGTGTGACTTCAACTCCTATGAACCTCCTTTATTGAGGTCTATGGCACAAAGTAATCTACCACCTAATGAAATTCTTGTTGAATTTGAGGGAGCACGGAAGATGTGTCTGTAAACTCCGAAAACATTACATGGTAGCACTCTCCATTCTGAATCTCAATAATTTGATGCATGTCATTTGATGAACAATTCTTTTTGTTCCGGCCTTGAAAATTCTTTGCCCCTAAACAAGAATACCCACAGATTCAAGAGATCACTACCTAAAAAGGTGTAATCACGAGGCATTTTTCTTAATGAATGCATTTCAAAATGGAGATTTTTGTCTTTTGTGCATTCCAGATGTTGTTGAGTTGGATTCTCTGTTTAAATATCATTTTGATAGCATGTTATTGTTCAGTTTGACATACGTTCTTATGGTGAGATTTATGGCAGGTTTTTGGTGGGGATTATAAACTCAAGCATGGGTACCTGCAATGTGACTATTCTTTGCTCTCAAGTATTCTTTTTTCACGAGACATTTAATGTCTGTTAGAGGAAGCAATAGCTAGTTACCGACCTTCACATGGTTTTTTTGATAACCATGAATTTTCCTTTGTAGATAACTCTATGTGTTTTGGTTTTGCCAAAGACACTCAAATTTAATTGGTTGTAGGCAGGTCTTAATCAGTTTTAAAGTAAATGTGATGGAATTGTCATAAAGTTATAATATTTAAATATTAAGTAATCAATAATGATTTTTAATGTAGAAACCCTAAGACCCATATGCATATGACCATCTCATAAATATTGGGATAACTGAAATATTTTATTAGTAAGAAACATACCCAACAATTCAACACTTACATAATAACTAATAAAGGCCTGAGGAAAACCTTATAATTAAGAAAGAACTTCCAGAGTGGCTGAATTTTTCTGTCAAACATATTGTATGGGACAATGTAATGCCCTTCAAGTACTATATTGCACTCCAAACTCGTTGGAACAAAACTGCACCTTACACATCTAGGAAGTTGAGCTACTTTGATGAACACCATAAATTGTAAGCTTTGGTCTTTCACTACCAGCACAAAAAATTTGTTTATCATGATAGTTGGTGATCCAAACCTGCCAAAAATTAGATGTAGGCACATTAATGAGTTATGGGTACTATGTGGTCTGTTCAATCATTTAATTCCAAGGGGGAAGCTAGTGTTGACAGGATATTAGATGGAATTTAATGCCCATGCCATTTAGAAGATTACAAATGATTGGATGCTAGTCTTTTATGAGGTGCTAGGAGTTGGAATGCTGGCAGAGTTTTAGATGCATTTCAGAATCCCTGAATCCTCTACGGTCCTTAAATCTGTTAAAATAGATGAATGGGATATGTCTAGTTCTTTTCTTGTTTGATATTTCTTCCTTCAAGAACTCTAGACTTTTCCATATATAGTAAGAATGGATGCTTTGTTGGGATGTTAATTTGAATGGTTATATGAATATATAGTCCTTATGATACATGCAATTATTATATTAGTTATCTTTTGTGTGGAATAGTAAGTGCATTAAGTGGATGGTCCTGGAGATTATTTACTTTATAAGTTAGTATTGCTTTATGAACACGTGAGAGATGTCAACTCATGTGGATTTAATGCCTTGCTTGGGTGTTGGTAAACTATTTTCCAAAACCTACAATCAAACCACAAATAATCACCAAAACGGGAAGATACTTAAGCATAAAATATATCCAAATTCAGCAACAAGATGAAATTAATATAAAAAACATTAGAACATTGATAATTACATCTTTCAGACCAACCCAGGTTTAAAAGATTGGCACAAAAATCTGCATTTGATTCAGCTTAAAATAAAACAATGGATTTTCACCTACATCCATGGTGCATGAAGGTGCCTTACCCCCAAATGTTACACTAATTTAAAAAATATACGGTCCTGTTTAGGAAAATTTCTATCAGAACAACCTGGGAGTCCAAAACATAATTTGGCCCTATTTGAATCATTATTGTACACATTCATGAATTTCTAAAATGGAAGATTTCTACAATTGTTATTGTCAGTCATATGATCGTACAACTCTCTTCTTGTAGTTTGGTAGACCATAACTCAGGGTGCCACTTCTAGAAATTGCCCTGGCTTAATCCTTTTGTTTGGATGATTTGGTACCATTCTACAATATTGTTTTGAGAATCACTACAAATTTTGACTCTTCTACTTGGCTGAGATGCACAGGTTTAAAGTATAAGATTAACTCATGGAAAAGGTTTGTTGCTTTGCCAATTGAGCAACATATATAGAAATGTGAAAGTTCAGTAATTTTCCTATGCTGGTTTTCTACAAATTGTTGTTTTGTGATTGAGGTGTGTTCAGATGTATTCTATTCTGCAAACATTAAGTTTAGTAGAGCATTGAGAGAAAAAATCTTTTGCATAAAACTTGCATAGAAAGAGGGATTAACATTTCAGGTGACATTAAATTTAATTATATGCTTGTATATTAGAAGCTTTAATTTTTTTTTTAAAAATGGAGAGTAGTTTTGGAAAAAGTGACATCATTGTTTGTTTTTGGGTATTATAGTCTAGAAATATAATGGTTAAAAATTTGAAAAAAAATACTTAAAATTTATATGTTATTTTATAACTATATATTATTACGGTTTTATCATATCGAATAAAAAGAAGCAAAGTAAATTGAACAAGTGAAAAAGTTATTGGAAGGGATAGATTCTACTATACTGTCATCAATTCTATTTTCTTTTATTTTTTCCATTCTTTTTTATAGATTCTACTATAGAGTCATCAATTTTATTTTCTTTTGTTTTCTCCAAAATGAAATTTAATTTATTTCTTTTTCACTCATTGTTATTTCATACAAAAAATTTGTAACTATATTTTATTAGGATTTAATTTTGTTTTCTTCACAATCAAATTAAATTTCTTGGTTTTTTTCTTTTTGTTTTAGTATCTTGTTTTATTTAGGGTACAATTATTTTAAAGAAGGCATCACAGTTGTTGAAACAATCAGAAAAGAGAGAATTGAACTGTCAATGATGAAAGGAGGCAAATTTGTGATAAGCCGCTAAGTTTTTAGGAGCAACAACAATTTAGAGGAGAGGTCGATTTGGATTGAAAAAAAAACTGCAAGGATACAAATGGCCAATCATACAAACAAAGAAGGAAGTTTTTGAAGTTGAATAGTTGATAGGAGCATCACGTTTTTTTATGAAGATATATCACTTTTTTATGATATAAATGATCTTCATTTATTATAATATAAAAAATCTCTAGGAGACCTTAGATTAAATAAACATTAAGGATCAAACAAGGAGAATCTGCTCACCTATTAGAATTCAACTGCTTTTGAGACCGTCGATTGATTATGCTTGCATTAAGATTCTTAAGAGCCTCTTCAGCAGCCTATAATTCAACATGCATTATAATAAAGAAGATCATTATTTTTGCATACATGGTAATATATATAAACTATTTACTCCAAATACTCCCGACCATGTCTTGTCCGACTCGCTCACGCTCCGGCAAGGGCTCTGATCTCAGTGAAACTTCCCACGCTGCTCCGGTTGCTTCCCCTCCTGTGGACTCGAGATCTGGTCGTGCTCCGTTTGGCATTAGGGCTTCTTCCTCCTTCGTCGGTCCTTTTGATTGCTTTTCTCTATCAGATTCCATTCTTGAGCATGAGGCATTACCAACTAGGGTTCTTGGATGTGGTTTTAATTCCGTCGGTAGATTCCAAAATGTGGAGAAGGTCTGTCCCCTCATGCAGGGTGTTGTTGGTGAGAGAAATTCTTGAAGTTTCAAAGATGCAGTAGGGTTTGGAGCTCAGACAATGGGTTCGGAGGGAGGGCAGTGTTGTTTCTCAAACCCATCCAATTCAAATGATGGTCGGGGTAGATCGTTTCCCTTCTTTCGTTCAAATCGGGTTCCAAAAATTTGTTTGAATGGTCTCATTGGAGACTGGGTGGCATATCTTTAGGAACATGCCCTTATTTGTAGATTCACAAAAATTTTGCCAAAATTGTGCGATTTACACAGTTGGATCTCAAATTGTCCGCAGGACTGCTTGGAGGAAGAAATCTTTCTTTATCCTTGTGCGAGGGGGTTTTTCATATTGGAATTTGACTCCCTTTAGGACAAGGATAGGGTCTTGAAATATGGTCCTTGGTACTATCAAGAGGATTTTTTGTGCATTAAACCCTGGTATCCTTCTTTTGATCCTAGAATTAAGGTTTTTGACGCTCCTATTCTTTGGGTGCATCTGCGTTACCTTCCTTTGCAATTTTGGGAAGTTGAGTCTATGGGCAATTGCTAATGGTCTGGGTAAGTACCATTTTATTTCTCCAGAAACTATTAATTGCACCAACACTACTTTGCACAGATGTGCGTGGAGATGGACCTTTCCAAGGGTCTTTCGGCTGAGATCTCTCTAAAGTTGGGGGATAGGTGTTGGAGACAGCCAGTAGACTTTGAAAAAATTGCATTTAGATCCAGGAAATATTTTGCTACAGAACATTCCTTCCCTGAGTGCCCTAAACTTCAAGCTCAGGATCATAGCCGTAAGTCAAAAAGCCCACTTGGTGGGAGGGTGCAGAACCTCACCACTTCAATATATCTCCCAGTGTTCAAGATGAGTCTGCTCCCCCTCTTGAAGCTTCATATTCTTTTGTGCAACAACCCCCTTCTCCTACGTTTTTCTCCTCTCCTATGGGTCTGTCTCGGGCCTCCTGGGATAAAGTTAATCAAAAAATTGTATGTGAAGATAATATAGATTCTGTGATTCAGGATAATGCTAAGGATTTCACTGGGACAGCCCAAAAGGAAAAAAATTCTCTCCAATTAAAGACTTTGGGTGGACAGAGGTAAAAAGGAAGAAAGCATCTAAACACCAAATGGCTCTAAGGTCTTCTAAGAAAGAGAATCCAGAAGTAATGAAGGAGAATTGTAGACAGGTTTGATTTAGAAGGATTTAGGGTATGAAGGATATGGTTTTAGCAGGATTAGTTGTTTGTGGCTATGTGTCAGTTCTGATTTTTTATGGTTCCTGGACCTAAACCAAATTTTATCATAAAAAAATAAAATATAAAAGCAAATAAAACAATAGTCCATAATTAGCCTAATTTTATATAGTGAAAAGTTAAGAAAAAATTCTGACAAGGAGGTACCGCTCTGACCAATAAACAAAAATTCAATAAGAAGGATTTTTGTTTTAATGTACTTGAACAAGATTTTTACCATAATGAGAAAGCACAGAAGTAATAAGGGACCTCTGAAAAGAAGCCCATTAGAAGGGAATAGGTTAAGCTTCATCTAGGCATCAAACAAAAGTCACCAATAGCATAGAGCCTAGACCACCAAAATCAAAGTAAAGAGACCTTAAAATTCTCTCATCCTAAGAAACATAATATAACAATTTAGACGGAAGCATTCATGACTTCGATACAATTGACCTTTCTTGATAATCTTCAGAAGGAATTTCGGATGGATACCTAGGTAGACAAGGCATGGAAGTCTAGTCAAGAGCACAAACAAGAAGCACAGTTATCAAAATAGTAGAACTTGGAGACACCAACAATGAAGCTATTCTTCTTGCTCCAATCAAAGGGTGAATACTCTATCTTATAGTAAACTCAAAATAGCACATGTTGGTTCAAATCTCTCCATCAGACAAAAGAATGAGTCAATAAATATTAACAAAAATCTTATAATAAAAAAAGATATAGCTACTTGTAGCTTAGCTACTTCCAAATTTGAAGAATTACTTTTTCCCAAGATTAGCCCTGCTATTTCAACCTAGTAAAAGGTGATCATCATTAAGCCAAAGATTAACTTTGTGCTTGTAAGACATAGCCTTAAGGAAACAAAATAATGTCACTCTATTATCCTAGAAAAAAATAAACTTCCTAACAAATGTAGTTGGTAGGGAAATCTTTTTTGTGTAAAAAGTTTTAGAATAAGTAAGGTTTTACATTTAGTATATAGTTTTAAATAAATAAGTTAACATGGATATGTTAATTGTTGGTATGTAATATTTGCGGATTTATAAATCCAATGTATAAAATCATTCTATGTATATCTTGAAATCATCAATAATATTTTATTTTGTATGGTTTTTGATATTACTATGCAAATGTAAATGCTAGCTATATTTCAATATGGTTGAAGATTAATTGAAGAGTTCTTGTGCTAGAGAATCCTTTGATTGTTTCAAATTCCTAAGTTGTTTTGATAGCTAATGGCATTGAGAAAGTGTGAGAGGCGCATTGGTTTTAATCTGCCAAACCAGTGATGAGAGGTGTCTGATTTTTTGAAGGGAGGCATTTGAAATTTGAAACTTCAAAACCAACATTTAATCTAAATCTTGTTAGAAATAAAGTATTTTAAAAATAGAAAAAACAAAAAGTTTAAAATAATTAAAGAAAAAGAAAGTGTCTCAACCTTGCATGGAAATAAAAAATAAAGCAAGCTAAGAATAGAAGATTTTGTGATAGGTGAAAATTGGCTATTTTGAAAAGTATCTTTATATGGAGATAGAGATAAGATGTCTATAAGATTTTATTAGATGTTTTTAAAAAGAAATGCTTTATTTCTTGAAGGTTCTCATATGCTAGTTCTTTGAGATAGTCATTTAGATAGAGGTGAGAGTTAGTTTGCAAGTCTGTATGTTATCGAAATGTTGTTGAAATTCCTCTAGTCTGAGTTGAGGTGAAGACTCCTGTAAGAACTTGCATTGCAAGTGTGTTGTAATCTATTTCGAGATTTGATAATACATTGTGTAGGTTATGGAGTGTGGGATTTTTCTCTTGAAAGGGTTTTCCCCACGTATATCACTATGTTATGGTTTTATTGTTATTCTATTTATACTATTTCATGTGTTTCTTGAAATCTCTATAATATTTTATTTGAAATTTGCATAACCCTCCTCTCAAAATTAGCGTAGGAAGCGTTTCTACACACCTTTATATCCTTGCAAATCAATGTCATCACTATTGCTGGGCGAATTCAAAGGTGATAACAATGTTTGAAGGGGTTGAAATGTTTGCAACATTAACATTTAATTGCTGCATCTAAATTTATTGAAAGATCCATCTCATTCTTCTGTACAAGACTCCATCAAGGCATTTCCATGAAGGCATTTGACAGCGAGGTGTTTTCAAATGTTTCTGAAGAAAGTTTGTTATGTGGAAGCATGGTAAAGATCCTGCTATTGAATGGTAAATGAGGCACGGTTTAAGGAAAGTCATACACTGTTGCAGCCTACCATTTCAATAATAGCCATGGTAAATTCTACATTGACATGTGAGAAAGTTTTGAAAACATTAGAAATAGCATTTCATTAACTTGGTTTCTGCGTTGAATTTTTTCTTTCTACATTGGTTTGAGTGCAAGTTATTTGAAGTCACAATTTATTAGAGAATTGGACATATATTGTGCAAAGAGAAGTGTTTGAAATCTAATTCACAAGTTGATATAAGGGTTTAAGAATTGGACATATATTGTGCAAAGAGAAGTGTTTGAAATCTAATTGACAAGTTGATACAAGAGTTTAACGTTCCTACATTCACAGCATGAATGGTAGCTGAAAGATACTAGAATTTCTATGTAAACTTATAAGATTCCTAGAATCTTTATTAAAATTTGGTTTTTATTTTTTATTTTGTCCAAATTTTTATTTTGTTTATTGTTTTTATATTTTATTTTGTCCAATTTTTTAAATTTTTTTCCAATTTTTTTAGTTTTTATTTTGTGATTTTCTTATTTCAAATTATTTTTTAGTTTTTATTTTTTACCTTTTTCCAATTTTTTTTTAATTTTAATTTTAATTTTAATTTTTTCCAATTTCTAATTTTTTTTTTTTTTTTTTCCAATTTCTTTTTTTGTTCCATAGTTTTTGTGATTTTCTTATTTTCAATTAAAACCTATTCTAAAAAAACATATCAACATCCACCCTAGGAGCAAAGCCAACTGACACTTGCAGACCATCCAGTACATACCAAAACGAAAATTCATTGAGCGGTAGTATCACTGACTGTAGTTGCCACTTCACCATCCACCTCCACATTAGTTGAAACCCTCCTCTGTACAGCCTTAGACCCATGACCCATGACGTGTACTTCTATCCCCATTACACTATCTCTAGGAAGAAAAACTTGTACCAAAGGGATTTCATCATCCCTATCATCATTCATATTCACCTCCTCACCATCCTCAGGGTCATCAAAAGCTTCTCTTGGCATATGGGGTGAAAAATTTGGGGCATGAACCCTTAATAATCTTGTAGCCTTAAACACCTCCCTAATATGCAAGGCCTTGTTGGTGAAAAAGAAGTTATAAGCATTTAGTTCTCTCTCTAGCTCACTATTACACAAAGATTTAATGCTAAGTTACAAAGCCTTGAAAACTGCTTGATTGGGCAGAGAGGAGTGCAAGTTTTGGATATTAAAAGGCCTCCAATAAGGGCATCTCCCTAAAGCATATCATACCCCTTCTTTGCTGCTATTCCCCTTTCCACCCTGTAGATGTTGTTATAGGAGAGGCCAGTAGCAAGAACATGAAAAAATTCCTAGTCCTGTACCAGGTCCATAATATTTAACAAGACCTGATAGACAATGTCTCAATAATAGAGGACTTGACCCTTATAACCTTTATCCAATTATACCATGCAATATTCCTCCTAGAAAACTGTGTCAAGGTGCAGTCACAGTCGATAAGGGTCATCAAGTCTAGAACCTTGACTTTGCCTTTCACCTACAGCTCCCAATGTAGAGGGGCAAAGAATAGCCTTTTGTTGAGATGTATGTCTGCCATGAATGCCAAGCCTTTAGAAAATAACTAGAATTTCTTCTAAGAATAATGCCAAGAAAAGAAAACCAGTTAGTGAAATAAAGAAAAGTGGGAGCCACCGTAAAGCCAATTGATTTTCCATGTGATAG
The DNA here is from genome assembly GCA_027924645.1 of Cunninghamia lanceolata. NCBI lineage: Eukaryota > Viridiplantae > Streptophyta > Pinopsida > Cupressales > Cupressaceae > Cunninghamia > Cunninghamia lanceolata. The sequence continues at coordinate 16,872,969 of BSBN01001048.1, forward strand.
GAAGTACATCATTCATCCTTGCCCAATCTCGAGGCAATCCTAGTTAGGCGGTGAAACAATCATTGTACTTGATTTCTTGGTTGCTTTGTGAGCCAGTAGGAAAAGTATCATCACACATGCTTTCCTTAAATGATGAATGTGCTTCAGAGATGACACGGAAGGAAAGCTGGCTCCCAAAAAAGGTTAGGATCTAACCAACTCATCTCCCCACACACATGACCGGACCTGGAAAATACTTTAAAAATAAATAGACCTTGTCATGATTACGTATTAATGGGACCTAGATTGATCTTGAATGCCAATCTCATATCGAAAAGACATGAGAACCATTTGAGCTCTGCCATCTTTAAACAATAAATGAGAGAAACCTCTCCCATCATGTCAACTTATTGAGGTCATAAACTCATCAACCTAGAACAAGGAATCCATACTAGAGACATTAGAAGAGAAGAAAGGACCCATAAATTGAGCTTGTCATAACATCTGGATTTCCATTTAGTCTTTATTGCCTTCCTTATCAATATTTGGCCATGTCATTAGTTGACAATCCATTTAGTCTTTACTGCCATCCATGTCATTATTCAGCCATGTCATCAATTGACAAGGGAAATTTGGCTATCCTTGGATGAAAACTCCACAATCCATATCATGGTCAATCTCCATGTTGGCTAATTCATCTGCTACCATATTCCCTTCTTTGTATGTATGAGAAATACATAAATTATTAAAACTATCAAGCAAGGAGACTGCCTGTTGAAGGATGTAGTTGATCTTCCAATTATATGATCCTTTTAAATTTAAAACATTTAGGATTATAAGTGAATCTCCTTCTATCTAAATGTGTTTGATTTCAAAGCTGATCGCCAATTAGAGGCCATGCAACAAGGCCCAAGCTTCCACTTTGTTGATCATCCCCTTTGGAATCTTAGACACCTTAGCTACTACTAAGGATCCATCCCCTCTCTTTATGACACAACCAGTCCCTAAGATGCTCAAGTTCCCTCTACATGCACTGTCAAAGTTGAGCTTACATAAAGGGCCTGGAGGAGGAGCCCATTTCACTTAGTTTCTAATTGAATCATGTCCATTTGTCGAGGCATTCCCTCTTAATCCCACTTTGCTAAAAGAACTCCAATTCTTCACCAAGTCGACATCCCATTTAGACCAACTAGGTGTCTTAATCCATGACATATTGACATTAGCCACCGCCAATTCTAAGATAGCCTCTTCCAACTTATTATAGACTTCACTCCATGAGAGAGCTACCTTTCTAAAAAATTTGGAATTCCTCTCCCTCCATAAATGCCAAACTATTATTGAAGGCCTAAGATCAAAAGACAAGCAAAAAATGAATCAGAAAATATTGAAGGCTAGTTGATGAACATAGAGTACAAAGAATTGGATACAGGGGATTTCTAGTTCAATTTCCTCATGAACTAGAGCCAAAATTGTCAGCTGAATGGGAAAAGTAGGAAGATATGATCCATTAATTCTTCATTTGTTCAACAAAAAACACAGGGACAATTCAGTGCCAGCCCAAGCCTTTTAATCATGTATCCTATTAGAAATTTGTTATGAAGTACCAACTAAGTAAATGCTCTAGCTTTTAGGAGGATAGCATTATTCTAGAAAAGGTTGGCCAGCCAATCAACTTTAACTTTATCCATGGCACTCCTGTAGCCTTCCTTAACTAAATATGAGCCTAACATAACCCCATTCTAGATCAATTCATCTTCTTGATTAGTGAAAATTACCACTCTACTTGCCAGGATCTTCTTTAATAAGAATTTTTGGTCATTGCGAAAGTTGCATGTTCAAGTACTTTTCCATGTTATTGAGAATCCATCAAGATCCCTATTAACACACTAGTAGTCTTTTACTTTGTTTCCCCAGTGTCTTTTCAAAAAGATCATTGCCTCCCTGAGATCTTCCTTACATGATAACCTAGGCTCCCCACACAACAAGTCGTCCTAGAAATCTACCTTCTGCTCATTATGAATTACCCATGATAAGTTTGGTAAGATAATATCTTTAGTTTTCACAATGAAATTCTAGATTGCTGACCCCTAAGGCAGATTTTTCATCGTAAAAATTCTTTCACGGTCATTGGTGTCCAAGTATTTATGTCTCATTAGCCTAGACCAATTTGTATCTAACCTCTTATATAGTTCCCATGCCAGTTTAGCACCCAACGCTTGATTTTGAACACTTAAATCTAAAATACTTGCTCCTCCATGCATTTTTGGCTTACATACCTTGTCCCATGCTATGAGGAGGATTTTCTTCTCCCATGAAGTGCCTTGCCAGAGAAACTATTTACAAATCTTCTCTATTTTCATATATACCCCTTTAGGAATTTTGAATAAGAACATCATATGAACCAACACAGCAGCCAACACTACCTTAATTAAGCTAATTTTTTTTGCCAATGTTAACCAACGCCCCTTCCATGCAATGATCTTCAAGTGCAATGCATTAATGACATTATTCCATAGATTGTTCTTATATCTCTCATTAAAAAGGGGTATACCTAAATATCTGCCATGTAGGGTTTCAATCTTAAAGCCAAATACCTCCCCTATCTATGCTTGGACGACCAGATGGATATTAAACAAATAGATCATAGAGTTACTACTTTTTACTAGCTGACTTGATATATTGTAATAATGCTCCATTGTTCTCTTAATAATTTGAGCCTGAGCCCTTAATGTAGCTTGCCCAAATAGAATTGTGTCATCTGCAAATAGTGCATGTATGTAGGAGTCTTGGATGCCCTTAAAACTAATTCCTTGCCAAGCCAACCTTCTATTTGCTTCTCTAATAGTCCAAGTGAAAGCTTCAGTCATAAGAATAAATAGATAAGGAGATATAGGATCTCCTTGTTGTAAGTCTCTAGAAGGTACAAAGGTTTCTGATTCCCTTCCATTAACCAAAACTACAATTTTAAAGCCTGAGATACAAGAAGAGATCCATTTTAATGCGTCCTTGTTGAAACCCAATCTATCCAACATATCCAAGAGGAACTTCCACTCCACCCTATCATAAGATTTTGACATGTCTAATTTGATGATCATAGTTGGATCTCTACCCTTATGGATTGAATGTAAAATTTCATGAGTTAGGATTGCCCCTTCTTAAGTTTCTTTTCCCACAAAAAATCCCCTTTGCTCTTGGGAAATAGTGTCTGGTAGAAAAATTACAATTCTCATGGCCATTGCTTTTGAAATTATCTTGTACACAAAGTTACATAAAGAGATGGGTCTGAAATCTTCAAAGCTTTGGGGGTCGTGGATTTTGGGATGAGCATAAGGATTGTAGATTTCATTTCTTTGAGCACATTTTTGAATTTCCTAGACTTCTCAATAGAAAAAAAAAATGTCTTTACTTATAGCGTCCCAACATTTTTGAAAGAATAGACCTATCCATCCATCTGGGCCTATCTCTTTTTCACTTGGAATTGAGAAAACCATCATCTTCAATTCCTCCATCGTGAATTATTTCATCAGCTCTCTATTGTGTCACTCAAAAACCAGCTTTGGAACAAAATTGAGATCTACCCTGTCGATACTTGTTGGGTACATATTCAAGGTAATAGTCCTTTAAAAAATCTCTTTGCTTCCTTTTGGATCTCCTCTTATTCAATGATCGCATCCTTGTGAGAAGTGTTAGATTCCCAAAATCATCTATAGGAAAACTTCTACAATAGAGAGTTACAAGAAAATATTGCAAAATCCAAATGCATGAATTAGTGCTCCACATTCCCATTGCATTATTTAGATATAAATACAAAGGATATACACAACCATTGTCCAAGAATAGATAAAGTGGGGAAAGAAAGCATGTGACACATGTCACAATGCTTTCAAGATAAAAGAAAGCCTATGACACATGTCATAAGGTTCAAAATAGAAAAAGAATCTCCCTAATTAACTTATGTAAAAGTGAAAATATGATTTTTCACCAACACCCCCCCATAAGTGCAACTTAGGGAGATTACACAAGTTAAAAAGAAAGAAAGATGGGTCCTGGCAATAAAGGTCATGTTAGGTACTCATAACCAACAAGGATCTCTCATAAGGTGGAGAAAAGGAGAAAAACCCAGTGGGAGAAAACTCCTCTCCAAAAGAGAGAAAAACAAAAAAGAAAGTACAAGAATATGTGATGGAAGAAGGACTAACACTAAGACCCCCCAAGAATTGAATCTATCACAAAATTACAATCATGAGTGCTCCCCATAAGAGAGAGTGAAAAAATAATATGAATCCCCTCCAAGAAGAAGCTCCAAAACCAATGAAGAGATCTTGAAGACAAAATCCAATCCATTGCCTACAAACAACATTTCTCCCTTTTGGAAGAAACAAATCCACTGGTGAATGTAGAAGCCATTCCCACATCTTATATGAATAGGGAATCCATATTGAAACATGTGCCTCTAAATGCAACTCAAGTGACCTCATATTGGGAAAATATGTCTTCTCCAAAAAAGAATCTGTCTGCCCAATTAGAGAAGAAGAACTAGGAGAGGATATGATCTGAACTACATCTGGAAACACAAAAGATGAAGGTGGTGATGCAAAGCCACCTAAGATAGCATCAAACAAGAGAGATAAAAACTCAAATGTGTCCTCCAAATCAGCAATGTGAGACTCCACAAACAAAGATGATATGTCTGCAAGATAAAAGTCCCAATGAGGTGGATTTGAAAGACTGATATTGACTTGCTGTACAGAATTATTAGAAGCCAATGATGATGCAACATTGAATTCTGAAGTAGCAACATGTGATGAAGAAGATGTGATCTCAATAGGAGAAGAAGAGGGAGCAAGAGAGGTCTCTATCTCTAAACATTCAAGACATGCCATATACTCAAGCTCCTCTAAAGTATCATCATCATAAGGTATATTATCTACATCATCAAGTGGAATGAGACAATCTGTTGTAGGATCATTTGGAAATGGTGAGACATGAGGGTCTCCATACAACCCCAAAAATTTTGTCCAAAGTGTGTGTGGGCTCTCATAGATGGGAAGATCACACGTAATATTATAATCAATAGTGACACTGTTACATCCCCTTTTTGGATTCAATATTACTATTTACTTTTTCTTAAATAGTATAGTTATGTGGATATGTTTTAACATCATAGAAAATGATGATATGAATAAAAAGGTTAATTTTATGAAATTATGGATTTTTACTTGATTATGATCAATTTGATGTTATGAATTAAAATGTTTTTTGATATAAAAATGAAATGATTTGATATAAATGTGTTTTGATCAGAACATTGGTACTCTGACCACAATTTGTATGTGAGATTGTCAATGATAGAAATAGATGGAACGGGTTTGCCAGGAAGAAAGAAGAAGAGAAAGTATCTTTGAGAAAGTATCTTTGAGAAAGAGAGAATAGACTCTGGAATAACCCATGGGTGCTTGCCACTGAAAATGAATATCAAGTAGATAAACCTCGATGCCTTGAGTTAAGCTTTGATTATGGGCTAAGTAAATTTTAGATGAGATGTCAAGGTTTGGAAGAATAGGTCTTTCTTCTTTTCGTAAGTTGACATACTGAGTTTGGGAAATCAACATCCGTGTCATAATATTCTGATTCATGTTGTCAAATATGGACGACCGATATATTGTTAATATGTATATAAATGTATATACTTGAGATCGAGTTGTAAGTTGTGTCTTGTTAGTGGTTCCGCACAAAAGTTGAAGGTTGTGCATAAGTCAACCCCAAACCTTGTTCTGCATTTATGCTCAATTCATTGTTAACGTCATAAAGCTCTATGAGCATATGATGTAAATGGCTACTTGTGAAATTCGACGGATGTTGAATTGTTTCTATTACGTGCTATTATCGTATAATAAAAGGTTTAAGTAGTGATTTAAAACCTTGAGACAATTGGGTGTAATACCTCTGGTCGTATTGTATTGGATTATACAATATTATATTAGTTATATTTAAATTGTCATTTTGAGGTAATTCGTTTATTCTTTTGTGATGTTGGTAATCAGGTAGTAGCTCGAAAGAGACTCACTCAAGTCTTTTTTATGATGTCTTTTATTTTGAAATAATCTATTTCACCTTTGAGCTTTAAACCTTATGATGGGTGTTGGCCTATCCATTAATCATAGTTTTTGCATTTGATTAATACTCATAAATGGATATGAGTAGTGTGACAGTTTGTCAAAACTATCAACTACCACCTCGTGAAGTATGGAGCTCCACTTTGGAGAGTAATTGCGGATTGAGTGGGTAAAAGCCAGACCATTTCTGGCAGTGGTCATGAAAGGAGGAGAATGTTAAGCATGTAGGGTAGTTACCCATATTGTTAGGCATGGTCTTGTGAGTGGAAAGGCAGTTTTTCCTTCACAGTTAGATAGGATTTAGAAGGGTACGGAGTCAGTTAGAGGGAGAGAACACAGAGAGGAAGCAGAGAGGAGACCAAGCATGAAGCAAAGGTGAATGACTAAGAGAAGAACAAGTTCCTTGGACAAGTCTACAAGTAGACACTGGAGATTATCTTTAGTTTCTTTTCATCTCATCACTATGTAGTCATAGTTATCAGATATGTTTTCAATAAGTATTGACTCTACTTACATTACTATGGAACTTAGTATTTGTTTGAGGATGCAAAGTGTGAAATATTTACAACTGTAGCCCTGTTTGTTTTCATCACCTTCAAAATGGAAACAATATTTTTGTCCCCTGCACTGCACCATAGTCAAAAAACTCACAGTATATTTCATTGTTCTTCAAAGCATCTTCAATGGTCGAGTTTATTATGTAGTCATTGGTTTAACTTGAGGAGATTTTTGGATATGTGAAGAGTGCAATTTAGACTAAGTGTTTGGTCAAAAACTAGTTCTATCACAAGTCGCGGTGGCAAAACCTAGGTCGATGTGGAATGAGTTCTGAGTTGGCCAGCCAAATACAATTGCTTGGTTCTGTTATATTTAAAAGACAACTAGTTTGAAAAAAAAGACTTGTAATGTGATATTCGTAGGTAGAGGAGTATCAATGGTGTGAAATGTATGCCGAAACATGCAAGACTTCACAGTCCTCCGCAATTTCTGAGTTTAAAATGGTTGGTCGACCTTAGAGAATTTACTTACCTTGCTGCGAATGGTAACTAGTTTTACTTACCTAATCAAATTCTTGTTGAATTTGAGGGAGCATGGAAGATGTGTTTGTAAACTATGAAAACATCACATGGTAGCACTCTCCATTTTGAATCTCGATAATTTGATGCATGTCATTTGACGAACAATTTTTTTTGTTCTGGCCTTGAAAATTCTTTGCCCCTAAACAAGAATACCCGTAGATTCAAGAGATCACTACCTAAAAAGGTGTGTAATCACATGAGGCATTTTTCTTAATGAATGCATTTCAAAATGGAGATTTTTGTCTTTTGTGCATTGCAGATGTTGTTAAGTTGGATTCTTTGTTAAAATATCATTTTGATAGCATGTTATTCTAGTTTGACATACATTCTTATGGTGAGATTCATGGCAGGTTTTTTGTGGGGATTATAAACTCAAGCATGGGTACATGCAATGTGACTATTCTTGGCTCTCAGGTATTCCTTTTCCATGAGACATTTAATGTCTGTTAGAGGAAGCAATAGCTAATTACTAACCTTGACATGGATTTTTAGTAACCATGCATTTTTTTTTTGTAGATAACTGTATGTGTTTTGGTTTCCCCAAAGACACTCAAATTTAACTGGTTGTAGGCAGGTCTTAATCAGTTTTAAAGTAAATATGATGGAATTGTCATAAAGTTATGATATTTAAATATTAATTAATCAATAATGATTTTTAATGTAGAAACCCTAAGACCCACATGCGTATCACCATCTCATAAATATTGGGATAACTGAAATATTTTATTAGTAAGAAACATACCCAACAATCCAACATTTAAATAATAACTAATAAAGGCTAGAGTAAAACCTTATAATTAAGAAAGAACTTCCTGAGTGGATGAATTTTTCTGTCAAACATATTGTATGGGACAATGTACTGCCCTCCAAGTCCTATATTGCACTTGGAACAAATTTACACCTTACACATCTAGGAAGTTGAGCTCCTTTGATGAACTGCCATAAATTGTAAAGCTTTTGTCTTTCACCTACCAGCACAAAATATTTGTTTATCATGATAGTTGGTGATCCATACCTGCCAAAAAATAGATTTAGGCACATTAATGAGTTATGGGCACCATGTGGTCTGTTCAATCATTTAATTCGATGGGGGAAGCAGTGTTGACAGGATATTACATGGAATTTAATGCCCATGCCATTCAGAAGATTACAAATGATTGGATGTTAGTCTTTTATGAGGTGCTAGGAGTTGGAATGCTGGCAGAATTTTAGATGCATTTCAGAATCCCTAAATTCTCCATGGTCCTAAAATTTGTTAAAATAGATGAATGAGATATGTGTAGTTCTTTTCTTGTTTGATATTTCTTCCTTCAAGAACTCTACTCTTTCTCATATATAATAAGAATGGATGTTTTGTTAGGATGCTAATTTGAATGGTTACATGAATATATAGTTATGCAATTATTATATTAGTTACCTTTTTTTGGAATTGTAAGTGAATTAAGTGGATGGTCCTTGATATTATTTACTTTATAAGTTAGTATTGCTTTATGAATGCATGAGTAGTTGGAAGCCAACTCATGTGGGCTTAATGCCTTGCTTGCGTGTTGGTAAACTATCTTCCAAAACCTACAATCAAACCAAAAATAATCACCAAAAAGAATATGAAAAGATACTTAGTCATAAAATATATCCAAATTCAGCAACAAAAAAAGATCAATTCAAATGAAATTTATATAAAAAACATAAAAACATTGATAATTACATCTTTCAAGCCAACCAAGGTTTAGAAGATTGGCACAAAAATCTGCATTTGATTCAACTTAAAATAAAACAATGGATTTTCACCTACGTCCATCGTGCATGAAGGTACCTTACCCAAATGTTGACCAATTTAAAAATATACGGTCCTATTTATAAAAATTTCTATTAGAACAACCTGGGAGTCCAAAACATAATTTGGCCCTATTTGAATCATTACTGTACACATTCATGAATTTCTGCAATGGAAGATTTCTACAATTGTTCTTGTCAGTCAAATGATCGTACAACTCTCTTCTTGTAGTTTGGTAGACCATAACTCAAGGTGCCACTTCTAGAAATTGCCCTGGCTTAATCCTTTTGTTTGGATGATCTGGCGCCATTCTACAATATTGATTTCAGAATCACTACAAATTTTGACTCTTCTACTTGGCTAAGATGCACAGATTTAAAGCAAAGATCAACTCATGAAAAGGTTTGTTGCTTTGCCAATTGAGCAACATATATAGAAATGTGAAAGTTGAGTAATTTCTTTATGCTGGTGTTCTACAAATCGATGTTTTGTGATTGAGGTGTTTTCAGATGTATTATGCACCCATTAAGATTAGTAGAATATTAAGAGAAAAAATCTTTTGCATAAAACTTGTATAGAAAGAAAGAGATTAACATTTCAGGTGACACTAAATTTAATTATATGCTTGTATATCAGAAGCTTTAATTTATTTTAAAAAATGGAGAGTAGTTTTGGAAAAGGTGACATCATTGTTTGTTTTTAGGTATTATAGTCTAAAAATATAATGGTTAAAAATTTGAAAATAAATACTTAAAATTTATATGTTATTTTATAGCTATATATTATTATGGTTTTACCATATCTAATAAAAAGAAGTAAAGTAAATTGGACAAGTGTAAAAGTTATTGGAAGGGATAGATTCTACTATACTGTCATCAATTTTATTTTCTTTTGTTTTCTCCAAAATGAAATTTAATTTATTTCTCTTTCACTCGTTGTTTCATAGAATATTTTGTAACTATATTTTGGCGGATAGGCCATTCTATATGTTCATAGAATATTTTGTAACTATATTTTGGCAGATAGGCCATTCTATATGTGCACACATCTTGTAACTGCCGAAAAATTGGTATTCCTTCTCATTTGGTAGTCAATATGAGAAAATTCTTTATTTTATTTTATTTATTCATGTTTAGAGAAGTATAGACACTTGGAATATTATTTTTGACAACTATTTATGACGAGTAGAACAATGAAAAGTCTATATAATATTCTGTTTTCCCATTTATTTCTTATATGTAAAAACTAATCTCTCCACTCAAACATGTTATGCTATCGTCGTAACATAATCCGATTATAACTATTCATTCTCTCACTACCTAAAGAAAGTGATGGGTATAGAAGGATAAAAGCAGGTTTTAAACCATTGCAAGAACATTTACTAGAGTAAACAATCACTTGGTTTTGATCCAAGGACCTCCTGGTACAGGTATGGGCAATGCTTTTCCACCTTCTGTAATTTCTTAAATTGCTAAGATTGTAGGATTTGCGAAGAATGGATTTGTTGAAAAGGCTTTAGAAGCTTTGAAGCGAATGTTAAAACATGCTTCCCTGAGCCACGACCTGCAACACGGCATGGACATCCATTTAAACGTTAAGGATACAGGGATTTTTGGTTAGATCTTATAGTTGGAAATGCTCTGGTAGGTTCATATTTAAACATGGAAGCATATACAGAGCGTGCTAACTGTTTGACAAAAATGCCTTAAAGAAATGCGGTCACATGGACTACAATGATTGTAGGGTATGGATAAATGGATTCATTGATAATACTTTAGAAACTTTCAAGCAAATGCATCCTCCTAACCTGCGCGCCAAGTTGGGACTCCCGAACAAGAAGTAAGTTGCAGCCTGCTAGTGAAAGAATGTGAACTGTTTGATAAAGCGGCCCAAACAAATGTAACTTCATGGTATGCAATGATCACAAGGAAGATACAAAATGGATTTGTTGAAAATGCTTTAGATTAAACTTTCAAACAAATGCAAGCAGTAGAACGAATTGGAAACATCCTCATGACTTAAGTTAAAATGGGGGCTGCTTAATGGAAAATATGGAAGCATAGACAAGATATGGGGAATATTTCATAGAATGCTTTGAGGAAATGAAGTCTATTGGAGCTCCATGATAACAGAGCCGTGCTCCACAATTTTTACCATCATTCTCCTTACTTTTGTCAAATTAATAGTATGGACACCCATCGTAGAAAAACGAAAGGGGGCAGGGTTTTGTCAGATATATAGTTAGAAATGATCTAGTAGATAGCACATATGAAACGAAGGAGAGCTAGTAAGAGATGGTTAACAGATCCCAAGTTCTTGCAAATTTAAGAAATTTTATGGGCTAAGTTTTTTGGTGTATGTCAGGTTAGAATAGGATACAATGGACGCCATCGTGGGCATGATGCCGTAAGAGTCACTCATGCAGTTAAAGAATTTACAGCATATCTTGCAATCAGTGTACTCCATGAGATTATATTTGGATGATGTCTTTTGTTAAAAATTTGATGTGCCTTTTGTATATTTCCACATTTTGCATACATGTCTATCAGGGTATTTGCAACAACTTCTGACAAACACCAAATTTCAATTAATTTTGGTGTCTCTCCTTACCCTGTTCGAAAGCTCCCATTTGGGCACATGTTGGGAGGATGCTGGTAAATGTTGTCAAGTTTGGCTTTACACCTTCCAATTACATACACTTGAAAACTTCCAAGGCTTTTTCAATGAATGCATTTTATGCATGTCCTCTAAACATAGCATTCTATGTGACTACATTTCGTTGAGGCATTTCTTTGAAAAAATGCTTAAAGTCCTTTTAAGATTACCATTTTTTTTTGCATATACTGTAGCTATATCATTCCATGAGACCACATTTCATCAAGGCATTTTGTCAAACAATTTGTATGCTATCTGAATTTTTCCATATTTTGAGTACATGTTTAAAAGAGCATTTAGAACCACCTTTGACAAAAATCCACTTTTCTTTATTTTTTGATGAATCTAAGTACCATACTCAAAATATCTCATTTTGGCACATGCAGGGGACATGATGGCAAAGGTTGCTAAGTTTGCCTTTATACTGCCAACTGTATTTGATTAAAAAATTTGAAGGGTTCATCAACAAACCCATTTTCCACATACCCTACAATCATTGCATTCCATAAAACAACATTTCTTTTAGTTATATTGTTGAATAGCTCATGCGCTTCTTTATGCTCTCACATTTTGTGTACATGTCGATGAAGGCAGTTACAACTACAACATCTGATAACAATCCTATTTTAATTATCTCTTGATGGACTAGGACTTCCATGCCCTGTCCCAAAGCTCCCACTTCAGCAGATGCTAGGAGGATGTAGGCAAAGGTTGTTTTATTTATCTTTACATCTCCCAATTGCATTTGCTTAAAAATATCCAACACTTTTTCAGAAAACCTAAATTGTGCATAGCCTTTAATCATCGCATTCCGTGAAACCACATCTTCATTAGAAATTTTATCAAACAATTTGCATGCCTTCTACATTATTCCACATTTTGCATAGACGTCTATCAAGGTATTCATGACAATAACATGTGACTAAAATCCACATCTCATTATCCTTCCATGGATCTATATTTGAAGTTTGTAAAATGTTTTTTAATTTTTTTGTAGTGTAAAAAATAATTACCAATGTTCTGTTTGAGGACTTCATTTCAATGGCAGTCTTAGAAAGATTACTTTCAATCTATCAGGGCTTTGTGGGTGTCTTCAGCTAGCCATATCAATCACAATTTACATCAGGATTCTACAGCTGATTCTTTCAATTAAAATTTCAATATTAGTGCATCTTTGTTTATAGAAGAATAGTCTACACCATTTGCAAAATAGGCACTCTTATTGTTACATGAATATTGATCAGTCATTAAGCCCTTTTCATTGGGGCACAGTAGGGTACCTACAACTAGCTATGCAAAATCATCCTTTAATGAATTATAATTGTACACTCTTTGAGCCACATTTTATAAAATTACTGATATTTTGTCATAAGAAATTGATTTTGTTAATCAATTGTGCATATCCATACCAGACTCATATAGATAAATCAATTAGGGGGTATGGATAATAAATACTGAAATTCTTAAGCTAATCAAATATGAGTTCTTCATTACTCTATATAATAGATGATAGTGATTTTGTTTATGATTGATAATTCTGTGGCATATATATGTTTTGTTTGTCTGATTTCATGGCATATCTTAGTTGCAGGAATGTTGATTTATCCAGTTTCATAAAAACTAAATATGAAGTCAAATGTACTCAATGCTTAAGCAATCCCATTGTCACATATATTTGATCATATTGTGTAGGGAAGTCATTGCCACTCAAATTCTGTGCATCAAATTTTATAAAGTGAATTTCTTTAACTCCATTGTAGGCATTCACAAAATTAAAACTTAGTTTTGTTTTGAGGTCCTAAATTCCTAATTTGCTTGATTTTCTTTGCAACCCCTTTGCATGGATTTTTGGGTCTATAATTGATAACTTGCACGCTTTGATTTTTCTATATATGTCTTTCCCTTTTTAGGGTTCACTTATCATGTCACATCTTGTGTTATTCCTACTAATGTCATATCTACATTTCATGTGTTATATATTCTCCACTTCAACATCTAACCATTGTTTGACATTGTCAACTACCAACTGATTGATATACCTAACTTTATTTACGACGGAAATAATGGTTTTGGTCTCAAATATGTTCGAGATATATAGACTCTTATTACAAAGTCTTGGAAAACATTCATGTTAAGTTATGTGAAATATGCAAGCTTTTGGATTTTCTAACAAGTATTTCAGAAGCACTGGTTTTGCAAATATAGATAAGACATAGAAAGCAACAAAATTCTAGTCAGAGGATGGGATTGTGAGATAAAATTTGCAATAGGAAATGCATTGATCGCATAATTAAACATGAATAAGGGCCCTAAGACTCAAAATTACATTTTAAGTACATATGAGTTATATCAACAAATATATTTGAGTACAATAAGAAACATTTTCTTTTAAATATTGGGAAGTAGAGTCTAGATTTCTAAGTATTCCCATCACACATTTGAATACTAAGAAGAACAACAGGAACCACAATAGAGTTTGTGATGATTTGAGATTTTTATTTAAACTTGATTTCCTTCTTTTTGGTTAGAGTGTAGCTAGCCCAACAAAATGGGTTTTTTCTAAAGTAAAATGCTTGTGTATGCTGGAAACATTAAGGAAATTCTCACATGTAGTTTCCAGTGGAAATTGTACTAGAAATATTTCTTGAAGTATCTAGTACATAAAGAGTCTAAAATATTAGCAAGACAAATATTCTCCTAGATAATAGTTACAATAACCATTTTTATGCACACAAATATAATCCACACAAAACAAGCTTTTAACATACACAAACATACTCCACATAAAGTGATAATTTAAGTACATTCACACACAATGAAAAATGAATGTCAAAATACTTTCAAACACATACACACAATGCCTCCCATGTTAGTTCAAATACACACACACATGCACTTCAAACAAAGTGAATGCCAAAATTATTTTTTCACACACATGCATGCACATTTAATACATGTCAAAATTCATTCACACATAATGAATACCAAGTTAAATTTCAAATCTATGCACACACAATGAAAGTCAAAGTTCATTCAAACAAACAAAGTGAACATTGTTAAGTTTTAAACACACACCCCCACACACACTTTAGACACAATGAATACCAAAATTAACTTTTCACACACACTTCACACAAAGTGAACATCAAAATATTTTTGTTAGGCTTAGATGCACTTCAAAGAAAGATAATGCTAAAATTTACTTTTCACACACATACACACAAATAAAGTGAATGCCAAAATTTACTTTTCATACACACAAACACATGCACTTCAAATAAGTGAATGCCAAAATTTACTTTTCACATACAAATACACATGGACTTCAAACAAAGTGAATGCCAAAATTAACTTTTCACTCACTCACTCTCTCTCTCTCTCACACATAGACACATACACATAGAGAAATAATGATAAAGTTAACTTTCAAAACTACTTACACACAATGAAAGCCAAAGTTCAAATAAAAACTAAACATCAATGAAAGCCAATGTTAGTTCAGACACAAATTGAACATCATTACTGAAGTTTGAAAGTATTTTTGTACATATCCTTCACTAAGTTAACTTTCAAAACCATGTACACACAATGAAAGCCAATGTTAGTTCAGACACAAATTGAATATCATTGAAGTTTGAAAGTATTTTTGTACATATCCTTCACATAAAGTGAACATCAAAGTATTTTTGTTAGGGTTAGGGTTCAAACACACACATACACATGCACTTCAAACAAAGTGAATGCCAAAATTAACTTTCCACACACACACACATCCCTTTTAGACAAAGTGTGTTAAAATTAACTTTTAACACACACATGTGTATGCACATAGAGTGAATGCCAATATGTATTCATACACATAGTGAATGTCAAAATTAACTTTCAAAGACACACAAACACACAATGAATGTCAAAGTTAGTTCAAACACACACACATGAACTTCAAACAAAGTGAATGCCAAAATTTAACTTTTCTCACACACACACATCCATTTAGACAAAGTATCCCAAAATTAACTTTTCATACACACACACACAAAGACATGCATGTACATAGATTGAATGCCAACATTCATTAACACATTCATTAAGATTATTGTTAGAGTTAGGGTTAGGATTAGAATCAATATTAGGATTAGAATTAGGGTTAGGGTTAGATTTATAATGAGGATTAGGATTAGAATTATACTTAGCGCTAGGGTTAGAATAATTAGGACTAGGGTTAGAATTAGGCTTAGGGTCATGGTGAGGGTTACAGTTAGAATTAGGGTTAGGTAACATTAGGGTTAGAATAAAGATATCTCAAATTCAATAGGATGCAAGAATGGTATAATAAATCTACATTGTAAGTTCATGTAAAAGAATTTACAACAATCATCAAACACACATTTCTAAGGCATACTATTACAAAGAATAGTTACACTATGCATATCAAAATGACCAAAACATATTAACAGTTAAAGTGTGCATATCAAAATATAAATATATATTATTTGTTGATAGGCCTACAAATATTTGTGCCTATCATCCATTTGATAGCACCTTTGGTGCTTTTACTAGTTTATTAGGATTTAATTTTGTTTTCTTCATAATCAAATTAAATTTCTTGATTTTTTTCTTTTAGTATGTTGTTTTATTTGCAGTACAATTATTTTAATTAAAATACTTTGTGATAGTTTTTTATATATATATTTTTAAAAATAAAGTCTTAAGGTATATTAGGAATGAAAGGGTTAGTCAGTAAAACCCTAGGCAAATATGAAATAAAAAATTAAACCTTAGAAGTAATATCAAATAAAATGATAAAGGTATCTAGGAGTGCATTATATTTTATAGATTCTAGTCATCAATTTTATTTCTTTTGTTTTTGTAGAATGAAATTTAATTTATTTTTTTCTCTCATTGTTGTTTAATCCTAATATTTTATAACTATATTTTGTTAGGATTTGTTTTTGTAGAATGAAATTTAATTTATTTTTTTCTCTCATTGTTGTTTAATCCTAATATTTTACAACTATATTTTGTTAGGATTTAACTTTGTTTTCTACACAATCAAATTTAATTTCTTCATTTTTTATTTTAATATGTTGTTTTATTTGTTTATATATATATTTTAAAAACAATAAAGTCTTAATCTATATTAAGAATGAAAGGGTTAGTCATCTCATTGTTGTTTAATCCTAATATTTTATAACTATATTTTGTTAGGATTTAACTTTGTTTTCTGCACAAACAAATTTAATTTCTTGGTTTTTTTTAATATGTTGTTTTATTTAATCTACAATTATTTTAATGAAAATACTTTGTGTTAATTGTTTATATATATTTTAAAAACAATAAAGTCTTAATCCATATTAAGAATGGAAGGGTTAGTCAATAAAACCCTAGGTAAATATAAAATAAAAATTAAACCCTTAGAAGTAAATATCAAATAAAAGGATGACCTATTTTAGATAGATTTTTCTAAAGATAGGTATGCTAGTTAATTATTCTATTTTTTTAATTAAGAAAAAAAGGCAAATTGTAATTAGTAGATTCTAGATGAAGGCATAAACTAGTAAATGGAAGTAAGTTTCTAGAAGATGGAGCAATTGAAGGTGGTAACTAGTAAGTGTTAGAGGTAAGTTTATAGAAGATGGAACAAACTAGAAAATATCTAGATAGAGTTGGACACGTTAGAAATTTTTAGAAGGAAATGGATTGTACTAGTATGCTTTGTAAAGACCTCTATAAAATGAGTTAACTTGCTATCATTTTCTCATCAAGTAATACAAGTTTGATTGTTGTAACTTTCCAGTTCTGAGCAATTCTTGCATTTGTGTGTCTTCATATTTGTGTGTTGTGTGTTTGTTCACCTCCATCCACCACCAACATAGTGTTATTAAAGCACTAGTCCACTAAAGATAAATCACTGTAGGAGATATTGGTGATTTCAAAGGGAGATCAAAGGAAGGCTTGAAAGTCACTGGAAGAGGTTCTCTTCAAAGATCGTGGATTGCATCGGCATAAGAGAATAAAGACGTAGAAGAAAGTCAAGTGGCCACAACCATAGGAGGTCAAAGAAGATATCTGAATACAAAGGAGAATACAAAAAAGGGAAGCCACCTAAATAAGGCATCACAATTGTTGAAACAATTAGAAAAGAGAAAATTGAACTGCCAGTGATGAAAGGAGGAAAATTTGTGATAAGTAGCTAAATTTTTAGGAGCAATAAAAATTTAGAGGAGAGGTTGGTTTGGATTGAAAAAAAGATGCAAGGATACAAATGGCCAATCATGCCAACAAAGAAGTTAGTTTTTGAAGTTGAATAGTTGATAGGAGCATCAAGTTTTTTTTATGAAGATATATCACTTTTTATGATATAAATGAACTTCATTTAATAAATAATATAAAACATCTCTAGGTATGCTAGTTAATTATTATATAATTTTTAATTTAGAAAAAAAGACAAATTCTAATTAGTAGATTCTAGATAAAGGTGGAAACTATTAAGTGGAAGTAAGTTTCTAGAAGATGGAACAAACTAGAACGTATCTTGTTATAACTTTCTAGGAGAAATTCTTGCATTGGTGTATCTTCATATTTGTGTGTTGTGTGTTTGTTCACCTCTATCCACCACCAACATAATGGTATTAGATTACAAGTCCACTAAAGATAAATCACCACAAGAGATATTGGTGATTTTAAAGGAGATCAAAGGCAGGCTTGAAAGTCACTGGAAGAGGTTCTCTTCAAAGATCATGGATTGTGTCGGCATAAGAGAATAAAGATGCAGAAGAAAGTCAAGTGGTCACAACCATAGGAGGTCAAAGAAGATCTCTGAATACAAAGGAGAAACTAAAAAAAGGAAGCCACCTAAAGAAGGCATCACAGTTGTTGAAACAATCATAAAAGAGAGAATTGAACTACTAGTGATGAAAGGAGGAAAATTTGTGATAGAGGAGAGGTCAATTTGGATTGAAAAAAAGCTTCAGGGATACAAATGGCCAATCATGTCAACAAAGAAGGAAGTTTATGAAGTTGAATAGTTGATAGGAGCATCAAGTTTTTTTATGAAGATATATCACTTTTTATTATATAAATGAACTTCATTTATTATAATATAAAACATCTCTAGGAGACCTTAGATTAAATAAACATTAAGGATCAAACAAGGAGAATCTACTCACCTATTAGAATTCAACTGCTTTTGAGACTATCAATTGATTATGCTTGCATTAAGATTCTTAAGAGCCTCTTCAGCAGTCTGGAATTCAACATGCATTATAATTAAAGAAGATCATTGTTTGTGCATACATGATAAAATACTTAAAAGCCAATAAAACAATAGTCCATAATCAGCCTTATTTTATATAATGAAAAGCTAAGAAAAAATTTTGACAAGGAGTACAAGGAGTACCACTCTGACCAATAAACATAAATTCAATAAAAAGGATTCTTTTTTTTAATTTTAATAATACTTAAAACAAAATTTTTAGCCAATAGTTAGCAGATTTTGCTCCTAGAAATGTGTCATCTTGCCTGCCTCCTTATGCCTAGAAAGTTTGTTGTATTCTATTTTTTCCATTCTTGGTTTCCTTCTTCCTTGCTATTGACCTATCACTCTACTTAAATATCATCCATTTCAATGGTCAAACAGTCAATAGCAATTTCACACCTTACTCACAATAAATGTTAGTGTAGGTTTTTATTTCCTAGTTGGGTTATTTATTTTTCCCTATATTCCTAGGTTTTTCCTATAGTTCTGTTAATCTCGCTTAGGTTAATAAAGCATGTCTTATTAGGTGAGTGGTTGCAAGGTGTCACCTTCCAACATATGAGCATCTATTGGCTATCTTGGGAAAAATTTTGCTATTTTTAGTCCGATAGATGGTTGCTCCTAATTGGTTGGTGTTACCACCTCCTCCCTCTTCCTAGTCTATATAATCATGCTACCTGACTTGTATTTTGTATCTTTTACTTTTGCATCCTTTAAATGCTATTTTGCTTCTAGTATTTACATTACTCTCATGAAGACTAACTATGTGTTACTATTTTGATTTAATATCATTTGCATTCATAGTTTAGATATCTATTCTTTGCACTAGTTTTCTAGGTTAATAATATTTTCAGATTCTAACATGGTATCAGATTTTTTCTATGTGCAAGAGTAGATTTTAGTTTTCATATTTGAGAAATTCAGGGGGGGCTAATTAAGCTTATTGTAGTTTTTTGAAAAACTTAGTATGCTCTTCTCTTGCATCTTTAGATGATCTCGAGAATCAGAAAAGTTTGATTGAAACATTTTAATCTCTCGGGTTTGCACATGTGTTTTATGAAATTTGGGTGATTACAACATTTATGGTTATACTAAAAGCATTTTTAGTTATTCCAACATATCTAGGAGGCTTGAGAAAGTCCGATTTGGCTTTTGCTTCACCTAAATCAGAGATCATCAAACACAATTGCGAAACTAGCGTTTAAAGCTCAAATCTAAAAACTAGCTTGCATATTTGGTGTTTTTAATCAACATTGCAGGTTCCAGCATGCCTTTGCTTGTCTTAAGTGGCTGATTCTATCTTTGCATACAATTTTTTGTTGCTAGGGTCACTTTTTATAGCTAAAGGTGTTTTATTTACACTGGATGCACATCTTATGTACATCAGCAAGAAAAATGTCTTCTGGGTTTTGTTCACAGCATTGAAAAACAAACTGGGTATGTTTTAGTTTTTGCATACAACTCATATATTTTTAAAAAATGCACTTAGAAAGCTACAGCAGGACCCCTCTCCAGTGGCAGTTGTAGTTTTGAAGATAGTTTTAAAATGCTATGTTTTTACTCATACGGACTCTGTTTCCCACAATTTTTTTTTTATTTTGGCTATTTTTTTTATGCTCTATGCACTAGTATAGACGTTTTTTGATTTTGATGCAGAAAATTTCCAGAAACTACATATTCTTGTTAGAAATGAAAGCAACACTACTTCAATGGAAATCCAATTTGAATAAATTTCAGCAATCTTTTAAGTGTGCATTAACAATAGAGATTGTAACAAAACATAAACCCACAATACATAAATATACCAGAAGTAGAATGAAGCACATGACACAAGTGTTTAACATAGAGAAAACCCTTTTGGGTAAAAAACTCCCCCAAGAAAGAGGCCAAGTTGTATTATCTTCACAAAAGGAGATTATAAATACATTCACTTCCTCTTTCCTTCAACCTTCACTCTAGCTGAACCTGGGTACCTGTAAACTGTTATATGTATCTCATCTACTATGCTATGTTTTATATAGAATTTACACAACTTCAAGATATTAAATGACTTCTTGCAAGCCCATACCACTTGTCAAGAGTCAACAATACAACCTTGGGTGTCCATGGCCAAGAATAGGCTCTTATGGGGTCATAAATACTATCATACATACATCCTACACTTGGGAAAATGTGCCCATGCAAGCTTGAATGCCTTGGGCCAAAACTACCCACTTACAGCATCTTATGACACATCATATGCTATTATTAGTGTCATAGATTCTTATGACAACTTACAGTTGTCATAGAATCTCTTACACCTTCTTACAACATCTATGACATGCGTCATAGCACTAAAAATAGATTATTCCTCCACATGTGCACCCCACTTTGACCAATTACCATTTACCATAGTAAATAACATCTCATAACTACCACCAATAACTATGTAATTACCGTGGACAGTAAATAATTTTTACCACTGCCGGTGAAACTTGTACATCTCTTATGGGTAATTACAAATAATAAATAGAATAATACAATATTGGGATTTACAAGGTTAATCGCACCTTATCCCAGCATTCTCCCACATGACATTATACAATGTAAATCAACCCATAGGAAATTAAATGAAAAATAATCAAGCACTAGAAACAAGGCCCATGGCCTCTCCGTACCACACAAACTTCTCTATGCTCATAGGCTTGGTCAATGAATCTGCAACATTCTCTTGAGTGTCTATCTTCTTTAGCTCAATCTCTCCATTTGCAATCAACTCTCGAACAAAGTGATACTAAATATCAACATGCTTAGTTCGAGCATGATATATGGGATTTTTAGCCAAACAGATAGCACTCTAGCTATCACAACCAATCTGAATGTTCCTACAATCAAAACTAATACCTGTACATAGTCTTCTCAACCAAACTACCTCCTTAGAGGCATTAGTTGCAGCCATATACTTTGCTTCTGTGGTGGACAAAGAAATTGTGGACTACCTCTTACTCATCCAACTCATTGCACCTCCAAATAGAGTCAACACATAGCCACTAGTGGACCTTCGACTATCCAAGTCACCTACCCAATTTGCATCAACAAAACCCTATATGTCCAAAGATTTATCAGCACTATTAGTACCAAAATAAACCAAACAGTGATTAGGAGTATCTACAAGATATTTAAACACCCTCTTCGCATAGTTCTAATGTTGTCTACTAGGGTTAGACATAAATCTGCTCAAAACTCCCACTATTTGGGCAATATCTGGTCTAGTGCAAACCATTGCATACATCAAACTCCCTATAGTATGAGCATATGGCACATTAGACATATCCTCAAGATCATCCTCAGTCTTTGGACACATATCTAATGAAAGCTTAGTACTAATGGGTTAAGGAACTCTAATTGGGTTACAATCCTAGAAACTAAACCTTTGCAAAATAGTATTCACATACTTACTTTGTGACAACCAAAGCTTTCTATTGACTCTATCCCTCCTGATCTCTATTCCCAAAATATACCTTGTAGAACTAAGATCGTTCATCTCAAATGGACCTAAAAGTTGGGCTTTAAGCTCACTGACCATACCCTTAATATTGTTGAAAAACAACATGTCATCAACATACAAAGCAATAACCAGTATAGAATCATCAACACAATGAATGTAAACATAATGATCCTCCTCGCTTCTAACAAAACCCAATTTCAAAATAAATGAGTCAAACTTTTGATACCACATTCTAGGGGATTGTTTCAAACCATAAAGAGACCTGTTTAACCTACAAACCCAATGTTCTTTTCCTTTTACCTCGAAACCTGTAGGCTATTGCATATAAATTTCTTCTTCAAGATCTCCATGCAAGAACGTAGTATTAACATCCATTTTCTCAATCTCCCAATCATAAGCTATAACAATGGATAAGAGAAATCTAATAGAAGTCAATTTAGCAACAAGAGAGAGTATCTCACCAAAATCAACTCCCTCTATCTAGGTGTAGCCCTTGGCTACCAATCTAGCCTTGTACTTCTCCAATGACCCATCTGCTCCAAACTTCTTCTTGAAGACCCACTTACATCCTATGACCTTTCTTCCTTTGGGCAAATGAACAAGATCCCAGGTGTTACAAGAGTCTAAAGTCATCATCTCCTCTTGCATGGCTAGCTGCCAAGACTCACTATCATCTACAGAAATAGCTTCCCTGTAGGATCTAGGTTCATTGTTAGTACTCAATAAAGCATATACACAATAGAAATCTAGTGGGCTATACCTGTCAACTGGATTCCATTGTCCTGTCGATCTCCTCAAGGGTGGAGTAAGAGACTACTTGTTCTTCTGCATGATCATCTGCACCAACTTCTTCTATCACAATAGGCTCATCTTCATCAGAACTACTTGAACTTCTTCTTCTTCTTCACCCCCCAATCCATCATTCTATTCTTCCTGAGGTGCATCTTGCTTCTCCAAATCAAAGTGCACCTTCTTTACCTTTTCATCTTTTTCTTTTGGCTGCTTAGGTTCAAAAATAGCTCTAAGTCCCTGAAAATAACATCTCTAGAAAAGATAATCCTATGGGTTAGTGGATTCCAAAGCTTGTAACTTTTGATATTATCACCATATCCAATGAATGTACATTTTTCAGCCTTTGGATCCAACTTAGATCACTTTTCCTTAGGCACATGAACAAAAGCCTCATAGCCAAAAACCCTTAAATGTGAAATAGAAGGTTTCTTACCTGTCCACACTTCATAAGGTGTCAAATCAAGAGACTTACAACGAGATCTATTTATCAAGTAGCAAGTAGTACACAAAGCCTCTGCCTAAAAGCATTTATCCAACTGTGTATCACTAAGCATACTTTTGTCCCTTTCCATAATTGTTTGGTTCATCCTTTCTACAACACCATTTTGCTATGGTGTATACGGAGTTGTCTTTTGTCTAATTATACTTGCATGCTTGCAAAACTCATCAAATTCCTTAGAGCAATATTTTTTTTAACAAAAAAGTGGTAAAAACTTTATTGAATGATAAAATCATTACAAAGAAGAAAGAAACACCCATAAGGGCACAACCAAAATCAAGAATTAAGTAACACCCAAAAATCTCCTCATATCCTCCATAGCCCAATCTTCAAGAATAGGGGCCAAATCACCAAGAAGATTGCCCCAATCATCCACATTCCAAGTCTCCATCTGCTCAGACGTCCACCTCGCCAAACCATCTGCCACCTTATTCCACTCCCATGGCACATGACAAAAAGCAATGGAATCTAAAGCATTACTCAGAGAAACAATTTGTTTGGCCACCACTACAAATTGCCAGTTCACCTCCTCAAAATGTCTCTTATTTAGCATATCAATGACCACCTGAGAATCTAATTCACAAATAATCTGCCTCTAGCCAAGGGCACAAGCACACTCTAATGCCAAAAGAATAGCAAGAGCCTCCATGAGATTATTTGTATGCTGACCTTTATATATAGAAAAGAAAAAAATTACCACCCACGAACTATCCCTGCCAATCCCACCAACTCCAGCATGGCAAGGATTACCTCTGGAAGATCCATCAGTATTTATTTTCAGCACCCCCATAGTGGGAGGACACCAATGACTAGTATGACAAACCCTCACTCTCCCATGCCCATGCTAAACCATCCTTGAAAATATTTCCGTCCACCCCCAGAGAGATCCAAGGCTTTAACCACATCACAGTCACTAGAAACAACAAGGATAGATAGATCACACTTAATAGCCAAAGTTTTCTGTAAAGCCCCTAGAATCCTCAACCAGAGATGACCAACAAGTAGCTTCTTATCCATAAAAATTCTACAGTTGCGCTCCAACCAAATATGCCAAATTATCAGACTGAGGCCAATGATCCAAGCAATGAGAAGAAAAGAGGTCTTTACAAGGGGAGGCCCTAGACTCCTCCAAAAATCCTCTAAAGAAGAAGCATGTGTACACAATATACGCTAGAGATTCTACCATAAATGCCAAATAACTTTCGCATAGGAACACTGAAAGAAGAGATGGGCGATACACTCCTCATGCCCACCACACAGAACACACTTAGAGGGCCCCTGAAACCCATGTTTCCAGAGGTTCTCCCAAGTAAGGCACCTCCCTTGAACA
The DNA here is from genome assembly GCA_027924645.1 of Cunninghamia lanceolata. NCBI lineage: Eukaryota > Viridiplantae > Streptophyta > Pinopsida > Cupressales > Cupressaceae > Cunninghamia > Cunninghamia lanceolata. The sequence goes on from BSBN01001048.1 coordinate 16,897,938, forward strand.
ACTAACCATGAGAAGAAGTTTCACTTAGGCCAACCAAACTTATTCCAAACCTGTTTCCACCACAAGACCTCTGAGCTCCCAAACATTTGCTTATCAAGAACTTGATAACTTGAGGCAACAGTAAATTTGCCTTTTGGGTCAGGACCCCAAGCCAACACATCTCTCCCAGGAAGAGAAGTACAGACATGCCTCAATAGAATCCCAACAATCTCCTGATAATCCCTAGCTACCCCATCAGAAGGCCACTTCTGCGGAACCTTCCATCTATACACACTAACTTGTCCCAAATTATGAAGAGTTTTAAAATCAGCAACATGCCACCACCCAGCAACAATAAAATGCTTACTCAAATTCTGTAAGTAGGGGTGGGTAGATAAAATGGGAGGATAACCATTCCAAGAATCATGCTAGAAGAGAGCATCCTACCCCCCATTGTAAATCCAAAACAACCCCTGCTTGACCAACTTGGCACCCCTTTTGAGGGTACTCCAAATCATAGAACCCTTCCCCTCCAAACTGAAGTGGGCAACATCCACACTTTCAACTGCACTCTAATCCTTTTGGCTTCTATAAGACCTTGTTGCCTTTTTCTTGGTTCTCTTTTCTCCTTTACTAGATGATTTTACTTCCAGTTTTGATGCCTTTGAGCTCTTAGTAGTGGCAGGTGCAGAGCTCTTGGAAGACCTGGTCCAGGAGGAAGATTCTACTAAAGCACTTTCCTTTTCTATCTCTTTCTTTTCTTCTTTGCCCTTTCCATTTTCTCTCTGTTTGTTTCAAGTGCCTCTTTTGAGATGCCATACCTTTTGGAAACATTCTCTATTTCTTTTCTCACTTTTCTCTTCATCTCCGATTGCCTTAGCTCCACATGAATCTTCACACTTAGCTCCTCAAAGGTTCCAAACCTTTCTAACTTAGGATCCTTGGATTGACTGGGCATGTGTTGAACATGTAGCTCTACTATTTTCTCATCTACTTCATAGCCCATTGGCATGATCTAGACTACCCTTGGGTCCACTGCCTCCATTAGGCACTGATCAGTTTCTACCATAAAGCAAACTGTATCCTTATATTTTTCAACTAGAGATTGTGGAATTCTCTCTGGCTTGCATTATACTCTTAAAGTTCTTGAAGTAACCCCAAAGTGTTGTGTTTTGTGCCTTGGCATCACCAAGTCCATATGGCAACCGGTCTATCATTTTGCCATATCCCACTAGATCTGGGTAGCTCATTCATATAATTGAAGAACAAACAGAGTATCAAGCCACCATATTTGAAGGAGTTCTTCTTGTCCTTCTTTATCTTCTATAGATTTTCCAAAAGTTGGTTTAGAAGGAGCTCACAGAGATCATAGTTAGCATTGTTCCTTAACATTTCAAAAGCAGTATATACAGTAGTTCCGGATACTAAATTCTCCCTATTGGAGTGATATATCTTATAGCCAACTATCATTGATGCAAACTTGATATCCGAATCTATGATATCCTTAATTGTCATTGCTCTTTTATCAAATTTTGATCTGATAGCCTCACTTACAATTTGGTTTTTGACTGATTTTAGAATAGGCATCCCACCAGTTGAGTGTAATCCGGTTACTGCCCTAATGGCATCCTTGGTGATCTTAAACGACCTATTTAGCCACATGAAGTTGTTATGTATTCTGCCTAGAACATACCGGACCCATTCATCTTCTACAAAATAGGGGAAATGAATGTATTGTGCAAAATGCTTGTCCTGAATGGCTTTGTACTGAGGTTTTAGTTCAAATGATTCATCAATTAGCTACTTGTGATATATATTCATCAACTTAGATTCCCCAAACTCATCAATATTTGCATGAATGTATGTCCTAACGTCTTCAACATGCAAAACCCCATGTGGAATGCTGGAAAATGCACCTAACGAATCCACTTCAAGAGATTTGTAGGGATGTTTCTTAAATTTAGGGTGTGGCCTATCAGTAATCTTCACAACATTTGGAGTAGTCATCTTTAAAGATTCAGAGAGAGATTTCAAGAGCGGAGAATACCTTTTAACACTTTTAGGGTTCAAGAAATGAGCTGAAGAGATCACCAGCTGATTTGAATTCTATGATTTATCCTTGAGAGAGATGAGGCAAACTTGTTTGCTAAGCTCTTCTTATCTATTTTACTAATGCAAATGTGCAAATGAAGAGCAAATGAACCCTTTTATCTTTGAACAAACCCTAATTTCACATTGCAATAAATGCACAACTTAACTCATTCCGATTACCTTGTTCTCCTTCTTCTGAGAAAGATCTTTTCTGGATCACTAAGATATGCTTTGACCTATTCTTGGTGATTATTGACAATCTATCTTTCTTTCCTCAATCATTTGATCTATTCGTAGATCAAGATTCCTCAATTTTGAATCATACCGGATCTAACTGTGAAAATCATGTTCTTACTGGATGACTATTGAACTAGATCAATCTTGCAAGAATAATCTTTTCAAATCTTCTTACGGATCTTTCATATCTTTACCAAACTTGCTTTAGATGTTTGTCTAAGAACCCTTTAATCTGTAACTTCCCATGTGCCAATTTCAGGCACCAATTAACTGGCTGGGGGAATTGGTTTTTCTTAGTGACTCCCCCTGAGCCAGAGCTCATCTATTCAATTTTTGGAAGGATTATTAGCACCAAATTCTAGTACGGATCCATTCCCAACATTCTCTATGCTTCTCTTCACCCAAATCTTATTCATCTCCCTTTGAATTTCATCCACGTTCACTTTTCCCTTTCCTTTGTCTTGGTTATGATTATGTTGTTCCAGACCCCTTTTGTCTTGATTCTTATTTCTATAGAATTTGGCAATATGACTGGATCTATTGCAATTGTAGCAAACAACATTTCTTTGCATATTTTACTAATATCCTCTTGATCTACACTGATTAGCCATATGTCCCATTCTATTGCATGCAAAGCATCTACCATTGAATGAATTATTTATTTGCATGTTTCTACACTCATGGGATTTGTGACCATACCTTTTGCAATTGAAGCACTGTCCAGAGAAGGATGTATTAGTCTGATTCATCCTTCTTCTGTACTAACTTGCTTTATGACCAAAGTTATTGTAGTTGTGGCAGTATCCATTGAAAGATGGATATCTTTGAGCATTTGGTTGCCTTACTAGAGGTCTTCTAGGCTTGTTTCGTAGATTTTTTGATCTGGAGTTCTTCTGACCGGATCTGGAGCTTTCACCTTTTTCATACCCCAAGCCTTGTTTGTCATCTACCCTCTTTTGGCTTGCAAGAAGAACTTCAAGTTGAGTAGAGCTTATCTTGAATTTCTCTTTATATTCATTTGTTGTTTGAAGATATCTTTTGAGAATGTCAATCTAATTCTTAAGTTGTTCTTCATTATCTTTAGCTTCTTCAAGATCAAATTCTAGATGTTTGATTATTCTGTCCATATTGTGGCAGTCTTCTGACTTCTCCTTGAGAGATTGTCTTAGATTATCTTCAATTTTTCTTTTCTCTTCAATTTCTTGGGTGAATTTCATAACTCTTGATTCCATTTCATGTCTTACCATAATGGCCTCTTTTGATAGCTTCTCGCATAACCTGTTCTTCTCATTTAGTTCTTCATCAGTGTTATTGGCTTCACTTTGACTTGCTAATTGTTGAAGTAGTTCCTTTCTCTTTTTCATAGAGATACCCAGTTTCTCTTTTAGTTCATTTATGAAATCATCAGCTTGTTTGAGTCTTTCTTTTAGGTCATGGACTTCAGAATGAGATTGCTCAAGATCATCTAAGGCAGACTGAAGTTGTTCCCTCATACCATACATATCCATTGAAATTCCCAGATCTTCCTCAAGCTGTTAGGCTCTATTTGGAGGAACCTAGCTCTGATACAAATTGTTGATAACTGAGAGGGGGGCTGCATCAGTTATCTTAATTATTTTTTCTTTTAGTCCCTTTTTAACAATTAGTGCAAAATCAAATCATATAAGCAAACATAACCACGAAAGTAGAAATAAGATCAATACACATGACACAATGATTTTGACATGGAAAACCTAGTTAAGGGAAAAACTATGGGGTGATTAACCCAAGATTGTATTCTCTGTTAGAAGAATAGAAAGAACAAAATGGCACTTGCCAATTAGGGCTCACTACCTGAGCACATTCACAAGAGGCTCACTACCTACAAGAGACTCACTATCTACAAGAAAAGAAGGTAACAAAATACTTGAACTGATGAGAAGCATCCACACATGCTGAAGTTCAGTTCTGGTTAAGCCCAATATACTAATCTACTGCACTTCATTCTTACTCTCCTTAGGTGCCACTGTCCAGTCACATTCTGGACCTATCTTACTGCCTTTTCACTGCTCTTCTACTTTTCTTCGCACAATTCCAACACACAACACACACATTCACATCTAAATCCATCTGGTATATATATCCACACAAATAATTTCAACACCTTTTTAGTCAGCATCTGGAATAGTCAATATTTTCTCAAACTTTGATCTATCAGCTGAATCCTTGCATATCAAGTGATGCGAATCAAGGAGATGCTTATAGAAGCCATCAATCATGTCGGCCAATCATGAATGATACCTCAAGAAACTTAATAACCATCAATATCTAATCCAGATTTAGGTCTGATGCTATACCAGTCAGTTCTTCCTCTATCTACTCTACCAATCAGGAACCCAAAACTTAAGTGCTCATATCTCATCCTGACAGGCAGAGTAGACTGAGGAAGAACTGACCGACAAAGCATCAAAATTTAATCCGGATGAGAAATTGTTGGTGGTCAGGCTATTTGAGAGATCATACATGTTTGGCCAACATGAATGATCACTTCTTTGATAAGCATCACATATTAAGCATGGATTCAGCCGGCAAATCAGTGTTTTGTAAATATATTAAGTATTCCAATTACTGACTAGGAAGATGTTGAAATCCTTGATGCAGACATATATACCAAATGGATTTCGATCTGAAGTGTGAAGTTGTGTGTGTAAGTGTGTGAAGAAGTACAGAGAGAAGTGTGGAAGAAACAATACAAGTTCGGTATGTGACAGAACAACAACATTAGAGCAGAGGAAGAATGAAGTGCATAAGATCAGTATATTGAGCCTAACTGGAACTGAACCTCAGCATATGTGGATACCTCTCATCAGTTCAAACACCTGGTGACTTTCTATAAACCTTGTAGATAGTGAGTCTCTTGTAGGCAATGTGCCTCTTGTGAGTAGTGTGCTTGGGTAGTGAGCCCTAATTGACAAGTCCCATTTTGTACTTCTTATTCTTTTAATAGAGAATACAATCTTGGGTTAGTCACCCCATAGTTTTTCCCTTAATAGGGTTTTCCACATACAAATCCTTGTGTTATGTGTGTTGATTTTATTTCTACTCTCATGATTATATATGCTTTTATGTTTTGATGCTACATTAATATTAAAGAAGCAAAGAAAGTTAAAATATTTAAGATAACTGATTCACCCCCCCTCTCAATTATCTACCCTGTTTCCAACAATTATTGCTAACAGGGGGAGTCAGTGAGTTGATTCAAGGAGTGTATGTACTTTAAAGGTGGAGAAAGTTGAAAAGGAGAGCTTGTGTCCTAAGGAGAAGAAGTTGGCCTTTATCCTTGATGTCAAAGGGGGAGAATGAGCCAAGGTTTGTTGTCATCAATGCCAAAGGGGGATATTGTTGTACATATAAGGTTGTCACTGATATAGTTGTGTGGTTGTCATTGATGTCAACACTAATGAGCATTGGACATATGTTACACGAGTTTGTCACTGATGTGGTCGTGTGGTTGTCTTTGATGTCAACACTATGCTTAGATGCTTATGATGATGATATAATATGTTGATGGTGTGCTAGAAGTGATTACTGATGTTCATGGTTAGTTACTAATATTAATGGTTGGTTTCTAATGCTCATGGTTGGATGTCATGCCTTGATTAATGTCGAGTAAAGTTGTATTGAGCATGTTTGTGGTTAGAAAGGCATAGATAAGACAATATTAAGAGATCGGAAGCACTTCGTTGAAAGAAAGACAATACTAGTTATATAAACTAAGTATGGTTATTATTTTTGAGTAGAGAGTAAATGACAAAAGTCATAGACCTTGATAAATTGTGGATATGCAATAAGGGACTCTCGATAAAGATTAAGTTATTTATAATTGCATATTGTATGTATATCCTAAATAAGGAATATTTATAAGTTAGATGGACTAGGGATTGAGTATAATTTAGACAATTATGTCTAGACATACTAGCCAAATAAATCAAATTATAGGATGAGATAGTTTTCAAGTCGAGTTAGAGGTGTGTGAATGCACGACTACATTTATTAAAAATGCCTATTTATATAGAAACTTTGGCCAAAGTGATGCATTTGTCTCTGCATGCATTAGTCAGTTCATAGTGTCTAGATTGTGTAATTGGTCAGTATGATCATACTTAGTTATAATATTGTCTATAGTTGTATGGTCGATTGAGTTGCATAGGACACATCAATATTAATTAGATGGCAACTTGCTAGATCCATATGTCTATACTCTTTGTGAAGGGAGGGCCACTTCTAGGAAAGAAGGTCTATGGGGGACTACCAGTTTGTGGTTGGAGGTAAAGCCCTCAATTGATGTTCTCCCTCTATAGAAAAAGATTCACCAAGATTTGAATGACAGATATCAAGATTCTAGAGACAATACTCTTTATATAAAATTTTATGTTATGATTATGATGTAAAACTATTCTTTTGCCAAGTGCAATATGTTTATAAATGTAAAATGAAATGTTATCACTATAAGTTATCTTTGAATATATTGAATTTCAAGGTTGACAAAATATTTAGAAAATATGTACTTTTATTTATTGATGTTGAGCAAATGATAAATTTTTTCTCTCTTGTGTATCATTTTCTTTTACTTTCCTAGTAATCTACATGTATAATTCTGAGTAATATGAGAAGGCATGTTACACCCCAGATTACCTTTGGAGTATTGGGATGAGGTTCAAGTGCAATTGACTATTACTTTCTCCCTTGGTGAACTCATCATGGTCGATGAAGTGAGAAAATCTATAAAATGCTTTATTTTTCTAGATTTTACATTAATGATGTTGGTGATAAGGTTCTTCCCTCTTTGATCACCTTATCCTCAAAACTTAGTGATTGGGTGCATTAGATCATTTATGAGGAGTCCTTGATGGTAATTCACAATTTCCATAGGTGGAGCCATGCTTTAGCTCCATGTGTGGGTTCATAAAAAAAGGCTTATTCATAGGAAATAAGGATCAACAAGATCCTTCTCCTATTGAGGACATGTCCGAGATACTCATGGAGGGTAAAAGTGTGTTGGTAAGTCCTCTTGTGGATAATTCTAACTCAAAGGCTCTTAATCTTATCCTTGAGCTCAGATCTCATCTTTTGGGGATAAATGTAAGAAGAAGGAAGTAGTGAGGGAGGACTAAGATTGCCCTCCCTAGTATCCTCCAACAAAGAAAATATAAAAGTGGATTCATTGAAAAAGTAATCTTGCAGTACTTTCTTTAATTCAGGCTCAATTCTTCATAATGTGAGTAGTACCAATAAGGGATTTGGTTTGTTTGAGTCTAAGGATTGGGCTACCAACAAGAAACAAAATTCTGAAGTGTTTTAGCTTCAATCTACCTTAAGTTGGTGGACCTATTTTGTCATGGGGTAGTCTGCCTTGAGTTTTTTTTTTGGGTCTCGTGTGTGGGGAAATGTTGTTTGTTGTTGTATTTTTAAGCCTATATGCTTTTTTTTCCTTATTATTCCTTGACATTGCTTGGGCTTCTTTGGTGTTTATTTCTTTCTCTATGTAAAAGGGTGGCACCCTTTCAAAAACTCTCTAATTCATAGCTCTAGTAAAAAGCATTTATCAATAATAATAATAAATATAGGTGTGTAAAAAACTTTGAATCTGTTGGAATATTAATTTCTCACATAAAACCATAATTACACCAGAGGCATTATATAGTGGCATTAAGGGGATGACTGTGACGGTATACATAAAACTAAATAGAGCCCACATAGATATATTTTTTAAATAATGAAGTAAGTGTTTTAAATTTAAAATGTATAACCGACATAATGAATGCACATAAGAATTAAATTTAAAATACATAATGAACATAGTTTTATTAAATAAATTCACATAAGAATAAAGTCAACATATAGGGAAGAATCTATATAAATACAAGTAATACTCAAATATGTCAAAGGTTGTGTTCAAATGGTAAAGCCATAAGGTTCTTAAGATGGAGATCTAAGTTCAAATCCCTATAGTGGAATATAATTTAGCATTGTACAATAATATTTTATAACTATATTTACTTAGGGTTTAATTTCATTTTTGCACAATCAAATTTAATTTATTAGTTTTTTATTTTAATATGTTGAACTTTATTTATTGTATAGTTATTTTAATGAAAATACTTTATGTTAGTTGTTTAAATATTTTTTTTAAAAACAAAGTCTTAATCTATATTAAGAATGAAAAAGGTTAGTCAATAAAACCCAAGGGGGTAGTTCCCTTTCTATCAAATCCCTATAGTGACATCTAAGTTAGCATGGTACAATAATATTTTATAAATATATTTACTTAGGGTTTAATTTCATTTTTGCATGATCAAATTTAATTTATTAGTTTTTTCTTTTAATATGTTGAACTTTATTTATTGTATAGTTATTTTAATGAAAATATTTTATGTGAGTTGTTTAAATTTTTTTTAAAAACAAAGTCTTAATCTATATTAAGAATGAAAAGGTTAGTCAGTAAAACCCAAAGGGGTAGTTCCCTTTCTATTAAAATTTGATTAAACTAGAAAAGATACAACATCATCTCTTCTAAGTGTGCAAACATACGACATTCAATCACTGGATGTTCTTAGATTCCATAAAATCCACAAACCTTCACAGAGCTCAAAGGCCCAATTAATCTGTGGGGAGACAAGAGGTCTCCATACTGACTAAGATAAAGATAAAAGTTGCAAACTTCCATATTATTTTAGTGAATGCCATCCCGAAATAGACTTAGAGCCTACGAAGTTATTTTATGTTTCCTTATAGCACCAGCATCGAATATCTCTCCCATCAGTCTAGATTTGAGTTTTTTATCAAAAGACGAAATGGTAGTATACACCTTTTCTCTCAGCTCCTTCTTGATAAACGTGTGAGCCATCATCTTCCCGCACTGTTTCCTTCCCATTATTAGTACTACATTCATGAGGGATTCCTCTCTTAGAGTGTTCCATCATGAATGTGTTCTCCAACGAAGATATGGGTGTCAATGACTTGTTTGATAGAAGCCACTGCGCCCTCTTGATCTGCATTGAAGATTCTGCTAATCTTTCCCTCCACTGTTTCTTCCTCCTCCTCTTCCTCGTCTTCATCCGAATCTACTTTACAGACACATTCACACTCCAATACCATTCGCTGCCCCATCTTGCTTATGTCAACAAAGATAACAAGATTTATATTTGGTAAGAAAATCAGATCAAATGAAACCCTTGAAGAGCAAAATATTCCTCAATCCATTTTGCTGCTATCCATATCTCTTCTCAAGAATTCAAAAATCCTTCCTCCTATGGAGCCTGTCCATCCATCTCTAAAATTTCTTCTAGGCTGTCCCATACTAAATCTGAGTTGGATACTCTGTAGAACTCGGGCTGATCCACTCCGTCGTTCGCAAAAAAGTCTGTGGTTTCATTTGCTTCCCTGTAGATGTGATGCAGGGTGAAGCTATCTAACTTGTTCAAAGAATCCCATATCGCCTCAACCCACTTTCGAAGCTTCCAATTTGAATTCTCCTTCCTTTTAATCGTGTTTATAGAGATCAATGAATCGCTGTCAATTTCAATACAATTTATAGAAACCAATGAATCACTTTCAATTTCAACTTCCACCTTGTTGTTGGATCTAAGTTAGAGTTTTTCCAAATTGCCTATAGAGGTCTCATCAAAATTCATCTTCAGTATATCTTGTGGAGGGATGAACTAATAAAAACATATTTATGTACTTTTCTTTTGTGTAAGTTGTTTAGATATATTTTAAAAATAAATGAAATTATAAGTGGCATTAAGAGGATGACTATCTCCATGTACATAAAAACTACATATATAGTTTATAAATTATAAAGTATGTATTTAAATTGAAAAGATATAATGGACATACTTTTATTAAATGAGTGCACTTAAAAATTATAAAGTAACTATTTTAAATTAAAAAAATATAACCTGTACATATTTTTTTAAATGAATGTACATAAGAATTAAATTTAAAATATACAACTGCCATAGATTTATTAAATGAATGCACATAATAATAAAGCCAACATAAAGTAAATAATCTATATAAATACAACTAATACTCAAATATAAATTATAAAGGGTTTGAAGTGTTCTTGCTAAGGGATAAAGTCCCCCCATGTTGTACCCTTTTGCTGGGCCAACGAGCTCGTGGGTTTGAAGTGTAGGTTCATTGCTCCAAAAGCATTCGTGTGGAGCCGGATCTAGGTGCATTATTTTTTTTTTTTTAAAAAAAGGCATACTGGAGTTATTGGAACATTAAGTGCATTATATTTTATAGATTTTACTATAGAGTCATCAATTTATTTTTTTTTCTTTCTGCATAAATAAAATTTAATCTATTTCTTTTTCGCTGGTGGTTGTTTTATAAAAATGAGGTGTCCTAAACTAATATTTTATAACATATTTTTTAGGGTTTCTTTTTATTTTTGCATAATCAATTAATATATTATTATATTTATAGTACAATAATTTATTTTATAAAGCACATAAGTTATTTGAACAGTAAGTGCATTATATTTTATAGATTTTAATATAAAATCATTATTTTATTTTATTTTCTTTCTTTTCTACATAATGAAATTTAATTTATATCTTTTTGACTCACTGATGTTTTATAAATATGAAATGTCCTAAACTAATATTTTTTAACTATATTTTATTAGGGTTTTATCATATGAAACAAAAAGAAGAAAAGCATATTCAACAATAGCAGAGGTAAGTGCTACTATAGGGTGTAGTTAGTTTTCTTTTGTTTTGTACATAATGAAATTTAATTTATTAGTTTCTTTTCACTCCTGTTTTATAAAAACAATTAGGGTTTATATTTGTTTTATAACTATATTTTTAAGATTCTACAAAAATAAAAATAGGAGTCTTGGTAACCTACTCAAAAGGTTAGAGAAATAAATCTACTTGTGGATTCGGTCCTTCTCCAGGTAGAATTCACCATATAATAATTTAGTTAATAGGTCAACTAGTGTTTCCCAATTCCATATTTTCTTAATTCTTCCCAAGCTGGGCATATCCCAACAAATACATTGGTATCTAAATTAAATTGTGCTATCCACTGTCCTTGTTAGGATACTCCCATCCTGGGAAGAATTAAGAAATTATCTAATTGTTAATAGGTGCAAGCATTTTAAGGTTTCTATTTGCACAATATCAGAAAAAGATTATGCTTTGGAAATGTGTAGGCTTATTGATCCTGAAACAAACTTAGTCAGTCCTAGGAAGCTCCATGATCGTGTTGTTTGTGTCAACCTAGGTTCTTTGATTTCTATGAAACAAGCTTAGTCAGTCCTAGGAAGCTCCATGATCATGTTGTTTGTGTCAACCTAGGTTCTTTGATTTCTATTTTTAATTTGTGATTGCTTTGATGAACTTTCTATTGCATTGTATTGATTTCAATCAGTATTCTTTGTACTGCAGAAAAGTGTTCCCCTTCCAATATTATGTGTTGCAAGAAACGTAGCTTGCAATGTTAGAGATAGTTTTTTAAAGTAAGTAATATGATCTTGAAATGATTTTTATTGAAAAATGTGTAATTATCACAGCTGGCGTTAAAACTTTTTGTCTCTTCTAAAGTGTCATCACAGGAGTGTCATGCCACCTCATGCACCGCCAATCTTAACTGACCACAATTTCATCTTTTCCACCACCTGAGCATCCACCTTTATCGATTATAATGTAGTTTTATTTTCTTCCTGTCTTGCCGTTTAAAGCAAGTTTGTAAAATGCCTCTTTTTATCATAGATATAGAGGCTACTGTAATATCAAACACATCAATATAAAAATAATACATTCTGTATGCTGTAGCAAATGCATTGTTTGCTGTGCTGTTTCCCTTATTTTTGTCTTTGTCTGTTCTACAAATTGGTATCAGAGCAGGTTCTCTATTTTTCTCTTGGTTCAATTCTAAATTGCTTTCAATGGCTTCTTCTTCTGGTGTTAGTCTTTCTATTCTGCAGACTCCTTTATTCACTGGCAAAAATTATGAATACTGGTCATTAACCATGAAAGCCCTATTTAGATCATAGGATGTATGGGAAATTGTAGAGAATGTTTATACAGAACCCCCAGATGCAGCAGCATTCAATGCACTCACACAAGCTGAGAAAGACATTTTGAAGGAACAAAGGAAGAAAGATGGAAAAGCCCTATTTTGCATTCATCAGGCAATGCATGAAAGCATACTCCCAAGAGTAGCAGCAGCAAAGAAAGCAAATGAGGCATGGGACACCTTACAGGTGGCTTACCAAGGTATGGACAAGGTTAAAACTGCAAAATTACAATTGCTTAGAAGAAATTTTGAAAACTTGTTAATGAAAGAGTCAAATTCTGTAGAATCCTTTTTCCTCCATGTTGTTGGTTTGGTCAATCAAATTAAATCCCATGGAGAGGTTTTAGAAGAGTAGAAGTTTGTTGAAAAAGTACATAGAAGCCTCCCTTCAAAATTTGATCCTCTAGTTGTGGCCTTAGAGGAAACAAAAGATTTGAGTCAATATAGTATTGATGAATTGCATGCCTTTTTGATAAATCATGAATATAGGTTGAATAGGTCAAATATTTCCTTGGAAAATGCATTTTCATCTTAGACTTTTATAAGCCGTGGTAGAGGTAGGAATAAGTTTAGTTCTGGAAGAAGTTCCACAAGAGGAGGAGGCAACAGCAGTCCTGCAAATATTATTGGAAGAGTTCAACCTTAGAATATCAGCCACTCAAGTGGTCATAGATTTAATAAATCCAATATTCAATTTCATTACTGTAAGAAATTTGGGCACTATGCAAATGAGTGTAGGAAGCTACAATATGACCAGAACAATCAAAAACAAAATCAGAGTCAAAATCAGTCTGGGACTACACCAACAAGTTGTATGTTTATGGCATGTAATGGGATTTCTAAAGCAATTCCTATTTGTTACCCCATTGAATGTAACATTGGTCAAGAAAGTCCATGTGATATTTGGTATCTAGATTCAGGGTGTAGTAATCACATGACTGGAAGTATGGATTTATTTTCTAGTTTGGATAAGTTAGTGCAAACTGAGGTTACTCTTGGGAATAATAACAAAGTGACTATATTAAGGAAAGGTACAGTTGATATTTTAACTAAAAAAGGGGAGCAGAAGGTTATACATGATGTGTATTATGTTGATGGTTTGAAACATAATTTGATGAGTATTGGTCAGTTGATCTAGAAGGGCTATAGAGTTTACATGGAGAATAAAGAGACTGTGATTTTGGATACATTGCCTAGCAACCAGTTGATTGTAAGAGTGCAGATGACAAGTAATAGAATGTTTCCATTAAGAATCAAACCTGACTTGAAGAACAAAACAACTCAAGATTTTTGTAAATCAAATGATACATAATATGGAACTGCATTTAAGTCAGAACATTCAGATTTAAAAGCAACCACACAGTTTGAAGTTTTGGCACAGTCTGGAACAACAAGACAATGAAGCACATAATTTGTACAGTCCAGCTCCAAAGAACAAGACAATATTGTAGAAATACAATCAGCATTTCAATCAGTTGTCAAGATGAATCATGGCTTTGGCATTTTAGATTTGGGCGTTTAAATTTTGGTGGTTTAAATTTGTTGTATAGGAAAAACATGGTAAAGGTTTGCCTTTGATACAAAAACTAGAGAGAATATGTGAAGGATGTATTTTGGGTAAGCAACACAGAGAATCTTTTCCTATTGGTAAATCAATTAGAGCAAGAGCACCTCTAGAAATTGTGTACTTAGATTTATGTGGTCAAATTCAAACACTATCCATTGGAGGCTGCTCATATTTTCTAATGTTCATTGATGATTTCACAAGAAAAACATGGGTTTATTTTCTTAGACACAAGCCTGATGCTTTTATTTACTTTCAACAGTTTAAAGCTCTTGTGAAAAAGTAAAGTGGTTACCATATTAAAATTTTAAGAATAGACAAGGAGGTGAATACATTTCTAATGAATTTCTGAATTTTTGTAAGAAGCATGGTATTCATAGACAATTTATAGCCAGTTACACACCACAACAAAATGGTGTGGCTGAGAGGAAAAACCGGACATTAATGGAGATGGCCTAAAGCATGTTGAGAGCAAAGCATCTACCAAATGAGTATTGGGTTGAGGCAGTAGCAACTGCTATTTATATAATAAATAGATGTCCAACCAAATGTGTGAAAAATAGAATCCCTCAAGAGGCATGGATTGGCATGAAACATAGTGTTTCTCAGTTCAAAGTATTTGGTTGTGTAGCATACGCTCATGTTCCTGATCAGCTAAGAAAGAAGTTGGACAATAAAAGTGAAAAGTGCATTCATTTTTGTTGGTTATTCTGAGGATACAAAAGCATACAAGATGTTTAATCCAATTACAAAGAATGTCATAATCAGTAGAGATGTTCAATTTGTGGAAGAAGAAGTATGGGATGGAAGAATAGATAAGACCGTGAACATAGTTGCAACTGCTTCACATGATGATATGGTGGATGAGGTATTTGCACCTCAAGGTACACCTTAGACAATCCCTCCTAGACTTACACAAACATTACAAGTTGTAGCCCAAGCTACACCTTCATCTACAACAAGGAGATCTTCAAGGGTGCAGTAGTCACCACAACAAACTCCAACAACTCCTTCAGCTGGAATACTTGGAGCAAGTCCATCAAACTCAGCAAATAGCAGTGCTTCTTCAGACCCAACTTTGTCAAGCATGCTACCGCACAAAACAAGGAGTTTAAGTGAGTTATATAATGTTTAAACATCTAATTCATTATTTGCTTTACTTTCACAAGTTAATGATCCATTATCATTTGAAGAAGCTATAAAAGAAAAAACATGGGCTCAAGCCATGGACGAAGAAATTAATGCTATTGAAAAGAATTACACATGGGAGTTAGTGGATTTGCCTGAAGGCAAAGATGTGATTAGTGTGAAAGTGTGAAATGGATTTACAAAACAAAACATAGTGCTGGTGAAAAAATAAAGAAGCACAAGGCAAGGTTAGTAGCTAGAGGTTTCTCACAACAACCAGGAGTATATTACAAAGGAACTTTTGCTCCTATTGCATGATTGGATACAATAAGGACAGTGTTAGCCATTGCAGCACAAAACAGATGGTCTATTTATCAAATGGATGTAATGTCTACATTTTTAAATGGATTCCTTGAAGAGGAAGTGTATGTGAAACAACCACAAGGCTATGAAATTCTGGGTCATGAAGGCAAGGTGTATAGGTTGAAGAAAGCGTTGTATGGACTTAAACAAGTTCCTAGAGCTTGGTGCAGTTGGATTGACTCTTATATGATTCAGAATGGATTTCAAAGAAGTAGCAGTGAGCCTACCTTGTATATCAAAATCAATGAGCAAGGTAAAATTTTGATTGTGAGTTTATACGTGGATGATTTCATATTCACTGGTAATCTTTTTGTAGATTCTTTCAAGGTAGCAATGAAAAGTGAATTTGCAATGACAGATTTAGGGCTTATGAAATATTTCTTGGGCATCGAAGTCCATCAATGTAATGCTAGAATTTTTATTTCACAATCTAAAGATGCTGGTGATATCTTGAAAAGATTTAATATGTTGAATTGTAAGCCAGCCCCAACACCAGTTATGACAAATTTGATGTTAAGCCAAGAGGATGATGGATCAAATGTTGATTTTACACTGTTTAAAAGGTTAGTTGGGAGTCTAATGTATTTGACGGCCACAAGACCTGACATTATGTATGGTGTAGGTCTGATTTCAAGGTTTATGGAGTCTCCAAAAGACTCTCATTGGTAGGCTGGTAAAAGAATTCTCAGATATATTAGTGGCACAAAGAATTTTGGAATTATGCATTCCACTTCAGATGAATTTAAGCTAATTGGATACACAGACAGTGATTGTGCTGGCAGCATTGATGATAGAAAAAGCACCTCAGGTTACACATTTTATTTTGGTAGACATGTTGTATCATGGGCGTTAAAAAAGCAGCCCATTGTTACTCTTTCTTCAGCTGAAGCTGAATATGTAGCAACAACAAGTGCAGCATGCCAAGCTGTATGGATGAGACGGATGTTGATTGATTTGATGCATCCTCAACATGAAGCAACTCAGATTTTCTATGACAATAATTCAGCCATTGCTTTATCAAAAAATCATGTTTTCCATAAAAGAAGCAAGCACATAGACACCTGTTATCACTTCATCAGGGAATTGGTAAACAACAAAGAAATTTGTTTGGAATATTGCAGATCACAAGATCAGTTTGCTGACATATTTACAAAACCATTGGCAAAAGAGACATTTGAGTATTTATGGAGCTGTCGAGGAGTTCTTAATCTTTCTAGCTCAGGAAAAGTTTGATGAAATTTTTTTGATGATCCCCAGCAGTTCATAATTAAGGGGGAGTATTGGAAAATGACCACAATTTCATCTTTTCCACAGTCTGAGCATCCACCTTCATCAATTATAATGTAGTTTTATTTTCTTCCTGTCTTGCCTTGTAGAGCAAGTTTGTAAACCACCTCTTTTTGATCATAGATACAGAGGCTACTGTAATATCAAACACATCAATATAAAAATAATACATTCTGTATGCTGTAGCAAATGCGTTGTTCGCTGCGCTGTTTCCCTTATTTTTGTCTTTGTCTGTTCTACAATTTTATCTATGCATGTAATTCTTTATTTTACTTTCCCAGCCAAGCGAGATATCTTCTAATTTTTCTTGATTCTTGTTTTATGACAGAGATTTTGACCAGGGTCATTTATAGAAGATGGATGAAGTATTTTATGAAACTGATGTGACAAAACAGTCAGCTACACCCGATGTTAGCAACTACTTGATAACAGAGGTCAGGATTTGCCCACATTTTGTGATTCTGATTGAGTTTAGCGTTGTACGTTCCTGCTTTAAGCGTTAAGTTTTAACTATAAAATTTGAATGTTGGATGTGTTTTATTATCTTTTTTACTGGGGTTTAGGTCAAAGCAACTGCAAATGGCAATGCCAGTTTAGCTGTTCCAAATGCCATGACAAACTCTAAGGTTGAAAATAAATTGAATCTGCAAGTAATTTTGTTTGTCTGTTTTATCCTCCTATCCCAGGTTTACAATATTGACACGTGGCTATGTGACCTGTTGTATTTATATTTTATATATAGTCCATCTTTTGAGTAACCTTCTGGGTATATACTATGTATAGTGGATTGTTAATTTCCTCAGATTGTCCTGTGTTATCTTGGTTAAAATTTTTAAATATACTATCTTAATTCGCAAAATGAACTAAGTTTTTCTAATATTTATATAAATATTCATAATTTTTATTTTCTTGTAGGATCAGAATTTACCTCCAAACACATAGCCTACCCATGATCTTGTGTACAATCAAGACCCAAAGTCATTTATGCAACTTTTACAGCAAGCAAAACTGGTTCTCCCCTCCTTAGAATTCTCAATACTAAACCATGTGAAGCTTCCTCAATATTCTCATGGAGCTTCACTTGTAAAGTCTTTTAATTCTTTACCAGCTTATTCAATTTCAGAATCAAGCGATAATGGTTCCCCTCATAGAGAGAAGGATTACCCAAACTCAAACAATGTAATTCAGGGGTATGCAAGGGGTGTGCCTTAGGGAAAAATACAAAGGGGTCTTTTCAAAATAGTTCTAGCAAAACAAATAATGTATTAGAACTAGTCCACTCAGATTTATGTGGACCCATGTCTGTACTCTCCATAGGTGGGTTTCTATACTATGTAATCTTCGTTGATGGCTTCTCCAAAAAGACATGGATCTATTTTCTTAAATGTAAAGAATCATAGGAAATCCTTAAAAGATTTAAGGAATTCAAATCCATTACTGAAAACTCTTCTGGGAGAAAAATCAAAACCTTAAGAATAGATAATGGGAATGAAAACACTTCAGACATTTTTAATGACTTTTGTAAAAACACTGGGATTAAGAGGGAGTTCACTGTACCTTATAATCCTCAACAAAATGGAGTTGCAAAAAAAAAAAAAATAGAACCATGGTAGAAGCTACTAGGGCTATGTTACTTGATCAGAATATAGACACTTCACTTTGGGCAGAAGCATTTAGTACTGCTGTCTATATACAGAACAGATGTCCTCACTCTCATATTGATGACAAAACCCCTAAAGAAGCCTTCACTGGCCCAAAACCAGACATTAGTCATTTAAGGATATTTGGTTGTCCTGTTTACATTCATGTGCCCAAAGAGAAAAGAACTAAGCTAGAACCTTCTGGGAGAAAAGGCATCTTTGTAGGCTATAGTGAAACATCAAAAGCTTATAGAATATATATATACTTGGTCAAAGATAGATTGAAGTAAGCAGAGATGTGATTTTTGAGGAAGACATAGTTTTCAAAAGAGCCAGAAATTATATTGAGTTAGAAATTCAAAATTCCAACTCAAGCATAGAAGAGGATCCTACACCTGAGTTTTAGAGGGAGTATCCTGAGGAAGAGGTAAACCATGAACAAATCACATCACTAGAAAATCCCAAGAAAAGACCACTCTAGGCCACCAAAACAATGGAAGAAGCTAAAAATTATGCCGCTCCATCAGGGACTTTTAGGGAAAGCACAAGACCTAAGAGATTCTCTAGTTATGTAGCTTTAATGAGTGAATTCATTAAATCAGAACCTTCTAGTGCTATAGAAGCTCTTAAGCACCAAGTATGGAAGGATGCCATGACAGAAGAGTATCAATCCATCCTAAAGAATGATGTGTGGGATATAGAACCTAGACCAAAAGGGAAATCTGTTGTTTCTTCAAAATGGCTATTTAAAATCAAACATGCTGCAAATGGCAGTATAGGGAAAAACAAAGCAAGATTTGTAGCCAGAGGATTTTCACAAAAGGAAGGAATTGATTATGATGAAACCTTCACTCCAGTTGCTCGATATACATTAGTCAGGGTAGTTCTAGCTATTGCAGCAGCCAAAGGGTGGAAAGTCCATCAAATAGATGTAAAAACTACTTTCTTAAATGGAACCATTGAAGAAGAGGTTTACTTAGAGCAACCGGAAGGATTTGAGATTCACAATACAGGATCCCATGTATGTAAATTAAAGAAAGCTCTATATGGACTTAAACAGGTCCCCAGAGCCTGGTATGAAAGAATTGACAGTTATCTCTTGAGATTAGGCTTCTCAAAGAATGATGTAGATCCAAATCTCTACTTCAAACAAAGCAAAGGTGATATGTTAATATTGATATTATATGTTGATGATCAATTGATTACAGGGGAAGATCACCTTATTGATCAGTGTAAGAAAGATCTAGCTTCAGAATTTGACATGAAGGACTTAGGTCCATTACACTACTTCCTTAGACTGGAAGTATGGCAGAAATCAGACTGTATTATTCTAAACCAAGGGAAGTACACAATTGATATATTAAAAAGGTTTGGTATGATGGAATGTAGACCTATGTCTTCCCCCATGGAAACAAATCTTCATAAATTGAAGGAAGTAGCAACAGATTCTCTGTTGGTAGATCCCACTCTTTTACAAATAGATAATTGGATCCTTGATGTATTTGGTCAATACCAAACCTGATATCTGCTATGTTGTAAATGCCTTAAGTCAGTTTATGTGTGAGCCCAAGGAGATAGATCTTGTGGCTGTGAAGCATATAATGAGATACCTTCAAGGTACTCTAAATTATGGCTTAAAATATGAAAATGTTGACTTAGATCTACATGGATTCACAGAGTCAGATTGGGTTGGAAGTGTAACTAACTGGAAGAGCACCTCTGGATGTTGTTTCAGTTTAGGGTCAGCATTGATATCGTGGATCAGCAAAAAACAGTCTTCAATTGCTCAGAGCTCCACAGAAGCCAAATATATTGCAGCTTCTATGGCTGCTAGAGAGGCAATATGGCTTAGAAAACTGCTTGTGGGATTATTTGGTAAACCTCTGAAACCAACTATCATCCACTGCGATAATCAAAGCTGTATTAAGCTATCTGTGAATCCAGTATTCCATGATAGATCTAAACATATTGAGATTCCTCATCACTATGTGTTTGATATGGTGGAAAGGAATGTGATTCAGTTGGAATATATCAGTACAAGAGATCAAACTGCAAATATTCTTACCAAACCACTCCTCAAGGTGAAAGTTGAATACTTCAGGAAAAATCTTGGTATGATTGAAATGTAAAATTCTAATTGATTTGTACTAATATACTAAAGATGTTTAAGTGTAAACATTTTGTGTCATATGTGTGACTCTATGACATTATGGGCCTACCCATTCTGTGTTTATTTCTAAAAGGTGATGATTTTTTGGATAATCTACACTTGTGCCTAACATTATAAGGTGACGATCTTATAATGTTCATTAGACTGATATCATTTGACTTGATATTGGTATGAATCATGGAGTTATCATTATTAAGTTATGGTAGACATTATGTGACTTAATGTCAGTGCACATACCATAACTGGGATATATATAAGGAGAATGTAATGTTCTCGAGTATGGTATACCCCTTAGTATCACGAGGTAGGTGATGCTACATATCACGAGATAGGTGATATTATATATCATGAGTTATGTGATATTAAATTACTTTGAGTAATTCATTACAAATCAGATAATTGATATTCACAGAGATTATTGTGATATTGTTATCTTCCCGAGCTAAGAGGGAGTGTTGAGTTGTAGCTTGGAGATAACATATTTATTATGATCATAATAAATGTAAATATATAAGTAATATTAAATATTACTTATATATTCATACTTAATATATAAGGTATGTTAAGATAAATATCAATATAGCATGATCGAATGATATATTACCAAAGCATAAACATCTTCTGTATTCTAAACGGTGATTAGTAACTGTTAAAATCGGTGAAATTGATTACAATACAAATGGTGACAACGTCACACCTATGATAGGCGTGACTCCTTGAGGAGTCACATCTATCACAGATGTGACTACCGTTACTCACATATTTATATCAATGTCTTTGCCCTACAATACCATGGATCGACACAAAAATCGGAAGTGTATGAGAAGTGGATATTGCATCTGAAATACAAAAGAAAGTAATAAGTTAAGTCTGCAATATAAATATCCAACTTTCAGAAAATATCCAAGTTAGAGATTATAAGTTCGATTTGAATTTACAAAAACCTTAAAATAAGAAAGAACTTCTTGAGTGGCTGAATTTTTCTGTCAAACATATTGTATGGGACAATGTAATGCCCTCCAAGTCCTATATATTGCACTCCAAGCTTTGTTCTTTCACCTACTAGCACATGATATTTGTGTATCATGATAGTTGGTGATCCAAACCTGCCAAAAATTAGTTTAGGCACATTAAGGAGTTATGGGCACCATGTGGTCTGCTCAATCATTTAATTTGAAGGAGGAATCTAGTGTTGATAGGATATTATATGGAATTTAATGCCAGTGCCATTTAGAAGATTATAACTGACTGGATGCTAGTCTTTTATAGGGCACTAGGAGTTGGAATGCTGGCAGAGTTTTTGATGTAGTTCAGAATCCCTGAATTCTCTATGGTCCTAAAATTTGTTAAAATAGATGAATGGGATATGTCTAGTTCTTTTCTTATTTGATATTTCTTCCTTTAGAAACTCTATTCTTTCCCATATATAATAAGAATGGATGTTTTGTTGGGATGTTAATTCAAATGGTTCCATGAATATATAGTCCTTATCACAGATGCAATTATTATATTAGTTGCTTTTTGTGGAATTATAAGTGAATTAAGTGGATGGTCCTCGAGATTATTTACTTTATAAGTTAGTATTGCTTTATGAATGCGTGACTAGTTGGAAGCCAACTCATGTGGGCTTAATACCTTGCTTCCGTGTTCTATCTTCCAAAACCTACAGTCAAACCAAAAAATAATCACCAAAAAGAATATGGGAAGATACTTAGACATAAAATACATTCAAATTCAGCAACAGAAAAAGATCCATTCAGATGAAAATATAAAATACATAGGAACACCGATAATTACATCTTTCAATCCGACCAAGGTTTAGAAGATTAGCACAAAAATCTGCATTTGATTCAGCTTAAAATAAAACAATAAATTTTCACCTACGTCCATGGTGCATCAAGGTGCCTTACCCCAAATCTTCACCAATTTCAAAAATATGCGGTCCTGTTTAGGACAATTTGTATCAGAACAACCTGGGAATCCAAAACATAATTTGGCCCTATTTGAATCACTATTTACACATTCATGAATTTTTGCAATGGAAGATTTCTATCTTATAGTAGAAATTATAAACCTTGATTGATAAAAACCCAATTCTAATAAGCTAGTATACCGGAAATGTAATGTAGAATCTGAATGCTACTCAGAGTTGAAAGTTGGTTCAAGGACAATTTTAAATCCAAAGGAGTGAATGAAATGTTCCTTATTGTCCTACTTGCTCCAAACTTCCTAGTTCTGGCTTCTATGGTTGCACCTAATAATTTGAGTTAGTAACAATACCTATTTTATGTATAAATTAATTACTATTTATAATCTGAAAGGAGAGGGGCAAAGAAAGAAGTAAGAACGAACTTAAAATCTTGATGCATACCTCTTGCTGTAGTATCTTAGAAAAAGTTTGTAATCTCAAAATAGCATAACAGTTACAGCCCTGCTTTTTTCTTAACTATGCACATGTTGGTACAAATCTCTCCACTAGACAAAAGAGTGAGTTAATACATATTAACAAAAATATCTTAATAAAAAAAAAAGATATAGCTACCTGTAGCTTAGCTGCTTCCAAATTTGGAGAGTTACTTTTTGCCAAGATTAGCCCTGGTATTTCAACCTAGCAAAAGGTGATCATCATTAAGTTAGAGCTTAACTTTGTGCTTGTTGGTAAGTTACATTCGCGGAATATATATAGATTTATAAATCCAGTATACTCAAATGTAAAATCATTCTATGTATATCTCGAAATAATAATATTTTATTGTGTAAGGTTTTTGATATTACTGTGTCAATGTAAATGCTGGCTATATTTCAATATGATATTAGAGAAGTTCTATTTTAATTCTGGCAAAGATGGGAAGAGATAATGGTTGAAGATTAATTGAAGAGTTCTTGTGCCAGAGAATCCTTTGGCCGCTTGAAATTCCTGAGTTGCTTTTATATCTACAGATGGCGTTGATAAAGTGTGATTGGCACATTGGTTTTAATCTACCAAACCAGTGATGAGTGGCGTCTGATTTTTTGAAGGGAGGCATCTGAAATTTGAAACTGCAAAACCAACATTTCACTTCCTATGAAGGCGTCTATATCTGGTATTCAGATTTGTGTTTCTTAAATCAATGTCATGTTGCTGGGTGAATTCAGAGGTGATAGCTATGTTTGAAGGGGTTGAAATGTTTGCAGACATTAATATTTAATTGCTGCGTCTAAATTTATGAAAAGAGGCGTCTCAATCTTCCATACAAGACTCCATCAAGGTATTTCCATGAAGGCGTTTGACAGCGAGGCGTTTTCAAATGCTTCTGAAGATAGTTTGTTGTGTGGAAGCACGGTAAATATCTTGTCGTTGAATGGTAAACGAGGCACAGTTTCAGGAAAGTCATACACTGTTGCAGCCTGCCATTTCAATAATAGCCATGGTAAATTCTACATTGACATGTGAGAAAGTTTTGAAAACATTATAAATAGCATTTCATTAACTTGGTTGCTGCGTTGAATTTTCTTTCTACATCGGTTTGAGTGCAAGCTATTTGAAGTCAAATTTTATTGGAGAATTGGACATATATTGTGCAAAGAGAAGTGTTTGAAACCTAATTCACAAGTGGATACAAGAGTTTATAACTAAATTGCTTCAAATATTTCTAGTGATACTTCAATCCAAAGAAGTGTCATACAATATTTCAATTTCTTCCAGAAAGGATAAATAGTGGAGGGACATTTTACACATGCTTGAGTATGAGCACTTTAAGGAGGGAGGAAATCAGTTTTGCTTGCTGCAAAAGTTGCATAAATGACTTTGAGTCTTGATTGATTACAAGAACACGGGTGGGACATGTGTTTGGAAGTAAATTCTGATTCCGAAAAACAATCAAAATTATGAATATTGATATAAATATTAAAAAATTTGATTTCATTTTGTGAATTAAGATAATATAATTAAAAATTTTAACCAAGACAATAGAGGACAATCTTAAAATTCTGCATACTCAACCATGTGAGGCTTCCCCAATATTCTGATGGAGCTTCTCTTGTAGACTCTTCTAATTCTTTAGCAGCCGATTCAATTTCAGAACCAAACAACAATGGTTCCCATTGTAAAGAGGAGGATGAAATCCCTGAATCTGAATATGATCTAAACATGAGACGACAGCTTCTGATTTTACAGCATGGCCAACATTGTAGGCAGCGTAACTTCAACTCCTATGAACCTCGTTTATTGAGGTCTATGGCACAAAGTAATCTACCACCTAATCAAATTCTTGTTGAATTTGAGGGAGCACGCCTTGAAAATTCTTTGCCCCCAAACAAGAATACCCGCAGATTTAAGAGATAGCTACCTAAAAAGGTGTGTAATCACATGAGGCATTTTTCTTGATGAATGCATTTCAAAATGGAGATTTCTTTTGTGCATTGCAGATGTTGTTGAGTTGGATTCTCTGTTGAAATATCATTTTGATAGGATGTTATTGTTCCAGTGGGAATGAATTGACATTATAACTATTCCAGTTTGACATACGTTCTTATGTTGAGATTCAGGGCAGATTTTTTGTGGGGATTATAAGTTTAAGCATGGGTACATGCAATGTGACTATTCTTTGCTCTCAAGTATTCTTTTTTGATGAGACATTTAATGTCTGTTAGAGGAAGCAATAGCTAGTTACTGACCCTTGTGTGGATTGAAAAAAATTGATGCATGTAACAAGGGATGCAGCATGGACCTTGACATGGTTTTTTGGTAACCTTGAATTTGCCTTTGTAGATAACTGTATGTGTTTTGGTTTCCTCAAAGACACCTGAATTTAACTGGTTGTAGGCATATCACCATCTCATATATATTGGGATAACTGAAATATTTTATTAGTAAGAAACATACCCAACAATCCAACATTTAAATAATAACTAATAATGGCCAGAGGAAAACCTTATAAATAAGAAAGAACTTCCTGAGTGGCTGAATTTTTCTGTCAAACATATTGTATGGGACAATATAATGCCCTCCAAGTCCTATATTGCACTCCAAACTCGTTGGAACAAATCTGCACCTTACGCATCTGGGAAGTTGAGCTCCTTTGATGAATGCCATAAATTGCAAGCTTTGGTCTTTCACCTACGAGCACAAAATATTTGTTTATCATGATAGTTGGTGATCCAAACCTGCTAAAAATTAGATTTAGGCACATTAATGAGTTATGGGCACCATGTGCTCTGTTCAATCATTTAATTCTAAGGGGGAAGCCAGTGTTGACAGGATATTACATGGAATTTAATGCCCACGCTATTCAGAAGATTACAAATGATTGGATGCTAGTCTTTTATGAGGCGCCAGGAGTTGGAATGCTGGCAGAGTTTTAGATGCATCAGAATCCTTGAATTCTCTATGGTCCTAAAATTTGTTAAAATACATGAGTGGGATATGTCTAATTCTTTTCTTGTCTGATATTTCTTGCTTCAAAAGCTCTACTCTTTCCCATATATAATAAGAATGGATGTTTTGTTGGAATGTTAATTTGAATGGTTACACGAATATATAGTCCTTATAATACATGCAATTATTATATTAGTTACCTTTTTTATAGAATTGTATGTGAATTAAGTGGATGGTCCTAGAGATTATTTACTTTATATGTTATTATTGCTTTATGAATGCGTGAATAGTTGGAAGCCAACTCATATGGGCTTAATGCCTTACTTGTGTGCTGGTAAACTATCTTCCAAAACTTAAAATTGAACCAAAAATAATCACCAAAAGAATATAAGAAGATAGTTAAGCATAAAATACATCCAAATTCAGCAACAGAAAAAGATCCATTCAGATGAAAATATAAAATACATAAGAACATTAATAATTACTTCTTTCAAGCTGACCAAAGTTTAGATGATTGGCACAAAAATCTGCATTTGATTCAGCTTAAAATAAAACAATGGATTTTCACCTACGTCCATGGTGCATCAAGGTGCCTTACCCCAAATTTTCACCAATTTCAAAAATATGCGGTCCTGTTTAGGACAATTTGTATCAGAACAACCTGCGAATCCAAACCATAGTTTGGCCCTATTTGAATCACTATTGTACACATTCATGAATTTTTGCAATGGAAGATTTCTACACTTTTCAGTCATATGATCGTACAACTCTCTTCTTGTAGTTTGGTAGACCATAACTCAAGGTGCCACTTTTAGAAATTGCCCTGGTTCAATCCTTTTGTTTGAATGATCTGGCGCCATTCTGCAATATTGATTTCAGAATCACTACAAATTGTGACTCTTCTACTTGGCTGAGATGCACAGATTTAAAGTAAAAGATCAACTCATGAAAAGGTTTGTTGCTTTGCCAATTGAACAACATATATAGAAATGTTAAAGTTTAGTAATTTCTCTATGCTCGTGTTCTACACATTGATGTTTTGTGATTGAGGTGTTTGCAGAAATATTCCGCACCCATTAAATTTAGCATAATATTAAGAGAAAAAATCTTTTTCATAAAACTTGCATAGAAAGAGAGATTAACATTTCAGGCGACATTAAATTTAATTATATGTTTGTATATCAGAAGCCTTAATTTTTTTTTTAAATGGAGAGTAGTTTTGGTAGAAGTGACATCATTGTTTGTTTTTGGGTATTATAGTTTAGAAATATAATGGTTAAAAATTTGAAAATAACTACTCAAAATTTATATGTTATTTTATAACTATAAATTATTACGGTTTTGTCATATCAAATAAAAAGGAGCAAAGTTATTGGAAGGGATAGATTCTACTATACAATCATCAATTTTATTTTCTTTTGTTTTTTCTATTCTATTTTATAGATTCTACTAAATAGTCATCAATTCTATTTTCTTTTGTTTTCTCCAAAATGAAATTTAATATATATTTCTTTTTCACTCGTTGTTTGATACCAATATTTTATAACTATATTTTATTAGGATTTAATTTTGTTTTCTTCATAATCAAATTAAATTTCTTAGTTTTTTTTAAGTGTGTTGTTTTATTTACAGTACAATTATTTTAATGAAAATATTTTGTGTTAGTTGTTTAGATATATTTTAAAAACAATAAAGTCTTAAGGTATATTAAGAATGAAAGGGTTAGTCAATAAAACCATAGGCAAATAAGAAATAAAAAATAAAACCTTGGAAATAATATCAAATAAAATGATAAAGGTGTCTAGGAGTGCATTATATTTTATAGATTCTACTATACAGTCATCAATTTTATTTTCTTTTGTTTTCTCCAAAATGAAATTAATTTTTTTTTCTCTCATTGTTGTTTCATACTAATATTTTATAACTATATTTTTTTAATATGTTGTTTTATTTATGGACAATTATTTTAATGAAAATACTTTGTGTTAGTTGTTTAGATATATTTTAAAAACAATAAAGTCTCAATCTATATTAAGAATGAAAGTGTTAGCCAATAAAACCCTAGGAAAATACCAAATGAAAAATAAGACCTTAGAAGTAAATATCAAATAAAACCTTAGAAGTGAGTTTCTAGAAGATGGAACAAATGAAGGTGGTAACTAGTAAATGTTAGAAGTAAGTTTCTAGAAGATGGAACAAACTAGAAAGTATCTACATAGAGTTGGACATGTTAGAAGTTTTTAGAAGGAAATGGATTGTACTAGTATGCTTTGCAGTACTAGTATGCTTTGCAAAGACCTCTATAAAATGAGGTAAGTTGTGATCATTTTCTCATCAAGTAATACAAGTTTGATTGTTGTAATGTTCTAGTTCTCAACAATTCTTGTGTTTGTGTGTCTTCATATTTGGGTGTTATGCATTTGTTCACCTCCATCCACCACCAACATAGTGGTATTAGAGCACAAGTCCACTAAAGATAAATCACTATAGGAGATATTGTTGATTTTAAAGGGAAATCAAAGGCAGGCTTCAAAGTCACTGGAAGAGATTTTCTTCAAATATCATGGATTGTGTCGGCATAAGAGAATAAAGCTATAGAAGAAAGTCAAATAGGCACAACCATAAAAGGTCTTAGAAGATCTCTGAATACAAAGGAGAATACAAAAAAAGGGAAGCTACCTAAAGAAGGTGTCACAGTTGTTGAAACAATCAGAAAAGAGAGAATTGAACTGCCAATGATGAAAGGAGGCAAATTTGTGATAAGCCACTAAGTTTTAAGGAGCCACAACAACTTAGAGGAGAGGTTGATTTGGATTGAGAAAAATCTGCAAGGATACAAATGGCCAATCATGCCAACAAAGAAGGAAGTTTTTGAAGTTTGGAGATAGAAGTTGAATAGTTGATAGGAGCATTAGGTTTGTTTAATGAAGATATATTACTTTTTATGATGTAAATGAATTTCATTTAATATAATATAAAACATCTCCAAGAGACCTTATATTAAACTAACATTAAGAATCAAACAAAGAGAATCTACTCACCAATTAGAATTCAATTGCTTTTGAGACTGTTGATTGATTATGCTTGCTTTAAGATTCTTGAGAGCCTCTTCAGAAGCCTAGAGTTCAACATGCATTATAATTAAGGAAGATCATTGTTTTTGTTATAAATTTGTAGGTTAACGAAAACCAATTCAACATAACCCAATAGGAGAATAAGATGTAGAAATAACCATAATGCAAAGATCAAATGAACAATCAACAAGATAACACCAGATATACCTTAGGGAAACCCTCAAGAGGAGAAAACCCAGCATTTAGAAGCATCCACACTCATATGTATTATTCAACAACAATGATACTATAATACATGCCATAAGTCTCCATGAATACCTTTGAATCATCAAGCACCTCCAATGCATTCTCCATGTGTCCAAGCATGAATTGACACATTGCTTGCCATGCTTCACAATATGCACTTACAGGAGAGAGCTCAATACAATGACAACCTCTTACAAGCCTCCAATCCACATTACAATGAATAGCCATACCAACCAAACCACTAACATGTGCTTGCTTTTGTAGACTAAGCTCACACAAATACAACTTGCTCATAGTGATTGGTGTCCAAGTATTTATGTCTCATTAGCCTGGTCCAATTTTTTATTTGACCTCTTATACAATTCCCATGCTAGTTTAGCACCCAATGCTTGATTTTGAACACTTAAAACTAAAATACCTGCTCCTCCATGCGTTTTTGGCTTACATACCTTGTCCCATGCCATGAGATGGATTTTCTTCTCCCACAGAGTGCCTTCCTAGAGAAAGTATTTACAAATATTCTCTATTTTCATATATACCCCTTTAGAAATTTTGAATTAGGACATCATATAAACTGGCACATCAACCAACACTACCTTAATCAAGGTAATTTTTCTTGCCAATGTTAACCAGTGCCCCTTCCATGTAGCAATCTTTGAGTGCAATGCATTAATGACATTATTCCATAGATTGTTCTTATATCTCCTGTTAAAAAGGGGTATACGTAAATATCTTCCATGTAGGGTTTCAATCTTAAAGCCAAATACCTCCCCTATTTGTGCTTGGACGTCCAGATGGACATTAAACAAATAGATCATAGATTTACTACTATTTACTAGCTGACCTGAGATATTGCAATAATGCACCATTGTTCTGTTAATAATTTGAGCCTCGGGTAAGTGCAAGAGGATGAGTTCACTTTTTGGTGAAAAAGTGGAAGTGTTTTTCTTGGTTTTCAAATTTTGTCATACTTGGAGTGACACTTTGAAGTACTTGCACATAAAGTATTAAGATAATGTAAAATAAGAAATGTAGGCTTTTATTTTTAGTTTTCAAATATGTAGTTTTTTCTAATACCTAGATGATGCAAGTTGATTTTTTATTGGATCTACAAAAAGTGACATTTTAAAAGTCCCCTCTGTTTTGCAAGAGCATGCATGTGTACGGCCAACATAATTTGACCTAAATTAATGTATTTTCTAATTTCTTTTGTGCAAAGATTCTCAGGATGTTGAATTTTGGTCAGGATATTTTTTTTGTAATATATATATATATATATATTATTAATTTTTTAATAGACCTAATTAGTGTTTTTTAAAACCCCTCATGTACGACCAACATAATTTGAGCTAAACTAATCAATTCACTATTTTTTTTCATTATGTAGAGAATAATGTCTAGTTTTGTCTGACATTTTTTTTCAAGAAACTTTCAAAATCAAAAGTTATTCAAAAAATAGTAACCTATGTTATTTTATGAGTTAGTTTATTTGGAAAATAAATAATAAATAGAAAATTATGTTCAATAGTAAAAAAATTATATATTTGAAAACTAGACTTTGAGATCTATACTAATTTTTAATTTCGTTAAAATATTCTAAAAAAAAGTCGTCAGCCATAGTGGTGAAACTAGTTTTTTCTTCTCTTGCTATTTTCATGGACTCCTAGTTGTAGGTCCAAAGCTAAGGCTTGGGTTTCCAAGCCTAAAACTAATGCAAATTGGCGGGTTTAAAATTTCAAAATTTTAGAAATGGGTACCCATTTTAAAAATAATGGGTACCCGTTTCTAAAAAATAAAAAAATTAGCCATAGGCATGTAAAAAAAAATCATTTTGAAAACAAGTACAACGGGTACCCTTTTTCAAAAAGTTTTTTTTTACATGCCTATGGCTAATTTTTTTATTTTTTACAAAATTGGTACTCGTTTCATAACGGGTCCTTGTTTTGCTTTGGGAGTCTGATCCTAAATAGGTACCCATTTTTTTCAAAATGGGTACCTATTCCAAATGGTATTTTTCATCCGCAGAACACTTCTGCGAAATGTATACTCAACTTATTGTTTTAACCCCTCCCTTAATGTAGCTTGCCCAAATAGAATTGTGTCATCTGCAAATAGTGCATATGTGTAGGAGTCTTGGATGCCCTTAAAACTAATTCCTTGCCAAGCCAACCTTCTGTTTGCTTCTCTAATAGCCCAAGTGAAAGCTTCAGTCATAAGAATAAATAAATAAGGAGATATAGGATCTCCTTGCTGCAAATCTCTAGAAGGTACAAAGGTTTCTGATTTCCTTCCATTAACCAAAACTACAATTTTAAAGCCTGAGATACAAGAAGAGATACATTTTAAAGTATCCTTGTCGAAACCCAATCTATCCAACATATCCAAGAGGAACTTCCACTCCACCCTATCGTAAGCTTTTGACATGTCTAATTTGATGATCATAGCTGGATCTCTACCCTAATGGATTGAATGTAAAATTTCATGAGTTAGGATTGCCTCTTCCTAAGTTTCTTTTAACATGAAAAATCCCCCTTGCTCTTGGGAAATAATGTTTAGTAGAAAACTTGCAATTCTCATGGCCATTGCTTTTGAAATTATCTTGTACACAAAGTTACATAAAGAGATGGGTCTGAAATCTTAAAAGCTTTGGGGGTCTCAGATTTTGGGATGAGCATAAGGCTCATAGATTGCATTTCTTTGAGCACATTTTTGAAATCCTAGACTCCTCAATAGCCAAAAAAATGTCCTTACTTATAGTGTCCCAACATTTTTGAAAGAATAGACCTATCCATCCATCTGCGCCTGTCGCTTTTTCACCTGAAATTGAGAAAACCACTGTCTTCATTTCCTCCATCATGAATTCTTTCATTAGCTCTCTATTGTGTCACTTAGAAACCAGCTTTGGAAGAAAATTGAGATCTACCTTGTTGATACCTATCGGATTCATATTTATTAATCGTCCTTTAAAAAATCTCTTTGCTTCCTTTTGGATCTCCTCCTATTCAGTGATCACATCCCCATGAGAAGTTTGAATAGATCTTATAGAATTGTAGATTTCTTAAGCTTAGTTGCTAAATAGAAAAAGATGTGTTCTTGTCACCATCTTTTAGCTAAATTTCTCTTGATCGTTGTTTCTAGAAAGATTCCTCTCTTTTTAGAATTTCCTCCAGATCAAATTTGAGGTTTTTCTCTAGCTGGAATGTGGCTAGATCCATATCCTCTCTTATTACCTTCTCTTGAAGCATTTGTAATTCTTGTTTAAGCCTAATTTTACTTGTAAATATATTTTTGAAATAGGATACATTCCAAGAGATAAGTTTCCCCCTTAGAAATTTAAGCTTGGATATAAGTTGGAACATATGAGACCCCTTTATGAAGGGAGCTTGTTTCCACCATTCATCAATTTTCTGGATCAAGGTAGGGTCCCTAAACCACATTGACTGAAACCTAACTTTTTCCTACCTAGGATTTCATCCATTCCTAGCTTCAGCCTAATAGGAAAATGACCTAACCCAGCAAGTGGTAAAATATTTGATTCATATTCCAAGTCATCATTCATGCATACCAGAGAGAGGAAGAATCTATCCAATGTTTCTGCAATCTTGCAAAAATCCTTTCTTCTGTCTGTCCATTTGTATTTGCCATTTCTTGGTAAGCAACCTATCAAATTATTTTGAGCTACGAAGTCTATGAATTCCTGTTGAGATTTGGATGGATGTTCAATCCCTCTCATTTTTTGCAATACATCTAGAATTGCATTAAAATCTCCTCCTAGAAGAATTCTCTCCCTATTGAGCCTAATTAGCCATGAAGAAAGATGAATTCATAGTTGTTGTTTTTGCACCAAATTTGTGGGGCCATAAACACATATGACTCAGTAATCCAAGGCTACTAGCAGTTTTGGGAGTTTACCAATTAAACAATGTTCATTTTTCTCAAACACTTCCAACTTTGGGACATAGTGTCTCCATAAAATTGCTAGCCCCCTGAAGCTCCTCTAGCCACAACTAAAAGAAAATCCCATTTCGAGCAGTGTTTGAAAACTAAATCACTTAATTCTTGAGAAACCGTGATTTCTTCTTTGATTGATGAAGAAAGTAGAGTTAGTAAAGATCATTCAATTATGTCATTAGGGAAATGGTTCGGTAGTCAAGACGCTTTGTTGTAGTGGTGGTCACCAAGGTTCAAACTACCGTTGGGCCAAAGAACTCAAAGGCTTGTGCCTTCACTGGGCTAACGTGCTTTCTCGTCTTGCGCCTTTGTTAACCTGTTGTGCTTGTAGGCTATGGGCCTTTGCTATGGGCCAACGAGCTCATGGATTTAAACCTTCAGCATTGTTGCAGGTGTTCATGCTAGGTTTTAATGTCAGAAAAGTGGACATATCTCTTTTCAAAAGCCTTCACCGATAAAAAAAAGATAGTTCAATTATTGAGAAAACTGCTTTTCTTCTTAAGAACAATTCCAACATTTCAAAAGGGAAAGAATTCAAATGTTGTTATTGTCAAAAAATTGGACATGTCCAAATAAATTGTATCCAATGAGCGAAAGATCTCATTGATGGGAAACTGAAGAAAAATAAAGCTCTTGTTGTAACTGAAAGTGAAGATTGTGGTTTTGCAATACATCAAGTAAACTCTTGCTGCCATGATAGTGAGGAGGAATATCCTTTTTAGAAAATGAAATAGGGTCATATTGGAGGTTGGAGGCAATGGAGATGGGAGGTATTTTGTCATCTCAAGCTAGCTTCTCGCTCATGAGTGATTCATGGGGTGATTTTAGAGAGAAGAATAGTCACATTGCATGTTCCCATGCTTGATTTCATCATCCCCACCAAAAACCTATCATGAATCTCACCATAATAATGTATTTCAAACTGAAACAGTTATATTGTCAATTATGCCCACTGGAACAATAACATGCTATCAAAATTATATTTTAAGAGAGAATCCAAATAAACATCTGTAATACATGAAATCCAACAATCTCCATTTTGAAATCCATTCATTACAAAAAATGCCCCATTTGATTACACACTTTTTTAGATAGCGATCTCTTGAATATGCCGGTATTCCTATTTGTGGGCAAAGAATTTTCAGGGCTGCAACAAAAAGAATTGTTCCTCAGTTGACATGCGTCAAATTATTGAGATTCAATATCAAGAGTGCTTCTATGTGATGTTTTCATAATCTGCAGACACATCTTCCTTGCTCCCACAAATCAAATAAGAAGTTGATTAGGTGGTAGATTACATTGTGCCATAGACCTCAATAAAGGAGGTTCATAGGAGTTGAAGTCACGCGGCCCAAGATCTTGGCCATGATATAAAATTAGAAGTTGTTGCCTTGTGTTCGGATCATATTCAACTTCAGGGATTTCATCCTCCTCTCTACTAGGGGAGCCATGATCACTTGGTTTGGAAATTGAATCGTGTGGTAAAGAATTAGAAGACCCTACAAGTGAAGCTCCATGAGAATATTGAGGAACCTTCACACATGCTTGAGTATGAGCATTTTAAGGAGGGAGGAAATCAGTTTTACTTGCTGCAAAATTTGCATAAATGACTTTGGGTCTTGATTGTCCACATAAACATGGATAAGACATGTGTTTGGAAGTAAATTCTGATCCTAAAAGACAATCAAAATTATGAATATTGATATAAATATTAAAAAATTTGATTTCATTTTTTGAATTAAGATAGTATAATTAAAAATTTTAACCAAGACAACAGAGGACAATCTTAGACAATTAACATTGGAGTTTGTCATGCCATTTGGAACAGCTAAACCGGCATTGCCATTTGTAGCTACTTTGGCCTCAACCCCAATACGAAAAAGAAAAAACACATCCAAAAGTCAGATTTTACAGTTAAAAGTTAACACTTAAAACAGGAATTGACAGTGCTAAACTCAATCGTAATCACAAAATGTTGGCAAATCCCGACTTCTGTTAGCAAGTAGTTGCTAACATTGGGTGTAGCTGACAGCTTTGTTACATCAGTCTCGTAAAATACTTCATCCATCTTCTGTTAATGACCGTCGTCAAGATATCTGTCATAAAACAAGAATCAAGAAAAATTAGAAGAAATTGAATCTGCAAGTTTTTGGTCCGTTTTATCCTCCTATCCCAGGTTTACAATATTGACACGTGGCTATGTGACTTGTTATATTTATAATTTATATATAGTCCATCTTTTGGGTAATCTTCTTGGTATATACTATATACAGTGGATTGTTAATTGTCTAAGATTGTCCTCTGGTATCTTGGTTAAAATTTTTAATTATACTATCTTAATTTACAAAATGAAATTAAATTTTTTAATATTTATATCAATATTCATAATTTTTATTGTTTTTCAGGATTAGAATTTACTCACAAACACATACTCCACCCATGTTCTTGTGGACAATCAAAACCCAAAGTCATTTACAACTTTTGCAGCAAGCAAAACCTATTTCCTCCCTCCTTAAAATTCTCCATACTCAACCTTGTGAAGCTTCCCCAATATTCTGATGGAGCTTCTCTTGTAGAGTCTTCTAATTCTTTACCAGCCAATTCAATTTCAGAACCAATCAATAATGGCCCCCCTTGTAGAGACGAGGATGAAATCCCTTAATCTGAATATGATGTAAACATAAGGCAACAGCTTCTGATTTTATAGCATGGCCAAGATCCTAGGCAGTGTGACTTCAACTCCTATGAACCTCCTTTATTGAGGTCTATGGCACAAAGTAATCTACCACCTAATGAAATTCTTGTTGAATTTGAGGGAGCATGGAAGATGTGTCTGTAAACTCTGAAAACATCACATGGTAGCACTCTCCATTCTGAATCTCAATAATTTGATGCATGTCATTTGACGAACAGTTCTTTTTGTTCCGGCCTTGAAAATTCTTTGCCCCTAAACAAGAATACCCAAAGAGATCACTGCCTAAAAAGGTGTGTAATTACGAGGCATTTTTCTTAATGAATGCATTTCAAAATGGAAATTTTTGTCTTTTGTGCATTCCAGATGTTGTTGAGTTGGATTCTCTGTTTAAATATCATTTTGATAGCATGTTATTGTTCAGTTTGACATACGTTCTTATGGTTAAATTTATGGCAGGTTTTTTGTGGGCATTATAAACTCGAGCATGGGTACCTACAATGTGACTATTCTTCACTTTCAAGTATTCTTTTTTCACGAGACATTTAATGTCTGTTAGAGGAAGCAATAGCTAGTTACCAACCTTCACATGGTTTTTTTGATAACCATGAATTTTCCTTTGTAGATAACTCTGTGTTTTGGTTTCGCCAAAGACACTCGAATTTAATTGGTTGTAGGCAGGTCTTAATCAGTTTTAAAGTAAATGTGATGGAATTGTCATAAAGTTATAATATTTAAATATTAATTAATCAATAATGATTTTTAATGTAGAAACCCTAAGACCCATATGCATATGACCATCTCATAAATATTGGGATAACTGAAATATTTTATTAGTAAGAAACACAACCAACAATTCAACACTTACATAATAACTAATAAAGGCCCGAGGAAAACCTTATAATTAAGAAAGAACTCCCTGAGTGGCTGAATTTTTCTGTCAAACATATTGTATGGGACAATGTAATGCCCTTCAAGTCCTATATTGCACTCCAAACTCGTTGGATCAAAACTGCACCTTACACATCTAGGAAGTTGAGCTCCTTTGATGAACGCCATAAATTGTAAGCTTTGGTCTTTCACTACCAGCACAAAATATTTGTTTATCATGATAGTTGGTGATCCAAACCTGCCAAAAATTAGATGTAGGCACATTAATGAGTTATGGGCACTATGTGGTCTGTTCAATCATTTAATTCGAAGGGGGAAGCCAGTGTTGACAGGATATTACATGGAATTTAATGCCCATGCCATTTAGAAGATTACAAATGATTGGATGCTAGTCTTTTATGAGGTGCTAGGAGTTGGAATGCTGGCAGAGTTTTAGATGCATTTCAGAATCCCTGAATCCTCTATGGTCCTTAAATCTGTTAAAATAGATGAATGGGATATGTCTAGTTCTTTTCTTGTTTGATATTTCTTCCTTCAAGAACTCTAGACTTTCCCATATATAATAAGAATGGATGCTTTGTTGGGATGTTAATTTGAATGGTTATATGAATATATAGTCCTTATGATACATGCAATTATTATATTAGTTATCTTTTGTGTGGAATTGTAAGTGCATTAAGAGGATGGTCCTGGAGATTATTTACTTTATAAGTTAGTATTGCTTTATGAACATGTGAGAGATGCCAACTCATGTGGATTTAATGCCTTGCTTGGGTGTTGGTAAACTATTTTCCAAAACCTACAATCAAACCAAAAATAATCACCAAAACAAATATGGGAAGATACTTAAGCATAAAATATATCCAAATTTAGCAACAGGATGAAATTAATATAAAAAACATTAGAACATTGATAATTACATCTTTCAAGCCAACCAAGGTTTAGAAGATTGGCACAAAAATCTGCATTTGATTCAGCTTAAAATAAAACAATGGATTTTCACCTACGTCCATGGTGCATGAAGGTGCCTTAGCCCCAAATGTTCACCAATTTCAAAAATATACGGTCCTATTTAGGAAAATTTCTATCAGAACAACCTGGGAGTCCAAAACATAATTTGGCCCTATTTGAATCATTATTGTACACATTCATGAATTTCTAAAATAGAAGATTTCTACAATTGTTCTTGTCAGTCATATGAAAGTACAACTCTCTTCTTGTAGTTTGGTAGACCATAACTCAAGGTGCCACTTCTAGAAATTCCCCTGGCTTAATCCTTTTGTTTGGATGATTTGGCGCCATTCTATAATATTGTTTTGAGAATCACTACAAATTTTGACTCTTCTACTTGGCTGAGATGCACAGGTTTAAAGTAAAAGATCAACTCATGGAAAAGGTTTGTTGCTTTGCCAATTGAGTAATATATATAGAAATGTGGAAGTTGAGTAATTTCTTTATGCTGGTTTTCTACAAATCGTTGTTTTGTGATTGAAGTGTTTTCAGATGTATTCTGCAAACATTAAGTTTAGTAGAACATTAAGAGAAAAAATCTTTTGCATAAAACTTGCATAGAAAGAGGGATTAACATTTCAGGTGACATTAAATTTAATTATATGCTTGTCTATTAGAAGCTTTAATTTTATTTTTTTAAATGGAGAGTAGTTTTGGAAAAAGTGACATCATGTTTGTTTTTGGGTATTATAGTTTAGAAATATAGTGGTTAAAAATTTGAAAAAAGATACTTAAAATTTATATGTTATTTTATAACTATATATTATTACGGTTTTATCATATCCATTAAAAAGAAGCAAAGTAAATTGGACAAGTGAAAAAGTTATTGGAAGGGATAGATTCTACTATACTGTCATCAATTTTATTTTCTTTTGTTTTCTCCAAAATGAAATTTAATTTATTTCTTTTTCACTCATTGTTATTTCATACAAATATTTTGTAACTATATTTTATTAGGATTTAATTTTGTTTTCTTCACAATCAAATTAAATTTCTTGGTTTTTTTCTTTTTCTTTTAGTATCTTGTTTTATTTAGGGTACAATTATTTTAATGAAAATACTTTGTGTTAGTTGTTTAGATATATTTTAAAAACAATAAAGTCTTAAGGTATATTAGGAATGAAAGCGTTAGTCAATAAAAACCTAGACAAATATGAATTAAAAAATAAAACCTTAGAAGTAATATCATATAAAATGATAAAGGTGTCTAGGAGTGCATTATATTTTATAGATTCTACTACACAGTCATCATTTTTTTATTTTTTTTTTAGATTGAAATTTAATTTATTTTTTTCTCTCATTGTTGTTTAATCCTAATATTTTATAACTATATTTTGTTAGGATTTAACTTTGTTTTCTGCACAATCAAATTTAATTTCTTGGTTTTTTTTTTTAATATGTAGTTTTATTTACTCTCCGATTATTTTAATGAAAATACAATCAAATTTATTTTTTTGGTTTTTTATTTTAATATGTAATTTTATTTACTCTCCAATTATTTTAATGAAAATACTTTGTATTGGTTGTTTAAATATATTTTAAAAACAATAGTCTTAATCTATATTAAGAATGAAAGGGTCAGTCATCTCATTGTT
Source organism: Cunninghamia lanceolata (assembly GCA_027924645.1). Classification (NCBI taxonomy): domain Eukaryota; kingdom Viridiplantae; phylum Streptophyta; class Pinopsida; order Cupressales; family Cupressaceae; genus Cunninghamia; species Cunninghamia lanceolata. Next base: position 16,937,287 of record BSBN01001048.1, read on the forward strand.
GTTTAATCCTAATATTTTATGACTATATTTTGTTACGATTTAACTTTGTTTTGTGCACAATCAAATTTAATTTCTTGTTTTTTTCTTTTAATATGTTGTTTTATTTACTCTACAAATATTTTAATCAAAATACTTTGTGTTAGTTTTTTATATATATTTTAAAAACAATAAAGTATTAATCTACATTAAGAATGAAAGGGTTAGTCAATAAAACCCTAGGCAAATATGAAATAAAAACTAAAACCTTAGAAGTAAATATCAAATAAAAGGACGGTGTATTTTAGATAGATTTGTCTAACGATAGGTATGCTAGTTAATTATTATATTTTTTAATTAAGAAAGAAAGGCAAATTGTAATTAGTAGATTCTAGATAAACATGGAAACTAGTAAGTGGAAGTATGTTATGTCAATTATGCCCACTGGAACAATAACATGCTATCAAAATTATATTTTAACAGAGAATCCAAATAAACATTTGTAATACACAAAATCCAAAAATATCCATTCTAAAATGCATTCATTACAAAAAAATGCCCCATTTGATTACACACCTTTTTAAATAGTGATCTGCAGGTATTCCTCTTTGTGGGCAAAGAATTTTCAGGGGTGGAATAAAAAGAATTGTTCCTCAAATGACATGCATCAAATTATTGAAATTCAGAATCAAGAGTGCTACCATGTGATGTTTTCAAAATCTGCAGACACATCTTCCTTGCTCCCATAAATCAAATAAGAAGTTGATTAGGTGGTAGATTACGTTGTGCCATAGACCTCAATAAAGGAGGTTCATAGGAGTTGAAGTCACACTGCCCAGGATCTTGGCCATGCTATAAAAGGAGAAGTCATCGCCTTGTGTTTGGATCATATTCAAATTCAGGGATTTCACCCTCCTCTCTACTAGGGGAGCCATGATCACTTGGCTTGGAAATTGAATCCTGTGGTAAAGAATTAGAATACTCTACAAGTGAAGCTCCATGAGAATATTGAGGAACCTTCACACATACTTGAGTATGAGCATTTTAAGGAGGGAGGAAATCGGTTTTCTTCGCTACAAAAGTTTCATAAATGACTTTGGGTTTTGATTGTCCACAAGAACATGGGTGGAACATGTGTTTGGAAGTACATTCTGATCCTGAAAAACAATTAAAATTATAAATATTGATATAAATATTAAAAAATTTGATTTCATTTTGTGAATTAAGATAGTATAATTAAAAATTTTAACAAAGACAACAGACGACAATCTTAGACAATTAACCTTAGTGTTTGTCATGCCATTTGGACCAGCTAAACTGGCATTGCCATTTGTAGCTACTTTGGCCTGAACCCCAATACGAAAAAGAAAAAAACACATCCAAAAGTCAGATTTTTCAGTTTAAAGTTAACACTTAAAACAGGAACTGACAGTGCTAAACTCAATCGTAATCACAAAATGTTGGCAAATCCCGACTTCTGTTAGCAAGTAGTTGCTAACATTGGGTGTAGCTGACAGCCTTGTTACATCAGTCTCATAAAATACTTCATCCATCTTCTGTTAATGACCGTCGTCAAGATATCTGTCATAAAATAAGAATCAAGAAAAATTAGAAGAAATTGAATCTGCAAGTTTTTGGTCCGTTTTATCCTCCTATCCCAGGTTTACAATATTGACACGTGGCTATGAGACTTGTTATATTTATATTTTATATATAGTCGATCTTTTGGGTAATCTTCTTGGTATATACTATATACAGTGGATTGTTAATTGTTTAAGATTGTCCTCTGGTATCTTGGTTAAAATTTTTAATTATACTATCTTAATTCAAAAAATTAAATCAATTTTTTTAATATTTATATCAATATTCATAATTTTGATTGTTTTTCAAGATTAGAATTTACTCACAAACACATTTCCTACCCATGTTCTTGTGGACAATCATGACCGAAAGTCATTTATGCAACTTTCGCAGTGAGCAAAATGGATTTCCTCCCTCCTTAAAATTCTCCATACTCACCTTAAAATTCTTCATACTCAACCATATGAAGCTTCCCCAATATTCTCATGGAGCTTCTCTTGTAGAGTCTTCTAATTCTTTACGAGCTGATTCAATTTCAGAACCAAGCCATAATAATGGTTCCCCTTGTAGAGAGGAGGATGAAATCCCTGAATCTGAATATGATCTAAACATGAAGCAACAACTTCTGATTTTACAGCATGGCCAAGATCCTAGGCAGCGTGACTTCAACTCCTATGAACCACCTTTATTGAGGTCTATGGCACAAAATAATCTACCACATAATCAAATTCTTTTTGAATTTGAGGTAGCACAGAAGATGTGTCCCTAAATTTTGAAAACATCACATGGTAGCACTCTCGATTCTGAATCTCAATAATTTGATGCATGTCATTTGACAAACAATTCTTTTTGTTTTGGCCTTGAAAATTCTTTGCCCCCAAACAAGAATACCCACAGATTCAATAAATCACTACCTAGAAACGTGTGTAATTACATGAGGCATTTTTCTTAATGAATGCATTTAAAAATGGAGATTTTTGTCTTCTGTGCATTGCAGATGTTGTTGAGTTGGATTCTCTGTTAAAATATCATTTTGATAGCATGTTATTGTTCTAGTGGGAATGAATTGACATTATAACTATTCCAGTTTGACACATGTTCTTATGGTGAGATTCATGGCAGGTTTTTTGTGGGGCTTGTAAACTCAAGCATGGGTACATGCAATGTGACTATTCTGTGCTCTTAGGTATTCTTTTTCCATGATACATTTAATGTTTGTTAGAGGAAGCAATAGCTAGTTACTGACCCTTTGTGGATTGAAAAAAATTGATGCATGTAATAAGGGAAGTAGCATGGACCTTGACATGGTTTTTCAGTAACCATGAATTTGCCTTTGTAGATAACTGTATGTGTTTTGGTTTCCCCAAAGACACCTGAATTTAACTGGTTGTAGGCAGGTCTTAATCAGTTTTAAAGTAAATGTGATGGAATTGTCATAAAGTTATAATATTTAAATATTAATTAATCAAGAATGACTTTTAATGTAGAAACCCTAAGACCCACGTGCATTTGACCATCTCATAAATATTGGGATAACTGAAACATTTTATTAGTAAGAAACATACCCAACAATCCAACATTTAAATAATAACTAATAAAGGTCATAGGAAAATCTTATAAATAAGAAAGAACTTCCTGAGTGGCTGACTTTTTCTGTCAAACATATTGTATGTGACAATGTAATGCCCTCCAAGTCCTATATTGCACTCCAAACTCGTTGGAACAAATCTGCACCTTACACATCTAGGAAGTTGAGCTCCTTTGATGAATGGCATAAATTGTAAGCTTTGGTCTTTCACCTACCAGCACAAAATATTTGTGTATCATAATAGTTGGTGATCCAAACCTGCCAAAAATTAGATTTAGGCACATTAATGAGTTATGGGCACCATGTGGTCTGTTCAATCATCTAATTCCAAGGGAGAAGCCAGTGTTGACAAGATATTACATGGAACTTAATGCCCATGCCATTCAGGAGATTACAAATGATTGGATGCTAGTCTTTTATGAGGCACTAAGAGTTGGAATGTTGGCAGAGTTTTAGATGCATTTGAGAATCCTTGAATTCTCTATGGTCCTAAAATTTGTTAAAATAGATGACTGGGATATGTCTAGTTCTTTTCTTATTTGATATTTCTTCCTTCAAAAACTTTACTCTTTCCCATATATAATAAGAATTGTTGTTTTGTTGGGATGTTAATTTGAATGGTTACATGAATATATAGTCCTTATAGTACATGCAATATTATATTAGTTAACTTTTTTGTGGAATTGTAAGTTAATTAAGTGGATGGTCCTTGAGATTATTTACTTTATAAGTTAGTATTGGTGCTGGTAAACTATCTTCCAAAACCGACAATCAAACCAAAAATAATCATCAAAAAGAATATGAGAAGATACTTAGGCATAAAATACATCCAAATTCAACAACAGAAAAAGATCCATTCAGATGAAAATATAAAATACATAGGAACATTGATAATTATGTCTTTCAAAAAGGACCAAGGTTTAGAAGATTGGCACAAAAATTTTCATTTAATTCAGCTTAAAATAAAACAATGGATTTTCACCTACGTCCATGGTGCATCAAGGTGCCTTACCCCAAATCTTCACCAATTTCAAAAATATGCGGTCCTGTTTAGGCCAATTTGTATCAGAACAACCTGGGAATCCAAAACATAATTTGGCCCTATTTGAATCACTATTGTACACATTCATGAATTTTTTCAATGGAAGATTTCTACAATTGTTCTTGTCAGTCATATGATCGTACAAATCTCTTCTTGTAGTTTGGTAGACAATAACTCAAGGTGCTACTTTAAGAAATTAGCCTGGCTCAATCCTTTTGTTTGGATGATCTGGCGCCATTCTGCAATATTGATTTCAGAATCACTACAAATTTTGACTCTTCTACTTGGCTGAGATGCACAGATTTGAAGTAAAAGATCAACTCATGAAAAGGTTTGTTGCTTTGTCAATTGAGCAACATATATAGAAATGTGAAACTTGAGTATGGTGTTCTAAAAATTGATGTTTTGTGATTAAGGTGTTTTCAGAAATATTCCGCACCCATTAAGTTTAGCAGATTATTAAGAGAAAAAATCTTTTACATAAAACATACATAGAAAGAGAGATTAACATTTCGGGCGACATTAAATTTAATTATCTCTTTAATTTTTTTTAAATGGAGAGTAATTTTGGTAAAAGTGACATCATTGTTTGTTTTTGGGTATTATAGTTTAGACATATAATGGTTAAAAATATGAAAATAAATACTCAAAATTTATATGTTATTTTTTAACTGTATATTATTAGGGTTTTATCATATCAAATAAAAAGGAGCAAAGTATATTGGACAAGTTCAAAAGTTATTGGAAGGGATAGATTCTACTATACAATCATCAATTTTATTTTCTTTTGTTTTTTCTATTCTATTTTATAGATTCTACTAAATAGTCATCAATTCTATTTTCTTTTGTTTTCTCCAAAATGAACTTTAATATATATTTCTTTTTCACTCATTGGTGTTTGATAAGAATATATATATGTTTTTTTTGATATCTTAGAGGTGTCTTTGGCTCAGGTATCGCGACCCTGTTGCCGAGTCAGTTGGGGTGAGCCGAAACTAGTGTCTTTAAACGGCTCGACTAACTTTGTGTTAGTTGTTTAGATATATTTTAAAACAATAAATTCTTTAAGGTATATTAAGAATGAAAGGATTAGTCAATAAAACCATAAGTAAATAAGAAATAAAAAATAAAACCTTAGAAGTAATATCAAATAAAATGATACAGGTGTATAGGAGTACATTATATTTTATAGATTCCATTGTACAGTCATCAATTTTATTTTCTTTTGTTTTCCGTAAAATGAAATTTGAATTTGTTTTTCCTCTCATTGTTGTTTTATACTAATATTTTATAACTATATTTTGTTAGGATTTAATTTGTTTTTTCCACAATCAAATTTAATTTCTTGATTTTTTTCATTTAATATGTTGTTTTATTTTCTCTACAATTATTTTAATGAAAATACTTTGTGTTAGTTGTTTAGATATATTTTAAAAACAATAAAGTCTTAATAAAACCCTAGGCAAATATGAAGTGAAAAATAAAACCTTAGAAGTAAATATCAAATAAAACCTTAGAATTGAGTTTCTAGAAGATGGAAAAAATGAACGTGGTAACTAGTAAGTGTTAGAAGTAAGTTTCTAGAAGATGGAACAAATTAGAAAGTATCTACATAGAGCTGGACACGTTAGAAGTTTTTAGAAGGAAATGGATTGTACTAGTATGCTTTGTAAAGACTTCTATAAAATGAGGTAAGTTGTGATCATTTTCTCATCAAGTAATACAAGTTTGATTGTTGTAATGTTCTAGTTCTGAACAATTCTTGTGTTTGTGTGTCTTCATATTTATGTGTTGTGTGTTTGTTCACCTCCATCCACCACCAACATGGTGGTATTAGAGCACAAGTCCACTAAAGATAAATCACTACAAGAGATATTGTTGATTTTAAAGGGAGATCAAAGGCAGGCTTGAAAGTCACTGGAAGAGGTTCTCTTCAAAGATCATGGATTGTGTCAGCATAAGAGAATAAAGCTGCAGAAGAAAGTCAAATGGCCACAACCATAGAAGGTCTAAGAAGATCTTTGAATACAAAGGAGAATACAAAAAAAGGGAAGCTGCCTAAAGAAGGCATCAGAGTTGTTGAAACAATTAGAAAAGAGAGAATTGAACTGCCAATGATGAAAGGAGGCAAATTTGTGATAAGCCACTAAGTTTTAAGGAGCCAAAACAACTTAGAGGAGAGGTTGATTTGGATTGAAAAAAAGCTGCAAGGATACAAATGGCCAATCATGCAAACAAAGAAGGAAGTTTTTGAAGTTTGGAGATAGAAGTTAAACAGTTGATAGGAGCATCAAGTTTTTTTAATGAAGATATATTACTTTTTATGATGTAAATGAACTTCATTTAATATAATATAAAACATCTCCAAGAGACCTTAGATTAAACAAACATTAAGAATCAAACAAGGAGAATCTGCTCACCAATTAGAATTCAATTACTTTTGAGACCATTGATTGATTATGCTTGCTTTAAGATTCTTGAGATCCTCTTCAATAGCCTGGAATTCAACATGCATTATAATTAAAGAAGATCATTATTTTTGTTAGGAATTTGCAGGTCAAAGAAAACCAATTCCACATAACCCAATAGGAGAATAAGATGCAGAAATAACAATAATGGAAAGATCAAATGAACAATCAACAAGATAATATGAGATATACCCTGAGAAAATCCTCAAGAGGGAAAAAATCTAGTGTCCAAAAGCATCCACACTCATATGTATTATTCAACAACAATGATACTACTATACATGTCATGAGTCTCCATGAATACCTTTGAATCATAAAACATCTCCATTGCATCCTCCATGTGTCCAAGCATGAATCCACACATTGTTTGCCATACTTCACAATATGTACTTACAGGAGAGAGTTTAATATAATGACAACCTCTCACAAACCTCCAATCCACCTACAATGAATAGCCATTCCAACCAAACCACTAACATGTGCTTGCTTTTATAGACTAAGCTCACACAAATACAACTTATGGTATTGGATAAAACAATGTGTCCCAAAACCATGGGTAACACAAAACTATTAACCTATAAAACCATTAATCCCCATTTGACTATTGGTACTAACTTTTCTCAATTATTCAAATAATACAAATGAATATTTAATCACTCTATGTGTCCCACAGACATAAAATAATTAACCCAATGTTACAATACAACATAAAGTGTTTCCAAAATAATTACCTAACATGATTAACCACACCACCACTAAATAATTATATAATTACAACATTATAATATCTAAATTATGCAATGGTGTACAACATCATATCCCAACATTCTCCCACTTGTTGTATAAATTGCATAAAGATCAACCAATGAAATACATCATCATTGGCAAACATGGAATCACATGAATCTCTAGCATGCTCTCATGCTCCATCAAAATACCTACAATAAAATCAAAGTGACCACCATCTCAAGCAATAAATCCTCTCATCCTCCAATGTGCTACCTATGGAAGGAAAGTAACATGCTAAGGTGAAGATGCACCAATCCAAAGAACACAAGCATCAAATCCAAGGGATAACATAAGGCTCCAAGTTACTGTCAAAGGTAAAAACCCACATGGCTGGAAATAGCACCCACATCATATGTGATGCAGACAAGACAAGAGAATCCAATGAAGGATTGTCCCATCATGCAGACCAATAAACTTCTATTACATACATTGAAATAATAATAATATTCATGCCTTCAAATTGTTATAATCATGTGCTCAAAACTTCAAAGATTAAAACAAATTGTATATGCCAACATAATCTTGTTAAATTTCAGCCTTAAGATTGTTGTTTGCCAAGATTACTCCTCTTCTCTTAGATGAATATTAACTTTAATAAATTCCAGCCATTAAGAATTTTTTGTTTGTCACTTTAATTCCTTTAGTTGTAGAAAAATAATCATATATTAATCTCTTAAACTTGCAGCCCTTAAGTGAATATAATTTGTAAATGTTGTACCAACAATTTCAGCTATGAAGTAACACAATATCTTGATAATTTTATAAGACATGAATAGCAGCAAATACTTACAACCCAAATTTTTTTATGCAGCCTACCAAGGTAGAAACACACCTACATAACATCCACAAATCCAACTATGAAATATCTCTATCGAACTTTCCAACTATCCACCTCCACAAACTTACAAATTCATAATTTTTTACCTAACAATTCACCATGGACATTCACTTTCTTTGTCTCATCAAAATGGATGTATTTACCTTGGAGAATTCTCTTTAACATCATCTATGGACGTCCTCTTAATGACCTACAAAAATAAGAAATAAACTTGGGATCCTCTCTTATTTTTGAATGTCTCTCTAGAGCCAAACTTCCATCTATTTATAATATCCCTTTGCCAAGTTTCATCTTCCTCCTTTGGGCTCCAATGACTCTTGGTATTTCTCTTCTTGCTTGGTGGTGTCCAACTTGGAGAAATGTGACTCTTGGGGTTCCTTTATTTCTTTCCTTCATGACTTGGGTGCTTGGAAACTATTCATTGTCTAACTTTTGTCTTCTAGCATGTAGGTGACTAGGATTTTGTCCATATGCAACTTGCCTTGTCTTTTCCTTGAAGAGTTGGAGAATTAAATTATTTATTTTATTTTCCCCAATGTTGGTGTATGTTGTTGATTAGAAACCTATAAGACAAACAAAAAGGGTAAAAGAAATAAAATATTTTTTTTGGTTGATGCAAGATTGCTCATGAACTCAAATGCTCCTGCATCAATATGCTAATACATCCAACAACATCAATAAACTCATGCCAACAACATATCCAACCCATATATCACAATCACAAGCTCCATGTATAAGACTTGTCAATGAAGGACACTTACATCCATGAACTTCCATTGCATGGGTAATGTCCAATCTAAAACAAGATTCAAGGCATACCAAGTCTATCAATTAACACTCAAACCAAGGTGTGGCTGATCAACAAGCCAATGTAGCATCAAGAATAATCATAATGAATCTCAACATAACTCTCCCAAATCCAACCATATGAACATGATCCTCCAGGAAGTAGCCATAAGACAAAGATAGCAAACCTGTAAATCATAATGTCCTTCTACCAACACCTCAAAGTGTTAAGTTGTGTCAAGTATGATCTCCTCTACAACCCCAAACGAAAAGCCTCAACAACAACCAACCATTCAATCTCATAAGATCAAATGAACATATGTAACATGTAACCAACATGGATGTAATCCTCTCTAATCAAGGTAGATCAAACTCATAACCATTCTATAACTAGGAATAATCCCAATCACATCTCCTAAACTCCTCATAATGAACATCATAAATCAAACCATATGAACAAGGAGATAAAACATTGTAACATCCCTCAAATGAACCCTCTAGAACCAATAACTATAGCTCAAGATCCATATCTATGAGAAGATGAAACATAAATGAACATACATCTAAAAGGATGAGCAATACCTCATAGATGATAAACCACCAAGTAGACCAAGACTAGGGAATGATAATGCTCCTCTAGGATACACCAAGCCACAATGACTCTCTCCAAGAACAAACTCCTCTAGGTCCATATCTAGGTGTAAGGCTCCTCGGTCTATCTACTGAAACCTCCAATGTGTAAGCATCTCAATGAATGCCTCTAATCAAAAGAGAACTCTAGCCTCACCTAAATATCCAAGTTTCCATGAGCACCTCCATGATCAATCCATGCTAAAACTCCAAATGCAACATCACATTATCATGAAGATCTGAAGTAAATGACCAAAGTACCCAATACTAAGAGAACCAAGAAGACCATTGTCAATGCTCCAACTGCACATCTATATAATCAAGAAGCCCAACATGACATCATGATCGAACCATCTAGAATCAAGTGCTCATCAAGACACAATATCAACATCTCTAAATCAAGGATAAACATTTCAAACTGACAAATCATAAACCAACACATCAACCAAAGACTCGAAGAAGTCCTCAATGGTAAACCAAGATGTCAACATCTCCAATCATATGAAGATTTACATCTACTAACAATGGAAATTAGGATGTCAAATCACTCTCACTAAAACAAGAATCATAATCCAAGAGCCTATCTAAGGCACCCACAACCACTGCAGAAGGTCATCCATCACAAATCATGAATTCATACTGCTGCCAAAGCTCCCACTGAACCATGATACCAATCTATCCATGAAAACAAAGTAACCATCTCCTAAATGAATATCATTCATGGCCCCAAACCAAACAAGGAATCCTGCTGTAATATCAATAGTTCCCAAAAGGTCGAGTAAACCAAAATCTCCAACTAGGAAGATAAAACCATCACTATCAAAAGCTCACATAAAACCATGTATCCAAGCTATCGATGACATCATGATAAACATGATACAAGACCCAACAACTGACTATCTAGCCACTCTAATCATCCATCCTTTCAACCCAATGCAACATACCAATGTACAAATGACCACAGACAAGGCCAACTAACAAAGTCTATATAAACATTGAATCAGTCTCATGGATATAGACAGTCCACATATGAGTTATCCCACATCTGTAGAATCTAAGACGCAAACACCAAATCAACACTAGATTTGATTTGCCAACAAGTCCACAAACAAGTAACCATAGTCAAGAAACTAAACAAGCATCCAAGAGATAAGAACAATCCCCTAAAACAACACCACAACACCACCTGTAATCATGAATCAAACATCATAGCCCATACCTATCAATCACATACATGATCATGTCATGCCAATGCTAAAGTGTACCTACATATCCATGACACCATAATCATCATCATTATTATATTTGTACTCAACTCCCACTAAAAGGAGACTCCAAGTCTCACACACATATCAACCATGTCCTCAAATCAAAAGACACCCTATGTACCTATCACCATCAAAGTCTAAACTTTGAAAACACCTATAAACCTGTAACTAGAAGCACCAAATCTGAAAAACTGCTATACCATGGTGATGGTCTCATAATGACATGCACTCCCACAAGTCTGTGCCCAAAAATCCATTCGAATGCACTCTAAATATCAAGCTCCTACAATTGATCAAACAAGTACCAATCTCTCTTTGCACACCAACTGAAAATCTACATGATCCAATCTATAGTACACTGCAATAGCTCTCCAGTGCCTATCTAAAATCAAAAATCTGATTCCATATGCAAAAGTTATGAGCATAAAACTATACCAGAGCAATGCATGGCTTTAGGCACCAAATTTTGACACAAACAAAAAAATCTGATCATGAAACATTTACCACTACATAGCACTTGGAGAGATCTTTTTGATGCCTATAAGAAGTTAAAAAGTTGATACCATATGTGAAGTTTATGCCCCTCAGAAGATAATACCCTCCTAGGACTAAAAGTGGACAACTGGCGGGACCCTGGTACCTCCTGATGTGGCATGACATCATCACTGATGTCATCAGGTTCATTGGACAAAAAACACAAATGATGTGGTGTTGGGATGGTGCTGACATCATCATATATCTTTGACTAGCATAGGTGAAAATTTTTTCAAATCTATTTTATTTTTCATCAGACTCCAAAACATATTTCATAGATGTTTAATTTTTAATTAATTTTGAAATTGATTTATTAAATGCTATCATAAAAAATTTATCTGTTGCCTACAAGAATATATATATATATAACACCCCATGATGGGGGGTTTCTCAGGCGGTCACTGGCTAGTGGGTCAAGCCAGCCTCGCCTGATAGGCACTCATCACTAGGGGCCCAAGGGCAGTCTAGCCCAGACTGCCGGCCGGGAGCTGACCGGCCCTGGCAGCAGTGCTGGCAGGTCGTGCTTGGCTGTACTGGTAGGCCCTACTACAACAGGCCAGGGTATAAGGGTTTCCAGACCCCTGCCTCTTAAAAATTTTTTTCATATCTTTATTTTTTTGTTTTCCATTCTATACTTTATAAAAAAATTTAATTTTTGCACCAACTATAGATTTTTTAATCACCAGATCTACAACATGCACAACAAATCTCTAATACCTAGAACCCCCAATTTACAATACAACCTGCACAAAACCTTGTAATGTCCCAAATCCTTACATGCATTGCCATGGCTTCCATTTTGCACTTGATCTACACACACAAGGGTTATACATATCCAAGGAGCTGACACCTCCCTCAACCATAAACATAACTCTGATACCACATGTTAGGAATTTACAGGTCAAATAAAATCAATTCCACATAACCCAATAGGAGAATAAGATGCAGAAATAACCATTATGTAAAGATCAAATGAACAATTAACAAGATAACACAAGGTATACCCTGGGAAAACACTTAAGAGAGAAAAACCCAGCCTCTAAAAGCATCCACACTCATATGTATTAATCAGAAACAATGATATTATAATACATGTTATGAGTCTCCATGAATATGTTTGAATCATCAAGCACCTCCATGTATCCTCCATGTGTCCAAGCATGAATCCACACATCGCCTACCATGCTTCACAATATGCACTTATAAGAGAGAGCTCAATACAATGACAACCTCTCACAAACCTCTAATCCACCTACAATGAATAGCTAAGCCAACCAAACCACTAACAATGTGCTTGGTTTTATAGACCAAGCTCACACAACTTGTGGTATTGGATAAAACCATGTGCCCCAAAACCACAGGTAACACAAAACCATTAGCCTATAAAACCATGAACTCCCATTTGACTATTGGTACTAACTTTTCGTAATTAATCAAATAATACAAACAAATAATTAATCACCTATGTGTCCCACACACATAAAATAATCAACCCAATTTTATAATACAACATAAAGTGGTCCCCAAATAATTACCTATCATGATTAACCACACCTCCTAGGTGCATCATAACTAAATAATTATTTAAATACATAATATTATATCAAATTATGCAATGGTGTACAACAACATATCCCAACAATTTTTGCACACATGGTAAAATACATAAAATCAAATAAAACAATAGTCCATAATCAGCCTAATTTTATATAGTGAAAAGCTAAGAAAAAATTTTGACAAGGAGGTACTGGTCTGACCAATAACTAAAAATCCAATAAAAAGGATTCTATTTTTTTAACATACTTGAACAAGATTTTTACCATAATGAGAAACCACAAAAGTAATAAGGGACCTTTGAAAAGAAGCCCATGAAAAGGGAACAGGTTAAGCTTCATCTAGGCATCAAACAAAAGTCATTGATAGCATAGAGCCTAGACTAGCAAAATCAATGTAAAGAGACATTCAAATTCTCTCATCCTTGGAATCATACTATAAAAATTTATAGGGAAGCATTCATAACTTTGATACAATTGACCTTTCTTGATAATCTTCAGAAGGAATTCTAGACGGACACCTAGGCAGACAAGGCATGGAAGTCTAGTCAAGAGGACAAACTGGAAGCACATTTATCAAAATAGTAGAACTTGGAGACATCAACAATGAAGCTATTCTTCTTGCTCCAATCAAAGGGTGAATACTATATCTTATAGTAGAATTATAAACCTTGATTGATAAAAACACATTTCTAATAGGCCAGTACACCAGAAATGTAATGTAGAATTTGAATGCTACTCAGAGTTGAAAGTTGGTTCAAGGAAAAATTTAAATCCAAAGGAGTGAATGAACTATTCCTTATTGTCCTACTTTCTCCAAGCTTCCTAGTTCTGGCTTCTATGGTTGTACCTAATAATTTGAGTTAGTAACAATACCTATTTTATGTATAAATTAATTACTATTTATACTCTTAAAGGAGAGGAGCAAAGAAAGAAGTAAGAACCAACTTAAAATCTTGATGCATACCTCTTGTTGTAGTATCTTAGAAAAAGTTTATAATCTGAAAATAGCATAATAGTTACAACCCTACTTTTCTTAACTGTGCACATATTGGTACAAATCTCTCCACCAGACAAAAGAGTGAGTTAATAAATATTAACAAAAATCTCTTAATAAAAAAAAAGATATAGCTCCCTGTAGCTTAGCTAGTTCCAAATATAGAGAGTTACTTTTTGCCAAGATTAGCCTTGCTATTTCAACCTAGCAAAAGGTGATCATCATTAAGCTAGAGCTTAAATTTGTGCTTGTAAGACATAGCTTTAAAGAAACAAATAACGTCACTCTATTATCCTAGAAAAAACTAAACTTACTAATAAATGTATTTCGTAGGGAAATCATTTTAGTCTAAAAAGTGTTAGAATAAGTAAGGTTTTACGTTTAGACTAGATATAGGAGTGTGGATTGAAAAAAATGATGCAGCATGGACCATCGAACCACACCCTTATGTTTGTAGACATTAACATTTAATTGTTGTCTCTAAATTTATGAAAAGAGGCATCTCAATCTTCCATACAAGACTCCATCAAGGCATTTCCATGAATTTGTTTGATAGCGAGGTGTTTTCAAATGCTTCTGAAGAAAGTTTGTTGTGTGGAAGCATGGTAAAGATCATGTTGTTGATTGGTAAATGAGGCACCATTTGAGGAAAGTCATACACCATTGGAGCCTGTCATTTCAATAATCGCCATGGCAAATTCTACATTGACATGTGAGAAAGTTTTGAAAACATTAGAAATAGCATTTCATTAACTTGGTTGCTGCATTGAATCTTCTTTCAACATCGTTTTGATTGCAAGTTATTTGAAGTCAAATTTTATTGGAGAATTGGACATATATTGTGCAAAGAGAAGTGTTTGAAATCTAATTTACAAGTCGATACAAGAGTTTATAGCTAAATTGCTTCAAATACTTCTAGTGATACTTCAATCCAAAGAAGTGTCATACAAGATTTCAATTTCTTCTAGAAAGGAGAAATAGTGGAGAGCCATTTTATTATAATTAAAATTGCATGTGCAAATCGAAGTGATAAGGTTTTTTTTAATGGATAAATCAATTACTATTACTAAATTTGTAGGATATGATTTTCATACATGGAAAGTAAAGATACAATTACTTCTAATTGAAAAAGATTTATGGGACATTGTGATTGGGACTATTACAAAACCACAAAATATAGATGAAGCAATAAAATATATAGAAAAATATCGTAGGGCCACATCATTGATTCATCTTGGATTATCTGATGCATATTTGCATCATATTGATCTAAACAAAAACTTCAAAGAAACTATGTGATGCACTTAGTTCTTTATTTGGTTCACAAGATTCAAGTGCTAAAATGTCCATTAAGCAAAAACTTTTTGGTTTGAAGATGAAAGGTGGTAGTGTTATTCAACATATTAGTACATTTCATTCCCTTCTTAATCATATTGCAAGTGTAAAATTTATAGTTGATGATGATGACCCTAAAGCAATCTTATTGAGAATGATGCCTTTAATTTTTTATCATATTATTTTTAAATTAAACAAAATTAATCCCAGTTTGGAAAATGTGATTTCTTCTTTGATTGATGAATAAAGTAGAGTTAGTAAAGATCATTCAATTATGTCATTAAGGGAATGGTTCGGTAGTCAAGTTGCTTCATTGTAGTGGTGGCCACCAAGGTTCAAACCTCTGTTAGGCCAAAGAGCTCGCAAGCTTGTGCCTTCATTGGGCTAATGTGCTTGCTTGTCTTGCACCTTCGTTGGATTGTTGTGCTTGCAGGCTATGGGCCTTTGCTGGGCCAACGAGCTCGTGGATTTGAACCTTTAGCATTGTTGTAGGCATTCATGAAAGGTTTTAATGTCATAAAAGTGGACATAGCTCTGGTCAAAAGCCTTTACGAAGAAAAAAAAGAATTCAGAAAACTGCTTTGCTTCTGAAGAACAATTCTAACATTTCAAAAGGGAAAGAATTCAAATGTTATTGTCAAAAAATTGGACATGTCCAAATAAATTGTATTCAATGAGTGGAAGATCTCATTGATGGCAAATTGAAGAAAAATAAAGCTCTTGTTGTAACTAAAAGTGAAGATTGTGGTTTTGCAATACATGAAGTAAACTCTCCCTGCCAAATAAATTGTATTCAATGAGCGAAAGATCTCATTAATGGGAAATTCAAGAAAAATAAAGCTCTTGTTGTAACTGAAAGTGAAGATTGTGGTTTTGCAATACATCAAGTATACTCTCCCTGCCATGATAGTGAGGAGGAATATCTTTTTTACAAAATGAAATAGTGTCATATTGGAGGTTGGAGGCAATGGAGGTGGGAAGTCTTTTGTCATCTTGAGCTAGCTTCTCGCTCATGAGTGATAGAGAGAATAATAGTCACATTGCATGTTCCCATACTTGATTTCATCATCCCCACCAAAAACTTGTCTTGAATCTCACCATAATAATGCATATCAAACTGAAACAGTTATAATGTCAGTTATGCCCACTAGAACAATAACATGCTATCAAAATGATATTTTAATAGAGAATCCAAATAAACAACATCTGTCATACACAAAATCCAAAAATCTCCATTCTAAAATACATTCATTACGAAAAACGCCCCATGTGATTACACACCTTTTTAGATAGTGGTCTCTTGAATTTGCAGGTATTCCTATTTGTGGGCAAAGAATTTTCAGGGCTAGAACAAAAAGAATTGTTCCTCAAATGACATGCGTCCAATTATTGAGATTCAGAATCAAGAGTGCTTCCATGCGATATTTTCAAAATTTGCAGACACATCTTCCTTGCTCCCACAAATCAAATAAGAAGTTGATTAGGTGGTAGATTACGTTGTGCCATAGACCTCAATAAAGGAGGTTCATAGGAGTTGAAGTCACACTGCCCAGGATCTTGGCCATGCTATAAAATGAGAAGTTGTCCCCTCGTGTTTGGATCATATTCAAATTTGGGGATTTCACCCTCCTCTCTACTAGGGAAGCCATGATCACTTGGTTCTGAAATTGAATCATGTAGTAAATAATTAGAAGACTCTATAAGTGAAGCTCCATGAGAATATTGAGGAACATTCACACATGTTTGAGTATGAGCATTTTAAGTAGGGAGGAAATCAGTTTTACTTGCTGCAAAAATTGTATAAATGACTTTGGGTCTTGATTTTCCACAAAAACATGGGTGGGACATGTATTTGGAAATAAATTTTGATCCTGAAAAACAATCAAAATTATAAATATTGATATAAATATTAGAAAATTTGATTTCATTTTGTGAATTAAGATAGTATAATTAAAAATTTTAACCAAGACAATAGAGGACAATCTTAGACAATTACCCTTTGGAACAGCTAAACTGGCATTGCCATTTGTAGCTACTTTGGCCTGAATCCCAATACGAAAAAGAAAAAAAAAAACACATCCAAAAGTCAGATTTTATAGTTAATAGTTAACACTTAAAACATAAACTGACAGTGCTAAACTCAATCGTAATCACAAAATGTTGGCAAATCCCGACTTCTGTTAGCAAGTAGTTTCTAACATTGGGTGTAGCTGACAGATTTGTTACATCAGTCTCATAAAATACTTCATCCATCTTCTGTTAATGACCGTCGTCAAGATATATGTCATAAAACAAGAATCAAGAAAAATTAGAAGACACGTTTTTGGTCTGTTTTATCCTGCTATCCCAGGTTTACAATATTGCTATTCATAATTTTGATTGTTTTTCAGGATTAAAATTTACACACAAACACATGCCCCCTCCATGTTCTTGTGGACAATCAAGACCCAAAGTCATTTATGCAACTTTTGGAGCAAGTAAAACTGATTTCCTCCCTCCTTAAAATGCTCATACTCAAACATGTGTGAATGTTCCTCAATATTCTCATGGAGCTTCACTTATAGAGTCTTCTAATTATTTACCACATGATTCAATTTCAGAACCAAGTGATCATGGCTTCCCTAGTAGAGAGGAGGGTGAAATCCCCAAATTTGAATATGATCCAAACACGAGGGGACGACTTCTCATTTTATAGCATGGCCAAGATCCTGGGCAGTGTGACTTCAACTCCTATGAACCTCCTTTATTGAGGTCTATGGCACAACGTAATCTACCACCTAATCAACTTCTTATTTGATTTGTGGGAGCAAGGAAGATGTGTCTGCAAATTTTGAAAATATCGCACGGAAGCACTCTCCATTTTGAATCTCGATAATTTGATGCATGTAATTTGACGAAAATTCTTTTTGTTCCGGTCTTGAAAATTCTTTGCCCCTAAACAAGAATACCCGCAGATTCAAGAGATCACTACCTAAAAAGGTGTGTAATCACATGAGGCATTTTTCTTAATGAATGCATTTCAAAATGGAGATTTTTGTCTTTTGTGGATTGCAGATGTTGTTAAGTTGGATTCTTTGTTAAAATATCATTTTGATAGCATGTTATTCTAGTTTGACATACATTCTTATGGTGAGATTCATGGTAGGTTTTTTGTGGGGATTATAAACTCAAGCATGGGTACATGCAATGTGACTATTCTTGGCTCTCAGGTATTCCTTTTCCACGAGACATTTAATGTCTGTTAGAGGAAGCAATAGCTAATTACTAACCTTGACATGGATTTTTAGTAACCATGAATTTTTTTTTTGTAGATAACTGTATGTGTTTTGGTTTCCCCAAAGACACTCAAATTTAACTGGTTGTAGGCAGGTCTTAATCAGTTTTAAAGTAAATATGATGGAATTGTCATAAAGTTATGATATTTAAATATTAATTAATCAATAATGATTTTTAATGTAGAAACCCTAAGACCCACATGCGTATCACCATCTCATAAATATTGAGATAACTGAGATATTTTATTAGTAAGAAACATACCCAACAATCCAACATTTAAATAATAACTAATAAAGGCTGGAGTAAAACCTTATAATTAAGAAAGAACTTCCTGATTGGATGAATTTTTCTATCGAACATATTGTATGGGACAATGTACTGCCCTCCAAGTCCTATATTGCACTTGGAACAAATCTGCACCTTACACATCTGGGAAGTTGAGCTCCTTTGATGAACTGCCATAAATTGTAAGCTTTTGTCTTTCACCTACCAGCACAAAATATTTTTTTATCATGATAGTTGGTGATCCATACCTACCAAAAAATAGATTTAGGCACATTAATGAGTTATGGGTGTTGGTGGTGGATATCACATCCGCAAAACATATAAACACAGAAAATATGAAACACAAACAATTGATCCTCAACAATGTGCTGCTGCACAATATTCATTATATCAAAACATGGTTACATATCACGAATGCTGCTGCATTCACATACATTGATTTGATCACTTGATCATTACCAGCTTGCATTTCTTGTATTACATTATGCCTCTTTTATAGAGGGCTTTGCTCATGCCTTGCCTTTCTAGGCTCTTCTATTCTTCATCTAGAAATTTTATCCTCTAGAAGCTTTCTTATTTAGAACTCTCCTCTTTCTAGAAACCTCCATCTTATCTGGATTCCTTTAGGAACTTTCTATTTTCTTCTTTTGTCTTTTTGCCTTTTTGTCTTTTTCTCTTTTAATTTTGTTTGTGGGAGAAATTACTTTCCAACACTCCCCCTTAATTTCTACCACAAGTTTATCATTTCAAATCTTTCTAGTCTTTTGAGTCTGTGGACTCGATGCCTTTAAATTTTCTTCAAGATATACTGATCTCCAGGTCTCACCCACTGCTGCTGCAGTCCATCAAATTTTTAGAACTTCAAAATGGAAGTCCTCTGGCTATCTGTAGCTTTCAACTTTGCATGCTGTCTCAAACTTTCAAACTTTGATTGATTGCCATTCTTCACAAATGAACATCTGTACTTGAACAACTTTTTCAGCATTCCTATAATTTGTTGCCAACTCGATCCATAACTCCATCCACAATCCATTTTCATACAATCCTTCATAGATTCATCTTTCCACTGTCTTTGCCAACACATCTTTTCTGAATGATTTCTGAATCCACAATTGCTACATGGATGTAAATCCCAACACTTTTCCTTTGTATGTCCTTGCCTATGACAATGAGAACATTGCACGATCCACTTTTCTTTAACCAATTTGTTTGTGCCTGTAATATGATCCATTTTTCTATATCCAATACCTGCATATTTTGGCCTTATTATCGGCTCAATCGGCTCTTTCATTCCTTGTCCATATTTGCCTAAACCTTTTCTTGTATATCCCATCTTCTTCATCATCTTGAAACCAACATTCTCTTCATTACAATAATTTTCAGATTCAAACAACTTGTCATTTTCATCAATATCACAACATGCAAATTTTGCTGTTCCAACTTCCTTACAATCTTCAACCAAGCATCTTTTAGCTTTAGCTACATCACATAAATCATTTGTATCACACGAGACATCACAAACTAATGGCTTTGTTTTTAAACTTTCATTTTTTTCTTTTAACCTTGATATTTCATCTTTTTGTATCTTATTCTCTTCTTCCAATTGCTTTATCTTTTCTTCTAATTCACCATTCCTTTGTTCAAATAATTTCAATCTTTCTTCTAGTTCTTCATTTTTCTTTTTTACTTTACTCAATTCAACATTAGCTTCATACCTTTCTGACCTTAAACCAATTTTGTCTATTGTCAATTGATGTAATTCTTTTATGAATTCAAATCTTTCTTTTTCCAAAGCATCTTTCTCTTTTTACCAATCCTTTTTTTCTATTTTCTCTCTCTTAGCTTTACCCATTTGAAAATAAATGATTAACTTATCTCAGACTATTGCCCTTTGCTGTAATTGTTGATTTCTTCTTCGTTTAGCAGCTTCATGTGCCTCACTTCACCTTTGACTGCAAACTATCTTCAGACTTTCTTACTGCCTGATACAAACCCTTGATAATTTCTGGACTTTGCTTGTGATGACTTTAATGCTTTTCTGTGGCTTCAAACAACGAACGTTTGTCATGCAAACTTGCGCATATGATCTCCTAGGGCAGCTTTCTCCTTCACACGAACCTGGATAATCTTCACCAATACCAACGGCTTTACTGGCTGTGGTCTCCTCTTAGTAGCTGCAATCTGTGGCTTTTTATCTTTTTGTGTTCCCCACGCTTTACTCTGGGCTGCGGCCTCAATATCTCTGATTTTTTTGTTTGCTTCCAATAAACCTTTTAACTTTAACTTCCTCCTTGGCAATAGCTGCGTCCTTTTACTAGACTGCGGCTTTGATTTCTTTCTATACACAGTGGCCTTTATGCCTCGTAACTTTTTGACTTCTCCTAGCGCTTTGCAATACAAATGTTGCGGCCCGATCTTCTTTTCCCCTCGGATGATTCCTTTATTGGCAGCTCCAAAAATGACTATAATTTCTACACTCTTTTTTAGCGGCCTATTATAAACCCTATCCACGCACCTTAATCTCTTGCAATCTCCAGCAATCTCTCTACAATGATTTCTCTTTTTAGCAGTTAACAAAATAATCAAATTATTCTTACCTCAGATCTGCAACTTGCTGACGGTCTTTTTAACAGCTGCGGCTTTTTTTGTGACTTTCTTCAACTATGAAGATTCCTTGGTCAGAGTTTCGGCCTTTTATCATTCTCCAATCTTTGCTTCAACGATTCCTCCTACAGAGATTTTACAACTTCAATGACCTTTCATAATTTCTGCTTTCCTTCGCACAGCGATCTCTTTCATCTGCGGGTCCAATATCTCCTTTGGCATCTCTTATGCTTCAGTCTGGACAACGATCCCTATCTGTATGTCCACGATCTCTTTTGGCAACGACTTGTCAAACCCTAGACAACTTGCTCCATGTACAAACCCTAGATCTCAAGTCTTCCAATGACACAACTTGGATCAATCTCCAGACACAATAACCTTACGAACATGGCTCTAATACCACTTGTTGGTGGTGGATATCACATCCACAAAACATATAAACACAGAAAATATATAAACATGCTCAAATGTGTGCTGCTGCACAATATTCATTAAATCAGAACATCATTACAATGCTTATAAAGAATGCTGCTGCATTCTAATGATCACTCAATCATTACCAGCTTGCATTTCTTGTATTACATTATGCCTCTTTTATAGAGGGCTTTGCTCATGCCTTGCCTTTCTAGGCTCTTCTATTCTTCATCTAGAAATTTTATCCTCTAGAAGCTTTCTTATCTAGAACTCTCCTCTTTCTGGAAACCTCCGTCTTATCTGGATTCCTTTAGGAACTTTCTATTTTCTTCTTTTGTCTTTTTGCCTTTTTGTCTTTTTCTCTTTTAATTTTGTTTGTGGGAGAAATTACTTTCCAACAATGGGCACCATGTGGTCTGTTCAATCATTTAATTCGATGGGGGAAGCCAGTGTTGACAGGATATTACATGGAATTTAATGCCATGCCATTCAGAAGATTACAAATGATTGGATGCTAGTCTTTTATGAGGCGTTAGGAGTTGGAATGCTGGCAGAGTTTTAGATACATTTCAGAATCCCTAAATTCTCCATGGTCCTAAAATTTGTTAAAATAGATGAATGAGATATGTGTAGTTCTTTTCTTGTTTGATATTTCTTCCTTCAAGAACTCTACTCTTTCTCATATATAATAAGAATGGATGTTTTGTTGGGATGTTAATTTGAATGGTTACATGAATATATAGTTATGCAATTATTATATTAGTTACCTTTTTTTTGGAATTGCAAGTGAATTAAGTGGATGGTCCTTGATATTATTTACTTTATAAGTTAGTATTGCTTTATGAATGCATGAGTAGTTGGAAGCCAACTCATGTGGGCTTAATGCCTTGCTTGCGTGTTGGTAAACTGTCTTCCAAAACTTACAATCAAACCAAAAATAATCACCAAAAAGAATATGAAAAGATACTTAGTCATAAAATATACCCAAATTCAGCAACAGAAAAAGATCAATTCAAATGAAATTTATATAAAAAACATAAGAACATTGATAATTACATCTTTCAAGCCAACCAAGGTTTAGAAGATTGGCACAAAAATCTGCATTTGAATCAACTTAAAATAAAACAATGGATTTTCACCTACGTCCATCGTGCATGAAGGTGCCTTACCCAAATGTTCACCAATTTAAAAAATATACGGTCCTATTTAGAAAAATTTCTATTAGAACAACCTGGGAGTCCAAAACATAATTTGGCCCTATTTGAATCATTATTGTACACATTCATGAATTTCTGCAATGGAAGATTTCTACAGTTGTTCTTGTCAGTCAAATGATCGTACAACTCTTCTTGTAGTTCGGTAGACCATAACTCAAGGTGCCACTTCTAGAAATTGCCCTGGCTTAATCCTTTTGTTTGGATAATCTGGCGCCATTCTACAATATTGATTTCAGAATCACTACAAATTTTGACTCTTCTACTTGGCTAAGATGCACAGATTTAAAGTAGAGATCAACTCATGAAAAGGTTTGTTGCTTTGCCAATTGAGCAACATATATAGAAATGTGAAAGTTGAGTAATTTCTTTATGCTGGTGTTCTACAAATCGATGTTTTGTGATTGAGGTGTTTTCAGATGTATTATGCACCCATTAAGTTTAGTAGAATATTAAGAGAAAAAATCTTTTGCCTAAAACTTGTATAGAAAGAAAGAGATTAACATTTCAGGTGACATTAAATTTAATTATATGTTTGTATATCAGAAACTTTAATTTATTTTAAAAAATGGAAAGTAGTTTTTGAAAAAGTGACATCATTGTTTGTTTTTGGGTATTATAGTCTAAAAATATAATGGTTAAAAATTTGAAAATAAATACTTAAAATTTATATGTTATTCTATAACTATATATTATTATGGTTTTACCATATCTAATAAAAAGAAGTACAGTAAATTGGACAAGTGTAAAAGTTATTGGAAGGGATAGATTCTACTATACTATCATCAAATTTTATTTTATTTTATTTTTTCCATTCTATTTTATAGATTCTAGTATAGAGTCATCAATTTTATTTTCTTTTGTTTTCTCCAAAATGAAATTTAATTTATTTCTTTTTCACTCATTGTTGTTTCATAGAGTATTTTGTAACTATATTTTGGCCAATAGGCCATTCTATATGTGCACACATCTTGTAACTGCCAAAAAATTGGTATTCCTTCTCATTTGGTAGTCAATATGAGAAAATTCTTTATTTTATTTTATTTATGCATGTTTAAAGAGAAGCATAGACACTTGGAATATTATTATTATTATTTTTAACCAGAAAAAGGTGGCGGAGCACCCATAGATAAAGATTTTATCAAAATAACATATAAGATATGTTCGAAAGTCCAACCAAAAAGAGAAAGATTTATAGTGTAGGCCCTAACATGGCCAGAAATAAAAACTAACCCCTGAAGTCAACTGCCGAACACAGTAATGCAAAGACACACCAAAAAAAACAGCGATCTTTCCCAATGCGCCACCATCACCAGAAGAGCAGCCACGCGCCATCAAACGCAAAAAGGAAACCACCCACCCACCACCACCGAATAGACACCACCCATAGGAAATGCCAACACACAAACCAGAGACTCCACCACAGAGACACAGAAAAAACAACAACCACCAGCCAGACTACAGTAGCCACGCCGCCACCCGCCAGGAACGCCAAACAAGCTACCCACACCCACCAAACATTAAGCCGTTGGCGGAGCTGCCGGAAGGAGCCGTTCATCCAACTCCATAGACATCGATGACTGAGCTCCATCATCAAAAGCTTCTAGGGCATAGCGAGGCATTGCTGGAGCCAGATCATAGGCATGTATCCTTAGGAAGCAGATATCTGTAAAAACATCCTTGATCCTCTCAGCCTTTTTCTTAGTAAATAGGAAGCAATGTGACCGCAATGCATCATCTATATCCCCACTACTCAAGGATTTGAGACTAGCTTGCATGGCTCTGTATATTACTTGCTGTGTGGAAGAGTTGCGCAAGGCCGTAAGCTTGAAAAGCCCACCAATAAGAGCGTCACCTTGTTCCATTTTGTAGTTGGACACCGCCATCTCCCATCTTTCAACAGTATAAATATTTTTGTAAAACAAACCTACCGCTAAGGCATGCATGAATTCGTCATCCATTGCAAGATCCATAATGTTGGATAAAAGCTGCAGAACCACATCTGAATAATTGAGCACCCGCCCCTCGTAACCATTAATCCAAGCGTGTCCAACAATATTCTGAACTGCAAACTACATGAGGGTGCAATTTGAGTCAATCAGAGTCATCAGGTCAGTAGCCTTAACTCTCCCTCTAATCTCCAATTCCCATTCAAGGGCTGGGAAGAATAGCCTTTGATTCAGACGAATGTCTGCCATATGGAGCACCCTGGTAAGAGAAGAAAATAGAAACAAGAAAAAAATAGAGCATAGAGATAGATCCGCTGACACAGAGAACCGCCGCCTTGAGACTTTACAAACCACTATAATTAGTAATGTTAGGAACCCAATTAACAATGTAGGAGATAAAAAAATGGAGTACATCAATGACATCCTAATGTCAGCAAGCACAAGTGATAAAAGTTGAAGTACACTGTCAAAGAAAACATTCTTTTAGATCTTGCAATGTGTCAATTGTAGATAAGCGCGATCAAGAAAGATCAGGCCGTCGTGCCGTCAAGACAGCTCTAGAGTCTAGGTAGTTAATACTGGTCACTTCGTAATAAAGAAACAAGAAATGAGGACGAATACACTAACCCCACATGCCCGCAAGAGCAATTGAAGCAGCATAAATGGTCTTGGTTCATTTGACCACTTGAAGTCTGCCAGCCCACAGCAACTGACATCTCAAACGACATTCAGATGGAATAAATGCAGAAATAAATTTTAGCACCTCATACAAGACAAAAGCAACTAAATGCTAAGCACCACAATTAAGATAGCCTGCCCGTCCCTGCCACCTATAAATCCTTCACACCATGAGATCTGATAGAGTGGAGGCCAAGCAAGAAATAGTACTAGCGGGAATAACTCAAGTTTGAAAAAGGCCATGCTGACATTAAATATCTGTAAACAATCAAG
Organism: Cunninghamia lanceolata; assembly: GCA_027924645.1. Taxonomy (NCBI): domain Eukaryota; kingdom Viridiplantae; phylum Streptophyta; class Pinopsida; order Cupressales; family Cupressaceae; genus Cunninghamia; species Cunninghamia lanceolata. Next base: position 16,963,365 of record BSBN01001048.1, read on the forward strand.
CTGCGGTAGTGTCTCTCTCCGCTCCCATATCAGCTGCCAGCATGGATGCCAATGAGTTTGAAAGGATTTGATTGCCAGGGGGAAAGAGCACATAAGCACTATCACTATCCACTGCTATATTTGCTAGTAAATCCGCCACCTTATTACCTTCCCTTAACGTATGGGAGATGAGATAATTATCTAGCCTGCTTAGTAATGTGTTGGCCTATTTAAGAATATAATTAAGTTTCCAATTGTCTAAACCTCTTCCTTTGATGGCATTTATTATTATTAGGGAGTCACCCTCAATCCACACATTCTTCACACCTTTCTCAAGCACCAAGAGAAGTCCATGAACTAACGCCCAGGCTTCAGCCTCATTGTTAGTCCCTATGGGAAGTTTAGTTGATTTAGCTGCAATCATGACACCATATTCATTTCTAATAAACATTCTGTCCCGAATGCCCGGGATTTTCTCGACATGCCCCGTCAAAATTTAGCTTGTAGAACGGAAGGGAGGGTGGCAGCCATTTAACCTAAGCTCTATTTGGGATGTTCTTGGAAGCCCCTGTATCACTGCCTTGTCCTAAGAAGCTCGTTGACGGCCATAAGGATATGATTTCCGCATCCCATTTAGTCCAAACTGATTTGGAAGAGATCATTTGTCTAAGATGAGCCACTAACTGACCAGATAAAGATGCCTCTAAATTATCACAGACCTGGGACACTGACCTTGCTTCCTTCCTAAAAATACGAAGGTTCCTTTCCCACCATAAGTGCCAGATGATCATGGAGGGGCCAATGTCCCATAAACAGGCCAAAGTTGAAGATTCGAAGGAGTGAGGCCAATTCCTAAACATAAGGTACAAAGTTTTAGATATAGGGCTGACCCACTTTATCTTCTTGAAGAACAAGGTCCAACACTCTCTGCTAAAGGGGCATTGTAACAGAATATGATCCATAGACTCTTCCTTACTTCCACATAATACACAGGGAAAATTGGGCCCTAGACCTAATCTTTTAATTCGATCGCCTGTGAGAATTTTGTTGTGGAGTGCACACCAAGCAAATGCTCCTGCCTTGGGAAGTAATTCTTTTCCCCAACACAACTTTGAGGGCCATTCTGAAGTGACTTTCTGAAAGCCAAATCTATAACCTTCTCTTACTGAATAACAACCTGAATTTGCAGCCGTCCAGGGCACCTCATCCTCCATGCTAGACACAAAAACTAACTTCTTACTAAGGAGTCGACTGAGGATCACTTTTTGAAATCGTGGGAAATTACAATCATGAAAACTTTTCTAGGCAACTGAAACTGATGTCCCCATCCTTTCCATACACCAATAATCTTTTACTTTAAAACCCCAAGTTGTTTGTAGGAAAATTCTTGCATTTGTGAGCTCATGAAATCCAACCAAAGACGGCCCCCCTCCCCAAGAATCATGCCAGAAGTCTGCCTTTTCACCATTATGAATAATCCAAGTCAGGTTGGGCTAAAGAATGTCCCTACTTCTTATTAGAAAATTCTAAATTGCTGACCCTTTTGGGAGATTTTGCACAGTGAAAATTCTCTCATTGTCAGGGAGTCAAGATACTTAACCTTCATTAGTTTCACCCATATGGCATTAGGTTTCGCATACATATTCCATGCCAATTTGGCTCCAAGTGCTTGATTTTGCATTTCAATGTTCAGGATTCTAGTCCCTCCTTCCTCTTTTGGCTTACACACTTTATCTCAGGCCAATAAATGAATTTTCTTTTCTTCAAGAGAGCCTTGCCAAAGAAATTTCCTACAAGCTCCATCTATTTTAGCAATGATACCTTTTGGAATATGAAAGACCGACATCATGTAGACTGGCACAGCGGATAGAATTGTTTAATCATTACAATACGGCCTGCTAGAGACAGACTACGGCCTTTCCATTTAGTTAGCTTTGCACTATGGCAGATATAGGAATATTATTTTTGACAACTATTTATGACAAGTAGAACAATGAAAAGTCTATATAATATTCCGTTTTCTGATTTATTTCTTACATGTAAAAACTAATCTCTCCACTCAAACATGTTATGCTATCATTGTAACATAATCCGATTATAACCATTCATTCTCTCACTACCTAAAGAAAATAAAATAGCGAATGGAATTGCAAGTTATGATGGGTATAGAAGGATAAAGGTAGGTTTTAAACCATTGCAAGAACATTTACTAGAGTAAACAATCACTTGGTTTTGATCCAAGGACCTCCTGGTCAGGTATGGGCAATGCTTTTCCACCTTTTGTAATTTCTTAAATTGCTACGATTGTAGGATTTGTGAAGAATGGATTTGTTGAAAAGGCTTTAGAAGCTTTGAAGTGAATGTAAAAACATACTTCCCTGAGCCATGACCTGCAACATGGCATGGACATCCATTTAAATGTTAAGGATATAGGGATTTTTGGTTAGATCTTATAGTTGGAAATGCTCTGGTAGGTTCATATTTAAATGTGGAAGCATAGACAGAGCGTGCTAACTGTTTGACAAGAATGCCTTAAAGAAATGTGGTCACATGGACTACAATGATTGTAGGGTATGGATAAATGGATTCATTGATAATGCTTTAGAAACTTTCAAGCAAATGCATCCTCCTAACCTGCGCGCCAAGTTGGGGACTCCCAAATAAGAAGTAAGTTGCAGCCTGCTAGTGAAAGAATGTGATCTGTTTGATAAAGCGGCCCAAACAAATGTAACTTCATGGTATGCAATGATCACAAGGAAGACACAAAATGGATTTGTTGAAAATGCTTTAGATTAACCGTTCAAACAAATGCAAGCAGTAGAACAAATTGGAAACATCCTCATGACTTAAGTTAAAATGGGGGCTACTTAATGAAAAATATGGAAGCATAGACAAGATATGGTGAATATTTCATAGAATGCTTTGAGGAAATGAAGTCTATTGGAGCTCCATGATAACAGAGCCGTGTTCCACAATTTTTACCATCATTCTCCTTACTTTTGTCAAATTAATAGTATGGACACCCATAGAAGCAAAATGAAAGGGGGTAGGGTTTTGTCAGATATATAGTTAGAAATGATCTAGTAGATAGCATATATGAAACGAAGGAGAGCTAGTAAGAGATGGTTAATAGATCCCAAGTTCTTGCAATTTAAGAAATTTTATGGGCTAAGTTTTTTTGGTGTATGTCAGGTTAGAATAGGATACAATGGACGCCGTCGTGGGCATGATGCCGTAAGAGTCACTCATGCAGTTAAAGAATTTATAGCATATCTTGCAATCATTGTACTCCATGAGATTACATTTGGATGATCTCTTTTGTTAAAAATTTGATGTGCCTTTTGTATATTTCCACATTTTGCATACATGTCTATCAGGGCATTTGCAACAACGTCTAACAAACACCAGATTTCAATTATTTTTGGTGTATCTCCTTACCCTGTTCGAAAGCTCCCATTTGGGCACATGTTGGGAGGATGCTGGTAAATGTTGTCAAGTTTGGCTTTACACCTTCCAATTACATACACTTGAAAACTTCCAAGGCCTTTTCAATGAATGCATTTTATGCATGTCCTCTAAATATAGCATTCCATGTGACTACATTTCATTGAGGCATTTCTTTGAAAAAGGCTTAAAGTTTCTTTAAGATTACTATTTTTTTTTTGCATATACTATAACCATATCATTCCATGAGACCACATTTCATCAAGGTATTTTGTCAAACAATTTGTATGCTATCTAAATTTTTCCACATTTTGAGTACATGTTTAAAAGAGCATTTAGAACCACCTTTGACAAAAATCCACTTTTCATTATTTTTTGATGAATCTAAGTACCATACTCAAAATATCTCATTTTGGCACATGCAGGGGGCACGATGGCAAAGGTTGCTAAGTTTGCCTTTATACCGCCAACTATATTTGATTAAAAAATTTGAAGGCTTCATCAACAAACCCATTTTCTATTTACCCTTCAATCATTGCATTCCATGAAACAACATTTCTTTTAGCTATATTGTTGAATAGCACATGCACTTCTTTATGCTCTCACATTTTGTGTACATGTCTATGAAGGCAGTTACAACTACAACATCTGATAACAATCCTATTTTAATTATCTCTTGATGGACTTCCATGCCCTGTCCCAAAGCTCCCACTTCGGCAGATGCTAGGAGGATGTAGGCAAAGGTTGTTTTATTTATCTTTACATCTCCCAATTGCATTTGCTTAAAAATATACAATGCTTTTTCAGAAAACCTAAATTGTGCATAGCCTTTAATCATCACATTCCGTGAAACTACATCTTCATTAGGAATTTTATCAAACAATTTGCATGCCTTCTACATTATTCCACATTTTGCATAGACGTCTATCAAGGTATTCATGACAATAACATGTGACTAAAATCCACATCTCATTATCTTTCCATGGATCTATATTTGAAGTTTGTAAAATGTTTTTTAATTTTTTTGTAGTGTAAAAAATAATTACCAATGTTCTGTCTGAGGACTTCATTTCAATGGCAGTCTTAGAAAGATTACTTTCAATCTATCAGGGCTTTGTGGGTGTCTTCAGCTGGCCATATCAATCACAATTTACATCAGGATTCTATAGCTGGTTCTTTCAATTAAAATTTTGATATTAGTGCATCCTTGTTTATAGAAGAATAGTCTACACCATTGGCAAAATAGGCACTCTTATTGTTACATGAATATTGATTAGTCATTAAGCCCTTTTCATCGTGGCACAGTAGGGTACCCACAACTAGCTAGTAAAATCATCCTTTAATGAATTATAATTGTACACTCTTTGAGCCACATTTTATAAAATTACTGATATTTTGTGATAAGAAATTGATTTTGTTAATCAATTGTTAATCAATTTAGTTTTGTTTTGGGGTCCTAAATCCCTAATTTGCTTGATTTTCTTTGCAACCCCTTTGCATGGATTTTTGGGTCTATAATTGATAACTTGCACACTTTGATTTTTCTATATATGTCTTTCCCTTTTCAAGGTTCACTTGTCGTGTCACATCTTGTGTTATTCCTAGTAATGTCATATCTACATTTCATGTGTTATATATTCTCCACTTCAACATCTAACCATTGTTTGACATTGTCAACTACCAACTGATTGATATACCTAACTTTGTTTACGATGGAAACAATGGTTTTGGTCTCAAATATGTTCAAGATATATAGACTCTTATTAAAAAGTATTGGAAAACATTCATGTTAAGTTATGTGAAATATGTAAGTTTTTGGATTTTCTAACAAGTATTTCAGAAGCACTAGTTTTGCAAATATAGATAAGACATAGAAAGCAACAAAATTCTAGTCAGAGCATGGGATTGTGAGATAAAATTTGCAATAGGAAATGCATTGATCGCATAATTAAAAATGAATAAGGGCTCTAAGACTCAAAATTACATTTTAAGTACATATAAGTTATATCAACCAATGCATTGATTATAGAGTTACAAATATATTTGAGTACCATAAGAAACATTTTCTTTTAGATATTGGGAAGTAGAGTCTAGATTTCTAAGTGTTCCCATCACACATTTGAATACTAAGAAGAACAACAGGAACTACAATAGAGTTTGTGATGATTTGAGCTTTTTATTTAAACTTGATTTCCTTCTTTTTGGTTAGTGTAGCTAGCCCAACAAAATGAGTTTTTTCAAAAGTAAAATGCTTGTGTATGCTGGAAACATTAAGGAAATTATCACATGTAGTTTCCAAGGAAATTGTACTGGAAATATTTCTTGAAGTATCTAGTACATAAAGAGTCCAAAATACTAGAAAGATAAATATTCTCCTACATAATAGTTACAATAACTATTTTTATACACACAAATACAATCCACACAAAACAAGCTTTTAACATACACAAACATACTCCACATAAAGTGATAGTTTAAGTACATTCACACACAATCTAAAATGAATGTCAAAATACTTTCAAACACATACACACAATGCCTCCCATGTTAGTTCAAATACACACACACATGCACTTCAAACAAAGTGAATGCCAAAATTATTTTTTCACACACACACATGCATGCACATTGAATACATGTCAAAATTCATTCATACACAATTCACACACATAATGAATACCAAGTTAAATTTCAAAGCCATGCACACACAATGAAAGTGAAAGTATATTCAAATAAACAAAGTGAACATTATTGCAATTTGAAAGTATTTTTATACATATTCAAAGTAATTTTCTTAAAGTTAAGTTTTAAACACACACCCACACACACACTTTAGACACAGTGAATACCAAAATTAATTTTTCACACATGAACATCAAAGTATTTTTGTTAGGCTTAGATGCACAAAGTGAACATCAAAGTATTTTTGTTAGTCTTAGATGCACTTCAAAGAAAGATAATGCTAAAATTTACTTTTCACACACATACACACACTTCAGATAAAGTGAATGCCAAAATTTACTTTCACACACACAAATACATGCACTTCAAACAAGTGAATGCCAAAATTTACTTTTCACATAAAAATACACATGGGCTTCAAACAAAGTGAATGCCAAAATTAACTTTTCACTCACTCACTCTCTCTCTCTCTCTCACACATAGACACATACACATATAGAAATAATGCTAAAGTTAACTTTCAAAACTACTTACACACAATGAAAGCCAAAGTTCAAATAAAAACTAAACATAAATGAAAGCCAATGTTATTTCAGACACAAATTGAACATCATTATTGAAGTTTGAAAGTATTTTTGTACATATCCTTCACTAAGTTAACTTTCAAAACCATGTACACACAATGAAAGCCAATGTTAGTCCAGACACAAATTGAATATCATTGAAGTTTGAAAGTATTTTTGTACATATCCTTCACATAAAGTGAACATCAAAGTATTTTTGTTAGGGTTAGGGTTCAAACACACACATACACATGCACTTCAAACAAAGTGAATGCCAAAATTAACTTTCCACACACACATCCCTTTTAGACAAAGTGTGTTAAAATTAACTTTTAACACACACATGTGCATGCACATAGAGTGAATACCAATATGTATTCATACACATAGTGAATGCCAAAATTAACTTTCAAAGACACACAAACACACAATGAATGTCAAAGTTAGTTCAAACACACACACACATGAACTTCAAACAAAATAAATGCTAAAATTTAACTTTTCTCACACACACACACATCCATTTAGACAAAGTATACCAAAATTAACTTTTCATACATGCCAAAATTAACTTTTCATACACATACAAAGACGTGCATGTACATAGATTGAATGCCAACATTCATTAAGATTATTGTTAGGGTTAGGGTTAGGATTAGAATCAATATTAGGATTAGAATTAGGGTTAGGTTTAGGATTAAAAATATAAATAGGGTTAGGGTTAGATTTATAGTGAGGATTAGGATTAGAATTATACTTAGCACTAGGGTTAGAATAATTAAGATTAGGGTTAGAATTAGGCTTAGGGTTATAGTTAGAATTAGGATTAGGTAACATTAGGGTTAGAATAAAGATATCTCAAATTCAATAGGATGCAAGAATGGTATAATAAATCTACATTGTAAGTTCATGTAAAATAATTTACAACAATCATCAAACACACATTTCTAAGGCATACTATTACAAAGAATAGTTACACTATGCATATCAAAATGACCAAAACATACCAACAGTTAAAGTGTGCATATCAAAATATAAATATATATTATTTACTGATAGGCCTACAAATATTTGTGCCTATCATCCATTTGATAGCACCTTTGGTGCTTTTACTTGTTTATTAGGATTTAATTTTGTTTTCTTCACAATCAAATTGAATTTCTTGGTTTTTTTCTTTTAGTATGTTGTTTTATTTGCGGTACAATTATTTTAATTAAAATGCTTTGTGATAGTTGTTTAGATATATTTTTAAAAAAAAAGTCTTAAGGTATATTAGGAATGAAATGGTTGGTCAATAAAACCCTAGGCAAATATGAAACAAAAAATAAAACCTTAGAAGTAATATCAAACAAAATGATGAAGGTGTCTAGGAGTGCATTATATTTTATAGATTCTGATCATCAATTTTATTTTCTTTTGTTTTTGTAGAATGAAATTTAATTTATTTTTTTCTCTCATTGTTGTTTAATCCTAATATTTTATAACTACATTTTTTTAGGATTTGTTTTTGTAGAATGAAATTTAATTTATTTTTTTCTCTCATTGTTGTTTAATCCTAATATTTTACAACTATATTTTGTTAGGATTTAACTTTCTATTCTACACAATCAAATTTAATTTCTTGATTTTTTCTTTTAATATGTTGTTTTATTTGTTTATTTATATATATTTTAAAAACAATAAAGTCTTAATCTATATTAAGAATGAAAGGATTAGTCATCTCATTGTTGTTTAATACTAATATTTTATAACTATATTTTGTTAGGATTTAACTTTGTTTTCTACACAATCAAATTTAATTTCTTGGTTTTTTTTAATATGTTGTTTTATTTAATCTACAATTATTTTAATGAAAATACTTTGTGTTAATTATTTATATATATTTTAAAAACAATAAAATCTTAATCCATATTAAGAATGAAAGGGTTAGTCAATAAAACTTTAGGTAAATATAAAATAAAAATTAAAACCTTAGAAGTAAATATCAAATAAAAGGATGACCTATTTTAGATAGATTTTTCTAAAGATAGGTATGCTAGTTACTTATTATATTTTTTTAATTAGGAAAAAAAGGCAAACTGTATGACATCATCTATGACATGCGTCATAACACTAAAAATAGATTATTCCTCCACATGTGCACCCTACTTTGACCAATTACCATTTACCATAGTAAATAACATCCCATAACTATTACCAGTAATTTCGTAATTACCATGGACAGCAAATAATTTTTACCACTGTCAGTGAAACTTGTATATCCCTTATGGGTAATTAAAAATAATAAATAGGATAATATAATATAGGGATTTACAAGGTTAATGGCACCTTATCCCAACAATTCTCACCCGTGACATTGCACAGCTCTTGATTTTGAAACTTCAGAGGATCATTGATGGTGACAGGTTGTCATTGATGTCAAAAGCATGCTCAGTTGATGTTGCAAAGTTGCCATAGTTGTTGTAGGAACATCAATCAGGAGTTGTTCATTTGGATAGAATAAGTGTTGTCAGTTGAGTTGGCTTGATTAGTGTATATCTCTCATGTGATGTGTTGTTTATCTGTGGTATTGTTGATACAGGTGATGGAGTTCATTTGACATTATTTTGTTTACAAATGATAGTGGCTTGATACAAATAACATAGAATGGTCTTCATAGTGACAGTTGTGGCATGATCTTCATTTGATCTCTATTGCTTTCAAGTCATCATTTATAGTAGCATGTTCTTAGAGTGGTTTGGTCTGTGGTCATGTGTTCCCAAAGTGGTTTGCAGGTTATAACCTTATGATGTTGTTTTCCCTCATATTGAGATGATGGTCAGAGAAGACACTGATGGAAATATGGCATACAATGTCTTTAAAATAATGATTGTGTGATCAAGAAGTGCTTTTGATAAATCACACATATTAATGTGGTCAAAGTTTTTTTTAATAAGGTTTAAAATCATTTATAACTCTTACTATTGCACTTTTGTTATAAAATTACGTTGACCTGCCATCGTAGGTAAAAGTCACTTATGTGACCTGTTAGAGGAGTTTTAAAACATATATGCCACCGCCCTTCATACCTTGTCAACCGGTGCTCAACGGTTAGCAGCTATAATGGGAGCCCGATGTGTTTTCAAAAGAGTGCTTAAAAAAAAAATCAAATGGTTTTAAATCAAAAGCATCGGTCTTGCTTTTTTGGAGTTTAAGAAAAGCATTAAAAATGGCTTAAGGGAAAAAGGCCATAGAATGGTTTAAAGAAAGAAAAAAAAACCATGAAATGGTTTAAGAAAAATAAAATCATTGAAATATGTTTGATAAGGAAAAAGGCATCAAATTATTCAAAGGGAGCATCTTTATTTAATAAAGAGTTTGATTATTTTTTAAGAGCATCAAATATTCAAAGGAGGGAGCCCGATTTATATGAAGGGATTTATGTTTAAAAAAAAAGGCATCAAATATTGTATTTGATAGGAGGATAATGCTTTTATAAAGTGGAGGATTTTTACTTATTGAATAAGTTTTTTAAAAAAAAACTTTATCTCCTATTTGGTTGGCCCACAAATGCCATTATTCTAAAAAGTTTTTTTTGGAATTTTTTAAGGATTTTTTTTTTTTTTGAAAAAAGGCAAGTTTTATGAGAATATTTTTTAAGGAGAGTTTTTTTTTGGAAAGAGATTTTTAGAAAGAGATTTTTTTGGAAAGAGATTTTTAGAGAGATATTTTTTTGGAAAGAGATTTTTAGAGAAATATTTTTTTTGGCCTTCATATGAGAAGACTCAAATGATTTTATTGGAACAATATTTTTTTAAATGAACATAAAGTTTTGACAGAGATATTTTTTTTGAAGTGTGAAGAATATTTTGAAGAAGAATATGAAGAGATTTTGAATGGGATTTGATAGTTTAATCTATTTTTTGCTTGAAGATGGTTTTTGCAGAAATGAAGATTTGTTTTGTGGGAAGAAGTTGAAGGGTTTTGTAATTTGAAGCATATTGAAAGAGTTTTTATTTATGAAGATATTTGTAGAGAGATTTTTTTTGGAGCAGATGAAAAGTCAATTGAAGAAGATCAAATTGTGAGAAAGATTTTATTTTTATCACACAAGAAATATTGAAGAAGATGAATATGCAGAGAAGAGAAATTCCAAGAGTTCTTTTGTTTATATTTTTATTGCAGATGTTGTGTGATCAGATGCAAGAGAAAGTTTTGAAGGAATATGAAATATTCCAAGGCATTGAAGAGACAATTTGTTTTGCAGATTAAAATAATTATAGAGAGAAAAACAAAATGTGAAAAGTCATCTTGTATATAATGTTTTGCAGGAACATTGTATGCAAGTTTTTTTTTGGTGTTTCAAAATGCACAGTTGAAGACATTTATCCTCTTGGAGAGAAAAGAAAGATGAGATTATAATACTGGGTATGTGATGAAGAAAGAGTGTTGAGTTATGCAGAGATAATCAGGAGAATGAATTGTAAATTGAATGGAAACAGAGCAACCCTCTGATTTTGTTTATTATTTCTATTAGAGATTTGGTTTTGCCAGTGAGGCACAGTATGCTAGTGAGGCTTATGGTCAGTGAGACTTTCCTATGCCAGTGAGGTTTGTGGTCAATGAGACCTCTGCATATGTCAGTGAGACATATGTAAACTTAAAACTTTTCATTTAAACCAGTGAGGCAGTTTGAGTGGTTTTTCTACCCAGGAGGGTTTTCCACTCGGTAAAAAGCTTGTGTTATATCGTTTATATCATTTAAGGTGAAGGTTCTTGCCAATAGGGTTATATCATTTAAGGTGTCTGCGACACTAAGATCTTTTCATTTGCACAAAGCCTATTCTGGGGAAGCAGATCACATTTCCCAATCACATCCAGTCAAGGGTGTTGGCACATGCACCCTCAAATTAAAGACTGGCATCTCCATCCAACTTACTGGAGTATTGTTTGTCACAGGCATCAAAAGAAACCTAGTCTCCATATCTACACTTGAAGATAATGGATATAGGGTGACCTTTATGGATAGCAAAGTATTGGCATGGCCAAAGAATTCTACTATTAAGAAAGCCAAAACCATAGGTAATAGACAAGGGTACTTGTACGAGTTATGTACAGAACCAAATCGACCCCTAATTCATGAAATTGTAGACTCTAATGAAATATGGCATAGAAGACTAGGATACCTAAATTTCTATGCCCTATCTTCCATGGAAAGACTAGTTACAGGGTTACCCAAACTCAAACAATGTAATTTAGGGGTATGCAAGGGGTGTGCCTTAGGAAAAAATACAAAGGGGTCTTTTCAAAATAGTTCTAGCAAAAAAAAATATATTAGAACTAGTCCACTCAGATTTATGTGGACCCATGTCTGTACCCTCCTTAGGTGGGTTTCTATACTATGTAATCTTCATTGATGACTTCTCTAGAAAAACATGGATCTATTTTCTTAAATGTAAAGAATCACAGGAAATCCTTAAAAGATTTAAGGAATTCAAATCCATTACTGAAAACTCTTCCGGGAGAAAAATCAAAACCTTAAGAACAGATAATGGGAATGAATACACTTTAGACATTTTTAAAGATTTTTGTAAAAACACTGGGATTAAGAGGGAGTTCACTGTACCTTATAATCCTCAACAAAATGGAGTTGCAAAAAAAAAAAATAGAACCATTGTAGAAGCTGCTAGGGCTATGTTACTTGATCAGAATATAGACACTTCACTTTGGGCAAAAGCATCTAGTACTGTTGTCTATATACAGAACAGATGTCCTCACTCTCATATTGATGACAAAACTCCTGAAGAAGCCTTCACTGGCACAAAACTAGACATTAGTCATTTAAGGATATTTGGTTGTTCTGTTTACATTCATGTGCCCAAAGGGAAAAGAACTAAGCTAGAACATTCTAGGAGAAAAGGCATCTTTGTAGGCTATAGTGAAACATCAAAAGCTTATAGAATATATATACCTGGTCAAAGACAGATTGAAGTAAGCAGAGATGTGTTTTTTGAGGAAGACATAGCTTTCAAAAGAGCTAGAAATTATATTGAGTCAGAAATTCAAACTTCCAACTCAAGCAAAGAAGAGGATCCTACACTTGAGTTTCAGAAGGAGTATCCTAAGGAAGAGGTAAACCATGAACAAATCACATCACTAGAAAATCCCAAGAAAAGACCACTCTGGGCCACCAAAACAATGGAAGAAGCTAAAAATTATGCCGCTCCATCAGGGACTTTTAGGGAAAGCACAAGACCTAAGAGATTCTCTAGTTATGTAGCTTTAATGAGTGAATTCATTAAGTTAGAACCTTCTAGTGCTATAGAAGCTCTTAAGCACCAAGTATGGAAGGATGCCATGACAGGGGAGTATCAATCCATCCTGGAGAATGATGTGTGGGATATAGTACCTAGACCAAAAGGGAAATCTGTTGTTTCTTCAAAATGGCTATTTAAAATCAAACATGCTGCATATGACAATATACGGAAATACAAAGCAAGATTAGTAGCCAGAGGATTTTCACAAAAGGAAGGAATTGATTATGATGAAACCTTCACTCTAGTTGCTCAATATACATCAGTCAGGGAAGTTCTAGCTATTGCAGCAGCCAAAGGGTGGAAGGTCCATCAAATGGATGTAAAAACTACTTTCTTAAATGGAACCATTGAAGAAGAGGTTTACTTAGAGCAACCTGAAGGATTTAGGATTCACAATATAGGATCCCATGTATGTAAATTAAAGAAAGCTCTATATGGACTTAGACAGGCCCCCAGAGCCTGGTATGAAAGAATTGAAAGTTATCTCTTGAGATTAGGCTTCTCAAAGAATGATGTAGATCCAAATCTCTACTTCAAACAAAGTAAAGGTGATATGTTAATATTGATATTATATGTTGATGATCAGTTGGTTACAAGGGAAGATCACCTTATTGATCGGTGTAAGAAAGATCTAGCTCTAGAATTTGACATGAAGGACTTAGGTCTATTACACTACTTCCTTAGACTGGAAGTATGGTAGAAATCAGACTGTATTATTCTAAACCAAGGGAAGTACACAATTGATATATTAAAAAGGTTTGGTATGATGGAATGTAGACCTATGTCTTCCCCCATGGAAACAAATCTTCATAAATTGAAGGAAGTAGTAGCAGATTCTCTGTTGGCAGATCCCACTCTTTTATAGACAGATAATTGGATCCTTGATGTATTTGGTCAATACCAGACCTGATATCTGCTATGCTGTAAATGCCTTAAGTCAGTTTATGTGTGAGCCCAAGGAAATACATCTTGTGGCTATGAAGCATATAATGAGATACCTTCAAGGTACTCTAAATTATGGCTTAAAATATGAAAAGTTTGACTTAGATCTACATGGATTCACAGATTCAAATTGGGCTAGAAGTGTAACTAATTAGAAGATCACCTCCAGATGTTGTTTCAATTTAGGGTCAGCATTGATAGCGTGGATCGGCAGAAAATAGTCTTCAATTGCTCAGAGCTCCACAAAAGCCGAATATATTGCAGCTTCTATGGTTTCTAGAGAGGCAGTATGCCTTAGAAAACTACTTGTGGGATTATTTGGTAAACTTCTAAAACCAACTATCATCCACTGCGACAATCAAAGCTGTATTTTAAGCTATCCGTGAATCTAGTATTCCATGATAGATCTAAACATATTGAGATTCCTCATCACTATGTGTGTGATATGGTGGAAAGGAATGTGATTTAGTTGGAATATATCAGTACAGGAGATCAAACTATAGATATTCTTACCAAATCACTCCTCAAGGTGAAAGTTGAATACTTTAGGAAAAATCTTGGTATGATTGAAATGTAAAATTCTAATTGATTTGTACTAATATACTAAAGATGTTTAAGTGTAAACATTTTGTGTCATATGTGTGACTCTATGACATTATGGGCCTACCCATTATGTGTTTATTTCTAAAAGGTGATGATCTTTTGGATAATCTACACTTGTGCCTATCATTATAAGGTGATGATCTTATAATGTTCATTAGACTAATATCATGTGACTTGATATTGGTATGAATCATGGAGTTATCATGATTAAGTTATGGTAGACATTATGTGACTTAATGTCAGTGCACATACCATAACTGGGATATATATAAGGAGAATGTAATGTTCTCGAGTATGGTATACCCCTTAGTATCACGAGGTAGGTGATGCTACATATCATGAGATAGGTGATACTATATATCATGAGTTATGTGATATTAAATTACTTTGAGTAATTCTTTACAAATGAGATAATTGATATTCACAGAGATTATTGTGATATTGTTATCTTCCCGAGCTAAGAGGGAGTGTTGAGTTGTAGCTTCAATCAGATAACATATTTATTATGATCATAATAAATGTAAATATATAAGTAATATTAAATATTACTTATATATTCATACTTAATATATAAGGTATGTTAAGATAAATATCAATATAGCATGATCAAATGATATATTACCAAAGCATAAACATCTTCTGCATTCTAAACGGTGATTAGTAACTGTTAAAATCAGTGAAACCAATTACAATACAAACGGTGACAAAGTCACACCTGTGATAGGTGTGACTCCTTGAGAAGTCACGTCTATCATAGATGTGACTCCTACCATTACTCACATATTTATATCAATGTCTTTACCCTGCAATACCATGGATCGACACAAAAATTCGAAGTGTATGAGAAGTGGAAATTGCATCTGAAATACAAAAGAAAGTAATAAGTTACGTCTGCAATATAAATATGCAACTTTCAGAAATATCCAAGTCAGAGATTATAAGTTCGATTTGAATTTACAAAAACCTTAAAATAAGAAAGAACTTCTTGAGTGGCTGAATTTTTCTGTCAAACATATTGTATGGGACAATGTAATGCCCTCCAAGTCCTATATATTGCACTCCAAGCTTTGTTCTTTCACCTACTAGCACATGATATTTGTGTATCATGATAGTTGGTGATCCAAACCTGCCAAAAATTAGATTTAGGCACATTAAGGAGTTATGGGCACCGTGTGGTCTGTTCAATCATTTAATTTGAAGGAGGAATCTAGTGTTGACAAGATATTACATGGAATTTAATGCTAGTGCCATTTAGAAGATTATAAATGACTGGATGCTAGTCTTTTATAGGGCACTAGGAGTTGGAATGCTGGGAGAGTTTTTGATGCATTTCAGAATCCCTGAATTCTCTATGGTCCTAAAATTTGTTAAAATAGATGAATGGGATATGTCTAGTTCTTTTCTTGTTTGATATTTCTTCCTTCAGAAACTCTATTCTTTCCCATATATAATAAGAATGGATGTTTTGTTGGGATGTTAATTTGAATGGTTCCATGAATCTATAGTCCTTATCATAGATGCAATTATTATATTAGTTGCTTTTTGTGGAATTGTAAGTGAATTAAGTGGATGGTCCTTGAGATTATTTACTTTATAAGTTAGTATTGCTTTATGAATGCGTGATTAGTTGGAAGCCAACTCATGTGAGCTTAATACCTTGCTTCCGTGTTCTATCTTCCAAAGCCTACAATCAAACCAAAAATAATCACCAAAAAGAATATGGGAAGATACTTAAGCATAAAATACATCCAAATTCAGTAACAGAAAAAGATCTAAATTTAGCAACAGAAAAAGATCCATTCAGATGAAAATATAAAATACAAAGGAACACTGATAATTACATCTTTCAATCCGACCAAAGTTTAGAAGATGAGCACAAAAATCTGCATTTGATTCAGCTTAAAATAAAACAATAAATTTTCACCTACGTCCATGGTGCATCAAGGTGCCTTACCCCAAATCTTCACCAATTTCAAAAATATGCGGTCCTGTTTAGGATAATTTGTATCAGAACAACCTGGGAATCCAAAACATAATTTGGCCCTATTTGAATCACTATTTACACATTCATGAATTTTTGCAATGGAAGATTTCTATCTTATAGTAGAAATTATAAACCTTGATTGATAAAAACCCAATTCTAATAGGCTAGTATACCGGAAATGTAATGTAGAATCTGAATGCTACTCAGAGTTGAAAGTTGGTTCAAGGACAATTTTAAATCCAAAGGAGTGAATGAAATGTTCCTTATTGTCCTACTTGCTGCAAACTTTCTAGTTCTGGCTTCTATGGTTGCACCTAATAATTTGAGTTAGTAACAATACCTATTTTATGTATAAATTAATTACTATTTATAATTTGAAAGGAGAGGGGCAAAGAAAGAAGTAAGAACGAACTTAAAATCTTGATGCATACCTCTTGCTGTAGTATCTTAGAAAAAGTTTGTAATCTCAAAATAGCATAACAGTTATAGCCCTACTTTTTTCTTAATTATGCACATGTTGGTACAAATCTCTCCACTAGACAAAAGAGTGAGTTAATACATATTAACAAAAATCTCTTAATAAAAAAGAAGATATAGCTACCTGTAGCTTAGCTGCTTCCAAATTTGGAGAGTTACTTTTTGCCAAGATAAGCCCTGGTATTTCAACCTAGCAAAAGGTGATCATCATTAAGCTAGAGCTTAACTTTGTGCTTGTTGGTAAGTTACATTCGCGGAATATCTATCTCGAAATCATCAATAATATTTTATTGTGTAAGGTTTTTGATAATACTGTGTAAATGTAAATGCTGGCCATATTTCAATATGATATTAGAGAAGTTCTATTTTAATTCTGGCAAAGATGGGAAGCGATAATGGTTGAAGATTAATTGAAGAGTTCTTGTGCTAGAGAATCCTTTGGCCGCTTCAAATTCCTGAGTTGTTTTTATATCTACAGATGGCGTTGATAAAGTGTGATTGGCACATTGGTTTTAATCTACCAAACCAGTGATGAGTGGCGTCTGATTTTTTGAAGGGAGGCATCTGAAATTTGAAACTGCAAAACCAACATTTCACTTCCTATGAAGGCGTCTATATCTGGTATTCAGATTTGTGTTTTTTAAATCAATGTCATGTTGCTGGGTGAATTCAGAGGTGATAGCTATGTTTGAAGGGGTTGAAATGTTTGCAGACATTAATATTTAATTGCTGCGTCTAAATTTATGAAAAGAGGCGTCTCAATCTTCCATACAAGACTCCATCAAGGTATTTCCATGAAGGCGTTTGACAGCGAGGCGTTTTCAAATGCTTCTGAAGATAGTTTGTTGTGTGGAAGCACGGTAAATATCTTGTCGTTGAATGGTAAACGAGGCACAGTTTCAGGAAAGTTATACACTGTTGCAGCCTGCCATTTCAATAATAGCCATGGTAAATTCTACATTGACATGTGAGAAAGTTTTGAAAACATTATAAATAGCATTTCATTAACTTGGTTGCTGCGTTGAATTTTCTTTCTACATCGGTTTGAGTGCAAGTTATTTGAGGTCAAATTTTATTGGAGAATTGGACATATATTGTGCAAAGAGAAGTGTTTGAAACCTAATTCACAAGTGGATACAAGAGTTTATAACTAAATTGCTTCAAATATTTCTAGTGATACTTCAATCCAAAGAAGTGTCATACAAGATTTCAATTTCTTCCAGAAAGGATAAATAGTGGAGGGACATTTTATTATAATTGAAATTGCATGTGATAAAGGTTTTTTTTATGGATAAATCAATTACTATTACTGAATTTGAAGGATATGATTTTCATACATGGCAAGTAAAGATACAGTTATTTCTAATTGAAAAAGATTTATGGGACATTGTGATTGGGACTATTACGAAACCACAAAATATAGATGAAGCAATAAAATATATAGCAAAAGATCGTAGGGCCACATCATTGATTCATCTTGGATTATTTGATACATATTTGCATCATATTGATCTAACAGAAAACTTCAAAGAAACTATGGGGTGCACTTAGTTCTTTATTTGGTTCATAGAATTCAAGTGCTAAAATGTCCATTAAGCAAAAACTTTTTGGTTTGAATATGAAAGAAGGTGGTAGTGTTGTTCAACATATTAGTATGTTTCGTTCCCTTCTTAATCATATTGCAAGTGTAAAAGCTACAGTCAATGATGATGATGCTAAAGAAATCTTATTGAGAATTGTGCCTTCAATTTTTTTATTATAATGTTTTTACATTAAACATAATTAATCCCAGTTTGGAAACTTGATTTCTTCTTTGATTGATGAAGAAAGTAGAGTATGCTAAAGCAATCTTATTGAGAATTATGCCTTCAATTTTTATTATAATGTTTTTACATTAAACAAAATTAATCCCAGTTTGGAAACTGTGATTTCTTCTTTGATTGATGAAGAAAGTAGAGTTAGTAAAAATCATTCAATTATGTCGTTAAGGGAATGGTTCGGTAGTCAAGTTGCTTTGTTGTAGTGGTGGTCACCAAGGTTTAAACCCTTATTGGGCCAAAAAGTTCTCAGGCTTGTGCCTTCGCTGGGCTAACATGCTTGCTTGTCTTGCGCTTTCGTTGGCTTGTTGTGCTTGCAGGCTCTGGACCTTTGCTGGGCCAATGAGCTCATGGATTTGAACCTTCAGCATTGTTGTAGGCATTCATGCCAGGTTTTAATGTCAGAAAAGTGGACATAGCTCTTGTCAAAAGCCTTTACTAATAGAAAAAAAGATAGTTGAATTATTGAGAAAATTGCTTTGCTGCTTAAGAACAATTCTAACATTTCAAAAGGGAAAGATTCAAATGTTGTTATTGTCAGAAATAGTTCAATTATTGAGAAAACTGCTTTGCTTCTTAAGAACAATTCTAATAGTTCAAAAGGGAAAGAATTCAAATGTTGTTATTGTCAGAAAATTGGACATGTCCAAATAACTTGTATTTAATGAGAGAAAGATCTCATTGATGGGAAACTGAAGAAAAATAAAGCTCTTGTTGTAACTAAAAGTGAAGATTGTAGTTTTGCAATACTTCAAGTAAACTCTTGCCACCATGATAGTGAGGAGGAATATCCTTTTTAGAAAATGAAATAGTGTCATATTGTAGGTTGGAGGCAATGGAGGTAGGAGGTCCTTTGTCATCTTGAGTTAGCTTTTTGCTCATGAGTGATTCATGGGGTGATTTTGGAGATGAATAGTCATTTTGCATGTTCCCATGCTTGATTTCATCATCCCCACCAAAAACTTGTCATGAGTCTCACCATAATAATTTATTTCAAAGTAAAACAGTTATATTTTCAATTATGTTACAATAGAACAATAACATGCTATCAAAATTATATTTTAATAGAGAATCCAAATAAACATCTGTAATACACAAAAGCCAAAAATTTCCATTCTAAAATGTATTCATTATGAAAAATGCCCCATTTGATTACACACATTTTTAGATAGCGATCTCTTGAATTTGCGGGTATTCCTATTTGTGGGCAAAGAATTTTTAGGGCTGGAATAAAAAGAATTGTTCCTCAAATGACATGCGTCAAATTATTGAGATTCAGGATCAAGCGTGCTACCCTGTGATGTTTTCAAAATCTGTAGACACATCTTCCTTGCTCCCACAAATCAAATAAGAAGTTGATTAGGTGGTAGATTGCATTGTGCCATAGACCTCAATAAAGGAGGCCCATAGGAGTTTAAGTCACGCTGCCCAGGATCTTGGCCATGCTATAAAATGAGAAGTCATCGCCTTGTGTTTGGATCATATTGAAATTCAGGGATTTTAGCCTCCTCTCTACTAGGGGATCCATGATCACTTCTTTCAGAAATTGAATCATGTGGTAAAGAATTAGAAGACTCTACAAGTGAAGCTCCATGAGAATATTAAGGAACCTTCACACATGCTTGAGTATGAGCAATTTAAGGAGGGAGGAAATCAGTTTTGCTTGCTGCAAAAGTTGCATAAATGACTTTGGGTCTTGATTGTTCACAAGAACACGGGTGGGACATGTGTTTGGAAGTAAATTCTGATTCTGAAAAACAATCAAAATTATGCATAATTATATAAATATTAAAAAATTTGATTTCATTTTGTGAATTCAGATAATATAATTAAAAATTTTAACCAAGACAATAGAGGACAATCTTAAAATTCTGCATACTCGACCATGTGAAGCTTCCCCAATATTCTGATGGAGCTTCTCTTGTAGACTCTTCTAATTCTTTACCAACTGATTCAATTTTAGAACCAAACAATAATGGTTCCCATTGTAGAGAGGAGGATGAAATCCCTGAATCTAAATATGATCTAAACATGAGACGACAGCTTCTGATTTTACAGCATGGCCAACATTGTAGGTAGCGTAACTTCAACTCCTATGAACCTCGTTTATTGAGGTCTATGGCACAAAGTAATCTACCACCTAATCAAATTCTTGTTGAATTTGAGGGAGTACGGAAGATGTATCCGACTCGTTCACGCTCCGGTAAGGGCTCTGATCTTAGTGAAACTTCCCACACTGCTCTGGTTGCTTCCCCTCCTATGGACTTGAGATCTAGTCGTGCTCCGTTTGGCATTAGGGCTTCTTCCTCCTTCGTTGGCCCTTTTGATTTCCTTTCTCTATCAGATTCCATTCTTGAGCATGAGGCATTGCCAACTAGGGTTCTTGGATGTGGTTTTAATTCCATCGGTAGATTCCAAAATGTGGAGAAGGTCTGTCCCCTCATGCAGGGTGTTGTTGGTGAGATAAATTCTCAAAG
Organism: Cunninghamia lanceolata; assembly: GCA_027924645.1. Taxonomy (NCBI): domain Eukaryota; kingdom Viridiplantae; phylum Streptophyta; class Pinopsida; order Cupressales; family Cupressaceae; genus Cunninghamia; species Cunninghamia lanceolata. The sequence goes on from BSBN01001048.1 coordinate 16,984,629, forward strand.
TTTCAAAGATGCAGTAGGGTTTGGAGCTTAGACAATGGGTTCAGAGGGAGGGCACTGTTGTTTCTCAGACCCATCCAATTCAAATGATGGTCGGGGTAGATCGCTTCCCTTCTTTCATTCAAATCGGGTTCCAAAAATTTGTTTGGATAGCCTCATTGGAGACTAGGTGGCATATCTTTAGGAACATGCCCTTATTTGTAGATTCACAAAAATTTTGCCAGAATTGTGTGATTTACATAGTTGGATCTCAAAATGTTGGCAGGACTACTTGGAGGATGAAATCTTTCTTTATCCTTGTGCGAGGGGGTTTTTCATATTGGAATTTGACTCCCTTGAGGACAAGGATAGGGTCTCAAAATATGGTCCTTGGTACTATCAAGAGGATTTCTTGTGCATTAAAACCTGGTATCCTTCTTTTGATCCTAGAATTAAGGTTTTTGACACTTCTATTCTTTGGGTGCATCTGTGTTACCTTCCTTTGCAATTTTGGGAAGTTGAGTCTATGGGCAATTGCTAATGGTCTGGGTAAGTACCATTTTATTTCTCTAGAAACTATTAATTTCACCAACACTACCTTTGCATGGATGTGTGTGCAGATGGACCTTTCCAAGGGTCTTTCAGCTGAGATCTCTCTAAAGTTGGGGGATAGGTGTTGGAGACAGCTAGTAGACTTTGAAAAAATTGCATTTAGATGCAGGAAATATTTTGCTACAGATCATTCCTTCCCTGAGTGCCCTAAACTTCAAGCTCAGGATCGTAGCCATAAGTCAAAAAGTCCACTTGGTGGGAGGGTGCAGAACCTCACCACTACAATATATCTCCCAGTGTTCAAGATGAGTTTGCTCCCCCTCTTGAAGCTTCATATTCTTTTGTGCGACAACCCCCTTCTCCTACATTTTTCTCCTCTCCTATGGGTCTGTCTCGGGCCTCCTGGGATAAAGTTAAACCAGATATTGTATATGAGGATAATGCAAATTTTTAGATCGGGGCCTCCTCAGATAAAGTTAATCAAAAAATTGTATGTGAAGATAATATAGATTTTGTGATTTGGGATAATGCTAAGGATTTCACTGGGACAGGCCAAAAGGAAAAAAATTCTCTCCAGTTAAAGACTTTGGGTGGACAGAGGTAAAAAGGAAGAAAGCATCTAAACACCAAATGGCTCTAAGGTCTTCTAAGAAAGAGAATTCAGAAGTAATGAAGGAGAATTGTAGACATGTCTGATTTAGAAGGATTTAGGGTATGAAGGATATGGTTTTAGCAGGATTAGTTGTTTGTGGCTATGTGTCAGTTCTGATTTTTTATGGTTCCTAGACCTAAACCAGGTTTTATCATAAAAAAATAAAATATAAAAGCAAATAAAACAATAGTCCATAATTAGCCTAATTTTATATAGTGAAAAGTTAAGAAAAAATTCTAACAAGGAGGTACCGCTATGAGCAATAAACAAAAATTCAATAAGAAGGATATTTGTTTTAATGTACTTGAACAAGATTTTTACCATAATGAGAAAGCACAGAGGTAATAAGGGACCTCTGAAAAGAAGCCCATTAGAAGGGAATAGGTTAAGCTTCATTTAGGCATCAAACAAAAGTCACCAATAGTGATGCAGAGTGGCACAATGGAAGCAGCAAAGGTCTACTCTTCTCTCTGCCCACTCACCCACTTCACCACCTTACACAAGCAAAGTCACACTAAGGGCAAATTAGGGGTTTTGTTAACCAGACTATTGTCCAACTCTCAATATTGTTTCCACATCTTCTAATAGGTCTACAAACACTTTACCAATAGTTGGTTTGATCCCCAACTTCCCACAACTCTCCAACCTTGACTAGGCCTAGTGAGGCTACTAGCCCTCCAAATCTAGTTTTCTCCACACAACTTGGCAAAACCCTAAATGACTAGGCAAGCAAATGATGGATTTGAATACCCTTTAGGGCACTTCAACAAACTTCCAAACCTCCAAGTTCAACTCTACTCCAGCAACTCAGAACACCCACCAGGTCTCTAGGCCTAATTGATCAGTTTAGGGCTAGGTTACAAAGCAAGTGGTCTAATTTGGGGTCATAGATTAGGCATAGGAAATTGGATTACCTCTACCACATTCAAACAACTCAAAACCACCATCCATTCACTCACCCTATCAGGATTTTGTCATTTGCAACACTAAATTGCACAAATTTGGTCAAATACATGGTAATACTTGACCTAGGGCATCAGTCCAAAAATTGAAAATAGTCTTTCCCCACCAAATGCTTTTGGAATCACATAATATACATCCCTAGCCTTCATTTCACCGATTTGCATGAGATTTTACTGGTTGGAATACATTCTAGGGCGGATTTTGTATGATAAACCCTAGAAAACAAGGTTTTAGACCAGCTCAAGTTAAAAATGCAATAACTTTCTATTCAAATCACTTCAAGACCTCAAACTTGCTGCATTCGAACCCTGACTCCAACTAGTTTCAGAAAAATAACATTGATCCACCTGGCCAATCCATACAGGCCATACAACAGTAGAAAAATAGGAAAAAAATAGTCAGTTTTCTTTATTTCTGTGCCCAAAACTCCGTACCAAAAACTGCTCTCCATACAGGAGTGAGATGACAATAGTATAAACTGATCCAAGTCAGTATCCAACCTCCAACAACAGTTTTCAACTGTCAAAATGAGTTGCAAGTGTCATGACACCTTAACAACATTGGATAACTATGGCATTTTTCCCTAACACAAGGATGTCGATTGGTTTTGCTAGTCCAATGTAGTCCAAACAACTATCCTTCTCTCCTAAACATGCCAAAACATCAAGACTATCAAAAAGACTCAAGAAAACATCATTAGGCCTACTAGGCCTTAGTATCACAACTAGGGTCCAAGTGGACTAAGAAGGATTTGAGGCTTATAAGATTACCCCAAACCTCTTGACCATATAGAGTGGACCTTACAATCATGGCTAAAAGCCTTATTACAAACATACTAAGAAAAAAAACACAACTTAGCAAAATGCTTCAAAATGCACTCTTGGGTGCCCTGCACCATGCACCCACTGTCAAATAGAACTCAAGTCTCTTGAGTTGGGAATGTTCTCAAATGTGAATCTTGCCTTCTCAATGGCTGCCCTACTCATCCAAGTGGCATCCTCCTGAGGCTTATTGAGCCACTTCACCAAATACTCATGATAGGTTTGCCTCCTAGTCTGTTTAGCCACCCTGTGATCCAAAATGCATTGAATCTGATCAGGAGATGAAGGAATCAATTCTTGAAGTGTCTGATCGGTTTGGTCTTCTGCCATAGTTGTCTGAGGGTCAGATCCCTTATAGAGATAAAGGCCTGCTACATTGAAGATTGGTGACAAGGCAATGCCATCTGGAAGGCTGATTTTGTAGGCATTTTCTTTACATTTCTTTAGCACTTCACAAGGCCCAATCTTCTTCATAAGTAGCTTGGTATATTTACCTATAGGTAGCCTCTCCTTTTTCAGATGCACCATGACCAAATCCCCTTCTTTGAACTGTAGATCCCTTCTCTTTCTGTCAGCAAACTGTTTGTATTTTGCGGAGGTAGACTGTAATTTCTGTTTTACTTGCTCATGGACATCTTTCATCACTTGGACAAAGTCTTCAGCGAAGGCACTGCTCTTCTCCAGTCCTCCAACCTCTCTAAGTTCCAAAATACCCCTTGGGTGGGTGCCATAAACAATTTGAAAAGGTGACAGGCCGGTGCTTCTATTGACAGTGTCATTGTATGAGAACTCTGCCTGAGCATCAAACATCAAACAAAAGTCACCAATAGTATAGACCCTAGACCACCAAAATCAAAGTAAAGAGACCTTAAAATTCTCTCATCCTAAGAAACATAATATAACAATTTAGATGGAAGCATTCATGACTTTGATACAATTGGCCTTTCTTGATAATCTTCAGAAGGAATTTCGGATGGATACCTAGGCAGACAAGGCATGGAAGTCTAGTCAAGAGCACAAACAAGAAGCACAGTTATCAAAATAGTAGAACTTGGAGACACCAACAATGAAGCTATTCTTCTTGCTCCAATCAAAGGGTGAATACTCTGTCTTATAGTAATCTCAAAATAACACATGTTGGTTCAAATCTTTCCATTAGACAAAAGAATGAGTCAATAAATATTAACAAAAATCTTATAATAAAAAAAGATATAGCTACTTTTAGCTTAGCTACTTCCAAATTTGAAGAATTACTTTTTCCCAAGATTAGCCCTGCTATTTCAACCTAGCAAAAGGTGATCATCATTAAGACAAAAAGCCAAAGATTAACTCTATGCTTGTAAGACATAGCCTTAAGGAAACAAAATAATGTCACTCTATTATCCGAGAAAAAAATCAACTTCCTAACAAATGTAGTTGGAGGGAAATCTTTTTTGTGTAAAAAGTTTAAGAATAAGTAAGGTTTTACATTTAGTATATAGTTTTAAATAAATAAGTTAACATGCATATGTTAATTGTTGGTATGTAATATTTACAGATTTATAAATCCAATGTACTCAAATGTAAAATCATTCTATGTATATCTTGAAATCATCAATAATATTTTATTTTGTATGGTTTTTTATATTACTATGCAAATGTAAATGCTAGCGATATTTCAATATGGTATCAGAGAAGTTCTATTTTAATTCTAGCAAAGATGGGAAGATATAATGGTTGAAGATTAATTGAAGAGTTCTTGTGCTAGAGAATCCTTTGATTGCTTCAAATTCCTAAGTTGTTTTGATATCTGATGGCATTGAGAAAGTGTGAGAGGCGCATTGGTTTTAATCTGCCAAACCAGTGATGAGAGGTGTCTTATTTTTTGAAGGGAGGCATTTGAAATTTGAAACTTCAAAACCAACATTAAATCTAAATCTTGTTACAAATAAAGTATTTTAAAAATAGAAAAAATAAAATGTTTAAAATAATTAAAGAAAAAGAATATGTCTCAACCTTCATGGAAATAAAAAATAAAGCAAGCTAAGAATAGAAGATTTTGTGATAGGTGAAAACTGGCTATTTTGAAAAGTATCTTTATATGGAGATAGAGTTAAGATGTCTATAAGATTTTATTAGATGTTTCTAAAAAGAAATGCTTTATTTCTTGAAGGTTCTCATATGCAATGTAATATATATTGGTTCTTTGAAATAGTCATTTAGAGAGAGGTGAGAGTTAGTTTGCAAGTCTATATGCTATCGGAATGCTGTTGAAATTCCTCTAGTCTGAGTTGAGGTGAAGACTCCTGTAAGAACTTGCATTGCAAGTGTGTTGTAATCTGTTTCAAGATTTGATAATACATTGTGTAGGTTATGGAGGGTGGGATTTTTCTCCCGAAAGGGTTTTCTCCACGTAGATCACTATGTTATGGTTTTATTGTTATTCTATTTATACTATTTCATGTGTTTCTTGAAATCTCTGTAATATTTTATTTGAAATTTGCATAACCCTCCTCTCAAAGTTAGCGTAGGAAGCATTTCTACACACCTTTACTTCCTTGTAAATCAATGTCATTGCTATTGCTGGGAGAATTCAAAGGTGATAACAATGTTTGAAGCGGTTGAAATGTCTGCAACATTAACATTTAATTGCTGCATCTAAATTTATGAAAAGATCCATCTCATTCTTCTGTACAAGACTCCATCAAGGCATTTCCATGAAGGTGTTTGATAGCAAGGTGTTTTCAAATGTTTCTGAAGAAATTTTGCTATGTGGAAGCATGGTAAAGATCCTGCTATTGAATGGTAAATGAGGCACGGTTTAAGGAAAGTCATACACTATTGCAGCCTACCATTTCAATAATAGCCATGGTAAATTCTACATTGACATGTGAGAAAGTTTTGAAAACATTAGAAATAGCATTTCATTAACTTGGTTACTGTGTTGAATTTTCTTCTACATCAGTTTGAGTGCAACTTATTTGAAGTCACAATTTATTAGAGAATTGGACATATATTGTGCAAAGAGAAGTGTTTGAAATCTAATTGACAAGTTGATACAAGAGTTTATTATGCCGAGAGACGTTCCTACATTCACAGCATGAATGGGAGCTGAAAGATTCTAGAATTTCTATGTAAACTTATAAGATTCCTAGAATCTTTATTAAAATTTGGTTTTTATTTTTTATTTTGTCCAAATTTTTATTTTGTTTATTGTTTTTATATTTTATTTTGTCCAATTTTTTAAAAAAAAATTCCAATTTTTTTTAGTTTTTATTTTGTGATTTTCTTATTTTCAAATTATTTTTTAGTTTTTGTTTTTTAGCTTTTTCCATTTTTTTTAATTTTAATTTTAATTTTTTCCAATTTCTATTTTTGGTTTTTATTTTTTTTATTTTTTCCAATTTCTTTTTTGGTTCCATAGTTTTTGTGATTTTCTTATTTTCAATTAAAACCTATTCTAAAAAAACATATCAACATCTACCCTAGATAACAACAAGGAGCAAAGCCAACCAACACTTGCAGACCATCCAGCACATACCAAAACTAAAATTCATTGAGTGGTAGTATCACTGACTATAGTTGCCACTTCACCATCCACCTCCACATTAGCTGAAACCCTCCTCTGTGCAGGCTCAGACTCACGACCTGCTACATGTACTTCTATCCCCAGTACACTATCTCTAGGAAGAACAACTTGTACCAAAGGGATTTCATCATCCCTATCATCATTCATATTCACCTCCTCACCATCCTTAGGGTCATCAAAAGCTTCTCTTGGCATATGGGGTGAAAAATTTGGGGCATGCACCCTTAATAATCTTATAGCCTTAAACACCTCCCTAATACGCAAGGCCTTCTTGGTGAAAAAGAAGTTATAAGCATTCAGTTCTCTCTCTAGCTCACTATTACACAGAGATTTAATGCTAAGTTGCAAAGCCTTGAAAACTGCTTGATTGGGTGGAGAGGAGTGCAAGATTTGGATATTAAAAAGGCCTCCAATAAGGGCATCTCCCTGAAGCATATCATACCCCTTCTTTGCTGCTATTCCCCTTTCCACCCTGTAGATGTTGTTATAGGAGAGGCCAGTAGCAAGAACATGAAAAAATTCCTAGTCCTGTACCAGGTCCATAATATTTGACAAGACTTGATAGACAATGTCTCAATAATAGAGGACTTGTCCCTTATAGCCTTTATCCAATTATGCCATGCAATATTCCTCACAGAAAACTGTGTCAAGGTGTAATCATAGTCAATAAGGGTCATCAAGTCTAGAACCTTGACTTTGCCTTTCACTTGCGGCTCCTAATGTAGAGGGGCAAAGAATAGCCTTTGGTTGAGACGTATGCCTGTCAAGCCTTTAGAAAATAACTAGAATTTCTTCTAAGAATAATGCCAAGAAAAGAAAACTAGTTAGTGAAATAAAGAAAAGTGGAAGCCACTGTAAAGCCAATTGGTTTTCCATGTGACAGGGAGTACATCATTCATCCTTTCCCAATCTTGAGGCAATCCTAGTTAGGCGGTGAAACAATCATCGTACTTGATTTCTTGGTCACTTTGGGAGCCAGTAGGAAAAGCATCATCACACATGCTTTCCTTAAATGATGAATGTACTTCAGAGATGACATGGAAGGAAAGGTGCCTCCCAAAAAAGGTTAGGATCTAACCAACTCATCTTCCCCACACACATGAACGGACCTAGAAAATAGTTTAAAAATAAATAGACCTTGTCATGATTATGTATTAATGGGACCTAGATTGATCTTGAATGCCAATCTCATATCGAAAAGACATGAGAACCATTTGAGCTCTGCCATCTTTAAACAATAAATGAGAGAAACCTCTCCCATCATGTCAACTTATTGAGGTCATAAACTCATCAACCTAGAACAAGGAACCCATACTAGAGATATTAGAAGAGAAGAAAGGACTCATAAATTGAGCTTGTCATAACATCTAGATTTCCATTTAGTCTTTATTACCTTCCTTATCAATATTTGGCCATGTCATTAGTTGACAATCCATTTAGTCTTTACTGCCATCCATGTCATTATTTAGCCATGTCATCAATTGACAAGGGAAATTTGGCTATCCTTGGATGAAAACTCCACAATCCATATCATGGTCAATCTCCATGTTGGCTAATTCATCTGGTACCATATTCCCTTCTTTGTATGTATGAGAAATACATAAATTATTAAAACTATCAAGCAAGGAGATCGCCTGTTGAAGGATGTAGTTGATCTTCCAATTATATGATCCTTTTAAATTTAAAACATTTAGGATTATAAGTGAATCTCCTTCTATCTAAATGTGTTTGATTTCAAAGCTAGTGGCCAATTGGAGGCCATGCAACAAGGCCCAAGCTTCCACTTCGTTGATCATCCCCTTTGGAATCTTAGACACCTTAGCTACTACTAAGGAGCCATCCCCTCTCTTTATGACATAACCAGTCCCTAAGATGCTCAGGTTCCCTCTACATGCACTGTCAAAGTTGAGCTTACATAAAGGGCTTGGAGGAGGAGCCCATTTCACTCAGTTTCTAATCAAATCATGTCCGTTTGTCAAGGCATTCCCTCTTAATCCCACTTTGCTAAAAGAACTCCAATTCTTCACCAAGTCGACATCCCATTTAGACCAACTAGGTGTCTTAATCCATGACTTATTGACATTAGCCACCACCAATTCTAAGATAGCCTCTTCCAACTTATTATAGACTTCACTCCATGAGAGAGCTACCTTTCTAAAAAAATTGGAATTCCTCTCCCTCCATAAATGCCAAACTATTATTTAAGGGCCTAAGATCCAAATACAAGAAAAAAATGAATCAGAAAATATTGAAGGCTAGTTCATGAACATAGAGTACAAAGAATTGGATACAGGGGATTTCTAGTTCAATTTTCTCATGAACCAGAGCCAAAATTGTTAGCTGAATGGGAAAAGTAGGAAGATATGATCCATTGATTCTTCATTTGTTCAACAAAAAACACAGGGAAAATTTAGTGCTAGCCCAAGCCTTTTAATCATGTATCCTATTAGAACTTTGTTATGAAGCACCAACTAAGTAAATGCTCCAACTTTTGGGAGGATAGCATTATTCTAGAAAAGGTTGGCCAGCCAATCAACTTTAACTTTATCCATGGCACTCCTGTAGCCTTCCTTAACTAAATATGAGCCTAACTTAGCCCCAGTCTAGATCAATTCATCTTCTTGATTAGTGAAAATTACCACTCTACTTGCCAGGATCTTCTTCAATAAGAATTTTTGGTCATTAGGAAAGTTGCATGTTCAAGTACTTTTCCATGTTATTGAGAATCCATCAAGATCCCTATTAACACACTAGTAGTCTTTTACTTTGTTTCCCCAGTGTCTTTTCAAAAAGATCATAGCTTCCCTGAGATCTTCCATACATGATAACCTAGGCTCCCCACACAACAAGTCCTCCTAGAAATCTACCTTCTACTTATTATGAATTACCCATGATAAATTTGGTAAGATAATATCTTTACTTTTCACAATGAAATTCTAGATTGCTGACCCCTGAGGCAGATTTTTCATCGTAAAAATTATTTCACGGTCATTGGTGTCTAAGTATTTATGTCTCATTAACCTAGACCAATTTGTATCTGACCTCTTATATAGTTCTAATGCTAGTTTAGCACCCAACACTTGATTTTGAACACACTTAAATCTAAAATACCTGCTCCACCATTGCATTTTTGGCTTACATACCTTGTCCCATGCTATGAGGAGGATTTTCTTCTCCCATGAAGTGCCTTGCCAAAGAAACTGTTTACAAATCTTCTCTATTTTCATAGATTGTTCTTATATCTCTCATTAAAAAGGGGTATACCTAAATATCTCCCATGTAGGGTTTCAATCTTAAAGCCAAATACCTCCCCTATCTATGCTTGGATGACTAGATGGATATTAAACAAATAGATCATAGAGTTACCACTATTTACTAGCTGACTTGAGATATTGTAATAATGCTCCGCTGTTCTCTTAATAATTTGAGCCTGAGCCCTTAATGTAGCTTGCCCAAATAGTGCATTTATGTAGGAGTCTTGGACGCCCTTAAAACTAATTCCTTGCCAAGCCAACCTTCTATGTGCTTCTCTAATAGTCCAAGTGAAAGCTTCAGTCATAAGAATAAATAGATAAGGAGATATAGGATCTCCTTGTTGCAAATCTCTAGAAGGTACAAAGGTTTATGATTCCCTTTTGTTAACCAAAACTACAATTTTAAAGCCTGAGATACAAGAAGAGATCCATTTTAAAGCATCCTTGTTGAAACCCAATATATCCAACATATCCAAGAGGAACTTCCACTCCACCCTATCGTAAGATTTTGACATGTCTAATTTGATGATCATAGTTGGATCTCTACCCTTATGGATTGAATGTAAAATTTCATGAGTTAGGATTGCCCCTTCTTGTGTTTCTTTTCCCACAAAAAATCCCCTTTGCTCTTGGGAAACAATGTCTGGTAGAAAAATTACAATTCTCATGGCCATTGCTTTTGAAATTATCTTGTACACAAAGTTACATAAAGAGATGGGTCTAAAATCTTCAAAGTTTTGGGGGTCGTGGATTTTGGGATGAGCATAAGGATCGTAGATTTCATTTCTTTGAGCACATTTTTGAATTTCCTAGACTCCTCAATAGAAAAAAAAATGTCTTTACTTATAGTGTCCCAACATTTTTGAAAGAATAGACCTATCCATCCATCTGGGCCTATCTCTTTTTCACTTGGAATTGAAAAAACCATCTTCTTCAATTCCTCCATCATGAATTCTTTCATCAGCTCTCTGTTGTGTCACTCAAAAACCAGCTTTGGAACAAAATTGAGATCTACCCTATCAATACTTGTTGGGTTCATATTCAAAGTAATAGTCCTTTAAAAAATCTGTTTGCTTCCTTTTGGATCTCTTCTTATTCAGTGATCGCATGCTCGTGAGAAGTGTTAGATTCCCAAAATCATCTACAAGAAAACTTCTACAAGAGAGAGTTACAAGAAAATATTGCAAAATCCAAATGCATGAATTAGTGCTCCACATTCCCATTGCATTATTTAGATATAAATACAAAGGATATACACAATCATTGTCCAAGAATAGACAAAGTGGGGAAAGAAAGCATGTGACACATGTCACAATGCTTTCAAGATAAAAGAAATCCTATGACACATGTCATAAGGCTCAAAATAGAAAAAGAATCTCCCTAATTAACTTATGTAAAAGTGAAAATATGATTTTTCACCAACACCCCCCCATAAGTGCAACTTAGGGAGATTACACAAGTTAAAAAGAAAGAAAGATGGGTCCTAGCAATAAAGGCCATGTTAGGTACTCATGAACAACAAGGATCTCTCGTAAGGTGGAGAAAAGGAGAAAAACCCAGTGGGAGAAAACTCCTCTCCAAAAGAGAGAAAAATAAAAAAGAAAGTACAAGAATATGTGATGGAAGAAGGACTAACACTAAGACCCCCCAAGAACTGAATCTATCACAAAAGTACAATCATGAGTGCCCCCCATAAGAGAGTGAAAAAAGAATATGAATCCCCTCCAAGAAGAAGCTCCAAAACCAATGAAGAGATCTTGAAGACAGAATCCAATCCATTGCCTGCAAACAACATTTCTCCCTTTCGGAAGAAACAAATCCACTAGTGAATGTAGAAGCCATTCCCACATCTTAGATGAATAGGGAATCCATATTGAAACATGTGCCTCTAAATGCAACTCAAGTGACCTCATACTAGGAAAATATGTCTTCTCCAAAAAAGAATCTGTCTGCCCAATTAGAGAAGAAGAACTAGGAGAAGATATGATCTGAACTGCATCTGGAACACAAAGATGAAGGTGGTGATGCAAAGCCACCTGAGATAGCATCAAACAAGAGAGATAAACCCTCAAATGTGTCCTCAAAATCAGTAATGTGAGACTCCACAAACAAAGATGATATGTCTGCAAGATAAAAGTCCCAATGAGGTGGATCTGAAAGACTGATATTGACTTGCTGCACAGAATTACTAGAAGCCAATGATGATGCAACATTGAATTCTAAAGTAGCAACAGGTGATGAAGAAGACGTGATCTCAATAGGAGAAGAAGAGGGAGCAAGAGAGGTCTCTATCTCTGAACATTCAAGACATGCCATATACTCAAGCTCCTCTAAAGTATCATCATCATAAGGTATATTATCTACATCATCAAGTGGAATGAGACAATCTATTTTAGGATCATTTTGAAATGGTGAGACATGAGGGTCTCCATACAACCCCCAAAATTTTGTCCAAAGTGTGTGTGCACTCTCATAGATGGGAAGATCACACGTAATATCATAATCAATAGTGATACTGTTACATCCCCTTTTTGGATTCAATATTACTATTTACTTTTTCTTAAATAGTATAGTTATGTGGATATGTTTTAACATCATAGAAAATGATGATATGAATAAAAAGGTTAATTTTATGAAATTATGGATTTTTACCTCATTATGATCAATTTGATGTTATGAATTAAAATGTCTTTTTATATGAAAATGAAATGATTTGATATAAATGTGTTTTGATCAGAACATTGGTACTCTGACCACAATTTGTATGTAAGATTGTCAATGATAGGAATAGATGGAACGGGTTCGCCAGGAAGAAAGAAGAAGAGAAAGTATCTTTGAGAAAGAGAGAATAGACTCTGGAATAACCCATGGGTGATTGAGATTACGAAGGCAGTATAGGGAGCATATCAACTATCTGGAGAAGCATCCACTTGGTGGATGAACAAGAAAATGAAACTAGATTTAAGCCCCTTGAAGGTAACATGGAATGAATTTGTGGAACTTTTTCAGAAAAGGTGGTTACCACAGCTCTATTTTGATCAAAAGCTAATAGATTTCCAAAATCTCATGCAAGGTGATTTGTCTGTGGTTGATTATGCAGAAAAATTTACTAGATTGTTGAAGTATGTTCCTCAGTATCAAAAGGATGAAAGATTTTGGATAAAAAAATTCATTATGTGACTCAATCCTTAGATTGGCAGTGAGGTGGAGGTGCATGGTCTGAATACAATGGACTAGGTATATGAGAAAGCAATTAAGCAGGAATAGAAGATCAAATCCATTTCTTCTTATCATGAAAAGAAGCGTAAGAGATTTGATAAGAACTTCAATGATCAGATGTATAAAAGGAAGAATGATAAAGGATATGGAAACATGAGGTATGATAAAGGAAATCAGAAAATCAAAGGGAGATTTGGTAATGAGCGAAGAAATGAAGATTTTAAGAAGAATGACAATTATAAGAGGAACAATGATACTATGAGTAGACCATCTGAGAGGAGAGGACCAATTGGAGATTGATTTTCATGTGGTGGAGATCATTATGCTAATAGTTGTCCTAATAAAAAGTAGAATGGGCAGCTTAGGAACTCGGTCTTCCTTTGCAGCAGGAAGCGTTTCAACAAAGGATTCATGCCGCCCTTGACAATTGACAGGCTAAGTATCAGATTACTCCCATTGAGATGACAGGAAGATTATTTGGAGTTCTTGTTTCTATTTTGTTTGATACTGGTGCAACAGAAAATTTTGTCTCATCCAGAGTCTTAAATAAATTTCCTAGAAGAGCTAGTTTTATGTCAAAACTATGCACAGTTGAATATGCAAATCACTCATAGGCTCAGGTAGAGCAATGTTTGTTTGAATCTAAGGTTGATATTTTGAACTTCTCTATTGAGGTAAATTTATATGTAGCACCTTTAGGGTCCTATGATGTCATTTTAGGAATGAATTGGTTGTGGAGACATAGGGCCAAGGTGGATTGTTTTCATAAAATAGATCATAAAGGAAACAAAGTTAATTTTCAGGGTATTCAAAGGGAAATAAGGATTAGATCTATTTCTTCAAAATAATTAAAGCGGGCTAGGCATAAGGGATGTCAACTTTTTGCAGTCCAAATGGACCTAGTAGAGGAAGCCTTAGAGAAGCAAACATTTGAGGAAAATACCCATATCTTTGCAATTTTAGTGATGTATTTCCTAAGGAACTGCCAACATTGCCTCCAAAAAGAAACTTTGATTTTGCCATAGATATTAAACTAAGATCTGAGCTAGTATCTAAAGCTCCATACCGAATCACCACTACTAAACTTATGGAATTGAAGGCTCAATTGCAGAAGCTTTTAACTAAAGGTTTAATTAGGCCAAGTGTATCACCATGGGGAGCTCTAGTTATTTTTGTCAAGAAGAAGGACGGAACCCTTAGACTATGTATAGATTATCGGATGATAAATAAGGCAACGATAAAGAATAAGTATCCACTGCCATGTATTGATGATTTATTTGACCAAATGCGTGGTGCAGTAGTATTCTCTAAGATAGATTTGAGATCTGGATACCATCAGTTGAGGTTGAAAGATGAAGACATTCACAAGACTACATTTAGAACAAGATATGGTCACTATGAGTTTACTGTGTTGCCATTTGAATTTACTAATGCACCAGCCGCATTCATGAATCTCATGAATAGCATTTTTAGAGATTGCCTTGATAAATTTGTCCTAGTTTTCATAGATGATATTCTGATATATTCCAAAAATGAGGAGGAGCATAGACAACACCTTCAAATTGTTTTGCAACGATTAAGAGAACACAGATTGTATACAAAACTCTTGAAATGCACTTTCTTTTAGAAAGAAGTGCAATATTTGGGACATACAATATTAACAGAAGGGATATCAGTTGACCCAGCTAAAATAAAGGCTATTATGGAATGGCCTGTACCTTACAATGTCTTAGAAGTATGAAGTTTTATGGGATTGGCTGGATATTACAGAAAATTTGTTTTGAATTTCTGAAGTATTGCTAGTCCAATTACTTCTTTGTAGAGAAAAGGGAAATGGTTTGTTTGGACAGAAGAATGTCAAAAGGCATTCGATTTATTAAAAGCAAAGTTAGCAAAAGCACCAATCTTGAAAGTCCCTAACCCTGAAGGGCAACTTGAGGTTATTACTGATGCCTCAGGAGAAGGGTTAGGAGGTGTGCTTATGCAAAATGGGTGTGTAATAGCCTATGAATCAAAAAAGTTGAAAAACTATGAGTAGAATTACGTTCCTCATGATTTAGAACTGGTAGCAGTGATACACGCCCTTCAGATGTGGCGACATTATTTTTTGGGAAAGACTTTTATACTAAAAACAGATCATCAAAGTCTTCATTACATATTTACAAAACCTCATCTTTGTGCAAGACAAAGCAGATGGTTAGAATTAATATCAGATTATGACTTTGAGATTGCTTACATCAAAGGTAAAGAAAACTGAGTAGCTGATGCTTTAAGCAGAAGAAGACACATAGCTTCTATAATCTCTATTCATGCTAATTTTAAAGATTTAGTATTGCAACATTTATCTGGAGATGAATATTATGAGCAGGTGAAGCAAGCTCTACAATTAAACCCCAAGGATCCAAGATATGATGGATTCCATTTTGAGTCAAAGGGATTAATGAGATTTAAGGGAAGAATCTATGTTCCTAATTCGGTTGAACTAAGAAACCTTGTTTGGAAGGAATTTCATTGTGCATCTTATTCCAGACACCCAGGAGTAACAAAACTTTTAGCTAATGTCAAACCGCTATATTTCTAGAAAGGAATGAAAAACAACACTGCAAGGTTTGTGGCAAGTTGCTTAGAGTGTCAGAGAGTGAAGACAGAACACCAACATCTTGCTCGATTATTATACCCGCATGATACTCCAGAATGGAAGTGGCAGGTTGTTAGTATGGATTATTTTCAAGGGTTACCAATGTCTAAGAATAGACATGATGCAATTTTGGTTGTTGTAGATAAACTAAGGTAGTACATTTTATACCAGGAAATTTGATAGATGGAGCTCATATTTTGGCTCGAATGTTTGTGCAAGAGATAACCAGATTGCATGGGGTACCTGAAAAGATTATATCTGATAGAGATGCTTGAATAACCTCCCAATTTTGGAAAACTTTATTTTCAGCACTAGGGACTAAACTCAATGTGAGCACCGCTTACCATCCTGAAACCGATGGACAAATAGAAAGGGTTAATTAGGTTTTAGAGGATCTTTTAAGAATGTATTGCATGGACCAGCAATACATATGGGAGGAATACTTACCTCTTATTGAATTTTCCTATAACAATTCCTACCATTCTGCCATTAAGTTGGCACCGTTTGAAGCATTATATGGAAGGAAATGTAGAACTCCTATAAGTTGGGACAAGCTAGGAGATAGGATAAGCATTGGACCAAAAATGCTAGTTGATATGGAAGAAAAAATGAAAATGATTAGGAAGAGATTGGCGGAAGCCAATGACAGGCAAAAAAGTTATGTAGATCGCAAACAAGTGCCTAGACATTTCTTAGTTGGTGGGAAATTTATTTTGCAAGTGAAACCCCATAAAAGCTCAATCAAATTTGGTAAATCATCAAAGTTGGCTCCTCAATATGTCAGACCTTTTGAAGTCCTTGAGATTATCAATCTAGTGGGCTAAAAAATTGCTCTACTGCCAGTCTTGTCCAAAATGTATAATGTTTTTCATGTTTCATACCTAAAGAAATATTTTGTAGGTAATGACCACATTATTAAATGGAATTATTTAAAGATACAAGAGCCAGGAATGGTTGTGATCGAGCCACTCAAGGTACTCAAAATGCGTAAACTTCGTTTGCGTAATCGAGAGGTTTTGCAATGGAAAATTCAATGGGACCAATATGGCCAGGATAGCGCCACTTGGGAAGACTATAATGATATCCACCAAAGTTTTCCTTATCTTTTCAAAAACATTAATGTTAAACTATAAAAGCTTGTTTTATGTTAAGATTTTCCTTGGTAAACTCAATCATCGGGGACAATGATTCTATAGGGAAAGATATGTTACATTCCCTTTTTGGATTCAATATTACTATTTACTTTTTCTTAAATAGTATAGTTATGTGGATATGTTTTAACATCATAGAAAATGATGATATGAATAAAAAGGTTAATTTTATGAAATTATGGATTTTTACTTGATTATGATCAATTTGATGTTATGAATTAAAATGTCTTTCGATATGAAAATGAAATGATTTGATATAAATGTGTTTTGATCAGAGCATTGGTACTCTGACCATAATTTGTATGTGAGATTATCAATGATAGGAATAGATGGAACGAGTTCGCTAGGAAGAAAGAAGAAGAGAAAGTATCTTTGAGAAAGAGAGAATAGACTTTGGAATAACCCATGGGTGCTTGCCACTGAAAATGAATATCAGGTAGATAAACCTAGATGCCTTAAGTTAAGCTTTGAGTATGGGCTAAGTCAATTTTAGACGAGATGTCAAGGTTTGCAAGAATAGGTCTTTCTTCTTTCTGTAAGTTGTCATATTGAGTTTGGGAAATTGACATTAGTGTCGTAATATTCTGATTCATGTTGTCAAATATGGATGACCGATATATTGTTAATATGTATATAAATGTATATACTTGAGATCAATTGTAAGTCGTGTCTTGTTAGTGGTTCAATGCAAAAGTTGAAGGTTGTGCGTAAGTTGACCCCCAAACATTGTTCTGCATTTACGCTCAATTCGTCGTTCATGTCATAAAGCTCTACGAGCATATGATGTAAACATTTGCTTACTAAATTCAACGGATGTTGAATTGTTTCTATTATGAGCTATTATCGTATAATAAATGGTTTAAATAATGATTTAAAACCTTGAGACAGTTGGGTGTAAAACCTCTAGTCATATTGTATTGGATTATACAATATTATATTAGTTATATTTAAATTGTCATTTTGAGGTAATTCCTTTATTCTTTTGTGATGTCGGTAATCAGACAGTAGCTTGAAAGAGACTTGCTCAATCTTTTTTATGATGTCTTTTATTTTGAAATAATCTATTTCACCTTTGAGCTTTAAACCTTATGATGGGTGTTGGCCTAGCCATTAATCATAGTTTTTGCATTTGATTTATACTCATAAACGGATATGAGTAGTGTGACAGTTTGTTAAAATTGTCAACTGCCACCTCACGAAGTATGGAGCTCCACTTTGGAGAGTAATCATGGATTGAGTGGCTAAAAGCCAGACCATTTCTAGTAGTGGTCGTGAAAGGAGGAAAATGTTAAGCTGTAGGGTAGTTACCCATATTGTTAGGCATGGTCTTGTGAGTGGAAAGATAGCTTTTCCTTCATAGTTAGATAGGATTTAGAAGGATAGGGAGTCAGTTAGAGGGAGAGAATGCAGAGAGGAAGCAGAGAGGAGATTAAGCATGAAGCAAAGGTCAGCGGCTAAGAGAAGAACGAGTTCCTTGGACTAGTCTGCAAGCAGGCACTGGAGATTATCTTTAGGTTCTTTTCATCTCATCACTGTGCAGTCATAGTTATCAAATATGTTTTCAATAAGTATTGACTCTACTTACATTAGAATGGAACTTAGTATTTGTTTGAGGATGCAAACTGTGAAATATTTACCAACTATAGCCCTATGTGTTTTCATCACCTTCAAAATGGAAACAATATTTTTGTCCCCTGCACCGCACCACAGTCAAAAAACTCACAGTATATTTCATTGTTCTTCAAAGCATCTTTGATGGTCAAGTTCATTGTGTAGTCATTGGTTTAAATTTAGGAGGTTTTTGGATATGTGAAGAGTGCAATTTAGACTAAGTGTTTGGTCAAAAACTAGTTCACAGCTATCACAAGCCGCAGTGGCAAAACCTAGGTCAATGTGGAATGAGTTCTCAGTTGGCCAGCCGAATACAATTGCTTGGTCCTGTCATATTTAAAAGACAACTAGTTTTAAAAAAAAAAGACTTGTAATGTGATATCCATCGGCAGAGGAGTATCAATGGTGTGAAATGTATGCCGAAACATGTAAGACTTCATAGTCCTCCGCAATTTCTGAGTTTAAAATGGTTGGTTGACCTTAGAGAATTTACTGACCTTGCTGCAAATGGTAACTAGTTTTAGTCTATTTGACTTTGTAAACAACTCCTTTTGCTATAAAAACATTCAAACTATTATGTCCTCAAGTGAAGGTATAGAGTTACTTTTGGATCTTACAGTCAAACAAGTTAAAGAATGAAGTTCTAGGGCAAACCTAATAAGTTTTTAGTCAAGTGTTTGTCTAGACTTGCATGCATCTTTTTTTTGCAAATAGAAACAACAAGATAAGATTTCTAAATGCTTCGTTGGACAAAAGATTAAGCTATGTCGAAGACTTGATAGATCGAAGAAGATTTTTAAGAGTGTTTAATTTTTAACTTAGGGTCTTCGAATATTTGTATTCTATAAATTGGTTTATAGTAAAACCCTTCTGAAACAACAAAGATAAGTTTAGTGTCCACTCTTGATTGGATAGTTTAAGTAGTGGGCTAACTTGAGATCAATGTATTAACTTATAGTATTATCCGATTAATCGGTAAGCTAGGAGTTCCATTCTTTTATCATGTGAATGGAAATCTCTCCATGAGCTAAGAAGAGAGAGTAAACCTTATTGCCATGCGTTAATGGATGATGAGTTTCGAACACCTAGAGGTTATCGAGGTTGTTATATTGAACTTATTCATAGGTAATTGTAGGATTGCTATTAATTTGAGTTGAGTTGGGGTGGGTGAACTTATTACTTGCGTTGATACAACACTAATTATATTCAAATCCTTTGGCCAAGGTAATGCATGTGCCTCAAGTGTATTGTTAGTTCACTGTGACTGGATGGTGTAGCTTGTGAAGTGGTCATGCTTGACTAGAGGGTATCTAGGGGATTGCATGATAACAAGTTATGTAGGTCACAACACCAATACTTAGATGGCAAACACCATTGGTTATCCTAAGTCTATCCTTTTGAGTAGGGTAGGGCCACTTCTGGGTAGGAAGGAGTGCGGGAGATCGACGATCTATGGTTAGAGGTTAAGCTCCTTGAAGATACTTTCTCTTCTAAATTCCTGAGGCTTGCTAAGACTTGAATTTGGATGGTTGACAATCGAGATGCAGTGACTTTGGTAAGTTTCTACTTTGAAAATGTTCTAAGTAACTTTAATAAATTTATTGTTTAATGTTGTAGATGGATATATCCCTTGTATAATTTATAATTTCATGATTATTGTTAGCTGATGGATGAATTACTTGATTTTAAATTGGGAAACAATTTTTTTTCTATTTTAAACTTAAAAAAAATTATTGCCTTTGGTTAAACTTAGTTTTTAGGGTGAAACTAAATCAGGGTGTTACAGATACAAATTAAACCTACAACATGATATTGATTGTTACCCCAAACACATTTCTTCATAGGTGTCTCTGGTTTAGATATGAGCCCATAAAGATGAGGCAAAAGATGCAGCCACCTAAAATGTGTCAGGATGCCTCTTTGCCATGACTCATAATTGTCCTTAGTTAGATTGACCATAGAAGGATGAATGGCAAAACCCATGATACCTCCTTAAAATGATAGAGATCAAAACATGCAAATAGATTTATGTTGATAATAGAAGCCTATCAAAGAAAACAGGACCTTTCCAAGAGGTAGCATGTCCAGGATATCTAACAGAAGCCATAAAAATGACAAACTAAATAAAAGATACTTGGAGATGAATATGAAAAAATTACATAGATGGCTGTGTAGAACTTGCTGATACCTTTCCAATGCCTATTTGTTTTTGAAAAACAAAGATTCTGGGTGCAAGAATGGAGCTCAGAAGCCAAAAATGATTCTTTGACTTCAAACAGAAAAAATAGGTTTCAAATAGAAAAATCTGGAAAAAAGACCAGCATTATTGGATATTGCTCAGAACAAGCTTTCCAATACTTTTTTGTTTGCCAATTTTCAAGTCCATATGCTCAAGTTATGGCCTTTGGAATAAAACTACCTTTTTAGGCCTGCACATGAATGTGGCATGAAAATCAAGGTAGATTCAGAGATTGAGCAGCATGGAAATTGAGGCAGACATAAATCAAGCGGTACGGAAATCTAGGCAAATTCAAAAAAATTGGCACACAAATTGAGGCAACTCTAAAATCAAAACACAAAATTTTGACATGGACATCAAGGTGGCTGTACAAGAAATTTGGCACAGAAATCGAGGCGGCCATACAGATTTTCCCTAGACATAAAAGACCAAAACCCTAAAAATGCCCAAAACTTTTTTAGAAAAATATAGAGTGCCTTATATGAAAATAGGTGTTTTGACACCTTTTGAATGCAACCGTGAGGTGTGTTTTACTCTAGGATGCACAGATTATCTATTTATGGCTAAAACCCTCTCCGATTTGAGAAGAAACTGACAGATCTAGAGCTTTGATACTATGTTAGATTCCCAAAATCATCTGCAGGAAAACTTCTACAAGAGAGAGTTGCAAGAAAATATTGCAAAAGTCAAATGAATGAATTAGTGCTCCATATTCCCATTGCATTATTCAGATATAAATACAAAGGATATACACAACCACTATCCAAGAATAGAGAAAGTGGGGAAAAAAAGAATAAAGAAAGCATGTGACACATGTCACAATGCTTTCAAGATAAAATAAAGCCTATGACACATGTCATAAGGCTCAAAATAGAAAAAGAATCTCTCTAATTAACTTATGTAAAAGTGAAAATATGATTTTTCACCAATGAATAGATCTTATAGAATTTGTAGATTTCTTAAGCTTAGCTATTAAATAGAAAAAGACATGTTCTTGTCACCATATTTTAGCTAAATTTCTCTCAATCATTGTTTCCAAAAAGATTCCTCTCTTTTTAGAATTTCCTCCAAATCAAATTTGAGGCTTTTCTCTAGTTGGAATGTGGCTACATCCATACCCTCTCTTATTACCTTCTCTTCGAGCATTTGTCATTCTTGTTTAAGTCTAATTTTCTCTACAAATATATTTTTGAAATGGGATACATTCCAAGAGATAAGTTCCCCGCTTAGAAATTTAAGCTTAGTTGGAACATATGAGACCCCTTTACAAAGGAAGCTTGTTTCCACCATTCATCAATTTTCTGGATGACGATAGGGTCCTTGAACCACATTGACTGAAACCTAAACTTTTTCTTACCTAGGATTTCATCCACTCCTAGCCTCAGCCTAATAGGAAAATGATCTAACCCAGCAAGTGGTAAAATGTCTGATTCATATTCCAAGTCATCATTCAAGCATACCAAGGAGAGGAAGAATCTATCCAATCTTTCTGCAATCTTGCAAAAATCCTTTATTCTATTTGTCCATGTGTATTTTCCATTTCTTCATAAGCAATCTATCAAATTGTTTTGAGCTACGAAGTCTCTGAATTCCTCTAAAGACCTGGAAGGATGTTCAATCCCTCTCATTTTTTCTGATACAACCAAAATTGCATTAAAATATCCTCCTAGAAGAATTCTCTCCCTATTGAGCCAACTTAGCCATGAAGAAAGATGAAGTCATAGTTGTTGTTTCTGCACTAAATCTATGGGGCCATAAACACATATGACCCAGTAATCCAAGGCTACTAGCAGTTTAGGGAGTTTGCCAATTAAACAATGTTCACTTTTCTCAAACACTTCCAAATTTGGGACATAATGTCTCCATAAAATTGCTAGCACCCTGAAGCTCCTCTAGCCACAACTAAAAGAAAATCCCATTCTGACCATTGTTTGAAAACTAAATCACTTAACTATTGAGAAACTGTGATTTCTTCTTTGATTGATGAAGAAAGTAGAGTTAGTAAAGATCATTGAATTATGTCATTAAGGGAATGGTTCGGTAGTCAAGTTGCTTCATTGTAATGGTGGTCACCAAGGTTCAAACCCCCATTGGGCCAAAGAGCTTGCAGGCTTGTGCCTTCGCTGGGCTAACATGCTTGCTCGTCTTGCACCTTCAGTTGCCTATTGTGCTTGCAGACTTTGGGCCTTTGTTGGGCCAATGAGCTCATGAATTTGAACCTTCAATACTGTTGCAGGCATTCATGCCATGTTTTAATGTCAGAAAAGTGGACATAGCTCTTGTCAAAAGCCTTTACTGATAAAAGAAAAGATAGTTTAATTATTGAGAAAACTGCTTTGCTTCTTAAGAACAATTCTAACATTTCAAAAGGGAAAGAATTCAAATGTTGTTATTGTTAGGAATTGGACATGTCCAAATAAATTGTATTTAATGAGCGAAAGATCTCATTGATGGGAAACTGAAGAAAAAAAAGATCTTGTTGTAACTAAAAGTGAAGATTGTGGTTTTGCAATACATCAAGTAATCTTTCGCTGCCATGATAGTGAGGAGGAATATCATTTTTAGAAAATGAAATAGGGTCACATTGGAGGTTGGAGGCAATGGAGGCAGGAGTTCTTTTTGTTAGGGTTAGCCGACATAAGATATCAATTAAATGCAAATAAAGATTAAACAGATGAATGGAAATACACAGAAATAATAACAGTGAGAGACAAGTTTTAATGTGGTTCACCCAAACTCAAGCTACATCCACCAAACAAAGAGTCCAATATTATTATCTAGTAAATCAAACTGATTACAACTAGCAATCCTTACAACTCAATACCACTGCAAAATGCTACAATACAATATCAACTAAAACCCTAACGCTTAGCCGCTTTTATCAAGCTTTTTTTCAGTTACAAAAATAAGGTTTTCTTATGTCGGTCAAT
This sequence comes from Cunninghamia lanceolata, assembly GCA_027924645.1. Classification (NCBI taxonomy): domain Eukaryota; kingdom Viridiplantae; phylum Streptophyta; class Pinopsida; order Cupressales; family Cupressaceae; genus Cunninghamia; species Cunninghamia lanceolata. The sequence goes on from BSBN01001048.1 coordinate 17,008,203, forward strand.
AATTTGGGGGGAAACTGCGCTAATAAAAGTGGAGAAAATTTAACCTCTGAGTCTGATTAGGCTCCATATAACAACACTTTTGTCATCTCGAGCTAGCTTCTCGCTCACGAGTGATTCATGGGGTGATTCTAGAGAGAAGAATAGTCACGTTGCATGTTCCCATGCTTGATTTAGTCATCACCACCAAAAACTTGTCATGAATCTCACCATAATAATGTATTTCAAACTGAAATAGTTTTACTGTTAATTATGCCCATTGGAACAATAACATGCTATCAAAATGATATTTTAATAGAGAATCCAAATAAACAACATCTATAATACACAAAATCCAAAAATCTCCATTCTAAAATGCATTCATTATGAAAAACACCCCATTTGATTACACACCTTTTTAGATAGTGATCTCTTGAATTTTTGGGTATTCCTATTTGTGGGGAAAGAATTTTTAGGGCTGGAAAAAAAAGAATTGTTCCTCAAATGACATGCATCAAATTATTGAGATTCAAAATAAAGAGTGCTTCCATGTGATGTTTTCAAAATCTATAGACACATCTTCCTTGCTCCCACAAATCAAATAAGATGTTGATTAGGTGGTAGATTACATTGTGCCATAGACCTCAATAAAGGAGGTTCATAGGAGTTGAAGTCACACTGCCCTGGATCTTGGCCATGGTATAAAATGAGAACTCATTGCCTTGTGTTTGGATCATATTCAAATTCAGTTATTTCACCCTCCTCTCTACTAGGGGAGTGATTATCACTTGGTTCAAAAATTGAATCATTTGGTAAAGAATTAGAAGACTCTACAAGTGAAGCTCCATGAGAATATTTAGGAACCTTCACACATGCTTGAGTATGAGCATTTTAAGGAGGGAGGAAATTGGTTTTTCTTGCTGTAAAAGTTGCATAAATGACTTTGGGTCTTGATTCTCCACAAGAATATGGGTGGGACATGTGTTTAGAAGTAAATTCCAATCCTAAAAAATAATCAAAATTATGAATATTGATATAAGTATTAAAAAATTTGATTTCATTTTGTGAATTAAGATAGTATAATTAAAAATTTTAACCAAGACAATAGAGGACAATCTTAAGAGATGGGTCTGAAATCTTCAAAGCTTTGGGGGTCTTGGATTTTGGGATGAGCATAAAGCTCGTAGATTTCATTTCTTTGATCACATTTTTGAATTTCCTAGACTCCTCAATAGCCAAAAAATGTCTTTACTTACACTGTCCCAACATTTTTGAAAGAATAGACCTATCCATCCATCTTGGCCTGTCACTTTTTCACCTAGAATTGGGAAAACCACTTTCTTCACTTCCTCCATTGTGAATTCTTTCATCAGCTCTCTGCTGTGTCACTCAGAAACCAACTTTGGAACAAAATTGAGATCTATCCTATTGAAACCTATCCAATTCATATTTATTAATAGTCCTTTAAAAAATCTCTTTGCTTCCTTTTGGATTTCCTCCTATTCAGTGATCACATCCCCATGAGAAGTTTGAATAGATCTTATAGAGTTTGTAGATTTCTTAAGCTTAGTTGCTAAATAGAAAAAGACGTGTTCTTTTCACCATCTTTTAGCCAAATTTCTCTCTGTCATTGTTTCTAGAAGGATTCCTCTCTTTTTAGAATTTCCTCTATATCAAATTTGAGGCTTTTCTTCAGCTAGAATGTGGTGCATCCATACCCTCTCTTATTACCTTCTCTTCGAGCATTTGTAATTCTTGTTTAAGCCTAATTTTATTTGCAAATATATTTTTGAAATGTGATACATTCCAAGTGATAAGTTTCCCTCCTAGAAATTTATGTTTGGATATAAGTTCAAACATATGAGAACCCTTTACGAAGGGAGCTTGTTGTTGGAAATGAAGCTGAACCGTCACTGCCCTTTCATCTTCCTCTTCCCATGTCTCTTCAGTTGCCTGAAGAGTTTATATATTTCACTTTTTATTCTCATTTTGGTAGAGAAGAAGACTGATGTATTTTGGATTGATTAATGAAATAGTATCCTGCTTTCCTTGGTGGATGTAGCCATCTTAATGGCGAACCACGTTAAATTTGTCTCTATTTTTATTGCTGTGCATTTGACTCTTTATCTATTTTAGTTTGCATTCAGCTGCAATTTATCTTCAACAATTGGTATCAGAGCCTTGGTGCTTGATCATTTGGCATGAGAGGTTTGAGCTTGAGTGGGAGCAATGCCGCTTGATGAAGGAAGTCATAGGAAATCACAAGGGAGGCGAATATCCAGCGAGAGAGATGCTGGTTGCTGGTATTGTGGAAAGCAAGGCCACATCAAGAAGAATTGTTGGTTTTTGAAGAAGGCTAAAAATCAGCCCAAAAAAGATGAAGCGAATCTGGTACGTGAAGAGGATGCCGGTGCAACAATTGGTGTTCTTATTTCAGCTTTAAAAGAAATACCACCAAATGTTTGGGTGCTCGGTTTAGGAGCATCATTTCATGCCACTCTATGCAAGGAGTACTTCAAAAATCTACAAAGTGATGACTTTGATAAGGTTCTTCTTGGCAATAACAAATCTTGTGATGTTATTGGCAAAGGGGATGTTTTGTTAAAATTTAAAAATGGAAATAGTTGGCTGTTACAAAATGTCAGATATGTCCCTCAGCTCAAACAAAATTTTATTTCAGCTAGACAGTTGTCTTCACAAGGATGTAGAGTCAATTTTGAATTGAATAGATGGAAAGTCACAAAAGGGGCCTTGGTAATTGCTCAAGGCAGCAAAGTAGGCACCCTATATGGTGTAGAAACTCTTGCTTCATCTGAAATGGATAGGTTAGATGATGTAGTTGATTCCATCATTGATGAATTTCTTAACCTATTGGAATTTGATCAAATGTTTGTGAAAGAAAGTGTAAGTGCAGAAAGGCCCAAGCGCTCTTATGAGTGTAGAGACAGTGGAGAAAGACAATGCGATAGTCTCCCTCACAAATGGCGGAAAAGAGATGAAGATGATGAGGCCCACCAACCTGATCCAATGGATGTGGATGATAGCACAGAAATTTGTGCCCCATTTGATCCTATGGCAAATATAAATCCATTTGGTCTCCCATCAGTGTTTGGTCATATGCCTTTTGGGAATTTTGAACCATTTGTGTCTCATCCAAGAAATGTGAGAAACATTCTAATTGGGTCTAGTGATGAGCAAGACCAAATAGTAGACTGTAATTCTGTGCCTTTCATTGAGGAGGTACCTGCTAGTGCCAATATGCAAGGTGCAGAAATTAGAGGGACAGTGATATTGGATGATGACCTTCCAAGTACTGCATCATCCATCTTTAGATAAATCCCAAATGCATAGGTACCAAATTACCAATCTAGTAGATATCCTTATGGGAGAGACTTTAGGCCAAGTGCCCCACAGGTTACAGAAGAACCAATGGTATCTAATGATAAAGCTGTTATGCTTGAGGCTGCACTCTTTGGTGGGATTCCACATGAATCTGCTTATCAATTTTCATATCCTAATATTGGAGTGGTGGTGTCTTACAGGAGGCCAATTCCTCGGCCACCTTCTCTGACCTTGGAAGCACATAGATATCATGTAGAGAACTTGTATGAAAGACCTCTGGATGATATGCATGCAACTGCAATTAGAAATTGTGACCCTGAAGAACCATTGATGTTGTATGTTTCAAAGATGATTCCTGCCATTGACAAAGGGCCATTCTTTGCCTCTGGGTGTGTTTTCATAGAGAAGAGAGATGGGTCTCAGTTGGATTTTCTTTCTATAAATGAAACCTTCCAGGAGCCTTTGCCAGAAGAAAAGGATGACATAAATTCTACTCATTCCCTTAGTGTTGAGGCAGCATATATCAACCAGAACTTTTCACAACAATTTCTGGTTAGAGATGGCAATAAGGTGGAGTTTGAAGAACCCAATCCATTTTCCTCAGAGGGGGAGGAGGTTGCATCTGTTTCTTATTGTTATAGGCATTGGAAATTGGATGAAGATGGACTTAGGACTGGGCAAGCAATTCCTGTGCTCAGAGGATTAGATGAAATTTCTAATAATCGACCTACACGCTTAGGAAATGGAAATGCTGGTCAAGGATACACAACAGAGGAGGTAAAGGTTCTTTTTCTTGTAGCAGTGGACCTCTGTAAGAGAACATCACAGTCACCACACCCTTTACCGAAATCACAAGTTGGCGCTGCCAATGTAAATATTCACTTGCATTACATAGATGGTCAGTACACAGTTGCACTAGAAGTGGTAGAGGCATCCCTTGAACCCCATATGTAGAATTTACCTCAACCTCGAGGTGCAAATGCTGCTGGATTGTTGCTTCGTGAGTTTGAACTTCTTCCTCCAGCAGAAGATTGGCATAAATGTAATATCTTTGGTGGGCCTTGGTCTGATCATGGAGACCTCCAAGTCTCCTTAGATGCACACAATATAAGTGTAACTATAGAATCTTCATCTGGCTCTTCTGACTTGTCAACAGGTATATTTTCAGATGATTATCAGGGTGTGAATGGACTATGGCCAAGGAAACAAAGATTTTCTGAGAGGGATGCAGCATTTGGTCTGAAGAGTACCTCAGCAGCCTGGGAGTGTGCAATAGCAGATAGGTTCTGGTGGAGCCTCTCGGTTGGAGTTGATTGGTGGGATGTTGTTGGATGTACACAAAGTGCAGCTGAAGATGACCTAGTGACAATAAACAGGGTAATTGCAATTCTAGAAACTTTAATTGACATCACACTAGGGACACCTATTCCTAACACTACAGCAGGCCCTCTTGTTCCTGATTGCAGCAAAGAAGGATTAACTGTTAGTGATAGATAGAGGATTAAAAGTGAACAGGATGTCAGTTTGGTTGAGATGGTTGGACTTCTCACCGGGATTGGTCAACCAATGGACTGGTTACTTGGTACAGTAGTTAAGTAACATTGAGTTTCAAGGAAAGTGGGGACAGCAGTGCGGTTTGGACTTCAGTGGGAGATTGTTGGAAATGAAGCCCAACCGTCACAGCCCTTTCATCTTCCTCTTCCCATGTCTCTTCAGTTGCCTGAAGAGTTTATATATTTCACTTCTTATTCTCTTTTTGGTAGAGAAGAAGACTGATGTATTCTAGATTGATTAATGAAATAGTATCCTGCTTTCCTTGGTGGATGTAGCCATCTTGATGGTGAACCACATTAAATTTGTGTCTCTATTTTAATTGCTGTGCATTTGACTCTTTATCTATTTTAGTTTTACGTTTAGCTGCAATTTATCTTCAACAGTTGTTTTGACCATTTGTCAGTTTTTTGGATGAAGGTAGGGTCCCTAAACCACGGACTGAAACCTAGACTTTTTCCCGCCTAGGATTTCATCCACTCCTAGCCTCAGTCTAATAGGAAAATGACCTAACCCTGCAAGTGGTAAAATATCTGATTCATATTCCAAGTCATCATTCAAGCATACCAGAGAGAGGAAGAATCTATCTGATCCTTTTGCAATCTTGTAAAACTCCTTTCTTCTATTTGTCCATGTGTATTTTCCATTTCTTGGTAAGCAACCTATCAAATTATTTTGAGCTATGAAGTCTATGAATTCCTGTTGAGACTTGGACAGATGTTCAATCCCTCTCATTTTATCTGATACATCCAGAATTCCATTAAAATATCCTCCTAGAAGAATTCTCTCCCAATTGAGACGACTTTGCCATGAAGAAAGATGAAGTCATAGTTGTTGTTTTTGCACCAAATCTGTGGGATCATAAACACCTATGACCCAGCAATCCAAGGCTGCTAGCAGTTTTGGGAGTTTACCAATTAAACAATGTTCACTTTTCTCAAACACTTCCAACTTTGGGACATAATGTCTCCATAAAATTTCTAGCTCCCTAAAGCTCCTCTAGCTGCAACTAAAACAAAATCCCATTTCGACCATTGTTTGAAAACTAAATCACTCAACTCTTGAGAAACTGTGATTTCTTCTTTGATTGATGAAGAAGGTAGAGTTAGTAAAAATCATTGAATTATGTCGTTAAGGGAATGGTTCAGTAGTCAAGTCGCTTCATTGTAGTGGTGGTCACCAAGGTTCAAACCCTTGTTGGGCCAAAAAGCTCGCAGGCTTGTGCCTTTGTTGGGCTAACATGCTTGCTCATCTTGAGCCTTCATTGGCCTGTTGTGCTTGAAAGTGAAGATTGTGGTTTTGGAATACATCAAGTAAACTCTCACTACCATGATAGTGAGGAGGAATATCCTTTTTAGAAAATGAAATAGGGTCATATTGGAGGTTGGAGGCAATGGAGGCAGCATGTTCCCATGCTTGATTTCATCATCCCCACTAAAAACCTGTCATGAATCTCACCATAATAATGTATTTCAAACTGAAACAGTTATATTGTCAATTATGCCCACTGGAACAATAACATGCTATCAAAATTATATTTTAACAGAGAATCCAAATAAATATCTGTAATACACAAAATCCAAAAATCTCCATTCTAAAATGCATTCATTACAAAAAAATGCCCCATTTGATTACACACCTTTTTAAATTATTGAGATTCAGAATCAAGAGTGCTACCATGTGATGTTTTCATAATCTGCAGACACATCTTCCTTGCTCCCATAAATCAAATAAGAAGTTGATTAGGTGGTAGATTACGTTGTGCCATAGACCTCAATAAAGGAGGTTCATAGGAGTTGAAGTCACACTGCCTAGGATCTTGGCCATGCTGTAAAATCAGAAGCTGCTGCCTCATGTTTAGATCATATTCAGATTAAGGGATTTCATCCTCCTCTCTAAAAGGGGGACCATTATTGATTGGTTCTGAAATTGAATTGGCTGGTAAAGAATTAGAAGACTCTACAAGAGAAGCTCCATCAGAATATTGGGGAAGCTTCACAAGGTTGAGTATGGAGAATTTTAAGGAGGGAGGAAATAGGTTTTGCTTGCTGCAAAAGTTGTAAATGACTTTGGGTTTTGATTGTCCACAAGAACATGGGTGGAGTATGTGTTTGTGAGTAAATTCTAATCCTGAAAAACAATAAAAATTATGAATATTGATAAAAATATTAAAAAATTTAATTTCATTTTGTAAATTAAGATACTATAATTAAAAATTTTAACCAAGATACCAGAGGACAATCTTAGACAATTAACAATCCACTGTATATAGTATATACCAAGAAGATTACCCAAAAGATGGACTATATATAAATTATAAATATAACAAGTCACATAGCCATGTGTCAATATTGTAAACCTAGGATAGGAGGATAAAACGGACCAAAAACTTGCAGATTCAATTTCTTCTAATTTTTCTTGATTCTTGTTTGATGACAGATATCTTGACGACGGTCATTAACAGAAGATGGATGAAGTATTTTACGAGACTGATGTAACAAAGCTGTCAGCTAAACCCATTGTTAGCAACTACCTGCTAAAAGAAGTCAGGATTTGCCAACATTTTGTGATTACGATTGAGTTTAGCACTGTCAGTTTGTTGGAAAGTAATTTCTCCCACAATCATGATTAGTTAATTAAATGACAAAAAGGCAAAAAGACAAAAGAAGAAAATAGAAAGTTCCTGAAGGAGTCCAGATAAGACGGAAGTTTCCAGAAAGAGGAGAGTTCTAGGTTAGAAAGTTCTAGAGGAAGTCTCCAGAAATAGATTGTTTCTAGATGAGGAATGGAAAAACCTAGAAGGCACAGGCATATACCAAAGCCCTCTATAAAAGAGGCATAATGTAATGTAAGCAATTAAGAAGTCAATTGTGTAATGATCGAATGATCATAAGAATGCAGCAGCATTCATTGTACTGATTTGTAATCATGTTCTGATATAATGAAATGTGCAGCAGCACAGAGTTGAGGATTAAATTTGTGTTTATGTGATTTATGTTTTTGTGTATGTATTTGATATAGTATCTTGTGGATTTGAAATCCACCACCAACAAGTGGTATCAGAGCAGGTCAGATATGTATTGGAAGATCAGAGCATAGTCAGGGCATGTGAAACTGAGGGTTTGATAGAGTTACCACTGTATTGTTCTCTATTCAAATCGAAGGTGCCAAGATAAGGTTTTAAAGCCATTGACAGTAGTTGCAGATGTTTGGAAAGTTTGAGGCTGCAAAGATAAGCTAGGATTTTATGAAGCAAGCCGCCAATGCAAAGGGAAGTGGCAAATTGGCCAAGTCACCTCCAATATCCAAGGCATGTAAAATGGTTTTTTTATTTCCCTGAAGAATAGGCCAAAATAAGGAAGTCAGGGTTTATTAGGGCAGAGGTTGCCGCCATTTCCAAGGAAGTAAAACACCAGAAAGGAGATAAAATCGCTACTTTTGGGAGCTGAATTTGGATCGCTGTAGATGCCAAAGAAGATCGCATGCCACTACAGTCTAAGCCATCACACAAGATCTGAAGAAGCCGATTGAAGATCATAGTCATTGAACCATAAAGTAGATCAAGTTAAGTGGATACCAAAAAGGAGAATAGTTGCCGCTGATGCTGCCATATAGCATTTGATGAATCACGCATTGTTGAAAACTGCAGCTGTAAGAAGAGGAAAAGGGTACATCACTGTCCATTGTGGCTGACAATCTGAGGTAAGACTAAGATCACAGTAAGAAGAAATTGCTTCTGTTAAAGTCACTGCATTATAGACAAGACAAAGTTTTAACTGAAATCGCAAGATTTTTGCTTTGAATCATGAGTTTTAAAGAGACACAGCTTTAAGAGCAAGAATAGTCCAAACAAAAGATTGGTAGATCTGACTAGTCATAAAAAAAAATGGGTGAGGTTTCTATCTAGAATAGTTGCAGAGGTGATAAATCAAGGTATTGCAAGGGTTTAAGTGTTACTGTAAAATATGCAATTCAGAATCGTCAGGCCAAAGTTGCAGTCATCCCAGGATTTGTGATCAAAGAGGAGGATTTGCATCAAAAGTTGCTGGAGGTTAAAGGCCACAATTGTCATAACATTTTCAGAGGAGGTCATCGAAGACAAGTGCATAAATTAGGTAAGCAAATTATTTATTTTCAATGGGGAAAGCTAAGAGAGAAAAGATGGAAAAAAAAGATTGGCAAAAAGAGAAAGATGCTTTGGAAAAAGAAAGAACTAAATTCATAAACGAATTACATCAAATGACAATAGAGAAAATTAGTTTAAGGTCAGAAAGGTATGAAGCTAATGTTGAATTGAGTAAAGTCAGAAAGAAAAATGAAGAGTTAGAAGAAAACTTGAAACTATTTGATAAGGTTAAACAGAGGAATAAAGAATTAGAAGAAAATAATAAGAAATTGGAAGAGGAAAACAATTTACAAAAAGATGAGATGTCAAGGTTGAAAGAAGAAATATCAAGGTTAAAAGAAGAAAATGAAAGTTTAAAGACAAAACCATTGGTTTGTGATGTCTTGTGTGATACAAATGATTTATGTGATGTAGGTAAAGCTAAAAGTTGCTTGGTTGAAGATTGTAAGAAAGTTGGAACAGCAAAATTTTCATGTTGTGATATTATTGATGAAGAATGTAAAGCTAAAGATGACAAGTCATTTGAATCTAAAAATCATGTTAATTGTAAGAAAGTTGGAACAGCAAAATTTGCATGTTGTGATATTATTGATGAAGAATGTAAAGCTAAAGATGACAAGTCATTTGAATCTAAAAATCATGTTAATTGTAATAAAGAGAATGTTGGTTTCAAGATGATGAAGAAGATGGGATATACAGGAAAAGGTTTAGGCAAGTATGGACAAGGAATGAAAGAGCCAATTGAGCCGATAATGAGGCCAAAGTACGTAGGTCTTGGATATGGAAAAACAAATCATGTTATAAGTACAAACAAGCTGATTCATGAAAAGAAGAATGTGCAATGTTTTCATTGTCATAGGCAAGGACATACAAAAGAAAAGTGTTGGGATTTGCATCCATGTAGCATATGTGGGTTGAGAAATCATTTAGAAAAGATGTGTTGGCAAAGACAGTGGAAAGATGAATCTATGAAGGATTGCATGAAAATGGATTGTGGATGGAGTTATGGATTGAATTGGCAACAAATTACATGTATGCTGAAAAGATTGTTCAGGTATAGATCTTCATTTGTCAAAGATGATAACAATAAAAAAAGATTTGAAGGTTTGAGGCATCATGCAAAGTGGAAAGATAAAAATAGAGAAAGGACTTGTAGTTTGTTGTTCTAAATATTTCAAGGATTGAATGACTGCTGCAGCAGTGGGTGAGAGTTGAAGATCAGCAGATCGTGAAGATGATTTGAAGGCATCTTGCAAGCAAAGGATTTGAGTCACCAGAATTGAAAGACAAAGATTTGGAAGATAAATTTGGCATGATAGGTGGTCGAAATTAAGGGGGAGTGTTGGAAAGTAATTTCTCCCACAATCATGATTAGTTAATTAAATGACAAAAAGGCAAAAAGACAAAAGAAGAAAATAGAAAGTTCCTGAAGGAGTCCAGATAAGACAGAAGTTTCTAGAAAGAGGAGAGTTCTAGGTTAGAAAGTTCTAAAGGAAGTCTCTAGAAATAGATTGTTTCTAGATGAGGAATGGAAAAACCTAGAAGGCACAGGCATATACCAAAGCCCTCTATAAAAGAGGCATAATGTAATGTAAGCAATTAAGAAGTCAATTGTGTAATGATCGAATGATCATAAGAATGCAGCAGCATTCGTTGTACTGATTTGTAATCATGTTCTGATATAACGAAATGTGCAGCAGCACAGAGTTGAGGATTAAATTTGTGTTTATGTGATTTATGTTTCTATGTATGTATTTGATATAGTATCTTGTGGATTTGAAATCCACCACCAACACAGTTCCTGTTTAAGTGTTAACTTTTAACAGTAAAATCTAACTTTTGGATGTGTTTTTTTCTTTTTCGTATTAGGGTTTAGGCCAAAGTAGCTACAAATGGCAATGCCAGTTTAGCTGTTCCAAATGGCATGACAAACTCCAATGTTAATTGTCTAAGATTGCCCTCTGTTGTCTTGGTTAAAAATTTTAATTATACTATCTTAATTCAAAAAATGAATCAAATTTTTTAATATTTATATCAATATTCATAATTTTGATTGTCTTTTAGGATCAGAATTTACTTCCAAACACATGTCCTATCCATGTTTATGTGGACAATCAAGACCCAAAGTCATTTATGCAATTTTTGTAGCAAACAAAACTGATTTCCTCCCTCCTTAAAATGCTCATACTCAAGCATGTGTGAAGGTTCCTCAATATTCTCATGGAGCTTCACTTGTAGAGTCTTCTAATTCTTTACCACATGATTCAATTTCCAAACCAAGTGATCATGGCCCCCCTAGTAGAGAGGAGGATGAAACCCCTAAATTTGAATATGTTCCGAACACAAGGCAACAACTTCTCATTTTATATCATGGCCAAGATCTTGGGCAGTGTGACTTCAACTCCTATGAACCTCCTTTATTGAGGTCTATGGCACAATGTAATCTACCACCTAATCAACTTCTTATTTGATTTGTGGGAGCAAGGAAGATGTGTCTGCAGATTATGAAAACATCACATGGAAGCACTCTTGATATTGAATATCAATAATTTGATGCATGTCAATTGAGGAACAATTCTTTTTGTTGCAGCCCTGAAAATTCTTTGCCCACAAATAGGAATACTGGCATATTCAAGAGATCACTATCTAAAAAAGTGTGTAATCAAATGGGGCATTTTTTGTAAGGAATGCATTTCAAAATGGAGATTTTTGGATTTTGTGTATTACAGATGTTTATTTGGATTCTCTCTTAAAATATAATTTTGATAGCATGTTATTGTTCCAGTGGGCATAATTGACAATATAACTGTTTCAGTTTGAAATACATTATTATGGTGAGATTCATGATAGGTTTTTGGTGGGGATGATGAAATCAAGCATGGGAACATGCAACGTGACTATTCTTCTCTCTAAAATCAACCCATGAATCACTCATGAGCGATAAGCTAGCTTGAGATGACAAAAGACCTCCCATCTCCATTGCCTCCAACCTCCAATATGACCCTATTTCATTTTCTAAAAAGGATATTCCTCCTCACTATCATGGAAGCAAGAGTTTACTTGATGTATTGCAAAACCACAATCTTCACTTTCAGTTACAACAAGAGCTTTATTTTTCTTCAGTTTCCCATCAATGAGATCTTTCACTCATTGAATACAATTTATTTGGACATGTCCAATTTTTTGACAATAACAACATTTGAATTCTTTCCCTTTTGAAATGTTGGAATTGTTCTTAAGAAGCAAAGCAGTTTTCTCAATAATTGAACTATCTTTTTTTTATCGGTGAAGGCTTTTGAAAAGAGATATGTCCACTTTTCTGACATTAAAACCTAGCATGAACTCCTGCAACAATGCTGAAGGTTTAAATCCACGAGCTTGTTGGCCCATAGCCTGCAAGCACAACAGGTTAACAAAGGCGCAAGACGAGAAAGCACGTTAGCCCAGTGAAGGCACAAGCCTACGAGTTCTTTGGCCCAACGGCGGTTTGAACCTTCGTGACAACCACTACAACAAAGCGTCTTGACTACCGAACCATTCCCCTAATGACATAATTGAATGATCTTTACTAACTCTACTTTCTTCATCAATCAAAGAAGAAATCACAGTTTCTCAAGAGTTAAGTGATTTAGTTTTCAAACAGTGCTCAAAATGGGATTTTCTTTTAGTTGTGGCTAGAGGAGCTTTAGGAGGCTAGCAATTTTATGGAGACACTATGTCCCAAAGTTGGAAGTGTTTGAGAAAAATGAACATTGCTTAATTGGTAAACTCCCAAAACTGCTAGTAGCTTTGGATTACTAAGTCGTATGTGTTTATGGCCCCACAAATTTGGTGCAAAAATAACAACTATGAATTCATCTTTGTTCATGGCTAAGTAGGCTCAATAGGGAGAGAATTCTTCTAGGAGGAGATTTTAATGCAATTCTGGATGTATCAGAAAAAATGAGAGGGATTGAACATCCATCCAAATCTCAACATGAATTCATAGACTTCGTAGCTCAAAATAATTTGATAGGTTGTTTACCAAGAAATGGCAAATACAAATGGATAGATAGAAGAAAGGATTTTTGCAAGATTGCAGAAAGATTGGATAGATTCTTCCTCTCCCTGGTATGCATGAATGATGACTTGGAATATGAATCAAATATTTTACCACTTGCTGGGTTAGGTCATTTTCCTATTAGGCTAAGGCTAGGAATGGATGAAATCCTAGGTAGGAAAAAGTTTAGGTTTCAGTCAATGTGGTTCAGGGACCCTACCTTCATCTAGAAAATTGATGAATGGTGGAAACAAGCTCCCTTCATAAAGGGGTCTCATATGTTCCAACTTATATCTAATCTTAAATTTCTAAGGGGGAAACTTATCTCTTGGAATGTCTCCTATTTCAAAAATATATTTGCAAAGAAAATTAGGCTTAAACAAGAATTACAAATACTTGAAGAGAAGGTAATAAGAGAGGATAGGGATCTAGCCACATTCCAGCTGGAGAAAAACCTCAAATTTGATTTGGAGAAAATTCTAAAAAGAGAGGAATCTTTCTAGAAACAATGATCAAGAGAAATTTAGCTAAAAGATGGTGACAAGAACACATCTTTTTCTATTTAGCAACTAAGCTTAAGAAATCTACAATTCTATAATATCTATTCAAACTTCTCATGGGGATGTGATCACTAAATAGGAGGAGATCCAAAAGGAAGCAAAGAGATTTTTTAAAGGACTATTAACAAATATGAACCCCATAGGTATCAACAAGGTAGATCTCAATTTTCTTCCAAAGCTAGTTTCTAAGTGACACAATAGAGAGCTGATGAAAGAATTCATGATGGAGGAAATGAAGACGGTGGCTTTCTCAATTCCAGGTGAAAAAGCGACAGGCCCAGCTAAATTGATAGGTCTATTCTTTGAAAAATGTTGGGACACTGTAAGTAAGGACATTTTTTTGGCTATTGAGGAGTCTAGGAATTCAAAAATGTGCTCAAAGAAATGAAATCTATGAGCCTTATGCTCATCCCAAAATCTGAGACCCCCAAAGCTTTGAAGATTTCAGACCCATCTCTTTATGTAACTTTGTGTACAAGATAATTTCAAAAGCAATGGCCATGAGAATTGCAAGTTTTCTACCAAACATTATTTCCCAAGAGCAAGGGGGATTTTTCATGTTAAAAGAAACTCAGGAAGAGGCAATCCTAACTCATGAAATTTTACATTCAATCCACAAGGGTAGAGATCCAGCTATGATCATCAAATTAGACATGTCAAAATCTTACGATAGGGTGGAGTGGAAGTTCCTCTTGAATATGTTGGATATATTGGGTTTCGACAAGGATGTTTTAAAATGTATCTCTTCTTGTATCTTAGGCTTTAAAATTGTAGTTTTGGTTAATGGAAGGAAATCAGAAACCTTTGTACCTTCTAGAGATTTGCGGCAAGGGGATCCTATATCTCCTTATTTATTTATTCTTATGACTGAATCTTTCACTTGGGCTATTAGAGAAGCAAACAGAAGGTTGGCTTGGCAAGGAATTAGTTTTAAGGGCATCCAAGACTCCTATACACATGCACTATTTGCAGATGACACAATTCTATTTGGGCAAGCTACATTAAGGGAGGGGTTAAAACAATAAGTTGAGTATACATTTTGTAGAAGTCTTCTGTGGATGAAAAATACCATTTGGAATATTGCCGATTTTGAAAAAAATGGGTACCCGTTTAGGATCAGACTCCCAAAGCAAAATAGGGACCCGTTATGAAACGAGTACTTGTATTCTAAAAAATAAAAAAATTAGCCATGGGCATGTAAAAAAAAAACTTTTTGAAAAAGGGTACCCGTTGTACCTATTTTCAAAAAGATTTTTTTTTACATGCCTATGGCTAATTTTTTTATTTTTTAGAAATGGGTACCCATTATTTTTAAAACGGGTACCCATTTCTAAAATTTTGAAATTTTAAACCTGCCAATTTGCATTATTTTTAGGCTTGGAAACCCAAGCCTTAGCTTTGGACCTGCAACTAGGAATCCATGAAAATAGCAAGAGAAGAAAAAACTAGTTTCACCACTATGGTTGACGACTTTTTTTTAAGAATATTTTAACGAAATTAAAAATCAGTATAGATCTCAAAGTCTAGTTTTCAAATATATAATTTTTTTTACTATTGAACATAATTTTCTATTTATTATTTATTTTCTAAATAAACTAACTCATAAAATAACATAGGTTACTATTTTTTGAATAACTTTTGATTTTGAAAGTTTCTTGAAAAAAAAAATGTCTGACGAAACTAGACATTATTCTCTACATAATGAAAAAAAATTAGTGAATTGATTAGTTTAGCTCAAATTATGTTGGTCATACATGAGGGGTTTTAAAAAACACTAATTGAGTCCATTAAAAAATTAATAAAATGTCACCTTTTGTAGATCCAATAAAAAATCAACTTGCATCATCTGGGTATTAGAAAAAACTACATATTTGAAAACTAAAAATAAAATCCTACATTTCTTATTTTACATTATCTTAATACTTTATGTGCAAGTGCTTCAAAGTGTCTCTCCAAGTACAAAAAAGATTGAAAAACAAGAAAAACACTTCCACTTTTTGACCAAAAAGTGAACTCATCCTCTTGCACTTACCCGAGGCTCGAATTATTAAGAGAACAGTGGTGCATTATTGCAATATCTCAGGTCAGCTAGTAAATAGTAGTAAATCTATGATCTATTTGTTTAATGTCCATCTGGACGTCCAAGCACAAATAGGGGAGGTATTTGGCTTTAAGATTGAAACCCTACATGGGAGATATTTACGTATACCCCTTTTTAATGGGAGATATAAGAACAATCTATGGAATAATGTCATTAATGCATTGCACTCAAAGATTGCTGCATGGAAGGGGTGCTAGTTAACATTGGCAAGAAAAATTACCTTGATTAAGGTAGTGTTAGTTGATGTGCCGGTTTATATGATGTCCTTATTCAAAATTTCTAAAGGAGTATATATGAAAATAGAGAATATTTGTAAATAGTTTCTCTAGGAAGGCACTCTGTGGGAGAAGAAAATCCATCTCATGGCATGGGACAAGGTATGTAAGCCAAAAACGCATGGAGTAGGTATTTTAGTTTTAAGTGTTCAAAATCAAGCATTGGGTGCTAAACTGGCATGGGAATTGTATAAGAGGTCGGATGCAAATTGGACCAGGCTAATGAGACATAAATACTTGGACACCAATCACTATGAGCAAGTTGTATTTGTGTGAGCTTAGTCTATAAAAGCAAGCACATGTTAGTGGTTTGGTTGGTATGGCTATTCATTGTAATGTGGATTGGAGGCTTGTAAGAGGTTGTCATTGTATTGAGCTCTCTCCTATAAGTGCATATTGTGAAGCATGGCAAGCAATGTTTCAATTCATACTTGGACACATGCAAGATGCATTGGAGGTGCTTGATGATTCAAAGGTATTCATGGAGACTGATTGGCATGTATTGTAGTATCATTGTTGTTGAATAATACATATGAGTGTGGATGCTTCTGGAGGCTGGGTTTTCCCCTCTTGAGGGTTTTCATAAGGTATATCTTGTGTTATCTTGTTGATTGTTTATTTGATCTTTGAATTATGGTTATTTCTACATCTTGTTCTCCTATTGGGTTATGTGGAGTTGGTTTTCTTTAACCTACAAATTTATAACAAAAACAATGATCTTGTTTAATTATAATGCATGTTGAACTCTAGGCTTCTGAAGAGGCTCTCAAGAATCTTAAAGCAAGCATAATCAATCAACAGTCTCAAAAGCAATTGAATTCTAATTGGTGAGTAGATTCTCTTTGTTTGATTCTTAATGTTAGTTTAATATAAGGTCTCTTGGAGATGTTTTATATTATATTAAATGAAATTCAGTTACATCATAAAAAGTAATATATCTTTATTAAAAAAACCTAATGCTCCTATCAACTATTCAACTTCTATCTCCAAACTTCAAAAACTTCCTTCTTTGTTGGCATGATTGGCCATTTGTATCCTTGCAGCTTTTTTTCAATCCAAATCAACCTCTCCTCTAAGTTGTTGTGGCTCCTTAAAACTTAGTGGCTTATCACAAATTTGCCTCCTTTCATCATTGGTAGTTCAATTCTCTCCTTTCCGATTGTTTCAACAACTGTGACACCTTCTTTAGGCAGCTTCTCTTTTTTTGTATTCTCTTTTGTATTCAGAGATCTTCTAAGACCTTCTATGGTTGTGGCTATTTGACTTTCTTCTGCAGCTTTATTCTCTTATGCCGACACAATCCATGATCTTTGAAGAAAATCTCTTCCAGTGACTTTGAAGCCTGCCTTTGATCTCCCTTTAAAATCAACAATATCTTCTGTAGTGATTTATCTTTAGTGGACTTGTGCTCTAATACCACTATGTTGGTGGTGGATGGAGGTGAACAAATGCATAACACCCAAATATGAAGACACACAAACAGAAGAATTGTTGAGAACAAGAACATTACAACAATCAAACTTGTATTACTTGATGAGAAACTGATCACAAGTTACCTCATTTTATAGAGGTCTTTGCAAAGCATACTAGTACTGCAAAGCATACTAGTAAAATCCATTTCCTTGTAAAAACTTCTAACGTGTCTAGCTCTATGTAGATACTTTCTAGTTTGTTCCATCTTCTAGAAACTTACTTCTAACATTTACTAGTTACCACCTTCATTTGTTCCATCTTCTAGAAACTCTCTTCTAAGGTTTTATTTGATATTTACTTCTAAGGTCTTATTTTTCATTTGGTATTTTCCTAAGGTTTTATTGGCTAACCCTTTCATTCTTAATATAGATTAAGACTTTATTGTTTTTAAAATATATCTAAACAACTAACACAAAGTATTTTCATTAAAATAATTGTCTAGTAAATAAAACAACATATTAAAAAAATATAGTTATAAAATATTAGTATAAAACAACAATGAGAGAAAAAAAAAATTAATTTCATTTTGGAGAAAACAAAAGAAAATAAAATTGATGACTGTATAGTGGAATCTATAAAATATAATGCACTCCTAGACACCTTTATCATTTTATTTGATATTATTTCCAAGGTTTTATTTTTTATTTCTTATTTGCCTATGGTTTTATTGACTAACCCTTTCATTCTTAATATACCTTAAGACTTTATTGTTTTTAAAATATATCTAAACAACTAACACAAAGTATTTTCATTAAAATAATTGTACCATAAATAAAACAACATACTAAAAAAAATGAAGAAATTTAATTTGATTATGAAGAAAACAAAATTAAATCCTAATAAAATATAGTTATAAAATATTGGTATCAAACAACGAGTGAAAAAGAAATATATATTAAATTTCATTTTGGAGAAAACAAAAGAAAATAGAATTGATGACTATTTAGTAGAATCTATAAAATAGAATAGAAAAAGCAAAAGAAAATAAAATTGATGAATGTATAGTAGAATCTATCCCTTCCAATAACTTTTGCACTTGTCCAATATACTTTGCTCTTTTTTATTTGATATGACAAAAAAGTAATAATATATAGTTATAAAATAACATATAAATTTTGAGTATTTATTTTCAAATTTTTAACCATTATATTTCTAAACTATAATACCCAAAAACAAACAATGATGTCACTTTTACTAAAACTACTCTCCATTTAAAAAAAACAATTAAGGCTTCTGATATACAAACATATAATTAAATTTAATGTCGCCTGAAATGTTAATCTCTTTCTATGCAAGTTTTATGCAAAAGATTTTTTCTCTTAATATTATGCTAAACTTAATGGGTGCGGAATATTTCTGAAAACACCTCAATCACAAAACATCAATGTGTAGAACACCAGAATAGAGAAATTACTAAACTTTAACATTTCTATATATGTTGTTCAACTGGCAAAGCAACAAACCTTTTCATGAGTTGATCTTTTACTTTAAATCTGTGCATCTCAGCCAAGTAGAAGAGTCACAATTTGTAGTGATTCTGAAATCAATATTGCAGAATGGCGCCAGATCATTCAAACAAAAGGATTGAGCCAGGGCAATTTCTAAAAGTGGCACCTTGAGTTATGGTCTACCAAACTACAAGAAGAGAGTTGTACGATCATATGACTGAAAAGTGTAGAAATCTTCCATTGCAAAAATTCATGAATGTGTACAATAGTGATTCAAATAGGGCCAAACTATGTTTTGGATTCGCAGGTTGTTCTGATAGAAATTGTCCTAAACAGGACCGCATATTTTTGAAATTGGTGAAAATTTGGGGTAAGGCACCTTGATGCACCATGGACGTAGGTGAAAATCCATTGTTTTATTTTAAGCTGAATCAAATGCAGATTTTTGGGCCAATCATCTAAACCTTGGTCAGCTTGAAAGAAGTAATTATTAATGTTCTTATGTATTTTATATTTTCATCTAAATGGATCTTTTTCTGTTGCTGAATTTGGATGTATTTTATGCTTAACTATCTTCCCATATTCTTTTTGGTGATTATTTTTGGTTCAATTTTAAGTTTTGGAAGATAGTTTACCAGCACACAAGGCATTAAGCCCACATGAGTTGGCTTCCAACTACTCACGCATTCATAAAACAATACTAACATATAAATTAAATAATCTCTAGGACCATCCACTTAATTCACTTACAATTCCATAAAAAGGTAACTAATATAATAATTGCATGTATTATAAGGACTATATATTCGTGTAACCATTCAAATTAACATCCCAACAAAACATCCATTCTTATTATATATGGGAAAGAGTAGAGATTTTGAAGGAAGAAATATCAAACAAGAAAAGAATTAGACATATCCCACTCATGTATTTTAACAAATTTTAGGACCATAGAAAATTCAAGGATTCTGAAATGCATCTAAAACTCTGCCAGCATTCCAACTCCTGGCGCCTCACAAAAGACTAGCATCCATTTAGACAAAGTATGCCAAAATTAACTTTTCATACACACACACAAAGACGTGCATGTACATAGATTGAATGCCAACATTCATTAACACATTCATTAAGATTATTGTTAGGGTTAGGGTTAGGATTAGAATCAATATTAGGATTAGAATTAGGGTTAGGTTTAGAATTAAAAATATAAATAGGGTTAGGGTTAGATTTATAGTGAGGATTAGGATTAGAATTATACTTAGTGCTAGGATTAGAATAATTAGGATTAGGGTTAGAATTAGGCTTAGGGACATGGTGAGGGTTACAGTTAGAATTAGGGTTAGGTAACATTAGGGTTAGAATAAAGATATCTCAAATTCAATAGGATACAAGAATGGTATAATAAATCTACATTGTAAGTTCGTGTAAAATAATTTACAACAATCATCAAACCCACATTTCTAAGGCATACTATTACAAATAATAGTTACACTATGCATATCAAAATGACCAAAACATATGAAACAATTAAAGTGTGCTTATCAAAATATAAATATATATTATTTGCTGATAGGCCTACAAATATTTGTGCCTATCATCCATTTGATAGCACCTTTGGTGCTTTTACTAGTTTATTAGGATTTAATTTTATTTTCTTCACAATCAAATTAAATTTCTTGGTTTTTTTCTTTTAGTCTGTTGTTTTATTTGTGGTACAATTATTTTAATTAAAATACTTTGTGATAGTTATTTAGATATATTTTTAAAAAAATAAAGTCTTAAGGTATATTAGGAATGAAAGGGTTAGTCAATAAAACCCTAGGCAAATATGAAATAAAAAATAAAACCTTAGAAGTAATATCAAATAAAATGATAAAAGTGTTTAGGAGTGCATTATATTTTATAGATTCTGGTCATCAATTTTATTTTCTTTTGTTTTTGTAGAATGAAATTTAATTTATTTTTTTCTCTCATTGTTGTTTAATCCTAATATTTTATAACTATATTTTGTTAGGATTTGTTTTTGTAGAATGAAATTTAATTTATTTTTTTCTCTCGTTGTTGTTTAATCCTAATATTTTACAACTATATTTTGTTAGGATTTGTTTTTGTAGAATGAAATTTAATTTATTTTTTTCTCTCATTGTTGTTTAATCCTAGTATTTTATAACTATATTTTGTTAGGATTTAACTTTGTTTTCTGCACAATCAAATTAATTTCTTGGTTTTTTTTAATATGTTGTTTTATTTAATCTACAATTATTTTAATGAAAATACTTTGTGTTAATTGTTTATATATATTTTTAAAACAATAAAGTCTTAATCCATATTAAGAATGGAAGGGTTAGTCAATAAAACCCTAGATAAATATAAAATAAAAATTAAAACCTTAGAAGTAAATATCAAATAAAAGGATGACCTATTTTAGATAGATTTTTCTAAAGATAGGTATGCTAGTTAATTATTATATTTTTTTAATTAAGAAAAAAAGGCAAATTGTAATTAGTAGATTCTAGATGAAGGCAGAAACTAGTAAGTGGAAGTAAGTTTCTAGAAGATGGAGCAATTGAAGGTGGTAACTAGTAAATGTTAGAAGTAAGTTTATAGAAGATGGAACAAACTAGAAAATATCTAGATAGAGTTGGACACGTTAGAAATTTTTAGAAGGAAATCGATTGTACTAGTATGCTTTGTAAAGATCTCTATAAAATGAGGTAACTTGTGATCATTTTCTCATCAAGTAATACAAGTTTGATTGTTGTAACCTTCTAGTTTTGAGCAATTCTTGCATTTGTGTGTCTTCATGTTTGTGTGTTGTGTGTTTGTTCACTGCCATCCACCACCAACATAGTGTTATTAAAGCACTAGTCCACTAAAGATAAATCACTGCAGGAGATATTGGTGATTTCAAAGGGAGATCAAAGGAAGGCTTGAAAGTCACTGGAAGAGGTTCTCTTCAAAGATCGTGGATTGCATCGGCATAAGAGAATAAAGACATAGAGGAAAGTCAAGTGGCCACAACCATAGGAGGTCAAAGAAGATATCTAAATACAAAGGAGAATACAAAAAAGGGAAGCCACCTAAATAAGGCGTCACAGTTGTTGAAACAATTAAAAAACAAAAAATTGAACTGCGAGTGATAAAAGGAGGAAAATTTGTGATAAGTAGCTAAGTTTTTAGGAGCAATAAAAATTTAGAGGAGAGGCTGATTTGGATTGAAAAAAAGCTGCAAGGATACAAATGGCCAATCATGCCAACAAAGAAATTAGTTTTTGAAGGTGAATAGTTGATAGGAGCATCAAGTTTTTTTATGAAGATATATCACTTTTTATGATATAAATGAACTTGATTTATTAGTACCTACCTTCGACTGGTACTATTGCAATGAGTTCAACTTATCTAGTTATTAATCTATTGATTGCAAACCAATCAAAAGATAGGATTATTTTTCTTGTCGGACAAATTTGATTTAAATTTGTACTTTTCCTATGTGAACATGATAAATTTTTAACAAAACATTATTTAGAAATGATTTATCTCTATTGTCATTGGCTGAAAAAAAAATGACCTCTTCTCTGCGGATTGTCGGTTTGTCAGAGCACGTGGAAAGTAAACAAATTATGAACACAAATTTTGTCTCCCACTAGTTAAGTCATGCATAAATGGGTGGCGATTAATTTTTTGCTTCATTAGCTAAAAGTAATATAATTTTAATTTAGTTTTTAGTGTTCTACAGATTTTATTTTATGTAATTAGATTATTTATTTTATTTAGTCAAAACTTTAAAATCTATAGTATCATGAATTTAATTATATTTTTTATTTTATTCTTCAAACTTACAATATTTTAATGCATTTTAAATTATAAAAGTATTAGTTATTACTATACTTTAGCGTTCTACACATAACTAACCTAATTTCACTAAAATATTTCTTAACTATTCATTTGATCTTAACCATTGATGTCTAATTAAATGGAGCTAAACTACATACTTTTATTAAATGAATGCACCCAAAATTATTACTAAACCACAATATTACATTAATTAAAATAATTAAAATCATGTTGTCTAAAAGTACTTACTATTATTACTTAAATAAAAAATTAAGTGACTTATATTATGTAATTATTCTTCAAACTTACAATATTTTAATGCATTTTAAATTGTAATAGTATTCAATATTATTACATTTTAATATCTTAGGCAGACATTTCAAATCTATCCACATTGTTATTATATTATGTAAAATATACAATATTTTAATGCATTTTAAATTGTAATGGTATTCAATATTATTACATTTTAATATTTTAGGCAAACATTTCAAATCTATCCACACCTAGGGTTAGGGTTCTACACATTTTATTTTATGAAATTAGATTATTTTTGGGATTTCAATTTCATTTAGTCAAGAGTTAAAATTCTAGGATTTCAATTTTATTTAGTCAAAAGTTAAAAATCTACATTATCACAAAAAATATTTCGCCATGTTATTACATTTTATTTTTTTTTATTCTTGAAACTTACAATATTTTAATGCATTTTAAATTATAAAAGTATTAGTATTATTACATTTTAAGGAAATATTTGTGTTATCTAATAGACTTTGTAAAAGTTTAGTTTTATAGTTAGGAAATATTTTAGTCCTATTTTATTTTTACCATTGTTTTTGAGATTTCAATTTTATTTACCTAAGACATTTCAACACTCTTCAAAAATTAAATTTTCAATTATTGGAATGCAATTTGTCTATACAACCAATACCTAATCAACAAAAAAAATTACAACTAAACAAATACTATATACAACCAATAGCTAATCAACAAAAAAATTTACAACTAAACAAATACTATAATAACACTACAAGGCAGGTACTTGGCCACTACGTGGCACTTGTTAAATAATATAAAACATCTCTAGGTATGCTAGTTAATTATTATATAATTTTTAATTTAGAAAAAAAGACAAATTCTAATTACTAGATTCTAGATAAAGGTGGAAACTAGTAAGTGGAAGTAATTTTCTAGAAGATGGAACAAATGAAGGTGGTAACTAGTAAATGTTAGAAGTAAGTTTCTAGAAGATGGAACAAACTAGAAAGTATCTTGTTATAACTTTCCAGTTCTGAGTAATTCTTGCATTGGTGTATCTTCATATTTGTGTGTTGTGTGTTTGTTCACCTCTATCCACCACCAACATAGTGGTATTAGATTACAAGTCCACTAAAGATAAATCACCACAGGAGCTATTGGTGATTTTAAACAAGATCAAAGGTAGGCTTAAAGTCACTAGAAGAGGTTCTCTTCAAAGATCATGGATTGTGTTGGCATAAGAGAATAAAGATGTAGAAGAAAGTCAAGTGGTCACAACCATATGAGGTCAAAGATCTCTGAATACAAAAGAGAAACAAAAAAAAGGAAGCCACCTAAAGAAGGCATCACAGTTGTTGAAACAATCATAAAAGAGAGAATTGAACTACTAGTGATGAAAGGAGGAAAATTTGTGATAGAGGAGAGGTCGATTTGGATTGAAAAAAAGCTGCAAGGATACAAATGGCCAATCATGTCAACAAAGAAGGAAGTTTATGAAGTTGAATAGTTGATAGGAGCATCAAGTTTTTTTTATGAAGATATATCACTTTTTATTATATAAATGAACTTCATTTATTATAATATAAAACATCTCTAGGAGACCTTAGATTAAATAAACATTAAGGATCAAACAAGGAGAATTTGCTCACCTATTAGAATTCAACTGCTTTTGAGACTGTCAATTGATTATGCTTGCATTAAGATTCTTAAGAGCCTCTTCAGTAGTCTAGAATTCAACATGCATTATAATTAAAGAGGATCATTATTTTTGCATACATGATAAAATACTTAAAAGCCAATAGAACAATAGTCCGTAATCAGCCTAATTTTATATAGTGAAAAGCTAAGAAAAAATTTTGACAAGGAGTACAAGGAGTACCACTCTGACCAATAAACATAAATTCAATAAAAAGGATTCTATTTTTTTAATTTTAATAATACTTAGAACAAGATTTTTAGCCAATAGTTAGCAGATTTTGTTCCTAGAAATATGTCATATTGCCTGCCTCCTTATGCCTAGAAAGTTTGTTGTATTCTATTTTTCCCATCCTTGGTTTCCTTCTTCCTTGCTATTGGCCTATCACTCTACTTAAATATCATCCATTTCAATGGTCAAACAGTCAATAGCAATTTCACACCTTACTCACAATAAATGTTAGTGTAGGTTTTTATTTCCTAGTTGGGTTATTTATTTTTCCTTATATTCTTAGGTTTTTCCTATAGTTTTGTTAATCTCGATTAGGTTAATAAAGCATGTCTTATTAGGTGAGTGGTTGGTTGCAAGGTGTCACCTTCCAATATGTGAGCATCCATTAGCTATCTTGGGAAAATACTTTGCTATCTTTAGTCCGATAGATGGTTGCTCCTAATTGGTCAGTGTTGCCACCTCCTCCCTCTTCCTAGTCTATATAAGCATGCTACCTGACTTGTATTTTGTATCTTTTACTTTTGCATCTTCTTAATGCTATTTTGCTTCTAGTATTTACATTACTCTCATAAAGAATAACTATGTGTTGCTATTTTGATTTAATATCATTTGCATTCATAGTTTAGATATCTATTCTTGGGTTAATAATATTTTCATATTCTAACATGGTATCAGAGCTTTTCTATGTGCAAGAGTAGATTTTAGTTTCCATATTTGAGAGATTCAGGGGGGGTAATTAAGCTTATTGTAGTTTTTTGAAAAATTTAGTATGCTCTTCTCTTGCATTGTTAGATGATCTGGAGAATCAGAAAAGTTTGACAGAAATATTTTAATCTCTTGGGTTTGCACATGTGTTTTATGAAATTTGGGTGATTACAACATTTATGGTTATACTGGTAGCATTTTTGGTTATTCCAACATGTCTAAGAGGATTGAGAAAGTCAGATTTGGCTTTTGCTTCACCTAAATCAGGGATCATCAGACACAATTGCGGAACCGGGGTTTCAAGCTCAAATCTAAAAACTAGTTTGCATATTTGGTGTTTTCAATCAATATTGTAGGTTCCAGCATGCCTTTGCTTGTCTTAAGTAGCTGATTCTATCTTTGCATACAATTTTTTGTTGCTAGGGTCATTTTTTATAGCTAAAGGTGTTCTGTTTACACTAGATGCACATCTTCTGTACATCAGTAAGAAAAATGCCTTCTGGGTTTTGTTCACAGCATTGAAAAACCAACTGGGTATGTTTTAGTTTTTGCATACAACTCATATATTTTGCAAAAATGCACTTAGAAAGATACAACATGACCCCTTTCCATTGGCAGTTGCAGTTTTGAAGATAGTTTTAAAATGCTGTGTTTTTACTCATACAGACTCCGTTTCCCATGATTTTTTTATTTTGGCTATTTTTTTGTACTCTATGCACTAGTATAGATATTTTTTGATTTTGATACAGAAAATTTCCAGAAACTACATATTCTTGTTAGAAATGAAAGCAACACTACTTCAATGGAAATCTGTTTTGAATAAATTTTAGCAAATCTTTTAAGTGTGCATTAACAATAGAGGTTGTAACAAAACATAAACCCCCAATACATAAATATACCGGAAGTAGAATGAAGCACATAACACAAGTGTTTAACGTAGAGAAAATCTTTTCAGGTAAAAAACTCCCCCAAGAAAGAGGCCAAGTTGTATTATCTTCACAAAAGGAGATTATAAATACATTCACTTCCTCTATCCTTCAACCTTCACTCTGGTTGAACCTGGGTACCTGTAAACTATTATATGTATCTCATCTACTATGCTATGTTTTATATAGAATTTACACAACTTCAAGACATTAAATGACTTCTTACAAGCCCCTACCACTTGTCAAGAGTCAACAATACAACCTTGGGTGTCCATGGCCAAGAATAGGCTCTTATGGGGTCATAAATACTATCATGCATGCATCCTACACTTGAGAAAATGTGCCCATGCAAGCTTGAATGCCTTGGGCCAAAACTAGCCACTTACAACATCTTATGATGTGTCATATGCTATTATTAGTGTCATAGATTCTTATGACAACTTACAGTTGTCATAGAATCTCTTACACCTTCTTACAGTATCTATGACATGCGTCATAGCACTAAAAAATAGATTACTCCTCCACATGTGCACCCCACTTTCATCAATTACCATTCACCATAGTAAATAACATCCCATAACTACCACCAATAACTCTGTAACTACCATGGACAGTAAATAATTTTTACCACTGCCGGTGAAACTTGTACATCTCTTATGGGTAATTACAAATAATAAATGGAATAATACAATATTGGGATTTACAAGGTTAATGGCACCTTATCCCAACATTCTCCCACTTGATATTATACAATGTAAATCAACCCATAGGAAATTAAATGAAAAATAATCATGTACTAGAAACAAGGTCCATGGCCTCTCTGCACCACACAAACTTCTCTATGCTCACAGGCTTGGTCAATGAATTTGCAACATTCTCTTTAGTGTCTATCTTCTTTAGCTCAATCTCTCCATTTGCAATAAACTCTTGAACAAAGTGATATTGAATATCAACGTGCTTAGTTCAAGCATGATATATGGGATTTTTAGCCAAATAGATAGCACTCTAGCTATCACAACCAATCTGAATGTTCTTGCAATCAAAACTAATACCTGTACATAGTCTCCTCAACCAAACTACCTCCTTAGAGGCATGAGTTGCAGCCATATACTTTGCTTATGTGGTGGACAAAGCAACTGTGGGCTACCTCTTACTCATCCAACTCACTACACCTCCAAATAGAGTAAACACATAGCCATTAGTGGACCTTTGACTATCTAAGTCACTTGCCCAATTTGCATCAACAAAACTCTATATGTCCAAAGATTTATGAGCACTATTAGTACTAAAATAAACCAAACAATGATTAGGAGTACCTACAAGATATTTAAACACCCTCTTCGCATAGTTCCAATGCTATCTACTAGGATTAGACATAAATTTGCTCAAAACTCCCACTACTTGGGCAATATCTGGTCTAGTGCAAACTATTGCATACATCAAACTCCCTATAGCATGAGCATATGGCACATTAGACATATCCTCAAGATCATCCTCAGTCTTTGGACACATATCTAATGAAAGCTTAGTACCAATGGGTAAAGGAACTCTAATTGGGTTATAGTCCTAGAAACTAAACCTCTTCAAAATAGTATTGACATACTTACTTTATGACAACCAAAGCTTTCTATTAACTCTATCCCTCCTGATCTCCATTCCCAAAATATACCTTGTAGAACTAAGATCGTTCATCTCAAATGCACCTGAAAGTTGGGCTTTAAGCTCACTGACCATACCCTTAATATTGTTGAAAAACAACATGTTATTAACATACAAAGTAATAACCAGTATAGAATCATCAACACAATGAATGTAAACATAGTGATCCTCCTCACTTCTAACAAAACCCAATTTCAAAATAAATGAGTTAAACTTTTGATACCACGTTCTAGGGGATTGTATCAGACCATAAAGAGACCTATTTAACCTATAAACCCAATGTTCTTTTCCTTTAAAACCTGTAGGCTGTTGCATATAAATTTCTTCTTCAAGATCTCCATGCAAGAATGTAGTATTAACATCCATTTTCTCAATCTCCCAATCATAAGTTGTAACAATGGATAAGAGAAATCTAATAGAAGTCAATTTAGCAACAGGAGAGAGTATCTCACCAAAATCAACTCCCTCTCTCTGGGTGTAGTCCTTGGCTACCAATCTAGCCTTGTACTTCTCCAATGACCCATCTGCTTCAAATTTCTTTTTGAAGATCCACTTACATCCTATGACCTTTCTTCCTTTGGGCAAACGAACAAGATCCTAGGTATTACAAGAGTCTAAAGTCATCATCTCCTCCTGCATGGTTAGCTGCTAAGACTTACTATCATCTGTAGAAATAGCTTCCCTATAGGATCTAGGTTCATCGTTAGTACTCAATAAAGCATATACACAACGAAAATCTGGTGGGCTATACCTGTCAACTAGATTCCATTGTCTTGTGGATCTCCTCAAGGGTGGAGTAAGAGACTCTACTTGTTCTTCTGCATGATCTTCTACACCAACTTCTTCTGTCACAATAGGCTCATCTTCATTAAAACTACTTGAACTTCTTCTTCTTCTTCAATCCCCAATCCATCATTCTATTCTTCCTGAGGTGCATCTTGCTTCTCCAAATCAAAGTGCACCTTCTTTACCTTTTCATCTTTTTCTTTTGGCTGCTTAGGTTCAAAAATAGCTCTAAGTTCCCTGAAAATAACATCTCTAGAAAAGATAATCCTACGGGTTAGTGGATTCCAAAGCTTGTAACCTTTGACATTATCACCATATCTAATGAATGTACATTTTTCAGCCTTTGGATCTAACTTAGATCACTTTTCCTTAGGCACATGAACAAAAGCCTCACAACCAAAAACCCTTAAATGTGAAACAAAAGGTTTCTTACCTGTCCACACTTCATAAGGTGTCAAATCAAGAGACTTACAACAAGATATATTTATCAAGTAGCAAGCAATACATAGAGCCTCTACCCAAAAGCATTTATCCAACTGTGTATCACTAAGCATATTTCTGGCCCTTTCCATAATTGTTTGGTTCATCCTTTCTGCAACACCATTTTGCTATGGTGTATACAGAGTTGTCTTTTGTCTGATTATACTTGCATGCTTGCAAAACTCATCAAATTCCTTAGAGCAATATTTTTTTTAATAAAATAGGGGTAAAAACTTTATTGAATCATAAAATCATTACAAAACAGAAAAAAACACCCATAAGGGCACAACCAAAATCAAAAATTAAGTAACACCCAAAAAGCTCCTCATATCCTCCATAGCCCAATATTCAAGAACAGGGGCCAAATCACTAAGAAGATTGCCCCAATCATCCACATTCCAAGTCTCCATCTGCTTAGATGTCCACTTTGCCAAACCATCTACCACCTTATTCCACTCCCGTGGCACATGACAAAAAGAAATAGAATCTAAAGCATTGGTCAGAGAAACAATTTGTTTGGCCACCACTGCAAATTGCCAGTTCACCTCCTCAAAATGTCTCTTATTTAGCATATCAATGACCACCTAAGAATCTGATTCACAAATAATCTGCCTCCAGCCAAGGGCACAAGCACACTGTAATGCCAGAAGAATAGCAAGAGCCTCCATGAGATTATTTGTATTATGACCTTTATATATAGAAAAGAAAAAAATTACCACCCACGAACTATCCCTGCTAATCCCACCAACTCTAGCATGGCAAGGATTACCTCTAGAAGATCCATCAGTATTGATTTTCAACTCCCCCATAGTGGGAGGACACTAATGACCAGTATGACAAAAACTCACTCTCCCATGCCCATGCTAAACCATCCTTGAAAATGTTTCCATCCACCCCTAGAGAGATCCAAGGCTTTAACCACATCACAGTCACCAAAAACAATAGGGACAGATAGAGCACACTTCACAGCTAAAGTTTTCTACAGACCCCCTAGAATCCTCAACCAGAGCTGACCAACAAGTAGCTTCTTATCCATAAAATTCTACGGATGCGCTCCAACCAAGTATGCCAAATTATCAAACTAAGGCCAATGATCCAAGCAATGAGGAGAAAAGAGGTCTTTATAGGGGGAGGCCCTAGACTCCTCCAAAAATCCTCTAAAGAAGAAGCATGTCTACACGATATACGCTAGAGATTCCACCATAAATGCCAAATAACTTTTGCATAGGAACACTGAAAGAAGAGATGGGGGATGTACTCCTCATGCCCACCACACAGAACACACTTAGAGGGCCCCTGAAACCCACGTTTCTAGAGGTTCTCCCAAGTAAGGCACTTCTCTTGAACAACTAACCATGAGAAGAAGTTACACTTAGGCCAAGCAAACTTATTCCAAACCTGTTTCCACCACGAGACCTCTGAGCTACCAAACATTTTCTTATCAAGAACTTGGTAACTTGAGGCAACAGTAAATTTGCTTTTTGGATTAGGACCCCAAGCCAACACATCTCTCCTAGGAAGAGAAGTGCAGACATGCCTCGATAGGATCCCAACAAGCTCCTGATAATCCCTAGCTGCCCCATAAGAAGGCCACTCCTGCGGAACCTTCCATCTATACACACTAACTTGTCCCAAATTATGAAGAGTTTTAAAATCAGCAACTTGGCACCACCCAGCAACAATAAAATGCTTACTCAAATTCTGTAAGTGGGGGTGGGTAGATAAAATGGGAGAAAAACCTTTCCAAGAATCATGCTAGAAAAGAGCATCCTGCCCCCCATTACAAATCCAAAACAACCCCTGCTTGACCAACTTGGCACCCCTTTTGAGGGTACTCCAAATCATAGAACCCTTCCCCTCCAAACTGAAGTGGGCAACATCCACACTCTCAACTGCACTCTCATCCTTTTGGCTTGTATAAGACCTTGTTGCCTTTCTCTTGGTTCTTTTTTCTCCTTTACTGGATGATTTTACTTCCAGTTTTGATGCCTTTAAGCTCTTAGTAGTGGCAGGTGCAGAGCTCTTGGAAGACCTGGTCTGGGAGGAAGATTCTACTAGAGCACTTTCCTTTTCTGTCTCTTTCTTTTCTTTCTTTGCCCTTTCCATTTTCTCTCTATTTGCTTCAAGTGCCTCTTTTGAGATGCCATACATTTTGGCAACATTCTCTATTTCTTTTCTCACTTTTCTCTTCATCTCCGATTGCCTTAGCTCCACATGAATCTTCACACTTAGCTCCTCAAAGGTTCCAAACCTTTCTACCTTAGGATCCTTGGGTTGACTGAGCATGTGTTGAACATGTAGCTCTACTATTTTCCCATCTACTTCATACCCCAATGGCATGATCCAGACTACCCTTGGCTCCACTGCCTCCATTAGGCACTGATCAGTTTCTACCATAAAGCAAACTATATCCTTATATTTTTCAACTAGAGATTGGGGAATTCTCTTTGGCTTGCATCATACTCTGAAAGTTCTTGAAGTAACCCCAAAGTGATGTGTTTTGTGCCTTGGCATCACCAAGTCCATACAAATAATCCCTGATTTGTATGGCAACCGGTCTATCATTTTGCCATATCCCACTAGATCTGGGTAGCTCATTCATATAATAGAAGAACAAAGAGAGTATCAAGCCACTGTATTTGAAGGAGTTCTTCTTGTCCTTCTTTATCTTCTGTAGATTTTCCAAAAGTTGGTTTAGAAGGAGCTCACAGAGATCATAGTCAGCATTGTTCCTTAACATTTCAAAAGTAGTATATACAGCAGTTCCGGATACTAAATTCTCCTTGTTGGAGTGATATATCTTATAGCCAACTATCATTGATGCAAACTTGATATCTGGATCTATGATATCCTCAATTGTCATTGCTCTTTTATCAAATTTTGATTCGATAGCCTCACTTACAATTTGGTTTTTGACAGATTTTAGAATAGGCATCCCACCGGTTGAGTGTAATTTGGTTACTGACCTAATGGCATCCTTGGTGATCTTAAATGGCCTGTTCAGTGACATGAAGTTGTTATGTATTCTGCCTAGAACATACCAGACCCATTCATTTTCTGCAAAATAAGGGAAATGAATATACTGTACAAAATGCTTGTCTTGAATGGCTTTCTACTGAGGTTTTAGTTCAAATGATTCATCAATTAGCTACTTGTGATATATATTCATCAACTTAGATTCCCCGAACTCATCAATATTTGCATGAATGTATGCCCTAACGTCTTCAACATGCAAAACCCCATGTGGAATGCTGGAAAATGTGCTTAAGGAATCCACTTCAAGAGATTTGTAGGTATGTTTCTTAAATTTAGGGCATGTCCTATCAGTAATCTTCACAACATTTGAAGTAGTCATCTTTAAAGATTCAGAGAGAGATTTCAAGAGTGGAGAATATCTTTTAACGCTTTTAGGGTTTAAGAAATGAGCCGAAGAGATCACTAGTTGATTTGAATTCTGTGATTTATCCTTGAGAGAGACGAGGCAAACTTGTTTGCAGAGCTCTTCTTATCTATTTTACTAATGCAAATGTGCAAATGAAGAGAAAATGAACCCTTTTATCTTTGAGCAAACCCTAATTTCACATTGCAATAAATGCGGAACTTAAGTCATTCCAGTTACCTTGTTCTCCTTGTTCTGATAAAGATCTTTTCTGGATCATTGAGATATACTTTGAGCTATTCTTGGTGATTATTGACAATCTATCTTTCTTTCCTCAATCATTTGATCTATTCGTAGATCAAGATTCCTCAATTTTGAATCATACTGGATCTAACTGTGCAAATCCTATTCTTACCAAATGACTATTGAATCAGATCAATCTTGGAAGAATAATCTTTTCAAATCTTCTTACGGATATTTCATATCTTTACCAAACTTGCTTTAGATGTTTCTCTAAGAACCCTTTAATCCGCAACTTCCCATGTGCCAATTTTAGGCACCAATTGACTGGCTGGGGGAATTGGTTTTTCTTAGTGACTCCCCCTAAGCCAGAGCTCATCTATTCAATTTTTGGAAGGATTATCAGCACTAGATTCTGGTACGGATCCATTCCCAACATTCTCTGTACTTCTCTTCAACCAAATCTTATTCATCTCCCTTTGAATTTCATCCGCATTCACTTTTCCCTTTCCTTTGTCTTGGTTATGATTATGTTGTTCCGGACCCCTTTTGTCTTGATTCTTATTTCTACAGAATTTGGCAATATGACTGGATCTATTGCAATTGTAGCAAACAACATTTCTTTGCATATTTTACTAATATCCTCTTGATCTACACTGATTAGCCATATGTCCCATTCTATTGCATGCAAAGCATCTACCATTGAATGAATTATTTATTTGCATGTTTCTACACTCATGGGATTTGTGACCATACCTTTTGCAATTGAAGCACTGTCCAGAGAAGGATGTATTAGTCTGATTCATTCTTCTTCTACACTAATTTGCTTTATGACCAATGTTATTGCAGTTGTGGTAGTATCCATTGAATGATGGATATCTTTGAGCATTTGGTTGCCTTACTAGAGGTCTTCTAGGTTTGTTTCTTAGATTTTCTGATTTGGAGTTCTTCTGACCAGATCCGGAGCTTTCACCTTTTTCATACCCCAAGCCTTGTTTGTCATCTACCCTCTTTTGGCTTGCAAGAAGAACTTCAAGTTGAGTAGAGCTTATCTTGAATTTCTCTTTATGTTCATTTGTTGTTTGAAGATCTCTTTTGAGAATGTCAATCTGATTCTCAAGTTGTTCTTCATTATCTTTAGCTTCTTTAAGATCAGATTCTAGATGCCTAATTATTCTGTCCATATTGTGGCAGTCTTCTGACTTCTCCTTGAGAGATTGTCTTAGATTATCTTCAATTTTTCTTTTCTCTTCAATTTCTTTGGTGAATTTCATAACTCTTGATTCCATTTCATGTCTTACCATAATGACCTCTTTTGATAGCTTCTCACATAACCTATTCTTCTCATTTAGTTTTTCATCAGTGTTATTGGCTTCACTTTGACTTGCTAATTGTTGAAGTAGTTCCTTTTTCTTTTTCATAGAGATACTCAGTTTCTCTTTTAGTTCATTTATGAAATCATCAACTTGTTTGAGTGTTTCTTTTAGGTCATGGACTTCAGAATGAGATTGCTCAAGATCATCTAAGGCAGACTAAAGTTGTTCCCTCATATCATACATATCAATTGAGATTCCTAGATCTTCCTCAAGCTATTAGGCTCTATTTGGAGGAACCTGGCTCTGATACCAATTGTTGATAACTGAGAGGGGGGTGAATCAGTTATCTTAATTATTTTGTCTTTCAGTCCCTTTTTAACAATTAGTGTAAAATCAAATCATATAAGCAAACATAACCATGAAAGAAGAAATAAGATCAATACACATGACACAATGATTTTGACATGGAAAACCTGGTTAAGGGAAAAACCATGGGGTGATTAACCCAAGATTGTATTCTTTGTTAGAAGAATAGAAAGAACAAAATGGTACTGGCAATTAGGGCTCACTGCCTGAGCACACTGCTCACAAGAGGCTCACTACCTACAAGAGACTCATTGTCTACAAGAAAAGAAGGTAACAAGATACTTGAACTGATGAGAAGCATCCACACATGCTGAAGTTCAGTTCTGGTTAAGCCCAATTTATTGATCTACTGCACTTCAGTCTTACTCTCCTTAGGTGCTACTGTCGAGTCACATTCTGGACCTGTCTTACTACCTTTTCACTGCTCTTCTACTTTTCTTCGTACAATTCCAACACACAACACACACATTCACATCTAAATCCATCTGGTATATATATCCACACAAATAATTTTGACACCTTTCTAGTCGGCATCTGGAATAGTCAATATTTTCTCAAACTTTGATTTGTCGGCTGAATCCTTACATACCAAGTGATGCAGATCAAGGAGATGCTCATAGAAGTCATCAATCATGTTGGCCAATCATGAATGATACCTCAAGAAACTTAATAACCATCAATATCTCATCCAGATTTAGGTCTGATGCTCTGCCGGTTAGTTCTTCCTCTATCTACTCTGCCAATCAGGAACCCAAAACTTAAGTGCTCAGACTTCTTCACTCTTTCTTCACCAGAGGCTCAATCCCTCGAATCTATCAGTCAAGATACTCCTCGAATCTCTTTAGTGAGATACTTCTTCTAAGAGACCCAGACCTAACTGTTGGACCTTCCCACATGCTCTATTCTTGCTCACTGGACCATACTATTCTTCAATCTATGTTCCGGTATAGACATACCATATCCTGCAGATGTGTGTGATGAAATTTGTTGCCATCAATGACAACATTCATGAAGCCATATAGTGTCTCTTGCCAACAGTGAGGAGCAGTGAAAAATGTGGAATCTAGCAAAGGGGGAGCTCCGGTAAAACAGTGCACAAGATAGAGCATCAGGGAAGGGGGAGTTTGCTATGACACTTAGTCATTTTTCACTAATTGTTGCCATCAATGCCAAAGGGGGAGATTGTTGGCAAGAGACATTGTGTGGCTTCATTATTATTGTCATTTATGACAACAAAGTCTATCCCACACATCTGCAGCACATAATATGCCTATACCGAAAGTCAGATTGAAGAGTGTTTTGGTCCCGTGAACAAGAACAAAGCATGCAACAAGGTCTGACAATCAAGTTTGGATCTCTTAGATAGTGTAACTCAACAAGTTGTAGACTTGGACAAGTCAAAAGGAGTACCATGACTGCTACATTCTAGAGATTGATCCTCCGGTGATGAAAGAGTGAAAAGATATGAGCACCTAAGTGTTGGGTTCCTGACAGGTAGAGTAGACTGAGGAAGAACTGACCAATAGAGCATCAAACTTTAATCCGGATGAGAAATTGTTGGTAGTCAAGCTATTTGAGAGATCATACATGTTTGACCAACATGAATGATGACTTCCTTGATAAGCATCACATATTACGCATGGATTTAGTCGACAGATAAGTGTTTTGTAAATATCTTAAGTATTCCAATTGCCGACTAGGAAGATGTTGAAATCCTTGATGTGGATATATATACCAAATGGATTTCGATATGAAGTGTGAATTTGTGTGTGTAAGTGTGTGAAGAAGTACAGAGAGAAGTGTGGAAGCAGCAATACAAGTTCGGTATGTGACAGAACAACAACATTAGAGCAGAGGAAGAATGAAGTGCATAAGATCAGTATATTGAGCCTAACTGGAACTAAACCTCAGCATATGTGGATACCTCTCATCAATTCAAACACTTGGTGACTTTCTATATACCTTGTACACAGTGAGTCTCTTGTAGGCAGTGTGCCTCTTGTGAGCAGTGTGCTTGGGCAGTGAGCCCTAATTGACAAGTCCCATTTTGTACTTCTTATTCTTTTAACAGAGAATACAATCTTGTCTTAGTCACCCTGTGGTTTTTCCCTTAATAGGGTTTTCCACATAAAAATCCTTGTGTTATGTGTGTTAATTTTATTTCTTCTCTCATGATTATGTATGCTCTTATGTTTTGATGCTGCATTAATATTAAAGAAGAAAAGAAAGTTAAGATATTTAAGATAACTAATTCACCCCCCCTCTCAGTTATCTGCCTCGTTTCCAACAATTATTGCTGACAGGGGGAGTCAGTGAGTTGATTCAAGGAGTGTATGTACTTCAAAGGTGGAGAAAGTTGAAAAGGAGAGTTTGTGTCCTAAGGAGAAGAAGTTGGCCTTTATCCTTGATGTCAAAGGGGGAGAATGAGCCAAGGTTTG
The DNA here is from genome assembly GCA_027924645.1 of Cunninghamia lanceolata. Classification (NCBI taxonomy): domain Eukaryota; kingdom Viridiplantae; phylum Streptophyta; class Pinopsida; order Cupressales; family Cupressaceae; genus Cunninghamia; species Cunninghamia lanceolata. Next base: position 17,045,408 of record BSBN01001048.1, read on the forward strand.
TTGTCATCAATGCCAAAGGGGGATATTGTTGTACATATAAGGTTATCACTGATATGGTTGTGTGGTTGTCATTGATGTCAAAACTAATGAGCATTGGACATATGTTACATGAGTTTGTCACTGATGTGGTTGTGTGGTTGTCTTTGATGTCAACATTATGCTTAGATGCTTATGATGATGATATAATATGTTGATGGTGTGCTAGAATTCGTTACTGATGTTCATGGTTAGTTACTAATGTTAATGGTTAGTTTCTAATGCTCATGGTTGGATGTCATGCCTTGATTAATGTCGAGTAAAGTTGTATTGAGCGTGTTTGTGGTTAGTAGAGATGATTTCATGATGATATATTAAGATGGGAATTAGAAGATATGCTAAGCTCGAGAAGATGTTGTTGATGACCTATCGCATGTTGTATGATCCTTTTCATTGTTCCTAAGGATATATGTGCTGTTATATGAATGTTTTGGTCTCTGAAAGTTGGTGAAGGTTCCTACTGCAGGAAGCTACTTTGAAGACTAGTTGGTAAAATACTCTGCATTCCTCCACATTTGAAGATATGGTCATGTAGTTTAGAAGTTAACATAAGTATGATGTAAAGGTGCTAAATCTAAATTTTCAAATCATTTGCTCCTCCGTAGTCGAAGTTACAAGTGATAGAGTTTTGGTTTGTGCTCTGGCAAAATAATGTGAGGATGTCATTATATTGAGCTCTCTCCTATAAGTGCATATTGTTAAGCATGGCAGGCGATGTGTGGATTCATGCTTGGACACATGGAGGATGCATTGGAGGTGCTTGATGATTTAGAGGTATTCATGGAGACTCATGGCATGTATTGTAATATCATTGTTGTTGAATAATACATATGAGTGTGGATACTTTTGGAGGCTAGGTTTTTCCCTCTTGAGGGTTTTCCCAGGGTATATCTTGTGTTATCTTGTTGATTATTCATTTGATCTTTACATTATGGTTTTCCCTAGATGTGTATAATTCTTATGTGTGTAGATCAGGTGCAAAATGTAAGCCATGGCAATACATGTAAGGATTTGGGACATTACAAGGTTATATGCAGGTTGTATTGCAAATTAGGAGTTCTATGTATTAAAGATTTGGTGTGCATGTTGCAAATCCGGTGATTGAAAAATCATTGCTGAAGAGGGTTTTCTTTGTTTGGCTTCATGAGGGGTTTCAAGAGGAATTTCTATAGATGACCACCTGAGACAAAATGAACCTCTCCATTGAGTCCAGGAGACATGAGAGGTGAAGAAAAACATATAATTCTGCATGTTTTGGCCATGGTGACCTAAGGCAAAAAAATTAGCTCCCAAGTATGCAGTACAGCTGTCGTAGGTATGATTGCAGAAAAAAATTGTTAAAAAAATATTTTCCTGCATTGTGTATTTGTTTTACTGTAGTCGGTGCAAAAATTAAATTTTTATAAAGTATAGAATGGAAAAGAAAAAAATTAAAGATATGAAAAAAAAAATTGTTAAGGGGCGGGGGTCTGCAGACCCCCGTACCTTGACCTGCCGTGGCAGGGCCTACTAGCATGGCCAGGTATGGCCAAGCATGGCTTCCGAGGCCAGTCGGCTCTCGGTCGGCAGTTTGGGTCAGACAACCCTTGGGCAGCCAGTGCCGAGTGCCAGTCCGACGAGGCCGGCCAGACTCCCGGGCCAGCAACCGCCTGAGAATTTCCCACCATGGGGTGTTTTAAAAAAATTAAAAAAATTATTCTTTATGGTGGTAGAGAAATTTTTTGATGATAGCATTTAATAAATCAATTTCAAACTTAATTAAAAATTAAACCTCTGTGAAATATGTTTTGGAGTCTGATGAAAAATAAAACAGATTTGAAAACTTTTTCACCTATGCCAGTCAAAGATATAAGATGATGTTAGCTCTAGCCCAACACCATGTCACTTGTGTTTTTTGTCCAATGAGCCTGATGATGTCAGCAATGATGTCATGCCATGTTAGTAGGTACTAGGGTCCCGCCAGGGGTCCACTTTTAGCCCTAGGAGGGTATTATCTTTTGGGGGGCATAACTTTCACATATGGTATCAATTTTTTGACTTCTTATAGGCATCAGAAAGTTCTCTCCAAGCACTATGCAGTGGTAAATGTTTCATGATTAGATTTTTCTGTTTGTTTCAAAATTTCGTGCCGGAAGCTAGGCATTGCTCTCTTATAGTTTTATACTCATAACTTTTGCATATGGGATTAGATTGTTGATTTTCAATATGTGTTAGAGAGCTATTGCAGTGTAATATAGATTGGATCATGTATATTTTTAATTGGTGTGCATAGAGATATTAGCACTTGTTTGATCACTTGTAGGAGCTTGAGATTCAAAGTACATTTATGAGTGGATTTAGATGGATTTTTGGGCACAAACTTGTGGGAGTGCATGTCATTATGAGACCATCAGCATGGTATAGCAGGTTTTCAGATTTGGTGCTTTTAATTACATGTTTACAGGTGTTTTCAAAGTTTGGACTTTGATGGTGACAGGTACACAGGGTGTCTTCTGATTTGAGGGCATGGTTGATACGTGTGTGAGATTTGGAGTCTCATTTCAATGGGAGTTGAGTACAGGTACAACGATGATGATGATTATGGTGTCATGGATATGCATGTACACTTTTGCATTGGCATGACATGATCATGTATGAGATTGACAGGTATGCGGAATGATGTTTGATTTATGATTACAGGTGGTGTTGTGGTGTTGTTCTAGGGGGTTGTTCTTACCTCCTTGATGCTTGTTTAGTTCCTTGACTCAGGTGTAGGGTTGGAGTTAGGGTTAGGGTTAAAAATTAGAACTATGTTTAGGGTTAGAATAATGGTTAGGGTTAGAATTAGGGTTATTGTTAGATTTTAAATTAGGGTTATAGTTAGGGTAGAATTAGCGTTATGATTTGAATTAGAATTAGGGTTAGGGTTAGAGTTAAGATTAGGGTTAGAATTGAGGTGGGTTACTATTAGAATTAGGGTAAGAATTAGAGTTAGGGTAAGCATTAGATTAACAGTTAGGGTTAGGGTTAAGGCTAGAGTTAGGTTTAGAATTTGAGTTAGAGTTAGGGTTAAAATCATAATTAGAATTAGGATTAAGGTAAGGGTTAGAATTATGGTTATTGTTAGATTTAAAATTAGGGTTCTAGTTAGGGTAGAATCATGGTTATGATTAGAATTAAGGTTAGGATTAGGATTAGAGTTAAGGTCAAGGTTCCTATTAGAATTACGGTTAGAATTAAGGTGAGTTACTATTTGAATTAGGCTTCAAATTAGAGTTAGGGTTAGAGTTGAATTAGGGTTAAGGTGAATATTAAGGTTAGGGTTAGGTTTTGAACTATAGTCAGGCTTAGGGTTAGAGTTAGGGTTAGGGTTAGGTTTAAAATTGGGATTAGGGTTAGGGTTAGGGTTAGGATTATAATTAGGATTGGGATAAGGGTTAGGGTTAGAATTAGGATTACGACTATAATTAGGGTTAATGTTAGAATTAAAGTTAGGGTTAGGGTTATAATAAGGGTTAAGTTTAGTATTAAGGTTTGGGATAGGGTTTCAATTAGGATCAAACTTAGGGTTAAAATTAGAGCTATGTTTAGAGTTATAATAAAACCTGTTAGGGTTAGGGTTAGAGTTAGGGTTAGGTTAGATTTATGGTTAGAATTACAATTAAAATTAGGGTTACAGTTTCAAAAAGGGTGACAATTAGAATTAGAATTGGAGTCAAAACTAGGGTTAGCGTTATAATAAGGGTTAGGGTTATGGTGAGATTTAGGGTTACAGTTAGAATTAAGGTTGCAGTTAGGGTTAGGGTCAGGGTTATCATTAGGGTTATAAATAGGGTTAGGGTTGGGATTGTAGCTAGAATTAGGGTTTTACAATCAATTTTATGGTTAGGGTGAGAATTAGGGTCAAGATTTATGTTAGGATTAGAAATATAATTAGGGTTAGACTTAGAATCGGGGTTAGTATTAGGGTTTGGTTTATTTAATGAATTAAGATTAAGTAGACCTATGGGAAGAATTAGGGTTTGGATTACAATTATGATCGGGATTACAATTACATTTAGAGTTACACTTACATTTAGGATTACAATTATTATTCAATCCCTAATTTAAGCATAACCCTAATTCTAACCCAAACCTTAATTACAATAATAACAATCAATCTAACCCTAATTATAAATCTAACCCTATTTATAACCCTCAACCTAACTATATCCCTAAACAAAACCCTAATTCTAATCTAACATTGGTTCTGGAAATAACTAAAACCTTATTTATAATCATAACCCTTAACCTAAAACTAACTCTATATCTAACCCTATTCTAACCATAACCATAAGATTACACTTATCATTGATTTAGAAACCTAACCCTATATCTAACTCCATCTATAAGCCTAATCCTAACCCAATCCCTAAACAAAACCCTAATTCTAAATATGACCTTCATTCAAACCCTAATCGTACATGGAACCCTAACCATAATTTGGTACATGATTAAAACATTAAATTTAACAAGATTTATAAACAAAACCATAACCTTAATTAGATTAAAACCTTATTGTAACCCTAATTAAATAAAATAAACCTAATCTAACCCTAACCCTAATTAAACCATGATCCTAAAAATACACTTAGCACATATTTATCTAAATATAAATATCCCAACATCATAACTATATTCCTAAACATAACCTTAACCCTAATTCTAATACTTACCATAACCATAATTTAAAACATGATTAAAACCCTAAATCTAACCCTATTTTATAACCTTGACCCTTACTATATCCCTAAACAAAACCGTAATTCTAATCTAACCTTGGTTCTAACCCTAGTCCAAACCATAATTGTAATCATAACCTCAATTTAACCCTAATTCTAATTCTAACCATAATCCTAAGATTACACTTAGCATTGATTTATAAGCCTAATCCTAAACCAATCCCTAAAAAATCATAATTCTAACTCTAACCTTCATTCCAACGCTAAAAAATAATATATAATTATTTAATATATTATAATAATATATCTAAACTATATTATAAAATTATATATAATAATATAATTATTATATAAAATATTATGATAATATATTATAACATTATATTATATAATTATAATAATTTTTAAGATATATAATATAGTTGGAATTAAGCTTGTTGCTCCAGATGCTGCTAGCATATTTATATTAAATATAATATATCTAAAAATATAATATATCTAAAGTACGTTGAGAGATATCCTTCTCAAGGCACCTATTTTTTAATCACTAATCCTAACATTAGGAACCTCAAGAAGGAAGGATATCTCTCAGCATACTTTAGCTATATTATATTTAATATAAATATGCTAGTTTTAGCTACATTGGCAAGGTCAATCCACTAATAAGGCTCAATTTCTATCAAACATTAAAATGTATGAGGTAATACATTTTGAACGAAATCCTACTGTAAGAGAAATGTTTTAAATGATTAGCTTTTTATAAAAAATAAAAAATAAAAAAATTACTACCATCTAAACATGATTTTTCAAGCCATTTTAGTTAATGGCCATTGATATTTCAAACCATTTTAATTAATAGCTATGGCATATAATTATTAACTTCTAAGAAGTTTTTAGTAATTTTTATTTTATTATTATTAAAACAAATATAATTTTGAAAATATAATCAATTCACAATTAATTTTATAAATATTTTAGTACTAACTTTACAAATTATTTAAGTCTTCTAATTAAAATTTATTTTAATCAACCAAAAGATATCATCAACTATTATTAAAATATTATTCTTATGAAAAAGAAATGTATTGTTTCTGCATACCATGTGTAAACACTTTTTTTTTCACTAACTCAATAGATTTTGTTATATTTTATTCATGTAAAAAGCTAATTTTAAGACTCAAATAGGTTAAGTTCTAAATAATACTTTGAAATAAAATATTACTGTGGATTTGGTGAAATATGCATTTTTTTTTTTTTTGCTGATAGCTCATTCTATATGTGCACACATCTTGTAACTGCCAAAAAATGGTAGTCCCACTACTTTCATCGTCCACAATTTTTAAAAAAAAAATTGGTAGTCCCACTCCACAAATCTGGTGGTCTTCATTTTTGGTAGTTTTTCAATCTTTTTCTCTAAAATTTAAAATTGTATGAATAACGCCTCCAATAAATGTTTCTTTTCTCATTGTGGTGTCTGTATTTTTTGTTTTCTTCAATTCATCAGTATTAGATACTATCATCCATCTATAAATTTGAAGGTGAGCCTACAAATCAGGGTTTGAAGATTTAGTTTTTTTTGGGTATAGGATAGCATTTTTATTGGTACATGATTTGATTGCATTTTTATTGGTATAGGATTAGCTTCAAGCTTCAATTTATTGGTAAAGGATTAGCTTCAAGCTTCAAGCAGTTTTATAAGCTACACAACAATCTTTAAAGCCTCGGGTGAGTATGGATGTTTTAAGCTTCGTTTATTATAAATTAAATGCATTTTATTTTTCTTTTTGTTTTCATTTGAAATTAAACATAAAGACTCTGCCATATCATTAAACCTAATTTTCATGCACAGGAGTTTAAAAGAATTAGTACATTGAAAACACTAAAAACCCTGAAGCGATTATGATAGGAAAAATAGAATAAGAAAGCACGTTAGATAGGAAAAAGTTTTAATAAAGTTACATATCCAAGACAGATGAAAACCAATGTTAAAATACTTCCAAAAATAATCCCAAGAAAGTAGGTGCTTTGTTAAAATACTTGCAAAAATAATCCCAAAAAAGTAGGTGCTTTGTGCTTTGTCTTCTAGTAGATATAATAAAACATGTATACTTGCACCGAAAGAAATCCTGTATGCACAAATATCCAAAATGTCCTGGTAACATTTATGTGAAAGGGGGCGATTTGATCTCCACATTTGGTGGATCCAGAAAGGGGCAAAATATCTTTCACTTGAACGCCACCATTTGCAAGGGGTTTCAAACACTCAAATAGGAGTTTGTATGCCTTCTGAAGCTCAGCCTCCATTTGCCCGATAGCGTTGTCTGCCTGCTACTTGCTCACTTTACTTACCAACACTTCTATTCTACTCTATTCTTGGCAATAGAAGTATTATCATACGAGAGCAAATATAATTCTATTCAGTTGCTTAAACTTGAACCTCTGAGATCGAATTCAAAGATCTTCATTACATAATAAGGTGTCTTGTTTATTGGCTAGAAATGTTTACCTAGTTTGACACAAACAACATGATCACGGAGCTCCCTAGGACTGATTAAGCTTGTCTCAGGATAAAGAAGCCTCTACATCTCCAAATCATAATCTTTTTCTAATATTGTACAAATAGAAACCTCAAAATGCTTGTGCCCATTAGCAATTACATAATTTCTTAATTCCTCCTAGGATGGATGTATCCTAACAAGGACACTATGATAGCATAATTTAATTTAGATGCCACTGTCCTTGTTAGGATAAGCCTTGGGAAGAATTAAGAAATTATCTAATTGCTAATGGGTGCAAGCATTTTGAGGTTTCTATTTGTACAATATTAGAAAAAGATTATGCTTTGGAGATGTGGAGGTTTCTTGATTCCAAGACAAGCTTAATCAGTCCAAGGAAGCTCCATGATCATGTTGTTTGTGTCAAGCCAGGTAAACATTTCTAGTCAATAAACAACACACCTTATTATGTTATGAAGATCTATAAATTCAATTTCAGAGGATCAAATTTCAGCAAATGAATGGAATTATATTTTCTCTCCTATGCTAATACTTCTATTGCTTGTGATGTCAATATTTGCACTCATTGTTAAATACCATATGATGCTAAGCGTTGCTTTTTTCTCTACTTCTGTTTTCTATGTTTGTGTTGTAGGTTTAAGAAAGTCTTTACTAATTGTCTTTCATAAAGGGATTTGCCGTCCCAATATTACAATGGTAATTGATGATCGATTGAAGGTCTGGGAGGATACAGATCAATAACATGTGCATGTTGTTCCAGCTTTTGCACCGTAGTATGCTCCATTAGCACATGTTCTTTGATTTCTATTTTTACTTTCTATTCCATTGTACTGATTTCAATCTGCATTCTTTATACTGCAGACAAGGTTTCCCCTTCCAATATTATGTGTTGCAAGAAACGTAGCTTGAAATGTCAGAGGTTGCTTTTTTAAGTAAGTAATCTGATCTTGGAATGATTTTATCTATGGGTGTAATTTTTATTTTACTTTCCCAGCCAAGCGAGAAGTTCACATGAAGTTTTAGGGAATGATGGTTGAAGTTATGTCTGTAGTGTCTGGATATCTTCTAATTTTTCTTGATTCTTGTTTTATGACAGATATCTTGACGAAGGTCATTAACAGAAGATGGATGAAGTATTTTATGACAGATATCTTGACGACGGTCAGCTACACTCAATGTTAGCAAGTAGTTGCTAACAGAGGTCGGGATTTGCAACATTTTGTGATTACGATTGACTTTAGCACTGTCAGTTCCTGTTTTAAGTGTTAACTTTTAAACGTAAAATCTGAATTTTGGATGTGTTTTTTTTTTGTCTTTTTTGTATTGGGGTTCGGGCCAAAGTAGCTGCAAATGGCAATGCCAGTTTAGCTGTTTCAAATGGCACGACAAACTCTAAGGTTAATTGTCTAAGATTGTCCTCTGTTATCTTGGTTAAAATTTTTAATTATACTATCTCAATTCATAAAATGAAATCAAATTTTTTAATATTTATATCAATATTCGTAATTTTGATTGTTTTTCAGGATCAGAATTTACTTCGAAACACATGTCCCACCCATGTCTTGTGGACAATCAAGACCCAAAGTCATTTACGCAACTTTTGTAGCAAGCAAAACCACTTTCCTCCCTCCTTAAAATGCTCATACTCAAGCATGTGTGAAGGTGAAGGTTCCTCAATATTCTCATTGAGCTTCACTTGTGGACTCTTCTAATTCTTTACCACACGATTCAATTTCTGAACCAAGTGATAATGGCTCCCCTAGTAGAGAGGAGGGTGAAATCCCTGAATTTGAATAGGATCTAGACACAAGGTGACGACTTCTCATTTTACAGCATGGCCAAGATCCTAGGCAGCGTGACTTCGACTCCTATGAACCTCCTTTATTGAGGTCTATGGCACAACGTAATCTACCACCTAATCAACTTCTTATTTGATTTGTGGGAGCAAGGAAGATGTGTCTACAGATTTTCAAAAACATCACATGGAAGCACTCTTGATTCTGAATCTCAATAATTTGACGCATGTCATTTGAGGAACAATTCTTTTTGTTCCAGCCCTGAAAATTCTTTGCCCACAAATAGGAATACCCGCAAATTTAGGAGATCGCTATCTAAAAAGGTGTAATCACATGGGGCGTTTTTAGTAATGAATGCATTTTAGAATGGAGATTTTTGAATTTTGTGTATTACAGATGTTTATTTGGATTCTCTGTTAAAATATCATTTTGATAGCATGTTATTGTTCCAGTGGGCATAATTGACAATATAACTGTTTCAGTTTGAAATATTTTATTATGGTGAGATTCATGACAGGTTTTTGGTGGGGATGATGAAATCAAGCATGGGAACATGCAACGTGACTATTCTTCTCTCTAGAATCACCCCATGAATCACTCATGAGTGAGAAGCTAGCTCGAGATGACAAAAGACCTCCTACCTCCATTGCCTCCAACCTCCAATATGACCCTATTTCATTTTCTAAAAAAGATATTCCTCCTCACTATCATGGCAGGGAGAGTTTACTTGATGTATTGCAAAACCACAATCTTCACTTTCAGCTACAACAAGAGCTTTATTTTTCTTCAATTTCCCATCAATGAGATCTTTTGCTCATTGAATACAATTTATTTGGACATGTCCAATTTTCTGACAATAACAACATTTGAATTCTTTCCCTTTTGAAATGTTAGAATTGTTCTTAAGAAGTAAAGCAGTTTTCTCAATAATTGAACTATCTTTTTTTTATCGGTAAAGGCTTTTGACCAGAGCTATGTCCACTTTTCTGACATTAAAACCTAGCATGAGTGCCTTCAACAATGCTGAAGGTTCAAATCCATGAGCTCGTTAGCCCAACAAATGCCTATAGCCTGCAAGCGCAACAATCCAACGAAGGCGCAAGATGAGCAAGTATGTTAGCCCAGTGAAGGCACAAGCTTGCGAGCTCTTTGGCCCAATGGGGGTTTGAACCTTGGTGGCCACCACTACAATGAAGTGACTTGACTACCAAACCATTCCCTTAATGACATAATTGAATGATCTTTACTAACTCTACTTTCTTCATCAATCAAAGAAGAAATCACACTTTCCAAACTAGGATTAATTTTGTTTAATGTAAAAACAATATGATAAAAAATTGAAGTCATAATTCTCAATAGGATTGACTTAGCATGATCATCATCGACTGTAGGTTTTACACTTGCAATATGATTAAGAAGGGAATGAAATGTACTAATATGTTGAACAACACTACCACCATCTTTCATCTTCAAACCAAAAAGTTTTTTCTTAATGGGCATTTTAGCACTTGAATCTTGTGAACCAAATAAAGAACTAAGTGCATCCCATAGTTTCTTTGAAGTTTTTTATTAGATCAATATGATGTAAATATGCATCAGATAATCCAAGATGAATCAATGATGTGGCCCTACAATCTTTTGCTATATATTTTATTGCTTCATCTATATTTTGTGGTTTTGTAATAGTCCCAACCACAATGTGCCATAAATCTTTTTCAATTAGAAGTAACTTTAACTTTACTTGCCATGTATGAAAATCATATCCTTCAAATGCAGTAATAGTAATTGATTTATCCATTAAAAAAAACCTTATCACTTCGATTTATCACATGCAATTTCAATTATAATAAAATGGCCCTCCACTATTTCTCCTTTTTGGAAGAAATTGAAATCTTGTATGACACTTCTTTGGATTGAAGTATCACTAGAAATATTTTAAGCAATTTAGCTATAAACTCTTGTATCGACTTGTGAATTAGATTTCAAACACTTCTCTTTGCACAATATATGTCCAATTCTCCAATAAAATTTGACTTCAAATAACTTGCACTCAAACCGATATAGAAAGAAAATTCAATACAACAACCAAGTTAATGAAATACTATTTCTAATGTTTTCAAAACTTTCTCAAATGTCAATGTAGAATTTACCATTGCTATTATTGAAATGGTAGGCTGCAACAATGTATGACTTTCCTCAAACTGTGCCTCATTTACCATTCAACGACAGGATCTTTACCATGCTTCCACACAAGAAACTTTCTTCAGAAGCATTTGAAAATTCCTCTTCATGGAAATGCCTTGATGGAGTCTTGTATGGAAGATTGAGGCACCTCTTTTCATAAATTTAGATGCAGCAATTAAATGTTAATGTCTGCAAACATTTCAACCCCTTCAAACATAGTTATCACCTCTGAATTCACCCAGCAACATGACCTTGATTTAAAAAACACAAATCTGAATACTAGATATAGACGCCTTCATAGGAAGTGAAATGTTGGTTTTGGAGTTTCAAATTTTAGATGCCTTCCTTCAAAAAATCAGACGCCTCTCATCACTGTTTTGGTAGATTAAAACCAATGTGCCTTTCACACTTTCTCAACGCCATCTGCAGATATCAAAACAACTTAGGAATATGAAGTGGCCAAATGATTCTCTAGCACAAGAATTCTTCAATTAATCTTCAACCATTATCTCTTCCCATCTTTGCTAGAATTAAAATAGAACTTCTCTAATACCATATTGAAATATGGCCAGCATTTACATTTGCATAGTAATATTCTCAGCATGGGATGCCAAGATCAGGCAGGCTTGGCCAATGTTGTGGGTTCCTACATGGTACGGACAAGGGGGCCCGGGAACCCATGAAGAACACTCCTCTGTAGAATGGTCTCCATTCAAACAAGGATGGCTTAAACTAAATTTTGACGGGGCCTCCAAAGGCAACCCAACACCTTCTGGGGTAGGTTGCATTGTAAGAGATTGGCAAGGTAACACAATCATATCCTCCACAGTAAAACTTCCTTCTGGGACAAACAACAAGGTAGAATTCATGGCTGTGACTCAGAGGCTTAAGCTCTGTAAGGAGATTGGAGCAACTAAAATTGCAATAGAACGTGATTCCACGCTGGTAGTAAATGCCATCAGGAGTGGTAAGCTTCAAAATTGGAAGCTTCAGGCACTCCTCTTGAGAGTATTGGAGATCTTACAATCCTTTGAATCATACATAGTCAATCATATTTATAGGGAGGTCAATAAAGAGGCTGATGCTCTTGCTAATGTAGGGGTAACTAGAGACTAAGTTCATTGCCCATGTGCCAAATGAGTACTATAGACTAAGCCACTTGGGCTAGTTTCGGCATATGGGTGACCCCACTCCACCCTAGTTGCAAATCTAATGCTTGCACCCAGTAAATCTTTGTCTAGCTCAGCTTCTTCCAAATGGCCATGCCACTAGCATAAGGACAAGGCCATCCCTTCATGTCTTGCTCAAGGGAGCAATCTCTCCAGCAGTAAATAAAGGCATAGACAAAGCTGAATGCATTAGAAAAGGGATGTGATTCAAGGACATTATTTCCGGGAGTGTTAATGCAGGTAGCAACAAGTTATGGGCATAGTACCAAGGAAATCATCCCATAGTACACGATTCAAGATTGACATCTTTGCTTCTTGCCAAAGCTAGCCTAGATTTGTGTCATTCTTTGCTCTGTTAAATGATGCTAGTCTAGGGTGGCACTCTGAGTAGAGTTACTTTTGGCTCGATGTAATTAAAAATGGGAGACAAGATGATTCCCATTTTGTAAAATCTCTACTAGCCTAGCTGCCCTGAACTGATGTAAAACCTTTTATATTAATATAAATATAACTATGCAGCCCTAGGCTGCGATTGACGAATCCAAAAAATATATAATATTGATGATTTTGAGATATACATAGAATGATTTTACATTTGAGTATATTCTCTTTATAATTCCATATATATTCCACGAATGTAACTTACCAACAATTAACATGTGCATGTTAATTTATTTATTTAAAACTATATACTAAATGTAAAACCTTGTTTATTCTCACACTTTTTAGACAAAAATGATTTCCCTACCAAATACATTTATTAGGAAGTTTATTTTTTTCTAGGCTAATAGAGTGAAATTATTTTGTTTCTTTAAAGCTATGTCTTACAAGCACAAAGTTAAGCTCTAGCTTAATGATGATCACCTTTTGCTAGGTTGAAATAGCAGGGCTAATCTTAGCAAAAAGTAACTCTCCAAATTTGGAAGCAGCTAAGCTACATGTAGCTATATCTTTTTTTTTTATTAAGAGATTTTTGTTAATATTTATTAACTCGCTCTTTTTGTCTGGTGGAGAGATTTGTACCAACATGTGCATAGTTAAGAAAAGTAGGGCTGTAACTGTTGTGCTTTTTTGAGGTTACAAACTTTTTCTAAGATACTACAGCAAGAGGTATACATCAAGATTCTAAGTTGGTTCTTACTTTTTTCTTTGTCCCTCTCCTTTTAGAGTATAAATAGTAATTAATTTATACATAAAATAGGTATTGTTACTAACTCAAATTATTAGGTACAACCATAGAAGCCATAACTAGTAAGTTTGGAGCAAGTAGGACAGTAAGGAACAGTTCATTTACTCCTTTGGATTTAAAATTGTCCTTGAAACAACTTTCAACTCTAAGTAGCATTCAGATTCTACATTACATTTCTGGTATACTTATGCTTGGGAGCATAAGAGTGCTTTTTGGGAAAGGAGCGCTTCTAGAAATTGAGCTGGCACTTTTTGTACTTCTTGCGGGCTTTGTGCTGAGATTTTGTAAAAGGAGTACAGCCATAGGTGTCAATAAAAGAAGGAGCAATCCTTTGGGCTTCTTGTTTGGTAAATTTTTGCTGATATTTGCAGTCTTCTATAAACTAGAGAATCTGGTCCTTTGCATACTGAATAAGATCAGTAATGGGAGAGCTTTCAAGAGAGATTTCTCAGATTTCTAAATATCTGATAACACAATCAGATATGTTATAAGGGAGACCTTCCAGATATTTTCTTTTAGCAAATTCACTTTTCTTTGGATCTTTCAGTTGATAGATCAATTGTCAGAAATGGGTCGATTAATTTTTGAAATCCTTTAAATCACAACATTTCATAGACAGAATATCTTTCATCAATCTCTCTTTTCTAAGATAGATTCAAGACATAATTCATCAGTTAGCCATTCTAATAAACAATTCATAGCAGGGAGCTGTTGTTGGTGTTGTTGGCCAGTAGCCGTGTCAGTTGTAATGGTAATATTTCTGGAAACTCTGGTTTCTTTTTCATGATCAGAAAGACCATTCCACCAATCAGCTAAGATACCCCAAAAATAAGTAACAACCATTTTTCTATGTTTTCTTCTGGAGTACCTGATAAAGATGGTATGATAATAAAGGTGTTTACCTATTTATTGATCAAATGGTAAGGATCTTGTAACTGATCTGATAGAACAGGCCCAATAAACACCAAAAGATAGGGCAAAACATAACAGCAACAAACAGAAAAGAGGCAGGGCAAAACATAGTTGAATAACCCGACAAATTATATTCATCTAACTTTCATTACATCCAAAATGCTATATATTTAGCAGCAATCCAGATGCTATATCTAACAGCTATCCAGATGCTATATCTAGCAACCATCCAAAGGCTGTGTATTCAACAGCTCTCTCCAATCACATATATATAGTTATAGAACCTTTGAAGCCTGGAAGCTTCTAACTTTCTAGAAAACTCTTAAACTTGAAATGTTCTTTTCTAGAACATATCTTACAATATTATTTTCTAGAACAGCTCCAGGAATGTTCTAGCTTGTGGAAGGCTCTAGAATCATTCTACAATTTTCTAGACAATCTTAATCCTTAACATCCCCCCTTAAGATTGGCTAGAATAATACATAAAAAATATAAATGAGAGGGGAACATTATATTACCATCCCCCTTAATGTTCACCTCTAGCATACCAAGCATTCTTCGATCATAATCCTCTTTCATGGCTTGCTCCCATTCTTTCTTTCCTCTAGCTTGCTCATATGAGATTGAAATTTCAAGCCTTCAACACTCATTATCTTTTGTCTAGTTGAAAAGTCATCTTCTTCATCATCACTACCAACAATACCTCTAGCTTGTTCCAACTTACATTTCCAGCAATAGCCCTGCAAACAAAAATCACTCTAGCAATATATCAGCCCTGCAAACAAATCACTCCAGCAATATCTCAGCCCTGTAAACAAATCACTCCAACCTCTTGATGGTCCTCTAGCTGAACCAGGAAAACATTCTAGCTAAACCAGGAAAACATTCTAGGTTGAAACTCTAGCTGAACTTGGGCGGATCCTCTAACTGAATCTTTTTTTTCCAACAATCCCCTTAGTGTTACCCAAGGGGATTCAAACCTATAACTTGGCTCTGATACCATGAAAGAACATGCCAAGCTCTGATACCATGATAGAACAGGCCCAATAAACACCAAAAGATAGGGCAAAACATAACAGCAACAAACAAAAAAGAGGCAGGGCAAAACATAGTTGAATAACCCAACAAATTATATTCATCTAACTTTCATTACATCCAAAATGCTATATATTTAGCAGCAATCCAGATGCTGTATCTAACAGCTATCTGGATGCTATATCCAGCAACCATCCAAAGGCTGTGTATTCAACAGCTCTCTCCAATCACATATATATAGTTATAGAACCTTTGAAGCCTGGAAGCTTCTAGCTTTCTAGAAAACTCTTAAACTTGAAATGTTCTTTTCTAGAACATATCTTACAATATTCTTTTCTAGAACAGCTCCAGGAATGTTCTAGCTTGTGGAAGACTCTAGAATCATTCTACAATTTTCTAGACAGTCTTTTGAATTCAGAAGTTTGTTGAAGGAAGGCGCAGATGAAGGTGAATAAAATCGTAAGTTTGCAGATCTGAAAATTGCCGCAGTGGGGAAAGAGTTGTTATAAGAAAGGAGATGGATATGTTTTTGTAGAAACACTGAGGAGATTGAATAATGGAGATAGCTGTAGAATAATTGTGAATCATTGTTTGTAAAAGCCGCTGAAATTGCAAGCCGTTGAAGTGCCCAGATTTAGGGTTTTTGCAACTACTGAATAAAAAGCCGTGCACAGCCAAGGAGGAAGCTGCTGAGGAAATAACTGGAATATCATCGCATCAAAAAAAGGTATGAAATTGCTGGTAGCAAATTTTTTTAAAAAAAGGGAAGAAAGAATAGAAGCAAGCCATGAAAAAAAATATTATAGAAGAATGCTTGGTATGTTAGAGATGAACATTAAGGGGGGATATTAGTATAATGTTCCCCTCCCATTTGTATTTCCTCTCTCCATTGTATTCTCTTTGTATTATTCTAGCCAATCTTAAGGGGGGATGTTAAGGATTAAGATTGTCTAGAAAATGATAGAATGTTTCTAGAACCTTCCACAAGCTAGAACATTCCTGGAGCTGTTCCAGAAAAGAATATTCTGAGATATGTTATAGAAAAGAACATTCCAGGTTTAAGAGTTTTCTAGAAAGCTAGAAGCTTCTAGGCTTCAAAGGTTCTATAGCTATATATATGTGATTATAAAGAGCTGTTGTATACAGCGTTTGGATGGATAGCTGTTAGATACAACATTTGGATTGCTGCTAGACATAGTGTTTGGATGTGATGTATTCAAAGCTAGATAAATATATTTCTGAGTTATCTAACTCTGTTTTGCCCTACGTTTGATATGTTCATTGTTGTTATGTTTTGCCCTGTTTGCCCTATCTTTTGGTGTTTATCAGAGCCTGTTCTTTCATGGTATCAGAGCTTGGCATGTTCTTACTGGGCAAGTTGTTTACATCATGAGAACTTAATCTGAGGTCTTTTTTTCTCTCTTTTCTTTTAATTGGGAGGTTGTGGAACAACTATAGCATGTGAGACTAGTTTTTGTTCATGGTTTACTAGCTAGTCTAAAGATTGGGCTAAATCATGTAAAGAATGATCGACTTTATCACACCTTAAATTGACAATATTATTTACAGATTCTACCTTTGTCCCTAAAGGCTATACAAGGTGAACCAGTGTAGACAAATCACTATCATTTTTATGTAAGTTAGGTAAGACTTGATCTGACATAGTATGGAGTGGCTTCAAGGAATTTGCAGAATCCTTTATCTTAGTTTTATTTTCAATAACAATGTCGCCTATCCTATAGACATTATGATGGATAGTAGCAACATATTCTTTTAATGCTAAGATATCTAGACAAAAATCATCAACATTCTATTGTAAATGAGCACAGAACCTTGTAATATAATTTCTAGATATTTTTAGTTGAAAAAGGCCGCTCCCTATTTTATTTCTGCTTTTACATTGGATATGCTATGTCTTATATATGAAAAGGCCGATTCTCCTTGACTGAGCTGCGGCTTCCATTCGATACTATATGTAGTGCCACATCTCTTGATTTAGTACGAGAGTCACTTTGCTTTAAAAAAATGGCCTCCATGACGTGAACAGAGTCCATGCCTTGTTACTAATATAGGAAACACCTTTAAAACCTAATAATTACCATAACCATAATTTAAAACATGATTAAAACCTTAAATCTAACCCTATTTTATAACCTTGACCTTTACTATATCCCTAAACAAAACCCTAATTCTAATCTAACCTTGGTTCTAACCCTAGTCCAAACCATAATTGTAATCATAACCTCAATTTAACCCTAATTCTAATTCTAACCATAATCCTAAGATTACACTTAGCATTGATTTATAAGCCTAACTTTATATCTAACCCTATTTATAAGCCTAATCCTAAACTAATCCGTAAAAAACCATAATTCTAACTCTAATCTTCATTCCAACCCTAAAAAATAATATATAATTATTTAATATATTATAATAATATATCTAAACTATACTATAAAATTATATATAATAATATAATTATTATATAAAATATATTATAATATATTATAATATTATATTATATAATTATAATAATTTTTAAGATATATAATATAGTTGGAATTAAGTTTGCTGCTCCATATGCTACTAGCATATTTATATTAAATATAATATATCTAAAGTATGCTGAGAGATATCCTTCTCAAGGTACCTATTTTTTAATCACTAATCCTAACATTAGGGTCCTCAAGAAGGAAGGATATCTCTTGGCATACTTTAGCTATATTATATTTAATATAAATATGCTAGTTTTAGCTACATTGGCAAGGTCAATCCACCAATAAGGCTCAATTTCTGTCACACATTAAAATGTATGAGATAATACATTTTGAACGAAATTCTACTGTAAGAGAAATGTTTTAAATGATTGGCTTTTTATAAAAAATAAAAAATAAAAAATTTACTACCATCGAAACATGATTTTTCAAGCCATTTTAGTTAATGGCCATTGATATTTCAAACCATTTTAATTAATGGCCATGGCATAAAATTATTAACTTCTAAGAACTTTTTAGTAACTTTTATTCTATTACTATTAAAACAAAATTAATTTTGAAAATATAATCAATTCACAATTAATTTTATAAATATTTTAGTACTAACTTTACAAATTATTTAAGTCTTCTAATTAAAATTTATTTTAATCAACCAAAAGATATCATCAACTGTTATTAAAATATTATTCTTAGGAAAAAGAATTGTATTGTTTCTGCATACCATGTGTAAACACTTTTTTTTTTTCACTAACTCACTAGATTTTGTTATATTTTATTCATGTAAAAAGCTAATTTTAAGATTCAAATAGGTTAAGTTCTAAATAATATGCTGAAATAAAATATATGGGAAAATACTGTGGATTTGGTGAAATTTGCCTTTTTTTTTTTTGGCTGATAGGCCATTCTATATGTGCACACATCTTGTAACTGCCAAAAAATTAGTCCCACTACTTTCATCGTCCACAAATTTTTTTAAAAAAATTGGTAGTCCCACTCCACAAATTTGGTAGTCTTCATTTTTGGTAGTTTTTCAATTTTTTTTTCTCTAAAATTTAAAATTGCATGAATAATGCCTCCCATAATTGTTTCTTTATCACATTTTCTTTTAAAATTGCAAGAGTAACTCCTCCCATTTTCCTTTATAAATTTCTTTGCGTGAGTAATGCCTTTATGTTGCTATAATATATAGGACAATAGTGGTTAGCATGTGGTGTGTGTATTTTTTGTTTTCTTCAATTCATCAGTATTAGATATTATCATCCATCTGTAAATTTGAAGGTGAGCCTATAAATCAGGGTTTGAAGATTTAGTTTCCTTTTGGGTATAGGATAGCATTTTTATTGGTATAGGATTAGCTTCAAGCTTCAATTTATTGGTAAAGGATTAGCTTCAAGCTTCAAGCAGTTTTATAAGCTACACAACAATCTTTAAAGCCTCGGGTGAGGATGGATGTTTTAAGCTTCATTTATTATAAATTAAATGCATTTGATTTTACTTTTTGTTTTCATTTATTATAAATTAAATGCATTTGATTTTACTTTTTGTTTTCATTTGAAATTAAACATAAAGACTCTGCCATATCATTAAACCTAATTTTCTTGCCCAGTAGTTTAAAAGATTAGTACATTGAAAACACTAAAAACCCTAAAGTGATTATGATAGGAAAAATGGAATAAGAAAGCACGTTAGATAGGAAAAAGTTTTAATAAAGTTACATATCCAAGACAGATGAAAACCAATGTTAAAATACTTCCAAAAATAATCCCAAGAAAGTAGGTGCTTTGTTAAAATACTTGCAAAAATAATCCCAAGAAAGTAGGTGCTTTGTACTTTGTCTTCTCGTAGATATAATAAAACATGTATACTTGCACTGAAAGAAATCTTGTATGCTCAAATATCCAAAATGTCCTGGTAACATTTATGTGAAAGGGGGCAATTTGATCTCCACATTTGGTGGATCCAGAAAGGGGTAAAATATCTTTCACTTGAACGCCACCATTTGCAGGGGGTTTCAAACACTCAAATGGGAGTTTGTATGCCTTCTGAAGTTCAGCCGCCATTTACCCGAGAGCATTGTTTGCATGCTACTTGCTCACTTTCCTTACCAACACGTCTATTCTACTCTATTCTTGGCCTTTCTCTATTCCTAATGCCACTCCAAATAATGTTCATACTCAGTGAAAAACACAGAAAAATTATGCACACCTGTAAGCCCCATAACAATTATGTGGACAGGATAAAACTATAATGGCACTCTAACTACCATTTTTTTTTTGGCTGAATAAGTACTACCATAGGGGTAGCTCCCATTATATGATATCCAGAGATCAAAAACCTGCTTGTGCTAAGTAGCATGGAATACATATAGGCTAGAGACTAAGCCATACAATGACTTGTGCCATAGCACTTGGAGCCAAAATTACAAACAAACTAGATGGCTAAGCCATATTTCCAATTATGCTATAGCACTCTAAGACCTTCTGCCAACTCTAAGGCCCTCTCAACTTGGATGGGAGATAAGAGATCACCATAGTTGCACAAGAAGAAGGCAAATGTTTCCATGTTATTGTGGTTGATACCTTGCCAGAAGAGTGCTAAAGCTCTTCTGTAGAGACAGTTGGTGTATTGACTTTCATATTAACCGCAGCTGCATTGAAGACTCCCCCAATGAGACCATGGGGAGGACATTTGTCAAAGGCCATGATCGCAGCCATGGCAGTCTCCCTCAAATCTTCCTTCACATAGGCATTGGCAAACATTTTCCACTGAGGGTGAAATTTCCAAGCTTAGGTAGGATCTCCCATATAGCATCTGCAATATATTTTAATTTTCAATTGTTGATTTGCTTAGACTTTATGGCATTAATACAGATGAGGGAGTCCCCTTCAATGTCAATATCCATGAGTTTGAAGTCCTTACAAAGGCAGAGCCCAAGGAGTAGGGATTCAAATTTAGCTACATTATTAGTCCCTTCTGGGAGCCTTTTGGATAGTGCCACAACCAATTTACCATCCTCATTTCTTATGATGACTCCCACACCTGATGGCCCTAGATTACCTTTGGCTGCTCCGTCAAAATTAAGTTTTAGCCTCCCCTTCGGTGGGATGGTCCACTTTGTGAGGGCTCTTGCTCTCTTTCTTTCATCATCCACTTTAGGGTGGAAGCATAAGGGCTAGCCAACTTTTCATCATTTCCCCATCCCAACCTGGAAATGGTATCAAGGAAGAGCTAGCCAACCTTACATTAAGGAATTCATTGATGCCTACCTCGAGCTTCCTCAGCACAAATTCCAGACTTGACTCTTTGTCTGAAAAAATCCTATTATTCCTTTCACACCAAATATGCCAAATCAGAAGAGAGGGGCTTGCCGACAACAAGCCTTGCTATGTAGATTTTTGTCCTTTGGGCCATCCTTTGAAGAGGTCCTCAATTATATCTAGGAGGGCACTGATCCAACCTAATTTCGGCCTTAACCAGTCCCAACATTTGGACACAATAGGGCAAGAAAGCAAAAGGTGATTGATTGTTTCTTCAACTCCACTGCATAAAACACACCTCGAAGGACATTTAATACCTAAAGATTTGAGTCTATCACCTGTCAGGATCCATTTGTGAATAGCAGTCCATGCAAAGACCCCAGCTTTGGGAAGCTTCCATTTGCTCTAGCAAAGAGCGGAAGGCCAATCACTCTTCATCTACGAATTCTACTTGGCGAAACCAAACTTAACTTTGTAATGTCCCAACTTTGAACCTGTCTAAAAGATTTCATCTTATTTGCCCAAGGGAATAATTCTTCTGACTTTGAGGGCCTCTATTAGTTCTTGCATTGCCTCAGCACTCAATTGGAAAGATGCAATCAACTCCCAGTTCTAATCTGAGTCTTTAATGTAGCAAGAAGCTTTCCTACCATGAGCTGAGGACAAATCTCTCCAGTGATCCCTCAGTCCGGTGAACTTTGCCAGTGGAGGCAGTCCTTTCAAGGAGTCTTCCCAGAAATTGGCCTAGGAACCATTGTGGACAAACCAAGAGATGTGGTCTATTATGAGCCATCTACACTGTTGCATAAAATTCCAAATATGCAAACCTCTTGGGGAATTGGGCGTCGTTAGGATACAGAGAGAATCATCTAAGTCAAGGTATTTTTTCCTTAGAATCTAACACCATCTCGCTATTGGGTCTTTAAACATCATCCAAATTAGTTTAGCTTCCAAGGCTATATTTTGTTTTTCCATGCTTCGAAACCTCGCGCCTCCATCCCCTTTACTTTTGCATGCCACTTGCCAACCAATAAGAGGAATCCTCTTTATATGATTGGTTCCTTCCCAAAGGAATTTCTTGAAGACTCCCTCCAGTGAGGCACAAGCTTTCTTGGTCATCTAATTACAGCTCATCTAAAAGATAGGGATTGTTGAGAGAACTACTTTAATCATCTGGATTTTGCCTAAAAATGAAAGCCATTTCCCTTGCCAGGAGGACACCTTAGTTCTAGATTTTAGGATGGTATCATCCCACAAAGAGGTGCGGATTGCACCTTTGAATAGAGGAACTCCGATATACTTGCTTGGGATATCTGCCTTCTTGAACATGAGGATGGACAAAATCTGCTTTTACGCTCTCATACCTGTGTTAAAGAAAAAGATACTTGACTTTTAATGATTAATTTCCTATCCTGAGGCTTCCTCATAAAGTTGTAGAAGTGAGGAAATTTCTACAGCTGAGTTTGTTTGAGAGGATGCGAAAAGAAGTGTGTCATCCGCAAACTGCTAGTGAGTGACCAAGGGGAAGTCGTCTGTAATCTTAACAACCTTCCATCTTCTAGAGTTTGCCAAATGTTGGATGCTCTTGCCCAGGGCCTCTGCCATAATGACATAGAGGAAAGGCGATAGGGGGTCACCTTGCCTGAGTTCCTGCGTGGGTTCAAAGAACCCACACTGGGAACCATTGACTAAAATGGAGTAATGAACCGAAGAGATGCACTAGTACGTCCATTCAATCCATCTTTTGTCAAACCCAAATTTCTCCATAATCTTCATTAGAAATTTCCAATTAACACGATCATAGGCCTTGCTTATGTCTAATTTCAGAGTCATGCAACTTTGATTTGACAAAGTAATGGAATGTAAAGTCTCATGAGCTGAGATAATGCTATCAATTATATTCCTACCTGGCATAAAGCTACTCTGCTCCTCAAAGGTGATGCATGGGAGAATACCTTTAAGCCTATTAGCCATTGCTTTCGATACCAATTTATAGATGGTGTTGCAAAGGGAGATGGTCTGAAAATCCTTCAGGGATGTGGACTCTACTTTTTTAGGAATTAGGGTGATGAAAGTGTTATTGATATCCTTAATCATCTTCCTAGATTTCCTCAAATCTTCAACAGCCTTCCAAATGTCATTTTCCAAAAGGTCCCAGAATTCCTGGAAGAATCTTGCAGGAAAACCATCCAGTCCAGGAGATTTATTAGGTGCCATCTGGAAGACCACTGTCTTCACCTCCTCCTTGGTGAAGGGCCCCAGAAGAA
This sequence comes from Cunninghamia lanceolata, assembly GCA_027924645.1. Lineage (NCBI taxonomy): Eukaryota > Viridiplantae > Streptophyta > Pinopsida > Cupressales > Cupressaceae > Cunninghamia > Cunninghamia lanceolata. Next base: position 17,068,964 of record BSBN01001048.1, read on the forward strand.
ATTCATTTTGTTCCCTAGTGATCAATTCTGGGATGAAGTCCAAGAATAATTGTTGTTTGTATATGGAAGAGGCTTCCGCAGAGCCCAGTAGATTGTGAAAGTAAGTAATTGCTTCCTTTTGGATGAGCCCTTCATCTGAAACCTCTGTGCCATCTTCAGAATGTAACATATAGATTTGGTTGTGGCTGCGTCTTTGCTTTGCAGAGTTGTGAAAGAACTTGGTGTTTAGATCGCCTTCAACCAGCCAGGTTTCTTGTGACTTAGATCTCCAAAAAATCTCCTCTCTGGCAAGGAGGTCCTGATGCATCTTCATGAGCTCTTCCTCCTTTTCAAATTCAAAGTTGGTCATGCCATTGTTCAAAACCTCTTGATTTAATAGTTCCATTTCAGCCTCTATCCATTCCTTTTCTCTGAAAATGTTTTTAAAGGTTCCTTCATTCCACGCTTTCAAGTGCTCTTTGATTGCTTTCAATTTTTTTACAATAATGAACATCTTTGAACCTTTCTGAACCTTTGTATTTGACCACCACTATTTTATTAGATCCCTGAGGGAACCATCTCTTAGCCACATCTTTTCAAATTTGAATGGGCTTCTAGCTAGTGGTTTATCTTCTCTTATAACAGCCAAAATTGGAAAGTGGTCAAACCCAGAGATTGGAAGAATATGCGAGTCAATTGCAATAGGAAGCTTGGTCCCATTTGCTGAAAACAAAAACATGTCCAACCTTTCCGCTATATTAGTAAAACCTTTACGCCTGTTGGTCCATGTAAAATCTCCATTTTTAGGAACAATATATATTAGGTCAGAGTCTTCCACAAAGCGTTTGAAATCTTCCTGGCTTTGACTAATCCGACAACACCCACCCTTTTTCTCAGCATTGGACAGGATCGTGTTGAGATCTCCCCCTAAGATCAACAGGTCATTTTTGTGGTGGGAAATTAGCTCTGAAATTGAATTCCAAACTTCCAACTTCTCTTGTGTTTTAGTCGGCCCATAAACATTCCAAAGTAAGAAATGTAGATGAGTTTGTGTATCTTCTACAATCATAGCCATCCAGTTGTCTGACTCAGCAAGGATTTTGATATCCGTAGTCCTACTTTTCCAAAGTGCACAGAGTCTTCTAGATGAACCTAATGATGGTCTAGAGACACCTTCCCATCCTTTAAAAAAATTATACAAGTTTTCTCCTTCCTTTGCTGACAGTTTGGTTTCTTGGATGATAACTATGTTGGCATCCACCACTTGAAGATGACGCTTCATCAAGTATCTCTGGTCAGGGGCATTGAGGCCCCTAACATTCCAGCTAAAGATCTTCATTGGGTCCCAAGGGAGACAGCCCCTCCCTTGGTGCTATTTACGAAATTTTTCAAGGTGGCTTGCCCACCTTTGGATACCTCCTCCTCCCTTCGAATTTTGTTTGTTTTCCTACCCTTTTTCCCTTTTTGGACATTTAGATTAGGTTTCAAAATTTTAGCCACTTCTTGTCTGATGAATCTTGCCTCAGCTTCTCTGAATTCATCCTCATCAATGGATTTACACTCTGTCCACTCAGACTCATTTCCATCCTTTTGAAGTCCTCAGCATTTGTAGATCCTAGGTTATCCCTGACGGTATCCTGAGGAGACACTTCCTTTGCTACTTTTGGTGGATCTTGGGCTATTTCTGGGACCCTTGAGATGGAGTTAGATGAAGGACCAAACTTAGGAGATGCATCTTCCAGGGGGGCATAGAGGGAGAAGCCTCCAAGATAGGTTTCGCAGGGATGCTATTATCCATTTCTAGTGTCAAAGCTCATCTCTTTTCTTTCCAAGCCCAATGGACTTCCCTAGGGCAACCAGACATAGGGTGATCTCTCTGACCATAGTTAAGATAGAAGAATCTAACATCCTCCTGATCAATATTGACTATACACGTGTCTTGTTCCGTAGTGATTTTAATGGAATTTGGAAGGGTTTTATTTGCCACCACCTTTAACCTTGCATAGAGATAGGAGTCTCCTTTCATGATTTCTTCATCTAATTCAATCAGCATACCAATCGACTTACCAATTTTCTTCAGGCACACCTTGGACCAGCATTCAAGCAAAAGGTTGTACATTTGGACCCATCTAGGAGAAGAGTAGGGATTTTCCTTGCAAGGGTCGAACAGCAGAGTCCATTCTTGAAGAAAAAGGGGGGTGCCTTTGATTTCCCATTGGCTGAAGGACAAAATGAGATCCTGTTCTTCCTGGCTTCAAAAAAGAACCGTAAAAAAACCTCTGGGGAGAAATTTTATGGAGCCCAGCCATTTCCAATTATCCATAATCTAATCTATGATAGTCTTTTTTGCCAAAATTTTCCCTAGCCTTTTGCCAATTACTGTGAATTTGTGAAGGTTATCCATATCTTGTTCCACTTCCTTGGAGAGGTCAAGCTTGATTTGTTCGCTCTCTCTGAACTCTCAAAAATAATTTAATTTGGTAAAAATAAAATAGGACTAAAATATTTACTTAGCTATAAAACTAAACTTTACAAAGCCTATTAAATAACACAAATATTTCCTTAACTATAAAACTAAACTTTACAAAGCCTACATATTTGTATTATGTGGAGAGCTCTAGCCCTAGTTGAGAGTTGAGTGTATAGAGATTTGAAATAATTGTATGTTTGAAGAATAAAATAAAAAATGTAATAACATGGCAAAATATTTTTCATGATACTGTAGATTTTTAACTTTTTAGTAAATAAAATTGAAATATTAGATTTTTAACTCTTGAGTAAATAAATTTGAAATCCCAAAAATAATCTAATTTCATAAAATGAAACGTGTATAACCCTCTATTTTTAATAGTATTATTAATATTATAACTTTATCCATTTAGGCATGACTTAACTAGTGCGAGATAAAATTTGTGTTCATAATTTGTTTACTTGCCACATCCTCCCCTCAAACCAAAATTCTCTCCTTGGTTTTTTCAGCCAATGACAATACAGATAAATCATTTTTCAATAATTTTTTGTTAAAAATTTATCATGTTGACATAGGAAAAGTACAAATTTAAACAAAATTTGCCTGACAAGAAAAATAATCCTGTCTTTTGATTGGTTTACAATCAATAGATTAATAACTTAATAAGTGTGAACTCATTGTAATAGTACTGTTTGAAGGCATGTACTAATAAAACAACATATTAAAAGAAAAAACCAAGAAATTAAATTTGATTGTGAAGTTAAATCCTAACAAAATATAGTTATACAATATTAGGATTAAACAACAATGAGAGAAAAAATAAATAAATTTCTTTCTACAAAAACAAAAGAAGTATTTGTTTAGTTGTAATTTTTTTTTGTTGATTAGGTATTGATTGTAAAGACAAATTGCATTCCAATAATTGAAAAATTAATTTTTGAAGAGTGTTGAAATGTCTTTGGTAAATAAAATTGAAATCTCAAAAATAATCTAATTTGGTAAAAATAAAATAGGACTAAAATATTTCCTTAACTATAAAACTAAACTTTATAAAGCCTATTAAATAACACAAATATTTTCTTAAAATGTAATAATACTAATACTTTTATAATGGAGAAATATTTTTTGTCATACTCTGAATTTTTAACTTTTGACTAAATAAAATTGAAATCCTAGATTTTATGACTCTTGAGTAAAATAAAATTGAAATCCCAAAAACAATCTAATTTCATAGAATAAAATATGTAGAATAGTTGGGTGTGGAGAGATTCAAAATGTCTGCCTAAGATATTAAAATGTAATAATATTGAATACTATTACCATTTAAAATGCATTAAAATATTGTCAGTTTGAAGAATAATTATTCAATATAATAACAATAACATTCTCATATTTAGATCACTACAGTATTTTATCTTAGTCACTTGTAATAATAGTAAGTACTTTTAGAGAACATTTAATTATTTTAATTAATCTAATAGTGCATTTAATAATAATTTTTTCTAAAGATAAAGAATTTTTTATCATTTCAAATTTGTAACTATTATATTTACAGAACTAAATTTATAAGAATTGTTTGAAATGTTTTGGGTAAATAAAATTGAAATCTCAAAAATAATTTAATTTAGTAAAAATAAAATAGCGCTAAAATATTTACTTACCTATAAAACTAAACTTTACAAAACCTATTAAATAACACAAATATTTCTTTTAACTATTAAACTAAACTTTACAAAACCTGCATATTTGTATTATGTGGAGAGCCTTGGCCCTAGTTGAGTGTATAGAGATTTGAAATGTCTACTTAAAAAATTAAAATGCAATAATATTAATACTATGATAACTTAAAATGCATTAAAATATTGTATGTTCGAAGAATAAAATAAAAAATGTAATAACATGGAAAATATTTTTCATGATATTGTAGATTTTTTAACTTTTTAGCAAATAAAATTGAAATCCCAAAAATAATCTAATTTCATAAAATAAAATGTGTAGAATCCATTGTAATAGTACTACCGAAGGTAGGCACTAATAAAATTGATGACTGTATAGTAAAATCTATAAAATATAATTATATTACTTCTAAGGTTTTATTTTTTATTTCATATTTGCCTAGAGTTTTATTAATTAACCTTTTCATTCCTAATATGCCTTAAGACTTTATTGTTTTTAAAATATATCTAAACAACTAACACAAAGTAGTTTCATTAAAATAGCTTGTACCTAAATGAAACAACATACTAAAAGAAAAAACCCAAGAAATTTAATTTGATTGTGAAGAAAACAAAATTAAATCCTAATAAAATATAGTTATAAAATATTCGTATGAAACAACAATGAGTGAAAAAGAAATAAATTAAATTTCATTTTGGAGAAAACAAAAGAAAATAAAATTGATGACTCTATAGTAGAATCTATAAAATAGACTGGAAAAAATAAAAGAAAATAAAATTGATGACAGTATAGTAGAATCTATCCCTTCCAATAAATTTTGCACTTGTCCAATTTACTTGGCTTCTTTTTATTGGATATGATAAAACTGTAATAATATATAATTATAAAATAACATATAAATTTTAAGTATTTATTTTCAAATTTTTAACCATTATATTTCTAGACTATACTACCCAAAAAAACAAACAATGATGTCACTTTTTCCAAAACTACTCTCCATTTAAAAAAAATTAAAGCTTCTGAAAGCATATAATTAAATTTAATGTCACTTGAAATGTTAATCTCTCTCTTTCTATGCAAGTTATATGCAAAAAAAAAATTCTCTTAATATTCTAAGATACTTAATGGGTGCGGAATACATCTGAAAACACCCCAATCACAAAACATCGATTTGTAGAACACCAGCATAGAGAAATTACTCAACTTTCACATTTCTATATATGTTTCTCAATTGTCAAAGCAACAAACCTTTTCATTTGTTCCAACGAGTCTGGAGTGCAATAAACAGGATTTGGAGGGCATTACATTGTCCCATACAATATGTTTGACAGAAAAATTCAGTCACTCAGGAAGTTCTTTCTTATTTATAAGGTTTTAATGGCTTTTATTAGTTATTATTTAAATGTTGGATTGTTCGGTATGTTTCTTACTAATAAAATATTTCAGTTATCCCAATACTTATGATATGCACGTGGGACTTAGGGTTTCTACATTAAAAATTATTATTGATTAATTAATATTTAAATATTATAACTTTATGACAATTCCATCACATTTACTTTAAAACTGATTAAAACCTGCCTGCAACCAGTTAAATTCGGGTGTCTTTGGGGAAACCAAAACACACAGTTATCTACAAAGGCAAATTCATGGTTACCAAAAAAAAACCATGTCAAGGTCCATGCTGCATCATTTTTTTTCAATCCACAGAAGGGTCAGTAACTAGCTATTGCTTCCTCTAACAGTAACTAGCTATTGCTTCCTCTAACAGACATTAAATGTCTCATGGAAAAAGAATACCTGAGAGCAAAGAATAGTCACATTGCATATACCCATGCTTGAGTTTATAATCCCCACAAAAAACCTGCCATGAATCTCACCATAAGAACGTATGTCAAAATGGAATAGTTATAATGTCAATTCATTCCCACTGGAACACTAACATGCTATCAAAATGATATTTTAACAGAGAATCCAACTCAACAACATCTGCAATGCACAAAAGACAAAATTCTCCATTTTGAAATGCATTCATTAATAAAAATGCCTCACGTGATTACACACCTTTTTAGGTAGTGATCTCTTGAATCTGGGGGTATTCTTCTTTGGGGGCAAAGAATTTTCAAGGCCGGAACAAAAAGATTTGTTCGTCAAATGACATGCATCAAATTATTGCGATTCAGAATCGAGAGTGCTACCATGTGATGTTTTCAGAGTTTACGGACACATCTTCCATGCTCCCTCAAATTCAACAAGAATTTGATTAGGTGGTAGATTACTTTGTGCCATAGACCTCAATAAAGGAGGTTCATAGGAGTTGAAGTCACGCTGCCTAGGATCTTGGCCATGCCGTAAAATCAGAAGCTGTCACCTCATGTTTAGATCATATTCAGATTCAGGGATTTCATCCTTCTCTCTACAAGGGGAACCATTATCGCTTGGTTCTGAAATTGAACTGGCTGGTAAAGAATTAGAAGACTCTACAAGAGAAGCTGCATGAGAATATTGGGGAAGCTTCACATGGTTGTGTATGGAGAATTTTAATGAGGGAGAAAATCGGTTTTGCTTGCTGCAAAAGTTTCATAAATGTCTTTGGGTCTTGATTGTCCACAAGAACATGGGTGGGACATGTGTTTGTAAGTAAATTCTAATCCTGGAAAACAATCAAAATTATGAATATTGATATAAATATTAAAAAATTTGATTTCATTTTATGAATTAAAATAGTATAATTAAAAACTTGAACCAAGATACCAAAGGACAAGCTTAGACAATTAACAATCCACTGTATATAGTATATACCAAGAAGATTACCCAAAAGATGGACTATATAAAAAATATAAATATAACAAGTCACATAGCCACGTGTCAATATTGTAAACCTGGGATAGGAGGATAAAACGGACCAAAAACTTGCAGAATCAATTTCTTTTCAACCTTAGAGTTTGTCATCCTTTAGAGTTTGTCATGGCATTTGGAACAGCTAAACTGGCATTGCCATTTGCAGCTGCTTTGGCCTGAACCCCAGTACAAAAGAGAAAAAAACACATTCAACATTCAAATTTTACAGTTAAAACTTAACGCTTAAAGGAGGAACGTACAATGCTAAACTCAATGGGAATCACAAAATGGCAAATCCTGACCTCTATTATCAAGTAGTTGCTAACATCGGGTGTAGCTGACTATTTTGTCACATCAGTTTCATAAAACACTTCATCCATCTTCTATAAATGACCGTCAAAATCTGTCATAAAACAAGAATCAAGAAAAAATAGAAGATATCCAAACTGTACAAACACAAGAAATCTTACACGTAAAGAAGTTCAACCATTATTCTCTAAAACTTCATGTGAACTTCTCACTTGGCTGGGAAGGTAAAATAAGGAATTACATACATAGATAAAATCATTCCAAGATCATATTACTTACTTTAAAAAACCATCTCTGACATTTCAAGCTACGTTGCTTGCAACACATAATATTGGAAGGGGAAGGGGAATACTTGTCTGCAGTACAAAGAATGCTGATTGAAATCAATACAATGCAATAGAAAGTTTATCAAAGCAATCATAAATTAAAAAATAGAAATCAAAGAACCTATGCTAAGGGATTATAGTAGGGTGCAAAAACTGGAACAACATGAACATGTGATTGTTCTGTATCGTCCAAGACCTTCAATTGATCATCAATTACCTTGTAATCTTGGGATGGAAAATCCCTTTACGAAAGACATTTAGTAAAGACTTTCATAAACCTACAATACAATCATATACAATCATATAAAACAGAAGCACATAAAAAAAGCAACACTTAACATCATATGGTATTTAATAATGAGAGTAAATATTGAAATCACAAGCAATAGAAGTATTATCATACGAGAGCAAATATAATTCTATTCAGTTGCTGAAACTTGAACCTCTGAAATTGAATTCAAAGATCTTCATAACATAATAAGGTGTCATGTTTATTGGTTAGAAATGTTTACCTAGCTTGACACAAACAACATGATCACGGAGCTCCCTAGGACTGATTAAGCTTGTCTCAGGATCAAGAAGCCTCCACATCTCCAAATCATAATCTTTTTCTAATATTGTACAAATAGAAACCTCAAAATGCTTGCGCCCATTAACAATTACATAATTTCTTAATTCCTCCCAACATGGATTTATCCTAACAAGGACACTATGATAGCATAATTTAATTTAGATGCCACTGTCTTTGTTAGGATAAGCCCTGGGAAGAATTAAGAAATTATCTAATTGCTAATGGGCGCAAGCATTTTGAGGTTTCTATTTGTAAAATATTAGAAAAAGATTATGCTTTGGAGATGTGGAGGCTTCTTGATTCCAAGACAAGCTTAATCAGTCCTAGGAAGCTCCATGATCATGTTGTTTGTGTCAAGCCAGGTAAACATTTCTAACCAATAAACAACACACCTTATTATGTTATGAAGATCTATAAATTCAATTTCAGAGGCTCAAATTTCAGCAACTGAATGGAATTATATTTTCTCTCCTATGCTAATACTTCTATTACTTGTGATGTCAATATTTACACTCATTGTTAAATACCATATGATGCTAATAAGTGTTGCTTTTTTCTGTGCTTCTGTTTTCTATGTTTGTGTTGTAGGTTTAAGAAAGTCTTTACTAAATGTCTTTCATAAAGGGATTTGCCATCCCAATATTACAATGGTAATTGATGATCGATTGAAGGTCTGGGAGGATACAGATCAATAACATGTGCATGTTGTTCCAGCTTTTGCACCGTAGTATGCTCCATTAGCACATGTTCTTTGATTTCTATTTTTACTTTCTATTGCAATGTACTGATTTCAATCTGCATTCTTTGTACTGCAGAAAAGGGTTCCCCTTCCAATATTATGTGTTGCAAGAAACGTAGCTTGAAATGTCAGAGGTTGCTTTTTTAAGTAAGTAATCTGATCTTCGAATGATTTTGTCTATGGGTGTAATTTTTATTTTACTTTCCCAGCCAAGCGAGAAGTTCACATGAAGTTTCAGGGAATGATGGTTGAAGTTATGTTTGTATTGTCTGGATATCTTCTAATTTTTCTTGATTCTTGTTTTATGACAGATATCTTGACGAAGGTCATTAACAGAAGATGGATGAAGTATTTTATGACAGATATCTTGACGACGGTCAGCTACACTCAATGTTAGCAAGTAGTTGCTAACAGAGGTCGGGATTTGCCAACATTTTGTGATTACGATTGACTTTAGCACTGTCAGTTCCTGTTTTAAGTGTTAAATTGTAAATGTAAAATCTGAATTTTGGATGTGTTTTTTTTTCTTTTTTGTATTGGGGTTCGGGCCAAAGTAGCTGCAAATGGCAATGCCAGTTTAGCTGTTCCAAATGGCACGACAAACTCTAAGGTTAATTGTCTAAGATTGTCCTCTGTTATCTTGGTTAAATTTTTAATTATACTATCTCAATTCATAAAATGAAATCAAATTTTTTAATATTTATATAATATTCATAATTTTGATTGTTTTTCAGGATCAGATTTTACTTCCAAACACATGTCTCACCCATGTCTTGTGGACAATCAAGATCCAAAGTCATTTATGCAACTTTTGTAGCAAGCAAAACCGCTTTCCTCCCTCCTTAAAATGCTCATACTCAAGCATGTGTGAAGGTGAAGGTTCCTCAATATTCTCATTGAGCTTCACTTGTGGAGTCTTCTAATTCTTTACCACACGATTCAATTTCCGAACCAAGTGATAATGGCTCCCCTGGTAGAGAGGAGGTTGAAATCCCTGAATTTGAATACGATCCAGACACGAGGTGACGACTTCTCATTTTATATCATGGCCAAGATCCTAGGCAGCGTGACTTCAACTCCTATGAACCTCCTTTATTGAGGTCTATGGCACAATGTAATCTACCACCTAATCAACTTCTTATTTGATTTGTGGGAGCAAGGAAGATGTGTCTGCAGATTTTGAAAACATCACATGGATGCACTCTTGATTCTGAATCTCAATAATTTGACGCATGTCATTTGAAGAACAATTTTTTTGTTCCAGCCCTGAAAATTCTTTGCCCACAAATAGGAATACCCGCAAATTCAGGAGATCGCTATCTAAAAAGGTGTAATCACATGGGGCATTTTTAGTAATGAATGCATTTTAGAATGGAGATTTTTGGATTTTTTGTATTACAGATGTTTATTTGGATTCTCTGTTAAAATATCATTTTGATAGCATGTTATTGTTCCAGTGGGCATAATTGACAATATAACTGTTTCAGTTTGAAATATTTTATTATGGTGAGATTCATGACAGGTTTTTGGTGGGGATGATGAAATCAAGCATGGGAACATGCAACGTGACTATTCTTCTCTCTAGAATCACCCCATGGATCACTCATGAGTGACAAGCTAGCTCGAGATGACAAAAGACCTCCCGCCTCCATTGCCTCCAACCTCCAATATGACCCTATTTCATTTTCTAAAAAAGATATTCCTCAATAAGATTGATTTAGCATCATCATCATCGACTGTAGCTTTTACACTTGCAATATGATTAAGAAGGGAACGAAACGTACTAATATGTTGAACAACACTACCACCATCTTTCATCTTCAAACAAAAAAGTTTTTTCTTAATGGGCATTTTAGCACTTGAATCTTGTGAACCAAATAAAGAACTAAGTGCATCCCATAGTTTCTTTGAAGTTTTATATTAGATCAATATGATGCAAATATGCATCAGATAATCCAAGATGAATCAATGATGTGGCCCTACAATCTTTTGCTATATATTTTATTGCTTCATCTATATTTTGTGGTTTCGTAATAGTCCCAATCACAATGTCCCATAAATCTTTTTCAATTAGAAGTAACTGTATCTTTACTTGCCATGTATGAAAATCATATCCTTCAAATGCAGTAATAGTAATTGATTTATCTATTAAAAAAAACCTTATCACTTCGATTTATCACATGCAATTTCAATTATAATAAAAAATGGCCCTCCACTATTTCTCCTTTCTGGAAGAAATTGAAATCTTGTATGATACTTCTTCGGATTGTAGTATCACTAGAAATATTTTAAGCAATTTAGCTATAAACTCTTGTATCAACTTGTGAATTAGATTTCAAACATTTCTCTTTGCACAACATATGTCCAATTCTCCAATAAAATTTGACTTCAAATAACTTGCACTCAAACCGATGTAGAAAGAAAATTCAATGCAACAACCAAGTTAATGAAATGCTATTTCTAATGTTTTCAAAACTTTCTCAAATATCAATGTAGAATTTACCATGGCTATTATTGAAATGGCAGGCTGCAACAATGTATGACTTTCCTCAAACTGTGCCTCATTTACCATTCAACGACAGGATCTTTACCATGCTTCCACACGACAAACTTTCTTCAGAAGCATTTGAAAACGCCTCTTCCTGGAAATGCCTTAATGGAGTCTTGTATGGAAGATTGAAACGCCTCTTTTCATAAATTTAGATGCAGCAATTAAATGTTAATGTCTTCGAACATTTCAACCCCTTCAAACATAGTTATCACCTCTGAATTCACCCAGCAACATGACATTGATTTAAAAAACACAAATCTGAATACTAGATATAGACGCCTTCATAGGAAGTGAAATGTTGGTTTTGGAGTTTCAAATTTTAGATGCCTTCCTTCAAAAAATCAGACGCCTCTCATCACTGGTTTGGCAGATTAAAACCAATGTGCCTCTCACACTTTCTCAACGCCATCTGCAGATATCAAAACAACTCAGGATTTTGAAGTGGCCAAATGATTCTCTAGCACAAGAATTCTTCAATTAATCTTCAACCATTATCTCTTCCCATCTTTGCCAGAATTAAAATAGAAGTTCTCTAATACCATATTGAAATATGGCCAGCATTTACATTTGCATAGTAATATTCTCAGCATGGGATGCCAAGATCAGGCAGGCTTGGCCAATGTTGTGGGTTCCTACATGGTATGGACAAGGGGGCCCGGGAACCCATGAAGAACGCTCCTCTGTAGAGTGGTCTCCACCCGAACAAGGATGGCTTAAGCTAAATTTTCATGGGGCCTCCAAAGGCAACCTAGCACCTTCTGGGGTAGGTTGCATTGTAAGAGATTGGCAAGGTAACACAATCATATCCTCCTCAGTAAAACTTCCTTCTGGGAAAAACAACAAGGCAGAATTCATGGCTGTGACTCAGGGGCTTAAGCTCTGTAAGGAGATTGGAGCAACTAAGATTGCAATAGAAGGTGATTCCGCGCTGGTAGTAAATGCCATCAGGAGTGGTAAGCTTCAAAATTGGAAGCTTCAGGCACTCCTCTTGAGAGTATTGGAGATGTTACAATCCTTTGAATCATACACAGTCAATCATATTTACAGGGAGGGCAATAAAGAGGTTGATGCTCTTGCTAATGTAGGGGTAACTGGGGACTAAGTTCATTGCCCATGTGCCAAATGAGTACTATAGACTAAGTCACTTGGGCTAGTTTCGGCATATGGTTGACCCCACTCCACCCTAGTTGCAAATCTAATGCTTGCACCTGATCAATCTTTGCCCAGCTCGGCTTCTTCCAAATGGCCATGTCACTAGCATAAGGACAAAGCCATCCCTTTATGTCTTGCTTGAGGGAGCAATCTCTCTAGCAGTAAATAAAGGCATAGACAAAGCAGAATGCATTAGAAAAGGGATGTGATTCAAGGACATTATTTCTGGAAGCGTTAATGCAGGTAGCGACAAGTTATGGGCATAGTACCAAGGAAATCATCCCATAGTACACGATTCAAGATTGACATCATTGCTGCTTGCCAAAGCTAGCCTAGATTTGTGTCATTCTTTGCTCTGTCAAATGATGCTAGTCTAGGGTGCCACTCTGAGTAGAGTTGCTTTTGGCTCGATGTAATTAAGAATGGGAGACAGGATGATTTCCCATTTTGTAAAATCTCTACTAGCCTAGCTACCAGATGATCTGATGTAAAACCTTTTATATCAATATAAATATAACTTCGCAGCCCTAGGCTACGATTGACGAATCCAAAAAATATATATTATTGATGATTTCGAGATATACATAGAATGATTTTACATTTGAGTATATTCTCTTTATAATTCCATATATATTCCATGAATGTAACTTACCAACAATTAACATGTGCATGTTAATTTATTTATTTAAAACTATATACTAAATTTAAAATCTTACTTATTCTAACACTTTTTAGACAAAAATGATTTCCCTACCAAATACATTTATTAGGAAGTTTATTTTTTTCTAGGATAACAGAGTGAAATTATTTTGTTTCTTTAAAGCTATGTCTTACAAGCACAAAGTTAAGCTCTAGCTTAATGATGATCACCTTTTGCTAGGTTGAAATAGCAGGGCTAATCTTAGCAAAAAGTAACTCTCCAAATTTGGAAGCAGCTAAGCTACAGGTGCTATATCTTTTTTTTTATTAAGAGATTTTTGTTAATAGTTATTAACTCACTCTTTTGTCTGGTTGAGAGATTTGTACCAACATGTGCATAGTTAAGAAAAGTAGGGCTGTAACTGTTATGCTATTTTGAGATTACAAACTTTTTCTAAGATACTACAGCAAGAGGTATACATCAAGATTCTAAGTTGGTTCTTACTTCTTTCTTTGTCCCTCTCCTTTCAGAGTATAAATAGTAATTAATTTATACATAAAATAGGTATTGTTACTAAGTCAAATTATTAGGTACAACCATAGAAGCCATAACTAGAAGTTTGGAGCAAGTAGGACAGTAAGGAATAGTTCATTTACTCCTTTGGATTTAAAATTGTCCTTGAAACAACTTTCAACTCTAAGTAGCATTTAGATTCTACATTACATTTCCTGGCCTATTAGATTTGGGTTTGTATCAATCAAGGTTTATAATTTCAACTATAAGTAGAGTATTCACCCTTTGATTGGAGCAAGAAGAACATCTTCATTGTTGGTGTCTCCAAGTTCTACTATTTTGATAACTGTGCTTCCAGTTACTGCTCTTGACTAGACTTCCATGCCTTGTCTGCCTAGGTATCTGTCTAGAATTCCTTCTAAAGATTATCAAGAAAGGTCAATTGTATCAAAGTTGTGAATGCTTCCCTCTAAACTGTTATATTATGATTCCTATGATGAGAGAATTTTAAGGTCTCTTTACTTTGATTTTACTTTGATGCCTAGATGAAGCTTAACATGTTCCCTTCTCATGGGCTTATTTTCAAAGTCCCCTTATTACTTCTGTGCTTTCCCATTATGGTAAAAATCTTTTTCAAGTATATTTAAAAAACAGAATCCTTTTAATTGGATTTTTTTTATTGGTCAGAGCGGTACCTCCTAGTCAACTTTTTTTCTTAGCTTTTCTCTATATAAAATTAGGCTGATTATGGACTATTGTTTTATTTGATTTTATGTATTTTACCATGTATGCAAAAACTGTTGGGATATAGTGTTGTACACCATTGCATAATTTGATATATTATAATGTTGTAATTAAATAATTATTTAGTTGTGATGCACCTAGGTCGTGTGGTTAATCATGCTAGGTAATTAATTGGGGACCACTTTATGTTGTATTGTAAAATTGGGTTAATTATTTTATGTGTGTGCGACACATAGAGTGATGAATTATTAATTTGTACTATTTGATTAATTGGGAAAAGTTAGTACCAATAGTCAAAGGGGGGTTAATGGTTTTATAGGCTAATGGTTTTGTGTTACCCATGGTTTTGGGGCACATGGTTTTATCCAATACCACAAGTTGTATTTGTGTGAGCTTGGTCTATAAAACCAAGCACATGGTTAGTGGTTTGGTTGGCTTGGCTATTCATTGTAGGTGGATTGGAGGTTTGTGAGAGGATGTCATTATATTGAGCTCTCTCCTATAAGTGCATATTGTTAAGCATCGCAGGCGATGTGTGGATTCATGCTTGGACACATGGAGGATGCATTGGAGGTGCTTGATGATTCAGAGGTATTCATGGAGACTCATGGCATGTATTGTAATATCATTGTTGTTGAATAATACATATGAGTGTGGATACTTTTGGAGGCTAGGTTTCTCCCTCTTGAGGGTTTTCCCAGGGTATATCTTGTGTTATCTTGTTGATTGTTCATTTGATCTTTACATTATGGTTTTTCCTAGATGTGTATAATCCTTATGTGTGTAGATCAGGTGCAAAATGTAAGCCATGGCAATACATGTAAGGATTTGGGACATTACAAGGTTATATGCAGGTTGTATTGCAAATTAGGAGTTCTATGTATTAGAGATTTGGTGTGCATGTTGCAAATCCGGTGATTGAAAAATCATTGCTGAAGAGGGTTTTCTTTGTTTGGCTTCATGAGGGGTTTCACGAGGAATTTCTATAGATGACCTCCTAGGACAAAATGAACCTCTCCATTGAGTCTAGGAGACATGAGAGGTGAAGAAAAACATATAATTCTACATGTTTTGGTCATGGTGACCTAAGGCAAAAAAATTAGCTCCCAAGTATGCAATACGGCTGTCGTAGGTATGATTGCAGAAAAAAATTGTTAAAAAAATATTTTCCTGCATTGTGTATTTGTTTTACTATAGTTGGTGCAAAAATTAAATTTTTTATAAAGTATAGAATGGAAAAGAAAAAAATTAAAGATATGAAAAAAAAAATTGTTAAGGGGCGGGGGTCTGCAGACCCTCGTACCTTGACCTGCCGTGGCAGGGCCTACTAGCATGGCCAGGTATGGCCAGGCATGGCTACTGAGGCCAGTCAGCTCTCGGTCGGCAGTTTGGGTCAGACAACCCTTGGGCCGCTGGTGCCGAGTGCCAGTCCGACGAGGCCGGCCAGACTCCCGGGCCAGCAACCGCCTGAGAAGCCCCCACCATGGGGTGTTTTAAAAAAATTTAAAAAATTATTCTTTATGGTGGTAGAGAAATTTTTTGATGATAGCATTTAATAAATCAATTTTAGACTTAATTAAAAATTAAACCTCTGTGAAATATGTTTTGGAGTCTGATGAAAAATAAAACAGATTTGAAAACTTTTTCACCTATGCCATTCAAAGATATAAGATGATGTCAACTCCAGGCCAACACCACGTCACTTGTGTTTTTTGTCCAATGAGCCTGATGATGTCAGTGATGATGTCATGCCATGTTAGCAGGTACTAGGGTCCCGCCAGGGGTCCACTTTTAGCCCTAGGAGTGTATTATCTTTTGGGGGGCATAACTTTCACATATAGTATCAATTTTTTGACTTCTTATAGGCATCAGAAAGTTCTCTCCAAGCGCTATGCAGTGGTAAATGTTTCGTGATTAGATTTTTCTGTTTGTTTCAAAATTTTGTGCCGGAAGCTAGGCATTGCTCTCTTACAGTTTTATACTCATAACTTTTGCATATGGAATTAGATTGTTGATTTTGGATAGGTGTTAGAGAGCTATTGCAGTGTAATATAGATTGGATCATGTATATTTTTAATTGGTGTGCATAGAGATATTAGCACTTGTTTGATCACTTGTAGGAGCTTGAGATTCAAAGTACGTTTATGAGTGGATTTAGATGGATTTTTGGGCACAAACTTGTGGGAGTGCATGTCGTTATGAGACCATTAGCATGGTATAGCAGGTTTTCAGATTTGGTGCTTTTAATTACATGTTTACAGGTGTTTTCAAAGTTTGGACTTTGATGGTGACAGGTACACAGGGTGTCTTCTAATTTGAGGACATGGTTGATACGTGTGTGAGACTTGGAGTCTCATTTCAATGGGAGTTGAGTACAGGTACAACGATGATGATGATTATGGTGTCATGGATATGCATGTACACTTTTGCATTGGCATGACATGATCATGTATGCGATTGACAGGTATGCGGAATGATGTTTGATTTATGATTACAGGTGGTGTTGTGGTGTTGTTTTAGGGGGTTGTTCTTACCTCCTAGATGCTTGTTTAGTTCCTTGACTCAGGTGTAGGGTTAGGGTTAAAAATTAGAACTATGTTTAGGGTTAGAATAATGGTTAGGGTTAGAATTAGGGTTATTGTTAGATTTAAAATTAGGGTTATAGTTAGGGTAGAATTAGCATTATGATTCAAATTAGAATTAGGGTTAGGGTTAGAGTTAAGATTAGGGTTAGAATTGAGGTGGGTTACAATTAGAATTAGGGTAAGAATTAGAGTTAGTGTAAGCATTAGATTAACAGTTAGGGTTAGGGTTAAGGCTAGAGTTGGGTTTAGAATTTGAGTTAGAGTTAGGGTTAAAATCATAATTAGAATTAGGATTAAAGTAAGGGTTAGAATTATGGTTATTGTTAGATTTAAAATTAGGGTTATAGTTAGGGTAGAATCAGGGTTATGATTAGAATTAAGGTTAGGATTAGGATTAGAGTTAAGGTCAAGGTTCCTATTAGAATTAGGGTTAGAATTAAGGTGAGTTACTATTTTAATTAGGGTTCAAATTAGAGTTAGGGTTAGAGTTGAATTAGGGTTAAGGTGAATATTAAGGTTAGGGTTAGGTTTTGAACTATAGTCAGGCTTAGGGTTAGAGTTAGGGTTAGGGTTAGGTTTAAAATTGGGATTAGGGTTAGGGTTAGGGTTAGGATTATAATTAGGATTGGGATAAGGGTTAGGATTAGAATTAGGATTACGACTATAATTAGGGTTAATGTTAGAATTAAAGTTAGGGTTAGGGTTATAATAAGGGTTAAGTTTAGTATTAAGGTTTGGGATAGGGTTTCAATTAGGATCAAACTTAGGGTTAAAATTAGAGCTATGTTTAGAGTTATAATAAAACCTGTTAGGGTTAGGGTTAGAGTTAGGGTTAGGTTAGATTTATGGTTAGAATTACAATTAAAATTAGGGTTACAGTTTCAAAAAGGGTGACAATTAGAATCAGAATTAGAGTCAAAACTAGGGTTAGCATTATAATAAGGGTTAGGGTTATGGTGAGATTTAGGGTTACGGTTACAATTAAGGTTGCAGTTATGGTTAGGGTCAAGGTTATCATTAGGGTTATAAATAGGGTTAGGGTTGGGATTGTAGTTAGAATTAGGGTTTTACAATCAGTTTTATGGTTAGGGTTAGAATTAGGGTCAAGCTTTATGTTAGGATTAGAAATATAATTAGGGTTAGACTTAGAATCGGGGTTAGTATTAGGGTTTGGTTTATTTAATGAATTAGGATTAAGTAGACCTATGGGTAGAATTAGGGTTTGGATTACAATTGTAATGCCTCCCTGGTCCTGGCCTAACCGAGGTGACACAAGGTATGAAATTTAAGCTTTACACAATATAGTGTTACTAACATTTTGTTAGGTTAGATTCCATAATTAGATTGGGTGTACATGTGGAGAGGATGACACCATGACATTGGCATACTATGCCAATGATCACGGATGTTAGAATCCTCCATTGTGGACTATTCATGCTTTGGCTATTATATGATTATGGTTTTGATATACATGTCATTTTGGACAAATGACTTTAGCTTTGAATATGATTCAAACACATTTTGTATATGCACATCGTATTTGATCTATATGATGATTTCAAGAGCATAGTGTACCTTATTTTAGAATATTATGTCTTTATTAATAATGGTATTAATTTATCTCATTTGATGTGTTGTTTAGCTTATGGAGGTAATGCTTATTGTAATTTATATGTTGTAGAGAGAGATCATTATGTTGTGTACTTGTTATTGTTAATTTCATAGTTAGTTGCTAATAATGTTTTACTCTGGCTATTGTATCCTAATCACAACTGACAGTTAAGAACAAGCGTGCAGGTTTCTTGACCAGTGGAATTGGGGAAAATACTTGGAGACCTATCGTTATTACCTGGTACACTGACCCAACCCATTTAGAGAGGTTTGGGTCCATGGTATGATTATGTTATGTATTGTTCATGTGATGTGCATCTGTGGTAATGTTGTATTTGTGTACCATGTATCGTAAATGTGAGTTGCGATGTAATGTGTTAAGTCTATGTGGTGTGGATTGATTTGTGAATTGTTCATTGTGTAAAGTGGAAAATAAATCAATTTTCTTTAATCACATTTGCATTAGAAAATTAATACCTTTCTTAAAAAAAAAGAAATTTTAATCCAATAAAGTGTAGGTGGGCCCTTTTGAAAAATATAATAAATTTTATTTTAAAAAAAATTTAAGTGTATTTTTTTTGGGCAATAAAAAGGGGATGAAAATTCATATTATAGAATTTAAAAAAAGGAACCTTGCAGAAGTGCCTCTTGTAGGGGGGGGCCAAGTGAATCACCAAAGAAATGACACATGCTATCGACAAGGTGACACATGGAGAAAGGTTCATACTCCTCATGGGGGTAATGGAAATTATTTCTTGGGGGGTGACTAGGAAGGGGAGAGGGAGGGAAACGAAAAGGAAGGGAAAACTGGAGGAGGACGGGGAGAATCCAGGTGAACTGAACCAATCCATAAAATTTGCTGGGCAGTCTAGGTATGTAGAGGAATTCCTTGTTAAGATAATAAGTCTGCAATAGTAAAGAAATAAAGAGAATTCACCGTAAATCCAAACACTATACTCTGTGAGAATTAATTAAATATCTAATTAGGAAAGAAAAAGAAAATAGGAAAATGTAGATATGTGTGTGCAACTAAAAAGAAAAGAAAATAGAACTATTTTGTGCTATTTTTTCTGCTGTATTGTTTTATACCTTGGTGGTGCTGTTATCTATCATGCTGAATTCCTACTATGAATGTGTTAATTTACCCAAGAAATTGTCCTTGCTGGAGTGCCTCAGTTGGGAAGTGTAAGTGACCATGTATGGGGTAAGGGAAAGGATGGTTCCTGCAGGGAGGATAAGATGGGTAAGAGTACCCAGAAGCTGATAAATAAATGTATTTGAGTACCCCTAAATTCATTTTCTTAAGAAATTCGGGGTATGAGTACATATGTATCAAAGCTGCAACAATTTTGTGTGGGTAAGAGTACCCCATATAAGTGTTCCCTACAAAAACATGTTGAAAAAAATATCCCCTACAGGTAGCTATCCTACCATTTTCCCCTCTATGAAGATTTCAAGAGCAAGCTTCTTGGGTCTAAGTGCTAAACTTGTAAATATTGAATGTTTCCTTGTTGTGGGCCTGTAATGTTATGTGTTTTCTGTTATGTGCCTTCTGTGGGTGAGAAAAGTGGTTGTGGTCATGAAACCCCGGTCTCTAAGTGTTCTCCCCTAGCTCGGGGGTGGGCAACTACAGCCCTAGGTTGGGAGGTGAGCATCTCAGTGCAGGTATAACAGGTCTGTAAAATAAAATATTGGAAAACACAGGCAAATTGGAGCACCTATAAATCTTGGAAGGACATTAGGGAGTGAACTAAGACTAAGAAATGTTACTGTGCAGAGTATCTGAAGCATTATGTAAGTTCTTTAAATAAGGCATGATAGAACACTGTGCTGTCCAATAAAGGACTATGCTTGTCATTTAAAGATTCTATATGATGAAATGAGAACCGTATACTTGATTTAAGATTCTGGAAAGTGTAATTGAGAACAAATTATTTGATTTAAGTTTTCCATGTTTCATACTCATACTATAAGAGTCAAACTATCTGTTTGTTAAAAGAGTTAAAATTTTATTTTCTAGAGGTATACATTGTGTTTGATTTACATGTAAAGCGAGAAATGAACTATAATCTAAGTTTGACTATTAAACAGGGCTTACAGTGTTTTTAGGACCTCGATAAATGGGATTAGAACCTTACAACATGAGAATACATTCGTCTAGTATTTATCCATAATTCTTCCGCAAGTAAAAAAGTAATAAGTAAAAATAAAATAAAATTTTGGTGAGTTTAACTTTAGTCCTTCTATAGCTATACATGAGTTTAGGAAGGTGTAAGAAGAGTTGCAGCCCTCTACCTCATAGCATTACAAAACTAGGATGGACTTAACCGTGTGGGTTCCCTGTGTCGCAAACAAAAGAGAACAGTAGAAAATGCATTAGTGCATATCAATGTAATTACATATAAAATGAAAGAAAGATTCAACAGTTTTATAGTGCCATGGAGTTTATCATGGTTTCACTTTTCTTAACATGTCAATGTATTTGACCCATGCAGAGCCCCCTTGAATCTTAATGTTGGTATCACAGCTCTATTGAATGCATAGTGTCATCCCCTTCACACCTACAGGTTATAGACTACTTTGCACTTTCGTGAGGTTTTTAAACCTTCTAAAAAGACACCATCATAAATCTGGAAGGCTGCCAAACTTTTTTTTATGCAGCTGAGAGCTGGGTTACTCTGCTCTATTGCATCCTCTTTGCGAACTAGGAACTTATTTGGTATTTAAAATTGCACAATGGTAGTTATACTTGGGAAGCTTCTATGTGGAAAACGTAACAGCAAATAGATTATGCAATGAGTTACACTTGGCTCCATAGATTTACCTTGATGCTGTTGGTATGCACAGACAATACATTTAATGGTTGAAACCAAAATAGGTGCAAATTTGATTAGATGTAAATTTCCTTGAGCTCACAAGGGATCTCGTATGCCCATGAGACATGCTGAATAGGCTATGACCTAAATGATTATCTTACTTTGTCCTTAAACTGTGAGTTGATTACATGCCCAGGATCACTCTGCATCCAAGCTGCACATTCTCCAATACCACGGTTATATTTTCTATAATTTAAAACATTCATTCACTCTAAAGAGGCCTCCACGGGGTAAATTTCTAGATAGAAATAAGCCTGCAACAGGTCTCCTCTTAGGAAAATAGCTTTGAGAGAATAGCTGAAAATATTTTTTTGTGTAAATTCTCCTGTAGATATTCTCCTCCTTATGGATAGGTCCCCTCTTAATAGACTATACTATTGTAATTTGGCCAACCCAAATCATTGATACATAGAAAATAAATCAAATGTGATGAGCTTAATGGTAAATAATGGGAGCTTAAATCATGGAGGCTTTATAGCAGAAACCCTTGCTCAAATCCCCAAAAGATGTGCTATGACTTGAAAACAGGGTAAATGATAGTCGGTGAAATACTCCATCCAAATAATGCATTTTTGTTTACCACATGGATGAGGGCAGCCATAAATTCTAGAAAACTGCAAGCTAAAGAGACACACAAAATAATAAAACACATTCTATATGTATCTAACTATTTAGAGAAGAAAAACATATGTATATTAATGCTAATGCTAAACCTGCACACACCAATCGCTCAGAGAGGTGAAAGAAAATGGCAGCTGGATGGGTAAATCTCTTGTGGTGGCCATGGTTCATCCTTGGGCTAAGAAGAGGCGTTGAAGCCTCAATCTAACTTGTTCTTTCTTCTAGAGATTAGGGTTTAGAATGGAAGAGTTCCTTATGTGCCCTAATCCACTTTAGAAAATTGTTTTGTCTATTTAGTCGCCATAAGATCCGTTGTCCTTAAACCTTCTAGGGCTCTCTAGCATTGTAAAGCTGTATTTAAAATTACAATTTAATTTTTTTTTTGAGCACCTTATCATAAAGGAAAGATTTTGGATGAAGCGTCTAGATTATATAGGGTTATGAGGCATATGTTATGATATTTATGGCATGTCAAAGTATTTAAAAAAAAAAACATGGTTGAATAGATGGTTGAGATTAGTATGTTTTATTTCTAGAGATTACACATTTTTCTTTTACGGCACTAGCAAATGTTTGTTTTCTTTTTGTCTCTCTTCCTTCTTATTTGATTTCTATCCTACTACCTACTCTATATTAGTGTATTCTATTGTTATATATATCTGATAAAAAAAAAAAAGGTAATTTACCACTATGAATCTTATCTATTTTCAAAAAGGAACCATATTTTTGTAGTCTTGAAATTAATTATGTTGCTTGCATTGGTTAGTGGTAGGCCTCTTGTATCACCAGTTATCAGTTTATATATATATATATATATATATATATATATATATATATATAATTTAGTCTCTCCCTCTACTCAGGCATTACATTAGGGGAGAAATAAAAACAAATTGTTTTACTTTAATTATCTAAAAATAATTTTATTTTATTTAAGAGTAATTTAAAAATTGTAGTTGCTTTTATTATCTAAAAATTATTTTATTTTACTTAAGAGTAATTTACAAATTGTAGTACACTTTCTAGTGAGAAATAAAAAAATATCTTTGTGCAGCAACTTGTTTCACTTTTATTACCTAAAAATTATTTTATTTTATTTAAGAGTAAATTACAAATTGTTGTATGCTTTCTGAGAAATTAAAAAATGTCTTTGTCTACAAATTGTTTTAATTTTATTTGTCAAGAATTATTTTATTTTACATAAGTAATTTTCTTTTTACAATGATTTTGTTTATTTAAGAATTATCTCATTTACAAATTATTTTATCTATTAAGAGTAATTTAATTTTACTTTACAAGTGTTACTTCCTTCTATTAAGTGGGTGAATTGTAAGATTATTATGACTTTAGAGTTTTTTAGAAGTACATTATTTTAAAGACATTTGATTTAAATTTCATAAATAGATGATTTTTTTTTATTTAAATTAAGTTACATTAGAAGACTAAAGTTTAAAAAAATAAATCTAGTATTAAATACTAAAGATTATCTATTAAGAGTAATTTAATTTTACTTTACAAGTGTTACTTCCTTCTATTAAGTGGGTGAATTGTAAGATTATTATGACTTTAGAGGTTTTTAGAAGTACATTATTTTAAAGACATTTGATTTAAATTTCATAAATACATGATTTTTTTTTATTTAAATTAAGTTACATTAGAAGACTAAAGTTTAAAAAAATAAATCTAGTGTTAAATACTAAAGATTAAAAAAAAAAATTAGGGTTAATATTGTGTTTTATCTGGTCGAGGTGTTACAACAATTATGATCAGGATTACAATTACATTTAGGGTTACACTTACATTTAGGATTACAATTATTATTCAATCCCTAATTTAAGCATAACCCTAATTCTAACCCAAACCTTAATTACAATAATAACAATCAATCTAACCCTAATTATAAATCTAACCCTATTTATAACCCTCAACCTAACTATATCCCTAAACAAAACCCTAATTCTAATCTAACATTGGTTCTGGCAGTAACCAAAACGTTATTTATAATCATAACCCTTAACCTAAAACTAACTCTATATCTAACCCTATTCTAACCATAACCATAAGATTACACTTATCATTGATTTAGAAACCTAACCCTATATCTAACTCCATTTATAAGCTTAATCCTAACCCAATCCCTAAACAAAACCCTAATTCTAAATATGACCTTCATTCAAACCCTAATCGTACATGGAACCCTAACCATAATTTGGTAAATGAATAAAACATTAAATTTAACAAGATTTATAAACAAAACCATAACCTTAATTAGATGAAAACCTTATTGTAACCCTAATTAAATAAAATATACCTAATCTAACCCTAACCCTAATTAAACCATGATCCTAAAAATACACTTAGCACATATTTATTTAAATATAAATATCCCAACATCATAACTATATTCCTAAACATAACCTTAACCCTAATTCTAATACTTACCATAACCATAATTTAAAACATGATTAAAACCCTAAATCTAACCCTATTTTATAACCTTGACCCTTACTATATCCTTAAACAAAACCGTAATTCTAATCTAACCTTGGTTCTAACCCTAGTCCAAACCATAATTGTAATCATAACCTCAATTTAACCCTAATTCTAATTGTAACCATAATCCTAAGATTACACTTAGCATTGATTTATAGGCCTAATCCTAAACTAATCCCTAAAAAACCATAATTCTAACTCTAACCTTCATTCCAACGCTAAAAAATAATATATAATTATTTAATATATTATAATAATATATCTAAACTATATTATAAAATTATATATAATAATATAATTATTATATAAAATATTATGATAATATATTATAACATTATATTATATAATTATAATAATTTTTAAGATATATAATATAGTTGGAATTAAGCTTGCTGCTCCAGATGCTGCTAGCATATTTATATTAAATATTATATATCTAAAAATATAATATATCTAAAGTACGTTGAGAGATATCCTTCTCAAGGCACCTATTTTTTAATCACTAATCCTAACATTAGGCGCCTCAAGAAGGAAGGATATCTCTCAGCGTACTTTAGCTATATTATATTTAATATAAATATGATAGTTTTAGCTACATTGGCAAGGTCAATCCACCAATAAGGCTCAATTTCTATCAAACATTAAAATGTATGAGGTAATACATTCTGAACGAAATCCTATGTAAGAGAAATGTTTTAAATGATTGGCTTTTTATAAAAAATAAAAAATAAAAAATTTACTACCATCTAAACATGATTTTTCAAGCCATTTTAGTTAATGGCCATTGATATTTCAAACCATTTTAATTAATCGCTATGACATATAATTATTAACTTCTAAGAAGTTTTTAGTAATTTTTATTCTATTATTATTAAAAAAAATTAATTTTGAAAATATAATCAATTCACAATTAATTTTATAAATATTTTAGTACTAACTTTACAAATTATTTAAGTCTTCTAATTAAAATTTATTTTAATCAACCAAAAGATATCATCAACTGTTATTAAAATATTATTCTTATGAAAAAGAAATGTATTGTTTCTACATAGCATGTGTAAACACTTTTTTTTCACTAACTCACTAGATTTTGTTATATTTTATTCATGTAAAAAGCTAATTTTAAGATTCAAATAGGTTAAGTTCTAAATAATACTTTGAAATAAAATATTACTGTGGATTTGGTGAAATTTGCATTTTTTTTTTTTTGCTGATAGGTCATTCTATATGTGCACACATCTTGTAACTGCTAAAAAATTGGTAGTCCCACTACTTTCATCGTCCACAATTTTTTAAAAAAAATTGGTAGTCCCACTCCACAAATCTAGTAGTCTTCATTTTTGGTAGTTTTTCAATTTTTTTCTCTAAAATTTAAAATTGCATGAATAATGCCTCCCATAAATGTTTCTTTTCTCATTGTGGTGTCTATATTTTTTGTTTTCTTCAATTCATCAGTATTAGATACTATCATCCATCTATAAATTTGAAGGTGAGCCTATAAAAGATTTAGTTTTTTTTTTTGGTATAGGATAGCATTTTTATTGGTACATGATTTGATTGCATTTTTATTGGTATAGGATTAGCTTCAAGCTTCAATTTATTGGTAAAGGATTAGCTTCAAGCTTCAAGCAGTTTTATAAGCTACACAACAATCTTTAAAGCCTCGGGTGAGTATGGATGTTTTAAGCTTCGTTTATTATAAATTAAATGCATTTCATTTTTCTTTTTGTTTTCATTTGAAATTAAACATAAAGACTCTGCCATATCATTAAACCTAATTTTATTGCACAGGAGTTTAAAAGAATTAGTACATTGAAAACACTAAAAACCCTGAAGCGATTATGATAGGAAAAATAGAATAAGAAAGCATGTTAGATAGGAAAAAGTTTTAATAAAGTTACATATCCAAGACAGATGAAAACCAGTGTTAAAATACTTCCAAAAATAATCCCAAGAAAGTAGGTGCTTTGTTAAAATACTTACAAAAATAATCCCAAGAAAATAGGTGCTTTGTGCTTTGTCTTCTAGTAGATATAATAAAACATGTATACTTGCACCGAAAGAAATCCTGTATGCACAAATCTCCAAAATGTCCTGGTAACATTTATGTGAAAGGAGGCGATTTGATCTCCACATTTGGTGGATCCAGAAAGGGGCAAAATATCTTTCATTTGAATGCCACCATTTGCAGGGGGTTTCATACACTCAAATGGGAGTTTGTATGCCTTCTGAAGCTCAGCCTCCATTTGCCCGATAGCGTTGTCTGCCTGCTACTTTCTCACTTTACTTACGAACACTTCTATTCTACTCTATTCTTGGCAATAGAAGCATTATCATACGAGAGCAAATATAATTCTATTCAGTTGCTTAAACTTGAACCTCCGAAATTGAATTCAAAGATCTTCATTACATAATAAGGTGTCTTGTTTATTGGTTAGAAATGTTTACTTAGTTTGACACAAATAACACGATCACACGATCACGGAGCTCCCTAGGAAGCCTCTACATCTCCAAATCATAATCTTTTTCTAATATTGTACAAATAGAAACCTCAAAATGCTTGTGCCCATTAGCAATTACATAATTTCTTAATTCCTCCTAGGATGGATGTATCCTAACAAGGACACTATGATAGCATAATTTAATTTAGATGCCACTGTCCTTGTTAGGATAAGCCCTGGGAAGAATTAAGAAATTATCTAATTGCTAATGGGTGCAAGCATTTTGAGGTTTCTATTTGTACAATATTAGAAAAAGATTATGCTTTGGAGATGTGGAGGTTTCTTGATTCCAAGACAAGCTTAATCAGTCCAAGGAAGCTCCATGATCATGTTGTTTGTGTCAAGCCAGGTAAACATTTCTAATCAATAAACAACACACCTTATTATGTTATGAAGATCTATAAATTCAATTTCAGAGGATCAAATTTCAGCAACTGAATGGAATTATATTTTCTCTCCTATGCTAATACTTCTATTGCTTGTGATGTCAATATTTGCACTCATTGTTAAATACCATATGATGCTAAGTGTTGCTTTTTTCTGTGCTTCTGTTTTCTATGTTTGTGTTGTAGGTTTAAGAAAGTCTTTACTAAATGTCTTTCATAAAGGGATTTGCCGTCCCAATATTACAATGGTAATTGATGATCGATTGAAGGTCTGGGAGGATACAGATCAATAACATGTGCATGTTGTTCCAGCTTTTGCACCGTAGTATGCTCCATTAGCACATGTTCTTTGATTTCTATTTTTACTTTCTATTCCATTGTACTGATTTCAATCTGCATTCTTTCTACTGCAGACAAGGTTTCCCCTTCCAATATTATGTGTTGCAAGAAACGTAGCTTGAAATGTCAGAGGTTGCTTTTTTAAGTAAGTAATCTGATCTTGGAATGATTTTATCTATGGGTGTAATTTTTATTTTACTTTCCCAGCCAAGCGAGAAGTTCACATGAAGTTTTAGGGAATGATGGTTGAAGTTATGTCTGTAGTGTCTGGATATCTTCTAATTTTTCTTGATTCTTGTTTTATGACAGATATCTTGACGAAGGTCATTAACAGAAGATGGATGAAGTATTTTATGACAGATATCTTGACGACGGTCAGCTACACTCAATGTTAGCAAGTAGTTGCTAACAGAGGTCGGGATTTGCAACATTTTGTGATTACGATTGACTTTAGCACTGTCAGTTCCTGTTTTAAGTGTTAAATTTTAAATGTAAAATCTGAATTTTGGATGTGTTTTTTTTTGTCTTTTTTGTATTGGGGTTCGGGCCAAAGTAGCTGCAAATGGCAATGCCAGTTTAGCTGTTCCAAATGGCACGACAAACTCTAAGGCTAATTGTCTAAGATTGTCCTCTGTTATCTTGGTTAAAATTTTTAATTATACTATCTCAATTCATAAAATGAAATCAAATTTTTTAATATTTATATCAATATTCATAATTTTGATTGTTTTTCAGGATCAGAATTTACTTCGAAACACATGTCCCACCCATGTCTTGTGGACAATCAAGACCCAAAGTCATTTACGCAACTTTTGTAGCAAGCAAAACCGCTTTCCTCCCTCCTTAAAATGCTCATACTCAAGCATGTGTGAAGGTGAAGGTTCCTAAATATTCTCATTGAGCTTCACTTGTGGAGTCTTCTAATTCTTTACCACACGATTCAATTTCTGAACCAAGTGATAATGGCTCCCCTAGTAGAGAAGAGGGTGAAATCCCTGAATTTGAATACGATCCAGACACGAGGTGATGGCTTCTCATTTTACAGCATAGCCAAGATCCTAGGCAGCGTGACTTCAACTCCTATGAACCTCCTTTATTGCTCTATGGCACAACGTAATCTACCACCTAATCAACTTCTTATTTGATTTGTGGGAGCAAGGAAGACGTGTCTACAGATTTTCAAAAACATCACATGGAAGCACTCTTGATTCTGAATCTCAATAATTTGACGCATGTCATTTGAGGAACAATTCTTTTTGTTCCAGCCCTGAAAATTCTTTGCCCACAAATAGGAATACCCACAAATTTAGGAGATCGCTATCTAAAAAGGTGTAATCACATGGGGCATTTTTAGTAATGAATGCATTTTAGAATGGAGATTTTTGAATTTTGTGTATTACAGATGTTTATTTGGATTCTCTGTTGAAATATCATTTTTATAGCATGTTATTGTTCCAGTGGGCATAATTGACAATATAACTGTTTCAGTTTGAAATATTTTATTATGGTGAGATTCATGACAGGTTTTTGGTGGGGATGATGAAATCAAGCATGGGAACATGCAACACGACTATTCTTCTCTCTAGAATCACCCCATGAATCACTCATGAGTGAGAAGCTAGCTCGAGGTGACAAAAGACCTCCTGCCTCCATTGCCTCCAACCTCCAATATGACCCTATTTCATTTTCTAAAAAAGATATTCCTCCTCACTATCATGGCAGGGAGAGTTTACTTGATGTATTGCAAAACCACAATCTTCACTTCCAGCTACAACAAGAGCTTTATTTTTCTTCAATTTCCCATCAATGAGATCTTTTGCTCATTGAATACAATTTATTTGGACATGTCCAATTTTCTGACAATAACAACATTTGAATTCTTTCCCTTTTGAAATGTTAGAATTGTTCTTAAGAAGTAAAGCAGTTTTCTCAATAATTGAACTATCTTTTTTTTATCGGTAAAGGCTTTTGACCGGAGCTATGTCCACTTTTCTGACATTAAAACCTAGCATGAATGCCTTCAACAATGCTGAAGGTTCAAATCCATGAGCTCGTTGGCCCAACAAATGCCTATAGCCTGCAAGCGCAACAGTCCAACGAAGGCGCAAGATGAGCAAGTATGTTAGCCCAGCGAAGGCACAAGCTTGCGAGCTCTTTGGCCCAATGGGGGTTTAAACCTTGGTGGCCACCACTACAATGAAGTGACCTGACTACCAAACCATTCCCTTAATGACATAATTGAATGATCTTTACTAACTCTACTTTCTTCATCAGTCAAAGAAGAAATCACACTTTCCAAACTAGGATTAATTTTGTTTAATGTAAAAACAATATGATAAAAAATTGAAGTCATAATTCTCAATAGGATTGACTTAGCATGATCATCATCGACTGTAGGTTTTACACTTACAATATGATTAAGAAGGGAACAAAATGTACTAATATGTTGAACAACACTACCACCATCTTTCATCTTCAAACCAAAAAGTTTTTTCTTAATGGGCATTTTAGCACTTGAATCTTGTGAACCAAATAAAGAACAAAGTGTATCCGATAGTTTCTTTGAAGTTTTTTATTAGATCAATATGATGCAAATATGCATCAGATAATCCAAGATGAATCAATGATGTGGCCCTACAATCTTTTGCTATATATTTTATTGCTTCATCTATATTTTGTGGTTTCATAATAGTCCCAATCACAATGTCCCATAAATCTTTTTCAATTAGAAGTAACTGTAACTTTACTTGCCATGTATGAAAATCATATCCTTCAAATGTAGTAATAGTAATTGATTTATCCATTAAAATAAACCTTATCACTTCGATTTATCACATGCAATTTCAATTATAATAAAATGGCCCTCCACTATTTCTCCTTTCTGGAAGAAATTGAAATCTTGTATGGCACTTCTTTGGATTGAAGTATCACTAGAAATATTTTAAGCAATTTAGCTATAAACTCTTGTATCGATGTGTGAATTAGATTTCAAACACTTCTCTTTGCACAATATATGTCCAATTCTCCAATAAAATTTGACTTCAAATAACTTGCACTCAAACCGATATAGAATGAAAATTCAATACAATAACCAAGTTAATGAAATGCTATTTCTAGTGTTTTCAAAACTTTCTGAAATGTCAATGTAGAATTTACCATTGCTATAATTGAAATGGCAGGCTGCAACAATGTATGACTTTCCTCAAACTGTGCCTCATTTACCATTCAACGACAGGATCTTTACCATGCTTCCACACAACAAACTTTCTTCAGAAGCATTTGAAAATGCCTCTTCATGGAAATGCCTTGATGGAGTCTTGTATGGAAGATTGAGGCACCTCTTTTCATAAATTTAGATGCAGCAATTAAATGTTAATGTCTGCAAACATTTCAACCCCTTCAAACATAGTTATCACCTCTGAATTCACCCAGCAACATGACATTGATTTAAAAAACACAAATTTGAATACTAGATATAGACGCCTTCATAGGAAGTGAAATGTTGGTTTTGGAGTTTCAAATTTTAGATGCCTTCCTTCAAAAAATCAGACGCCTCTCATCACTGTTTTGGCAGATTAAAACCAATGTGCCTTTCACACTTTCTCAACGCCATCTACAGATATCAAAACAACTTAGGAATATGAAGTGGCCAAATGATTCTCTAGCACAAGAATTCTTCAATTAATCTTCAACCATTATCTCTTCCCATCTTTGCTAGAATTAAAATAGAACTTCTCTAATACCATATTGAAATATGGCCAGCATTTACATTTGCATAGTAATATTCTCAGCATGCGATGCCAAGATCAGGCAGGCTTGCCCAATGTTGTGGGTTCCTACATTGTACGGACAAGGGGGCCCGGGAATCCATGAAGAACGCTCCTCTATAGAATGGTCTCCACTCAAACAAGGATGGCTTAAGCTAAATTTTGATGGGGCCTCCAAAGGCAACCCAGCACCTTTTGGGGTAGGTTGCATTGTAAGAGATTGGCAAGGTAACACAATCTTATCCTCCTCAGTAAAACTTCCTTCTCGGACAAACAACAAGGCAGAATTCATGGCTATGACTCAGGGGCTTAAGCTCTGTAAGGAGATTGGAGCAACTAAAATTGCAATAGAAGGTGATTCTGCGCTAGTAGTAAATGCCATCAGGAGTGGTAAGCTTCAAAATTGGAAGCTTCAGGCACTCCTCTTGAGAGTATTGGAGATGTTACAATCCTTTGAATCATACATAGTCAATCATATTTATAGGGAGGTCAATAAAGAGGCTGATGCTCTTGCTAATGTAGGGGTAACTGGAGAGTAAGTTCATTGCCCATGTGCCAAATGAGTACTATAGACTAAGCCACTTGGGCTAGTTTTGACATATGGGTGACCCCACTCCACCCTAGTTGCAAATCTAATGCTTGCACCTAGTCAATCTTTGCCTAGCTCAACTTCTTCCAAATGGCCATGCCACTAGCATAAGGACAAGGCCATCCCTTCATGTCTTGCTCGAGGGAGCAATCTCTCCAGCAGTAAATAAAGGCATAGACAAAGCTGAATGCATTAGAAAAGGGATGTGATTCAAGGACATTATTTTCGGGAGTTTTAATGCAGGTAGCGACAAGTTATGGGCATAGTACCAAGGAAATCGTCCCATAGTACACGATTCAAGATTGACATCATTGCTTCTTGCCAAAGCTAGCCTAGATTTGTGTCATTCTTTGCTCTGTTAAATGATGCTAGTCTAGGGTGCCACTCTGAGTAGAGTTACTTTTGGCTTGATGTAATTAAGAATGGGAGACAGGATGATTCCCATTTTGTAAAATCTCTACTAGACTAGCTGCCAGATGAACTGATGTAAAACCTTTTATATTAATATAAATATAACTATGCAGCCCTAGGCTGCAATTGACGAATCCAAAAAATATATATTATTGATGATTTCGAGATATACATAGAATGATTTTACATTTGAGTATATTCTCTTTATAATTCCATATATATTCCATGAATGTAACTTACCAACAATTAACATGTGCATGTTAATTTATTTATTTAAAACTATATACTAAATGTAAAACCTTACTTATTCTAACACTTTTTAGACAAAAATGATTTCCCTACCAAATACATTTATTAGGAAGTTTATTTTTTTCTAGGCTAACAGAGTGAAATTATTTTGTTTCTTTAAAGCTATGTCTTACAAGCACAAAGTTAAGCTCTAGCTTAATGATGATCACCTTTTGCTAGGTTGAAATAGTAGGGCTAATCTTAGCAAAAAGTAACTCTCCAAATTTGGAAGCAACTAAGCTACATGTAGCTATATCTTTTTTTTTTATTAAGAGATTTTTGTTAATATTTATTAACTCACTCTTTTTGTCTGGTGGAGAGATTTGTACCAACATGTGCATAGTTAAGAAAAGTAGGGCTGTAACTGTTGTGCTATTTCGAGGTTACAAACTTTTTCTAAGATACTACAGCAAGAGGTATACATCAAGATTCTAAGTTGGTTCTTACTTTTTTCTTTGTCCCTCTCCTTTGAGAGTATAAATAATAATTAATTTATACATAAAATAAGTATTGTTACTAACTCAAATTATTAGGTACAACCATAGAAGCCATAACTAGTAAGTTTGGAGCAAGTAGGATAGTAAGGAACAGTTCATTTACTCCTTTGGATTTAAAATTGTCCTTGAAACAACTTTCGACTCTAAGTAGCATTCAGATTCTACATTACATTTCTGGTATACTAGCCTATTAGAATTGGGTTTGTATCAATCAAGGTTTATAATTTCTACTATAAGTAGAGTATTCACCCTTTGATTGGAGCAAGAAGAACATCTTCATTGTTGGTGTCTCTAAGCTCTATTTTGATAACTCTGCTTCCAGTTTCTGCTCTTGACTGGACCTCCATGCCTTGTCTGCCTAGGTATCTGTCTGGAATTCCTTCTGAAGATTATCAAAAAAGGTCAATTGTATCAAAGTTGTGAATGCTTCCCTCTAAACTGTTATATTATGATTCCTATGATGAGAGAATTTTAAGGTCTCTACTTTAATTTTAGTTTGATGCCTAGATGAAGCTTAACATGTTCCCTTCTCATGGGCTTATTTTCAAAGTCCCCTTATTACTTCTGTGCTTTCCCATTATGGTAAAAATCTTTTTCAAGTATATTTAAAAAACAAAATCCTTTTTATTGGATTTTTTTATTGGTCAGAGCGGTACTTCCTAGTCAAAGTTTTTTCTTAGCTTTTCTCTATATAAAATTAGGCTGATTATGGACTATTGTTTTATTTGATTTTATGTATTTTACCATGTATGCAAAAATTGTTACGATATGGTGTTGTACACCATTGCATAATTTGATATATTATAATGTTGTAATTAAATAATTATTTAGTTGTGGTGCACCTAAGTGGTGTGGTTAATCATGCTAGGTAATTAATTGGGGACCACTTTATGTTGTATTGTAATATTGGGTTAGTTATTTTATGTGTGTGGGACACATAGAGTGATGAATTATTCATTTGTATTATTTGATTAATTGGAAAAATTTAGTACCAATAGTCAAATGGGGGTTAATGGTTTTATAGGCTAATCATTTTGTGTTACCCATGGTTTTGGGGCACATGGTTTTATCCAATACCACAAATTGTATTTGTGTGAGCTTGGTCTATAAAACCAAGCACATGGTTGGTGGTTTGGTTGGCTTGGCTATTCATTGTAGGTGGATTGGAGGTTTGTGAGAGGATGTCATTATATTGAGCTCTCTCCTATAAGTGCATATTTTTAAGCATGGCAGGCGATGTGTGGATTCATGCTTGGACACATGGAGGATGCATTGGAGGTGCTTGATGATTCAGAGGTATTCATGGAGACTCATGGCATGTATTGTAATATCATTGTTGTTGAATAATACATATGAGTGTGGATACTTTTGGAAGCTAGGTTTTTCCCTCTTGAGAGTTTTCCTAGGGTATATCTTGTGTTATCTTGTTGATTGTTCATTTGATCTTTACATTATGGTTATTTCTACATCTTATTCTCCTATCGGGTTATGTAGAATTGATTTTATTTGACCTGTAAATTCCTAACATGTGGTATCAGAGCTATGTTTATGGTTGAGGGAGGTGTGAGCTCCCTAGATGTGTATAATCCTTGTGTGTGTAGATCAGGTGCAAAATGGAAGCCATGGCAATACATGTAAGGATTTGGGACATTACAAGGTTATGTGTAGGTTGTATTGCAAATTAGGAGTTCTATGTATTAGAGATTTAGTGTGCATGTTGCAAATTCGGTGATTGAAAAATCATTGCTGAAGAGCGTTTTCTTGGTTTGGCTTCATGAGGGTTTTCAGGAGGAATTTCTATAGATGACCTCCTAAGACAAAATGAACCTCTCCATTGAGTCCAAGAGATATGAGAGGTGAAGAAAAACATATAATTCCGCATGTTTTGGTCATGGTCACCTAAGGCCAAAAAATTAGCTCCCAAGTATACAGTACGGCTGTCGCAGGTACGATTGCAGAAAAAATTGTTAAAAAAATATTTTCCTACGTTGTGTATTTGTTTTACTATAGTTGGTGTAAAAATTAAATTTTTTATAAAGTATAGAATGGAAAAGAAAAAAATTAAAGATATGAAAAAAAAATTTGTTAAAGGGCGGGGATCTGCAGACCCCCGTACCTTGACCTGCTGTGGTAGGGCCTACTGGTATGGCTAGGTATGGCCAGGCATGGCTGTCGAGGCTAGTCGGCTCCCGGTCGGTAGTCTGGGTCAGACAACCCTTGGGCCATTGGTGCCAAGTGCCGGTCCGACGAGGCCGGCCAGACTCCTGGGCCAACAACCACCTGAGAAGCCCCCACCATGGGGTGTTTTAAAAAAATTAAAAAACTTATTCTTTATGGTGGTAGAGAAATTTTTTGATGATAGTATTTAATAAATCAATTTCAGACTTAATTAAAAATTAAACCTTTGTGAAATATGTTTTGGAGTCTAATGAAAAATAAAACAGATTTGAAAACTTTTTCACCTATGCAAGTCAGAGATATAAGATGACGTCAGCTCCAACCCAACACCACGTCACTTGTGTTTTTTGTCCAATGAGCCTGATGATGTCAGCTATGATGTCATGCCACGTCAGCAAGTACTAGGGTCCCGCCAAGGGTCCACTTTTAGCCCTAGGAGGGTATTATCTTTTGGGGGGCATAACTTTCACATATGGTATCAATTTTTTGACTTCTTATAGGCATCAGAAAGTTCTCTCCGAGCGCTATGCAGTGGTAAATGTTTCATGATTAGATTTTTCTATTTGTTTCAAAATTTGGTGCCAGAAGCTAGGCATTGCTCTCTTACAGTTCTATACTCATAACTTTTGAATATGGAATCAGATTGTTAATTTCGGATAGGTGTTAGAGAGCTATTGCTGTGTAATATAGATTGGATCATGTATATTTTCAATTGGTGTGCATAGAGATATTGGGACTTGTTTGATCACTTGTAGGAGCTTGAGATTCAAAGTACGTTTATGAGTGGATTTAGATGGATTTTTGGGCACAAACTTGTGGGAGTGCATGTCGTTATGAGACCATCAGTATGGTATAGCAGGTTTTTAGATTTGGTGCTTTTCATTACATGTTTACAGGTATTTTCAAAGTTTGGACTTTGATGGTGACAGGTACACAGGGTGTCTTCTGATTTCAGGATATGGTTGATACGTGTGTGAGACTTGGAGTCTCATTTCAATGGGAGTTGAGTACAGGTACAACGATGATGATCATTATGGTGTCATGGATATGCATGTACACTTTTGCATTGGCATGACATAATCATGTATGCGATTGATAGGTATGCGTAATGATGTTTGATTTATGATTACAGGTGGTGTTATTTTAGGGGGTTGTTCTTACCTCCTAGATGCTTGTTTAGTTCCTTGACTCAGGTCTAGGGTTACAGTTATGGTTAGGGTTAAAAATTAGAACTATGTTTAGGGTTAGAAAAAGGGTTAGGGTTAGAATTAGGGTTATTGTTAGATTTAAAATTAGGGTTATAGTTAGGGTAGAATCAGCGTTATGATTCGAATTAGAATTATGGTTAGGGTTAGAGTTAAGATTAGGGTTAGAATTGAGGTGGGTTACTATTAGAATTAGGGTAAGAATTAGAGTTAGGGTAAGCATTAGATTAACAGTTAGGGTTAGGGTTAAGGCTAGAGTTAGGTTTAGAATTTGAGTTAGAGTTAGGGTTAAAATCATAATTAGAATTAGGATTAAGGTAAGGGTTAGAATTATGGTTATTGTTAGATTTAAAATTAGGGTTATAGTTAGGGTACAATCAGGGTTATGATTAGAATTAAGGTTAGGGTTAGGATTAGAGTTAAGGTTAAGGTTCCTATTAAAATTAGGGTTAGAATTAAGGTGGGTTACTATTTGAATTAGGGTTCAAATTAGAGTTAGGGTTAGAGTTGAATTAGGGTTAAGGTTAGAATTAGGATTATAATTAGAGTTGAATTAGGATTATAATTAGGATTGGGATAAGGGTTAGGGTTAGAATTAGGATTACGACTATAATTAGGGTTAATGTTAGAATTAAAGTTAGGTTTAGGGTTATAATAAGGGTTAAGTTTAGTATTAAGGTTTGGGATAGGGTTTCAATTAGGATCAAACTTAGGGTTAAAATTAGAGCTATGTTTAGAGTTATAATAAACCCTGTTAGGGTTAGGTTTAGAGTTAGGATTAGGTTAGATTTATGGTTAGAATTACAGTTAAAATTAGGGTTACATTTTGAAAAAGGGTAACAATTAGAATCAGAATTAGAGTCAAAACTAGGGTTAGCGTTATAATAAGGTTTAGGGTTATGGTGAGATTTAGGGTTACAATTAGAATTAAGGTTGCAGTTAGGGTTAGGGTTAGGGTTATCATTAGGGTTATAAATAGGGTTAGGGTTGGGATTGTAGTTAGAATTAGGGTTTTACAATTAGTTTTATGGTTAGGGTTAGAATTAGGGTCAAGCTTTATGTTAGGATTAGAAATATAATTAGGGTTAGACTTAGAATCGGGGTTAGTATTAGGGTTTGGTTTATTTAAAGAATTAGGATTAAGTAGACCTATGGGTACAATTAGGGTTTGGATTACAATTATGATCAGGATTACAATTACATTTAGGGTTACAATTACGTTCAAGATTACAATTATTATTCAACCCCTAATTTAAGCATAACCTTAATTCTAACCCAAACCTTAATTACAATAATAACAATCAATCTAACCCTATTTATAACCCTCAAACTAACTATATCCCTAAACAAAACCCTAATTCTAATCTAACATTGGTTCTAGCAGTAACCAAAAACCTTATTTATATTCATAACCCTTAACCTAAAATTAGCTCTATATCTAACCCTATTCTAACCATAACCATAAGATTACACTTATCATTGATTTAGAAGCCTAACCCTATATCTAACTCCATTTATAAGCCTAATCCTAACCCAATCCCTAAACAAAACCCTAATTCTAAATATGACCTTCATTCAAACCCTAACCGTACATGGAACGCTAACCATAATTTGGTACATGAATAAAACATTAAATTTAACAAGATTTATAAACATAACCATAACCTTAATTAGATTAAAACCTTATTATAACCCTGATTTTAAAATAAACCTAATCTAACCCTAACCCTAATTAAACCATGATCCTAAAAATACACTTAGCACATATTTATCTAAATATAAATATCCCAACATCATAACTATATTCCTAAACATAACCTTAACCCTAATTCTAATACTTACCATAACCATAAATTAAAACATGATTAAAACCCTAATTCTAACCCTATTTTATAACCTTGACCGTTACTATATCCCTAAACAAAACCCTAATTCTAATCTAACCTTGGTTCTAACCCTAGTCCAAACCATAATTGCAATCATAACCTCAATTTAACCCTAATTCTAATTCTAACCATAATCCTAAGATTACACTTAGCATTGATTTATAAGCCTAACTTTATATCTAACCCTATTTATAAGCCTAATCCTAAACTAATCCCTAAAAAACCATAATTCTAACTCTAACCTTCATTCCAACGCTAAAAAAAATATATAATTATTTAATATATTATAATAATATATCTAAACTATACTATAAAATTATATATAATAATATAATTATTATATAAAATATTATGATAATATATTATAATATTATATTATATAATTATAATAATTTTTAAGATATATAATATAGTTGGAATTAAGCTTGCTGCTCTAGATGCTACTAGCATATTTATATTAAATATAATATATCTAAAGTATGCTGAGAGATATCCTTCTCAAGGCACCTATTTTTTAATCACTAATCCTAACATTAGGCTCCTCAAGAAGGAAGGATATCTCTTGGCGTACTTTAGCTATATTATATTTAATATAAATATGCTAGTTTTAGCTACATTGGCAAGGTCAATCCACCAATAAGGCTCAATTTCTGTCAAACATTAAAATGTATGAGATAATACATTTTGAACGAAATCCCACTATAAGAGAAATGTTTTAAATGATTGGCTTTTTATAAAAAATAAAAAATAAAAAATTTACTACCATCGAAACATGATTTTTCAAGCCATTTTAGTTAATGGCCATTGATATTTCAAACCATTTTAATTAATGGCCATGGCATATAATTATTAACTTCTAAGAAGTTTTTAGTAATTTTTATTCTATTATTATTAAAACAAAATTAATTTTGAAAATATAATCAATTCACAATTAATTTTATAAATATTTTAGTACTAACTTTACAAATTATTTAAGTCTTCTAATTAAAATTTATTTTAATCAACCAAAAGATATCATCAACTATTATTAAAATATCATTCTTATGAAAAAGAATTGTATTGTTTCTACATACCATGTGCAAACACTTTTTTTTTTCACTAACTCACTAGATTTTGTTATATTTTATTCATGTAAAAAGCTAATTTTAAGATTCAAATAGGTTAAGTTCTAAATAATACATTGAAATAAAATATATGGAAAAATACTGTGGATTTGGTGAAATTTGCATTTTTTTTTTTTTTTTTTTTTGGCTAATAGGGCATTCTATATGTCCACACATTTTGTAACTGCCAAAAAATTGGTAGTCCCACTACTTTCATCGTCCACAAATTTTTTAAAAAAAATTGGTAGTCCCACTCCACAAATTTGGTAGTCTTCATTTTTGGGTAGTTTTTCAATTTTTTTTTCTCTAAAATTTAAAATTGCATGAATAAGGCCTCCCATAAATGTTTCTTTTATCACATTTTCTTTTAAAATTGCATGAGTAACTCCTCCCATTTTGCTTTATAAATTTATTTGCGTGAGTAATGCCTTTATGTTGCTATAATATATAGGACAATAGTGGTTAGCATGTGGTGTCTGTATTTTTTGTTTTCTTCAATTCATCAATATTAGATACTATCATCCATCTGTAAATTTGAAGGTGAGCCTATAAATCAGGGTTTGAAGATTTAGTTTCTTTTTGGGTATAGGATAGCATTTTTATTGGTATAGGATTAGCTTCAAGCTTCAATTTATTGGTAAAGGATTAGCTTCAAGCTTCGAGCAGTTTTATAAGCTACACAACAATCTTTAAAGCCTCGGGTGAGTATGGATGTTTTAAGCTTCGTTTATTATAAATTAAATGCATTTCATTTTACTTTCTATTTTCATTTGAAATTAAACATAAAGACTCTGCCATATCATTAAACCTAATTTTCTTGCACAGTAGTTTGAAAGAATTAGTACATTGAAAACACTAAAAACCCTGAAGTGATTATGATAGGAAAAATGGAATAAGAAAGCATGTTAGATAGGAAAATTTTTTAATAAAGTTATATATCAAGACAGATGAAAACCAATGTTAAAATACTTCCAAAAATAATCCCAAGAAAGTAGGTGCTTTTGTGCTTTGTCTTCTGGTAGATATAATAAAACATGTATACTTGCACCGAAAGAAATCTTGTATGCACAAATATCCAAAATGTCCTGGTAACATTTATGTGAAAGGGGGCGATTTGATCTCCACATTTGGTGGATCTAGAAAGGGGCAAAATATCTTTCACTTGAACGCCACCATTTGTAGGGGGTTTCAAACACTCAAATGGAAGTTTGTATGCCTTCTGAAGTTCAGCCTCCATTTACCTGAGAGCATTGTTTGCATGCTACTTGCTAACTTTCCTTACCAACACTTCTATTCTACTCTATTCTTGGCCTTTCTCTATTCCTAATGCCACTCCAAATAATGTTCATACTTAGTGAAAAACACGAAAAAATTATGGACACCTATAAGCCCTGTAACAATTATGTGGAATGGATAAAACTATAATGGCACTCTAACTACCTTTTTTTTTTTGCTGAATAAGTACTACCATAGGGGGTGGCTCCCATTATATTATATCCAGAGATCAAAAACCTGCTTGTACTAAGTAGCATGGAATACATACAGGCTGGAGACTAAGCCAAACAATGACTTGTGCCATAGCACTTGGAGCCAAAATTACAAACAAGCTAGATGGCTAAGCCATATTTCCAATTATGCCAGAACACTCTAAGACCTTCTGCCAACTCCGAGGCCCTCTCAACTTGGGCGGGAGATAAGAGATCACCATAGCTGCACAAGAAGAAGGCAAATGTTTCCATGTTATTGTGGTTGATACCTTGCCAGAAGAGTGCTAAAGCTTCTATAGAGACAGTTGGTGTATTGACTTTCATATTAACCGCAGCTGCGTTGAAGACTCCCCCAATGAGACCATGGGGAGGACATTTGTCAAAGGCCATGATCGTGGCCATGGCAATCTCCCTCAAATCTTCCTTCACATAGGCATTGGCAAACATTTTCCCATGGGATTTCTTTCCTGAAACAAGGACGTAGGTGGCTAGAAACTCTTCATAAAGGTAGCTGTTGTGGATGTGCTCCTCCAGGATGTTGGCAGCTCCAATTACCTTGAGGATGGCCTCCGCAATATGATTAGAGTCAGCCACAAATAGACGGTTAATTTTCTTGAGCTTTGTCTCTTGTGGCAGCTCCTCCTGAGAACCTTGATCCTCCTAGGTCTCTCCTTCGCCTTCCCCTTCTTTGATAGACCTCGAAGAGGTCTCTTCTTCCTTGCGCTGGCAAAGGCATACACAGATCATCTCCATCGTAGCGTTGGGAATGAAGTAACACTTGAAGACTTTTTAGAGGCCACATTGAGGAAAGAGGAGGTACTACCTTACTGTCACATAGAGATTTCCCAAATCTACGAGTTCTAAGATTGATCAAAGAATCGTCTGAAGCAATCCAGCGACCCATCATGACCTATGACTAGCGCAGAGGGAGGTTTGGCCAAGGTTCACATGACTCTACTATGATGGTATCCTCTTCTTGTTCACATGCCAAGTTCACCAGAAAGTCCACCTCCACATTGCCTTCTTGGTAGATGTGACTGAGGGTGAAATTTCCAAGCTCAGGTAGGATCTCCCATATAGCATCTACAATATATTTTAATTTTCAATTGTGGATTTGCTTAGACTTTATGGCATTAATACAGATGAGGGAGTCCCCTTCAATGTCAATATCCATGAGTTTGAAGTCCTTACAAAGGCAGAGCCCAAGGAGTAGGGATTCAAATTTAGCTACATTGTTATTCCCTTCTGGGAGCCTTTTGGACAGTGCCACAACCAATTTACCATCCTCATTTCTTATGATGACTCCTACACCTGATGGCCCCAGATTACCTTTGGCTGCTCCGTCAAAATTAACTTTTAGCCTCCCCTTCGGTGAAATAGTCCACTTTGTGAGGGCTCTTGCTCTCTTTCTTTCATCAGCCACTTTAGGGTGGAAGCTTTGGGGTGGAAGCATAAGGGCTAGCCAACTTTTCATCATTTCTCCATCCCAACCTAGAAATGGTATCGAGGAAGAGCTAGCCAACATTACATTAAGGAATTCACTGATGCCTACCTCGAGCTTCCTCAACACATATTCCAGACTTGACTCTTTATCTGAAAAAATCCTATTATTCCTTTCATGCCAAATATGCCAAATTAGAAGAGAGGGACTTGCCAACAACAAGCCTTGCCAGGTAGATTTTTGTCCTTTGGGCCATCCTTTGAAGACGTCCTCAATTGTATCTAGGAGGGCACTTATCCAACCTAATTTCAGCCTTAACCAGTCCCAACATTTGGACACAATAGGGCAAGAAAGCAAAAGGTGATCGATTGTTTCTTCAGCTCTACCGCATAAAACACACCTCGAAGGACCTTCAATACCTAAAGATTTGAGTCTATCACCTATCAGGATCCATTTGTGAATAGCAGTCCATGCAAAAACCCCAGCTTTGGGAAGAGTCCATTTGCTCCAGCAAAGAGCGGAAGGCAATCACTCTTCATCTATGAATTCTACTTGGCGAAACCAAACTTAACTTTGTAATGTCCCAACTTTGAACCTGTCCAAAAGATTTCATCTTATTTGCCTAAGGGAATAATTCTTTTGACTTTGAGGGCCTCTATTAGTTCTTGCATTGCATCAGCACTCAATTGGAAAGATGCAATCACCTCCCAGTTCTAATCTGAGTCTCTAATGTAGCAAGAAGCTTTCCTACCATGAGCCGAGGATAAATCTCTCTAGTGATCCCTCAGTCCTGTGAGCTTTACTAGTGGAGGTAGTCCTTTCAAGGAGTCTTCCCAGAAATTGGCCCATGAACCATTGTGGACAAACCAAGAGATGTGGTCTATTATGAGCCATCTACACTGTTGCATAAAATTCCAAATATGCAAACCTCTTGGAGAATTGGGTGTCATTAGGATATAGAGAGAATCATCTGAGTCAAGGTATTTTTTCCTTAGAATCTAACACCATCTCGCTATTAGGTCTTTAAACATCATCCAAATTAGTTTAGCTTCCAAGGCTATATTTTGTTTTTCCATGCTTCGAAACCTCGTGCCTCCATCCCCTTTAATTTTGCATGCCACTTGGCAAGCAATTAGAGAATCCTCTTTATATCATTGGCTCCTTTCCAGAGGAATTTCTTGAAGACTCCCTCCAGCAAGGCGCAAGATTTCTTGGTCATGTGATTACAGCTCATCTAATAGATAGGGATTGTTGAGAGAACCACTTTAATCATCTGGACTTTGCCTAAAAATGAGAGCCATTTCCCTTTCCAGGAGGATGCCTTAGTTCCACATTTTAGGATGGTATCATCCCACAAAGAGGTGCGGATTGCACCTTTGAACAGAGAAACTCCGATATACTTGCTTCGGATATCCATCTTCTTGAACTTGAGGATGGACAAAATCTACTTTTGCACTCTCATACCTGTGTTAAAGAAAAAGATACTTAACTTTTAATGATTAATTTCCTATCCTGAGGCTTCCTCATAAAGTTGTAGAAGTGAGGAAATTTCTATAGCCAAGTTTGTTTGAGAGGATGCAAAAAGAAGTGTGGCATCTGCAAACTACTAGTGAGTGACCAAGGGGAAGTCATCTGCAATCTTAACACCCTTCCATCTTCTAGAGTTTGCCAAATGTTGGATACTCTTGCCCAGGGCCTCTGCCATAATGACATAGAGGAAAGGTGATAGGGGGTCACCTTGCCTGAGTCCCTGCATGGGTTCAAAGAACCCACATGGGGAACCATTGACTAAAATGGAGTAACGAACCAAAGAGACGCACTAGTAGGTCCATTCAATCTAGCTTTTGTCAAACCCAAATTTCTCAATAATCTTCATTAGAAATCTCTAATTAACATGATCATAAGCCTTGTTTATGTCAAATTTCAGAGTCATGCAACTTTGATTTGACAAAGTAATGGAATGTAAAGTCTCATGAGCTGAGATAATGCTATCAATTATATTCCAACCTGGCATAAAGCTACTCTGCTCCTCAAAGATGATGCATGGGAGAATACCTTTAAGCCTGTTAGCCATTGCTTTTGATACCAATTTATAGATGTTGTTGCAAACGAAGATGGTCTGAAAATCCTTCAGGGACGTAGACTCTGGCTTTTTAGGAATTAGGGTGATGAAAGTGTTATTGATATCCTTAATCATCTTCCTAGATTTCCTCAAATTTTCA
This sequence comes from Cunninghamia lanceolata, assembly GCA_027924645.1. NCBI lineage: Eukaryota > Viridiplantae > Streptophyta > Pinopsida > Cupressales > Cupressaceae > Cunninghamia > Cunninghamia lanceolata. The sequence goes on from BSBN01001048.1 coordinate 17,113,962, forward strand.
ATAGCCTTCTAAATGTCATTTTCCAAAAGGTCCTAGAATTCCTGGAAGAATCTTGCAGGAAAACCATCCGGTCTGGGAGATTTATCAGGCACCATCTGGAAGACCACTGCCTTCACCTCCTCCTTGGTGAAGGGCCCCAGAAGAAATTCATTTTGTTCCCTAGTGATCAATTCTGGGATGAAGTCCAAGAAGAATTGTTGTTTGTATATGGAAGAGGCTTCCGCGGAGCCCAGTAGATTGTGAAAGTAAGTAACTACTTCCTTTTGGATGAGCCCTTCATCTGAAACCTCTGTGCCATCTTTAGAACGTAACATATAGATTTGGTTGTGGCTGCGTCTTTGCTTTGCAGAGTTGTGAAAGAACATGGTGTTTAGATCATCTTCAGCCAGCCAGGTTTCTCGTGACTTAGATCTCCAAAAAACCTCCTCTCTGGCAAGGAGCTCCTGATGGATCTTCATGAGCTCTTGCTCCTTTTCAAATTCAAAGTTGGTCATGCCATTGTTCAAAACCTCTTGATTTAATAGTTCCATTTTAGCCTCTATCCATTCATTTTCTCTGAAAATGTTTTTAAAGGTTCCTTCATTCCACACTTTCAAGTGCTCTTTGACTGCTTTCAATTTTTTTTGCAATAATGAACATCTTTGAACCTTTCTGAACCTCTATATTTGACTACCACTATTTTGTTAGATCCCTGAGGGAACTATCTCTTAGCCACATCTTTTTAAATTTGAATGGGCTTCTAGCCGGCGGTTTATCTTCCCTTATAACAGCCAAAATTGGAAAGTGGTCAGACCCAGAGATTGGAAGAATATGTGAGTCAATTGCAATAGGAAGCTCGGTCCCATTTGCTGAAAACAAAAACATGTCCAACCTTTCCGCTATATTAGTAAAACCTTTATGCCTGTTGGTCCATGTAAAATCTCCATTTTTAGGAACAATATCTATTAGGTTAGAGTCTTCCACAAAGCGTTTGAAATCTTCCTGGCTTTGACTAATCTGACAACACCCACCCTTTTTCTCAGCATTGGACAGGATCTTGTTGAAATCTCCCCCTAAGATCAACAGGTCATTTTTGTGGTGGCGAATTAGCTCTGAAATTGAATTCCAAACATCCAACTTCTCTTGTGTTTTAGTCAGCCCATAAACATTCCAAAGTAAGAAATGTAGATGAGTTTGTGTATCTTCTATAGTCATAGCCATCCAGTTGTCTGACTCAGCCAAGATTTTGATATCCATAGTCCTACTTTTCCAAAGTGTACAGAGTCTTCCAGATGCACCTAAGGATGGTCTAGAGACACCTTCCCATCCTTTACAGAAATTATAGAAGTTTTCTCCTTCCTTTGCTGACAGTTTGGTTTCTTGGATGATAACTATGTTGGCATCCACCACTTGAAGATGACGCTTCATCAAGCATCGCTTGTTAGGGGCATTGAGGCCCCTAAGATTCCAGCTAAAGATCTTCATTGGGTCCCAATTGCCCACCTTTGGATACCTCCTCCTCCCTTCGAATTTGTTTGTTTTCCTACCCTTTTTCCCTTTTTTGACATTTAGATTAGGTTTCAAAATTTTAGCCACTTCTTGGCTGATGAATCTTGCCTCGACTTCTCTGAATTCATCCTCATCCATGGATTTGCACTCTGTCCACTCAGACTCATTGCCCTCCTCTCTGAAGTCCTCAGCATTTACAGATCCTAGGTTATCCCTGACGGTATCTTGAGGTGACACTTCCTTTGCTACTTCTGATGGATCTTGGGCTATTTCTGGGACCCTTGAGATGGAATCAGATGAAGGACCAGACTTAGGAGATGCATCTTCCAGGGGGGCATAGAGGGAGAAGCCTCCAAGATAGGTTTCGCAGGGATGCTATTATCCATTTCTAGTGTCAAAGCTCATCTCTTTTCTTTCCAAGCCCAATGGACTTCCCTAGGGCAACCAGCTGTAGGGTGATCTCTCTGACCACAATTAAGATAGAAGAATCTAACATCCTCCTGATCAATATTGACTATACACGCGCCTTGTTCCGTAGTGATTTTAATGGAATTTGGAAGGGTTTTATTTGCCACCACCTTTAACCTTGCATAGAGATAGGAGTCTCCTTTCATGATTTCTTCATCTAATTCAATCAGCATACCAATTGACTTACCAATTTTCTTCAGGTATGCCTTGGACTAGCATTCGAGTAGAAGGTTGTACATTTGGATCCATCTAGGAGAAGAGTAGGGATTTGCCTTGCAAGGGTCGAACAGCAGAGTCCATTCTTGAAGAAAAAGGGGGCTGCCTTCGATTTCCCATTGGCTGAAGGACAAAATGAGATCCTGTTCTTCCTGGCTTCAAAAAAGAACCGTAAAAAAACCTCTGGGGAGAAATTTTATTTAGCCCAACCATTTCCAATTATCCATAATCCAATCTATGATAGTCTTTCTTGCAAAAATTTTCCCTAGCCTTTCGCCAATTACTGTGAATTTGCGAAGGTTATCCATATCCTATTCCACTTCCTTGGAGAGGTCATGCTTGATTTGTTCGCTCGCTCTGAATTCTACAATGTTTGTCCAGTTCACTCCCCGAGAACAAATTTGTGGACTTCCTTTTTTGCACCATCTTTGCTCGCTGATGGATTTATGTTTTTTATCAGATGGGATTAAGAACATTTTCTTTGGTGTTTAAAATAAATGGTATCAATCTATCGAATTGACAACTAAACCTGTGTATGTTGTTTACTTATGTCAAAAAAAATTTATCTTGTCCCTTTTGGCACTTTCCCTTCGGGGTTATGTAGTAGGATGTTACATAAGTACTTTTAGAGAACATAATTTTAATTATTTTAATTAATCTAATATTGTGGTTTAGTAATAATTTTTTCTAAAGATAAATAATTGTTTATCATTTCAAATTTGTAATTATTATATTTAGAGAACTAAACTTATAAGAAAAAAATTATGTGAACTCTTTTGAAATGTCATGTAAATAAAATTGAAATCTCAAAAATAATTTAATTTGGTAAAAATAAAATAGGACTAAAATATTTACTTAGCTATAAAACTAAACTTTACAAAGCCTATTAAATAACAAAAATATTTCCTTAACTATAAAACTAAACGTTACAAAGCCTGCATATTTGTATTATGTGGAGAGCTCTAGCCCTAGTTGAAGATTTAAAATATTGTATGTTTGAAGAATAAAATAAAAAATGTAATAACATGGCGAAATATTTTTCATGATATTGTAGATTTTTAACTTTTTAGTAAATAAAATTGAAATATTAGATTTTAACTCTTGAGTAACTAAAATTGAAATCTAAAAAATAATCTAATTTCATAAAACGAAACCTGTATAACCCTCTATTTCTAATAGTATTATTAATATTATAACTTTATCCTTTTGACAAAAAGTAAAAAATTAAATTCATAAAAACTGATGATTCTTTCCTCTCATATTTATTGCCATCCATTTAGGCATGACTGAACTAGTGGGAGACAAAATTTGTGTTCATAATTTGTTTACTTGCCACATCCTCCCCTCAAACCAAAATTCTCTCCTTGTTGCACTCTCTGACAATGCGTATAACTAGTGGGAGACAAAATTTGTGTTCATAATTTGTTTACTTGCCACATCCTCCCCTCAAACAAAAATTCTCTCCTTGTTGCACTCTCTGACAATGCGTAGTTTTTTCAGCCAATGACAATACAGATAAATCATTTTTCAATAATTTTTTTGTTAAAAACTTATCATGTTGACATAGGAAAAGTACAAATTTAAATAAAATTTGCCTGACAAGAAAAATAATCCTATCTTTTGATTGGTTTACAATCAATAGACTAATAACTTGATAAGTGTGAACTCATTGCAATAGTACTAGTTGAAGGCATGTACTAATAAAACAAATTGACAATTTTTTTTTGTTGATTAGGTATTGGTTGTAAAGACAAATTGCATTCCAATAATTGAAAAATTAATTTTTGAAGAGTGTTGAAATGTCTTTGGTAAATAAAATTGAAATCTCAAAAATAATCTAATTTGGTAAAAATAAAATAGGACTAAAATATTTTCTTAACTATAAAACTAAACTTTATAAAGCCTATTAAATAACACAAATATTTTCTTAAACTGTAATAATACTAATACTTTTATAATGGAGAAATATTTTTTCTGATACTCTAATTTTTTAACTTTTGACAAAATAAAATTGAAATCCTAGATTTTATGACTCTTGAGTAAAATAAAATTGAAATCCCAAAAAAAATCTAATTTCATAAAATAAAATATGTAGAATCCTAACCCTAGTTGGGTGTGGAGAGATTAAAATGTCTGCCTAAGATATTAAAATGTAATAATATTGAATACTATTACCATTTAAAATGCATTAAAATATTGTAAGTTTGAAAAATAATTACACAATATAATAACAATAACATATTCATATTTAGATCACTACAGTATTTTATCTTAGTCACTTGTAATAATAGTAAGTACTTTTAGAGAACATTTAATTATTTTAATTAATCTAATAGTGTGTTTAATAATAATTATTTAATATTTTTTTATCATTTCAAATTTGTAACTATTATATTTACAGAACTAAATTTATAAGAATTGTTTGAAATGTTTTGGTAAATAAAATTGAAATCTCAAAAATAATTTAATTTAGTAAAAATAAAATAGCACTAAAATATTTACTTAGCTATAAAACTAAACTTTACAAAGCCTATTAAATAACACAAATATTTCATTTAACTATTAAACTAAACTTTACAAAGTTTGCATATTTGTATTATGTGGAGAGCCTTGGCCCTAGTTGAGTGTATAGAGATTTGAAATGTCTACTTAAAAAATTAAAATGCAATAACATTAATACTATGATAACTTAAAATGTATTAAAATATTGTATGTTTGAAGAATAAAATAAAAAATGTAATAACATGGAAAGTATTTTCATGATATTGTAGATTTTTTAACTTTTTAGTAAATAAAATCGAAATCCCAAAAATAATCTAATTTTATAAAATAAAATGTGTAGAACCCATTGTAATAGTACTGCCGAAGGTAGGTACTAATAAAATTGATGACTGTATAGTAAAATCTATAAAATATAATTATATTACTTCTAAGGTTTTAATTTTTATTTCATATTTGCCTAGAGTTTTATTAATTAACCTTTTCATTCCTAATATACCTTAAGACTTTATTGTTTTTAAAATATACCTAAACAACTAACACAAAGTAGTTTCATTAAAATAGCTTGTACCGTAAATGAAACAACATACTAAAAGAAAAAACCAAAGAAATTTAATTTGATTGTGAAGAAAACAAAATTAAATCCTAATAAAATATAGTTATAAAATATTCGTATGAAACAACAATGAGTGAAAAAGAAATAAATTAAATTTCATTTTGGAGAAAACAAAAGAAAAAAAAATTGATGACTCTATAGTAGAATCTATAAAATAGACTGGAAAAAATAAAAGAAAATAAAATTGATGACAGTATAGTAGAATCTATCCCTTCCAATAAATTTTGCACTTGTCCAATTTACTTGGCTTCTTTTTATTGGATATGATAAAACTGTAATAATATATAATTATAAAATAACATATAAATTTTAAGTATTTATTTTCAAATTTTTAACCATTATATTTCTAGACTATACTACCCAAAAAAACAAACAATGATGTCACTTTTTCCAAAACTACTCTCCGTTTAAAAAAAATTAAAGCTTCTAAAAGCATATAATTAAATTTATGTCACTTGAAATGTTAATCTCTCTCTTTCTATGCAAGTTATATGCAAAAGTTTTTTTTCTCTTAATATTCTAAGAAACTTAATGGGTGCGGAATACATCTGAAAACACCCCAATCACAAAACATCGATTTGTAGAACACCAGCATAGAGAAATTACTCAACTTTCACATTTCTATATATGTTGCTCAATTGTCAAAGCAACAAACCTTTTCATTTGTTCCAACGAGTCTGGAGTGCAATAAACAGGGTTTGGAGGGCATTACATTGTCCCATACAATATGTTTGACAGAAAAATTCAGTCACTCAGGAAGTTCTTTCTTATTTATAAGGTTTTAATGGCTTTTATTAGTTATTATTTAAATGTTGGATTGTTCGTTAGGGTTTCTATATTAAAAGTCATTATTGATTAATTAATATTTAAATATTATAACTTTATGACAATTCCATCACATTTACTTTAAAACTGATTAAAACCTGCCTGCAACCAGTTAAATTTGGGTGTCTTTGGGGAAACCAAAACACATACAGTTATCTACAAAGGCAAATTCATGGTTACCAAATAAACCATGTCAAGGTCCATGCTGCATCAATTTTTTTCAATCCACACAAGGGTCAGTAACTAGCTATTGCTTCCTCTAACAGTAACTAGCTATTGCTTCCTCTAACAGACATTAAATGTCTCATGGAAAAAGAATGCCTGAGAGCGAAGAATAGTCACATTGCATGGACCCATGCTTGAGTTTATAATCCCCACAAAAAACCTGCCATGAATCTCACCATAAGAACGTATGTCAAAATGGAATAGTTATAATGTCAATTCATTCCCACTAGAACACTAGCATGCTATCAAAATGATATTTTAACAGAGAATCCAACTCAACAACATCTGCAATGCACAAAAGACAAAATTCTCCATTTTGAAATGCATTCATTAATAAAAATGCCTCACATGATTACACACCTTTTTAGGTAGTGATCTCTTGAATCTGCGGGTATTCTTCTTTGGGGGCAAAGAATTTTCAAGGCCGGAACAAAAAGATTTGTTCGTCAAATGACATGCATCAAATTATTGAGATTCAGAATCAAGAGTGCTACCATGTGATGTTTTCAGAATTTACGGACACATCTTCCATGCTCCCTCAAATTCAACAAGAATTTGATTAGGTGGTAGATTACTTTGTGCCATAGACCTCAATAAAGGAGGTTCATAGGAGTTGAAGTCACGCTGCCTAGGATCTTGGCCATGCCGTAAAATCAGAAGCTGTCACCTCATGTTTAGATCATAATCAGATTCAGGGATTTCATCCTCCTCTCTACAAGGGGAACCATTATCGCTTGGTTCTGAAATTGAACCGGCTGGTAAAGAATTAGAAGACTCTACAAGAGAAGCTCCATGAGAATATTGGGAAGCTTCACATGGTTGAGTATGGAGAATTTTAATGAGGGAGAAAATCGGTTTTGCTTGTTGCAAAAGTTTCATAAATGTCTTTGGGTCTTGATTGTCCACAAGAACATGAGTGGGGCATGTGTTTGTAAGTAAATTCTAATCCTGAAAAACAATCAAAATTATGAATATTGATATAAATATTAAAATTAAAATAGTATAATTAAATATTTGAACCAAGATACCACAGGTCAAGCTTAGACAATTAACAATCCACTGTATATAGTATATACCAAGAAGATTACCCAAAAGATGGACTATATAAAAAATATAAATATAACAAGTCACATAGCCACGTGTCAATATTGTAAACCTGGGATAGGAGGATAAAACGGACCAAAAACTTGCAGAATCAATTTCTTTTCAACCTTAGAGTTTGTCATGGCATTTGGAACAGCTAAACTGGCATTGCCATTTGCAGCTGCTTTGGCCTGAACCCCAGTACAAAAGAGAAAAAAACACATTCAACATTCAAATTTTACAGTTAAAACTTAACGCTTAAAGGAGGAACGTACAATGCTAGACTCAATGGGAATCACAAAATGGCAAATCCTGACCTCTATTATCAAGTAGTTGCTAACATCGGGTTTAGCTGACTGTTTTGTCACATCAGTTTCATAAAATACTTCATCCATCTTCTATAAATGACCATCGTCAAAATTTGTCATAAAACAAGAATCAAGAAAAAATAGAAGATATCCAAACTGTACAAACACAAGGAATCTTACACATAAAGAAGTTCAACCATTATTCTCTAAAACTTCATGTGAGCTTCTCACTTGGCTGGGAAGGTAAAATAAGGAATTACATACATAGATAAAATCATTCCAAGATCATATTACTTACTTTAAAAAACCATCTCTGACATTTCAAGCTACGTTGCTTGCAACACATAATATTGGAAGGGGAAGGGGAATACTTGTCTGCAGTACAAAGAATGCTGATTGAAATCAATACAATGTAATAGAAAGTTTATCAAAGCAATCACAAATTAAAAAATAGAAATCAAAGAACCTATGCTAAGGGATTATAGTAGGGTGCAAAAACTGGAACAACATGAACATGTGATTGTTCTGTATCGTCCAAGACCTTCAATTGATCATCAATTACCTTGTAATCTTGGGATGGCAAATCCCTTTACGAAAGACATTTAGTAAAGACTTTCTTAAACCTACAATACAATCATATAAAACAGAAGCACATAAAAAAACAACACTTAACATCATATGGTATTTAATAATGAGAGTAAATATTGAAATCACAAGCAATAGAAGTATTATCATACGAGAGCAAATATAATTCTATTCAGTTGCTGAAACTTGAACCTCTGAAATTGAATTCAAAGATCTTCATAACATAATAAGGTGTCTTGTTTATTGGTTAGAAATGTTTACCTAGCTTGACACAAACAACACGATCACGGAGCTTCCTAGGACTGATTAAGCTTGTCTCAGGATCAAGAAGCCTCCACATCTCCAAATCATAAACTTTTTCTAATATTGTGAAAATAGAAAACTCAAAATGCTTGCGCCCATTACTAATTACATAATTTCTTAATTCCTCCCAACATGGATTTATCCTAACAAGGACACTATGATAGCATAATTTAATTTAGATGCCACTGTCCTTGCTAGGATAAGCCCTGGGAAGAATTAAGAAATTATCTAATTGCTAATGGGTGCAAGCATTTTGAGGTTACTATTTGTACAATATTAGAAAAAGATTATGCTTTGGAGATGTGGAGGCTTCTTGATTCCAAGACAAGCTTAATCAGTCCTAGGAAGCTCCATGATCATGTTGTTTGTGTCAAGTGAGGTAAACATTTCTAACCAATAAACAACACACCTTATTATGTTATGAATATCTATAAATTCAATTTCAGAGGCTCAAATTTCAGCAACTAAATGGAATTATATTCTCTCTCCTATGCTAATACTTCTATTGCTTGTGATGTCAATATTTGTACTCATTGTTAAATACCATATGATGCTAATAAGTGTTGCTTTTTTCTGTGCTTCTGTTTTCTATGTTTGTGTTGTAGGTTTAAGAAAGTCTTTACTAAATGGCTTTCATAAAGGGATTTGCCATGCCAATATTACAATGGTAATTGATGATCGATTGAAGGTCTGGGAGGATACAGATCAATAACATGTGCATGTTGTTCCAGCTTTTGCACCGTAGTATGCTCCATTAGGACATGTTCTTTGATTTCTATTTTTACTTTCTATTGCATTGTACTGATTTCAATCTGCATTCTTTGTACTGCAGACAAGGGTTCCCCTTCCAATATTATGTGTTGCAAGAAACGTAGCTTGAAATGTCAGAGGTTTCTTTTTTAAGTAAGTAATCTGATCTTGGAATGATTTTATCTATGGGTGTAATTTTTATTTTACTTTCCCAGCCAAGCGAGAAGTTCACATGAAGTTTTAGGGAATGATGGTTGAAGTTATGTTTGTAGTGTCTATATATCTTCTAATTTTTCTTGATTCTTGTTTTATGACAGATATCTTGACGAAGGTCATTAACAGAAGATGGATGAAGTATTTTATGACAGATATCTTGACGACGGTCAGCTACACTCAATGTTAGCAAGTAGTTGCTAACAGAGGTCGGGATTTGCCAACATTTTGTGATTACGATTGACTTTAGCACTGTCAGTTCCTGTTTTAAGTGTTAACTTTTAAATGTAAAATCTGAATTTTGGATGTGTATTTTTTTCTTTTTGTATTGGGGTTCGGGCCAAAGTAGCTGCAAATGGCAATGCCAGTTTAGCTGTTCCAAATGGCACGACAAACTCTAAGGTTAATTGTCTAAGATTGTCCTCTGTTATCTTGGTTAAAATTTTTAATTATACTATCTCAATTCATAAAATGAAATCAAATTTTTTAATATTTAGATAATATTCATAATTTTGATTGTTTTTCAGGATCAGAATTTACTTCCAAACACATGTCCCAACCATGTCTTGTGGACAATCAAGACCCAAAGTCATTTATGCAACTTTTGTAGCAAGCAAAACCGCTTTCCTCCCTCCTTAAAATGCTCATACTCAAGCATGTGTGAAGGTGAAGGTTCCTCAATATTCTCATTGAGCTTCACTTGTGGAGTCTTCTAATTCTTTACCACACGATTCAATTTCCGAACCAAGTGATAATGGCTCCCCTAGTAGAGAGGAGGGTGAAATCCCTGAATTTGAATACAATCCAGACACAAGGCGATGACTTCTCATTTTATAGTATGGCCAAGATCCTAGGCAGCGTGACTTCAACTCCTATGAACCTCCTTTATTGAGGTCTATGGCACAACGTAATCTACCACCTAATCAACTTCTTATTTGATTTGTGGCAGCAAGGAAGATGTGTCTGCAGATTTTGAAAACATCACATGGAAGCACTCTTGATTCTGAATTTCAATAATTTGACGCATGTCATTTGAAGAACAATTTTTTTGTTCCAGCCCTGAAAATTCTTTGCCCACAAATAGGAATACCCGCAAATTCAGGAGATCGCTTTCTAAAAAGGTGTAATCACATGGGGCGTTTTTAGTAATGAATGCATTTTAGAATGGAGATTTTTGGATTTTGTGTATTACAGATGTTTATTTGGATTCTCTATTAAAATATCATTTTGATAGCATGTTATTGTTCCAGTGGGCATAAGTGACAATATAACTATTTCAGTTTGAAATATTTTATTATGGTGAGATACATGATAGGTTTTTGGTGGGGATGATGAAATCAAGCATGGGAACATGCAACGTGACTATTCTTCTCTCTAGAATCACCCCATGAATCACTCATGAGTGAGAAGCTAGCTCGAGATGACAAAAGACCTCCCGCCTCTATTGCCTCCAACCTCCAATATGACCCTATTTCATTTTCTAAAAAAGATATTCCTCAGTAAGATTGATTTAGCATCATCATCATCGACTGCAGCTTTTACACTTGCAATATGATTAAGAAGGGAACGAAACGTACTAATATGTTGAACAACACTACCACCATCTTTCATCTTCAAACCAAAAAGTTTTTTCTTAATGGGCATTTTAGCACTTGAATCTTGTGAACCAAATAAAGAACTAAGTGCATCCCATAGTTTCTTTGAAGTTTTATATTAGATCAATATGATGCAAATATGCATCAGATAATCCAAGATGAATCAATGATGTGGCCCTACAATCTTTTGCTATATATTTTATTGCTTCATCTATATTTTGTGGTTTCATAATAGTCCTAATCACAATGTCCCATAAATCTTTTTCAACTAGAAATAACTGTATCTTTACTTGCCATGTATGAAAATCATATCCTTCAAATGCAGTAATAGTAATCGATTTATCTATTAAAAAAAAACTTATCACTTCGATTTATCACATGCAATTTCAATTTTAATAAAATGGCCCTCCACTATTTCTCCTTTCTGGAAGAAATTGAAATCTTGTATGACACTTCTTCGGATTGTAGTATCACTAGAAATATTTTAAGCAATTTAGCTATAAACTCTTGTATCAACATGTGAATTAGATTTCAAACACTTCTCTTTGCACAATATATGTCCAATTCTCCAATAAAATTTGACTTCAAATAACTTGCACTCAAACCGATGTAGAAAGAAAATTCAATGCAACAACCAAGTTAATGAAATGCTATTTCTAATGTTTTCAAAACTTTCTCAAACGTCAATGTAGAATTTACCATGGCTATTATTGAAATGGCAGGCTGCAACAATGTATGACTTTCCTCAAACTGTGAGTCATTTACCATTCAACGACAGGATCTTTACATTGCTTCCACACAACAAACTTTCTTTCATAAGCATTTGAAAACACCTCTTCATGGAAATGCCTTGATGGAGTCTTGTATAGAAGATTGAGACGCCTCTTTTCATAAATTTAGATGCAGCAATTAAATGTTAATGTCTGCAAACATTTCAACCCCTTCAAACATAGTTATCACCTCTGAATTCACCCAGCAACATGACATTGATTTAAAAAACACAAATCTGAATACTAGATACAGATGCCTTCATAGGAAGTGAAATGTTGATTTTGGAGTTTCAAATTTTAGATGCCTTGCTTCAAAAAATCAAACGCCTCTCATCACTGGTTTGGCAGATTAAAACCAATGTGCCTCTCACACTTTCTCAACGCCATCTACAGATATCAAAACATCTCGGGAATTTGAAGTGGCCAAATGATTCTCTAGCACAAGAATTCTTCAATTAATCTTCAACCATTATCTCTTCCCATCTTTGCAAGAATTAAAATAGAAGTTCTCTAATACCATATTGAAATATGGCCAGCATTTACATTTGCACAGTAATATTCTCAGCATGGGATGCCAAGATCAGGCAGGCTTGGCCAATGTTGCGGGTTCCTACATGGTACGGTCAAGGGGACTGGGAACCCATGAAGAACGCTCCTCTGTAGAATGGCCTCCACCCGAACAAGGATGGCTTAAGCTAAATTTTGATGGGGCCTCCAAAGGCAACCCAGGACCTTCTGGGGTAGGTTGCATTGTAAGAGATTGGCAAGGTAACACAATCATATCCTCCTCAGTAAAACTTCCTTTTCTCTGAAGTGAAGTGATTGGGCTTGCAATCTTAGAAAAGTTCAAAACCAACTTCCTATAATATCTTGCTAATCCCATAAAACTATGCACTTCATGCACATTCTTTGGCATAGGCCACTCAAGTATAGCCTTTATATTTGCAGGGTCTATAGATATTCCTTCAACTGAAATAATATGCCCTAAGTATTGTATCTCTTTCTAAAAAAAAGTACACTTAGAAAGCTTCCTAAACAATTTATGCTCTCTCAGCCACTGCAAAAATATTCGAAGATGTTGTAACTGTTCTTCCTCATTGTTAGAGTAAATAAGAATTTCATCTAGAAACACTAGAACAAATTTATCCAAGCAATCTTAGAAGATATTGTTCATCAAATTCATGAATGTAGTAGGAGTATTCGTAAGTCCAAAAGGTAAAACCATGAACTCATAATGCCCATATCTAGTTCTGAAAGTTGTCTTATGAATGTCCTCATCTTTTATTCTTAGTTTATGGTATCTAGATTGCAAATTGATCTTAGAAAACATTGATGCACCATGCATCTAATCAAAAAGATCCTCACTATGTGGTAAAGAATACTTATTCTTTATCATTGCTTTGTTAAGCATATGATAGTCTATAAATAGACACAAGATTCCATCCTTCTTTTTAACGAAGATCAATATGGCTCCCCAAGGAGAAACACTGGGTCTAATCAATCCTTTAGCCAATAGCTCTTGAAGTTGGGACTTCAATTTCATCAATTCCGTAGTAGTCATGTGATATGATGCCTTTGAAATTAGCTCCGATCCAAGTCAATATCAATTGAGCAATCAAAATCTCTCTAAGGAAAGGATATTTCTCCAAAGATACACCTGTTCAACACACCAGAATACTAAGAGGGGGGATGAATTAGTATCCAAACAAACTTCAAATCCTCTGGAGCAGACTAAAACTTAAGCATTACAACATTAACATTAATATAAAAGATCAACACAATGCACATAACAACATAACACTAGATATATGTGGAAAACCCCAAAAGGGGAAAAACTATAGTGAGGATTAACTCACAATATATGAATCTTAAAAATTACAACTTTGTTTTAGGGCTCCATCCCAAGGAAGCTACTACTCCTTGTTGACTTTGTTTTAGGGCTAAAATCCAAGGAAGCAACTACTCCCTGAAGATTTTGTTTTGGGGTCACTCCCAAGGAAGATACTACTCCCTGAAGACTTTGTTTTAGAGTCACTCCCAAGGAAACTACTACTCCCTGAATTGAGAACAAACTCAGAAATGATTACAGTATGATAGTCCTTCTACCGCCTAACGCTAACAATGAAGCTCACACCTTTGATGATTGCAATTTTTCCTCTCCACTTTTCTTCTAATGATTGGATCAATTAGACACTCTCTTTACTTCCCTCCTGTCACAAAAAAATATTCAAGATGAATCAGTATAGCCCTTATTGCTTCTGCTCTTTCTCCTTCAGTCGCACATCATAATGCATATCATTTTCATATTCTTCTCTTCATACACTCTTATTCTCATTTTCACAATCATACCTCCCCTAGATCAACTAGGTTTACAATATATACATGACATTACATTGATTTCATTACAAGTTGGCCAATACAACAAGACTATTACAATTTACAAGTCAGCCAGAGATCACACCACATAAAATATGCATAGGACAAGCCCTATCATGAACTACACGCTACTCTAGAAAGAGACACATGCCTTGTGGATCCCAACACATGCTTATCTCAGTCCTAAACATTCTTCACAATATCATCCTTCAAGAAATAACATCCGCACTCTCCACAAATTTGAATTAGGTCACCCTTAAGCAAGAAAACATGAATCTTGGTGGTACTCATGAATGATTAAACAATTTTTGTTATTCTTCTAGATGAGTCGTCAGAACCTACACAACATCTCCAAACACTCATTGAATTCCACACAACAACACCTTTGTGGCGCACATCATCAACATTCCTCAATCAGCCAAGGAAGAGCATAACCCATCAACACCATCATTCCGGACCACAGCTAGTTCCAGAGATAGAATAAAACACCTTGTGGAGCAATAGGAAACATCACAAGATCATTAGGATTATCTTCCATTAGATTCACTTTATAAACTTAGACCCATGTCACTTTTTTAATAAAATTTTTAATCTTTATTCAAAACTGAATTTTCTTCCCGTGGCTTTTGAGAGGCATTAATACTTGAACTTAAAATAAAGTATTTGACATTATGAAAGGGACCCACCATGTGTTACAAGAAATGCTTATTTAATATAAGACTTAGCCTCTCTAAACTCCCATGACACAATCTATGCAATTTAGTGAAATGAAACATTTTATTTTCCTTTCTTCGGGCTACTCCACGTGGCCCCATCCACATACATTTTGGTTCCTTTGCGGCACTTAAACCACGTGGTGGCTTCCGCTAGTTTCTGAGAGAAACTCCTTTCCTTCTGCATCTGACATGTGGTGTCATCTAAATCATTTTGAGTTGCTTCCCTTGTCTTCCGCAACTGACATGTGTCATCTTCTGCTTCTTTCTTGATACCCTATTATGCATCTTCGTTATTTCTGGTTAGAGCTCTGGCGGTTGTGACACTTTATTTCTTATTGAGCACCTTCAGATATGTAATATGGCTGTGTGCGGCTTGAGGGATTGAGCATCGTCAAATCACAGAGTACTCATTGTTATGATCAATGCCACATTTGCTAAAGTTTCACTTCATTACTTGCTCTTGCTTTATAATAGCTTCTGTAAAAATTCTAGAGGCCATGCTATTTGAAATAAATGGCTATGCTTTGTATTTAGAAAATGTGCCATCATGATGACTGAAACTACACCATTGACGGTTGCTTTCTATATTTGGAACCATCCTCTGATGAAGGCCAAATCTTATCTTTTGATATGGCAGTGCTTTGAGCTTAAACACTAGCATACTATACCTATGACTGATTAAATCTCTATACAACAACTTATCCCTTGATGCAGTAACTTTGTTCAATGCTAATGAAACTCTTGAAGTGATTACCTCTTATGGCTGCAACCTCTATACAATTTCCTCTTTTCCCATATGCTGAAATAGTATATACAATCTATGATACCTTGCTACACCTAAAACCCACAGAGTGCACCATACGAATTGTTTTTCACCCTTACGGAGCCCGCCTTTCTTTACTAAGAATAGCCTGTAATCTTCGGATGCTAGTGTCCCAAGCATTATCTACAGTTGCAGTAGCTTCATTCAGTTCCAGCAGTGAGATGAATTTATAGCAATGTGCCCTTTGAACTGTGCATTCAATGTGTGGAATCTGGTGCTTTCACTGTGATGGTGGAAGACATCCTTAAAGTGACTCATAGAAATAACATGAACTGCATCCCTTCTATAATAGAGAACGCTTTTAAATCACTTAGAGATCACCTTAGACTAGAGTTGAGATTATGAGTGGTCTCTTGATAGATAGCGTGCCTTTTCATGGTAATGTTGTGCAACCTCTATACAAGTTCCTCTTTTCCCATATGCTGAAATAGTATATACAATCTATGATACCTTGATACACCTAAAACCCACAGAATGCACCATATGAATTGTTTTTCACCCTTACGGAGCCCACCTTCCTTTACTAAGAATAGCCTGTAATCTTCGGATGCTAGTGTCCCAAGCATTATCTACAGTTGCAGTAGCTTCATTCAGTTTCACCAGTGCGAAGAATTTATAGCAATGTGCCCTTTGAACTGTGCATTCGATGTGTGGAATCTGGTGCTTTCACTGTGATGGTGGAAGACATCCTTAAAGTGACTCATAGAAATAACATGAACTGCATCCCTTCTATAATAGAGAACGCTTTTAAATCACTTAGAGATCACCTTAGACTAGAGTTGAGATTATGAGTGGTCTCTTGATAGACAGCGTGCCTTCTCATGGTATTGTTGTGCTATCATTTTAGAAATGAAGAGGCCAAACCTTCCTTGTATGGGTAGTGCTATCATATTACTTTCCTGTACTGCATTATCATGCCATATTTTGAAATGGATTGTGCTAGTAAGAACTGGCCGATGAACATGAAGACGTTCCTTTATCTTGAATGATCGTCGGTGCCCTGCAACCTCACCTCTGAAAGGGCCATTCTTCTTATTAAATGACTATATTTTTAGTTGAAAAAGGCCACTCCCTATTTTATTGATGGCTTTTACTTTGGATATGCTGTGTCTTATACATGAAAAGGCCGATCCTCCATGACTGAGCTGCGGCTTCCATTCGATACTATATGTAGTGTCACATCTCTTGATTTAGTACGAGCGTTGTTTTGCTTAAAAAAAATGGCTTCCTTGACATGAACAGAGACCACGCCTTGTTACTGATACAGGAAACACCTTCGTTTGCAAATCCCATTATGTTGTTTAATACGATAACCTAGAAAGTCGAAGGCTAATACATTCCATACTTTGTGCTTTGTTCCTGAGGCTAAACCATCCTCTATGAGTTGTGTTTGCTAACAATGTTTCATTACTAAATGGCACTGCAACATTAAAAAGACAATTATTCTTCTTTGCTAGTGGCCGATTTAACATGCCCAGAGCTATTCCTCTTTAATACTGGTCGCTTATCATTTCAACTAACGGCTAACTCTGATGCTATGTTGATACTATGTATAGCTATGCATGAATCTTTTATATGAATTGGCCACTTCATCATAACCCTGCACCATACTTACACAATGCTCACCCCCCCTTCTTCATTGTGCCTTTGAAACTGCGCTTGAAGTGGCTTTCAACCATTTGACGGCTACATCACATGTCTAAACCATTGCTGTCATGACACAAGCTGAATATAGACTCACTTGGAACTTACAACATTATACATAGTAGTGCCTGTATTATAATATCTTGCTATATGTAAATGTTAGGCCTTTTACCAGAACTTATGCATCATTTATTTGAATCTATCCAAACATATTTTCCATAACAATGTTGCCTATCCTATGGACATTATGATGGATAGTAGCAACAGATTCTTTTAATGCTAAGATATCGGATTCTAAAAATTCCTTGAAGCAACTCCATACTAAGTCAGATCAAGTCTTATCTGACTTACATAAAAATGATAGTGATTT
This sequence comes from Cunninghamia lanceolata, assembly GCA_027924645.1. Classification (NCBI taxonomy): domain Eukaryota; kingdom Viridiplantae; phylum Streptophyta; class Pinopsida; order Cupressales; family Cupressaceae; genus Cunninghamia; species Cunninghamia lanceolata. The sequence continues at coordinate 17,131,835 of BSBN01001048.1, forward strand.
GTCTACACTGGTTCACCTTGTAAAACCTTTAGGGACTCAGGTAGAAACCGTAAATAATACAATCAATTTAAGGTGTGATAAATTTGATGATTCTTTACATGATTTAGCCCAATCTTTAGACTGGCTAGTAAACCATGAACAAAAACCAGTCTCACATGCTATAGTTGTTCCACAACCTCTCCAATCAAAAGAAAAGAGAGCAAAAAAAGCCTCAGATTCAGTTCTCATGATGCAAACAACTTGCCCAGTTACTCCATGGTATTTAGACATTGATCAGTTAGAAGATCCTTACCATTTGATCAATAAATGGGTAAACACCTTTATTATCATAGCATCTTTATCAGGTACTCCACAAGAAAACATAGCGAAAATGGCTATTACTTATTTTTGGGGTATCTTAGCTAATTGGTGGAATGGTATTTCTGATCATGAAACAGAAACTAGAGTTTTCAGAAATATTGTCATTACAACTGACACCGCTACTGGCTAACAACACCAACAGCAGCTCCCTGCTATGAATTGTTTACTAGAATGGCTAACTGATGAATTATGTCCTTAATCTGTTTGTAGAAAAGAGAGATTGATGAAAGATATTTGTCTATGAAATGTTGTGATTTAAAGGATTTCAAAAATTACTCCACCCATTACCAACAATTGATCTATCAACTAAAAGATCCAAAGAAAATTTAATTTGCTAAAACCAAATTTCTAGAAGGTCTCCCTTATAACATGTCTAATCGTGTTATCAGATATCTAGAAATCTGAGAAATCTATCTTGAAAGCTCTCCCATTACTGATCTTATTTAGTATGCAAAGGACCAAATTCTCTAGTTTATAGAAAACTACAAATATCAGTAGAAATTTACCAAACAAGAAGCCGAAAGGATTGCTCCTTCTTTTATTGACACCTATGGTTGTAATCCTTTTACAAAATCTTAGCACAAAGCCCACAAGAAGTACAAAAAGCACCAGCTCAATTTCCATAAGTGCTCCTTTCCCAAAAAGCACTCTTATGCTCCCAAGCATATATATATGCCCAAGCGCTCATAGCCACGCCCCCAGAGCAACCAGATCATCTGCTTTATTTGTAACAAAACTGGTCATAAAGCTCCTAATTGTCATTACAAAAATAAAGTTGTTAAGGCTATTTATGTTGACCCTGCCGCAGCCATGTGGTGGGATGCAATTGATGAAGAAGAAGATCTCTATCTGCAAGACAACATCTATGAGCCTATCATAGATGAATATGAATATGAAGATGAAGATGCAGATGCTCTTGAAGATCTTGCGGACAAACTCATAGAAGCAAAACAACAATTAGAAGAATCTACTTATGAAGAACCAATAGTTATGATGAATCAAACATGGAGAAATAAAGGAAGAGGAAGAGGAAGGAACTCTTTCCATCAAGACTTCTACCAGCCAGATCTACAGCAGCCAGCTTTTGTCCAAGAACAAACCAGATATCCTCCTATATTCAGACCTCCTACAGTCAACACTCATATGCCTTGCCAAGTTTTCCCTAATCAGGTTCAAGTCTTTTTGACTAATTTTCCTATAATTACTACTGAAAGAAAGGATAGGAAATATAGCAGGAAACAACCCAAAGAGGATTATATTACAAAAGCCTTAGCTGATTTCTCTTTCCAACAACAAACTGTCTATCCTCCACAAGCCCGCTAGCCATGTTCCACACCTATCAACCTCTATGATGAAAATATTCCATCATCCTCAAAATATCCATTCCAAGATCATTCTGAGTTCCAAGAACAAATTCAAGAATTATATGAAGAAGAATTTGAACCAGAATTACCCATGCCAATGGCTGATCCTAGCAAAGTAAAACTAGTGATGTCTATTCTTCCTGATCCAAAGCCATAGCTGGAACCCTCATACTTAGTACACCTGCTTACTGGCAAGTTTTCCCAATATATTACTATTACAATCAATGGAAAACAATATGATGCTCAAGTAGATACTGGTGCATCTCTGTCATTTTGCAAAGAACCCATATTAAGAAACTAGGAGCAATTGACCCAGAAAACTGCATATACTACCTGTGATGTACAAGGAAACAAATTCATTTGTGATAAGTATAGCCATCAACACACTCTGCAAGTTGAAGACATGCAGTTCAAATGTGATTTCTTTGCTATGAAACAAATGCCAGTAGATGTCTTGCTAGGAGGTAATTTCATTGATAGATATACTCCTTATGGATGCACAAAGAAAAGCATTATGTTCACACTTAATGGAGAAAAGATTAGTACTCCTCGACTAATCTATACATCTGAGAAATATCCAGCTATCCACAGGATCCAGACTATTGAGCCATTGCCAGAACTAAAAGCAACACTTATTGAAGCAGTCTATTAAGAAGATCCACAAAAATTTTGGGAAAAAGAAATATCTGAGATGGACATTAGATTATAGCATGGAGGAAAGATCAAGACAGGAAAAAGGATACCTATCCCTGCTCATGACTACCTAGACATGGCCCAAGCTATAGAAGAGCTTAAAAAAGGGAAGTACATCAAACACTCTTAGTCTGAATATAATTGTTATGCTTTCATATTATGTAAAGACGCTGAGAAAAGAAGGCAAAATAAAAGAATGGTCATTAATTATACGCCTTTAAATGCTATCACTCTTCCATTTCCTTACCCCATTCCTAATAAATCATATTTGCTTGAAAAAGTTGCTAATTCAAAAATATTCTCTCAATTTGATTGTAAATCAAGATTCTACCAGATACGAGTCAATGAAGATGACCAGTATAAAACTACCTTCAGTTACCCTTTTGGTCATTATGAATGGAGAGTCATGCCTTTTGGCCTAATGAATGCGCCAGCATATTTTCAAGAAAGGATGGAGAAAATCTTCAGTGGCTGTGAAGATTTTCTTTGTGTTTATATTGATGACATTTTACTCTTTAACAAAAACTTTGATGAGCATAGATCTCATCTTGAAAAATTTTATAGATTAGTTTTAAATTTTGGGATTGTTCTCTCCCTATCAAAAATTCAATGGTGCACAGACTCTTGTAAGTTTTTGGGAATGATTGTTAAAGGTGGACAGCTTGAGGTTCAGCCTCATATCAAGTCTAAGATCCTTGAATTTCAGCCTCCTCTAAATACTAAGGAGCTGTAAGGATTCTTAGGAATTTTAAATTATGTAAATAAATTTTATCTTGGTGCAATTTTCGACCGAGAACCCTTGCAGCAACTTCTGATGAAGAAAAAACCTCAATGGTCTCAAGTCCATACTGATGCTCTCAAAATTATTCAACAAAAGGTACAGAATCTGCCAGTTCTTAATGTTCCCACTACTGATAATTTTATCTTGTATACAGATGCTTTGGATTATGCTTGGGGCGAACACTTATGCTTTGTAAAAAATGAAGTTAAATTACTTGCAGAATATACTAGTGGCACATTCCCTGCAGATGTCAAGAAATGGATTTCCTCTGATAAGGAAATTTATAGTGTGATTAAGAATTTAAAGAAATTTGCTCTCAAGCTAATGCATTTGAAACATTTTATTATTAAAACTGATTGTACCATATTCCTTACTTTCAAGGAAAAGGATCATGGCAGAAAGGATGGTAGGAGCAAATATCTCTGATGGAAAGAATACTTGAACCTCTAGAATTATGAAGCTCAGTATATTTCTAGTAAAGACAATGTTGTAGCAGATGCCCTTAGTAGACCTCCTTTACTTGGAGTTTACATGTAAAATCTTTGGTTCTTCTTCTAGCATTCTAAAATTCATTGAAGATAAAATATATGATGCTCCGTTCCACCAAATGAATAGAATAGTGCAGAGAAATATCCTTACAAAAGGACTTAATAATCATTATGCTGAAAATGCTATCTCTGCTGCTGAAACATTAGAACACACTGGATGCATCTCAACTCCTAATCTTTATGAAGAAGGATATGGTCAGTTTGAGATACTCCGCATAAATTCTGACCATATGTATCATCTACTACTTAACCTTATCAGAAAGCCATTTTTCACCTGGTCCATTACATGTTATGCTCCTATTTCAAAACAAGTTGAAGACTTTTTCAAGTTTGTTGGAACTTCTGTTGGTAATCCTGATGAACCAATAAGTCAAGATTTGGTCACCCGCATAGTGATTAATATGAGATTAAGATGGGAATCATATTTTTCTCCCACTATGCATTTTGACAACGACCAACAGGATTGGAATATAAGACAAAGGTTTCAAATTCATGCTAGATGGAAACTAGTTGGATGGCGTGAAATATATAAGTATGGATTTGACAAGCCTTCTCATCCATCACCATCAAATAGTTCTAGTTCACATGGGAGCTAGGATGGGACTCACTATCATATCAGAGATGGAATAGGACAATAAGATTCTCCAACAAATTGAAAGTTGTAAAGGACAGTCACTATCAGCCATATTAGCATGATAAACCTCCTTTTGGTTAACCGGTTCACCCAATATTGTCAGTTAGATTCTCTTCCACCTCCTACCCCGGTCAAGAATTTGCTATAAATAAGCCTTTGCGGAAGCATCATGGGTATTAGGTTTTCTAGCAACTATTAGAAGAAGTCTAGAGTCTGAGTCTAAGTTTGGGTCGTATTTTTGCAAAGATTGAGTATGCTCTATCTCTGTGCTTAGTGTGATCTGGGATATCAGAAATATCTTGCATATAAGTTGTGATTTTGTAAGTCATTGTAATTAAGTAATATCAGAAGTCGTAATCATTTGGTCGTCAGCCTCCATCACTGTTTGGCTATATATCTGTGGTATCAGAGCCTTTGACGATTCTTTGGGAAAAGAAATCTATTGTCTATCTAATTTCTACTAAAGAATTGGAGAAGTTATCTAAGAAGAGAAGAGTTTATCTCTATAGGGTTTCCCTTTGTTGTTGGGATTTGAGTTTTATACCTGTTTATGTCTTTGGTTGGTTAAGGGTATTGTTATCTCTCCTATAAAACCCCTATAAGTTCTCTTAGATATTCCAAGCTTCTCTTTCTTAAAAGACATGGCAGAATTTCAAGGATTTTCTCATCCTCATACTGGAGTCGAAAGGGTGAATGAGGCATTCATTGAAGTGTTCGAACTTCCTCCTGTAAATCTGACAGAAGGTGATCTGATAGCAGAAGAAGTTCCTGATATCGACACATCTGAAGATGTTATAGAAAGGCAAGTAATTATAGACCTCCTCTTCTTATAGCTGATTCTGCATACAAGAAGAGTGTTTTAAAGGCTAGTTTGCTTCAGAATATTATATTCAAGTCTACTTTCAAACCTTTTGTCATTCCTCGAATGAAAAATGTTGAGTTAACTCTTGAATATGATCCCCTGCAAACTTTTCAAACAAAGATGTTGTTTGTTCTTCCTAGTGAAGAAATTGATTATATTAGAAGTCATAAAGCTAAGAATTTTGTACATTTTGGTGCTATTAGGGTCCTTATAGGTTCCTGTGTCCCTGATAATATTAAACCTATCTCATATCTTGCTTTATGTGACCATCATCAAGTTGACTATTCTCATGCTTGTCAGCTGTCCAGCCTGTCCCGGCATACCAAAAATTTAGTCTGTTTCACCTATTACCCTAATCTTACTGTTGCAGCAAGGGATAAAGGTTGTCAAGAGGTTTAAAAGGGCTCTTTAAATTGCTGGGGAGTGTTTAGTTCACTATATGGTTTAAATATGTTTGGGAAATTTAAATATGCTTCAGTCCAAGTCCAAATCTTGTATTCCATGATGAATACAAATAATCAAGATATATAGGAAAACCTGCCATATGCAAAAACCCTTCATGGAGAAGTTTCAACTCCAGAAAGGGCATATCAATACTATTGGGATTCCTGCAGATAGGAAACTTGACTAGATACAACATGTTGCACCCAAATTGTTATAAGCCACTCGCCCTGTGCATAAGATACAACAAAACTAGATTAATATTATTCCTAGAAGTCTTTCCTCTAGGAGGTATAATAATCCATTTGAAGATTCATTTGCTACACCCAGAACTTCATTCAACAGTTCTTCAAAGAAGAAAGCTCAACTCTATGTTGAGGTAGAAGATGAGTCTTTAAATACTGGCCCAGAACTAGTACAGGTTGATTCTAGGTGTGGTAGCCAAAAGGAGAAGGGTAAAACTGTAAATATTGATCATCCCTTTTGCAATATAGTTCATACACTACCAAGAGTAGAAACTTTAGAATGGTATAAGGAACAAGAAATTGCATATTATACCAATGGGAGATGGCCCCCATTAAAAGGAAATTATAAGTCTCCTGAAGCGAATATCAGTATGTTCCAGTATGCATTTCAGCCTAGAACTTCTGAAGAGAAAGAGCCTTCTTTAGAATTTAAACAAAGAAATTATATTACAAGGTTCTGTGCTCATTTACAACAGAATGTTGATGATTTTTGTCAAGATATCTTAGCATTAAAATAATCTATTGCTACTATCCATCATAATGTTCATAGGATAAGCAACATTGTTATGGAAAATAATACTAAGATAAAGGATTTTGAAAATTCCTTGAAGCATCTCCATACTAAGTCAGATCAAGTCTTATCTGACTTACATAAAAATGATAGTGATTTGTCTACACTAGTTCACCTTGTACAGCCTTTAGGGACTCAGGTAGAATCTGTAAATAATACTGTCAATTTAAGGTGTGATAAAGTTGATGATTCTTTACATGATTTAGCCAAATCTTTAGACTGGTTAGTAAACCATGATCTAGCATAAGTGTCCACCCCAATAATAATCCGAAGCATTTGTATACAAGATAAAATTACCAGTAGTGGGAACATTAAGAACTGGTAGATTTTGTACCTTTTGTTGAATAATTTTTACAGCATCAATATGGGCTTGAGACCATTGAGGTTTCTTCTTCGTTAGAAGTTGCTGCAAGGGTTCTCGGTTGAAACTTGCACTAGGCTAAAAATTATTTACATAATTTAAAATTCCTAAGAATCCTTGCATCTCCTTAGTATTTAGAAGAGGCTAAAATTCAAGGATCTTAGACTTGATAGGAGGCAGAACCTCAAGTTGTCCACCTTTAACAATCATTCCTAAAAACTTACAAGAGTCTGTGCACCATTGAATTTTTGGCAGGGACAGAACAATCCCAGAATTTAAAACTAATCTATAAAAAGTTTCAAGATGAGATCTATGCTCATCAAAGATTTTGCTAAAGATCAAAATGTCATCAATATAAACACAAAGAAAATCTTCATATCCACTGAAGATTTTGTCCATCCTTTCTTGAAAATATGCAGGCACATTCATTAGGCCAAAAGGCATGACTCTCCATTCATAATGACCAAAAGGGCAACTGATGGCAGTTTTATACTGGTCATCTTCCTTGACTCGTATATGGTAGAATCCTAATTTACAATCAAATTGAGAAAATATTTTTGAATTAGAAACTTTTTCAAGCAAATATGATTTATCAGGAATGGGGTAAGGAAATGTAAGAGTGATAGCATTTAAAGGCCTATAAATAATGACCATCCTTTTCATTTGCATTCTTTTCACAGCTTCATTACATACCATGAAAGCATAACAATTATATTCAAACTAAGAGTGTTTGATGTACTTCCCTATTTTGAGCTCTTCTATAGCTTGGGCCATGTCTGGGTAGTCATGAGTAGGGATAGGTGTCTTTTTTCCTGTCTTGATCTTTCCTCCATGTTGTAATCTAATCTCCATCTCAAGCATTTCTTTTTCCCAAAGTTTTTGTGGATCTTCTGAACATACTACTTCAATAAGTGCTGCTTTTAGTTCTGGCAGTGGCTCAATAGTCTAGATTCTATGGATAGCTGGATATTTCTTAGATGCATAAATTAGTCAAGGCATACTAATCTTTTCTCCATTAAGTGTGAACATAATGCTTTTCTTTATGCATCCATAAGGAGTATATCTATCAATGAAATTACCTCCTAGCAAGACATCTACTGGCATTTGTTTCATAGCAAAGAAATCACATTTGAACTACCTGCCTTCAACTTGTAGAGCATGTTGATGGCTATATTTATCACAAATGAATTTGTTTCCTTGTACATCACAGGTAGTATATGCAATTTTTTGGGTCAATTGCTCCCAGTTTCTTAATATGGGTTCTTTGCAAAATGATAGAGATGCACCAATATCTACTTGAGCATCATATTGTTTTCCATTGATTGTAATAGAAATATATTGGGAAAACTTGCCAGTAAGTAGGTGTACTAAGTATGAGGGTTCCATCTATGGCTTTGGATCAGGCAGAATAGACATCACTAGTTTTACTTTGCTAGGATCAGCCATTGACGTTGGTAATTCTGGTTCAGATTCTTCTTCATATAATTCTTGAATTTGTTCTTGGAACTCAGAATGATCTTGGAATGGATATTTTGAGGATGACAGAATATTTTCATCATAGAGGTAGACAGGTGTGGAACATGGCTGGCAGGCTTGTGGAGGATAGACAATTTGTTGTTGGAAAGAGAAATCAGCTAAGGCTTTTGTAATAGAATACTCTTTGGGTTGTTTCCTACTATATTTCCTATCCTTTCTTTTAGTAGTAATAATAGGAAAATCAGTTGAAAAGACTTGTACCTGATTAGGAAAAACCTGGCAAGGCATATGAGTGTTCACTGCAAGAGGTCTAAATATAGGAGGATATCTGGTTTGTTCTTGGACAAAAGCTGGCTGCTGTAGATCTGGCTGGTAGAAGTCTTGATGGAAAGAGTTCCTTCCTCTTCCTCTTCCTTTATTTCTCCATGTTTGATTCATCATAACTGTTGGTTCTTCATAAGTAGATTCTTCTAATTGTTGTTTTGCTTCTATGAATGTGTCTGCGAGATCTTCAAGAGCATCTGCATCTTCATCTTCATATCCATATTCATCTATGACATGCTCATAGATGTTGTCTTGTAGATAGAGATCTTCTTCTTCATCAATCACATCCCACCATGTGGCTGCATTAGGGTCAGCATAAACGTCCTTAACAACTTTATTTTTACAATGATAGTCAGGAGCTTTATGACCAAGTTTGTTACAAATATAGCAGATGATCTGGTTTCTCTAGGGGCGTGGCTGTGAGCGCTTGTACATATATTTATGCTTGGGAGCATAAGAGTGCTTTTTGGGAAAGGAGCGCTTATGGAAATTGAGCTGGGACATTTTGTACTTCTTGCGGGCTTTGTGCTAAGATTTTGTAAAAGGATTACAGCCATAGGTGTCAATAAAAGAAGGAGCAATCCTTTGGGCTTCTTGTTTGGTAAATTTCTACTGATATTTGCAGTCTTCTATAAACTAGAGAATCTAGTCCTTTGCATACTGAATAAGATCAGTAATGGGAGAGGTTTCAAGAGAGATTTCTCAAATTTCTAGATATATGATAACACGATCAGATATGTTATAAGGGAGACCTTCCAGATATTTTCTTTTAGCAAATTCACTTTTCTTTGGATCTTTCAGTTGATAGATCAACTTTCGGAAATCAGTGGAGTAATTTTTGAAATCTTTTAAATCACAACATTTCATAGACAGAATATCTTTCATCAATCTCTCTTTTTTAAGATAGATTCAGGACATAATTCATCAGTTAGCCATTCTAATAAACAATTCATAGTAGGGAGCTGTTGTTGGTGTTGTTGGCCGGTGTCAGTTGTAATGGTAATATTTCTGGAAACTCTGGTTTCTTTTTCATGATCAGAAAGACCATTCCACCAATCAGCTAAGATACCCCAAAAATAAGTAACAACCATTTTTCTATGTTTTCTTCTAGAGTACCTGATAAAGATGGTATGATAATAAAGGTGTTTACCCATTTATTGATCAAATGGTAAGGATCTTCTAACTGATCAATGTCTAAATACCATGGAGTAACTGGGCAAGTTGTTTACATCATGAGAACTGAATCTGAGGTCTTTTTTTCTCTCTTTTCTTTTAATTGGGAGGTTGTGGAACAATTATAGCATGTGAGACTGGTTTTTGTTCATGGTTTACTAACTAGTCTAAAGATTGGGCTAAATCATGTAAAGAATCATCAACTTTATCACACCTTAAATTGACAGTATTATTTACAGATTCTACCTGAGTCCCTAAAGGCTATACAAGGTGAACCAGTGTAGACAAATCACTATCATTTTTATGTAAGTTAGGTAAGACTTGATCTAACATAGTATGGAGTTGCTTCAAGGAATTTGCAGAATCCTTTATCTTAGTTTTATTTTCAATAACAATGTTGCCTATCCTATAGACATTATGATGGATAGTAGCAACATATTCTTTTAATGCTAAGATATCTAGACAAAAATCATCAACATTCTATTGTAAATGAGCACAGAACCTTGTAATATAATTTCTAGATATTTTGTTGAAAAAGGCCGCTCCCTATTTTATTGATGGCTTTTACATTGGATATGCTATGTCTTATATATGAAAAGGCTGATTCTCCTTGACTGAGCTGCGGCTTCCATTCGATGCTATATGTAGTGCCACATCTCTTGATTTAGTACGAGAGTCGCTTTGCTTTAAAAAAATGGCCTCAATGACGTGAACAGAGTCCATGCCTTGTTACTGATACAGGAAACACGTTTAAAACCTAATACTTACCATAAACATAATTTAAAACATGATTAAAACCTTAAATCTAACCCTATTTTATAACCTTGACCCTTACTATATCCCTAAACAAAACCTTAATTCTAATCTAACCTTGGTTCTAACCCTAGTCCAAACCATAATTGTAATCATAACCTCAATTTAACCCTAATTCTAATTCTAACCATAATCCTAAGATTACACTTAGCATTGATTTATAAGCCTAACTTTATATCTAACCCTATTTATAAGCCTAATCCTAAACTAATCCCTAAAAAACCATAATTCTAACTCTAACCTTCATTCCAACCCTAAAAAATAATATATAATTATTTAATATATTATAATAATATAATTATTTTATAAAATATTATGATAATATATTATAATATTATATTATATAATTATAATAATTTTTAAGATATATAATATAGTTGGAATTAAGCTTGCTGCTCCATATGCTACTAGCATATTTATATTAAATATAATATATCTAAAGTATGCTGAGAGATATCCTTCTCAAGGCACCAATTTTTTAGCTATATTATATTTAATATAAATATGCTAGTTTTAGCTACATTGGCAAGGTCAATCCACCAATAAGGCTCAATTTCTGTCAAACATTAAAATGTATGAGATAATGCATTTTGAACGAAATCCTACTGTAAGAGAAATGTTTTAAATGATTGGCTTTTTATAAAAAATAAAAAATAAAAAATTTACTACCATCGAAACATGATTTTTCAAGCCATTTTAGTTAATGGCCATTGATATTTCAAACCATTTTAATTAATGGCCATGGCATAAAATTATTAACTTCTAAGAACTTTTTAGTAATTTTTATTCTATTATTATTAAAACAAAATTAATTTTAAAAATATAATCAATTCACAATTAATTTTATAAATATTTTAGTACTAACTTTACAAATTATTTAAGTCTTCTAATTAAAATTTATTTTAATCAACCAAAAGATATCATCAACTGTTATTAAAAAAATTATTCTTAGGAAAAAGAATTGTATTGTTTCTACATACCATGTGTAAACACTTTTTTTTTTCACTAACTCACTAGATTTTGTTATATTTTATTCATGTAAAAAGCTAATTTTAAGATTCAAATAGGTTAAGTTCTAAATAATACGCTGAAATAAAATATACGGGAAAATACTATGGATTTGGTGAAATTTGCATTTTTTTTTGGCTGATAGGCCATTCTATATGTGCACACATCTTGTAACTGCCAAAAAAATTAGTCCCACTACTTTCATCGTCCACAAATTTTTAAAAAAAAATTGGTAGTCCCACTCCACAAATTTGGTAGTCTTCCTTTTTGGTAGTTTTTCAAATTTTTTTCTCTAAAATTTAAAATTGCATGAATAACGCCTCCCATAATTGTTTCTTTTATCACATTTTCTTTTAAAATTGCATGAGTAACTCCTCCCATTTTCCTTTATAAATTTCTTTGCGTGAGTAATGCCTTTATGTTGCTATAATATATAGGACAATAGTGGTTAGCATGTAGTGTCTGTATTTTTTGTTTTCTTCAATTCATCAGTATTAGATACTATCATCCATCTGTAAATTTGAAGGTGAGCCTATAAATCAGGGTTTGAAGATTTAGTTTCCTATTGGGTATAGGATAGCATTTTTATTAGTATAGGATTAGCTTCAAGCTTCAATTTATTGGTAAAGGATTAGCTTCAAACTTCAAGCAGTTTTATAAGCTACACAACAATCTTTAAAGCCTCGGGTGAGTATGGATGTTTTAAGCTTCATTTATTATAAATTAAATGCATTTGATTTTACTTTTTGTTTTCATTTGAAATTAAACATAAAGACTCTGCCATATCATTAAACCTAATTTTCTTGCACAGTAGTTTAAAAGAATTAGTACATTGAAAACACTCAAAACCCTGAAGTGATTATGATAGAAAAAATGGAATAAGAAAACACATTAGATAGGAAAAAGTTTTAATAAAGTGACATATCCAAGAAAGATGAAAACCAATGTTAAAATACTTGCAAAAATAATCCCAAGAAAGTAGGTGCTTTGTGCTTTGTCTTCTCGTAGATATAATAAAACATGTATACTTGCACCGAAAGAAATCTTGTATGCACAAATATCCAAAATGTCCTGGTAACATTTATGTGAAAGGGGGCGATTTGATCTCCACATTTGGTGGATCCAGAAAGGGGCAAAATATCTTTCACTTGAACGCCACCATTTGCAGGGGGTTTCAAACACTCAAATGGGAGTTTGTATGCCTTCTGAAGTTCAGCCTCCATTTACCTGAGAGCATTGTCTACATGCTACTTGCTCACTTTCCTTACCAACATGTCTATTCTACTCTATTCTTGGCCTTTCTCTATTCCTAATGCCACTCCAAATAATGTTCATACTCAGTGAAAAACATGGAAAAATTATGCACACCTGTAAGCCCCGTAACAATTATGTGGACAGGATAAAACTATAATGGCACTCTAACTGCCATTTTTTTTTTATTGCTGAATAAGTACTACCATAGGGGTAGCTCCCATTATATTATATCCAGAGATCAAAAACCTGCTTTTGCTAAGTAGCATGGAATACATATAGGCTAGAGACTAAGCCATACAATGACTTGTGCCATAGCACTTGGAGCCAAAATTACAAACAAACTAGATGGCTAAGCCATATTTCCAATTATGCCATAGCACTCTAAGACCTTCTGCCAACTCCAAGGCCCTCTCAACTTGGGCGGGAGATAAGAGATCACCATAGCTGCACAAGAAGAAGGCAAATGTTTCCATGTTATTGTGGTTGATACCTTGCCAGAAGAGTGCTAAAGCTTCTGCAGAGACAGTTGGTGTATTGACTTTCATATTAACCGCAGCTGCATTGAAGACTCCCCCAATGAGACCATGGGGAGGACGTTTGTCAAAGGCCATGATCGCAGCCATGGCAGTCTCCCTCAAATCTTCCTTCACATAGGCATTGGCAAACATTTTCCCATGGGCTTTCCTTCCTGAAACAAGGATGTAGGTGGCCAGAAACTCTTCATAAAGGTAGCTGTTGTGGATGTGCTCCTCCGGGATGTTGGCAGCTCCAATTACCTTGAGGATGGCCTCTGCAATATGATCAGAGTCGGCCACAAATAGATGGTTAATTTGCTTGAGATTTGTCTCTTGTGGCAGCTCCTCCTAAGGACCTTGATACTCCTAGGTCTCTCCTTCGCCTTCCCCTTCTTTGACAGACCCCGAAGAGGTCTCTTCTTCCTTGTGCTGGCAAAGGCATACACAGATCATCTCCATCGTAGCGTAGGGAATGAAGTAACACTTGAATACTTTTTAGAGGCCACATTGAGGAAAGAGGAGGTACTGCCTTACTGTCACATAGAGATTTCCAAAATCTATGAGTTCTAAGAGTGATCAAAGAATCATTCGAAGCAGTCCAGCGACCCATCATGACCTATGACTAGCGCAGAGGGAGGTTTGGCCAAGGTTCACATGACTCTGCTATGATGGCATCCTCTTCCTGTTCACATGCCAAGTTCACCAGAAAGTCTGCCGCGACATTGCCTTCTTGGTAGATGTGACTGAGGGTGAAATTTCCAAGCTTAGGTAAGATCTCCCATATAGCATCTGCAATATATTTTAATTTTCAATTGTGGATTTGCTTAGACTTTATGGCATTAATGCAGATGAGGGAGTCCCCTTCGATGTCAATATCCATGAGTTTGAAGTCCTTACAAAGGCAGAGCCAAGGGAGTAGGGATTTAAATTTAGCTACATTGTTAGTCCCTTTCGGGAGCCTTTTGGATAGTGCCACAACCAATTTACCATCCTCATTTCTTATGATGACTCCGCGACATTACCTTTGGCTGCTCCATCAAAATTAAGTTTTAGCCTCCCCTTTAGTGGGACAGTCCACTTTGTGAGGGCTCTTGCTCTCTTTCTTTCATCAGCCACTTTAGGGTGGAAGCATAAGGGCTAGCCAACTTTTCATCATTTCCCCATCCCAACTTGGAAATGGTATCAAGGAATAGCTAGCCAACCTTACATTAAGGAATTCATTGATGCCTACCTCGAGCTTCCTCAGCATAGATTCCAGACTTGACTCTTTGTCTGAAAAAATCCTATTATTCCTTTCACGCCAAATATGCCAAATCAGAAGAGAGGGGCTTGCCAACAACAAGCCTTGCCAGGTAGATTTTTGTCCTTTGGGCCATCCTTTGAAGAGGTCCTCAATTATATCTAGGAGGGCACTGATCCAACCTAATTTTGGCCTTAACCAGTCCCAACATTTGGACACAATAGGGCAAGAAAGCAAAAGGTGATTGATTGTTTCTTCAGCTCCACCACATAAAACACACCTCGAAGGACATTTAATACCCAAAGATTTGAGTCTATCACCTGTCAGGATCCATTTGTGAATAGTAGTCCATGCAAAGACCTCGGCTTTGGGAAGCGTCCATTTGCTCCAGCAAAGAGCGGAAGGCCAATCACTCTTCATCTACAAATTCTACTTCGCGAAACCAAACTTAACTTTGTAATGTCCCAACTTTGAACCTGTCTAAAAGATTTCATCTTATTTGCCTGAGGGAATAATTCTTCTGACTTTGAGGGCCTCTATTAGTTCTTGCATTGCCTCAGCACTCAATTGGAAAGATGCAATCAGCTCCCAGTTCTAATCTGAGTCTTTAATGTAGCAAGAAGCTTTCCTACCATGAGCTGAGGATAAATCTCTCCAGTGATCCCTCAGTCCGGTGAACTTTGCCAGTGGAGGCAGTCCTTTCAAGGAGTCTTCCCAGAAATTGGCCCAGGAACCATTGTGGACAAACCAAGAGATGTGGTCTATTATGAGCCATCTACACTGTTGCATAAAATTCCAAATATGCAAACCTCTTGGGGAATTGGGCATCGTTAGGATACAGAGAGAATCATCTGAGTCAAGGTATTTTTTCCTTAGAATCTAACACCATCTCGCTATTGGGTCTTTAAACATCATCCAAATTAGTTTAACTTCCAAGGCTATATTTTGCTTTTCCATGCTTTGAAACCTCGCGCCTCCATCCCCTTTACTTTTGCATGCCACTTGCCAACCAATAAGAGGAATCCTCTTTATATCATTGGCTCCTTCCCAGAGGAATTTCTTGAAGACTCCCTCCAGTGAGGCGCAAGCTTTCTTGGTCATCTGATTATAGCTCATCTAATAGATAGGGATTGTTGAGAGAACTACTTTAATCATCTAGATTTTGCCTAAAAATGAAAGCCATTTCCCTTGCTAGGAGGACACCTTAGTTCTACATTTTAGGATGGTATCATCCCACAAAGAGGTGCGGATTGCACCTTTGAACAGAGGAACTCCAATATACTTGCTTGGGATATCTGCCTTCTTGAACATGAGGATGGACAAAATCTCCTTTTGCGCTCTCATACCTATGTTAAAGAAAAAGATACTTGACTTTTAATGATTAATTTCCTATCCTGAGGCTTCCTCATAAAGTTGTAGATGTGAGGAAATTTCTACAGTTGAGTTTGTTTGAGAGGATGCGAAAAGAAGTGTGTCATCCGTAAACTGCTAGTGAGTGACCAAGGGGAAGTCGTCTGCAATCTTAACACCCTTCCATCTTCTAGAGTTTGCCAAATGTTGGATGCTCTTGCCCAGGGCCTCTGCCATAATGACATAGAGGAAAGGCGATAGGGGGTCACCTTGCCTGAGTCCCTGTGTGGGTTCAAAGAACCCACACCGGGAACCATTGACTAAAATGGAGTAACGAACCGAAGAGATGCACTAGTAGGTCCATTCAATCTAGCTTTTGTCAAACCCAAACTTCTCCATAATCTTCATTAGAAATCTCCAATTAACACGATCATAAGCCTTTCTTATGTCTAATTTCAGAGTCATGCAACTTTGATTTGACAAAGTAATGGAATGTAAAGTCTAATGAGCTGAGATAATGCTATCAATTATATTCCTACCTGGCATAAAGCTACTCTGCTCCTCAAAGATGATGCATGGGAGAATACCTTTAAGCCTGTTAGCCATTGCTTTCGATACCAATTTATAGATGGTGTTGCAAAGGGAGATGGTCTGAAAATCCTTCAGAGATGTGGACTCTACTTTTTTAGGAATTAGGGTGATAAAAGTGTTATTGATATCCTTAATCATCTTCCTAGATTTCCTCAAATCTTCAACAGCCTTCCAAATGTCATTTTCCAAAAGGTCCCAGAATTCCTGGAAGAACCTTAGAGGAAAACCATCCAATCCAAGAGATTTATCAGGTGCCATCTAGAAGACCACAGTCTTCACCTCCTCCTTGGTGAAGGGCCCCAGAAGAAATTCATTTTGTTCCCTAGTGATCAATTCTAGGATGAAGTCCAAGAAGAATTGTTGTTTGTATATGGAAGAGGGTTCCGCGGAGCCCAGTAGATTGTGAAAGTAAGTAACTGCTTCCTTTTGGATGGGCCCTTCATTTGAAACCTTTGTGCCATCTTCAGAACGTAACATATAGATTTGGTTGTGGCTGCGTCTTTGCTTTGCAGAGTTGTGAAAGAACTTGTTGTTTAGATCGCCTTCAACCAGCCAGGTTTCTTGTGACTTATATCTCCAAAATATCTCCTCTCTGGCAAGGAGCTCTTGATGGATCTTCATGAGCTCTTGCTCCTTTTCAAATTCAAAGTTGGTCATGCCATTGTTCAAAACCTCTTGATTTAATAGTTCCATTTCAGCCTCTATCCATTCCTTTTCTCTGAAAATGTTTTTAAAGGTTCCTTCATTCCACGCTTTCAAGTGCTCTTTGATTGCTTTCAATTTTTTTACAATAATGAACATCTTTGAACCTTTCTGAACCTCTGTATTTGACCACCACTATTTTATTAGATCCCTGAGGGAACCATCTCTTAGCCACATCTTTTCAAATTTGAATGGGCTTCTAGCTAGTGGTTTATCTTCTCTTATAATAGCCAAAATTGGAAAGTGGTCAAACCCAAAGATTGGAAGAATATGCGAGTCAATTGCAATAGGAAGCTCAGTCCCATTTGCTGAAAACAAAAACATGTCCAACCTTTCCGCTATATTAGTAAAACCTTTATGCCTGTTGGTCCATGTAAAATCTCCATTTTTAGGAACAATATCTATTAGGTCAGAGTCTTCCACAAAGCGTTTGAAATCTTCCTGGCTTTGACTAATCCGACAACACCCACCCTTTTTCTCAGCATTGGACAGGATCGTGTTGAGATCTCCCCGTAAGATCAACAGGTCATTTTTGTGGTGGGAAATTAGCTCTGAAATTGAATTCCAAACTTCCAACTTCTCTTGTGTTTTAGTCGGCCCATAAACATTCCAAAGTAAGAAATGTAGATGAGTTTGTGTATCTTCTACAATCATAGCCATCCAATTGTCTGACTTGGCCAAGATTTTGATATCTGTAGTCCTACTTTTCCAAAGTGCACAGAGTCTTCCAGATGAACCTAAGGATGGTTTAGAGACACCTTCCCATCCTTTACAGAAATTATAGAAGTTTTCTCCTTCCTTTGCTGACAGTTTGGTTTCTTGGATGATAACTATGTTGGCATCCACCACTTGAAGATGACGCTTCATCAAGCATCTCTGGTCAGGGGCATTGAGGCCCCTAACATTCCAGCTAAAGATCTTCATTGGGTCCCAAGGGAGACAGCCCCTCTCTTGGTGCTATTTACAAAATTTTTCAAGGTGGCTTGCCCACCTTTGGATACCTCCTCCTCCCTTTGAATTTTGTTTGTTTTCCTACCCTTTTTCCCTTTTTTGACATTTAGATTAGGTTTCAAAATTTTATCCACTTCTTGTCTGATGAATCTTGCCTCGGCTTCTCTAAATTCATCCTCATAAATGGATTTACACTCTGTCCACTCAGACTCATTTCCCTCCTCTCTAAAGTCCTCGGCATTTGCAGATCCTAGGTTATCCCTGACGGTATCCTGAGGTGACACTTCCTTTGCTACTTCTGGTGGATCTTGGGCTATTTCTGGGACCCTTGAGATGGAGTTAGATGAAGGACCAAACTTAGGAGATGCATCTTCTAGGGGGGGCATAGAAGGAGAAGCCTCCAAGACAGGTTATGTAGGGATGCTATTATCCATTTCTAGTGTCAAAGCTCATCTCTTTTCTTTCCAAGCCCAATGGACTTCCCTAGGGCAACCAGATGTAGGGTGATCTCTCTGACCATAGTTAAGATAGAAGAATCTAACATCCTCTTGATCAATATTGACTGTACACGCACCTTGTTCCGTAGTGATTTTAATGGAATTTGGAAGGGTTTTATTTGCCACCACCTTTAACCTTGCATAGAGATAGGAGTCTCCTTTCATGATTTCTTCATCTAATTCAATCAGCATACCAATCGACTTACCAATTTTCTTCAGGCACACCTTGGACCAGCATTCAAGCAAAAGGTTGTACATTTGGACCCATCTAGGAGAAGAGTAGGGATTTTCCTTGCAAGGGTCGAACAGCGGAGTCCATTCTTGAAGAAAAAGGGGGGTGCCTTTGATTTCCCATTGGCTGAAGGACAAAATGAGATCCTGTTCTTCCTGGCTTCAAAAAAGAACCGTAAAAAAACCTCTGGGGAGAAATTTTATGGAGCCCAGCCATTTCCAATTATCCATAATCTAATCTATGATAGTCTTTTTTGCCAAAATTTTCCCTAGCCTTTTGCCAATTACTGTGAATTTGTGAAGGTTATCCATATCTTGTTCCACTTCCTTGGAGAGGTCAAGCTTGATTTGTTCGCTCTCTCTGAACTCTACAATGTTTGTCCAGTTCGCTCCTTGAGAATTTGTGGACTTCCTTTTTCGCACCATCTTTGCTCGCTTATGGATTTATGCTTTTTATCAGATGGGATTAGGAATATTTTCTTTGGTGTTTAAAATAAATGGTCTCAATCTATCGAATTGACAACTAAACCTGTGTATGTTGTTTACTTATGTCAAAAAAAAATTATCTTGTCCCCTTTTGGCGCTTACTGTTCGAGGTTATGTAGTAGGATGTTACATAAGTACTTTTAGAGAACATAATTTTAATTATTTTAATTAATCTAATATTGTGGTTTAGTAATAATTTTTTCTAAAGATAAATAATTATTTATCATTTCAAATTTGTAATTATTATATTTAGAGAATTAAATTTATAAGAAAAAAATTATGTGAACTCGTTTTGAAATGTCGTGTAAATAAAATTCAAATCTCAAAAATAAATTAATTTGGTAAAAATAAAATAGGACTAAAATATTTACCTAGCTATAAAACTAAACTTTACAAAGCCTATTAAATAACACAAATATTTCCTTAACTATAAAACTAAACTTTACAAAGCCTACATATTTGTATTATGTGGAGAGCTCTAGCCCTAGTTGAGTGTATAGAGATTTAAAATAATTGTATGTTTGAAGAATAAAATAAAAAATGTAATAACATGGCAAAATATTTTTCATGATACTGTAGATTTTTAACTTTTTAGTAAATAAAATTGAAATATTAGATTTTTAACTCTTGAGTAAATAAAATTGAAATCCCAAAAATAATCTAATTTCATAAAATGAAACGTGTATAACCCTCTATTTTTAATAGTATTATTAATATTATAACTTTATCCTTTTGACAAAGAGTAAAAAATTAAATTCATAAAAACTAATGATTCTTTCCTTTCATATTTATCGCCATCCATTTAGGCATGACTTAACTAGTGGGAGATAAAATTTGTGTTCATAATTTGTTTACTTGCCACATCCTCCCCTCAAACCAAAATTCTCTCCTTGTTGCACTCTCTGACAATGAGTAGTTTTTTCAGCCAATGACAATACAGATAAATCATTTTTCAATAATTTTTTGTTAAAAATTTATCATGTTGACATAGGAAATGTACAAATTTAAATAAAATTTGCCTGACAAGAAAAATAATCCTGTCTTTTGATTGGTTTACAATCAATAGATTAATAACTTAATAAGTGTGAACTCATTGCAATAGTACTGGTTGAAGGCATGTACTAATAAAACAACATATTAAAAGAAAAAACCAAGAAATTAAATTTGATTGTGAAGTTAAATCCTAACAAAATATAGTTATACAATATTAAGATTAAACAACAATGAGAGGAAAAAAAAAATTCATTCTACAAAAACAAAAGAAGTATTTGTTTAGTTGTAATTTTTTTTTGTTGATTAGGTATTGGTTGTAAAGACAAATTGCATTCCAATAATTGAAAAATTAATTTTTGAAGAGTGTTGAAATGTCTTTGGTAAATAAAATTGAAATCTCAAAAATAATCTAATTTGGTAAAAATAAAATAGAACTAAAATATTTCCTTAACTATAAAACTAAACTTTATAAAGCCTATTAAATAACACAAATATTTTCTTAAAATGTAATAATACTAATACTTTTATAATGGAGAAATATTTTTTGTCATACTCTGAATTTTTAACTTTTGACTAAATAAAATTGAAATCCTAGATTTTATGACTCTTGAGTAAAATAAAATTGAAATCCCAAAAATAATCTAATTTCATAGAATAAAATATGTAGAATAGTTGGGTGTGGAGAGATTCGAAATGTCTGCCTAAGATATTAAAATGTAATAATATTGAATACTATTACCATTTAAAATGCATTAAAATATTGTAAGTTTGAAGAATAATTATGCAATATAATACCAATAACATACTCATATTTAGATCACTACAGTATTTTATCTTAGTCACTTGTAATAATAGTAAGTACTTTTAGAGAACATTTAATTATTTTAATTAATCTAATAGTGTGTTTAATAATAATTTTTTCTAAAGATAAAGAATTTTTTATCATTTCAAATTTGTAACTATTATATTTACAGAACTAAATTTATAAGAATTGTTTGAAATGTTTTGGGTAAATAAAATTGAAATCTCAAAAATAATTTAATTTAGTAAAAATAAAATAGCACTAAAATATTTACTTACCTATAAAACTAAACTTTACAAAACCTATTAAATAACACAAATATTTCCCTTAACTATTAAACTAAACTTTACAAAGCCTGCATATTTGTATTATGTGGAGAGCCTTGGCCCTAGTTGAGTGTATAGAGATTTGAAATGTCTACTTAAAAAATTAAAATGCAATAATATTAATACTATGATAACTTAAAATGCATTAAAATATTGTATGTTCGAAGAATAAAATAAAAAATGTAATAACATAGAAAATATTTTTCATGATATTGTAGATTTTTTAACTTTTTAGCAAATAAAATTGGAATCCCAAAAATAATCTAATTTCATAAAATAAAATGTCTAGAATCCATTGTAATAGTACTGCCGAAGGTAGGCACTAATAAAATTGATGACTGTATAGTAAAATCTATAAAATATAATTATATTACTTCTAAGGTTTTATTTTTTATTTCATATTTGCCTAGAGTTTTATTAATTAACTTTTTCATTCCTAATATACCTTAAGACTTTATTGTTTTTAAAATATATCTAAACAACTAACACAAAGTAGTTTCATTAAAATAGCTTGTACCTAAATGAAACAACATACTAAAAGAAAAAACCCAAGAAATTTAATTTGATTGTGAAGAAAACAAAATTAAATCCTAATAAAATATAGTTATAAAATATTCGTATGAAACAACAATGAGTGAAAAAGAAATAAATTAAATTTCATTTTGGAGAAAACAAAAGAAAAAAAAATTGATGACTCTATAGTAGAATCTATAAAATAGACTGGAAAAAATAAAAGAAAATAAAATTGATGACTCTATAGTAGAATCTATCCCTTCCAATAAATTTTGCACTTGTCCAATTTACTTGGCTTCTTTTTATTGGATATGATAAAACTGTAATAATATATAATTATAAAATAACATATAAATTTCAAGTATTTATTTTCAAATTTTTAACCATTATATTTCTAGACTATACTACCCAAAAAAACAAACAATGATGTCACTTTTTCCAAAACTACTCTCCATTTAAAAAAAATTAAAGCTTCTGAAAGCATATAATTAAATTTAATGTCACTTGAAATGTTAATCTCTCTCTTTCTATGCAAGCTATATGCAAAAGATTTTTTTCTCTTAATATTCTAAGAAACTTAATGGGTGCGGAATACATCTGAAAACACCCCAATCACAAAACATCGATTTGTAGAACACTAGCATAGAGAAATTACTCAACTTTCACATTTCTATATATGTTTCTCAATTGTCAAAGCAACAAACCTTTTCATTTGTTCCAACGAGTCTGGAGTGCAATAAACAGGATTTGGAGGGCATTACATTGTCCCATACAATATGTTTGACAGAAAAATTCAGTCACTCAGGAAGTTCTTTCCTATTTATAAGGTTTTAATGGCTTTTATTAGTTATTATTTAAATGTTGGATTGTTCGGTATGTTTCTTACTAATAAAATATTTCAGTTATCCCAATATTTTATGATATGCACGTGGGACTTAGGGTTTCTACACTAAAAATTATTATTGATTAATTAATATTTAAATATTATAACTTTATGACAGTTCCATCACATTTACTTTAAAACTGATTAAAACCTGCCTGCAACCAGTTAAATTCGGGTGTCTTTGGGGAAACCAAAACATATACAGTTATCTACAAAGGCAAATTCATGGTTACCAAAAAAACCATGTCAAGGTCCATGCTGCATCAATTTTTTTCAATCCACACAAGGGTCAGTAACTAGCTATTGCTTCCTCTAACAGTAACTAGCTATTCCTTCCTCTAACAGACATTAAATGTCTCATGGAAAAAGAATACCTGAGAGCAAAGAATAGTCACATTGCATATACCCATGCTTGAGTTTATAATCCCCACAAAAAACCTGCCATGAATCTCACCATAAGAACGTATGTCAAAATGGAATAGTTATAATGTCAATTCATTCCCACTGGAACACTAACATGCTATCAAAATGATATTTTAACAGAGAATCCAACTCAACAACATCTGCAATGCACAAAAGACAAAATTCTCCATTTTGAAATGCATTCATTAATAAAACTGCCTCACGTGATTACACAGCTTTTTAGGTAGTGATCTCTTGAATCTGGGGTATTCTTCTTTGGGGGCAAAGAATTTTCAAGGCCGGAACAAAAAGTTTGTTCGTCAAATGACATGCATCAAATTATTGCGATTCAGAATCGAGAGTGCTACCATGTGATGTTTTCAGAATTTATGGACACATCTTCCATGCTCCCTCAAATTCAACAAGAATTTGATTAGGTGGTAGATTACTTTGTGCCATAGACCTCAATAAAGGAGGTTCATAGGAGTTGAAGTCACGCTGCCTAGGATCTTGGCCATGCCGTAAAATCAGAAGCTGTCACCTCATATTTAGATCATATTCAGATTCGGGAATTTAATCCTCCTCTCTACAAGGGGAATCATTATCGCTTGGTTCTGAAATTGAACCGGCTGGTTAAGAATTAGAAGACTCTACAAGAGAAGCTCCATGAGAATATTGGGGAAGCTTCACATGGTTGAGTATGGAGAATTTTAATGAGGGAGAAAATCGGTTTTGCTTGCTGCAAAAGTTTCATAAATGTCTTTGGGTCTTGATTGTCCACAAGAACATGGGTGGGGCATGTGTTTGTAAGTAAATTCTAATCCTGAAAAACAATCAAAATTATGAATATTGATATAAATATTAAGAAATTTGATTTCATTTTGTGAATTAAAATAGTATAATTAAAAACTTGAACCAAGATACCAGAGGACAAGCTTAGACAATTAACAGTCCACTGTATATAGTATATACCAAGAAGATTACCCAAAAGATGGACTATATAAAAAATATAAATATAACAAGTCACATCGCCACGTGTCAATATTGTAAACCTGGGATAGGAGGATAAAACGGACCAAAAACTTGCAGAATCAATTTCTTTTCAACCTTAGAGTTTGTCATGGCATTTGGAACAGGTAAACTGGCATTGCCATTTGCAGCTGCTTTGGCCTGAACCCCAGTACAAAAGAGAAAAAAACACATTCAACATTCAAATTTTACAGTTAAAACTTAACGCTTAAAGGAGGAACGTACAATGCTAAACTCAATGGGAATCACAAAATGGCAAATCCTGACCTCTATTATCAAGTAGTTGCTAACATCGGGTGTAGCTGACTATTTTGTCACATCAGTTTCATAAAATACTTCATCCATCTTCTATAAATGACCATCGTCAAAATCTGTCATAAAACAAGAATCAAGAAAAAATAGAAGATATCCAAACTGTACAAACACAAGAAATCTTACACGTAAAGAAGTTCAACCATTATTCTCTAAAACTTCATGTGAACTTCTCACTTGGCTGGGAAGGTAAAATAAGGAATTACATACATAGATAAAATCATTCCAAGATCATATTACTTACTTTAAAAAACCATCTCTGACATTTCAAGCTACGTTGCTTGCAACACATAATATTGGAAGGGGAAGGGGAATACTTGTCTGCAGTACAAAGAATGCTGATTGAAATCAATACAATGCAATAGAAAGTTTATCAAAGCAATCATAAATTAAAAAATAGAAATCAAAGAACCTATGCTAAGGGATTATAGTAGGGTGCAAAAACTGGAACAACATGAACATGTGATTGTTCTGTATCGTCCAAGACCTTCAATTGATCATCAATTACCTTGTAATCTTGGGATGGCAAATCCCTTTACGAAAGACATTTAGTAAAGACTTTCTTAAACCTACAATACAATCATATAAAACAGAAGCACATAAAAAAAGCAACACTTAACATCATATGGTATTTAATAATGAGAGTAAATATTGAAATCACAAGCAATAGAAGTATTATCATACGAGAGCAAATATAATTCTATTCAGTTGCTGAAACTTGAACCTCTGAAATTGAATTCAAAGATCTTCATAACATAATAAGGTGTCTTGTTTATTGGTTAGAAATGTTTACCTAGCTTGACACAAACAACATGATCATCCCTAGGACTGATTAAGCCTGTCTCAGTATCAAGAAGCCTCCACATCTCCAAATCATAATCTTTTTCTAATATTGTACAAATAGAAACCTCAAAATGCTTGCGCCCATTAGCAATTACATAATTTCTTAATTCCTCGCAACATGGATTTATCCTAACAAGGACACTATGATAGCATAATTTAATTTAGATGCCACTGTCCTTGTTAGGATAAGCCCTGGGAAGAATTAAGAAATTATCTAATTGCTAATAGGCACAAGCATTTTGAGGTTTCTATTTGTACAATATTAGAAAAAGATTATGCTTTGGAGATGTGGAGGCTTCTTGATTCCAAGACAAGCTTAATCAGTCCTAGGAAGCTCCATGATCATGTTGTTTGTGTCAAGCCAGGTAAACATTTCTAACCAATAAACAACACACCTTATTATGTTATGAAGATCTATAAATTCAATTTCAGAGGCTCAAATTTCAGCAACTGAATGGAATTATATTTTCTCTCCTATGCTAATACTTCTATTGCTTGTGATGTCAATATTTACACTCATTGTTAAATACCATATGAAATTCTTAAGACATGGTGTTACTTCATAGCTGAAATTGTTGGTATAACATTCACAAATTATATTCACTTAAGGGCTACAAGTTTAAGCGATTAATATATGTTTATTTTTCTACAACTAAAGGAATCAAACAGACAAACAAAAAATCCTTAAAGGCTGGAATTTATCAAAGTTAATTTTCATCTAAGAGAAGAGGAGTAATCTTGGCAAACAACAATCTTAAGGCTGAAATTTAACAAGGTTATGTTGGCATATACAATTTGTTTTAATCTTTGAAGTTTTGAGCACATGATTATAACAATTTGAAGGCATGAATATTGTTATTATTTCAATGTATTTAATAGAAGTTGATTGGGCTGCATGATGGGACAATCCTTCATTGGATTTTCTTGTCTTGTCTGCATCACATATGATGTGGGTGCTATTTCCAATCATGTGGGTTTTTACCTTTGACAATAGCTTGGAGCCTTATGTTATCACTTGGATTTGATGCTTGTATTCTTTAGATTGGTGCATCTTCACCTTGGCATGTTCCTTTTCTTCCATAGGTGGCACGTTGGAGGATGAGAGGAGTTCTTGCTTGAAATGGTGGTCACTTTGATTTTATTGTAGGTATCTTGATGGAGCACGAGAGCATGTTGGAGATTCATATGATTTCATGCTTGCCTATGATTATGTATTTCATTGATTGACCCTTATGCAAGTTATACAACAAGTGGGAGAATGTTGGGATATGGTGTTGTACACCATTGCATAATTCGGTATATTATAATGTTGTAATTAAAAAATTATTTATTTGTGATGCACCTAGGTGGTGTGGTTAATCACGCTAGGTAATTATTCAGGGACCACTTTATGTTGTATTGTAACATTGGGTTAATTATTTTATGTGTGTAACACATAGAGTGATTAATTATTCATTTGTATTATTTGATTAATTGGAAAAAGTTAGTACCAATAGTCAAATCGGGGTTAATGGTTTTATGGGCTAATGGTTTTGTGTTACCCATGGTTTTGGGGCACATGGTTTTATCCAATACCACAAGTTGTATTTGTGTGAGCTTGGTCTATAAAACCAAGCACATGGTTAGTGGTTTTGTTGGCTTGGCTATTCATTGTAGGTGGATTGGAGGTTTCTGAGAGGCTGTCATTGTATTGCGCTCTCTCCTATAAGTGCATATTGTGAAGCATGGCAGACAATGTGTGGATTCATGCTTGGACAGATGGAGGATGCATTGGAGGTTCTTGATGATTCAAAGGTATTCATGGAGACTCATAGCATGTATTGTAGTATCATTGTTGTTGAATAATACATATGAGTGTGGATGCTTTTGGAGGCTGAGTTTTTCCCTCTTGAGGGTTTTCCCAAGGTATATCTTGTGTTATCTTGTTGATTGTTCATTTGATCTTTGTATTATGGTTATTTTTGCATCTTATTCTCCTGTTGGGTTATGTGAAATTGATTTTATTTGACCTACAAATTCCTAACAAAAACAATGATCTTCTTTAATTATAATGCATGTTGAATTCCAGGCCGTTGAAGAGGCTCTCAAGAATCTTAAAGAAAGCATAATCAATTGATGGTCTCAAAAACAATTGAATTCTAATTGGTGAGTAGATTCTCCTTGTTTGATTCTTAATGCTTGTTTAATCTAAGGTCTCCTGGAGATGTTTTATATTATATTAAATGAAGTTCATTTACATCATAAAAAGTAATATATCTTCATTAAAAAAACCTGATGCTCCTATCAACTATTCAACTTCTATCTCCAAACTTTGAAAACTTCCTTCTTTGTTGGCATGGTGGGGTGTTTTAAAAAAATTAAAAAAATTATTCTTTATGGCAGCAAAGAAATTTTTTGATGATAGTGTTTAATAAATCAATTTCAGACTTAATTAAAAATTAAACCTCTATGAAATATATTTTGGAGTCTGATGAAAAATAAATTAGATTTGAAAACTTTTTCACCTACACCAGTCAAAGATATATGATGACTCAGCTCCAGCCCAACACCACATCACTTGTGTTTTTTGTCCAATGAGCCTATGTATTTTATATTTTCATCTGGATGGATCTTTTTTTGTTGCTGAATTTGGATCTTTTTCTGTTGTTGAATTTGGATTTATTTTATGCCTAAGTATCTTCCCATATTCTTTTTGGTGATTATTTTTGGTTCAATTGTAGGTTTTGGAAGATAGAACACGCAAGCAAGGCATTAAGCCCACATGAGTTGGCTTCCAACTAGTCACACATTCATAAAGCAATACTAACTTGTAAAGTAAATAATCTCAAGGACCATCCATTTAATTCACTTACAATTCCACAAAAAGTAACTAATATAATAATTTCATCTATCATAAGGACCATATATTCATGGAACCATTCAAATTAACATCTCAACAAAACATCCATTCTTATTATATATGGGAAAAACTAGAGTTTCTGAAGGAAGAAATATCAAACAAGAAAAGAACTGGACATATCCCATTCATCTATTTTAACAAATTTTAGGACCATAGAGAATTCAGGGATTCTGAAATGCATCAAAAACTCTGCCAGCATTCCAACTCCTAGTGCCCTATAAAAGACTAGCATCCAGTCATTTATAATCTTGTGAATGGTATGGCATTAAATTCCATGTAATATCCTGTCAACACTAGATTCCCCGTTCAAATTAAATGATTGAACAGGCCACATGGTGCCCATAACTCCTTAATGTGCCTAAATCTAATTTTTGGCAGGTTTGGATCACCAACTACCATGATACACAAATATCATTTCCTAGTAGGTGAAAGACCAAATATTGCAATTTATGACGATCATCAAAGGAGCTCAACTTCCCAAATGTGTAAGGTGCAGATTCATTCCAGGGAGCTTGGAGTGCAATATATAGGACTTGGAGGGCATTACATTGTCCCATACAATATGTTTGATAGAAAAATTCAGCCACTCAAGAAGTTCTTTCTTATTTTATGGTTTTCATCTAGCCTTTATTAGTTATACTTATTATTATTTAAATGTTGGAGTGTTGAGTATGTTTCTTACTAATAAAATATTTTAGTTATCGCAATATTTATGAGATGGTGATATGCATGTGAGTCTTAGGCTTTCTACATTAAAAGTTATTATCGATTGATTAATATTTAAATATTATAACTTAAGATGACAATTCCATCATGTTTACATTGTCTCATACAATATGTTTGACAGAAAAATTCAGCCACTTAGATAGTTCTTTCTTATCTATAAGGTTTCCTCCCGCCTTTATTAGTTATACTTATTATTTAAATGTTGGACTGTGGGGTATGTTTCTTACTAATAAAATATTTCAGTTATCCCAATATTTATGAGATGGTGATATGATTAGAATATAGTTTCCATCAATATTTTAACATCCCAGACGGATAGGACAAACCCTCTTGCTAAGTAGCAAGGGTAAGACTGGTGGATTAGTTTATAGTTCTAGAATGATTCTTTATACAATTAGGTAGATCGCCTACAGCAACCACATTATTACTCTTAAAATTATTTCTCTATAGTCTAAAATTGATATCAGCCCTTTAAAATTTCATATAAGATCTACTGCATATGCCGTCAGCCACCAATTAAAACCTAAAAGTTTGTTTTCTTTGCCATTTTGAAACAATTTATTCATGAGATATTTTCACTAGCAATAAATCAACCAACCTGAAGGCCCTTGCAGCAGCTGTCCACCCTTGGCCAAAAGGGATATCTCCGTACAAGGATCTGTTTCTCTCTACAGCAAATTGGGATAAACCAAAATGCAAACTATTTGGTCTGAGATCTCCTGAAAATGCATGTTAATGCCATTCCCCACACTCTGCCTTTTTCCTCCTTCCTGCATTAGCGAACTCTCCCACCATATTTAAGAGCCATCATATGTTATAAGGGAGGGTTGTTACACCGCTATTCACTTCTTCCGACATATCAAAATGGTTTATTTGGTCCATGGAAGGATTTGGTCCGCTTATGAAAATGGAATCCCATCTATGGAAAACGCTTCTACTGCTTGTGCTATCCACAACACTATAAAGTCTGATAAGCCTAGAATCTTTGGTTTGTGATTGCTCTTTTTCTTTCTTCCTCTTCTCTGGAAAGCTTACATTTTTAAACCAATAGGCAACATTTTTGACTTCCGCTCTACCATATTCTTGTAGCTGAACAGTAAGCTCAGTTATGCGGGCATAAGATGGTTTTCTAGTTCCGTTGCCAACACAGACTCTAATATTTGCTTTTGTTTGGCATTTGGCCACCATCTTGACGACACATTTGCCCTGCATGTAAAATTGAATTGATTTGCAGAAGCGATGCATAAACAGCTAACGAGACCCTTTCTTGAAAAATGGTTTGCTATTTGCCTATGCACGAAAGGTTGGTTTTTGGTCATTTGTGAATCACTTGCATACAATTGTGAATCACTTGCATACAAGGAACCACTTCTGTAGGGGGGGCCGTGGTTTTGGGATAGCCTGGTTTTTTGGTTGTTTGTGGATCATCCATGAATAGGGAAGCGCTCCTTGATAAGGGCCCATAGTTCTAGGATAAGGTTTTCCTGGATATGAAATCTAAGGCTTCTTTCTATATTAAACTTTTGCTATCCAGATTTTAATCTTCTCACTTATGTTTGGTTAGCTTCTGTAACCTTTCTCTCCAGTTTTGAAGTGATGTTCATCTTTTTCCTTCTATATTATTGGTAGACCTATTCCCCTAGACCACACATGCAGGTATTGGGTATCGACTCCGCCTGGACTTATAGGCCCTATTCCCTACCCTAGCCACTGTAACCTGCTAGTGCAGTGTTCCCGTGTTGTTGTCTTATCATCTCATTACCTAATAGTAATTTCTAGAGTGCCCTTATGGTCATGTGTAGTTTTCCATTGCAGTGGTTGAAGCTTTTCTCCTTGGTTTCCATTGATTGTTTGATGTGGTTTCCTTGGCATCATTCTTTATTTTGATTGGAGAAAATTGTTATATGCTAATGCATATTTTGTAGGAATGAGTGCCTTGCCTATTCCTTACCCATGTTCTAGGATTGATTGCATGTATTTGTGCATGTGATAACTTGATTTTATACTATATCAAGTTTCATGGACTAGTGTGTGCTTGGGCTGCATCTTAGCATTTGCAAGATTCCAGGAGTAAGCCTAGTCCTAGGGGGTAGGATATAAGAACCCCCGTATTCACTTTTTGGTGTCGGTTAGAGGAGTCCACTCGGGTAATAAAGATAGGTCAGAGTTGTTATGAGTTGAATGCACTACGAGAAATATCTTGGCTGTTAGGTAAACAAATTAATAGTTGGGATGACTTGAGGAAGGAAGGTAACTTGCCACACCATTAAGAAGGCATGGCATCCCTTCTGTATGGCCCAATTATGTTTGGAGTCAAACAATTGTAGGGTATGGACATCCATCAAAGCATTAAGGATTGAGAGGAGACGCTCTGCACATAGGGGATACAATGATGTGTGGTCTAGGGGAATGGATCTACCAATAATATAGAAGGAAAAAGATGAACATCACTCCAAAACTGGAGAGAAAGGTTACAGAAGCTAACCAAACATAAGTGAGAAGATTAAAATCTGGATCTCAAAAGTTTAATATAGAAAGAAGCCTTAGATTTCATAACCAGGAAAACCTTATCCTAGAACTATGGGCCCTTATCAAGGAGTGCTTCCTTCTTCATGGATGATCCACAAATAACCAAAAAACTAGGCTATCCTAGAACCACGGCCCCCCTTACAGAAGTGTTTCCTTGTATGTGGGTGATTCACAAATGACCAAAAACCAACCTTTTGTGCCCAGGCAAATAGTAATACAATTTTTCAAAAAAGGGTCTCGTTAGCTATTTATGCATCACTTCTATAGATCAATTTGATTTTACGTGCAGGGCAAATGTGTCAACAAGATGGCAGCCAAACGCCAAACAAAAGAAAATATTAGAGTCTGTGTTGGCAACGAAAACCAGAAAACCATCTTATGCCCGCATAGCTGAGCTTATTGTTCAGCTACAAGAATATGGTAGAGAAGAAATAAAAAATGTTTCCTATTGGTTTAAAAATGTAAGCTCTCAAGAGAAGAGGAAGAAAGAAAAAGAGCAATCACAAACCAGAGATTCCAGGCTTATCAGACTTTCTAGTGTTGTGGAGAGTACAAGCAATAGAAGCATTTGCCATAAATTGGATTCCATTTTCATGAGCAAACCAAATCCTTCCATGCACCAAATAAACCATTTTCATATGCCGGAAGAAATGAATAGCGATGTAACAACCCTCGCTTATAACATATGATGGCTCTTAAATATGGTGGGAGAGTTTGCTAATGCAGGAAGGAAGAAAAACACAGAGTGTGGGGAATGGCATTAACACACATTTTCAGAGATCTTAGACCAAACAGTTCGCATTTTGGTTTATCCTAGTTTGCTATAGAGAGAAACAGATCCTTGTGCAGAGATATCCCTTTTGGTTAAGGGTGGACAGCTGCTGCAAGGGCCTTCAGGTTCGTTGATTTATTGCTAGTGAAAATATCTCATGAATAAATTGTTTCAAAATGGCAAACATGTAGAAACTATCTCAAAAAACAAACTTTTAAGTTTTAATTGGTGGCCGACGACATATGCAGTAGACCTTATATGAAATTTTAAAGGGCTGATATCAATTTTAAACTGTAGAGAAATAATTTTAGAAGTAATAATGTGGTTGTTGTAGGCGATCTACCTAATTGTATGGAGAACCATTCTAGCATCGTAAACTAATCCACCAGTCTTACCTTTGCTACTTAGCAAGAGGGTTTGTCCTATCTCTTTGGGATGTTAAAATATTGATGGAAACTATTTCTAATCCCACTTTTGTGTGAAATATCTAGATGATTGGGCTTCTGTGATACAGATTTTAATCAAGTTTGAGGTGACAAGGAATAAATTAAAATGTTAACTTCATGGATTAAGTTGTATCCCGTGTGATATAATAAACATCTAGGCTTTCCAGTGCATGCACAGATGTCAGTATGACTAATGCGGCAGTAGCTGTGAAGCCTGACATTACCCGTGCTAATCACATTTTCTAGAAGTTTCTAAAGCCTTTTCAAAAGACTCATTGTGTTAATATCTTGTAATCATTACATTCCTTGAGAGGACATCAGTCTGAGGCAATCAGCCCAGCAGTTACATGCCTTGTCTATGCTTCCACTTTTTGCGTACATGTATACCAATGTACTTGCGGCTACAACATCTAACAAATAATTCCCTTCTATTATACTTTGCTGGGTGTCCTTAACCTCTTCCAAAAGCTCCCATTTCGGACAAGAAAGGAGGATGCTGACCGTAGCTGTGGTATTTGACCTTACATCAGCAAGTGGCATTTTCTTAAAAGTTTCTAAGGCCTTTTTAACAAATCCATTTTGTGTGAATCCTGAAATCAGTGCACCCCATGAGATGACATCATTCTAAGGCATTCTATCAAATAGTTGACATGCCTTCTCAATGCTGCCATTTTGGCACAGGCAAAGAGGATGTGGGCAGTGTTGTTGTTATGTTTTGTTATGTTGTATGGATGTTAAGATTGTGGATGGTCATTTGAGGCCTTTATGTTGATTATGTTACCTCCATCTTTGTTTCAACTTGGGTACTGAAGCATTTATCTTCCTACCTTTTTATTGTCAGTGTAAAGACCTAGTAAACCCTCACTCATCAAGAAAGAAATTCAGCCACCTTAAAAATATTTCCAAGGGACTGGCCGGAAGAAGATATATAAGATAATTATGTGCAATATAGAAACCACATGCTACCCACAAGGCAGTTGGATACCTCTAAGTACACCAAAGCTAATTTATTTTCCCTTCCATTCCGGTGGTGTTGTTGAAGAGGAATGATACTCATTTGAGGGACGACAATATTTTGTTCTTTCTTTAGAAGGTTAGTGGCTTGCATCTATGAGTATGTTTTTCTCTATGTGAGTTGTGCCATAGTCTAAGACCTTGTTTTGTCCACCTTGAAACATATCATTGCGGGTTAATTTTGATAGTACTCAATTAGATCAAATCTGTGTTTCTAGCCTAAAATTAGTTGTAATGATTACGGTGGCCTATCCAAGGTTTAAACCTTGCTGGGTTTGCTCATCTCTATGTTATGACATTGGCTTTATGCATTGTGTGCCATGTTTGCTCCGTGATTGATGTGTTCTTGTGAACTATGTGACCTTGAGGTCTCCCTTGTGTGGTTGAGTTTCCGAGTCTTCTTTCCCCACTGTTTGTCTACTTGTGATTGGGCCTTGTGACTACCTCTGAGCATGGTCGGGTGGTCTCTAATGACTCCACATGGTTGGGAGTTGTTGCCACCACCATTAGGGATCGGCGACCAGGTTATCGCAGCACCATCTTGAAGATGTTCTCTTTCTTTCTGTTACTTTATAAGTCATGTACCCAGTCAATTATTGTATCTTTCATGGCTATGCCATTGTTCTTGTTTATTCCTTTATGTAATTTTGAACTCTTTTAAGAGATAAAATGTAATCATGCAAGTTAATGAGAAGAAATGGGATGTTTCCTATTTAGTTTATGGATTCTGGTGTGCGTATTGGATCCACTTGTACCATGGTGTTTATGGATTCATATTTATGTTTGGAAATGGGATTAGGAGTATTTGAATTGGTGTTTAAAATGAATGTAGTTTATTAATATTTCTCTGGAGAGTGATTTAGTCCTCTCCCATAGGTTGTGCATTCGGCCATACTTGGCAATGAATGTTGTCGACATATCGTATCGGCAACCGTTTTGTGTGTATGTTATCACTTGTTATTCAAAAAAAAGTTATCTTGTCCTCTTTTGGCCCTCACCCTTCAGGGTCTGCGGTGCGGGATGTTACCGGAATAGTTATAATGTCAATTCATGTCCACTAGAACAATAACATGCTATCAAAATGATATTTTAATAGAGAATCCAACTCAACAAAATCTGCAATGCACAAAAGACAAAACTCTCCATTCTGAAATGCATTCATTAAGAAAAATGCATCATGTGATTACACACCATTTTAGGTAGTGATCTCTTGAATCTGCAGGTATTCTTGTTTGGGGGCAAAGAATTTTCAAGGCCGGAACAAAAAGAATTGTTCCTCAGCTGATATGCATCAAATGATTGAGATTCATAATCAAGAGTGCTTCCATGTGATGTTTTCAGAATCTACAGACACATCTTTCGTGCTCCCACAAATTCAACAAGAATTTGATTAGGTTGTAGATTACTTTGTACCACCGACCTCAGTAAAGGAGGTTCATAGGAGTCGAAGTCACGCTGCACAGGATCTTGGCCATGCTGTAAAATCAGAAATCGTCGCCTCATGTCTTGATCATATTCAGCTTCAGGGATTTCATCCTCCTCTCTACGAGGGGAACCATTATCGCTTGGTTCTGAAATTGAATAGGCTGGTAAAGAATTAGAAGACTCTACAAGTGAAGCTCCATGAGAATATTGAGGAAGCTTCACATGGTTTAGTATGGAGAATTCTAAGGAGGGGGAATTGGTTTTCCTTGTTGTAAAAGTTGCTTAAATGACTTTGGGACTTGATTGTCCACAAGATCATGGGTGGGCATGTGTTTGGAAGTAAATTCTGATCCTAAAAGACAATAAAAATTACGAATATTTATATAAATATTAGAAAAACTTAGTTCATTTTGCGAATTAAGACAGTATATTTAAAAATTTTAACCAAGATAATACAGGACAATCTGAGAAAATTAACAATCAACTATACATAGTATATACCCAGAAGGTTACTCAAAAGATGGACTATATATAAAATATAAATACAACAAGTCACATAGCCACATGTCAATATTGTAAACCTGGGATAGGAGGATAAAACAGACAAACAAAATTACATGCAGATTCAATTTCTTTTCAACCTTAGAGTTTGTCATGGCATTTGGAACAGCTAAACTGGCATTGCCATTTGCAGCTGCTTTGGCCTAAACCCCAGTACAAAAGATAATAAAACACATCCAACATACAAATTTTATAGTTAAAACTTAACGCTTAAAGCAGGAACGTATAATGCTAAACTCAATCGGAATCACAAAATGTTGGCAAATCCTGACCTCTGTTATCAAGTAGTTGCTAACATCGGGTGTAGCTGACTGTTTTGTCACATCAGTTTCATAAAATACTTCATCCATCTTCTATAAATGATCCTGGTCAAAATCTGTGTCATAAAACAAGAATCAAGAAAAATTGGCAGATATCGAGATGCTACAAACACGAGGAATCTTACACATAAAGAAGTTCAACCATTATTCCCTAAAACTTCATGCAAACTTCTCGCTTGGCTAGGAAAGTAAAATAAGGAATTACATACATAGATAAAATCATTCCAAGAACATATTACTTACTTTAAAAAACCATTTCTGACATTGCAAGCTACGTTTCTTGCAACACATAATATTGGAAGTGGAAAACTTTTCTGCAGTACAAAGAATGCTGATTAAAATCAATACAATGCAATAGAAAGTTCATCAAAGCAATCACAAATTAAAAATAGAAATCAAAGAACGTATGCTAAGGGAACATAGTAGGGTGCAGAAGCTAGAACAACATGCACATGTGATTGATCTCTATCCTCCAAGACCTTCAATTGATGCAAATCCCTTCACGAAAGATATTTAGTAAAGACTTTCTTAAACCTACAATACAAACATATAAAACAGAAGCACATAAAAAAGTGACACTTAACATCATATGGTATTTAACAATGAGTGTAAATATTGAAACCACAATAAATAGAAGTATTATCATAGGAGAGAAAATATAATTCTATTCAGTTGCTGAAACTCGAACCTCTAAAATCTTTAAATGCTTGCACCTATTAGCAATTAGATAATTTCTTAATTCTTCCCAGGATGGGAGTATCCTAACAAGGACACTGGATAGCACAATTTAATTTAGATACCAATGTCCTTGTTAGGATACGCCCAGCCTGGGAAGATTTAAGAAATTATCTAACTGCTAATTGGTGCAAACGTTTTGAGGTTTTTGTTTGCACAATGTTAGAAAAGAATTATGCTTTGGAGATGTGGAGGCTTCTTGATTCCAAGACAAGCTTAATCAGTCCTAGGAAGCTCCATGATTGTGTTGCTTGTGTCAAGCCAAGTAAACATGTCTAACGAATAAACAAGACACCTTATTATGTTATGAAGATCTATAAATTCAATTTAAGAGGCTCAAATTTCAGCAACTGAATAGAATTATATTTTCTCTCCTATGCTAATGCTTCTATTGATTGTGATGTCAATATTTGCACTCATTGTTAAATACCATATGATGCTAAGTGTTGCTTTTTTCTGTGCTTCTGTTTTCTTTGTTTGTGTTGTAGATTTAAGGAGGTCTTTACTAAATGTCTTTCATAAAGGGATTTGCCATCCCAATATTACAATGGTAATTGATGACCGATTGAAGGTCTGGGAGGATACAGATCAATAACATGTGCATGTTGTTCCGGCTTTTGCACCGTAATATGCTCCATTAGCAAAGGTTCTTTGATTTCTATTTTTACTTTCTATTGCATTGTACTGATTGTTGGAAGAAATTAATCTTCTGTCAGTGCATTAACTTCAGCCTGCCGCTGCGTCAGACCTGGGGATCTCCAAAGTCAGCCCCAGCACCGTTGGCCTGCCAGCATTCATTTTTGGTAGAAAAGTTTGAATTTTGAAGTGAGGTTGAGCTCTGGCAAGGATAGAATGAGAGAAACGAGAGTGAAAGTTAGTTGACAGGAGTAGAATGCAAGAGAAAGCCTGCAGCAACAGAGGAATGTGAAGTAGAAGAATAATAGAGAGAATATAGAAGAAAGGAATGTTACAACAGCAACTGTAATCCACAGGGAGCTACAGAGTTTCTGGACAGCAGCTCCAGAGATTTGGGCAAAACAGGAAAACAGAGCAGCAGCTCTGCATAAGTTTGTAACAAAATTTGAATGTATTGTAAATGAGGTAAACATAAAATATATATTACTGTCATTCGTGCTTTGTCTCATCTGTGTGTATATGTTTGTTCTTGCCATCCATTATTGCTGTAGCATTGTTTTCTGGTCAGGAGTCTGTCCATCCCCTGCTCTCCCCTGCCATCACTACTTTCAATCAGCATTCTTTGTACTGCAGACAAGTGTTCCCCTTCCAATATTATGTGTCGCAAGAAACGTAGCTTGAAATGTCAGAGGTGGTTTTTTTAAGTAAGTAATATGATCTTGGAATGGTTTTATCCATGGATGTAATTTTTATTTTACTTTCCCAGCCAAGCGAGAAGTTCACATGAAGTTTTACGGAATAACGGTTGAAGTTCTTTATGCGTAAGATTCTTTGTGTTTGTATTGTCTGGATATCTTCTAATTTTTCTTGATTCTTGTTTTATGACAGATATCTTGACGATGGTCATTAACAGAAGATGGATGAAGTATTTTATGAAACTGATGTAACAAAGCTGTCAGCTACACCCAATGTTAGCAACTACTTGCTAAGAGAGGTTAGGATTTGCCAACATTTTGTGATTATGATTGAGTTTAGCATTGTCTGTTCGTATTTTAAGTGTTAAATTTTAACTGTAAAATCTGAATTTTGGATGTGTTTGCTTTCCTTTTGTAGTGGGGTTCAGGCCAAAGCAGCTGCAAATGGCAATGCCAGTTTAGCTGTTCCAAATGGCACGACAAACTCTAAGGTTGAAAAGAAATTGAATCCACAAGTAATTTTTTTTATCCTTTTTATCCTCCTATCCCAGGTTTACAATATTGACACGTGGCTCTGTAACTTGTTATATTTCTATTTTATATACAGTCAATTGGGTAATCTTCTTGGTATATACTATATACAGTGCATTCTTAATTATCTAAGATTGTCCTCTGTTATCTTGGTTAAAATTTTTAATTATACTATCTTAATTCACAAAATGAAATCAAATTTTTTAAGATTTATATCAATATTTATAATTTTGATTGTTTTTCAGGATCAGAATTTACTTCCAAACACATGTCCCAACCATGTTCTTGTGGACAATCAAGACCCAAAGTTATTTATGCAACTTTTGCAGCAATCAAAACTGATTTCCTCCCTCCTTAGAATGCTCATACTAAAGCATGTGTGAAGGTTCCTCAATATTCTCCTGGAGCTTCACATGTAGAGTCTTCTAATTCTTTACCAGACGATTCAATTTCCGAACCAAACGATAATGGCTCCACTAGTAGAGAGGAAGGTGAAATCCCTAAATCTGAATATGATCCAGACATGAGGCGATGGCTTCTCATTTTATAGCATGGCCAAGATCCTGGGCAGCGTGACTTCAACTCCTATGAACCTCCCTTATTGATCAAATTTAATCAAATTTATGATACCTCTTAGAGATCTTCCATAGACAATATGGAATTGGGAAACACTAGTTGACCTATTAACTAAATTATTATATGGTGAATTCTACCCGGGCAAGGACCGAATCCACAAGTAGGTTTATTTCTCTAACCTTTTTAGTAGGTTACCAAGACTCCTATTTTTATTTGTGTAGAACCCTAAAAATATAGTTATAAAACAAATATAAACCATAATTTTTTTTATAAAACAGGAGTGAAAAGAAACCAATAAATTAAATTTCATTATGCACAAAGCGAAAGAAAATTAATTGCACCCTATAGTAGCACTTACCTCTGCTATTGTTGAATATACTTTGCTCCTTTTTTGTTTCATATGATAAAATCCTAATAAAACATAGTTATAAAATATTAGTTTAGGACACTTCTTTTTTATAAAACATCAGTGAGTGAAAAAGATATAAATTAAATTTCATTATGAAGAAAAGAAAAGAAAAGAAAATAATGATTGTATAGTAAAATCTATAAAATATAATGCACTTACAGTTCAAATAACTTATGTGTTTCTGGAATATACTTTGCTCCATTTTTTTTCATATGATAAACCCTAATAAAATATAGTTATAAAATAAATTATTGTACTATATTTAAAATAACATATTAATTGATTATGCAGAAAACAAAAGGAAACCCTAAAAAATATGTTGTAAAATATTAGTTTAGGACACTTCATTTTTATAAAACAACCAGGAGTGAAAAACAAATAGATTAAATTTTATTTATGCAAGGAAAAAAATTAAATTGATGACTCTATAGTAAAATCTATAAAATATAATGCACTTACTGTTCCAATAACTCCAGTATGCTTTTGATCTTGTTTATTTGATTTGATATTTTTGTAATTTATATTTGAGTATTAGTTGTATTTATATAGATTATTTACTTTATGTTGGCTTTATTCTTATGTGCATTCATTTAATAAAACTATGGCGGTTATATATTTTAAATTTAATTCTTATGTACATTCATTTAAAAAAATATGTACGAGTTATATAATTTTTAATTTAAAATAGTTACTTCATAATTTTTAGGTGCACTCATTTAATAAAAGTATGTCCATTATATGTTTTAAATTTAAAGACATAGTTTATAATTTAAAAAATATATATGTCAGGCTCTTTTTAGTTTTTATGTACACAGACATAGTCATCCCCTTGATGCCACTTATAATTTCCTTTATTTTTAAAATATATCTAAACAACTAACGCAAAAGAAAAGTACATAAATATGTTTTTATTAGCTCACCCCTCCACAAGGTATACTAAAGATGAATTTTGATGGAACCTCTAGAAGCAATTCGAAAAACTCAAACTTAGATCCAAAACAAGGTGGAAGTTGAAATTGAAAGTGATTCATTGGTTTGTTGTCATGTCCCCATATTAGGGCATTGTTTAAATTAAAGATTTAAACATCATGGACAGAGAAATCGCTTTGGTCAAATATATTTAATCAACATATATAATAATATTAATTAATATTATGAAAATACAATATATTTATTGTATTATTGATTTAAGTATTATTATATAATATAATAATACTATTATATAATTTATAATATATAAATATAACATCATTATGACTATTTTATATTATAAATATATAAATAAGCATAAATATGAAATATCCAATATTATAATTTAAATATATATATATAATCTTATATAAATAAATATTATTATAGCATTATAAATATATATAAATAAACATATTTATATATATAATATAAGACTTGACTTTTGGCAGCAAATATCTCTTATAAGAGAATAAAGTAGTAATTGTTAAGTAACTATTAATATTCCTTACAAGCAGTGAATACAAGAGTAGACACTCTAATAAAGGAGTGATTATTATTAAATAATATTAACTAAGCAGTGAATGAACAAATAGGTCAGCGATCACCATATAAAGTGGTGACTATTGATGAAAAGGCATCGATCAAGATATAAAGATAATATTGGTGGGCATTGTGAAGATATCTCATCAGAATAAAAAAACACAAAACAGAAATGCAATGCAAGTTAGATCACCATCGATCATCATTCAACAGGAAAAGGATAAAGGAGAATAAAATACTTTACTAAAATTAAGAGTATATATTCTAAAGTGAAGTACATAACTAAGCATACTAGCATCAAGAGGGAATAAGATATATATATTTTCTTGAGTTTAGAATATATATATTTATATTATAAAATTAAAGACAATAATTGCAGCATATTCATATGAGACATAAGAAATTGATGATGTGTTCATCAAAGCTTAGGTGAGATTCCTCACTCAGTCCTAGCATCTAGTTCCCTCTATTCAACAATAATATTATTTCATATGCTGTGAGGAAATTGGGACTAGGAAATAAGGGAATTGTGTCATGGCAATTGTGACTTTCATTAGGATAATAACTGTAGATCATTATGATATGTCTAGGTACTAATTTCCATCTGCAGGTGTATATAAATGATGGCTGTTATATTGTATAGTAGTTTGTATCAGAATGAAGCCATAAAACTAGAAAACTATAAGAAGGATGACTGTGAATAAATATAACTTCTCTGATTATTGTTTTTGTCCTGTTATCTACATCTATGTTTGAATCTCTTATAGCATAATGGAAGTAGAATGAAAATTGATAAAAGAATAACTGCATATTTGAAACTGGCTAGAAACTGTTTGCACTCTAATATATCGTATGTTGCATCATATACTACTATAGGATTCATTTCCTAGTGATAAAGGCAAATTTTATAAATTGGAACTGTGTGGAAACTACATATATTTTATTTGTGATTCAGCCAGGAGGGGTGAATGCATAAGTCTTAGTAGATTGCCTATAAACCCCATCTAATGTTCCATCCCCATAGGCCCAAGACCAGGATTGGGTGTTATGCCCCTTAGGCCTGAGTCAAAGGTTTGGACCATGGAGGGATGGGGGTCCCACATTGGAATATGCCCCCATAGGCCCAGACGAGGGATTCAGCAAAAGGACCAGCCCCCATAGGCCCTTGTCAAGGGTTCGGGCAATAGGACTGTGGTAGGCCTTAGGCTACTAAGGATTTATGACTTCTCCTCCCTAGCATGTTGAGTGACTCTTCTTTCTTATGTGTTTTCATTTGTAAGTTGATTATGTTGAATTGCTAGGAAATTGATATTAGAACTGACGTATGGCAATATGGATTTGTACATATATATATATGTTGTTATAGGTACTATATCAAGAGAATATTTAAAGAGAAGAAACCCTAAATCTAATCCACAAGCGAATTCTAGGGCAAACCAGGTAAGGGACATTACAGTTGTATAAATTGTATTGATAAAAACATAGAGGAAGTTGAAATTGTAGGTGATTCATTGGTTTGTATAAACACAAATAAAAGGAAGGAGATTTCAAATTGGAAGCTTTACCAGTGGGTTGCATCACATCTATAGGGAAGGAAATAAAACCACAGACTTTCTTGTGAACCAAGGAGTAGACCAACTCAAGTTCTACAGAGTATCCAACTCGGATTTAGTATGGGACAGCCTAGAAGAAATTTTAGAGATGGATGGATAGGCTCCATAGGAGGAAGGATTTTTGAATTCTTGAGCAGAGATATGGATAGCAGCAAAATGGATTGAGAAATAATTTTCTCTTCATGGGTTTCATTTGATCTGATCTTTTTACCAAATGTAAATCTTGTTATCTTTGTTGACATAAGCAAGATGGGGCAATGAATGGTATTTGAGTGTGAATGTATCTATAAGGTAGATTCAAATGAAGACGAGGAAGAGGAGGAGGAAGAAACAGTGGAGGGAAAGATTAACAGAATCTTCAATGCAGATCAAGCGGGGGCAGTGGCTTCTATCAAACAAGTCATTGACACCCATATCTTCATTGGAGAACACATTCATGATGGAACACTCTAAGAGAGGAATCCCTCATGAATGTAGTGCTAATAATGGGAAGGAAACAGTGTGGGAAGATGATGGCTCACACGTTTATCAAGAAGGAGCTGAGAGAAAAGGTGTATACTACCATTTCATCTTTTGATTAAAAAACTCAAATCTAGATTGATGGGAGAGATATTGGATGATGGTGCTATGAGGAAAAACAAAATAACTTCGTAGGCTCCATGTCTATTTCGGGATGGTATTCATTGAAATAATATGGAAGTGTTCAACTTCTATCTTAGTCAGTATGGAGACCTATTGTCTCCCCCACAGATTAATCGGGCCTTTGAGCTCTATGAAGGTTTATGGTTTTTATGGCATCTAAGAATGCCCAGTGATTGAATGTTGTATGTTTCCGCACTCAGAAGAGATGATGTTGTATCTTTTCTAGTTTAATTGGATTTTAATAGAAAGGTAACTACCTCCTTGGGTTTTATTAACTAACTTTTTCATTCTTAATATAGATTAAGACTTTATTTTCAAAAAATATATCTAAACAA
Organism: Cunninghamia lanceolata; assembly: GCA_027924645.1. Taxonomy (NCBI): domain Eukaryota; kingdom Viridiplantae; phylum Streptophyta; class Pinopsida; order Cupressales; family Cupressaceae; genus Cunninghamia; species Cunninghamia lanceolata. Next base: position 17,175,785 of record BSBN01001048.1, read on the forward strand.
CTAACATAAAGTATTTTCATTAAAATAACTATACAATAAATAAAGTTCAACATATTAAAAGAAAAAACTAATAAATTAAATTTGATTGTACAAAACTGAAATAAAACACTAATTAAATATAGTTATAAAATATTATTGTACAATGCTAACTTAGATGCCACTATGGGGATTTAAACTTGGATCTCCATCTTGAGAAGCTTATGGCTTTACCATTTGAGCACAACCCCTTTGACATGTTTGCGTATTACTTGCATTTATATTGATTATTTACTTTATGTCAACTTTATTCTTATGTGCATTTATTTAATAAAACTATGTTCGTTACATATTTTAAATTTAATTCTTATGTGCATTCATTTAAAAAAATATGTGGGTTATATATTTTTAAAATTTAAAATGGTTACTTTATAATTTTTATGTGCATTCATTATGTCGGTTATATGTTTTAAATTTAAAGTGCTTACTTCATAATTTAATATATGTGTGTGTGTGTGTGTGTGTGGGCTCTATTTAGTTTTTATGTATACTATCATAGTCATCCCCTTAATGCCATTATATAATGCCTCTGGCGTAATTATGGTTTTATGGGAGAAATTAATATTCCAACAAACTCAATGTTTTTTACACACCTATTTTTATTATTATTATTGGTAAATGCTTTTCACTAGAGCTATGAATTAGAGAGTTTTTGAAAGGGTGCCACCCTTTTACATAGAGAAAGAAATAAACACCAAAGAAGCCTGAGCAATGTCAAGGAATAATAAGGAACAAAAAGCATAGAGGCTTAAAAATACAACAACAAACAACATTTCCCCACACATGAGGCCAAAAAAAAGCTCAGGGCAGACTACCCCATGACGAAATAGGTCTACCAACTCAAGGTAGCTCGAAGCTGAAACACTTCAAGGATTTTTGTTTCTTGTTGGTAACCCAATCATTAGACTCAAACAAACCAAATCCCTTATTGGTAGGACTCACATTCTGAAGAATTGAACCCGAATTAAAGAAAGTACTGCAAGATTAATTTTTAAATGAATCCACTTTTATATTTTCTTTGTTGGAGGACACTAGGGAGGGCAATCTTAGTCCTCCCTCACTGCTTCCTTCTCCATACATTTATCCCCAAAAGATGAGATCTGAGCTCAAGGACAAGATTAAGAGCCTCTGAGTTAGAATTGTCCACAAGAGGACTTGCCAACACACTTTTACCCTCCATGGGTATCTCAGACATGTCCTCAATAGGAGAAGGATCTTGTTGAGCCTTATTTCTTGTGAATAAGCCTTTTTTTCATGAACCCACACATGGAGCTAAAGCATGGCTCCACGTATGGAAATTGTGACTTACCATTAGGGGCTCCTCATAAATGATCTAATGCACCCAATCACTACGTTTTGAGGATAAGGTGACCAGAGAGGGAAGAACCTTCTCACCAACATCATTAATGTAAAATCTAGAAAAATAAAGTATTTTATAGATTTTCTCACCTCATTGGCCACGATGAGTTCACCAAGGGAGAAATTAATAGTCAGCTACACTTGAACCTCATCCCAATACTCCAAAGGTAATCTAGGGTGTAACATGCCTTCTCATATTACTCAGAATTACACACGTAGATTACTAGAAAAGTAGAAGATGTTATGACCCGCTTCTAACCCTAGAACATATTTTATGATACTTAGAGACTTAAGTTTGATTAGAGTTATCATATCATACTATGCATAATTAATTATTATTTTTCTTTATTTTCAAATCTTACTAACACACATAAATATATATATATAGTTTCATCCCAACAAAAACATCCATTCCTATTATATATGGGAAAAACTAGAGTTTCTGAAGGAAGAAATATCAAACAAGAAAAGAACTAGACATATCCCATTCATCTATTTTAACAAATTTTAGGACCATAAAGAATTCAGGGATTCTGAAATGCATCAAAAACTCTGCCAGCATTCCAACTCCTAGCGCCCTATAAAAGACTAGCATCCAGTCATTTATAATCTTGTGAATGGCACGGCATTAAATTCCATGTAATATCCCATGAACACTAGATTCCCCCTTCAAATTAAATGATTGAATAGACCACATGGTACCCATAACTCCTTAATGTGCCTAAATCTAATTTTTGGCAGGTTTGGATCACCAACTACCATGATACACAAATATCATTTCCTAGAAGGTGAAAGACCAAATATTGCAATTTATGACGATCATCAAAGGAGCTCAACTTCCCAAATGTGTAAGGTGCAGATTCGTTCCAGCGATCTTGGAGTGCAATAAATAGGACTTGGAGGGCATTACATTGTCCCATACAATATGTTTGATAGAAAAATTCAGCCACTCAAGAAGTTCTTTCTTATTTTATGGTTTTTGTCTAGCCTTTATTAGTTATACTTATTATTATTTAAATGTTGGAGTGTTGAGTATGTTTCTTACTAATAAAATATTTTAGTTATCCCAATATTTATGAGATGGTGATATGCATGTGAGCCTTAGGCATTCTACATTAAAAGTTATTATTGATTGATTAATATTTAAATATTATAACTTAAGATGACAATTCCATCATGTTTACATTGTCTCATACAATATGTTTGACAGAAAAATTCAGCCACTTAGATAGTTCTTTCTTATCTATAAGGTTTCCTCCCGCCTTTATTAGTTATACTTATTATTTAAATGTTGGACTGTGGGGTATGTTTCTTACTAATAAAATATTTCAGTTATCCCAATATTTATGAGATGGTGATATGATTAGAATATAGTTTCCATCAATATTTTAACATCCCAGAGGGATAGGACAAACCCTCTTGCTAAGTAGCAAGGGTAAGACTGGTGGATTAGTTTACAGTTCTAGAATGATTCTTTATACAATTAGGTAGATCGCCTACAACAACCACATTATTACTCCTAAAATTATTTCTCTATAGTCTAAAATTGATATCAACCCTTTAAAATTTCATATAAGATCTACTGCATATGCCGTCAGCCACCAATTAAAACCTAAAAGTTTGTTTTCTGAGACAGTATCTACATGTTTGCCATTTTGAAACAATTTATTCATGAAATATTTTCACTAGCAATAAATCAACCAACCTGAAGGCCCTTGCAGCAGCTGTCCACCCTTGGCCAAAAGGGATATCTCCGTACAAGGATCCGTTTCTCTCTGCAGCAAATCGGGATAAACCAAAATGCAAACTATTTGGTCTGAGATCTCCTGAAAATGCGTGTTAACGGCATTCCCCACACTCTGCCTTTTTCTTCCTTCCTGCATTAGCGAACTCTCCCACCATATTTAAGAGCCATCATATGTTATAAGGGAGGGTTGTTACACCGCTATTCACTTCTTCCGACATATCAAAATGGTTTATTTGGTCCATGGAAGGATTTGGTCTGCTCATGAAAATGGAATCCCATCTATGGAAAACGCTTCTACTGCTTGTGCTATCCACAACACTAGAAAGTCTGATAAGCCTAGAATCTTTGGTTTGTGATTGCTCTTTTTCTTTCTTCCTCTTCTCTGAAGAGCTTACATTTTTAAACCAGTAGGCAACATTTTTGACTTCCGCTCTACCATAATCTTGTAGCTGAACAGTAAGCTCAGCTATGCGGGTATAAGATGGTTTTCTAGTTCCGTTGCCAACACAGACTCTAATATTTGCTTTTGTTTGGCATTTGGCCACCATCTTGACGACACATTTGCCCTGCATGTAAAATTGAATTGATCTGCAGAAGCGAATAAACAGCTAACGAGACCCTTTTTTGAAAAATGGTATTGCTATTTGCCTGTGCACGAAAGGTTGGTTTTTGGTCATTTGTGAATCACCTGCATACAAGGAACCACTTCTGTAGGGGGGGGCATGGTTCTGGGATAGCCTGGTTTTTTGGTTATTTGTGGATCATCCATGAATAGGGAAGCGCTCCTTGATAAGGGCCCATAGTTCTAGGATAAGGTTTTCCTGGATATGAAATCTAAGGCTTCTTTCTATATTAAACTTTTGCTATCCGGATTTTAATCTTCTCACTTATGTTTGGTTAGCTTCTGTAACCTTTCTCTCCAGTTTTGGAGTGATGTTCATCTTTTTCCTTCTATATTATTGGTAGACCTATTCCCCTAGATCACACATGCAGGTATTGGGTATCGACTCTGCCTGGACTCATAGGCCCTATTCCCTACCCTAGCCACTATACCCTACTAGTGCAGTGTTCCCGTGTTGTTGTTTTATCATCTCGTTAGCTAACAGTAATTTCTAGAGTGCCCTTATGGTCATGTGTAGTTTTCTAGTGCAGTAGTTGAAGCTTTTCTCCTTGGTTTCCATTGATTGTTTGATGTGGTTTCCTTGGCATCATTCTTTATTTTGATTGGAGAAAATTGTTTTATGCTAATGCATATTTTGTAGGAATGAGTGCCTTGCCTATTCCTTACCCATGTTCTAGGACTAATTGCATGTATTTGTGCATGTGATAACTTGATTTTATACTATATCAGGTTTCATGGACTAGTGTGTGCTTGGGCTGCATCTTAACATTTGCAAGCTTCTAGGAGTAAGCCTAGTCCTAGGGGGTAGGATGTAACAACCCCCGTATTCACTTTTTGGTGTCGGTTAGAGGAGTCCACTCAGGTAATAAAGACAGGTCAGAGTTGTTATGAGTTGAATGCATTACGAGAAATATCTTGGCTGTTAGGTAAACAAATTAATAGTTGGGATGACTTGAGGAAGGAAGGTAAGTTGCCACACCATTAACTTGCCACACCATTAAGAAGGCATGGCATCTCTTCTGTACGGCCCAATTATGTTTGGAGTCAAACAATTGTAGGGTATGGACATCCATCAAAGCATTAAGGATTGAGAGGAGACGCTTTGCACATAGGGGATACAATGATGTGTGGTCTAGGGGAACGGATCTACCAATAATATAGAAGGAAAAAGATGAACATCACTCCAAAATTCATATCTAGGAAAACCTTATCCTAGAACTATGGGCCCTTATCAAGGAGTGCTTCCTTATTCATGGATGATCCACAAATAACCAAAAACCAGGCTATCCTAGAACCACGGCCGCCCTTACAGAAGTGCTTCCTTGTATGTGGGTGATTCACAAATGACCAAAAACCAACCTTTCGTGCACAGGCAAATAGCAATACCATTTTTCAAAAAAGGGTCTCGTTAGCTATTTATGCATCACTTCTACAAATCAATTTGATTTTACGTGCAAGGCAAATGTGTCAACAAGATGGCGGCCAAATGCCAAACAAAAGCAAATATTAGAGTCTGTGTTGGCAACGGAAACCAAAAAACCATCTTATGCCTGCATAGCTAAGCTTATTGTTTAGCTACAAGAATATGGTAGAGTAGAAGTCAAAAATGTTTCCTATTGGTTTAAAAATGGAAGCTCTCGAGAGAAGAGGAAGAAAGAAAAAGAGCAATCACAAACCAGAGATTCCAGGCTTATCAGACTTTCTAGTGTTGTGGAGAGCACAAGCAATAGAAGCATTTGCCATAAATGGGATTCCATTTTCATGAGCAGACCAAATCCTTCCATGGACCAAATAAACCATTTTCATATGCCAGAAGAAGTGAATAGCAGTGTAACAACCCTCGCTTATAACATATGATGGCTCTTAAATATGGTGGGAGAGTTCGCTAATGCAGGAAGGAAGAAAAATGCAGAGTGTGGGGAATGGCATTAACACACATTTTCAGGAGATCTTAGACCAAACAGTTCACATTTTGGTTTATCCAAGTTTTCTTTAGAGAGAAACGGATCCTTGTGCAGAGATATCCCTTTTGGTTAAGGGTGGACAGCTGCTGCAAGGGCCTTTAGGTTCGTTGATTTATTGCTAGTGAAAATATCTCATGAATAAATTGTTTCAAAATGGCAAACATGTAGAAACTATCTTAGAAAACAAACTTTTAAGTTTTAATTGGTGGCTGATGACATATGCAGTAGACCTTATATGAAATTTTAAAGGGCCGATATCAATTTTAAACTATAGAGAAATAATTTTAGAAGTAATAATGTGGTTGTTGTAGGCGATCTACCTAATTGTATGGAGAACCATTCTAGCATCGTAAACTAATCCACCAGTCTTACCTTTGCTACTTAGCAAGAGGGTTTGTTCTATCCCTTTGGGATGTTAAAATATTGATGGAAACTATATTCTAATCCCACTTTTGTGTGAAATATCTAGATGATTGGGCTTATGTGATACGGATTTTAATCAAGTTTGAGGTGACAAGGAATAAATTAAAATGTTAACTTCATGGATTAAGTTGTATCCCGTGTGATATAATAAACATCTAGGCTTTCCAGTGCATGCAGAAATGTCAGCAAGACTAATGCGGCAGCAGCTGTGAAGCCTGACATTACCCGTGCTAATCACATTTTCTAGAAAGTTTCTAAAGCCTTTTCAAAAGACTCATTTTGTTAATATCTTGTAATCATTACATTCCTTGAGAGGACATCAGTCTGAGGCAATCAGCCCAGCAGTTACATGCCTTGTCTATGCTTCCACTTTTTGCGTACATGTATACCAATGTACTTGTGGCTACAACATCTAACAAATAATTCCCTTCTGTTATACTTTGCTGGGTGTCCTTAACCTCTTCCAAAAGCTCCCATTTCGGACAAGAAAGGAGGATGCTGACCGCGGCTGTGGTATTTGACCTTACATCAGCAAGTGGCATTTTATTAAAAGTTTCTAAGTCCTTTTTAACAAATCCATTTTGTGTGAATCCTTAAATCAGTGCACCCCATGAGATGACATCATTCTAAGGCATTCTATCAAACAGTTGACATGCCTTCTCTATGCTGCCATTTTGGCATAGGCAAAGAGGATGTGGGTAGGGTTGTTGTTATGTTTTGTTATGTTGTATGGATGTTAAGATTGTGGATGGTCATTTGAGGCCTTTATGTTGATTATGTTATCTCCGTCTCTGTTTCATCTTGGGTACTGAAGCATTTATCTTCCTACCTTTTTATTGTCAGTGTAAAGACCTAGTAAACCCTCACTCATCAAAAAAGAAATTCAGCCACCTTAAAAATATTTCCAAGGGACTGGCTGGAAGAAGATATATAAGATAATTATGTGCAATATAGAAACCACATGCTACCCACAAGGCAGTTGGATACCTCTAAGTACACCAAAGCTAATTTATTTTCCCTTCCATTCCGGTGGTGTTGTTGAAGAGGAATGATACTCTTTTGAGGGAAAACAATATTTTGTTCTTTCTTTAGAAGGTTAGTGGCTTGCATCTATGAGTATATTTTGCTCTATGTGAGCTGTGCCATAGTCTAAGACCTTGTTTTGTCCACCTTGAAACATATCCTTGCGGGTTAATTTTGATAGTACTCAATTAGATCAAATCTGTGTTTCTAGCCTAAAATCAATTGTAATGATTACGGTGGCCTATCCAAGGTTTAAACCTTGTTGGGTTTGCTCATCTCTATGTTATGACATTGGCTTTATGCATTGTGTGCCGTGTCTGCTCCGTGCTTGATGTGTTCTTGTGAACTATGTGACCTTGAGGTCTCCCTTGTGTGGTTGAGTTTCCGAGTCTTCTTTCCCCACTGTTTGTCTGCTTGTGATTGGGCCTTGCGACTACATCTGAGCATGGTCGGGTGGTCTTTTATGACTCCACATGCTTGGGAGTCATTGCCACCACCATTAGGGATCGGCGAACAGGTTATCGCAGCACCAGCTTGAAGATGTTCTCTTTCTTTCTGTTACTTTATGAGTCATGTACCCAGTCAATTATTGTATCTTTCATGGCTATGCCATTGTTCTTGTTTATTCCTTTACGTAATTTTGTACTCTCTTAAGAGATAAAATGTAATCATGCAAGTTAATGAGAAGAAATGGGATGTTTCCTATTTAGTTTATGGATTCCGATGTGGGTATTGGATCCACTTGTACCATGGTGTTTATGGATTCATATTTATATTTGGAAATGGGATTAGGAGTATTTGAATTGGTGTTTAAAATGAATGTAGTTTATTAATGTTTCTCTGGAGAGTGATTTAGTCCTCTCTGGTAGGTTGTGCATTCGGCCATACTTGGCAATGAATGTTGTCAACATATCGTATCGGCAACCGTTTCGTGTGTATGTTATCACTTGTTATTCAAAAAAAAATTATCTTGTCCTCTTTTGGCCCTCACCCTTCAGGGTTCGTGGCGCGGGATGTTACAGGAATAGTTATAATGTCAATTCATGTCCACTAGAACAATAACATGCTATCAAAATGATATTTTAATAGAGAATCCAACTCAACAAAATCTGCAATGCACAAAAGACAAAACTCTCCATTCTGAAATGCATTCATTAAGAAAAATGCCTCATGTGATTACACACCATTTTAGGTAGTGATCTCTTGAATCTGCCGGTATTCTTGTTTGGGGGCAAAGAATTTTCAAGGCCGGAACAAAAAGAATTGTTCCTCAGCTGATATGCATCAAATGATTGAGATTCATAATCAAGAGTGCTTCCATGTGATGTTTTCAGAATCTACAAACACATCTTTCGTGCTCCCACAAATTCAAAAAGAATTTGATTTGGTGGTAGATTACTTTGTACCACCGACCTCAGTAAAGGAGGTTTATAGGAGTTGAAGTCACGCTGCACAGGATCTTGGCCATGCTGTAAAATCAGAAATTGTCGCCTCATGTCTTGATCATATTCAGATTCAGGGATTTCATCCTCCTCTCTACGAGGGGAACCATTATCGCTTGGTTCTGAAATTGAATAGGCTGGTAAAGAATTAGAAGACTCTACAAGTGAAGCTCCATGAGAATATTGAGGAAGCTTCACATGGTTTAGTATGGAGAATTCTAAGGAGGGGGGAATTGGTTTTCCTTGCTGTAAAAGTTGCATAAATGACTTTGGGTCTTGATTGTCCACAAGATCATGGGTGGGGCATGTGTTTGGAAGTAAATTCTGATCCTAAAAGACAATAAAAATTACGAATATTTATATAAATATTAGAAAAACTTAGTTCATTTTGCGAATTAAAATAGTATATTTAAAAATTTTAACCAAGATAACACAGGACAATCTGAGAAAATTAACAATCAACTATACATAGTATATACCCAGAAGGTTACTCAAAAGATGGACTATATATAAAATATAAATACAACAAGTCACATAGCCACGTGTCAATATTGTAAACCTGGGATAGGAGGATAAAACAGACAAACAAAATTACATGCAGATTCAATTTCTTTTCAACCTTAGAGTTTGTCATGGCATTTGGAACAGCTATACTGGCATTGCCATTTGCAGCTGCTTTGGCCTAAACCCCAGTACAAAAGATAATAAAACACATCCAACATTCAAATTTTATAGTTAAAACTTAACGCTTAAAGCAGGAACGTACAATGCTAAACTCAATCGGAATCACAAAATGTTGGCAAATCCTGACCTCTGTTATCAAGTAGTTGCTAACATCGGGTGTAGCTGACTGTTTTGTCACATCAGTTTCATAAATACTTCATCCATCTTCTATAAATGATCCTGGTCAAAATCTGTGTCATAAAACAAGAATCAAGAAAAATTAGAAGATATCGAGATGCTACAAACACGAGGAATCTTACATATAAAGAAGTTCAACCATTATTCCCTAAAACTTCATGCAAACTTCTCGCTTGGCTAGGAAAGTAAAATAAGGAATTACATACATAGATAAAATCATTCCAAGAACATATTACTTACTTTAAAAAACCATTTTTGACATTGCAAGCTACGTTTCTTGCAACACATAATATTGGAAGTGGAAAACTTTTCTGCAGTACAAAGAATGCTGATTAAAATCAATACAATGCAATAGAAAGTTCATCAAAGCAATCACAAATTAAAAATAGAAATCAAAGAACGTATGCTAAGGGAACATAGTAGGGTGCAGAAGCTAGAAAAACATGCACATGTGATTGATCTCTATCCTCCAAGACCTTCAATTGATCATCAATTACCTTGTAATCTTGGGATGGCAAATCCCTTCACGAAAGATATTTAGTAAAGACTTTCTTAAACCTACAATTCAAACATATAAAACAGAAGCACATAAAAAAGTGACACTTAACAACATATGGTATTTAACAATGAGTGTAAATATTGAAACCACAATAAATAGAAGTATTATCATAGGAGAGAAAATATAATTCTATTCAGTTGCTGAAACTAGAACCTCTAAAATCTTAAAATGCTTGCACCTATTAGCAATTAGATAATTTCTTAATTCTTCCCAGGATGGGAGTATCCTAACAAGGACACTGGATAGCACAATTTAATTTAGATACCAATCTCCTTGTTAGGATACACCCAGCCTGGGAAGATTTAAGAAATTATCTAACTGCTAATTGGTGCAAACGTTTTGAGGTTTTTGTTTGCACAATGTTAGAAAAGAATTATGCTTTGGAGATGTGGAGGCTTCTTGATTCCAAGACAAGCTTAATCAGTCCTAGGAAGCTCCATGATTGTGTTGCTTGTGTCAAGCCAGGTAAATATTTCTAACGAATAAACAAGACACCTTATTATGTTATGAAGATCTATAAATTCAATTTCAGAGGCTCAAATTTCAGCAACTGAATAGAATTATATTTTCTCTCCTATGCTAATGCTTCTATTGATTGTGATGTCAATATTTGCACTCATTGTTAAATACCATATGATGCTAAGTGTTGCTTTTTTCTGTGCTTCTGTTTTCTTTGTTTGTGTTGTAGGTTTAAGAAAGTCTTTACTAAATGTCTTTCATAAAGGGATTTGCCATCCCAATATTACAATGGTAATTGATGATCGATTGAAGGTCTGGGAGGATATAGATCAATAACATGTGCATGTTGTTCCGGCTTTTGCACCATAATATGCTCCATTAGCAAAGGTTCTTTGATTTCTATTTTTACTTTCTATTGCATTGTACTGATTGTTGGAAGAAATTAATCTTCTGTCAGTGCATTAACTTCAGCCTGCCCCTGCGTCAGACCTGGGGATCTCCAAAATCAGCCCCAGCACCGTTGGCCTGCCAGCATTTATTTTTGGTAGATGAGTTTGAATTTTGAAGTGAGGTTTAGCTCTGGCAAGGATAGAATGAGAGAAACGAGAGGAAAAGTTAGTTGACAGGAGTAGAATGCAAGAGAAAGCCTGCAGCAACAGAGGAATGTGAAGTAGAAGAATAATAGAGAGAATATAGAAGAAAGGAATGTTACAACGGCAACTGTAATCCACAGGGAGCTACAGAGTTTCTGGACAGCAACTCCAGAGATTTGGGCAAAACAGGAAAACAGAGCAACAGCGCTGCATAAGTTTGTAACAAAATTTGAATGTATTGTAAATGAGGTAAACATAAAATATATATTACTGTCATTCGTGCTTTGTCTCCTCTGTGTGTATATGTTTGTTCTTGCCGTCCATTATTGCTGTAGCATTGTTTTCTGGTCAGGAGTCTGTCCATCCCCTGCTCTCCCCTGCCATCACTAATTTCAATCAGCATTCTTTGTACTGCAGACAAGTGTTCCCCTTCCAATATTATGTGTCGCAAGAAACGTAGCTTGAAATGTCAGAGGTGGTTTTTTTAAGTAAGTAGTATGATCTTGGAATGGTTTTATCCATGGATGTAATTTTTATTTTACTTTCCCAGCCAAGCGAGAAGTTCACATGAAGTTTTACGGAATAATGGTTGAAGTTCTTTATGCGTAAGATTGTTTGTGTTTGCAGTGTCTGGATATCTTCTAATTTTTCTTGATTCTTGTTTTATGACAGATATCTTGACGATGGTCATTAACAGAAGATGGATGAAGTATTTTATGAAACTGATGTAACAAAGCTGTCAGCTACACCCAATGTTGGCAACTACTTGCTAAGAGAGGTTAGTATTTGCCAACATTTTGTTATTATGATTGAGTTTAGCATTGTCTGTTCGTATTTTAAGTGTTAAATTTTAACTGTAAAATCTGAATTTTGGATGTGTTTGTTTTCCTTTTGTAGTGGGGTTCAGGCCAAAGCAGCTGCAAATGGCAATGCCAGTTTAACTGTTCCAAATGGCACGACAAACTCTAATGTTGAAAAGAAATTGAATCCACAAGTAATTTTTTTTATCCTTTTTATCCTCCTATCCCATGTTTACAATATTGACACGTGGCTATGTAACTTGTTATATTTCTATTTTATATACAGTCAATCTTTTGGGTAATCTTCTTGGTATATACTATATACAGTGCATTGTTAATTATCTAAGATTGTCCTCTGTTATCTTGGTTAAAATTTTTAATTATACTATCTTAATTCACCAAATGAAATCAAAATTTTTAAGATTTATATTAATATTCATAATTTTGATTGTTTTTCAGGATCAGAATTTACTTCCAAACACATGTCTCAACCATGTTCTTGTGGACAATCAAGACCCAAAGTTATTTATGCAACTTTTGTAGCAATCAAAACTGATTTCCTCCCTCCTTAGAATGCTCATACTAAAGCATGTCTGAAGGTTCCTCAATATTCTCGTGGAGCTTCACATGTAGAGTCTTCTAATTCTTTACCAGACGATTCAATTTCCGAACCAAACGATAATGGCTCCACTAGTAGAGAGGAGGGTGAAATCCCTAAATCTGAATATGATCCAGACATGAGGCGATGGCTTCTCATTTTATAGCATGGCCAAGATCCTGGGCAGCGTGACTTCAACTCCTATGAACCTCCCTTATTGATCAAATTTAATCAAATTTATGATACCTCTTAGAGATCTTCCATAGACAATATGGAATTGGGAAACACTAGTTGACCTATTAACTAAATTATTATATCGTGAATTCTACCCGGACAAGGACCGAATCCACAAGTAGGTTTATTTCTCTAACCTTTTGAGTAGGTTACCAAGACTCCTATTTTTATATGTGTAGAACCCTAAAAATATAGTTATAAAACAAATATAAACCATAATTTTTTTTATAAAACAGGAGTGAAAAGAAACCAATAAATTAAATTTCATTATGCACAAAGCGAAAGAAAATTAATTGCACCCTATAGTAGCACTTACCTCTGCTATTGTTGAATATACTTTGCTCTTTTTTTGTTTCATATGATAAAACCCTAATAAAATATAGTTATAAAATATTAGTTTAGGACACTTCTTTTTTATAAAACATCAGAGTGAAAAAGATATAAATTAAATTTCATTATGAAGAAAAGAAAAGAAAAGAAAATAATGATTGTATAGTAAAATCTATAAAATATAATGCACTTACGGTTCAAATAACTTATGTGCTTTTGGGATATACTTTGCTCCATTTTTTTTCATATGATAAACCCTAATAAAATATAGTTATAAAATAAATTATTGTACTATATTTAAAATAACATATTAATTGATTATGCAGAAAACAAAAGGAAACCCTAAAAAATATGTTGTAAAATATTAGTTTAGGACACTTCATTTTTATAAAACAACTAGGAGTGAAAAAGAAATAGATTAAATTTTATTTATGCAGAAAGGAAAAAAATTAAATTGATGACTCTATAGTAAAATCTATAAAATATAATGCACTGACTGTTCCAATAACTCCAGTATGCTTTTGATCTTGTTTATTTGATTTGATATTTTTGTAATTTATATTTGAGTATTAGTTGTATTTATATAGATTATTTACTTTATGTTGGCTTTATTCTTATGTGCATTCATTTAATAAAACTATGGCGGTTATATATTTTAAATTTAATTCTTATGTACATTCATTTAAAAAAATATGTACGAGTTATATAATTTTTTAATTTAAAATAGTTACTTCATAATTTTTAGGTGCACTCATTTAATAAAAGTATGTCCATTATATGTTTTAAATTTAAAGACATAGTTTATAATTTAAAAAATATAAATGTCAGGCTCTTTTTAGTTTTTATGTACACAGACATAGTCATCCCCTTAATGCCACTTATAATTTCCTTTATTTTTAAAATATATCTAAACAACTAATGCAAAAGAAAAGTACATAAATATGTTTTTATTAGCTCACCCCTCCACAAGTTATACTGAGGATGAATTTTGATGGAACCTCTAGAAGCAATTTGAAAAACTCAAACTTAGATCCAAAACAAGGTGGAAGTTGAAATTGAAAGTGATTCATTGGTTTGTATAAATTGTATTTATAAAAACATAGAGGAAGTTGAAATTGTAGGTGATTCATTGGTTTGTATAAACACAAATAAAAGGAAGGAGATTTCAAATTGGAAGCTTTACCAGTGGGTTGCATCACATCTATAGCGAAGGAAATAAAACCACAAACTTTCTTGTGAACCAAGGAGTAGACCAACTCATAAATGACTTTAGTATGGAGAATTCTAAGGAGGGGGGAATTGGTTTTCCTTGCTGTAAAAGTTGCATAAATGACTTTGGGTCTTGATTGTCCACAAGATCATGGGTGGGGCATGTGTTTGGAAGTAAATTCTGATCCTAAAAGACAATAAAAATTATGAATATTTATATAAATATTAGAAAAACTTAGTTCATTTTGCGAATTAAAATAGTATATTTAAAAATTTTAACCAAGATAACACAGGACAATCTGAGAAAATTAACAATCAACTATACATAGTATATACCCAGAAGGTTACTCAAAAGATGGACTATATATAAAATATAAATACAACAAGTCACATAGCCACGTGTCAATATTGTAAACCTGGGATAGGAGGATAAAACAGACAAACAAAATTACATGCAGATTCAATTTCTTTTCAACCTTAGAGTTTGTCATGGCATTTGGAACAGCTATACTGGCATTGCCATTTGCAGCTGCTTTGGCCTAAACCCCAGTACAAAAGATAATAAAACACATCCAACATTCAAATTTTATAGTTAAAACTTAACGCTTAAAGCAGGAACGTACAATGCTAAACTCAATCGGAATCACAAAATGTTGGCAAATCCTGACCTCTGTTATCAAGTAGTTGCTAACATCGGGTGTAGCTGACTGTTTTGTCACATCAGTTTCATAAAATACTTCATCCATCTTCTATAAATGATCCTGGTCAAAATCTGTGTCATAAAACAAGAATCAAGAAAAATTAGAAGATATCGAGATGCTACAAACACGAGAAATCTTACACATAAAGAAGTTCAACCATTATTCCCTAAAACCGAGGAATCTTACACATAAAGAAGTTCAACCATTATTCCCTAAAATTTCATGTAAACTTCTCGCTTGGCTAGGAAAGTAAAATAAGGAATTACATACATAGATAAAATCATTCCAAGAACATATTACTTACTTTAAAAAACCATTTCTGACATTGCAAGCTACGTTTCTTGCAACACATAATATTGGAAGTGGAAAACTTTTCTGCAGTACAAAGAATGCTGATTAAAATCAATACAATGCAATAGAAAGTTCATCAAAGCAATCGCAAATTAAAAATAGAAATCAAAGAACCTATGCTAAGGGAACATAGTAGGATGCAGAAGCTAGAACAACATGCACATGTGATTGATCTCTATCCTCCAAGACCTTCAATTGATCATCAATTACCTTGTAATCTTGGGATGGCAAATCCCTTCACGAAAGATATTTAGTAAAGACTTTCTTAAACCTACAATACAAACATATAAAACAGAAGCACATAAAAAAGTGACACTTAACATCATATTGTATTTAACAATGAGTGTAAATATTGAAACCACAATAAATAGAAGTATTATCATAGGAGAGAAAATATAATTCTATTCAGTTGCTGAAACTCGAACCTCTAAAATCTTAAAATGCTTGCACCTATTAGCAATTAGATAATTTCTTAATTCTTCCCAGGATGGGAGTATCCTAACAAGGACACTGGATAGCACAATTTAATTTAGATACCAATGTCCTTGTTAGGATACGCCCAGCCTGGGAAGATTTAAGAAATTATCTAACTGCTAATTGGTGCAAACGTTTTGAAGTTTTTGTTTGCACAATGTTAGAAAAGAATTATGCTTTGGAGATGTGGAGGCTTCTTGATTCCAAGACAAGCTTTATCAGTCCTAGGAAGCTCCATGATCATGTTGTTTGTGTCAAGCCAGGCAAAAATTTCTAACCAATAAACAACACACCTTATTATGTTATGAAGATCTATAAATTTAATTTCAGAGGCTCAAATTTCAGCAACTGAATGGAATTATATTTTCTCTCCTATCCTAATACTTCTATTGCTTGTGATGTCAATATTTGCACTCATTGTTAAATACCATATGATGCTAAGTGTTGCTTTTTTCTGTGCTTCTATTTTCTATGTTTGTGTTGTAGGTTTAAGAAAGTCTTTACTAAATGTCTTTCATAAAGGGATTTGCCATCCCATTGTAATATTACAATGGTAATTGATGTTCGATTGAAGGTCTGGGAGGATACAGATCAATAACATGTGCATGTTGTTCCGGCTTTTGCACCGTAATATGCTCCATTAGCAAAGGTTCTTTGATTTCTATTTTTTACTTTCTATTGCATTGTACTGATTGTTGGAAGAAATTAATCTTCTGTCAGTGCATTAACTTCAGCCTGCCCCTGCGTCAGACCTGGGGGTCTCCAAAATCAGCCCCAGCACTGTTGGCCTGCCAGCATTCATTTTTGGTAGATAAGTTTGAATTTTGAAGTGAGGTTGAGCTCTGGCAAGGTTAGAATAAGACAAACGAGAGGGAAAGTTAGTTGACAGTAGTAGAATGCAAGAGAAAGCCTGCAGCAACAGAGGAATGTGAAGTAGGAGAATAATAGAGAGAATATAGAAGAAAGGAATGTTACAGCAGCAACTGTAATACATAGGCAGCTACAGAGTTTCTGGACAGCAGCTCCAGAGATTTGGGCAAAACAGGAAAACAGAGCAGCAGCTCTGCATACGTTTGTAACAAAATTTGAATGTATTGTAAATGAGGAAAACATAAAATATATATTACTGTCATTCATGCTTTGTCTCCTCTGTGTGTATATGTTTGTTCTCGCCATCCATTATTGCTGTAGCATTGTTTTCTGGTCAGGAGTCTGTCCATCCCCTGCTCTCCCCTGCCATCACTAATTTCAATCAGCATTCTTTGTACTGCAGACAAGTGTTCCCCTTCCAATATTATGTGTCGCAAGAAACGTAGCTTGAAATGTCAGAGATGGTTTTTTTAAGTAAGTAATATGATCTTGGAATGGTTTTATCCACGGATGTAATTTTTATTATACTTTCCCAGCCAAGCGAGAAGTTCACATGAAGTTTTACGGAATAATGGTTGAAGTTCTTTATGCGTAAGATTCTTTGTGTTTGTAGTGTTTGGATATCTTCTAATTTTTCTTGATTCTTGTTTTATGACAGATATCTTGACGACGGTCATTAACAGAAGATGGATGAAGTATTTTATGAAACTGATGTAACAAAGCTGTCAGCTACACCCAATGTTAGCAACTACTTGCTAAGAGAGGTTAGAATTTGCCAACATTTTGTGATTATGATTGAGTTTAGCATTGTCTGTTCGTATTTTAAGTTTTAAATTTTAACTGAAAAATCTGAATTTTGGATGTGTTTGTTTTCCTTTTGTAGTGGGGTTCAGGCCAAAGCAGCTGCAAATGGCAATGCCAGTTTAGCTGTTCCAAATGGCACGACAAACTCTAAGGTTGAAATTTATCCTCCTATCCCAGGTTTACAATATTGACACGTGGCTAGGTAACTTGTTATATTTCTATTTTATATACAGTCAATCTTTTGGGTAATCTTCTTGGTATATACTATATACAGTGCATTGTTAATTATCTAAGATTGTCCTCTGTTATCTTGGTTAAAATTTTTAATTATACTATCTTAATTCACAAAATGAAATCAAATTTTTTAAGATTTATATCAATATTCATAATTTTGATTGTTTTTCAGGATCAGAATTTACTTCCAAACACATGTCCCAACCATGTTCTTGTGGACAATCAAGACCCAAAGTTATTTATGCAACTTTTGCAGCAATCAAAACCGATTTCCTCCCTCCTTAGAATGCTCATACTAAAGCATGTGTGAAGGTTCCTCAATATTCTCGTGGAGCTTCACATGTAGAGTCCTTTAATTCTTTACCAGACAATTCAATTTCCGAACCAAACGATAATGGCTCCACTAGTAGAGAGGAGGGTGAAATCCCTAAATCTGAATATGATCCAGACATGAGGCAATGGCTTCTCATTTTATAGCATGGCCAAGATCCTGGGCAGCGTGACTTCAACTCCTATGAACCTCCCTTATTGATCAAATTTAATCAAATTTATGATACCTCTTAGAGATCTTCCATAGACAATATGGAATTGGGAAACACTAGTTGACCTATTAACTAAATTATTATATGGTGAATTCTACCTGGGCAAGGACCGAATCCACAAGTAGGTTTATTTCTCTAACCTTTTGAGTAGGTTACCAAGATTCCTATTTTTATTTGTGTAGAACCTGAAAAATATAGTTATAAAACAAATATAAACCATAATTTTTTTTATAAAACAGGAGTGAAAAGAAACCAATAAATTAAATTTCATTATGCACAAAGCGAAAGAAAATCAACTGCACCCTATAGTAGCACTTACCTCTGCTATTGTTGAATATACTTTGCTCCTTTTTTGTTTCATATGATAAAACCCTAATAAAACATAGTTATAAAATATTAGTTTAGGACACTTCTTTTTTATAAAACATCAGTGAGTGAAAAAGATATAAATTAAATTTCATTATGAAGAAAAGAAAAGAAACGAAAATAATGATTGTATAGTAAAATCTATAAAATATAATGCACTTACGGTTCAAATAACTTATGTGCTTCTGGAATATACTTTGCTCCATTTTTTTTCATATGAAAAACCCTAATAAAATATAGTTATAAAATAAATTATTGTACAATATTTAAAATAACATATTAATTGATTATGCAGAAAACAAAAGGAAACCCTAAAAAATATGTTGTAAAATATTAGTTTAGGACACTTCATTTTTATAAAACAACCAGGAGTGAAAAAGAAATAGATTAAATTTTATTTATGCAGAAAGGAAAATAAATTAAATTGATGACTCTATAGTAAAATCTATAAAATATAATGCACTTACTGTTCCAATAACTCCAGTATGCTTTTGATCTTGTTTATTTGATTTGATATTTTTGTAATTTATATTTGAGTATTAGTTGTATTTATATAGATTATTTACTTTATGTTGGCTTTATTCTTATGTGCATTCATTTAATAAAACTATGGCGGTTATATATTTTAAATTTAATTCTTATGTACATTCATTTAAAAAAATATGTACGAGTTATATAATTTTTAATTTAAAATAGTTACTTCATAATTTTTAGGTGCACTCATTTAATAAAAGTATGTCCATTATATGTTTTAAATTTAAAGAGATAGTTTATAATTTAAAAAATATATATGTCAGGCTCTTTTTAGTTTTTATTTACACAAACATAGTCATCCCCTTAATGCCACTTATAATTTCCTTTATTTTGAAAATATATCTAAACAACTAACGCAAAATAAAAGTACATAACTATGTTTTTATTAGCTCACCCCTCCACAAGGTATACTGAAGATGAATTTTGATGAACCTCTAGAAGCAATTCGAAAAACTCAAACTTGGATCCAAAACAAGGTGGAAGTTGAAATTGAAAGTGATTCATTGGTTTGTATAAATTGTATTGTTAAAAACATAGAGGAAGTTGAAATTGTAGGTGATTCATTGGTTTGTATAAACACAAATAAAAGGAAGGAGATTTCAAATTGGAAGCTTTACCAGTGGGTTGCATCACATCTATAGGGAAGGAAATAAAACCACAGACTTTCTTGTGAACCAAGGAGTAGACCAACTCAAGTTCTATAGAGTATCCAACTCGGATTTAGTATGGGACAGCCTAGAAGAAATTTTAGAGATGGATGGATAGGTTCCATAGGAGGAAGGATTTTTGAATTCTTGAGCAGAGATATGGATAGCAGCAAAATGGATTGAGGAATAATTTTCTCTTCATGGGTTTCATTTGATCCGATCTTCTTACCAAATATAAATCTTGTTATCTTTGTTGACATAAGCAAGATGGGGCAATGAATGGTATTTGAGTGTGAATGTATCTATAAGGTAGATTCAGATGAAGACGAGGAAGAGGAGGAGGAAGAAACAGTGGAGGGAAAGATTAATAGAATCTTCAATGCAGATCAAGAGGGGGCAGTGGCTTCTATCAAACAAGTCATTGACACCCATATCTTCGTTGGAGAACACATTCATGATGGAACACTCTAAGAGAGGAATCCCTCATGAATGTAGTACTAATAATGGGAAGGAAACAGTGTGGGAAGATGATGGCTCACACATTTATCAAGAAGGAGCTGAGAGAAAAGGTGTATACTACCATTTCATCTTTTGATTAAAAAACTCAAATCTAGACTGATGGGAGAGATATTGGATGATGGTGCTATGAGGAAAAACAAAATAACTTCGTAGGCTCCAAGTCTATTCCGAGATGGTATTCATTGAAATAATATGGAAGTATTCAACTTCTATCTTAGTCAGTATGGAGACATGTTGTCTCCCCCACAGATTAATCGGGCCTTTGAGCTCTATGAAGGTTTATGGTTTTTATGGCATCTAAGAATGCCCAGTGATTGAATGTTGTATGTTTGCGCACTCAGAAGAGATGATGTTGTATCTTTTCTAGTTTAATTGGATTTTAATAGAAAGGGAACTACCTCCTTGGTTTTATTAACTAACTTTTTCATTCTTAATATAGATTAAGACTTTATTTTCAAAAAAAATATCTAAACAACTAACATAAAGTATTTTCATTAAAATAACTATACACTAAATAAAGTTCAACATATTAAAAGAAAAAACTAATAAATTAAATTTGATTGTACAAAAATGAAATTAAACTCTAATTAAATATAGTTATAAAATATTATTGTACAATGCTAATTTAGATGCCACTATGGAGATTTAAACTTGGATCTCCATCTTGAGAAGCTTACGGCTTTACCATTTGAGCACAACCCCTTTGACATGTTTGCGTATTACTTGTATTTATATTGATTATTTACTTTATGTCAACTTTATTCTTATGTGCATTTATTTAATAAAACTATGTTCGTTACATATTTTAAATTTAATTCTTATGTGCATTCATTTAAAAAAATATGTGGGTTATATATTTTTTAAATTTAAAATGGTTACTTTATAATTTTTATGTGCATTCATTATGTCAGTTATATGTTTTAAACTTAAAGCACTTACTTCATAATTATATATATATATATATATATATATATATATATATATATATATATATATATATATATATATATATATATATATATATATATATATATATATCTGTGTGTGTGTGTGGGCTCTATTTAGTTTTTATGTATACTATAACAGTCGTCCCCTTAATGCCACTATATAATGCCTCTGGCTTAATTATGGTTTTGTGAGAGAAATTAATATTCCAACAAACTCAATATTTTTTACACACCTATTATTATTATTATTATTGGTAAATGCTTTTTACTAGAGCTATGAATTAGAGAATTTTTGAAAGGGTGCCACCCTTTTACATAGAGAAAGAAATAAACACCAAAGAAGCTTGAGCAATGTCAAGGAATAATAAGGAACAAAAAGCATAGAGGCTTAAAAATACAACAACAAACAACATTTCCCCACACATGAGGCCAAAAAAAAACTCAGGGCAGACTACCCCATGACGAAATAGGTCTACCAACTCAAGGTAGCTTGAAGCTGAAACACTTCAAGGATTTTTGTTTCTTGTTGGTAACCCAATCGTTAGACTCAAACAAACCAAATCCCTTATTGGTAGGACTCACATTATGAAGAATTGAACCCGAATTAAAGAAAGTACTACAAGATTAATTTTTAAATGAATCCACTTTTATATTTTCTTTGTTGGAGGACACTAGGGAGGGCAATCTTAGTCCTCCCTCACTGCTTCCTTCTCCATACATTTATCCCCAAAAGATGAGATCTGAGCTCAAGGACAAGATTAAGAGCCTCTGAGTTAGAATTGTCCACAAGAGGACTTGCCAACACACTTTTACCCTCCATGGGTATCTCAGACATGTCCTCAATAAGACAAGGATCTTGTTGACCCTTAGTTCTTGTGAATAAGCCTTTTTTTCATGAACCCACACATAAGCATGGCTCCACCTATGGAAATTGTGACTTACCATTAGGGGCTCCTCATAAATGATCTAATGCACCCAATCACTAAGTTTTGAGGATAAGGTGATCAAAGAGGGAAGAACCTTATCACCAACATCATTAATGTAAAATCTTGAAAAATAAAGTATTTTATAGATTTTCTCACCTCATCAACCACGATGAGTTCACCAAGGGAGAAATTAATAGTCAGCTACACTTGAACCTCATCCCAATACTCCAAAGGTAATCTAGGGTGTAACATGCCTTCTCATATTACTCAAAATTACACACGCAGATTACTAGAAAAGTAAAAGATGTTATGACCCGCTTCTAACCCTAGAACATATTTTATGATACTTAGAGACTTAAGTTTGATTAGAGTTATCATATCATACTATGCATAATTAATTATTATTTTTCTTTATTTTTAAATCTTACTAACACACAAATATATATATAGTTTCATCCCAACAAAAACATCCATTCTTATTATATATGGGAAAAACTAGAGTTTCGAAGGAAGAAATATCAAACAACAAAAGAAGTAGACATATCCCATTCATCTATTTTAACAAATTTTAGGTCCATAGAGAATTCAGGGATTCTGAAATGCATCAAAAACTCTGCCAGCATTCCAACTCCTAGCGCCCTATAAAAGACTAGCATCTAGTCATTTATAATCTTGTGAATGGTACGGCATTAAATTCCATGTAATATCCTGTCAACACTAGATTCCCCCTTCAAATTAAATGATTGAACAGACCACATGGTGCCCATAACTCCTTAATGTGCCTAAATCTAATTTTTGGCAGCTTTGGATCACCAACTACCATGATACACAAATATCATTTCCTAGTAGGTGAAAGACCAAATATTGCAATTTATGACGATCATCAAAGGAGCTCAACTTCCCAAATGTGTAAGGTACAGATTTGTTCCAGCGAGCTTGGAGTGCAATATATAGGACTTGGAGGGCATTACATTGTCCCATACAATATGTTTGATAGAAAAATTCAGCCACTCAAGAAGTTCTTTCTTATTTTATGGTTTTCGTCTAGCCTTTATTAGTTATACTTATTATTATTTAAATGTTGGACTATTGAGTATGTTTCTTACTAATAAAATATTTTAGTTATCCCAATTTTTATGAGATGGTGATATGCATGTGAGTCTTAGGCTTTCTACATTAAAAGTTATTATTGATTGATTAATATTTAAATATTATAACTTAAGATGACAATTCCATCATGTTTACATTGTCTCATACAATATGTTTGACAGAAAAATTCAGCCACTTAGATAGTTCTTTCTTATCTATAAGGTTTCCTCCCTCCTTTATTAGTTATACTTATTATTTAAATGTTGGACTGTGGGGTATGTTTCTTACTAATAAAATATTTCAGTTATCCCAATATTTATGAGATGGTGATATGATTAGAATATAGTTTCCATCAATATTTTAACATCCCAGAGGGATAGGACAAACCCTCTTGCTAAGTAGTAAGGGTAAGACTGGTGGATTAGTTTACAGTTCTACAATGATTCTTTATACAATTAGGTAGATCGCCTACAGCAACCACATTATTACTCCTAAAATTATTTCTCTATAGTCTAAAATTGATATCAGCCCTTTAAAATTTCATATAAGATCTACTGCATATGCCGTCAGCCACCAATTAAAACCTAAAAGTTTGTTTTCTGAGACAGTATCTACATGTTTGCCATTTTGAAACAATTTATTCATGAGATATTTTCACTAGCAATAAATCAACCAACCTGAAGGCCCTTGCAGCAGCTGTACACCCTTGGCCAAAAGGGATATCTCCGTACAAGGATCCGTTTCTCTCTGCAGCAAATCGGGATAAACCAAAATGCAAACTATTTGGTCTGAGATCTCCTAAAAATGCATGTTAACGCCATTCCGCACAATCTGCCTTTTTCTTCCTTCTTGTATTAGCAAACTCTCCCACCATATTTAAGAGCCATCATATGTTATAAGGGAGGTTTGTTACACCGCTATTCACTTCTTCCGACATATCGAAATGGTTTATTTGGTCCATGGAAGGATTTGGTCCGCTCATGAAAATGGAATCCCATCTATGGAAAACGCTTCTACTGCTTGTGCTATCCACAACACTAGAAAGTCTGATAAGCCTAGAATCTTTGGTTTGTGATTGCTCTTTTTCTTTCTTCCTCTTCTCTAGAGAGCTTACATTTTTAAACCAATAGCTTACATTTTTAAACCAATAGGCAACATTTTTGACTTCCGCTCTACCATATTCTTGTAACTGAACAGTAAGCTCAGCTATGCGGGCATAAGATGGTTTTCTAGTTCCGTTGCCAACACAGACTCTAATATTTGCTTTTGTTTGGGATTTGGCCACCATCTTGATGACAGATTTGCCCTGCATGTAAAATTGAATTGATCTGCAGAAGCGATGCATAAACAGCTAACGAGACCCTTTTTTGAAAAATGGTATTGCTATTTGCCTGTGCACGAAAGGTTGGTTTTTGGTCATTTGTGAATCACCTGCATACAAGGAACCACTTCTGTAGGGGAGGCCGTGGTTCTGGAATAGCCTGGTTTTTTGGTTATTTGTGGATCATCCACGAATAGGGAAGCGCTCCTTGATAAGGGTCCATAGTTCTAGGATAAGGTTTTCCTGGATATGAAATCTAAGGCTTCTTTCTATATTAAACTTTTGCTATCCAGATTTTAATCTTCTCACTTATGTTTGGTTAGCTTCTGTAACCTTTCTCTCCAGTTTTGGAGTGATGTTCATCTTTTTCCTTCTATATTATTGGTAGACCTATTCCCCTAGACCACACATGCAGGTATTGGGTATCGACTCTACCTGGACTCATAGGCCCTATTCCCTACCCTAGCCATTGTACCCTGCTAGTGCAGTGTTCCCATGTTGTTGTCTTATCATCTCGTTACCTAATGGTAATTTCTAGAGTGCCCTTATGGTCATGTGTAGTTTTCTAGTGCAGTAGT
Organism: Cunninghamia lanceolata; assembly: GCA_027924645.1. Taxonomy (NCBI): domain Eukaryota; kingdom Viridiplantae; phylum Streptophyta; class Pinopsida; order Cupressales; family Cupressaceae; genus Cunninghamia; species Cunninghamia lanceolata. Next base: position 17,200,947 of record BSBN01001048.1, read on the forward strand.
TGAAGCTTTTGTCCTTAGTTTCCATTAATTGTTTGATGTGGTTTCCTTGGCATCATTCTTTATTTTGATTGGAGAAAATTATTTTATGCTAATGCATATTTTGTAGGAATGAGTGCCTTGCCTATTCCTTACCCATGTTCTAGGACTGATTGCATGTATTTGTGCATGTGATAACTTGATTTTATACTATATCAAGTTTCATGGACTAGTGTGTGCTTGGGCTGCATCTTAGTATTTGCAAGCTTCCAGGAGTAAGCCTAGTCCTAAGGGGTAGGATGTAACAACCCCCGTATTCACTTTTTGGTGGTGGTTAGAGGAGTCCACTCGGGTAATATAGACAGGTCAGAGTTGTTATGAGTTGAATGCACTACGAGAAATATCTTGGCTATTAGGTAAACAAATTAATAGCTGGGATGACTTGAGGAAGGAAGGTAACTTGGCACACCATTAAGAAGGCATGGCATCCCTTCTGTACAGCCCAATTATGTTTGGAGTCAAACAATTGCAAGGTATGGACACACATCAAAGCATTAAGGATTGAGAGGAGACGCTCTGCACATAGGGGATACGATTATGTGTGGTCTAGAGGAACGGATCTACGAATAATATAGAAGGAAAAAGATGAACATCACTCCAAAACTGGAGAGAAAGGTTACAGAAGCTAACCAAACATAAGTGAGAAGATTAAAATCTGGATAGCAAAAGTTTAATATAGAAAGAAGCCTTAGATTTCATATCGAGGAAAACCTTATCCTAGAACTATGGGCCCTTATCAAGGAGTGCTTCCTTATTCATGGATGATCCACAAATAACCAAAAACCCAAGCTATCCTAGAACCACGGCCCCCCTTACAGAAGTGCTTCCTTGTATGTGGGTGATTCACAAATGACCAAAAACCAACCTTTCGTGCAAAGGCAAATAGTAATACAATTTTTCAAAAAAGGGTCTCATTAGCTATATATGCATCACTTCTATAGATCAATTTGATTCTACGTGCAGGGCAAATGTGTCAACAAGATGGTGGCCAAACGCCAAACAAAAGCAAATATTAGAGTCTGTGTTGGCAACGGAAACCAGAAAACCATCTTATGCCCGCATAGCTGAGCTTATTGTTCAGCTACAAGAATATGGTAGAGCAGAAGTCAAAAATGTTCTCTATTGGTTTAAAAATGTAAGCTCTCGAGAGAAGAGGAAGAAAGAAAAAGAGCAATCACAAACCAGAGATTCCAGGCTTATCAGACTTTCTAGTGTTGTGGAGAGCACAAGCAATAGAAGCGTTTGCCATAAATGGGATTCCATTTTCATGAGCAGACCAAATCCTTCCATGGACCAAATAAACCATTTTCATATATGCCGGAAGGAGTGAATAGCGGTGTAACAACCCTCGCTTATAACATATGATGGCTCTTAAATAGGGTGCAAGAGTTCGCTAATGCAGGAAGGAAGAAAAACGTAGAGTGTGGGGAATGGCATTAACACGCATTTTTAGGAGATCTTAGACCAAACAGTTCACATTTTGGTTTATCCTAGTTTGCTTTAGAGAGAAACGGATCCTTCAAGATTGTTGATTTATTGCTAGTGAAAATATCTCATGAATAAATTGTTTCAAAATGGTAAACATGTAGAAACTGTCTCAAAAAACAAAATTTTAAGTTTTAATTGGTGGTCGACGACATATGCAGTAGACCTTATATCAAATTTTAAAGGGCTGATATCAATTTTAGACTATAGAGAAATAATTTTAGAAGTAATAATGTGGTTGTTGTAGGTAATCTACCTAATTGTATGGAGAATCATTCTAGCACCGTAAACTAATCCACGAGTCTTACCTTTGCTACTTAGCAAGAGGGTTTGTCCTATCCCTTTGGGATGTTAAAATATTGATGGAAACTATATTCTAATCCGACTTTTGTGTGAAATATCTAGATGATTGGGCTTATGTGATACGGATTTTAATCAAGTTTGAGGTGACAAGGAATAAATTAAAATGTTAACTTCATGGATTAAGTTGTATCCCGTGTGATATAATAAACATCTAGGCTTTCCAGTGCATGCACAGATGTCAGCATGACTAATGCAGCAGCAGCTGTGAAGCCTGACATTACCCGTGCTAATCACATTTTCTAGAAAGTTTCTAAAGCCTTTTCAAAAGACTCATTTTGTTAATATCTTGTAATCATTACATTCCTTGAGAGGACATCAGTCTGACGCAATCAGCCCAGCAGTTACATGCCTTGTCTATGCTTCCACTTTTTGCGTACATGTATACCAATGTACTTGTGGCTACAACATCTAACAAATAATTCCCTTCTGTTATACTTTGCTGGGTGTCCTTAACCTCTTCCAAAAGCTCCCATTTTGGACAAGAAAGGAGGATGCTGACCGCGGCTGTGGTATTTGACCTTACATCAGCAAGTGGCATTTACTTAAAAGTTTCTAAGTCCTTTTTAACAAATCCATTTTGTGTGAATCCTTAAATCAGTGCACCCCATGAGATGACATCATTCTAAGGCATTCTATCAAACAGTTGACATGCCTTCTCTATGCTGCCATTTTGGCACAGGCAAAGAGGATGTGGGCAGGGTTGTTTTTATGTTTTGTTATGTTGTATGGATGTTAAGATTGTGGATGGTCATTTATGGCCTTTATGTTGATTATGTTACCTCCGTCTTTGTTTCATCTTGGGTACTGAAGCATTTATCTTCCTACCTTTTTATTGTCAATATAAAGACCTAGTAAACCCTCACTCATCAAGAAAGAAATTCAGCCACCTTAAGAATATTTCCAAGGGACTAGCTGGAAGAAGATATATAAGATAATTATGTGCAATATAGAAACCACATGCTACCCACAAGGCAGTTGGATACCTCTAAGTACACCAAAGCTAATTTATTTTCCCTTCCATTCCGGTGGTGTTGTTGAAGAGGAATGATACTCTTTTGAGGGAAGACAATATTTTGTTCTTTCTTTAGAAGGTTAGTGGCTTGCATCTATGAGTATGTTTTGCTCTATGTGAGCTGTGCCATAGTCTAAGACCTTGTTTTGTCCACCTTGAAACATATCATTGCGGGTTAATTTTGATAGTACTCAATTAGATCAAATCTGTGTTTCTAGCCTAAAATCAGTTGTATTGATTACGGTGGCCTATCTAAGGTTTAAACCTTGCTGGGTTTGCTCATCTCTATGTTATGACATTGGCTTTATGCATTGTGTGCCGTGTCTGCTCCGTGCTTGATGTGTTCTTGTGAACTATGTGACCTTGAGGTCTCCCTTGTGTGGTTGAGTTTCTGAGTCTTCTTTCCCCACTGTTTGTCTACTTGTGATTGGGCCTTGTGACTACCTCTAAGCATGGTCGGGTGGTCTCTTATGACTCCACATGGTTGGAAGTCGTTGCCACGACCATTAGGGATCAGTGAACAGGTTATCGCAGCACCATCTTGAAGATGTTCTCTTTCTTTCTGTTACTTTATGAGTCATGTACCCAGTCAATTATTGTATCTTTCATGGCTATGCCATTGTTCTTGTTTATTCCTTTATGTAATTTTGTACTCTTTTAAGAGATAAAATGTAATCATGCAAGTTAATGAGAAGAAATGGGATGTTTCCTATTTAGTTTATGGATTCCGGTGTGGGTATCGAATCCACTTGTACCATGGTGTTTATGGATTCATATTTATATTTGGAAATGGGATTAGGAGTATTTGAATTGGTGTTTAAAATGAATGTAGTTTATTAATGTTTCTCTGGAGAGTGATTTAGTCCTCTCTCGTAGGTTGTGCATTCGGCCATACTTGGCAATGAATGTTGTCGACATATCATATCAGCAACCATTTCGTGTGTATGTTATCACTTGTTATTCAAAAAAAAATTATCTTGTCCTCTTTTGGCCCTCACCCTTCAGGGTTCGCGGCGCAGGATGTTACAGGAATAGTTATAATGTCAATTCATGTCCACTAGAACAATAACATGCTATCAAAATGATATTTTAATAGAGAATCCAACTCAACAAAATCTGCAATGCACAAAAGACAAAACTCTCCATTCTGAAATGCATTCATTAAGAAAAATGCCTCATGTGATTATACACCATTTTAGGTAGTGATCTCTTGAATCTGCAGGTATTCTTGTTTGGGGGCAAAGAATTTTCAAGGCCGAAACAAAAAGAATTGTTCCTCAGCTGATATGCATCAAATGATTGAGATTCATAATCAAGAGTGCTTCCATGTGATGTTTTCAGAATCTACAGACACATCTTTTGTGCTCCCACAAATTCAACAAGAATTTGATTTGGTGGTAGATTACTTTGTACCACCAACCTAATGAGATTGGCCTGAAATCACTTACCCTCCTGCATTCTGATTTTTTTGGAATTAGCGCAATTACTGTATTGTTTATTTCTTTTAAAAATCTTTTCTTTTTTCTGAAGTCTTCTAGAATGTTCCAGACCTCCTTATCCACAATAAGCCAACACTTCTGATAAAATAGGGCGTGAAAACCATCTGGGCCTGGCGCTTTATTCGGGTGTAATTGGAATGCTGCCTTCCTGACTTCCTCCTCTATGAAAGGCTTTTCTAATTCTTCATTTTCTTCATCGTTTAGTATCTTGTCTATGCAACTTGTGGCTTGTTCTATATTTAGCCAGTCAAAACCCTCCTCTGGTGCCAAAAAGGCTTGAAAATAGTTGACTATTTCTTTTTCGATTTCTTCTTTTTTATTTACTATAATACCATTCCCAATGGTCAGCTCTGAGATTTTGTTCACCATTCTTCTAGATTTGACTGAGTTATGAAATTTTTTTGTGTTTTTGTCGCCTGCTTCCAGCCACACTTCTCTAGCTTTACTTCTCCAATATTCTTCTTCTCTGGCTAGTAATTCATCCCATTCTGCCATAAGATCTTTCTCTTTTTTGAAGTCATTTTGAAACATCCCATCCTTTATAACTTTCTGATTTAGCTCTTCCAGTTCTCCTTCAACTCTATTTTTTTTTGCAAATATGTCTTTGAAGGTGATTTTATTCCATTCCTTCAATCTCTTTTTAACATGTGCTAACCTTTGATAAAAGATAAAGCTTACTGAGCTGCCCCTTCCTGGTATCTCTAACCACCATTTCCCTATACACTCTATCAGTTCCTCTTTTCTCCACCACATTTTTTTGAATTTGAAATATGAATTTTTCAGCTTAATTAATTGGCCTATTTCGAGCTTTATAGGGTAATGATCTGAGAAAGAGCATGGCAATATGCTCAATTCTATTCGTAAATCTATTTCCAACCAGTTCAAGCTGCAAAGAAATCTATCTAATCTTTCAGCAATGTTTGTAAAGCCTTCCCTCCTATTAGTCCATGTAAAGCTTCCCTCTTTAGGAGGGAAATCTATTAACCTTCCTTCTTCTACAAAATCCTTAAAATCTTTCGCTGCATTATTTACTGTTCTTAAACCTCCTCTTTTTTCATCCAGACTTAGAATTGCATTAAAATCTCCTCCCAAAATCACACTTTCTTCACCAAGCTCTCAGATTTTACCTAGTATGCTATTTCAAACTTCTTTTTTTTCTTCTTTCTTCGTTGGCCCATATACACAAAAAATCCAGAAAGAAATATTGAAATGATATAAAATAACTTTTCCTTTTATCCAACTTTGGCTTACCTCTACTTCCTTGATATCTACCTTGGAAGGGTTCCACATTAGGCCCACACCTCCTATAGTACCCCTGGGTTCGCTGAAAACACTTGTTAGAGGCCTACAATGTCGTGCAAATTTCTCCACTTCTTCCTGCATCAACCTAGTTTCCTGTAGTAATATTACATCCAAAATTAACTTAGATAGGTGGCGCTTGATTGCGCACCTTTTGTTAGGGGCATTTAAGCCCCTAACATTCCATGAAAGTATCTTCATGGCTTCCCAAGGGAGGCACTTCTTCCCTTGGATCTTAGCATATATTTCTTGATGCTCAAGAGTCCCTTGTCTGTCGCATACTCCTCTCTTTTCTCCTTATCAGTTTTCCTTCCTAACTTCTTTCCGTTGCTCGTAGTACCTCTTGCTCCAGTTTGGCTAATGTGTCGAGGGTTAATAATTCCAATTTCCTCTCTATCCTCCACAGCCTCTTCCTCATCCCACCCATCATCATTTGGCCCTTTTTCTGCTTCCAGCGTCTCTCTAACTATCTCTGGGTTGTAGTCATCTTTATCTTCCTATCTATCAACTCTTGTCAAATCCTTTGATTCTTCCGAAGATGCATTCTGCCTCTCCTCAATTTTCTTTGTGAGTTCCAAATGGTGACCTTCTAACTTTGTTTCTGTGTCTAATTTTGAAGGCTCATTTTCCCGGAGAATTGGAGAATTAGGGTTCCTGTTTGAGGATTCTACTGGTATTTCTGGTTCCCCTCTTATGCCCCAAAGCCCTTGCTTTTCTTTTTCTTCTTCTATTTGCTTTGATTTCTACTCTTTGTCCACATTGTCATCTATTTTTTTTGCAAAGATTTTAGGGCATCTTTTTTCCATATGTCTTCTGCTTCGACATTCAAGACAGAAATATTTTTTCTCCTTGATTTCTCTAACCTGTTCCCAGGTCCCTGCTAAGGTGATCAACATTATCTTTCTTGGAATCTTTTTTATTGCTATCAAGCTTATTCTTTCGAAATAAATTGAGTCGTTATCTCCCATATCCAACTCTACTGTGTTTCCTAGAGTATCCCCAATTTGGTATAAACACCCTCTTGACCAATATTCAAATGGTAAATTGTATAATCTTATCCATATTGGTTCCTTATAAGGATAAAAATTATTTGGATTAAAATTCGGTCTCCATTTCTGCGTGTATATATAATCCAGCCCTATTTTCCATGGTGAATTATCCAGAATCTTATCCCTTTCAGCCTCTTCTTGGAAATCGACCACAAAAAATTTTTTGGGTATGAAATGAATCATTTCTGCTTTTGCCCAGTTTTCTTCAATCCATTCCTTTATCTGCTGCTTGGATTTATTTCTTCCTATCACTCTTCCTATCAGAGCTGTTTGTTCTAGCGCGCCTATGTCTTTATCCACTTTGTCTTTTACATCAATTATCACCTCTTCCTCCTACTACGTATCTATCTGCCTTTTGGTAATATCTGAGTAACTTCTCCTTATTTTGTTTAACAGGATTGTGTTTGCTCCTGTCGCGGCATATGTCGCCTCCTTAGTTTGTTTGCTTATCGCTTCTCTTCCTTCATTTTTAATGCCACCTTTCGCCGTAAGACAATCTCCTTCCTGCTTATTCGCTCCTTCCTACTTTTTTGCTTCTTCCATCTTTTCTATATTTGGGGAGCATCTTTATTTAATAAAGAGTTTGATTATTTTTTAAGAGCATTGAATATTCAAAGGAGGGAGCCCGATTTACATGAAGGGATTTATGTTTTTAAAAAAAGGCATCAAATATTATATTTGATGAGGAGGACGATGCTTTTATAAAGTGGAGGATTTTTACTTATTGAATAAGTTTTTAAAAAAAACTTTATCTCCTATTTGGTTGGCCCACAAATGCCATTATTCTAAAAAGTTTTTTTTGGAATTTTTTAAGGAGGTTTTTTTTTTTTGAAAAAAGGCAAGTTTTATGAGAATATTTTTTAAGGAGAATTTTTTTTTTTGGAAAGAGATTTTTAGAGAGATTTTTTTGGAAAGAGATTTTTAGAGAGAATTTTTTTTGGAAAGAGATTTTTAGAGAAATATTTTTTTTGGCCTTCATATGAGAAGACTCAAGTGATTTTATTGGAACAATATTTTTTCAAATGAACATAAAGTTTTGACAGAGATATTTTTTTTGAAGTGTGAAGAATATTTTGAAGAAGAATATGAAGAGATTTTGAATGGGATTTGATAGTTTAATCTATTTTTTGCTTGAAGATGGTTTTTGCAGAAATGAAGATTTGTTTTGTGGGAAGAAGTTGAAGGGTTTTGTAATTTGAAGCATATTGAAAGAGTTTTTATTTATGAAGATATTTGTAGAGAGATTTTTTTTTGGCGCAGATGAAAAGTCAATTGAAGAAGATCAAATTGTGAGAAAGATTTTATTTTTATCACACAAGAAATATTGAAGAAGATGGATATGCAGAGAAGAGAAATTCCAAGAGTTCTTTTGTTTATATTTTTATTGCAAATGTTGTGTGATCAGATGCAAGAGAAAGTTTTGAAGGAATATGAAATATTCCAAGGCATTGAAGAGACAATTTGTTTTGCAGATTAAAATAATTATAGAGAGAAAAACAAAATGTGAAAAGTCATCTTGTATATAATGTTTTGCAGGAACATTGTATGCAAATTTTTTTTTTGGTGTTTCAAAATGCACAATTGAAGACATTTATCCTCTTGGAGAGAAAAGAAAGATGAGATTATAATACTGGGTATGTAATGAAGAAAGAGTGTTGAGTTATGCAGAGATAATCAAGAGAATGAATTGTAAATTGAATGGAAACAGAGCAACCCTCTGATTTTGTTTATTATTTCTATTGGAGATTTGGTTTTGCTAGTGAGGCATAGTATGCCAGTGAGGCTTATGGTCAGTGAGACTTTCCTATGTCAGTGAGGTTTGTGGTCAATGAGACCTCTGTATATGTCAGTGAGACATTTGTAAACTTAAAGTTTTTCATTTAAGCCAGTGAGGCAGTTTGAGTGGTTTTGCTACCTAGGAGGGTTTTCTACTCGGTAAAAAGCTTGTGTCATGCTTCTCATTGATTTCATCTGTGTGTGTATATTAATCATTTGATCATGAGTTTTGTTTACATATTTTATTATAAGTCTTGTGCATATAAAGTCAACAAATCATTAATGTTCTCCTCTCTATTTTTCTAGTAAGATAAAGTTGTAATGAGTTGTAAAAATTTATTCAACACTGATTCACCCCCCCTCTCAGTGTCAACCTGGACTCCTACAATTGGTATCAGAGCCAGGTTCCCCTTTTTGAAGTCTAATAGGCTCAGGTAAGTCCTGGTAGTGGAGTTCAATGGGTAAGTGCAGAAGAAATAAGAACATTAGAAATGTCAAGTTTCAAAAGACATCAACCATATCAAATTTAGGTATTAATGTTCTATATGTTGATAAAGATGCTTCACATGTTGAATCAATGAAAGAGTCTTCTAAAGTTCCTCAGTTTAATGGTTTAGATTTTTCAGTTTGGTGTATGAGAATGCAAGTCTATTTATCCTCTTTAGGATATGATGTATGGATGTCTGTTAAGAATGGATATTCTAACTCTGCAAATAACAAAGAGGCTCTTGAATGTAGTCATATAGCCAAGAAGGTTATTCTATCTGGTTTATCTAATGATATTTCTTATAATGTTGTGCAGTGTGAAATAGCTTAGGAAGTTTGGAAAGAATTGATAAGAATTTATCAAGGTAATGATAAAGAAGAGAACAATTTGGTATCTAATGAAAGTGACCATGAAGAAGCTCAAACCCAATCAAATTCAGAAGAAGTTAACATCACAAGTGATGATGATCAAGAATATGATGAACAAGATTGTGAGATTGATTTGGAAGGAGAACTCATCTATGCTCTGAGTGAGCTAAAGAATTATAAGAAGGAAAATCAGAAACTAAAATTGCAGTTGCAACAAGAAAGAGATTTAAAAGACAAAGCTCTTACAGATCTTGAAGATACTAGAAACTTGATTGTAGACTTGAAGAATCAAGCAGGTGAATCTGACAAATTGATTGTTAGTTTGAAAACAGAAATTGAAGAAGCTAAGAGAATAGCTGATGTCTCAATATCTAACCTTGAAGTTGCAAGGATTGAGAATCTAAAACTAGAAGGTGAAATTATTAATCTAAAAAATTTTATGAAGGTCTCAAGAAATATCAAGTGTTTGAAGATAGCACAAGCAAGCTACATGATATGCTTGGTAAACAAAAACTATATGGAGACACTACTGGACTTGGTTTTGAAGAAGGAGAATGTTCAAAAGCTAGAGAGACTCCCAGAAAGAAGATTGATTTGAATGCTACCACTAGAAACAAAATGCATAATCAAAGAAGAAGAAATGCTCCTCTAAGACAAGCATACATGTACAGGTATAACTATTCTTTTAATGGTTATTGTTATACTTGTAATCAATTTGGGCCCAAATCAGTTAATTGCAGAAGGAATACTGATATTGTTTGTTATAAGTGCAATAATGTTGGACACATTCAAAGAAATTGCAAAATGAATAGAGTGTATGATCCTGCATGGAAGCATAACATAATTTCTCAGGAGATGTCAAAAAGGTACTATCAGTCATTTGGTTATGATTATAACATAGTTTGTTATAATTGCAATTCTTTTGGTCATAAAGCTCATAGTTGTAGAAAAGCATCATCTAATTTGATAGATTGGAAATGGAAAGAAACTGAAAAGGTTTGGAGGAAGAAAGCACCTGTGAAAATTTGGAAGCAGAAAGAAAGTAAAGAGAAGTCAGAATCTAAGCTTGTGCATCTTGTACAAGTCATTTCATCTATTACATAACATTGCATGATGTAAGGGGGAGGTATCAAATGTTCTATCTTTTATCCCCAAGAAGTTACAGGAGGAGATCAGTTGATCTTGTTTTGTTTGTCATACTTGTCTGATATTGTTTGAAATGAAATTTTTGATGTTTTTGAGTTTTAGTGTATGTCAGGTGTTCATGATCAGTGACATGTTTAGTGGTTCATAATGCATATAAGGAGTTCAAAAGTTCTCTGCACAAAGAGGTTGATGTTGTTGTGACTTGATCCTATTTGTATACTGTTCATATCATGTTGGTACTTAAAAATTGTGTTGCAGTTCTATGTGATCTTGCTTGTCAGGGCAAGAGCTTAAGATGTTCTCAAGAAGCTCTCATTAGAAATAAGATATGTTGGCAAGGAAGGTTTCAAATGAAAAAGTCAATTCATAATTCTTGTCTCTGCTTTTGGTTTTGCATAGTATTGTTGCAGGAAGAACTTGGTGTTTAGTGTTGATAGGTTGATTAGAATGATAAAGTCAAGAGGCAGGAGTTCTTGTTAAGATGTGTTTATGTATATATTAGAATTGACATTTTGGGTGTGAAAAGTGTCTTGTGCAGAATAGGAGGATAGTCTTCATTTATTCAGATGGTCTTCATTCTTTATCATGTCAAGAAAAGGTGTCAGAATAGTTTGGTTGCAGGATGATTGTTCATATTAGGAAATCAGTTTGATGATTATATATATTAATTTGTTGAGTTATGTTTTATGACATGTATCTTGGAGTTTTCAGGTGATTTGAAGATAGTGATAAACTAGAGATATTAAGGAGTTTTTTGATGTGATAATTTCACATGTTCCATTGATGATCTTCCTCTTTAATATGGTTCAGAAAGGTTTGTTCAAATTGTGTGGCTCCAGTTTTGAAGTGGTATCAGGTATGTTCTTCAAGCTATAACAATCTGGAGTTTCTTCTAACATTGTTGGTGAGTCTTGTATTTCATCAAATCAGAGGCAAGTAAAGGTCTTTTAAAATGATCTTCATGACATCTTGTGTTGAGAGTTGTGTAATGAGGAGTCTTCATGATTTTTTCTTGCAAAATTGTTCATCAAAGAATACTAGTGTGTTTATGTTTTCTTTGCTAAATGTTCATAAAGTTGATTGTGATGTCAAAAGGTGTTTGATGGTGCCATGATTTTTCTTAGCATGGAAGGTTGGATGTCAGTAATTGGATGGTATACTTCAGGTTGACATGTTCCTTCAGGGCTAAGTCAGGAAGTGGATCAGTGCTGAGTTGAGTTGAGTTATATTGGTTATTCTTGTCATAGCAGTGATTTGTTTGTGAACTTTATAACATGGGATGCAAATAGATTCATTGGAGATTTGTCATATGGGTTAACAAGTGATATCAAGATTTTGGTAAGTGGTTCTAATTTTTTGGTTAACAAGATAATAGGAGTTTATGTCTTCAAATCCCTCATAATGCAATGTGTTTGTAAATGTTATGATCAACTTTAACATCTTTCAGTGGAGTTGTTCTCAGGGGGAGTTAATTGAGTCTTTGTCATCAATGTCAAAAAGGGGGAGAAAGATAAATTGTTTCATAAAGTTTTGCCATCAATGACAAAGGGGGAGATTGATGGTGACATGTTGTCATTGATGTCAAAAGCATGCTTAGTTGATGTTGCAAAGTTGCCATAGTTGTTGCAGGAACATCAATCAAGAGTTGTTCATTTGGACAGAATAAGTGTTGTCAGTTGAGTTGGCTTGATTAGTGTATATCTCTCATGTGATGTGTTGTTTATCTGTGGTATTGTTGATACAGGTGATGGAGTTCATTTGACATTATTTTGTTCACAAGTGACAGTGGCTTGATACAAATAACACAGAATGGTCTTCATAGTGACAGTTGTGGCATGATCTTCATTTGATCTCTATTGCTTTCAAGTCATCATTTATAGTAGCATGTTCTCAGAGTGGTTTGGTCTTTGGTCATGTGTTCTCAGAGTGGTTTGCAGGTTATAACCTTATGATGTTGTTTTCCCTCATATTGTGATGATGGTCAGAGAAGACCTTGATGGAAATATGGCATACAATGTCTTCAAAATAAAGATTGTGTGATCAAGAAGTGCTTTTGATAAATCACACATATTAATGTGGTCAAAGTTTTTTTTAATAAGGTTTAAAATCATTTATAACTCTTACTATTGCACTTTCGTTATAAAATTACATTGACCTGCCATCGCAGGTAAAAGTCACTTATGTGACCTATTAGAGGAGGTTTAAAACATATATGCCACCGGCCCTTCATGCCTTGTTAACTGGTGCTCAACGGTTAGCAGCTACAATGGGAGCCCAATGCATTTTCAAAAGAGTGCTTAAAAAAAAAAATCAAATGGTTTTAAATCAAAAGCATCTGTCTTGCTTTTTTGGAGTTTAAGAAAAACATTAAAAATGGCTTAAGGGAAAAAGCCATCGAATAGTTTAAAGAAAGAAAAAAAACCATGAAATGGTTTAAGAAAAATAAAATCATTGAAATATGTTTGATAAGGAAAAAGGCATCAAATTATTCAAAGGGGAGCATCTTAATTTAATAAAGAGTTTGATTATTTTTTAAGAGCATCGAATATTCAAAGGAGGGAGCCCGATTTATATGAAGGGATTTATGTTTAAAAAAAAGGCATCAAATATTATATTTGATGAGGAAGATGATGCTTTTATAAAGTGGAGGATTTTTACTTATTGAATAAGTTTTTAAAAAAAATACTTTATCTCCTATTTGGTCGGCCCACAAATGCCATTATTCTAAAAAGTTTTTTTTGGAATTTTTTAAGGAGTTTTTTTTTTTTTTTTTTGAAAAAAGGCAAGTTTTATGAGAATATTTTTTAAGGAGAGTTTTTTTTGGAAAGAGATTTTAGAAAGAGATTTTTTTGGAAAGAGATTTTTAGAGAGATATTTTTTTGGAAAGAGATTTTTAGAGAAATATTTTTTTTGGCCTTCATATGAGAAGACTCAAATGATTTTATTGGAACAATATTTTTTCAGATGAACATAAAGTTTTGATAGAGATATTTTTTTTGAAGTGTGAAGAATATTTTGAAGAAGAATATGAAGAGATTTTGAATGGGATTTGATAGTTTAATCTATTTTTTGCTTAAAGATGGTTTTTGCAGAAATGAAGATTTGTTTTGTGGGAAGAAGTTGAAGGGTTTTGTAATTTGAAGCATATTGAAAGAGTTTATATTTATGAAGATATTTGCAGAGAGATTTTTTTTTGGAGCAGATGAAAAGTCAATTGAAGAAGATCAAATTGTGAGAAAGATTTTATTTTTATCACACAAGAAATATTGAAGAAGATGAATATGCAGAGAAGAGAAATTCCAAGAGTTCTTTTGTTTATATTTTTATTGCAAATGTTGTGTGATCAGATGCAAGAGAAAGTTTTGAAGAAATATGAAATATTCCAAGGCATTGAAGAGACAATTTGTTTTGCAAATTAAAATAATTATAGAGAGAAAAACAAAATGTGAAAAGTCATCTTGTATATAATGTTTTGCAGGAACATTGTATGCAAGTTTTTTTTTGGTGTTTCAAAATGCACAGTTGAAGACATTTATCCTCTTGGAGAGAAAAGAAAGATGAGATTATAATATTGGGTATGTGATGAAGAAAGAGTGTTGAGTTATGCAGAGATAATCAGGAGAATGAATTGTAAATTGAATGGAAACTGAGCAACCCTCTGATTTTGTTTATTATTTCTATTGGAGATTTGGTTTTGCCAATGAGGCACAGTATGCCAGTGAGGCTTATGGTCAGTGAGACTTTCCTATGCCAGTGAGGTTTGTGGTCAGTGAGACCTCTGTATATGTCAGTGAGACATTTGTAAACTTAAAGTTTTTTATTTAAACCAGTGAGGCAGTTTGAGTGGTTTTTCTACCCAGGAGGGTTTTCCACTCAGTAAAAAGCTTGTGTCATGCTTCTCATTGATTTCATCTCTGTGTATATATTAATCATTTGATCATGAGTTTTTTTTACATATTTTATTTTAAGTCTTGTGCATATAAAGTCAACAAATCATTAATGTTCTCCTCTCTATCTTTCTAGTAAGATAAAGTTATAATAAGTTTTAAAAATTTATTCAACACTGATTCACCCCCCATCTCAGTGTTGACCTGGACTCCTACAATCATAACTTTCACATACGACCTCGTATCAAGGCGATTCTTTTTTTGAAAGTCCATGATTTTTCAAGTAAATTGCAGTGGTGTTATTAGTTTTTCTTAGCTAAGTTTTAGTATTGTACTTTCAACATACACTCAATTTGTAAGGGTTTTGTAATGTATTGAAATCAAGACCGCTTAGTGGTAGTTGTAAATGCATTAAATATAAAGCGTCAAATCATATTTTCTTGGGGGGGTTCTTTGATTGAGTGAAAAAGGGGGTGTCTTATGTGCTCTCTTTGAGTGACATCTTTTATGGGGTTATTGTAATCATTTTGGAGGTACATCATGGATTTTAATTATTTCCATCCTTCTGTTGTTAAGCTAACCTCGGAGAACTATTTGTCTTGGAAACAAGGGATAAAGAATCATTGCCTTGAGCAGGATCTATTGCCCCATCTTCTTGGACTCGTTCCTAAGCCAAGTGACTATGAATAGAAGAATGCATGGTTTATCAATAATGACATGGTCTATGAACCAATATGTATTACTATTTCTGATGATATTTTACATCACATAGAGCACACTAAGTGCCCTTTCACTGCTTGGACCATCATCCAATAGTTGTATGGAGACTTTGGATCTTCATTTGATAATGATGTTTCCTTAGATGACCAGGCTCTTGTGGATGATACTAAGACTTTTGTTGCCCCTTCTTGTGTGGACACATCCTCGTGGGATGATTAGTCTATTTGGTTGACATCCATTGATGCCCCATCTATAGTTAAGGACATTCCTATTGTACCTATTGCTTCATCAGATTCTAGATATGCTTTTTTGAGGCCTTCCAGTGGTTCTTTGTAGTAGGATCATTTTAGTCTTCCTCATTGGGATTCTTATCTATCAAACATTACATATTTGTTTGTGGAGTCTCACATTTCAGATTTGGAGGACACATTTGAGGGGTTATCTCTCCTCTTTCATGACAGTTCTTTTGTCCTTCCAACTACTAGTACTACAGAGTTTAGAGAGGCTTCTTCAAGGGCTTCCAGTGATTCTTTGTAGTAGGATCATATTTGTCTTCTGGATTCACTTCATTGTGACCAATTTCTGCCAGACATCACTTGTTTGCTTGTAGAGTCTCACATTTCAGATCTAGATGACACTCTTGAGGATATTCAACTCCTCTTTGATGATAGTCATTTCATCACTATTATCCCATCTTCCTTGTCTTTGGATCTTGTACCTCCTGGTTCTACACATGGGATTGGATTGCTTCTACCTTTGTGCATTGAGGCATCTTCTAATATCCACATGGGGACACTTGAGCAAAGTTCTAAGACAAGATACATCATGAGGCTTCCTTCCTCACCTTTCTTCTTTGAGTGGGATTTACTTCAGTATTCACCATTGGAGTTTTTTCTTCCTAAGGGGAGAAATGTCATTTGCCACAAATAGATCATCTTCAACATTCATATATGGGCATCCTCTTCTGGCATAGGACTTGTTGTGGGGGGGTTTCATAGTCTTTTTCACTCTCTACTTTTGGGGGGGTCTCTTCTCTCTCTATTTTTTTGGGGGGGTGGGGTTTTTCTCTCTTTTTGGGGGGAAATTTTATGTAAATGGGTACCTCATCAGGCTTGATTTTCTGGGACCCATTTCTACATCCACCTTAGCTTCACTTATGGGGGGTGTTAATGCAGGATTTTATTTCCTAGTTGGGTTATTTATCTTTCCTTATATTCCTAAGTTTTTCCTACACTTTTATTAATCTCGCTTAGGTTAATAAAGCATGTCTTATTAGGTGAGTGGTTGTGAGGTGTCACCTTCCTACACGTGAGCATCCATTAGCTACGTGGGAAGATACTTTGCTATCTTTAGTCTGATAGATGGTTGCTCCTAATTGGTCGGTGTTGTCACCTCCTCCCTCTTCCTAGTCTATATAAGCATGCTACTTGGCTTGTATTTTGTATCTTTTGCTTTTGCATCCTCTTAATGCTATTTTGCTTCTAGCATTTAAATTACTCTCTTGGAAACTAACTTTGTATTGCTATTTTGATTTTGTATCATTTGCATTCATAGTTTAGATATCTATTCTTTGCACTAGTTTTCTGGGTTAATAATCTTTTCAGATTCTAACAATAAAAAGTGGTAAATATTTGTTCTATTTTTTATTGGTCAAAATTGACCTTTGACTGTTCAAATAGATGATATTTAAGAACAACCTTAACCTATTCAAGAACCAACAAATACTTATATATAAAAAAAGGGTTGGAAAGCAAATCACTGAGGGGAGCATATTACAATAGATTTTCAATTCCTTCATTATTCTGAGATTTGACATGTAAAATTTTATGTATGCGCCATTTTTAATTGTAGGAAAAGTTTTTGGGCAGCTTGTTTCTCATTTAAACAGCCACTATTTATTTTAATATAATATTACCAAACAAAATTATGACAAGTCATATATAGTTTTAAGGATTAAAAACAAGTGTGAAAAAAATGCAGATTTCACCAAATCCATAGTATTTTTCCATATATTTATTTCAATGTATTTTTTAGAACTTACCCAATTTGAATCTTAAAATTAGCTTTTTACATGAATAAAATATAACAAAATCTAGTGAGTTAGTGAAAAAAAAAAGTTTTACACATAGTATGCATAAACAATACAATTCTTTTTAATGGAAGACATAAGAAAATCCTGTGGAATGGTGGGATTGGGGTTCTAGAAAATCTATCCCATAAAATTTGTGTGTGGAAGGGGAATTGGTTGTCTTTAGTAGGTAGACTTACCCTAGTTAAAGTAGTGCTAATAGCTGTCCCGATCTATATGCTTTCTTCACTACAAATCTTGAGAGGTATTATTACAGAAGTGCGCAAGCTCTATAGAATTTTCCTATGGTAAGGAAGCATGGACAAAAAGAGAATTCATTTAATAGCATGGGATAAAGTTTGCACACCCAAATCCCAAGGAGGAGGTGGCCTTAACATAGAGCTTCAAAATTTGGCTTTAGGAGCAAAGCTAGCTTGGAAGATGTATAAAAACCCACAGGTAAAATGGGTTAAGATCATGCAAAAAAAGTATTTGGACTCCCAAAAGTTGGAGAGAATCTTTACAATCTCTAACCCTCTGAAGGGTTCATCCATCTAGAATTTCATTGTTAAATGCAGGGATGTCATTCTTCCAAAGCTATCCTGGATTGTTTACAATGGCAAAAATGTCTCCTTTTGGGATGACTCCTGGAATGGATGGCAAAAAATTTCTTCTTTAGGAAACTTCAAAGAGGCAGAGGCCTTCCTCTAAACCTTCTAGGGATTAAAGGTCTATAACTATTTTACTGTAGATTCAAGGGTTCTCTTGGCAAGATTCATCTAGAAAAGTTTTGATAGCTATAACTTTCCTCTAGACCAGAAGATTGCTCTCAGTAAGATTTTACATGATAGAATTTTGTACTTCTCTCCAATGAAGGATGTACTGATATGGCCGGGTGATGGATCTAGCAACTATAGAGCCAAGTCTGGTTATAAATTTCTTTCTTCTAAGCCCAAGGTGAATTGGCCAACCTATCTTTGCTGGCCAGACCCTATTCTACCCAAGGTAGGAAATTTTACTTGTTGGCCATTAATAACAAGATTTTCATAGGAGATAGAATAGCAAAATTGTCTTTGGTTGTGAATTTTGATTTTGTTTTCTATCAAGAGGAGAAGGAATCAATCGATCATCGTTTTGTGTGCTGTAAGTTTAGCCAAGCTTATTGGGAATATCTAATGTCTCCGCTTAATTGGTATGCTCCTCTTCCTTGCTCCTTATCTCAATAGCTAGAAAGTTGGCCTCTTCTCTTCAAAGGGGCCTATTTTCATTTGTTATGGACCGTTAGTCCCTCTATTTTGATGCACGGATGGTTTGGAAAGAGGGAAATTTCAGAGTCTTCAAGAATTCTTTGAAGAGCTCAGAAGAGTTATGGATGGACATTGAAGCCTTGATGTTTAATGCAAAGCTTTGAAGGTTGCATACACGAGACTCCAAGTGGACTAGCTGGGATGACCTCATTCTTTTTCAATGGAAAGATCTTGAGAGGATCCAAATGAATGGTGGAGTACCATCTTCCTAGTTGAAAGTGGACAGAACTACTATTAAATGGCTTCCACCTAGCGATACCTTTGTGAAATTAAATTTCAATAGAGCCTATAGAGGGAACTCGGGCCCTTCGGGTATGGGATGTATAATTAGGAATAGTCAAGGGGAACTTCTAGCAGCTAAAGCCATGAAACTCCCTAAAGGAACAAACAATATGTCCGAGGCTTTTTCTTTACTTCAAGCTCTCCAACTTGAAATAGAAAAAGGCTTCAAAGTAGTTTCAATAGAAGGTGATTGTCTAATCATCATTTCAGTCTTCCAAACACAAAAAGAGGTCAATTGTGTTGATTTTAAAAATAGAGTAAATGAAAAGAAAGAATGCAAGAAAAATTAGAATAGAATAAAAAACAATCATAGAGACACCAAAGATTTAAAGTGGTTCACCTGTAAGGCTACATCCACTATCAACAACAGGGGACTCATTTATTTTTCATTGGTTTTACATATAGTCCAAAGATATAGTCACACACACCAAATGACAATCTTTCTTATAAAGAAGATACTAATCACCTGGCATGTAGCGTGGAAGAAACTGACGGTTACATAAAGATGGTACCATACCAACCAAGGGCAATGGTTACAAAGAATATTAGTTACAAGATTATTCCAGCCGTTACAAGACTTGGTTTCACACATACCCAACAATCTCCCACTTGAAGACAAATCATACCAGTGTTGCCAAGAGATCCCCTGCATTTCCAATATGATCATTATTTTGAAAACAAGCCTGCATTGCAAGGCTTTAACCGCTGTTCAAGAAAGCTCCAGATAATTCTTTTCCAAGCATCCTAATCAATCACAACACTTTCCTGTAAAATTCTTTCCAGAAACTCAGCTCTTTGTAGGCCCTTCAACACCGCAAATCTCCTCCAAAGTAGGTTATTTTTAATAACCTCCATTCTAGAGCCCTTTGCGTCATTGTCCTCAAGTGGAGGCATATCATCCACATCAGTTGGTGTAGGCCCCTTAACATCATCAATGCTAAGACCCAGCTTGAGCATCTTGGGAATCCTGTTGTCAAACATGTTGGGATCATCTAAACTAAACCCAGAGGTTAGCAAAGTAGTCTCAAATAGCAACATGATCAAATCCTTAACTAACTTATCCCCTTTATCAGCTTGATTTCTTTTGTGAAGCCCCTCCATGATGAGATTCTCATGATTGATCTCCATAGTCTTCTTGCTAGAGATGTAGCCAGCTATACTACTAAATAAAAATATGATTGAGCCAGACATCCTATTCTCAGCCTCAGTCACTTCCATGACTGGCTCGCTACTTAGCACTCCATCCAACCAGTCATCATCCAGAGTCTCACCAACCTTGACCATCCCTCTCTCCAACATCAATCCCATATTGCCACAATGGTCAAGAGACGCAGCAAAATGCAGGAATCCTTAAGCCTTCCCCAATCTGAAAAACCCCCTTCATTTCTCTCCAACAAAGCCTCCACAACCCCGACCTTCTCCTCCAATCTATACCTCAATTTCCAAGCCTTAAAGTCCTTAGCATCCTCAAGCTCTTAGAAATACGAATTGCTATCAAGTTGCATGGCTCTAATCTAAGCCTCAAACCTACTGTATTTCTGGACACTGACATTACTATAAATAGAAGAGGAAGAAGATGACTCAACCTTATCATTTCTCAAATTTTCCTTCTCTTTGTCAAGCTGTGAGATTAAATCCTTACCTTTTGCCAAAATGTCGGTGGTTCCGTACCAGATGGAACTACCAAACTCATACATATCTTGGTCGACGCTCTCTAAAGACTCTTACGCCACTAATGTGCTGACTTCCAACGAATTGGGAAGATCTTTCACTGCACGGCTTGCAACCTCACGGATTGCCTCTGTCTCCTTCTTCAACCTCATGTGAAACTCATCCGTCTCAGCTTCTACCAAAACATGTAAATCCTCTATAGCAGCCAAACAGATAAGAGGATCATTTATTTCCATTGGAAAATTAAATCTAACCTTTTTTCTCACTTTAGACTGAGCCACAACACCTTTTATTTCTTGCATCTACTCCATGTCACTCCCAAATTCCATCATGCCAAGAAACTCCTCAATAATAGAATCAGCTTCATCAATTAATTCATCCAAAAACAACTGATGAATAGCTTCCACATCATCATGACTCTATTTAGAGCCACATGACCAAGACATGAGAGCTTGAACCCAATCATCCCAATTGGGACTCTCTTCCACATCTACTTCATCCATAGCTCTGAAAAATTCTTCCATGCCTCAAGCTTCTTAACCAAGTTTCTCCACCAGGTTTCTCCAACTTGGCTCTGATACCAATTGTTGATTTTAAAAATTGAGCAAATGAAAAGAAAGATAACAAGAAAAAATAGAATAGAATAAAAGACAATCACAGAGACACCAAAGATTTAAAGTGGTTCATCTGTAAGGCTACATCCACTATCAATAGCAGGGGTCTCATTTATTTATCACCGGTTTTACATATAGTTGAAAGATACAGTCACACACACCGAATGACAATCCTTCTTATAAAGAAGATGCTAATCGCCTCGTGGAAGAAACTGACAGTTACATAAAGATGCTACCATTCCAACCAAGGGTAGCAGTTACAAAGAATATTAGTTACAAGATTATTCTAGCCATTACAAGACTTGGCTTCACACGTACCCAACAAATTGGTCTATCCATTATATTCTTGAGCAAGCTTGGACATATTTACAGTTCTTTGATTCTTATGAAATTGGTCTATCCGTTATATTCTTGAGCAAGCTTGGACATGTTTACATTTCTTTGATTCTTATGAAATTGCACATTGTTATAGGGAAGGAAATAAAGTTGCAAATTGGTTAGCCAATTTTGCCTTAAATTATCTTCACAAACGCTGGCCATGCTTGATTCCTTGATCTCTTTTGAAAGTCCTTTACTCTTTTTAGCTTGATTTTTCTTCAGCTAGATTTCTCTATGTATGTTTTGGTTTCTGTTTTGGTCTGGTGTAGGGAGGTGCTTCTTTTTGGTTGATCATCCTTCCAGGGGTGTCTCTCAGCCCCTTTCCATATCTTGTTTAATAGCTTTGGTTGACTGGAGATCTCTACCCTCTTGCCGTAGAACTTTGGTAGGTAGCTGTGTTGACATGATTGTTACTGTATATTTGGGTTTTTCTTGTAGTTTGAATATATTTTAACTATGCCGATATATTTGTTAATTAAAATATTATAATAAAAACAATGCCGATAAAGCTTATCTAGTTATTAATCTATTAATAGTAAACACAGAATTATTTTTCTCTGTGGCTATGAGGATTGTGAGAGAGTGCAACAAACACCTATAAATGTGGGGAGAAATTCAGTTTGAGGGAGGATGTGGCAAGTAAACAAATTATGAACATTAATCTTACCTTCCATGAGTGAAAAATCATCAATTTTTTAGAATTTAATTTTTTACTTCATTACCTAAACTTTAAAATTACTTTTTTTCAACTATATAAAATTAAATCTTTTTGCAGCGAATGACAACTGAAATAGTTTATATATTTAACAAATATTTAGCTATAGATGCAAATATTTTAACAAAACATATTTAAAAAATTATTTTTCTTCAATGTAATTGGCAGAAAACTTTTACATGGTAAGGGCGATTAATACGGATCCATTACAATAATGGCTATAATATTGCCAGACTTTTCAAGCCATTTTTTGAAAGGCAAAATAATTATATTCCATCTGTCCCTTAACTCCTTTCACAAGTATGATTCCCGCCAATAATTGTGCAAGTTTCTTTTAAAATTCATTTTCTAGAGGAGTTATAAAATTAGGTTATTTTGATGTCTGCATCAAATTTTGGAGAATCTGTCATTTTTGGTGGGGAGCAGAGGTTTTATTTTAGGTATCAGAAAGATTCAATGTTGTGATCTCTGAAGGAAATTAGGATGTGTTTACAATCATATTCAAAACCAGAAAGGAACAAGGTAGTGTTTAAACTACCTCCAATTTTTAGTGTATTTTGTTGAATTTTAATTCCTTTTTTGGGTTCTATAAATGTATATACAATAGTTAGGGTTTCAAAGCATTCTATCTGTTTGATGAAAAAAGTCAGAATTTGAAATCGTTTTTTAAGCTCTTTTTCTCCCTAAGTTTTGGAACTTCCAATCAAGGGGTCGGAAGCAAATCTAGGATTTTCTGCTATTAGAACTGGTAAATTCTTGTAGGGCAAGTTTTTTTTGGTAAATCCTGGACTAGATATTTTGAGCTCTCATCAATTATATTGATGTAGGGTCGATTCGTTCTTTCTATACAGGTGTCTGCATTGATATATTCTATCAAATTTTGTACTCTTCTAATAAGCGGGTTTTGCTATTTTTAGCGAAATTTTCAGAGGCTTCTACATTGGGGCGCTGTGGAAGAGGAAATATTATTACTGTTGTATCTGGTTCCTCGGGTTTTGGTTTTCTCTTTGTTTCAATTATAGTCATTCTTTCCATTTTCATTGCGAATTTGCTACATCTTAAAGCCTGACATTAGAAAACAAATTTCTTTTGAAAAGAATTTACTTGCCTTAGCCGCGTACTTCGTTCTGAATTGCGTGATTTTCTTTAAAGAATTTTTAGCTGCACCGTAATTTTTACAGTGTTTGTGTGTATTCAAGGACACTATAATTTTTCTTTCCTCCTCCGTCAAATTAAGCTACAATCAGAGAGCACATTAATGCTTGAAGACTCAAAATTTATTGTGATTTCGCTTTCTTTACTCTCCGTGTAGACTATTTAGCATCACTTGGATTCAATTCAATTTTGAGGTTTGAACTGTATCTTCAAGCGTATGCGGATAAAATTCATTATTTCTAAAAAAATGCACTCGTATAGGCCTCAGAAAATCGTAATGATTTATTTCAAATTGTCAAAAAATCGTAATGATTTATAAAGGTGGAGCTTGGTCAATAGGTTAATATATACCGTATTTTCGTTGGATTGCTTTCCATTGTCACAGATGCTTTTAAGCAGGCCATGTCGCTGCTAATTGTTCTAGCACCAACCAGAAATCGGGAAGCCAAGCATCTTGGTGGAGAGAAGCTCGCCCTCCGCACTTAGCTGCTTTTCTGACAATGATTTTATCTCTTACAGCATTTTGTGAATGAAGTCATGCAGCTAGTTGAATTAGACGATTTGAAAGACGCTCTTGTAGGCAGTCCTGGTGTCAGCGGTTTATCTACAGAGCAACGCAAAAGATTGACAATTGCAGTGGAGCTTGTTGCAAATCCTTCAATCATATTTATGGATGAGCCCACCTCAGGTTTAGATGCACGTGCCCTGCAGCTCTTGTTATTTATAGTTATAATATTCATAATACTATTAATAAGATTATTAATATCCATTATTAACACTTTATATATTATCATAATTCATATTATAATATTATAATAATATTGTATAATAATAAGCATAAACATAAATATAATATAATATAACATAACTAGAAAACAAAAATATAATATAATACCATATAAAAATATTACAATACTAGAATAATGTAATAATATAAATATATTATCATCATATTTATAGTATAAACATTGTTTATTATCAATAAATAATTAATTATACTATTTCATTAATATTTAAATTAATTTTTTTTATAAATTATAGTATAAATATTACAATTTTGTTATAATATTTATATTGGCTTTAACAAAAATTATTTGTTTAACATTATTAGAATCCAATTTGTCTACACAACAAATATTTATATCAATTAATATTTATTCCAAAAAGAAAATTAAGTCAAATATTATATCAATTAATATTATACTATATTATAATATTATAATATCAATTATCAATTAAGATAATATATCAAGTGTTATAATAATTATTAATTATATAATTAATATTATTATTAATATTATAGCTATAAATAATAACCATTTTGTTGGTTTGACAAAAAGTAAATTTGAATTTTACCTAATGAATTAAAAAGTTAAAACTAAAACACAACTACAATTACAACTAAAACACATATAATTATAACACTACAAGGCAGTACTCGCCACTAGTGGCACTTGTTTATTTTTAAGTTGGCATATTTTTGTTCAATAAATTTACCAAGCTTGATCAGATAGTTTTGATTTAAGATTTTATAAACTTGTTGGTGATTGCAATATTGATAACGATGCTTTGTTTCTTCCTATATTTTTTTTTATGTAACTTAGTGCCTCAACATTTGGAGTCTCAAACTAATTTACAAATATTAAAAGCCAAAAACCACCTGCAACCACCTACTCTAAAAATAACATTGGAAAAAAATAATCTACATGGAAAAAAATGGGCAAAATCTGTTATATCCAACAGAAAACACATTAAAATGGGCACTTAAGCCATGCCAATCAAATCTGAGACATCTTATTACAAAGTAGTAATCATCATATGAGTAATAGCACTAAATTTGAAGACCTAACTTGCATGCCCTTTCCAAGAGCCTGTTTAAAATGTAGAAGACTTCATCCATTTATTCATGTATCCTTGAAATTTAATTTTTAGTTGTACCAAAATCTTGCAATTCCTAAATATGGTACTAAAATTAAAAGAATAATTAAATCAATGAGAATAATTCCTTCTGTTTGACCTTCATTTTTCCTTATAAGTCTTGTGAAAATTATCATAACGTGCACACAAAAAAAAATTCAAAACTAATGCAATCAATGAAAGTCACATGATCAACCTTAACAAAAATTGAAAATGAGATTGATTCATCTTACCCTCACTAATTCTAAATTTATTGCTATAGTCATGCTACTTGGACAGGGACAACTGTGATGCCTAATAAATCTGAAATTAAAAACCAATACAATCAATGAAAGTCACATGCTCAACCTTATATAATATAGTTAGGTATTGATTATGAATTTTTTTTAATATTTTTATGTTGTATATTAGTTTGATGCATCGATAATTTGATTTTAACTTTTTTTTTTTTTAAACTACTTGCATCATAACACTATAAACACTATTGACAGAATGTTTTGATTTTAAAACTAATTGCATGAGTTTTTAAGTTAAATAGTTTTGGTATAATTTCATTAACTAGAATACATTACCATCACACTATTATTTAACATTTCTCCCTATTGACTACTTCATTGCGCACAAATTGTATGCAACTGCTAATTATCATAACGAGAAAGCACAGAATTAATATTAATAAGGGACCTCTGCGCACAAATTATATGCAACTGCTAATTATCATAACGAGAAAGCACGGAAGTAATAAGGGACCTTTGAAAAGAAGCCCATGAGAAGGGAACAAGTTAAGCTTCATCTAGGTTTCAAACAAAAGTCACCGATAGCATGGAGCCTAGACCGGCAAAATCAAAGTAAAGAGACCTTAAAATTCTCTCATCCTAGGAATCATAATATAACAATTTAGAGGGAAGCATTCACGACTCTGATATAGTTGACCTTTCTTCATAATCTTCAGAAGGAATTCCAGACGGAAACCTAGGAAGACAAGGCATGGAAGTCTAGTCAAGAACACAAATAGGAAGCACATTTATCAAAATAGTAGAACTTGGAGACACCAACAATGAAGTTGTTCTTCTTGCTCCAGTCAAAGGGTTAATACTCTCTCTTATAGTATAAATTATAAACCTTAATTAATAAAAACCCAATTCTAATAGGCCAGTCCACCTGAAACGTAATGTAGAAGATGGATGCTACTCAAAGTTGAAAGCTAGTTCAAGGACAATTTTAAGTCCAAAGGAGTGCATGAACTGTTCCTTATTGTCCTAATTGCTCCAAACTTCCTAGTTCTGGCTTCTTTGGTTGCTCCTAATAATTTGAGTTTGTAACAATACCTGTTTTATGTATAAAATAATTACTGTTCATACTCTGAAAGGATTTGCAAAATGTAAGCCATGGCAATACATGTAAGGATATGGGACATTACAAGGTTATATGTAGGTTGTATTGCAAATTAGGAGTTCTATGTATTAAAGATTTGGTGTGCGTGTTGCAAATCCGGTGATCGAAAAATCATTGCTGAAGAGGGTTTTCTTTGTTTGGCTTCATGAGGGGTTTCAAGAGGAATTTCTATAGATGACCTCCTGAGACAAAATGAACCTCTCCATTGAGTCCAGGAGACATGAGAGGTGAAGAAAAACATATAATTCTGCATGTTTTGGCCATGGTGACCTAAGGCAAAAAAATTAGCTCCCAAGTATGCAGTACAGCTGTCGTAGGTATGATTGCAGAAAAAAATTGTTAAAAAAATATTTTCCTGCATTGTGTATTTGTTTTACTATAGTTGGTGCAAAAATTAAATTTTTATAAAGTATAGAATGGAAAAGAAAAAAATTAAAGATATGAAAAAAAAAATTGTTAAGGGGCGGGGGTCTGCAGACCCCCGTACCTTGACCTGCCGTGGCAGGGCCTACTAGCATGGCCAGGTATGGCCAGGCATGGCTGCCGAGGCCAGTCGGCTCCCGGTCGGCAGTTTGGGTCAGACAACCCTTGGGCAGCCAGTGCCGAGTGCCATTCCGACGAGGCCGGCCAGACTCCCGGGCCAGCAACCGCCTGAGAATTTCCCACCATGGGGTGTTTTAAAAAAATTAAAAAAATTATTCTTTATGGTGGTAGAGAAAGTTTTTGATGATAGCATTTAATAAATCAATTTCAAACTTAATTAAAAATTAAACCTTGTGAAATATGTTTTGGAGTCTGATGAAAAATAAAATAGATTTGAAAACTTTTTCACCTATGCCAGTCAAAGATATAAGATGATGTCAGCTCTAGCCCAACACCATGTCACTTGTGTTTTTTGTTCAATGAGCCTGATGATGTCAGCGATGATGTCATGCCATGTTAGTAGGTACTAGGGTCCCGCCAGGGGTCCACTTTTAGCCCTAGGAGGGTATTATCTTTTGGGGGGCATAACTTTCACGTATGGTATCAATTTTTTGACTTCTTATAGGCATCAGAAAGTTCTCTCCAAGTGCTATCAATGGTAAATGTTTCATGATTAGATTTTTCTGTTTGTTTCAAAATTTCGTGCCGGAAGCTAGGCATTGCTCTCTTATAGTTTTATACTCATAACTTTTGCATATGGGATTAGATTGTTGATTTTCGATATGTGTTAGAGAGCTATTGTAGTGTAATATAGATTGGATCATGTATATTTTTAATTGGTGTGCATAGAGATATTAGCACTTGTTTGATCACTTGTAGGAGCTTGAGATTCAAAGTACATTTATGAGTGGATTTAGATGGATTTTTGGGCACAAACTTGTGGGAGTGCATGTCATTATGAGACCATCAGCATGGTATAGCAGGTTTTCAGATTTGGTACTTTTAATTACATGTTTACAGGTGTTTTCAAAGTTTGGACTTTGATGGTGACAGGTACACAGGGTGTCTTCTGATTTGAGGGCATGGTTGATACGTGTGTGAGACTTGGAGTCTCATTTCAATGGGAGTTGAGTACAGGTACAACGATGATGATGATTATGGTGTCATGGATATGCATGTACACTTTTGCATTGGCATGACATGATCATGTATGAGATTGATAGGTATGTGGAATGATGTTTGATTTATGATTACAGGTGGTGTTGTGGTGTTGTTTTAGGGGGTTGTTCTTACCTCCTAGATGCTTGTTTAGTTCCTTGACTCAGGTGTAGGGTTAGAGTTAGGGTTAGGGTTAAAAATTAGAACTATGTTTAGGTTTAGAATAATGGTTAGGGTTAGAATTAGGGTTATTGTTAGATTTTAAATTAGGGTTATAGTTAGGGTAGAATTAGCATTATGATTTGAATTAGAATTAGGGTTAGGGTTAGAGTTAAGATTAGGGTTAGAATTGAGGTGGGTTACTATTAGAATTAGGGTAAGAATTAGAGTTAGGGTAAGCATTAGATTAACAGTTAGGGTTAGGGTTAAGGCTAGAGTTAGGTTTAGAATTTGAGTTAGAGTTAGGGTTAAAATCATAATTACAATTAGGATTAAGGTAAGGGTTAGAATTATGGTTATTGTTAGATTTAAAATTAGGGTTCTAGTTAGGGTAGAATCATGGTTATGATTAGAATTAAGGTTAGGATTAGGATTAGAGTTAAGGTCAAGGTTCCTATTAAAATTACGGTTAGAATTAAGGTGAGTTACTATTTGAATTAGGGTTCAAATTAGAGTTAGGGTTAGAGTTGAATTAGGGTTAAGGTGAATATTAAGGTTAGGGTTAGGTTTTGAACTATAATCAGGCTTAGGGTTAGAGTTAGGGTTAGGGTTAGGTTTAAAATTGGGATTAGGGTTAGGGTTAGGGTTAGGATTATAATTAGGATTGGGATAAGGGTTAGGGTTAGAATTAGGATTATGACTATAATTAGGGTTAATGTTAGAAATAAAGTTAGGGTTAGGGTTATAATAAGGGTTAAGTTTAGTATTAAGGTTTGGGATAGGGTTTCAATTAGGATCAAACTTAGGGTTAAAATTAGAGCTATGTTTAGAGTTATAATAAAACCTGTTAGGGTTAGGGTTAGAGTTAGGGTTAGGTTAGATTTATGGTTAGAATTACAATTAAAATTAGGGTTACAGTTTCAAAAAGGGTGACAATTAGAATCAGAATTGGAGTCAAAACTAGGGTTAGCGTTATAATAAGGGTTAGGGTTATGGTGAGATTTAGGGTTACAGTTAGAATTAAGGTTGCAGTTAGGGTTAGGGTCAGGGTTATCATTAGGGTTATAAATAGGGTTAGGGTTGGGATTGTAGCTAGAATTAGGGTTTTACAATCAATTTTATGGTTAGGGTGAGAATTAGGGTCAAGATTTATGTTAGGATTAGAAATATAATTAGGGTTAGACTTAGAATCGGGGTTAGTATTAGGGTTTGGTTTATTTAATGAATTAAGATTAAGTAGACCTATGGGAAGAATTAGGGTTTGGATTACAATTATGATCAGGATTACAATTACATTTAGGGTTACACTTACATTTAGGATTACAATTATTATTCAATCCCTAATTTAAGCATAACCCTAATTCTAACCCAAACCTTAATTACAATAATAACAATCAATCTAACCCTAATTATAAATCTAACCCTATTTATAACCCTCAACCTAACTATATCCCTAAACAAAACCCTAATTCTAATCTAACATTGGTTTGGAAATAACCAAAACCTTATTTATAATCATAACCCTTAACCTAAAACTAACTCTATATCTAACCCTATTCTAACCATAACCATAAGATTACACTTATCATTGATTTAGAAACCTAACCCTATATCTAACTCCATCTATAAGCCTAATCCTAACCCAATCCCTAAACAAAACCCTAATTCTAAATATGACCTTCATTCAAACCCTAATCGTACATGGAACCCTAACCAAAATTTGGTACATGAATAAAACATTAAACTTAACAAGATTTATAAACAAAACCATAACCTTAATTAGATTAAAACCTTATTGTAACCCTAATTAAATAAAATAAACCTAATCTAACCCTAACCCTAATTAAACCATGATCCTAAAAATACACTTAGCACATATTTATCTAAATATAAATATCCCAACATCATAACTATATTCCTAAACATAACCTTAACCCTAATTCTAATACTTACCATAACCATAATTTAAAACATGATTAAAACCCTAAATCTAACCCTATTTTATAACCTTGACCCTTACTATATCCCTAAACAAAACCGTAATTCTAATCTAACCTTGGTTCTAACCCTAGTCCAAACCATAATTGTAATCATAACCTCAATTTAACCCTAATTCTAATTCTAACCATAATCCTAAGATTACACTTAGCATTGATTTATAAGCCTAATCCTAAACCAATCCCTAAAAAACCATAATTCTAACTCTAACCTTCATTCCAACGCTAAAAAATAATATATAATTATTTAATATATTATAATAATATATCTAAACTATATTATAAAATTATATATAATAATATAATTATTATATAAAATATTATGATAATATATTATAACATTATATTATATAATTATAATAATTTTTAAGATATATAATATAGTTGGAATTAAGCTTGTTGCTCCAGATGCTACTAGCATATTTATATTAAATATAATATATCTAAAAATATAATATATCTAAAGTACGTTGAGAGATATCCTTCTCAAGGCACCTAATTTTTAATCACTAATCCTAACATTAGGAGCCTCAAGAAGGAAGGATATCTCTCAGCATACTTTAGCTATATTATATTTAATATAAATATGCTAGTTTTAGCTACATTGGCAAGGTCAATCCACTAATAAGGCTCAATTTCTATCAAACATTAAAATGTATGAGGTAATACATTTTGAACGAAATCCTACTGTAAGAGAAATGTTTTAAATGATTAGCTTTTTATAAAAAATAAAAAATAAAAAATTTACTACCATCTAAACATGATTTTTCAAGCCATTTTAGTTTATGGCCATTGATATTTCAAACCATTTTAATTAATCGCTATGGCATATAATTATTAACTTCTAAGAAGTTTTTAGTAATTTTTATTTTATTTATTATTAAAACAAAATTAATTTTGAAAATATAATCAATTCACAATTAATTTTATAAATATTTTAGTACTAACTTTACAAATTATTTAAGTCTTCTAATTAAAATTTATTTTAATCAACCAAAAGATATCATCAACTGTTATTAAAATATTATTCTTATGAAAAAGAAATGTATTGTTTCTGCATACCATGTGTAAACACTTTTTTTTTCACTAACTCACTAAATTTTGTTATATTTTATTCATGTAAAAAGCTAATTTTAAGATTCAAATAGGTTAAGTTCTAAATAATACTTTGAAATAAAATATTACTGTGGATTTGGTGAAATTTGCATTTTTTTTTTTTTTTGCTGATAGCTCATTCCTATATGTGCACACATCTTGTAACTGCCAAAAAATGGTAGTTCCACTACTTTCATCGTCCACAATTTTTTTAAAAAAAATTGGTAGTCCCACTCCACAAATCTGGTGGTCTTCATTTTTGGTAGTTTTTCAATTTTTTTCTCTAAAATTTAAAATTGCATGAATAACGTCTCCCATAAATGTTTCTTTTCTCATTGTGGTGTCTGTATTTTTTGTTTTCTTCAATTCATCAGTATTAGATACTATCATCCATCTATAAATTTGAAGGTGAGCCTACAAATCAGGGTTTGAAGATTTAGTTTTTTTTGGGTATAGGATAGCATTTTTATTGGTATAGGATTAGCTTCAAGCTTCAATTTATTGGTAAAGGATTAGCTTCAAGCTTCAAGCAGTTTTATAAGCTACACAACAATCTTTAAAGCTTCGGGTGAGTATGGATGTTTTAAGCTTCGTTTATTATAAATTAAATGCATTTTATTTTTCTTTATGTTTTCATTTGAAATTAAACATAAAGACTCTGCCATATCATTAAACCTAATTTTCTTGCACAGGTGTTTAAAAGAATTAGTACATTGAACGTTAGATAGGAAAAAGTTTTAATAAAGTTACATATCCAAGACAGATGAAAACCAATGTTAAAATACTTCCAAAAATAATCCCAAGAAAGTAGGTGCTTTGTTAAAATACTTGCAAAAATAATCCCAAGAAAGTAGGTGCTTTGTGCTTTGTCTTCTAGTAGATATAATAAAACATGTATACTTGCACCGAAAGAAATCCTGTATGCACAAATATCCAAAATGTCCTGGTAACATTTATGTGAAAGGGGGCAATTTGATCTCCACATTTGGTGGATCCAGAAAGGGGCAAAATATCTTTCACTTGAACGCCACCATTTGCAGGGGGTTTCAAACACTCAAATAGGAGTTTGTATGCCTTCTGAAGCTCAGCCTCCATTTGCCCGATAGCGTTGTCTGCCTGCTACTTGCTCACTTTACTTACCAACACTTCTATTCTACTCTATTCTTGGCAATAGAAGTATTATCATACGAGAGCAAATATAATTCTATTCAGTTGCTTAAACTTGAAGCTCTGAGATTGAATTCAAAGATCTTCTTTACATAATAAGGTGTCTTGTTTATTGGTTAGAGATGTTTACCTAGTTTGACACAAACAACATGATCACGGAGCTCCCTAGGACTGATTAAGCTTGTCTCAGGATAAAGAAGCCTCTACATCTCCAAATCATAATCTTTTTCTAATATTGTACAAATAGAAACCTCAAAATGCTTGTGCCCATTAGCAATTACATAATTTCTTAATTCCTCCTACGATGGATGTATCCTAACAAGGTCACTATGATAGCATAATTTAATTTAGATGCCACTGTCCTTGTTAGGATAAGCCTTGGGAAGAATTAAGAAATTATCTAATTGCTAATGGGTGCAAGCATTTTGAGGTTTCTATTTGTACAATATTAGAAAAAGATTATGCTTTGGAGATGTGGAGGTTTCTTGATTCCAAGACAAGCTTAATCAGTCCAAGGAAGCTCCATGATCATGTTGTTTGTGTCAAGCCAGGTAAACATTTCTAGTCAATAAACAACACACCTTATTATGTTATGAAGATCTATAAATTCAATTTCAGAGGATCAAATTTCAGCAAATGAATGGAATTATATTTTCTCTCCTATGCTAATACTTCTATTGCTTGTGATGTCAATATTTGCACTCATTGTTAAATACCATATGATGCTAAGCGTTGCTTTTTTCTCTACTTCTGTTTTCTATGTTTGTGTTGTAGGTTTAAGAAAGTCTTTACTAATTGTCTTTCATAAAGGGATTTGCCGTCCCAATATTACAATGGTAATTGATAATCGATTGAAGGTCTGGGAGGATACAGATCAATAACATGTGCATGTTGTTCCAGCTTTTGCACCGTAGTATGCTCCATTAGCACATGTTCTTTGATTTCTATTTTTACTTTCTATTCCATTGTACTGATTTCAATCTGCATTCTTTATACTGCAGACAAGGTTTCCCCTTCCAATATTATGTGTTGCAAGAAACGTAGCTTGAAATGTCAGAGGTTGCTTTTTTAAGTAAGTAATCTGATCTTGGAATGATTTTATCTATGGGTGTAATTTTTATTTTAGTTTCCCAGCCAAGCGAGAAGTTCACATGAAGTTTTAGGGAATGATGGTTGAAGTTATGTCTGTAGTGTCTGGATATCTTCTAATTTTTCTTGATTCTTGTTTTATGACAGATATCTTGACGAAGGTCATTAACAGAAGATGGATGAAGTATTTTATGACAGATATCTTGACGACGGTCAGCTACACTCAATGTTAGCAAGTAGTTGCTAACAGAGGTCGGGATTTGCAACATTTTGTGATTACGATTGACTTTAGCACTGTCAGTTCCTGTTTTAAGTGTTAACTTTTAAACGTAAAATCTGAATTTTGGATGTGTTTTTTTTTTGTCTTTTTTGTATTGGGGTTCGGGCCAAAGTAGCTGCAAATGGCAATGCCAGTTTAGCTGTTTCAAATGGCACGACAAACTCTAAGGTTAATTGTCTAAGATTGTCCTCTGTTATCTTGGTTAAAATTTTTAATTATACTATCTCAATTCATAAAATGAAATCAAATTTTTTAATATTTCTATCAATATTCGTAATTTTGATTGTTTTTCAGGACCAGAATTTACTTCGAAACACATGTCCCACCCATGTCTTGTGGACAATCAAGACCCAAAGTCATTTACGCAACTTTTGTAGCAAGCAAAACCACTTTCCTCCCTCCTTAAAATGCTCATACTCAAGCATGTGTGAAGGTGAAGGTTCCTCAATATTCTCATTGAGCTTCACTTGTGGAGTCTTCTAATTCTTTACCACACGATTCAATTTCTGAACCAAGTGATAATGGCTCCCCTAGTAGAGAGGAGGGTGAAATCCCTGAATTTGAATAGGATCCCGACACAAGGTGACGACTTCTCATTTTACAGCATGGCCAAGATCCTAGGCAGCGTGACTTCAACTCCTATGAACCTCCTTTATTGAGGTCTATGGCACAACGTAATCTACCACCTAATCAACTTCTTATTTGATTTGTGGGAGCAAGGAAGATGTGTCTACAGATTTTCAAAAACATCACATGGAAGCACTCTTGATTCTGAATCTCAATAATTTGACACATGTCATTTGAGGAACAATTCTTTTTGTTCCAGCCCTGAAAATTCTTTGCCCACAAATAGGAATACTTGCAAATTTAGGAGATCGCTATCTAAAAAGGTGTAATCACATGGGGCGTTTTTAGTAATGAATGCATTTTAGAATGGAGATTTTTGAATTTTGTGTATTACAGATGTTTATTTGGATTCTCTTTTAAAATATCATTTTGATAGCATGTTATTGTTCCAGTGGGCATAATTGACAATATAACTGTTTCAGTTTGAAATATTTTATTATGGTGAGATTCATGACAGGTTTTTGGTGGGGATGATGAAATCAAGCATGGGAACATGCAACGTGACTATTCTTCTCTCTAGAATCACCCCATGAATCACTCATGAGTGAGAAGCTAGCTCAAGATGACAAAAGACCTCCTACCTCCATTGCCTCCAACCTCCAATATGACCCTATTTCATTTTCTGAAAAAGATATTCCTCCTCACTATCATGGCAGGGAGAGTTTACTTGATGTATTGCAAAACCACAATCTTCACTTTCAGCTACAACAAGAGCTTTATTTTTCTTCAATTTCCCATCAATGAGATCTTTTGCTCATTGAATACAATTTATTTGGACATGTCCAATTTTCTGACAATAACAACATTTGAATTCTTTCCCTTTTGAAATGTTAGAATTGTTCTTAAGAAGTAAAGCAGTTTTCTCAATAATTGAACTATCTTTTTTTTATCGGTAAAGGCTTTTGACCAGAGCTATGTCCACTTTTCTGACATTAAAACCTAGCATGAGTGCCTTCAACAATGCTGAAGGTTCAAATCCATGAGCTCGTTAGCCCAACAAATGCCTATAGCCTGCAAGCGCAACAATCCAACGAAGGCGCAAGATGAGCAAGTATGTTAGCCCAGCGAAGGCACAAGCTTGCGAGCTCTTTGGCCCAATGGGGGTTTGAACCTTGGTGGCCACCACTACAATGAAGTGACCTGACTACCAAACCATTCCCTTAATGACATAATTGAATGATCTTTACTAACTCTACTTTCTTCATCAATCAAAGAAGAAATCACACTTTCCAAACTAGGATTAATTTTGTTCAATGTAAAAACAATATGATAAAAAATTGAAGTCATAATTCTCAATAGGATTGACTTAGCATGATCATCATCGACTGTAGGTTTTACACTTGCAATATGATTAAGAAGGGAATGAAATGTACTAATATGTTGAACAACACTACCACCATCTTTCATCTTCAAACCAAAAAGTTTTTTCTTAATGGGCATTTTAGCACTTGAATCTTGTGAACCAAATAAAGAACTAAGTGCATCCCATAGTTTCTTTGAAGTTTTTTATTAGATCAATATGATGCAAATATGCATCAGATAATCCAAGATGAATCAATGATGTGGCCCTACAATCTTTTGCTATATATTTTATTGCTTCATCTATATTTTGTGGTTTCGTAATAGTCCCAACCACAATGTGCCATAAATCTTTTTCAATTAGAAGTAACTTTAACTTTACTTGCCATGTATGAAAATCATATCCTTCAAATGCAGTAATAGTAATTGATTTATCCATTAAAAAAAACCTTATCACTTCGATTTATCACATGCAATTTCAATTATAATAAAATGGCCCTCCACTATTTCTCCTTTATGGAAGAAATTGAAATCTTGTATGACACTTCTTTGGATTGAAGTATCACTAGAAATATTTTAAGCAATTTAGCTATAAACTCTTGTATCGACTTGTGAATTAGATTTCAAACACTTCTCTTTGCACAATATATGTCCAATTCTCCAATAAAATTTGACTTCAAATAACTTGCACTCAAACCGATATAGAAAGAAAATTCAATACAACAACCAAGTTAATGAAATACTATTTCTAATGTTTTCAAAACTTTCTGAAATGTCAATGTAGAATTTACCATTGCTATAATTGAAATGGTAGGCTGCAACAATGTATGACTTTCCTCAAACTGTGCCTCATTTACCATTCAACGACAGGATCTTTACCATGCTTCCACACAACAAACTTTCTTCAGAAGCATTTGAAAATGCCTCTTCATGGAAATGCCTTGATGGAGACTTGTATGGAAGATTGAGGCACCTCTTTTCATAAATTTAGATGCAGCAATTAAATGTTAATGTCTGCAAACATTTCAACCCCTTCAAACATAGTTATCACCTCTGAATTCACCTAGCAACATGACCTTGATTTAAAAAACACAAATCTGAATACTAGATATAGACGCCTTCATAGGAAGTGAAATGTTGGTTTTGGAGTTTCAAATTTTAGATGCCTTCCTTCAAAAAATCAGACGCCTCTCATCACTGTTTTGGTAGATTAAAACCAATGTGCCTTTCACACTTTCTCAATGCCATCTACAGATATCAAAACAACTTAGGAATATGAAGTGGCCAAATGATTCTCTAGCACAAGAATTCTTCAATTAATCTTCAACCATTATCTCTTCCCATCTTTGCTAGAATTAAAATAGAACTTCTCTAATACCATATTGAAATATGGCCAGCATTTACATTTGCATAGTAATATTCTCAACATGGGATGCCAAGATCAGGCAGGCTTGGCCAATGTTGTGGGTTCCTACATGGTACGGACAAGGGGGCCCAGGAACCCATGAAGAATGCTCCTCTGTAGAATGGTCTCCATTCAAACAAGGATGGCTTAAGCTAAATTTTGATGGGGCCTCCAAAGGCAACCCAGCACCTTCTGGGGTAGGTTGCATTGTAAGAGATTGGCAAGGTAACACAATCATATCCTCCTCAGTAAAACTTCCTTCTGGGACAAACAACAAGGTAGAATTCATGGCTGTGACTCAGAGGCTTAAGCTCTGTAAGGAGATTGGAGCAACTAAAATTGCAATAGAACGTGATTCCAAGCTGGTAGTAAATGCCATCAGGAGTGGTAAGCTTCAAAATTGGAAGCTTCAGGCACTCCTCTTGAGAGTATTGGAGATGTTACAATCCTTTGAATCATACATAGTCAATCATGTTTATAGGGAGGTCAATAAAGAGGCTGATGCTCTTGCTAATGTAGGGGTAACTGGAGACTAAGTTCATTGCCCATGTGCCAAATGAGTACTATAGACTAAGCCACTTGGGCTAGTTTCGGCATATGGGTGACCCCACTCCACCCTAGTTGCAAATCTAATGCTTGCACCTAGTCAATCTTTGTCTAGCTCAGCTTCTTCCAAATGGCCATGCCACTAGCATAAGGACAAGGCCATCCCTTCATGTCTTGCTCAAGGGAGCAATCTCTCCAGCAGTAAATAAAGGCATAGACAAAGCTGAATGCATTAGAAAAGGGATGTGATTCAAGGACATTATTTCCGGGAGTGTTAATGCAGGTAGCAACAAGTTATGGGCATAGTACCAAGGAAATCATCCCATAGTACACGATTCAAGATTGACATCATTGCTTCTTGCCAAAGCTAGCCTAGATTTGTGTCATTCTTTGCTCTGTTAAATGATGCTAGTCTAGGGTGGCACTCTGAGTAGAGTTACTTTTGGCTCGATGTAATTAAGAATGGGAGACAAGGTGATTCCCATTTTGTAAAATCTCTACTAGCCTAGCTACCCTGAACTGATGTAAAACCTTTTATATTAATATAAATATAACTATGCAGCCCTAGGCTGCGATTGACGAATCCAAAAAATATATAATATTGATGATTTCGAGATATAGATAGAATGATTTTACATTTGAGTATATTCTCTTTATAATTCCATATATATTCCACGAATGTAACTTACCAACAATTAACATGTGCATGTTAATTTATTTATTTAAAACTATATACTAAATGTAAAACCTTATTTATTCTCACACTTTTTAGATAAAAATGATTTCCCTACCAAATACATTTATTAGGAAGTTTATTTTTTTCTAGGCTAACAGAGTGAAATTATTTTGTTTCTTTAAAGCTATGTCTTACAAGCACAAAGTTAAGCTCTAGCTTAATGATGATCACCTTTTGCTAGGTTGAAATAGCAGGGCTAATCTTAGCAAAAAGTAACTCTCCAAATTTGGAAGCAGCTAAGCTACATGTAGCTATATCTTTTTTTTTTATTAAGAGATTTTTGTTAATATTTATTAACTCGCTCTTTTTGTCTGGTGGAGAGATTTGCACCAACATGTGCATAGTTAAGAAAAGTAGGGTTGTAATGTTGTGCTTTTTTGAGGTTACAAACTTTTTCTAAGATACTACAGCAAGAGGTATACATCAAGATTCTAAGTTGGTTCTTACTTTTTTCTTTGTCCCTCTCCTTTCAGAGTATAAATAGTAATTAATTTATACATAAAATAGGTATTGTTACTAACTCAAATTATTAGGTACAACCATAGAAGCCATAACTAGTAAGTTTGGAGCAAGTAGGACAGTAAGGAACAGTTCATTTACTCCTTTGGATTTAAAATTGTCCTTGAAACAACTTTCAACTCTAAGTAGCATTTAGATTCTACATTACATTTCTAGTATACTTATGCTTGGGAGCATAAGAGTGCTTATTGGGAAAGGAGCGCTTCTAGAAATTGAGCTGGCACTTTTTGTACTTCTTGCGGGCTTTGTGCTGAGATTTTGTAAAAGGATTACAGCCATAGGTGTCAATAAAAGGAGCAATCCTTTGGGCTTCTTGTTTGGTAAATTTCTGCTGATATTTGCAGTCTTCTATAAACTAGAGAATCTGGTCCTTTGCATACTGAATAAGATCAGTAATGGGAGAGCTTTCAAGAGAGATTTCTCAGATTTCCAAATACCTGATAACACAATCAGATATGTTATAAGGGAGACCTTCCAGATATTTTCTTTTAGCAAATTCACTTTTCTTTGGATCTTTCAGTTGATAGATCAATTGTTAGAAATGGGTTGAGTAATTTTTGAAATCCTTTAAATCACAACATTTCATAGACAGAATATCTTTCATCAATCTCTCTTTTCTAAGACAGATTCAAGACATAATTCATCAGTTAGCCATTCTAATAAACAATTCATAGCAGGGAGCTGTTGTTGGTGTTGTTGGCCAGTAGCCGTGTCAGTTGTAATGGTAATATTTTTGGAAACTCTGGTTTCTTTTTCATGATCAGAAAGACCATTCCACCAATCAGCTAAGATACCCCAAAAATAAGTAACAACCATTTTTCTATGTTTTCTTCTAGAGTACCTGATAAAGATGGTATGATAATAAAGGTGTTTACCTATTTATTGATCAAATGGTAAGGATCTTCTAACTGATCTGATAGAACAGGCCCAATAAACACCAAAAGATAGGGCAAAACATAACAGCAACAAACAGAAAAGAGGCAGGGCAAAACATAGTTGAATAACCTGACAAATTATATTCATCTAACTTTCATTACATCCAAAATGCTATATATTTAGTAGCAATCCAGATGCTATATCTAACAGCTATCCGGATGCTATATCTAGCAACCATCCAAAGGCTGTGTATTCAACAGCTCTCTCCAATCACATATATATAGTTATAGAACCTTTGAAGCCTGGAAGCTTCTAGCTTTCTAGAAAACTCTTAAAATTGAAATGTTCTTTTCTAGAACATATCTTACGATATTATTTTCTAGAACAGCTCCAAGAATGTTCTAGCTTGTGGAAGGCTCTAGAATCATTCTACAATTTTCTAGACAATCTTAATCCTTAACATCCCCCCTTAAGATTGGCTAGAATAATACATAAAAAATACAAATGAGAGGGGAACATTATATTACTATCCCCCTTAATGTTCACCTCTAGCATACCAAGCATTCTTCGATCATAATCCTCTTTCATGGCTTGCTCCCATTCTTTCTTTCCTCTAGCTTGCTCATATGAGATTGAAACTTCAAGCCTTCAACACTCATTATCTTTTGTCTAGTTGAAAAGTCATCTTCTTCATCAATACTACCAACAATACCTCTAGCTTGTTCCAACTTACATTTCCAGCAATAGCCCTGCAAACAAAAATCACTCTAGCAATATATCAGCCCTGCAAATAAATCACTCTAGCAATATCTCAGCCCTGCAAACAAATCACTCCAACCTCTTGATGGTCCTCTAGCTGAACCAGGAAAACATTCTAGCTAAACCAGGAAAACATTCTAGGTTGAAACTCTAGCTGAACTTGGGCTGATCCTCTAACTGAATCTTTTTTTTCCAACAATCCCCTTAGTGTTACCCAAGGGGATTCAAACCTGTAACTTGGCTCTGATACCATGAAAGAACATGCCAAGCTCTGATACCATGATAGAACAGGCCCAATAAACACCAAAAGATAGGGCAAAACATAACAGCAACAAACAAAAAAGAGGCAGGGCAAAACATAGTTGAATAACCCAACAAATTATATTCATCTAACTTTCATTACATCCAAAATGCTATATATTTAGCTGCAATCCAGATGCTGTATCTAACAGCTATCCGGATGCTATATCCAGCAACCATCCAAAGGCTGTGTATTCAACAGCTCTCTCCAATCACATATATATAGTTATAGAACCTTTGAAGCCTGGAAGCTTCTAGCTTTCTAGAAAACTCTTAAACTTGAAATGTTCTTTTCTAGAACATATCTTACAATATTCTTTTCTAGAAAAGCTCCAGGAATGTTCTAGCTTGTGGAAGGCTCTAG
Organism: Cunninghamia lanceolata; assembly: GCA_027924645.1. Classification (NCBI taxonomy): domain Eukaryota; kingdom Viridiplantae; phylum Streptophyta; class Pinopsida; order Cupressales; family Cupressaceae; genus Cunninghamia; species Cunninghamia lanceolata. The sequence continues at coordinate 17,242,375 of BSBN01001048.1, forward strand.
AATCATTCTACAATTTTCTAGATAGTCTTTTGAATGCAGAAGTTTGTTGAAGGAAGGCGCAGATGAAGGTGAATAAAATCGTAAGTTTGCAGATCTGAAAATTGCCGCAGTGGGGAAAGAGTTGTTATAAGAAAGGAGATGGATATGTTTTTGTAGAAACACTGAGGAGATTGAATAATGGAGATAGCTGTAGAATAATTGTGAATCATTGTTTGTAAAAGCCGCTGAAATTGCAAGCCGTTGAAGTGCCCAGATTTAGGGTTTTTGCAACTACTGAATAAAAAGCCGTGCACAGCCAAGGAGGAAGCTGCTGAGGAAATAACTGGAATATCATCGCATCAAAAAAAGGTATGAAATTGCTAGTAGCAAATTTTTTTAAAAAAGGGAAGAAAGAATAGAAGCAAGCCATGAAAAAAGAATATGATAGAAGAATGCTTGGTATGTTAGAGATGAACATTAAGGGGGGATAGTAGTATAATGTTCCCCTCCCATTTGTATTTCCCCTCTCCGTTGTATTCTCTTTGTATTATTCTAGCCAATCTTAAGGGGGGATGTTAAGGATTAAGATTGTCTAGAAAATGATAGAATGTTTCTAGAGCCTTCCACAAGCTAGAACATTCCTGGAGCTATTCCAGAAAAGAATATTCTGAGATATGTTCTAGAAAAGAACATTCCAGGTTTAAGAGTTTTCTAGAAAGCTAGAAGCTTCTAGGCTTCAAAGGTTCTATAGCTATATATATGTGATTATAAAGAGCTGTTGTATACAGTGTTTGGATGGTTGCTAGATATAGCATCCGGATAGCTGTTAGATACAGCATCTGGATTGCTGCTAGACATAGTGTTTGGATGTGATGTATTCAAAGCTAGATAAATATATTTCTGAGTTATCTAACTCTATTTTGCCCTACGTTTGATATGTTCATTGTTGTTATGTTTTTCCCTGTTTGCCCTATCTTTTGGTGTTTATCAGAGCTTGTTCTTTCATGGTATCAGAGCTTGGCATGTTCTTACATGATCAATGTCTAAATACCATGGAGTAACTAGGCAAGTTGTTTACATCATGAGAACTTAATCTGAGGTCTTTTTTTCTCTCTTTTCTTTTAATTGGGAGGTTGTGGAACAACTATAGCATGTGAGACTAGTTTTTGTTCATGATTTACTAACTAGTCTAAAGATTGGGCTAAATCATGTAAAGAATCATCGACTTTATCACACCTTAAATTGACAATATTATTTACAGATTCTACCTTAGTCCCTAAATGCTATACAAGGTGAACCAGTGTAGACAAATCACTATCATTTTTATGTAAGTTAGGTAAGACTTGATCTGACATAGTATGGAGTGGCTTCAAGGAATTTGCAGAATCCTTTATCTTAGTTTTATTTTCAATAACAATGTCGCCTATCCTATAGACATTATGATGGATAGTAGCAACATATTCTTTTAATGCTAAGATATCTAGACAAAAATCATCAACATTCTATTGTAAATGAGCACAGAACCTTGTAATATAATTTCTCGATATTTTTAGTTGAAAAAGGCCGCTCCCTATTTTATTGATGGCTTTTACATTGGATATGCTATGTCTTATATATGAAAAGGCCGATTCTCCTTGACTAAGCTGCGGCTTCCATTCGATGCTATATGTAGTGCCACATCTCTTGATTTAGTACGAGAGTCACTTTGCTTTAAAAAAATGGCCTCCATGACGTGAACAGAGTCCATGCCTTGTTACTGATATAGGAAACACCTTTAAAACCTAATACTTACCATAACCATAATTTAAAACATGATTAAAACCTTAAATCTAACCCTATTTTATAACCTTGACCCTTACTATATCCCTAAACAAAACCCTAATTCTAATCTAACCTTGGTTTTAACCCTAGTCCAAACCATAATTGTAATCATAACCTCAATTTAACCCTAATTCTAATTCTAACCATAATCCTAAGATTACACTTAGCATTGATTTATAAGCCTAACTTTATATCTAACCCTATTTATAAGCCTAATCCTAAACTAATCCGTTAAAAACCATAATTCTAACTCTAATCTTCATTCCAACCCTAAAAAATAATATATAATTATTTAATATATTATAATAATATATTTAAACTATACTATAAAATTATATATAATAATATAATTATTATATAAAATATATTATAATATATTATAATATTATATTATATAATTATAATAATTTTTAAGATATATAATATAGTTGGAATTAAGCTTACTAGCATATTTATATTAAATATAATATATCTAAAGTATGCTGAGAGATATCCTTCTCAACGCACCTATTTTTTAATCACTAATCCTAGTTTTAACTACATTGGCAAGGTCAATCCACCAATAAGGCTCAATTTCTGTCAAACATTAAAATGTATGAGATAATACATTTTGAACGAAATCCTACTATAAGAGAAATGTTTTAAATGATTGGCTTTTTATAAAAAATAAAAAATAAAAAATTTACTACCATCGAAACATGATTTTTCAAGCCATTTTAGTTAATGGCCATTGATATTTCAAACCATTTTAATTAATGGCCATGGCATAAAATTATTAACTTCTAAGAACTTTTTAGTAACTTTTATTCTATTATTATTAAAACAAAATTAATTTTGAAAATATAATCAATTCACAATTAATTTTATAAATATTTTAGTACTAACTTTACAAATTATGTAAGTCTTCTAATTAAAATTTATTTTAATCAACCAAAAGATATCATCAACTGTTATTAAAATATTATTCTTAGGAAAAAGAATTGTATTGTTTCTGCATACCATGTGTAAACACTTTTTTTTTTTCACTAACTCACTAGATTTTGTTATATTTTATTCATGTAAAAAGCTAATTTTAAGATTCAAATAGGTTAAGTTCTAAATAATACGCTGAAATAAAATATATGGGAAAATACTGTGGATTTGGTGAAATTTGCTTTTTTTTTTTTTGGCTGATAGGCCATTCTATATGTGCACACATCTTGTAACTGCCAAAAAATTAGTCCCACTACTTTCATCGTCCACAAATTTTTTTAAAAAAATTGGTAGTCCCACTCCACAAATTTGGTAGTCTTCATTTTTGGTAGTTTTTCAATTTTTTTTTCTCTAAAATTTAAAATTGCATGAATAACGCCTCCCATAATTGTTTCTTTATCACATTTTCTTTTAAAATTGCAAGAGTAACTCCTCCCATTTTCCTTTATAAATTTCTTTGCGTGAGTAATGCCTTTATGTTGCTATAATATATAGGACAATAGTGGTTAGCATGTGGTGTGTGTATTTTTTGTTTTCTTCAATTCATCAGTATTAGATACTATCATCCATCTGTAAATTTGAAGGTGAGCCTATAAATCAGGGTTTGAAGATTTAGTTTCCTTTTGGGTATAGGATAGCATTTTTATTGGTATAGGATTAGCTTCAAGCTTCAATTTATTGGTAAAGGATTAGCTTCAAGCTTCAAGCAGTTTTATAAGCTACACAACAATCTTTAAAGCCTCGGGTGAGTATGGATGTTTTAAGCTTCATTTATTATAAATTAAATGCATTTGATTTTACTTTTTGTTTTCATTTATTATAAATTAAATGCATTTGATTTTACTTTTTGTTTTCATTTGAAATTAAACATAAAGACTCTGCCATATCATTAAACCTAATTTTCTTGCACAGTAGTTTAAAAGAATTAGTACATTGAAAACACTAAAAACCCTAAAGTGATTATGATAGGAAAAATGGAATAAGAAAGCACGTTAGATAGGAAAAAGTTTTAATAAAGTTACATATCCAAGACAGATGAAAACCAATGTTAAAATACTTCCAAAAATAATCCCAAGAAAGTAGGTCCTTTGTTAAAATACTTGCAAAAATAATCCCAAGAAAGTAGGTGCTTTGTGCTTTGTCTTCTCGTAGATATAATAAAACATGTATACTTGCACCGAAAGAAATCTTGTATGCTCAAATATCCAAAATGTCCTGGTAACATTTATGTGAAAGGGGGCAATTTGATCTCCACATTTGGTGGATCCAGAAAGGGGCAAAATATCTTTCACTTGAACGCCACCATTTGCAGGGGGTTTCAAACACTCAAATGGGAGTTTGTATGCCTTCTGAAGTTCAGCCTCCATTTACCCGAGAGCATTGTTTGCATGCTACTTGCTCACTTTCCTTACCAACATGTCTATTCTACTCTATTCTTGGCCTTTCTCTATTCCTAATGCCACTCCAAATAATGTTCATACTCAGTGAAAAACACGGAAAAATTATGCACACCTGTAAGCCCCGTAACAATTATGTGGATAGGATAAAACTATAATGGCACTCTAACTGCCATTTTTTTTTTTGCTGAATAAGTACTACCATAGGGGTAGCTCCCATTATATTATATCCAGAGATCAAAAACCTGCTTGTGCTAAGTAGCATGGAATACATATAGGCTAGAGACTAAGCCATACAATGACTTGTGCCATAGCACTTGGAGCCAAAATTACAAACAAACTAGATGGCTAAGCCATATTTCCAATTATGCTATAGCACTCTAAGACCTTCTACCAAATCTAAGGCCCTCTCAACTTGGGCGGGAGATAAGATATCACCATAGCTGCACAAGAAGAAGGCAAATGTTTCCATGTTATTATGGTTGATACCTTGCCAGAAGAGTGCTAAAGCTCTTCTGCAGAGACAGTTGGTGTATTGACTTTCATATTAACCGCAGCTGCATTGAAGACTCCCCCAATGAGACCATGGGGAGGACATTTGGCCGTCTCCCACAAATCTTCCTTCACATAGGCATTGGCAAACATTTTCCACTGAGGGTGAAATTTCCAAGCTTAGGTAGGATCTCCCATATAGCATCTGCAATATATTTTAATTTTCAATTGTTGATTTGCTTAGACTTTATGACATTAATATAGATGAGGGAGTCCCCTTCAATGTCAATATCCATGAGTTTGAAGTCCTTACAAAGGCAGAGCCCAAGGAGTAGGGATTCAAATTTAGCTACATTATTAGTCCCTTCTGGGAGCTTTTTGGATAGTGCCACAACCAATTTACCATCCTCATTTCTTATGATGACTCCCGCACCTGATCGCCCTAGATTACCTTTGGCTGCTCCGTCAAAATTAAGTTTTAGCCTCCCCTTCGGTGGGATGGTCCACTTTGTGAGGGCTCTTGCTCTCTTTCTTTCATCAGCCACTTTAGGGTGGAAGCATAAGGGCTAGCCAACTTTTCATCATTTCCCCATCCCAACCTAGAAATGGTATCAAGGAAGAGCTAGCCAACCTTACATTAAGGAATTCATTGATGCCTACCTCAAGCTTCCTCAGCACAAATTATAGACTTGACTCTTTGTCTGAAAAAATCCTATTATTCCTTTCACGCCAAATATGCCAAATCAGAAGAGAGGGGCTTGCCGACAACAAGCCTTGCTAGGTAGATTTTTGTCCTTTGGGCCATCCTTCGAAGAGGTCCTCACTTATATCTAGGAGGGCACTGATCTAACCTAATTTTAGCCTTAACCAGTCCCAACATTTGGACACAATAGGGCAAGAAAGCAAAAGGTGATTGATTGTTTCTTCAGCTCCACTGCATAAAACACACCTCGAAGGACATTTAATACCCAAAGATTTGAGTCTATCACCTGTCAGGATCCATTTGTGAATAGCAGTCCATGCAAAGACCCTGGCTTTGGGAAGCTTCCATTTGATCCAGCAAAGAGCGGAAGGCCAATCACTCTTCATCTACGAATTCTACTTGGCAAAACCAAACTTAACTTTGTAATGTCCCAACTTTGAACCTGTCTAAAAGATTTCATCTTATTTGCCTGAGGGAATAATTCTTCTGACTTTGAGGGCCTCTATTAGTTCTTGCATTGCCTCAGCACTCAATTGGAAAGATGCAATCAACTCCCAGTTCTAATCTGAGTCTTTAATGTAGCAAGAAGCTTTCCTACCATGAGCTGAGGATAAATCTCTCCAGTGATCCCTCAGTCCGGTGAACTTTGCCAGTGGAGGCAGTCCTTTCAAGGAGTCTTCCCAGAAATTGGCCTAGGAACCATTGTGGACAAACCAAGAGATGTGGTCTATTATGAGCCATCTACACTGTTGCATAAAATTCCAAATATGCAAACCTCTTGGGGAATTGGGCATCGTTAGGATACAGAGAGAATCATCTGAGTCAAGGTATTTTTTCCTTAGAATCTAACACCATCTCGCTATTGGGTCTTTAAACATCATCCAAATTAGTTTAGCTTCCAAGGCTATATTTTGTTTTTCCATGCTTCGAAACCTCGCGCCTCCATCCCCTTTACTTTTGCATGCCACTTGCCAACCAATAAGAGGAATCCTCTTTATATGATTGGTTCCTTCCCAAAGGAATTTCTTGAAGACTCCCACCAGTGAGGCACAAGCTTTCTTGGTCATCTGATTACAGCTCATCTAAAAGAGAGGGATTGTTGAGAGAACTGCTTTAATCATCTGGATTTTGCCTAAAAATGAAAGCCATTTCCCTTGCCAGGAGGACACCTTAGTTCTAGATTTTAGGATGGTATCATCCCACAAAGAGGTGCGGATTGCACCTTTGAACAGAGGAACTCCGATATACTTGCTTGGGATATCTAACTTCTTGAACATGAGGATGGACAAAATCTGCTTTTGCGCTCTCATACCTGTGTTAAAGAAAAAGATACCTGACTTTTAATGATTAATTTCCTATCCTGAGGCTTCCTCATAAAGTTATAGAAGTGAGGAAATTTCTACAACTGAGTTTGTTTGAGAGGATGCGAAAAGAAGTGTGTCATCCGCAAACTGCTAGTGAGTGACCAAGGGGAAGTCATCTATAATCTTAACAACCTTCCATCTTCTAGAGTTTGCCAAATGTTGGATGCTCTTGTCCAGGGCTTTTGCCATAATGACATAGAGGAAAGGCGATAGGGGGCCACCTTGCCTGAGTTCCTGCGTGGGTTCAAAGAACCCACACTGGGAACTATTGACTAAAATGGAGTAATGAACCGAAGAGATGCACTAGTACGTCCATTCAATCCAGCTTTTGTCAAACCCAAATTTCTCCATAATCTTCATTAGAAATCTCCAATTAACACGATCATAGGCCTTGCTTATGTCTAATTTTAGAGTCATGCAACTTTGATTTGACAAAGTAATGGAATGTAAAGTCTCATGAGCTGAGATAATGCTATCAATTATATTCCTACCTGGCATAAAGCTACTCTGCTCCTCAAAGATGATGCATGGGAGAATACCTTTAAGCCTATTAGCCATTGCTTTCGATACCAATTTATAGATGGTGTTGCAAAGGGAGATGGTCTGAAAATCCTTCAGGGATGTGGACTCTACTTTTTTAGGAATTAGGGTGATGAAAGTGTTATTGATATCCTTAATCATCTTCCTAGATTTCCTCAAATCTTCAACAGCCTTCCAAATGTCATTTTCCAAAAGGTCCCAGAATTCCTGGAAGAATCTTGCAGGAAAACCATCCAGTCCAGGAGATTTATTAGGTGCCATCTGGAAGACCACTGTCTTCACCTCCTCCTTGGTGAAGGGCCCCAGAAGAAATTCATTTTGTTCCCTAGTGATCAATTCTGGGATGAAGTCCAAGAATAATTGTTGTTTGTATATGGAAGAGGCTTCCGCAGAGCCCAGTAGATTGTGAAAGTAAGTAATTGCTTCCTTTTGGATGAGCCCTTCATCTAAAACCTTTGTGCCATCTTCAGAATGTAACATATAGATTTGGTTGTGGCTGCGTCTTTGCTTTGCAGAGTTGTGAAAGAACTTGGTGTTTAGATCGCCTTCAGCCAGCCAGGTTTCTTGTGACTTAGATCTCCAAAAAATCTCCTCTCTGGCAAGGAGATCCTGATGCATCTTCATGAGCTCTTCCTCCTTTTCAAATTCAAAGTTGGTCATGCCATTGTTCAAAACCTCTTGATTTAATAGTTCCATTTCAACCTCTATCCATTCCTTTTCTCTGAAAATGTTTTTAAAGGTTCCTTCATTCCACGCTTTCAAGTGCTCTTTGATTGCTTTCAATTTTTTTACAATAATGAACATCTTTGAACCTTTCTGAACCTTTGTATTTGACCACCACTATTTTATTAGATCCCTGAGGGAACCATCTCTTAGCCACATCTTTTCAAATTTGAATGGGCTTCTAGCTAGTGGTTTATCTTCTCTTATAACAGCCAAAATGGGAAAGTGGTCAAACCCAGAGATTGGAAGAATATGCGAGTCAATTGCAATAGGAAGCTTGGTCCCATTTGCTGAAAACAAAAACATGTCCAACCTTTCCGCTATATTAGTAAAACCTTTACGCCTGTTGGTCCATGTAAAATCTCCATTTTTAGGAACAATATCTATTAGGTCAGAGTCTTCCACAAAGCGTTTGAAATCTTCCTGGCTTTGACTAATCCGACAACACCCACCCTTTTTCTCAGCATTGGACAGGATCATGTTGAGATCTCCCCCTAAGATCAACAAGTCTTTTTTGTGGTGGGAAATTAGCTCTGAAATTGAATTCCAAACTTCCAACTTCTCTTGTGTTTTAGTTAGCCCATAAACATTCCAAAGTAAGAAATGTAGATGAGTTTGTGTATCTTCTACAATCATAGCCATCCAGTTGTCTGACTCGGCCAAGATTTTGATATCTGTAGTCCTACTTTTCCAAAGTGCACAGAGTCTTCCATATGAACCTAAGGATGGTCTAGAGACACCTTCCCATCCTTTACAAAAATTATAGAAGTTTTCTCCTTCCTTTGCTGACAGTTTGGTTTCTTGGATGATAACTATGTTGGCATCCACCACTTGAAGATGACGCTTCATCATGTATCTCTGGTCAGGGGCATTGAGGCCCCTAACATTCCAGCTAAAGATCTTCATTGGGTCCCAAGGGAGACAGCCCCTCCCTTGGTGCTATTTACGAAATTTTTCAAGGTGGCTTGCCCACCTTTGGATACCTCCTCCTCCCTTTGAATTTTGTTTGTTTTCCTACCCTTTTTCCCTTTTTTGACATTTAGATTAGGTTTCAAAATTTTAGCCACTTCTTGTCTGATGAATCTTGCCTCAGCTTCTCTGAATTCATCCTCATCAATGGATTTACACTCTATCCACTCAGACTCATTTCCATCCTCTCTGAAGTCCTCAGCATTTGTAGATCCTAGGTTATCCCTGACGGTATCCTAAGGTGACACTTCCTTTGCTACTTCTGGTGGATCTTGAGCTATTTCTGGGACCCTTGAGATGGAGTTAGATGAAGGACCAAACTTAGGAGATGCATCTTCTAGGGGGCATAGAGGGAGAAGCCTCCAAGACAGGTTTCCCAAGGATGCTATTATCCATTTCTAGTGTAAAAGCTCATCTCTTTTCTTTCCAAGCCCAATGGACTTCCCTAGGGCAACTAGACGTAGGGTGATCTCTCTGACCATAGTTAAGATAGAAGAATCTAACATCCTCCTGATCAATATTGACTATACACGTGTCTTGTTCCGTAGTGATTTTAATGGAATTTGGAAGGGTTTTATTTGCCACCACCTTTAACCTTGCATAGAGATAGGAGTCTCCTTTCATGATTTCTTCATCTAATTCAATCAGCATACCAATCGACTTACCAATTTTCTTCAGGCACGCCTTGGACCAGCATTCAAGCAGAAGGTTGTACATTTGGATCCATCTAGGAGAAGAGTAGGGATTTTCCTTGCAAGGGTCGAACAACAGAGTCCATTCTTGAAGAAAAAGGGGGGTGGCTTCAATTTCCCATTGGCTAAAAGACAAAATGAGATCCTATTCTTCCTGGCTTCAAAAAAGAATCATAAAAAAACCTCTGGGGAGAAATTTTATGGAGCCCAGCCATTTCCAATTATCCATAATCTAATCTATGATAGTCTTTTTTGCAAAAAATTTTCCCTAGCCTTTTGCCAATTACTATGAATTTGTGAAGGTTATCCATATCCTGTTCCACTTCCTTGGAGAGGTCAAGCTTGATTTGTTCGCTCTCTCTGAACTCTACAATGTTTGTCCAGTTCGCTCCTCAAGAATTTGTGCACTTCCTTTTTCGCACCATCTTTGCTCACTTATGGATTTATGCTTTTTATCAGATGGGATTAGGAACATTTTCTTTAGTGTTTAAAATAAATGGTATCAATCTATCGAATTGACAACTAAACCTGTGTATGTTGTTTACTTATGTCAAAAAAAATTTATCTTGTCCCCTTTTGGCACTTACCCTTCAGCGTTATGTAGTAGGATGTTACATAAGTACTTTTAGAGAACATAATTTTAATTATTTTAATTAATCTAATATTTTGGTTTAGTAATAATTTTTTCTAAAGATAAATAATTGTTTATCATTTCAAATTTGTAATTATTATATTTAGAGAATTAAATTTATAAGAAAAAAATTATGTGAACTCGTTTTGAAATGTCGTGTAAATAAAATTGAAATCTCAAAAATAATTTAATTTGGTAAAAATAAAATAGGACTAAAATATTTACTTAGCTATAAAACTAAACTTTACAAAGCCTATTAAATAACACAAATATTTCCTTAACTATAAAACTAAACTTTACAAAGCCTACATATTTGTATTATGTGGAGAGCTCTATCCCTAGTTGAGAGTTGAGTGTATAGAGATTTAAAATAATTGTATGTTTGAAGAATAAAATAAAAAATGTAATAACATGGCAAAATATTTTTCATGATACTGTAGATTTTTAACTTTTTAGTAAATAAAATTGAAATATTAGATTTTTAACTCTTGAGTAAATAAATTTGAAATCCCAAAAATAATCTAATTTCATAAAATGAAACGTGTATAACCCTCTATTTTTAATAGTATTATTAATATTATAACTTTATCCATTTAGGCATGACTTAACTAGTGGGAGATAAAATTTGTGTTCATAATTTGTTTACTTGCCAATGACAATACAGATAAATCATTTTTCAATAATTTTTTGTTAAAAATTTATCATGTTGACATAGGAAAAGTACAAATTTAAATAAAATTTGCCTGACAAGAAAAATAATCCTGTCTTTTGATTGGTTTACAATCAATAGATTAATAACTTAATAAGTGTGAACTGATTGCAATAGTACTGGTTGAAGGCATGTACTAATAAAACAACATATTAAAAGAAAAAACCAAGAAATTAAATTTGATTGTGAAGTTAAATCCTAACAAAATATAGTTATACAATATTAGGATTAAACAACAATGAGAGAAAGAATAAATAAATTTCTTTCTACAAAAACAAAAGAAGTATTTGTTTAGTTGTAATTTTTTTTTGTTGATTAGGTATTGATTGTAAAGACAAATTGCATTCCAATAATTGAAAAATTAATTTTTGAAGAGTGTTGAAATGTCTTTGGTAAATAAAATTGAAATCTCAAAAATAATCTAATTTGGTAAAAATAAAATAGGACTAAAATATTTCCTTAACTATAAAACTAAACTTTATAAAGCCTATTAAATAACACAAATATTTTCTTAAAATGTAATAATACTAATACTTTTATAATGGAGAAATATTTTTTGTCATACTTTGAATTTTTAACTATTGACTAAATAAAATTGAAATCCTAGATTTTATGACTCTTGAGTAAAATAAAATTGAAATCCCAAAAACAATCTAATTTCATAGAATAAAATATGTAGAATAGTTGGGTGTGGAGAGATTCGAAATGTCTGCCTAAGATATTAAAATGTAATAATATTGAATACTATTACCATTTAAAATGCATTAAAATATTGTCAGTTTGAAGAATAATTATGCAATATAATAACAATAACATACTCATATTTAGATCACTACAGTATTTTATCTTAGTCACTTGTAATAATAGTAAGTACTTTTAAAGAACATTTAATTATTTTAATTAATCTAATAGTGCGTTTAATAATAATTTTTTCTAAAGATAAAGAATTTTTTATCATTTCAAATTTGTAACTATTATATTTACAGAACTAAATTTATAAGAATTGTTTGAAATGTTTTGGGTAAATAAAATTGAAATCTCAAAAATAATTTAATTTAGTAAAAATAAAATAGCACTAAAATATTTACTTACCTATAAAACTAAACTTTACAAAACCTATTAAATAACACAAATATTTCTTTTAACTATTAAACTAAACTTTACAAAACCTGCATATTTGTATTATGTGGAGAGCCTTGGCCCTAGTTGAGTGTATAGAGATTTGAAATGTCTACTTAAAAAATTAAAATGCAATAATATCAATACTATGATAACTTAAAATGCATTAAAATATTGTATGTTCGAAGAATAAAATAAAAAATGTAATAACATGGAAAATATTTTTCATGATATTGTAGATTTTTTAACTTTTTAGCAAATAAAATTGAAATCCCAAAAATAATCTAATTTCATAAAATAAAATGTGTAGAATCCATTGTAATAGTACTGCCGAAGGTAGGCACTAATAAAATTGATGACTGTATAGTAAAATCTATAAAATATAATTATATTACTTCTAAGGTTTTATTTTTTATTTCATATTTGCCTAGAGTTTTATTAATTAACCTTTTCATTCCTAATATGCCTTAAGACTTTATTGTTTTTAAAATATATCTAAACAACTAACACAAAGTAGTTTCATTAAAATAGCTTGTACCTAAATGAAACAACATACTAAAAGAAAAAACCCAAGAAATTTAATTTGATTGTGAAGAAAACAAAATTAAATCCTAATAAAATATAGTTATAAAATATTCGTATGAAACAACAATGAGTGAAAAAGAAATAAATTAAATTTCATTTTGGAGAAAACAAAAGAAAATAAAATTGATGACTCTATAGTAGAATCTATAAAATAGACTGGAAAAAATAAAAGAAAATAAAATTGATGACAGTATAGTAGAATCTATCCCTTCCAATAAATTTTGCACTTGTCCAATTTACTTGGCTTCTTTTTATTGGATATGATAAAACTGTAATAATATATAATTATAAAATAACATATAAATTTTAAGTATTTATTTTCAAATTTTTAACCATTATATTTCTAGACTATACTACCCAAAAAAACAAACAATGATGTCACTTTTTCCAGAACTACTCTCCATTTAAAAAAAATTAAAGCTTCTGAAAGCATATAATTAAATTAAATGTCACTTGAAATGTTAATCTCTCTCTTTCTATGCAAGTTATATGCAAAAAAAAAAATTTCTCTTAATATTCTAAGAAACTTAATGGGTGCGGAATACATCTGAAAACTCCCCAATCACAAAACATCGATTTGTAGAACACCAGCATAGAGAAATTACTCAACTTTCACATTTCTATATATGTTTCTCAATTGTCAAAGCAACAAACCTTTTCATTTGTTCCAACGAGTCTGGAGTGCAATAAACAGGATTTGGAGGGCATTACATTGTCCCATACAATATGTTTGACAGAAAAATTCAGTCACTCAGGAAGTTCTTTCTTATTTATAAGGTTTTAATGGCTTTTATTAGTTATTATTTAAATGTTGGATTGTTCGGTATGTTTCTTACTAATAAAATATTTCAGTTATCCCAATACTTATGATATGCACGTGGGACTTAGGGTTTCTACATTAAAAATTATTATTGATTAATTAATATTTAAATATTATAACTTTATGACAATTCCATCACATTTACTTTAAAACTGATTAAAACCTGCCTGCAACCAGTTAAATTCGGGTGTCTTTGGGGAAACCAAAACACACAGTTATCTACAAAGGCAAATTCATGGTTACCAAAAAAACCATGTCAAGGTCCATGCTGCATCAATTTTTTTCAATCCACACAAGGGTCAGTAACTAGCTATTGCTTCCTCTAACAGTAACTAGCTATTGCTTCCTCTAACAGACATTAAATGTCTCATGGAAAAAGAATACCTGAGAGCAAAGAATAGTCACATTGCATATACCCATGCTTAAGTTTATAATCCCCACAAAAAACCTGCCATGAATCTCACCATAAGAACGTATGTCAAAATGGAATAGTTATAATGTCAATTCATTCCCACTGGAACACTAACATGCTATCAAAATGATATTTTAACAGAGAATCCAACTCAACAACATCTGCAATGCACAAAAGACAAAATTCTCCATTTTGAAATGCATTCATTAATAAAAATGCCTCACGTGATTACACACCTTTTTAGGTAGTGATCTCTTGAATCTGGGGGTATTCTTCTTTGGGGGCAAAGAATTTTCAAGGCTGGAACAAAAAGATTTGTTCGTCAAATGACATGCATCAAATTATTGCGATTCAGAATCGAACCATGTGATGTTTTCAGAGTTTACGGACACATCTTCCATGCTCCCTCAAATTCAACAAGAATTTGATTAGGTGGTAGATTACTTTGTGCCATAGACCTCAATAAAGGAGGTTCATAGGAGTTGAAGTCACGCTGCCTAGGATCTTGGCCATGCCGTAAAATCAGAAGCTGTCACCTCATGTTTAGATCATATTCAGATTCAGGGATTTCATCCTTCTCTCTACAAGGGGAACCATTATCGCTTGGTTCTGAAATTGAACCAGCTGGTAAAGAATTAGAAGACTCTACAAGAGAAGCTCCATGAGAATATTGGGGAAGCTTCACATGGTTGAGTATGGAGAATTTTAATGAGGGAGAAAATCGGTTTTGCTTGCTGCAAAAGTTTCATAAATGTCTTTGGGTCTTGATTGTCCACAAGAACATGGGTGGGGCATGTGTTTGTAAGTAAATTCTAATCCTGGAAAACAATCAAAATTATGAATATTGATATAAATATTAAAAAATTTGATTTCATTTTGTGAATTAAAATAGTATAATTAAAAACTTGAACCAAGATACCAAAGGACAAGCTTAGACAATTAACAATCCACTGTATATAGTATATACCAAGAAGATTACCCAAAAGATGGACTATATAAAAAATATAAATATAACAAGTCACATAGCCACGTGTCAATATTGTAAACCTGGGATAGGAGGATAAAACGGACCAAAAACTTGCAGAATCAATTTCTTTTCAACCTTAGAGTTTGTCATGGCATTTGGAACAGCTAAACTGGCATTGCCATTTGCAGCTGCTTTGGCCTGAACCCCAGTACAAAAGAGAAAAAAACACATTCAACATTCAAATTTTACAGTTAAAACTTAACGCTTAAAGGAGGGACGTACAATGCTAAACTCAATGGGAATCACAAAATGGCAAATCCTGACCTCTATTATCAAGTAGTTGCTAACATCGGGTGTAGCTGACTATTTTGTCACATCAGTTTCATAAAACACTTCATCCATCTTCTATAAATGACCGTCAAAATCTGTCATAAAACAAGAATCAAGAAAAAATAGAAGATATCCAAACTGTACAAACACAAGAAATCTTACACGTAAAGAAGTTCAACCATTATTCTCTAAAACTTCATGTGAACTTCTCACTTGGCTGGGAAGGTAAAATAAGGAATTACATACATAGATAAAATCATTCCAAGATCATATTACTTACTTTAAAAAACCATCTCTGACATTTCAAGCTACGTTGCTTGCAACACATAATATTGGAAGGGGAAGGGGAATACTTGTCTGCAGTACAAAGAATGCTGATTGAAATCAATACAATGCAATAGAAAGTTTATCAAAGCAATCATAAATTAAAAAATAGAAATCAAAGAACCTATGCTAAGGGATTATAGTAGGGTGCAAAAACTGGAACAACATGAACATGTGATTGTTCTGTATCGTCCAAGACCTTCAATTGATCATCAATTACCTTGTAATCTTGGGATGGCAAATCCCTTTACGAAAGACATTTAGTAAAGACTTTCTTAAACCTACAATACAATCATATAAAACAGAAGCACATAAAAAAAGCAACACTTAACATCATATGGTATTTAATAATGAGAGTAAATATTGAAATCACAAGCAATAGAAGTATTATCATACGAGAGCAAATATAATTCTATTCAGTTGCTGAAACTTGAACCTCTGAAATTGAATTCAAAGATCTTCATAACATAATAAGGTGTCATGTTTATTGGTTAGAAATGTTTACCTAGCTTGACACAAACAACATGATCACGGAGCTCCCCAGGACTGATTAAGCTTGTCTCAGGATCAAGAAGCCTCCACATCTCCAAATCATAATCTTTCTAATATTGTACAAATAGAAACCTCAAAATGCTTGCGCCCATTAACAATTACATAATTTCTTAATTCCTCCCAACATGGATTTATCCTAACAAGGACACTATGATAGCATAATTTAATTTAGATGCCACTGTCCTTGTTAGGATAAGCCCTGGGAAGAATTAAGAAATTATCTAATTGCTAATGGGCGCAAGCATTTTGAGGTTTCTATTTGTACAATATTAGAAAAAGATTATGCTTTGGAGATGTGGAGGCTTCTTGATTCCAAGACAAGCTTAATCAGTCCTAGGAAGCTCCATGATCATGTTGTTTGTGTCAAGCCAGGTAAACATTTCTAACCAATAAACAACACACCTTATTATGTTATGAAGATCTATAAATTCAATTTCAGAGGCTCAAATTTCAGCAACTGAATGGAATTATATTTTCTCTCCTATGCTAATACTTCTATTGCTTGTGATGTCAATATTTACACTCATTGTTAAATACCATATGATGCTAATAAGTGTTGCTTTTTTCTGTGCTTCTGTTTTCTATGTTTGTGTTGTAGGTTTAAGAAAGTCTTTACTAAATGTCTTTCATAAAGGGATTTGCCATCCCAATATTACAATGGTAATTGATGATCGATTGAAGGTCTGGGAGGATACAGATCAATAACATGTGCATGTTGTTCCAGCTTTTGCACCGTAGTATGCTCCATTAACACATGTTCTTTGATTTCTATTTTTACTTTCTATTGCAATGTACTGATTTCAATCTGCATTCTTTGTACTGCAGACAAGGGTTCCCCTTCCAATATTATGTGTTGCAAGAAACGTAGCTTGAAATGTCAGAGGTTGCTGTTTTAAGTAAGTAATCTGATCTTCGAATGATTTTGTCTATGGGTGTAATTTTTATTTTACTTTCCCAGCCAAGCGAGGAGTTCACATGAAGTTTTAGGGAATGATGGTTGAAGTTATGTTTGTATTGACTGGATATCTTCTAATTTTTCTTGATTCTTGTTTTATGACAGATATCTTGACGAAGGTCATTAACAGAAGATGGATGAAGTATTTTATGACAGATATCTTGACGACGGTCAGCTACACTCAATGTTAGCAAGTAGTTGCTAACAGAGGTCGGGATTTGCCAACATTTTGTGATTACGATTGACTTTAGCACTGTCAGTTCCTGTTTTAAGTGTTAACTTTTAAATGTAAAATCTGAATTTTGGATGTGTTTTTTTTTCTTTTTTGTATTGGGGTTCGGGCCAAAGTAGCTGCAAATGGCAATGCCAGTTTAGCTGTTCCAAATGGCACGACAAACTCTAAGGTTAATTGTCTAAGATTGTCCTCTGTTATCTTGGTTAAATTTTTAATTATACTATCTCAATTCATAAAATGAAATCAAATTTTTTAATATTTATATAATATTCATAATTTTTATTGTTTTTCAAGATCAGAATTTACTTCCAAACACATGTCCCACCCATGTCTTGTGGACAATCAAGATCCAAAGTCATTTATGCAACTTTTGTAGCAAGCAAAACCGCTTTCCTCCCTCCTTAAAATGCTCATACTCAAGCATGTGTGAAGGTGAAGGTTCCTCAATATTCTCATTGAGCTTCACTTGTGGAGTCTTCTAATTCTTTACCACACGATTCAATTTCCGAACCAAGTGATAATGGCTCCCCTGTTAGAGAGGAGGTTGAAATCCCTGAATTTGAATACGATCCAGACACGAGGTGACGACTTCTCATTTTATAGCATGGCCAAGATCCTAGGCAGCGTGACTTCAACTCCTATGAACCTCCTTTATTGAGGTCTATGGCACAACGTAATCTACCACCTAATCAACTTCTTATTTGATTTGTGGGAGCAAGGAAGATGTGTCTGCAGATTTTGAAAACATCACATGGAAGCACTCTTGATTCTGAATCTCAATAATTCGACGCATGTCATTTGAAGAACAATTTTTTTGTTCCAGCCCTGAAAATTCTTTGCCCACAAATAGGAATACCCGCAAATTCAGGAGATCGCTATCTAAAAAGGTGTAATCACATGGGGCATTTTTAGTAATGAATGCATTTTAGAATGGAGATTTTTGGATTTTGTGTATTACAGATGTTTATTTGGATTCTCTGTTAAAATATCATTTTGATAGCATGTTATTGTTCCAGTGGGCATAATTGACAATATAACTGTTTCAGTTTGAAATATTTTATTATGGTGAGATTCATGACAGGTTTTTGGTGGGGATGATGAAATCAAGCATGGGAACATGCAACGTGACTATTCTTCTCTCTAGAATCACCCCATGGATCACTCATGAGTGACAAGCTAGCTCGAGATGACAAAAGACTGCCCGCCTCCATTGCCTCCAACCTCCAATATGAACCTATTTCATTTTCTAAAAAAGATATTCCTCAATAGGATTGACTTAGCATGATCATCATCGACTGTAGGTTTTACACTTACAATATGATTAAGAAGGGAACAAAATGTACTAATATGTTGAACAACACCACCACCATCTTTCATCTTCAAACCAAAAAGTTTTTTCTTAATGGGCATTTTAGCACTTGAATCTTGTGAACCAAATAAAGAACAAAGTGTATCCGGTAGTTTCTTTGAAGTTTTATATTAGATCAATATGATGCAAATATGCATCAGATAATCCAAGATGAATCAATGATGTGGCCCTACAATCTTTTGCTATATATTTTATTGCTTCATCTATATTTTGTGGTTTCATAATAGTCCCAATCACAATGTCCCATAAATCTTTTTCAATTAGAAGTAACTGTAACTTTACTTGCCATGGATGAAAATCATATCCTTCAAATGTAGTAATAGTAATTGATTTATCTATTAAAAAAAACCTTATCACTTCGATTTATCACATGCAATTTCAATTATAATAAAATGGCCCTCCACTATTTCTCCTTTCTGGAAGAAATTGAAATCTTGTATGGCACTTCTTTGGATTGAAGTATCACTAGAAATATTTTAAGCAATTTAGCTATAAACTCTTGTATCGACGTGTGAATTAGATTTCAAACACTTCTCTTTGCACAATATATGTCCAATTCTCCAATAAAATTTGACTTCAAATAACTTGCACTCAAACCGATATAGAAAGAAAATTCAATACAATAACCAAGTTAATGAAATGCTATTTCTAATGTTTTCAAAACTTTCTGAAATGTCAATGTAGAATTTACCATGGCTATAATTGAAATGGCAGGCTGCAACAATGTATGACTTTCCTCAAACTGTGCCTCATTTACCATTCAACGACAGGATCTTTACCATGCTTCCACACGACAAACTTTCTTCAGAAGCATTTGAAAATGCCTCTTCATGGAAATGCCTTGATGGAGTCTTGTATGGAAGATTGAGGCACCTCTTTTCATAAATTTAGATGCAGCAATTAAATGTTAATGTCTGCAAACATTTCAACCCCTTCAAACATAGTTATCACCTCTGAATTCACCCAGCAACATGACATTGATTTAAAAAACACAAATTTGAATACTAGATATAGACGCCTTCATAGGAAGTGAAATGTTGGTTTTGGAGTTTCAAATTTTAGATGCCTTCCTTCAAAAAATCAGACGCCTCTCATCACTGTTTTGGCAGATTAAAACCAATGTGCCTTTCACACTTTCTCAACGCCATCTGCAGATATCAAAACAACTTAGGAATATGAAGTGGCCAAATGATTCTCTAGCACAAGAATTCTTCAATTAATCTTCAACCATTATCTCTTCCCATCTTTGCTAGAATTAAAATAGAACTTCTCTAATACCATATTGAAATATGGCCAGCATTTACATTTGCATAGTAATATTCTCAGCATGGGATGCCAAGATCAGGCAGGCTTGCCCAATGTTGTGGGTTCCTACATTGTACGGACAAGGGGGCCCGGGAAACCATGAAGAACGCTCCTCTATAGAATGGTCTCCACTCAAACAAGGATGGCTTAAGTTAAATTTTGATGGGGCCTCCAAAGGCAACCCAGCACCTTTTGGGGTAGGTTGCATTGTAAGAGATTGGCAAGGTAACACAATCTTATCCTCCTCAGTAAAACTTCCTTCTAGGACAAACAACAAGGCAGAATTCATGGTTGTGACTCAGGGGCTTAAGCTCTGTAAGGAGATTGGAGCAACTAAAATTGCACTAGAAGGTGATTCTGCGCTGGTAGTAAATGCCATCAGGAGTGGTAAGCTTCAAAATTGGAAGCTTCAGGCACTCCTCTTGAGAGTATTGGAGATGTTACAATCCTTTGAATCATACATAGTCAATCATATTTATAGGGAGGTCAATAAAGAGGCTGATGCTCTTGCTAATGTAGGGGTAACTGGAGACTACGTTCATTGCCCATGTGCCAAATGAGTACTATAGACTAAGCCACTTGGGCTAGTTTCGACATATGGGTGACCCCACTCCACCCTAGTTGCAAATCTAATGCTTGCACCTAGTCAATCTTTGCCTAGCTCAACTTCTTCCAAATGGCCATGCCACTAGCATAAGGACAAGGCCATCCCTTCATGTCTTGCTCGAGGGAGCAATCTCTCCAGCAGTAAATAAAGGCATAGACAAAGCTGAATGCATTAGAAAAGGGATGTGATTCAAGGACATTATTTCCGGGAGTGTTAATGCAGGTAGCGACAAGTTATGGGCATAGTACCAAGGAAATCGTCCCATAGTACACGATTCAAGATTGACATCATTTCTTCTTGCCAAAGCTAGCCTAGATTTGTGTCATTCTTTGCTCTGTTAAATGATGCTAGTCTAGGGTGCCACTCTGAGTAGAGTTACTTTTGGCTTGATGTAATTAAGAATGGGAGACAGGATGATTCCCATTTTGTAAAATCTCTACTAGACTAGCTGCCAGATGAACTGATGTAAAACCTTTTATATTAATATAAATATAACTATGCAGCCCTAGGCTGCAATTGACGAATCCAAAAAATATATATTATTGATGATTTTGAGATATACATAGAATGATTTTACATTTGAGTATATTCTCTTTATAATTCCATATATATTCCACGAATGTAACTTACCAACAATTAACATGTGCATGTTAATTTATTTATTTAAAACTATATACTAAATGTAAAACCTTACTTATTCTAACACTTTTTAGACAAAAATGATTTCCCTACCAAATACATTTATTAGGAAGTTTATTTTTTTCTAGGCTAACAGAGTGAAATTATTTTGTTTCTTTAAAGCTATGTCTTACAAGCACAAAGTTAAGCTCTAGCTTAATGATGATCACCTTTTTCTAGGTTGAAATAGTAGGGCTAATCTTAGCAAAAAGTAACTCTCCAAATTTGGAAGCAGCTAAGCTACATGTAGCTATATCTTTTTTTTTTATTAAGAGATTTTTGTTAATATTTATTAACTCACTCTTTTTGTCTGGTGGAGAGATTTGTACCAACATGTGCATAGTTAAGAAAAGTAGGGCTGTAACTGTTGTGCTATTTTGAGGTTACAAACTTTTTCTAAGATACTACAGCAAGAGGTATACATCAAGATTCTAAGTTGGTTCTTACTTTTTTCTTTGTCCCTCTCCTTTCAGAGTATAAATAATAATTAATTTATACATAAAATAGGTATTGTTACTAACTCAAATTATTAGGTACAACCATAGAAGCCATAACTAGTAAGTTTGGAGCAAGTAGGATAGTAAGGAACAGTTCATTTACTCCTTTGGATTTAAAATTGTCCTTGAAACAACTTTTGACTCTAAGTAGCATTCAGATTCTACATTACATTTCTGGTATACTGACCTATTAGAATTGGGTTTGTATCAATCAAGGTTTATAATTTCTACTATAAGTAGAGTATTCACCCTTTGATTGGAGCAAGAAGAACATCTTCATTGTTGGTGTCTCCAAGTTTTATTTTGATAACTCTGCTTCCAGTTTCTGCTCTTGACTGGACTTCAAAAAAGGTCAATTGTATCAAAGTTGTGAATGCTTCCCTCTAAACTGTTATATTATGATTCCTATGATGAGAGAATTTTAAGGTCTCTTTACTTTGATGCCTAGATGAAGCTTAACATGTTCCCTTTGTTGTGTTGTTGTCCCTGATGTTCAAACACACATGGTGAATGTTGGCTCTCTGTCTTATCATGATTCTCTGGATATCTTATGTATTCTATTGATCATTTGCAAATGCAATTGTTGGCAAAGTTAATCATACACAAGTTGGAAATTGGTCAGATCTTATGCAAATGCAATTGTTATCAGAATTATTTATATTCAAGTTGGCAATTGATTAACTATTCAGATTGATCATTCTCTGGCAAAATGAGTTATACACAGGTTGGCAGTTGGTTGTTCTTTCTCCGGTTTTCAGTGGTTTCTTTTGGCTTGGCACAAAGGTGGTCATTGTATTCTTTTTGGACACCTCCGTGGTTCAAGTTTTGGTCAACATAATGGTTCTTTTGACCATAGCACCTCCATGTATATTAGTGTTTTTTGTTTTTGTGGTACTAGTCACCACTAATATTTTTTTGTCGTTCACATGACTTGGCAGTGTTTCTTTTGTGAGCTTATGTGGCCCACCACATCTTCTCCGCGGCTCTTGCTCTTTGATTATCTCTCAAACAAAGTTTTGGTAAAAGGCATTAGTGTGTTGTAAGTAAGTATCACCGGTTTCTCTCAGCGGTGACTTGAAGCGCCGGTTTCTTGTGTGTTTTAACAATAATAAAAAAGGGGGCACATAAACATCAGTTTGTCTTTTGAGCAAAGTTTTTGGTTAGGGTTTCATACCCTGCGCCGTCATGATGAGAAGGAAAGGTTTCTTTGCTCTCAGCCGTAGTTCTATTTTTGAATCTCCTATCTTACTCAGTAATGATGGGAAAAAGAAAAGGAAGTTCTGTCCGTCAAAAGGCTCCAGTTGACTTCGGCAAAATAGGTGACATTGTTTGATTTTACTTCTGTCAGTTATGATATCTTCTGGCAGTTTCACGAGGAAATGTTCTTCTTTTCTCTTCCGGTTTTTGAAAGTTATCATTGCTTTGTATCAAAGTATTCTGGGTTTTATGCATGGTTTATATGGTAACACCGACAGTTTTTTTCTTTGGTTAAGGTTCTTGTTGGAAACGGCATTTATTTTGCTGAGAAATGGATTATATAGTTCGGATTCAGTTTCATCAGTTATTAAAAGTGGTTTCTTCTTGTTTCGAACTCTGGTTAGGGTTTGGTCAAATGTTTACCAAATCCTCTTTGTATCGGTTTAACAATGTTTTCTGTTCTCCGTGCCTGCCGTTTTATGACAGTCAAATGGTTTCTACTTCAATGCAACCTTGTATTAATTTGTTCAGTTATGGGTTTCACAGAAAACGGTTTTTTACTCTGTTACAAGAACAAAACAGAAAAAGAGAACAAAATGCAGTTATTTTTCTGTCTGGTACTCGGGTT
Organism: Cunninghamia lanceolata; assembly: GCA_027924645.1. NCBI lineage: Eukaryota > Viridiplantae > Streptophyta > Pinopsida > Cupressales > Cupressaceae > Cunninghamia > Cunninghamia lanceolata. The sequence continues at coordinate 17,265,947 of BSBN01001048.1, forward strand.
ATGTAAAAAGGCTCCTGTATATATAGTGTATGTAATGTAGAATATATTATGGTTTTCTATATATGTGCATTATAGATACTATATACAAGGTGTGGAGTGGAATTGTAATGACACAGAGTATCCCTCTGTATTAGAATAATTTTTGATGTGAATAACAGATGCCAGTGAGGCAATACTGTAAATGCCAGTGAGGCAACATGTTTAGCCAGTGAGGCAATATTCTTTAGCCAGTGAGGCCTGTAAATCAGTGAGATTGTTTTCTAAGCCAGTGAGGCATTTTTACGAGTGGTTTTATGCCAGGGGCTTTCCACTCAGGACAAATTATTGTGTCATTTTGTTTCTGTGAGATGCTCTTGATTTACTATTGCATATTTCAGTTTGTTTCTCCATTCCAGTATAGTTTGTTTTGGCTTATGAACATACAGTTAAATCAAATAAATACATTCTGTCATACAGTTGATTTAAGTAAAGATATTCTATGCAATTGAGAAACTGAGATTGTTTTTTGAATCATAAAGTTTTTATTCAGATACTGATTCAGCCCCCCCCTCTCAGTATCTGCACCACTCTAACAAGTGGTATCAGAGCCACGTTCTCTATTGTATAGGCCTAATCAGCCTAAGAGATTCCTGGTTGAGTGGGAACCATGTCTTTTCAAGATGGTCTTTCCTCATCCAAGGCACCATTATTTGATGGTACAGATTACACATTCTGGAAATACAGAATGACTCGGCATATCAAGGCTTTGGGATATGATGTCTGGGAAGCTATTGAAACAAATTGTACTGTAACTGGTAAACCATCTAATGCTGATGAGAAAAAGATTCTTGATTGTGACTCTAAAGCTGCTAGTGCTATTTGTTGTGGTTTAACAAATGAAGTTCTAAATAAGGTTATGGAATGTCAAACTGCCAAAAGTATTTGGGATAAACTTTCAAACATTTATGAAGGAGATGAAAGTATTAAAGAAGCAAAATTACAAGCTCTTAGGGAAAGGTTTGAAAGAATGAGAATGAAAGATGATGAAAAGATAGCTGAATATCTTCAAAGGGTCCAAGAAACTGTTAATAGTATAAGATGATTAGGAGAAAAACTAGAGGAGATAACTGTTGTTAAAAAGGTCCTACGGACTTTAACCCCCAAATATGACTCCAAAACTTCTGTGGTTGAAGATAAAGATCCAAAAACCATAACCATTGATACTATATTGGGTGTCTTTACTGCATATGAAATGCGGATGGAAAATGAAAATCCTAATAAAGAGACAATTAAAGAGGCTGCTTTTAAGACTGTAAAAAAGGAAACTGAAATTAGTCATGAAACTGAAAATGAAGAGGAATCTGTCTTTGTTAGTAAGCTCAGAAGAGGATCTGGTAGATATAAAGGTAAATTACCTTTTAAATGTTTCAATTGTGGAAAGATAGGTCACTATGCAGCAAAATGTCCAAATTTAGAGCTTGACAGTGAACAAGAAGATAACAAAAAACAATATAGAAAGAAGCCTTTCAATTTTAACAAAAGAAATTCTTTCAAGAAAAGAAGCTTAATTGCTGGCATAACTGATAGCGCATCAGAAGAATCTTCTGCTGAAATTGATGAAACTCTTTTTATGGCAGCGATTGTTGGTATCTCAGAAGAAGAACAAGTTGACATATCAGAAAATGAAGTTGATTTAAAAAGGAGAATGTTTTACAAAGTAAATTAATATCTGATCAAGAAAACCAAATTTCTGATTTAAGAATTTGTCTTGAAGAAAGCAGAAAAAGACTTTCAGAATCTCAAGAACAATTAAAATGTAAGGAGGCTGAAATAGTTAGATTAAAAAGAGAACTTGAAATGTGCAATAGCAGTGATAAGCTTACTGATATGCTAGGGAAACAAAAAGAATATAATGATATGACTGGACTTGGTTTCTTAAAAGGTCAATGTTCTAAAAATTATCAGTTCTCAAACAAAATGCCCTTTAAATTTTCGGGGTATTGTTTTTATTGCTATCAGTATGGACATAGAGCAACTGACTGCAAGTTTGCTTATAAGAGACAGTCAAATTTTGTGCAACATAGAACTTTCAGTTTTCTAAACAGAATAAGATGTTTTAATTGCAAAAACTTTGGACATATTGCCAAGTTTTGCGACTTAGAGATTGGCTCTCCTATCAAGCAACTCAAGATGAAATGGGTGCCCAAGAATAATAATAAGGCTATGATAGTGGAAGTTGCATTTCATGCTAAGAAGAATGAGATCTGGGTTATAGACAGTGGGTGTTCACATCATATGACAGGAGATAGAGGTAAATTTATTTCATTTGAAAGTTGCACAAGTGGATTAGTTAAATTTGGTGATGATTATTGTTTGCAGATTACTGGAAAAGGTACAGTTCTCTTAGAAAATAATACTCCTCTAGAAGATGTTTATTTTGTGGAAGGTCTAACGCATAATCTGTTGAGTGTTAGCCAAATTTGTGACAGTGGTTTTGATGTAGTCTTCACATCACAAGGTTGCAAAATTCTCAAAGATGCCAAACAAGTCATTGCCTCAGGTATGAGAACTAAAGGGAATATTTATAATCTGCATGGGTCTGCAAATGAGTACAAAAACAACTTATGTTTTATGAGTCAAGTTGAGGAAAGTAAACTTTGGCATAGGAGGTTGGGACATATAAACTATGATAACTTGGTCAAAATTAGTCATAATAAAAATGTTAGACATATGCCTGTTCTATCCAAGCCTGAAAATCTGGTCTGTAAAGAATGCCAACAAGGCAAACAAACAAGAAATGTTCATAAGTCCAAAGAACAATTTGCTACAGAACCTCTTCAGTTAGTTCACACTAATTTGTGTGGTCCAACCAGGACAAAATCCTTGAATGGTGAAAGGTATTTTATGTTATTTATAGATGATTATACAAGAATGACTTGAGTCACTTTTTTAACGCATAAATCTGAAGCCTTAGAAAAATTTAAGATTTTTAAAAGCATGGTTGAACGTGAATCAGATCTAAAACTGAAATGTCTAAGGTCTGATAATGGTGGAGAATATACTTCCACTGCTTTTCTTGAATACTGTGAAAAACATGGAATAAAGAGGCAGTTTTCAGCACCTAGAACACCTCAACAAAATGGGGTGGCTGAAAGAAAAAATAGGACAGTAAAAGAAATGGCAAGAACTATGCTTCAGGATGCTGGTCTATCAAATGCCTTTTGGAAAGAAGCTGTTCATACAGCAGTTTATATTTTAAAAAGGGTTCAAATAAGGGTCAAAACCAGGTACACCTCCTATGAACTTTGGTATGGTAATACTGCTAATGTATCTTATTTTAAAATATTTGGCAGTAAATGTTATATAAGGAAAGAGGATCATCTAGGCAGTTTTGAGTCAAGATGTGATGAAGGGATTTTCTTAGGATATTCAACTCACAGCAAGGCTTATAAATGTTATAATAAGAGGTTAAAAAGAATAGTTGAAAGCTCTAATGTGAAAGTGGTTGAGAATTTGCAGCAAGAACAGCAACCACACTTTCAACAGGTTGAAGGAATCATCCAATAAGAGTCAAATACAAAAGAAGAGTCAGAAAAACCTGAAGAAGAATCAGATCCAGAAACTTCACAAGGATAGTCTGTAAGTCCTCAAGTTGAGACTCCTTCTAAAACCTCTATTTATGCTCCTTCTAAAAGATTGTTACAAAAGAATCACCCTAGTGAACATGTCATCGGTGATTTAGACTCTAGTATACAAACTAGAAGAAAAACTGCTCAAGCAAATCAGCAGGTTCATATATGTTTAGTGTCTCAACTAGAACCTAAAACCTATGCTGAAGCTAGTCAAGATGACTTGTGGGTTCAGGCTATGCTAGATGAACTAGCCCAAATAGAGAAAAATAACACTTGGGAACTTGTCCCAAGACCTAAGGATAAAAACATTATTGGGGCTAAATGGGTTTTCAGAAATAAACTTGACGAAAATGGAATTGTAGTTCGAAATAAAGCTCGATTGGTTTGTAAAGGCTACTCTCAGATAGAAGGTATTGATTTTGATGAAACATTTGCTCCTGTAGCAAGACTAGAAGCAATCAGAATGTTTCTTGCATATTCCGTTTACAAAAACTTTAAAGTCTATCAAATGGATGTTAAGACAGCCTTTTTAAATGGAGACCTAAAAGAGGAAGTTTATATGGATCAACCAGAAGGTTTTGTTAATAGGGATAAGCCTCATCATGTTTACAGATTGCGAAAGGCTCTTTATGGCCTTAAACAAGCTCCTCGAGCTTGGTATGCAAAATTAGATCAACACTTGCAATCCCAAGGCTTCACAAGAGGGGGAGCTGACAGTAATTTGTATTTTATGACTCAAAATAATCATATCTTGATTGTAGTTGTATATGTTGATGACATAATATTTGGCAGTAATGATGACGAACTCAGTTCATATTTTCCACAGGTTATGACTACAAAATTTGAAATGTCAATGCTGGGGGAACTCTCATTTTTTCTTGGTCTTCAGGTTTCTCAGCTCAAAGCAGGTATCTTTCTTTCTCAAACCAAATATGCAAAAGACATGTTGAAAAGGTTTCAAATGGATGCATGTAATCCTGTCAGTACTCCTATGGAAACTGGTTGCAAATTAAGTGCTGAAAGTGATAAACCTGATAATGATCATACTTTTTATCGATCTATGATAGGCAGCTTGTTATATTTAACTGCCACTAGACCTGATATAATGCATGCCGTCTGTTTAGTTGCTCGTTTTCAATCTGCTCCTAAGCAAGCTCATCTCAATGCAGTCAAGAGAATCTTTAGATATATACAAGGCACCCTTGATTTTGGTCTTTGGTATCCTCGCCATTCTGATTTCACACTGACAGCATATACAGATGCTAATTGGGCAGGCAGTCTAGATGATAGAAAAAGTACTTCTGGTGGTGCTTTCTTTCTCGGTGGACGATTAGTTGCTTGGCATAGCAAAAAGCAAGACTCTGTTTCTCTTTCCACAGCTGAGGCTGAATATATTGCTGCTACAGCCTGTTGCACTCAGATTCTCTGGATGGTTCAGACCTTGAAAGATTATCAGGTTCCTATTTGTAAGCCTATCAAAATTTTATGTGACAGTGTTAGTGCTATTAACATCTCCAAAAATCCTGTGATGCATTCTCGTACCAAGCACATTGATATACAATATCATTTTCTTCGAGATAAGGTGCTCTTAAATGAGGTCCTTCTGGACTATGTTTCTTCTGCTGCTCAAGTGGCTGATATCTTTACTAAGCCACTTCCTCGCTCTGTCTTTGAAGGTCTCCGGGATCAGCTTGGGGTGCTTTCATTTACCTCTCTGTCTTAATTCTCCTTTGCTCTTGGTTTCAGGGGGAGTTTCCTTCTTTGTCCCCTGATTACCCTTTGTCCCTGATGATAAAAAGGGGGAGATAGTACAGTTTTTGTTCATTTTGTTCAGATCTGGTCTTTTTGTCATATGGCTGGTGTATTTCATTCTATATGGTGTACTTCATTCTGTGTGGTTGGTCTTTTTTGTCATATGACTGGTGTATTTCATTCTATATGGTGTACTTCATTCTGTGTGGTACTGTGACTGTGGCTGTTTCTATCGGGCTGTTCCTTTATTGTGACTGTGGCTGTTTCTATCGGGCTGTTCCTTTATTGCTGTTTCTTCATTCTCTACTGTGGTTGTATTCGTGGTCTGGGCTATGTGGAGCTGTGTGATTCATTCTGTGTGGAGGCTGTATAGTTCGCATTCGCATTCTTTCTGCGCTGTGATCATTGTGTGTTTTTCTCATCATGGTCAAAGGGCGAGTATTGTTGTGTTGTTGTCCCTGATGTTCAAACACACATGGTGAATGTTGGCTCTCTGTCTTATCATGATTCTCTGGATATCTTATGTATTCTGTTGATCATTTGCAAATGCAATTGTTGGCAAAGTTAATCATACACAAGTTGGAAATTGGTCAGATCTTATGCAAATGCAATTGTTATCAGAATTATTTATATTCAAGTTGGCAATTGATTAACTATTCAGATTGATCATTCTCTGGCAAAATGAGTTATACACAGGTTGGCAGTTGGTTGTTCTTTCTCCGGTTTTCAGTGGTTTCTTTTGGCTTGGCACAAAGGTGGTCATTGTATTCTTTTTGGACACCTCCGTGGTTCAAGTTTTGGTCAACATAATGGTTCTTTTGACCATAGCACCTCCATGTATATTAGTGTTTTTTGTTTTTGTGGTACTAGTCACCACTAATATTTTTTTGTCGTTCACATGACTTGGCAGTGTTTCTTTTGTGAGCTTATGTGGCCCACCACATCTTCTCCGCGGCTCTTGCTCTTTGATTATCTCTCAAACAAAGTTTTGGTAAAAGGCATTAGTGTGTTGTAAGTAAGTATCACCGGTTTCTCTCAACGGTGACTTGAAGTGCCGGTTTCTTGTGTGTTTTAACAATAATCAAAAAGGGGCCACATAAACATCAGTTTGTCTTTTGAGCAAAGTTTTTGGTTAGGGTTTCATACCCTGCGCCGTCATGATGAGAAGGAAAGGTTTCTTTGCTCTCAGCCGCAGTTCTATTTTTGAATCTCCTATCTTACTCAGTAATGATGGGAAAAAGAAAAGGAAGTTTTGTCCTTCAAAAGGCTCCAGTTGACTTCGGCAAAACAGGTGACATTGTTTGATTTTACTTCTGTCAGTTATGATATCTTCTGGCAGTTTCACGAGGAAATGTTCTTCTTTTCTCTTCCGGTTTTTGAAAGTTATCATTGCTTTGTATCAAAGTATTCTGGGTTTTATGCATGGTTTATATGGTAACACCGACAGTTTTTTTCTTTGGTTAAGGTTCTTGTTGGAAACGGCATTTATTTTGCTGAGAAATGGATTATATAGTTTGGATTCAGTTTCATCAGTTATTAAAAGTGGTTTCTTCTTGTTTCGAACTCTGGTTAGGGTTTGGTCAAATGTTTACCAAATCCTCTTTGTATCGGTTTAACAATGTTTTCTGTTCTCCGTGCCTGCTGTTTTATGATAGTCAAATGGTTTCTACTTCAATGCAACCTTGTATTAATTTGTTCAGTTATGGGTTTCACAGAAAACGGTTTTTTACTCTGTTACAAGAACAAAACAGAAAAAGAGAACAAAATGTAGTTATTTTTCTGTTTGGTACTCGGGTTATGTAAAAAGGCTCCTGTATATATAGTGTATGTAATGCAGAATATATTATGGTTTTCTATATATGTGCATTATAGATACTATATACAAGGTGTGGAGTGGAATTGTAATGACACAGAGTATCCCTCTGTATTAGAATAATTTTTGATGTGAATAACAGATGCCAGTGAGGCAATACTGTAAATGCCAGTGAGGCAACATGTTTAGCCAGTGAGGCAATATTCTTTAGCCAGTGAGGCCTGTAAATCAGTGAGATTGTTTTCTAAGCCAGTGAGGCATTTTTACGAGTGGTTTTATGCCAGGGGCTTTCCACTCAGGACAAATTATTGTGTCATTTTGTTTCTGTGAGATGCTCTTGATTTACCATTGCATATTTCAGTTTGTTTCTCCATTCCAGTATAGTTTGTTTTGGCTTATGAACATACAGTTAAATCAAATAAATACATTCTGTCATACAGTTGATTTAAGTAAAGATATTCTGCGCAATTGAGAAACTGAGATTGTTTTTTGAATCATAAAGTTTTTATTCAGAAACTGATTCACCCCCCCCCCTCTCAGTATCTGCACCACTCTAACACCCTTCTCATGGGCTTATTTTCAAAGTCCCCTTATTACTTCTGTGCTTTCCCATTATGGTAAAAATCTTTTTCAAGTATATTTAAAAAACAAAATCCTTTTTATTGGATTTTTTTTATTGGTCAGAGCGGTACCTCCTAGTCAAAGTTTTTTCTTAGCTTTTCTGTATATAAAATTAGGCTGATTATGGACTATTGTTTTATTTGATTTTATGTATTTTACCATGTATGCAAAAATTGTTACGATATGGTGTTGTACACCATTGCATAATTTGATATATTATAATGTTGTAATTAAATAATTATTTAGTTGTGGTGCACCTAGGTGGTGTGGTTAATCATGCTAGGTAATTAATTGGGGACCACTTTATGTTGTATTGTAATATTAGGTTAGTTATTTTATGTGTGTGGGACACATAGAGTGATGAATTATTCATTTGTATTATTTGATTAATTGGAAAAATTTAGTACCAATAGTCAAATGGGGGTTAATGGTTTTATAGGCTAATGATTTTGTGTTACCCATGGTTTTGGGGCACATGGTTTTATCCAATACCACAAGTTGTATTTGTGTGAGCTTGGTCTATAAAACCAAGCACATGGTTAGTGGTTTGGTTGGCTTGGCTATTCATTGTAGGTGGATTGGAGGTTTGTGAGAGGATGTCATTATATTGAGCTCTCTCCTGTAAGTGCATATTGTTAAGCATGGCAGGCGATGTGTGGATTCATGCTTGGACACATGGAGGATGCATTGGAGGTGCTTGATGATTCAGAGGTATTCATGGAGACTCATGGCATGTATTGTAATATCATTGTTGTTGAATAATACATATGAGTGTGGATACTTTTGGAAGCTAGGTTTTTCCCTCTTGAGAGTTTTCCTAGGGTATATCTTGTGTTATCTTGTTGATTGTTCATTTGATCTTTACATTATGGTTATTTCTACATCTTATTCTCCTATTGGGTTATGTAGAATTGATTTTATTTGAACTGTAAATTCCTAACATGTGGTATCAGAGCTATGTTTATGGTTGAGGGAGGTGTGAGCTCCCTAGATGTGTATAATCCTTGTGTGTGTAGATCAGGTGCAAAATGGAAGCCATGGCAATACATGTAAGGATTTGGGACATTACAAGGTTATGTGTAGGTTGTATTGCAAATTAGGAGTTCTATGTATTAGAGATTTAGTGTGCATGTTGCAAATTCAGTGATTGAAAAATCATTGCTGAAGAGCGTTTTCTTGGTTTGGCTTCATGAGGGTTTTCAGGAGGAATTTCTATAGATGACCTCCTAAGACAAAATGAACCTCTCCATTGAGTCCAAGAGATATGAGAGGTGAAGAAAAACATATAATTCCGCATGTTTTGGCCATGGTCACCTAAGGCCAAAAAATTAGCTCCCAAGTATGCAGTACAGCTGTCGCAGGTACGATTGCAGAAAAAATTGTTAAAAAAATATTTTCCTACATTGTGTATTTGTTTTACTATAGTTGGTGTAAAAATTGAATTTTTTATAAAGTATAGAATGGAAAAGAAAAAAATTAAAGATATGAAAAAAAAATTTGTTAAAGGGCGGGAATCTGCAGACCCCCGTACCTTGACCTGCCGTGGTAGGGCCTACTGGTATGGCTAGGTATGGCCAGGCATGGCTGCCGAGGCTAGTCGGCTCCCGGTCGGTAGTCTGGGTCAGACAACCCTTGGGCCATTGGTGCCAAGTGCCGGTCCGACGAGGCCAGCCAGACTCCTGGGCCAACAACCGCCTGAGAAGCCCCCACCATGGGGTGTTTTAAAAAAATTAAAAAACTTATTCTTTATGGTGGTAGAGAAATTTTTTGATGATAGTATTTAATAAATCAATTTCAGACTTAATTAAAAATTAAACCTTTGTGAAATATGTTTTGGAGTCTAATGAAAAATAAAACAGATTTGAAAACTTTTTCACCTATGCAAGTTAGAGATATAAGATGACGTCAGCTCCAACCCAACACCATGTCACTTGTGTTTTTTGTCCAATGAGCCTGATGATGTCAGCTATGATGTCATGCCGTGTCAGCAAGTACTAGGGTCCCGCTAGGGGTCCACTTTTAGCCCTAGGAGGGTATTATCTTTTGGGGGGCATAACTTTCACATATGGTATCAATTTTTTGACTTCTTATAGGCATCATAAAGTTCTCTCCGAGCGCTATGCAGTGGTAAATGTTTCATGATTAGATTTTTCTATTTGTTTCAAAATTTGGTGCCAGAAGCTAGGCATTGCTCTCTTACAGTTCTATACTCATAACTTTTGCATATGGAATCAGATTGTTAATTTTGGATAGGTGTTAGAGAGCTATTGCAGTGTAATATAGATTGGATCATGTATATTTTCAATTGGTGTGCATAGAGATATTGGGACTTGTTTGATCACTTGTAGGAGCTTGAGATTCAAAGTACGTTTATTAGTGGATTTAGATGGATTTTTGAGCACAAACTTGTGGGAGTGCATGTCGTTATGAGACCATCAGTATGGTATAGCAGGTTTTTAGATTTGGTGCTTTTAATTAAATGTTTACAGGTATTTTCAAAGTTTGGACTTTGATGGTGACAGGTACACAGGGTGTCTTCTGATTTGAGGATATGGTTGATACGTGTGTGAGACTTGGAGTCTCATTTCAATGGGAGTTGAGTACAGGTACAATGATGATGATCATTATGGTGTCATGGATATGCATGTACACTTTTGCATTGGCATGACATAATCATGTATGCGATTGATAGGTATGCGTAATGATGTTTGATTTATGATTACAGGTGGTGTTATTTTAGGGGGTTGTTCTTACCTCCTAGATGCTTGTTTAGTTCCTTGACTCAGGTCTAGGATTAGAGTTAGGGTTAGGGTTAAAAATTAGAACTATGTTTAGGGTTAGAATAAGGGTTAGGGTTAGAATTAGGGTTATTGTTAGATTTAAAATTAGGGTTATAGTTAGGGTAGAATCAGCGTTATGATTCGAATTAGAATTATGGTTAGGGTTAGAGTTAAGATTAGGGTTAGAATTGAGGTGGGTTACTATTAGAATTAGGGTAAGAATTAGAGTTAGGGTAAGCATTATATTAACAGTTAGGGTTAGGGTTAAGGCTAGAGTTAGGTTTAGAATTTGAGTTAGAGTTAGGGTTAAAATCATAATTAGAATTAGGATTAAGGTAAGGGTTAGAATTATGGTTATTGTTAGATTTAAAATTAGGGTTATAGTTAGGGTACAATCAGGGTTATGATTAGAATTAAGGTTAGGGTTAGGATTAGAGTTAAGGTTAAGGTTCCTATGAAAATTAGGGTTAGAATTAAGGTGGGTTACTATTTGAATTAGGGTTCAAATTAGAGTTAGGGTTAGAGTTGAATTAGGGTTAAGGTTAGAATTAGGATTATAATTAGAGTTGAATTAGGATTATAATTAGGATTGGGATAAGGGTTAGGGTTAGAATTAGGATTACGACTATAATTAGGGTTAATGTTAGAATTAAAGTTAGGGTTAGGGTTATAATAAGGGTTAAGTTTAGTATTAATGTTTGGGATAGGGTTTCAATTAGGATCAAACTTAGGGTTAAAATTAGAGCTATGTTTAGAGTTATAATAAAACCTGTTAGGGTTAGGTTTAGAGTTAGGATTAGGTTAGATTTATGGTTAGAATTATAGTTAAAATTAGGGTTACATTTTGAAAAAGGGTGACAATTAGAATCAGAATTAGAGTCAAAACTAGGGTTAGCGTTATAATAAGGTTTAGGGTTATGGTGAGATTTAGGGTTACAATTAGAATTAAGGTTGCAGTTAGGGTTAGGGTTAGGGTTATCATTAGGGTTATAAATAGGGTTAGGGTTGGGATTGTAGTTAGAATTAGGGTTTTACAATTAGTTTTATGGTTAGGGTTAGAATTAGGGTCAAGCTTTATGTTAGGATTAGAAATATAATTAGGGTTAGACTTAGAATCAGGGTTAGTATTAGGGTTTGGTTTATTTAAAGAATTAGGATTAAGTAGACCTATGGGTACAATTAGGGTTTGGATTACAATTATGATCAGGATTACAATTACATTTAGGGTTACAATTACGTTCAAGATTACAATTATTATTCAACCCCTAATTTAAGCATAACCCTAATTCTAACCCAAACCTTAATTACAATAATAACAATCAATCTAACCTTATTTATAACCCTCAAACTAACTATATCCCTAAACAAAACCCTAATTCTAATCTAACATTGGTTCTAGCAGTAACCAAAAACCTTATTTATATTCATAACCCTTAACCTAAAATTAGCTCTATATCTAACCCTATTCTAACCATAACCATAAGATTACACTTATCATTGATTAAGAAGCCTAACCCTATATCTAACTCCATTTATAAGCCTAATCCTAACCCAATCCCTAAACAAAACCCTAATTCTAAATATGACCTTCATTCAAACCCTAACCGTACATGGAACGCTAACCATAATTTGGTACATGAATAAAACATTAAATTTAACAAGATTTATAAACATAACCATAACCTTAATTAGATTAAAACCTTATTATAACCCTGATTTTAAAATAAACCTAATCTAAACCTAACCCTAATTAAACCATGATCCTAAAAATACACTTAGCACATATTTATCTAAATATAAATATCCCAACATCATAACTATATTCCTAAACATAACCTTAACCCTAATTCTAATACTTACCATAACCATAAATTAAAACATGATTAAAACCCTAAATCTAACCCTATTTTATAACCTTGACCGTTACTATATCCCTAAACAAAACCCTAATTCTAATCTAACCTTGGTTCTAACCCTAGTCCAAACCATAATTGCAATCATAACCTCAATTTAACCCTAATTCTAATTCTAACCATAATCCTAAGATTACACTTAGCATTGATTTATAAGCCTAACTTTATATCTAACCCTATTTATAAGCCTAATCCTAAACTAATCCCTAAAAAACCATAATTCTAACTCTAACCTTCATTCCAACGCTAAAAAAAATATATAATTATTTAATATATTATAATAATATATCTAAACTATACTATAAAATTATATATAATAATATAATTATTATATAAAATATTATGATAATATATTATAATATTATATTATATAATTATAATAATTTTTAAGATATATAATATAGTTGGAATTAAGCTTGCTGCTCCATATGCTACTAGCATATTTATATTCAATATAATATATCTAAAGTATGCTGAGAGATATCCTTCTCAAGGCACCTATTTTTTAATCACTAATCCTAACATTAGGCTCCTCAAGAAGGAATGATATCTCTTGGCGTACTTTAGCTATATTATATTTAATATAAATATGCTAGTTTTAGCTACATTGGCAAGGTCAATCCACCAATAAGGCTCAATTTCTGTCAAACATTAAAATGTATGAGATAATACATTTTGAACGAAATCCCACTATAAGAGAAATGTTTTAAATGATTGGCTTTTTATAAAAAATAAAAAATAAAAAATAAAAAATTTACTACCATCGAAACATGATTTTTCAAGCCATTTTAGTTAATGGCCATTGATATTTCAAACCATTTTAATTAATGGCCATGGCATATAATTATTAACTTCTAAGAAGTTTTTAGTAATTTTTATTCTATTATTATTAAAACAAAATTAATTTTGAAAATATAATCAATTCACAATTAATTTTATAAATATTTTAGTACTAACTTTACAAATTATTTAAGTCTTCTAATTAAAATTTATTTTAATCAACCAAAAGATATTATCAACTATTATTAAAATATCATTCTTATGAAAAAGAATTGTATTGTTTCTACATACCATGTGCAAACACTTTTTTTTCACTAACTCACTAGATTTTGTTATATTTTATTCATGTAAAAAGGTAATTTTAAGATTCAAATAGGTTAAGTTCTAAATAATACATTGAAATAAAATATATGGAAAAATACTATGGATTTGGTGAAATTTGCTTTTTTTTTTTTTTTTGGCTAATAGGGCATTCTATATGTCCACACATTTTGTAACTGCCAAAAAATTGGTAGTCCCACTACTTTCATCGTCCACAAATTTGTTTAAAAAAATTGCATGAATAAGGCCTCCCATAAATGTTTCTTTTATCACATTTTCTTTTAAAATTGCATGAGTAACTCCTCCCATTTTGCTTTATAAATTTATTTGCGTGAGTAATGCCTTTATGTTGCTATAATATATAGGACAATAGTGGTTAGCATGTGGTGTCTGTATTTTTTGTTTTCTTCAATTCATCAATATTAGATACTATCATCCATCTGTAAATTTGAAGGTGAGCCTATAAATCAGGGTTTGAAGATTTAGTTTCTTTTTGGGTATAGGATAGCATTTTTATTGGTATAGGATTAGCTTCAAGCTTCAATTTATTGGTAAAGGATTAGCTTCAAGCTTCGAGCAGTTTTATAAGCTACACAACAATCTTTAAAGCCTCGGGTGAGTATGGATGTTTTAAGCTTCGTTTATTATAAATTAAATGCATTTCATTTTACTTTCTATTTTCATTTGAAATTAAACATAAAGACTCTGCCATATCATTAAACCTAATTTTCTTGCACAGTAGTTTGAAAGAATTAGTACATTGAAAACACTAAAAACCCTGAAGTGATTATGATAGGAAAAATGGAATAAGAAAGCACGTTAGATAGGAAAAAGTTTTAATAAAGTTATATATCAAGACAGATGAAAACCAATGTTAAAATACTTCCAAAAATAATCCCAAGAAAGTAGGTGCTTTTGTGCTTTGTCTTCTGGTAGATATAATAAAACATGTATACTTGCACTGAAAGAAATCTTGTATGCACAAATATCCAAAATGTACTGGTAACATTTATGTGAAAGGGGGCGATTTGATCTCCACATTTGGTGGATCCAGAAAGGGGCAAAATATCTTTCACTTGAACGCCACCATTTGCAGGGGGTTTCAAACACTCAAATGGAAGTTTGTATGCCTTCTAAAGTTCAGCCTCCATTTACCTAAGAGCATTGTCCGCATGCTACTTGCTAACTTTCCTTACCAACACTTCTATTCTACTCTATTCTTGGCCTTTCTCTATTCCTAATGCCACTCCAAATAATGTTCATACTTAGTGAAAAACACGAAAAAATTATGGACACCTATAAGCCCTGTAACAATTATGTGGAATGGATAAAACTATAATGGCACTCTAACTGCCATTTTTTTTTTTTGCTGAATAAGTACTACCATAGGGGGTGGCTCCCATTATATTATATCCAGAGATCAAAAACCTGCTTGTACTAAGTAGCATGGAATACATACAGGCTGGAGACTAAGCCAAACAACGACTTGTGCCATAGCACTTGGAGCCAAAATTACAAACAAGCTAGATGGCTAAGCCATATTTCCAATTATACCAGAACACTCTAAGACCTTCTGCCAACTCCGAGGCCCTCTCAACTTGGGCAGGAGATAAGAGATCACCATAGCTGCACAAGAAGAAGGCAAATGTTTCCATGTTATTGTGGTTGATACCTTGCCAGAAGAGTGCTAAAGCTTCTGTAGAGACAGTTGGTGTATTGACTTTCATATTAACCGCAGCTGTGTTGAAGACTCCCCCAATGAGACCATGGGGAGGACATTTGTCAAAGGCCATGATCGCGGCCATGGCAATCTCCCTCAAATCTTCCTTCACATAGGCATTGGCAAACATTTTCCCATGGGATTTCTTTCCTGAAACAAGGACGTAGGTGGCTAGAAACTCTTCATAAAGGTAGCTGTTGTGGATGTGCTCCTCCAGGATGTTGGCAGCTCCAATTACCTTGAGGATGGCCTCCGCAATATGATTAGAGTCAGCCACAAATAGACAGTTAATTTTCTTGAGCTTTGTCTCTTGTGGCAGCTCCTCCTGAGAACCTTGATCCTCCTAGGTCTCTCCTTCACCTTCCCCTTCTTTGATAGACCTCGAAGAGGTCTCTTCTTCCTTGCGCTGGCAAAGGCATACACAAATCATCTCCATCGTAGCGTTGGGAATGAAGTAACACTTGAAGATTTTTTAGAGGCCACATTGAGGAAAGAGGAGGTACTGCCTTACTATCACATAGAGATTTCCCAAATCTACGAGTTCCAAGATTGATCAAAGAATCGTCTGAAGCAGTCCAGCGACCCATCATGACCTACGACTAGCACAGAGGGAGGTTTGGCCAAGGTTCACATGACTCTGCTATGATGGTATCCTCTTCCTGTTCACATGCCAAGTTCACCAGAAAGTCGACCTCCACATTGCCTTCTTGGTAGATGTGACTGAGGGTGAAATTTCCAAGCTCAGGTAGGATCTCCCATATAGCATCTACAATATATTTTAATTTTCAATTGTGGATTTGCTTAGACTTTATGGCATTAATACAGATGAGGGAGTCCCCTTCAATGTCAATATCCATGAGTTTGAAGTCCTTACAAAGGCAGAGTCCAAGGAGTAGGGATTCAAATTTAGCTACATTGTTAGTCCCTTTTGGGAGCCTTTTGGCCAGTGCCACAACTAATTTACCATCCTCATTTCTTATGATGACTCCTACACCTGATGGCCCCAGATTACCTTTGGCTGCTCCATCAAAATTAACTTTTAGCCTCCCCTTCGGTGAAATAGTCCACTTTGTGAGGGCTCTTGCTCTCTTTCTTTCATCAACCACTTTAGGGTGGAAGCTTTCAGGTGGAAGCATAAGGGCTAGCCAACTTTTCATCATTTCTCCATCCCAACCTAGAAATGGTATCGAGGAAGAGCTAGCCAACATTACATTAAGGAATTCACTGATGCCTACCTCGAGCTTCCTCAACACATATTCCAGACTTGACTCTTTATCTGAAAAAATCCTATTATTCCTTTCATGCCAAATATGCCAAATTAGAAGAGAGGGACTTGCCAACAACAAGCCTTGCCAGGTAGATTTTTGTCCTTTGGGCCATCCTTTGAAGACGTCCTCAATTGTATCTAGGAGGGCACTTATCCAACCTAATTTCAGCCTTAACCAGTCCCAACATTTGGACACAATAGGGCAAGAAAGCAAAAGGTGATCGATTGTTTCTTCAGCTCCACCGCATAAAACACACCTCGAAGGACCTTCAATACCTAAAGATTTGAGTCTATCACCTGTCAGGATCCATTTGTGAATAGCAGTCTATGCAAAAACCCCGGCTTTGGGAAGATTCCATTTGCTCCAGCAAAGAGCGGAAGGCAATCACTCTTCATCTATGAATTCTACTTGGCGAAACCAAACTTAACTTTGTAATGTCCCAACTTTGAACCTGTCCAAAAGATTTCATCTTATTTGCCTGAGGGAATAATTCTTTTGACTTTGAGGGCCTCTATTAGTTCTTGCATTGCATTAGCACTCAATTGGAAAGATGCAATCACCTCCCAGTTCTAATCTGAGTCTCTAACGTAGCAAGAAGCTTTCCTACCATGAGCCGAGGATAAATCTCTCTAGTGATCCCTCAGTCCTGTGAGCTTTACTAGTGGAGGTAGTCCTTTCAAGGAGTCTTCCCAGAAATTGGCCCATGAACCATTGTGGACAAACCAAGAGATGTGGTCTATTATGAGCCATCTACACTGTTGCATAAAATTCCAAATATGCAAACCTCTTGGAGAATTGGGCATCGTTAGGATATAGAGAGAATCATCTGAGTCAAGGTATTTTTTCCTTAGAATCTAACACCATCTCGCTATTAGGTCTTTAAAAATCATCCAAATTAGTTTAGCTTCCAAGGCTATATTTTGTTTTTCCATGCTTCAAAACCTCGTGCCTCCATCCCCTTTACTTTTGCATGCCACTTGACAAGCAATTAGAGGAATCCTCTTTATATCATTGGCTTCTTCCCAGAGGAATTTCTTGAAGACTCCCTCCAGCAAGGCGCAAGCTTTCTTGGTCATCTGATTACAGCTCATCTAATAGATAGGGATTGTTGAGAGAACTGCTTTAATCATCTGGATTTTGCCTAAAAATGAGAGCCATTTCCCTTTCCAGGAGGATGCCTTAGTTCTACATTTTAGGATGGTATCATCCCACAAAGAGGTGCAGATTGCACCTTTGAACAGAGGAACTCCGATATACTTGCTTCGGATATCCATCTTCTTGAACTTGAGGATGGACAAAATCTACTTTTGCGCTCTCATACCTGTGTTAAAGAAAAAGATACTTGACTTTTAATGATTAATTTCCTATCCTGAGGCTTCCTCATAAAGTTGTAGAAGTGAGGAAATTTCTATAGACCAAGGGGAAGTCATCTGTAATCTTAACACCCTTCCATCTTCTAGAGTTTGCCAAATGTTGGATGCTCTTGCCCAGGGCCTCTGCCATAATGACATAGAGGAAAGGTGATAGGGGGTCACCTTGCCTGAGTCCCTGCATGGGTTCAAAGAACCCACATGGAGAACCATTGACTAAAATGGAGTAACGAACCAAAGAGATGCACTAGTAGGTCCATTCAATCCAGCTTTTGTCAAACCCAAATTTCTCAATAATCTTCATTAGAAATCTCTAATTAACATGATCATAAGCCTTGCTTATGTCTAATTTTAGAGTCATGCAACTTTGATTTGACAAAGTAATGGAATGTAAAGTCTCATGAGCTGAGATAATGCTATCAATTATATTCCAACCTGGCATAAAGCTACTCTGCTCCTCAAAGATGATGCATGGGAGAATACCTTTAAGCCTGTTAGCCATTGCTTTTGATACCAATTTATAGATGGTGTTGCAAACGGAGATGGTCTAAAAATCCTTCAGGGACGTAGACTCTGGCTTTTTAGGAATTAGGGTGATGAAAGTGTTATTGATATCCTTAATCATCTTCCTAGATTTCCTCAAATTTTCAATAGCCTTCCAAATGTCATTTTCCAAAAGGTCCTAGAATTCCTAGAAGAATCTTGCAAGAAAACCATCTGGTTTGGGAGATTTATTAGGCACCATCTGGAAGACCACTGCCTTCACCTCCTCCTTGGTGAAGGGCCCCAGAAGAAATTCATTTTGTTCCCTAGTGATCAATTCTGGGATGAAGTCCAAGAAGAATTGTTGTTTGTATATGGAAGAGGCTTCCGCGGAGCCCAGTAGATTGTGAAAGTAAGTAACTGATTCCTTTTGGATGAGCCCTTCATCTGAAACCTCTGTGCCATCTTTAGAACGTAACATATAGATTTGGTTGTGGCTGCGTCTTTGCTTTGCAGAGTTGTGAAAGAACATGGTGTTTAGATTGTCTTCAGCCAGCCAAGTTTCTCGTGACTTAGATCTCCAAAAAACCTCCTCTCTGGCAAGGAGCTCCTGATGGATCTTCATGAGCTCTTGCTCCTTTTCAAATTCAAAGTTGGTCATGCCATTGTTCAAAACCTCTTGATTTAATAGTTCCATTTCAGCCTCTATCCATTCATTTTCTCTGAAAATGTTTTTAAAGGTTCCTTCATTCCACACTTTCAAGTGCTCTTTGATTGCTTTCAATTTTTTTGCAATAATGAACATCTTTGAACCTTTCTAAACCTCTATATTTGACCACCACTATTTTATTAGATCCCTGAGGGAACTATCTCTTAGCCACATCTTTTTAAATTTGAATGGGCTTCTAGCCGGCGGTTTATCTTCCCTTATAACAGCCAAAATTGGAAAGTGGTCAGACCCAGAGATTGGAAGAATATGTGAGTCAATTGCAATAGGAAGCTCGGTCCCATTTGCTGAAAACAAAAACATGTCCAACCTTTCCGCTATATTAGTAAAACCTTTATGCCTGTTGGTCCATGTAAAATCTCCATTTTTAGGAACAATATCTATTAGGTCAGAGTCTTCCACAAAGCGTTTCAAATCTTCCTGGCTTTGACTAATCTGACAACACCCACCCTTTTTCTCAGCATTGGATAGGATCATGTTGAAATCTCCCCCTAAGATCAATAGGTCATTTTTGTGGTGGCGAATTAGCTCTGAAATTGAATTCCAAACTTCCAACTTCTCTTGTGTTTTAGTCAGCCCATAAACATTCCAAAGTAAGAAATGTAGATGAGTTTGTGTATCTTCTATAGTCATAGCCATCCAGTTGTCTAACTCAGCCAAGATTTTGATATCCATAGTCCTACTTTTCCAAAGTGTACAGAGTCTTCCAGATGCACCTAAGGATGGTCTAGAGACACCTTCCCATCCTTTACAGAAATTATAGAAGTTTTCTCCTTCCTTTGCTGACAGTTTGGTTTCTTGGATGATAACTATGTTGGCATCCACCACTTGAAGATGACGCTTCATCAAGCATCGCTTGTCAGGGGCATTGAGGCCCCTAACATTCCATCTAAAGATCTTCATTGGGTCCCAATTGCCCACCTTTGGATACCTCCTCCTCCCGTCGAATTTTGTTTGTTTTCCTACCCTTTTTCCCTTTTTTGACATTTAGATTAGGTTTCAAAATTTTAGCCACTTCTTGGCTGATGAATCTTGCCTCAACTTCTCTGAATTCATCCTCATCCATGGATTTGCACTCTGTCCACTCAGACTCATTGCCCTCCTCTCTGAAGTCCTCAGCATTTACAGATCCTAGGTTATCCCTGACGGTATCTTGAGGTGACACTTCCTTTGCTACTTCTGATGGATCTTGGGCTATTTCTGGGACCCTTGAGATGGAATCAGATGAAGGACCAAACTTAGGAGATGCATCTTCCAGGGGGGCATAGAGGGAGAAGCCTCCAAGATAGGTTTCGCAGGGATGCTATTATCCATTTCTAGTGTCAAAGCTCATCTCTTTTCTTTCCAAGCCCAATGGACTTCCCTAGGGCAACCAGCTGTAGGGTGATCTCTCTGACCACAGTTAAGATAGAAGAATCTAACATCCTCCTGATCAATATTGACTATACACGTGCCTTGTTCCGTAGTGATTTTAATGGAATTTGGAAGGGTTTTATTTGCAACCACCTTTAACCTTGCATAGAGATAGGAGTCTCCTTTCATGATTTCTTCGTCTAATTCAATCAGCATACCAATCGACTTACCAATTTTCTTCAGGTATGCCTTGGACTAGCATTCGAGCAGAAGGTTGTACATTTGGATCCATCTAGGAGAAGAGTAGGGATTTGCCTTGCAAGGGTCGAACAGCAGAGTCCATTCTTGAAGAAAAAGGGGGGTGCCTTCGATTTTCCATTGGCGGAAGGACAAAATGAGATCCTGTTCTTCCTGGCTTCAAAAAAGAACCGTAAAAAAACCTCTGGGGAGAAATTTTATTTAGCCCAGCCATTTCCAATTATCCATAATCCAATCTATGATAGTCTTTCTTGCAAAAATTTTCCCTAGCCTTTCGCCAATTACTGTGAATTTGCGAAGGTTATCCATATCCTATTCCACTTCCTTGGAGAGGTCAAGCTTGATTTGTTCGCTCGCTCTGAATTCTACAATGTTTGTCCAGTTCGCTCCCCGAGAACAAATTTGTGGACTTCCTTTTTTGCACCATCTTTGCTCGCTTATGGATTTATGTTTTTTATCAGATGGGATTAAGAACATTTTCTTTGGTGTTTAAAATAAATGGTATCAATCTATCGAATTGACAACTAAACCTATGTATGTTGTTTACTTATGTCAAAAAAAATTTATCTTGTCCCCTTTTGGCACTTACCCTTCGGGGTTATGTAGTAGGATGTTACATAAGTACTTTTACAGAACATAATTTTAATTATTTTAATTAATCTAATATTGTGGTTTAGTAATAATTTTTTCTAAAGATAAATAATTATTTATCATTTCAAATTTGTAATTATTATATTTAGAGAACTAAATTTATAAGAAAAAAATTATGTGAACTCTTTTGAAATGTCATGTAAATAAAATTGAAATCTCAAAAATAAATTAATTTGGTAAAAATAAAATAGGACTAAAATATTTACTTAGCTATAAAACTAAACTTTACAAAGCCTATTAAATAACAAAAATATTTCCTTAACTATAAAACTAAACTTTAGCCCTAGCCCTAGTTGAAGATTTAAAATATTGTATGTTTGAAGAATAAAATAAAAAATGTAATAACATGGCGAAATATTTTTCATGATATTGTAGATTTTTAACTTTTTAGTAAATAAAATTGAAATATTAGATTTTTAACTCTTGAGTAACTAAAATTGAAATCTGAAAAATAATCTAATTTCATAAAACGAAACCTGTATAACCCTCTATTTTTAATAGTATTATTAATATTATAACTTTATCCTTTTGACAAAAAGTAAAAAATTAAATTCATAAAAACTGATGATTCTTTCCTCTCATATTTATTGCCATCCATTTAGGCATGACTGAACTAGTGGGAGACAAAATTTGTGTTCATAATTTGTTTACTTGCCACATCCTCCCCTCAAACCAAAATTCTCTCCTTGTTGCACTCTCTGACAATGCGTATAACTAGTGGGAGACAAAATTTGTGTTCATAATTTGTTTACTTGCCACATCCTCCCCTCAAACAAAAATTCTCTCCTTGTTGCACTCTCTGACAATGCGTAGTTTTTTCAGTCAATGACAATACAGATAAATCATTTTTCAATAATTTTTTGTTAAAAACTTATCATGTTGTCATAGGAAATGTACAAATTTAAATAAAATTTGCCTGACAAGAAAAATAATCCTATCTTTTCATTGGTTTACAATCAATAGACTAATAACTTGATAAGTGTGAACTCATTGCAATAGTACTAGTTGAAGGCATGTCTAATAAAACAAATTGACAATTTTTTTTTGTTGATTAGGTATTGGTTGTAAAGACAAATTGCATTCCAATAATTGAAAAATTAATTTTTGAAGAGTGTTGAAATGTCTTTGGTAAATAAAATTGAAATCTCAAAAATAATCTAATTTGGTAAAAATAAAATAGGACTAAAATATTTTCTTAACTATAAAACTAAACTTTATAAAGCCTATTAAATAACACAAATATTTTCTTAAAATGTAATAATACTAATACTTTTATAATGGAGAAATATTTTTTCTGATACTCTGAGTTTTTAACTTCTGACAAAATAAAATTGAAATCCTAGATTTTATGACTCTTGAGTAAAATAAAATTGAAATCCCAAAAAATAATCTAATTTCATAAAATAAAATATGTAGAATCCTAACCCTAGTTGGGTGTGGAGAGATTAAAATGTCTGCCTAAGATATTAAAATGTAATAATATTGAATACTATTACCATTTAAAATGCATTAAAATATTGTAAGTTTGAAGAATAATTACACAATATAATAACAATAACATATTCATATTTAGATCACTACAGTATTTTATCTTAGTCACTTGTAATAATAGTAAGTACTTTTAGAGAACATTTAATTATTTTAATTAATCTAATAGTGTGTTTAATAATAATTATTTAAGAATTTTTTATCATTTCAAATTTGTAACTATTATATTTACAGAACTAAATTTATAAGAATTGTTTGAAATGTTTTGGGTAAATAAAATTGAAATCTCAAAAATAATTTAATTTAGTAAAAATAAAATAGCACTAAAATATTTACTGAGCTATAAAACTAAACTTTACAAAGCCTATTAAATAACACAAATATTTCATTTAACTATTAAACTAAACTTTACAAAGCCTGGATATTTGTATTATGTGGAGAGCCTTGGCCCTAGTTGAGTGTATAGAGATTTGAAATGTCTACTTAAAAAATTAAAATGCAATAACATTAATACTATGATAACTTAAAATGTATTAAAATATTGTATGTTTGAAGAATAAAATAAAAAATGTATTAACATGGAAAATATTTTTCATGATATTGTAGATTTTTTAACTTTTTAGCAAATAAAATTGAAATCCCAAAAATAATCTAATTTCATAAAATAAAATGTGTAGAACCCATTGTAATAGTACTGCCGAAGGTAGGTACTAATAAAATTGATGACTATATAGTAAAATCTATAAAATATAATTATATTACTTCTAAGGTTTTAATTTTTATTTCATATTTGCCTAGAGTTTTATTGATTAACCTTTTCATTCCTAATATACCTTAAGACTTTATTGTTTTTAAAATATACCTAAACAACTAACACAAAGTAGTTTCATTAAAATAGCTTGTACTGTAAATGAAACAACATACTAAAAGAAAAAACCAAAGAAATTTAATTTGATTGTGAAGAAAACAAAATTAAATCCTAATAAAATATAGTTATAAAATATTCGTATGAAACAACAATGAGTGAAAAAGAAATAAATTAAATTTCATTTTGGAGAAAACAAAAGAAAAAAAAATTGATGACTCTATAGTAGAATCTATAAAATAGACTGGAAAAAATAAAAGAAAATAAAATTGATGACAGTATAGTAGAATCTATCCCTTCCAATAAATTTTGCACTTGTCCAATTTACTTGGCTTCTTTTTATTGGATATGATAAAACTGTAATAATATATAATTATAAAATAACATATAAATTTTAAGTATTTATTTTCAAATTTTTAACCATTATATTTCTAGACTATACTACCCAAAAAAACAAACAATGATGTCACTTTTTCCAAAACTACTCTCCGTTTAAAAAAAATTAAAGCTTCTGAAAGCATATAATTAAATTTAATGTCACTTGAAATGTTAATCTCTCTCTTTCTATGCAAGTTATATGCAAAAGATTTTTTTCTCTTAATATTCTAAGAAACTTAATGGGTGCGGAATACATCTGAAAACACCCCAATCACAAAACATCGATTTGTAGAACACCAGCATAGAGAAATTACTCAACTTTCACATTTCTATATATGTTGCTCAATTGTCAAAGCAACAAACCTTTTCATTTGTTCCAACGAGTCTGGAGTGCAATAAACAGGGTTTGGAGGGCATTACATTGTCCCATACAATATGTTTGACAGAAAAATTCAGTCACTCAGGAAGTTCTTTCTTATTTATAAGGTTTTAATGGCTTTTATTAGTTATTATTTAAATGTTGGATTGTTCGTTAGGGTTTCTACATTAAAAGTCATTATTGATTAATTAATATTTAAATATTATAACTTTATGACAATTCCATCACATTTAATTTAAAACTGATTAAAACCTGGCTGCAACCAGTTAAATTCGGGTGTCTTTGGGGAAACCAAAACACATACAGTTATCTACAAAGGCAAATTCATGGTTACCAAAAAAACCATGTCAAGGTCCATGCTGCATCAATTTTTTTCAATCCACACAAGGGTCAGTAACTAGCTATTGCTTCCTCTAACAGTAACTAGCTATTGCTTCCTCTAACAGACATTAAATGTCTCATGGAAAAAGAATGCCGGAGAGCGAAGAATAGTCACATTGCATGGACCCATGCTTGAGTTTATAATCCCCACAAAAAACCTGCCATGAATCTCACCATAAGAACGTATGTCAAAATGGAATAGTTATAATGTCAATTCATTCCCACTGGAACACTAACATGCTATCAAAATGATATTTTAACAGAGAATCCAACTCAACAACATCTGCAATGCACAAAAGACAAAATTCTCCATTTTGAAATGCATTCATTAATAAAAATGCCTCACATGATTACACACCTTTTTAGGTAGTGATCTCTTGAATCTGCGGGTATTCTTCTTTGGGGGCAAAGAATTTTCAAGGCCGGAACAAAAAGATTTGTTCGTCAAATGACATGCATCAAATTATTGAGATTCAGAATCGAGAGTGCTACCATGTGATGTTTTCAGAATTTACGGACACATCTTCCATGCTCCCTCAAATTCAACAAGAATTTGATTAGGTGGTAGATTACTTTGTGCCATAGACCTCAATAAAGGAGGTTCATAGGAGTTGAAGTCACGCTGCCTAGGATCTTGGCCATGCCGTAAAATCAGAAGCTGTCACCTCATGTTTAGATCATAATCAGATTCAGGGATTTCATCCTCCTCTCTACAAGGGGAACCATTATCGCTTGGTTCTGAAACTGAACCGGCTGGTAAAGAATTAGAAGACTCTACAAGAGAAGCTCCATGAGAATATTGGGAAGCTTCACATGGTTGAGTATGGAGAATTTTAATGAGGGAGAAAATCGGTTTTGCTTGTTGCAAAAGTTTCATAAATGTCTTTGGGTCTTGATTGTCCACAAGAATATGAGTGGGGCATGTGTTTGTAAGTAAATTCTAATCCTGAAAAACAATCAAAATTATGAATATTGATATAAATATTAAAATTAAAATAGTATAATTAAATATTTGAACCAAGATACCACAGGACAAGCTTAGACAATTAACAATCCACTGTATATAGTATACACCAAGAAGATTACCCAAAAGATGGACTATATAAAAAATATAAATATAACAAGTCACATAGCCACGTGTCAATATTGTAAACCTGGGATAGGAGGATAAAACGGACCAAAAACTTGCAGAATCAATTTCTTTTCAACCTTAGAGTTTGTCATGGCATTTGGAACAGCTAAACTGGCATTGCCATTTGCAGCTGCTTTGGCCTGAACCCCAGTACAAAAGAGAAAAAAACACATTCAACATTCAAATTTTACAGTTAAAACTTAACGCTTAAAGGAGGAACGTACAATGCTAGACTCAATGGGAATCACAAAATGGCAAATCCTGACCTCTATTATCAAGTAGTTGCTAACATCGGGTGTAGCTGACTGTTTTGTCACATCAGTTTCATAAAATACTTCATCCATCTTCTATAAATGACCATCGTCAAAATTTGTCATAAAACAAGAATCAAGAAAAAATAGAAGATATCCAAACTGTACAAACACAAGGAATCTTACACATAAAGAAGTTCAACCATTATTCTCTAAAACTTCATGTGAACTTCTCACTTGGCTGGGAAGGTAAAATAAGGAATTACATACATAGATAAAATCATTCCAAGATCATATTACTTACTTTAAAAAACCATCTCTGACATTTCAAGCTACGTTGCTTGCGACACATAATATTGGAAGGGGAAGGGGAATACTTGTCTGCAGTACAAAGAATGCTGATTGAAATCAATACAATGTAATAGAAAGTTTATCAAAGCAATCACAAATTAAAAAATAGAAATCAAAGAACCTATGCTAAGGGATTATAGTAGGGTGCAAAAACTGGAACAACATGAACATGTGATTGTTCTGTATCGTCCAAGACCTTCAATTGATCATCAATTACCTTGTAATCTTGGGATGGCAAATCCCTTTACGAAAGACATTTAGTAAAGACTTTCTTAAACCTACAATACAATCATATAAAACAGAAGCACATAAAAAAAAGCAACACTTAACATCATATGGTATTTAATAATGAGAGTAAATATTGAAATCACAAACATATAAAACAGAAGCACATAAAAAAAGCAACACTTAACATCATATGGTATTTAATAATGAGAGTAAATATTGAAATCACAAGCAATAGAAGTATTATCATACGAGAGCAAATATAATTCTATTCAGTTGCTGAAACTTGAACCTCTGAAATTGAATTCAAAGATCTTCATAACATAATAAGGTGTCTTGTTTATTGGTTAGAAATGTTTACCTAGCTTGACACAAACAACACGATCATGGAGCTTCCTAGGACTGATTAAGCTTGTCTCAGGATCAAGAAGCCTCCACATCTCCAAATCATAAACTTTTTCTAATATTGTGAAAATAGAAACCTCAAAATGCTTGCGCCCATTAGTAATTACATAATTTCTTAATTCCTCCCAACATGGATTTATCCTAACAAGGACACTATGATAGCATAATTTAATTTAGATGCCACTGTCCTTGCTAGGATAAGCCCTGGGAAGAATTAAGAAATTATCTAATTGCTAATGGGTGCAAGCATTTTGAGGTTTCTATTTGTACAATATTAGAAAAAGATTATGCTTTGGAGATGTGGAGGCTTCTTGATTCCAAGACAAGCTTAATCAGTCCTAGGAAGCTCCATGATCATGTTGTTTGTGTCAAGCGAGGTAAACATTTCTAACCAATAAACAACACACCTTATTATGTTATGAATATCTATAAATTCAATTTCAGAGGCTCAAATTTCAGCAACTGAATGGAATTATATTCTCTCTCCTATGCTAATACTTCTATTGCTTGTGATGTCAATATTTGTACTCATTGTTAAATACCATATGATGCTAATAAGTGTTGCTTTTTTCTGTGCTTCTGTTTTCTATGTTTGTGTTGTAGGTTTAAGAAAGTCTTTACTAAATGGCTTTCATAAAGGGATTTGCCATGCCAATATTACAATGGTAATTGATGATCGATTGAAGGTCTGGGAGGATACAGATCAATAACATGTGCATGTTGTTCCAGCTTTTGCACCGTAGTATGCTCCATTAGCACATGTTCTTTGATTTCTATTTTTACTTTCTATTGCATTGTACTGATTTCAATCTGCATTCTTTGTACTGCAGACAAGGGTTACCCTTCCAATATTATGTGTTGCAAGAAACGTAGCTTGAAATGTCAGAGGTTTCTTTTTTAAGTAAGTAATCTGATCTTGGAATGATTTTATCTATGGGTGTAATTTTTATTTTACTTTCCCAGCCAAGCGAGAAGTTCACATGAAGTTTTAGGGAATGATGGTTGAAGTTATGTTTGTAGTGTCTGGATATCTTCTAATTTTTCTTGATTCTTGTTTTATGACAGATATCTTGACGAAGGTCATTAACAGAAGATGGATGAAGTATTTTATGACAGATATCTTGACGACGGTCAGCTACACTCAATGTTAGCAAGTAGTTGCTAACAGAGGTCGGGATTTGCCAACATTTTGTGATTACGATTGACTTTAGCACTGTCAGTTCCTGTTTTAAGTGTTAACTTTTAAATGTAAAATCTGAATTTTGGATGTGTATTTTTTTCTTTTTGTATTGGGGTTCGGGCCAAAGTAGCTGCAAATGGCAATGCCAGTTTAGCTGTTCCAAATGGCACGACAAACTCTAAGGTTAATTGTCTAAGATTGTCCTCTGTTATCTTGGTTAAAATTTTTAATTATACTATCTCAATTCATAAAATGAAATCAAATTTTTTAATATTTATATAATATTCATAATTTTGATTGTTTTTCAGGATCAGAATTTACATCCAAACACATGTCCCAACCATGTCTTGTGGACAATCAAGACCCAAAGTCATTTATGCAACTTTTGTAGCAAGCAAAACCGCTTTCCTCCCTCCTTAAAATGCTCATACTCAAGCATGTGTGAAGGTGAAGGTTCCTCAATATTCTCATTGAGCTTCACTTGTGGAGTCTTCTAATTCTTTACCACACGATTCAATTTCCGAACCAAGTGATAATGGCTCCCCTAGTAGAGAGGAGGGTGAAATCCCTGAATTTGAATACAATCCAGACACAAGGCGATGACTTCTCATTTTATAGTATGGCCAAGATCCTAGGCAGCGTGACTTCAACTCCTATGAACCTCCTTTATTGAGGTCTATGGCACAACGTAATCTACCACCTAATCAACTTCTTATTTGATTTGTGGGAGCAAGGAAGATGTGTCTGCAGATTTTGAAAACATCACATGGAAGCACTCTTGATTCTGAATTTCAATAATTTGACGCATGTCATTTGAAGAACAATTTTTTTGTTCCAGCCCTGAAAATTCTTTGCCCACAAATAGGAATACCCGCAAATTCAGGAGATCGCTTGCTAAAAAGGTGTAATCACATGGGGCTTTTTTAGTAATGAATGCATTTTAGAATGGAGATTTTTGGATTTTGTGTATTACAGATGTTTATTTGGATTCTCTGTTAAAATATCATTTTGATAGCATGTTATTGTTCCAGTGGGCATAATTGACAATATAACTATTTCAGTTTGAAATATTTTATTATGGTGAGATTCATGATAGGTTTTTGGTGGGGATGATGAAATCAAGCATGGGAACATGCAACGTGACTATTCTTCTCTCTAGAATCACCCCATGAATCACTCATGAGTGAGAAGCTAGCTCGAGATGACAAAAGACCTCCCGCCTCCATTGCCTCCAACCTCCAATATGACCCTATTTCATTTTCTAAAAAAGATATTCCTCAGTAAGATTGATTTAGCATCATCATCATCGACTGTAGCTTTTACACTTGCAATATGATTAAGAAGGGAACGAAACGTACTAATATGTTGAACAACACTACCACCATCTTTCATCTTCAAACCAAAAAGTTTTTTCTTAATGGGCATTTTAGCACTTGAATCTTGTGAACCAAATAAAGAACTAAGTGCATCCCATAGTTTCTTTGAAGTTTTATATTAGATCAATATGATGCAAATATGCATCAGATAATCCAAGATGAATCAATGATGTGGCCCTACAATCTTTTGCTATATATTTGATTGCTTCATCTATATTTTGTGGTTTCATAATAGTCCTAGTCACAATGTCCCATAAATCTTTTTCAATTAGAAGTAACTGTATCTTTACTTGCCATGTATGAAAATCATATCCTTCAAATGCAGTAATGGTAATTGATTTATCACATGCAATTTCAATTTTAATAAAATGGCCCTCCACTATTTCTCCTTTTTGGAAGAAATTGAAATCTTGTCTGACACTTCTTCAGATTGTAGTATCACTAGAAATATTTTAAGCAATTTAGCTATAAACTCTTGTATCAACATGTGAATTAGATTTCAAACACTTCTCTTTGCACAATATATGTCCAATTCTCCAATAAAATTTGACTTCAAATAACTTGCACTCAAACCGATGTAGAAAGAAAATTCAATGCAACAACCAAGTTAATGAAATGCTATTTCTAATGTTTTCAAAACTTTCTCAAATGTCAATGTAGAATTTACCATGGCTATTATTGAAATGGCAGGCTGCAACAATGTATGACTTTCCTAAAACTGTGAGTCATTTACCATTCAACGACAGGATCTTTACATTGCTTCCACACAACAAACTTTCTTTCATAAGCATTTGAAAACACCTCTTCATGGAAATGCCTTGATGGAGTCTTGTATAGAAGATTGAGACACCTCTTTTCATAAATTTAGATGCAGCAATTAAATGTTAATGTCTGCAAACATTTCAACCCCTTCAAACATAGTTATCACCTCTGAATTCACCCAGCAACATGACATTGATTTAAAAAACACAAATCTGAATACTAGATACAAATGCCTTCATAGGAAGTGAAATGTTGATTTTGGAGTTTCAAATTTTAGATGCTTGCTTCAAAAAATCAAACGCCTCTCATCACTGGTTTGGCAGATTAAAACCAATGTGCCTCTCACACTTTCTCAACGCCATCTACAGATATCAAAAAATCTCAGGAATTTGAAGTGGCCAAATGATTCTCTAGCACAAGAATTCTTCAATTAATCTTCAACCATTATCTCTTCCCATCTTTGCCAGAATGAAAATAGAAGTTCTCTAATACCATATTGAAATATGGCCAGCATTTACATTTGCACAGTAATATTCTCAGCATGGGATGCCAAGATCAGGCAGGCTTGGCCAATGTTGCGGGTTCCTACATGGTACGATCAAGGGGACTGGGAACCCATGAAGAACGCTCCTCTGTAGAATGGTCTCCACCCGAACAAGGATGGCTTAAGCTAAATTTTGATGGGGCCTCCAAAGGCAACCCAGGACCTTCTGGGGTAGGTTGCATTGTAAGAGATTGGCAAGGTAACACAATCATATCCTCCTCAGTAAAACTTCATTTTCTCTGAAGTGAAGTGATTGGGTTTGCAATCTTAGAAAAGTTCAAAACCAACTTCCTATAATATCTTGCTAATCCCATAAAACTATGCACTTCATGCACATTCTTTGGCATAGGCCGCTCAAGTATAGCCTTTATATTTGCAGGGTCTATAGATATTCCTTCAACTAAAATAATATGCCCTAAGTATTGTATCTCTTTCTAAAAAAAGTACACTTAGAAAGCTTCCTAAACAATTTATGCTCTCTCAGCCACTGCAAAAATATTCGGAGATGTTGTAACTGTTCTTCCTCATTCTTAGAGTAAATAAGAATTTCATCTAGAAACACTAGAACAAATTTATCCAAGCAATCTTAGAAGATATTGTTCATCAAATTCATGAATGTAGTAGGAGTATTCGTAAGTCCAAAAGGTAAAACCATGAACTCATAATGCCCATATCTAGTTCTGAAAGTTGTCTTATGAATGTCCTCATCTTTTATTCTTAGTTTATGGTATCTAGATTGCAAATTGATCTTAGAAAACATTGATGCACCATGCATCTAATCAAAAAGATCCTCACTATGTGGTAAAGGATACTTATTCTTTATCATTGCTTTGTTAAGCATATGATAGTCTATAAATAGACACAAGATTCCATCCTTCTTTTTAACAAAGATCAATATGGCTCCCCAAGGAGAAACACTGGGTCTAATCAATCCTTTAGCCAATAGCTCTTGAAGTTGGGACTTCAATTTCATCAATTCCGTAGTAGTCATGTGATATGATGCCTTTGAAATTAGCTCTTATCCAAGTCAATATCAATTGAGCAATCAAAATCTCTCTAAGGAAAGGATATTTCTCCAAAGATACACATGTTCAACACACCAAAATACTAAGAGGGGGGATGAATTAGTATCCAAACAAACTTCAAATCCTCTGGAGTAGACTAAAACTTAAGCATTACAACATTAACATTAATATAAAAGATCAACACAATGCACATAACCACATAACACTAGATATATGTGGAAAACCCCAAAAGGGGAAAAACTATAGTGAGGATTAACTCACAATATATGAATCTCAAAAATTACAACTTTGTTTTAGGGCTCCATCCCAAGGAAGCTACTACTCCTTGTTGACTTTGTTTTAGGGCTAAAATCCAAGGAAGCAACTACTCCCTAAAGACTTTGTTTTAGGGTCACTCCCAAGGAAGATACTACTCCCTGAAGACTTTGTTTTAGAGTCACTCCCAAGGAAGCTACTACTCCCTGAACTGAGAACAAACTTAGAAATGATTACAGTATGATAGTCCTTCTACTGCCTAACGCTAACAATGAAGCTCACACCTTTGATGATTGCAATTTTTCCTCTCCATTTTTCTTCTATTGATTGGATCAATTAGACACTCTCTTTACTTCCCTCCTGTCACAAAAAAATATTCAAGATGAATCAGTATAGCCCTTATTGCTTCTGCTCTTTCTCCTTCAGTCGCACATCATAATGCATATCATTTTCATATTCTTCTCTTCATACACTCTTATTCTCATTTTCACAATCATACCTCCCCTAGATCAACTAGGTTTACAATATATACATGACATTACATTGATTTCATTACAAGTTGGCCAATACAACAAGACTATTACAATTTACAAGTCGGCCAGAGATCACACCACATAAAATATGCATAGGACAAGCCCTATCATGAACTACACGCTACTCTAGAAAGAGACACATGCCTTGTGGATCCCAACACATGCTTATCTCAGTCCTAAACATTCTTCACAATATCATCCTTCAAGAAATAACATCCGCACTCTCCACAAATTTGAATTAGGTCACCCTTAAGCAAGAAAACATGAATCTTGGTGGTACTCATGAATGATTAAACAATTTTTGTTATTCTTCTAGATGAGTCGTCAGAACCTACACAACATCTCCAAACACTCCTTGAACTCCACACAACAACACCTTTGTGGTGCACATCATCAACATTCCTCAATCAGCCAGGGAAGAGCATAACCCAGCAACACCATCATTCCAGACCACAGCTAGTTCCAGAGATAGAATAAAACACCTTGTGGAGCAATAGGAAACATCACAAGATCATTAGGATTATCTTCCATTAGATTCACTTTATAAACTTAGACCCATGTCACTTTTTAAATAAAATTTTTAATCTTTATTCAAAACTGAATTTTCTTCCCGTGGCTTTTGAGAGGCATTAATACTTGAACTTAAAATAAAGTATTTGACATTATGAAAGGGACCCACCATGTGTTACAAGAAATGCTTATTTAATATAAGACTTAGCCTCTCTAAACTCCCGTGACACAATCTAAGCAATTTTATGAAATGAAACATTTTATTTTCCTTTCTTCGGGCTACTCCACGTGGCCCCATCCACATACATTTTGGTTCCTTTGCGGCACTTAAACCACGTGGTGGCTTCCGCTAGTTTCTGAGAGAAACTCCTTTCCTTCTGCATCTGACATGTGGTGTCATCTGAATCATTTTGAGTTGCTTCCCTTGTCTTCCGCAACTGACATGTGTCATCTTCTGCTTCTTTCTTGATACCCTATTATGCATCTTTGTTATTTCTGGTTAGAGCTCTGGCGGTTGTGACACTTTATTTCTTATTGAGCACCTTCAGATATGTAATATGGCTGTGTGTGGCTTGAGGGATTGAGCATCGTCAAATCACAGAGTACTCATTGTTATGATCAATGCCACATTTGCTAAAGTTTCACTTCATTACTTGCTCTTGCTTTATAATAGCTTCTGTAAAAATTCTAGAGGCCATGCTATTTGAAATAAATGGCTATGCTTTGTATTTAGAAAATGTGCCATCATGATGACTGAAACTACACCATTGACGGTTGCTTTCTATATTTGGAACCATCCTCTGATGAAGGCCGAATCTTATCTTTTGAGATGGCAGTGCTTTGAGCTTAAACACTAGCATACTATACCTATGACTGATTAAATCTCTATACAACAACTTATCCCTTGATGCAGTAACTTTGTTCAATGCTAATGAAACTCTTGAAGTGATTACCACTTATGGCTGCAACCTCTATACAATTTCCTCTTTTCCCATATGCTGAAATAGTATATACAATTATGATACCTTGCTACACCTAAAACCCATAGAGTGCACCATACGAGTTGTTTTTCACCCTTACGGAGCCCGCCTTTCTTTACTAAGAATAGCATGTAATCTTCGGATGCTAGTGTCCCAAGCATTATCTACAGTTGCAGTAGCTTCATTCAGTTCCAGCAGTGAGATGAATTTATAGCAATGTGCCCTTTGAACTGTGCATTCAATGTGTGGAATCTGGTGCTTTCACTGTGATGGTGGAAGACATCCTTAAAGTGACTCATAGAAATAACATGAACTGCATCCCTTCTATAATAGAGAACGCTTTTAATTCACTTAGAGATCACCTTAGACTAGAGTTGAGATTATGAGTGGTCTCTTGATAGACAGCATGCCTTTTCATGGTAATGTTGTGCAACCTCTATACAAGTTCCTCTTTTCCCATATGCTGAAATAGTATATACAATCTATGATACCTTGATACACCTAAAACCCACAGAATGCACCATATGAATTGTTTTTCACCCTTACGGAGCCCACCTTTCTTTACTAAGAATAGCCTGTAATCTTCGGATGCTAGTGTCCCAAGCATTATCTACAGTTGCAGTAGCTTCATTCAGTTTCACCAGTGCGAAGAATTTATAGCAATGTGCCCTTTGAACTGTGCATTCGATGTGTGGAATCTGGTGCTTTCACTGTGATGGTGGAAGACATCCTTAAAGTGACTCATAGAAATAACATGAACTGCATCCCTTCTATAATAGAGAACGCTTTTAAATCACTTAGAGATCACCTTAGACTAGAGTTGAGATTATGAGTGGTCTCTTGATAGACAGCGTGCCTTCTCATGGTATTGTTGTGCTATCATTTTAGAAATGAAGAGGCCAAACCTTCCTTGTATGGGTAGTGCTATCATATTACTTTCCTGTACTGCATTATCATGCCATATTTTGAAATGGATTGTGCTAGTAAGAACTGGCCGATGAACATGAAGAAGTTCCTTTATCTTGAATGATCGTCGGTGCCCTGCAACCTCACCTCTAAAAGGGCCATTCTTCTTATTAAATGACTATATTTTTAGTTGAAAAAGGCCACTGCCTATTTTATTGATGGCTTTTACTTTGGATATGCTGTGTCTTATACATGAAAAGGCCGATCCTCCATGACTGAGCTGCGGCTTCCATTCGATACTATATGTAGTGTCACATCTCTTGATTTAGTACGAGCGTTGTTTTGCTTTAAAAAATGGCTTCCATGACATGAACAGAGACCACGCCTTGTTACTGATACAGGAAACACCTTCGTTTGCAAATCCCATTATGTTGTTTAATACGATAACCTAGAAAGTCGAAGGCTAATACATTCCATACTTTGTGCTTTGTTCCTGAGGCTAAACCATCCTCTATGTGTTGTGTTTGCTAACAATGTTTCATTACTAAATGGCACTGCAACATTAAAAAGACAATTATTCTTCTTTGCTAGTGGCCGATTTAACATGCCCAGAGCTATTCCTCTTTAATACTGGTCGCTTATCATTTCAACTAACGGCTAACTCTGATGCTATGTTGATACTATGTATAGCTATGCATGAATCTTTTATATGAATTGGCCACTTCATCATAACCCTGCACCATACTTACACAATGCTCACCCCTTCTTCTTCATTGTGCCTTTGAAACTGCGCTTTAAGTGGCTTTCAACCATTTGACGGCTACATCACATGTCTAAACCATTGCTGTCATGACACAAGCTGAATATAGACTCACTTGGAACTTACAACATTATACATAGTAGTGCCTGTATTATAATATCTTGCTATATGTAAATGTTAGGCCTTTTACCAGAACTTATTCATCATTTATTTGAATCTATCCAAACATATTTTCCATAACAATGTTGCCTATCCTATGGACATTATGATGGATAGTAGCAACAGATTCTTTTAATGCTAAGATATCGGATTCTAAAAATTCCTTGAAGCAACTCCATACTAAGTCAGATCAAGTCTTATCTGACTTACATAAAAATGATAGTGATTTGTCTACACTGGTTCACCTTGTAAAACCTTTAGGGACTCAGGTAGAAACCGTAAATAATACTATCAATTTAAGGTGTGATAAATTTGATGATTCTTTACATGATTTAGCCCAATCTTTAGACTGGCTAGTAAACCATGAACAAAAACCAGTCTCACATGCTATAGTTGTTCCACAACCTCTCCAATCAAAAGAA
Source organism: Cunninghamia lanceolata (assembly GCA_027924645.1). Lineage (NCBI taxonomy): Eukaryota > Viridiplantae > Streptophyta > Pinopsida > Cupressales > Cupressaceae > Cunninghamia > Cunninghamia lanceolata. Next base: position 17,302,635 of record BSBN01001048.1, read on the forward strand.
AAGAGAGCAAAAAAAGCCTCAGATTCAGTTCTCATGATGCAAACAACTTGCCCAGTTACTCCATGGTATTTAGACATTGATCAGTTAGAAGATCCTTACCATTTGATCAATAAATGGGTAAACGCCTTTATTATCATAGCATCTTTATCAGGTACTCCACAAGAAAACATAGCGAAAATGGCTATTACTTATTTTTGGGGTATCTTAGCTAATTGGTGGAATGGTATTTCTGATCATGAAACAGAAACTAGAGTTTTCAGAAATATTGTCATTACAACTGACACCGCTACTGGCTAACAACACCAACAGCAGCTCCCTGCTATGAATTGTTTATTAGAATGGCTAACTGATGAATTATGTCCTGAATCTGTTTGTAGAAAAGAGAGATTGATGAAAGATATTTGTCTATGAAATGTTGTGATTTAAAGGATTTCAAAAATTACTCCACCCATTACCAACAATTGATCTATCAACTGAAAGATCCAAAGAAAATTTAATTTGCTAAAACCAAATTTCTAGAAGGTCTCCCTTATAACATATCTGATCGTGTTATCAGATATCTGGAAATCTGAGAAATCTCTCTTGAAAGCTCTCCCATTACTGATCTTATTTAGTATGCAAAGGACCAAATTCTCTAGTTTATAGAAAACTACAAATATCAGTAGAAATTTACCAAACAAGAAGCCCAAAGGATTGCTCCTTCTTTTATTGACACCTATGGTTGTAATCCTTTTACAAAATCTCAGCACAAAGCCCGCAAGAAGTACAAAAAGTACCAGCTCAATTTCCATAAGTGCTCCTTTCCCAAAAAGCACTCTTATGCTACTAAGCATATATATATGCCCAAGCGCTCATAGCCACGCCCCCAGAGCAACCAGATCATCTACTTTATTTGTAACAAAACTGGTCATAAAGCTCCTAACTGTCATTACAAAAATAAAGTTGTTAAGGCTATTTATGTTGACCCTGTCGTAGCCATGTGGTGGGATGCAATTGATGAAGAAGAAGATCTCTATCTGCAAGACAACATCTATGAGCCTATCATAGATGAATATGAATATGAAGATGAAGATGCAGATGCTCTTGAAGATCTTGCGGACAAACTCATAGAAGCAAAACAACAATTAGAAGAATCTACTTATGAAGAACCAATAGTTATGATAAATCAAACATGGAGAAATAAAGGAAGAGGAAGAGGAAGGAAATCTTTCCATCAAGACTTCTACCAGCTAGATCTACAGCAGCCAGCTTTTGTCCAAGAACATACCAGATATCATCCTATATTCAGACCTCCTACAGTCAACACTCATATGCCTTGCCAGGTTTTCCCTAATCAGGTTCAAGTCTTTTTGACTAATTTTCCTATAATTACTACTGAAAGAAAGGATAGGAAATATAGCAGGAAACAACCCAAAGAGGATTATATTACAAAAGCCTTAGCTGATTTCTCTTTCCAACAACAAACTGTCTATCCTCCACAAGCCCGCTAGCCATGTTCCACACCTATCAACCTCTATGATGAAAATATTCCATCATCCTCAAAATATCCATTCCAAGATCATTCTGAGTTCCAAGAACAAATTCAAGAATTATATGAAGAAGAATTTGAACCAGAATTACCCATGCCAATGGCTGATCCTAGCAAAGTAAAACTAGTGATGTCTATTCTTCCTGATCCAAAGCCATAGATGGAACCCTCATACTTAGTACACCTGCTTACTGGCAAGTTTTCCCAATATATTACTATTACAATCAATGGAAAACAATATGATGCTCAAGTAGATACTGGTGCATCTCTGTCATTTTGCAAAGAACCCATATTAAGAAACTAGGAGCAATTGACCCAGAAAACTGCATGTACTACCTGTGATGTACAAGGAAACAAATTCATTTGTGATAAATATAGCCATCAACACACTCTGCAAGTTGAAGACATGCAGTTCAAATGTGATTTCTTTGCTATGAAACAAATGCCAGTAGATGTCTTGCTAGGAGGTAATTTCATTGATAGATATACTCCTTATGGATGCACAAAGAAAAGCATTATGTTCACACTTAATGGAGAAAAGATTAGTACTCCTTGACTAATCTATGCATCTGAGAAATATCCAGCTATCCACAGGATCCAGACTATTGAGCCATTGCCAGAACTAAAAGCAACACTTATTGAAGCAGTCTATTAAGAAGATCCACAAAAATTTTGGGAAAAAGAAATACCTGAGATGGACATTAGATTATAGCATGGAGGAAAGATCAAGACAGGAAAAAGGATACCTATCCCTGCTCATGACTACATAGACATGGCCCAAGCTATAGAAGAGCTTAAAAAAGAGAAGTACATCAAACACTCTTAGTCTGAATATAATTGTTATGCTTTCATATTATGTAAAGAAGCTGAGAAAAGAAGGCAAAATAAAAGAATGGTCATTAATTATATGCCTTTAAATGCTATCACTCTTCCATTTCCTTACCCCATTCCTAATAAATCATATTTGCTTGAAAAAGTTGCTAATTCAAAAATATTCTCTCAATTTGATTGTAAATCAGGATTCTACCAGATACGAGTCAATGAAGATGACCAGTATAAAACTGCCTTCAGTTACCCTTTTGGTCATTATGAATGGAGAGTCATGCCTTTTGGCCTAATGAATGTGCCAGCATATTTTCAAGAAAGGATGGAGAAAATCTTCAGTGGCTGTGAAGATTTTCTTTGTGTTTATATTGATGACATTTTACTCTTTAACAAAAACTTTGATGAGCATAGATCTCATCTTGAAACATTTTATAGATTAGTTTTAAATTTTGGGATTGTTCTTTCCCTATCAAAAATTCAATGGTGCATAGACTCTTGTAAGTTTTTAGGAATGATTGTTAAAGGTGGACAGCTTGAGGTTCAGCCTCATATCAAGTCTAAGATCCTTGAATTTCAGCCTCCTCTAAATACTAAGGAGCTGTAAGGATTCTTAGGAATTTTAAATTATGTAAATAAATTTTATCTTGGTGCAGATTTCGACCGAGAACCCTTGCAGCAACTTCTGACGAAGAAAAAACCTCAATGGTCTCAAGTCCATACTGATGCTCTCAAAATTATTCAACAAAAGGTACAGAATCTACCAGTTCTTAATGTTCCCACTACTGATAATTTTATCTTGTATACAGATGCTTTGGATTATGCTTGGGGCGAACACTTATGCTTTGTAAAAAATAAAGTTAAATTACTTGCAGAATATACTAGTGGCACATTCCCTGCAGATGTCAAGAAATGGATTTCCTCTGATAAGGAAATTTATAGTGTGATTAAGAATTTAAAGAAATTTGCTCTCAAGCTAATGCATTTGAAACATTTTATTATTAGAACTGATTGTACCATATTCCTTACTTTCAAGGAAAAGGATCATGGCAGAAAGGATGGTAGGAGCAAATATCTCTGATGGAAAGAATACCTGAACCTCTAGAATTATGAAGCTCAGTATATTTCTAGTAAAGACAATGTTGTAGCAGATGCCCTTAGTAGACCTCCTTTACCTGGAGTTTACATGTAAAATCTTTGGTTCTTCTTCTAGCATTCTAAAATTCATCAAAGATAAAATATATGATGCTCCGTTCCACCAAATGAATAGAATAGTGCAGAGAAATATCCTTACAAAAGGACTTAATAATCATTATGCTGAAAATGTTATCTCTGCTGCTGAAACATTAGAACACACTGGATGCATCTCAACTCCTAATCTTTATGAAGAAGGATATGGTCAGTTTGAGATACTCCGCATAAATTCTGACCATATGTATCATCTACTACTTAACCTTATCAGAAAGCCATTTTTCACATGGTCCATTACATGTTATGCTCCTATTTCAAAACAAGTTGAAGACTTTTTCAAGTTTGTTGGAACTTCTGTTGGTAATCCTGATGAACCAATAAGTCAAGATTTGGTCACCCGCATAGTGATTAATATGAGATTAAGATGGGAATCATATTTTTCTCCCACTATGCATTTTGACAACGACCAACAGGATTGGAATATAAGACAAAGGTTTCAAATTCATGCTAGATGGAAACTAGTTGGATGGCATGAAATATATAAGTATGGATTTGACAAGCCTTCTCATCCATCACCATCAAATAGTTCTAGTTCACATGGGAGCTAGGATGGGACTCACTATCATATCAGAGATGGAATAGGACAATAAGATTCTCCAACAAATTGAAAGTTGTAAAGGACAGTCACCGTCAGCCATATTAGCATGATAAACCTCCTTTTGGTTAACCGGTTCACCAAATATTGTCAGTTAGATTCTCTTCCACCTCCTACCCTGGTCAAGAATTTGCTATAAATAAGCCTTTGCGGAAGCATCGTGCGTATTAGGTTTTCTAGCAACTATTAGAAGAAGTCTAGAGTCTGAGTCTAAGTTTGGGTCGTATTTTTGCAAAGATTGAGTATGCTCTATCTCTGTGCTTAGTGTGATTTAGGATATCAGAAATATCTTGCATATAAGTTGTGATTTTGTAAGTCATTGTAATTAAGTAATATCAGAAGTCGTAATCATTTGGTCGTCAGCCTCCGTCGCTGTTTTGCTATATATCTGTGGTATCAGAGCCTTTGACGATTCTTTGGGGAAAGAAATCTATTGTCTATCTAATTTCTACTAAAGAATTGGAGAAGTTATCTAAGAAGAGAAGAGTTTATCTCTATAGGGTTTCCCTTTGTTGTTGGGATTTAAGTTTTATACCCGTTTATGTCTTTGGTTGGTTAAGGGTATTGTTATCTCTCCTATAAAACCCCTATAAGTTCTCTTAGATATTCCAAGCTTCTCTTTCTTAAAAGACATGGTAGAATTTCAAGGATTTTCTCATCCTCATATTGGAGTCGAAAGGGTGAATGAGGCATTCATTGAAGGAGTGTTCGAACTTCCTCCTGTAAATCCGACGGAAGGTGATCTGATAGCAGAAGAAGTTCCTGATATCGACACATCTGAAGATGTTATAGAAAGGCAAGTAATTATAGACCTCCTCTTCTTATAGCCGATTCTGCATACAAGAAGAGTGTTTTAAAGGCTAGTTTGCTTAAGAATATTATATTCAAGTCTACTTTCAAACCTTTTGTCATTCCTCGAATGAAAAATGTTGATTTAACTCTTGAATATGATCCCCTACAAACTTTTCAAACAAAGATGTTGTTTGTTCTTCCTGGTGAAGAAATTGATTATATTAGAAGTCATAAAGCTACGAATTTTGTACATTTTGGTGCTATTAGGGTCCTTATAGGTTCCTGTGTCCCTGATAATATTAAACCTGTCTCATATCTTGCTTTATGTGACCATCATCAAGTTGACTATTCTCATGCTTGTCAGCTGTCCAGCCTATCCCGGCATACCAAAAATTTAGTCTGTTTCACCTATTACCCTAATCTTACTGTTGCAGCAAGGGATAAAAGGTTGTCAAGAGGTTTAAAAGGGCTCGTTAAATTGCTGGGGAGTGTTTAGTTCACTATATGGTTTAAATATGTTTGGGAAATTTAAATATGCTTCAGTCCAAGTCCAAATCTTGTATTCCATGATGAATACAAATAATCAAGATATACAGGAAAACCTGCCATATGCAAAAACCCTTCATGGAGAAGTTTCAACTCCAGAAAGGGCATATCAATACTATTGAGATCCCTGCAGATAGGAAACTTGACTAGATACAACATGTTGCACCCAAATTGTTATAATCCACTCGCCCTGTGCATAAGATACAACAAAACTAGATTAATATTATTCCTAGAAGTCTTTCCTCTAGGAGGTATAATAATCCATTTGAAGATTCATTTGCTACACCCAGAACTTCATTCAACAGTTCTTCAAAGAAGAAAGCTCAACTCTATGTTGAGGTAGAAGATGAGTCTTTAAATACTGGCCCAGAACTAGTACAGGTTGATTCTAGGTGTGGTAGCCAAAAGGAGAAGGGTAAAACTGTAAATATTGATCATCCCTTTTGCAATATAGTTCATACACTGCCAAGAGCAGAAACTTTAGAATGGTATAAGGAACAAGAAATTGCATATTATACCAATGGGAGATGGCCCCCATTAAAAGGAAATTATAAGTCTCCTGAAGCGAATATCAGTATCTTCCAGTATGCATTTCAGCCTAGAACTTCTGAAGAGAAAGAGCCTTCTTTAGAATTTAAACAAAGAAATTATATTACAAGGTTCTGTGCTCATTTACAACAGAATGTTGATGATTTTTGTCAAGATATCTTAGCATTAAAATAATCTATTACTACTATCCATCATAATGTTCATAGGATAAGCAACATTGTTATGGAAAATAATACTAAGATAAAGGATTTTGAAAATTCCTTGAAGCAACTCCATACTAAGTCAGATCTAGTCTTATCTGACTTACATAAAAATGATAGTGATTTGTCTACACTAGTTCACCTTGTACAGCCTTTAGGGACTCAAGTAGAATCTGTAAATAATACTGTCAATTTAAGGTGTGATAGAGTTGATGATTCTTTACATGATTTAGCCAAATCTTTAGACTGGTTAGTAAACCATGATCTAGCATAAGTGTCCACCCCAACAATAATCCGAAGCATTTGTATACAAGATAAAATTATCAGTAGTGGGAACATTAAGAACTGGTAGATTTTGTACCTTTTGTTGAATAATTTTGACAGCATCAATATGGGCTTGAGACCATTGAGGTTTCTTCTTCGTTAGAAGTTGCTGCAAGGGTTCTCGGTTGAAACTTGCACTAGGCTAAAAATTATTTACATAATTTAAAATTCCTAAGAATCCTTGCATCTCCTTAGTATTTAGAAGAGGCTGAAATTCAAGGATCTTAGACTTGATATGAGGCAGAACCTCAAGTTGTCCACCTTTAACAATCATTCCTAAAAACTTACAAGAGTCTGTGCACCATTGAATTTTTGGTAGGGACAGAACAATCCCAGAATTTAAAACTAATCTATAAAAAGTTTCAAGATGAGATCTATGCTCATCAAAGATTTTGCTAAAGATCAAAATGTCATCAATATAAACACAAAGAAAATCTTCATATCCACTGAAGATTTTGTCCATCCTTTCTTGAAAATATGTAGGCGTATTCATTAGGCCAAAAGGCATGACTCTCCATTCATAATGACCAAAAGGGCAACTGATGGCAGTTTTATACTGGTCATCTTCCTTGACTCGTATATGGTAGAATCCTAATTTACAATCAAATAAAGAGAATATTTTTGAATTAGAAACTTTTTCAAGCAAATATGATTTATCAGGAATGGGGTAAGGAAATGTAAGAGTGATAGCATTTAAAGGCCTATAAATAATGACCATCCTTTTCATTTGCATTCTTTTCACAGCTTCATTACATACCATGAAAGCATAACAATTATATTCAAACTAAGAGTGTTTGATGTACTTCCCTATTTTGAGCTCTTCTATAGCTTGGGCCATGTCTGGGTAGTCATGAGTAGGGATAGGTGTCCTTTTTCCTGTCTTGATCTTTCCTCCATGTTGTAATCTAATCTCCATCTCAGGCATTTCTTTTTCCCAAAGTTTTTGTGGATCTTCTGAACATACTACTTCAATAAGTGTTGCTTTTAGTTCTGGCAGTGGCTCAATAGTCTAGATTCTATGGATAGCTGGATATTTCTTAGATGCATAGATTAGTCAAGGCATACTAATCTTTTCTCCATTAAGTGTGAACATAATGCTTTTCTTTATGCATCCATAAGGAGTATATCTATCAATGAAATTACCTCCTAGCAAGACATCTACTGGCATTTGTTTCATAGCAAAGAAATCACATTTGAACTGCCTGCCCTCAACTTGCAGAGCGTGTTGATGGCTATATTTATCACAAATGAATTTGTTTCCTTGTACATCACAGGTAGTATATGCAATTTTTTGGGTTAATTGCTCCCAGTTTCTTAATATGGGTTCTTTGCAAAATGATAGAGATGCACCAATATCTACTTGAGCATCATATTGTTTTCCATTGATTGTAACAGTAATATATTGGGAAAACTTGCCAGTAAGTAGGTGTACTAAGTATGAGGGTTCCATCTATGGCTTTGGATCAGGTAGAATAGACATCACTAGTTTTACTTTGCTAGGATCAGCCATTGACATTGGTAATTCTGGTTCAGATTCTTCTTCATATAATTCTTGAATTTGTTCTTGGAACTCAGAATGATCTTGGAATGGATATTTTGAGGATGACGGAATATTTTCATCATAGAGGTAGACAGGTGTGGAACATGGCTGGCAGGCTTGTGGAGGATAGACAGTTTGTTGTTGGAAAGAGAAATCAGCTAAGGCTTTTGTAATAGAATACTCTTTGGGTTGTTTCCTACTATATTTCCTATCCTTTCTTTTAGTAGTAATAATAGGAAAATCGGTTGAAAAGACTTGTACCTGATTAGGAAAAACCTGGCAAGGCATATGAGTGTTGACTGCAAGAGGTCTAAATATAGGAGGATATCTAGTTTGTTCTTGGACAAAAGCTGGCTGCTGTAGATCTGGCTGGTAGAAGTCTTGATGGAAAGAGTTCCTTCCTCTTCCTCTTCCTTTATTTCTCCATGTTTGATTCATCATAACTATTGGTTCTTCATAAGTAGATTCTTCTAATTGTTGTTTTGCTTCTATGAGTGTGTCTGCGAGATCTTCAAGAGCATCTGCATCTTCATCTTCATATCCATATTCATCTATGACATGCTCATAGATGTTGTCTTGTAGATAGAGATCTTCTTCTTCATCAATCACATCCCACCACGTGGCTGCATTAGGGTCAGCATAAACGTCCTTAACAACTTTTTTTCTACAATGATAGTCAGGAGCTTTATGACCAAGTTTGTTACAAATATAGCAGATGATCTGGTTTCTCTAGGGGCATGGCTGTGAGCGCTTGCACATATATTTATGCTTGGGAGCATAAGAGTGCTTTTTGGGAAAGGAGCGCTTATGGAAATTGAGCTGGCACATTTTGTACTTCTTGCGGGCTTTGTGCTGAGATTTTGTAAAAGGATTACAGCCATAGGTGTCAATAAAAGAAGGAGCAATCCTTTGGGCTTCTTGTTTGGTAAATTTCTACTGATATTTGTAGTCTTCTATAAACTAGAGAATCTGGTCCTTTGCATTCTGAATAAGATCAGTAATGGGAGAGGTTTCAAGAGAGATTTCTCAAATTTCCAGATATATGATAACACGATCAAATATGTTATAAGGGAGACCTTCCAGATATTTTCTTTTAGCAAATTCACTTTTCTTTGGATCTTTCAGTTGATAGATCAACTTTCGGAAATGGGTGGAGTAATTTTTGAAATCCTTTAAATCACAACATTTCATAGACAGAATATCTTTCATCAATCTCTCTTTTCTAAGACAGATTCAGGACATAATTCATCAGTTAGCCATTCTAATAAACAATTCATAGCAGGGAGCTGTTGTTGGTGTTGTTGGTCGGTGTCAGTTGTAATGGTAATATTTCTGGAAACTCTAGTTTCTTTTTCATGATCAGAAAGACCATTCCACCAATCAGCTAAGATACCCCAAAAATAAGTAACAACCATTTTTCTATGTTTTCTTCTAGAGTACCTGATAAAGATGGTATGATAATAAAGGTGTTTACCCATTTATTGATCAAATGGTAAGGATCTTCTAACTGATCAATGTCTAAATACCATGGAGTAACTGGGCAAGTTGTTTACATCATGAGAACTGAATCTGAGGTCTTTTTTTCTCTCTTTTCTTTTAATTGGGAGGTTGTGGAACAATTATAGCATGTGAGACTGGTTTTTGTTCATGGTTTACTAACTAGTCTAAAGATTGGGCTAAATCATGTAAAGAATCATCGACTTTATCACACCTTAAATTGACAGTATTATTTACAGATTCTACTTGAGTCCCTAAAGGCTATACAAGGTGAACCAGTGCAGACAAATCACTATCATTTTTATGTAAGTTAGGTAAGACTTGATCTAACATAGTATGGAGTTGCTTCAAGGAATTTGCAGAATCCTTTATCTTAGTTTTATTTTCAATAACAATGTTGCCTATCCTATAGACATTATGATGGATAGTAGCAACATATTCTTTTAATGCTAAGATATCTAGACAAAAATCATTAACATTCTATTGTAAATGAGCACAGAACCTTGTAATATAATTTCTAGATATTTTTAGTTGAAAAAGGCCGCTCCCTATTTTATTGATGGCTTTTACATTGGATATGCTATGTCTTATATATGAAAAGGCCGATTCTCCTTGACTGAGCTGCGGCTTCCATTCGATGCTATATGTAGTGCCACATCTCTTGATTTAGTACGAGAGTCGCTTTGCTTTAAAAAAATGGCCTCAATGACGTGAACAGAGTCCATGCCTTGTTACTGATACAGGAAACACCTTTAAAACCTAATACTTACCATAAACATAATTTAAAACATGATTAAAACCTTAAATCTAACCCTATTTTATAACCTTGACCCTTACTATATCCCTAAACAAAACCCTAATTATAATCTAACCTTGGTTCTAACCCTAGTCCAAACCATAATTGTAATCATAACCTCAATTTAACCCTAATTCTAATTCTAACCATAATCCTAAGATTACACTTAGCATTGATTTATAAGCCTAACTTTATATCTAACCCTATTTATAAGCCTAATCCTAAACTAATCCCTAAAAAACCATAATTCTAACTCTAACCTTCATTCCAACCCTAAAAAATAATATATAATTATTTAATATATTATAATAATATATCTAAACTATACTATAAAATTATATATAATAATATAATTATTATATAAAATATATTATAATATATTATAATATTATATTATATAATTATAATAATTTTTAAGATATATAATATAGTTGGAATTAAGCTTGCTGCTCCATATGCTACTAGCATATTTATATTAAATATAATATATCTAAAGTACGCTGAGAGATATCCTTCTCAAGGCACCTATTTTTTAGCTATATTATATTTAATATAAATATGCTAGTTTTAGCTACATTGGCAAGGTCAATCCACCAATAAGGCTCAATTTCTGTCAAACATTAAAATGTATGAGATAATGCATTTTGAACGAAATCCTACTGTAAGAGAAATGTTTTAAATGATTGGCTTTTTATAAAAAATAAAAAATAAAAAATTTACTACCATCGAAACATGATTTTTCAAGCCATTTTAGTTAATGGCCATTGATATTTCAAACCATTTTAATTAATGGCCATGGCATAAAATTATTAACTTCTAAGAACTTTTTAGTATTTTTTATTCTATTATTATTAAAACAAAATTAATTTTGAAAATATAATCAATTCACAATTAATTTTATAAATATTTTAGTACTAACTTTACAAATTATTTAAGTCTTCTAATTAAAATTTATTTTAATCAACCAAAAGATATCATCAACTGTTATTAAAATATTATTCTTAGGAAAAAGAATAGTATTGTTTCTACATACCATGTGTAAACACTTTTTTTTTTCACTAACTCACTAGATTTTGTTATATTTTATTCATGTAAAAAGCTAATTTTAAGATTCAAATAGGTTAAGTTCTAAATAATACGTTGAAATAAAATATACGGGAAAATACTATGGATTTGGTGAAATTTGCATTTTTTTTGGCTGATAGGCCATTCTATATGTGCACACATCTTGTAACTGCCAAAAAAATTAGTCCCACTACTTTCATCGTCCACAAATTTTTAAAAAAAAATTGGTAGTCCCACTCCACAAATTTGGTAGTCTTCCTTTTTGGTAGTTTTTCAATTTTTTTTCTCTAAAATTTAAAATTGCATGAATAACGCCTCCCATAATTGTTTCTTTTATCACATTTTCTTTTAAAATTGCATGAGTAACTCCTCCCATTTTCCTTTATAAATTTCTTTGCATGAGTAATGCCTTTATGTTGCTATAATATATAGGACAATAGTGGTTAGCATGTAGTGTCTGTATTTTTTGTTTTCTTCAATTCATCAGTATTAGATACTATCATCCATCTGTAAATTTGAAGGTGAGCCTATAAATCAGGGTTTGAAGATTTAGTTTCCTATTGGGTATAGGATATCATTTTTATTGGTATAGGATTAGCTTCAAGCTTCAATTTATTGGTAAAGGATTAGCTTCAAGCTTCAAGCAGTTTTATAAGCTACACAACAATCTTTAAAGCCTCGGGTGAGTATGGATGTTTTAAGCTTCATTTATTATAAATTAAATGCATTTGATTTTACTTTTTGTTTTCATTTATTATAAATTAAATGCATTTGATTTTACTTTTTGTTTTCATTTGAAATTAAACATAAAGACTCTGCCATATCATTAAACCTAATTTTCTTGCACAGTAGTTTAAAAGAATTAGTACATTGAAAACACTCAAAACCCTGAAGTGATTATGATAGGAAAAATGGAATAAGAAAACACGTTAGATAGGAAAAAGTTCTAATAAAGTTACATATCCAAGAAAGATGAAAACCAATGTTAAAATACTTGCAAAAATAATCCCAAGAAAGTAGGTGCTTTGTGCTTTGTCTTCTCGTAGATATAATAAAACATGTATACTTGCACCGAAAGAAATCTTGTATGCACAAATATCCAAAATGTCCTGGTAACATTTATGTGAAAGGGGGCGATTTGATCTCCACATTTGGTGGATCTAGAAAGGGGCAAAATATCTTTCACTTGAACGCCACCATTTGCAGGGGGTTTCAAACACTCAAATGGGAGTTTGTATGCCTTCTGAAGTTCAGCCTCCATTTACCCGAGAGCATTGTCTGCATACTACTTGCTCACTTTCCTTACCAACATGTCTATTCTACTCTATTCTATGCCTTTCTCTATTCCTAATGCCACTCCAAATAATGTTCATACTCAGTGAAAAACATGGAAAAATTATGCACACTTGTAAGCCCCGTAACAATTATGTGGACAGGATAAAACTATAATGGCACTCTAACTGCCATTTTTTTTTATTGCTGAATAAGTACTACCATAGGGGTAGCTCCCATTATATTATATCCAGAGATCAAAAGTCTGCTTTTGCTAAGTATCATGGAATACATATAGGCTAGAGACTAAGCCATACAATGACTTGTGCCATAGCACTTGGAGCCAAAATTACAAACAAACTAGATGGCTAAGCCATATTTCCAATTATGCCATAGCACTCTAAGACCTTCTGCCAACTCCAAGGCCCTCTCAACTTGGGCGGGAGATAAGAGATCACCATAGCTGCACAAGAAGAAGGCAAATGTTTCCATGTTATTGTGGTTGATACCTTGCCAGAAGAGTGCTAAAGCTTCTGCAGAGACAGTTGGTGTATTGACTTTCATATTAACCGCAGCTGCATTGAAGACTCCCCCAATGAGACCATGGGGAGGACGTTTGTCAAAGGCCATGATCGCAGCCATGGCAGTCTCCCTCAAATCTTCCTTCACATAGGCATTGGCAAACATTTTCCCATCGGCTTTCCTTCCTGAAACAAGGATGCAGGTGGCCAGAAACTCTTCATAAAGGTAGCTGTTGTGGATGTGCTCCTCCGGGATGTTGGCAGCTCCAATTACCTTGAGGATGGCCTCCGCAATATGATCAGAGTCGGCCACAAATAGATGGTTAATTTGCTTGAGCTTTGTCTCTTGTGGCAGCTCCTCCTAAGGACCTTGATACTCCTAGGTCTCTCCTTCGCCTTCCCCTTCTTTGACAGACCCTGAAGAGGTCTCTTCTTCCTTGCGCTGGTAAAGGCATACACAGATCATCTCCATCGTAGCGTAGGGAATGAAGTAACACTTGAATACTTTTTAGAGGCCACATTGAGGAAAGAGGAGGTACTGCCTTACTGTCACATAGAGATTTCCAAAATCTATGAGTTCTAAGAGTGATCAAAGAATCGTTCGAAGTAGTCCAGTGACCCATCATGACCTATGACTAGCGCAGAGGGAGGTTTGGCCAAGGTTCACATGACTCTGCTATGATGGCATCCTCTTCCTGTTCACATGCCAAGTTCACCAGAAAGTCTGCCGCGACATTGCCTTCTTGGTAGATGTGACTGAGGCTGAAATTTCCAAGCTTAGGTAAGATCTCCCATATAGCATCTGCAATATATTTTAATTTTCAATTGTGGATTTGCTTAGACTTTATGGCATTAATACAGATGAGGGAGTCCCCTTCGATGTCAATATCCATGAGTTTGAAGTCCTTACAAAGGCAGAGCCAAGGGAGTAGGGATTCAAATTTAGCTACATTGTTAGTCCCTTTCGGGAGCCTTTTGGATAGTGCCACAACCAATTTACCATCCTCATTTCTTATGATGACTCCGCGACATTACCTTTGGCTGCTTCATCAAAATTAAGTTTTAGCCTCCCCTTTAGTGGGACAGTCCACTTTGTGAGGGCTCTTGCTCTCTTTCTTTCATCAACCACTTTAGGGTGGAAGCATAATGGCTAGCCAACTTTTCATCATTTCCCCATCCCAACTTGGAAATGGTATCAAGGAATAGCTAGCCAACCTTACATTAAGGAATTCATTGATGCCTACCTCGAGCTTCCTCAGCATAGATTCCAGACTTGACTCTTTGTCTGAAAAAATCCTATTATTCCTTTCACGCCAAATATGCCAAATCAGAAGAGAGGGGCTTGCCAACAACAAGCCTTGCCAGGTAGATTTTTGTCCTTTGGGCCATCCTTCGAAGAGGTCCTCAATTATATCTAGGAGGGCATTGATCCAACCTAATTTTGGCCTTAACCAGTCCCAACATTTGGACACAATAGGGCAAGAAAGCAAAAGGTGATTGATTGTTTCTTCAGCTCCACCGCATAAAACACACCTCGAAGGACATTTAATACCCAAAGATTTGAGTCTATCACCTGTCAGGATCCATTTGTGAATAGTAGTCCATGCAAAGACCTCAGCTTTGGGAAGCGTCCATTTGCTCCAGCAAAGAGCGGAAGGCCAATCACTCTTCATCTACGAATTCTACTTGGTGAAACCAAACTTAACTTTGTAATGTCCCAACTTTGAACCTGTCTAAAAGATTTCATCTTATTTGCCTAAGGGAATAATTCTTCTGACTTTGAGGGCCTCTATTAGTTCTTGCATTGCCTCAGCACTCAATTGGAAAGATGCAATCAGCTCCCAGTTCTAATCTGAGTCTTTAATGTAGCAAGAAGCTTTCCTACCATGAGCTGAGGATAAATCTCTCCAGTGATCCCTCAGTCCGGTGAACTTTGCCAGTGGAGGTAGTCCTTTCAAGGAGTCTTCCCAGAAATTGGCCCAGGAACCATTGTGGACAAACCAAGAGATGTGGTCTATTATGAGCCATCTACACTGTTGCATAAAATTCCAAATATGCAAACCTCTTGGGGAATTGGGCGTCGTTAGGATACAGAGAGAATCATCTGAGTCAAGGTATTTTTTCCTTAGAATCTAACACCATCTTGCTATTGGGTCTTTAAACATCATCCAAATTAGTTTAGCTTCCAAGGCTATATTTTGTTTTTCCATGCTTCGAAACCTCGCGCCTCCATCCCCTTTACTTTTGCATTCCACTTGCCAACCAATAAGAGGAATCCTCTTTATATCATTGGCTCCTTCCCAGAGGAATTTCTTGAAGACTCCCTCTAGTGAGGCGCAAGCTTTCTTGGTCATCTGATTATAGCTCATCTAATAGATAGGGATTGTTGAGAGAACTGCTTTAATCATCTGGATTTTGCCTAAAAATGAAAGCCATTTCCCTTGCTAGGAGGACACCTTAGTTCTACATTTTAGGATGGTATCATCCCACAAAGAGGTGCGGATTGCACCTTTGAACAGAGGAACTCCAATATACTTGCTTGGGATATCTACCTTCTTGAACATGAGGATGGACAAAATCTCCTTTTGCGCTCTCATACCTATGTTAAAGAAAAAGATACTTGACTTTTAATGATTAATTTCCTATCCAGAGGCTTCCTCATAAAGTTGTAGATGTGAGGAAATTTCTACAGTTGAGTTTGTTTGAGAGGATGCGAAAAGAAGTGTGTCATCCGTAAACTGCTAGTGAGTGACCAAGGGGAAGTTGTCTGCAATCTTAACACCCTTCCATCTTCTAGAGTTTGCCAAATGTTGGATGCTCTTGCCCAGAGCCTCTGCCATAATGACATAGAGGAAAGGCGATAGGGGGTCACCTTGCCTGAGTCCCTATGTGGGTTCAAAGAACCCACACCGGGAACCATTGACTAAAATGGAGTAACAAACCGAAGAGATGCACTAGTAGGTCCATTCAATCTAGCTTTTGTCAAACCCAAACTTCTCCATAATCTTCATTAGAAATCTCAAATTAACACGATCATAAGCCTTGCTTATGTCTAATTTCAGAGTCATGCAACTTTGATTTGACAAAGTAATGGAATGTAAAGTCTAATGAGCTGAGATAATGCTATCAATTATATCCCTACCTGGCATAAAGCTACTCTGCTCCTCAAAGATGATGCATGGGAGAATACCTTTAAGCCTGTTAGCCATTGCTTTCGATACCAATTTATAGATGGTGTTGCAAAGGGAGATGGTCTGAAAATCCTTCAGGGATGTGGACTCTACTTTTTTAGGAATTAGGGTGATGAAAGTGTTATTGATATCCTTAATCATCTTCCTAGATTTCCTCAAATCTTCAACAGCCTTCCAAATGTCATTTTCCAAAAGGTCCCAAAATTCCTGGAAGAACCTTAGAGGAAAACCATCTAGTCCAAGAGATTTATCAGGTGCCATCTAGAAGACCACTGTCTTCACCTCCTCCTTGGTGAAGGGCCCCAGAAGAAATTCATTTTGTTCCCTAGTGATCAATTCTGGGATGAAGTCCAAGAAGAATTGTTGTTTGTATATGGAAGAGGCTTCTACGGAGCCCAGTAGATTGTGAAAGTAAGTAACTGCTTCCTTTTGGATGGGCCCTTCATCTGAAACCTCTGTGCCATCTTCAGAACGTAACATATAGATTTGGTTGTGGCTGTGTCTTTGCTTTGCAGAGTTGTGAAAGAACTTGTTGTTTAGATCACCTTCAGCCAGCCAGGTTTCTTGTGACTTATATCTCCAAAATATCTCCTCTCTGGCAAGGAGCTCCTGATGGATCTTCATGAGCTCTTGCTCCTTTTCAAATTCAAAGTTGGTCATGCCATTGTTCAAAACCTCTTGATTTAATAGTTCCATTTCAGCCTCTATCCATTCCTTTTCTCTGAAAATGTTTTTAAAGGTTCCTTCATTCCACGCTTTCAAGTGCTCTTTGATTGCTTTCAATTTTTTTACAATAATGAACATCTTTGAACCTTTCTGAACCTCTGTATTTGACCACCACTATTTTATTAGATCCCTGAGGGAACCATCTCCTAGCCACATCTTTTCAAATTTGAATGGGCTTCTAGCTAGTGGTTTATCTTCTCTTATAACAGCCAAAATTGGAAAGTGGTCAAACCCAAAGATTGGAAGAATATGCGAGTCAATTGCAATAGGAAGCTCAGTCCCATTTGCTGAAAACAAAAACATGTCCAACCTTTCCGCTATATTAGTAAAACCTTTACGCCTGTTGGTCCATGTAAAATCTCCATTTTTAGGAACAATATCTATTAGGTCAGAGTCTTCCACAAAGCGTTTGAAATCTTCCTGGCTTTGACTAATCCGACAACACCCACCCTTTTTCTCAGCATTGGACAGGATCGTGTTGAGATCTCCCCCTAAGATCAATAGGTCATTCTTGTGGTGGGAAATTAGCTCTGAAATTGAATTCCAAACTTACAACTTCTCTTGTGTTTTAGTCGGCCCATAAACATTCCAAAGTAAGAAATGTAGATGAGTTTGTGTATCTTCTACAATCATAGCCATCTAGTTGTCTGACTCGGCCAAGATTTTGATATCCGTAGTCCTACTTTTCCAAAGTGCACAGAGTCTTCCAGATGAACCTAAGGATGGTCTAGAGACACCTTCCCATCCTTTACAGAAATTATAGAAGTTTTCTCCTTCCTTTGCTGACAGTTTGGTTTCTTGGATGATAACTATGTTGGCATCCACCACTTGAAGATGATGCTTCATCAAGCATCTCTGGTCAGGGGCATTGAGGCCCCTAACATTCTAGCTAAAGATCTTCATTGGGTCCCAAGGGAGACAGCCCCTCTCTTGGTGCTATTTACGAAATTTTTCAAGGTGGCTTGCCCACCTTTGGATACCTCCTCCTCCCTTTGAATTTTGTTTGTTTTCCTACCCTTTTTCCCTTTTTTGACATTTAGATTAGGTTTCAAAATTTTAGCCACTTCTTGTCTGATGAATCTTGCCTCGGCTTCTCTGAATTCATCCTCATCAATGGATTTACACTCTGTCCACTCAGACTCATTTCCCTCCTCTCTAAAGTCCTCAGCATTTGCAGATCCTAGGTTATCCCTGACAGTATCCTGAGGTGACACTTCCTTTGCTACTTCTGGTGGATCTTGGGCTATTTCTGGGACCCTTGAGATGGAGTTAGATGAAGGACCAAACTTAGGAGATGCATCTTCTAGGGGGGGCATAGAAGGAGAAGCCTCCAAGACAGGTTTTGCAGGGATGCTATTATCCATTTCTAGTGTCAAAGCTCATCTCTTTTCTTTCCAAGCCCAATGGACTTCCCTAGGGCAACCAGACATAGGGTGATCTCTCTGACCATAGTTAAGATAGAAGAATCTACCATCCTCTTGATCAATATTGACTGTACACGTGCCTTGTTCCGTAGTGATTTTAATGGAATTTGGAAGGGTTTTATTTGCCACCACCTTTAACCTTGCATAGAGATAGGAGTCTCCTTTCATGATTTCTTCATCTAATTCAATCAGCATACCAATCGACTTACCAATTTTCTTCAGGCACGCCTTGGACCAGCATTCAAGCAAAAGGTTGTACATTTCGACCCATCTAGGAGAAGAGTAGGGATTTTCCTTGCAAGGGTCGAACAGCGGAGTCCATTCTTGAAGAAAAAGGGGGGTGCCTTTGATTTCACATTGGCTGAAGGACAAAATGAGATCCTGTTCTTCCTGGCTTCAAAAAAGAACCGTAAAAAAACCTCTGGGGAGAAATTTTATGGAGCCCAGCCATTTCCAATTATCCATAATCTAATCTATGATAGTCTTTTTTGCCAAAATTTTCCCTAGCCTTTTGCCAATTACTGTGAATTTGTGAAGGTTATCCATATCTTGTTCCACTTCCTTGGAGAGGTCAAGCTTGATTTGTTCGCTCTCTCTGAACTCTACAATGTTTGTCCTTAAGAATTTGTGGATTAGGAAAATTTTCTTTGGTGTTTAAAATAAATGGTATCAATCTATCGAATTGACAACTAAACCTGTGTATGTTGTTTACTTATGTCAAAAAAAAATTATCTTGTCCCCTTTTGGCGCTTACCGTTCGGGGTTATGTAGTAGGATGTTACATAAGTACTTTTAGAGAACATAATTTTAATTATTTTAATTAATCTAATATTGTGGTTTAGTAATAATTTTTTATAAAGATAAATAATTGTTTATCATTTCAAATTTGTAATTATTATATTTAGAGAATTAAATTTATAAGAAAAAAATTATGTGAACTCGTTTTGAAATGTCATGTAAATAAAATTGAAATCTCAAAAATAAATTAATTTGGTAAAAATAAAATAGGACTAAAATATTTACTTAGCTATAAAACTAAACTTTACAAAGCCTATTAAATAACACAAATATTTCCTTAACTATAAAACTAAACTTTACAAAGCCTACATATTTGTATTATGTGGAGAGCTCTAGCCCTAGTTGAGTGTATAGAGATTTAAAATAATTGTATGTTTGAAGAATAAAATAAAAAATGTAATAACATGGCAAAATATTTTTTATGATACAGTAGATTTTTAACTTTTTAGTAAATAAAATTGAAATATTAGATTTTTAACTCTTGAGTAAATAAAATTGAAATCCCAAAAATAATCTAATTTCATAAAATGAAACGTGTATAACCCTCTATTTTTAATAGTATTATTAATATTATAACTTTATCCTTTTGACAAAAAGTAAAAAATTAAATTCATAAAAACTGATGATTCTTTCCTTTCATATTTATCACCATCCATTTAGGCATGACTTAATTAGTGGGAGATAAAATTTGTGTTCATAATTTGTTTACTTGCCACATCCTCCCCTCAAACCAAAATTCTCTCCTTGTTGCACTCTCTGACAATGAGTAGTTTTTTCAGCCAATGACAATACAGATAAATCATTTTTCAATAATTTTTTGTTAAAAATTTATCATGTTGACATAGGAAATGTACAAATTTAAATAAAATTTGCCTGACAAGAAAAATAATGTTGTCTTTTGATTGGTTTACAATCAATAGATTAATAACTTAATAAGTGTGAACTCATTGCAATAGTACTGGTTGAAGGCATGTACTAATAAAACAACATATTAAAAGAAAAAACCAAGAAATTAAATTTGATTGTGAAGTGAAATCCTAACAAAATATAGTTATACAATATTAGGATTAAACAACAATGAGAGGAAAAAAAAAATTTCATTCTACAAAAACAAAAGAAGTATTTGTTTAGTTGTAATTTTTTTTTTGTTGATTAGGTATTGGTTGTAAAGACAAATTGCATTCCAATAATTGAAAAATTAATTTTTGAAGAGTGTTAAATGTCTTTGGTAAATAAAATTGAAATCTCAAAAATAATCTAATTTGGTAAAAATAAAATAGGACTAAAATATTTCCTTAACTATAAAACTAAACTTTATAAAGCCTATTAAATAACACAAATATTTTCTTAAAATGTAATAATACTAATACTTTTATAATGGAGAAATATTTTTTGTCATACTCTGAATTTTTAACTTTTGACTAAATAAAATTGAAATCCTAGATTTTATGACTCTTGAGTAAAATAAAATTGAAATCCCAAAAATAATCTAATTTCATAGAATAAAATATGTAGAATAGTTGGGTGTGGAGAGATTCGAAATGTCTGCCTAAGATATTAAAATGTAATAATATTGAATACTATTACCATTTAAAACGCATTAAAATATTGTAAGTTTGAAGAATAATTACGCAATATAATACCAATAACATACTCATATTTACATCACTACAGTATTTTATCTTAGTCACTTGTAATAATAGTAAGTACTTTTAGAGAACATTTAATTATTTTAATTAATTTAATAGTGTGTTTAATAATAATTTTTTCTAAAGATAAAGAATTTTTTATCATTTCAAATTTGTAACTATTATATTTACAGAACTAAATTTATAAGAATTGTTTGAAATGTTTTGGGTAAATAAAATTGAAATCTCAAAAATAATTTAATTTAGTAAAAATAAAATAGCACTAAAATATTTACTTACCTATAAAACTAAACTTTACAAAACCTATTAAATAACACAAATATTTCCTTTAACTATTAAACTAAACTTTACAAAGCCTGCATATTTGTATTATGTGGAGAGCCTTGGCCCTAGTTGAGTGTATAGAGATTTGAAATGTCTACTTAAAAAATTAAAATGCAATAATATTAATACTATGATAACTTAAAATGCATTAAAATATTGTATGTTCGAAGAATAAAATAAAAAATGTAATAACATAGAAAATATTTTTCATGATATTGTAGATTTTTTAACTTTTAGCAAATAAAATTGAAATCCCAAAAATAATCTAATTTCATAAAATAAAATGTGTAGAATCCATTGTAATAGTACTGCCGAAGGTAGGCACTAATAAAATTGATGACTGTATAGTAAAATCTATAAAATATAATTATATTACTTCTAAGGTTTTATTTTTTATTTCATATTTGCCTAAAGTTTTATTAATTAACTTTTTCATTCCTAATATACCTTAAGACTTTATTGTTTTTAAAATATATCTAAACAACTAACACAAAGTAGTTTCATTAAAATAGCTTGTACCTAAATGAAACAACATACTGAAAGAAAAAACCCAAGAAATTTAATTTGATTGTGAAGAAAACAAAATTAAATCCTAATAAAATATAGTTATAAAATATTCGTATGAAACAACAATGAGTGAAAAAGAAATAAATTAAATTTCATTTTGGAGAAAACAAAAGAAAAAAAAATTGATGACTCTATAGTAGAATCTATAAAATAGACTGGAAGAAATAAAAGAAAATAAAATTGATGACAGTATAGTAGAATCTATCCCTTCCAATAAATTTTGCACTTGTCCAATTTACTTGGCTTCTTTTTATTGGATATGATAAAACTGTAATAATATATAATTATAAAATAACATATAAATTTCAAGTATTTATTTTCAAATTTTTAACCATTATATTTCTAGACTATACTACCCAAAAAAACAAACAATGATGTCACTTTTTCCAAAACTACTCTCCATTTAAAAAAAATTAAAGCTTCTGAAAGCATATAATTAAATTTAATGTCACTTGAAATGTTAATCTCTCTCTTTCTATGCAAGCTATATGCAAAAGATTTTTTTCTCTTAATATTCTAAGAAACTTAATGGGTGCGGAATACATCTGAAAACACCCCAATCACAAAACATCGATTTGTAGAACACCAGCATAGAGAAATTACTCAACTTTCACATTTCTATATATGTTTCTCAATTGTCAAAGCAACAAACCTTTTCATTTGTTCCAACGAGTCTGGAGTGCAATAAACAGGATTTGGAGGGCATTACATTGTCCCATACAATATGTTTGACAGAAAAATTCAGTCACTCAGGAAGTTCTTTCCTATTTATAAGGTTTTAATGGCTTTTATTAGTTATTATTTAAATGTTGGATTGTTCGGTATGTTTCTTACTAATAAAATATTTCAGTTATCCCAATATTTATGATATGCACGTGGGACTTAGGGTTTCTACATTAAAAATTATTATTGATTAATTAATATTTAAATATTATAACTTTATGACAGTTCCATCACATTTACTTTAAAACTGATTAAAACCTGCCTGCAACCAGTTAAATTCGGGTGTCTTTGGGGAAACCAAAACATATACAGTTATCTACAAAGGCAAATTCATGGTTACCAAAAAAACCATGTCAAGGTCCATGCTGCATCAATTTTTTTCAATCCACACAAGGGTCAGTAACTAGCTATTGCTTCCTCTAACAGTAACTAGCTATTCCTTCCTCTAACAGACATTAAATGTCTCATGGAAAAAGAATACCTGAGAGCAAAGAATAGTCACATTGCATATACCCATGCTTGAGTTTATAATCCCCACAAAAAACCTGCCATGAATCTCACCATAAGAACGTATGTCAAAATGGAATAGTTATAATGTCAATTCATTCCCACTGGAACACTAACATGCTATCAAAATGATATTTTAACAGAGAATCCAACTCAACAACATCTGCAATGCACAAAAGACAAAATTCTCCATTTTGAAATGCATTCATTAATAAAACTGCCTCACGTGATTACACAGCTTTTTAGGTAGTGATCTCTTGAATCTGGGGGTATTCTTCTTTGGGGGCAAAGAATTTTCAAGGCCGGAACAAAAAGTTTGTTCGTCAAATGACATGCATCAAATTATTGCGATTCAGAATCGAGAGTGCTACCATGTGATGTTTTCAGAATTTATGGACACATCTTCCATGCTCCCTCAAATTCAACAAGAATTTGATTAGGTGGTAGATTACTTTGTGCCATAGACCTCAATAAAGGAGGTTCATAGGAGTTGAAGTCACGCTGCCTAGGATCTTGGCCATGCCGTAAAATCAGAAGCTGTCACCTCATGTTTAGATCATATTCAGATTCAGGGATTTAATCCTCCTCTCTACAAGGGGAATCATTATCGCTTGGTTCTGAAATTGAACCGGCTGGTTAAGAATTAGAAGACTCTACAAGAGAAGCTCCACGAGAATATTGGGGAAGCTTCACATGGTTGAGTATGGAGAATTTTAATGAGGGAGAAAATCGGTTTTGCTTGCTGCAAAAGTTTCATAAATGTCTTTGGGTCTTGATTGTCCACAAGAACATGGGTGGGACATGTGTTTGTAAGTAAATTCTAATCCTGAAAAACAATCAAAATTATGAATATTGATATAAATATTAAGAAATTTGATTTCATTTTGTGAATTAAAATAGTATAATTAAAAACTTGAACCAAGATACCAGAGGACAAGCTTAGACAATTAACAGTCCACTGTTTATAGTATATACCAAGAAGATTACCCAAAAGATGGACTATATAAAAAATATAAATATAACAAGTCACATCGCCACGTGTCAATATTGTAAACCTGGGATAGGAGGATAAAACGGACCAAAAACTTGCAGAATCAATTTCTTTTCAACCTTAGAGTTTGTCATGGCATTTGGAACAGGTAAACTGGCATTGCCATTTGCAGCTGCTTTGGCCTGAACCCCAGTACAAAAGAGAAAAAAACACATTCAACATTCAAATTTTACAGTTAAAACTTAACGCTTAAAGGAGGAACGTACAATGCTAAACTCAATGGGAATCACAAAATGGCAAATCCTGACCTCTATTATCAAGTAGTTGCTAACATCGGGTGTAGCTGACTATTTTGTCACATCAGTTTCATAAAATACTTCATCCATCTTCTATAAATGACCATCGTCAAAATCTGTCATAAAACAAGAATCAAGAAAAAATAGAAGATATCCAAACTGTACAAACACAAGAAATCTTACACGTAAAGAAGTTCAACCATTATTCTCTAAAACTTCATGTGAACTTCTCACTTGGCTGGGAAGGTAAAATAAGGAATTACATACATAGATAAAATCATTCCAAGATCATATTACTTACTTTAAAAAACCATCTCTGACATTTCAAGCTACGTTGCTTGCAACACATAATATTGGAAGGGGAAGGGGAATACTTGTCTGCAGTACAAAGAATGCTGATTGAAATCAATACAATGCAATAGAAAGTTTATCAAAGCAATCATAAATTAAAAAATAGAAATCAAAGAACCTATGCTAAGGGATTATAGTAGGGTGCAAAAACTGGAACAACATGAACATGTGATTGTTCTGTATCGTCCAAGACCTTCAATTGATCATCAATTACCTTGTAATCTTGGGATGGCAAATCCCTTTACAAAAGACATTTAGTAAAGACTTTCTTAAACCTACAATACAATCATATAAAACAGAAGCACATAAAAAAAGCAACACTTAACATCATATGGTATTTAATAATGAGAGTAAATATTGAAATCACAAGCAATAGAAGTATTATCATACGAGAGCAAATATAATTCTATTCAGTTGCTGAAACTTGAACCTCTGAAATTGAATTCAAAGATCTTCATAACATAATAAGGTGTCTTGTTTATTGGTTAGAAATGTTTACCTAGCTTGACACAAACAACACGATCATCCCTAGGACTGATTAAGCCTGTCTCAGTATCAAGAAGCCTCCACATCTCCAAATCATAATCTTTTTCTAATATTGTACAAATAGAAACCTCAAAATGCTTGCGCCCATTAGCAATTACATAATTTCTTAATTCCTCCCAACATGGATTTATCCTAACAAGGACACTATGATAGCATAATTTAATTTAGATGCCACTGTCCTTGTTAGGATAAGCCCTGGGAAGAATTAAGAAATTATCTAATTGCTAATAGGCGCAAGCATTTTGAGGTTTCTATTTGTACAATATTAGAAAAAGATTATGCTTTGGAGATGTGGAGGCTTCTTGATTCCAAGACAAGCTTAATCAGTCCTAGGAAGCTCCATGATCATATTGTTTGTGTCAAGCCAGGTAAACATTTCTAACCAATAAACAACACACCTTATTATGTTATGAAGATCTATAAATTCAATTTCAGAGGCTCAAATTTCAGCAACTGAATGGAATTATATTTTCTCTCCTATGCTAATACTTCTATCGCTTGTGATGTCAATATTTACACTCATTGTTAAATACCATATGATGCTAATAAGTGTTGCTTTTTTCTGTGCTTCTGTTTTCTATGTTTGTGTTGTAGGTTTAAGAAAGTCTTTACTAAATGTCTTTCATAAAGGGATTTGCCATCCCAATATTACAATGGTAATTGATGATCGATTGAAGGTCTGGGAGGATACAGATCAATAACATGTGCATGTTGTTCCAGCTTTTGCACCGTAGTATGCTCCATTAGCACATGTTCTTTGATTTCTATTTTTACTTTCAATTGCAATGTACTGATTTCAATCTGCATTCTTTGTACTGCAGACAAGGGTTGCCCTTCCAATATTATGTGTTGCAAGAAACGTAGCTTGAAATGTCAGAGGTTGCTTTTTTAAGTAAGTAATCTGATCTTGGAATGATTTTATCTATGGGTGTAATTTTTATTTTACTTTCCCAGCCAAGCGAGAAGTTCACATGAAGTTTTAGGGAATGATGGTTGAAGTTATGTTTGTATTGTCTGGATATCTTCTAATTTTTCTTGATTCTTGTTTTATGACAGATATCTTGACGAAGGTCATTAACAGAAGATGGATGAAGCATTTTATGACAGATATCTTGACGACGGTCAGCTACACTCAATGTTAGCAAGTAGTTGCTACAAGAGGTCGGGATTTGCCAACATTTTGTGATTACGATTGACTTTAGCGCTGTCAGTTCCTGTTTTAAGTGTTAACTTTTAAATGTAAAATCTGAATTTTGGATGTGTTTTTTTTTCTTTTTTGTATTGGGGTTCGGGCCAAAGTAGCTGCAAATGGCAATGCCAGTTTAGCTGTTCCAAATGGCACGACAAACTCTAAGGTTAATTGTCTAAGATTGTCCTCTGTTATCTTGGTTAAAATTTTTAATTATACTATCTCAATTCATAAAATGAAATCAATTTTTTAATATTTATATAATATTCATAATTTTGATTGTTTTTCAGGATCAGAATTTACTTCCAAACACATGTCCCACCCATGTCTTGTGGACAATCAAGATCCAAAGTCATTTATGCAACTTTTGTAGCAAGCAAAACCGCTTTCCTCTCTCCTTAAAATGCTCATACTCAAGCATGTGTGAAGGTGAAGGTTCCTCAATATTCTCATTGAGCTTCACTTGTGGAGTCTTCTAATTCTTTACCACACGATTCAATTTCCGAACCAAGTGATAATGGCTCCCCTAGTAGAGAGGAGGGTGAAATCCCTGAATTTGAATATGATCCAGACACGAGGCGACGACTTCTCATTTTATAGCATGGCCAAGATCCTAGGCAGCGTGACTTCAACTCCTATGAACCTCCTTTATTGAGGTCTATGGCACAACGTAATCTACCACCTAATCAACTTCTTATTTGATTTGTGGGAGCAAGGAAGATGTGTCTGCAGATTTTGAAAACATCACATGGAAGCACTCTTGATTCTGAATCTCAATAATTTGACGCATGTCATTTGAAGAACAATTTTTTTGTTCCAGCCCTGAAAATTATTTGCCCACAAATAGGAATACCCGCAAATTCAGGAAATCGCTTGCTAAAAAGGTGTAATCACATGGGGCTTTTTTAGTAATGAATGCATTTTAGAATGGAGATTTTTTGATTTTGTGTATTACAGATGTTTATTTGGATTCTCTGTTAAAATATCATTTTGATAGCATGTTATTGTTCCAGTGGGCATAATTGACAATATAACTGTTTCAGTTTGAAATATTTTATTATGGTGAGATTCATGACAGGTTTTTGGTGGGGATGATGAAATCAAGCATGGGAACATGCAACGTGACTATTCTTCTCTCTAGAATCACCCCATGGATCACTCATGAGTGAGAAGCTAGCTCGAGATGACAAAAGACCTCCCGCCTCCATTGCCTCCAACCTCCAATATGACCCTATTTCATTTTCTAAAAAAGATATTCCTCAATAAAATTGATTTAGCATCATCATCATCAACTGTAGCTTTTACACTTGCAATATGATTAAGAAGGGAACGAAACGTACTAATATGTCGAACAACACTACCACCATCTTTCATCTTCAAACCAAAAAGTTTTTTCTTAATGGGCATTTTAGCACTTGAATCTTGTGAACCAAATAAAGAACTAAGTGCATCCCATAGTTTCTTTGAAGTTTTATATTAGATCGATATGATGCAAATATGCATCAGATAATCCAAGATGAATCAATGATGTGGCCCTACAATCTTTTGCTATATATTTTATTGCTTCATCTATATTTTGTGGTTTCATAATAGTCCCAATCACAATGTCCCATAAATCTTTTTCAATTAGAAGTAACTGTATCTTTACTTGCCATGTATGAAAATCATATCCTTCAAATGCAGTAATAGTAATTGATTTATCTATTAAAAAAAACCTTATCACTTCAATTTATCACATGCAATTTCAATTATAATAAAATGGCCCTCCACTATTTCTCCTTTCTGGAAGAAATTGAAATCTTGTATGACACTTCTTCGGATTGTAGTATCACTATAAATATTTTAAGCAATTTAGCTATAAACTCTTGTATCAACTTGTGAATTAGATTTCAAACAT
Source organism: Cunninghamia lanceolata (assembly GCA_027924645.1). NCBI lineage: Eukaryota > Viridiplantae > Streptophyta > Pinopsida > Cupressales > Cupressaceae > Cunninghamia > Cunninghamia lanceolata. Next base: position 17,331,112 of record BSBN01001048.1, read on the forward strand.
TTCTCTTTGCACAATATATGTCCAATTCTCCAATAAAATTTGACTTCAAATAACTTGCACTCAAACCGATGTAGAAAGAAAATTCAATGCAACAACCAAGTTAATGAAATGCTATTTCTAATGTTTTCAAAACTTTCTGAAATGTCAATGTAGAATTTACCATGGCTATTATTGAAATGGCAGGCTGCAACAATGTATGACTTTCCTCAAACTGTGCCTCATTTACCATTCAACGACAGGATCTTTACATTGCTTCCACACAACAAACTTTCTTCAGAAGCATTTGAAAACGCCTCTTCATGGAAATGCCTTGATGGAGTCTTGTATGGAAGATTGAGACGCCTCTTTTCATAAATTTAGATGCAGCAATTAAATGTTAATGTCTGCAAACATTTCAACCCCTTCAAACATAGTTATCACCTCTGAATTCACCCAGCAACATGACATTGATTTAAAAAACACAAATCTGAATACTAGATACAGACGCCTTCATAGGAAGTGAAATGTTGATTTTGGAGTTTCAAATTTTAGATGCCTTGCTTCAAGAAATCAGACGCCTCTCATCACTGGTTTGGCAGATTAAAACCAATGTGCCTCTCACACTTTCTCAATGCCATCTGCAAATATCAAAACAACTCAGGAATTTGAATTGGCCAAATGATTCTCTAGCACAAGAATTCTTCAATTAATCTTCAACCATTATCTCTTCCCATCTTTGCCAGAATTAAAATAGAACTTCTCTAATACCATATTGAAAAATGGCCAGCATTTACATTTGCACAGTAATATTCTCAGCATGGGATGCCAAGATCAGGCAAGCTTGGCCAATGTTGTGGGTTCCTACATGGTACGGTCAAGGGGACCGGGAACGCAAGAAGAACGCTCCTCTGTAGAATGGTATCCACCCGAACAAGGATGGCTTAAGCTAAATTTTGATGGGGCCTCCAAAGGCAACCCAAGACCTTCTGGGGCAGGTTGCATTGTAAGAGATTGGCAAGGTAACACAATCATATCCTCCTCAGTAAAACTTCCTTCTGGGACAAACAACAAGGCAGAATTCATGGTTGTGACTCAGGGGCTTAAGCTCTGTAAGGAGATTGGAGCAACTAAAATTACAATAGAAGGTGATTCCGTGCTGGTAGTAAATGCCATCAGGAGTGGTAAGGTTCAAAACTGGAAGCTTCAGGCACTCCTCTTGAGAGTATTGGAGATGTTACAATCCTTTGAATCATACACAGTCAATCATATTTACAGGGAGGGCAATAAAGAGGCTGATGCTCTTGCTAATGTAGAGGTAACTGGAGACTAAGTTCATTGCCCATGTGCCAAATGAGTGCTATAGACTAAGCCACCTGGGCTAGTTTCGGCATATGGGTGACCCCACTCCACCCTAGTTGCAAATCTAATGCTTGCACCTGATCAATCTTTGCCCAGATCAGCTTCTTCCAAACGGCCATGCCACTAGCATAAGGACAAAGCCATCCCTTCATGTCTTGCTCGAGGGAACAATCTCTCCAGCAGTAAATAAAGGCATAGACAAAGCTGAATGCATTAGAAAAGGGATGTGATTCAAGGACATTGTTTCCAGGAGTGTTAATGCAGGTAGCGACAAGTTATGGGCATAGTACCAAGGAAATCATCCCATAATACACGATTCAAGATTGACATCATTGCTGCTTGCCAAAGCTAGCCTAGATTTGTGTCATTCTTTGCTCTGTCAAATGATGCTAGTCTAGGGTGCCACTCTGAGTAGAGTTGCTTTTGGCTCGATGTAATTAGCAATGGGAGACAGGATGATTCCCATTTTGTAAAATCTCTACTAGCCTAGCTGCCAGATGAACTGATGTAAAACCTTTTATATTAATATAAATATAACTTTGCAGCCCTAGGCTGCGATTGACGAATCCAAAAAAATATATATTATTGATGATTTGGAGATATACATAGAATGATTTTACATTTGAGTATATTCTCTTTATAATTCCATATATATTCCACGAATGTAACTTACCAACAATTAACATGTGCATGTTAATTTATTTATTTAAAACTATATACTAAATGTAAAACCTTACTTATTCTAACACTTTTTAGACAAAAATGATTTCCCTACCAAATACATTTATTAGGAAGTTTACTTTTTTCTAAGATAACAGATTGAAATTATTTTGTTTCTTTAAAGCTATGTCTTACAAGCAAAAAGTTAAGCTCTAGTTTAATGATGATCACCTTTTGCTAGGTTGAAATAGTAGGGCTAATCTTGGCAAAAAGTAACTCTCCAAATTTGGAAGCAGCTAAGCTACAGGTAGCTATATCTTTTTTTTTATTAAGAGATTTTTGTTAATATTTATTAACTCACTCTTTTGTCCGGTGGAGAGATTTGTACTAACATGTGCATAGTTAAGAAAAGTAGGGCTGTAACTATTATGCTATTTTGAGATTACGAACTTTTTCTAAGATACTACAGTAAGAGGTATACATCAAGATTCTAAGTTGGTTCTTACTTCTTTCTTTGTCCCTCCCTTTTAGAGTATAAATAGTAATTAATTTATACATAAAATAGGTATTGTTACTAACTCAAATTATTAGGTGCAACCATAGAAGCTAGAACTAGGAAGTTTGGAGCAAGTAGGACAGTAAGGAACAGTTCATTCACTCCTTTGGAGTTAAAATTGTCTTTGAACCAACTTTCAACTCTAAGTAGCATTCAGATTCTACATTACATTTTCGGTATACTGGCCTATTAGAATTGGGTTTGTATCAATCAAGGTTTATAACTTCTACTATAAGATAGAGTATTCACCCTTTGATTGGAGCAAGAAGAACATCTTCATTGTTGGTGTCTCCAAGTTCTACTATTTTGATAACTATGCTTCTAGTTTGTGCTCCTGACTGGACTTCCATGCCTTGTCTGCCTAGGTATCTGTCTAGAATTCCTTCTGAAGATTATCATTGTTGAAGAGGGTTTTCTTGGTTTGGCTTCATGAGGGTTTTTAGGAGGAATTTCTATAGATGACCTCCTAGGACAAAATGAACCTCTCCATTGAGTCCAGGAGACATGAGAGGTGAAGAAAAACATATAATTCCGCATGTTTTGGCCATGGTGACCTAAGGCAAAAAAAATTAGCTCCCAAGTATGTAGTACAGCTGTTGCAGGTACGATTGCAGAAAAAAATTGTTAAAAATTTTTTTCCTACGTTGTGTATTTGTTTTTCTATACTTGGTGCAAAAATTAAATTTTTTATAAAGTAATGGAAAACAAAAAAATTAAAGATATGAAAAAAAAAATTGTTAAGGGACAGGGGTCTCTAGACCCCCATACCTTGACCTACCATGGCACGGCCAGGTATGGCCAGGCATGGTTGTTGAGGCCAGTCGGCTCCCAGTCGGCAGTCTGGGTCAGACAACCCTTGCGCCCCTGGTACCGGTCCAACGAGGCCGGCCAGACTCCCAGGCCAGCAACCACCTGAGAAGTCCCCACCATGGGGTGTTTTAAAAAAATTATTCTTTATGGTGGTAAAGAAATTTTTTGATGATAGTGTATAATAAATCAATTTCGGACTTAATTAAGAATTAAACCTCTGTGAAATATGTTTTGGAGTTTGATGAAAAATAAAATAGATTTGAAAACTTTTTCACCTATGCCAATCAAAGATATATGATGACGTCAGCTCCAATCCAACACCATGTCACTTGTGTTTTTTGTCCAATGAGCTTGATGATGTCAACAATGATGTCATGTCACGTCAGCAGGTACTAGGGTCCCGCCAGGGGTCCACTTTTAGCCCTAGGAGGGAATTATCTTTTGGGGGGCATAACTTTCACATATGGTATCAATTTTTTAATTTCTTATAGGCATTAGAAAGTTCTCTCCGAGTGCTACGTAGTGGTAAATGTTTCATGATTAGATTTTGTTATTTTTTTCAAAATTTGGTGCCGGAAGCCAGGAATTGCTCTGTTACAGATTTGTACTCATAACTTTTGCATATGGAATCAGATTGTTGATTTCGGATAGGTTTTGGAGAGCTATTGCAGTGTAATATAGATTGGATCATGTATATTTTCAATTGGTGTGTAGAGAGATATTGGCACTTGTTTGATCACTTGTAGGAGCTTGAGATTCAAAGTATGTTTATGAGTGCATTTAGATGGATTTTTGGGCACAGACTTGTGGGAGTGCATGTCATTATGAGACCATCAGTATGGTATAGCAGGTTTTCAGATTTGGTGCTTGCAGCTACATGTTTACAGGTGTTTTCAAAGTTTGGACTTTGATGGTGATAGGTACACAGGGTGTCTTCTGATTTTAGAACATGGTTGATACGTGTGTGAGACTTGGAGTCTCATTTCAATGGGAGTTGAGTATAGGTACAACGATGATGATGATTATGGTGTCATGGATATGCATGTACACTTTTGCATTGGCACGACATGATCATGTATGTGATTGACAGTTAGGTGCAATGATGTTTTATTTATGATTATAGGTTGTGTTGTGGTGTTGTTTTAGGGGGTTGTTCTTATCTCCTAGATGCTTGTTTAGTTGCTTCACAATGGTTACTTGTTTGTGGACTTGTTGGCAAATCAAATCTAGAATTGATTCGGTGTTTGAGTCTTGGAGTCTATAGTTTGTCATGGATAGATCAGTATCACAGTTCATTGGGAGCTTTGGCAGCATTATGCATTCATGATTTGTGATGGATGATCTTCTACAATGGTTGTGGATGTCTTGGATGGGCTCTTGGATTATGATTCTTGTTTCAGTGAGAGTGATTTGACATCATGATTTCCATTGTTAGTAGATGTAAATCTTCATATGATTGGAGATGTTGACATCTTGGTTTACCATAGAGGGCTTCTTTGAGTCTTTGGTTAAGGTGTCAGTTTATGATTTGTCAGTTTGACATGTTTATCCTTGATATAGAGATGTTGATATTGTGTCTTGATGAGCTCTTGATTCTAGATTAGATTTTTAGCATGATACAGGTTTTCATGAGACAGGATGTATGCATTGTCACATGTGCTCTCTTTGGAGGAGATGGTTGGATCATGATGTCATGTTGGGTTTCTTGATTATATAGATGTGCAGTTGTAGCATTGACAGTGGTCTTGTTGGTTCTCTTGGTATTGAGTACTTTGGTCATTTACTTTAGAGTATCATGACAATGCAATGTTAAATTTGGACTTTCAGCATGGATTGATCATGGAGGTGCTCATCGATACTTGGAGATTTAGGTGAGGCTGGAGTTCTCTTTTGATTAGAGACATTTGTTGAGATGGTTTCTCATTGGCGGTTTTAGCAGATAGGCCGAGGAGCCTTACACCTAGATATGCAGCTATAAGAGTTTGTTATTGGAGAGAGTCATTGCAGCTTGGTGTATCCTGGAGGAGCTTTCTCATTCCCCACTCTTGGTCTACTTGGTGGTTTATCATCTATGAGGCATTTCTCATCTTTTCAGATGTATGTTGATTTATGTTTCATCTTCTCTTAGATATGAATCTTGAGCTATAGTTATTGATTCTGGAGGGTTCATTTGAGGGATGTTAGCATGGTTATCTCCTTGTTCATATGGTTTGATTTATGATGTTCATTATGAGGAGTTTGGAAGATGTGATTGGGATTATCCCTGGTTATGGAATAGTTATGAGTTTGATCTACCTTATTTAGAGAGGCTTACATCCATGTTGGTTACATGTTACATATGTTCTTTTCATCTTATGAGATTGAATGGTTGGGTGTTGTTGAGGCTTTTCATTTGGGGTTGTAGAGGAGATCATACTTGACACAACTTAACACTTTGAGGTGTTGGTAGAACGACATTATGATTTACAAGTTTTCTCTCTTTGTCTTATGGCTACTTCCTAGAGGATCATGTTCATATGGTTGGATTTGGAAGAGTTATGGTGACATGTTGTGAGAGATTATGCAGATATTTATCATGCATGTGTGGATCATTGTAATTGTTCTTGATGCTACATTGGCTTGTTGATCATCTACACCTTGCTTTGAGTGTTGATTGATAGACTTGGTATGCCTTGGATTTGTTTTCATATTTGACATTACCCATGCAGTGGGAGTTCCTAGATGTATGTGTTCTTCACTGACAAGTTTTATACATGGATCTTGTGATTGCGATATATGGGTTGGATATGTTGTTGGCATGAGTTTATTGATGTTGTTGATACCTATGAGTTATGGATGGTTGGATGTATTAGCATATTGACGCAAGAGCATCTGGGATCACAAACAATCTTGACAACCAAAAAAATATTTTATTTCTTTTACCCTTTTTGTTTGTCTTGTAGGTTTCTAATCAACAACATACACTAACATTGAGGAAAATAAAATAAATATTTTAATTCCTGAACTCTTCAAGGAAAAGACAAGGCAAGTTGCATGGACAAAATCCTAGTCACCTACATGCTAGAAGACAAAAGTTGGACAATGAATAGTTTTCAAGCACCCAAGTCATGAAGGAAAGAAACAAAGGAATCCCAAGAGTCACATTTCTCCAAGTTGGACACCACCAAGCAAGAAGAGGAATACCAAGGGTCATTGGAGCCCAAATGAGGAAGATGAAACTTGGCAAATGAGATATTATAAATAGATGGAAGTTTGGCTCTAAAGAGACATTGAAAAATAAGAGAAGAGCCCAAATTTATTTCTTATTTTTGCAGGTCATCAAGAGGACGTCCATAGGTGATGTTGAAGAGAATTCTCCAAGGGAAATACATCCATTTTGATGAGGCAAAGAAAGTGAATGTCCATGGTGATTTGTTAGGTAAAAATTCTAAATTTGTAAGTTTGTGGAGGTGGATAGTTGCAAAGTTTGATAGAGATATTTCATAGTTGGATTTGTGAAGGTTATGTAGGTGTGTTGCTACCTTGGTGGACTGCATAAAAACATTTGGGTTGTAAGTATTTGTTGTTGTTCATGTTTTATGAAATTCTTAAGACATGGTGTTACTTCATAGTTGAAATTGTTGGTATAACATTCACAAATTATATTCACTTAAGGGCTACAAGTTTAAGCGATTAATATATGTTTATTTTTCTGCAACTAAAAGAATCAAATAGACAAACAAAAAATCCTTAAAGGCTGGAATTTATCAAAGTTAATTTTCATCTAAGAGAAGAAGAGTAATCTTGGCAAACAACAATCTTAAGGCTGAAATTTAACAAGGTTATGTTGGCATATACAATTTGTTTTAATCTTTGAAGTTTTGAGCACATGATTATAACAATTTGAAGGCATGAATATTGTTATTATTTCAATGTATTTAATAGAAGTTGATTGGGCTGCATGATGGGACAATCCTTCATTGGATTTTCTTGTCTTGTCTGCATCACATATGATGTGGGTGCTATTTCCAATCATGTGGGTTTTTACCTTTGACAATAGCTTGGAGCCTTATGTTATCACTTGGATTTGATGCTTGTATTCATTAGATTGGTACATCTTCACCTTGGCATGTTCCTTTTCTTCCATAGGTGGCACGTTGGAGGATGAGAGGAGTTCTTGCTTGAAATGGTGGTCACTTTGATTTTATTGTAGGTATCTTGATGGAGCACGAGAGCATGTTGGAGATTCATGTGATTTCATGCTTGCCTATGATTATGTATTTCATTGATTGACCCTTATGCAATTTATACAACAAGTGGGAGAATGTTGGGATATGGTGTTGTACACCATTGCATAATTCAGTATATTATAATGTTGTAATTAAAAATTTATTTATTTGTGATGCACCTAGGTGGTGTGGTTAATCACGCTAGGTAATTATTCAGGGACCACTTTATGTTGTATTGTAACATTGGGTTAATTATTTTATGTGTGTAACACATAGAGTGATTAATTATTCATTTGTATTATTTGATTAATTGGAAAAAGTTAGTACCAATAGTCAAATCGGGGTTAATGGTTTTATGGGCTAATGGTTTTGTGTTACCCATGGTTTTGGGGCACATGGTTTTATCCAATACCACAAGTTGTATTTGTGTGAGCTTGGTCTATAAAACCAAGCACATGGTTAGTGGTTTTGTTGGCTTGGCTATTCATTGTAGGTGGATTGGAGGTTTCTGAGAGGCTGTCATTGTATTGCGCTCTCTCCTATAAGTGCATATTGTGAAGCATGGCAGACAATGTGTGGATTCATGCTTGGACAGATGGAGGATGCATTGGAGGTTCTTGATGATTCAAAGGTATTCATGGAGACTCATAGCATGTATTGTAGTATCATTGTTGTTGAATAATACATATGAGTGTGGATGCTTTTGGAGGCTGAGTTTTTCCCTCTTGAGGGTTTTCCCAAGGTATATCTTGTGTTATCTTGTTGATTGTTCATTTGATCTTTGTATTATGGTTATTTTTGCATCTTATTCTCCTGTTGGGTTATGTGAAATTGATTTTATTTGACCTACAAATTCCTAACAAAAACAATGATCTTCTTTAATTATAATGCATGTTGAATTCCAGGCTGTTGAAGAGGCTCTCAAGAATCTTAAAGAAAGCATAATCAATCGATGGTCTCAAAAACAATTGAATTCTAATTGGTGAGCAGATTCTCCTTGTTTGATTCTTAATGCTTGTTTAATCTAAGGTCTCTGGAGATGTTTTATATTATATTAAATGAAGTTCATTTACATCATAAAAAGTAATATATCTTCATTAAAAAAACCTGATGCTCCTATCAACTATTCAACTTCTATCTCCAAACTTTGAAAACTTCCTTCTTTGTTGGCATGGTGGGGTGTTTTAAAAAAATTAAAAAAATTATTCTTTATGGCAGCAAAGAAATTTTTTGATGATAGTGTTTAATAAATCAATTTCAGACTCAATTAAAAATTAAACCTCTATGAAATATATTTTGGAGTCTGATGAAAAATAAATTAGATTTGAAAACTTTTTCACCTACACCAGTCAAAGATATATGATGACTCGGCTCCAGCCCAACACCATATCACTTGTGTTTTTTTTCCAATGAGCCTATGTATTTTATATTTTCATCTGGATGGATCTTTTTTTGTTGCTGAATTTGGATCTTTTTCTGTTGTTGAATTTGGATTTATTTTATGCCTAAGTATCTTCCCATATTCTTTTTGGTGATTATTTTTGGTTCAATTGTAGGTTTTGGAAGATAGAACACGCAAGCAAGGCATTAAGCCCACATGAGTTGGCTTCCAACTAGTCACACATTCATAAAGCAATACTAACTTGTAAAGTAAATAATCTCAAGGACCATCCACTTAATTCACTTACAATTCCACAAAAAGTAACTAATATAATAATTTCATCTATCATAAGGACCATATATTCATGGAACCATTCAAATTAACATCTCAACAAAACATCCATTCTTATTATATATGGGAAAAACTAGAGTTTCTGAAGGAAGAAATATCAAACAAGAAAAGAACTGGACATATCCCATTCATCTATTTTAACAAATTTTAGGACCATAGAGAATTCAGGGATTCTAAAATGCATCAAAAACTCTGCCAGCATTCCAACTCCTAGTGCCCTATAAAAGACTAGCATCTAGTCATTTATAATCTTGTGAATGGTACGGCATTAAATTCCATGTAATATCCTGTCAACACTAGATTCCCCATTCAAATTAAATGATTGAACAGACCACATGGTGCCCATAACTCCTTAATGTGCCTAAATCTAATTTTTGGCAGGTTTGGATCACCAACTACCATGATACACAAATATCATTTCCTAGTAGGTGAAAGACCAAATATTGCAATTTATGACGATCATCAAAGGAGCTCAACTTCCCAAATGTGTAAGGTGCAGATTCATTCCAGGGAGCTTGAAGTGCAATATATAGGACTTGGAGGGCATTACATTGTCCCATACAATATGTTTGATAGAAAAATTCAGCCACTCAAGAAGTTCTTTCTTATTTTATGTTTTTCGTCTAGCCTTTATTAGTTATACTTATTATTATTTAAATGTTGGAGAGTTGAGTATGTTTCTTACTAATAAAATATTTTCGTTATCCCAATATTTATGAGATGGTGATATGCATGTGAGTCTTAGGCATTCTACATTAAAAGTTATTATTGATTGATTAATATTTAAATATTATAACTTAAGATGACAATTCCATCATGTTTACATTGTCTCATACAATATGTTTGACAGAAAAGTTCAGCCACTTAGATAGTTCTTTCTTATCTATAAGGTTTTCTCCCGCCTTTATTAGTTATACTTATTATTTAAATGTTGGACTGTGGGGTATGTTTCTTACTAATAAAATATTTCAGTTATCCCAATATTTATGAGATGGTGATATGATTAGAATATAGTTTCCATCAATATTTTAACATCCCAGAGGGATAGGACAAACCCTCTTGCTAAGTAGCAAGGGTAAGACTGGTGGATTAGTTTACAGTTCTAGAATGATTCTTTATACAATTAGGTAGATCGCCTATAGCAACCACATTATTACTCCTAAAATTATTTCTCTATAGTCTAAAATTGATATCAGCCCTTTAAAATTTCATATAAGATCTACTGCATATGCCGTCAGCCACCAATTAAAACCTAAAAGTTTGTTTTCTGAGACAGTATCTACATATTTGCCATTTTGAAACAATTTATTCATGAGATATTTTCACTAGCAATAAATCAACCAACCTGAAGGCCCTTGCAGCAGCTGTCCACCCTTGGCCAAAAGGGATATCTCCGTACAAGGATCTGTTTCTCTCTACAGCAAATTGGGATAAACCAAAATGCAAACTATTTGGTCTGAGATCTCCTGAAAATGCGTGTTAATGCCATTCCCCACACTCTGCCTTTTTCCTCCTTCCTACATTAGCGAACTCTCCCACCGTATTTAAGAGCCATCATATGTTATAAGGGAGGGTTGTTACACCGCTATTCACTTCTTCCGACATATCAAAATGGTTTATTTGGTCCATGGAAGGATTTGGTCCGTTTATGAAAATGGAATCCCATCTATGGAAAACGCTTCTACTGCTTGTGCTATCCACAACACTATAAAGTCTGATAAGCCTAGAATCTTTGGTTTGTGATTGCTCTTTTTCTTTCTTCCTCTTCTCTGGAGAGCTTACATTTTTAAACCAATAGGCAACATTTTTGACTTCCGCTCTACCATATTCTTGTAGCTGAACAGTAAGCTCAGCTATGCGGGCATAAGATGGTTTTCTAGTTCCGTTGCCAACACAGACTCTAATATTTGCTTTTGTTTGGCATTTGGCCACCATCTTGACGACACATTTGCCCTGCATGTAAAATTGAATTGATTTGCAGAAGCGTTGCATAAACAGCGAACGAGACCCTTTTCAAAAAAGGGTTTGCTATTTGCCTGTGCACGAAAGGTTGGTTTTTGGTCATTTGTGAATCACTTGCATACAAGGAACCACTTCTGTAGGGGGGGCGTGGTTTTGGGATAGCCTGGTTTTTTGGTTGTTTGTGGATCATCCATGAATAGGGAAGCGCTCCTTGATAAGGGCCCATAGTTCTAGGATAAGGTTTTCCTGGATATGAAATCTAAGGCTTCTTTCTATATTAAACTTTTGCTATCCAGATTTTAATCTTCTCACTTATGTTTGGTTAGCTTCCGTAACCTTTCTCTCCAGTTTTGAAGTGATGTTCATCTTTTTCCTTCTATATTATTGGTAGACCTATTCCCCTAGACCACACATGCAGGTATTGGATATCGACTCCGCCTGGACTCATAGGCCCTATTCCCTACCCTAGCCACTGTACCTAGCTAGTGCAGTGTTCCTGTGTTGTTGTCTTATCATCTCATTACCTAATAGTAATTTCTAGAGTGCCCTTATGGTCATGTGTAGTTTTCCATTGCAGTGGTTGAAGCTTTTCTCCTTGGTTTCCACTGATTGTTTGATGTGGTTTCCTTGGCATCATTCTTTATTTTTATTGGAGAAAATTGTTATATGCTAATGCATATTTTGTAGGAATGAGTGCCTTGCCTATTCCTTACCCATGTTCTAGGACTGATTTCATGTATTTGTGCATGTGATAACTTGATTTTATACTATATCAAGTTTCATGGACTAGTGTGTGCTTGGGCTGCATCTTAGCATTTGCAAGATTCCAGGAGTAAGCCTAGTCCTAGGGGGTAGGATGTAACAACCCCCGTATTCACTTTTTGGTGTCGGTTAGAGGAGTCCACTCGGGTAATAAAGATAGGTCAGAGTTGTTATGAGTTGAATGCACTATGAGAAATATCTTGGCTGTTAGGTAAACAAATTAATAGTTGGGATGACTTGAGGAAGGAAGGTAACTTGCCACACCATTAAGAAGGCATGGCATCCCTTCTGTATGGCCCAATTATGTTTGGAGTCAAACAATTGTAGGGTATGGACATCCATCAAAGCATTAAGGATTGAGAGGAGACGCTCTGCACATAGGGGATACAATGATGTGTGGTCTAGGGGAACGGATCTACCAATAATATAGAAGGAAAAAGATGAACATCACTCCAAAACTGGAGAGAAAGGTTACAGAAGCTAACCAAACATAAGTGAGAAGATTAAAATCTGGATAGCAAAAGTTTAATATAGAAAGAAGCCTTAGATTTCATAACCAGGAAAACCTTATCCTAGAACTATGGGCCCTTATCAAGGAGTGCTTCCTTCTTCATGGATGATCCACAAATAACCAAAAAACCAGGCTATCCTAGAACCACGGCCCCCCTTACAGAAGTGTTTCCTTGTATGTGGGTGATTCACAAATGACCAAAAAACAACCTTTCGTGCCCAGGCAAATAGTAATACAATTTTTCAAAAAAGGGTCTCGTTAGCTATTTATGCATCACTTCTACAGATCAATTTGATTTTACGTGCAGGGCAAATGTGTCAACAAGATGGCAGCCAAACGCCAAACAAAAGAAAATATTAGAGTCTATGTTGGGAACGAAAACCAGAAAACCATCTTATGCCCGCATAGCTGAGCTTATTGTTCAGCTACAAGAATATGGTAGAGCAGAAATCAAAAATGTTTCCTATTGGTTTAAAACTGTAAGCTCTCAAGAGAAGAGGAAGAAAGAAAAAGAGCAATCACAAACCAGAGATTCCAGGCTTATCAAACTTTCTAGTGTTGTGGAGAGTACAAGCAATAGAAGCATTTGCCATAAATGGGATTCCATTTTCATGAGCAAACCAAATCCTTCCATGCACCAAATAAACCATTTTCATATGCCGGAAGAAGTGAATAGCGATGTAACAACCCTCGCTTATAACATATGATGGCTCTTAAATATGGTGGGAGAGTTTGCTAATGCAGGAAGGAAGAAAAACATAGAGTGTGGGGAATGGCATTAACACGCATTTTTAGGAGATCTTAGACCAAACAGTTCGCATTTTGGTTTATCCTAGTTTGCTGTAGAGAGAAACGGATCCTTGTGCAGAGATATCCCTTTTGGTTAAGGGTGGACAGCTGCTGCAAGGGCCTTCAGGTTCGTTGATTTATTGCTAGTGAAAATATCTCATGAATAAATTGTTTCAAAATGGCAAACATGTAGAAACTATCTCAGAAAACAAACTTTTAAGTTTTAATTGGTGGCCGATGACATATGCAGTAGACCTTATATGAAATTTTAAAGGGCTGATATCAATTTTAAACTGTAGAGAAATAATTTTAGAAGTAATAATGTGGTTGTTGTAGGTGATCTACCTAATTGTATGGAGAACCATTCTAGCATCGTAAACTAATCCACCAGTCTTACCTTTGCTACTTAGCAAGAGGGTTTGTCCTATCCCTTTGGGATGTTAAAATATTGATGGAAACTATTTCTAATCCCACTTTTGTGTGAAATATCTAGATGATTGGGCTTCTGTGATACAGATTTTAATCAAGTTTGAGGTGACAAGGAATAAATTAAAATGTTAACTTCATGGATTAAGTTGTATCCCGTGTGATATAATAAACATCTAGGCTTTCCAGTGCATGCACAGATGTCAGTATGACTAATGCGGCAGCAGCTGTGAAGCCTGACATTACCCGTGCTAATCACATTTTCTAGAAGTTTCTAAAGCCTTTTCAAAAGACTCATTTTGTTAATATCTTGTAATCATTACATTCCTTGAGAGGACATCAGTCTGAGGCAATCAGCCCAGCAGTTACATGCCTTGTCTATGCTTCCACTTTTTGCGTACATGTATACCAATGTACTTGCGGCTACAACATCTAACAAATAATTCCCTTCTGTTATACTTTGCTGGGTGTACTTAACCTCTTCCAAAAGCTCCCATTTCGGACAAGAAAGGAGGATGCTGACCGTAGCTGTGGTATTTGACCTTACATCAGCAAGTGGCATTTTCTTAAAAGTTTCTAAGGCCTTTTTAACAAATCCATTTTGTGTGAATCCTGAAATCAGTGCACCCCATGAGATGACATCATTCTAAGGCATTCTATCAAATAGTTGACATGCCTTCTCAATACTGCCTTTTTGGCACAGGCAAAGAGGATGTGGGCAGGGTTGTTGTTATGTTTTGTTATGTTGTATGGATGTTAAGATTGTGGATGGTCATTTGAGGCCTTTATGTTGATTATGTTACCTCCGTCTTTGTTTCATCTTGGGTACTGAAGCATTTATCTTCCTACCTTTTTATTGTCAGTGTAAAGACCTAGTAAACCCTCACTCATCAAGAAAGAAATTCAGCCACCTTGAAAATATTTCCAAGGGACTGGATGGAAGAAGATATATAAGATAATTATGTGCAATATAGAAACCACATGCTACCCACAAGGCAGTTGGATACCTCTAAGTACACCAAAGCTAATTTATTTTCCCTTCCATTCCGGTGGTGTTGTTGAAGAGGAATGATACTCATTTGAGGGAAGACAATATTTTGTTCTTTCTTTAGAAGGTTAGTGGCTTGCATCTATGAGTATGTTTTGCTCTATGTGAGTTGTGCCATAGTCTAAGACCTTGTTTTGTCCACCTTGAAACATATCATTGCGGGTTAATTTTGATAGTACTCAATTAGATCAAATCTGTGTTTCTAGCCTAAAATCAGTTGTAATGATTACGGTGGCCTATCCAAGGTTTAAACCTTGCTGGGTTTGCTCATCTCTATGTTATGACAATGGCTTTATGCATTGTGTGCCATGTTTGCTCCGTGCTTGATGTGTTCTTGTGAACTATGTGACCTTGAGGTCTCCCTTGTGTGGTTGAGTTTCTGAGTCTTCTTTCCCCACTGTTTGTCTGCTTGTGATTGGGCCTTGTGACTACCTCTGAGCATGGTCGGGTGGTCTCTTATGACTCCACATGGTTGGGAGTTGTTGCCACCACCATTAGGGATTGGCAAACAGGTTATCGCAGCACCAGCTTGAAGATATTCTTTTTCTTTCTGTTACTTTATAAGTCATGTACCCAGTCAATTATTGTATCTTTCATGGCTATGTCATTGTTCTTGTTTATTCCTTTATGTAATTTTGTACTCTTTTAAGAGATAAAATGTAATCATGCAAGTTAATGAGAAGAAATGGGATGTTTCCTATTTAGTTTATGGATTCCGGTGTGCGTATTGGATCCACTTGTACCATGGTGTTTATGGATTCATATTTATGTTTGGAAATGGGATTAGGAGTATTTGAATTGGTGTTTAAAATGAATGTAGTTTATTAATGTTTCTCTGGAGAGTGATTTAGTCCTCTCCCGTAGGTTGTGCATTCGGCCATACTTGGCAATGAATGTTGTCGACATATCGTATCGGCAACCGTTTCGTGTGTATGTTATCACTTGTTATTCAAAAAAAAGTTATCTTGTCCTCTTTTGGCCCTCACCCTTCAGGGTTTGCGGTGCGGGATGTTACTGGAATAGTTATAATGTCAATTCATGTCCACTAGAACAATAACATGCTATCAAAATGATATTTTAATAGAGAATCCAACTCAACAAAATCTGCAATGCACAAAAGACAAAACTCTCCATTCTGAAATGCATTCATTAAGAAAAATGCATCATGTGATTACACACCATTTTAGGTAGTGATCTCTTGAATCTGCAGGTATTCTTGTTTGGGGGCAAAGAATTTTCAAGGCCGGAACAAAAAGAATTGTTCCTCAGCTGATATGCATCAAATGATTGAGATTCATAATCAAGAGTGCTTCCATGTGATGTTTTCAGAATCTACAGACACATCTTTCGTGCTCCCACAAATTCAACAAGAATTTGATTAGGTGGTAGATTACTTTGTACCACCGACCTCAGTAAAGGAGGTTCATAGGAGTTGAAGTCATGCTGCACAGGATCTTGGCCATGCTGTAAAATCAGAAATCGTCGCCTCATGTCTTGATCATATTCAGCTTCAGGGATTTCATCCTCCTCTCTACGAGGGGAACCATTATTGCTTGGTTCTGAAATTGAATAGGCTGGTAAAGAATTAGAAGACTCTACAAGTGAAGCTCCATGAGAATATTGAGGAAGCTTCACATGGTTTAGTATGGAGAATTCTAAGGAGGGGGGAATTGGTTTTCCTTGTTGTAAAAGTTGCTTAAATGACTTTGGGTCTTGATTGTCCACAAGATCATGGGTGGGGCATGTGTTTGGAAGTAAATTCTGATCCTAAAAGACAATAAAAATTACGAATATTTATATAAATATTAGAAAAACTTAGTTCATTTTGCGAATTAAGACAGTATATTTAAAAATTTTAACCAAGATAATACAGGACAATCTGAGAAAATTAACAATCAACTATACATAGTATATACCCAGAAGGTTACTCAAAAGATGGACTATATATAAAATATAAATACAACAAGTCACATAGCCACGTGTCAATATTGTAAACCTGGGATAGGAGGATAAAACAGACAAACAAAATTACATGCAGATTCAATTTCTTTTCAACCTTAGAGTTTGTCATGGCATTTGGAACAGCTAAACTGGCATTGCCATTTGCAGCTGCTTTGGCCTAAACCCCAGTACAAAAGATAATAAAACACATCCAACATACAAATTTTATAGTTAAAACTTAACGCTTAAAGCAGGAACGTATAATGCTAAACTCAATCGGAATCACAAAATGTTGGCAAATCCTGGCCTCTGTTATCAAGTAGTTGCTAACACCGGGTGTAGCTGACTGTTTTGTCACATCAGTTTCATAAAATACTTCATCCATCTTCTATAAATGATCCTGGTCAAAATCTGTGTCATAAAACAAGAATCAAGAAAAATTGGAAGATATCGAGATGCTACAAACACGAGGAATCTTACACATAAAGAAGTTCAACCATTATTCCCTAAAACTTCATGCAAACTTCTCGCTTGGCTAGGAAAGTAAAATAAGGAATTACATACATAGATAAAATCATTCCAAGAACATATTACTTACTTTAAAAAACCATTTCTGACATTGCAAGCTACGTTTCTTGCAACACATAATATTGGAAGTGGAAAACTTTTCTGCAGTACAAAGAATGCTGATTAAAATCAATACAGTGCAATAGAAAGTTCATCAAAGCAATCACAAATTAAAAATAGAAATTAAAGAACGTATGCTAAGGGAACATAGTAGGGTGCAGAAGCTAGAACAACATGCACATGTGATTGATCTCTATCCTCCAAGACCTTCAATTGATCATCAATTACCTTGTAATCTTGGGATGGCAAATCCCTTCACGAAAGATATTTAGTAAAGACTTTCTTAAACCTACAATACAAACATATATAACAGAAGCACATAAAAAAGTGACACTTAACATCATATGGTATATAACAATGAGTGTAAATATTGAAACCACAATAAATAGAAGTATTATCATAGGAGAGAAAATATAATTCTATTCAGTTGCTGAAACTCGAACCTCTAAAATCTTAAAATGCTTGCACCTATTAGCAATTAGATAATTTCTTAATTCTTCCCAGGATGGGAGTATCCTAACAAGGACAATGGATAGCACAATTTAATTTAGATACCAATGTCCTTGTTAGGATACGCCCAGCCTGGGAAGATTTAAGAAATTATCTAACTGCTAATTGGTGCAAACGTTTTGAGGTTTTTGTTTGCACAATGTTAGAAAAGAATTATGCTTTGGAGATGTGGAGGCTTCTTGATTCCAAGACAAGCTTAATCAGTCCTAGGAAGCTCCATGATTGTGTTGCTTGTGTCAAGCCAGGTAAACATGTCTAACGAATAAACAAGACACCTTATTATGTTATGAAGATCTATAAATTCAATTTCAGAGGCTCAAATTTCAGCAACTGAATAGAATTATATTTTCTCTCCTATGCTAATGCTTCTATTGATTGTGATGTCAATATTTGCACTCATTGTTAAATACCATATGATGCTAAGTGTTGCTTTTTTCTGTGCTTCTGTTTTCTTTGCTTGTGTTGTAGATTTAAGAAAGTCTTTACTAAATGTCTTTCATAAAGGGATTTGCCATCCCAATATTACAATGGTAATTGATGATCGATTGAAGGTCTGGGAGGATACAGATCAATAACATGTGCATGTTGTTCCGGCTTTTGCACCGTAATATGCTCCATTAGCAAAGGTTCTTTGATTTCTATTTTTACTTTCTATTGCATTGTACTGATTGTTGGAAGAAATTAATCTTCTGTCAGTGCATTAACTTCAGCCTGCCGCTGCGTCAGACCTGGGGATCTCCAAAGTCAGCCCCAGCACCATTGGCCTGCCAACATTCATTTTTGGTAGATGAGTTTGAATTTTGAAGTGAGGTTGAGCTCTGGCAAGGATAGAATGAGAGAAACGAGAGGGAAAGTTAGTTGACAGGAGTAGAATGCAAGAGAAAGCCTGCAGCAACAGAGGAATGTGAAGTAGAAGAATAATAGAGAGAATATAGAAGAAAGGAATGTTACAACAGCAACTGTAATCCACAGGGAGCTACAGAGTTTCTGGACAGCAGCTCCAGAGATTTGGGCAAAACAGGAAAACAGAGCAGCAGCTCTGCATAAGTTTGTAACAAAATTTGAATGTATTGTAAATGAGGTAAACATAAAATATATATTACTGTCATTCGTGCTTTGTCTCCTCTGTGTGTATATGTTTGTTCTTGCCATCCATTATTGCTGTAGCATTGTTTTCTGGTCAGGAGTCTGTCCATCCCCTGCTCTCCCCTGCCATCACTACTTTCAATCAGCATTCTTTGTACTGCAGACAAGTGTTCCCCTTCCAATATTATGTGTCGCAAGAAACGTAGCTTGAAATGTCAGAGGTGGTTTTTTTAAGTAAGTAATATGATCTTGGAATGGTTTTATCCATGGATGTAATTTTTATTTTACTTTCCCAGCCAAGCGAGAAGTTCACATGAAGTTTTACGGAATAATGGTTGAAGTTCTTTATGCGTAAGATTCTTTGTGTTTGTATTGTCTGGATATCTTCTAATTTTTCTTGATTCTTGTTTTATGACAGATATCTTGACGATGGTCATTAACAGAAGATGGATGAAGTATTTTATGAAACTGATGTAACAAAGCTGTCAGCTACACCCAATGTTAGCAACTACTTGCTAAGAGAGGTTAGGATTTGCCAACATTTTGTGATTATGATTGAGTTTAGCATTGTCTGTTCGTATTTTAAGTGTTAAATTTTAACTGTAAAATCTGAATTTTGGATGTGTTTGTTTTCCTTTTGTAGTGGGGTTCAGGCCAAAGCAGCTGCAAATGGCAATGCCAGTTTAGCTGTTCCAAATGGCACGACAAACTCTAAGGTTGAAAAGAAATTGAATCCACAAGTAATTTTTTTTATCCTTTTTATCCTCCTATCCCAGGTTTACAATATTGACACGTGGCTATGTAACTTTTTGTATTTCTATTTTATATACAGTCAATCTTTTGGGTAATCTTCTTGGTATATACTATATACAGTGCATTGTTAATTATCTAAGATTGTCCTCTGTTATCTTGGTTAAAATTTTTAATTATACTATCTTAATTCACAAAATGAAATCAAAATTTTTAAGATCTATATCAATATTCATAATTTTGATTGTTTTTCAGGATCAGAATCTACTTCCAAACACATGTCCCAACCATGTTCTTGTGGACAAGCAAAACCCAAAGTTATTTATGCAACTTTTGCAGCAATCAAAACCGATTTCCTCCCTCCTTAGAATGCTCATACTAAAGCATGTGTGAAGGTTCCTCAATATTCTCATGGAGCTTCACATGTAGAGTCTTCTAATTCTTTACCAGACGATTCAATTTCCGAACGAAACGATAATGGCTCCACTAGTAGAGAGGAGGGTGAAATCCCTAAATCTGAATATGATCCAGACATGAGGCGATGGCTTCTCATTTTATAGCATGGCCAAGATCCTGGGCAGCGTGACTTCAACTCCTATGAACCTCCCTTATTGATCAAATTTAATCAAATTTATGATACCTCTTAGAGATCTTCCATAGACAATATGGAATTGGGAAACACTAGTTGACCTATTAACTAAATTATTATATCGTGAATTCTACCCGGGCAAGGACCGAATCCACAAGTAGGTTTATTTCTCTAACCTTTTTAGTAGGTTACCAAGACTCCTATTTTTATTTGTGTAGAACCCTAAAAATATAGTTATAAAACAAATATAAACCATAATTTTTTTTATAAAACAGGAGTGAAAAGAAACCAATAAATTAAATTTCATTATGCACAAAGTGAAAGAAAATTAATTGCACCCTATAGTAGCACTTACCTCTGCTATTGTTGAATATACTTTGCTCCTTTTTTGTTTCATATGATAAAACCCTAATAAAACATAGTTATAAAATATTAGTTTAGGACACTTCTTTTTTATAAAACATCAGTGAGTGAAAAAGATATAAATTAAATTTCATTATGAAGAAAAGAAAAGAAAAGAAAATAATGATTGTATAGTAAAATCTATAAAATATAATGCACTTACAGTTCAAATAACTTATGTGTTTCTGGAATATACTTTGCTCCATTTTTTTTCATATGATAAACCCTAATAAAATATAGTTATAAAATAAATTATTGTACTATATTTAAAATAACATATTAATTGATTATGCAGAAAACAAAAGGAAACCCTAAAAAATATGTTGTAAAATATTAGTTTAGGACACTTCATTTTTATAAAACAACCAGGAGTGAAAAACAAATAGATTAAATTTTATTTATGCAGAAAGGAAAAAAATTAAATTGATGACTCTATAGTAAAATCTATAAAATATAATGCACTTACTGTTCCAATAACTCCAGTATGCTTTTGATCTTGTTTATTTGATTTGATATTTTTGAAATTTATATTTGAGTATTAGTTGTATTTATATAGATTATTTACTTTATGTTGGCTTTATTCTTATGTGCATTCATTTAATAAAACTATGGCGGTTATATATTTTAAATTTAATTTTTATGTACATTCATTTAAAAAAATATGTACGAGTTATATAATTTTTAATTTAAAATAGTTACTTCATAATTTTTAGGTGCACTCATTTAATAAAAGTATGTCCATTATATGTTTTAAATTTAAAGACATAGTTTATAATTTAAAAAATATATATGTCAGGCTCTTTTTAGTTTTTATGTACACAGACATAGTCATCCCCTTAATGCCACTTATAATTTCCTTTATTTTTAAAATATATCTAAACAACTAATGCAAAAGAAAAGTACATAAATATGTTTTTATTAGCTCACCTCTCCACAAGGTATACTGAAGATGAATTTTGATGGAACCTCTAGAAGCAATTCGAAAAACTCAAACTTAGATCCAAAACAAGGTGGAAGTTGAAATTGAAAGTGATTCATTGGTTTGTTGTCATGTCCCCATATTAGGGCATTGTTTAAATTAAAGATTTAAACATCATGGACAGAGAAATCGCTTTGGTCAAATATATTTAATCAACATATATAATAATATTAATTAATATTATGAAAATACAATATATTTATTGTATTATTGATTTAAGAATTATTATATAATATAATAATACTATTATATAATTTATAATATATAAATATAACATCATTATGACTATTTTATATTATAAATATATAAATAAGCATAAATATGAAATATCCAATATTATAATTTAAATATATATATATAATCTTATATAAATAAATATTATTATAGCATTATAAATATATATAAATAAACATATTTATATATATAATATAAGACTTGACTTTTGGCAGCAAATATCTCTTATAAGAGAATAAAGTAGTAATTGTTAAGTAACTATTAATATTCCTTACAAGCAGCGAATACAAGAGTAGACACTCTAATAAAGGAGTGATTATTATTAAATAATATTAACTAAGCAGTGAATGAACAAATAGGTCAGCGATCACCATATAAAGTGGTGACTATTGATGAAAAGGCATCCATCAAGATATAAAGATAATATTGGTGGGCATTGTGAAGATATCTCATCAGAATAAAAAAACACAAAACAGAAATGCAATGGAAGTTAGATCACCATCGATCATCATTCAACAGGAAAAGGATAAAGGAGAATAAAATACTTTACTAAAATTAAGAGTATATATTCTAAAGTGAAGTACATAACTAAGCATACTAGCATCAAGAGGGAATAAGATATATATATTTTCTTGAGTTTAGAATATATATATTTATATTATAAAATTAAAGACAATAATTGCAGCATATTCATATGAGACGTAAGAAATTGATGATGTGTTCATCAAAGCTCAGGTGAGATTCCTCACTCAGTCCTAGCATCTAGTTCCCTCTATTCAACAATAATATTATTTCATATGCTGTGAGGAAATTGGGACTAGGAAATAAGGGAATTGTGTCATGGCAATTGTGACTTTCATTAGGATAATAACTGTAGATCATTATGATATGTCTAGGTACTAATTTCCATCTGCAGGTGTATATAAATGATGGCTGTTATATTGTATAGTAGTTTGTATCAGAATGAAGCCATAAAACTAGAAAACTATAAGAAGGATGACTGTGAATAAATATAACTTCTCTGATTATTGTTTTTGTCCTGTCATCTACATCTATGTTTGAATCTCTTATAGCATAATGGAAGTAGAATGAAAATTGATAAAAGAATAACTGCATATTTGAAACTGGCTAGAAACTGTTTGCACTCTAATATATCGTATGTTGCATCATATACTACTATAGGATTCATTTCCTAGCGATAAAGGCAAATTTTATAAATTGGAACTATGTGGAAACTACATATATTTTATTTGTGATTCAGCCAGGAGGGGTGAATGCATAAGTCTTAGTAGATTGCCTATAAACCCCATCTAAGGTTCCATCCCCATAGGCCCAAGACCAGGATGGGGTGTTATGCCCCTTAGGCTTGAGTCAAAGGTATGGACCATGGAGGGATGGGGGTCCCACATTGGAATATGCCCCCATAGGCCCAGATGAGGGATTCAGCAAAAGGACCAGCCCCCATAGGCCCTTGTCAAGGGTTCGGGCAATAGGACTGTGGTAGGCCTTAGGCTACTAAGGATTTATGACTTCTCCTCCCTAGCATGTTGAGTGACTCTTCTTTCTTATGTGTTTTCATTTGTAAGTTGATTATGTTGAATTGCTGGGAAATTGATATTAGAACTGACGTATGGCAATATGGATTTGTACATATATATATGTTGTTATAGGTACTATACCAAGAGAATATTTAAAGAGAAGAAACCCTAAATCTAATCCACAAGCGAATTCTAGGGCAAACCAGGTAAGGGACATTACATTTGTATAAATTGTATTGATAAAAACATAGAGGAAGTTGAAATTGTAGGTGATTCATTGGTTTGTATAAACACAAATAAAAGGAAGGAGATTTCAAATTGGAAGCTTTACCAGTGGGTTGCATCACATCTATAGGGAAGGAAATAAAACCACAAACTTTCTTGTGAACCAAGGAGTAGACCAACTCAAGTTCTACAGAGTATCCAACTCGGATTTAGTATGGGACAGCCTAGAAGAAATTTTAGAGATGGATGGATAGGCTCCATAGGAGGAAGGATTTTTGAATTCTTGAGTAGAGATATGGATAGCAGCAAAATGGATTGAGGAATAATTTTCTCTTCATGGGTTTCATTTGATCCGATCTTCTTACCAAATATAAATCTTGTTATCTTTGTTGACATAAGCAAGATGGGGTAATGAATGGTATTTGAGTGTGAATGTATCTATAAGGTAGATTCAAATGAAGACGAGGAAGAGGAGGAGGAAGAAATAGTGGAGGGAAAGATTAACAGAATCTTCAATGCAGATCAAGCGAGGGCAGTGGCTTCTATCAAACAAGTCATTGACACCCATATCTTCGTTGGAGAACACATTCATGATGGAACACTCTAAGAGAGGAATCCCTCATGAATGTAGTGCTAATAATGGGAAGGAAACAGTGTGGGAAGATGATGGCTCACACGTTTATCAAGAAGGAGCTGAGAGAAAAGGTGTATACTACCATTTCATCTTTTGATTAAAAAACTCAAATCTAGACTGATGGGAGAGACATTGGATGATGGTGCTATGAGGAAAAACAAAATAACTTCGTAGGCTCCATGTCTATTTCGGGATGGTATTCATTGAAATAATATGGAAGTGTTCAACTTCTATCTTAGTCAGTATGGAGACCTGTTGTCTCCCCCACAGATTAATCGGGCCTTTGAGCTCTATGAAGGTTTATGGTTTTTATGGCATCTAAGAATGCCCAGTGATTGAATGTTGTATGTTTGCGCACTCGGAAGAGATGATGTTGTATCTTTTCTAGTTTAATTGGATTTTAATAGAAAGGGAACTACCTCCTTGGGTTTTATTAACTAACTTTTTCATTCTTAATATAGATTAAGACTTTATTTTCAAAAAATATATCTAAACTAACATAAAGTATTTTCATTAAAATAACTATACAATAAATAAAGTTCAACATATTAAAAGAAAAAACTAATAAATTAAATTTGATTGTACAAAACTGAAATTAAACTCTAATTAAATATAGTTATAAAATATTATTGTACAATGCTAACTTAGATGCCACTATGGGGATTTAAACTTGGATCTCCATCTTGAGAAGCTTATGGCTTTACCATTTGAGCACAACCCCTTTGACATGTTTGTGTATTACTTGTATTTATATTGATTATTTACTTTATGTCAACTTTATTCTTATGTGCATTTATTTAATAAAACTATGTTCGTTACATATTTTAAATTTAATTCTTATGTGCATTCATTTAAAAAAATATGTAGGTTATATATTTTTTAAATTTAAAATGGTTACTTTATAATTTTTATGTGCATTCATTATGTCGGTTATATGTTTTAAATTTAAAGTGCTTACTTCATAATTTAATATATGTGTGTGTGTGTGTGTGTGTGGGCTCTATTTAGTTTTTATGTATACTATCATAGTTGTCCCCTTAATGCCATTATATAATGCCTCTGGTGTAATTATGGTTTTATGGGAGAAATTAATATTCCAACAAACTCAATGTTTTTTACACACCTATTATTATTATTATTATTGGTAAATGCTTTTCACTAGAGCTATGAATTAGAGAGTTTTTGAAAGGGTGCCACCCTTTTACATAGAGAAAGAAATAAACACCAAAGAAGCCTGAGCAATGTCAAGGAATAATAAGTTAGAGGCTTAAAAATACAACAACAAACAACATTTCCCCACACATGAGGCCAAAAAAAAGCTCAGGGCAGACTACCCCATGACGAAATAGGTCTACCAACTCAAGGTAGCTTGAAGCTGAAACACTTCAAGGATTTTTGTTTCTTGTTGGTAACCCAATCATTAGACTCAAACAAACCAAATCCCTTATTGGTAGGACTCACATTATGAAGAATTGAACCCGAATTAAAGAAAGTACTGCAAGATTAAGTTTTAAATGAATCCACTTTTATATTTTCTTTGTTGGAGGACACTAGCTAGGGCAATCTTAGTCCTCCCTCACTGCTTCCTTCTCCATACATTTATCCCTAAAAGATGAGATCTGAGCTCAAGGACAAGATTAAGAACCTCTGAGTTAGAATTGTCCACAAGAGGACTTGCCAACACACTTTTACCCTCCATGGGTATCTCAGACATGTCCTCAATAGGAGAAGGATCTTGTTGAGCCTTATTTCTTGTGAATAAGCCTTTTTTTCATGAACCCACACATGGAGCTAAAGCATGGCTCCACCTATGGAAATTGTGACTTACCATTAGGGGCTCCTCATAAATGATCTAATGCACCCAATCACTACGTTTTGAGGATAAGGTGACCAGAGAGGGAAGAACCTTCTCACCAACATCATTAATGTAAAATCTAGAAAAATAAAGTATTTTATAGATTTTCTCACCTCATCGGCCACGATGAGTTCACCAAGGGAGAAATTAATAGTCAGCTACACTTGAACCTCATCCCAATACTCCAAAGGTAATCTAGGGTGTAACATTCCTTCTCATATTACTCAGAATTACACACGTAGATTACTAGAAAAGTAAAAGATGTTATGACCTGCTTCTAACCCTAGAACATATTTTATGATACTTAGAGACTTAAGTTTGATTAGAGTTATCATATCATACTATGCATAATTAATTATTATTTTTCTTTATTTTCAAATTTTACTAACACACATAAATATATATATTTAGTTTCATCCCAACAAAAACATCCATTCCTATTATATATGGGAAAAACTAGAGTTTCTGAAGGAAGAAATATCAAACAAGAAAAGAACTAGACATATCCCATTCATCTATTTTAACAAATTTTAGGACCATAAAGAATTCAGGGATTCTAAAATGCATCAAAAACTCTGCTAACATTCCAACTCCTAGCGCCCTATAAAAGACTAGCATCCAGTCATTTATAATCTTGTGAATGGCACGGCATTAAATTCCATGTAATATCCCATCAACACTAGATTCCCCCTTCAAATTAAATGATTGAATAGACCACATGGTGCCCATAACTCCTTAATGTGCCTAAATCTAATTTTTGGCACGTTTGGATCACCAACTACCATGATACACAAATATCATTTCCTAGAAGATGAAAGACCAAATATTGCAATTTATGACGATCATCAAAGGAGCTCAACTTCCCAAATGTGTAAGGTGCAGATTCGTTCCAGCGATCTTGGAGTGCAATAAATAGGACTTGGAGGGCATTACATTGTCCCATACAATATGTTTGATAGAAAAATTCAGCCACTCAAGAAGTTCTTTCTTATTTTATGGTTTTTGTCTAGCCTTTATTAGTTATACTTATTATTATTTAAATGTTGGAGTGTTGAGTATGTTTCTTACTAATAAAATATTTTAGTTATCCCAATATTTATGAGATGGTGATATGCATGTGAGTCTTAGGCATTCTACATTAAAAGTTATTATTGATTGATTAATATTTAAATATTATAACTTAAGATGACAATTCCATCATGTTTACATTGTCTCATACAATATGTTTGACAGAAAAATT
This sequence comes from Cunninghamia lanceolata, assembly GCA_027924645.1. Lineage (NCBI taxonomy): Eukaryota > Viridiplantae > Streptophyta > Pinopsida > Cupressales > Cupressaceae > Cunninghamia > Cunninghamia lanceolata. The sequence goes on from BSBN01001048.1 coordinate 17,358,524, forward strand.
CAGCCACTTAGATAGTTCTTTCTTATCTATAAGGTTTCCTCCCGCCTTTATTAGTTATACTTATTATTTAAATGTTGGACTATGGGGTATGTTTCTTACTAATAAAATATTTCAGTTATCCCACTATTTATGAGATGGTGATATGATTAGAATATAGTTTCCATCAATATTTTAACATCCCATAGGGATAGGACAAACCCTCTTGCTAAGTAGCAAGGGTAAGACTGGTGGATTAGTTTACAGTTCTAGAATGATTCTTTATACAATTAGGTAGATCGCCTACAACAACCACATTATTACTCCTAAAATTATTTCTCTATAGTCTAAAATTGATATCAACCCTTTAAAATTTCATATAAGATCTACGGCATATGCCGTCAGCCACCAATTAAAACCTAAAAGTTTGTTTTCTGAGATAGTATCTACATGTTTGCCATTTTGAAACAATTTATTCATGAAATATTTTCACTAGCAATAAATCAACCAACCTGAAGGCCCTTGCAGTAGCTGTCCACCCTTGGCCAAAAGGGATATCTCCGTACAAGGATCTGTTTCTCTCTGCAGCAAATCGGGATAAACCAAAATGCAAACTATTTGGTCTGAGATCTCCTGAAAATGCATGTTAACGCCATTCCCCACACTCTGCCTTTTTCTTCCTTCCTGCATTAGCGAACTCTCCCACCACATTTAAGAGCCATCATATGTTATAAGGGAGGGTTGTTACACCGCTATTCACTTCTTCCGACATATCAAAATGGTTTATTTGGTCCATGGAAGGATTTGGTCTGCTCATGAAAATGGAATCCCATCTATGGAAAATGCTTCTACTGCTTGTGCTATCCAAAACACTAGAAAGTCTGATAAGCCTAGAATCTTTGGTTTGTGATTGCTCTTTTTCTTTCTTCCTCTTCTCTGAAGAGCTTACATTTTTAAACCAGTAGGCAACATTTTTGACTTCCGCTCTACCATAATCTTGTAGCTGAACAGTAAGCTCAGCTATGCGGGCATAAGATGGTTTTCTAGTTCCGTTGCCAACACAGACTCTAATATTTACTTTTGTTTGGCATTTGGCCACCATCTTGACGACACATTTGCCCTACATGTAAAATTGAATTGATCTGCAGAAGTGAATAAACAGCTAACGAGACCCTTTTTTGAAAAATGGTATTGCTATTTGCCTGTGCACGAAAGGTTGGTTTTTGGTCATTTGTGAATCACCTGCATACAAGGAACCACTTCTGTAGGGGGGGCGTGGTTCTGGGATAGCCTGGTTTTTTGGTTATTTGTGGATCATCCATGAATAGGGAAGCGCTCCTTGATAAGGGCCCATAGTTCTAGGATAAGGTTTTCCTGGATATGAAATCTAAGGCTTCTTTCTATATTAAACTTTTGCTATCCAGATTTTAATCTTATCACTTATGTTTGGTTAGCTTCTGTAACCTTTCTCTCCAGTTTTGGAGTGATGTTCATCTTTTTCCTTCTATATTATTGGTAGACCTATTCCCCTAGATCACACATGCAGGTATTGGGTATCGACTCCGCCTGGACTCATAGGCCCTATTCCCTACCCTAGCCACTATACCCTACTAGTGCAATGTTCCCGTGTTGTTGTTTTATCATCTCGTTTGCTAATAGTAATTTCTAGAGTGCCCTTATGGTCATGTGTAGTTTTCTAGTGCAGTAGTTGAAGCTTTTCTCCTTGGTTTCCATTGATTGTTTGATGTGGTTTCCTTGGCATCATTCTTTATTTTGATTGGAGAAAATTGTTTTATGCTAATGCATATTTTGTAGGAATGAGTGCCTTGCCTATTCCTTACCCATGTTCTAGGACTAATTGCATGTATTTGTGCATGTGATAACTTAATTTTATACTATATCAGGGTTCATGGACTAGTGTGTGCTTGGGCTGTATCTTAACATTTGCAAGCTTCTAGGAGTAAGCCTAGTCCTAGGGGGTAGGATGTAACAACCCCCGTATTCACTTTTTGGTGTCGGTTAGAGGAGTCCACTCGGGTAATAAAGATAGGTCAGAGTTGTTATGAGTTGAATGCATTATGAGAAATATCTTGGTTGTTAGGTAAACAAATTAATAGTTGGGATGACTTGAGGAAGGAAGGTAACTTGCCACACTATTAACTTGCCACACCATTAAGAAGGCATGGCATCTCTTCTGTACGGCCCAATTATGTTTGGAGTCAAACAATTGTAGGGTATGGACATCCATCAAAGCATTAAGGATTGAGAGGAGACGCTCTACACATAGGGCATACAATGATGTGTGGTCTAGAGGAACGGATCTACCAATAATATAGAAGGAAAAAGATGAACATCACTCCAAAATTCATATCTAGGAAAACCTTATCCTAGAACTATGGGCCCTTATCAAGGAGTGCTTCCTTATTCATGGATGATCCACAAATAACCAAAAACCAGGCTATCCTAGAACCACGGCCCACCTTACAGAAGTGCTTCCTTGTATGTGGGTGATTCACAAATGACCAAAAACCAACCTTTCGTGCACAGGCAAATAGCAATACCATTTTTCAAAAAAGGGTCTCGTTAGCTATTAATGCATCACTTCTACAAATCAATTTGGTTTTACGTGCAGGGCAAATGTGTCAACAAGATGGTGGCCAAATGCCAAACAAAAGCAAATATTAGAGTCTGTGTTGGCAAGGGAAACCAAAAAACCATCTTATGGCTGCATAGCTAAGCTTATTGTTTAGCTACAAGAATATGGTAGAGCAGAAGTCAAAAATGTTTCCTATTGGTTTAAAAATGGAAGCTCTCGAGAGAAGAGGAAGAAAGAAAAAGAGAAATCACAAACAAGAGATTCCGAGCTTATCAGACTTTCTAGTGTTGTGGAGAGCACAAGCAATAGAAGCATTTGCCATAAATGGGATTCCATTTTCATGAGCAGACCAAATCCTTCCATGGACCAAATAAACCATTTTCATATGCCGGAAGAAGTGAATAGCAGTGTAACAACCCTCGCTTATAACATATGATGGCTCTTAAATATGGTGGGAGAGTTCGCTCATGCAGGAAGGAAGAAAAATGCAGAGTGTGGGGAATGGCATTAACACGCATTTTCAGGAGATCTTAGACCAAACAGTTCACATTTTGGTTTATCCCAATTTTCTTTAGAGAGAAACGAATCCTTGTGCAGAGATATCCCTTTTGGTTAAGGGTGGACAGCTGCTGGGCCTTCAGGTTCATTGATTTATTGCTAGTGAAAATATCTCATGAATAAATTGTTTCAAAATGGCAAACATGTAGAAACTATCTCAGAAAACAAACTTTTAAGTTTTAATTGGTGGCCGATGACATATGCAGTAGACCTTATATGAAATTTTAAAGGGCTGATATCAATTTTAAACTATAGAGAAATAATTTTAGAAGTAATAATGTGGTTGTTGTAGGCGATCTACCTAATTGTATGGAGAACCATTCTAGCATCGTAAACTAATCCACCAGTCTTACCTTTGCTACTTAGCAAGAGGGTTTGTTCTATCCCTTTGGGATGTTAAAATATTGATGGAAACTATATTCTAATCCCACTTTTGTGTGAAATATCTAGATGATTGGGCTTATGTGATACGGATTTTAATCAAGTTTGAGGTGACAAGGAATAAATTAAAATGTTAACTTCATGGATTAAGTTGTATCCGATGTGATATAATAAACATCTAGGCTTTCCAGTGCATGCACAAATGTCAGCATGACTAATGCGGCAGCAGCTGTGAAGACTAACATTACCCTTGCTAATCACATTTTCTAGAAAGTTTCTAAAGCCTTTTCAAAAGACTCATTTTGTTAATATCTTGTAATCATTACATTCCTTGAGAGGACATCAGTCTGAGGCAATCAGCCCAGCAGTTACATGCCTTGTCTATGCTTCCACTTTTTGCGTACATGTATACCAATGTACTTGTGGCTACAACATCTAACAAATAATTCCCTTCTGTTATACTTTGCTGGGTGTCCTTAACATCTTCCAAAAGCTCCCATTTCGGACAAGAAAGGAGGATGCTGACCGCGGCTGTGGTATTTGACCTTACATCAACAAGTGGCATTTTCTTAAAAGTTTCTAAGTCCTTTTTAACAAATCCATTTTGTGTGAATCCTTAAATCAGTGCACCCCATGAGATGACATCATTCTAAGGCATTCTATCAAATAGTTGACATGCCTTCTCTATGCTGCCATTTTGGCATAGGCAAAGAGGATGTGGGCAGGGTTGTTGTTATGTTTTGTTATGTTGTATGGATGTTAAGATTGTGGATGGTCATTTGAGGCCTTTATGTTGATTATGTTATCTCCGTCTTTGTTTCATCTTGGGTACTGAAGCATTTATCTTCCTACCTTTTTATTGTCAGTGTAAAGACCTAGTAAACCCTCACTCATCAAAAAAGAAATTCAGCCACCTTAAAAATATTTCCAAGGGACTGGCTGGAAGAAGATATATAAGATAATTATGTGCAATATAGAAACCACATGCTACCCACAAGGCAGTTGGATACCTCTAAGTACACCAAAGCTAATTTATTTTCCCTTCCATTCCGGTGGTGTTGTTGAAGAGGAATGATACTCTTTTGAGGGAAAACAATATTTTGTTCTTTCTTTAGAAGGTTAGTGGCTTGCATCTATGAGTATATTTTGCTCTATGTGAGCTGTGCCATAGTCTAAGACCTTGTTTTGTCCACCTTGAAACATATCCTTGCGGGTTAATTTTGATAGTACTCAATTAGATCAAATCTGTGTTTCTAGCCTAAAATCAGTTGTAATGATTACGGTGGCCTATCCAAGGTTTAAACCTTGTTGGGTTTGCTCATCTCTATGTTATTACATTGGCTTTATGCATTGTGTGCCGTGTCTACTCCGTGCTTGATGTGTTCTTGTGAACTATGTGACCTTGAGGTCTCCCTTGTGTGGTTGAGTTTCTGAGTCTTCTTTCCCCACTATTTGTCTGCTTGTGATTGGGTCTTGCGACTACATCTGAGCATGGTTGGGTGGTCTTTTATGACTCCACATGCTTGGGAGTCATTGCCACCACCATTAGGGATCGGCGAACAGGTTATCGCAGCACCAGCTTGAAGATGTTCTCTTTCTTTCTGTTACTTTATGAGTCATGTACCGAGTCAATTATTGTATCTTTCATGGCTATGCCATTGTTCTTGTTTATTCCTTTACGTAATTTTGTACTCTCTTAAGAGATAAAATGTAATCATGCAAGTTAATGAGAAGAAATGGGATGTTTCCTATTTAGTTTATGGATTCCGGTGTGGGTATCAGATCCACTTGTACCATGGTGTTTATGGATTCATATTTATATTTGGAAATGGGATTAGGAGTATTTGAATTGGTGTTTAAAATGAATGTAGTTTATTAATGTTTCTCTGGAGAGTGATTTAGTCCTCTCCTGTAGGTTGTGCATTCGGCCATACTTGGCAATGAATGTTGTCGACATATCGTATTGGCAACCATTTCGTGTGTATGTTATCACTTGTTATTCAAAAAAAAATTATCTTGTCCTCTTTTGGCCCTCACCCTTCATTAGGCACTAATCAGTTTCTACCATAAAGCAAACTATATCCTTATATTTTTCAACTAGAGATTGGGGAATTCTCTTTGGCTTGCATCATACTCTGAAAGTTCTTGAAGTAACCCCAAAGTGATGTGTTTTGTGCCTTGGCATCACCAAGTCCATACAAATAATCCCTGATTTGTATGGCAACCGGTCTATCATTTTGCCATATCCCACTAGATCTGGGTAGATCATTCATGTAATAGAAGAACAAAGAGAGTATCGAGCCACTGTATTTGAAGGAGTTCTTCTTGTCCTTCTTTATCTTCTGTAGATTTTCCAAAAGTTGGTTTAGAAGGAGCTCACAGAGATCATAGTCAGCATTGTTCCTTAACATTTCAAAAGCAGTATATACAGCAGTTCTGGATACTAAATTCTCCTTGTTGGAGTGATATATCTTATAGCCAACTATCATTGATGCAAACTTGATATCTGGATCTATGATATCCTCAATTGTCATTGCTCTTTTATCAAATTTTGATTCGATAGCCTCACTTACAATTTGGTTTTTGACAGATTTTAGAATAGGCATCCCACCGGTTGAGTGTAATCTAGTTACTGACCTAATGGCATCCTTGGTGATCTTAAATGGCCTGTTCAGCGACATGAAGTTGTTATGTATTCTACCTAGAACATACCAGACCCATTCATTTTCTGTAAAATAAGGGAAATGAATATACTGTACAAAATGCTTGTCCTGAATGGCTTTCTACTGAGGTTTTAGTTCAAATGATTCATCAATTAGCTACTTGTGATATATATTCATCAACTTAGATTCCCCGAACTCATCAATATTTGCATGAATGCATGCCCTAACGTCTTCAACATGCAAAACCCCATGTGGAATGCTGGAAAATGCGCCTAAGGAATCCACTTCAAGAGATTTGTAGGTATGCTTCTTAAATTTAGGGCATGGCCTATTAGTAATCTTCACAACATTTGAAGTAGTCATCTTTAAAGATTCAGAGAGAGATTTCAAGAGTGGAGAATACCTTTTAACGCTTTTAGGGTTTAAGAAATGAGCTGAAGAGATCACCAGTTGATTTGAATTATGTGATTTATCCTTGAGAGAGACGAGGCAAACTTGTTTGCAGAGCTCTTCTTATCTATTTTACTAATGCAAATGTGCAAATGAAGAGAAAATGAACCCTTTTATCTTTGAGCAAACCCTAATTTCACATTGCAATAAATGTGGAACTTAAGTCATTCTAGTTACCTTGTTCTCCTTGTTCTGATAAAGATCTTTTCTGGATCATTGAGATATACTTTGAGCTATTCTTGGTGATTATTGACAATCTATCTTTCTTTCCTCAATCATTTGATCTATTCGTAGATCAAGATTCCTCAATTTTGAATCATACTGGATCTAACTGTGAAAATCCTATTCTTACCGAATGACTATTGAACTAGATCAATCTTGGAAGAATAATCTTTTCAAATCTTCTTACGGATCTTTCATATCTTTACCAAACTTGCTTTAGATGTTTCTCTAAGAACCCTTTAATCCGCAACTTCCCATGTGCCAATTTTAGGCACCAATTGACTGGCTGGGGGAATTGGTTTTTCTTAGTGACTCCCCCTGAGCCATAGCTCATCTATTCAATTTTTGGAAGGATTATCAGCACTAGATTCTGGTACGGATCCATTCCCAACATTCTCTGTGCTTATCTTCAACCAAATCTTATTCATCTCCCTTTGAATTTCATCCGCATTCACTTTTCCCTTTCCTTTGTCTTGGTTATGATTATGTTGTTCCGGACCCCTTTTGTCTTGATTCTTATTTCTACAGAATTTGGCAATATGACTGGATCTATTACAATTGTAGCAAACAACATTTCTTTGCATATTTGACTAATATCCTCTTGATCTACACTGATTAGCCATATGTCCCATTCTATTGCATGCAAAGCATCTACCATTGAATGAATTATTTATTTGCATGTTTCTACACTCATGGGATTTTTGACCATACCTTTTGCAATTGAAGCACTGTCCGGAGAAGGATGTATTAGTCTGATTCATTCTTCTTCTACACTAATTTGCTTTATGACCAATGTTATTGCAGTTGTGGCAGTATCCATTGAATGATGGATATCTTTGAGCATTTGGTTGCCTTACTAGAGGTCTTCTAGAACTGTTTCTTAGATTTCTGATTTGGAGTTCTTCTGACTAGATCCGGAGCTTTCACCTTTTTCATACCCCAAGCCTTGTTTGTCATCTACCCTATTTTGGCTTGCAAGAAGAACTTCAAGTTGAGTAGAGCTTATCTTGAATTTCTCTTTATGTTCATTTGTTGTTTGAAGATCTCTTTTGAGAATGTCAATCTGATTCTCAAGTTGTTCTTCATTATCTTTAGCTTCTTCAAGATCAGATTCTAGATGCCTAATTATACTGTCCATATTGTGGTAGTCTTCTGACTTCTCCTTGAGAGATTGTCTTAGATTATCTTCAATTTTTCTTTTCTCTTCAATTTATTGGGTGAATTTCATAACTCTTGATTCCATTTCATGTCTTACCATAATGACCTTTTTTGATAGCTTCTCGCATAACCTATTCTTCTCATTTAGTTCTTCATCAGTATTATTGGCTTCACTTTGACTTGCTAATTGTTGAAGTAGTTCCTTTTTCTTTTTCATAGAGATACTCAGTTTCTCTTTTAGTTCATTTATGAAATCATCAACTTGTTTGAGTGTTTCTTTTAGGTCATGGACTTTAGAATGAGATTGCTCAAGATCATCTAAGGTAGACTAAAGTTGTTCCCTCATATCATACATATCAATTGAGATTCCTAGATCTTCCTCAAGCTATTAGGCTCTATTTGGAGGAACCTGGCTCTGATACCAATTGTTGATAACTGAGAGGGGGGGTGAATCAGTTATCTTAATTATTTTGTCTTTCAGTCCCTTTTTAACAATTAGTGTAAAATCAAATCATATAAGCAAACATAACCATGAAAGAAGAAATAAGATCAATACACATGACACAATGATTTTGACATGGAAAACCCGGTTAAGGGAAAAACCATGGGGTGATTAACCCAAGATTGTATTCTCTGTTAGAAGAATAGAAAGAACAAAATGGTACTGCCAATTAGAGCTCACTGCCTGAGCACACTGCTCACAAGAGGCTTACTACCTACAAGAGACTCACTGTCTACAAGAAAAGAAGGTAACAAGATACTTGAACTGATGAGAAGCATCCACACATGCTGAAGTTCAGTTCTGGTTAAGCCCAATATATTGATCTACTGCACTTCAGTCTTACTCTCCTTAGGTGCTACTGTCGAGTCACATTCTGGACCTGTCTTACTTCCTTTTCACTGCTCTTCTACTTTTCTTCGTACAATTCCAACACACAACACACACATTCACATCTAAATCCATCTGGTATATATATCCACACAAATAATTTCAACACCTTTCTAGTCGGCATCTGGAATAGTCAATATTTTCTCAAACTTTGATCTGTCAGCTGAATCCTTACATACCAAGTGATGCGGATCAAGGAGATGCTCATAGAAGTCATCAATCATGTCGGCCAATCATGAATGATACCTCAAGAAACTTAATAACCATCAATATCTCATCCAGATTTAGGTCTGATGCTCTGCCGGTCAGTTCTTCCTCTATCTACTCTGCCAATCAGGAACCCAAAACTTAAGTGCTCAGATTTCTTCACTCTTTCTTCACCGGAGGCTCAATCCCTGGAATCTATCAGTCAAGATACTCTTCTTGACTACCCCAAGTCCATACTTTACTGAGATACTTCTTCTAAAAGACCCAGACTTAACTGTTGGACCTTTCCACATGCTCTAATCTTGCTCACTGGACCATACTATTCTTCAATCTGTGTTCCGGTATAGACATACCATATCCTGCAGATGTGTGTGATGAAATTTGTTGCCATTAATGACAACATTCATGAAGCCATATAGTGTCTCTTGCCAATAGTGAGGAGTAATGAAAAATGTGGAATCTAGCAAAGGGGGAGCTCCGGTAAAACAGTGCACAAGATAGAGCATCAGGGAAGGGGGAGTTTGCTATGACACTTAGTCATTTTTCACTAATTGTTGCCATCAATGCCAAAGGGGGAGATTGTTGGCAAGAGACACTATGTGGCTTCATTATTATTGTCATTTATGACAACAAAGTCTATCCCACACATCTACAGCACATAATATGCCTATACCGAAAGTCAGATTGAAGAGTGTTTTGGTCCCATGAACAAGAACAGAGCATGCAACAAGGTCTGACAATCAAGTTTGGATCTCTTAGATAGTGTAACTCAACAAGTTGGGGACTTGGACAAGTCAAAAGGAGTACCATGACTGCTACATTCTAGAGATTGATCCTCCGGTGATGAAAGAGTGAAAAGATATGAGCACCTAAGTGTTGGGTTCCTGACAGGTAGAGTAGACTGAGGAAGAATTGACCGATAGAGCATCAAACTTTAATCTGGATGAGAAATTGTTGGTGGTCAAGCTATTTGAGAGATCATACATGTTTGGCCAACATGAATGATGACTTCCTTGATAAGCATCACATATTACGCATGGATTTAGTCGACAGATAAGTGTTTTGTAAATATCTTAAGTATTCCAATTGCCGACTAGGAAGATGTTGAAATCCTTGATGCGGATATATATACCAAATGGATTTCGATATGAAGTGTGAATTTGTGTGTGTAAGTGTGTGAAGAAGTACAGAGAGAAGTGTGGAAGCAGCAATACAAGTTTGGTATGTGACAGAACAACAACATTAGAGCAGAGGAAGAATGAAGTGCATAAGATCAGTATATTGAGCCTAACTGGAACTAAACCTTAGCATATGTGGATACCTCTCATCAATTCAAACACCTGGTGACTTTCTATATACCTTGTAGATAGTGAGTCTCTTGTAGGCAGTGTGCCTCTTGTGAGCAGTGTGCTTGGGCAGTGAGCCCTAATTGACAAGTCCCATTTTGTACTTCTTATTCTTTTAACAGAGAATACAATCTTGGCTTAGTCACCCTGTGGTTTTTCCCTTAATAGGGTTTTCCACATAAAAATCCTTGTGTTATGTGTGTTGATTTTATTTCTGCTCTCATGATTATGTATGCTCTTATGTTTTGATGTTGCATTAATATTAAAGAAGAAAAGAAAGTTAAGATATTTAAGATAACTAATTCACCCCCCCTCTCAGTTATCTGCCTCATTTCCAACAATTATTGCTGACATGGGGAGTCAGTGAGTTGATTCAAGGAGTGTATGTACTTCAAAGGTGGAGAAAGTTGAAAAGGAGAGTTTGTGTCCTAAGGAGAAGAAGTTGGCCTTTATCCTTGATGTCAAAGGGGGAGAATGAGCCAAGGTTTGTTGTCATCAATGCCAAAGGGGGATATTGTTGTACATATAAGGTTATCACTGATATGGTTGTGTGGTTGTCATTGATGTCAACACTAATGAGCATTGGACATATGTTACATGAGTTTGTCACTGATGTGGTTGTGTGGTTGTCTTTGATGTCAACACTATGCTTAGATGCTTATGATGATGATATAATATGTTGATGGTGTGCTAGAATTGGTTACTGATGTTCATGGTTAGTTACTAATGTTAATGGTTAGTTTCTAATGCTCATGGTTGGATGTCATGCCTTGATTAATGTCGAGTAAAGTTGTATTGAGCGTGTTTGTGGTTAGTAGAGATGATTTCATGATGATATATTAAGATGGGAATTAGAAGATATGCTAAGCTTGAGAAGATGTTGTTGATGACCTATCGCATGTTCTATGATCCTTTTCATTGTTCCTAAGGATATATGTGCTGTTATATGAATGTTTTGGTCTCTGAAAGTTGGTGAAGGTTCCTACTACAGGAAGCTGCTTTGAAGACTAGTTGGTAAAATACTCTGCATTCCTCCACATTTAAGATATGGTCATGTAGTTTAGAAGTTAACATAAGTATGATGTAAAGGTGCTAAATCTAAATTTTCAAATCATTTGCTCCTCCGTAATGGAAGTTACAAGTGATAGAGTTTTGGTTTGTGCTCTGGCAAAATAATGTGAGGATGTCATTATATTGAGCTCTCTCCTATAAGTGCATATTGTTAAGCATGGCAGGCGATGTGTGGATTCATGCTTGGACACATGGAGGATGCATTGGAGGTGCTTGATGATTTAGAGGTATTCATGGAGACTCATGGCATGTATTGTAATATCATTGTTGTTGAATAATACATATGAGTGTGGATACTTTTGGAGGCTAGGTTTTTCCCTCTTGAGGGTTTTCCCAGGGTATATCTTGTGTTATCTTGTTGATTGTTCATTTGATCTTTACATTATGGTTTTCCCTAGATGTGTATAATCCTTATGTGTGTAGATCAGGTGCAAAATGTAAGCCATGGCAATACATGTAAGGATTTGGGACATTACAAGGTTATATGCAGGTTGTATTGCAAATTAGGAGTTCTATGTATTAAAGATTTGGTGTGCATGTTGCAAATCCGGTGATTGAAAAATCATTGCTGAAGAGGATTTTCTTTGTTTGGCTTCATGAGGGGTTTTAGGAGGAATTTCTATAGATGACCTCCTGAGACAAAATGAACCTCTCCATTGAGTCCAGGAGACATGAGAGGTGAAGAAAAACATATAATTCTGCATGTTTTGGCCATGGTGACCTAAGGCAAAAAAATTAGCTCCCAAGTATGCAGTACAGCTGTCGTAGGTATGATTGCAGAAAAAAATTGTTAAAAAAATATTTTCCTGCATTGTGTATTTGTTTTACTGTAGTTGGTGCAAAAATTAAATTTTTATAAAGTATAGAATGGAAAAGAAAAAAATTAAAGATATGAAAAAAAAATTGTTAAGGTGTGAGGGTCTGTAGACCCCCGTACCTTGACCTGTCGTGGCAGGGCCTACTAGCATGGCCAGGTATGGCCAGGCATGGCTGCCGAGGCCAGTCGGCTCCCGGTTGGCAGTTTGGGTCAGACAACCCTTGGGCAGCCGGTGCCGAGTGCCAGTCCGACGAGGCCGGCCAGACTCCCGGGCCAGGAACCGCCTGAGAATTTCCCACCATGGGGTGTTTTAAAAAAATTAAAAAAATTATTCTTTATGGTGGTAGGGAAATTTTTTGATGATAGCATTTAATAAATCAATTTCAGACTTAATTAAAAATTAAACCTCTGTGAAATATGTTTTGGAGTCTGATGAAAAATAAAACAGATTTGAAAACTTTTTCACCTATGCCAGTCAAAGATATAAGATGATGTCAGCTCTAGCCCAACACCATGTCACTTGTGTTTTTTGTCCAATGAGCCTGATGATGTCAGCGATCATGTCATGCCATGTTAGCAGGTACTAGGGTCCCGCCAGGGGTCCACTTTTAGCCCTAGGAGGGTATTATCTTTTGGGGGGCATAACTTTCACATATGGTATCAATTTTTTGACTTCTTATAGGCATCAGAAAGTTCTCTCCAAGCGCTATGCAGTGGTAAATGTTTCATGATTAGATTTTTCTGTTTGCTTCAAAATTTCGTGCCGGAAGCTAGGCATTGCTCTCTTATAGTTTTATACTCATAACTTTTGCATATGGGATTAGATTGTTGATTTTTGATATGTGTTAGAGAGCTATTGCAGTGTAATATAGATTGGATCATGTATATTTTTAATTGGTGTGCATAGAGATATTAGCACTTGTTTGATCACTTGTAGGAGCTTGAGATTCAAAGTACATTTATGAGTGGATTTAGATGGATTTTTGGGCACAAACTTGTGGGAGTGCATGTCGTTATGAGACCATCAGCATGGTATAGCAGGTTTTCAAATTTGGTGCTTTTAATTACATGTTTACAGGTGTTTTCAAAGTTTGGACTTTGATGGTGACAGGTACACAGGGTGTCTTCTGATTTGAGGGCATGGTTGATACGTGTGTGAGACTTGGAGTCTCATTTCAATGGGAGTTGAGTACAGGTACAACGATGATGATGATTATGGTGTCATGGATATGCATGTACACTTTTGCATTGGCATGACATGATCATGTATGAGATTGACAGGTATGAGGAATGATGTTTGATTTATGATTACAGGTGGTGTTGTGGTGTTGTTTTAGGGGGTTGTTCTTACCTCCTAGATGCTTGTTTAGTTCCTTGACTCAGGTGTAGGGTTAGAGTTAGGGTTAGGGTTAAAAATTAGAACTATGTTTAGGGTTAGAATAATGGTTAGGGTTAGAATTAGGGTTATTGTTAGATTTTAAATTAGGGTTATAGTTAGGGTAGAATTAGCGTTATGATTTGAATTAGAATTAGGGTTAGGGTTAGAGTTAAGATTAGGGTTAGAATTGAGGTGGGTTACTATTAGAATTAGGGTAAGAATTAGAGTTAGGGTAAGCATTAGATTAACAGTTAGGGTTAGGGTTAAGGCTAGAGTTAGGTTTAGAATTTGAGTTAGAGTTAGGGTTAAAATCATAATTAGAATTAGGATTAAGGTAAGGGTTAGAATTATGGTTATTGTTAGATTTAAAATTAGGGTTCTAGTTAGGGTAGAATCATGGTTATGATTAGAATTAAGGTTAGGATTAGGATTAGAGTTAAGGTCAAGGTTCCTATTAGAATTACGGTTAGAATTAAGGTGAGTTACTATTTGAATTAGGGTTCAAATTAGAGTTAGGGTTAGAGTTGAATTAGGGTTAAGGTGAATATTAAGGTTAGGGTTAGGTTTTGAACTATAGTCAGGCTTAGGGTTAGAGTTAGGGTTAGGGTTAGGTTTAAAATTGGGATTAGGGTTAGGGTTAGGGTTAGGATTATAATTAGGATTGGGATAAGGGTTAGGGTTAGAATTAGGATTACGACTATAATTAGGGTTAATGTTAGAATTAAAGTTAGGGTTAGGGTTATAATAAGGGTTAAGTTTAGTATTAAGGTTTGGGATAGGGTTTCAATTAGGATCAAACTTAGGGTTAAAATTAGAGCTATGTTTAGAGTTATAATAAAACCTGTTAGGGTTAGGGTTAGAGTTAGGGTTAGGTTAGATTTATGGTTAGAATTACAATTAAACTTAGGGTTACAGTTTCAAAAAGGGTGATAATTAGAATCAGAATTGGAGTCAAAACTAGGGTTAGCGTTATAATAAGGGTTAGGGTTATGGTGAGATTTAGGGTTACGGTTAGAATTAAGGTTGCAGTTAGGGTTAGGGTCAGGGTTATCATTAGGGTTATAAATAGGGTTAGGGTTGGGATTGTAGTTAGAATTAGGGTTTTACAATCAATTTTATGGTTAGGGTGAGAATTAGGGTTAAGATTTATGTTAGGATTAGAAATATAATTAGGGTTAGACTTAGAATCGAGGTTAGTATTAGGGTTTGGTTTATTTAATGAATTAAGATTAAGTAGACCTATGGGAAGAATTACGGTTTGGATTACAATTATGATCGGGATTACAATTACATTTAGGGTTACACTTACATTTAGGATTACAATTATTATTCAATCCCTAATTTAAGCATAACCCTAATTCTAACCCAAACCTTAATTACAATAATAACAATCAATCTAACCCTAATTATAAATCTAACCCTATTTATAACCCTCAACCTAACTATATCCCTAAACAAAACCCTAATTCTAATCTAACATTGGTTCTGGAAATAACCAAAACCTTATTTATAATCATAACCCTTAACCTAAAACTAACTCTATATCTAACCCTATTCTAACCATAACCATAAGATTACACTTATCATTGATTTAGAAACCTAACCCTATATCTAACTCCATTTATAAGCCTAATCCTAACCCAATCCCTAAACAAAACCCTAATTCTAAATATGACCTTCATTCAAACCCTAATCGTACATGGAACCCTAACCATAATTTGGTACATGAATAAAACATTAAATTTAACAAGATTTATAAAAACAAAACCATAACCTTAATTAGATTAAAACCTTATTGTAACCCTAATTAAATAAAATAAACCTAATCTAACCCTAACCCTAATTAAACCATGATCCTAAAAATACACTTAGCACATATTTATCTAAATATAAATATCCCAACATCATAACTATATTCCTAAACATAACCTTAACCCTAATTCTAATACTTACCATAACCATAATTTAAAACATGATTAAAACCCTAAATCTAACCCTATTTTATAACCTTGACCCTTACTATATCCCTAAACAAAACCGTAATTCTAATCTAACCTTGGTTCTAACCCTAGTCCAAACCATAATTGTAATCATAACCTCAATTTAACCCTAATTCTAATTCTAACCATAATCCTAAGATTACACTTAGCATTGATTTATAAGCCTAATCCTAAACCAATCCCTAAAAAACCATAATTCTAACTCTAACCTTCATTCCAACGCTAGAAAATAATATATAATTATTTAATATATTATAATAATATTTCTAAACTATATTATAAAATTATATATAATAATATAATTATTATATAAAATATTATGATAATATATTATAACATTATATTATATAATTATAATAATTTTTAAGATATATAATATAGTTGGAATTAAGCTTGTTGCTCCAGATGCTGCTAGCATATTTATATTAAATATAATATATTTAAAAATATAATATATCTAAAGTAGGTTGAGAGATATCCTTCTCAAGGCACCTATTTTTTAATCACTAATCCTAACATTAGGCACCTCAAGAAGGAAGCATATCTCTCAGCTCATACTTTAGCTATATTATATTTAATATAAATATGCTAGTTTTAGCTACATTGGCAAGGTCAATCCACCAATAAGGCTCAATTTCTATCAAACATTAAAATGTATGAGGTAATACATTTTGAACAAAATCCTACTGTAAGAGAAATGTTTTAAATGATTAGCTTTTTATAAAAAATAAAAAATAAAAAATTTACTACCATCTAAACATGATTTTTCAAGCCATTTTAGTTAATGGCCATTGATATTTCAAACCATTTTAATTAATCGCTATGGCATATAATTATTAACTTCTAAGAAGTTTTTAGTAATTTTTATTCTATTATTATTAAAACAAAATTAATTTTGAAAATATAATCAATTCACAATTAATTTTATAAATATTTTAGTACTAACTTTACAAATTATTTAAGTCTTCTAATTAAAATTTATTTTAATCAACCGAAAGATATCATCAACTGTTATTAAAATATTATTCTTATGAAAAAGAAATGTATTGTTTCTGCATACCATGTGTAAACACTTTTTTTTTCACTAACTCACTAGATTTTGTTATATTTTATTCATGTAAAAAGCTAATTTTAAGATTCAAATAGGTTAAGTTCTGAATAATACTTTGAAATAAAATATTACTGTGGATTTGGTGAAATTTGCATTTTTTTATTTTTTTTTGCTGATAGGTCATTTTATATGTGCACACATCTTGTAACTGCCAAAAAAATGGTAGTCCCACTACTTTCACCGTCCACAATTTTTTAAAAAAAAATTGGTAGTCCCACTCCACAAATCTGGTAGTCTTCATTTTTGGTAGTTTTTCAATTTTTTTCTCTAAAATTTAAAATTGCATGAATAACGCCTCCCATAAATGATTCTTTTCTCATTGTGGTGTCTGTATTTTTTGTTTTCTTCAATTCATCAGTATTAGATACTATCATCCATCTATAAATTTGAAGGTTAGCCTACAAATCAGGGTTTGAAGATTTAGTTTTTTTTTGGGTATAGGATAGCATTTTTATTGGTACATGATTTGATCGCATTTTTATTGGTATAGGATTAGCTTCAAGCTTCAATTTATTGGTAAAGGATTAGCTTCAAGCTTCAAGCAGTTTTATAAGCTACACAACAATCTTTAAAGCCTCGGGTGAGTATGGATGTTTTAAGCTTCGTTTATTATAAATTAAATGCATTTTATTTTTCTTTTGTTTTCATTTGAAATTAAACATAAAGACTCTGCCATATCATTAATGTCATGTCCCCATATTAAGGCATTGTTTAAATTAAAGATTTAAACATCCTGATAAAGAAAACAACTAAATTACCGTAGTAAATATCAATTCAAAATAATATATATATTATTAAAATAATAATATTATTATATGAATATTTTAAAATATAAAAAGAAATAATAGCAATTTAATCATAATTATCATAAGATAAGATTATGATTATAATTATCAGATCTAAATATAAATTATATAACATATAATATATTATTATGATAATAAATATAAACATAAATAATAAATATATATTTTCATTGCATATTATAAAAGGGACTTTATATATATGTGAGGATTGGGCCTCTTAAAAGAGACACCGATTCCTTAGTAAATGGTGTTTAACAAATTAAGTGAGCAAATATATTAATGGTAATTATTATCGCCAATAGTGGTGATGGTTGGGTATAAGCCCATCAAACACTTAAATAGGGAATCATAATCAGATATATATGAGGAGCAGTGAAGAAAAAAAAAACAACAGATCAATAAATAATAAATAATAATAGCATTGAGAGTTATCAAAGACACAACAAAGAGAAATTACAAGGAAGATACGGGACAGACAAGGTAAGTCTGCAATTATATCAGGTATGTTTTTCATTAAGTATTTAAATATAGAATATAATATATGTTAGTAATATTCTAGTAAATGAATTATGATTAGAAGTTAAATTAAGTATTAGTTAGAAGTAAAATTAAATATTAGTTAATTGTCTCATGCGAGAAAGTAAATAGGAATGATATAAACTATAAGATAATGATGTGAATCTAAGATATGGGAAATAAATAAAAAAGAATATTGATAAATAAATATAATTAGATCCGTATTATATATATATATATATATATATATATATATATATATATATATATATATATATATATATATATATATATATATAGATATTTGAGTCATAAAGATATCATAAATTTATATATAGGGAGGAATTATTCAAGTAAATATATATATAGAGAGAGAGAGAGAGATTATTAATATTATAACAAATACTATAATATATAAATATTAAAGAATAGGTGAAAGAGAATAGAATGATTCAACAAGACAAGTAGCATAAAGAGGTACATGCACTTTCCTTGTTAGGCGATATAAATGTTATAGAAGAATAATATGAATATAAATAAATGAATACTGCTTATATCAGGATAATAATTGAAATATATTACCATCAATGATGTATATACATTCTCTCTATAAGTATGCATATAGAATAGGTATAATAATATGAGAATAAATAGGAGTGTAGAAATAAGGTAAATCTCCATACATATATGAATGGAATATGGATATAGATGTGAACATTCTTAAATTGAATATAGTGAAATGAATGTTGTAATTCAATGAATGTGATAGTTAAAATCCTTAGACAATTAAATGTATGAACAAATGATAAGTTGGAAATATTATATAAGGACATGAATATACAACTTGAATATGGATGAATAATGATTATATTGTTAATATGATGAAATGAAAAGAAAATGGAACTCTAATGTTCTCTTTCGTGAGTTGAATTGTGCAAGGTCAAAGGAAAACTTTGGACTCACTAGAAGGGCACATTACAAGTGGTATCAGAGCATTCGACCTGCCATCCTGTGAGGAAATTTGATGCAAGCTTACTCAAGAAGGTACACCACACATAACAACAACAACCAAATGGACAAGGAACTCACATGAGCCAAAGGGGTTCTGCCTTCTAATGAAGGGTTCTACCTTTGGGTCTAGAGAGAGATGTGCTCTTCTAGATACGTCACTCATGATGAGAAATAATTAGTCCACATAAGCCAAAGGGGTTCTACCTTCTAACGAAGGGTTCTGCCTTTGGGTCTAGAGAGAAATGTACTCTTCTAGACACGCCACTTATGATGGAAGTAATAAGTTCACATGGGCCGAAGGGGTTCTGCCTTCTAATGAAGGGTTCTGCCTTTGGGTCTATGAGAGATGTGCTCTCCTAGATATTCCACTCATGATGAGAAATAATAAGTCCACATAAGCCAAAGGGGTTCTGCCTTTGGGTCTAGAGAAAAATGTGCTCTTCTAGACACGCCACTTATGATGGAAGTAATAAGTTCACATGGGCCGAAGGGGTTCTGCCTTCTAGTGAAGGGTTCTGCCTTTGGGTCTAGGAGAGAAGTGCTCTTCTAGATACGCCACTTATGATGAGAAATGATAAGTCCACATAAGCCAAAGGGGTTCTTCCTTCTAATGAAGGGTTCTGCCTTTGGGTCTAGAGAGAAATGTGCTTTTCTAGATACGCCACTTATGATGGAATTAATAAGATCACATGAGCCAAGGGGGTTCTACCTTTTAGTTAAAGGGTTCTGCCTTTGGGTCTAGGAGAGATGTGCTTTTCTAGATACGCCACTCATGATGAGAAATGATAAGTCCACATGAGCCAAAGGGGTTCTGCCTTTTAGTGAAGGGTTCTGCCTTTGGGTCTAGAGAGAAATGTGCTCGTCTAGATGCCACTCATGATGGAAATGAAATGTTCACTTGGACCAAAGGGGTTCTATCTTTTAGTTGAAGGGTTTTGCCTTTGGGCTTAGAAGAATTGGATCACTAGGATACACCTAAAGATTAATGAAGGCCTTAAGGTAAAACCTAAGGAGAAGGTTTTAGGGTAAAACCCAAGGAGAAGGCTTTAAAGGGGGGGACATTATCTCATCATCAACCCCCAGGATCATGCTATACGTTATCTTATTATCAACTTGCTTAAGCAATCAAAGTCTTACTTACAACATCATTAGATTCATCTTTTGGGATTTTCATTAATATTATTTCATTTCAAATCTCTAATATTAGAATATCAATACTCCCAAAGTTTTCTTTAAACAATGAAAAATTCTTCCTTCTTGCATTAATTTGATTAACTAAATGTCCTCAATCATATTGCTATTCAAAGTCAAATCAAATCTTCTTTAATCATGACATTATATAATCAGTTACTCCTCAAGGAACTTAACTATTCTCAATTTTGAGCTCAATAACATATGAGACCGAATCTCATGACCAAAGATCAAGATGCATCTTGGAATCTCAATACTCTCAAATCATCCCATCATTGTTAATCAAAACATCAAACAAATACTCTTTTGATTACAAATTCTCTTTCATCTGGAATCAAACCATGACTTTGTCTCAACACATTGAAGATAAGTGTTAAAGTGCAAGGTAACTCATTGTGATTGCTTGAGGACAAGCAATCTTGAGTGGGGAGGGCTGTCATGTCCCCATATTAAGGCATTGTTTAAATTAAAGATTTAAACATCCTGATAAAGAAAACAACTAAATTACCGTAGTAAATATCAATTCAAAATAATATATATATTATTAAAATAATAATATTATTATATGAATATTTTAAAATATAAAAAGAAATAATAGCAATTTAATCATAATTATCATAAGATAAGATTATGATTATAATTATCAGATCTAAATATAAATTATATAACATATAATATATTAATATGATAATAAATATAAACATAAATAATAAATATATATTTTCATTGCATATTATAAAAGGGACTTTATATATATGTGAGGATTGGGCCTCTTAAAAGAGACACCGATTCCTTAGTAAATGGTGTTTAACAAATTAAGTGAGCAAATATATTAATGGTAAGTATTATCACCAATAGTGGTGATGGTTGGGTATAAGCCCATCAAACACTTAAATAGGGAATCATAATTAGATATATATGAGGAGCAGTGAAGGAGAAAAAAAAAAGGAATCGAAGAAAAAAAAAAACAACAGATCAATAAATAATAAATAATAATAGCATTGAGAGTTATCAAAGACACAACAAAGAGAAATTACAAGGAAGATACGGGACAGTAAGTCTGCAATTATATCAGGTATGTTTTTCATTAAGTATTTAAATATAGAATATAATATATGTTAGTAATATTCTAGTAAATGAATTATGATTAGAAGTTAAATTAAGTATTAGTTAGAAGTAAAATTAAATATTAGTTAATTGTCTCATGCGAGAAAGTAAATAGGAATGATATAAACTATAAGATAATGATGTGAATCTAAGATATGGGAAATAAATAAAAAAGAATATTGATAAATAAATATAATTAGATCCGTATTTTATATATATATATAGATATTTGAGTCATAAAGATATCATAAATTTATATATAGGGAGGAATTATTCAAGTAAATATATATATATATATAGAGAGAGAGAGATTATTAATATTATAACAAATACTATAATATATAAATATTAAAGAATAGGTGAAAGAGAATAGAATCCAGTGAGTAGATTCAACAAGACAAGTAGCATAAAGAGGTACATGCACTTTCCTTGTTAGGCAATATAAATGTTATAGAAGAATAATATGAATATAAATAAATGAATACTGCTTATATCAGGATAATAATTGAAATATATTACCATCAATGATGTATATACATTCTCTCTATAAGTATGCATATAGAATAGGTATAATAATATGAGAATAAATAGGAGTGTAGAAATAAGGTAAATCTCCATACATATATGAATGGAATATGGATATAGATGTGAACATTCTTAAATTGAATATAGTGAAATGAATGTTGTAATTCAATGAATGTGATAGTTAAAATCCTTAGACAATTAAATGTATGAACAAATGATAAGTTGGAAATATTATATAAGGACATGAATATACAACTTGAATATGGATGAATAATGATTATATTGTTAATATGATGAAATGAAAAGAAAATGGAACTCTAATGTTCTCTTTCGTGAGTTGAATTGTGCAAGGTCAAAGGAAAACTTTGGACTCACTAGAAGGGCACATTACAATTAAACCTAATTTTCTTGTACAGGAGTTTAAAAGAATTAGTACATTGAAAACACTAAAAACCCTGAAGCGATTATTATAGGAAAAATAGAATAAGAAAGCACGTTAGATAGGAAAAAGTTTTAATAAAGTTACATATCCAAGACAGATGAAAACCAATGTTAAAATACTTCCAAAAATAATCTCAAGAAAGTAGGTGCTTTGTTAAAATACTTGCAAAAAATAATCCCAAGAAAGTAGGTGCTTTGTGCTTTGTCTTCTAGTAGATATAATAAAACATGTATACTTGCACCGAAAGAAATCCTGTATGCACAAATATCCAAAAATGTCCTGGTAACATTTATGTGAAAGGGGGCGATTTGATCTCCACATTTGGTGGATCCAGAAAGGGGCAAAATATCTTTCACTTGAACGTCACCATTTGCAGGGGGTTTCAAACACTCAAATGGGAGTTTGTATGCCTTCTGAAGCTCAGCCTCCATTTGCCCGATAGCGTTGTCTGCCTGCTACTTGCTCACTTTACTTACCAACACTTCTATTCTACTCTATTCTTGGCAATAGAAGTATTATCATACGAGAGCAAATATAATTCTATTCAGTTGCTTAAACTTGAACCTCTGAAATTGAATTCAAAGATCTTCATTACATAATAAGGTGTCTTGTTTATTGGTTAGAAATGTTTACCTAGTTTGACACAAACAACATGATCACGGAGCTCCCTAGGACTGATTAAGCTTGTCTCAGGATAAAGAAGCCTCTACATCTCCAAATCATAATCTTTTTCTAATATTGTACAAATAGAAACCTCAAAATGCTTGTGCCCATTAGCAATTACATAATTTCTTAATTCCTCCTAGGATGGATGTATCCTAACAAGGACACTATGATAGCATAATTTAATTTAGATGCCACTGTCCTTGTTAGGATAAGCCTTGGAAGAATTAAGAAATTATCTAATTGCTAATGGGTGCAAGCATTTTGAGGTTTCTATTTGTACAATATTAGAAAAAGATTATGCTTTGGAGATGTGGAGGTTTCTTGATTCCAAGACAAGCTTAATCAGTCCAAGGAAGCTCCATGATCATGTTGTTTGTGTCAAGCCAGGTAAACATTTCTAGTCAATAAACAACACACCTTATTATGTTATGAAGATCTATAAATTCAATTTCAGAGGATCAAATTTCAGCAAATGAATGGAATTATATTTTCTCTCCTATGCTAATACTTCTATTGCTTGTGATGTCAATATTTGCACTCATTGTTAAATACCATATGATGCTAAGTGTTGCTTTTTTCTCTGCTTCTGTTTTCTATGTTTGTGTTGTAGGTTTAAGAAAGTCTTTACTAATTGTCTTTCATAAAGGGATTTGCCGTCCCAATATTACAATGGTAATTGATGATCGATTGAAGGTCTGGGAGGACACAGATCAATAACATGTGCATGTTGTTCCAGCTTTTGCACCGTAGTATGCTCCATTAGCACATGTTCTTTGATTTCTATTTTTACTTTCTATTCCATTGTACTGATTTCAATCTGCATTCTTTATACTGCAGACAAGGTTTCCCCTTCCAATATTATGTGTTGCAAGAAACGTAGCTTGAAATGTCGGAGGTTGCTTTTTTAAGTAAGTAATCTGATCTTGGAATGATTTTATCTATGGGTGTAATTTTTATTTTACTTTCCCAGCCAAGCGAGAAGTTCACATGAAGTTTTAGGGAATGATGGTTGAAGTTATGTCTGTAGTGTCTGGATATCTTCTAATTTTTCTTGATTCTTGTTTTATGACAGATATCTTGACGAAGGTCATTAACAGAAGATGGATGAAGTATTTTATGACAGATATCTTGACGACGGTCAGCTACACTCAATTAGCAAGTAGTTGCTAACAGAGGTCGGGATTTGCAACATTTTGTGATTACGATTGACTTTAGCACTGTCAGTTCCTGTTTTAAGTGTTAACTTTTAAATGTAAAATCTGAATTTTGGATGTGTTTTTTTTTTGTCTTTTTTGTATTGGGGTTCGGGCCAAAGTAGCTGCAAATGGCAATGCCAGTTTAGCTGTTTCAAATGGCACGACAAACTCTAAGGTTAATTGTCTAAGATTGTCCTCTGTTATCTTGGTTAAAATTTTTAATTATACTATCTCAATTCATAAAATGAAATCAAATTTTTTAATATTTATATCAATATTCGTAATTTTGATTGTTTTTCAGGATCAGAATTTACTTCGAAACACATGTCCCACCCATGTCTTGTGGACAATCAAGACCCAAAGTCATTTATGCAACTTTTGTAGCAAGCAAAACCGCTTTCCTCCCTCCTTAAAATGCTCATACTCAAGCATGTGTGAAGGTGAAGGTTCCTCAATATTCTCATTGAGCTTCACTTGTGGAGTCTTCTAATTCTTTACCACACGATTCAATTTCTGAACCAAGTGATAATGGCTCCCCTAGTAGAGAGGAGGGTGAAATCCCTGAATTTGAATAGGATCCAGACACAAGGTGACGACTTCTCATTTTACAGCATGGCCAAGATCCTAGGCAGCGTGACTTCAACTTCTATGAACCTCCTTTATTGAGGTCTATGGCACAACGTAATCTACCACCTAATCAACTTCTTATTTGATTTGTGGAGCAAGGAAGATGTGTCTACAGATTTTCAAAAACATCACATGGAAGCACTCTTGATTTTGAATCTCAATAATTTGACGCATGTCATTTGAGGAACAATTCTTTTTGTTCAAGCCCTGAAAATTCTTTGCCCACAAATAGGAATACCTGCAAATTTAGGAGATCGCTATCTAAAAAGGTGTAATCACATGGGACGTTTTTAGTAATGAATGCATTTTAGATTGGAGATTTTTGAATTTTGTGTATTACAGATGTTTATTTGGATTCTCTGTTAAAATATCATTTTGATAGCATGTTATTGTTCCAGTGGGCATAATTGACAATATAACTGTTTCAGTTTGAAATATTTTATTATGGTGAGATTCATGACAGGTTTTTGGTGGGGATGATGAAATCAAGCATGGGAACATGCAATGTGACTATTCTTCTCTCTAGAATCACCCATGAATCACTCATGAGTGAGAAGCTAGCTCGAGATGACAAAAGACCTCCTACCTCCATTGCCTCCAACCTCCAATATGACCCTATTTCATTTTCTAAAAAAGATATTCCTCCTCACTATCATGGCAGGGAGAGTTTACTTGATGTATTGCAAACCACAATCTTCACTTTTAGCTACAACAAGAGCTTTATTTTTCTTCAATTTCCCATCAATGAGATCTTTTGCTCATTGAATACAATTTATTTGGACATGTCCAATTTTCTGACAATAACAACATTTGAATTCTTTCCCTTTTGAAATGTTAGAATTGTTCTTAAGAAGTAAAGCAGTTTTCTCAATAATTGAACTATCTTTTTTTAATCGGTAAAGGCTTTTGACCAGAGCTATGTCCACTTTTCTGACATTAAAACCTAGTATGAATGCCTTCAACAATGCTGAAGGTTCAAATCCATGAGCTCGTTAGCCCAACAAATGCCTATAGCCTGCAAGCGCAACAGTCCAATGAAGGCGCAAGATGAGCAAGTATGTTAGCCCAGCGAAGGCACAAGCTTGCGAGCTCTTTGGCCCAATGGGGGTTTGAACCTTGGTGGCCACCACTACAATGAAGTGACCTGACTACCAAACCATTCCCTTAATGACATAATTGAATGATCTTTACTAACTCTACTTTCTTCATCAATCAAAGAAGAAATCACACTTTCCAAACTAGGATTAATTTTGTTTAATGTAAAAACAATATGATAAAAAATTGAAGTCATAATTCTCAATAGGATTGACTTAGCATGATCATCATCGACTGTAGGTTTTACACTTGCAATATGATTAAGAAGGGAATGAAATGTACTAATATGTTGAACAACACTACCACCATCTTTCATCTTCAAACCAAAAAGTTTTTTCTTAATGGGCATTTTAGCACTTGAATCTTGTGAACCAAATAAAGAACTAAGTGCATCCCATAGTTTCTTTGAAGTTTTTTATTAGATCAATATGATGCAAATATGCATCAGATAATCCAAGATGAATCAATGATGTGGCCCTACAATCTTTTTCTATATATTTTATTGCTTCATCTATATTTTGTGGTTTTGTAATAGTCCCAACCACAATGTGCCATAAATCTTTTTCAATTAGAAGTAACTTTAACTTTACTTGCCATGTATGAAAATCATATCCTTCAAATGCAGTAATAGTAATTGATTTATCCATTAAAAAAAACCTTATCACTTCGATTTATCACATGCAATTTCAATTATAATAAAATGGCCCTCCACTATTTCTCCTTTCTGGAAGAAATTGAAATCTTGTATGACACTTCTTTGGATTGAAGTATCACTAGAAATATTTTGAGCAATTTAGCTATAAACTCTTGTATCGACTTGTGAATTAGATTTCAAACACTTCTCTTTACACAATATATGTCCAATTCTCCAATAAAATTTGACTTCAAATAACTTGCACTCAAACCGATATAGAAAGAAAATTCAATACAACAACCAAGTTAATGAAATACTATTTCTAATGTTTTCAAAACTTTCTGAAATGTCAATGTAGAATTTACCATTGCTATTATTGAAATGGTAGGCTAAAACAATGTATGACTTTCCTCAAACTGTGCCTCATTTACCATTCAACGACAGGATCTTTACATGCTTCCACACAACAAACTTTCTTCAGAAGCATTTGAAAATGCCTCTTCATGGAAATGCCTTGATGGAGTCTTGTATGGAAGATTGAGGCGCCTCTTTTCATAAATTTAGATGCAGCAATTAAATGTTAATGTCTGCAAACATTTCAACCCCTTCAAACATAGTTATCACCTCTAAATTCACCCAGCAACATGACCTTGATTTAAAAAACACAAATCTGAATACTAGATATAGACGCCTTCATAGGAAGTGAAATGTTGGTTTTGGAGTTTCAAATTTTAGATGCCTTCCTTCAAAAAATCAGACGCCTCTCATCACTATTTTGGCAGATTAAAACCAATGTGCCTTTCACACTTTCTCAACGCCATCTGCAGATATCAAAACAACTTAGGAATATGAAGTGGCCAAATGATTCTCTAGCACAAGAATTCTTCAATTAATCTTCAACCATTATCTCTTCCCATCTTTGCTAGAATTAAAATAGAACTTCTCTAATACCATATTGAATTATGGCCAGCATTTACATTTGCATAGTAATATTCTCAGCATGGGATGCCAAGATCAGGCAAGCTTGGCCAATGTTGTGGGTTCCTACATGGTACGGACAAGGGGGCCCGGGAACCCATGAAGAACGCTCCTCTGTAGAATGGTCTCCATTCAAACAAGGATGGCTTAAGCTAAATTTTGATGGGGCCTTCAAAGGCAACCCAGCACCTTCTAGGGTAGGTTGCATTGTAAGAGATTGGCAAGGTAACACAATCATATCCTCCTCAGTAAAACTTCCTTCTGGGACAAACAACAAGGTATAATTCATGGCTGTGACTCAGGGGCTTAAGCTCTGTAAGGACATTGGAGCAACTAAAATTGCAATAGAAGGTGATTCCACACTGGTAGTAAATGCCATCAGGAGTGGTAAGCTTCAAAATTGGAAGCTTCAGGCACTCCTCTTGAGAGTATTGGAGATGTTACAATCCTTTGAATCATACATAGTCAATCATATTTATAGGGAGGTCAATAAAGAGGCTGATGCTCTTGCTAATGTAGGGGTAACTGGACACTAAGTTCATTGCCCATGTGCCAAATGAGTACTATAGACTAAGCCACTTGGGCTAGTTTCGGCATATGGGTGACCCCACTCCACCCTAGTTGCAAATCTAATGCTTGCACCTAGTCAATCTTTGTCTAGCTCAGCTTCTTCCAAATGGCCATGCCACTAGCATAAGGAAAAGGCCATCCCTTCATGTCTTGCTCAAGGGAGCAATCTCTCCAGCAGTAAATAAAGGCATAGACAAAGCTGAATGCATTAGAAAAGGGGTGTTATTCAAGGACATTATTTCCGGGAGTGTTAATGCAGGTAGCGACAAGTTATGGGCATAGTACCAAGGAAATCATCCCATAGTACACGATTCAAGATTGACATCATTGCTTCTTGCCAAAGCTAGCCTAGATTTGTGTCATTCTTTGCTCTGTTAAATGATGCTAGTCTAGGGTGGCACTCTGAGTAGAGTTACTTTTGGCTCGATGTAATTAAGAATGGGAGACAAGATGATTCCCATTTTGTAAAATCTCTACTAGCCTAGCTGCCCTGAATTGATGTAAAACCTTTTATATCAATATAAATATAACAATGCAGCCCTAGGCTGCGATTGACAAATCCAAAAAATATATAATATTGATGATTTCGAGATATACATTGAATGATTTTACATTTGAGTATATTCTCTTTATAATTCCATATATATTCCACGAATGTAACTTACCAACAATTAACATGTGCATGTTAATTTATTTATTTAAAACTATATACTAAATGTAAAACCTTATTTATTCTCACACTTTTTAGACAAAAATGATTTCCCTACCAAATACATTTATTAAGAAGTTTATTTTTTTCTAGGCTAACAGAGTGAAATTATTTTGTTTCTTTAAAGCTATGTCTTACAAGCACAAAGTTAAGCTCTAGCTTAATGATGATCACCTTTTGCTAGGTTGAAATAGCAGGGCTAATCTTAGCAAAAAGTAACTCTCCAAATTTGGAAGCAGCTAAGCTACATGTAGCTATATCTTTTTTTTTTATTAAGAGATTTTTGTTAATATTTATTAACTCGCTCTTTTTGTCTGGTGGAGAGATTTGTACCAACATGTGCATAGTTAAGAAAAGTAGGGCTGTAACTGTTGTGCTTTTTTGAGGTTACAAACTTTTTCTAAGATACTACAGCAAGAGGTATACATCAAGATTCTAAGTTGGTTCTTACTTTTTTCTTTGTCCCTCTCCTTTCAGAGTATAAATAGTAATTAATTTATACATAAAATAGGTATTGTTACTAACTCAAATTATTAGGTACAACCATAGAAGCCATAACTAGTAAGTTTGGAGCAAGTAGGACAATAAGGAACAATTCATTTACTCCTTTGGATTTAAAATTGTCCTTGAAACAACTTTCAACTCTAAGTAGCATTCAGATTCTACATTACATTTCTGGTATACTTATGCTTGGGAGCATAAGAGTGCTTGGGAAAGGAGCGCTTCTGGAAATTGAGCTGGCACTTTTTGTACTTCTTGCGGGCTTTGTGCTGAGATTTTGTAAAAGGATTACAGCCATAGGTGTCAATAAAAGAAGAAGCAATCCTTTGGGCTTCTTGTTTGGTAAATTTCTGCTGATATTTGCAGTCTTCTATAAACTAGAGAATCTGGTCCTTTGCATACTGAATAAGATCAGTAATGGGAGAGCTTTCAAGAGAGATTTCTCAGATTTCCAAATATCTTATAACACAATCAGATATGTTATAAGGGAGACCTTCCAGATATTTTCTTTTAGCAAATTCACTTTTCTTTGGCTCTTTCAGTTGATAGATCAATTGTCAGAAATGGGTCGAGTAATTTTTGAAATCCTTTAAATCACAACATTTCATAGACATAATATCTTTCATCAATCTCTCTTTTCTAAGACAGATTCAAGACATAATTCATCAGTTAGCCATTCTAATAAACAATTCATAGCAGGGAGCTGTTGTTGGTGTTGTTGGCCAGTAGCGGTGTCAGTTGTAATGGTAATATTTCTAGAAACTCTGGTTTCTTTTTCATGATCAGAAAGACCATTCCACCAATCAGCTAAGATACCCCAAAAATAAGTAACAACCATTTTTCTATGTTTTCTTCTGGAGTACCTGATAAAGATGGTATGATAATAAAGGTGTTTACCTATTTATTGATCAAATGGTAAGGATCTTCTAACTGATCTGATAGAACAGGCCCAATAAACACCAAAAGATAGGGCAAAACATAACAGCAACAAACAGAAAAGAGGTAGGGCAAAACATAGTTGAATAACCTGACAAATTATATTCATCTAACTTTCATTACATCCAAAATGCTATATATTTAGTAGCAATCCAGATGCTATATCTAACAGCTATCCGGATGCTATATCTAGCAACCATCCAAAGGCTGTGTATTCAACAGCTCTCTCCAATCACATATATATATAGTTATAGAACCTTTGAAGCCTGGAAGCTTCTAGCTTTCTAGAAAACTCTTAAACTTGAAATGTTCTTTTCTAGAACATATTCTACAATATTCTTTTCTAGAACAGCTCCAGGAATGTTCTAGCTTGTGGAAGGCTCTAGAATCATTCTACAATTTTCTAGACAATCTTAATCCTTAACATCCCCCCTTAAGATTGGCTAGAATAATACATAAAAAATACAAATGAAAGGGGAACATTATATTACTATCCCCCCTTAATGTTCACCTCTAGCATACCAAGCATTCTTCGATCATAATCCTCTTTCATGGCTTGCTCCCATTCTTTCTTTCCTCTAGCTTGCTCATATGAGATTGAAACTTCAAGCCTTCAACACTCATTATCTTTTGTCTAGTTGAAAAGTCATCTTCTTCATCATCACTACCAACAATACCTCTAGCTTGTTCCAACTTACATTTCCAGCAATAGCCCTGCAAAAAAAAATCACTCTAGCAATTTATCAGCCCTACAAACAAATCACTCCAGCAATATCTCAGCCCTGCAAACAAATCACTCCAACCTCTTGATGGTCCTCTAGCTGAACCAGGAAAACATTCTAGCTAAACCAGGAAAATATTCTAGGTTGAAACTCTAGCTGAACTTGGGTTGATCCTCTAATTGAATCTTTTCTTTCCAACAATCCCCTTAGTGTTACCCAAGGGGATTCAAACCTGTAACTTGGCTCTGATACCATGAAAGAACATGCCAAGCTCTGATACCATGATAGAACAGGCCCAATAAACACCAAAGATAGGGCAAAACATAACAGCAACAAACAGAAAAGAGGCAGGGCAAAACATAGTTGAATAACCCAACAAATTATATTCATCTAACTTTCATTACATCCAAAATGCTATATATTTAGCAGCAATCCAGATGCTGTATCTAACAGCTATCCGGATGCTATATCCAGCAACCATCCAAAGGCTGTGTATTCAACAGCTCTCTCCAATCACATATATATAGTTATAGAACCTTTGAAGCCTAGAAGCTTCTAGCTTTCTAGAAAACTCTTAAACTTGAAATGTTCTTTTCTAGAACATATCTTACAATATTCTTTTCTAGAATAGCTCCAGGAATGTTCTAGCTTGTGGAAGGCTCTAGAATCATTCTACAATTTTCTAGACAGTCTTTTGAATGCAGAAGTTTGTTGAAGGAAGGCGCAGATGAAGGTGAATAAAACCGTAAGTTTGCAGATCTGAAAATTGCCGCAGTGGGGAAAGAGTTGTTATAAGAAAGGAGATGGATATGTTTTTGTAGAAACACTGAGGAGATTGAATAATGGAGATAGCTGTAGAATAATTGTGAATCATTGTTTGTAAAAGCTGCTGAAATTGCAAGCCGTTGAAGTGCCCAGATTTAGGGTTTTTGCAACTACTGAATAAAAAGCCGTGCACAGCCAAGGAGGAAGCTGCTGAGGAAATAACTGGAATATCATCGCATCAAAAAAAGGTATGAAATTGCTGGTAGCAAATTTTTAAAAAAAAAGGGAAGAAAGAATAGAAGCAAGCCATGAAAAAAGAATATGATAGAAGAATGCTTGGTATGTTAGAGGTGAACATTAAGGGGGGATAGTAGTATAATGTTCCCCTCCCATTTGTATTTCCCCTCTCCGTTGTATTCTCTTTGTATTATTCTAGCCAATCTTAAGGGGGGATGTTAAGGATTAAGATTGTCTAGAAAATGATAGAATGTCTCTAGAGCCTTCCACAAGCTAGAACATTCCTGGAGCTGTTCCAGAAAAGAATATTCTAAGATATGTTCTAAAAAAGAACATTCCAGGTTTAAGAGTTTTCTAGAAAGCTAGAAGCTTCTAGGCTTCAAAGGTTCTATAGCTATATATATGTGATTATAAAGAGCTGTTGTATACAGCGTTTGGATGGTTGCTAGATATAGCATCCGGATAGCTGTTAGATACAGCATCTGGATTGCTGCTAGACATAGTGTTTGGATGTGATGTATTCAAAGCTAGATAAATATATTTCTGAGTTATCTAACTCTATTTTGCCCTACGTTTGATATGTTCATTGTTGTTATGTTTTGCCCTGTTTGCCCTATCTTTTGGTGTTTATCAGAGCCTGTTCTTTCATGGTATCAGAGCTTGGCATGTTCGTACATGATCAATGTCTAAATACCATGGAGTAACTGGGCAAGTTGTTTACATCATAAGAACTTAATCTGAGGTCTTTTTTTCTCTCTTTTCTTTTAATTGGGAGGTTGTGGAACAACTATAGCATGTGAGACTGGTTTTTGTTCATGGTTTACTAACTAGTCTAAAGATTGGGCTAAATCATGTAAAGAATCATCGACTTTATCACACCTTAAATTGACAATATTATTTACAGATTCTACCTTAGTCCCTAAAGGCTAGACAAGGTGAACCAATGTAGACAAATCACTATCATTTTTATGTAAGTTAGGTAGGACTTGATCTGACATAGTATGGAGTGGCTTCAAGGAATTTGCAGAATCCTTTATCTTAGTTTTATTTTCAATAACAATGTCGCCTATCCTATAGACATTATGATGGATAGTAGCAACATATTCTTTTAATGCTAAGATATCTAGAAAAAAATCATCAACATTCTATTGTAAATGAGCACAGAACCTTGTAATATAATTTCTAGATATTTTTAGTTGAAAAAGGCCGCTCCCTATTTTATTGATGGCTTTTACATTGGATATGCTATGTCTTATATATGAAAAGGCCGATTCTCCTTGACTGAGCTGCGGCTTCCATTCGATGCTATATGTAGTGCCACATCTCTTGATTTAGTACGAGAGTCGCTTTGCTTTAAAAAAATGGCCTCCATGACGTGAACAGAGTCCATGCCTTGTTACTGATATAGGAAACACCTTTAAAACCTAATACTTACCATAACCATAATTTAAAACATGATTAAAACTTTAAATCTAACCCTATTTTATAACCTTGACCCTTACTATATCCCTAAACAAAACCCTAATTCTAATCTAACCTTGTTTCTAATTCTAGTCCAAACCATAATTGTAATCATAACCTCAATTTAACCCTAATTCTAATTCTAACCATAATCCTAAGATTACACTTAGCATTGATTTATAAGCCTAGCTTTATATCTAACCCTATTTATAAGCCTAATCCTAAACTAATCCGTAAAAAACCATAATTCTAACTCTAATCTTCATTCCAACCCTAAAAAATAATATATAATTATTTAATATATTATAATAATATATCTAAACTATACTATAAAATTATATATAATAATATAATTATTATATAAAATATATTATAATATATTATAATATTATATTATATAATTATAATAATTTTTAAGATATATAATATAGTTGGAATTAAACTTGCTGCTCCATATGCTACTAGCATATTTATATTAAATATAATATATCTAAAGTATGCTAAGAGATATCCTTCTCAAGGCACCTATTTTTTAATCACTAATCCTAACATTAGGGTCCTAAAGAAGGAAGGATATCTCTTGGCATACTTTAGCTATATTATATTTAATATAAATATGCTAGTTTTAGCTACATTGGCAAGGTCAATCCACCAATAAGGCTCAATTTCTGTCAAACATTAAAATGTATGAGATAATACATTTTGAACGAAATCCTACTGTAAGAGAAATGTTTTAAATGATTGGCTTTTTATAAAAAATAAAAAATAAAAAATTTACTACCATCGAAACATGATTTTTCAAGCCATTTTAGTTAATGGCCATTGATATTTCAAACCATTTTAATTAATGGCCATGGCATAAAATTATTAACTTCTAAGAACTTTTTAGTAACTTTTATTCTATTGTTATTAAAACAAAATTAATTTTGAAAATATAATCAATTCACAATTAATTTTATAAATATTTTAGTACTAACTTTACAAATTATTTAAGTCTTCTAATTAAAATTTATTTTAATCAACCAAAAGATATCATCAACTGTTATTAAAATATTATTCTTAGGAAATAGAATTGTATTGTTTCTGCATACCATGTGTAAACACTTTTTTTTTTTCACTAACTCACTAGATTTTGTTATATTTTATTCATGTAAAAAGCTAATTTTAAGATTCAAATAGGTTAAGTTCTAAATAATACGCTGAAATAAAATATATGGGAAAATACTGCGGATTTGGTGAAATTTTCTTTTTTTTTTTGGCTGATAGGCCATTCTATATGTGCACACATCTTGTAACTGCCAAAAAATTAGTCCCACTACTTTCATCGTCCACAAATTTTTTTAAAAAAATTGGTAGTCCCACTCCACAAATTTGGTAGTCTTCATTTTTGGTAGTTTTTCAAAAAAAATTTCTCTAAAATTTAAAATTGCATGAATAACGCCTCCCATAATTGTTTCTTTATCACATTTTCTTTTAAAATTGCACGAGTAACTCCTCCCATTTTCCTTTATAAATTTCTTTGCATGAGTAATGCCTTTATGTTGCTATAATATATAGGACAATAGTGGTTAGCATGTGGTGATACTATCATCCATCTGTAAATTTGAAGGTGAGCCTATAAATCAGGGTTTGAAGATTTAGTTTCCTTTTGGGTATAGGATAGCATTTTTATTGGTATAGGATTAGCTTCAAGCTTCAATTTATTGGTAAAGGATTAGCTTCAAGCTTCAAGCAGTTTTATAAGCTACACAACAATCTTTAAAGCCTTGGGTGAGTATGGATGTTTTAAGCTTCATTTATTATAAATTAAATGCATTTGATTTTACTTTTTGTTTTCATTTATTATAAATTAAATGCATTTGATTTTACTTTTTGTTTTCATTTGAAATTAAACATAAAGACTCTACCATATCATTAAACCTAATTTTCTTGCACAGTAGTTTAAAAGAATTAGTACATTGAAAACACTAAAAACCCTAAAGTGATTATGATAGGAAAAATGGAATAAGAAAGCACGTTAGAGAGGAAAAAGTTTTAATAAAGTTACATATCCAACACAGATGAAAACCAATGTTAAAATACTTCCAAAAATAATCCCAAGAAAGTAGGTGCTTTGTTAAAATACTTGCAAAAATAATCCCAAGAAAGTAGGTGCTTTGTGCTTTGTCTTCTCGTAGATATAATAAAACATGTATACTTGCACCGAAAGAAATCTTGTATGCACAAATATCCAAAATGTCCTGGTAACATTTATGTGAAAGGGGGCAATTTGATCTCCACATTTGGTGGATCCAGAAAGGGGCAAAATATCTTTCACTTGAATGCCACCATTTGCAGGGGGTTTCAAACACTCAAATGGGAGTTTGTATGCCTTCTGAAGTTCAGCCTCCATTTACCCGAGAGCATTGTTTGCATGCTACTTGCTCACTTTCCTTACCAACATGTCTATTCTACTCTATTCTTGGCCTTTCTCTATTCCTAATGCCACTCCAAATAATGTTCATACTCAGTGAAAAACATGGAAAAATTATGCACACCTGTAAGCCTCGTAACAATTATGTGGATAGGATAAAACTATAATGGCACTCTAACTGCCATTTTTTTTTGCTGAATAAGTACTACCATAGGGGGTAGCTCCCATTATATTATATCCAGAGATCAAAAACCTGCTTGTGCTAAGTAGCATGGAATACATATAGGCTAGAGACTAAGCCATACAATGACTTGTGCCATAGCACTTGGAGCCAAAATTACAAACAAACTAGATGGCTAAGCCATATTTCCAATTATGCTATAGCACTCTAAGACCTTCTGCCAACTCTAAGGCCCTCTCAACTTGGGCGGGAGATAAGAGATCACCATAGCTGCACAAGAAGAAGGCAAATGTTTCCATGTTATTGTGGTTGATACCTTGCCAGAAGAGTGCTAAAGCTCTTCTGCAGAGACAGTTGGTGTATTGACTTTCATATTAACCGCAGCTGCATTGAAGACTCCCCCAATGAGACCATGGGGAGGACATTTGTCAACGGCCATGATCGCGGCCATGGCAGTCTCCCTCAAATCTTCCTTCACATAGGCATTGGCAAACATTTTCCACTGAGGGTGAAATTTCCAAGCTTAGGTAGGATCTCCCATAGAGCATCTGCAATATATTTTAATTTTCAATTGTTGATTTGCTTAGACTTTATGGCATTAATACAGATGAGGGAGTCCCCTTCGATGTCAATATCCATAAGTTTGAAGTCCTTACAAAGGCAGAGCCCAAGGAGTAGGGATTCAAATTTAGCTACATTGTTAGTCCCTTCCGGGAGCCTTTTGGATAGTGCCACAACCAATTTACCATCCTCATTTCTTATGTTGACTCCTGCACCTGATGGCCCCAGATTACCTTTGGCTGCTCCGC
The DNA here is from genome assembly GCA_027924645.1 of Cunninghamia lanceolata. Classification (NCBI taxonomy): domain Eukaryota; kingdom Viridiplantae; phylum Streptophyta; class Pinopsida; order Cupressales; family Cupressaceae; genus Cunninghamia; species Cunninghamia lanceolata. The sequence goes on from BSBN01001048.1 coordinate 17,395,445, forward strand.
TAAAATTAAGTTTTAGCCTCCCCTTCAGTGGGATGGTCCACTTTGTGAGGGCTCTTGCTCTCTTTCTTTCATCAGCCACTTTAGGGTGGAAGCATAAGGGCTAGCCAACTTTTCATCATTTCCCCATCCCAACCTGGAAATGGTATCAAGGAAGAGCTAGCCAACCTTACATTAAGGAATTCATTGATGCCTACCTCGAGCTTCCTCAGCACAAATTCCAGACTTGACTCTTTGTCTAAAAAAATCCTATTATTCTTTTCACGCCAAATATGCCAAATCAGAAGAGAGGGGCTTGCCGACAACAAGCCTTGCTAGGTAGATTTTTGTCCTTTGGGCCATCCTTCGAAGAGGTCCTCAATTATATCTAGGAGGGCACTGATCCAACCTAATTTCGGCCTTAACCAGTCCCAACATTTGGACACAATAGGGCAAGAAAGCAAAAGGTGATTGATTGTTTCTTCAGCTCCACCGCATAAAACACACCTCGAAGGACATTTAATACCCAAAGATTTGAGTCTATCACCTGTCAGGATCCATTTGTGAATAGCAGCCCATGCAAAGACCCCGGCTTTGGGAAGCTTCCATTTGCTGCAGTAAAGAGCAGAAGGCCAATCACTCTTCATCTACGAATTCTACTTGGCGAAACCAAACTTAACTTTGTAATGTCCCAACTTTGAACCTGTCTAAAAGATTTCATCTTATTTGCCTGAGGGAATAATTCTTCTAACTTTGAGGGCCTCTATTAGTTCTTGCATTGCCTCAGCACTCAATTGGAAAGATGCAATCAGCTCCCAGTTCTAATCTGAGTCTTTAATGTAGCAAGAAGCTTTCCTACCATGAGCTGAGGATAAATCTCTCCAGTGATCCCTCAGTTCGGTGAACTTTGCCAGTGGAGGCAGTCCTTTCAAGGAGTCTTCCCAAAAATTGGCCTAGGAACCATTGTGGACAAACCAAGAGATGTGGTCTATTATGAGCCATCCACACTGTTGTATAAAATTCCAAATATGCAAACCTCTTGGGGAATTGGGCATCGTTAGGATATAGAGAGAATCATCTGAGTCAAGGTATTTTTTCCTTAGAATCTAACACCATCTCGCTATTGGGTCTTTAAACATCATCCAAATTAGTTTAGCTTCCAAGGCTATATTTTGTTTTTCCATGCTTCGAAACCTCGTGCCTCCATCCCCTTTACTTTTGCATGCCACTTGCCAACCAATAAGAGGAATCCTCTTTATATCATTGGCTCCTTCCCAGAGGAATTTCTTGAAGACTCCCTCCAGTGAGGCACAAGCTTTCTTGGTCATCTGATTACAGCTCATCTAAAAGATAGGGATTGTTGAGAGAACTGCTTTAATCATCTGGATTTTGCCTAAAAAAGAAAGCCATTTCCCTTGCCAGGAGGACACCTTAGTTCTAGATTTTAGGATGGTATCATCCCACAAAGAGGTGCAGATTGCACCTTTGAACAGAGGAACTCCGATATACTTGCTTGGGATATCTGCCTTCTTGAACATGAGGATGGACAAAATCTGCTTTTGCGCTCTCATACCTGTGTTAAAGAAAAAGATACTTGACTTCTAATGATTAATTTTCTATCCTGAGGCTTCCTCATAAAGTTGTAGAAGTGAGGAAATTTCTACAGCTGAGTTTGTTTGAGAGGATGGAAAAAGAAGTGTGTCATCCACAAACTGCTAGTGAGTGACCAAGGGGAAGTCGTCTGCAATCTTAACACCCTTCCATCTTCTAGAGTTTGCCAAATGTTGGATGCTCTTGCCCAGGGCCTCTGCCATAATGACATAGAGGAAAGGCGATAGGGGGTCACCTTGCCTAAGTCCCTGCGTGGGTTCAAAGAACCCACACAGGAAACCATTGACTAAAATGGACTAATGAACCGAAGAGATGCACTAGTACGTCCATTCAATCCAGCTTTTGTCAAACCCAAATTTCTCCATAATCTTCATTAGAAATCTCCAATTAACACGATCATAAGCCTTGCTTATGTCTAATTTAAGAGTCATGCAACTTTGATTTGACAAAGTAATGGAATGTAAAGTCTCATGAGCTGAGCTAATGCTATCAATTATATTCCTACCTGGCATAAAGCTACTCTGCTCCTCAAAGATGATGCATGGGAGAATACCTTTAAGCCTATTAGCCATTGCTTTCGATACCAATTTATACATGGTGTTGCAAAGGGAGATGGTCTGAAAATCCTTCAGGGATGTGGACTCTACTTTTTTAGGAATTAGGGTGATGAAAGTGTTATTGATATCCTTAATCATCTTCCTAGATTTCCTCAAATCTTCAACAGCCTTCCAAATGTCATTTTCCAAAAGGTCCCAGAATTCCTGGAAGAATCTTGCAAGAAAACCATCCAGTCCAGGAGATTTATCAGGTGCCATCTGGAAGACCACTGTCTTCACCTCCTCCTTGGTGAAGGGCCCCAGAAGAAATTCATTTTTTTCCCTAGTGATCAATTCTGGGATGAAGTCCAAGAATAATTGTTGTTTGTATATGGAAGAGGCTTTTGCAGAGCCCAGTAGATTGTGAAAGTAAGTAATTGCTTCCTTTTGGATGAGCCCTTCATCTGAAACCTCTGTGCCATCTTCAGAACGTAACATATAGATTTGGTTGTGGCTACGTCTTTGCTTTGCAGAGTTGTGAAAGAACTTGGTGTTTAGATCGCCTTTAGCCAGCCAGGTTTCTTGTGACTTAGATCTCCAAAAAATCTCCTCTCTGGCAAGGAGGTCCTGATGCATCTTCATGAGCTCTTCCTCCTTTTCAAATTTAAAGTTGATCATGCCATTGTTCAAAACCTCTTGATTTAATAGTTCCATTTTAGCCTCTATCCATTCCTTTTCTCTGAAAATGTTTTTAAAGGTTCCTTCATTCCACGCTTTCAAGTGCTCTTTGATTGCTTTCAATTTGTTTACAATAATGAACATCTTTTAACCTTTCTGAACCTCTGTATTTGACCACCACTATTTTATTAGATCCCTGAGGGAACCATCTCTTAGCCACATCTTTTCAAATTTGAATGGGCTTCTAGCTAGTGGTTTATCTTCTCTTATAACAGCCAAAATTGGAAAGTGGTCAAACCCAGAGATTGGAAGAATATGCGAGTCAATTACAATAGGAAGCTTGGTCCCATTTGCTGAAAACAAAAACATGTCCAACCTTTCCGCTATATTAGTAAAACCTTTACGCCTATTGGTCCATGTAAAATCTCCATTTTTAGGAACAATATCTATTAGGTTAGAGTCTTCCACAAAGCGTTTGAAATCTTCCTGGCTTTGACTAATCTGACAACACCCACCCTTTTTCTCAGCATTGGACAGGATCGTGTTGAGATCTCCCCCTAAGATCAACAGGTCATTTTTGTGGTGGGAAATTAGCTCTGAAATTGAATTCCAAACTTCCAACTTCTCTTGTGTTTTAGTCAGCCCATAAACATTCCAAAGTAAGAAATGTAGATGAGTTTGTGTATCTTCTACAATCATAGCCATCCAGTTGTTTGACTCGGCCAAGATTTTGATATCCGTAGTCCTACTTTTCCAAAGTGCACAGAGTCTTCCAGATAAACCTAAGGATGGTCTAGAGACACCTTCCCATCCTTTACAGAAATTATAGAAGTTTTCTCCTTCCTTTGCTGACAGTTTGGTTTCTTGGATGATAACTATGTTGGCATCCACCACTTGAAGATGACGCTTCATCAAGCATTGCTTGTCAGGGGCATTGAGGCCCCTAACATTCCATCTAAAGATCTTCATTGGGTCCCAATTGGCCACCTTTGGATACCTCCTCCTCCCTTCGAATTTTGTTTGTTTTCCTACCCTTTTTCCCTTTTTTGACATTTAGATTAGGTTTCAAAATTTTAGCCACTTCTTGGCTGATGAATCTTGCCTTGACTTCTCTGAATTCATCCTCATCCATCGATTTGCACTCTGTCCACTCAGACTCATTGCCCTCCTCTCTGAAGTCCTCAGCATTTACAAATCCTAGGTTATCCCTGACGGTATCTTGAGGTGACACTTCCTTTGCTACTTCTGATGGATCTTGGGCTATTTCTGGGACCCTTGAGATGGAATCAGATGAAGGACCAAACTTAGGAGATGCATCTTCCAGGGGGGCATAGAGGGAGAAGCCTCCAAGATAGGTTTCGCAGGGATGCTATTATCCATTTCTAGTGTCAAAGCTCATCTCTTTTCTTTCCAAGCCCAATGGACTTCCCTAGGGCAACCAGACGTAGGGTGATCTCTCTGACCATAGTTAAGATAGAAGAATCTAACATCCTCCTAATCAATATTGACTGTACACGCGTCTTGTTCCGTAGTGATTTTAATGGAATTTGGAAGGGTTTTATTTGCCACCACCTTTAACCTTGCATAGAGATAGGAGTCTCCTTTCATGATTTCTTCATCTAATTCAATCAGCATACCAATCGACTTACCAATTTTCTTCAGGCACGCCTTGGACCAGCATTCAAGCAGAAGGTTGTACATTTGGATCCATCTAGGAGAAGAGTAGGGATTTTCCTTGCAAGGGTCGAACAACGGAGTCCATTCTTGAAGAAAAAGGGGGGTGGCTTCAATTTCCCATTGGCTGAAGGACAAAATGAGATCCTATTCTTCCTGGCTTCAAAAAAGAACCGTAAAAAAACCTCTGGGGAGAAATTTTATGGAGCCCAGCCATTTCCAATTATCCATAATCTAATCTATGATAGTCTTTTTTGTAAAAATTTTCCCTAGCCTTTTGCCAATTACTATGAATTTGCGAAGGTTATCCATATCCTGTTCCACTTCCTTGGAGAGGTCAAGCTTGATTTGTTTGCTCTCTCTAAACTCTACAATGTTTGTCCAGTTCGCTCCTCAAGAATTTGTGCACTTCCTTTTTCCACCATCTTTGCTCGCTTATGGATTTATGCTTTTTATCAGATGGGATTAGGAACATTTTCTTTGGTGTTTAAAATAAATGGTATCAATCTATCGAATTGACAACTAAACCTGTGTATGTTGTTTACTTATGTCAAAAAAAATTTATCTTGTCCCCTTTTGGCGCTTACCCTTCGGCGTTATGTAGTAGGATGTTACATATGTACTTTTAGAGAACATAATTTTAATTATTTTAATTAATCTAATATTGTGGTTTAGCAATAATTTTTTCTAAAGATAAATATTTGTTTATCATTTCAAATTTGTAATTATTATATTTAGAGAATTAAATTTATAAGAAAAAAATTATGTGAACTCGTTTTGAAATGTCGTGTAAATAAAATTGAAATCTCAAAAATAATTTAATTTGGTAAAAATAAAATAGGACTAAAATATTTACTTAGCTATAAAACTAAACTTTACAAAGCCTATTAAATAACACAAATATTTCCTTAACTATAAAACTAAACTTTACAAAGCCTACATATTTGTATTATGTGGAGAGCTGTAGCCCTAGTTGAGTGTATAGAGATTTAAAATAATTGTATGTTTGAAGAATAAAATAAAAAATGTAATAACATGGCAAAATATTTTTCATGATACTGTAGATTTTTAACTTTTTAGTAAATAAAATTGAAATATTAGATTTTTAACTCTTGAGTAAATAAAATTGAAATCCCCAAAATAATCTAATTTCATAAAATGAAATGTGTATAACCCTCTATTTTTAATAGTATTATTAATATTATAACTTTATCCTTTTGACAAAAAGTAAAAAATTAAATTCATAAAAACTGATGATTCTTTCCTCTCATATTTATCGCCATCCATTTAGGCATGACTTAACTAGTGGGAGATAAAATTTGTGTTCATAATTTGTTTACCACATCCTCCCCTCAAACCAAAATTCTCTCCTTGGTTTTTTCAGCCAATGAAATACAGATAAATCATTTTTCAATAATTTTTTGTTAAAAATTTATCATGTTGACATAGGAAAAGTACAAATTTAAATAAAATTTGCCTGACAAGAAAAATAATCCTGTCTTTTGATTGGTTTACAATCAATAGATTAATAACTTAATAAGTGTGAACTCATTGCAATAGTACTGGTTGAAGGCATGTACTAATAAAACAACATATTAAAAGAAAAAACCAAGAAATTAAATTTGATTGTGAAGTTAAATCCTAACAAAATATAGTTATACAATATTAGGATTAAACAACAATGAGAGAAAAAATAAATAAATTTCATTCTACAAAAACAAAAGAAGTATTTGTTTAGTTGTAATTTTTTTTTGTTGATTAGGTATTGGTTGTAAAGACAAATTGCATTCCAATAATTGAAAAATTAATTTTTGAAGAGTGTTGAAATGTCTTTGGTAAATAAAATTGAAATCTCAAAAATAATCTAATTTGGTAAAAATAAAATAGGACTAAAATATTTCCTTAACTATAAAACTAAACTTTATAAAGCCTATTAAATAACACAAATATTTTCTTAAAATGTAATAATACTAATACTTTTATAATGGAGAAATATTTTTTGTCATACTCTGAATTTTTAACTTTTGATTAAATAAAATTGAAATCCTAGATTTTATGACTTTTGAGTAAAATAAAATTGAAATCCCAAAAATAATCTAATTCATAGAATAAAATATGTAGAATAGTTGGGTGTGGAGAGATTCGAAATGTCTGCCTAAGATATTAAAATGTAATAATATTGAATACTATTACCATTTAAAATGCATTAAAATATTGTAAGTTTGAAGAATAATTATGCAATATAATAACAATAACATACTCATATTTAGATCACTACAGTATTTTATCTTAGTCACTTGTAATAATAGTAAGTACTTTTAGAGAACATTTAATTATTTTAATTAATCTAATAGTGCGTTTAATAATAATTTTTTCTAAAGATAAAGAATTTTTTATCATTTCAAATTTGTAACTATTATATTTACAGAACTAAATTTATAAGAATTGTTTGAAATGTTTTGGGTAAATAAAATTGAAATCTCAAAAATAATTTAATTTAGTAAAAATAAAATAGCACTAAAATATTTACTTACCTATAAAACTAAACTTTACAAAACCTATTAAATAACACAAATATTTCTTTTAACTATTAAAGTAAACTTTACAAAACCTGCATATTTGTATTATGTGGAGAGCCTTGGCCCTAGTTGAGTGTATAGAGATTTGAAATGTCTACTTAAAAAATTAAAATGCAATAATATTAATACTATGATAACTTAAAATGCATTAAAATATTGTATGTTCGAAGAATAAAATAAAAAATGTAATAACATGGAAAATATTTTTCATGATATTGTAGATTTTTTAACTTTTTAGCAAATAAAATTGAAATCCCAAAAATAATCTAATTTCATAAAATAAAATGTGTAGAATCCATTGTAATAGCACTACCGAAGGTAGGCACTAATAAAATTGATGACTGTATAGTAAAATCTATAAAATATAATTATATTACTTCTAAGGTTTTATTTTTTATTTCATATTTGCCTAGAGTTTTATTAATTAACCTTTTCATTCCTAATATACCTTAAGACTTTATTGTTTTTAAAATATATCTAAAAAACTAACACAAAGTAGTTTCATTAAAATAGCTTGCACCTAAATGAAACAACATACTAAAAGAAAAAACCCAAGAAATTTAATTTGATTGTGAAGAAAACAAAATTAAATCCTAATAAAATATAGTTATAAAATATTCGTATGAAACAACAATGAGTGAAAAAGAAATAAATTAAATTTCATTTTGGAGAAAACAAAAGAAAATAAAATTGATGACTCTATAGTAGAATCTATAAAATAGACTAGAAAAAATAAAAGAAAATAAAATTGATGACAGTATAGTAGAATCTATCCCTTCCAATAAATTTTGCACTTGTCCAATTTACTTGGCTTCTTTTTATTGGATATGATAAAACTGTAATAATATATAATTATAAAATAACATATAAATTTTAAGTATTTATTTTCAAATTTTTAACCATTATATTTCTAGACTATACTACCCAAAAAAACAAACAATGATGTCACTTTTTCCAAAACTACTCTCCATTTAAAAAAAATTAAAGCTTCTGAAAGCATATAATTAAATTTAATGTCACTTGAAATGTTAATCTCTCTCTTTCTATGCAAGTTATATGAAAAAAAAAATTTCTCTTAATATTCTAAGAAACTTAATGGGTGCGGAATACATCTGAAAACACCCCAATCACAAAACATCGATTTGTAGAGCACCAGCATAGAGAAATTACTCAACTTTCACATTTCTATATATGTTTCTCAATTGTCAAAGCAACAAACCTTTTCATTTGTTTCAACGAGTCTGGCACTACTCCATAGAGGGGGTGTTTAAGACAATTTTTGAGACAATTTTTTAGTAAATTGTCTTAACTTGAGACAAAAAAAAACTTGTGTATTGTCTTAAATATCGTCTTTAAGCGAGTGTCTCAAATTATTGTCTTAAAAAATTGTCTCTGTAAAGACAATATGAAACATATGTATTTTTGTCTCTTTAGAGACAATTCACTTTTGTCTCTTTGGAGACAATAGTTGGAATTAAAGACATATTGTCTCTCTAGAGACAATATAAAAAAATGTATTAAAAAAATAAACAATTTATTTTAAATATTTTTTTAGTGTGGTTTTCAACATTCAATGTTTCCAAATTCTCGTCATCCTGCTGGAATTTTTATTTTTATTTTCCCAAATGTTGTGTACTGAAAAATCATCCTCATGTGTATTCTCCCCTCATACATGCTAAGCACTAAATCGATTTGCTACCAAGTAGTTTTTTCAAGATATAAACCATATGCATACATATATATGTTCATGACTCTATTTAAGCCAACTCTGTAAAACTCATGATACAGTTGCACATATTTGTTGACATAAAACATCCAACACCCCACATAGTTGTATACATTTGAAAACCACAATAAATCAATCCATTCATTTGCCTCAACCAAACATTCATTCTCCAAAATTTACAGAGAAGATATATGAGAATTCCATATATATAATTAGTTTACATTTAGAGTGCACAGCAGCTCCTAAATAAATATGGAGGCGCCCTCAGTGGAGATGAATCATATGAAATGAGTTTACATATAAGAATGTACTCAGCAGGCTACAAAAGAATGTGTATAAGAGGTATACAAGTCTTGTTTTGGCAGAGGAGTAGAAGGCCTAGTGTTATCAGAGGTTACAACTCTCTCATAGGAAGGACACATGCTTAGAGCTGTGCGAGGCAACTGCATGTACAAGGGAGAGGTTGCTGCCGCTGCTGCTGCCAATTTCACATATCTCAGTTGTGCGAACTCTTTCTATAGTCTTCTGTTTTCCTGTGCCAAAGATTCATAGCACTTCTTTAAGAATTCACAGTCCGCTTCTATTTGCTTAAGCTTGCTTTACCTTTTCCTTGCTATTGTCAATCTTTGTGTATGAGCTAATAAAAATAATACTTTCGGTCAATTTTTCAAGTTTTCTTTGTAAGGCGGTGTAGAGGAACGAGTTGTCTATGAATGACTTTTCAACATCTTTCATGCAAAGTATAAGAGGACTATTCTTACTCACACTAGTCACAACCTGGAAAAGAGTTATACATCAAATATGAAAATTTAAAGAGGATAATTGCAGAATTGAACTTCACCAAATATAAATAGAAGTTTAGACTACCTGGAAAAGTGCATTGAGGACTAGCTTGTCCATGTGTTCTTCAATAGTGTGATCTAAAAGGTCACTTGCTGTCAAAAGCACAAAAACCACATTCAATAAGCACAAATTTAAAAAACATCACTATTTGCAAGTTAATATCACGTTTGATGCCAAAGTATTACCACTACAAAGAATACCATGATCTTCTTCGCAGAGTCCCCCGAGGTCAACACCCCATTGAATTGGCTTATCAAAACGTACTCCAAGTTTAGATGAAGCATTCCCTTCCAAAGACAAAAGTACTTCCCCTTGATCACCATGAGATGGACCCCTTAAAACATTGAGAAATAAGAAAAGCTGAGGACAGAGGTGTTACTACCAAGAACATCACCCTGTTAACATGTAATTGACAAGTGATGGCCCCATAGACAGTTAGAAAGTACCACATGCCAAACACAGAGCAAACCCACTTTTAAAATTTTCTATATATGCTCCTAGATCATACTAAATGCTCGCTTAAATTCAAGCAAACTCCCCAAATTTGGTCAGAAAAAAATGTCATGAGCTTTCCAACATTTGGCAATACTCGGAGCAAACTCAACAAAACAGGTGACCTGAAAATGCTTCTCTTATGAAAGCACTTCACATAAGTAGAGCACCACCTTTCACTTATTAACCAATAGAAAATATTCATGATGAGCATGCCAAATAATCTTATCATGCTGTAACTCAACCATATCTAGAAAGCACTTGATGGATTAGTATCTGTTACTATTGGCATGCAGAAACATTTGTAAAACTTACCTCGAAGGAGCTTGAGATGGTAGATGGCCTGACTTTGGTTATGAAAAAATGAATTTCACTCGATCACCTGAATAAATACAAATTAAAAAAAATAAGAACCAAAAATTCCTCTGATACTCAAAAATGCATGCTTCTAAAATGTTTCAGTTGTAATATCCTGAATTGAAGTTTTGATCAAGCGTTAAAACTACCCCTCTTGAAGCGTTAAAACTACCCCTCTTGAAGGGATATTCCTTTGATGTGTACAAGTTTGATGCAGTGCCTTGCAGAGTGCATGCTTTGACTGAAAAGCCACCCAATTTTGACCATGTACTTATGTCCTTTCTTAGTTGTCCATCCTTCATTGATGAGCCCTGTCATGTCAACCTAAAGAGCATCACTACAAAGTACAAACACATACAAGAGTGAAAATACAAAAAAAAAAAATGAATACTACACTCAAGGATCCAACTGCAGAGTTTTCAAGATGAAACATGTTCCCCTTGAAAAAGAGAATTGTGACTTTTCACGCTTTACAAATAGAAAATAGCACATCCGGATGAATTTTGGTCCACCACAAAAAGAAACGACTCAATGACTTTATGCTTATATAACAATATGAAATGAAAGCTTGGACACCATGACGAGATTGAGATCATAAAATGTTGCAGAGATTGATATACTAATGCTTACCGTCAACATTGAATTGCTATCAAATATAAGCAATTTTGCATCAAAATGATTTGCCAATGCCTTCACCAACATTTCTTGATATATCTCAGACCCTATGGAAATGATATAACATAGATTGAATCAGATTGAAAATATTGTTAATCACAATCATGTTCCATGTAACCATTCAGACTTGTACAGAAGAAAGGATAACAGACCTTGACAACCAGATATCAATATTCTAGGCTCACGTTAGGAAGCTCCTTTGTAAATTTTGTAAATTCATTCCGTTTCAAATGTATGAACGTCGATGCAATCAGAAGACTTTTTGTCTTCTTACTGTAGACAAAAGATGAAACTTTAATCAATCTTCCAATGAAACTAGCAAAGAAAGACTGAAATGACAGAGAATTAGTCTCAAACCACATGTACTGTTTAAATTTATATGAATAAGATGACAAAGAATTGGTATCAAAACCTCTAATAGATTTAAACTAATATATGCAAGTTTGAAAGAAAAGGATAAGACTTTGTAAAGCATTTCATCTATAATAATAATGGAAATCTATCTGAAATATTAATATTTGATCAACACAGTGACTCCTACATAATGCCATTAATTCCAAGCTAACATATATTAACCATGTAATAGCATAAATCAACATAGCAGGGAGCATTTGTCAAAAGGAAAACATTCTAGAACACCCACAAACTGAAATAAAACTTATTCTGTTTGAACGGACCATGTGATTAACCCTGACATTGTGATTAAACACATTATAATTAATGAGAAATAAAAGATCCTTAATCAAAAGGCTCTATAGAAAAGTGAAGGCTCACAAGTACCATGCTAATAGTATGGGCTTTAGAATATAGACAACTAAATGGAAATAGGAAGAGTAAATAAATGTTAAACAGAGAGCCTTTCTCCCCGAAGAATTAAAGAAACCATTGGAAACAAGCATAAAACTTAAACAACAATACACAGAGCTTTTCAAATCAGGTTTATTTCTATAATTTCTTCTCTAAGGGCAAGTATTGTCACGGAGAAAACAATGTAAATGCTAAACAATTTTAAGCATTTACGGGAAAATGATAAAGCATACTATAGAGGATCACTTCAATAAACTTTCATAACAACATATTGTTACAAAGGCAAGTAAGTTCATCTCCTCCTCTAATGCTGACAACATCCTTCTTTTTAAGACACTCTCCATTGACCTCAACAAACCCACAGCTCCCTAAAACAGTCACTTCAACATCATTCTGCTGCACCTAAAAATAGACAGGTAGTTCAGCTTTTACCCGGGTATTAAAAAATCAGATTTATAACACACAAGAAGAAGCAGCAAATTTCTGTCCTATGAAACCTAAAGGAGAAAAAATTACCACCTTGTGCTTCAACATGCACAAAACTCCACTTATTGAGGGATCATCAATGCACAAATTGCAACTTTTGCTTCATCCAATCAGGAAAGTTTGTTCAAACAGGTCTACATCTGGATTCTGAACTCATCAACATTTTGAAAATTTTATTTATATATTAAATATTAAACTAATCTATAAATAGAAAAGGGTAACAAAACTCCTTTCAAAGAAAATAGTTGACAATTTACCTGAGAATCCTGTGATAAGAGCTTGGCCCAAGGACCCTTCAATGTTTCTTCTTTCAGCTTCTCTCACTCTAAGGCTATTTCAATTTTACAACAATAACAGCCCTATTAGTATAAATGATAAAAAATTTATAGTAGAAATGGCTACTCATTGTACTAAAAACTACACAGTTAGAAATAATGTCACATAGTCAAAAGTCCAATTAGTTAGAATTAAAATAATAACTATAGGAAGTGAAAAATAAAATAATAGCTCATAATTTAATTCAGTTAGATGAATGGACGAACAGGCCACCATGACGATGACCTTGGTTCAATACCTATTCATTTCATTTTATGCTAATCTAAGATTAAAGGTGTTTTTGTACACTCTACTTAAACATCATCCATTTCAATAATCATCCATTAAAGGTGTTTTTGTCTCATCAGACTCCATGTTTTCAAAAGAACAGCTTTTAGGATTCAAATTTAGATTCCTGCTTGATCTCTGCATTACACACCAACTGATTATGGTCAGCACTTGTATTGCAAATTTGCAATTTGAAATTCTTTGGAATGATAATATGGGCAGAGTATGATAGAGTGCAAACTATGAAAATAATAGTCTGCTTCTTCTGTTCTGCATTTTGTACAGCAATTTAACTTGCTTTATTTTCATGGGATTTTTCAGTTCCAGGCAACATTTTTTATGCTCAAGTCATCATTACTATTTTGTAATTTCTCTACGACCTTCTAACTCATGTTACACTGTTTTGTTGTTTCCATATTCCAGATATATATTCTTAGTCTTCATATTAAAAGTTAGAACAGTTTGCAAATTTGTTCCAAACTAAAGATGTAGGTCTTCCTAACAAGTGACTTTCTCTTGGACCTAATCTAACTTTTATTATGGGAAAGGATCCAGTAGTTGAGCACCCTAACTTCAGGCCTCTCAAAATCATGTAGCAATTTCGAATCATTCCAAAAATTTTACAGCAACTTACTTGGCAAGGCCCCTACTTATAAGTAAGGTTTCAGGTCCACATCATCAAATATGATGCCACATCAGCATGCTTTTTGTTGACATGTCCAAAAAGACCCCCAGAAAAGGGTGGACCAATAGTTGTGCATTAAGCCATGTTTTGTTGGTACGCTGATGTGGCATCACATGATTGGTTGTTTTTTAGATCTAAAGAGCACATTTCATTCAATTATAAGTACTTATAGTCAACACTAACAACCTTAAAGTCACAACTACTAGTGCTAAACTTTTAAATATATTGAGCCTTAAATCTACAAATACTATCACAGCTATTGGAACATGCTCAGCAATTGGGTCCTCTCCCCTACTCTAGTACCTGCTAGATCGGGTGCAAAAGGCTGAAAATATACTAAAACATTGATAAATATTGCAAGAAGGATCCACAAGATTACCAGTTACTTTAAAATAATAAGTACTGATCAAATTTCTGGAAAGATTTTGATCAGAAGAACACTAAAACAATCTAACTGCAGGTGCATAATTGTAAAATTCAAATTTCCTCTAGACAGTATCTTCAAAATACAGCTCCAATGAGTTGGGATGCTTATCGAAATAAACCTGTCCCCCTACAGAACTTCTGTGAGCATTATAGTCAACATAAACCAAAAAAAAGCTCTCTAATAAGCCCTACTTATCTACCAACCACAGATGTCTTCAGTAACGCTCTCTACTTTCTTGATATTGGGCAGAATGATTTCACCTCACTAGGTTGGATAGGAATTGAAGGAGTTAAGAAGTTTCTCCCTGATGTAGCTTCTCAGATTAGCGAAACTGTGAAGGTAAACCTTGGCCACTGACTTTTCACTAAGTGCAGATTGAGGTCAGGAAGGATTTAATTGATTGATTTTGCTGGTGCATTCAAACAGGAATTATATGGAGAAGGGGCAAGGACAATATTTGTGGCCAATCTTGCACCAATTGGTTGCTTTTCATCCTTTCTAACTGAGCTTCCTCATAATAACTCTGATCTGGACACTTATGGGTGTATGATTTCCTACAACAATGCAGTGTTGTACTACAATAACTTACTCATAGATAAGCTCGAAGAAGTTCGAAAAGTCTTACCAAATGCATCTATTGTATATGTTGACTCACATGCCATTAAGTTGGAGATCTATACAAACCCAAGAATGCATGGTAACTCTTTATTTGGCATGCATATAATATATCTCTGGTTATCTAGTAATACTGGATAAATGTTTGCTCAGTAAATCAGTGAAACACTCACATCCAATAGGGAGTACACTATGAAGCTTATGGCACCAAATGACTACACCATGGATCAAGCTATCATAGGCATATATAGTGGGCAATTGTACAGTTGATGGTGGAAAGGCAACCTTCAATGTCATGTAGGCCAAATTGATGCTCAACATGCATTTACAACAATCAAGAGTAACGGGGGTGGGGGTAGGGGAAGGTGAATGTATGTGCAGTTGGAGATAAAGAAGCCTTATTTCTTTGACTACCACTAGATCTGATGTCAGTTATGAGCTCTCCATCCATCATTGTAAGGCTACAAAAGGGATTCTGAGATATGTAAATAGCACTATCAGATTTAGAATCCTCTTCATGAGTTATGATGAGTGAAAGGTTGAGAGCTACCCAACTTAGACTGGGCTAGTGACATTGTGGACAAACTGTCTATTTCAGGATATGAATTCACTGAGCAGTCGAGGATAAGTAAACTGTTCTATGTGTCATCATCTAATATTTTTCTCCTGCACTACATAAAAGGAAGGCAACTGTGAACATTCTCAACTATTATATAGTTTTTGATGAGTAGCTAAAAATAATAAAATATTGAAAAAGCTACAGAATAATGAAACTATTTATCATACTTGAAGCACAAAAGCTAATTCATTCTATATGTTCTTTAGTAAGATATCATTTTGCAATAATGATCTGAGTCCGGAACATAACCATGCTATCACTTATCACTGTATCTGATTTTTCACATTAATTTGCTTTACACAAATTTTTAGGGATCTTGACAGTTAGTGATTCAGCATAGCAGTTAATACCCTCACACACCGATTGATGAACCTTGAAGAATATAAAAGTAGATCTAAAAGCCTAAACTATCTAGACCATTAACTTCCATCTGTATTTACTAAACCCCAGGAAAAACTGCCCTAAATATTCAATTTTGCCCTAAGAGAGGCAAAAAATCGAGCATCCTAACATTTCACAACAAATAAGCATCCTAAAAATTTTTGACAGATGTACAGGAAGACCTATGTGTGTGTGTGCCCATGTTATAAAGGCTTTCTAATCAGTTAAATGAAGACCTTTAGAGTGCACTAATCTTAAAAGCCAACATCAATCAGAATCAATAAAATAAGAACTAACCTTTATAGCCCAAAAACTTTGTCTGTCAATTTCAGCTCCTCCTTTAGTTGGGTGTGGTTGAGAAAGCAATTAAGATCATTTCATTTCATTAGTTGCAAGTGACATAAATATGACCAGCACTACATGGTACAACAACCATCTGCACTTTGTAGGCCTGCCACAATCACATAAGAGAGATCAGCCTTAAGCCATAGACTGGGAACTCAAAAATCTATTCCATATAATATGATCAAAAAACTTGACACCAGGTTACATTTCTCCATTATTTTACATGGCTTGATAAATATATTCTACAAGCTAGAGTAACCATGAAGGCTTGCCAAATTTCCTGGCAACTTAAAAAAGAAAATCATGTCAGTAAACTGAAAAGCCTCTAAAGAAGCATTTCTTTGGAAAAACCAGGGCAGCTCTGATTCTCTCGAAGATGCAAAACTTGGATTCCTGTCTGAACACAAAAATTCAATATTTCCATGACAGCTTGTGCCAAGGAAGAGTGCTTTGACAAAAGCATCATATTATTTTTAAAATCTAATAGCACTAGTTAGTACAAAGCAGATGGCAACCATTTAAGCACACATAAATGAGTATGCTACTGTAATAGATCTAGATCTGTGAGACAGTCGCTATTCTAATGGTAATACTTAAAATGCAAAAGAAGCATTTCTTTGGGAAAAAACAGGGCAGCTCTGATTCTCTTAAGATGCAAAACTTGGATCCCTGTCTGAACACAAAAACTAAATAATTCCATAACAGCTTGTGCTAAGGATAAGTGTTTTGACAAAAGCATTAGATCATTTTTAAAATCTAAATGCACTGGTTAGTACAAATCAGATGGCAACCATTGAAGCACACAAAAAACACTATGCAGGTCTGGGATAGATCGAACCTGAACTGGCAGGTCTGCAAGGTTGAACCGGTAACTTGGGTCAAGACATGCCTAGAACTCTTCAAGTGGTTGATTCTTCTGTTTGGACTGTGCAATGCTCCTCAAGGTGTGCCTCAAATAGAGGTTAATTGGTTAAGTTTGACATTGATACAAATGGTATCCTCTCAGTCACTGCTGTAGACAAAGGCACTGGAAAGAAGCAAGATATTACATTAACGGGAGCAAGTACCCTACCTACTGATGAGGTTGAAAGAATGGTGAAAGAGGCTGAAAATTTTGCTAAAGAAAACAAGGAAAAGAGAGAAGCAATTGACACAAAGAATCAAGCTGAGTCTGTTATCTATCAGACTGAAAAATAGTTGAAGGAACTTGGTGATAAGGTACCTGCAGAAGTAAAAGGTAGGGTTGAGGCTAAGCTAAAAGAGCTACAAGATGCACTTGCTAGTGGCTCTACACAGTCTATGAAGGATAGCATGGCAGCCCTCAATCAAGAAGTGATGATGTTAGGGCAATCTGTTTACCAACAAGGAGAAGCTGGTGGCCCGGCTGCTAGTGGCCCTGCGACTCCTGGTAGCCCAGGAGAAAAAGCCCCTGTGGGTGATGATGTAATTGATGTGGATTTTATAGACAGCACATAGACACCATGTAAAATGGCTTTTATTAGTATTTTGCTTGAAATAAGCTTGTGTTGTGAGTTTAGGTAAGCCTAAAAGAAATCGCCAGATAGGAAAGAAGGGATCTTTCAATGTTGAAAAGTTCCCTGCTGGTGGTTGAGATTGGTGTTACAGTTTGTAGATAATATTATTACTCCATTCCAAATACTACAATCAGCGGACAGAGAAATACATTGAACAAATGTTTCTTTTTCCACTTACCCATTTTGCCTTGGCCTAAGTGAATGTCTATTATTAATTCTGGGCCTTTCATAATAGATTATTAGATGGAGGAGCAGCATCTCCTCTTAATTTAATCCATATTCTGAGGATACTTTTAAAAAAAAAATTCAAGTCTACAATAAACAATGTCTTCTTTCTGCTCTCTTCCCCGCCTTCTTTAAATTTGAACAATCAATATTCAAGGTTATGTCGAATGAAAGGACGCCCACACAGCTGCAATAGCCATATTCTACACAATGGTGTCTTTCACACAACTGAAACTTTGAAAGCATCCCAACAATGGCACTAAAAACTGCTCATAAACACACAAAAACAATTGAAAAAGGGCCAATACTGGCTACAAACACACAAGTTCAGAATTTTCTATGTTTGTTTTAAATCAGCTTTAAAGATGCTTTATCTGCCAACTGAAACCAAGTATGTCACCACCTTTGTCATGGCCAACTTGGCAAGATTGGATCACTCTTTAGAAATATCTGCCATAACTTATGATAATAATGAAGGAAGAATAATGAAAAACAAAAACAGCAAATTACTGACTATATCTAGAAACCAAAAAACAGTTTCTCCATAGCAATATCAATAGCTACTTATCTGTCAAATAACCAGGTCGCCTAACATAGAGGCGCCACGCCCAAAAAATCCCAAGAAGCCCACAAAAAATAGCAAAAAACAAAGGAAAATATTATGTTTAAACCCTACCAGTGAATTCACAGCCTTACTTCAATTTAAAGCCGCTGGTCTCAAGTCACGGCACAATATAATAAAGTAACAAAAATTCAACGGCAGAAATGCCTAATGATGATATTACTATATGAAAAAAGTTATATTCTCTAACCCACAAAAATTGCAATATCCTGTCAAGATTTAAAACCAGCTTGCTTCAATTAATAAGCTATCAGAAGATTTTCACAAGTTTCATCCTCTCTTTACAAGTTTCAGGCCGTCAATGTAAAATATAGTCCCTTTCTAAAAGACGAGTCATTTTAAATGGTTAAAACACAATTTCGCCTAATCTCTCAGCCGTTCTTCCAACCACAAAATTACTACTCCCAGCTTGTATCTTCAGCTGGGATGTTGGGGTTATTGGCTTTAACCCTTGCTGTGAGGGGATAACTTTGGATAGACTGCTGTAGACTGTGCGGTTTGAGAAGGGTCTCTCATCTCCAGTCGATTGAGAATATGACTTAGTGACTGCAGATTACTACTGTGGCTTATAAACAGAGGGGTAGGTGTAGCTTTGGACTAGTGTTCCAAGTTGGCATAATCTACATGCCTAATTGATAAGGTGCTCTACAGTCATTGTATGGCCTACAGCGGTGGAGGTCTGCCCAATCTAATTTATGTTGGGACTACATAACATTTGTTCTTTGCTGGCTGTTCTGGCTCTTTCCTGCTCACTTAGAGACTGATGTGTAGATTGTTTTATTCTGGTGCTACTTCTTGCTGCTGTTCTTTGTAGACTGTTACTGTTTGAGCTGCTTGTCAACGTGATTATGTTAATTTCTTTTCTTAATCCAATAAAAAAAAAATTAATATGTGCTGACTTTGACCACGGATTACTTAATAGAGCATTTAAAGTAACGCAAATTTCCTTATCAGAAATATTGTAAGGGACGGTGTACATGCACTCCGAGCTCTATGGATTGCACTCCAAGTTCTTGGTGTGCACCTGCACGCATATAAGAGATGCCGATTTTACGGCATGGGCATCAAAGTTTTTATCATGGAAATAATTATTAGTGCTAGATTCCAGAAAACATCATCTAGTCAATGATGATATTGCTGAATTGTTGTTGGCCTTTGAGGGGTATTGGAGGTCAAAGAGGGCTGAAACAACAAAAGAGCCACTCAAAAGATGCCTCCAGAACCATATATGAACTAATTTACACAGCAGATTAGATACAAGAAAAGCTGCATTTCAAGATTAGAATAGTTTTTGGCTACTTTGGGCTTAGAAGAAATTCTCCAGTTTTCTCTTTGTTTATTATGTTAAAACTTGCTTTAGGTTTTGCAGATAGCATCGTTCAACCCATCTCTTGCAATTAGCCTCACCCTAGCCCAATTTTGTCACAGAAAGTAGACCGAAAATAGATTGTACTAGATCATTACCCACTTAGCTCCATCCTTGTATTTTTGAAAAAGACCAAAAAAAGACACAGAAATTGTACTAAACCCTCATCTTGTTTTTGCAATTGAAGATTTTGTAGCAAGCCAGACATGCCAACAGAAATCCCACAACATGGAGATTGGGAAAAAGAGCCCAGTGATAGACAAGATGCTGCAATAAGCACTTTTGGGTCTCGATCAGAAGGAAGATTCAAGGTCAAGTCCCATGGTTTATGGATAAGTTTCAAGAGCAATCTGCAATGTAAAGCCAAATGGGCAGAAGTGAATGGATCACTGGGGGACTTGGGCACCTTCATTCCCATTGTAATTGCCCTTAGATTGGTGAATGGGCTGGATTTAGGTACCACTCTCTTGTTCACAGGGATGTACAACATCATAACAGGTTTGTTTTTTGGTGTTCCCATGCCAGTACAGCCCATGAAATCCATTGCTGCAGTGGCAATTAGTGAGGGGAAGCATTTGAGCATTCCACAAATAATGGCAGCAGGAATCTGCACTGCATGAATATTGTTTGGGCTGGGAATTACAGGGCTAATGAGGCTAGCTTATTGGCCCATTCCCTTACCTGTGATCAGGGGGTGCAGCTCTCACAGGGCTTGGCCTTTGCATTCACAGCAGTAAAATACATAAGAAATGAGAAGGAATTGGCAAAGACAAAAGCTAGGGGTGCAAGGCCTTGGTTGGGCTTGGATGGACTTATATTGGCTCTTGCATGTCTTGGCTTCATACTGCTTGTAAACAGCTCTGGTGATGATGATCATGACTCAAGTCAAAAGACAGAGGAAATTCCACAGGTTTCAGTCCCAACTGATGAATCTGAGAACGGCCAAGTAAGGAAATCAGTCTAGAACTTCAAGGTTTTACATGCAATTCCATCTGCGCTTATAGTTTTTGTGCTTGGTATTGTGCTTGCCATTGCTAGAAAGCCTGAGGTCCTTAGGCAGCTGAAATTGGGTCCATCCAAACCTCATTTGATAAAAATCTCAAGGCATGAGTGGAAGACAGGATTTGTCAGGGCCGCAATACCCCAAATCCGCTCGCACCTACAGCTAATACAAAACCTATAATAAGTTCGCTGGCAGTATTATCAAATGATAATAGGTCGTGATACAATCCTCTGTACATTCAAATACAATTTATAAAGACTTCTGGCAAGAAACGGAGATTATTTGTAAACGCTTCAAAAGCTTCCGCAGGATTTAACAAAACCATAGACGAAAACAGAAATTTAAATTTACATCTACTGTTTCTATATGTCGGCCTGATATGGTACACCCAAAAAGCCACGGTTAAAATGTTAATACTGTAAATATTTCATAAAAAAATTCTTATGAATATGAATACCCAAAAATTATCTGAACCTACCACTTTGTCCAACTACTCTTTAAGCACAAACCCTCTATTTCGTAGCTCCCAAGCCTTTTCAGAGGGAAAAGAGGGGTTTCAGATTACAATTCACGCCATTTTTTCCTCAAATGGTCTTTCAACCAAGAAACCCCAACCCCAAAACTACTATGCTATGAAAATAAAGCCTACCACAACTGTCCAGCAATAAAACGAAAACAAATTGACAGAAAAGAAACAAGAAGCTTACGTAATTTGGAAAGCCCCTCGTAGTGAAAAACTTGAGAAAAATTATAGCAGAGCCCCTCTCCAGCCTACACCCCCCTCAGATTAAATGCTAAAACTTTCCTCCGGTTCAAATTAAACCTTCTTGAGGTGGTTCTACACAACAGGGGCTCAAAGAAAATGCATGCAGTGAAGTGAGGTGGGAAAACAAAAATGCATGTAAAATGAGGAGGGAAAATAAAAAATTATTTTAGAAAAGTATTTTTTTTTTATTGTCTTAATTTAAGACAATTAAAAATATATATATATATATATATATTTATTTAAGACAAAATTAATATATTGTCTTAAATTAATGTCTTAAAACCCCCTTTTATGTAGTAGTGTGGAGTGCAATAAACAGGATTTGGAAGGCATTACATTGTCCCATACAATATGTTTGACAGAAAAATTCAGTCACTCAGGAAGTTCTTTCTTATTTATAAGGTTTTAATGGCTTTTATTAGTTATTATTTAAATGTTGGATTGTTCGGTATGTTTCTTACTAATAAAATATTTCAGTTATCCCAATATTTATGATATGCACGTGGGACTTAGGGTTTCTACATTAAAAATTATTATTGATTAATTAATATTTAAATATTATAACTTTATGACAATTCCATCACATTTACTTTAAAACTGATTAAAACCTGCCTGCAACCAGTTAAATTCGAGTGTCTTTGGGGAAACCAAAACACATACAGTTATCTACAAAGGCAAATTCATGGTTACCAAAAAAACCATGTCAAGGTCCATGCTGCATCAATTTTTTTCAATCCACACAAGGGTCAGTAACTAGCTATTGCTTCCTCTAACAGACATTAAATGTCTCATGGAAAAAGAATACCTGAGAGCAAAGAATAGTCACATTGCATATACCCATGCTTGAGTTTATAATCCCCACAAAAAACCTGCCATGAATCTCACCATAAGAACGTATGTCAAAATGGAATAGTTATAATGTCAATTCATTCCCACTGGAACACTAACATGCTATCAAAATGATATTTTAACAGAGAATCCAACTCAACAACATCTGCAATGCACAAAAGACAAAATTCTCCATTTTGAAATGCATTCATTAATAAATATGCCTCACGTGATTACACACCTTTTCAGGTAGTGATCTCTTGAATCTGGGGGTATTCTTCTTTCGGGGCAAAGAATTTTCAAGGCCGGAACAAAAAGATTTGTTCGTCAAATGACATGCATCAAATTATTGCGATTCAGAATCGAGAGTGCTACCATGTGATGTTTTCAGAGTTTACGGACACATCTTCCATGCTCCCTCAAATTCAACAAGAATTTGATTAGGTGGTAGATTACTTTGTGGCATAGACCTCAATAAAGGAGGTTCATAGGAGTTGAAGTCACGCTGCCTAGGATCTTGGCCATGCCATAAAATCAGAAGCTGTCACCTCATGTTTAGATCATATTCAGATTCAGGGATTTCATCCTTCTCTCTACAAGGGGAACCATTATCGCTTGGTTCTGAAATTGAACCAGCTGGTAAAGAATTAGAAGACTCTACAAGAGAAGCTCCATGAGAATATTGGGGAAGCTTCACATGGTTGAGTATGGAGAATTTTAATGAGGGAGAAAATCGGTTTTGCTTGCTGCAAAAGTTTCATAAATGTTTTTGGGTCTTGATTGTCCACAAGAACATGGGTGAGGCATGTGTTTGTAAGTAAATTCTAATCCTGGAAAACAATCAAAATTATGAATATTGATATAAATATTAAAAAATTTGATTTCATTTTGTGAATTAAAATAGTATAATTAAAAACTTGAACCAAGATACCAAAGGACAAGCTTAGACAATTAACAATCCACTGTATATAGTATATACCAAGAAGATTACCCAAAAGATGGACTATATAAAAAATATAAATATAACAAGTCACATAGCCACGTGTCAATATTGTAAACCTGGGATAGGAGGATAAAACGGACCAAAAACTTGCAGAATCAATTTCTTTTCAACCTTAGAGTTTGTCATCCTTAGAGTTTGTCATGGCATTTGGAACAGCTAAACTGGCATTGCCATTTGCAGCTGCTTTGGCCTGAACCCCAGTACAAAAGAGAAAAAAACACATTCAACATTCAAATTTTACAGTTAAAACTTAACGCTTAAAGGAGGAACGTACAATGCTAAACTCAATGGGAATCACAAAATGGCAAATCCTGACCTCTATTATCAAGTAGTTGCTAACATCGGGTGTAGCTGACTATTTTGTCACATCAGTTTCATAAAACACTTCATCCATCTTCTATAAATGACCGTCAAAATCTGTCATAAAACAAGAATCAAGAAAAAATAGAAGATATCCATACTGTACAAACACAAGAAATCTTACACGTAAAGAAGTTCAACCATTATTCTCTAAAACTTCATGTGAACTTCTCACTTGGCTGGGAAGGTAAAATAAGGAATTACATACATAGATAAAATCATTCCAAGATCATATTACTTACTTTAAAAAACCATCTCTGACATTTCAAGCTACGTTGCTTGCAACACATAATATTGGAAGGGGAAGGGGAATACTTGTCTGCAGTACAAAGAATGCTGATTGAAATCAATACAATGCAATAGAAAGTTTATCAAAGCAATCATAAATTAAAAAATAGAAATCAAAGAACCTATGCTAAGGGATTATAGTAGGGTGCAAAAACTGGAACAACATGAACATGTGATTGTTCTGTATCGTCCAAGACCTTCAATTGATCATCAATTACCTTGTAATCTTGGGATGGCAAATCCCTTTATGAAAGACATTTAGTAAAGACTTTCTTAAACCTACAATACAATCATATAAAACAGAAGCACATTAAAAAAAGCAACACTTAACATCATATGGTATTTAATAATGAGAGTAAATATTGAAATCACAAGCAATAGAAGTATTATCATACGAGAGCAAATATAATTCTATTCAGTTGCTGAAACATGAACCTCTGAAATTGAATTCAAAGATCTTCATAACATAATAAGGTGTCTTGTTTATTGGTTAGAAATGTTTACCTAGCTTGACACAAACAACACGATCACGGAGCTTCCTAGGACTGATTAAGCTTGTCTCAGGATCAAGAAGCCTCCACATCTCCAAATCATAAACTTTTTCTAATATTGTGAAAATAGAAACCTCAAAATGCTTGCGCCCATTAGTAATTACATAATTTCTTAATTCCTCCCAACATGGATTTATCCTAACAAGGACACTATGATAGCATAATTTAATTTAGATGCCACTGTCCTTGCTAGGATAAGCCCTGGGAAGAATTAAGAAATTATCTAATTGCTAATGGGTGCAAGCATTTTGAGGTTTCTATTTGTACAATATTAGAAAAAGATTATGCTTTGGAGATGTGGAGGCTTCTTGATTCCAAGACAAGCTTAATCAGTCCTAGGAAGCTCCATGATCATGTTGTTTGTGTCAAGCGAGGTAAACATTTCTAACCAATAAACAACACACCTTATTATGTTATGAATATCTATAAATTCAATTTCAGAGGCTCAAATTTCAGCAACTGAATGGAATTATATTCTCTCTCCTATGCTAATACTTCTATTGCTTGTGATGTCAATATTTGTACTCATTGTTAAATACCATATGATGCTAATAAGTGTTGCTTTTTTCTGTGCTTCTGTTTTCTATGTTTGTGTTGTAGGTTTAAGAAAGTCTTTACTAAATGGCTTTCATAAAGGGATTTGCCATGCCAATATTACAATGGTAATTGATGATCGATTGAAGGTCTGGGAGGATACAGATCAATAACATGTGCATGTTGTTCCAGCTTTTGCACCGTAGTATGCTCCATTAGCACATGTTCTTTGATTTCTATTTTTACTTTCTATTGCAATGTACTAATTTCAATCTGCATTCTTTGTACTGCAGACAAGGGTTCCCCTTCCAATATTATGTGTTGCAAGAAACGTAGCTTGAAATGTCAGAGGTTGCTGTTTTAAGTAAGTAATCTGAGGAATGATGGTTGAAGTTATGTTTGTATTGTCTGGATATCTTCTAATTTTTCTTGATTCTTGTTTTATGACAGATATCTTGACGAAGGTCATTAACAGAAGATGGATGAAGTATTTTATGACAGATATCTTGACGACGGTCAGCTACACTCAATGTTAGCAAGTAGTTGCTAACAGAGGTCGGGATTTGCCAACATTTTGTGATTACGATTGACTTTAGCACTGTCAGTTCCTGTTTTAAGTGTTAACTTTTAAATGTAAAATCTGAATTTTGGATGTGTTTTTTTTTTCTTTTTTGTATTGGGGTTCGGGCCAAAGTAGCTGCAAATGGCAATGCCAGTTTAGCTGTTCCAAATGGCACGACAAACTCTAAGGTTAATTGTCTAAGATTGTCCTCTGTTATCTTGGTTAAATTTTTAATTATACTATCTCAATTCATAAAATGAAATCAAATTTTTTAATATTTATATAATATTCATAATTTTTATTGTTTTTCAAGATCAGAATTTACTTCCAAACACATGTCCCACCCATGTCTTGTAGACAATCAAGATCCAAAGTCATTTATGCAACTTTTGTAGCAAGCAAAACCACTTTCCTCCCTCCTTAAAATGCTCATATTCAAGCATGTGTGAAGGTGAAGGTTCCTCAATATTCTCATTGAGCTTCACTTGTGGAGTCTTCTAATTCTTTACCACACGATTCAATTTCCGAACCAAGTGATAATGGCTCCCCTGTTAGAGAGGAGGTTGAAATCCCTGAATTTGAATACGATCCAGACACGAGGTGACGACTTCTCATTTTATAGCATGGCCAAGATCCTAGGCAGCGTGACTTCAACTCCTATGAACCTCCTTTATTGAGGTCTATGGCACAACGTAATCTACCACCTAATCAACTTCTTATTTGATTTGTGGGAGCAAGGAAGATGTGTCTGCAGATTTTGAAAACATCACATGGAAGCACTCTTGATTCTGAATCTCAATAATTCAACGCATGTCATTTGAAGAACAATTTTTTTGTTCCAGCCCTGAAAATTCTTTGCCCACAAATAGGAATACCCGCAAATTCAGGAGATCGCTATCTAAAAAGGTGTAATCACATGGGGCATTTTTAGTAATGAATGCATTTTAGAATGGAGATTTTTGGATTTTGTGTATTACAGATGTTTATTTGGATTCTCTGTTAAAATATCATTTTGATAGCATGTTATTGTTCCAGTGGGCATAATTGACAATATAACTGTTTCAGTTTGAAATATTTTATTATGGTGAGATTCATGACAGGTTTTTGGTGGGGATGATGAAATCAAGCATGGGAACATGCAACGTGACTATTCTTCTCTCTAGAATCACCCCATGGATCACTCATGAGTGACAAGCTAGCTCGAGATGACAAAAGACCTCCCGCCTCCATTGCCTCCAACCTCCAATATGACCCTATTTCATTTTCTAAAAAAGATATTCCTCAATAGGATTGACTTAGCATGATCATCATCGACTGTAGGTTTTACACTTACAATATGATTAAGAAGGGAACAAAATGTACTAATATGTTGAACAACACTACCACCATCTTTCATCTTCAAACCAAAAAGTTTTTTCTTAATGGGCATTTTAGCACTTGAATCTTGTGAACCAAATAAAGAACAAAGTGTATCCGATAGTTTCTTTGAAGTTTTATATTAGATCAATATGATGCAAATATGCATCAGATAATCCAAGATGAATCAATGATGTGGCCCTACAATCTTTTGCTATATATTTTATTGCTTCATCTATATTTTGTGGTTTCATAATAGTCCCAATCACAATGTCCCATAAATCTTTTTCAATTAGAAGTAACTGTAACTTTACTTGCCATGGATGAAAATCATATCCTTCAAATGTAGTAATAGTAATTGATTTATCTATTAAAAAAAACCTTATCACTTCGATTTATCACATGCAATTTCAATTATAATAAAATGGCCCTCCACTATTTCTCCTTTCTGGAAGAAATTGAAATCTTGTATGGCACTTCTTTGGATTGAAGTATCACTAGAAATATTTTAAGCAATTTAGCTATAAACTCTTGTATCGACGTGTGAATTAGATTTCAAACACTTCTCTTTGCACAATATATGTCCAATTCTTCAATAAAATTTGACTTCAAATAACTTGCACTCAAACCGATATAGAAAGAAAATTCAATACAATAACCAAGTAAATGAAATGCTATTTCTAATGTTTTCAAAACTTTCTGAAATGTCAATGTAGAATTTACCATGGCTATAATTGAAATGGCAGGCTGCAACAATGTATGACTTTCCTCAAACTGTGCCTCATTTACCATTCAACGACAGGATCTTTACCATGCTTCCACACGACAAACTTTCTTCAGAAGCATTTGAAAATGCCTCTTCATGGAAATGCCTTGATGGAGTCTTGTATGGAAGATTGAGCCACCTCTTTTCATAAATTTAGATGCAGCAATTAAATGTTAATGTCTGCAAACATTTCAACCCCTTCAAACATAGTTATCACCTCTGAATTCACCCAGCAACATGACATTGATTTAAAAAACACAAATTTGAATACTAGATATAGACGCCTTCATAGGAAGTGAAATGTTGGTTTTGGAGTTTCAAATTTTAGATGCCTTCCTTCAAAAAATCAGACGCCTCTCATCACTGTTTTGGCAGATTAAAACCAATGTGCCTTTCACACTTTCTCAACGCCATCTGCAGATATCAAAACAACTTAGGAATATGAAGTGGCCAAATGATTCTCTAGCACAAGAATTCTTCAATTAATCTTCAACCATTATCTCTTCCCATCTTTGCTAGAATTAAAATAGAACTTCTCTAATACCATATTGAAATATGGCCAGCATTTACATTTGCATAGTAATATTCTCAGCATGGGATGCCAAGATCAGGCAGGCTTGCCCAATGTTGTGGGTTCCTACATTGTACGGACAAGGGGGGCCCGGGAATCCATGAAGAACGCTCCTCTATAGAATGGTCTCCACTCAAACAAGGATGGCTTAAGCTAAATTTTGATGGGGCCTCCACAGGCAACCCAGCACCTTTTGGGGTAGGTTGCATTGTAAGAGATTGGCAAGGTAACACAATCTTATCCTCCTCAGTAAAACTTCCTTCTAGGACAAACAACAAGGCAGAATTCATGGTTGTGACTCAGGGGCTTAAGCTCTGTAAGGAGATTGGAGCAACTAAAATTGCACTAGAAGGTGATTCTGCGCTGGTAGTAAATGCCATCAGGAGTGGTAAGCTTCAAAATTGGAAGCTTCAGGCACTCCTCTTGAGAGTATTGGAGATGTTACAATCCTTTGAATCATACATAGTCAATCATATTTATAGGGAGGTCAATAAAGAGGCTGATGCTCTTGCTAATGTAGGGGTAACTGGAGACTAAGTTCATTGCCCATGTGCCAAATGAGTACTATAGACTAAGCCACTTGGGCTAGTTTCGACATATGGGTGACCCCACTCCACCCTAGTTGCAAATCTAATGCTTGCACCTAGTCAATCTTTGCCTAGCTCAACTTCTTCCAAATGGCCATGCCACTAGCATAAGGACAAGGCCATCCCTTCATGTCTTGCTCGAGGGAGCAATCTCTCCAGCAGTAAATAAAGGCATAGACAAAGCTGAATGCATTAGAAAAGGGATGTGATTCAAGGACATTATTTCCGGGAGTGTTAATGCAGGTAGCGACAAGTTATGGGCATAGTACCAAGGAAATCGTCCCATAGTACACGATTCAATATTGACATCATTTCTTCTTGCCAAAGCTAGCCTAGATTTGTGTCATTCTTTGCTCTGTTAAATGATGCTAGTCTAGGGTGCCACTCTGAGTAGAGTTACTTTTGGCTTGATGTAATTAAGAATGGGAGACAGGATGATTCCCATTTTGTAAAATCTCTACTAGACTAGCTGCCAGATGAACTGATGTAAAACCTTGTATATTAATATAAATATAACTATGCAGTCCTAGGCTGCAATTGACGAATCCAAAAAATATATATTATTGATGATTTCGAGATATACATAGAATGATTTTACATTTGAGTATATTCTCTTTATAATTCCATATATATTCCATGAATGTAACTTACCAACAATTAACATGTGCATGTTAATTTATTTATTTAAAACTATATGCTAAATGTAAAACCTTACTTATTCTAACACTTTTTAGACAAAAATGATTTCCCTACCAAATACATTTATTAGGAAGTTTATTTTTTTCTAGGCTAACAGAGTGAAATTATTTTGTTTCTTTAAAGCTATGTCTTACAAGCACAAAGTTAAGCTCTAGCTTAATGATGATCACCTTTTGCTAGGTTGAAATAGTAGGGCTAATCTTAGCAAAAAGTAACTCTCCAAATTTGGAAGCAGCTAAGCTACATGTAGCTATATCTTTTTTTTTTATTAAGAGATTTTTGTTAATATTTATTAACTCACTCTTTTTGTCTGGTGGAGAGATTTGTACCAACATGTGCATAGTTAAGAAAAGTAGGGCTGTAACTGTTGTGCTATTTTGAGGTTACAAACTTTTTCTAAGATACTACAGCAAGAGGTATACATCAAGATTCTAAGTTGGTTCTTACTTTTTTCTTTGTCCCTCTCCTTTCAGAGTATAAATAATAATTAATTTATACATAAAATAGGTATTGTTACTAACTCAAATTATTAGGTACAACCATAGAAGCCATAACTAGTAAGTTTGGAGCAAGTAGGATAGTAAGGAACAGTTCATTTACTCCTTTGGATTTAAAATTGTCCTTGAAACAACTTTCGACTCTAAGTAGCATTCAGATTCTACATTACATTTCTGGTATACTGGCCTATTAGAATTGGGTTTGTATCAATCAAGGTTTATAATTTCTACTATAAGTAGAGTATTCACCCTTTGATTGGAGCAAGAAGAACATCTTCATTGTTGGTGTCTCCAAGTTCTATTTTGATAACTCTGCTTCCAGTTTCTGCTCTTGACTGGACTTCCATGCCTTGTCTGCCTAGGTATCTGTTTGGAATTCCTTCTGAAGATTATCAAAAAAGGTCAATTGTATCAAAGTTGTGAATGCTTCCCTCTAAACTGTTATATTATGATTCCTATGATGAGAGAATTTTAAGGTCTCTTTACTTTGATTTTAGTTTGATGCCTAGATGAAGCTTAACATGTTCCCTTCTCATGGGCTTATTTTCAAAGTCCCCTTATTACTTCTGTGCTTTCCCATTATGGTAAAAATCTTTTTCAAGTATATTTAAAAAACAAAATCCTTTTTATTGGATTTTTTTTATTGGTCAGAGCGGTACCTCCTAGTCAAAGTTTTTTCTTAGCTTTTCTGTATATAAAATTAGGCTGATTATGGACTATTGTTTTATTTGATTTTATGTATTTTACCATGTATACAAAAATTGTTACGATATGGTGTTGTACACCATTGCATAATTTGATATATTATAATGTTGTAATTAAATAATTATTTAGTTGTGGTGCACCTAGGTGGTGTGGTTAATCATGCTAGGTAATTAATTGGGGACCACTTTATGTTGTATTGTAATATTGGGTTAGTTATTTTATGTGTGTGGGACACATAGAGTGATGAATTATTCATTTGTATTATTTGATTAATTGGGAAAATTTAGTACCAATAGTCAAATGGGGGTTAATGGTTTTATAGGCTAATGATTTTGTGTTACCCATGGTTTTGGGGCACATGGTTTTATCCAATACCACAAGTTGTATTTGTGTGAGCTTGGTCTATAAAACTAAGCACATGGTTAGTGGTTTGGTTGGCTTGGCTATTCATTGTAGGTGGATTGGAGGTTTGTGAGAGGATGTCATTATATTGAGCTCTCTCCTGTAAGTGCATATTGTTAAGCATGGCAGGCGATGTGTGGATTCATGCTTGGACACATGGAGGATGCATTGGAGGTGCTTGATGATTCAGAGGTATTCATGGAGACTCATGGCATGTATTGTAATATCATTGTTGTTGAATAATACATATGAGTGTGGATACTTTTGGAAGCTAGGTTTTTCCCTCTTGAGAGTTTTCCTAGGGTATATCTTGTGTTATCTTGTTGATTGTTCATTTGATCTTTACATTATGGTTATTTCTACATCTTATTCTCCTATCGGGTTATGTAGAATTGATTTTATTTGACCTGTAAATTCCTAACATGTGGTATCAGAGCTATGTTTATGGTTGAGGGAGGTGTGAGCTCCCTAGATGTGTATAATCCTTGTGTGTGTAGATCAGGTGCAAAATGGAAGCCATGGCAATACATGTAAGGATTTGGGACATTACAAGGTTATGTGTAGGTTGTATTTCAAATTAGGAGTTCTATGTATTAGAGATTTAGTGTGCATGTTGCAAATTCGGTGATTGAAAAATCATTGCTGAAGAGCGTTTTCTTGGTTTGGCTTCATGAGGGTTTTCAGGAGGAATTTCTATAGATGACCTCCTAAGACAAAATGAACCTCTCCATTGAGTCCAAGAGATATGAGAGGTGAAGAAAAACATATAATTCTGCATGTTTTGGCCATGGTCACCTAAGGCCAAAAAATTAGCTCCCAAGTATACAGTACGGCTGTCGCAGGTACGATTGCAGAAAAAATTGTTAAAAAAATATTTTCCTACGTTGTGTATTTGTTTTACTATAGTTGGTGTAAAAATTAAATTTTTTATAAAGTATAGAATGGAAAAGAAAAAAATTAAAGATATGAAAAAAAAAATTGTTAAAGGGCGGGGATCTGCAGACCCCCGTACCTTGACCTGCCGTGGTAGGGCCTACTGGTATGGCTAGGTATGGCCAGGCATGGCTGCCGAGGCTAGTCAGCTCCCGGTCGGTAGTCTGGGTCAGACAACCCTTGGGCCATTGGTGCCAAGTGCCGGTCCAACGAGGCCGGCCAGACTCCTGGGCCAACAACCGCCTGAGAAGCCCCCACCATGGGGTGTTTTAAAAAAATTAAAAAACTTATTCTTTATGGTGGTAGAGAAATTTTTTGATGATAGTATTTAATAAATCAATTTCAGACTTAATTAAAAATTAAACCTTTGTGAAATATGTTTTGGAGTCTGATGAAAAATAAAACAGATTTGAAAACTTTTTCACCTATGCAAGTTAGAGATATAAGATGACGTCAGCTCCAACCCAACACCACGTCACTTGTGTTTTTTGTCCAATGAGCCTGATGATGTCAGCTATGATGTCATGCCATGTCAGCAAGTACTAGGGTCCCGCCAGGGGTCCACTTTTAGCCCTAGGAGGGTATTATCTTTTGGGGGGCATAACTTTCACATATGGTATCAATTTTTTGACTTCTTATAGGCATCATAAAGTTCTCTCCGAGTGCTATGCAGTGGTAAATGTTTCATAATTAGATTTTTCTATTTGTTTCAAAATTTGGTGCCAGAAGCTAGGCATTGCTCTCTTATAGTTCTATACTCATAACTTTTGCATATGGAATCAGATTGTTAATTTTGGATAGGTGTTAGAGAGCTATTGCAGTGTAATATAGATTGGATCATATATATTTTCAATTGGTGTGCATAGAGATATTGGGACTTGTTTGATCACTTGTAGGAGCTTGAGATTCAAAGTACGTTTATGAGTGGATTTAGATGGATTTTTGAGCACAAACTTGTGGGAGTGGATGTCGTTATGAGACCATCAGTATGGTATAGCAGGTTTTTAGATTTGGTGCGTTTAATTACATGTTTACAGGTATTTTCAAAGTTTGGACTTTGATGGTGACAGGTACATAGGGTGTCTTCTGATTTGAGGATATGGTTGATACGTGTGTGAGACTTGGAGTCTCATTTCAATGGGAGTTGAGTACAGGTACAATGATGATGATCATTATGGTGTCATGGATATGCATGTACACTTTTGCATTGGCATGACATAATCATGTATGCGATTGATAGGTATGCGTAATGATGTTTGATTTATGATTACAGGTGGTGTTATTTTAGGGGGTTGTTCTTACCTCCTAGATGCTTGTTTAGTTCCTTGACTCAGGTCTAGGGTTAGAGTTAGGGTTAGGATTAAAAATTAGAACTATGTTTAGGGTTAGAATAAGGGTTAGGGTTAGAATTAGGGTTATTGTTAGATATAAAATTAGGGTTATAGTTAGGGTAGAATCAGCGTTATGATTCGAATTAGAATTATGGTTAGGGTTAGAGTTAAGATTAGGGTTAGAATTGAGGTGGGTTACTATTAGAATTAGGGTAAGAATTAGAGTTAGGGTAAGCATTAGATTAACAGTTAGGGTTAGGGTTAAGGCTAGAGTTAGGTTTAGAATTTGAGTTAGAGTTAGGGTTAAAATCATAATTAGAATTAGGATTAAGGTAAGGGTTAGAATTATGGTTATTGTTAGATTTAAAATTAGGGTTATAGTTAGGGTACAATTAGGGTTATGATTAGAATTAAGGTTAGGGTTAGGATTAGAGTTAAGGTTAAGGTTCCTATTAAAATTAGGGTTAGAATTAAGGTGGGTTACTATTTGAATTAGGGTTCAAATTAGAGTTAGGGTTAGAGTTGAATTAGGGTTAAGGTTAGAATTAGGATTATAATTAGAGTTGAATTAGGATTATAATTAGGATTGGGATAAGGGTTAGGGTTAGAATTAGGATTACGACTATAATTAGGGTTAGTGTTAGAATTAAAGTTAGGGTTAGGGTTATAATAAGGGTTAAGTTTAGTATTAAGGTTTGGGATAGGGTTTCAATTAGGATCAAACTTAGGGTTAAAATTAGAGCTATGTTTAGAGTTATAATAAAACCTGTTAGGGTTAGGTTTAGAGTTAGGATTAGGTTAGATTTATGGTTAGAATTATAGTTAAAATTAGGGTTACATTTTGAAAAAGGGTGACAATTAGAATCAGAATTAGAGTCAAAACTAGGGTTAGCGTTATAATAAGGTTTAGGGTTATGGTGAGATTTAGGGTTACAATTAGAATTAAGGTTGCAGTTAGGGTTAGGGTTAGGGTTATCATTAGGGTTATAAATAGGGTTAGGGTTGGGATTGTAGTTAGAATTAGGGTTTTACAATTAGTTTTATGGTTAGGGTTAGAATTAGGGTCAAGCTTTATGTTAGGATTAGAAATATAATTAGGGTTAGACTTAGAATCGGGGTTAGTATTAGGGTTTGGTTTATTTAAAGAATTAGGATTAAGTAGACCTATGGGTACAATTAGGGTTTGGATTACAATTATGATCAGGATTACAATTACATTTAGGGTTACAATTACGTTCAAGATTACAATTATTATTCAACCCCTAATTTAAGCATAACCCTAATTCTAACCCAAACCTTAATTACAATAATAACAATCAATCTAACCCTATTTATAACCCTCAAACTAACTATATCCCTAAACAAAATCCTAATTCTAATCTAACATTGGTTCTAGTAGTAACCAAAAACCTTATTTATATTCATAACCCTTAACCTAAAATTAGCTCTATATCTAACCCTATTCTAACCATAACCATAAGATTACACTTATCATTGATTAAGAAGCCTAACCCTATATCTAACTCCATTTATAAGCCTAATCCTAACCCAATCCCTAAACAAAACCCTAATTCTAAATATGACCTTCATTCAAACCCTAACCGTACATGGAACGCTAACCATAATTTGGTACATGAATAAAACATTAAATTTAACAAGATTTATAAACATAACCATAACCTTAATTAGATTAAAACCTTATTATAACCCTGATTTTAAAATAAACCTAATCTAACCCTAACCCTAATTAAACCATGATCCTAAAAATACACTTAGCACATATTTATCTAAATATAAATATCCCAACATCATAACTATATTCCTAAACATAACCTTAACCCTAATTCTAATACTTACCATAACCATAAATTAAAACATGATTAAAACCCTAAATCTAACCCTATTTTATAACCTTGACCGTTACTATATCCCTAAACAAAACCCTAATTCTAATCTAACCTTGGTTCTAACCCTAGTCCAAACCATAATTGCAATCATAACCTCAATTTAACCCTAATTCTAATTCTAACCATAATCCTAAGATTACACTTAGCATTGATTTATAAGCCTAACTTTATATCTAACCCTATTTATAAGCCTAATCCTAAACTAATCCCTAAAAAACCATAATTCTAACTCTAACCTTCATTCCAACGCTAAAAAAAATATATAATTATTTAATATATTATAATAATATATCTAAACTATACTATAAAATTATATATAATAATATAATTATTATATAAAATATTATGATAATATATTATAATATTATATTATATAATTATAATAATTTTTAAGATATATAATATAGTTGGAATTAAGCTTGCTGCTCCATATGCTACTAGCATATTTATATTCAATATAATATATCTAAAGTATGCTGAGAGATATCCTTCTCAAGGCACCTATTTTTTAATCACTAATCCTAACATTAGGCTCCTCAAGAAGGAAGGATATCTCTTGGCGTACTTTAGCTATATTATATTTAATATAAATATGCTGGTTTTAGCTACATTGGCAAGGTCAATCCACCAATAAGGCTCAATTTCTGTCAAACATTAAAATGTATGAGATAATACATTTTGAACGAAATCCCACTATAAGAGA
This sequence comes from Cunninghamia lanceolata, assembly GCA_027924645.1. NCBI lineage: Eukaryota > Viridiplantae > Streptophyta > Pinopsida > Cupressales > Cupressaceae > Cunninghamia > Cunninghamia lanceolata. The sequence continues at coordinate 17,431,660 of BSBN01001048.1, forward strand.
AATGTTTTAAATGATTGACTTTTTATAAAAAATAAAAAATAAAAAATAAAAAATTTACTACCATCGAAACATGATTTTTCTAGCCATTTTAGTTAATGGCCATTGATATTTCAAACCATTTTAATTAATGGCCATGGCATATAATTATTAACTTCTAAGAATTTTTTAGTAATTTTTATTCTATTATTATTAAAACAAAATTAATTTTGAAAATATAATCAATTCACAATTAATTTTATAAATATTTTAGTACTAACTTTACAAATTATTTAAGTCTTCTAATTAAAATTTATTTTAATCAACCAAAAGATATCATCAACTATTATTAAAATATCATTCTTATGAAAAAGAATTGTATTGTTTCTACATACCATGCGCAAACACTTTTTTTTTTTCACTAACTCACTAGATTTTGTTATATTTTATTCATGTAAAAAGCTAATTTTAAGATTCAAATAGGTTAAGTTCTAAATAATACATTGAAATAAAATATATGGAAAAATACTGTGGATTTGGTGAAATTTGCATTTTTTTTTTTTTTGGCTAATAGGGCATTCTATATGTTCACACATTTTGTAACTGCCAAAAAATTGGTAGTCCCACTACTTTCATCGTCCACAAATTTTAAAAAAAAAATGGTAGTCCCACTCCACAAATTTGGTAGTCTTCATTTTTGGGTAGTTTTTCAATTTTTTTTTCTCTAAAATTTAAAATTGCATGAATAAGGCCTCCCATAAATGTTTCTTTTATCACATTTTCTTTTAAAATTGCATGAGTAACTCCTCCCATTTTGCTTTATAAATTTATTTGTGTGAGTAATGCCTTTATGTTGCTATAATATATAGGACAATAGTGGTTAGCATGTGGTGTCTGTATTTTTTGTTTTCTTCAATTCATCAATATTAGATACTATCATCCATCTGTAAATTTGAAGGTGAGCCTATAAATCAGGGTTTGAAGATTTAGTTTCTTTTTGGGTATAGGATAGCATTTTTATTGGTATAGGAATAGCTTCAAGCTTCAATTTATTGGTAAAGGATTAGCTTCAAGCTTCGAGCAGTTTTATAAGCTACACAACAATCTTTAAAGCCTCGGGTGAGTATGGATGTTTTAAGCTTCGTTTATTATAAATTAAATGCATTTCATTTTACTTTCTATTTTCATTTGAAATTAAACATAAAGACTCTGCCATATCATTAAACCTAATTTTCTTGCATAGTAGTTTGAAAGAATTAGTACATTGAAAACACTAAAAACCCTGAAGTGATTATGATAGGAAAAATGGAATAAGAAAGCACGTTAGATAGGAAAAAGTTTTAATAAAGTTATATATCAAGACAGATGAAAACCAATGTTAAAATACTTCCAAAAATAATCCCAAGAAAGTAGGTGCTTTTGTGCTTTGTCTTCTGGTAGATATAATAAAACATGTATACTTGCACTGAAAGAAATCTTGTATGCACAAATATCCAAAATGTACTGGTAACATTTATGTGAAAGGGGGCGATTTGATCTCCACATTTGGTGGATCCAGAAAGGGGCAAAATATCTTTCACTTGAACGCCACCATTTGCAAGGGGTTTCAAACACTCAAATGGAAGTTTGTATGCCTTCTAAAGTTCAGCCTCCATTTACCTAAGAGCATTGTCTGCATGCTACTTGCTAACTTTCCTTACCAACACTTCTATTCTACTCTATTCTTGGCCTTTCTCTATTCCTAATGCCACTCCAAATAATGTTCATACTTAGTGAAAAACACGAAAAAATTATGGACACCTATAAGCCCTGTAACAATTATGTGGAATGGATAAAACTATAATGGCACTCTAACTGCCATTTTTTTTTTTGTTGAATAAGTACTACCATAGGGGGTGGCTCCCATTATATTATATCCAGAGATCAAAAACCTGCTTGTACTAAGTAGCATGGAATACATACAGGCTGGAGACTAAGCCAAACAACGACTTGTGCCATAGCACTTGGAGCCAAAATTACAAACAAGCTAGATGGCTAAGCCATATTTCCAATTATGCTAGAACACTCTAAGACCTTCTGCCAACTCCGAGGCCCTCTCAACTTGGGCAGGAGATAAGAGATCACCATAGCTGCACAAGAAGAAGGCAAATGTTTCCATGTTATTGTGGTTGATACCTTGCCAGAAGAGTGCTAAAGCTTCTGTAGAGACAGTTGGTGTATTGACTTTCATATTAACCGTAGCTGCGTTGAAGACTCCCCCAATGAGACCATGGGGAGGACATTTGTCAAAGGCCATGATCGCGGCCATGGAAATCTCCCTCAAATCTTCCTTCACATAGGCATTGGCAAACATTTTCCCATGGGATTTCTTTCCTGAAACAAGGACGTAGGTGGCTAGAAACTCTTCATAAAGGTAGCTGTTGTGGATGTGCTCCTCCAGGATGTTGGCAACTCCAATTACCTTGAGGATGGCCTCCGCAATATGATTAGAGTCAGCCACAAATAGATGGTTAATTTGCTTGAGCTTTGTCTCTTGTGGCAGCTCCTCCTGAGAACCTTGATCCTCCTAGGTCTCTCCTTTGTCTTCCCCTTCTTTGACAGACCTCGAAGAGGTCTCTTCTTCCTTGCGCTGGCAAAGGCATACACAAATCATCTCCATCGTAGCATTGGGAATGAAGTAACACTTGAAGACTTTTTAGAGGCCACATTGAGGAAAGAGGAGGTACTGCCTTACTGTCACATAGAGATTTCCCAAATCTACGAGTTCCAAGATTGATCAAAGAATCGTCTGAAGCAGTCCAGCGACCCATCATGACCTACGACTAGCACAGAGGGAGGTTTGGCCAAGGTTCACATGACTCTGCTATGATGGTATCCTCTTCCTGTTCACATGCCAAGTTCACCAGAAAGTCCACCTCCACATTGCCTTCTTGGTAGATGTGACTGAGGGTGAAATTTCCAAGCTCAGGTAGGATCTCCCATATAGCATCTACAATATATTTTAATTTTCAATTGTGGATTTGCTTAGACTTTATGGCATTAATACAGATGAGGGAGTCCCCTTCAATGTCAATATCCATGAGTTTGAAGTCCTTACAAAGGCAGAGTCCAAGGAGTAGGGATTCAAATTTAGCTACATTGTTAGTCCCTTTTGGGAGCCTTTTGGACAGTGCCACAACTAATTTACCATCCTCATTTCTTATGATGACTCCTACACCTGATGGCCCCAGATTACCTTTGGTTGCTCCGTCAAAATTAACTTTTAGCCTCCCCTTCGGTGAAACAGTCCACTTTGTGAGGGCTCTTGCTCTCTTTCTTTCATCAGCCACTTTAGGGTGGAAGCTTTGGGGTGGAAGCATAAGGGCTAGCCAACTTTTCATCATTTCTCCATCCCAACCTAGAAATGGTATCGAGGAAGAGCTAGCCAACATTACATTAAGGAATTCACTGATGCCTACCTCGAGCTTCCTCAACACATATTCCAGACTTGACTCTTTATCTGAAAAAATCCTATTATTCCTTTCATGCCAAATATGCCAAATTAGAAGAGAGGGACTTGCCAACAACAAGCCTTGCCAGGTAGATTTTTGTCCTTTGGGCCATCCTTTGAAGACGTCCTCAATTGTATCTAGGAGGGCACTTATCCAACCTAATTTCAGCCTTAACCAGTCCCAACATTTGGACACAATAGGGCAAGAAAGCAAAAGGTGATCGATTGTTTCTTCAGCTCCACCACATAAAACACACCTTGAAGGACCTTCAATACCTAAAGATTTGAGTCTATCACCTGTTAGGATCCATTTGTGAATAGCAGTCTATGCAAAAACCCCGGCTTTGGGAAGATTCCATTTGCTCCAGCAAAGAGCGGAAGGCAATCACTCTTCATCTATGAATTCTACTTGGCAAAACCAAACTTAACTTTGTAATGTCCCAACTTTGAACCTGTCCAAAATATTTCATCTTATTTGCCTGAGGGAATAATTCTTTTGACTTTGAGGGCCTCTATTAGTTCTTGCATTACATCAGCACTCAATTGGAAAGATGCAATCACCTCCCAGTTCTAATCTGAGTCTCTAACGTAGCAAGAAGCTTTCCTACCATGAGCCGAGGATAAATCTCTCTAGTGATCCCTCAGTCCTGTGAGCTTTACTAGTGGAGGTAGTCCTTTCAAGGAGTCTTCCCAGAAATTGGCCCATGAACCATTGTGGACAAACCAAGAGATGTGGTCTATTATGAGCCATCTACACTGTTGCATAAAATTCCAAATATGCAAACCTCTTGGAGAATTGGGCATCGTTAGGATATAGAGAGAATCATCTGAGTCAAGGTATTTTTTCCTTAGAATCTAACACCATCTCGCTATTAGGTCTTTAAACATCATCCAAATTAGTTTAGCTTCCAAGGCTATATTTTGTTTTTCCATGCTTCAAAACCTCGTGCCTCCATCCCCTTTACTTTTGCATGCCACTTGGCAAGCAATTAGAGGAATCCTCTTTATATCATTGGCTTCTTCCCAGAGGAATTTCTTGAAGACTCCCTCCAGCAAGGCGCAAGCTTTCTTGGTCATCTGATTACAGCTCATCTAATAGATAGGGATTGTTGAGAGAACTGCTTTAATCATCTGGATTTTGCCTAAAAATGAGAGCCATTTCCCTTTCCAGGAGGATGCCTTAGTTCTACATTTTAGGATGGTATCATCCCACAAAGAGGTGCGGATTGCACCTTTGAACAGAGGAACTCCGATATACTTGCTTCGGATATCCATCTTCTTGAACTTGAGGATGGACAAAATCTACTTTTGCACTCTCATACCTGTGTTAAAGAAAAAGATACTTGACTTTTAATGATTAATTTCCTATCCTGAGGCTTCCTCATAAAGTTGTAGAAGTGAGGAAATTTCTATAGACCAAGGGGAAGTCATCTGTAATCTTAACACCCTTCCATCTTCTAGAGTTTGCCAAATGTTGGATGCTCTTGCCCAGGGCCTCTGCCATAATGACATAGAGGAAAGGTGATAGGGGGTCACCTTGCCTGAGTCCCTGCATGGGTTCAAAGAACCCACATGGGGAACCATTGACTAAAATGGAGTAACGAACCAAAGAGATGCACTAGTAGGTCCATTCAATCCAGCTTTTGTCAAACCCAAATTTCTCAATAATCTTCATTAGAAATCTCTAATTAACATGATCATAAGCCTTGCTTATGTCTAATTTCAGAGTCATGCAACTTTGATTTGACAAAGTAATGGAATGTAAAGTCTCATGAGCTGAGATAATGCTATCAATTATATTCCAACCTGGCATAAAGCTACTCTGCTCCTCAAAGATGATGCATGGGAGAATACCTTTAAGCCTGTTAGCCATTGCTTTTGATACCAATTTATAGATGGTGTTGCAAACGGAGATGGTCTGAAAATCCTTCAGGGACGTAGATTCTGGCTTTTTAGGAATTAGGGTGATGAAAGTGTTATTGATATCCTTAATCATCTTCCTAGATTTCCTCAAATTTTCAATAGCCTTCCAAATGTCATTTTCCAAAAGGTCCTAGAATTCCTGGAAGAATCTTGCAGGAAAACCATCTGGTCTGGGAGATTTATTAGGCACCATCTGGAAGACCACTGCCTTCACCTCCTCCTTGGTGAAGGGCCCCAGAAGAAATTCATTTTGTTCCCTAGTGATCAATTCTGGGATGAAGTCCAAGAAGAATTGTTGTTTGTATATGGAAGAGGCTTCCGCGGAGCCTAGTAGAATGTGAAAGTAAGTAACTGCTTCCTTTTGGATGAGCCCTTCATCTGAAACCTCTGTGCCATCTTTAGAACGTAACATATAGATTTGGTTGTGGCTGCATCTTTGCTTTGCAGAGTTGTGAAAGAACATGGTGTTTAGATCGTCTTCAGCCAGCCAGGTTTCTCGTGACTTAGATCTCCAAAAAACCTCCTCTCTGGCAAGGAGCTCCTGATGGATCTTCATGAGCTCTTGCTCCTTTTCAAATTCAAAGTTGGTCATGCCATTGTTCAAAACCTCTTGATTTAATAGTTCCATTTCAGCCTCTATCCATTCATTTTCTCTGAAAATGTTTTTAAAGGTTCCTTCATTCCACACTTTCAAGTGCTCTTTGATTGCTTTCAATTTTTTTGCAATAATGAACATCTTTGAACCTTTCTGAACCTCTATATTTTACCACCACTATTTTATTAGATCCCTGAGGGAACTATCTCTTAGCCACATCTTTTTAAATTTGAATGGGCTTCTAGTCGGCGGTTTATCTTCCCTTATAACAGCCAAAATTGGAAAGTGGTCAGACCTAGAGATTGGAAGAATATGTGAGTCAATTGCAATAGGAAGCTCGGTCCCATTTGCTGAAAACAAAAACATGTCCAACCTTTCCGCTATATTAGTAAAACCTTTATGCCTGTTGGTCCATGTAAAATCTCCATTTTTAGGAACAATATCTATTAGGTCAGAGTCTTCCACAAAGCGTTTCAAATCTTCCTGGCTTTGACTAATCTGACAACACCCACCCTTTTTCTCAGCATTGGATAGGATCATGTTGAAATCTCCCCCTAAGATCAACAGGTCATTTTTGTGGTGGCGAATTAGCTCTGAAATTGAATTCCAAACTTACAACTTCTCTTGTGTTTTAGTCGGCCCATAAACATTCCAAAGTAAGAAATGTAGATGAGTTTGTGTATCTTCTATAGTCATAGCCATCCAGTTGTCTGACTCAGCCAAGATTTTGATATCCATAGTCCTACTTTTCCAAAGTGTACAGAGTCTTCCAGATGCACCTAAGGATGGTCTAGAGACACCTTCCCATCCTTTACAAAAATTATAGAAGTTTTCTCCTTCCTTTGCTGACAGTTTGGTTTCTTGGATGATAACTATGTTGGCATCCACCACTTGAAGATGACGCTTCATCAAGCATTGCTTGTCAGGGGCATTGAGGCCCCTAACATTCCATCTAAAGATCTTCATTGGGTCCCAATTGGCCACCTTTGGATACCTCCTCCTCCCTTCGAATTTTGTTTGTTTTCCTACCCTTTTTCCCTTTTTTGACATTTAGATTAGGTTTCAAAATTTTAGCCACTTCTTGGCTGATGAATCTTGCCTTGACTTCTCTGAATTCATCCTCATCCATCGATTTGCACTCTGTCCACTCAGACTCATTGCCCTCCTCTCTGAAGTCCTCAGCATTTACAAATCCTAGGTTATCCCTGACGGTATCTTGAGGTGACACTTCCTTTGCTACTTCTGATGGATCTTGGGCTATTTCTGGGACCCTTGAGATGGAATCAGATGAAGGACCAAACTTAGGAGATGCATCTTCCAGGGGGGCATAGAGGGAGAAGCCTCCAAGATAGGTTTCGCAGGGATGCTATTATCCATTTCTAGTGTCAAAGCTCATCTCTTTTCTTTCCAAGCCCAATGGACTTCCCTAGGGCAACCAGCTGTAGGGTGATCTCTCTGACCACAGTTAAGATAGAAGAATCTAACATCCTCCTGATCAATATTGACTATACACGCGCCTTGTTCCGTAGTGATTTTAATGGAATTTGGAAGGGTTTTATTTGCCACCACCTTTAACCTTGCATAGAGATAGGAGTCTCCTTTCATGATTTCTTCATCTAATTCAATCAGCATACCAATCGACTTACCAATTTTCTTCAGGTATGCCTTGGACTAGCATTCGAGCAGAAGGTTGTACATTTGGATCCATCTAGGAGAAGAGTAGGGATTTGCCTTGCAAGGGTCAAACAGCAGAGTCCATTCTTGAAGAAAAAGGGGGGTGCCTTCAATTTTCCATTGGCTGAAGGACAAAATGAGATCCTATTCTTCCTGGCTTCAAAAAAGAACCGTAAAAAATCCTCTGGGGAGAAATTTTATTTAGCCCAGCCATTTCCAATTATCCATAATCCAATCTATGATAGTCTTTCTTGCAAAAATTTTCCCTAGCCTTTCGCCAATTACTGTGAATTTGCAAAGGTTATCCATATCCTATTCCACTTCCTTGGAGAGGTCAAGCTTGATTTGTTCGCTCGCTCTGAATTCTACAATGTTTGTCCAGTTCGCTCCCCGAGAACAAATTTGTGGACTTCCTTTTTTGCACCATCTTTGCTCACTTATGGATTTATTTTTTTTATCAGATGGGATTAAGAACATTTTCTTTGGTGTTTAAAATAAATGGTATCAATCTATCGAATTGACAACTAAACCTGTGTATGTTGTTTACTTATGTCAAAAAAAATTTATCTTGTCCCCTTTTGGCACTTACCCTTCGGGGTTATGTAGTAGGATGTTACATAAGTACTTTTAGAGAACATAATTTTAATTATTTTAATTAATCTAATATTGTGGTTTAGTAATAATTTTTTCTAAAGATAAATAATTGTTTATCATTTCAAATTTGTAATTATTATATTTAGAGAACTAAATTTATAAGAAAAAAATTATGTGAACTCTTTTGAAATGTCATGTAAATAAAATTGAAATCTCAAAAATAATTTAATTTGGTAAAAATAAAATAGGACTAAAATATTTACTTAGCTATAAAACTAAACTTTACAAAGCCTATTAAATAACAAAAATATTTCCTTAACTATAAAACTAAACTTTACAAAGCCTGCATATTTGTATTATGTGGAGAGCTCTAGCCCTAGTTGAAGATTTAAAATATTGTATGTTTGAAGAATAAAATAAAAAATGTAATAATATTGAATACTATTACCATGTCTGCCTAAGATATTAAAATGTAATAATATTGAATACTATTACCATTTAAAATGCATTAAAATATTGTAAGTTTGAAGAATAATTACACAATATAATAACAATAACATATTCATATTTAGATCACTACAGTATTTTATCTTAGTCACTTGTAATAATAGTAAGTACTTTTAGAGAACATTTAATTATTTTAATTAATCTAATAGTGTGTTTAATAATAATTATTTAAGAATTTTTTATCATTTCAAATTTGTAACTATTATATTTACAGAACTAAATTTATAAGAATTGTTTGAAATGTTTTGGGTAAATAAAATTGAAATCTCAAAAATAATTTAATTTAGTAAAAATAAAATAGCACTAAAATATTTACTTAGCTATAAAACTAAACTTTACAAAGCCTATTAAATAACACAAATATTTCATTTAACTATTAAACTAAACTTTACAAAGCCTGCATATTTGTATTATGTGGAGAGCCTTGGCCCTAGTTGAGTGTATAGAGATTTGAAATGTCTACTTAAAAAATTAAAATGCAATAACATTAATACTATGATAACTTAAAATGTATTAAAATATTGTATGTTTGAAGAATAAAATAAAAAATGTATTAACATGGAAAATATTTTTCATGATATTGTAGATTTTTTAACTTTTTAGCAAATAAAATTGAAATCCCAAAAATAATCTAATTTCATAAATTAAAATGTGTAGAACCCATTGTAATAGTACTGCCGAAGGTAGGTACTAATAAAATTGATGACTATATAGTAAAATCTATAAAATATAATTATATTACTTCTAAGGTTTTAATTTTTATTTCATATTTGCCTAGAGTTTTATTAATTAACCTTTTCATTCCTAATATACCTTAAGACTTTATTGTTTTTAAAATATACCTAAACAACTAACACAAAGTAGTTTCATTAAAATAGCTTGTACTGTAAATGAAACAACATACTAAAAGAAAAAACCAAAGAAATTTAATTTGATTGTGAAGAAAACAAAATTAAATCCTAATAAAATATAGTTATAAAATATTCGTATGAAACAACAATGAGTGAAAAAGAAATAAATTAAATTTCATTTTGGAGAAAACAAAAGAAAAAAAAAATTGATGACTCTATAGTAGAATCTATAAAATAGACTGGAAAAAATAAAAGAAAATAAAATTGATGACAGTATAGTAGAATCTATCCCTTCCAATAAATTTTGCACTTGTCCAATTTACTTGGCTTCTTTTTATTGGATATGATAAAACTGTAATAATATATAATTATAAAATAACATATAAATTTTAAGTATTTATTTTCAAATTTTTAACCATTATATTTCTAGACTATACTACCCAAAAAAACAAACAATGATGTCACTTTTTCCAAAACTACTCTCCGTTTAAAAAAAATTAAAGCTTCTGAAAGCATATAATTAAATTTAATGTCACTTGAAATGTTAATCTCTCTCTTTCTATGCAAGTTATATGCAAAAGATTTTTTTCTCTTAATATTCTAAGAAACTTAATGGGTGCGGAATACATCTGAAAACACCCCAATCACAAAACATCGATTTGTAGAACATCAGCATAGAGAAATTACTCAACTTTCACATTTCTATATATGTTGCTCAATTGTCAAAGCAACAAACCTTTTCATTTGTTCCAACGAGTCTGGAGTGCAATAAACAGGGTTTGGAGGGCATTACATTGTCCCATACAATATGTTTGACAGAAAAATTCAGTCACTCAGGAAGTTCTTTCTTATTTATAAGGTTTTAATGGCTTTTATTAGTTATTATTTAAATGTTGGATTGTTCGTTAGGGTTTCTACATTAAAAGTCATTATTGATTAATTAATATTTAAATATTATAACTTTATGACAATTCCATCACATTTACTTTAAAACTGATTAAAACCTGGCTGCAACCAGTTAAATTCGGGTGTCTTTGGGGAAACCAAAACACATACAGTTATCTACAAAGGCAAATTCATGGTTACCAAAAAAACCATGTCAAGGTCCATGCTGCATCAATTTTTTTCAATCCACACAAGGGTCAGTAACTAGCTATTGCTTCCTCTAACAGTAACTAGCTATTGCTTCCTCTAACAGACATTAAATGTCTCATGGAAAAAGAATGCTGGAGAGCGAAGAATAGTCACATTGCATGGACCCATGCTTGAGTTTATAATCCCCACAAAAAACCTGCCATGAATCTCACCATAAGAACGTATGTCAAAATGGAATAGTTATAATGTCAATTCATTCCCACTGGAACACTAACATGCTATCAAAATGATATTTTAACAGAGAATCCAACTCAACAACATCTGCAATGCACAAAAGACAAAATTCTCCATTTTGAAATGCATTCATTAATAAAAATGCCTCACATGATTACACACCTTTTTAAGTAGTGATCTCTTGAATCTGCGGGTATTCTTCTTTGGGGGCAAAGAATTTTCAAGGCCGGAACAAAAAGATTTGTTCGTCAAATGACATGCATCAAATTATTGAGATTCAGAATCGAGAGTGCTACCATGTGATGTTTTCAGAATTTACGGACACATCTTCCATGCTCCCTCAAATTCAACAAGAATTTGATTAGGTGGTAGATTACTTTGTGCCATAGACCTCAATAAAGGAGGTTCATAGGAGTTGAAGTCACGCTGCCTAGGATCTTGGCCATGCCGTAAAATCAGAAGCTGTCACCTCATGTTTAGATCATAATCAGATTCAGGGATTTCATCCTCCTCTCTACAAGGGGAACCATTATCGCTTGGTTCTGAAATTGAACCGGCTGGTAAAGAATTAGAAGACTCTACAAGAGAAGCTCCATGAGAATATTGGGAAGCTTCACATGGTTGAGTATGGAGAATTTTAATGAGGGAGAAAATCGGTTTTGCTTGTTGCAAAAGTTTCATAAATGTCTTTGGGTCTTGATTGTCCACAAGAATATGAGTGGGGCATGTGTTTGTAAGTAAATTCTAATCCTGAAAAACAATCAAAATTATGAATATTGATATAAATATTAAAATTAAAATAGTATAATTAAATATTTGAACCAAGATACCACAGGACAAGCTTAGACAATTAACAATCCACTGTATATAGTATATACCAAGAAGATTACCCAAAAGATGGACTATATAAAAAATATAAATATAACAAGTCACATAGCCACGTGTCAATATTGTAAACCTGGGATAGGAGGATAAAACGGACCAAAAACTTGCAGAATCAATTTCTTTTCAACCTTAGAGTTTGTCATGGCATTTGGAACAGCTAAACTGGCATTGCCATTTGCAGCTGCTTTGGCCTGAACCCCAGTACAAAAGAGAAAAAAACACATTCAACATTCAAATTTTACAGTTAAAACTTAACGCTTAAAGGAGGAACGTACAATGCTAGACTCAATGGGAATCACAAAATGGCAAATCCTGACCTCTATTATCAAGTAGTTGCTAACATCGGGTGTAGCTGACTGTTTTGTCACATCAGTTTCATAAAATACTTCATCCATCTTCTATAAATGACCATCGTCAAAATTTGTCATAAAACAAGAATCAAGAAAAAATAGAAGATATCCAAACTGTACAAACACAAGGAATCTTACACATAAAGAAGTTCAACCATTATTCTCTAAAACTTCATGTGAACTTCTCACTTGGCTGGGAAGGTAAAATAAGGAATTACATACATAGATAAAATCATTCCAAGATCATATTACTTACTTTAAAAAACCATCTCTGACATTTCAAGCTACGTTGCTTGCAACACATAATATTGGAAGGGGAAGGGGAATACTTGTCTGCAGTACAAAGAATGCTGATTGAAATCAATACAATGTAATAGAAAGTTTATCAAAGCAATCACAAATTAAAAAATAGAAATCAAAGAACCTATGCTAAGGGATTATAGTAGGGTGCAAAAACTGGAACAACATGAACATGTGATTGTTCTGTATCGTTCAAGACCTTCAATTGATCATCAATTACCTTGTAATCTTGGGATGGCAAATCCCTTTACGAAAGACATTTAGTAAAGACTTTCTTAAACCTACAATACAATCATATAAAACAGAAGCACATAAAAAAAGCAACACTTAACATCATATGGTATTTAATAATGAGAGTAAATATTGAAATCACAAACATATAAAACAGAAGCACATAAAAAAAGCAACACTTAACATCATATGGTATTTAATAATGAGAGTAAATATTGAAACCACAAGCAATAGAAGTATTATCATACGAGAGAAAATATAATTCTATTCAGTTGCTGAAACTTGAACCTCTGAAATTGAATTTAAAGATCTTCATAACATAATAAGGTGTCTTGTTTATTGGTTAGAAATGTTTACCTAGCTTGACACAAACAACACGATCACGGAGCTTCCTAGGACTGATTAAGCTTGTCTCAGGATCAAGAAGCCTCCACATCTCCAAATCATAAACTTTTTCTAATATTGTGAAAATAGAAACCTCAAAATGCTTGCACCCATTAGTAATTACATAATTTCTTAATTCCTCCCAACATGGATTTATCCTAACAAGGACACTATGATAGCATAATTTAATTTAGATGCCACTGTCCTTGCTAGGATAAGCCCTGGGAAGAATTAAGAAATTATCTAATTGCTAATGGGTGCAAGCATTTTGAGGTTTCTATTTGTACAATATTAGAAAAAGATTATGCTTTGGAGATGTGGAGGCTTCTTGATTCCAAGACAAGCTTAATCAGTCCTAGGAAGCTCCATGATCATGTTGTTTGTGTCAAGCGAGGTAAACATTTCTAACCAATAAACAACACACCTTATTATGTTATGAATATCTATAAATTCAATTTCAGAGGCTCAAATTTCAGCAACTGAATGGAATTATATTCTCTCTCCTATGCTAATACTTCTATTGCTTGTGATGTCAATATTTGTACTCATTGTTAAATACCATATGATGCTAATAAGTGTTGCTTTTTTCTGTGCTTCTGTTTTCTATGTTTGTGTTGTAGGTTTAAGAAAGTCTTTACTAAATGGCTTTCATAAAGGGATTTGCCATGCCAATATTACAATGGTAATTGATGATCGATTGAAGGTCTGGGTGTCATGTCCCCATATTAAGGCATTGTTTAAATTAAAGATTTAAACACCCTGATAAAGAAAACAACTAAATTACTGTAGTAAATATCAATTCGAAATAATATATATTATTAAAATAATATTATTATTATATGAATATTTTAAAATATAAAAAGAAATAATAGCAATTTAATCATAATTATCATAAGATAATGTTATGATTATAATTATCAGATCTAAATATAAATTATATAACATATAATATATTAATATGATAATAAATGTAAACATAAATAATAAATATATATTTTCATTGCATATTATAAAAGAGACTTTATATATATGTGAGGATTGGGCCTCTTAAAAGAGACACCAATTCCTTAGTAAATGGTGTTTAACAAATTAAGTGAGCAAATATATTAATGGTAATTATTATCACCAATAGTGGTGACGGTTGGGTATAAGCCCATCAAACACTTAAATAGGGAATCATAATCAGATATATAGGGGGGGTAGCGAAGGAGGAAAAAAAAGGAATGGAAGAAAAAGAAAAACAACAGATCAATAAATAATAAATAATAACAGCATTGAGAGTTATCAAAGACACAGCAAAGAGAAATTACAAGGAAGATACGGGACAGACAAGGTGAAAGAGAATAGAATCCAGTGAGCAGATTCAACAAGACAAGTAGCATAAAGAGGTACGTGCACTTTCCTTATTAATAGGTTAGGCGATATAAATGTTATAGAAGAATAATATGAATATAAATAAATGAATACTGCTTATATCAGGATAATAATTGAAATATATTACCATCAATGATGTATATACATTCTCTCTATAAGTATGCATATAGAATAGGTATAATAATATGAGAATAAATAGGAGTGTAGAAATAAGGTAAATCTCCATACATATATGAATGTAATATGGATATAGATGTGAACATTCTTAAATTGAATATAGTGAAATGAATGTTGTAATTCAATGAATGTGATAGTTAAAATCCTTAGACAATTAAGTATATGAACAAATGATAAGTTGGAAACATTATATAAGGACATGACTATACAACTTGAATATGGATGAATAATGATTATATTGTTAATACGATGAAATGAAAAGAAAATGGAACTCTAATGTTCTCTTTCGTGAGTTGAATTGTGCAAGGTCAAAGGAAAACTTTGGATTCACTAGAAGGGGACATTACAAGTGGTATCAGAGCATTCGACCTGCCATCCTCTGAGGAAATTTGATGCAAGCTTACTCAAGAAGGTACAACACACATAACAACAACAACCAAATGGACAAGGAACTCACATAAGCCAAAGGGGTTCTGCCTTCTAATGAAGGGTTCTGCCTTTGGGTCTAGAGAGAGATGTGCTCTTCTAGATACGTCACTCATGATGAGAAATAATTAGTCCACATAAGCCAAAGGGGTTCTGCCTTCTAACGAAGGGTTCTGCCTTTAGGTCTAGAGAGAAATGTACTCTTCTAGACACGCCACTTATGATGGAAGTAATAAGTTCACATGGGACGAAGGGGTTCTGCCTTCTAGTGAAGGGTTTTGCCTTTGGGTCTAGGAGAGAAGTGCTCTTCTAGATACGCCACTCATGATGAGGAATGATAAGTCCACATAAGCTAAAGGGGTTCTGCCTTCTAATGAAGGGTTCTGCCTTTGGGTCTAGAGAGAAATGTGCTCTTCTAGATACGCCACTTATGATGGAATTAATAAGATCACATGAGCCAAGGGGGTTCTACCTTTTAGTTAAAGGGTTCTACCTTTGGGTCTAGGAGAGATGTGCTTTTCTAGATACGCCACTTATGATGAGAAATGATAAGTCCACATGAGCCAAAGGGGTTCTACCTTTTAGTGAAGGGGTCTGCCTTTGGGTCTAGAGAGAAATGTGCTTGTCTAGATATGCCACTCATGATGGAAATGAAATGTTCACTTGGGCCAAAGGGGTTCTGTCTTTTAGTTGAAGGGTTCTGCCTTTGGGCCTAGAAGAATTGGATCACTAGGATACACCTAAAGATTAATGAAGGCCTTAGGGTAAAACCTAAAGATTAATCAAGGCCTTAGGGTAAAACCTAAGGAGAAGGCTTTAAGGGGGGGGGACATTATCTCATCATCAACCCCCAAGATCATGCTATACGTTATCTTATTATCAACTTGCTTAAGCAATCAAAGTCTTACTTACAACATCATTAGATTCATCTTTTGGGATTTTCATTAATATTATTTCATTTCAAATCTCTAATCTCAGAATATCAATACTCCCAAAGTTTTCTTTAAACAATAAAAAATTCTTCCTTCTTGCATTTATTTGATTAACTAAATGTCCTCAATCATATTGCTATTCAAAGTCAAATCAAATCTTCTTTAATCATGACATTATATAATCAGTTACTCCTCAAAGAACTTAACTATTCTCAATTTTGAGCTCAATAACATATGAGACCGAATCTCATGACCAAAGATCAAGATGCATCTTGGAATCTCAATACTATCAAATCATCCCATCATTGTTAATCAAAACATCAAACAAATACTCTTTTGATTACAAATTCTCTTTCATCTGGAATCAAACCATGACTTTGTCTCAACACATGGAAGATAAGCGTTAAAGTGCAAGGTAACTCATTTTGATTGCTTGAGGACAAGCAATCTTGAGTGGGGAGGGCTGTCATGTCCCCATATTAAGGCATTGTTTAAATTAAAGATTTAAACACCCTGATAAAGAAAACAACTAAATTACTGTAGTAAATATCAATTCGAAATAATATATATTATTAAAATAATATTATTATTATATGAATATTTTAAAATATAAAAAGAAATAATAGCAATTTAATCATAATTATCATAAGATAATATTATGATTATAATTATCAGATCTAAATATAAATTATATAACATATAATATATTAATATGATAATAAATGTAAACATAAATAATAAATATATATTTTCATTGCATATTATAAAAGAGACTTTATATATATGTGAGGATTGGGCCTCTTAAAAGAGACACCAATTCCTTAGTAAATGGTGTTTAACAAATTAAGTGAGCAAATATATTAATGGTAATTATTATCACCAATAGTGGTGACGGTTGGGTATAAGCCCATCAAACACTTAAATAGGGAATCATAATCAGATATATAGGGGGGGTAGCGAAGGAGAAAAAAAAGGAATGGAAGAAAAAGAAAAACAACAGATCAATAAATAATAAATAATAACAGCATTGAGAGTTATCAAAGACACAGCAAAGAGAAATTACAAGGAAGATACGGGACAGACAAGGTGAAAGAGAATAGAATCCAGTGAGCAGATTCAACAAGACAAGTAGCATAAAGAGGTACGTGCACTTTCCTTATTAATAGGTTAGGCGATATAAATGTTATAGAAGAATAATATGAATATAAATAAATGAATACTGCTTATATCAGGATAATAATTGAAATATATTACCATCAATGATGTATATACATTCTCTCTATAAGTATGCATATAGAATAGGTATAATAATATGAGAATAAATAGGAGTGTAGAAATAAGGTAAATCTCCATACATATATGAATGGAATATGGATATAGATGTGAACATTCTTAAATTGAATATAGTGAAATGAATGTTGTAATTCAATGAATGTGATAGTTAAAATCCTTAGACAATTAAGTATATGAACAAATGATAAGTTGGAAACATTATATAAGGACATGAATATACAACTTGAATATGGATGAATAATGATTATATTGTTAATACGATGAAATGAAAAGAAAATGGAACTCTAATGTTCTCTTTCGTGAGTTGAATTGTGCAAGGTCAAAGGAAAACTTTGGATTCACTAGAAGGGGACATTACACTGGGACGATACAGATCAATAACATGTGCATGTTGTTCCAGCTTTTGCACCGTAGTATGCTCCATTAGCACATGTTCTTTGATTTCTATTTTTACTTTCTATTGCATTGTACTGATTTCAATCTGCATTCTTTGTACTGCAGACAAGGGTTCCCCTTCCAATATTATGTGTTGCAAGAAACGTAGCTTGAAATGTCAGAGGTTTCTTTTTTAAGTAAGTAATCTGATCTTGGAATGATTTTATCTATGGGTGTAATTTTTATTTTACTTTCCCAGCCAAGCGAGAAGTTCACATGAAGTTTTAGGGAATGATGGTTGAAGTTATGTTTGTAGTGTTTGGATATCTTCTAATTTTTCTTGATTCTTGTTTTATGACAGATATCTTGACGAAGGTCATTAACAGAAGATGGATGAAGTATTTTATGACAGATATCTTGACGACGGTCAGCTACACTCAATGTTAGCAAGTAGTTGCTAACAGAGGTCGGGATTTGCCAACATTTTGTGATTACGATTGACTTTAGCACTGTCAGTTCCTGTTTTAAGTGTTAACTTTTAAATGTAAAATCTGAATTTTGGATGTGTATTTTTTTCTTTTTGTATTGGGGTTCGGGCCAAAGTAGCTGCAAATGGCAATGCCAGTTTAGCTGTTCCAAATGGCACGACAAACTCTAAGGTTAATTGTCTAAGATTGTCCTCTGTTATCTTGGTTAAAATTTTTAATTATACTATCTCAATTCATAAAATGAAATCAAATTTTTTAATATTTATATAATATTCATAATTTTGATTGTTTTTCAGGATCAGAATTTACTTCCAAACACATGTCCCAACCATGTCTTGTGGACAATCAAGACCCAAAGTCATTTATGCAACTTTTGTAGCAAGCAAAACCGCTTTCCTCCCTCCTTAAAATGCTCATACTCAAGCATGTGTGAAGGTGAAGGTTCCTCAATATTCTCATTGAGCTTCACTTGTGGAGTCTTCTAATTCTTTACCACACGATTCAATTTCCGAACCAAGTGATAATGGCTCCCCTAGTAGAGAGGAGGGTGAAATCCCTGAATTTGAATACAATCCAGACACAAGGCGATGACTTCTCATTTTATAGTATGGCCAAGATCCTAGGCAGCGTGACTTCAACTCCTATGAACCTCCTTTATTGAGGTCTATGGCACAACGTAATCTACCACCTAATCAACTTCTTATTTGATTTGTGGGAGCAAGGAAGATGTGTCTGCAGATTTTGAAAACATCACATGGAAGCACTCTTGATTCTGAATTTCAATAATTTGACGCATGTCATTTGAAGAACAATTTTTTTGTTCCAGCCCTGAAAATTCTTTGCCCACAAATAGGAATACCCGCAAATTCAGGAGATTGCTTGCTAAAAAGGTGTAATCACATGGGGCTTTTTTAGTAATGAATGCATTTTAGAATGGAGATTTTTGGATTTTGTGTATTACAGATGTTTATTTGGATTCTCTGTTAAAATATCATTTTGATAGCATGTTATTGTTCCAGTGGGCATAATTGACAATATAACTATTTCAGTTTGAAATATTTTATTATGGTGAGATTCATGATAGGTTTTTGGTGGGGATGATGAAATCAAGCATGGGAACATGCAACGTGACTATTCTTCTCTCTAGAATCATCCCATGAATCACTCATGAGTGAGAAGCTAGCTCGAGATGACAAAAGACCTCCCGCCTCCATTGCCTCCAACCTCCAATATGACCCTATTTCATTTTCTAAAAAAGATATTCCTCAGTAAGATTGATTTAGCATCATCATCATCGACTGTAGCTTTTACACTTGCAATATGATTAAGAAGGGAACGAAATGTACTAATATGTTGAACAACACTACCAACATCTTTCATCTTCAAACCAAAAAGTTTTTTCTTAATGGGCATTTTAGCACTTGAATCTTGTGAACCAAATAAAGAACTAAGTGCATCCCATAGTTTCTTTGAAGTTTTATATTAGATCAATATGATGCAAATATGCATTAGATAATCCAAGATGAATCAATGATGTGGCCCTACAATCTTTTGCTATATATTTTATTGCTTCATCTATATTTTGTGGTTTCATAATAGTCCTAGTCACAATGTCCCATAAATCTTTTTCAATTAGAAGTAACTGTATCTTTACTTGCCATGTATGAAAATCATATCCTTCAAATGCAGTAATAGTAATTGATTTATCTATTAAAAAAAAACTTATCACTTCAATTTATCACATGCAATTTCAATTTTAATAAAATGGCCCTCCACTATTTCTCCTTTCTGGAAGAAATTGAAATCTTGTATGACACTTCTTCGGATTGTAGTATCACTATAAATATTTTAAGCAATTTAGCTATAAACTCTTGTATCAACATGTGAATTAGATTTCAAACACTTCTCTTTGCACAATATATGTCCAATTCTCCAATAAAATTTGACTTCAAATAACTTGCACTCAAACCGATGTAGAAAGAAAATTCAATGCAACAACCAAGTTAATGAAATGCTATTTCTAATGTTTTCAAAACTTTCTCAAATGTCAATGTAGAATTTACCATGGCTATTATTGAAATGGCAGGCTGCAACAATGTATGACTTTCCTAAAACTGTGAGTCATTTACCATTCAACGACAGGATCTTTACATTGCTTCCACACAACAAACTTTCTTTCATAAGCATTTGAAAACACCTCTTCATGGAAATGCCTTGATGGAGTCTTGTATAGAAGATTGAGACGCCTCTTTTCATAAATTTAGATGTAGCAATTAAATGTTAATGTCTGCAAACATTTCAACCCCTTCAAACATAGTTATCACCTCTGAATTCACCCAGCAACATGACATTGATTTAAAAAACACAAATCTGAATACTAGATACAGATGCCTTCATAGGAAGTGAAATGTTGATTTTGGAGTTTCAAATTTTAGATGCTTGCTTCAAAAAATCAAATGCCTCTCATCACTGGTTTGGCAGATTAAAACCAATGTTCCTCTCACACTTTCTCAATGCCATCTACAGATATCAAAACATCTCGGGAATTTGAAGTGGCCAAATGATTCTCTAGCACAAGAATTCTTCAATTAATCTTCAACCATTATCTCTTCCCATCTTTGCCAGAATTAAAATAGAAGTTCTCTAATACCATATTGAAATATGGCCAGCATTTACATTTGCACAATAATATTCTCAGCATGGGATGCCAAGATCAGGCAGGCTTGGCCAATGTTGTGGGTTCCTACATGGTACGATCAAGGGGACTGGGAACCCATGAAGAACGCTCCTCTGTAGAATGGTCTCCACCCGAACAAGGATGGCTTAAGCTAAATTTTGATGGGGCCTCCAAAGGCAACCCAGGACCTTCTGGGGTAGGTTGCATTGTAAGAGATTGGCAAGGTAACACAATCATATCCTCCTCAGTAAAACTTCCTTTTCTCTGAAGTGAAGCGATTGGGCTTGCAATCTTAGAAAAGTTCAAAACCAACTTCCTATAATATCTTGCTAATCCCATAAAACTATGCACTTCATGCACATTCTTTGGCATAGGCCACTCAAGTATAGCCTTTATATTTGCAGGGTCTATAGATATTCCTTCAACTGAAATAATATGCCCTAAGTATTGTATCTCTTTCTAAAAAAAAGTACACTTAGAAAGCTTCCTAAACAATTTATGCTCTCTCAGCCACTGCAAAAATATTCGGAGATGTTGTAACTATTCTTCCTCATTCTTAGAGTAAATAAGAATTTCATCTAGAAACACTAGAACAAATTTATCCAAGCAATCTTAGAAGATATTGTTTATCAAATTCATGAATGTAGTAGGAGTATTCGTAAGTCCAAAAGGTAAAACCATGAACTCATAATGCCCATATCTAGTTCTGAAAGTTGTCTTATGAATGTCCTCATCTTTTATTCTTAGTTTATGGTATCTAGATTGCAAATTGATCTTAGAAAACATTGATGCACCATGCATCTAATCAAAAAGATCCTCACTATGTGGTAAAGGATACTTATTCTTTATCATTGCTTTGTTAAGCATATGATAGTCTATAAATAGACACAAGATTCCATCCTTCTTTTTAACAAAGATCAATATGGCTCCCCAAGGAGAAACACTGGGTCTAATCAATCCTTTAGCCAATAGCTCTTGAAGTTGGGACTTCAATTTCATCAATTCCGTAGTAGTCATGTGATATGATGCCTTTGAAATTAGCTCCGATCCAAGTCAATATCAATTGAGCAATCAAAATCTCTCTAAGGAAAGGATATTTCTCCAAAGATACACCTGTTCAACACACCAAAATACTAAGAGGGGGGATGAATTAGTATCCAAACAAACTTCAAATCCTCTGGAGCAGACTAAAACTTAAGCATTACAATATTAACATTAATATAAAAGATCAACACAATGCACATAACCACATAACACTAGATATATGTGGAAAACCCCAAAAGGGGAAAAACTATAGTGAGGATTAACTCACAATATATGAATCTCAAAAATTACAACTTTGTTTTAGGGCTCCATCCCAAGGAAGCTACTACTCCTTGTTGGCTTTGTTTTAGGGCTAAAATCCAAGGAAGCAACTACTCCCTAAAGACTTTGTTTTAGGGTCACTCCCAAGGAAGATACTACTCCCTGAAGACTTTATTTTAGAGTCACTCCCAAGGAAGCTACTACTCCCTGAACTGAGAACAAACTCAGAAATGATTACAGTATGATAGTCCTTCTACTGCCTAACGCTAACAATGAAGCTCACACCTTTGATGATTGCAATTTTTCCTCTCCACTTTTCTTCTAATGATTGGATCAATTAGACACTCTCTTTACTTCCCTCCTGTCACAAAAAAATATTCAAGATGAATCAGTATAGCCCTTATTGCTTCTGCTCTTTCTCCTTCAGTCGCACATCATAATGCATATCATTTTCATATTCTTCTCTTCATACACTCTTATTCTCATTTTCACAATCATACCTCCCCTAGATCAACTAGGTTTACAATATATACATGACATTACATTGATTTCATTACAAGTTGGCCAATACAACAAGACTATTACAATTTACAAGTCGGCCAGAGATCACACCACATAAAATATGCATAGGACAAGCCCTATCATGAACTACACGCTACTCTAGAAAGAGACACATGCCTTGTGGATCCCAACACATGCTTATCTCAGTCCTAAACATTCTTCACAATATCATCCTTCAAGAAATAACATCCGCACTCTCCACAAACTTGAATTAGGTCACCCTTAAGCAAGAAAACATGAATCTTGGTGGTACTCATGAATGATTAAACAATTTTTGTTATTCTTCTAGATGAGTCGTCAGAACCTACACAACATCTCCAAACACTCCTTGAACTCCACACAACAACACCTTTGTGGTGCACATCATCAACATTCCTCAATCAGCCAGGGAAGAGCATAACCCAGCAACACCATCATTCCGGACCACAGCTAGTTCCAGAGATAGAATAAAACACCTTGTGGAGCAATAGGAAACATCACAAGATCATTAGGATTATCTTCCATTAGATTCACTTTATAAACTTAGACCCATGTCACTTTTTAAATAAAATTTTTAATCTTTATTCAAAACTGAATTTTCTTCCCGTGGCTTTTGAGAGGCATTAATACTTGAACTTAAAATAAAGTATTTGACATTATGAAAGGGACCCACCATGTGTTACAAGAAATGCTTATTTAATATAAGACTTAGCCTCTCTAAACTCCCGTGACACAATCTAAGCAATTTAATAAAATGAAACATTTTATTTTCCTTTCTTCGGGCTACTCCACGTGGCCCCATCCACATACATTTTGGTTCCTTTGCGGCACTTAAACCACGTGGTGGCTTCCGCTAGTTTCTGAGAGAAACTCCTTTCCTTCTGCATCTGACATGTGGTGTCATCTGAATCATTTTGAGTTGCTTCCCTTGTCTTCCGCAACTGACATGTGTCATCTTCTGCTTCTTTCTTGATACCCTATTATGCATCTTTGTTATTTCTGGTTAGAGCTCTGGCGGTTGTGACACTTTATTTCTTATTGAGCACCTTCAGATATGTAATATGGCTGTGTGTGGCTTGAGGGATTGAGCATCGTCAAATCACAGAGTACTCATTGTTATGATCAATGCCACATTTGCTAAAGTTTCACTTCATTACTTGCTCTTGCTTTATAATAGCTTCTGTAAAAATTCTAGAGGCCATGCTATTTGAAATAAATGGCTATGCTTTGTATTTAGAAAATGTGCCATCATGATGACTGAAACTACACCATTGACGGTTGCTTTCTATATTTGGAACCATCCTCTGATGAAGGCCGAATCTTATCTTTTGAGATGGCAGTGCTTTGAGCTTAAACACTAGCATACTATACCTATGACTGATTAAATCTCTATACAACAACTTATCCCTTGATGCAGTAACTTTGTTCAATGCTAATGAAACTCTTGAAGTGATTACCACTTATGGCTGCAACCTCTATACAATTTCCTCTTTTCCCATATGCTGAAATAGTATATACAATTATGATACCTTGCTACACCTAAAACCCATAGAGTGCACCATACGAATTGTTTTTCACCCTTACGGAGCCCGCCTTTCTTTACTAAGAATAGCATGTAATCTTCGGATGCTAGTGTCCCAAGCATTATCTACAGTTGCAGTAGCTTCATTCAGTTCCAGCAGTGAGATGAATTTATAGCAATGTGCCCTTTGAACTGTGCATTCAATGTGTGGAATCTGGTGCTTTCACTGTGATGGTGGAAGACATCCTTAAAGTGACTCATAGAAATAACATGAACTGCATCCCTTCTATAATAGAGAACGCTTTTAATTCACTTAGAGATCACCTTAGACTAGAGTTGAGATTATGAGTGGTCTCTTGATAGACAGCATGCCTTTTCATGGTAATGTTGTGCAACCTCTATACAAGTTCCTCTTTTCCCATATGCTGAAATAGTATATACAATCTATGATACCTTGATACACCTAAAACCCACAGAATGCACCATATGAATTGTTTTTCACCCTTACGGAGCCCACCTTTCTTTACTAAGAATAGCCTGTAATCTTCGGATGCTAGTGTCCCAAGCATTATCTACAGTTGCAGTAGCTTCATTCAGTTTCACCAGTGCGAAGAATTTATAGCAATGTGCCCTTTGAACTGTGCATTCGATGTGTGGAATCTGGTGCTTTCACTGTGATGGTGGAAGACATCCTTAAAGTGACTCATAGAAATAACATGAACTGCATCCCTTCTATAATAGAGAACGCTTTTAAATCACTTAGAGATCACCTTAGACTAGAGTTGAGATTATGAGTGGTCTCTTGATAGACAGCGTGCCTTCTCATGGTATTGTTGTGCTATCATTTTAGAAATGAAGAGGCCAAACCTTCCTTGTATGGGTAGTGCTATCATATTACTTTCCTGTACTGCATTATCATGCCATATTTTGAAATGGATTGTGCTAGTAAGAACTGGCCGATGAACATGAAGACGTTCCTTTATCTTGAATGATCGTCGGTGCCCTGCAACCTCACCTCTAAAAGGGCCATTCTTCTTATTAAATGACTATATTTTTAGTTGAAAAAGGCCACTCCCTATTTTATTGATGGCTTTTACTTTGGATATGCTGTGTCTTATACATGAAAAGGCCGATCCTCCATGACTGAGCTGCGGCTTCCATTCGATACTATATGTAGTGTCACATCTCTTGATTTAGTACGAGCGTTGTTTTGCTTAAAAAAATGGCTTCCATGACATGAACAGAGACCACGCCTTGTTACTGATACAGGAAACACCTTCGTTTGCAAATCCCATTATGTTGTTTAATACGATAACCTAGAAAGTCGAAGGCTAATACATTCCATACTTTGTGCTTTGTTCCTGAGGCTAAACCATCCTCTATGAGTTGTGTTTGCTAACAATGTTTCATTACTAAATGGCACTGCAACATTAAAAAGACAATTATTCTTCTTTGCTAGTGGCCGATTTAACATGCCCAGAGCTATTCCTCTTTAATACTGGTCGCTTATCATTTCAACTAACGGCTAACTCTGATGCTATGTTGATACTATGTATAGCTATGCATGAATCTTTTATATGAATTGGCCACTTCATCATAACCCTGCACCATACTTACACAATGCTCACCCCTTCTTCTTCATTGTGCCTTTGAAACTGCGCTTTAAGTGGCTTTCAACCATTTGACGGCTACATCACATGTCTAAACCATTGCTGTCATGACACAAGCTGAATATAGACTCACTTGGAACTTACAACATTATACATAGTAGTGCCTGTATTATAATATCTTGCTATATGTAAATGTTAGGCCTTTTACCAGAACTTATGCATCATTTATTTGAATCTATCCAAACATATTTTCCATAACAATGTTGCCTATCCTATGGACATTATGATGGATAGTAGCAACAGATTATTTTAATGCTAAGATATCGGATTCTAAAAATTCCTTGAAGCAACTCCATACTAAGTCAGATCAAGTCTTATCTGACTTACATAAAAATGATAGTGATTTGTCTACACTGGTTCACCTTGTAAAACCTTTAGGGACTCAGGTAGAAACCGTAAATAATACTATCAATTTAAGGTGTGATAAATTTGATGATTCTTTACATGATTTAGCCCAATCTTTAGACTGGCTAGTAAACCATGAACAAAAACCAGTCTCACATGCTATAGTTGTTCCACAACCTCTCCAATCAAAAGAAAAGAGAGCAAAAAAAGCCTCAGATTCAGTTCTCATGATGCAAACAACTTGCCCAGTTACTCCATGGTATTTAGACATTGATCAGTTAGAAGATCCTTACCATTTGATCAATAAATGGGTAAACACCTTTATTATCATAGCATCTTTATCAGGTACTCCACAAGAAAACATAGCGAAAATGGCTATTACTTATTTTTGGGGTATCTTAGCTAATTGGTGGAATGGTATTTCTGATCATGAAACAGAAACTAGAGTTTTCAGAAATATTGTCATTACAACTGACACCGCTACTGGCTAACAACACCAACAGCAGCTCCCTGCTATGAATTGTTTATTAGAATGGCTAACTGATGAATTATGTCCTGAATCTGTTTGTAGAAAAGAGAGATTGATGAAAGATATTTGTCTATGAAATGTTGTGATTTAAAGGATTTCAAAAATTACTCCACCCATTACCAACAATTGATCTATCAACTGAAAGATCCAAAGAAAATTTAATTTGCTAAAACCAAATTTCTAGAAGGTCTCCCTTATAACATATCTGATCGTGTTATCAGATATCTGGAAATCTGAGAAATCTCTCTTGAAAGCTCTCCCATTACTGATCTTATTTAGTATGCAAAGGACCAAATTCTCTAGTTTATAGAAAACTACAAATATCAGTAGAAATTTACCAAACAAGAAGCCCAAAGGATTGCTCCTTCTTTTATTGACACCTATGGTTGTAATCCTTTTACAAAATCTCAGCACAAAGCCCGCAAGAAGTACAAAAAGTACCAGCTCAATTTCCATAAGTGCTCCTTTCCCAAAAAGCACTCTTATGCTCCCAAGCATATATATATGCCCAAGCGCTCATAGCCACGCCCCCAGAGCAACCAGATCATCTGCTTTATTTGTAACAAAACTGGTCATAAAGCTCCTAACTGTCATTACAAAAATAAAGTTGTTAAGGCTATTTATGTTGACCCTGCCGTAGCCGTGTGGTGGGATGCAATTGATGAAGAAGAAGATCTCTATCTGCAAGACAACATCTATGAGCCTATCATAGATGAATATGAATATGAAGATGAAGATGCAGATGCTCTTGAAGATCTTGCGGACAAACTCATAGAAGCAAAACAACAATTAGAAGAATCTACTTATGAAGAACCAATAGTTATGATAAATCAAACATGGAGAAATAAAGGAAGAGGAAGAGGAAGGAACTCTTTCCATCAAGACTTCTACCAGCCAGATCTACAGCAGCCAGCTTTTGTCCAAGAACAAACCAGATATCCTCCTATATTCAGACCTCCTACAGTCAACACTCATATGCCTTGCCAGGTTTTCCCTAATCAGGTTCAAGTCTTTTTGACTAATTTTCCTATAATTACTACTGAAAGAAAGGATAGGAAATATAGCAGGAAACAACCCAAAGAGGATTATATTACAAAAGCCTTAGCTGATTTCTCTTTCCAACAACAAACTGTCTATCCTCCACAAGCCCGCTAGCCATGTTCCACACCTATCAACCTCTATGATGAAAATATTCCATCATCCTCAAAATATCCATTCCAAGATCATTCTGAGTTCCAAGAACAAATTCAAGAATTATATGAAGAAGAATTTGAACCAGAATTACCCATGCCAATGGCTGATCCTAGCAAAGTAAAACTAGTGATGTCTATTCTTCCTGATCCAAAGCCATAGCTGGAACCCTCATACTTAGTACACCTGCTTACTGGCAAGTTTTCCCAATATATTACTATCACAATTAATGGAAAACAATATGATGCTCAAGTAGATACTGGTGCATCTCTGTCATTTTGCAAAGAACCCATATTAAGAAACTAGGAGCAATTGACCCAGAAAACTACATATACTACCTATGATGTACAAGGAAACAAATTCATTTGTGATAAATATAGCCATCAACACACTCTGCAAGTTGAAGACATGCAGTTCAAATGTGATTTCTTTGCTATGAAACAAATGCCAGTAGATGTCTTGCTAGGAGGTAATTTCATTGATAGATATACTCCTTATGGATGCACAAAGAAAAGCATTATGTTCACACTTAATGGAGAAAAGATTAGTACTCCTTGACTAATCTATGCATCTGAGAAATATCCAGCTATCCACAGGATCCAGACTATTGAGCCATTGCCAGAACTAAAAGGAACACTTATTGAAGCAGTCTATTAAGAAGATCCACAAAAATTTTGGGAAAAAGAAATACCTGAGATGGACATTAGATTATAGGATGGAGGAAAGATCAAGACAGGAAAAAGGATACCTATCCCTGCTCATGACTACCTAGACATGGCCCAAGCTATAGAAGAGCTTAAAAAAGGGAAGTACATCAAACACTCTTAGTCTGAATATAATTGTTATGCTTTCATATTATGTAAAGAAGCTGAGAAAAGAAGGCAAAATAAAAGAATGGTCATTAATTATGCGCCTTTAAATGCTATCACTCTTCCATTTCCTTACCCCATTCCTAATAAATCATATTTTCTTGAAAAAGTTGCTAATTCAAAAATATTCTCTCAATTTGATTGTAAATCAGGATTCTACCAGATACGAGTCAATGAAGATGACCAGTATAAAACTACCTTCAGTTACCCTTTTGGTCATTATGAATGGAGAGTCATGCCTTTTGGCCTAATGAATGTGCCAGCATATTTTCAAGAAAGGATGGAGAAAATCTTCAGTGGCTGTGAAGATTTTCTTTGTGTTTATATTGATGACATTTTACTCTTTAACAAAAACTTTGATGAGCATAGATCTCATCTTGAAACATTTTATAGATTAGTTTTAAATTTTGGGATTGTTCTTTCCCTATCAAAAATTCAATGGTGCATAGACTCTTGTAAGTTTTTAGGAATGATTGTTAAAGGTGGACAGCTTGAGGTTCAGCCTCATATCAAGTCTAAGATCCTTGAATTTCAGCCTCCTCTAAATACTAAGGAGCTGTAAGGATTCTTAGGAATTTTAAATTATGTAAATAAATTTTATCTTGGTGCAGATTTCGACCGAGAACCCTTGCAGCAACTTCTGACGAAGAAAAAACCTCAATGGTCTCAAGTCCATACTGATGCTCTCAAAATTATTCAACAAAAGGTACAGAATCTACCAGTTCTTAATGTTCCCACTACTGATAATTTTATCTTGTATACAGATGCTTTGGATTATGCTTGGGGCGAACACTTATGCTTTGTAAAAAATGAAGTTAAATTACTTGCAGAATATACTAGTGGCACATTCCCTGCAGATGTCAAGAAATGGATTTCCTCTGATAAGGAAATTTATAGTGTGATTAAGAATTTAAAGAAATTTGCTCTCAAGCTAATGCATTTGAAACATTTTATTATTAGAACTGATTGTACCATATTCCTTACTTTCAAGGAAAAGGATCATGGCAGAAAGGATGGTAGGAGCAAATATCTCTGATGGAAAGAATACCTGAACCTCTAGAATTATGAAGCTCAGTATATTTCTAGTAAAGACAATGTTGTAGCAGATGCCCTTAGTAGACCTCCTTTACCTGGAGTTTACATGTAAAATCTTTGGTTCTTCTTCTAGCATTCTAAAATTCATCAAAGATAAAATATATGATGCTCCGTTCCACCAAATGAATAGAATAGTGCAGAGAAATATCCTTACAAAAGGACTTAATAATCATTATGCTGAAAATGCTATCTCTGCTGCTGAAACATTAGAACACACTGGATGCATCTCAACTCCTAATCTTTATGAAGAAGGATATGGTCAGTTTGAGATACTCCACATAAATTCTTACCATATGTATCATCTACTACTTAACCTTATCAGAAAGCCATTTTTCACCTGGTCCATTACATGTTATGCTCCTATTTCAAAACAAGTTGAAGACTTTTTCAAGTTTGTTGGAACTTTTGTTGGTAATCCTGATGAACCAATAAGTCAAGATTTGGTCACCCGCATAGTGATTAATATGAGATTAAGATGGGAATCATATTTTTCTCCCACTATGCATTTTGACAACGACCAACAGGATTGGAATATAAGACAAAGGTTTCAAATTCATGCTAGATGGAAACTAGTTGGATGGCGTGAAATATATAAGTATGGATTTGACAAGCCTTCTCATCCATCACCATCAAATAGTTCTAGTTCACATGGGAGCTAGGATGGGACTCACTATCATATCAGAGATGGAATAGGACAATAAGATTCTCCAACAAATTGAAAGTTGTAAAGGACAGTCACCGTCAGCCATATTAGCATGATAAACCTCCTTTTGGTTAACCGGTTCACCCAATATTGTCAGTTAGATTCTCTTCCACCTCCTACCCCGGTCAAGAATTTGCTATAAATAAGCCTTTGCGGAAGCATCGTGGGTATTAGGTTTTCTAGCAACTATTAGAAGAAGTCTAGAGTCTGAGTCTAAGTTTGGGTCGTATTTTTGCAAAGATTGAGTATGCTCTATCTCTGTGCTTAGTGTGATCTAGGATATCAGAAATATCTTGCATATAAGTTGTGATTTTGTAAGTCATTGTAATTAAGTAATATTAGAAGTCGTAATCATTTGGTCGTCAGCCTCCGTCGCTGTTTTGCTATATATCTGTGGTATCAGAGCCTTTGACGATTCTTTGGGGAAAGAAATCTATTGTCTATCTAATTTCTACTAAAGAATTGGAGAAGTTATCTAAGAAGAGAAGAGTTTATCTCTATAGGGTTTCCCTTTGTTGTTGGGATTTAAGTTTTATACCCGTTTATGTCTTTGGTTGGTTAAGGGTATTGTTATCTCTCCTATAAAACCCCTATAAGTTCTCTTAGATATTCCAAGCTTCTCTTTCTTAAAAGACATGGCAGAATTTCAAGGATTTTCTCATCCTCATACTGGAGTCGAAAGGGTGAATGAGGCATTCATTGAAGGAGTGTTCGAACTTCCTCCTGTAAATCCGACGGAAGGTGATCTGATAGCAGAAGAAGTTCCTGATATCGACACATCTGAAGATGTTATAGAAAGGCAAGTAATTATAGACCTCCTCTTCTTACAGCCGATTCTGCATACAAGAAGAGTGTTTTAAAGGCTAGTTTGCTTAAGAATATTATATTCAAGTCTACTTTCAAACCTTTTGTCATTCCTCAAATGAAAAATGTTGAGTTAACTCTTGAATATGATCCCCTACAAACTTTTCAAACAAAGATGTTGTTTGTTCTTCCTGGTGAAGAAATTGATTATATTAGAAGTCATAAAGCTACGAATTTTGTACATTTTGGTGCTATTAGGGTCCTTATAGGTTCCTGTGTCCCTGATAATATTAAACCTGTCTCATATCTTGCTTTATGTGACCATCATCAAGTTGACTATTCTCATGCTTGTCAGCTGTCCAGCCTGTCCCGGCATACCAAAAATTTAGTCTGTTTCACCTATTACCCTAATCTTACTGTTGCAGCAAGGGATAAAGGTTGTCAAGAGGTTTAAAAGGGCTCGTTAAATTGCTGGGGAGTGTTTAGTTCACTATATGGTTTAAATATGTTTGGGAAATTTAAATATGCTTCAGTCCAAGTCCAAATCTTGTATTCCATGATGAATACAAATAATCAAGATATACAGGAAAACCTGCCATATGCAAAAACCCTTCATGGAGAAGTTTCAACTCCAGAAAGGGCATATCAATACTATTGAGATCCCTGCAGATAGGAAACTTGACTAGATACAACATGTTGCACCCAAATTGTTATAAGCCACTCGCCCTATGCATAAGATACAACAAAACTAGATTAATATTATTCCTAGAAGTCTTTCCTCTAGGAGGTATAATAATCCATTTGAAGATTCATTTGCTACACCCAGAACTTCATTCAACAGTTCTTCAAAGAAGAAAGCTCAACTCTATGTTGAGGTAGAAGATGAGTCTTTAAATACTGGCCCAGAACTAGTACAGGTTGATTCTAGGTGTGGTAGCCAAAAGGAGAAGGGTAAAACTGTAAATATTGATCATCCCTTTTGCAATATAGTTCATACACTGCCAAGAGCAGAAACTTTAGAATGGTATAAGGAACAAGAAATTGCATATTATACCAATGGGAGATGGCCCCCATTAAAAGGAAATTATAAGTCTCCTGAAGCGAATATCAGTATCTTCCAGTATGCATTTCAGCCTAGAACTTCTGAAGAGAAAGAGCCTTCTTTAGAATTTAAACAAAGAAATTATATTACAAGGTTCTGTGCTCATTTACAACAGAATGTTGATGATTTTTGTCAAGATATCTTAGCATTAAAATAATCTATTGCTACTATACATCATAATGTTCATAGGATAAGCAACATTGTTATGGAAAATAATACTAAGATAAAGGATTTTGAAAATTCCTTGAAGCAACTCCATACTAAGTCAGATCAAGTCTTATCTGACTTACATAAAAATGATAGTGATTTGTCTACACTAGTTCACCTTGTACAGCCTTTAGGGACTCAGGTAGAATCTGTAAATAATACTGTCAATTTAAGGTGTGATAGAGTTGATGATTCTTTACATGATTTAGCCAAATCTTTAGACTGGTTAGTAAACCATGATCTAGCATAAGTGTCCACCCCAACAATAATCCGAAGCATTTGTATACAAGATAAAATTATCAGTAGTGGGAACATTAAGAACTGGTAGATTTTGTACCTTTTGTTGAATAATTTTGACAGCATCAATATGGGCTTGAGACCATTGAGGTTTCTTCTTCGTTAGAAGTTGCTGCAAGGGTTCTCGGTTGAAACTTGCACTAGGCTAAAAATTATTTACATAATTTAAAATTCCTAAGAATCCTTGCATCTCCTTAGTATTTAGAAGAGGCTGAAATTCAAGGATCTTAGACTTGATATGAGGCAGAACCTCAAGTTGTCCACCTTTAACAATCATTCCTAAAAACTTACAAGAGTCTGTGCACCATTGAATTTTTGGTAGGGACAGAACAATCCCAGAATTTAAAACTAATCTATAAAAAGTTTCAAGATGAGATCTATGCTCATCAAAGATTTTGCTAAAAATCAAAATGTCATCAATATAAACACAAAGAAAATCTTCATATCCACTGAAGATTTTGTCCATCCTTTCTTGAAAATATGCAGGCGTATTCATTAGGCCAAAAGGCATGACTCTCCATTCGTAATGACCAAAAGGGCAACTGATGGCAGTTTTATACTGGTCATCTTCCTTGACTCGTATATGGTAGAATCCTAATTTACAATCAAATTGAGAGAATATTTTTGAATTAGAAACTTTTTCAAGCAAATATGATTTATCAGGAATGGGGTAAGGAAATGTAAGAGTGATAGCATTTAAAGGCCTATAAATAATGACCATCCTTTTCATTTGCATTCTTTTCACAGCTTCATTACATACCATGAAAGCATAACAATTATATTCAAACTAAGAGTGTTTGATGTACTTCCCTATTTTGAGCTCTTCTATAGCTTGGGCCATGTCTGGGTAGTCATGAGTAGGGATAGGTGTCCTTTTTCTTGTCTTGATCTTTCCTCCATGTTGTAATCTAATCTCCATCTCAGGCATTTCTTTTTCTGAAAGTTTTTGTGGATCTTCTGAACATACTACTTCAATAAGTGTTGCTTATAGTTTTGGCAGTGGCTCAATAGTCTAGATTCTATGGATAGCTGGATATTTCTTAGATGCATAGATTAGTCAAGGCATACTAATCTTTTCTCCATTAAGTGTGAACATAATGCTTTTCTTTATGCATCCATAAGGAGTATATCTATCAATGAAATTACCTCCTAGCAAGACATCTACTGGCATTTGTTTCATAGCAAAGAAATCACATTTGAACTGCCTGCCCTCAACTTGCAGAGCGTGTTGATGGCTATATTTATCACAAATGAATTTGTTTCCTTGTACATCACAGGTAGTATATGCAATTTTTTGGGTCAATTGCTCCCAGTTTCTTAATATGGGTTCTTTGCAAAATGATAGAGATGCACCAATATCTACTTGAGCATCATATTGTTTTCCATTGATTGTAACAGTAATATATTGGGAAAACTTGCTAGTAAGTAGGTGTACTAAGTATGAGGGTTCCATCTATGGCTTTGGATCAGGCAGAATAGACATCACTAGTTTTACTTTGCTAGGATCAGCCATTGACGTTGGTAATTCTGGTTCAGATTCTTCTTCATATAATTCTTGAATTTGTTCTTGGAACTCAGAATGATCTTGGAATGGATATTTTGAGGATGACGGAATATTTTCATCATAGAGGTAGACAGGTGTGGAACATGGCTGGCAGGCTTGTGGAGGATAGACAGTTTGTTGTTGGAAAGAGAAATCAGCTAAGGCTTTTGTAATAGAATACTCTTTGGGTTGTTTCCTACTATATTTCCTATCCTTTCTTTTAGTAGTAATAATAGGAAAATCAGTTGAAAAGACTTGTACCTGATTAGGAAAAACCTGGCAAGGCATATGAGTGTTGACTGCAAGAGGTCTAAATATAGGAGGATATCTGGTTTGTTCTTGGACAAAAGCTGGCTGCTGTAGATCTGGCTGGTAGAAGTCTTGATGGAAAGAGTTCCTTCCTCTTCCTCTTCCTTTATTTCTCCATGTTTGATTCATCATAACTATTGGTTCTTCATAAGTAGATTCTTCTAATTGTTGTTTTGCTTCTATGAGTGTGTCTGCGAGATCTTCAAGAGCATTTGCATCTTCATCTTCATATCCATATTCATCTATGACATGCTCATAGATGTTGTCTTGTAGATAGAGATCTTCTTCTTCATCAATCACATCCCACCACGTGGCTGCATTAGGGTCAGCATAAACGTCCTTAACAACTTTATTTTTACAATGATAGTCAGGAGCTTTATGACCAAGTTTGTTACAAATATAGCAGATGATCTGGTTTCTCTAGGGGCGTGGCTGTGAGCGCTTGCACATATATTTATGCTTGGGAGCATAAGAGTGCTTTTTGGGAAAGGAGCGCTTATGGAAATTGAGCTGGCACATTTTGTACTTCTTGCGGGCTTTGTGCTGAGATTTTGTAAAAGGATTACAGCCATAGGTGTCAATAAAAGAAGGAGCAATCCTTTGGGCTTCTTGTTTGGTAAATTTCTACTGATATTTGCAGTCTTCTATAAACTAGAGAATCTGGTCCTTTGCATACTGAATAAGATCAGTAATGGGAGAGGTTTCAAGAGAGATTTCTCAAATTTCCAGATATATGATAACACGATCAAATATGTTATAAGGGAGACCTTCCAGATATTTTCTTTTAGCAAATTCACTTTTCTTTGGATCTTTCAGTTGATAGATCAACTTTCGGAAATGGGTGGAGTAATTTTTGAAATCCTTTAAATCACAACATTTCATAGACAGAATATCTTTCATCAATCTCTCTTTTCTAAGACAGATTCAGGACATAATTCATCAGTTAGCCATTCTAATAAACAATTCATAGCAGGGAGCTGTTGTTGGTGTTGTTGGCCGGTGTCAGTTGTAATGGTAATATTTCTGGAAACTCTAGTTTCTTTTTCATGATCAGAAAGACCATTCCACCAATCAGCTAAGATACCCCAAAAATAAGTAACAACCATTTTTCTATGTTTTCTTCTAGAGTACCTGATAAAGATGGTATGATAATAAAGGTGTTTACCCATTTATTGATCAAATGGTAAGGATCTTCTAACTGATCAATGTCTAAATACCATGGAGTAACTGGGCAAGTTGTTTACATCATGAGAACTGAATCTGAGGTCTTTTTTTCTCTCTTTTCTTTTAATTGGGAGGTTGTGGAACAATTATAGCATGTGAGACTGGTTTTTGTTCATGGTTTACTAACTAGTCTAAAGATTGGGCTAAATCATGTAAAGAATCATCGACTTTATCACACCTTAAATTGACAGTATTATTTACAGATTCTACCTGAGTCCCTAAAGGCTATACAAGGTGAACCAGTGTAGACAAATCACTATCATTTTTATGTAAGTTAGGTAAGACTTGATCTAACATAGTATGGAGTTGCTTCAAGGAATTTGCAGAATCCTTTATCTTAGTTTTATTTTCAATAACAATGTTGCCTATCCTATAGACATTATGATGGATAGTAGCAACATATTCTTTTAATGCTAAGATATCTAGACAAAAATCATCAACATTCTATTGTAAATGAGCACAGAACCTTGTAATATAATTTCTAGATATTTTTAGTTGAAAAAGGCCGCTCCCTATTTTATTGATGGCTTTTACATTGGATATGCTATGTCTTATATATGAAAAGGCCGATTCTCCTTGACTGAGCTGCGGCTTCCATTCGATGCTATATGTAGTGCCACATCTCTTGATTTAGTACGAGAGTCGCTTTGCTTTAAAAAATGGCCTCAATGACGTGAACAGAGTCCATGCCTTGTTACTGATACAAGAAACACCTTTAAAACCTAATACTTACCATAAACATAATTTAAAACATGATTAAAACCTTAAATCTAACCCTATTTTATAACCTTGACCCTTACTATATCCCTAAACAAAACCCTAATTATAATCTAACCTTGGTTCTAACCCTAGTCCAAACCATAATTGTAATCATAACCTCAATTTAACCCTAATTCTAATTCTAACCATAATCCTAAGATTACACTTAGCATTGATTTATAAGCCTAACTTTATATCTAACCCTATTTATAAGCCTAATCCTAAACTAATCCCTAAAAAACCATAATTCTAACTCTAACCTCCATTTCAACCCTAAAAAATAATATATAATTATTTAATATATTATAATAATATATCTAAACTATACTATAAAATTATATATAATAATATAATTATTTTATAAAATATTATGATAATATATTATAATATTATATTATATAATTATAATAATTTTTAAGATATATAATATAGTTGGAATTAAGCTTGCTGCTCCATATGCTACTAGCATATTTATATTAAATATAATATATCTAAAGTATGCTGAGAGATATCCTTCTCAAGGCACCTATTTTTTAGCTATATTATATTTAATATAAATATGCTAGTTTTAGCTACATTGGCAAGGTCAATCCACCAATAAGGCTCAATTTCTGTCAAACATTAAAATGTATGAGATAATGCATTTTGAACGAAATCCTACTGTAAGAGAAATGTTTTAAATGATTGGCTTTTTATAAAAAATAAAAAATAAAAAATTTACTACCATCGAAACATGATTTTTCAAGCCATTTTAGTTAATGGCCATTGATATTTCAAACCATTTTAATTAATGGCCATGGCATAAAATTATTAACTTCTAAGAACTTTTTAGTAATTTTTATTCTATTATTATTAAAACAAAATTAATTTTGAAAATATAATCAATTCACAATTAATTTTATAAATATTTTAGTACTAACTTTACAAATTATTTAAGTCTTCTAATTAAAATTATTTTAATCAACCAAAAGATATCATCAACTGTTATTAAAATATTATTCTTAGGAAAAAGAATTGTATTGTTTCTACATACCATGTGTAAACACTTTTTTTTTTCACTAACTCACTAGATTTTGTTATATTTTATTCATGTAAAAAGCTAATTTTAAGATTCAAATAGGTTAAGTTCTAAATAATACGTTGAAATAAAATATACGGGAAAATACTATGGATTTGGTGAAATTTGCATTTTTTTTTGGCTGATAGGCCATTCTATATGTGCACACATCTTGCAACTGCCAAAAAAATTAGTCCCACTACTTTTATCGTCCACAAATTTTTTTTTAAAAATTGGTAGTCCCACTCCTAGTCTTCCTTTTTGGTAGTTTTTCAATTTTTTTTCTCTAAAATTTAAAATTGCATGAATAACGCCTCCCATAATTGTTTCTTTTATCACATTTTCTTTTAAAATTGCATGAGTAACTCCTCCCATTTTCCTTTATAAATTTCTTTGCGTGAGTAATGCCTTTATGTTGCTATAATATATAGGACAATAGTGGTTATCATGTAGTGTCTGTATTTTTTGTTTTCTTCAATTCATCAGTATTAGATACTATCATCCATCTGTAAATTTGAAGGTGAGCCTATAAATCAGGGTTTGAAGATTTAGTTTCCTATTGGGTATAGGATATCATTTTTATTGGTATAGGATTAGCTTCAAGCTTCAATTTATTGGTAAAGGATTAGCTTCAAGCTTCAAGCAGTTTTATAAGCTACACAACAATCTTTAAAGCCTCGCGTGAGTATGGATGTTTTAAGCTTCATTTATTATAAATTAAATGCATTTGATTTTACTTTTTGTTTTCATTTGAAATTAAACATAAAGACTCTGCCATATCATTAAACCTAATTTTCTTGCACAGTAGTTTAAAAGAATTAGTACATTGAAAACACTCAAAACCCTGAAGTGATTATGATAGGAAAAATGGAATAAGAAAACACGTTAGATAGGAAAAAGTTTTAATAAAGTTACATATCCAAGAAAGATGAAAACCAATGTTAAAATACTTGCAAAAATAATCCCAAGAAAGTAGGTGCTTTGTGCTTTGTCTTCTCGTAGATATAATAAAACATGTATACTTGCACCGAAAGAAATCTTGTATGCACAAATATCCCAAATGTCCTGGTAACATTTATGTGAAAGGGGGCGATTTGATCTCCACATTTGGTGGATCCAGAAAGGGGCAAAATATCTTTCACTTGAACGCCACCATTTGCAGGGGGTTTCAAACACTCAAATGGGAGTTTGTATGCCTTCTGAAGTTCAGCCTCCATTTACCCGAGAGCATTGTCTGCATACTACTTGCTCACTTTCCTTACCAACATGTCTATTCTACTCTATTCTTGGCCTTTCTCTATTCCTAATGCCACTCCAAATAATGTTCATACTCAGTGAAAAACATGGAAAAATTATGCACACCTGTAAGCCCCGTAACAATTATGTGGACAGGATAAAACTATAATGGCACTCTAACTGCCATTTTTTTTTTATTGCTGAATAAGTACTACCATAGGGGTAGCTCCCATTATATTATATCCAGAGATCAAAAACCTGCTTTTGCTAAGTAGCATGGAATACATATAGGCTAGAGACTAAGCCATACAATGACTTGTGCCATAGCACTTGGAGCCAAAATTACAAACAAACTAGATGGCTAAGCCATATTTCCAATTATGCCATAGCACTCTAAGACCTTCTGCCAACTCCAAGGCCCTCTCAACTTGGGCGGGAGATAAGAGATCACCATAGCTGCACAAGAAGAAGGCAAATGTTTCCATGTTATTGTGGTTGATACCTTGCCAGAAGAGTGCTAAAGCTTCTACAGAGACAGTTGGTGTATTGACTTTCATATTAACCGCAGCTGCATTGAAGACTCCCCCAATGAGACCATGGGGAGGACGTTTGTCAAAGGCCATGATCGCAGCCATGGCAGTCTCCCTCAAATCTTCCTTCACATAGGCATTGGCAAACATTTTCCCATGGGCTTTCCTTCCTGAAACAAGGATGCAGGTGGCCAGAAACTCTTCATAAAGGTAGCTGTTGTGGATGTGCTCCTCCGAGATGTTGGCAGCTCCAATTACCTTGAGGATGGCCTCCGCAATATGATCAGAGTCGGCCACAAATAGATGGTTAATTTGCTTGAGCTTTGTCTCTTGTGGCAGCTCCTCCTAAGGACCTTGATACTCCTAGGTCTCTCCTTCGCCTTCCCCTTCTTTGACAGACCCTGAAGAGGTCTCTTCTTCCTTGTGCTGGTAAAGGCATACACAGATCATCTCCATCGTAGCGTAGGGAATGAAGTAACACTTGAATACTTTTTAGAGGCCACATTGAGGAAAGAGGAGGTACTGCCTTACTGTCACATAGAGATTTCCAAAATCTATGAGTTCTAAGAGTGATCAAAGAATCGTTCGAAGTAGTCCAGTGACCCATCATGACCTATGACTAGCGCAGAGGGAGGTTTGGCCAAGTTTCACATGACTCTGCTATGATGGCATCCTCTTCCTGTTCACATGCCAAGTTCACCAGAAAGTCTGCCGCGACATTGCCTTCTTGGTAGATGTGACTGAGGCTGAAATTTCCAAGC
This sequence comes from Cunninghamia lanceolata, assembly GCA_027924645.1. NCBI lineage: Eukaryota > Viridiplantae > Streptophyta > Pinopsida > Cupressales > Cupressaceae > Cunninghamia > Cunninghamia lanceolata. The sequence continues at coordinate 17,472,089 of BSBN01001048.1, forward strand.
TTAGGTAAGATCTCCCATATAGCATCTGCAATATATTTTAATTTTCAATTGTGGATTTGCTTAGACTTTATGGCATTAATACAGATGAGGGAGTCCCCTTCGATGTCAATATCCATGAGTTTGAAGTCCTTACAAAGGCAGAGCCAAGGGAGTAGGGATTCAAATTTAGCTACATTGTTAGTCCCTTTCGGGAGCCTTTTGGATAGTGCCACAACCAATTTACCATCCTCATTTCTTATGATGACTCCGCGACATTACCTTTGGCTGCTTCATCAAAATTAAGTTTTAGCCTCCCCTTTAGTGGGACAGTCCACTTTGTGAGGGCTCTTGCTCTCTTTCTTTCATCAACCACTTTAGGGTGGAAGCATAATGGCTAGCCAACTTTTCATCATTTCCCCATCCCAACTTGGAAATGGTATCAAGGAATAGCTAGCCAACCTTACATTAAGGAATTCATTGATGCCTACTTCGAGCTTCCTCAGCATAGATTCCAGACTTGACTCTTTGTCTGAAAAAATCCTATTATTCCTTTCACGCCAAATATGCCAAATCAGAAGAGAGGGGCTTGCCAACAACAAGCCTTGCCAGGTAGATTTTTGTCCTTTGGGCCATCCTTCGAAGAGGTCCTCAATTATATCTAGGAGGGCATTGATCCAACCTAATTTTGGCCTTAACCAGTTCCAACATTTGGACACAATAGGGCAAGAAAGCAAAAGGTGATTGATTGTTTCTTCAGCTCCACCGCATAAAACACACCTCGAAGGACATTTAATACCCAAAGATTTGAGTCTATCACCTGTCAGGATCCATTTGTGAATAGTAGTCCATGCAAGGACCTCAGCTTTGGGAAGCGTCCATTTGCTCCAGCAAAGAGCGGAAGGCCAATCACTCTTCATCTACGAATTCTACTTGGCGAAACCAAACTTAACTTTGTAATGTCCCAACTTTGAACCTGTCTAAAAGATTTCATCTTATTTGCCTAAGGGAATAATTCTTCTGACTTTGAGGACCTCTATTAGTTCTTGCATTGCCTCAGCACTCAATTGGAAAGATGCAATCAGCTCCCAGTTCTAATCTGAGTCTTTAATGTAGCAAGAAGCTTTCCTACCATGAGCTGAGGATAAATCTCTCCAGTGATCCCTCAGTCCGGTGAACTTTGCCAGTGGAGGTAGTCCTTTCAAGGAGTCTTCCCAGAAATTGGCCCAGGAACCATTGTGGACAAACCAAGAGATGTGGTCTATTATGAGCCATCTACACTGTTGCATAAAATTCCAAATATGCAAACCTCTTGGGGAATTGGGCGTCGTTAGGATACAGAGAGAATCATCTGAGTCAAGGTATTTTTTCCTTAGAATCTAACACCATCTTGCTATTGGGTCTTTAAACATCATCCAAATTAGTTTAGCTTCCAAGGCTATATTTTGTTTTTCCATGCTTCGAAACCTCGCGCCTCCATCCCCTTTACTTTTGCATGCCACTTGCCAACCAATAAGAGGAATCCTCTTTATATCATTGGCTCCTTCCCAGAGGAATTTCTTGAAGACTCCCTCTAGTGAGGCGCAAGCTTTCTTGGTCATCTGATTATAGCTCATCTAATAGATAGGGATTGTTGAGAGAGCTGCTTTAATCATCTGGATTTTGCCTAAAAATGAAAGCCATTTCCCTTGCCAGGAGGACACCTTAGTTCTACATTTTAGGATGGTATCATCCCACAAAGAGGTGCGGATTGCACCTTTGAACAGAGGAACTCCAATACACTTGCTTGGGATATCTGCCTTCTTGAACATGAGGATGGACAAAATCTCCTTTTACGCTCTCATACCTATGTTAAAGAAAAAGATACTTGACTTTTAATGATTAATTTCCTATCCTGAGGCTTCCTCATAAAGTTGTAGATGTGAGGAAATTTCTACAGTTGAGTTTGTTTGAGAGGATGCGAAAAGAAGTGTGTCATCCGTAAACTGCTAGTGAGTGACCAAGGGGAAGTTGTCTGCAATCTTAACACCCTTCCATCTTCTAGAGTTTGCCAAATCTTGGATGCTCTTGCCCAGGGCCTCTGCCATAATGACATAGAGGAAAGGCGATAGGGGGTCACCTTGCCTGAGTCCCTATGTGGGTTCAAAGAACCCACACCGGGAACCATTGACTAAAATGGAGTAACGAACCGAAGAGATGCACTAGTAGGTCCATTCAATCTAGCTTTTGTCAAACCCAAACTTCTCCATAATCTTCATTAGAAATCTCCAATTAACACGATCATAAGCCTTGCTTATGTCTAATTTCAGAGTCATGCAACTTTGATTTGACAAAGTAATGGAATGTAAAGTCTAATGAGCTGAGATAATGCTATCAATTATATTCCTACCTGGCATAAAGCTACTCTGCTCCTCAAAGATGATGCATGGGAGAATACCTTTAAGCCTGTTAGCCATTGCTTTCGATACCAATTTATAGATGGTGTTGCAAAGGGAGATGGTCTGAAAATCCTTCAGGGATGTGGACTCTACTTTTTTAGGAATTAGGGTGATGAAAGTGTTATTGATATCCTTAATCATCTTCCTAGATTTCCTCAAATCTTCAACAGCCTTCCAAATGTCATTTTCCAAAAGGTCCCAAAATTCCTGGAAGAACCTTAGAGGAAAACCATCTAGTCCAAGAGATTTATCAGGTGCCATCTAGAAGACCACTGTCTTCACCTCCTCCTTGGTGAAGGGCCCCAGAAGAAATTCATTTTGTTCCCTAGTGATCAATTCTGGGATGAAGTCCAAGAAGAATTGTTGTTTGTATATGGAAGAGGCTTCCGCGGAGCCCAGTAGATTGTGAAAGTAAGTAACTGCTTCCTTTTGGATGGGCCCTTCATCTGAAACCTCTGTGCCATCTTCAGAACGTAACATATAGATTTGGTTGTGGCTGTGTCTTTGCTTTGCAGAGTTGTGAAAGAACTTGTTGTTTAGATCACCTTCAGCCAACCAGGTTTCTTGTGACTTATATCTCCAAAATATCTCCTCTCTGGCAAGGAGCTCCTGATGGATCTTCATGAGCTCTTTCTCCTTTTCAAATTCAAAGTTGGTCATGCCATTGTTCAAAACCTCTTGATTTAATAGTTCCATTTCAGCCTCTATCCATTCCTTTTCTCTGAAAATGTTTTTAAAGGTTCCTTCATTCCACGCTTTCAAGTGCTCTTTGATTGCTTTCAATTTTTTTACAATAATGAACATCTTTGAACCTTTCTGAACCTCTGTATTTGACCACCACTATTTTATTAGATCCCTGAGGGAACCATCTCTTAGCCACATCTTTTCAAATTTGAATGGGCTTCTAGCTAGTGGTTTATCTTCTCTTATAACAGCCAAAATTGGAAAGTGGTCAAACCCAAAGATTGGAAGAATATGCGAGTCAATTGCAATAGGAAGCTCAGTCCCATTTGCTGAAAACAAAAACATGTCCAACCTTTCCGCTATATTAGTAAAACCTTTACGCCTGTTGGTCAATGTAAAATCTCCATTTTTAGGAACAATATCTATTAGGTCAGAGTCTTCCACAAGGCGTTTGAAATCTTCCTGGCTTTGACTAATCTGACAACACCCACCCTTTTTCTCAGCATTGGACAGGATCGTGTTGAGATCTCCCCCTAAGATCAATAGGTCATTTTTGTGGTGGGAAATTAGCTCTGAAATTGAATTCCAAACTTACAACTTCTCTTGTGTTTTAGTCGGCCCATAAACATTCCAAAGTAAGAAATGTAGATGAGTTTGTGTATCTTCTACAATCATAGCCATCTAGTTGTCTGACTCGGCCAAGATTTTGATATCCGTAGTCCTACTTTTCCAAAGTGCACAGAGTCTTCCAGATGAACCTAAGGATGGTCTAGAGACACCTTCCCATCCTTTACAGAAATTATAGAAGTTTTCTCCTTCCTTTGCTGACAGTTTGGTTTCTTGGATGATAACTATGTTGGCATCCACCACTTGAAGATGATGCTTCATCAAGCATCTCTGGTCAGGGGCATTGAGGCCCCTAACATTCTAGCTAAAGATCTTCATTGGGTCCCAAGGGAGACAGCCCCTCTCTTGGTGCTATTTACGAAAATTTTCAAGGTGGCTTGCCCACCTTTGGATACCTCCTCCTCCCTTTGAATTTTGTTTGTTTTCCTACCCTTTTTCCCTTTTTTGACATTTAGATTAGGTTTCAAAATTTTAGCCACTTCTTGTCTGATGAATCTTGCCTCGGCTTCTCTGAATTCATCCTCATCAATGGATTTACACTTTGTCCACTCAGACTCATTTCCCTCCTCTCTAAAGTCCTCAGCATTTGCAGATCCTAGGTTATCCCTGACAGTATCCTGAGGTGACACTTCCTTTGCTACTTCTGGTGGATCTTGGGCTATTTCTGGGACCCTTGAGATGGAGTTAGATGAAGGACCAAACTTAGGAGATGCATCTTCTAGGGGGGGCATAGAAGGAGAAGCCTCCAAGACAGGTTTTGCAGGGATGCTATTATCCATTTCTAGTGTCAAAGCTCATCTCTTTTCCTTCCAAGCCCAATGGACTTCCCTAGGGCAACCAGACATAGGGTGATCTCTCTGACCATAGTTAAGATAGAAGAATCTACCATCCTCTTGATCAATATTGACTGTACACGTGCCTTGTTCCGTAATGATTTTAATGGAATTTGGAAGGGTTTTATTTGCCACCACCTTTAACCTTGCATAGAGATAGGAGTCTCCTTTCATGATTTCTTCATCTAATTCAATCAGCATACCAATCGACTTACCAATTTTCTTCAGGCACGCCTTGGACCAGCATTCAAGCAAAAGGTTGTACATTTCGACCCATCTAGGAGAAGAGTAGGGATTTTCCTTGCAAGGGTCGAACAGCGGAGTCCATTCTTGAAGAAAAAGGGGGGTGCCTTTGATTTCACATTGGCTGAAGGACAAAATGAGATCCTGTTCTTCCTGGCTTCAAAAAAGAACCGTAAAAAAACCTCTGGGGAGAAATTTTATGGAGCCCAGCCATTTCCAATTATCCATAATCTAATCTATGATAGTCTTTTTTGCCAAAATTTTCCCTAGCCTTTTGCCAATTACTGTGAATTTGTGAAGGTTATCCATATCTTGTTCCACTTCCTTGGAGAGGTCAAGCTTGATTTGTTCGCTCTCTCTGAACTCTCAAAAATAATTTAATTTGGTAAAAATAAAATAGGACTAAAATATTTACTTAGCTATAAAACTAAACTTTACAAAGCCTATTAAATAACACAAATATTTCCTTAACTATAAAACTAAACTTTACAAAGCCTACATATTTGTATTATGTGGAGAGCTCTAGCCCTAGTTGAGTGTATAGAGATTTAAAATAATTGTATGTTTGAAGAATAAAATAAAAAATGTAATAACATGGCAAAATATTTTTTATGATACAGTAGATTTTTAACTTTTTAGTAAATAAAATTGAAATATTAGATTTTTAACTCTTGAGTAAATAAAATTGAAATCCCAAAAATAATCTAATTTCATAAAATGAAACGTGTATAACCCTCTATTTTTAATAGTATTATTAATATTATAACTTTATCCTTTTGACAAAAAGTAAAAAATTAAATTCATAAAAACTGATGATTCTTTCCTTTCATATTTATCACCATCCATTTAGGCATGACTTAATTAGTGGGAGATAAAATTTGTGTTCATAATTTGTTTACTTGCCACATCCTCCCCTCAAACCAAAATTCTCTCCTTGTTGCACTCTTTGACAATGAGTAGTTTTTTCAGCCAATGACAATACAGATAAATCATTTTTCAATAATTTTTTGTTAAAAATTTATCATGTTGACATAGGAAATGTACAAATTTAAATAAAATTTGCCTGACAAGAAAAATAATGCTGTCTTTTGATTGGTTTACAATCAATAGATTAATAACTTAATAAGTGTGAACTCATTGCAATAGTACTGGTTGAAGGCATGTACTAATAAAACAACATATTAAAAGAAAAAACCAAGAAATTAAATTTGATTGTGAAGTGAAATCCTAACAAAATATAGTTATACAATATTAGGATTAAACAACAATGAGAGGAAAAAAAAATTTCATTCTACAAAAACAAAAGAAGTATTTGTTTAGTTGTAATTTTTTTTTTGTTGATTAGGTATTGGTTGTAAAGACAAATTGCATTCCAATAATTGAAAAATTATTTTTTGAAGAGTGTTGAAATGTCTTTGGTAAATAAAATTGAAATCTCAAAAATAATCTAATTTGGTAAAAATAAAATAGGACTAAAATATTTCCTTAACTATAAAACTAAACTTTATAAAGCCTATTAAATAACACAAATATTTTCTTAAAATGTAATAATACTAATACTTTTATAATGGAGAAATATTTTTTGTCATACTTTGAATTTTTAACTTTTGACTAAATAAAATTGAAATCCTAGATTTTATGACTCTTGAGTAAAATAAAATTGAAATCCCAAAAATAATCTAATTTCATAGAATAAAATATGTAGAATAGTTGGGTGTGGAGAGATTCAAAATGTCTGCCTAAGATATTAAAATGTAATAATATTGAATACTATTACCATTTAAAATGCATTAAAATATTGTAAGTTTGAAGAATAATTACACAATATAATACCAATAACATACTCATATTTACATCACTACAGTATTTTATCTTAGTCACTTGTAATAATAGTAAGTACTTTTAGAGAACATTTAATTATTTTAATTAATTTAATAGTGTGTTTAATAATAATTTTTTCTAAAGATAAAGAATTTTTTATCATTTCAAATTTGTAACTATTATATTTACAGAACTAAATTTATAAGAATTGTTTGAAATGTTTTGGGTAAATAAAATTGAAATCTCAAAAATAATTTAATTTAGTAAAAATAAAATAGCACTAAAATATTTACTTACCTATAAAACTAAACTTTACAAAACCTATTAAATAACACTAATATTTCCTTTAACTATTAAACTAAACTTTACAAAGTCTGCATATTTGTATTATGTGGAGAGCCTTGGCCCTAGTTGAGTGTATAGAGATTTGAAATGTCTACTTAAAAAATTAAAATGCAATAATATTAATACTATGATAACTTAAAATGCATTAAAATATTGTATGTTCGAAGAATAAAATAAAAAATGTAATAACATAGAAAATATTTTTCATGATATTGTAGATTTTTTAACTTTTTAGCAAATAAAATTGAAATCCCAAAAATAATCTAATTTCATAAAATAAAATGTGTAGAATCCATTGTAATAGTACTGCCGAAGGTAGGCACTAATAAAATTGATGACTGTATAGTAAAATCTATAAAATATAATTATATTACTTCTAAGGTTTTATTTTTTATTTCATATTTGCCTAGAGTTTTATTAATTAACCTTTTCATTCCTAATATACCTTAAGACTTTATTGTTTTTAAAATATATCTAAACAACTAACACAAAGTAGTTTCATTAAAATAGCTTGTACCTAAATGAAACAACATACTAAAAGAAAAAACCCAAGAAATTTAATTTGATTGTGAAGAAAACAAAATTAAATCCTAATAAAATATAGTTATAAAATATTCGTATGAAACAACAATGAGTGAAAAAGAAATAAATTAAATTTCATTTTGGAGAAAACAAAAGAAAAAAAAATTGATGACTCTATAGTAGAATCTATAAAATAGACTGGAAGAAATAAAAGAAAATAAAATTGATGACAGTATAGTAGAATCTATCCCTTCCAATAAATTTTGCACTTGTCCAATTTACTTGGCTTCTTTTTATTGGATATGATAAAACTGTAATAATATATAATTATAAAATAACATATAAATTTCAAGTATTTATTTTCAAATTTTTAACCATTATATTTCTAGACTATACTACCCAAAAAAACAAACAATGATGTCACTTTTTCCAAAACTACTCTCCATTTAAAAAAAATTAAAGCTTCTGAAAGCATATAATTAAATTTAATGTCACTTGAAATGTTAATCTCTCTCTTTCTATGCAAGCTATATGCAAAAGATTTTTTTCTCTTAATATTCTAAGAAACTTAATGGGTGCGGAATACATCTGAAAACACCCCAATCACAAAACATCGATTTGTAGAACACCAGCATAGAGAAATTACTCAACTTTCACATTTCTATATATGTTTCTCAATTGTCAAAGCAACAAACCTTTTCATTTGTTCCAACGAGTCTGGAGTGCAATAAACAGGATTTGGAGGGCATTACATTGTCCCATACAATATGTTTGACAGAAAAATTCAGTCACTCAGGAAGTTCTTTCCTATTTATAAGGTTTTAATGGCTTTTATTAGTTATTATTTAAATGTTGGATTGTTCGGTATGTTTCTTACTAATAAAATATTTCAGTTATCCCAATATTTATGATATGCACGTGGGACTTAGGGTTTCTACATTAAAAATTATTATTGATTAATTAATATTTAAATATTATAACTTTATGACAGTTCCATCACATTTACTTTAAAACTGATTAAAACCTGCCTGCAACCAGTTAAATTCGGGTGTCTTTGGGGAAACCAAAACATATACAGTTATCTACAAAGCAAATTCATGGTTACCAAAAAAACCATGTCAAGGTCCATGCTGCATCAATTTTTTTCAATCCACACAAGGGTCAGTAACTAGCTATTGCTTCCTCTAACAGTAACTAGCTATTGCTTCCTCTAACAGTAACTAGCTATTCCTTCCTCTAACAGACATTAAATGTCTCATGGAAAAAGAATACCTGAGAGCAAAGAATAGTCACATTGCATATACCCATGCTTGAGTTTATAATCCCCACAAAAAACCTGCCATGAATCTCACCATAAGAACGTATGTCAAAATGGAATAGTTATAATGTCAATTCATTCCCACTGGAACACTAACATGCTATCAAAATGATATTTTAACAGAGAATCCAACTCAACAACATCTGCAATGCACAAAAGACAAAATTCTCCATTTTGAAATGCATTCATTAATAAAACTGCCTCACGTGATTACACAGCTTTTTAGGTAGTGATCTCTTGAATCTGGGGGTATTCTTCTTTGGGGGCAAAGAATTTTCAAGGCCGGAACAAAAAGTTTGTTCGTCAAATGACATGCATCAAATTATTGCGATTCAGAATCGAGAGTGCTACCATGTGATGTTTTCAGAATTTATGGACACATCTTCCATGCTCCCTCAAATTCAACAAGAATTTGATTAGGTGGTAGATTACTTTGTGCCATAGACCTCAATAAAGGAGGTTCATAGGAGTTGAAGTCACGCTGCCTAGGATCTTGGCCATGCCATAAAATCAGAAGCTGTCACCTCATGTTTAGATCATATTCAGATTCAGGGATTTAATCCTCCTCTCTACAAGGGGAATCATTATCGCTTGGTTCTGAAATTGAACCGGCTGGTTAAGAATTAGAAGACTCTACAAGAGAAGCTCCATGAGAATATTGGGGAAGCTTTACATGGTTGAGTATGGAGAATTTTAATGAGGGAGAAAATCGGTTTTGCTTGCTGCAAAAGTTTCATAAATGTCTTTGGGTCTTGATTGTCCACAAGAACATGGGTGGGACATGTGTTTGTAAGTAAATTCTAATCCTGAAAAACAATCAAAATTATGAATATTGATATAAATATTAAGAAATTTGATTTCATTTTGTGAATTAAAATAGTATAATTAAAAACTTGAACCAAGATACCAGAGGACAAGCTTAGACAATTAACAGTCCACTGTTTATAGTATATACCAAGAAGATTACCCAAAAGATGGACTATATAAAAAATATAAATATAACAAGTCACATCGCCACGTGTCAATATTGTAAACCTGGGATAGGAGGATAAAACGGACCAAAAACTTGCAGAATCAATTTCTTTTCAACCTTAGAGTTTGTCATGGCATTTGGAACAGGTAAACTGGCATTGCCATTTGCAGCTGCTTTGGCCTGAACCCCAGTACAAAAGAGAAAAAAACACATTCAACATTCAAATTTTACAGTTAAAACTTAACGCTTAAAGGAGGAACGTACAATGCTAAACTCAATGGGAATCACAAAATGGCAAATCCTGACCTCTATTATCAAGTAGTTGCTAACATCGGGTGTAGCTGACTATTTTGTCACATCAGTTTCATAAAATACTTCATCCATCTTCTATAAATGACCATCGTCAAAATCTGTCATAAAACAAGAATCAAGAAAAAATAGAAGATATCCAAACTGTACAAACACAAGAAATCTTACACGTAAAGAAGTTCAACCATTATTCTCTAAAACTTCATGTGAACTTCTCACTTGGCTGGGAAGGTAAAATAAGGAATTACATACATAGATAAAATCATTCCAAGATCATATTACTTACTTTAAAAAACCATCTCTGACATTTCAAGCTACGTTGCTTGCAACACATAATATTGGAAGGGGAAGGGGAATACTTGTCTGCAGTACAAAGAATGCTGATTGAAATCAATACAATGCAATAGAAAGTTTATCAAAGCAATCATAAATTAAAAAATAGAAATCAAAGAACCTATGCTAAGGGATTATAGTAGGGTGCAAAAACTGGAACAACATGAACATGTGATTGTTCTGTATCGTCCAAGACCTTCAATTGATCATCAATTACCTTGTAATCTTGGGATGGCAAATCCCTTTACAAAAGACATTTAGTAAAGACTTTCTTAAACCTACAATACAATCATATAAAACAGAAGCACATAAAAAAAGCAACACCTAACATCATATGGTATTTAATAATGAGAGTAAATATTGAAATCACAAGCAATAGAAGTATTATCATACGAGAGCAAATATAATTCTATTCAGTTGCTGAAACTTGAACCTCTGAAATTGAATTCAAAGATCTTCATAACATAATAAGGTGTCTTGTTTATTGGTTAGAAATGTTTACCTAGCTTGACACAAACAACACGATCATCCCTAGGACTGATTAAGCCTGTCTCAGTATCAAGAAGCCTCCACATCTCCAAATCATAATCTTTTTCTAATATTGTACAAATAGAAACCTCAAAATGCTTGCACCCATTAGCAATTACATAATTTCTTAATTCCTCGCAACATGGATTTATCCTAACAAGGACACTATGATAGCATAATTTAATTTAGATGCCACTGTCCTTGTTAGGATAAGCCCTGGGAAGAATTAAGAAATTATCTAATTGCTAATAGGCGCAAGCATTTTGAGGTTTCTATTTGTACAATATTAGAAAAAGATTATGCTTTGGAGATGTGGAGGCTTCTTGATTCCAAGACAAGCTTAATCAGTCCTAGGAAGCTCCATGATCATGTTGTTTGTGTCAAGCCAGGTAAACATTTCTAACCAATAAACAACACACCTTATTATGTTATGAAGATCTATAAATTCAATTTCAAAGGCTCAAATTTCAGCAACTGAATGGAATTATATTTTCTCTCCTATGCTAATACTTCTATTGCTTGTGATGTCAATATTTACACTCATTGTTAAATACCATATGATGCTAATAAGTGTTGCTTTTTTCTGTGCTTCTGTTTTCTATGTTTGTGTTGTAGGTTTAAGAAAGTCTTTACTAAATGTCTTTCATAAAGGGATTTGCCATCCCAATATTACAATGGTAATTGATGATCGATTGAAGGTCTGGGAGGATACAGATCAATAACATGTGCATGTTGTTCCAGCTTTTGCACCGTAGTATGCTCCATTAGCACATGTTCTTTGATTTCTATTTTTACTTTCAATTGCAATGTACTGATTTCAATCTGCATTCTTTGTACTGCAGACAAGGGTTGCCCTTCCAATATTATGTGTTGCAAGAAACGTAGCTTGAAATGTCAGAGGTTGCTTTTTTAAGTAAGTAATCTGATCTTGGAATGATTTTATCTATGGGTGTAATTTTTATTTTACTTTCCCAGCCAAGCGAGAAGTTCACATGAAGTTTTAGGGAATGATGGTTGAAGTTATGTTTGTATTGTCTGGATATCTTCTAATTTTTCTTGATTCTTGTTTTATGACAGATATCTTGACGAAGGTCATTAACAGAAGATGGATGAAGCATTTTATGACAGATATCTTGACGACGGTCAGCTACACTCAATGTTAGCAAGTAGTTGCTACAAGAGGTCGGGATTTGCCAACATTTTGTGATTACGATTGACTTTAGCGCTGTCAGTTCCTGTTTTAAGTGTTAACTTTTAAATGTAAAATCTGAATTTTGGATGTGTTTTTTTTTCTTTTTTGTATTGGGGTTCGGGCCAAAGTAGCTGCAAATGGCAATGCCAGTTTAGCTGTTCCAAATGGCACGACAAACTCTAAGGTTAATTGTCTAAGATTGTCCTCTGTTATCTTGGTTAAAATTTTTAATTATACTATCTCAATTCATAAAATGAAATCAATTTTTTAATATTTATATAATATTCATAATTTTGATTGTTTTTCAGGATCAGAATTTACTTCCAAACACATGTCCCACCCATGTCTTGTGGACAATCAAGATCCAAAGTCATTTATGCAACTTTTGTAGCAAGCAAAACCGCTTTCCTCTCTCCTTAAAATGCTCATACTCAAGCATGTGTGAAGGTGAAGGTTCCTCAATATTCTCATTGAGCTTCACTTGTGGAGTCTTCTAATTCTTTACCACACGATTCAATTTCCGAACCAAGTGATAATGGCTCCCCTAGTAGAGAGGAGGGTGAAATCCCTGAATTTGAATATGATCCAGACACGAGGCGACGACTTCTCATTTTATAGCATGGCCAAGATCCTAGGCAGCGTGACTTCAACTCCTATGAACCTCCTTTATTGAGGTCTATGGCACAACGTAATCTACCACCTAATCAACTTCTTATTTGATTTGTGGGAGCAAGGAAGATGTGTCTGCAGATTTTGAAAACATCACATGGAAGCACTCTTGATTCTGAATCTCAATAATTTGACGCATGTCATTTGAAGAACAATTTTTTTGTTCCAGCCCTGAAAATTATTTGCCCACAAATAGGAATACCCGCAAATTCAGGAAATCGCTTGCTAAAAAGGTGTAATCACATGGGGCTTTTTTAGTAATGAATGCATTTTAGAATGGAGATTTTTGGATTTTGTGTATTACAGATGTTTATTTGGATTCTCTGTTAAAATATCATTTTGATAGCATGTTATTGTTCCAGTGGGCATAATTGACAATATAACTGTTTCAGTTTGAAATATTTTATTATGGTGAGATTCATGACAGGTTTTTGGTGGGGATGATGAAATCAAGCATGGGAACATGCAACGTGACTATTCTTCTCTCTAGAATCACCCCATGGATCACTCATGAGTGAGAAGCTAGCTCGAGATGACAAAAGACCTCCCGCCTCCATTGCCTCCAACCTCCAATATGACCCTATTTCATTTTCTAAAAAAGATATTCCTCAATAAAATTGATTTAGCATCATCATCATCAACTGTAGCTTTTACACTTGCAATATGATTAAGAAGGGAACGAAACGTACTAATATGTCGAACAACACTACCACCATCTTTCATCTTCAAACCAAAAAGTTTTTTCTTAATGGGCATTTTAGCACTTGAATCTTGTGAACCAAATAAAGAACTAAGTGCATCCCATAGTTTCTTTGAAGTTTTATATTAGATCGATATGATGCAAATATGCATCAGATAATCCAAGATGAATCAATGATGTGGCCCTACAATCTTTTGCTATATATTTTATTGCTTCATCTATATTTTGTGGTTTCATAATAGTCCCAATCACAATGTCCCATAAATCTTTTTCAATTAGAAGTAACTGTATCTTTACTTGCCATGTATGAAAATCATATCCTTCAAATGCAGTAATAGTAATTGATTTATCTATTAAAAAAAACCTTATCACTTCAATTTATCACATGCAATTTCAATTATAATAAAATGGCCCTCCACTATTTCTCCTTTCTGGAAGAAATTGAAATCTTGTATGACACTTCTTCGGATTGTAGTATCACTATAAATATTTTAAGCAATTTAGCTATAAACTCTTGTATCAACTTGTGAATTAGATTTCAAACATTTCTCTTTGCACAATATATGTCCAATTCTCCAATAAAATTTGACTTCAAATAACTTGCACTCAAACCGATGTAGAAAGAAAATTCAATGCAACAACCAAGTTAATGAAATGCTATTTCTAATGTTTTCAAAACTTTCTGAAATGTCAATGTAGAATTTACCATGGCTATTATTGAAATGGCAGGCTGCAACAATGTATGACTTTCCTCAAACTGTGCCTCATTTACCATTCAACGACAGGATCTTTACATTGCTTCCACACAACAAACTTTCTTCAGAAGCATTTGAAAACGCCTCTTCATGGAAATGCCTTGATGGAGTCTTGTATGGAAGATTGAGACGCCTCTTTTCATAAATTTAGATGCAGCAATTAAATGTTAATGTCTGCAAACATTTCAACCCCTTCAAACATAGTTATCACCTCTGAATTCACCCAGCAACATGACATTGATTTAAAAAACACAAATCTGAATACTAGATACAGACGCCTTCATAGGAAGTGAAATGTTGATTTTGGAGTTTCAAATTTTAGATGCCTTGCTTCAAGAAATCAGACGCCTCTCATCACTGGTTTGGCAGATTAAAACCAATGTGCCTCTCACACTTTCTCAATGCCATCTGCAAATATCAAAACAACTCAGGAATTTGAATTGGCCAAATGATTCTCTAGCACAAGAATTCTTCAATTAATCTTCAACCATTATCTCTTCCCATCTTTGCCAGAATTAAAATAGAACTTCTCTAATACCATATTGAAAAATGGCCAGCATTTACATTTGCACAGTAATATTCTCAGCATGGGATGCCAAGATCAGGCAAGCTTGGCCAATGTTGTGGGTTCCTACATGGTACGGTCAAGGGGACCGGGAACGCATGAAGAACGCTCCTCTGTAGAATGGTATCCACCCGAACAAGGATGGCTTAAGCTAAATTTTGATGGGGCCTCCAAAGGCAACCCAAGACCTTCTGGGGCAGGTTGCATTGTAAGAGATTGGCAAGGTAACACAATCATATCCTCCTCAGTAAAACTTCCTTCTGGGACAAACAACAAGGCAGAATTCATGGCTGTGACTCAGGGGCTTAAGCTCTGTAAGGAGATTGGAGCAACTAAAATTACAATAGAAGGTGATTCCGTGCTGGTAGTAAATGCCATCAGGAGTGGTAAGGTTCAAAACTGGAAGCTTCAGGCACTCCTCTTGAGAGTATTGGAGATGTTACAATCCTTTGAATCATACACAGTCAATCATATTTACAGGGAGGGCAATAAAGAGGCTGATGCTCTTGCTAATGTAGAGGTAACTGGAGACTAAGTTCATTGCCCATGTGCCAAATGAGTGCTATAGACTAAGCCACCTGGGCTAGTTTCGGCATATGGGTGACCCCACTCCACCCTAGTTGCAAATCTAATGCTTGCACCTGATCAATCTTTGCCCAGATCAGCTTCTTCCAAACGGCCATGCCACTAGCATAAGGACAAAGCCATCCCTTCATGTCTTGCTCGAGGGAACAATCTCTCCAGCAGTAAATAAAGGCATAGACAAAGCTGAATGCATTAGAAAAGGGATGTGATTCAAGGACATTGTTTCCAGGAGTGTTAATGCAGGTAGCGACAAGTTATGGGCATAGTACCAAGGAAATCATCCCATAATACACGATTCAAGATTGACATCATTGCTGCTTGCCAAAGCTAGCCTAGATTTGTGTCATTCTTTGCTCTGTCAAATGATGCTAGTCTAGGGTGCCACTCTGAGTAGAGTTGCTTTTGGCTCGATGTAATTAGCAATGGGAGACAGGATGATTCCCATTTTGTAAAATCTCTACTAGCCTAGCTGCCAGATGAACTGATGTAAAACCTTTTATATTAATATAAATATAACTTTGCAGCCCTAGGCTGCGATTGACGAATCCAAAAAAATATATATTATTGATGATTTGGAGATATACATAGAATGATTTTACATTTGAGTATATTCTCTTTATAATTCCATATATATTCCACGAATGTAACTTACCAACAATTAACATGTGCATGTTAATTTATTTATTTAAAACTATATACTAAATGTAAAACCTTACTTATTCTAACACTTTTTAGACAAAAATGATTTCCCTACCAAATACATTTATTAGGAAGTTTACTTTTTTCTAAGATAACAGATTGAAATTATTTTGTTTCTTTAAAGCTATGTCTTACAAGCAAAAAGTTAAGCTCTAGTTTAATGATGATCACCTTTTGCTAGGTTGAAATAGTAGGGCTAATCTTGGCAAAAAGTAACTCTCCAAATTTGGAAGCAGCTAAGCTACAGGTAGCTATATCTTTTTTTTTATTAAGAGATTTTTGTTAATATTTATTAACTCACTCTTTTGTCCGGTGGAGAGATTTGTACTAACATGTGCATAGTTAAGAAAAGTAGGGCTGTAACTATTATGCTATTTTGAGATTACGAACTTTTTCTAAGATACTACAGTAAGAGGTATACATCAAGATTCTAAGTTGGTTCTTACTTCTTTCTTTGTCCCTCCCTTTTAGAGTATAAATAGTAATTAATTTATACATAAAATAGGTATTGTTACTAACTCAAATTATTAGGTGCAACCATAGAAGCTAGAACTAGGAAGTTTGGAGCAAGTAGGACAGTAAGGAACAGTTCATTCACTCCTTTGGAGTTAAAATTGTCTTTGAACCAACTTTCAACTCTAAGTAGCATTCAGATTCTACATTACATTTTCGGTATACTGGCCTATTAGAATTGGGTTTGTATCAATCAAGGTTTATAACTTCTACTATAAGATAGAGTATTCACCCTTTGATTGGAGCAAGAAGAACATCTTCATTGTTGGTGTCTCCAAGTTCTACTATTTTGATAACTATGCTTCTAGTTTGTGCTCCTGACTGGACTTCCATGCCTTGTCTGCCTAGGTATCTGTCTAGAATTCCTTCTGAAGATTATCATTGTTGAAGAGGGTTTTCTTGGTTTGGCTTCATGAGGGTTTTTAGGAGGAATTTCTATAGATGACCTCCTAGGACAAAATGAACCTCTCCATTGAGTCCAGGAGACATGAGAGGTGAAGAAAAACATATAATTCCGCATGTTTTGGCCATGGTGACCTAAGGCAAAAAAAATTAGCTCCCAAGTATGTAGTACAGCTGTTGCAGGTACGATTGCAGAAAAAAATTGTTAAAAATTTTTTTCCTACGTTGTGTATTTGTTTTTCTATACTTGGTGCAAAAATTAAATTTTTTATAAAGTAATGGAAAACAAAAAAATTAAAGATATGAAAAAAAAAATTGTTAAGGGACAGGGGTCTCTAGACCCCCATACCTTGACCTACCATGGCACGGCCAGGTATGGCCAGGCATGGTTGTTGAGGCCAGTCGGCTCCCAGTCGGCAGTCTGGGTCAGACAACCCTTGCGCCCCTGGTACCGGTCCAACGAGGCCGGCCAGACTCCCAGGCCAGCAACCACCTGAGAAGTCCCCACCATGGGGTGTTTTAAAAAAATTATTCTTTATGGTGGTAAAGAAATTTTTTGATGATAGTGTTTAATAAATCAATTTCGGACTTAATTAAGAATTAAACCTCTGTGAAATATGTTTTGGAGTTTGATGAAAAATAAAATAGATTTGAAAACTTTTTCACCTATGCCAATCAAAGATATATGATGACGTCAGCTCCAATCCAACACCATGTCACTTGTGTTTTTTGTCCAATGAGCTTGATGATGTCAACAATGATGTCATGCCACGTCAGCAGGTACTAGGGTCCCGCCAGGGGTCCACTTTTAGCCCTAGGAGGGAATTATCTTTTGGGGGGCATAACTTTCACATATGGTATCAATTTTTTAATTTCTTATAGGCATTAGAAAGTTCTCTCCGAGTGCTACGTAGTGGTAAATGTTTCATGATTAGATTTTGTTATTTTTTTCAAAATTTGGTGCCGAAAGCCAGGAATTGCTCTGTTACAGATTTGTACTCATAACTTTTGCATATGGAATCAGATTGTTGATTTCGGATAGGTGTTGGAGAGCTATTGCAGTGTAATATAGATTGGATCATGTATATTTTCAATTGGTGTGTAGAGAGATATTGGCACTTGTTTGATCACTTGTAGGAGCTTGAGATTCAAAGTATGTTTATGAGTGCATTTAGATGGATTTTTGGGCACAGACTTGTGGGAGTGCATGTCATTATGAGACCATCAGTATGGTATAGCAGGTTTTCAGATTTGGTGCTTGCAGCTACATGTTTACAGGTGTTTTCAAAGTTTGGACTTTGATGGTGATAGGTACACAGGGTGTCTTCTGATTTTAGAACATGGTTGATACGTGTGTGAGACTTGGAGTCTCATTTCAATGGGAGTTGAGTATAGGTACAACGATGATGATGATTATGGTGTCATGGATATGCATGTACACTTTTGCATTGGCACGACATGATCATGTATGTGATTGACAGTTAGGTGCAATGATGTTTGATTTATGATTATAGGTTGTGTTGTGGTGTTGTTTTAGGGGGTTGTTCTTATCTCCTAGATGCTTGTTTAGTTGCTTCACAATGGTTACTTGTTTGTGGACTTGTTGGCAAATCAAATCTAGAATTGATTCGGTGTTTGAGTCTTGGAGTCTATAGTTTGTCATGGATAGATCAGTATCACAGTTCATTGGGAGCTTTGGCAGCATTATGCATTCATGATTTGTGATGGATGATCTTCTACAATGGTTGTGGATGTCTTGGATGGGCTCTTGGATTATGATTCTTGTTTCAGTGAGAGTGATTTGACATAATGATTTCCATTGTTAGTAGATGTAAATCTTCATATGATTGGAGATGTTGACATCTTGGTTTACCATAGAGGGCTTCTTTGAGTCTTTGGTTAAGGTGTCAGTTTATGATTTGTTAGTTTGACATGTTTATCCTTGATATAGAGATGTTGATATTGTGTCTTGATGAGCTCTTGATTCTAGATTAGATTTTTAGCATGATACAGGTTTTCATGAGACAGGATGTATGCATTGTCACATGTGCTCTCTTTGGAGGAGATGGTTGGATCATGATGTCATGTTGGGTTTCTTGATTATATAGATGTGCAGTTGTAGCATTGACAGTGGTCTTGTTGGTTCTCTTGGTATTGAGTACTTTGGTCATTTACTTTAGAGTATCATGACAATGCAATGTTAAATTTGGACTTTCAGCATGGATTGATCATGGAGGTGCTCATCAATACTTGGAGATTTAGGTGAGGCTGGAGTTCTCTTTTGATTAGAGACATTTGTTGAGATGGTTTCTCATTGGCGGTTTTAGCAGATAGGCCGAGGAGCCTTACACCTAGATATGCAGCTATAAGAGTTTGTTATTGGAGAGAGTCATTGCAGCTTGGTGTATCCTGGAGGAGCTTTCTCATTCCCCACTCTTGGTCTACTTGGTGGTTTATCATCTATGAGGCATTTCTCATCTTTTCAGATGTATGTTGATTTATGTTTCATCTTCTCTTAGATATGAATCTTGAGCTATAGTTATTGATTCTGGAGGGTTCATTTGAGGGATGTTAGCATGGTTATCTCCTTGTTCATATGGTTTGATTTATGATGTTCATTATGAGGAGTTTAGAAGATGTGATTGGGATTATCCCTGGTTATGGAATAGTTATGAGTTTGATCTACCTTGATTAGAGAGGCTTACATCCATGTTGGTTACATGTTACATATGTTCTTTTCATCTTATGAGATTGAATGGTTGGGTGTTGTTGAGGCTTTTCATTTGGGGTTGTAGAGGAGATCATACTTGACACAACTTAACACTTTGAGGTGTTGGTAGAACGACATTATGATTTACAAGTTTTCTCTCTTTGTCTTATGGCTACTTCCTAGAGGATCATGTTCATATGGTTGGATTTGGAAGAGTTATGGTGACATGTTGTGAGAGATTATGCAGATATTTATCATGCATGTGTGGATCATTGTAATTGTTCTTGATGCTACATTGGCTTGTTGATCATCTACACCTTGCTTTGAGTGTTGATTGATAGACTTGGTATGCCTTGGATTTGTTTTCATATTTGACATTACCCATGCAGTGGGAGTTCCTAGATGTATGTGTTCTTCACTGACAAGTTTTATACATGGATCTTGTGATTGCGATATATGGGTTGGATATGTTGTTGGCATGAGTTTATTGATGTTGTTGATACCTATGAGTTATGGATGGTTGGATGTATTAGCATATTGACGCAAGAGCATCTGGGATCACAAACAATCTTGACAACCAAAAAAATATTTTATTTCTTTTACCCTTTTTGTTTGTCTTGTAGGTTTCTAATCAACAACATACACTAACATTGAGGAAAATAAAATAAATATTTTAATTCCTGAACTCTTCAAGGAAAAGACAAGGCAAGTTGCATGGACAAAATCCTAGTCACCTACATGCTAGAAGACAAAAGTTGGACAATGAATAGTTTTCAAGCACCCAAGTCATGAAGGAAAGAAACAAAGGAATCCCAAGAGTCACATTTCTCCAAGTTGGACACCACCAAGCAAGAAGAGGAATACCAAGGGTCATTGGAGCCCAAATGAGGAAGATGAAACTTGGCAAATGAGATATTATAAATAGATGGAAGTTTGGCTCTAAAGAGACATTGAAAAATAAGAGAAGAGCCCAAATTTATTTCTTATTTTTGCAGGTCATCAAGAGGACGTCCATAGGTGATGTTGAAGAGAATTCTCCAAGGGAAATACATCCATTTTGATGAGGCAAAGAAAGTGAATGTCCATGGTGATTTGTTAGGTAAAAATTCTAAATTTGTAAGTTTGTGGAGGTGGATAGTTGCAAAGTTTGATAGAGATATTTCATAGTTGGATTTGTGAAGGTTATGTAGGTGTGTTGCTACCTTGGTGGACTGCATAAAAACATTTGGGTTGTAAGTATTTGTTGTTGTTCATGTTTTATGAAATTCTTAAGACATGGTGTTACTTCATAGTTGAAATTGTTGGTATAACATTCACAAATTATATTCACTTAAGGGCTACAAGTTTAAGCGATTAATATATGTTTATTTTTCTGCAACTAAAAGAATCAAATAGACAAACAAAAAATCCTTAAAGGCTGGAATTTATCAAAGTTAATTTTCATCTAAGAGAAGAAGAGTAATCTTGGCAAACAACAATCTTAAGGCTGAAATTTAACAAGGTTATGTTGGCATATACAATTTGTTTTAATCTTTGAAGTTTTGAGCACATGATTATAACAATTTGAAGGCATGAATATTGTTATTATTTCAATGTATTTAATAGAAGTTGATTGGGCTGCATGATGGGACAATCCTTCATTGGATTTTCTTGTCTTGTCTGCATCACATATGATGTGGGTGCTATTTCCAATCATGTGGGTTTTTACCTTTGACAATAGCTTGGAGCCTTATGTTATCACTTGGATTTGATGCTTGTATTCTTTAGATTGGTGCATCTTCACCTTGGCATGTTCCTTTTCTTCCATAGGTGGCACGTTGGAGGATGAGAGGAGTTCTTGCTTGAAATGGTGGTCACTTTGATTTTATTGTAGGTATCTTGATGGAGCACAAGAGCATGTTGGAGATTCATGTGATTTCATGCTTGCCTATGATTATGTATTTCATTGATTGACCCTTATGCAATTTATACAACAAGTGGGAGAATGTTGGGATATGGTGTTGTACACCATTGCATAATTCAGTATATTATAATGTTGTAATTAAAAATTTATTTATTTGTGATGCACCTAGGTGGTGTGGTTAATCACGCTAGGTAATTATTCAGGGACCACTTTATGTTGTATTGTAACATTGGGTTAATTATTTTATGTGTGTAACACATAGAGTGATTAATTATTCATTTGTATTATTTGATTAATTGGAAAAAGTTAGTACCAATAGTCAAATCGGGGTTAATGGTTTTATGGGCTAATGGTTTTGTGTTACCCATGGTTTTGGGGCACATGGTTTTATCCAATACCACAAGTTGTATTTGTGTGAGCTTGGTCTATAAAACCAAGCACATGGTTAGTGGTTTTGTTGGCTTGGCTATTCATTGTAGGTGGATTGGAGGTTTCTGAGAGGCTGTCATTGTATTGCGCTCTCTCCTATAAGTGCATATTGTGAAGCATGGCAGACAATGTGTGGATTCATGCTTGGACAGATGGAGGATGCATTGGAGGTTCTTGATGATTCAAAGGTATTCATGGAGACTCATAGCATGTATTGTAGTATCATTGTTGTTGAATAATACATATGAGTGTGGATGCTTTTGGAGGCTGAGTTTTTCCCTCTTGAGGGTTTTCCCAAGGTATATCTTGTGTTATCTTGTTGATTGTTCATTTGATCTTTGTATTATGGTTATTTTTGCATCTTATTCTCCTGTTGGGTTATGTGAAATTGATTTTATTTGACCTACAAATTCCTAACAAAAATAATGATCTTCTTTAATTATAATGCATGTTGAATTCCAAGCCGTTGAAGAGGCTCTCAAGAATCTTAAAGAAAGCATAATCAATCGATGGTCTCAAAAACAATTGAATTCTAATTGGTGAGCAGATTCTCCTTGTTTGATTCTTAATGCTTGTTTAATCTAAGGTCTCTGGAGATGTTTTATATTATATTAAATGAAGTTCATTTACATCATAAAAAGTAATATATCTTCATTAAAAAAACCTGATGCTCCTATCAACTATTCAACTTCTATCTCCAAACTTTGAAAACTTCCTTCTTTGTTGGCATGGTGGGGTGTTTTAAAAAAATTAAAAAAATTATTCTTTATGGCAGCAAAGAAATTTTTTGATGATAGTGTTTAATAAATCAATTTCAGACTTAATTAAAAATTAAACCTCTATGAAATATATTTTGGAGTCTGATGAAAAATAAATTAGATTTGAAAACTTTTTCACCTACACCAGTCAAAGATATATGATGACTTGGCTCTAGCCCAACACCACATCACTTGTGTTTTTTGTCCAATGAGCCTATGTATTTTATATTTTCATCTGGATGGATCTTTTTTTCTTGCTGAATTTGGATCTTTTTCTGTTGTTGAATTTGGATTTATTTTATGCCTAAGTATCTTCCCATATTCTTTTTGGTGATTATTTTTGGTTCAATTGTAGGTTTTGGAAGATAGAACACGCAAGCAAGGCATTAAGCCCACATGAGTTGGCTTCCAACTAGTCACACATTCATAAAGCAATACTAACTTGTAAAGTAAATAATCTCAAGGACCATCCACTTAATTCACTTACAATTCCACAAAAAGTAACTAATATAATAATTTCATCTATCATAAGGACCATATATTCATGGAACCATTCAAATTAACATCTCAACAAAACATCCATTCTTATTATATATGGGAAAAACTAGAGTTTCTGAAGGAAGAAATATCAAACAAGAAAAGAACTGGACATATCCCATTCATCTATTTTAACAAATTTTAGGACCATAGAGAATTCAGGGATTCTGAAATGCATCAAAAACTCTGCCAGCATTCCAACTCCTAGTGCCCTATAAAAGACTAGCATCTAGTCATTTATAATCTTGTGAATGGTACGGCATTAAATTCCATGTAATATCCTGTCAACACTAGATTCCCCATTCAAATTAAATGATTGAACAGACCACATGGTGCCCATAACTCCTTAATGTGCCTAAATCTAATTTTTGGCAGGTTTGGATCACCAACTACCATGATACACAAATATCATTTCCTAGTAGGTGAAAGACCAAATATTGCAATTTATGACGATCATCAAAGGAGCTCAACTTCCCAAATGTGTAAGGTGCAGATTCATTCCAGGGAGCTTGAAGTGCAATATATAGGACTTGGAGGGCATTACATTGTCCCATACAATATGTTTGATAGAAAAATTCAGCCACTCAAGAAGTTCTTTCTTATTTTATGTTTTTCGTCTAGCCTTTATTAGTTATACTTATTATTATTTAAATGTTGGAGAGTTGAGTATGTTTCTTACTAATAAAATATTTTAGTTATCCCAATATTTATGAGATGGTGATATGCATGTGAGTCTTAGGCATTCTACATTAAAAGTTATTATTGATTGATTAATATTTAAATATTATAACTTAAGATGACAATTCCATCATGTTTACATTGTCTCATACAATATGTTTGACAGAAAAATTCAGCCACTTAGATAGTTCTTTCTTATCTATAAGGTTTTCTCCCGCCTTTATTAGTTATACTTATTATTTAAATGTTGGACTGTGGGGTATGTTTCTTACTAATAAAATATTTCAGTTATCCCAATATTTATGAGATGGTGATATGATTAGAATATAGTTTCCATCAATATTTTAACATCCCAGAGGGATAGGACAAACCCTCTTGCTAAGTAGCAAGGGTAAGACTGGTGGATTAGTTTACAGTTCTAGAATGATTCTTTATACAATTAGGTAGATCGCCTATAGCAACCACATTATTACTCCTAAAATTATTTCTCTATAGTCTAAAATTGATATCAGCCCTTTAAAATTTCATATAAGATCTACTGCATATGCCGTCAGCCACCAATTAAAACCTAAAAGTTTGTTTTCTGAGACAGTATCTACATATTTGCCATTTTGAAACAATTTATTCATGAGATATTTTCACTAGCAATAAATCAACCAACCTGAAGGCCCTTGCAGCAGCTGTCCACCCTTGGCCAAAAGGGATATCTCCGTACAAGGATCTGTTTCTCTCTACAGCAAATTGGGATAAACCAAAATGCAAACTATTTGGTCTGAGATCTCCTGAAAATGCGTGTTAATGCCATTCCCCACACTCTGCCTTTTTCCTCCTTCCTGCATTAGCGAACTCTCCCACCGTATTTAAGAGCCATCATATGTTATAAGGGAGGGTTGTTACACCGCTATTCACTTCTTCCGACATTTCAAAATGGTTTATTTGGTCCATGGAAGGATTTGGTCCGTTTATGAAAATGGAATCCCATCTATGGAAAATGCTTCTACTGCTTGTGCTATCCACAACACTATAAAGTCTGATAAGCCTAGAATCTTTGGTTTGTGATTGCTCTTTTTCTTTCTTCCTCTTCTCTGGAGAGCTTACATTTTTAAACCAATAGGCAACATTTTTGACTTCCGCTCTACCATATTCTTGTAGCTGAACAGTAAGCTCAGCTATGCGGGCATAAGATGGTTTTCTAGTTCCGTTGCCAACACAGACTCTAATATTTGCTTTTGTTTGGCATTTGGCCACCATCTTGACGACACATTTGCCCTGCATGTAAAATTGAATTGATTTGTAGAAGCGTTGCATAAACAGCGAACGAGACCCTTTTCAAAAAAGGGTTTGCTATTTGCCTGTGCACGAAAGGTTGGTTTTTGGTCATTTGTGAATCACTTGCATACAAGGAACCACTTCTGTAGGGGGGGGCGTGGTTTTGGGATAGCCTGGTTTTTTGGTTGTTTGTGGAGATCATCCATGAATAGGGAAGCGCTCCTTGATAAGGGCCCATAGTTCTAGGATAAGGTTTTCCTGGATATGAAATCTAAGGCTTCTTTCTATATTAAACTTTTGCTATCCAGATTTTAATCTTCTCACTTATGTTTGGTTAGCTTCTGTAACCTTTCTCTCCAGTTTTGAAGTGATGTTCATCTTTTTCCTTCTATATTATTGGTAGACCTATTCCCCTAGACCACACATGCAGGTATTGGATATCGACTCCGCCTGGACTCATAGGCCCTATTCCCTACCCTAGCCACTGTACCTAGCTAGTGCAGTGTTCCTGTGTTGTTGTCTTATCATCTCATTACCTAATAGTAATTTCTAGAGTGCCCTTATGGTCATGTGTAGTTTTCCATTGCAGTGGTTGAAGCTTTTCTCCTTGGTTTCCATTGATTGTTTGATGTGGTTTCCTTGGCATCATTCTTTATTTTTATTGGAGAAAATTGTTATATGCTAATGCATATTTTGTAGGAATGAGTGCCTTGCCTATTCCTTACCCATGTTCTAGGACTGATTGCATGTATTTGTGCATGTGATAACTTGATTTTATACTATATCAAGTTTCATGGACTAGTGTGTGCTTGGGCTGCATCTTAGCATTTGCAAGATTCCAGGAGTAAGCCTAGTCCTAGGGGGTAGGATGTAACAACCCCCGTATTCACTTTTTGGTGTCGGTTAGAGGAGTCCACTCGGGTAATAAAGATAGGTCAGAGTTGTTATGAGTTGAATGCACTATGAGAAATATCTTGGCTGTTAGGTAAACAAATTAATAGTTGGGATGACTTGAGGAAGGAAGGTAACTTGCCACACCATTAAGAAGGCATGGCATCCCTTCTGTATGGCCCAATTATGTTTGGAGTCAAACAATTGTAGGGTATGGACATCCATCAAAGCATTAAGGATTGAGAGGAGACGCTCTGCACATAGGGGATACAATGATGTGTGGTCTAGGGGAACGGATCTACCAATAATATAGAAGGAAAAAGATGAACATCACTCCAAAACTGGAGAGAAAGGTTACAGAAGCTAACCAAACATAAGTGAGAAGATTAAAATCTGGATAGTAAAAGTTTAATATAGAAAGAAGCCTTAGATTTCATAACCAGGAAAACCTTATCCTAGAACTATGGGCCCTTATCAAGGTGTGCTTCCTTCTTCATGGATGATCCACAAATAACCAAAAATCCAGGCTATCCTAGAACCACGGCCCCCCTTACAGAAGTGTTTCCTTGTATGTGGGTGATTCACAAATGACCAAAAACCAACCTTTCATGCCCAGGCAAATAGTAATACAATTTTTCAAAAAAGGGTCTCGTTAGCTATTTATGCATCACTTCTACAGATCAATTTGATTTTACGTGCAGGGCAAATGTGTCAACAAGATGGCAGCCAAACGCCAAACAAAAGAAAATATTAGAGTCTATGTTGGGAACGAAAACTAGAAAACCATCTTATGCCCGCATAGCTGAGCTTATTGTTCAGCTACAAGAATATGGTAGAGCAGAAATCAAAAATGTTTCCTATTGGTTTAAAAATGTAAGCTCTCAAGAGAAGAGGAAGAAAGAAAAAGAGCAATCACAAACCAGAGATTCCAGGCTTATCAAACTTTCTAGTGTTGTGGAGAGTACAAGCAATAGAAGCATTTGCCATAAATGGGATTCCATTTTCATGAGCAAACCAAATCCTTCCATGCACCAAATAAACCATTTTCATATGCCGGAAGAAGTGAATAGCGATGTAACAACCCTCGCTTATAACATATGATGGCTCTTAAATATGGTGGGAGAGTTTGCTAATGCAGGAAGGAAGAAAAACATAGAGTGTGGGGAATGGCATTAACACGCATTTTTAGGAGATCTTAGACCAAACAGTTCGCATTTTGGTTTATCCTAGTTTGCTGTAGAGAGAAACGGATCCTTGTGCAGAGATATCCCTTTTGGTTAAGGGTGGACAGCTGCTGCAAGGGCCTTCAGGTTCGTTGATTTATTGCTAGTGAAAATATCTCATGAATAAATTGTTTCAAAATGGCAAACATGTAGAAACTATCTTAGAAAACAAACTTTTAAGTTTTAATTGGTGGCCGATGACATATGCAGTAGACCTTATATGAAATTTTAAAGGGCTGATATCAATTTTAAACTGTAGAGAAATAATTTTAGAAGTAATAATGTGGTTGTTGTAGGTGATCTACCTAATTGTATGGAGAACCATTCTAGCATCGTAAACTAATCCACCAGTCTTACCTTTGCTACTTAGCAAGAGGGTTTGTCCTATCCCTTTGGGATGTTAAAATATTGATGGAAACTATTTCTAATCCCACTTTTGTGTGAAATATCTAGATGATTGGGCTTCTGTGATACAAATTTTAATCAAGTTTGAGGTGACAAGGAATAAATTAAAATGTTAACTTCATGGATTAAGTTGTATCCCGTGTGATATAATAAACATCTAGGCTTTCCAGTGCATGCACAGATGTCAGTATGACTAATGCGGCAGCAGCTGTGAAGCCTGACATTACCCGTGCTAATCACATTTTCTAGAAGTTTCTAAAGCCTTTTCAAAAGACTCATTTTGTTAATATCTTGTAATCATTACATTCCTTGAGAGGACATCAGTCTGAGGCAATCAGCCCAGCAGTTACATGCCTTGTCTATGCTTCCACTTTTTGCGTACATGTATACCAATGTACTTGCGGCTACAACATCTAACAAATAATTCCCTTCTGTTATACTTTGCTGGGTGTACTTAACCTCTTCCAAAAGCTCCCATTTCGGACAAGAAAGGAGGATGCTGACCGTAGCTGTAGTATTTGACCTTACATCAGCAAGTGGCATTTTCTTAAAAGTTTCTAAGGCCTTTTTAACAAATCCATTTTGTGTGAATCCTGAAATCAGTGCACCCCATGAGATGACATCATTCTAAGGCATTCTATCAAATAGTTGACATGCCTTCTCAATACTGCCTTTTTGGCACAGGCATAGAGGATGTGGGCAGGGTTGTTGTTATGTTTTGTTATGTTGTATGGATGTTAAGATTGTGGATGGTCATTTGAGGCCTTTATGTTGATTATGTTACCTCCGTCTTTGTTTCATCTTGGGTACTGAAGCATTTATCTTCCTACCTTTTTATTGTCAGTGTAAAGACCTAGTAAACCCTCACTCATCAAGAAAGAAATTCAGCCACCTTGAAAATATTTCCAAGGGACTGGCTGGAAGAAGATATATAAGATAATTATGTGCAATATAGAAACCACATGCTACCCACAAGGCAGTTGGATACCTCTAAGTACACCAAAGCTAATTTATTTTCCCTTCCATTCCGGTGGTGTTGTTGAAGAGGAATGATACTCATTTGAGGGAAGACAATATTTTGTTCTTTCTTTAGAAGGTTAGTGGCTTGCATCTATGAGTATGTTTTGCTCTATGTGAGTTGTGCCATAGTCTAAGACCTTGTTTTGTCCACCTTGAAACATATCATTGCGGGTTAATTTTGATAGTACTCAATTAGATCAAATCTGTGTTTCTAGCCTAAAATCAGTTGTAATGATTACGGTGGCCTATCCAAGGTTTAAACCTTGCTGGGTTTGCTCATCTCTATGTTATGACATTGGCTTTATGCATTGTGTGCCATGTTTGCTCCATGCTTGATGTGTTCTTGTGAACTATGTGACCTTGAGGTCTCCCTTGTGTGGTTGAGTTTCTGAGTCTTCTTTCCCCACTGTTTGTCTGCTTGTGATTGGGCCTTGTGACTACCTCTGAGCATGGTCGGGTGGTCTCTTATGACTCCACATGGTTGGGAGTTGTTGCCACCACCATTAGGGATTGGCAAACAGGTTATCGCAGCACCAGCTTGAAGATATTCTCTTTCTTTCTGTTACTTTATAAGTCATGTACCCAGTCAATTATTGTATCTTTCATGGCTATGTCATTGTTCTTGTTTATTCCTTTATGTAATTTTGTACTCTTTTAAGAGATAAAATGTAATCATGCAAGTTAATGAGAAGAAATGGGATGTTTCCTATTTAGTTTATGGATTCCGGTGTGCGTATGGGATCCACTTGTACCATGGTGTTTATGGATTCATATTTATGTTTGGAAATGGGATTAGGAGTATTTGAATTGGTGTTTAAAATGAATGTAGTTTATTAATGTTTCTCTGGAGAGTGATTTAGTCCTCTCCCGTAGGTTGTGCATTCGGCCATACTTGGCAATGAATGTTGTCGACATATCGTATCGGCAACCGTTTCGTGTGTATGTTATCACTTGTTATTCAAAAAAAAGTTATCTTGTCCTCTTTTGGCCCTCACCCTTCAGGGTTTGCGGTGCGGGATGTTACTGGAATAGTTATAATGTCAATTCATGTCCACTAGAACAATAACATGCTATCAAAATGATATTTTAATAGAGAATCCAACTCAACAAAATCTGCAATGCACAAAAGACAAAACTCTCCATTCTGAAATGCATTCATTAAGAAAAATGCATCATGTGATTACACACCATTTTAGGTAGTGATCTCTTGAATCTGCAGGTATTCTTGTTTGGGGGCAAAGAATTTTCAAGGCCGGAACAAAAAGAATTGTTCCTCAGCTGATATGCATCAAATGATTGAGATTCATAATCAAGAGTGCTTCCATGTGATGTTTTCAGAATCTACAGACACATCTTTCGTGCTCCCACAAATTCAACAAGAATTTGATTAGGTGGTAGATTACTTTGTACCACCGACCTCAGTAAAGGAGGTTCATAGGAGTTGAAGTCATGCTGCACAGGATCTTGGCCATGCTGTAAAATCAGAAATCGTCGCCTCATGTCTTGATCATATTCAGCTTCAGGGATTTCATCCTCCTCTCTACGAGGGGAACCATTATCGCTTGGTTCTGAAATTGAATAGGCTGGTAAAGAATTAGAAGACTCTACAAGTGAAGCTCCATGAGAATATTGAGGAAGCTTCACATGGTTTAGTATGGAGAATTCTAAGGAGGGGGGAATTGGTTTTCCTTGTTGTAAAAGTTGCTTAAATGACTTTGGGTCTTGATTGTCCACAAGATCATGGGTGGGGCATGTGTTTGGAAGTAAATTCTGATCCTAAAAGACAATAAAAATTACGAATATTTATATAAATATTAGAAAAACTTAGTTCATTTTGCGAATTAATACAGTATATTTAAAAATTTTAACCAAGATAATACAGGACAATCTGAGAAAATTAACAATCAACTATACATAGTATATACCCAGAAGGTTACTCAAAAGATGGACTATATATAAAATATAAATACAACAAGTCACATAGCCACGTGTCAATATTGTAAACCTGGGATAGGAGGATAAAACAGACAAACAAAATTACATGCAGATTCAATTTCTTTTCAACCTTAGAGTTTGTCATGGCATTTGGAACAGCTAAACTGGCATTGCCATTTGCAGCTGCTTTGGCCTAAACCCCAGTACAAAAGATAATAAAACACATCCAACATACAAATTTTATAGTTAAAACTTAACGCTTAAAGCAGGAACGTATAATGCTAAACTCAATCGGAATCACAAAATGTTGGCAAATCCTGGCCTTTGTTATCAAGTAGTTGCTAACATCGTGTGTAGCTGACTGTTTTGTCACATCAGTTTCATAAAATACTTCATCCATCTTCTATAAATGATCCTGGTCAAAATCTGTGTCATAAAACAAGAATCAAGAAAAATTGGAAGATATCGAGATGCTACAAACACGAGGAATCTTACACATAAAGAAGTTCAACCATTATTCCCTAAAACTTCATGCAAACTTCTCGCTTGGCTAGGAAAGTAAAATAAGGAATTACATACATAGATAAAATCATTCCAAGAACATATTACTTACTTTAAAAAACCATTTCTGACATTGCAAGCTACGTTTCTTGCAACACATAATATTGGAAGTGGAAAACTTTTCTGCAGTACAAAGAATGCTGATTAAAATCAATACAATGCAATAGAAAGTTCATCAAAGCAATCACAAATTAAAAATAGAAATTAAAGAACGTATGCTAAGGGAACATAGTAGGGTGCAGAAGCTAGAACAACATGCACATGTGATTGATCTCTATCCTCCAAGACCTTCAATTGATCATCAATTACCTTGTAATCTTGGGATGGCAAATCCCTTCACGAAAGATATTTAGTAAAGACTTTCTTAAACCTACAATACAAACATATATAACAGAAGCACATAAAAAAGTGACACTTAACATCATATGGTATTTAACAATGAGTGTAAATATTGAAACCACAATAAATAGAAGTATTATCATAGGAGAGAAAATATAATTCTATTCAGTTGCTGAAACTCGAACCTCTAAAATCTTAAAATGCTTGCACCTATTAGCAATTAGATAATTTCTTAATTCTTCCCAGGATGGGAGTATCCTAACAAGGACACTGGATAGCACAATTTAATTTAGATACCAATGTCCTTGTTAGGATACGCCCAGCCTGGGAAGATTTAAGAAATTATCTAACTGCTAATTGGTGCAAACGTTTTGAGGTTTTTGTTTGCACAATGTTAGGAAAGAATTATGCTTTGGAGATGTGGAGGCTTCTTGATTCCAAGACAAGCTTAATCAGTCCTAGGAAGCTCCATGATTGTGTTGCTTGTGTCAAGCCAGGTAAACATGTCTAACGAATAAACAAGACACCTTATTATGTTATGAAGATCTATAAATTCAATTTCAGAGGCTCAAATTTCAGCAACTGAATAGAATTATATTTTCTCTCCTATGCTAATGCTTCTATTGATTGTGATGTCAATATTTGCACTCATTGTTAAATACCATATGATGCTAAGTGTTGCTTTTTTCTGTGCTTCTGTTTTCTTTGCTTGTGTTGTAGATTTAAGAAAGTCTTTACTAAATGTCTTTCATAAAGGGATTTGCCATCCCAATATTACAATGGTAATTGATGATCGATTGAAGGTCTGGGAGGATACAGATCAATAACATGTGCATGTTGTTCCGGCTTTTGCACCGTAATATGCTCCATTAGCAAAGGTTCTTTGATTTCTATTTTTACTTTCTATTGCATTGTACTGATTGTTGGAAGAAATTAATCTTCTGTCAGTGCATTAACTTCAGCCTGCCGCTGCGTCAGACCTGGGGATCTCCAAAGTCAGCCCCAGCACCATTGGCCTGCCAACATTCATTTTTGGTAGATGAGTTTGAATTTTGAAGTGAGGTTGAGCTCTGGCAAGGATAGAATGAGAGAAACGAGAGGGAAAGTTAGTTGACAGGAGTAGAATGCAAGAGAAAGCCTGCAGCAACAGAGGAATGTGAAGTAGAAGAATAATAGAGAGAATATAGAAGAAAGGAATGTTACAACAGCAACTGTAATCCACATGGAGCTACAGAGTTTCTGGACAGCAGCTCCAGAGATTTGGGCAAAACAGGAAAACAGAGCAGCAGCTCTGCATAAGTTTGTAACAAAATTTGAATGTATTGTAAATGAGGTAAACATAAAATATATATTACTGTCATTCGTGCTTTGTCTCCTCTGTGTGTATATGTTTGTTCTTGCCGTCCATTATTGCTGTAGCATTGTTTTCTGGTCAGGAGTCTGTCCATCCCCTGCTCTCCCCTGCCATCACTAATTTCAATCAGCATTCTTTGTACTGCAGACAAGTGTTCCCCTTCCAATATTATGTGTCGCAAGAAACGTAGCTTGAAATGTCAGAGGTGGTTTTTTTAAGTAAGTAGTATGATCTTGGAATGGTTTTATCCATGGATGTAATTTTTATTTTACTTTCCCAGCCAAGCGAGAAGTTCACATGAAGTTTTACGGAATAATGGTTGAAGTTCCTTATGCGTAAGATTCTTTGTGTTTGCAGTGTCTGGATATCTTCTAATTTTTCTTGATTCTTGTTTTATGACAGATATCTTGACGACGGTCATTAACAGAAGATGGATGAAGTATTTTATGAAACTGATGTAACAAAGCTGTCAGCTACACCCAATGTTGGCAACTACTTGCTAAGAGAGGTTAGTATTTGCCAACATTTTGTGATTATGATTGAGTTTAGCATTGTCTGTTCGTATTTTAAGTGTTAAATTTTAACTGTAAAATCTGAATTTTGGATGTGTTTGTTTTCCTTTTGTAGTGGGGTTCAGGCCAAAGCAGCTGCAAATGGCAATGCCAGTTTAACTGTTCCAAATGGCACGACAAACTCTAATGTTGAAAAGAAATTGAATCCACAAGTAATTTTTTTTATCCTTTTTATCCTCCTATCCCAGGTTTACAATATTGACACGTGGCTATGTAACTTGTTATATTTCTATTTTATATACAGTCAATCTTTTGGGTAATCTTCTTGGTATATACTATATACAGTGCATTGTTAATTATCTAAGATTGTCCTCTGTTATCTTGGTTAAAATTTTTAATTATACTATCTTAATTCACCAAATGAAATCAAAATTTTTAAGATTTATATTAATATTCATAATTTTGATTGTTTTTCAGGATCAGAATTTACTTCCAAACACATGTCCCAACCATGTTCTTGTGGACAATCAAGACCCAAAGTTATTTATGCAACTTTTGCAGCAATCAAAACTGATTTCCTCCCTCCTTAGAATGCTCATACTAAAGCATGTGTGAAGGTTCCTCAATATTCTCATGGAGCTTCACATGTAGAGTCTTCTAATTCTTTACCAGACGATTCAATTTCCGAACCAAACGATAATGGCTCCACTAGTAGAGAGGAGGGTGAAATCCCTAAATCTGAATATGATCCAGACATGAGGCGATGGCTTCTCTTTTTATAGCATGGCCATGATCCTGGGCAGCGTGACTTCAACTCCTATGAACCTCCCTTATTGATCAAATTTAATCAAATTTATTTTACCTCTTAGAGATCTTCCATAGACAATATGGAATTGGGAAACACTAGTTGACCTATTAACTAAATTATTATATCGTGAATTCTACCCGGGCAAGGACCGAATCCACAAGTAGGTTTATTTCTCTAACCTTTTGAGTAGGTTACCAAGACTCCTATTTTTATTTGTGTAGAACCCTAAAAATATAGTTATAAAACAAATATAAACCATAATTTTTTTTTTAAAACAGGAGTGAAAAGAAACCAATAAATTAAATTTCATTATGCACAAAGCGAAAGAAAATTAATTGCACCCTATAGTAGCACTTACCTCTGCTATTGTTGAATATACTTTGCTCCTTTTTTGTTTCATATGATAAAACCCTAATAAAATATACTTATAAAATATTAGTTTAGGACACTTCTTTTTTATAAAACATCAATGAGTGAAAAAGATATAAATTAAATTTCATTATGAAGAAAAGAAAAGAAAAGAAAATAATGATTGTATAGTAAAATCTATAAAATATAATGCACTTACAGTTCAAATAACTTATGTGCTTCTGGGATATACTTTGCTCCATTTTTTTTCATATGATAAACCCTAATAAAATATAGTTATAAAATAAATTATTGTACTATATTTAAAATAACATATTAATTGATTATGCAGAAAACAAAAGGAAACCCTAAAAAATATGTTGTAAAATATTAGTTTAGGACACTTCATTTTTATAAAACAACCAGGAGTGAAAAAGAAATAGATTAAATTTTATTTATGCAGAAAAGAAAAAAATTAAATTGATGACTCTATAGTAAAATCTATAAAATATAATGCACTTACTGTTCCAATAACTCCAGTATGCTTTTGATCTTGTTTATTTGATTTGATATTTTTGTAATTTATATTTGAGTATTAGTTGTATTTATATAGATTATTTACTTTATGTTGGCTTTATTCTTATGTGCATTCATTTAATAAAACTATGGCGGTTATATATTTTAAATTTAATTCTTATGTACATTCATTTAAAAAAATATGTACGAGTTATATAATTTTTAATTTAAAATAGTTACTTCATAATTTTTAGGTGCACTCATTTAATAAAAGTATGTCCATTATATGTTTTAAATTTAAAGACATAGTTTATAATTTAAAAAATATAAATGTCAGGCTCTTTTTAGTTTTTATGTACACAGACATAGTCATCCCCTTAATGCCACTTATAATTCCCTTTATTTTTAAAATATATCTAAACAACTAATGCAAAAGAAAAGTACATAAATATGTTTTTATTAGCTCACCCCTCCACAAGTTATACTGAAGATGAATTTTGATGGAACCTCTAGAAGCAATTTGAAAAACTCAAACTTAGATCCAAAACAAGGTGGAAATTGAAATTGAAAGTGATTCATTGGTTTGTATAAATTGTATTTATAAAAACATAGAGGAAGTTGAAATTGTAGGTGATTCATTGGTTTGTATAAACACAAATAAAAGGAAGGAGATTTCAAATTGGAAGCTTTACCAATGGGTTGCATCACATCTATAGCGAAGGAAATAAAACCACAGACTTTCTTGTGAACCAAGGAGTAGACCAACTCAAGTTCTACAGAGTATCCAACTCGGATTTAGTATCGGACAGCCTAGAAGAAATTTTAGAGATGGATGGATAGGCTCCATAGGAGGAAGGATTTTTGAATTCTTGAGCAGAGATATGGATAGCAGCAAAATGGATTGAGGAATAATTTTCTCTTCATGGGTTTCATTTGATCCGATCTTCTTACCAAATATAAATCTTGTTATCTTTGTTGACATAAGCAAGATGGGGCAATGAATGGTATTTGAGCGTGAATGTATCTATAAGGTAGATTCAAATGAAGACGAGGAAGAGGAGGAGGAAGAAACAGTGGAGGGAAAGATTAACAGAATCTTCAATGCAGATCAAGAGGGGGTAGTGGCTTCTATCAAACAAGTCATTGACACCCATATCTTCATTGGAGAACACATTCATGATGTTACACTCTAAGAGAGGAATCCCTCATGAATGTAGTACTAATAATGGGAAGGAAACAGTGTGGGAAGATGATGGCTCACATGTTTATCAAGAAGGAGCTGAGAGAAAAGGTGTATACTACCATTTCATCTTTTGATTAAAAAACTCAAATCTAGACTGATGGGAGAGATATTGGATGATGGTGCTATGAGGAAAAACAAAATAACTTCGTAGGCTCCAAGTCTATTCCGAGATGGTATTCATTGAAATAATATGGAAGTGTTCAACTTCTATCTTAGTCAGTATGGAGACATGTTGTCTCCCCCATAGATTAATCGGGCCTTTGAGCTCTATGAAGGTTTATGGTTTTTATGGCATCTAAGAATGCCCAGTGATTGAATTTTGTTTGTTTGCGCACTCAGAAGAGATGATGTTGCATCTTTTCTAGTTTAATTGGATTTTAATAGAAAGGGAACTACCTCCTTGGGTTTTATTAACTAACTTTTTCATTCTTAATATAGATTAAGACTTTATTTTCAAAAAAAATATCTAAACAACTAACATAAAGTATTTTCATTAAAATAACTATACAATAAATAAAGTTCAACATATTAAAAGAAAAAACTAATAAATTAAATTTGATTGTACAAAAATGAAATTAAACTCTAATTAAATATAGTTATAAAATATTATTGTACAATGCTAACTTAGATGCCACTATGGGGATTTAAACTTGGATCTCCATCTTGAGAAGCTTATGGCTTTACCATTTGAGCACAACCCCTTTGACATGTTTGCATATTACTTGTATTTATATTGATTATTTACTTTATGTCAACTTTATTCTTATGTGCATTTATTTAATAAAACTATGTTCGTTACATATTTTAAATTTAATTCTTATGTGCATTCATTTAAAAAATATGTGGGTTATATATTTTTTAAATTTAAAATGGTTACTTTATAATTTTTATGTGCATTCATTATGTCGGTTATATGTTTTAAATTTAAAGTGCTTACTTCATAATTTAATATATGTGTGTGTGTGTGTGTGTGGGCTCTATTTAGTTTTTACGTATACTATCATAGTCATCCCCTTAATGCCATTATATAATGCATCTGGCGTAATTATGGTTTTATGGGAGAAATTAATATTCCAACAAACTCAATGTTTTTTACACACCTATTTTTATTATTATTATTGGTAAATGCTTTTCACTAGAGCTATGAATTAGAGAGTTTTTGAAAGGGTGCCACCCTTTTACATAGAGAAAGAAATATACACCAAAGAAGCCTGAGCAATGTCAAGGAATAATAAGTTAGAGGCTTAAAAATACAACAACAAACAACATTTCCCCACACATGAGGCCAAAAAAAAGCTCAGGGTAGACTACCCCATGACGAAATAGGTCTACCAACTCAAGGTAGCTTGAAGCTGAAACACTTCAAGGATTTTTGTTTCTTGTTGGTAACCCAATCGTTAGACTCAAACAAACCAAATCCCTTATTGGTAGGACTCACATTATGAAGAATTGAACCCGAATTAAAGAAAGTACTGCAAGATTAATTTTTAAATGAATCCACTTTTATATTTTCTTTGTTGGAGGACACTAGGGAGGGCAATCTTAGTCTTTCCTCACTGCTTCCTTCTCCATACATTTATCCCCAAAAGCTGATATCTGAGCTCAAGGACAAGATTAAGAGCCTCTGAGTTAGAATTGTCCACAAGAGGACTTACCAACACACTTTTACCCTCCATGGGTATCTCAGACATGTCCTCAATAGGAGAAGGATCTTGTTGAGCCTTATTTCTTGTGAATAAGCCTTTTTTTCATGAACCCACACATGGAGCTAAAGCATGGCTCCACCTATGGAAATTGTGACGTACCATTAGGGGATCCTCATAAATGATCTAATGCACCCAATCACTAAGTTTTGAGGATAAGGTGATCAAAGAGGGAAGAACCTTATCACCAACATCATTAATGTAAAATCTAGAAAAATAAAGTATTTTATAGATTTTCTCACCTCATCGGCCACGATGAGTTCACCAAGGGAGAAATCAATAGTCAGCTACACTTGAACCTCATCCCAATACTCCAAAGGTAATCTAGGGTGTAACATGCCTTCTCATATTACTCAGAATTACACACGCAGATTACTAGATAAGTAAAAGATGTTATGACCTGCTTCTAACCCTCGAACATATTTTATGATACTTAGAGACTTAAGTTTCATTAGAGTTATCATATCATATTATGTATAATTAATTATTATTTTTCTTTATTTTCAAATCTTACTAACACACACACACACACACACACACACACACACACACACACACATATATATATAGTTTCATCCCAACAAAAACATCCATTCTTATTATATATGGGAAAAACTAGAGTTTCTAAAGGAAGAAATATCAAATAAGAAAAGAACTAGACATATCCCATTCATCTATTTTAACAAATTTTAGGACCATAGAGAATTCAGGGATTCTGAAATGCATCAAAAACTCTGCCAGCATTCCAACTCCTAGCGCCCTATAAAAGGCTAGCATACAGTCATTTATTAACTTGTGAATGGCACGGCATTAAATTCCATGTAATATCCTGTCAACACTAGATTTCCCCTTCAAATTAAATGATTGAATAGACCACATGGTGCCCATAACTCCTTAATGTGCCTAAATCTAATTTTTGGCAGGTTTGGATCACCAACTACAATGATACACAAATATCATTTCCTAGTAGGTGAAAGACCAAATATTGCAATTTATGACAATCATCAAAGGAGCTCAACTTCCCAAATGTGTAAGGTGCAGATTCGTTCCAGCAAGCTTGGAGTGCAATATATAGGACTTGGAGGGCATTACATTTTCCCATACAATATGTTTGATAGAAAAATTCAGCCACTCAAGAAGTTCTTTCTTATTTTATGGTTTTCGTCTAGCCTTTATTAGTTATACTTATTATTATTTAAATGTTAGACTGTTGAGTATGTTTCTTACTAATAAAATATTTTAGTTATCCCAATATTTATGAGATGGTGATATGCATGTGAGTCTTAGGCTTTCTACATTAAAAGTTATTATTGATTGATTAATATTTAAATATTATAACTTAAGATGACAATTCCATCATGTTTACATTGTCTCATACAATATGTTTGACAGAAAAATTCAGCCACTTAGATAGTTCTTTCTTATCTATAAGGTTTCCTCCCGCCTTTATTAGTTATACTTATTATTTAAATGTTGGACTGTGGGGTATGTTTCTTACTAATAAAATATTTCAGTTATCCCAGTATTTATGAGATGGTGATATGATTAGAATATAGTTTCCATCAATATTTTAACATCCCAGAGGGATAGGACAAACCCTCTTGCTAAGTAGCAAGGGTAAGACTGGTGGATTAGTTTACAGTTCTAGAATGATTCTTTATACAATTAGGTAGATCTAAAATTGATATCAACCCTTTAAAATTTCATATAAGATCTACTGCATATGCCGTCAGCCACCAATTAAAACCTAAAAGTTTGTTTTCTGAGACAGTATCTACATGTTTGCCATTTTGAAACAATTTATTCATGAAATATTTTCACTAGCAATAAATCAACCAACCTGAAGGCCCTTGCAGTAGCTGTCCACCCTTGGCCAAAAGGGATATCTCCGTACAAGGATCCGTTTCTCTCTGCAGCAAATCGGGATAAACCAAAATGCAAACTATTTGGTCTGAGATCTCCTGAAAATGCGTGTTAATGCCATTCCCCACACTCTGCCTTTTTCTTCCTTCCTGCATTAGCGAACTCTCCCACCATATTTAAGAGCCATCATATGTTATAAGGGAGGGTTGTTACACCGCTATTCACTTCTTCTGACATATCAAAATGGTTTATTTTGTCCATGGAAGGATTTGGTCTGCTCATGAAAATGGAATCCCATCTATGGAAAAGGCTTCTACTGCTTCTGCTATCCACAACACTAGAAAGTCTGATAAGCCTAGAATCTTTGGTTTGTGATTGCTCTTTTTCTTTCTTCCTCTTCTCTGAAGAGCTTACATTTTTAAACCAGTAGGCAACATTTTTGACTTCCGCTCTACCATAATCTTGTAGCTGAACAGTAAGCTCAGCTATGCGGGCATAAGATGGTTTTCTAGTTCCGTTGCCAACACAGACTCTAATATTTCCTTTTGTTTGGCATTTGGCCACCATCTTGACGACACATTTGCCCTGCATGTAAAATTGAATTGATCTGCAGAAGCGAATAAACAGCTAACGACACGCTTTTTTGAAAAATGGTATTGCTATTTGCCTGTGCACGAAAGGTTGGTTTTTGGTCATTTGTGAATCACCTGCATATAAGGAACCACTTCTGTAGGGGGGGGGCGTGGTTTTGGGATAGCCTGGTTTTTTGGTTATTTGTGGATCATCCATGAATAGGGAAGCGCTCCTTGATAAGGGCCCATAGTTCTAGGATAAGGTTTTCCTGGATATGAAATCTAAGGCTTCTTTCTATATTAAACTTTTGCTATCCAAATTTTAATGTTCTCACTTATGTTTGGTTAGCTTCTGTAACCTTTCTCTCCAGTTTTGGAGTGATGTTCATCTTTTTCCTTCTATATTATTGGTAGACCTATTCCCCTAGATCACACATGTAGGTATTGGGTATCGACTCCGCCTGGACTCATAGGCCCTATTCCCTACCCTAGCCACTATACCCTTCTAGTGCAGTGTTCCCGTGTTGTTGTTTTATCATCTCGTTAGCTAACAGTAATTTCTAGAGTGCCCTTATGGTCATGTGTAGTTTTCTAGTGCAGTAGTTGAAGCTTTTCTCCTTGGTTTCCATTGATTGTTTGATGTGGTTTCCTTGGCATCATTCTTTATTTTGATTGGAGAAAATTGTTTTATGCTAATGCATATTTTGTAGGAATGAGTGCCTTGCCTATTCCTTACCCATGTTCTAGGACTAATTGCATGTATTTGTGCATGTGATAACTTGATTTTATACTATATCAGGTTTCATGGACTAGTGTGTGCTTGTGCTGCATCTTAACATTTGCAAGCTTCCAGGAGTAAGCCTAGTCCTAGGGGGTAGGATGTAACAACCCCCATATTCACTTTTTGGTGTCGGTTAGAGGAGTCCACTCGGGTAATAAAGACAGGCCAGAGTTGTTATGAGTTGAATGCATTACGAGAAATATTTTGGCTGTTAGGTAAACAAATTAATAGTTGGGATGACTTGAGGAAGGAAGGTAACTTGCCACACCATTAACTTGCCACACCATTAAGAAGGCATGGCATCTCTTCTGTACGGCCCAATTATGTTTGGAGTCAAACAATTGCAGGGTATGGACATCCATCAAAGCATTAAGGATTGAGAGGAGACACTCTGCACATAGGGGATACAATGATGTGTGGTCTAGAGGAACAGATCTACCAATAATATAGAAGGAAAAAGATGAACATCACTCCAAAATTGGAGAGAAAGGTTACAGAAGCTAACCAAACATAAGTGAGAAGATTAAAATCTGGATAGCAAAAGTTTAATATAGAAACAAGCCTTAGATTTCATATCTAGGAAAACCTTATCCTAGAACTATGGGCCCTTATCAAGGAGTGCTTCCTTATTCATGGATGATCCACAAATAACCAAAAACCAGGCTATCCTAGAACCATGGCCCCCCTTACAGAAGTGCTTCCTTTTATGTGGGTGATTCACAAATGACCAAAAACCAACCTTTCGTGCACAGGAAATAGTAATACAATTTTTCAAAAAAGGGTCTCGTTAGCTATTTATGCATCACTTCTACAAATCAATTTGATTTTACGTGCAGGGCAAATGTGTCAACAAGATGGCGGCCAAATGCCAAACAAAAGCAAATATTAGAGTCTGTGTTGGCAACGGAAACCAGAAAACCATCTTATGCCGGCATAGCTAAGCTTATTGTTTAGCTACAAGAATATGGTAGAGCAGAAGTCAAAAATGTTTCCTATTGGTTTAAAAATGGAAGCTCTCAAGAGAAGAGGAAGAAAGAAAAAGAGCAATCACAAACCAGAGATTCCAGGGTTATCAAACTTTCTAGTGTTGTGGAGAGCACAAGCAATAGAAGCATTTGCCATAAATGGGATTGCATTTTCATGAGCAGACCAAATCCTTCCATGGATCAAATAAACCATTTTCATATGCCGGAAGAAGTGAATAGCAGTGTAACAACCCTCGCTTATAACATATGATGGCTCTTAAATATGGTGGGAGAGTTCGCTAATGCAGGAAGGAAGAAAAATGCAGAGTGTGGGGAATGGCATTAACACGCATTTTCAAGAGATCTTAGACCAAACAGTTCACATTTTGGTTTATCCTAGTTTTCTTTAGAGAGAAACGGATCCTTGTGCAGAGATATCCCTTTTGGTTAAGGGTGGACAGCTGCTGCAAGGGCCTTCAGGTTCATTGATTTATTGCTAGTGAAAATATCTCATGAATAAATTGTTTCAAAATGGCAAACATGTAGAAATATCTCAGAAAACAAACTTTTAAGTTTTAATTGGTGGCCGATGACATATGCAGTAGACCTTATATGAAATTTTAAAGGGCTGATATCAATTTTAAACTATAGAGAAATAATTTTAGAAGTAATAATGTGGTTGTTGTAGGCGATCTACCTAATTGTATGGAGAACCATTCTAGCATCGTAAACTAATCCAACAGTCTTACCTTTGCTACTTAGCAAGAGGGTTTGTTCTATCCCTTTGGGATGTTAAAATATTGATGGAAACTATATTCTAATCCCACTTTTGTGTGAAATATCTAGATGATTGGGCTTATGTGATACGGATTTTAATCAAGTTTGAGGTGACAAGGAATAAATTAAAATGTTGGATTAAGTTGTATCCCGTGTGATATAATAAACATCTAGGCTTTCCAGTGCATGCACAGATGTCAGCATGACTAATGCGGTAGCAGCTGTGAAGCCTGACATTACCCGTGCTAATCACATTTTCTAGAAAGTTTCTAAAGCCTTTTCAAAAGACTCATTTTGTTAATATCTTGTAATCATTACATTCCTTGAGAGGACATCAGTCTGAGGCAATCAGCCCAGTAGTTACATGCCTTGTCTATGCTTCCACTTTTTGCGTACATGTATACCAATGTACTTGTGGCTACAACATCTAACAAATAATTCCCTTCTGTTATACTTTGCTGGGTGTCCTTAACCTCTTCCAAAAGCTCCCATTTCGGACAAGAAAGGAGGATGCTAACCGCGGCTGTGGTATTTGACCTTACATCAGCAAGTGGCATTTTCTTAAAAGTTTCTAAGTCCTTTTTAACAAATCCATTTTGTGTGAATCCTTAAATCAGTGCACCCCATGAGATGACATCATTCTAAGGCATTCTATCAAACAGTTGACATGCCTTCTCTATGCTGCCATTTTGGCATAGGCAAAGAGGATGTGGGCAGGGTTGTTGTTATGTTTTGTTATGTTATATGGATGTTAAGATTGTGGATGGTCATTTGAGGCCTTTATGTTGATTATGTTATCTCCGTCTTTGTTTCATCTTGGGTACTGAAGCATTTATCTTCCTACCTTTTTATTGTCAGTGTAAAGACCTAGTAAACCCTCACTCATCAAAAAAGAAATTCAGCCACCTTAAAAATATTTCCAAGGGACTGGCTGGAAGAAGATATATAAGATAATTATGTGCAATATAGAAACCACATGCTACCCACAAGGCAGTTGGATACCTCTAAGTACACCAAAGCTAATTTATTTTCCCTTCCATTCTGGTGGTGTTGTTGAAGAGGAATGATACTCTTTTGAGGGAAGACAATATTTTGTTCTTTCTTTAGAAGGTTAGTGGCTTGCATCTATGAGTATGTTTTGCTGTATGTGAGCTGTACCATAGTCTAAGACCTTGTTTTGTCCACCTTGAAACATATCCTTGCGGGTTAATTTTGATAGTACTCAATTAGATCAAATCTGTGTTTCTAGCCTAAAATCAGTTGTAATGATTATGGTGGCCTATCCAAGGTTTAAACCTTGTTGGGTTTGCTCATCTCTATGTTATGACATTGGCTTTATGC
The DNA here is from genome assembly GCA_027924645.1 of Cunninghamia lanceolata. NCBI lineage: Eukaryota > Viridiplantae > Streptophyta > Pinopsida > Cupressales > Cupressaceae > Cunninghamia > Cunninghamia lanceolata. Next base: position 17,516,560 of record BSBN01001048.1, read on the forward strand.
ATTGTGTGCCGTGTCTACTCCGTGCTTGATGTGTTCTTGTGAACTATGTGACCTTGAGGTCTCCCTTGTGTGGTTGAGTTTCCGAGTCTTCTTTCCCCACTGTTTGTCTGCTTGTGATTGGGCCTTGCGACTACATCTGAGCATGGTTGGGTGGTCTTTTATGACTCCACATGGTTGGGAGTCATTGCCACCACCATTAGGGATTGGCGAACAGGTTATCACAGCACCAGCTTGAAGATGTTCTCTTTCTTTCTGTTACTTTATGAGTCATGTACCCAGTCAATTATTGTATCTTTCATGGCTATGCCATTGTTCTTGTTTATTCCATTACGTAATTTTGTACTCTCTTAAGAGATAAAATGTAATCATGCAAGTTAATGAGAAGAAATGCGATGTTTCCTATTTAGTTTATGGATTCCGGTGTGGGTATCGGATCCACTTGTACCATGGTGTTTATGGATTCATATTTATATTTGGAAATGGGATTAGGAGTATTTGAATTGGTGTTTAAAATGAATGTAGTTTATTAATGTTTCTCTGGAGAGTGATTTAGTCCTCTCCGGTAGGTTGTGCATTCGGCCATACTTGGCAATGAATGTTGTCGACATATCGTATCGGCAACTGTTTCGTGTGTATGTTATCACTTGTTATTCAAAAAAAAATTATCTTGTCCTCTTTTGGCCCTCACCCTTCAGGGTTCGTGGCGCGGGATGTTACAGGAATAGTTATAATGTCAATTCATGTCCACTAGAGCAATAACATGCTATCAAAATGATATTTTAATAGAGAATCCAACTCAACAAAATCTGCAATGCACAAAAGACAAAACTCTCCATTCTGAAATGCATTCATTAAGAAAAATGCCTCATGTGATTACACACCATTTTAGGTAGTGATCTCTTGAATCTGCCAGTATTCTTGTTTGGGGGCAAAGAATTTTCAAGGCCGGAACAAAAAGAATTGTTCCTGAGCTGATATGCATCAAATGATTGAGATTCATAATCAAGAGTGCTTCCATGTGATGTTTTCAGAATCTACAGACACATCTTTCGTGCTCCCACAAATTCAACAAGAATTTGATTAGGTGGTAGATTACTTTGTACCACCGACCTCAGTAAAGGAGGTTTATAGGAGTTGAAGTCATGCTGCACAGGATCTTGGCCATGCTGTAAAATCAGAAATTGTCGCCTCATGTCTTGATCATATTCAGATTCAGGGATTTCATCCTCCTCTCTACGAGGGGAACCATTATCGCTTGGTTCTGAAATTGAATAGGCTGGTAAAGAATTAGAAGACTCTACAAGTGAAGCTCCATGAGAATATTGAGGAAGCTTCACATGGTTTAGTATGGAGAATTCTAAGGAGGGGGGAATTGGTTTTCCTTGCTGTAAAAGTTGCATAAATGACTTTGGGTCTTGATTGTCCACAAGATCATGGGTGGGGCATGTGTTTGGAAGTAAATTCTGATCCTAAAAGACAATAAAAATTACGAATATTTATATAAATATTAGAAAAACTTAGTTCATTTTGCGAATTAAAATAGTATATTTAAAAATTTTAACCAAGATAACACAGGACAATCTGAAAAAATTAACAATCAACTATACATAGTATATACCCAGAAGGTTACTCAAAAGATGGACTATATATAAAATATAAATACAACAAGTCACATAGCCACGTGTCAATATTGTAAACCTGGGATAGGAGGATAAAACAGACAAACAAAATTACATGCAGATTCAATTTCTTTTCAACCTTGAGTTTGTCAGGGCATTTGGAACAGCTATACTGGCATTGCCATTTGCAGCTGCTTTGGCCTAAACCCCAGTACAAAAGATAATAAAACACATCCAACATTCAAATTTTATAGTTAAAACTTAACGCTTAAAGCAGGAACGTACAATGCTAAACTCAATCGGAATCACAAAATGTTGGCAAATCCTGACCTCTGTTATCAAGTAGTTGCTAACATCGGGTGTAGCTGACTGTTTTGTCACATCAGTTTCATAAAATACTTCATCCATCTTCTATAAATGATCCTGGTCAAAATCTGTGTCATAAAACAAGAATCAAGAAAAATTAGAAGATATCGAGATGCTACAAACACGAGAAATCTTACACATAAAGAAGTTCAACCATTATTCTAAAACCGAGGAATCTTACACATAAAGAAGTTCAACCATTATTCCCTAAAATTTCATGCAAACTTCTCGCTTGGCTAGGAAAGTAAAATAAGGAATTACATACATAGATAAAATCATTCCAAGAACATATTACTTACTTTAAAAAACCATTTCTGACATTGCAAGCTACGTTTCTTGCAACACATAATATTGGAAGTGGATTACTTTTCTGCAGTACAAAGAATGCTGATTAAAATCAATACAATGCAATAGAAAGTTCATCAAAGCAATCACAAATTAAAAATAGAAATCAAAGAACCTATGCTAAGGGAACATAGTAGGATGCAGAAGCTAGAACAACATGCACATGTGATTGATCTCTATCCTCCAAGACCTTCAATTGATCATCAATTACCTTGTAATCTTGGGATGGCAAATCCCTTCACGAAAGATATTTAGTAAAGACTTTCTTAAACCTACAATACAAACATATAAAACAGAAGCACATAAAAAAGTGACACTTAACATCATATGGTATTTAACAATGAGTGTAAATATTGAAACCACAATAAATAGAAGTATTATCATAGGAGAGAAAATATAATTCTATTCAGTTGCTGAAACTCGAACCTCTAAAATCTTAAAATGCTTGCACCTGTTAGCAATTAGATAATTTCTTAATTCTTCCCAGGATTGGAGTATCCTAACAAGGACACTGGATAGCACAATTTAATTTAGATACCAATGTCCTTGTTAGGATACGCCGAGCCTGGGAAGATTTAAGAAATTATCTAACTGCTAATTGGTGCAAACGTTTTGAAGTTTTTGTTTGCACAATGTTAGAAAAGAATTATGCTTTGGAGATGTGGAGGCTTCTTGATTCCAAGACAAGCTTAATCAGTCCTAGGAAGCTCCATGATCATGTTGTTTGTGTCAAGCCAGGCAAAAATTTCTAACCAATAAACAACACACCTTATTATGTTATGAAGATCTATAAATTTAATTTCAGAGGCTCAAATTTCAGCAACTGAATGGAATTATATTTTCTCTCCTATACTAATACTTCTATTGCTTGTGATGTCAATATTTGCACTCATTGTTAAATACCATATGATGCTAAGTGTTGCTTTTTTCTGTGCTTCTGTTTTCTATGTTTGTGTTGTAGGTTTAAGAAAGTCTTTACTAAATGTCTTTCATAAAGGGATTTGCCATCCCAATATTACAATGGTAATTGATGTTCGATTGAAGGTCTGGGAGGATACAGATCAATAACATGTGCATGTTGTTCCGGCTTTTGCACCGTAATATGCTCCATTAGCAAAGGTTCTTTGATTTCTATTTTTTACTTTCTATTGCATTGTACTGATTGTTGGAAGAAATTAATCTTCTGTCAGTGCATTAACTTCAGCCTGCCCCTGCGTCAGACCTGGGGGTCTCCAAAATCAGCCCCAGCACCGTTGGCCTGCCAGCATTCATGTTTGGTAGATAAGTTTGAATTTTGAAGTGAGGTTGAGCTCTGGCAAGGTTAGAATGAGACAAACGAGAGGGAAAGTTAGTTGACAGTAGTAGAATGCAAGAGAAAGCCTGCAGCAACAGAGGAATGTGAAGTAGGAGAATAATAGAGAGAATATAGAAGAAAGGAATGTTACAGCAGCAACTGTAATCCATAGGCAGCTACAGAGTTTCTGGACAGCAGCTCCAGAGATTTGGGCAAAACAGGAAAACAGAGCAGCAGCTCTGCATAAGTTTGTAACAAAATTTGAATGTATTGTAAATGAGGAAGACATAAAATATATATTACTGTCATTCATGCTTTGTCTCCTCTGTGTGTATATGTTTGTTCTCGCCATCCATTATTGCTGTAGCATTGTTTTCTGGTCAGGAGTCTGTCCATCCCGTGCTCTCCCCTGCCATCACTAATTTCAATCAGCATTCTTTGTACTGCAGACAAGTGTTCCCCTTCCAATATTATGTGTCGCAAGAAACGTAGCTTGAAATGTCAGAGATGGTTTTTTTAAGTAAGTAATATGATCTTGGAATGGTTTTATCCACGGATGTAATTTTTATTTTACTTTCCCAGCCAAGCGAGAAGTTCACATGAAGTTTTACGGAATAATGGTTGAAGTTCTTTATGCGTAAGATTCTTTGTGTTTGTAGTGTTTGGATATCTTCTAATTTTTCTTGATTCTTGTTTTATGACAGATATCTTGACGACGGTCATTAACAGAAGATGGATGAAGTATTTTATGAAACTGATAGTAACAAAGCTGTCAGCTACACCCAATGTTAGCAACTACTTGCTAAGAGAGGTTAGAATTTGCCAAGATTTTGTGATTATGATTGAGTTTAGCATTGTCTGTTCGTATTTTAAGTGTTAAATTTTAACTGAAAAATCTGAATTTTGGATGTGTTTGTTTTCCTTTTGTAGTGGGGTTCAGGCCAAAGCAGCTGCAAATGGCAATGCCAGTTTAGCTGTTCCAAATGGCACGACAAACTCTAAGGTTGAAAAGAAATTGAATCCACAAGTAATTTTTTTTATCCTTTTTATCCTCCTATCCCAGGTTTACAATATTGACACGTGGCTAGGTAACTTGTTATATTTCTATTTTATATACAGTCAATCTTTTGGGTAATCTTCTTGGTATATACTATATACAGTGCATTGTTAATTATCTAAGATTGTCCTCTGTTATCTTCGTTAAAATTTTTAATTATACTATCTTAATTCACAAAATGAAATCAAAATTTTTAAGATTTATATCAATATTCATAATTTTGATTGTTTTTCAGGATCAGAATTTACTTCCAAACACATGTCCCAATCATGTTCTTGTGGACAATCAAGACCCAAAGTTATTTATGCAACTTTTGCAGCAATCAAAACCGATTTCCTCCCTCCTTAGAATGCTCATACTAAAGCATGTGTGAAGGTTCCTCAATATTCTCGTGGAGCTTCACATGTAGAGTCCTCTAATTCTTTACCAGACAATTCAATTTCCGAACCAAACGTTAATGGCTCCACTAGTAGAGAGGAGGGTGAAATCCCTAAATCTGAATATGATCCAGACATGAGGCAATGGCTTCTCATTTTATAGCATGGCCAAGATTCTGGGCAGCGTGACTTCAACTCCTATGAACCTCCCTTATTGATCAAATTTAATCAAATTTATGATACCTCTTAGAGATCTTCCATAGACAATATGGAATTGGGAAAGACTAGTTGACCTATTAACTAAATTATTATATCGTGAATTCTACCTAGGCAAGGACTGAATCCACAAGTAGGTTTATTTCTCTAACCTTTTGAGTAGGTTACCAAGATTCCTATTTTTATTTGTGTAGAACCCTAAAAATATAGTTATAAAACAAATATAAACCATAATTTTTTTTATAAAACAGGAGCGAAAAGAAACCAATAAATTAAATTTCATTATGCACAAAGCGAAAGAAAATTAACTACACCCTATAGTAGCACTTACCTCTGCTATTGTTGAATATACTTTGCTCCTTTTTTGTTTCATATGATAAAACCCTAATAAAACATAGTTATAAAATATTAGTTTAGGACACTTCTTTTTTATAAAACATCAGTGAGTGAAAAAGATATAAATTAAATTTCATTATGAAGAAAAGAAAAGAAAAGAAAATAATGATTGTATAGTAAAATCTATAAAACATAATGCACTTACGGTTCAAATAACTTATGTGCTTCTGGAATATACTTTGCTCCATTTTTTTTCATATGATAAACCCTAATAAAATATAGTTATAAAATAAATTATTGTACAATATTTAAAATAACATATTAATTGATTATGCAGAAAACAAAAGGAAACCCTAAAAAATATGTTGTAAAATATTAGTTTAGGACACTTCATTTTTATAAAACAACCAGGAGTGAAAAAGAAATAGATTAAATTTTATTTATGCAGAAAGGAAAATAAATTAAATTGATGACTCTATAGTAAAATCTATAAAATATAATGCACTTATTGTTCTAATAACTCCAGTATGCTTTTGATCTTGTTTATTTGATTTGATATTTTTGTAATTTATATTTGAGTATTAGTTGTATTTATATAGATTATTTACTTTATGTTGGCTTTATTCTTATGTGCATTCATTTAATAAAACTATGGCAGTTATATATTTTAAATTTAATTCTTATGTACATTCATTTAAAAAAATATGTACGAGTTATATAATTTTTAATTTAAAATAGTTACTTCATAATTTTTAGGTGCACTCATTTAATAAAAGTATGTCCATTATATGTTTTAAATTTAAAGACATAGTTTATAATTTAAAAAATATATATGTCAGGCTCTTTTTAGTTTTTATTTACACAAACATAGTCATCCCCTTAATGCCACTTATAATTTCCTTTATTTTGAAAATATATCTAAACAACTAACGCAAAAGAAAAGTACATAACTATTTTTTTATTAGCTCACCCCTCCACAAGGTATACTGAAGATGAATTTTGATGGAACCTCTAGAAGCAATTCGAAAAACTCAAACTTGGATCCAAAACAAGGTGGAAGTTGAAATTGAAAGTGATTCATTGGTTTGTATAAATTGTATTGTTAAAAACATAGAGGAAGTTGAAATTGTAGGTGATTCATTGGTTTGTATAAACACAAATAAAAGGAAGGAGATTTCAAATTGGAAGCTTTACCAGTGGGTTGCATCACATCTATAGCGAAGGAAATAAAACCACAGACTTTCTTGTGAACCAAGGAGTAGACCAACTCAAGTTCTACAGAGTATCCAACTCGGATTTAGTATGGGACAACCTAGAAGAAATTTTAGAGATGGATGGATAGGTTCCATTGGAGGAAGGATTTTTGAATTCTTGAGTAGAGATATGGATAGCAGCAAAATGGATTGAGGAATAATTTTCTCTTCATGGGTTTCATTTGATCCGATCTTCTTACCAAATATAAATCTTGTTATCTTTGTTGACATAAGCAAGATGGGGCAACGAATGGTATTTGAGTGTGAATGTATCTATAAGGTAGATTCAGATGAAGACGAGGAAGAGGAGGAGGAAGAAACAGTGGAGGGAAAGATTAATAGAATCTTCAATGCAGATCAAGAGGGGGCAGTGGCTTCTATCAAACAAGTCATTGACACCCATATCTTCGTTGGAGAACACATTCATGATGGAACACTCTAAGAGAGGAATCCCTCATGAATGTAGTACTAATAATGGGAAGGAAACAGTGTGGGAAGATGATGGCTCACACGTTTATCAAGAAGGAGCTGAGAGAAAAGGTGTATACTACCATTTCATCTTTTGATTAAAAAACTCAAATCTAGACTGATGGGAGAGATATTGGATGATGGTGCTATGAGGAAAAACAAAATAACTTCGTAGGCTCCAAGTCTATTCCGAGATGGTATTCATTGAAATAATATGGAAGTATTCAACTTCTATCTTAGTCAGTATGGAGACATGTTGTCTCCCCCACAGATTAATCGGGCCTTTGAGCTCTATGAAGGTTTATGGTTTTTATGGCATCTAAGAATGCCCAGTTATTGAATGTTGTATGTTTGCGCACTCAGAAGAGATGATGTTGTATCTTTTCTAGTTTAATTGGATTTTAATAGAAAGGGAACTACCTCCTTGGGTTTTATTAACTAACTTTTTCATTCTTAATATAGATTAAGACTTTATTTTCAAAAAATATATCTAAACAACTAACATAAAGTATTTTCATTAAAATAACTATACAATAAATAAAGTTCAACATATTAAAAGAAAAAACTAATAAATTAAATTTGATTGTACAAAAATGAAATTAAACTCTAATTAAATATAGTTATAAAATATTATTGTACAATGCTAATTTAGATGCCACTATGGGGATTTAAACTTGGATCTCCATCTTGAGAAGCTTATGGCTTTACCATTTGAGCACAACCCCTTTGACATGTTTGCGTATTACTTGTACTTATATTGATTATTTACTTTATGTCAACTTTATTCTTATGTGCATTTATTTAATAAAACTATGTTCGTTACATATTTTAAATTTAATTCTTATGTGCATTCATTTAAAAAAATATGTGGGTTATATATTTTTTAAATTTAAAATGGTTACTTTATAATTTTTATGTGCATTCATTATGTCAATTATATGTTTTAAATTTAAAGCACTTACTTCATATATATATATATATATATATATATATATATATATATATATATATATATATATATATATATATATATATATATATATATATATCTGTGTGTGTGTGTGTGTGGGCTCTATTTAGTTTTTATGTATACTATCACAGTCGTCCCCTTAATGCCACTATATAATGCCTCTGGCTTAATTATGGTTTTATGGGAGAAATTAATATTCCAACAAACTCAATATTTTTTACACACCTATTTTTATTATTATTATTGGTAAATGCTTTTTGCTAGAGCTATGAATTAGAGAGTTTTTGAAAGGGTGCCACCCTTTTACATAGAAAAAGAAATAAACACCAAAGAAGCTTGAGCAATGTCAAGGAATAATAAGGAACAAAAAGCATAGAGGCTTAAAAATACAACAACAAACAACATTTCCCCACACATGAGGCCAAAAAAAAACACAGGGCAGACTACCCCATGACGAAATAGGTCTACCAACTCAAGGTAGCTTGAAGGATTTTTGTTTCTTGTTGGTAACCCAATCGTTAGACTCAAACAAACCAAATCCCTTATTGGTAGGACTCACATTATGAAGAATTGAACCCGAATTAAAGAAAGTACTACAAGATTAATTTTTAAATGAATCCACTTTTATATTTTCTTTGTTGGAGGACACTAGGGAGGGCAATCTTAGTCCTCCCTCACTGCTTCCTTGTCCATACATTTATCCCCAAAAGATGAGATCTGAGCTCAAGGACAAGATTAAGAGCCTCTGAGTTAGAATTGTCCACAAGAGGACTTGCCAACACAAATTTACCCTCCATGGGTATCTCAGACTTGTCCTGAATAGGAGAAGGATCTTGTTGACCCTTAGTTCTTGTGAATAAGCCTTTTTTTCATGAACCCACACATAAGCATGGCTCCACCTATGGAAATTGTGACTTACCATTAGGGGCTCCTCATAAATGATCTAATGCACCCAATCACTAAGTTTTGAGGATAAGGTGATCAAAGAGGGAAGAACCTTATCACCAACATCATTAATGTAAAATCTCGAAAAATAAAGTATTTTATAGATTTTCTCACCTCATCAACCACGATGAGTTCACCAAGGGAGAAATTAATAGTCAGCTACACTTGAACCTCATCCCAATACTCCAAAGGTAATCTAGGGTGTAACATGCCTTCTCATATTACTCAAAATTACACAGGCAGATTACTAGAAAGGTAAAAGATGTTATGACCCGCTTCTAACCCTAGAACATATTTTATGATACTTAGAGACTTAAGTTTGATTAGAGTTATCATATCATACTATGCATAATTAATTATTATTTTTCTTTATTTTCAAATCTTACTAACACACATAAATATATATATATAGTTTCATCCCAACAAAAACATCCATTCTTATTATATATGGCAAAAACTAGAGTTTCTGAAGGAAGAAATATCAAACAAGAAAAGAACTAGACATATCCCATTCATCTATTTTAACAAATTTTAGGACCATAGAGAATTCAGGGATTCTGAAATGCATCAAAAACTCTGCCAGCATTCCAACTCCTAGCGCCCTATAAAAGACTAGCATCCAGTCATTTATAATCTTGTGAATGGCACAGCATTAAATTCCATGTAATAACCTATCAACACTAGATTCCCCCTTCAAATTAAATGATTGAACAGACCACATGGTGCCCATAACTCCTTAATGTGCCTAAATCTAATTTTTGGCAGCTTTGGATCACCAACGACCATGATACACAAATATCATTTCCTAGTAGGTGAAAGACCAAATATTGCAATTTATGACGATCATCAAAGGAGCTCAACTTCCCAAATGTGTAAGGTGCAGATTCGTTCCAGCGAGCTTGGAGTGCAATATATAGGACTTGGAGGGCATTACATTGTCCCATACAATATGTTTGATAGAAAAATTCAGCCACTCAAGAAGTTCTTTCTTATTTTATGGTTTTCGTCTAGCCTTTATTAGTTATACTTATTATTATTTAAATGTTAGACTGTTGAGTATGTTTCTTACTAATAAAATATTTTAGTTATCCCAATATTTATGAGATGGTGATATGCATGTGAGTCTTAGGCTTTCTACATTAAAAGTTATTATTGATTGATTAATATTTAAATATTATAACTTAAGATGACAATTCCATCATGTTTACATTGTCTCATACAATATGTTTGACAGAAAAATTCAGCCACTTAGATAGTTCTTTCTTATCTATAAGGTTTCCTCCCGCCTTTATTAGTTATACTTATTATTTAAATGTTGGACTGTGGGGTATGTTTCTTACTAATAAAATATTTCAGTTATCCCAATATTTATGAGATGGTGATATGATTAGAATATAGTTTCCATCAATATTTTAACATCCCAGAGGGATAGGACAAACCCTCTTGCTAAGTAGCAAGGGTAAGATTGGTGGATTAGTTTACAGTTCTCGAATGATTCTTTATACAATTAGGTAGATCGCCTACAGCAACCACATTATTACTCCTAAAATTATTTCTCTATAGTCTAAAATTGATATCAGCCCTTTAAAATTTCATATAAGATCTACTGCATATGCCGTCAACCACCAATTAAAACCTAAAAGTTTGTTTTCTGAGACAGTATCTACATGTTTGCCATTTTGAAACAATTTATTCATAAAATATTTTCACTAGCAATAAATCAACCAACCTGAAGGCCCTTGCAGCAGCTGTCCACCCTTGGCCAAAAGGGATATCTCCGTACAAGGATCCGTTTCTCTCCGCAGCAAATCAGGATAAACCAAAATGCAAACTATTTGGTCTGAGATCTCCTGAAAATGCGTGTTAACACCATTCCCCACACTCTGCCTTTTTCTTCCTTCCTGTATTAGCGAACTCTCCCACCATATTTAAGAGCCATCATATGTTATAAGGGAGGGTTGTTACACCACTATTCACTTCTTCCGACATATCAAAATGGTTTATTTGGTCCATGGAAGGATTTGGTCCGCTCATGAAAATGGAATCCCATATATGGAAAACGCTTCTACTGCTTGTGCTATCCACAACACTAGAAAAAGTCTGATAAGCCTAGAATCTTTGGTTTGTGATTGCTCTTTTTCTTTCTTCCTCTTCTCTAGAGAGCTTACATTTTTAAACCAATAGCTTACATTTTTAAACCAATAGGCAACATTTTTGTCTTCCGCTCTACCATATTCTTGTAGCTGAACAGTAAGCTCAGCTATGCGGACATAAGATGGTTTTCTAGTTCCGTTGCCAACACAGACTCTAATATTTGCTTTTGTTTGGCATTTGGCCACCATCTTGATGACACATTTGCCCTGCATGTAAAATTGAATTGATCTACAGAAGCGATGCATAAACAGCTAACGAGACCCTTTTTTGAAAAATGGTATTGCTATTTGCCTGTGCACGAAAGGTTGGTTTTTGGTCATTTGTGAATCACCTGCATACAAGGAACCACTTCTGTAGGGGAGGCCGTGGTTCTGGAATAGCCTGTTTTTTTGGTTATTCGTGGATCATCCACGAATAGGGAAGCGCTCCTTGATAAGGGTCCATAGTTCTAGGATAAGGTTTTCCTGGATATGAAATCTAAGGCTTCTTTCTATATTAAACTTTTGCTATCCAGATTTTAATCTTCTCACTTATGTTTGGTTAGCTTCTGTAACCTTTCTCTCCAGTTTTGGAGTGATGTTCATCTTTTTCCTTCTATATTATTGGTAGACCTATTCCCCTAGACCACACATGCAGGTATTGGGTATCGACTCTGCCTGGACTCATAGGCCCTATTCCCTACCCTAGCCACTGTACCCTGCTAGTGCAGTGTTCCCGTGTTGTTGTCTTATCATCTCGTTACCTAATAGTAATTTCTAGAGTGCCCTTATGGTCATGTGTAGTTTTCTAGTGCAGTAGTTGAAGCTTTTGTCCTTAGTTTCCATTGATTGTTTGATGTGGTTTCCTTGGCATCATTCTTTATTTTGATTGGAGAAAATTATTTTATGCTAATGCATATTTTGTAGGAATGAGTGCCTTGCCTATTCCTTACCCATGTTCTAGGACTGATTGCATGTATTTGTGCATGTGATAACTTGATTTTATACTATATCAAGTTTCATGGACTAATGTGTGCTTGGGCTGCATCTTAGCATTTGCAAGCTTCCAGGAGTAAGCCTAGTCCTAAGAGGTAGGATGTAACAACCCTCGTATTCACTTTTTGGTTTCAGTTAGAGGAGTCCACTCGAGTAATATAGACAAGTCAGAGTTGTTATGAGTTGAATGCACTACGAGAAATATCTTGGCTATTAGGTAAACAAATTAATAGCTGGGATGACTTGAAGAAGGAAGGTAACTTGGCACACCATTAAGAAGGCATCGCATCCCTTTTGTATGGCCCAATTATGTTTGGAGTCAAACAATTGCAAGGTATGGACATACATCAAAGCATTAAGGATTGAGAGGAGACGCTCTGCACATAGGGGATACGATTATGTGTGGTCTAGAGGAACGGATCTACCAATAATATAGAAGGAAAAAGATGAACATCACTCCAAAACTGGAGAGAAAGGTTACAGAAGCTAACCAAACATAAGTGAGAAGATTAAAATCTAGATAGCAAAAGTTTAATATAGAAAGAAGCCTTAGATTTCATATCCAGGAAAACCTTATCCTAGAACTATGGGCCCTTATCAAGGAGTGCTTCCTTATTCATGGATGATCTACAAATAACCAAAAAACCAAGCTATCCTAGAACCATGGCCCCCCTTACAGAAGTGCTTCCTTGTATGTGGGTGATTCACAAATGACCAAAAACCAACCTTTCGTGCAAAGGCAAATAGTAATACAATTTTTCAAAAAAGGGTCTCGTTAGCTATATATGCATTACTTCTACAGATCAATTTGATTTTACGTGCAGGGCAAATGTGTCAACAAGATGGTGGCCAAACACTAAACAAAAGCAAATATTAGAGTCTGTGTTGGCAACGGAAACCAGAAAACCATCTTATGCCTGCATAGCTGAGCTTATTGTTCAGCTACAAGAATATGGTAGAGCAGAAGTCAAAAATGTTCTCTATTGGTTTAAAAATGTAAGCTCTCGAGAGAAGAGGAAGAAAGAAAAAGAGCAATCACAAACCAGAGATTCCAGGCTTATCAGACTTTCTAGTGTTGTGGAGAGCACAAGCAATAGAAGCATTTGCCATAAATGGGATTCCATTTTCATGAGCAGACCAAATCCTTCCATGGACCAAATAAACCATTTTCATATATGCCGGAAGGAGTGAATAGCGGTGTAACAACCCTCGCTTATAACATATGATGGCTCTTAAATAGGGTGCGAGAGTTCACTAATGCAGGAAGGAAGAAAAACGTAGAGTGTGGGGAATGGTATTAACACGCATTTTTAGGAGATCTTAGACCAAACAGTTCACATTTTGGTTTATCCTAGTTTGCTTTAGAGAGAAACGGATCCTTGTGCAGAGATATCCCTTTTGGTTAAGTGTGGACAGCTGCTGCAAGGGCCTTCAAGTTCGTTGATTTATTGCTAGTGAAAATATCTCATGAATAAATTGTTTCAAAATGGTAAACATGTAGAAACTGTCTCAAAAAACAAACTTTTAAGTTTTAATTGGTGGTCGACGACATATGCAGTAGACCTTATATCAAATTTTAAAGGGCTGATATCAATTTTAGACTATAGAGAAATAATTTTAGAAGTAATAATGTGATTGTTGTAGGTAATCTACCTAATTGTATGGAGAATCATTCTAGCACTGTAAACTATTCCACGAGTCTTACCTTTGCTACTTAGCAAGAGGGTTTGTCCTATCCCTTTGGGATGTTAAAATATTGATGGAAACTATATTCTAATCCCACTTTTGTGTGAAATATCTAGATGATTGGGCTTCTATGATACGGATTTTAATCAAGTTTGAGGTGACAAGGAATAAATTAAAATGTTAACTTCATGGATTAAGTTGTATCCCGTGTGATATAATAAACATCTAGGCTTTCCAGTGTATGCACAGATGTCAGTATGACTGATGCAACAGCAGCTGTGAAGCTTGACATTACCCGTGCTAATCACATTTTCCAGAAAGTTTCTAAATCCTTTTCAAAAGACTCATTTTGTTGATATCTTGTAATCATTACATTCCTTGAGAGGACACTAGTCTGAGGGATTCGGCCCAGCAGTTACATGCCTTGTCTATGCTTCCACTTTTCGTGTACATGTATACCAATGTACTTGTGGCTACAACATCTAACAAATAATTCCCTTTTGTTATACTTTGCTGGGTGTCCTTAACCTCTTCCAAAAGCTCCCATTTCAGACAAGAAAGGAGGATGTTGACCACGGCTGTGGTATTTGACCTTACATCAGCAAGTGGCATTTTCTTAAAAGTTTCTAAGTCCTTTTTAACAAATCCATTTTGTGTGAATCCTGAAATCAGTGCACCCCATGAGATGACATCATTCTAAGGCATTCTATCAAATAGTTGACATGCCTTCTCTATGCTGCCATTTTGGCACAGGCAAAGAGGATGTGGGCAGGGTTGTTGTTATGTTTTGTTATGTTGTATGGATGTTAAGATTGTGGATGGTCATTTGTGGCCTTTATGTTGATTATGTTACCTCCGTCTTTGTTTCATCTTGGGTACTGAAGCATTTATCTTCCTACCTTTTTATTGTCAATATAAAGACCTAGTAAACCCTCACTCATCAAGAAAGAAATTCAGCCACCTTAAAAATATTTCCAAGGGACTAGCTGGAAGAAGATATATAAGATAATTATGTGCAATATAGAAACCACATGCTACCCACAAGGCAGTTGGATACCTCTAAGTACACCAAAGCTAATTTATTTTCCCTTCCATTCCGGTGGTGTTGTTGAAGAGGAATGATACTCTTTTGAGGGAAGACAATATTTTGTTCTTTCTTTAGAAGGTTAGTGGCTTGCATCTATGAGTATGTTTTGCTCTATGTGAGCTGTGCCATAGTCTAAGACCTTGTTTTGTCCACCTTGAAACATATCATTGTGGGTTAATTTTGATAGTACTCAATTAGATCAAATCTGTGTTTCTAACCTAAAATCAGTTGTAATGATTACAGTGGCCTATCTAAGGTTTAAACCTTGCTGGGTTTGCTCATCTCTATGTTATGACATTGGCTTTATGCATTGTGTGCCGTGTCTGCTCCGTGCTTGATGTGTTCTTCTGAACTATGTGACCTTGAGGTCTCCCTTGTGTGGTTGAGTTTCTGAGTCTTCTTTCCCCACTGTTTGTCTACTTGTGATTGGGCCTTGTGACTACCTCTAAGCATGGTCGGGTGGTCTCTTATGACTCCACAAGGTTGGAAGTCGTTGCCACCACCATTAGGGATCAGTGAACAGGTTATCGCAGCACCAGCTTGAAGATGTTCTCTTTCTTTCTGTTACTTTATGAGTCATGTACCCAGTCAATTATTGTATCTTTCATGGCTATGCCATTGTTCTTGTTTATTCCTTTATTTAATTTTTTACTCTTTTAAGAGATAAAATGTAATCATGCAAGTTAATGAGAAGAAATGGGATGTTTCCTATTTAGTTTATGGATTCCGGTGTGGGTATCGGATCCACTTGTACCATGGTGTTTATGGATTCATATTTATATTTGGAAATGGGATTAGGAGTATTTGAATTGGTGTTTAAAATGAATGTAGTTTATTAATGTTTCTCTGGAGAGTGATTTAGTCCTCTCTCGTAGGTTGTGCATTCGGCCATACTTGGCAATGAATGTTGTCGACATATCGTATCGGCAACCGTTTTGTGTGTATGTTATCACTTGTTATTCAAAAAAAAATTATCTTGTCCTCTTTTGGCCCTCACCCTTCAGGGTTCGCGGCGCAGGATGTTACAGGAATAGTTATAATGTCAATTCATGTCCACTAGAACAATAACATGCTATCAAAATGATATTTTAATAGAGAATCCAACTCAACAAAATCTGCAATGCACAAAAGACAAAACTCTCCATTCTTAAATGCATTCATTAAGAAAAATGCCTCATGTGATTACACACCATTTTAGGTAGTGATCTCTTGAATCTGTAGGTATTCTTGTTTGGGGGCAAAGAATTTTCAAGGCCGGAACAAAAAGAATTGTTCCTCAGCTGATATGCATCAAATGATTGAGATTCATAATCAAGAGTGCTTCCATGTGATGCTTTCAGAATCTACAGACACATCTTTCGTGCTCCCACAAATTCAACAAGAATTTGATTTGGTGGTAGATTACTTTGTACCACCAACCTAATGAGATTGGCCTGAAATCACTTACCCTCCTGCATTCTGATTTTTTTGGAATTAGCGCAATTACTGTATTGTTTATTTCTTTTAAAAATCTTTTCTTTTTTCTAAAGTCTTCCAGAATGTTCTAGACCTCCTTATCCACAATAAGCCAACACTTCTGATAAAATAGGGCGGGAAAACCATCCGGGCCTGGCGCTTTATTTGGGTATAATTGGAATGCTGCCTTCCTGACTTCCTCCTCTGTGAAAGGCTTTTCTAATTCTTCATTTTCTTCATCGTTTAGTATCTTGTCTATGCAAGTTGTGGCTTGTTCTATATTTAGCCAGTCAAAACCCTCCTCTGGTGCCAAAAAGGCTTGAAAATAGTTGACTATTTCTTTTTCGATTTCTTCTTTTTTATTTACTATAATACCATTCCAAATGGTCAGCTCTGAGATTTTGTTCACCATTCTTCTAGATTTGACTGAGTTATGAAATTTTTTTGTGTTTTTGTCGCCTGCTTCCAGCCACACTTCTCTGGCTTTACTTCTCCAATATTCTTCTTCTCTGGCTAGTAATTCATCCCATTCTGCCATAAGATCTTTTTCTTTTTTGAAGTCATTTTGAAACATCCCATCCTTTATAACTTTCTGATTTAGCTCTTCCAGTTCTCCTTCAACTCTATTTTTTTCTGCAAATATGTCTTTGAAGGTGATTTTATTCCATTCCTTCAATCTCTTTTTAACATGTGCTAACCTTTGATAAAAGACAAAGCTTACTGAGCTGCCCCTTCCTGGTATCTCTAACCACCATTTCCCTATACACTCTATCAGTTCCTCTTTTCTCCACCACATTTTTTTGAATTTGAAATATGAATTTTTCGGCTTAATTAATTGGCCTATTTCGAGCTTTATAGGGTAATGATCTGAGAAAGAGCATGGCAATATGCTCAATTCTATTCGTAAATCTATTTCCAACCAGTTCAAGCTGCAAAGAAATCTATCTAATCTTTCAGCAATGTTTGTAAAACCTTCCCTCCTATTAGTCCATGTAAAGCTTCCCTCTTTAGGAGGGAAATCTATTAACCTTCCTTCTTCTACAAAATCCTTAAAATCTTTCGCTGCATTATTTACTATTCTTAAACCTCCTCTTTTTTCATCCAGACTTAGAATTGCATTAAAATCTCCTCCCAAAATTACACTTTCTTCACCAAGCTCTCAGATTTTACCTAATATGCTATTTCAAACTTCTTTTTTTTCTTCTTTCTTCGTTGGCCCATATACACAAAAAATCCAGAAAGAAATATTGAAATGATATAAAATAACTTTTCCTTTTATCCAACTCTGGCTTACCTCTACTTCCTTGATATCTACCTTGGAAGGGTTCCACATTAGGCCCACACCTCCTACAGTACCCCTGGGTTTGCTGAAAACACCTGTTAGAGGCCTACAATGTCGTGCAAATTTCTCTGCTTCTTCCTGCATCAACCTGGTTTCCTGTAGTAATATTACATCCAAAATTAACTTAGATAGGTGGCGCTTGATTGCGCACCTTTTGTTAGGGGCATTTAAGCCCCTAACATTCCATGAAAGTATCTTCATGGCTTCCCAAGGGAGGCACTTCCTCCCTTGGATCTTAGCATATATTTCTTGATGCTCAGGAGTCCCTTGTCTGTCGCATACTCCTCTCTTTTCTCCTTATCAGTTTTCCTTCCTAACTTCTTTTCGTTGCCCGTAGTACCTCTTGCTCCAGTTTGGCTAGTGTGTCGAGGGTCAATAATTCCAATTTCCTCTCTATCCTCCACAGCCTCTTCCTCATCCCACCCATCATCATTTGGCCCTTTTTCTGCTTCTAGCGTCTCTCTAACTATCTCTGGGTTGTAGTCATCTTTATCTTCCTGTCTATCAACTCTTGTCAAATCCTTTGATTCTTCCGAAGATGCATTCTGCCTCTCCTCAATTTTCTTTGTGAGTTCCAAATGGCGACCTTCTAACTTTGTTTCTGTGTCTAATTTTGAAGGCTCATTTTCCTGGAGAATTGGAGAATTAGGGTTCCTGTTTGAGGATTCTACTGGTATTTCTGGTTCCCCTCTTATGCCCCGAAACCCTTGCTTTTCTTTTTCTTCTTCTATTTTCTTTGATTTCTACTCTTTGTCCACATTGTCATCTGTTTTTTTTGCAAAGATTTTAGGGCATCTTTTTTCCATATGTCTTCTGCTTCGACATTCAAGACAAATATTTTTTCTCCTTGATTTCTCTAACCTGTTCCCAGGTCCCTGCTGAGGTGATCAACATTATCTTTCTTGGAATCTTTTTTATTGCTATCAAGCTTATTCTTGCGAAATAAATTGAGTTGTTATCTCCCATATCCAACTCTACTGTGTTTCCTAGAGTATCCCCAATTTGGTATAAACACCCTCTTGACCAATATTCAAATGGTAAATTGTATAATCTTATCCATATTGGTTCCTTATAAGGATAAAAATTATTTGGATTAAAATTCGGTCTCCATTTCTGCGTGTATATATAATCCAGCCCTATTTTCCATGGTGAATTATCCAGAATCTTATCCCTTTCGGCCTCTTCTTGGAAATCGACCACAAAGAATTTTTTGGGTATGAAATGAATCATTTCTGCTTTTGCCCAGTTTTCTTCAATCCATTCCTTTATCTGCTGCTTGGATTTATTTCTTCCTATCACTCTTCCTATCAGAGCTATTTGTTCTAGCGCGCCTATGTCTTTATCCACTTTGTCTTTTACATCAATTATCACCTCTTCCTCCTACTACGTATCTATCTGCCTTTTGGTAATGTCTGAGTAACTTCTCCTTATTTTGTTTAACAAGATTGCGTTTGCTCCTGTCGCGGCATATGTCGCCTCCTTAGTTTGTTTACTTATCGCTTCTCTTCCTTCGTTTTTAATGCCACCTTTCACCGTAAGACAATCTCCTTCCTGCTTATTCGCTCCTTCCTACTTTTTCGCTTCTTCCATCTTTTCTATATTTGGGGAGCATCTTTATTTAATAAAGAGTTTGATTATTTTTTAAGAGCATTGAATATTCAAAGGAGGGAGCCCGATTTACATGAAGGGATTTATGTTTTAAAAAAAAGGCATCAAATATTATATTTGATGAGGAGGACGATGCTTTTATAAAGTGGAGGATTTTTACTTATTGAATAAGTTTTTTAAAAAAACTTTATCTCCTATTTGGTTGGCCCACAAATGCCATTATTCTAAAAAGTTTTTTTTGGAATTTTTTAAGGAGGTTTTTTTTTTTTTTGAAAAAAGGCAAGTTTTATGAGAATATTTTTTAAGGAGAATTTTTTTTTTGGAAAGAGATTTTTAGAGAGATTTTTTTGGAAAGAGATTTTTAGAGAGATGTTTTTTTGGAAAGAGATTTTTAGAGAAATATTTTTTTTGGCCTTCATATGAGAAGACTCAAGTGATTTTATTGGAACAATATTTTTTCAAATGAACATAAAGTTTTGACAGAGATATTTTTTTTGAAGTGTGAAGAATATTTTCAAGAAAAATATGAAGAGATTTTGAATGGGATTTGATAGTTTAATCTATTTTTTGCTTGAAGATGGTTTTTGCAGAAATGAAGATTTGTTTTGTGGGAAGAAGTTGAAGGGTTTTGTAATTTGAAGCATATTGAAAGAGTTTTTATTTATGAAGATATTTGTAGAGAGATTTTTTTTTGGAGCAGATGAAAAGTCAATTGAAGAAGATCAAATTGTGAGAAAGATTTTATTTTTATCACACAAGAAATATTGAAGATGGATATGCAGAGAAGAGAAATTCCAAGAGTTCTTTTGTTTATATTTTTATTACAAATGTTGTGTGATCAGATGCAAGAGAAAGTTTTGAAGGAATATGAAATATTCCAAGGCATTGAAGAGACAATTTGTTTTGCAGATTAAAATAATTATAGAGAGAAAAACAAAATGTGAAAAGTCATCTTGTATATAATGTTTTGCAGGAACATTGTATGCAAGTTTTTTTTTTTGGTATTTCAAAATGTACAATTGAAGACATTTATCCTCTTGGAGAGAAAAGAAAGATGAGATTATAATACTGGGTATGTAATGAAGAAAGAGTGTTGAGTTATGCAGAGATAATCAAGAGAATGAATTGTAAATTGAATGGAAACAGAGCAACCCTCTGATTTTGTTTATTATTTCTATTGGAGATTTGGTTTTGCTAGTGAGGCATAGTATGCCAGTGAGGCTTATGGTCAGTGAGACTTTCCTATGTCAATGAGGTTTGTGGTCAATGAGACCTCTGTATATGTCAGTGAGACATTTGTAAACTTAAAGTTTTTCATTTAAGCCAGTGAGGCAGTTTGAGTGGTTTTGCTACCTAGGAGGGTTTTCTACTCGGTAAAAAGCTTGTGTCATGCTTCTCATTGATTTCATCAGTGTGTGTATATTAATCATTTGATCATGAGTTTTGTTTACATATTTTATTATAAGTCTTGTGCATATAAAGTCAACAAATCATTAATGTTCTCCTCTCTATTTTTCTAGTAAGATAAAGTTGTAATGAGTTGTAAAAATTTATTCAACACTGATTCACTCCCCCTCTCAGTGTCAACCTAGACTCCTACAATTGGTATCAGAGCCAGGTTCCTCTTTTTGAAGTCTAATAGGCTCGGGTAAGTCCTGGTAGTGGAGTTCAATGGGTAAGTGCAGAAGAAATAAGAACATTAGAAATGTCAAGTTTCAAATGACATCAACCATATCAAATTTAGGTATTAATGTTCTATATGTTGATAAAGATGCTTCACATGTTGAATCAATGAAAGAGTCTTCTAAAGTTCCTCAGTTTAATGGTTTAGATTTTTCAGTTTGGTGTATGAGAATGCAAGTCTATTTATCCTCTTTAGGATATGATGTATGGATGTCTGTTAAGAATGGATATTCTAACTCTACAAATAACAAAGAGGCTCTTGAATGTAGTCATATAGCCAAGAAGGTTATTCTATCTGGTTTATCTAATGATATTTCTTATAATGTTGTGCAGTGTGAAATAGCTTAGGAAGTTTGGAAAGAATTGATAAGAATTTATCAAGGTAATGATAAAGAAGAGAACAATTTGGTATCTAATGAAAGTGACCATGAAGAAGTTCAAACCCAATCAAATTCAGAAGAAGTTAACATCACAAGTGATGATGATCAAGAATATGATGAACAAGATTGTGAGATTGATTTGGAAGGAGAACTCATCTATGCTCTGAGTGAGCTAAAGAATTATAAGAAGGAAAATCAAAAACTAAAATTGCAGTTGCAACAAGAAAGAGATTTAAAAGACAAAGCTCTTACAGATCTTGAAGATACTAGAAACTTGATTGTAGACTTGAAGAATCAAGCAGGTGAATCTGACAAATTGATTGTTAGTTTGAAAATAGAAATTGAAGAAGCTAAGAGAATAGCTGATGTCTCAATATCTAACCTTGAAGTTGCAAGGATTGAGAATCTAAAACTAGAAGGTGAAATTATTAATCTAAAAAAATTTATGAAGGTCTCAAGAAATATCAAGTGTTTGAAGATAGCACAAGCAAGCTACATGATATGCTTGGTAAACAAAAACTATATGGAGACACTACTGGACTTGGTTTTGAAGAAGGAGAATGTTCAAAAACTAGAGAGACTCCCAGAAAGAAGATTGATTTGAATGCTACCACTAGAAACAAAATGCATAATCAAAGAAGAAGAAATGCTCCTCTAAGACAAGCATACATGTATAGGTATAACTATTCTTTTAATGGTTATTGTTATACTTGTAATCAATTTGGGCCCAAATTAGTTAATTGCAGAAGGAATACTAATATTGTTTGTTATAAGTGCAATAATGTTGGACACATTCAAAGAAATTGCAAAATGAATAGAGTGTATGATCCTGCATGGAAGCATAACATAATTTCTCAGGAGATGTCAAAAAGGTACTATCAGTCATTTGGTTATGATTATAACATAGTTTGTTATAATTGCAATTCTTTTGGTCATAAAGCTCATAGTTGTAGAAAAGCATCATCTAATTTGATAGATTGGAAATGGAAAGAAACTGAAAAGGTTTGGAGGAAGAAAGCACCTGTGAAAATTTGGAAGCAGAAAGAAAGTAAAGAGAAGTCAGAATCTAAGCTTGTGCATCTTGCACAAGTCATTTCATCTATTGCATAACATTGCATGATGTAAGGGGGAGGTATCAAATGTTCTATCTTTTATCCCCAAGAAGTTACAGGAGGAGATTAGTTGATCTTGTTTTGTTTGTCATACTTGTCTGATATTGTTTGAAATGAAATTTTTGATGTTTTTGAGTTTTAGTGTATGTCAGGTGTTCATGATCAGTGACATGTTTAGTGGTTCATAATGCATATAAGGAGTTCAAAAGTTCTCTGCACAAAGAGGTTGATGTTGTTGTGACTTGATCCTATTTGTATACTGTTCATATCATGTTGGTACTTAAAAATTGTGTTGCAGTTCTATGTGATCTTGCTTGTCAGGGCAAGAGCTCAAGATGTTCTCAAGAAGCTCTTATTAGAAATAAGATATGTTGGCAAGGAAGGTTTCAAATGAAAAAGTCAATTCATAATTCTTGTCTCTGCTTTTGGTTTTGCACAGTATTGTTGCAGGAAGAACTTGGTGTTTAGTGTTGATAGGTTGATTAGAATGATAAAGTCAAGAGGCAGGAGTTCTTGTTAAGATGTGTTTATGTATATATTAGAATTGACATTTTGGTGTGAAAAGTGTCTTGTGCAGAATAGGAGGATAGTCTTCATTTATTCAGATGGTCTTCATTCTTTATCATGTCAAGAAAAGGTGTCAGAATAGTTTGGTTGCAGGATGATTGTTCATATTAGGAAATCAGTTTGATGATTATATATATTAATTTGTTGAGTTATGTTTTATGACATGTATCTTGGAGTTTTCAGGTGATTTGAAGATAGTGATAAACTAGAGATATTAAGGAGTTTTTTGATGTGATAATTTCACATGTTCCATTGATGATCTTCCTCTTTAATATGGTTCAGAAAGGTTTGTTCAAATTGTGTGGCTCCAGTTTTGAAGTGGTATCAGGTATGTGCTTCAAGCTATAACAATCTGGAGTTTCTTCTAACATTGTTGGTGAGTCTTGTATTTCATCAAATTAGAGGCAAGTAAAGGTCTTTTAAAATGATCTTCATGACATCTTGTGTTGAGAGTTGTGTAATGAGGAGTCTTCATGATTTTTTCTTGCAAAATTGTTCATCAAAGAATACTAGTGTGTTTATGTTTTCTTTGCTAAATGTTCATAAAGTTGATTGTGATGTCAAAAGGTGTTTGATGGTGCCATGATTTTTCTTAGCATGGAAGGTTGGATGTCAGTAATTGGATGGTATACTTCAGGTTGACATGTTCCTTCAGGGCTAAGTCAGGAAGTGGATCAGTGTTGAGTTGAGTTGAGTTATATTGGTTATTCTTGTCATAGCAGTGAGTTGTTTGTGAACTTTATAACATGGGATGCAAATAGATTCATTGGAGATTTGTCATATGGGTTAACAAGTGATATCAAGATTTTGGTAAGTGGTTCTAATTTTTTGGTTAACAAGATAATAGGAGTTTATGTCTTCAAAGCCCTCATAATGCAATGTGTTTGTAAATGTTATGATCAACTTTAACATCTTTCAGTGGAGTTGTTCTTAGGGGGAGTTAATTGAGTCTTTGTCATCAATGTCAAAAAGGGGGAGAAAGATAAATTGTTTCATAAAGTTTTGCCATCAATGACAAAGGGGGAGATTGATAGTGACATGTTGTCATTGATGTCAAAAGCATGCTTAGTTGATGTTGCAAAGTTGCCATAGTTGTTGCAGGAACATCAATCAAGAGTTGTTCATTTGGACAGAATAAGTGTTGTCAGTTGAGTTGGCTTGATTAGTGTATATCTCTCATGTGATGTGTTGTTTATCTGTGGTATTGTTGATACAGGTGATGGAGTTCATTTGACATTATTTTGTTCACAAGTGACAGTGGCTTGATACAAATAACACAGAATGGTCTTCATAGTGACAGTTGTGGCATGATCTTCATTTGATCTCTATTGCTTTCAAGTCATCATTTATAGTATCATGTTCTCAGAGTGGTTTGGTCTTTGGTCATGTGTTCTCAGAGTGGGTTGCAGGTTATAACCTTATGATGTTGTTTTCCCTCATATTGTGATGATGGTCAGAGAAGACCTTGATGGAAATATGGCATACAATGTCTTTAAAATAAATATTGTGTGATCAAGAAGTGCTTTTGATAAATCACACATATTAATGTGGTCAAAGTTTTTTTTAATAAGGTTTAAAATCATTTATAACTCTTACTATTGCACTTTTGTTATAAAATTTCGTTGACCTGCCATCGCAGGTAAAAGTCACTTATGTGACCTATTAGAGGAGGTTTAAAACATATATGCCACCGGCCCTTCATGCCTTGTTAACTGGTGCTCAACGGTTAGCAGCTACAATGGGAGCCCGATGCATTTTCAAAAGAGTGCTTAAAAAAAAATCAAATGGTTTTAAATCAAAAGCATCTGTCTTGCTTATTTGGAGTTTAAGAAAAACATTAAAAATGGCTTAAGGGAAAAAGCCATCGAATAGTTTAAAGAAAGGAAAAAAACCATGAAATGGTTTAAGAAAAATAAAATCATTGAAATATGTTTGATAAGGAAAAAGGCATCAAATTATTCAAAGGGGAGCATCTTAATTTAATAAAGAGTTTGATTATTTTTTAAGAGCATCGAATATTCAAAGGAGGGAGCCCGATTTATATGAAGGGATTTATGTTTAAAAAAAAGGCATCAAATATTATATTTGATGAGGAAGATGATGATTTTGTAAAGTGGAGGATTTTTACTTATTGAATAAGTTTTAAAAAAAAATACTTTATCTCCTATTTGGTCGGCCCACAAATGCCATTATTCTAAAAAGTTTTTTTTGGAATTTTTTTAGGAGTTTTTTTTTTTTTTTTTGAAAAAAGGCAAGTTTTATGAGAATATTTTTTAAGGAGAGTTTTTTTTGGAAAGAGATTTTAGAAAGAGATTTTTTTGGAAAGAGATTTTTAGAGAGATATTTTTTTGGAAAGAGATTTTTAGAGAAATATTTTTTTTGGCCTTCATATGAGAAGACTCAAATGATTTTATTTGAACAATATTTTTTCAGATGAACATAAAGTTTTGATAGAGATATTTTTTTTTGAAGTGTGAAGAATATTTTGAAGAAGAATATGAAGAGATTTTGAATGGGATTTGATAGTTTAATCTATTTTTTGCTTAAAGATGGTTTTTGCAGAAATGAAGATTTGTTTTGTGGGAAGAAGTTGAAGGGTTTTGTAATTTGAAGCATATTGAAAGAGTTTTTATTTATGAAGATATTTGCAGAGAGATTTTTTTTGGAGCAGATGAAAAGTCAATTGAAGAAGATCAAATTGTGAGAAAGATTTTATTTTTATCACACAAGAAATATTGAAGAAGATGAATATGCAGAGAAGAGAAATTCCAAGAGTTCTTTTGTTTATATTTTTATTGCAGATGTTGTGTGATCAGATGCAAGAGAAAGTTTTGAAGGAATATGAAATATTCCAAGGCATTGAAGAAACAATTTGTTTTGCAGATTAAAATAATTATAGAGAGAAAAACAAAATGTGAAAAGTCATCTTGTATATAATGTTTTGTAGGAACATTGTATGCAAGTTTTTTTTTGGTGTTTCAAAATGCACAGTTGAAGACATTTATCCTCTTGGAGAGAAAAGAAAGATGAGATTATAATATTGGGTATGTGATGAAGAAAGAGTGTTGAGTTATGCAGAGATAATCAGGAGAATGAATTGTAAATTGAATGGAAACTGAGCAACCCTCTGATTTTGTTTATTATTTCTATTGGAGATTTGGTTTTGCCAATGAGGCACAGTATGCCAGTGAGGCTTATGGTCAGTGAGACTTTCCTATGCTAGTGAGGTTTGTGGTCAGTGAGACCTCTGTATATGTCAGTGAGACATTTGTAAACTTAAAGTTTTTTATTTAAACCAGTGAGGCAGTTTGAGTGGTTTTTCTACCCAGGAGGGTTTTCCACTCAGTAAAAAGCTTGTGTCATGCTTCTCATTGATTTCATCTCTGTGTATATATTAATCATTTGATCATGAGTTTTTTTTATATATTTTATTTTAAGTCTTGTGCATATAAAGTCAACAAATCATTAATGTTCTCCTCTCTATCTTTCTAGTAAGATAAAGTTATAATAAGTTTTAAAAATTTATTCAACACTGATTCACCCCCCATCTCAGTGTTGACCTGGACTCCTACAATCATAACTTTCACATACGACCTCGTATCAAGGCAATTCTTTTTTTGAAAGTCCATGATTTTTCAAGTAAATTGCAGTGGTGTTATTAGTTTTTCTTAGCTAAGTTTTAGTATTGTACTTTCAACATACACTCAATTTGTAAGGGTTTTGTAATGCATTGAAATCAAGACCGCTTAGTGGTAGTTGTAAATGCATTAAATATAAAGTGCCAAATCATATTTTCTTGGGGGGGTTCTTTGATTGAGTGAAAAAGGGGGTGTCTTATGTGCTCTCTTTGAGTGACATCTTTTATGGGGTTATTGTAATCATTTTGGAGGTTCATCATGGATTTTAATTATTTCCATCCTTCTGTTGTTAAGCTAACCTCGGAGAACTATTTGTCTTGGAAACAAGGGATAAAGAATCATTGCCTTGAGCAGGATCTATTGCCCCATCTTCTTGGACTCATTCCTAAGCCAAGTGACTATGAATAGAAGAATGCATGGTTTATCAATAATGACATGGTCTATGAACCAATATGTATTACTATTTCTGATGATATTTTACATCACATAGAGCACACTAAGTGCCCTTTCACTGCTTAGACCATCATCCAGCAGTTGTATGGAGACTTTGGATCTTCATTTGATAATGATGTTTCCTTGGATGACCAGGCTCTTGTGGATGATACTAAGACTTTTGTTGCCCCTTCTTGTGTGGACACATCCTCGTGGGATGATTAGTCTATTTGGTTGACATCCATTGATGCCCCATCTACAGTTAAGGACATTCCTATTGTACCTATTGCTTCATCAGATTCTAGATATGCTTTTTTGAGGCCTTCCAGTGGTTCTTTGTAGTAGGATCATTTTAGTCTTCCTCATTGGGATTCTTATCTATCAAACATTACATATTTGTTTGTGGAGTCTCACATTTCAGATTTGGAGGACACATTTGAGGGGTTATCTCTCCTCTTTCATGACAGTTCTTTTGTCCTTCCAACTACTATTACTACAGAGTTCAGAGAGGCTTCTTCAAGGGCTTCTAGTGATTCTTTGTAGTAGGATCATATTTGTCTTCTAGATTCACTTCATTGTGACCAATTTCTGCCAGACATCACTTGTTTGCTTGTAGAGTCTCACATTTCAGATCTAGATGACACTCTTGAGGACATTCAACTCCTCTTTGATGATAGTCATTTCATCACTATTATCCCATCTTCCTTGTCTTTGGATCTTGTACCTCCTGGTTCTACACATGGGATTGGATTGCTTCTACCTTTGTGCATTGAGGCATCTTCTAATATCCACATGGGGACACTTGAGTAGAGTTCTAAGACAAGATACATCATGAGGCTTCCTTCCTCACCTTTCTTCTTTGAGTGGGATTTACTTCAGTATTCACCATTGGAGTTTTTTCTTCCTAAGGGGAGAAATGTCATTTGCCACAAATAGATCATCTTCAACATTCATATATGGGCATCCTCTTCTGGCATAGGACTTGTTGTGGGGGGGTTTCATAGTCTTTTTCACTCTCTACTTTTGGGGGGGTCTCTTCTCTCTCTATTTTTTTGGGGGGGTGGGGTTTTTCTCTCTTTTTGGGGGGAAATTTTATGTAAATGGGTACCTCATCAGGCTTGATTTTCTGGGACCCATTTCTACATCCACCTTAGCTTCACTTATGGGGGGTGTTAATGCAGGATTTTATTTCCTAGTTGGGTTATTTATCTTTCCTTATATTCCTAGGTTTTTCCTACACTTTTATTAATCTCGCTTAGGTTAATAAAGCATGTCTTATTAGGTGAGTGGTTGTGAGGTGTCACCTTCCTACACGTGAGCATCCATTAGCTATCGTGGGAAGATACTTTGATATCTTTAGTTTGATAGATGGTTGTTCCTAATTGGTCGGTGTTGTCACCTCCTCCCTCTTCCTAGTCTATATAAGCATGCTACCTGGCTTGTATTTTGTATCTTTTACTTTTGCATCCTCTTAATGCTATTTTGCTTCTAGCATTTAAATTACTCTCTTGGAAACTAACTTTGTATTGCTATTTTGATTTTGTATCATTTGCATTCATAGTTTAGATATCTATTCTTTGCACTAGTTTTCTGGGTTAATAATCTTTTCAGATTCTAACAATAAAAAGTGGTAAATATTTGTTCTATTTTTTATTGGTCAAAATTGACCTTTGACTGTTCAAATAGATGATATTTAAGAACAACCTTAACCTATTCAAGAACCAACAAATACTTATATATAAAAAAAAGGGTTGGAAAGCAAATCACTGAGGGGAGCATATTACAATAGATTTTCAATTCCTTCATTATTCTGAGATTTGACATGTAAAATTTTATGGATGCGCCATTTTTAATTGTAGGAAAAGTTTTTGGGCAGCTTGTTTCTCATTTAAATAGCCACTATTTATTTTAATATAATATTACCAAACAAAATTATGACAAGTCATATATAGTTTTAAGGATTAAAAACAAGTGTGAAAAAAATGCAGATTTCACCAAATCCATAGTATTTTTCCATATATTTATTTCAATGTATTTTTTAGAACTTACCCAATTTGAATCTTAAAATTAGCTTTTTACATGAATAAAATATAACAAAATCTAGTGAGTTAGTGAAAAAAAAAAGTTTTACACATAGTATGCATAAACAATACAATTCTTTTTAATGGAAGACATAAGAAAATCCTGTGGAATGGGGGGATTGGGGTTCTAGAAAATCTATCCCATAAAATTTGTGTGTGGAAGTGGAATTGCTTGTCTTTAGTAGGTAGACTTACCCTAGTTAAAGTAGTGCTAATAGCTGTCCCGATCTATATGCTTTCTTCACTACAAATCTTGAGAGGTATTATTATAGAAGTGCGCAAGCTCTGTAGAATTTTCCTATGGTAAGGAAGCATGGACAAAAAGAGAATTCATTTAATAGCATGGGATAAAGTTTGCACACCCAAATCCCAAGGAGGAGGTGGCCTTAACATAGAGCTTCAAAATTTGGCTTTAGGAGCAAAGCTAGCTTGGAAGATGTATAAAAACCCACAGGTAAAATGGGTTAAGATCATGCAAAAAAAGTATTTGGACTCCCAAAAGTTGGAGAGAATCTTTACAATCTCTAACCCTCTGAAGGGTTCATCCATCTAGAATTTCATTGTTAAATGCAGGGATGTCATTCTTCCAAAGCTATCCTAGATTGTTTACAATGGCAAAAACGTCTCCTTTTGGGATGACTCCTGGAATGGATGGCAAAAAATTTCTTCTTTAGGAAACTTCAAAGAGGCAGAGGCCTTCCTCTAAACCTTCTAGGGAATAAAGGTCTATAACTATTTTACTGTAGATTCAAGGGTTCTCTTGGCAAGATTCATCTGGAAAAGTTTTGATAGCTATAACTTTCCTCTAGACCAGAAGATTGCTCTCAGTAAGATTTTACATGATAGAATTTTGTACTTCTCTCCAATGAAGGATGTACTGATATGGCCGGGTGATGGATCTAGAAACTATAGAGCCAAGTCTGGTTATAAATTTTTTTCTTCTAAGCCCAAGGTGAATTGGCCAACCTATCTTTGCTGGTCAGACCCTATTCTACCCAAGGTAGGAAATTTTACTTGTTGGCCATTAATAACAAGATTTTCATAGGAGATAGAATAGCAAAATTGTCTTTGGGTGTGAATTTTGATTTTGTTTTCTATCAAGAGGAGAAGGAATCAATCGATCATCGTTTTGTGTGCTGTAAGTTTAGCCAAGCTTATTGGGAATATCTAATGTCTCCGCTTAATTGGTACGCTCCTCTTCCTTGCTCCTTATCTCAATAGCTAGAAAGTTGGCCTCTTCTCTTCAAAGGGGCCTATTTTCATTTGTTATGGACCGTTAGTCCCTCTATTTTGATGCACGGATGGTTTGGAAAGAGGGAAATTTTAGAGTCTTCAAGAATTCTTTGAAGAGCTCAGAAGAGTTATGGATGGACATTGAAGCCCTGATGTTTAATGCAAAGCTTTGAAGGTTGCATACACGAGACTCCAAGTGGACTAGCTGGGATGACCTCATTCTTTTTCAATGGAAAGATCTTGAGAGGATCCAAATGAATGGTGGAGTACCATCTTCCCAGTTGAAAGTGGACAGAACTACTATTAAATGGCTTCCACCTAGCGATACCTTTGTGAAATTAAATTTCAATAGAGCCTATAGAGGGAACTCGGGCCCTTCGGGTATGGGATGTATAGTTAGGAATAGTCAAGGGGAACTTCTAGCAGCTAAAGCCATGAAACTCCCTGAAGGAACAAACAATATGTCCGAGGCTTTTTCTTTACTTCAAGCTCTCCAACTTGAAATAGAAAAAGGCTTCAAAGTAGTTTCAATAGAAGGTGATTGTCTAATCATCATTTCAGCCTTCCAAACACAAAAAGAGGTCAATTGTGTTGATTTTAAAAATAGAGTAAATGAAAAGAAAGAATGCAAGAAAAATTAGAATAGAATAAAAAATAATCATAGAGACACCAAAGATTTAAAGTGGTTCACCTGTAAGGTTACATCCACTATCAACAACAGGGGACTCATTTATTTTCATTGGTTTTACATACAGTCCAAAGATATAGTCACACACACCAAATGACAATATTTCTTATAAAGAAGATACTAATCACCTGGCATGTAGCATGGAAGAAACTGACGGTTACATAAAGATGGTACCATACCAACCAAGGGCAATGGTTACAAAGAATATTAGTTACAAGATTATTCCAGCCATTACAAGACTTGGTTTCACACATACCCAACAATCTCCCACTTGAAGACAAATCATACCAGTGTTGCCAAGAGATCCCCTACATTTCCAATATGATCATTATTTTGAAAACAAGCCTGCATTACAAGGCTTTAACCGCTGTTCAAGAAAGCTCCGGATAATTCTTTTCCAAGCATCCTAATCAATCACAACACTTTCCTGTAAAATTCTTTCCAGAAACTCAGCTCTTTGTAGGCCCTTCAACACTGCAAATCTCCTCCAAAGCAAGTCATTTTTAATAACCTCCATTCTGGAGCCCTTTGCTTCATTGTCCTCAAGTGGAGGCATATCATTCACATCAGTTGGTGTAGGCCCCTTAACATCATCAATGCTAAGACCCAGCTTGAGCATCTTGGGAATCCTGCTGTCAAACATGTTGGGATCATCTAAACTAAACCCAGAGGTTAGCAAAGCAGTCTCAAATAGCAACATGATCAAATCCTTAACTAACTTATCCCCTTTATCAGCTTGATTTCTTTTGTGAAGCCCCTCCATGATGGGATTCTCATGATTGATCTCCATAGTCTTCTTGCTAGACATGTAGCCAGCTATACTACTAAATAAAAATATGATTGAGCCAGACATCCTATTCTCAGCCTCAGTCACTTCCATGACTGGCTCGCTACTTAGCACTCCATCCAACCAGTCATCATCCAGAGTCTCACCAACCTTGACCATCCCTCTCTCCAACATCAATCCCATATTGCCACAATGGTCAAGAGACGCAGCAAAATGCAGGAATCCTTAAGCCTTCCCCAATCTGAAAAACCCCCTTCATTTCTCTCCAACAAAGCCTCCACAACCCCGACCTTCTCCTCCAATCTATACCTCAATTTCCAAGCCTTAAAGTCCTTAGCATCCTCAAGCTCTCAGAAATAAGAATTGCTATCAAGTTGCATGGCTCTAATCTGAGCCTCAAACCTACTGTATTTCTGGACACTGAAATTACTGTAAATAGAAGAGGAAGAAGATGACTCAACCTTATCATTTCTCAAATTTTCCTTCTCTTTGTCAAGCTGTGAGATTAAATCCTTACCTTTTGCCAAAATGTCGGTGGTTCCGTACCAGATGGACCTGCCAAACTCATACATATCTTGGTCGACGCTCTCTAAAGACTCTTGCGCCACTAACGTGCTGACTTCCAACGAATTGGGAAGATCTTTCACTGCACGGCTTGCAACCTCACGGATTGCCTCTGTCTCCTTCTTCAACCTCATGTGAAACTCATCCGTCTCAGCTTCTACCAAAACATGTAAATCCTCTATAGCAGCCAAATAGACAAGAGGATCATTTATTTCCATTGGAAAATTAAATCTAACCTTTTTTCTCACTTTAGACTGAGCAACAACACCTTTTATTTCTTGCATCTACTCCGTTTCACTCCTAAATTCCATCATGCCAAGAAACTCCTCAATAATAGAATCAGCTTCATCAATTAATTCATCCAAAAACAACTGATGAATAGCTTCCACATCATCATGACTCTATTTAGAGCCACATGACCAAGACATGAGAGCTTGAACCCAATCATCCCAATTGGGACTCTCTTCCACATCTGCTTCATCCATAGCTCTCAAAAATTCTTCCATGCCTCAAGCTTCTTCACCAAGTTTCTCCACTAGGTTTCTCCAACTTGGCTTTGATACCAATTGTTGATTTTAAAAATAGAGCAAATGAAAAGAAAGATAACAAGAAAAAATAGAATAGAATAAAAGACAATCACAGAGACACCAAAGATTTAAAGTGGTTCGTCTGTAAGGCTACATCCACTATCAATAGCAGGGGACTCATTTATTTATCACCGGTTTTACATATAGTCCAAAGATACAGTCACACACACCGAATGACAATCCTTCTTATAAAGAAGATGCTAATCGCCTCGTGGAAGAAACTGACGGTTACATAAAGATGCTACCATTCCAACCAAGGGTAGCAGTTACAAAAAATATTAGTTACAAGATTATTCCAGCCGTTACAAGACTTGGCTTCACACGTACCCAACAAATTGGTCTATCCATTATATTCTTGAACAAGCTTGGACATATTTACAGTTCTTTGATTCTTATGAAATTGGTCTATCTGTTATATTCTTGAGCAAGCTTGGACATGTTTACATTTCTTTGATTCTTATGAAATTGCACATTGTTATAGGGAAGGAAATAAAGTTGCAAATTGGTTAGCCAATTTTGCCTTAAATTATCTTCACAAACGCTGGCCATGCTTGATTCCTTGATCTCTTTTGAAAGTCCTTTACTCTTTTTAGCTTGATTTTTCTTCAGCTAGATTTCTCTACGTATGTTTTGGTTTCTGTTTTGGTCTGGTGTAGGGAGGTGCTTCTTTTTGGTTGATCATCCTTCCAGGGGTGTCTCTCAGCCCCTTTCCATATCTTGTTTAATAGCTTTGGTTGACTGGAGATCTCTACCCTCTTGCCGTAGAACTTTGGTAGGTAGCTGTGTTGACATGATTGTTACTGTATATTTGGGTTTTTCTTGTAGTTTGAATATATTTTAACTATGCCGATATATTTGTTAATTAAAATATTATAATAAAAACAATGCCGATAAAGCTTATCTAGTTATTAATCTATTAATAGTAAACACAGAATTATTTTTCTCTGTGGCTATGAGGATTGTGAGAGAGTGCAACAAACACCTATAAATGTGGGGAGAAATTCAGTTTGAGGGAGGATGTGGCAAGTAAACAAATTATGAACATTAATCTTACCTTCCATGAGTGAAAAATCATCAATTTTTTAGAATTTAATTTTTTACTTCATTACCTAAAATTTAAAATTACTTTTTTTCAACTATATAAAATTAAATCTTTTTGCAGCGAATGACAACTGAAATAGTTTATATATTTAACAAATATTTAGCTATTGCTATAGTATAGATGCAAATATTTTAACAAAACATATTTAAAAAATTATTTTTCTTCAATGTAATTGGCAGAAAACTTTTACATGGTAAGGGCGATTAATACGGATCCATTACAATAATGGCTATAATATTGCCAGACTTTTCAAGCCATTTTTTGAAAGGCAAAATAATTCTATTCCATCTGTCCCTTAACTCCTTTCACAAGTATGATTCCCGCCAATAATTGTGCAAGTTTCTTTTAAAATTCATTTTCTAGAGGAGTTATAAAATTAGGTTATTTTGATGTCTGCATCAAATTTTGGAGAATCTGTCATTTTTGGTGGGGAGCAGAGGTTTTATTTTAGGTATCAGAAAGATTCAATGTTGTGATCTCTGAAGGAAATTAGGATGTGTTTACAATCATATTCAAAACCAGAAAGGAACAAGGTAGTGTTTAAACTACCTCCAATTTTTAGTGTATTTTGTTGAATTTTAATTCCTTTTTTGGGTTCTATAAATGTATATACAATAGTTAGGGTTTCAAATCATTCTATTGTTTGATGAAAAAAGTCAGAATTTGAAATCGTTTTTTAAGCTCTTTTTCTCCCTAAGTTTTGGAACTTCCAATCAAGGGGTCGGAAGCAAATCTAGGATTTTCTGCTATTAGAAATGGTAAATTCTTGTAGGGCAAGTTTTTTTTGGTAAATTCTGGACTAGATATTTTGAGCTCTCATCAATTATATTGATGTAGGGTCGATTCGTTCTTTCTATACAGGTGTCTGCATTGATATATTCTATCAAATTTTGTACTCTTCTAATAAGCGGGTTTTGCTATTTTTAGCGAAATTTTCAGAGGCTTCTACATTGGGGCGCTGTGGAAGAGGAAATATTATTACTGTTGTATCTGGTTCCTCGGGTTTTGGTTTTCTCTTTGTTTTCATTATAGTCATTCTTTCCATTTTCATTGCGAATTTGCTACATCTTAAAGCCTGACATTAGAAAACAAATTTCTTTTGAAAAGAATTTACTTGCCTTAGCCGCGTACTTCGTTCTGAATTGCGTGATTTTCTTTAAAGAATTTTTAGCTGCACCGTAATTTTTACAGTGTTTGTGTGTATTCAAGGACACTATAATTTTTCTTTCCTCCTCCGTCAAATTAAGCTACAATCAGAGAGCACATTAATGCTTGAAGACTCAATTTATTGTGATTTCGCTTTCTTTATTCTCCGTGTAGATTATTTAGCATCACTTGGATTCAATTCAATTTTGAGGTTTGAACTGTATCTTCAAGCGTATGCGGATAAAATTCATTATTTCTAAAAAAATGCACTCGTATAGGCCTCAGAAAATCGTAATGATTTATTTCAAATTGTCAAAAAATCGTAATGATTTATAAAGGTGGAGCTTGGTCAATAGGTTAATATATACCGTATTTTCTTTGGATTGCTTTCCATTGTCACAGATGCTTTTAAGCAGGCCATGTCGCTGCTAATTGTTCTAGCACCAACCAGAAATCGGGAAGCCAAGCATCTTGGTGGAGAGAAGCTCGCCCTCCGCACTTAGCTGCTTTTCTGACAATGATTTTATCTCTTACAGCATTTTGTAAATGAAGTCATGCAGCTAGTTGAATTAGACGATTTGAAAGACGCTCTTGTAGGCAGTCCTGGTGTCAGCGGTTTATCTACAGAGCAACGCAAAAGATTGACAATTGCAGTGGAGCTTGTTGCAAATCCTTCAATCATATTTATGGATGAGCCCACCTCAGGTTTAGATGCACGTGCCCTGCAGCTCTTGTTATTTATAGTTATAATATTCATAATACTATTAATAAGATTATTAATATCCATTATTAACACTTTATATATTATCATAATTCATATTATAATATTATAATAATATTGTATAATAATAAGCATAAACATAAATATAATATAATATAACATAACTAGAAAACAAAAATATAATATAATACCATATAAAAATATTACAATACTAGAATAATGTAATAATATAAATATATTATCATCATATTTATAATATAAACATTGTTTATTATCAATAAATAATTAATTATACTATTTCATTAATATTTAAATTAATTTTTTTTATAAATTATAGTATAAATATTACAATTTTGTTATAATATTTATATTGGCTTTAACAAAAATTATTTGTTTAACATTATTAGAATCCAATTTGTCTACACAACAAATATTTATATCAATTAATATTTATTCCAAAAAGAAAATTAAGTCAAATATTATATCAATTAATATTATACTATATTATAATACTATAATATCAATTATCAATTAAGATAATATATCAAGTGTTATAATAATTATTAATAATATAATTAATATTATTATTAATATTATAGCTATAAATAATAACCATTTTGTTGGTTTGACAAAAAGTAAATTTGAATTTTACCTAATGAATTAAAAAGTTAAAACTAAAACACAACTATAATTACAACTAAAACACATACTATAATTATAACACTACAAGGCAGTACTCGCCACTAGTGGCATTTGTTTATTTTTAAGTTGGCATATTTTTGTTCAATAAATTTACCAAGCTTGATAGATAGTTTTGATTTAAGATTTTATAAACTTGTTGGTGATTGCAATATTGATAACGATGCTTTGTTTCTTCCTATATTTTTTTTATGTAATTTAGTGCCTCAACATTTGGAGTCTCAAACTAATTTACAAATATTAAAAGCCAAAAACCACCTGCAACCACCTACTCTAAAAATAACATTGGAAAAAAATAATCTACATGGAAAAAAATGGGCAAAATCTGTTATATCCAACAGAAAACACATTAAAATGGGCACTTAAGCCATGCCAATCAAATCTGACACATCTTATTACAAAGTAGTAATCATTATATGAGTAATAGCACTAAATTTGAAAACCTAACTTGCATGCCCTTTCCAAGAACCTGTTTAAAATGTAGAAGACTTCATCCATTTATTCATGTATCCCTGAAATTTAATTTTTAGTTGTACCAAAATCTTGCAATTCCTAAATATGGTACTAAAATTAAAAGAATAATTAAATCAATGAGAATAATTCCTTCTGTTTGACCTTCATTTTTTCTTATAAGTCTTGTGAAAATTATCATAACGTGCACACAAAAAAAAATTCAAAACTAATGCAATCAATGAAAGTCACATGATCAACCTTAACAAAAATTGAAAATGAGATTGATTCATCTTACCCTCACTAATTCTAAATTTATTGCTATAGTCATGCTGCTTGGGCAGGGACAACTGTGATGCCTAATAAATCTTTGGTGTTATAAGGTGGACCCTACATAGCCATGTGACAACATGTTATAGAGAAATTAAAAACCAATACAATCAATGAAAGTCACATGCTCAACCTTATATAATATAGTTAGGTATTGATTATGAATTTTTTTTAATATTTTTATGTTGTATATTAGTTTGATGCATCGGTAATTTAATTTTAACTTTTTTTTTTTTTTTAAAACTACCTGCATCATAACACTATAAACACTATTGACAGAATGCTTTGATTTTAAAACTAATTGCATCAGTTTTTAAGTTAAATATTTTTGGTATAATTTCATTAACTAGAATACATTACCATCACACTATTATTTAACATTTCTCCCTATTGACTACTTCATTGCGCACAAATTGTATGCAACTGCTAATTATCATAACGAGAAAGCACAGAATTAATATTAATAAGGGACCTCTGCGCACAAATCATATGCAACTGCTAATTATCATAACGAGAAAGCACGGAAGTAATAAGGGACCTTTGAAAAGAAGCCCATGAGAAGGGAACAAGTTAAGCTTCATCTAGGTTTCAAACAAAAGTCACCGATAACTATGTTTGAAGGGGTTGAAATGTTTGCAGACATTAACATTTAATTGCTGCATCTAAATTTTTCTCTCTGCATGTGTTTTCCTTGCCTTTGTTCAGTGGCGGTTAACGGTGGGGGGAGTTCTTTGCTTTCGGGGTGGGTTTTGCTTTTCTTTTTCTCTATTTTGTTCTTGCTGCCGATTTTCCCGGAGGGATTGGCGTTCGGTGAAAGTGGGTTCTGTTGTCAAGGCTGTGTGTAGGGTTTGGTGTTGGGTGTGGAGGAATGGTAGGGATTTCAAAAAGCTCAGTGTCTGCTGGTGTGAAGCGGTCTCAGGGTTTGCTTGAGGATTCCTCGTTCGTAGCTGAAAGCTCTAAGCTTAAGAAAGTGAATGCTTGTTTGCCATGGAGTCTTGAACGTTTGGTACTGGTTATCTCTCCTGAATCGGTACAAGAGGACATATCTTACTGAAGCTAACATGTTTTGATTTGCAAGTTCCTCGGTATTTGTATCCCTCTCTCAGCCTTGGAGGCCTGGATTCGCCGATCCTAGTAGGTTGAGGGTGATTTTGATATTCTGGTGGTGGCGAATGGTTATTTCATGGTTGATTTTTCTTGTATTTCAGATCGAAATCACATTTTTGAGAGAGGGCCATATTTTTACAAACATGTTGGTTTGTTCATGAAGCCCTAGCATGGAGGTTTTAACGCAGCAGATGTAGGATATCTTCCCATGTGAGAAGAGGTATGTATGATCTTGAATCATGTTGAAGCTGATTAAAGAATGATGATGATGCCCATGTCAATACCTTCAAAAAGTGCTCAAGTGTCCCCATGTCGATGCCAAAGGATGCCATAATCAATTCAGGTGCATGCCCAATAAATGAGGATGATGACGATCTAAAAGCATGTGTAGGATGGTGTAGAGCATGAGTATCCAAAGAGTACAATGGAGATGTAGCTTCATCAAAACTATTATTGAAGAGAAGACTGTTGTCCTCAATGTGTGCTTCCATGTCAGCAATACGAGACTCTACAAATAGACAAGTGATGTTAGGTAGAAATATGTCCCAATCAAAAATGCTAGGAAGACTAATATTTTGCTGCAAAGAAGCACATGAAGCTTTCGAGGAAGTGACTCCAGAATCTGATGAAGCAATAGTAGGAGTGATACCAAAGTGCATGAGTGTCACATTGACACACATTTACCCATAAAATGGAATTTTAAATTCCCTCTCATCCCAAGGAAATTATTTTTTAATTTCCTCATGAGTCTTAATCACATTTAATGCAAAAACTTCCCCAAAAATGAATAAAAGATTACAAAATATTCTCATCCATCCAATCTTGTTGATCAAATCTCAATTCTTTGTCCTCTCATTCATGTTTTCTTTCTTAAGGACCTAATTCAAATTTGTGAAGCGTGCAGATGTTATTTCTTGAAGGATGATGTGTTGAAGAATGTTTAGGACTGGGCCAAGCATGTGTTGGGATACACAAGGCTTGTATCTCTTTCTGGAGTAGCGTGTAGTTCATGATAGGGCTTGCCCTGTGCATGTTTTATGTTGTGTGATATCTGGATGACTTGTAAATTGTAATATTCTTGTTTTATTAGCCGACTTGTAATGAAATCAATGTAATGCCATGTATATATTGTAAACCTAGTTTATCTAGGTGAGGTATGATTGCAAAAATGAGAATATGAGTGTATGAAGAGAAGAATAAGAAAATGATATGCATTATGATGTATGACTGAAGGAGAAAGAGCATAAGAAATAAGGGTTGTCTTGATTCATCTTGAAGACATTTTTGTGATAGGAGGGAAGTGAAGAGAGTGCATATTTGATCTAATCATCAAAAGAAAAGTGAAGAGGTAGAATTGCAATCATCAAAGATGTGAGCTTCATTGTCAGTTCAGGTAGTAGAAGGACTGTCATACTATAATCATTTATGAGTTTGTTCTCAATTCAGGGAGTAGTAGCTTCCTTGGGAGTGACCCTAAAATAAAGTCTTCAGGGACTAGTTGCTTGCTTGGGTTGTCGCCCTAAAACAAAGTCATTAAAGTGTAGTAGGTTCCTTAGGTTGTAGCCCTAAAACAAAGTTGTAATTTTTGACCTTCATATATTGTGAGTTAATCCTCACTATGGTTTTCCCCCTTTTAGGTTTTTCTACATATATCTAGTGTTATGTGTTGACCTTTCATGTTAATGTTAATGCTGTAATGTTTAAATTTTAATATGCTTAGGGGGATTTGAAGTTTATTTGATGCTAATTCACTCAACTCTCTCAATATCCTAGTGTGTTCAACAATTGATATTAGAGATAAGTTAATCATAAGAAGCTTAACCACTTGAGGAAGGTCTGGGATGGCTCATAATGGATCTCAAAAGTCACCTATGTTTGATGGAACAAATTATGCCTTCTGGAAGCTAAGGATCGAGAACTATTTATCTTTTCTAGGGTATGGTATTTGGTAATCTATCAAGAAGGGCTACACTACTCCTACTAGTGATCCTACAGATGTAGATGAGATCAAGTTGTATGAGAACAATGCCAAAGCAAAGAGTGCTATCATGAGTGGGCTAGATGACTCAACTTGTGAAGGTAATGGGTTGTAAATATGCTCAGGATGTCTAGAATAAACTTAGCAACATTTATGAAGGAGACAGTAAAGTGAAGCCGGCCAAGATGTAAATCTTCAAGAGCAAATTTGAGACCCTGAGGATGTCAAAAGAAGAAGACACTGCCAGTTATATGCTTTAGGTAGATGAAATAGTTAATGTCATCGGAGGACTTGGTGAAGAAGTGAAAGAAGATGAGATTGTGAAGAAGCTTCTAAGATCTCTCCCTAAATAATACTGTCACAAGGTTTCTACTATTGAGGAAACTTAGGATTTCGATAAATATATAGTAGATCAATTGTTTGGCTCTCTCATAGCCTTTGAAATGAGAGAATTTGACAAAGGTTCTCCAAACAAAGAAGTAACATTCAAAGCAAGCAAGAAGACAAAAGATGAAGCAACTAATCAAGATGATGACCTTGATGAGGTAGAGGAAAACGTTGTAAGAGGATTGAAGAGGGGCACATGCAAATACAAAGGTAAGTTACCTTTTAAATGTTTCAATTGTGGCAAAATTGATCACTTTACTTCTAAATGTCCTTTTAAGGATTCAAAACATAACAACAAAAGAGAGAAGCCCAAAAGAAGTCTGTATTCCATAGAGAACAAGTATTCTTTAGAAGATGAGATTCATGATGATTCAAATGATGAAACACTTTTCATGGCCTTAAATGTTGGTGACAAAAAGGATAATATTGGAAAATGTGAAAAGTCTACTACCTTGCAAGCTAACCAAGATAATGAAAAACCAATGGTAGTATGGACTTCCTTTCATGCAAAAGAAGAATCCAAGGCTTGGGTAATTGACAGTGGTTTCTCTAACCACATGACAGGTGACAAGGAGAAGTTTATTAGCCTTAAGAAGTGGAATGGTGGAGCTGTCAAGTTTGGTGGTGATGAGCCAACACTAATCTATGGAAAGGGTGCTATAACTATTGATGGGAAGAATAGGATTGATGATGTTCTCTATGTCAAAGGGCTAAAGCATAATCTTTTCAGTGTCAGTCAGATGTATAGTAAAAGATACAATCTTATTTTTCATGCCAAAGGATGTGAAATCAGGAAGGTAGGGTCTGGAAAACTAGTTGCAGAAGGTGTCAAGGCTTATGGAAATATCTATCATCTAAAGGAGGTAAATTGAAGAACTTGCTTATTGGCTCAATCTAGTGACTATTGGTTGTGGCACAAGCAAATGGGACACATCAACATTGACAATATGGTAATGATCAACTCTATTCATGTGGTGGGAGATATGCCTAAGATAACCAAGCTTGCAAACACATTAGGCAAGGAATGCCAAATGGGAAAGCAAACAAAGGCAAATTTCAAGAGCAAAGAGTGTTCTTCTACAATGCCATTGGACCTGATTCACATTGGCCTATGTGGTCCTACAAGAATAAAGAGTCAACAAGGTGAAAGGTATTTCATGTTTCTTATTAATGATTATTCTAGATTGACTTGGGTTACTTTCTTAAGATGAAAATTAGAAGCCTTTGAGAAGTTTAAGGTGTTCAAAGAAATAGTTGAGAATGAAATGGATGTTAAGATCAAATGCTTAAGGTTTGATAGAGGAGGTGAATTTACTTCAAATGAATTTTAAAAGTTTGGTGAAGATCATGGTATTAGGAGACATATGTTTTTTCCTAGGACTCCTTAGAAGAATGGGGTAGTTGAAATGTAGAATAGGACTATGCGAGTGATGGCTAGAGCAATCTTGTAAGATGCAGATCTGTCTGAGATGTACTGGAAGGAAGCAGTTCACACTGTTATACTAAGACCCCTTATGAGCTATAGTATAAAAGACCTCGCACTATTAGATACTTCAATATGTTTGGCAACAAATGTTATATTAGGAGAGATGAAGAAGAGCTAGGAAAGTTTGATTCAAGAAATGATGAAGGGATCTTTCTTTTTTTACTCAACCAGAAGCAAGGGCTATAGATGCTACAACAAGAGATTGTCAAAGATGATTGAAAAAAAACATGTTAAAGTGGATGAAGACTTGTATCAGATCTCACAGGAACCAAAGGATTGTAGATCTGATATACTTCCCTGCATTGAAGAAGAAGAGAAAGAAGAGAAGGAACAAGAATTAGAGTAGATACCTAACGCTCCAACAAAGTATGTTTAGAAGAACTATTCAACAGACTGGATCATTGGAGATAAGAATGAAGGTGAGTAGACCAGGAGAAGGTTTGCAAAGGCAAGTGAGCAAGTAAATTTGTGTTTACTATCAAAGATAGAGCCCAAAACCTTTTCTAGTGCTAGCAAAGATGATGGATGGTTGAAGGCAATGGAAGAAAGAGTTGAATTAGATAGAGAAGAATCAGACATGGGAATTGGTTCCCAAATTAGCCAATAAGAATGTAATAGGAACAAAATGGGTAT
Source organism: Cunninghamia lanceolata (assembly GCA_027924645.1). Lineage (NCBI taxonomy): Eukaryota > Viridiplantae > Streptophyta > Pinopsida > Cupressales > Cupressaceae > Cunninghamia > Cunninghamia lanceolata. Next base: position 17,559,903 of record BSBN01001048.1, read on the forward strand.
TTCAGAACAAACTGAATGAAAATGGTGAAGTTGTATGGAATGAAGTAAGATTGGTGTGTAAGGGCTATTCTCAAGTTGAAGGCATTGATTTTGAGGTACATTTTCTCCAGTAGCTATGATGGGGGCAATCAAGATGTTTCTTGCCCTTGCTACTCACCAGAACATTAAGTTTTATTAAATTGATGTCAACTCATAATTTTTGAATGGTGATCTAGAGGAAGAGGTCTACATTGAGCAACCAAATGGGTTTTAGTTGTCAGAAGACCCAGACATGGTGTGCAGACTCAAAAAGGATTTCTATGGACTCAAGCAAGCTCCTAGAGCTTGATATGCTAGATTGGATAAGTACTTACTTCAGCAAGGTTTCAACAAAGGCACCACAAATAGTAATCTTTACATCAATAAAGAGGGAGATATGATTTTGATAGTTGTAGTATATGTTGATGATATTATCTTTGGTGGATATGATGATATGTGTAAGAAGTTTGCAGAGGAGATACAAAAAGAGTTTGATATGTCTATGATTGGTGAGATGTCTAAGTTCTTTCTTGGACTTCAAATTGTTCAACTAGATGATGGTATCTTTATTTATCAGGCTAAGTATGTTAGAGAGATGTTGAAAAAGTTTGGTATGGAAGACTCCAAACTAGTAAATACTCCTATGGTCACTGGTTGCCACTTGAGAAAGAATGATGAGTCACCAGACGTTGATTAGACTCTTTATAGATCTATGATTGGAGGACTATTGTACTTGACTACTTCTAGACCTGATATTATGCATTTAGTATGTGTGGTTTCTAGATATCAATCTAATCCTAAGAAAACTCATGAGAAGGCAGTGAAAAGAATATTCAGATCCTTGAAGGGAACTCCAGATTATGGCTTATGGTATCCAAGGGGTAATGACTTTGATCTGAGTGCTTAAATTGATATTGATTGGGTTGGTTGTATTGATGATAGAAGAAAAAGTGGTGGTGCTTCCTTTTTAGGAAGCAGATTGGTTTCATGGCATAGTAAGAAATGAGATTTAGTATCCTTATCAACAATAAAGGTAGAGTATATTGCAACATCATCCTACTTTACACAAGTATTCTGGATGAAGCAAACTTTGAAGGATATCAAGGTAATGTATAATGAGCCTATTCCTATCTTGTGTGACAATACTAGTTCTATCAATATTTCTAAGAATCCAGTGATGCATTCTAGGACCAAGCATATATCAATCAGGCATCACTTTTTGAGAGAGAAGGTTGTAGAGAAAGAAGTGAAGTTGGAATATGTTCCAAGAAAGGATCAGATTATAGATATTTTCATGAAGGCTCTTGCAAAGGAAACTTTTGAGTATCCCTGATAGAAGTTAGGGGTAATTGCCCCTCCATCTTCTTTCTACATGCATCTGTCTAGAGGAGTAATTCATGCTATATCTTTTTCCTCCACTAGTGGTGGCTACCTCTTAGGGGGAGTAAGTAGTGGTTGTTGCTAATAGGGGGAGTCGGTGAGGTGATTCAAGAAGGAGTGTTTGTACTTCAAAGGTGGAGAAAGTTTAAAAGGAGAGCTTGTGTCCTAAGGAGAAGAAGTTGCCCTTTGTCCTTGATGTCAAAGGAGGAGAATGAGCAGGTGTGTGTTGGCATCAATGCCAAAGGGGGAGATTGTTGCACATATAAGGTTGTCTCTAATATAGTTGTGTGGTTGTCATTGATGTCAACACTAATGAGCATTGTACATATGTTACTTGAGTTTGTCACTGATGTGGTTGTGTGGTTGTCTTTGATGTCAACACTATGCTTGGATGCTTATGATGATGATATAATATATTGATGGTGTGCTAGCAGTGGTTGTTGATGTTCATGATTAGCTATTGATATTCATGGTTGGTTGCTGATGTTCATGATTGGATGTCATGCCTTGATTAATGTCAAGTAAATATTTATTGAGCATGCTTGTGGTTAGCAAAGATGATTTCATGATGATATATCAAGATGCAAATTAGAAGCATTAAGATGAATGATTATATATAGTGATGGGAATTAGAAGCTATGCTGAGCTTAAGAAGTTTATGTTGATGACCTATGGCATGTTGTATAATCCTTCCTGTTGTTCCTAAGGATATATGTACTGATATATGAAGGTTTTGGTCTCTAGAAGTTGGTAAAGGTTTATGCTGCAGGAAGATGCTATGAAGATTGGTTGGTAAAATACTCTACATTCCTCCACATTTGAAGATATGGTCACGTAGTTTAGAAGTTAAGATAAGTATACTATAAAGGTGCTAAATCCAAAGTTTCAGATCATTTGCTCCTTCATAGTGGAAGTTACAAGTGATAGAGTTCTGGTCTGGGCTCTGGCAAAACAATGTGATGATGAAGGTTGATTGGAATGCTTTGCATTCCTCTGCAAGTAAAGGTTGTCTCATGCAATTTTGTGAACATGATCAAAGATGTTCAATGCACACTACAGTGTAGTTTCATGTGGTCTGAAGGTTTGCAAGTTCAGTTTTCAAATGAAAGAAGTGATAAAGATGGTTTTGGATGCTTAGTTGTTCTCAAGATATTCGTTGATGATGTGTGCCAACTTGTTGCTTCTTGAAATGGTAAATTGGCTAATGGAAGATGATCCTAATGATCTTGTGATGTTTCCTATTGCTCCACAAGGTGTTTTCTTCTCCCTCTAGAACTAGTTGTGGTCCGGAATGATGGTGTTGCTAGGTTATGCTTTTTCCTGGCTGACCAAGGAATGTTGATGATGTGAACCACAAAGGTGTTTCTATGCGGAGTTCAAGGAGTGTTTGGAGATGTTGTGTAGGTTCTAATGACTCATTTAGAAGAAGAACAAAAAATGTTTAATCATTCATGAGTACCACCAAGATTGTGAAGACTGATGTGCTACAAGCTTCATGTTTTCTTGCATAAGGGTGACCTGATTCAAATTTTTGAAGCATGCAAATGTTATTTATTAAAGGATGATGTTGTGAAGAGTGTTTAGGACCAAGCTAAGCATGTGTTGAGATCCATAAGGTATGTTTCTCTTTCTGGAGTAGCGTGTAGTTCATGATATGGCTTGTTCTATGCATGTTTTACGTTGTGTGATCTCTGGGTGACTTGTAAATTGTAATAGTCTTGTTGTATTGGCTGACTTGTAATGAAATCAATGTAATGCCGTGTATATATTGTAAACCTAGGTTATCTAGGTGAGGTATGATTGGAAAAATGAGAATAAGAGTGTATGAAGAGCAAAATATGAAAATGATATGCATTATGATGTGTGACTGAAGGAGAAAGAGCAGAAGAAATAAGGGCTATCCTGATTCATCTTGAAGACATTTTTGTGACAGAAGGGAAGTGAAGAGAGTGCCTAATTGATCCAATCATCAAAAGAAAAGTGGAGAGAAAAAATTGCAATCATCAAAGGTGTGAGCTTCATTATCAGCTTCCGGCAGTAAAAGGACTATCATACTGTAAACATTTCTAAGTTTTTTCTTAACTCATTGAGTAGTAGCTTCCTTGGAAGTGACCCTAAAACAAAGTTTTTAGGGAGTAGTTGATTCCTTGCATTTTAGATTTAGAACAAAGTCAGCAGGGAGTAGTAGCTTCCTTGGGTTGTAGCCCTAAAACAAAGTTGTAATTTTTGAGCTTCATATATTGTGAGTTAATCCTCATTGTGGTTTTTCCCTTCTAGGGATTTCCACATATATTTGGTGTTATGTGGCTATGTGCATTGTGTTGATCTTTTATGTTTATGTTAATGTTGTAATGTTTAAGTTTTAATCTACTCCAGAGCATTTGAAGTTTGTTTGGATACTAATTCACCCACCTCTTAGTATTCTAGTGTGTTCAATAGGTGTATCTTTGGAGAACTATCCTTATCTTAGAGAATTTTCAAATGTTTTCCCAAATGAACTTCCAAGATTACCTCTGAAAAGAGCTTTCAATTTCTCAATCGATATTATACGTGGATTAGAGCTAATTTCAAAGGCATCATATCATATGACTACTATGGAATTTGAAGCTAGGGTTTCAACCCTCCTTGTACAAAATCTCCTTCATAGTGCCATGGCCATGCTTTTCTCTATTATCTCTTTCTCTTTTGATAGTCTATGAAGAAAAGAACAAGGGCATTAACTTCCTGTCAAGGGTTTGTTCAATTTGCACTTTCATAGCTTCAAACTATTACGACCACTGTCCTTTATTTGAATCTTCTTGACTCTGTTTGCAAAAATGGCATTAGGGTTTGATGTCTTGATATGGGTATACATTTTAGCATGAGCCATCTTTCCTTCTGTATAGCATCTTCTTGAATGTGGGCTTTTCCTGTAGGTAGAAGCATTGAGAGTTTGAAGTGTTAATAAATGGAGTTTCTTTCTTTGCTTCTCATAACACCTTCTCCTACTTCTCTTTATGACTGTGATGGCATTAATGATGATACACTTTACTTTATCTATCCCACTATAGCTACTAGGTATAATAGCAAGTTTATTGATATTCTGTATGACAACAAATCATTTGATATTTTTTATGACAACAAATCATTTGATAATTTTTATGATAACTGTTATCATTTCTAGAAGGATATACCTGTAGCATAAATGGCTTCTTTGACTTATTTGCATATGATAAACTTGTATCTCTTTTTGCCTGCCAATTGTAAGATGATGGGCTGTTATCATGTGGTATCATGATGAAGGGGGCAAATCATAAAACACACAACAAAAAAAATTGGATGCAGAAAATTGAACTTTCTTTTATTGATTTGGATAACTTATTACATTACATAAGCTCAATTACAATCAAAGGAATCAATCCTCCACAAGCTACAACACATTACATATTTCTATCACAAGACTTTGGAATCATCTGCCTTCTGTAATCCCAAATTAGTTAGGGTTTCTATTTTCCTGTCTATTCTTGATTCTACACTTTCCCCCTTAACTCTACTACTACTCAAGGTTCCCAAAAATGGTTATTAATAGCCTTTTTGGCGGCCAACAACCTAATTTCAAAATTTGCATCTCCCTCCAAAAATAGGTCAACTTCCTAGAGCCATAACTTTTGATCCGAGTGTCCGATTGATGAACTATTTTATGTTCCAAAAAACTCATGGAGTGCTCTATGCGCTAAGAGCTTGCTCTACCGGTTCCAGCCATTTTCGGGCCTATACTGGGCTATTTAGTGCCTCAAACCTGAGTTTGAATAATTTTCAGGTATTTTTTAGGAAACAGAAACTTTAATATCTTTCAGTTCGCAAATGATCTTTGCGTGAATCCTTCACCAAAAGTCTTATTTTTCTATTATGAAGCTTACTATAAATTTTCACTTCAATCTGTGCCCAAATGTAAACTTTCTAAAAATAGTAGGTTGCTATTTTTAGCAGTTTAGAAAAACTGAAAGTTCTACATCATTATTCAAGCAATTATGGATCCTAAACCACAAATTTTGAGAAGAAATAGAAAGAAAATCAACAATTTTGGAACACATCTTTTTTTGGGGTGATGCAAGATTTCCCTTGCACCATTGGATGCTCCTGCATCAGACACCCAGGGTAATTGAGAAGTGACCATGTCACATCCCAGGTGTTTGTGTGAGGAAAACCCAAACGATCAACCTCTACCTTAGATAACCAAGAAGAATCTTCAACAGGCCTTCCTTTCCATTTCACCAGGTATTCTTCATATTGCCTGTTCCAAGTACTTCTTCCCACATGGCTATCCAAGATCTCTCCTTTGTTGAAGTAGATGCTGGAATACTCCACTGTTCTTCTATTGGTCCATCATCTGTTCCACCTTCATGATATTCTGATAAATCAGTAATGTTGAAAATAGGGGAAATGTTGATCCCACTTGGCAGCTCTACCTCATATGCATTTCCTGAATCATGTTTCTTCAAAATTCTGCATGGCCCAGATTTCCTCATTTCCAGCTTATTGTATGTTCTAATTGGGAATCTTTCTTTTATCAAGTGTACCATGACTTCATCTCTTACCTAGAATTCCTTATATCTCATCTTCTAATCTACCTTAGCCTTGTACTAAATATTCATCTTATTAATGTGCTTTCTCACCTCTTCATGCAAATTCTTCACGTGTTCTACAGAGTTTTCAGCCTCGGCACTTGTCTTTTCTCCTTTGTCCAGATTCCTTAACTATAAAGCATTTCTTGGACTATTCCCACATACAGTCCAGAATGGTGATTTACTAGTACTCCTATTGATAGAATTGTTGTAAGCAATTTCAACATGTGGTAAAATCAAATCCCATCCCTTGGGCTTATCTCCTACTAAGCATCATAGCAGGTTACCCAAACTCCTATTCACCACTTCAGTCCATCCATTAGTCTGTGGATGGTGTGTAGAACTGAACTTCAAATCTGTCTTAAACTTCTTCCACCATGTCCTCTAGAAATAACCAACAAACTTGGTATCTTGATCTGAAACTATGCTCTTTGGTAGACCATGTAATCTCACCACCTCTCTAAAAAATAATTTAGCAATATGAATAGCATCATTAGTCTTCTTGCAAGGAATAAAATGTGCCATCTTTGAGAATCTGTCCACCACCACAAAAATGGAATCATGTTCTCTCCATGTCCTTGGTAAACCAAGAACAAAATCCATACTAATATCATCCCATGGCTTCTCTGGTACAGGTAGTAGCTGATATAGACCTGTATTCTAATTTGATCCTTTTGCCATCTGACATACTCTACAACTCTGTACAAATTTCCTCACATCCTGCTGCAATTGTGGCCAATAATAATTTTCACCAACAATATCAATGGTCTTATCTTGACCAAAGTGTCCAGCCAACCCTCCACTATGCTTCTCCTTAATCAGGTTCTCTCTCATGGAACTCCTTGGAATACACAACTGGCTTCCTTTAAACAACATGCCATCTTGGATTATGAAATCCAACTATTTTGTCCTGTCCAAAGTAACAGGTTACAGACAAGCTTTTTAGGCCTTTGCAAAATCTAGATCTTCAAGATACAAGATTTTGAGCTCATTGAATCCAAAAACCTCTATCTTCATTTATGTCAACAAATTCTGCCTTCTGCTCAAGGCATCTACAAAAATGTTTGACTTCCCACTCCTATGCTTCAAAACAAAAGTATAACTCTGCAAAAACTCAACCCATTTTAAATGCCTTTGGTTCAACTTTTCTTGACTATTAAGATACTGCAAAGCCTGATGATCAGTATATAAAATAAACTCTTTTGGCAACTGATAATGTCTCCATTTCTTCAAATCCTAAACTATTGCATAAAATTCCTGATCATAAACAAAATACTTTTTCTTGGCATCATTAAGCCTCTCACTAAAATAGGTAATGGGCTTACCTTCTTGGCTCAAAACAACTCCTATAGCACTACCACTAGCATCACAATCTAACTGAAATACCTTATTGAAATCTGGAAGTGCCAAAATAGGTTGCTCTGTGACTTTCTACTTCAATGTATCAAAACTTTTGTCTACTCCTTTAGTCCATTTAAACTCTTTTCTATCGCCTCTCATTATCTCAGTTAGAGGTGCACAAATGCTACTAAAATTCTTGATAAACTTTTTGTAAAAACTTGCCAAACCATGAAAAGATCTTTGGAAGCACTCCTTGGCGTAGGCCATTCAATGATAGCCCTCACCTTCTCTGGGTCCATCTTAAGACCTTCATCTGAGACAACAAATCCTAGGTATAGCAACTCCTTTGCAAAACTACATTTCTTGAAATTAATCAACTTCTCCTCCCTTAGCTTCTCTAGAACTCTTCTAATATGCATCAGATGCTCATCCCAAGTCTTACTAAAAATTAAAATATCATCCAAATAAACAATAACAAAACTTTTCAAAAATTATTTCAGTACCTCGTTCATGAGCTGCATGAATGTTCGGTGCATTGGTTAGCCCAAATGGCATGACTAACCATTGATACAAACCTTCATTTGTCTTGAAGGCTGTCTTCCATTCATCTCCTTCTCTGATATGGATCTAGTGATACCTACTCTTTAGGTCAATCTTCGTGAAGTATTTGGATCCACTCAAACAATCCATTATGTCATCCATTCTTGGCAATGGAAATCTATACTTGATCATAATCTTATTGATGGCTCAAGAGTCTGTACACATCCTCCATTCTCCATCTTTCTTTGGTGCTAGTACTGCAGGTACTACACATGGACTTAGGCTATCCCTTATCAGTCCCTTCCTCAACAACTCTTGAACTTGTCTATTCAGCTCTTCATTCTCTATAGGGGTCATCTTGTGGGCTGCCTTATTTAGCAAACTGGCTCCTAGTATCAAATCCATTTGATGACTTATCTTCCTTACTGGTAGTAAACCTTCTGGTACATTATTAGAGATAATATCTTGAAATTCTTCCAGCATCTCTAAGACTTTGGCTGGTACATCTTCACATTTCTCTTGACTAATCTTAGGAATCAATGTATAGTAATGATGCTCATGCTTCATACCCTCTAAAAATTTTCTACCATTTACCAAGCAAATTCTAGCAGTACTACATACCTTTTCTTCCACCTCCTTCAAGGGCTTCAATTTATGACGAACTCCATCCTTTGTTAGGGAATATGTGTTTGTACAACCATCATGGACAATGCTCCTATCATACTACCATCACCTCCCCAATAGCATATGACATGCATCCATCAGTATGATATCACACAGCACCTCATCATGGTAATCCCCAATCTTGAACTTCACTAAACACTGTTCATTGACCAAAGATCTATGGTCCTTTTGTAACCATGCAATCCGATATGGATGTGGATGCTTTCTTCTTGTCAACTTCAACTTGTCAACCATCTCCTTTGAAACAAGATTGTCAATACTTCCACTATCAATAATAATATCACAACACTTACCTTCACATTTGCACCTTGTGCAGAATAAACTCTTCCTTTGATTGGGTTCTTTCTCTTCATTCAACAAAGTTCTTCTGATAACTAGGGTTTCTCCCCTTTCAACATCTTTAGAATTCTTAGACTGCACATCTTCATCTACACGTGCAACTCATCCATTACCTTCAGATCTTCTATTTGTCCTTTCTTGATGTTGCAGACACTCATATGCTTAATGCCCTTCTTCTCCACATTGGAAACAAGTTCCTCTAAAACCTCCTGTTCTGGGTCCTTGCCGAGGTCAGCCTCTTCCTCTTCCTCTTTGTTCACCATTGTTCTGGTCATGAGGTGGTAGGCATTATCTTCTCTTTGATTCTAACTAGTGCCAACTTCTTCACTTTTCTTTTGATCTTCATTATGGCCTCCATAGGGTCCTCCATCAGTCCTTCCGCCTTGACCTCTTCCCCTTTGCTTGCTGTTGAATCTTTTATTCAGCTTCTCTTCCACCTTCAAGGAAAACTAGTATGCATCTTCTATGGTGGTCATTCTGACCAGGCTCAGCTCTTCTTGAATACTTGGCCTCAACCCATTAATGTAACGAGCTACCTTCTCCTTGTTGGCCTCTACATGGCCTGTCCTAATAGTAATCTTATAAAACTCTTCTGTATACTCCTTAATAGACTTGTTACCTTGCTTCAGTCCTTGCAGCTTCTTCAACAACTCTATCTCATAGTCCACAGGAATGAACTGCTTCTTTAGTTTCTCCACTAGCTGATCCTATCTAGTGATCTTTCCTTTTCCTCTTCTGTTCCTCTCTAATTGGACCTCCTTCCACCAAATACTGGTGTGGCCCTTCAACTTAGTTTCTGCAAACTTGACCCAATCTAGGTCCTCCACATCTTCATACTCAAAATATTCTTCCATATCATTGATCCAATCAATAAGCTATTTTAGATTCAAATATCTAGAATATGTAGAAAGTTCAATCTTGGGCCTCTTTCTAATCTTTAAAATGGTCCTCAACATCCTAACTTCTGCAAGATCTCCTGCAGCTTCTTGTTCTTCCTTAGATAGCTCTTCTTCAGCTTCATCCTCACTTTCTTCTCTTGTTCTTAGGTCAAACCCTCTTCATAGCTCCTCTTGCAATGCATCAATTTGCCTTTGTAGGGCTCTAAAACTTTCTTCTGTCAAAGCATTCCTCCCAATATGATTTCTTCATGGAGGCATCTTGATCTCCGCAACAAACCCACAACCTCAGGTCCTAGTGCAAACTACCTCACAGTCGGCGATCTATCTACACACTCAGGAACCCTTGCTCTAATACCAGTTGATGAAGGGGGTCAATCATAAAACACACAACAACAGAAATTGCATGCAGAAAATAGAACTTTCTTTTATTGATTTGGACAATTTATTACATTATAGAAGCTTAATTACAATAAGAGGAATCAATCCTCCATAGGCTGCAACACATTACAGCTTCCTATCAGAAGACTTTGGAATCATCTTCCTTCTGTAATCCCAAATCAGCTAGGATTTCTATTTTCTCACCTATTCTTGATTCTACACTTTCCCCCTTAACTATACTACTACTCAGGGTTCTGAAAAATGGTTATTAATAGCCTTTTTGGTGGCCAACAACCTAATTTTGAAATTTGCATCTCCTTCGAAAATTAGGTCAACTTTCGGGAGCCATAACTTTTGATCCGGGTGTCTAATTGATGAATCATTTTATGCGTTGGAAAGCTTGCAAAGTGCTCTATGCACTAAGTACCCACTCTGCCATTTCCAGCCATTTTTAGGCCTGTACCAGGCTATTTAGTGCCTCAAACTTGAGTTTGAAGAATTTTCAGGCATTTTTCAGGCAACTGAAACTTTAATATCTTTCAACTCGCAAATGATCTTTGTGTGACTCCTTCACAAAAGGTCTTATTTTTCTATTATAAAGCTTCCTATAAATTTTCACTTCAATCCATACCCAAATGCAAACTTTCTAAAAATAGTAGGTTGTTATTTTTTAGCAATTTAGAAAAACTGAAAGTTCTACATCATTATTGAAGCGATTATGGAACCAGAACCACAAATTTTGAAAAGAAATAGAAAGAACATCAATAATTTTGAAACACAATTTTTTTTTGGGTGATGCAAGATTGCCCCTACACCACTGGATGCTCCTGCATCATATCATCTTTAACTGTGTACTGTCTTTCTTCTCTTTTGACTATATCCTATCATGGCATAGATGACGCTAACATCTATTTGTGACTATCATGTAGGTTCTTAAAATGCACCTGTAGCTTAGATTGCACACTCTTATCTCTCCTATTTATTTCATCACTTGAATGTTATAGCATTGTATATATCTTTCTCCTACACCTGTAGCTATCCTTTGTGCATCTTTAAGGTATACCTGTAGCATGGATAACATATTCCTGTACACTCACTATTTGTCTCATCACTTGAATGTTATAGTATCAAATGTATCATGCATTTTCCTTCATCTTTAACCATGGTAATTGACCACTATGACTACATCATGAAAGCATAATGGCATAAAAGCAATAGGACTATTTACTTTGTGACTTTCATGTTCTTTGTCCATCCTAACTGTAGCATTTGATATAAGTCTTGTTTTTCTTTTTTGCTGTTCCTCCTTCATCACTAATGCACCTCTGTAGATGGATATGGTAACTTATGATATATCCTAGCATATTCTAACTATATCTTGCTTTGTAAAAGCCACTTTATTGATCCTGTCCTAACTATTCATGGTGAAAGTGACTGTATCTCTTCCTCATCTTGCACTGTATCTCTCTTTAAGGCATGACATCTTCTTGACTACACCATGGCATCACTGTAGCTTTAGGCATGGGGAATAAATTTTGTCAAAACACAACAATGATGAAATGCATGGAATCCACCTTGTTGATCCTTGGACTATTGCATTCTTTACACTCCACTATGCTCTATGTATTTGAATCTTTGTGTGCTCTATACATGATAGTCTCTTTCTTTTGATTATGTACTTGACTATCATGTCACTGATGACATATGTAGCTACTCCATAGCTTGTTCTTCCTTTAAGGTCACTGATAGTAAGTAATAGTCTTTATCATTTGATGAAATGTGATTATGTTGTATGTATCTATTATTTGCATCTTTAGCCTTTATCATGTGGAATTTACACTTCTCATATATCTTGTGAAGCTTACTATCTGACAGTCAAGTTGGCACTATGTGAATATGATTGTCTTGCCTTCAACTATTTCATCTGTTGTTCTATGTGGCATTTTTACTTGACTGTCTTTATGAGACACTTGCAACTTGAATGTGATATGACTGTTAACCTTTGAACATTTTCAACAGTATGAAAACAACATGAGAAATACCTGGTGTAGAATGTTGTCTCATCTTTGACATTATACTTGTATTCTTTATTGCATAGAAAGGCATTGAATGGTATCCTTGCTTTTGATGTATTTCATATGGACCTAAACTCTTGTTAACATAGCATGAGGAAGCAACATATGATGTACTTTGTCCATACTCTTGATATCTTTCTTGACTAAGTAAGAACGAAGTATGCTGGGATCAACCCTTGTGGGAGCCACATTTAATCCACATGCTTAATTTGTCTTCATATCAGCAACAAAACTTGTTCTATACCCGTACAATAAACAAACAAGTTAGCATAAAAAGTACCTGATAGCATTGATTGATTTTCTTCATGATTTCCTCCTTATTTGTGTCATTATTTGATCTGATTTCCCATCTGAATGCATGATGTGATAAGTATATGTCTCTATTTGATAAAAGCATGTGATAACTATAAACATCCAGAGCACTAACAGGGCTGTCCCCAAAATTTTGTAGGTTCAACTGATGATGGCTTGGAATGAAGATTGAAGATTGAAGATTTGAAGGCTGACTTCAACAACAATCTCCATCATCAGGCAATGATGGATGTTTAGATTTATCAGATGTTCATTTCTTTTTCTTTTAACAAATAGATACCTAGCTTGCATGTCTGCAATTGCTCAATCTAGTTACTCCCATAGCTTGTGTGGGACACATTTGAATACTTCTTTTAAACATGATCAATTAGTTTCTCTTATGCATATGATGTATATATATATATATATATATATATATATATATATATATATATATATATATATATATATATATATATATATATATATATTTCAATCAATGCATGAGATAAATTAACAGATATCTGAATGTATGTTCAAAACATGACATGAAATAATAGTGCAATACAAATATTTTTCTTTCTTTTATTCAAAATTGATTAACTGAATAATCAATTTAACTTATAACTTCTAAAAGATTGAACTATGTAGAACAACTGTATCTCTTGAATGTTTTATTTCTTGATAATCAAGTCTTTTGTCATGATAACTTATTAGTCCTGATTGGACTGATGGGTTATCTTGACAATTGGATAGTCTCTTCTATGTTGTCAAGGCATCAACCATTCAAAGAATGCATAACTTTGAAGTTTTCTATTATTCCTTCTGAACAACTACACTTAGGTCCAACTAATTTTAAGTGTGAACAAAAAATTAGTAACATTTTTGGTGACCTCTCAAGGGTGTTTGCCTGCTAAACAATTTAGAACCAGTAGCCTTGCCTTCTCATTGGGCATAGAGTCATTTCTGCCCTGAATTTAGAGAAATTCTGCAACTCACACTAGTTGAAAACAACAGTAGCAACTAATTGAAAACTGAAACTAAAACTGAATTCATTAAAACAAAACTAGCAACATGTGCAAAAGCACTTCTTGGAAACAAAACAGCAAAACTGAAACTAACTGTGCAAAGGCACTTATTTGAAGCATAAGTTTGCCTTACTTAGTAGCATAACTTGAAGTGAATCCCATTAACTGGGATTGGCAACACCTCGCCATCTAACTTAGCAAGCTAAAATGCATTGTGTTGCTTGAATTTTGTGATTATGTATGGTCCATCCCACATTGTATCAAACTTTGTATGCTCTCCTGGTCTACTCTTCAACTCATTCCACTTGAAAACTAGGTCTCCTTCTTTATAGACTCTTGGTACTGCTTTCTTATCAAAAGTCCTTTTCATTTGGGCGTAGTGTGCTTCTAATGTTTTCAAGGCCTCTTTTTTGATTTCTTCATGTTCAATCAGCTGTGCAAGCCTGATTTCCATAGCTAAGTGTTGGCAACTCCATCGTTATTGGCAGCTTTGCTTCTTTTCCATATGTAAGCACATAACGTGAATTACATGTTGATCTTTTGGGTGTAATCCTATCAGTCCATAATGCTAACTTTAACTTATCATGCCAAGACCTCTGATTCTCATCAACTATTTTCTTTATGATCTCAATTAAGTTTTTGTTAGTTGATTCAGCTTGTCCATTACCTTGAAAGTAATAATTTGATGAAGTATTCAAACAGATATTATTTTTGACAGACCAATTAGATATTCTTAATCCAATAAATGCTAAAGCATTATCTAAAATTATTGAGTCAGGAGTTCCAAACTTGGACACTAGATCTTGGTAAAAATTTAGGATTGATGTTTCATTAGCATCTTTTAAAGCAACTGCTTCAGTCTATTTCATGAAATAATCAGTAGTAGTCAAAATCCACTTGTGTCCTTGGCTTGGAGGTGGATTAATAGGACCAATGAAGTCCAATCCCCACTTGCCAAATGGTTGTTCCACTTGAATTGGATGCAAGGGCATTGCTACCAGCCTTTGTTTACCTGCAAAAATTGAACACTTTAAACATTTCTTTACCCATTCATGTCCATCTTTGAACATGTCAAGCCAATAGTAACTAGCCCTCATAATTTTCAGAGATGTTGTTCTAGCTGCAAAATGACCTCTAGTAGGTCCATCATGAACTTCTTCTAGAATCCTTTGAGTTTGATCTGGCTATACACATCTCAGCAAAACATTGTTAAATCTCTCTTGTACAAAATTCTATCAATTATAGCATAAGGAATTGCCTGCAATCTGTAATATCATGCACCCAACTTGTAGGGGATTCTGGGACAACAGTCGTTTCACCATTTTGAAGCACTGTCTCAACCTCTCCTTGAAGTTCTTTGCTATATCCTTCATTTTATGCGAGCTGTTCACATAGTCCTTTGCCTCGGACCAGCTTGGTTACCTTTATTTGTATGTCATATTCCATGACCTTGGTTATCCACGCTGCTCTCTTATCATTAAAGTCCTTACTGAGCAAAAAATCTTTCACTATGGGGTGAGCAACCATTAACTAAATTCTATTATTTGAAAGCATATGTTTGAACTTCTTTAGGCTCCTGATAACAGCTAATACATGCTTTTCAACAAAAGAATTTCTTACCTCATAGTCATGCAGAACTTGGCTGAAAAATGCCACAGGTTGTTCGATTCCTTCATTGTTTTGTTGACAAAGCATAGCTGATATAGTATCCACATTGTCAAATGCATATAAAATGAAGTCCTTATCAAAGTTTGGATTTATCAAAGTGGAAGCAGCAGCAAGGGCCTCCTTTATTTCTTCAAAGCTTTACTTTCCTTCTTTGGTCCAACTAAAAGAAATATTCTTCAACATTGTTGTAAGAGGTTGTAAAAGTGCTACTATATTAGGAATAAACCTTCTTACAAAATTATTTCTTCGCAAAAAGCTTTGTAAGCCTTTCTTGTGTGCAAGAAGAGGTAATGGCAATATTGCTGTGATTCTTTCAGGATCAATTGACATTCCATCTTTAGACACAATGTGTCCCAACAGTTTGCCTTCATGAACAGAAAAAATACTCTTCTTTGGATTTAATGATACTCCAAATTCTCTACACCTTTCAAAGATTAGTCTTAAATGATGAAAATGATTTTTAGCTTTTTTAGGAAAAATAGTCCCATCATCTAAGCATACAAGCACAATTTTATTGATCAGGCCTTGAAAGGCCATGTCCATTACTCTTTGAAATGTTGCACTTGCATTTGATAAGCCAAATGGCATCTTTCTATATGCTAGGGTATCCCATTTTGTACTAAAAGTTGTCTTGTACTGATCTTCCTCTTTTACAAGGATTTGGTTATAACCTGAATAACCATCCAATAACAAGAATCTCTCTGATCCAGAAATAACCTACAATATCTGCTCCATAGATGGTAAAGGATAATGATCCTTTAATGATGCTCTATTTAAATCTCATAAATCAACACACAATCTGATTTCCCCATTTTTCTTTTTGAGAGGAACTAAATTAGAAACCCATAAATTATGTTTGATAGGAAAAAAGATATTACCTTCAATAAATTTATTGAATTCTATTTTCATGAGCACTTCTAGTTTGGGATTCAGTGGCCTTTGCTTTTGTCTGACAGGTTTAGCTTTGGGTTCCAGCTCTATTGTATGTTGAACTAACTCAGCATTGAAACATTTCAGATCTCCATATTCCCATGCAAAAATGTCATTAAACTCTTGAAAAAGCTGGATGAATGCTTGTTGTCATTGTTTTATACAAATCCTTCCTGCCTTGAACAACTTTCCTTTGAAAATCTCAACAGGCTGATAATGCTCTTGATTAATTGACAAGATGGCTTTGTATTTTCTTACTTGGTCATCATCATTAAAGATAGATTCCCAGGTCTATAAGCCCTTGGGAAGCTTATTTGATCTTAACTGAAGTATTTGATTATCATATTGTTGTACAAATTTTTGCTGATTACCTGTAGAAAATTTAGCCTCTTCCATTAAGAAATTTACAATCTGTTCATCACTATCAAACACTTGCCAACTAACATTATTATCTGGAACATATGGTCTAACAACAACTTTAACATATAAAGGAGAGTGAATATTCTTCATTTCAACAAGAATATCATACTCAACTCCTATAGCAGCTAGTTTGTCAACTTGCTTGTATGAGTTCGAGGTACAAATATCAGATTAAATGCATCAAACTCTTCTATCATGTCCCAAACTCTACATTTGTATAAGTTTAGCAAGTTATTTTTTGTAGCAACAATGTTTTTGACTTTTTTAACCACTAACTCACTATCTCCAAAAACTTTTAAACACCTGATTTTTCTTTTCCTTGCCCATTCTAGCCCATGAACTAAAGCCTCATATTCAGCTGAGTTGTTAGAATAGCTGAAAGCAAATTTGTAAGATGAATAATATTTCTCACCTGTGGGAGAAACTAAAATAGTAGCACCTCCAGCTCCTACCTTGCTTTCAGAACCATCAAAATCTAGTTCCCAAACATCATTTTTAGACTCTACAGTTTACTATTTTTCCTCTTTAATCAGATTTGGAATAATTGTATTATTTTCTTTAATCATGTACACACCAAGGCCAATCTCATCCATTTGTTCAAATGGATCTGTTTCATGATTTTCTGCTGCCCATTGGTCTAAAACCATATCTAGAATTCTCTCTAAAGGTGTGTTTGAATCTTGAACAGGAATCAAATCTTCTTGATCAAAAATAGGAAGATTTGCATTTATAGAACTGGGTGTGTAAGGTTCTAAATGATCTTTTGCTAGTGGTTCAGACTTGATTGTAACCTTGGTTCCATATCTAGTTCTGAAGAATAAATGTGTCCAATTAGATGATAAATACCCTTCTAACCTTGCTGTAAAATATCTGGATAAGTAAATGGCAAAGGTAGGTGGCAAATCAATGACATAAATGTCTTGTATATAACAAAATTTGGACAAGCATGCAAAGTAAGGCCTAAATTTTTGAACATTCCAACTGTACTCACTTTAGTTCCATCCATTTGTACAACACCTCTAACAACAGGTTCATATTTTAGACCTAACTTATTAGCTAGTTGTTTTGGCATAACTGAACTGCTGGCTTCTGAATCTATTATGCAATTATGTACTAAATAGTCACCTACAATCCAAGTGACATAAAATGGTGGAGGTTTACCTACTGGTTTAGGCTATTCTTTTCTTTTTTTTGCCTAATTTGCAATCATAATCTGAGGCTATTGTGATTTTTGTACTTCATTTGACAAAGGCAACTGAGATAATGTATTTTGTAACCAATCTTTTTGTTTTGGAATGTGTAGAACATCTAAAATAGACATGCTTATTGTTGTCTTTTTCATATGATCTAAAATATTAAAAGCAGGACCACTAACTTTTTGTTGTACTTTTGGGATAGCAACCTCTGGTTGGTCTTTTGCTAGCTGTTTATTTTCTGTAGTTGGATGTCTTGACAAAATGTGCAAATCCTTTGATGTAGAATCTTGATTCTGTTCATTCTGAGTTATAGAAACTATATTTTTTCCTTTATCAGCGTGCTGTGGTACATTTTCAGCTTACTATTTACCAGTATTAGCTTGCTGATTTGCATTTCTAGATTGTTGTTGCAAGTCAATAGCTCTTTTTTTTGATCTTGTATTTGTTGCAATATTAGTAAAAGATTTTTTTTTACTTGGCAACTGATTTACACCACAAAATTCATTAGCCTTCTAATTCATTAAAGCTACATCAAGATTAACATACTGAGTCTGAATGTCCAGCTGGTTGTTTACATCACTTGCTAAATTTTTAGCAGCAATATAGTTATTCTGTACCATCAAAGCTTGACTTACAATTCCATTTGGGCAAGTGGCCTGATTATGAAGCTGATTACAGGGATAACACCATGCATAGTCCTGAACCATGTTGTTCTGTATAGGTGCTATTTCCTTTGATGTGCTAACAACATTTGGATTATATTACTTATTTGGCCTATTGTTATAATTCCTCCTTTGACCCTAATAATCTACCTAATAACTAGGCCTATTTTCCTACTAAGGGGTTGCTTGGTAATGTCTGTTATTTTGATTTGTTTGGATTTTCAGACTCACTAGGTCATTGCTCACAGTCTATAGTTTTTTTCTATACTTTGCTGGTTTTCTTTCAAATCCCTAAATTTAGAATGAATGGGATCTATACTATTTTATGCATTTTCTTGATAACGAAAAGAAGGTATTGCTAAAATATGTGGGGCTAAAATTAGGATTAGAGGCTATATATCTGGAAAAATTGGCATTAGGGGCCTAGATGTTATCTTACCAGCTTGTATTAAACTATTTTCTACTCTTATTGCAATATCAAAAGCAGCTGGTAAAGTTACCCCTCCCATAGATTGTATCATAACACCAATATTAGAATTTAATGCCCTTAAATAATACAAAAAAACATGCTCTAGTGATGGTTTTATTGTTTCAGGGATTCTATTCCATGTTTTTTGAAATCTAAAATTAAAATCTATCATTTGCTCTTGTCGAGCCCTCTTAATAGTAGTCATTTGTTCAACTAATGATAAATGATCAAATTTGTCTTGAAATTGCCTAATCAAAATAGCACCTAATTCATCCTAAGATCTAATTGAATTGACTCTTAAACCTCTAAACCATTGAAGAGCTTTACTTTTTAGTGATGCTGCCAACAAGTTGATTGCAATGTTCTTTTCGGTGATGTGGTGAACAACACATAAAGAAGCCACATCTCTAATATGTTCAATGGGTGTAGTCCCATCTTCTTCTGTAAAACTTGGTAAACTTTTTAATGCAGCCATCGGTATGTCATCATGCTGATTCAGATTCAAAGGGTTGCCTCCATTAAATAACACGAAAAGGCTAATTTCGAGGTGGTGGTGGATTTCTTCCACCTCCTCCAGCTCCTCCTCCACTGGGAGGTGGTAGTACTCCTCCTCCTCCACTAGGAGGTGGTAGTACTCCTTCTCCTTCTAGTAAAGACATCAGAGTGGGTAAAACTTGAGCTGGTGTTTGGACTGAAACTACTTAAAAATTTTCTTGTAACATAGGTTCTTCTTCAGTAAACTCATGAGGAAGAGGTTCCTCCTGGAAAATAGGAATCTACTCTCTTTGGCTTGCTACGGAGAACTAAAATTTTTTGAGGATGTACTTGTAAACAATGGGTTATGATGTAAATCAAACTTAGGATGTGTATTTGGTAGATCTGAAACAACTGATGAATCTGCTATATTGGCCTCTTTCTCTACTTTTATTCTCCTTTTTGGTGGAGATAAATGATTATGCTTCTTCTTAGAATTTTTACTTGATCTTGTTTGATATTTTTTCATAGGCTGTAAGATCTGATTTGAAAAAACTAAATTATTAGATTCACTAGGTACTTGATAGTGAACCTCTAAAAGGTTGAAATTCTATTGTTCATACCAAAAACAACAAAAGAAATAAGTCCTTCTGAACTAAAAATTAGTTCAAAGGTCCCACCAGGCGTCCCAAAAATTGTTATCACTGGGAATTGCACCCGTATGCAAAGCTGGTGAAGCACTACAATTTCATGTAACATGGGACTAATCTTAGGTTGTGGGTGCCCTGTGATGAGATTAGACCTCCAGATTATGGGCTATTTTCCTTCAAATGTTCTACTGAGATGTATGTTTTTACTATTTTGCAAAAGGGAAGAAGGAACTAAAAGAATGCTTAAAGGTAAAAATTGGTGATGCACCTGATTTAGATAAAAATAATGCAATCTGATCCACAATATTTTTTTAGAATTTTGACTTTTACACAATCCAGACTTGGCATAAATATCACAAAAGTGATTCTAAAGAAGGTTTAAAAAATAGGTTTTTTCACAACATAAAAAGACTATTTTTGGTTAACACAACCTAAGACCTGTGATGAATATATGCTTAATGCTGCAAGCAAGGAAGTGAGACAATAATTTTAAAGGTTTAATAATAAAACACAACAAAATTTCATCAAAATCACTTAAATAATCAACACTAAAGGAAAGGTAATTCAACTAATCTGAAATAAACAAAGGAAAGCTCTATAAAGAAGACAAAAATATAAACTGTAACCTGTCGATCTCTCAATAAAACTATAAAAAAGTAAGCTACAAGAATTCTCCAATATGTCTAAATCAGAATGAGAATCAAGAACTAGCAAAAATAAATTTTCTCTTTACAATATATAGGTTTACTCTCTCCGAGAGGCATACAAAAATATGGACTTGTAGATAACTGCCTCTAAAAATAATCATTCCCGAGCAACCTCTAAAATCCTCAAAAATAGGGCCTAAAACTACCACAAATTGAGCAAAAATAGCTTCAACTTGGGCCTCTCCATGTGTTTGACCAAAATAATTGACCAAGGACCCTAAAATACTCTTAAAAGTCATGTAAAACCTCCTAGGTGACCTAGTTAACTCAATTAATCAATTTAAATGATTTTGCATGAGTAAAATTGATTGTGAGTAAATAATAAAGTAATAGAATATTACTTTATTATTTGTTACAATTTGTTCTATTTTCAATTTTACAACTTGTGAAAAATAAGAAAGTAATTTATAGAATATTACTTTATTATTTATTTACAATTGATTTGCATGTAAAATCATGCATGATTAGAAAAAATATCACTCCTTATCACTCTAATTACATTTGCCTATTTTGCATGATATGAGCCAAAATTAAGACTTTTAGGAGGAAAAAAAAATTGCTTATACCTCCATGTGGGAAAAAATATCTCTATTTTGCATGATTTAAATATACATCAAGGTAAAAAATATCCTTATCACTCCATGATCAATAAAAAGAAATGCTTAGGCATGAACAATATCCCTTATCACTCCACATGCACTAAGGGAAAAATAAGATCACCCTTATATCTCCATGCATAGTATATACCTTCATGCATAAATTTTATCTCTCATCATAATATGATAACAAACACGTTAGTACTCCTACACATTATATCAACATGTATCAAAATGCATATTCACCTTATATCTCCATTGCATCTTTAAAATCAAGGAAACTTACAACTCCATTATGCATAAAAACCCCATGCATCAAAATACTCCATTATATCTAAATCATTGTACTGCCACCATGCATAATCACTTACCTTGGAAAACTCCATCTCAGTCTCATGCATGCCATGTCAGAAAGCACACCCTCTTGGCTTTGTTAGCCACTATGCATAATTAGAAGGTATCCTTACTTTTTGATGTATTGAATAGGACAAAGAACTTAAGCATGTGTATCATTGTCTATGCAATAGCTAACCACTAAGGAATCTTTAAAAGGTTTATAAGGCATGAAGCCTTTCTCTCCAATCATATCGGCCCTCTTAACTTAATAAAAATTAAGCATTAAGCTTTGCTTTTCGGCCACTCCATGTTATGATGGCTAGGATCTTCAAGACAAAAGGTCTTGACCACGACACTCCTTTGGATAATGAAATTATTTATTTTTTGTAAGTCAAAAATACACTTGGGAGAAAAGAACCTACGAACAAAAGTAAGGAAACAACCCTAAATTTGTTCACTCTTCATTTGGTCTTCCTCCTTCGGAGCTCTGCAACTATATTATGATGGCCTAGGGTTTCAATCTCTCCACTGTGGCTTTGGTCTTTCTCCCTTCAATGGCTCTTCTTTGTTGAAACCATGGAATTTTGCATCATAAGGAAGAAGGTAACATTGCTTTCTATTTCATATAAGGCATTTTATAATATGTGTAGCTTTATTTCTTTTCAATAGTTGCAGCCTCCTTCTTCTTTCATGGCTATCTCCATCATTGTGCACTCTTTAACACCCTCTTTCTTGTTTTTCCATCTTCGTTCCATTGCAACTGTAACCCGTTCATGGTCTTCAACTGATCTTGAAAGTTTAAGGCCATTGTGATGCCGTGGAAAGATCTCTCCTCCTTTCAGCAAAAAGGGTGAGCACTTGTCATTTTCATCTCTGTAGCTTCATTTGTCTTTGGTTTTATACTTTACAGAATGACAAGTCTTTAGGTAGACATGGGTATTGCATTTTATAGAAAAAAATGCCATATCACTATCGGCCATGACTGCATATATCTTGTTTTTGCTTTGAACTATCTGTAGATGCAGAAAACCTGAGGGTTTAAGGTTTTAAGATGAGGGTTTATTGTTTATCTTCTATTTTCAAGGTCTCCACCTTGTCACAACCATGCTCCTCCTGAAAATAGGTATCAAATTGTGTAGTCTATTGAGGGTTTGTTTAGTTTTTAAAGCTAGGGTTTCAACCCTCCTTGCACAAAAACTCCTTCATAGTGCCATAGCCATGCTCTTCTCTATTATCTCTTTCTCTTTTGATAGTCTATGAAGAAAAGAACAATGGCTTTAACTTTCTATCAAGGGTTTGTTCAATTTGCACTTTCATAGCTTCAAACTATTATGGCCACTGTCCTTTATTTGAATCTTCTTGACTGTGTTTGCAAAAATGGCATTAGGGTTTGATGTCTTGATATGGGTATAGATTTTAGCATGAGCCATCTTTCCTTCTGTATCGCATCTTCTTGAATGTGGGTTTTCCTGTAGGTAGAAGCATTAAGAGTTTGAAGTGTCAATAAATGGAGTTTCTTTCTTTGCTTCTCATAACACCTTCTCCTACTTCTCTTTATGAATGTCATGGCATTAATGATGATACACTTTACTTTATCCATCCCATTGTAGCTACTGGGTATAATAGAAGGTTTATTGATATTTTGTATGACAACAAATCATTTGATATTTTGTATGATAACTGTTATCATTTCTAGAAGGCTGTACCTGTACCATAAATGGCTTCTTTGACTTATTTGCATATGATAAACTTGTATCTCTTTTTGCCTACCAACTGTAAGATGATGGGCTATTATCATGTGGTATCATCTTTGACTGTGTATTGTCTTTCTTCTCTTTTGACTATATCCTATCATGGCATAAATCATGCTACCCTCTCTTTGTGACTGTCATGTAGGTTCTTAAAATGCACCTGTAGCTTAGATTGCATACTCTTATCTCTCCTATTTAATTCATTACTTGAATATTATACCATTGTATATATCTTTCTCTTACACCTATAGCTGTCCTTTGTGCATCTTTAAGGTATACCTATAGCATGGATAACATATTCTTGTATACTCACTGTTTGTCTCATCACTTGAATGTTATAGTATCAAATGTATCATCTTTTTCCTTCATCTTTAACCATGGTAATTGACCACTATGACTGCATCATGAAAGCATAATGGCATAAAAGCAATAGGACTGTTTACCTTGTGACTTTCTCATTCTTTGTCCATCCTAACTATAGAATTTGATATAAGTCTTGTTCTTCTTTTCTGCTGTTCCTCCTTCATCACTAATGCGCCTTTGTAGATACATATGGCAACTTATGATATATCTTGACATATTCTAACTATATCTTGCTTTGTAAAAGCCACTTTATTGATCCTGTCCTGACTGTTCATGGTGAAAGTGACTATATCTCTCCCTCATCTTGCACTATATCTCTCTTTAAGGCATGACATCTTCTTGACTCCACCATGGCATCATTGTAGCTTTAGGCATGGGGAATAAAGTTTGTCAAAACACAACAATGATGAAATGCATGGAATCCACCTTGTTTATCCTTGGACTATTGTATTCTTTACATTCCATTGTGCTCTATGTATTTAAATCTTTGTGTGCTCTATACATGACAATCTCTTGCTTTTGAATATGTACTTGACTATCATGTTAGTAATGACATATGTAGCTACTCCATAGCTTGTTCTTCCTTTAAGATCACTAATAGTAAGTAATAGTCTTTATCATTTGATGAAATGTAATCATGTTGTATGTATCTATTATTTGTATCTTTAGCTTTTAACATGTGGAAGTTACACTTCTCATATATCTTGTGAAGCTTACTTTATGACAGTCAAGTTGGCATTATGTGAATATGATTGTCTTGCCTTCCACTATTTCATCTGCTATTCTATGTGGCATTTTCACTTGACTGTCTTTATGAGACACTTGTAACTTGAATGTGATATGACTGTTAACCTTTGAACATTTTCAACAGTATGAAAACAACATGAGAAATACCTGGTGTAGAATGTTGTCTCATATTTGAAATTATACTTGTATTCTTTATTGCATAGCAAGGCTTTGTATTCTTTATTTTTTGTACTCTTGATATCTTTCTTGACTAAGTAAGAAGGAAGCATGCTGGCAACCCTTGTGGGAGCCACATTTAATCCACATGCTTATTTTATCTTCAAATCAGCAACAAAACTTGTCCTATACCCGCACAGTGAACAAAGAAGTTAGCATAAAAAGTACCTGATAGCATTGATTGATTTTCTTAATGATTTCCTCTTGATTTGTGTCATTATCTGATCTGATTTCCCATCTAAATGTACAATGTGATAAGTAGATGTCTCTATTTGATAAAAGCATGTGATAACTATAAACATCCGGAAAACTAACAGGATTGTCCCCAAAATTTTGCAGGTTCAACTACTGATGGCTTGGAGTGAAGACTGAAGACTAAATATTTGGAGGTTGGCTTCAATAAAAATCTCCATCATTAGGCAATGATGGATGTTTAGATTTATTAGATGTTCATTTCTTTTTCTTTTATCAAACAGATACATAGCTTGCACATTTGCAATTGCTCAGTCTAGTTACTCCCACGGCTTGTGTGGGACGCATTTGAAAACTTCTTTTAAACATGATCAGTTAGTTTCTCTTATGCATATGATGTATATGTATTTTCTCTTTTCAATCAATGCATGAAATAAAGTAACAGATATCTGAATGTATATTCGAAACATGACATGAAATAACAGTAAAATACAATTATTTTTCTTACTTTCATTTAAAATTGATTAACTAAATAATCAATTTAACTTATAACTCTTGAAAGATGTAACTATTTAGAACAACTGTATCTCTTGAATGTTTGATTTCTTGATAATCAAGTCTTTTGTCATGATAACTTATTAGTCCTGATTGGACTGATGGGTTATCCTGACAATTGGATATTCTCTTCTACTTTGTCAAGGCATCAACCATTCAAAGAATGCATAACTTTAAAGTTTTCTATTATTCCTTCTAAACAAATACACTTAGGTCCAACTAATTTTAAGTGTGAACAAAAAATTAGTAACAGTTGATCGATTGAAATAAAGACTTGAAGGTTTATGAATTGTTGATTAACATTAAGAGGAACAATATTAATATTTCATGATTCTTGAGGGGACCAAAGCGCTGAAATTAATTTTGATTATGGTGTGTCAAGATATTTCCAAGTTCTTGAACTAATAAGAATACCAATGAAGAGTTCTTTAGTCCACTTCTACGCTAAATCACCAATGATAAGATTGTAAAGTTCATTTGATTCCTTCAACAATGATAAGTTCCATGATTCATGGGAGAATTGAACCATCGAAATGGTTCATAAAGGAAGGTTCAAAAGTTAATGCAAGCTCTAAAATACACTCAAAGCCAAGTTTGAATAATGAAGGTTCCTTAAGGCATCAATTCACTGAAAGTCAAATATGTAGGAGTTCCTCGTCATGCGAATTCGTCGAAATGTAATATTGATGATAGTTTAGTTGCTTTAAAAGTGTTGATGCCCGATGACAAAGTATAAAGGTTCAAATGTGAGTGCAAATGCCAAAATGTATTATAAGACCATAGTTCAAAGTTCACATGAACATTGATATGACAAAATGAATCTAGTAAAGAAGTTCAAGGTTCCCCAAGGCAAGGATTTGCTGACAACAAAGTTTTTTAGAGCGATACATTGTTGAAATGCATTAAAAAGAGTTTGAAGTTTGTTGGAATATTGAAATTCATGGTTTGAATGGATAGTTTGATTCGTAAACTGTTAAGAACCAATACATGTTATTTTTGGGATAATTTAGTTTGGGTAACAGTTGCCTTTGTAATATGGTTCAACTTCCAATTTCAAAGTGTAATGGAGTTGATAATTGTATTTTGCAGTATTCCTCTGGTCATGGTTGGGAGGGATATTCTAGTTGAGTTAGTGGACCTATTTTTCCCAAGATAATGGTAAAGCAAATGTGAGGGAGATGGATTTTGGAAGAAGAGTAAAGGTATCAGAAGGACACTTGATTCATAAACCTTCAAGTCTTTATTTCAATCGATCAATTGTTACTAATTTTTTGTTCACACTTAAAATTAGTTGGACCTAAGTGTATTTGTTCAGAAGGAATAATAGAAAACTTTAAAGTTATGCATTCTTTGAATAGTTGATGCCTTGACAAAGTAGAAGAGAATATCCAATTGTCAGGATAACCCATCAGTCCAATTAGGACTGATAAGTTATCATGACAAAAGACTTGATTATCAAGAAATCAAACATTCAAGAGATACAGTTGTTCTACATAGTTAGATCTTTCAAGAGTTATAAGTTAAATTGATTATTTAGTTAATCAGTTTTGAATGAAAGTAAGAAAAATAATTCTATTGTACTGTTATTTCATGTTTGAAGGTTTATGAATTGTTGATTAATATTAAGAGGAACAATATAAATATTTCATGATTCTTGAGGAGACCAAAGCGCTGAAATTAATTTTGATTATGGTGTGTCAGGATATTTCCAAGTTCTTGAACTAATAAGAATACCAACGAGGAGTTCTTTAGTCCACTGCTACGCTAAATCACCAATGATAAGATTGTAAAGTTCATTTGATTCCTTCAACAATGATAAGTTCCATGATTCATGGGACAATTGAACCGTTGAAATGGTTCATAAAGGAAGGTTCAAAAGTTAATGCAAGCGCTAAAATATACTCAAAGCCAAGTTTGAATAATGAAGGTTCCTTAAGGCATCAATTCATTGAAAGTTGAATATGTAGGAGTTCCTCGTCATGCGAATTCATCGAAATGTAATATTGATGATACTTTAGTTGCTTTAAAAGTGTTGATGCCCGATGACAAAGTATAAAGGTTCAAATGTGAGTGCAAATGCCAAAATGTATTATAAGACCATAGTTCAAAGTTCACATGAACATTGATATGACAAAATGAATCTAGTAAAGAAGTCCAAGGTTCCCCAAGGCAAGGATTTGCTGACAACCAAGTTTTTTAGAGCGATACATTGTTGAAATGCATTAAAAAGAGTTTGAAGTTTGTTGGAATATTGAAATTCATGGTTTGAATGGATAGTCTGATTCGTAAACTGTTAAGAACTAATACATGTTATTTTTGGGACAATTCAGTTTGGGTAATAGTTGCCTTTGTAATACGGTTCAACTTCCAATTTCAAAGTGTAACGGAGTTGATAATTGTGTTTTGCAATATTCCTCTGGTCATGGTTGGGAGGGATATTCTAGTTGAGTTAGTGGACCTATTTTTCCCAAGATAATGGTAAAGCAAATGTGATGGAGATGGATTTTGGAAGAAGAGTAAAGGTCTCAGAAGGACACTTGACTAATTGAAAAATTGTATATATTATACTTTTGTTAATTTGATAATGTTGTACACATTGATAAAGAAGTTTGAAATTTTGTGAATGTATATTTGTGATTTGAATCAATTCAAATGAAATTATGTTGTCTTGTGAACTTGGTGTTGTGTTGGTTATGTGACTGGGCTATCTAATAAGACCCCTTGGTCATGACTGTGTTAGAGGATGTAAGTATTTTGATGTTGTTCATTGATGATCATAGTTGAATGACATATGTATTTCTTATGTGTATAAGAAATTTTAAGATTTTGAAGCTTTTAATAAGTTTCATGTTATGATTGAAAATTAATCTCAATCTCAAATTGGTACTCCTCGAAGAGACAATGGTGGAGAGTTTATTTCAAGAAAATTTGAGGATTATTTTAGTCAAAATGGGATTCAACATCATTTCATTATTCTAGGTACTCCCCCCAAAAAAGGTGGCATTGAGGAAATAAATAGAATTGTCATGAATATGATTTGAGAAATATTATATTTCAAGAGAATATAGTTGCATTTTGGGTAGAAGCAATAAGAATAACAATTTATCTATGTAATATATCTCCCTCATCTTCTCTTCACCAAGCAACTCCATATGAAGTTTGGTTGTTAATTCTCCTATGTTTATTAGGGAGTATTAGTTAGGACAGGTTGGGATCCTTGTGATATTTCCAAGGAAGGAAAGTCTCATTCTTCTCGCTCTTTTGTGGTCATTGGTGCATGTGGCTCATGTGGTTTTGGATCTAGGGAGGTGGCTTCCAACAATGTTGCATTTAGGGAGTTATCTAAGGCTTCAGGACAAGGAAATACTATCCATCCACCCTGCTCTTCTCTTCCATATCCTTTGATGATTCCCCTCCTACTTTTTCACAGGGTTTGGGAACAAGGGAGGATATCCTATTTTTTGTGTCACTTCTTTCTTATAGGATTGCTTCTAGCACTATCTTTGGTTCACCTTCAAAGAAGTCTTGGGATGATACTATAGACTCCTAAAAATGTCTCAACCCCTTTAACCATTTTTCTGCATCATCCATATCACTAATTTCCCCTTTCATCTGATTAATTAAATAAATTCATAATTATTTAATTAATTAACCCTAAGTCATCCCTAATCATTTACCCTTAGCCATCCATCATTAATTTTCCCCTAGTCATTAATTAATTTAATTAATTCATCACTACACCTTATAACATCCTCCTAATTAATTAAATAAATATGTTAAATATTTATTTGGTTAATTTATCCATCTTCCTAAACCTAATTATTTAATTAATTTGCCCTACTCTACCACCTAAACCTAGCCTAGTTGATTAAATGTCAATTATTTAATTAGGTACCCTAGCCTACATGACCCCCAGACCAAAATTAATAAACCTTTATTTAATCAATTTTAACCCCACATTAACCCATCCACTCATTTTCTCCATCTATATTAATTAAAGTTAATCACATGATTAAATTGGTCAAATCATCATTAACTCCTTCTCCCACACCCCACAAATAAAAAATTACCTTTTAATCCAAAAAGTCACATGACCCTTCCACCTCACATTTTTGTTTTCATGCTAAGCTCTTCTCCATGCCATGAGCTCACACGTGTGAGTACCAAAGTGCACAAGTGTCACATGTGACACACATTAACCCATAGAATGGAATTTTAAATTCTATATCATGCCAAGGAAATTGTTTTTTAATTTCCTCTTGAGTTTTAATCACATTTAATGCAAACCTTTCCCCAAAAATGAATAAAAGATTGCAAAATATTCTCATCCATCCAATCTTGTTGATCAAATCTCAACCCTTCATCCTCCCATCTCATATCCACCCTTGATTTCAACTTTCAATCTCAATCGTTGGATCAAATCCCCCCTAAATTTGCCTATAAATACAAGCCTCCACAAGCCATTTTCATAATCCATTTTTCAAGAAAATCTATTATGCCAAAAAAGCCTCCAAATCTATCCATCATACCATTTTAATGAAGCTAGTTGTGACTGACATCTCCAACTCAATCTCGCCCTTTGGGTCTACCACACAAGCATATGTACCCCTATAGGTGCCACTCCATACTCCTTAGTATTTGGTTCTAAAGCTATCCTAATAATCTAGGTCAAGCTCCCCTCTCTCAGAATCACACTACAAAATATCATTACTAAGGAGGAGTACTGAGTTGCAAGACTAAATGAGCTAGAACTTCTGGATGAGAAGTGCTTGAATGCTCTTAATCACCTACATGCATACTAGAATCACCTATGCAGGATGTATAATAAGAAGATGAAGAACCACTATTTTGAGATAGGCAATTTAGTCCTTATGGAAAATCAGAGGAACCTACAAGAGCATAACAAGTAAGGCAAGTTCAAACCTAATTGGTTGGGACCTTATATCATTACAACTAGCTATGGATCAGGAGCTTATTAACTTGCAACACTTGAGGGGCAGCCTCTAGACGAGTCGATGAGCATAATGCACCTAAAATTTCTGCCCCTAACCCATCCAATATCCCAAGTCAAAAATTAAAAAAAATGAAAAAAGCAAACAATCCAAAAAAATAGAAAAAGCAAGTGCAATAAAGACGTCCAATGGTGAAAATCACTTTGGTCGTGCCTTGGATAAGTACCATGATGAAAACTTGTCTCAAGTGCCATGTGTAGTGGTTAGTTCTACCATCTAGTAAGTCCTCACATCCATCACATCACTCCATATCACCTCCATCCCATGGCTTGGAATAACAATCATTCAGCGTCACACATCCCATTCCTTTATCACCCACCTGAGGTAGATTCCTAGAAAAGAGGATCCTTGTATGCCCTCCCTATACAACAGAAAACTAATAAAATACAAAAACATCATAAAATCACCAAAATCTAAAAAAAAAAAAACCACCAAATCTAAAAACATTAGAAAATCCAAAAAGTCCCAAAAAAAAAAAAAATTAGAAATCGTAAAAAATAGTCATTTCATCATCATCATCACCCATCCAACCTATTCCGAACCATTCCTATGTCATCAGTACAAACCAAACCTACATATCATCATCACCCACATCTTAATGTGCCTTGATCCCGTGGATATAGGGTATGTAGGTAGTCTAAAATATGAATGAAGTATCCAATATGTAGGTACATAAGATGCGCCCATCCAACCCATTTGGATGGTCCCTATTTCCAGAGATTATCATACTAGATCCATATCACTAATTTCCACTTTCATCTGATTAATTAGATAAATTTAAAATTATTTAACTAATTAACCCTAAGTCATCCCTAATCATTTACCCTTAGCCATCCATCATTAATTTACTCCTAGTCATGAACTAATTTAATTAATTCATCACTACACCTTATAACGTCCTTCCAATTAATTAAATAAATATGTTAAATATTTATTTGTTTAATTTATCCATTTTCATAAACCTAATTAATTAGATAAAACATGATTATTGAATTAATTTTAACCCCACATTAACCCATCCACTAATTTTCTCCAGCCATATTAATTAAAGTTAATCACATGATTAACTTGGTCAAATCATCATTAACACCTTCTCCCACACCCCACAAATAAAAAATTACTTTTTAATCCAAAAGGTCACATGACACTTCCACCTCACCTTTCTATTTTCATGCTAAGCTCTTATCCATGCCATGAGCTCACACATGTGAGTACCAAAAGTGTACAAGTGTCACATGTGACACACATTCACCCATAAAATGGAATTTTAAATTCCATCTCATCCCAAGGAAATTAATTTTTAATTTCCTCATGAGTCTTAATCACATTTAATGCAAAGCCTTCCCCAAAAATGAATAAAAGATTGCAAAATATTCTCATCCATCCAATCTTGTTGATCAAATCTCAACCCTTCATCCTCTCATCTCATCTCCACCCTTGATCTCAACTTTCAATCTCAACCATTGGATTAAATCCCCCTCAATTTACCTATAAATATAAGCCTCCACAAGACATTTTCATCATCCATTTTTCAAGAAAATCCATTATGCAAAAATAGCCTCCAAATCTCTCCATCATACCATCATAATGCTAAAATTGTGTTGGGTTTAGAGAGCATATCCACATTCAACCACTGCATTTGGGTGAAGCAAGAGTGTTTGGGTGCACACTCTCTACCTTATTGAGTTAGAGGACTTCAAGGCATCTTGGGAAGGTATAAATCTTTGTTTTTCAATTCTTTTCCATGTTTTATGTCTTTTAATCTTTTCTCATCTTCAGATACTATCAAAGGTAAATCTTCTCCTACTCCTATTTTGTAAACCTTATTTACTATGTTTTTAGTAAAGGTGAATTTGATTAAAGACCAAGTAGTCAAGATTTGACAAGTGGTTATCTTTTTAAGGGGCATAAGACACTATTTGTTGACATTATGGATAACCAAAAGTGGTTATCTTATTCACATTACATTATGGATATAATTGTATTAGTTTTTAATGGTATTTTTATGATGCAAAGTATTGTAAAAGGGAAAGTAAGAATCCTAGATTTTACCCTGAAGAATTTAGAAATCTTTAACTCTTAGGTAAATTATGATATTGATTATGTCTATTGTATACTTTGGTTGATAGTTAAAAAGTCGAGAAGCCATAGACAAGACAATATTAAGAGACTGGAAACACTTTGTTGTTAGAAAGTCAATACTAGTTATACAAACCAAGTATGGTTATTATTTTTGAGTAGAAAGTAAATGACAAAAGTCATAGACTTTGATAAATTGTGGATATGCAATAAGGGACTCTCGAGAAAGATTAAGTTATTTATAATTGCATATTGTATGTATATCCTAGATAAGGAATTTTTCTAGGTCAGATGGACTAGGGATTGCATATAATTTAGGCAATTATATCTAGTGATACTAGCCAAATATATCAAAGCATAGGATGAGATAGTCTTCAAGTTGAGTTAGAGGTGTGTGAATTCATGACTACATTTATTGTAAATGTCTATTTATATAGAAACTTTGGCCAAAGTGATGCATTTGTCTTTGCATGCATTAGTTAGTTCATAGTGTCTAGATTGCATAACTAATCAGTATGATCATACTTAGTTAGAAGATTGTCTACAGTTGTATGGTCAATTGAGTTATGTGGGACAAAACACTAGGACTCAAATGGCGACTTGTTACCTCCATATGTCTATACTCTTTTTGAAGAGTGGGGCCACTTCCAGGAAGGAAGGTGTGTGGGGGACTGCCGATCTATGGTTGGAGGTAAAGCACTTGGATGATGATCTCCCTCTATAGAAAAAGACTCACCAAGATTTGAATGACAGATATTAAGATTCCAGTGATAATACTCTTTATGTAAAATTTCATGTTATGATTGTGATGTAAAACTATTCTTTTGCCAAGCACAATATGTTTGTAAATGTAAAGTGAAATGTTATCACTATAAGTATATTTGAATATATTGTATTTCAAGGTTGAAAAATTCTTTAGAAAAGACATGTACTTTTATTTATTGATGTTTAGCAAATGATAAAAAAATATCTCTCTTGTATATCATTTTCTTTTACTTTCCTAGTAATTTGGATGTGTAATTTTGAGTAATATGAGAAGGCATGTTACATATGGTATCAGAGCAAACTAGGTTCAACACATGGACCTTAGAGCTCACTATGAGAAATTTAATCAACATTAAGCAAATAGCTAATGTTTGAAATTGGTTTTATGCCAGAATGGCGTGGACAAGAACTGCCAAAAAGTTTTTTCCCTAGCATTTGCCTTAGTTAGTTGTTAGGAAACAACTTCCCAAAGAAGTTGAACTCAAAGAGCATATTAATTATGCTAAGGGTGCATGGCTAGAGGATTTAGAGACTTTGGCTGATGCTCTTAAGTGTATATGGCTAGAGAGAAAACAACATATTAAACTAGCCAAGAATCCTATTGTTTCTACTTCTATAGTTAAACCAAGTAAATCATCTACTAGTTGCGAAATGTCATTTGGATGTGATCATGATGCTCTTGTTTTAGGAAAAGAGGTGATGGAGGAGTACCTGCATGTACATCCTCCCTCTAAGTTTGTTTTATTAGATTTTGATGGGGAAGAAGAACCTAAGGAATATCCTTTAACCGATATTGACATGTAGTCTTGTTGTGCTAATTATCTAAATAAGGATGTATTTATACCTAGAATAAATTATAATAAAGATGAGATTGTTTACTCAAATTTGAGTTTTGTGCATGATTTATTGATGAATTTTGAATTAATGAGGTGCATTATTTTCAATTCTAATTTATAATTTGATACAAATATTAGGTGTGATATAGAGTATCAGCATGGTTAGAACTAGAACAACTCTTGAAGATAGTCAAGGAGAGTTGAATCCTTCTGAAAACCTATGGCTAAGCTAGATCAGATATTAACCATGTTAAATGAAACCAAGGAAAGACTAGGAAACTTGGAACAAGAGGTTAGGGGTTAAGGTAAATCTGAAGTAGGACATGAGGATTCACATCAAGGAGATGATGAATATGTCCATGAATCTAGTATTCATAGTGAGCCAAGGGAGATTTTTGATAAGACCAAGGCTCAAGAAGAGAAGAGAAGTAGACTTGCTTCTGAACTATCTAGAGATATGAAGAAAGTTACACAACCCAAGTTCAATGAAACAAAAAGTGGAGATGTTGAAGCTTCGTTGATATAGATGGACAAATATTTTGAGATCTAAAATTACTCTGAGGTAACCAAGGTAGTATGTGGTGCCTTTTAATTGGCAGGAGAAGCATCCATGTGGTGGATGAATAAGAAGATGGAATTGGGGTTAAGTTCTTTGAGCTTAACCTAGGATCAATTTGTGGTATTATTTCACCAAAGGTGGTTACCACAACTTTTCTTTAAAGTTCACCTGTCTCCTGAAATATGTGCCCCAATATCAAAAAGATCAAAGATTTAGAATCAAGAAATTTATCATGGGTCTGAATGACCAGATAGGTGGAGAAGTGGATGTGCATGGCCCTTCTACCCTAGAACAAGTATTAGAAAAGGCAATCAAGCAAGAGCAAAAATTGAAGTTATTTTTTGCATATTGCGAGAAGAATCACAAGAGGTTTAAAAAGACACCAACTTTGCATCCTTTCAAGAAAAGGAATAGTAAGCTAGATGTGGCTAAGAAAAATGACAAGGGTTCCAAAAAAATAAGAGTAGACCCAGGAATGAGAAGAAGAATAGTGGAAATGTTCAAAGGAATGATAATAATTCAAGTAAAATTGTTGAGAAGAGAAGATGTCCTGGAGGATGTTTCACTTTTGGTGGAGATCACTATGCAAATCAATGCCCAACTAAGAACCAAGGAGTTCAATAGTGTGGTAATGCTTTACCTACTTAGCAAGCAACTTTTCAACGGAGGATCCATGCGGCTTTGGACAATCACCCAATAGAGTTCCAGATTAACCCCATTGAGAGAACAAGTACTTTGCTTGGAGTTCCTATTTCTATTTTGATTGATACTGGAGCATCTAAAAGTTTTATTTCTCCAATAGCATTAAGAAAATTTCCTAGAAGAGCTGGATTTATGGCTAAACCCTGGTTAGTAGAATATGCTAACCAAACTAGAGCTTAGGTAGAGCAATGCCTATTTGAAGCTAAAATTGATCTTCCTAGTTTCTTGACTAAGGTGAATTTGTTTGTAGCCCCCTTAGGTTCCTATGATCTTAACTTAGGAATAAATTGGCTATGGAGGCATAGAGCCAATGTTGACTATTTTGCAAAAATAGTGGAGTGTCTAGATGATGTAGGAAACAAAGTATTTTTGCAAGGCACTCAGAGAGAATCTACGATCAGATCAATCTCTACTAAGAAACTAAAGAGAGTTAGGTGAAAAGGTAACAAATTTTTTGTAATCAACATGGAGCAAGTAGAGGAAGATCCTAGTAAACAAGGTGCTTTTGTACATATAAGGTTGTCACTGATATGCTTGTGTGGTTGTCATTGATGTAAACACTAATGAGCATTGCACATATGTTACCTAAGTTTGTCACTGATGTGGTTGAGCAGTTGTCTTTGATGTCAACACTATGCTTGGATGCTTATGATGATGATATACTATCTTGATGGTGTGCTAGTAGTGGTTGTTGATGTTCATGGTTAGCTGCTGATGTTCATTGTTGGTTGCTAATGTTCATGGTTGGTTGTCGTGCCTTGAGTAATCTCAAGTAAATTTGTATTGAGCATGCTTGTGGTTAGCAGAGATGATTTCATGATGATATATTAAGATGTGAATTAGAAGCATTAAGATGAATGATGATATACTAAGATGGGAATTAGAAGCTATGTTGAGGTTGAGAAGATGTTGCCAATGACCTGTG
The DNA here is from genome assembly GCA_027924645.1 of Cunninghamia lanceolata. NCBI lineage: Eukaryota > Viridiplantae > Streptophyta > Pinopsida > Cupressales > Cupressaceae > Cunninghamia > Cunninghamia lanceolata. The sequence goes on from BSBN01001048.1 coordinate 17,596,290, forward strand.
GCATGTTGTATGATCCTACTTGTTGTTCCTAAGGATGTATGTGTTGTTATATGAAGGTTCTGGTCTCCAAATGTTGGTGAAGGTTTTTGCTGTAGGAAGTTTTTTTCAAGACTGGTTGATAAAAAGCTCTGCATTCCTCCACATTTGAAGATATGATCATATGCGGTTCATAAGTTAAGCATATTATAAAGGTGCAAAACCCAAAGTTTCAGATTATTTTCTCCTCCGCAGTGCAAGTTACAAGTGACAAAGTTCTAGTCTGTGCTCTGGCAAAATAATGTGCTGATGAAGGTTGATTGGAATGCTCCATATTCCTTTGCAAGTAAAGTTTTTCTCATGTAGTTTTGTGAAAATGATTAGAGATTGTTCAATGCACACTACATTGCAGTTTCAGGTGGTTTGAAGGTCTACATGTTCAGTTTTCAAATGATAGAAGTGATACAAATGGTTCTAGATGCCTAGTTGTTCTCCGAATATATGTTGATGATGTACACAAACTTCTTGCTGCTTGAAATGGTAAATTAGATGATGGAAAGATGATCTTGATGATCTTGTGATATTTCCTATTGCTCTGCAAGGTGTTTTTTTCTCTCTTCGAAACAAGTTGTGGTCTAGAATGATGGTGTTGTTGGGTTATGCTCTTGCCTAGCTAACTAAGGAATGTTGATGATGTGTGCCACAAAGGTGTTGCTGTGCGGAGTTCAAGGAGTGTTTGGAGATGTTGTATAGTTCATACCAACTCATTTGGAAGAAGAACAAGTAATGTTTAATCATTTATGAGTGCCACCAATATTAAGAAGACTGATGTGCTATAAGCTTCATGTTTTCTTGCTTAAGAAACTAATTCAAATTTGTGAAGTGTGCAGATGTTATTTTTTGAAGGATGATGTTGTGAAGAATGTTTAGAATTGGGCTAAGTATGTGTTGGGATACACAAGGCGTGTATCTCTTTCTGGAGTAGCATGTAGTTCATGATAGGGTTTGCCCTATGCATGTTTTCTATTGTGTGATCTCTAGCCGACTTGTAAATTGTAATATTCTTGTTGTATTGGCCAACTTGTAATAAAATCAATGTAATGCCATGAATATATTATAAACCTAGTTTATATAGGTGAGGTATGATTGTGAAAATTATAATAAGAGTGTATGAAGAGCAAAATAAGAAAATGATATGCATTATGATGTGCGAATAAAGGAGAAAGAGCATAAGCAATAAGGGATATCCCAATTGATCCTGAAGACATTTTTGTGATAGGAGGGAAGTGAAGAGAGTGCCTAATTGATCCAATCATCAGAAGAAAAGTGAAGAGGTAGAATTGCAATCATCAAAGATGTGAGCTTCATTGTCAGTTCAGGCAGTAGAAGGACTGCCATACTGTAATCATTTCTGAGTATGTTCTTAGTTCAAGGAGTAGTAGCTTCCTTGGGAGTGACCCTAAAATAAAGTGTTTAGTGAATAGTAGCTTCCTTGGGAGTGACCCTAAAACAAAGTCTTTAGGGAGTAGTTGCTTCCTTGGGTTGTAGCCCCAAAACAAAGTCATTAGGGAGTAGTAGCTTCCTTGGGTTGTAGCCCTAAAACAAAGTCATCAGGGAGTAGTAGCTTCCTTGGTTTGTAGCCCTAAAACAAAGTTGTAATTTTTGAGCTTCATATATTGTGAGTTAATCCTCATTGTGGTTTTCTCCCTTCTAGGGTTTTCTACATATATCTAGTGTTATGTGTTTATGTGCATTGTGTTGACCTTTCATGTTTATGTTAATGCTATAATGTTTAAGTTTTAATGTACTCCGGAGGACTTGAAGTTTGTTTGGATACTGATTCACCCCCCTCTCTCAGTATCCTCGTGTGTTCAACAATTGATATCAGAGCCAAGTTAATCAGAAGAAGCTTTTAACTACTTGAGGAAGGTCCAGGATGGCTTATAATGGATCTCGAAAGGCACATATGTTTGATGGAACAAATTATTCCTTCTGGAAGCTAAGGATGGAGAACTATTTATCTTCTCTAGGGTATGGTATTTGGCAATCTGTCAAGAAGGGATACACTGGTCCTGCTAGTGATCCTACATATGTAGATGAGATCAAGTTGTATGAGAACAATGCCAAAGCAAAGAGTGCTATCATGAGTGGGCTAGCTGATTCAAAACTTGTGAAGGTAATGGGTTGTAAATCTACTCAGGATGTCTAGAGTAAACTTAGCAACATTTATGAAGGAGACAGTAAAGTGAAGAAGGCCAAGATGCAAATCTTCAAGAGCAAATTTGAGACCCTGAGGATGTCAAAAGAAGAAGACATTGCCAGCTATATGCTTTGGGGAGATGAAATAGTTAATGGCATCAAAGGAATTGGTGGAGAAGTGAAAGAAGATGAGATTGTGAAGAAGGTTCTAAGATCTCTCCCTAAATACTACTATCACAAGGTTTCTGCTATTGAGGAAACTTAGGATTTGGATAAATATATAGTAGATCAATTGTTTGGCTTTCTTACAACCTTTGAAATGAGAGAATTTGACAAAGGTGCTCCAAAGAAAGAAGCACCATTCAAAGCAAGTAAGAATACAGAAGATGAAGCAACTGATCAAGATGATGACCTTGATGAGGTAGAGGCAAACTTTGTAAGAAGATTGAAGAAGGGCACATGCAAATACAAAGGTAAGTTACCTTTTAAATTTTTCAATTGTGGGAAAATTGGTCATTTTGCTTCTAAATGTCCTTTTAAAGATTCAAAACATAACAACAAAAGAGAGAAGCCCAAAAGAAGTCTATATTCCATGGAGAACAAATGTTCTGTAGAAGATAAGGATCATGATGATTCAAATGATGAAACACTTTTCATGGCCTTGAATGTTGGTGACAAAAAGGATGATATTGGAAAATTTGAAAAGTCTGATACCTTGCAAGCTAACCAAGATAATGAAAAATCAATTGTAGAATAGATTGCCCTTCATGCAAAAGAATAAGCCAATGATTGGGTAATTGACAGTGGTTGCTCTAACCACATGATTGGTGACAAGGAGAAGTTTATCAACCTTAAGAAGTGGAATGGTGGAGATGTCAAGTTTGGTGGTGATGAGTTAGCACAAATATGTGGAAAGGGTGCTATAATTATTGATGGAAAGAACATAATTGATGATGCTCTCTATGTCAAAGGGCTAAAGCATAATCTTCTCAGTGTCATTTAGATGTGCAGTAAAGGATACAATATTATTTTTCATGCCAAAGGATGTGAAATCAAGAAGGTAGGGTCTAGAAAACTAGTTGTCGAAGGTGTCAAGGCTTATGGAGCTATATATCATCTAAAGAAGGTAAATGAAAGAACCTGCTTATTGGATCAATCTAGTGAGTGTTGGTTGTGGCACAAGTGAACGGGACACATCAACATTGACAATATGGTAATGATCAGCTCTATTCATGTGGTGAGAGATATGCCTAAGATAACGAAGCTTGCAAACACATTATGCAAGGAATGCCAAATGGGAAAGCAAACAAAGGAAAATTTCAAGAGTAAAGAGTATTCTTCTACAATGCCATTAGAGTTGACTCACATTGACCTATGTGGTCCTACAAGAACAAAGAGTCAACAAGGTGAAAGTTATTTCATGTTGCTTATTGATGATTATTCTAGATTGACTTGGGTTACTTTCTTAAAAAAAAAAATAGAAGCCTTTGATAAGTTTAAAGTGTTGAAAGCAATTGGTGAGAATGAAATGGATGTTAAGATCAAATGCTTAAGGTCTGATAGAGGAGGTGAATTTACTTCAAATTAATTTGAAAAGTTTTGTGAATATCATGGTATTAGGAGACATCTATTTGCTCCTAGGACTCCTTAACAGAATGGGGTAGTGGAAAGGTAGAATAGGACTATGCAAAAGATGGCTAGAGCAATCATTGAAAGATGTAGATCTATCTAAGATGTATTGGAAGGAAACAATTCACACTTTTGTCTATTTGATTAAGTACAATTGAGGGTCAATAGAACTAAGACCCCTTATGAACTATAGTATAAAAGACCTTTCACTATCAGATACTTCAAGATCTTTGATAATAAATGTTACATCAGGAGAGATGAAGAAGACCTAGGAAAGTTTGATTCAAGAAGTGATGAAGGGATCTTTCTTATTTACTCAACCAAAAGAAATGCCTATAGATGCTACAACAAGAGATTGAGAAAGATGATTGGAATCAAATATGTTAAAGTGGATGAAGACTTGTATGGGATCTCATAGGAACCAAAGGATTATGGATCTGATATACTTCCTTGAATTGAAGAAGAAGAAGAAGAGAAAGAAGAGAAGGAACAAGAATTAGAGAAGATCCCTAAGACTCCAACAAAGTATGTTTAGAAGAACCATTCAATAGATCAGATAATTGGAGATAAGAATGAAGGTGTGTAGACAAGGAGAAGGTTTGCAAAGGCAAGTGAGCAAGTAAATTTGTGTTTACTATCAAAGATAGAGCCCAAAACCTTTTCTAATGCTAGAAAAGATGATGGATGGTTGAAGGCAATGGAAGAAGAATTGAATAGAATAGAGAAGAATCAGACATGGGAATTGGTTCCCAAACTAGCCAATAAGAATGTAATAGGAAGAAAGTGGGTATTTTGGAACAAATTGAATGAAGATGGTGAATTTGTAAGGAACAAAGTAAGATTAGTGTGTAAGGGCTATTCTCAAGTTGAACCTGGCATTGATTTTGAGTAGACTTTTTCTCCGGTAGCTAGGATGGAGGCAATCATGATGTTTCTTACCCTTGTTTCTCACAAGAACATGAATGTTTATGAGATGGATGTCAAGTCAACATTTTTGAATGGTGATCTAGAGGAAGAGGTCTACATTGAGAAACCAGATGGGTTTTAGTTGTCAGAAGATCCAGACATGGTGTGTAGACTCAAAAAGGCTTTGTATGGACTCAAGCAAGCTCCTAGAGCTTGGTATGCTAGATTGGATAAGTACTTACTTCAGCATGGTTTCAAGAAAGTTACCACAAATAGTAATCTTTACATCAAGGAAGAGGGACATGATTTTGATAGTTGTAGTATATGTTGATGGACATTATCTTTGGTGGAGATTATGATATGTGTAAGAAGTTTGTAGGAAAGATGCAAAAATAATTTGAGATGTCTATGATTGTTGAGATGTCTTTCTTTCTTTGATTTCAAATTGTTTAGCTAGATGATGATATCTTTATTTCTCAGGCTAAGTATGTTAGAGAGATGTTGAAGAAGTTTGGTATGGAGGACTCCAAACCAGTAAGTACTCATGTAATACAATACAATAATGGGTTACACTTTCTGGGACATCTTGATTTTTGCTGAAATCACATATTTTTAAAAAAATTAATGATTTAAACCTTTAAAGATTCCATTTAAATGATTTTAATTGAAGAGAGTTTGATCAAACTCCCTTAGATTCAAACCTCCTTGGATTGAACCCTGCTAGTTTTAAACCATACCTATAATGGAGTCTCCTCTACACCTATCAAAATGCTGATAAAAAAACACTTTTGATCTAGCTTTTGGGGGATCAAATGAATTCATTTAAAATTTATGTATTGTAAGTATGTAGTCCTTATTATAAGCTTCCCAAAAAGTATAATTTAAAATATATTTAATTTGATTATTTTATTTATTTTTTATTTCTTGTGAATGTAGGTTTTTCACTGAACATCAAGTTCTCTATTCTACACACATGGAAATTAGTAAATTAGTGAAAAAAATATCTATGCCCTAGGTATTGATGTCCTTGTTTCAACAAAAAAACAAAATTGAATTTTGATAAATAGAGAGAAAGTTATGTTTTACGGAATATGCCTATGTCTAAATTATAATTAGTTTGACTTGAAAAATTAATTAGAAAAAATATATTCAACAAAACATTATGAAACCAAATGCATGCCCTATATATCAGTGTTAACAATCTAAATTCAAAACAATCAAAATTCTATCCTTTGTAGAAAAAAAGTTATGTGCTACGGAATACACATCACTTTAAAAAAACATTGTTTACTATTAAAAACTAGTTATCAAAGGAGATGGAAACAATTTTGGAATTTAAGTCCAATTTTTTAAAAAATATATATTTAGAATCGACAAAAAAAATCTCACAAATCAGTAGTTCACATCATCTTCAAATTCCTAATGGTTTAGTGGCTAGAGGTGTCAAAAAGTGAAGATTTAGTTCAAAATGTTGATTTCAATGTCAAGTTTGGCCAAAAAGTGTAAACCATTATTATGAGATGACTATCGATGAACTGGTTGTCACTTGAGCAAGAATGATGAGTCACCAAAGGTTGATCAAAATCTTTATAGATCTATGCTTGAAAGACTATTGTACTTGACTACTTCTGGACCTGATATTATGCATGCAGTATGGGTGGTTGCCATATATCAATCTAATCCTAAGCAAACTCATGAGAAGGTAGTGAAAATAATATTCAGATACTTGAAGGGAACTCCATATTATGGCTTATGGTATCCAAGGGGTAATGACTTTGATCTAAGATCTTACAGTAATGTTGATTGGGTTGATTGTATTGATGATAGAAGTACAAGTGGTGGTGCTTCCTTTTTAAGAAGCAGATTGGTTTCATGGCATAGTAAGGAATAAGATTTAGTATCCTTATCAACAATAGAGGTAGAGTATATTGCAGCAACATCCTACTATACACAAGTGTTCTGCATGAAGAAAACTTTGAAGGATATCAAGGTAATGTATGATGAGCCTATTCCTATCTTGTGTGACAATACTAGTGCTATCAATATTTCTAAGAATCTAGTGATGCATTGTAGTACCAAGCATATATCAATTTAGTATCACTTTTTCAGAGAGAAGGTTGTAGAGAAAGAAGTGAAGTTTGAATATGTTCCAACAAAGGATCAGATTGCAGATATTTTCACAAAGGCTCTTGCGAAGGAAAATTTTGAGTATCTCTGACAGAAGTTAGGGGTAAATGCCCCTCCATCTTCTTTCTAGATGCATAGTTGGTGCATCTGTCTAGGGGAGTAATTCATGCTATATCTTTTTCCTTGATTGATGGTGGCTACCTCTCAGGGGGAGTAGGTAGTGGTTGTTTTTGATAGGGACAGTCAGTGAGTTGATTCAAGGAGTGTATGTACTTAAAAGGTGGAGAAAGTTGAAAAGGAGAGCTTGTGTCCTAAGGAAAAGAAGTTGCCCTTTGTCCTTGATGTCAAAGGGGGAGAATGAGCAGGTGTTTGTTGCCATCAATGCCAAAGGGGGAGATTGTTGTACATATAAGGTTGTCACTGATATGGTTGTGTGGTTGTCATTGATGTCAACACTAATGAGCATTGCACATATGTTACATGATTTTGTCACTAATTTGGTTATGTGGTTGTCTTTGATGTCAACACTATGCTTAGATGCTTATGATGATGATATAATATGTTGATGATGTGCTAGAAGTGGTTACTAATGTTCATGGTTAGTTGTTGATGTTCATGGTTGGTTGCTGATACTCATGGTTGGATGTCATGCCTTGATTAATGTCATGTAAAGATGTATTGAGCATGCTTGTGGTAAGTAGAGATGATTTCATAATGATATATTAGGATGCGAATTACAAGCATTAAGATGAATGATGATATATTAAGATGGAAATTAAAAACTATGCTGATCTTGAGAAGATGTTGTTGATTACTTATGGCATGTTGTATGATCCTTCCCATTGTTTCTAAAGATATATGTGTTGTTATATGAAGGTTTTGGTCTCCAGAAGTCGGTGAAGGTTTCTACTGTAGGAAGTTGCTTTGAAGACTGGTTGATAAAATGCTCTGCATTCCTCCACATTTGAAGATATGGTCATGTATTTTAGAAGTTAATATAATTATGATGTAAAGGTGATAAATCCAAACATTCAGATCATTTGCTCCTCTGCAGTGGAAGTTACAAGTGACAGAGTTCTGGTATGTGCTTTGGCAAAATAATGTGATGATGAAGGTTGATTGGAATGCTCCGTATTCCTCCGCAAGTAAAGGTTTTCTCATGTGGTTTTGTGAGCATGATCAGAGATGTTCAATGCACACTACATTGTAGATTCAAGTGGTTTGGAGGTTCGCAAGTTCAGTTTTCAAATGACAGAAGTGATAAAGATGGTTCTGAATGCCTAGTTATTCTCAAGATATATGCTGATGATGTGTGCCAACTTGTTGCTTCTTGAAATGGTAAATTGGCTAATGGAAGCTGGTCCTAATGATCTTTTTATGTTTCCTATTGCTCCCCAAGGTGTTTTATGCTATCTCCGGAACTAGCTGTGGTCCGGAATGATGGTGTTGTTAGGTTATGTTGTTGCCTAGCTAACTGAGGAATGTTGATGATGTGGACCCCAATGGTGTTGTTATGTGAAGTTCAAGGAGTGTTTGGAGATGTTTTGTAGGTCCTAATGACTCATCTAGAAGAATAACAAAAATTGTCTAATCATTCATGAGTACCATGAAGATTGTGAAGATTGATGTGCTACAAGATTCATGTTTTCTTGCTTAAGGGTGACCTAATTCAAATTTGTGAAGCATGCAAATGCTATTTCTTGAGGGATGATACTATGAAGAATGTTTAGGTCTGAGCTAAGCATGTGTTGGGATCTACAAGGCATGTGTCTCTTTCTGGAGTAGTGTGTAGTTCATGATAGGGCTTGTCCTATGCATGTTTTATGTTGTGTGATCTCTGGCTGACTTGTAAATTGTAATAGTCTTGTTGTATTGGCCAACTTGTAATGAAATCAATGTAATGTCATGTATATATTGTAAACCTAGTTGATCTAGGTGAGGTATGATTGTGAAAATGAGAATAAGAGTGTATGAAGAGAAGAATATGAAAATGATATGCATTACGATGTGCGACTGAAGGAGAAAGAGCAGAAGCGATAAGGGCTATCCTGATTCATCTTGAAGCCATTTTTATGATAAGAGGGAAGTAAAGAGAGTGCCTAATTGATCCAATCATCAGAAGAAAAGTGGAGAGGAAAACTTGCAATCATCAAAGGTGTGAGCTTCATTGTCAGCTTCAGGCAATAGAAGGACTGTCATACTATAATCATTTCTAAGTTTGTTCTCAGTTTAGGGAGTAGTAGCTTCCTTGGGAGTGACTCTAAAACAAAGTCTTCAGGGAGTAGTATCTTCCCTGGGAGTGACCCTAAAACAAAGTCTTCAGGGAGTAGTTGCTTCCTTGTGTTTTAGCCCTAAAACAAAGTCAGCAGGGAGTAGTAGCTTCCTTGGGTTGTAGCCCTAAAACAAAGTTGTAATTTTTGATATTCATATGTTGTGAGTTAATCCTCACTATGGTTTTTCCCCTTCTGGGGTTTTCCACATATATCTGGTGTTATGTGGTTATGTGCATTGTGTTGATCTTTTATGTTTATGTTAATGTTGTAATGTTTAAGTCTTAATCTGCTCCAGAGGATTTGAAGTTTGTTTGGATACTAATTCATCCCCCCTCTCAGTATTCTAGTGTGTTCAATAGGTGTATCTTTCGAGAAATATCATTTCCTTAGAGAGCTTTCGATTTCTCAATTGATATTTACTTGGATCAGAGCTAATTTCAAAGGCATCATATCATATGACTACTACGGAATTGATGAAATTGAAGTCTCAACTTCAAGAGCTATTGGCTAAAGGATTGATTAGACCCAATGTTTCTCCTTGGGGAGACCCAGTGATCTTTGTTAAAAAGAAGGATGGAATCTTGTGTTTGTTTATAGACTATCATATGCTTAACAAACCAACAATAAAAAATAAGTATCCTTTACCACATATTGATGATCTTTTTGATCAGATGCAAGGTGCATCAATGTTTTCTAAGATCAATTTGCAATCTGGATACCATCAACTAAGAATAAAAGATGAGGACATTCATAAGACAACTTTTAGAACTAGATATGGGCATTATGAGTTCACAGTTTTACCTTTTGGACTTACGAATGCTCCTATTACATTCATAAATTTGATGAACAATATCTTCTGAGATTTCTTGGATAAATTTGTTCTAGTGTTTCTAGATGAAATTCTTATTTAGTCTAGGAATGAGGAAGAACATTTGCAACATCTCCAAATATTTTTGCAGTGGTTGAGAGAGCATAAATATATTGGGAAGCTTTCTAAGTCTACTTTCTTTTAGAAAGACATACAATACTTAGGTCATATTATATCAGTTGAAGGAATATCTATAGACCCTACAAAGATAAAGGCTATACTTGAGTGGACTATGCCAAAGAATGTGCATGAAGTGCACAATTTTATGGGATTAGAAGGATATTCTAGGAAGTTGGTTTTGAACTTTTCTAAGATTGTAAACCCAATCACTTCACTTCAGACAAAAGGAAAGCATTTCGACTAGACAAAATAATGTTAAGAGGCATTTGACCAGTTCAAAGAAAGGTTGACATATGCTCCAATATTGAAAATTCCTAATCTGGAAAGTCAATTTGTTGTCATTATCGATGCCTCAAGAGAAGGTTTGGGTGGACTGCTTATGCAAAATGAGCAAGTGGTAGCCTAGAAATCTAAGAAGTTGAGAGCAATATGAGCAAAATTATGCTCCTCATGATTTGGAGTTAGCCACAGTTGTGCATGCTTGGCAAGTGTGGCAACACTACTTGCTAGGAAAGCCTTTTGAGTTAAAGTTGGATCATCATGGTTAGAATTGATATCTGACAATGATTTTGAGATAAATTATGTCAAGGACAAAGAGAATCATGTGGTGGATTCTCTAATTCAGTGGAGACATATCTCGTCAATGGTATCTATTCAATCTAACTTCAATGATTTGGTTTTGTAGAATTCAACATGTGATGAATTTTATGAGCATGTTAAACATGCTCTCTCTATAAATCCTCAATATTCGAGGTATGATGGGTTCTGTTTTGAACTAGATGGGCTTTTAAGATATAGAGGAAGGATGTATGTTCCACATTTGGCAGAATTAAGAAACCTTGTATGGAAGGAAGTTCATTTCACACCATATTCAGGTCATCTAAGAGTGACTAAACTCCTAGCCAATGTGAAACCTCTTTATTTTTGGAAAGGAATGAAGAATGACATTGCAAGATTTGTAGCCAGTTGTTTAGAGTGCTAGAGGGTCAAGGCTAAGCATTGACATCCAGTAGGTCTTTTGTATCCACATGATATTCCAGAGTGGAAATGGCAAGTTATTAGCAGAGATTTTGTACAAGGACTTCCAATGTATTGAAATAGACATGATGCTATTTTAGTAGTGGTGGACAAACTCACCAAGGTAGCTCACTTTATAGCTATAAATTTAACAAATGGAGCACCAGTTATTACTTGAAAGTTTGTAGAGGAAGTGTTTAGATTACATGGAGTTCCGAAGAAGATTATCTCAGATAGAAATGTGTGCATGACTTTAAGGTTTTGGCAAACTTTGTTTTCAACACTAAGAACTCAACTCAATATAATCTTGGCTTATCACCCTAAGACATATGGTCAGATAGAAAGGGTAAATCAAGTTCTTGAAGATTTGTTGTGAATGTATTGTATGGATTAGCAATACAAGTGGGAAATGTATCTACCGCTTGTGGAGTTTACTTATAACAAATTCTACAATTCTACTATTAAGATGTCTCCATTTGAAGCATTGTATGGAAGAAGATGTTGAACTCCTGTAAGCTGGGATAAGCTAGAAGAAAGGATAAGCATTGGTCAAAAAATGTTAGCAGAAATGGAAGAACATGTTAAGCAGATTAGAAAAAGACTAGCGAAAGCTAATGATAGACAAAAAATTTATGCTGATGCCAAATGTACACCAAGGCAATTGTTAGTAGAAGATAAAGTTCTTTTGAGGCTCAAACCTCATAAAAGTTCCATAAAGTTTGGGAAGTCTTCCAAACTAGATCCTAGATATGTAGGACCCTTCAAAGTTGTCAAAGTGATCAATTTGGTTGCCTATAGAATTGTTCTACCACTAGCTCTTGCCAGGATGCGGAATGTTTTTCATGTTTCATATTTGAAAAAGTATATAACAGGTGATAGTGATATTCTTGATTGGAATGATTTACAGGTGTAGGACCCAGGAGTGGTCATGATCAAGCTTTTCAAAGTGCTTTAAGTTCACAAACTCCACTTATGTAATAGAGAAGTTACTCAATACAAGGTTCAGTGGGACCAGCATGTAGAGGACAATGCTACATGTGAAGATTATCATGATTTTCATCAGATATTTCCTCATTTGTTTTATGCTTTTCATATTTGAAGGAAAACTTTATCATGTTATTAATTTTGATATATTGGATCATCGATGACAATGAATCTTATGGGGGAGATATGTCACATCTTTAATTTTTGACTATGTTTTACTTTTTACTTGTGTGTAATTAGTAGGTAATTTTTGCATGATTTATTGATTTGACATATGAGAAGATGTCAGGATAAATCAAATGATTTCATCAATTAGAATTTATATTTTTAGAAATAGACATGTGATTATATGTTATCATGATTATTCATTCATGATGTATATGAAGTAACTAATGATGCACTAATCCCAGTTTAGTTAATTATAAATGTAACCAGGAAAATAGGTTTTCCACCCTATAGGAAAAGAGAGGGAGAGCATCATCGAAGAGAAGTGAATAGACGCATGGAAAGAATAGTTTGTTGATATCTAAGTCTTGTGTTTGTTCAGTTTTGTGAACCATGAGATTGGTAAGTTGAATTCAACTTTATTGGCCTATGTTGGATTTTGATTCAACAATAGTCAATTTGACATCAAATTCCTTTAGTATAGGTTTTGATGTATAACCCAGAAGGGATGGATAAACCATCATCAAGATGTAGTCGATAGTCATTATTATTTTTATTTATATGAGGTGAATATAGTATATATTTAGGAGTATATATATATATATTTATGATAGTGGTTAACTGTCTCTTTTTAGTATTTTTCTAATTAAGATTCATTTATGGTATCCTATCAGGTTATATATGTTTGACAATTGTGTTATATTTGCAAGATAGAGAAGGGGGAGAATATCTCGACCCCATTCTCGCAATATTGTCAAAGAGTTTAATCAAACAACATAAGTATACATTGTGCATAATTTCTTTACAATGTTATGCATATATATTAATATATATTAAGTTAGATATTTGATGTGATCTTTTTGAGTTAAGGCCAATAAGGGTGTGGTTGTTCAACCCCTTTATATTCTCAACTGATTGAAGATAGTGGAGAAGCCTTTGACCAAGTTATGAGTGGTCATTAAAGACCACCATTTCCATTATTTGCATGTCATCGAAGATAACTATGGCAAGCATTAATGTTAAGTGGTGAAATGTGGTTAAGAGTAGAGGCTCTATATATCACCGCTGAGTCTTCTCTATGGGAACACACATACACACGGAGACACACATATAGCACAAAGAGAGAGGACTTCATGAGAGACGGCTGAGGAGCTTCCTTTGCATGCCATACTTTTAGGTTCTTTTCTTTTTATGTAAATATTATTTGAGATGATAATTCTTTGTTTGATGTAGGCATTGTTGATATGTTTACCTAATTTTAGAATAGCCGATAGTATATCAAAATTTCTAAGATTTGAGTAATCGATAGTATATCATATCTTTTGAGGTTTGAGCAATTGATAGTGTATATATATCTTAGTATGATTTATATAGCCAAGAGACATACATTTACTATTTTCTATATATAGATGACAACATTTACTAATCTTTGTGTTTGAAGACATTAAAGAGCTTAGTATAGCTCTATGATAGTAAAGTCGAAGGCTTCATATAAATATATGATTTATAGAGATGATATTATTATATATACATATGCATTCTTGTAGTCGAAGAAATTAGCTATCTCTATGTTAGGGAACTGATAGTTTGTCATTATTTTGTGAACTAGAAGCCAATAGTCTAGTCTTCACTATGTTTTTCTTGAGTGAAGCCTTTAACTACCGAACTTGGTTTATAATTGTATGCATATTTTTTAAAACTATTTAGTGAGAAATTCAAGGTCGAATGGCCATTCTTTTTCATATTTTTGAATGGTTTCAGATCAGTTAAAACTCTATATCTAGAAAATGAGAACTCTCTATGATACTTTTTTATCATTTAAACATAGCAAATGTGTGCAGGCTGTTAGGATGTTGAAACATTACCTGTGCAGGCCGAAAGACAATAGATCATAGTAGGTTTTTCTAGAAGCAATCAGTTAACTTTTATAGTTCAAAAGTTAGTTTGTATTAAGCATAAGTATGTTCTTATACTAAGGTTGAAGTATCCCTATCATCTATAACTTGTCTAGACAAAGTCTGTGGAATAACTAGACCATGATTGTACTTAGAAAAACTTGAGTAATTTGGTTGTCTATACTTATCATGCATTTAGAATAATGAGGGATACAAATGATGTTATATTACTTTTTAAGAACTAGTTGAACTTATCTTAGATGTCAATTTGAGCCTCATGAGATTGTTGTATTAAGTCTTCGAAGTTAAGACTAGAAGTTTGACAAAGATATTTCCTTTATCTTTTAACTCTTTTTAGTTTCATTGTTTTTGATATTAGACTTTGAGAAAAGGTTTTCTTTTATTCTAAAAGAGTATAGAATGATTTGAATATCATTAGAAGCACTTGAAGTTACGTTATCTTTGTTTATTAACATATATGTGTTTATTTAACTAGATTATGTATTTCTATTATGCATAATGATGTTATATCATTCTTAATCTTAATCTATGAACGAAAAATGACAACTAGGTCATAGACATCATTACCTTACTATCTATATCCTTTACCAGATTAAAAGATTGAACTTAGTCAAGAATTCTTGTACTCTTTTTAGTATCTATTAAGACTTGTTATAGAGGAGGATAAACCTCATTTAATACATGTTTTTCAGTAAAGGTGAATTCAATTAAAGACCAAGTAGTCAAGATTTGACAAGTGGCTATCTTATTTATGTTACATTATGGATTTTATTGTATTAGTTTTTAAGGGTATTTTGATGATGCAAAGTATTGTAATAGGTAAAGTAAGAACCCTAGATTTTACCCCGAAGAGTTTAAAAATATTTAACTCTTAAGTCAATTATGATATTGATTATGTCTATTGTATACTTTGGTCAATGGTTAAAAAATTGAGAAGCCATAGATAAGACAATATTAAGAGATTGGAAACACTTTGTTTTTAGAAAGTCAATACTAGTTATATAAACCAAGTATGATTATTATTTTTGAGTAGAGAATAAATGACAGAAGTCATAGACCTTGATAAATTGTGGATATGCAATAAGGGACTCTTGATAAAGTTTAAGTTATTTATAATTGCACATATTGTATGTATATCCTAGATAAGGAATATTTATAAGTTATATGGACTAGGGATTGAGTCTAATTCAGATAATAATGTCTAGAGATACTAGCCAAATAAATAAAACTGTAGGATGAGATAGTCTTCAAGTCAAGTTAGAGGTGTGTGAACGCATAACTATATTTATTGAAAATGTTTATTTATATAGAAACTTTGGACAAAGTGATGTATTTGTCTCTACATGCATTAGTCAGTTCACAATGTCTAGATTGCGTAACTGGTCAGTATGATCATACTTAGTTATAATATTGTCTACAATTGTATGGTCGATTGAGTTGCATAGGATACATCAATAGGACTCAGATGGCAACTTGTTAGATCCATATGTCTATACTCTTCATGAAGGGGAGGGCCATTTCTAGGAAGGAAGGTCTACGGGTGACAGTCAGTCTGTAGTTGGAGGTAAACCACTCAAATGATGCTCTCCCTCTATAGTAGAAGACTCACCAAGATTTGAACAATAGATATTATGATTGTAGAGACAATACTCTTTATGTAAAATTTCATGTTATGATTATGATGTAACACTATTCTTTTTCCAAGTGCAATATGTTTAAAAATGTAAAGTGAAATGTTATAATTATAAGTTATCTTTGAATATATTGAATTTCAAGATTAACAAAATATTCAAAAAAGATGTACTTTTATTTATTGATGTTTAGCAAATGATAAAAAAATTTCTCTTGTATATCATTTTCTTTTGTAAGGACCCAACTCGTCCTTAACCAAATAATACTAAACTCTAAATTCAAAAATACTGAGAAATTAAAATATTTGATCTAACAAATGCAAGAAATGTAGATTTGTGAATTTTTACTAGTAATTCTAAGAAATACTCAATAAATGTTATTGTGGTTAGAAATCTAGAGCTTAGTTTTCTAAAGTCATAAAGTCCTGAAAAGTTCACCATTGTTAATCCAGTGAAGAGAGAAAGTATATTTCTCAAGATAACATGTAGGGACAATGGATCAACACATACCTTAAGTCATGCATTACATCCTACATTCATTTCTGATAGCTTGATTTTCCTCTAGCAACTATATCCATATCATTTGCACAAAACCATCTGGACAATCTCATGTTAACACAACTCAAAAATCACTATACAAAAAATTAAGATCATGATGGTAATTGTAGAAGAACACCCTACATCAGGGGGACCTGAGTATTGGGGGCATCCTTCACTATCTAGACTGCCTACATACCCTATATCCATGGGATCAAGGCCCCCCTCCTTCAGATGCAACTAACATGAGGAATGCAAATAAGTAGTTCTATTTTGCACTATGTTTGATGCAACTGTGAGCGGGTATCCAACCCTTTCTAGGGTTATTCCTTGCCCCAGATAGTTCTTCGTCAGCTACCACCCACTTGGTGAAATAGGGACGGAAATTAGTCCAGTACCACAAACACCTAAAGGGGTGTTTGTCAGTTAGTCCTAGTGTGGAGGAATCCCTATCAGGTGTCTTCTCATGAAATCTAGTTTACTTCCTCAAGCCAAATTAGGTAATTTCGTGACTAAGTCCATTCCTGATTCCTTAGTGCTTTCTGATCACCAAGATTTGTAAAGACAAGGTGAGAGCATATGACAAATACGGTTTCTGATTCAGACTAGTTGACCTATCTAACATTTTACAAGTCATCTCTAATTTTAGACTCACGTGTCAATAAGCCTCATTTTCTGTTAATAGCTTGAAGGGTTTTCTGAATGAGCATCATGGTAATCATCATACAACTATTTCAATAGATTCATCTTTTAGTTAATCTTTTTAATGAGATATCTGAGGAGATTTTCTTCCTATGGATTTAACTTCAACATGTCCCTTATTAATCCCTGACGATTTAGAGGGACGATGCCTAAACATCATTGTTGCAACTATGTTAGGCACAAGGTACTTAGTTCAACGTGATGTCATTACTCACAAATGTGACACAGAGGTACCATAAAAATAGAACACTGTGATTTGTTTGAGTTTGGACGTTTGTTTACAAAGTTTACCTATCTATTAGAAAAGAAAAAACTTGCATAATAACTAATAAAGAAATTGACAAAGGAAGGACACTTCTTTAGCACATAATGCAAGTAAAGTACTATAAAGATGCTTAACCATTTTGCTTATATGTAAGGAATAGTAATTGAGAAGTTACTTAATCAATTTCATCAATTCATAATTGTGTGTAACATAACCGGAAAAGATATTCTATTAGTAATGTATGCAAAGATTTAGTCTTAGAAAAACAAGGAATCTTGATAACTTAATTTGTCATACACCAATAACAATTTCTTACAAAAACTTATTTTTACTTAAAACTAATAAGGACTTAATACAAGTTGTAAGATGAGGCAGATATCACAACAAGAGATTCACTTAAAACTTCCTAATCTCATTGTTAATAAATTGCAGAAGTGCATTATAACAATAATATTATAACATCATTATCAGAAATATCGTTTAACTATTGAACTACTTAACCATGAACCTAATCAATTAGAAAAACATTAGACTTGAAAGATACTTAATCAATGAGGTACATAACAATCTAGCCTAGTACAATACTAGGAATTATTGACGATTAACTTGTTGAACATAAACATTGTTCAATAGTATAGTATGCGGATGAATTCCTTGCAAAAACATTTGACTTATTTATATTTGAAAATGGATAGGAATTTATGATATTTGAATCTCAATAAGTTTTTGAACTGAAACTTTCTAAATGTTAACACTATTAGTCAAACAAGATTTGCTTCTTTTCATAAGTCATATTGGATGAGTCTTTCAATTTGTTCTAAATCACTAAGTTTTCAATTTTGTACCCTTAAGGTTTGACAATTACTTATACATTTATGATTTATTTCCAATTATGATTCTTACTTCCATCTTATAACAAGGTTAATTGCTATATAACATCATTTGTTGTGTTAATTGAAAGCTATAAGGAAACTATAGCTTAGCATATTTATACACAATGTCATATGCTTGTAATTAATTAATCGATATATTTGCATTATTTACCACTCACCCTTTGTTCTTAAATTGTTAACAAATACATACTATATAATATCATTACTGCACATTTATTGTACCTATTTCTCACTTAACCCAAACATTATATATTTGTTAATTGTCATTAACTAACTACAATTATCACTTATCACAATAATAAACAATACTATACCCACTAAACCACATTTTTCCCTAAAACATTTTACCTCATAATATATTTCTTCGATAATAGCCTCTACTTTTCTTCAACATTCCACTTATCATCTCATTTTTTCTTAAAATATAATATTCATTTAGCACACTTTAATTAATCATATCACTAATTACATTCCATAATTATCAACACATTATATTGTTTCTATAATTCAACGCTCCTTCACAATTATCATCTAAGAAAGTGTAATTATTAATATAAGATGACTCTATTTACAATACTTCACAATGTCTAATCCAACTTTAGCTTAGGTATTTCTTACTATAAATCTCTAATAAAGCTTTCATCACACATCTATATTTGACCAAGAACTAGTTGATTCAACATATCTAATTGGTTTCATTAAGAGACTTCCCCACGACTTTCTTGGCATGATTTAGTGAATTTTAGTTAGGCAATATTTGGTTCTTGTATTCGATCTAACATAATCATGGTCCTCAAGATGCTTCATAACTAAGAGCAATTAATAAAGAAGGAAAAAAAATAAATCTAATCATATGCCATGGTTGGTAAATTAAAAGACTCTTATAAATCTTGGACTTAAAAACATTTTCCCTAGCGTCAATAATATAATCTAAGGATAAGATGCAAATTATCCACTTCCATTCCCTCTACATAGTGGTTGTTGATTGAAGCAATTCCCATCCACTCTAAAGTTATTGGTTTATAGGATTGATAGTGATTTCTACTTCATATTATCAAGATTAAGTGGGTAAGTGAACTGATATAAAGTTGATTGCTGATAAATACACAATTTAATTCCTCAATTGTAACCACCATTGTCAAGAAAGTGAAAATTCAATGTTATTTCATAAACTATACTTTCTTGTAGATCAATTTGCAAAATGGAAAAATATGAAGATCACTCAACATATAATAATAATGGTTGTTATTTTTGTGCAATAACAACACTTTTATGTTGTGTCTATATGTTGCACTATATGACAAGTATACATTTGTATGTATAGTTTACTATTATTATGCTAATCATGGAGTGACATCTATTAAACTGGTTTTATATCGATCTGTAAACTCGGGCAGCTATACCACACAAAAATCATCAACATTCTGATTTAAATCTTAGAGAGATAGCCTAAAGACTGGGCTTGTTAAGCATGAATGAACAAGGAAATGTGGACAAATTTAGAAAACGACTCCAGAATAGAGTAAGAGACTGATATACCTTGAGAAAATTTACTTCGGGTTAAAACTCCAGCTAAAGCGTGAGAAAAATCTCATATAAGTACTCCAAAATGGCATACAATAGTTGTCTAAGCCACATAGGCTTTAATTAAGAGCATAAAAACCTCTTGTTTAGCTCAAATGAACTTAAAACTCTCGCAGACAACAGTTATAAAATGATTGTCGTGACAGGGTATGCACATCCCTAAAAGCATAAAGGATAAAGTAATTTTGTCTAGTGTTGTAGTTGTGACTACCCCTAGTAGACGTGCACACAAAATGTGGAAGCATAGGCCAAGAACGTCAACTGTTTGACAGAATACCTCAAAGAGATGCCATCTCATGGAATGCAATGTTTGCAGGTTCTACACAAAATGGATTTATTAAAAAGGCTTTAGAAACTTTCAAGCAAATGCAATTGGCAGGTGTTAAGACAAATCCCACAACTTTTGCCAATGTCCTCCCTGCTGCATCAACAATGGAAGCTTTCGAAACAGGGCATGGTCATCGCTCAAGGCAGGACAGAAGGGAACTGTTTGACAAAATGTAGTAATAGCAAGTGCCTCGGTAAACCTAGGCGCCAAATGTGGAAGCATAGACATAGCAAGTGAACTGTTTGACAAAATGCCTCAAAGCGATGTCATCTTGTGGAATGCAATGGTCGCATGATTTCACAAAATGGATTGTTGAAAGGGCTTAGAAAATTTTCAAGCAACTGCGTTTAGCAGTTGTAAAGCAATTTCCACAACCTTTGGAGGTGTCCTCCCTGCCTGTATGCGCGAGAGCTTTGGAACAGGTTATGGCTACTAACAGATCAGATAAATTCATTCCAGAGACACCCCAAATCCTAAACTAGTGTGGTTGAGGGGAAAAACCTTAAATACACAATATAGTGTAATGTGCAAAGCCTGCAGGGGAGGGGAAATCAACAGTTCCAAAATGACCACAGGTGTCTGAATAAATGACAACAGTGGATATGCCTGATGATTGCCCACTAATAGAATGGATATATTTGATCCAAATCCCATCTCCAAAACTCAATTTATGAAGTCTAACAATGTCATCTGGTGCAGCGAATCCGAACCAAAGGGAAGGGCAGATCAAAGAGTCTCACAAATTCAATGTATGTTGAGAAAATGTTAATCACGCTACATAATACATACCCAGTGATAGTCCACTAACAGACTGGATATGTTTCCTGCATATTCCACCCAAAAATGGAAGGTAGCATACATAAACTAGATCATATGTTACAACACATCCAACCTAGAGAGGGTAGATCATATGAAATTCCACAATAGTTGAAGCAAATGTTGGCTATTCTATATACCCAAAAACAACATCAACAAATTTCATCCAAATCCCACCCAAAAAGCCACAAATTGTGCATGTAAGCTTTGCTATAACAGGTCATCAAAAATCAAACTTTGGAGCTGAAAAACTTACATTGTAAACAAAGGTAAAATACTCACAGATCACAATATTTAAGTTCTGGTGAGTGTTTAAAACAGGTCCCACTTATGCACAATTTTTCTCTTGAATGATTTCAAACTGTAATTTAAAAATTACAAAACTTATGCAAAATATCTCCCTTGAATGTTTTCAACTGTAATTTAGTTTTTCTCACATAAACTTATACCCAAATTCTCTCTTAAACATAAATCTAGGTTAGTTAAGTAATGCAAACAGTATATCAAACCACTTATCAATTATTTTAAGACATTTTATCAGAATGAACCCAAAACTAAACAAATTTAGGAAAAGGAGGAATGCTCTTACAATTTGCTCCAACAATCCAGTCAAACCCCCCAAGTGTGTCCTCCCTCACCTTTCAATGGGTATTTATAGAAAAATTCAATCCTTGTCTAGGCCATCATTTTCCAAACACATGATGGAAATTTTGGAAGACTTTGGAGTCAAGTCTAAGCACATGGTGGTAGATTGGGTCATTGGGGTCAAGTCTAGCCAATTAAATGCCTTATTTCAATTTTCCAATTTGAAATAATTTTTTGTGGAAAATTCTCACTTATTTAATAAATGTTAGCTTTGAAATTTGACTTGAAAAATGAGGGGGTTGAACCTCATTTATTTCCTTTTCTAGAAGTGTACCCTTCTTGACTATTTATAAATTTTAAATTGGGATAAAAAAATCATTTATTTATTATCATCACTATTTTTATTATTTTGTTTTTATAAAACTATATATATATATATATATATATATATATATATATATATATATATATATATATATATATATATATATATATATATATATATAATTTAATTTTAATAGTTTTTATGTGTGTTAGTAAGATTTAAAAATAAAGAAAAATAATAATTAATTATGCATAGTATGATATGATAACTCTAATCAAACTTAAGACTCTAAGTATCATAAAATATGTTCTATGGGTAGAAGTAGGTCGTAACATCTTTTACTTTCCTAGTAATTTGGGTGTGTAATTCTGAGTAATATGAGAAGGCATGTTATACCCTAGATTACCTTTGGAGTATTGGGATGAGGTTCAAGTGCAGCTGACTATTACTTGCTCCCTTGGTGAACTCATTATGGTTGATGAGGTGAGAAAATCTATAAAATGCTTTATTTTTCTAGATTTTGCATTAATGCTGTTGGTGATAAGGTTCTTCCCTCTTTGATCACCTTATCCTCAAAACTTAGTGATTGGATGCATTAGATCATTTATGAGGAGCACCTGATGGTAAGTCACAATTTCCATAGGTGGAGCCATGCTTTAGCTCCATGTGTGGGTTCATGAAAAAAAGGCTTATCCATAAGAAATAAGGATCAACAAGATCCTTCTCCTCTTGAGGACATGTCTGAGATACCCATGGATGGTAAAAGTGTGTTGGCAAGTCCTCTTGTGGATAATTCTAACTCAGAGGCTCTCAGTATTGTCCTTGAGCTCAGATCTCATCTTTTGGGGATAAATGTAAGGAGAAGGAAGCAGTGAGGGAGGACTAAGATTGCCCTCCCTAGTGTCCTCCAACAAAGAAAATATAATTGAGTCTAAGGATTGGGTTACCAACAAGAAACAAAATTCCTCAAAGTGTTTCAACTTCAAGCTACCTTGAGTTGGTAGACCTATTTTGTCATGGGGTAGTCTGCCGTGAGTTTTTTTTGGCCTCGTGTGGGGAAATGTTGTTTGTTGTTGTATTTTTAAGCCTCTATGCTTTTTGTTCCTTATTATTCCTTGACATTGCTCGGGCTTCTTTGGTGTTTATTTCTTACTCTATGTAAAGGGTGGCACCCTTTAAAAAACTCTCCAATTCATAGCTCTAGTAAAAAGCATTTACCAATAATAATAATAAATATAGGTGTGTAAAAAACTTTGAGTCTGTTGGAATATTAATTTCTCCCATAAAACCATAATTATGCTAGAGACATTATATAGTGGCATAAGGGGATGACTGTGACAGTATACATAAAAACTAAATAGAGCCCATATATATATATATATATATATATTTCAAATTATGAAGTAAGTGCTTTAAGTTTAAAACATATAACCTACATGATGAATGCACATAAAAATTATAAAGTAACCGTTTTATTTTTAAAAAATATATATCCCACATATTTTTTTAAATGAATGCACATAAGAATAAAATTTAAAATATATAACAAACATATTTTTATTAAATAAATGCACATAGGAATAAAGTTGACATAAAGTAAATAATCTATATAAATACAAGTAATATTCAAACATGTCAAAAGGGTTGTGCTCAAATGGTAAAGCCATAATGTTCTCAAGATGGAGATCCAAGTTTAAATCCCCATAGTGGCATCTAAGTTAGAATTGTACAATAATATTTTATAACTATATTTAATTAGAGTTTAATTTCATTTTTGTACAATCAAATTTAATTTATTAATTTTTTCTTTTAATATGTTGAACTTTATTTATTGTATAGTTATTTTAATGCAAATACTTTATGTTAGTTGTTTAGATATATTTTTTAAAAACAAAGTCTTAATCTATATTAAGAATGAAAAGGTTAGTTAATAAAACCCAAGGAGGTAGTTCCCTTTCTATTAAAATCTGATTAAACTAGAAAAGATACATCATCTCTTCTGAGTGTGAAAACATACAACATTCAATCACTGGGCGTTCTTAGATGCCATAAAAAACATAAACCTTCATAGAGCTCAAAGGCCCAATTAATCTGTGGGGGAGACAATAGGTCTCCATACTGACTAAGATAGAAGTTGAACACTTCCATATTATTTCAGTGAATACCATCTCAGAATAGACTTAGAGCTTGTGAAGTTATTTTTTTTTTCCTCATAGCACCAGCATCGAATATCTCTCCCAATAGTCTAGATTTGAGTTTTTTTAATGAAAAGATGAAATGGTAGTATACACCTTTTCTCTTATCTTGTTCTTAATAAATGTGTGAGCCATCATCTTCCCGCACTATTTCCTTCCCATTATTAGTACTGCATTCATGAGGGATTCCTCTCTTAGAGTGTTCCATCATGAATGTGTTCTCCAATGAAGATATGGGTGTCAATGACTTCTTTGATAGAAGCCACTGTGCCCTCTTGATCTGCATTGAACATTTTGCTAATCTTTCCCTCCACTGTTTCTTCCTCCTCTTCCTCATCTTCATCTAAATCTACCTTACAGACACATTCACACTCAAATACCATTTGCTGCCCCATCTTGCTTATGTCAAAAAAGATAACAAGATTTATATTTGGTAAGAAGATCAAATCAAATGAAACCCATGAAGAGAAAAATATTCCTCAATCCATTTTGCTGCTATCCATATCTCTGCTCAAGAATTCAAAAATCCTTCCTCCTATGGAGCCTATCCATCCATCTCTAAAATTTCTTCTAGGCTGTCCCATACTCAATCCGAGTTGGATACTCTGTAGAACTCTAGCTGGTCTACTCCTTGGTTCACAAGAAAGTCTATGGTTTTATTTGCTTCCCTGTAGATGTGATGAAGGGTGAAGCTATCTAACTTGTTCAAAGAATCCCATATCATCTCAACCCACTTTCGAAGCTTCCAATTTGAAATCTCCTTCCTTTTAATTGTGTTTATACAAACCAATGAATCATTTGCAATTTCAACTTTCTCTATTTTTTTATGAATACAATTTATACAAACCAATGAATCACTTTCAATTTCAACTTCCACCTTGTTTTGGATCTAAGTTTGAGTTTTTCGAATTGCCTCTAGAGGTCCCATCAAAATTCATCTTCAATGTACTCTGTGGAGGGGTGAGCTAATAAAAACATATTTATGTACTTTTCTTTTGAGTTAGTTGTTTAGATATATTTTAAAAATAAAGGAAATTATAAGTGGCATTAAGGGGATGACTATGTCTGTGTACATAAAAACTAAAAAGAGCCTGACATATATATTTTTTAAATTATAAAGTATGTCTTTAAATTTAAAACATATAATGGACATACTTTTATTAAATGAGTGCACCTAAAAATTATAAAGTAACTATTTTAAATTAAAAATTATATAGTGCATATTTTTTTAAATGAATGTACATAAGAATTAAATTTAAAATATATAACCACCATAATTTTATTAAATGAATGCACATAAGGATAAAGCCAACATAAAGTAAGTAATCTATATAAATACAACTAATACTCAAATATAAATTACATTAATCTATTTCTTTTTCACTGGTGGTTGTTTTATAAAAATGAAGTGTCCTAAACTAATATTTTATAACATATTTTTTAGGGTTTCCTTTTGTTTTCTGCATAATCAATTAATATGTTATTTTATTTATAGTACAATAATTTATTTTATAACTATATTTTATTAGGGTTTATCATATGAAAAAAAATGGAGCAAAGTATATTCGAGAAGCACATAAGTTATTTGAACCGTAAGTGCATTACATTTTATAGATTTTACTATACAATCATTATTTTCACTCACTGATGTTTTATAAAAAAAAAAGTGTCCTAAACTAATATTTTATAACTATGTTTTATTAGTGTTTTATCATATGAATAAAAAAAGGAGCAAAATATATTCAACAATAGCAGAGGTAAGTGCTACTATAGGGTGCAGTTAATTTTCTTTTGTTTTGTGCATAATGAAATTTAATTTATTGGTTTCTTTTCACTCATTTTTTATTAAAAGAAATTGAGGTTTATATTTATTTTATAACTATATTTTTAGGGTTCTACACAAATAAAAATAGGAGTCTTGGTAACCTACTCAAAAGGTTAGAGAAATAAACCTACTTGTGGATTTGGTCCTTGCCTAGGTTGAATTCACCATATAATAATTTAGTTAATAGGTCAACTAGTGTTTCCCAATTCTGAAGATCTCTAAGAGGTATCATAAATTTGATTAAATTTGATCAATAAAGGAGGCTCACAGGAGTTGACGTCACGCTGCCTAGGATCTTGGCCATGCTATAAAATGAGAAGTCATCGCCTCATGTCTAGTTCAAAATGAAATCAAAATTTTTAATATTTATATAAATATTCGTAATTTTTATTATCTTTTAGGATTAGAATTTACTTCCAAACACATGCCCTGCCCATGATCTTGTGGACAATCAAGACCCAAAGTCATTTATGCAACTTTTACAGCAAGGAAAACCGATTCCCCCCTCCTTAGATTTCTCCATACTAAACCATGTGTGAAGGTTCCTCAATATTCTCGTGGAGCTTCACTTATAGAGTCTTCTAATTCTTTACCAGCCTATTCAATTTTAGAACCAAGTGATAATAGTTCCCCTCGTAAAGAGGAGGATGAAATCCCTGAATCTGAATATGATCCAGACATGAGGCGATGATTTATGATTTTACAGCATGGCCAAGATCCTAGGTAGCGTGACTTCAAGTCCTATGAACCTCCTTTACTGAGGTCTATGGTACAAAGTAATCTACCACCTAATCAAATTCTTGTTGAATTTGTTGGAGCACGAAAGATGTGTCTATAGATTCTGAAAACATCACATGGAAGCACTCTTGATCATGAATCTCAATCATTTGATGCATGTCATCTGAGGAACAATTCTTTTTGTTCCAGCCTTGAAAATTCTTTGCCCCCAAACAAGAATACCAACAGATTCAAGAGATCACTACCTAAAATGGTGTGTAATCACATGAGGCATTTTCGTTAATGAATGCATTTCAAAATGGAGAGTTTTGTCTTTTGTGCATTGCAGATTTTGTTGAGTTGGATTCTTTGTTAAAATATCATTTTGATAGCATGTTATTGTTCTAGTGGACATGAATTAACATTATAACTATTCCAGTTTGACATATGTTCTTATGGTGAGATTCATGGCAAGTTTTTTGTGGGGATGATGAACTCAAGCATGGGTACATGCAACATGACTATTCTTTGCTCTCTGGTATTCTTTTTTCACGAGATATTTAATGTCTGTTAGAGGAAGCAATAGCTAGTTACTGACCCTTGTGTGGATTGAAAAAAATTGATGCATGTAAAATTGATGCATGTAATAAGGGAGGCAGCACGGACCTTGACATGGTTTTTTCGTAACCACGAATTTGCCTTCGTAGATAACTGTATGTGTTTTGGTTTCACTATACAATTATGTCACATCCCCTAAAGATACCCGAATTTAACTGGTTGTAGTAGGTCTTAATCAGTTTTAAAGTAAACATGATGGAATTCTCGTAAGGTTATAATATTTAAATATTAATCAATCATTAATGACATTTAATGTAGAAAGACAAAAAGTCACATGCATATCACCATCTCATAAATATTGGGATAACTGAAATATCTTATTAGTAAGAAACATATCCCACAGTCCAACATTTAAATAATAAGTATAACTAATAAAGGTGGGAGGAAACCTTATAGATAAGAAAGAACTGTCTAAGTGGCTGAATTTTTCTATCAAACATATTGTATGAGACAATGTAAACGTGATGGAATTGTCATCTTAAGTTATAATATTTAAATATTAATCAATCAATAATGACTTTTAATGTAGAAAGCCTAAGAATCACATGCATATCACCATCTCATAAATATTGGGATAACTGAAATATTTTATTAGTAAGAAACATACTCAACAGTCCAACATTTAAATAATAATAAGTATAACTAATAAAGGCTAGACGAAAACCATAAAATAAGAAAGAACTTCTTGAGTGGCTGAATTTTTCTGTCAAACATATTGTATGGGACAATGTAATGCCCTCCAAGTCCTATATATTGCACTCCAAGCTTGCTGGAATGAATATGCACCTTACACATTTGAGAAGTTGAGCTCCTTTGATGATCACCATAAATTGCAATCTTTGGTCTTTCACCTACTAGCAAATGATATTTGTGTATCATAGTAGTTGGTGATCCAAACCTGCCAAAAATTAGATTTAGGCTCATTAAGGAGTTATGGGCACCATGTGGTCTATTCAATCATTTAATTTGAAGGGGGAATCGAGTGTTGACAGGATATTACATGGAATTTAATGCCTGTGCCATTCACAAGATTATAAATGACTGGATGCTAGTCTTTTATAGGGCGCTAGGAGTTGGAATGCTGGCAGAGTTTTTGATGCATTTCAGAATCCCTGAATTCTCTATGGTCCTAAAATTTGTTAAAATAGATGAATGGGATATGTCTAGTTCTTTTCTTGTTTGATATTTCTTCCTTCAGAAACTCTAGTTTTTCCCATGTTTTGTTGGGATGTTAATTTGAATGGTTCCATGAATATATAGTCCTTATGATAGATGCAATTATTATATTAGTTCCTTTTTGTGGAATTATAAGTGAATTAAGTGGATGGTCCTTGAGATTATTTACTTTACAAGTTAGTATTGCTTTATGAATGTGTAACTAATTGGAAGCCAACTCATGTGGGCTTAATGCCTTGCTTGCGTGTTCTATCTTCCAAAACCTACAATCGAACCAAAAATAATCACCAAAAAGAATATGGGAAGATACTTAGGTATAAAATACATCCAAATTCAAATCTGTTTTATTTTTCATCAGACTCCAGAACATATTTCATAGAGGTTTAATTTTTAATTAAGTCTGAAATTGATTTATTAAACGCTATCATCAAAAAATTTCTCTGCCTCCATAAAGAATAATTTTTTTAAAACACCCCACCATGCCAACAAAGAAGGAAGTTTTTGAAGTTTGGAGATAGAAGTTGAATAGTTGAAAGGAGCATAAGGTTTTTTTAATGAAGATATATTACTTTTTATGATGTAAATGAACTTCATTTAATATAATATAAAACATCTCCAGGAGACCTTAGATTAAAAAAACATTAAGAATCAAACAAGGAGAATCTGCTCACCAATTAGAATTCAATTGCTTTTGAGACCGTCGATTGATTATGCTTGCTTTAAGATTCTTGAGAGCCTCTTCAACAGGTTGGAATTCAACATGCATTATAATTAAAGAAGATCATTGTTTTTGTTAGGAATTTGTAGGTCAACTAAAATCAATTTCACATAACCCAATAGGAGAATAAGATGCAAAAATAACCATAATGCAAAGATCAAATAAACAATCAACAAGATAACACAAGATATACCCTGGGAAAACCTTCAAGAGGGAAAAACTCAGCCTCCAAAAGCATCCACACTCATATGCATTATTCAACAACAATGATACTACAATACATGCCATGAGTCTCCATGAATACCTTTGAATCATCAAGCACCTCCAATGCATCCTCCATGTGTCCAAGCATGAATCCACACATTGCCTGCCATGCTTCACAATATGCACTTATAGGAGAGAGCGTAATACAATGACAGCCTCTCACAAACCTCCAATCAACTTTTAATGAATAGTCAAGCCAACCAAACCACTAACCATGTGCTTGATTTTATAGACCAAGCTCACACAAATACAACTTGTGGTATTAGATAAAACCATGTGCCCCAAAACCATGGGTGACACAAAACCATTAGCCTATAAAACCATTCACCCCTATTTGACTATTGGTACTGACTTTTCCCAATTAATGAAATAATACAAATAAATAATTAATCATTCTATGTGTCCCACGCACATAAAATAATTAACCCAATGTTACAATACAATATAAAGTGGTCCCCAAATAATTACCTAGTGTGATTAACCACACCACCTAGGTGCATCACAACTAAATAATTATTTAATTACAACATTATAATATACCAAATTATGCAATGGTGTACAACACCATATCCCACATTCTCCCACTTGTTGTATAAATTGCATAAGGGTTAATCAATTAAATACATCATCATAGGCAAGCATGAAATCACATGAATCTCCAACATGCTCTCGTGCTCCATCAAGATACCTACAATAAAATCAAAGTGATCACCATCTCAAGCAAGAACTCCTCTCATCCTCCAATGTGCCACCTATGAAAGAAAAGGAACATGCCAAGGTGAAGATGCACCAATCTAAAGAACACAAGCATCAAATCCAAGTGATAACATAAGGCTCCAAGTTGTTGTGAAAGGTAAAAACCCACATGATTGGAAATAGCACCCACATCATATGTGATCCAGACAAGACAAGAGAATCCAATGAAAGATTGTCCCATCATGTAGCCCAATCAACTTCTATTACATATATTGAAATAATAACAATATCCATGCCTTCAAATTGTTATAATCATGTGCTCAAAACTTCAAAGATTAAAACAAATTGTATATGCCAACATAACCTTGTTAAATTTCAGCCTTAAGATTGTTGTTTGCCATGATTACTCCTCTTCTCTTAGATGAAAATTAACTTTGACAAATTCCAGCCATTAAAGATTTTTTGTTTGTCCCTTTGATTCCTTTAGTTGCAAAAAAAAATCATATATTAATCTCTTAAACTTGCAGCCCTTAAGTGAATATAATTTGTGAATGTTATACAAACAATTTCAGCCATGAAGTAACACCATATCTTAAGAATTTCATAAAACATGAACAACAACAAACACTTACAACCCAAATATTTTTATGTAGTCCACCAAGGTAGCAACACGCCTACATAACCTCCACAAATCCAACTATGAAATATCTCTATCAAACTTTCCAACTATCCACCTCCACAAACTTACAAATTCAAAAATTTTACCTAACAAATCACCATGGACGTTCACTTTCTTTGCCTCATCAAAATGGATGTATTTCCATTGGAGAATTCTCTTCAACATCACCGATGGACATCCTCTTGATGAACTACAAAAATAAGAAATAAACTTGGGCTCCTCTCTTATTTTTCAATGTCTCTTTAGAGCCAAACTTCCATCTATTTATAATATCTCCTTTGCCAAGTTTCATCTTCCTCATTTGGGCTCCAATGACTCTTGGTATTCCTCTTATTGCTTGGTGGTGTCCAACTTGGAGTAATGTGACCTTTGGGATTCCTTTGTTTCTTTCCTTCATGACTTGGGTGCTTGAAAACTATTCATTGTCCAACTTTTGTCTTCTAGCATGTAGGTGACTAGAATTTTGTCCATATGCTACTTGCCTTGTCTTTTTCTTGGAGAGTTCAAGAATTAAAATATTTATTTTATTTTCCTCAATGTTGGTGTATGTTGTTGATTAGAAACTTACAAGACAAACAAAAAAGGTAAAAGAAATAAAATATTTTTTTGGTTGATGCAAGATTGCTTGTGATCCCAGATGCTCCTGCATCAATATGCTAATACATCCAACCATCCATACCTCATAGGTATCAACAACATCAATGAACTCATGCCAACAACATATCCAACCCATATATCGTAATCACAAGATCCGTGTATAAAACCTTTCAGTGAAGGACACATATATCTAGGAACTCCCACTACATGGGTAATGTCAAATATGAAAATAGATCCAAGGCATACCAAGTCTATCAATCAACACTCAAACCAAGGTGTGGCTGATCAACAAGCCAATGTAGCATCAAGAACAATCACAATGATCCACACATGCATGATAAATCTCTACATACTCTCTCACAACATGTCACCATAACTCTCCCAAATCCAACCATATGAACATGATCCTCCAAGAAGTAGCCATAAGACAAAGAGAGAACCTGTAAATCATAATGTCCTTCTACCAACACCTCAAAGTGTTAAGTTGTGTCAAGTATGATCTCCTCTACAACCCCAAATGAAAAGCCTCAACAACACCCAACCATTCAATCTCATAAGATCAAATGAACATATGTAACATGTAACCAACATGGATGTAAGCCTCTATAATCAAGGTAGATCAAACTCATAACCATTCTATAACCAAGAATAATCCCAATCACATCTCCTAAACTCCTCATAATGAACATCATAAATCAAACCATATGAACAAGGAGATAACCATGCTAACATCCCTCAAATGAACCCTCTAGAATGAATAAATGTAGCTCAAGATCCATATCTATGAGAAGATGAAACATAAATCAACATACATCTAAAAAGATGAGCAATACCTCATAGATGATAAACCACCGAGTAGACCAAGAGTGAGGAATGAGAATGCTCCTCCAGGATACACCAAGCCACAATGACTCTCTCCAAGAACAAACTCCTATAGGTGCATATCTAGGTGTAAGGCTCCTTGGTCTATCTGCTGAAACCTCCAATGAGAAACCATTTCAACAAATGTCTCTAAACAAAAGAGAACTCCAGCCTCACCCAAATCTCCAAGTATCGATGAGCACCTCCATGATCAATCCATGCTGAAACTCCTAATTCAACATTACACTATCATGACACTCTCAAGTAAATGACCAAAGTACTCAATACCAAGAGAACCAACAAGACCACTGTTAATGCTCCAACTGCACATCTATATAATCAAGAAGCCCAACATGACATCATGATACAACCATCTCCTCCAAAGAGATCACATGCAACAATGCATACATCTTGTCTCAAGAGAACCTGTATCATGCTAAAAATCTAATCTAGAATCAAGAGCTTTTCAAGACACAATATCAACATCTCTATATCAAGGATAAACATGTCAAACTGACAAATCATAAACTGACACCTCAACCAAAGACTCGAAGATGCCCTCTATGGTAAACCAAGATGTCAACATCTCCCATCATATGAAGATTTACATCTACTAACAATGGAAATCATGATGTCAAATCACTCTCACTGAAACAAGAATCATAATCCAAGAGCCTATCCAAGACACCCACAACCATTGCAGAAGATCATCCATCACAAATCATGAATGCATAATGCTGCCAAAGCTCCCAATGAACTGTGATACTGATCTATCAATGACAATAAAGTAACCATCTCCTAAATGAATATCTATCGCATACATGATCATGTTGTGCCAATGCAAAAGTGTATATGCATATCCACGACACCATAATCATCATCATCATTGTACCTATACTCAACTCCCATTGAAATGAGGCTCCAAGTCTCACACGCGTATCAACCATGTCCTCAAATCAGAAGACACCCTGTGTACTCATCACCATCAAAGTCCAAACTTTGAAAACACCTACAAACATGTAATTGCAAGCACCAAATCTGAAAACCTGCTATACCATGCTGATGGTCTCATAATGACATGCACTCCCACAAGTGTGTGCCAAAAAATCCATCTAAATGCACTCATCAATGCACTCTGAATCTCAAGCACCTACAAGTGATCAAACAAGTACCAATATCTCTCTGCACGCCAATTGAAAATCTACATGATCCAATCTATATTACACTGCAATAGCTCTCCAATGCCTATCCGAAATCAACAATCTAATTCTATATGCAAAAGTTATGAGCATAAAACTATAACAGAGCAATGTCTGGCTTCAGGCATCAAATTTTGAAACAAACAGCAACATCTAATCATGAAACATTTACCACTACGTATCACTCAGAGAGAACTTTCCGATGCATATAAAAAGTCAAAAAATTGATACCATATGTGAAAGTTATGCCCCCCAGAAGATAATACCCTCCAAGGGCTAAAAGTAGACCCCTGGCGAGACCATAGTACCTGCTGACGTGGCATGACATCATTGCTGACATCATCAGGCTCATTGGACAAAAAACACAAGTGACATGGTGTTGGGCTAGAGCTAACATCATCATATATCTTTGACTGGTGTGGGTGAAAAAGTTTTCAAATCTGTTTTATTTTTCATCAGACTCCAAAACATATTTCATAAAGGTTTAATTTTTAATTATGTCCGAAATTGATTTATTAAACACTATCATCAAAAAATTTCTCTGCCACCATAAAGAATAATTTTTTAAATTTTTTTAAAACACCCCATGGTGGGGGCTTCTCAGGGGGTTGTTGGCCAGGGAGCCTAGTCGGCCTCGTCGGACCGGCACCTGGCACCGGGGGCCCAAGGGTCGTCTGACCCAGACTACCGACCGGGAGCCAACCAACCTTGGTAGCCATGCCTGGCCATACCTGGCCTTGCCACGGTAGGCCAGGGTACAGGGGTCTACAGACCCCCGCCCCTTAATAATTTTTTTTTCATATCTTTAATTTTTTTGTTTTCCATTCTATACTTTATAAAAAAATTAATTTTTGCACCAACTATAGAAAAACAAATACACAACACAGGAGATTATTTTTTTAACATTTTTTTTCTGCAATCATACCTACGACAGCCATACGGCCATACTGCATACTTGGGAGCTAATTTTTTTGCCTTAGGTCACCACGGCCAAAACATGCGAAATTATATGTTTTTCTTCACCTCTCATGTCTTCTGGACTCAATGGAGAGGTTCATTTTGTCCCAAGAGGTCATCTATAGAAATTCCTCCTCAAAACCCTCATGAAGCCAAACCAAGAAAACCCTCTTCAGTAATGATTTTTCAATCACCAGATCTGCAACATGCACAACAAATATCTAATACCCAGAACCCCTAATTTGCAATACAACCTGCACATAACCTTGTAATGTCCCAAATCCTAACATGCATTGCCATGGCTTCCATTTTGCGCCTGATCTACACACACAAGGATTATACACATCTAAGCAGCTCACACCTCCCTCAACCATAAACATAGCTCTGATACCACATGTTAAGAATTTGCAGGTCAAATAAAATTAGTTCCACATAACCTGATAGGAGAATAAGATGCAAAAATAACCATAATGCAAAGATCAAATGAACAATCAACAAGATAACACAAGATATACCCTGGGAAAACCTTGAAGAGGGAAAAACCTAGCCTCTAAAAGCATCGACACTCATATGTATTATTCAACAACAATGATATTACAATACATGCCATGAGTCTCCATGAATACCTCTTAATCATCAAGCACCTCCAATGCATCCTCCATGTGTCCAAGCATAAATCCACACATCACCTACCATGCTTCACCATATGCACTTATAGGAGAGAGCTCAATACAATGATAGCCTCTCACAAACCTCCAATCCACCTACAATGAATAGCCAAGCCAACCAAACCACTAACCATGTGTTTGGTTTTATAGATCAAGCTCACATAAATACAACTTGTGGTATTGGATAAAACCATGTGCCCCAAAACCATGGGTAACACAAAACCATTAGCCTATAAAACCATTAACCCCCATTTGACTATTGGTACTAACTTTTCCCAATTAATCAAATTATACAAATGAATAATTCATCACTCTATGTGTCCCACACACATAAAATAATTAACCCAATTTTACAATACAACATAAAGTTGTCCCCAAATAATTACCTAGCATGATTAACCACACCACCTAGGTGCATCACAACTAAATAATTATTTAATTACAACATTATAATATATCAAATTATGCAATGGTGTACAACACCATATCCCAACAGTTTTTGCATACATGGTAAAACACATAAAATCAAATAAAACAATAGTCCATAATTAGCCTAATTTTATATAGTGAAAAGCTAAGAAAATTTTTTGACAAGGAGGTACTGCTCTGACTAATAAACAAAAATCCAATAAAAAGGATTCTATTTTTTAAATATAATTGAACAAGATTTTTACCATAATGAGAAAGCACAAAAGTAACAAGGGACCTTTGAAAATAAGCCCATGAGAAGGGAACAGGTTAAGCTTCATCTAGGCATCAAAGTAAAATCAAAGTAAGGAGACCTTAAAATTCTCTCATCATAGGAATCATAATATAATAGTTTAGAGGGAAGCATTCACAACTTTGATACAATTGACCTTTCTTGATAATCTTCATAAGGAATTCTAGATGGATACCTAGGCAGACAAGGCATGGAAGTCCAGTCAAGAGCACAAACTGGAAGCACAGTTATCAAAATAGTAGAACTTGGAGACACCAACAATGAAGCTATTCTTCTTGCTCCAATCAAAGGGTGAATACTCTATCTTATAGTAGAAATTATAAACCTTGATTGATACAAACCCAATTCTAATAGGCCAGTATACCGGAAATGTAATGTAGAATCTGAATGCTACTTAGAGTTGAAAGTTGGTTCAAGGACAATTTTAAATCCAAAGGAGTGAATGAACTGTTCCTTGCTGTCCTACTTACTCCAAACTTCCTAGTTCTGGCTTCTATGGTTGTACCTAATAATTTGAGTTAGTAACAATACCTATTTTATGTATAAATTAATTACTATTTATACTCTGAAAGGAGAGAGACAAAGAAAGAAGTAAGAACCAACTTAGAATCTTGATGTATACCTCTTGCTGTAGTATCTTAGAAAAAGTTTGTAATCTCAAAATAGCATAACAGTTACAGCCCTACTTTTCTTAACTATGCACATGTTGGTACAAATCTCTCCACCAGACAAAAGAGTAAATAAATATTAACAAAAATCCCTTAATAAAAAAAAAGATATAGCTACATGTAGGTTAGCTGCTTCCAAATTTGGAGAGTTACTTTTTGCCAAGATTAGCCCTGCTATTTCAACCTAGCAAAAGGTAATCATCATTAAGCTAGAGCTTAACTTTGTGCTTGTAAGACATAGCTTTAAAGAAATAAAATAATTTCACTTTATTATCGTAGAAAAAAAAAACTTCCTAATAAATGTATTTGGTAGGGAAATCTTTTTTGTCTAAAAAGTGTTAGAATAAGTAAGGTTTTACATTTAGTATATAGTTTTAAATAAATAAATTAACATGCACATGTTAATTGTTGGTAAGTTACATTCGCAGAATATATATGGATTTATAAAGAGAATATACTCAAATGTAAAATCATTTTATGTATATCTTGAAATCATCAATAATATATATTTTTTGGATTTGTCAATCGCAGCCTAGGGCTGCGAAGTTATATTTATATTAATATATAAGGTTTTACATCAGTTCATCTAGTAGCTAGGCTAGCAAAGATTTTACAAAATGGGAATCATCCCATCTCCCATTGCTAATTACATCGAGCCAAAAGCAACTCTACTCAGAGTGGCACCCTAGACTAGCATCATTTGACAGAGCAAAGAATGACACAAATCTAGGCTAGCTTTAGCAAGCAGCAATGATGTCAATCTTGAATCGTGTACTATGGGATGATTTCCTTGGTACTATGCCCATAACTCGTCACTACTTGCATTAACACTCCTGACAACAATGTCCTTGAATCACATCCCTTTTCTAATGCATTCTGCTTTGTCTATGCCTTTATTTACTACTTGAGAGATTGCTCCCTCGAGCAAGACATGAAAGGATGGCTTTGTCCTTACGCTAGTGGCATGGCCATTTGGAAGAAGCTGAGCTGGGCAAAGATTGATCGGGTGCAAGAATTAGATTTGTAACTAGGGTGGGGTGGGCTCACCCATATGCTGAAACTAGCCCAAGTGTCTTAGTCTATAGCACTCATTTGGCACATGGGCAATGAACTTAGTCTCCAATTACCCCCACATTAGCGAGAGCATCAGCCTCTTTATTGCTCTCCCTGTAAATATGATTGACTATGTATAATTCAAAGGATTGTAACATTTCCAATACTCTCAAGAGGAGTGCCTGAAGCTTCCAGTTTTGAACCTTACCACTCCTGATGGTGTTTACTACCAGCGTGGAATCACCTTCTATTGCAATTTTAGTTACTCCAATCTCCTTACAAATTTTAAGCCCCTGAGTCATAACCATGAATTCTACCTTGTTGTTTGTCCCAGAAGGAAGTTTTACTGAGGAGGATATGATTGTCTTACCTTTCCAATCTCTTACAATGCAACTTGCCCCCGAAGGTCCTGGGTTGCCTTTGGAGGCCCCATCAAAATTTAGCTTAAGCCATCCTTGTTCAGGTGGAGACCATTCTACAGAGGAGTGTTCTTGATGGGTTCCTGGGTCCCCTTGACCGTACCATGTAGGAACCCACAACATTGGCCAAGCCTGCCTGATCTTGGCATCCCATGCTGAGAATATTACTATGCAAATGTAAATGCTGGCCATATTTCAATATGGTATTAGAGAAGTTCTATTTTAATTTTGGCAAAGATGGGAAGAGATAATGGTTGAAGATTAATTGAAGAGTTCTTGTGCTAGAGAATCATTTGGCCGCTTCAAATTCCTAAGTTGTTTTGATATTTGCAGATGGCATTGAGAAAGTGTGAGAGGCACATTGGTTTTAATCTACCAAACCAGTGATGAGAGGCGTCTGATTTTTTGAAGGAAGGCATCTAAAATTTGAAACTCCAAAACCAACATTTCACTTCCTATGAAGGCGTCTATATCTGGTATTCAGATTTGTGTTTTTTAAATCAATGTCATGTTGCTTGGTGAATTTAGAGGTGATAACTATGTTTGAAGGGGTTGAAATGTTTGCAGATATTAACATTTAATTGCTGCATCTAAATTTATGAAAAGAGGCATCTCAATCTTTCATACAAGACTCCATCAAGGCATTTCCATGAAGGTGTTTGATAGTGAGGCATTTTCAAATGCTTCTAAAGAAAGTTTGTTGTGTGGAAGCATGGTAAAGATCCTATCGTTGAATGGTAAATGAGGCACAGTTTGAGGAAAGTCATACATTGTTGTAGCCTTCCATTTCAATAATAGCCATGGTAAATTCTACATTGACATTTGAGAAAGTTTTGAAAACATTGGAAATAGCATTTCATTAACTTGGTTGTTGCATTGAATTTTCTTTCTACATCGGTTTGAGTGCAAGTTATTTGAAGTCAAATTTTATTGGAGAATTGGACATATATTGTGTAAAGAGAAGTGTTTGAAATCTAATTCACAAGTCGATACAAGAGTTTATAGCTAAATTGCTTCAAATATTTCTAGTGATACTTCAATCCGAAGAAGTGTCATACAAGATTTCAATTTTTTCCACAAAGGAGAAATAGTGGAGGGCCATTTTATTATAATTGAAATTGCATGTGATAAATCGAAGTGATAAGGTTTTTTTTAAATGGATAAATCAATTACTATTACTGCATTTGAAGGATATGATTTTCATACATGGCAAGTAAAGATACAGTTACTTCTAATTGAAAAAGATTTATGGGACATTGTGATTGGGACTATTATGAAACCACAAAATATAGATGAAGCAATAAAATATATAGCAAAAGATCATAGGACCCCATCATTGATTCATCTTGGATTATCTGATGCATATTTGCATCATATTGATCTAATAAAAAACTTCAAAGAAACTATGGGATGCACTTAGTTCTTTATTTGGTTTATAGGATTCAAGTGCTAAAATGCCCACTAAGAAAAAACTTTTTGGTTTGAAGATGAAAGACGGTGGTAGTGTTGTTCAACATATTAGTACGTTTCGTTCCCTTCTTAATCATATTGAAAGTGTAAAAGCTACAGTCGATGATGATAATGCTAAAGCAATCTTATTGAGAATTATGACTTCAATTTTTTATCATATTGTTTTTACATTAAACAAAATTAATCCTAGATTGGAAACTCTGATTTCTTCTTTGATTGATGAAGAAAGTAGAGTTAGAAAAGATCATTCAATTATGTCGTTAAGGGAATGGTTCGTTAGTCAAGTCATTTCATTGTAGTGGTGGCCACCAAGGTTCAAACCCCCGTTGGGCCAAAGAGCTCGCAGTCTTGTGCGTTTTCTAGGCTAACATGCTTGCTCATCTTGCGCCTTCATTGGACTGTTGCGCTTGCAGGCTATGGGCATTTGTTGGGCCAACGAGCTTGTGGATTTGAACCTTCAACATTGTTGAAGGCATTCATGCCAAGTTTTAATATCAGAAAAGTGGACCTAGCTCTGGTCAAAATCCTTTACTGATAAAAAAAAGATAGTTCAATTATTGAGAAAACTGCTTTGCTTCTTAAGAACAATTCTAACATTTCAAAAGGGAAAGAATTCAAATGTTGTTATTGTCAGAAAATTGGACATGTCCAAATAAATTGTATTCAATGAGCGAAAGATCTCATTGATGGGAAATTGAAGAAAAATAAAGCTCTTGTTGTAACTGAAAGTGAAGATTGTGGTTTTGCAATACATCAAGTAAACTCTTCCTTCCATGATAGTGAGGAGGAATATCTTTTTTAGAAAATGAAATAGGGTCATATTGGAGGTTGGAGGCAATGGAGGTGGGAGGTCTTTTGTGATCTCAAGCTAGCTTCTCACTCATGAGTGATTCATGGGGTGATTCTAGAGAGAAGAATAGTCATGTTGCATGTTCTCATGCTTGATTTCATCATCCCCACCAAAAACCTGTCGTGAATCTCACCATAATAAAATATTTGAAACTGAAATAGTTATATTGTCAATTATGCCCACTGGAACAATAACATGCTATCAAAATGATATTTTAACAGAGAATCCAAATAAACATCTGTAATACACAAAATCCAAAAATCTCCATTCTAAAATGCATTCATTAATAAAAATGCCCCATGTGATTACACCTTTTTACATAGCAATCTCCTGAATTTGCAGGTATTCCTATTTGTGGGCAAAGAATTTTCAGGGCTGGAACAAAAAGAATTGTTCCTCAAATGACATGCGTCAAATTATTGAGATTCAGAATCAAGAGTGCTTCCATGTGATGTTTTTAAAATCTGCAGACAGATCTTCCTTGCTCCCACAAATCAAATAAGAAGTTGATTAGGTGGTAGATTACGTTGTGCCATAGATGTCAATAAAGGAGCTTCATAGGAGTTGAAGTCACACTACCTAGGATCTTGGCCATGCTATAAAATGAGAAGTCGTCGCCTCATGTCTGGATCGTATTCAAATTCAAGGATTTCACCCTCCTCTCTACTAGGGGAGCCATTATCACTTGGTTCGGAAATTGAATCGTGTGGTAAAGAATTAGAAGACTCTACAAGTGAAGCTCCATGAGAATATTGAGGAACCTTCACCTTCACACATGCTTGAGTATGAGCATTTTAAGGAGGGAGGAAAGGGGTTTTGCTTGCTGCAAAAGTTGCATAAATGATTTTGGGTCTTGATTGTCCACAAGACATGGGTGGGACATGTGTTTGGAAGTAAATTCTGATCCTGAAAAACAATCAAAATTATGAATATTGATATAAATATTAAAAACTTTGATTTCATTTTGTGAATTGAGATAGTATAATTCAAAATTTTAACCAAGATAATAGAGGACAATCTTAGACAATTAACCTTAGAGTTTGTCGTGCCATTTGGAACAGCTAAACTGGCATTGCCATTTGCAGCTACTTTGGCCCGAACCCCAATACAAAAAAGAAAAAAAACACATCCAAAATTCAGATTTTACATTTAAAAGTTGACACTTAAAATAGGAACTGACAGTGCTAAAGTCAATTGTAATCACAAAATGTTGGCAAATCCCGATCTCTGTTAGCAACTACTTGCTAACATTGAGTGTAGCTGACCATCATTAAGATATCTGTCATAAAATACTTCATCCATCTTTTGTTAATGACCGTCGTCAAGATATCTGTCATAAAACAAGAATCAAGAAAAATTAGAAGATATCCAGACAGTACAAACATAACTTCAACCATCATTCCCTAAAACTTCAAGTGAACTTCTCGCTTGGCTGGGAAAGTAAAATATAAATTACATCCATAGATAAAATCATTCCAAGATCAGATTACTTACTTAAAAATGCAACCTCTGACATTTCAAGCTACGTTTCTTGCAACACATAATATTGGAAGGGGAACACTTGTCTGCAGTACAAAGAATGTTGATTGAAATTAGTGATGGCAGGGGAGAGCAG
This sequence comes from Cunninghamia lanceolata, assembly GCA_027924645.1. Taxonomy (NCBI): domain Eukaryota; kingdom Viridiplantae; phylum Streptophyta; class Pinopsida; order Cupressales; family Cupressaceae; genus Cunninghamia; species Cunninghamia lanceolata. The sequence continues at coordinate 17,638,102 of BSBN01001048.1, forward strand.
GGGATGGATAGACTGCTGACCAGAAAATAATGCTACAGCAATAATGGACGGCAAGAACAAACATATACACACAGAGGAGACAAAGCACGAATGACAGTAATATATATTTTATGTTTTCCTCATTTACAATACATTCAAATTTTGTTACAAACTTATGCAGAGCTGCTGCTCTGTTTTCCTGTTTTGCCCCAATCTCTGGAGCTGCACACTAAATCAAATTTGGAGCTGCTGTCCAGAAACTCTGTAGCTCCTTGTGGATTACAGTTGCTGCTGTAACATTCCTTTCTTCTATATTCTCTCTATTATTCTCCTACTTCACATTCCTCTGTTGCTGCAGGCTTTCTCTTGCATTCTACTACTGTCAACTAACTTTCCCTCTCATTTGTCTCATTCTATCCTTGCCAGAAAAATGGCGCTCAACCTCACTTCAAAATTCAAACTCATCTAATTGATAATGGGCACAAGCATTTTGAGGTTTCTATTTGTACAATATTAGAAAAAGATTATGATTTGGAGACGTGGAGGCTTCTTGATCCTGAGACAAGCTTAATTAGTCCTAGGGAGCTCCGTGATCGTGTTGTTTGTGTCAAGCTAGGTAAACATTTCTAACCAATAAACAAGACACCTTATTATGTTATGAAGATCTTTGAATTCAATTTCAGAGGTTCAAGTTTCAGCAACTGAATAGAATTATATTTGCTCTCGTATGATAATACTTCTATTGCTTGTGATTTCAATATTTACTCTCATTATTAAATACCATATGATGTTAAGTGTTGCTTTTTTTATGTGCTTCTGTTTTATATATTTGTGATTTCAATATTTACTCTCATTATTAAATACCATATGATGTTAAGTGTTTCTTTTTTATGTGCTTCTGTTTTATATGTTTGTATTGTAAGGGATTTGCCATCCCAAGATTACAAGGTAATTGATGATCAATTGAAGGTCTTGGAGGATACAGAACAATCACATGTGCATGTTGTTCCAGCTTTTGCACCCTACTATGCTCCCTTAGCATAGGTTCTTTGATTTCTATTTTTAATTTGTGATTGCTTTGATAAACTTTCTATTGCATTGTATTGATTTCAATCAGCATTCTTTGTATTGCAGACAAGTTTTCCCCTTCCAATATTATGTGTTGCAAGAAACGTAGCTTGAAATGTCAGAGATGGTTTTTTAAAGTAAGTAATATGATCTTGGAATTATTTTATCTATGTATGTAATTCCTTATTTTACCTTCCCAGCCAAGTGAGAAGTTCACATGAAGTTTTAGAGAATAATGGTTGAACTTCTTTATGTGTAAGATTCCTTGTGTTTGTACCGTCTGGATATCTTCTATTTTTTCTTGATTCTTGTTTTATGACAGAGATTTTGACGAGGGTCATTTATAGAAGATGGATGAAGTATTTTATGAAACTGATGTGACAAAACAGTCAGCTACACCCGATGTTAGTAACTACTTGATAACAGAGGTCAGGATTTGCCATTTTGTGATTTCCATTGAGTTTAGCATTCTACGTTCCTCCTTTAAGCGTTAAGTTTTAACTGTAAAATTTGAATGTTGAATGTGTTTTTTTCTTTTTTGTACTGGGGTTCAGGCCAAAGCAGCTGCAAATGGCAATGCCAGTTTAGCTGTTCCAAATTCCATGACAAACTCTAAGGATGACAAAATCAAGGTTGAAAAGAAATTGATTCTGCAAGTTTTTGGTCCGTTTTATCCTCCTATCCCAGGTTTACAATATTGACATGTGGCTATGTGATTTGTTATATTTATATTTTATATATAGTCCATCTTTTGGGTAATCTTCTTGGTATATACTATATACAGTGGATTGTTAATTGTCTAAGATTGTCCTCTGGTATCTTGGTTAAAATTTTTAATTATACTATTTTAATTCACAAAATGAAATCAAATTTTTTAATATTTATATCAATATTCATAATTTTGATTGTTTTCCAGGATTAGAATTTACTTACAAACACATGTCCCACCCATGTTCTTGTGGACAATCAAGACCCAAAGACATTTATGCAACTTTTGCAGCAAGCAAAACTGATTTTCTCCCTCCTTAAAATTCTCCATACTCAACCATGTGAAGCTTCCCCAATATTCTCATGGAGCTTCTCTTGTAGAGTCTTCTAATTCTTTACCAGCCGGTTCAATTTCAGAACCAAGCGATAATGGTTCCCCTTGTAAAGAGGAGGATGAAATCCCTGAATCTGAATTGGCTTGTGACGAGGGATGGGAATTCAGTCTTAGTAAAGTGGAAGAGCACCCAAGAATGTAACTTTCCAAGGGGTCAGAAAGTATTGCTTAATCTAATTCTAAGGAATAAATTGGTTATTGTCTCTAATGCCGATGATGAAGTAGCTTGGACAGGTTCTAAATCGGGCCTATATTCAGTCAAAGAGGGGTATAGAGTTTGTATGCACAAAGCTTCTACTGTAACATCCCGCTACGTAACCCCGAAGGGTAAGAGCCAAAAGGGGGCAAGATAAATTTTTTTTTGACATAAGTAAACAACATACACAGGTTTAGCTATCAAATTGATAGATTGATACCATTTATTTTAAACACCAAAGCAAATGTTCCTAATCCCATATGATAAAAAACATGAATCTATAAGCATAAAATAAAGGCGGATCCGATACCCACACCAGAATCCGTAAAGCAATAAAGCAACATCACATTTCTTCTCATTAAATACAATGATTACAACTTCTCTCCTAAGAGAGTTCAATTACATAACTACATATACAATTACAATGATATATTCCAGAATATGATACAAGTACAATAACATAGTCCTGAGTATGATACAAGGACTGAATGGTTATAATAACTGAATGAAGTAATGGAAAGAGAGATCATCTCCAACTGGTGCTCCAAAACCTGTTTGTCGGTCCCCAATGGTGGTGGAAACGCCTCTCAATCATGTGGACTCCTAAGAGACCACCCCACCATGCTCAGAGACAAGGCCCAAATGGATGAACAACAACAAGGGGATACAAGATGGCCAACACTCACATCAAACACAGAGTAGACACAGAGAATAGTGCATATAGCTAAAGTCATAATATAGGTGTACTCATCTAAGTCATAAGTCAGGTACTACTCATGACTCCTAGGGTGCTAGATACTAGAGTGTAATCATATGGAGTGTCATCACATGTGCTCAAAGAGATGGCACACACGGGACCAAGTACATCTCATACAGACAAGGAGACTCAATCGTGCCTGAATCCACGCTTCGCAGACGGATGACTCAACGCCCCGCAGATGGACAGGCCTTCTCGTTGCATCCTTAGCCTTTACAAGCGCTCAAGGCCATACACGAGGTTTAATTATCTTATTAGTGTTTTTACCCCAATATTTTAGTTTTAGTTATCACTTATTAATGTAACTCTACTACTAGTTCCCTGGCAACCACTTGTAGGCCCCGGGCCCATAGAGAGCCACTCCAACAAACCACTCTAATGCCTAAACCTTTGTCATCTCGTTTGACTACACAAGGAATCCGAAAAGAATAAAACACTAGTGTAGAAATTAGAAATAGAGGAATGTGGTCTACAAGACAAAAGCTTCCATAGGCAGTGTAGTGTTATTGAAAACAACCCTATGCCATTTAGATCAGTTGTATAATAACTCCAATGACCCCAATTTGGTCACAATTAGCAAAGGTATTAACGGATAAAAATAAGAATAAGCATGACAAATGGCATTCCAAGCCTTCTCACAGACTAATATTACATACAGACTGCCATATTTAATATAACAAAATAAAATATTACAAAGACTTACAAAATGGAAACCTTAATTTTCCCTCCTATAGTAGTTCCTTCATATCCTTGTGTTGCATGACTGGTTTTCTTAAAGAGAAATTATGTGACTAAAGCTCAATGCACAAACACAGATCACTGCCTCTACGGTATTTTAGTGTCATGAAATTTTTTAACTCAAAATCATAGTTTTCACAAGGATGGCCATTAAGTAGAAAATGACTGTGTGACCCAAGCAAAACCACTCCATTTTCTTAAGAAGAGTTGAAATGACAACCTCATCAGAGAAGTCATCGAATAACAAATGGTTCCATGGGACTTAGATCTATTCAATCTCTATTATACATCCCAACTCTTGTGTATGGATGCACTCATTTTATTCTCTATAAAATTGAAACCCTCTATTTTTATTTCAATAAAATTATCAATCAAAATCGAAACAATTCCCTAGGAATGAGGCGATGTAATATCTTACATTGAAATAATTTCTGCATATATTAAACACGGAATGGGGATTCAGTTTTCTTGTGCTTAATAAAATTGTAGCAAACATATTTGAGTTTATAAAAAGGCAGTAATGGGGTTTCGGTTTCTTTTTTTTTTTTTTCTTTACCAACAATGATAAATCAGAGACCCTATGATCTTTGAAAACCCATAATATCTAAAGAATACATAAAATAGTTATGTATGTTTAAAATCGTTTCATGGGAAGAGGTAGTGTAAATATCTTGCATTGAAATAAATTTTGGCATAAATACTTTTAAATGGTAGCAATGGGGTTTCGGTTTTTCTATGCTTAATGGAATAGCAGCAAGCATGGTTGGGTTTTTGTGATAGAAAAATAAAAGACTAAGGTAAATACCTCAGATCTAGCCGCGCTCCCCTTCAACGTACCTCAACCTTGTAAATTGGTATGCTCGCTTGAGTGTCTTGCCTATGCGCACTCTACTTTGCTCACCTCAAATCTTGCAAATTTTTCTATGCTCCCTGTTGTTTCTAGATCTCACTCCTTTGGCTGCTCACACTCCCCCTTCAGTGCACCTCCATCTACGTAAATGCTATGTCTTGTCTTTAGGAGTCCACTTGTGATAATATTGCTTCTTGAATAATGCCATCAGCATGCTCTTTTTATTCTACTATAACAAAACCCAAATCAGTGTTTGGGTATACCCATCTCTGTTTCTCTATCAAGCTACTCAGATATTTCACTAAATCACCAAAGTGTTACATTGAAAATTACTTCCAACTACCCTCAAATCTATGACAGAAATTTGTTTATGTTGACAGACACCAAATGGAAGTGGTGATTTTGCTGTGAAGATGTTTTTTTTTAAATCCTCTTATCTGTCTATTTTTGTAACTCCAGCTCTCTCTTTTTTTCTTCTCCCACTTCCTAGATAATTCTATGTTTTTAAACTCTCATTTTTCTTTTGCCCCCCATGCATTAACTTCCTTTCCCTGCATACCTACGCTGCCTAGAAGATATTTTCCTCATCCTTATCTTATCTCTGTCGGTTACCCACTCCGTGGATATTTTCTACTCTTGCAATAACTCTCTCTGCAGTCGTTCCTTGCAAGTGTTCAATTCTCCACCCCAAAAAAGATATTTTCATGCCACCTCATAAGCCATGACTCCCTTTTCTATCAGATTTTCTTGTCACTAACATTACACCAACCCCCTTCCACCGCAACAAGGAGGGCCAATAGGGAGGCTCATTACACCTACAGATTGGCCTTCAAACCTTTGTTGGGGAAATGCTTTACTTCCTAAAGTAGGAGCATTTGCTTGGTGTGCACATCACAATAAAATCTTGACAGGTGATCGTATCAAAAGATTGGGGCTAGGTCCAAATTTTTCATGTGTGCTGCTGTGGAGGTGTGGAAGAGTCAATTGACCATCTTCTTCTGCTATGTCCTTTTAGTAGAGAATGTTGGCTCTGGCTATTTAGAAAGCTAAATTGGTCTAGTCCCTTATCCAAATCCTTGCTCCTAATGTTTAGGAATTGGCCTCGCCCAGTGGTTAAGTCTCACTTAGCCTGCTTGTGGAATATAGGCCCTTCGATGGTTATTTGGCATCTATGGTGGGAAAGGAAGCAAGTTCAATTTTTCAGGTCTGTGCCAAATTAGAAGCGGCAATTTCTGATCAGTTAGTTTCCTTTCTCAGACGCACAAATCTCAGAAATTTAATGTGGTTTAAATGGGATGCGGCAACTATCTTACTCTAGCCGTCAGTGAGCAAGCTAGATATAGGTGGCCTCTCAGGGGCCGTTAAGAATAATTCAAAATGAGATCAAGTCAGATGGATTCCACCCTCCCCTCCTTTCTTCAAGCTAAATTTTGATGGAGCATGTCGAGGCTGTCATGTCCCCATATTAAGGCATTGTTTAAATTAAAGATTTAAACATCCTGATAAAGAAAACAACTAAATTACCGTAGTAAATATCAATTCAAAATAATATATATATTATTAAAATAATAATATTATTATATGAATATTTTAAAATATAAAAAGAAATAATAGCAATTTAATCACAATTATCATAAGATAATATTATGATTATAATTATCAAATATAAATATAAATTATATAACATATAATATATTAATATGATAATAAATATAAACATAAATAATAAATATATATTTTCATTGCATATTATAAAAGGCACTTTATATATATGTGAGGATCGGGCCTCTTAAAAGAGACACCGATTCCTTAGTAAATGGTGTTTAACAAATTAAATGAGCAAATATATTAATAGTAATTATTATCACTAATAGTGGTGACAGTTGGGTATAAGCCCATCAAACACTTAAATAGGGAATCATAATCAGATATATATGATCATCAGCAAAGGAGAAAAAAAAGGGAGTCTAAGAAAAAGAAAAAAATAGCAGATCAATAAACAATAAAGAATAACAGCATTGAGAGTTATCAATATCAAAGACCAAGGAAGATACGGGACAGGCAAGGTAAGTCTGCAATTATATCAGGTATGTTTTTCATTAAGTATTTAAATATAGAATATAATATATATTAGTAATATTCTAGTATAGACTGTGTAAAGTGGATTCAGAAATGAATAAAGTTAAATAAATAAAGATATATCAATAGAATGAACTGATTTCATGATCATAAATAAGAAATGTAATGATGTAATAATATAATTATGATAGAAGTAAATGAATTATGATTAGAAGTAAAATTAACTATTAGTTAATTGTTTCATGTGTGAAAGTAAATAGGAATGATATAAACTATAAGATAATAATGTGAATCTAAGATATGGGAAATAAATAAATAAAAAGAATATCCCATAAATAAATATAATTAGATCTACATGATATTTATATATATATTTCTGGGTCATAAGTAGGAAAGATATCATAAATATATATAGGGAAGAATTATTCAAGTAAATAAATATATATATATAGAGAGAGAGAGAGAGAAAGATTATTAATATTATAACAAATACTATAATATATAAATATTAAAGAACAGGTGAAAGAGAATAGAATCCAATGAACATATTCAACAAGACAAGCATCATAAAGAGGTACGTGCACTTTCCTTATTAATAGCTTAGGCGATATAGATGTGAACATTCTTAAATTGAATACAATGAAATGAATGTTGTAATTCAATGAATGTGATAGCTAAAATCCTTAGACAAATTAAGTGTATGAACAAATGATAAGTTGGAAACATTATATAAGGACATGAATATACAACTTGAATATAGATGAATAATGATTATATTGTTAATATGATGAAATGAAAAGAAAATGGAACTCTAATGTTCTCTTTTGTGAGTTGAATTGTGTAAGGTCAAAGAAAAAATTTGGACTCACTAGAAGGGGACATTACAAGTGGTATCAGAGCATTTGACCTGCCATCCTATGAGGAAATTTGATGCAAGCTTACTCAAGAAGGTACAACACACATAACAACAACAATCAAATGGACAAGGAACTCACATGAGCCAAAGGGGTTCTGCCTTCTAATGAAGGGTTCTGCCTTTGGGTCTAGAGAGAGATGTGCTCTTCTAGATACATCACTCATGATGAGAAATACTTAGTCCACATAAGCCAAAAGGGTTCTGCCTTTGGGTCTAGAGAGAAATGTGCTCTTCTAGACATGCCACTTATGATGGAAGTAATAAGTTCACATGGGCCGAAGGGGTTCTGCCTTCTAGTCAAGGGTTCTACCTTTGGGTCTAGGAGAGAAGTGCTCTTCTAGATACGCCACTCATGATGAGAAATGATAAGTCCACATAAGCCAAAGGGGTTCTACCTTCTAATGAAGGGTTCTACCTTTGGGTCTAGAGAGAAATGTGCTCTTCTAGATATGCCACTTATGATGGAAGTAATAAGTTCACATGAGCTGAAGGGGTTCTGCCTTTTAGTGAAGGGTTCTGCCTTTGGGTCTAGGAGAGAAGTGCTCTTCTAGATATGCCACTCATGATGAGGAATGATAAGTCCACATAAGCCAAAGGGGTTCTACCTTCTAATGAAGGGTTCTGCCTTTGGGTCTAGAGAGAAATGTGCTCTTCTAGATATGCCACTTATGATGGAATAGATAAAATCACATGAGCCAAGGGGGTTCTACCTTTTAGTTAAAGGGTTCTGCCTTTGGGTCTAGGAGAGATGTGCTTTTCTAGATACGCCACTCATGATGAGAAATGATAAGTCCACATGAGCCAAAGGGGTTCTGCCTTTTAGTGAAGGGTTCTGCCTTTGGGTCTAGAGAGAAATGTGCTTGTCTAGATATGCCACTCATGATGGAAATGAAATGTTCACTTGGGCCAAAGGGGTTCTATCTTTTAGTTGAAGGGTTCTGCCTTTGGGCCTAGAAGAATTGGATCACTAGGATATACCTAAAGATTAATGTAGGCCTTAGGGTAAAGCCTAAAGATTAATCAAGGCCTTAGGGTAAAACCTAAGGAGAAGGCTTTAGGGTAAAACCTAAGGAGAAGGCTTTAAGGGGGGGGGACATTATCTCATCATCAACCCCCAGGATCATGCTATACGTTATCTTATTATCAACTTGCTTAAGCAGTCAAAGTCTTACTTACAACATCATTAGATTCATCTTTTGGGATTTTCATCAATATTATTTCATTTCAAATCTCTAATCTCAGAATATCAATACTCCCAAAGTTTTCTTTAAACAATGAAAAATTCTTCCTTCTTGCATTCATTTGATTAACTAAATGTCCTCAATCATATTGCTATTCAAAGTCAAATCAAATCTTCTTTGATCATAACATCATATAATCAGTTACTCCTCAAAGAACTTAACTATTCTCAATTTTGAGGTCAATAACATATGAGACCGAATCTCATGACCAAAGATCAAGATGCATCTTGGAATCTCAATACTCTCAAATCATCCCATCATTGTTAATCAAAACATCAAACAAATACTCTTTTGATTACAAATTGTCTTTCATCTAGAATCAAACCATGACTTTGTCTCAACACATTGAAGATAAGCGTTAAAGTGCAAGGTAACTCATTGTGATTGCTTGAGGACAAGCAATCTTAAGTGGGGAGGGCTGTCATGTCCCCATATTAAGGCATTGTTTAAATTAAAGATTTAAACATCCTGATAAAGAAAACAACTAAATTACCGTAGTAAATATCAATTCAAAATAATATATATATATATTATTAAAATAATATTATTATTATATGAATATTTTAAAATATAAAAAGAAATAATAGCAATTTAATCATAATTATCATAAGATAATATTATGATTATAATTATCAAATATAAATATAAATTATATAACGTATAATATATTAATATGATAATAAATATAAACATAAATAATAAATATATATTTTCATTGCATATTATAAAAGGCACTTTATATATATGTGAGGATCGGGCCTCTTAAAAGAGACACCGATTCCTTAGTAAATGGTGTTTAACAAATTAAGTGAGCAAATATATTAATAGTAATTATTATCACTAATAGTGGTGACGGTTGGGTATAAGCCCATCAAACACTTAAATAGGGAATCATAATCAGATATATATGATCATCAGCAAAGGAGAAAAAAAAAAGGTAGTCTAAGAAAAAGAAAAAAATAGCAAATCAATAAACAATAAAGAATAACAACATTGAGAGTTATCAATATCAAAGACACAACAAAGAGAAATTACAAGGAAGATACGGGACAGACAAGGTAAGTCTGCAATTATATCAGGTATGTTTTTCATTAAGTATTTAAATATAGAATATAATATATACTAGTAATATTCTAGTATAGACTGTGTAAAGTGGATTCAGAAATGAATAAAGTTAAATAAATAAAGATATATCAATAGAATGAACTGATTTCATGATCATAAATAAGAAATGTAATGATGTAATAATATAATTATGACAGAAGTAAATGAATTATGATTAGAAGTAAAATTAACTATTAGTTAATTGTTTCATGCGTGAAAGTAAATAGGAATGATATAAACTATAAGATAATGATGTGAATCTAAGACATGGGAAATAAATAAATAAAAAGAATATCCCATAAATAAATATAATTAGATCTACATGATATATATATATATATATATATTTTTGGGTCATAAGTAGGAAAGATATCATAAATATATATAGGGAAGAATTATTCAAGTAAATATATATATATAGAGAGAGAGAAAGATTATTAATATTATAACAAATACTATAATATATAAATATTAAAGAATAGGTGAAAGAGAATAGAATCCAATGAACAGATTCAACAAGACAAGCATCATAAAGAGGTATGTGCACTTTCCTTATTAATAGCTTAGGCCATATAAATGTTGTAGAAGAATAATATGAATATAAATAAATGAATACTGCTTATATCAGGATAATAATTGGAATATATTACCATCAATGATGTATATACATTCTCTGTATAAGTATGAATATAGAATAGGTATAATAATATGAGAATAAATAGGAGTGTAGAAATAAGGTAAATCTCCATACATATATGAATGGAATATGGATATAGATGTGAACATTCTTAAATTGAATACAATGAAATGAATGTTGTAATTCAATGAATGTGATAGCTAAAATCCTTAGACAAATTAAGTGTATGAACAAATGATAAGTTGGAAACATTATATAAGGACATGAATATACAACTTGAATATGGATGAATAATGATTATATTGTTAATATGATGAAATGAAAAGAAAATGGAACTCTAATGTTCTCTTTTGTGAGTTGAATTGTGTAAGGTCAAAGAAAAAATTTGGACTCACTAGAAGGGGACATTACAGAGGCAATCCCGGTCCTTCAGACATAGGATGTGTTATTAGAAAAGAGAAGGGTTCTCTAATAGCAGCTAAATCGACCAAACTTCCTACAGGAACCAATAATGAGGCGGAGGCATGGGTGCTAGTTCATGGTTTACTACTGGTAGTTGAAAAAGGCATTAAAAATGTGTGGATTGAGGGTGACTTGTTGATAGTGATCAATGCTATTAAAGGAAGAGGTTTGGATAACTAGAAACTTAATTATATTCTTCAACAGGCCATCTCCCTTCTGAACAATTTAGATAATTTTCTCATTTCACACACACTAAGGGAAGGTAACAAGGTGGCGGACTTATTAGCCAACCTAGCCATTGAACAAGAGAGTACTTCTGTTGTATATCTACCTGGAGTCCAAGATAATCCAAACATTTTATCAAATCATCTCTCACATGAGATGGAAGAAGTGTCAAGAATTCAATCCGTTTGAATTTGGTGTGACCCGTTACCATCCCTCTGGCTTCTTAAAAAAAAGTGCTCACTCTACCCCAGATGACTTCTAGTTTGTCCAATAGTAGAATAGCCAGATTTCAAGGTTGAGGGAGGATGTTTAGTTCTTTTATTGAGTAAGCCAGGTCTGTGTGTCTTCAAACAGTTGTTTTTGAAGGAAAATGCTGGTCTGAAGTTGGGATACCAATCATTCACTTTTTCAAATCTCTTGTCACTTGTGAGAGAAGATGTGACAGGTTTTTTACTCAGTTTTGAAATTTGCTTGACCCAACAATGATCCTCTAGCATGCCCTATCCTTTTAATTAATTACGGCACATTTCTTCAACTCCAGCCTTTGACAAGTCTGTGGAAGAGGTTTATTAGTTTTCCTGTAGTTAGTGATCCGAGACTACTTTGTGCTTTTTCAACCATGTGGATGGGCAGTTGGGGATTGCAAATCCTCTTTCTTTTTACTACATTAAGGGGAGATGACAAGCCTTAAATGCACTCTATAATTGAGGGCTTGGCTATAACCTAATGGCTCCAGCCATTATGATGGAATTCCCTCTCTGCTCAGTGATAGGCACTCATGGCCGACACACGTCTCCTCTCGGTAGAAGTTTCTATTTTTGCTTCTATCAATGGTTGTGGTGCAGGGGCTTTGTTTTCCTCTCTCCCTCTTGTTCAGTGGCAGCGGTTAGTTAAAGTTTTCCCCCAAGTAAGGGGGATTGTTATTTTGTTTAAATCTTGGCTTTATTAGGACTATTAGGGTCCTCTTTTGTTGTTTCTTTCATCTTCTGGGACTTGGCTAAGGCCACATTATCTGTAATACTAATGCAAATGTGCAAATGTGCAAATGAAGAGCAAATGAACCCTTTTATCTTTGAGCAAACCCTAATTTCACATTGCAATAAGTGCGCAACTTAAGTCATTCCAATTACCTTGTTCTCCTTGTTCTGAGAAAGATCTTTTCTGGATCACTGGGATACGCTTTGAGCTATTCTTGGTGATTATTGACAATCTATCTTTCTTTCCGTAGATCAAGATTCCTCAATTTTGAATCATACTAGATCTAACTATGAAAATCATGTTCTTACCGGATGATTATTGAACCAGATCAATCTTGGAAGAATAATCTTTTCAAATCTTCTTATGGATCTTTCATATCTTTACCAAACTTGCTTTAGATGTTTCTCTAAGAACCCTTTAATCCACAACTTCCCATGTGCCAATTTCAGGCACCAATTGACTACAATGGGATAACTCTGATGTGGACTATCTATATCCACGAGATTGATTTAGTGTTTATACAAACTTTGTTAGTTGGCCTTGTCTGTGGTCATTTGTACATTTGTATGCTCTATTGAAATGAGAGGGTGGATGATTAGAGTGCCTGGATAGTCAGTTGTAGGGACTTGTAGCATGTTTATCATGATGTCATGGATAGTTTGGATACATGGTTTTATGCGAGCTTTTGATAGTGGTGGTTTTATTTTCTTTGTTGGAGATTTTGGTTTACTCAAGCTTTTGGGAGCTATTGATATTACAGGGATTCCTTGTTTGGTTTGGGGCCATGGATGATATTCATTTAGGAGATGGTTACTTTGTTGTCATGGATAGATCGGTATCACAGTTCATTGGGAGCTTTGGCAACATTATGCATTCATGATTTGTGATGGATGATCTTCTACAATGGTTGTGGGTGTCTTGGATAGGCTCTTGGATTATGATTCTTGTTTCAGTGAGAGTGATTTGACATCATGATTTCCATTATTAGTAGATGTAAATCTTCATATGATTCGAGATGTTGACATCTTGGTTTACCATAGAGGGCTTCTTCGAGTCTTTGGTTGAGGTGTCGGTTTATGATTTGTCAGTTTGACATGTTTATCCTTGATATAGAGATGTTGATATTGTGTCTTGATGAGCTCTTGATTCTAGATTAGATTTTTAGCATGATATAGGTTTTCTTGAGACAGGATGTATGCATTGTTGCATGTGATCTCTTTGGAGGAGATGGTTGGATCATGATGTCATGTTGGGCTTCTTGATTATACAGATGTGCAATTGTAGCATTGACAGTGGTCTTGTTGGTTCTCTTGGTATTGAGTACTTTGGTCATTTACTTGAGAGCATCATGATAGTGCAATGTTAAATTTGGAATTTCAGCATGGATTGATCATGGAGGTGCTCATCGATACTTGGAGATTTAGGTGAGGCTAGAGTTCTCTTTTGATTAGAGACATTTGTTGAGATGGTTTCTCATTGGAGGTTTTAGCAGATAGACCGAGGAGCCTTACACCTAGATATGCACCTATAGGAGTTTGTTATTGGACAGAGTCATTGCAGCTTGGTGTATCCTGGAGGAGCTTTCTCATTCCCCACTCTTGGTCTACTCAATGGTTTATCATCTATGAGGTATTTCTCATCTTTTCAGATGTATGTTGATTTATGTTTCATCTTCTTTTAGATATGGATCTTGAACTTTAGTTATTGATTCTGGAGGGTTCATTTGAGGGATGTTAGCATGGTTATCTCCTTGTTCATATGGTTTGATTTATGATGTTCATTATGAGGAGCTTAGGAGATGTGATTGGGATTATCCCTGGTTATGGAATAGTTATGAGTTTGATCTACCTTGATTAGAGAGGCTTACATCCATGTTGGTTACATGTTACATATGTTCTTTTGATCTTATGAGATTGAATGGTTGGGTGTTGTTGAGGCTTTTCATTTGGGGTTGTAGAGGAGATCATACTTGACACAACTTAACACTTTGAGGTGTTGGTAGAACAACATTATGATTTACAGGTTTTCTCTCTTTGTCTTATGGCTACTTCCTAGAGGATCATGTTCATATAGTTGGATTTGGGAGAGTTATGATGACAAGTTGTGAGAGAGTATGCAGATATTTATCATGCATGTGTGGATCATTGTAATTGTTCTTGATGCTACATTGGCTTGTTGATCATCCACACCTTGGTTTGAGTGTTGATTGATAGACTTGGTATGCCTTGGATCTGTTTTCATATTTGACATTACCTATGCAGTGGGAGTTCCTAGATGTATGTGTTCTTCACTGACAGGTTTTATACATGGATCTTGTGATTGTGATATATGGGTTGGATATGTTGTTGGCATGAGTTTATTGATGTTGTTGATACCTATGAGTTATGGATGGTTGGATGTATTACCATATTGATGCAAGAGCATCCGGGATCACAAACAATCTTGAATCAACCAAAAAAATATTTTATTTCTTTTACCCTTTTTGTTTGTCTTGTAGGTTTCTAATCAACAACATATACTAACATTGAGGAAAATAAAATAAATATTTTAATTCCTAAACTCTCCAAGGAAAAGACAAGGCAAGTTGCATATGGACAAAATCCTAGTCACCTATATGCTAGAAGACAAAAGTTGGACAATGAATAGTTTTCAAGCACCCAAGTCATGAAGGAAAGAAACAAAGGAATCCCAAGAGTCACATTTCTCCAAGTTGGACACCACCAAGCAAGAAGAGGATTACCAAGAGTCATTGGAGCCCAAATGAGAAAGATGAAACTTGGCAAAGGAGATATTATAAATAGATGGAAGTTTGGCTCTAAAGAGACATTGAAAAATAGGAGAAGAGCCCAAGTTTATTTCTTATTTTTGCAGGTCATCAAGAGGACATTCATAGGTGATGTTGAAGTGAATTCTCCAAGGGAAATACATCTATTTTGATGAGGCAAAGAAAGTGAATGTCCATGGTGATTTGTTAGGTAAAAATTTTAAATTTGTAAGTTTGTGGAGGTGGATAGTTGGAAAGTTTGATAGAGATATTTCATAGTTGGATTTGTGGAGGTTATGTAGGTGTGTTGCTACCTTGGTGGACTGCATAAAAACATTTGGGTTGTAACTATTTGTTGTAGTTCATGTTTTATGAAATTCTTAAGACATGGTGTTACTTCATAGCTGAAATTGTTGGTATAACATTCACAAATTATATTCACTTAAGGGCTACAAGTTTAAGTGATTAATATATGTTTATTTTTCTGCAACTAAAGGAATCAAAGGGACAAACAAAAAATTCTTAATGGTTGGAATTTATCAAAGTTAATTTTCATCTAAGAGAAGAGGAGTAATCATGGCAAACAACAATCTTAAGGCTGAAATTTAACAAGGTTATGTTGGCATATACAATTTGTTTTAATCTTTGAAGTTTTGAGCACATGATTATAACAATTTGAAGGCATGAATATTGTTATTATTTCAATGTATGTAAAAGAAGTTGATTGGGCTACATGATGGGACAATCCTTCATTGGATTTTCTTGTCTTGTCTACATCACATATGATGTGGGTGCTATTTCCAATCATGTGAGTTTTTACCTTTGACAATAGCTTGGAGCCTTATGTTATCACTTGGATTTGATGCTTGTGTTCTTTAGATTGGTGCATCTTCACCTTGGCATGTTCCTTTTCTTCCATAGGTGGCACGTTGGAGGATGAGAGGAGTTCTTGCTTGAGATGGTGGTCACTTTGATTTTATTGTAGGTATCTTGATGGAGCACGAGAGCATGTTGGAGATTCATCTGATTTCATGCTTGCCTATGATTATGTATTTCATTGATTGACCCTTATGCAATTTATACAACAAGTGGGAGAACGTTGGGATATGGTGTTGTATACCATTGCATAATTCGGTATATTATAATCTTGTAATTAAAAAATTATTTATTTGTGATGCACCTAGGTGGTGTAGTTAATCACGATAGGTAATTATTTAGGGACCACTTTATGTTGTATTGTAACATTGGGTTAATTATTTTATGTGTGTAACACATAGAGTGATTAATTATTCATTTGTATTATTTGATTAATTGGAAAAAGTTAGTACCAATAGTCAAATCGGGGTTAATGGTTTTATGGGCTAATGGTTTTGTGTTACCCATGGTTTTGGGGCACATGGTTTTATCCAATACCACATGTTGTATTTGTGTGAGCTTGGTCTATAAAACCAAGCACATGGTTAGTGGTTTTGTTGGCTTGGCTATTCATTGTAGGTGGATTGGAGGTTTGTGAGAGGCTGTCATTGTATTGCGCTCTCTCCTATAAGTGCATATTGTGAAGCATGGCAGCCAATGTGTGGATTCATGCTTGGACAGATGGAGGATGCATTGGAGGTTCTTGATGATTCAAAGGTATTCATGGAGACTCATGGCATGTATTGTAGTATCATTGTTGTTGAATAATACATATGAGTGTGGATGCTTTTGGAGGCTGAATTTTTCCCTCTTGAGGGTTTTCCTAGGGTATATCTTGTGTTATCTTGTTGATTGTTCATTTGATCTTTGTATTATGGTTATTTTTGCATCTTATTCTCCTATTGGGTTATGTGAAATTGATTTTATTTGACCTACAAATTCCTAACAAAAACAATGATCTTCTTTAATTATAATGCATGTTGAATTGTAGGCTATTGAAGAGGCTCTCAAGAATCTTAAAGAAAGCATAATCAATCGATGGTCTCAAAAACAATTGAATTGTAATTGGTGAGCAGATTCTCCTTGTTTGATTCTTAATGCTTGTTTAATCTAAGGTCTCCTGGAGATGTTTTATATTATATTTAATGAAGTTCATTTACATCATAAAAAGTAATATATCTTCATTAAAAAACCCTGATGCTCCTATCAACTATTCAACTTCTATCTCCAAACTTCGAAAACTTCCTTCTTTGTTGGCATGGTGGGGTGTTTTAAAAAAATTAAAAAAATTATTCTTTATGGTAGTAGAGAAATTTTTTGATGATAGCGTTTAATAAATCAATTTCAGACTTAATTAAAAATTAAACCTCTATGAAATATATTTTGGAGTCAATGAAAAATAAATTAGATTTGAAAACTTTTTCACCTACGCTAGTCAAAGATATATGATGACATCAGCTCCAGCCCAACACCACATCACTTGTGTTTTTTGTCCAATGAGCCTATGTATTTTATATTTTCATCTAGATGGATCTTTTTTTGTTGCTGAATTTGGATCTTTTTCTATTGTTGAATTTGGATTTATTTTATGCCTAAGTATCTTCCCATATTCTTTTTGGTGATTATTTTTGGTTCAATTGTAGGTTTTGGAAGATAGAACACGCAAGCAAGGCATTAAGCCCACATGAGTTGGCTTCCAACTAGTCACACATTCATAAAGCAATACTAACTTGTAAAGTAAATAATCTCAAGGACCATCCACTTAATTCACTTACAATTCCACAAAAAGTAACTAATATAATAATTTCATCTATCATAAGGACTATATATTCATGGAACCATTCAAATTAACATCCCAACAAAACATCCATTCTTATTATATATGGGAAAAACTAGAGTTTCTGAAGGAAGAAATATCAAACAAGAAAAGAACTAGACATATCCCATTCATCTATTTTAACAAATTTTAGGACCATAGAGAATTCAAGGATTCTGAAATGCATCAAAAACTCTGCCAGCATTCCAACTCCTAGTGCCCTATAAAAGACTAGCATCCAGTCATATAATCTTGTGAATGGCACGGCATTAAATTCCATGTAATATCCTATCAACACTAGATTCCCCCTTCAAATTAAATGATTGAACAGACCACATGGTGCCCATAACTCCTTAATGTGCCTAAATCTATTTTTTGGCAGGTTTGGATCACCAGCTACCATGATACACAAATATCATTTGCTATTAGGTGAAAGACCAAATATTGCAATTTATGACGATCATCAAAGGAGCTCAACTTCCCAAATGTGTAAGGTGCAGATTCGTTCCAGTGAGCTTGGAGTGCAATATATAGGACTTGGAGGGCATTACATTGTCCCATACAATATGTTTGATAGAAAAATTCAGCCACTCAAGAAGTTCTTTCTTATTTTATGGTTTTCGTCTAGCCGTTATTAGTTATACTTATTATTATTTAAATGTTGGACTATTGAGTATGTTTCTTACTAATAAAATATTTTAGTTATCCCAATATTTATGAGATGGTGATATGCATGTGAGTCTTAGGCTTTCTACATTAAAAGTTATTATTGATTGATTAATATTTAAATATTATAACTTAAGATGACAATTCCATCATGTTTACATTGTCTCATACAATATGTTTGACAGAAAAATTCAGCCACTTAGATAGTTCTTTCTTATCTATAAGGTTTCCTCCCGCCTTTATTAGTTATACTTATTATTTAAATGTTGGACTGTGGGGTATGTTTCTTACTAATAAAATATTTCAGTTATCCCAATATTTATGAGATGGTGATATGATTAGAATATAGTTTCCATCAATATTTTAACATCCCAGAGGGATAGGACAAACCCTCTTGCTAAGTAGCAAGGGTAAGACTGGTGGATTAGTTTACAGTTCTAGAATGATTCTTTATACAATTAGGTAGATCGCCTACAGCAACCATATTATTACTCCTAAAATTATTTCTCTATAGTCTAAAATTTATATCAGCCCTTTAAAATTTCATATAAGATCTACTACATATGCCGTCAGCCACCAATTAAAACCTAAAAGTTTGTTTTCTGAGACAGTATCTACATGTTTGCCATTTTGAAACAATTTATTCATGAGATATTTTCACTAGCAATAAATTAACCAACCTGAAGGCCCTTGCAGCAGCTGTCCACCCTTGGCCAAAAGGGATATCTCCGTACAAGGATCCGTTTCTCTCTGCAGCAAATTGGGATAAACCAAAATGCAAACTATTTGGTCTGAGATCTCCTGAAAATGCGTGTTAATGCCATTCCCCACACTCTGCCTTTTTCTTCCTTCCTGCATTAGCGAACTCTCCCACCATATTTAAGAACCATCATATGTTATAAGGGAGGGTTGTTACACCGCTATTCACTTCTTCCGACATATCAAAATGGTTTATTTGGTCCATGGAAGGATTGGGTCCACTCATGAAAATGGAATCCCATCTATGGAAAACACTTCTACTGCTTGTGCTATCCACAACACTAGAAAGTCTGATAAGCCTAGAATCTTTGGTTTGTGATTGCTCTTTTTCTTTCTTCCTCTTCTCTGGAGAGCTTACATTTTTAAACCAATAGGCAACATTTTTGACTTCCGCTCTACCATATTCTTGTAGCTGAACAGTAAGCTTAGCTATGCGGGCATAAGATGGTTTTCTAGTTCCGTTGCCAACACAGACTCTAATATTTGCTTTTGTTTGGCATTTGGCCACCATCTTGACGACACATTTGCCCTGCATATAAAATTGAATTGATCTGCAGAAGCAATGCATAAACAGCGAATGAGACCCTTTTTTGAAAAATAGTATTGCTATTTGCCTGTGCACGAAAGGTTGGTTTTTGGTCATTTGTGAATCACCTGCACACAAAGAACCACTTCTGTAGGGGGGGCCGTGGTTCTGGGATAGCCTGGTTTTTTGGTTGTTTGTGGATCATCCATGAATAGGGAAGCGCTCCTTGATAAGGGCCCATAGTTCTAGGATAAGGTTTTCCTAGATATGAAATCTAAGGCTTCTTTCTATATTAAACTTTTGCTATCCAGATTTTAATCTTCTCACTTATGTTTGGTTGGCTTCTGTAATCTTTCTCTCCAGTTTTGGAGTGATGTTCATCTTTTTCCTTCTATATTATTGGTAGACCTATTCCCCTAGACCACACATGCAGGTATTGGGTATCGACTCCGCCTGGACTCATAGGCCCTATTCCCTACCCTAGCCACTGTACCCTGCTAGTGCAGTGTTCCTGTGTTGTTGTCTTATCATCTTGTTACCTAATAGTAATTTCTAGAGTGCCCTTATGGTCATGTGTAGTTTTCTAGTGCAGTAGTTGAAGCTTTTCTCCTTAGTTTCCATTGATTGTTTGATGTGGTTTCCTTGGCATCATTCTTTATTTTGATTGGACAAAATTGTTTTATGCTAATGCATATTTTGTAGGAATGAGTGCCTTGCCTATTCCTTACCCATGTTCTAGGACTGATTGCATGTATTTGTGCATGTGATAACTTGATTTTATACTATATCAAGTTTCAAGGACTAGTGTGTGCTTGGGCTACAGCTTAGCATTTGCAAGCTTCCAGCAGTAAGCCTAGTCCTAGGGGGTAGGATGTAACAACCCCCATATTCACTTTTTGGTGTCGGTTAGAGGAGTCCACTCGGGTAATAAAGACAGGTCAAAGTTGTTATGAGTTGAATGCACTATGAGAAATATCTTGGCTGTTAGGTAAACAAATTAATAGTTGAGATGACTTGAGGAAGGAAGGTAACTTGGCACACCATTAAGAAGGCATGGCATCCCTTCTGTACGGCCCAATTATGTTTGGAGTCAAACAATTGCAGGGTATGGACATCCATCAAAGCATTAAGGATTGAGAGGAGATGCTCTGCACATAGGGGATACAATGATGTGTGGTCTAGGGGAACGGATCTACCAATAATATAGAAGGAAAAAGATGAACATCACTCCAAAACTGGAGAGAAAGGTTACAGAAGCTAACCAAACATAAGTGAGAAGATTAAAATCTGGATAGCAAAAGTTTAATATAGAAAGAAGCCTTAGATTTCATATCTAGGAAAACCTTATCCTAGAACTATGGGCCCTTATCAAGGAGTGCTTCCTTATTCATGGATGATCCACAAATAACCAAAAAACCAGGCTATCCTAGAACCACGGCCCCCCTTACAGAAGTGCTTCCTTGTATGTGGGTGATTCACAAATGACCAAAAACCAACCTTTCGTGCCCAGGCAAATAGTAATACAATTTTTCAAAAAAGGGTCTCGTTAGCTATTTATCCATCACTTCTACAGATCAATTTGATTTTACGTGCAGGGCAAATGTGTCAACAAGATGGCAGCCAAACGCCAAACAAAAGTAAATATTAGAGTCTGTGTTGGCAACGGAAACCAGAAAACCATCTTATGCCCACATAGCTGAGCTTATTGTTCAGCTACAAGAATATGGTAGAGCAGAAATCAAAAATGTTTCCTATTGGTTTAAAAATGGAAGCTCTCCAGAGAAGAGGAAGAAGGAAAAAGAGCAATCACAAACTAGAGATTCTAGGCTTATCAGACTTTCTAGTGTTGTGGAGAGTACAAGCAATAGAAGCATTTGCCATAAATGGGATTCCATTTTCATGAGCAGACCAAATCCTTCCATGCACCAAATAAACCATTTTCATATGCCGGAAGAAGTGAATAGCGATGTAACAACCCTCACTTATAACATATGATGGCTCTTAAATATGGTGGGAGAGTTTGCTAATGCAGGAAGGAAGAAAAACGCAGAGTGTGGGGAATGGCATTAACATGTATTTTCAGGAGATCTTAGACCAAACAGTTCGCATTTTGGTTTATCCTAGTTTGCTGTAGAGAGAAACGGATCCTTGTGTAGAGATATCCCTTTTGGTTAAGGGTGGACAGCTGCTGCAAGGGCCTTCAGGTTAAAATCAATGCTGATTAAAATCAATACAATGCAATAGAAAGTTCATCAAAGCAATCACAAATTAAAAATAGAAATCAAAGAACCTATGCTAAGGGAACATAGTAGGATGCAGAACCTAGAACAACATGCACATGTGATTGATCTCTATCTTCCAAGACCTTCAATTGATCATCAATTACCTTGTAATCTTGGGATGGAAAATCCCTTCACGAAAGATATTTAGTAAAGACTTTCTTAAACCTACAATACAAACATACAAAACAGAAGCACATAAAAAAGTGACACTTAACATCATATGGTATTTAACAATGAGTGTAAATATTGAAACCACAATAAATAGAAGTATTATCATAGGAGAGAAAATATAATTCTATTCAGTTGCTGAAACTCGAACCTCTAAAATCTTAAAATGCTTGCACCTATTAGCAATTAGATAATTTCTTAATTCTTCCCAGGATGGGAGTATCCTAACAAGGACACTGGATAGCACAATTTAATTTAGATACCAATGTCCTTGTTAGGATACGCCCAGCCTGGGAAGATTTAAGAAATTATCTAACTGCTAATTGGTGCAAACGTTTTGAAGTTTTTGTTTGCACAATGTTAGAAAAGAATTATGCTTTGGAGATGTGGAGGCTTCTTGATTCCAAGACAAGCTTAATCAGTCCTAGGAAGCTCCATGATCATGTTGTTTGTGTCAAGCCAGGCAAAAATTTCTAACCAATAAACAACACACCTTATTATGTTATGAAGATCTATAAATTTAATTTCAGAGGCTCAAATTTCAGCAACTGAATGGAATTATATTTTCTCTCCTATCCTAATACTTCTATTGCTTGCGATATCAATATTTGCACTCATTGTTAAATACCATATGATGCTAAGTGTTGCTTTTTTCTGTGCTTCTGTTTTCTATGTTTGTGTTGTAGGTTTAAGAAAGTCTTTACTAAATGTCTTTCATAAAGGGATTTGCCATCCCAATATTACAATGGTAATTGATGTTCGATTGAAGGTCTGGGAGGATACAGATCAATAACATGTGCATGTTGTTCCAGCTTTTGCACCGTAATATGCTCCATTAGCAAAGGTTCTTTGATTTCTATTTTTTACTTTCTATTGCATTGTACTGATTGTTGGAAGAAATTAATCTTCTGTCAGTGCATTAACTTCAGCCTGCCCCTGCGTCAGACCTGGGGGTCTCCAAAATCAGCCTTAGCACCGTTGGCCTGCCAGCATTCATTTTTGGTAGATAAGTTTGAATTTTGAAGTGAGGTTGAGCTCTGGCAAGGTTAGAATGGACAAACGAGAGGGAAAGTTAGTTGACAGTAGTAGAATGCAAGAGAAAGCCTGCAGCAACAGAGGAATGTGAAGTAGGAGAATAATAGAGAGAATATAGAAGAAAGGAATGTTACAGCAGCAACTGTAATCCATAGGCAGCTCCAGAGATTTGGGCAAAACAGGAAAACAGAGCAGCAGCTCTGCATAAGTTTGTAACAAAATTTGAATGTATTGTAAATGAGGAAAACATAAAATATATATTACTGTTATTCATGCTTTGTCTCCTCTGTGTGTATATGTTTGTTCTCGCCATCCATTATTGCTGTAGCATTGTTTTCTGGTCAGGAGTCTGTCCATCCCCTGCTCTCCCCTGCCATCACTAATTTCAATCAGCATTCTTTGTACTGCAGACAAGTGTTCCCCTTCCAATATTATGTGTCGCAAGAAACGTAGCTTGAAATGTCAGAGATGGTTTTTTTAAGTAAGTAATATGATCTTGGAATGGTTTTATCAACGGATGTAATTTTTATTTTACTTTCCCAGCCAAGCGAGAAGTTCACATGAAGTTTTACGGAATAATGGTTGAAGTTCTTTATGCGTAAGATTCTTTGTGTTTGTAGTGTTTGGATATCTTCTAATTTTTCTTGATTCTTGTTTTATGACAGATATCTTGACGACGGTCATTAACAGAAGATGGATGAAGTATTTTATGAAACTGATGTAACAAAGCTGTCAGCTACACCCAATGTTAGCAACTACTTGCTAAGAGAGGTTAGAATTTGCCAACATTTTGTGATTATGATTGAGTTTAGCATTGTCTGTTCGTATTTTAAGTGTTAAATTTTAACTGAAAAATCTGAATTTTGGATGTGTTTGTTTTCCTTTTGTAGTGGGGTTCAGGCCAAAGCAGCTGCAAATGGCAATGCCAGTTTAGCTGTTCCAAATGGCACGACAAACTCTAAGGTTGAAAAGAAATTGAATCCACAAGTAATTTTTTTTTATCCTTTTTATCCTCCTATCCCAGGTTTACAATATTGACACGTGGCTAGGTAACTTGTTATATTTCTATTTTATATACAGTCAATCTTTTGGGTAATCTTCTTGGTATATACTATATACAGTGCATTGTTAATTATCTAAGATTGTCCTCTGTTATCTTGGTTAAAATTTTTAATTATACTATCTTAATTCACAAAATGAAATCAAAATTTTTAAGATTTATATCAATATTCATAATTTTGATTGTTTTTCAGGATCAGAATTTACTTCCAAACACGTCCCAATCATGTTCTTGTGGACAATCAAGACCCAAAGTTATTTATGCAACTTTTGCAGCAATCAAAACCGATTTCCTCCCTCCTTAGAATGCTCATACTAAAGCATGTGTGAAGGTTCCTCAATATTCTCGTGGAGCTTCACATGTAGAGTCCTCTAATTCTTTACCAGACAATTCAATTTCCGAACCAAACGATAATGGCTCCACTAGTAGAGAGGAGGGTGAAATCCCTAAATCTGAATATGATCCAGACATGAGGCAATGGCTTCTCATTTTATAGCATGGCCAAGATTCTGGGCAGCGTGACTTCAACTCCTATGAACCTCCCTTATTGATCAAATTTAATCAAATTTATGATACCTCTTACAGATCTTCCATAGACAATATGGAATTGGGAAACACTAGTTGACCTATTAACTAAATTATTATATGGTGAATTCTACCTGGGCAAGGAACGAATCCACAAGTAGGTTTATTTCTCTAACCTTTTGAGTAGGTTACCAAGATTCCTATTTTTATTTGTGTAGAACCCTAAAAATATAGTTATAAAACAAATATAAACCATAATTTTTTTTATAAAACAGGAGTGAAAAGAAACCAATAAATTAAATTTCATTATGCACAAAGCGAAAGAAAATTAACTGCACCCTATAGTAGCACTTACCTCTGCTATTGTTGAATATACTTTGCTCCTTTTTTGTTTCATATGATAAAACCCTAATAAAACATAGTTATAAAATATTAGTTTAGGACACTTCTTTTTTATAAAACATCAGTGAGTGAAAAAGATATAAATTAAATTTCATTATGAAGAAAAGAAAAGAAAAGAAAATAATGATTGTATAGTAAAATCTATAAAATATAATGCACTTACGGTTCAAATAACTTATGTGCTTCTGGAATATACTTTGCTCCATTTTTTTTCATAAGATAAACCCTAATAAAATATAGTTATAAAATAAATTATTGTACAATATTTAAAATAACATATTAATTGATTATGCAGAAAACAAAAGGAAACCCTAAAAAATATGTTGTAAAATATTAGTTTAGGACACTTCATTTTTATAAAACAACCAGGAGTGAAAAAGAAATAGATTAAATTTTATTTATGCAGAAAGGAAAATAAATTAAATTGATGACTCTATAGTAAAATCTATAAAATATAATGCATTTACTGTTCTAATAACTCCAGTATGCTTTTGATCTTGTTTATTTAATTTGATATTTTTGTAATTTATATTTGAGTATTAGTTGTATTTATATAGATTATTTACTTTATGTTGGCTTTATTCTTATGTGCATTCATTTAATAAAACTATGGCGGTTATATATTTTAAATTTAATTCTTATGTACATTCATTTAAAAAAATATGTACGAGTTATATAATTTTTAATTTAAAATAGTTACTTCATAATTTTTAGGTGCACTCATTTAATAAAAGTATGTCCATTATATGTTTTAAATTTAAAGACATAGTTTATAATTTAAAAAATATATATGTCAGGCTCTTTTTAGTTTTTATTTACACAAACATAGTCATCCCCTTAATGCCACTTATAATTTCCTTTATTTTGAAAATATATCTAAACAACTAACGCAAAAGAAAAGTACATAACTATGTTTTTATTAGCTCACCCCTCCACAAGGTATATTGAAGATGAATTTTGATGGAACCTCTAGAAGCAATTCGAAAAACTCAAACTTGGATCCAAAACAAGGTGGAAGTTGAAATTGAAAGTGATTCATTGGTTTGTATAAATTGTATTGTTAAAAACATAGAGGAAGTTGAAATTGTAGGTGATTCATTGGTTTGTATAAACACAAATAAAAGGAAGGAGATTTCAAATTGGAAGCTTTACCAGTGGGTTGCATCACATCTATAGGGAAGGAAATAAAACCACAGACTTTCTTGTGAACCAAGGAATAGACCAACTCAAGTTCTACAGAGTATCCAACTCGGATTTAGTATGGGACAGCCTAGAAGAAATTTTAGAGATGGATGGATAGGTTCCATAAGAGGAAGGATTTTTGAATTCTTGAGCAGAGATATGGATAGCAGCAAAATGGATTGAGGAATAATTTTCTCTTCATGGGTTTCCTTTGATCCGATCTTCTTACCAAATATAAATCTTGTTATCTTTGTTGACATAAGCAAGATGGGGCAACGAATGGTATTTGAGTGTGAATGTATCTATAAGGTAGATTCAGATGAAGACGAGGAAGAGGAGGAGGAAGAAACAGTGGAGGGAAAGATTAATAGAATCTTCAATGCAGATCAAGAGGGGGCAGTGGCTTCTATCAAACAAGTCATTGACACCCATATCTTCGTTGGAGAACACATTCATGATGGAACACTCTAAGAGAGGAATACCTCATGAATGTAGTACTAATAATGGGAAGGAAACAGTGTGGGAAGATGATGGCTCACACGTTTATCAAGAAGGAGCTGAGAGAAAAGGTGTATACTACCATTTCATCTTTTGATTAAAAAACTCAAATCTAGACTTATGGGAGAGATATTGGATGATGGTGCTATGAGGAAAAACAAAATAACTTCGTAGGCTCCAAGTCTATTCCGAGATGGTATTCATTGAAATAATATGGAAGTATTCAACTTCTATCATAGTCAGTATGGAGACATGTTGTCTTCCCCACAGATTAATCGGGCCTTTGAGCTCTATGAAGGTTTATGGTTTTTATGGCATCTAAGAATGCCCAGTGATTGAATGTTGTATGTTTGCGCACTCAGAAGAGATGATGTTGTATCTTTTCTAGTTTAATTGGATTTTAATAGAAAGGGAACTACCTCCTTGGGTTTTATTAACTAACTTTTTCATTCTTAATATAGATTAAGACTTTATTTTCAAAAAATATATTTAAACAACTAACATAAAGTATTTTCATTAAAATAACTATACAATAAATAAAGTTCAACATATTAAAAGAAAAAACTAATAAATTAAATTTGATTGTACAAAAATGAAATTAAACTTTAATTAAATATAGTTATAAAATATTATTGTACAATGCTAATTTAGATGCCACTATGGGGATTTAAACTTGGATCTCCATCTTGAGAAGCTTATGGCTTTACCATTTGAGCACAACCCCTTTGACATGTTTGCGTATTACTTGTATTTATATTGATTATTTACTTTATATCAACTTTATTCTTATGTGCATTTATATAATAAAACTATGTTCGTTACATATTTTAAATTTAATTCTTATGTGCATTCATTTAAAAAAATATGTGGGTTATATATTTTTTAAATTTAAAATGGTTACTTTATAATTTTTATGTGCATTCATTATGTCAGTTATATGTTTTAAATTTAAAGCACTTACTTCATATATATATATATATATATATATATATATATATATATATATATATATATATATATATATATATATATATATATATATATATATATCTTTGTGTGTGTGTGTGGGTTCTATTTAGTTTTTATGTATACTATCACAGTCGTCCCCTTAATGCCACTATATAATGCCTCTGGCTTAATTATGGTTTTATGGGAGAAATTAATATTCCAACAAACTCAATATTTTTTACACACCTATTTTTATTATTATTATTGGTAAATGCTTTTTACTAGAGCTATGAATTAGAGAGTTTTTGAAAGGGTGCCACCCTTTTACATAGAGAAAGAAATAAACACCAAAGAAGCTTGAGCAATGTCAAGGAATAATAAGGAACAAAAAGCATAGAGGCTTAAAAATACAACAACAAACAACATTTCCCCACACATGAGGCCAAAAAAAAACTCAGGGCAGACTACCCCATGACGAAATAGGTCTACCAACTCAAGGTAGCTTGAAGGATTTTTGTTTCTTGTTGGTAACCCAATCGTTAGACTCAAACAAACCAAATCCCTTATTGGTAGGACTCACATTATGAAGAATTGAACCCGAATTAAAGAAAGTACTACAAGATTAATTTTTAAATGAATCCACTTTTATATTTTCTTTGTTGGAGGACACTAGGGAGCGTAATCTTAGTCCTCCCTCACTACTTCCTTCTCCATACATTTATCCCCAAAAGATGAGATCTGAGCTCAAGGACAAGATTAAGAGCCTCTGAGTTAGAATTGTCCACAAGAGGACTTGCCAACACACTTTTACCATCCATGGGTATCTCAGACATGTCCTCAATAGGAGAAGGATCTTGTTGACTCTTAGTTCTTGTGAATAAGCCTTTTTTTCATGAACCCACACATAAGCATGGCTCCACCTATGGAAATTGTGACTTACCATTAGGGGCTCCTCATAAATGATCTAATGCACCCAATCACTAAGTTTTGAGGATAAGGTGATCAAAGAGGGAAGAACCTTATCACCAACATCATTAATGTAAAATCTCAAAAAATAAAGTATTTTATAGATTTTCTCACCTCATCAACCACGATGAGTTCACCAAGGGAGAAATTAATAGTCAGCTACACTTGAACCTCATCCCAATACTCCAAAGGTAATCTAGGGTGTAACATGCCTTCTCATATTACTCAAAATTACACACGCAGATTACTAGAAAAGTAAAAGATGTTATGACCCGCTTCTAACCCTCGAACATATTTTATGATACTTAGAGACTTAAGTTTGATTAGAGTTATCATATCATACTATGCATAATTAATTATTATTTTTCTTTATTTTCAAATCTTACTAACACACATAAATATATATATATATATAGTTTCATCCCAACAAAAACATCCATTCTTATTATATATGGGAAAAACTAGAGTTTCTGAAGGAAGAAATATCAAACAAGAAAAGAACTAGACATATCCCATTCATCTATTTTAACAAATTTTAGGACCATAGAGAATTCAGGGATTCTGAAATGCATCAAAAACTCTGCCAGCATTCCAACTCCTAGCGCCCTATAAAAGACTAGCGTCCAGTCATTTATAATCTTGTGAATGGCACGGCATTGAATTCCATGTAATATCCTGTCAACACTAGATTTCCCCTTCAAATTAAATGATTGAACAGACCACATGGTGCCCATACCTCCTTAATGTGCCTAAATCTAATTTTTGGCAGCTTTGGATCACCAACTACCATGATACACAAATATCATTTCCTAGTAGGTGAAAGACCAAATATTGTAATTTATGATGATCATCAAAGGAGCTCAACTTCCCAAATGTGTAAGGTGCAGATTCGTTCCAGCGAGCTTGGAGTGCAATATATAGGACTTGGAGGGCATTACATTGTCCCATACAATATGTTTGATAGAAAAATTAAGCCACTCAAGAAGTTCTTTCTTATTTTATGGTTTTCGTCTAGCCTTTATTAGTTATACTTATTATTATTTAAATGTTGGACTGTTGAGTATGTTTCTTACTAATAAAATATTTTAGTTATCCCAATATTTATGAGATGGTGATATGCATGTGAGTCTTAGGCTTTCTACATTAAAAGTTATTATTGATTGATTAATATTTAAATATTATAACTTAAGATGACAATTCCATCATGTTTACATTGTCTCATACAATATGTTTGACAGAAAAATTCAGCCACTTAGATAGTTCTTTCTTATCTATAAGGTTTCCTCCCGCCTTTATTAGTTATACTTATTATTTAAATGTTGGACTGTGGGGTATGTTTCTTACTAATAAAATATTTCAGTTATCCCAATATTTATGAGATGGTGATATGATTAGAATATAGTTTCCATCAATATTTTAACATCCCAGAGGGATAGGACAAACCCTCTTGCTAAGTAGCAAGGGTAAGACTGGTGGATTAGTTTACAGTTCTAGAATGATTCTTTATACAATTAGGTAGATCGCCTACAGCAACCACATTATTACTCCTAAAATTATTTCTCTATAGTCTAAAATTGATATCAGCCCTTTAAAATTTCATATAAGATCTACTGCATATGCCGTCAGCCACCAATTAAAACCTAAAAGTTTGTTTTCTGAGACAGTATCTACATGTTTGCCATTTTCAAACAATTTATTCATGAGATATTTTCACTAGCAATAAATCAACCAACCTGAAGGCCCTTGCAGCAGCTATCCACCCTTGGCCAAAAGGGATATCTCCGTACAAGGATCCGTTTCTCTCTGCAGCAAATCAGGATAAACCAAAATGTAAACTATTTGGTCTGAGATCTCCTGAAAATGAGTGTTAATGCCATTCCCCACACTCTGCCTTTTTCTTCCTTCCTGCATTAGCGAACTCTCCCACCATATTTAAGAGCCATCATATGTTATAAGGGAGGGTTGTTACACCGCTATTCACTTCTTCCTACATATCAACTTGGTTTATTTGGTCCATGGAAGGATTTGGTCCGCTCATGAAAATGGAATCCCATCTATGGAAAACGCTTCTACTGCTTGTGCTATCAACAACACTAGAAAGTCTGATAAGCCTAGAATCTTTGGTTTGTGATTGCTCTTTTTCTTTCTTCCTCTTCTCTGGAGAGCTTACATTTTTAAACCAATAGGCAACATTTTTGACTTCCGCTCTACCATATTCTTGTAGCTGAACAGTAAGCTCAGCTATGCAGGCATAAGATGGTTTTCTAGTTCCGTTGCCAACATAGACTCTAATATTTGCTTTTGTTTGGCATTTGGCCACCATCTTGACGACACATTTGCCCTGCATGTAAAATTGAATTGATCTGCAGAAGCGATGCATAAACAGCTAACGAGACCCTTTTTTGAAAAATGGTATTGCTATTTGCCTGTGCACGAAAGGTTGGTTTTTGGTCATTTGTGAATCACCTGCATACAAGGAACCACTTCTTTAGGGGGGGCCGTGGTTCTGGGATAGCCTGGTTTTTTGGTTATTTGTGGATCATCCATGAATAGGGAAGCGCTCCTTGATAAGGGCCCATAGTTCTAGGATAAGGTTTTCCTGGATATGAAATCTAAAGCTTCTTTCTATATTAAACTTTTGCTATCCAGATTTTAATCTTCTCACTTATGTTTGGTTAGCTTCTGTAATCTCTCTCCAGTTTTGGAGTGATGTTCATTCTTTTTGTTCTATATTATTGCTAGACCTATTCCCCTAGACCACACATGTAGGTATTGGGTATCGACTCCGCCTGGACTCATAGGCCCTATTCCCTACCCTAGCCACTGTACCTTGCTAGTGCAGTGTTTCCGTGTTGTTGTCTTATCATCTCGTTACCTAACAGTAATTTCTAGAGTGCCCTTATGGTCATGTGTAGTTTTGTAGTGCAGTAGTTGAAGCTTTTCTCCTTGGTTTCCATTGATTGTTTGATGTGGTTTCCTTGGCATCATTCTTTATTTTGATTGGAGAAAATTATTTTATGCTAATGCTTATTTTGTAGGAATGAGTGTCGTGCCTATTCCTTACCCATGTTCTAGGACTGATTGCATGTATTTGTGCATGTGATAACTTGATTTTATACTATATCAAGTTTCATGGACTAGTGTGTGCTTGGGCTGCATCTTAGCATTTGCAAGCTTCCAGGAGTAAGCCTAGTCCTAGGGGGTAGGATGTAACAACCCTCATATTCACTTTTTGGTGTCAATTAGAGGAGTCCACTGGGGTAATAAAGACAGGTCAGAGTTGTTATGAGTTGAATGCACTACGAGAAATATCTTGGCTGTTAGGTAAACAAATTAATAGCTGGGATGACTTGAGGAAGGAAGGTAACTTGCCACACC
This sequence comes from Cunninghamia lanceolata, assembly GCA_027924645.1. NCBI lineage: Eukaryota > Viridiplantae > Streptophyta > Pinopsida > Cupressales > Cupressaceae > Cunninghamia > Cunninghamia lanceolata. The sequence goes on from BSBN01001048.1 coordinate 17,670,324, forward strand.
ATTAAGAAGGCATGGCATCCCTTCTGTATGGCCCAATTATGTTTGGAGTCAAACAATTGCAGGGTATGGACATCCATCAAAGCATTAAGGATTGAGAGGAGACGCTCTACACATAGGGGATACGATGATGTGTGGTCTAGGGGAACGGATCTACCAATAATATAGAAGGAAAAAGATGAACATCACTCCAAAACTGGAGTTAAAGGTTACAGAAGCTAACCAAACATAAGTGAGAAGATTAAAATCTGGATAGCAAAAGTTTAATATAGAAAGAAGCCCTTAGATTTCATATCCAGGAAAACCTTATCCTAGAACTATGGGCGCTTATCAAGGAGTGCTTCCTTATTCATCGATGATCCACAAATAACCAATAAACTAGGCTATCCTAGAACCACGGCCTCCCTTACAGAATTGCTTCCTTTTATGTGGGTGATTCACAAATGACCAAAAACCAACCTTTCGTGCACAGGCCAATAGTAATACAATTTTTCAGAAAGGGGTCTCGTTAGCTATTTATGCATCACTTCTATAGATCAATTTGATTTTACGTGCAGGGCAAATGTGTCAACTAGATGGCGGCCAAACGCCAAACAAAAGCAAATATTAGAGTTTGTGTTGGCAACGGAAACTAGAAAACCATCTTATACCCGCATAGCTGAGCTTATTGTTCAGCTACAAGAATATGGTAGAGCAGAAGTCAAAAATGTTTCGTATTGGTTTAAAAATGTAAGCTCTCGAGAGAAGAGGAAGAAAGAAAAAGATCAATCACAAACCAGAGATTCCAGGCTTATCAGACTTTCTAGTGTTGTGGAGAGCACAAGCAATAGAAGCATTTGCCATAAATGGGATTCCATTTTCATGAGCAGACCAAATCCTTCCATGGACCAAATAAACCATTTTCATATGCCGGAAGAAGTGAATAGCGGTGTAACAACCCTCGCTTATAACATATGATGGCTCTTAAATATGGTGGGAGAGTTCACTAATGCAGGAAGGAAGAAAAATGCAGAGTGTGGGGAATGGCATTAACATGCATTTTCAGGAGATCTTAGACCAAACAGTTCGTATTTTGGTTTATCCCGGTTTGCTTTAGAGAGAAACGGATCCTTGTGTAGAGATATCCCTTTTGGTTAAGGGTGGACAGCTGCTGCAAGGGCCTTCAAGTTTGTTGATTTATTGCTAGTGAAAATATCTCATGAATAAATTGTTTCAAAATGGCAAACATGTAGAAACTGTCTCAGAAAACAAACTTTTAAGTTTTAATTGGTGGCCGACGACATATGTAGTAGACCTTATATGAAATTTTAAAGGGCTGATATCAGTTTTAAACTGTAGAGAAATAATTTTAGAAGTAATAATGTGGTTGTTGTAGGCGATCTACCTAACTGTATGGAGAACCATTCTAGCATCGTAAACTAATCCACCAGTCTTACCTTTGCTACTTAGCAAGAGGGTTTGTTTTATCCCTTTGGGATGTTAAAATATTGATGGAAACTATATTCTAATCCCACTTTTGTGTGAAATATCTTGATGATTGGGCTTCTGTGATACAGATTTTAATCAAGTTTGAGGTGACAAGGAATAAATTAAAATCTTAACTTCATGGATTAAGTTGTATCCCGTGTGATATAATAAACCTCTAGGCCTTCCAGTGCATGCACAGATGTCAGTATGACTGATGCGATAGCAGCTGTGAAGCCTGACATTACCCGTGCTAATCACATTTTCCAGAAAGTTTCTAAAGGCTTTTTCAAAAGACTCATTTTGTTAATATCTTGTAATCATTACATTCCTTGAGAGGACACCAGTCTGAGGCATTCAGCCCAGCAGTTACATGCCTTGTCTATGCTTCCACTTTTTGCGTACATGAATACCAATGTACTTGTGGCTACAACATCTAACAAATAATTCCCTTCTATTATACTTTCCTGGGTGTCCTTAACCTCTTCCAAAAGCTCCCATTTCAGACAAGAAAGGAGGATGCTAACCGTGGCTGTGGTATTTGACCTTACATCAGCAAGTGGCATTTTCTTAAAAGTTTCTAAGGCCTTTTTAACAAATCCATTTTGTGTGAATCCTGAAATCAGTGCACCCCATGAGATGACATCATTCTAAGGCATTCTATCAAACAGTTGACATGCCTTCTCTATGCTGCCATTTTGGCACAGGTAAAGAGGATGTGGGCAGGGTTGTTGTTATGTTTTGTTATGTTGTATGGATGTTAAGATTGTGGATGGTCATTTGAGGCCTTTATGTTGATTATGTTATCTCCGTCTTTGTTTCATCTTGGGTACTGAAGCATTTATCTTCCTACCTTTTTATTGTCAGTGTAAAGACCTAGCAAACCCTCACTCATCAAGAAAGAAATTCAGCCACCTTAAAAATATTTCCAAGGGACTGGCTAGAATAAGATATATAAGATAATTATGTGCAATATAGAAACCACATGCTACCCACAAGGCAGTTGGATACCTCTAAGTACACCAAAGCTAATTTATTTGCCCTTCCATTCCGGTGGTGTTGTTGAAGAGGAATGATACTCTTTTGAGGGAAGACAATATTTTGTTCTTTCTTTAGAAGGTTAGTGGCTTGCATCTATGAGTTTGTTTTTCTCTATGTGATTTGTGCCATAGTCTAAGACCTTGTTTTGTCCACCTTGAAACAAATCATTGCGGGTTAATTTTGATAGTACTCAATTAGATCAAATCTGTGTTTCTAGCCTAAAATCAGTTGTAATGATTACGGTGGCCTATCCAAGGTTTAAACCTTGCTGGGTTTGCTCATCTCTATGTTATGACATTGGCTTTATGCATTGTGTGCTGTGTCTGCTCCGTGCTTGATGTGTTCTTGTGAACTATGTGACCTTGAGGTCTCCTCGGTTGAGTTTTTGAGTCTTCTTTCCCCACTGTTTGTCTGCTTGTGATTGGGCCTTGTGACTACTTCTGAGCATGGTCGTGTGGTCTCTTATGACTCCACATGGTTGGGAGTCATTGCCACCATTTAGGGATCGGCGAACAGGTTATCGCAGCACCAGCTTGAAGATGTTCTCTTTCTTTCTATTACTTTATGAGTCATGTACCCAGTCAATTATTGTATCTTTCATGGCTATGCCATTGTTCTTGTTTATTCCTTTACGTAATTTTGTACTCTCTTAAGAGATAAAATGTAATCATGCAAGTTAATGAGAAGAAATGGGATGTTTCCTATTTAGTTTATGGATTTCGGTGTGCGTATCGGATCCACTTGTACCATGGTGTTTATGGATTCATATTTATATTTGGAAATGGGATTAGGAGTATTTGAATTGGTGTTTAAAATGAATGTAGTTTATTAATGTTTCTCTGGAGAGTGATTTAGTCCTCTCCGATAGGTTGTGCATTCGGCCATACTTGGCAATGAATGTTGTCGACATATCGTATCGGCAACCGTTTCGTGTGTATGTTATCACTTGTTATTCAAAAAAAAATTATCTTGTCCTCTTTTGGCCCTCACTCTTTAGGGTTCGCGGCACGGGATGTCACAGGAATAGGTATAATGTCAATTCATGTCCACTAGAACAATAACATGCTATCAAAATGATATTTTAATAGAGAATCCAACTCAACAAAATTTGCAATGCACAAAAGACAAAACTCTCCATTCTGAAATGCATTCATTAAGAAAAATGCCTCATGTGATTACACACCATTTTAGGTAGTGATCTCTTGAATCTGCTGGTATTCTTGTTTGGGGGCAAAGAATTTTCAAGGCTGGAACAAAAAGAATTGTTCCTCAGCTGATATGCATCAAATGATTGAGATTCATAATCAAGAGTGCTTCCATGTGATGTTTTTAGAATCTACAGACACATCTTTCGTGCTCCCACAAATTCAACAAGAATTTGATTAGGTGGTAGATTACTTTGTACCACCGACCTTAGTAAAGGAGGTTTATAGGAGTTGAAGTCACGCTGCACAGGATCTTGGCCATGCTGTAAAATCAGAAATCGTCGCCTCATGTCTTGATCATATTCAGATTTAAGGATTTCATCCTCCTCTCTACGAGGGGAACCATTATCGCTTGGTTCTGAAATTGAATAGGCTGGTAAAGAATTAGAAGACTCTACAAGTAAAGCTCCATGAGAATATTGAGGAAGCTTCACATGGTTTAGTATGGAGAATTCTAAGGAGGGGGGAATTGGTTTTCCTTGCTGTAAAAGTTGCATAAATGACTTTGGGTCTTGATTGTCCACAAGATCATGGGTGGGGCATGTGTTTGGAAGTAAATTCTGATCCTAAAAGACAATAAAAATTATGAATATTTATATAAATATTAGAAAAACTTAGTTCATTTTGCGAATTGAGATAGTATATTTAAAAATTTTAACCAAGATAACACAGGACAATCTGAGAAAGTTAACAATCAACTATACATAGTATATACCCAGAAGATTAGTCAAAAGATGGACTATATATAAAATATAAATACAACAAGTCACATAGCCACGTGTCAATATTGTAAACCTGGGATAGGAGGATAAAACAGACAAACAAAATTACATGCAGATTCAATTTCTTTTCAACCTTAGAGTTTGTCATGGCATTTGGAACAGCTAAACTGGCATTGCCATTTGCAGCTGCTTTGGCCTAAACCCCAGTACAAAAGATACTAAAACACATCCAACATTCAAATTTTATAGTTAAAACTTAACACTTAAAGCAGGAACGTACAATGCTAAACTCAATCGGAATCACAAAATGTTGGCAAATCCTGACCTCTGTTATCAAGTAGTTGCTAACATCGGGTGTAGCTGACTGTTTTGTCACAGCAGTTTCATAAAATACTTCATCCATCTTCTATAAATGATCCTGGTCAAAATCTGTGTCATAAAACAAGAATCAAGAAAAATTAGAAGATATCGAGATGCTACAAACACGAGGAATCTTACACATAAAGAAGTTCAACCATTATTCCCTAAAACTTCATGCAAACTTGTCGCTTGGCTAAGAAAGTAAAATAAGGAATTACATACATAGATAAAATCATTCCAAGAACATATTACTTACTTTAAAAAACCATTTTTGACATTGCAAGCTACGTTTCTTGCAACACATAATATTGGAAGTGGAAAACTTTTCTGCAGTACAAAGAATGCTGATTAAAATCAATACAATGCAATAGAAAGTTCATCAAAGCAATCACAAATTAAAAATAGAAATCAAAGAACGTATGCTAAGGGAACATAGTAGGGTGCAGAAGCTAGAACAACATGCACATGTGATTGATCTCTATCCTCCAAGACCTTCAATTGATCATCAATTACCTTGTAATCTTGGGATGGCAAATCCCTTCACGAAAGATATTTAGTAAAGACTTTCTTAAACCTACAATTCAAACATATAAAATAGAAGCACATAAAAAAGTGACACTTAACATCATATGGTATTTAACAATGAGTGTAAATATTGAAACCACAATAAATAGAAGTATTATCATAGGAGAGAAAATATAATTCTATTCAGTTGCTGAAACTCGAACCTCTAAAATCTTAAAATGCTTGCACCTATTAGCAATTAGATAATTTCTTAATTCTTCCCAGGATGGGAGTATCCTAACAAGGACACTGGATAGCACAATTTAATTTAGATACCAATCTCCTTGTTAGGATACACCCAGCCTGGGAAGATTTAAGAAATTATCTAACTGCTAATTGGTGCAAACGTTTTGAGGTTTTTGTTTGCACAATGTTAGAAAAGAATTATGCTTTGGAGATGTGGAGGCTTCTTGATTCCAAGACAAGCTTAATCAGTCCTAGGAAGCTCCATGATTGTGTTGCTTGTGTCAAGCCAGGTAAACATTTCTAACGAATAAACAAGACACCTTATTATGTTATGAAGATCTATAAATTCAATTTCAGAGGCTCAAATTTCAGCAACTGAATAGAATTATATTTTCTCTCCTATGCTAATGCTTCTATTGATTGTGATGTCAATATTTGCACTCATTGTTAAATACCATATGATGCTAAGTGTTGCTTTTTTCTGTGCTTCTGTTTTCTTTGTTTGTGTTGTAGGTTTAAGAAAGTCTTTACTAAATGTCTTTCATAAAGGGATTTGCCATCCCAATATTACAATGGTAATTGATGATCGATTGAAGGTCTGGGAGGATATAGATCAATAACATGTGCATGTTGTTCCGGCTTTTGCCCCGTAATATGCTCCATTAGCAAAGGTTCTTTGATTTTTATTTTTACTTTCTATTGCATTGTACTGATTGTTGGAAGAAATTAATCTTCTGTCAGTGCATTAACTTCAGCCTGCCCCTGCGTCAGACCTGGGGATCTCCAAAATCAGCCCCAGCACCGTTGGCCTGCCAGCATTTATTTTTGGTAGATGAGTTTGAATTTTGAAGTGAGGTTTAGCTCTGGCAAGGATAGAATGAGAGAAACGAGAGGGAAAGTTAGTTGACAGGAGTAGAATGCAAGAGAAAGCCTGCAGCAACAGAGGAATGTGAAGTAGAAGAATAATAGAGTGAATATAGAAGAAAGGAATGTTACAACAGCAACTGTAATCCACATGGAGCTACAGAGTTTCTGGACAGCAACTCCAGAGATTTGGGCAAAACAGAAAAACAGAGCAGCAGCTCTGCATAAGTTTGTAACAAAATTTGAATGTATTGTAAATGAGGTAAACATAAAATATATATTACTGTCATTCGTGCTTTGTCTCCTCTGTGTGTATATGTTTGTTCTTGCCGTCCATTATTGCTGTAGCATTGTTTTCTGGTCAGGAGTCTGTCCATCCCCTGCTCTCCCCTGCTATCACTAATTTCAATCAGCATTCTTTGTACTGCAGACAAGTGTTCCCCTTCCAATATTATGTGTCGCAAGAAACGTAGCTTGAAATGTCAGAGGTGGTTTTTTTAAGTAAGTAGTATGATCTGGGAATGGTTTTATCCACGGATGTAATTTTTATTTTACTTTCCCAGCCAAGCGAGAAGTTCACATGAAGTTTTACGGAATAATGGTTGAAGTTCTTTATGCGTAAGATTCTTTGTGTTTGTAGTGTTTGGATATCTTCTAATTTTTCTTGATTCTTGTTTTATGACAGATATCTTGACGACGGTCATTAACAGAAAATGGATGAAGTATTTTATGAAACTGATGTAACAAAGCTGTCAGCTACACCCAATGTTAGCAACTACTTGCTAAGAGAGGTTAGAATTTGCCAACATTTTGTGATTATGATTGAGTTTAGCATTGTCTGTTCGTATTTTAAGTGTTAAATTTTAACTGTAAAATCTGAATTTTGGATGTGTTTGTTTTCCTTTTGTAGTGGGGTTCAGGCCAAAGCAGCTGCAAATGGCAATGCCAGTTTAACTGTTCCAAATGGCACGACAAACTCTAATGTTGAAAAGAAATTGAATCCACAAGTAATTTTTTTTATCCTTTTTATCCTCCTATCCCAGGTTTACAATATTGACACGTGGCTATATAACTTGTTATATTTCTATTTTATATACAGTCAATCTTTTGGGTAATCTTCTTGGTATATACTATATACAGTGCATTGTTAATTATCTAAGATTGTCCTCTGTTATCTTGGTTAAAATTTTTAATTATACTATCTTAATTCACCAAATGAAATCAAAATTTTTAAGATTTATATTAATATTCATAATTTTGATTGTTTTTCAGGATCAGAATTTACTTCCAAACACATGTCCCAACCATGTTCTTGTGGACAATCAAGACCCAAAGTTATTTATGCAACTTTTGCAGCAATCAAAACTGATTTCCTCCCTCGTTAGAATGCTCATACTAAAGCATGTGTGAAGATTCCTCAATATTCTCGTGGAGCTTCACATGTAGAGTCTTCTAATTCTTTACCAGACGATTCAATTTCCGAACCAAACGATAATGGCTCCACTAGTAGAGAGGAGGGTGAAATCCCTAAATCTGAATATGATCCAGACATGAGGCGATGGCTTCTCTTTTTATAGCATGGCCAAGATACTGGGCAGCGTGACTTCAACTCCTATGAACCTCCTTTATTGATGAAATTTAATCAAATTTATGATACTTCTTAGAGATCTTCCATAGACAATATGGAATTGGGAAACACTAGTTGACCTATTAACTAAATTATTGTATCGTGAATTCTACCCGGGCAAGGACCGAATCCACAAGTAGGTTTATTTCTCTGACCTTTTGAGTAGGTTACCAAGACTCCTATTTTTATTTGTGTAGAACCCTAAAAATATAGTTATAAAACAAATATAAACCATAATTTGTTTTATAAAACAGGAGTGAAAAGAAACCAATAAATTAAATTTCATTACGCACAAAGCGAAAGAAAATTAATTGCACCCTATAGTAGCACTTACCTCTGCTATTGTTGAATATACTTTGCTCCTTTTTTGTTTCATATGATAAAACCCTAATAAAATATAGTTATAAAATATTAGTTTAGGACACTTCTTTTTTATAAAACATCAGTGAGTGAAAAAGATATAAATTAAATTTCATTATGAAGAAAAGAAAAGAAAAGAAAATAATGATTGTATAGTAAAATCTATAAAATATAATGCACTTACGGTTCAAATAACTTATGTGCTTCTGGGATATACTTTGCTCCATTTTTTTTCATATGATAAACCCTAATAAAATATAGTTATAAAATAAATTATTGTACTATATTTAAAATAACATATTAATTGATTATGCAGAAAACAAAAGGAAACCCTAAAAAATATGTTGTAAAATATTAGTTTAGGACACTTCATTTTTATAAAACAACTAGGAGTGAAAAAGAAATAGATTAAATTTTATTTATGCAGAAAGGAAAAAAATTAAATTGATGACTCTATAGTAAAATCTATAAAATATAATGCACTTACTGTTCCAATAACTCCAGTATGCTTTTGATCTTGTTTATTTGATTTGATATTTTTGTAATTTATATTTGAGTATTAGTTGTATTTATATAGATTATTTACTTTATGTTGGCTTTATTCTTATGTGCATTCATTTAATAAAACTATGGCGGTTATATATTTTAAATTTAATTCTTATGTACATTCATTTAAAAAAATATGTACGAGTTATATAATTTTTAATTTAAAATAGTTACTTCATAATTTTTAGGTGCACTCATTTAATAAAAGTATGTCCATTATATGTTTTAAATTTAAAGACATAGTTTATAATTTAAAAAATATAAATGTCAGGCTCTTTTTAGTTTTTATGTACACAGACATAGTCATCCCCTTAATGCCACTTATAATTTCCTTTATTTTTAAAATATATCTAAACAACTAATGCAAAAGAAAAGTACATAAATATGTTTTTATTAGCTCACCCCTCCACAAGTTATACTGAAGATGAATTTTGATGGAACCTCTAGAAGCAATTTGAAAAACTCAAACTTAGATCCAAAACAAGGTGGAAGTTGAAATTGAAAGTGATTCATTGGTTTGTATAAATTGTATTTATAAAAACATAGAGGAAGTTGAAATTGTAGGTGATTCATTGGTTTGTATAAACACAAATAAAAGGAAGGAGATTTCAAATTGGAAGCTTTACCAGTGGGTTGCATCACATCTATAGCGAAGGAAATAAAACCACAGACTTTCTTGTGAACCAAGGAGTAGACCAACTCAAGTTCTACAGAGTATCCAACTCGGATTTAGTATCGGACAGCCTAGAAGAAATTTTAGAGATGGATGGATAGGCTCCATAGGAGGAAGGATTTTTGAATTCTTGAGCAGAGATATGGATAGCAGCAAAATGGATTGAGGAATAATTTTCTCTTCATGGGTTTCATTTGATCCGATCTTCTTACCAAATATAAATCTTGTTATCTTTGTTGACCTAAGCAAGATGGGGCAACAAATGGTATTTGAGTGTGAATGTATCTATAAGGTAGATTCAAATGAAGACGAGGAAGAGGAGGAGGAAGAAACAGTGGAGGGAAAGATTAACAGAATCTTCAATGCAGATCAAGAGGGGGCAGTGGCTTCTATCAAACAAGTCATTGACACCCATATCTTCGTTGGAGAACACATTCATGATGGAACACTCTAAGAGAGGAATCCCTCATGAATGTAGTACTAATAATGGGAAGGAAATAGTGTGGGACGATGATGGCTCACATGTTTATCAAGAAGGAGCTGAGAGAAAAGGTGTATACTACCATTTCATCTTTTGATTAAAAAACTCAAATCTAGACTGATGGGAGAGATATTGGATGATGGTGCTATGAGGAAAAACAAAATAACTTCGTAGGCTCCAAGTCTATTCCGGGATGGTACTCATTGAAATAATATGGAAGTGTTCAACTTCTATCTTAATCAGTATGGAGACCTGTTGTCTCCCCCATAGATTAATCGGGCCTTTGAGCTCTATGAAGGTTTATGGTTTTTATGGCATCTAAGAATGCCCAGTGATTGAATTTTGTATGTTTGCACACTCAGAAGAGATGATGTTGCATCTTTTCTAGTTTAATTGGATTTTAATAGAAAGGGAACTACCTCCTTGGGTTTTATTAACTAACTTTTTCATTCTTAATATAGATTAAGACTTTATTTTCAAAAAAAATATCTAAACAACTAACATAAAGTATTTTCATTAAAATAACTATACAATAAATAAAGTTCAGCATATTAAAAGAAAAAACTAATAAATTAAATTTGATTGTACAAAAATGAAATTAAACTCTAATTAAATATAGTTATAAAATATTATTGTACAATGCTAACTTAGATGCCACTATGGGGATTTAAACTTGGATCTCCATCTTGAGAAGCTTATGGCTTTACCATTTGAGCACAACCCCTTTGACATGTTTGTGTATTACTTGTATTTATATTGATTATTTACTTTATGTCAACTTTATTCTTATGTGCATTTATTTAATAAAACTATGTTCTTTACATATTTTAAATTTAATTCTTATGTGCATTCATTTAAAAACATATGTGGGTTATATATTTTTTAAATTTAAAATGGTTACTTTATAATGTTTATGTGCATTCATTATGTCCGTTATATGTTTTAAATTTAAAGCGCTTACTTCATAATTTAATATATGTGTGTGTGTGTGTGTGTGTGGGCTCTATTTAGTTTTTATGTATACTATCACAGTCGTCCCCTTAATGCCACTATATAATGCCTTTGGTGTAATTATGGTTTTATGGGAGAAATTAATATTCCAACAAACTCAATGTTTTTTACACACCTATTTTTATTATTATTATTGGTAAATGCTTTTTACTATAGCTATGAATTAGAGAGTTTTTGAAAGGGTGCCACCCTTTTACATAGAGAAAGAAATAAACACCAAAGAAGCCTGAGCAATGTCAAGGAATAATAAGGAACAAAAAGCATAGAGGCTTAAAAATAAAACAACAAACAACATTTCCCCACACATGAGGCCAAAAAAAAACTTAGGGCAGACTACCCCATGACGAAATAGGTCTACCAACTCAAGGTAGCTTGAAGCTGAAACACTTCAAGGATTTTTGTTTCTTGTTGGTAACCCAATCGTTAGACTCAAACAAACCAAATCCCTTATTGGTAGGACTCACATTATGAAGAATTGAACCCGAATTAAAGAAAGTACTGCAAGATTAATTTTTAAATGAATCCACTTTTATATTTTCTTTGTTGGAGGACACTAGGGAGGGCAATCTTAGTCCTTCCTCACTGCTTCCTTCTCCATACATTTATCCCCAAAAGATGAGATCTGAGCTCAAGGACAAGATTAAGAGCCTCTGAGTTAGAATTGTCCACAAGAGGACTTACCAACACACTTTTACCCTCCATGGGTATCTCAGACATGTCCTTAATAGGAGAAGGATCTTGTTGAGCCTTATTTCTTGTGAATAAGCCTTTTTTTCATGAACCCACACATGGAGCTAAAGCATGGCTCCACCTATGGAAATTGTGACGTACCATTAGGGGATCCTCATAAATGATCTAATGCACCCAATCACTAAGTTTTGAGGATAAGGTGATCAAAGAGGGAAGAACCTTATCACCAACATCATTAATGTAAAATCTAGAAAAATAAAGTATTTTATAGATTTTCTCACCTCATTGGCCACGATGAGTTCACCAAGGGAGAAATTAATAGTCAGCTACACTTGAACCTCATCCCAACACTCCAAAGGTAATCTAGGGTGTAACATGCCTTCTCATATTACTCAGAATTACACACGCAGATTACTAGAAAAGTAAAAGATGTTATGACCTGCTTCTAACCCTCAAACATATTTTATGATACTTAGAGACTTAAGTTTGATTAGAGTTATCATATCATATTATGCATAATTAATTATTATTTTTCTTTATTTTGAAATCTTACTAACACACATAATATATATATATATATATATATATATATATATATATATATATATATATATATATATATATATATAGTTTCATCCCAACAAAAACATCCATTCTTATTATATATGGGAAAAACTAGAGTTTCTGAAGGAAGAAATATCAAATAAGAAAAGAACTAGACATATCCCATTCATCTATTTTAAGAAATTTTAGGACCATAGAGAATTCAGGGATTCTGAAATGCATCAAAAACTCTGCCAGCATTCCAACTCCTAACGCCCAATAAAAGACTAGCATCCAGTCATTTATTAACTTGTGAATGGCACGGCATTAAATTCCATGTAATATCCCGTCAACACTAGATTCCCTCTTCAAATTAAATGATTGAATAGACCACATGGTGCCCATAACTCCTTAATGTGCCTAAATCTAATTTTTGGCAGGTTTGGATCACCAACTACAATAATACACAAATATCATTTCCTAGTAGGTGAAAGACCAAATATTGCAATTTATGACGATCATCAAAGGAGCTCAACTTCCCAAATGTGTAAGGTGCAGATTCGTTCCAGCAAGCTTGGAGTGCAATATATAGGACTTCGAGGGCATTACATTTTCCCATACAATATGTTTGGTAGAAAAATTCAGCCACTCAAGAAGTTCTTTCTTATTTTATGGTTTTCGTCTAGCCTTTATTAGTTATACTTATTATTATTTAAATGTTAAACTGTTGAGTATGTTTCTTACTAATAAAATATTTTAGTTATCCCAATATTTATGAGATGGTGATATGCATGTGAGTCTTAGGCTTTCTACATTAAAAGTTATTATTGATTGATTAATATTTAAATATTATAACTTAAGATGACAATTCCATCATGTTTACATTGTCTCATACAATATGTTTGACAGAAAAATTCAGCCACTTAGATAGTTCTTTCTTATCTATAAGGTTTCCTCCCGCCTTTATTAGTTATACTTATTATTTAAATGTTGGACTGTGGGGTATGTTTCTTACTAATAAAATATTTCAGTTATCCCAGTATTTATGAGATGGTGATATCATTAGAATATAGTTTCCATCAATATTTTAACATCCCAGAGGGATAGGACAAACCCTCTTGCTAAGTAGCAAGGGTAAGACTGGTGGATTAGTTTACAGTTCTAGAATGATTCTTTATACAATTAGGTAGATCGCCTACAACAACCACATTATTACTACTAAAATTATTTCTCTATAGTCTAAAATTGATATCAACCCTTTAAAATTTCATATAAGATCTAATGCATATGCCGTCAGCCACCAATTAAAACCTAAAAGTTTGTTTTCTGAGACAGTATCTACATGTTTGCCATTTTGAAACAATTTATTCATGAAATATTTTCACTAGCAATAAATCAACCAACCTGAAGGCCCTTGCAGCAGCTGTCCACCCTTGGCCAAAAGGGATATCTCCGTACAAGGATCCGTTTCTCTCTGCAGCAAATCGGGATAAACCAAAATGCAAACTATTTGGTCTGAGATCTCCTGAAAATGCGTGTTAACTATTTGGTCTGAGATCTCCTGAAAATGCGTGTTAACGCCATTCCCCACACTCTGCCTTTTTCTTCCTTCCTGCATTAGCGAACTCTCCCACCATATTTAAGAGCCATCATATGTTATAAGGGAGGGTTGTTACACCGCTATTCACTTCTTCCGACATATCAAAATGGTTTATTTGGTCCATGGAAGGATTTGGTCTGCTCATGAAAATGGAATCCCATCTATGGAAAACGCTTCTACTGCTTGTGCTATCCACAACACTAGAAAGTCTGATAAGCCTAGAATCTTTGGTTTGTGATTGCTCTTTTTCTTTCTTCCTCTTCTCTGAAGAGCTTACATTTTTAAACCAGTAGGCAACATTTTTGACTTCTGCTCTACCATAATCTTGTAGCTGAACAGTAAGCTCAGCTATGCGGGCATAAGATGGTTTTCTAGTTCCGTTGCCAACACAGATTCTAATATTTCCTTTTGTTTGGCATTTGGCCACCATCTTGACGACACATTTGCCCTGCATGTAAAATTGAATTGATCTGCAGAAGCGAATAAACAGCTAACGAGAAGCTTTTTTGAAAAATGGTATTGCTATTTGCCTGTGCACGAAAGGTTGGTTTTTGGTCATTTGTGAATCACCTGCATACAAGGAACCACTTCTGTAGGGGGGGGCGTGGTTCTGGGATAGCCTGGTTTTTTGGTTATTTGTGGATCATCCATGAATAGGGAAGCGCTCCTTGATAAGGGCCCATAGTTCTAGGATAAGGTTTTCCTAGATATGAAATCTAAGGCTTCTTTCTATATTAAACTTTTGCTATCCAAATTTTAATGTTCTCACTTATGTTTGGTTAGCTTCTGTAACCTTTCTCTCCAGTTTTGGAGTGATGTTCATCTTTTTCCTTCTATATTATTGGTAGACCTATTCCCCTAGATCACACATGCAGGTATTGGGTATCGACTCCGTCTGGACTCATAGGCCCTATTCCCTACCCTAGCCACTATTCCCTGCTAGTGCAGTGTTCCCGTGTTGTTGTTTTATCATCTCGTTAGCTAACAGTAATTTCTAGAGTGCCCTTATGGTCATGTGTAGTTTTCTAGTGCAGTAGTTGAAGCTTTTCTCCTTGGTTTCCATTGATTGTTTGATGTGGTTTCCTTGGCATCATTCTTTATTTTGATTGGAGAAAATTGTTTTATGCTAATGCATATTTTGTAGGAATGAGTGCCTTGCCTATTCCTTACCCATGTTCTAGGACTAATTGCATGTATTTGTGCATGTGATAACTTGATTTTATACTATATCAGGTTTCATGGACTAGTGTGTGCTTGGGCTGCATCTTAACATTTGCAAGCTTCCAGGAGTAAGCCTAGTCCTAGGGGGTAGGATGTAACAACCCCCGTATTCACTTTTTGGTGTCGGTTAGAGGAGTCCACTCGGGTAATAAAGACAGGTCAGAGTTGTTATGAGTTGAATGCATTACGAGAAATATTTTGGTTGTTAGGTAAACAAATTAATAGTTGGGATGACTTGAGGAAGGAAGGTAACTTGCCACACCATTAAGAAGGCATGGCATCTCTTCTGTACGGCCCAATTATGTTTGGAGTCAAATAATTGCAGGGTATGGACATCCATCAAAGCATTAAGGATTGAGAGGAGACGCTCTGCACATAGGGGATACAATGATGTGTGGTCTAGAGGAACGGATCTACCAATAATATAGAAGGAAAAAGATGAACATCACTCCAAAATTGGAGAGAAAGGTTATAGAAGCTAACCAAACATAAGTGAGAAGATTAAAATCTGGATAGCAAAAGTTTAATATAGAAACAAGCCTTAGATTTCATATCTAGGAAAACCTTATCCTAGAACTATGGGCCCTTATCAAGGAGTGCTTCCTTATTCATGGATGATCCACAAATAACCAAAAACCAGGCTATCCTAGAACCATGGCCCCCCTTACAGAAGTGCTTCCTTGTATGTGGGTGATTCACAAATGACCAAAAACCAACCTTTCGTGCACAGGAAATAGTAATACAATTTTTCAAAAAAGGGTCTCGTTAGCTATTTATGCATCGCTTCTACAAATCAATTTGATTTTACGTGTAGGGCAAATCTGTCAACAAGATGGCGGCCAAATGCCAAACAAAAGCAAATATTAGAGTCTGTGTTGGCAATGGAAACCAGAAAACCATCTTATGCCGGCATAGCTAAGCTTATTGTTTAGCTACAAGAATATGGTAGAGCAGAAGTCAAAAATGTTTCCTATTGGTTTAAAAATGGAAGCTCTCGAGAGAAGAGGAAGAAAGAAAAAGAGCAATCACAAACCAGAGATTCCAGGATTATCAGACTTTCTAGTGTTGTGGAGAGCACAAGCAATAGAAGCATTTGCCATAAATGGGATTGCATTTTCATGAGCAGACCAAATCCTTCCATGGACCAAATAAACCATTTTCATATGCCGGAAGAAGTGAATAGCAGTGTAACATATCTCGCTTATAACATATGATGGCTCTTAAATATGGTGGGAGAGTTCGCTAATGCAGGAAGGAAGAAAAATGCAGAGTGTGGGGAATGGCATTAACACGCATTTTCAGGAGATCTTAGACCAAACAGTTCACATTTTGGTTTATCCCAGTTTTCTTTAGAGAGAAACGGATCCTTGTGCAGAGATATCCCTTTTGGTTAAGGGTGGACAGCTGCTGCAAGGGCCTTCAGGTTCATTGATTTATTGCTAGTGAAAATATCTCATGAATAAATTGTTTCAAAATGGAAAACATGTAGAAACTATCTCAGAAAACAAACTTTTAAGTTTTAATTGGTGGCCGATGACATATGCAGTAGACCTTATATGAAATTTTAAAGGGCTGATATCAATTTTAAACTATAGAGAAATAATTTTAGAAGTAATAATGTGGTTGTTGTAGGCGATCTACCTAATTGTATGGAGAACCATTCTAGCATCGTAAACTAATCCACCAGTCTTACCTTTGCTACTTAGCAAGAGGGTTTGTTCTATCCCTTTGGGATGTTAAAATATTGATGGAAACTATATTCTAATCCCACTTTTGTGTAAAATATCTAGATGATTGGGCTTATGTGATACGGATTTTAATCAAGTTTGAGATGACAAGGAATAAATTAAAATGTTAACTTCATGGATTAAGTTGTATCCCGTGTGATATAATAAACATCTAGGCTTTCCAGTGCATGCACAGATGTCAGCATGACTAATGCGGCAGCAACTTGAAGCCTGACATTACCCGTGCTAATCACATTTTCTAGAAAGTTTCTAAAGCCTTTTCAAAAGACTCATTTTGTTAATATCTTGTAATCATTACATTCCTTGAGAGGACATCAGTCTAAGGCAATCAGCCCAGCAGTTACATGCCTTGTCTATGCTTCCACTTTTTGCGTACATGTATACCAATGTACTTGTGGCTACAACATCTAACAAATAATTCCCTTCTGTTATACTTTGCTGGGTGTCCTTAACCTCTTCCAAAAGCTCCCATTTCGGACAAGAAAGGAGGATGCTAACCGCGGCTGTGGTATTTGACCTTACATCAGCAAGTGGCATTTTCTTAAAAGTTTCTGAGTCCTTTTTAACAAATCCATTTTGTGTGAATCCTTAAATCAGTGCACCCCATGAGATGACATCATTCTAAGGCATTCTATCAAACAGTTGACATGCCTTCTCTATGCTGCCATTTTGGCATAGGCAAAGAGGATGTGGGCAGGGTTGTTGTTATGTTTTGTTATGTTGTATGGATGTTAAGATTGTGGATGGTCATTTGAGGACTTTATGTTGATTATGTTATCTCCGTCTTTGTTTCATCTTGGGTACTGAAGCATTTATCTTCCTACCTTTTTATTGTCAGTGTAAAGACCTAGTAAACCCTCACTCATCAAAAAAGAAATTCAGCCACCTTAAAAATATTTCCAAGGGACTGGCTGGAAGAAGATATATAAGATAATTATGTGCAATATAGAAACCACATGCTACCCACAAGGCAGTTGGATACCTCTAAGTACACCAAAGCTAATTTATTTTCCCTTCCATTCCGGTGGTGTTGTTGAAGAGGAATGATACTCTTTTGAGGGAAGACAATATTTTGTTCTTTCTTTAGAAGGTTAGTGGCTTGCATCTATGAGTATGTTTTGCTCTATGTGAGCTGTGCCATAGTCTAAGACCTTGTTTTGTCCACCTTGAAACATATCCTTGCGGGTTAATTTTGATAGTACTCAATTAGATCAAATCTGTGTTTCTAGCCTAAAATCAGTTGTAATGATTACGGTGCCCTATCCAAGGTTTAAACCTTGTTGGGTTTGCTCATCTCTATGTTATGACATTGGCTTTATGCATTGTGTGCCGTGTCTACTCCGTGCTTGATGTGTTCTTGTGAACTATGTGACCTTGAGGTCTCCCTTGCGTGGTTGAGTTTCCGAGTCTTCTTTCCCCACTGTTTGTCTGCTTGTGATTGGGCCTTGCGACTACATCTGAGCATGGTCGGGTGGTCTTTTATGACTCCACATGGTTGGGAGTCATTGCCACCACCATTAGGGATCGGCAAACAGGTTATCGCAGCACCAGCTTGAAGATGTTCTCTTTCTTTCTGTTACTTTATGAGTCATGTACCCAGTCAATTATTGTATCTTTCATGGCTATGCCATTGTTCTTGTTTATTCCTTTACGTAATTTTGTACTCTCTTAAGAGATAAAATGTAATCATGCAAGTTAATGAGAAGAAATGGGATGTTTCCTATTTAGTTTATGGATTCCGGTGTGGGTATCGGATCCACTTGTACCATGGTGTTTATGGATTCATATTTATATTTGGAAATGGGATTAGGAGTATTTGAATTGGTGTTTAAAATGAATGTAGTTTATTAATGTTTCTCTGGAGAGTGATTTAGTCCTCTCCGGTAGGTTGTGCATTCGGCCATACTTGGCAATGAATGTTGTCGACATATCGTATCGGCAACCGTTTCATGTGTATGTTATCACTTGTTATTCAAAAAAAAATTATCTTGTCCTCTTTTGGCGCTCACCCTTCAGGGTTCGTGGCGCGGGATGTTACAGGAATAGTTATAATGTCAATTCATGTCCACTAGAACAATAACATGCTATCAAAATGATATTTTAATAGAGAATCCAACTCAACAAAATCTGTAATGCACAAAAGACAAAAGTCTCCATTCTGAAATGCATTCATTAAGAAAAATGCCTCATGTGATTACACACCATTTTAGGTAGTGATCTCTTGAATCTGCCGGTATTCTTGTTTGGGGGCAAAGAATTTTCAAGGCCGGAACAAAAAGAATTGTTCCTCAGCTGATATGCATCAAATGATTGAGATTCATAATCAAGAGTGCTTCCATGTGATGTTTTCAGAATCCACAGACACATCTTTCGTGCTCCCACAAATTCAACAAGAATTTGATTAGGTGGTAGATTACTTTGTACCACCGACCTCATTAAAGGAGGTTTATAGGAGTTGAAGTCACGCTGCACAGGATCTTGGCCATGCTGTAAAATCAGAAATTGTCGCCTCATGTCTTGATCATATTCAGATTCAGGGATTTCATCCTCCTCTCTACGAGGGGAACCATTATCGCTTGGTTCTGAAATTGAATAGGGTGGTAAAGAATTAGAAGACTCTACAAGTGAAGCTCCATGAGAATATTGAGGAAGCTTCACATGGTTTAGTATGGAGAATCCAAGGAGGGGGGAATTGGTTTTCCTTGCTGTAAAAGTTGCATAAATGACTTTGGGTCTTGATTGTCCACAAGAACATGGGTGGGGTATGTGTTTGGAAGTAAATTCTAATCCTAAAAAACAATAAAAATTACGAATATTTATATAAATATTAGAAAAACTTAGTTCATTTTGCGAATTAAAATAGTATATTTAAAAATGTTAACCAAGATAACACAGGACAATCTGAGAAAATTAACAATCAACTATACATAGTATATACCCAGAAGGTTACTCAAAAGATGGACTATATATTAAATATAAATACAACAAGTCACATAGCCACGTGTCAATATTGTAAACCTGGGATAGGAGGATAAAACAGACAAACAAAATTACATGCAGATTCAATTTCTTTTTTACCTTGAGTTTGTCATGGCATTTCGAACAGCTATACTGGCATTCCCATTTGCAGCTGCTTTGGCCTAAACCCCAGTACAAAAGATAATAAAACACATCCAACATTCAAATTTTATAGTTAAAACTTAACGCTTAAAGCAGGAACGTACAATGCTAAACTCAATCGGAATCACAAAATGTTGGCAAATCCTGACCTCTGTTATCAAGTAGTTGCTAACATCGGGTGTAGCTGACTGTTTTGTCACATCAGTTTCATAAAATACTTCATCCATCTTCTATAAATGATCCTGGTCAAAATCTGTGTCATAAAACAAGAATCATTTCTTGCAACACATAATATTGGAAGTGGAAAACTTTTCTGCAGTACAAAGAATGCTGATTAAAATCAATACAATGCAATAGAAAGTTCATCAAAGCAATCACAAATTAAAAATAGAAATCAAAGAACCTATGCTAAGGGAACATAGTAGGATGCAGAAGCTAGAACAACATGCACATGTGATTGATCTCTATCCTCCAAGACCTTCAATTGATCATCAATTACCTTGTAATCTTGGGATGGCAAATCCCTTCACGAAAGATATTTAGTAAAGACTTTCTTAAACCTACAATACAAACATATAAAACAGAAGCACATAAAAAAGTGACACTTAACATCATATGGTATTTAACAATGAGTGTAAATATTGAAACCACAATAAATAGAAGTATTATCATAGGAGAGAAAATATAATTCCATTCAGTTGCTGAAACTCGAACCTCTAAAATCTTAAAATGCTTGCACCTATTAGCAATTAGATAATTTCTTAATTCTTCCCAGGATGGCAGTATCCTAACAAGGACACTGGATAGCACAATTTAATTTAGATACCAATGTCCTTGTTAGGATACGCCCAGCCTGGGAAGATTTAAGAAATTATCTAACTGCTAATTGGTGCAAACGTTTTGAAGTTTTTGTTTGCACAATGTTAGAAAAGAATTATGCTTTGGAGATGTGGAGGCTTCTTGATTCCAAGACAAGCTTAATCAGTCCTAGGAAGCTCCATGATCATGTTGTTTGTGTCAAGCCAGGCAAAAATTTCTAACCAATAAACAACACACCTTATTATGTTATGAAGATCTATAAATTTAATTTCAGAGGCTCAAATTTCAGCAACTGAATGGAATTATATTTTCTCTCCTATCCTAATACTTCTATTGCTTGTGATGTCAATATTTGCACTCATTGTTAAATACCATATGATGCTAAGTGTTGCTTTTTTCTGTGCTTCTGTTTTCTATGTTTGTGTTGTAGGTTTAAGAAAGTCTTTACTAAATGTCTTTCATAAAGGGATTTGCCATCCCAATATTACAATGGTAATTGATGTTCGATTGAAGGTCTGGGAGGATACAGATCAATAACATGTGCATGTTGTTCCAGCTTTTGCACCGTAATATGCTCCATTAGCAAAGGTTCTTTGATTTCTATTTTTTACTTTCTATTGCATTGTACTGATTGTTGGAAGAAATTAATCTTCTGTCAGTGCATTAACTTCAGCCTGCCCCTGCGTCAGACCTGGGGGTCTCCAAAATCAGCGCCAGCACCGTTGGCCTACCAGCATTCATTTTTGGTAGATAAGTTTGAATTTTGAAGTGAGGTTGAGCTCTGGCAAGGTTAGAATGAGACAAACGAGAGGGAAAGTTAGTTGACAGTAGTAGAATGCAAGAGAAAGCCTGCAGCAACAGAGGAATGTGAAGTAGAAGAATAATAGAGAGAATATAGAAGAAAGGAATGTTACAGCAGCAACTGTAATCCATAGGCAGCTACAGAGTTTCTGGACAGCAGCTCCAGAGATTTGGGCAAAACAGGAAAACAGAGCAGCAGCTCTGCATAAGTTTGTAACAAAATTTGAATGTATTGTAAATGAGGAAAACATAAAATATATATTACTGTCATTCATGCTTTGTCTCCTCTGTGTGTATATGTTTGTTCTCGCCATCCATTATTGCTGTAGCATTGTTTTCTGGTCAGGAGTCTGTCCATCCCCTGCTCTCCCCTGCCATCACTAATTTCAATCAGCATTCTTTGTACTGCAGACAAGTGTTCCCCTTCCAATATTATGTGTCGCAAGAAACGTAGCTTGAAATGTCAGAGATGGTTTTTTTAAGTAAGTAATATGATCTTGGAATGGTTTTATCCACGGATGTAATTTTTATTTTACTTTCCCAGCCAAGCGAGAAGTTCACATGAAGTTTTACGGAATAATGGTTGAAGTTCTTTATGCGTAAGATTCTTTGTGTTTGTAGCGTTTGGATATCTTCTAATTTTTCTTGATTCTTGTTTTATGACAGATATCTTGACGACGGTCATTAACAGAAAATGGATGAAGTATTTTATGAAACTGATGTAACAAAGCTGTCAGCTACACCCAATGTTAGCAACTACTTGCTAAGAGAGGTTAGAATTTGCCAACATTTTGTGATTATGATTGAGTTTAGCATTGTCTGTTCGTATTTTAAGTGTTAAATTTTAACTGAAAAATCTGAATTTTGGATGTGTTTGTTTTCCTTTTGTAGTGGGGTTCAGGCCAAAGCAGCTGCAAATGGCAATGCCAGTTTAGCTGTTCCAAATGGCACGACAAACTCTAAGGTTGAAAAGAAATTGAATCCACAAGTAATTCTTTTTATCCTTTTTATCCTCCTATCCCAGGTTTACAATATTGACACGTGGCTAGGTAACTTGTTATATTTCTATTTTATATACAGTCAATCTTTTGGGTAATCTTCTTGGTATATACTATATACAGTGCATTGTTAATTATCTAAGATTGTCCTCTGTTATCTTGGTTAAAATTTTTAATTATACTATCTTAATTCACAAAATGAAATCAAAATTTTTAAGATTTATATCAATATTCATAATTTTGATTGTTTTTCAGGATCAGAATTTACTTCCAAACACATGTCCCAATCATGTTCTTGTGGACAATCAAGACCCAAAGTTATTTATGCAACTTTTGCAGCAATCAAAATCGATTTCCTCCCTCCTTAGAATGCTCATACTAAAGCATGTGTGAAGGTTCCTCAATATTCTCGTGGAGCTTCACATGTAGAGTCCTCTAATTCTTTACCAGACAATTCAATTTCCGAACCAAACGATAATGGCTCCACTAGTAGAGAGGAGGGTGAAATCCCTAAATCTGAATATGATCCAGACATGAGGCAATGGCTTCTCATTTTATAGCATGGCCAAGATTCTGGGCAGCGTGACTTCAACTCCTATGAACCTCCCTTATTGATCAAATTTAATCAAATTTATGATACCTCTTAGAGATCTTCCATAGACAATATGGAATTGGGAAACACTAGTTGACCTATTAACTAAATTATTATATGGTGAATTCTACCTGGGCAAGGACCGAATCCACAAGTAGGTTTATTTCTCTAACCTTTTGAGTAGGTTACCAAGATTCCTATTTTTATTTGTGTAGAACCTAAAAATATAGTTATAAAACAAATATAAACCATAATTTTTTTTATAAAATAGGAGTGAAAAGAAACCAATAAATTAAATTTCATTATGCACAAAGCGAAAGAAAATTAACTGCACCCTATAGTAGCACTTACCTCTGCTATTGTTGAATATACTTTGCTCCTTTTTTGTTTCATATGATAAAACCCTAATAAAACATAGTTATAAAATATTAGTTTAGGACACTTCTTTTTTATAAAACATCAGTGAGTGAAAAAGATATAAATTAAATTTCATTATGAAGAAAAGAAAAGAAAAGAAAAGAAAATAATGATTGTATAGTAAAATCTATAAAATATAATGCACTTACGGTTCAAATAACTTATGTGCTTCTGGAATATACTTTGCTCCATTTTTTTTCATATGATAAACCCTAATAAAATATAGTTATAAAATAAATTATTGTACAATATTTAAAATAACATATTAATTGATTATGCATAAAACAAAAGGAAACCCTAAAAAATATGTTGTAAAATATTAGTTTAGGACACTTCATTTTTATAAAACAACCAGGAGTGAAAAAGAAATAGATTAAATTTTATTTATGCAGAAAGGAAAATAAATTAAATTGATGACTCTATAGTAAAATCTATAAAATATAATGCACTTACTGTTCTAATAACTCCAGTATGCTTTTGATCTTGTTTATTTGATTTGATATTTTTGTAATTTATATTTGAGTATTAGTTGTATTTATATAGATTATTTACTTTATGTTGGCTTTATTCTTATGTGCATTCATTTAATAAAACTATGGCGGTTATATATTTTAAATTTAATTCTTATGTACATTCATTTAAAAAAATATGTACGAGTTATATAATTTTTAATTTAAAATAGTTACTTCATAATTTTTAGGTGCACTCATTTAATAAAAGTATGTCCATTATATGTTTTAAATTTAAAGACATAGTTTATAATTTAAAAAATATATATGTCAGGCTCTTTTTAGTTTTTATTTACACAAACATAGTCATCCCATTAATGCCACTTATAATTTCCTTTATTTTGAAAATATATCTAAACAACTAACGCAAAAGAAAAGTACATAACTATGTTTTTATTAGCTCACCCCTCCACAAGGTATACTGAAGATGAATTTTGATGGAACCTCTAGAAGCAATTCGAAAAACTCAAACTTGGATCCAAAACAAAGTGGAAGTTGAAATTGAAAGTGATTCATTGGTTTGTATAAATTGTATTGTTAAAAACATAGAGGAAGTTGAAATTGTAGGTGATTCATTGGTTTGTATAAACACAAATAAAAGGAAGGAGATTTCAAATTGGAAGCTTTACCAGTGGGTTGCATCACATCTATAGCGAAGGAAATAAAACCACAGACTTTCTTGTGAACCAAGGAGTAGACCAACTCAAGTTCTACAGAGTATCCAACTCGGATTTAGTATCGGACAGCCTAGAAGAAATTTTAGAGATGGATGGATAGGCTCCATAGGAGGAAGGATTTTTGAATTCTTGAGCAGAGATATGGATAGCAGCAAAATGGATTTAGGAATAATTTTCTCTTCATGGGTTTCATTTGATCCGATCTTCTTACCAAATATAAATCTTGTTATCTTTGTTGACATAAGCAAGATGGGGCAACGAATGGTATTTGAGTGTGAATGTATCTATAAGGTAGATTCAGATGAAGACGAGGAAGAGGAGGAGGAAGAAACAGTGGAGGGAAAGATTAATAGAATCTTCAATGTAGATCAAGAGGGGGCAGTGGCTTCTATCAAACAAGTCATTGACACCCATATCTTCGTTGGAGAACACATTCATGATGGAACACTCTAAGAGAGGAATCCCTCATGAATGTAGTACTAATAATGGGAAGGAAACAGTGTGGGAAGATGATGGCTCACACGTTTATCAAGAAGGAGCTGAGAGAAAAGGTGTATACTACCATTTCATCTTTTGATTAAAAAACTCAAATCTAGACTGATGGGAGAGATATTGGATGATGGTGCTATGAGGAAAAACAAAATAACTTCGTAGGCTCCAAGTCTATTCCGAGATGGTATTCATTGAAATAATATGGAAGTATTCAACTTCTATCTTAGTCAGTATGGAGACATGTTGTCTCCCCCATAGATTAATCGGGCCTTTGAGCTCTATGAAGGTTTATGGTTTTTATGGCATCTAAGAATGCCCAGTGATTGAATGTTGTATGTTTGCGCACTCAGAAGAGATGATGTTGTATCTTTTCTAGTTTAATTGGATTTTAATAGAAAGGGAACTACCTCCTTGGGTTTTATTAACTAACTTTTTCATTCTTAATATAGATTAAGACTTTATTTTCAAAAAATATATCTAAACAACTAACATAAAGTATTTTCATTAAAATAACTATACAATAAATAAAGTTCAACATATTAAAAGAAAAAACTAATAAATTAAATTTGATTGTACAAAATGAAATTAAACTCTAATTAAATATAGTTATAAAATATTATTGTACAATGCTAATTTAGATGCCACTATGGGGATTTAAACTTGGATCTCCATCTTGAGAAGCTTATGGCTTTACCATTTGAGCACAACCCCTTTGACATGTTTGTGTATTACTTGTATTTATATTGATTATTTACTTTATGTCAACTTTATTCTTATGTACATTTATTTAATAAAACTATGTTCGTTACATATTTTAAATTTAATTCTTATGTGCATTCATTTTAAAAAATATGTGGGTTATATATTTTTTAAATTTAAAATGGTTACTTTATAATTTTTATGTGCATTCATTATGTCAGTTATATGTTTTAAATTTAAAGCACTTACTTCATAATTTTATATATATATATATATCTGTGTGTGTGTGTGTGTGGGCTCTATTTAGTTTTTATGTATACTATCACAGTCGTCCCCTTAATGCCACTATATAATGCCTCTGGCTTAATTATGGTTTTATGGGAGAAATTAATATTCCAACAAACTCAATATTTTTTACACACCTATTTTTATTATTATTATTGGTAAATGCTTTTTACTAGAGCTATGAATTAGAGAGTTTTTGAAAGGGTGCCACCCTTTTACATAGAGAAAGAAATAAACACCAAAGAAACTTGAGCAATGTCAAGGAATAATAAGGAACAAAAAGCATAGAGGCTTAAAAATACAACAACAAACAACATTTCCCCACACATGAGGCCAAAAAAAAACTCAGGGCAGACTACCCCATGATGAAATAGGTCTACCAACTCAAGGTAGCTTGAAGGATTTTTGTTTCTTGTTGGTAACCCAATCGTTAGACTCAAACAAACCAAATCCCTTATTGGTAGGACTCACATTATGAAGAATTGAACCCAAATTAAAGAAAGTACTACAAGATTAATTTTTAAATGAATCCACTTTTATATTTTCTTTGTTGGAGGACACTAGGGAGGGCAATCTTAGTCCTCCCTCACTGCTTCCTTCTCCATACATTTATCCCCAAAAGATGAGATCTGATCTCAAGGACAAGATTAAGAGCCTCTGAGTTAGAATTGTCCACAAGAGGACTTGCCAACACACTTTTACCCTCCATGGGTATCTCAGACATGTCCTCTATAGGAGAAGGATCTTGTTGACTCTTAGTTCTTGTGAATAAGCCTTTTTTTCATGAACCCACACATAAGAATGGCTCCACCTATGGAAATTGTGACTTACCATTAGGGGCTCCTCATAAATGATCTAATGCACCCAATCACTAAGTTTTGAGGATAAGGTGATCAAAGAGGGAAGAACCTTATCACCAACATCATTAATGTAAAATCTCGAAAAATAAAGTATTTTATAGATTTTCTCACCTCATCAACCACGATGAGTTCACCAAGGGAGAAATTAATAGTCAGCTACACTTGAACCTCATCCCAATACTCCAAAGGTAATCTAGGGTGTAACATGCCTTCTCATATTACTCAAAATTACACACGCAGATTACTAGAAAAGTAAAAGATGTTATGACCCGCTTCTAACCCTTGAACATATTTTATGATACTTAGAGACTTAAGTTTGATTAGAGTTATCATATCATACTATGCATAATTAATTATTATTTTTCTTTATTTTCAAATCTTACTAACACACATAAATATATATATAGTTTCATCCCAACAAAAACATCCATTCTTATTATATATGGGAAAAACTAGAGTTTTTGAAGGAAGAAATATCAAACAAGAAAAGAACTAGACATATCCCATTCATCTATTTTAACAAATTTTAGGACCATAGAGAATTCAGGGATTCTGAAATGCATCAAAAACTCTGCCAGCATTCCAACTCGTAGCGCCCTATAAAAGACTAGCATCCAGTCATTTATAATCTTGTGAATGGCACGGCATTAAATTCCATGTAATATCCTGTCAACACTAGATTCCCCCTTCAAATTAAATGATTGAACATACCACATGTTGCCCATAACTCCTTAATGTGCCTAAATCTAATTTTTGGCAGCTTTGGATCACCAACTACCATGATACACAAATATCATTTCCTAGTAGGTGAAAGACCAAATATTGCAATTTATGACGATCATCAAAGGAGCTCAACTTCCCAAATGTGTAAGGTGCAGATTCGTTCCAGCGAGCTTGGAGTGCAATATATAGGACTTGGAGGGCATTACATTGTCCCATACAATATGTTTGATAGAAAAATTCAGCCACTCAAGAAGTTCTTTCTTATTTTATGGTTTTCGTCTAGCCTTTATTAGTTATACTTATTATTATTTAAATGTTAGACTGTTGAGTATGTTTCTTACTAATAAAATATTTTAGTTATCCCAATATTTATGAGATGGTGATATGCATGTGAGTCTTAGGTTTTCTACATTAAAAGTTATTATTGATTGATTAATATTTAAATATTATAATTTAAGATGACAATTCCATCATGTTTACATTGTCTCATACAATATGTTTGACAGAAAAATTCAGCCACTTAGATAGTTCTTTCTTATCTATAAGGTTTCCTCCCGCCTTTATTAGTTATACTTATTATCTAAATGTTGGACTGTGGGGTATGTTTCTTACTAATAAAATATTTCAGTTATCCCAATATTTATGACATGGTGATATGATTAGAATATAGTTTCCATCAATATTTTAACATCCCAGAGGGATAGGACAAACCCTCTTGCTAAGTAGCAAGGGTAAGACTGGTGGATTAGTTTACAGTTCTAGAATGATTCTTTATACAATTAGGTAGATCGCCTACAGCAACCACATTATTACTCCTAAAATTATTTCTCTATAGTCTAAAATTGATATCAGCCCTTTAAAATTTCATATAAGATCTACTACATATGCCGTCAGCCACCAATTAAAACCTAAAAGTTTGTTTTCTGAGACAGTATCTACATGTTTGCCATTTTGAAACAATTTATTCATGAGATACTTTCACTAGCAATAAATCAACCAACTTGAAGGCCCTTGCAGCAGCTGTCCACCCTTGGCCAAAAGGGATATCTCCGTACAAGGATCCGTTTCTCTCTGCAGCAAATCGGGATAAACCAAAATGCAAACTATTTGGTCTGAGATCTCCTGAAAATGCGTGTTAACGCCATTCCCCACACTCTGCCTTTTTCTTCCTTCCTGTATTAGCGAACTCTCCCACCATATTTAAGAGCCATCATATGTTATAAGGGAGGGTTGTTACACCGCTATTCACTTCTTCCGACATATCAAAATGGTTTATTTGGTCCATGGAAGGATTTGGTCCGCTCATGAAAATGGAATCCCATCTATGGAAAACGCTTCTACTGCTTGTGCTATCCACAACACTAGACAGTCTGATAAGCCTAGAATCTTTGGTTTGTGATTGCTCTTTTTCTTTCTTCCTCTTCTCTAGAGAGCTTACATTTTTAAACCAATAGCTTACATTTTTAAACCAATAGGCAACATTTTTGTCTTCCGCTCTACCATATTCTTGTAGCTGAACAGTAAGCTCAGCTATGCGGGCATAAGATGGTTTTCTAGTTCCGTTGCCAACACAGACTCTAATATTTGCTTTTGTTTGGCATTTGGCCACCATCTTGATGACACATTTGCCCTACATGTAAATTGAATTGATCTGCAGAAGCGATGCATAAACAGCTAACGAGACCCTTTTTTGAAAAATGGTATTGCTATTTGCCTGTGCACGAAAGGTTGGTTTTTGGTCATTTGTGAATCACTTGCATACAAGGAACCACTTCTGTAGGGGAGGCCGTGGTTCTGGAATAGCCTGGTTTTTTGGTTATTTGTGGATCATCCACGAATAGGGAAGCGCTCCTTGATAAGGGTCCATAGTTCTAGGATAAGGTTTTCCTAGATATGAAATCTAAGGCTTCTTTCTATATTAAACTTTTGCTATCTAGATTTTAATCTTCTCACTTATGTTTGGTTAGCTTCTGTAACCTTTCTCTCCAGTTTTGGAGTGATGTTCATCTTTTTCCTTCTATATTATTTGTAGACCTATTCCCCTAGACCACACATGCAGGTATTGGGTATCGACTCTGCCTGGACTCATAGGCCCTATTCCCTACCCTAGCCACTGTACCCTGCTAGTGCAGTGTTCCCGTGTTGTTGTCTTATCATCTCGTTACCTAATAGTAATTTCTAGAGTGCCCTTATGGTCATGTGTAGTTTTCTAGTGCAGTAGTTGAAGCTTTTGTCCTTAGTTTCCATTGATTGTTTGATGTGGTTTCCTTGGCATCATTCTTTATTTTGATTGGAGAAAATTATTTTATGCTAATGCATATTTTGTAGGAATGAGTGCCTTGCCTATTCCTTACCCATGTTCTAGGACTGATTGCATGTATTTGTGCATGTGATAACTTGATTTTATACTATATCAAGTTTCATGGACTAGTGTGTGCTTGGGCTGCATCTTAGCATTTGCAAGCTTCCAGGAGTAAGCCTAGTCCTAAGGGGTAGGATGTAACAACCCCCGTATTCACTTTTTGGTGTTGGTTAGAGGAGTCCACTTGGGTAATATAGACAGGTCAGAGTTGTTATGAGTTGAATGCACTACGAGAAATATCTTGGCTATTTGGTAAACAAATTAATAGCTGGGATGACTTGAGGAAGGAAGGTAACTTGGCACACCATTAAGAAGGCATGGCATCCCTTCTGTACGGCGCAATTATGTTTGGAGTCAAACAATTACAAGGTATGGACATACATCAAAGCATTAAGGATTGAGAGGAGACGCTCTACACATAGGGGATACGATTATGTGTGGTCTAGAGGAACGGATCTACCAATAATATAGAAGGAAAAAGATGAACATCACTCCAAAACTGGAGAGAAAGGTTACAGAAGCTAACCAAACATAAGTGAGAAGATTAAAATCTAGATAGCAAAAGTTTAATATAGAAAGAAGCCTTAGATTTCATATCCAGGAAAACCTTATCCTAGAACTATGGGCCCTTATCAAGGAGTGCTTCCTTATTCATGGATGATCCACAAATAACCAAAGAACCAAGCTATCCTAGAACCACGGCCCCCCTTACAGAAGTGCTTCCTTGTATGTGGGTGATTCACAAATGACCAAAAACCAACCTTTCGTGCAAAGGCAAATAGTAATACAATTTTTCAAAAAAGGGTCTCGTTAGCTATATATGCATCACTTCTACAGATCAATTTGATTTTACGTGCAGGGCAAATGTGTCAACAAGATGGTGGCCAAACGCCAAATAAAAGCAAATATTAGAGTCTGTGTTGGCAACGGAAACCAGAAAACCATCTTATGCCCGCATAGCTGAGCTTATTGTTCAGCTACAAGAATATGGTAGAGCAGAAGTCAAAAATGTTCTCTATTGGTTTAAAAATGTAAGCTCTCGAGAGAAGAGGAAGAAAGAAAAAGAGCAATCACAAACCAGAGATTCTAGGCTTATCAGACTTTCTAGTGTTGCGGAGAGCACAAGCAATAGAAGCATTTGCCATAAATGGGATTCCATTTTCATGAGTAGACCAAATCCTTCCATGGACCAAATAAACCATTTTCATATATGCCAGAAGGAGTGAATAGCGGTGTAACAACCCTCGCTTATAACATATGATGGCTCTTAAATAGGGTGCGAGAGTTCACTAATGCAGGAAGGAAGAAAAATGTAGAGTGTGGGGAATGGCATTAACACACATTTTTAGGAGATCTTAGACCAAACAGTTCACATTTTGGTTTATCCTAGTTTGCTTTAGAGAGAAACGGATCCTTGTGCAGAGATATCCCTTTTGTTTAAGTGTGGATAACTACTGCAAGGGCCTTCAAGTTCGTTGATTTATTGCTAGTGAAAATATCTCATGAATAAATTGTTTCAAAATGGTAAACATGTAGAAACTGTCTCAAAAAACAAACTTTTAAGTTTTAATTGGTGGTCGACGACATATGCAGTAGACCTTATATCAAATTTTAAAGGGCTGATATCAATTTTAGACTATAGAGAAATAATTTTAGAAGTAATAATGTGGTTGTTGTAGGTAATCTACCTAATTGTATGGAGAATCATTCTAGCACTGTAAAGTAATCCACGAGTCTTACCTTTGCTACTTAGCAATAGGGTTTGTCCTATCCCTTTGGGATGTTAATATATTGATGGAAACTATATTCTAATCCCACTTTTGTGTGAAATATCTAGATGATTGGGCTTCTGTGATACGGATTTTAATCAAGTTTGAGGTGACAAGGAATAAATTAAAATGTTAACTTCATGGATTAAGTTGTATCCCGTGTGATATAATAAACATCTAGGCTTTCCAGTGCATGCACAGATTTCAGTATGACTGATGCAACAGCAGCTGTGAAGCCTGACATTACCCGTGCTAATCACATTTTCTAGAAAGTTTCTAAAGCCTTTTCAAAAGACTCATTTTGTTAATATCTTGTAATCATTACATTCCTTGAGAGGACTCCAGTCTGAGGCATTCAGCCCAGCAGTTACATGCCTTGTCTATGCTTCCACTTTTCGCGTACATGTATACCAATGTACTTGCGGCTACAACATCTAACAAATAATTCCCTTTTGTTATACTTTGCTGGGTGTCCTTAACCTCTTCCAAAAGCTCCCATTTCGGACAAGAAAGGAGGATGTTGACCACGGCTGTGGTATTTGACCTTACATCAGCAAGTGGCATTTTCTTAAAAGTTTCTAAGTCCTTTTTAACAAATCCATTTTGTGTGAATCCTGAAATCAGTGCACCCCATGAGATGACATCATTCTAAGGCATTCTATCAAACAGTTGACATGCCTTCTCTATGCTACCATTTTGGCACAGGCAAAGAGGATGTAGGCAGGGTTGTTGTTATGTTTTGTTATGTTGTATGGATGTTAAGATTGTGGATGGTCATTTGTGGCCTTTATGTTGAATATGTTACCTCCGTCTTTGTTTCATCTTGGGTACTGAAGCATTTATCTTCCTACCTTTTTATTGTCAATATAAAGACCTAGTAAACCCTCACTCATTAAGAAAGAAATTCAGCCACCTTAAAAATATTTCCAAGGGACTAGCTGGAAGAAGATATATAAGATAATTATGTGCAATATAGAAACCACATGCTACCCACAAGGTAGTTGGATACCTCTAAGTACACCAAAGCTAATTTATTTTCCCTTCCATCCTGGTGGTGTTGTTGAAGAGGAATGATACTCTTTTGAGGGAAGACAATATTTTGTTCTTTCTTTAGAAGGTTAGTGGCTTGCATCTATGAGTATGTTTTGCTCTATGTGAGCTGTGCCATAGTCTAAGACCTTGTTTTGTCCACCTTGAAACATATCATTGCGGGTTAATTTTGATAGTACTCAATTAGATCAAATCTGTGTTTCTAGCCTAAAATCAGTTGTAATGATTACGGTGGCCTATCTAAGGTTTAAACCTTGCTGGGTTTGCTCATCTCTATGTTATGACATTGGCTTTATGCATTGTGTGCTGTGTCTGCTCCGTGCTTGATG
The DNA here is from genome assembly GCA_027924645.1 of Cunninghamia lanceolata. NCBI lineage: Eukaryota > Viridiplantae > Streptophyta > Pinopsida > Cupressales > Cupressaceae > Cunninghamia > Cunninghamia lanceolata. The sequence goes on from BSBN01001048.1 coordinate 17,703,729, forward strand.
TGTTCTTGTGAACTATGTGACCTTGAGGTCTCCCTTGTGTGGTTGAGTTTCCGAGTCTTCTTTCCCCACTGTTTTGTCTACTTGTGACTGGGCCTTGTGACTAGCTCTAAGCATGGTCGGGTGGTCTCTTATGACTCCACATGGTTGGAAGTCGTTGCCACCACCATTAGGGATCAGTGAACAGGTTATCGCAGCACCAGCTTGAAGATGTTCTCTTTCTTTCTGTTACTTTATGAGTCATGTACCCAGTCAATTATTGTATCTTTCATGGCTATGCCATTGTTCTTGTTTATTCCTTTATGTAATTTTGTACTCTTTTAAGAGATAAAATGTAATCATGCAAGTTAATGAGAAGAAATGGGATGTTTCCTATTTAGTTTATTGATTCCGGTGTGGGTATTGGATCCACTTGTACCATGGTGTTTATGGATTCATATTTATATTTGGAAATGGGATTAGGAGTATTTGAATTGGTGTTTAAAATGAATGTAGTTTATTAATGTTTCTCTGGAGAGTGATTTAGTCCTCTCTCGTAGGTTGTGCATTCGGCCATACTTGGCAATGAATGTTGTCGACATATCGTATCGGCAACCGTTTCGTGTGTATGTTATCACTTGTTATTCAAAAAAAAATTAGCTTGTCCTCTTTTGGCCCTCACCCTTCAGGGTTCGCGGCGCAAGATGTTACAGGAATAGTTATAATGTCAATTCATGTCCACTAGAACAATAACATGCTATCAAAATGATATTTTAATAGAGAATCCAACTCAACAAAATCTGCAATGCACAAAAGACAAAACTCTCCATTCTGAAATGCATTCATTAAGAAAAATGCCTCATGTGATTACACACCATTTTAGGTAGTGATCTCTTGAATCTGCAGGTATTCTTGTTTGGGGGCAAAGAATTTTCAAGGCCGGAACAAAAAGAATTGTTCCTCAGCTGATATGCATCAAATGATTGAGATTCATAATCAAGAGTGCTTCCATGTGATGTTTTCAGAATCTACAGACACATCTTTCGTGCTCCCACAAATTCAACAAGAATTTGATTTGGTGGTAGATTACTTTGTACCACCAACCTAATGAGATTGGCCTGAAATCACTTACCCTCCTGCATTCTGATTTTTTTGGAATTAGCGCAATTACTGTATTGTTTATTTCTTTTAAAAATCTTTTCTTTTTTCTAAAGTCTTCCAGAATGTTCCAGACCTCCTTATCCACAATAAGCCAACACTTCTGATAAAATAGGGCGGGAAAACCATCCGGGCCTGGCGCTTTATTCGGGTGTAATTGGAATGCTGCCTTCCTGACTTCCTCCTCTGTGAAAGGCTTTTCTAATTCTTCATTTTCTTCATCATTTAGTATCTTGTCTATGCAACTTGTGGCTTGCTCTATATTTAGCCAGTCAAAACCCTCCTCTGGTGCCAAAAAGGCTTGAAAATAGTTGACTATTTCTTTTTCGATTTCTTCTTTTTTATTTACTATAATACCATTCCCAATGGTCAGGTCTGAGATTTTGTTCACCATTCTTCTAGATTTGACTGAGTTATGAAATTTTTTTGTGTTTTTGTCACCTGCTTCCAGCCACACTTCTCTGGCTAGTAATTCATCCCATTCTGCCATAAGATCTTTTTCTTTTTTGAAGTCATTTTGAAACATCCCATCCTTTATAACTTTCTGATTTAGCTGTTCCAGTTCTCCTTCAACTCTATTTTTTTCTGCAAATATATCTTTGAAGGTGATTTTATTCCATTCCTTCAATCTCTTTTTAACATGTGCTAACCTTTGATAAAAGACAAAGCTTACTGAGCTGCCCCTTCCTGGTATCTCTAACCACCATTTCCCTATACACTCTATCAGTTCCTCTTTTCTCCACCACATTTTTTTGAATTTGAAATATGAATTTTTCGGCTTAATTAATTGGCCTATTTTGAGCTTTATAGGGTAATGATCTGAGAAAGAGCATGGCAATATGCTCAATTCTATTCGTAAATCTATTTCCAACCAGTTCAAGCTGCAAAGAAATCTATCTAATCTTTCAGCAATGTTTGTAAAGCCTTCCCTCCTATTAGTCCATGTAAAGCTTCCCTCTTTAGGAGGGAAATCTATTAACCTTCCTTCTTCTACAAAATCCTTAAAATCTTTCGCTGCATTATTTACAGTTCTTAAACCTCCTCTTTTTTCATCCAGACTTAGAATTGCATTAAAATCTCCTCCCAAAATCACACTTTCTTCACCAAGCTCTCAGATTTTACCTAGTATGCTATTTCAAACTTCTTTTTTTTCTTCTTTCTTCGTTGGCCCATATACACAAAAAATCCAGAAAGAAATATTGAAATGATATAAAATAACTTTTCCTTTTATCCAACTTTGGCTTACCTCTACTTCCTTGATATCTACCTTGGAAGGGTTCCACATTAGGCCCACACCTCCTACAGTACCCCTGGGTTCGCTGAAAACACCTGTTAGAGGCCTACAATGTCGTGCAAATTTCTCTGCTTCTTCCTGCATCAACCTGGTTTCCTGTAGTAATATTACTTCCAAAATTAACTTAGATAGGTGGCACTTGATTGCGCACCTTTTGTTAGGGGCGTTTAAGCCCCTAACATTCCATGAAAGTATCTTCATGGCTTCCCAAGGGAGGCACTTCCTCCCTTGGATCTTAGCATATATTTCTTGATGCTCAGGAGTCCCTTGTCTGTCGCATACTCCTCTCTTTTCTCCTTATCAGTTTTCCTTCCTAACTTCTTTCCGTTGCCCGTAGTACCTCTTGCTCCAGTTTGGCTAATGTGTCGAGGGTCAATAATTCCAATTTCCTCTCTATCCTCCACAGCCTCTTCCTCATCCCACCCATCATCATTTGGCCCTTTTTCTGCTTCCAGCATCTCTCTAACTATCTCTGGGTTGTAGTCATCTTTATCTTCCTGTCTATCAACTCTTGTCAAATCCTTTGATTCTTCCGAAGATGCATTCTGCCTCTCCTCAATTTTCTTTGTGAGTTCCAAATGGCGACCTTCTAACTTTGTTTCTGTGTCTAATTTTGAAGGCTCATTTCCCTGGAGAATTGGAGAATTAGGGTTCCTGTTTGAGGATTCTACTGGTATTTCTGGTTCCCCTCTTATGCCCCGAAGCCCTTGCTTTTCTTTTTCTTCTTCTATTTGCTTTGATTTCTACTCTTTGTCCACATTGTCATCTGTTTTTTTTGCAAAGATTTTAGGGCATCTTTTTTCCATATGTCTTCTGCTTCGACATTCAAGACAGAAATATTTTTTCTCCTTGATTTCTCTAACCTGTTCCCAGGTCCTTGCTGAGGTGATCAACATTATCTTTCTTGGAATCTTTTTTATTGCTATCAAGCTTATTCTTGCGAAATAAATTGAGTTGTTATCTCCCATATCCAACTCTACTGTGTTTCCTAGAGTATCCCCAATTTGGTATAAACACCCTCTTGACCAATATTCAAATGGTAAATTGTATAATCTTATCCATATTGGTTCCTTATAAGGATAAAAATTATTTGGATTAAAATTCGGTCTCCATTTCTGCGTGTATATATAATCCAGCCCTATTTTCCATGGTGAATTATCCAGAATCTTATCCCTTTCGGCCTCTTCTTGGAAATCGACCACAAAGAATTTTTTGGGTATGAAATGAATCATTTCTGCTTTTGCCCAGTTTTCTTCAATCCATTCCTTTATCTGCTGCTTGGATTTATTTCTTCCTATCACTCTTCCTATCAGAGCTGTTTGTTCTAGCGTGCCTATGTCTTTATCCACTTTGTCTTTTACATCAATTATCACCTCTTCCTCCTACTACGTATCTATCTGCCATTTGGTAATGTCTGAGTAACTTCTCCTTATTTTGTTTAACAGGATTGCGTTTGCTCCTGTCGCGGCATATGTCGCCTCCTTAGTTTGTTTGCTTATCGCTTCTCTTCCTTCGTTTTTAATGCCACCATTCGCCGTAAGACAATCTCCTTCCTGCTTATTCGCTCCTTCCTACTTTTTCACTTCTTCCATCTTTTCTATATTTGGGGAGCATCTTTATTTAATAAAGAGTTTGATTATTTTTTAAGAGCATTGAATATTCAAAGGAGGGAGCCCGATTTACATGAAGGGATTTATTTTTTTTAAAAAAGGCATCAAATATTATATTTGATGAGGAGGACGATGCTTTTATAAAGTGGAGGATTTTTACTTATTGAATAAGTTTTTTAAAAAAACTTTATCTCCTATTTGGTTGGCCCACAAATTCCATTATTCTAAAAAGTTTTTTTTGGAATTTTTTAAGGAGGTTTTTTTTTTTTTGAAAAAAGGCAAGTTTTATGAGAATATTTTTTAAGGAGATTTTTTTTTTTGGAAAGAGATTTTTAGAGAGATTTTTTTGGAAAGAGATTTTTAGAGAGATGTTTTTTTGGAAAGAGATTTTTAGAGAAATATTTTTTTTGGCCTTCATATGAGAAGACTCAAGTGATTTTATTGGAACAATATTTTTTCAAATGATCATAAAGTTTTGACAGAGATATTTTTTTTGAAGTGTGAAGAATATTTTGAAGAAAAATATGAAGAGATTTTGAATGGGATTTGATAGTTTAATCTATTTTTTGCTTGAAGATGGTTTTTGCAGAAATGAAGATTTGTTTTGTGGGAAGAAGTTGAAGGGTTTTGTAATTTGAAGCATATTGAAAGAGTTTTTATTTATGAAGATATTTGTAGAGAGATTTTTTTTTGGAGTAGATGAAAAGTCAATTGAAGAAGATCAAATTGTGAGAAAGATTTTATTTTTATCACACAAGAAATATTGAAGAAGATGGATATGCAGAGAAGAGAAATTCCAAGAGTTCTTTTGTTTATATTTTTATTGCAAATGTTGTGTGATCAGATGCAAGAGAAAGTTTTGAAGGAATATGAAATATTCCAAGGCATTGAAGAGACAATTTGTTTTACAGATTAAAATAATTATAGAGAGAAAAACAAAATGTGAAAAGTCATCTTGTATATAATGTTTTGTAGGAACATTGTATGCAAGTTTTTTTTTTGGTGTTTCAAAATGCACAATTGAAGACATTTATCCTCTTGGAGAGAAAAGAAAGATGAGATTATAATACTGGGTATGTAATGAAGAAAGAGTGTTGAGTTATGTAGAGATAATCAAGAGAATGAATTGTAAATTGAATGGAAACAGAGCAACCCTCTGATTTTGTTTATTATTTCTATTGGAGATTTGGTTTTGCTAGTGAGGCATAGTATGCCAGTGAGGCTTATGGTCAGTGAGACTTTCCTATGTCAATGAGGTTTGTGGTCAATGAGACCTCTGTATATGTCAGTGAGACATTTGTAAACTTAAAGTTTTTCATTTAAGCCAGTGAGGCAGTTTGAGTGGTTTTGCTACCTAGGATGGTTTTCTACTCGGTAAAAAGCTTGTGTCATGCTTCTCATTGATTTCATCTGTGTGTGTATATTAATCATTTGATCATGAGTTTTGTTTACATATTTTATTATAAGTCTTGTGCATATAAAGTCAACAAATCATTAATGTTCTCCTCTCTATTTTTCTAGTAAGATAAAGTTGTAATGAGTTGTAAAAATTTATTCAACACTGATTCAATCCCCCTCTCAGTGTCAACCTAGACTCCTACAATTGGTATCAGAGCCAGGTTCCCCTTTTTGAAGTCTAATAGGCTCGGGTAAGTCCTAGTAGTGGAGTTCAATGGGTAAGTGCAGAAGAAATAAGAACATTAGAAATGTCAAGTTTCAAAAGACATCAACCATATCAAATTTAGGTATTAATGTTCTATATGTTGATAAAGATGCTTCACATGTTGAATCAATGAAAGAGTCTTCTAAAGTTCCTCAGTTTAATGGTTTAGATTTTTCAGTTTGGTGTATGAGAATGCAAGTCTATTTATCCTCTTTAGGATATGATGTATGGATGTCTGTTAAGAATGGATATTCTAACTCTACAAATAACAAAGAGGCTCTTGAATGTAGTCATATAGCCAAGAAGGTTATTCTATCTGGTTTATCTTATGATATTTCTTATAATGTTGTGCAATGTGAAATAGCTTAGGAAGTTTGGAAAGAATTGATAAGAATTTATCAAGGTAATGATAAAGAAGAGAACAATTTGGTATCTAATGAAAGTGACCATGAAGAAGTTCAAACCCAATCAAATTCATAAGAAGTTAACATCACAAGTGATGATGATCAAGAATATGATGAACAATATTGTGAGATTGATTTGGAAGGAGAACTCATCTATGCTCTGAGTGAGCTAAAGAATTATAAGAAGGAAAATCAGAAACTAAAATTGCAGTTGCAACAAAAAAGAGATTTAAAAGACAAAGCTCTTACAGATCTTGAAGATACTAGAAACTTGATTGTAGACTTGAAGAATCAAGCAGGTGAATCTGACAAATTGATTGTTAGTTTGAAAACAGAAATTGAAGAAGCTAAGAGAATAGCTGATGTCTCAATATCTAACCTTGAAGTTGCAAGGATTGAGAATCTAAAACTAGAAGGTGAAATTATTAATCTAAAAAAATTTATGAAGGTCTCAAGAAATATCAAGTGTTTGAAGATAGCACAAGCAAGCTACATGATATGCTTGGTAAACAAAAACTATATGGAGACACTACTGGACTTGGTTTTGAAGAAGGAGAATGTTCAAAAGCTAGAGAGACTCCCAAAAAGAAGATTGATTTGAATGCTAACACTAGAAACAAAATGCATAATCAAAGAAGAAGAAATGCTCCTCTAAGACAAGCATACATGTATAGGTATAACTATTCTTTTAATGGTTATTGTTATACTTGTAATCAATTTGGGCCCAAATCAGTTAATTGCAGAAGGAATACTGATATTGTTTGTTATAAGTGCAATAATGTTGGACACATTCAAAGAAATTACAAAATGAATAGAGTGTATGATCCTGCATGGAAGCATAACATAATTTCTCAGGAGATGTCAAAAAGGTACTATCAGTCATTTGGTTATGATTATAACATAGTTTGTTATAATTGCAATTCTTTTGGTCATAAAGCTCATAGTTGTAGAAAAGCATCATCTAATTTGATAGATTGGAAATGGAAAGAAACTGAAAAGGTTTGGAGGAAGAAAGCACCTGTGAAAATTTGGAAGCAGCAAGAAAGTAAAGAGAAGTCAGAATCTAAGCTTGTGCATCTTGCACAAGTCATTTCATCTATTGCATAACATTGCATGATGTAAGAGGGAGGTATCAAATGTTCTATCTTTTATCCCCAAGAAGTTACAGGAGGAGATCAGTTGATCTTGTTTTGTTTGTCATACTTGTCTGATATTGTTTGAAATGAAATTTTTGATGTTTTTGAGTTTTAGTGTATGTCAGGTGTTCATGATCAGTGACATGTTTATGGTTCATAATGCATATAAGGAGTTCAAAAGTTCTCTGCACAAAGAGGTTGATGTTGTTGTGACTTGATCCTATTTGTATACTATTCATATCATGTTGGTACTTAAAAATTGTGTTGCAGTTCTATGTGATCTTGCTTGTCAGGGCAAGAGCTTAAGATGTTCTCAAGAAGCTCTTATTAGAAATAAGATATGTTGGCAAGGAAGGTTTCAAATGAAAAAGTCAATTCATAATTCTTGTCTCTGCTTTTGGTTTTGCACAGTATTGTTGCAGGAAGAACTTGGTGTTTAGTGTTGATAGGTTGATTAGAATGATAAAGTCAAGAGGTAGGAGTTCTTGTTAAGATGTGTTTATGTATATATTAGAATTGACATTTTGGTGTGAAAAGTGTCTTGTGCAGAATAGGAGGATAGTCTTCATTTATTCAGATGGTCTTCATTCTTTATCATGTCAAGAAAAGGTGTCAGAATAGTTTGGTTGCAGGATGATTGTTCATATTAGGAAATCAGTTTGATGATTATATATATTAATTTGTTGAGTTATGTTTTATGACATGTATCTTGGAGTTTTCAGGTGATTTGAAGATAGTGATAAACTAGAGATATTAAGGAGTTTTTTGATGTGATAATTTCACATGTTCCATTGATGATCTTCCTCTTTAATATGGTTCAGAAAGGTTTGTTCAAATTGTGTGGCTCCAGTTTTGAAGTGGTATCAGGTATGTGCTTCAAGCTATAACAATCTGGAGTTTCTTCTAACATTGTTGGTGAGTCTTGTATTTCATCAAATTAGAGGCAAGTAAAGGTCTTTTAAAATGATCTTCATGACATCTTGTGTTGAGAGTTGTGTAATGAGGAGTCTTCATGATTTTTTCTTGCAAAATTGTTCATCAAAGAATACTAGTGTGTTTATGTTTTCTTTGCTAAATGTTCATAAAGTTGATTGTGATGTCAAAAGGTGTTTGATGGTGCCATGATTTTTCTTAGCATGGAAGGTTGGATGTCAGTAATTGGATGGTATACTTCAGGTTGACATGTTCCTTCAGGGCTAAGTCAGGAAGTGGATCAGTGCTGAGTTGAGTTGAGTTATATTGGTTATTCTTGTCATAGCAGTGATTTGTTTGTGAACTTTATAACATGGGATGCAAATAGATTCATTGGAAATTTGTCATATGGGTTAACAAGTGATATCAAGATTTTGGTAAGTGGTTCTAATTTTTTGGTTAACAAGATAACAGGAGTTTATGTCTTCAAAGCCCTCATAATGCAATGTGTTTGTAAATGTTATGATCAACTTTAACATCTTTCAGTGGATTTGTTCTCAGGGGGAGTTAATTGAGTCTTTGTCATCAATGTCAAAAAGGGGGAGAAAGATAAATTGTTTCATAAAGTTTTGCCATCAATGACAAAGGGGGAGATTGATGGTGACATGTTGTCATTGATGTCAAAAGCATGCTTAGTTGATGTTGCAAAGTTGCCATAGTTGTTGCAGGAACATCAATCAAGAGTTGTTCATTTGGACAGAATAAGTGTTGTCAGTTGAGTTGGCTTGATTAGTGTATATCTCTCATGTGATGTGTTGTTTATCTGTGGTATTGTTGAGACAGGTGATGGAGTTCATTTGACATTATTTTGTTCACAAGTGACAGTGGCTTGATACAAATAACACAGAATGGTCTTCATAGTGACAGTTGTGGCATGATCTTCATTTGATCTCTATTGCTTTCAAGTCATCATTTATAGTAGCATGTTCTCAGAGTGGTTTGGTCTTTGGTCATGTGTTCTCAGAGTGGTTTGCAGGTTATAACCTTATGATGTTGTTTTCCCTCATATTGTGATGATGGTCAGAGAAGACCTTGATGGAAATATGGCATACAATGTCTTTAAAATAAAGATTGTGTGATCAAGAAGTGCTTTTGATAAATCACACATATTAATGTGGTCAAAGTTTTTTTAATAAGGTTTAAAATCATTTATAACTCTTACTATTGCACTTTTGTTATAAAATTACGTTGACCTGCCATCGCAGGTAAAAGTCACTTATGTGACCTATTAGAGGAGGTTTAAAACATATATGCCACCAGCCCTTCATGCCTTGTTAACTGGTGCTCAACGGTTAGCAGCTACAATGGGAGCCCGATGCATTTTCAAAAGAGTGCTTAAAAAAAAATCAAATGGTTTTAAATCAAAAGCATCTGTCTTGCTTTTTTGGAGTTTAAGAAAAATATTAAAAATGGCTTAAGGGAAAAAGCCATCGAATAGTTTAAAGAAAGAAAAAAAACCATGAAATGGTTTAAGAAAAATAAAATCATTGAAATATGTTTGATAAGGAAAAAGGCATCAAATTATTCAAAGGGGAGCATCTTAATTTAATAAAGAGTTTGATTATTTTTTAAGAGCATCGAATATTCAAAGGAGAGAGCCCGATTTATATGAAGGGATTTATGTTTAAAAAAAAGGCATCAAATATTATATTTGATGAGGAAGATGATGCTTTTATAAAGTGGAGGATTTTTACTTATTGAATAAGTTTAAAAAAAAAATACTTTATCTCCTATTTGGTCGGCCCACAAATGCCATTATTCTAAAAAGTTTTTTTTGGAATTTTTTAAGGAGTTTTTTTTTTTTTTTTTGAAAAAAGGCAAGTTTTATGAGAATATTTTTTAAGGAGAGTTTTTTTTGGAAAGAGATTTTAGAAAGAGATTTTTTTGGAAAGAGATTTTTAGAGAGATATTTTTTTGGAAAGAGATTTTTAAAGAAATATTTTTTTTGGCCTTCATATGAGAAGACTCAAATGATTTTATTGGAACAATATTTTTTCAGATGAACATAAAGTTTTGATAGAGATATTTTTTTTGAAGTGTGAAGAATATTTTGAAGAAGAATATGAAGAGATTTTGAATGGGATTTGATAGTTTAATCTATTTTTTGCTTAAAGATGGTTTTTGCAGAAATGAAGATTTGTTTTGTGGGAAGAAGTTGAAGGGTTTTGTAATTTGAAGCATATTGAAAGAGTTTTTATTTATGAAGATATTTGCAGAGAGATTTTTTTTTGGAGCAGATGAAAAGTCAATTGAAGAAGATCAAATTGTGAGAAAGATTTTATTTTTATCACACAAGAAATATTGAAGAAGATGAATATGCAGAGAAGAGAAATTCCAAGAGTTCTTTTGTTTATATTTTTATTGCAGATGTTGTGTGATCAGATGCAAGAGAAAGTTTTGAAGGAATATGAAATATTCCAAGGCATTGAAGAGACAATTTGTTTTGCAGATTAAAATAATTATAGAGAGAAAAACAAAATGTGAAAAGTCATCTTGTATATAATGTTTTGTAGGAACATTGTATGCAAGTTTTTTTTTGGTGTTTCAAAATGCACAGTTGAAGACATTTATCCTCTTGGAGAGAAAAGAAAGATGAGATTATAATATTGGGTATGTGATGAAGAAAGAGTGTTGAGTTATGCAGAGATAATCAGGAGAATGAATTGTAAATTGAATGGAAACTGAGCAACCCTCTAATTTTGTTTATTATTTCTATTGGAGATTTGGTTTTGCCAATGAGGCACAGTATGCCAGTGAGGCTTATGGTCAGTGAGACTTTCCTATGCCAGTGAGGTTTGTGGTCAGTGAGACCTCTGTATATGTCAGTGAGACATTTGTAAACTTAAAGTTTTTTATTTAAACCAGTGAGGCAGTTTGAGTGGTTTTTCTACCCAGGAGGGTTTTCCACTCAGTAAAAAGCTTGTGTCATGCTTCTCATTGATTTCATCTCTGTGTATATATTAATCATTTGATCATGAGTTTTTTTTACATATTTTATTTTAAGTCTTGTGCATATAAAGTCAACAAATCATTAATGTTCTCCTCTCTATCTTTTTAGTAAGATAAAGTTATAATAAGTTTTAAAAATTTATTCAACACTGATTCACCCTCCATCTCAGTGTTGACCTCGACTCCTACAATCATAACTTTCACATACGACCTCATATCAAGGCGATTCTTTTTTTGAAAGTCCATGATTTTTCAAGTAAATTGCAGTGGTGTTATTAGTTTTTCTTAGCTAAGTTTTAGTATTGTACTTTCAACATACACTCAATTTGTAAGGGTTGTGTAATGCATTGAAATCAAGACCGCTTAGTGGTAGTTGTAAATGCATTAAATATAAAGTGCCAAATCATATTTTCTTGGGGGGGTTCTTTGATTGAGTGAAAAAGGGGGTGTCTTATGTGCTCTCTTTGAGTGACATCTTTTATGGGGTTATTGTAATCATTTTGGAGGTTCATCATGGATTTTAATTATTTCCATCCTTCTGTTGTTAAGCTAACCTCGGAGAACTATTTGTCTTGGAAACAAGGGATAAAGAATCATTGCCTTGAGCAGGATCTATTGCCCCATCTTCTTGGACTCGTTCCTAAGCCAAGTGACTATGAATAGAAGAATGCATGGGTTATCAATAATGACATGGTCTATGAACCAATATGTATTACTATATCTGATGATATTTTACATCACATAGAGCACACTAAGTGCCCTTTCACTGCTTGGACCATCATCTAATAGTTGTATGGAGACTTTGGATCTTCATTTGATAATGATGTTTCCTTGGATGACCAGGCTCTTGTGGATGATACTAACACTTTTGTTGCCCCTTCTTGTGTGGACACATCCTCATGGGATGATTAGTCTATTTGGTTGACATCCATTGATGCCCCATCTACAGTTAAGGACATTCCTATTGTACCTATTGCTTCATCAGATTCTAGATATGCTTTTTTGAGGCCTTCCAGTGGTTCTTTGTAGTAGGATCATTTTAGTCTTCCTCATTGGGATTCTTATCTATCAAACATTACATATTTGTTTGTGGAGTCTCACATTTCAGATTTGGAGGACACATTTGAGGGGTTATCTCTCCTCTTTCATGACAGTTCTTTTGTCCTTCCAACTACTATTACTACAGAGTTCAGAGAGGCTTCTTCAAGGGCTTCTAGTGATTCTTTGTAGTAGGATCATATTTGTCTTCTGGATTCACTTCATTGTGACCAATTTCTGCCAGACATCACTTGTTTGCTTGTAGAGTCTCACATTTCAGATCTAGATGACACTCTTGAGGACATTCAACTCCTCTTTGATGATAGTCATTTCATCACTATTATCCCATCTTCCTTGTCTTTGGATCTTGTACCTCCTGGTTCTACACATGGGATTGGATTGCTTCTACCTTTGTGCATTGAGGCATCTTCTAATATCCACATGGGGACACTTGAGCAGAGTTCTAAGACAAGATACATCATGAGGCTTCCTTCCTCACCTTTCTTCTTTGAGTGGGATTTTCTTCAGTATTCACCATTGGAGTTTTTTCTTCCTAAGGGGAGAAATGTCATTTGCCACAAAAAGATCATCTTCAACATTCATATATGGGCATCCTCTTCTGGCATAGGACTTGTTGTGGGGGGGTTTCATAGTCTTTTTCACTCTCTACTTTTGGGGGGGTTTTTCTCTCTTTTTGGGGGGAAATTTTATGTAAATGGGTACCTCATCAGGCTTGATTTTCTAGGACCCATTTCTACATCCACCTTAGCTTCACTTATGGGGGGTGTTAATGCAGGATTTTATTTCCTAGTTGGGTTATTTATCTTTCCTTATATTCCTAGGTTTTTCCTACACTTTTATTAATCTCGCTTAGGTTAATAAAGCATGTCTTATTAGGTGAGTGGTTGTGAGGTGTCACCTTCCTACACGTGAGCATCCATTAGCTATCGTGGGAAGATACTTTGCTATCTTTAGTCTGATAGATGGTTGCTCCTAATTGGTCGGTGTTGTCACCTCCTCCCTCTTCCTAGTCTATATAAGCATGCTACCTGGCTTGTATTTTGTATCTTTTGCTTTTGCATCCTTTTAATGCTATTTTGCTTCTAGCATTTAAATTACTCTCTTGGAAACTAACTTTGTATTGCTATTTTGATTTTGTATCATTTGCATTCATAGTTTAGATATCTATTCTTTGCACTAGTTTTCTGGGTTAATAATCTTTTCAGATTCTAACAATAAAAAGTGGTAAATATTTGTTCTATTTTTTATTGGTCAAAATTGACCTTTGACTGTTCAAATAGATGATATTTAAGAACAACCTTAACCTATTCAAGAACCAACAAATACTTATATATAAAAAAAGGGTTGGAAAGCAAATCACTGAGGGGAGCATATTACAATAGATTTTCAATTCCTTCATTATTCTGAGATTTGACATGTAAAATTTTATGTATGCGCCATTTTTAATTGTAGGAAAAGTTTTTGGGCAGCTTGTTTCTCATTTAAATAGCCACTATTTATTTTAATATAATATTACCAAACAAAATTATGACAAGTCATATATAGTTTTAAGGATTAAAAACAAGTGTGAAAAAAATGCAGATTTCACCAAATCCATAGTATTTTTCCATATATTTATTTCAATGTATTTTTTAGAACTTACCCAATTTGAATCTTAAAATTAGCTTTTTACATGAATAAAATATAACAAAATCTAGTGAGTTAGTGAAAAAAAAAAGTTTTACACATAGTATGCATAAACAATACAATTCTTTTTAATGGAAGACATAAGAAAATCCTGTGGAATGGGGGGATTGGGGTTCTAGAAAATCTATCCCATAAAATTTGTGTGTGGAAGGGGAATTGTGTTGATAACTGAGAGGGGGGGGGTGAATCAGTTATCCTAATTATTTCCCTTTTGAACTTTCTTTATTAATTAATGCAGCATTGAATCAAACACAAAAACATTACCATGAAATAAGAAACACATGACACAGTATTTTTGACGTGGAAACCCTGTTAAGGGAGAAAACCACGGGGTGATTAACCCAAAGATTATTCTCTGTTAGAAGAATAGGGAATTACAAAAAATGGCACTTGCCAATTAGGGCTCACTGCCCGAGCACACTGCTCACAAAGAGGCCCACTGCCTACAAGGAGACACACTGTCTACAAAGTGATAAGAATCACAGTCTTGAACTGATTGGAAGCATCTACATATGCTGGAGTTCAGTTCCGGTTAGGCTCAGTACACTGATCTGCTACACTTCATCTTTCCTCTGTTCTTTATTCTGCTATCCTTTCACATACCGGATCTTTCTTACTACTTCTGCTTTGTTCTGCACTTATTCGCATACACCATCACACGACTTCATATCTCACAACAAAATCCATCCTCTATATATATCCGCATAAGTAATTTCATCACCTTTCTAGTCGACATCCGGAACAGTCTAGTTTCTTACAAACTTTGTTCTGTCAGCTGAATCCTTGCTCACCAAGCAATGCGGATCAAGCATATACTTGTAGATATCATTAATCATGTCGGCCAAACATGATTCATGCCTTCACAACCTTTACCATCAACAGTAACACATCCAGAAAATAGTCTGATACTCTGTCAGTCAGTTCTTCCTCTGTTCTCACTGTCTCTCAGGAATTCGGTACTCAACTATTCATATCTTTTTCTTTGTTCATCACCGGAGGCTAAATCCTTGGAATATACTACTCAAGGTAGTCCTCTTGACTTCCCCAAATCTGCACTGCACCAAGACACTTCCTCTGAGAGATCCGGACCAATCTGTCGGACCTTGCCACATGCTCTGTTCTTGTTCACCGGACCACAACAATCTTCATTCTGACTTCCGGTAGAGACACACCATGACTTGCGGCTATGTGGGATGACCTTTGTTGCCATCAATGACAACAACCATGAATCCATATAGTGTCTCTTGCCAACAATCTCCCCCTTTGGCATTGATGGCAACACTTAGTGAAAAATGACTAAGTGTTTATGCTATGCTCCCCCTTGGTTGATGCTCTATCTTTATATACAATTTCTGAAACTCCCCCTTAGTTGGATTCCTCATTTTTCACTGCTCCTCACTCCCCCTTTGACATCAATGGCAAAGGGTAGGGTCCGCACACCAAAATTTTCAAAAATTTTCTATACATAGCCGCATATTTACATACTCACATATACTGAAGAATGTCTGCAAAGGATGTCTTCAATTGGATCAGTTCTATAGCCCAACTTTGCTTCATTCTATCCAAAATTGAAATGTGACCACTCAACAAAAATGCAAAAGCTTCTGCCCTTTTGAGATCTGTCAGATCATTTGTTTGGGCGGTAGTTTGAGCATCACTGATGGCCTCATGCATAGTTTCTAACTTAGGGATTATAATCCTTCTAAGTTCTCCCATCCGGTTAGTAATATTCTTCCTTTCCTTCTCAAAGTTCTTTATTGCATTTGTGATTGCAATAGTTTGACATTCTTGATTTACTATGGAAGAGAGAGGATCAAAACTTTGAGACAAACTTTGTAGTTTGTCCTGTTCCGCTTTTATTTTCTTATCTATTTCTACTGTTGCCTTTGACCAGGAGATACAAAATTTGTAAATATCACCGCCATCCTTAACAGCATTTTCTAAGCTCTTTATTCCAATACTCATATTTCTCCTATTGTTAGAGATTAATCCTAATACTTCTGAAAATCTTTTATCTAAAAATTCCTTCCGGACCTTTTCTTCAGCTGATTTTTCTAGAGAATCAAAATGTGTATCAACACTGCTGACTAAGGTTTTGAGATTACCGGAAGAGGAGGCTGTCGGATCTATCTGGATTGATGGCATAATCTTTACAAGTACTCCGGAAGCAGCCTCTATCAACTCACAGTCTTCCATATGAGACTTTAGGAGTTTTTCATTTGCCTTGGCATTTGCAAATGAAGCTATCTTCATTGTTTGTACCGGAGAGAGAGAGTCAAAGTCGAATGGGCCTTTTAGAAGCTCCGGTTCATCAATCTCTAAAGTTTCTTGACTTAGAAACTTTTGAACAGTTTGTGCAGTGTCTCTTGCCGGAGACAGATGTTTCTTTTCTTCTGCAGTTTTGCCCTTAGGAGTCTTATCTCCTTCCACATGCTTACCACTTACAGTTGTGGTTTTCTCTGTTGGATTTTTCTCTTTCTCTGCATCCTTGGTGCTGTCAGCCTCTTTTTCTTTTTCTGCTGCTTCTTTCTCTTGTAATTCTCTTCTTCTTGGGATCCAGAGACTGTAGGAGAAGCCGGAGAAGAGATGTTAGTCTGTTCTAGTGGCACTTCTTCCGGAGCAGATGATTCCAAGTCCGCAGCTGTTTCTGCACCTGAGTCCTCTGTAATAGGAATATTAAACCTTTTGTATGTATTCCGGAGGATCTCTTCAGTGTCCTTGGCTACTTTGTCGGTCTCACCAAGCATAAGCAGATTCATCCTTGCTTTGCTTCTGAATTCATCCTTGCAGTCCTTGAATATCATGTTCATGGTTTTGTGATCAATTGAGGGATATAGCTGAATAGCTATCTATTCTCTGATTTCAAGGTCTTTTGCCATGGCATTGTTCTTTCTTATCTATAATTCCATCTCTAGGCTCTTTGGGATTTCAGAGATAATCTCAATAAAAGCTTTATTGTAGATGTTCAAGTACCTTATTATGGCTTCTCGCAGGATCTTTTGATCTGCCTCATTGTAGTCATCCACAGTGAATCAGTTATCCTAATTATTTCCCTTTTGAACTTTCTTTATTAATTAATGCAGCATTGAATCAAACACAAAAACATTACCATGAAATAAGAAACACATGACACAGTATTTTTGACGTGGAAACCCTGTTAAGGGAGAAAACCATGGGCTGATTAACCCAAAGATTATTCTCTGTTAGAAGAATAGGGAATTACAAAAAATGGCACTTGCCAATTAGGGCTCACTGCCCGAGCACACTGCTCACAAAGAGGCCCACTGCCTACAAGGAGACACACTGTCTACAAAGTGATAAGAATCACAGTCTTGAACTGATTGGAAGCATCTACATATGCTGGAGTTCAGTTCCGGTTAGGCTCAGTACACTGATCTGCTGCACTTCATCTTTCCTCTGTTCTTTATTCTGCTATCCTTTCACATACCGGATCTTTCTTACTACTTCTGCTTTGTTCTGCACTTATTCGCATACACCATCACACAACTTCATATCTCACAACAAAATCCATCCTCTATATATATCCACATAAGTAATTTCATCACCTTTCTAGTCGGCATCCGGAACAGTCTAGTTTCTTACAAACTCTGTTCTGTCGGCTGAATCCTTGCTCACCAAGCAATGCGGATCAAGCATATACTTGTAGATATCATTAATCATGTCGGCCAAACATGATTCATGCCTTCACAACCTTTACCATCAACAGTAACACATCCAGAAAATAGTCTGATACTCTGTCAGTCAGTTCTTCCTCTGTTCTCACTGTCTCTCAGGAATCCGGTACTCAACTATTCATATCTTTTTCTTTGTTCATCACCAGAGGCTAAATCCTTGGAATATACTACTCAAGGTAGTCCTCTTGACTTCCCCAAATCCGCACTGCACCAAGACACTTCCTCTGAGAGATCCGGACCAATCTGTCAGACCTTGCCACATGCTCTGTTCTTGTTCACCGGACCACAACAATCTTCATTCTGACTTCCGGTAGAGACACACCATGACTTGCGGATATGTGGGATGACCTTTGTTACCATCAATGACAACAACCATGAATCCATATAGTGTCTCTTGCCAACAAATTGGTTGTCTTTAGTAGGTAGACTTACCCTAGTTAAAGTAGTGCTAATAGCTGTCCCGATCTACATGCTTTCTTCACTACAAATCTTGAGAGGTATTATTACAGAAGTGCGCAAGCTCTGTAGAATTTTCCTATGGTAAGGAAGCATGGACAAAAAGAGAATTCATTTAATAGCATGGGATAAAGTTTGCACACCCAAATCCCAAGGAGGAGGTGGCCTTAACATAGAGCTTCAAAATTTGGCTTTAGGAGCAAAGCTAGCTTGGAAGATGTATAAAAACCCACAGGTAAAATGGGTTAAGATCATGCAAAATAAGTATTTGGACTCCCAAAAGTTGGAGAGAATCTTTACAATCTCTAACCCTCTGAAGGGTTCATCCATCTAGAATTTCATTGTTAAATGCAGGGATGTCATTCTTCCAAAGCTATCCTGGATTGTTTACAATGGCAAAAACGTCTCCTTTTGGGACGACTCCTGGAATGGATGGCAAAAAATTTCTTCTTTAGGAAACTTCAAAGAGGCAGAGGCCTTCCTCTAAACCTTCTAGGGATTAAAGGTCTATAACTATTTTACTGTAGATTCAAGGGTTCTCTTGGTAAGATTCATCTGGAAAAGTTTTGATAGCTATAACTTTCCTCTAGACCAGAAGATTGCTCTTAGTAAGATTTTACATGATAGAATTTTGTACTTCTCTCCAATGAAGGATGTACTGATATGGTCGGGTGATGGATCTAGCAACTATAGAGCCAAGTCTGGTTATAAATTTCTTTCTTCTAAGCCCAAGGTGAATTGGCCAACCTATCTTTGCTGGCCAGACCCTATTCTACCCAAGGTAGGAAATTTTACTTGTTGGCCATTAATAACAAGATTTTCATAGGAGATAGAATAGCAAAATTGTCTTTGGGTGTGAATTTTGATTTTGTTTTCTATCAAGAGGAGAAGGAATCAATCGATCATCGTTTTGTGTGCTGTAAGTTTAGCCAAGCTTATTGGGAATATCTAATGTCTCCGCTTAATTGGTATGATCCTCTTCCTTGCTCCTTATCTCAATAGCTAGAAAGTTGGCCTCTTCTCTTCAAAGGGGCCTATTTTCATTTGTTATGGACCGTTAGTCCCTCTATTTTGATGCACGGATGGTTTGGAAAGAGGGAAATTTCAGAGTCTTCAAGAATTCTTTGAAGAGCTCAGAAGAGTTATGGATGGACATTGAAGCCCTGATGTTTAATGCAAAGCTTTGAAGGTTGCATACACGAGACTCCAAGTGGACTAGCTGGGATGACCTCATTCTTTTTCAATGGAAACATCTTGAGAGGATCCAAATGAATGGTGGAGTACCATCTTCCCAGTTGAAAGTGGATAGAACTACTATTAAATGGCTTCCACCTAGCGATACCTTTGTGAAATTAAATTTCAATAGAGCCTATAGAGGGAACTCGGGCCCTTCGGGTATGGGATGTATAATTAGGAATAGTCAAGGGGAACTTCTAGCAGCTAAAGCCATGAAACTCCCTGAAGGAACAAACAATATGTCCGAGGCTTTTTCTTTACTTCAAGCTCTCCAACTTGAAATAGAAAAAGGCTTCAAAGTAGTTTCAATAGAAGGTGATTGTCTAATCATCATTTCAGCCTTCCAAACACAAAAAGAGGTCAATTGTGTTGATTTTAAAAATAGAGTAAATGAAAAGAAAGAATGCAAGAAAAATTAGAATAGAATAAAAAACAATCATAGAGACACCAAAGATTTAAAGTGGTTCACCTGTAAGGCTACATCCACTATCAACAACAGGGGACTCATTTATTTTCATTGGTTTTACATACAGTCCAAAGATATAGTCACACACACCAAATGACAATCTTTCTTATAAAGAAGATACTAATCACCTGGCATGTAGCGTGGAAGAAACTGACGGTTACATAAAGATGGTACCATACCAACCAAGGGCAATGGTTACAAAGAATATTAGTTACAAGATTATTCCAGCCATTACAAGACTTGGTTTCACACATACCGAACAATCTCCCACTTGAAGACAAATCATACCAGTGTTGCCAAGAGATCCCCTACATTTCCAATATGATCATTGTTTTGAAAACAAGCGTGCATTGCAAGGCTTTAACCGCTGTTCAAGAAAGCTCCGGATAATTCTTTTCCAAGCATCCTAATCAATCACAACACTTTCCTGTAAAATTCTTTCCAGAAACTTAGCTCTTTGTAGGCCCTTCAACACCGCAAATCTCCTCCAAAGCAGGTCATTTTTAATAACCTCCATTCTGAAGCCCTTTGCGTCATTGTCCTCAAGTGGAGGCATATCATCCACATCAGTTGGTGTAGGCCCCTTAACATCATCAATGCTAAGACCCAGCTTGAGCATCTTGGGAATCCTGCTGTCAAACATGTTGGGATCATCTAAACTAAACCCAGAGGTTAGCAAAGCAGTCTCAAATAGCAACATGATCAAATCCTTAACTAACTTATCCCCTTTATCAGCTTGATTTCTTTTGTGAATCCCCTCCATGATGGGATTCTCATGATTGATCTCCATAGTCTTCTTGCTAGACATGTAGCCAGCTATACTACTAAATAAAAATATGATTGAGCCAGACATCCTATTCTCAGCCTCAGTCACTTCCATGACTGGCTCGCTACTTAGCACTCCATCCAACCAGTCATCATCCAGAGTCTCACCAACCTTGACCATCCCTCTCTCCAACATCAATCCCATATTGCCACAATGGTCAAGAGACGCAGCAAAATGCAGGAATCCTTAAGCCTTCCCCAATCTGAAAAACCCCCTTCATTTCTCTCCAACAAAGCCTCCACAACCCCGACCTTCTCCTCCAATCTATACCTCAATTTCCAAGCCTTAAAGTCCTTAGCATCCTCAAGCTCTCAGAAATAAGAATTGCTATCAAGTTGCATGGATCTAATCTGAGCCTCAAACCTACTGTATTTTTGGACACTGACATTACTGTAAATAGAAGAGGAAGAAGATGACTCAACCTTATCATTTCTCAAATTTTCCTTCTCTTTGTCAAGCTGTGAGATTAAATCCTTACCTTTTGCCAAAATGTCGGTGGTTCCGTACCAGATGGAGCTGCCAAACTCATACATATCTTGGTCGATGCTCTCTAAAGACTCTTGCGCCACTAACGTGCTGACTTCCAACGAATTGGGAAGATCTTTCACTGCACGGCTTCCAACCTCACGGATTGCCTCTGTCTCCTTCTTCAACCTCATGTAAAACTCATCCGTCTCAGCTTCTACCAAAACATGTAAATCCTCTATAGCAGCCAAACAGACAAGAGGATCATTTATTTCCATTGGAAAATTAAATCTAACCTTTTTTCTCACTTTAGACTGAGCCACAACACCTTTTATTTCTTGCATCTACTCCATGTCACTCCCAAATTCCATCATGCCAAGAAACTCCTCAATAATAGAATCAGCTTCATCAATTAATTCATCCAAAAACAACTGATGAATAGCTTCCACATCATCATGACTCTATTTAGAGCCACATGACCAAGACATGAGAGCTTGAACCCAATCATCCCAATTGGGACTCTCTTCCACATCTACTTCATCCATAGCTCTGAAAAATTCTTCCATGCCTCAAGCTTCTTCACCAAGTTTCTCCACCAGGTTTCTCCAACTTGGCTCTGATACCAATTGTTGATTTTAAAAACAGAGCAAATGAAAAGAAAGATAACAAGAAAAAATAGAATAGAATAAAAGACAATCACAAAGACACCAAAGATTTAAAGTGGTTCGTCTGTAAGGCTACATCCACTATCAATAGCAGGGGACTCATTTATTTATCACCGGTTTTACATATAGTCCAAAGATACAGTCACACACACCGAATGACAATCCTTCTTATAAAGAAGATGCTAATCACCTCGTGGAAGAAACTGACGGTTACATAAAGATGCTACCATTCCAACCAAGGGTAGCAGTTACAAAGAATATTAGTTACAAGATTATTCCAGCTGTTACAAGACTTGGCTTCACACGTACCCAACAAATTGGTCTATCCATGATATTCTTGAGCAAGCTTGGACATATTTACAGTTCTTTGATTCTTATGAAATTGGTCTATCCGTTATATTCTTGAGCAAGCTTGGACATGTTTACATTTCTTTGATTCTTATGAAATTGCACATTGTTATAGGGAAGGAAATAAAGTTGCAAATTGGTTAGCCAATTTTGCCTTAAATTATCTTCACAAACGCTGGCCATGCTTGATTCCTTGATCTCTTTTGAAAGTCCTTTACTCTTTTTAGCTTGATTTTTCTTCAGCTAGATTTCTCTACGTATGTTTTGGTTTCTGTTTTGGTCTGGTGTAGGGAGGTGCTTCGTTTTGGTTGATCATCCTTCCAGGGGTGTCTCTCAGCCCCTTTCCATATCTTGTTTAATAGCTTTGGTTGACTGGAGATCTCTACCCTCTTGCCGTAGAACTTTGGTAGGTAGCTGTGTTGACATGATTGTTACTGTATATTTGGGTTTTTCTTGTAGTTTGAATATATTTTAACTATGCCGATATATTTGTTAATTAAAATATTATAATAAAAACAATGCCGATAAAGCTTATCTAGTTATTAATCTATTAATAGTAAACACAGAATTATTTTTCTCTGTGGCTATGAGGATTGTGAGAGAGTGCAACAAACACCTATAAATGTGGGGAGAAATTCAGTTTGAGGGAGGATGTGGCAAGTAAACAAATTATGAACATTAATCTTACCTTCCATGAATGAAAAATCATC
Source organism: Cunninghamia lanceolata (assembly GCA_027924645.1). Classification (NCBI taxonomy): domain Eukaryota; kingdom Viridiplantae; phylum Streptophyta; class Pinopsida; order Cupressales; family Cupressaceae; genus Cunninghamia; species Cunninghamia lanceolata. The sequence goes on from BSBN01001048.1 coordinate 17,726,503, forward strand.
AATTTTTTAGAATTTAATTTTTTACTTCATTACCTAAACTTTAAAATTACTTTTTTTCATTTATATAAAATTAAATCTTTTTGCAGCGAATGACAATTGAAATAGTTTATATATTTAACAAATATTTAGCTATTGATATAGTATAGATGCAAATATTTTAACAAAACATATTTAAAAAATTATTTTTCTTCAATGTAATTGGCAGAAAACTTTTACATGGTAAGGGCGATTAATACGGATCCATTACAATAATGGCTATAATATTGCCAGACTTTTCAAGCCATTTTTTGAAAGGCAAAATAATTCTATTCCATCTGTCCCTTAACTCCTTTCACAAGTATGATTCCCGCCAATAATTGTGCAAGTTTCTTTTAAAATTCATTTTCTAGAGGAGTTATAAAATTAGGTTATTTTGATGTCTGCATCAAATTTTGGAGAATCCGTCATTTTTGGTGGGGAGCAGAGGTTTTATTTTAGGTATCAGAAAGATTCAATGTTGTGATCTCTGAAGGAAATTAGGATGTGTTTACAATCATATTCAAAACCAGAAAGGAACAAGGTAGTGTTTAAACTACCTCCAATTTTTAGTGTATTTTGTTGAATTTTAATTCCTTTTTTGGGTTCTATAAATGTATATACAATAGTTAGGGTTTCAAAGCATTCTATCTGTTTGATGAAAAAAGTCAGAATTTGAAATCGTTTTTTAAGCTCTTTTTCTCCCTAAGTTTTGGAACTTCCAATCAAGGGGTCGGAAGCAAATCTAGGATTTTCTGCTATTAGAACTGGTAAATTCTTGTAGGGCAAGTTTTTTTTGGTAAATTCTGGACTAGATATTTTGAGCTCTCATCAATTATATTGATGTAGGGTCGATTCGTTCTTTCTATACAGGTGTCTGCATTGATATATTCTATCAAATTTTGTACTCTTCTAATAAGCGGGTTTTGCTATTTTTAGCGAAATTTTCAGAGGCTTCTACATTGGGGCGCTGTGGAAGAGGAAATATTATTACTGTTGTATCTGGTTCCTCGGGTTTTGGTTTTCTCTTTGTTTTCATTATAGTCATTCTTTCCATTTTCATTGCGAATTTGCTACATCTTAAAGCCTGACATTAGAAAACAAATTTCTTTTGAAAAGAATTTACTTGCCTTAGCGGCGTACTTCGTTCTGAATTGCGTGATTTTCTTTAAAGAATTTTTAGCTGCACCGTAATTTTTACAGTGTTTGTGTGTATTCAAGGACACTATAATTTTTCTTTCCTCCTCCGTCAAATTAAGCTACAATCAGAGAGCACATTAATGCTTGAAGACTCAAAATTTATTGTGATTTCGCTTTCTTTACTCTCCGTGTAGATTATTTAGCATCACTTGGATTCAATTCAATTTTGAGGTTTGAACTGTATCTTCAAGCGTATGCGGATAAAATTCATTATTTCTAAAAAAATGCACTCGTATAGGCCTCAGAAAATCGTAATGATTTATTTCAAATTGTCAAAAAATCGTAATGATTTATAAAGGTGGAGCTTGGTCAATAGGTTAATATATACCGTATTTTCTTTGGATTGCTTTCCATTGTCACAGATGCTTTTAAGCAGGCCATGTCGCTGCTAATTGTTCTAGCACCAACCAGAAATCGGGAAGCCAAGCATCTTGGTGGAGAGAAGCTCGCCCTCCGCACTTAGCTGCTTTTCTGACAATGATTTTATCTCTTACAGCATTTTGTGAATGAAGTCATGCAGCTAGTTGAATTAGACGATTTGAAAGACGCTCTTGTAGGCAGTCCTGGTGTCAGCGGTTTATCTACAGAGCAACGCAAAAGATTGACAATTGCAGTGGAGCTTGTTGCAAATCCTTCAATCATATTTATGGATGAGCCCACCTCAGGTTTAGATGCACGTGCCCTGCAGCTCTTGTTATTTATAGTTATAATATTCATAATACTATTAATAAGATTATTAATATCCATTATTAACACTTTATATATTATCATAATTCATATTATAATATTATAATAATATTGTATAATAATAAGCATAAACATAAATATAATATAATATAACATAACTAGAAAACAAAAATATAATATAATACCATATAAAAATATTACAATACTAGAATAATGTAATAATATAAATATATTATCATCATATTTATAATATAAACATTGTTTATTATCAATAAATAATTAATTATACTATTTCATTACTATTTAAATTAATTTTTTTTATAAATTATAGTATAAATATTACAATTTTGTTATAATATTTATATTGGCTTTAACAAAAATTATTTGTTTAACATTATTAGAATCCAATTTGTCTACACAACAAATATTTATATCAATTAATATTTATTCCAAAAAGAAAATTAAGTCAAATATTATATCAATTAATATTATACTATATTATAATACTATAATATCAATTATCAATTAAGATAATATATCAAGTGTTATAATAATTATTAATAATATAATTAATATTATTATTAATATTATAGCTATAAATAATAACCATTTTGTTGGTTTGACAAAAAGTAAATTTGAATTTTACCTAATGAATTAAAAAGTTAAAACTAAAACACAACTATAATTACAACTAAAACACATACTATAATTATAACACTACAAGGCAGTACTCGCCACTAGTGGCACTTGTTTATTTTTAAGTTGGCATATTTTTGTTCAATAAATTTACCAAGCTTGATCAGATAGTTTTGATTTAAGATTTTATAAACTTGTTGGTGATTGCAATATTGATAACGATGCTTTGTTTCTTCCTATATTTTTTTTATGTAATTTAGTGCCTCAACATTTGGAGTCTCAAACTAATTTACAAATATTAAAAGCCAAAAACCACCTGCAACCACCTACTCTAAAAATAACATTGGAAAAAAATAATCTACATGGAAAAAAATGGGCAAAATCTGTTATATCCAACAGAAAACACATTAAAATGGGCACTTAAGCCATGCCAATCAAATCTGACACATCTTATTACAAAGTAGTAATCATCATATGAGTAATAGCACTAAATTTGAAGACCTAACTTGCATGCCCTTTCCAAGAACCTGTTTAAAATGTAGAAGACTTCATCCATTTATTCATGTATCCTTGAAATTTAATTTTTAGTTGTACCAAAATCTTGCAATTCCTAAATATGGTACTAAAATTAAAAGAATAATTAAATCAATGAGAATAATTCCTTCTGTTTGACCTTCATTTTTTCTTATAAGTCTTGTGAAAATTATCATAACGTGCACACAAAAAAAAATTCAAAACTAATGCAATCAATGAAAGTCACATGATCAACCTTAACAAAAATTGAAAATGAGATTGATTCATCTTACCCTCACTAATTCTAAATTTATTGCTATAGTCATGCTGCTTGGGCAGGGACAACTGTGATGCCTAATAAATCTTTGGTGTTATAAGGTGGACCCTACATAGCCATGTGACAACATGTTATAGAGAAATTAAAAACCAATACAATCAATGAAAGTCACATGCTCAACCTTATATAATATAGTTAGGTATTGATTATGAATTTTTTTTAATATTTTTATGTTGTATATTAGTTTGATGCATCGGTAATTTGATTTTAACTTTTTTTTTTTTTTTAAAACTACCTGCATCATAACACTATAAACACTATTGACAGAATGCTTTGATTTTAAAACTAATTGCATCAGTTTTTAAGTTAAATATTTTTAGTATAATTTCATTAACTAGAATACATTACCATCACACTATTATTTAACATTTCTCCCTATTGACTACTTCATTGCGCACAAATTGTATGCAACTGCTAATTATCATAACGAGAAAGCACAGAATTAATATTAATAAGGGACCTCTGCGCACAAATCATATGCAACTGCTAATTATCATAACGAGAAAGCACGGAAGTAATAAGGGACCTTTGAAAAGAAGCCCATGAGAAGGGAACAAGTTAAGCTTCATCTAGGTTTCAAACAAAAGTCACCGATAGCATGGAGCCTAGACCGGCAAAATCAAAGTAAAGAGACCTTAAAATTCTCTCATCCTAGGAATCATAATATAACAATTTAGAGGGAAGCATTCACAACTCTGATATAGTTGACCTTTCTTCATAATCTTCAGAAGGAATTCCAGACGGAAACCTAGGAAGACAAGGCATGGAAGTCTAGTCAAGAACACAAATAGGAAGCACATTTATCAAAATAGTAGAACTTGGAGACACCAACAATGAAGTTGTTGTTCTTGCTCCAGTCAAAGGGTTAATACTCTCTCTTATAGTATAAATTATAAACCTTAATTAATAAAAACCCAATTCTAATAGGCCAGTCCACCTGAAACGTAATGTAGAAGATGGATGCTACTCAAAGTTGAAAGCTAGTTCAAGGACAATTTTAAGTCCAAAGGAGTGCATGAACTGTTCCTTATTGTCCTAATTGCTCCAAACTTCCTAGTTCTGGCTTCTTTGGTTGCTCCTAATAATTTGAGTTTGAGGGGCAAAGAAAGAAGTGAGAACCAACTAAAAATAGCATAACAGTTACAATCCTTTTTTTTTTTTTCTTAACTATGCACATGTTGGTACAAATCTCTCCACCAGGAAAAAGAATGAGTTAATAAATATTAACAAAAATCTCTTAATAAAAAAAAAATATAGCTACCTGCAGCTTAACTTACAGAGTTACTTTTTCCCAAGATTAGCCTTGCTATTTCAATCTAGCAAAAGGTGATCATCATTAAGGTGCAAATCTTAACTCTGTGCTTGTAAGACATAACTGTAAGGAAACAAAATATTGTCACTATGTTATCATGAAAAAAAAAAATTCCTAACAAATGTAGTTGGCATGGAAATCTTTTTTATGTAAATTAAAATAAGTAAGGTTTTACATTTAGTATATAGTTATAAATTAATAAATTAACATGCACATGTTAATTTATAGGTTACTTTGTAAGTTAGTAAATAAAACAAATGTTAATTGTTGGTAAGTTATATAGATTATATAGATTATAAAGCCAATGAACTCAAATATAAAATATTTCTGTCTATATCTCGAAATCATCAATAATATTTTATTTTGTATGGTTTATGGTTTTTGATTTTACTATGCAAATGTAAATGCTGGTCATATTTCAAAATGGTATCAGGCAGATGGGAAATGATAATGGTTGAAGATTAATTGAAGAGTTCATGTGCTAGAGAATCCTTTGACTGCTTCAAATTCCTGAGTTGTTTTGATATCTGTAGATGGCATTGAGAAAGTGTGAGGCGCATTGGTTTCAATGTGCCAAACAAGTTATGAGAGGTGTTTGATTTTTTGAAGGGAGGCGTCTGAAATTTGGAACTCCAAAACTAGTGTTTCACTTCCTATGAATGCATCTAAATTTATGAACTCCAAATTTGGTATTTAGATTTGTGTTTTTTAAATCAATCTCATCGCTATTGCTGGGTGAATTTAGAGGTGATAACTATGTTTGAAGGGGTTGAAATGTTTGCAGACATTAACATTTAATTGCTGCATCTAAATTTTTCTCTCTGCATGTGTTTTCCTTGCCTTTGTTCAGTGGCGGTTCACGGTGGGGGGAGTTCTTTGCTTTCGGGGTGGGTTTTGCTTTTCTTTTTCTCTATTTTGTTCTTGCTGCCGATTTTCCCGGAGGGATTGGCGTTCGGTGAAAGTGGGTTCTGTTGTCAAGGCTGTGTGTAGGGTTTGGTGTTGGGTGTGGAGGAATGGTAGGGATTTCAAAAAGCTCAGTGTCTGCTGGTGTGAAGCGGTCTCAGGGTTTGCTTGAGGATTCCTCGTTCGTGGCTGAGAGCTCTAAGCTTAAGAAAGTGAATGCTTGTTTGCCATGGAGTCTTGAACGTTCGGTACTGGTTATCTCTCCTGAATCGGTACAAGAGGACATATCTTACTGAAGCTAACATGTTTTGATTTGCAAGTTCCTCGGTATTTGTATCCCTCTCTCGGCCTTGGAGGCCTGGATTCGCCGATCCTAGTAGGTTGAGGGTGATTTTGATATTCTAGTAGTGGCGAATGGTTATTTCATGGTTGATTTTTCTTGTATTTCAGATCGAAATCACATTTTTGAGAGAGGGCCATATTTTTACGAACATGTTGGTTTGTTCATGAAGCCCTAGCATGGAGGTTTTAACGCAGTAGATGTAGGATATCTTCCCATGTGAGAAGAGGTATGTATGATCTTGAATCATGTTGAAGCTGATTAAAGAATGATGATGATGCCCATGTCAATACCTTCAAAAAGTGCTCAAGTGTCCCCATGTCGATGCCAAAGGATGCCATAATCAATTCAGGTGCATGCCCAATAAATGAGGATGATGACGATCTAAAAGCATGTGTAGGATGGTGTAGAGCATGAGTATCCAAAGAGTACAATGGAGATGTAGCTTCATCAAAACTATTATTGAAGAGAAGACTGTTGTCCTCAATGTGTGCTTCCATGTCAGCAATACGAGACTCTACAAATAGACAAGTGATGTTAGGTAGAAATATGTCCCAATTAGAAATGCTAGGAAGACTAATATTTTGCTGCAAAGAAGCACATGAAGCTTTCGAGGAAGTGACTCCAGAATCTGATGAAGCAATAGTAGGAGTGATACCAAAGTGCATGAGTGTCACATTGACACACATTTACCCATAAAATAGAATTTTAAATTCCCTCTCATCCCAAGGAAATTAATTTTTAATTTCCTCATGAGTCTTAATCACATTTAATGCAAAGACTTCCCCAAAAATGAATAAAAGATTACAAAATATTCTCATCCATCCAATCTTGTTGATCAAATCTCAATTCTTTGTCCTCTCATTCATGTTTTCTTTCTTAAGGACCTAATTCAAATTTGTGAAGCGTGCAGATGTTATTTCTTGAAGGATGATGTGTTGAAGAATGTTTAGGACTGGGCCAAGCATGTGTTGGGATACACAAGGCTTGTATCTCTTTCTGGAGTAGCGTGCAGTTCATGATAGGGCTTGCCCTGTGCATGTTTTATGTTGTGTGATATCTGGACGACTTGTAAATTGTAATATTCTTGTTTTATTAGCCGACTTGTAATGAAATCAATGTAATGCCATGTATATATTGTAAACCTAGTTTATCTAGGTGAGGTATGATTGCAAAAATGAGAATATGAGTGTATGAAGAGAAGAATAAGAAAATGATATGCATTATGATGTATGACTGAAGGAGAAAGAGCATAAGAAATAAGGGTTGTCTTGATTCATCTTGAAGACATTTTTGTGATAGGAGGGAAGTGAAGAGAGTGCATATTTGATCTAATCATCAAAAGAAAAGTGAAGAGGTAGAATTGCAATCATCAAAGATGTGAGCTTCATTGTCAGTTCAGGTAGTAGAAGGACTATCATACTATAATCATTTATGAGTTTGTTCTCAATTCAGGGAGTAGTAGCTTCCTTGGGAGTGACCCTAAAATAAAGTCTTCAGGGACTAGTTGCTTGCTTGGGTTGTCACCCTAAAACAAAGTCATTAAAGTGTAGTAGGTTCCTTAGGTTGTAGCCCTAAAACAAAGTTGTAATTTTTGACCTTCATATATTGTGAGTTAATCCTCACTGTGGTTTTCCCCCTTTTGGGTTTTTCTACATATATCTAGTGTTATGTGTTGACCTTTCATGTTAATGTTAATGCTGTAATGTTTAAATTTTAATATGCTTAGGGGGATTTGAAGTTTATTTGATGCTAATTCACTCAACTCTCTCAATATCCTAGTGTGTTCAACAATTGATATTAGAGCTAAGTTAATCATAAGAAGCTTAACCACTTGGGGAAGGTCTGGGATGGCTCATAATGGATCTCAAAAGTCACCTATGTTTGATGGAACAAATTATGCCTTCTGGAAGCTAAGGATGGAGAACTATTTATCTTTTCTAGGGTATGGTATTTGGTAATCTATCAAGAAGGGCTACACTACTCCTACTAGTGATCCTACAGATGTAGATGAGATCAAGTTGTATGAGAACAATGCCAAAGCAAAGAGTGCTATCATGAGTGGGCTAGATGACTCAACTTGTGAAGGTAATGGGTTGTAAATATGCTCAGGATGTCTAGAATAAACTTAGCAACATTTATGAAGGAGACAGTAAAGTGAAGCCGGCCAAGATGTAAATCTTCAAGAGCAAATTTGAGACCCTGAGGATGTCAAAAGAAGAAGACACTGCCAGTTATATGCTTTAGGTAGATGAAATAGTTAATGTCATCGGAGGAATTGGTGAAGAAGTGAAAGAAGATGAGATTGTGAAGAAGCTTCTAAGATCTCTCCCTAAATAATACTGTCACAAGGTTTCTGCTATTGAGGAAACTTAGGATTTCGATAAATATATAGTAGATCAATTGTTTGGCTCTCTCACAGCCTTTGAAATGAGAGAATTTGACAAAGGTTCTCCAAACAAAGAAGTAACATTCAAAGCAAGCAAGAAGATAAAAGATGAAGCAACTAATCAAGATGATGACCTTGATGAGGTAGAGGAAAACGTTGTAAGAGGATTGAAGAAGGGCACATGCAAATACAAAGGTAAGTTACCTTTTAAATGTTTCAATTGTGGCAAAATTGATCACTTTACTTCTAAATGTCCTTTTAAGGATTCAAAACATAACAACAAAAGAGAGAAGCCCAAAAGAAGTCTGTATTACATAGAGAACAAGTATTCTTTAGAAGATGAGATTCATGATGATTCAAATGATGAAACACTTTTCATGGCCTTAAATGTTGGTGACAAAAAGGATAATATTGGAAAATGTGAAAAGTCTACTACCTTGCAAGCTAACCAAGATAATGAAAAACCAATGGTAGTATGGACTTCCTTTCATGCAAAAGAAGAATCCAAGGCTTGGGTAATTGACAGTGGTTTCTCTAACCACATGACAGGTGACAAGGAGAAGTTTATTAGCCTTAAGAAGTGGAATGGTGGAGCTGTCAAGTTTGGTGGTGATGAGCCAACACTAATCTATGGAAAGGGTGCTATAACTATTGATGGGAAGAATAGGATTGATGATGTTCTCTATGTCAAAGGGCTAAAGCATAATCTTTTCAGTGTCAGTTAGATGTATAGTAAAGATACAATCTTATTTTTCATGCCAAAGGATGTGAAATCAGGAAGGTAGGGTCTGGAAAACTAGTTGCAGAAGGTGTCAAGGCTTATGGAAATATCTATCATCTAAAGGAGGTAAATTGAAGAACTTGCTTATTGGCTCAATCTAGTGACTATTGGTTGTGGCACAAGCAAATGGGACACATCAACATTGACAATATGGTAATGATCAACTCTATTCATGTGGTGGGAGATATGCCTAAGATAACCAAGCTTGCAAACACATTAGGCAAGGAATGCCAAATGGGAAAGCAAACAAAGGAAAATTTCAAGAGCAAAGAGTGTTCTTCTACAATGCCATTGGACCTGATTCACATTGGCCTATGTGGTCCTACAAGAATAAAGAGTCAACAAGGTGAAAGGTATTTCATGTTTCTTATTAATGATTATTCTAGATTGACTTGGGTTACTTTCTTAAGATGAAAATTAGAAGCCTTTGAGAAGTTTAAGGTGTTCAAAGAAATAGTTGAGAATGAAATGGATGTTAAGATCAAATGCTTAAGGTTTGATAGAGGAGGTGAATTTACTTCAAATAAATTTTAAAAGTTTGGTGAAGATCATGGTATTAGGAGACATATGTTTTTTCCTAGGACTCCTTAGAAGAATGGGGTAGTTGAAATGTAGAATAGGACTATGCGAGTGATGGCTAGAGCAATGTTGTAAGATGCAGATCTGTCTGAGATGTACTGGAAGGAAGCAGTTCACACTGTTATACTAAGACCCCTTATGAGCTATAGTATAAAAGACCTCGCACTATTAGATACTTCAATATGTTTGGCAACAAATGTTACATTAGGAGAGATGAAGAAGAGCTAGGAAAGTTTGATTCAAGAAATGATGAAGGGATCTTTCTTTTTTTACTCAACCAGAAGCAAGGGCTATAGATGCTACACCAAGAGATTGTCAAAGATGATTGAAAAAAAACATGTTAAAGTGGATGAAGACTTGTATCAGATCTCACAGGAACCAAAGGATTGTAGATCTGATATACTTCCCTGCATTGAAGAAGAAGAGAAAGAAGAGAAGGAACAAGAATTAGAGTAGATACCTAACGCTCCAACAAAGTATGTTCAGAAGAACTATTCAACAGACTGGATCATTGGAGATAAGAATGAAGGTGAGTAGACCAGGAGAAGGTTTGCAAAGGCAAGTGAGCAAGTAAATTTGTGTTTACTATCAAAGATAGAGCCCAAAACCTTTTCTAGTGCTAGCAAAGATGATGGATGGTTGAAGGCAATGGAAGAAAGAGTTGAATTAGATAGAGAAGAATCAGACATGGGAATTGGTTCCCAAATCAGCCAATAAGAATGTAATAGGAACAAAATGGGTATTTCAGAACAAACTGAATGAAAATGGTGAAGTTGTATGGAATGAAGTAAGATTGGTGTGTAAGGGCTATTCTCAAGTTGAAGGCATTGATTTTGAGGTACATTTTCTCCAGTAGCTATGATGGGGGCAATCAAGATGTTTCTTGCCCTTGCTACTCACCAGAACATTAAGTTTTATTAAATGGATGTCAACTCATAATTTTTGAATGGTGATCTAGAGGAAGAGGTCTACATTGAGCAACCAAATGGGTTTTAGTTGTCAGAAGACCCAGACATGGTGTGCAGACTCAAAAAGGATTTCTATGGACTCAAGCAAGCTCCTAGAGCTTGATATGCTAGATTGGATAAGTACTTACTTCAGCAAGGTTTCAACAAAGGCACCACAAATAGTAATCTTTACATCAATAAAGAGGGAGATATGATTTTGATAGTTGTAGTATATGTTGATGATATTATCTTTGGTGGATATGATGATATGTGTAAGAAGTTTGCAGAGGAGATACAAAAAGAGTTTGATATGTCTATGATTGGTGAGATGTCTAAGTTCTTTCTTGGACTTCAAATTGTTCAACTAGATGATGGTATCTTTATTTATTAGGCTAAGTATGTTAGAAAGATGTTGAAAAAGTTTGGTATGAAAGACTCCAAACTAGTAAATACTCCTATGGTCACTGGTTGCCACTTGAGAAAGAATGATGAGTCACCAGACGTTGATTAGACTCTTTATAGATCTATGATTGGAGGACTATTGTACTTGACTACTTCTAGACCTGATATTATGCATGTAGTATGTGTGGTTTCTAGATATCAATCTAATCCTAAGAAAACTCATGAGAAGGCAGTGAAAAGAATATTCAGATCCTTGAAGGGAACTCCAGATTATGGCTTATGGTATCCAAGGGGTAATGACTTTGATCTGAGTGCTTAAATTGATATTGATTGGGTTGGTTGTATTGATGATAGAAGAAAAAGTGGTGGTGCTTCCTTTTTAGGAAGCAGATTGGTTTCATGGCATAGTAAGAAACAAGATTTAGTATCCTTATCAACAATAAAGGTAGAGTATATTGCAACATCATCCTACTTTACACAAGTATTCTAGATGAAGCAAACTTTGAAGGATATCAAGGTAATGTATAATGAGCCTATTCCTATCTTGTGTGACAATACTAGTTCTATAAATATTTCTAAGAATCCAGTGATGCATTCTAAGAGCAAGCATATATCAATCAGGCATCACTTTTTGAGAGAGAAGGTTGTAGAGAAAGAAGTGAAGTTGGAATATGTTCCAAGAAAGGATCAGATTATAGATATTTTCATGAAGGCTCTTGCAAAGGAAACTTTTGAGTATCCCTGATAGAAGTTAGGGGTAATTGCCCCTCCATCTTCTTTCTACATGCATCTGTCTAGAGGAGTAATTCATGCTATATCTTTTTCCTCCACTAGTGGTGGCTACCTCTTAGGGGGGGTAAGTAGTGGTTGTTGCTAACAGGGGGAGTCAGTGAGGTGATTCAAGAAGGAGTGTTTGTACTTCAAAGGTGGAGAAAGTTTAAAAGGAGAGCTTGTGTCCTAAGGAGAAGAAGTTGCCCTTTGTCCTTGATGTCAAAGGAGGAGAATGAGCAGGTGTGTGTTGGCATCAATGCCAAAGGAGGAGATTGTTGCACATATAAGGTTGTCTCTAATATAGTTGTGTGGTTTTCATTGATGTCAACACTAATGAGCATTGTACATATGTTACTTGAGTTTGTCACTGATGTGGTTGTGTGGTTGTCTTTGATGTCAACACTATGCTTGGATGCTTATGATGATGATATAATATATTGATGGTGTGCTAGCAGTGGTTGTTGATGTTCATGATTAGCTATTGATATTCATGGTTGGTTGCTGATGTTCATGATTGGATGTCATGCCTTGATTAATGTCAAGTAAATATTTATTGAGCATACTTGTGGTTAGCAAAGATGATTTCATGATGATATATCAAGATGCAAATTAGAAGCATTAAGATGAATGATTATATATAGTGATGGGAATTAGAAGCTATGCTGAGCTTAAGAAGTTTATGTTGATGACCTATGGCATGTTGTATAATCCTTCCTATTGTTCCTAAGGATATATGTACTGATATATGAAGGTTTTGGTCTCTAGAAGTTGGTAAAGGTTTATGCTGCAGGAAGATGCTATGAAGATTGGTTGGTAAAATACTCTACATTCCTCCACATTTGAAGATATGGTCACGTAGTTTAGAAGTTAAGATAAGTATACTATAAAGGTGCTAAATCCAAAGTTTCAGATCATTTGCTCCTTCATAGTGGAATTTACAAGTGATAGAGTTCTGGTCTAGGCTCTGGCAAAACAATGTGATGATGAAGGTTGATTGGAATGCTTTGCATTCCTCCGCAAGTAAAGGTTGTCTCATGCAATTTTGTGAACATGATCAAAGATGTTCAATGCACACTACAGTGTAGTTTCATGTGATCTGAAGGTTTGCAAGTTCAGTTTTCAAATGAAAGAAGTGATAAAGATGGTTTTGGATGCTTAGTTGTTCTCAAGATATTCGTTGATGATGTGTGCCAACTTGTTGCTTCTTGAAATGGTAAATTGGCTAATGGAAGATGATCCTAATGATCTTGTGATGTTTCCTATTGCTCCACAAGGTGTTTTCTTCTCCCTCTAGAACTAGTTGTGGTCCAGAATGATGGTGTTGCTAGGTTATGCTTTTGCCTGGCTGACCAAGGAATGTTGATGATGTGAACCACAAAGGTGTTTCTATGCGGAGTTCAAGGAGTGTTTGGAGATGTTGTGTAGGTTCTAATGACTCATTTAGAAGAAGAACAAAAAATTTTTAATCATTCATGAGTACCACCAAGATTGTGAAGACTGATGTGCTACAAGCTTCATGTTTTCTTGCATAAGGGTGACCTGATTCAAATTTTTGAAGCATGCAAATGTTATTTATTAAAGGATGATGTTGTGAAGAGTGTTTAGGACCAAGCTAAGCATGTGTTGAGATCCATAAGGTATGTTTCTCTTTCTGGAGTAGCGTGTAGTTCATGATATGGCTTGTCCTATGCATGTTTTACGTTGTGTGATCTCTGGGTGACTTGTAAATTGTAATAGTCTTGTTGTATTGGCTGACTTGTAATGAAATCAATGTAATGCCATGTATATATTGTAAACCTAGGTTATCTAGGTGAGGTATGATTGGAAAAATGAGAATAAGAGTGTATGAAGAGCAAAATATGAAAATGATATGCATTATGATGTGTGACTGAAGGAGAAAGAGCAGAAGAAATAAGGGCTATCCTGATTCATCTTGAAGACATTTTTGTGACAGAAGGGAAGTGAAGAGAGTGCCTAATTGATCCAATCATCAAAAGAAAAGTGGAGAGAAAAAATTGCAATCATCAAAGGTGTGAGCTTCATTATCAGCTTCCAGCAGTAAAAGGACTATCATACTGTAAACATTTCTAAGTTTTTTCTTAATTCATTGAGTAGTAGCTTCCTTGGAAGTGACCCTAAAACAAAGTTTTTAGGGAGTAGTTGATTCCTTGCGTTTTAGATTTAGAACAAAGTCAGCAGGGAGTAGTAGCTTCCTTGGGTTGTAGCCCTAAAACAAAGTTGTAATTTTTGAGCTAATTTCAAAGGCATCATATCATATGACTACTATGGAATTTGAAGCTAGGGTTTCAACCCTTCTTGTACAAAATCTCCTTCATAGTGCCATGGCCATGCTTTTCTCTATTATCTCTTTCTCTTTTGATAGTCTATGAAGAAAAGAACAAGGGCATTAGCTTCCTGTCAAGGGTTTGTTCAATTTGCACTTTCATAGCTTCAAACTATTACGACCACTGTCCTTTATTTGAATCTTCTTGACTCTGTTTGCAAAAATGGCATTAGGGTTTGATGTCTTGATATGGGTATACATTTTAGCATGAGCCATCTTTCCTTCTGTATAGCATCTTCTTGAATGTGGGCTTTTCCTGTAGGTAGAAGCATTGAGAGTTTGAAGTGTTAATAAATGGAGTTTCTTTCTTTGCTTCTCATAACACCTTCTCATACTTCTCTTTATGACTGTGATGGCATTAATGATGATACACTTTACTTTATCTATCCCACTATAGCTACTAGGTATAATAGCAAGTTTATTGATATTCTGTATGACAACAAATCATTTGATATTTTTTATGACAACAAATCATTTGATAATTTTTATGATAACTGTTATCATTTCTAGAAGGCTATACCTGTAGCATAAATGGCTTCTTTGACTTATTTGCATATGATAAACTTGTATCTCTTTTTGCCTGCCAATTGTAAGATGATGGGCTGTTATCATGTGGTATCATGATGAAGGGGGTAAATCATAAAACACACAACAAAAAAAATTGGATGCAGAAAATTGAACTTTCTTTTATTGATTTGGATAACTTATTACATTACAGAAGCTCAATTACAATCAAGGGAATCAATCCTCCACAGGCTACAACACATTACATATTTCTATCACAAGACTCTGGAATCATCTGCCTTCTGTAATCCCAAATTAGTTAGGGTTTCTATTTTCCTGTCTATTCTTGATTCTACACTTTCCCCCTTAACTCTACTACTACTCAAGGTTCCCAAAAATGGTTATTAATAGCCTTTTTGGCGGCCAACAACCTAATTTCAAAATTTGCATCTCCCTCCAAAAATAGGTCAACTTCCTAGAGCCATAACTTTTGATCCGAGTGTCCGATTGATGAACTATTTTATGTTCCAAAAAACTCATGGAGTGCTCTATGCGCTAAGAGCTTGCTCTACAGGTTCCAGCCATTTTCGGGCCTATACTGGGCTATTTAGTGCCTCAAACCTGAGTTTGAATAATTTTCAGGCATTTTTTAGGAAACAGAAACTTTAATATCTTTCAGTTCGCAAATGATCTTTGCGTGAATCCTTCACCAAAAGTCTTATTTTTCTATTATGAAGCTTACTATAAATTTTCACTTCAATCTGTGCCCAAATGTAAACTTTCTAAAAATAGTAGGTTGCTATTTTTAGCAGTTTAGAAAAACTGAAAGTTCTACATCATTATTCAAGCAATTATGGATCCTAAACCACAAATTTTGAGAAGAAATAGAAAGAAAATCAACAATTTTGGAACACATCTTTTTTTGGGGTGATGCAAGATTTCCCTTGCACCATTGGATGCTCCTGCATCAAACACCCAGGGTAATTGAGAAGTGACCATGTCACATCCCAGGTGTTTGTGTGAGGAAAACCCAAACGATCAACCTCTACCTTAGATAACCAAGAGGAATCTTCAACAGGCCTTCCTTTCCATTTCACCAGGTATTCTTCATATTGCCTGTTCCAAGTACTTCTTCCCACATGGCTATCCAAGATCTCTCCTTTGTTGAAGTAGATGCTGGAATACTCCACTGTTCTTCTATTGGTCCATCATCTGTTCCACCTTCATGATATTCTGATAAATCAGTAATGTTGAAAATAGGGGAAATGTTGATCCCACTTGGCAGCTCTACCTCATATGCATTTCCTGAATCATGTTTCTTCAAAATTCTGCATGGCCCAGATTTCCTCATTTCCAGCTTATTGTATGTTCTAATTGGGAATCTTTCTTTTATCAAGTGTACCATGACTTCATCTCTTACCTAGAATTCCTTATATCTCATCTTCTAATCTACCTTAGCCTTGTACTAAATATTCATCTTATTAATGTGCTTTCTCACCTCTTCATGCAAATTCTTCACGTGTTCTACAGAGTTTTCAGCCTCGGCACTTGTCTTTTCTCCTTTGTCCAGATTCCTTAACTATAAAGCATTTCTTGGACTATTCCCACATACAGTCCAGAATGGTGATTTACTAGTACTCCTATTGATAGAATTGTTGTAAGCAATTTCAACATGTGGTAAAATCAAATCCCATCCCTTGGGCTTATCTCCTACTAAGCATCATAGCAGGTTACCCAAACTCCTATTCACCACTTCAGTCCATCCATTAGTCTGTGGATGGTGTGTAGAACTGAACTTCAAATCTGTCTTAAACTTCTTCCACCATGTCCTCTAGAAATAACCAACAAACTTGGTATCTTGATCTGAAACTATGCTCTTTGGTAGACCATGTAATCTCACCACCTCTCTAAAAAATAATTTAGCAATATGAATAGCATCATTAGTCTTCTTGCAAGGAATAAAATGTGCCATCTTTGAGAATCTGTCCACCACCACAAAAATGGAATCATGTTCTCTCCATGTCCTTGGTAAACCAAGAACAAAATCCATACTAGTATCATCCCATGGCTTCTCTGGTACAGGTAGTAGCTGATATAGACCTATATTCTAATTTGATCCTTTTTCCATCTGACATACTCTACAACTCTGTACAAATTTCCTCACATCCTGCTGCAATTGTGGCTAATAATAATTTTCACCAACAATATCAATGGTCTTATCTTGACCAAAGTGTCCAGCCAATCCTCCACTATGCTTCTCCTTAATCAGGTTCTCTCTCATGGAACTCCTTGGAATACACAACTGGTTTCCTTTAAACAAGATGCCATCTTGGATTATGAAATCCAACTATTTTGTCCTGTCCAAAGTAACAGGTTACAGACAAGCTTTTTAGGCCTTTGCAAAATCTAGATCTTCAGGATACAAGATTTTGAGCTCATTGAATCCAAAAACCTCTATCTTCATTTATGTCAACAAATTCTGCCTTCTGCTCAAGGCATCTACAAAAATGTTTGACTTCCCACTCCTATGCTTCAAAACAAAAGTATAACTCTGCAAAAACTCAACCCATTTTAAATGCCTTTGGTTCAACTTTTCTTGACTATTAAGATACTGCAAAGCCTGATGATCAGTATATAAAATAAACTCTTTTGGCAACTGATAATGTCTCCATTTCTTCAAATCCTAAACTATTGCATAAAATTCCTGATCATAAACAAAATACTTTTTCTTGGCATCATTAAGCCTCTCACTAAAATAGGCAATGGGCTTACCTTCTTGGCTCAAAACAACTCCTATAGCACTACCACTAGCATCACAATCTAACTGAAATACCTTATTGAAATCTGGAAGTGCCAAAATAGGTTGCTCTGTGACTTTCTACTTCAATGTATCAAAACTTTTGTCTACTCCTTTAGTCCATTTAAACTCTTTTCTATCGCCTCTCATTATCTCAGTTAGAGGTGCACAAATGCTACTAAAATTCTTGATAAACTTTTTGTAAAAACTTGCCAAACCATGAAAAGATCTTTGGAAGCACTCCTTGGCATAGGCCATTCAATGATAGCCCTCACCTTCTCTGGGTCCATCTTAAGACCTTCATCTGAGACAACAAATCCTAGGTATAGCAACTCCTTTGCAAAACTACATTTCTTGAAATTAATCAACTTCTCCTCCCTTAGCTTCTCTAGAACTCTTCTAATATGCATCAGATGCTCATCCCAAGTCTTACTAAAAATTAAAATATCATCCAAATAAACAATAACAAAACTTTTCAAAAATTATTTCAGTACCTCGTTCATGAGCTGCATGAATGTTCGGTGCATTGGTTAGCCCAAATGGCATGACTAACCATTGATACAAACCTTCATTTGTCTTGAAGGCTATCTTCCATTCATCTCCTTCTCTGATATGGATCTAGTGATACCTACTCTTTAGGTCAATCTTCGTGAAGTATTTGGATCCACTCAAATAATCCATTATGTCATCCATTCTTGGCAATGGAAATCTATACTTGATCGTAATCTTATTGATGGCTCAAGAGTCTGTACACATCCTCCATTCTCCATCTTTCTTTGGTGCTAGTACTGCAGGTACTACACATGGACTTAGGCTATCCCTTATCAGTCCCTTCCTCAACGACTCTTGAACTTGTCTATTCAGCTCTTCATTCTCTATAGGGGTCATCCTATGGGCTGCCTTATTTAGCAAACTGGCTCCTAGTATCAAATCCATTTGATGACTTATCTTCCTTACTAGTAGTAAACCTTCTGGTACATTATTAGAGATAATATCTTGAAATTCTTCCAGCATCTCTGAGACTTTGGCTGGTACATCTTCACATTTCTCTTGACTAATCTTAGGAATCAATGTATAGTAATGATGCTCATGCTTCATACCCTCTAAAAATTTTCTACCATCTACCAAGCAAATTCTAGCAGTACTACATACCTTTTCTTCCACCTCCTTCAAGGGCTTCAATTTATGATGAACTCCATCCTTTGTTAGGGAATATGTGTTTGTACAACCATCATGGACAATGCTCCTATCATACTACCATCACCTCCCCAATAGCATATGACATGCATCCATCGGTATGATATCACACAGCACCTCATCATGGTAATCCCCAATCTTGAACTTCACTAAACACTGTTCATTGACCAAAGATCTATGGTCCTTTTGTAACCATGCAATCCGATATGGATGTGGATGCTTTCTTCTTGTCAACTTCAACTTGTCAACCATCTCCTTTGAAACAAGATTGTCAGTACTTCCACTATCAATAATAATATTACAACACTTACCTTCACATTTGCACCTTGTGCAGAATAAACTCTTCCTTTGATTGGGTTCTTTCTCTTCATTCAACAAAGTTCTTCTGATAACTAGGGTTTCTCCCCTTTCAACATCTTTAGAATTCTCAGACTGCACATCTTCATCTACACGTGCAACTCATCCATTACCTTCAGATCTTCTATTTGTCCTTTCTTGATGTTGCAGACACTCATATGCTTAATGCCCTTCTTCTCCACATTGGAAACAAGTTCCTCTAAAACCTCCTGTTCTGGGTCCTTGCCGAGGTCAGCCTCTTCCTCTTCCTCTTTGTTCACCATTGTTCTGGTCATGAGGTGGTAGGCATTATCTTCTCTTTGATTCTGACTAGTGCCAACTTCTTCACTTTTCTTTTGATCTTCATTATGGCCTCCATAGGGTCCTCCATCAGTCCTTCCGCCTTGACCTCTTCCCCTTTGCTTGCTGTTGAATCTTTTATTCAGCTTCTCTTCCACCTTCAAGGAAAACTAGTATGCATCTTCTATGGTGGTCATTCTGACCAGGCTCAGCTCTTCTTGAATACTTGGCCTCAACCCATTAATGTAACGAGCTACCTTCTCCTTGTTGGCCTCTACATGGCCTGTCCTAATAGTAATCTTATAAAACTCTTCTGTATACTCCTTAATAGACTTGTTACCTTGCTTCAGTCCTTGCAGCTTCTTCAACAACTCTATCTCATAGTCCACAGGAATGAACTGCTTCTTTAGTTTCTCCACTAGCTGATCCTATCTAGTGATCTTTCCTTTTCCTCTTCTGTTCCTCTCTAATTGGACCTCCTTCCACCAAATACTGGCGTGGCCCTTCAACTTAGTTTCTGCAAACTTGACCCAATCTAGGTCCTCCACATCTTCATACTCAAAATATTCTTCCATATTATTGATCCAATCAATAAGCTATTTTAGATTCAAATATCTAGAATATGTAGAAAGTTCAATCTTGGGCCTCTTTCTAATCTTTAAAATGGTCCTCAACATCCTAACTTCTGCAAGATCTCCTGCAGCTTCTTGTTCTTCCTTAGATAGCTCTTCTTCAGCTTCATCCTCACTTTCTTCTCTTGTTCTTAGGTCAAACCCTCTTCATAGCTCCTCTTGCAATGCATCAATTTGCCTTTGTAGGGCTCTAAAACTTTCTTCTGTCAAAGCATTCCTCCCAATATGATTTCTTCATGGAGGCATCTTGATCTCCGCAACAAACCCACAACCTCAGGTCCTAGTACAAACTACCTCACAGTCGGCGATCTATCTACACACTCAGGAACCCTTGCTCTAATACCAGTTGATGAAGGGGGTCAATCATAAGACACACAACAATAGAAATTGCATGCAGAAAATAGAACTTTCTTTTATTGATTTGGACAATTTATTACATTATAGAAGCTTAATTACAATAAGAGGAATCAATCCTCCATAGGCTGCAACACATTACAGCTTCCTATCAGAAGACTTTGGAATCATCTTCCTTCTGTAATCCCAAATCAGCTAGGATTTCTATTTTCTCACCTATTCTTGATTCTACACTTTCCCCCTTAACTATACTACTACTCAGGGTTCCGAAAAATGGTTATTAATAGCCTTTTTGGTGGCCAACAACCTAATTTTGAAATTTGCATCTCCTTCGAAAATTAGGTCAACTTTTGGGAGCCATAACTTTTGATCCGGGTGTCTAATTGATGAATCGTTTTATGCGTTGGAAAGCTTGCAAAGTGCTCTATGCACTAAGAACCCACTCTACCATTTCTAGCCATTTTTAGGCCTGTACTAGGCTATTTAGTGCCTCAAAGTTGAGTTTGAAGAATTTTCAGGCATTTTTCAGGCAACTGAAACTTTAATATCTTTCAACTCACAAATGATCTTTGTGTGACTCCTTCACAAAAGGTCTTATTTTTTTATTATAAAGCTTCCTATAAATTTTCACTTCAATCCATACCCAAATGCAAACTTTCTAAAAATAGTAGGTTGTTATTTTTTAGCAATTTAGAAAAACTGAAAGTTCTACATCATTATTGAAGCGATTATGGAACCAGAACCACAAATTTTGAAAGGAAATAGAAAGAACATCAATAATTTTGAAACACAAATTTTTTTTGGGTGATGCAAGATTGCCCCTACACCACTGGATGCTCCTGCATCATATCATCTTTAACTGTGTACTGTCTTTCTTCTCTTTTGACTATATCCTATCATGGCATAGATGACGCTAACATCTATTTGTGACTATCATGTAGGTTCTTAAAATGCACCTGTAGCTTAGATTGCACACTCTTATCTCTCCTATTTATTTCATCACTTGAATGTTATAGCATTGTATATATCTTTCTCCTACACCTGTAGCTGTCCTTTGTGCATCTTTAAGGTATACCTGTAGCATGGATAACATATTCCTGTACACTCACTATTTGTCTCATCACTTGAATGTTATAGTATCAAATGTATCATGCATTTTCCTTCATCTTTAACCATGGTAATTGACCACTATGACTACATCATGAAAGCATAATGGCATAAAAGCAATAGGACTATTTACTTTGTGACTTTCATGTTCTTTGTCCATCCTAACTGTAGCATTTGATATAAGTCTTGTTTTTCTTTTTTGCTATTCCTCCTTCATCACTAATGCACCTCTGTAGATGGATATGGTAACTTATGATATATCCTAACATATTCTGACTATATCTTGCTTTGTAAAAGCCACTTTATTGATCCTGTCCTAACTATTCATGGTGAAAGTGACTGTATCTCTTCCTCATATTGCACTGTATCTCTCTTTAAGGCATGACATCTTCTTGACTACACCATGGCATCACTGTAGCTTTAGGCATGGGGAATAAATTTTGTCAAAACACAACAATGATGAAATGCATGGAATCCACCTTGTTGATCCTTGGACTATTGCATTCTTTACACTCCACTATGCTCTATGTATTTGAATCTTTGTGTGCTCTATACATGATAGTCTCTTTCTTTTGATTATGTACTTGACTATCATGTCAGTGATGACATATGTAGCTACTCCATAGCTTGTTCTTCCTTTAAGGTCACTGATAGTAAGTAATAGTTTTTATCATTTGATGAAATGTGATTATGTTGTATGTATCTATTATTTGCATCTTTAGCCTTTATCATGTGGAATTTACACTTCTCATATATCTTGTGAAGCTTACTATCTGACAGTCAAGTTGGCACTATGTGAATATGATTGTCTTGCCTTCAACTATTTCATCTGTTGTTCTATGTGGCATTTTTACTTGACTGTCTTTATGAGACACTTGCAACTTGAATGTGATATGACTGTTAACCTTTGAACATTTTCAACAGTATGAAAACAACATGAGAAATACCTGGTGTAGAATGTTGTCTCATCTTTGACATTATACTTGTATTCTTTATTGCATAGAAAGGCATTGAATGGTATCCTTGCTTTTGATGTATTTCATATGGACCTAAACTCTTGTTAACATAGCATGAGGAAGCAACATATGATGTACTTTGTCCATACTCTTGATATCTTTCTTGACTAAGTAAGAACGAAGTATGCTGGGATCAACCCTTGTGGGAGCCACATTTAATCCACATGCTTAATTTGTCTTCATATCAGCAACAAAACTTGTTCTATACCCGTACAATAAACAAACAAGTTAGCATAAAAAGTACCTGATAGCATTGATTGATTTTCTTCATGATTTCCTCCTTATTTGTGTCATTATTTGATCTGATTTCCCATCTGAATGCATGATGTGATAAGTATATGTCTCTATTTGATAAAAGCATGTGATAACTATAAACATCCAGAGCACTAACAGGGCTGTCCCCAAAATTTTGTAGGTTCAACTGATGATGGCTTGGAATGAAGATTGAAGATTGAAGATTTGAAGGCTGACTTCAACAACAATCTCCATCATCAGGCAATGATGGATGTTTAGATTTATCAGATGTTCATTTCTTTTTCTTTTAACAAATAGATACCTAGCTTGCATGTCTGCAATTGCTCAATCTAGTTACTCCCATAGCTTGTGTGGGACACATTTGAATACTTCTTTTAAACATGATCAATTAGTTTCTCTTATGCATATGATGTATATATATATATATATATATATATATATATATATATATATATATATATATATTTCAATCAATGCATGAGATAAATTAACAGATATCTGAATGTATGTTCAAAACATGACATGAAAGAATAGTGCAATACAAATATTTTTCTTTCTTTTATTCAAAATTGATTAACTGAATAATCAATTTAACTTATAACTTCTAAAAGATTGAACTATGTAGAACAACTGTATCTCTTGAATGTTTTATTTCTTGATAATCAAGTCTTTTGTCATGATAACTTATTAGTCCTGATTGGACTGATGGGTTATCTTGACAATTGGATAGTCTCTTCTATGTTGTCAAGGCATCAACCATTCAAAGAATGCATAACTTTGAAGTTTTCTATTATTCCTTCTGAACAACTACACTTAGGTCCAACTAATTTTAAGTGTGAACAAAAAATTAGTAACATTTTTGGTGACCTCTCAAGGGTGTTTGCCTGCTAAACAATTTAGAACCAGTAGCCTTGCCTTCTCATTGGGCATAGAGTCATTTCTGCCCTGAATTTAGAGAAATTCTGCAACTCACACTAGTTGAAAACAACAGTAGCAACTAATTGAAAACTGAAACTAAAACTGAATTCATTAAAACAAAACTAGCAACATGTGCAAAAGCACTTCTTGGAAACAAAACAGCAAAACTGAAACTAACTGTGCAAAGGCACTTATTTGAAGCATAAGTTTGCCTTACTTAGTAGCATAACTTGAAGTGAATCCCATTAACTGGGATTGGCAACACCTCACCATCTAACTTAGCAAGCTAAAATGCATTGTGTTGCTTGAATTTTGTGATTATGTATGGTCCATCCCACATTGTATCAAACTTTGTATGCTCTCCTGGTCTACTCTTCAACTCATTCCACTTGAAAACTAGGTCTCCTTCTTTATAGACTCTTGGTACTGCTTTCTTATCAAAAGTCCTTTTCATTTGGGCGTAGTGTGCTTCTAATGTTTTCAAGGCCTCTTTTTTGATTTCTTCATGTTCAATCAGCTGTGCAAGCCTGATTTCCATAGCTAAGTGTTGGCAACTCCATCGTTATTGGCAGCTTTGCTTCTTTTCCATATGTAAGCACATAACGTGAATTACATGTTGATCTTTTGGGTGTAATCCTATCAGTCCATAATGCTAACTTTAACTTATCATGCCAAGACCTCTGATTCTCATCAACTATTTTCTTTATGATCTCAATTAAGTTTTTGTTAGTTGATTCAACTTGTCCATTACCTTGAAAGTAATAATTTGATGAAGTATTCAAATAGATATTATTTTTGACAGACCAATTAGATATTCTTAATCCAATAAATGCTAAAGCATTATCTAAAATTATTGAGTCAGGAGTTCCAAACTTGGACACTAGATCTTGGTAAAAATTTAGGATTGATGTTTCATTAGCATCTTTTAAAGCAACTGCTTCAGTCTATTTCATGAAATAATCAGTAGTAGTCAAAATCCACTTGTGTCCTTGGCTTGGAGGTGGATTAATAGGACCAATGAAGTCCAATCCCCACTTGCCAAATGGTTGTTCCACTTGAATTGGATGCAAGGGCATTGCTACCAGCCTTTGTTTACCTACAAAAATTGAACACTT
Source organism: Cunninghamia lanceolata (assembly GCA_027924645.1). Lineage (NCBI taxonomy): Eukaryota > Viridiplantae > Streptophyta > Pinopsida > Cupressales > Cupressaceae > Cunninghamia > Cunninghamia lanceolata. The sequence goes on from BSBN01001048.1 coordinate 17,751,190, forward strand.
TAAACATTTCTTTACCCATTCATGTCCATCTTTGAACATGTCAAGCCAATAGTAACTAGCCCTCATAATTTTCAGAGATGTTGTTCTAGCTGCAAAATGACCTCTAGCAGGTCCATCATGAACTTCTTCTAGAATCCTTTGAGTTTGATCTGGCTATACACATCTCAGCAAAACATTGTTAAATCTCTCTTGTACAAAATTCTATCAATTATAGCATAAGGAATTGCCTGCAATCTATAATATCATGCACCCAACTTGTAGGGGATTCTGGGACAACAGTCATTTCACCATTTTGAAGCACTGTCTCAACCTCTCCTTGAAGTTCTTTGCTATATCCTTCATTTTATGCGAGCTGTTCACATAGTCCTTTGCCTCGGACCAGCTTGGTTACCTTTATTTGTATGTCATATTCCATGACCTTGGTTATCCACGCTGCTCTCTTATCATTAAAGTCCTTACTGAGCAAAAAATCTTTCACTGTGGGGTGAGCAACCATTAACTAAATTCTATTATTTGAAAGCATATGTTTGAACTTCTTTAGGCTCCTGATAACAGCTAATACATGCTTTTCAACAAAAGAATTTCTTACCTCATAGTCATGCAGAACTTGGCTGAAAAATGCCACAGGTTGTTCGATTCCTTCATTGTTTTGTTGACAAAGCATAGCTGATATAGTATCCACATTGTCAAATGCATATAAAATGAAGTCCTTATCAAAGTTTGGATTTATCAAAGTGGAAGCAGCAGCAAGGGCCTCCTTTATTTCTTCAAAGCTTTGCTTTCCTTCTTTGGTCCAACTAAAAGAAATATTCTTCAACATTGTTGTAAGAGGTTGTAAAAGTGCTACTATATTAGGAATAAACCTTCTTACAAAATTATTTCTTCACAAAAAGCTTTGTAAGCCTTTCTTGTGTGCAAGAAGAGGTAATGGCAATATTGCTGTGATTCTTTCAGGATCAATTGACATTCCATCTTTAGACACAATGTGTCCCAACAGTTTGCCTTCATGAACAGAAAAAATACTCTTCTTTGGATTTAATGATACTCCAAATTCTCTACACCTTTCAAAGATTGGTCTTAAATGATGAAAATGATTTTTAGCTTTTTTAGGAAAAATAGTCCCATCATCTAAGCATACAAGCACAATTTTATTGATTAGGCCTTGAAAGGCCATGTCCATTACTCTTTGAAATGTTGCACTTGCATTTGATAAGCCAAATGGCATCTTTCTATATGCTAGGGTATCCCATTTTGTACTAAAAGTTGTCTTGTACTGATCTTCCTCTTTTACAAGGATTTGGTTATAACCTGAATAACCATCCAATAACGAGAATCTCTCTGATCCAGAAATAACCTACAATATCTACTCCATAGATGGTAAAGGATAATGATCCTTTAATGATGCTCTATTTAAATCTCATAAATCAACACACAATCTAATTTCCCCATTTTTCTTTTTGAGAGGAACTAAATTAGAAACCCATAAATTATGTTTGATAGGAAAAAAGATATTACCTTCAATAAATTTATTGAATTCTATTTTCATGAGCACTTCTAGTTTGGGATTCAGTGGCCTTTGCTTTTGTCTGACAGGTTTAGCTTTGGGTTCCAGCTCTATTGTATGTTGAACTAACTCAGCATTGAAACATTTCAGATCTCCATATTCCCATGCAAAAATGTCATTAAACTCTTGAAAAAGCTGGATGAATGCTTGTTGTCATTGTTTTATACAAATCCTTCCTGCCTTGAACAACTTTCCTTTGAAAATCTCAACAAGTTGATAATGCTCTTGATTAATTGACAAGATGGCTTTGTATTTTCTTACTTGGTCATCATCATTAAAGATAGATTCCCAGGTCACTAAGCCCTTGGGAAGCTTATTTGATCTTAACTGAAGTATTTGATTATCATATTGTTGTACAAATTTTTGCTGATTACCTGTAGAAAATTTAGCCTCTTCCATTAAGAAATTTACAATCTGTTCATCACTATCAAACACTTGCCAACTAACATTATTATCTGGAACATATGGTCTAACAACAACTTTAACATATAAAGGAGAGTGAATATTCTTCATTTCAACAAGAATATCATACTCAACTCCTATAGCAGCTAGTTTGTCAACTTGCTTGTATGAGTTCGAGGTACAAATATCAGATTAAATGCATCAAACTCTTCTATCATGTCCCAAACTCTACATTTGTATAAGTTTAGCAAGTTATTTTTTGTAGCAACAATGTTTTTTGACTTTTTTAACCACTAACTCACTGTCTCCAAAAACTTTTAAACACCTGATTTTTCTTTTCCTTGCCCATTCTAGCCCATGAACTAAAGCCTCATATTCAGCCGAGTTGTTAGAATAGCTGAAAGCAAATTTGCAAGATGAATAATATTTCTCACCTGTGGGAGAAACTAAAATAGTAGCACCTCCAGCTCCTACCTTGCTTTCAGAACCATCAAAATCTAGTTCCCAAACATCATTTTCAGACTCTACAGTTTGCTATTTTTCCTCTTTAATCAGATTTGGAATAATTGTATTATTTTCTTTAATCATGTACACACCAAGGCCAATCTCATCCATTTGTTCAAATGGATCTGTTTCATGATTTTCTGCTGCCCATTGGTCTAAAACCATATCTAGAATTCTCTCTAAAGGTGTGTTTGAATCTTGAATAGGAATCAAATCTTCTTGATCAAAAATAGGAAGATTTGCATTTATAGAACTGGGTGTGTAAGGTTCTAAATGATCTTTTGCTAGTGGTTCAGACTTGATTGTAACCTTGGTTCCATATCTAGTTCTGAAGAATAAATGTGTCCAATTAGATGATAAATACCCTTCTAACCTTGCTGTAAAATATCTGGATAAGTAAATGGCAAAGGTAGGTGGCAAATCAATGACATAAATGTCTTGTATATAACAAAATTTGGACAAGCATGCAAAGTAAGGCCTAAATTTTTGAACATTCCAACTGTACTCACTTTAGTTCCATCCATTTGTACAACACCTCTAACAACAGGTTCATATTTTAGACCTAACTTATTAGCTAGTTGTTTTGGCATAACTGAACTGCTGGCTTCTGAATCTATTATGCAATTATGTACTAAATAGTCACCTACAATCCAAGTGACATAAAATGGTGGAGGTTTACCTACTGGTTTAGGCTGTTCTTTTCTTTTTTTTGCCTAATTTGCAATCATAATATGAGGCTATTGTGATTTTTGTACTTCATTTGACAAAGGCAACTGAGATAATGTATTTTGTAACCAATCTTTTTGTCTTGGAATGTGTAGAACATCTAAAATAGACATGCTTACTGTTATCTTTTTCATATGATCTAAAATATTAAAAGCAGGACCACTAACTTTTTGTTGTACTTTTGGGATAGCAACCTCTAGTTGGTCTTTTGCTAGCTGTTTATTTTCTGTAGTTGGATGTCTTGACAAAATGTGCAAATCCTTTGATGTAGAATCTTGATTCTGTTCATTCTGAGTTATAGAAACTATATTTTTTCCTTTATCAGCTTGCTGTGGTACATTTTCAGCTTACTATTTACCAGTATTAGCTTGCTGATTTGCATTTCTAGATTGTTGTTGCAAGTCAATAGCTCTTTTTTTTGATCTTGTATTTGTTGCAATATTAGTAAAAGATTTTTTTTTACTTGGCAACTGATTTACACCACAAAATTCATTAGCCTTCTAATTCATTAAAGCTACATCAAAATTAACATACTGAGTCTGAATGTCCAGCTGGTTGTTTACATCACTTGCTAATTTTTAGCAGCAATATAGTTATTCTGTACCATCAAAGCTTGACTTACAATTCCATTTGGGCAAGTGGCCTGATTATGAAGCTGATTACAGGGATAACACCATGCATAGTCCTGAACCATGTTGTTCTGTATAGGTGCTATTTCCTTTGATGTGCTAACAACATTTGGATTATATTACTTATTTGGCCTATTGTTATAATTCCTCCTTTGACCCTAATAATCTACCTAATAACTAGGCCTATTTTCCTACTAAGGGGTTGCTTGGTAATGTCTGTTATTTTGATTTGTTTGGATTTTCAGACTCACTAGGTCATTGCTCACAGTCTATAGTTTTTTTCTATACTTTGTTGGTTTTCTTTCAAATCCCTAAATTTAGAATGAATGGGATCTATACTATTTTATGCATTTTCTTGATAACGAAAAGAAGGTATTGCTAAAATATGTGGGGCTAAAATTAGGATTAGAGGCTATATATCTGGAAAAATTGGCATTAGGGGCCTAGATGTTATCTTACCAGCTTGTATTAAACTATTTTCTACTCTTATTGCAATATCAAAAGCAGCTGGTAAAGTTACGCCTCCCATAGATTGTATCATAACACCAATATTAGAATTTAATGCCCTTAAATAATACAAAAAAACATGCTCTAGTGATGGTTTTATTGTTTCAGGGATTCTATTCCATGTTTTTTGAAATCTAAAATTAAAATCTATCATTTGCTCTTGTCGAGCCCTCTTAATAGTAGTCATTTGTTCAACTAATGATAAATGATCAAATTTGTCTTGAAATTGCCTAATCAAAATAGCACCTAATTCATCCTAAGATCTAATTGAATTGACTCTTAAACCTCTAAACCATTGAAGAGCTTTACTTTTTAGTGATGCTACCAACAAGTTGATTGCAATGTTCTTTTCGGTGATGTGGTGAACAACACATAAAGAAGCCACATCTCTAATATGTTCAATGGGTGTAGTCCCATCTTCTTCTGTAAAACTTGGTAAACTTTTTAATGCAGCCATCGGTATGTCATCATGCTGATTCAGATTCAAAGGGTTGCCTCCATTAAATAACACGAAAAGGCTAATTTTGAGGTGGTGGTGGATTTCTTCCACCTCCTCCACCTCCTCCTCCACTGGGAGGTGGTAGTACTCCTCCTCCTCCACTAGGAGGTGGTAGTACTCCTTCTCCTTCTAGTAAAGACATCAGAGTGGGTAAAACTTGAGCTGGTGTTTGGACTGAAACTACTTAAAAATTTTCTTGTAACATAGGTTCTTCTTCAGTAAACTCATGAGGAAGAGGTTCCTCCTGGAAAATAGGAATCTACTCTCTTTGGCTTGCTACGGAGAACTAAAATTTTTTGAGGATGTACTTGTAAACAATGGGTTATGATGTAAATCAAACTTAGGATGTGTATTTGGTAGATCTGAAACAACTGATGAATCTGCTATATTGGCCTCTTTCTCTACTTTTATTCTCCTTTTTGGTGGAGATAAATGATTATGCTTCTTCTTAGAATTTTTACTTGATCTTGTTTGATATTTTTTCATAGGCTGTAAGATCTGATTTGAAAAAACTAAATTATTAGATTCACTAGGTACTTGATAGTGAACCTCTAAAAGGTTGAAATTCTATTGTTCATACCAAAAACAACAAAAGAAATAAGTCCTTCTGAACTAAAAATTAGTTCAAAGGTCCCACCAGGCGTCCCAAAAATTGTTATCACTGGGAATTGCACCCGTATGCAAAGCTGGTGAAGCACTACAATTTCATGTAACATGGGACTAATCTCAGGTTGTGGGTGCCCTGTGATGAGATTAGACCTCCAGATTATGGGCTATTGTCCTTCAAATGTTCTACTGAGATGTATGTTTTTACTATTTTGCAAAAGGGAAGAAGGAACTAAAAGAATGCTTAAAGGTAAAAATTGGTGATGCACCTGATTTAGATAAAAATAATGCAATCTGATCCACAATATTTTTTTAGAATTTTGACTTTTACACAATCCAGACTTGGCATAAATATCACAAAAGTGATTCTAAAGAAGGTTTAAAAAATAGGTTTTTTCACAACATAAAAAGACTATTTTTGGTTAACACAACCTAAGACCTATGATGAATATATGCTTAATGCTGCAAGCAAGGAAGTGAGACAATAATTTTAAAGGTTTAATAATAAAACACAGTAAAATTTCATCAAAATCACTTAAATAATCAACACTAAAGGAAAGGTAATTCAACTAATCTGAAATAAACAAAGGAAAGCTCTATAAAGAAGACAAAAATATAAACTGTAACCTGTCGATCTCTCAATAAAACTATAAAAAAGTAAGCTACAAGAATTCTCCAATATGTCTAAATCAGAATGAGAATCAAGAACTAGCAAAAATAAATTTTCTCTTTACAATATATAGGTTTACTCTCTCCGAGAGGCATACAAAAATATGGACTTGTAGATAACTGCCTCTAAAAATAATCATTCCCGAGCAACCTCTAAAATCCTCAAAAATAGGGCCTAAAACTACCACAAATTGAGCAAAAATAGCTTCAACTTGGGCCTCTCCATGTGTTTGACCAAAATAATTGACCAAGGACCCTAAAATACTCTTAAAAGTCATGTAAAACCTCCTAGGTGACCTAGTTAACTCAACTAATCAATTTAAATGATTTTGCATGAGTAAAATTGATTGTGAGTAAATAATAAAGTAATAGAATATTACTTTATTATTTGTTACAATTTGTTCTATTTTCAATTTTACAACTTGTGAAAAATAAGAAAGTAATTTATAGAATATTACTTTATTATTTATTTACAATTGATTTGCATGTAAAATCATGCATGATTAGAAAAAATATCACTCCTTATCACTCTAATTACATTTGCCTATTTTGCATGATATGAGCCAAAATTAAGACTTTTAGGAGGAAAAAAAAATTGCTTATACCTCCATGTGGGAAAAAATATCTCTATTTTGCATGATTTAAATATACATCAAGGTAAAAAATATCCTTATCACTCCATGATCAATAAAAAGAAATGCTTAGGCATGAACAATATCCCTTATCACTCCACATGCACTAAGGGGAAAATAAGATCACCCTTATATCTCCATGCATAGTATATACCTTCATGCATAAATTTTATCTCTCATCATAATATGATAACAAACACGTTAGTACTCCTACACATTATATCAACATGTATCAAAATGCATATTCACCTTATATCTCCATTGCATCTTTAAAATCAAGGAAACTTACAACTCCATTATGCATAAAAACCCCATGCATCAAAATACTCCATTATATCTAAATCATTGTACTGCCACCATGCATAATCACTTACCTTGGAAAACTCCATCTCAGTCTCATGCATGCCATGTCAGAAAGCACACCCTCTTGGCTTTGTTAGCCACTATGCATAATTAGAAGGTATCCTTACTTTTTGATGTATTGAATAGGACAAAGAACTTAAGCATGTGTATCATTGTCTATGCAATAGCTAACCACTAAGGAATCTTTAAAAGGTTTATAAGGCATGAAGCCTTTCTCTCCAATCATATCGGCCCTCTTAACTTAATAAAAATTAAGCATTAAGCTTTGCTTTTCGGCCACTCCATGTTATGATGGCTAGGATCTTCAAGACAAAAGGTCTTGACCACGACACTCCTTTGGATAATGAAATTATTTATTTTTTGTAAGTCAAAAATACACTTGGGAGAAAAGAACCTACGAACAAAAGTAAGGAAACAACCCTAAATTTGTTCACTCTTCATTTGGTCTTCCTCCTTCGGAGCTCTGCAACTATATTATGATGGCCTAGGGTTTCAATCTCTCCACTGTGGCTTTGGTCTTTCTCCCTTCAATGGCTCTTCTTTGTTGAAACCATGGAATTTTGCATCATAAGGAAGAAGGTAACATTGCTTTCTGTTTCATATAAGGCATTTTATAATATGTGTAGCTTTATTTCTTTTCAATAGTTGCAGCCTCCTTCTTCTTTCATGGCTATCTCCATCATTGTGCACTCTTTAACACCCTCTTTCTTGTTTTTCCATCTTCGTTCCATTGCAACTGTAACCCGTTCATGGTCTTCAACTGATCTTGAAAGTTTAAGGCCATTGTGATGCCGTGGAAAGATCTCTCCTCCTTTCAGCAAAAAGGGTGAGCACTTGTCATTTTCATCTCTGTAGCTTCATTTGTCTTTGGTTTTATACTTTACAGAATGACAAGTCTTTAGGTAGACATGGGTATTGCATTTTATAGCAAAAAATGCCATATCACTATCGGCCATGACTGCATATATCTTGTTTTTGCTTTGAACTATCTGTAGATGCAGAAAACCTGAGGGTTTAAGGTTTTAAGATGAGGGTTTATTGTTTATCTTCTTTTTTCAAGGTCTCCACCTTGTCACAACCATGCTCCTCCTGAAAATAGGTATCAAATTGTGTAGTCTATTGAGGGTTTGTTTAGTTTTTAAAGCTAGGGTTTCAACCCTCCTTGCACAAAAACTCCTTCATAGTGCCACAGCCATGCTCTTCTCTATTATCTCTTTCTCTTTTGATAGTCTATGAAGAAAAGAACAATGGCTTTAACTTTCTATCAAGGGTTTGTTCAATTTGCACTTTCATAGCTTCAAACTATTATGGCCACTGTCCTTTATTTGAATCTTCTTGACTGTGTTTGCAAAAATGGCATTAGGGTTTGATGTCTTGATATGGGTATAGATTTTAGCATGAGCCATCTTTCCTTCTGTATCGCATCTTCTTGAATGTGGGTTTTCCTGTAGGTAGAAGCATTAAGAGTTTGAAGTGTCAATAAATGGAGTTTCTTTCTTTGCTTCTCATAACACCTTCTCCTACTTCTCTTTATGAATGTCATGGCATTAATGATGATACACTTTACTTTATCCATCCCATTGTAGCTACTGGGTATAATAGAAGGTTTATTGATATTTTGTATGACAACAAATCATTTGATATTTTGTATGATAACTGTTATCATTTCTAGAAGGCTGTACCTGTACCATAAATGGCTTCTTTGACTTATTTGCATATGATAAACTTGTATCTCTTTTTGCCTACCAACTGTAAGATGATGGGCTATTATCATGTGGTATCATCTTTGACTGTGTATTGTCTTTCTTCTCTTTTGACTATATCCTATCATGGCATAAATCATGCTACCCTCTCTTTGTGACTGTCATGTAGGTTCTTAAAATGCACCTGTAGCTTAGATTGCATACTCTTATCTCTCCTATTTAATTCATTACTTGAATATTATACCATTGTATATATCTTTCTCTTACACCTATAGCTGTCCTTTGTGCATCTTTAAGGTATACCTATAGCATGGATAACATATTCTTGTATACTCACTGTTTGTCTCATCACTTGAATGTTATAGTATCAAATGTATCATCTTTTTCCTTCATCTTTAACCATGGTAATTGACCACTATGACTGCATCATGAAAGCATAATGGCATAAAAGCAATAGGACTGTTTACCTTGTGACTTTCTCATTCTTTGTCCATCCTAACTATAGAATTTGATATAAGTCTTGTTCTTCTTTTCTGCTGTTCCTCCTTCATCACTAATGCGCCTTTGTAGATACATATGGCAACTTATGATATATCTTGACATATTCTAACTATATCTTGCTTTGTAAAAGCCACTTTATTGATCCTGTCCTGACTGTTCATGGTGAAAGTGACTATATCTCTCCCTCATCTTGCACTATATCTCTCTTTAAGGCATGACATCTTCTTGACTCCACCATGGCATCATTGTAGCTTTAGGCATGGGGAATAAAGTTTGTCAAAACACAACAATGATGAAATGCATGGAATCCACCTTGTTTATCCTTGAACTATTGTATTCTTTACATTCCATTGTGCTCTATGTATTTAAATCTTTGTGTGCTCTATACATGACAATCTCTTGCTTTTGAATATGTACTTGACTATCATGTTAGTAATGACATATGTAGCTACTCCATAGCTTGTTCTTCCTTTAAGATCACTAATAGTAAGTAATAGTCTTTATCATTTGATGAAATGTAATCATGTTGTATGTATCTATTATTTGTATCTTTAGCCTTTAACATGTGGAAGTTACACTTCTCATATATCTTGTGAAGCTTACTTTATGACAGTCAAGTTGGCATTATGTGAATATGATTGTCTTGCCTTCCACTATTTCATCTGCTATTCTATGTGGCATTTTCACTTGACTGTCTTTATGAGACACTTGTAACTTGAATGTGATATGACTGTTAACCTTTGAACATTTTCAACAGTATGAAAACAACATGAGAAATACCTGGTGTAGAATGTTGTCTCATATTTGAAATTATACTTGTATTCTTTATTGCATAGCAAGGCTTTGTATTCTTTATTTTTTGTACTCTTGATATCTTTCTTGACTAAGTAAGAAGGAAGCATGCTGGCAACCCTTGTGGGAGCCACATTTAATCCACATGCTTATTTTATCTTCAAATCAGCAACAAAACTTGTCCTATACCCGCACAGTGAACAAAGAAGTTAGCATAAAAAGTACCTGATAGCATTGATTGATTTTCTTAATGATTTCCTCTTGATTTGTGTCATTATCTGATCTGATTTCCCATCTAAATGTACAATGTGATAAGTAGATGTCTCTATTTGATAAAAGCATGTGATAACTATAAACATCCAGAAAACTAACAGGATTGTCCCCAAAATTTTGCAGGTTCAACTACTGATGGCTTGGAGTGAAGACTGAAGACTAAATATTTGGAGGTTGGCTTCAATAAAAATCTCCATCATTAGGCAATGATGGATGTTTAGATTTATTAGATGTTCATTTCTTTTTCTTTTATCAAACAGATACATAGCTTGCACATTTGCAATTGCTCAGTCTAGTTACTCCCACGGCTTGTGTGGGACGCATTTGAACACTTCTTTTAAACATGATCAGTTAGTTTCTCTTATGCATATGATGTATATGTATTTTCTCTTTTCAATCAATGCATGAAATAAAGTAACAGATATCTGAATGTATATTCGAAACATGACATGAAATAACAGTAAAATACAATTATTTTTCTTACTTTCATTTAAAATTGATTAACTAAATAATCAATTTAACTTATAACTCTTGAAAGATGTAACTATTTAGAACAACTGTATCTCTTGAATGTTTGATTTCTTGATAATCAAGTCTTTTGTCATGATAACTTATTAGTCCTGATTGGACTGATGGGTTATCCTGACAATTGGATATTCTCTTCTACTTTGTCAAGGCATCAACCATTCAAAGAATGCATAACTTTAAAGTTTTCTATTATTCCTTCTAAACAAATACACTTAGGTCCAACTAATTTTAAGTGTGAACAAAAAATTAGTAACAGTTGATCGATTGAAATAAAGACTTGAAGGTTTATGAATTGTTGATTAACATTAAGAGGAACAATATAAATATTTCATGATTCTTGAGGGGACCAAAGCGCTGAAATTAATTTTGATTATGGTGTGTCAAGATATTTCCAAGTTCTTGAACTAATAAGAATACCAATGAAGAGTTCTTTAGTCCACTTCTACACTAAATCACCAATGATAAGATTGTAAAGTTCATTTGATTCCTTCAACAATGATAAGTTCCATGATTCATGGGAGAATTGAACCATCGAAATGGTTCATAAAGGAAGGTTCAAAAGTTAATGCAAGCTCTAAAATACACTCAAAGCCAAGTTTGAATAATGAAGGTTCCTTAAGGCATCAATTCACTGAAAGTCAAATATGTAGGAGTTCCTCGTCATGCGAATTCGTCGAAATGTAATATTGATGATAGTTTAGTTGCTTTAAAAGTGTTGATGCCCGATGACAAAGTATAAAGGTTCAAATGTGAGTGCAAATGCCAAAATGTATTATAAGACCATAGTTCAAAGTTCACATGAACATTGATATGACAAAATGAATCTAGTAAAGAAGTTCAAGGTTCCCCAAGGCAAGGATTTGCTGACAACAAAGTTTTTTAGAGCGATACATTGTTGAAATGCATTAAAAAGAGTTTGAAGTTTGTTGGAATATTGAAATTCATGGTTTGAATGGATAGTTTGATTCGTAAACTGTTAAGAACCAATACATGTTATTTTTGGGATAATTTAGTTTGGGTAACAGTTGCCTTTGTAATATGGTTCAACTTCCAATTTCAAAGTGTAATGGAGTTGATAATTGTATTTTGCAGTATTCCTCTGGTCATGGTTGGGAGGGATATTCTAGTTGAGTTAGTGGACCTATTTTTCCCAAGATAATGGTAAAGCAAATGTGAGGGAGATGGATTTTGGAAGAAGAGTAAAGGTATCAGAAGGACACTTGATTCATAAACCTTCAAGTCTTTATTTCAATCGATCAATTGTTACTAATTTTTTGTTCACACTTAAAATTAGTTGGACCTAAGTGTATTTGTTCAGAAGGAATAATAGAAAACTTTAAAGTTATGCATTCTTTGAATAGTTGATGCCTTGACAAAGTAGAAGAGAATATCCAATTGTCAGGATAACCCATCAGTCCAATTAGGACTGATAAGTTATCATGACAAAAGACTTGATTATCAAGAAATCAAACATTCAAGAGATACAGTTGTTCTACATAGTTAGATCTTTCAAGAGTTATAAGTTAAATTGATTATTTAGTTAATCAGTTTTGAATGAAAGTAAGAAAAATAATTCTATTGTACTGTTATTTCATGTTTGAAGGTTTATGAATTGTTGATTAATATTAAGAGGAACAATATAAATATTTCATGATTCTTGAGGGGACCAAAGCGCTGAAATTAATTTTGATTATGGTGTGTCAGGATATTTCCAAGTTCTTGAACTAATAAGAATACCAACGAGGAGTTCTTTAGTCCACTGCTACGCTAAATCACCAATGATAAGATTGTAAAGTTCATTTGATTCCTTCAACAATGATAAGTTCCATGATTCATGGGAGAATTGAACCGTTGAAATGGTTCATAAAGGAAGGTTCAAAAGTTAATGCAAGCGCTAAAATATACTCAAAGCCAAGTTTGAATAATGAAGGTTCCTTAAGGCATCAATTCATTGAAAGTTGAATATGTAGGAGTTCCTCGTCATGCGAATTCATCGAAATGTAATATTGATGATACTTTAATTGCTTTAAAAGTGTTGATGCCCGATGACAAAGTATAAAGGTTCAAATGTGAGTGCAAATGCCAAAATGTATTATAAGACCATAGTTCAAAGTTCACATGAACATTGATATGACAAAATGAATCTAGTAAAGAAGTTCAAGGTTCCCCAAGGCAAGGATTTGCTGACAACCAAGTTTTTTAGAGCGATACATTGTTGAAATGCATTAAAAAGAGTTTGAAGTTTGTTGGAATATTGAAATTCATGGTTTGAATGGATAGTCTGATTCGTAAACTGTTAAGAACTAATACATGTTATTTTTGGGACAATTCAGTTTGGGTAACAGTTGCCTTTGTAATACGGTTCAACTTCCAATTTCAAAGTGTAACGGAGTTGATAATTGTATTTTGCAATATTCCTCTGGTCATGGTTGGGAGGGATATTCTAGTTGAGTTAGTGGACCTATTTTTCCCAAGATAATGGTAAAGCAAATGTGATGGAGATGGATTTTGGAAGAAGAGTAAAGGTCTCAGAAGGACACTTGACTAATTGAAAAATTGTATATATTATACTTTTGTTAATTTGATAATGTTGTACACATTGATAAAGAAGTTTGAAATTTTGTGAATGTATATTTGTGATTTGAATCGATTCAAATGAAATTATGTTGTCTTGTGAACTTGGTGTTGTGTTGGTTATGTGACTGGGCTATCTAATAAGACCCCTTGGTCATGACTGTGTTAGAGGATGTAAGTATTTTGATGTTGTTCATTGATGATCATAGTTGAATGACATATGTATTTCTTATGTGTATAAGAAATTTTAAGATTTTGAAGCTTTTAATAAGTTTCATGTTATGATTGAAAATTAATCTCAATCTCAAATTGGTACTCCTCGAAGAGACAATGGTGGAGAGTTTATTTCAAGAAAATTTGAGGATTATTTTAGTCAAAATGGGATTCAACATCATTTCATTATTCTAGGTACTCCCCCCAAAAAAGGTGGCATTGAGGAAATAAATAGAATTGTCATGAATATGATTTGAGAAATATTATATTTCAAGAGAATATAGTTGCATTTTGGGTAGAAGCAATAAGAATAACAATTTATCTTTGTAATATATCTCCCTCATCTTCTCTTCACCAAGCAACTCCATATGAAGTTTGGTTGTTAATTCTCCTATGTTTATTAGGGAGTATTAGTTAGGACAGGTTGGGATCCTTGTGATATTTCCAAGGAAGGAAAGTCTCATTCTTCTCGCTCTTTTGTGGTCATTGGTGCATGTGGCTCATGTGGTTTTGGATCTAGGGAGGTGGCTTCCAACAATGTTGCATTTAGGGAGTTATCTAAGGCTTCAGGACAAGGAAATACTATCCATCCACCCTGCTCTTCTCTTCCATATCCTTTGATGATTCCCCTCCTACTTTTTCACAGGGTTTGGGAACAAGGGAGGATATCCTATTTTTTGTGTCACTTCTTTCTTATAGGATTGCTTCTAGCACTATCTTTGGTTCACCTTCAAAGAAGTCTTGGGCTGATACTATAGACTCCTAAAAATGTCTCAACCCCTTTAACCATTTTTCTGCATCATCCATATCACTAATTTCCCCTTTCATCTGATTAATTAAATAAATTCATAATTATTTAATTAATTAACCCTAAGTCATCCCTAATCATTTACCCTTAGCCATCCATCATTAATTTTCCCCTAGTCATTAATTAATTTAATTAATTCATCACTACACCTTATAACATCCTCCTAATTAATTAAATAAATATGTTAAATATTTATTTGGTTAATTTATCCATCTTCCTAAACCTGATTATTTAATTAATTTGCCCTACTCTACCACCTAAACCTAGCCTAGTTGATTAAATGTCAATTATTTAATTAGGTACCCTAGCCTACATGACCCCCAGACCAAAATTAATAAACCTTTATTTAATCAATTTTAACCCCACATTAACCCATCCACTCATTTTCTCCATCTATATTAATTAAAGTTAATCACATGATTAAATTGGTCAAATCATCATTAACTCCTTCTCCCACACCCCACAAATAAAAAATTACCTTTTAATCCAAAAAGTCACATGACCCTTCCACCTCACATTTTTGTTTTCATGCTAAGCTCTTCTCCATGCCATGAGCTCACACGTGTGAGTACCAAAGTGCACAAGTGTCACATGTGACACACATTAACCCATAGAATGGAATTTTAAATTCTATATCATGCCAAGGAAATTGTTTTTTAATTTCCTCTTGAGTTTTAATCACATTTAATGCAAACCTTTCCCCAAAAATGAATAAAAGATTGCAAAATATTCTCATCCATCCAATCTTGTTGATCAAATCTCAACCCTTCATCCTCCCATCTCATATCCACCCTTGATTTCAACTTTCAATCTCAATCGTTGGATCAAATCCCCCCTAAATTTGCCTATAAATACAAGCCTCCACAAGCCATTTTCATAATCCATTTTTCAAGAAAATCTATTATGCAAAAAAAGCCTCCAAATCTATCCATCATACCATTTTAATGAAGCTAGTTGTGACTGACATCTCCAACTCAATCTCGCCCTTTGGGTCTACCACACAAGCATATGTACCCCTATAGGTGCCACTCCATACTCCTTAGTATTTGGTTCTAAAGCTATCCTAATAATCTAGGTCAAGCTCCCCTCTCTCAGAATCACACTACAAAATATCATTACTAAGGAGGAGTACTGAGTTGCAAGACTAAATGAGCTAGAACTTCTGGATGAGAAGTGCTTGAATGCTCTTAATCACCTACATGCATACTAGAATCACCTATGCAGGATGTATAATAAGAAGATGAAGAACCACTATTTTGAGATAGGCAATTTAGTCCTTATGGAAAATCAGAGGAACCTACAAGAGCATAACAAGTAAGGCAAGTTCAAACCTAATTGGTTGGGACCTTATATCATTACAACTAGCTATGGATTAGGAGCTTATTAACTTGCAACACTTGAGGGGCAGCCTCTAGACGAGTCGATGAGCATAATGCACCTAAAATTTCTGCCCCTAACCCATCCAATATCCCAAGTCAAAAATTAAAAAAAATGAAAAAAGCAAAAAATCCAAAAAAATAGAAAAAGCAAGTGCAATAAAGATGTCCAATGGTGAAAATCACTTTGGTCGTGCCTTGGATAAGTACCATGATGAAAACTTGTCTCAAGTGCCATGTGTAGTGGTTAGTTCTACCATCTAGTAAGTCCTCACATCCATCACATCACTCCATATCACCTCCATCCCATGGCTTGGAATAACAATCATTCAGCGTCACACATCCCATTCCTTTATCACCCACCTGAGGTAGATTCCTAGAAAAGAGGATCCTTGTATGCCCTCCCTATACAACAGAAAACTAATAAAATACAAAAACATCATAAAATCACCAAAATCTAAAAAAAAAAAAAACCACCAAATCTAAAAACATTAGAAAATCCAAAAAGTCCCAAAAAATAAAAAAATTAGAAATCGTAAAAAATAGTCATTTCATCATCATCATCACCCATCCAACCTATTCCGAACCATTCCTATGTCATCAGTACAAACCAAACCTACATATCATCATCACCCACATCTTAATGTGCCTTGATCCCGTGGATATAGGGTATGTAGGTAGTCTAAAATATGAATGAAGTATCCAATATGTAGGTACATAAGATGTGCCCATCCAACCCATTTGGATGGTCCCTATTTCCAGAGATTATCATACTAGATCCATATCACTAATTTCCACTTTCATCTGATTAATTAGATAAATTTAAAATTATTTAACTAATTAACCCTAAGTCATCCCTAATCATTTACCCTTAGCCATCCATCATTAATTTACTCCTAGTCATGAACTAATTTAATTAATTCATCACTACACCTTATAACGTCCTTCCAATTAATTAAATAAATATGTTAAATATTTATTTGTTTAATTTATCCATTTTCATAAACCTAATTAATTAGATAAAACATGATTATTGAATTAATTTTAACCCCACATTAACCCATCCACTAATTTTCTCCAGCCATATTAATTAAAGTTAATCACATGATTAACTTGGTCAAATCATCATTAACACCTTCTCCCACACCCCACAAATAAAAAATTACTTTTTAATCCAAAAGGTCACATGACACTTCCACCTCACCTTTCTATTTTCATGCTAAGGTCTTATCCATGCCATGAGCTCACACATGTGAGTACCAAAAGTGTACAAGTGTCACATGTGACACACATTCACCCATAAAATGGAATTTTAAATTCCATCTCATCCCAAGGAAATTAATTTTTAATTTCCTCATGAGTCTTAATCACATTTAATGCAAAGCCTTCCCCAAAAAAGAATAAAAGATTGCAAAATATTCTCATCCATCCAATCTTGTTGATCAAATCTCAACCCTTCATCCTCTCATCTCATCTCCACCCTTGATCTCAACTTTCAATCTCAACCATTGGATTAAATCCCCCTCAATTTACCTATAAATATAAGCCTCCACAAGACATTTTCATCATCCATTTTTCAAGAAAATCCATTATGCAAAAATAGCCTCCAAATCTCTCCATCATACCATCATAATGCTAAAATTGTGTTGGGTTTAGAGAGCATATCCACATTCAACCATTGCATTTGGGTGAAGCAAGAGTGTTTGGGTGCACACTCTCTACCTTATTGAGTTAGAGGACTTCAAGGCATCTTGGGAAGGTATAAATCTTTATTTTTCAATTCTTTTCCATGTTTTATGTCTTTTAATCTTTTCTCATCTTCAGATACTATCAAAGGTAAATCTTCTCCTACTCCTATTTTGTAAACCTTATTTACTATGTTTTTAGTAAAGGTGAATTTGATTAAAGACCAAGTAGTCAAGATTTGACAAGTGGTTATCTTTTTAAGGGGCATAAGACACTATTTGGTGACATTATGGATAACCAAAAGTGGTTATCTTATTCACATTACATTATGGATATAATTGTATTAGTTTTTAATGGTATTTTTATGATGCAAAGTATTGTAAAAGGGAAAGTAAGAATCCTAGATTTTACCCTGAAGAATTTAGAAATCTTTAACTCTTAGGTAAATTATGATATTGATTATGTCTATTGTATACTTTGGTTGATAGTTAAAAAGTCGAGAAGCCATAGACAAGACAATATTAAGAGACTGGAAACACTTTGTTGTTAGAAAGTCAATACTAGTTATACAAACCAAGTATGGTTATTATTTTTGAGTAGAAAGTAAATGACAAAAGTCATAGACTTTGATAAATTGTGGATATGCAATAAGGGACTCTCGAGAAAGATTAAGTTATTTATAATTGCATATTGTATGTATATCCTAGATAAGGAATTTTTCTAGGTCAGATGGACTAGGGATTGCATATAATTTAGGCAATTATATCTAGTGATACTAGCCAAATATATCAAAGCATAGGATGAGATAGTCTTCAAGTTGAGTTAGAGGTGTGTGAATTCATGACTACATTTATTGTAAATGTCTATTTATATAGAAACTTTGGCCAAAGTGATGCATTTGTCTTTGCATGCATTAGTTAGTTCATAGTTTCTAGATTGCATAACTAATCAGTATGATCATACTTAGTTAGAAGATTGTCTACAGTTGTATGGTCAATTGAGTTATGTGGGACAAAACACTAGGACTCAAATGGCGACTTGTTACCTCCATATGTCTATACTCTTTTTGAAGAGTGGGGCCACTTCCAGGAAGGAAGGTGTGTGGGGGACTGCCGATCTATGGTTGGAGGTAAAGCACTTGGATGATGATCTCCCTCTATAGAAAAAGACTCACCAAGATTTGAATGACAGATATTAAGATTCCAGTGATAATACTCTTTATGTAAAATTTCATGTTATGATTGTGATGTAAAACTATTCTTTTGCCAAGCACAATATGTTTGTAAATGTAAAGTGAAATGTTATCACTATAAGTATATTTGAATATATTGTATTTCAAGGTTGAAAAATTCTTTAGAAAAGACATGTACTTTTATTTATTGATGTTTAGCAAATGATAAAAAAATATCTCTCTTGTATATCATTTTCTTTTACTTTCCTAGTAATTTGGATGTGTAATTTTGAGTAATATGAGAAGGCATGTTACATATGGTATCAGAGCAAACTAGGTTCAACACATGGACCTTAGAGCTCACTATGAGAAATTTAATCAACATTAAGCAAATAGCTAATGTTTGAAATTGGTTTTATGCCAGAATGGCGTGGACAAGAACTGCCAAAAAGTTTTTTCCCTAGCATTTGCCTTAGTTAGTTGTTAGGAAACAACTTCCCAAAGAAGTTGAACTCAAAGAGCATATTAATTATGCTAAGGGTGCATGGCTAGAGGATTTAGAGACTTTGGCTGATGCTCTTAAGTGTATATGGCTAGAGAGAAAACAACATATTAAACTAGCCAAGAATCCTATTGTTTCTACTTCTATAGTTAAACCAAGTAAATCATCTACTAGTTGCGAAATGTCACTTGGATGTGATCATGATGCTCTTGTTTTAGGAAAAGAGGTGATGGAGGAGTACCTGCATGTACATCCTCCCTCTAAGTTTGTTTTATTAGATTTTGATGGGGAAGAAGAACCTAAGGAATATCCTTTAACCGATATTGACATGTAGTCTTGTTGTGCTAATTATCTAAATAAGGATGTATTTATACCTAGAATAAATTATAATAAAGATGAGATTGTTTACTCAAATTTGAGTTTTGTGCATGATTTATTGATGAATTTTGAATTAATGAGGTGCATTATTTTCAATTCTAATTTATAATTTGATACAAATATTAGGTGTGATATAGAGTATCAGCATGGTTAGAACTAGAACAACTCTTGAAGATAGTCAAGGAGAGTTGAATCCTTCTGAAAACCTATGGCTAAGCTAGATCAGATATTAACCATGTTAAATGAAACCAAGGAAAGACTAGGAAACTTGGAACAAGAGGTTAGGGGTTAAGGTAAATCTGAAGTAGGACATGAGGATTCACATCAAGGAGATGATGAATATGTCCATGAATCTAGTATTCATAGTGAGCCAAGGGAGATTTTTGATAAGACCAAGGCTCAAGAAGAGAAGAGAAGTAGACTTGCTTCTGAACTATCTAGAGATATGAAGAAAGTTACACAACCCAAGTTCAATGAAACAAAAAGTGGAGATGTTGAAGCTTCGTTGATATAGATGGACAAATATTTTGAGATCTAAAATTACTCTGAGGTAACCAAGGTAGTATGTGGTGCCTTTTAATTGGCAGGAGAAGCATCCATGTGGTGGATGAATAAGAAGATGGAATTGGGGTTAAGTTCTTTGAGCTTAACCTAGGATCAATTTGTGGTATTATTTCACCAAAGGTGGTTACCACAACTTTTCTTTAAAGTTCACCTGTCTCCTGAAATATGTGCCCCAATATCAAAAAGATCAAAGATTTAGAATCAAGAAATTTATCATGGGTCTGAATGACCAGATAGGTGGAGAAGTGGATGTGCATGGCCCTTCTACCCTAGAACAAGTATTAGAAAAGGCAATCAAGCAAGAGCAAAAATTGAAGTTATTTTTTGCATATTGCGAGAAGAATCACAAGAGGTTTAAAAAGACACCAACTTTGCATCCTTTCAAGAAAAGGAATAGTAAGCTAGATGTGGCTAAGAAAAATGACAAGGGTTCCAAAAAAATAAGAGTAGACCCAGGAATGAGAAGAAGAATAGTGGAAATGTTCAAAGGAATGATAATAATTCAAGTAAAATTGTTGAGAAGAGAAGATGTCCTGGAGGATGTTTCACTTTTGGTGGAGATCACTATGCAAATCAATGCCCAACTAAGAACCAAGGAGTTCAATAGTGTGGTAATGCTTTACCTACTTAGCAAGCAACTTTTCAATGGAGGATCCATGCGGCTTTGGACAATCACCCAATAGAGTTCCAGATTAACCCCATTGAGAGAACAAGTACTTTGCTTGGAGTTCCTATTTCTATTTTGATTGATACTGGAGCATCTAAAAGTTTTATTTCTCCAATAGCATTAAGAAAATTTCCTAGAAGAGCTGGATTTATGGCTAAACCCTGGTTAGTAGAATATGCTAACCAAACTAGAGCTTAGGTAGAGCAATGCCTATTTGAAGCTAAAATTGATCTTCCTAGTTTCTTGACTAAGGTGAATTTGTTTGTAGCCCCCTTAGGTTCCTATGATCTTAACTTAGGAATAAATTGGCTATGGAGGCATAGAGCCAATGTTGACTATTTTGCAAAAATAGTGGAGTGTCTAGATGATGTAGGAAACAAAGTATTTTTGCAAGGCACTCAGAGAGAATCTACGATCAGATCAATCTCTACTAAGAAACTAAAGAGAGTTAGGTGAAAAGGTAACAAATTTTTTGTAATCAACATGGAGCAAGTAGAGGAAGATCCTAGTAAACAAGGTGCTTTTGTACATATAAGGTTGTCACTGATATGCTTGTGTGGTTGTCATTGATGTAAACACTAATGAGCATTGCACATATGTTACCTAAGTTTGTCACTGATGTGGTTGAGCAGTTGTCTTTGATGTCAACACTATGCTTGGATGCTTATGATGATGATATACTATCTTGATGGTGTGCTAGTAGTGGTTGTTGATGTTCATGGTTAGCTGCTGATGTTCATTGTTGGTTGCTAATGTTCATGGTTGGTTGTCGTGCCTTGAGTAATCTCAAGTAAATTTGTATTGAGCATGCTTGTGGTTAGCAGAGATGATTTCATGATGATATATTAAGATGTGAATTAGAAGCATTAAGATGAATGATGATATACTAAGATGGGAATTAGAAGCTATGTTGAGGTTGAGAAGATGTTGCCAATGACCTGTGGCATGTTGTATGATCCTACTTGTTGTTCCTAAGGATGTATGTGTTGTTATATGAAGGTTCTGGTCTCCAAATGTTGGTGAAGGTTTTTGCTGTAGGAAGTTTTTTTCAAGACTGGTTGATAAAAAGCTCTGCATTCCTCCACATTTGAAGATATGATCATATGCGGTTCATAAGTTAAGATAAGCATATTATAAAGGTGCAAAACCCAAAGTTTCAGATTATTTTCTCCTCCGCAGTGCAAGTTACAAGTGACAAAGTTCTAGTCTGTGCTCTGGCAAAATAATGTGCTGATGAAGGTTGATTGGAATGCTCCATATTCCTTTGCAAGTAAAGTTTTTCTCATGTAGTTTTGTGAAAATGATTAGAGATTGTTCAATGCACACTACATTGCAGTTTCAGGTGGTTTGAAGGTCTACATGTTCAGTTTTCAAATGATAGAAGTGATACAAATGGTTCTAGATGCCTAGTTGTTCTCCGAATATATGTTGATGATGTACACAAACTTCTTGCTGCTTGAAATGGTAAATTAGATGATGGAAAGATGATCTTGATGATCTTGTGATATTTCCTATTGCTCTGCAAGGTGTTTTTTTCTCTCTTCGAAACAAGTTGTGGTCTAGAATGATGGTGTTGTTGGGTTATGCTCTTGCCTAGCTGACTAAGGAATGTTGATGATGTGTGCCACAAAGGTGTTGCTGTGCGGAGTTCAAGGAGTGTTTGGAGATGTTGTATAGGTCATACCAACTCATTTGGAAGAAGAACAAGTAATGTTTAATCATTTATGAGTGCCACCAATATTAAGAAGACTGATGTGCTATAAGCTTCATGTTTTCTTGCTTAAGAAACTAATTCAAATTTGTGAAGTGTGCAGATGTTATTTTTTGAAGGATGATGTTGTGAAGAATGTTTAGAATTGGGCCAAGTATGTGTTGGGATACACAAGGCGTGTATCTCTTTCTGGAGTAGCATGTAGTTCATGATAGGGTTTGCCCTATGCATGTTTTCTATTGTGTGATCTCTAGCCGACTTGTAAATTGTAATATTCTTGTTGTATTGGCCAACTTGTAATAAAATCAATGTAATGCCATGAATATATTATAAACCTAGTTTATATAGGTGAGGTATTATTGTGAAAATTATAATATGAGTGTATGAAGAGCAAAATAAGAAAATGATATGCATTATGATGTGCGAATAAAGGAGAAAGAGCATAAGCAATAAGGGATATCCCAATTGATCCTAAAGACATTTTTGTGATAGGAGGGAAGTGAAAAGAGTGCCTAATTGATCCAATCATCAGAAGAAAAGTGAAGAGGTAGAATTGCAATCATCAAAGATGTGAGCTTCATTGTCAGTTCAGGCAGTAGAAGGACTGCCATACTATAATCATTTCTGAGTATGTTCTTAGTTCAAGGAGTAGTAGCTTCCTTGGGAGTGACCCTAAAATAAAGTGTTTAGTGAATAGTATCTTCCTTGGGAGTGACCCTAAAACAAAGTCTTTAGGGAGTAGTTGCTTCCTTGGGTTGTAGCCCCAAAACAAAGTCATTAGGGAGTAGTAGCTTCCTTGGGTTGTAGCCCTAAAACAAGTCATCAGGGAGTAGTAGCTTCCTTGGTTTGTAGCCCTAAAACAAAGTTGTAATTTTTGAGCTTCATATATTGTGAGTTAATCCTCATTGTGGTTTTCTCCCTTCTAGGGTTTTCTACATATATCTAGTGTTATGTGTTTATGCGCATTGTGTTGACCTTTCATGTTTATGTTAATGCTATAATGTTTAAGTTTTAATGTACTCCGGAGGACTTGAAGTTTGTTTGGATACTGATTCACCCCCCTCTCTCAGTATCCTCGTGTGTTCAACAATTGATATCAGAGCCAAGTTAATCAGAAGAAGCTTTTAACTACTTGAGGAAGGTCCAGGATGGCTTATAATGGATCTCGAAAGGCACATATGTTTGATGGAACAAATTATTCCTTCTGGAAGCTAAGGATGGAGAACTATTTATCTTCTCTAGGGTATGGTATTTGGCAATCTGTCAAGAAGGGATACACTGGTCCTGCTAGTGATCCTACATATGTAGATGAGATCAAGTTGTATGAGAACAATGCCAAAGCAAAGAGTGCTATCATGAGTGGGCTAGCTGATTCAAAACTTGTGAAGGTAATGGGTTGTAAATCTGCTCAGGATGTCTAGAGTAAACTTAGCAACATTTATGAAGGAGACAGTAAAGTGAAGAAGGCCAAGATGCAAATCTTCAAGAGCAAATTTGAGACCCTGAGGATGTCAAAAGAAGAAGACATTGCCAGCTATATGCTTTGGGGAGATGAAATAGTTAATGGCATCAAAGGAATTGGTGGAGAAGTGAAAGAAGATGAGATTGTGAAGAAGGTTCTAAGATCTCTCCCTAAATACTACTATCACAAGGTTTCTGCTATTGAGGAAACTTAGGATTTGGATAAATATATAGTAGATCAATTGTTTGGCTTTCTTACAACCTTTGAAATGAGAGAATTTGACAAAGGTGCTCCAAAGAAAGAAGCACCATTCAAAGCAAGTAAGAATACAGAAGATGAAGCAACTGATCAAGATGATGACCTTGATGAGGTAGAGGCAAACTTTGTAAGAAGATTGAAGAAGGGCACATGCAAATACAAAGGTAAGTTACCTTTTAAATTTTTCAATTGTGGGAAAATTGGTCATTTTGCTTCTAAATGTCCTTTTAAAGATTCAAAACATAACAACAAAAGAGAGAAGCCCAAAAGAAGTCTATATTCCATGGAGAACAAATGTTCTGTAGAAGATAAGGATCATGATGATTCAAATGATGAAACACTTTTCATGGCCTTGAATGTTGGTGACAAAAAGGATGATATTGGAAAATTTGAAAAGTCTGATACCTTGCAAGCTAACCAAGATAATGAAAAATCAATTGTAGAATAGATTGCCCTTCATGCAAAAGAATAAGCCAATGATTGGGTAATTGACAGTGGTTGCTCTAACCACATGATTGGTGACAAGGAGAAGTTTATCAACCTTAAGAAGTGGAATGGTGGAGATGTCAAGTTTGGTGGTGATGAGTTAGCACAAATATGTGGAAAGGGTGCTATAATTATTGATGGAAAGAACATAATTGATGATGTTCTCTATGTCAAAGGGCTAAAGCATAATCTTCTCAGTGTCATTTAGATGTGCAGTAAAGGATACAATATTATTTTTCATGCCAAAGGATGTGAAATCAAGAAGGTAGGGTCTAGAAAACTAGTTGTCGAAGGTGTCAAGGCTTATGGAGCTATATATCATCTAAAGAAGGTAAATGAAAGAACCTGCTTATTGGATCAATCTAGTGAGTGTTGGTTGTGGCACAAGTGAACGGGACACATCAACATTGACAATATGGTAATGATCAGCTCTATTCATGTGGTGAGAGATATGCCTAAGATAACGAAGCTTGCAAACACATTATGCAAGGAATGCCAAATGGGAAAGCAAACAAAGGAAAATTTCAAGAGTAAAGAGTATTCTTCTACAATGCCATTGGAGTTGACTCACATTGACCTATGTGGTCCTACAAGAACAAAGAGTCAACAAGGTGAAAGTTATTTCATGTTGCTTATTGATGATTATTCTAGATTGACTTGGGTTACTTTCTTAAAAAAAAAAATAGAAGCCTTTGATAAGTTTAAAGTGTTGAAAGCAATTGGTGAGAATGAAATGGATGTTAAGATCAAATGCTTAAGGTCTGATAGATGAGGTGAATTTACTTCAAATTAATTTGAAAAGTTTTGTGAATATCATGGTATTAGGAGACATCTATTTTCTCCTAGGACTCCTTAACAGAATGGGGTAGTGGAAAGGTAGAATAGGACTATGCAAAAGATGGCTAGAGCAATCATTGAAAGATGTAGATCTATCTAAGATGTATTGGAAGGAAACAATTCACACTTTTGTCTATTTGATTAAGTACAATTGAGGGTCAATAGAACTAAGACCCCTTATGAACTATAGTATAAAAGACCTTTCACTATCAGATACTTCAAGATCTTTGATAACAAATGTTACATCAGGAGAGATGAAGAAGACCTAGGAAAGTTTGATTCAAGAAGTGATGAAGGGATCTTTCTTATTTACTCAACCAAAAGAAATGCCTATAGATGCTACAACAAGAGATTGAGAAAGATGATTGGAATCAAATATGTTAAAGTGGATGAAGACTTGTATGGGATCTCATAGGAACCAAAGGATTATGGATCTGATATACTTCCTTGAATTGAAGAAGAAGAAGAAGAGAAAGAAGAGAAGGAACAAGAATTAGAGAAGATCCCTAAGACTCCAACAAAGTATGTTTAGAAGAACCATTCAATAGATCAGATAATTGGAGATAAGAATGAAGGTGTGTAGACAAGGAGAAGGTTTGCAAAGGCAAGTGAGCAAGTAAATTTGTGTTTACTATCAAAGATAGAGCCCAAAACCTTTTCTAATGCTAGAAAAGATGATGGATGGTTGAAGGCAATGGAAGAAGAATTGAATAGAATAGAGAAGAATCAGACATGGGAATTGGTTCCCAAACTAGCCAATAAGAATGTAATAGGAACAAAGTGGGTATTTTGGAACAAATTGAATGAAGATGGTGAATTTGTAAGGAACAAAGTAAGATTAGTGTGTAAGGGCTATTCTCAAGTTGAACCTGGCATTGATTTTGAGTAGACTTTTTCTCCGGTAGCTAGGATGGAGGCAATCAGGATGTTTCTTACCCTTGTTTCTCACAAGAACATGAATGTTTATGAGATGGATGTCAAGTCAACATTTTTGAATGGTGATCTAGAGGAAGAGGTCTACATTGAGAAACCAGATGGGTTTTAGTTGTCAGAAGATCCAGACATGGTGTGTAGACTCAAAAAGGCTTTGTATGGACTCAAGCAAGCTCCTAGAGCTTGGTATGCTAGATTGGATAAGTACTTACTTCAGCATGGTTTCAAGAAAGTTACCACAAATAGTAATCTTTACATCAAGGAAGAGGGACATGATTTTGATAGTTGTAGTGTATGTTGATGGACATTATCTTTGGTGGAGATTATGATATGTGTAAGAAGTTTGTAGGAAAGATGCAAAAATAATTTGAGATGTCTATGATTGTTGAGATGTCTTTCTTTCTTTGATTTCAAATTGTTTAGCTAGATGATGATATCTTTATTTCTCAGGCTAAGTATGTTAGAGAGATGTTGAAGAAGTTTGGTATGGAGGACTCCAAACCAGTAAGTACTCATGTAATACAATACAATAATGGGTTACACTTTCTGGGACATCTTGATTTTTGCTGAAATCACATATTTTTAAAAAAATTAATGATTTAAACCTTTAAAGATTCCATTTAAATGATTTTAATTGAAGAGAGTTTGATCAAACTCCCTTAGATTCAAACCTCCTTGGATTGAACCCTGCTAGTTTTAAACCATACCTATAATGGAGTCTCCTCTACACCTATCAAAATGCTGATAAAAAAACACTTTTGATCTAGCTTTTGGGGGATCAAATGAATTCATTTAAAATTTATGTATTGTAAGTATGTAGTCCTTATTATAAGCTTCCCAAAAAGTATAATTTAAAATATATTTAATTTGATTATTTTATTTATTTTTTATTTCTTGTGAATGTAGGTTTTTCACTGAACATCAAGTTCTCTATTCTACACACATGGAAATTAGTAAATTAGTGAAAAAAAATATCTATGCCCTAGGTATTGATGTCCTTGTTTCAACAAAAAAATAAAATTGAATTTTGATAAATAGAGAGAAAGTTATGTTTTACGGAATATGCCTATGTCTAAATTATAATTAGTTTGACTTGAAAAATTAATTAGAAAAAATATATTCAACAAAACATTATGAAACCAAATGCATGCCCTATATATCGGTGTTAACAATCTAAATTCAAAACAATCAAAATTCTATCCTTTGTAGAAAAAAAGTTATGTGCTACGGAATACACATCACTTTAAAAAAACATTGTTTACTATTAAAAACTAGTTATCAAAGGAGATGGAAACAATTTTGGAATTTAAGTCCAATTTTTTAAAAAATATATATTTAGAATCGACAAAAAAAATCTCACAAATCAGTAGTTCACATCATCTTCAAATTCCTAATGGTTTAGTGGCTAGAGGTGTCAAAAAGTGAAGATTTAGTTCAAAATGTTGATTTCAATGTCAAGTTTGGCCAAAAAGTGTAAACCATTATTATGAGATGACTATCGATGAACTGGTTGTCACTTGAGCAAGAATGATGAGTCACCAAAGGTTGATCAAACTCTTTATAGATCTATGCTTGAAAGACTATTGTACTTGACTACTTCTGGACCTGATATTATGCATGCAGTATGGGTGGTTGCCATATATCAATCTAATCCTAAGCAAACTCATGAGAAGGTAGTGAAAATAATATTCAGATACTTGAAGGGAACTCCATATTATGGCTTATGGTATCCAAGGGGTAATGACTTTGATCTAAGATCTTACAGTAATGTTGATTGGGTTGGTTGTATTGATGATAGAAGTACAAGTGGTGGTGCTTCCTTTTTAAGAAGCAGATTGGTTTCATGGCATAGTAAGGAATAAGATTTAGTATCCTTATCAACAATAGAGGTAGAGTATATTGCAGCAACATCCTACTATACACAAGTGTTCTGCATGAAGAAAACTTTGAAGGATATCAAGGTAATGTATGATGAGCCTATTCCTATCTTGTGTGACAATACTAGTGCTATCAATATTTCTAAGAATCTAGTGATGCATTGTAGTACCAAGCATATATCAATTTAGTATCACTTTTTCAGAGAGAAGGTTGTAGAGAAAGAAGTGAAGTTTGAATATGTTCCAACAAAGGATCAGATTGCAGATATTTTCACAAAGGCTCTTGCGAAGGAAAATTTTGAGTATCTCTGACAGAAGTTAGGGGTAAATGCCCCTCCATCTTCTTTCTAGATGCATAGTTGGTGCATCTGTCTAGGGGAGTAATTCATGCTATATCTTTTTCCTTGATTGATGGTGGCTACCTCTCAGGGGGAGTAGGTAGTGGTTGTTTTTGATAGGGACAGTCAGTGAGTTGATTCAAGGAGTGTATGTACTTAAAAGGTGGAGAAAGTTGAAAAGGAGAGCTTGTGTCCTAAGGAAAAGAAGTTGCCCTTTGTCCTTGATGTCAAAGGGGGAGAATGAGCAGGTGTTTGTTGCCATCAATGCCAAAGGGGGAGATTGTTGTACATATAAGGTTGTCACTGATATGGTTGTGTGGTTGTCATTGATGTCAACACTAATGAGCATTGCACATATGTTACATGATTTTGTCACTAATTTGGTTATGTGGTTATCTTTGATGTCAACACTATGCTTAGA
Organism: Cunninghamia lanceolata; assembly: GCA_027924645.1. Classification (NCBI taxonomy): domain Eukaryota; kingdom Viridiplantae; phylum Streptophyta; class Pinopsida; order Cupressales; family Cupressaceae; genus Cunninghamia; species Cunninghamia lanceolata. The sequence continues at coordinate 17,780,350 of BSBN01001048.1, forward strand.
TGCTTATGATGATGATATAATATGTTGATGATGTGCTAGAAGTGGTTACTAATGTTCATGGTTAGTTGTTGATGTTCATGGTTGGTTGCTGATACTCATGGTTGGATGTCATGCCTTGATTAATGTCATGTAAAGATGTATTGAGCATGCTTGTGGTAAGTAGAGATGATTTCATAATGATATATTAGGATGCGAATTACAAGCATTAAGATGAATGATGATATATTAAGATGGAAATTAAAAACTATGCTGATCTTGAGAAGATGTTGTTGATTACTTATGGCATGTTGTATGATCCTTCCCATTGTTTCTAAAGATATATGTGTTGTTATATGAAGGTTTTGGTCTCCAGAAGTCGGTGAAGGTTTCTACTGTAGGAAGTTGCTTTGAAGACTGGTTGATAAAATGCTCTGCATTCCTCCACATTTGAAGATATGGTCATGTATTTTAGAAGTTAATATAATTATGATGTAAAGGTGATAAATCCAAACATTCAGATCATTTGCTCCTCTGCAGTGGAAGTTACAAGTGACAGAGTTCTGGTATGTGCTTTGGCAAAATAATGTGATGATGAAGGTTGATTGGAATGCTCCGTATTCCTCCGCAAGTAAAGGTTTTCTCATGTGGTTTTGTGAGCATGATCAGAGATGTTCAATGCACACTACATTGTAGATTCAAGTGGTTTGGAGGTTCGCAAGTTCAGTTTTCAAATGACAGAAGTGATAAAGATGGTTCTGAATGCCTAGTTATTCTCAAGATATATGCTGATGATGTGTACCAACTTGTTGCTTCTTGAAATGGTAAATTGGCTAATGGAAGATGGTCCTAATGATCTTTTGATGTTTCCTATTGCTCCCCAAGGTGTTTTATGCTATCTCCAGAACTAGCTGTGGTCCGGAATGATGGTGTTGTTAGGTTATGTTGTTGCCTAGCTAACTGAGGAATGTTGATGATGTGGACCCCAAAGGTGTTGTTATGTGAAGTTCAAGGAGTGTTTGGAGATGTTTTGTAGGTCCTAATGACTCATCTAGAAGAATAACAAAAATTGTCTAATCATTCATGAGTACCATGAAGATTGTGAAGATTGATGTGCTACAAGATTCATGTTTTCTTGCTTAAGGGTGACCTAATTCAAATTTGTGAAGCATGCAAATGCTATTTCTTGAGGGATGATACTATGAAGAATGTTTAGGTCTGAGCTAAGCATGTGTTGGGATCTACAAGGCATGTGTCTCTTTCTGGAGTAGCGTGTAGTTCATGATAGGGCTTGTCCTATGCATGTTTTATGTTGTGTGATCTCTGGCTGACTTGTAAATTGTAATAGTCTTGTTGTATTGGCCAACTTGTAATGAAATCAATGTAATGTCATGTATATATTGTAAACCTAGTTGATCTAGGTGAGGTATGATTGTGAAAATGAGAATAAGAGTGTATGAAGAGAAGAATATGAAAATGATATGCATTACGATGTGCGACTGAAGGAGAAAGAGCAAAAGCGATAAGGGCTATCCTGATTCATCTTGAAGCCATTTTTATGATAAGAGGGAAGTAAAGAGAGTGCCTAATTGATCCAATCATCAGAAGAAAAGTGGAGAGGAAAACTTGCAATCATCAAAGGTGTGAGCTTCATTGTCAGCTTCAGGCAATAGAAGGACTGTCATACTATAATCATTTCTAAGTTTGTTCTCAGTTTAGGGAGTAGTAGCTTCCTTGGGAGTGACTCTAAAACAAAGTCTTCAGGGAGTAGTATCTTCCCTGGGAGTGACCCTAAAACAAAGTCTTCAGGGAGTAGTTGCTTCTTTGTGTTTTAGCCCTAAAACAAAGTCAGCAGGGAGTAGTAGCTTCCTTGGGTTGTAGCCCTAAAACAAAGTTGTAATTTTTGATATTCATATATTGTGAGTTAATCCTCACTATGGTTTTTCCCCTTCTGGGGTTTTCCACATATATCTGGTGTTATGTGGTTATGTGCATTGTGTTGATCTTTTATGTTTATGTTAATGTTGTAATGTTTAAGTTTTAATTTGCTCCAGAGGATTTGAAGTTTGTTTGGATACTAATTCATCCCCCCTCTCAGTATTCTAGTGTGTTCAATAGGTGTATCTTTCGAGAAATATCATTTCCTTAGAGAGCTTTCGATTTCTCAATTGATATTTACTTGGATCAGAGCTAATTTCAAAGGCATCATATCATATGACTACTACGGAATTGATGAAATTGAAGTCTCAACTTCAAGAGCTATTGGCTAAAGGATTGATTAGACCCAATGTTTCTCCTTGGGGAGCCCCAGTGATCTTTGTTAAAAAGAAGGATGGAATCTTGTGTTTGTTTATAGACTATCATATGCTTAACAAACCAACAATAAAAAATAAGTATCCTTTACCACATATTGATGATCTTTTTGATCAGATGCAAGGTGCATCAATGTTTTCTAAGATCAATTTGCAATCTGGATACCATCAACTAAGAATAAAAGATGAGGACATTCATAAGACAACTTTTAGAACTAGATATGGGCATTATGAGTTCACAGTTTTACCTTTTGGACTTACGAATGCTCCTATTACATTCATAAATTTGATGAACAATATCTTCTGAGATTTCTTGGATAAATTTGTTCTAGTGTTTCTAGATGAAATTCTTATTTAGTCTAGGAATGAGGAAGAACATTTGCAACATCTCCAAATATTTTTGCAGTGGTTGAGAGAGCATAAATATATTGGGAAGCTTTCTAAGTCTACTTTCTTTTAGAAAGACATACAATACTTAGGTCATATTATATCAGTTGAAGGAATATCTATAGACCCTACAAAGATAAAGGCTATACTTGAGTGGACTATGCCAAAGAATGTGCATGAAGTGCACAATTTTATGGGATTAGAAGGATATTCTAGGAAGTTGGTTTTGAACTTTTCTAAGATTGTAAACCCAATCACTTCACTTCAGACAAAAGGAAAGCATTTCGACTAGACAAAATAATGTTAAGAGGCATTTGACCAGTTCAAAGAAAGGTTGACAAATGCTCCAATATTGAAAATTCCTAATCTGGAAAGTCAATTTGTTGTCATTATCGATGCCTCAAGAGAAGGTTTGGGTGGACTGCTTATGCAAAATGAGCAAGTGGTAGCCTAGAAATCTAAGAAGTTGAGAGCAATATGAGCAAAATTATGCTCCTCATGATTTGGAGTTAGCCACAGTTGTGCATGCTTGGCAAGTGTGGCAACACTACTTGCTAGGAAAGCCTTTTGAGTTAAAGTTGGATCATCATGGTTGGAATTGATATCTGACAATGATTTTGAGATAAATTATGTCAAGGACAAAGAGAATCATGTGGTGGATTCTCTAATTCAGTGGAGACATATCTCGTCAATGGTATCTATTCAATCTAACTTCAATGATTTGGTTTTGCAGAATTCAACATGTGATGAATTTTATGAGCATGTTAAACATGCTCTCTCTATAAATCCTCAATATTCGAGGTATGATGGGTTCTGTTTTGAACTAGATGGGCTTTTAAGATATAGAGGAAGGATGTATGTTCCACATTTGGCAGAATTAAGAAACCTTGTATGGAAGGAAGTTCATTTCACACCATATTCAGGTCATCTAAGAGTGACTAAACTCCTAGCCAATGTGAAACCTCTTTATTTTTGGAAAGGAATGAAGAATGACATTGCAAGATTTGTAGCCAGTTGTTTAGAGTGCTAGAGGGTCAAGGCTAAGCATTGACATCCAGTAGGTCTTTTGTATCCACATGATATTCCAGAGTGGAAATGGCAAGTTATTAGCAGAGATTTTGTACAAGGACTTCCAATGTATTGAAATAGACATGATGCTATTTTAGTAGTGGTGGACAAACTCACCAAGGTAGCTCACTTTATAGCTAGAAATTTAACAAATGGAGCACCAGTTATTACTTGAAAGTTTGTAGAGGAAGTGTTTAGATTACATGGAGTTCCGAAGAAGATTATCTCAGATAGAAATGTGTGCATGACTTTAAGGTTTTGGCAAACTTTGTTTTCAACACTAAGAACTCAACTCAATATAATCTTGGCTTATCACCCTAAGACATATGGTCAGATAGAAAGGGTAAATCAAGTTCTTGAAGATTTGTTGTGAATGTATTGTATGGATTAGCAATACAAGTGGGAAATGTATCTACCGCTTGTGGAGTTTACTTATAACAAATTCTACAATTCTACTATTAAGATGTCTCCATTTGAAGCATTGTATGGAAGAAGATGTTGAACTCCTGTAAGCTGGGATAAGCTAGAAGAAAGGATAAGCATTGGTCAAAAAATGTTAGCAGAAATGGAAGAACATGTTAAGCAGATTAGAAAAAGACTAGCGAAAGCTAATGATAGAAAAAAAATTTATGCTGATGCCAAACGTACACCAAGGCAATTGTTAGTAGAAGATAAAGTTCTTTTGAGGCTCAAACCTCATAAAAGTTCCATAAAGTTTGGGAAGTCTTCCAAACTAGATCCTAGATATGTAGGACCCTTCAAAGTTGTCAAAGTGATCAATTTGGTTGCCTATAGAATTGTTCTACCACTAGCTCTCGCCAGGATGCAGAATGTTTTTCATGTTTCATATTTGAAAAAGTATATAACAGGTGATAGTGATATTCTTGATTGGAATGATTTACAGGTGTAGGACCCAGGAGTGGTCATGATCAAGCTTTTCAAAGTGCTTTAAGTTCACAAACTCCACTTATGTAATAGAGAAGTTACTCAATACAAGGTTCAGTGGGACCAGCATGTAGAGGACAATGCTACATGTGAAGATTATCATGATTTTCATCAGATATTTCCTCATTTGTTTTATGCTTTTCATATTTGAAGGAAAACTTTATCATGTTATTAATTTTGATATATTGGATCATCGATGACAATGAATCTTATGGGGGAGATATGTCACATCTTTAATTTTTGACTATGTTTTACTTTTTACTTGTGTGTAATTAGTAGGTAATTTTTGCATGATTTATTGATTTGACATATGAGAAGATGTCAGGATAAATCAAATGATTTCATCAATTAGAATTTATATTTTTAGAAATAGACATGTGATTATATGTTATCATGATTATTCATTCATGATGTATATGAAGTAACTAATGATGCACTAATCCCAGTTTAGTTAATTATAAATGTAACCAGGAAAATAGGTTTTCCACCCTATAGGAAAAGAGAGGGAGAGCATCATCGAAGAGAAGTGAATAGACGCATGGAAAGAATAGTTTGTTGATATCTAAGTCTTGTGTTTGTTCAGTTTTGTGAACCATGAGATTGGTAAGTTGAATTCAACTTTATTGGCCTATGTTGGATTTTGATTCAACAATAGTCAATTTGACATCAAATTCCTTTAGTATAGGTTTTGATGTATAACCCAGAAGGGATGGATAAACCATCATCAAGATGTAGTCGATAGTCATTATTATTTTTATTTATATGAGGTGAATATAGTATATATTTAGGAGTATATATATATATTTATGATAGTGGTTAACTGTCTCTTTTTAGTATTTTTCTAATTAAGATTCATTTATGGTATCCTATCAGGTTATATATGTTTGACAATTGTGTTATATTTGCAAGATAGAGAAGGGGGAGAATATCTCGACCCCATTCTCGCAATATTGTCAAAGAGTTTAATCAAACAACATAAGTATACATTGTGCATAATTTCTTTACAATGTTATGCATATATATTAATATATATTAAGTTAGGTATTTGATGTGATCTTTTTGAGTTAAGGCCAATAAGGGTGTGGTTGTTCAACCCCTTTATATTCTCAACTGATTGAAGATAGTGGAGAAGCCTTTGACCAAGTTATGAGTGGTCATTAAAGACCACCATTTCCATTATTTGCATGTCATCGAAGATAACTATGGCAAGCATTAATGTTAAGTGGTGAAATGTGGTTAAGAGTAGAGGCTCTATATATCACCGCTGAGTCTTCTCTATGGGAACACACATACACACGGAGACACACATATAGCACAAAGAGAGAGGACTTCATGAGAGACGGCTGAGGAGCTTCCTTTGCATGCCATACTTTTAGGTTCTTTTCTTTTTATGTAAATATTATTTGAGATGATAATTCTTTGTTTGATGTAGGCATTGTTGATATGTTTACCTAATTTTAGAATAGCCGATAGTATATCAAAATTTCTAAGATTTGAGTAATCGATAGTATATCATATCTTTTGAGGTTTGAGCAATTGATAGTGTATATATATCTTAGTATGATTTATATAGCCAAGAGACATACATTTACTATTTTCTATATATAGATGACAACATTTACTAATCTTTGTGTTTGAAGACATTAAAGAGCTTAGTATAGCTCTATGATAGTAAAGTCGAAGGCTTCATATAAATATATGATTTATAGAGATGATATTATTATATATACATATGCATTCTTGTAGTCGAAGAAATTAGCTATCTCTATGTTAGGGAACTGATAGTTTGTCATTATTTTGTGAACTAGAAGCCAATAGTCTAGTCTTCACTATGTTTTTCTTGAGTGAAGCCTTTAACTACCGAACTTGGTTTATAATTGTATGCATATTTTTTAAAACTATTCAGTGAGAAATTCAAGGTCGAATGGCCATTCTTTTTCATATTTTTGAATGGTTTCAGATCAGTTAAAACTCTATATCTAGAAAATGAGAACTCTCTATGATACTTTTTTATCATTTAAACATAGCAAATGTGTGCAGGCTGTTAGGATGTTGAAACATTACCTGTGCTGGCCGAAAGACAATAGATCATAGTAGGTTTTTCTAGAAGCAATCAGTTAACTTTTATAGTTCAAAAGTTAGTTTGTATTAAGCATAAGTATGTTCTTATACTAAGGTTGAAGTATCCCTATCATCTATAACTTGTCTAGACAAAGTCTGTGGAATAACTAGACCATGATTGTACTTAGAAAAACTTGAGTAATTTGGTTGTCTATACTTATCATGCATTTAGAATAATGAGGGATACAAATGATGTTATATTACTTTTTAAGAACTAGTTGAACTTATCTTAGATGTCAATTTGAGCCTCATGAGATTGTTGTATTAAGTCTTCGAAGTTAAGACTAGAAGTTTGACAAAGATATTTCCTTTATCTTTTAACTCTTTTTAGTTTCATTGTTTTTGATATTAGACTTTGAGAAAAGGTTTTCTTTTATTCTAAAAGAGTATAGAATGATTTGAATATCATTAGAAGCACTTGAAGTTACGTTATCTTTGTTTATTAACATATATGTGTTTATTTAACTAGATTATGTATTTCTATTATGCATAATGATGTTATATCATTCTTAATCTTAATCTATGAACGAAAAATGACAACTAGGTCATAGACATCATTACCTTACTATCTATATCCTTTACCAGATTAAAAGATTGAACTTAGTCAAGAATTCTTGTACTCTTTTTAGTATCTATTAAGACTTGTTATAGAGGAGGATAAACCTCATTTAATACATGTTTTTCAGTAAAGGTGAATTCAATTAAAGACCAAGTAGTCAAGATTTGACAAGTGGCTATCTTATTTATGTTACATTATGGATTTTATTGTATTAGTTTTTAAGGGTATTTTGATGATGCAAAGTATTGTAATAGGTAAAGTAAGAACCCTAGATTTTACCCCGAAGAGTTTAAAAATATTTAACTCTTAAGTCAATTATGATATTGATTATGTCTATTGTATACTTTGGTCAATGGTTAAAAAATTGAGAAGCCATAGATAAGACAATATTAAGAGATTGGAAACACTTTGTTTTTAGAAAGTCAATACTAGTTATATAAACCAAGTATGATTATTATTTTTGAGTAGAGAATAAATGACAGAAGTCATAGACCTTGATAAATTGTGGATATGCAATAAGGGACTCTTGATAAAGTTTAAGTTATTTATAATTGCACATATTGTATGTATATCCTAGATAAGGAATATTTATAAGTTATATGGACTAGGGATTGAGTCTAATTCAGATAATAATGTCTAGAGATACTAGCCAAATAAATAAAACTGTAGGATGAGATAGTCTTCAAGTCAAGTTAGAGGTGTGTGAACGCATAACTATATTTATTGAAAATGTTTATTTATATAGAAACTTTGGACAAAGTGATGCATTTGTCTCTACATGCATTAGTCAGTTCACAATGTCTAGATTGCGTAACTGGTCAGTATGATCATACTTAGTTATAATATTGTCTACAATTGTATGGTCGATTGAGTTGCATAGGATACATCAATAGGACTCAGATGGCAACTTGTTAGATCCATATGTCTATACTCTTCATGAAGGGGAGGGCCATTTCTAGGAAGGAAGGTCTACGGGTGACCGTCAGTCTGTAGTTGGAGGTAAACCACTCAAATGATGCTCTCCCTCTATAGTAGAAGACTCACCAAGATTTGAACAATAGATATCATGATTGTAGAGACAATACTCTTTATGTAAAATTTCATGTTATGATTATGATGTAACACTATTCTTTTTCCAAGTGCAATATGTTTAAAAATGTAAAGTGAAATGTTATAATTATAAGTTATCTTTGAATATATTGAATTTCAAGATTAACAAAATATTCAAAAAAGATGTACTTTTATTTATTGATGTTTAGCAAATGATAAAAAAATTTCTCTTGTATATCATTTTCTTTTGTAAGGACCCAACTCGTCCTTAACCAAATAATACTAAACTCTAAATTCAAAAATACTGAGAAATTAAAATATTTGATCTAACAAATGCAAGAAATGTAGATTTGTGAATTTTTACTATTAATTCTAAGAAATACTCAATAAATGTTATTGTGGTTAGAAATCTAGAGCTTAGTTTTCTAAAGTCATAAAGTCCTGAAAAGTTCACCATTGTTAATCCAGTGAAGAGAGAAAGTATATTTCTCAAGATAACATGTAGGGACAATGGATCAACACATACCTTAAGTCATGCATTACATCCTACATTCATTTCTGATAGCTTGATTTTCCTCTAGCAACTATATCCATATCATTTGCACAAAACCATCTGGACAATCTCATGTTAACACAACTCAAAAATCACTATACAAAAAATTAAGATCATGATGGTAATTGTAGAAGAACACCCTACATCAGGGGGACCTGAGTATTGGGGGCATCCTTCACTATCTAGACTGCCTACATACCCTATATCCATGGGATCAAGGCCCCCCTCCTTCAGATGCAACTAACATGAGGAATGCAAATAAGTAGTTCTATTTTGCACTATGTTTGATGCAACTGTGAGCGGGTATCCAACCCTTTCTAGGGTTATTCCCTGCCCCAGATAGTTCTTCGTCAGCTACCACCCACTTGGTGAAATAGGGACGGAAATTAGTCCAGTACCACAAACACCTAAAGGGGTGTTTGTCAGTTAGTCCTAGTGTGGAGGAATCCCTATCAGGTGTCTTCTCATGAAATCTAGTTTACTTCCTCAAGCCAAATTAGGTAATTTCGTGACTAAGTCCATTCCTGATTCCTTAGTGCTTTCTGATCACCAAGATTTGTAAAGACAAGGTGAGAGCATATGACAAATACGGTTTCTGATTCAGACTAGTTGACCTATCTAACATTTTACAAGTCATCTCTAATTTTAGACTCACGTGTCAATAAGCCTCATTTTCTGTTAATAGCTTGAAGGGTTTTCTGAATGAGCATCATGGTAATCATCATACAACTATTTCAATAGATTCATCTTTTAGTTAATCTTTTTAATGAGATATCTGAGGAGATTTTCTTCCTATGGATTTAACTTCAACATGTCCCTTATTAATCCCTGACGATTTAGAGGGACGATGCCTAAACATCATTGTTGCAACTATGTTAGGCACAAGGTACTTAGTTCAACGTGATGTCATTACTCACAAATGTGACACAGAGGTACCATAAAAATAGAACACTGTGATTTGTTTGAGTTTGGACGTTTGTTTACAAAGTTTACCTATCTATTAGAAAAGAAAAAACTTGCATAATAACTAATAAAGAAATTGACAAAGGAAGGACACTTCTTTAGCACATAATGCAAGTAAAGTACTATAAAGATGCTTAACCATTTTGCTTATATGTAAGGAATAGTAATTGAGAAGTTACTTAATCAATTTCATCAATTCATAATTGTGTGTAACATAACCGGAAAAGATATTCTATTAGTAATGTATGCAAAGATTTAGTCTTAGAAAAACAAGGAATCTTGATAACTTAATTTGTCATACACCAATAATAATTTCTTACAAAAACTTATTTTTACTTAAAACTAATAAGGACTTAATACAAGTTGTAAGATGAGGCGGATATCACAACAAGAGATTCACTTAAAACTTCCTAATCTCATTGTTAATAAATTGCAGAAGTGCATTATAACAATAATATTATAACATCATTATCAGAAATATCGTTTAACTATTGAACTACTTAACCATGAACCTAATCAATTAGAAAAACATTAGACTTGAAAGATACTTAATCAATGAGGTACATAACAATCTAGCCTAGTACAATACTAGGAATTATTGACGATTAACTTGTTGAACATAAACATTGTTCAATAGTATAGTATGCGGATGAATTCCTTGCAAAAACATTTGACTTATTTATATTTGAAAATGGATAGGAATTTATGATATTTGAATCTCAATAAGTTTCTGAACTGAAACTTTCTAAATGTTAACACTATTAGTCAAACAAGATTTGCTTCTTTTCATAAGTCATATTGGATGAGTCTTTCAATTTGTTCTAAATCACTAAGTTTTCAATTTTGTACCCTTAAGGTTTGACAATTACTTATACATTTATGATTTATTTCCAATTATGATTCTTACTTCCATCTTATAACAAGGTTAATTGCTATATAACATCATTTGTTGTGTTAATTGAAAGCTATAAGGAAACTATAGCTTAGCATATTTATACACAATGTCATATGCTTGTAATTAATTAATCGATATATTTGCATTATTTACCACTCACCCTTTGTTCTTAAATTGTTAACAAATACATACTATATAATATCATTACTGCACATTTATTGTACCTATTTCTCACTTAACCCAAACATTATATATTTGTTAATTGTCATTAACTAACTACAATTATCACTTATCACAATAATAAACAATACTATACCCACTAAACCACATTTTTCCCTAAAACATTTTACCTCATAATATATTTCTTCGATAATAGCCTCTACTTTTCTTCAACATTCCACTTATCATCTCATTTTTTCTTAAAATATAATATTCATTTAGCACACTTTAATTAATCATATCACTAATTACATTCCATAATTATCAACACATTATATTGTTTCTATAATTCAACGCTCCTTCACAATTATCATCTAAGAAAGTGTAATTATTAATATAAGATGACTCTATTTACAATACTTCACAATGTCTAATCCAACTTTAGCTTAGGTATTTCTTACTATAAATCTCTAATAAAGCTTTCATCACACATCTATATTTGACCAAGAACTAGTTGATTCAACATATCTAATTGGTTTCATTAAGAGACTTCCCCACGACTTTCTTGGCATGATTTAGTGAATTTTAGTTAGGCAATATTTGGTTCTTGTATTCGATCTAACATAATCATGGTCCTCAAGATGCTTCATAACTAAGAGCAATTAATAAAGAAGGAAAAAAAATAAATCTAATCATATGCCATGGTTGGTAAATTAAAAGACTCTTATAAATCTTGGACTTAAAAACATTTTCCCTAGCGTCAATAATATAATCTAAGGATAAGATGCAAATTATCCACTTCCATTCCCTCTACATAGTGGTTGTTGATTGAAGCAATTCCCATCCACTCTAAAGTTATTGGTTTATAGGATTGATAGTGATTTCTACTTCATATTATCAAGATTAAGTGGGTAAGTGAACTGATATAAAGTTGATTGCTGATAAATACACAATTTAATTCCTCAATTGTAACCACCATTGTCAAGAAAGTGAAAATTCAATGTTATTTCATAAACTATACTTTCTTGTAGATCAATTTGCAAAATGGAAAAATATGAAGATCACTCAACATATAATAATAATGGTTGTTATTTTTGTGCAATAACAACACTTTTATGTTGTGTCTATATGTTGCACTATATGACAAGTATACATTTGTATGTATAGTTTACTATTATTATGCTAATCATGGAGTGACATCTATTAAACTGGTTTTATATCGATCTGTAAACTCGGGCAGCTATACCACACAAAAATCATCAACATTCTGATTTAAATCTTAGAGAGATAGCCTAAAGACTGGGCTTGTTAAGCATGAATGAACAAGGAAATGTGGACAAATTTAGAAAACGACTCCAGAATAGAGTAAGAGACTGATATACCTTGAGAAAATTTACTTCGGGTTAAAACTCCAGCTAAAGCGTGAGAAAAATCTCATATAAGTACTCCAAAATGGCATACAATAGTTGTCTAAGCCACATAGGCTTTAATTAAGAGCATAAAAACCTCTTGTTTAGCTCAAATGAACTTAAAACTCTCGCAGACAACAGTTATAAAATGATTGTCGTGACAGGGTATGCACATGCCTAAAAGCATAAAGGATAAAGTAATTTTGTCTAGTGTTGTAGTTGTGACTACCCCTAGTAGACGTGCACACAAAATGTGGAAGCATAGGCCAAGAACGTCAACTGTTTGACAGAATGCCTCAAAGAGATGCCATCTCATGGAATGCAATGTTTGCAGGTTCTACACAAAATGGATTTATTAAAAAGGCTTTAGAAACTTTCAAGCAAATGCAATTGGCAGGTGTTAAGACAAATCCCACAACTTTTGCCAATGTCCTCCCTGCTGCATCAACAATGGAAGCTTTCGAAACAGGGCATGGTCATCGCTCAAGGCAGGACAGAAGGGAACTGTTTGACAAAATGTAGTAATAGCAAGTGCCTCGGTAAACCTAGGCGCCAAATGTGGAAGCATAGACATAGCAAGTGAACTGCTTGACAAAATGCCTCAAAGCGATGTCATCTTGTGGAATGCAATGGTCGCATGATTTCACAAAATGGATTGTTGAAAGGGCTTAGAAAATTTTCAAGCAACTGCGTTTAGCAGTTGTAAAGCAATTTCCACAACCTTTGGAGGTGTCCTCCCTGCCTGTATGCGCGAGAGCTTTGGAACAGGTTATGGCTACTAACAGATCAGATAAATTCATTCCAGAGACACCCCAAATCCTAAACTAGTGTGGTTGAGGGGAAAAACCTTAAATACACAATATAGTGTAATGTGCAAAGCCTGCAGGGGAGGGGAAATCAACAGTTCCAAAATGACCACAGGTGTCTGAATAAATGACAACAGTGGATATGCCTGATGATTGCCCACTAATAGAATGGATATATTTGATCCAAATCCCATCTCCAAAACTCAATTTATGAAGTCTAACAATGTCATCTGGTGCAGCGAATCCGAACCAAAGGGAAGGGCAGATCAAAGAGTCTCACAAATTCAATGTATGTTGAGAAAATGTTAATCACGCTACATAATACATACCCAGTGATAGTCCACTAACAGACTGGATATGTTTCCTGCATATTCCACCCAAAAATGGAAGGTAGCATACATAAACTAGATCATATGTTACAACACATCCAACCTAGAGAGGGTAGATCATATGAAATTCCACAATAGTTGAAGCAAATGTTGGCTATTCTATATACCCAAAAACAACATCAACAAATTTCATCCAAATCCCACCCAAAAAGCCACAAATTGTGCATGTAAGCTTTGCTATAACAGGTCATCAAAAATCAAACTTTGGAGCTGAAAAACTTACATTGTAAACAAAGGTAAAATACTCACAGATCACAATATTTAAGTTCTGGTGAGTGTTTAAAACAGGTCCCACTTATGCACAATTTTTCTCTTGAATGATTTCAAACTGTAATTTAAAAATTACAAAACTTATGCAAAATATCTCCCTTGAATGTTTTCAACTGTAATTTAGTTTTTCTCACATAAACTTATACCCAAATTCTCTCTTAAACATAAATCTAGGTTAGTTAAGTAATGCAAACAGTATATCAAACCACTTATCAATTATTTTAAGACATTTTATCAGAATGAACCCAAAACTAAACAAATTTAGGAAAAGGAGGAATGCTCTTACAATTTGCTCCAACAATCCAGTCAAACCCCCCAAGTGTGTCCTCCCTCACCTTTCAATGGGTATTTATAGAAAAATTCAATCCTTGTCTAGGCCATCATTTTCCAAACACATGATGGAAATTTTGGAAGACTTTGGAGTCAAGTCTAAGCACATGGTGGTAGATTGGGTCATTGGGGTCAAGTCTAGCCAATTAAATGCCTTATTTCAATTTTCCAATTTGAAATAATTTTTTGTGGAAAATTCTCACTTATTTAATAAATGTTAGCTTTGAAATTTGACTTGAAAAATGAGGGGGTTGAACCTCATTTATTTCCTTTTCTAGAAGTGTACCCTTCTTGACTATTTATAAATTTTAAATTGGGATAAAAAAATCATTTATTTATTATCATCACTATTTTTATTATTTTGTTTTTATAAAACTATATATATATATAATTTAATTTTAATAGTTTTTATGTGTGTTAGTAAGATTTAAAAATAAAGAAAAATAATAATTAATTATGCATAGTATGATATGATAACTCTAATCAAACTTAAGACTCTAAGTATCATAAAATATGTTCTATGGGTAGAAGTAGGTCGTAACATCTTTTACTTTCCTAGTAATTTGGGTGTGTAATTCTGAGTAATATGAGAAGGCATGTTATACCCTAGATTACCTTTGGAGTATTGGGATGAGGTTCAAGTGCAGCTGACTATTACTTGCTCCCTTGGTGAACTCATTATGGTTGATGAGGTGAGAAAATCTATAAAATGCTTTATTTTTCTAGATTTTGCATTAATGCTGTTGGTGATAAGGTTCTTCCCTCTTTGATCACCTTATCCTCAAAACTTAGTGATTGGATGCATTAGATCATTTATGAGGAGCACCTGATGGTAAATCACAATTTCCATAGGTGGAGCCATGCTTTAGCTCCATGTGTGGGTTCATGAAAAAAAGGCTTATTCATAAGAAATAAGGATCAACAAGATCCTTCTCCTCTTGAGGACATGTCTGAGATACCCATGGACGGTAAAAGTGTGTTGGCAAGTCCTCTTGTGGATAATTCTAACTCAGAGGCTCTCAGTATTGTCCTTGAGCTCAGATCTCATCTTTTGGGGATAAATGTAAGGAGAAGGAAGCAGTGAGGGAGGACTAAGATTGCCCTCCCTAGTGTCCTCCAACAAAGAAAATATAATTGAGTCTAAGGATTGGGTTACCAACAAGAAACAAAATTCCTCAAAGTGTTTTCAACTTCCAGCTACCTTGAGTTGGTAGACCTATTTTGTCATGGGGTAGTCTGCCGTGAGTTTTTTTTGGCCTCGTGTGGGGAAATGTTGTTTGTTGTTGTATTTTTAAGCCTCTATGCTTTTTGTTCCTTATTATTCCTTGACATTGCTCGGGCTTCTTTGGTGTTTATTTCTTACTCTATGTAAAGGGTGGCACCCTTTCAAAAACTCTCCAATTCATAGCTCTAGTAAAAAGCATTTACCAATAATAATAATAAATATAGGTGTGTAAAAAACTTTGAGTCTGTTGGAATATTAATTTCTCCCATAAAACCATAATTATGCTAGAGACATTATATAGTGGCATAAGGGGATGACTGTGACAGTATACATAAAAACTAAATAGAGCCCATATATATATATATATATATATATATATATATATATATATATATATATATATATATATTTCAAATTATGAAGTAAGTGCTTTAAGTTTAAAACATATAACCTACATGATGAATGCACATAAAAATTATAAAGTAACCGTTTTATTTTTAAAAAATATATATCCCACATATTTTTTTAAATGAATGCACATAAGAATAAAATTTAAAATATATAACAAACATATTTTTATTAAATAAATGCACATAGGAATAAAGTTGACATAAAGTAAATAATCTATATAAATACAAGTAATATTCAAACATGTCAAAAGGGTTGTGCTCAAATGGTAAAGCCATAATGTTCTCAAGATGGAGATCCAAGTTTAAATCCCCATAGTGGCATCTAAGTTAGAATTGTACAATAATATTTTATAACTATATTTAATTAGAGTTTAATTTCATTTTTGTACAATCAAATTTAATTTATTAATTTTTTCTTTTAATATGTTGAACTTTATTTATTGTATAGTTATTTTAATGCAAATACTTTATGTTAGTTGTTTAGATATATTTTTTAAAAACAAAGTCTTAATCTATATTAAGAATGAAAAGGTTAGTTAATAAAACCCAAGGAGGTAGTTCCCTTTCTATTAAAATCTGATTAAACTAGAAAAGATACATCATCTCTTCTGAGTGTGAAAACATACAACATTATTTATTGTATAGTTATTTTAATGCAAATACTTTATGTTAGTTGTTTAGATATATTTTTTAAAAACAAAGTCTTAATCTATATTAAGAATGAAAAGGTTAGTTAATAAAACCCAAGGAGGTAGTTCCCTTTCTATTAAAATCTGATTAAACTAGAAAAGATACATCATCTCTTCTGAGTGTGAAAACATACAACATTCAATCACTGGGCGTTCTTAGATGCCATAAAAAACATAAACCTTCATAGAGCTCAAAGGCCCAATTAATCTGTGGGGGAGACAATAGGTCTCCATACTGACTAAGATAGAAGTTGAACACTTCCATATTATTTCAGTGAATACCATCTCAGAATAGACTTAGAGCTTGTGAAGTTATTTTTTTTTTCCTCATAGCACCAGCATCGAATATCTCTCCCAATAGTCTAGATTTGAGTTTTTTTAATGAAAAGATGAAATGGTAGTATACACCTTTTCTCTTATCTTGTTCTTAATAAATGTGTGAGCCATCATCTTCCCGCACTATTTCCTTCCCATTATTAGTACTGCATTCATGAGGGATTCCTCTCTTAGAGTGTTCCATCATGAATCTGTTCTCCAATGAAGATATGGGTGTCAATGACTTCTTTGATAGAAGCCACTGTGCCCTCTTGATCTGCATTGAACATTTTGCTAATCTTTCCCTCCACTGTTTCTTCCTCCTCTTCCTCATCTTCATCTAAATCTACCTTACAGACACATTCACACTCAAATACCATTTGCTGCCCCATCTTGCTTATGTCAAAAAAGATAACAAGATTTATATTTGGTAAGAAGATCAGATCAAATGAAACCCATGAAGAGAAAAATATTCCTCAATCCATTTTGCTGCTATCCATATCTCTGCTCAAGAATTCAAAAATCCTTCCTCCTATGGAGCCTATCCATCCATCTCTAAAATTTCTTCTAGGCTGTCCCATACTCAATCCGAGTTGGATACTCTGTAGAACTCTAGCTGGTCTACTCCTTGGTTCACAAGAAAGTCTATGGTTTTATTTGCTTCCCTGTAGATGTGATGAAGGGTGAAGCTATCTAACTTGTTCAAAGAATCCCATATCATCTCAACCCACTTTCGAAGCTTCCAATTTGAAATCTCCTTCCTTTTAATTGTGTTTATACAAACCAATGAATCATTTGCAATTTCAACTTTCTCTATTTTTTTATGAATACAATTTATACAAACCAATGAATCACTTTCAATTTCAACTTCCACCTTGTTTTGGATCTAAGTTTGAGTTTTTCGAATTGCCTCTAAAGGTCCCATCAAAATTCATCTTCAATGTACTCTGTGGAGGGGTGAGCTAATAAAAACATATTTATGTACTTTTCTTTTGAGTTAGTTGTTTAGATATATTTTAAAAATAAAGGAAATTATAAGTGGCATTAAGGGGATGACTATGTCTGTGTACATAAAAACTAAAAAGAGCCTGACATATATATTTTTTAAATTATAAAGTATGTCTTTAAATTTAAAACATATAATGGACATACTTTTATTAAATGAGTGCACCTAAAAATTATAAAGTAACTATTTTAAATTAAAAATTATATAGTGCATATTTTTTTAAATGAATGTACATAAGAATTAAATTTAAAATATATAACCACCATAATTTTATTAAATGAATGCACATAAGGATAAAGCCAACATAAAGTAAGTAATCTATATAAATACAACTAATACTCAAATATAAATTACATTAATCTATTTCTTTTTCACTGGTGGTTGTTTTATAAAAATGAAGTGTCCTAAACTAATATTTTATAACATATTTTTTAGGGTTTCCTTTTGTTTTCTGCATAATCAATTAATATGTTATTTTATTTATAGTACAATAATTTATTTTATAACTATATTTTATTAGGGTTTATCATATGAAAAAAAATGGAGCAAAGTATATTCGAGAAGCACATAAGTTATTTGAACCGTAAGTGCATTACATTTTATAGATTTTACTATACAATCATTATTTTCACTCACTGATGTTTTATAAAAAAAAAAGTGTCCTAAACTAATATTTTATAACTATGTTTTATTAGTGTTTTATCATATGAATAAAAAAAGGAGCAAAATATATTCAACAATAGCAGAGGTAAGTGCTACTATAGGGTGCAGTTAATTTTCTTTTGTTTTGTGCATAATGAAATTTAATTTATTGGTTTCTTTTCACTCCTTTTTTATTAAAAGAAATTGAGGTTTATATTTATTTTATAACTATATTTTTAGGGTTCTACACAAATAAAAATAGGAGTCTTGGTAACCTACTCAAAAGGTTAGAGAAATAAACCTACTTGTGGATTTGGTCCTTGCCTAGGTTGAATTCACCATATAATAATTTAGTTAATAGGTCAACTAGTGTTTCCCAATTCTGAAGATCTCTAAGAGGTATATAAATTTGATTAAATTTGATCAATAAAGGAGGCTCACAGGAGTTGACGTCACGCTACCTAGGATCTTGGCCATGCTATAAAATGAGAAGTCATCGCCTCATGTCTAGTTCAAAATGAAATCAAAATTTTTAATATTTATATAAATATTCGTAATTTCTATTATCTTTTAGGATTAGAATTTACTTCCAAACACATGCCCTGCCCATGATCTTGTGGACAATCAAGACCCAAAGTCATTTATGCAACTTTTACAGCAAGGAAAACCAATTCCCCCCTCCTTAGATTTCTCCATACTAAACCATGTGTGAAGGTTCCTCAATATTCTGGTGGAGCTTCACTTATAGAGTCTTCTAATTCTTTACCAGCCTATTCAATTTTAGAACCAAGTGATAATAGTTCCCCTCGTAAAGAGGAGGATGAAATCCCTGAATCTGAATATGATCTAGACATGAGGCGATGATTTATGATTTTACAGCATGGCCAAGATCCTAGGTAGCGTGACTTCAAGTCCTATGAACCTCCTTTACTGAGGTCTATGGTACAAAGTAATCTACCACCTAATCAAATTCTTGTTGAATTTGTTGGAGCACGAAAGATGTGTCTATAGATTCTGAAAACATCACATGGAAGCACTCTTGATCATGAATCTCAATCATTTGATGCATGTCATCTGAGGAACAATTCTTTTTGTTCCAGCCTTGAAAATTCTTTGCCCCCAAACAAGAATACCAACAGATTCAAGAGATCACTACCTAAAATGGTGTGTAATCACATGAGGCATTTTCGTTAATGAATGCATTTCAGAATGGAGAGTTTTGTCTTTTGTGCATTGCAGATTTTGTTGAGTTGGATTCTTTGTTAAAATATCATTTTGATAGCATGTTATTGTTCTAGTGGACATGAATTAACATTATAACTATTCCAGTTTGACATATGTTCTTATGGTGAGATTCATGGCAAGTTTTTTGTGGGGATGATGAACTCAAGCATGGGTACATGCAACATGACTATTCTTTGCTCTCTGGTATTCTTTTTTCATGAGATATTTAATGTCTGTTAGAGGAAGCAATAGCTAGTTACTGACCCTTGTGTGGATTGAAAAAAATTGATGCATGTAAAATTGATGCATGTAATAAGGGAGGCAGCACGGACCTTGACATGGTTTTTTCGTAACCACGAATTTGCCTTCGTAGATAACTGTATGTGTTTTGGTTTCACTATACAATTATGTCACATCCCCTAAAGATACCCGAATTTAACTGGTTGTAGTAGGTCTTAATCAGTTTTAAAGTAAACATGATGGAATTCTCGTAAGGTTATAATATTTAAATATTAATCAATCATTAATGACATTTAATGTAGAAAGACAAAAAGTCACATGCATATCACCATCTCATAAATATTGGGATAACTGAAATATCTTATTAGTAAGAAACATATCCCATAGTCCAACATTTAAATAATAAGTATAACTAATAAAGGTGGGAGGAAACCTTATCGATAAGAAAGAACTGTCTAAGTGGCTGAATTTTTCTATCAAACATATTGTATGAGACAATGTAAACGTGATGGAATTGTCATCTTAAGTTATAATATTTAAATATTAATCAATCAATAATGACTTTTAATGTAGAAAGCCTAAGACTCACATGCATATCACCATCTCATAAATATTGGGATAACTGAAATATTTTATTAGTAAGAAACATACTCAACAGTCCAACATTTAAATAATAATAAGTATAACTAATAAAGGCTAGACGAAAACCATAAAATAAGAAAGAACTTCTTGAGTGGCTGAATTTTTCTGTCAAACATATTGTATGGGACAATGTAATGCCCTCCAAGTCCTATATATTGCACTCCAAGCTTGCTGGAATGAATATGCACCTTACACATTTGAGAAGTTGAGCTCCTTTGATGATCACCATAAATTGCAATCTTTGGTCTTTCACCTACTAGCAAATGATATTTGTGTATCATAGTAGTTGGTGATCCAAACCTGCCAAAAATTAGATTTAGGCTCATTAAGGAGTTATGGGCACCATGTGGTCTATTCAATCATTTAATTTGAAGGGGGAATCGAGTGTTGACAGGATATTACATGGAATTTAATGCATGTGCCATTCACAAGATTATAAATGACTGGATGCTAGTCTTTTATAGGGCGCTAGGAGTTGGAATGCTGGCAGAGTTTTTGATGCATTTCAGAATCCCTGAATTCTCTATGGTCCTAAAATTTGTTAAAATAGATGAATGGGATATGTCTAGTTCTTTTCTTGTTTGATATTTCTTCCTTCAGAAACTCTAGTTTTTCCCATGTTTTGTTGGGATGTTAATTTGAATGGTTCCATGAATATATAGTCCTTATGATAGATGCAATTATTATATTAGTTCCTTTTTGTGGAATTATAAGTGAATTAAGTGGATGGTCCTTGAGATTATTTACTTTACAAGTTAGTATTGCTTTATGAATGTGTAACTAATTGGAAGCCAACTCATGTGGGCTTAATGCCTTGCTTGCGTGTTCTATCTTCCAAAACCTACAATCGAACCAAAAATAATCACCAAAAAGAATATGGGAAGATACTTAGGTATAAAATACATCCAAATTCAAATCTGTTTTATTTTTCATCAGACTCCAGAACATATTTCATAGAGGTTTAATTTTTAATTAAGTCTGAAATTGATTTATTAAACGCTATCATCAAAAAATTTCTCTGCCTCCATAAAGAATAATTTTTTTAAAACACCCCACCATGCCAACAAAGAAGGAAGTTTTTGAAGTTTGGAGATAGAAGTTGAATAGTTGAAAGGAGCATAAGGTTTTTTTAATGAAGATATATTACTTTTTATGATGTAAATGAACTTCATTTAATATAATATAAAACATCTCCAGGAGACCTTAGATTAAAAAAACATTAAGAATCAAACAAGGAGAATCTGCTCACCAATTAGAATTCAATTGCTTTTGAGACCGTCGATTGATTATGCTTGCTTTAAGATTCTTGAGAGCCTCTTCAACAGGTTGGAATTCAACATGCATTATAATTAAAGAAGATCATTGTTTTTGTTAGGAATTTGTAGGTCAACTAAAATCAATTTCACATAACCCAATAGGAGAATAAGATGCAAAAATAACCATAATGCAAAGATCAAATAAACAATCAACAAGATAACACAAGATATACCCTGGGAAAACCTTCAAGAGGGAAAAACTCAACCTCCAAAAGCATCCACACTCATATGCATTATTCAACAACAATGATACTACAATACATGCCATGAGTCTCCATGAATACCTTTGAATCATCAAGCACCTCCAATGCATCCTCCATGTGTCCAAGCATGAATCCACACATTGCCTGCCATGCTTCACAATATGCACTTATAGGAGAGAGCGTAATACAATGACAGCCTCTCACAAACCTCCAATCAACTTTTAATGAATAGTCAAGCCAACCAAACCACTAACCATGTGCTTGATTTTATAGACCAAGCTCACACAAATACAACTTGTGGTATTAGATAAAACCATGTGCCCCAAAACCATGGGTGACACAAAACCATTAGCCTATAAAACCATTCACCCCTATTTGACTATTGGTACTGACTTTTCCCAATTAATGAAATAATACAAATGAATAATTAATCATTCTATGTGTCCCACGCACATAAAATAATTAACCCAATGTTACAATACAATATAAAGTGGTCCCCAAATAATTACCTAGCGTGATTAACCACACCACCTAGGTGCATCACAACTAAATAATTATTTAATTACAACATTATAATATACCAAATTATGCAATGGTGTACAACACCATATCCCACATTCTCCCACTTGTTGTATAAATTGCATAAGGGTTAATCAATTAAATACATCATCATAGGCAAGCATGAAATCACATGAATCTCCAACATGCTCTCGTGCTCCATCAAGATACCTACAATAAAATCAAAGTGATCACCATCTCAAGCAAGAACTCCTCTCATCCTCCAATGTGCCACCTATGAAAGAAAAGGAACATGCCAAGGTGAAGATGCACCAATCTAAAGAACACAAGCATCAAATCCAAGTGATAACATAAGGCTCCAAGTTGTTGTGAAAGGTAAAAACCCACATGATTGGAAATAGCACCCACATCATATGTGATCCAGACAAGACAAGAGAATCCAATGAAAGATTGTCCCATCATGTAGCCCAATCAACTTCTATTACATATATTGAAATAATAACAATATCCATGCCTTCAAATTGTTATAATCATGTGCTCAAAACTTCAAAGATTAAAACAAATTGTATATGCCAACATAACCTTGTTAAATTTCAGCCTTAAGATTGTTGTTTGCCATGATTACTCCTCTTCTCTTAGATGAAAATTAACTTTGACAAATTCCAGCCATTAAAGATTTTTTGTTTGTCCCTTTGATTCCTTTAGTTGCAAAAAAAAATCATATATTAATCTCTTAAACTTGCAGCCCTTAAGTGAATATAATTTGTGAATGTTATACAAACAATTTCAGCCATGAAGTAACACCATATCTTAAGAATTTCATAAAACATGAACAACAACAAACACTTACAACCCAAATATTTTTATGTAGTCCACCAAGGTAGCAACACGCCTACATAACCTCCACAAATCCAACTATGAAATATCTCTATCAAACTTTCCAACTATCCACCTCCACAAACTTACAAATTCAAAATTTTTACCTAACAAATCACCATGGACGTTCACTTTCTTTGCCTCATCAAAATGGATGTATTTCCATTGGAGAATTCTCTTCAACATCACCGATGGACATCCTCTTGATGAACTACAAAAATAAGAAATAAACTTGGGCTCCTCTCTTATTTTTCAATGTCTCTTTAGAGCCAAACTTCCATCTATTTATAATATCTCCTTTGCCAAGTTTCATCTTCCTCATTTGGGCTCCAACGACTCTTGGTATTCCTCTTATTGCTTGGTGGTGTCCAACTTGGAGTAATGTGACCTTTGGGATTCCTTTGTTTCTTTCCTTCATGACTTGGGTGCTTGAAAACTATTCATTGTCCAACTTTTGTCTTCTAGCATGTAGGTGACTAGAATTTTGTCCATATGCTACTTGCCTTGTCTTTTTCTTGGAGAGTTCAAGAATTAAAATATTTATTTTATTTTCATCAATGTTGGTGTATGTTGTTGATTAGAAACCTACAAGACAAACAAAAAAGGTAAAAGAAATAAAATATTTTTTTGGTTGATGCAAGATTGCTTGTGATCCCAGATGCTCCTGCATCAATATGCTAATACATCCAACCATCCATACCTCATAGGTATCAACAACATCAATGAACTCATGCCAACAACATATCCAACCCATATATCGTAATCACAAGATCCGTGTATAAAACCTATCAGTGAAGGACACATATATCTAGGAACTCCCACTACATGGGTAATGTCAAATATGAAAATAGATCCAAGGCATACCAAGTCTATCAATCAACACTCAAACCAAGGTGTGGCTGATCAACAAGCCAATGTAGCATCAAGAACAATCACAATGATCCACACATGCATGATAAATCTCTACATACTCTCTCACAACATGTCACCATAACTCTCCCAAATCCAACCATATGAACATGATCCTCCAAGAAGTAGCCATAAGACAAAGAGAGAAAACCTGTAAATCATAATGTCCTTCTACCAACACCTCAAAGTGTTAAGTTGTGTCAAGTATGATCTCCTCTACAACCCCAAATGAAAAGCCTCAACAACACCCAACCATTCAATCTCATAAGATCAAATGAACATATGTAACATGTAACCAACATGGATGTAAGCCTCTATAATCAAGGTAGATCAAACTCATAACCATTCTATAACCAAGAATAATCCCAATCACATCTCCTAAACTCCTCATAATGAACATCATAAATCAAACCATATGAACAAGGAGATAACCATGCTAACATCCCTCAAATGAACCCTCCAGAATGAATAAATGTAGCTCAAGATCCATATCTATGAGAAGATGAAACATAAATCAACATACATCTAAAAAGATGAGCAATACCTCATAGATGATAAACCACCGAGTAGACCAAGAGTGGGGAATGAGAATGCTCCTCCAGGATACACCAAGCCACAATGACTCTCTCCAAGAACAAACTCCTATAGGTGCATATCTAGGTGTAAGGCTCCTTGGTCTATCTGCTGAAACCTCCAATGAGAAACCATTTCAACAAATGTCTCTAAACAAAAGAGAACTCCAGCCTCACCCAAATCTCCAAGTATCGATGAGCACCTCCATGATCAATCCATGCTGAAACTCCTAATTCAACATTACACTATCATGACACTCTCAAGTAAATGACCAAAGTACTCAATACCAAGAGAACCAACAAGACCACTGTTAATGCTCCAACTGCACATCTATATAATCAAGAAGCCCAACATGACATCATGATACAACCATCTCCTCCAAAGAGATCACATGCAACAATGCATACATCTTGTCTCAAGAGAACCTGTATCATGCTAAAAATCTAATCTAGAATCAAGAGCTTTTCAAGACACAATATCAACATCTCTATATCAAGGATAAACATGTCAAACTGACAAATCATAAACTGACACCTCAACCAAAGACTCGAAGATGCCCTCTATGGTAAACCAAGATGTCAACATCTCCCATCATATGAAGATTTACATCTACTAACAATGGAAATCATGATGTCAAATCACTCTCACTGAAACAAGAATCATAATCCAAGAGCCTATCCAAGACACCCACAACCATTGCAGAAGATCATCCATCACAAATCATGAATGCATAATGCTGCCAAAGCTCCCAATGAACTGTGATACTGATCTATCAATGACAATAAAGTAACCATCTCCTAAATGAATATCTATCGCATACATGATCATGTCGTGCCAATGCAAAAGTGTATATGCATATCCACGACACCATAATCATCATCATCATTGTACCTATACTCAACTCCCATTGAAATGAGGCTCCAAGTCTCACACACGTATCAACCATGTCCTCAAATCAGAAGACACCCTGTGTACTCGTCACCATCAAAGTCCAAACTTTGAAAACACCTACAAACATGTAATTGCAAGCACCAAATCTGAAAACCTGCTATACCATGCTGATGGTCTCATAATGACATGCACTCCCACAAGTGTGTGCCAAAAAATCGATCTAAATGCACTCATCAATGCACTCTGAATCTCAAGCACCTACAAGTGATCAAACAAGTACCAATATCTCTCTGCACGCCAATTGAAAATCTACATGATCCAATCTATATTACACTGCAATAGCTCTCCAATGCCTATCCGAAATCAACAATCTAATTCTATATGCAAAAGTTATGAGCATAAAACTATAACAGAGCAATGTCTGGCTTCAGGCATCAAATTTTGAAACAAACAGCAACATCTAATCATGAAACATTTACCACTACGTATCACTCAGAGAGAACTTTCCGATGCATATAAAAAGTCAAAAAATTGATACCATATGTGAAAGTTATGCCCCCCAGAAGATAATACCCTCCAAGGGCTAAAAGTAGACCCTTGGCGAGACCATAGTACCTGCTGACG
Organism: Cunninghamia lanceolata; assembly: GCA_027924645.1. NCBI lineage: Eukaryota > Viridiplantae > Streptophyta > Pinopsida > Cupressales > Cupressaceae > Cunninghamia > Cunninghamia lanceolata. The sequence goes on from BSBN01001048.1 coordinate 17,806,846, forward strand.
TGGCATGACATCATTGCTGACATCATCAGGCTCATTGGACAAAAAACACAAGTGACATGGTGTTGGGCTAGAGCTAACATCATCATATATCTTTGACTGGTGTGGGTGAAAAAGTTTTCAAATCTGTTTTATTTTTCATCAGACTCCAAAACATATTTCATAAAGGTTTAATTTTTAATTATGTCCGAAATTGATTTATTAAACACTATCATCAAAAAATTTCTCTGCCACCATAAAGAATAATTTTTTAAATTTTTTTAAAACACCCCATGGTGGGGGCTTCTCAGGGGGTTGTTGGCCAGGGAGCCTAGTCGGCCTCGTCGGACCGGCACCTGGGACCGGGGGCCCAAGGGTCGTCTGACCCAGACTACCGACCGGGAGCCAACCAACCTTGGTAGCCATGCCTGGCCATACCTGGCCTTGCCACGGTAGGCCAGGGTACAGGGGTCTACAGACCCCCGCCCCTTAATAATTTTTTTTTCATATCTTTAATTTTTTTGTTTTCCATTCTATACTTTATAAAAAAATTAATTTTTGCACCAACTATAGAAAAACAAATACACAACACAGGAGATTATTTTTTTAACATTTTTTTTCTGCAATCATACCTACGACAGCCATACGGCCATACTGCATACTTGGGAGCTAATTTTTTTGCCTTAGGTCACCACGGCCAAAACATGCGAAATTATATGTTTTTCTTCACCTCTCATGTCTTCTGGACTCAATGGAGAGGTTCATTTTGTCCCAAGAGGTCATCTATAGAAATTCCTCCTCAAAACCCTCATGAAGCCAAACCAAGAAAACCCTCTTCAGTAATGATTTTTCAATCACCAGATCTGCAACATGCACAACAAATATCTAATACCCAGAACCCCTAATTTGCAATACAACCTGCACATAACCTTGTAATGTCCCAAATCCTAACATGCATTGCCATGGCTTCCATTTTGCGCCTGATCTACACACACAAGGATTATACACATCTAAGCAGCTCACACCTCCCTCAACCATAAACATAGCTCTGATACCACATGTTAAGAATTTGCAGGTCAAATAAAATTAGTTCCACATAACCTGATAGGAGAATAAGATGCAAAAATAACCATAATGCAAAGATCAAATGAACAATCAACAAGATAACACAAGATATACCCTGGGAAAACCTTGAAGAGGGAAAAACCTAGCCTCTAAAAGCATCGACACTCATATGTATTATTCAACAACAATGATATTACAATACATGCCATGAGTCTCCATGAATACCTCTTAATCATCAAGCACCTCCAATGCATCCTCCATGTGTCCAAGCATAAATCCACACATCACCTACCATGCTTCACCATATGCACTTATAGGAGAGAGCTCAATACAATGATAGCCTCTCACAAACCTCCAATCCACCTACAATGAATAGCCAAGCCAACCAAACCACTAACCATGTGTTTGGTTTTATAGATCAAGCTCACATAAATACAACTTGTGGTATTGGATAAAACCATGTGCCCCAAAACCATGGGTAACACAAAACCATTAGCCTATAAAACCATTAACCCCCATTTGACTATTGGTACTAACTTTTCCCAATTAATCAAATTATACAAATGAATAATTCATCACTCTATGTGTCCCACACACATAAAATAATTAACCCAATTTTACAATACAACATAAAGTTGTCCCCAAATAATTACCTAGCATGATTAACCACACCACCTAGGTGCATCACAACTAAATAATTATTTAATTACAACATTATAATATATCAAATTATGCAATGGTGTACAACACCATATCCCAACAGTTTTTGCATACATGGTAAAACACATAAAATCAAATAAAACAATAGTCCATAATTAGCCTAATTTTATATAGTGAAAAGCTAAGAAAATTTTTTGACAAGGAGGTACTGCTCTGACTAATAAACAAAAATCCAATAAAAAGGATTCTATTTTTTAAATATACTTGAACAAGATTTTTACCATAATGAGAAAACACAAAAGTAACAAGGGACCTTTGAAAATAAGCCCATGAGAAGGGAACAGGTTAAGCTTCATCTAGGCATCAAAGTAAAATCAAAGTAAGGAGACCTTAAAATTCTCTCATCATAGGAATCATAATATAATAGTTTAGAGGGAAGCATTCACAACTTTGATACAATTGACCTTTCTTGATAATCTTCATAAGGAATTCTAGATGGATACCTAGGCAGACAAGGCATGGAAGTCCAGTCAAGAGCACAAACTGGAAGCACAGTTATCAAAATAGTAGAACTTGGAGACACCAACAATGAAGCTATTCTTCTTGCTCCAATCAAAGGGTGAATACTCTATCTTATAGTAGAAATTATAAACCTTGATTGATACAAACCCAATTCTAATAGGCCAGTATACCGGAAATGTAATGTAGAATCTGAATGCTACTTAGAGTTGAAAGTTGGTTCAAGGACAATTTTAAATCCAAAGGAGTGAATGAACTGTTCCTTGCTGTCCTACTTGCTCCAAACTTCCTAGTTCTGGCTTCTATGGTTGTACCTAATAATTTGAGTTAGTAACAATACCTATTTTATGTATAAATTAATTACTATTTATACTCTGAAAGGAGAGAGACAAAGAAAGAAGTAAGAACCAACTTAGAATCTTGATGTATACCTCTTGCTGTAGTATCTTAGAAAAAGTTTGTAATCTCAAAATAGCATAACAGTTACAGCCCTACTTTTCTTAACTATGCACATGTTGGTACAAATCTCTCCACCAGACAAAAGAGTAAATAAATATTAACAAAAATCCCTTAATAAAAAAAAAGATATAGCTACATGTAGGTTAGCTGCTTCCAAATTTGGAGAGTTACTTTTTGCCAAGATTAGCCCTGCTATTTCAACCTAGCAAAAGGTAATCATCATTAAGCTAGAGCTTAACTTTGTGCTTGTAAGACATAGCTTTAAAGAAATAAAATAATTTCACTTTATTATCGTAGAAAAAAAAAACTTCCTAATAAATGTATTTGGTAGGGAAATCTTTTTTGTCTAAAAAGTGTTAGAATAAGTAAGGTTTTACATTTAGTATATAGTTTTAAATAAATAAATTAACATGCACATGTTAATTGTTGGTAAGTTACATTCGCAGAATATATATGGATTTATAAAGAGAATATACTCAAATGTAAAATCATTTTATGTATATCTTGAAATCATCAATAATATATATTTTTTGGATTTGTCAATCGCAGCCTAGGGCTGCGAAGTTATATTTATATTAATATATAAGGTTTTACATCAGTTCATCTAGTAGCTAGGCTAGCAAAGATTTTACAAAATGGGAATCATCCCATCTCCCATTGCTAATTACATCGAGCCAAAAGCAACTCTACTCAGAGTGGCACCCTAGACTAGCATCATTTGACAGAGCAAAGAATGACACAAATCTAGGCTAGCTTTAGCACGCAGCAATGATGTCAATCTTGAATCGTGTACTATGGGATGATTTCCTTGGTACTATGCCCATAACTCGTCACTACTTGCATTAACACTCCTGACAACAATGTCCTTGAATCACATCCCTTTTCTAATGCATTATGCTTTGTCTATGCCTTTATTTACTACTTGAGAGATTGCTCCCTCGAGCAAGACATGAAAGGATGGCTTTGTCCTTACGCTAGTGGCATGGCCATTTGGAAGAAGCTGAGCTGGGCAAAGATTGATCGGGTGCAAGAATTAGATTTGTAACTAGGGTGGGGTGGGCTCACCCATATGCTGAAACTAGCCCAAGTGTCTTAGTCTATAGCACTCATTTGGCACATGGGCAATGAACTTAGTCTCCAATTACCCCCACATTAGCGAGAGCATCAGCCTCTTTATTGCTCTCCCTGTAAATATGATTGACTATGTATAATTCAAAGGATTGTAACATTTCCAATACTCTCAAGAGGAGTGCCTGAAGCTTCCAGTTTTGAACCTTACCACTCCTGATGGTGTTTACTACCAGCGTGGAATCACCTTCTATTGCAATTTTAGTTACTCCAATCTCCTTACAAAGTTTAAGCCCCTGAGTCATAACCATGAATTCTACCTTGTTGTTTGTCCCAGAAGGAAGTTTTACTGAGGAGGATATGATTGTCTTACCTTTCCAATCTCTTACAATGCAACTTGCCCCTGAAGGTCCTGGGTTGCCTTTGGAGGCCCCATCAAAATTTAGCTTAAGCCATCCTTGTTCAGGTGGAGACCATTCTACAGAGGAGTGTTCTTGATGGGTTCCTGGGTCCCCTTGACCGTACCATGTAGGAACCCACAACATTGGCCAAGCCTGCCTGATCTTGGCATCCCATGCTGAGAATATTACTATGCAAATGTAAATGCTGGCCATATTTCAATATGGTATTAGAGAAGTTCTATTTTAATTTTGGCAAAGATGGGAAGAGATAATGGTTGAAGATTAATTGAAGAGTTCTTGTGCTAGAGAATCATTTGGCCGCTTCAAATTCCTGAGTTGTTTTGATATTTTCAGAAGGCATTGAGAAAGTGTGAGAGGCACATTGGTTTTAATCTACCAAACCAGTGATGAGAGGCGTCTGATTTTTTGAAGGAAGGCATCTAAAATTTGAAACTCCAAAACCAACATTTCACTTCCTATGAAGGCGTCTATATCTGGTATTCAGATTTGTGTTTTTTAAATCAATGTCATGTTGCTTGGTGAATTTAGAGGTGATAACTATGTTTGAAGGGGTTGAAATGTTTGCAGATATTAACATTTAATTGCTGCATCTAAATTTATGAAAAGAGGCATCTCAATCTTTCATACAAGACTCCATCAAGGCATTTCCATGAAGGTGTTTGATAGTGAGGCATTTTCAAATGCTTCTAAAGAAAGTTTGTTGTGTGGAAGCATGGTAAAGATCCTATCGTTGAATGGTAAATGAGGCACAGTTTGAGGAAAGTCATACATTGTTGTAGCCTTCCATTTCAATAATAGCCATGGTAAATTCTACATTGACATTTGAGAAAGTTTTGAAAACATTGGAAATAGCATTTCATTAACTTGGTTGTTGCATTGAATTTTCTTTCTACATCGGTTTGAGTGCAAGTTATTTGAAGTCAAATTTTATTGGAGAATTGGACATATATTGTGTAAAGAGAAGTGTTTGAAATCTAATTCACAAGTCGATACAAGAGTTTATAGCTAAATTGCTTCAAATATTTCTAGTGATACTTCAATCCGAAGAAGTGTCATACAAGATTTCAATTTTTTCCACAAAGGAGAAATAGTGGAGGGCCATTTTATTATAATTGAAATTGCATGTGATAAATCGAAGTCATAAGGTTTTTTTTAAATGGATAAATCAATTACTATTACTGCATTTGAAGGATATGATTTTCATACATGGCAACTAAAGATACAGTTACTTCTAATTGAAAAAGATTTATGGGACATTGTGATTGGGACTATTATGAAACCACAAAATATAGATAAAGCAATAAAATATATAGCAAAAGATCATAGGACCCCATCATTGATTCATCTTGGATTATCTGATGCATATTTGCATCATATTGATCTAATAAAAAACTTCAAAGAAACTATGGGATGCACTTAGTTCTTTATTTGGTTTATAGGATTCAAGTGCTAAAATGCCCACTAAGAAAAAACTTTTTGGTTTGAAGATGAAAGATGGTGGTAGTGTTGTTCAACATATTAGTACGTTTCGTTCCCTTCTTAATCATATTGAAAGTGTAAAAGCTACAGTCGATGATGATAATGCTAAAGCAATCTTATTGAGAATTATGACTTCAATTTTTTATCATATTGTTTTTACATTAAACAAAATTAATCCTAGATTGGAAACTCTGATTTCTTCTTTGATTGATGAAGAAAGTAGAGTTAGAAAAGATCATTCAATTATGTCGTTAAGGGAATGGTTCGTTAGTCAAGTCATTTCATTTTAGTGGTGGCCACCAAGGTTCAAACCCCCGTTGGGCCAAAGAGCTCGCAGTCTTGTGCGTTTTCTAGGCTAACATGCTTGCTCATCTTGCGCCTTCATTGGACTGTTGCGCTTGCAGGCTATGGGCATTTGTTGGGCCAACGAGCTTGTGGATTTGAACCTTCAACATTGTTGAAGGCATTCATGCCAAGTTTTAATATCAGAAAAGTGGACCTAGCTCTGGTCAAAATCCTTTACTGATAAAAAAAAGATAGTTCAATTATTGAGAAAACTGCTTTGCTTCTTAAGAACAATTCTAACATTTCAAAAGGGAAAGAATTCAAATGTTGTTATTGTCAGAAAATTGGACATGTCCAAATAAATTGTATTCAATGAGCGAAAGATCTCATTGATGGGAAATTGAAGAAAAATAAAGCTCTTGTTGTAACTGAAAGTGAAGATTGTGGTTTTGCAATACAGCAAGTAAACTCTTCCTTCCATGATAGTGAGGAGGAATATCTTTTTTAGAAAATGAAATAGGGTCATATTGGAGGTTGGAGGCAATGGAGGTGGGAGGTCTTTTGTGATCTCAAGCTAGCTTCTCACTCATGAGTGATTCATGGGGTGATTCTAGAGAGAAGAATAGTCATGTTGCATGTTCTCATGCTTGATTTCATCATCCCCACCAAAAACCTGTCGTGAATCTCACCATAATAAAATATTTGAAACTGAAATAGTTATATTGTCAATTATGCCCACTGGAACAATAACATGCTATCAAAATGATATTTTAACAGAGAATCCAAATAAACATCTGTAATACACAAAATCCAAAAATCTCCATTCTAAAATGCATTCATTAATAAAAATGCCCCATGTGATTACACCTTTTTACATAGCAATCTCCTGAATTTGCAGGTATTCCTATTTGTGGGCAAAGAATTTTCAGGGCTGGAACAAAAAGAATTGTTCCTCAAATGACATGCGTCAAATTATTGAGATTCAGAATCAAGAGTGCTTCCATGTGATGTTTTTAAAATCTGCAGACAGATCTTCCTTGCTCCCACAAATCAAATAAGAAGTTGATTAGGTGGTAGATTACGTTGTGCCATAGATGTCAATAAAGGAGCTTCATAGGAGTTGAAGTCACACTACCTAGGATCTTGGCCATGCTATAAAATGAGAAGTCGTCGCCTCATGTCTGGATCGTATTCAAATTCAAGGATTTCACCCTCCTCTCTACTAGGGGAGCCATTATCACTTGGTTCGGAAATTGAATCGTGTGGTAAAGAATTAGAAGACTCTACAAGTGAAGCTCCATGAGAATATTGAGGAACCTTCACCTTCACACATGCTTGAGTATGAGCATTTTAAGGAGGGAGGAAAGGGGTTTTGCTTGATGCAAAAGTTGCATAAATGATTTTGGGTCTTGATTGTCCACAAGACATGGGTGGGACATGTGTTTGGAAGTAAATTCTGATCCTGAAAAACAATCAAAATTATGAATATTGATATAAATATTAAAAACTTTGATTTCATTTTGTGAATTGAGATAGTATAATTCAAAATTTTAACCAAGATAATAGAGGACAATCTTAGACAATTAACCTTAGAGTTTGTCGTGCCATTTGGAACAGCTAAACTGGCATTGCCATTTGCAGCTACTTTGGCCCGAACCCCAATACAAAAAAGAAAAAAAACACATCCAAAATTCAGATTTTACATTTAAAAGTTGACACTTAAAATAGGAACTGACAGTGCTAAAGTCAATTGTAATCACAAAATGTTGGCAAATCCCGATCTCTGTTAGCAACTACTTGCTAACATTGAGTGTAGCTGACCATCATTAAGATATCTGTCATAAAATACTTCATCCATCTTTTGTTAATGACCGTCGTCAAGATATCTGTCATAAAACAAGAATCAAGAAAAATTAGAAGATATCCAGACAGTACAAACATAACTTCAACCATCATTCCCTAAAACTTCAAGTGAACTTCTCGCTTGGCTGGGAAAGTAAAATATAAATTACATCCATAGATAAAATCATTCCAAGATCAGATTACTTACTTAAAAATGCAACCTCTGACATTTCAAGCTACGTTTCTTGCAACACATAATATTGGAAGGGGAACACTTGTCTGCAGTACAAAGAATGTTGATTGAAATTAGTGATGGCAGGGGAGAGCAGGGGATGGATAGACTGCTGACCAGAAAATAATGCTACAGCAATAATGGACGGCAAGAACAAACATATACACACAGAGGAGACAAAGCACGAATGACAGTAATATATATTTTATGTTTTCCTCATTTACAATACATTCAAATTTTGTTACAAACTTATGCAGAGCTGCTGCTCTGTTTTCCTGTTTTGCCCCAATCTCTGGAGCTGCACACTAAATCAAATTTGGAGCTGCTGTCCAGAAACTCTGTAGCTCCTTGTGGATTACAGTTGCTGCTGTAACATTCCTTTCTTCTATATTCTCTCTATTATTCTCCTACTTCACATTCCTCTGTTGCTGCAGGCTTTCTCTTGCATTCTACTACTGTCAACTAACTTTCCCTCTCATTTGTCTCATTCTATCCTTGCCAGAAAAATGGCGCTCAACCTCACTTCAAAATTCAAACTCATCTAATTGATAATGGGCACAAGCATTTTGAGGTTTCTATTTGTACAATATTAGAAAAAGATTATGATTTGGAGACGTGGAGGCTTCTTGATCCTGAGACAAGCTTAATTAGTCCTAGGGAGCTCCGTGATCGTGTTGTTTGTGTCAAGCTAGGTAAACATTTCTAACCAATAAACAAGACACCTTATTATGTTATGAAGATCTTTGAATTCAATTTCAGAGGTTCAAGTTTCAGCAACTGAATAGAATTATATTTGCTCTCATATGATAATACTTCTATTGCTTGTGATTTCAATATTTACTCTCATTATTAAATACCATATGATGTTAAGTGTTGCTTTTTTTATGTGCTTCTGTTTTATATATTTGTGATTTCAATATTTACTCTCATTATTAAATACCATATGATGTTAAGTGTTTCTTTTTTATGTGCTTCTGTTTTATATGTTTGTATTGTTTTATATGTTTGTATTGTAAGGGATTTGCCATCCCAAGATTACAAGGTAATTGATGATCAATTGAAGGTCTTGGAGGATACAGAACAATCACATGTGCATGTTGTTCCAGCTTTTGCACCCTACTATGCTCCCTTAGCATAGGTTCTTTGATTTCTATTTTTAATTTGTGATTGCTTTGATAAACTTTCTATTGCATTGTATTGATTTCAATCAGCATTCTTTGTACTGCAGACAAGTTTTCCCCTTCCAATATTATGTGTTGCAAGAAACGTAGCTTGAAATGTCAGAGATGGTTTTTTAAAGTAAGTAATATGATCTTGGAATTATTTTATCTATGTATGTAATTCCTTATTTTACCTTCCCAGCCAAGTGAGAAGTTCACATGAAGTTTTAGAGAATAATGGTTGAACTTCTTTATGTGTAAGATTCCTTGTGTTTGTACCGTCTGGATATCTTCTATTTTTTCTTGATTCTTGTTTTATGACAGAGATTTTGACGAGGGTCATTTATAGAAGATGGATGAAGTATTTTATGAAACTGATGTGACAAAACAGTCAGCTACACCCGATGTTAGTAACTACTTGATAACAGAGGTCAGGATTTGCCATTTTGTGATTTCCATTGAGTTTAGCATTCTACGTTCCTCCTTTAAGCGTTAAGTTTTAACTGTAAAATTTGAATGTTGAATGTGTTTTTTTCTTTTTTGTACTGGGGTTCAGGCCAAAGCAGCTGCAAATGGCAATGCCAGTTTAGCTGTTCCAAATTCCATGACAAACTCTAAGGATGACAAAATCAAGGTTGAAAAGAAATTGATTCTGCAAGTTTTTGGTCCGTTTTATCCTCCTATCCCAGGTTTACAATATTGACATGTGGCTATGTGATTTGTTATATTTATATTTTATATATAGTCCATCTTTTGGGTAATCTTCTTGGTATATACTATATACAGTGGATTGTTAATTGTCTAAGATTGTCCTCTGGTATCTTGGTTAAAATTTTTAATTATACTATTTTAATTCACAAAATGAAATCAAATTTTTTAATATTTATATCAATATTCATAATTTTGATTGTTTTTCAGGATTAGAATTTACTTACAAACACATGTCCCACCCATGTTCTTGTGGACAATCAAGACCCAAAGACATTTATGCAACTTTTGCAGCAAGCAAAACTGATTTTCTCCCTCCTTAAAATTCTCCATACTCAACCATGTGAAGCTTCCCCAATATTCTCATGGAGCTTCTCTTGTAGAGTCTTCTAATTCTTTACCAGCCGGTTCAATTTCAGAACCAAGCGATAATGGTTCCCCTTGTAAAGAGGAGGATGAAATCCCTGAATCTGAACTGGCTTGTGACGAGGGATGGGAATTCAGTCTTAGTAAAGTGGAAGAGCACCCAAGAATGTAACTTTCCAAGGGGTCAGAAAGTATTGTTTAATCTAATTCTAAGGAATAAATTGGTTATTGTCTCTAATGCCGATGATGAAGTAGCTTGGACAGGTTCTAAATCGGGCCTATATTCAGTCAAAGAGGGGTATAGAGTTTGTATGCACAAAGCTTCTACTGTAACATCCCGCTACGTAACCCCGAAGGGTAAGAGCCAAAAGGGGGCAAGATAAATTTTTTTTTGACATAAGTAAACAACATACACAGGTTTAGCTATCAAATTGATAGATTGATACCATTTATTTTAAACACCAAAGCAAATGTTCCTAATCCCATATGATAAAAAACATGAATCTATAAGCATAAAATAAAGGCGGATCCGATACCCACACCAGAATCCGTAAAGCAATAAAGCAACATCACATTTCTTCTCATTAAATACAATGATTACAACTTCTCTCCTAAGAGAGTTCAATTACATAACTACATATACAATTACAATGATATATTCCAGAATATGATACAAGTACAATAACATAGTCCTGAGTATGATACAAGGACTGAATGGTTATAATAACTGAATGAAGTAATGGAAAGAGAGATCATCTCCAACTGGTGCTCCAAAACCTGTTTGTCGGTCCCCAATGGTGGTGGAAACGCCTCTCAATCATATGGACTCCTAAGAGACCACCCCACCATGCTTAGAGACAAGGCCCAAATGGATGAACAACAACAAGGGGATACAAGATGGCCAACACTCACATCAAACACAGAGCAGACACAGAGAATAGTGCATATAGCTAAAGTCATAATATAGGTGTACTCATCTAAGTCATAAGTCAGGTACTACTCATGACTCCTAGGGTGCTAGATACTAGAGTGTAATCATATGGAGTGTCATCACATGTGCTCAAAGAGATGGCACACACGGGACCAAGTACATCTCATACAGACAAGGAGACTCAATCGTGCCTGAATCCACGCTTCGCAGACGGATGACTCAACGCCCCACAGATGGACAGGCCTTCTCATTGCATCCTTAGCCTTTACAAGTGCTTAAGGCCATACACGAGGTTTAATTATCTTATTAGTGTTTTTACCCCAATATTTTAGTTTTAGTTATCACTTATTAATGTAACTCTACTACTAGTTCCCCTGGCAACCACTTGTAGGCCCCGGGCCCATAGAGAGCCACTCCAACAAACCACTCTAATGCCTAAACCTTTGTCATCTCGTTTGACTACACAAGGAATCCGAAAAGAATAAAACACTAGTGTAGAAATTAGAAATAGAGGAATGTGGTCTACAAGACAAAAGCTTCCATAGGCAGTGTAGTGTTATTGAAAACAACCCTATGCCATTTAGATCAGTTGTATAATAACTCCAATGACCCCAATTTGGTCACAATTAGCAAAGGTATTAACGGATAAAAATAAGAATAAGCATGACAAATGGCATTCCAAGCCTTCTCACAGACTAATATTACATACAGACTGCCATATTTAATATAACAAAATAAAATATTATAAAGACTTACAAAATGGAAACCTTAATTTTCCCTCCTATAGTAGTTCCTTCATATCCTTGTGTTGCATGACTGGTTTTCTTAAAGAGAAATTATGTGACTAAAGCTCAATGCACAAACACAGATCACTGCCTCTACGGTATTTTAGTGTCATGAAATTTTTTAACTCAAAATCATAGTTTTCACAAGGATGGCCATTAAGTCGAAAATGACTGTGTGACCCAAGCAAAACCACTCCATTTTCTTAAGAAGAGTTGAAATGACAACCTCATCAGAGAAGTCATCGAATAACAAATGGTTCCATGGGACTTAGATCTATTCAATCTCTATTATACATCCCAACTCTTGTGTATGGATGCACTCATTTTATTCTCTATAAAATTGAAACCCTCTATTTTTATTTCAATAAAATTATCAATCAAAATCGAAACAATTCCCTAGGAATGAGGCGATGTAATATCTTACATTGAAATAATTTCTGCATATATTAAACACGGAATGGGGATTCAGTTTTCTTGTGCTTAATAAAATTGTAGCAAACATATTTGAGTTTATAAAAAGGCAGTAATGGGGTTTCGGTTTCTTTTTTTTTTTTTTCTTTACCAACAATGATAAATCAGAGACCCTATGATCTTTGAAAACCCATAATATCTAAAGAATACATAAAATAGTTATGTATGTTTAAAATCGTTTCATGGGAAGAGGTAGTGTAAATATCTTGCATTGAAATAAATTTTGGCATAAATACTTTTAAATGGTAGCAATGGGGTTTCAGTTTTTCTATGCTTAATGGAATAGCAGCAAGCATGGTTGGGTTTTTGTGATAGAAAAATAAAAGACTAAGGTAAATACCTCAGATCTAGCCGCGCTCCCCTTCAACGTACCTCAACCTTGTAAATTGGTATGCTCGCTTGAGTGTCTTGCCTATGCGCACTCTACTTTGCTCACCTCAAATCTTGCAAATTTTTCTATGCTCCCTGTTGTTTCTAGATCTCACTCCTTTGGCTGCTCACACTCCCCCTTCAGTGCACCTCCATCTACGTAAATGCTAAGTCTTGTCTTTAGGAGTCCACTTGTGATAATATTGCTTCTTGAATAATGCCATCAGCATGCTCTTTTTATTCTACTATAACAAAACCCAAATCAGTGTTTGGGTATACCCATCTCTCTTTCTCTATCAAGCTACTCAGATATTTCACTAAATCACCAAAGTGTTACATTGAAAATTACTTCCAACTACCCTCAAATCTATGACAGAAATTTGTTTATGTTGACAGACACCAAATGGAAGTGGTGATTTTGCTGTGAAGATGTTTTTTTTTTAAATCCTCTTATCTGTCTATTTTTGTAACTCCAGCTCTCTCTTTTTTTCTTCTCCCACTTCCTAGATAATTCTATGTTTTTAAACTCTCATTTTTCTTTTGCCCCCCATGCATTAACTTCCTTTCCCTGCATACCTACGCTGCCTAGAAGATATTTTCCTCATCCTTATCTTATCTCTGTCGGTTACCCACTCCGTGGATATTTTCTACTCTTGCAATAACTCTCTCTGCAGTCGTTCCTTACAAGTGTTCAATTCTCCACCCCAAAAAAGATATTTTCATGCCACCTCATAAGCCATGACTCCCTTTTCTATCAGATTTTCTTGTCACTAACATTACACCAACCCCCTTCCACCGCAACAAGGAGGGCCAATAGGGAGGCTCATTACACCTACAGATTGGCCTTCAAACCTTTGTTGGGGAAATGCTTTACTTCCTAAAGTAGGAGCATTTGCTTGGTGTGCACATCACAATAAAATCTTGACAGGTGATCGTATCAAAAGATTGGGGCTAGGTCCAAATTTTTCATGTGTGCTGCTGTGGAGGTGTGGAAGAGTCAATTGACCATCTTCTTCTGCTATGTCCTTTTAGTAGAGAATGTTGGCTCTGGCTATTTAGAAAGCTAAATTGGTCTAGTCCCTTATCCAAATTCTTGCTCCTAATGTTTAGGAATTGGCCTCGCCCAGTGGTTAAGTCTCACTTAGCCTGCTTGTGGAATATAGGCCCTTCGATGGTTATTTGGCATCTATGGTGGGAAAGGAAGCAAGTTCAATTTTTCAGGTCTGTGCCAAATTAGAAGCGGCAATTTCTGATCAGTTAGTTTCCTTTCTCAGACGCACAAATCTCAGAAATTTAATGTGGTTTAAATGGGATGCGGCAACTATCTTACTCTAGCCGTCAGTGAGCAAGCTAGATATAGGTGGCCTCTCAGGGGCCGTTAAGAATAATTCAAAATGAGATCAAGTCAGATGGATTCCACCCTCCCCTCCTTTCTTCAAGCTAAATTTTGATGGAGCATGTCGAGGCTGTCATGTCCCCATATTAAGGCATTGTTTAAATTAAAGATTTAAACATCCTGATAAAGAAAACAACTAAATTACCGTAGTAAATATCAATTCAAAATAATATATATATTATTAAAATAATAATATTATTATATGAATATTTTAAAATATAAAAAGAAATAATAGCAATTTAATCACAATTATCATAAGATAATATTATGATTATAATTATCAAATATAAATATAAATTATATAACATATAATATATTAATATGATAATAAATATAAACATAAATAATAAATATATATTTTCATTGCATATTATAAAAGGCACTTTATATATATGTGAGGATCGGGCCTCTTAAAAGAGACACCGATTCCTTAGTAAATGGTGTTTAACAAATTAAATGAGCAAATATATTAATAGTAATTATTATCACTAATAGTGGTGACAGTTGGGTATAAGCCCATCAAACACTTAAATAGGGAATCATAATCAGATATATATGATCATCAGCAAAGGAGAAAAAAAAGGGAGTCTAAGAAAAAGAAAAAAATAGCAGATCAATAAACAATAAAGAATAACAGCATTGAGAGTTATCAATATCAAAGACACAACAAAGAGAAATTACAAGGAAGATACGGGACAGGCAAGGTAAGTCTGCAATTATATCAGGTATGTTTTTCATTAAGTATTTAAATATAGAATATAATATATATTAGTAATATTCTAGTATAGACTGTGTAAAGTGGATTCAGAAATGAATAAAGTTAAATAAATAAAGATATATCAATAGAATGAACTGATTTCATGATCATAAATAAGAAATGTAATGATGTAATAATATAATTATGATAGAAGTAAATGAATTATGATTAGAAGTAAAATTAACTATTAGTTAATTGTTTCATGTGTGAAAGTAAATAGGAATGATATAAACTATAAGATAATAATGTGAATCTAAGATATGGGAAATAAATAAATAAAAAGAATATCCCATAAATAAATATAATTAGATCTACATGATATTTATATATATATTTCTGGGTCATAAGTAGGAAAGATATCATAAATATATATAGGGAAGAATTATTCAAGTAAATATATATATATAGAGAGAGAGAGAAAGATTATTAATATTATAACAAATACTATAATATATAAATATTAAAGAACAGGTGAAAGAGAATAGAATCCAATGAACATATTCAACAAGACAAGCATCATAAAGAGGTATGTGCACTTTCCTTATTAATAGCTTAGGCGATATAGATGTGAACATTCTTAAATTGAATACAATGAAATGAATGTTGTAATTCAATGAATGTGATAGCTAAAATCCTTAGACAAATTAAGTGTATGAACAAATGATAAGTTGGAAACATTATATAAGGACATGAATATACAACTTGAATATAGATGAATAATGATTATATTGTTAATATGATGAAATGAAAAGAAAATGGAACTCTAATGTTCTCTTTTGTGAGTTGAATTGTGTAAGGTCAAAGAAAAAATTTGGACTCACTAGAAGGGGACATTACAAGTGGTATCAGAGCATTTGACCTGCCATCCTATGAGAAAATTTGATGCAAGCTTACTCAAGAAGGTACAACACACATAACAACAACAATCAAATGGACAAGGAACTCACATGAGCCAAAGGGGTTCTGCCTTCTAATGAAGGGTTCTGCCTTTGGGTCTAGAGAGAGATGTGCTCTTCTAGATACATCACTCATGATGAGAAATACTTAGTCCACATAAGCCAAAAGGGTTCTGCCTTTGGGTCTAGAGAGAAATGTGCTCTTCTAGACATGCCACTTATGATGGAAGTAATAAGTTCACATGGGCCGAAGGGGTTCTGCCTTCTAGTCAAGGGTTCTACCTTTGGGTCTAGGAGAGAAGTGCTCTTCTAGATACGCCACTCATGATGAGAAATGATAAGTCCACATAAGCCAAAGGGGTTCTACCTTCTAATGAAGGGTTCTGCCTTTGGGTCTAGAGAGAAATGTGCTCTTCTAGATATGCCACTTATGATGGAAGTAATAAGTTCACATGAGCTGAAGGGGTTCTGCCTTTTAGTGAAGGGTTCTGCCTTTGGGTCTAGGAGAGAAGTGCTCTTCTAGATATGCCACTCATGATGAGGAATGATAAGTCCACATAAGCCAAAGGGGTTCTACCTTCTAATGAAGGGTTCTGCCTTTGGGTCTAGAGAGAAATGTGCTCTTCTAGATATGCCACTTATGATGGAATAGATAAAATCACATGAGCCAAGGGGGTTCTACCTTTTAGTTAAAGGGTTCTGCCTTTGGGTCTAGGAGAGATGTGCTTTTCTAGATATGCCACTCATGATGAGAAATGATAAGTCCACATGAGCCAAAGGGGTTCTGCCTTTTAGTGAAGGGTTCTGCCTTTGGGTCTAGAGAGAAATGTGCTTGTCTAGATATGCCACTCATGATGGAAATGAAATGTTCACTTGGGCCAAAGGGGTTCTATCTTTTAGTTGAAGGGTTCTGCCTTTGGGCCTAGAAGAATTGGATCACTAGGATATACCTAAAGATTAATGTAGGCCTTAGGGTAAAGCCTAAAGATTAATCAAGGCCTTAGGGTAAAACCTAAGGAGAAGGCTTTAGGGTAAAACCTAAGGAGAAGGCTTTAAGGGGGGGGGGACATTATCTCATCATCAACCCCCAGGATCATGCTATACGTTATCTTATTATCAACTTGCTTAAGCAGTCAAAGTCTTACTTACAACATCATTAGATTCATCTTTTGGGATTTTCATCAATATTATTTCATTTCAAATCTCTAATCTCAGAATATCAATACTCCCAAAGTTTTCTTTAAACAATGAAAAATTCTTCCTTCTTGCATTCATTTGATTAACTAAATGTCCTCAATCATATTGCTATTCAAAGTCAAATCAAATCTTCTTTGATCATAACATCATATAATCAGTTACTCCTCAAAGAACTTAACTATTCTCAATTTTGAGGTCAATAACATATGAGACCGAATCTCATGACCAAAGATCAAGATGCATCTTGGAATCTCAATACTCTCAAATCATCCCATCATTGTTAATCAAAACATCAAACAAATACTCTTTTGATTACAAATTGTCTTTCATCTAGAATCAAACCATGACTTTGTCTCAACACATTGAAGATAAGCGTTAAAGTGCAAGGTAACTCATTGTGATTGCTTGAGGACAAGCAATCTTAAGTGGGGAGGGCTGTCATGTCCCCATATTAAGGCATTGTTTAAATTAAAGATTTAAACATCCTGATAAAGAAAACAACTAAATTACCGTAGTAAATATCAATTCAAAATAATATATATATATATTATTAAAATAATATTATTATTATATGAATATTTTAAAATATAAAAAGAAATAATAGCAATTTAATCATAATTATCATAAGATAATATTATGATTATAATTATCAAATATAAATATAAATTATATAACGTATAATATATTAATATGATAATAAATATAAACATAAATAATAAATATATATTTTCATTGCATATTATAAAAGGCACTTTATATATATGTGAGGATCGGGCCTCTTAAAAGAGACACCGATTCCTTAGTAAATGGTGTTTAACAAATTAAGTGAGCAAATATATTAATAGTAATTATTATCACTAATAGTGGTGACGGTTGGGTATAAGCCCATCAAACACTTAAATAGGGAATCATAATCAGATATATATGATCATCAGCAAAGGAGAAAAAAAAAGGTAGTCTAAGAAAAAGAAAAAAATAGCAAATCAATAAACAATAAAGAATAACAACATTGAGAGTTATCAATATCAAAGACACAACAAAGAGAAATTACAAGGAAGATACGGGACAGACAAGGTAAGTCTGCAATTATATCAGGTATGTTTTTCATTAAGTATTTAAATATAGAATATAATATATACTAGTAATATTCTAGTATAGACTGTGTAAAGTGGATTCAGAAATGAATAAAGTTAAATAAATAAAGATATATCAATAGAATGAACTGATTTCATGATCATAAATAAGAAATGTAATGATGTAATAATATAATTATGACAGAAGTAAATGAATTATGATTAGAAGTAAAATTAACTATTAGTTAATTGTTTCATGCATGAAAGTAAATAGGAATGATATAAACTATAAGATAATGATGTGAATCTAAGATATGGGAAATAAATAAATAAAAAGAATATCCCATAAATAAATATAATTAGATCTACATGATATATATATATATATATTTTTGGGTCATAAGTAGGAAAGATATCATAAATATATATAGGGAAGAATTATTCAAGTAAATATATATATATAGAGAGAGAGAGAGAAAGATTATTAATATTATAACAAATACTATAATATATAAATATTAAAGAATAGGTGAAAGAGAATAGAATCCAATGAACACATTCAACAAGACAAGCATCATAAAGAGGTATGTGCACTTTCCTTATTAATAGCTTAGGCCATATAAATGTTGTAGAAGAATAATATGAATATAAATAAATGAATACTGCTTATATCAGGATAATAATTGGAATATATTACCATCAATGATGTATATACATTCTCTGTATAAGTATGAATATAGAATAGGTATAATAATATGAGAATAAATAGGAGTGTAGAAATAAGGTAAATCTCCATACATATATGAATGGAATATGGATATAGATGTGAACATTCTTAAATTGAATACAATGAAATGAATGTTGTAATTCAATGAATGTGATAGCTAAAATCCTTAGACAAATTAAGTGTATGAACAAATGATAAGTTGGAAACATTATATAAGGACATGAATATACAACTTGAATATGGATGAATAATGATTATATTGTTAATATGATGAAATGAAAAGAAAATGGAACTCTAATGTTCTCTTTTGTGAGTTGAATTGTGTAAGGTCAAAGAAAAAATTTGGACTCACTAGAAGGGGACATTACAGAGGCAATCCCGGTCCTTCAGACATAGGATGTGTTATTAGAAAAGAGAAGGGTTCTCTAATAGCAGCTAAATTGACCAAACTTCCTACAGGAACCAATAATGAGGCGGAGGCATGGGTGCTAGTTCATGGTTTACTACTGGTAGTTGAAAAAGGCATTAAAAATGTGTGGATTGAGGGTGACTTGTTGATAGTGATCAATGCTATTAAAGGAAGAGGTTTGGATAACTAGAAACTTAATTATATTCTTCAACAGGCCATCTCCCTTCTGAACAATTTAGATAATTTTCTCATTTCACACACACTAAGGGAAGGTAACAAGGTGGCGGACTTATTAGCCAACCTAGCCATTGAACAAGAGAGTACTTCTGTTGTATATCTACCTGGAGTCCAAGATAATCCAAACATTTTATCAAATCATCTCTCACATGAGATGGAAGAAGTGTCAAGAATTCAATCCGTTTGAATTTGGTGTGACCCGTTACCATCCCTCTGGCTTTTTAAAAAAAAGTGCTCACTCTACCCCAGATGACTTCTAGTTTGTCCAATAGTAGAATAGCCAGATTTCAAGGTTGAGGGAGGATGTTTAGTTCTTTTATTGAGTAAGCCAGGTCTGTGTGTCTTCAAACAGTTGTTTTTGAAGGAAAATGCTGGTCTGAAGTTGGGATACCAATCATTCACTTTTTCAAATCTCTTGTCACTTGTGAGAGAAGATGTGACAGGTTTTTTACTCAGTTTTGAAATTTGCTTGACCCAACAATGATCCTCTAGCATGCCCTATCCTTTTAATTAATTACGGCACATTTCTTCAACTCCAGCCTCTGACAAGTCTGTGGAAGAGGTTTATTAGTTTTCCTGTAGTTAGTGATCCGAGACTACTTTGTGCTTTTTCAACCATGTGGATGGGCAGTTGGGGATTGCAAATCCTCTTTCTTTTTACTACATTAAGGGGAGATGACAAGCCTTAAATGCACTCTATAATTGAGGGCTTGGCTATAACCTAATGGCTCCAGCCATTATGATGGGATTCCCTCTCTGCTCAGTGATAGGCACTCATGGCCGACACACGTCTCCTCTCGGCAGAAGTTTCTATTTTTGCTTCTATCAATGGTTGTGGTGCAGGGGCTTTGTTTTCCTCTCTCCCTCTTGTTCAGTGGCAGCGGTTAGTTAAAGTTTTCCCCCAAGTAAGGGGGATTGTTATTTTGTTTAAATCTTGGCTTTATTAGGACTATTAGGGTCCTCTTTTGTTGTTTCTTTCATCTTCTGGGACTTGGCTAAGGCCACATTATCTGTAATACTAATGCAAATGTGCAAATGTGCAAATGAAGAGCAAATGAACCCTTTTATCTTTGAGCAAACCCTAATTTCACATTGCAATAAGTGCGCAACTTAAGTCATTCCAATTACCTTGTTCTCCTTGTTCTGAGAAAGATCTTTTCTGGATCACTGGGATACGCTTTGAGCTATTCTTGGTGATTATTGACAATCTATCTTTCTTTCCGTAGATCAAGATTCCTCAATTTTGAATCATACTAGATCTAACTATGAAAATCATGTTCTTACCGGATGATTATTGAACCAGATCAATCTTGGAAGAATAATCTTTTCAAATCTTCTTATGGATCTTTCATATCTTTACCAAACTTGCTTTAGATGTTTCTCTAAGAACCCTTTAATCCACAACTTCCCATGTGCCAATTTCAGGCACCAATTGACTACAATGGGATAACTCTGATGTGGACTATCTATATCCACGAGATTGATTTAGTGTTTATACAAACTTTGTTAGTTGGCCTTGTCTGTGGTCATTTGTACATTTGTATGTTCTATTGAAATGAGAGGGCGGATGATTAGAGTGCCTGGATAGTCAGTTGTAGGGACTTGTAGCATGTTTATCATGATGTCATGGATAGTTTGGATACATGGTTTTATGCGAGCTTTTGATAGTGGTGGTTTTATTTTCTTGGTTGGAGATTTTGGTTTACTCAAGCTTTTGGGAGCTATTGATATTACAGGGATTCCTTGTTTGGTTTGGGGCCATGGATGATATTCATTTAGGAGATGGTTACTTTGTTGTCATGGATAGATCAGTATCACAGTTCATTGGGAGCTTTGGCAACATTATGCATTCATGATTTGTGATGGATGATCTTCTACAATGGTTGTGGGTGTCTTGGATAGGCTCTTGGATTATGATTCTTGTTTCAGTGAGAGTGATTTGACATCATGATTTCCATTATTAGTAGATGTAAATCTTCATATGATTCGAGATGTTGACATCTTGGTTTACCATAGAGGGCTTCTTCGAGTCTTTGGTTGAGGTGTCGGTTTATGATTTGTCAGTTTGACATGTTTATCCTTGATATAGAGATGTTGATATTGTGTCTTGATGAGCTCTTGATTCTAGATTAGATTTTTAGCATGATATAGGTTTTCTTGAGACAGGATGTATGCATTGTTGCATGTGATCTCTTTGGAGGAGATGGTTGGATCATGATGTCATGTTGGGCTTCTTGATTATACAGATGTGCAATTGTAGCATTGACAGTGGTCTTGTTGGTTCTCTTGGTATTGAGTACTTTGGTCATTTACTTGAGAGCATCATGATAGTGCAATGTTAAATTTGGAATTTCAGCATGGATTGATCATGGAGGTGCTCATCGATACTTGGAGATTTAGGTGAGGCTAGAGTTCTCTTTTGATTAGAGACATTTGTTGAGATGGTTTCTCATTGGAGGTTTTAGCAGATAGACCGAGGAGCCTTACACCTAGATATGCACCTATAGGAGTTTGTTATTGGACAGAGTCATTGCAGCTTGGTGTATCCTGGAGGAGCTTTCTCATTCCCCACTCTTGGTCTACTCAATGGTTTATCATCTATGAGGTATTTCTCATCTTTTCAGATGTATGTTGATTTATGTTTCATCTTCTTTTAGATATGGATCTTGAACTTTAGTTATTGATTCTGGAGGGTTCATTTGAGGGATGTTAGCATGGTTATCTCCTTGTTCATATGGTTTGATTTATGATGTTCATTATGAGGAGCTTAGGAGATGTGATTGGGATTATCCCTGGTTATGGAATAGTTATGAGTTTGATCTACCTTGATTAGAGAGGCTTACATCCATGTTGGTTACATGTTACATATGTTCTTTTGATCTTATGAGATTGAATGGTTGGGTGTTGTTGAGGCTTTTCATTTGGGGTTGTAGAGGAGATCATACTTGACACAACTTAACACTTTGAGGTGTTGGTAGAACAACATTATGATTTACAGGTTTTCTCTCTTTGTCTTATGGCTACTTCCTAGAGGATCATGTTCATATAGTTGGATTTGGGAGAGTTATGATGACAAGTTGTGAGAGAGTATGCAGATATTTATCATGCATGTGTGGATCATTGTAATTGTTCTTGATGCTACATTGGCTTGTTGATCATCCACACCTTGGTTTGAGTGTTGATTGATAGACTTGGTATGCCTTGGATCTGTTTTCATATTTGACATTACCTATGCAGTGGGAGTTCCTAGATGTATGTGTTCTTCACTGACAGGTTTTATACATGGATCTTGTGATTGTGATATATGGGTTGGATATGTTGTTGGCATGAGTTTATTGATGTTGTTGATACCTATGAGTTATGGATGGTTGGATGTATTACCATATTGATGCAAGAGCATCCGGGATCACAAACAATCTTGAATCAACCAAAAAAATATTTTATTTCTTTTACCCTTTTTGTTTGTCTTGTAGGTTTCTAATCAACAACATACACTAACATTGAGGAAAATAAAATAAATATTTTAATTCCTAAACTCTCCAAGGAAAAGACAAGGCAAGTTGCATATGGACAAAATCCTAGTCACCTACATGCTAGAAGACAAAAGTTGGACAATGAATAGTTTTCAAGCACCCAAGTCATGAAGGAAAGAAACAAAGGAATCCCAAGAGTCACATTTCTCCAAGTTGGACACCACCAAGCAAGAAGAGGATTACCAAGAGTCATTGGAGCCCAAATGAGAAAGATGAAACTTGGCAAAGGAGATATTATAAATAGATGGAAGTTTGGCTCTAAAGAGACATTGAAAAATAGGAGAAGAGCCCAAGTTTATTTCTTATTTTTGCAGGTCATCAAGAGGACATTCATAGGTGATGTTGAAGTGAATTCTCCAAGGGAAATACATCTATTTTGATGAGGCAAAGAAAGTGAACGTCCATGGTGATTTGTTAGGTAAAAATTTTAAATTTGTAAGTTTGTGGAGGTGGATAGTTGGAAAGTTTGATAGAGATATTTCATAGTTGGATTTGTGGAGGTTATGTAGGTGTGTTGCTACCTTGGTGGACTGCATAAAAACATTTGGGTTGTA
Source organism: Cunninghamia lanceolata (assembly GCA_027924645.1). Lineage (NCBI taxonomy): Eukaryota > Viridiplantae > Streptophyta > Pinopsida > Cupressales > Cupressaceae > Cunninghamia > Cunninghamia lanceolata. The sequence continues at coordinate 17,830,422 of BSBN01001048.1, forward strand.
ACTATTTGTTGTAGTTCATGTTTTATGAAATTCTTAAGACATGGTGTTACTTCATAGCTGAAATTGTTGGTATAACATTCACAAATTATATTCACTTAAGGGCTACAAGTTTAAGTGATTAATATATGTTTATTTTTCTGCAACTAAAGGAATCAAAGGGACAAACAAAAAATTCTTAATGGTTGGAATTTATCAAAGTTAATTTTCATCTAAGAGAAGAGGAGTAATCATGGCAAACAACAATCTTAAGGCTGAAATTTAACAAGGTTATGTTGGCATATACAATTTGTTTTAATCTTTGAAGTTTTGAGCACATGATTATAACAATTTGAAGGCATGAATATTGTTATTATTTCAATGTATGTAAAAGAAGTTGATTGGGCTACATGATGGGACAATCCTTCATTGGATTTTCTTGTCTTGTCTACATCACATATGATGTGGGTGCTATTTCCAATCATGTGAGTTTTTACCTTTGACAATAGCTTGGAGCCTTATGTTATCACTTGGATTTGATGCTTGTGTTCTTTAGATTGGTGCATCTTCACCTTGGCATGTTCCTTTTCTTCCATAGGTGGCACGTTGGAGGATGAGAGGAGTTCTTGCTTGAGATGGTGGTCACTTTGATTTTATTGTAGGTATCTTGATGGAGCACGAGAGCATGTTGGAGATTCATCTGATTTCATGCTTGCCTATGATTATGTATTTCATTGATTGACCCTTATGCAATTTATACAACAAGTGGGAGAACGTTGGGATATGGTGTTGTATACCATTGCATAATTCGGTATATTATAATCTTGTAATTAAAAAATTATTTATTTGTGATGCACCTAGGTGGTGTAGTTAATCACGATAGGTAATTATTTAGGGACCACTTTATGTTGTATTGTAACATTGGGTTAATTATTTTATGTGTGTAACACATAGAGTGATTAATTATTCATTTGTATTATTTGATTAATTGGAAAAAGTTAGTACCAATAGTCAAATCGAGGTTAATGGTTTTATGGGCTAATGGTTTTGTGTTACCCATGGTTTTGGGGCACATGGTTTTATCCAATACCACATGTTGTATTTGTGTGAGCTTGGTCTATAAAACCAAGCACATGGTTAGTGGTTTTGTTGGCTTGGCTATTCATTGTAGGTGGATTGGAGGTTTGTGAGAGGCTGTCATTGTATTGCGCTCTCTCCTATAAGTGCATATTGTGAAGCATGGCAGCCAATGTGTGGATTCATGCTTGGACAGATGGAGGATGCATTGGAGGTTCTTGATGATTCAAAGGTATTCATGGAGACTCATGGCATGTATTGTAGTATCATTGTTGTTGAATAATACATATGAGTGTGGATGCTTTTGGAGGCTGAATTTTTCCCTCTTGAGGGTTTTCCTAGGGTATATCTTGTGTTATCTTGTTGATTGTTCATTTGATCTTTGTATTATGGTTATTTTTGTATCTTATTCTCCTATTGGGTTATGTGAAATTGATTTTATTTGACCTACAAATTCCTAACAAAAACAATGATCTTCTTTAATTATAATGCATGTTGAATTGTAGGCTATTGAAGAGGCTCTCAAGAATCTTAAAGAAAGCATAATCAATCGATGGTCTCAAAAACAATTGAATTGTAATTGGTGAGCAGATTCTCCTTGTTTGATTCTTAATGCTTGTTTAATCTAAGGTCTCCTGGAGATGTTTTATATTATATTTAATGAAGTTCATTTACATCATAAAAAGTAATATATCTTCATTAAAAAACCCTGATGCTCCTATCAACTATTCAACTTCTATCTCCAAACTTCGAAAACTTCCTTCTTTGTTGGCATGGTGGGGTGTTTTAAAAAAATTAAAAAAATTATTCTTTATGGTAGTAGAGAAATTTTTTGATGATAGCGTTTAATAAATCAATTTCAGACTTAATTAAAAATTAAACCTCTATGAAATATATTTTGGAGTCAATGAAAAATAAATTAGATTTGAAAACTTTTTCACCTATGCTAGTCAAAGATATATGATGACATCAGCTCCAGCCCAACACCACATCACTTGTGTTTTTTGTCCAATGAGCCTATGTATTTTATATTTTCATCTAGATGGATCTTTTTTTGTTGCTGAATTTGGATCTTTTTCTATTGTTGAATTTGGATTTATTTTATGCCTAAGTATCTTCCCATATTCTTTTTGGTGATTATTTTTGGTTCAATTGTAGGTTTTGGAAGATAGAACACGCAAGCAAGGCATTAAGCCCACATGAGTTGGCTTCCAACTAGTCACACATTCATAAAGCAATACTAACTTGTAAAGTAAATAATCTCAAGGACCATCCACTTAATTCACTTACAATTCCACAAAAAGTAACTAATATAATAATTTCATCTATCATAAGGACTATATATTCATGGAACCATTCAAATTAACATCCCAACAAAACATCCATTCTTATTATATATGGGAAAAACTAGAGTTTCTGAAGGAAGAAATATCAAACAAGAAAAGAACTAGACATATCCCATTCATCTATTTTAACAAATTTTAGGACCATAGAGAATTCAAGGATTCTGAAATGCATCAAAAACTCTGCCAGCATTCCAACTCCTAGTGCCCTATAAAAGACTAGCATCCAGTCATATAATCTTGTGAATGGCACGGCATTAAATTCCATGTAATATCCTATCAACACTAGATTCCCCCTTCAAATTAAATGATTGAACAGACCACATGGTGCCCATAACTCCTTAATGTGCCTAAATCTATTTTTTGGCAGGTTTGGATCACCAGCTACCATGATACACAAATATCATTTGCTATTAGGTGAAAGTCCAAATATTGCAATTTATGACGATCATCAAAGGAGCTCAACTTCCCAAATGTGTAAGGTGCAGATTCGTTCCAGTGAGCTTGGAGTGCAATATATAGGACTTGGAGGGCATTACATTGTCCCATACAATATGTTTGATAGAAAAATTCAGCCACTCAAGAAGTTCTTTCTTATTTTATGGTTTTCGTCTAGCCGTTATTAGTTATACTTATTATTATTTAAATGTTGGACTATTGAGTATGTTTCTTACTAATAAAATATTTTAGTTATCCCAATATTTATGAGATGGTGATATGCATGTGAGTCTTAGGCTTTCTACATTAAAAGTTATTATTGATTGATTAATATTTAAATATTATAACTTAAGATGACAATTCCATCATGTTTACATTGTCTCATACAATATGTTTGACAGAAAAATTCAGCCACTTAGATAGTTCTTTCTTATCTATAAGGTTTCCTCCCGCCTTTATTAGTTATACTTATTATTTAAATGTTGGACTGTGGGGTATGTTTCTTACTAATAAAATATTTCAGTTATCCCAATATTTATGAGATGGTGATATGATTAGAATATAGTTTCCATCAATATTTTAACATCCCAGAGGGATAGGACAAACCCTCTTGCTAAGTAGCAAGGGTAAGACTGGTGGATTAGTTTACAGTTCTAGAATGATTCTTTATACAATTAGGTAGATCGCCTACAGTAACCATATTATTACTCCTAAAATTATTTCTCTATAGTCTAAAATTTATATCAGCCCTTTAAAATTTCATATAAGATCTACTACATATGCCGTCAGCCACCAATTAAAACCTAAAAGTTTGTTTTCTGAGACAGTATCTACATGTTTGCCATTTTGAAACAATTTATTCATGAGATATTTTCACTAGCAATAAATTAACCAACCTGAAGGCCCTTGCAGCAGCTGTCCACCCTTGGCCAAAAGGGATATCTCCGTACAAGGATCCGTTTCTCTCTGCAGCAAATTGGGATAAACCAAAAAGCAAACTATTTGGTCTGAGATCTCCTGAAAATGCGTGTTAATGCCATTCCCCACACTCTGCCTTTTTCTTCCTTCCTGCATTAGCGAACTCTCCCACCATATTTAAGAACCATCATATGTTATAAGGGAGGGTTGTTACACCGCTATTCACTTCTTCTGACATATCAAAATGGTTTATTTGGTCCATGGAAGGATTGGGTCCACTCATGAAAATGGAATCCCATCTATGGAAAACACTTCTACTGCTTGTGCTATCCACAACACTAGAAAGTCTGATAAGCCTAGAATCTTTGGTTTGTGATTGCTCTTTTTCTTTCTTCCTCTTCTCTGGAGAGCTTACATTTTTAAACCAATAGGCAACATTTTTGACTTCCTCTCTACCATATTCTTGTAGCTGAACAGTAAGCTTAGCTATGCGGGCATAAGATGGTTTTCTAGTTCCGTTGCCAACACAGACTCTAATATTTGCTTTTGTTTGGCATTTGGTCACCATCTTGACGACACATTTGCCCTGCATGTAAAATTGAATTGATCTACAGAAGCGATGCATAAACAGCTAACGAGACCCTTTTTTGAAAAATAGTATTGCTATTTGCCTGTGCACAAAAGGTTGGTTTTTGGTCATTTGTGAATCACCTGCATACAAGGAACCACTTCTGTAGGGAGGGCCGTGGTTCTGGGATAGCCTAGTTTTTTGGTTATTTGTGGATCATCCATGAATAGGGAAGCGCTCCTTGATAAGGGCCCATAGTTCTAGGATAAGGTTTTCCTAGATATGAAATCTAAGGCTTCTTTCTATATTAAACTTTTGCTATCCAGATTTTGATCTTCTCACTTATGCTTGGTTAGGTTCTGTAACCTTTCTCTCCAGTTTTGGAGTGATGTTCATCTTTTTCCTTCTATATTATTGGTAGACCTATTCCCCTAGACCACACATGCAGGTATTGGGTATCGACTCCGCCTGGACTCATAGGCCCTATTCCCTACCCTAGCCACTGTACCCTGCTAGTGCAGTGTTCCTGTGTTGTTGTCTTATCATCTCGTTACCTAATAGTAATTTCTAGAGTGCCCTTATGGTCATGTGTAGTTTTCTAGTGCAGTAGTTGAAGCTTTTCTCCTTGGTTTCCATTGATTGTTTGATGTGGTTTCCTTGGCATCATTCTTTATTTTGATTGGACAAAATTGTTTTATGCTAATGCATATTTTGTAGGAATGAGTGCCTTGCCTATTCCTTACCCATGTTCTAGGACTGATTGCATGTATTTGTGCATGTGATAACTTGATTTTATACTATATCAAGTTTCAAGGACTAGTGTGTGCTTGGGCTACAGCTTAGCATTTGCAAGCTTCCAGCAGTAAGCCTAGTCCTAGGGGGTAGGATGTAACAACCCCCGTATTCACTTTTTGGTGTCGATTAGAGGAGTTCACTCGGGTAATAAAGACAGGTCAGATTTGTTATGAGTTGAATGCACTACGAGAAATATCTTGGCTGTTAGGTAAACAAATTAATAGCTGGGATGACTTGAGGAAGGAAGGTAACTTGCCACACCATTAAGAAGGCATGCCATCCCTTCTGTACGACCCAATTATGTTTGGAGTCAGATAATTGCAGGGTATGGACATCCATCAAAGCATTAAGGATTGAGAGGAGACGCTCTGCACATAGGGGATACGATGATGTGTGGTCTAGGGGAACAGATCTACCAATAATATAGAAGGAAAAAGATGAACATCACTCCAAAACTGGAGAGAAAGGTTACAGAAGCTAACCAAACATAAGTGAGAAGATTAAAATCTAGATAGCAAAAGTTTAATATAGAAAGAAGCCTTAGATTTCATATCTAGGAAAACCTTATCCTAGAACTATGGGCCCTTATCAAGGAGTGCTTCCTTATTCATGGATGATCCACAAATAACCAAAAACATAGGCTATCCTAGAACCATGGCCCCCCTTACAGAAGTGCTTCCTTGTATGTGGGTGATTCACAAATGACAAAAAACCAACCTTTCGTGCACAGGCAAATAGTAATACAATTTTTCAAAAAAGGGTCTCGTTAGTTATTTATGCATCACTTCTACAGATCAATTTGATTTTACGTGCAGGGCCAATGTGTCAAGAAGATGGTGGTCAAACGCCAAACAAAAGCAAATATTAGAGTCTGTGTTGGCAATGGAAACCAAAAAACCATCTTATGCCCGCATAGCTGAGCTTACTGTTTAGCTACAAGAATATGGTAGAGTAGAAGTCAAAAATGTTTCCTATTGGTTTAAAAATGTAAGCTCTCGAGAGAAGAGGAAGAAAGAAAAAGAGCAATCACAAACTAGAGATTCCAAGCTTATCAGACTTTCTAGTGTTGTGGAGAGCACAAGCAATAGAAGCATTTGCCATAGATGGGATTCCATTTTCATGAGCAGACCAAATCCTTCCATGGACCAAATAAACCATTTTCATGTGCCGGAAGAAGTGAATAGCGGTGTAACAACCCTCCCTTATAACATATGATGGCTCTTAAATATGGTGGGAAAGTTTGCTAATGCAGGAAGGTGGAAAAACGTAGAGTGTGGGGAATGGCATTAACACGCATTTTCAGGAGATCTTAGACCAAACAGTTCACATTTTGGTTTATCCTAGTTTGCTGTAGAGAGAAATGGATCCTTGTGCAGAGATATCCCTTTTAGTTAAGGGTGGACAGCTACTGCAAGGGCCTTCAGGTTGGTTGATTTATTGCTAGTGAAAATATCTCATGAATAAATTGTTTCAAAATGGCAAACATGTAGAAACTGTCTCAGAAAACAAACTTTTAAGTTTTAATTGGTGGCCAACGACATATGTAGTAGACCTTATATGAAATTTTAAAGGGCTGATATCAATTTTAGATTGTAGAGAAATAATTTTAGAAGTAATAATGGGGTTGTTGTAGGCAATCTACCTAATTATATGGAGAATCATTCTAGCATCGTAAATTAATCCACCAGTCTTACCTTTGCTACTTAGCAAGAGGGTTTGTCCTATCCCTCTGGGATGTTAAAATATTGATGGAAACTATATACTAATCCCACTTTTGTGTGAAATATCTAGATGATTGGGCTTCTGTGATATGGATTTTAATCAAGTTTGAGGTGACAAGGAATAAATTAAAATGTTAACTTCATGGATTAAGTTGTATCCCGTGTGATTTAATAAACATCTAGGCTTTCCAGTGCATGCACAGATGTCAGTATGACTGATGCGGCAGTGGCTGTGAAGCCTGACATTACCCGTGCTAATTACATTTTCCAGAAAGTTTCTAAAGCCTTTTCAAAAGACTCATTTTGTTAATATCTTGTAATCATTACATTCCTTGAGAGGACATCAGTCTAAGGCATTCAGCCCAGCAGTTACATGCCTTGTCTATGCTTCCACTTTTTGCGTACATGTATACCAATGTACTTGCGGCTACAACATCTAACAAATAATTCCCTTCTGTTATACTTTGCTGGGTGTCCTTAACTTCTTCCAAAAGCTCCCATTTTGGACAAGAAAGGAGGATGCTGACTATGGCTGTGGTATTTGACCTTACATCAGCTAGTGGCATTTTCTTAAAAGTTTCTAAGGCCTTTTTAACAAATCCATTTTGTATGAATCCTAAAATCAGTGCACCCCATGAGATGACATCATTCTAAGGCATACTATCAAATACTTGACATGCCTTCTCTATGCTGCCATTTTGGCACAGGCAAAGAGGATGTGGGTAGGGTTGTTGTTATGTTTTGTTATGTTGTATGGATGTTAAGATTGTGGATGGTCATTTGAGGCCTTTATGTTGATTATGTTACCTCTATCTTTGTTTCATCTTGGGTACTGAAGCATTTATCTTCCTACCTTTTTATTCTCAGTGTAAAGACCTAGTAAACCCTCACTCATCAAGAAAGAAATTCAGCCACCTTAAAAATATTTCCAAGGGACTGGCTAGAAGAAGATATATAAGATAATTATGTGCAATATAGAAACCACATGCTACCCACAAGGCAGTTGGATACCTCTAGGTACACCAAAGCTAATTTATTTTCCCTTCCATTCCGGTGGTGTTGTTGAAGAGGAATGATACTCTTTTGAGGGAAGACAATATTTTGTTCTTTCATTAGAAGGTTAGTGGCTTGCATCTATGAGTATGTTTTTCTCTATGTGAGTTGTGCCATAGTCTAAGACCTTGTTTTGTCCACCTTGAAACATATCATTGCAGGTTAATTTTTATAGTACTCAATTAGATCAAATCTATGTTTCTAGCCTAAAATTAGTTGTAATGATTACGGTGGCCTATCCAAGGTTTAAACCTTGCTGGGTTTGCTCATCTCTATGTTATGACATTGGCTTTATGCATTGTGTGTCGTGTCTGCTTTGTGCTTGATGTGTTCTTGTGAACTATGTGACCTTGAGGTCTCCCTTGTGTGGTTGAGTTTCTGAGTCTTCTTTCCCCACTATTTGTCTACTTGTGATTAGGCCTTGTGACTACCTCTGAGCATGGTCGGGTGGTCTCTTATGACTCCACATGGTTGGGAGGTGTTGCCACCACCATCAGGGATCAGCGAACAGGTTATCGCAGCACCAGCTTGAAGATGTTCTCTTTCTTTCTGTTACTTTATGAGTCATGTACCCAGTCAATTATTGTATCTTTCATGGCTATGCCATTGTTTTTGTTTATTCGTTTATGTAATTTTGTACTCTCTTAAGAGATAAAATGTAATCATGCAAGTTAATGAGAAGAAATGGGATGTTTCCTATTTAGTTTATGGATTCCGGTGTGGGTATCGGATCCACTTGTACCATGGTGTTTATGGATTCATATTTATATTTGAAAATGGGATTAGGAGTATTTGAATTGGTGTTTAAAATGAATGTAGTTTATTAATGTTTCTCTCGAGAATGATTTAGTCCTCTCCCGTAGGTTGTGCATTCGGCCATACTTGGCAATGAATGTTGTCGACATATCGTATTGGCAACCATTTCGTGTGTATGTTATCACTTGTTATTCAAAAAAAAAATATCTTGTCCTCTTTTGGCCCTCACCCTTCAGGGTTTGCGGGGCGGGATGTTACAGGAATAGTTATAATGTCAATTCATGTCCACTAGAACAATAACATGCTATCAAAATGATATTTTAACAGAGAATCCAACTCAACAAAATCTGCAATGCACAAAAGACAAAACTCTCCATTCTGAAATGCATTCATTAAGAAAAATGCCTCATGTGATTACACACCATTTTAGGTAGTGATCTCTTGAATCTGCCGGTATTCTTGTTTGGGGGCAAAGAATTTTCAACGCCGGAACAAAAAGAATTATTCCTCAGATGATATGCATCAAATGATTGAGATTCATAATCAAGAGTGCTTCCATGTGATGTTTTCAGAATCTACAGACACATCTTTCGTGCTCCCACAAATTCAACAAGAATTTGATTAGGTGGTAGATTACTTTGTACCACCGACCTCAGTAAAGGAGGTTCATAGGAGTTAAAGTCACGCTGCACAGGATCTTGGCCATGCTGTAAAATCAGAAATCATTGTCTCATGTCTGGATCATATTCAGATTCAGGGATTTCATCCTCCTCTCTACGAGGGGAACCATTATCGCTTGGTTCTCAAATTGAATAGGCTGGTAAAGAATTAGAAGACTCTACAAGTGAAGCTCCATGAGAATATTGAGAAAGCTTCACATGGTTTAGTATGGAGAATTCTAAGGAGGGGGGAATCAGTTTTCCTTGCTGTAAAAGTTGCATAAATGACTTTGGGTCTTGATTGTCCACAAGATCATGGGTGGGGCATGTGTTTGGAAGTAAATTCTGATCCTAAAAGACAATAAAAATTATGAATATTTATATAAATATTAGAAAAACTTAGTTCATTTTGCGAATTAAGATAGTATATTTAAAAATTTTAACCAAGATAACACAGGACAATCTGAGAAAATTAACAATCAACTATACATAGTATATACCCAGAAGGTTACTCAAAAGATGGACTATATATAAAATATAAATACAACAAGTCACATAGCCACGTGTCAATATTGTAAACGTGGGATAGGAGGATAAAACAGACAAACAAAATTACATGCAGATTCAATTTCTTTTCAACCTTAGAGTTTGTCATGGCATTTGGAACAGCTAAACTGGCATTGCCATTTGCAGCTGCTTTGGCCTAAACCCCAGTACAAAAGATAATAAAACACATCCAACATTCAAATTTTATAGTTAAAACTTAATGCTTAAAGCAGGAACGTACAATGCTAAACTCAATCGGAATCACAAAATGTTGGCAAATCCTGACCTCTGTTATCTTGGAATGGTTGCAAGAAACGTAGCTTGAAATGTCAGAGGTGGTGTTTTTAAGTAAGTAATATGATCTTGGAATGGTTTTATCCATGGATGTAATTTTTATTTTACTTTCCCAGCCAAGCGAGAAGTTCACATGAAGTTTTACGGAATAATGGTTGAAGTTCTTTATGCGTAAGATTCCTTGTGTTTGTAGTGTCTGGATATCTTCTAATTTTTCTTGATTCTTGTTTTATGACAGATATCTTGACGACGGTCATTAACAGAAGATGGATGAAGTATTTTATGAAACTGATGTAACAAAGCTGTCAGCTACACCCAATGTTAGCAACTACTTGCTAAGAGAGGTCAGGATTTGCCAACATTTTGTGATCATGATTGAGTTTAGCATTGTCTGTTCGTATTTTAAGTGTTAAATTTTAACTGTAAAATCTGAATTTTGGATGTGTTTGTTTTCCTTTTGTAGTGGGGTTCAGGCCAAAGCAGCTGCAAATGGCAATGCCAGTTTAGCTGTTCCAAATGGCACGACAAACTCTAAGGTTGAAAAGAAATTGAATCCACAAGTAATTTTTTTTATCCTTTTTATCCTCCTATCCCAGGTTTACAATATTGACACGTGGCTATGTAACTTGTTATATTTCTATTTTATATACAGTCAATCTTTTGGGTAATCTTCTTGGTATATACTATATACAGTGCATTGTTAATTATCTAAGATTGTCCTCTGTTATCTTGGTTAAAATTTTTAATTATACTATCTTAATTCACAAAATGAAATCAAAATTTTTAAGATTTATATCAATATTCATAATTTTGATTGTTTTTCAGGATCAGAATTTACTTCCAAACACATGTCCCAATCATGTTCTTGTGGACAATCAAGACCCAAAGTTATTTATGCAACTTTTACAGCAATTAAAACCGATTTCCTCCCTCCTTAGAATGCTCATACTAAAGCATGTGTGAAGGTTCCTCAATATTCTCGTGGAGCTTCACATGTAGAGTCTCCTAATTCTTTACCAGACGATTCAATTTCCGAACCAAACGATAATGGCTCCACTAGTAGAGAGGAGGGTGAAATCCCTAAATCTGAATATGATCCAGACATGAGGCGATGGCTTCTCATTTTATAGCATGGCCAAGATCCTCGGCAGCGTGACTTCAACTCCTATGAACCTCCTTTATTGATCAAATTTAATCAAATTTATGATACCTCTTAGAAATCTTCCATAGACAATATGGAATTGGGAAACACTAGTTGACCTATTAACTAAATTATTATATGGTGAATTCTACCTGGGCAAGGACCGAATCCACAAGTAGGTTTATTTCTCTAACCTTTTGAGTAGGTTACCAAGACTCCTATTTTTATTTGTGTAGAACCCTAAAAATATAGTTATAAAACAAATATAAACCCTAATTTTTTTAATAAAACAAGAGTGAAAAGAAACTAATAAATTAAATTTCATTATGCACAAAGCGAAAGAAAATTAACTGCACCCTCTGGTAGCACTTACCTCTACTATTGTTGAATATACTTTGCTCCTTTTTTGTTTCATATGATAAAACCCTAATAAAACATAGTTATAAAATATTAGTTTAGGACACTTCTTTTTTATAAAACTTCAGTGAGTGAAAAAGATATAAATTAAATTTCATTATGAAGAAAAGAAAAGAAAAGAAAATAATGATTACATAGTAAAATCTATAAAATATAATGCACTTACACATATTAATTGATTATGCAGAAAACAAAAGGAAACCCTAAAAAATATGTTGTAAAATATTAGTTTAGGACACTTCATTTTTATAAAACAACCAGAGTGAAAAAGAAATAGATTAAATTTTATTTATGCAGAAAGGAAAAAAATTTAAATTGATGACTCTATAGTAAAATCTATAAAATATAATGCACTTACTGTTCCAATAACTCCAGTATGCTTTTGATCTTGTTTATTTGATATGATATTTTTGTAATTTATATTTGAGTATTAGTTGTATTTATATAGATTATTTACTTTATGTTGGCTTTATTCTTATGTGCATTCATTTAATAAAACTATGGTGGTTATATATTTTAAATTTAATTCTTAAATTTAATTCTTATGTACATTCATTTAAAAAAATATGTACGAGTTATATAATTTTTAATTTAAAATAGTTACTTTATAATTTTTAGGTGCACTCATTTAATAAAAGTATGTCCATTATATGTTTTAAATTTAAAGACATAGTTTATAATTTAAAAAATATATATGTCAGGCTCTTTTTAATTTTTATGTACACAGACATAGTCATCCCCTTAATGCCACTTATAATTTTCTTTATTTTTAAAATATATCTAAACAACTAACGCAAAAGAAAAGTACATAAATATGTTTTTATTTGCTCACCCCTCCACAAGGTATACTGAAGATGAATTTTGATGGAACCTCTAGAAGCAATTTGAAAAACTCAAACATAGATCCAAAACAAGGTGGAAGTTGAAATTGAAAGTGATTCATTGGTTTGTATAAATTGTATTGATAAAAACATAGAGGAAGTTGAAATTGTAGGTGATTCATTGGTTTGTATAAACACAAATAAAAGGAAGGAGATTTCAAATTGGAAGCTTTCCCAGTGGGTTGCATCACATCTATAGGGAAGGAAATAAAACCATAGACTTTCTTGTGAACCAAGGAGTAGAACAACTCAAGTTCTATTCTTACCAAATATAAATTTTGTTATCTTTGTTGACATAAGCAAGATGGGGCAATGAATGGTATTTGAGTGTGAATGTATCTATAAGGTAGATTCAGATGAAGACGAGGAAGAGGAGGAGGAAGAAACAGTGGAGGGAAAGATTAACAGAATCTTCAATGCAGATCAAGAGGGGGCAGTGGCTTCTATCAAACAAGTCATTGATACCCATATCTTTGTTGGAGAACACATTCATGATGGAACACTCTAAGAGAGGAATCCCTCATGAATGTAGTACTAATAATGGGAAGGAAATAGTGTGGGAAGATGATGGCTCACACGTTTATCAAGAAGGAGCTGAGAGAAAAGGTGTATACTATCATTTCATCTTTTGATTAAAAAACTCAAATCTAGACTGATGGGAGAGATATTCGATGATGGTGCTATGAGGAAAAACAAAATAACTTCGCAGGCTCCAAGTCTATTTCGGGATGGTATTCATTGAAATAATATGGAAGTGTTCAACTTCTATCTTAGTCAGTATCGAGACCTGTTGTCTCCCCCACAGATTAATTGGGCCTTTGAGCTCTATGAAGGTTTATGGTTTTTATGGCATCTAAGAATGCCTAGTGATTGAATGTTGTATGTTTGCGCACTCAGAAGAGATGATGTTGTATCTTTTCTAGTTTAATTGGATTTTAATAGAAAGGGAGCTACCTCCTTGGGTTTTATTAACTAACTTTTTCATTCTTAATATAGATTAAGAATATATCTAAACAACTAACATAAAGTATTTTCATTAAAATAACTATACAATAAATAAAGTTCAACATATTAAAAGAAAAAACTAATAAATTAAATTTGATTGTACAAAAATGAAATTAAACTCTAATTAAATATAGTTATAATATATTATTGTACAATGCTAACTTAGATGCCACTATGGGGATTTAAACTTGAATCTCCATCTTGAGAAGCTTATGGCTTTACCATTTGAGCACAACCCCTTTGACATGTTTGCGTATTACTTGTATTTATATTGATTATTTACTTTAGGTCAACTTTATTCTTATGTGCATTTATTTAATAAAACTATGTTCGTTGCATATTTTAAATTTAATTCTTATGTGCATTCATTTAAAAAAATATGTGGGTTATATATTTTTTAAATTTAAAATGGTTACTTTATAATTTTTATGCGCATTCATTATGTCACGCTTACTTCATATATATATATGTGTGTGTGTGTGTGTGTGGGCTCTATTTAGTTTTTATGTATACTATCACAGTCGTCCCCTTAATGCCACTATATAATGCCTCTGGCGTAATTATGGTTTTATGGGAGAAATTAATATTCCAACAAACTCAATGTTTTTTACACACCTATATTTATTATTATTATTGGTAAATGTTTTTTACTAGAGCTAGGAATTAGAGAGTTTTTGAAAGGGTGCCACCCTTTTACATAGAGAAAGAAATAAACACCAAAGAAGCCCAAGCAATGTCAAAGAATAATAAGGAACAAAAAGCATAGAGGCCTAAAAATACAACAACAAACAACATTTCCCCACACAAGGCCAAAAAAAAACTTAGGGCAGACTACCCCATGATGAAATAGGTCTACCAACTCAAGGTCACTTGAAGCTGAAACACTTCAAGGCATTTTGTTTCTTGTTGGTAACCCAATCCCTTATTGGTAGGACTCACATTATGAAGAATTGAACCTGAATTAAAGAAAGTACTGCAAGATTAATTTTTAAATGAATCCACTTTTATATTTTCTTTGTTGGAGGACACTAGGGAGGGCAATCTTAGTCCTCCCTCACTACTTCCTTCTCCATACATTTATCCCCAAAAGATGAGATCTGAGCTCAAGGACAAGATTAAGAGCTTCTGAGTTAGAATTGTCCACAAGAGGACTTGCCAACACACTTTTACCCTCCATGGGTATCTTAGACATGTCCTCAATAGGAGAAGGATCTTGTTGAGCCTTATTTCTTTTGAATAAGCCTTTTTTTCATGAACCCACACATGTGTAGGAGTCAAGGACAACACTGAGAGGGGGGGTGAATCAGTGTTGTGTGAAATTTCTAATCTTTTTACAAACTTTAACTTGCAGAGTACAAGGAGAGAGAGCTATCATTGATTTCTCACATACATGTGCACATAGCTGAGAATGAAAAACAAAAAACTCATGAGTAAAACATATATCCACAGAGAGAAGATCAAGACACAAGAATTGCATGAGTGGAAAACCCTCCAGGGGTAGAAAAACCACTCCAGAATTGCCTCATTGGCTTAACTGAAAAACATGCCTCACTCGCAATACAAATTGTATCTAGGAGCACCAACTCCAATACCAAATAGAAGCACCCACTTCCAATACTAATATACCTCACTGGTAAACAAATAGGTCTCACTGACCAACAAGCCTCACTGGCTAATACAAGGCCTCACTGGCAAACTGAATCTTCACTGAAAGTAATAAACAAGTTCAGAGGGACACTCTATTTCCATTCAATACAAAACATATGTCTGTCAAATGGCCATTCTATTCAAAATCAATGCTTTTTCCAGATCCTCTCAACCACACTACATACTCTATATGTTTCATCTTTGTCTTACTAGTTTTAATGTCTTTGTTCAATCAAATTCATGATTCATGCACCTGATTATCATTGCAATTGCATATTGTCTTTATGATGACCTTGTCAATCTCTATATCTGTATTTGATCCCTATCAATTCATCATTGATCTACACAACATCACTCACATCATCTTATTAATCCACACAACTCTATAATCAAAGCATCTGTAATGTCATTAAATAAAATCTAAATATCCTTTCACAACCCATCACAATGCACTTTCAATAACCCTTCATATTCTCTTCTCTATTTTGATAAACAAAATATCTTCCCCTTAAAAAAAATATACGTCAATTCTATGCATTAAAAAAATCTTTTGATCTTCCTCTTCTCTATACATGATCCTTCATATTCTTTGACATTTTGATTTGGACAATTTCTGTATTCAATATTATTCCTGCATAAAACATTTAGCAAAAATATATCTCCAAAAACAACTTCAATTAAATTCAATCGTTTTGCCCTGTCAAAAATAAAACAATAACTCTTCAAATTCCTTTGTGCATTCACTTTCATCTTCATTGCATGATCCTTCATATCCATTTAAAAATCAATGGATTGCTTCAATTTTTCATGTCAAAAATGAAGAGCCTTCACAAATTGATTCACCTGCAAAAGATTTTTCATATTCCTCTGTATAAATATTTTCAACTTCTCAAACAAAATCATCTTTGTCTTCAAAAACTATTCAAATTCTTCCCACACAGAAAATAAATCTTCATTCTCCAATCCTCCATAAATATTTTCTTTCAAAAAAAATCTCCTTAAGAAATTTTTATCTTTTTCTAACATCCAATATACAAAAAATTTCTTCATAAGGATTTTTCTCATTTAGAAAAAACAATAAAAATCTCCTTATAAAAGAAACTCCTTACATTTATGACATAAGGAACCGACCAAAAAATTTTAAAAGGAAATTACTAAGTTTTTTAAAAAGAAACTTTTTATCTTTGATTCGGGCTTCAAGACTTTCTAAACTCCTCACAAATTTTTAATAGTATTTTTCCTTAATGCATCGGGCTCCCTTTTGGTGGTTTATGCCTTACATATCGGGCTCTCCATACATCAAAAACATTTTCAATGTTTTTTTTTTTTTTTTTTTTTACTACTCCAAATCCACATATGTATGACCGAGGTTATTTGACAAAAGAGGGCCAATAAAGAATAGGCTAAAAAAGCCATAAAAAGCCTAATGGAAAACTTCAAAGCCAATAACAATGAGCATGGAATTTCAAACCAAGGAGGCTGCTTATATGATTACCATTGCAAAAAGGTAAGTTAAAGAAAAAGGGGCCGGTCAATGGATGCTCAAAAACCCCTTTAGCAGGTATTAGTAAGTGAATTTACTTGCTATTGTAAGTCAACAACAATTTATGTCATAAAGTGAATGATATAGATTATGGGCATAGAAGACTTTAGAGTTTGGCTTTAGAATATACTTTATCCAACATCATAACTGCCACAACTGAAACCAAGACCATGAAGATCATGCAACTGAATACTGATGAAGACTACTGTGTGTAATGAGAAAGACATAGACTTAGTGGAATTTGTCATTTGTATCAATCTGATCAAATAAGACCTCTGATGATAATGACCCACTTCAAACAAAGATTACTTTATTGCACTATCTTGACAAGCATTCACACTGACCAAGCTCCTCAAAGGTGACCTAATATCAACCCAAGAACAACTGACAAGTGTCTTGAATAACAACTCATGAAAACTTTGAACTATGATATCCAAAACAATAACACATGTTATCAAGATAATGATAATGATCACTCCATGACCTGTAGTTTTGATGAGACCTTGTGAACTTACTTTCAACCAACCTTGCATCATGATCAACATATCAACTTCTAAGGCACCAAGAAGCCCAAACCTGTGAAGACAAAGAGTATAAGTCCATTCTCTGCATCTGCAAGACACACATTGTCTCTGCATTAAATCACTACCACTTGAAGACATCCTGAATTAAAAACTGCACCATCTTTGAGGATTTATCCATGGAGTATTTCCACAAGATCAAACACAAATCTATCAACCATTCTGCATCCTTGAAACATTCTTTGCAAGACCACTCATCAACCAACCTTTTTGACATCAATGATAACCAGTCACCATCAATCTCCCCATTTGTCATTGATGGCAAAACCACCTGATACAATTTTACTTTCTCCCCGTTTTTGACATATGATGACAAAGACAAATATCTCCCCCTGAGAAAAATAACTCATATAAATCATGAGAAAGATATCAATCAACTGTTTACACATTTCTTGGATCACAAACACTATCACTAACCTTGTTATCTTTCATACCAACCATGAAATTGAAAAATCACTTACCCTACCTTTGATACCACTAGCCTCTGAAAATTTAAGGTACTAATCATATTTACAATTTGCTGTTATTTTGAAAGCTCTGTTCTTACTCATCTGCATACTGCACAACTTTTCAACTTGTGAGTAATAAGAAACCATGAAGCATAGGACCAGAAAGAAACATCATGTAAGGCACACCAACCAAATCATCAAACCAAATATGTAGATGAAGATGAAACACTGATAGCAATGAGATCCTTGATTACTTCCTTTAACAAACTCCTGAACCAACACTTTTTGACCTGAAATAACAAATCTCCAAGATCTCCCATGTGTTAAGGTTTACAAACAAAACACTGCTCATAAATACCACTATCAATCATTTACAAGGACAAACATCACTGTTACACTAGAAGCACTATCCTGCTAGAAAGAAACATGTATGTCAACCTCAACATAATACCACTTCTTGATATGATGATGAAAACTTGGCATAATTCTACACTCAAATACTAGCTCCTTTGATGAACTTAAACTCTGAAAACACAATTTGCACTACCTTCCTGAACCATATTAATGAGGAAAATCAACAAAGAACATGTCAAATTACACCAATGATCACTTCTTAAAAGAACATTCATTCTGCAACCAATCTATTCTTGCACATCCTTTTTGACATGAAAAGAATGAAAACCATCTGAAAAATGAAGACTATCCTATTGTTTCTGCACAACTATTTACAACACACTGTCAAAACTAATACATACATGACCACATCTAAAACATACTGCAATCAACAAGAATTAGTGCCTTTTGACTCTATGATACAAATCAGCCAACCTTGAATTGCAATATCATGTCAATACAAATCATAAACATGATCAGGAACAATTTGTGCATTTGAACTCCTGAAACACCTTTTCAAAATCTTGAAAGCATAAAGAGTCAAAGAACACCTAAAACATAGTCGTATACTAAACATCAACATTGTTAGCAATATCATCATCAACTATTTCAAAGCATGGCAATAATGATAGACAGATAAGATCATCATATCAAATGATCTTCTTTCTGAAACTTCTTGGGGTTAACTGATAGAACATTTGATACCTCCCCCTTACTTCATGCTATGTTATGCAACAGATGAAACGACTTGTGCAAGTTGCACAATCTTATATTCTGACTTCTCTTTACTTTCTTTCTGCTTTTCTTTACTTTCTTTCTGCTTCCAAATTTTTACAGGTGCTTTCTTCCTCCAAACCTTTTCAACCTTTTTCTTTTCCCAACCTTTCAAATTAGATGATGCTCTCCTCCAACTGTGTGCTTTATGACCAAGAGAGTTACAATTATAACAAATTATGTTGTAATCAAAATCAATTGACTGATAGTACCTTTTTGACATCTCCTGAGCAATTATGTTATGCTTCCTTACAGATTTATTCATTCTATTCATTTTGCAGTTCCTTTGAATGTGACCAGCATTATTGCACTTGTAACATACAAGGTTAGTATTCCTTCTGCAATCAACTGCTTAATGCCCAAAATGATTACAAGTATAACAGTAACCATTAAATGAATAGTTATACCTATACATGTAAGCTTGTCTTATAGATGCAGGTTTTTTGAAATTTCTTTTTTGATTGTGTACAAATTCATCTCTGGTTTTCTGTTTAGCTTCACTCTTCCTTTTACCTTCTGTGGCAACAACATGATGACTTAAATCAATTTTCCTTTTAGGTGTCTGTCTAGCTTTTGAACATTCTCCTTCTTCAAAACCAAGTCCAGTAGTGTCTTCATATAGTTTTTGTTTACCAAGCATCTTATCAAACACTTGATATTTTTTAGATAAAACCTTGAGACCATCATACTCTTTTCTCAGATTGATAATATCACTCTCTAGTTTTAGATTCTCAATCCTTCCAACTTCAATGTTAGATATTGAGACATCAGCTATCCTCTTAGCTTCTTCAATTTCTGATTTCAAACTGACAATCAATTTGTTTGATTCACTTGCTTGATTCTTCAAGTCTACAATCAGGTTTCTAGCATCTTCAAGATTTGTAAGAGCTTTGTCTTTTAAAAATCTTTCTTGCTACAATTGCAACATTAATTTCTTGTTCTCCTTCTTATAATTCTTGAGTTCAGTTAGAGCATATATGACCTCTCCTTCCAGATCAATCTCACAATCTTGTTCATCATAATCCTGATCATCATCATCTTCTGAATTTGATTGGGTCTCAACTTCTTCATGTGATTGCCTTTCATTGCCACTTTCTTGACACACCAGAGTGTCCTCTTCTTTATCATTACCTTGGTAAATTCTTTTCAATCTCCTCCACATATCCTGAGCTGTAACACAATCCATAACTTTACAAATAACATCATTAGACAGAGCAGATAATATAGCCTTCTTTGCAATATCATTACATTCAAGAGCTTCTTTTTTATTTACAGATTTACAATTCTCAACTGACATTAAAACATCATATCCTAAGGAGGATAAATACACTTGCATTCTAACATACCAAACTGAAAAATTTGAACCATCAAATTGAGGAACATCTGAAACCTTTTCTTCTAAGATAATATCATACTCAACATGGAGAACATCTTTATTAACATCTGAATTTGATATGAATGATGTCTTTTGTGTCTTTTGACCAGAATGAATCTTAACATTTCTCATGTTCTTATTTCTCCTACACTTACCCATTGAACTCCACACACAGGACCTACCCAAGCTGATTAAGCTGTAAGAGGGAAACTGGCTCTGATACCAATTGTAGGAGTCAAGGACAACACTGAGAGGGGGGGTGAATTAGTGTTGTGTAAAATTTCTAATCTATTTACAAACTTTAACTTGCAGAGTAGAAGGAGAGAGAGCTATCATTGATTTATCACATACATGTGCACATAGCTGAGAATAAAAAACAAAAAACTCATGAGTAAAACATATATCCACAGAGAGAAGATCAAGACACAAGAATTGTACGAGTGGTAAACCCTCCAGGGGTAGAACAACCACTCCAGAATTGCCTCACTAGCTTAATTGAAAAACATGCCTCACTGGTAATACAAATTGTATCTAGGAGCACCAACTCCTTATGGAGCACCAACTCCAATACAAAACAGAAGCACCCACTTCCAATACTAATATACCTCACTGGTAAACAAATAGGTCTCACTGACCAACAAGCCTCACTGGCTAATACAAGGCCTCACTGGCAAACTGAATCTTCACTGAAAGTAATAAACAAGTTCAGAGGGACACTCTATTTCCATTCAATACAAAGCATATGTCTGTCAAATGGCCATTCTATTCATAATCAATCCTTTTTCAGATCCTCTCAACCACACTGGATACTCTATATGTTTCATCTCTGTCTTACTAGTTTTAATGTCTTTGTTCAATCAAATTCATGATTCATGCACCTGATTATCATTGCAATTGCATATTGTCTTTCTGATCACCTTGTCAATTTCTGTATCTGTATTTGATCCCTGTCAGTTCATCATTGATCTGCACAACATCACTCACATCATCTTATTAATCCACACAACTCTATAATCAAAGCATCTGTAATGTCATTAAATAAAATCTGAATATCCTTTCACAACCCATCACAATGCACTTTCAATAACCCTTCATATTCTCTTCTCTATTTTGATAAACAAAATATCTTCCCCTTAAAAAAAATATGTCAATTCTATGCATTAAAAAAATCTTTTGATCTTCCTCTTCTCTGTACATGATCCTTCATATTCTTTGACATTTCGATTTGGACAATTTCTGTATTCAATATTATTCCTGCATAAAACATTTAGCAAAAATATATCTCCAAAAACAACTTCAATTAAATTCAATCATTTTGCCCTGTCAAAAATAAAACAATAACTCTTCAAATTCCTTTGTGCATTCACTTTCATCTTCATTGCATGATCCTTCATATCCATTTAAAAATCATTGGATTGCTTCAATTTTTCATGTCAAAAATGAAGAGCCTTCACAAATTGATTCACCTGCAAAAGATTTTTCATATTCCTCTGTATAAATATTTTCAACTTCTCAAACAAAATCATCTTACTAACACACATAAATATATATATAGTTGCATAAAAAGACAAAATAATAAAAATAGTGATGATAATAAATAAATGATTTTTTTATCCCAATTTAAAATTTATAAATAGTCAAGGGTACACTTCTAGAAAATGAAATAATCAAATCTAACATTTATTAAATAAGTGAGAATTTTCCACAAGAATTAATTTCAAATTAGAAAATTGAAATAAGGCATTCAATTGGCTAGACTTGACCCCAATGACCCAATCTTCCACCATGTGCTTAGACTTGACTCCAAAGTCTTCCAAAATTTTCACCATGTGTTTGGAAAATGATGGCCTAGAAAAGGATTGAATTTTTTTATAAATAGCCATTGAAAGGTGAGGGAGGACACACTTGGGAGGTTTGGCTGGATTGCTGGAGCAAATTGTAAGAGCATTTCTCTTTTTCCTAAATTTGTTTACTTTTGGGTTCATTCTGATGAAATGTCTTAAAATAATTGATAAGTGGTTTGATATGTTGTTTGCATTACTTAACTAGCTTAGATTTATGATAAAGAGAGAATTTGGGTATAAGTTTCGATGAGGAAAACTAAATTACAGTTGAAAACATTCAAGGGAGATATTGTGCATAAGTTTTGTAATTTTTAAATTATAGTTTGAAATCATTTAGGAGAAAAATTGTGCATAAGTGGAACCTATTTTAAACACTCACTAGAACTTAAATATTGTGATCTGTGAGTATTTCACCTTTGTTTACAATGTAAGTTTTTCAGCTCCAAAGTTTGATTTTTGATGACCTGTTATAAGGAAGCTTACATGCACAATTTGTGGCTTTTTGGTTGGGATTTGGATGAAATTTGTTGATGTTGTATTTGGGTATATAGAATAGCCAACATTTGCTTCAACTATTGTGGAATTTCATATGATCTACCCTAGGTCGGATGTGTTGTAACACATGATCTAGTTAATGTATGCTGCCTTCCATTTTTGGGTGGAATATATGCATGAAACATATCCAGTCTGTTAGTGGACTATCACTGGGTATATATTATGTAGCATGATTAGCATTTTCTCAACATACGTTGAATTTGTGAGACTCTTTGATCTGCCCTTCACTTTGGTTCAGATTTACTGCACCAGATGACATTGTTAGCCTTCATAAATTGAGTTTTGGAGATGGGATTTGGATCAAATATGGTGGGCAATCATCAGGCATATCCACTGTTGTCATTTGTTCAGACACCTGTCGACATTTTGGAACTGTTGATTTCCCCTCCCCTGCAGGCTTTGCGCATTGCACTATATTGTGTATTTAAGGTTTTTACCCTCAACTGCACTAGTTTAGGTTTTCGGGTGTCTCTGGAATGAATTTATCTGATCTGTTAATAGCCATACCCTGTTCCAAAACTCCTGCGCGTACAGGCAAGGAGGACACCTCCAAAGGTTGTGGAAATTGCTTTACAACTGCTAATTGCAGTTGCTTGAAAATTTTCTAAGCCCTTTCAACAATCCATTTTGTGAAATCATGCGTCCATTGCATTCCACAAGATGACATCGCTTTGAGGAATTTTGTCAAACAGTTCACTTTCTCTATCTATGCTTCCACATTTGGCGTACAGGTCTACCAGGGCACTTGCTATTACTACGTCTGACAAAAATCCCCCTTCCGTCCTGCCTTGAGGGATGACCATGCCCTGTTTCAAAAGCTTCCATTGTTGATGCAGCAGGGAGGACATTGGAAAAAGTTGTGGGATTTGTCTTAACACCTGCCAATTGCATTTGCTTGAAAGTTTCTAAAGCCTTTTTAATAAATCCATTTTGTGCAGAACCTGCAATCATTGCATTCCACGAGATGGCATCTCTTTGAGGCATTCTGTCAAACAGTTGACGTGCTTAGCCTATGCTTCCACATTTTGCATGCATGTCTACTAGGGGCAGTCACAACTACAACATTAGACAAAATTACTTTATCCTTTATGCTTTTAGGGATGTGCATACCCTGTCACAGCAATCATTTTATGACTATTGTTAGAGCAGAGGCAAGGAAGTAGTCTCAGAGATTTTTAAGTGGTCATTTGAGCTATACAAGAGGTGTTTATGCTCTTAATTAAAGCCTATGTGGCTTAGACCACTATTGTATGCCATTTTGGAGTACTTATATGAGATTTTGCTCATGCTTTAGCTGGAGTTTTAACCCAAAGTAAATTTTCTCAAGGTATATCAGTCTTTTACTCTCTTTTGGAGTCATTCTCTAAATTTGTCCACATTTCCTTGTTCATTCATGCTTAACAAGCCTAGTCTTTAGGCTATCTCTCTAAGATTTAAATTACAATGTTGATGACTTTGGTGTGGTATAGCTGTTTGAGTTTACAAATCGATATAAAATCAGTTTAATAGATGTCATTCCATTATTAGCATAATAATAGTAAACTATACATACAAATGTATTGTCGTCATATTGTGCAACATATAGACACAACATAAAAGTGTTGTTATTGCACAAAAATAACAACCATTATTACTATATGTTGAGTGATCTTCATATTTTCCCATTTTGCAAATTGATCTACAAGAAAGTATAGTTTATGAAATAACATTGAATTTTCACTTTCTTGACAATGGTGGTTACAATTGAGGAATTAAATTGTGTACTTATCAGTAATCAACTTTACACCAGTTCACTTACCCACTTAATCTTTATAATATGAAGTAGAAATCATTATCAATCCTATAAACCAATGACTTTAGAGTGGATGGGAATTTCTTCAATCAACAACCACTATGTAGAGAAGGAATGGAAGTGGTTAATTTGCATCTTATCCTTAGATTATATTATTGAGGCTAGGGAAAATGTTTTTAAGTCCAAGATTTATAAGAGTCTTTTAATTTACCAACCATGGCATATGATTAGATTTATTTTTTTTCCTTCTTTATTAATTGCTCTTAGTTATGAAGCATCTTGAGGACCATGATTATGTTAGATCGAATCCAAGAAACAAATATTGCCTAACTAAACTTCACTAAATCATGCCAAGAAAGTCATGGAGAAATCTCTTAATGTAACCAGTTAGATATGTTGAATCAACTAGTTCTTGGTCAAATATAGATGTGTGATGAAAGCTTTATTAGAGATTTATAGTAAGAAATACCTAAGCTAAAGTTGGATTAGACATTGTGAATGGTTGTAAATAGAGTCGTCTTATATTAATAATTACACTTTCTTAGATGATAATTGTGAAGGAGCATTGAATTATAGAAACAATATAATGTGTTGATAATTATGGAATACAATTAGTGATATGATTAATAAAAGTGTGCTAAATGAAGTTTATATTTTAAGAAAAAGTGAGATGATAAGTGGAATGTTGAAGAAAAATAGAGGGTATTATAGAAGTAATATATTATGAGGTAAAACATTTTAGGGAAAAATGTGGTTTAGTGGGTATAGTATTGTTTATTATTGTGATAAGTGATAATTGTAGTTAGTTAATGACAATTAACAAATATATAATGTTTGGGTTAAGTGAGAAATAGGTACAATAAATGTGCAATAATGATATTATATAGTATGTATTTGTTAACAATTTAATAACAAAGGGTGAGTGGTAAATAAAGCAAATATATTGATTAATTAATTACAAGCATATGACATTGTGTATAAATATGCTAAGCTATAGTTTCCTTATAGTTTTCAATTAACACAACAAATGATGTTATATCGCAATTAACCTTGTTATAAGATGGAAGTAAGAATCATAATTGGAAATAAATCATGAATGTATAAGTAATCGTCAAACCTTAAGGGTACAAAATTGAAAACTTAGTGATTTAGAACAACTTCAAAGACTCATCCAAAATGACTTATGAAATGAAGCAAATCTTGTTTGACTAATAGTGTTAACATTTAGAAAGTTTTAGTTGAGAAACTTATTGAGATTCAAATATCATAAATTCCTATCCATTTTCAAATATAAATAAGTCGAATATTTTTGCAAGGAATTGATCCTCGTACTATACTATTGAAATGTTTATGTTCAACAATTTAATCGTCAATAGTTCCTAGTATTGTACTAGGCTAGATCATTATGTACCTTATTAATTAAGTATCTTTCAAGTCTAATGTTTTTCTAATTGATTAAGTTCATGGTTAAGCAGTTCAATAGTTAAACGATATTTTCGACAATGATGTTATAATATTATTGTTATAATGCACTTATTTATTAGTGCAAGTTTATTAACAATGGAGATTAGGAAGTTTTAAGTGAATCTCTTATTGTGATATCTGCCTCATCTTACAACTTGTATTAAGTCCTTATTGGTTTTAAGTAAAAATAAGTTTGTGTAAAAAATTGTTATTGGTGTATGACAAATTAAGTTATCAAGATTCCTTGTTTTTCTAAGACTAAATCTTTACATACATTACTGATAGAATATCTTTTCTGGTTACGTTACACACAATTATGAATTGATGAAATTGATTAAGTAACTTCTCAATTACTATTCCTTACATATAAGCAAAATGGTTAAGCATCTTTGTAGTACTTTAGTTGCATTATGTGTTAAAGAAGTATCCTTCCTTTGTCGATTTCTTTATTAGTTATTATGCAAGTTTTTTCTTTTCTAATAGATAGGTAAACTTTGTAAACAAACGTCCAAACTTAAACAAATCGTAGTGTTTGGTTTTTACGGTACCTCTATGTCACATTTATGGGTAATACTGTCGCGTTGAACTAAGTACCTCGTGTCTAACATAGCTGCAACAACGATGTCTGGGCACTGTCCCTCTAAATCGTTAGGGAGTAATAAGGGACATGTTGAAGTTAAATCCACATGAAGAGAAAATCTCCTTAGATATCTCATTAAAAAGATTAACTAAAAGATGAGTCTATTGAAATAGTTGTATGATGATTACCATGATGCTCATTTAGAAAATCCTTCGAGCTATTAATAGAAAACGAGGCTTATTGACACGCAAGTCTAAAATTGTAGATGAATTGTAAAATGTTAGATAGGTCAACTAGTCCGAATCAGAAACATTATCTACCATATGCTCTCACCTCGTCTTCACAAATCTTGGTGATCAGAAAGCACTAAAGAATCGAGAATGGACTTAGTCACAAAATTACCTAATTTGGCTTGAGGAAGTAAACTAGATTTCATGAGAAGACACCTGGTAGGGATTCCTCCACACTAGGAATAACTAACAAACACCCCTTTAGGTGTTTGTGGTAGTGGACTAATTTTTGTCCCTATTTCACTGAGTGGGTGGTAGCTAATGAAGAACTATCTGGGGTAAGGAATAACCAGGAAAGGGTTGGATACCCGCTCACAGTTGCATCAAACATAGTACAAAATAGAACTACATATTCCCATTCCCCATGTTAGTTGCATCGGAAAGAGGGGGGCCTTGATCCCATGGATATAGGGTATATAGGGTAGGTTGATCCATTGTCCCTACATGTTATCTTAAGAAATGTACTTTCTCTCTTCACTAGATTAACAGTGGCAAACTTTTTAGGACTTTATGACTTTTGAAAACTAAGCTGTAGATGTCTAACCACAATAACATTTATTGAGCAATTCTTAGAATTAATAGTAAAATTTCACAAATCTATATTTCCTGCATCTGTTAGATCAAAATTTTTAATTCCTTGGTATTTTCAAATTTAGAGTTTAGTATTATTTGGTTAACGATGAGTCAGGTCCTTAAAAAAGAAAATGATATACAAGAGAGAATTTTCTTTTATCATTTTCTTAACATCAGTAAATAAAAGTACATCTTTTCTGAATATTTTATTAAGCTTGAAATTCAATATGTTCAAAGATAACTTATAGTGATAACATTTCACTTTGCATTTATAAACATATTGTACTTGGCAAAAGAATAGTTTTAAATCATAATCATAACATGAAATTTTACATAAAGAGTATTGTCTCTGTAATCTTGATATCTATCGTTCAAATCTTGGTGAGTCTTCTGCTATAGAGGGAGAGCATCATCTGAGTGCTTTACCTCTAACTATAGATTGGCGGTCCCCCGCAGACCTTCCTTCCTATAAGTGGCCCTCCCCTTCATGAAGAGTATAGACATATGGATCTAACAAGTTGCCATCTGAGTCCTATTGATGTGTCCTATACAACTCAATCAACCATACAATTGTAGACAATATTATAACAAAGTATGATCATACTGACCAGTTACACAATCTAGACACTATGACCTGACTAACGCATGTAGAGACAAATGCATCACTTTGGCCAAAGTTTCTATATAAATAGACATTTTCAATGAACATAGTCATGTGTTCACACACCTTTAACTCGACTTGAAGACTATCTCATCCTACAATTTTATTTATTTGACTAGTATCTCTAGACATAATTGTCTGAATTATACTCAATCCCTAGTCCATCTAACTTATATATATTCCTTATCTAGGATATACATACAATATGCAATTATAAATAATTTAATCTTTATCAAGAGTCCCTTATTTCATATCCACAATTTATCAAGGTCTATGACTTCTGTCATTTATTCTCTACTAAAAAATAATAACCATACTTGGTTTATATAACTAGTATTGACTTTCTAACAACAAAGTGTTTCTGATCTCTTAATATTGTCTTATCTATGGCTTCTCAATTTTTTAACTGTTGACCAAAGTATACAATTGACATAGTCAGTATCATAATTGACTTAAGATATAAATATTTATAAACTCTTCAGGGTAAAATCTAGGGTTCTTACTTTCCCTATTACAATACTTTGCATCATCAAAATACCCTTAAAAACTAATACAATAAAATCCATTATGTAATGTGAATAAGATAGCCACTTGTCAAATCTTGACTACTTAGTCTTTAATCAAATTCACCTTTACTGAAAAACATATTAAATAAGGTATATCCTCCTCTATAACAAGTCTTAATAGATACTAACAAGAGTACAAGAATTCTTGACTAAGTTCAATTTTTTAATCCGGTAAAGGATATAGATCGTAAGGTAATGATGTCTATGACCTAGTTGTCATTTTTTGTTCATAGATTAAGATTAAGAATGATGTAACATCATCTATGCATAATACAAATACATAATCTAGTTAAATAAACACATATATGTTAATAAACAAAGATAACATAACTTCAAGTGCTTCTAATTATATTCAAATCATTCTATACTCTTTTAGAATAAAAGAGAACCTTTTCTCAAAGTTTAATATCAAAAACAATGAAACTAAAAAGAGTTAAAAGATAAAGGAAATATCTTTGTCAAACTTCTAGTCTTAACTTCGAAAACTTAATACAACAACTTCAAGAGGCTCAAATTGACATCTAAGATAAGTTCAACTAGTTCTTAAAAAGTAATAGAACATCATTTGCATCCCTCATTATTCTGAATGCATGATAATTATAGACAACCAAATTTCTCAAGTTTTTCTAAGTACAATCATGGTCTGGTTACTCCACAGACTTTGTCTACAAGTTATAGATGATAGGGATACTTCAACCTTAGTATAATAACATACTTATGCTTAATACAAACTAACTTTTGAACTATAAAAGTTAACTGATTGCTTCTAGAAAAACCTACTATGATCTATTGTCTTTCGGCCTGCACGGGTAATGTTTCGACATCCTAACAACCTGTACACATTTGCTATGTTTAAATGATAAAAATGTATCATAAAGAGTTCTCATTTTCTAGATATAGAGTTTTAACTGATCTGAAACCATTCAAAAATATAAAAGAGAACAGCCATTCGACCTCAAATTTCTCACCCAACAGTTTTAAAAACTATGCATATAATTATACACCAAGTTTGGTAGTTAAAGGCTTCACTCAAGAAAATTATAGTGAAGACTAGACTATCAGATTCTAGTTCACAAAATAATGACAAACTATCGGTTCCCTAACATAGAGATAGCTAATTTCTTCGACTACAAGAACATATATGTATATATAATAATATCATCTCTATAAATCACAAATTTATATGAAGCCTTTGGCTTTACTATCATAGAGTACTAAGCTCTTTAATGTCTACAAACACAAAGATAAGTAAATGATATCGACTATATAGAAAAAATAGTAAATGTATGTCTCTCAGCTATACAAACCATACTAAGATATATATATATATATATATACACTATCAATTGCTCAAACCCCAGAAAATATGAGATACTATTGATTACCCAAATATTAGAAATTATGATATACTATCAGTTGTTCTAACCTCATGTAAACATATCAACAATGCCTACATCAAACAAAGAATTATCATCTCAAATAATATTTACATAAAAAGAAAAGAACCTAAAAGTATGGCATGCAAATGAAGCTCTTCAGCCACCTCTCTTGAAGTCCTCTCTCTTTGTGGTATATGTGTGCCTCCATGTGTATGTGTGTCCCTACATTGAAGACTCGGCAGTGATATATTGAGCCTCTTCTCTTAACCACGTTTCACCATTTAACATTAATGCTTGCCATAGTTATCTTTGATGACATGCAAGTAATGGAAATGATGGTCTTTAATGACCACTCATAACTTGGTCAAAGGCTTCTCCACTATCTTCAATCAGTTGAGAATATAAAAGGGTTGAACAACCACACCCTTATCGGCCTTAACTCAAAAAGATCACATAAAATATCTAACTTAATATATATTAATATATATGCATAACATTGTAAATAAAGTATGCAGAATGTATACTTACATTGTTTGATTAAACACTGACATTATTGTGACAATGGGGTCAAGATATTCTTCCCCTTCTCTATCTTGCAAATATAACACAATTGTCAAACATATATAATCTGATAGGATACCATAAAGGAATCTTAATTGGAAAAATACTAAAAAGAGATAGTTAACCACTATATATATATATATATATATTCACCTCATATAAATAAAAATAATAATGACTATCAACTACATCTTGATGATGGTCAATCCATCCCTTCTAGGTTATACATCAAAACCTATACTAAAGGAATTTGATGTCAAATTGACTACTTTTGAATCAAAATCCAACATAGGCCAATAAAGTTGAATTTAACTTAACAATCTCATGGTTCACAAAATTGAACAAACACGAGACTTAGATATCAACAAACTATTCGTTCCATACATCTATTCACTTCTCTCCAATGATGCTCTCCCTCTCTTTTCCTAGAGGGTGGAAAACTTATTTTCCTAGTTACATGTATAATCAACCAAACTGGGATTAGTGCATCATTAGTTACTTCATATACATCATGAATGAATAATCATGATAACATATAATCATATGTCTATTTCTAAACATATAAATTCCAACTGATGAAATCATTTGATTTATCCTAACATCTTCTCATATGTCAAATCATTAAATCATGTGAAAATTACCTAATAATTACACACAAGTAAAAATTAAAACATAGTCAAAAATTAAGGATGTGACATGTCTCCCCCATAAGATTCATCAACATCAATGATCCAATGTATCAAAATTCATAACATGATAAAGTTTTCGTTCAAATTTGAAAAGCATAAAACAAATGAGGAAATTTCTAATGAAAATCATGATAATCTTCCCATGTAGCACTGTCATCTACATATTGGTCCCACTGGACCTTCCATTGAGTAACTTCTCTATTACGTAAGTAGAGCTTGTGAACTTAAAGCACTTTGAAAGGCTCAATCATGACCACTCTTGGGTTTTTTACCTATATATCATTCCAATCAACAATATGACTATCACCTATTATATACTTTTTCAAATATGAAACATGAATTTAAACATTATGTATCCTAGCAAGAGTTTGTGGTAGAACGATTCTGTAGGCAACCGGATTGATCACTTCAATAATTGTGAAGGGTCCTACATATCTAGGAGCTAGTTTGGAAGACTTCCCAAAATTTATGGAACTTTTATGAGGTTTGACCCTTAAAGGAGCTTTATCTCCTACTGACAATTGCTTTGGTGTATGTTTGTCATCAGCATAACTTTTTTGTTTATCATTAGCTTTTGCTAGTCTTTTTCTAATTTGCTTAACATGTTCTTCCATTTCTACCAACATTTTTGGACCAATGCTTATGCTTTCTTCTAGCTTATCCTAGCTTATACGAGTTCAACATCTTCTACCATACAATGCTTCAAATGGAGACATCTTAATAGTAGAATTGTAGAATTTGTTATAAGTAAACTCCGCAAGTGGTAGATACTCTTACCACTTATATTGCTAATCCATACAATACATTCACAACAAATCTTCAAGAACTTGATTTACCCTTTCTGTCTAACCATATGTCTTGGGGTGATAAGCCAATATTATATTGAGTTGAGTTCTTAGAGTTGAAAACAAAGTTTGCCAAAACCTTTAAGTCATGCACGCATCTCTATCTGAGATAATCTTCTCAGAAACTCCATGTAATCTAAGCACTTCCTCCACAAAATTTTGAGCTATAACTGGTACTCCATCTATTAAATTTCCATCTATAAAGTGAGCTACTTTGGTGAGTTTGTCCACCACTACTAAAATAGAATCATGTCTATTTCAAGACATTGGAAGTCCTTGTACAAAATCTATGCTAATAACCTGCCACTTGTACTTTGGAATATCATGTGGATACAAAAGTCCTACTAGATGTTGATGCTCAGCCTTGACCCTCTGGCACTCTATACAGCTGGCTACAAATATTGCAATGTCATTCTTCATTCCTTTTGACAAATAAAGACGTTTCACATCAGCTAGGAGTTTAGTCACTCTTGGATGACCTGAATATGGTGTGGAATGAACTTCCTTCCATACAAGGTTTCTTAATTCAACCAAATATGGAACATACATCCTTCCTCTATATCTTAAAAGCCCATCTGGTTCAAAATAGAACCCATCATACC
The DNA here is from genome assembly GCA_027924645.1 of Cunninghamia lanceolata. Taxonomy (NCBI): domain Eukaryota; kingdom Viridiplantae; phylum Streptophyta; class Pinopsida; order Cupressales; family Cupressaceae; genus Cunninghamia; species Cunninghamia lanceolata. The sequence goes on from BSBN01001048.1 coordinate 17,863,173, forward strand.
TCAAATATTGAGGATTTACAGAGAGAGCTTGCTTAACGTGCTCATAAAAATTATCACGTATTGAATTCTGCAAAACCAAATCATTGAAGTTAGATTGAATAGAGACCATTGCCAAGATATGTCTCCGCTAAATCAGAGCATCCACCACATGATTCTCTTTGTCCTTGATATAATTTATCTCAAAATCATTGTCAAATATCAATTCCAACCATCTTCTTTATCAAGCATTCAAATGGGGTTGGGAAAATATATGTACTTAAGACCATGATGATCCAACTTTAACTCAAAAGGCTTTCCTAGCAAGTAGTGTTGCCACACTTGCCAAGCATGCACAACTGCGACTAACTCCAAATCATGAGGAGCATAATTTTTCTTATATGCTCTCAACTTCTTGGATTTGTAGGTTACCACTTGCTCATTTTGCATTAGTCCTCCACCCAAACCTTCTCCTGAGGCATCAGTAATGACAACAAATTGACTTTCCAGATTAGGAACTTTCAATATTGGAGCATTTGTCAACCTTTCTTTCAACTGGTCAAATGCCTCTTAACATTATGTTGTCTACTCAAAATGCTTTCCTTTTCTCTGAAGTGAAGTGATTGGGCTTGCAATCTTAGAAAAGTTCAAAACCAACTTCCTATAATATCCTGCTAATCCCATAAAACTGTGCACTTCATGCACATTCTTTGGCATAGGCCACTCAAGTATAGCCTTTATATTTGTAGGGTCTATAGATATTCCTTCAACTGAAATAATATGCCCTAAGTATTGTATCTCTTTCTGAAAAAAAGTACACTTAGAAAGCTTCCCAAACAATTTATGCTCTCTCAGCCACTGCAAAAATATTCGGAGATGTTGCAACTATTCTTCCTCATTCTTATAGTAAATAAGAATTTCATCTAGAAACACTAGAACAAATTTATCCAAGCAATCTTAGAAGATATTGTTCGTCAAATTCATGAATGTAGTAGGAGCATTCGTAAGTCTAAAAGGTAAAACCATGAACTCATAATGCCCATATCTAGTTCTGAAAGTTGTCTTATGAATGTCCTCATCTTTTATTCTTAGTTGATGGTATCTAGATTGCAAATTTATCTTAGAAAACATTGATGCACCATGCATCTAATCAAAAAGATCATCACTATGTGGTAAAGGATACTTATTCTTTATCATTGCTTTGTTAAGCATATGATAGTCTATAAATAGACACAAGATTCCATCCTTCTTTTTAACAAAGATCAATATGGCTCCCCAAGGAGAAACACTGGGTCTAATCAATCCTTTAGCCAATAGCTCTTGAAGTTGAGACTTCAATTTCATCAATTCCGTAGTAGTCATGTGATATGATGCCTTTGAAATCAGCTCCGATCCAAGTCAATATCAATTGAGAAATCAAAATCTCTCTAAGGAAAGGATATTTCTCCAAAGATACACCTATTCAATACACCAAAATACTAAGAGGGTGGATGAATTAGTATCCAAACAAACTTCAAATCCTCTAGAGTAGATTAAAACTTAAGCATTACAACATTAACTTAAACATAAAAGATCAACACAATGCACATAACCACATAACACTAGATATATGTAGAAAACCCCAAAAGGGGAAAAACTATAGTGAGGATTAACTCACAATATATGAATCTCAAAAATTACAACTTTGTTTTAGGGCTACATCCCAAGGAAACTACTACTCCCTGCTGACTTTGTTTTAGGGCTAAAATCCAAGGAAGCAACTACTCCCTGAAGACTTTGTTTTAGGGTCACTCCCAAGGAAGATAATACTCCCTGAAGACTTTGTTTTAGAGTCACTCCCAAGGAAGTTGCTACTCCCTGAACTGAGAACAAACTCAGAAATGATTACAGTATGATAATCCTTCTATTGCCTAATGCTAACAATGAAGCTCACACCTTTGATGATTGCAATTTTTCCTCTCCACTTTTCTTCTAATGATTGGATCAATTAGAAACTCTCTTTACTTCCCTCCTATCACAAAAAAATATTCAAGATGAATCAGTATAGCCCTTATTGCTTCTGCTCTTTCTCCTTCAGTCGCACATCATAATGCATATCATTTTCATATTCTTCTCTTCATACACTCTTATTCTCATTTTCACAATCATACCTCCCCTAGATCAACTAGGTTTACAATATATACATGGCATTACATTGATTTCATTACAAGTTGGCCAATACAACAAGACTATTACAATTTACAAGTCGGCCAGAGATCACACCACATAAAACATGCATAGGACAAGCCCTATCATGAACTACACGCTACTCCAGAAAGAGACACATGCCTTGCGGATCCCAACACATGCTTAGCTCAGTCCTAAACATTCTTCACAATATCATCCTTTAAGAAATAACATCCGCACTCTCCACAAATTTGAATTAGGTCACCCTTAAGCAAGAAAACATGAATCTTGTAGCACATCAGTCTTCACAATCTTGGTGGTACTCATGAATGATTAAACAATTTTTGTTATTCTTCTAGATGAGTCATTAGAACCTACACAACATCTCCAAACACTCCTTGAACTCGACACAACAACACCTTTGTGGTGCACATCATCAACATTCCTCAATCAGCTAGGCAAGAGCATAACCCAGCAACACAATCATTCCAGACCATAGCTAGTTCTAGAGATAGCATAAAACACCTTGTGGAGCAATAGGAAACATCACAAGATCATCAGGATTATCTTCCATTAGATTCACTTTATAAACTTAGACCCACGTCACTTTTTTAATAAAATTTTTAATCTTTATTCAAAACTGAATTTTCTTCTTGTGGCTTTTGAGAGGCATTAATACTTGAACTTAAAATAAAGTATTTGACATTATGAAAGGGACCCACCATGTGTTACAAGAAATGCTTATTCAATATAAGACTTAGCCTCTCTAAACTCCCATGACACAATCTATGCAATTTAATGAAATGAAACATTTTATTTTCTTTTCTTTGGGCTACTCCACGTGGCCCCATCCACATACATTTTGGTTCCTTTCCAGCACTAAAACCACATGGTGGCTTCTGCTAGTTTCTTAGAGAAACTCCTTTCCTTCTACATCTGACATGTGGTGTCGTCTGAATCATTTTGAGTTGCTTCCCTTGTCTTCCGCAACTGACATGTGTCATCTTCTGCTTCTTTCTTGATGCCCTATTTTGCATCTTCATTATTTCTGGTTAGAGCTCTGGCGGTTGTGACACTTTATTTCTTATTGAGCACCTTCAGATATGTAATATGGCTATGTGTGGCTTGAGGGATTGAGCATCGTCAAATCACAGAGTACTCATTGTTATGATCAATTCCACATTTGCTAAAGTTTCACTTCATTACTAGCTCTTGCTTTATAACAGCTTCTGTAAAAATTCTAGAGGCCATGCTATTTGAAATAAATGGCTATGCTTTGTATTTAGAAAATGTGCCATCATGATGGTTGAAACTGCACCATTGATGGTTGCTTTCTATATTTGGAACCATCCTCTGATGAAGGCCAAATCTTATCTTTTGAGATGGCGGTGCTTTGAGCTTAAACACTAGCATACTATACATATGACTGATTAAATCTCTATACAACAACTTATCCCTTGATGCAATAACTTTGTTCAATGCTAATGAAACTCTTGAAGTGATTACCTCTTATGGCTGCAACCTCTATACAAGTTCCTCTTTTCCCATATGCTGAAATAGTATATACAATCTATGATACCTTTTCTACACCTAAAACCCACAGAGTGCACCATACGAATTATTTTTCACCCTTACAGAGCCCACCTTTCTTTACTAAGAATAGCCTATAATCTTCGGATGCTAGTGTCCCAAGCATTATCTACAGTTGCAGTAGCTTCATTCAGTTTCACCAGTGAGAAGAATTTATAGCAATGTGCCCTTTGAACTATGCATTCGATGTGTGGAATCTGGTGCTTTCACTGTGATGGTGGAAGACATCCTTAAAGTGACTCATAGAAATAACATGAACTGCATCCCTTCTATAATAGAGAACACTTTTAAATCACTTAGAGATCACCTTAGACTAGAGTTGAGATTATGAGTGGTCTCTTGATAGACAGTGTGCCTTCTCATGGTAATGTTGTGCAACCTCTATACAATTTCCTCTTTTCCCATATGCTGAAATAGTATATACAATCCATGCTACCTTGATACACCTAAAACCCACACAGTGCACCATATGAATTGTTTTTCACCCTTACGGAGCCCACCTTTCTTTAATAAGAATACCCTATAATCTTCGGATGCTAGTGTCCCAAGCATTATCTACAGTTGCAGTAGCTTCATTCAGTTTCACCAGTGAGAAGAATTTATAGCAATGTGCCCTTTGAACTGTGCATTCGATGTGTGGAATCTGGTGCTTTCACTATGATGGTGGAAGACATCCTTAAAGTGACTTATAGAAATAACATGAACTCCATCCCTTCTATAATAGAGAACACTTTTAAATCACTTAGAGATCACCTTAGACTAGAGTTGAGATTATGAGTGGTCTCTTGAGATTAAATCACTTAGAGATCACCTTAGACTAGAGTTGAGATTAAATGACTATATTTTTAGTTGAAAAAGGCCACTCCCTATTTTATTGATGGCTTTTACTTTGGATATGCTGTGTCTTATATATGAAAAGGCCGATCCTCCTTGACTGAGTTGCAGCTTCCATTCGATACTATATGTAGTGTCACATCTCTTGATTTAGTACGAGCGTCATTTTGCTTTAAAAAAATGGCTTCCATGACATGAACAAAGACCACACCTTGTTAATGATATAGGAAACACCTTCATTTGCAAATCCCATTATGTTGTTTAATATGATAACCTATAAACTCATAGGCTAATACATTCCATACTTTGTGCTTTGTTCCTAAGGCTAAACCATCCTCTATGAGTTGTGTTTGTTGACAGTGTTTCATTACTAAATGGCACTGCAACATTAAAAAGACAATTATTCTTCTTTGCTAGTGGCTGGTTTAACATGCCCAGAGCTATTCCTCTTTAATACTGGTCGCTTATCATTTCAACTAATGGCTGACTCTGATGCTATGTTGATACTATGTATAGCTATGCATGAATCTTTTATATGAATTGGCCACTTCATCATAACCCTGCACCATACTTACACAATGCTCACCCCTTCTTCTTCATTGTGCCTTTGAAACTACGCTTGAAGTGGCTTTCAACCATTTGACGGATACATCACATGTCTAAGCCATTGTTGTCATGACACAGGCCGAATATAGACTCACTTGGAACTTACAACATTATAGATAGTAGTGCCTGTATTATAATGTCTTGCTATATGTAAATGTTAGGCCTTTTACCAGAAATTATGCATCATTTATTTGAATCTATCCAAACATATTTTCCATAACAATGTTGCCTATCCTATGGACATTATGATGGATAGTAGCAATAGATTCTTTTAATGCTAAGATATTGGATTCTAAAAATTCCTCGAAGCAACTCCATACTAAGTCAGATCAAGTCTTATCTAACTTACATAAAAATGATAGTGATTTGTCTACACTGGTTCACCTTGTAAAACCTTTAGGGACTCAGGTAGAAACTGTAAATAATACTGTCAATTTAAGGTGTGATAAATTCGATGATTCTTTACATGATTTAGCCCAATCTTTAGACTGGTTAGTAAACCATGAACAAAAATCAATCTCACATTCCATAACCTCTCCAATCAAAAGAAAAGAGAGCAAAAAAGACCTCAGATTCAGTTCTCATGATGCAAACAACTTGCCCAGTTACTCCATGGTATTTAGACATTGATCAATTAGAAGATCCTTACCATTTGATCAATAAATGGGTAAACACCTTTATTATCATAGCATATTTATCAGGTACTCCACAAGAAAACATAGAAAAAATGGCTATTACTTATTTTTGGGGTATCTTAGCTGATTGGTGGAATGGTATTTCTGATCATGAAATAGAAACCAGAGTTTTCAGAAATATTGTCATTACAACTAACACCGCTACTAGCCAACAACACCAACAACAGCTCCTTGCTATGAATTGTTTATTAGAATGGCTAACTGATGAATTATGTCCTGCATCTGTCTGTAGAAAAGAGAGATTGATGAAAGATATTTTGTCTATGAAATGTTGTGATTTAAAGGATTTCAAAAATTACTCCACCCATTACCAACAATTGATCTATCAACTAAAAGATCCAAAGAAAATTTAATTTGCTAAAACAAAATATCTAGAAGGTCTCCCTTATAACATATCTGATCGTGTTATCAGATATCTAGAAATCTGAGAAATCTCTCTTGAAATCTCTCCCATTACTAATCTTATTCAGTATGCAAAGGACCAAATTCTCCAGTTTATAGAACACTGCAAATATCAGCAGAAATTTACCAAACAACAAGCCCAAAGAATTGCTCCTTCTTTTATTGACACCTATGGTTGTAATCCTTTTACAAAATCTTAGCACAAAGCCCCCAAGAAGTACAAAATGTACCAGCTCAATTTCCATAAGCACTCCTTTCCCAAAAAGCACTCTTATGCTCCCAAGCATATATATATATGCCCAAGCGTTGACAGCCACACCCGCAGAGCAACCAAATCATCTGCTATATTTGTAACAAAACTGGTCATAAAGCTCCTAACTGTCATTACAAAAATAAAGTTGTTAAGGCTATTTATGCTGACCCTGCCGCAGCCATGTGGTGGGATGTGATTGATGAAGAAGAAGATCTCTATCTGCAAGACAACATCTATGAGCATGTCATAGATGAATATGAATATGAAGATGAAGATGCAGATGCTCTTGAAGATCTTGCGGACACACTCATAGAAGCAAAACAACAATTAGAAGAATCTACTTATGAAGAACCAACAGTTATGATGAATCAAACATGGAGAAATAAAGGAAGAGGAAGAGGAAGGAACTCTTTCCATCAAGACTTCTACCAGCCAGATCTACAGCAGCTAGCTTTTGTCCAAGAACAAACCAGATATCCTCCTATATTCAGACCTCCTATAGTTAACACTCATATGCCCTGCCAGGTTTTCCCTAATCAGGTTCAAGTCTTTTTGACTAATTTTCCTTTTATTACTACTGAAAGAAAGGATAGGAAATATAGCAGGAAACAACCCAAAGAGGATTCTATTACAAAAGCCTTAGCTGATTTCTCTTTCCAACAACAAACTGTCTATCCTCCACAAGCTTGCTAGCCATGTTCCACACCTGTCAACCTCTATGATGAAAATATTCCATCATCCTCAAAATATCCATTCCAAGATCATTGTGAGTTCCAAGAACAAACTCAAGAATTATATGAAGAAGAAACTAAACCAGAATTACCCATGCCAATGGCTGATCCTAGCAAAGTAAAACTAGTGATGTCTATTCTTCCTAATCCAAAGCCACAACTGGAACCCTCATACTTAGTACACCTGCTTACTGGCAAGTTTTCCCAATATATTACTATTACAATCAATGGAAAACAATATGATGCTCAAGTAGATACTGGTGCATCTCTATCATTTTGCAAAGAACCCATATTAAGAAACTAGGAGCAATTGACCCAGAAAACTACATATACTACCTGTGATGTACAAGGAAACAAATTCATTTGTGATAAATATAGCCATCAACACACTCTGCAAGTTGAAGACAGGCAATTCAAATGTGATTTCTTTGCTATGAAACAAATGCCAGTAGATGTCTTGCTAGGAGGTAATTTCATTGATAGATATACTCCTTATGGATGCACAAAGAAAAACATTATGTTCACACTTAATGGAGAAAAGATTAGTACTCCTCAACTAATCTATGCATCTGAGAAATATCTAGCTATCCATAGGATCTAGACTATTGAGCCATTGCCAGAACTAAAAGCAGTACTTATTGAAGTAGTCTATTAAGAAGATCCACAAAAATTTTGGGAAAAAAAATCCCTGAGATGGACATTAAATTATAGCATGGAGGAAAGATCAAGACGGGAAAAAGGATACCTATCCCTGCTCATGACTACCCAGACATGGCCCAAGCTATAGAAGAGCTTAAAAAAGGGAAGTACATCAAACACTCTCAGTCTGAATATAATTGTTATGCTTTCATGGTATGTAATGAAGCTGAGAAAAGAAGGCAAAAGAAAAGGATGGTCATTAATTATAGGCCTTTAAATGCTATCACTCTTCCATTTCCTTACCCCATTCCTAATAAATCATATTTGCTTGAAAAAGTTGCTAATTCAAAAATATTCTCTCAATTTGATTGTAAATCAGGATTCTCCCAGATACGAGTCAATGAAGATGACCAGTATAAAACTTCCTTCAATTACCCTTTTGGTCATTATGAATGGAGAGTCATGCCTTTTGGCCTAATGAATGCACCTGCATATTTTCAAGAAAGGATGGACAAAATCTTCAGTGGCTGTGAAGATTTTCTTTGTGTTTATATTGATGACATTTTTCTCTTTAACAAAAACATTGATGAGCATAGATCTCATCTTGAAACATTTTATAGATTAGTTTTAAATTCTGGGATTGTTCTGTCCCTATCAAAAATTCAAGGGTGCACAGACTCTTGTAAGTTTTTAGGAATTTTTGTTAAAGGTGGACAACTTGAGGTTCAGCCTCATATCAAGTCTAAGATCCTTGAACTTCAGCCTCCTCTAAATACTAAGGAGCTGCAAGGATTCTTAGGAATTTTAAATTATGTAAATAAATTTTATCCTGGTGCAGATTTCAACCGAGAACCCTTGCAGCAACTTCTGACGAAGAAGAACCCTCAATGGTCTCAAGTCCATACTGATGCTCTCAAAATTATTCAACAAAAGGTACAAAATCTGCTGGTTCTTAATGTTCCCACTGCTGATAATTTTATCTTGTATACAGATGCTTTGGATTATGCTTGGGGCGGACACTTATGCTTTGTAAAAAATGGAGTTGAATTACTTGCAGAATATACTAGTGGCACATTCCTTGCAGATGTTAAGAAATGGATTTCCTCTGATAAGGAAATTTATAGTGTGATTAAGAATTTAAAGAAATTTGCAACAAGCTAATGCATCTGAAACATTTTATTATTAGAACTGACTATACCAGATTCCTTACTTTCAAGGAAAAGGATCATGGCAGAAAGGATGGTAGGGGCAAATATCTCCGATGGCAAGAATACCTGAACCTCTACAATTATGAAGCTCAGCATATTTCTAGTAAAGACAATGTTGTAGCAGATGCCCTTAGTAGACCTCCTTTACCTGGAGTTTACATGTAAAATCCTGGTTCATCTTCTAGCATTCCACAATTCATCAAAGATAAAACATATGATGCTCCATTCCACCAAATAAACAGAATAGTGCAGAGAAATATCCTTACAAAAGGACTTAATAATCATTATGCTAAAAATGCTATCTCTGCTGCTGAAACATTAGAACACACTGGATGCATCTCAACTCCCAATATTTATGAAGAAGGATATGGTCAGTTTGAGATACTCCGCATAAATTCTAACCATATGTATCATCTACTACTTAACCTTATCAGAAAGCCATTTTTCACCTGGTCCATTACATGTTCTGCTCCTATTTCAAAATAGGTTGAAGACTTTTTCAAGTTTGTTGGAACTTCTGTTGGTTATCCTGATGAACCAATAAGTCTAGATTTGGTCACCCACATAGTGATTAATATGAGATTAAGACGGTAATCATATTTTTCTCCCACTATGCATTTTGACAACGACCAACAGGATTGGACTATAAGACAAAGGTTTCAAATTCATGCCAGATGGAAACTAGTTGGATGGCGTGAAATATATAAGTATGGATTTGACAGGCCTTCTCATCCATCACCATCAAACAGTTCTAGTTCACATGGGAGTTGGGATAGGACTCACTATCATATCAGAGATGGAATAGGACAATAAGATTCTCCAACAAATTGAAAGTTGTAAAGGACAGTCACTGTCAGCCATATTGGCATGATAAACCTCCTTTTGGTTAACCGGTTCACCCGGTATTATCAGTTAGATTCTCTTCCACCTCCTATCCTGGTCAAGAAATTGCTATAAATAAGCCTTTGCGGAAGCATTGTGGGTATCAGGTTTTCTAGCAAGTATTAGAAGAAGTCTAGAGTCTGAGTCTAAGTTTGGGTCGTATTTTTCCAAAGATTGAGTATGCTCTATCTATGTGCTTAGTGTGATCTAGGATATCAGAAATATCTTGCATATAAGTTGTGATTTTGTAAGTCATTGTAATTAAGTAATATCAGAAGTTGTAATCATTCAATCATCAGCCTCCGTCGCTGTTTTACTATATATCTGTGGTATCATAGCCTCTGACGATTATTTGGGGAAAGAAATCTATTGTCTATCTAATTTCTACTAAAGAATTGGAGAAGTTATCTAAGAAGTGAAAAGTTTATCTCTGTAGGGTTTCACTTTGTTGTTGGGATTTGAGTTTTATACCCGTTTATGTCTTTGGTTGGTTAAGGGTACTATTATCTCTCCTATAAAACCCCTATAAGTTCTCTTAGATATTCCAAGCTTCTCTTTCTTAAAAGACATGGCAGAATTTCAAGGATTTTCTCATCCTCATACTGGAGTCGAAAGGGTGAATGAGGCATTCGTTGAAGGAGTGTTCGAGCTTCCTCCTGTAAATCTGATGGAAGGTGATCTGATAGCGGAAGAAGTTCCTGATATATACACATCTGAAGATGTTATAGAAAGGCAAGTAATTATAGACCTCCTCTTCTTATAGCCAATTCTGCATACAAGAAGAGTGTTTTAAAGCCTAGTTTGCTCAAGAATATTATATTCAAGTCTACTTTTAAACCTTTTGTCATTCCTCGAAGGAAAAATGTGGAGTTAACTCTTGAATATGATCCCCTGCAAACTTTTCAAACAAAGATGTTGTTTGTTCTTCTTGGTGAAGAAATTGATTATATTAGGAGTCATAAAGCTACGAATTTTGTACATTTTGGTGCTATTAGGGTCCTTATAGGTTCCTGTGTCCCTGATAATATTAAACCTGTCTCATATCTTGCTTTATGTGACCTTCATCAAGTTGACTATTCTCATGCTTGTCAGCTGTCCAGCCTGTCCCGGCTTACCAAAAATTTAGTCTGTTTCACCTATTACCCTAATCTTACTGTTGCAACAAGGGATAAAGGTTGTCAAGAGGTTAAAAAGGGCTCTTTAACTTGCTGGGGAATGTTTAGTTCACTATATGGTTTAAATATGTTTGGGAAATTTAAATATGCTTCAGTCCAGGTCCAAATCTTGTATTCCATGATGAATACAAATAATCAAGATATACTGGAAAACCTGCCATATGCAAAAACCCTTCATGGAGAAGTTCAACTCTAGAAAGGGCATATCAATACTATTGAGATCCCTGCAGGCTGGAAACTTGACTAGATGCAACATGTCACACCTAGATTGTTAGAAGTCACTCGCCTTGTGCATAAGATACAACAAAACCAGATTAATATTATTCCTAGAAGTCTTTCCTCTAGGAGGTATAATAATCCATTTGAAGATTCTTTTGCTACACCCAGAACTTCATTCAGCAGTTCTTCAAAGAAGAAAGCTCAACTCTATGTTGAGGTAGAAGATGAGTCTTTAAATACTGGCCCAAAACCAGTACTGGTTGATTCTAGGTGTGGTAGCCAAAAGGAGAAGGGTAAAACTATAAATATTGATCATCCCTTTTGCAATATAGTTCATACACTACCAAGAGTAGAAACTTTAGAATGGTATAAGGAACAAGAAATTGCATATTATACCAATGGGAGATGGCCCCCATTAAAAGAAAATTATAAGTCTCCTGAAGGGAATATCAGTATGTTCAAGTATGCATTTCAGCCTAGAACTTCTGAAGAGAAAGAGCCTTCTTTAGAATTTAAACAAAGAAATTATATTACAAGGTTCTATGCTCATTTACAATAGAATGTTGATGATTTTTGTCAAGATATCTTAGCATTAAAAGAATCTATTGCTACTATCCATCATAATGTCCATAGGATAGGCAACATTGTTATGGAAAATAATACTAAGATAAAGGATTCTAAAAATTCCTTGAAGCAACTCCATACTAAGTCAGATCAAGTCCTATCTGACTTACATAAAAATGATAGTGATTTGTCTACACTGGTTCACCTTGTATAGCCTTTAGGGACTCAGGTAGAATCTGTAAATAATACTATCAATTTAAGGTGTGATAAAGTCAATGATTCTTTACATGATTTAGTCAAATCTTTAGACTGGTTAGTAAACCATGATCTAGCATAAGTGTCCGCCCCAACAATAATCTGAAGCATCTGTATACAAGATAAAATTATCATTAGTGGGAACATTAAGAACTGGTAGATTATGTACCTTTTGTTGAATAATTTTGACAGCATCAGTATGGACTTGAGACCATTGAGGTTTCTTCTTCGTCAGAAGTTGCGACAAGGGTTCTTGATTGAAACTTGCACTAGGCTAAAAATTATTTACATAATTTAAAATTCCTAAGAATCCTTGCAGCTTCTTAGTATTTAGAAGAGGCTGAAATTCAAGGATCTTAGATTTGATATGAGGCAGAACCTCAAGTTGTCCACCTTTAACAATCATTCCTAAAAACTTACAAGAGTCTGTGCACCATTGAATTTTTGACAGGGACAGAACAATCCCAGAATTTAAAACTAATCTATAAAAAGTTTCAAGATGAGATCTATGCTCATCAAAGATTTTGCAAAAGATCAAAATGTCATCAATATAAACACAAAGAAAATCTTCACATCCACTAAAGATTTTGTCCATCCTTTTTTGAAAATATGCAGGCGCATTCATCAGGCCAAAAGGCATGACTCTCCATTCATAATGACCAAAAGGGCAACTGAAGGTAGTTTTATATTGGTCATCTTCCTTGACTTGTATCTGGTAGAATCCTGATTTACAATCAAATTGAGAGAATATTTTTGAATTAGAAACTTTTTCAAGCAAATATGATTTATCAAGAATGGGGTAAGGAAATGGAAGAGTGATAGCATTTAAAGGTCTATAATTAATGACCATCCTTTTCATTTGCATTCTTTTCACAGCTTCATTACATACCATGAAAGCATAACAATTATATTCAGACTGAGAGTGTTTGATGTACTTCCCTTTTTTGAGCTCTTCTATAGCTTGGGCCATGTTTGGGTAGTCATGAGCAGGGATAGGTATCCTTTTTCCTGTCTTGATCTTTCCTTCATGTTGTAATCTAATCTCCATCTCAGGCATTTCTTTTTCCCAAAGTTTTTGTGGATCTTCTGAACAGACTACTTCAATAAGTGCTACTTTTAGTTCTGGCAATGGCTCAAGAGTCTAGATCCTGTGGATAGCTAGATATTTCTTAGATGCATAGATTAGTCAAGGTGTACTAATCTTTTCTCCATTAAGTGTGAACATAATGCTTTTCTTTGTGCATCCATAAGGAGTATATCTATCGATGAAATTACCTCCTAGCACGACATCTACTGGCATTTGTTTCATAGCAAAGAAATCACATTTGAACTGCCTGCGTTCAACTTGCAGAGCGTGTTGATGGCTCTATTTATCACAAATTTATTTTTTTCATTGTACATCATAGGTAGTATATGCAGTTTTCTGGGTCATTTGCTCCCAGTTTCTTAATATGGGTTCTTTGCAAAATGATAGAGATGCACTAGTATCTACTTCAGCATCATATTGCTTTCCATTGATTGTAAAAGTAATATATTGGGAAAACTTGCCAGTAAGTAGGTGTACTAAGTATGAGGGTTCCAGCTGTGGCTTTGGATTAGGTAGAATAGACATCACTAGTTTTACTTTGCTAGGATCAGCCATTGACGTGGGTAATTCTAGTTCAGATTCTTCTTCATATAATTCTTGAATTTGTTCTTGGAACTCAGAATGATCTTGGAATGGATATTTTGAGGATGACGGAATATTTTCATCATAGAGGTAGACAGGTGTGGAACATGGCTGGCAGGCTTATTGAGGATAGACAGTTTGTTGTTGGAAAGAGAAATCAGATAAGGCTTTTGTAATAGAATACTCTTTGGGTTGTTTCCTACTATATTTCCTATCCTTTCTTTCAGTAGTAATAATAGGAAAATCAGTTGAAAAGACTTGTACCTATCAGGAAAAAACTGGCAGGGCATATGAGTGTTGACTGCAAGAGGTCTGAATATAGGAGGATATCTGGTTTGTTCTTGGACAAAAGCTGGCTGCTATAGATCTGGCTGGTAGAAGTCTTGATGGAAAGAGTTCCTTCCTCTTCCTCTTCCTTTATTTCTCCATGTTTGATTCATCATAACTATTGGTTCTTCATAAGTAGATTCTTCTAATTGTTGTTTTGCTTCTATGATTGTGTCTGCAAGATCTTCAAGAGCATCTGTATCTTCATCTTCATATCCATATTCATCTATGACATGCTCATAGATGTTGTCTTGCAGATAGACATCTTCTTCTTCATTAATCATATCCCACCACGCGGCTGCGTCAAGGTCAGCATAAACGTCCTTAACAACTTTATTTTTATAATGATAGTCAGGAGTTTTATGACCAGGTTTGTTACAAATATAGCAGATGATCTGGTTGCTCTAGGGGTGTGGCTGTGAGCGCTTGCACATATATTTTTGCTTGGAAGCATAAGAGTGCTTTTTGGGAAAGGAGCGCTTATGGAAATTGAGCTGGCACTTTTTGTACTTCTTGCAGGCTTTATGCTGAGATTTTGTAAAAGGATTACAGCCATAGGTGTCAATAAAAGAAGGAGCAATCCTTTGGGCTTCTTGTTTGGTAAATTTCTGCTGATATTTGCAATCTTCTATAAGCTAGAGAATCTGGTCCTTTGCATACTAAATAAGATCAGTAATGGGAGAGCTTTCAAGAGAGATTTCTTAGATTTCCAGATATCTGATAACACGATCAGATATGTTATAAGGGAGACCTTCCAGATATTTTCTTTTAGCAAATTCACTTTTCTTTGGATCTTTCAGTTGATAGATCAACTGTCAGAAATGGGTGGAGTAATTTTTGAAATCCTTTAAATCACAACATTTCATAGACAGAATATCTTTCATCAATCTCTTTTTTTTACAGACAGATTCAGGACATAATTCATCAGTTAGCCATTCTAATAAACAATTCATAGCAGGGAGCTGTTGTTGGTGTTGTTGGCTAGTAGCGGTGTCAGTTGTAATGGTAATATTTCTAGAAACTCTGGTTTCTTTTTCATGATCAGAAAGACCGTTCCACCAATCAGCTAAGATACCCCAAAAATAAGTAACAACCATTTTTTCTATGTTTTCTTGTGGAGTACCTGATAAAGATGGTATGATAATAAAGGTGTTTACCCATTTATTTATCAAATGGTAAGGATCTTCTAACTAATCAATGTCTAAATACCATGGAGTAACTGGGCAAGTTGTTTGCATCATGAGAACTGAATCTGAGGTCTTTTTTTCTCTCTTTTCTTTTAATTGGAGAGGTTGTGGAACAACTATAGCATGTGAGACTGGTTTTTGTTCATGGTTTACTAACCAGTCTAAAGATTGGACTAAATCATGTAAAGAATCATTAACTTTATCACACCTTAAATTGACAGTATTATTTACAGATTCTACCTGAGTCCCTAAAGGCTATACAAGGTGAACCAGTGTAGACAAATCACTATCATTTTTATGTAAGTTAGGTAAGACTTGATCTGACTTAGTATGGAGTTGCTTCAAGGAATTTGCAGAATCCTTTATCTTAGTTTTATTTTCAATAACAATGTTGCCTATCCTATGGACATTATGATGGATAGTAGCAACATATTCTTTTAATGCTAAGATATCTAGACAAAAATCATCAACATTCTATTGTAAATGAGCACAGAACCTTGTAATATAATTTCTAGATATTTTTAGCTGAAAAAGGCCGCTCCCTATTTTATTGATGGCTTTTACATTGGATATGCTATGTCCTATATATGAAAAGGCCGATTCTCCTTGACTGAGATGCGGCTTCCATTCGATGCTATATGTAGTGCCACATCTCTTGATTTAGTACGAGAGTCGCTTTGCTTAAAAAAAATGGCCGCCATGACATGAACAGAGTCCATGCCTTGTTACTGATACAGGAAACACCTTCATTTGCAAATCCCATTATGTTGTTTAATATGATAGCCTAGAAACTCAAAGGCCGATACATTCCATACTTTGTGCTTTGATCCTAAGGCTGAACCATCCTCTATGAGTTGCATTTGCTAATAGTGTTTCATTACTAAATGGTACTACAACATTAAAAAAGGCAATTATTCTTCTTTGCTAGTGGGCGATTTAACGTGCCCAGAGCTATTCCTCTTTAATACTAGCAACTTATCATTTCAACTAATGGCTGACTCTGATGCTATGCTGATACTATGTATAGCCGTGCATGAATCTTTTATGTAAATTGGCCACTTCAACATAACCCTGCACCATACTTACACAATGCTCACCCCTTCTTATTCGTTGTGCCTTTGAAACTGCGCTTGAAGTGACTTTCAACCATTTGACGGCTACATCACATGTCTAAACCAATGTTGTCATGACACAGGCCAAATATAGACTCACTTGGAACTTAGAACATTATGCATAGTAGTGCCTGTATTATAATGTCTTGCTGTATGTAAATGTTAGGTCTTTTACCAGAACTTATGCATCATTTATTTGAATCTGTCCAGACAGCATTAGGTATCCTTAGCTCAGAAACCTCAATGAATCTTAACTGAAACTGTTTTACAAACATCAAAAGTTTGAAAATGGGGTGCAAAATATTGCACAACAAAAATCATATAGTCATTAATTTTTAAATATTTTGGACTAAAATATATTTGCTCCTCTAACCTCTATATATAATTAGGCATACATTTTAAGAGATGTAATCAAGAGAATATATTTTTTGTTTTACCCAAACCAATAATGCATATTATTTGGAATTGTTCAACTATCCTCCATACATGTGCACACCTTGTTTTGTAACCAAAATCATTATGATTACTAGCTAGGAATTGGGTAAATAAAATATTAAAATTGAATATTATTATGAATGTTTGCAAATAATAGAAATTTTTGAATCTTCAAAAGTAAGAAACCTTCCATTTTAAAATTTTAATTAAAGTCTATTTTGTTGATTTTTCACTTTAATAACAAATCACAAAATGATCAAATAATTTATTTATTTAATCATTATTGTTTATTGGTATGCGTCAACTTATATTTTATTAAGAATTAAAAAATATTTAATAAACCAATTATATAAAATATAAAGCATAGCCAAATAAAATAAACAAATGAACAAGATTTTTAAAGTTATTAAAATTACTGAAAGTTACTAAGATTTCAAAAGTTACTAAAATTACTCAAGCTTCTCAAGCTTCTAAATTTACTAAGCTTATAATTTATTATTTTTTATTAGCTCAAAGGTATTATATAGTATTTTATTTATTTTTATAAACAACATGTTTTTTATTTTCACGTAGAATAATTTGAGAGCTTACTTCCTGCAACATGCAACTCTTCAAATCAAAAAACCTGAGCTTAGACCAAAAAAAATAGTTAGGATTTGAAAAGAATGCAAAGGAAAATAAAATAAGACTGCAAAGCAAATAGAATCAAATAAAAATAATAATAATTCATGGCTATGGAGTTCCTCCAACTTCTTTCATACAATCTCGCTCATTTACCACAAAAAATAAATGAATGTTTTGTTGTGAATGAAATATCTTATATGACTTAAACAATTGAAAGTTTCAAAAATAGAAAGAAATGATTATTGCTTATGTCACTACATGACATGTTCCTAATTTGTAGCCAACTTGCTTTAGCAAGGAAATGTTTTATTATTTGTTTAAAAATTATAGTCATGCTTATTACATTTATGAAGTGTAATCATTAAATTAGTATTATTAAAAATTATTATGTGAGGTGTTTTTATTTTATTTTATTGATTAATTTTATTTAAATAGTAAGTTTAAATTTTATTTTATTTTTGTGAGTTAACATAATGTGTGAGGTTTTTTTCAAATGTTTCCTTTTAACCTTTTTGAAATTATAATTAGTTGAGATATTTATAATTAAATTTAAAAATGTCTATTACTTAATTGTTTAAAGGCTATTTTCAAATTTATAATTAGAGTTCTAAATGATATATTTAGATTTATTTAAATGATGATAATTAAATTTAAAATGGTCTTTAGACATGCCAAATGTAGATTTTAATATTAACTTAATATTAAAAATTCACTAGGGTTTATTATTCCGTTAAAATAATTATTCCATTAAAAACATATTAAGGTTTGAGTTTTAATATTAACTTAGGGTTAATATTTTTAAAGTGAACACAATTTTAGTTTGAAAAGATTAATAAATGAGAAAACAACTCTTATTAATATTTCTATTATTTATTAAAGGATTGATTATTCAATTAAAAATATATTAACCTTCAAGTTTTAATATTAACTTAATATTAAGAATATATTAGGGTCAATATTTTTAAAGTGTACACAATTTTAGTTAGAAAAGATTAATAAATGAGAAAACAACACTTATTAATATAAGTGTTAAAAAATGGAGTTTTGGTATGCAATTCAATTATATTGTGAAAAATTCACACAACACAATATAAAATACATTACTAATTATGGAAATATTTAAACTAGAAGCTTATTAGAATAGTGTTAGGATTAGAATTAGTGGTATATTACATATAATAGATCTCAACAAAGCACAAAACTCTAAAATAAAAGATATATTAATGGAATAATGATAAGTACGCATTTGAAATGACCCAACCCCAACCCTAACCCTAACCATAATTCTAATTAAGGTTAGAATTATGGTTAGGGTTAGGGTTATGATTAGAATTAGGGTTAGGGTTAGGGTTAGAATCAACGTTATGATTAGAATTAGGGTTAGGGTTAGAGTTAGGATTAGGGTTCCTATAAGAATTAGGGTTAGAATTAAGGTGGGTTACTATTAGAATTAGGGTAAGAATTAGAGTTATAATTAGGTTTAGGGTTTAAATTACATTTCAACTAATTCTAATAGTGATTAGGGTTAGAATCAACATTATTATTAGAATTAGGGTTAGCGTTAGGATTAGGGTTCTATTAGAATTAGATTTAGAATTACGTGGGTTACTATTAGAATTAAGGTAAGAATTAGAGTTACAATTAGGGTTAGGGTTCAAATTAGAGTTAGGGTTAGAGTTCAATTAGGGTTAAGGTTAGTATTAAGCTTAGGGTTAGGATTTGAATCAGGGGTAGGGTTAGAGTTAGGGTTAGGGTTAGAATTAGGGTTATTGTTAGATTTAAAATTAGGGTTATAGTTAGGGTAGAATTAGTGTTATGATTCGAATTAGAATTAGGGTTAGGGTTAGAGTTAAGATTATGGTTAGAATTGAGGTGGGTTACTATTAGGATTAGGGTAAGAATTAGAGTTAGGGTAAGCATTAGATTAACAGTTAGGGTTAGGATTAGGGCTAGAGTTACGTTTAGAATTTGAGTTAGAGTTAGGGTTAAAATTATAATTAGAATTAGGATTAAGGTAACGGTTAGAATTATGGTTATTGTTAGATTTAAAATTAGGGTTATAGTTAGGGTAGAATCAGGGTTATGATTAGAATTAAGGTTAGGGTTAGGATTAGAGTTAAGGTTAAGGTTCCTATTAGAATTAGGGTTAGAATTAAGGTGGGTTACTATTTGAATTAGGGTTCAAATTAGAGTTAGGGTTAGAGTTGAATTAGGGTTAAGGTTAGGGTTAGGTTTTGAACTATAGTCAGGCTTAGGGTTAGAGTTAGGGTTAGGGTTAGGTTTAAAATTGGGATTAGCATTAGGGTTAGTGTTAGGATTATAATTAGGATTGGGATAAGGAATAGGGTCAGAATTAGGATTACGACTATAATTAGGGTTAATGTTAGAATTAAAGTTAGGGTTAGGGTTATAATAAGGGTTAAGTTTAGTATTAAGGTTTGGGATAGGGTTTCAATTAGGATCAAATTTAAGGTTAAAATTAGAGCTATGTTTAGAGTTATAATAAGACCTGTTAGGGTTAGGGTTAGAGTTAGGGTTAGGTTAGATTTATGGTTAGAATTACCATTAAAATTAGGGTTATAGTTTGAAAAAGGGTGACAATTAGAATCAAAATTAGAGTCAAAACTAGGGTTAGCATTATAATAAGGGTTAGGGTTATGGTGAGATTTAGGGTTACGATTAGAATTAAGGTTGCAATTAGGGTTAGGGTTAGGGTTATCATTAAGGTTATAAATAGGGTTAGGGTTGGGATTGTAGTTAGAATTAGGGTTTTACAATCAGTTTTATGGTTAGGGTTAGAATTAGGGTCAAGCTTTATGTTAGGATTAGAAATATAATTAGGGTTAGACTTAGAATCAGGGTTAGTATTAGGGTTTGGTTTATTTAAAGAATTAGGATTAAGTAGACCTATGGGTAGAATTAGGGTTTGGATTACAATTATGCTCGAGATTACAATTACATTTAGGGTTACAATTACGTTTAGGATTACAATTATTATTCAAACCCTAATTTAAGCATAACCCTAATTCTAACCTAAACCTTAATTACAATAATAACAATCAATCTAACCCTAATTATAAATCTAACCCTATTTATAACCCTCAACCTAACTATATCCCTAAACAAAACCCTAATTCTAATCTAACATTAGTTCTGGCATTAACCAAAACCTTATTTATAATCATAACCCTTAACCTAAAACTAGCTCTATATCTAACCCTATTCTAACCATAACCATAAGATTACACTTATCATTGATTTAGAAGCCTAACCCTAATCCTAACCCAATCCCTAAACAAAACCCTAATTCTAAATATGACCTTCATTCAAACCCTAACCGTACATGGAACCCTAACCATAATTTGGTACATGAATAAAACATTAAATTTAACAAGATTTATAAACATAACCATAACCTTAATTATATATATATTTTTAAAGGTAATGCGCATGGTAAACTTTTTTTAACGTGATCGGCGACGCTGGTGCGACACGCCCTCTGGCTCCATGCAAATACTTTTGCCCGGAGCAATGAACCGGTGAGGCCACAACTGGGGGACCTCATCCCCTAGGAAGAACACTTCAAACCTGCGAGCTCCTTGGCCCAGCAAAGGCATAAAGCCTTGCGAGCTCGTTGGCCCAGTGGGGGTTTGAACTCTGGTGGCCGCCACTACATCCTGAGTGACTTAACCACTGAACCATGCCATCATCGACATAATCTTAATTAGATTAAAACCTTATTATAACCCTAATTTTAAAATAAACCTAATCTAACCCTAAACCTAATTAAACCATGATCCTAAAAATATACTTAGCACATATTTATCTAATTATAAATATCCCAACATCATAACTATATTCCTAAACATAACCTTAACCCTAATTCTAATACTTAAAATGCTCATACTCAAGCATGTGTGAAGGTGAAGGTTCCTCAATATTCTCATTGAGCTTCACTTGTGGAGTCTTCTAATTCTTTACCACACGATTCAATTTCTGAACCAAGTGATAATGGCAACCCTAGTAGAGAGGAGGGTGAAATCACTGAATTTGAATACGATCCAGACACGAGGTGACGATTTCTCATTTTATAGCATGGTCAAGATCCTAGGCAGCGTGACTTCAACTCCTATGAACCTCCTTTATTGAGCTCTATGGCACAATGTAATCTACCACCTAATCAACTTCTTATTTGATTTGTGGGAGCAAGGACGATGTGTCTGCAGATTTTCAAAAACATCACATGGAAGCACTCTTGATTCTAAATCTCAATAATTTGACGCATGTCATTTGAGGAACAATTCTTTTTGTTCTAGCCCTAAAAATTCTTTGCCCACAAATAGGAATAACCGCAAATTCAGGAGATCGCTATCTAAAAAGGTGTAATCACATGGGATGTTTTTAGTAATGAATGCATTTTAGAATGGAGATTTTTGGATTTTGTGTTTTATAGATGTTCATTTGGATTCTCTATTAAAATATCATTTTGATAGCATGTTATTGTTCTAGTGGGCATAATTGACAATATAACTGTATCAGTTTGAAATATTTTATTATGGTGAGAATCATGACAAGTTTTTGGTGGGGATGATGAAATCAAGCATGGGAACATGCAATGTGACTATTCTTCTCTCTAGAATCACCCCATGAATCACTCATGAGTGAAAAGCTAGCTCAAGATGACAAAAGACCTCCCGCCTCCATTGCCTCCAACTTCCAATATGACACTATTTCATTTTCTAAAAAGATATTCCTCCTCACTATCATGGTAGGGAGAGTTTACTTGATGTATTGCAAAACCACAATCTTCACTTTCAGTTACAATAAGAGCTTTATTTTTCTTCAATTTCCCATCAATGAGATCTTTCGCTCATTGAATACAATTTATTTGGACATGTCCAATTTTCTGACAATAACAACATTTGAATTCTTTCCCTTTTGAAATGTTAGAATTGTTCTTAAGAAACAAAGTAGTTTTCTCAATAATTGAACTATCTTTTTTTATTGGTAAAGGCTTTTGACCAGAGCTATGTCCACTTTTCTGACATTAAAACCTAGCATGAATGCCTTCAACAATGCTGAAGGTTCAAATCCATGAGCTCGTTGGCCCAACAAATGCCCATAGCTTGCAACCGCAACAGTCGAACGAAGGCACAAGATGAGCAAGCATGTTAGCCCAGCAAAGGCACAAGCTTGCGAGCTCTTTGGCCCAATGGGGGTTTGAACCTTGGTGGCCACCACTACAATGAAGTGACTTGACTACCAAACCATTCCCTTAATGACATAATTGAATGATCTTTACTAACTCTACTTTCTTCATCAATCAAAGAAGAAATCATAGTTTCTAAACTAGGATTAATTTTGTTTAATGTAAAAACAATATGATAAAAAATTGAAGTCATAATTCTCAATAAGATTGACTTAGCATGATCATCATCGACTGTAGCTTTTACACTTACAATATGATTAAGAAGGGAACGAAACGAACTAATATGTTGAACAACACTACCACCATCTTTCATCTTCAAACCAAAAAGTTTTTTCTTAATGGGCATTTTAGCACTTGAATCTTGTGAACCAAATAAAGAACTAAGTGCATCCCATAGTTTCTTTGAAGTTTTTTATTAGATCAATATGATGCAAATATGCATTAGATAATCCAAGATGAATCAATGATGTGGCCCTACAATCTTTTGCTCTATATTTTATTGCTTCATTTATATTTTGTGGTTTCGTAATAGTCCCAATCACAATGTCCCATAAATCTTTTTCAATTAGAAGTAACTGTATCTTTACTTGCCATGTATGAAAATCATATCCTTTAGATGCAGTAATAGTAATTGATTTATCCATTAAAAAAAACCTTATCACTTCAATTTATCACATGCAATTTCAATTATAATAAAATGGCCCTCCACTATTTCTCCTTTTTGGAAGAAATTGAAATCTTGTATGACACTTCTTTGGATTGAAGTATCACTTGAAATATTTTAAGCAATTTTGCTATAAACTCTTGTATCGACTTGTGAATTAGATTTCAAACACTTCTCTTTGCACAATATATGTCCAATTCTCCAATAAAATTTGACTTCAAATAACTTGCACTCAAACCGATGTAGAAAGAAAATTCAGTGCAACAACCAAGTTAATGAAATGCTATTTCTAATCTTTTCAAAACTTTCTGAAATGTCAATGTAGAATTTACAATGGCTATTATTGAAATGGCAGGCTACAACAATGTATGACTTTCCTCAAACTGTGCCTCATTTACCATTCAACGACAGGATCTTTACCATGCTTCCACACAACAAACTTTCTTCAGAAGCATTTGAAAACGCCTCTTCCTGGAAATGCCTTAATGGAGTCTTGTATGGAAGATTGAGACGCCTCTTTTCATAAATTTAGATGCAGCAATTAAATGTTAATGTCTGCGAACATTTCAGCCCCGTCAAACATAGTTATCAACTCTGAATTCACCCAGCAACATGACATTGATTTAAAAAACACAAATCTGAATACTAGATATAGACGCCTTCATAGGAAGTGAAATGTTGGTTTTGGAGTTTCAAATTTTAGATGCCTTCCTTCAAAAAATCAGACGCCTCTCATCACTGGTTTGGCAAATTAAAACCAATGTACCTCTCACACTTTCTCAACGCCATCTGCAGATATCAAAACAACTCAGGAATTTGAAGTGGCCAAATGATTCTCTAGCACAAGAATTCTCCAATTAATCTTCAACATTATCTCTTCCCATCTTTGCCAGAATTAAAATAGAACTTCTCTAATACCATATTGAAATGTGGCCAGCATTTACATTTGCATAGTAATATTCTCAGCATGGGATGCCAAGATCAGGCAGGCTTGGCCAATGTTGTGGGTTCCTACATGGTATGGACAAGGGGGCCCGGGAACCCATGAAGAACGCTCCTCTGTAGAGTGGTCTCCACCCGAACAAGGATGGCTTAAGCTAAATTTTCATGGGGCCTCCAAAGGCAACCTAGCACCTTCTGGGGTAGGTTGCATTGTAAGAGATTGGCAAGGTAACACAATCATATCCTCCTCAGTAAAACATCCTTCTGGGAAAAACAACAAGGCAGAATTCATGGCTGTGACTCAGGGGCTTAAGCTCTGTAAGGAGATTGAAGCAACTAAAATTGCAATAGAAGGTGATTCCACGCTGGTAGTAAATGCCATCAGGAGTGGTAAGCTTCAAAATTGGAAGCTTCAGGCACTCCTCTTGAGAGTATTGGAGATGTTACAATCCTTTGAATCATACATAGTCAATCATATTTATAGGGAGGTCAATAAAGAGGCTGATGCTCTTGCTAATGTAGGGGTAACTGGAGACTAAGTTCATTACCCATGTGCCAAATGAGTACTATAGACTAAGCCACTTGGGCTAGTTTCGGCATATGGGTGACCCCACTCCACCCTAGTTGCAAATCTAATGCTTGCACCTAGTCAATCTTTGTCTAGCTCAGCTTCTTCCAAATGGCCATGCCACTAGCATAAGGACAAGGCCATCCCTTCATGTCTTGCTCGAGGGAGCAATCTCTCCAGCAGTAAATAAAGGCATGGACAAAGCTGAATGCATTAGAAAAGGGATGTGATTCAAGGACATTATTTCCGGGAGTGTTAATGCAGGTAGCGACAAGTTATGGGCATAGTACCAAGGAAATCATCCCATAGTACACAATTCAAGATTGACATCATTGCTTCTTGCCAAAGCTAGCCTAGATTTGTGTCATTCTTTGCTCTGTTAAATGATGCTAGTCTAGGGTGCCACTCTGAGTAGAGTTACTTTTGGCTCGATGTAATTAAGAATGGGAGACAGGATGATTCCCATTTTGTAAAATCTCTACTAGCCTAGCTGCCCTAAACTGATGTAAAACCTTTTATATTAATATAAATATAACTATGCAGCCCTAGGTGCGATTGACGAATCCAAAAAATATATATTATTGATGATTTCGAGATATACATAGAATGATTTTACATTTGATTATATTCTCTTTATAATTCCATATATATTCCATGAATGTAACTTACCAACAATTAACATGTGCATGTTAATTTATTTATTTAAAACTATATACTAAATGTAAAACCTTATTTATTCTCACACTTTTTAGACAAAAATGATTTCCCTACCAAATACATTTATTAGGAAGTTTATTTTTTTCTAGGCTAACAGGGTGAAATTATTTTGTTTCTTTAAAGCTATGTCTTACAAGCACAAAGTTAAGCTCTAGCTTAATGATGATCACCTTTTGCTAGGTTGAAATAGCAAGGCTAATCTTAGCAAAAAGTAACTTTCCAAATTTGGAAGCAACTAAGCTACATGTAGCTATATCTTTTTTTTTTATTAAGAGATTTTTGTTAATATTTATTAACTCGCTCTTTTTGTCTGGTGGAGAGATTTGTACCAACATGTGCATAGTTAAGAAAAGTAGGGCTGTAACTGTTGTGCTATTTTGAGGTTACAAACTTTTTCTAAGATACTACAGCAAGAGGTATACATCAAGATTCTAAGTTGGTTCTTACTTTTTTCTTTGTCCCTCTCCTTTTAGAGTATAAATAGTAATTAATTTATACATAAAATAGGTATTGTTACTAACTCAAATTATTAGGTACAACCATAAAAGCCATAACTAGTAAGTTTGGAGCAAGTAGGACAGTAAGGAACATTTCATTTGCTCCTTTGGATTTAAAATTGTCCTTGAAACAACTTTCAACTCTAAGTAGCATTCAGATTCTACATTAGATTTTTGGTATACTTATGGTTGGGAGCATAAGAGTGCTTCTTGGGAAAGGAGCACTTATGGAAATTGAGCTGGCACTTTTTGTACTTCTTGCGGGCTTTGTGCTGAGATTTTGTAAAAGGATTACAGCCGTAGGTGTCAATAAAAGAAGGAGCAATCCTTTGGGCTTCTTCTTTGGTAAATTTCTGTTGATATTTGCAGTCTTCTATAAACTAGAGAATCTGGTCCTTTGCGTACTGAATAAGATCAGTAATGGGAGAGGTTTCAAGAGAGATTTCTCAGATTTCTAGATATCTGATAACACGATCAGATATGTTATAAGTGAGACCTTCTAGATATTTTCTTTTAGCAAATTCACTTTTCTTTGGATCTTTCAGTTAATAGATCAACTATCGGAAATGGGTCGAGTAATTTTTGAAATCCTTTAAATCACAACATTTCATAGAAAAAATATCTTTCATCAATCTCTCTTTTCTAAGACAAATTCAGGACATAATTCATCAGTTAGCCATTCTAATAAACAATTCATAGCAGGGAGCTGTTGTTGGTGTTTTTGGCCAGTAGCGGTGTCAGTTGTAATGGTAATATTTCTAGAAACTCTGGTTTCTTTTTCATGATCAGAAAGTCCGTTCCACCAATTAGCTAAGATACCCCAAAAATAAGTAACAACCATTTTTCTATGTTTTCTTCTAGAGTACTTGATAAAGATGGTATGATAATAAAGGTGTTTACCCATTTATTGATCAAATGGTAAGGATCTTCTAACTGATCTGATAGAACAGGCCCAATAAACACCAAAGGATAGGGCAAAACATAACAGCAACAAACAGAAAAGAGGCAAGGCAAAACATAGTTGAATAACCTGACAAATTATATTCATCTAACTTTCATTACATCCAAAATGCTATATATTTAGCAGCAATCCAGATGCTGTATCTAACAGCGATCCGGATGCTATATCCAGCAACCATCCAAAGGCTATGTATTCAACAGCTCTCTCTAATCACATATATATAGTTATAGAACCTTTGAAGCCTGGAAGCTTCTAGCTTTCTAGAAAACTCTTAAACTTGAAATATTCTTTTCTAGAACATATCTTACAATATTCTTTTCTAGAACAGCTCCAGGAATGTTCTAGCTTGTGGAAGGCTCTAGAATCATTCTACAATTTTCTAGACAATCTTAATCCTTAACATCCCCCCTTAAGATTGGCTAGAATAATACATAAAAAATACAAATGAGAGGGGAACATTATATTACTATCCCCCCTTAATGTTCACCTCTAGCATACCAAGCATTCTTCAATCATAATCCTCTTTCATGGCTTGGTCCCATTCTTTCTTTCCTCTAGCTTGCTCATATGAGATTGAAACTTCAAGCCTTCAACACTCATTATCTTTTGTCTAGCTGAAAAGTCATCTTCTTCATCATCACTACCAACAATATCTCTAGCTTGTTCCAACTTGCATTTCCAGCAATAGCCCTACAAACAAAAATCACTCTAGCAATATATCAGCCCTGCAAACAAATCACTCCAGCAATATCTCAGCCCTGCAAACAAATCACTCCAGCAATACACTTCTAACTGAACCTCTAGCTGAACTAGAAAACATTCTAGCTGAACCTCTTGATGGTCCTCTAGCTGAACCAGGAAAACATTCTAGCTAAACCAGGAAAACATTCTAGCTAAACCTGGTTGAAACTCTAGCTGAACTTGGGCTGATCCTCTAACTGAATCTTTTTTTTCCAACAATCCCCTTAGTGTTACCCAAGGGGATTCAAACCTGTAACTTGGCTCTGATACCATGAAAGAACATGCCAAGCTCTGATACCATGATAGAATAGGCCCAATAAACACCAAAAGATAGGGCAAAACATAACAGCAACAAACAGAAAAGAGGCAGGGCAAAACATAGTTGAATAACCCGACAAATTATATTCATCTAACTTTCATTACATCTAAAATGCTATATATTTAGCAGCAATCCAGATGCTGTATCTAACAGCTATCCGGATACTATATCTAGCAACCATCCAAAGGCCATGTATTCAACAGCTCTCTCCAATCACATATATATAGTTATAGAACCTTTGAAGCCTGGAAGCTTCTAGCTTTCTAGAAAACTCTTAAACTTGAAATGTTCTTTTCTAGAACATATCTTACAATATTCTTTTCTAGAACAGCTCCAGGAATGTTCTAGCTTGTGGAAGGCTCTAGAATCATTCTACAATTTTCTAGACAGGCTTTTGAATGTAGAAGTTTGTTGAAGGAAGGCACAAATGAAGGTGAATAAAATCATAAGTTTGCAGATCTGAAAATTGCCGCAGTGGGGAAAGAGTTGTTAAAAGAAAGGAGATGGATATGTTTTTGCAGAAACACTGAGGAGATTGAATAATGGAGATAGCTGTAGAAGAATTGTGAATCGTTGTTTGTAAAAGCTGCTGAAATTGCAAGCCGTTGAAGTGCCCAGATTTAGGGTTTTTGCAACTGCTGAATAAAAAGCCATGCACAGCCAAGGAGGAAGCTGTTGAGGAAATAACTGGGACATCATCGCATCAAAAAAAGTATGAAATTGCTGGTAGCAAATTAAAAAAAAAAAGGAAGAAAGAATAGAAGCAAGCCATGAAAAAAGAATATGATAGAAGAATGCTTGGTATGTTAGAGGTGAACATTAAGGGGGGATAGTAGTATAATGTTTCCCTCCCGTATGTATTTCCCCTCTCCGTTGTATTCTCTTTGTATTATTCTAGCCAATCTTAAGGGGGGATGTTAAGGATTAAGATTGTCTAGAAAATGATAGAATGTTTCTAGAGCCTTCCACAAGCTAGAACATTCTTGGAGCTGTTCCAGAAAAGAATATTCTAAGATATGTTCTAGAAAAGAACATTCCAGGTTTAAGAGTTTTCTAGAAAGTTAGAAGCTTCTAGGCTTCAAAGGTTCTATAGCTATATATATGTGATTATAAAGAGCTGTTGTATATAGCGTTTGGATGGTTGCTAGATATAGCATCCGGATAGCTGTTAGATACAGCATCTGGATTGCTGCTAGACATAGTGTTTGGATGTGATGTATTCAAAGCTAGATAAATATATTTCTGAGTTATCTAACTCTGTTTTGCCCTAAGTTTGATATGTTCATTGCTGTTATGTTTTGCCCTGTTTGCCCTATCTTTTGGTGTTCATCAGAGCCTATTCTTTCATGGTATCAGAGCTTGGCATGTTCTTACATGATCAATGTCTAAATACCATGGAGTAACTAGGCAAGTTGTTTACATCATGAGAACTTAATCTGAGGTCTTTTTTTCTCTCTTTTCTTTTAATTGGGAGGTTGTGGAACAACTATAGCATGTGAGACTAGTTTTTGTTCATGGTTTACTAACTAGTCTAAAGATTGGGCTAAATCATGTAAAGAATCATCGACTTTATCACACCTTAAATTGACAGTATTATTTACAGATTCTACCTTAGTCCCTAAAGGCTATACAAGGTGAACCAGTGTAGACAAATCACTATCATTTTTATGTAAGTTAGGTAAGACTTGATCTGACATAGTATGGAGTTGCTTCAAGGAATTTGTAGAATCCTTTATCTTAGTCTTATTTTCAATAACAATGTTGCCTATCCTATAGACATTATGATGGATAGTAGCATCATATTCTTTTAATGCTAAGATATCTAGACAAAAATCATCAACATTCTATTGTAAATGAGCACAGAACCTTGTAATATAATTTCTAGATATTTTTAGTTGAAAAAGGCCGCTCCCTATTTTATTGATGGCTTTTACATTGGCTATGCTATGTCTTATATATGAAAAGGCCGATTCTCCTTGACTGAGCTGCGGCTTCCATTCGATGCTATATGTAGTGCCACATCTCTTGATTTAGTACGAGAGTCGCTTTGCTTTAAAAAAATGGCCTCCATGACGTGAATAGAGTCCATGCCTTGTTACTGATACAAGAAACACCTTTAAAACCTAATACTTACCATAACCATAATTTAAAACATGATTAAAACCTTAAATCTAACCCTATTTTATAATCTTGACCCTTACTATATCCCTGAACAAAACCTTAATTCTAATCTAACCTTGGTTCTAACCCTAGTCCAAACCATAATTGTAATCATAACCTCAATTTAATCCTAATTCTAATTCTAACCATAATCCTAAGATTACACTTAGCATTGATTTATAAGCCTAACTTTATATCTAACCCCATTTATAAGCCTAATCCTAAACTAATCCCTAAAAAACCATAATTCTAACTCTAATCTTCATTCCAACCCTAAAAAATAATATATAATTATTTAATATATTATAATAATATATCTAAACTATACTATAAAATTATATATAATAATATAATTATTATATAAAATATTATGATAATATATTATAATATTATATTATATAATTATAATAATTTTTAAGATATATAATATAGTTGGAATTAAGCTTACTGCTCCATATGCTACTAGCATATTTATATTAAATATAATATATCTAAAGTATGCTGAGAGATATCCTTCTCAAGGCACCTATTTTTTAATCACTAATCCTAACATTAGGGTCCTCAAGAAGGAAGGATATCTCTTGGCATACTTTAGCTATATTATATTTAATATAAATATGCTAGTTTTAGCTACATTGGCAAGTTCAATCCACCAATAAGGCTCAATTTCTGTCAAACATTAAAATGTATGAGATAATACATTTTGAACGAAATCCTATTGTAAGAGAAATGTTTTAAATGATTGGCTTTTTATAAAAAATAAAAAATAAAAAATTTACTACCATCGAAACATGATTTTTCAAGCCAATTTAGTTAATGGCCATTGATATTTCAAACCATTTTAATTAATGGCCATGGCATAAAATTATTAACTTCTAAGAACTTTTTAGTAATTTTTATTCTATTATTATTAAAACAAAATTAATTTTGAAAATATAATCAATTCACAATTAATTTTATAAATACTTTAGTACTAACTTTACAAATTATTTAAGTCTTCTAATTAAAATTTATTTTAATCAACCAAAAGATATCATCAACTGTTATTAAAATATTATTCTTAGGAAAAAGAATTGTATTGTTTCTGCATACCATGTGTAAACACTTTTTTTTTTTCACTAACTCACTAGATTTTGTTATATTTTATTCATGTAAAAAGCTAATTTTAAGATTCAAATAGGTTAAGTTCTAAATAATACGCTGAAGTAAAATATACGGGAAAATACTATGGATTTGGTGAAATTTGCTTTTTTTTTTTTGCTGATAGGCCATTCTATATGTGCACACATCTTGTAACTACCAAAAAATTAGTCCCACTACTTTCATCATCCACAAATTTTTTAAAAAAAATTGGTAGTCCCACTCCAAAAATTTGGTAGTCTTCATTTTTGGTAGTTTTTCAATTTTTTTTTCTCTAAAATTTAAACACCTCCCATAATTGTTTCTTTATCACATTTTCTTTTAAAATTGCATGAGTAACTCCTCCCATTTTCCTTTATAAATTTCTTTGGGTGAGTAATGCCTTTATGTATTATAGGACAATAGTGGTTAGCATGTGGTGTCTGTATTTTTTGTTTTCTTCAATTCATCAGTATTAGATACTATCATCCATCTGTAAATTTGAAGGTGAGCCTATAAATCAGGGTTTGAAGATTTAGTTTCCTTTTGGGTATAAGATAGCATTTTTATTGGTATAGGATTAGCTTCAAGCTTCAATTTATTGGTAAAGGATTAGCTTCAAGCTTCAAACAGTTTTATAAGCTACACAACAATCTTTAAAGCCTCGGGTGAGTATGGATATTTTAAGCTTCATTTATTGTAAATTAAATGCATTTGATTTTACTTTTTGTTTTCATTTATTATAAATTAAATGCATTTGATTTTACTTTTTGTTTTCATTTGAAATTAAACATAAAGACTCTCCCATATCATTAAATCAAATTTTGTTGCACAGTAGTTTAAAAGAATTAGTACAGTGAAAACACTAAAAACCCTGAAGTGATTATGATAGGAAAAATGGAATAAGAAAGCACGTTAGATAGGAAAAAGTTTTAATAAAGTTACATATCCAAGACAGATGAAAACCAATGTTAAAATACTTCCAAAGATAATCCCAAGAAAGTAGGTGCTTTGTTAAAATACTTGCAAAAATAATCCCAAGAAAGTAGGTGCTTTGTGCTTTGTCTTCTCGCAGATATAATAAAACATCTATACTTGCACCGAAAGAAATCTTGTATGCACAAATATCCAAAATGTCCTGGTAACATTTATGTGAAAGGGGGCGATTTGATCTCCACATTTGGTGGATCCAGAAAGGGGCAAAATATCTTTCACTTGAACGCCACAATTTGTAGGGGGTTTCAAACACTCAAATGGGAGTTTGTATGCCTTCTAAAGTTCAGCCTCCATTTACCCGAGAGCATTGTCTGCATGCTACTTGCTCACTTTCCTTGCCAACACATCTATTCTACTCTTTTCTTGGCCTTTCTCTATTCCTAATGCCACTCCAAATAATGTTCATACTCAATAAAAAACACGGAAAAATTATGCACACCTGTAAGCCCCGTAACAATTATGTGGACAGGATAAAACTATAATGGCACTCTAACTGCCATTTTTTTTTTTTGCTGAATAAGTACTACCATAGGGGGTAGCTCCCATTATATTATATCCAGAGATCAAAAACCTGCTTGTGCTAAGTAGCATGGAATACATATAGGCTAGAGACTAAGCCATACAATGACTTGTGCCATAGCACTTGGAGCCAAAATTACAAACAAACTAGATGGCTAAGCCATATTTCCAATTATGCCATAGCACTCTAAGACCTTCTGCCAACTCCAAGGCCCTCTCAACTTGGGCGGGAGATAAGAGATCACCATAGCTGCACAAGAAGAAGGCAAATGTCTCCATGTTATTGTGGTTGATACCTTGCCAAAAGAGTGCTAAAGCTTCTGCAGAGACAGTTGGTGTATTGACTTTCATATTAACCGCAGCTGCGTTGAAGACTCCCCCAATGACACCATGGGAAGGACGTTTGTCAAAGGCCATGATCATGACCATGGCAGTCTCCCTCAAAGCTTCCTTCACATAGGCATAGGCAAACATTTTCCCATGGGCTTTCCTTCCTGAAACAAGGATGCAGGTGGCCAGAAACTCTTCATAAAGGTAGCTGTTGTGGATGTGCTCCTCCGGGATGTTGGTAGCTCTAATTACCTTGAGGATGGCCTCCGCAATATGATCAGAGCCGGCCACAAATAGATGGTTAATTTGCTTGAGCTTTGTCTCTTGTGGCACCTCCTCCTGTTGTGGATGTGCTCCTCCGGGATGTTGGCAGCTCCAATTACCTTGAGGATGGCCTCCGCAATATGATCAGAGCTGGCCACAAATAGATGGTTAATTTGCTTGAGCTTTGTCTCTTGTGGCACCTCCTCCTGAGGACCTTGATCCTCCTAGGTCTCTCCTTCACCTTCCCCTTCTTTGACAGACCCCAAAGAGGTCTCTTCTTCCTTGCGCTGGCAAAGGCATACATAGATCATCTCCATCGTAGCATAGGGAATGAAGTAACACTTGAAGACTTTTTAGAGGCCACATTGAGGAAAGAGGAGATACTACCTTACTGTGACAGAGATTTCCCAAATCTATGAGTTCTAAGAGTGATCAAAGAATCGTCTGAAGTAGTCCAGCGACCCATCATGACTTACAACTAGCGCAGAGGGAGGTTTGGCCAAGGTTCACATGACTCTGCTATGATGGCATCCTCTTCCTATTCACATGCCAAGTTCACCAGAAAGTCCACCACGACATTGCCTTCTTGGTAGATGTGACTGAGGGTGAAATTTCCAAGCTTAGGTAGGATCTCCCATATAGCATCTGCAATATATTTTAATTTTCAATTGTCGATTTGCTTAGACTTTATGGCATTAATACAAATGAGGGAGTCCCCTTCAATGTCAATATCCATGAGTTTGAAGTCCTTACAAAGGCAGAGCGCAAGGAGTAGGGATTCAAATTTAGCTACATTGTTAGTCCCTTCCGGGAGCCTTTTGGATAGTGCCACAACCAATTTACCATCCTCATTTCTTATGATGACTCCCGCACCTGATGGCCCCATATTACCTTTGGCTGCTCCATCAAAATTAAGTTTTAGCCTCCCCTTCGATGGGACAGTCCACTTTGTGAGGGCTCTTGCTCTCTTTCTTTCATCAGCCACTTTAGGGTGGAAGCATAAGGGCTAGCCAACTTTTCATCATTTTCCCATCCCAACCTGGAAATGGTATCAAGGAAGAGCTAGCCAACCTTACATTAAGGAATTCATTGATGCCTACCTCGAGCTTCCTCAGCACAGATTCCAGACTTGACTCTTTGTCTAAAAAAATCCTATTATTCCTTTCACACCAAATATGCCAAATCAGAAGAGAGGGGCTTGCCAACAACAAGCCTTGCCAGGTAGATTTTTGTCCTTTGGGCCATCCTTCGAAGAGGTCTTCAATTATATCTAGGAGGGCACTGATCCAACCTAATTTCGGCCTTAACCAGTCCCAACATTTGGACACAATAGGGCAAGAAAGCAAAAGGTGATTGATTGTTTCTTCTGCTCCACCGCATAAAACACATCTCGAAGGACATTTAATACCCAAAGATTTGATTCTATCACCTGTCAGGATCCATTTGTGAATAGCAGTCCATGCAACGACCCTGGCTTTGGGAAGCGTCCATTTTCTCCAGCAAAGAGCTGAAGGCCAATCACTCTTCATCTACGAATTCTACTTGGCGAAACCAAACTTAACTTTGTAATGTCCCAACTTTGAACCTGTCTAAAAGATTTCATCTTATTTGCCTGAGGGAATAATTCTTCTGACTTTGAGGGCCTCTATTAGTTATTGCATTGCCTCAGCACTCAATTGGAAAGATGCAATCAGCTCCCAATTCTAATCTGAGTCTTTAATGTAGCAAGAAGCTTTCCTACCATGAGCTGAGGATAAATCTCTCCAGTGATCCCTCAATCCGGTGAACTTTGCCAGTGGAGGCAGTCCTTTCAAGGAGTCTTCCCAGAAATTGGCCCAGGAACCATTGTGGACAAACCAAGAGATGTGGTCTATTATGAGCCATCTACACTGTTGCATAAAATTTCAAATATGCAAACCTCTTGGGGAATTGGGTGTCGTTAGGATACAGAGAGAATCATCTGAGTCAAGGTATTTTTTCCTTAGAATCTAACACCATCTCGCTATTGGGTCTTTAAACATCATCCAAATTAGTTTAGCTTCCAAGGCTATATTTTGTTTTTCCATGCTTCGAAACCTCGCGCCTCCATCCCCTTTACTTTTGCATGCCACTTGCCAACCAATAAGAGGAATCCTCTTTATATCATTGGCTTCTTCCTAGAGGAATTTCTTGAAGACTCCCTCGAGTGAGGCGCAAGCTTTCTTGGTCATCTGATTACAGCTCATCTAATAGATAGGGATTGTTGAGAGAACTGCTTTAATCATCTGGATTTTGCCTAAAAATGAAAGCCATTTCCCTTGCTAGGAGGACACCTTAGTTCTACATTTTAGGATGGTATCATCCCACAAAGAGGTGCGGATTGCACCTTTGAACAGAGGAACTCCGATATACTTGCTTGGGATATCTACCTTCTTGAACATGAGGATGGACAAAATCTGCTTTTACGCTCTCATACTTGTGTTAAAGAAAAAGATACTTGACTTTTAATGATTAATTTCCTATCCTGAGGCTTCCTCATAAAGTTGTAGAAGTGAGGAAATTTCTACAGCTGAGTTTGTTTGAGAGGATGTGAAAAGAAGTCCTCTGCAATCTTAACACCCTTCCATCTTCTAGAGTTTGCCAAATGTTGGATGCTCTTGCCCAGGGCCTCTGCCATAATGACATAGAGGAAAGGCGATAGGGGGTCACCTTGCCTGAGTCCCTGCGTGGGTTCAAAGAACCCACACGGGGAACCATTGACTAAAATGGAGTAACAAACTGAAGAGATGCACTAGTACGTCCATTCAATCCAGCTTTTGTCAAACCCAAATTTCTCCATAATCTTCATTAGAAATCTCCAATTAACACGATCATAAGCCTTGCTTATGTCTAATTTCAGAGTCATGCAACTTTGATTTGACAAAGTAATGGAATGTAAAGTCTCATGAGCTGAGATAATGCTATCAATTATATTCCTACTTGGCATAAAGTTACTCTACTCCTCAAAGATGATGCATGGGAGAATACCTTTAAGCCTATTGGCCATTGCTTTCGATACCAATTTATAGATGGTGTTGCAAAGGGAGATGATTTGAAAATCCTTCAGGGATGTGGACTCTACTTTTTTAGGAATTAGGGTGATGAAAGTGTTATTGATATCCTTAATCATCTTCCTAGATTTCCTCAAATCTTCAACAACCTTCCAAATGTCATTTTCCAAAAGGTCCCAGAATTCCTGGAAGAATCTTGCAGGAAAACCATCCAGTCCAGGAGATTTATCAGGTGCCATCTGGAAGACTACTGTCTTCACCTCCTCCTTGGTGAAGGGCCCCAGAAGAAATTCATTTTGTTCCCTAGTGATCAATTCTGGGATGAAGTCCAAGAAGAATTGTTGTTTGTATATGGAAGAGGCTTCCCCAGAGCCCAGTAGATTGTGAAAGTAAGTAACTGCTTCCTTTTGGATTAGCCCTTCATCTGAAACCTCTGTGCCATCTTCAGAATGTAACATATAGATTTGGTTGTGGCTGCGTCTTTGCTTTGTAGAGTTGTGAAAGAACTTGGTGTTTAGATCACCTTCAGCCAGCCAAGTTTCTTGTGACTTAGATCTCCAAAAAATCTCCTCTCTGGCAAGGAGCTCCTGATGGATCTTCATGAGCTCTTGCTCCTTTTCAAATTCAAAGTTGGTCATGCCATTGTTCAAAACCTCTTGATTTAATAGTTCCATTTCAGCCTCTATCCATTCCTTTTCTCTGAAAATGTTTTTAAAGGTTCCTTCATTCCACGCTTTCAAGTGCTCTTTGATTGCTTTCAATTTTTTTACAATAATGAACATCTTTGAACCTTTCTGAACCTCTGTATTTGACCACCACTATTTTATTAGATCCCTGAGGGAACCATCTCTTAGCCACATCTTTTCAAATTTGAATGGGCTTCTAGCTGGTGGTTTATCTTCTCTTATAACAACCAAAATTGGAA
Source organism: Cunninghamia lanceolata (assembly GCA_027924645.1). NCBI lineage: Eukaryota > Viridiplantae > Streptophyta > Pinopsida > Cupressales > Cupressaceae > Cunninghamia > Cunninghamia lanceolata. The sequence goes on from BSBN01001048.1 coordinate 17,900,682, forward strand.
AGTGGTCAAACCCAGAGGTTGGAAGAATATGCGAGTCAATTGCAATAGGAAGCTCGGTCCCATTTGCTGAAAACAAAAACATGTCCAACCTTTCCGCTATATTAGTAAAACCTTTACGCCTGTTGGTCCATGTAAAATCTCCATTTTTAGGAACAATATCTATTAGGTCAGAGTCTTCCACAAAGCGTTTGAAATCTTCCTGGATTTGACTAATCCGACAACACCCACCCTTTTTCTTAGCATTGGACAGGATCGTGTTGAGATCACCCCCTAAGATCAACAGGTCATTTTTGTGGTGGGAAATTAGATCTGAAATTGAATTCCAAACTTCCAACTTCTCTTGTGTTTTAGTCGGCCCATAAACATTCCAAAGTAAGAAATGTAGATGAGTTTGTGTATCTTCTACAATCATAGCCATCCAGTTGTCTGACTCGGCCAAGATTTTGATATCCGTAGTCCTACTTTTCCAAAGTGCACAGAGTCTTCCAGATGAACCTAAGGACGGTCTAGAGATACCTTCCCATCCTTTATAGAAATTATAGAAGTTTTCTCCTTCCTTTGCTAACAGTTTGGTTTCTTGGATGATAACTATGTTGGCATCCACCACTTGAAGATGACGCTTCATCAAGTATCTCTAGTCAGGGGCATTGAGGCCCCTAACATTCCATCTAAAGATCTTCATTGGATCCCAAGGGAGACAGCCCCTCCCTTGGTGCTATTTACGAAATTTTTCAAGGTGGCTTGCCCACCTTTGGATACCTCCTCCCTTCAAATTTTGTTTGTTTTCCTACCCTTTTTCCCTTTTTTGACATTTAGATTAGGTTTCAAAATTTTAGCCACTTCTTGTCTGATGAATCTTGCCTCGGCTTCTCTGAATTCATCCTCATCAATGGATTTACACTCTGTCCACTCAGACTCATTTCCCTCCTCTTTGAAGTCCTCAGCATTTGCAGATCCTAGTTTATCCCTGACGGTATCCTGAGGTGACACTTCCTTTGCTACTTCTGGTGGATCTTGGGCTATTTCTGGGACCCTTGAGATGGAGTTAGATGAAGGACCAAACTTAGGAGATGCATCTTCTAGGGGGGGCATAGAGGGAGAAGCCTCCAAGACAGGTTTCGCAGGGATGCTATTATCCATTTCTAGTGTCAAAGCTCATCTCTTTTCTTTCCAAGCCCAATGGACTTCCCTAGGGCAACCAGACGTAGGGTGATCACCATAGTTAAGATAGAAGAATCTAACATCCTCCTAATCAATATTGACTGTACACGCGCCTTGTTCCGTAGTGATTTTAATGGAATTTGGAAGGGTTTTATTTGCCACCACCTTTAACCTTGCATAGAGATAGGAGTCTCCTTTCATGATTTCTTCATCTAATTCAATCAGCATACCAATCGACTTACCAATTTTCTTCAGGCACGCCTTGGACTAGCATTCAAGCAGAAGGTTGTACATTTGGATCCATCTAGGAGAAGAGTAGGGATTTTCCTTGCAAGGGTCGAACAGCGGAGTCCATTCTTGAAGAAAAAGGGGGGTGCCTTCGATTTCCCATTGGCTGAAGGACAAAATGAGATCCTGTTCCTCCTGGCTTCAAAAAAGAACCGTAAAAAAACCTCTGGGGAGAAATTTTATGGAGCCCAGCCATTTCCAATTATCCATAATCTAATCTATGATAGTCTTTTTTGCAAAAATTTTCCCTAGCCTTTTGCCAATTACTATGAATTTGCGAAGGTTATCCATATCCTATTCCACTTCCTTGGAGAGGTCAAGCTTGATTTGTTCGCTCTCTCTGAACTCTACAATGTTTGTCCAGTTCACTCCTCGAGAATTTGTGGACTTCCTTTTTCGCACCATCTTTGCTCGCTTATGGATTTATGCTTTTTATCAGATGGGATTAGGAACATTTTCTTTGGTGTTTAAAATAAATGGTATCAATCTATCAAATTGACAACTAAACCTGTGTATGTTGTTTACTTATGTCAAAAAAAATTTATCTTGTCCCCTTTTGGTGCTTACCCTTCAGGGTTATGTAGTAGGATGTTACATAAGTACTTTTACAGAACATAATTTTAATTATTTTAATTAATCTAATATTGTGGTTTAGTAATAATTTTTTCTAAAGATGAATAATTGTTTATCATTTTAAATTTGTAATTATTATATTTAGAGAATTAAATTTATAAGAAAAAAATTGTGTGAACTCGTTTTGAAATGTCGTGTAAATAAAATTGAAATCTCAAAAATAATTTAATTTGGTAAAAATAAAATAGGACTAAAATATTTACTTAGCTATAAAACTAAACTTTACAAAGCCTATTAAATAACACAAATATTTCCTTAACTATAAAACTAAACTTTACAAAACCTACATATTTGTATTATGTGGAGAGCTCTAGCCCTAGTTGAGTGTATAGAGATTTAAAATAATTGTATGTTTGAAGAATAAAATAAAAAATGTAATAACATGGCAAAATATTTTTCATGATACTGTAGATTTTTAACTTATTAGTAAATAAAATTGAAATATTAGATTTTTAACTCTTGAGTAAATAAAATTGAAATCCCAAAAATAATCTAATTTCATAAAATGAAATGTGTATAACCCTCTATTTTTAATAGTATTATTAATATTATAACCTTAACCTTTTGACAAAAAGTAAAAAATTAAATTCATAAAAACTGATGATTCTTTCCTCTCATATTTATCGCCATCCATTTAGGCATGACTTAACTAGTGGGAGATAAAATTTGTGTTCATAATTTGTTTACTTGCCACATCCTCCCCTCAAACCAAAATTCTCTCTTTGTTGCACTCTCTGACAATGAGTAGTTTTTTCAGCCAATGACAATACAGATAAATCATTTTTCAATAATTTTTTGTTAAAAATTTATCATGTTGACATAGGAAAAGTACAAATTTAAATAAAATTTGCCTGACAAGAAAAATAATCTTGTCTTTTGATTGGTTTACAATCAATAGATTAATAACTTAATAAGTGTGAACTCATTGCAATAGTACTGGTTGAAGGCATGTACTAATAAAACAACATATTAAAAGAAAAAACCAAGAAATTAAATTTGATTGTGAAGTTAAATCCTAACAAAATATAGTTATACAATATTAGGATTAAACAACAATGAGAGAAAAAAAAAAATTCATTCTACGAAAACAAAAGAAGTATTTGTTTAGTTGTAATTTTTTTTTGTTGATTAGGTATTGGTTGTAAAGACAAATTGCATTCCAATAATTGAAAAATTAATTTTTGAAGAGTGTTGAAATGTCTTTGGTAAATAAAATTGAAATCTCAAAAATAATCTAATTTGGTAAAAATAAAATAGGACTAAAATATTTCCTTAACTATAAAACTAAACTTTATAAAGCCTATTAAATAACACAAATATTTTCTTAAAATGTAATAATACTAATACTTTTATAATGGAGAAATATTTTTTGTCATACTCTAAATTTTTAACTTTTGACTAAATAAAATTGAAATCCTAGATTTTATGACTCTTGAGTAAAATAAAATTGAAATCCCAAAAATAATCTAATTTCATAGAATAAAATATGTAGAATAGTTGGGTGTGGAGAGATTCGAAATGTCTGCCTAAGATATTAAAATGTAATAATATTGAATACTATTACCATTTAAAATGCATTAAAATATTGTAAGTTTGAAGAATAATTACGCAATATAATAACAATAACATACTCATATTTAGATCACTACAGTATTTTATCTTAGTCACTTGTAATAATAGTAAGTACTTTTAGAGAACATTTAATTATTTTAATTAATCTAATAGTGTGTTTAATAATAATTTTTTCTAAAGATAAAGAATTTTTTATCATTTCAAATTTGTAACTATTATATTTACAGAACTAAATATATAAGAATTGTTTGAAATGTTTTGGGTAAATAAAATTGAAATCTCAAAAATAATTTAATTTAGTAAAAATAAAATAGCACTAAAATATTTACTTTACCTATAAAACTAAACTTTACAAAACCTATTAAATAACACAAATATTTCCTTTAACTATTAAACTAAACTTTACAAAGCCTGCATATTTGTATTATGTGGAGAGCCTTGGCCCTAGTTGAGTGTATAGAGATTTGAAATGTCTACTTAAAAAATTAAAATGCAATAATATTAATACTATGATAACTTTAAATGCATTAAAATATTGTATGTTCGAAGAATAAAATAAAAAATGTAATAACATGGAAAATATTTTTCATGATATTGTAGATTTTTTAACTTTTTAGCAAATAAAATTGAAATCCCAAAAATAATCTAATTTCATAAAATAAAATGTGTAGAATCCATTGTAATAGCACTACCAATGTAGGCACTAATAAAATTGATGACTGTATAGTAAAATCTATAAAATATAATTATATTACTTCTAAGGTTTTATTTTTTATTTCATATTTGCCTAGAGTTTTATTAATTAACCTTTTCATTCCTAATATACCTTAAGACTTTATTGTTTTAAAAATATATCTAAACAACTAACACAAAGTAGTTTCATTAAAATAGCTTGTACTTAAATGAAACAACATACTAAAAGAAAAAATCCAAGAAATTTAATTTGATTGTGAAGAAAACAAAATTAAATCCTAATAAAATATAGTTATAAATATTCATATGAAACAACAATGAGTGAAAAAGAAATAAATTAAATTTCATTTTGGAGAAAACAAAAGAAAATAAAATTGATGACTCTATAGTAGAATCTATAAAATAGACTGGAAAAAATAAAAGAAAATAAAATTGATGACAGTATAGTAGAATCTATCCCTTCCAATAAATTTTGCACTTGTCCAATTTACTTGGCTTCTTTTTATTGGATATGATAAAGCTGTAATAATATATAATTATAAAATAACATATAAATTTTAAGTATTTATTTTCAAATTTTTAACCATTATATTTCTAAACTATACTACCCAAAAAAACAAACAATGATGTCACTTTTTCCAAAACTACTCTCCGTTAAAGCTTCTGAAAGCATATAATTAAATTTAATGTCACTTGAAATGTTAATCTCTCTCTTTCTATGCAAGTTATATGCAAAAAAAAATTTCTCTTAATATTCTAAGAAACTTAATGGGTGCGAAATACATCTGAAAACACCCCAATCACAAAACATCGATTTGTAGAACACCACATAGAGAAATTACTCAACTTTCACATTTCTATATATGTTTCTCAATTGTCAAAGCAACAAACCTTTTCATTTGTTCCAACGAGTCTGGAGTGCAATAAACAGGATTTGGAGGGCATTACATTGTCCCATACAATATGTTTGACAGAAAATTCAGTCACTCAGGAAGTTCTTTCCTATTTATAAGGTTTTAATGGTATTAGTTATTATTTAAATGTTGGATTGTTCGGTATGTTTCTTACTAATAAAATATTTCAGTTATCCCAATATTTATGATATGCACGTGGGACTTAGGGTTTCTACATTAAAAATTTTTGTTGATTAATTAATATTTAAATATTATAACTTTATGACAATTCCATCACATTTACTTTAAAACTGATTAAAACCTGCCTGCAACCAGTTAAATTCGGGTGTCTTTGGGGAAACCAAAACACACAGTTATCTACAAAGGCAAATTCATGGTTACCAAAAAAACCATGTCAAGGTCCATGCTGCATCAATTTTTTTCAATCCACACAAGGGTCAGTAACTAGCTATTGCTTCCTCTAACAGTAACTAGCTATTGCTTCCTCTAACAGACATTAAATGTCTCATGGAAAAAGAATACCTGAGAGCAAAGAATAGTCACATTGCATATACCCATGCTTGAGTTTATAATCCCCACAAAAAACCTGCCATGAATCTCACCATAAGAACGTATGTCAAAATGGAATAGTTATAATGTCAATTCATTCCCACTAGAACACTAACATGCTATCAAAATGATATTTTAACAGAGAATCCAACTCAACAACATCTGCAATGCACAAAAGACAAAATTCTCCATTTTGAAATGCATTCATTAATAAAAATGCCTCACGTGATTACACACCTTTTTAGGTAGTGATCTCTTGAATCTGGGGGTATTCTTCTTTGGGGGCAAAGAATTTTCAAGGCCAGAACAAAAAGTTTGTTCGTCAAATGACATGCATCAAATTATTGCGATTCAGAATCGAGAGTGCTACCATGTGATGTTTTCAGAATTTACGGACACATCTTCCATGCTCCCTCAAATTCAACAAGAATTTGATTAGGTGGTAGATTACTTTGTGCCATAGACCTCAATAAAGGAGGTTCATAGGAGTTGAAGTCACGCTGCCTAGGATCTTGGCCATGCCGTAAAATCAGAAGCTGTCACCTCATGTTTAGATCATATTCAGATTCAGGGATTTAATCCTCCGTTCTAAAGGGGAACCATTATCGCTTGGTTCTGAAATTGAACCGGTTGGTAAAGAATTAGAAGACTCTACAAGAGAAGCTCCATGAGGATATTGGGGAAGCTTCACATGATTGAGTATGGAGAATTTTAATGAGGGAGAAAATCGGTTTTGCTTGCTGCAAAAGTTTCATAAATGTCTTTGGGTCTTGATTGTCCACAAGAACATGGGTGGGGCATGTGTTTATAAGTAAATTCTAATCCTGAAAAACAATCAAAATTATGAATATTGATATAAATATTAAAAAATTTAATTTCATTTTGTGAATTAAAATAGTATAATTAAAAACTTGAACCAAGATACCAGAGGACAAGCTTAGACAATTAACAGTCCACTGTATATAGTATATACCAAGAAGATTACCCAAAAGATGGACTATATAAAAAATATAAATATAACAAGTCACAAAGCCACGTGTCAATATTGTAAACCTGGGATAGGAGGATAAAACGGACCAAAAACTTGCAGAATCAATTTCTTTTCAACCTTAGAGTTTGTCATGGCATTTGGAACGGGTAAACTGGCATTGCCATTTGCAGCTGCTTTGGCCTGAACCCCAGTACAAAAGAGAAAAAAACACATTCAACATTCAAATTTTACAGTTAAAACTTAACGCTTAAAGGAGGAACGTACAATGCTAAACTCAATGGGAATCACAAAATGGCAAATTCTGACCTCTCTTATCAAGTAGTTGCTAACATCGGGTGTAGCTGACTATTTTGTCACATCAGTTTCACAAAATACTTCATCCATCTTCTATAAATGACCATCGTCAAAATCTGTCATAAAACAAGAATCAAGAAAAAATAGAAGATATCCAAACTGTACAAACACAAGAAATCTTACACGTAAAGAAGTTCAACCATTATTCTCTAAAACTTCATGTGAACTTCTCACTTGGCTGGGAAGGTAAAATAAGGAATTACATACATAGATAAAATCATTCCAAGATCATATTACTTACTTTAAAAAACCATCTCTGACATTTCAAGCTACGTTGCTTGCAACACATAATATTGGAAGGGGAAGGGGAATACTTGTCTGCAGTACAAAGAATGCTGATTGAAATCAATACAATGCAATAGAAAGTTTATCAAAGCAATCATAGCAATCATAAATTAAAAAATAGAAATCAAAGAACCTATGCTAAGGGATTATAGTAGGGTGCAAAAACTGGAACAACATGAACATGTGATTGTTCTGTATCGTCCAAGACCTTCAATTGATCATCAATTACCTTGTAATCTTGGGATGGCAAATCCCTTTACGAAAGACATTTAGTAAAGACTTTCTTAAACCTACAATACAATCATATAAAACAGAAGCACATAAAAAAAGCAACACTTAACATCATATGGTATTTAATAATGAGAGTAAATATTGAAATCACAAGCAATAGAAGTATTATCATACGAGAGCAAATATAATTCTATTCAGTTGCTGAAACTTGAACCTCTCAAATTGAATTCAAAGATCTTCATAACATAATAAGGTGTCTTGTTTATTGGTTAGAAATGTTTACCTAGCTTGACACAAACAACATGATCACGGAGCTCCCTAAGACTGATTAAGCTTGTCTCAGGATCAAGAAGCCTCCACATCTCCAAATCATAATCTTTTTCTAATATTGTACAAATAGAAACCTCAAAATGCTTGCGCCCATTAGCAATTACATAATTTCTTAATTCCTCCCAACATGGATTTATCCTAACAAGGACACTATGATAGCATAATTTAATTTAGATGCCACTGTCCTTGTTAGGATAAGCCCTGGGAAGAATTAAGAAATTATCTAATTGCTAATGGGCGCAAGCATTTTGAGGTTTCTATTTGTACAATATTAGAAAAAGACTATGCTTTGGAGATGTGGAGGCTTCTTGATTCCAAGACAAGCTTAATCAGTCCTAGGAAGCTCCATGATCATGTTGTTTGTGTCAAGCCAGGTAAACATTTCTAACCAATAAACAACACACCTTATTATTTTATGAAGATCTATAAATTCAATTTCAGAGGCTCAAATTTCAGCAACTGAATGGAATTATATTTTCTCTCCTATGCTAATACTTCTATTGCTTGTGATGTCAATATTTACACTCATTGTTAAATACCATATGATGCTAATAAGTGTTGCTTTTTTCTGTGCTTCTGTTTTCTATGTTTGTGTTGTAGGTTTAAGAAAGTCTTTACTAAATGTCTTTCATAAAGGGATTTGCCATCCCAATATTACAATGGTAATTAAAGATCGATTGAAGGTCTGGGAGGATACAGATCAATAACATGTGCATGTTGTTCCAGATTTTGCACCGTAGTATGCTCCATTAGCACATGTTCTTTGATTTCTATTTTTACTTTCTATTGCAATGTACTGATTTCAATCTGCATTCTTTGTACTGCAGACAAGGGTTGCCCTTCCAATATTATGTGTTGCAAGAAACGTAGCTTGAAATGTCAGACGTTGCTTTTTTAAGTAAGTAATCTGATCTTGGAATGATTTTATCTATGGGTGTAATTTTTATTTTACTTTCCCAGCCAAGCGAGAAGTTCACATGAAGTTTTAGGGAATGATGGTTGAAGTTATGTTTGTATTGTCTGGATATCTTCTAATTTTTCTTGATTCTTGTTTTATGACAGATATCTTGACGAAGGTCATTAACAGAAGATGGATGAAGTATTTTATGACAGATATCTTGACGACGGTCAGCTACACTCAATGTTAGCAAGTAGTTGCTAACAGACGTCGGGATTTGCCAACATTTTGTGATTACGATTGACTTTAGCACTGTCAGTTCCTGTTTTAAGTGTTAACTTTTAAATGTAAAATCTGAATTTTGGATGTGTTTTTTTTTCTTTTTTTGTATTGGGGTTCGAGCCAAAGTAGCTGCAAATGGCAATGCCAGTTTAGCTGTTCCAAATGGCACGACAAACTCTAAGGTTAATTGTCTAAGATTGTCCTCTGTTATCTTGGTTAAAATTTTTAATTATACTATCTCAATTCATAAAATGAAATCAATTTTTTTAATATTTATATAATATTCATAATTTTGATTGTTTTTCAGGATCAGAATTTACTTCCAAACACATGTCCCACCCATGTCTTGTTGACAATCAAGATCCAAAGTCATTTATGCAACTTTTGTAGCAAGCAAAACCGCTTTCCTCCCTCCTTAAAATGTTCATACTCAAGCATGTGTGAAGGTGAAGGTTCCTCAATATTCTCATTGAGCTTCACTTGTGGAGTCTTCTAATTCTTTACCACACGATTCAATTTCCGAACCAAGTGATAATGGCTCCCCTAGTAGAGAGGAGGGTGAAATCCCTGAATTTGAATACGATCCAGACACGAGGTGACGACTTCTCATTTTATAGCATGGCCAAGATCCTAGGCAGTGTGACTTCAACTCCTATGAACCTCCTTTATTGAGGTCTATGGCACAACGTAATCTACCACCTAATCAACTTCTTATTTGATTTGTGGGAGCAAGGAAGATGTGTCTGCAGATTTTGAAAACATCACATGGAAGCACTCTTGATTCTGAATCTCAATAATTTGACGCATGTCATTTGAAGAACAATTTTTTTGTTCCAGCCCTGAAAATTCTGTGGCCAAAAATAGGAATACCCGCAAATTCAGGAGATCGCTATCTAAAAAGGTGTAATCACATGGGGCGTTTTTAGTAATGAATGCATTTTAGAATGGAGATTTTTGGATTTTGTGTATTACAGATGTTTATTTGGATTCTCTATTAAAATATCATTTTGATAGCATGTTATTGTTCCAGTGGACATAATTGACAATATAACTGTTTCAGTTTGAAATATTTTATTATGGTGAGATTCATGACAAGTTTTTGGTGGGGATGATGAAATCAAGCATGGGAACATGCAATGTGACTATTCTTCTCTCTAGAATCACCCCATGGATCACTCATGAGTGAGAAGCTAGCTCGAGATGACAAAAGACCTCCTGCCTCCATTGCCTCCAACCTCCAATATGACCCTATTTCATTTTCTAAAAAAGATATTCCTCAATAAGATTGATTTAGCATCATCATCATCGACTGTAGCTTTTACACTTGCAATATGATTAAGAAGGGAACGAAACGTACTAATATGTTGAACAACACTACCACCATGTTTCATCTTCAAACCAAAAAGTTTTTTCTTAATGGGCATTTTAGCACTTGAATCTTGTGAACCAAATAAAGAACTAAGTGCATCCCATAGTTTCTTTGAAGTTTTATATTAGATCAATATGATGCAAATATGCATCAGATAATCCAAGATGAATCAATGATGTGGCCCTACAATCTTTTGCTATATATTTTATTACTTCATCTATATTTTGTGGTTTCGTAATAGTCCCAATCACAATGTCCCATAAATCTTTTTCAATTAGAAATAACTGTATCTTTACTTGCCATGTATGAAAATCATATCCTTCAAATGCAGTAATAGTAATTGATTTATCTATTAAAAAAAACCTTATCACTTCGATTTATCACATGCAATTTCAATTATAATAAAATGGCCCTCCACTATTTCTCCTTTCTGGAAGAAATTGAAATCTTGTATGACACTTCTTCGGATTGTAGTATCACTAGAAATATTTTAAGCAATTTAGCTATAAACTCTTGTATCAACTTGTGAATTAGATTTCAAACATTTCTCTTTGCACAATATATGTCCAATTCTCCAATAAAATTTGACTTCAAATAACTTGCACTCAAACCGATGTAGAAAGAAAATTCAATGCAACAACCAAGTTAATGAAATGCTATTTCTAATGTTTTCAAAACTTTCTGAAATGTCAATGTAGAATTTACCATGGCTATTATTGAAATGGCAGGCTGCAACAATGTATGACTTTCCTCAAACTGTGCCTCATTTACCATTCAACGACAGGATCTTTACATTGCTTCCACACAACAAACTTTCTTCAGAAGCATTTGAAAACGCCTCTTCATGGAAATGCCTTGATGGAGTCTTGTATGGAAGATTGAGACGCCTCTTTTCATAAATTTAGATGCAGCAATTAAATGTTAATGTCTGCAAACATTTCAACCCCTTCAAACATAGTTATCACCTCTGAATTCACCCAGCAACATGACATTGATTTAAAAAACACAAATCTGAATACTAGATACAGACGCCTTCATAGGAAGTGAAATGTTGATTTTGGAGTTTCAAATTCTAGATGCCTTGCTTCAAGAAATCAGACGCCTCTCATCACTGGTTTGGCAGATTAAAACCAATGTGCCTCTCACACTTTTTCAATGCCATCTGCAGATATCAAAACAACTCAGGAATTTGAAGTGGCCAAAAGATTCTCTAGCACAAGAATTCTTCAATTAATCTTCAACCATTATCTCTTCCCATCTTTGCCAGAATTAAAATAGAACTTCTCTAATACCATATTGAAAAATGGCCAGCATTTACATTTGCACAGTAATATTCTCAGCATGGGATGCCAAGATCAGGCAGGCTTGGCCAATGTTGCGGGTTCCTACATGGTACGGTCAAGGGGACCGGGAACGCATGAAGAACGCTCCTCTGTAGAATGGTATCCACCCAAACAAGGATGGCTTAAGCTAAATTTTGATGGGGCCTCCAAAGGCAACCCAAGACCTTCTGGGGCAGGTTGCATTGTAAGAGATTGGCAAGGTAAACACAATCATATCCTCCTCGGTAAAACTTCCTTCTGGGACAAACAACAAGGCAGAAATCATGGCTGTGACTCAGGGGCTTAAGCTCTGTAAGGAGATTGGAGCAACTAAAATTGCAATAGAAGGTGATTCCGTGCTGGTAGTAAATGCCATCAGGAGTGGTAAGGTTCAAAACTGGAAGCTTCAGGCACTCCTCTTGAGAGTATTGGAGATGTTACAATCCTTTGAATCATACACAGTCAATCATATTTACAGGGAGGGCAATAAAGAGGCTGATGCTCTTGCTAATGTAGAGGTAACTGGAGACTAAGTTCATTGCCCATGTGCCAAATGAGTGCTATAGACTAAGCCACCTGGGCTAGTTTCGGCATATGGGTGACCCCACTCCACCCTAGTTGCAAATCTAATGCTTGCACCTGATCAATCTTTGCCCAGCTCAGCTTCTTCCAAACGGCCATGCCACTAGCATAAGGACAAAGCCATCCCTTCATGTCTTGCTCGAGGGAGCAATCTCTCCAGCAGTAAATAAAGGCATAGACAAAGCTGAATGCATTAGAAAAGGGATGTGATTCAAGGACATTGTTTCCAGGAGTGTTAATGCAGGTAGTGACAAGTTATGGGCATAGTACCAAGGAAATCATCCCATAATACACGATTCAAGATTGACATCATTGCTGCTTGCCAAAGCTAACCTAGATTTGTGTCATTCTTTGCTCTGTCAAATGATGCTAGTCTAGGGTGCCACTCTGAGTAGAGTTGCTTTTGGCTCGATGTAATTAGCAATGGGAGACAGGATGATTCCCATTTTGTAAAATCTCTACTAGCCTAGCTGCCAGATGAACTGATGTAAAACCTTTTATATTAATATAAATATAACTTTGCAGCCCCAGGCTGCGATTGACGAATCCAAAAAATATATATTATTGATGATTTCGAGATATACATAGAATGATTTTACATTTGAGTATATTCTCTTTATAATTCCATATATATTCCACGAATGTAACTTACCAACAATTAACATGTGCATGTTAATTAATTTAGCTAAAACTATATACTAAATGTAAAACCTTATTCTAACACTTTTTAGACAAAAATGATTTCCCTACCAAATACATTTATTAGGAAGTTTACTTTTTTCTAGGATAACAGATTGAAATTATTTTGTTTCTTTAAAGCTATGTCTTACAAGCAAAAAGTTAAGCTCTAGCTTAATGATGATCACCTTTTGCTAGGTTGAAATAGCAGGGCTAATCTTGGCAAAAAATAACTCTCCAAATTTGGAAGCAGCTAATCTACAGGTAGCTATATCTTTTTTTTTATTAAGAGATTTTTGTTAATATTTATTAACTCACTCTTTTGTCCAGTGGAGAGATTTGTACTAACATGTGCATAGTTAAGAAAAGTAGGGCTGTAACTGTTATGCTATTTTGAGATTACAAACTTTTTCTAAGATACTACAATAAGAGGTATACATCAAGATTCTAAGTTGGTTCTTACTTCTTTCTTTGTCCCTCTCTTTTAGAGTATAAATAGTAATTAATTTATACATAAAATAGGTATTGTTACTAACTCAAATTATTAGGTGCAACCATAGAAGCTAGAACTAGGAAGTTTGGAGCAAGTAGGACAGTAAGGAACAGTTCATTCACTCCTTTGGAGTTAAAATTGTCTTTGAACCAACCTTCAACTCTAAGTAGCATTCAGATTCTACATTACATTTTCGGTATACTGGCCTATTAGAATTGGGTTTGTATCAATCAAGGTTTATAATTTCTACTATAAGATAGAGTATTCACCCTTTGATTGGAGCAAGAAGAGCATCTTCATTGTTGGTGTCTCCAAGTTCTACTATTTTGATAACTGTGCTTCTAGTTTGTGCTCTTGACTAGACTTCCATGCCTTGTCTGCCTAGGTATCTGTCTGGAATTCCTTCTGAAGATTATCATTGCTGAAGAGGGTTTTCTTGGTTTGGCTTCATGAGGGTTTTCAGGAGGAATTTCTATAGATGACCTCCTAGGACAAAATGAACCTCTCCATTGAGTCCAGGAGACATGAGAGGTGAAGAAAAACATATAATTCCGCATGTTTTGGCCATGGTGACCTAAGGCAAAAAAATTAGCTCCCAAGTATGTAGTACAATTGTTGCAGGTACGATTGCAGAAAAAATTGTTAAAAAAATATTTTCCTACGTTGTGTATTTGTTTTTCTATACTTGGTGCAAAAATTAATTTTCTTATAAAGTAATGGAAAACAAAAAAATTAAAGATATGAAAAAAAAATTGTTAAGGGACGGGGGTCTGTAGACCCCCATACCTTGACCTACCGTGGCAGGGCCTACTGGCATGGCCAGGTATGGCCAGGCATGGCTGCTAAGACCAGTCAGCTCCCAGTCGGCAGTCTAGGTCGGACAACCCTTGGGCCCCTGGTACCGGTCCAAACGAGGCCGGCCAGACTCCCAGGCCAGCAACTGCCTGAGAAGTCCCCACCATGGGGTGTTTTAAAAAAATTATTCCTTATGGTGGTAAAGAATTTTTTTGATGATAGTGTTTAATAAATCAATTTCGGACTTAATTAAGAATTAAACCTCTGTGAAATATGTTTTGGAGTCTGATGAAAAATAAAATAGATTTGAAAACTTTTTCACCTACGCCAATCAAAGATATATGATGACGTCAACTCCAATCCAATACCATGTCACTTGTGTTTTTTGTCCAATGAGCTTGATGATGTCAACAATGATGTCATGCCATGTCAGCAGGTACTAGGGTCCCGCCAGGGATCCACTTTTAGCACTAGGAGGGTATTATCTTTTGGGGGGCATAACTTTCACATATGGATTAATTTTTTGATTTCTTATAGGCATCAGAAAGTTCTCTCTGAGTGCTACGCAGTGGTAAATGTTTCATGATTAGATTTTGTTATTTTTTTCAAAATTTGGTGCCGGAAGCTAGGCATTGCTCTGTTACAGATTTGTACTCATAACTTTTGCATATGGAATCAGATTGTTGATTTCGGATAGGTGTCGGAGAGCTATTGCAATGTAATATAGATTGGATCATGTATATTTTCAGTTGGTGTGCAGAGAGATATTGGCACTTGTTTCATCACTTGTAGGAGCTTGAGATTCAAAGTACATTTATGAGTGCATTTAAATGGATTTTTGGGCACAGACTTGTGGGAGTGCATGTCATTATGAGACCATTAGTATGGTATAGCAGGTTTTCAGATTTGGTGCTTGCAGCTACATGTTTACATGTGTTTTCAAAGTTTGGACTTTGATGGTGATAAGTACACAGGGTGTCTTCTGATTTTAGGACATGGTTGATACGTGTGTGAGACTTGGAGTCTCATTTCAATGGGAGTTGAGTATAGGTACAACGATGATGATGATTATGGTGTCATAGATATGCATGTACACTTTTGCATTGGCACGACATGATCATGTATGTGATTGACAGTTATGTGCAATGATGTTTGATTTATGATTACAGGTTGTGTTGTGGTGTTGTTTTAGGGGGTTGTTCTTATCTCCTAGATGCTTGTTTAGTTCCTTCACAATGGTTACTTGTTTGTGGACTTGTTGGCAAATCAAATCTAGCATTGATTCGATGTTTGAGTCTTAGAGTCTATAGTTTGTCATGGATAGACCAGTATCACAGTTCATTGGGAGCTTTGGCAGCATTATGCATTCATGATTTGTGATGGATGATCTTCTACAATGGTTGTGGATGTCTTGGATAGGCTCTTGGATTATGATTCTTGTTTCAGTGAGAGTGATTTGACATCATGATTTCCATTGTTAGTAGATGTAAATCTTCATATGATTGGAGATGTTGACATCTTGGTTTACCATAGAGGGCTTCTTCGAGTCTTTGGTTGAGGTGTCGGTTTATGATTTGTCAATTTGACATGTTTATCCTTGATATAGAGATGTTGATATTGTGTCTTGATGAGCTCTTGATTCTAGATTAGATTTTTAGCATGATAAAGGTTTTCTTGAGACAGGATGTATGCATTGTCACATGTGATCTCTTTGGAGGAGATGGTTGGATCATGATGTCATGTTGGGTTTCTTGATTATACAGATGTGCAGTTGTAGCATTGACAGCGGTCTTGTTGGTTCTCTTGGTATTGAGTACTTTGGTCATTTACTTGAGAGTATCATGACAGTGCAATGTTAAATTTGGACTTTCAGCATGGATTGATCATGGAGGTGCTCATCGATACTTGGAGATTTAGGTGAGGCTGGAGTTCTCTTTTGATTAGAGACATTTGTTGAGATGGTTTCTCATTGGATGTTTTAGCAGATAGACTGAGGAGCCTTACACCTAGATATGCACCTATAAGAGTTTGTTATTGGAGAGAGTCATTGCAGCTTGGTGTATCCTGGAGGAGCTTTCTCATTCCCCACTCTTGGTCTACTCGGTGGTTTATCATCTATGAGGCATTTCTCATCTTTTTAGATGTATGTTGATTTATGTTTCATCTTCTCTTAGATATGGATCTTGAGCTATAGTTATTGATTCTGGAGGGTTCATTTGAGGGATGTTAGCATGGTTATCTCCTTGTTCATATGGTTTGATTTATGATGTTCATTATGAGGAGTTTAGGAGATGTGATTTGGATTATCCCTAGTTACAGAATAGTTATGAGTTTGATCTACCTTGATTAAAGAGGCTTACATCTATGTTGGTTACATGTTACATATGTTCTTTTGATCTTATGAGATTGAATGGTTGGGTGTTGTTGAGGCTTTTCATTTGGGGTTGTAGAGGAGATCATACTTGACACAACTTAACACTTTGAGGTGTTGGTAGAACGACATTATGATTTATAGGTTTTCTCTCTTAGTCTTATGGCTACTTCCTAGAGGATCATGTTCATATGGTTGGATTTGGAAGAGTTATGGTGACATGTTGTGAGAGATTATGCAGATATTTATCATGCATGTGTGGATCATTGTAAGTGTTCTTGATGCTACATTGGCTTGTTGATCATCCACACCTTGCTTTGAGTGTTGATTGATAGACTTGGTATGCCTTGGATCTGTTTTCATATTTGACATTACCCATGCAGTGGGAGTTCCTAGATGTATGTGTTCTTCACTGACAGGTTTTATACATGGATCTTGTGATTGTGATATATGGGTTGGATATGTTGTTGGCATGAGTTTATTGATGTTGTTGATACCTATGAGTTATGGATGGTTGGATGTATTAGCATATTGACGCAAGAGCATCTGGGATCACAAACAATCTTGAATCAACCAAAAAAATATTTTATTTCTTTTACCCTTTTTGTTTGTCTTGTAGGTTTCTAATCAACAACATACACTAACATTGAGGAAAATAAAATAAATATTTTAATTCCTAAGCTCTTCAAGGAAAAGACAAGGCAAGTTGCATATGGACAAAATCCTAGTCACCTACATGCTAGAAGACAAAAGTTGGACAATGAATAGTTTTCAAGCACCCAAGTCATGAAGGAAAGAAACAAAGGAATCCCAAGAGTCACATTTCTCCAAGTTGGACACCACCAAGCAAGAAGAGGAATACCAAGAGTCATTGGAGCCCAAATGAGGAAGATGAAACTTGGCAAAGGAGATATTATAAATAGATGGAAGTTTGGCTCTAAAGAGACATTGAAAAATAAGAGAAGAGCCCAAGTTTATTTCTTATTTTTACAGGTCATCAAGAGGACGTCCATAGGTGATGTTGAAGAGAATTCTCCAAGGGAAATACATCCATTTTGATGAGGCAAAGAAAGTGAATGTCCATAGTGATTTGTTAGCTAAAAATTCTAAATTTGTAAGTTTGTGGAGGTGGATAGTTGCAAAGTTTGATAGAGATATTTCATAGTTGGATTTGTGAAGGTTATGTAGGTGTGTTGCTACCTTGGTGGATTGCATAAAAACATTTGGGTTGTAAGTATTTGTTGTTGTTCATGTTTTATAAAATTCTTAAGACATGGTGTTACTTCATAGCTGAAATTGTTGGTATAACATTCACAAATTATATTCACTTAAGGGCTACAAGTTTAAGCGATTAATATATGTTTATTTTTCTGCAACTAAAGGAATCAAACAGACAAACAAAAAATCCTTAAAGGCTGGAATTTATCAAAGTAAATTTTCATCTAAGAGAAGAGGAGTAATCTTGGCAAACAACAATCTTAAGGCTGAAATTTAACAAGGTTATGTTGCATATACAATTTGTTTTAATCTTTGAAGTTTTGAGCACATGATTATAACAATTTGAAGGCATGAATATTGTTATTATTTCAATGTATGTAATAGAAGTTGATTGGGCTGCATGATGGGACAATCCTTCATTGGATTTTCTTGTCTTGCCTGCATCACATATGATGTGGGTGCTATTTCCAATCATGTGGGTTTTTACCTTTGACAATAGCTTGGAGCCTTATGTTATCACTTGGATTTGATGCTTGTATTCTTTAGATTGGTGCATCTTCACCTTGGCATGTTCCTTTTCTTCCATAGGTGGCACGTTCGAGGATGAGAGGAGTTCTTGCTTGAAATGGTGGTCACTTTGATTTTATTGTAGGTATCTTGATGGAGCACGAGAGCATGTTGGAGATTCATGTGATTTCATGCTTGCCTATGATTATGTATTTCATTGATTGACCCTTATGCAATTTATACAACAAGTGGGAGAATGTTGGGATATGGTGTTGTACACCATTGCATAATTCGGTATATTATAATGTTGTAATTAAAAAATTATTTACTTGTGATGCACCTAGGTGGTGTGGTTAATCACGCTAGGTAATTATTCAGGGACCACTTTATGTTGTATTGTAACATTGGGTTAATTATTTTATGTGTGTAACACATAGAGTGATTAATTACTCATTTGTATTATTTGATTAATTGGAAAAAATTAGTACCAATAGTCAAATCGGGGTTAATGGTTTTATGGGCTAATGGTTTTGTGTTACCCATGGTTTTGGGGCACATGGTTTTATCCAATAACACAAGTTGTAATTGTGTGAGCTTGGTCTATAAAACCAAGCACATGGTTAGTGGTTTTGTTGGCTTGGCTATTCATTGTAGGTGGATTGGAGGTTTGTGAGAGGCTGTCATTGTATTACGCTCTCTCCTATAAGTGCATATTGTGAAGCATGGCAGGCAATGTGTGGATTCATGCTTGGA
Source organism: Cunninghamia lanceolata (assembly GCA_027924645.1). Taxonomy (NCBI): domain Eukaryota; kingdom Viridiplantae; phylum Streptophyta; class Pinopsida; order Cupressales; family Cupressaceae; genus Cunninghamia; species Cunninghamia lanceolata. The sequence continues at coordinate 17,919,951 of BSBN01001048.1, forward strand.
CAGATGGAGGATGCATTGGAGGTTCTTGATGATTCAAAGGTATTCATGGAGACTCATGGCATGTATTGTAGTATCATTGTTGTTGAATAATACATATGAGTGTGGATGCTTTTGGAGGCTGAGTTTTTCCCTCTTGAGGATTTTCCCAAGGTATATATTGTGTTATCTTGTTGATTGTTCATTTGATCTTTGTATTATGGTTATTTTTGCATCTTATTCTCCTGTTGGGTTATGTGAAATTAATTTTATTTGACCTACAAATTACTAACAAAAATAATGATCTTCTTTAATTATAATGCATGTTGAATTCCAGGCTGTTGAAGAGGCTCTCAAGAATCTTAAAGAAAGCATAATCAATCGATGGTCTCAAAAACAATTGAATTCTAATTGGTGAGCAGATTCTCCTTGTTTGATTCTTAATGCTTGTTTAATCTAAGGTCTCCTGGAGATGTTTTATATTATATTAAATGAAGTTCATTTACATCATAAAAAGTAATATATCTTCATTAAAAAAACATGATGCTTCTATCAACTATTCAACTTCTATCTCCAAACATCAAAAACTTTCTTCTTTGTTGGCATGGTGGGGTGTTTTAAAAAAATTAAAAAAATTATTCTTTATGGCAGCAAAGAAATTTTTTGATGATAGTGTTTGATAAATCAATTTCAAACTTAATTAAAAATTAAACCTCTATGAAATATATTTTGGAGTCTGATGAAAAATAAATTAGATTTGAAAACTTTTTCACCTACGCCAGTCAAAGATATATGATGACTCAGCTCCAGCCCAACACCACATCACTTGTGTTTTTTGTCCAATGAGCCTATGTATTTTATATTTTCATTTGGATGGATATTTCTTTGTTGCTGAATTTGGATCTTTTTCTGTTGTTGAACTTGGATTTATTTTATGCCTAAGTATCTTCCCATATTCTTTTTGGTGATTATTTTTGGTTCAATTGTAGGTTTTGGAAGATAGAACACGCAAGCAAGGCATTAAGCCCACATGAGTTGGCTTCCAACTAGTCACACATTCATAAAGCAATACTAACTTGTAAAGTAAATAATCTCAAGGACCATCCACTTAATTCACTTACAATTCCACAAAAAGTAACTAATATAATAATTTCATCTATCATAAGGACCATATATTCATGGAACCATTCAAATTAACATCTCAACAAAACATCCATTCATATTATCTATGGGAAAAACTAGAGTTTCTGAAGGAAGAAATATCAAACAAGAAAAGAACTAGACATATCCCATTCATCTATTTTAACAAATTTTAGGACCATAGAGAATTCAGGGATTCTGAAATGCATCAAAAACTCTGCCAGCATTCCAACTCCTAGTGCCCTATAAAAGACTAGCATCCAGTCATTTATAATCTTGTGAATGGTACGGCATTAAATTCCATGTAATATCATGTCAACACTAGATTCCCCCTTCAAATTAAATGATTGAATAGACCACATGGTGCCCATAACTCCTTAATGTGCCTAAATCTAATTTTTGGCAGGTTTGGATCACCAACTACCATGATACACAAATATCATTTGCTAGTAGGTGAAAGACCAAATATTGCAATTTATGACGATCATCAAAGGAGCTCAACTTCCCAAATGTGTAAGGTGCAGATTTGTTCCAGCCAGCTTGGAGTGCAATATATAGGACTTGGAGGGCATTACACTGTCCCATACAATATGTTTGATAGAAAAATTCAGCCACTCAAGAAGTTCTTTCTTATTTTATGGTTTTCATCTAGCCTTTATTAGTTATACTTATTATTATTTAAATGTTGGACTGTTGAGTATGTTTTTCACTAATAAAATATTTTAGTTATCCTAATATTTATGAGATGGTGATATGCATGTGAGTCTTAGGCTTTCTACATTAAAAGTTATTATCGATTGATTAATATTTAAATATTATAGCTTAAGATGACAATTCCATCATGTTTACATTGTCTCATACAATATGTTTGACAGAAAAATTCAGCCACTTAGATAGTTCTTTCTTATCTATAAGGTTTCCTCCGGCCTTTATTAGTTATACTTATTATTTAAATGTTGGACTGTGGGGTATGTTTCTTACTAATAAAATATTTCAGTTATCCCAATATTTATGAGATGGTGATATGATTAGCATATAGTTTCCATCAATATTTTAACATCCCAGAGGGATAGGACAAACCCTCTTGCTAAGTAGCAAGGGTAAGACTGGTGGATTAGTTTACAGTTCTAGAATGATTCTTTATACAATTAGGTAGATCACCTACAACAACCACATTATTACTCCTAAAATTATTTCTCTATAGTCTAAAATTGATATCAGCCCTTTAAAATTTCATATAAGATCTACTGCATATGCCGTCAGCCACCAATTAAAACCTAAAAGTTTGTTTTCTGAGACAGTATCTACATGTTTGCCATTTTGAAACAATTTATTCATGAGATATTTTCACTAGCAATAAATCAACCAACCTGAAGGCCCTTGCAGCAGCTGTCCACCCTTGGCCAAAAGGGATATCTCCGTACAAGGATCCGTTTCTCTCTACAGCAAATTGGGATAAACCAAATGCAAACTATTTGGTCTGAGATCTCCTGAAAATGCGTGTTAATGCCATTCCCCACACTCTACCTTTTTCTTCCTTCCTGCATTAGCGAACTCTCCCACCATATTTAAGAGCCATCATATGTTATAAGGGAGGGTTGTTACACCGCTATTCACTTCTTCCGACATATCAAAATGGTTTATTTGGTCCATGGAAGGATTTGGTCCGCTCATGAAAATGGAATCCCATCTATGGAAAATGCTTCTACTGCTTGTGCTATCCACAACACTATAAAGTCTGATAAGCCTAGAATCTTTGGTTTGTGATTGCTCTTTTTCTTTCTTCCTCTTCTCTGGAGAGCTTACATTTTTAAACCAATAGGCAACATTTTTGACTTCCGCTCTACCATATTCTTGTAGCTGAACAGTAAGCTCAGCTATGTGGGCATAAGATGGTTTTCTAGTTCCATTGCCGACACAGACTCTAATATTTGCTTTTGTTTGGCATTTGGCCACCATCTTGACGACACATTTGCCCTGCATATAAAATTGAATTGATCTGCAGAAGCGATGCATAAACAGCGAATGAGACCCTTTTTTGAAAAATGGTATTGCTATTTGCCTATGCACGAAAGGTTGGTTTTTGGTCATTTGTGAATCACCTGCACACAAAGAACCACTTCTGTAGGGGGGCCGTGGTTCTGGGATAGCCTGGTTTTTTGGTTGTTTGTGGATCATCCATGAATAGGGAAGCGCTCCTTGATAAGGGCCCATAGTTCTAGGATAAGGTTTTCCTAGATATGAAATCTAAGGCTTCTTTCTATATTAAACTTTTGCTATCCAGATTTTAATCTTCTCACTTATGTTTGGTTGGCTTCTGTAATCTTTCTCTCCAGTTTTGGAGTGATGTTCATCTTTTTCCTTCTATATTTTTGGTAGACCTATTCCCCTAGACCACACATGCAGGTATTGGGTATCGACTCCGCCTGGACTCATAGGCCCTATTCCCTACCCTAGCCACTGTACCCTGCTAGTGCAGTGTTCCTGTGTTGTTGTCTTATCATCTCGTTACCTAATAGTAATTTCTAGAGTGCCCTTATGGTCATGTGTAGTTTTCTAGTGCAGTAGTTGAAGCTTTTCTCCTTGGTTTCCATTGATTGTTTGATGTGGTTTCCTTGGCATCATTCTTTATTTTGATTGGACAAAATTGTTTTATGCTAATGCATATTTTGTAGGAATGAGTGCCTTGCCTATTCCTTACCCATGTTCTAGGACTGATTGCATGTATTTGTGCATGTGATAACTTGATTTTATACTATATCAAGTTTCAAGGACTAGTGTGTGCTTGGGCTACAGCTTAGCATTTGCAAGCTTCCAGCAGTAAGCCTAGTCCTAGGGGGTAGGATGTAACAACCCCCGTATTCACTTTTTGGTGTCGGTTAGAGGAGTCCACTCGGGTAATAAAGACAGGTCAAAGTTGTTATGAGTTGAATGCACTACGAGAAATATCTTGGCTGTTAGGTAAACAAATTAATAGTTGAGATGACTTGAGGAAGGAAGGTAACTTGGCACACCATTAAGAAGGCATGGCATCCCTTCTGTACGGCCCAATTATGTTTGGAGTCAAACAATTGCAGGGTATGGACATCCATCAAAGCATTAAGGATTGAGAGGAGATGCTCTGCACATAGGGGATACAATGATGTGTGGTCTAGGGGAACGGATCTACCAATAATATAGAAGGAAAAAGATGAACATCACTCCAAAACTGGAGAGAAAGGTTACAGAAGCTAACCAAACATAAGTGAGAAGATTAAAATCTGGATAGCAAAAGTTTAATATAGAAAGAAGCCTTAGATTTCATATCTAGGAAAACCTTATCCTAGAACTATGGGCCCTTATCAAGGAGTGCTTCCTTATTCATGGATGATCCACAAATAACCAAAAAACCAGGCTATCCTAGAACCACGGCCCCCCTTACAGAAGTGCTTCCTTGTATGTGGGTGATTCACAAATGACCAAAAACCAACCTTTCGTGCCCAGGCAAATAGTAATACAATTTTTCAAAAAAGGGTCTCGTTAGCTATTTATCCATCACTTCTACAGATCAATTTGATTTTACGTGCAGGGCAAATGTGTCAACAAGATGGCAGCCAAACGCCAAACAAAAGTAAATATTAGAGTCTGTGTTGGCAACGGAAACCAGAAAACCATCTTATGCCCACATAGCTGAGCTTATTGTTCAGCTACAAGAATATGGTAGAGCAGAAATCAAAAATGTTTCCTATTGGTTTAAAAATGGAAGCTCTCCAGAGAAGAGGAAGAAGGAAAAAGAGCAATCACAAACTAGAGATTCTAGGCTTATCAGACTTTCTAGTGTTGTGGAGAGTACAAGCAATAGAAGCATTTGCCATAAATGGGATTCCATTTTCATGAGCAGACCAAATCCTTCCATGCACCAAATAAACCATTTTCATATGCCGGAAGAAGTGAATAGCGATGTAACAACCCTCACTTATAACATATGATGGCTCTTAAATATGGTGGGAGAGTTTGCTAATGCAGGAAGGAAGAAAAACGCAGAGTGTGGGGAATGGCATTAACATGTATTTTCAGGAGATCTTAGACCAAACAGTTCGCATTTTGGTTTATCCTAGTTTGCTGTAGAGAGAAACGGATCCTTGTGTAGAGATATCCCTTTTGGTTAAGGGTGGACAGCTGCTGCAAGGGCCTTCAGGTTAAAATCAATGCTGATTAAAATCAATACAATGCAATAGAAAGTTCATCAAAGCAATCACAAATTAAAAATAGAAATCAAAGAACCTATGCTAAGGGAACATAGTAGGATGCAGAACCTAGAACAACATGCACATGTGATTGATCTCTATCCTCCAAGACCTTCAATTGATCATCAATTACCTTGTAATCTTGGGATGGCAAATCCCTTCACGAAAGATATTTAGTAAAGACTTTCTTAAACCTACAATACAAACATACAAAACAGAAGCACATAAAAAAGTGACACTTAACATCATATGGTATTTAACAATGAGTGTAAATATTGAAACCACAATAAATAGAAGTATTATCATAGGAGAGAAAATATAATTCTATTCAGTTGCTGAAACTCGAACCTCTAAAATCTTAAAATGCTTGCACCTATTAGCAATTAGATAATTTCTTAATTCTTCCCAGGATGGGAGTATCCTAACAAGGACACTGGATAGCACAATTTAATTTAGATACCAATGTCCTTGTTAGGATACGCCCAGCCTGGGAAGATTTAAGAAATTATCTAACTGCTAATTGGTGCAAACGTTTTGAAGTTTTTGTTTGCACAATGTTAGAAAAGAATTATGCTTTGGAGATGTGGAGGCTTCTTGATTCCAAGACAAGCTTAATCAGTCCTAGGAAGCTCCATGATCATGTTGTTTGTGTCAAGCCAGGCAAAAATTTCTAACCAATAAACAACACACCTTATTATGTTATGAAGATCTATAAATTTAATTTCAGAGGCTCAAATTTCAGCAACTGAATGGAATTATATTTTCTCTCCTATCCTAATACTTCTATTGCTTGTGATATCAATATTTGCACTCATTGTTAAATACCATATGATGCTAAGTGTTGCTTTTTTCTGTGCTTCTGTTTTCTATGTTTGTGTTGTAGGTTTAAGAAAGTCTTTACTAAATGTCTTTCATAAAGGGATTTGCCATCCCAATATTACAATGGTAATTGATGTTCGATTGAAGGTCTGGGAGGATACAGATCAATAACATGTGCATGTTGTTCCAGCTTTTGCACCGTAATATGCTCCATTAGCAAAGGTTCTTTGATTTCTATTTTTTACTTTCTATTGCATTGTACTGATTGTTGGAAGAAATTAATCTTCTGTCAGTGCATTAACTTCAGCCTGCCCCTGCGTCAGACCTGGGGGTCTCCAAAATCAGCCTCAGCACCGTTGGCCTGCCAGCATTCATTTTTGGTAGATAAGTTTGAATTTTGAAGTGAGGTTGAGCTCTGGCAAGGTTAGAATGAGACAAACGAGAGGGAAAGTTAGTTGACAGTAGTAGAATGCAAGAGAAAGCCTGCAGCAACAGAGGAATGTGAAGTAGGAGAATAATAGAGAGAATATAGAAGAAAGGAATGTTACAGCAGCAACTGTAATCCATAGGCAGCTCCAGAGATTTGGGCAAAACAGGAAAACAGAGCAGCAGCTCTGCATAAGTTTGTAACAAAATTTGAATGTATTGTAAATGAGGAAAACATAAAATATATATTACTGTTATTCGTGCTTTGTCTCCTCTGTGTGTATATGTTTGTTCTCGCCATCCATTATTGCTGTAGCATTGTTTTCTGGTCAGGAGTCTGTCCATCCCCTGCTCTCCCCTGCCATCACTAATTTCAATCAGCATTCTTTGTACTGCAGACAAGTGTTCCCCTTCCAATATTATGTGTCGCAAGAAACGTAGCTTGAAATGTCAGAGATGGTTTTTTTAAGTAAGTAATATGATCTTGGAATGGTTTTATCAACGGATGTAATTTTTATTTTACTTTCCCAGCCAAGCGAGAAGTTCACATGAAGTTTTACGGAATAATGGTTGAAGTTCTTTATGCGTAAGATTCTTTGTGTTTGTAGTGTTTGGATATCTTCTAATTTTTCTTGATTCTTGTTTTATGACAGATATCTTGACGACGGTCATTAACAGAAGATGGATGAAGTATTTTATGAAACTGATGTAACAAAGCTGTCAGCTACACCCAATGTTAGCAACTACTTGCTAAGAGAGGTTAGAATTTGCCAACATTTTGTGATTATGATTGAGTTTAGCATTGTCTGTTCGTATTTTAAGTGTTAAATTTTAACTGAAAAATCTGAATTTTGGATGTGTTTGTTTTCCTTTTGTAGTGGGGTTCAGGCCAAAGCAGCTGCAAATGGCAATGCCAGTTTAGCTGTTCCAAATGGCACGACAAACTCTAAGGTTGAAAAGAAATTGAATCCACAAGTAATTTTTTTTATCCTTTTTATCCTCCTATCCCAGGTTTACAATATTGACACGTGGCTAGGTAACTTGTTATATTTCTATTTTATATACAGTCAATCTTTTGGGTAATCTTCTTGGTATATACTATATACAGTGCATTGTTAATTATCTAAGATTGTCCTCTGTTATCTTGGTTAAAATTTTTAATTATACTATCTTAATTCACAAAATGAAATCAAAATTTTTAAGATTTATATCAATATTCATAATTTTGATTGTTTTTCAGGATCAGAATTTACTTCCAAACACATCCCAATCATGTTCTTGTGGACAATCAAGACCCAAAGTTATTTATGCAACTTTTGCAGCAATCAAAACCGATTTCCTCCCTCCTTAGAATGCTCATACTAAAGCATGTGTGAAGGTTCCTCAATATTCTCGTGGAGCTTCACATGTAGAGTCCTCTAATTCTTTACCAGACAATTCAATTTCCGAACCAAACGATAATGGCTCCACTAGTAGAGAGGAGGGTGAAATCCCTAAATCTGAATATGATCCAGACATGAGGCAATGGCTTCTCATTTTATAGCATGGCCAAGATTCTGGGCAGCGTGACTTCAACTCCTATGAACCTCCCTTATTGATCAAATTTAATCAAATTTATGATACCTCTTACAGATCTTCCATAGACAATATGGAATTGGGAAACACTAGTTGACCTATTAACTAAATTATTATATGGTGAATTCTACCTGGGCAAGGACCGAATCCACAAGTAGGTTTATTTCTCTAACCTTTTGAGTAGGTTACCAAGATTCCTATTTTTATTTGTGTAGAACCCTAAAAATATAGTTATAAAACAAATATAAACCATAATTTTTTTTATAAAACAGGAGTGAAAAGAAACCAATAAATTAAATTTCATTATGCACAAAGCGAAAGAAAATTAACTGCACCCTATAGTAGCACTTACCTCTGCTATTGTTGAATATACTTTGCTCCTTTTTTGTTTCATATGATAAAACCCTAATAAAACATAGTTATCAAATATTAGTTTAGGACACTTCTTTTTTATAAAACATCAGTGAGTGAAAAAGATATAAATTAAATTTCATTATGAAGAAAAGAAAAGAAAAGAAAATAATGATTGTATAGTAAAATCTATAAAATATAATGCACTTACGGTTCAAATAACTTATGTGCTTCTGGAATATACTTTGCTCCATTTTTTTTCATAAGATAAACCCTAATAAAATATAGTTATAAAATAAATTATTGTACAATATTTAAAATAACATATTAATTGATTATGCAGAAAACAAAAGGAAACCCTAGAAAATATGTTGTAAAATATTAGTTTAGGACACTTCATTTTTATAAAACAACCAGGAGTGAAAAAGAAATAGATTAAATTTTATTTATGCAGAAAGGAAAATAAATTAAATTGATGACTCTATAGTAAAATCTATAAAATATAATGCATTTACTGTTCTAATAACTCCAGTATGCTTTTGATCTTGTTTATTTAATTTGATATTTTTGTAATTTATATTTGAGTATTAGTTGTATTTATATAGATTATTTACTTTATGTTGGCTTTATTCTTATGTGCATTCATTTAATAAAACTATGGCGGTTATATATTTTAAATTTAATTCTTATGTACATTCATTTAAAAAAATATGTACGAGTTATATAATTTTTAATTTAAAATAGTTACTTCATAATTTTTAGGTGCACTCATTTAATAAAAGTATGTCCATTATATGTTTTAAATTTAAAGACATAGTTTATAATTTAAAAAATATATATGTCAGGCTCTTTTTAGTTTTTATTTACACAAACATAGTCATCCCCTTAATGCCACTTATAATTTCCTTTATTTTGAAAATATATCTAAACAACTAACGCAAAAGAAAAGTACATAACTATGTTTTTATTAGCTCACCCCTCCACAAGGTATATTGAAGATGAATTTTGATGGAACCTCTAGAAGCAATTCGAAAAACTCAAACTTGGATCCAAAACAAGGTGGAAGTTGAAATTGAAAGTGATTCATTGGTTTGTATAAATTGTATTGTTAAAAACATAGAGGAAGTTGAAATTGTAGGTGATTCATTGGTTTGTATAAACACAAATAAAAGGAAGGAGATTTCAAATTGGAAGCTTTACCAGTGGGTTGCATCACATCTATAGGGAAGGAAATAAAACCACAGACTTTCTTGTGAACCAAGGAATAGACCAACTCAAGTTCTACAGAGTATCCAACTCGGATTTAGTATGGGACAGCCTAGAAGAAATTTTAGAGATGGATGGATAGGTTCCATAAGAGGAAGGATTTTTGAATTCTTGAGCAGAGATATGGATAGCAGCAAAATGGATTGAGGAATAATTTTCTCTTCATGGGTTTCCTTTGATCCGATCTTCTTACCAAATATAAATCTTGTTATCTTTGTTGACATAAGCAAGATGGGGCAACGAATGGTATTTGAGTGTGAATGTATCTATAAGGTAGATTCAGATGAAGACGAGGAAGAGGAGGAGGAAGAAACAGTGGAGGGAAAGATTAATAGAATCTTCAATGCAGATCAAGAGGGGGCAGTGGCTTCTATCAAACAAGTCATTGACACCCATATCTTCGTTGGAGAACACATTCATGATGGAACACTCTAAGAGAGGAATCCCTCATGAATGTAGTACTAATAATGGGAAGGAAACAGTGTGGGAAGATGATGGCTCACACGTTTATCAAGAAGGAGCTGAGAGAAAAGGTGTATACTACCATTTCATCTTTTGATTAAAAAACTCAAATCTAGACTGATGGGAGAGATATTGGATGATGGTGCTATGAGGAAAAACAAAATAACTTCGTAGGCTCCAAGTCTATTCCGAGATGGTATTCATTGAAATAATATGGAAGTATTCAACTTCTATCATAGTCAGTATGGAGACATGTTGTCTTCCCCACAGATTAATCGGGCCTTTGAGCTCTATGAAGGTTTATGGTTTTTATGGCATCTAAGAATGCCCAGTGATTGAATGTTGTATGTTTGCACACTCAGAAGAGATGATGTTGTATCTTTTCTAGTTTAATTGGATTTTAATAGAAAGGGAACTACCTCCTTGGGTTTTATTAACTAACTTTTTCATTCTTAATATAGATTAAGACTTTATTTTCAAAAAATATATTTAAACAACTAACATAAAGTATTTTCATTAAAATAACTATACAATAAATAAAGTTCAACATATTAAAAGAAAAAACTAATAAATTAAATTTGATTGTACAAAAATGAAATTAAACTCTAATTAAATATAGTTATAAAATATTATTGTACAATGCTAATTTAGATGCCACTATGGGGATTTAAACTTGGATCTCCATCTTGAGAAGCTTATGGCTTTACCATTTGAGCACAACCCCTTTGACATGTTTGCGTATTACTTGTATTTATATTGATTATTTACTTTATATCAACTTTATTCTTATGTGCATTTATTTAATAAAACTATGTTCGTTACATATTTTAAATTTAATTCTTATGTGCATTCATTTAAAAAAATATGTGGGTTATATATTTTTTAAATTTAAAATGGTTACTTTATAATTTTTATGTGCATTCATTATGTCAGTTATATGTTTTAAATTTAAAGCACTTACTTCATATATATATATATATATATATATATATATATATATATATATATATATATATATATATATCTGTGTGTGTGTGTGTGGGTTCTATTTAGTTTTTATGTATACTATCACAGTCGTCCCCTTAATGCCACTATATAATGCCTCTGGCTTAATTATGGTTTTATGGGAGAAATTAATATTCCAACAAACTCAATATTTTTTACACACCTATTTTTATTATTATTATTGGTAAATGCTTTTTACTAGAGCTATGAATTAGAGAGTTTTTGAAAGGGTGCCACCCTTTTACATAGAGAAAGAAATAAACACCAAAGAAGCTTGAGCAATGTCAAGGAATAATAAGGAACAAAAAGCATAGAGGCTTAAAAATACAACAACAAACAACATTTCCCCACACATGAGGCCAAAAAAAAACTCAGGGCAGACTACCCCATGACGAAATAGGTCTACCAACTCAAGGTAGCTTGAAGGATTTTTGTTTCTTGTTGGTAACCCAATCGTTAGACTCAAACAAACCAAATCCCTTATTGGTAGGACTCACATTATGAAGAATTGAACCCGAATTAAAGAAAGTACTACAAGATTAATTTTTAAATGAATCCACTTTTATATTTTCTTTGTTGGAGGACACTAGGGAGGGCAATCTTAGTCCTCCCTCACTACTTCCTTCTCCATACATTTATCCCCAAAAGATGAGATCTGAGCTCAAGGACAAGATTAAGAGCCTCTGAGTTAGAATTGTCCACAAGAGGACTTGCCAACACACTTTTACCATCCATGGGTATCTCAGACATGTCCTCAATAGGAGAAGGATCTTGTTGACTCTTAGTTCTTGTGAATAAGCCTTTTTTTCATGAACCCACACATAAGCATGGCTCCACCTATGGAAATTGTGACTTACCATTAGGGGCTCCTCATAAATGATCTAATGCACCCAATCACTAAGTTTTCAGGATAAGGTGATCAAAGAGGGAAGAACCTTATCACCAACATCATTAATGTAAAATCTCAAAAAATAAAGTATTTTATAGATTTTCTCACCTCATCAACCACGATGAGTTCACCAAGGGAGAAATTAATAGTCAGCTACACTTGAACCTCATCCCAATACTCCAAAGGTAATCTAGGGTGTAACATGCCTTCTCATATTACTCAAAATTACACACGCAAATTACTAGAAAAGTAAAAGATGTTATGACCCGCTTCTAACCCTCGAACATATTTTATGATACTTAGAGACTTAAGTTTGATTAGAGTTATCATATCATACTATGCATAATTAATTATTATTTTTCTTTATTTTCAAATCTTACTAACACACATAAATATATATATATATATATATATATATATAGTTTCATCCCAACAAAAACATCCATTCTTATTATATATGGGAAAAACTAGAGTTTCTGAAGGAAGAAATATCAAACAAGAAAAGAACTAGACATATCCCATTCATCTATTTTAACAAATTTTAGGACCATAGAGAATTCAGGGATTCTGAAATGCATCAAAAACTCTGCCAGCATTCCAACTCCTAGCGCCCTATAAAAGACTAGCGTCCAGTCATTTATAATCTTGTGAATGGCACGGCATTGAATTCCATGTAATATCCTGTCAACACTAGATTTCCCCTTCAAATTAAATGATTGAACAGACCACATGGTGCCCATACCTCCTTAATGTGCCTAAATCTAATTTTTGGCAGCTTTGGATCACCAACTACCATGATACACAAATATCATTTCCTAGTAGGTGAAAGACCAAATATTGTAATTTATGACGATCATCAAAGGAGCTCAACTTCCCAAATGTGTAAGGTGCAGATTCGTTCCAGCGAGCTTGGAGTGCAATATATAGGACTTGGAGGGCATTACATTGTCCCATACAATATGTTTGATAGAAAAATTAAGCCACTCAAGAAGTTCTTTCTTATTTTATGGTTTTCGTCTAGCCTTTATTAGTTATACTTATTATTATTTAAATGTTGGACTGTTGAGTATGTTTCTTACTAATAAAATATTTTAGTTATCCCAATATTTATGAGATGGTGATATGATTAGAATATAGTTTCCATCAATATTTTAACATCCCAGAGGGATAGGACAAACCCTCTTGCTAAGTAGCAAGGGTAAGACTGGTGGATTAGTTTACAGATCTAGAATGATTCTTTATACAATTAGGTAGATCGCCTACAGCAACCACATTATTACTCCTAAAATTATTTCTCTATAGTCTAAAATTGATATCAGCCCTTTAAAATTTCATATAAGATCTACTGCATATGCCGAAAACCTAAAAGTTTGTTTTCTGAGACAGTATCTACATGTTTGCCATTTTGAAACAATTTATTCATGAGATATTTTCACTAGCAATAAATCAACCAACCTGAAGGCCCTTGCAGCAGCTATCCACCCTTGGCCAAAAGGGATATCTCCGTACAAGGATCCGTTTCTCTCTGCAGCAAATCAGGATAAACCAAAATGTAAACTATTTGGTCTGAGATCTCCTGAAAATGAGTGTTAATGCCATTCCCCACACTCTGCCTTTTTCTTCCTTCCTGCATTAGCGAACTCTCCCACCATATTTAAGAGCCATCATATGTTATAAGGGAGGGTTCTTACACCGCTATTCACTTTTTCCTACATATCAAAATGGTTTATTTGGTCCATGGAAGGATTTGGTCCGCTCATGAAAATGGAATCCCATCTATGGAAAACGCTTCTACTGCTTGTGCTATCAACAACACTAGAAAGTCTGATAAGCCTAGAATCTTTGGTTTGTGATTGCTCTTTTTCTTTCTTCCTCTTCTCTGGAGAGCTTACATTTTTAAACCAATAGGCAACATTTTTGACTTCCGCTCTACCATATTCTTGTAGCTGAACAGTAAGCTCAGCTATGCAGGCATAAGATGGTTTTCTAGTTCCGTTGCCAACATAGACTCTAATATTTGCTTTTGTTTGGCATTTGGCCACCATCTTGACGACACATTTGCCCTGCATGTAAAATTGAAGTGATCTGCAGAAGCGATGCATAAACAGCTAACGAGACCCTTTTTTGAAAAATGGTATTGCTATTTGCCTGTGCACGAAAGGTTGGTTTTTGGTCATTTGTGAATCACCTGCATACAAGGAACCACTTCTTTAGGGGGGGCCGTGGTTCTGGGATAGCCTGGTTTTTTGGTTATTTGTGGATCATCCATGAATAGGGAAGCGCTCCTTGATAAGGGCCCATAGTTCTAGGATAAGGTTTTCCTGGATATGAAATCTAAAGCTTCTTTCTATATTAAACTTTTGCTATCCAGATTTTAATCTTCTCACTTATGTTTGGTTAGCTTCTGTAATCTCTCTCCAGTTTTGGAGTGATGTTCATTCTTTTTGTTCTATATTATTGCTAGACCTATTCCCCTAGACCACACATGTAGGTATTGGGTATCGACTCCGCCTGGACTCATAGGCCCTATTCCCTACCCTAGCCACTGTACCTTGCTAGTGCAGTGTTTCCGTGTTGTTGTCTTATCATCTCGTTACCTAACAGTAATTTCTAGAGTGCCCTTATGGTCATGTGTAGTTTTGTAGTGCAGTAGTTGAAGCTTTTCTCCTTGGTTTCCATTGATTGTTTGATGTGGTTTCCTTGGCATCATTCTTTATTTTGATTGGAGAAAATTATTTTATGCTAATGCTTATTTTGTAGGAATGAGTGTCGTGCCTATTCCTTACCCATGTTCTAGGACTGATTGCATGTATTTGTGCATGTGATAACTTGATTTTATACTATATCAAGTTTCATGGACTAGTGTGTGCTTGGGCTGCATCTTAGCATTTGCAAGCTTCCAGGAGTAAGCCTAGTCCTAGGGGGTAGGATGTAACAACCCTCATATTCACTTTTTGGTGTCGATTAGAGGAGTCCACTGGGGTAATAAAGACAGGTCAGAGTTGTTATGAGTTGAATGCACTACGAGAAATATCTTGGCTGTTAGGTAAACAAATTAATAGCTGGGATGACTTGAGGAAGGAAGGTAACTTGCCACACCATTAAGAAGGCATGGCATCCCTTCTGTATGGCCCAATTATGTTTGGAGTCAAACAATTGTAGGGTATGGACATCCATCAAAGCATTAAGGATTGAGAGGAGACGCTCTACACATAGGGGATACGATGATGTGTGGTCTAGGGGAACGGATCTACCAATAATATAGAAGGAAAAAGATGAACATCACTCCAAAACTGGAGTTAAAGGTTACAGAAGCTAACCAAACATAAGTGAGAAGATTAAAATCTGGATAGCAAAAGTTTAATATAGAAAGAAGCCCTTAGATTTCATATCCAGGAAAACCTTATCCTAGAACTATGGGCGCTTATCAAGGAGTGCTTCCTTATTCATCGATGATCCACAAATAACCAATAAACTAGGCTATCCTAGAACCACGGCCTCCCTTACAGAATTGCTTCCTTTTATGTGGGTGATTCACAAATGACCAAAAACCAACCTTTCGTGCACAGGCCAATAGTAATACAATTTTTCAGAAAGGGGTCTCGTTAGCTATTTATGCATCACTTCTATAGATCAATTTGATTTTACGTGCAGGGCAAATGTGTCAACTAGATGGCGGCCAAACGCCAAACAAAAGCAAATATTAGAGTCTGTGTTGGCAACGGAAACTAGAAAACCATCTTATGCCCGCATAGCTGAGCTTATTGTTCAGCTACAAGAATATGGTAGAGCAGAAGTCAAAAATGTTTCGTATTGGTTTAAAAATGTAAGCTCTCGAGAGAAGAGGAAGAAAGAAAAAGATCAATCACAAACCAGAGATTCCAGGCTTATCAGACTTTCTAGTGTTGTGGAGAGCACAAGCAATAGAAGCATTTGCCATAAATGGGATTCCATTTTCATGAGCAGACCAAATCCTTCCATGGACCAAATAAACCATTTTCATATGCCGGAAGAAGTGAATAGCGGTGTAACAACCCTCGCTTATAACATATGATGGCTCTTAAATATGGTGGGAGAGTTCACTAATGCAGGAAGGAAGAAAAATGCAGAGTGTGGGGAATGGCATTAACATGCATTTTCAGGAGATCTTAGACCAAACAGTTCGTATTTTGGTTTATTCCGGTTTGCTTTAGAGAGAAACGGATCCTTGTGTAGAGATATCCCTTTTGGTTAAGGGTGGACAGCTGCTGCAAGGGCCTTCAAGTTTGTTGATTTATTGCTAGTGAAAATATCTCATGAATAAATTGTTTCAAAATGGCAAACATGTAGAAACTGTCTCAGAAAACAAACTTTTAAGTTTTAATTGGTGGCCGACGACATATGTAGTAGACCTTATATGAAATTTTAAAGGGCTGATATCAGTTTTAAACTGTAGAGAAATAATTTTAGAAGTAATAATGTGGTTGTTGTAGGCGATCTACCTAATTGTATGGAGAACCATTCTAGCATCGTAAACTAATCCACCAGTCTTACCTTTGCTACTTAGCAAGAGGGTTTGTTTTATCCCTTTGGGATGTTAAAATATTGATGGAAACTATATTCTAATCCCACTTTTGTGTGAAATATCTTGATGATTGGGCTTCTGTGATACAGATTTTAATCAAGTTTGAGGTGACAAGGAATAAATTAAAATGTTAACTTCATGGATTAAGTTGTATCCCGTGTGATATAATAAACCTCTAGGCCTTCCAGTGCATGCACAGATGTCAGTATGACTGATGCGATAGCAGCTGTGAAGCCTGACATTACCCGTGCTAATCACATTTTCCAGAAAGTTTCTAAAGGCTTTTTCAAAAGACTCATTTTGTTAATATCTTGTAATCATTACATTCCTTGAGAGGACACCAGTCTGAGGCATTCAGCCCAGCAGTTACATGCCTTGTCTATGCTTCCACTTTTTGCGTACATGAATACCAATGTACTTGTGGCTACAACATCTAACAAATAATTCCCTTCTATTATACTTTGCTGGGTGTCCTTAACCTCTTCCAAAAGCTCCCATTTCAGACAAGAAAGGAGGATGCTAACCGTGGCTGTGGTATTTGACCTTACATCAGCAAGTGGCATTTTCTTAAAAGTTTCTAAGGCCTTTTTAACAAATCCATTTTGTGTGAATCCTGAAATCAGTGCACCCCATGAGATGACATCATTCTAAGGCATTCTATCAAACAGTTGACATGCCTTCTCTATGCTGCCATTTTGGCACAGGCAAAGAGGATGTGGGCAGGGTTGTTGTTATGTTTTGTTATGTTGTATGGATGTTAAGATTGTGGATGGTCATTTGAGGCCTTTATGTTGATTATGTTATCTCCGTCTTTGTTTCATCTTGGGTACTGAAGCATTTATCTTCCTACCTTTTTATTGTCAGTGTAAAGACCTAGCAAACCCTCACTCATCAAGAAAGAAATTCAGCCACCTTAAAAATATTTCCAAGGGACTGGCTAGAAGAAGATATATAAGATAATTATGTGCAATATAGAAACCACATGCTACCCACAAGGCAGTTGGATACCTCTAAGTACACCAAAGCTAATTTATTTGCCCTTCCATTCCGGTGGTGTTGTTGAAGAGGAATGATACTCTTTTGAGGGAAGACAATATTTTGTTCTTTCTTTAGAAGGTTAGTGGCTTGCATCTATGAGTTTGTTTTTCTCTATGTGATTTGTGCCATAGTCTAAGACCTTGTTTTGTCCACCTTGAAACAAATCATTGCGGGTTAATTTTGATAGTACTCAATTAGATCAAATCTGTGTTTCTAGCCTAAAATCAGTTGTAATGATTACGGTGGCCTATCCAAGGTTTAAACCTTGCTGGGTTTGCTCATCTCTATGTTATGACATTGGCTTTATGCATTGTGTGCTGTGTCTGCTCCGTGCTTGATGTGTTCTTGTGAACTATGTGACCTTGAGGTCTCCTCGGTTGAGTTTTTGAGTCTTCTTTCCCCACTGTTTGTCTGCTTGTGATTGGGCCTTGTGACTACTTCTGAGCATGGTCGTGTGGTCTCTTATGACTCCACATGGTTGGGAGTCATTGCCACCATTTAGGGATCGGCGAACAGGTTATCGCAGCACCAGCTTGAAGATGTTCTCTTTCTTTCTATTACTTTATGAGTCATGTACCCAGTCAATTATTGTATCTTTCATGGCTATGCCATTGTTCTTGTTTATTCCTTTACGTAATTTTGTACTCTCTTAAGAGATAAAATGTAATCATGCAAGTTAATGAGAAGAAATGGGATGTTTCCTATTTAGTTTATGGATTTCGGTGTGCGTATCGGATCCACTTGTACCATGGTGTTTATGGATTCATATTTATATTTGGAAATGGGATTAGGAGCATTTGAATTGGTGTTTAAAATGAATGTAGTTTATTAATGTTTCTCTGGAGAGTGATTTAGTCCTCTCCGATAGGTTGTGCATTCGGCCATACTTGGCAATGAATGTTGTCGACATATCGTATCGGCAACGTTTCGTGTGTATGTTATCACTTGTTATTCAAAAAAAAATTATCTTGTCCTCTTTTGGCCCTCACTCTTTAGGGTTCGCGGCACGGGATGTTACAGGAATAGGTATAATGTCAATTCATGTCCACTAGAACAATAACATGCTATCAAAATGATATTTTAATAGAGAATCCAACTCAACAAAATTTGCAATGCACAAAAGACAAAACTCTCCATTCTGAAATGCATTCATTAAGAAAAATGCCTCATGTGATTACACACCATTTTAGGTAGTGATCTCTTGAATCTGCTGGTATTCTTGTTTGGGGGCAAAGAATTTTCAAGGCTGGAACAAAAAGAATTGTTCCTCAGCTGATATGCATCAAATGATTGAGATTCATAATCAAGAGTGCTTCCATGTGATGTTTTTAGAATCTACAGACACATCTTTCGTGCTCCCACAAATTCAACAAGAATTTGATTAGGTGGTAGATTACTTTGTACCACCGACCTTAGTAAAGGAGGTTTATAGGAGTTGAAGTCACGCTGCACAGGATATTGGCCATGCTGTAAAATCAGAAATCGTCGCCTCATGTCTTGATCATATTCAGATTTAAGGATTTCATCCTCCTCTCTACGAGGGGAACCATTATCGCTTGGTTCTGAAATTGAATAGGCTGGTAAAGAATTAGAAGACTCTACAAGTAAAGCTCCATGAGAATATTGAGGAAGCTTCACATGGTTTAGTATGGAGAATTCTAAGGAGGGGGGAATTGGTTTTCCTTGCTGTAAAAGTTGCATAAATGACTTTGGGTCTTGATTGTCCACAAGATCATGGGTGGGGCATGTGTTTGGAAGTAAATTCTGATCCTAAAAGACAATAAAAATTATGAATATTTATATAAATATTAGAAAAACTTAGTTCATTTTGCGAATTGAGATAGTATATTTAAAAATTTTAACCAAGATAACACAGGACAATCTGAGAAAGTTAACAATCAACTATACATAGTATATACCCAGAAGGTTAGTCAAAAGATGGACTATATATAAAATATAAATACAACAAGTCACATAGCCACGTGTCAATATTGTAAACCTGGGATAGGAGGATAAAACAGACAAACAAAATTACATGCAGATTCAATTTCTTTTCAACCTTAGAGTTTGTCATGGCATTTGGAACAGCTAAACTGGCATTGCCATTTGCAGCTGCTTTGGCCTAAACCCCAGTACAAAAGATACTAAAACACATCCAACATTCAAATTTTATAGTTAAAACTTAACACTTAAAGCAGGAACGTACAATGCTAAACTCAATCGGAATCACAAAATGTTGGCAAATCCTGACCTCTGTTATCAAGTAGTTGCTAACATCGGGTGTAGCTGACTGTTTTGTCACAGCAGTTTCATAAAATACTTCATCCATCTTCTATAAATGATCCTGGTCAAAATCTGTGTCATAAAACAAGAATCAAGAAAAATTAGAAGATATCGAGATGCTACAAACACGAGGAATCTTACACATAAAGAAGTTCAACCATTATTCCCTAAAACTTCATGCAAACTTGTCGCTTGGCTAAGAAAGTAAAATAAGGAATTACATACATAGATAAAATCATTCCAAGAACATATTACTTACTTTAAAAAACCATTTTTGACATTGCAAGCTACGTTTCTTGCAACACATAATATTGGAAGTGGAAAACTTTTCTGCAGTACAAAGAATGCTGATTAAAATCAATACAATGCAATAGAAAGTTCATCAAAGCAATCACAAATTAAAAATAGAAATCAAAGAACGTATGCTAAGGGAACATAGTAGGGTGCAGAAGCTAGAACAACATGCACATGTGATTGATCTCTATCCTCCAAGACCTTCAATTGATCATCAATTACCTTGTAATCTTGGGATGGCAAATCCCTTCACGAAAGATATTTAGTAAAGACTTTCTTAAACCTACAATTCAAACATATAAAACAGAAGCACATAAAAAAGTGACACTTAACATCATATGGTATTTAACAATGAGTGTAAATATTGAAACCACAATAAATAGAAGTATTATCATAGGAGAGAAAATATAATTCTATTCAGTTGCTGAAACTCGAACCTCTAAAATCTTAAAATGCTTGCACCTATTAGCAATTAGATAATTTCTTAATTCTTCCCAGGATGGGAGTATCCTAACAAGGACACTGGATAGCACAATTTAATTTAGATACCAATCTCCTTGTTAGGATACACCCAGCCTGGGAAGATTTAAGAAATTATCTAACTGCTAATTGGTGCAAACGTTTTGAGGTTTTTGTTTGCACAATGTTAGAAAAGAATTATGCTTTGGAGATGTGGAGGCTTCTTGATTCCAAGACAAGCTTAATCAGTCCTAGGAAGCTCCATGATTGTGTTGCTTGTGTCAAGCCAGGTAAACATTTCTAACGAATAAACAAGACACCTTATTATGTTATGAAGATCTATAAATTCAATTTCAGAGGCTCAAATTTCAGCAACTGAATAGAATTATATTTTCTCTCCTATGCTAATGCTTCTATTGATTGTGATGTCAATATTTGCACTCATTGTTAAATACCATATGATGCTAAGTGTTGCTTTTTTCTGTGCTTCTGTTTTCTTTGTTTGTGTTGTAGGTTTAAGAAAGTCTTTACTAAATGTCTTTCATAAAGGGATTTGCCATCCCAATATTACAATGGTAATTGATGATCGATTGAAGGTCTGGGAGGATATAGATCAATAACATGTGCATGTTGTTCCGGCTTTTGCCCCGTAATATGCTCCATTAGCAAAGGTTCTTTGATTTTTATTTTTACTTTCTATTGCATTGTACTGATTGTTGGAAGAAATTAATCTTCTGTCAGTGCATTAACTTCAGCCTGCCCCTGCGTCAGACCTGGGGATCTCCAAAATCAGCCCCAGCACCGTTGGCCTGCCAGCATTTATTTTTGGTAGATGAGTTTGAATTTTGAAGTGAGGTTTAGCTCTGGCAAGGATAGAATGAGAGAAACGAGAGGGAAAGTTAGTTGACAGGAGTAGAATGCAAGAGAAAGCCTGCAGCAACAGAGGAATGTGAAGTAGAAGAATAATAGAGAGAATATAGAAGAAAGGAATGTTACAACAGCAACTGTAATCCACATGGAGCTACAGAGTTTCTGGACAGCAACTCCAGAGATTTGGGCAAAACAGAAAAACAGAGCAGCAGCTCTGCATAAGTTTGTAACAAAATTTGAATGTATTGTAAATGAGGTAAACATAAAATATATATTACTGTCATTCGTGCTTTGTCTCCTCTGTGTGTATATGTTTGTTCTTGCCGTCCATTATTGCTGTAGCATTGTTTTCTGGTCAGGAGTCTGTCCATCCCCTGCTCTCCCCTGCTATCACTAATTTCAATCAGCATTCTTTGTACTGCAGACAAGTGTTCCCCTTCCAATATTATGTGTCGCAAGAAACGTAGCTTGAAATGTCAGAGGTGGTTTTTTTAAGTAAGTAGTATGATCTGGGAATGGTTTTATCCACGGATGTAATTTTTATTTTACTTTCCCAGCCAAGCGAGAAGTTCACATGAAGTTTTACGGAATAATGGTTGAAGTTCTTTATGCGTAAGATTCTTTGTGTTTGTAGTGTTTGGATATCTTCTAATTTTTCTTGATTCTTGTTTTATGACAGATATCTTGACGACGGTCATTAACAGAAAATGGATGAAGTATTTTATGAAACTGATGTAACAAAGCTGTCAGCTACACCCAATGTTAGCAACTACTTGCTAAGAGAGGTTAGAATTTGCCAACATTTTGTGATTATGATTGAGTTTAGCATTGTCTGTTCGTATTTTAAGTGTTAAATTTTAACTGTAAAATCTGAATTTTGGATGTGTTTGTTTTCCTTTTGTAGTGGGGTTCAGGCCAAAGCAGCTGCAAATGGCAATGCCAGTTTAACTGTTCCAAATGGCACGACAAACTCTAATGTTGAAAAGAAATTGAATCCACAAGTAATTTTTTTTATCCTTTTTATCCTCCTATCCCAGGTTTACAATATTGACACGTGGCTATATAACTTGTTATATTTCTATTTTATATACAGTCAATCTTTTGGGTAATCTTCTTGGTATATACTATATACAGTGCATTGTTAATTATCTAAGATTGTCCTCTGTTATCTTGGTTAAAATTTTTAATTATACTATCTTAATTCACCAAATGAAATCAAAATTTTTAAGATTTATATTAATATTCATAATTTTGATTGTTTTTCAGGATCAGAATTTACTTCCAAACACATGTCCCAACCATGTTCTTGTGGACAATCAAGACCCAAAGTTATTTATGCAACTTTTGCAGCAATCAAAACTGATTTCCTCCCTCGTTAGAATGCTCATACTAAAGCATGTGTGAAGATTCCTCAATATTCTCGTGGAGCTTCACATGTAGAGTCTTCTAATTCTTTACCAGACGATTCAATTTCCGAACCAAACGATAATGGCTCCACTAGTAGAGAGGAGGGTGAAATCCCTAAATCTGAATATGATCCAGACATGAGGCGATGGCTTCTCTTTTTATAGCATGGCCAAGATACTGGGCAGCGTGACTTCAACTCCTATGAACCTCCTTTATTGATGAAATTTAATCAAATTTATGATACTTCTTAGAGATCTTCCATAGACAATATGGAATTGGGAAACACTAGTTGACCTATTAACTAAATTATTGTATCGTGAATTCTACCCGGGCAAGGACCGAATCCACAAGTAGGTTTATTTCTCTAACCTTTTGAGTAGGTTACCAAGACTCCTATTTTTATTTGTGTAGAACCCTAAAAATATAGTTATAAAACAAATATAAACCATAATTTTTTTTATAAAACAGGAGTGAAAAGAAACCAATAAATTAAATTTCATTATGCACAAAGCGAAAGAAAATTAACTGCACCCTATAGTAGCACTTACCTCTGCTATTGTTGAATATACTTTGCTCCTTTTTTGTTTCATATGATAAAACCCTAATAAAACATAGTTATAAAATATTAGTTTAGGACACTTCTTTTTTATAAAACATCAATGAGTGAAAAAGATATAAATTAAATTTCATTATGAAGAAAAGAAAAGAAAAGAAAATAATGATTGTATAGTAAAATCTATAAAATATAATGCACTTACGGTTCAAATAACTTATGTGCTTCTGGGATATACTTTGCTCCATTTTTTTTCATATGATAAACCCTAATAAAATATAGTTATAAAATAAATTATTGTACTATATTTAAAATAACATATTAATTGATTATGCAGAAAACAAAAGGAAACCCTAAAAAATATGTTGCAAAATATTAGTTTAGGACACTTCATTTTTATAAAACAACCAGGAGTGAAAAAGAAATAGATTAAATTTTATTTATGCAGAAAGGAAAAAAATTAAATTGATGACTCTATAGTAAAATCTATAAAATATAATGCACTTACTGTTCCAATAACTCCAGTATGCTTTTGATCTTGTTTATTTGATTTGATATTTTTGTAATTTATATTTGAGTATTAGTTGTATTTATATAGATTATTTACTTTATGTTGGCTTTATTCTTATGTGCATTCATTTAATAAAACTATGGCGGTTATATATTTTAAATTTAATTCTTATGTACATTCATTTAAAAAAATATGTACGAGTTATATAATTTTTAATTTAAAATAGTTACTTCATAATTTTTAGGTGCACTCATTTAATAAAAGTATGTCCATTATATGTTTTAAATTTAAAGACATAGTTTATAATTTAAAAAATATAAATGTCAGGCTCTTTTTAGTTTTTATGTACACAGACATAGTCATCCCCTTAATGCCACTTATAATTTCCTTTATTTTTAAAATATATCTAAGCAACTAATGCAAAAGAAAAGTACATAAATATGTTTTTATTAGCTCACCCCTCCACAAGTTATACTGAAGATGAATTTTGATGGAACCTCTAGAAGCAATTTGAAAAACTCAAACTTAGATCCAAAACAAGGTGGAAGTTGAAATTGAAAGTGATTCATTGGTTTGTATAAATTGTATTTATAAAAACATAGAGGAAGTTGAAATTGTAGGTGATTCATTGGTTTGTATAAACACAAATAAAAGGAAGGAGATTTCAAATTGGAAGCTTTACCAGTGGGTTGCATCACATCTATAGCGAAGGAAATAAAACCACAGACTTTCTTGTGAACCAAGGAGTAGACCAACTCAAGTTCTACAGAGTATCCAACTCGGATTTAGTATCGGATAGCCTAGAAGAAATTTTAGAGATGGATGGATAGGCTCCATAGGAGGAAGGATTTTTGAATTCTTGAGCAGAGATATGGATAGCAGCAAAATGGATTGAGGAATAATTTTCTCTTCATGGGTTTCATTTGATCCGATCTTCTTACCAAATATAAATCTTGTTATCTTTGTTGACCTAAGCAAGATGGGGCAACAAATGGTATTTGAGTGTGAATGTATCTATAAGGTAGATTCAAATGAAGACGAGGAAGAGGAGGAGGAAGAAACAGTGGAGGGAAAGATTAACAGAATCTTCAATGCAGATCAAGAGGGGGCAGTGGCTTCTATCAAACAAGTCATTGACACCCATATCTTCGTTGGAGAACACATTCATGATGGAACACTCTAAGAGAGGAATCCCTCATGAATGTAGTACTAATAATGGGAAGGAAACAGTGTGGGACGATGATGGCTCACATGTTTATCAAGAAGGAGCTGAGAGAAAAGGTGTATACTACCATTTCATCTTTTGATTAAAAAACTCAAATCTAGACTGATGGGAGAGATATTGGATGATGGTGCTATGAGGAAAAACAAAATAACTTCGTAGGCTCCAAGTCTATTCCGGGATGGTACTCATTGAAATAATATGGAAGTGTTCAACTTCTATCTTAATCAGTATGGAGACCTGTTGTTGTCTCCCCCATAGATTAATCGGGCCTTTGAGCTCTATGAAGGTTTATGGTTTTTATGGCATCTAAGAATGCCCAGTGATTGAATTTTGTATGTTTGCACACTCAGAAGAGATGATGTTGCATCTTTTCTAGTTTAATTGGATTTTAATAGAAAGGGAACTACCTCCTTGGGTTTTATTAACTAACTTTTTCATTCTTAATATAGATTAAGACTTTATTTTCAAAAAAAATATCTAAACAACTAACATAAAGTATTTTCATTAAAATAACTATACAATAAATAAAGTTCAACATATTAAAAGAAAAAACTAATAAATTAAATTTGATTGTACAAAAATGAAATTAAACTCTAATTAAATATAGTTATAAAATATTATTGTACAATGCTAACTTAGATGCCACTATGGGGATTTAAACTTGGATCTCCATCTTGAGAAGCTTATGGCTTTACCATTTGAGCACAACCCCTTTGACATGTTTGTGTATTACTTGTATTTATATTGATTATTTACTTTATGTCAACTTTATTCTTATGTGCATTTATTTAATAAAACTATGTTCTTTACATATTTTAAATTTAATTCTTATGTGCATTCATTTAAAAACATATGTGGGTTATATATTTTTTAAATTTAAAATGGTTACTTTATAATGTTTATGTGCATTCATTATGTCCGTTATATGTTTTAAATTTAAAGCGCTTACTTCATAATTTAATATATGTGTGTGTGTGTGTGTGTGTGGGCTCTATTTAGTTTTTATGTATACTATCACAGTCGTCCCCTTAATGCCACTATATAATGCCTTTGGTGTAATTATGGTTTTATGGGAGAAATTAATATTCCAACAAACTCAATGTTTTTTACACACCTATTTTTATTATTATTATTGGTAAATGCTTTTTACTATAGCTATGAATTAGAGAGTTTTTGAAAGGGTGCCACCCTTTTACATAGAGAAAGAAATAAACACCAAAGAAGCCTGAGCAATGTCAAGGAATAATAAGGAACAAAAAGCATAGAGGCTTAAAAATAAAACAACAAACAACATTTCCCCACACATGAGGCCAAAAAAAAACTTAGGGCAGACTACCCCATGACGAAATAGGTCTACCAACTCAAGGTAGCTTGAAGCTGAAACACTTCAAGGATTTTTGTTTCTTGTTGGTAACCCAATCGTTAGACTCAAACAAACCAAATCCCTTATTGGTAGGACTCACATTATGAAGAATTGAACCCGAATTAAAGAAAGTACTGCAAGATTAATTTTTAAATGAATCCACTTTTATATTTTCTTTGTTGGAGGACACTAGGGAGGGCAATCTTAGTCCTTCCTCACTGCTTCCTTCTCCATACATTTATCCCCAAAAGATGAGATCTGAGCTCAAGGACAAGATTAAGAGCCTCTGAGTTAGAATTGTCCACAAGAGGACTTACCAACACACTTTTACCCTCCATGGGTATCTCAGACATGTCCTCAATAGGAGAAGGATCTTATTGAGCCTTATTTCTTGTGAATAAGCCTTTTTTTCATGAACCCACACATGGAGCTAAAGCATGGCTCCACCTATGGAAATTGTGACGTACCATTAGGGGATCCTCATAAATGATCTAATGCACCCAATCACTAAGTTTTGAGGATAAGGTGATCAAAGAGGGAAGAACCTTATCACCAACATCATTAATGTAAAATCTAGAAAAATAAAGTATTTTATAGATTTTCTCACCTCATTGGCCACGATGAGTTCACCAAGGGAGAAATTAATAGTCAGCTACACTTGAACCTCATCCCAACACTCCAAAGGTAATCTAGGGTGTAACATGCCTTCTCATATTACTCAGAATTACACACGCAGATTACTAGAAAAGTAAAAGATGTTATGACCTGCTTCTAACCCTCAAACATATTTTATGATACTTAGAGACTTAAGTTTGATTAGAGTTATCATATCATATTATGCATAATTAATTATTATTTTTCTTTATTTTGAAATCTTACTAACACACATAAATATATATATATATATATATATATATATATATATATATATATATATATATATATATATATATATAGTTTCATCCCAACAAAAACATCCATTCTTATTATATATGGGAAAAACTAGAGTTTCTGAAGGAAGAAATATCAAATAAGAAAAGAACTAGACATATCCCATTCATCTATTTTAAGAAATTTTAGGACCATAGAGAATTCAGGGATTCTGAAATGCATCAAAAACTCTGCCAGCATTCCAACTCCTAGTGCCCTATAAAAGACTAGCATCCAGTCATTTATTAACTTGTGAATGGCACGGCATTAAATTCCATGTAATATCCCGTCAACACTAGATTCCCTCTTCAAATTAAATGATTGAATAGACCACATGGTGCCCATAACTCCTTAATGTGCCTAAATCTAATTTTTGGCAGGTTTGGATCACCAACTACAATAATAAACAAATATCATTTCCTAGTAGGTGAAAGACCAAATATTGCAATTTATGACGATCATCAAAGGAGCTCAACTTCCCAAATGTGTAAGGTGCAGATTCGTTCCAGCAAGCTTGGAGTGCAATATATAGGACTTCGAGGGCATTACATTTTCCCATACAATATGTTTGATAGAAAAATTCAGCCACTCAAGAAGTTCTTTCTTATTTTATGGTTTTCGTCTAGCCTTTATTAGTTATACTTATTATTATTTAAATGTTAAACTGTTGAGTATGTTTCTTACTAATAAAATATTTTAGTTATCCCAATATTTATGAGATGGTGATATGCATGTGAGTCTTAGGCTTTCTACATTAAAAGTTATTATTGATTGATTAATATTTAAATATTATAACTTAAGATGACAATTCCATCATGTTTACATTGTCTCATACAATATGTTTGACAGAAAAATTCAGCCACTTAGATAGTTCTTTCTTATCTATAAGGTTTCCTCCCGCCTTTATTAGTTATACTTATTATTTAAATGTTGGACTGTGGGGTATGTTTCTTACTAATAAAATATTTCAGTTATCCCAGTATTTATGAGATGGTGATATCATTAGAATATAGTTTCCATCAATATTTTAACATCCCAGAGGGATAGGACAAACCCTCTTGCTAAGTAGCAAGGGTAAGACTGGTGGATTAGTTTACAGTTCTAGAATGATTCTTTATACAATTAGGTAGATCGCCTACAACAACCACATTATTACTACTAAAATTATTTCTCTATAGTCTAAAATTGATATCAACCCTTTAAAATTTCATATAAGATCTAATGCATATGCCGTCAGCCACCAATTAAAACCTAAAAGTTTGTTTTCTGAGACAGTATCTACATGTTTGCCATTTTGAAACAATTTATTCATGAAATATTTTCACTAGCAATAAATCAACCAACCTGAAGGCCCTTGCAGCAGCTGTCCACCCTTGGCCAAAAGGGATATCTACGTACAAGGATCCGTTTCTCTCTGCAGCAAATCGGGATAAACCAAAATGCAAACTATTTGGTCTGAGATCTCCTGAAAATGCGTGTTAACTATTTGGTCTGAGATCTCCTGAAAATGCGTGTTAACGCCATTCCCCACACTCTGCCTTTTTCTTCCTTCCTGCATTAGCGAACTCTCCCACCATATTTAAGAGCCATCATATGTTATAAGGGAGGGTTGTTACACCGCTATTCACTTCTTCCGACATATCAAAATGGTTTATTTGGTCCATGGAAGGATTTGGTCTGCTCATGAAAATGGAATCCCATCTATGGAAAACGCTTCTACTGCTTGTGCTATCCACAACACTAGAAAGTCTGATAAGCCTAGAATCTTTGGTTTGTGATTGCTCTTTTTCTTTCTTCCTCTTCTCTGAAGAGCTTACATTTTTAAACCAGTAGGCAACATTTTTGACTTCTGCTCTACCATAATCTTGTAGCTGAACAGTAAGCTCAGCTATGCGGGCATAAGATGGTTTTCTAGTTCCGTTGCCAACACAGATTCTAATATTTCCTTTTGTTTGGCATTTGGCCACCATCTTGACGACACATTTGCCCTGCATGTAAAATTGAATTGATCTGCAGAAGCGAATAAACAGCTAACGAGAAGCTTTTTTGAAAAATGGTATTGCTATTTGCCTGTGCACGAAAGGTTGGTTTTTGGTCATTTGTGAATCACCTGCATACAAGGAACCACTTCTGTAGGGGGGGGCGTGGTTCTGGGATAGCCTGGTTTTTTGGTTATTTGTGGATCATCCATGAATAGGGAAGCGCTCCTTGATAAGGGCCCATAGTTCTAGGATAAGGTTTTCCTAGATATGAAATCTAAGGCTTCTTTCTATATTAAACTTTTGCTATCCAAATTTTAATGTTCTCACTTATGTTTGGTTAGCTTCTGTAACCTTTCTCTCCAGTTTTGGAGTGATGTTCATCTTTTTCCTTCTATATTATTGGTAGACCTATTCCCCTAGATCACACATGCAGGTATTGGGTATCGACTCCGCCTGGACTCATAGGCCCTATTCCCTACCCTAGCCACTATTCCCTGCTAGTGCAGTGTTCCCGTGTTGTTGTTTTATCATCTCGTTAGCTAACAGTAATTTCTAGAGTGCCCTTATGGTCATGTGTAGTTTTCTAGTGCAGTAGTTGAAGCTTTTCTCCTTGGTTTCCATTGATTGTTTGATGTGGTTTCCTTGGCATCATTCTTTATTTTGATTGGAGAAAATTGTTTTATGCTAATGCATATTTTGTAGGAATGAGTGCCTTGCCTATTCCTTACCCATGTTCTAGGACTAATTGCATGTATTTGTGCATGTGATAACTTGATTTTATACTATATCAGGTTTCATGGACTAGTGTGTGCTTGGGCTGCATCTTAACATTTGCAAGCTTCCAGGAGTAAGCCTAGTCCTAGGGGGTAGGATGTAACAACCCCCGTATTCACTTTTTGGTGTCGGTTAGAGGAGTCCACTCGGGTAATAAAGACAGGTCAGAGTTGTTATGAGTTGAATGCATTACGAGAAATATTTTGGCTGTTAGGTAAACAAATTAATAGTTGGGATGACTTGAGGAAGGAAGGTAACTTGCCACACCATTAAGAAGGCATGGCATCTCTTCTGTACGGCCCAATTATGTTTGGAGTCAAATAATTGCAGGGTATGGACATCCATCAAAGCATTAAGGATTGAGAGGAGACGCTCTGCACATAGGGGATACAATGATGTGTGGTCTAGAGGAACGGATCTACCAATAATATAGAAGGAAAAAGATGAACATCACTCCAAAATTGGAGAGAAAGGTTATAGAAGCTAACCAAACAGAAGTGAGAAGATTAAAATCTGGATAGCAAAAGTTTAATATAGAAACAAGCCTTAGATTTCATATCTAGGAAAACCTTATCCTAGAACTATGGGCCCTTATCAAGGAGTGCTTCCTTATTCATGGATGATCCACAAATAACCAAAAACCAGGCTATCCTAGAACCATGGCCCCCCTTACAGAAGTGCTTCCTTGTATGTGGGTGATTCACAAATGACCAAAAACCAACCTTTCGTGCACAGGAAATAGTAATACAATTTTTCAAAAAAGGGTCTCGTTAGCTATTTATGCATCGCTTCTACAAATCAATTTGATTTTACGTGTAGGGCAAATGTGTCAACAAGATGGCGGCCAAATGCCAAACAAAAGCAAATATTAGAGTCTGTGTTGGCAACGGAAACCAGAAAACCATCTTATGCCGGCATAGCTAAGCTTATTGTTTAGCTACAAGAATATGGTAGAGCAGAAGTCAAAAATGTTTCCTATTGGTTTAAAAATGGAAGCTCTCGAGAGAAGAGGAAGAAAGAAAAAGAGCAATCACAAACCAGAGATTCCAGGATTATCAGACTTTCTAGTGTTGTGGAGAGCACAAGCAATAGAAGCATTTGCCATAAATGGGATTGCATTTTCATGAGCAGACCAAATCCTTCCATGGACCAAATAAACCATTTTCATATGCCGGAAGAAGTGAATAGCAGTGTAACATATCTCGCTTATAACATATGATGGCTCTTAAATATGGTGGGAGAGTTCGCTAATGCAGGAAGGAAGAAAAATGCAGAGTGTGGGGAATGGCATTAACACGCATTTTCAGGAGATCTTAGACCAAACAGTTCACATTTTGGTTTATCCCAGTTTTCTTTAGAGAGAAACGGATCCTTGTGCAGAGATATCCCTTTTGGTTAAGGGTGGACAGCTGCTGCAAGGGCCTTGAGGTTCATTGATTTATTGCTAGTGAAAATATCTCATGAATAAATTGTTTCAAAATGGCAAACATGTAGAAACTATCTCAGAAAACAAACTTTTAAGTTTTAATTGGTGGCCGATGACATATGCAGTAGACCTTATATGAAATTTTAAAGGGCTGATATCAATTTTAAACTATAGAGAAATAATTTTAGAAGTAATAATGTGGTTGTTGTAGGCGATCTACCTAATTGTATGGAGAACCATTCTAGCATCGTAAACTAATCCACCAGTCTTACCTTTGCTACTTAGCAAGAGGGTTTGTTCTATCCCTTTGGGATGTTAAAATATTGATGGAAACTATATTCTAATCCCACTTTTGTGTAAAATATCTAGATGATTGGGCTTATGTGATACGGATTTTAATCAAGTTTGAGATGACAAGGAATAAATTAAAATGTTAACTTCATGGATTAAGTTGTATCCCGTGTGATATAATAAACATCTAGGCTTTCCAGTGCATGCACAGATGTCAGCATGACTAATGCGGCAGCAGCTTGAAGCCTGACATTACCCGTGCTAATCACATTTTCTAGAAAGTTTCTAAAGCCTTTTCAAAAGACTCATTTTGTTAATATCTTGTAATCATTACATTCCTTGAGAGGACATCAGTCTAAGGCAATCAGCCCAGCAGTTACATGCCTTGTCTATGCTTCCACTTTTTGCGTACATGTATACCAATGTACTTGTGGCTACAACATCTAACAAATAATTCCCTTCTGTTATACTTTGCTGGGTGTCCTTAACCTCTTCCAAAAGCTCCCATTTCGGACAAGAAAGGAGGATGCTAACCGCGGCTGTGGTATTTGACCTTACATCAGCAAGTGGCATTTTCTTAAAAGTTTCTGAGTCCTTTTTAACAAATCCATTTTGTGTGAATCCTTAAATCAGTGCACCCCATGAGATGACATCATTCTAAGGCATTCTATCAAACAGTTGACATGCCTTCTCTATGCTGCCATTTTGGCATAGGCAAAGAGGATGTGGGCAGGGTTGTTGTTATGTTTTGTTATGTTGTATGGATGTTAAGATTGTGGATGGTCATTTGAGGACTTTATGTTGATTATGTTATCTCCGTCTTTGTTTCATCTTGGGTACTGAAGCATTTATCTTCCTACCTTTTTATTGTCAGTGTAAAGACCTAGTAAACCCTCACTCATCAAAAAAGAAATTCAGCCACCTTAAAAATATTTCCAAGGGACTGGCTGGAAGAAGATATATAAGATAATTATGTGCAATATAGAAACCACATGCTACCCACAAGGCAGTTGGATACCTCTAAGTACACCAAAGCTAATTTATTTTCCCTTCCATTCCGGTGGTGTTGTTGAAGAGGAATGATACTCTTTTGAGGGAAGACAATATTTTGTTCTTTCTTTAGAAGGTTAGTGGCTTGCATCTATGAGTATGTTTTGCTCTATGTGAGCTGTGCCATAGTCTAAGACCTTGTTTTGTCCACCTTGAAACATATCCTTGCGGGTTAATTTTGATAGTACTCAATTAGATCAAATCTGTGTTTCTAGCCTAAAATCAGTTGTAATGATTACGGTGCCCTATCCAAGGTTTAAACCTTGTTGGGTTTGCTCATCTCTATGTTATGACATTGGCTTTATGCATTGTGTGCCGTGTCTAGTCCGTGCTTGATGTGTTCTTGTGAACT
Source organism: Cunninghamia lanceolata (assembly GCA_027924645.1). Classification (NCBI taxonomy): domain Eukaryota; kingdom Viridiplantae; phylum Streptophyta; class Pinopsida; order Cupressales; family Cupressaceae; genus Cunninghamia; species Cunninghamia lanceolata. The sequence goes on from BSBN01001048.1 coordinate 17,953,458, forward strand.
ATGTGACCTTGAGGTCTCCCTTGCGTGGTTGAGTTTCCGAGTCTTCTTTCCCCACTGTTTGTCTGCTTGTGATTGGGCCTTGCGACTACATCTGAGCATGGTCGGGTGGTCTTTTATGACTCCACATGGTTGGGAGTCATTGCCACCACCATTAGGGATCGGCAAACAGGTTATCGCAGCACCAGCTTGAAGATGTTCTCTTTCTTTCTGTTACTTTATGAGTCATGTACCCAGTCAATTATTGTATCTTTCATGGCTATGCCATTGTTCTTGTTTATTCCTTTACGTAATTTTGTACTCTCTTAAGAGATAAAATGTAATCATGCAAGTTAATGAGAAGAAATGGGATGTTTCCTATTTAGTTTATGGATTCCGGTGTGGGTATCGGATCCACTTGTACCATGGTGTTTATGGATTCATATTTATATTTGGAAATGGGATTAGGAGTATTTGAATTGGTGTTTAAAATGAATGTAGTTTATTAATGTTTCTCTGGAGAGTGATTTAGTCCTCTCCGGTAGGTTGTGCATTCGGCCATACTTGGCAATGAATGTTGTCGACATATCGTATCGGCAACCGTTTCATGTGTATGTTATCACTTGTTATTCAAAAAAAAATTATCTTGTCCTCTTTTGGCGCTCACCCTTCAGGGTTCGTGGCGCGGGATGTTACAGGAATAGTTATAATGTCAATTCATGTCCACTAGAACAATAACATGCTATCAAAATGATATTTTAATAGAGAATCCAACTCAACAAAATCTGTAATGCACAAAAGACAAAAGTCTCCATTCTGAAATGCATTCATTAAGAAAAATGCCTCATGTGATTACACACCATTTTAGGTAGTGATCTCTTGAATCTGCCGGTATTCTTGTTTGGGGGCAAAGAATTTTCAAGGCCTGAACAAAAAGAATTGTTCCTCAGCTGATATGCATCAAATGATTGAGATTCATAATCAAGAGTGCTTCCATGTGATGTTTTCAGAATCTACAGACACATCTTTCGTGCTCCCACAAATTCAACAAGAATTTGATTAGGTGGTAGATTACTTTGTACCACCGACCTCATTAAAGGAGGTTTATAGGAGTTGAAGTCACGCTGCACAGGATCTTGGCCATGCTGTAAAATCAGAAATTGTCGCCTCATGTCTTGATCATATTCAGATTCAGGGATTTCATCCTCCTCTCTACGAGGGGAACCATTATCGCTTGGTTCTGAAATTGAATAGGGTGGTAAAGAATTAGAAGACTCTACAAGTGAAGCTCCATGAGAATATTGAGGAAGCTTCACATGGTTTAGTATGGAGAATCCAAGGAGGGGGGAATTGGTTTTCCTTGCTGTAAAAGTTGCATAAATGACTTTGGGTCTTGATTGTCCACAAGAACATGGGTGGAGCATGTGTTTGGAAGTAAATTCTAATCCTAAAAGACAATAAAAATTACGAATATTTATATAAATATTAGAAAAACTTAGTTCATTTTGCGAATTAAAATAGTATATTTAAAAATGTTAACCAAGATAACACAGGACAATCTGAGAAAATTAACAATCAACTATACATAGTATATACCCAGAAGGTTACTCAAAAGATGGACTATATATAAAATATAAATACAACAAGTCACATAGCCACGTGTCAATATTGTAAACCTGGGATAGGAGGATAAAACAGACAAACAAAATTACATGCAGATTCAATTTCTTTTTTACCTTGAGTTTGTCATGGCATTTCGAACAGCTATACTGGCATTGCCATTTGCAGCTGCTTTGGCCTAAACCCCAGTACAAAAGATAATAAAACACATCCAACATTCAAATTTTATAGTTAAAACTTAACGCTTAAAGCAGGAACGTACAATGCTAAACTCAATCGGAATCACAAAATGTTGGCAAATCCTGACCTCTGTTATCAAGTAGTTGCTAACATCGGGTGTAGCTGACTGTTTTGTCACATCAGTTTCATAAAATACTTCATCCATCTTCTATAAATGATCCTGGTCAAAATCTGTGTCATAAAACAAGAATCATTTCTTGCAACACATAATATTGGAAGTGGAAAACTTTTCTGCAGTACAAAGAATGCTGATTAAAATCAATACAATGCAATAGAAAGTTCATCAAAGCAATCACAAATTAAAAATAGAAATCAAAGAACCTATGCTAAGGGAACATAGTAGGATGCAGAAGCTAGAACAACATGCACATGTGATTGATCTCTATCCTCCAAGACCTTCAATTGATCATCAATTACCTTGTAATCTTGGGATGGCAAATCCCTTCACGAAAGATATTTAGTAAAGACTTTCTTAAACCTACAATACAAACATATAAAACAGAAGCACATAAAAAAGTGACACTTAACATCATATGGTATTTAACAATGAGTGTAAATATTGAAACCACAATAAATAGAAGTATTATCATAGGAGAGAAAATATAATTCCATTCAGTTGCTGAAACTCGAACCTCTAAAATCTTAAAATGCTTGCACCTATTAGCAATTAGATAATTTCTTAATTCTTCCCAGGATGGCAGTATCCTAACAAGGACACTGGATAGCACAATTTAATTTAGATACCAATGTCCTTGTTAGGATACGCCCAGCCTGGGAAGATTTAAGAAATTATCTAACTGCTAATTGGTGCAAACGTTTTGAAGTTTTTGTTTGCACAATGTTAAAAAAGAATTATGCTTTGGAGATGTGGAGGCTTCTTGATTCCAAGACAAGCTTAATCAGTCCTAGGAAGCTCCATGATCATGTTGTTTGTGTCAAGCCAGGCAAAAATTTCTAACCAATAAACAACACACCTTATTATGTTATGAAGATCTATAAATTTAATTTCAGAGGCTCAAATTTCAGCAACTGAATGGAATTATATTTTCTCTCCTATCCTAATACTTCTATTGCTTGTGATGTCAATATTTGCACTCATTGTTAAATACCATATGATGGTAAGTGTTGCTTTTTTCTGTGCTTCTGTTTTCTATGTTTGTGTTGTAGGTTTAAGAAAGTCTTTACTAAATGTCTTTCATAAAGGGATTTGCCATCCCAATATTACAATGGTAATTGATGTTCGATTGAAGGTCTGGGAGGATACAGATCAATAACATGTGCATGTTGTTCCAGCTTTTGCACCGTAATATGCTCCATTAGCAAAGGTTCTTTGATTTCTATTTTTTACTTTCTATTGCATTGTACTGATTGTTGGAAGAAATTAATCTTCTGTCAGTGCATTAACTTCAGCCTGCCCCTGCGTCAGACCTGGGGGTCTCCAAAATCAGCGCCAGCACCGTTGGCCTACCAGCATTCATTTTTGGTAGATAAGTTTGAATTTTGAAGTGAGGTTGAGCTCTGGCAAGGTTAGAATGAGACAAACGAGAGGGAAAGTTAGTTGACAGTAGTAGAATGCAAGAGAAAGCCTGCAGCAACAGAGGAATGTGAAGTAGGAGAATAATAGAGAGAATATAGAAGAAAGGAATGTTACAGCAGCAACTGTAATCCATAGGCAGCTACAGAGTTTCTGGACATCAGCTCCAGAGATTTGGGCAAAACAGGAAAACAGAGCAGCAGCTCTGCATAAGTTTGTAACAAAATTTGAATGTATTGTAAATGAGGAAAACATAAAATATATATTACTGTCATTCATGCTTTGTCTCCTCTGTGTGTATATGTTTGTTCTCGCCATCCATTATTGCTGTAGCATTGTTTTCTGGTCAGGAGTCTGTCCATCCCCTGCTCTCCCCTGCCATCACTAATTTCAATCAGCATTCTTTGTACTGCAGACAAGTGTTCCCCTTCCAATATTATGTGTCGCAAGAAACGTAGCTTGAAATGTCAGAGATGGTTTTTTTAAGTAAGTAATATGATCTTGGAATGGTTTTATCAACGGATGTAATTTTTATTTTACTTTCCCAGCCAAGCGAGAAGTTCACATGAAGTTTTACGGAATAATGGTTGAAGTTCTTTATGCGTAAGATTCTTTGTGTTTGTAGCGTTTGGATATCTTCTAATTTTTCTTGATTCTTGTTTTATGACAGATATCTTGACGACGGTCATTAACAGAAAATGGATGAAGTATTTTATGAAACTGATGTAACAAAGCTGTCAGCTACACCCAATGTTAGCAACTACTTGCTAAGAGAGGTTAGAATTTGCCAACATTTTGTGATTATGATTGAGTTTAGCATTGTCTGTTCGTATTTTAAGTGTTAAATTTTAACTGAAAAATCTGAATTTTGGATGTGTTTGTTTTCCTTTTGTAGTGGGGTTCAGGCCAAAGCAGCTGCAAATGGCAATGCCAGTTTAGCTGTTCCAAATGGCACGACAAACTCTAAGGTTGAAAAGAAATTGAATCCACAAGTAATTCTTTTTATCCTTTTTATCCTCCTATCCCAGGTTTACAATATTGACACGTGGCTAGGTAACTTGTTATATTTCTATTTTATATACAGTCAATCTTTTGGGTAATCTTCTTGGTATATACTATATACAGTGCATTGTTAATTATCTAAGATTGTCCTCTGTTATCTTGGTTAAAATTTTTAATTATACTATCTTAATTCACAAAATGAAATCAAAATTTTTAAGATTTATATCAATATTCATAATTTTGATTGTTTTTCAGGATCAGAATTTACTTCTAAACACATGTCCCAATCATGTTCTTGTGGACAATCAAGACCCAAAGTTATTTATGCAACTTTTGCAGCAATCAAAATCGATTTCCTCCCTCCTTAGAATGCTCATACTAAAGCATGTGTGAAGGTTCCTCAATATTCTCGTGGAGCTTCACATGTAGAGTCCTCTAATTCTTTACCAGACAATTCAATTTCCGAACCAAACGATAATGGCTCCACTAGTAGAGAGGAGGGTGAAATCCCTAAATCTGAATATGATCCAGACATGAGGCAATGGCTTCTCATTTTATAGCATGGCCAAGATTCTGGGCAGCGTGACTTCAACTCCTATGAACCTCCCTTATTGATCAAATTTAATCAAATTTATGATACCTCTTAGAGATCTTCCATAGACAATATGGAATTGGGAAACACTAGTTGACCTATTAACTAAATTATTATATGGTGAATTCTACCTGGGCAAGGACCGAATCCACAAGTAGGTTTATTTCTCTAACCTTTTGAGTAGGTTACCAAGATTCCTATTTTTATTTGTGTAGAACCTAAAAATATAGTTATAAAACAAATATAAACCATAATTTTTTTTATAAAATAGGAGTGAAAAGAAACCAATAAATTAAATTTCATTATGCACAAAGCGAAAGAAAATTAACTGCACCCTATAGTAGCACTTACCTCTGCTATTGTTGAATATACTTTGCTCCTTTTTTGTTTCATATGATAAAACCCTAATAAAACATAGTTATAAAATATTAGTTTAGGACACTTCTTTTTTATAAAACATCAGTGAGTGAAAAAGATATAAATTAAATTTCATTATGAAGAAAAGAAAAGAAAAGAAAAGAAAATAATGATTGTATAGTAAAATCTATAAAATATAATGCACTTACGGTTCAAATAACTTATGTGCTTCTGGAATATACTTTGCTCCATTTTTTTTCATATGATAAACCCTAATAAAATATAGTTATAAAATAAATTATTGTACAATATTTAAAATAACATATTAATTGATTATGCATAAAACAAAAGGAAACCCTAAAAAATATGTTGTAAAATATTAGTTTAGGACACTTCATTTTTATAAAACAACCAGGAGTGAAAAAGAAATAGATTAAATTTTATTTATGCAGAAAGGAAAATAAATTAAATTGATGACTCTATAGTAAAATCTATAAAATATAATGCACTTACTGTTCTAATAACTCCAGTATGCTTTTGATCTTGTTTATTTGATTTGATATTTTTGTAATTTATATTTGAGTATTAGTTGTATTTATATAGATTATTTACTTTATGTTGGCTTTATTCTTATGTGCATTCATTTAATAAAACTATGGCGGTTATATATTTTAAATTTAATTCTTATGTACATTCATTTAAAAAAATATGTACGAGTTATATAATTTTTAATTTAAAATAGTTACTTCATAATTTTTAGGTGCACTCATTTAATAAAAGTATGTCCATTATATGTTTTAAATTTAAAGACATAGTTTATAATTTAAAAAATATATATGTCAGGCTCTTTTTAGTTTTTATTTACACAAACATAGTCATCCCATTAATGCCACTTATAATTTCCTTTATTTTGAAAATATATCTAAACAACTAACGCAAAAGAAAAGTACATAACTATGTTTTTATTAGCTCACCCCTCCACAAGGTATACTGAAGATGAATTTTGATGGAACCTCTAGAAGCAATTCGAAAAACTCAAACTTGGATCCAAAACAAAGTGGAAGTTGAAATTGAAAGTGATTCATTGGTTTGTATAAATTGTATTGTTAAAAACATAGAGGAAGTTGAAATTGTAGGTGATTCATTGGTTTGTATAAACACAAATAAAAGGAAGGAGATTTCAAATTGCAAGCTTTACCAGTGGGTTGCATCACATCTATAGCGAAGGAAATAAAACCACAGACTTTCTTGTGAACCAAGGAGTAGACCAACTCAAGTTCTACAGAGTATCCAACTCGGATTTAGTATCGGACAGCCTAGAAGAAATTTTAGAGATGGATGGATAGGCTCCATAGGAGGAAGGATTTTTGAATTCTTGAGCAGAGATATGGATAGCAGCAAAATGGATTGAGGAATAATTTTCTCTTCATGGGTTTCATTTGATTCGATCTTCTTACCAAATATAAATCTTGTTATCTTTGTTGACATAAGCAAGATGGGGCAACGAATGGTATTTGAGTGTGAATGTATCTATAAGGTAGATTCAGATGAAGACGAGGAAGAGGAGGAAGAAACAGTGGAGGGAAAGATTAATAGAATCTTCAATGTAGATCAAGAGGGGGCAGTGGCTTCTATCAAACAAGTCATTGACACCCATATCTTCGTTGGAGAACACATTCATGATGGAACACTCTAAGAGAGGAATCCCTCATGAATGTAGTACTAATAATGGGAAGGAAACAGTGTGGGAAGATGATGGCTCACACGTTTATCAAGAAGGAGCTGAGAGAAAAGGTGTATACTACCATTTCATCTTTTGATTAAAAAACTCAAATCTAGACTGATGGGAGAGATATTGGATGATGGTGCTATGAGGAAAAACAAAATAACTTCGCAGGCTCCAAGTCTATTCCGAGATGGTATTCATTGAAATAATATGGAAGTATTCAACTTCTATCTTAGTCAGTATGGAGACATGTTGTCTCCCCCATAGATTAATCGGGCCTTTGAGCTCTATGAAGGTTTATGGTTTTTATGGCATCTAAGAATGCCCAGTGATTGAATGTTGTATGTTTGCGCACTCAGAAGAGATGATGTTGTATCTTTTCTAGTTTAATTGGATTTTAATAGAAAGGGAACTACCTCCTTGGGTTTTATTAACTAACTTTTTCATTCTTAATATAGATTAAGACTTTATTTTCAAAAAATATATCTAAACAACTAACATAAAGTATTTTCATTAAAATAACTATACAATAAATAAAGTTCAACATATTAAAAGAAAAAACTAATAAATTAAATTTGATTGTACAAAATGAAATTAAACTCTAATTAAATATAGTTATAAAATATTATTGTACAATGCTAATTTAGATGCCACTATGGGGATTTAAACTTGGATCTCCATCTTGAGAAGCTTATGGCTTTACCATTTGATCACAACCCCTTTGACATGTTTGTGTATTACTTGTATTTATATTGATTATTTACTTTATGTCAACTTTATTCTTATGTACATTTATTTAATAAAACTATGTTCGTTACATATTTTAAATTTAATTCTTATGTGCATTCATTTAAAAAAATATGTGGGTTATATATTTTTTAAATTTAAAATGGTTACTTTATAATTTTTATGTGCATTCATTATGTCAGTTATATGTTTTAAATTTAAAGCACTTACTTCATAATTTTATATATATATATATATATCTGTGTGTGTGTGTGTGGGCTCTATTTAGTTTTTATGTATACTATCACAGTCGTCCCCTTAATGCCACTATATAATGCCTCTGGCTTAATTATGGTTTTATGGGAGAAATTAATATTCCAACAAACTCAATATTTTTTACACAACTATTTTTATTATTATTATTGGTAAATGCTTTTTACTAGAGCTATGAATTAGAGAGTTTTTGAAAGGGTGCCACCCTTTTACATAGAGAAAGAAATAAACACCAAAGAAACTTGAGCAATGTCAAGGAATAATAAGGAACAAAAAGCATAGAGGCTTAAAAATACAACAACAAACAACATTTCCCCACACATGAGGCCAAAAAAAAACTCAGGGCAGACTACCCCATGATGAAATAGGTCTACCAACTCAAGGTAGCTTGAAGGATTTTGGTTTCTTGTTGGTAACCCAATCGTTAGACTCAAACAAACCAAATCCCTTATTGGTAGGACTCACATTATGAAGAATTGAACCCGAATTAAAGAAAGTACTACAAGATTAATTTTTAAATGAATCCACTTTTATATTTTCTTTGTTGGAGGACACTAGGGAGGGCAATCTTAGTCCTCCCTCACTGCTTCCTTCTCCATACATTTATCCCCAAAAGATGAGATCTGAGCTCAAGGACAAGATTAAGAGCCTCTGAGTTAGAATTGTCCACAAGAGGACTTGCCAACACACTTTTACCCTCCATGGGTATCTCAGACATGTCCTCAATAGGAGAAGGATCTTGTTGACTCTTAGTTCTTGTGAATAAGCCTTTTTTTCATGAACCCACACATAAGCATGGCTCCACCTATGGAAATTGTGACTTACCATTAGGGGCTCCTCATAAATGATCTAATGCACCCAATCACTAAGTTTTGAGGATAAGGTGATCAAAGAGGGAAGAACCTTATCACCAACATCATTAATGTAAAATCTCGAAAAATAAAGTATTTTATAGATTTTCTCACCTCATCAACCACGATGAGTTCACCAAGGGAGAAATTAATAGTCAGCTACACTTGAACCTCATCCCGATACTCCAAAGGTAATCTAGGGTGTAACATGCCTTCTCATATTACTCAAAATTACACACGCAGATTACTAGAAAAGTAAAAGATGTTATGACCCGCTTCTAACCCTTGAACATATTTTATGATACTTAGAGACTTAAGTTTGATTAGAGTTATCATATCATACTATGCATAATTAATTATTATTTTTCTTTATTTTCAAATCTTACTAACACACATAAATATATATATAGTTTCATCCCAACAAAAACATCCATTCTTATTATATATGGGAAAAACTAGAGTTTTTGAAGGAAGAAATATCAAACAAGAAAAGAACTAGACATATCCCATTCATCTATTTTAACAAATTTTAGGACCATAGAGAATTCAGGGATTCTGAAATGCATCAAAAACTCTGCCAGCATTCCAACTCGTAGCGCCCTATAAAAGACTAGCATCCAGTCATTTATAATCTTGTGAATGGCACGGCATTAAATTCCATGTAATATCCTGTCAACACTAGATTCCCCCTTCAAATTAAATGATTGAACATACCACATGTTGCCCATAACTCCTTAATGTGCCTAAATCTAATTTTTGGCAGCTTTGGATCACCAACTACCATGATACACAAATATCATTTCCTAGTAGGTGAAAGACCAAATATTGCAATTTATGACGATCATCAAAGGAGCTCAACTTCCCAAATGTGTAAGGTGCAGATTCGTTCCAGCGAGCTTGGAGTGCAATATATAGGACTTGGAGGGCATTACATTGTCCCATACAATATGTTTGATAGAAAAATTCAGCCACTCAAGAAGTTCTTTCTTATTTTATGGTTTTCGTCTAGCCTTTATTAGTTATACTTATTATTATTTAAATGTTAGACTGTTGAGTATGTTTCTTACTAATAAAATATTTTAGTTATCCCAATATTTATGAGATGGTGATATGCATGTGAGTCTTGGGCTTTCTACATTAAAAGTTATTATTGATTGATTAATATTTAAATATTATAATTTAAGATGACAATTCCATCATGTTTACATTGTCTCATACAATATGTTTGACAGAAAAATTCAGCCACTTAGATAGTTCTTTCTTATCTATAAGGTTTCCTCCCGCCTTTATTAGTTATACTTATTATTTAAATGTTGGACTGTGGGGTATGTTTCTTACTAATAAAATATTTCAGTTATCCCAATATTTATGACATGGTGATATGATTAGAATATAGTTTCCATCAATATTTTAACATCCCAGAGGGATAGGACAAACCCTCTTGCTAAGTAGCAAGGGTAAGACTGGTGGATTAGTTTACAGTTCTAGAATGATTCTTTATACAATTAGGTAGATCGCCTACAGCAACCACATTATTACTCCTAAAATTATTTCTCTATAGTCTAAAATTGATATCAGCCCTTTAAAATTTCATATAAGATCTACTACATATGCCGTCAGCCACCAATTAAAACCTAAAAGTTTGTTTTCTGAGACAGTATCTACATGTTTGCCATTTTGAAACAATTTATTCATGAGATACTTTCACTAGCAATAAATCAACCAACTTGAAGGCCCTTGCAGCAGCTGTCCACCCTTGGCCAAAAGGGATATCTCCGTACAAGGATCCGTTTCTCTCTGCAGCAAATCGGGATAAACCAAAATGCAAACTATTTGTTCTGAGATCTCCTGAAAATGCGTGTTAACGCCATTCCCCACACTCTGCCTTTTTCTTCCTTCCTGTATTAGCGAACTCTCCCACCATATTTAAGAGCCATCATATGTTATAAGGGAGGGTTGTTACACCGCTATTCACTTCTTCCGACATATCAAAATGGTTTATTTGGTCCATGGAAGGATTTGGTCCGCTCATGAAAATGGAATCCCATCTATGGAAAATGCTTCTACTGCTTGTGCTATCCACAACACTAGACAGTCTGATAAGCCTAGAATCTTTGGTTTGTGATTGCTCTTTTTCTTTCTTCCTCTTCTCTAGAGAGCTTACATTTTTAAACCAATAGCTTACATTTTTAAACCAATAGGCAACATTTTTGTCTTCCGCTCTACCATATTCTTGTAGCTGAACAGTAAGCTCAGCTATGCGGGCATAAGATGGTTTTCTAGTTCCGTTGCCAACACAGACTCTAATATTTGCTTTTGTTTGGCATTTGGCCACCATCTTGATGACACATTTGCCCTACATGTAAATTGAATTGATCTGCAGAAGCGATGCATAAACAGCTAACGAGACCGTTTTTTGAAAAATGGTATTGCTATTTGCCTGTGCACGAAAGGTTGGTTTTTGGTCATTTGTGAATCACTTGCATACAAGGAACCACTTCTGTAGGGGAGGCCGTGGTTCTGGAATAGCCTGGTTTTTTGGTTATTTGTGGATCATCCACGAATAGGGAAGCGCTCCTTGATAAGGGTCCATAGTTCTAGGATAAGGTTTTCCTAGATATGAAATCTAAGGCTTCTTTCTATATTAAACTTTTGCTATCCAGATTTTAATCTTCTCACTTATGTTTGGTTAGCTTCTGTAACCTTTCTCTCCAGTTTTGGAGTGATGTTCATCTTTTTCCTTCTATATTATTTGTAGACCTATTCCCCTAGACCACACATGCAGGTATTGGGTATCGACTCTGCCTGGACTCATAGGCCCTATTCCCTACCCTAGCCACTGTACCCTGCTAGTGCAGTGTTCCCGTGTTGTTGTCTTATCATCTCGTTACCTAATAGTAATTTCTAGAGTGCCCTTATGGTCATGTGTAGTTTTCTAGTGCAGTAGTTGAAGCTTTTGTCCTTAGTTTCCATTGATTGTTTGATGTGGTTTCCTTGGCATCATTCTTTATTTTGATTGGAGAAAATTATTTTATGCTAATGCATATTTTGTAGGAATGAGTGCCTTGCCTATTCCTTACCCATGTTCTAGGACTGATTGCATGTATTTGTTCATGTGATAACTTGATTTTATACTATATCAAGTTTCATGGACTAGTGTGTGCTTGGGCTGCATCTTAGCATTTGCAAGCTTCCAGGAGTAAGCCTAGTCCTAAGGGGTAGGATGTAACAACCCCCGTATTCACTTTTTGGTGTTGGTTAGAGGAGTCCACTTGGGTAATATAGACAGGTCAGAGTTGTTATGAGTTGAATGCACTACGAGAAATATCTTGGCTATTTGGTAAACAAATTAATAGCTGGGATGACTTGAGGAAGGAAGGTAACTTGGCACACCATTAAGAAGGCATGGCATCCCTTCTGTACGGCCCAATTATGTTTGGAGTCAAACAATTACAAGGTATGGACATACATCAAAGCATTAAGGATTGAGAGGAGACGCTCTACACATAGGGGATACGATTATGTGTGGTCTAGAGGAACGGATCTACCAATAATATAGAAGGAAAAAGATGAACATCACTCCAAAACTGGAGAGAAAGGTTACAGAAGCTAACCAAACATAAGTGAGAAGATTAAAATCTAGATAGCAAAAGTTTAATATAGAAAGAAGCCTTAGATTTCATATCCAGGAAAACCTTATCCTAGAACTATGGGCCCTTATCAAGGAGTGCTTCCTTATTCATGGATGATCCACAAATAACCAAAAAACCAAGCTATCCTAGAACCACGGCCCCCCTTACAGAAGTGCTTCCTTGTATGTGGGTGATTCACAAATGACCAAAAACCAACCTTTCGTGCAAAGGCAAATAGTAATACAATTTTTCAAAAAAGGGTCTCGTTAGCTATATATGCATCACTTCTACAGATCAATTTGATTTTACGTGCAGGGCAAATGTGTCAACAAGATGGTGGCCAAACGCCAAATAAAAGCAAATATTAGAGTCTGTGTTGGCAACGGAAACCAGAAAACCATCTTATGCCCGCATAGCTGAGCTTATTGTTCAGCTACAAGAATATGGTAGAGCAGAAGTCAAAAATGTTCTCTATTGGTTTAAAAATGTAAGCTCTCGAGAGAAGAGGAAGAAAGAAAAAGAGCAATCACAAACCAGAGATTCTAGGCTTATCAGACTTTCTAGTGTTGCGGAGAGCACAAGCAATAGAAGCATTTGCCATAAATGGGATTCCATTTTCATGAGTAGACCAAATCCTTCCATGGACCAAATAAACCATTTTCATATATGCCAGAAGGAGTGAATAGCGGTGTAACAACCCTCGCTTATAACATATGATGGCTCTTAAATAGGCTGCGAGAGTTCACTAATGCAGGAAGGAAGAAAAATGTAGAGTGTGGGGAATGGCATTAACACACATTTTTAGGAGATCTTAGACCAAACAGTTCACATTTTGGTTTATCCTAGTTTGCTTTAGAGAGAAACGGATCCTTGTGCAGAGATATCCCTTTTGTTTAAGTGTGGATAACTACTGCAAGGGCCTTCAAGTTCGTTGATTTATTGCTAGTGAAAATATCTCATGAATAAATTGTTTCAAAATGGTAAACATGTAGAAACTGTCTCAAAAAACAAACTTTTAAGTTTTAATTGGTGGTCGACGACATATGCAGTAGACCTTATATCAAATTTTAAAGGGCTGATATCAATTTTAGACTATAGAGAAATAATTTTAGAAGTAATAATGTGGTTGTTGTAGGTAATCTACCTAATTGTATGGAGAATCATTCTAGCACCGTAAACTAATCCACGAGTCTTACCTTTGCTACTTAGCAAGAGGGTTTGTCCTATCCCTTTGGGATGTTAAAATATTGATGGAAACTATATTCTAATCCCACTTTTGTGTGAAATATCTAGATGATTGGGCTTCTGTGATACGGATTTTAATCAAGTTTGAGGTGACAAGGAATAAATTAAAATGTTAACTTCATGGATTAAGTTGTATCCCGTGTGATATAATAAACATCTAGGCTTTCCAGTGCATGCACAGATTTCAGTATGACTGATGCAACAGCAGCTGTGAAGCCTGACATTACCCGTGCTAATCACATTTTCTAGAAAGTTTCTAAAGCCTTTTCAAAAGGCTCATTTTGTTAATATCTTGTAATCATTACATTCCTTGAGAGGACTCCAGTCTGAGGCATTCAGCCCAGCAGTTACATGCCTTGTCTATGCTTCCACTTTTCGCGTACATGTATACCAATGTACTTGCGGCTACAACATCTAACAAATAATTCCCTTTTGTTATACTTTGCTGGGTGTCCTTAACCTCTTCCAAAAGCTCCCATTTCGGACAAGAAAGGAGGATGTTGACCACGGCTGTGGTATTTGACCTTACATCAGCAAGTGGCATTTTCTTAAAAGTTTCTAAGTCCTTTTTAACAAATCCATTTTGTGTGAATCCTGAAATCAGTGCACCCCATGAGATGACATCATTCTAAGGCATTCTATCAAACAGTTGACATGCCTTCTCTATGCTACCATTTTGGCACAGGCAAAGAGGATGTAGGCAGGGTTGTTGTTATGTTTTGTTATGTTGTATGGATGTTAAGATTGTGGATGGTCATTTGTGGCCTTTATGTTGATTATGTTACCTCCGTCTTTGTTTCATCTTGGGTACTGAAGCATTTATCTTCCTACCTTTTTATTGTCAATATAAAGACCTAGTAAACCCTCACTCATCAAGAAAGAAATTCAGCCACCTTAAAAATATTTCCAAGGGACTAGCTGGAAGAAGATATATAAGATAATTATGTGCAATATAGAAACCACATGCTACCCACAAGGCAGTTGGATACCTCTAAGTACACCAAAGCTAATTTATTTTCCCTTCCATCCTGGTGGTGTTGTTGAAGAGGAATGATACTCTTTTGAGGGAAGACAATATTTTGTTCTTTCTTTAGAAGGTTAGTGGCTTGCATCTATGAGTATGTTTTGCTCTATGTGAGCTGTGCCATAGTCTAAGACCTTGTTTTGTCCACCTTGAAACATATCATTGCGGGTTAATTTTGATAGTACTCAATTAGATCAAATCTGTGTTTCTAGCCTAAAATCAGTTGTAATGATTACGGTGGCCTATCTAAGGTTTAAACCTTGCTGGGTTTGCTCATCTCTATGTTATGACATTGGCTTTATGCATTGTGTGCTGTGTCTGCTCCGTGCTTGATGTGTTCTTGTGAACTATGTGACCTTGAGGTCTCCCTTGTGTGGTTGAGTTTCCGAGTCTTCTTTCCCCACTGTTTTGTCTACTTGTGACTGGGCCTTGTGACTACCTCTAAGCATGGTCAGGTGGTCTCTTATGACTCCACATGGTTGGAAGTCGTTGCCACCACCATTAGGGATCAGTGAACAGGTTATCGCAGCACCAGCTTGAAGATGTTCTCTTTCTTTCTGTTACTTTATGAGTCATGTACCCAGTCAATTATTGTATCTTTCATGGCTATGCCATTGTTCTTGTTTATTCCTTTATGTAATTTTGTACTCTTTTAAGAGATAAAATGTAATCATGCAAGTTAATGAGAAGAAATGGGATGTTTCCTATTTAGTTTATTGATTCCGGTGTGGGTATTGGATCCACTTGTACCATGGTGTTTATGGATTCATATTTATATTTGGAAATGGGATTAGGAGTATTTGAATTGGTGTTTAAAATGAATGTAGTTTATTAATGTTTCTCTGGAGAGTGATTTAGTCCTCTCTCGTAGGTTGTGCATTCGGCCATACTTGGCAATGAATGTTGTCGACATATCGTATCGGCAACCGTTTCGTGTGTATGTTATCACTTGTTATTCAAAAAAAAATTAGCTTGTCCTCTTTTGGCCCTCACCCTTCAGGGTTCGCGGCGCAAGATGGTACAGGAATAGTTATAATGTCAATTCATGTCCACTAGAACAATAACATGCTATCAAAATGATATTTTAATAGAGAATCCAACTCAACAAAATCTGCAATGCACAAAAGACAAAACTCTCCATTCTGAAATGCATTCATTAAGAAAAATGCCTCATGTGATTACACACCATTTTAGGTAGTGATCTCTTGAATCTGCAGGTATTCTTGTTTGGGGGCAAAGAATTTTCAAGGCCGGAACAAAAAGAATTGTTCCTCAGCTGATATGCATCAAATGATTGAGATTCATAATCAAGAGTGCTTCCATGTGATGTTTTCAGAATCTACAGACACATCTTTCGTGCTCCCACAAATTCAACAAGAATTTGATTTGGTGGTAGATTACTTTGTACCACCAACCTAATGAGATTGGCCTGAAATCACTTACCCTCCTGCATTCTGATTTTTTTGGAATTAGCGCAATTACTGTATTGTTTATTTCTTTTAAAAATCTTTTCTTTTTTCTAAAGTCTTCCAGAATGTTCCAGACCTCCTTATCCACAATAAGCCAACACTTCTGATAAAATAGGGCGGGAAAACCATCCGGGCCTGGCGCTTTATTCAGGTGTAATTGGAATGCTGCCTTCCTGACTTCCTCCTCTGTGAAAGGCTTTTCTAATTCTTCATTTTCTTCATCATTTAGTATCTTGTCTATGCAACTTGTGGCTTGCTCTATATTTAGCCAGTCAAAACCCTCCTCTGGTGCCAAAAAGGCTTGAAAATAGTTGACTATTTCTTTTTCGATTTCTTCTTTTTTATTTACTATAATACCATTCCCAATGGTCAGGTCTGAGATTTTGTTCACCATTCTTCTAGATTTGACTGAGTTATGAAATTTTTTTGTGTTTTTGTCACCTGCTTCCAGCCACACTTCTCTGGCTTTACTTCTCCAATATTCTTCTTCTCTGGCTAGTAATTCATCCCATTCTGCCATAAGATCTTTTTCTTTTTTGAAGTCATTTTGAAACATCCCATCCTTTATAACTTTCTGATTTAGCTGTTCCAGTTCTCCTTCAACTCTATTTTTTTCTGCAAATATATCTTTGAAGGTGATTTTATTCCATTCCTTCAATCTCTTTTTAACATGTGCTAACCTTTGATAAAAGACAAAGCTTACTGAGCTGCCCCTTCCTGGTATCTCTAACCACCATTTCCCTATACACTCTATCAGTTCCTCTTTTCTCCACCACATTTTTTTGAATTTGAAATATGAATTTTTCGGCTTAATTAATTGGCCTATTTTGAGCTTTATAGGGTAATGATCTGAGAAAGAGCATGGCAATATGCTCAATTCTATTCGTAAATCTATTTCCAACCAGTTCAAGCTGCAAAGAAATCTATCTAATCTTTCAGCAATGTTTGTAAAGCCTTCCCTCCTATTAGTCCATGTAAAGCTTCCCTCTTTAGGAGGGAAATCTATTAACCTTCCTTCTTCTACAAAATCCTTAAAATCTTTCGCTGCATTATTTACAGTTCTTAAACCTCCTCTTTTTTCATCCAGACTTAGAATTGCATTAAAATCTCCTCCCAAAATCACACTTTCTTCACCAAGCTCTCAGATTTTACCTAGTATGCTATTTCAAACTTCTTTTTTTTCTTCTTTCTTCGTTGGCCCATATACACAAAAAATCCAGAAAGAAATATTGAAATGATATAAAATAACTTTTCCTTTTATCCAACTTTGGCTTACCTCTACTTCCTTGATATCTACCTTGGAAGGGTTCCACATTAGGCCCACACCTCCTACAGTACCCCTGGGTTCGCTGAAAACACCTGTTAGAGGCCTACAATGTCGTGCAAATTTCTCTGCTTCTTCCTGCATCAACCTAGTTTCCTGTAGTAATATTACTTCCAAAGTTAACTTAGATAGGTGGCACTTGATTGCGCACCTTTTGTTAGGGGCGTTTAAGCCCCTAACATTCCATGAAAGTATCTTCATGGCTTCCCAAGGGAGGCACTTCCTCCCTTGGATCTTAGCATATATTTCTTGATGCTCAGGAGTCCCTTGTCTGTCGCATACTCCTCTCTTTTCTCCTTATCAGTTTTCCTTCCTAACTTCTTTCCGTTGCCCGTAGTACCTCTTGCTCCAGTTTGGCTAATGTGTCGAGGGTCAATAATTCCAATTTCCTCTCTATCCTCCACAGCCTCTTCCTCATCCTACCCATCATCATTTGGCCCTTTTTCTGCTTCCAGCGTCTCTCTAACTATCTCTGGGTTGTAGTCATCTTTATCTTCCTGTCTATCAACTCTTGTCAAATCCTTTGATTCTTCCGAAGATGCATTCTGCCTCTCCTCAATTTTCTTTGTGAGTTCCAAATGGCGACCTTCTAACTTTGTTTCTGTGTCTAATTTTGAAGGCTCATTTCCCTGGAGAATTGGAGAATTAGGGTTCCTGTTTGAGGATTCTACTGGTATTTCTGGTTCCCCTCTTATGCCCCGAAGCCCTTGCTTTTCTTTTTCTTCTTCTATTTGCTTTGATTTCTACTCTTTGTCCACATTGTCATCTGTTTTTTTTGCAAAGATTTTAGGGCATCTTTTTTCCATATGTCTTCTGCTTTGACATTCAAGACAGAAATATTTTTTCTCCTTGATTTCTCTAACCTGTTCCCAGGTCCCTGCTGAGGTGATCAACATTATCTTTCTTGGAATCTTTTTTATTGCTATCAAGCTTATTCTTGCGAAATAAATTGAGTTGTTATCTCCCATATCCAACTCTACTGTGTTTCCTAGAGTATCCCCAATTTGGTATAAACACCCTCTTGACCAATATTCAAATGGTAAATTGTATAATCTTATCCATATTGGTTCCTTATAAGGATAAAAATTATTTGGATTAAAATTCGGTCTCCATTTCTGCGTGTATATATAATCCAGCCCTATTTTCCATGGTGAATTATCCAGAATCTTATCCCTTTCGGCCTCTTCTTGGAAATCGACCACAAAGAATTTTTTGGGTATGAAATGAATCATTTCTGCTTTTGCCCAGTTTTCTTCAATCCATTCCTTTATCTGCTGCTTGGATTTATTTCTTCCTATCACTCTTCCTATCAGAGCTGTTTGTTCTAGCGCGCCTATGTCTTTATCCACTTTGTCTTTTACATCAATTATCACCTCTTCCTCCTACTACGTATCTATCTGCCATTTGGTAATGTCTGAGTAACTTCTCCTTATTTTGTTTAACAGGATTGCGTTTGCTCCTGTCGCGGCATATGTCGCCTCCTTAGTTTGTTTGCTTATCGCTTCTCTTCCTTCGTTTTTAATGCCACCATTCGCCGTAAGACAATCTCCTTCCTGCTTATTCGCTCCTTCCTACTTTTTCACTTCTTCCATCTTTTCTATATTTGGGGAGCATCTTTATTTAATAAAGAGTTTGATTATTTTTTAAGAGCATTGAATATTCAAAGGAGGGAGCCCGATTTACATGAAGGGATTTATTTTTTTAAAAAAAGGCATCAAATATTATATTTGATGAGGAGGACGATGCTTTTATAAAGTGGAGGATTTTTACTTATTGAATAAGTTTTTTAAAAAAACTTTATCTCCTATTTGGTTGGCCCACAAATGCCATTATTCTAAAAAGTTTTTTTTGGAATTTTTTAAGGAGGTTTTTTTTTTTTGAAAAAAGGCAAGTTTTATGAGAATATTTTTTAAGGAGATTTTTTTTTTGGAAAGAGATTTTTAGAGAGATTTTTTTGGAAAGAGATTTTTAGAGAGATGTTTTTTTGGAAAGAGATTTTTAGAGAAATATTTTTTTTGGCCTTCATATGAGAAGACTCAAGTGATTTTATTGGAACAATATTTTTTCAAATGATCATAAAGTTTTGACAGAGATATTTTTTTTGAAGTGTGAAGAATATTTTGAAGAAAAATATGAAGAGATTTTGAATGGGATTTGATAGTTTAATCTATTTTTTGCTTGAAGATGGTTTTTGCAGAAATGAAGATTTGTTTTGTGGGAAGAAGTTGAAGGGTTTTGTAATTTGAAGCATATTGAAAGAGTTTTTATTTATGAAGATATTTGTAGAGAGATTTTTTTTTGGAGTAGATGAAAAGTCAATTGAAGAAGATCAAATTGTGAGAAAGATTTTATTTTTATCACACAAGAAATATTGAAGAAGATGGATATGCAGAGAAGAGAAATTCCAAGAGTTCTTTTGTTTATATTTTTATTGCAAATGTTGTGTGATCAGATGCAAGAGAAAGTTTTGAAGGAATATGAAATATTCCAAGGCATTGAAGAGACAATTTGTTTTACAGATTAAAATAATTATAGAGAGAAAAACAAAATGTGAAAAGTCATCTTGTATATAATGTTTTGTAGGAACATTGTATGCAAGTTTTTTTTTTGGTGTTTCAAAATGCACAATTGAAGACATTTATCCTCTTGGAGAGAAAAGAAAGATGAGATTATAATACTGGGTATGTAATGAAGAAAGAGTGTTGAGTTATGTAGAGATAATCAAGAGAATGAATTGTAAATTGAATGGAAACAGAGCAACCCTCTGATTTTGTTTATTATTTCTATTGGAGATTTGGTTTTGCTAGTGAGGCATAGTATGCCAGTGAGGCTTATGGTCAGTGAGACTTTCCTATGTCAATGAGGTTTGTGGTCAATGAGACCTCTGTATATGTCAGTGAGACATTTGTAAACTTAAAGTTTTTCATTTAAGCCAGTGAGGTAGTTTGAGTGGTTTTGCTACCTAGGAGGGTTTTCTACTCGGTAAAAAGCTTGTGTCATGCTTCTCATTGATTTCATCTGTGTGTGTATATTAATCATTTGATCATGAGTTTTGTTTACATATTTTATTATAAGTCTTGTGCATATAAAGTCAACAAATCATTAATGTTCTCCTCTCTATTTTTCTAGTAAGATAAAGTTGTAATGAGTTGTAAAAATTTATTCAACACTGATTCAATCCCCCTCTCAGTGTCAACCTAGACTCCTACAATTGGTATCAGAGCCAGGTTCCCCTTTTTGAAGTCTAATAGGCTCGGGTAAGTCCTAGTAGTGGAGTTCAATGGGTAAGTGCAGAAGAAATAAGAACATTAGAAATGTCAAGTTTCAAAAGACATCAACCATATCAAATTTAGGTATTAATGTTCTATATGTTGATAAAGATGCTTCACATGTTGAATCAATGAAAGAGTCTTCTAAAGTTCCTCAGTTTAATGGTTTAGATTTTTCAGTTTGGTGTATGAGAATGCAAGTCTATTTATCCTCTTTAGGATATGATGTATGGATGTCTGTTAAGAATGGATATTCTAACTCTACAAATAACAAAGAGGCTCTTGAATGTAGTCATATAGCCAAGAAGGTTATTCTATCTGGTTTATCTAATGATATTTCTTATAATGTTGTGCAATGTGAAATAGCTTAGGAAGTTTGGAAAGAATTGATAAGAATTTATCAAGGTAATGATAAAGAAGAGAACAATTTGGTATCTAATGAAAGTGACCATGAAGAAGTTCAAACCCAATCAAATTCATAAGAAGTTAACATCACAAGTGATGATGATCAAGAATATGATGAACAATATTGTGAGATTGATTTGGAAGGAGAACTCATCTATGCTCTGAGTGAGCTAAAGAATTATAAGAAGGAAAATCAGAAACTAAAATTGCAGTTGCAACAAAAAAGAGATTTAAAAGACAAAGCTCTTATAGATCTTGAAGATACTAGAAACTTGATTGTAGACTTGAAGAATCAAGCAGGTGAATCTGACAAATTGATTGTTAGTTTGAAAACAGAAATTGAAGAAGCTAAGAGAATAGCTGATGTCTCAATATCTAACCTTGAAGTTGCAAGGATTGAGAATCTAAAACTAGAAGGTGAAATTATTAATCTAAAAAAATTTATGAAGGTCTCAAGAAATATCAAGTGTTTGAAGATAGCACAAGCAAGCTACATGATATGCTTGGTAAACAAAAACTATATGGAGACACTACTGGACTTGGTTTTGAAGAAGGAGAATGTTCAAAAGCTAGAGAGACTCCCAGAAAGAAGATTGATTTGAATGCTACCACTAGAAACAAAATGCATAATCAAAGAAGAAGAAATGCTCCTCTAAGACAAGCATACATGTATAGGTATAACTATTCTTTTAATGGTTATTGTTATACTTGTAATCAATTTGGGCCCAAATCAGTTAATTGCAGAAGGAATACTGATATTGTTTGTTATAAGTGCAATAATGTTGGACACATTCAAAGAAATTACAAAATGAATAGAGTGTATGATCCTGCATGGAAGCATAACATAATTTCTCAGGAGATGTCAAAAAGGTACTATCAGTCATTTGGTTATGATTATAACATAGTTTGTTATAATTGCAATTCTTTTGGTCATAAAGCTCATAGTTGTAGAAAAGCATCATCTAATTTGATAGATTGGAAATGGAAAGAAACTGAAAAGGTTTGGAGGAAGAAAGCACCTGTGAAAATTTGGAAGCAGCAAGAAAGTAAAGAGAAGTCAGAATCTAAGCTTGTGCATCTTGCACAAGTCATTTCATCTATTGCATAACATTGCATGATGTAAGGGGGAGGTATCAAATGTTCTATCTTTTATCCCCAAGAAGTTACAGGAGGAGATCAGTTGATCTTGTTTTGTTTGTCATACTTGTCTGATATTGTTTGAAATGAAATTTTTGATGTTTTTGAGTTTTAGTGTATGTCAGGTGTTCATGATCAGTGACATGTTTATGGTTCATAATGCATATAAGGAGTTCAAAAGTTCTCTGCACAAAGAGGTTGATGTTGTTGTGACTTGATCCTATTTGTATACTGTTCATATCATGTTGGTACTTAAAAATTGTGTTGCAGTTCTATGTGATCTTGCTTGTCAGGGCAAGAGCTTAAGATGTTCTCAAGAAGCTCTTATTAGAAATAAGATATGTTGGCAAGGAAGGTTTCAAATGAAAAAGTCAATTCATAATTCTTGTCTCTGCTTTTGGTTTTGCACAGTATTGTTGCAGGAAGAACTTGGTGTTTAGTGTTGATAGGTTGATTAGAATGATAAAGTCAAGAGGCAGGAGTTCTTGTTAAGATGTGTTTATGTATATATTAGAATTGACATTTTGGTGTGAAAAGTGTCTTGTGCAGAATAGGAGGATAGTCTTCATTTATTCAGATGGTCTTCATTCTTTATCATGTCAAGAAAAGGTGTCAGAATAGTTTGGTTGCAGGATGATTGTTCATATTAGGAAATCAGTTTGATGATTATATATATTAATTTGTTGAGTTATGTTTTATGACATGTATCTTGGAGTTTTCAGGTGATTTGAAGATAGTGATAAACTAGAGATATTAAGGAGTTTTTTGATGTGATAATTTCACATGTTCCATTGATGATCTTCCTCTTTAATATGGTTCAGAAAGGTTTGTTCAAATTGTGTGGCTCCAGTTTTGAAGTGGTATCAGGTATGTGCTTCAAGCTATAACAATCTGGAGTTTCTTCTAACATTGTTGGTGAGTCTTGTATTTCATCAAATTAGAGGCAAGTAAAGGTCTTTTAAAATGATCTTCATGACATCTTGTGTTGAGAGTTGTGTAATGAGGAGTCTTCATGATTTTTTCTTGCAAAATTGTTCATCAAAGAATACTAGTGTGTTTATGTTTTCTTTGCTAAATGTTCATAAAGTTGATTGTGATGTCAAAAGGTGTTTGATGGTGCCATGATTTTTCTTAGCATGGAAGGTTGGATGTCAGTAATTGGATGGTATACTTCAGGTTGACATGTTCCTTCAGGGCTAAGTTAGGAAGTGGATCAGTGCTGAGTTGAGTTGAGTTATATTGGTTATTCTTGTCATAGCAGTGATTTGTTTGTGAACTTTATAACATGGGATGCAAATAGATTCATTGGAAATTTGTCATATGGGTTAACAAGTGATATCAAGATTTTGGTAAGTGGTTCTAATTTTTTGGTTAACAAGATAACAGGAGTTTATGTCTTCAAAGCCCTCATAATGCAATGTGTTTGTAAATGTTATGATCAACTTTAACATCTTTCAGTGGAGTTGTTCTCAGGGGGAGTTAATTGAGTCTTTGTCATCAATGTCAAAAAGGGGGAGAAAGATAAATTGTTTCATAAAGTTTTTCCATCAATGACAAAGGGGGAGATTGATGGTGACATGTTGTCATTGATGTCAAAAGCATGCTTAGTTGATGTTGCAAAGTTGCCATAGTTGATGCAGGAACATCAATCAAGAGTTGTTCATTTGGACAGAATAAGTGTTGTCAGTTGAGTTGGCTTGATTAGTGTATATCTCTCATGTGATGTGTTGTTTATCTGTGGTATTGTTGAGACAGGTGATGGAGTTCATTTGACATTATTTTGTTCACAAGTGATAGTGGCTTGATACAAATAACACAGAATGGTCTTCATAGTGACAGTTGTGGCATGATCTTCATTTGATCTCTATTGCTTTCAAGTCATCATTTATAGTAGCATGTTCTCAGAGTGGTTTGGTCTTTGGTCATGTGTTCTCAGAGTGGTTTGCAGGTTATAACCTTATGATGTTGTTTTCCCTCATATTGTGATGATGGTCAGAGAAGACCTTGATGGAAATATGGCATACAATGTCTTTAAAATAAAGATTGTGTGATCAAGAAGTGCTTTTGATAAATCACACATATTAATGTGGTCAAAGTTTTTTTAATAAGGTTTAAAATCATTTATAACTCTTACTATTGCACTTTTGTTATAAAATTACGTTGACCTGCCATCGCAGGTAAAAGTCACTTATGTGACCTATTAGAGGAGGTTTAAAACATATATGCCACCGGCCCTTCATGCCTTGTTAACTGGTGCTCAACGGTTAGCAGCTACAATGGGAGCCCGATGCATTTTCAAAAGAGTGCTTAAAAAAAAAATCAAATGGTTTTAAATCAAAAGCATCTGTCTTGCTTTTTTGGAGTTTAAGAAAAATATTAAAAATGGCTTAAGGGAAAAAGCCATCGAATAGTTTAAAGAAAGAAAAAAAACCATGAAATGGTTTAAGAAACATAAAATCATTGAAATATGTTTGATAAGGAAAAAGGCATCAAATTATTCAAAGGGGAGCATCTTAATTTAATAAAGAGTTTGATTATTTTTTAAGAGCATCGAATATTCAAAGGAGAGAGCCCGATTTATATGAAGGGATTTATGTTTAAAAAAAAGGCATCAAATATTATATTTGATGAGGAAGATGATGCTTTTATAAAGTGGAGGATTTTTACTTATTGAATAAGTTTAAAAAAAAAATACTTTATCTCCTATTTGGTCGGCCCACAAATGCCATTATTCTAAAAAGTTTTTTTTGGAATTTTTTAAGGAGTTTTTTTTTTTTTTTTTGAAAAAAGGCAAGTTTTATGAGAATATTTTTTAAGGAGAGTTTTTTTTGGAAAGAGATTTTAGAAAGAGATTTTTTTGGAAAGAGATTTTTAGAGAGATATTTTTTTGGAAAGAGATTTTTAGAGAAATATTTTTTTTGGCCTTCATATGAGAAGACTCAAATGATTTTATTGGAACAATATTTTTTCAGATGAACATAAAGTTTTGATAGAGATATTTTTTTTGAAGTGTGAAGAATATTTTGAAGAAGAATATGAAGAGATTTTGAATGGGATTTGATAGTTTAATCTATTTTTTGCTTAAAGATGGTTTTTGCAGAAATGAAGATTTGTTTTGTGGGAAGAAGTTGAAGGGTTTTGTAATTTGAAGCATATTGAAAGAGTTTTTATTTATGAAGATATTTGCAGAGAGATTTTTTTTGGAGCAGATGA
This sequence comes from Cunninghamia lanceolata, assembly GCA_027924645.1. Taxonomy (NCBI): domain Eukaryota; kingdom Viridiplantae; phylum Streptophyta; class Pinopsida; order Cupressales; family Cupressaceae; genus Cunninghamia; species Cunninghamia lanceolata. Next base: position 17,979,073 of record BSBN01001048.1, read on the forward strand.
AAAGTCAATTGAAGAAGATCAAATTGTGAGAAAGATTTTATTTTTATCACACAAGAAATATTGAAGAAGATGAATATGCAGAGAAGAGAAATTCCAAGAGTTCTTTTGTTTATATTTTTATTGCAGATGTTGTGTGATCAGATGCAAGAGAAAGTTTTGAAGGAATATGAAATATTCCAAGGCATTGAAGAGACAATTTGTTTTGCAGATTAAAATAATTATAGAGAGAAAAACAAAATGTGAAAAGTCATCTTGTATATAATGTTTTGTAGGAACATTGTATGCAAGTTTTTTTTTGGTGTTTCAAAATGCACAGTTGAAGACATTTATCCTCTTGGAGAGAAAAGAAAGATGAGATTATAATATTGGGTATGTGATGAAGAAAGAGTGTTGAGTTATGCAGAGATAATCAGGAGAATGAATTGTAAATTGAATGGAAATTGAGCAACCCTCTAATTTTGTTTATTATTTCTATTGGAGATTTGGTTTTGCCAATGAGGCACAGTATGCCAGTGAGGCTTATGGTCAGTGAGACTTTCCTATGCCAGTGAGGTTTGTGGTCAGTGAGACCTCTGTATATGTCAGTGAGACATTTGTAAACTTAAAGTTTTTTATTTAAACCAGTGAGGCAGTTTGAGTGGTTTTTCTACCCAGGAGGGTTTTCCACTCAGTAAAAAGCTTGTGTCATGCTTCTCATTGATTTCATCTCTGTGTATATATTAATCATTTGATCATGAGTTTTTTTTACATATTTTATTTTAAGTCTTGTGCATATAAAGTCAACAAATCATTAATGTTCTCCTCTCTATCTTTTTAGTAAGATAAAGTTATAATAAGTTTTAAAAATTTATTCAACACTGATTCACCCCCCATCTCAGTGTTGACCTAGACTCCTACAATCATAACTTTCACATACGACCTCGTATCAAGGCGATTCTTTTTTTGAAAGTCCATGATTTTTCAAGTAAATTGCAGTGGTGTTATTAGTTTTTCTTAGCTAAGTTTTAGTATTGTACTTTCAACATACACTCAATTTGTAAGGGTTGTGTAATGCATTGAAATCAAGACCGCTTAGTGGTAGTTGTAAATGCATTAAATATAAAGTGCCAAATCATATTTTCTTGGGGGGGTTCTTTGATTGAGTGAAAAAGGGGGTGTCTTATGTGCTCTCTTTGAGTGACATCTTTTATGGGGTTATTGTAATCATTTTGGAGGTTCATCATGGATTTTAATTATTTCCATCCTTCTGTTGTTAAGCTAACCTCGGAGAACTATTTGTCTTGGAAACAAGGGATAAAGAATCATTGCCTTGAGCAGGATCTATTGCCCCATCTTCTTGGACTCGTTCCTAAGCCAAGTGACTATGAATAGAAGAATGCATGGGTTATCAATAATGACATGGTCTATGAACCAATATGTATTACTATATCTGATGATATTTTACATCACATAGAGCACACTAAGTGCCCTTTCACTGCTTGGACCATCATCCAATAGTTGTATGGAGACTTTGGATCTTCATTTGATAATGATGTTTCCTTGGATGACCAGGCTCTTGTGGATGATACTAACACTTTTGTTGCCCCTTCTTGTGTGGACACATCCTCATGGGATGATTAGTCTATTTGGTTGACATCCATTGATGCCCCATCTACAGTTAAGGACATTCCTATTGTACCTATTGCTTCATCAGATTCTAGATATGCTTTTTTGAGGCCTTCCAGTGGTTCTTTGTAGTAGGATCATTTTAGTCTTCCTCATTGGGATTCTTATCTATCAAACATTACATATTTGTTTGTGGAGTCTCACATTTCAGATTTGGAGGACACATTTGAGGGGTTATCTCTCCTCTTTCATGATAGTTCTTTTGTCCTTCCAACTACTATTACTACAGAGTTCAGAGAGGCTTCTTCAAGGGCTTCTAGTGATTCTTTGTAGTAGGATCATATTTGTCTTCTGGATTCACTTCATTGTGACCAATTTCTGCCAGACATCACTTGTTTGCTTGTAGAGTCTCACATTTCAGATCTAGATGACACTCTTGAGGACATTCAACTCCTCTTTGATGATAGTCATTTCATCACTATTATCCCATCTTCCTTGTCTTTGGATCTTGTACCTCCTGGTTCTACACATGGGATTGGATTGCTTCTACCTTTGTGCATTGAGGCATCTTCTAATATCCACATGGGGACACTTGAGCAGAGTTCTAAGACAAGATACATCATGAGGCTTCCTTTCTCACCTTTCTTCTTTGAGTGGGATTTACTTCAGTATTCACCATTGGAGTTTTTTCTTCCTAAGGGGAGAAATGTCATTTGCCACAAAAAGATCATCTTCAACATTCATATATGGGCATCCTCTTCTGGCATAGGACTTGTTGTGGGGGGGTTTCATAGTCTTTTTCACTCTCTACTTTTGGGGGGGTTTTTCTCTCTTTTTGGGGGGAAATTTTATGTAAATGGGTACCTCATCAGGCTTGATTTTCTGGGACCCATTTCTACATCCACCTTAGCTTCACTTATGGGGGGTGTTAATGCAGGATTTTATTTCCTAGTTGGGTTATTTATCTTTCCTTATATTCCTAGGTTTTTCCTACACTTTTATTAATCTCGCTTAGGTTAATAAAGCATGTCTTATTAGGTGAGTGGTTGTGAGGTGTCACCTTCCTACACGTGAGCATCCATTAGCTATCGTGGGAAGATACTTTGCTATCTTTAGTCTGATAGATGGTTGCTCCTAATTGGTCGGTGTTGTCACCTCCTCCCTCTTCCTAGTCTATATAAGCATGCTACCTGGCTTGTATTTTGTATCTTTTGCTTTTGCATCCTTTTAATGCTATTTTGCTTCTAGCATTTAAATTACTCTCTTGGAAACTAACTTTGTATTGCTATTTTGATTTTGTATCATTTGCATTCATAGTTTAGATATCTATTCTTTGCACTAGTTTTCTGGGTTAATAATCTTTTCAGATTCTAACAATAAAAAGTGGTAAATATTTGTTCTATTTTTTATTGGTCAAAATTGACCTTTGACTGTTCAAATAGATGATATTTAAGAACAACCTTAACCTATTCAAGAACCAACAAATACTTATATATAAAAAAAGGGTTGGAAAGCAAATCACTGAGGGGAGCATATTACAATAGATTTTCAATTCCTTCATTATTCTGAGATTTGACATGTAAAATTTTATGTATGCGCCATTTTTAATTGTAGGAAAAGTTTTTGGGCAGCTTGTTTCTCATTTAAATAGCCACTATTTATTTTAATATAATATTACCAAACAAAATTATGACAAGTCATATATAGTTTTAAGGATTAAAAACAAGTGTGAAAAAAATGCAGATTTCACCAAATCCATAGTATTTTTCCATATATTTATTTCAATGTATTTTTTAGAACTTACCCAATTTGAATCTTAAAATTAGCTTTTTACATGAATAAAATATAACAAAATCTAGTGAGTTAGTGAAAAAAAAAAGTTTTACACATAGTATGCATAAACAATACAATTCTTTTTAATGGAAGACATAAGAAAATCCTGTGGAATGGGGGGATTGGGGTTCTAGAAAATCTATCCCATAAAATTTGTGTGTGGAAGGGGAATTGTGTTGATAACTGAGAGGGGGGGGGTGAATCAGTTATCCTAATTATTTCCCTTTTGAACTTTCTTTATTAATTAATGCAGCATTGAATCAAACACAAAAACATTACCATGAAATAAGAAACACATGACACAGTATTTTTGACGTGGAAACCCTGTTAAGGGAGAAAACCACGGGGTGATTAACCCAAAGATTATTCTCTGTTAGAAGAATAGGGAATTACAAAAAATGGCACTTGCCAATTAGGGCTCACTGCCCGAGCACACTGCTCACAAAGAGGCCCACTGCCTACAAGGAGACACACTGTCTACAAAGTGATAAGAATCACAGTCTTGAACTGATTGGAAGCATCTACATATGCTGGAGTTCAGTTCCAGTTAGGCTCAGTACACTGATCTGCTGCACTTCATCTTTCCTCTGTTCTTTATTCTGCTATCCTTTCACATACCGGATCTTTCTTACTACTTCTGCTTTGTTCTGTACTTATTCGCATACACCATCACACGACTTCATATCTCACAACAAAATCCATCCTCTATATATATCCGCATAAGTAATTTCATCACCTTTCTAGTCGACATCCGGAACAGTCTAGTTTCTTACAAACTTTGTTCTGTCAGCTGAATCCTTGCTCACCAAGCAATGCGGATCAAGCATATACTTGTAGATATCATTAATCATGTCGGCCAAACATGATTCATCCCTTCACAACCTTTACCATCAACAGTAACACATCCAGAAAATAGTCTGATACTCTGTCAGTCAGTTCTTCCTCTGTTCTCACTGTCTCTCAGGAATCCGGTACTCAACTATTCATATCTTTTTCTTTGTTCATCACCGGAGGCTAAATCCTTGGAATATACTACTCAAGGTAGTCCTCTTGACTTCCCCAAATCCGCACTGCACCAAGACACTTCCTCTGAGAGATCCGGACCAATCTGTCGGACCTTGCCACATGCTCTGTTCTTGTTCACCGGACCACAACAATCTTCATTCTGACTTCCGGTAGAGACACACCATGACTTGCGGATATGTGGGATGACCTTTGTTGCCATCAATGACAACAACCATGAATCCATATAGTGTCTCTTGCCAACAATCTCCCCCTTTGGCATTGATGGCAACACTTAGTGAAAAATGACTAAGTGTTTACGCTATGCTCCCCCTTGGTTGATGCTCTATCTTTATATACAATTTCTGAAACTCCCCCTTAGTTGGATTCCTCATTTTTCACTGCTCCTCACTCCCCCTTTGACATCAATGGCAAAGGGTAGGGTCCGCACACCAAAATTTTCAAAAATTTTCTATACATAGCCGCATATTTACATACTCACATATACTGAAGAATGTCTGCAAAGGATGTCTTCAATTGGATCAGTTCTGTAGCCCAACTTTGCTTCATTCTATCCAAAATTGAAATGTGAACACTCAACAAAAATGCAAAAGCTTCTGCCCTTTTGAGATCTGTCGGATCATTTGTTTGGGCGGTAGTTTGAGCATCACTGATGGCCTCATGCATAGTTTCTAACTTAGGGATTATAATCCTTCTAAGTTCTCCCATCCGGTTAGTAATATTCTTCCTTTCCTTCTCAAAGTTCTTTATTGCATTTGTGATTACAATAGTTTGACATTCTTGATTTACTATGGAAGAGAGAGGATCAAAACTTTGAGACAAACTTTGTAGTTTGTCCTGTTCCGCTTTTATTTTCTTATCTATTTCTACTGTTGCCTTTGACCAGGAGATACAAAATTTGTAAATATCACCGCCATCCTTAACAGCATTTTCTAAGCTCTTTATTCCAATACTCATATTTCTCCTATTGTTAGAGATTAATCCTAATACTTCTGAAAATCTTTTATCCAAAAATTCCTTCCGGACCTTTTCTTCAGCTGATTTTTCTAGAGAATCAAAATGTGTATCAACATGCTGACTAAGGTTTTGAGATTACCGGAAGAGGAGGCTGTCGGATCTATCTGGATTGATGGCATAATCTTTACAAGTACTCCGGAAGCAGCCTCTATCAACTCACAGTCTTCCATATGAGACTTTAGGAGTTTTTCATTTGCCTTGGCATTTGCAAATGAAGCTATCTTCATTGTTTGTACCGGAGAGAGAGAGTCAAAGTCGAATGGGCCTTTTAGAAGCTCCGGTTCATCAATCTCTAAAGTTTCTTGACTTAGAAACTTTTGAACAGTTTGTGCAGTGTCTCTTGCCGGAGACAGATGTTTCTTTTCTTCTACAGTTTTGCCCTTAGGAGTCTTATCTCCTTCCACATGCTTACCACTTACAGTTGTGGTTTTCTCTGTTGGATTTTTCTCTTTCTCTGCATCCTTGGTGCTGTCAGCCTCTTTTTCTTTTTCTGCTGCTTCTTTCTCTTGTAATTTCTCTTCTTCTTGGGATCCAGAGACTGTAGGAGAAGCTGGAGAAGAGATGTTAGTCTGTTCTAGTGGCACTTCTTCCGGAGCAGATGATTCCAAGTCCGCAGCTGTTTCTGCACCTGAGTCCTCTGTAATAGGAATATTAAACCTTTTGTATGTATTCCGGAGGATCTCTTCAGTGTCCTTGGCTACTTTGTCGGTCTCACCAAGCATAAGCAGATTCATCCTTGCTTTGCTTCTGAATTCATCCTTGCAGTCCTTGAATATCATGTTCATGGTTTTGTGATCAATTGAGGGATATAGCTGAATAGCTATCTGTTCTCTGATTTCAAGGTCTTTTGCCATGGCATTGTTCTTTCTTATCTATAATTCCATCTCTAGGCTCTTTGGGATTTCAGAGATAATCTCAATAAAAGCTTTATTGTAGATGTTCAAGTACCTTATTATGGCTTCTCGCAGGATCTTTTGATCTGCCTCATTGTAGTCATCCACAGTGAATCAGTTATCCTAATTATTTCCCTTTTGAACTTTCTTTATTAATTAATGCAGCATTGAATCAAACACAAAAACATTACCATGAAATAAGAAACACATGACACAGTATTTTTGACGTGGAAACCCTGTTAAGGGAGAAAACCATGGGGTGATTAACCCAAAGATTATTCTCTGTTAGAAGAATAGGGAATTACAAAAAATGGCACTTGCCAATTAGGGCTCACTGCCCGAGCACACTGCTCACAAAGAGGCCCACTGCCTACAAGGAGACACACTGTCTACAAAGTGATAAGAATCACAGTCTTGAACTGATTGGAAGCATCTACATATGCTGGAGTTCAGTTCCGGTTAGGCTCAGTACATTGATCTGCTGCACTTCATCTTTCCTCTGTTCTTTATTCTGCTATCCTTTCACATACCGGATCTTTCTTACTACTTCTGCTTTGTTCTGCACTTATTCGCATACACCATCACACAACTTCATATCTCACAACAAAATCCATCCTCTATATATATCCGCATAAGTAATTTCATCACCTTTCTAGTCGGCATCCGGAACAGTCTAGTTTCTTACAAACTCTGTTCTGTCGGCTGAATCCTTGCTCACCAAGCAATGCGGATCAAGCATATACTTGTAGATATCATTAATCATGTCAGCCAAACATGATTCATCCCTTCACAACCTTTACCATCAACAGTAACACATCTGGAAAATAGTCTGATACTCTGTCAGTCAGTTCTTCCTCTGTTCTCACTGTCTCTCAGGAATCCGGTACTCAACTATTCATATCTTTTTCTTTGTTCATCACCAGAGGCTAAATCCTTGGAATATACTACTCAAGGTAGTCCTCTTGACTTCCCCAAATCCGCACTGCACCAAGACACTTCCTCTGAGAGATCCGGACCAATCTGTCAGACCTTGCCACATGCTCTATTCTTGTTCACCGGACCACAACAATCTTCATTCTGACTTCCGGTAGAGACACACCATGACTTGCGGATATGTGGGATGACCTTTGTTACCATCAATGACAACAACCATGAATCCATATAGTGTCTCTTGCCAACAAATTGGTTGTCTTTAGTAGGTAGACTTACCCTAGTTAAAGTAGTGCTAATAGCTGTCCCGATCTACATGCTTTCTTCACTACAAATCTTGAGAGGTATTATTACAGAAGTGCGCAAGCTCTGTAGAATTTTCCTATGGTAAGGAAGCATGGACAAAAAGAGAATTCATTTAATAGCATGGGATAAAGTTTGCACACCCAAATCCCAAGGAGGAGGTGGCCTTAACATAGAGCTTCAAAATTTGGCTTTAGGAGCAAAGCTAGCTTGGAAGATGTATAAAAACCCATAGGTAAAATGGGTTAAGATCATGCAAAATAAGTATTTGGACTCCCAAAAGTTGGAGAGAATCTTTACAATCTCTAACCCTCTGAAGGGTTCATCCATCTAGAATTTCATTGTTAAATGCAGGGATGTCATTCTTCCAAAGCTATCCTGGATTGTTTACAATGGCAAAAACGTCTCCTTTTGGGACGACTCCTGGAATGGATGGCAAAAAATTTCTTCTTTAGGAAACTTCAAAGAGGCAGAGGCCTTCCTCTAAACCTTCTAGGGATTAAAGGTCTATAACTATTTTACTGTAGATTCAAGGGTTCTCTTGGTAAGATTCATCTGGAAAAGTTTTGATAGCTATAACTTTCCTCTAGACCAGAAGATTGCTCTCAGTAAGATTTTACATGATAGAATTTTGTACTTCTCTCCAATGAAGGATGTACTGATATGGTCGGGTGATGGATCTAGCAACTATAGAGCCAAGTCTGGTTATAAATTTCTTTCTTCTAAGCCCAAGGTGAATTGGCCAACCTATCTTTGCTGGCCAGACCCTATTCTACCCAAGGTAGGAAATTTTACTTGTTGGCCATTAATAACAAGATTTTCATAGGAGATAGAATAGCAAAATTGTCTTTGGGTGTGAATTTTGATTTTGTTTTCTATCAAGAGGAGAAGGAATCAATCGATCATCGTTTTGTGTGCTGTAAGTTTAGCCAAGCTTATTGGGAATATCTAATGTCTCCGCTTAATTGGTACGATCCTCTTCCTTGCTCCTTATCTCAATAGCTAGAAAGTTGGCCTCTTCTCTTCAAAGGGGCCTATTTTCATTTGTTATGGACCGTTAGTCCCTCTATTTTGATGCACGGATGGTTTGGAAAGAGGGAAATTTCAGAGTCTTCAAGAATTCTTTGAAGAGCTCAGAAGAGTTATGGATGGACATTGAAGCCCTGATGTTTAATGCAAAGCTTTGAAGGTTGCATACACGAGACTCCAAGTGGACTAGCTGGGATGACCTCATTCTTTTTCAATGGAAACATCTTGAGAGGATCCAAATGAATGGTGGAGTACCATCTTCCCAGTTGAAAGTGGATAGAACTACTATTAAATGGCTTCCACCTAGCGATACCTTTGTGAAATTAAATTTCAATAGAGCCTATAGAGGGAACTCGGGCCCTTCGGGTATGGGATGTATAATTAGGAATAGTCAAGGGGAACTTCTAGCAGCTAAAGCCATGAAACTCCCTGAAGGAACAAACAATATGTCCGAGGCTTTTTCTTTACTTCAAGCTCTCCGACTTGAAATAGAAAAAGGCTTCAAAGTAGTTTCAATAGAAGGTGATTGTCTAATCATCATTTCAGCCTTCCAAACACAAAAAGAGGTCAATTGTGTTGATTTTAAAAATAGAGTAAATGAAAAGAAAGAATGCAAGAAAAATTAGAATAGAATAAAAAACAATCATAGAGACACCAAAGATTTAAAGTGGTTCACCTGTAAGGCTACATCCACTATCAACAACAGGGGACTCATTTATTTTCATTGGTTTTACATACAGTCCAAAGATATAGTCACACACACCAAATGACAATCTTTCTTATAAAGAAGATACTAATCACCTGGCATGTAGCGTGGAAGAAACTGACGGTTACATAAAGATGGTACCATACCAACCAAGGGCAATGGTTACAAAGAATATTAGTTACAAGATTATTCCAGCCATTACAAGACTTGGTTTCACACATACCGAACAATCTCCCACTTGAAGACAAATCATACCAGTGTTGCCAAGAGATCCCCTACATTTCCAATATGATCATTGTTTTGAAAACAAGCTTGCATTGCAAGGCTTTAACCGCTGTTCAAGAAAGCTCCGGATAATTCTTTTCCAAGCATCCTAATCAATCACAACACTTTCCTGTAAAATTCTTTCCAGAAACTTAGCTCTTTGTAGGCCCTTCAACACCGCAAATCTCCTCCAAAGCAGGTCATTTTTAATAACCTCCATTCTGAAGCCCTTTGCGTCATTGTCCTCAAGTGGAGGCATATCATCCACATCAGTTGGTGTAGGCCCCTTAACATCATCAATGCTAAGACCCAGCTTGAGCATATTGGGAATCCTGCTGTCAAACATGTTGGGATCATCTAAACTAAACCCAGAGGTTAGCAAAGCAGTCTCAAATAGCAACATGATCAAATCCTTAACTAACTTATCCCCTTTATCAGCTTGATTTCTTTTGTGAATCCCCTCCATGATGGGATTCTCATGATTGATCTCCATAGTCTTCTTGCTAGACATGTAGCCAGCTATACTACTAAATAAAAATATGATTGAGCCAGACATCCTATTCTCAGCCTCAGTCACTTCCATGACTGGCTCACTACTTAGCACTCCATCCAACCAGTCATCATCCAGAGTCTCACCAACCTTGACCATCCCTCTCTCCAACATCAATCCCATATTGCCACAATGGTCAAGAGACGCAGCAAAATGCAGGAATCCTTAAGCCTTCCCCAATCTGAAAAACCCCCTTCATTTCTCTCCAACAAAGCCTCCACAACCCCGACCTTCTCCTCCAATCTATACCTCAATTTCCAAGCCTTAAAGTCCTTAGCATCCTCAAGCTCTCAGAAATAAGAATTGCTATCAAGTTGCATGGATCTAATCTGAGCCTCAAACCTACTGTATTTCTGGACACTGACATTACTGTAAATAGAAGAGGAAGAAGATGACTCAACCTTATCATTTCTCAAATTTTCCTTCTCTTTGTCAAGCTGTGAGATTAAATCCTTACCTTTTGCCAAAATGTCGGTGGTTCCGTACCAGATGGAGCTGCCAAACTCATACATATCTTGGTTGATGCTCTCTAAAGACTCTTGCGCCACTAACGTGCTGACTTCCAACGAATTGGGAAGATCTTTCACTGCACGGCTTGCAACCTCACGGATTGCCTCTGTCTCCTTCTTCAACCTCATGTAAAACTCATCCGTCTCAGCTTCTACCAAAACATGTAAATCCTCTATAGCAGCCAAACAGACAAGAGGATCATTTATTTCCATTGGAAAATTAAATCTAACCTTTTTTCTCACTTTAGACTGAGCCACAACACCTTTTATTTCTTGCATCTACTCCATGTCACTCCCAAATTCCATCATGCCAAGAAACTCCTCAATAATAGAATCAGCTTCATCAATTAATTCATCCAAAAACAACTGATGAATAGCTTCCACATCATCATGACTCTATTTAGAGCCACATGACCAAGACATGAGAGCTTGAACCCAATCATCCCAATTGGGACTCTCTTCCACATCTACTTCATCCATAGCTCTGAAAAATTCTTCCATGCCTCAAGCTTCTTCACCAAGTTTCTCCACCAGGTTTCTCCAACTTGGCTCTGATACCAATTGTTGATTTTAAAAACAGAGCAAATGAAAAGAAAGATAACAAGAAAAAATAGAATAGAATAAAAGACAATCACAAAGACACCAAAGATTTAAAGTGGTTCGTCTGTAAGGCTACATCCACTATCAATAGCAGGGGACTCATTTATTTATCACCGGTTTTACATATAGTCCAAAGATACAGTCACACACACCGAATGACAATCCTTCTTATAAAGAAGATGCTAATCACCTCGTGGAAGAAACTGACGGTTACATAAAGATGCTACCATTCCAACCAAGGGTAGCAGTTACAAAGAATATTAGTTACAAGATTATTCCAGCCGTTACAAGACTTGGCTTCACACGTACCCAACAAATTGGTCTATCCATTATATTCTTGAGCAAGCTTGGACATATTTACAGTTCTTTGATTCTTATGAAATTGGTCTATCCGTTATATTCTTGAGCAAGCTTAGACATGTTTACATTTCTTTGATTCTTATGAAATTGCACATTGTTATAGGGAAGGAAATAAAGTTGCAAATTGGTTAGCCAATTTTGCCTTAAATTATCTTCACAAACGCTGGCCATGCTTGATTCCTTGATCTCTTTTGAAAGTCCTTTACTCTTTTTAGCTTGATTTTTCTTCAGCTAGATTTCTCTACGTATGTTTTGGTTTCTGTTTTGGTCTGGTGTAGGGAGGTGCTTCGTTTTGGTTGATCATCCTTCCAGGGGTGTCTCTCAGCCCCTTTCCATATCTTGTTTAATAGCTTTGGTTGACTGGAGATCTCTACCCTCTTGCCGTAGAACTTTGGTAGGTAGCTGTGTTGACATGATTGTTACTGTATATTTGGGTTTTTCTTGTAGTTTGAATATATTTTAACTATGCCGATATATTTGTTAATTAAAATATTATAATAAAAACAATGCCGATAAAGCTTATCTAGTTATTAATCTATTAATAGTAAACACAGAATTATTTTTCTCTGTGGCTATGAGGATTGTGAGAGAGTGCAACAAACACCTATAAATGTGGGGAGAAATTCAGTTTGAGGGAGGATGTGGCAAGTAAACAAATTATGAACATTAATCTTACCTTCCATGAATGAAAAATCATCAATTTTTTAGAATTTAATTTTTTACTTCATTACCTAAACTTTAAAATTACTTTTTTTCATTTATATAAAATTAAATCTTTTTGCAGCGAATGACAACTGAAATAGTTTATATATTTAACAAATATTTAGCTATTGATATAGTATAGATGCAAATATTTTAACAAAACATATTTAAAAAATTATTTTTCTTCAATGTAATTGGCAGAAAACTTTTACATGGTAAGGGCGATTAATACGGATCCATTACAATAATGGCTATAATATTGCCAGACTTTTCAAGCCATTTTTTGAAAGGCAAAATAATTCTATTCCATCTGTCCCTTAACTCCTTTCACAAGTATGATTCCCGCCAATAATTGTGCAAGTTTCTTTTAAAATTCATTTTCTAGAGGAGTTATAAAATTAGGTTATTTTGATGTCTGCATCAAATTTTGGAGAATCCGTCATTTTTGGTGGGGAGCAGAGGTTTTATTTTAGGTATCAGAAAGATTCAATGTTGTGATCTCTGAAGGAAATTAGGATGTGTTTACAATCATATTCAAAACCAGAAAGGAACAAGGTAGTGTTTAAACTACCTCCAATTTTTAGTGTATTTTGTTGAATTTTAATTCCTTTTTTGGGTTCTATAAATGTATATACAATAGTTAGGGTTTCAAAGCATTCTATCTGTTTGATGAAAAAAGTCAGAATTTGAAATCGTTTTTTAAGCTCTTTTTCTCCCTAAGTTTTGGAACTTCCAATCAAGGGGTCGGAAGCAAATCTAGGATTTTCTGCTATTAGAACTGGTAAATTCTTGTAGGGCAAGTTTTTTTTGGTAAATTCTGGACTAGATATTTTGAGCTCTCATCAATTATATTGATGTAGGGTCGATTCGTTCTTTCTATACAGGTGTCTGCATTGATATATTCTATCAAATTTTGTACTCTTCTAATAAGCGGGTTTTGCTATTTTTAGCGAAATTTTCAGAGGCTTCTACATTGGGGCGCTGTGGAAGATGAAATATTATTACTGTTGTATCTGGTTCCTCGGGTTTTGGTTTTCTCTTTGTTTTCATTATAGTCATTCTTTCCATTTTCATTGCGAATTTGCTACATCTTAAAGCCTGACATTAGAAAACAAATTTCTTTTGAAAAGAATTTACTTGCCTTAGCGGCGTACTTCGTTCTGAATTGCGTGATTTTCTTTAAAGAATTTTTAGCTGCACCGTAATTTTTACAGTGTTTGTGTGTATTCAAGGACACTATAATTTTTCTTTCCTCCTCCGTCAAATTAAGCTACAATCAGAGAGCACATTAATGCTTGAAGACTCAAAATTTATTGTGATTTCGCTTTCTTTAGTCTCCGTGTAGATTATTTAGCATCACTTGGATTCAATTCAATTTTGAGGTTTGAACTGTATCTTCAAGCGTATGCGGATAAAATTCATTATTTCTAAAAAAATGCACTCGTATAGGCCTCAGAAAATCGTAATGATTTATTTCAAATTGTCAAAAAATCGTAATGATTTATAAAGGTGGAGCTTGGTCAATAGGTTAATATATACCGTATTTTCTTTGGATTGCTTTCCATTGTCACAGATGCTTTTAAGCAGGCCATGTCGCTGCTAATTGTTCTAGCACCAACCAGAAATCGGGAAGCCAAGCATCTTGGTGGAGAGAAGCTCGCCCTCCGCACTTAGCTGCTTTTCTGACAATGATTTTATCTCTTACAGCATTTTGTGAATGAAGTCATGCAGCTAGTTGAATTAGACGATTTGAAAGACGCTCTTGTAGGCAGTCCTGGTGTCAGCGGTTTATCTACAGAGCAACGCAAAAGATTGACAATTGCAGTGGAGCTTGTTGCAAATCCTTCAATCATATTTATGGATGAGCCCACCTCAGGTTTAGATGCACGTGCCCTGCAGCTCTTGTTATTTATAGTTATAATATTCATAATACTATTAATAAGATTATTAATATCCATTATTAACACTTTATATATTATCATAATTCATATTATAATATTATAATAATATTGTATAATAATAAGCATAAACATAAATATAATATAATATAACATAACTAGAAAACAAAAATATAATATAATACCATATAAAAATATTACAATACTAGAATAATGTAATAATATAAATATATTATCATCATATTTATAATATAAACATTGTTTATTATCAATAAATAATTAATTATACTATTTCATTACTATTTAAATTAATTTTTTTTATAAATTATAGTATAAATATTACAATTTTGTTATAATATTTATATTGGCTTTAACAAAAATTATTTGTTTAACATTATTAGAATCCAATTTGTCTACACAACAAATATTTATATCAATTAATATTTATTCCAAAAAGAAAATTAAGTCAAATATTATATCAATTAATATTATACTATATTATAATACTATAATATCAATTATCAATTAAGATAATATATCAAGTGTTATAATAATTATTAATAATATAATTAATATTATTATTAATATTATAGCTATAAATAATAACCATTTTGTTGGTTTGACAAAAAGTAAATTTGAATTTTACCTAATGAATTAAAAAGTTAAAACTAAAACACAACTATAATTACAACTAAAACACATACTATAATTATAACACTACAAGGCAGTACTCGCCACTAGTGGCACTTGTTTATTTTTAAGTTGGCATATTTTTGTTCAATAAATTTACCAAGCTTGATCAGATAGTTTTGATTTAAGATTTTATAAACTTGTTGGTGATTGCAATATTGATAACGATGCTTTGTTTCTTCCTATATTTTTTTTATGTAATTTAGTGCCTCAACATTTGGAGTCTCAAACTAATTTACAAATATTAAAAGCCAAAAACCACCTGCAACCACCTACTCTAAAAATAACATTGGAAAAAAATAATCTACATGGAAAAAAATGGGCAAAATCTGTTATATCCAACAGAAAACACATTAAAATGGGCACTTAAGCCATGCCAATCAAATCTGACACATCTTATTACAAAGTAGTAATCATCATATGAGTAATAGCACTAAATTTGAAGACCTAACTTGCATGCCCTTTCCAAGAACCTGTTTAAAATGTAGAAGACTTCATCCATTTATTCATGTATCCTTGAAATTTAATTTTTAGTTGTACCAAAATCTTGCAATTCCTAAATATGGTACTAAAATTAAAAGAATAATTAAATCAATGAGAATAATTCCTTCTGTTTGACCTTCATTTTTTCTTATAAGTCTTGTGAAAATTATCATAACGTGCACACAAAAAAAAATTCAAAACTAATGCAATCAATGAAAGTCACATGATCAACCTTAACAAAAATTGAAAATGAGATTGATTCATCTTACCCTCACTAATTCTAAATTTATTGCTATAGTCATGCTGCTTGGGCAGGGACAACTGTGATGCCTAATAAATCTTTGGTGTTATAAGGTGGACCCTACATAGCCATGTGACAACATGTTATAGAGAAATTAAAAACCAATACAATCAATGAAAGTCACATGCTCAACCTTATATAATATAGTTAGGTATTGATTATGAATTTTTTTTAATATTTTTATGTTGTATATTAGTTTGATGCATCGGTAATTTGATTTTAACTTTTTTTTTTTTTTTTAAAACTACCTGCATCATAACACTATAAACACTATTGACAGAATGCTTTGATTTTAAAACTAATTGCATCAGTTTTTAAGTTAAATATTTTTAGTATAATTTCATTAACTAGAATACATTACCATCACACTATTATTTAACATTTCTCCCTATTGACTACTTCATTGCGCACAAATTGTATGCAACTGCTAATTATCATAACGAGAAAGCACAGAATTAATATTAATAAGGGACCTCTGCGCACAAATCATATGCAACTGCTAATTATCATAACGAGAAAGCACGGAAGTAATAAGGGACCTTTGAAAAGAAGCCCATGAGAAGGGAACAAGTTAAGCTTCATCTAGGTTTCAAACAAAAGTCACCGATAGCATGGAGCCTAGACCGGCAAAATCAAAGTAAAGAGACCTTAAAATTCTCTCATCCTAGGAATCATAATATAACAATTTAGAGGGAAGCATTCACAACTCTGATATAGTTGACCTTTCTTCATAATCTTCAGAAGGAATTCCAGACGGAAACCTAGGAAGACAAGGCATGGAAGTCTAGTCAAGAACACAAATAGGAAGCACATTTATCAAAATAGTAGAACTTGGAGACACCAACAATGAAGTTGTTGTTCTTGCTCCAGTCAAAGGGTTAATACTCTCTCTTATAGTATAAATTATAAACCTTAATTAATAAAAACCCAATTCTAATAGGCCAGTCCACCTGAAACGTAATGTAGAAGATGGATGCTACTCAAAGTTGAAAGCTAGTTCAAGGACAATTTTAAGTCCAAAGGAGTGCATGAACTGTTCCTTATTGTCCTAATTGCTCCAAACTTCCTAGTTCTGGCTTCTTTGGTTGCTCCTAATAATTTGAGTTTGAGGGGCAAAGAAAGAAGTGAGAACCAACTAAAAATAGCATAACAGTTACAATCCTTTTTTTTTTTTCTTAACTATGCACATGTTGGTACAAATCTCTCCACCAGGAAAAAGAATGAGTTAATAAATATTAACAAAAATCTCTTAATAAAAAAAAAATATAGCTACCTGCAGCTTAACTTACAGAGTTACTTTTTCGCAAGATTAGCCTTGCTATTTCAATCTAGCAAAAGGTGATCATCATTAAGGTGCAAATCTTAACTCTGTGCTTGTAAGACATAACTGTAAGGAAACAAAATATTGTCACTATGTTATCATGAAAAAAAAAAATTCCTAACAAATGTAGTTGGCATGGAAATCTTTTTTATGTAAATTAAAATAAGTAAGGTTTTACATTTAGTATATAGTTATAAATTAATAAATTAACATGCACATGTTAATTTATAGGTTACTTTGTAAGTTAGTAAATAAAACAAATGTTAATTGTTGGTAAGTTATATAGATTATATAGATTATAAAGCCAATGAACTCAAATATAAAATATTTCTGTCTATATCTCGAAATCATCAATAATATTTTATTTTGTATGGTTTATGGTTTTTGATTTTACTATGCAAATGTAAATGCTGGTCATATTTCAAAATGGTATCAGGCAGATGGGAAATGATAATGGTTGAAGATTAATTGAAGAGTTCATGTGCTAGAGAATCCTTTGACTGCTTCAAATTCCTGAGTTGTTTTGATATCTGTAGATGGCATTGAGAAAGTGTGAGGCGCATTGGTTTCAATGTGCCAAACAAGTTATGAGAGGTGTTTGATTTTTTGAAGGGAGGCGTCTGAAATTTGGAACTCCAAAACTAGTGTTTCACTTCCTATGAATGCATCTAAATTTATGAACTCCAAATTTGGTATTTAGATTTGTGTTTTTTAAATCAATCTCATCGCTATTGCTGGGTGAATTTAGAGGTGATAACTATGTTTGAAGGGGTTGAAATGTTTGCAGACATTAACATTTAATTGCTGCATCTAAATTTTTCTCTCTGCATGTGTTTTCCTTGCCTTTGTTCAGTGGCGGTTCACGGTGGGGGGAGTTCTTTGCTTTCGGGGTGGGTTTTGCTTTTCTTTTTCTCTATTTTGTTCTTGCTGCCGATTTTCCCGGAGGGATTGGCGTTCGGTGAAAGTGGGTTCTGTTGTCAAGGCTGTGTGTAGGGTTTGGTGTTGGGTGTGGAGGAATGGTAGGGATTTCAAAAAGCTCAGTGTCTGCTGGTGTGAAGCGGTCTCAGGGTTTGCTTGAGGATTCCTCGTTCGTGGCTGAGAGCTCTAAGCTTAAGAAAGTGAATGCTTGTTTGCCATGGAGTCTTGAACGTTCGGTACTGGTTATCTCTCCTGAATCGGTACAAGAGGACATATCTTACTGAAGCTAACATATTTTGATTTGCAAGTTCCTCGGTATTTGTATCCCTCTCTCAGCCTTGGAGGCCTGGATTCGCCGATCCTAGTAGGTTGAGGGTGATTTTGATATTCTAGTAGTGGCGAATGGTTATTTCATGGTTGATTTTTCTTGTATTTCAGATCGAAATCACATTTTTGAGAGAGGGCCATATTTTTACGAACATGTTGGTTTGTTCATGAAGCCCTAGCATGGAGGTTTTAACGCAGCAGATGTAGGATATCTTCCCATGTGAGAAGAGGTATGTATGATCTTGAATCATGTTGAAGCTGATTAAAGAATGATGATGATGCCCATGTCAATACCTTCAAAAAGTGCTCAAGTGTCCCCATGTCGATGCCAAAGGATGCCATAATCAATTCAGGTGCATGCCCAATAAATGAGGATGATGACGATCTAAAAGCATGTGTAGGATGGTGTAGAGCATGAGTATCCAAAGAGTACAATGGAGATGTAGCTTCATCAAAACTATTATTGAAGAGAAGACTGTTGTCCTCAATGTGTGCTTCCATGTCAGCAATACGAGACTCTACAAATAGACAAGTGATGTTAGGTAGAAATATGTCCCAATCAGAAATGCTAGGAAGACTAATATTTTGCTGCAAAGAAGCACATGAAGCTTTCGAGGAAGTGACTCTAGAATCTGATGAAGCAATAGTAGGAGTGATACCAAAGTGCATGAGTGTCACATTGACACACATTTACCCATAAAATAGAATTTTAAATTCCCTCTCATCCCAAGGAAATTAATTTTTAATTTCCTCATGAGTCTTAATCACATTTAATGCAAAGACTTCCCCAAAAATGAATAAAAGATTACAAAATATTCTCATCCATCCAATCTTGTTGATCAAATCTCAATTCTTTGTCCTCTCATTCATGTTTTCTTTCTTAAGGACCTAATTCAAATTTGTGAAGCGTGCAGATGTTATTTCTTGAAGGATGATGTGTTGAAGAATGTTTAGGACTGGGCCAAGCATGTGTTGGGATACACAAGGCTTGTATCTCTTTCTGGAGTAGCGTGCAGTTCATGATAGGGCTTGCCCTGTGCATGTTTTATGTTGTGTGATATCTGGACGACTTGTAAATTGTAATATTCTTGTTTTATTAGCCGACTTGTAATGAAATCAATGTAATGCCATGTATATATTGTAAACCTAGTTTATCTAGGTGAGGTATGATTGCAAAAATGAGAATATGAGTGTATGAAGAGAAGAATAAGAAAATGATATGCATTATGATGTATGACTGAAGGAGAAAGAGCATAAGAAATAAGGGTTGTCTTGATTCATCTTGAAGACATTTTTGTGATAGGAGGGAAGTGAAGAGAGTGCATATTTGATCTAATCATCAAAAGAAAAGTGAAGAGGTAGAATTGCAATCATCAAAGATGTGAGCTTCATTGTCAGTTCAGGTAGTAGAAGGACTATCATACTATAATCATTTATGAGTTTGTTCTCAATTCAGGGAGTAGTAGCTTCCTTGGGAGTGACCCTAAAATAAAGTCTTCAGGGACTAGTTGCTTGCTTGGGTTGTCACCCTAAAACAAAGTCATTAAAGTGTAGTAGGTTCCTTAGGTTGTAGCCCTAAAACAAAGTTGTAATTTTTGACCTTCATATATTGTGAGTTAATCCTCACTGTGGTTTTCCCCCTTTTGGGTTTTTCTACATATATCTAGTGTTATGTGTTGACCTTTCATGTTAATGTTAATACTGTAATGTTTAAATTTTAATATGCTTAGGGGGATTTGAAGTTTATTTGATGCTAATTCACTCAACTCTCTCAATATCCTAGTGTGTTCAACAATTGATATTAGAGCTAAGTTAATCATAAGAAGCTTAACCACTTGGGGAAGGTCTGGGATGGCTCATAATGGATCTCAAAAGTCACCTATGTTTGATGGAACAAATTATGCCTTCTGGAAGCTAAGGATGGAGAACTATTTATCTTTTCTAGGGTATGGTATTTGGTAATCTATCAAGAAGGGCTACACTACTCCTACTAGTGATCCTACAGATGTAGATGAGATCAAGTTGTATGAGAACAATGCCAAAGCAAAGAGTGCTATCATGAGTGGGCTAGATGACTCAACTTGTGAAGGTAATGGGTTGTAAATATGCTCAGGATGTCTAGAATAAACTTAGCAACATTTATGAAGGAGACAGTAAAGTGAAGCCGGCCAAGATGTAAATCTTCAAGAGCAAATTTGAGACCCTGAGGATGTCAAAAGAAGAAGACACTGCCAGTTATATGCTTTAGGTAGATGAAATAGTTAATGTCATCGGAGGAATTGGTGAAGAAGCTTCTAAGATCTCTCCCTAAATAATACTGTCACAAGGTTTCTGCTATTGAGGAAACTTAGGATTTTGATAAATATATAGTAGATCAATTGTTTGGCTCTCTCACAGCCTTTGAAATGAGAGAATTTGACAAAGGTTCTCCAAACAAAGAAGTAACATTCAAAGCAAGCAAGAAGATAAAAGATGAAGCAACTAATCAAGATGATGACCTTGATGAGGTAGAGGAAAACGTTGTAAGATGATTGAAGAAGGGCACATGCAAATACAAAGGTAAGTTACCTTTTAAATGTTTCAATTGTGGCAAAATTGATCACTTTACTTCTAAATGTCCTTTTAAGGATTCAAAACATAACAACAAAAGAGAGAAGCCCAAAAGAAGTCTGTATTACATAGAGAACAAGTATTCTTTAGAAGATGAGATTCATGATGATTCAAATGATGAAACACTTTTCATGGCCTTAAATGTTGGTGACAAAAAGGATAATATTGGAAAATGTGAAAAGTCTACTACCTTGCAAGCTAACCAAGATAATGAAAAACCAATGGTAGTATGGACTTCCTTTCATGCAAAAGAAGAATCCAAGGCTTGGGTAATTGACAGTGGTTTCTCTAACCACATGACAGGTGACAAGGAGAAGTTTATTAGCCTTAAGAAGTGGAATGGTGGAGCTGTCAAGTTTGGTGGTGATGAGCCAACACTAATCTATGGAAAGGGTGCTATAACTATTGATGGGAAGAATAGGATTGATGATGTTCTCTATGTCAAAGGGCTAAAGCATAATCTTTTCAGTGTCAGTTAGATGTATAGTAAAGATACAATCTTATTTTTCATGCCAAAGGATGTGAAATCAGGAAGGTAGGGTCTGGAAAACTAGTTGCAGAAGGTGTCAAGGCTTATGGAAATATCTATCATCTAAAGGAGGTAAATTGAAGAACTTGCTTATTGGCTCAATCTAGTGACTATTGGTTGTGGCACAAGCAAATGGGACACATCAACATTGACAATATGGTAATGATCAACTCTATTCATGTGGTGGGAGATATGCCTAAGATAACCAAGCTTGCAAACACATTAGGCAAGGAATGCCAAATGGGAAAGAAAACAAAGGAAAATTTCAAGAGCAAAGAGTGTTCTTCTACAATGCCATTGGACCTGATTCACATTGGCCTATGTGGTCCTACAAGAATAAAGAGTCAACAAGGTGAAAGGTATTTCATGTTTCTTATTAATGATTATTCTAGATTGACTTGGGTTACTTTCTTAAGATGAAAATTAGAAGCCTTTGAGAAGTTTAAGGTGTTCAAAGAAATAGTTGAGAATGAAATGGATGTTAAGATCAAATGCTTAAGGTTTGATAGAGGAGGTGAATTTACTTCAAATAAATTTTAAAAGTTTGGTGAAGATCATGGTATTAGGAGACATATGTTTTTTCCTAGGACTCCTTAGAAGAATGGGGTAGTTGAAATGTAGAATAGGACTATGCGAGTGATGGCTAGAGCAATGTTGTAAGATGCAGATCTGTCTGAGATGTACTGGAAGGAAGCAGTTCACACTGTTATACTAAGACCCCTTATGAGCTATAGTATAAAAGACCTCGCACTATTAGATACTTCAATATGTTTGGCAACAAATGTTACATTAGGAGAGATGAAGAAGAGCTAGGAAAGTTTGATTCAAGAAATGATGAAGGGATCTTTCTTTTTTTACTCAACCAGAAGCAAGGGCTATAGATGCTACAACAAGAGATTGTCAAAGATGATTGAAAAAAAACATGTTAAAGTGGATGAAGACTTGTATCAGATCTCACAGGAACCAAAGGATTGTAGATCTGATATACTTCCCTGCATTGAAGAAGAAGAGAAAGAAGAGAAGGAACAAGAATTAGAGTAGATACCTAACGCTCCAACAAAGTATGTTCAGAAGAACTATTCAACAGACTGGATCATTGGAGATAAGAATGAAGGTGAGTAGACCAGGAGAAGGTTTGCAAAGGCAAGTGAGCAAGTAAATTTGTGTTTACTATCAAAGATAGAGCCCAAAACCTTTTCTAGTGCTAGCAAAGATGATGGATGGTTGAAGGCAATGGAAGAAAGAGTTGAATTAGATAGAGAAGAATCAGACATGGGAATTGGTTCCCAAATCAGCCAATAAGAATGTAATAGGAACAAAATGGGTATTTCAGAACAAACTGAATGAAAATGGTGAAGTTGTATGGAATGAAGTAAGATTGGTGTGTAAGGGCTATTCTCAAGTTGAAGGCATTGATTTTGAGGTACATTTTCTCCAGTAGCTATGATGGGGGCAATCAAGATGTTTCTTGCCCTTGCTACTCACCAGAACATTAAGTTTTATTAAATGGATGTCAACTCATAATTTTTGAATGGTGATCTAGAGGAAGAGGTCTACATTGAGCAACCAAATGGGTTTTAGTTGTCAGAAGACCCAGACATGGTGTGCAGACTCAAAAAGGATTTCTATGGACTCAAGCAAGCTCCTAGAGCTTGATATGCTAGATTGGATAAGTACTTACTTCAGCAAGGTTTCAACAAAGGCACCACAAATAGTAATCTTTACATCAATAAAGAGGGAGATATGATTTTGATAGTTGTAGTATATGTTGATGATATTATCTTTGGTGGATATGATGATATGTGTAAGAAGTTTGCAGAGGAGATACAAAAAGAGTTTGATATGTCTATGATTGGTGAGATGTCTAAGTTCTTTCTTGGACTTCAAATTGTTCAACTAGATGATGGTATCTTTATTTATTAGGCTAAGTATGTTAGAAAGATGTTGAAAAAGTTTGGTATGGAAGACTCCAAACTAGTAAATACTCCTATGGTCACTGGTTGCCACTTGAGAAAGAATGATGAGTCACCAGACGTTGATTAGACTCTTTATAGATCTATGATTGGAGGACTATTGTACTTGACTACTTCTAGACCTGATATTATGCATGTAGTATGTGTGGTTTCTAGATATCAATCTAATCCTAAGAAAACTCATGAGAAGGCAGTGAAAAGAATATTCAGATCCTTGAAGGGAACTCCAGATTATGGCTTATGGTATCCAAGGGGTAATGACTTTGATCTGAGTGCTTAAATTGATATTGATTGGGTTGGTTGTATTGATGATAGAAGAAAAAGTGGTGGTGCTTCCTTTTTAGGAAGCAGATTGGTTTCATGGCATAGTAAGAAACAAGATTTAGTATCCTTATCAACAATAAAGGTAGAGTATATTGCAACATCATCCTACTTTACACAAGTATTCTAGATGAAGCAAACTTTGAAGGATATCAAGGTAATGTATAATGAGCCTATTCCTATCTTGTGTGACAATACTAGTTCTATAAATATTTCTAAGAATCCAGTGATGCATTCTAGGACCAAGCATATATCAATCAGGCATCACTTTTTGAGAGAGAAGGTTGTAGAGAAAGAAGTGAAGTTGGAATATGTTCCAAGAAAGGATCAGATTATAGATATTTTCATGAAGGCTCTTGCAAAGGAAACTTTTGAGTATCCCTGATAGAAGTTAGGGGTAATTGCCCCTCCATCTTCTTTCTACATGCATCTGTCTAGAGGAGTAATTCATGCTATATCTTTTTCCTCCACTAGTGGTGGCTACCTCTTAGGGGGGGTAAGTAGTGGTTGTTGCTAACAGGGGGAGTCAGTGAGGTGATTCAAGAAGGAGTGTTTGTACTTCAAAGGTGGAGAAAGTTTAAAAGGAGAGCTTGTGTCCTAAGGAGAAGAAGTTGCCCTTTGTCCTTGATGTCAAAGGAGGAGAATGAGCAGGTGTGTGTTGGCATCAATGCCAAAGGGGGAGATTGTTGCACATATAAGGTTGTCTCTAATATAGTTGTGTGGTTGTCATTGATGTCAACACTAATGAGCATTGTACATATGTTACTTGAGTTTGTCACTGATGTGGTTGTGTGGTTGTCTTTGATGTCAACACTATGCTTGGATGCTTATGATGATGATATAATATATTGATGGTGTGCTAGCAGTGGTTGTTGATGTTCATGATTAGCTATTGATATTCATGGTTGGTTGCTGATGTTCATGATTGGATGTCATGCCTTGATTAATGTCAAGTAAATATTTATTGAGCATACTTGTGGTTAGCAAAGATGATTTCATGATGATATATCAAGATGCAAATTAGAAGCATTAAGATGAATGATTATATATAGTGATGGGAATTAGAAGCTATGCTGAGCTTAAGAAGTTTATGTTGATGACCTATGGCATGTTGTATAATCCTTCCTGTTGTTCCTAAGGATATATGTACTGATATATGAAGGTTTTGGTCTCTAGAAGTTGGTAAAGGTTTATGCTGCAGGAAGATGCTATGAAGATTGGTTGGTAAAATACTCTACATTCCTCCACATTTGAAGATATGGTCACATAGTTTAGAAGTTAAGATAAGTATACTATAAAGGTGCTAAATCCAAAGTTTCAGATCATTTGCTCCTTCATAGTGGAATTTACAAGTGATAGAGTTCTGGTCTGGGCTCTGGCAAAACAATGTGATGATGAAGGTTGATTGGAATGCTTTGCATTCCTCCGCAAGTAAAGGTTGTCTCATGCAATTTTGTGAACATGATCAAAGATGTTCAATGCACACTACAGTGTAGTTTCATGTGGTCTGAAGGTTTGCAAGTTCAGTTTTCAAATGAAAGAAGTGATAAAGATGGTTTTGGATGCTTAGTTGTTCTCAAGATATTCGTTGATGATGTGTGCCAACTTGTTGCTTCTTGAAATGGTAAATTGGCTAATGGAAGATGATCCTAATGATCTTGTGATGTTTCCTATTGCTCCACAAGGTGTTTTCTTCTCCCTCTAGAACTAGTTGTGGTCCGGAATGATGGTGTTGCTAGGTTATGCTTTTGCCTGGCTGACCAAGGAATGTTGATGATGTGAACCACAAAGGTGTTTCTATGCGGAGTTCAAGGAGTGTTTGGAGATGTTGTGTAGGTTCTAATGACTCATTTAGAAGAAGAACAAAAAAATTTTAATCATTCATGAGTACCACCAAGATTGTGAAGACTGATGTGCTACAAGCTTCATGTTTTCTTGCATAAGGGTGACCTGATTCAAATTTTTGAAGCATGCAAATGTTATTTATTAAAGGATGATGTTGTGAAGAGTGTTTAGGACCAAGCTAAGCATGTGTTGAGATCCATAAGGTATGTTTCTCTTTCTGGAGTAGCGTGTAGTTCATGATATGGCTTGTCCTATGCATGTTTTACGTTGTGTGATCTCTGGGTGACTTGTAAATTGTAATAGTCTTGTTGTATTGGCTGACTTGTAATGAAATCAATGTAATGCCATGTATATATTGTAAACCTAGGTTATCTAGGTGAGGTATGATTGGAAAAATGAGAATAAGAGTGTATGAAGAGCAAAATATGAAAATGATATGCATTATGATGTGTGACTGAAGGAGAAAGAGCAGAAGAAATAAGGGCTATCCTGATTCATCTTGAAGACATTTTTGTGACAGAAGGGAAGTGAAGAGAGTGCCTAATTGATCCAATCATCAAAAGAAAAGTGGAGAGAAAAAATTGCAATCATCAAAGGTGTGAGCTTCATTATCAGCTTCCGGCAGTAAAAGGACTATCATACTGTAAACATTTCTAAGTTTTTTCTTAATTCATTGAGTAGTAGCTTCCTTGGAAGTGACCCTAAAACAAAGTTTTTAGGGAGTAGTTGATTCCTTGCGTTTTAGATTTAGAACAAAGTCAGCAGGGAGTAGTAGCTTCCTTGGGTTGTAGCCCTAAAACAAAGTTGTAATTTTTGAGCTTCATATATTGTGAGTTAATCCTCATTGTGGTTTTTCCCCTTCTAGGGATTTCCACATATATTTGGTGTTATGTGGCTATGTGCATTGTGTTGATCTTTTATGTTTATGTTAATGTTGTAATGTTTAAGTTTTAATCTACTCCAGAGCATTTGAAGTTTGTTTGGATACTAATTCACCCACCTCTTAGTATTCTAGTGTGTTCAATAGGTGTATCTTTGGAGAACTATCCTTATCTTAGAGAATTTTCAAATGTTTTCCCAAATGAACTTCCAAGATTACCTCTGAAAAGAGCTTTCAATTTCTCAATCGATATTATACGTGGATTAGAGCTAATTTCAAAGGCATCATATCATATGACTACTATGGAATTTGAAGCTAGGGTTTCAACCCTTCTTGTACAAAATCTCCTTCATAGTGCCATGGCCATGCTTTTCTCTATTATCTCTTTCTCTTTTGATAGTCTATGAAGAAAAGAACAAGGGCATTAACTTCCTGTCAAGGGTTTGTTCAATTTGCACTTTCATAGCTTCAAACTATTACGACCACTGTCCTTTATTTGAATCTTCTTGACTCTGTTTGCAAAAATGGCATTAGGGTTTGATGTCTTGATATGGGTATACATTTTAGCATGAGCCATCTTTCCTTCTGTATAGCATCTTCTTGAATGTGGGCTTTTCCTGTAGGTAGAAGCATTGAGAGTTTGAAGTGTTAATAAATGGAGTTTCTTTCTTTGCTTCTCATAACACCTTCTCCTACTTCTCTTTATGACTGTGATGGCATTAATGATGATACACTTTACTTTATCTATCCCACTATAGCTACTAGGTATAATAGCAAGTTTATTGATATTCTGTATGACAACAAATCATTTGATATTTTTTATGACAACAAATCATTTGATAATTTTTATGATAACTGTTATCATTTCTAGAAGGCTATACCTGTAGCATAAATGGCTTCTTTGACTTATTTGCATATGATAAACTTGTATCTCTTTTTGCCTGCCAATTGTAAGATGATGGGCTGTTATCATGTGGTATCATGATGAAGGGGGTAAATCATAAAACACACAACAAAAAAAATTGGATGCAGAAAATTGAACTTTCTTTTATTGATTTGGATAACTTATTACATTACAGAAGCTCAATTACAATCAAGGGAATCAATCCTCCACAGGCTACAACACATTACATATTTCTATCACAAGACTCTGGAATCATCTGCCTTCTGTAATCCCAAATTAGTTAGGGTTTCTATTTTCCTGTCTATTCTTGATTCTACACTTTCCCCCTTAACTCTACTACTACTCAAGGTTCCCAAAAATGGTTATTAATAGCCTTTTTGGCGGCCAACAACCTAATTTCAAAATTTGCATCTCCCTCCAAAAATAGGTCAACTTCCTAGAGCCATAACTTTTGATCCGAGTGTCCGATTGATGAACTATTTTATGTTCCAAAAAACTCATGGAGTGCTCTATGCGCTAAGAGCTTGCTCTACCGGTTCCAGCCATTTTCGGGCCTATACTGGGCTATTTAGTGCCTCAAACCTGAGTTTGAATAATTTTCAGGCATTTTTTAGGAAACAGAAACTTTAATATCTTTCAGTTCGCAAATGATCTTTGCGTGAATCCTTCACCAAAAGTCTTATTTTTCTATTATGAAGCTTACTATAAATTTTCACTTCAATCTGTGCCCAAATGTAAACTTTCTAAAAATAGTAGGTTGCTATTTTTAGCAGTTTAGAAAAACTGAAAGTTCTACATCATTATTCAAGCAATTATGGATCCTAAACCACAAATTTTGAGAAGAAATAAAAAGAAAATCAACAATTTTGGAACACATCTTTTTTTGGGGTGATGCAAGATTTCCCTTGCACCATTGGATGCTCCTGCATCAGACACCCAGGGTAATTGAGAAGTGACCATGTCACATCCCAGGTGTTTGTGTGAGGAAAACCCAAACGATCAACCTCTACCTTAGATAACCAAGAAGAATCTTCAACAGGCCTTCCTTTCCATTTCACCAGGTATTCTTCATATTGCCTGTTCCAAGTACTTCTTCCCACATGGCTATCCAAGATCTCTCCTTTGTTGAAGTAGATGCTGGAATACTCCACTGTTCTTCTATTGGTCCATCATCTGTTCCACCTTCATGATATTCTGATAAATCAGTAATGTTGAAAATAGGGGAAATGTTGATCCCACTTGGCAGCTCTACCTCATATGCATTTCCTGAATCATGTTTCTTCAAAATTCTGCATGGCCCAGATTTCCTCATTTCCAGCTTATTGTATGTTCTAATTGGGAATCTTTCTTTTATCAAGTGTACCATGACTTCATCTCTTACCTAGAATTCCTTATATCTCATCTTCTAATCTACCTTAGCCTTGTACTAAATATTCATCTTATTAATGTGCTTTCTCACCTCTTCATGCAAATTCTTCACGTGTTCTACAGAGTTTTCAGCCTCGGCACTTGTCTTTTCTCCTTTGTCCAGATTCCTTAACTATAAAGCATTTCTTGGACTATTCCCACATACAATCCAGAATGGTGATTTACTAGTACTCCTATTGATAGAATTGTTGTAAGCAATTTCAACATGTGGTAAAATCAAATCCCATCCCTTGGGCTTATCTCCTACTAAGCATCATAGCAGGTTACCCAAACTCCTATTCACCACTTCAGTCCATCCATTAGTCTGTGGATTGTGTGTAGAACTAAACTTCAAATCTGTCTTAAACTTCTTCCACCATGTCCTCTAGAAATAACCAACAAACTTGGTATCTTGATCTGAAACTATGCTCTTTGGTAGACCATGTAATCTCACCACCTCTCTAAAAAATAATTTAGCAATATGAATAGCATCATTAGTCTTCTTGCAAGGAATAAAATGTGCCATCTTTGAGAATCTGTCCACCACCACAAAAATGGAATCATGTTCTCTCCATGTCCTTGGTAAACCAAGAACAAAATCCATACTAATATCATCCCATGGCTTCTCTGGTACAGGTAGTAGCTGATATAGACCTATATTCTAATTTGATCCTTTTTCCATCTGACATACTCTACAACTCTGTACAAATTTCCTCACATCCTGCTGCAATTGTGGCCAATAATAATTTTCACCAACAATATCAATGGTCTTATCTTGACCAAAGTGTCCAGGCAATCCTCCACTATGCTTCTCCTTAATCAGGTTCTCTCTCATGGAACTCCTTGGAATACACAACTGGCTTCCTTTAAACAAGATGCCATCTTGGATTATGAAATCCAACTATTTTGTCCTGTCCAAAGTAACAGGTTACAGACAAGCTTTTTAGGCCTTTGCAAAATCTAGATCTTCAGGATACAAGATTTTGAGCTCATTGAATCCAAAAACCTCTATCTTCATTTATGTCAACAAATTCTGCCTTCTGCTCAAGGCATCTACAAAAATGTTTGACTTCCCACTCCTATGCTTCAAAACAAAAGTATAACTCTGCAAAAACTCAACCCATTTTAAATGCCTTTGGTTCAACTTTTCTTGACTATTAAGATACTGCAAAGCCTGATGATCAGTATATAAAATAAACTCTTTTGGCAACTGATAATGTCTCCATTTCTTCAAATCCTAAACTATTGCATAAAATTCCTGATCATAAACAAAATACTTTTTCTTGGCATCATTAAGCCTCTCACTAAAATAGGCAATGGGCTTACCTTCTTGGCTCAAAACAACTCCTATAGCACTACCACTAGCATCACAATCTAACTGAAATACCTTATTGAAATCTGGAAGTGCTAAAATAGGTTGCTCTGTGACTTTCTACTTCAATGTATCAAAACTTTTGTCTACTCCTTTAGTCCATTTAAACTCTTTTCTATCGCCTCTCATTATCTCAGTTAGAGGTGCACAAATGCTACTAAAATTCTTGATAAACTTTTTGTAAAAACTTGCCAAACCATGAAAAGATCTTTGGAAGCACTCCTTGGCATAGGCCATTCAATGATAGCCCTCACCTTCTCTGGGTCCATCTTAAGACCTTCATCTGAGACAACAAATCCTAGGTATAGCAACTCCTTTGCAAAACTACATTTCTTGAAATTAATCAACTTCTCCTCCCTTAGCTTCTCTAGAACTCTTCTAATATGCATCAGATGCTCATCCCAAGTCTTACTAAAAATTAAAATATCATCCAAATAAACAATAACAAAACTTTTCAAAAATTATTTCAGTACCTCGTTCATGAGCTGCATGAATGTTCGGTGCATTGGTTAGCCCAAATGGCATGACTAACCATTGATACAAACCTTCATTTGTCTTGAAGGCTGTCTTCCATTCATCTCCTTCTCTGATATGGATCTAGTGATACCTACTCTTTAGGTCAATCTTCGTGAAGTATTTGGATCCACTCAAACAATCCATTATGTCATCCATTCTTGGCAATGGAAATCTATACTTGATCGTAATCTTATTGATGGCTCAAGAGTCTGTACACATCCTCCATTCTCCATCTTTCTTTGGTGCTAGTATTGCAGGTACTACACATGGACTTAGGCTATCCCTTATCAGTCCCTTCCTCAACAACTCTTGAACTTGTCTATTCAGCTCTTCATTCTCTATAGGGGTCATCCTATGGGCTGCCTTATTTAGCAAACTGGCTCCTAGTATCAAATCCATTTGATGACTTATCTTCCTTACTAGTAGTAAACCTTCTGGTACATTATTAGAGATAATATCTTGAAATTCTTCCAGCATCTCTGAGACTTTGGCTGGTACATCTTCACATTTCTCTTGACTAATCTTAGGAATCAATGTATAGTAATGATGCTCATGCTTCATACCCTCTAAAAATTTTCTACCATCTACCAAGCAAATTCTAGCAGTACTACATACCTTTTCTTCCACCTCCTTCAAGGGCTTCAATTTATGACGAACTCCATCCTTTGTTAGGGAATATGTGTTTGTACAACCATCATGGACAATGCTCCTATCATACTACCATCACCTCCCCAATAGCATATGACATGCATCCATCGGTATGATATCACACAGTACCTCATCATGGTAATCCCCAATCTTGAACTTCACTAAACACTCTTCATTGACCAAAGATCTATGGTCCTTTTGTAACCATGCAATCCGATATGGATGTGGATGCTTTCTTCTTGTCAACTTCAACTTGTCAACCATCTCCTTTGAAACAAGATTGTCAGTACTTCCACTATCAATAATAATATCACAACACTTACCTTCACATTTGCACCTTCTGCAGAATAAACTCTTCCTTTGATTGGGTTCTTTCTCTTCATTCAACAAAGTTCTTCTGATAACTAGGGTTTCTCCCCTTTCAACATCTTTAGAATTCTCAGACTGCACATCTTCATCTACACGTGCAACTCATCCATTACCTTCAGATCTTCTATTTGTCCTTTCTTGATGTTGCAGACACTCATATGCTTAATGCCCTTCTTCTCCACATTGGAAACAAGTTCCTCTAAAACCTCCTGTTCTAGGTCCTTGCCGAGGTCAGCCTCTTCCTCTTCCTCTTTGTTCACCATTGTTCTGGTCATGAGGTGGTAGGCATTATCTTCTCTTTGATTCTGACTAGTGCCAACTTCTTCACTTTTCTTTTGATCTTCATTATGGCCTCCATAGGGTCCTCCATCAGTCCTTCCGCCTTGACCTCTTCCCCTTTGCTTGCTGTTGAATCTTTTATTCAGCTTCTCTTCCACCTTCAAGGAAAACTAGTATGCATCTTCTATGGTGGTCATTCTGACCAGGCTCAGCTCTTCTTGAATACTTGGCCTCAACCCATTAATGTAACGAGCTACCTTCTCCTTGTTGGCCTCTACATGGCCTGTCCTAATAGTAATCTTATAAAACTCTTCTGTATACTCCTTAATAGACTTGTTACCTTGCTTTAGTCCTTGCAGCTTCTTCAGCAACTCTATCTCATAGTCCACAGGAATGAACTGCTTCTTTAGTTTCTCCACTAGCTGATCCTATCTAGTGATCTTTCCTTTTCCTCTTCTGTTCCTCTCTAATTGGACCTCCTTCCACCAAATACTGGCGTGGCCCTTCAACTTAGTTTTTGCAAACTTGACCCAATCTAGGTCCTCCACATCTTCATACTCAAAATATTCTTCCATATTATTGATCCAATCAATAAGCTATTTTAGATTCAAATATCTAGAATATGTAGAAAGTTCAATCTTGGGCCTCTTTCTAATCTTTAAAATGGTCCTCAACATCCTAACTTCTGCAAGATCTCCTGCAGCTTCTTGTTCTTCCTTAGATAGCTCTTCTTCAGCTTCATCCTCACTTTCTTCTCTTGTTCTTAGGTCAAACCCTCTTCGTAGCTCCTCTTGCAATGCATCAATTTGCCTTTGTAGGGCTCTAAAACTTTCTTCTGTCAAAGCATTCCTCCCAATATGATTTCTTCATGGAGGCATCTTGATCTCCGCAACAAACCCACAACCTCAGGTCCTAGTGCAAACTACCTCACAGTCGGTGATCTATCTACACACTCAGGAACCCTTGCTCTAATACCACTTGATGAAGGGGGTCAATCATAAAACACACAACAACAGAAATTGCATGCAGAAAATAGAACTTTCTTTTATTGATTTGGACAATTTATTACATTATAGAAGTTTAATTACAATAAGAGGAATCAATCCTCCATAGGCTGCAACACATTACAGCTTCCTATTAGAAGACTTTGGAATCATCTTCCTTCTGTAATCCCAAATCAGCTAGGATTTCTATTTTCTCACCTATTCTTGATTCTACACTTTCCCCCTTAACTATACTACTACTCAGGGTTCCGAAAAATGGTTATTAATAGCCTTTTTGGTGGCCAACAACCTAATTTTGAAATTTGCATCTCCTTCGAAAATTAGGTCAACTTTCGGGAGCCATAACTTTTGATCCGGGTGTCTAATTGATGAATCGTTTTATGCGTCGGAAAGCTTGCAAAGTGCTCTATGCACTAAGAACCCACTCTGCCATTTCTAGCCATTTTTAGGCCTATACTAGGCTATTTAGTGCCTCAAAGTTGAGTTTGAAGAATTTTCAGGCATTTTTCAGGCAACTGAAACTTTAATATCTTTCAACTCGCAAATGATCTTTGTGTGACTCCTTCACAAAAGGTCTTATTTTTCTATTATAAAGCTTCCTATAAATTTTCACTTCAATCCATACCCAAATGCAAACTTTCTAAAAATAGTAGGTTGTTATTTTTTAGCAATTTAGAAAAACTGAAAGTTCTACATCATTATTGAAGCGATTATGGAACCAGAACCGCAAATTTTGAAAGGAAATAGAAAGAACATCAACAATTTTGAAACACAAATTTTTTTTGGGTGATGCAAGATTGCCCCTACACCACTGGATGCTCCTGCATCATATCATCTTTAACTGTGTACTGTCTTTCTTCTCTTTTGACTATATCCTATCATGGCATAGATGACGCTAACCTCTATTTGTGACTATCATGTAGGTTCTTAAAATGCACCTGTAGCTTAGATTGCACACTCTTATCTCTCCTATTTATTTCATCACTTGAATGTTATAGCATTGTATATATCTTTCTCCTACACCTGTAGCTGTCCTTTGTGCATCTTTAAGGTATACCTGTAGCATGGATAACATATTCCTGTACACTCACTATTTGTCTCATCACTTGAATGTTATAGTATCAAATGTATCATGCATTTTCCTTCATCTTTAACCATGGTAATTGACCACTATGACTACATCATGAAAGCATAATGGCATAAAAGCAATAGGACTATTTACTTTGTGACTTTCATGTTCTTTGTCCATCCTAACTGTAGCATTTGATATAAGTCTTGTTTTTCTTTTTTGCTATTCCTCCTTCATCACTAATGCACCTCTGTAGATGGATATGGTAACTTATGATATATCCTAACATATTCTGACTATATCTTGCTTTGTAAAAGCCACTTTATTGATCCTGTCCTAACTATTCATGGTGAAAGTGACTGTATCTCTTCCTCATATTGCACTGTATCTCTCTTTAAGGCATGACATCTTCTTGACTACACCATGGCATCACTGTAGCTTTAGGCATGGGGAATAAATTTTGTCAAAACACAACAATGATGAAATGCATGGAATCCACCTTGTTGATCCTTGGACTATTGCATTCTTTACACTCCACTATGCTCTATGTATTTGAATCTTTGTGTGCTCTATACATGATAGTCTCTTTCTTTTGATTATGTACTTGACTATCATGTCAGTGATGACATATGTAGCTACTCCATAGCTTGTTCTTCCTTTAAGGTCACTGATAGTAAGTAATAGTCTTTATCATTTGATGAAATGTGATTATGTTGTATGTATCTATTATTTGCATCTTTAGCCTTTATCATGTGGAATTTACACTTCTCATATATCTTGTGAAGCTTACTATCTGACAGTCAAGTTGGCACTATGTGAATATGATTGTCTTGCCTTCAACTATTTCATCTGTTGTTCTATGTGGCATTTTTACTTGACTGTCTTTATGAGACACTTGCAACTTGAATGTGATATGACTGTTAACCTTTGAACATTTTCAACAGTATGAAAACAACATGAGAAATACCTAGTGTAGAATGTTGTCTCATCTTTGACATTATACTTGTATTCTTTATTGCATAGAAAGGCATTGAATGGTATCCTTGCTTTTGATGTATTTCATATGGACCTAAACTCTTGTTAACATAGCATGAGGAAGCAACATATGATGTACTTTGTCCATACTCTTGATATCTTTCTTGACTAAGTAAGAACGAAGCATGCTGGGATCAACCCTTGTGGGAGCCACATTTAATCCACATGCTTAATTTGTCTTCATATCAGCAACAAAACTTGTTCTATACTCGTACAATAAACAAACAAGTTAGCATAAAAAGTACCTGATAGCATTGATTGATTTTCTTCATGATTTCCTCCTTATTTGTGTCATTATTTGATCTGATTTCCCATCTGAATGCATGATGTGATAAGTATATGTCTCTATTTGATAAAAGCATGTGATAACTATAAACATCCAGAGCACTAACAGGGCTGTCCCCAAAATTTTGTAGGTTCAACTGATGATGGCTTGGAATGAAGATTGAAGATTGAAGATTTGAAGGCTGACTTCAACAACAATCTCCATCATCAGGAAATGATGGATGTTTAGATTTATCAGATGTTCATTTCTTTTTCTTTTAACAAATAGATACCTAGCTTGCATGTCTGCAATTGCTCAATCTAGTTACTCCCATAGCTTGTGTGGGACACATTTGAATACTTCTTTTAAACATGATCAATTAGTTTCTCTTATGCATATGATGTATATATATATATATATATATATATATATATATATATATATATATATATATATATATATATATATATATATTTCAATCAATGCATGAGATAAATTAATAGATATCTGAATGTATGTTCAAAACATGACATGAAAGAATAGTGCAATACAAATATTTTTCTTTCTTTTATTCAAAATTGATTAACTGAATAATCAATTTAACTTATAACTTCTAAAAGATTGAACTATGTAGAACAACTGTATCTCTTGAATGTTTTATTTCTTGATAATCAAGTCTTTTGTCATGATAACTTATTAGTCCTGATTGGACTGATGGGTTATCTTGACAATTGGATAGTCTCTTCTATGTTGTCAAGGCATCAACCATTCAAAGAATGCATAACTTTGAAGTTTTCTATTATTCCTTCTGAACAACTACACTTAGGTCCAACTAATTTTAAGTGTGAACAAAAAATTAGTAACATTTTTGGTGACCTCTCAAGGGTGTTTGCCTGCTAAACAATTTAGAACCAGTAGCCTTGCCTTCTCATTGGGCATAGAGTCATTTCTGCCCTGAATTTAGAGAAATTCTGCAACTCACACTAGTTGAAAACAACAGTAGCAACTAATTGAAAACTGAAACTAAAACTGAATTCATTAAAACAAAACTAGCAACATGTGCAAAAGCACTTCTTCGAAACAAAACAGCAAAACTGAAACTAACTGTGCAAAGGCACTTATTTGAAGCATAAGTTTGCCTTACTTAGTAGCATAACTTGAAGTGAATCCCATTAACTGGGATTGGCAACACCTCACCATCTAACTTAGCAAGCTAAAATGCATTGTGTTGCTTGAATTTTGTGATTATGTATGGTCCATCCCACATTGTATCAAACTTTGTATGCTCTCCTGGTCTACTCTTCAACTCATTCCACTTGAAAACTAGGTCTCCTTCTTTATAGACTCTTGGTACTGCTTTCTTATCAAAAGTCCTTTTCATTTGGGCGTAGTGTGCTTCTAATGTTTTCAAGGCCTCTTTTTTGATTTCTTCATGTTCAATCAGCTGTGCAAGCCTGATTTCCATAGCTAAGTGTTGGCAACTCCATCGTTATTGGTAGCTTTGCTTCTTTTCCATATGTAAGCACATAACGTGAATTACATGTTGATCTTTTGGGTGTAATCCTATCAGTCCATAATGCTAACTTTAACTTATCATGCCAAGACCTCTGATTCTCATCAACTATTTTCTTTATGATCTCAATTAAGTTTTTGTTAGTTGATTCAACTTGTCCATTACCTTGAAAGT
Organism: Cunninghamia lanceolata; assembly: GCA_027924645.1. Lineage (NCBI taxonomy): Eukaryota > Viridiplantae > Streptophyta > Pinopsida > Cupressales > Cupressaceae > Cunninghamia > Cunninghamia lanceolata. The sequence continues at coordinate 18,016,048 of BSBN01001048.1, forward strand.
AATAATTTGATGAAGTATTCAAATAGATATTATTTTTGACAGACCAATTAGATATTCTTAATCCAATAAATGCTAAAGCATTATCTAAAATTATTGAGTCAGGAGTTCCAAACTTGGACACTAGATCTTGGTAAAAATTTAGGATTGATGTTTCATTAGCATCTTTTAAAGCAACTGCTTCAGTCTATTTCATGAAATAATCAGTAGTAGTCAAAATCCACTTGTGTCCTTGGCTTGGAGGTGGATTAATAGGACCAATGAAGTCCAATCCCCACTTGCCAAATGGTTGTTCCACTTGAATTGGATGCAAGGGCATTGCTACCAGCCTTTGTTTACCTGCAAAAATTGAACACTTTAAACATTTCTTTACCCATTCATGTCCATCTTTGAACATGTCAAGCCAATAGTAACTAGCCCTCATAATTTTCAGAGATGTTGTTCTAGCTGCAAAATGACCTCTAGCAGGTCCATCATGAACTTCTTCTAGAATCCTTTGAGTTTGATCTGGCTATACACATCTCAGCAAAACATTGTTAAATCTCTCTTGTACAAAATTCTATCAATTATAGCATAAGGAATTGCCTGCAATCTATAATATCATGCACCCAACTTGTAGGGGATTCTGGGACAACAGTCGTTTCACCATTTTGAAGCACTGTCTCAACCTCTCCTTGAAGTTCTTTGCTATATCCTTCATTTTATGCGAGCTGTTCACATAGTCCTTTGCCTCGGACCAGCTTGGTTACCTTTATTTGTATGTCATATTCCATGACCTTGGTTATCCACGCTGCTCTCTTATCATTAAAGTCCTTACTGAGCAAAAAATCTTTCACTGTGGGGTGAGCAACCATTAACTAAATTCTATTATTTGAAAGCATATGTTTGAACTTCTTTAGGCTCCTGATAACAGCTAATACATGCTTTTCAACAAAAGAATTTCTTACCTCATAGTCATGCAGAACTTGGCTGAAAAATGCCACAGGTTGTTCGATTCCTTCATTGTTTTGTTGACAAAGCATAGCTGATATAGTATCCACATTGTCAAATGCATATAAAATGAAGTCCTTATCAAAGTTTGGATTTATCAAAGTGGAAGCAGCAGCAAGGGCCTCCTTTATTTCTTCAAAGCTTTGCTTTCCTTCTTTGGTCCAACTAAAAGAAATATTCTTCAACATTGTTGTAAGAGGTTGTAAAAGTGCTACTATATTAGGAATAAACCTTCTTACAAAATTATTTCTTCACAAAAAGCTTTGTAAGCCTTTCTTGTGTGCAAGAAGAGGTAATGGCAATATTGCTGTGATTCTTTCAGGATCAATTGACATTCCATCTTTAGACACAATGTGTCCCAACAGTTTGCCTTCATGAACAGAAAAAATACTCTTCTTTGGATTTAATGATACTCCAAATTCTCTACACCTTTCAAAGATTGGTCTTAAATGATGAAAATGATTTTTAGCTTTTTTAGGAAAAATAGTCCCATCATCTAAGCATACAAGCACAATTTTATTGATTAGGCCTTGAAAGGCCATGTCCATTACTCTTTGAAATGTTGCACTTGCATTTGATAAGCCAAATGGCATCTTTCTATATGCTAGGGTATCCCATTTTGTACTAAAAGTTGTCTTGTACTGATCTTCCTCTTTTACAAGGATTTGGTTATAACCTGAATAACCATCCAATAACGAGAATCTCTCTGATCCAGAAATAACCTACAATATCTACTCCATAGATGGTAAAGGATAATGATCCTTTAATGATGCTCTATTTAAATCTCATAAATCAACACACAATCTGATTTCCCCATTTTTCTTTTTGAGAGGAACTAAATTAGAAACCCATAAATTATGTTTGATAGGAAAAAAGATATTACCTTCAATAAATTTATTGAATTCTATTTTCATGAGCACTTCTAGTTTGGGATTCAGTGGCCTTTGCTTTTGTCTGACAGGTTTAGCTTTGGGTTCCAGCTCTATTGTATGTTGAACTAACTCAGCATTGAAACATTTCAGATCTCCATATTCCCATGCAAAAATGTCATTAAACTCTTGAAAAAGCTGGATGAATGCTTGTTGTCATTGTTTTATACAAATCCTTCCTGCCTTGAACAACTTTCCTTTGAAAATCTCAACAAGTTGATAATGCTCTTGATTAATTGACAAGATGGCTTTGTATTTTCTTACTTGGTCATCATCATTAAAGATAGATTCCCAGGTCACTAAGCCCTTGGGAAGCTTATTTGATCTTAACTGAAGTATTTGATTATCATATTGTTGTACAAATTTTTGCTGATTACCTGTAGAAAATTTAGCCTCTTCCATTAAGAAATTTACAATCTGTTCATCACTATCAAACACTTGCCAACTAACATTATTATCTGGAACATATGGTCTAACAACAACTTTAACATATAAAGGAGAGTGAATATTCTTCATTTCAACAAGAATATCATACTCAACTCCTATAGCAGCTAGTTTGTCAACTTGCTTGTATGAGTTCGAGGTACAAATATCAGATTAAATGCATCAAACTCTTCTATCATGTCCCAAACTCTACATTTGTATAAGTTTAGCAAGTTATTTTTTGTAGCAACAATGTTTTTGACTTTTTTAACCACTAACTCACTGTCTCCAAAAACTTTTAAACACCTGATTTTTCTTTTCCTTGCCCATTCTAGCCCATGAACTAAAGCCTCATATTCAGCTGAGTTGTTAGAATAGCTGAAAGCAAATTTGCAAGATGAATAATATTTCTCACCTGTGGGAGAAACTAAAATAGTAGCACCTCCAGCTCCTACCTTGCTTTCAGAACCATCAAAATCTAGTTCCCAAACATCATTTTCAGACTCTACAGTTTGCTATTTTTCCTCTTTAATCAGATTTGGAATAATTGTATTATTTTCTTTAATCATGTACACACCAAGGCCAATCTCATCCATTTGTTCAAATGGATCTGTTTCATGATTTTCTGCTGCCCATTGGTCTAAAACCATATCTAGAATTCTCTCTAAAGGTGTGTTTGAATCTTGAACAGGAATCAAATCTTCTTGATCAAAAATAGGAAGATTTGCATTTATAGAACTGGGTGTGTAAGGTTCTAAATGATCTTTTGCTAGTGGTTCAGACTTGATTGTAACCTTGGTTCCATATCTAGTTCTGAAGAATAAATGTGTCCAATTAGATGATAAATACCCTTCTAACCTTGCTGTAAAATATCTGGATAAGTAAATGGCAAAGGTAGGTGGCAAATCAATGACATAAATGTCTTGTATATAACAAAATTTGGACAAGCATGCAAAGTAAGGCCTAAATTTTTGAACATTCCAACTGTACTCACTTTAGTTCCATCCATTTGTACAACACCTCTAACAACAGGTTCATATTTTAGACCTAACTTATTAGCTAGTTGTTTTGGCATAACTGAACTGCTGGCTTCTGAATCTATTATGCAATTATGTACTAAATAGTCACCTACAATCCAAGTGACATAAAATGGTGGAGGTTTACCTACTGGTTTAGGCTGTTCTTTTCTTTTTTTTGCCTAATTTGCAATCATAATATGAGGCTATTGTGATTTTTGTACTTCATTTGACAAAGGCAACTGAGATAATGTATTTTGTAACCAATCTTTTTGTCTTGGAATGTGTAGAACATCTAAAATAGACATGCTTACTGTTATCTTTTTCATATGATCTAAAATATTAAAAGCAGGGCCACTAACTTTTTGTTGTACTTTTGGGATAGCAACCTCTGGTTGGTCTTTTGCTAGCTGTTTATTTTCTGTAGTTGGATGTCTTGACAAAATGTGCAAATCCTTTGATGTAGAATCTTGATTCTGTTCATTCTGAGTTATAGAAACTATATTTTTACCTTTATCAGCTTGCTGTGGTACATTTTCAGCTTACTATTTACCAGTATTAGCTTGCTGATTTGCATTTCTAGATTGTTGTTGCAAGTCAATAGCTCTTTTTTTTGATCTTGTATTTGTTGCAATATTAGTAAAAGATTTTTTTTTACTTGGCAACTGATTTACACTACAAAATTCATTAGCCTTCTAATTCATTAAAGCTACATCAAAATTAACATACTGAGTCTGAATGTCCAGCTGGTTGTTTACATCACTTGCTAATTTTTAGCAGCAATATAGTTATTCTGTACCATCAAAGCTTGACTTACAATTCCATTTGGGCAAGTGGCCTGATTATGAAGCTGATTACAGGGATAACACCATGCATAGTCCTGAACCATGTTGTTCTGTATAGATGATATTTCCTTTGATGTGCTAACAACATTTGGATTATATTACTTATTTGGCCTATTGTTATAATTCCTCCTTTGACCCTAATAATCTACCTAATAACTAGGCCTATTTTCCTACTAAGGGGTTGCTTGGTAATGTCTGTTATTTTGATTTGTTTGGATTTTCAAACTCACTAGGTCATTGCTCACAGTCTATAGTTTTTTTCTATACTTTGCTGGTTTTCTTTCAAATCCCTAAATTTAGAATGAATGGGATCTATACTATTTTATGCATTTTCTTGATAACGAAAAGAAGGTATTGCTAAAATATGTGGGGCTAAAATTAGGATTAGAGGCTATATATCTGGAAAAATTGGCATTAGGGGCCTAGATGTTATCTTACCAGCTTGTATTAAACTATTTTCTACTCTTATTGCAATATCAAAAGCAGCTGGTAAAGTTACCCCTCCCATAGATTGTATCATAACACCAATATTAGAATTTAATTCCCTTAAATAATACAAAAAAACATGCTCTAGTGATGGTTTTATTATTTCAGGGATTCTATTCCATGTTTTTTGAAATCTAAAATTAAAATCTATCATTTGCTCTTGTCGAGCCCTCTTAATAGTAGTCATTTTTTCAACTAATGATAAATGATCAAATTTGTCTTGAAATTGCCTAATCAAAATAGCACCTAATTCATCCTAAGATCTAATTGAATTGACTCTTAAACCTCTAAACCATTGAAGAGCTTTACTTTTTAGTGATGCTGCCAACAAGTTGATTGCAATGTTCTTTTCGGTGATGTGGTGAACAACACATAAAGAAGCCACATCTCTAATATGTTCAATGGGTGTAGTCCCATCTTCTTCTGTAAAACTTGGTAAACTTTTTAATGCAGCCATCGGTATGTCATCATGCTAATTCAGATTCAAAGGGTTGCCTCCATTAAATAACACGAAAAGGCTAATTTCGAGGTGGTGGTGGATTTCTTCCACCTCCTCCAGCTCCTCCTCCACTGGGAGGTGGTAGTACTCCTCCTCCTCCACTAGGAGGTGGTAGTACTCCTTCTCCTTCTAGTAAAGACATCAGAGTGGGTAAAACTTGAGCTGGTGTTTGGACTGAAACTACTTAAAAATTTTCTTGTAACATAGGTTCTTCTTCAGTAAACTCATGAGGAAGAGGTTCTCCTGGAAAATAGGAATCTACTCTCTTTGGCTTGCTGCGGAGAACTAAAATTTTTTGAGGATGTACTTGTAAACAATGGGTTATGATGTAAAGCAAACTTAGGATGTGTATTTGGTAGATCTGAAACAACTGATGAATCTGCTATATTGGCCTCTTTCTCTACTTTTATTCTCCTTTTTGGTGGAGATAAATGATTATGCTTCTTCTTAGAATTTTTACTTGATCTTGTTTGATATTTTTTCATAGGCTGTAAGATCTGATTTGAAAAAACTAAATTATTAGATTCACTAGGTACTTGATAGTGAACCTCTAAAAGGTTGAAATTCTATTGTTCATACCAAAAACAACAAAAGAAATAAGTCCTTCTGAACTAAAAATTAGTTCAAAGGTCCCACCAGGCGTCCCAAAAATTGTTATCACTGGGAATTGCACCCGTATGCAAAGCTGGTGAAGCACTACAATTTCGTGTAACATGGGACTAATCTCAGGTTGTGGGTGCCCTGTGATGAGATTAGACCTCCAGATTATGGGCTATTTTCCTTCAAATGTTCTACTGAGATGTATGTTTTTACTATTTTGCAAAAGGGAAGAAGGAACTAAAAGAATGCTTAAAGGTAAAAATTGGTGATGCACCTGATTTAGATAAAAATAATGCAATCTGATCCACAATATTTTTTTAGAATTTTGACTTTTACACAATCCAGACTTGGCATAAATATCACAAAAGTGATTCTAAAGAAGGTTTAAAAAATAGGTTTTTTCACAACATAAAAAGACTATTTTTGGTTAACACAACCTAAGACATGTGATGAATATATGCTTAATGCTGCAAGCAAGGAAGTGAGACAATAATTTTAAAGGTTTAATAATAAAACACAGCAAAATTTCATCAAAATCACTTAAATAATCAACACTAAAGGAAAGGTAATTCAACTAATCTGAAATAAACAAAGGAAAGCTCTATAAAGAAGACAAAAATATAAACTGTAACCTGTCGATCTCTCAATAAAACTATAAAAAAGTAAGCTACAAGAATTCTCCAATATGTCTAAATCAGAATGAGAATCAAGAACTAGCAAAAATAAATTTTCTCTTTACAATATATAGGTTTACTCTCTCCGAGAGGCATACAAAAATATGGACTTGTAGATAACTGCCTCTAAAAATAATCATTCCCGAGCAACCTCTAAAATCCTCAAAAATAGGGCCTAAAACTACCACAAATTGAGCAAAAATAGCTTCAACTTGGGCCTCTCCATGTGTTTGACCAAAATAATTGACCAAGGACCCTAAAATACTCTTAAAAGTCATGTAAAACCTCCTAGGCGACCTAGTTAACTCAACTAATCAATTTAAATGATTTTGCATGAGTAAAATTGATTGTGAGTAAATAATAAAGTAATAGAATATTACTTTATTATTTGTTACAATTTGTTCTATTTTCAATTTTACAACTTGTGAAAAATAAGAAAGTAATTTATAGAATATTACTTTATTATTTATTTACAATTGATTTGCATGTAAAATCATGCATGATTAGAAAAAATATCACTCCTTATCACTCTAATTACATTTGCCTATTTTGCATGATATGAGCCAAAATTAAGACTTTTAGGAGGAAAAAAAAATTGCTTATACCTCCATGTGGGAAAAAATATCTCTATTTTGCATGATTTAAATATACATCAAGGTAAAAAATATCCTTATCACTCCATGATCAATAAAAAGAAATGCTTAGGCATGAACAATATCCCTTATCACTCCACATGCACTAAGGGGAAAATAAGATCACCCTTATATCTCCATGCATAGTATATACCTTCATGCATAAATTTTATCTCTCATCATAATATGATAACAAACACGTTAGTACTCCTACACATTATATCAACATGTATCAAAATGCATATTCACCTTATATCTCCATTGCATCTTTAAAATCAAGGAAACCTACAACTCCATTATGCATAAAAACCCCATGCATCAAAATACTCCATTATATCTAAATCATTGTACTGCCACCATGCATAATCACTTACCTTGGAAAACTCCATCTCAGTCTCATGCATGCCATGTCAGAAAGCACACCCTCTTGGCTTTGTTAGCCACTATGCATAATTAGAAGGTATCCTTACTTTTTGATGTATTGAATAGGACAAAGAACTTAAGCATGTGTATCATTGTCTATGCAATAGCTAACCACTAAGGAATCTTTAAAAGGTTTATAAGGCATGAAGCCTTTCTCTCCAATCATATCGGCCCTCTTAACTTAATAAAAATTAAGCATTAAGCTTTGCTTTTCGGCCACTCCATGTTATGATGGCTAGGATCTTCAAGACAAAAGGTCTTGACCACGACACTCCTTTGGATAATGAAATTATTTATTTTTTGTAAGTCAAAAATACACTTGGGAGAAAAGAACCTACGAACAAAAGTAAGGAAACAACCCTAAATTTGTTCACTCTTCATTTGGTCTTCCTCCTTCGGAGCTCTGCAACTATATTATGATGGCCTAGGGTTTCAATCTCTCCACTGTGGCTTTGGTCTTTCTCCCTTCAATGGCTCTTCTTTGTTGAAACCATGGAATTTTGCATCATAAGGAAGAAGGTAACATTGCTTTCTGTTTCATATAAGGCATTTTATAATATGTGTAGCTTTATTTCTTTTCAATAGTTGCAGCCTCCTTCTTCTTTCATGGCTATCTCCATCATTGTGCACTCTTTAACACCCTCTTTCTTGTTTTTCCATCTTCGTTCCATTGCAACTGTAACCCGTTCATGGTCTTCAACTGATCTTGAAAGTTTAAGGCCATTGTGATGCCGTGGAAAGATCTCTCCTCCTTTCAGCAAAAAGGGTGAGCACTTGTCATTTTCATCTCTGTAGCTTCATTTGTCTTTGGTTTTATACTTTACAGAATGACAAGTCTTTAGGTAGACATGGGTATTGCATTTTATAGCAAAAAATGCCATATCACTATCGGCCATGACTGCATATATCTTGTTTTTGCTTTGAACTATCTGTAGATGCAGAAAACCTGAGGGTTTAAGGTTTTAAGATGAGGGTTTATTGTTTATCTTCTATTTTCAAGGTCTCCACCTTGTCACAACCATGCTCCTCCTGAAAATAGGTATCAAATTGTGTAGTCTATTGAGGGTTTGTTTAGTTTTTAAAGCTAGGGTTTCAACCCTCCTTGCACAAAAACTCCTTCATAGTGCCACAGCCATGCTCTTCTCTATTATCTCTTTCTCTTTTGATAGTCTATGAAGAAAAGAACAATGGCTTTAACTTTCTATCAAGGGTTTGTTCAATTTGCACTTTCATAGCTTCAAACTATTATGGCCACTGTCCTTTATTTGAATCTTCTTGACTGTGTTTGCAAAAATGGCATTAGGGTTTGATGTCTTGATATGGGTATAGATTTTAGCATGAGCCATCTTTCCTTCTGTATCGCATCTTCTTGAATGTGGGTTTTCCTGTAGGTAGAAGCATTAAGAGTTTGAAGTGTCAATAAATGGAGTTTCTTTCTTTGCTTCTCATAACACCTTCTCCTACTTCTCTTTATGAATGTCATGGCATTAATGATGATACACTTTACTTTATCCATCCCATTGTAGCTACTGGGTATAATAGAAGGTTTATTGATATTTTGTATGACAACAAATCATTTGATATTTTGTATGATAACTGTTATCATTTCTAGAAGGCTGTACCTGTACCATAAATGGCTTCTTTGACTTATTTGCATATGATAAACTTGTATCTCTTTTTGCCTACCAACTGTAAGATGATGGGCTATTATCATGTGGTATCATCTTTGACTGTGTATTGTCTTTCTTCTCTTTTGACTATATCCTATCATGGCATAAATCATGCTACCCTCTCTTTGTGACTGTCATGTAGGTTCTTAAAATGCACCTGTAGCTTAGATTGCATACTCTTATCTCTCCTATTTAATTCATTACTTGAATATTATACCATTGTATATATCTTTCTCTTACACCTATAGCTGTCCTTTGTGCATCTTTAAGGTATACCTATAGCATGGATAACATATTCTTGTATACTCACTGTTTGTCTCATCACTTGAATGTTATAGTATCAAATGTATCATCTTTTTCCTTCATCTTTAACCATGGTAATTGACCACTATGACTGCATCATGAAAGCATAATGGCATAAAAGCAATAGGACTGTTTACCTTGTGACTTTCTCATTCTTTGTCCATCCTAACTATAGAATTTGATATAAGTCTTGTTCTTCTTTTCTGCTGTTCCTCCTTCATCACTAATGCGCCTTTGTAGATACATATGGCAACTTATGATATATCTTGACATATTCTAACTATATCTTGCTTTGTAAAAGCCACTTTATTGATCCTGTCCTGACTGTTCATGGTGAAAGTGACTATATCTCTCCCTCATCTTGCACTATATCTCTCTTTAAGGCATGACATCTTCTTGACTCCACCATGGCATCATTGTAGCTTTAGGCATGGGGAATAAAGTTTGTCAAAACACAACAATGATGAAATGCATGGAATCCACCTTGTTTATCCTTGGACTATTGTATTCTTTACATTCCATTGTGCTCTATGTATTTAAATCTTTGTGTGCTCTATACATGACAATCTCTTGCTTTTGAATATGTACTTGACTATCATGTTAGTAATGACATATGTAGCTACTCCATAGCTTGTTCTTCCTTTAAGATCACTAATAGTAAGTAATAGTCTTTATCATTTGATGAAATGTAATCATGTTGTATGTATCTATTATTTGTATCTTTAGCCTTTAACATGTGGAAGTTACACTTCTCATATATCTTGTGAAGCTTACTTTATGACAGTCAAGTTGGCATTATGTGAATATGATTGTCTTGCCTTCCACTATTTCATCTGCTATTCTATGTGGCATTTTCACTTGACTGTCTTTATGAGACACTTGTAACTTGAATGTGATATGACTGTTAACCTTTGAACATTTTGAACAGTATGAAAACAACATGAGAAATACCTGGTGTAGAATGTTGTCTCATATTTGAAATTATACTTGTATTCTTTATTGCATAGCAAGGCTTTGTATTCTTTATTTTTTGTACTCTTGATATCTTTCTTGACTAAGTAAGAAGGAAGCATGCTGGCAACCCTTGTGGGAGCCACATTTAATCCACATGCTTATTTTATCTTCAAATCAGCAACAAAACTTGTCCTATACCCGCACAGTGAACAAAGAAGTTAGCATAAAAAGTACCTGATAGCATTGATTGATTTTCTTAATGATTTCCTCTTGATTTGTGTCATTATCTGATCTGATTTCCCATCTAAATGTACAATGTGATAAGTAGATGTCTCTATTTGATAAAAGCATGTGATAACTATAAACATCCGGAAAACTAACAGGATTGTCCCCAAAATTTTGCAGGTTCAACTACTGATGGCTTGGAGTGAAGACTGAAGACTAAATATTTGGAGGTTGGCTTCAATAAAAATCTCCATCATTAGGCAATGATGGATGTTTAGATTTATTAGATGTTCATTTCTTTTTCTTTTATCAAACAGATACATAGCTTGCACATTTGCAATTGCTCAGTCTAGTTACTCCCACGGCTTGTGTGGGACGCATTTGAACACTTCTTTTAAACATGATCAGTTAGTTTCTCTTATGCATATGATGTATATGTATTTTCTCTTTTCAATCAATGCATGAAATAAAGTAACAGATATCTGAATGTATATTCGAAACATGACATGAAATAACAGTAAAATACAATTATTTTTCTTACTTTCATTTAAAATTGATTAACTAAATAATCAATTTAACTTATAACTCTTGAAAGATGTAACTATTTAGAACAACTGTATCTCTTGAATGTTTGATTTCTTGATAATCAAGTCTTTTGTCATGATAACTTATTAGTCTTGATTGGACTGATGGGTTATCCTGACAATTGGATATTCTCTTCTACTTTGTCAAGGCATCAACCATTCAAAGAATGCATAACTTTAAAGTTTTCTATTATTCCTTCTAAACAAATACACTTAGGTCCAACTAATTTTAAGTGTGAACAAAAAATTAGTAACAGTTGATCGATTGAAATAAAGACTTGAAGGTTTATGAATTGTTGATTAACATTAAGAGGAACAATATAAATATTTCATGATTCTTGAGGGGACCAAAGCGCTGAAATTAATTTTGATTATGGTGTGTCAAGATATTTCCAAGTTCTTGAACTAATAAGAATACCAATGAAGAGTACTTTAGTCCACTTCTACGCTAAATCACCAATGATAAGATTGTAAAGTTCATTTGATTCCTTCAACAATGATAAGTTCCATGATTCATGGGAGAATTGAACCATCGAAATGGTTCATAAAGGAAGGTTCAAAAGTTAATGCAAGCTCTAAAATACACTCAAAGCCAAGTTTGAATAATGAAGGTTCCTTAAGGCATCAATTCACTGAAAGTCAAATATGTAGGAGTTCCTCGTCATGCGAATTCGTCGAAATGTAATATTGATGATAGTTTAGTTGCTTTAAAAGTGTTGATGCCCGATGACAAAGTATAAAGGTTCAAATGTGAGTGCAAATGCCAAAATGTATTATAAGACCATAGTTCAAAGTTCACATGAACATTGATATGACAAAATGAATCTAGTAAAGAAGTTCAAGGTTCCCCAAGGCAAGGATTTGCTGACAACAAAGTTTTTTAGAGCGATACATTGTTGAAATGCATTAAAAAGAGTTTGAAGTTTGTTGGAATATTGAAATTCATGGTTTGAATGGATAGTTTGATTCGTAAACTGTTAAGAACCAATACATGTTATTTTTGGGATAATTTAGTTTGGGTAACAGTTGCCTTTGTAATATGGTTCAACTTCCAATTTCAAAGTGTAATGGAGTTGATAATTGTATTTTGCAGTATTCCTCTGGTCATGGTTGGGAGGGATATTCTAGTTGAGTTAGTGGACCTATTTTTCCCAAGATAATGGTAAAGCAAATGTGAGGGAGATGGATTTTGGAAGAAGAGTAAAGGTATCAGAAGGACACTTGATTCATAAACCTTCAAGTCTTTATTTCAATCGATCAATTGTTACTAATTTTTTGTTCACACTTAAAATTAGTTGGACCTAAGTGTATTTGTTCAGAAGGAATAATAGAAAACTTTAAAGTTATGCATTCTTTGAATAGTTGATGCCTTGACAAAGTAGAAGAGAATATCCAATTGTCAGGATAACCCATCAGTCCAATTAGGACTGATAAGTTATCATGACAAAAGACTTGATTATCAAGAAATCAAACATTCAAGAGATACAGTTGTTCTACATAGTTAGATCTTTCAAGAGTTATAAGTTAAATTGATTATTTAGTTAATCAGTTTTGAATGAAAGTAAGAAAAATAATTCTATTGTACTGTTATTTCATGTTTGAAGGTTTATGAATTGTTGATTAATATTAAGAGGAACAATATAAATATTTCATGATTCTTGAGGGGACCAAAGCGCTGAAATTAATTTTGATTATGGTGTGTCAGGATATTTCCAAGTTCTTGAACTAATAAGAATACCAACGAGGAGTTCTTTAGTCCACTGCTACGCTAAATCACCAATGATAAGATTGTAAAGTTCATTTGATTCCTTCAACAATGATAAGTTCCATGATTCATGGGAGAATTGAACCGTTGAAATGGTTCATAAAGGAAGGTTCAAAAGTTAATGCAAGCGCTAAAATACACTCAAAGCCAAGTTTGAATAATGAAGGTTCCTTAAGGCATCAATTCATTGAAAGTTGAATATGTAGGAGTTCCTCGTCATGCGAATTCATCGAAATGTAATATTGATGATACTTTAGTTGCTTTAAAAGTGTTGATGCCCGATGACAAAGTATAAAGGTTCAAATGTGAGTGCAAATGCCAAAATGTATTATAAGACCATAGTTCAAAGTTCACATGAACATTGATATGATAAAATGAATCTAGTAAAGAAGTTCAAGGTTCCCCAAGGCAAGGATTTGCTGACAACCAAGTTTTTTAGAGCGATACATTGTTGAAATGCATTAAAAAGAGTTTGAAGTTTGTTGGAATATTGAAATTCATGGTTTGAATGGATAGTCTGATTCGTAAACTGTTAAGAACTAATACATGTTATTTTTGGGACAATTCAGTTTGGGTAACAGTTGCCTTTGTAATACGGTTCAACTTCCAATTTCAAAGTGTAACGGAGTTGATAATTGTATTTTGCAATATTCCTCTGGTCATGGTTGGGAGGGATATTCTAGTTGAGTTAGTGGACCTATTTTTCCCAAGATAATGGTAAAGCAAATGTGATGGAGATGGATTTTGGAAGAAGAGTAAAGGTCTCAGAAGGACACTTGACTAATTGAAAAATTGTATATATTATACTTTTGTTAATTTGATAATGTTGTACACATTGATAAAGAAGTTTGAAATTTTGTGAATGTATATTTGTGATTTGAATCAATTCAAATGAAATTATGTTGTCTTGTGAACTTGGTGTTGTGTTGGTTATGTGACTGGGCTATCTAATAAGACCCCTTGGTCATGATTGTGTTAGAGGATGTAAGTATTTTGATGTTGTTCATTGATGATCATAGTTGAATGACATATGTATTTCTTATGTGTATAAGAAATTTTAAGATTTTGAAGCTTTTAATAAGTTTCATGTTATGATTGAAAATTAATCTCAATCTCAAATTGGTACTCCTCGAAGAGACAATGGTGGAGAGTTTATTTCAAGAAAATTTGAGGATTATTTTAGTCAAAATGGGATTCAACATCATTTCATTATTCTAGGTACTCCCCCAAAAAAGGTGGCATTGAGGAAATAAATAGAATTGTCATGAATATGATTTGAGAAATATTATATTTCAAGAGAATATAGTTGCATTTTGGGTAGAAGCAATAAGAATAACAATTTATCTATGTAATATATCTCCCTCATCTTCTCTTCACCAAGCAACTCCATATGAAGTTTGGTTGTTAATTCTCCTATGTTTATTAGGGAGTATTAGTTAGGACAGGTTGGGATCCTTGTGATATTTCCAAGGAAGGAAAGTCTCATTCTTCTCGCTCTTTTGTGGTCATTGGTGCATGTGGCTCATGTGGTTTTGGATCTAGGGAGGTGGCTTCCAACAATGTTGCATTTAGGGAGTTATCTAAGGCTTTAGGACAAGGAAATACTATCCATCCACCCTGCTCTTCTCTTCCATATCCTTTGATGATTCCCCTCCTACTTTTTCACAGGGTTTGGGAACAAGGGAGGATATCCTATTTTTTGTGTCACTTCTTTCTTATAGGATTGCTTCTAGCACTATCTTTGGTTCACCTTCAAAGAAGTCTTGGGCTGATACTATAGACTCCTAAAAATGTCTCAACCCCTTTAACCATTTTTCTGCATCATCCATATCACTAATTTCCCCTTTCATCTGATTAATTAAATAAATTCATAATTATTTAATTAATTAACCCTAAGTCATCCCTAATCATTTACCCTTAGCCATCCATCATTAATTTTCCCCTAGTCATTAATTAATTTAATTAATTCATCACTACACCTTATAACATCCTCCTAATTAATTAAATAAATATGTTAAATATTTATTTGGTTAATTTATCCATCTTCCTAAACCTGATTATTTAATTAATTTGCCCTACTCTACCACCTAAACCTAGCCTAGTTGATTAAATGTCAATTATTTAATTAGGTACCCTAGCCTACATGACCCCCAGACCAAAATTAATAAACCTTTATTTAATCAATTTTAACCCCACATTAACCCATCCACTCATTTTCTCCATCTATATTAATTAAAGTTAATCACATGATTAAATTGGTCAAATCATCATTAACTCCTTCTCCCACACCCCACAAATAAAAAATTACCTTTTAATCCAAAAAGTCACATGACCCTTCCACCTCACATTTTTGTTTTCATGCTAAGCTCTTCTCCATGCCATGAGCTCACACGTGTGAGTACCAAAGTGCACAAGTGTCACATGTGACACACATTAACCCATAGAATGGAATTTTAAATTCTATATCATGCCAAGGAAATTGTTTTTTAATTTCCTCTTGAGTTTTAATCACATTTAATGCAAACCTTTCCCCAAAAATGAATAAAAGATTGCAAAATATTCTCATCCATCCAATCTTGTTGATCAAATCTCAACCCTTCATCCTCCCATCTCATATCCACCCTTGATTTCAACTTTCAATCTCAATCGTTGGATCAAATCCCCCCTAAATTTGCCTATAAATACAAGCCTCCACAAGCCATTTTCATAATCCATTTTTCAAGAAAATCTATTATGCCAAAAAAGCCTCCAAATCTATCCATCATACCATTTTAATGAAGCTAGTTGTGACTGACATCTCCAACTCAATCTCGCCCTTTGGGTCTACCACACAAGCATATGTACCCCTATAGGTGCCACTCCATACTCCTTAGTATTTGGTTCTAAAGCTATCCTAATAATCTAGGTCAAGCTCCCCTCTCTCAGAATCACACTACAAAATATCATTACTAAGGAGGAGTACTGAGTTGCAAGACTAAATGAGCTAGAACTTCTGGATGAGAAGTGCTTGAATGCTCTTAATCACCTACATGCATACTAGAATCACCTATGCAGGATGTATAATAAGAAGATGAAGAACCACTATTTTGAGATAGGCAATTTAGTCCTTATGGAAAATCAGAGGAACCTACAAGAGCATAACAAGTAAGGCAAGTTCAAACCTAATTGGTTGGGACCTTATATCATTACAACTAGCTATGGATCAGGAGCTTATTAACTTGGAACACTTGAGGGGCAGCCTCTAGACGAGTCGATGAGCATAATGCACCTAAAATTTCTGCCCCTAACCCATCCAATATCCCAAGTCAAAAATTAAAAAAAATGAAAAAAGCAAACAATCCAAAAAAATAGAAAAAGCAAGTGCAATAAAGACGTCCAATGGTGAAAATCACTTTGGTCGTGCCTTGGATAAGTACCATGATGAAAGCTTGTCTCAAGTGCCATGTGTAGTGGTTAGTTCTACCATCTAGTAAGTCCTCACATCCATCACATCACTCCATATCACCTCCATCCCATGGCTTGGAATAACAATCATTCAGCGTCACACATCCCATTCCTTTATCACCCACCTGAGGTAGATTCCTAGAAAAGAGGATCCTTGTATGCCCTCCCTATACAACAGAAAACTAATAAAATACAAAAACATCATAAAATCACCAAAATCTAAAAAAAAAAAAACCACCAAATCTAAAAACATTAGAAAATCCAAAAAGTCCCAAAAAATAAAAAAATTAGAAATCGTAAAAAATAGTCATTTCATCATCATCATCACCCATCCAACCTATTCCGAACCATTCCTATGTCATCAGTACAAACCAAACCTACATATCATCATCACCCACATCTTAATGTGCCTTGATCCCGTGGATATAGGGTATGTAGGTAGTCTAAAATATGAATGAAGTATCCAATATGTAGGTACATAAGATGCGCCCATCCAACCCATTTGGATGGTCCCTATTTCCAGAGATTATCATACTAGATCCATATCACTAATTTCCACTTTCATCTGATTAATTAGATAAATTTAAAATTATTTAACTAATTAACCCTAAGTCATCCCTAATCATTTACCCTTAGCCATCCATCATTAATTTACTCCTAGTCATGAACTAATTTAATTAATTCATCACTACACCTTATAACGTCCTTCCAATTAATTAAATAAATATGTTAAATATTTATTTGTTTAATTTATCCATTTTCATAAACCTAATTAATTAGATAAAACATGATTATTGAATTAATTTTAACCCCACATTAACCCATCCACTAATTTTCTCCAGCCATATTAATTAAAGTTAATCACATGATTAACTTGGTCAAATCATCATTAACACCTTCTCCCACACCCCACAAATAAAAAATTACTTTTTAATCCAAAAGGTCACATGACACTTCCACCTCACCTTTCTATTTTCATGCTAAGCTCTTATCCATGCCATGAGCTCACACATGTGAGTACCAAAAGTGTACAAGTGTCACATGTGACACACATTCACCCATAAAATGGAATTTTAAATTCCATCTCATCCCAAGGAAATTAATTTTTAATTTCCTCATGAGTCTTAATCACATTTAATGCAAAGCCTTCCCCAAAAATGAATAAAAGATTGCAAAATATTCTCATCCATCCAATCTTGTTGATCAAATCTCAACCCTTCATCCTCTCATCTCATCTCCACCCTTGATCTCAACTTTCAATCTCAACCATTGGATTAAATCCCCCTCAATTTACCTATAAATATAAGCCTCCACAAGACATTTTCATCATCCATTTTTCAAGAAAATCCATTATGCAAAAATAGCCTCCAAATCTCTCCATCATACCATCATAATGCTAAAATTGTGTTGGGTTTAGAGAGCATATCCACATTCAACCATTGCATTTGGGTGAAGCAAGAGTGTTTGGGTGCACACTCTCTACCTTATTGAGTTAGAGGACTTCAAGGCATCTTGGGAAGGTATAAATCTTTGTTTTTCAATTCTTTTCCATGTTTTATGTCTTTTAATCTTTTCTCATCTTCAGATACTATCAAAGGTAAATCTTCTCCTACTCCTATTTTGTAAACCTTATTTACTATGTTTTTAGTAAAGGTGAATTTGATTAAAGACCAAGTAGTCAAGATTTGACAAGTGGTTATCTTTTTAAGGGGCATAAGACACTATTTGGTGACATTATGGATAACCAAAAGTGGTTATCTTATTCACATTACATTATGGATATAATTGTATTAGTTTTTAATGGTATTTTTATGATGCAAAGTATTGTAAAAGGGAAAGTAAGAATCCTAGATTTTACCCTGAAGAATTTAGAAATCTTTAAATCTTAGGTAAATTATGATATTGATTATGTCTATTGTATACTTTGGTTGATAGTTAAAAAGTCGAGAAGCCATAGACAAGACAATATTAAGAGACTGGAAACACTTTGTTGTTAGAAAGTCAATACTAGTTATACAAACCAAGTATGGTTATTATTTTTGAGTAGAAAGTAAATGACAAAAGTCATAGACTTTGATAAATTGTGGATATGCAATAAGGGACTCTCGAGAAAGATTAAGTTATTTATAATTGCATATTGTATGTATATCCTAGATAAGGAATTTTTCTAGGTCAGATGGACTAGGGATTGCATATAATTTAGGCAATTATATCTAGTGATACTAGCCAAATATATCAAAGCATAGGATGAGATAGTCTTCAAGTTGAGTTAGAGGTGTGTGAATTCATGACTACGTTTATTGTAAATGTCTATTTATATAGAAACTTTGGCCAAAGTGATGCATTTGTCTTTGCATGCATTAGTTAGTTCATAGTGTCTAGATTGCATAACTAATCAGTATGATCATACTTAGTTAGAAGATTGTCTACAGTTGTATGGTCAATTGAGTTATGTGGGACAAAACACTAGGACTCAAATGGCGACTTGTTACCTCCATATGTCTATACTCTTTTTGAAGAGTGGGGCCACTTCCAGGAAGGAAGGTGTGTGGGGGACTGCCGATCTATGGTTGGAGGTAAAGCACTTGGATGATGATCTCCCTCTATAGAAAAAGACTCACCAAGATTTGAATGACAGATATTAAGATTCCAGTGATAATACTCTTTATGTAAAATTTCATGTTATGATTGTGATGTAAAACTATTCTTTTGCCAAGCACAATATGTTTGTAAATGTAAAGTGAAATGTTATCACTATAAGTATATTTGAATATATTGTATTTCAAGGTTGAAAAATTCTTTAGAAAAGACATGTACTTTTATTTATTGATGTTTAGTAAATGATAAAAAAAATATCTCTCTTGTATATCATTTTCTTTTACTTTCCTAGTAATTTGGATGTGTAATTTTGAATAATATGAGAAGGCATGTTACATATGGTATCAGAGCAAACTAGGTTCAACACATGGACCTTAGAGCTCACTATGAGAAAATTAATCAACATTAAGCAAATAGCTAATGTTTGAAATTGGTTTTATGCCAGAATGGCGTGGACAAGAACTGCCAAAAAGTTTTTTCCCTAGCATTTGCCTTAGTTAGTTGTTAGGAAACAACTTCCCAAGGAAGTTGAACTCAAAGAGCATATTAATTATGCTAAGGGTGCATGGCTAGAGGATTCAGAGACTTTGGCTGATGCTCTTAAGTGTATATGGCTAGAGAGAAAACAACATATTAAACTAGCCAAGAATCCTATTGTTTCTACTTCTATAGTTAAACCAAGTAAATCATCTACTAGTTGCGACATGTCATTTGGATGTGATCATGACGCTCTTGTTTTAGGAAAAGAGGTGATGGAGGAGTACATGCATGTACATCCTCCCTCTAAGTTTATTTTATTAGATTTTGATGGGGAAGAAGAACCTAAGGAATATCCTTTAACCGATATTGACATGTAGTCTTGTTGTGCTAATTATCTAAATAAGGATGTATTTATACCTAGAATAAATTATAATAAAGATGAGATTGTTTACTCAAATTTGAGTTTTGTGCATGATTTATTGATGAATTTTGAATTAATGAGGTGCATTATTTTTAATTCTAATTTATAATTTGATACAAATATTAGGTGTGATATAGAGTATCAGCATGGTTAGAACTAGAACAACTCTTGAAGATAGTCAAGGAGAGTTGAATCCTTCTGAAAACCTATGGCTAAGCTAGATCAGATATTAACCATGTTAAATGAAACCAAGGAAAGACTAGGAAACTTGGAACAAGAGGTTAGGGGTTAAGGTAAATCTGAAGTAGGACATGAGGATTCACATCAAGGAGATGATGAATATGTCCATGAATCTAGTATTCATAGTGAGCCAAGGGAGATTTTTGATAAGACCAAGGCTCAAGAAGAGAATAGAAGTAGACTTGCTTCTGAACTATCCAGAGATATGAAGAAAGTTACACAACCCAAGTTCAATGAAACAAAAAGTGGAGATGTTGTCGAAGCTTCGTTGATATAGATGGACAAATATTTTGAGATCTAAAATTACTCTGAGGTAACCAAGGTAGTATGTGGTGCCTTTTAATTGGCAGGAGAAGCATCCATGTGGTGGATGAATAAGAAGATGGAATTGGGGTTAAGTTCTTTGAGCTTAACCTAGGATCAATTTGTGGTATTATTTCACCAAAGGTGGTTACCACAACTTTTCTTTAAAGTTCACCTGTCTCCTGAAATATGTGCCCCAATATCAAAAAGATCAAAGATTTAGAATCAAGAAATTTATCATGGGTCTAAATGACCAGATAGGTGGAGAAGTGGATGTGCATGGCCCTTCTACCCTAGAACAAGTATTAGAAAAGGCAATCAAGCAAGAGCAAAAATTGAAGTTATTTTTTGCATATTGCGAGAAGAATCACAAGAGGTTTAAAAAGACACCAACTTTGCATCCTTTCAAGAAAAGGAATGGTAAGCTAGATGTGGCTAAGAAAAATGACAAGGGTTCCAAAAAAATAAGAGTAGACCCAGGAATGAGAAGAAGAATAGTGGAAATGTTCAAAGGAATGATAATAATTCAAGTAAAATTGTTGAGAAGAGAAGATGTCCTGGAGGATGTTTCACTTTTGGTGGAGATCACTATGCAAATCAATGCCCAACTAAGAACCAAGGAGTTCAATAGTGTGGTAATGCTTTACCTACTTAGCAAGCAACTTTTCAACGGAGGATCCATGCGGCTTTGGACAATCACCCAATAGAGTTCCAGATTAACCCCATTGAGAGAACAAGTACTTTGCTTGGAGTTCCTATTTCTATTTTGATTGATACTGGAGCATCTAAAAGTTTTATTTCTCCAATAGTATTTAGAAAATTTCCTAGAAGAGCTGGATTTATGGCTAAACCCTGGTTAGTAGAATATGCTAACCAAACTAGAGCTTAGGTAGAGCAATGCCTATTTGAAGCTAAAATTGATCTTCCTAGTTTATTGACTAAGGTGAATTTGTTTGTAGCCCCCTTAGGTTCCTATGATCTTAACTTAGGAATAAATTGGCTATGGAGGCATAGAGCCAATGTTGACTATTTTGCAAAAATAGTGGAGTGTCTAGATGATGTAGGAAACAAAGTATTTTTGCAAGGCACTCAGAGAGAATCTACGATCAGATCAATCTCTACTAAGAAACTAAAGAGAGTTAGGTGAAAAGGTAACAAATTTTTTGTAATCAACATGGAGCAAGTAGAGGAAGATCCTAGTAAACAAGGTGCTTTTGTACATATAAGGTTGTCACTGATATGCTTGTGTGGTTGTCATTGATGTAAACACTAATGAGCATTGCACATATGTTACCTAAGTTTGTCACTGATGTGGTTGAGCAGTTGTCTTTGATGTCAACACTATGCTTGGATGCTTATGATGATGATATACTATCTTGATGGTGTGCTAGTAGTGGTTGTTGATGTTCATGGTTAGCTGCTGATATTCATTGTTGGTTGCTAATGTTCATGGTTGGTTGTCGTGCCTTGAGTAATCTCAAGTAAATTTGTATTGAGCATGCTTGTGGTTAGCAGAGATGATTTCATGATGATATATTAAGATGTGAATTAGAAGCATTAAGATGAATGATGATATACTAAGATGGGAATTAGAAGCTATGCTGAGGTTGAGAAGATGTTGCCAATGACCTATGGCATGTTGTATGATCCTACTTGTTGTTCCTAAGGATGTATGTGTTGTTATATGAAGGTTCTGGTCTCCAAATGTTGGTGAAGGTTTCTGCTGTAGGAAGTTTTTTTGAAGACTGGTTGATAAAAAGCTCTGCATTCCTCCACATTTGAAGATATGATCATATGCGGTTCATAAGTTAAGATAAGCATATTATAAAGGTGCAAAACCCAAAGTTTCAGATTATTTTCTCCTCTGCAGTGCAAGTTACAAGTGACAAAGTTCTAGTCTGTGCTCTGGCAAAATAATGTGCTGATGAAGGCTGATTGGAATGCTCCATATTCCTTTGCAAGTAAAGGTTTTCTCATGTAGTTTTGTGAAAATGATTAGAGATTGTTCAATGCACACTACATTGCAGTTTCAGGTGGTTTGAAGGTCTACATGTTCAGTTTTCAAATGATAGAAGTGATACAAATGGTTCTAGATGCCTAGTTGTTCTCCGAATATATGTTGATGATGTACACAAACTTCTTGCTGCTTGAAATGGTAAATTAGATGATGGAAAGATGATCTTGATGATCTTGTGATATTTCCTATTGCTCTGCAAGGTGTTTTTTTCTCTCTTCGAAACAAGTTGTGGTCTAGAATGATGGTGTTGTTGGGTTATTCTCTTGCCTAGCTGACTAAGGAATGTTGATGATGTGTGCCACAAAGGTGTTGCTGTGCGGAGTTCAAGGAGTGTTTGGAGATGTTGTATAGGTCATACCAACTCATTTGGAAGAAGAACAAGTAATGTTTAATCATTTATGAGTGCCACCAAGATTAAGAAGACTGATGTGCTATAAGCTTCATGTTTTCTTGCTTAAGAAACTAATTCAAATTTGTGAAGTGTGCAGATGTTATTTTTTGAAGGATGATGTTGTGAAGAATCTTTAGAACTGGGCCAAGTATGTGTTGGGATACACAAGGCGTGTATCTCTTTCTGGAGTAGCATGTAGTTCATGATAGGGTTTGCCCTATGCATGTTTTCTATTGTGTGATCTCTAGCCGACTTGTAAACTGTAATATTCTTGTTGTATTGGCCAACTTGTAATAAAATCAATGTAATGCCATGAATATATTATAAACCTAGTTTATATAGGTGAGGTATGATTTTGAAAATTATAATATGAGTGTATGAAGAGCAAAATAAGAAAATGATATGCATTATGATGTGCGAATAAAGGAGAAAGAGCATAAGCAATAAGGGATATCCCAATTGATCTTGAAGACATTTTTGTGATAGGAGGGAAGTGAAGAGAGTGCCTAATTGATCTAATCATCAGAAGAAAAGTGAAGAGGTAGAATTGCAATCATCAAAGATGTGAGCTTCATTGTCAGTTCAGGCAGTAGAAGGACTGCCATACTGTAATCATTTCTGAGTATGTTCTTAGTTCAAGGAGTAGTAGCTTCCTTGGGAGTGACCCTAAAATAAAGTGTTTAGTGAATAGTAGCTTCCTTGGGAGTGACCCTAAAACAAAGTCTTTAGGGAGTAGTTGCTTCCTTGGGTTGTAGCCCCAAAACAAAGTCATTAGGGAGTAGTAGCTTCCTTGGGTTGTAGCCCTAAAACAAAGTCATCAGGGAGTAGTAGCTTCCTTGGTTTGTAGCCCTAAAACAAAGTTGTAATTTTTGAGCTTCATATATTGTGAGTTAATCCTCATTGTGGTTTTCTCCCTTCTAGGGTTTTCTACATATATCTAGTGTTATGTGTTTATGCGCATTGTGTTGACCTTTCATGTTTATGTTAATGCTATAATGTTTAAGTTTTAATGTACTCCGAAGGACTTGAAGTTTGTTTGGATACTGATTCACCCCCCTCTCTCAGTATCCTCGTGTGTTCAACAATTGATATCAGAGCCAAGTTAATCAGAAGAAGCTTTTAACTACTTGAGGAAGGTCCAGGATGGCTTATAATGGATCTCGAAAGCCACATATGTTTGATGGAACAAATTATTCCTTCTGGAAGCTAAGGATGGAGAACTATTTATCTTCTCTAGGGTATGGTATTTGGCAATCTGTCAAGAAGGGATACACTGGTCCTGCTAGTGATCCTACATATGCAGATGAGATCAAGTTGTATGAGAACAATGCCAAAGCCAAGAGTGCTATCATGAGTGGGCTAGCTGATTCAAAACTTGTGAAGGTAATGAGTTGTAAATTTGCTCAGGATGTCTAGAGTAAACTTAGCAACATTTATGAAGGAGACAGTAAAGTGAAGAAGGCCAAGATGCAAATCTTCAAGAGCAAATTTGAGACCCTGAGGATGTCAAAAGAAGAAGACATTGCCAGCTATATGCTTTGGGGAGATGAAATAGTTAATGGCATCAAAGGAATTGGTGGAGAAGTGAAAGAAGATGAGATTGTGAAGAAGGTTCTAAGATCTCTCCCTAAATACTACTATCACAAGGTTTCTGCTATTGAGGAAACTTAGGATTTGGATAAATATATAGTAGATCAATTGTTTGGCTTTCTTACAACCTTTGAAATGAGAGAATTTGACAAAGGTGCTCCAAAGAAAGAAGCACCATTCAAAGCAAGTAAGAATACAGAAGATGAAGCAACTGATCAAGATGATGACCTTGATGAGGTAGAGGCAAACTTTGTAAGAAGATTGAAGAAGGGCACATGCAAATACAAAGGTAAGTTACCTTTTAAATTTTTCAATTGTGGGAAAATTGGTCATTTTGCTTCTAAATGTCCTTTTAAAGATTCAAAACATAACAACAAAAGAGAGAAGCCCAAAAGAAGTCTATATTCCATGGAGAACAAATGTTTTGTAGAAGATAAGGATCATGATGATTCAAATGATGAAACACTTTTCATGGCCTTGAATGTTGGTGACAAAAAGGATGATATTGGAAAATTTGAAAAGTCTGATACCTTGCAAGCTAACCAAGATAATGAAAAATCAATTGTAGAATAGATTGCCCTTCATGCAAAAGAATAAGCCAATGATTGGGTAATTGACAGTGGTTGCTCTAACCACATGATTGGTGACAAGGAGAAGTTTATCAACCTTAAGAAGTGGAATGGTGGAGATGTCAAGTTTGGTGGTGATGAGTTAGCACAAATATGTGGAAAGGGTGCTATAATTATTGATGGAAAGAACATAATTGATGATGTTCTCTATGTCAAAGGGCTAAAGCATAATCTTCTCAGTGTCATTCAGATGTGCAGTAAAGGATACAATATTATTTTTCATGCCAAAGGATGTGAAATCAAGAAGGTAGGGTCTAGAAAACTAGTTGTCAAAGGTGTCAAGGCTTATGGAGCTATATATCATCTAAAGAAGGTAAATGAAAGAACCTGCTTATTGGATCAATCTAGTGAGTGTTGGTTGTGGCACAAGTGAACGGGACACATCAACATTGACAATATGGTAATGATCAGCTCTATTCATGTGGTGAGAGATATGCCTAAGATAACGAAGCTTGCAAACACATTATGCAAGGAATGCCAAATGGGAAAGCAAACAAAGGAAAATTTCAAGAGTAAAGAGTATTCTTCTACAATGCCATTGGAGTTGACTCACATTGACCTATGTGGTCCTACAAGAACAAAGAGTCAGCAAGGTGAAAGTTATTTCATGTTGCTTATTGATGATTATTCTAGATTGACTTGGGTTACTTTCTTAAAAAAAAAAATAGAAGCCTTTGATAAGTTTAAAGTGTTGAAAGCAATTGGTGAGAATGAAATGGATGTTAAGATCAAATGCTTAAGGTCTGATAGAGGAGGTGAATTTACTTCAAATTAATTTGAAAAGTTTTGTGAATATCATGGTATTAGGAGACATCTATTTGCTCCTAGGACTCCTTAACAGAATGGGGTAGTGGAAAGGTAGAATAGGACTATGCAAAAGATGGCTAGAGCAATCATTGAAAGATGTAGATCTATCTAAGATGTATTGGAAGGAAACAATTCACACTTTTGTCTATTTGATTAAGTACAATTGAGGGTCAATAGAACTAAGACCCCTTATGAACTATAGTATAAAAGACCTTTCACTATCAGATACTTCAAGATCTTTGATAACAAATGTTACATCAGGAGAGATGAAGAAGACCTAGGAAAGTTTGATTCAAGAAGTGATGAAGGGATCTTTCTTATTTACTCAACCAAAAGAAATGCCTATAGATGCTACAACAAGAGATTGAGAAAGATGATTGGAATCAAATATGTTAAAGTGGATGAAGACTTGTATGGGATCTCATAGGAACCAAAGGATTATGGATCTGATATACTTCCTTGAATTGAAGAAGAAGAAGAAGAGAAAGAAGAGAAGGAACAAGAATTAGAGAAGATCCCTAAGACTCCAACAAAGTATGTTTAGAAGAACCATTTAATAGATCAGATAATTGGAGATAAGAATGAAGGTGTGTAGACAAGGAGAAGGTTTGCAAAGGCAAGTGAGCAAGTAAATTTGTGTTTACTATCAAAGATAGAGCCCAAAACCTTTTCTAATGCTAGAAAAGATGATGGATGGTTGAAGGCAATGGAAGAAGAATTGAATAGAATAGAGAAGAATCAGACATGGGAATTGGTTCCCAAACTAGCCAATAAGAATGTAATAGGAACAAAGTGGGTATTTTGGAACAAATTGAATGAAGATGGTGAATTTGTAAGGAACAAAGTAAGATTAGTGTGTAAGGGCTATTCTCAAGTTGAACCTGGCATTGATTTTGAGTAGACTTTTTCTTCGGTAGCTAGGATGGAGGCAATCAGGATGTTTCTTACCCTTGTTTCTCACAAGAACATGAATGTTTATGAGATGGATGTCAAGTCAACATTTTTGAATGGTGATCTAGAGGAAGAGGTCTACATTGAGAAACCAGATGGGTTTTAGTTGTCAGAAGATCCAGACATGGTGTGTAGACTCAAAAAGGCTTTGTATGGACTCAAGCAAGCTCCTAGAGCTTGGTATGCTAGATTGGATAAGTACTTACTTCAGCATGGTTTCAAGAAAGTTACCACAAATAGTAATCTTTACATCAAGGAAGAGGGACATGATTCTGATAGTTGTAGTATATGTTGATGGACATTATCTTAGGTGGAGATTATGATATGTGTAAGAAGTTTGTAGGAAAGATGCAAAAATAATTTGAGATGTCTATGATTGTTGAGATGTCTTTCTTTCTTTGATTTCAAATTGTTTAGCTAGATGATGATATCTTTATTTCTCAGGCTAAGTATGTTAGAGAGATGTTGAAGAAGTTTGGTATGGAGGACTCCAAACCAGTAAGTACTCATGTAATACAATACAATAATGGGTTACACTTTCTGGGACATCTTGATTTTTGCTGAAATCACATATTTTTTAAAAAATTAATGATTTAAACCTTTAAAGATTCCATTTAAATGATTTTAATTGAAGAGAGTTTGATCAAACTCCCTTAGATTCAAACCTCCTTGGATTGAACCCTGCTAGTTTTAAACCATACCTATAATGGAGTCTCCTCTACACCTATCAAAATGCTGATAAAAAAACACTTTTGATCTAGCTTTTGGGGGATCAAATGAATTCATTTAAAATTTATGTATTGTAAGTATGTAGTCCTTATTATAAGCTTCCCAAAAAGTATAATTTAAAATATATTTAATTTGATTATTTTATTTATTTTTTTATTTCTTGTGAATGTAGGTTTTTCAATGAACATCAAGTTCTCTATTCTACACACATGGAAATTAGTAAATTAGTGAAAAAAAATATCTATGCCCTAGGTATTGATGTCCTTGTTTCAACAAAAAAACAAAATTGAATTTTGATAAATAGAGAGAAAGTTATGTTTTACGGAATACGCCTATGTCTAAATTATAATTAGTTTGACTTGAAAAATTAATTAGAAAAAATATATTCAACAAAACATTATGAAACCAAATGCATGCCCTATATATCGGTGTTAACAATCTAAATTCAAAACAATCAAAATTCTATCCTTTGTAGAAAAAAAGTTATGTGCTACGGAATACACATCACTTTAAAAAAATGTTGTTTACTATTAAAAACTAGTTATCAAAGGAGATGGAAACAATTTTGGAATTTAAGTCCAATTTTTTAAAAAATATATATTTAGAATCGACAAAAAAAATCTCACAAATCACTAGTTCACATCATCTTCAAATTCCTAATGGTTTAGTGGCTAGAGGTGTCAAAAAGTGAAGATTTAGTTCAAAATGTTGATTTCAATGTCAAGTTTGGCCAAAAAGTGTAAACCATTATTATGAGATGACTATCGATGAACTGGTTGTCACTTGAGCAAGAATGATGAGTCACCAAAGGTTGATCAAACTCTTTATAGATCTATGCTTGAAAGACTATTGTACTTGACTACTTCTGGACCTGATATTATGCATGCAGTATGGGTGGTTGCCATATATCAATCTAATCCTAAGCAAACTCATGAGAAGGTAGTGAAAATAATATTCAGATACTTGAAGGGAACTCCATATTATGGCTTATGGTATCCAAGGGGTAATGACTTTGATCTAAGATCTTATAGTAATGTTGATTGGGTTGGTTGTATTGATGATAGAAGTACAATTGGTGGTGCTTCCTTTTTAAGAAGCAGATTGGTTTCATGGCATAGTAAGGAATAAGATTTAGTATCCTTATCAACAATAGAGGTAGAGTATATTGCAGCAACATCCTACTATACACAAGTGTTCTGCATGAAGAAAACTTTGAAGGATATCAAGGTAATGTATGATGAGCCTATTCCTATCTTGTGTGACAATACTAGTGCTATCAATATTTCCAAGAATCTAGTGATGCATTGTAGTACCAAGCATATATCAATTTAGTATCACTTTTTCAGAGAGAAGGTTGTAGAGAAAGAAGTGAAGTTTGAATATGTTCCAACAAAGGATCAGATTGCAGATATTTTCACAAAGGCTCTTGTGAAGGAAAATTTTGAGTATCTCTGACAGAAGTTAGGGATAAATGCCCCTCCATCTTCTTTCTAGATGCATAGTTGGTGCATCTGTCTAGGGGAGTAATTCATGCTATATCTTTTTCCTTGATTGATGGTGGCTACCTCTCAGGGGGAGTAGGTAGTGGTTGTTTTTGATAGGGACAGTCAGTGAGTTGATTCAAGGAGTGTATGTACTTAAAAGGTGGAGAAAGTTGAAAAGGAGAGCTTGTGTCCTAAGGAAAAGAAGTTGCCCTTTGTCCTTGATGTCAAAGGGGGAGAATGAGCAGGTGTTTGTTGCCATCAATGCCAAAGGGGGAGATTGTTGTACATATAAGGTTGTCACTGATATGGTTGTGTGGTTGTCATTGATGTCAACACTAATGAGCATTGCACATATGTTACATGATTTTGTCACTAATTTGGTTATGTGGTTGTCTTTGATGTCAACACTATGCTTAGATGCTTATGATGATGATATAATATGTTGATGATGTGCTAGAAGTGGTTACTAATGTTCATGGTTAGTTGTTGATGTTCATGGTTGGTTGCTGATACTCATGGTTGGATGTCATGCCTTGATTAATGTCATGTAAAGATGTACTGAGCATGCTTGTGGTAAGTAGAGATGATTTCATAATGATATATTAGGATGCGAATTACAAGCATTAAGATGAATGATGATATATTAAGATGGAAATTAAAAACTATGCTAATCTTGAGAAGATGTTGTTGATTACTTATGGCATGTTGTATGATCCTTCCCATTGTTTCTAAAGATATATGTGTTGTTATATGAAGGTTTTGGTCTCCAGAAGTCGGTGAAGGTTTCTACTGTAGGAAGTTGCTTTGAAGACTGGTTGATAAAATGCTCTGCATTCCTCCACATTTGAAGATATGGTCATGTATTTTAGAAGTTAATATAATTATGATGTAAAGGTGATAAATCCAAACATTCAGATCATTTGCTCCTCTGCAGTGGAAGTTACAAGTGACAGAGTTCTGGTATGTGCTTTGGCAAAATAATGTGATGATGAAGGTTGATTGGAATGCTCCGTATTCCTCCGCAAGTAAAGGTTTTCTCATGTGGTTTTGTGAGCATGATCAGAGATGTTCAATGCACACTACATTGTAGATTCAAGTGGTTTGGAGGTTCGCAAGTTCAGTTTTAAAATGACAGAAGTGATAAAGATGGTTCTGAATGCCTAGTTATTCTCAAGATATATGCTGATGATGTGTGCCAACTTGTTGCTTCTTGAAATGGTAAATTGGCTAATGGAAGATGGTCCTAATGATCTTTTGATGTTTCCTATTGCTCCCCAAGGTGTTTTATGCTATCTCCGGAACTAGCTGTGGTCCGGAATGATGGTGTTGTTAGGTTATGTTGTTGCCTAGCTAACTGAGGAATGTTGATGATGTGCACCACAAAGGTGTTGTTATGTGAAGTTCAAGGAGTGTTTGGAGATGTTTTGCAGGTCCTAATGACTCATCTAGAAGAATAACAAAAATTGTCTAATCATTCATGAGTACCATGAAGATTGTGAAGATTGATGTGCTACAAGATTCATGTTTTCTTGCTTAAGGGTGACCTAATTCAAATTTGTGAAGCATGCAGATGCTATTTCTTGAGGGATGATACTATGAAGAATGTTTAGGTCTGAGCTAAGCATGTGTTGGGATCTACAAGGCATGTGTCTCTTTCTGGAGTAGCGTGTAGTTCATGATAGGGCTTGTCCTATGCATGTTTTATGTTGTGTGATCTCTGGCTGACTTGTAAATTGTAATAGTCTTGTTGTATTGGCCAACTTGTAATGAAATCAATGTAATGTCATGTATATATTGTAAACCTAGTTGATCTAGGTGAGGTATGATTGTGAAAATGAGAATAAGAGTGTATGAAGAGAAGAATATGAAAATGATATGCATTACGATGTGCGACTGAAGGAGAAAGAGCAGAAGCGATAAGGGCTATCCTGATTCATCTTGAAGCCATTTTTATGACAAGAGGGAAGTAAAGAGAGTGCCTAATTGATCCAATCATCAGAAGAAAAGTGGAGAGGAAAACTTGCAATCATCAAAGGTGTGAGCTTCATTGTCAGCTTCAGGCAATAGAAGGACTGTCATACTGTAATCATTTCTAAGTTTGTTCTCAGTTTAGGGAGTAGTAGCTTCCTTGGGAGTGACTCTAAAACAAAGTCTTCAGGGAGTAGTATCTTCCCTGGGAGTGACCCTAAAACAAAGTCTTCAGGGAGTAGTTGCTTCCTTGTGTTTTAGCCCTAAAACAAAGTCAGCAGGGAGTAGTAGCTTCCTTGGGTTGTAGCCCTAAAACAAAGTTGTAATTTTTGATATTCATATATTGTGAGTTAATCCTCACTATGGTTTTTCCCCTTCTAGGGTTTTCCACATATATCTGGTGTTATGTGGTTATGTGCATTGTGTTGATCTTTTATGTTTATGTTAATGTTGTAATGTTTAAGTTTTAATCTGCTCCAGAGGATTTGAAGTTTGTTTGGATACTAATTCATCCCCCCTCTCAGTATTCTAGTGTGTTCAATAGGTGTATCTTTCGAGAAATATCATTTCCTTAGAGAGCTTTCGATTTCTCAATTGATATTTACTTGGATCAGAGCTAATTTCAAAGGCATCATATCATATGAATACTACAGAATTGATGAAATTGAAGTCTCAACTTCAAGAGCTATTGGCTAAAGGATTGATTAGACCCAATGTTTCTCCTTGGGGAGCCCCAGTGATCTTTGTTAAAAAGAAGGATGGAATCTTGTGTTTGTTTATAGACTATCATATGCTTAACAAACCAACAATAAAAAATAAGTATCCTTTACCACATATTGATGATCTTTTTGATCAGATGCAAGGTGCATCAATGTTTTCTAAG
The DNA here is from genome assembly GCA_027924645.1 of Cunninghamia lanceolata. Classification (NCBI taxonomy): domain Eukaryota; kingdom Viridiplantae; phylum Streptophyta; class Pinopsida; order Cupressales; family Cupressaceae; genus Cunninghamia; species Cunninghamia lanceolata. The sequence continues at coordinate 18,047,998 of BSBN01001048.1, forward strand.
ATCAATTTGCAATCTGGATACCATCAACTAAGAATAAAAGATGAGGACATTCATAAGACAACTTTTAGAACTAGATATGGGCATTATGAGTTCACAGTTTTACCTTTTGGACTTACGAATGCTCCTATTACATTCATAAATTTGATGAACAATATCTTCTGAGATTTCTTGGATAAATTTGTTCTAGTGTTTCTAGATGAAATTCTTATTTAGTCTAGGAATGAGGAAGAACATTTGCAACATCTCCAAATATTTTTGCAGTGGTTGAGAGAGCATAAATATATTGGGAAGCTTTCTAAGTCTACTTTCTTTTAGAAAGACATACAATACTTAGGTCATATTATATCAGTTGAAGGAATATCTATAGACCCTACAAAGATAAAGGCTATACTTGAGTGGACTATGCCAAAGAATGTGCATGAAGTGCACAATTTTATGGGATTAGAAGGATATTCTAGGAAGTTGGTTTTGAACTTTTCTAAGATTGTAAACCCAATCACTTCACTTCAGACAAAAGGAAAGCATTTCGACTAGACAAAATAATGTTAAGAGGCATTTGACCAGTTCAAAGAAAGGTTGAAAAATGCTCCAATATTGAAAATTCCTAATCTGGAAAGTCAATTTGTTGTCATTATTGATGCCTCAAGAGAAGGTTTGGGTGGACTGCTTATGCAAAATGAGCAAGTGGTAGCCTAGAAATCTAAGAAGTTGAGAGCAATATGAGCAAAATTATGCTCCTCATGATTTGGAGTTAGCCACAGTTGTGCATGCTTGGCAAGTGTGGCAACACTACTTGCTAGGAAAGCCTTTTGAGTTAAAGTTGGATCATCATGGTTGGAATTGATATCTGACAATGATTTTGAGATAAATTATGTCAAGGACAAAGAGAATCATGTGGTGGATTCTCTAATTCAGTGGAGACATATCTCGTCAATGGTATCTATTCAATCTAACTTCAATGATTTGGTTTTGCAGAATTCAACATGTGATGAATTTTATGAGCATGTTAAACATGCTCTCTCTATAAATCCTCAATATTCGAGGTATGATGGGTTCTGTTTTGAACTAGATGGGCTTTTAAGATATAGAGGAAGGATGTATGTTCCACATTTGGCAGAATTAAGAAACCTTGTATGGAAGGAAGTTCATTTCACACCATATTCAGGTTATCTAAGAGTGACTAAACTCCTAGCCAATGTGAAACCTCTTTATTTTTGGAAAGGAATGAAGAATGACATTGCAAGATTTGTAGCCAGTTGTTTAGAGTGCTAGAGGGTCAAGGCTAAGCATTGACATCCAGTAGGTCTTTGGTATCCACATGATATTCCAGAGTGGAAATGGCAAGTTATTAGCAGAGATTTTGTACAAGGACTTCCAATGTATTGAAATAGACATGATGCTATTTTAGTAGTGGTGGACAAACTCACCAAGGTAGCTCACTTTATAGCTAGAAATTTAACAGATGGAGCACTAGTTATTACTTGAAAGTTTGTAGAGGAAGTGTTTAGATTACATGGAGTTCTGAAGAAGATTATCTCAGATAGAAATGTGTGCATGACTTTAAGGTTTTGGCAAACTTTGTTTTCAACACTAAGAACTCAACTCAATATAATCTTGGCTTATCACCCTAAGACATATGGTCAGATAGAAAGGGTAAATCAAGTTCTTGAAGATTTGTTGTGAATGTATTGTATGGATTAGCAATACAAGTGGGAAATGTATCTACCGCTTGTGGAGTTTACTTATAACAAATTCTACAATTCTACTATTAAGATGTCTCCATTTGAAGCATTGTATGGAAGAAGATGTTGAACTCCTATAAGCTGGGATAAGCTAGAAGAAAGGATAAGCATTGGTCAAAAAATGTTAGCAGAAATGGAAGAACATGTTAAGCAGATTAGAAAAAGACTAGCGAAAGCTAATGATAGACAAAAAATTTATGCTGATGCCAACCGTACACCAAGGCAATTGTTAGTAGAAGATAAAGTTCTTTTGAGGCTCAAACCTCATAAAAGTTCCATAAAGTTTGGGAAGTCTTCCAAACTAGATCCTAGATATGTAGGACCCTTCAAAGTTGTCAAAGTGATCAATTTGGTTGCCTATAGAATTGTTCTACCACTAGCTCTTGCCAGGATGCGGAATGTTTTTCATGTTTCATATTTGAAAAAGTATATAACAGGTGATAGTGATATTCTTGATTGGAATGATTTACAGGTGTAGGACCCAGGAGTGGTCATGATCAAGCTTTTCAAAGTGCTTTAACTTCACAAACTCCACTTATGTAATAGAGAAGTTACTCAATACAAGGTTTAGTGGGACCAGCATGTAGAGGACAATGCTACATGCGAAGATTATCATGATTTTCATCAGATATTTCCTCATTTGTTTTATGCTTTTCATATTTGAAGGAAAACTTTATCATGTTATTAATTTTGATATATTGGATCATCGATGACAATGAATCTTATGGGGGAGATATGTCACATCTTTAATTTTTGACTATGTTTTACTTTTTACTTGTGTGTAATTAGTAGGTAATTTTCGCATGATTTATTGATTTGACATATGAGAAGATGTCAGGATAAATCAAATGATTTCATCAATTGGAATTTATATTTTGAGAAATAGACATGTGATTATATGTTATCATGATTATTCATTCATGATGTATATGAAGTAACTAATGATGCACTAATCCCAGTTTAGTTAATTATAAATGTAACCAGGAAAATAGGTTTTCCACCCTATAGGAAAAGAGAGGGAGAGCATCATCGAAGAGAAGTGAATAGACGTATGGAAAGAATAGTTTGTTGATATCTAAGTCTTGTGTTTGTTCAGTTTTGTGAACCATGAGATTGGTAAGTTGAATTCAACTTTATTGGCCTATGTTGGATTTTGATTCAACAATAGTCAATTTGACATCAAATTCCTTTAGTATAGGTTTTGATGTATAACCCAGAAGGGATGGATAAACCATCATCAAGATGTAGTCGATAGTCATTATTATTTTTATTTATATGAGGTGAATATAGTATATATTTAGGAGTATATATATATATTTATGATAGTGGTTAACTGTCTCTTTTTAGTATTTTTCTAATTAAGATTCATTTATGGTATCCTATCAGGTTATATATGTTTGACAATTGTGTTATATTTGCAAGATAGAGAAGGCGGAGAATATCTCGACCCCATTCTCGCAATATTGTCAAAGAGTTTAATCAAACAACGTAAGTATACATTGTGCATAATTTCTTTACAATGTTATGCATATATATTAATATATATTAAGTTAGATATTTGATGTGATCTTTTTGAGTTAAGGCCAATAAGGGTGTGGTTGTTCAACCCCTTTATATTCTCAACTGATTGAAGATAGTGGAGAAGCCTTTGACCAAGTTATGAGTGGTCATTAAAGACCACCATTTCCATTATTTGCATGTCATCGAAGATAACTATGGCGAGCATTAATGTTAAGTGGTGAAATGTGGTTAAGAGTAGAGGCTCTATATATCACCACTGAGTCTTCTCTATGGGAACACACATACACACGGAGACACACATATAGCACAAAGAGAGAGGACTTCATGAGAGACGGCTGAGGAGCTTCCTTTGCACGCCATACTTTTAGGTTCTTTTCTTTTTATGTAAATATTATTTGAGATGATAATTCTTTGTTTGATGTAGGCATTGTTGATATGTTTACCTAATTTTAGAATAGCCGATAGTATATCAAAATTTCTAAGATTTGAGTAATCGATAGTATATCATATCTTTTGAGGTTTGAGCAATTGATAGTGTATATATATCTTAGTATGATTTATATAGCCAAGAGACATACATTTACTATTTTCTATATATAGATGACAACATTTACTAATCTTTGTGTTTGAAGACATTAAAGAGCTTAGTATAGCTCTATGATAGTAAAGTCGAAGGCTTCATATAAATATATGATTTATAGAGATGATATTATTATATATACATATGCATTCTTGTAGTCGAAGAAATTAGCTATCTCTATGTTAGGGAACTGATAGTTTGTCATTATTTTGTGAACTAGAAGCCAATAGTCTAGTCTTCACTATGTTTTTCTTGAGTGAAGCCTTTAACTACCGAACTTGGTTTATAATTGTATGCATATTTTTTAAAACTATTCAGTGAGAAATTCGAGGTCGAATGGCCATTCTTTTTCATATTTTTGAATGGTTTTAGATCAGTTAAAACTCTATATCTAGAAAATGAGAACTCTCTATGATACTTTTTTATCATTTAAACATAGCAAATGTGTGCAGGCTGTTAGGATGTTGAAACATTACCTGTGCAGGCCGAAAGACAATAGATCATAGTAGGTTTTTCTAGAAGCAATCAGTTAACTTTTATAGTTCAAAAGTTAGTTTGTATTAAGCATAAGTATGTTCTTATACTAAGGTTGAAGTATCCCTATCATCTATAACTTGTCTAGACAAAGTCTGTGGAATAACTAGACCATGATTGTACTTAGAAAAACTTGAGTAATTTGGTTGTCTATACTTATCATGCATTTAGAATAATGAGGGATACAAATGATGTTATATTACTTTTTAAGAACTAGTTGAACTTATCTTAGATGTCAATTTGAGCCTCTTGAGATTGTTGTATTAAGTCTTCGAAGCTAAGACTAGAAGTTTGACAAAGATATTTCCTTTATCTTTTAACTCTTTTTAGTTTCATTGTTTTTGATATTAGACTTTGAGAAAAGGTTTTCTTTTATTCTAAAAGAGTATAGAATGATTTGAATATCATTAGAAGCACTTGAAGTTACGTTATCTTTGTTTATTAACATATATGTGCTTATTTAACTAGATTATGTATTTCTATTATGCATAATGATGTTATATCATTCTTAATCTTAATCTATGAATGAAAAATGACAACTAGGTCATAGACATCATTACCTTACTATCTATATCCTTTACCAGATTAAAAGATTGAACTTAGTCAAGAATTCTTGTACTCTTTTTAGTATCTATTAAGACTTGTTATAGAGGAGGATAAACCTCATTTAATACATGTTTTTAAGTAAAGGTGAATTCAATTAAAGACCAAGTAGTCAAGATTTGACAAGTGGCTATCTTATTTATGTTACATTATGGATTTTATTGTATTAGTTTTAAGGGTATTTTGATGATGCAAAGTATTCTAATAGGTAAAGTAAGAACCCTAGATTTTACCCCGAAGAGTTTAAAAATATTTAACTCTTAAGTCAATTATGATATTGATTATGTCTATTGTATACTTTGGTCAATGGTTAAAAAATTGAGAAGCCATAGATAAGACAATATTAAGAGATTGGAAACACTTTGTTTTTAGAAAGTCAATACTAGTTATATAAACCAAGTATGATTATTATTTTTGAGTAGAGAATAAATGACAGAAGTCATAGACCTTGATAAATTGTGGATATGCAATAAGGGACTCTTGATAAAGTTTAAGTTATTTATAATTGCACATATTGTATGTATATCCTAGATAAGGAATATTTATAAGTTATATGGACTAGGGATTGAGTCTAATTCAGATAATAATGTCTAGAGATACTAGCCAAATAAATAAAACTGTAGGATGAGATAGTCTTCAAGTCAAGTTAGAGGTGTGTGAACGCATAACTATATTTATTGAAAATGTTTATTTATATAGAAACTTTGGACAAAGTGATGCATTTGTCTCTACATGCATTAGTCAGTTCACAATGTCTAGATTGCGTAACTGGTCAGTATGATCATACTTAGTTATAATATTGTCTACAATTGTATGGTCGATTGAGTTGCATAGGATACATCAATAGGACTCAGATGGCAACTTGTTAGATCCATATGTCTATACTCTTCATGAAGGGGAGGGCCATTTCTAGGAAGGAAGGTCTACGGGTGACTGTCGGTCTGTAGTTGGAGGTAAACCACTCAAATGATGCTCTCCCTCTATAGTAGAAGACTCACCAAGATTTGAACAATAGATATCATGATTGTAGAGACAATACTCTTTATGTAAAATTTCATGTTATGATTATGATGTAACACTATTCTTTTTCCAAGTGCAATATGTTTAAAAATGTAAAGTGAAATGTTATAATTATAAGTTATCTTTGAATATATTGAATTTCAAGATTAACAAAATATTCAAAAAAGATGTACTTTTATTTATTGATGTTTAGCAAATGATAAAAAAATTTCTCTTGTATATCATTTTCTTTTGTAAGGACCCGACTCGTCCTTAACCAAATAATACTAAACTCTAAATTCAAAAATACTGAGAAATTAAAATATTTGATCTAACAAATGCAAGAAATGTAGATTTGTGAATTTTTACTATTAATTCTAAGAAATACTCAATAAATGTTATTGTGGTTAGAAATCTAGAGCTTAGTTTTCTAAAGTCATAAAGTCCTGAAAAGTTTACCATTGTTAATCCAGTGAAGAGAGAAAGTATATTTCTCAAGATAACATGTAGGGACAATGGATCAACACATACCTTAAGTCATGCATTACATCCTACATTCATTTCTGATAGCTTGATTTTCCTCTAGCAACTATATCCATATCATTTGCACAAAACCATCTGGACAATCTCATGTTAACACAACTCAAAAATCACTATACAAAAAATTAAGATCATGATGGTAATTGTAGAAGAACACCCTACATCAGGGGGACCTGAGTATTGGGGGCATCCTTCACTATCTAGACTGCCTACATACCCTATATCCATGGGATCAAGGCCCCCCTCCTTCGGATGCAACTAACATGAGGAATGCAAATAAGTAGTTCTATTTTGCACTATGTTTGATGCAACTGTGAGCGGGTATCCAACCCTTTCTAGGGTTATTCCCTGCCCCAGATAGTTCTTCGTCAGCTGCCACCCACTTGGTGAAATAGGGACGGAAATTAGTCCAGTACCACAAACACCTAAAGGGGTGTTTGTCAGTTAGTCCTAGTGTGGAGGAATCCCTATCAGGTGTCTTCTCATGAAATCTACTTTACTTCCTCAAGCCAAATTAGGTAATTTCGTGACTAAGTCCATTCCTGATTCCTTAGTGCTTTCTGATCACCAAGATTTGTAAAGACAAGGTGAGAGCATATGACAAATAGGGTTTCTGATTCAGACTAGTTGACCTATCTAACATTTTACAAGTCATCTCTAATTTTAGACTCGCGTGTCAATAAGCCTCATTTTCTGTTAATAGCTTGAAGGGTTTTCTGAATGAGCATCATGGTAATCATCATACAACTATTTCAATATATTCATCTTTTAGTTAATCTTTTTAATGAGATATCTGAGGAGATTTTCTTCCTATGGATTTAACTTCAACATGTCCCTTATTAATCCCTGACGATTTAGAGGGACGATGCCTAAACATCATTGTTGCAACTATGTTAGGCACAAGGTACTTAGTTCAACATGATGTCATTACTCACAAATGTGACACAGAGGTACCATAAAAATAGAACACTGTGATTTGTTTGAGTTTGGATGTTTGCTTACAAAGTTTACCTATCTATTAGAAAAGAAAAAACTTGCATAATAACTAATAAAGAAATTGACAAAGGAAGGACACTTCTTTAGCACATAATGCAAGTAAAGTACTATAAAGATGCTTAACCATTTTGCTTATATGTAAGGAATAGTAATTGAGAAGTTACTTAATCAATTTCATCAATTCATAATTGTGTGTAACATAACCGGAAAAGATATTCTATTAGTAATGTATGCAAAGATTTAGTCTTAGAAAAACAAGGAATCTTGATAACTTAATTTGTCATACACCAATAACAATTTCTTACAAAAACTTATTTTTACTTAAAACTAATAAGGACTTAATACAAGTTGTAAGATGAGGCGGATATCACAACAAGAGATTCACTTAAAACTTCCTAATCTCATTGTTAATAAATTGCAGAAGTGCATTATAACAATAATATTATAACATCATTATCAGAAATATCGTTTAACTATTGAATTGCTTAACCATGAACCTAATCAATTAGAAAAACATTAGACTTGAAAGATACTTAATCAATGAGGTACATAACAATCTAGCCTAGTACAATACTAGGAATTATTGACGATTAACTTGTTGAACATAAACATTGTTCAATAGTATAGTATGCGGATGAATTCCTTGCAAAAACATTTGACTTATTTATATTTGAAAATGGATAGGAATTTATGATATTTGAATCTCAATAAGTTTCTGAACTGAAACTTTCTAAATGTTAACACTATTAGTCAAACAAGATTTGCTTCTTTTCATAAGTCATATTGGATGAGTCTTTCAATTTGTTCTAAATCACTAAGTTTTCAATTTTGTACCCTTAAGGTTTGACAATTACTTATACATTTATGATTTATTTCCAATTATGATTCTTACTTCCATCTTATAACAAGGTTAATTGCTATATAACATCATTTGTTGTGTTAATTGAAAGCTATAAGGAAACTATAGCTTAGCATATTTATACACAATGTCATATGCTTGTAATTAATTAATCGATATATTTGCATTATTTACCACTCACCCTTTGTTCTTAAATTGTTAACAAATACATACTATATAATATCATTACTGCACATTTATTGTACCTATTTCTCACTTAACCCAAACATTATATATTTGTTAATTGTCATTAACTAACTACAATTATCACTTATCACAATAATAAACAATACTATACCCACTAAACCACATTTTTCCCTAAAACATTTTACCTCATAATATATTTCTTCGATAATAGCCTCTACTTTTCTTCAACATTCCACTTATCATCTCATTTTTTCTTAAAATATAATATTCATTTAGCACACTTTAATTAATCATATCACTAATTACATTCCATAATTATCAACACATTATATTGTTTCTATAACTCAACGCTCCTTCACAATTATCATCTAGGAAAGTGTAATTATTAATATAAGATGACTCTATTTACAATACTTCACAATGTCTAATCCAACTTTAGCTTAGGTATTTCTTACTATAAATCTCTAATAAAGCTTTCATCACACATCTATATTTGACCAAGAACTAGTTGATTCAACATATCTAATTGGTTTCATTAAGAGACTTCCCCACGACTTTCTTGGCATGATTTAGTGAATTTTAGTTAGGCAATATTTGGTTCTTGTATTCGATCTAACATAATCATGGTCCTCAAGATGCTTCATAACTAAGAGCAATTAATAAAGAAGGAAAAAAAATAAATCTAATCATATGCCATGGTTGGTAAATTAAAAGACTCTTATAAATCTTGGACTTAAAAACATTTTCCCTAGCGTCAATAATATAATCTAAGGATAAGATGCAAATTAACCACTTCCATTCCCTCTACATAGTGGTTGTTGATTGAAGCAATTCCCATCCACTCTAAAGTTATTGGTTTATAGGATTGATAGTGATTTCTACTTCATATTATCAAGATTAAGTGGGTAAGTGAACTGATATAAAGTTGATTGCTGATAAGTGAACTGATATAAAGTTGATTGCTGATAAGTACACAATTTAATTCCTCAATTGTAACCACCATTGTCAAGAAAGTGAAAATTCAATGTTATTTCATAAACTATACTTTCTTGTAGATCAATTTGCAAAATGGAAAAATATGAAGATCACTCAACATATAATAATAATGGTTGTTATTTTTGTGCAATAACAACACTTTTATGTTGTGTCTATATGTTGCACTATATGACAAGTATACATTTGTATGTATAGTTTACTATTATTATGCTAATCATGGAGTGACATCTATTAAACTGGTTTTATATCGATCTGTAAACTCGGGCAGCTATACCACACAAAAATCATCAACATTCTGATTTAAATCTTAGAGAGATAGCCTAAAGACTGGGCTTGTTAAGCATGAATGAACAAGGAAATGTGGACAAATTTAGAAAACGACTCCAGAATAGAGTAAGAGACTGATATACCTTGAGAAAATTTACTTCGGGTTAAAACTCCAGCTAAAGCGTGAGAAAAATCTCATATAAGTACTCCAAAATGGCATACAATAGTTGTCTAAGCCACATAGGCTTTAATTAAGACCATAAAAACCTCTTGTTTAGCTCAAATGAACTTAAAACTCTCGCAGACTACTTCCCAAGCCTCTGCTCTAACAACAGTTATAAAATGATTGTCGTGACAGGGTATGCACATCCCTAAAAGCATAAAGGATAAAGTAATTTTGTCTAGTGTTGTAGTTGTGACTACCCCTAGTAGACATGCACACAAAATGTGGAAGCATAGGCTAAGAACGTCAACTGTTTGACAGAATGCCTCAAAGAGATGCCATCTCATGGAATGCAATGTTTGCAGGTTCTACACAAAATGGATTTATTAAAAAGGCTTTAGAAACTTTCAAGCAAATGCAATTGGCAGGTGTTAAGACAAATCCCACAACTTTTGCCAATGTCCTCCCTGCTGCGCCAATAATGGAAGCTTTCGAAACAGGGCATGGTCATCGCTCAAGGCAGGACAGAAGGGAACTGTTTGACAAAATGTAGTAATAGCAAGTGCCTCGGTAAACCTAGGCGCCAAATGTGGAAGCATAGACATAGCAAGTGAACTGTTTGACAAAATGCCTCAAAGCGATGTCATCTTGTGGAATGCAATGGTCGCATGATTTCACAAAATGGATTGTTGAAAGGGCTTAGAAAAATTTCAAGCAACTGCGTTTAGCAGTTGTAAAGCAATTTCCACAACCTTTGGAGGTGTCCTCCCTGCCTGTATGCGCGAGAGCTTTGGAACAGGGTATGGCTACTAACAGATCAGATAAATTCATTCCAGAGACACCCCAAATCCTAAACTAGTGTGGTTGAGGGGAAAAACCTTAAATACACAATATAGTGTAATGTGCAAAGCCTGCAGGGGAGGGGAAATCAACAGTTCCAAAATGACCACAGGTGTCTGAATAAATGACAACAGTGGATATGCCTGATGATTGCCCACTAATAGAATGGATATATTTGATCCAAATCCCATCTCCAAAACTCAATTTATGAAGTCTAACAATGTCATCTGGTGCAGCGAATCCGAACCAAAGGGAAGGGCAGATCAAAGAGTCTCACAAATTCAATGTATGTTGAGAAAATGTTAATCACGCTACATAATACATACCCAGTGATAGTCCACTAACAGACTGGATATGTTTCCTGCATATTCCACCCAAAAATGGAAGGTAGCATACATAAACTAGATCATATGTTACAACACATCCAACCTAGAGAGGGTAGATCATATGAAATTCCACAATAGTTGAAGCAAATGTTGGCTATTCTATATACCCAAAAACAACATCAACAAATTTCATCCAAATCCCACCCAAAAAGCCACAAATTGTGCATGTAAGCTTTGCTATAACAGGTCATCAAAAATCAAACTTTGGAGCTGAAAAACTTACATTGTAAACAAAGGTAAAATACTCACAGATCACAATATTTAAGTTCTGGTGAGTGTTTAAAACAGGTCCCACTTATGCACAATTTTTCTCTTGAATGATTTCAAACTGTAATTTAAAAATTACAAAACTTATGCAAAATATCTCCCTTGAATGTTTTCAACTGTAATTTAGTTTTTCTCACATAAACTTATACCCAAATTCTCTCTTAAACATAAATCTAGGTTAGTTAAGTAATGCAAACAGTATATCAAACCACTTATCAATTATTTTAAGACATTTTATCAGAATGAACCCAAAACTAAACAAATTTAGGAAAAGGAGGAATGCTCTTACAATTTGCTCCAACAATCCAGTCAAACCCCCAAAGTGTGTCCTCCCTCACCTTTCAATGGGTATTTATAGAAAAATTCAATCCTTGTCTAGGCCATCATTTTTCAAACACATGATGGAAATTTTGGAAGACTTTGGAGTCAAGTCTAAGCACATGGTGGTAGATTGGGTCATTGGGGTCAAGTCTAGCCAATTAAATGCCTTATTTCAATTTTCCAATTTGAAATAAATTTTTGTGGAAAATTCTCACTTATTTAATAAATGTTAGCTTTGAAATTTGACTTGAAAAATGAGGGGGTTGAACCTCATTTATTTCCTTTTCTAGAAGTGTACCCTTCTTGACTATTTATAAATTTTAAATTGGGATAAAAAAATCATTTATTTATTATCATCACTATTTTTATTATTTTGTTTTTATAAAACTATATATATATATATATATATATATATATATATATATATATATATATATATATATATATAATTTAATTTTAATAGTTTTTATGTGTGTTAGTAAGATTTAAAAATAAAGAAAAATAATAATTAATTATGCATAGTATGATATGATAACTCTAATCAAACTTAAGACTCTAAGTATCATAAAATATGTTCTATGGGTAGAAGTAGGTCGTAACATCTTTTACTTTCCTAGTAATTTGGGTGTGTAATTCTGAGTAATATGAGAAGGCATGTTATACCCTAGATTACCTTTGGAGTATTGGGATGAGGTTCAAGTGCAGCTGACTATTACTTGCTCCCTTGGTGAACTCATTATGGTTGATGAGGTGAGAAAATCTATAAAATGCTTTATTTTTCTAGATTTTGCATTAATGATGTTGGTGATAAGGTTCTTCCCTCTTTGATCACCTTATCCTCAAAACTTAGTGATTGGATGCATTAGATCATTTATGAGGAGCACCTGATGGTAAGTCACAATTTCCATAGGTGGAGCCATGCTTTAGCTCCATGTGTGGGTTCATGAAAAAAAGGCTTATTCATAAGAAATAAGGATCAACAAGATCCTTCTCCTCTTGAGGACATGTCTGAGATACCCATGGACGGTAAAAGTGTGTTGGCAAGTCCTCTTGTGGATAATTCTAACTCAGAGGCTCTCAATATTGTCCTTGAGCTCAGATCTCATCTTTTGGGGATAAATGTAAGGAGAAGGAAGCAGTGAGGGAGGACTAAGATTGCCCTCCCTAGTGTCCTCCAACAAAGAAAATATAATTGAGTCTAAGGATTGGGTTACCAACAAGAAACAAAATTCCTCAAAGTGTTTCAACTTCAAGCTACCTTGAGTTGGTAGACCTATTTTGTCATGGGGTAGTCTGCCGTGAGTTTTTTTTGGCCTCGTGTGGGGAAATGTTGTTTGTTGTTGTATTTTTAAGCCTCTATGCTTTTTGTTCCTTATTATTCCTTGACATTGCTCGGGCTTCTTTGGTGTTTATTTCTTTCTCTATGTAAAGGGTGGCACCCTTCCAAAAACTCTCCAATTCATAGCTCTAGTAAAAAGCATTTACCAATAATAATAATAAATATAGGTGTGTAAAAAGCTTTGAGTCTGTTGGAATATTAATTTCTCCCATAAAACCATAATTATGCTAGAGACATTATATAGTGGCATAAGGGGATGACTGTGAAAGTATACATAAAAACTAAATAGAGCCCATATATATATATATATATATATATATATATATATATATATATATATATATATATATATATATATATATATATATATATATATATATATATATATATATTTCAAATTATGAAGTAAGTGCTTTAAGTTTAAAACATATAACCTACATGATGAATGCACATAAAAATTATAAAGTAACCGTTTTATTTTTAAAAAATATATATCCCACATATTTTTTTAAATGAATGCACATAAGAATAAAATTTAAAATATATAACAAACATATTTTTATTAAATAAATGCACATAGGAATAAAGTTGACATAAAGTAAATAATCTATATAAATACAAGTAATATTCAAACATGTCAAAAGGGTTGTGCTCAAATGGTAAAGCCATAATGTTCTCAAGATGGAGATCCAAGTTTAAATCCCCATAGTGGCATCTAAGTTAGCATTGTACAATAATATTTTATAACTATATTTAATTAGAGTTTAATTTCATTTTTGTACAATCAAATTTAATTTATTAATTTTTTCTTTTAATATGTTGAACTTTATTTATTGTATAGTTATTTTAATGCAAATACTTTATGTTAGTTGTTTAGATATATTTTTTAAAAACAAAGTCTTAATCTATATTAAGAATGAAAAGGTTAGTTAATAAAACCCAAGGAGGTAGTTCCCTTTCTATTAAAATCTGATTAAACTAGAAAAGATACATCATCTCTTCTGAGTGTGAAAACATACAACATTCAATCACTGGGCGTTCTTAGATGCCATAAAAAACATAAACCTTCATAGAGCTCAAAGGCCCAATTAATCTGTGGGGGAGACAATAGGTCTCCATACTGACTAAGATAGAAGTTGAACACTTCCATATTATTTCAGTGAATACCATCTCAGAATAGACTTAGAGCTTGTGAAGTTATTTTGTTTTTCCTCATAGCACCAGCATCGAATATCTCTCCCAACAGTCTAGATTTGAGTTTTTTTAATCAAAAGATGAAATGGTAGTATACACCTTTTCTCTCATCTTGTTCTTAATAAATGTGTGAGCCATCATCTTCCCGCACTGTTTCCTTCCCATTATTAGTACTGCATTCATGAGGGATTCCTCTCTTAGAGTGTTCCATCATGAATGTGTTCTCCAATGAAGATATGGGTGTCAATGACTTCTTTGATAGAAGCCACTGTGCCCTCTTGATCTGCATTGAAGATTTTGCTAATCTTTCCCTCCACTGTTTCTTCCTCCTCTTCCTCATCTTCATCTAAATCTACCTTACAGACACATTCACACTCAAATACCATTTGCTGCCCCATCTTGCTTATGTCAAAAAAGATAACAAGATTTATATTTGGTAAGAAGATCAGATCAAATGAAACCCATGAAGAGAAAAATATTCCTCAATCCATTTTGTTGCTATCCATATCTCTGCTCAAGAATTCAAAAATCCTTCCTCCTATGGAGCCTATCCATCCATCTCTAAAATTTCTTCTAGGCTGTCCCATACTCAATCCGAGTTGGATGCTCTGTAGAACTCTAGCTGGTCTACTCCTTGGTTCACAAGAAAGTCTATGGTTTTATTTGCTTCCCTGTAGATGTGATGAAGGGTGAAGCTATCTAACTTGTTCAAAGAATCCCATATCATCTCAACCCACTTTCGAAGCTTCCAATTTGAAATCTCCTTCCTTTTAATTATGTTTATACAAACCAATGAATCACTTGCAATTTCAACTTTCTCTATGTTTTTATGAATACAATTTATACAAACCAATGAATCACTTTCAATTTCAACTTCCACCTTGTTTTGGATCTAAGTTTGAGTTTTTCGAATTGCCTCTAGAGGTCCCATCAAAATTCATCCTCAATGTACCCTGTGGAGGGGTGAGCTAATAAAAACATATTTATGTACTTTTCTTTTGAGTTAGTTGTTTAGATATATTTTAAAAATAAAGGAAATTATAAGTGGCATTAAGGGGATGACTATGTCTGTGTACATAAAAACTAAAAAGAGCCTGACATATATATTTTTTAAATTATAAAGTATGTCTTTAAATTTAAAACATATAATGGACATACTTTTATTAAATGAGTGCACCTAAAAATTATAAAGTAACTATTTTAAATTAAAAATTATATAGTGCATATTTTTTTAAATGAATGTACATAAGAATTAAATTTAAAATATATAACCACCATAATTTTATTAAATGAATGCACATAAGGATAAAGCCAACATAAAGTAAATAATCTATATAAATACAACTAATACTCAAATATAAATTACATTAATCTATTTCTTTTTCACTGGTGGTTGTTTTATAAAAATGAAGTGTCCTAAACTAATATTTTATAACATATTTTTTAGGGTTTCCTTTTGTTTTCTGCATAATCAATTAATATGTTATTTTATTTATAGTACAATAATTTATTTTATAACCATATTTTATTAGGGTTTATCATATGAAAAAAAATGGAGCAAAGTATATTCGAGAAGCACATAAGTTATTTGAACCGTAAGTGCATTACATTTTATAGATTTTACTATACAATCATTATTTTCACTCACTGATGTTTTATAAAAAAAAAAGTGTCCTAAACTAATATTTTATAACTATGTTTTATTAGTGTTTTATCATATGAATAAAAAAAGGAGCAAAATATATTCAACAATAGCAGAGGTAAGTGCTACTATAAGGTGCAGTTAATTTTCTTTTGTTTTGTGCATAATGAAATTTAATTTATTGGTTTCTTTTCACTCCTTTTTTATTAAAAGAAATTGAGGTTTATATTTATTTTATAACTGTATTTTTAGGGTTCTACACAAATAAAAATAGGAGTCTTGGTAACCTACTCAAAAGGTTAGAGAAATAAACCTACTTGTGGATTTGGTCCTTGCCTAGGTTGAATTCACCATATAATAATTTAGTTAATAGGTCAACTAGTGTTTCCCAATTCCGAAGATCTCTAAGAGGTATCATAAATTTAATTAAATTTGATCAATAAAGGAGGCTCACAGGAGTTGACGTCACGCTGCCTAGGATCTTGGCCATGCTATAAAATGAGAAGTCATCGCCTCATGTCTGGTTCAAAATGAAATCAAAATTTTTAATATTTATATAAATATTCGTAATTTTTATTATCTTTTAGGATTAGAATTTACTTCCAAACACATGCCCTGCCCATGATCTTGTGGACAATCAAGACCCAAAGTCATTTATGCAACTTTTACAGCAAGGAAAACCGATTCCCCCCTCCTTAGATTTCTCCATACTAAACCATGTGTGAAGGTTCCTCAATATTCTCGTGGAGCTTCACTTATAGAGTCTTCTAATTCTTTACCAGCCTATTCAATTTTAGAACCAAGTGATAATAGTTCCCCTCGTAAAGAGGAGGATGAAATCCTTGAATCTAAATATGATCCAGACATGAGGCGACGATTTATGATTTTACAGCATGGCCAAGATCCTAGGTAGCGTGACTTCAAGTCCTATGAACCTCCTTTACTGAGGTCTATGGTACAAAGTAATCTACCACCTAATCAAATTCTTGTTGAATTTGTTGGAGCACGAAAGATGTGTCTATAGATTCTGAAAACATCACATGGAAGCACTCTTGATCATGAATCTCAATCATTTGATGCATGTCATCTGAGGAACAATTCTTTTTGTTCCGGCCTTGAAAATTCTTTGCCCCCAAACAAGAATACCGACAGATTCAAGAGATCACTACCTAAAATGGTGTGTAATCACATGAGGCATTTTCCTTAATGAATGCATTTCAGAATGGAGAGTTTTGTCTTTTGTGCATTGCAGATTTTGTTGAGTTGGATTCTTTGTTAAAATATCATTTTGATAGCATGTTATTGTTCTAGTGGACATGAATTAACATTATAACTATTCCAGTTTGACATATGTTCTTATGGTGAGATTCATGGCAAGTTTTTTGTGGGGATGATGAACTCAAGCATGGGTACATGCAACATGACTATTCTTTGCTCTCTGGTATTCTTTTTTCACGAGATATTTAATGTCTGTTAGAGGAAGCAATAGCTAGTTACTGACCCTTGTGTGGATTGAAAAAAATTGATGCATGTAAAATTGATGCATGTAATAAGGGAGGCAGCACGGACCTTGACATGGTTTTTTTGTAACCACGAATT
Organism: Cunninghamia lanceolata; assembly: GCA_027924645.1. NCBI lineage: Eukaryota > Viridiplantae > Streptophyta > Pinopsida > Cupressales > Cupressaceae > Cunninghamia > Cunninghamia lanceolata. Next base: position 18,065,572 of record BSBN01001048.1, read on the forward strand.
TGCCTTCGTAGATAACTGTATGTGTTTTGGTTTCACTATACAATTATGTCACATCCCCTAAAGATACCCGAATTTAACTGGTTGTAGTAGGTCTTAATCAGTTTTAAAGTAAACATGATGGAATTCTCGTAAGGTTATAATATTTAAATATTAATCAATCATTAATGACATTTAATGTAGAAAGACAAAAAGTCACATGCATATCACCATCTCATAAATATTGGGATAACTGAAATATCTTATTAGTAAGAAACATATCCCACAGTCCAACATTTAAATAATAAGTACAACTAATAAAGGTGGGAGGAAACCTTATAGATAAGAAAGAACTGTCTAAGTGGCTGAATTTTTCTATCAAACATATTGTATGAGACAATGTAAACGTGATGGAATTGTCATCTTAAGTTATAATATTTAAATATTAATCAATCAATAATGAATTTTAATGTAGAAAGCCTAAGACTCACATGCATATCACCATCTCATAAATATTGGGATAACTGAAATATTTTATTAGTAAGAAACATACTCAACAGTCCAACATTTAAATAATAATAAGTATAACTAATAAAGGCTAGACAAAAACCATAAAATAAGAAAGAACTTCTTGAGTGGCTGAATTTTTCTGTCAAACATATTGTATGGGACAATGTAATGCCCTCCAAGTCCTATATATTGCACTCCAAGCTTGCTGGAATGAATATGCACCTTACACATTTGAGAAGTTGAGCTCCTTTGATGATCACCATAAATTGCAATCTTTGGTCTTTCACCTACTAGCAAATGATATTTGTGTATCATAGTAGTTGGTGATCCAAACCTGCCAAAAATTAGATTTAGGCTCATTAAGGAGTTATGGGCACCATGTGGTCTATTCAATCATTTAATTTGAAGGGGGAATCGAGTGTTGACAGGATATTACATGGAATTTAATGCCTGTGCCATTCACAAGATTATAAATGACTGGATGCTAGTCTTTTATAGGGCGCTAGGAGTTGGAATGCTGGCAGAGTTTTTGATGCATTTCAGAATCCCTGAATTCTCTATGGTCCTAAAATTTGTTAAAATAGATGAATGGGATATGTCTAGTTCTTTTCTTGTTTGATATTTCTTCCTTCAGAAACTCTAGTTTTTCCCATGTTTTGTTGGGATGTTAATTTGAATGGTTCCATGAATATATAGTCCTTATGATAGATGCAATTATTATATTAGTTCCTTTTTGTGGAATTATAAGTGAATTAAGTGGATGGTCCTTGAGATTATTTACTTTACAAGTTAGTATTGCTTTATGAATGTGTAACTAATTGGAAGCCAACTCATGTGGGCTTAATGCCTTGCTTGCGTGTTCTATCTTCCAAAACCTACAATCGAACCAAAAATAATCACCAAAAAGAATATGGGAAGATACTTAGGTATAAAATACATCCAAATTCAAATCTGTTTAATTTTTCATCAGACTCCAGAACATATTTCATAGAGGTTTAATTTTTAATTAAGTCTGAAATTGATTTATTAAACGCTATCATCAAAAAATTTCTCTGCCTCCATAAAGAATAATTTTTTTAAAACACCCCACCATGCCAACAAAGAAGGAAGTTTTTGAAGTTTGGAGATAGAAGTTGAATAGTTGAAAGGAGCATAAGGTTTTTTTAATGAAGATATATTACTTTTTATGATGTAAATGAACTTCATTTAATATAATATAAAACATCTCCAGGAGACCTTAGATTAAAAAAACATTAAGAATCAAACAAGGAGAATCTGCTCACCAATTAGAATTCAATTGCTTTTAAGACCGTCGATTGATTATGCTTGCTTTAAGATTCTTGAGAGCCTCTTCAACAGGGTGGAATTCAACATGCATTATAATTAAAGAAGATCATTGTTTTTGTTAGGAATTTGTAGGTCAACTAAAATCAATTTCACATAACCCAATAGGAGAATAAGATGCAAAAATAACCATAATACAAAGATCAAATGAACAATCAACAAGATAACACAAGATATACCCTGGGAAAACCTTCAAGAGGGAAAAACTCAGCCTCCAAAAGCATCCACACTCATATTATTCAACAACAATGATACTACAATACATGCCATGAGTCTCCATGAATACCTTTGAATCATCAAGCACATCCAATGCATCCTCCATGTGTCCAAGCATGAATCCACACATTGCCTGCCATGCTTCACAATATGCACTTATAGGAGAGAGCGTAATACAATGACAGCCTCTCACAAACCTCCAATCAACTTTTAATGAATAGTCAAGCCAACCAAACCACTAACCATGTGCTTGATTTTATAGACCAAGCTCACACAAATACAACTTGTGGTATTAGATAAAACCATGTGCCCCAAAACCATGGGTGACACAAAACCATTAGCCTATAAAACCATTCACCCCTATTTGACTATTGGTACTGACTTTTCCCAATTAATCAAATAATACAAATGAATAATTAATCATTCTATGTGTCCCACGCACATAAAATAATTAACCCAATGTTACAATACAATATAAAGTGGTCCCCAAATAATTACCTAGCGTGATTAACCACACCACCTAGGTGCATCACAACTAAATAATTATTTAATTACAACATTATAATATACCAAATTATGCAATGGTGTACAACACCATATCCCACATTCTCCCACTTGTTGTATAAATTGCATAAGGGTTAATCAATTAAATACATCATCATAGGCAAGCATGAAATCACATGAATCTCCAACATGCTCTCGTGCTCCATCAAGATACCTACAATAAAATCAAAGTGATCACCATCTCAAGCAAGAACTCCTCTCATCCTCCAATGTGCCACCTATGAAAGAAAAGGAACATGCCAAGGTGAAGATGCACCAATCTAAAGAACACAAGCATCAAATCCAAGTGATAACATAAGGCTCCAAGTTGTTGTGAAAGGTAAAAACCCACATGATTGGAAATAGCACCCACATCATATGTGATCCAGACAAGACAAGAGAATCCAATGAAAGATTGTCCCATCATGTAGCCCAATCAACTTCTATTACATATATTGAAATAATAACAATATCCATGCCTTCAAATTGTTATAATCATGTGCTCAAAACTTCAAAGATTAAAACAAATTGTATATGCCAACATAACCTTGTTAAATTTCAGCCTTAAGATTGTTGTTTGCCATGATTACTCCTCTTCTCTTAGATGAAAATTAACTTTGACAAATTCCAGCCATTAAGGATTTTTTGTTTGTCCCTTTGATTCCTTTAGTTGCAAAAAAAAATCATATATTAATCTCTTAAACTTGCAGCCCTTAAGTGAATATAATTTGTGAATGTTATACCAACAATTTCAGCCATGAAGTAACACCATATCTTAAGAATTTCATAAAACATGAACAACAACAAACACTTACAACCCAAATATTTTTATGTAGTCCACCAAGGTAGCAACACGCCTACATAACCTCCACAAATCCAACTATGAAATATCTCTATCAAACTTTCCAACTATCCACCTCCACAAACTTACAAATTCAAAATTTTTACCTAACAAATCACCATGGACGTTCACTTTCTTTGCCTCATCAAAATGGATGTATTTCCATTGGAGAATTCTCTTCAACATCACCGATGGACATCCTCTTGATGAGCTACAAAAATAAGAAATAAACTTGGGCTCCTCTCTTATTTTTCAATGTCTCTTTAGAGCCAAACTTCCATCTATTTATAATATCTCCTTTGCCAAGTTTCATCTTCCTCATTTGGGCTCCAATGACTCTTGGTATTCCTCTTATTGCTTGGTGGTGTCCAACTTGGAGTAATGTGACCTTTGGGATTCCTTTGTTTCTTTCCTTCATGACTTGGGTGCTTGAAAACTATTCATTGTCCAACTTTTGTCTTCTAGCATGTAGGTGACTAGAATTTTGTCCATATGCTACTTGCCTTGTCTTTTTCTTGGAGAGTTCAAGAATTAAAATATTTATTTTATTTTCCTCAATGTTGGTGTATGTTGTTGATTAGAAACATACAAGACAAACAAAAAAGGTAAAAGAAATAAAATATTTTTTTGGTTGATGCAAGATTGCTTGTGATCCCAGATGCTCCTGCATCAATATGCTAATACATCCAACCATCCATACCTCATAGGTATCAACAACATCAATGAACTCATGCCAACAACATATCCAACCCATATATCGTAATCACAAGATCCGTGTATAAAACCTATCAGTGAAGGACACATATATCTAGGAACTCCCACTGCATGGGTAATGTCAAATATGAAAATAGATCCAAGGCATACCAAGTCTATCAATCAACACTCAAACCAAGGTGTGGCTGATCAACAAGCCAATGTAGCATCAAGAACAATCACAATTATCCACACATGCATGATAAATCTCTACATACTCTCTCACAACATGTCACCATAACTCTCCCAAATCCAACCATATGAACATGATCCTCCAAGAAGTAGCCATAAGACAAAGAGAGAAAACTTGTAAATCATAATGTCCTTCTACCAACACCTCAAAGTGTTAAGTTGTGTCAAGTATGATCTCCTCTACAACCCCAAATGAAAAGCCTCAACAACACCCAACCATTCAATCTCATAAGATCAAATGAACATATGTAACATGTAACCAACATGGATGCAAGCCTCTATAATCAAGGTAGATCAAACTCATAACCATTCTATAACCAAGAATAATCCCAATCACATCTCCTAAACTCCTCATAATGAACATCATAAATCAAACCATATGAACAAGGAGATAACCATGCTAACATCCCTCAAATGAACCCTCCAGAATGAATAACTGTAGCTCAAGATCCATATCTATGAGAAGATGAAACATAAATCAACATACATCTAAAAAGATGAGCAATACCTCATAGATGATAAACCACCGAGTAGACCAAGAGTGGGGAATGAGAATGCTCCTCCAGGATACACCAAGCCACAATGACTCTCTCCAAGAACAAACTCCTATAGGTGCATATCTAGGTGTAAGGCTCCTTGGTCTATCTGCTGAAACCTCCAATGAGAAACCATTTCAACAAATGTCTCTAAACAAAAGAGAACTCCAGCCTCACCCAAATCTCCAAGTATCGATGAGCACCTCCATGATCAATCCATGCTGAAACTCCAAATTCAACATTACACTATCATGACACTCTCAAGTAAATGACCAAAGTACTCAATACCAAGAGAACCAACAAGACCACTGTTAATGCTCCAACTGCACATCTGTATAATCAAGAAGCCCAACATGACATCATGATCCAACCATCTCCTCCAAAGAGATCACATGCAACAATGCATACATCTTGTCTCAAGAGAACCTGTATCATGCTAAAAATCTAATCTAGAATCAAGAGCTTTTCAAGACACAATATCAACATCTCTGTATCAAGGATAAACATGTCAAACTGACAAATCATAAACTGACACCTCAACCAAAGACTCGAAGATGCCCTCTATGGTAAACCAAGATGTCAACATCTCCCATCATATGAAGATTTACATCTACTAACAATGGAAATCATGATGTCAAATCACTCTCACTGAAACAAGAATCATAATTCGAGAGCCTATCCAAGACACCCACAACCATTGCAGAAGATCATCCATCACAAATCATGAATGCATAATGCTGCCAAAGCTCCCAATGAACTGTGATACTGATCTATCAATGACAATAAAGTAACCATCTCCTAAATGAATATCTATCGCATACATGATCATGTCGTGCCAATGCAAAAGTGTATATGCATATCCACGACACCATAATCATCATCATCGTTGTACCTATACTCAACTCCCATTGAAATGAGGCTCCAAGTCTCACACACGTATCAACCATGTCCTCAAATCAGAAGACACCCTGTGTACTCATCACCATCAAAGTCCAAACTTTGAAAACACCTACAAACATGTAATTGCAAGCACCAAATCTGAAAACCTGCTATACCATGCTGATGGTCTCATAATGACATGCACTCCCACAAGTGTGTGCCAAAAAATCCATCTAAATGCACTCATCAATGCACTCTGAATCTCAAGCACCTACAAGTGATCAAACAAGTACCAATATCTCTCTGCACGCCAATTGAAAATCTACATGATCCAATCTATATTACACTACAATAGCTCTCCAATGCCTATTCGAAATCAACAATCTGATTCTATATGCAAAAGTTATGAGCATAAAACTATAACAGAGCAATGTCTGGCTTCAGGCATCAAATTTTGAAACAAACAGCAACATCTAATCATGAAACATTTACCACTACATATCACTCAGAGAGAACTTTCCGATGCATATAAAAAGTAAAAAAATTGATACCATATGTGAAAGTGATGCCCCCCAGAAGATAATACCCTCCAAGGGCTAAAAGTAGACCCCTGGCGGGACCATAGTACCTGCTGACGTGGCATGACATCATTGCTGACATCATCAGGCTCATTGGACAAAAAACACAAGTGACATGGTGTTGGGCTAGAGCTAACATCATCATATATCTTTGACTGGTGTGGGTGAAAAAGTTTTCAAAACTGTTTTATTTTTCATCAGACTCCAAAACATATTTCATAGAGGTTTAATTTTTAATTATGTCCGAAATTGATTTATTAAACACTATCATCAAAAAATTTCTCTGCCACCATAAAGAATAATTTTTTAAATTTTTTTAAAACACCCCATGGTGGGGGCTTCTCAGGGGGTTGTTGGCCAGGGAGCCTAGTCGGCCTCGTCGGACCGGCACCTGGCACCGGGGGCCCAAGGGTCGTCCGACCCAGACTACCGACCGGGAGCCAACCAACCTTGGTAGCCATGCCTGGCCATACCTGGCCTTGCCACGGTAGGCCAGGGTACAGGGGTCTACAGACCCCCGCCCCTTAATAATTTTTTTTTCATATCTTTAATTTTTTTGTTTTCCATTCTATACTTTATAAAAAAATTAATTTTTGCACCAACTATAGAAAAACAAATACACAACACAGGAGATTATTTTTTTAACATTTTTTTTCTGCAATCATACCTACGACAGCCATACGGCCATACTACATACTTGGGAGCTAATTTTTTTGCCTTAGGTCACCACGGCCAAAACATGCGAAATTATATGTTTTTCTTCACCTCTCATGTCTTCTGGACTCAATGGAGAGGTTCATTTTGTCCCAAGAGGTCATCTATAGAAATTCCTCATCAAAACCCTCATGAAGCCAAACCAAGAAAACCCTCTTCAGCAATGATTTTTCAATCACCAGATCTGCAACATGCACAACAAATATCTAATACCCAGAACCCCTAATTTGCAATACAACCTGCACATAACCTTGTAATGTCCCAAATCCTAACATGCATTGCCATGGCTTCCATTTTGCGCCTGATCTACACACACAAGGATTATACACATCTAAGCAGCTCACACCTCCCTCAACCATAAACATAGCTCTGATACCACATGTTAAGAATTTGCAGGTCAAATAAAATTAGTTCCACATAACCTGATAGGAGAATAAGATGCAAAAATAACCATAATGCAAAGATCAAATGAACAATCAACAAGATAACACAAGATATACCCTGGGAAAACCTTGAAGAGGGAAAAACCTAGCCTCTAAAAGCATCGACACTCATATGTATTATTCAACAACAATGATATTACAATACATGCCATGAGTCTCCATGAATACCTCTTAATCATCAAGCACCTCCAATGCATCCTCCATGTGTCCAAGCATAAATCCACACATCACCTACTATGCTTCACCATATGCACTTATAGGAGAGAGCTCAATACAATGATAGCCTCTCACAAACCTCCAATCCACCTACAATGAATAGCCAAGCCAACCAAACCACTAACCATGTGTTTGGTTTTATAGATCAAGCTCACATAAATACAACTTGTGGTATTGGATAAAACCATGTGCCCCAAAACCATGGGTAACACAAAACCATTAGCCTATAAAACCATTAACCCCCATTTGACTATTGGTACTAACTTTTCCCAATTAATCAAATTATACAAATGAATAATTCATCACTCTATGTGTCCCACACACATAAAATAATTAACCCAATTTTACAATACAACATAAAGTGGTCCCCAAATAATTACCTAGCATGATTAACCACACCACCTAGGTGCATCACAACTAAATAATTATTTAATTACAACATTATAATATATCAAATTATGCAATGGTGTACAACACCATATCCCAACAGTTTTTGCATACATGGTAAAACACATAAAATCAAATAAAACAATAGTCCATAATTAGCCTAATTTTATATAGTGAAAAGCTAAGAAAATTTTTTGACAAGGAGGTACTGCTCTGACCAATAAACAAAAATCCAATAAAAAGGATTCTATTTTTTAAATATACTTGAACAAGATTTTTACCATAATGAGAAAGCACAAAAGTAACAAGGGACCTTTGAAAATAAGCCCATGAGAAGGGAACAGGTTAAGCTTCATCTAGGCATCAAAGTAAAATCAAAGTAAGGAGACCTTAAAATTCTCTCATCATAGGAATCATAATATAATAGTTTAGAGGGAAGCATTCACAACTTTGATACAATTGACCTTTCTTGATAATCTTCATAAGGAATTCTAGATGGATACCTAGGCAGACAAGGCATGGAAGTCCAGTCAAGAGCACAAACTGGAAGCACAGTTATCAAAATAGTAGAACTTGGAGACACCAACAATGAAGCTATTCTTCTTGCTCCAATCAAAGGGTGAATACTCTATCTTATAGTAGAAATTATAAACCTTGATTGATACAAACCCAATTCTAATAGGCCAGTATACCAGAAATGTAATGTAGAATCTGAATGCTACTTAGAGTTGAAAGTTGGTTCAAGGACAATTTTAAATCCAAAGGAGTGAATGAACTGTTCCTTGCTGTCCTACTTGCTCCAAACTTCCTAGTTCTGGCTTCTATGGTTGTACCTAATAATTTGAGTTAGTAACAATACCTATTTTATGTATAAATTAATTACTATTTATACTCTGAAAGGAGAGAGACAAAGAAAGAAGTAAGAACCAACTTAGAATCTTGATGTATACCTCTTGCTGTAGTATCTTAGAAAAAGTTTGTAATCTCAAAATAGCATAATAGTTACAGCCCTACTTTTCTTAACTATGCACATGTTGGTACAAATCTCTCCACCAGACAAAAGAGTAAATAAATATTAACAAAAATCCCTTAATAAAAAAAAAGATATAGCTACATGTAGGTTAGCTGCTTCCAAATTTGGAGAGTTACTTTTTGCCAAGATTAGCCCTGCTATTTCAACCTAGCAAAAGGTAATCATCATTAAGCTAGAGCTTAACTTTGTGCTTGTAAGACATAGCTTTAAAGAAATAAAATAATTTCACTTTATTATCGTAGAAAAAAAAAACTTCCTAATAAATGTATTTGGTAGGGAAATCTTTTTTGTCTAAAAAGTGTTAGAATAAGTAAGGTTTTACATTTAGTATATAGTTTTAAATAAATAAATTAACATGCACATGTTAATTGTTGGTAAGTTACATTCGCAGAATATATATGGATTTATAAAGAGAATATACTCAAATGTAAAATCATTTTATGTATATCTTGAAATCATCAATAATATATATTTTTTGGATTTGTCAATCGCAGCCTAGGGCTGCGAAGTTATATTTATATTAATATATAAGGTTTTACATCAGTTCATCTGGTAGCTAGGCTAGCAAAGATTTTACAAAATGGGAATCATCCCATCTCCCATTGCTAATTACATCGAGCCAAAAGCAACTCTACTCAGAGTGGCACCCTAGACTAGCATCATTTGACAGAGCAAAGAATGACACAAATCTAGGCTAGCTTTAGCAAGCAGCAATGATGTCAATCTTGAATCGTGTACTATGGGATGATTTCCTTGGTACTATGCCCATAACTCGTCACTACTTGCATTAACACTCCCGACAACAATGTCCTTGAATCACATCCCTTTTCTAATGCATTCTGCTTTGTCTATGCCTTTATTTACTACTTGAGAGATTGCTCCCTCGAGCAAGACATGAAAGGATGGCTTTGTCCTTACGCTAGTGGCATGGCCATTTGGAAGAAGCTGAGCTGGGCAAAGATTGATCGGGTGCAAGCATTAGATTTGTAACTAGGGTGGGGTGGGTTCACCCATATGCTGAAACTAGCCCAAGTGTCTTAGTCTATAGCACTCATTTGGCACATGGGCAATGAACTTAGTCTCCAATTACCCCCACATTAGCGAGAGCATCAGCCTCTTTATTGCTCTCCCTATAAATATGATTGACTATGTATAATTCAAAGGATTGTAACATTTCCAATACTCTCAAGAGGAGTGCCTGAAGCTTCCAGTTTTGAACCTTACCACTCCTGATGGTGTTTACTACCAGCGTGGAATCACCTTCTATTGCAATTTTAGTTACTCCAATCTCCTTACAAAGTTTAAGCCCCTGAGTCATAACCATGAATTCTACCTTGTTGTTTGTCCCAGAAGGAAGTTTTACTGAGGAGGATATGATTGTCTTACCTTTCCAATCTCTTACAATGCAACTTGCCCCCGAAGGTCCTGGGTTGCCTTTGGAGGCCCCATCAAAATTTAGCTTAAGCCATCCTTGTTCGGGTGGAGAACATTCTACAGAGGAGTGTTCTTGATGGGTTCCTGGGTCCCCTTGACCGTACCATGTAGGAACCCACAACATTGGCCAAGCCTGCCTGATCTTGGCATCCCATGCTGAGAATATTACTATGCAAATGTAAATGCTGGCCATATTTCAATATGGTATTAGAGAAGTTCTATTTTAATTTTGGCAAAGATGGGAAGAGATAATGGTTGAAGATTAATTGAAGAGTTCTTGTGCTAGAGAATCATTTGGCCGCTTCAAATTCCTGAGTTGTTTTGATATTTGCAGATGGCATTGAGAAAGTGTGAGAGGCACATTGGTTTTAATCTACCAAACCAGTGATGAGAGGCATCTGATTTTTTGAAGGAAGGCATCTGAAATTTGAAACTCCAAAACCAACATTTCACTTCCTATGAAGGCGTCTATATCTGGTATTCAGATTTGTGTTTTTTAAATCAATGTCATGTTGCTTGGTGAATTCAGAGGTGATAACTATGTTTGAAGGGGTTGAAATGTTTGCAGATATTAACATTTAATTGCTGCATCTAAATTTATGAAAAGAGGCATCTCAATCTTTCATACAAGACTCCATCAAGGCATTTCCATGAAGGTGTTTGATAGTGAGGCATTTTCAAATGCTTCTAAAGAAAGTTTGTTGTGTGGAAGCATGGTAAAGATCCTATCGTTGAATGGTAAATGAGGCACAGTTTGAGGAAAGTCATACATTGTTGTAGCCTTCCATTTCAATAATAGCCATGGTAAATTCTACATTGACATTTGAGAAAGTTTTGAAAACATTGGAAATAGCATTTCATTAACTTGGTTGTTGCATTGAATTTTCTTTCTACATCGGTTTGAGTGCAAGTTATTTGAAGTCAAATTTTATTGGAGAATTGGACATATATTGTGTAAAGAGAAGTGTTTGAAATCTAATTCACAAGTCGATACAAGAGTTTATAGCTAAATTGCTTCAAATATTTCTAGTGATACTTCAATCCGAAGAAGTGTCATACAAGATTTCAATTTTTTCCACAAAGGAGAAATAGTGGAGGGCCATTTTATTATAATTGAAATTGCATGTGATAAATCGAAGTGATAAGGTTTTTTTTAAATGGATAAATCAATTACTATTACTGCATTTGAAGGATATGATTTTCATACATGGCAAGTAAAGATACAGTTACTTCTAATTGAAAAAGATTTATGGGACATTGTGATTGGGACTATTATGAAACCACAAAATATAGATGAAGCAATAAAATATATAGCAAAAGATCATAGGACCCCATCATTGATTCATCTTGGATTATCTGATGCATATTTGCATCATATTGATCTAATAAAAAACTTCAAAGAAACTATGGGATGCACTTAGTTCTTTATTTGGTTTATAGGATTCAAGTGCTAAAATGCCCACTAAGAAAAAACTTTTTGGTTTGAAGATGAAAGATGGTGGTAGTGTTGTTCAACATATTAGTACGTTTCATTCCCTTCTTAATCATATTGAAAGTGTAAAAGCTACAGTCGATGATGATAATGCTAAAGCAATCTTATTGAGAATTATGACTTCAATTTTTTATCATATTGTTTTTACATTAAACAAAATTAATCCTAGATTGGAAACTCTGATTTCTTCTTTGATTGATGAAGAAAGTAGAGTTAGAAAAGATCATTGAATTATGTCGTTAAGGGAATGGTTCGTTAGTCAAGTCATTTCATTGCAGTGGTGGCCACCAAGGTTCAAACCCCCGTTGGGCCAAAGAGCTCGCAGTCTTGTGCATTTTCTAGGCTAACATGCTTGCTCATCTTGCGCCTTCATTGGACTGTTGCGCTTGCAGGCTATGGGCATTTGTTGGGCCAACGAGCTTGTGGATTTGAACCTTCAACATTGTTGAAGGCATTCAATGCCAAGTTTTAATATCAAAAAAGTGGACCTAGCTCTGGTCAAAATCCTTTACTGATAAAAAAAAGATAGTTCAATTATTGAGAAAACTGCTTTGCTTCTTAAGAACAATTCTAACATTTCAAAAGGGAAAGAATTCAAATGTTGTTATTGTCAGAAAATTGGACATGTCCAAATAAATTGTATTCAATGAGCGAAAGATCTCATTGATGGGAAATTGAAGAAAAATAAAGCTCTTGTTGTAACTGAAAGTGAAGATTGTGGTTTTGCAATACATCAAGTAAACTCTTCCTTCCATGATAGTGAGGAGGAATATCTTTTTTAGAAAATGAAATAGGGTCATATTGGAGGTTGGAGGCAATGGAGGTGGGAGGTCTTTTGTGATCTCAAGCTAGCTTCTCACTCATGAGTGATTCATGGGGTGATTCTAGAGAGAAGAATAGTCATGTTGCATGTTCTCATGCTTGATTTCATCATCCCCACCAAAAACCTGTCGTGAATCTCACCATAATAAAATATTTGAAACTGAAATAGTTATATTGTCAATTATGCCCACTGGAACAATAACATGCTATCAAAATGATATTTTAACAGAGAATCCAAATAAACATCTGTAATACACAAAATCCAAAAATCTCCATTCTAAAATGCATTCATTAATAAAAATGCCCCATGTGATTACACCTTTTTACATAGCAATCTCCTGAATTTGCAGGTATTCCTATTTGTGGGCAAAGAATTTTCAGGGCTGGAACAAAAAGAATTGTTCCTCAAATGACATGCGTCAAATTATTGAGATTCAGAATCAAGAGTGCTTCCATGTGATGTTTTTAAAATCTGCAGACAGATCTTCCTTGCTCCCACAAATCAAATAAGAAGTTGATTAGGTGGTAGATTACGTTGTGCCATAGATGTCAATAAAGGAGCTTCATAGGAGTTGAAGTCACACTACCTAGGATCTTGGCCATGCTATAAAATGAGAAGTCGTCGCCTCATGTCTGGATCGTATTCAAATTCAAGGATTTCACCCTCCTCTCTACTAGGGGAGCCATTATCACTTGGTTTGGAAATTGAATCGTGTGGTAAAGAATTAGAAGACTCTACAAGTGAAGCTCCATGAGAATATTGAGGAACCTTCACCTTCACACATGCTTGAGTATGAGCATTTTAAGGAGGGAGGAAAGTGGTTTTGCTTGCTGCAAAAGTTGCATAAATGATTTTGGGTCTTGATTGTCCACAAGACATGGGTGGGACATGTGTTTGGAAGTAAATTCTGATCCTGAAAAACAATCAAAATTATGAATATTGATATAAATATTAAAAACTTTGATTTCATTTTGTGAATTGAGATAGTATAATTCAAAATTTTAACCAAGATAATAGAGGACAATCTTAGACAATTAACCTTAGAGTTTGTCGTGCCATTTGGAACAGCTAAACTGGCATTGCCATTTGCAGCTACTTTGGCCCGAACCCCAATACAATAAAGAAAAAAAACACATCCAAAATTCAGATTTTACATTTAAAAGTTAACACTTAAAATAGGAACTGACAGTGCTAAAGTCAATCGTAATCACAAAATGTTGGCAAATCCCGATCTTTGTTAGCAACTACTTGCTAACATTGATTGTAGCTGACCGTCGTCAAGATATCTGTCATAAAACAAGAATCAAGAAAAATTAGAAGATATCCAGACAGTACAAACATAACTTCAACCATCATTCCCTAAAACTTCATGTGAACTTCTCGCTTGGCTGGGAAAGTAAAATATAAATTACATCCATAGATAAAATCATTCCAAGATCAGATTACTTACTTAAAAATTCAACCTCTGACATTTCAAGCTATGTTTCTTGCAACACATAATATTGGAAGGGGAACACTTGTCTGCAGTACAAAGAATGTTGATTGAAATTAGTGATGGCAGGGGAGAGTAGGGGATGGACAGACTCCTGACCAGAAAACAATGCTACAACAATAATGGACGGCAAGAACAAACATATACACACAGAGGAGACAAAGCACGAATGACAGTAATATATATTTTATGTTTTCCTCATTTACAATACATTCAAATTTTGTTACAAACTTATGCAGAGCTGCTGCTCTGTTTTTCTGTTTTGCCCCAATCTCTGGAGCTGCACACTAAATCAAATCTGGAACTGCTGTCCAGAAACTCTGTAGCTACCTGTGGATTACAGTTACTGCTGTAACATTCCTTTCTTCTATATTCTCTCTATTATTCTCCTACTTCACATTCCTCTGTTGCTGCAGGGTTTCTCTTGCATTCTACTACTGTCAACTAACTTTCCCTCTCGTTTGTCTCATTCTATCCTTGCCAGAAAAATGGCACTCAACCTCACTTCAAAATTCAAACTCATCTAATTGCTAATGGGCACAAGCATTTTGAGGTTTCTATTTGTACAATATTAGAAAAAGATTATGATTTGGAGATGTGGAGGCTTCTTGATCCTGAGACAAGCTTAATCAGTCCTAGGGAGCTCCGTGATCATGTTGTTTGTGTCAAGCTAGGTAAACATTTCTAACCAATAAACAAGACACCTTATTATGTTATGAAGATCTTTGAATTCAATTTCAGAGGTTCAAGTTTCAGCAACTGAATAGAATTATATTTGCTCTCGTATGATAATACTTCTATTGCTTGTGATTTCAATATTTACTCTCATTATTAAATACCATATGATGTTAAGTGTTGCTTTTTTTATGTGCTTCTGTTTTATATATTTGTGATTTCAATATTTACTCTCATTATTAAATACCATATGATGTTAAGTGTTTCTTTTTTATGTGCTTCTGTTTTATATGTTTGTATTGTAAGGGATTTGCCATCCCAAGATTACAAGGTAATTGATGATCAATTGAAGGTCTTGGAGGACACAGAACAATCACATGTGCATGTTGTTCCAGCTTTTGCACCCTACTATGCTCCCTTAGCATAGGTTCTTTGATTTCTATTTTTAATTTGTGATTGCTTTGATAAACTTTCTATTGCATTGTATTGATTTCAATCAGCATTCTTTGTACTGCAGACAAGTTTTCCCCTTCCAATATTATGTGTTGCAAGAAACGTAGCTTGAAATGTCAGAGATGGTTTTTTAAAGTAAGTAATATGATCTTGGAATGATTTTATCTATGTATGTAATTCCTTATTTTACCTTCCCAGCCAAGTGAGAAGTTCACATGAAGTTTTAGAGAATAATGGTTGAACTTCTTTATGTGTAAGATTCCTTGTGTTTGTACCATCTGGATATCTTCTATTTTTTCTTGATTCTTGTTTTATGACAGAGATTTTGACGAGGGTCATTTATAGAAGATGGATGAAGTATTTTATGAAACTGATGTGACAAAACAGTCAGCTACACCCGATGTTAGTAACTACTTGATAACAGAGGTCAGGATTTGCCATTTTGTGATTTCCATTGAGTTTAGCATTCTACGTTCCTCCTTTAAGCGTTAAGTTTTAACTGTAAAATTTGAATGTTGAATGTGTTTTTTTCTTTTTTGTACTGGGGTTCAGGCCAAAGCAGCTGCAAATGGCAATGCCAGTTTAGCTGTTCCAAATTCCATGACAAACTCTAAGGATGACAAAATCAAGGTTGAAAAGAAATTGATTCTGCAAGTTTTTGGTACGTTTTATCCTCCTATCCCAGGTTTACAATATTGACATGTGGCTATGTGATTTGTTATATTTATATTTTATATATAGTCCATCTTTTGGGTAATCTTCTTGGTATATACTATATACAGTGGATTGTTAATTGTCTAAGATTGTCCTCTGGTATCTTGGTTAAAATTTTTAATTATACTATTTTAATTCACAAAATGAAATCAAATTTTTTAATATTTATATCAATATTCATAATTTTGATTGTTTTCCAGGATTAGAATTTACTTACAAACACATGTCCCACCCATGTTCTTGTGGACAATCAAGACCCAAAGACATTTATGTAACTTTTGCAGCAAGCAAAACTGATTTTCTCCCTCCTTAAAATTCTCCATACTCAACCATGTGAAGCTTCCCCAATATTCTCATGGAGCTTCTCTTGTAGAGTCTTCTAATTCTTTACCAGCCGGTTCAATTTCAGAACCAAGTGATAATGGTTCCCCTTGTAAAGAGGAGGATGAAATCCCTGAATCTGAACTGGCTTGTGATGAGGGATGGGAATTCAGTCTTAGTAAAGTGGAAGAGCACCCAAGAATGTAACTTTCCAAGGGGTCAGAAAGTATTGCTTAATCTAATTCTAAGGAATAAATTGGTTATTGTCTCTAATGCCGATGATGAAGTAGCTTGGACGGGTTCTAAATCGGGCCTATATTCAGTCAAAGAGGGGTATAGAGTTTGTATGCACAAAGCTTCTACTGTAACATCCCGCTACGTAACCCCGAAGGGTAAGAGCCAAAAGGGGGCAAGATAAATTTTTTTTTGACATAAGTAAACAACATACACAGGTTTAGCTATCAAATTGATAGATTGATACCATTTATTTTAAACACCAAAGCAAATGTTCCTAATCCCATATGATAAAAAACATGAATCTATAAGCATAAAATAAAGGCGGATCTGATACCCACACCAGAATCTGTAAAGCAATAAAGGAACATCACATTTCTTCTCATTAAATACAATGATTACAACTTCTCTCCTAAGAGAGTTCAATTACATAACTACATATACAATTACAATGATATATTCCAGAATATGATACAAGTACAATAACATAGTCCTGAGTATGATACAAGGACTGAATGGTTATAATAACTGAATGAAGTAATGGAAAGAGAGATCATCTCCAACTGGTGCTCCAAAACCTGTTTGCCGGTCCCCAATGGTGGTGGAAATACCTCTCAATCATGTGGACTCCTAAGAGACCACCCCACCATGCTCAGAGACAAGGCCCAAATGGATGAACAACAACAAGGGGATACAAGATGGCCAACACTCACATCAAACACAGAGCAGACACAGAGAATAGTGCATATAGCTAAAGTCATAATATAGGTGTACTCATCTAAGTCATAAGTCAGGTACTACTCATGACTCCTAGGGTGCTAGATACTAGAGTGTAATCATATGGAGTGTCATCACATGTGCTCGAAGAGATGGCACACACGGGACCAAGTACATCTCATACAGACAAGGAGACTCAATCGTTCCTGAATCCATGCTTCGCAGACGGATGACTCAACGCCCCGCAGATGGACAGGCCTTCTCGTTGCATCCTTAGCCTTTACAAGCGCTCAAGGCCATACACGAGGTTTAATTATCTTATTAGTGTTTTTACCCCAATATTTTAGTTTTAGTTATCACTTATTAATGTAACTCTACTACTAGTTCCCCTGGCAACCACTTGTAGGCCCCGGGCCCATAGAGAGCCACTCCAACAAACCACTCTAATGCCTAAACCTTTGTCATCTCGTTTGACTACACAAGGAATCCGAAAAGAATAAAACACTAGTGTAGAAATTAGAAATAGAGGAATGTGGTCTACAAGACAAAAGCTTCCATAGGCAGTGTAGTGTTATTGAAAACAACCCTATGCCATTTAGATTAGTTGTATAATAACTCCAATGACCCCAATTTGGTCACAATTAGCAAAGGTATTAACAGATAAAAATAAGAATAAGCATGACAAATGGCATTCCAAGCCTTCTCACAGACTAATATTACATACAGACTGCCATATTTAATATAACAAAATAAAATATTACAAAGACTTACAAAATGGAAACCTTAATTTTCCCTCCTATAGTAGTTCCTTCATATCCTTGTGTTGCGTGACTGGTTTTCTTAAAGAGAAATTATGTGACTAAAGCTCAATGCACAAACACAGATCACTGCCTCTACGGTATTTTAGTGTCATGATATTTTTTAACTCAAAATCATAGTTTTCACAAGGATGGCCATTTAGTAGAAAATGACTGTGTGACCCAAGCAAAACCACTCCATTTTCTTAAGAAGAGTTGAAATGACAACCTCATCAGAGAAGTCATTGAATAACAAATGGTTCCATGGGACTTAGATCTATTCAATCTCTATTATACATCCCAACTCTTGTGTATGGATGCACTCATTTTATTCTCTATAAAATTGAAACCCTCTATTTTTATTTCAATAAAATTATCAATCAAAATCGAAACAATTCCCCAGGAATGAGGCGATGTAATATCTTACATTGAAATAATTTCTGCATATATTAAACACGGAATGGGGATTCAGTTTTCTTGTGCTTAATAAAATTGTAGCAAACATATTTGAGTTTATAAAAAGGCAGTAATGGGGTTTCGGTTTCTTTTTTTTTTTTTTCTTTACCAACAATGATAAATCAGAGACCCTATGATCTTTGAAAACCCATAATATCTAAAGAATACATAAAATAGTTCTGTATGTTTAAAATCGTTTCATGGGAAGAGGTAGTGTAAATATCTTGCAATGAAATAAATTTTGGCATAAAAACTTTTAAATGGTAGCAATGGGGTTTCGGTTTTTCTATGCTTAATGGAATAGCAGCAAGCATGGTTGGGTTTTTGTGATAGAAAAACAAAAGACTAAGGTAAATACCTCAGATCTAGCCGCGCTCCCCTTCAACGTACCTCAACCTTGTAAATTGGTATGCTCGCTTGAGTGTCTTGCCTATGCGCACTCTACTTTGCTCACCTCAAATCTTGCAAATTTTGCTATGCTCCTTGTTGTTTCTAGATCTCACTCCTTTGGCTGCTCACACTCCCCCTTCAGTGCACCTCCATCTACGTAAATGCTAAGTCTTGTCTTTAGGAGTCCACTTGTGATAATATTGCTTCTTGAATAATGCCGTCAGCATGCTCTTTTTATTCTACTATAACAAAACCCAAATCAGTGTTTGGGTATACCCATCTCTCTTTCTCTATCAAGCTACTCAGATATTTCACTGAATCACCAAAGTGTTACATTGAAAATTACTTCCAACTACCCTCAAATCTATGACAGAAATTTGTTTATGTTGACAGACACCAAATGGAAGTGGTGATTTTGCTGTGAAGATGTTTTTTTTTTAAATCCTCTTATCTGTCTATTTTTGTAACTCCAGCTCTCTCTTTTTTTCTTCTCCCACTTCCTGGATAATTCTATGTTTTTAAACTCTCATTTTTCTTTTGCCCCCCATGCATTAACTGCCTTTCCCTGCATACCTACGCTGCCTAGAAGATATTTTCCTCATCCTTATCTTATCTCTATCGGTTACCCACTCCGTGGATATTTTCTACTCTTGCAATAACTCTCTCTGCAGTCGTTCCTTGCAAGTGTTCAATTCTCCACCCCAAAAAAGATATTTTCATGCCACCTCATAAGCCATGACTCCCTTTTCTATCAGATTTTCTTGTCACTAACATTACACCAACCCCCTTCCACCGCCACAAGGAGGGCCAATAGGGAGGCTCATTACACCTACAGATTGGCCTTCAAACCTTTGTTGGGGAAATGCTTTACTTCCTAAAGTAGGAGCATTTGCTTGGTGTGCACATCACAATAAAATCTTGACAGGTGATCGTATCAAAAGATTGGGGCTAGGTCCCAATTTTTCATGTGTGCTGCTGTGGAGGTGTGGAAGAGTCAATTGACCATCTTCTTCTGCTATGTCCTTTTAGTAGAGAATGTTGGCTCTGGCTATTTAGAAAGCTAAATTGGTCTAGTCCCTTATCCAAATCCTTGCTCCTAATGTTTAGGAATTGGCCTCGCCCAGTGGTTAAGTCTCACTTAGCCTGCTTGTGGAATATAGGCCCTTCGATGGTTATTTGGCATCTATGGTGGGAAAGGAAGCAAGTTCAATTTTTCAGGTCTGTGCCAAATTAGAAGCGGCAATTTCTGATCAGTTAGTTTCCTTTCTCAGACGCACAAATCTCAGAAATTTAATGTGGTCCAAATGGGATGCGGCAACTATCTTACTCTAGCCGTCAGTGAGCAAGCTAGATATAGGTGGCCTCTCAGGGGCCGTTAAGAATAATTCAAAATGAGATCAAGTCAGATGGATTCCACCCTCCCCTCCTTTCTTCAAGCTAAATTTTGATGGAGCATGTCGAGGCTGTCATGTCCCCATATTAAGGCATTGTTTAAATTAAAGATTTAAACATCCTGATAAAGAAAACAACTAAATTACCGTAGTAAATATCAATTCAAAATAATATATATTATTAAAATAATATTATTATTATATGAATATTTTAAAATATAAAAAGAAATAATAGCAATTTAATCACAATTATCATAAGATAATATTATGATTATAATTATCAAATATAAATATAAATTATATAACATATAATATATTAATATGATAATAAATATAAACATAAATAATAAATATATATTTTCATTGCATATTATAAAAGGCACTTTATATATATGTGAGGATCGGGCCTCTTAAAAGAGACACCGATTCCTTAGTAAATGGTGTTTAACAAATTAAATGAGCAAATATATTAATAGTAATTATTATCACTAATAGTGGTGACAGTTGGGTATAAGCCCATCAAACACTTAAATAGGGAATCATAATCAGATATATATGATCATCAGCAAAGGAGAAAAAAAAAGGGAGTCTAAGAAAAAGAAAAAAATAGCAGATCAATAAACAATAAAGAATAACAGCATTGAGAGTTATCAATATCAAAGACACAACAAAGAGAAATTACAAGGAAGATACGGGACAGGCAAGGTAAGTCTGCAATTATATCAGGTATGTTTTTCATTAAGTATTTAAATATAGAATATAATATATATTAGTAATATTCTAGTATAGACTGTGTAAAGTGGATTTAGAAATGAATAAAGTTAAATAAATAAAGATATATCAATAGAATGAACTGATTTCATGATCATAAATAAGAAATGTAATGATGTAATAATATAATTATGATAGAAGTAAATGAATTATGATTAGAAGTAAAATTAACTATTAGTTAATTGTTTCATGTGTGAAAGTAAATAGGAATGATATAAACTATAAGATAATGATGTGAATCTAAGATATGGGAAATAAATAAATAAAAAGAATATCCCATAAATAAATATAATTAGATCTACATGATATTTATATATATATTTCTGGGTCATAAGTAGGAAAGATATCATAAATATATATAGGGAAGAATTATTCAAGTAAATATATATATATATAGAGAGAGAGAAAGATTATTAATATTATAACAAATACTATAATAAATAAATATTAAAGAACAGGTGAAAGAGAATAGAATCCAATGAACATATTCAACAAGACAAGCATCATAAAGAGGTACGTGCACTTTCCTTATTAATAGCTTAGGCGATATAGATGTGAACATTCTTAAATTGAATACAATGAAATGAATGTTGTAATTCAATGAATGTGATAGCTAAAATCCTTAGACAAATTAAGTGTATGAACAAATGATAAGTTGGAAACATTATATAAGGACATGAATATACAACTTGAATATAGATGAATAATGATTATATTGTTAATATGATGAAATGAAAAGAAAATGGAACTCTAATGTTCTCTTTTGTGAGTTGAATTGTGTAAGGTCAAAGAAAAAATTTGGACTCACTAGAAGGGGACATTACAAGTGGTATCAGAGCATTTGACCTGCCATCCTATGAGGAAATTTGATGCAAGCTTACTCAAGAAGGTACAACACACATAACAACAACAATCAAATGGACAAGGAACTCACATGAGCCAAAGGGGTTCTGCCTTCTAATGAAGGGTTCTGCCTTTGGGTCTAGAGAGAGATGTGCTCTTCTAGATACATCACTCATGATGAGAAATACTTAGTCCACATAAGCCAAAAGGGTTCTGCCTTCTAACGAAGGGTTCTGCCTTTGGGTCTAGAGAGAAATGTGCTCTTCTAGACATGCCACTTATGATGGAAGTAATAAGTTCACATGGGCCGAAGGGGTTCTGCCTTCTAGTGAAGGGTTCTACCTTTGGGTCTAGGAGAGAAGTGCTCTTCTAGATACGCCACTCATGATGAGAAATGATAAGTCCACATAAGCCAAAGGGGTTCTACCTTCTAATGAAGGGTTCTGCCTTTGGGTCTAGAGAGAAATGTGCTCTTCTAGATATGCCACTTATGATGGAAGTAATAAGTTCACATGAGCTGAAGGGGTTCTGCCTTTTAGTGAAGGGTTCTGCCTTTGGGTCTAGGAGAGAAGTGCTCTTCTAGATATGCCACTCATGATGAGGAATGATAAGTCCACATAAGCCAAAGGGGTTCTACCTTCTAATGAAGGGTTCTGCCTTTGGGTCTAGAGAGAAATGTGCTCTTCTAGATATGCCACTTATGATGGAATAGATAAAATCACATGAGCCAAGGGGGTTCTACCTTTTAGTTAAAGGGTTTTGCCTTTGGGTCTAGGAGAGATGTGCTTTTCTAGATACGCCACTCATGATGAGAAATGATAAGTCCACATGAGCCAAAGGGGTTCTGCCTTTTAGTGAAGGGTTCTGCCTTTGGGTCTAGAGAGAAATGTGCTTGTCTAGATATGCCACTCATGATGGAAATGAAATGTTCACTTGGGCCAAAGGGGTTCTATCTTTTAGTTGAAGGGTTCTGCCTTTGGGCCTAGAAGAATTGGATCACTAGGATATACCTAAAGATTAATGTAGGCCTTAGGGTAAAGCCTAAAGATTAATCAAGGCCTTAGGGTAAAACCTAAGGAGAAGGCTTTAAGGGGGGGGGACATTATCTCATCATCAACCCCCAGGATCATGCTATACGTTATCTTATTATCAACTTGCTTAAGCAGTCAAAGTCTTACTTACAACATCATTAGATTCATCTTTTGGGATTTTCATCAATATTATTTCATTTCAAATCTCTAATCTCAGAATATCAATACTCCCAAAGTTTTCTTTAAACAATGAAAAATTCTTCCTTCTTGCATTCATTTGATTAACTAAATGTCCTCAATCATATTGCTATTCAAAGTCAAATCAAATCTTCTTTGATCATGACATCATATAATCAGTTACTCCTCAAAGAACTTAACTATTCTCAATTTTGAGGTCAATAACATATGAGACCGAATCTCATGACCAAAGATCAAGATGCATCTTGGAATCTCAATACTCTCAAATCATCCCATCATTGTTAATCAAAACATCAAACAAATACTCTTTTGATTACAAATTGTCTTTCATCTGGAATCAAACCATGACTTTGTCTCAACACATTGAAGATAAGCGTTAAAGTGCAAGGTAACTCATTGTGATTGCTTGAGGACAAGCAATCTTAAGTGGGGAGGGCTGTCATGTCCCCATATTAAGGCATTGTTTAAATTAAAGATTTAAACATCCTGATAAAGAAAACAACTAAATTACCGTAGTAAATATCAATTCAAAATAATATATATATATTATTAAAATAATATTATTATTATATGAATATTTTAAAATATAAAAAGAAATAATAGCAATTTAATCATAATTATCATAATATAATATTATGATTATAATTATCAAATATAAATATAAATTATATAACATATAATATATTAATATGATAATAAATATAAACATAAATAATAAATATATATTTTCATTGCATATTATAAAAGGCACTTTATATATATGTGAGGATCGGGCCTCTTAAAAGAGACACCGATTCCTTAGTAAATGGTGTTTAACAAATTAAGTGAGCAAATATATTAATAGTAATTATTATCACTAATAGTGGTGACGGTTGGGTATAAGCCCATCAAACACTTAAATAGGGAATCATAATCAGATATATATGATCATCAGCAAAGGAGAAAAAAAAAGGTAGTCTAAGAAAAAGAAAAAAATAGCAAATCAATAAACAATAAAGAATAACAACATTGAGAGTTATCAATATCAAAGACACAACAAAGAGAAATTACAAGGAAGATACGGGACAGACAAGGTAAGTCTGCAATTATATCAGGTATGTTTTTCATTAAGTATTTAAATATAGAATATAATATATACTAGTAATATTCTAGTATAGACTGTGTAAAGTGGATTCAGAAATGAATAAAGTTAAATAAATAAAGATATATCAATAGAATGAACTGATTTCATGATCATAAATAAGAAATGTAATGATGTAATAATATAATTATGACAGAAGTAAATGAATTATGATTAGAAGTAAAATTAACTATTAGTTAATTGTTTCATGCGTGAAAGTAAATAGGAATGATATAAACTATAAGATAATGATGTGAATCTAAGATATGGGAAATAAATAAATAAAAAGAATATCCCATAAATAAATATAATTAGATCTACATGATATATATATATATATATTTCTGGGTCATAAGTAGGAAAGATATCATAAATATATATAGGGACAAGTAAATATATATATATAGAGAGAGAGAGAGAAAGATTATTAATATTATAACAAATACTATAATATATAAATATTAAAGAATAGGTGAAAGAGAATAGAATCCAATGAACAGATTCAACAAGACAAGCATCATAAAGAGGTATGTGCACTTTCCTTATTAATAGCTTAGGCCATATAAATGTTGTAGAAGAATAATATGAATATAAATAAATGAATACTACTTATATCAGGATAATAATTGGAATATATTACCATCAATGATGTATATACATTCTCTGTATAAGTATGAATATAGAATAGGTATAATAATATGAGAATAAATAGGAGTGTAGAAATAAGGTAAATCTCCATACATATATGAATGGAATATGGATATAGATGTGAACATTCTTAAATTGAATACAATGAAATGAATGTTGTAATTCAATGAATGTGATAGCTAAAATCCTTAGACAAATTAAGTGTATGAACAAATGATAAGTTGGAAACATTATATAAGGACATGAATATACAACTTGAATATGGATGAATAATGATTATATTGTTAATATGATGAAATGAAAAGAAAATGGAACTCTAATGTTCTCTTTTGTGAGTTGAATTGTGTAAGGTCAAAGAAAAAATTTGGACTCACTAGAAGGGGACATTACAGAGGCAATCCTGGTCCTTCAGACATAGGATGTGTTATTAGAAAAGAGAAGGGTTCTCTAATAGCAGCTAAATCCACCAAACTTCCTACAGGAACCAATAATGAGGCGGAGGCATGGGTGCTAGTTCATGGTTTACTACTGGTAGTTGAAAAAGGCATTAAAAATGTGTGGATTGAGGGTGACTCGTTGATAGTGATCAATGCTATTAAAGGAAGAGGTTTGGATAACTAGAAACTTAATTATATTCTTCAACAGGCCGTCTCCCTTCTGAACAATTTAGATAATTTTCTCATTTCACACACACTAAGGGAAGGTAACAAGGTGGCGGACTTATTAGCCAACCTAGCCATTGAACAAGAGAGTACTTCTGTTGTATATCTACCTGGAGTCCAAGATAATCCAAACATTTTATCAAATCGTCTCTCACATGAGATGGAAGAAGTGTCAAGAATTCAATCCGTTTGAATTTGGTGTGACCCGTTACCATCCCTCTGGCTTTTTAAAAAAAAGTGCTCACTCTACCCCAGATGACTTCTAGTTTGTCCAATAGTAGAATAGCCAGATTTCAAGGTTGAGGGAGGATGTTTAGTTCTTTTATTGAGTAAGCCAGGTCTGTGTGTCTTCAAACAGTTATTTTTGAAGGAAAATGCTGGTCTGAAGTTGGGATACCAATCATTCACTTTTTCAAATCTCTTGTCACTTGTGAGAGAAGATGTGACAGGTTTTTTACTTAGTTTTGAAATTTGCTTGACCCAACAATGATCCTCTAGCATGCCCTATCCTTTTAATTAATTGCGGCACATTTCTTCAACTCCAGCCTCTGACAAGTCTGTGGAAGAGGTTTATTAGTTTTCCTGTAGTTAGTGATCCAAGACTACTTTGTGCTTTTTCAACCATGTGGATGGGCAGTTGGGGATTGCAAATCCTCTTTCTTTTTACTACATTAAGGGGAGATGACAAGCCTTAAATGCACTCTATAATTGAGGGCTTGGCTATACCCTGACGGCTCCAGCCATTATGATGGGATTCCCTCTCTGCTCAGTGATAGGCACTCATGGCCTACACACGTCTCCTCTCGGCAGAAGTTTCTATTTTTGCTTCTATCAATGGTTGTGGTGCAGGGGCTTTGTTTTCCTCTCTCCCTCTTGTTCAGTGGCAGCGGTTAGTTAAAGTTTTCCCCCAAGTAAGGGGGATTGTTATTTTGTTTAAATCTTGGCTTTATTAGGACTATTAGGGTCCTCTTTTGTTGTTTCTTTCATCTTCTGGGACTTGGCTAAGGCCACATTATCTGTAATACTAATGCAAATGTGCAAATGTGCAAATGTGCAAATGAAGAGCAAATGAACCCTTTTATCTTTGAGCAAACCCTAATTTCACATTGCAATAAGTGCACAACTTAAGTCATTCCAATTACCTTGTTCTCCTTGTTCTGAGAAAGATCTTTTCTGGATCACTAGGATACGCTTTGAGCTATTCTTGGTGATTATTGACAATCTATCTTTCTTTCCGTAGATCAAGATTCCTCAATTTTGAATCATACTAGATCTAACTATGAAAATCATGTTCTTACCGGATGATTATTGAACCAAATCAATCTTGGAAGAATAATCTTTTCAAATCTTCTTATGGATCTTTCATATCTTTACCAAACTTGCTTTAGATGTTTCTCTAAGAACCCTTTAATCCACAACTTCCCATGTGCCAATTTCAGGCACCAATTGACTACAATGGGATAACTCTGATGTGGACTATCTATATCCACGAGATTGATTTAGTGTTTATACAAACTTTGTTAGTTGGCCTTGTCTGTGGTCATTTGTACATTTGTATGTTCTATTGAAATGAGAGGGTGGATGATTAGAGTGCCTGGATAGTCAGTTGTAGGGACTTGTAGCATGTTTATCATGATGTCATGGATAGTTTGGATACATGGTTTTATGCGAGCTTTTGATAGTGGTGGTTTTATTTTCTTGGTTGGAGATTTTGGTTTACTCAAGCTTTTGGGAGCTATTGATATTACAGGGATTCCTTGTTTGGTTTGGGGCCATGGATGATATTCATTTAGGAGATGGTTACTTTGTTGTCATGGATAGATCGGTATCACAGTTCATTGGGAGCTTTGGCAACATTATGCATTCATGATTTGTGATGGATGATCTTCTACAATGGTTGTGGGTGTCTTGGATAGGCTCTTGGATTATGATTCTTGTTTCAGTGAGAGTGATTTGACATCATGATTTCCATTATTAGTAGATGTAAATCTTCATATGATTCGAGATGTTGACATCTTGGTTTACCATAGAGGGCTTCTTCGAGTCTTTGGTTGAGGTGTCGGTTTATGATTTGTCAGTTTGACATGTTTATCCTTGATATAGAGATGTTGATATTGTGTCTTGATGAGCTCTTGATTCTAGATTAGATTTTTAGCATGATATAGGTTTTCTTGAGACAGGATGTATGCATTGTTGCATGTGATCTCTTTGGAGGAGATGGTTGGATCATATGATGTCATGTTGGGCTTCTTGATTATACAGATGTGCAATTGTAGCATTGACAGTGGTCTTGTTGGTTCTCTTGGTATTGAGTACTTTGGTCATTTACTTGAGAGCATCATGATAGTGCAATGTTAAATTTAGAATTTCAGCATGGATTGATCATGGAGGTGCTCATAAATACTTGGAGATTTAGGTGAGGCTAGAGTTCTCTTTTGATTAGAGACATTTGTTGAGATGGTTTCTCATTGGAGGTTTTAGCAGATAGACCGAGGAGCCTTACACCTAGATATGCACCTATAGGAGTTTGTTATTGGACAGAGTCATTGCAGCTTGGTGTATCCTGGAGGAGCTTTCTCATTCCCCACTCTTGGTCTACTCAATGGTTTATCATCTATGAGGTATTTCTCATCTTTTCAGATGTATGTTGATTTATGTTTCATCTTCTTTTAGATATGGATCTTGAACTTTAGTTATTGATTCTGGAGGGTTCATTTGAGGGATGTTAGCATGGTTATCTCCTTGTTCATATGGTTTGATTTATGATGTTCATTATGAGGAGTTTAGGAGATGTGATTGGGATTATCCCTGGTTATGGAATAGTTATGAGTTTGATCTACCTTGATTAGAGAGGCTTACATCCATGTTGGTTACATGTTACATATGTTCTTTTGATCTTATGAGATTGAATGGTTGGGTGTTGTTGAGGCTTTTCATTTGGGGTTGTAGAGGAGATCATACTTGACACAACTTAACACTTTGAGGTGTCGGTAGAACAACATTATGATTTAAAGGTTTTCTCTCTTTGTCTTATGGCTACTTCCTAGAGGATCATGTTCATATAGTTGGATTTGGGAGAGTTATGATGACAAGTTGTGAGAGAGTATGCAGATATTTATCATGCATGTGTGGATCATTGTAATTGTTCTTGATGCTACATTGGCTTGTTGATCATCCACACCTTGGTTTGAGTGTTGATTGATAGACTTGGTATGCCTTGGATCTGTTTTCATATTTGACATTACCTATGCAGTGGGAGTTCCTAGATGTATGTGTTCTTCACTGACAGGTTTTATACATGGATCTTGTGATTGTGATATATGGGTTGGATATGTTGTTGGCATGAGTTTATTGATGTTGTTGATACCTATGAGTTACGGATGGTTGGATGTATTACCATATTGATGCAAGAGCATCCGGGATCACAAACAATCTTGAATCAACCAAAAAAATATTTTATTTCTTTTACCCTTTTTGTTTGTCTTGTAGGTTTCTAATCAACAACATACACTAACATTGAGGAAAATAAAATAAATATTTTAATTCCTAAAATCTCCAAGGAAAAGACAAGGCAAGTTGCATATGGACAAAATCCTAGTCACCTACATGCTAGAAGACAAAAGTTGGACAATGAATAGTTTTCAAGCACCCAAGTCATGAAGGAAAGAAACAAAGGAATCCCAAGAGTCACATTTCTCCAAGTTGGACACCACCAAGCAAGAAGAGGATTACCAAGAGTCATTGGAGCCCAAATGAGAAAGATGAAACTTGGCAAAGGAGATATTATAAATAGATGGAAGTTTGGCTCTAAAGAGACATTGAAAAATAGGAGAAGAGCCCAAGTTTATTTCTTATTTTTGCAGGTCATCAAGAGGACGTTCATAGGTGATGTTGAAGTGAATTCTCTAAGGGAAATACATCTATTTTGATGAGGCAAAGAAAGTGAACGTCCATGGTGATTTGTTAGGTAAAAATTTTAAATTTGTAAGTTTGTGGAGGTGGATAGTTGGAAAGTTTGATAGAGATATTTCATAGTTGGATTTGTGGAGGTTATGTAGGTGTGTTACTACCTTGGTGGACTGCATAAAAACATTTGGGTTGTAACTATTTGTTGTAGTTCATGTTTTCTGAAATTCTTAAGACATGGTGTTACTTCATAGCTGAAATTGTTGGTATAACATTCACAAATTATATTCACTTAAGGGCTACAAGTTTAAGTGATTAATATATGTTTATTTTTCTGCAACTAAAGGAATCAAAGGGACAAACAAAAAATTCTTAATGGTTGGAATTTATCAAAGTTAATTTTCATCTAAGAGAAGAGGAGTAATCATGGCAAACAACAATCTTAAGGCTGAAATTTAACAAGGTTATGTTGGCATATACAATTTGTTTTAATCTTTGAAGTTTTGAGCACATGATTATAACAATTTGAAGGCATGAATATTGTTATTATTTCAATGTATGTAAAAGAAGTTGATTGGGCTACATGATGGGACAATCCTTCATTGGATTTTCTTGTCTTGTCTACATCACATATGATGTGGGTGCTATTTCCAATCATGTGAGTTTTTACCTTTGACAATAGCTTGGAGCCTTATGTTATCACTTGGATTTGATGCTTGTGTTCTTTAGATTGGTGCATCTTCACCTTGGCATGTTCCTTTTCTTCCATAGGTGGCACGTTGGAGGATGAGAGGAGTTCTTGCTTGAGATGGTGGTCACTTTGATTTTATTGTAGGTATCTTGATGGAGCACGAGAGCATGTTGGAGATTCATGTGATTTCATGCTTGCCTATGATTATGTATTTCATTGATTGACCCTTATGCAATTTATACAACAAGTGGGAGAACGTTGGGATATGGTGTTGTATACCATTGCATAATTCGGTATATTATAATGTTGTAATTAAAAAATTATTTATTTGTGATGCACCTAGGTGGTGTAGTTAATCACGCTAGGTAATTATTTAGGGACCACTTTATGTTGTATTGTAACATTGGGTTAATTATTTTATGTGTGTAACACATAGAGTGATTAATTATTCATTTGTATTATTTGATTAATTGGAAAAAGTTAGTACCAATAGTCAAATCGGGGTTAATGGTTTTATGGGCTAATGGTTTTGTGTTACCCATGGTTTTGGGGCACATGGTTTTATCCAATACCACATGTTGTATTTGTGTGAGCTTGGTCTATAAAACCAAGCACATAGTTAGTGGTTTTGTTGGCTTGGCTATTCATTGTAGGTGGATTGGAGGTTTGTGAGAGGCTGTCATTGTATTGCGCTCTCTCCTATAAGTGCATATTGTGAAGCATGGCAGCCAATGTGTGGATTCATGCTTGGACAGATGGAGGATGCATTGGAGGTTCTTGATGATTCAAAGGTATTCATGGAGACTCATGGCATGTATTGTAGTATCATTGTTGTTGAATAATACATATGAGTGTGGATGCTTTTGGAAGCTGAATTTTTCCCTCTTGAGGGTTTTCCTAGGGTATATCTTGTGTTATCTTGTTGATTGTTCATTTGATCTTTGTATTATGGTTATTTTTGCATCTTATTCTCCTATTGGGTTATGTGAAATTGATTTTATTTGACCTACAAATTCCTAACAAAAACAATGATCTTCTTTAATTATAATGCATGTTGAATTGTAGGCTATTGAAGAGGCTCTCAAGAATCTTAAAGAAAGCATAATCAATCGATGGTCTCAAAAACAATTGAATTGTAATTGGTGAGCAGATTCTCCTTGTTTGATTCTTAATGCTTGTTTAATCTAAGGTCTCCTAGAGATGTTTTATATTATATTTAATGAAGTTCATTTACATCATAAAAAGTAATATATCTTCATTAAAAAACCCTGATGCTCCTATCAACTATTCAACTTCTATCTCCAAATTTCGAAAACTTCCTTCTTTGTTGGCATGGTGGGGTGTTTTAAAAAAATTAAAAAAATTATTCTTTATGGTAGTAGAGAAATTTTTTGATGATAGCGTTTAATAAATCAATTTCAGACTTAATTAAAAATTAAACCTCTATGAAATATATTTTGGAGTCAATGAAAAATAAATTAGATTTGAAAACTTTTTCACCTACGCTAGTCAAAGATATATGATGACGTCAGCTCCAGCCCAACACCACATCACTTGTGTTTTTTGTCCAATGAGCCTATGTATTTTATATTTTCATCTAGATGGATCTTTTTTTGTTGCTGAATTTGGATCTTTTTCTATTGTTGAATTTGGATTTATTTTATGCCTAAGTATCTTCCCATATTCTTTTTGGTGATTATTTTTGGTTCAATTGTAGGTTTTGGAAGATAGAACATGCAAGCAAGGCATTAAGCCCACATGAGTTGGCTTCCAACTAGTCACACATTCATAAAGCAATACTAACTTGTAAAGTAAATAATCTCAAGGACCATCCACTTAATTCACTTACAATTCCACAAAAAGTAACTAATATAATAATTTCATCTATCATAAGGACTATATATTCATGGAACCATTCAAATTAACATCCCAACAAAACATCCATTCTTATTATATATGGGAAAAACTAGAGTTTCTGAAGGAAGAAATATCAAACAAGAAAAGAACTAGACATATCCCATTCATCTATTTTAACAAATTTTAGGACCATAGAGAATTCAAGGATTCTGAAATGCATCAAAAACTCTGCCAGCATTCCAACTCCTAGTGCCCTATAAAAGACTAGCATCCAGTCATATAATCTTGTGAATGGCACGGCATTAAATTCCATGTAATATCCTATCAACACTAGATTCCCCCTTCAAATTAAATGATTGAACAGACCACATGGTGCCCATAACTCCTTAATGTGCCTAAATCTATTTTTTGGCAGGTTTGGATCACCAGCTACCATGATACACAAATATCATTTGCTATTAGGTGAAAGACCAAATATTGCAATTTATGACGATCATCAAAGGAGCTCAACTTCCCAAATGTGTAAGGTGCAGATTCGTTCCAGTGAGCTTGGAGTGCAATATATAGGACTTGGAGGGCATTACATTGTCCCATACAATATGTTTGATAGAAAAATTCAGCCACTCAAGAAGTTCTTTCTTATTTTATGGTTTTCGTCTAGCCGTTATTAGTTATACTTATTATTATTTAAATGTTGGACTATTGAGTATGTTTCTTACTAATAAAATATTTTAGTTATCCCAATATTTATGAGATGGTGATATGCATGTGAGTCTTAGGCTTTCTACATTAAAAGTTATTATTGATTGATTAATATTTAAATATTATAACTTAAGATGACAATTCCATCATGTTTACATTGTCTCATACAATATGTTTGACAGAAAAATTCAGCCACTTAGATAGTTCTTACTTATCTATAAGGTTTCCTCCCGCCTTTATTAGTTATACTTATTATTTAAATGTTGGACTGTGGGGTATGTTTCTTACTAATAAAATATTTCAGTTATCCCAATATTTATGAGATGGTGATATGATTAGAATATAGTTTCCATCAATATTTTAACATCCCAGAGGGATAGGACAAACCCTCTTGCTAAGTAGCAAGGGTAAGACTGGTGGATTATTACTCCTAAAATTATTTCTCTATAGTCTAAAATTTATATCAGCCCTTTAAAATTTCATATAAGATCTACTACATATGCCGTCAGCCACCAATTAAAACCTAAAAGTTTGTTTTCTAAGACAGTATCTACATGTTTGCCATTTTGAAACAATTTATTCATGAGATATTTTCACTAGCAATAAATTAACCAACCTGAAGGCCCTTGCAGCAGCTGTCCACCCTTGGCCAAAAGGGATATCTCCGTACAAGGATCCGTTTCTCTCTGCAGCAAATTGGGATAAACCAAAATGCAAACTATTTGGTCTGAGATCTCCTAAAAATGCGTGTTAACGCCATTCCCCACACTCTGCCTTTTTCTTCCTTCCTGCATTAGCGAACTCTCCCACCATATTTAAGAACCATCATATGTTATAAGGGAGGGTTGTTACACCGCTATTCACTTCTTCCCACATATCAAAATGGTTTATTTGGTCCATGGAAGGATTTGGTCCACTCATGAAAATGGAATCCCATCTATGGAAAACACTTCTACTGCTTGTGCTATCCACAACACTAGAAAGTCTGATAAGCCTAGAATCTTTGGTTTGTGATTGCTCTTTTTCTTTCTTCCTCTTCTCTAGAGAGCTTACATTTTTAAACCAATAGGCAACATTTTTGACTTCCGCTCTACCATATTCTTGTAGCTGAACAGTAAGCTTAGCTATGCGGGCATAAGATGGTTTTCTAGTTCCGTTGCCAACACAGACTCTAATATTTGCTTTTGTTTGGCATTTGGTCACCATCTTGACGACACATTTGCCCTGCATGTAAAATTGAATTGATCTGCAGAAGCGATGCATAAACAGCTAACGAGACCCTTTTTTGAAAAATAGTATTGCTATTTGCCTGTGCACGAAAGGTTGGTTTTTGGTCATTTGTGAATCACCTGCATACAAGGAACCACTTCTGTAGGGAGGGTCGCGGTTCTGGGATAGCCTAGTTTTTTGGTTATTTGTGGATCATCCATGAATAGGGAAGCACTCCTTGATAAGGGCCCATAGTTCTAGGATAAGGTTTTCCTAGATATGAAATCTAAGGCTTCTTTCTATATTAAACTTTTGCTATCCAGATTTTGATCTTCTCACTTATGCTTGGTTAGGTTCTGTAACCTTTCTCTCCAGTTTTGGAGTGATGTTCATCTTTTTCCTTCTATATTATTGGTAGACCTATTCCCCTAGACCACACATGCAGGTATTGGGTATCGACTCTGCCTGGACTCATAGGCCCTATTCCCTACCCTAGCCACTATACCCTGCTAGTGTAGTGTTCCCGTGTTGTTGTCTTATCATCTCGTTACCTAACAGTAATTTCTAGAGTGCCCTTATGGTCATGTGTAGTTTTCCAGTGCAGTAGTTGAAGCTTTTCTCCTTGGTTTCCATTGATTGTTTGATGTGGTTTCCTTGGCATCATTCTTTATTTTGATTGGAGAAAATTATTTTATGCTAATGCATATTTTGTAGGAATGAGTGCCTTGCCTATTCCTTACCCATGTTCTAGGACTGACTGCATGTATTTGTGCATGTGATAACTTGATTTTATACTATATCAAGTTTCATGGACTAGTGTGTGCTTGGGCTGCATCTTAGCATTTGCAAGCTTCCAGGAGTAAGCCTAGTTGTAGGGGGTAGGATGTAACAACCCCCGCATTCACTTTTTGGTGTCAATTAGAGGAGTCCACTCGGGTAATAAAGACAGGTCAGAGTTGTTATGAGTTGAATGCACTACGAGAAATATCTTGGCTGTTAGGTAAACAAATTAATAGCTGGGATGACTTGAGGAAGGAAGGTAACTTGCCACACCATTAAGAAGGCATGCCATCCCCTCTGTATGACCCAATTATGTTTGGAGTCAGACAATTGCAGGGTATGGACATCCATCAAAGCATTAAGGATTGAGAGGAGACGCCCTGCACATAGGGGATACGATGATGTGTGGTCTAGGGGAACGGATCTACCAATAATATAGAAGGAAAAAGATGAACATCACTCCAAAACTGGAGAGAAAGGTTATAGAAGCTAACCAAACATAAGTGAGAAGATTAAAATCTAGATAGCAAAAGTTTAATATAGAAAGAAGCCTTAGATTTCATATCTAGGAAAACCTTATCCTAGAACTATGGGCCCTTATCAAGGAGTGCTTCCTTATTCATGGATGATCCACAAATAACCAAAAACATAGGCTATCCTTGTATGTGGGTGATTCACAAATGACAAAAAACCAACCTTTCGTGCACAGGCAAATAGTAATACAATTTTTCAAAAAAGGGTCTCGTTAGTTATTTATGCATCACTTCTACAGATCACTTTGATTTTACGTGCAGGGCCAATGTGTCAAGAAGATGGCGGTCAAACGCCAAACAAAAGCAAATATTAGAGTCTGTGTTAGCAATGGAAACCAAAAAACCATCTTATGCCCGCATAGCTGAGCTTACTGTTCAGCTACAAGAATATGGTAGAGTAGAAGTCAAAAATGTTTCCTATTGGTTTAAAAATGTAAGCTCTCGAGAGAAGAGGAAGAAAGAAAAAGAGCAATCACAAACTAGAGATTCCAAGCTTATCAGACTTTCTAGTGTTGTGGAGAGCACAAGCAATAGAAGCATTTGCCATAGATGGGATTCCATTTTCATGAGCAAACCAAATCCTTCCATGGATCAAATAAACCATTTTCATGTGCCGGAAGAAGTGAATAGCGGTGTAACAACCCTCCCTTATAACATATGATGGCTCTTAAATATGGTGGGAAAGTTTGCTAATGCAGGAAGGTGGAAAAACGTAGAGTGTGGGGAATGGCATTAACACGCATTTTCAGGAGATCTTAGACCAAACAGTTCACAATTTGGTTTATCCTAGTTTGCTGTAGAGAGAAATGGATCCTTGTGCAGAGATATCCCTTTTAGTTAAGGGTGGACAGCTACTGCAAGGGCCTTCAGGTTGGTTGATTTATTGCTAGTGAAAACATCTCATGAATAAATTGTTTCAAAATGGCAAACATGTAGAAACTGTCTCAGAAAACAAACTTTTAAGTTTTAATTGGTGGCCAACGACATATGTAGTAGACCTTATATGAAATTTTAAAGGGCTGATATCAATTTTAGATTGTAGAGAAATAATTTTAGAAGTAATAATGGGGTTGTTGTAGGCAATCTACCTAATTATATGGAGAATCATTCTAGCACCGTAAATTAATCCACCAGTCTTACCTTTGCTACTTAGCAAGAGGGTTTGTCCTATCCCTCTGGGATGTTAAAATATTGATGGAAACTATATACTAATCCCACTTTTGTGTGAAATATCTAGATGATTGGGCTTCTGTGATATGGATTTTAATCAAGTTTGAGGTGACAAGGAATAAATTAAAATGTTAACTTCATGGATTAAGTTGTATCCCGTGTGATTTAATAAACATCTAGGCTTTCCAGTGCATGCACAGATGTCAGTATGACTGATGCGGCAGTGGCTGTGAAGCCTGACATTACCCGTGCTAATTACATTTTCCAGAAAGTTTCTAAAGCCTTTTCAAAAGACTCATTTTGTTAATATCTTGTAATCATTACATTCCTTGAGAGGACATCAGTCTAAGGCATTCAGCCCAGCAGTTACATGCCTTGTCTATGCTTCCACTTTTTGCGTACATGTATACCAATGTACTTGCGGCTACAACATCTAACAAATAATTCCCTTCTGTTATACTTTGCTGGGTGTCCTTAACTTCTTCCAAAAGCTCCCATTTTGGACAAGAAAGGAGGATGCTGACTATGGCTGTAGTATTTGACCTTACATCAGCCAGTGGCATTTTCTTAAAAGTTTCTAAGGCCTTTTTAACAAATCCATTTTGTATGAATCCTGAAATCAGTGCACCCCATGAGATGACATCATTCTAAGGCATACTATCAAATACTTGACATGCCTTCTCTATGCTGCCATTTTGGCACAGGCAAAGAGGATGTGGGTAGGGTTGTTGTTATGTTTTGTTATGTTGTATGGATGTTAAGATTGTGGATGGTCATTTGAGGCCTTTATGTTGATTATGTTACCTCTATCTTTGTTTCATCTTGGGTACTGAAGCATTTATCTTCCTACCTTTTTATTCTCAGTGTAAAGACCTAGTAAACCCTCACTCATCAAGAAAGAAATTCAGCCACCTTAAAAATATTTCCAAGGGACTGGCTAGAAGAAGATATATAAGATAATTATGTGCAATATAGAAACCACATGCTACCCACAAGGCAGTTGGATACCTCTAGGTACACGAAAGCTAATTTATTTTCCCTTCCATTCCGGTGGTGTTGTTGAAGAGGAATGATACTCTTTTGAGGGAAGACAATATTTTGTTCTTTCTTTAGAAGGTTAGTGGCTTGCATCTATGAGTATGTTTTTCTCTATGTGAGTTGTGCCATAGTCTAAGACCTTGTTTTGTCCACCTTGAAACATATCATTGCAAGTTAATTTTTATAGTACTCAATTAGATCAAATCTATGTTTCTAGCCTAAAATTAGTTGTAATGATTACGGTGGCCTATCCAAGGTTTAAACCTTGCTGGGTTTGCTCATCTCTATGTTATGACATTGGCTTTATGCATTGTGTGTCGTGTCTGCTTTGTGCTTGATGTGTTCTTGTGAACTATGTGACCTTGAGGTCTCCCTTGTGTGGTTGAGTTTCCGAGTCTTCTTTCCCCACTATTTGTCTACTTGTGATTGGGCCTTGTGACTACCTCTGAGCATGGTGGGGTGGTCTCTTATGACTCCACATGGTTGGGAATTGTTGCCACCACCATCAGGGATCAGCGAATAGGTTATCGCAGCACCAGCTTGAAGATGTTCTCTTTCTTTCTGTTACTTTATGAGTCATGTACCTAGTCAATTATTGTATCTTTCATGGCTATGCCATTGTTTTTGTTTATTCCTTTATGTAATTTTGTACTCTCTTAAGAGATAAAATGTAATCATGCAAGTTAATGAGAAGAAATGGGATGTTTCCTATTTAGTTTATGGATTCTGGTGTGGGTATCGGATCCACTTGTACCATGGTGTTTATGGATTCATATTTATATTTGAAAATGGGATTAGGAGTATTTGAATTGGTGTTTAAAATGAATGTAGTTTATTAATGTTTCTCTCGAGAATGATTTAGTCCTCTCCCGTAGGTTGTGCATTCGGCCATACTTGGCAATGAATGTTGTCGACATATCGTATTGGCAACCATTTCGTGTGTATGTTATCACTTGTTATTCAAAAAAAAAATATCTTGTCCTCTTTTGGCCCTCACCCTTCAGGGTTTGCGGGGCGGGATGTTACAGGAATAGTTATAATGTCAATTCATGTCCACTAGAACAATAACATGCTATCAAAATGATATTTTAACAGAGAATCCAACTCAACAAAATCTGCAATGCACAAAAGACAAAACTCTCCATTCTGAAATGCATTCATTAAGAAAAATGCCTCATGTGATTACACACCATTTTAGGTAGTGATCTCTTGAATCTGCCGGTATTCTTGTTTGGGGGCAAAGAATTTTCAACGCCGGAACAAAAAGAATTATTCCTCAGATGATATGCATCAAATGATTGAGATTCATAATCAAGAGTGCTTCCATGTGATGTTTTCAGAATCTACAGACACATCTTTCGTGCTCCCACAAATTCAACAAGAATTTGATTAGGTGGTAGATTACTTTGTACCACCGACC
Organism: Cunninghamia lanceolata; assembly: GCA_027924645.1. NCBI lineage: Eukaryota > Viridiplantae > Streptophyta > Pinopsida > Cupressales > Cupressaceae > Cunninghamia > Cunninghamia lanceolata. Next base: position 18,104,701 of record BSBN01001048.1, read on the forward strand.
TCAGTAAAGGAGGTTCATAGGAGTTAAAGTCACGCTGCACAGGATCTTGGCCATGCTGTAAAATCAGAAATCATTGTCTCATATCTGGATCATATTCAGATTCAGGGATTTCATCCTCCTCTCTACGAGGGGAACCATTATCGCTTGGTTCTCAAATTGAATAGGCTGGTAAAGAATTAGAAGACTCTACAAGTGAAGCTCCATGAGAATATTGAGAAAGCTTCACATGGTTTAGTATGGAGAATTCTAAGGAGGGGGGAATCAGTTTTCCTTGCTGTAAAAGTTGCATAAATGACTTTGGGTCTTGATTGTCCACAAGATCATGGGTGGGGCATGTGTTTGGAAGTAAATTCTGATCCTAAAAGACAATAAAAATTATGAATATTTATATAAATATTAGAAAAACTTAGTTCATTTTGCGAATTAAGATAGTATATTTAAAAATTTTAACCAAGATAACACAGGACAATCTGAGAAAATTAACAATCAACTATACATAGTATATACCCAGAAGGTTACTCAAAAGATGGACTATATATAAAATATAAATACAACAAGTCACATAGCCACGTGTCAATATTGTAAACGTGGGATAGGAGGATAAAACAGACAAACAAAATTACATGCAGATTCAATTTCTTTTCAACCTTAGAGTTTGTCATGGCATTTGGAACAGCTAAACTGGCATTGCCATTTGCAGCTGCTTTGGCCTAAACCCCAGTACAAAAGATAATAAAACACATCCAACATTCAAATTTTATAGTTAAAACTTAATGCTTAAAGCAGGAACGTACAATGCTAAACTCAATCGGAATCACAAAATGTTGGCAAATCCTGACCTCTGTTATCAAGTAGTTGCTAACATCGGGTGTAGCTGACTGTTTTGTCACATCAGTTTCATAAAATACTTCATCCATCTTCTATAAATGATCTTGGTCAAAATCTGTGTCATAAAACAAGAATCAAGAAAAATTAGAAGATATCGAGATGCTACAAACACGAGGAATCTTACACATAAAGAAGTTCAACCATTATTCCCTAAAACTTCATGCAAACTTCTCGCTTGGCTAGGAAAGTAAAATAAGGAATTATATACATAGATAAAATCATTCCAAGAAAATATTACTTACTTTAAAAAACCATTTCTGACATTGCAAGCTACGTTTCTTGCAACACATAATATTGGAACACATAATATTGGAAGGGGAAAACTTTTCTGCAGTACAAAGAATGCTGATTAAAATCAATACAATGCAATAGAAAGTTCATCAAAGCAATCACAAATTAAAAATAGAAATCAAAGAACCTATGCTAAGGGAACATAGTAGGGTGCAGAAGCTAGAACAACATGCACATGTGATTGATCTCTATCCTCCAAGACCTTCAATTGATCATCAATTACCTTGTAATCTTGGGATGGCAAATCCCTTCACGAAAGATATTTAGTAAAGACTTTCTTAAACCTACAATACAAACATATAAAACAGAAGCACATAAAAAAGTAACACTTAACATCATATGGTATTTAACAATGAGTGTAAATATTGAAACCACAACAAATAGAAGTATTATCATAGGAGAGAAAATATAATTCTATTCAGTTGCTGAAACTCGAACCTCTAAAACCTTAAAATGCTTGCACCTATTAGCAATTAGATAATTTCTTAATTCTTCCCAGGACGGGAGTATCCTAACAAGGACACTGGATAGCACAATTTAATTTAGATACCAATGTCCTTGTTAGGATACGCCCAGCCTGGGAAGATTTAAGAAATTATCTAACTGCTAATTGGTGCAAGCGTTTTGAGGTTTTTGTTTGCACAATGTTAGGAAAGAATTATGCTTTGGAGATGTGGAGGCTTCTTGATTCCAAGACAAGCTTAATCAGTCCTAGGAAGCTCCATGATTGTGTTGCTTGTGTCAAGCCAGGTAAACATTTCTAACCAATAAACAAGACACCTTATTATGTTATGAAGATCTATAAATTCAATTTCAGAGGCTCAAATTTCAGCAACTGAATAGAATTATATTTTCTCTCCTATGCTAATGCTTCTATTGATTGTGATGTCAATATTTGCACTCATTGTTAAATACCATATGATGCTAAGTGTTGCTTTTTTCTGTGCTTCTATTTTTTATGTTTGTGTTGTAGGCTTAAGAAACTCTTTACTAAATGTCTTTCATAAAGGATTTACCATCCCAATATTACAATGGTAATTGATGATCGATTGAAGGTCTGAGTGGATACAGATCAATAACATGTGCATGTTGTTCCGGCTTTTGCACCGTAATATGCTCCATTAGCAGAGGTTCTTTGATTTCTATTTTTACTTTCTATTGCATTGTACTGATTGTTGGAAGAAATTAATCTTCTGTCAGTGCATTAACTTCAGCCTGCCCCTGCGTCAGACCTGAGGATCTCCAAAATCAGCCCCAGCACCGTTGGCCTTGCAGCATTCATTTTTGGTAGATGAGTTTGAATTTTGAAGTGAGGTTGAGCGCCATTTTTCTGGCAAGGATAGAATGAGACAAATGAGAGGGAAAGTTAGTTGACAGTAGTAGAATGCAAGAGAAAGCCTGCAGCAACAGAGGAATGTGAAGTAGGAGAATAATAGAGAGAATATAGAAGAAATGAATGTTACAGCAGCAACTGTAATCCATAGGCAGCTACAGAGTTTCTGGACAGCAGCTCCAGATTTGATTTAGTGTGCAGCTCCAGAGATTGGGGCAAAACAGGAAAACAGAACAGCAGCTCTGCATAAGTTTGTAACAAAATTTGAATGTATTGTAAATGAGGAAAACATAAAATATATATTACTGTCATTCGTGCTTTGTCTCCTCTGTGTGTATATGTTTGTTCTTGCCGTCCATTATTGCTGTAGCATTGTTTTCTGGTCAGGAGTCTGTCCATCCCCTGCTCTCCCCTGCCATCACTAATTTCAATCAGCATTCTTTGTACTGCAGACAAGTGTTCCCCTTCCAATAATATGTGTTGCAAGAAACGTAGCTTGAAATGTCAGAGGTGGTGTTTTTAAGTAAGTAATATGATCTTGGAATGGTTTTATCCATGGATGTAATTTTTATTTTACTTTCCCAGCCAAGCGAGAAGTTCACATGAAGTTTTACGGAATAATGGTTGAAGTTCTTTATGCGTAAGATTCCTTGTGTTTGTAGTGTCTGGATATCTTCTAATTTTTCTTGATTCTTGTTTTATGACAGATATCTTGACGACGGTCATTAACAGAAGATGGATGAAGTATTTTATGAAACTGATGTAACAAAGCTGTCAGCTACACCCAATGTTAGCAACTACTTGCTAAGAGAGGTCAGGATTTGCCAACATTTTGTGATCATGATTGAGTTTAGCATTGTCTGTTCGTATTTTAAGTGTTAAATTTTAACTGTAAAATCTGAATTTTGGATGTGTTTCTTTTCCTTTTGTAGTGGGGTTCAGGCCAAAGCAGCTGCAAATGGCAATGCCAGTTTAGCTGTTCCAAATGGCACGACAAACTCTAAGGTTGAAAAGAAATTGAATCCACAAGTAATTTTTTTTATCCTTTTTATCCTCCTATCCCAGGTTTACAATATTGACACGTGGCTATGTAACTTGTTATATTTCTATTTTATATACAGTCAATCTTTTGGGTAATCTTCTTGGTATATACTATATACAGTGCATTGTTAATTATCTAAGATTGTCCTCTGTTATCTTGGTTAAAATTTTTAATTATACTATCTTAATTCACAAAATGAAATCAAAATTTTTAAGATTTATATCAATATTCATAATTTTGATTGTTTTTCAGGATCAGAATTTACTTCCAAACACATGTCCCAATCATGTTCTTGTGGACAATCAAGACCCAAAGTTATTTATGCAACTTTTACAGCAATTAAAACTGATTTCCTCCCTCCTTAGAATGCTCATACTAAAGCATGTGTGAAGGTTCCTCAATATTCTCGTGGAGCTTCACATGTAGAGTCTTCTAATTCTTTACCAGACGATTCAATTTCCGAACCAAACGATAATGGCTCCACTAGTAGAGAGGAGGGTGAAATCCCTAAATCTGAATATGATCCAGACATGAGGCGATGGCTTCTCATTTTATAGCATGGCCAAGATCCTCGGCAGCGTGACTTCAACTCCTATGAACCTCCTTTATTGATCAAATTTAATCAAATTTATGATACCTCTTAGAAATCTTCCATAGACAATATGGAATTGGGAAACACTAGTTGACCTATTAACTAAATTATTATATGGTGAATTCTACCTGGGCAAGGACCGAATCCACAAGTAGGTTTATTTCTCTAACCTTTTGAGTAGGTTACCAAGACTCCTATTTTTATTTGTGTAGAACCCTAAAAATATAGTTATAAAACAAATATAAACCCTAATTTTTTTTATAAAACAAGAGTGAAAAGAAACCAATAAATTAAATTTCATTATGCACAAAGCGAAAGAAAATTAACTGCACCCTCTAGTAGCAGTTACCTCTACTATTGTTGAATATACTTTGCTCCTTTTTTTGTTTCATATGATAAAACCCTAATAAAACATAGTTATAAAATATTAGTTTAGGACACTTCTTTTTTATAAAACTTCAGTGAGTGAAAAAGATATAAATTAAATTTCATTATGAAGAAAAGAAAAGAAAAGAAAATAATGATTACATAGTAAAATCTATAAAATATAATGCACTTACACATATTAATTGATTATGCAGAAAACAAAAGGAAACCCTAAAAAATATGTTGTAAAATATTAGTTTAGGACACTTCATTTTTATAAAACAACCAGAGTGAAAAAGAAATAGATTAAATTTTATTTATGCAGAAAGGAAAAAAAATTAAATTGATGACTCTATAGTAAAATCTATAAAATATAATGCACTTACTGTTCCAATAACTCCAGTATGCTTTTGATCTTGTTTATTTGATATGATATTTTTGTAATTTATATTTGAGTATTAGTTGTATTTATATAGATTATTTACTTTATGTTGGCTTTATTCTTATGTGCATTCATTTAATAAAACTATGGCGGTTATATATTTTAAATTTAATTCTTATGTACATTCATTTAAAAAAATATGTACGAGTTATATAATTTTTAATTTAAAATAGTTACTTTATAATTTTTAGGTGCACTCATTTAATAAAAGTATGTCCATTATATGTTTTAAATTTAAAGACATAGTTTATAATTTAAAAAATATATATGTCAGGCTCTTTTTAATTTTTATGTACACAGACATAGTCATCCCCTTAATGCCACTTATAATTTTCTTTATTTTTAAAATATATCTAAACAACTAACGCAAAAGAAAAGTACATAAATATGTTTTTATTAGCTCACCCCTCCACAAGGTATACTAAAGATGAATTTTGATGGAACCTCTAGAAGCAATTTGAAAAACTCAAACATAGATCCAAAACAAGGTGGAAGTTGAAATTGAAAGTGATTCATTGGTTTGTATAAATTGTATTGATAAAAACATAGAGGAAGTTGAAATTGTAGGTGATTCATTGGTTTGTATAAACACAAATAAAAGGAAGGAGATTTCAAATTGGAAGCTTTCCCAGTGGGTTGCATCACATCTATAGGGAAGGAAATAAAACCATAGACTTTCTTGTGAACCAAGGAGTAGAACAACTCAAGTTCTATTCTTACCAAATATAAATTTTGTTATCTTTGTTGACATAAGCAAGATGGGGCAATGAATGGTATTTGAGTGTGAATGTATCTATAAGGTAGATTCAGATGAAGACGAGGAAGAGGAGGAGGAAGAAACAATGGAGGGAAAGATTAACAGAATCTTCAATGCAGATCAAGAGGGGGCAGTGGCTTCTATCAAACAAGTCATTGACACCCATATCTTTGTTGGAGAACACATTCATGATGGAACACTCTAAGAGAGGAATCCCTCATGAATGTAGTACTAATAATGGGAAGGAAATAGTGTGGGAAGATGATGGCTCACACGTTTATCAAGAAGGAGCTGAGAGAAAAGGTGTATACTATCATTTCATCTTTTGATTAAAAAACTCAAATCTAGACTAATGGGAGAGATATTCAATGATGGTGCTATGAGGAAAAACAAAATAACTTCGCAGGCTCCAAGTCTATTTCGGGATGGTATTCATTGAAATAATATGGAAGTGTTCAACGTCTATCTTAGTCAGTATCGAGACCTGTTGTCTCCCCCACAGATTAATTGGGCCTTTGAGCTCTATGAAGGTTTATGGTTTTTATGGCATCTAAGAATGCCTAGTGATTGAATGTTGTATGTTTGCGCACTCAGAAGAGATGATGTTGTATCTTTTCTAGTTTAATTGGATTTTAATAGAAAGGGAACTACCTCCTTGGGTTTTATTAACTAACTTTTTCATTCTTAATATAGATTAAGAATATATCTAAACAACTAACATAAAGTATTTTCATTAAAATAACTATACAATAAATAAAGTTCAACATATTAAAAGAAAAAACTAATAAATTAAATTTGATTGTACAAAAATGAAATTAAACTCTAATTAAATATAGTTATAATATATTATTGTACAATGCTAACTTAGATGCCACTATGGGGATTTAAACTTGAATCTCCATCTTGAGAAGCTTATGGCTTTACCATTTGAGCACAACCCCTTTGACATGTTTGCGTATTACTTGTATTTATATTGATTATTTACTTTAGGTCAACTTTATTCTTATGTGCATTTATTTAATAAAACTATGTTCGTTACATATTTTAAATTTAATTCTTATGTGCATTCATTTAAAAAAATATGTGGGTTATATATTTTTTAAATTTAAAATGGTTACTTTATAATTTTTATGCGCATTCATTATGTCAGTTATATGTTTTAAATTTAAAGCGCTTACTTCATATATATATGTGTGTGTGTGTGTGTGGGCTCTATTTAGTTTTTATGTATATTATCACAGTCGTCCCCTTAATGCCACTATATAATGCCTCTCGCGTAATTATGGTTTTATGGGAGAAATTAATATTCCAACAAACTCAATGTTTTTTACACACCTATATTTATTATTATTATTGGTAAATGCTTTTTACTAGAGCTAGGAATTAGAGAGTTTTTGAAAGGGTGCCACCCTTTTACATAGAGAAAGAAATAAACACCAAAGAAGCCCAAGCAATGTCAAAGAATAATAAGGAACAAAAAGCATAGAGGCCTAAAAATACAACAACAAACAACATTTCCCCACACAAGGCCAAAAAAAACTTAGGGCAGACTACCCCATGATGAAATAGGTCTACCAACTCAAGGTCACTTGAAGCTGAAACACTTCAAGGCATTTTGTTTCTTGTTGGTAACCCAATCCCTTATTGGTAGGACTCACATTATGAAGAATTGAACCCGAATTAAAGAAAGTACTGCAAGATTAATTTTTAAATTAATCCACTTTTATATTTTCTTTGTTGGAGGACACTAGGGAGGGCAATCTTAGTCCTCCCTCACTACTTCCTTCTCCATACATTTATCCCCAAAAGATGAGATCTGAGCTGAAGGACAAGATTAAGAGCTTCTGAGTTAGAATTGTCCACAAGAGGACTTGCCAACACACTTTTACCCTCCATGGGTATCTTAGACATGTCCTCAATAGGAGAAGGATCTTGTTGAGCCTTATTTCTTTTGAATAAGCCTTTTTTTCATGAACCCACACATGTGTAGGAGCCAAGGACAACACTGAGAGGGGGGGTGAATCAGTGTTGTGTGAAATTTCTAATCTTTTTACAAACTTTAACTTGCAGAGTACAAGGAGAGAGAGCTATCATTGATTTCTCACATACATGTGCACATAGCTGAGAATGAAAAACAAAAAACTCATGAGTAAAACATATATCCACAGAGAGAAGATCAAGACACGAGAATTGCATGAGTGGAAAACCCTCTAGGGGTAGAAAAACCACTCCAGAATTGCCTCACTGGCTTACCTGAAAAACATGCCTCACTCGCAATACAAATTGTATCTAGGAGCACCAACTCCAATACCAAATAGAAGCACCCACTTCCAATACTAATATACCTCACTGGTAAACAAATAGGTCTCACTGACCAACAAGCCTCACTGGGTAATACAAGGCCTCATTGGCAAACTGAATCTTCACTGAAAGTAATAAACAAGTTCAGAGGGACACTCTATTTCCATTCAATACAAAACATATGTCTGTCAAATGGCCATTCTATTCAAAATCAATGCTTTTTCCGGATCCTCTCAACCACACTGCATACTCTGTATGTTTCATCTCTGTCTTACTAGTTTTAATGTCTTTGTTCAATCAAATTCATGATTCATGCACCTGATTATCATTGCAATTGCATATTGTCTTTATGATGACCTTGTCAATCTCTGTATCTGTATTTGATCCCTATCAATTCATCATTGATCTACACAACATCACTCACATCATCTTATTAATCCACACAACTCTATAATCAAAGCATCTATAATGTCATTAAATAAAATCTAAATATCCTTTCACAACCCATCACAATGCACTTTCAATAACCCTTCATATTCTCTTCTCTATTTTGATAAACAAAATATCTTCCCCTTAAAAAAAATATACGTCAATTCTATGCATTAAAAAAATCTTTTGATCTTCCTCTTCTCTATACATGATCCTTCATATTCTTTGACATTTTGATTTGGACAATTTCTGTATTCAATATTATTCCTGCATAAAACATTTAGCAAAAATATATCTCCAAAAACAACTTCAATTAAATTCAATCATTTTGCCCTGTCAAAAATAAAACAATAACTCTTCAAATTCCTTTGTGCATTCACTTTCATCTTCATTGCATGATCCTTCATATCCATTTAAAAATCACTTGATTGCTTCAATTTTTCATGTCAAAAATGAAGAGCCTTCACAAATTGATTCACCTGCAAAAGATTTTTCATATTCCTCTGTATAAATATTTTCAACTTCTCAAACAAAATCATCTTTGTCTTCAAAAACTATTCAAATTCTTCCCACACAGAAAATACATCTTCATTCTCCAATCCTCCATAAATATTTTCTTTCAAAAAAAATCTCCTTAAGAAATTTTTATCTTTTTCTAACATCCAATATACAAAAAATTTCTTCATAAGGATTTTTCTCATTTAGAAAAAACAATAAAAATCTCCTTATAAAAGAAACTCCTTACATTTATGACATAAGGAACCGACCAAAAAATTTTAAAAGGAAATTACTAAGTTTTTTAAAAAGAAACTTTTTATCTTTGATTCAGGCTTCAAGACTTTCTAAACTCCTCACAAATTTTTAATAGTATTTTTCCTTAATGCATCGGGCTCCCTTTTGGTGGTTTATGCCTTACATATCGGGCTCTCCATAAATCAAAAACATTTTCAATGTTTTTTTTTTTTTTTTACTACTCCAAATCCACATATGTATGACCGAGGTTATTTGACAAAAGAGGGCCAATAAAGAATAGGCTAAAAAATCCATAAAAAGCCTAATGGAAAACTTCAAAGCCGATAACAATGAGCATGGAATTTCAAACCAAGGAGGCCGTTTATATGATTACCATTGCAAAAAGGTAAGTTAAAGAAAAAGGGGCCGGTCAATGGATGCTCAAAAACCCCTTTAGCAGGTATTAGTAAATGAATTTACTTGCTATTGTAAGTCAACAACAATTTATGTCATAAAGTGAATGATATAGATTATGGGCATAGAAGACTTTAGAGTTTGGCTTTAGAATATACTTTATCCAACATCATAACTGCCTCAACTGAAACCAAGACCATGAAGATCATGCCACTGAATACTGATGAAGACTACTGTGTGTAATGAGAAAGACATAGACTTAGTGGAATTTGTCATTTGTATCAATCTGATCAAATAAGACCTCTGATGATAATGACCCACTTCAAACAAAGATTACTTTATTGCACTATCTTGACAAGCATTCACACTGACCAAGCTCCTCAAAGGTGACCTAATATCAACCCAAGAACAACTGACAAGTGTCTTGAATAACAACTCATGAAAAATTTGAACTATGATATCCAAAACAATAACACATGTTATCAAGATAATGATAATGATCACTCCATGACCTGTAGTTTTGATGAGACCTTGTGAACTTACTTTCAACCAACCTTGCATCATGATCAACATATCAACTTCTAAGGCACCAAGAAGCCCAAACCTGTGAAGACAAAGAGTATAAGTCCATTCTCTGCATCTGCAAGACACACATTGTCTCTGCATTAAATCACTACCACTTGAAGACATCCTGAATTAAAAACTGCACCATCTTTGAGGATTTATCCATGGAGTATTTCCACAAGATCAAACACAAATCTATCAACCATTCTGCATCCTTGAAACATTCTTTGCAAGACCACTCATCAACCAACCTTTTTGACATCAATGACAACCAGTCACCATCAACATGGAGCTAAAGCATGGCTCCACCTATGGAAATTGTGACTTACCATTAGGGGCTCCTCATAAATGATCTAATGCACCCAATCACTAAGTTTTGAGGATAAGGTTATCAAAGAGGGAAGAACCTTATCACCAACATCATTAATGTAAAATCTAGAAAAATAAAGTATTTTATAGATTTTCTCACCTCATCGGCCACGATGAGTTCACCAAGGGAGAAATTAATAGTCAGCTACACTTGAACCTCATCCCAATACTCCAAAGGTAATCTAGGGTGTAACATGCCTTCTCATATTACTCAGAATTACACACGCAGATTACTAGAAAAGTAAAAGATGTTATGACCCGCTTCTAACCCTCGAACATATTTTATGATACTTAGAGACTTAAGTTTGATTAGAGTTATCATATCATACTATGCATAATTACTTATTATTTTTCTTTATTTTCAAATCTTACTAACACACATAAATATATATATATATAGTTGCATAAAAAGACAAAATAATAAAAATAGTGATGATAATAAATAAATGATTTTTTTATCCCAATTTAAAATTTATAAATAGTCAAGGGTACACTTCTAGAAAATGAAATAATCAAATCTAACATTTATTAAATAAGTGAGAATTTTCCACAAGAATTAATTTCAAATTAGAAAATTGAAATAAGGCATTCAATTGGCTAGACTTGACTCCAATGACCCAATCTTCCACCATGTGCTTAGACTTGACTCCAAAGTCTTCCAAAATTTTTACCATGTGTTTGGAAAATGATGGCCTAGAAAAGGATTGAATTTTTTTATAAATAGCCATTGAAAGGTGAGGGAGGACACACTTGGGGGGTTTGGCTGGATTGCTGGAGCAAATTGTAAGAGCATTTCTCCTTTTCCTAAATTTGTTTACTTTTGGGTTCATTCTAATGAAATGTCTTAAAATAATTGATAAGTGGTTTGATATGTTGTTTGCATTACTTAACTAGCTTAGATTTATGATAAAGAGAGAATTTGGGTATAAGTTTCGATGAGGAAAACTAAATTACAGTTGAAAACATTCAAGGGAGATATTGTGCATAAGTTTTGTAATTTTTAAATTATAGTTTGAAATCATTCAGGAGAAAAATTGTGCATAAGTGGAACCTATTTTAAACACTCACTAGAACTTAAATATTGTGATCTGTGAGTATTTCACCTTTGTTTACAATGTAAGTTTTTCAGCTCCAAAGTTTGATTTTTGATGACCTGTTATAAGGAAGCTTACATGCACAATTTGTGGCTTTTTGGTTGGGATTTGGATGAAATTTGTTGATGTTGTATTTGGGTATATAGAATAGCCAACATTTGCTTCAACTATTGTGGAATTTCATATGATCTACCCTAGGTCGGATGTGTTGTAACACATGATCTAGTTTATGTATGCTGCCTTCCATTTTTGGGTGGAATATATGCATGAAACATATCCAGTCTGTTAGTGGACTATCACTGGGTATATATTATGTAGCATGATTAGCATTTTCTCAACATACGTTGAATTTGTGAGACTCTTTGATCTGCCCTTCACTTTGGTTCAGATTTACTGCACCAGATGACATTGTTAGCCTTCATAAATTGAGTTTTGGAGATGGGATTTGGATCAAATATAGTGGGCAATCATCAGGCATATCCACTGTTGTCATTTGTTCAGACACCTGTCGACATTTTGGAACTGTTGATTTCCCCTCCCCTGCAGGCTTTGCGCATTGCACTATATTGTGTATTTAAGGTTTTTACCCTCAACTGCACTAGTTTAGGTTTTCGGGTGTCTCTGGAATGAATTTATCTGATCTGTTAATAGCCATACCCTGTTCCAAAACTCCTGCGCGTACAGGCAAGGAGGACACCTCCAAAGGTTGTGGAAATTGCTTTACAACTGCTAATTGCAGTTGCTTGAAAATTTTCTAAGCCCTTTCAACAATCCATTTTGTGAAATCATGCGTCCATTGCATTCCACAAGATGACATCGCTTTGAGGAATTTTGTCAAACAGTTCACTTTCTCTATCTATGCTTCCACATTTGGCGTACAGGTCTACCAGGGCACTTGCTATTACTACGTCTGACAAAAATCCCCCTTCCGTCCTGCCTTGAGGGATGACCATGCCCTGTTTCAAAAGCTTCCATTGTTGATGCAGCAGGGAGGACATTGGAAAAAGTTGTGGGATTTGTCTTAACACCTGCCAATTGCATTTGCTTGAAAGTTTCTAAAGCCTTTTTAATAAATCCATTTTGTGCAGAACCTGCAATCATTGCATTCCACGAGATGGCATCTCTTTGAGGCATTCTGTCAAACAGTTGACGTGCTTAGCCTATGCTTCCACATTTTGCATGCATGTCTACTAGGGGCAGTCACAACTACAACATTAGACAAAATTACTTTATCCTTTATGCTTTTAGGGATGTGCATACCCTGTCACAGCAATCATTTTATGACTATTGTTAGAGCAGAGGCAAGGAAGTAGTCTCAGAGATTTTTAAGTGGTCATTTGAGCTATACAAGAGGTGTTTATGCTCTTAATTAAAGCCTATGTGGCTTAGACCACTATTGTATGCCATTTTGGAGTACTTATATGAGATTTTGCTCATGCTTTAGCTGGAGTTTTAACCCAAAGTAAATTTTCTCAAGGTATATCAATCTTTTACTCTATTTTGGAGTCATTCTCTAAATTTGTCCACATTTCCTTGTTCATTCATGCTTAACAAGCCTAGTCTTTAGGCTATCTCTCTAAGATTTAAATTAGAATGTTGATGACTTTGGTGTGGTATAGCTGTTTGAGTTTACAAATCGATATAAAATCAGTTTAATAGATGTCACTCCATTATTAGCATAATAATAGTAAACTATACATACAAATGTATTGTCGTCATATTGTGTAACATATAGACACAACATAAAAGTGTTGTTATTGCACAAAAATAACAACCATTATTACTATATGTTGAGTGATCTTCATATTTTCCCATTTTGCAAATTGATCTACAAGAAAGTATAGTTTATGAAATAACATTGAATTTTCACTTTCTTGACAATGGTGGTTACAATTGAGGAATTAAATTGTGTACTCATCAGTAATCAACTTTACACCAGTTCACTTACCCACTTAATCTTTATAATATGAAGTAGAAATCATTATCAATCCTATAAACCAATGACTTTAGAGTGGATGGGAATTTCTTCAATCAACAACCACTATGTAGAGAAGGAATGGAAGTGGTTAATTTGCATCTTATCCTTAGATTATATTATTGAGGCTAGGGAAAATGTTTTTAAGTCCAAGATTTATAAGAGTCTTTTAATTTACCAACCATGGCATATGATTAGATTTTTTTTTTTTCCTTCTTTATTAATTGCTCTTAGTTATGAAGCATCTTGAGGACCATGATTATGTTAGATCGAATCCAAGAAACAAATATTGCCTAACTAAACTTCACTAAATCATGCCAAGAAAGTTATGGAGAAATCTCTTAATGTAACCAGTTAGATATGTTGAATCAACTAGTTCTTGGTCAAATATAGTTGTGTGATGAAAGCTTTATTAGAGATTTATAGTAAGAAATACCTAAGCTAAAGTTGGATTAGACATTGTGAATGGTTGTAAATAGAGTCGTCTTATATTAATAATTACACTTTCTTAGATGATAATTGTGAAGGAGCATTAAATTATAGAAACAATATAATGTGTTGATAATTATGGAATGCAATTAGTGATATGATTAATAAAAGTGTGCTAAATGAAGTTTATATTTTAAGAAAAAGTGAGATGATAAGTGGAATGTTGAAGAAAAATAGAGGGTATTATAGAAGTAATATATTATGAGGTAAAACATTTTAGGGAAAAATGTGGTTTAGTGGGTATAGTATTGTTTATTATTGTGATAAGTGATAATTGTAGTTAGTTAATGACAATTAACAAATATATAATGTTTGGGTTAAGTGAGAAATAGGTACAATAAATGTGCAATAATGATATTATATAGTATGTATTTGTTAACAATTTAATAACAAAGGGTGAGTGGTAAATAAAGCAAATATATTGATTAATTAATTACAAGCATATGACATTGTGTATAAATATGCTAAGCTATAGTTTCCTTATAGTTTTCAATTAACACAACAAATGATGTTATATCGCAATTAACCTTGTTATAAGATGGAAGTAAGAATCATAATTGGAAATAAATCATGAATGTATAAGTAATCGTCAAACCTTAAGGGTACAAAATTGAAAACTTAGTGATTTAGAACAACTTCAAAGACTCATCCAATATGACTTATGAAATGAAGCAAATCTTGTTTGACTAATAGTGTTAACATTTAGAAAGTTTTAGTTGAGAAACTTATTGAGATTCAAATATCATAAATTCCTATCCATTTTCAAATATAAATAAGTCGAATATTTTTGCAAGGAATTGATCCTCGTACTATACTATTGTAATGTTTATGTTCAACAATTTAATTGTCAATAGTTCCTAGTATTGTACTAGGCTAGATCATTATGTACCTTATTAATTAAGTATCTTTCAAGTCTAATGTTTTTCTAATTGATTAAGTTCATGGTTAAGTAGTTCAATAGTTAAACGATATTTTCGATAATGATGTTATAATATTATTGTTATAATGCACTTATTTATTAGTGCAAGTTTATTAACAATGGAGATTAGGAAGTTTTAAGTGAATCTCTTATTGTGATATCTGCCTCATCTTACAACTTGTATTAAGTCCTTATTGGTTTTAAGTAAAAATAAGTTTGTGTAAAAAATTGTTATTGGTGTATGACAAATTAAGTTATCAAGATTCCTTGTTTTTCTAAGACTAAATCTTTACATACATTACTGATAGAATATCTTTTCTGGTTACGTTACACACAATTATGAATTGATGAAATTGATTAAGTAACTTCTCAATTACTATTCCTTACATATAAGCAAAATGGTTAAGCATCTTTGTAGTACTTTAGTTGCATTATGTGTTAAAGAAGTATCCTTCCTTTGTCGATTTCTTTATTAGTTATTATGCAAGTTTTTTCTTTTCTAATAGATAGGTAAACTTTGTAAACAAACATCCAAACTTAAACAAATCGCAGTGTTTGGTTTTTACGGTACCTCTATGTCACATTTATGGGTAATACTGTCGCGTTGAACTAAGTACCTCGTGCCTAACATAGCTGCAACAACGATGTCTGGGCACTGTCCCTCTAAATCGTCAGGGAGTAATAAGGGACATGTTGAAGTTAAATCCACATGAAGAGAAAATCTCCTCAGATATCTCATTAAAAAGATTAACTAAAAGATGAGTCTATTGAAATAGTTGTATGATGATTACCATGATGCTCATTTAGAAAATCCTTCAAGCTATTAATAGAAAACGAGGCTTATTGACACGCAAGTCTAAAATTGTAGATGAATTGTAAAATGTTAGATAGGTCAACTAGTCTGAATCAGAAACATTATCTACCATATGCTCTCACCTCGTCTTCACGAATCTTGGTGATCAGAAAGCACTAAAGAATCAAGAATGGACTTAGTCACAAAATTACCTAATTTGGCTTGAGGAAGTAAACTAGATTTCATGAGAAGACACCTGGTAGGGATTCCTCCACACTAGGAATAACTAACAAACACCCCTTTAGGTGTTTGTGGTAGTGGACTAATTTTTGTCCCTATTTCACCGAGTGGGTGGTAGCTAACAAAGAACTATCTGGGGTAAGGAATAACCAGGAAAGGGCTGGATACCCACTCACAGTTGCATCAAACATAGTACAAAATAGAACTACATATTCCCATTCCCCATGTTAGTTGCATCGGAAAGAGGGGGGCCTTGATCCCATGGATATAGGGTATATAGGGTAGGTTGATCCATTGTCCCTACATGTTATCTTAAGAAATGTACTTTCTCTCTTCACTAGATTAACAGTGGCAAACTTTTTAGGACTTTATGACTTTTGAAAACTAAGCTGTAGATGTCTAACCACAATAACATTTATTGAGCAATTCTTAGAATTAATAGTAAAATTTCACAAATCTATATTTCCTGCATCTGTTAGATCAAAATTTTTAATTCCTTGGTATTTTCAAATTTAGAGTTTAGTATTATTTGGTTAAGGATGAGTCGGGTCCTTAAAAAAGAAAATGATATACAAGAGAGAATTTTCTTTTATCATTTTCTAAACATCAGTAAATAAAAGTACATCTTTTCTGAATATTTTATTAAGCTTGAAATTCAATATGTTCAAAGATAACTTATAGTGATAACATTTCACTTTGCATTTATAAACATATTGCACTTGGCAAAAGAATAGTTTTAAATCATAATCATAACATGAAATTTTACATAAAGAGTATTGTCTCTGTAATCTTGATATCTATCGTTCAAATCTTGGTGAGTCTTCTGCTATAGAGGGAGAGCATCATCTGAGTGCTTTACCTCTAACTATAGATTGGCGGTCCCCCGCAGACCTTCCTTCCCATAAGTGGCCCTCCCCTTCATGAAGAGTATAGACATATGGATCTAACAAGTTGCCATCTGAGTCCTATTGATGTGTCCTATGCAACTCAATCAACCATACAATTGTAGACAATATTATAACTAAGTATGATCATACTGACCAGTTACACAATCTAGACACTATGACCTGACTAACACATGTAGAGACAAATGCATCACTTTGGCCAAAGTTTTTATATAAATAGACATTTTCAATGAACATAGTCATGTGTTCACACACCTTTAACTCGACTTGAAGACTATCTCATCCTACAATTTTATTTATTTGACTAGTATCTCTAGACATAATTGTCTGAATTATACTCAATCCCTAGTCCATCTAACTTATATATATTCCTTATCTAGGATATACATACAATATGCAATTATAAATAATTTAATCTTTATCAAGAGTCCCTTATTTCATATCCACAATTTATCAAGGTCTATGACTTCTGTCATTTATTCTCTACTAAAAAATAATAACCATACTTGGTTTATATAACTAGTATTGACTTTCTAACAACAAAGTGTTTCTGATCTCTTAATTTTGTCTTATCTATGGCTTCTCAATTTTTTAACTGTTAACCAAAGTATACAATTGACATAGTCAGTATCATAATTGACTTAAGATATAAATATTTATAAACTCTTCAGGGTAAAATCTAGGGTTCTTACTTTCCCTATTACAATACTTTGCATCATCAAAATACCCTTAAAAACTAATACAATAAAATCCATTATGTAATGTGAATAAGATAGCCACTTGTCAAATCTTGACTACTTAGTCTTTAATCGAATTCACCTTTATTGAAAAACATATTAAATAAGGTATATCCTCCTCTATAACAAGTCTTAATAGATACTAACAAGAGTACAAGAATTCTTGACTAAGTTCAATTTTTTAATCCGGTAAAGGATATAGATCGTAAGGTAATGATGTCTATGACCTAGTTGTCATTTTTCGTTCATAGATTAAGATTAAGAATGATGTAACATCATCTATGCATAATACAAATACATAATCTAGTTAAATAAACACATATATGTTAATAAACAAAGATAACATAACTTCAAGTGCTTCTAATTATATTCAAATCATTCTATACTCTTTTAGAATAAAAGAGAACCTTTTCTCAAAGTTTAATATCAAAAACAATGAAACTAAAAAGAGTTAAAAGATAAAGGAAATATCTTTGTCAAACTTCTAGTCTTAACTTCGAAAACTTAATACAACAACTTCAAGAGGCTCAAATTGACATCTAAGATAAGTTCAACTAGTTCTTAAAAAGTAATAGAACATCATTTGCATCCCTCATTATTCTGAATGCATGATAATTATAGACAACCAAATTACTCAAGTTTTTCTAAGTACAATCATGGTCTGGTTACTCCACAGACTTTGTCTACAAGTTATAGATGATAGGGATACTTCAACCTTAGTATAATAACATACTTATGCTTAATACAAACTAACTTTTGAACTATAAAAGTTAACTGATTGCTTCTAGAAAAACCTACTATGATCTATTGTCTTTCGGCCTGCACGGGTAATGTTTCGACATCCTAACAACCTACACACATTTGCTATGTTTAAATGATAAAAATGTATCATAAAGAGTTCTCATTTTCTAGATATAGAGTTTTAACTGATCTGAAACCATTCAAAAATATAAAAGAGAACAGCCATTCGACCTCAAATTTCTCACCCAACAGTTTTAAAAACTATGCATATAATTATACACCAAGTTCGGTAGTTAAAGGCTTCACTCAAGAAAATTATAGTGAAGACTAGACTATCAGATTCTAGTTCACAAAATAATGACAAACTATCGGTTCCCTAACATAGAGATAGCTAATTTCTTCGACTACAAGAACATATATGTATATATAATAATATCATCTCTATAAATCACAAATTTATATGAAGCCTTTGGCTTTACTATCATAGAGTACTAAGCTCTTTAATGTCTACAAACACAAAGATAAGTAAATGATATCGACTATATAGAAAAAATAGTAAATGTATGTCTCTCAGCTATACAAATCATACTAAGATATATATATATATATATATATATATATATATATATACACTATCAATTGCTCAAACCCCAGAAAATATGAGATACTATTGATTACCCAAATATTAGAAATTATGATATACTATCAGTTGTTCTAACCTCATGTAAACATATCAACAATGCCTACATCAAACAAAGAATTATCATCTCAAATAATATTTACATAAAAAGAAAAGAACCTAAAAGTATGGCATGCAAATGAAGCTCCTCAGCCACCTCTCTTGAAGTCCTCTCTCTTTGTGGTATATGTGTGCCTCCATGTGTATGTGTGTCCCTACATTGAAGACTCGGCAGTGATATATTGAGCCTCTTCTCTTAACCACGTTTCACCATTTAACATTAATGCTTGCCATAGTTATCTTTGATGACATGCAAGTAATGGAAATGATGGTCTTTAATGACCACTCATAACTTGGTCAAAGGCTTCTCCACTATCTTCAATCAGTTGAGAATATAAAAGGGTTGAACAACCACACCCTTATCGGCCTTAACTCAAAAAGATCACATAAAATATCTAACTTAATATATATTAATATATATGCATAACATTGTAAATAAAGTATGTAGAATGTATACTTACATTGTTTGATTAAACACTGACATTATTGTGAGAATGGGGTCAAGATATTCTTCCCCTTCTCTATCTTGCAAATATAACACAATTGTCAAACATATATAATCTGATAGGATACCATAAAGGAATCTTAATTGGAAAAATACTAAAAAGAGATAGTTAACCACTATATATATATATATTCACCTCATATAAATAAAAATAATAATGACTATCAAGTACATCTTGATGATGGTCGATCCATCCCTTCTAGGTTATACATCAAAACCTATACTAAAGGAATTTGATGTCAAATTGACTACTTTTGAATCAAAATCCAACATAGGCCAATAAAGTTGAATTTAACTTAACAATCTCATGGTTCACAAAATTGAACAAACACGAGACTTAGATATCAACAAACTATTCGTTCCATACATCTATTCACTTCTCTCCAATGATGCTCTCCCTCTCTTTTCCTAGAGGGTGGAAAACTTATTTTCCTAGTTACATGTATAATCAACCAAACTGGGATTAGTGCATCATTAGTTACTTCATATACATCATGAATGAATAATCATGATAACATATAATCATATGTCTATTTCTAAACATATAAATTCCAACTGATGAAATCATTTGATTTATCCTACTCATATGTCAAATCATTAAATCATGTGAAAATTACCTAATAATTACACACAAGTAAAAATTAAAACATAGTCAAAAATTAAGGATGTGACATGTCTCCCCCATAAGATTCATCAACATCAATGATCCAATGTATCAAAATTCATAACATGATAAAGTTTTTGTTCAAATTTGAAAAGCATAAAACAAATGAGGAAATTTCTAATGAAAATCATGATAATCTTCCCATGTAGCACTGTCATCTACATATTGGTCCCACTGGACCTTCCATTGAGTAACTTCTCTATTACGTAAGTAGAGCTTGTGAACTTAAAGCACTTTGAAAGGCTCAATCATGACCACTCTTGGGTTTTTTACCTATATATCATTCCAATCAACAATATGACTATCACCTATTATATACTTTTTCAAATATGAAACATGAATTTAAACATTATGCATCCTAGCAAGAGTTTGTGGTAGAACGATTCTGTAGGCAACCGGATTGATCACTTCAATAATTGTGAAGGGTCCTACATATCTAGGAGCTAGTTTGGAAGACTTCCCAAAATTTATGGAACTTTTATGAGGTTTGACCCTTAAAGGAGCTTTATCTCCTACTGACAATTGCTTTGGTGTATCTTTGTCATCAGCATAACTTTTTTGTTTATCATTAGCTTTCGCTAGTCTTTTTCTAATTTGCTTAACATGTTCTTCCATTTCTACCAACATTTTTGGACCAATGCTTATGCTTTCTTCTAGCTTATCCTAGCTTATACGAGTTCAACATCTTCTGCCATACAATGCTTCAAATGGAGACATCTTAATAGTAGAATTGTAGAATTTGTTATAAGTAAACTCTGCAAGTGGTAGATACTCTTACCACTTATATTGCTAATCCATACAATACATTCACAACAAATCTTCAAGAACTTGATTTACCCTTTCTGTCTAACCATATGTCTTAGGGTGATAAGCCAATATTATATTGAGTTGAGTTCTTAGAGTTGAAAACAAAGTTTGCCAAAACCTTTAAGTCATGCACGCATCTCTATCTGAGATAATCTTCTCAGAAACTCCATGTAATCTAAGCACTTCCTCCACAAAATTTTGAGCTATAACTGGTACTCCATCTATTAAATTTCCATCTATAAAGTGAGCTACTTTGGTGAGTTCGTCCACCACTACTAAAATAGAATCATGTCTATTTCAAGACATTGGAAGTCCTTGTACAAAATCTATGCTAATAACCTGCCACTTGTACTTTGGAATATCATGTGGATACAAAAGTCCTACTAGATGTTTATGCTCAGCCTTGACCCTCTGGCACTCTATACAGCTGGCTACAAATCTTGCAATGTCATTCTTCATTCCTTTTGACAAATAAAGAGGTTTCACATCAGCTAGGAGTTTAGTCACTCTTGGATGACCTGAATATGGTGTGGAATGAACTTCCTTCCATACAAGGTTTCTTAATTCAACCAAATATGGAACATACATCCTTCCTCTATATCTTAAAAGCCCATCTGGTTCAAAATAGAACCCATCATACCTCAAATATTGAGGATTTACAGAGAGAGCTTGCTTAACGTGCTCATAAAATTTATCACGTATTGAATTCTACAAAACCAAATCATTGAAGTTAGATTGAATAGAGACCATTGCCAAGATATGTTTCCGCTAAATCAGAGCATCCACCACATGATTCTCTTTGTCCTTGATATAATTTATCTCGAAATCATTGTCAAATATCAATTCCAACCATCTTCTTTATCAAGCATTCAAATGGGGTTGGGAAAATATATGTACTTAAGACCATGATGATCCAACTTTAACTCAAAAGGCTTTCCTAGCAAGTAGTGTTGCCACACTTGCCAAGCATGCACAACTGCGACTAACTCCAAATCATGAGGAGCATAATTTTTCTTATATGCTCTCAACTTCTTGGATTTGTAGGTTACCACTTGCTCATTTTGCATTAGTCCTCCACCCAAACCTTCTCCTGAGGCATCAGTAATGACAACAAATTGACTTTCCAGATTAGGAACTTTCAATATTGGAGCATTTGTCAACCTTTCTTTCAACTGGTCAAATGCCTCTTAACATTATGTTGTCTACTCAAAATGCTTTCCTTTTCTCTGAAGTGAAGTGATTGGGCTTGCAATCTTAGAAAAGTTCAAAACCAACTTCCTATAATATCCTGCTAATCCCATAAAACTGTGCACTTCATGCACATTCTTTGGCATAGGCCACTCAAGTATAGCCTTTATATTTGCAGGGTCTATAGATATTCCTTCAACTGAAATAATATGCCCTAAGTATTGTATCTCTTTCTGAAAAAAAGTACACTTAGAAAGCTTCCCAAACAATTTATGCTCTCTCAGCCACTGCAAAAATATTCGGAGATGTTGCAACTATTCTTCCTCATTCTTATAGTAAATAAGAATTTCATCTAGAAACACTAGAACAAATTTATCCAAGCAATCTTAGAAGATATTGTTCGTCAAATTCATGAATGTAGTAGGAGCATTCGTAAGTCTAAAAGGTAAAACCATGAACTCATAATGCCCATATCTAGTTCTGAAAGTTGTCTTATGAATGTCCTCATCTTTTATTCTTAGTTGATGGTATCTAGATTGCAAATTTATCTTAGAAAACATTGATGCACCATGCATCTAATCAAAAAGATCATCACTATGTGGTAAAGGATACTTATTCTTTATCATTGCTTTGTTAAGCATATGATAGTCTATAAATAGACACAAGATTCCATCCTTCTTTTTAACAAAGATCAATATGGCTCGCCAAGGAGAAACACTGGGTCTAATCAATCCTTTAGCCAATAGCTCTTGAAGTTGAGACTTCAATTTCATCAATTCCGTAGTAGTCATGTGATATGATGCCTTTGAAATCAGCTCCGATCCAAGTCAATATCAATTGAGAAATCAAAATCTCTCTAAGGAAAGGATATTTCTCCAAAGATACACCTATTCAATACACTAGAATACTAAGAGGGTGGATGAATTAGTATCCAAACAAACTTCAAATCCTCTAGAGTAGATTAAAACTTAAGCATTACAACATTAACTTAAACATAAAAGATCAACACAATGCACATAACCACATAACACTAGATATATGTAGAAAACCCCAAAAGGGGAAAAACTATAGTGAGGATTAACTCACAATATATGAATCTCAAAAATTACAACTTTGTTTTAGGGCTACATCCCAAGGAAACTACTACTCCCTGCTGACTTTGTTTTAGGGCTAAAATCCAAGGAAGCAACTACTCCCTGAAGACTTTGTTTTAGGGTCACTCCCAAGGAAGATAATACTCCCTGAAGACTTTGTTTTAGAGTCACTCCCAAGGAAGTTGCTACTCCCTGAACTGAGAACAAACTCAGAAATGATTACAGTATGATAGTCCTTCTATTGCCTAATGCTAACAATGAAGCTCACACCTTTGATGATTGCAATTTTTTCTCTCCACTTTTCTTCTAATGATTGGATCAATTAGAAACTCTCTTTACTTCCCTCCTATCACAAAAAAATATTCAAGATGAATCAGTATAGCCCTTATTGCTTCTGCTCTTTCTCCTTCAGTCGCACATCATAATGCATATCATTTTCATATTCTTCTCTTCATACACTCTTATTCTCATTTTCACAATCATACCTCCCCTACATCAACTAGGTTTACAATATATACATGGCATTACATTGATTTCATTACAAGTTGGCCAATACAACAAGACTATTACAATTTACAAGTCGGCCAGAGATCACACCACATAAAACATGCATAGGACAAGCCCTATCATGAACTACACGCTACTCCAGAAAGAGGCACATGCCTTGCGGATCCCAACACATGCTTAGCTCAGTCCTAAACATTCTTCACAATATCATCCTTTAAGAAATAACATCCGCACTCTCCACAAATTTGAATTAGGTCACCCTTAAGCAAGAAAAAATGAATCTTGTAGCACATCAATCTTCACAATCTTGGTGGTACTCATGAATGATTAAACAATTTTTGTTATTCTTCTAGATGAGTCATTAGAACCTACACAACATCTCCAAACACTCCTTGAACTCGACACAACAACACCTTTGTGGTGCACATCATCAACATTCCTCAATCAGCTAGGCAAGAGCATAACCCAGCAACACCATCATTCCAGACCACAGCTAGTTCTAGAGATAGCATAAAACACCTTGTGGAGCAATAGGAAACATCACAAGATCATCAGGATTATCTTCCATTAGATTCACTTTATAAACTTAGACCCACGTCACTTTTTTAATTAAATTTTTAATCTTTATTCAAAACTGAATTTTCTTCTTGTGGCTTTTGAGAGGCATTAATACTTGAACTTAAAATAAAGTATTTGACATTATGAAAGGGACCCACCATGTGTTACAAGAAATGCTTATTCAATATAAGACTTAGCCTCTCTAAACTCCCATGACACAATCTATGCAATTTAATGAAATGAAACATTTTATTTTCCTTTCTTCGGGCTACTCCACGTGGCCCCATCCACATACATTTTGGTTCCTTTCCAGTACTAAAACCACATGGTGGCTTCTGCTAGTTTCTTAGAGAAACTCCTTTCCTTCTGCATCTGACATGTGGTGTCGTCTGAATCATTTTGAGTTGCTTCCCTTGTCTTCCGCAACTGACATGTGTCATCTTTTGCTTCTTTCTTGATGCCCTATTTTGCATCTTCATTATTTCTGGTTAGAGCTCTGGCGGTTGTGACACTTTATTTCTTATTGAGTACCTTCAGATATGTAATATGGCTATGTGTGGCTTGAGGGATTGAGCATCGTCAAATCACAGAGTACTCATTGTTATGATCAATTCCACATTTGCTAAAGTTTCACTTCATTACTAGCTCTTGCTTTATAACAGCTTCTGTAAAAATTCTAGAGGCCATGCTATTTGAAATAAATGGCTATGCTTTGTATTTAGAAAATGTGCCATCATGATGGTTGAAACTACACCATTGATGGTTGCTTTCTATATTTGGAACCATCCTCTGATGAAGGCCAAATCTTATCTTTTGAGATGGCGGTGCTTTGAGCTTAAACACTAGCATACTATACATATGATTGATTAAATCTCTATACAACAACTTATCCCTTGATGCAGTAACTTTGTTCAATGCTAATGAAACTCTTGAAGTGATTACCTCTTATGGCTGCAACCTCTATACAAGTTCCTCTTTTCCCATATGCTGAAATAGTATATACAATCTATGATACCTTTTCTACACCTAAAACCCACAGAGTGCACCATACGAATTATTTTTCACCCTTACAGAGCCCACCTTTCTTTACTAAGAATAGCCTATAATCTTTGGATGCTAGTGTCCCAAGCATTATCTACAGTTGCAGTAGCTTCATTCAGTTTCACCAGTGAGAAGAATTTATAGCAATGTGCCCTTTGAACTATGCATTCGATGTGTGGAATCTGGTGCTTTCACTGTGATGGTGGAAGACATCCTTAAAGTGACTCATAGAAATAACATGAACTGCATCCCTTCTATAATAGAGAACACTTTTAAATCACTTAGAGATCACCTTAGACTAGAGTTGAGATTATGAGTGGTCTCTTGATAGACAGTGTGCCTTCTCATGGTAATGTTGTGCAACCTCTATACAATTTCCTCTTTTCCCATATGCTGAAATAGTATATACAATCCATGCTACCTTGATACACCTAAAACCCACACAGTGCACCATATGAATTGTTTTTCACCCTTACGGAGCCCACCTTTCTTTACTAAGAATACCCTATAATCTTCGGATGCTAGTGTCCCAAGCATTATCTACAGTTGCAGTAGCTTCATTCAGTTTCACCAGTAAGAAGAATTTATAGCAATGTGCCCTTTGAACTGTGCATTCGATGTGTGGAATCTGGTGCTTTCACTGTGATGGTGGAAGACATCCTTAAAGTGACTCATAGAAATAACATGAACTCCATCCCTTCTATAATAGAGAACACTTTTAAATCACTTAGAGATCACCTTAGACTAGAGTTGAGATTATGGGTGGTCTCTTGAGATTAAATCACTTAGAGATCACCTTAGACTAGAGTTGAGATTAAATGACTATATTTTTAGTTGAAAAAGGCCACTCCCTATTTTATTGATGGCTTTTACTTTGGATATGCTGTGTCTTATATATGAAAAGGCCAATCCTCCTTGACTGAGTTACGGCTTCCATTCGATACTATATGTAGTGTCACATCTCTTGATTTAGTACGAGCGTCATTTTGCTTTAAAAAAATGGCTTCCATGACATGAACAAAGACCACACCTTGTTAATGAACAACATAATGGGATTTGCAAACGAAGGTGTTTCCTATATCATTAACAGTTGTGTTTGCTGACAGTGTTTCATTACTAAATGGCACTGCAACATTAAAAAGACAATTATTCTTCTTTGCTAGTGGCTGATTTAACATGCCCAGAGCTATTGCTCTTTAATACTGGTCGCTTATCATTTCGACTAATGGCTGACTCTGATGCTATGTTGATACTATGTATAGCTATGCATGAATCTTTTATATGAATTGACCACTTCATCATAACCCTGCACCATACTTACACAATGCTCACCCCTTCTTCTTCATTGTGCCTTTGAAACTGCGCTTGAAGTGGCTTTCAACCATTTGACGGATACATCACATGTCTAAGCCATTGTTGTCATGACACAGGCCGAATATAGACTCACTTGGAACTTACAACATTATACATAGTAGTGCCTGTATTATAATGTCTTGCTATATGTAAATGTTAGGCCTTTTACCAGAAATTATGCATCATTTATTTGAATCTATCCAAACATATTTTCCATAACAATGTTGCCTATCCTATGGACATTATGATGGATAGTAGCAATAGATTCTTTTAATGCTAAGATATTGGATTCTAAAAATTCCTCGAAGCAACTCCATACTAAGTCAGATCAAGTCTTATCTAACTTACATAAAAATGATAGTGATTTGTCTACACTGGTTCACCTTGTAAAACCTTTAGGGACTCAGGTAGAAACTGTAAATAATACTGTCAATTTAAGGTGTGATAAATTTGATGATTCTTTACATGATTTAGCCCAATCTTTAGACTGGTTAGTAAACCATGAACAAAAATCAATCTCACATTCCACAACCTCTCCAATCAAAAGAAAAGAGAGCAAAAAAGACCTCAGATTCAGTTCTCATGATGCAAACAACTTGCCCAGTTACTCCATGGTATTTAGACATTGATCAATTAGAAGATCCTTACCATTTGATCAATAAATGGGTAAACACCTTTATTATCATAGCATATTTATCAGGTACTCCACAAGAAAACATAGCAAAAATGGCTATTACTTATTTTTGGGGTATCTTAGCTGATTGGTGGAATGGTATTTCTGATCATGAAATAGAAACCAGAGTTTTCAGAAATATTGTCATTACAACTAACACCGCTACTAGCCAACAACACCAACAACAACTCCTTGCTATGAATTGTTTATTAGAATGGCTAACTGATGAATTATGTCCTGCATCTGTCTGTAGAAAAGAGAGATTGATGAAAGATATTTTGTCTATGAAATGTTGTGATTTAAAGGATTTCAAAAATTACTCCACCCATTACCAACAATTGATCTATCAACTAAAAGATCCAAAGAAAATTTAATTTGCTAAAACAAAATATCTAGAAGGTCTCCCTTATAACATATCTGATCGTGTTATCAGATATCTAGAAATCTGAGAAATCTCTCTTGAAAGCTCTCCCATTACTAATCTTATTCAGTATGCAAAGGACCAAATTCTCCAGTTTATAGAACACTGCAAATATCAGCAGAAATTTACCAAACAAGAAGCCCAAAGAATTGCTCCTTCTTTTATTGACACCTATGGTTGTAATCCTTTTACAAAATCTTAGCACAAAGCCCCCAAGAAGTACAAAATGTACCAGCTCAATTTCCATAAGCACTCCTTTCCCAAAAAGCACTCTTATGCTCCCAAGCATATATATATATGCCCAAGCGTTGACAGCCACACCCCCAGAGCAACCAAATCATCTGCTATATTTGTAACAAAACTGGTCATAAAGCTCCTAACTGTCATTACAAAAATAAAGTTGTTAAGGCTATTTATGCTGACCCTGCCGCAGCCATGTGGTGGGATGTGATTGATGAAGAAGAAGATCTCTATCTGCAAGACAACATCTATGAGCATGTCATAGATGAATATGAATATGAAGATGAAGATGCAGATGCTCTTGAAGATCTTGCGGACACACTCATAGAAGCAAAACAACAATTAGAAGAATCTACTTATGAAGAACCAACAGTTATGATGAATCAAACATGGAGAAATAAAGGAAGAGGAAGAGGAAGGAAGTCTTTCCATCAAGACTTCTACCAGCCAGATCTACAGCAGCCAGCTTTTGTCCAAGAACAAACCAGATATCCTCCTATATTCAGACCTCTTACAGTTAACACTCATATGCCCTGCCAGGTTTTCCCTAATCAGGTTCAAGTCTTTTTGACTTAATTTCCTTTTATTACTACTGAAAGAAAGGATAGGAAATATAGCAGGAAACAACCCAAAGAGGATTCTATTACAAAAGCCTTAGCTGATTTCTCTTTCCAACAACAAACTGTCTATCCTCCACAAGCCTGCTAGCCATGTTCCACACCTGACAACCTCTATGATGAAAATATTCCATCATCCTCAAAAAATCCATTCCAAGATCATTGTGAGTTCCAAGAACAAACTCAAGAATTATATGAAGAAGAAACTAAACCAGAATTACCCATGCCAATGGCTGATCCTAGCAAAGTAAAACTAGTGATGTCTATTCTTCCTAATCCAAAGCCACAACTGGAACCCTCATACTTAGTACACCTGCTTACTGGCAAGTTTTCTCAATATATTACTGTTATAATCAATGGAAAACAATATGATGCTCAAGTAGATACTGGTGCATCTCTATCATTTTGCAAAGAACCCATATTAAGAAACTAGGAGCAATTGACCCAGAAAACTACATATACTACCTGTGATGTACAAGGAAACAAATTCATTTGTGATAAATATAGCCATCAACACACTCTGCAAGTTGAAGATAGGCAATTCAAATGTGATTTCTTTGCTATGAAACAAATGCCAGTAGATGTCTTGCTAGGAGGTAATTTCATTGATAGATATACTCCTTATGGATGCACAAAGAAAAGCATTATGTTCACACTTAATGGAGAAAAGATTAGTACTCCTCAACTAATCTATGCATCTGAGAAATATCTAGCTATCCACAGGATCTAGACTATTGAGCCATTGCCAGAACTAAAAGCAGCACTTATTGAAGTAGTCTATTAAGAAGATCCACAAAAATTTTGGGAAAAAAAAATCCCTGAGATGGACATTAAATTATAGCATGGAGGAAAGATCAAGACGGGAAAAAGGATACCTATCCCTGCTCATGACTACCTAGACATGGCCCAAGCTATAGAAGAGCTTAAAAAAGGGAAGTACATCAAACACTCTCAGTCTGAATATAATTGTTATGCTTTCATGGTATGTAATGAAGCTGAGAAAAGAAGGCAAAAGAAAAGGATGGTCATTAATTATAGGCCTTTAAATGCTATCACTCCTCCATTTCCTTACCCCATTCCTAATAAATCATATTTGCTTGAAAAAGTTGCTAATTCAAAAATATTCTCTCAATTTGATTGTAAATCAGGATTCTCCCAGATACGAGTCAATGAAGATGACCAGTATAAAACTTCCTTCAATTACCCTTTTGGTCATTATGAATGGAGAGTCATGCCTTTTGGCCTAATGAATGCGCCTGCATATTTTCAAGAAAGGATGGACAAAATCTTCAGTGGCTGTGAAGATTTTCTTTGTGTTTATATTGATGACATTTTTCTCTTTAACAAAAACATTGATGAGCATAGATCTCATCTTGAAACATTTTATAGATTAGTTTTAAATTCTGGGATTGTTCTGTCCCTATCAAAAATTCAATGGTGCACAGACTCTTGTAAGTTTTTAGGAATTTTTGTTAAAGGTGGACAACTTGAGGTTCAGCCTCATATCAAGTCTAAGATCCTTGAACTTCAGCCTCCTCTAAATACTAAGGAGCTGCAAGGATTCTTAGGAATTTTAAATTATGTAAATAAATTTTATCTTGGTGCAGATTTCAACTGAGAACCCTTGCAGCAACTTCTGACGAAGAAGAAACCTCAATGGTCTCAAGTCCATACTGATGCTCTCAAAATTATTCAACAAAAGGTACAAAATCTGCTGGTTCTTAATGTTCCCACTACTGATAATTTTATCTTGTATACAGATGCTTTGGATTATGCTTGGGGCGGACACTTATGCTTTGTAAAAAATGGAGTTGAATTACTTGCAGAATATACTAGTGGCACATTCCTTGCAGATGTTAAGAAATGGATTTCCTCTGATAAGGAAATTTATAGTGTGATTAAGAATTTAAAGAAATTTGCAACAAGCTAATGCATCTGAAACATTTTATTATTAGAACTGACTATACCAGATTCCTTACTTTCAAGGAAAAGGATCATGGCAGAAAGGATGGTAGGGGCAAATATCTCCGATGGAAAGAATACCTGAACCTCTACAATTATGAAGCTCAGCATATTTCTGGTAAAGACAATGTTGTAGCAGATGCCCTTAGTAGACCTCCTTTACCTGGAGTTTACATGTAAAATCCTGGTTCATCTTCTAGCATTCCACAATTCATCAAAGATAAAACATATGATGCTCCATTCCACCAAATAAACAGAATAGTGCAGAGAAATATCCTTACAAAAGGACTTAATAATCATTATGCTAAAAATGCTATCTCTGCTACTGAAACATTAGAACACACTGGATGCATCTCAACTCCTAATATTTATGAAGAAGGATATGGTCAGTTTGAGATACTCCGCATAAATTCTAACCATATGTATCATCTACTACTTAACCTTATCAGAAAGCCATTTTTCACCTAGTCCATTACATGTTCTGCTCCTATTTCAAAATAGGTTGAAGACTTTTTCAAGTTTGTTGGAACTTCTGTTGGTTATCCTGATGAACCAATAAGTCTAGATTTGGTCACCCACATAGTGATTAATATGAGATTAAGACGATAATCATATTTTTCTCCCACTATGCATTTTGACAACGACCAACAGGATTGGACTATAAGACAAAGGTTTCAAATTCATGCCAGATGAAAACTAGTTGGATGGCGTGAAATATATAAGTATGGATTTGACAGGCCTTCTCATCCATCACCATCAAACAGTTCTAGTTCACATGGGAGTTGGGATGGGACTCACTATCATATCAGAGATGGAATAGGACAATAAGATTCTCCAACAAATTGAAAGTTGTAAAGGACAGTCACTGTCAGCCATATTGGCATGATAAACCTCCTTTTGGTTAACCGGTTCACCCGGTATTGTCAATTAGATTCTCTTCCACCTCCTATCCTGGTCAAGAAATTGCTATAAATAAGCCTTTGCAGAAGCATTGTGGGTATCAGGTTTTCTAGCAAGTATTAGAAGAAGTCTAGAGTCTGAGTCTAAGTTTGGGTCGTATTTTTCCAAAGATTGAGTATGCTCTATCTATGTGCTTAGTGTGATCTAGGATATGAGAAATATCTTGCATATAAGTTGTGATTTTGTAAGTCATTGTAATTAAGTAATATCAGAAGTTGTAATCATTCAATCATCAGCCTCCGTCGCTGTTTTACTATATATCTGTGGTATCATAGCCTCTGACGATTCTTTGGGGAAAGAAATCTATTGTCTATCTAATTTCTACTAAAGAATTGGAGAAGTTATCTAAGAAGTGAAAAGTTTATCTCTGTAGGGTTTCACTTTGTTGTTGGGATTTGAGTTTTATACCCGTTTATGTCTTTGGTTGGTTAAGGGTACTATTATCTCTCCTATAAAACCCCTATAAGTTCTCTTAGATATTCCAAGCTTCTCTTTCTTAAAAGACATGGCAGAATTTTAAGGATTTTCTCATCCTCATACTGGAGTCGAAAGGGTGAATGAGGCATTCGTTGAAGGAGTGTTTGAGCTTCCTCCTGTAAATCTGATGGAAGGTGATCTGATAGCGGAAGAAGTTCCTGATATATACACATCTGAAGATGTTATAGAAAGGCAAGTAATTATAGACCTCCTCTTCTTATAGCCAATTCTACATACAAGAAGAGTGTTTTAAAGCCTAGTTTGCTCAAGAATATTATATTCAAGTCTACTTTCAAACCTTTTGTCATTCCTCGAAGGAAAAATGTGGAGTTAACTCTTGAATATGATCCCCTGCAAACTTTTCAAACAAAGATGTTGTTTGTTCTTCTTGGTGAAGAAATTGATTATATTAGGAGTCATAAAGCTACGAATTTTGTACATTTTGGTGCTATTAGGGTCCTTATAGGTTCCTGTGTCCCTGATAATATTAAACCTGTCTCATATCTTGCTTTATGTGACCGTCATCAAGTTGACTATTCTCATGCTTGTCAGCTGTCCAGCCTGTCCCGGCTTACCAAAAATTTAGTCTGTTTCACCTATTACCCTAATCTTACTGTTGCAGCAAGGGATAAAGGTTGTCAAGAGGTTAAAAAGGGCTCTTTAAATTGCTGGGGAATGTTTAGTTCACTGTATGGTTTAAATATGCTTCAGTCCAAGTCCAAATCTTGTATTCCATGATGAATACAAATAATCAAGATATACTGGAAAACCTGCCATATGCAAAAACCCTTCATGGAGAAGTTCAACTCTAGAAAGGGCATATCAATACTATTGAGATCCCTGCAGGCTGGAAACTTGACTAGATGCAACATGTCACACCTAGATTGTTAGAAGTCACTCGCCTTGTGCATAAGATACAACAAAACCAGATTAATATTATTCCTAGAAGTCTTTCCTCTAGGAGGTATAATAATCCATTTGAAGATTCTTTTGCTACACCCAGAACTTCATTCAGCAGTTCTTCAAAGAAGAAAGCTCAACTCTATGTTGAGGTAGAAGATGAGTCTTTAAATACTGGCCCAAAACTAGTACTGGTTGATTCTAGGTGTGGTAGCCAAAAGGAGAAGGGTAAAACTATAAATATTGATCATCCCTTTTGCAATATAGTTCATACACTACCAAGAGTAGAAACTTTAGAATGGTATAAGGAACAAGAAATTGCATATTATACCAAGGGGAGATGGCCCCCATTAAAAGAAAATTATAAGTCTCCTGAAGGGAATATCAGTATGTTCAAGTATGCATTTCAGCCTAGAACTTCTGAAGAGAAAGAGCCTTCTTTAGAATTTAAACAAAGAAATTATATTACAAGGTTTTGTGCTCATTTACAATAGAATGTTGATGATTTTTGTCAAGATATCTTAGCATTAAAAGAATCTATTGCTACTATCCATCATAATGTCCATAGGATAGGCAACATTGTTATGGAAAATAATACTAAGATAAAGGATTCTAAAAATTCCTTGAAGCAACTCCATACTAAGTCAGATCAAGTCCTATCTGACTTACATAAAAATGATAGTGATTTGTCTACACTGGTTCACCTTGTATAGCCTTTAGGGACTCAGGTAGAATCTGTAAATAATACTGTCAATTTAAGGTGTGATAAAGTCAATGATTCTTTACATGATTTAGCCAAATCTTTAGACTGGTTAGTAAACCATGATCTAGCATAAGTGTCCGCCCCAACAATAATCTGAAGCATCTGTATACAAGATAAAATTATCAGTAGTGGGAACATTAAGAACTGGTAGATTATGTACCTTTTGTTGAATAATTTTGACAGCATCAGTATGGACTTGAGACCATTGAGGTTTCTTCTTCGTCAGAAGTTGCTACAAGGGTTCTCGATTGAAACTTGCACTAGGCTAAAAATTATTTACATAATTTAAAATTCCTAAGAATCCTTGCAGCTTCTTAGTATTTAGAAGAGGCTGAAATTCAAGGATCTTAGATTTGATATGAGGCAGAACGTCAAGTTGTCCACCTTTAACAATCATTCCTAAAAACTTACAAGAGTCTGTGCACCATTGAATTTTTGACAGGGACAGAACAATCCCAGAATTTAAAACTAATCTATAAAAAGTTTCAAGATGAGATCTATGCTCATCAAAGATTTTGCAAAAGATCAAAATGTCATCAATATAAACACAAAGAAAATCTTCACATCCACTAAAGATTTTGTCCATCCTTTTTTGAAAATATGCAGGCGCATTCATCAGGCCAAAAGGCATGACTCTCCATTCATAATGACCAAAAGGGCAACTGAAGGTAGTTTTATATTGGTCATCTTCCTTGACTTGTATCTGGTAGAATCCTGATTTACAATCAAATTGAGAGAATATTTTTGAATTAGAAACTTTTTCAAGCAAATATGATTTATCAAGAATGGGGTAAGGAAATGGAAGAGTGATAGCATTTAAAGGTCTATAATTAATGACCATCCTTTTCATTTGCATTCTTTTCACAGCTTCATTACATACCATGAAAGCATAACAATTATATTCAGACTGAGAGTGTTTGATGTACTTCCCTTTTTTGAGCTCTTCTATAGCTTGGGCCATGTTTGGGTAGTCATGAGCAGGGATAGGTATCCTTTTTCCTGTCTTGATCTTTCCTTCATGTTGTAATCTAATCTCCATCTCAGGCATTTCTTTTTCCCAAAGTTTTTGTGGATCTTCTGAACAGACTACTTCAATAAGTGCTACTTTTAGTTCTGGCAATGGCTCAAGAGTCTAGATCCTGTGGATAGCTAGATATTTCTTAGATGCATAGATTAGTCAAGGTGTACTAATCTTTTCTCCATTAAGTGTGAACATAATGCTTTTCTTTGTGCATCCATAAGGAGTATATCTATCGATGAAATTACCTCCTAGCACGACATCTACTGGCATTTGTTTCATAGCAAAGAAATCACATTTGAACTGCCTGCGTTCAACTTGCAGAGCGTGTTGATGGCTCTATTTATCACAAATTTATTTGTTTCATTGTACATCACAGGTAGTATATGCAGTTTTCTGGGTCATTTGCTCCCAGTTTCTTAATATGGGTTCTTTGCAAAATGATAGAGATGCACTAGTATCCACTTCAGCATCATATTGCTTTCCATTGATTGTAAAAGTAATATATTGGGAAAACTTGCCAGTAAGTAGGTGTACTAAGTATGAGGGTTCCAGCTGTGGCTTTGGATTAGGTAGAATAGACATCACTAGTTTTACTTTGCTAGGATCAGCCATTGACGTGGGTAATTCTAGTTCAGATTCTTCTTCATATAATTCTTGAATTTGTTCTTGGAACTCAGAATGATCTTGGAATGGATATTTTGAGGATGATGGAATATTTTCATCATAGAGGTAGACAGGTGTGGAACATGGCTGGCAGGCTTATTGAGGATAGACAGTTTGTTGTTGGAAAGAGAAATCAGATAAGGCTTTTGTAATAGAATACTCTTTGGGTTGTTTCCTACTATATTTCCTATCCTTTCTTCCAGTAGTAATAATAGGAAAATCAGTTGAAAAGACTTGTACTTGATCAGGAAAAAACTGGCAGGGCATATGAGTGTTGACTGTAAGAGGTCTGAATATAGGAGGATATCTGGTTTGTTCTTGGACAAAAGCTGGCTGCTATAGATCTGGCTGGTAGAAGTCTTGATGGAAAGAGTTCCTTCCTCTTCCTCTTCCTTTATTTCTCCATGTTTGATTCATCATAACTATTGGTTCTTCATAAGTAGATTCTTCTAATTGTTGTTTTGCTTCTATGATTGTGTCTGCAAGATCTTCAAGAGCATCTGTATCTTCATCTTCATATCCATATTCATCTATGACATGCTCATAGATGTTGTCTTGCAGATAGACATCTTCTTCTTCATCAATCATATCCCACCACGCGGCTGCGTCAAGGTCAGCATAAACGTCCTTAACAACTTTATTTTTATAATGATAGTCAGGAGTTTTATGACCAGGTTTGTTACAAATATAGCAGATGATCTGGTTGCTCTAGGGGTGTGGCTGTGAGCGCTTGCACATATATTTTTGCTTGGAAGCATAAGAGTGCTTTTTGGGAAAGGAGCGCTTATGGAAATTGAGCTGGCACTTTTTGTACTTCTTGCAGGCTTTATGCTGAGATTTTGTAAAAGGATTACAGCCATAGGTGTCAATAAAAGAAGGAGCAATCCTTTGGGCTTCTTGTTTGGTAAATTTCTGCTGATATTTGCAATCTTCTATAAGCTAGAGAATCTGGTCCTTTGCATACTGAATAAGATCAGTAATGGGAGAGCTTTCAAGAGAGATTTCTTAGATTTCCAGATATCTGATAACACGATCAGATATGTTATAAGGGAGACCTTCCAGATATTTTCTTTTAGCAAATTCACTTTTCTTTGGATCTTTCAGTTGATAGATCAACTGTCAGAAATGGGTGGAGTAATTTTTGAAATCCTTTAAATCACAACATTTCATAGACAGAATATCTTTCATCAATCTCTTTTTTTTACAGACAGATTCAGGACATAATTCATCAGTTAGCCATTCTAATAAACAATTCATAGCAGGGAGCTGTTGTTGGTGTTGTTGGCTAGTAGCGGTGTCAGTTGTAATGGTAATATTTCTAGAAACTCTGGTTTCTTTTTCATGATCAGAAAAACCGTTCCACCAATCAGCTAAGATACCCTAAAAATAAGTAACAACCATTTTTTCTATGTTTTCTTGTGGAGTACCTGATAAAGATGGTATGATAATAAAGGTGTTTACCCATTTATTTATCAAATGGTAAGGATCTTCTAACTAATCAATGTCTAAATACCATGGAGTAACTGGGCAAGTTGTTTGCATCATGAGAACTGAGTCTGAGGTCTTTTTTTCTCTCTTTTCTTTTAATTGGAGAGGTTGTGGAACAACTATAGCATGTGAGACTGGTTTTTGTTCATGGTTTACTAACCAGTCTAAAGATTGGACTAAATCATGTAAAGAATCATTAACTTTATCACACCTTAAATTGACAGTATTATTTACAGATTCTACCTGAGTCCCTAAAGGCTATACAAGGTGAACCAGTGTAGACAAATCACTATCATTTTTATGTAAGTTAGGTAAGACTTGATCTGACTTAGTATGGAGTTGCTTCAAGGAATTTGCAGAATCCTTTATCTTAGTTTTATTTTCAATAACAATGTTGCCTATCCTATGGACATTATGATGGATAGTAGCAACATATTCTTTTAATGCTAAGATATCTAGACAAAAATCATCAACATTCTATTGTAAATGAGCACAGAACCTTGTAATATAATTTCTAGATATTTTTAGCTGAAAAAGGCCGCTCCCTATTTTATTGATGGCTTTTAAATTGGATATGCTATGTCCTATATATGAAAAGGCCGATTCTCCTTGACTGAGATGCGGCTTCCATTCGATGCTATATGTAGTGCCACATCTCTTGATTTAGTACGAGAGTCGCTTTGCTTAAAAAAAATGGCCGCCATGACATGAACAGAGTCCATGCCTTGTTACTGATACAGGAAACACCTTCATTTGCAAATCCCATTATGTTGTTTAATATGATAGCCTAGAAACTCAAAGGCCGATACATTCCATACTTTGTGCTTTGTTCCTAAGGCTGAACCATCCTCTATGAGTTGCATTTGCTAATAGTGTTTCATTACTAAATGGTACTACAACATTAAAAAGGCAATTATTCTTCTTTGCTAGTGGCCGATTTAACGTGCCCAGAGCTATTCCTCTTTAATACTAGCAACTTATCATTTCAACTAATGGCTGACTCTGATGCTATGCTGATACTATGTATAGCCGTGCATGAATCTTTTATGTAAATTGGCCACTTCAACATAACCCTGCACCATGTTTACACAATGCTCACCCCTTCTTATTCGTTGTGCCTTTGAAACTGCGCTTGAAGTGACTTTCAACCATTTGACGGCTACATCACATGTCTAAACCAATGTTGTCATGACACAGGCCAAATATAGACTCACTTGGAACTTAGAACATTATGCATAGTAGTGCCTGTATTATAATGTCTTGCTGTATGTAAATGTTAGGTCTTTTACCAGAACTTATGCATCATTTATTTGAATCTGTCCAGACAGCATTAGGTATCCTTAGCTCAGAAACCTCAATGAATCTTAACTGAAACTGTTTTACAAACATCAAAAGTTTGAAAATGGGGTGCAAAATATTGCACAACAAAAATCATATAGTCATTAATTTTTAAATATTTTGGACTAAAATATATTTGCTCCTCTAACCTCTATATATAATTAGGCATACATTTTAAGAGATGTAATCAAGAGAATATATTTTTTGTTTTACCCAAACCAATAATGCATATTATTTGGAATTGTTCAACTATCCTCCATACATGTGCACACCTTGTTTTGTAACCAAAATCATTATGATTACTAGCTAGGAATTGGGTAAATAAAATATTAAAATTGAATATTATTATGAATGTTTGCAAATAATAGAAATTTTTGAATCTTCAAAAGTAAGAAACCTTCCATTTTAAAATTTTAATTAAAGTCTATTTTGTTGATTTTTCACTTTAATAACAAATCACAAAATGATCAAATAATTTATTTATTTAATCATTATTGTTTATTGGTATGCGTCAACTTATATTTTATTAAGAATTAAAAAATATTTAATAAACCAATTATATAAAATATAAAGCATAGCCAAATAAAATAAACAAATGAACAAGATTTTTAAAGTTATTAAAATTACTGAAAGTTACTAAGATTTCAAAAGTTACTAAAATTACTCAAGCTTCTCAAGCTTCTAAATTTACTAAGCTTATAATTTATTATTTTTTATTAGCTCAAAGGTATTATATAGTATTTTATTTATTTTTATAAACAACATGTTTTTTATTTTCACGTAGAATAATTTGAGAGCTTACTTCCTGCAACATGCAACTCTTCAAATCAAAAAACCTGAGCTTAGACCAAAAAAAATAGTTAGGATTTGAAAAGAATGCAAAGGAAAATAAAATAAGACTGCAAAGCAAATAGAATCAAATAAAAATAATAATAATTCATGGCTATGGAGTTCCTCCAACTTCTTTCATACAATCTCGCTCATTTACCACAAAAAATAAATGAATGTTTTGTTGTGAATGAAATATCTTATATGACTTAAACAATTGAAAGTTTCAAAAATAGAAAGAAATTATTATTGCTTATGTCACTACATGACATGTTCCTAATTTGTAGCCAACTTGCTTTAGCAAGGAAATGTTTTATTATTTGTTTAAAAATTATAGTCATGCTTATTACATTTATGAAGTGTAATAATTAAATTAGTATTATTAAAAATTATTATGTGAGGTGTTTTTATTTTATTTTATTGATTAATTTTATTTAAATAGTAAGTTTAAATTTTATTTTATTTTTGTGAGTTAACATAATGTGTGAGGTTTTTTTCAAATGTTTCCTTTTAACCTTTTTGAAATTATAATTAGTTGAGATATTTATAATTAAATTTAAAAATGTCTATTACTTAATTGTTTAAAGGCTATTTTCAAATTTATAATTAGAGTTCTAAATGATATATTTAGATTTATTTAAATGATGATAATTAAATTTAAAATGGTCTTTAGACATGCCAAATGTAGATTTTAATATTAACTTAATATTAAAAATTCACTAGGGTTTATTATTCCGTTAAAATAATTATTCCATTAAAAACATATTAAGGTTTGAGTTTTAATATTAACTTAGGGTTAATATTTTTAAAGTGAACACAATTTTAGTTTGAAAAGATTAATAAATGAGAAACCAACTCTTATTAATATTTCTATTATTTATTAAAGGATTGATTATTCAATTAAAAATATATTAACCTTCAAGTTTTAATATTAACTTAATATTAAGAATATATTAGGGTCAATATTTTTAAAGTGTACACAATTT
This sequence comes from Cunninghamia lanceolata, assembly GCA_027924645.1. Lineage (NCBI taxonomy): Eukaryota > Viridiplantae > Streptophyta > Pinopsida > Cupressales > Cupressaceae > Cunninghamia > Cunninghamia lanceolata. The sequence continues at coordinate 18,144,907 of BSBN01001048.1, forward strand.
TAGTTAGAAAAGATTAATAAATGAGAAAACAACACTTATTAATATAAGTGTTAAAAAATGGAGTTTTGGTATGCAATTCAATTGTATTGTGAAAAATTCACACAACACAATATAAAATACATTACTAATTATGGAAATATTTAAACTAGAAGCTTATTAGAATAGTGTTAGGATTAGAATTAGTGGTATATTACATATAATAGATCTCAACAAAGCACAAAACTCTAAAATAAAAGATATATTAATGGAATAATGATAAGTACGCATTTGAAATGACCCAACCCCAACCCTAACCCTAACCATAATTCTAATTAAGGTTAGAATTATGGTTAGGGTTAGGGTTATGATTAGAATTAGGGTTAGGGTTAGGGTTAGAATCAACGTTATGATTAGAATTAGGGTTAGGGTTAGAGTTAGGATTAGGGTTCCTATAAGAATTAGGGTTAGAATTAAGGTGGGTTACTATTAGAATTAGGGTAAGAATTAGAGTTATAATTAGGTTTAGGGTTTAAATTACATTTCAACTAATTCTAATAGTGATTAGGGTTAGAATCAACATTATTATTAGAATTAGGGTTAGCGTTAGGATTAGGGTTCTATTAGAATTAGATTTAGAATTACGTGGGTTACTATTAGAATTAGGGTAAGAATTAGAGTTACAATTAGGGTTAGGGTTCAAATTAGAGTTAGGGTTAGAGTTCAATTAGGGTTAAGGTTAGTATTAAGCTTAGGGTTAGGATTTGAATCAGGGGTAGGGTTAGAGTTAGGGTTAGGGTTAGAATTAGGGTTATTGTTAGATTTAAAATTAGGGTTATAGTTAGGGTAGAATCAGTGTTATGATTCGAATTAGAATTAGGGTTAGGGTTAGAGTTAAGATTATGGTTAGAATTGAGGTGGGTTACTATTAGGATTAGGGTAAGAATTAGAGTTAGGGTAAGCATTAGATTAACAGTTAGGGTTAGGATTAGGGCTAGAGTTAGGTTTAGAATTTGAGTTAGAGTTAGGGTTAAAATTATAATTAGAATTAGGATTAAGGTAAGGGTTAGAATTATGGTTATTGTTAGATTTAAAATTAGGGTTATAGTTAGGGTAGAATCAGGGTTATGATTAGAATTAAGGTTAGGGTTAGGATTAGAGTTAAGGTTAAGGTTCCTATTAGAATTAGGGTTAGAATTAAGGTGGGTTACTATTTGAATTAGGGTTCAAATTAGAGTTAGGGTTAGAGTTGAATTAGGGTTAAGGTTAGGGTTAGGTTTTGAACTATAGTCAGGCTTAGGGTTAGAGTTAGGGTTAGGGTTAGGTTTAAAATTGGGATTAGCATTAGGGTTAGTGTTAGGATTATAATTAGGATTGGGATAAGGAATAGGGTCAGAATTAGGATTACGACTATAATTAGGGTTAATGTTAGAATTAAAGTTAGGGTTAGGGTTATAATAAGGGTTAAGTTTAGTATTAAGGTTTGGGATAGGGTTTCAATTAGGATCAAATTTAAGGTTAAAATTAGAGCTATGTTTAGAGTTATAATAAGACCTGTTAGGGTTAGGGTTAGAGTTAGGGTTAGGTTAGATTTATGGTTAGAATTACCATTAAAATTAGGGTTACAGTTTGAAAAAGGGTGACAATTAGAATCAAAATTAGAGTCAAAACTAGGGTTAGCGTTATAATAAGGGTTAGGGTTATGGTGAGATTTAGGGTTACGATTAGAATTAAGGTTGCAATTAGGGTTAGGGTTAGGGTTATCATTAAGGTTATAAATAGGGTTAAGGTTGGGATTGTAGTTAGAATTAGGGTTTTACAATCAGTTTTATGGTTAGGGTTAGAATTAGGGTCAAGCTTTATGTTAGGATTAGAAATATAATTAGGGTTAGACTTAGAATCAGGGTTAGTATTAGGGTTTGGTTTATTTAAAGAATTAGGATTAAGTAGACCTATGGGTAGAATTAGGGTTTGGATTACAATTATGCTCGAGATTACAATTACATTTAGGGTTACAATTACGTTTAGGATTACAATTATTATTCAAACCCTAATTTAAGCATAACCCTAATTCTAACCTAAACCTTAATTACAATAATAACAATCAATCTAACCCTAATTATAAATCTAACCCTATTTATAACCCTCAACCTAACTATATCCCTAAACAAAACCCTAATTCTAATCTAACATTAGTTCTGGCATTAACCAAAACCTTATTTATAATCATAACCCTTAACCTAAAACTAGCTCTATATCTAACCCTATTCTAACCATAACCATAAGATTACACTTATCATTGATTTAGAAGCCTAACCCTATATCTAACTCCATTTATAACCCTAATCCTAACCCAATCCCTAAACAAAACCCTAATTCTAAATATGACCTTCATTCAAACCCTAACCGTACATGGAACCCTAACCATAATTTGGTACATGAATAAAACATTAAATTTAACAAGATTTATAAACATAACCATAACCTTAATTATATATATTTTTAAAGGTAATGCGCGTGGTAAACTTTTTTTAACGTGACCGGCGACGCTGGTGCGACACACCCTCTGGCTCCATGCAAATGCTTTTGCCCGGAGCAATGAACCAGTGAGGCCACAACTGGGGGACCTCATCCCCTAGGAAGAACACTTCAAACCTGCGAGCTCCTTGGCCCAGCAAAGGCATAAAGCCTTGCGAGCTCGTTGGCCCAGTGGGGGTTTGAACTCTGGTGGCCGCCACTACATCCTGAGTGACTTAACCACCGAACCATGCCATCATCGACATAATCTTAATTAGATTAAAACCTTATTATAACCCTAATTTTAAAATAAACCTAATCTAACCCTAAACCTAATTAAACCATGATCCTAAAAATATACTTAGCACATATTTATCTAATTATAAATATCCCAACATCATAACTATATTCCTAAACATAACCTTAACCCTAATTCTAATACTTAAAATGCTCATACTCAAGCATGTGTGAAGGTGAAGGTTCCTCAATATTCTCATTGAGCTTCACTTGTGGAGTCTTCTAATTCTTTACCACACGATTCAATTTCTGAACCAAGTGATAATGGCAACCCTAGTAGAGAGGAGGGTGAAATCACTGAATTTGAATACGATCCAGACACGAGGTGACGATTTCTCATTTTATAGCATGGTCAAGATCCTAGGCAGCGTGACTTCAACTCCTATGAACCTCCTTTATTGAGCTCTATGGCACAATGTAATCTACCACCTAATCAACTTCTTATTTGATTTGTGGGAGCAAGGACGATGTGTCTGCAGATTTTCAAAAACATCACATGGAAGCACTCTTGATTCTAAATCTCAATAATTTGACGCATGTCATTTGAGGAACAATTCTTTTTGTTCTAGCCCTAAAAATTCTTTGCCCACAAATAGGAATACCCGCAAATTCAGGAGATCGCTATCTAAAAAGGTGTAATCACATGGGATGTTTTTAGTAATGAATGCATTTTAGAATGGAGATTTTTGGATTTTGTGTTTTATAGATGTTCATTTGGATTCTCTATTAAAATATCATTTTGATAGCATGTTATTGTTCTAGTGGGCATAATTGACAATATAACTGTATCAGTTTGAAATATTTTATTATGGTGAGAATCATGACAAGTTTTTGGTGGGGATGATGAAATCAAGCATGGGAACATGCAATGTGACTATTCTTCTCTCTAGAATCACCCCATGAATCACTCATGAGTGAAAAGCTAGCTCAAGATGACAAAAGACCTCCTGCCTCCATTGCCTCCAACTTCCAATATGACACTATTTCATTTTCTAAAAAGATATTCCTCCTCACTATCATGGTAGGGAGAGTTTACTTGATGTATTACAAAACCACAATCTTCACTTTCAGTTACAACAAGAGCTTTATTTTTCTTCAATTTCCCATCAATGAGATCTTTCGCTCATTGAATACAATTTATTTGGACATGTCCAATTTTCTGACAATTTATTTGGACATGTCCAATTTTCTGACAATAACAACATTTGAATTCTTTCCCTTTTGAAATGTTAGAATTGTTCTTAAGAAACAAAGCAGTTTTCTCAATAATTGAACTATCTTTTTTTATTGGTAAAGGCTTTTGACTAGAGCTATGTCCACTTTTCTGACATTAAAAACCTAGCATGAATGCCTTCAACAATGCTGAAGGTTCAAATCCATGAGCTCGTTGGCCCAACAAATGCCCATAGCTTGCAACCGCAACAGTCCAACGAAGGTACAAGATGAGCAAGCATGTTAGCCCAGCAAAGGCACAAGCTTGCGAGCTCTTTGGCCCAATGGGGGTTTGAACCTTGGTGGCCACCACTACAATGAAGTGACTTGACTACCAAACCATTCCCTTAATGACATAATTGAATGATCTTTACTAACTCTACTTTCTTCATCAATCAAAGAAGAAATCATAGTTTCTAAACTAGGATTAATTTTGTTTAATGTAAAAACAATATGATAAAAAATTGAAGTCATAATTCTCAATAAGATTGACTTAGCATGATCATCATCGACTGTAGCTTTTACACTTACAATATGATTAAGAAGGGAACGAAACGAACTAATATGTTGAACAACACTACCACCATCTTTCATCTTCAAACCAAAAAGTTTTTTCTTAATGGGCATTTTAGCACTTGAATCTTGTGAACCAAATAAAGAACTAAGTGCATCCCATAGTTTCTTTGAAGTTTTTTATTAGATCAATATGATGCAAATATGCATTAGATAATCCAAGATGAATCAATGATGTGGCCCTACAATCTTTTGCTCTATATTTTATTGCTTCATTTATATTTTGTGGTTTCGTAATAGTCCCAATCACAATGTCCCATAAATCTTTTTCAATTAGAAGTAACTGTATCTTTACTTGCCATGTATGAAAATCATATCCTTTAGATGCAGTAATAGTAATTGATTTATCCATTAAAAAAAACCTTATCACTTCAATTTATCACATGCAATTTCAATTATAATAAAATGGCCCTCCACTATTTCTCCTTTTTGGAAGAAATTGAAATCTTGTATGACACTTCTTTGGATTGAAGTATCACTTGAAATATTTTAAGCAATTTTGCTATAAACTCTTGTATCGACTTGTGAATTAGATTTCAAACACTTCTCTTTGCACAATATATGTCCAATTCTCCAATAAAATTTGACTTCAAATAACTTGCACTCAAACCGATGTAGAAAGAAAATTCAGTGCAACAACCAAGTTAATGAAATGCTATTTCTAATCTTTTCAAAACTTTCTGAAATGTCAATGTAGAATTTACAATGGCTATTATTGAAATGGCAGGCTACAACAATGTATGACTTTCCTCAAACTGTGCCTCATTTACCATTCAACGACAGGATCTTTACCATGCTTCCACACAACAAACTTTCTTCAGAAGCATTTGAAAACGCCTCTTCCTGGAAATGCCTTAATGGAGTCTTGTATGGAAGATTGAGACGGGTCTTTTCATAAATTTAGATGCAGCAATTAAATGTTAATGTCTGCGAACATTTCAGCCCCGTGAAACATAGTTATCAACTCTGAATTCACCCAGCAACATGACATTGATTTAAAAAACACAAATCTGAATACTAGATATAGACGCCTTCATAGGAAGTGAAATGTTGGTTTTGGAGTTTCAAATTTTAGATGCCTTCCTTCAAAAAATCAGACGCCTCTCATCACTGGTTTGGCAAATTAAAACCAATGTGCCTCTCACACTTTCTCAACGCCATCTGCAGATATCAAAACAACTCAGGAATTTGAAGTGGCCAAATGATTCTCTAGCACAAGAATTCTCCAATTAATCTTCAACATTATCTCTTCCCATCTTTGCCAGAATTAAAATAGAACTTCTCTAATACCATATTGAAATATAGCCAGCATTTACATTTGCATAGTAATATTCTCAGCATGGGATGCCAAGATCAGGCAGGCTTGGCCAATGTTGTGGGCTCCTACATGGTATGGACAAGGGGGCCCGGGAACCCATGAAGAACGCTCCTCTGTAGAGTGGTCTCCACCCGAACAAGAATGGCTTAAGCTAAATTTTCATGGGGCCTCCAAAGGCAACCTAGCAGCTTCTGGGGTAGGTTGCATTGTAAGAGATTGGCAAGGTAACACAATCATATCCTCCTCAGTAAAACTTTCTTCTGGGAAAAACAACAAGGCAGAATTCATGGCTGTGACTCAGGGGCTTAAGCTCTGTAAGGAGATTGAAGCAACTAAAATTGCAATAGAAGGTGATTCCACGCTGGTAGTAAATGCCATCAGGAGTGGTAAGGTTCAAAATTGGAAGCTTCAGGCACTCCTCTTGAGAGTATTGGAGATGTTACAATCCTTTGAATCATACATAGTCAATCATATTTATAGGGAGGTCAATAAAGAGGCTGATGCTCTTGCTAATGTAGGGGTAACTGGAGACTAAGTTCATTACCCATGTGCCAAATGAGTACTATAGACTAAGCCACTTGGGCTAGTTTCGGCATATGGGTGACCCCACTCCACCCTAGTTGCAAATCTAATGCTTGCACCTAGTCAATCTTTGTCTAGCTCAGCTTCTTCCAAATGGCCATGCCACTAGCATAAGGACAAGGCCATCCCTTCATGTCTTGCTCGAGGGAGCAATCTCTCCAGCAGTAAATAAAGGCATGGACAAAGCTGAATGCATTAGAAAAGGGATGTGATTCAAGGACATTATTTCCGGGAGTGTTAATGCAGGTAGCGACAAGTTATGGGCATAGTACCAAGGAAATCATCCCATAGTACACAATTCAAGATTGACATCATTGCTTCTTGCCAAAGCTAGCCTAGATTTGTGTCATTCTTTGCTCTGTTAAATGATGCTAGTCTAGGGTGCCACTCTGAGTAGAGTTACTTTTGGCTCGATGTAATTAAGAATGGGAGACAGGATGATTCCCATTTTGTAAAATCTCTACTAGCCTAGCTTCCCTAAACTAATGTAAAACCTTTTATATTAATATAAATATAACTATGCAGCCCTAGGCTGCGATTGACGAATCCAAAAAATATATATTATTGATGATTTCGAGATATACATAGAATGATTTTACATTTGAGTATATTCTCTTTATAATTCCATATATATTCCATGAATGTAACTTACCAACAATTAACATGTGCATGTTAATTTATTTATTTAAAACTATATACTAAATGTAAAACCTTATTTATTCTCACACTTTTTAGACAAAAATGATTTCCCTACCAAATACATTTATTAGGAAGTTTATTTTTTTCTAGGCTAACAGGGTGAAATTATTTTGTTTCTTTAAAGCTATGTCTTACAAGCACAAAGTTAAGCTCTAGCTTAATGATGATCACCTTTTGCTAGGTTGAAATAGCAAGGCTAATCTTAGCAAAAAGTAACTTTCCAAATTTGGAAGCAGCTAAGCTACATGTAGCTATATCTTTTTTTTTTATTAAGAGATTTTTGTTAATATTTATTAACTCGCTCTTTTTGTCTGGTGGAGAGATTTGTACCAACATGTGCATAGTTAAGAAAAGTAGGGCTGTAACTGTTGTGCTATTTTGAGGTTACAAACTTTTTCTAAGATACTACAGCAAGAGGTATACATCAAGATTCTAAGTTGGTTCTTACTTTTTTCTTTGTCCCTCTCCTTTTAGAGTATAAATAGTAATTAATTTATACATAAAATAGGTATTGTTACTAACTCAAATTATTAGGTACAACCATAAAAGCCATAACTAGTAAGTTTGGACCAAGTAGGATAGTAAGGAACATTTCATTTGCTCCTTTGGATTTAAAATTGTCCTTGAAACAACTTTCAACTCTAAGTAGCATTCAGATTCTACATTAGATTTTTGGTATACTTATGGTTGGGAGCATAAGAGTGCTTCTTGGGAAAGGAGCGCTTATGGAAATTGAGCTGGCACTTTTTGTACTTCTTGCGGGCTTTGTGCTAAGATTTTGTAAAAGGATTACAGCCGTAGGTGTCAATAAAAGAAGGAGCAATCCTTTGGGCTTCTTCTTTGGTAAATTTCTGTTGATATTTGCAGTCTTCTATAAACTAGAGAATCTGGTCCTTTGCGTACTGAATAAGATCAGTAATGGGAGAGGTTTCAAGAGAGATTTCTCAGATTTCTAGATATCTGATAACACAATCAGATATGTTATAAGTGAGACCTTCTAGATATTTTCTTTTAGCAAATTCACTTTTCTTTGGATCTTTCAGTTAATAGATCAACTATCGGAAATGGGTCGAGTAATTTTTGAAATCCTTTAAATCACAACATTTCATAGAAAAAATATCTTTCATCAATCTCTCTTTTCTAAGACAAATTCAGGACATAATTCATCAGTTAGCCATTCTAATAAACAATTCATAGCAGGGAGCTGTTGTTGGTGTTGTTGGCCAGTAGCGGTGTCAGTTGTAATGGTAATATTTCTAGAAACTCTGGTTTCTTTTTCATGATCAGAAAGTCCGTTCCACCAATTAGCTAAGATACCCCAAAAATAAGTAACATCCATTTTTCTATGTTTTCTTCTAGAGTACCTGATAAAGATGGTATGATAATAAAGGTGTTTACCCATTTATTGATCAAATGGTAAGGATCTTCTAACTGATCTGATAGAACAGGCCCAATAAACACCAAAAGATAGGGCAAAACATAACAGCAACAAATAGAAAAGAGGCAAGGCAAAACATAGTTGAATAACCTGACAAATTATATTCATCTAACTTTCATTACATCCAAAATACTATATATTTAGCAGCAATCCAGATGCTGTATCTAACAGTGATCCGGATGCTATATCCAGCAACCATCCAAAGGCTATGTATTCAACAGCTCTCTCTAATCACATATATATAGTTATAGAACCTTTGAAGCCTGGAAGCTTCTAGCTTTCTAGAAAACTCTTAAACTTGAAATATTCTTTTCTAGAACATATCTTACAATGTTCTTTTCTAGAACAGCTCCAGGAATGTTCTAGCTTGTGGAAGGCTCTAGAATCATTCTACAATTTTCTAGACAATCTTAATCCTTAACATCCCCCCTTAAGATTGACTAGAATAATACATAAAAAATACAAATGAGAGGGGAACATTATATTACTATCCCCCCTTAATGTTCACCTCTAGCATACCAAGCATTCTTCAATCATAATCCTCTTTCATGGCTTGGTCCCATTCTTTCTTTCCTCTAGCTTGCTCATATGAGATTGAAACTTCAAGCCTTCAACACTCGTTATCTTTTGTCTAGCTGAAAAGTCATCTTCTTCATCATCACTACCAACAATATCTCTAGCTTGTTCCAACTTGCATTTCCAGCAATAGCCCTACAAACAAAAATCACTCTAGCAATATATTAGCCCTGCAAACAAATCACTCCAGCAATATCTTAGCCCTGCAAACAAATCACTCCAGCAATACACTTCTAACTGAACCTCTAGCTGAACTGGAAAATATTCTAGCTGAACCTCTTGATGGTCCTCTAGCTGAACCAGGAAAACATTCTAGCTAAACCAGGAAAACATTCTAGCTAAACCTGGTTGAAACTCTAGCTGAACTTGGGCTGATCCTCTAACTGAATCTTTTTTTTCCAACAATCCCCTTAGTGTTACCCAAGGGGATTCAAACCTGTAACTTGGCTCTGATACCATGAAAGAACATGCCAAGCTCTGATACCATGATAGAACAGGCCCAATAAACACCAAAAGATAGGGCAAAACATAACAGCAACAAACAGAAAAGAGGTAGGGCAAAACATAGTTGAATAACCCGACAAATTATATTCATCTAACTTTCATTACATCCAAAATGCTATATATTTAGCAGCAATCCAGATGCTGTATCTAACAGCTATCCGGATACTATATCTAGCAACCATCCAAAGGCCATGTATTCAACAGCTCTCTCCAATCACATATATATAGTTATAGAACCTTTGAAGCCTGGAAGCTTCTAGCTTTCTAGAAAACTCTTAAACTTGAAATGTTCTTTTCTAGAACATATCTTACAATATTCTTTTCTAGAACAGCTCCAGGAATGTTCTAGCTTGTGGAAGGCTCTAGAATCATTCTACAATTTTCTAGACCGGCTTTTGAATGTAGAAGTTTGTTGAAGGAAGGCACAAATGAAGGTGAATAAAATCATAAGTTTGCAGATCTGAAAATTGCCGCAGTGGGGAAAGAGTTGTTAAAAGAAAGGAGATGGATATGTTTTTGCAGAAACACTGAGGAGATTGAATAATGGAGATAGCTGTAGAAGAATTGTGAATCGTTGTTTGTAAAAGCCGCTGAAACTGCAAGCCATTGAAGTGCCCAGATTTAGGGTTTTTGCAACTGCTGAATAAAAAGCCGTGCACAGCCAAGGAGGAAGCTGCTGAGGAAATAACTGGGACATCATCACATCAAAAAAAGGTATGAAATTGCTGGTAGCAAATTAAAAAAAAAAAGGAAGAAAGAATAGAAGCAAGCCATGAAAAAAGAATATGATAGAAGAATGCTTGGTATGTTAGAGGTGAACATTAAGGGGGGATAGTAGTATAATGTTTCGCTCCCGTATGTATTTCCCCTCTCCGTTGTATTCTTTTTGTATTATTCTAGCCAATCTTAAGGGGGGATGTTAAGGATTAAGATTGTCTAGAAAATGATAGAATGTTTCTAGAGCCTTTCACAAGCTAGAACATTCTTGGAGCTGTTCCAGAAAAGAATATTCTAAGATATGTTCTAGAAAAGAACATTCCAGGTTTAAGAGTTTTCTAGAAAGCTAGAAGCTTCTAGGCTTCAAAGGTTCTATAGCTATATATATGTGATTATAAAGAGCTGTTGTATACAGCGTTTGGATGGTTGCTAGATATAGCATCCGGATAGCTGTTAGATACAGCATCTGGATTGCTGCTAGACATAGTGTTTGGATGTGATGTATTCAAAGCTAGATAAATATATTTCTGAGTTATCTAACTCTGTTTTGCCCTAAGTTTGATATGTTCATTGCTGTTATGTTTTACCCTGTTTGCCCTATCTTTTGGTGTTCATCAGAGCCTATTCTTTCATGGTATCAGAGCTTGGCATGTTCTTACATGATCAATGTCTAAATACCATGGAGTAACTGGGCAAGTTGTTTACATCATGAGAACTTAATCTGAGGTCTTTTTTTCTCTCTTTTCTTTTAATTGGGAGGTTGTGGAACAACTATAGCATGTGAGACTGGTTTTTGTTCATGGTTTACTAACTAGTCTAAAGATTGGGCTAAATCATGTAAAGAATCATCGACTTTATCACACCTTAAATTGACAGTATTATTTACAGATTCTACCTTAGTCCCTAAAGGCTGTACAAGGTGAACCAGTGTAGACAAATCACTATCATTTTTATGTAAGTTAGGTAAGACTTGATCTGACATAGTATGGAGTTGCTTCAAGGAATTTGTAGAATCCTTTATCTTAGTCTTATTTTCAATAACAATGTTGCCTATCCTATAGACATTATGATGGATAGTAGCAACATATTCTTTTAATGCTAAGATATCTAGACAAAAATCATCAACATTCTATTGTAAATGAGCACAGAACCTTGTAATATAATTTCTAGATATTTTTAGTTGAAAAAGGCCGCTCCCTATTTTATTGATGGCTTTTACATTGGATATGCTATGTCTTATATATGAAAAGGCCGATTCTCCTTGACTGAGCTGTGGCTTCCATTCGATGCTATATGTAGTGCCACATCTCTTGATTTAGTACGAGAGTCGCTTTGCTTTAAAAAAATGGCCTCCATGACGTGAATAGATTCCATGCCTTGTTACTGATACAAGAAACACCTTTAAAACCTAATACTTACCATAACCATAATTTAAAACATGATTAAAACCTTAAATCTAACCCTATTTTATAATCTTGACCTTTACTATATCCCTGAAAAAAACCTTAATTCTAATCTAACCTTGGTTCTAACCCTAGTCCAAACCATAATTGTAATCATAACCTCAATTTAACCCTAATTCTAATTCTAACCATAATCCTAAGATTACACTTAGCATTGATTTATAAGCCTAACTTTATATCTAACCCTATTTATAAGCCTAATCCTAAACTAATCCCTAAAAAACCATAATTCTAACTCTAATCTTCATTCCAACCCTAAAAAATAATATATAATTATTTAATATATTATAATAATATATCTAAACTATACTATAAAATTATATATGATAATATAATTATTATATAAAATATTATGATAATATATTATAATATTATATTATATAATTATAATAATTTTTAAGATATATAATATAGTTGGAATTAAGCTTACTGCTCCATATGCTACTAGCATATTTATATTAAATATAATATATCTAAAGTATGCTGAGAGATATCCTTCTCAAGGCACCTATTTTTTAATCACTAATCCTAACATTAGGGTCCTCAAGAAGGAAGGATATCTCTTGGCATACTTTAGCTATATTATATTTAATATAAATATGCTAGTTTTAGCTACATTGGCAAGTTCAATCCACCAATAAGGCTCAATTTCTGTCAAACATTAAAATGTATGAGATAATACATTTTGAACGAAATCCTATTGTAAGAGAAATGTTTTAAATGATTGGCTTTTTATAAAAAATAAAAAATAAAAAATTTACTACCATCGAAACATGATTTTTCAAGCCAATTTAGTTAATGGCCATTGATATTTCAAACCATTTTAATTAATGGCCATGGCATAAAATTATTAACTTCTAAGAACTTTTTAGTAATTTTTATTCTATTATTATTAAAACAAAATTAATTTTGAAAATATAATCAATTCACAATTAATTTTATAAATACTTTAGTACTAACTTTACAAATTATTTAAGTCTTCTAATTAAAATTTATTTTAATCAACCAAAAGATATCATCAACTGTTATTAAAATATTATTCTTAGGAAAAAGAATTGTATTGTTTCTGCATACCATGTGTAAACACTTTTTTTTTTTTTCACTAACTCACTAGATTTTGTTATATTTTATTCATGTAAAAAGCTAATTTTAAGATTCAAATAGGTTAAGTTCTAAATAATACGCTGAAGTAAAATATACGGGAAAATACTATGGATTTGGTGAAATTTGCTTTTTTTTTTTTGCTGATAGGCCATTCTATATGTGCACACATCTTGTAACTACCAAAAAATTAGTCCCACTACTTTCATCGTCCACAAATTTTTTTAAAAAAATTGGTAGTCCCACTCCAAAAATTTGGTAGTCTTCATTTTTGGTAGTTTTTCAATTTTTTTTTCTCTAAAATTTAAACACCTCCCATAATTGTTTCTTTATCACATTTTCTTTTAAAATTGCATGAGTAACTCCTCCCATTTTCCTTTATAAATTTCTTTGGGTGAGTAATGCCTTTATGTATTATAGGACAATAGTGGTTAGCATGTGGTGTCTGTATTTTTTGTTTTCTTCAATTCATCAGTATTAGATACTATCATCCATCTGTAAATTTGAAGGTGAGCCTATAAATCAGGGTTTGAAGATTTAGTTTCCTTTTGGGTATAGGATAGCATTTTTATTGGTATAGGATTAGCTTCAAGCTTCAATTTATTGGTAAAGGATTAGCTTCAAGCTTCAAACAGTTTTATAAGCTACACAACAATCTTTAAAGCCTCGGGTGAGTATGGATATTTTAAGCTTCATTTATTGTAAATTAAATGCATTTGATTTTACTTTTTGTTTTCATTTATTATAAATTAAATGCATTTGATTTTACTTTTTGTTTTCATTTGAAATTAAACATAAAGACTCTGCCATATCATTAAATCAAATTTTGTTGCACAGTAGTTTAAAAGAATTAGTATAGTGAAAACACTAAAAACCCTTAAGTGATTATGATAGGAAAAATGGAATAAGAAAGCACGGAAAAAGTTTTAATAAAGTTACATATCCAAGACAGATGAAAACCAATGTTAAAATACTTCCAAAGATAATCCCAAGAAAGTAGGTGCTTTGTTAAAATACTTGCAAAATAATCCCAAGAAAGTAGGTGCTTTGTGCTTTGTCTTCTCGCAGATATAATAAAACATCTATACTTGCACCGAAAGAAATCTTGTATGCACAAATATCCAAAATGTCCTGGTAACATTTATGTGAAAGGGGGCGATTTGATCTCCACATTTGGTGGATCCAGAAAGGGGCAAAATATCTTTCACTTGAACGCCACAATTTGTAGGGGGTTTCAAACACTCAAATGGGAGTTTGTATGCCTTCTAAAGTTCAGCCTCCATTTACCCGAGAGCATTGTCTGCATGCTACTTGCTCACTTTCCTTGCCAACACATCTATTCTACTCTTTTCTTGGCCTTTCTCTATTCCTAATGCCACTCCAAATAATGTTCATACTCAGTAAAAAACACGGAAAAATTATGCACACCTGTAAGCCCCGTAACAATTATGTGGACAGGATAAAACTATAATGGCACTCTAACTGCCATTTTTTTTTTTCTGAATAAGTACTACCATAGGGGGTAGCTCCCATTATATTATATCCAGAGATAAAAAACCTGCTTGTGCTAAGTAGCATGGAATACATATAGGCTAGAGACTAAGCCATACAATGACTTGTGCCATAGCACTTGGAGCCAAAATTACAAACAAACTAGATGGCTAAGCCATATTTCCAATTATGCCATAGCACTCTAAGACCTTCTGCCAACTCCAAGGCCCTCTCAACTTGGGCGGGAGATAAGAGATCACCATAGCTGCACAAGAAGAAGGCAAATGTCTCCATGTTATTGTGGTTGATACCTTGCCAAAAGAGTGCTAAAGCTTCTGCAGAGACAGTTGGTGTATTGACTTTCATATTAACCGCAGCTGCGTTGAAGACTCCCCCAATGAGACCATGGGAAGGACGTTTGTCAAAGGCCATGATCGTGGCCATGGCAGTCTCCCTCAAAGCTTCCTTCACATAGGCATAGGCAAACATTTTCCCATGGGCTTTCCTTCCTGAAACAAGGATGCAGGTGGCCAGAAACTCTTCATAAAGGTAGCTGTTGTGGATGTGCTCCTCCGGGATGTTGGTAGCTCTAATTACCTTGAGGATGGCCTCCGCAATATGATCAGAGCCGGCCACAAATAGATGGTTAATTTTCTTGAGCTTTGTCTCTTGTGGCACCTCCTCCTGTTGTGGATGTGCTCCTCCGGGATGTTGGCAGCTCCAATTACCTTGAGGATGGCCTCCGCAATATGATCAGAGCTGGCCACAAATAGATGGTTAATTTGCTTGAGCTTTGTCTCTTGTGGCACCTCCTCCTGAGGACCTTGATCCTCCTAGGTCTCTCCTTCACCTTCCCCTTCTTTGACAGACCCCGAAGAGGTCTCTTCTTCCTTGCGCTGGCAAAGGCATACATAGATCATCTCCATCGTAGCATAGGGAATGAAGTAACACTTGAAGACTTTTTAGAGGCCACATTGAGGAAAGAGGAGATACTACATTACTGTCACATAGAGATTTCCCAAATCTATGAGTTCTAAGAGTGATCAAAGAATCGTCTGAAGCAGTCCAGCGACCCATCATGACTTACAACTAGTGCAGAGGGAGGTTTGGCCAAGGTTCACATGACTCTGCTATGATGGCATCCTCTTCCTATTCACATGCCAAGTTCACCAGAAAGTCCACCACGACATTGCCTTCTTGGTAGATGTGACTGAGGGTGAAATTTCCAAGCTTAGGTAGGATCTCCCATATAGCATCTGCAATATATTTTAATTTTCAATTATCGATTTGCTTAGACTTTATGGCATTAATACAAATGAGGGAGTCCCCTTCAATGTCAATATCCATGAGTTTGAAGTCCTTACAAAGGCAGAGCCCAAGGAGTAGGGATTCAAATTTAGCTACATTGTTAGTCCCTTCCGGGAGCCTTTTGGATAGTGCCACAACCAATTTACCATCCTCATTTCTTATGATGACTCCCGCACCTGATGGCCCCAGATTACCTTTGGCTGCTCCATCAAAATTAAGTTTTAGCCTCCCCTTCGATGGGACAGTCCACTTTGTGAGGGCTCTTGCTCTCTTTCTTTCATCAGCCACTTTAGGGTGGAAGCATAAGGGCTAGCCAACTTTTCATCATTTTCCCATCCCAACCTGGAAATGGTATCAAGGAAGAGCTAGCCAACCTTACATTAAGGAATTCATTGATGCCTACCTCGAGCTTCCTCAGCACAGATTCCAGACTTGACTCTTTGTCTAAAAAAATCCTATTATTCCTTTCACACCAAATATGCCAAATCAGAAGAGAGGGGCTTGCCAACAATAAGCCTTGCCAGGTAGATTTTTGTCCTTTGGGCCATCCTTCGAAGAGGTCTTCAATTATATCTAGGAGGGCACTGATCCAACCTAATTTTGGCCTTAACCAGTCCCAACATTTGGACACAATAGGGCAAGAAAGCAAAAGGTGATTGATTGTTTCTTCAGCTCCACCGCATAAAACACATCTCGAAGGACATTTAATACCCAAAGATTTGATTCTATCACCTGTCAGGATCCATTTGTGAATAGCAGTCCATGCAAAGACCCCGGCTTTGGGAAGCGTCCATTTGCTCCAGCAAAGAGCGGAAGGCCAATCACTCTTCATCTACGAATTCTACTTGGCGAAACCAAACTTAACTTTGTAATGTCCCAACTTTGAACCTGTCTAAAAGATTTCATCTTATTTGCCTGAGGGAATAATTCTTCTGACTTTGAGGGCCTCTATTAGTTCTTGCATTGCCTCAGCACTCAATTGGAAAGATGCAATCAGCTCCCACTTCTAATCTGAGTCTTTAATGTAGCAAGAAGCTTTCCTACCATGAGCTGAGGATAAATCTCTCCAGTGATCCCTCAATCCGGTGAACTTTGCCAGTGGAGGCAGTCCTTTCAAGGAGTCTTCCCAGAAATTGGCCCAGGAACCATTGTGGACAAACCAAGAGATGTGGTCTATTATGAGCCATCTACACTGTTGCATAAAATTCCAAATATGCAAACCTCTTGGGGAATTGGGCATCGTTAGGATACAGAGAGAATCATCTGAGTCAAGGTATTTTTTCCTTAGAATCTAACACCATCTCGCTATTGGGTCTTTAAACATCATCCAAATTAGTTTAGCTTCCAAGGCTATATTTTGTTTTTCCATGCTTCGAAACCTCGCGCCTCCATCCCCTTTACTTTTGCATGCCACTTGCCAACCAATAAGAGGAATCCTCTTTATATCATTGGCTTCTTCCCAGAGGAATTTCTTGAAGACTCCCTCGAGTGAGGCGCAAGCTTTCTTGGTCATCTGATTACAGCTCATCTAATAGATAGGGATTGTTGAGAGAACTGCTTTAATCATCTGGATTTTGCCTAAAAATGAAAGCCATTTCCCTTGCCAGGAGGACACCTTAGTTCTACATTTTAGGATGGTATCATCCCACAAAGAGGTACGGATTGCACCTTTGAACAGAGGAACTCCGATATACTTGCTTGGGATATCTACCTTCTTGAACATGAGGATGGACAAAATCTGCTTTTACGCTCTCATACTTGTGTTAAAGAAAAAGATACTTGACTTTTAATGATTAATTTCCTATCCTGAGGCTTCCTCATAAAGTTGTAGAAGTGAGGAAATTTCTACAGCTGAGTTTGTTTGAGAGGATGTGAAAAGAAGTGTGTCATCTCCAAACTGCTAGTGAGTGACCAAGGGGAAGTCCTCTGCAATCTTAACACCCTTCCATCTTCTAGAGTTTGCCAAATGTTGGATGCTCTTGCCCAGGGCCTCTACCATAATGACATAGAGGAAAGGCGATAGGGGGTCACCTTGCCTGAGTCCCTGCGTGGGTTCAAAGAACCCACACGGGGAACCATTGACTAAAATGGAGTAACAAACCGAAGAGATGCACTAGTACGTCCATTCAATCCAGCTTTTGTCAAACCCAAATTTCTCCATAATCTTCATTAGAAATCTCCAATTAACACGATCATAAGCCTTGCTTATGTCTAATTTCAGAGTCATACAACTTTGATTTGACAAAGTAATGGAATGTAAAGTCTCATGAGCTGAGATAATGCTATCAATTATATTCCTACCTGGCATAAAGTTACTCTACTCCTCAAAGATGATGCATGGGAGAATACCTTTAAGCCTATTGGCCATTGCTTTCGATACCAATTTATAGATGGTGTTGCAAAGGGAGATGGTCTGAAAATCCTTCAGGGATGTGGACTCTACTTTTTTAGGAATTAGGGTGATGAAAGTGTTATTGATATCCTTAATCATCTTCCTAGATTTCCTCAAATCTTCAACAACCTTCCAAATGTCATTTTCCAAAAGGTCCCAGAATTCCTGGAAGAATCTTGCAGGAAAACCATCCAGTCCAGGAGATTTATCAGGTGCCATCTGGAAGACCACTGTCTTCACCTCCTCCTTGGTGAAGGGCCCCAGAAGAAATTCATTTTGTTCCCTAGTGATCAATTCTAGGATGAAGTCCAAGAAGAATTGTTGTTTGTATATGGAAGAGGCTTCCCCAGAGCCCAGTAGATTGTGAAAGTAAGTAACTGCTTCCTTTTGGATTAGCCCTTCATCTGAAACCTCTGTGCCATCTTCAGAATGTAACATATAGATTTGGTTGTGGCTGTGTCTTTGCTTTGCAGAGTTGTGAAAGAACTTGGTGTTTAGATCACCTTCAGCCAGCCAAGTTTCTTGTGACTTAGATCTCCAAAAAATCTCCTCTCTGGCAAGGAGCTCCTGATGGATCTTCATGAGCTCTTGCTCCTTTTCAAATTCAAAGTTGGTCATGCCATTGTTCAAAACCTCTTGATTTAATAGTTCCATTTCAGCCTCTATCCATTCCTTTTCTCTGAAAATGTTTTTAAAGGTTCCTTCATTCCACGCTTTCAAGTGCTCTTTGATTGCTTTCAATTTTTTTACAATAATGAACATCTTTGAACCTTTCTGAACCTCTGTATTTGACCACCACTATTTTATTAGATCCCTGAGGGAACCATCTCTTAGCCACATCTTTTCAAATTTAAATGGGCTTCTAGCTGGTGGTTTATCTTCTCTTATAACAGCCAAAATTGGAAAGTGGTCAAACCCAGAGATTGGAAGAATATGCGAGTCAATTGCAATAGGAAGCTCGGTCCCATTTGCTGAAAATAAAAACATGTCCAACCTTTCCGCTATATTAGTAAAACCTTTACGCCTGTTGGTCCATGTAAAATCTCCATTTTTAGGAACAATATCTATTAGGTCAGAGTCTTCCACAAAGCGTTTGAAATCTTCCTGGATTTGACTAATCCGACAACACCCACCCTTTTTCTTAGCATTGGACAGGATCGTGTTGAGATCACCCCCTAAGATCAACAGGTCATTTTTGTGGTGGGAAATTAGCTCTGAAATTGAATTCCAAACTTCCAACTTCTCTTGTGTTTTAGTCGGCCCATAAACATTCCAAAGTAAGAAATGTAGATGAGTTTGTGTATCTTCTACAATCATAGCCATCCAGTTGTCTGACTCGGCCAAGATTTTGATATCCGTAGTCCTACTTTTCCAAAGTGCACAGAGTCTTCCAGATGAACCTAAGGACGGTCTAGAGATACCTTCCCATCCTTTATAGAAATTATAGAAGTTTTCTCCTTCCTTTGCTAATAGTTTGGTTTCTTGGATGATAACTATGTTGGCATCCACCACTTGAAGATGACGCTTCATCAAGTATCTCTAGTCAGGGGCATTGAGGCCCCTAACATTCCATCTAAAGATCTTCATTGGGTCCCAAGGGAGACAGCCCCTCCCTTGGTGCTATTTACGAAATTTTTCAAGGTGGCTTGCCCACCTTTGGATACCTCCTCCCTTCGAATTTTGTTTGTTTTCCTACCCTTTTTCCCTTTTTTGACATTTAGATTAGGTTTCAAAATTTTAGCCACTTCTTGTCTGATGAATCTTGCCTCGGCTTCTCTGAATTCATCCTCATCAATGGATTTACACTATGTCCACTCAGACTCATTTCCCTCCTCTTTGAAGTCCTTAGCATTTGCAGATCCTAGTTTATCCCTGACGGTATCCTGAGGTGACACTTCCTTTGCTACTTCTGGTGGATCTTGGGCTATTTCTGGGACCCTTGAGATGGAGTTAGATGAAGGACCAAACTTAGGAGATGCATCTTCTAGGGGGGGCATAGAGGGAGAAGCCTCCAAGATAGGTTTCGCAGGGATGCTATTATCCATTTCTAGTGTCAAAGCTCATCTCTTTTCTTTCCAAGCCCAATGGACTTCCCTAGGGCAACCAGACGTAGGGTGATCACCATAGTTAAGATAGAAGAATCTAACATCCTCCTAATCAATATTGACTATACACGCGCCTTGTTTCGTAGTGATTTTAATGGAATTTGGAAGGGTTTTATTTGCCACCACCTTTAACCTTGCATAGAGATAGGAGTCTCCTTTCATGATTTCTTCATCTAATTCAATCAGCATACCAATCGACTTACCAATTTTCTTCAGGCATGCCTTGGACTAGCATTCAAGCAGAAGGTTGTACATTTGGATCCATCTAGGAGAAGAGTAGGGATTTTCCTTGCAAGGGTCGAACAATGGAGTCCATTCTTGAAGAAAAAGGGGGGTGCCTTCGATTTCCCATTAGTTGAAGGACAAAATGAGATCCTGTTCCTCCTGGCTTCAAAAAAGAACCGTAAAAAAACCTTTGGGGAGAAATTTTATGGAGCCCAGCCATTTCCAATTATCCATAATCTAATCTATGATAGTCTTTTTTGCAAAAATTTTCCCTAGCCTTTTGCCAATTACTATGAATTTGCGAAGGTTATCCATATCCTGTTCCACTTCCTTGGAGAGGTCAAGCTTGATTTGTTCGCTCTCTCTGAACTCTACAATGTTTGTCCAGTTCACTCCTCAAGAATTTGTGGACTTCCTTTTTCGCACCATCTTTGCTCGCTTATGGATTTATGCTTTTTATCAGATGGGATTAGGAACATTTTCTTTGGTGTTTAAAATAAATGGTATCAATCTATCAAATTGACAACTAAACCTGTGTATGTTGTTTACTTATGTCAAAAAAAATTTATCTTGTCCCCTTTTGGTGCTTACCCTTCGGGGTTATGTAGTAGGATGTTACATAAGTACTTTTACAGAACATAATTTTAATTATTTTAATTAATCTAATATTGTGGTTTAGTAATAATTTTTTCTAAAGATGAATAATTGTTTATCATTTTAAATTTGTAATTATTATATTTAGAGAATTAAATTTATAAGAAAAAAATTATGTGAACTCGTTTTGAAATGTCGTGTAAATAAAATTGAAATCTCAAAAATAATTTAATTTGGTAAAAATAAAATAGGACTAAAATATTTACTTAGCTATAAAACTAAACTTTACAAAGCCTATTAAATAACACAAATATTTCCTTAACTATAAAACTAAACTTTACAAAGCCTACATATTTGTATTATGTGGAGAGCTCTAGCCCTAGTTGAGTGTATAGAGATTTAAAATAATTGTATGTTTGAAGAATAAAATAAAAAATGTAATAACATGGCAAAATATTTTTCATGATACTGTAGATTTTTAACTTATTAGTAAATAAAATTGAAATATTAGATTTTTAACTCTTGAGTAAATAAAATTGAAATCCCAAAAAAATCTAATTTCATAAAATGAAACGTGTATAACCCTCTATTTTTAATAGTATTATTAATATTATAACCTTATCCTTTTGACAAAAAGTAAAAAATTAAATTCATAAAAACTGATGATTCTTTCCTCTCATATTTATCGCCATCCATTTAGGCATGACTTAACTAGTGGGAGATAAAATTTGTGTTCATAATTTGTTTACTTGCCACATCCTCCCCTCAAACCAAAATTCTCTCTTTGTTGCACTCTCTGACAATGAGTAGTTTTTTCAGCCAATGACAATATAGATAAATCATTTTTCAATAATTTTTTGTTAAAAATTTATCATTTTGACATAGGAAAAGTACAAATTTAAATAAAATTTGCCTGACAAGAAAAATAATCTTGTCTTTTGATTGGTTTACAATCAATAGATTAATAACTTAATAAGTGTGAACTCATTGCAATAGTACTGGTTGAAGGCATGTACTAATAGAACAACATATTAAAAGAAAAAACCAAGAAATTAAATTTGATTGTGAAGTTAAATCCTAACAAAATATAGTTATACAATATTAGGATTAAACAACAATGAGAGAAAAAAAAAAAATTCATTCTACAAAAACAAAAGAAGTATTTGTTTAGTTGTAATTTTTTTTTGTTGATTAGGTATTGGTTGTAAAGACAAATTGCATTCCAATAATTGAAAAATTAATTTTTGAAGAGTGTTGAAATGTCTTTGGTAAATAAAATTGAAATCTCAAAAATAATCTAATTTGGTAAAAATAAAATAGGACTAAAATATTTCCTTAACTATAAAACTAAACTTTATAAAGCCTATTAAATAACACAAATATTTTCTTAAAATGTAATAATACTAATACTTTTATAATGGAGAAATATTTTTTGTCATACTCTGAATTTTTAACTTTTGACTAAATAAAATTGAAATCCTAGATTTTATGACTCTTGAGTAAAATAAAATTGAAATCCCAAAAATAATCTAATTTCATAGAATAAAATATGTAGAATAGTTAGGTGTGGAGAGATTCGAAATGTCTGCCTAAGATATTAAAATGTAATAATATTGAATACTATTACCATTTAAAATGCATTAAAATATTGTAAGTTTGAAGAATAATTACGCAATATAATACCAATAACATACTCATATTTAGATCACTACAGTATTTTATCTTAGTCACTTGTAATAATAGTAAGTACTTTTAGAGAACATTTAATTATTTTAATTAATCTAATAGTGTGTTTAATAATAATTTTTTCTAAAGATAAAGAATTTTTTATCATTTCAAATTTGTAACTATTATATTTACAGAACTAAATTTATAAGAATTGTTTGAAATTTTTTGGGTAAATAAAATTGAAATCTCAAAAATAATTTAATTTAGTAAAAATAAAATAGCACTAAAATATTTACTTACCTATAAAACTAAACTTTACAAAACCTATTAAATAACACAAATATTTCCTTTAACTATTAAACTAAACTTTACAAAGCCTGCATATTTGTATTATGTGGAGTGTATAGAGATTTGAAATGTCTACTTAAAAAATTAAAATGCAATAATATTAATACTATGATAACTTAAAATGCATTAAAATATTGTATGTTCGAAGAATAAAATAAAAAATGTAATAACATGGAAAATATTTTTCATGATATTGTAGATTTTTTAACTTTTTAGCAAATAAAATTGAAATCCCAAAAATAATCTAATTTCATAAAATAAAATGTGTAGAATCCATTGTAATAGTACCACCAATGTAGGCACTAATAAAATTGATGACTGTATAGTAAAATCTATAAAATATAATTATATTACTTCTAAGGTTTTATTTTTTATTTCATATTTGCCTAGAGTTTTATTAATTAACCTTTTCATTCCTAATATACCTTAAGACTTTATTGTTTTAAAAATATATCTAAACAACTAACACAAAGTAGTTTCATTAAAATAGCTTGTACCTAAATGAAACAACATACTAAAAGAAAAAACCCAAGAAATTTAATTTGATTGTGAAGAAAACAAAATTAAATCCTAATAAAATATAGTTATAAATATTCATATGAAACAACAATGAGTGAAAAAGAAATATATTAAATTTCATTTTGGAGAAAACAAAAGAAAATAAAATTGATGACTCTATAGTAGAATCTATAAAATAGACTGGAAAAAATAAAAGAAAATAAAATTGATGACAGTATAGTAGAATCTATCCCTTCCAATAAATTTTGCACTTGTCCAATTTACTTGGCTTCTTTTTATTGGATATGATAAAGCTGTAATAATATATAATTATAAAATAACATATAAATTTTAAGTATTTATTTTCAAATTTTTAACCATTATATTTCTAAACTATACTACCCAAAAAAACAAACAATGATGTCACTTTTTCCAAAACTACTCTCCGTTAAAGCTTCTGAAAGCATATAATTAAATTTAATGTCACTTGAAATGTTAATCTCTCTCTTTCTATGCAAGTTATATGCAAAAAAAAATTTCTCTTAATATTCTAAGAAACTTAATGGGTGCGGAATACATCTGAAAACACCCCAATCACAAAACATCGATTTGTAGAACACCACATAGAGAAATTACTCAACTTTCACATTTCTATATATGTTTCTCAATTGTCAAAGCAACAAACCTTTTCATTTGTTCCAACGAGTCTGGAGTGCAATAAACAGGATTTGGAGGGCATTACATTGTCCCATACAATATGTTTGACAGAAAATTCAGTCACTCAGGAAGTTCTTTCCTATTTATAAAGTTTTAATGGCTTTTATTAGTTATTATTTAAATGTTGGATTGTTCGGTATGTTTCTTACTAATAAAATATTTCAGTTATCCCAATATTTATGATATGCACGTGGGACTTAGGGTTTCTACATTAAAAATTTTTGTTGATTAATTAATATTTAAATATTATAACTTTATGACAATTCCATCACATTTACTTTAAAACTGATTAAAACCTGCCTGCAACCAGTTAAATTCGGGTGTCTTTGGGGAAACCAAAACACACAGTTATCTACAAAGGCAAATTCATGGTTACCAAAAAAACCATGTCAAGGTCCATGCTGCATCAATTTTTTTCAATCCACACAAGGGTCAGTAACTAGCTATTGCTTCCTCTAACAGTAACTAGCTATTGCTTCCTCTAACAGACATTAAATGTCTCATGGAAAAAGAATACTTGAGAGCAAAGAATAGTCACATTGCATATACCCATGCTTGAGTTTATAATCCCCACAAAAAACCTGCCATGAATCTCACCATAAGAACGTATGTCAAAATGGAATAGTTATAATGTCAATTCATTCCCACTAGAACACTAACATGCTATCAAAATGATATTTTAACAGAGAATCCAACTCAACAACATCTGCAATGCACAAAAGACAAAATTCTCCATTTTGAAATGCATTCATTAATAAAAATGCCTCACGTGATTACACACCTTTTTAGGTAGTGATCTCTTGAATCTGGGGGTATTCTTCTTTGGGGGCAAAGAATTTTCAAGGCCGGAACAAAAAGTTTGTTCGTCAAATGACATGCATCAAATTATTGCGATTCAGAATCGAGAGTGCTACCATGTGATGTTTTCAGAATTTACGGACACATCTTCCATGCTCCCTCAAATTCAACAAGAATTTGATTAGGTGGTAGATTACTTTGTGCCATAGACCTCAATAAAGGAGGTTCATAGGAGTTGAAGTCACGCTGCCTAGGATCTTGGCCATGCCGTAAAATCAGAAGCTGTCACCTCATGTTTAGATCATATTCAGATTCAGGGATTTAATCCTCCTCTCTAAAGGGGAACCATTATCGCTTGGTTCTGAAATTGAACCGGTTGGTAAAGAATTAGAAGACTCTACAAGAGAAGCTCCATGAGGATATTGGGGAAGCTTCACATGGTTGAGTATGGAGAATTTTAATGAGGGAGAAAATCGGTTTTGCTTGCTGCAAAAGTTTCATAAATGTCTTTGGGTCTTGATTGTCCACAAGAACATGGGTGGGGCATGTGTTTGTAAGTAAATTCTAATCCTGAAAAACAATCAAAATTATGAATATTGATATAAATATTAAAAAATTTCATTTCATTTTGTAAATTAAAATAGTATAATTAAAAACTTGAACCAAGATACCAGAGGACAAGCTTAGACAATTAACAGTCCACTGTATATAGTATATACCAAGAAGATTACCCAAAAGATGGACTATATAAAAAATATAAATATAACAAGTCACAAAGCCACGTGTCAATATTGTAAACCTGGGGTAGGAGGATAAAACGGACCAAAAACTTGCAGAATCAATTTCTTTTCAACCTTAGAGTTTGTCATGGCATTTGGAACAGGTAAACTGGCATTGCCATTTGCAGCTGCTTTGGCCTGAACCCCAGTACAAAAGAGAAAAAAACACATTCAACATTCAAATTTTACAGTTAAAACTTAACGCTTAAAGGAGGAACGTACAATGCTAAACTCAATGGGAATCACAAAATGGCAAATTCTGACCTCTATTATCAAGTAGTTGCTAACATCGGGTGTAGCTGACTATTTTGTCACATCAGTTTCATAAAATACTTCATCCATCTTCTATAAATGACCATCGTCAAAATCTGTCATAAAACAAGAATCAAGAAAAAATAGAAGATATCCAAACTGTACAAACACAAGAAATCTTACACGTAAAGAAGTTCAACCATTATTCTCTAAAACTTCATGTGAACTTCTCACTTGGCTGGGAAGGTAAAATAAGGAATTACATACATAGATAAAATCATTCCAAGATCATATTACTTACTTTAAAAAACCATCTCTGACATTTCAAGCTACGTTGCTTGCAACACATAATATTGGAAGGGGAAGGGGAATACTTGTCTGCAGTACAAAGAATGCTGATTGAAATCAATACAATGCAATAGAAAGTTTATCAAAGCAATCATAGCAATCATAAATTAAAAAATAGAAATCAAAGAACCTATGCTAAGGGATTATAGTAGGGTGCAAAAACTGGAACAACATGAACATGTGATTGTTCTGTATCGTCCAAGACCTTCAATTGATCATCAATTACCTTGTAATCTTGGGATGGCAAATCCCTTTACGAAAGACATTTAGTAAAGACTTTCTTAAACCTACAATACAATCATATAAAACAGAAGCACATAAAAAAAGCAACACTTAACATCATATGGTATTTAATAATGAGAGTAAATATTGAAATCACAAGCAATAGAAGTATTATCATACGAGAGCAAATATAATTCTATTCAGTTGCTGAAACTTGAACCTCTCAAATTGAATTCAAAGATCTTCATAACATAATAAGGTGTCTTGTTTATTGGTTAGAAATGTTTACCTAGCTTGACACAAACAACATGATCACGGAGCTCCCTAGGACTGATTAAGCTTGTCTCAGGATCAAGAAGCCTCCACATCTCCAAATCATAATCTTTTTCTAATATTGTACAAATAGAAACCTCAAAATGCTTGCGCCCATTAGCAATTACATAATTTCTTAATTCCTCCCAACATGGATTTATCCTAACAAGGACACTATGATAGCATAATTTAATTTAGATGCCACTGTCCTTGTTAGGATAAGCCCTGGGAAGAATTAAGAAATTATCTAATTGCTAATGGGCGCAAGCATTTTGAGGTTTCTATTTGTACAATATTAGAAAAAGACTATGCTTTGGAGATGTGGAGGCTTCTTGATTCCAAGACAAGCTTAATCAGTCCTAGGAAGCTCCATGATCATGTTGTTTGTGTCAAGCCAGGTAAACATTTCTAACCAATAAACAACACACCTTATTATGTTATGAAGATCTATAAATTCAATTTCAGAGGCTCAAATTTCAGCAACTGAATGGAATTATATTTTCTCTCCTATGCTAATACTTCTATTGCTTGTGATGTCAATATTTACACTCATTGTTAAATACCATATGATGCTAATAAGTGTTGCTTTTTTCTGTGCTTCTGTTTTCTATGTTTGTGTTGTAGGTTTAAGAAAGTCTTTACTAAATGTCTTTCATAAAGGGATTTGCCATCCCAATATTACAATGGTAATTGATGATCGATTGAAGGTCTGGGAGGATACAGATCAATAACATGTGCATGTTGTTCCAGCTTTTGCACCGTAGTATGCTCCATTAGCACATGTTCTTTGATTTCTATTTTTACTTTCTATTGCAATGTACTGATTTCAATCTGCATTCTTTGTACTGCAGACAAGGGTTGCCCTTCCAATATTATGTGTTGCAAGAAACGTAGCTTGAAATGTCAGACGTTGCTTTTTTAAGTAAGTAATCTGATCTTGGAATGATTTTATCTATGGGTGTAATTTTTATTTTACTTTCCCAGCCAAGCGAGAAGTTCACATGAAGTTTTAGGGAATGATGGTTGAAGTTATGTTTGTATTGTCTGGATATCTTCTAATTTTTCTTGATTCTTGTTTTATGACAGATATCTTGACGAAGGTCATTAACAGAAGATGGATGAAGTATTTTATGACAGATATCTTGACGACGGTCAGCTACACTCAATGTTAGCAAGTAGTTGCTAACAGACGTCGGGATTTGCCAACATTTTGTGATTACGATTGACTTTAGCACTGTCAGTTCCTGTTTTAAGTGTTAACTTTTAAATGTAAAATCTGAATTTTGGATGTGTTTTTTTTTCTTTTTTTGTATTGGGGTTCGAGCCAAAGTAGCTGCAAATGGCAATGCCAGTTTAGCTGTTCCAAATGGCACGACAAACTCTAAGGTTAATTGTCTAAGATTGTCCTCTGTTATCTTGGTTAAAATTTTTAATTATACTATCTCAATTCATAAAATGAAATCAAATTTTTTAATATTTATATAATATTCATAATTTTGATTGTTTTTCAGGATCAGAATTTACTTCCAAACACATGTCCCACCCATGTCTTGTTGACAATCAAGATCCAAAGTCATTTATGCAACTTTTGTAGCAAGCAAAACCGCTTTCCTCCCTCCTTAAAATGCTCATACTCAAGCATGTGTGAAGGTGAAGGTTCCTCAATATTCTCATTGAGCTTCACTTGTGGAGTCTTCTAATTCTTTACCACACGATTCAATTTCCGAACCAAGTGATAATGGCTCCCCTAGTAGAGAGGAGGGTGAAATCCCTGAATTTGAATACGATCCAGACACGAGGCGACGACTTCTCATTTTATAGCATGGCCAAGATCCTAGGCAGCGTGACTTCAACTCCTATGAACCTCCTTTATTGAGGTCTATGGCACAACGTAATCTACCACCTAATCAACTTCTTATTTGATTTGTGGGAGCAAGGAAGATGTGTCTGCAGATTTTGAAAACATCACATGGAAGCACTCTTGATTCTGAATCTCAATAATTTGACGCATGTCATTTGAAGAACAATTTTTTTGTTCCAGCCCTGAAAATTCTTTGGCCAAAAATAGGAATACCTGCAAATTCAGGAGATCGCTATCTAAAAAGGTGTAATCACATGGGGCGTTTTTAGTAATGAATGCATTTTAGAATGGAGATTTTTGGATTTTGTGTATTACAGATGTTTATTTGGATTCTCTATTAAAATATCATTTTGATAGCATGTTATTGTTCCAGTGGACATAATTGACAATATAACTGTTTCAGTTTGAAATATTTTATTATGGTGAGATTCATGACAGGTTTTTGGTGGGGATGATGAAATCAAGCATGGGAACATGCAATGTGACTATTCTTCTCTCTAGAATCACCCCATGGATCACTCATGAGTGAGAAGCTAGCTCGAGATGACAAAAGACCTCCTGCCTCCATTGCCTCCAACCTCCAATATGACCCTATTTCATTTTCTAAAAAAGATATTCCTCAATAAGATTGATTTAGCATCATCATCATCGACTGTAGCTTTTACACTTGCAATATGATTAAGAAGGGAATGAAACGTACTAATATGTTGAACAACACTACCACCATCTTTCATCTTCAAACCAAAAAGTTTTTTCTTAATGGGCATTTTAGCACTTGAATCTTGTGAACCAAATAAAGAACTAAGTGCATCCCATAGTTTCTTTGAAGTTTTATATTAGATCAATATGATGCAAATATGCATCAGATAATCCAAGATGAATCAATGATGTGGCCCTACAATCTTTTGCTATATATTTTATTACTTCATCTATATTTTGTGGTTTCGTAATAGTCCCAATCACAATGTCCCATAAATCTTTTTCAATTAGAAATAACTGTATCTTTACTTGCCATGTATGAAAATCATATCCTTCAAATGCAGTAATAGTAATTGATTTATCTATTAAAAAAAACCTTATCACTTCGATTTATCACATGCAATTTCAATTATAATAAAATGGCCCTCCACTATTTCTCCTTTCTGGAAGAAATTGAAATCTTGTATGACACTTCTTCGGATTGTAGTATCACTAGAAATATTTTAAGCAATTTAGCTATAAACTCTTGTATCAACTTGTGAATTAGATTTCAAACATTTCTCTTTGCACAATATATGTCCAATTCTCCAATAAAATTTGACTTCAAATAACTTGCACTCAAACCGATGTAGAAAGAAAATTCAATGCAACAACCAAGTTAATGAAATGCTATTTCTAATGTTTTCAAAACTTTCTGAAATGTCAATGTAGAATTTACCATGGCTATTATTGAAATGGCAAGCTGCAACAATGTATGACTTTCCTCAAACTGTGCCTCATTTACCATTCAACGACAGGATCTTTACATTGCTTCCACACAACAAACTTTCTTCAGAAGCATTTGAAAACGCCTCTTCATGGAAATGCCTTGATGGAGTCTTGTATGGAAGATTGAGACGCCTCTTTTCATAAATTTAGATGCAGCAATTAAATGTTAATGTCTGCAAACATTTCAACCCCTTCAAACATAGTTATCACCTCTGAATTCACCCAGCAACATGACATTGATTTAAAAAACACAAATCTGAATACTAGATACAGACGCCTTCATAGGAAGTGAAATGTTGATTTTGGAGTTTCAAATTCTAGATGCCTTGCTTCAAGAAATCAGACGCCTCTCATCACTGGTTTGGCAGATTAAAACCAATGTGCCTCTCACACTTTTTCAATGCCATCTGCAGATATCAAAACAACTCAGGAATTTGAAGTGGCCAAATGATTCTCTAGCACAAGAATTCTTCAATTAATCTTCAACCATTGTCTCTTCCCATCTTTGCCAGAATTAAAATAGAACTTCTCTAATACCATATTGAAAAATGGCCAGCATTTACATTTGCACAGTAATATTCTCAGCATGGGATGCCAAGATCAGGCAGGCTTGGCCAATGTTGTGGGTTCCTACATGGTACGGTCAAGGGGACCGGGAACGCATGAAGAACGCTCCTCTGTAGAATGGTATCCACCCAAACAAGGATGGCTTAAGCTAAATTTTGATGGGGCCTCCAAAGGCAACCCAAGACCTTCTGGGGCAGGTTGCATTGTAAGAGATTGGCAAGGTAAACACAATCATATCCTCCTCGGTAAAACTTCCTTCTGGGACAAACAACAAGGCAGAATTCATGGCTGTGACTCAGGGGCTTAAGCTCTGTAAGGAGATTGGAGCAACTAAAATTGCAATAGAAGGTGATTCCGTGCTGGTAGTAAATGCCATCAGGAGTGGTAAGGTTCAAAATTGGAAGCTTCAGGCACTCCTCTTGAGAGTATTGGAGATGTTACAATCCTTTGAATCATACACAGTCAATCATATTTACAGGGAGGGCAATAAAGAGGCTGATGCTCTTGCTAATGTAGAGGTAACTGGAGACTAAGTTCATTGCCCATGTGCCAAATGAGTGCTATAGACTAAGCCACCTGGGCTAGTTTCGGCATATGGGTGACCCCACTCCACCCTAGTTGCAAATCTAATGCTTGCACCTGATCAATCTTTGCCCAGCTCAGCTTCTTCCAAACAGCCATGCCACTAGCATAAGGACAAAGCCATCCCTTCATGTCTTGCTCGAGGGAGCAATCTCTCCAGCAGTAAATAAAGGCATAGACAAAGCTGAATGCATTAGAAAAGGGATGTGATTCAAGGACATTGTTTCCAGGAGTGTTAATGCAGGTAGCGACAAGTTATGGGCATAGTACCAAGGAAATCATCCCATAATACACGATTCAAGATTGACATCATTGCTGCTTGCCAAAGCTAACCTAGATTTGTGTCATTCTTTGCTCTGTCAAATGATGCTAGTCTAGGGTGCCACTCTGAGTAGAGTTGCTTTTGGCTCGATGTAATTAGCAATGGGAGACAGGATGATTCCCATTTTGTAAAATCTCTACTAGCCTAGCTGCCAGATGAACTGATGTAAAACCTTTTATATTAATATAAATATAACTTTGCAGCCCCAGGCTGCGATTGACGAATCCAAAAAATATATATTATTGATGATTTCGAGATATACATAGAATGATTTTACATTTGAGTATATTCTCTTTATAATTCCATATATATTCCACGAATGTAACTTACCAACAATTAACATGTGCATGTTAATTAATTTAGCTAAAACTATATACTAAATGTAAAACCTTATTCTAACACTTTTTAGACAAAAATGATTTCCCTACCAAATACATTTATTAGGAAGTTTACTTTTTTCTAGGATAACAGATTGAAATTATTTTGTTTCTTTAAAGCTATGTCTTACAAGCAAAAAGTTAAGCTCTAGCTTAATGATGATCACCTTTTGCTAGGTTGAAATAGCAGGGCTAATCTTGGCAAAAAGTAACTCTCCAAATTTGGAAGCAGCTAAGCTACAGGTAGCTATATCTTTTTTTTTATTAAGAGATTTTTGTTAATATTTATTAACTCACTCTTTTGTCCAGTGGAGAGATTTGTACTAACATGTGCATAGTTAAGAAAAGTAGGGCTGTAACTGTTATGCTATTTTGAGATTACAAACTTTTTCTAAGATACTACAATAAGAGGTATACATCAAGATTCTAAGTTGGTTCTTACTTCTTTCTTTGTCCCTCTCTTTTAGAGTATAAATAGTAATTAATTTATACATAAAATAGGTATTGTTACTAACTCAAATTATTAGGTGCAACCATAGAAGCTAGAACTAGGAAGTTTGGAGCAAGTAGGACAGTAAGGAACAGTTCATTCACTCCTTTGGAGTTAAAATTGTCTTTGAACCAACCTTCAACTCTAAGTAGCATTCAGATTCTACATTACATTTTCGGTATACTGGCCTATTAGAATTGGGTTTGTATCAATCAAGGTTTATAATTTCTACTATAAGATAGAGTATTCACCCTTTGATTGGAGCAAGAAGAGCATCTTCATTGTTGGTGTCTCCAAGTTCTACTATTTTGATAACTGTGCTTCTAGTTTGTGCTCTTGACTAGACTTCCATGCCTTGTCTGCCTAGGTATCTGTCTGGAATTCCTTCTGAAGATTATCATTGCTGAAGAGGGTTTTCTTGGTTTGGCTTCATGAGGGTTTTCAGGAGGAATTTCTATAGATGACCTCCTAGAACAAAATGAACCTCTCCATTGAGTCCAGGAGACATGAGAGGTGAAGAAAAACATATAATTCCGCATGTTTTGGCCATGGTGACCTAAGGCAAAAAAATTAGCTCCCAAGTATGTAGTACAATTGTTGCAGGTACGATTGCAGAAAAAATTGTTAAAAAAATATTTTCCTACGTTGTGTATAATTGTTAAAAAAATATTTTCCTACGTTGTGTATTTGTTTTTCTATACTTGGTGCAAAAATTAAATTTTTTATAAAGTAATGGAAAACAAAAAAATTAAAGATATGAAAAAAAAATTGTTAAGGGACGGGGGTCTGTAGACCCCCATACCTTGACCTACCGTGGCAGGGCCTACTGGCATGGCCAGGTATGGCCAGGCATGGCTGCTAAGACCAGTCAGCTCCCAGTCGGCAGTCTGGGTCGGACAACCCTTGGGCCCCTGGTACCGGTCCAAACGAGGCCGGCCAGACTCCCAGGCCAGCAACTGCCTGAGAAGTCCCCACCATGGGGTGTTTTAAAAAAATTATTCCTTATGGTGGTAAAGAATTTTTTTGATGATAGTGTTTAATAAATCAATTTCAGACTTAATTAAGAATTAAACCTCTGTGAAATATGTTTTGGAGTCTGATGAAAAATAAAATAGATTTGAAAACTTTTTCACCTACGCCAATCAAAGATATATGATGACGTCAACTCCAATCCAATACCATGTCACTTGTGTTTTTTGTCCAATGAGCTTGATGATGTCAACAATGATGTCATGCCATGTCAGCAGGTACTAGGGTCCCGCCAGGGATCCACTTTTAGCGCTAGGAGGGTATTATCTTTTGGGGGGCATAACTTTCACATATGGATTAATTTTTTGATTTCTTATAGGCATCAGAAAGTTCTCTCTGAGTGCTACGCAGTGGTAAATGTTTCATGATTAGATTTTGTTATTTTTTTCAAAATTTGGTGCCGGAAGCTAGGCATTGCTCTGTTACAGATTTGTACTCATAACTTTTGCATATGGAATCAGATTGTTGATTTCGGATAGGTGTTGGAGAGCTATTGCAGTGTAATATAGATTGGATCATGTATATTTTCAGTTGGTGTGCAGAGAGATATTGGCACTTGTTTGATCACTTGTAGGAGCTTGAGATTCAAAGTACATTTATGAGTGCATTTAGATGGATTTTTGGGCACAGACTTGTGGGAGTGCATGTCATTATGAGACCATTAGTATGGTATAGCAGGTTTTCAGATTTGGTGCTTGCAGCTACATGTTTACATGTGTTTTCAAAGTTTGGACTTTGATGGTGATAGGTACACAGGGTGTCTTCTGATTTTAGGACATGGTTGATACGTGTGTGAGACTTGGAGTCTCATTTCAATGGGAGTTGAGTATAGGTACAACGATGATGATGATTATGGTGTCATAGATATGCATGTACACTTTTGCATTGGCACGACATGATCATGTATGTGATTGACAGTTATGTGCAATAATGTTTGATTTATGATTACAGGTTGTGTTGTGGTGTTGTTTTAGGGGGTTGTTCTTATCTCCTAGATGCTTGTTTAGTTCCTTCACAATGGTTACTTGTTTGTGGACTTGTTGGCAAATCAAATCTAGCATTGATTCGATGTTTGAGTCTTAGAGTCTATAGTTTGTCATGGATAGACCAGTATCACAGTTCATTGGGAGCTTTGGCAGCATTATGCATTCATGATTTGTGATGGATGATCTTCTACAATGGTTGTGGATGTCTTGGATAGGCACTCGGATTATGATTCTTGTTTCAGTGAGAGTGATTTGACATCATGATTTCCATTGTTAGTAGATGTAAATCTTCATATGATTGGAGATGTTGACATCTTGGTTTACCATAGAGGGCTTCTTTGAGTCTTTGGTTGAGGTGTCAGTTTATGATTTGTCAATTTGACATGTTTATCCTTGATATAGAGATGTTGATATTGTGTCTTGATGAGCTCTTGATTCTAGATTAGATTTTTAGCATGATAAAGGTTTTCTTGAGACAGGATGTATGCATTGTCACATGTGATCTCTTTGGAGGAGATGGTTGGATCATGATGTCATGTTGGGTTTCTTGATTATACAGATGTGCAGTTGTAGCATTGACAGCGGTCTTGTTGGTTCTCTTGGTATTGAGTACTTTGGTCATTTACTTGAGAGTATCATGACAGTGCAATGTTAAATTTGGACTTTCAGCATGGATTGATCATGGAGGTGCTCATCGATACTTGGAAATTTAGGTGAGGCTGGAGTTCTCTTTTGATTAGAGACATTTGTTGAGATGGTTTCTCATTGGATGTTTTAGCAGATAGACCGAGGAGCCTTACACCTAGATATGCACCTATAAGAGTTTGTTATTGGAGAGAGTCATTGCAGCTTGGTGTATCCTGGAGGAGCTTTCTCATTCCCCACTCTTGGTCTACTCGGTGGTTTATCATCTATGAGGCATTTCTCATCTTTTTAGATGTATGTTGATTTATGTTTCATCTTCTCTTAGATATGGATCTTGAGCTATAGTTATTGATTCTGGAGGGTTCATTTGAGGGATGTTAGCATGGTTATCTCCTTGTTCATATGGTTTGATTTATGATGTTCATTATGAGGAGTTTAGGAGATGTGATTTGGATTATCCCTAGTTACGGAATAGTTATGAGTTTGATCTACCTTGATTAGAGAGGCTTACATCCATGTTGGTTACATGTTACATATGTTCTTTTGATCTTATGAGATTGAATGGTTGGGTGTTGTTGAGGCTTTTCATTTGGGGTTGTAGAGGAGATCATACTTGACACAACTTAACACTTTGAGGTGTTGGTAGAACGACATTATGATTTATAGGTTTTCTCTCTTAGTCTTATGGCTACTTCCTAGAGGATCATGTTCATATGGTTGGATTTGGAAGAGTTATGGTGACATGTTGTGAGAGATTATGTAGATATTTATCATGCATGTGTGGATCATTGTAAGTGTTCTTGATGCTACATTGGCTTGTTGATCATCCACACCTTGCTTTGAGTGTTGATTGATAGACTTGGTATGCCTTGGATCTGTTTTCATATTTGACATTACCCATGCAGTGGGAGTTCCTAGATGTATGTGTTCTTCACTGACAGGTTTTATACATGGATCTTGTGATTGTGATATATGGGTTGGATATGTTGTTGGCATGAGTTTATTGATGTTGTTGATACATATGAGTTATGGATGGTTGGATGTATTAGCATATTGACGCAAGAGCATCTGGGATCACAAACAATCTTGAATCAACCAAAAAAATATTTTATTTCTTTTACCCTTTTTGTTTGTCTTGTAGGTTTCTAATCAACAACATACACTAACATTGAGGAAAATAAAATAAATATTTTAATTCCTAAACTCTTCAAGGAAAAGACAAGGCAAGTTGCATATGGACAAAATCCTAGTCACCTACATGCTAGAAGACAAAAGTTGGACAATGAATAGTTTTCAAGCACCCAAGTCATGAAGGAAAGAAACAAAGGAATCCCAAGAGTCACATTTCTCCAAGTTGGACACCACCAAGCAAGAAGAGGAATACCAAGAGTCATTGGAGCCCAAATGAGGAAGATGAAACTTGGCAAAGGAGATATTATAAATAGATGGAAGTTTGGCTCTAAAGAGACATTGAAAAATAAGAGAAGAGCCCAAGTTTATTTCTTATTTTTACAGGTCATCAAGAGGACGTCCATAGGTGATGTTGAAGAGAATTCTCCAAGGGAAATACATCCATTTTGATGAGGCAAAGAAAGTGAATGTCCATAGTGATTTGTTAGCTAAAAATTCTAAATTTGTAAGTTTGTGGAGGTGGATAGTTGCAAAGTTTGATAGAGATATTTCATAGTTGGATTTGTGAAGGTTATGTAGGTGTGTTGCTACCTTGGTGGACTGCATAAAAACATTTGGGTTGTAAGTATTTGTTGTTGTTCATGTTTTATAAAATTCTTAAGACATGGTGTTACTTCATAGCTGAAATTGTTGGTATAACATTCACAAATTATATTCACTTAAGGGCTACAAGTTTAAGCGATTAATATATGTTTATTTTTCTGCAACTAAAGGAATCAAATAGACAAACAAAAAATCCTTAAAGGCTGGAATTTATCAAAGTAAATTTTCATCTAAGAGAAGAGGAGTAATCTTGGCAAACAACAATCTTAAGGCTGAAATTTAACAAGGTTATGTTGCATATACAATTTGTTTTAATCTTTGAAGTTTTGAGCACATGATTATAACAATTTGAAGGCATGAATATTGTTATTATTTCAATGTATGTAATAGAAGTTGATTGGGCTGCATGATGGGACAATCCTTCATTGGATTTTCTTGTCTTGCCTGCATCACATATGATGTGGGTGCTATTTCCAATCATGTGGGTTTTTACCTTTGACAATAGCTTGGAGCCTTATGTTATCACTTGGATTTGATGCTTGTATTCTTTAGATTGGTGCATCTTCACCTTGGCATGTTCCTTTTCTTCCATAGGTGGCACGTTGGAGGATGAGAGGAGTTCTTGCTTGAAATGGTGGTCACTTTGATTTTATTGTAGGTATCTTGATGGAGCACGAGAGCATGTTGGAGATTCATGTGATTTCATGCTTGCCTATGATTATGTATTTCATTGATTGACCCTTATGCAATTTATACAACAAGTGGGAGAATGTTGGGATATGGTGTTGTACACCATTGCATAATTCGGTATATTATAATGTTGTAATTAAAAAATTATTTACTTGTGATGCACCTAGGTGGTGTGGTTAATCACGCTAGGTAATTATTCAGGGACCACTTTATGTTGTATTGTAACATTGGGTTAATTATTTTATGTGTGTAACACATAGAGTGATTAATTACTCATTTGTATTATTTGATTAATTGGAAAAAATTAGTACCAATAGTCAAATCGGGGTTAATGGTTTTATGGGCTAATGGTTTTGTGTTACCCATGGTTTTGGGGCACATGGTTTTATCCAATAACACAAGTTGTAATTGTGTGAGCTTGGTCTATAAAACCAAGCACATGGTTAGTGGTTTTGTTGGCTTGGCTATTCATTGTAGGTGGATTGGAGGTTTGTGAGAGGCTGTCATTGTATTACGCTCTCTCCTATAAGTGCATATTGTGAAGCATGGCAGGCAATGTGTGGATTCATGCTTGGACAGATGGAGGATGCATTGGAGGTTCTTGATGATTCAAAGGTATTCATGGAGACTCATGGCATGTATTGTAGTATCATTGTTGTTGAATAATACATATGAGTGTGGATGCTTTTGGAGGCTGAGTTTTTCCCTCTTGAGGATTTTCCTAAGGTATATCTTGTGTTATCTTGTTGATTGTTCATTTGATCTTTGTATTATGGTTATTTTTGCATCTTATTCTCCTGCCGGGTTATGTGAAATTGATTTTATTTGACCTACAAATTACTAACAAAAATAATGATCTTCTTTAATTATAATGCATGTTGAATTCCAGGCTGTTGAAGAGGCTCTCAAGAATCTTAAAGAAAGCATAATCAATCGATGGTCTCAAAAACAATTGAATTCTAATTGGTGAGCAGATTCTCCTTGTTTGATTCTTAATGCTTGTTTAATCTAAGGTCTCCTAGAGATGTTTTATATTATATTAAATGAAGTTCATTTACATCATAAAAAGTAATATATCTTCATTAAAAAAACATGATGCTTCTATCAACTATTCAACTTCTATCTCCAAACATCAAAAACTTTCTTCTTTGTTGGCATGGTGGGGTGTTTTAAAAAAATTAAAAAAATTATTCTTTATGGCAGCAAAGAAATTTTTTGATGATAGTGTTTGATAAATCAATTTCAGACTTAATTAAAAATTAAACCTCTATGAAATATATTTTGGAGTCTGATGAAAAATAAATTAGATTTGAAAACTTTTTCACCTACGCCAGTCAAAGATATATGATGACTCAGCTCCAGCCCAACACCACATCACTTGTGTTTTTTGTCCAATGAGCCTATGTATTTTATATTTTCATTTGGATGGATATTTCTTTGTTGCTGAATTTGGATCTTTTTCTATTGTTGAACTTGGATTTATTTTATGCCTAAGTATCTTCCCATATTCTTTTTGGTGATTATTTTTGGTTCAATTGTAGGTTTTGGAATATAGAACACGCAAGCAAGGCATTAAGCCCACATGAGTTGGCTTCCAACTAGTCACACATTCATAAAGCAATACTAACTTGTAAAGTAAATAATCTCAAGGACCATCCACTTAATTCACTTACAATTCCACAAAAAGTAACTAATATAATAATTTCATCTATCATAAGGACCATATATTCATGGAACCATTCAAATTAACATCTCAACAAAACATCCATTCATATTATATATGGGAAAAACTAGAGTTTCTGAAGGAAGAAATATCAAACAAGAAAAGAACTAGACATATCCCATTCATCTATTTTAACAAATTTTAGGACCATAGAGAATTCAGGGATTCTGAAATGCATCAAAAACTCTGCCAGCATTCCAACTCCTAGTGCCCTATAAAAGACTAGCATCCAGTCATTTATAATCTTGTGAATGGTACGGCATTAAATTCCATGTAATATCCTGTCAACACTAGATTCCCCCTTCAAATTAAATGATTGAACAGACCACATGGTGCCCATAACTCCTTAATGTGCCTAAATCTAATTTTTGGCAGGTTTGGATCACCAACTACCATGATACACAAATATCATTTGCTAGTAGGTGAAAGACCAAATATTGCAATTTATGACGATCATCAAAGGAGCTCAACTTCCCAAATGTGTAAGGTGCATATTTGTTCCAGCGAGCTTGGAGTGCAATATATAGGACTTGGAGGGCATTACATTGTCCCATACAATATGTTTGATAGAAAAATTCAGCCACTCAAGAAGTTCTTTCTTATTTTATGGTTTTCATCTAGCCTTTATTAGTTATACTTATTATTATTTAAATGTTGGACTGTTGAGTATGTTTTTTACTAATAAAATATTTTAGTTATCCTAATATTTATGAGATGGTGATATGCATGTGAGTCTTAGGCTTTCTACATTAAAAGTTATTATCGATTGATTAATATTTAAATATTATAGCTTAAGATGACAATTCCATCATGTTTACATTGTCTCATACAATATGTTTGACAGAAAAATTCAGCCACTTAGATAGTTCTTTCTTATCTATAAGGTTTCCTCCTGCCTTTATTAGTTATACTTATTATTTAAATGTTGGACTGTGGGGTATGTTTCTTACTAATAAAATATTTCAGTTATCCCAATATTTATGAGATGGTGATATGATTAGCATATAGTTTCCATCAATATTTTAACATCCCAGAGGGATAGGACAAACCCTCTTGCTAAGTAGCAAGGGTAAGACTGGTTGATTAGTTTACAGTTCTAGAATGATTCTTTATACAATTAGGTAGATCACCTACAGCAACCACATTATTACTCCTAAAATTATTTCTCTATAGTCTAAAATTGATATCAGCCCTTTAAAATTTCATATAAGATCTACTGCATATGCCGTCAGCCACCAATTAAAACCTAAAAGTTTGTTTTCTGAGACAGTATCTACATGTTTGCCATTTTGAAACAATTTATTCATGAGATATTTTCACTAGCAATAAATCAACCAACCTGAAGGCCCTTGCAGCAGCTGTCCACCCTTGGCCAAAAGGGATATCTCCGTACAAGGATCCGTTTCTCTCTACAGCAAATTGGGATAAACCAAATGCAAACTATTTGGTCTGAGATCTCCTGAAAATGCGTGTTAATGCCATTCCCCACACTCTACCTTTTTCTTCCTTCCTGCATTAGCGAACTCTCCCACCATATTTAA
The DNA here is from genome assembly GCA_027924645.1 of Cunninghamia lanceolata. NCBI lineage: Eukaryota > Viridiplantae > Streptophyta > Pinopsida > Cupressales > Cupressaceae > Cunninghamia > Cunninghamia lanceolata. The sequence continues at coordinate 18,185,951 of BSBN01001048.1, forward strand.
GAGCCATCATATGTTATAAGGGAGGGTTGTTACACCGCTATTCACTTCTTCCGACATATCAAAATGGTTTATTTGGTCCATGGAAGGATTTGGTCCGCTCATGAAAATGGAATCCCATCTATGGAAAATGCTTCTACTGCTTGTGCTATCCACAACACTATAAAGTCTGATAAGCCTAGAATCTTTGGTTTGTGATTGCTCTTTTTCTTTCTTCCTCTTCTCTGGAGAGCTTACATTTTTAAACCAATAGGCAACATTTTTGACTTCCGCTCTACCATATTCTTGTAGCTGAACAGTAAGCTCAGCTATGTGGGCATAAGATGGTTTTCTAGTTCCATTGCCAACACAGACTCTAATATTTGCTTTTGTTTGGCATTTGGCCACCATCTTGACGACACATTTGCCCTGCATATAAAATTGAATTGATCTGCAGAAGCGATGCATAAATAGCTAATGAGACCCTTTTTTGAAAAATGGTATTGCTATTTGCCTGTGCACGAAAGGTTGGTTTTTGGTCATTTGTGAATCACCTGCACACAAGGAACCACTTCTGTAGGGGGGGCCGTGGTTCTGGGATAGCCTGGTTTTTTGGTTGTTTGTGGATCATCCATGAATAGGGAAGCGCTCCTTGATAAGGGCCCATAGTTCTAGGATAAGGTTTTCCTAGATATGAAATCTAAGGCTTCTTTCTATATTAAACTTTTGCTATCCAGATTTTAATCTTCTCACTTATGTTTGGTTGGCTTCTGTAATCTTTCTCTCCAGTTTTGGAGTGATGTTCATCTTTTTCCTTCTATATTATTGGTAGACCTATTCCCCTAGACCACACATGCAGGTATTGGGTATCGACTCCGCCTGGACTCATAGGCCCTATTCCCTACCCTAGCCACTGTACCCTGCTAGTGCAGTGTTCCTATGTTGTTGTCTTATCATCTCGTTAGCTAATAGTAATTTCTAGAGTGCCCTTATGGTCATGTGTAGTTTTCTAGTGCAGTAGTTGAAGCTTTTCTCCTTGGTTTCCATTGATTGTTTGATGTGGTTTCCTTGGCATCATTCTTTATTTTGATTGGAGAAAATTGTTTTATGCTAATGCATATTTTGTAGGAATGAGTGCCTTGCCTATTCCTTACCCATGTTCTAGGACTGATTGTATGTATTTGTACATGTGATAACTTGATTTTATACTATATCAAGTTTCAAGGACTAGTGTGTGCTTGGGGTACAGCTTAGCATTTGCAAGCTTCCAGCAGTAAGCCTAGTCCTAGGGGGTAGCATGTAACAACCCCCGTATTCACTTTTTGGTGTCGGTTAGAGGAGTCCACTCGGGTAATAAAGACAGGTCAGAGTTGTTATGAGTTGAATGCACTACGAGAAATATCTTGGCTGTTAGGTAAACAAATTAATAGTTGAGATGACTTGAGGAAGGAAGGTAACTTGCCACACCATTAAGAAGGCATGGCATCCCTTCTGTACGGCCCAATTATGTTTGGAGTCAAACAATTGCAGGGTATGGACATCCATCAAAGCATTAAGGATTGAGAGGAGATGCTCTGCACATAGGGGATACAATGATGTGTGGTCTAGGGGAACGGATCTACCAATAATATAGAAGGAAAAAGATGAACATCACTCCAAAACTGGAGAGAAAGGTTACAGAAGCTAACCAAACATAAGTGAGAAGATTAAAATCTGGATAGCAAAAGTTTAATATAGAAAGAAGCCTTAGATTTCATATCTAGGAAAACCTTATCCTAGAACTATGGGCCCTTATCAAGGAGTGCTTCCTTATTCATGGATGATCCACAAATAACCAAAAAACCAGGCTATCCTAGAACCACGGCCCCCCTTACAGAAGTGCTTCCTTGTATGTGGGTGATTCACAAATGACCAAAAACCAACCTTTCGTGCCCAGGCAAATAGTAATACAATTTTTCAAAAAAGGGTCTTGTTAGCTATTTATCCATCACTTCTACAGATCAATTTGATTTTACGTGCAGGGCAAATGTGTTAACAAGATGGCAGCCAAACGCCAAACAAAAGTAAATATTAGAGTCTGTGTTGACAACGGAAACCAGAAAACCATCTTATGCCCACATAGCTGAGCTTATTGTTTAGCTACAAGAATATGGTAGAGCAGAAATCAAAAATGTTTCCTATTGGTTTAAAAATGTAAGCTCTCCAGAGAAGAGGAAGAAGGAAAAAGAGCAATCACAAACTAGAGATTCTAGGCTTATCAGACTTTCTAGTGTTGTGGAGAGTACAAGCAATAGAAGCATTTGCCATAAATGGGATTCCATTTTCATGAGCAGACCAAATCCTTCCATGCACCAAATAAACCATTTTCATATGCCGGAAGAAGTGAATAGCGATGTAACAACCCTCACTTATAACATATGATGGCTCTTAAATATGGTGGGAGAGTTTGCTAATGCAGGAAGGAAGAAAAACGCAGAGTGTGGGGAATGGCATTAACATGTATTTTCAAGAGATCTTAGACCAAACAGTTCACATTTTGGTTTATCCTAGTTTGCTGTAGAGAGAAACGAATCCTTGTGTAGAGATATCCCTTTTGGTTAAGGGTGGACAGCTGCTGCAAGGGCCTTCAAGTTCGTTGATTTATTGCTAGTGAAAATATCTCATGAATAAATTGTTTCAAAATGGCAAACATGTAGAAACTGTCTCAGAAAAAAAACTTTTAAGTTTTAATTGGTGGCCGACGACATATGCAGTAGACCTTATATGAAATTTTAAAGGGCTGATATCAATTTTAAACTGTAAAGAAATAATTTTAGAAGTAATAATGTGGTTGTTGTAGGCGATCTACCTAATTATATGGAGAACCATTCTAGCATCGTAAACTAATCCACCAGTCTTACCTTTGCTACTTAGCAAGAGGGTTTGTCCTATCCCTTTGGGATGTTAAAATATTGATGGAAACTATATTCTAATCCCACTTTTGTGTGAAATATTTAGATGATTGGGCTTCTGTGATACGGATTTTAATCAAGTTTGAGGTGACAAGGAATAAATTAAAATGTTAACTTCATGGATTAAGTTGTATCCCGTGTGATATAATAAACATCTAGGCTTTCTAGTGCATGCACAGATGTCAATATGACTGATGCGGCAGCAGCTGTGAAGCCTGACATTACCCGTGCTAATCACATTTTCTAGAAGTTTCTAAAGCCTTTTCAAAAGACTCATTTTGTTAATATCTTGTAATCATTACATTCCTTGAGAGGACATCAGTCTGAGGCATTCAGCCCAGTAGTTACATGCCTTGTTTATGCTTCCACTTTTTGCGTACATGTATACCAATGTACTTATGGCTACAACATCTAACAAATAATTCCCTTCTGTTATACTTTGCTGGGTGTCCTTAACCTCTTCCAAAAGCTCCCATTTCAGACAAGAAAGGAGGATGCTGACTGCAGCTGTGGTATTTGACCTTACATCAGCAAGTGGCATTTTCTTAAAAGTTTCTAAGGCCTTTTTAACAAATCCATTTTGTGTGAATTCTTAAAAGTTTCTAAGGCCTTTTTAACAAATCCATTTTGTGTGAATCTTGAAATCAGTGCACCCCATGAGATGACATCATTCTAAGGCATTCTATCAAATAGTTGACATGCCTTCTCAATGCTGCCATTTTGGCACAGGCAAAGAGGATGTGGGCAGGGTTGTTGTTATGTTTTGTTATGTTGTATGGATGTTAAGATTGTGGATGGTCATTTGAGGCCTTTATGTTGATTATGTTACCTCCATCTTTGTTTCATCTTGGGTACTGAAGCATTTATCTTCCTACCTTTTTATTGTCAGTGTAAAGACCTAGTAAACCCTCACTCATCAAGAAAGAAATTCAGCCACCTTAAAAATATTTCCAAGGGACTGGCTAGAAGAAAATATATAAGATAATTATGTGCAATATAGAAACCACATGCTACCCACAAGGCAGTTGGATATCTCTAAGTACACCAAAGCTAATTTATTTTCCCTTCCATTCCGGTGGTGTTGTTGAAGAGGATTGATACTCTTTTGAGGGAAGACAATATTTTGTTCTTTCTTTAGAAGGTTAGTGGCTTGCATCAAAGCTCAGGTGAGATTCCTCACTCAATCCCAGCATCTAGTTCCCTCTATTCAACAATAATATTATTTCATATGCTGTGAGGAAATTGGGACTAGGAAATAAGGGAATTGTGTCATGGCAATTGTGATTTTCATTAGGATAATAACTGTAGATCATTATGATATGTCTAGGTACTAATTTCCATCTGCAGTTGTATATAAATGATGGCTGTTATATTGTATAGTAGTTTGTATCAGAATGAAGCCATAAAACTAGAAAACTATAAGAAGGATGACTGTGAATAAATATAACTTCCCTGATTATTGTTTTTGTCCTGTCATCTACATCTATGTTTGAATCTCTTATAGCATAATGGAAGTAGAATGAAAATTGATAAAAGAATAACTACATATTTGAAACTGGCTAGAAACTGTTTGCACTCTAATATATTGTATGTTGCATCATATACTACTATAGGATTCATTTCCTAGCGATAAAGGCAAATTTTATAAATTGGAACTGTGTGCAAACTACATATATTTTATTTGTGATTCAGCCAGGAGGGGTGAATGCATAAGTCTTAGTAGATTGCCTATAAACCCCATCTAAGGTTCCATCCCCATAGGCCCGAGACCAGGATTGGGTGTTATGCCCCTTAGGCCTGTGTCAAAGGTTTGGACCATGGAGGGATGGGGGTCCCACATTGGAATATGCCCCCATAGGCCCAGATGAGGGATTCAGCAAAAGGACCATCCCCCATAGGCCCTTGTCAAGGGTTCGGGCAATAGGACTGTGGTAGGCCTTAGGCTACTAAGGATTTATGACTTCTCCTCCCTAGCATGTTGAGTGACTCTTCTTTCTTATGTGTTTTCATTTGTAAGTTGATTATGTTGAATTGCTGGGAAATTGATATTAGAACTGATGTATGGCAATATGGATTTGTACATATATATATATATATGTTGTTATAGGTACTATACCAAGAGAATATTTAAAGAGAAGAAACCCTAAATCTAATCCACAAGCGAATTCTAGGGCAAACCAGGTAAGGGACATTACATTTGTATAAATTGTATTGATAAAAACATAGAGGAAGTTGAAATTGTAGGTGATTCATTGGTTTGTATAAACACAAATAAAAGGAAGGAGATTTCAAATTGGAAGCTTTACCAGTGGGTTGCATCACATCTATAGGGAAGGAAATAAAACCACAAACTTTCTTGTGAACCAAGGAGTAGACCAACTCAAGTTCTACAGAGTATCCAACTCGGATTTAGTATGGGATAGCCTAGAAGAAATTTTAGAGATGGATGGATAGGCTCCATAGGAGGAAGGATTTTTGAATTCTTGAGCAGAGATATGGATAGCAGCAAAATGGATTGAGGAATAATTTTCTCTTCATGGGTTTCATTTGATCCGATCTTCTTACCAAATATAAATCTTGTTATCTTTGTTGACATAAGCAAGATGGGGCAATGAATGGTATTTGAGTGTGAATGTATCTATAAGGTAGATTCAAATGAAGACGAGGAAGAGGAGGAGGAAGAAACAGTGGAGGGAAAGATTAACAGAATCTTCAATGCAGATCAAGCGAGGGCAGTGGCTTCTATCAAACAAGTCATTGACACCCATATCTTCGTTGGAGAACACATTCATGATGGAACACTCTAAGAGAGGAATCCCTCATGAATGTAGTGCTAATAATGGGAAGGAAACAGTGTGGGAAGATGATGGCTCACACGTTTATCAAGAAGGAGCTAAGAGAAAAGGTGTATACTACCATTTCATCTTTTGATTAAAAAACTCAAATCTAGACTGATGGGAGAGATATTGGATGATGGTGCTATGAGGAAAAACAAAATAACTTCGTAGGCTCCATGTCTATTTCGGGATGGTATTCATTGAAATAACATGGAAGTGTTCAACTTCTATCTTAGTCAGTATGGAGACCTATTGTCTCCCCCACAGATTAATCGGGCCTTTGAGCTCTATGAAGGTTTATGGTTTTTATGGCATCTAAGAATGCCCAGTGATTGAATGTTGTATGTTTGCGCACTCGGAAGAGATGATGTTGTATCTTTTCTAGTTTAATTGGATTTTAATAGAAAGGGAACTACCTCCTTGGGTTTTATTAACTAACTTTTTCATTCTTAATATAGATTAAGACTTTATTTTCAAAAAATATATCTAAACAATGAACATAAAGTATTTTCATTAAAATAACTATACAATAAATAAAGTTCAACATATTAAAAGAAAAAACTAATAAATTAAATTTGATTGTACAAAACTGAAATAAAACTCTAATTAAATATAGTTATAAAATATTATTGTACAATGCTAACTTAGATGCCACTATGGGGATTTAAACTTGGATCTCCATCTTGAGAAGCTTATGGCTTTACCATTTGAGCACAACCCCTTTGACATGTTTGCGTATTACTTGTATTTATATTGATTATTTACTTTATGTCAACTTTATTCTTATGTGCATTTATTTAATAAAACTATGTTCGTTACATATTTTAAATTTAATTCTTATGTGCATTCATTTAAAAAAATATGTGGGTTATATATTTTTTAAATTTAAAATGGTTACTTTATAATTTTTATGTGCATTCATTATGTCGGTTATATGTTTTAAATTTAAAGTGCTTACTTCATAATTTAATATATGTGTGTGTGTGTGTGTGTGGGCTCTATTTAGTTTTTATGTATACTATCATAGTCATCCCCTTAATGCCATTATATAATGCCTCTGGCGTAATTATGGTTTTATGGGAGAAATTAATATTCCAACAAACTCAGTGTTTTTTACACACCTATTTTTATTATTATTATTGGTAAATGCTTTTCACTAGAGCTATGAATTAGAGAGTTTTTGAAAGGGTGCCACCCTTTTACATAGAGAAAGAAATAAACACCAAAGAAGCCTGAGCAATGTCAAGGAATAATAAGTTAGAGGCTTAAAAATACAACAACAAACAACATTTCCCCACACATGAGGCCAAAAAAAAGCTCAGGGCAGACTACCCCATGACGAAATAGGTCTACCAACTCAAGGTAGCTTGAAGCTGAAACACTTCAAGGATTTTTGTTTCTTGTTGGTAACCCAATCGTTAGACTCAAACAAACCAAATCCCTTATTGGTAGGACTCACATTATGAAGAATTGAACCCGAATTAAAGAAAGTACTGCAAGATTAATTTTTAAATGAATCCACTTTTATATTTTCTTTGTTGGAGGACACTAGGGAGGGCAATCTTAGTCCTCCCTCACTGCTTCCTTCTCCATACATTTATCCCCAAAAGATGAGATCTGAGCTCAAGGACAAGATTAAGAGCCTTTGAGTTAGAATTGTCCACAAGAGGAATTGCCAACACACTTTTACCCTCCATGGGTATCTCAGACATGTCCTCAATAGGAGAAGGATCTTGTTGAGCCTTATTTCTTGTGAATAAGCCTTTTTTTCATGAACCCACACATGGAGCTAAAGCATGGCTCCACCTATGGAAATTGTGACTTACCATTAGGGGCTCCTCATAAGTGATCGAATGCACCCAATCACTACGTTTTGAGGATGAGGTGACCAGAGAGGGAAGAACCTTCTCACCAACATTATTAATGTAAAATCTAGAAAAATAAAGTATTTTATAGATTTTCTCACCTCATCGGCCACGATGAGTTCACCAAGGGAGAAATTAATAGTTAGCTACACTTGAACCTCATCCCAATACTCCAAAGGTAATCTAGGGTGTAACATGCCTTCTCATATTACTCAGAATTACACACGTAGATTACTAGAAAAGTAAAAGAAGTTATGACCCGCTTCTAACCCTAGAACATATTTTATGATACTTAGAGACTTAAGTTTGATTAGAGTTATCATATCATACTATGCATAATTAATTATTATTTTTCTTTATTTTCAAATCTTACTAACACACATAAATATATATATATATATAGTTTCATCCCAACAAAAACATCCATTCCTATTATATATGGGAAAAACTAGAGTTTCTGAAGGAAGAAATATCAAACAAGAAAAGAACTAGACATATCCCATTCATCTATTTTAACAAATTTTAGGACCATAAAGAATTCAGGGATTCTGAAATGCATCAAAAACTCTGCCAGCATTCCAACTCCTAGCGCCCTATAAAAGACTAGCATCCAGTCATTTATAATCTTGTGAATGGCACGGCATTAAATTCCATGTAATATCCCATCAACACTAGATTCCCCCTTCAAATTAAATGATTGAATAGACCACATGGTGCCCATAACTCCTTAATGTGCCTAAATCTAATTTTTGGCAGGTTTGGATCACCAACTACCATGATACACAAATATCATTTCCTAGAAGGTGAAAGACCAAATATTGCAATTTATGACGATCATCAAAGGAGCTCAACTTCCCAAATGTGTAAGGTGCAGATTCATTCCAGCGATCTTGGAGTGCAATAAATAGGACTTGGAGGGCATTACATTGTCCCATACAATATGTTTGATAGAAAATTTCAGCCACTCAAGAAGTTCTTTCTTATTTTATGGTTTTTGTCTAGCCTTTATTAGTTATACTTATTATTATTTAAATGTTGGAGTGTTGAGTATGTTTCTTACTAATAAAATATTTTAGTTATCCCAATATTTATGAGATGGTGATATGCATGTGAGTCTTAGGCATTCTACATTAAAAGTTATTATTGATTGATTAATATTTAAATATTATAACTTAAGATGACAATTCCATCATGTTTACATTGTCTCATACAATATGTTTGACAGAAAAATTCAGCCACTTAGATAGTTCATTCTTATCTATAAGGTTTCCTCCCGCCTTTATTAGTTATACTTATTATTTAAATGTTGGACTGTGGGGTATGTTTCTTACTAATAAAATATTTCAGTTATCCCAATATTTATGAGATGGTGATATGATTAGAATATAGTTTCCATCAATATTTTAACATCCCAGAGGGATAGGACAAGCCCTCTTGCTAAGTAGCAAGGGCAAGACTGGTGGATTAGTTTACAGTTCTAGAATGATTCTTTATACAATTAGGTAGATCGCCTACAACAACCACATTATTACTCCTAAAATTATTTCTCTATAGTCTAAAATTGATATCAACCCTTTAAAATTTCATATAAGATCTACTGCATATGCCGTCAGCCACCAATTAAAACCTAAAAGTTTGTTTTCTGAGACAGTATCTACATGTTTGCCATTTTGAAACAATTTATTCATGAAATATTTTCACTAGCAATAAATCAACCAACCTGAAGGCCCTTGCAGCAGCTGTCCACCCTTGGCCAAAAGGGATATCTCCGTACAAGGATCCGTTTCTCTCTGCAGCAAATCGGGATAAACCAAAATGCAAACTATTTGGTCTGAGATCTCCTGAAAATGCGTGTTAACGCCATTCCCCACACTCTGCCTTTTTCTTCCTTCCTGCATTAGCGAACTCTCCCACCATATTTAAGAGCCATCATATGTTATAAGGGAGGGTTGTTACACCGCTATTCACTTCTTCCGACATATCAAAATGGTTTATTTGGTCCATGGAAGGATTTGGTCTGCTCATGAAAATGGAATCCCATCTATGGAAAACGCTTCTACTGCTTGTGCTATCCACAACACTAGAAAGTCTGATAAGCCTAGAATCTTTGGTTTGTGATTGCTCTTTTTCTTTCTTCCTCTTCTCTGAAGAGCTTACATTTTTAAACCAATAGGCAACATTTTTGACTTCCGCTCTACCATAATCTTGTAGCTGAACAGTAAGCTCAGCTATGCGGGCATAAGATGGTTTTCTAGTTCCGTTGCCAACACAGACTCTAATATTTGCTTTTGTTTGGCATTTGGCCACCATCTTGACGACACATTTGCCCTGCATGTAAAATTGAATTGATCTGCAGAAGCGAATAAACAGCTAACGAGACCCTTTTTTGAAAAATGGTATTGCTATTTGCCTGTGCACGAAAGGTTGGTTTTTGGTCATTTGTGAATCACCTGCATACAAGGAACCACTTCTGTAGGGGGGGGGGGCGTGGTTCTGGGATAGCCTGGTTTTTTGGTTATTTGTGGATCATCCATGAATAGGGAAGCGCTCCTTGATAAGGGCCCATAGTTCTAGGATAAGGTTTTCCTGGATATGAAATCTAAGGCTTCTTTCTATATTAAACTTTTGCTATCTAGATTTTAATCTTCTCACTTATGTTTGGTTAGCTTCTGTAACCTTTCTCTCCAGTTTTGGAGTGATGTTCATCTTTTTCCTTCTATATTATTGGTAGACCTATTCCCCTAGATCACACATGCAGGTATTGGGTATCGACTCCGCCTGGACTCATAGGCCCTATTCCCTACCCTAGCCACTATTCCCTACTAGTGCAGTGTTCCCGTGTTGTTGTTTTATCATCTCGTTAGCTAACAGTAATTTCTAGAGTGCCCTTATGGTCATGTGTAGTTTTCTAGTGCAGTAGTTAAAGCTTTTCTCCTTGGTTTCCATTGATTGTTTGATGTGGTTTCCTTGGCATCATTCTTTATTTTGATTGGAGAAAATTGTTTTATGCTAATGCATATTTTGTAGGAATGAGTGCCTTGCCTATTCCTTACCCATGTTCTAGGACTAATTACATGTATTTGTGCATGTGATAACTTGATTTTATACTATATCAGGTTTCATGGACTAGTGTGTGCTTGGGCTGCATCTTAACATTTGCAAGCTTCCAGGAGTAAGCCTAGTCCTAGGGGGTAGGATGTAACAACCCCCGTATTCACTTTTTGGTGTCGGTTAGAGGAGTCCACTTGGGTAATAAAGACAGGTCAGAGTTGTTATGAGTTGAATACATTACGAGAAATATTTTGGCTGTTAGGTAAACAAATTAATAGTTGGGATGACTTGAGGAAGGAAGGTAACTTGCCACACCATTAAGAAGGCATGGCATCTCTTCTGTACGGCCCAATTATGTTTGGAGTCAAACAATTGCAGGGTATGGACATTCATCAAAGCATTAAGGATTGAGAGGAGACGCTCTGCACATAGGGGATACAATGATGTGTGGTCTAGAGGAACGGATCTACCAATAATATAGAAGGAAAAAGATGAACATCACTCCAAAATTGGAGAGAAAGGTTACAGAAGCTAACCAAACATAAGTGAGAAGATTAAAATCTGGATAGCAAAAGTTTAATATAGAAACAAGCCTTAGATTTCATATCTAGGAAAACCTTATCCTAGAACTATGGGCTCTTATCAAGGAGTGCTTCCTTATTCATGGATGATCCACAAATAACCAAAAACCAGGCTATCCTAGAACCATGGCCCCCCTTACAGAAGTGCTTCCTTGTATGTGGGTGATTCACAAATAACCAAAAACCAACCTTTCGTGCACAGGAAATAGTAATACAATTTTTCAAAAAAGGGTCTCGTTAGCTATTTATGCATCACTTCTACAAATCAATTTGATTTTACGTGCAGGGCAAATGTGTCAACAAGATGGCGGCCAAATGCCAAACAAAAGCAAATATTAGAGTCTGTGTTGGCAACGGAAACCAGAAAACCATCTTATGCTGGCATAGCTAAGCTTATTGTTTAGCTACAAGAATATGGTAGAGCAGAAGTCAAAAATGTTTCCTATTGGTTTAAAAATGGAAGCTCTCGAGAGAAGAGGAAGAAAGAAAAACAGCAATCACAAACCAGAGATTCCAGGCTTATCAGACTTTCTAGTGTTGTGGAGAGCACAAGCAATAGAAGCATTTGCCATAAATGGGATTGCATTTTCATGAGCAGACCAAATCCTTCCATGGACCAAATAAACCATTTTCATATGCCGGAAGAAGTGAATAGCAGTGTAACAACCCTCGCTTATAACATATGATGGCTCTTAAATATGGTGGGAGAGTTCGCTAATGCAGGAAGGAAGAAAAATGCAGAGTGTGGGGAATGGCATTAACACATATTTTCAGGAGATCTTAGACCAAACAGTTCACATTTTGGTTTATCCCAGTTTTCTTTAGAGAGAAACGGATCCTTGTGCAGAGATATCCCTTTTGGTTAAGGGTGGACAGCTGCTGCAAGGGCCTTCAAGTTCATTGATTTATTGCTAGTGAAAATATCTCATGAATAAATTGTTTCAAAATGGCAAACATGTAGAAACTATCTCAGAAAACAAACTTTTAAGTTTTAATTGGTGGCCGATGACATATGCAGTAGACCTTATATGAAATTTTAAAGGGCTCATATCAATTTTAAACTATAGAGAAATAATTTTAGAAGTAATAATGTGGTTGTTGTAGGCGATCTACCTAATTGTATGGAGAACCATTCTAGCATCGTAAACTAATCCACCAGTCTTACCTTTGCTACTTAGCAAGAGGGTTTGTTCTATCCCTTTCGGATGTTAAAATATTGATGGAAACTATATTCTAATCCCACTTTTGTGTGAAATATCTAGATGATTGGGTTATGTGATACGGATTTTAATCAAGTTTGAGGTGACAAGGAATAAATTAAAATGTTAACTTCATGGATTAAGTTGTATCCCGTGTGATATAATAAACATCTAGGCTTTCCAGTGCATGCACAGATGTCAGCATGACTAATGCGGCAGCAGCTTGAAGCTTGACATTACCCGTGCTAATCACATTTTCTAGAAAGTTTCTAAAGCCTTTTCAAAAGACTCATTTTGTTAATATCTTGTAATCATTACATTCCTTGAGAGGACATCAGTCTGAGGCAATCAGCCCAGCAGTTACATGCCTTGTCTATGCTTCCACTTTTTGCGTACATGTATACCAATGTACTTGTGGCTACAACATCTAACAAATAATTCCCTTCTGTTATACTTTGCTGGGTGTCCTTAACCTCTTCCAAAAGATCCCATTTCGGACAAGAAAGGAGGATGCTGACCGCGGCTGTGGTATTTGACCTTACATCAGCAAGTGGCGTTTTCTTAAAAGTTTCTAAGTCCTTTTTAACAAATCCATTTTGTGTGAATCCTTAAATCAGTGCACCCCATGAGATGACATCATTCTAAGGCATTCTATCAAACAGTTGACATGCCTTCTCTATGCTGCCATTTTGGCATAGGCAAAGAGGATGTGGGCAGGGTTGTTGTTATGTTTTGTTATGTTGTATGGATGTTAAGATTGTGGATGGTCATTTGAGGCCTTTATGTTGATTATGTTATCTCCGTCTTTGTTTCATCTTGGGTACTGAAGCATTTATCTTCCTACCTTTTTATTGTCAGTGTAAAGACCTAGTAAACCCTCACTCATCAAAAAAGAAATTCAGCCACCTTAAAAATATTTCCAAGGGACTGGCTGGAAGAAGATATATAAGATAATTATGTGCAATATAGAAACCACATGCTACCCACAAGGCAGTTGGATACCTCTAAGTACACCAAAGCTAATTTATTTTCCCTTCCATTCCGGTGGTGTTGTTGAAGAGGAATGATACTCTTTTGAGGGAAGACAATATTTTGTTCTTTCTTTAGAAGGTTAGTGGCTTGCATCTATGAGTATGTTTTGCTCTATGTGAGCTGTGCCATAGTCTAAGACCTTGTTTTGTCCACCTTGAAACATATCCTTGCAGGTTAATTTTGATAGTACTCAATTAGATCAAATCTGTGTTTCTAGCCTAAAATCAGTTGTAATGATTACGGTGCCCTATCCAAGGTTTAAACCTTGTTGGGTTTGCTCATCTCTATGTTATGACATTGGCTTTATGCATTGTGTGCCGTGTCTACTCCGTGCTTGATGTGTTCTTGTGAACTATGTGACCTTGAGGTCTCCCTTGTGTGGTTGAGTTTCCGAGTCTTCTTTCCCCACTGTTTGTCTGCTTGTGATTGGGCCTTGTGACTACATCTGAGCATGGTCGGGTGGTCTTTTATGACTCCACATGGTTGGGAGTCATTGCCACCACCATTAGGGATCGGCAAACAGGTTATCGCAGCACCAGCTTGAAGATGTTCTCTTTCTTTCTGTTACTTTATGAGTCATGTACCCAGTCAATTATTGTATCTTTCATGGCTATGCCATTGTTCTTGTTTATTCCTTTACGTAATTTTGTACTCTTTTAAGAGATAAAATGTAATCATGCAAGTTAATGAGAAGAAATGGGATGTTTCCTATTTAGTTTATGGATTCCGGTGTGGGTATCGGATCCACTTGTACCATGGTGTTTATGGATTCATATTTATATTTGGAAATGGGATTAGGAGTATTTGAATTGGTGTTTAAAATGAATGTAGTTTATTAATGTTTCTCTGGAGAGTGATTTAGTCCTCTCTGGTAGGTTGTGCATTCGGCCATACTTGGCAATGAATGTTGTCGACATATCGTATCGGCAACTATTTCATGTGTATGTTATCACTTGTTATTCAAAAAAAAATTATCTTGTCCTCTTTTGGCCCTCACCCTTCAGGGTTCGTGGCGCGGGATGTTACAGGAATAGTTATAATGTCAATTCATGTCCACTAGAACAATAACATGCTATCAAAATGATATTTTAATAGAGAATCCAACTCAACAAAATCTGCAATGCACAAAAGACAAAAGTCTCCATTCTGAAATGCATTCATTAAGAAAAATGCCTCATGTGATTACACACCATTTTAGGTAGTGATCTCTTGAATCTGCCGGTATTCTTGTTTGGGGGCAAAGAATTTTCAAGGCCGGAACAAAAAGAATTGTTCCTCAGCTGATATGCATCAAATGATTGAGATTCATAATCAAGAGTGCTTCCATGTGATGTTTTCAGAATCTACAGACACATCTTTCGTGCTCCCACAAATTCAACAAGAATTTGATTAGGTGGTAGATTACTTTGTACCACCGACCTCATTAAAGGAGGTTTATAGGAGTTGAAGTCACGCTGCACAGGATCTTGGCCATGCTGTAAAATCAGAAATTGTCACCTCATGTCTTGATCATATTCAGATTCAGGGATTTCATCCTCCTCTCTACGAGGGGAACCATTATCGCTTGGTTCTGAAATTGAATAGGCTGGTAAAGAATTAGAAGACTCTACAAGTGAAGCTCCATGAGAATATTGAGGAAGCTTCACATGGTTTAGTATGGAGAATCCAAGGAGGGGGGAATTGGTTTTCCTTGCTGTAAAAGTTGCATAAATGACTTTGGGTCTTGATTGTCCACAAGAACATGGGTGGGGCATGTGTTTGGAAGTAAATTCTGATCCTAAAAGACAATAAAAATTACGAATATTTATATAAATATTAGAAAAACTTAGTTCATTTTGCGAATTAAAATAGTATATTTAAAAATTTTAACCAAGATAACACAGGACAATCTGAGAAAATTAACAATCAACTATACATAGTATATACCCAGAAGGTTACTCAAAAGATGGACTATATATAAAATATAAATACAACAAGTCACATAGCCACGTGTCAATATTGTAAACCTGGGATAGGAGGATAAAACAGACAAACAAAATTACATGCAGATTCAATTTCTTTTTTACCTTGAGTTTGTCATGGCATTTGGAACAGCTATACTGGCATTGCCATTTGCAGCTGCTTTGGCCTAAACCCCAGTACAAAAGATAATAAAACACATCCAACATTCAAATTTTATAGTTAAAACTTAACGCTTAAAGCAGGAACGTACAATGCTAAACTCAATCGGAATCACAAAATGTTGGCAAATCCTGACCTCTGTTATCAAGTAGTTGCTAACATCGGGTGTAGCTGACTGTTTTGTCACATCAGTTTCATAAAATACTTCATCCATCTTCTATAAATGATCCTGGTCAAAATCTGTGTCATAAAACACGAATCATTTCTTGCAACACATAATATTGGAAGTGGAAAACTTTTCTGCAGTACAAAGAATGCTGATTAAAATCAATACAATGCAATAGAAAGTTCATCAAAGCAATCACAAATTAAAAATAGAAATCAAAGAACCTATGCTAAGGGAACATAGTAGGATGCAGAAGCTAGAACAACATGCACATGTGATTGATCTCTATCCTCCAAGACCTTCAATTGATCATCAATTACCTTGTAATCTTGGGATGGCAAATCCCTTCACGAAAGATATTTAGTAAAGACTTTCTTAAACCTACAATACAAACATATAAAACAGAAGCACATAAAAAAGTGACACTTAACATCATATGGTATTTAACAATGAGTGTAAATATTGAAACCACAATAAATAGAAGTATTATCATAGGAGAGAAAATATAATTCCATTCAGTTGCTGAAACTCGAACCTCTAAAATCTTAAAATGCTTGCACCTATTAGCAATTAGATAATTTCTTAATTCTTCCCAGGATGGGAGTATCCTAACAAGGACACTGGATAGCACAATTTAATTTAGATACCAATGTCCTTGTTAGGATACGCCCAGCCTGGGAAGATTTAAGAAATTATCTAACTGCTAATTGGTGCAAACGTTTTGAAGTTTTTGTTTGCACAATGTTAGAAAAGAATTATGCTTTGGAGATGTGGAGGCTTCTTGATTCCAAGACAAGCTTAATCAGTCCTAGGAAGCTCCATGATCATGTTGTTTGTGTCAAGCCAGGCAAAAATTTCTAACCAATAAACAACACACCTTATTATGTTATGAAGATCTATAAATTTAATTTCAGAGGCTCAAATTTCAGCAACTGAATGGAATTATATTTTCTCTCCTATCCTAATACTTCTATTGCTTGTGATGTCAATATTTGCACTCATTGTTAAATACCATATGATGCTAAGTGTTGCTTTTTTCTGTGCTTCTGTTTTCTATGTTTGTGTTGTAGGTTTAAGAAAGTCTTTACTAAATGTCTTTCATAAAGGGATTTGCCATCCCAATATTACAATGGTAATTGATGTTCGATTGAAGGTCTGGGACGATACAGATCAATAACATGTGCATGTTGTTCCAGCTTTTGCACCGTAATATGCTCCATTAGCAAAGGTTCTTTGATTTCTATTTTTTACTTTCTATTGCATTGTACTGATTGTTGGAAGAAATTAATCTTCTGTCAGTGCATTAACTTCAGCCTGCCCCTGCGTCAGACCTGGGGGTCTCCAAAATCAGCGCCAGCACCGTTGGCCTACCAGCATTCATTTTTGGTAGATAAGTTTGAATTTTGAAGTGAGGTTGAGCTCTGGCAAGGTTAGAATGAGAGAAACGAGAGGGAAAGTTAGTTGACAGTAGTAGAATGCAAGAGAAAGCCTGCAGCAACAGAGGAATGTGAAGTAGGAGAATAATAGAGAGAATATAGAAGAAAGGAATGTTACAGCAGCAACTGTAATCCATAGGCAGCTACAGAGTTTCTGGACAGCAGCTCCAGAGATTTGGGCAAAACAGGAAAACAGAGCAGCAGCTCTGCATAAGTTTGTAACAAAATTTGAATGTATTGTAAATGAGGAAAACATAAAATATATATTACTGTCATTCATGCTTTGTCTCCTCTGTGTGTATATGTTTGTTCTCGCCATCCATTATTGCTGTAGCATTGTTTTCTGGTCAGGAGTCTGTCCATCCCCTGCTCTCCCCTGCCATCACTAATTTCAATCAGCATTCTTTGTACTGCAGACAAGTGTTCCCCTTCCAATATTATGTGTCGCAAGAAACGTAGCTTGAAATGTCAGAGATGGTTTTTTTAAGTAAGTAATATGATCTTGGAATGGTTTTATCCACGGATGTAATTTTTATTTTACTTTCCCAGCCAAGCGAGAAGTTCACATGAAGTTTTACGGAATAATGGTTGAAGTTCTTTATGCGTAAGATTCTTTGTGTTTGTAGTGTTTGGATATCTTCTAATTTTTCTTGATTCTTGTTTTATGACAGATATCTTGACGACGGTCATTAACAGAAAATGGATGAAGTATTTTATGAAACTGATGTAACAAAGCTGTCAGCTACACCCAATGTTAGCAACTACTTGCTAAGAGAGGTTAGAATTTGCCAACATTTTGTGATTATGATTGAGTTTAGCATTGTCTGTTCGTATTTTAAGTGTTAAAGTTTAACTGAAAAATCTGAATTTTGGATGTGTTTGTTTTCCTTTTGTAGTGGGGTTCAGGCCAAAGCAGCTGCAAATGGCAATGCCAGTTTAGCTGTTCCAAATGGCACGACAAACTCTAAGGTTGAAAAGAAATTGAATCCACAAGTAATTTTTTTTATCCTTTTTATCCTCCTATCCCAGGTTTACAATATTGACACGTGGCTAGGTAACTTGTTATATTTCTATTTTATATACAGTCAATCTTTTGGGTAATCTTCTTGGTATATACTATATACAGTGCATTGTTAATTATCTAAGATTGTCCTCTGTTATCTTGGTTAAAATTTTTAATTATACTATCTTAATTCACAAAATGAAATCAAAATTTTTAAGATTTATATCAATATTCATAATTTTGATTGTTTTTCAGGATCAGAATTTACTTCCAAACACATGTCCCAATCATGTTCTTGTGGACAATCAAGACCCAAAGTTATTTATGCAACTTTTGCAGCAATCAAAACCGATTTCCTCCCTCCTTAGAATGCTCATACTAAAGCATGTGTGAAGGTTCCTCAATATTCTCGTGGAGCTTCACATGTAGAGTCCTCTAATTCTTTACCAGACAATTCAATTTCCGAACCAAACGATAATGGCTCCACTAGTAGAGAGGAGGGTGAAATCCCTAAATCTGAATATGATCCAGACATGAGGCAATGGCTTCTCATTTTATAGCATGGCCAAGATTCTGGGCAGCGTGACTTCAACTCCTATGAACCTCCCTTATTGATCAAATTTAATCAAATTTATGATACCTCTTAGAGATCTTCCACAGACAATATGGAATTGGGAAACACTAGTTGACCTATTAACTAAATTATTATATGGTGAATTCTACCTGGGCAAGGACCGAATCCACAAGTAGGTTTATTTCTCTAACCTTTTGAGTAGGTTACCAAGATTCCTATTTTTATTTGTGTAGAACCCTAAAAATATAGTTATAAAACAAATATAAACCATAATTTTTTTTATAAAATAGGAGTGAAAAGAAACCAATAAATTAAATTTCATTATGCACAAAGCGAAAGAAAATTAACTGCACCCTATAGTAGCACTTACCTCTGCTATTGTTGAATATACTTTGCTCCTTTTTTGTTTCATATGATAAAACCCTAATAAAACATAGTTATAAAATATTAGTTTAGGACACTTCTTTTTTATAAAACATCAGTGAGTGAAAAAGATATAAATTAAATTTCATTATGAAGAAAAGAAAAGAAAAGAAAATACTGATTGTATAGTAAAATCTATAAAATATAATGCACTTACGGTTCAAATAACTTATGTGCTTCTGGAATATACTTTGCTCCATTTTTTTTCATATGATAAACCCTAATAAAATATAGTTATAAAATAAATTATTGTACAATATTTAAAATAACATATTAATTGATTATGCAGAAAACAAAAGGAAACCCTAAAAAATATGTTGTAAAATATTAGTTTAGGACACTTCATTTTTATAAAACAACCAGGAGTGAAAAAGAAATAGATTAAATTTTATTTATGCAGAAAGGAAAATAAATTAAATTGATGACTCTATAGTAAAATCTATAAAATATAATGCACTTACTGTTCTAATAACTCCAGTATGCTTTTGATCTTGTTTATTTGATTTGATATTTTTGTAATTTATATTTGAGTATTAGTTGTATTTATATAGATTATTTACTTTATGTTGGCTTTATTCTTATGTGCATTCATTTAATAAAACTATGGCAGTTATATATTTTCAATTTAATTCTTATGTACATTCATTTAAAAAAATATGTACGAGTTATATAATTTTTAATTTAAAATAGTTACTTCATAATTTTTAGGTGCACTCATTTAATAAAAGTATGTCCATTATATGTTTTAAATTTAAAGACATAGTTTATAATTTAAAAAATATATATGTCAGGCTCTTTTTAGTTTTTATTTACACAAACATAGTCATCCCCTTAATGCCACTTATAATTTCCTTTATTTTGAAAATATATCTAAACAACTAACGCAAAAGAAAAGTACATAACTATGTTTTTATTAGCTCACCCCTCCACAAGGTATACTGAAGATGAATTTTGATGGAACCTCTAGAAGCAATTCGAAAAACTCAAACTTGGATCCAAAACAAAGTGGAAGTTGAAATTGAAAGTGATTCATTGGTTTGTATAAATTGTATTGTTAAAAACATAGAGGAAGTTGAAATTGTAGGTGATTCATTGGTTTGTATAAACACAAATAAAAGGAAGGAGATTTCAAATTGGAAGCTTTACCAATGGGTTGCATCACATCTATAGGGAAGGAAATAAAACCACAGACTTTCTTGTGAACCAAGGAATAGACCAACTCAAGTTCTACAGAGTATCCAACTCGGATTTAGTATGGGACAGCCTAGAAGAAATTTTAGAGATGGATGGATAGGTTCCATAGGAGGAAGGATTTTTGAATTCTTGAGCAGAGATATGGATAGCAGCAAAATGGATTGAGGAATAATTTTCTCTTCATGGGTTTCCTTTGATCCGATCTTCTTACCAAATATAAATCTTGTTATCTTTGTTGACATAAGCAAGATGGGGCAACGAATGGTATTTGAGTGTGAATGTATCTATAAGGTAGATTCAGATGAAGACGAGGAAGAGGAGGAGGAAGAAACAGTGGAGGGAAAGATTAATAGAATCTTCAATGCAGATCAAGAGGGGGCAGTGGCTTCTATCAAACAAGTCATTGACACCCATATCTTCGTTGGAGAACACATTCATGATGGAACACTCTAAGAGAGGAATCCCTCATGAATGTAGTACTAATAATGGGAAGGAAACAGTGTGGGAAGATGATGGCTCACACGTTTATCAAGAAGGAGCTGAGAGAAAAGGTGTATACTACCATTTCATCTTTTGATTAAAAAACTCAAATCTAGACTGATGGGAGAGATATTGGATGATGGTGCTATGAGGAAAAACAAAATAACTTCGTAGGCTCCAAGTCTATTCCGAGATGGTATTCATTGAAATAATATGGAAGTATTCAACTTCTATCTTAGTCAGTATGGAGACATGTTGTCTTCCCCACAGATTAATCGGGCCTTTGAGCTCTATGAAGGTTTATGGTTTTTATGGCATCTAAGAATGCCCAGTGATTGAATGTTGTATGTTTGCGCACTCAGAAGAGATGATGTTGTATCTTTTCTAGTTTAATTGGATTTTAATAGAAAGGGAACTACCTCCTTGGGTTTTATTAACTAACTTTTTCATTCTTAATATAGATTAAGACTTTATTTTCAAAAAATATATCTAAACAACTAACATAAAGTATTTTCATTAAAATAACTATACAATAAATAAAGTTCAACATATTAAAAGAAAAAACTAATAAATTAAATTTGATTGTACAAAAATGAAATTAAACTCTAATTAAATATAGTTATAAAATATTATTGTACAATGCTAATTTAGATGCCACTATGGGGATTTAAACTTGGATCTCCATCTTGAGAAGCTTATGGCTTTACCATTTGAGCACAACCCCTTTGACATGTTTGCGTATTACTTGTATTTATATTGATTATTTACTTTATATCAACTTTATTCTTATGTGCATTTATTTAATAAAACTATGTTCGTTACATATTTTAAATTTAATTCTTATGTGCATTCATTTAAAAAAATATGTGGGTTATATATTTTTTAAATTTAAAATGGTTACTTTATAATTTTTATGTGCATTCATTATGTCAGTTATATGTTTTAAATTTAAAGCACTTACTTCATATATATATATATATATATATATATATATATATATATATATATATATATATATATATATATATATATCTGTGTGTGTGTGTGTGTGTGGGTTCTATTTAGTTTTTATGTATACTATCACAGTCGTCCCCTTAATGCCACTATATAATGCCTCTGGCTTAATTATGGTTTTATGGGAGAAATTAATATTCCAACAAACTCAATATTTTTTACACACCTATTTTTATTATTATTATTGGTAAATGCTTTTTACTAGAGCTATGAATTAGAGAGTTTTTGAAAGGGTGCCACCCTTTTACATAGAGAAAGAAATAAACACCAAAGAAGCTTGAGCAATGTCAAGGAATAATAAGGAACAAAAAGCATAGAGGCTTAAAAATACAACAACAAACAACATTTCCCCACACATGAGGCCAAAAAAAAACTCAGGGCAGACTACCCCATGACGAAATAGGTCTACCAACTCAAGGTAGCTTGAAGGATTTTTGTTTGTTGTTGGTAACCCAATCGTTAGACTCAAACAAACCAAATCCCTTATTGGTAGGACTCACATTATGAAGAATTGAACCCGAATTAAAGAAAGTACTACAAGATTAATTTTTAAATGAATCCACTTTTATATTTTCTTTGTTGGAGGACACTAGGGAGGGCAATCTTAGTCCTCCCTCACTGCTTCCTTCTCCATACATTTATCCCCAAAAGATGAGATCTGAGCTCAAGGACAAGATTAAGAGCCTCTGAGTTAGAATTGTCCACAAGAGGACTTGCCAACACACTTTTACCCTCCATGGGTATCTCAGACATGTCCTCAATAGGAGAAGGATCTTGTTGACTCTTAGTTCTTGTGAATAAGCCTTTTTTTCATGAACCCACACATAAGCATGGCTCCACCTATGGAAATTGTGACTTACCATTAGGGGCTCCTCATAAATGATCTAATGCACCCAATCACTAAGTTTTGAGGATAAGGTGATCAAAGAGGGAAGAACCTTATCACCAACATCATTAATGTAAAATCTCAAAAAATAAAGTATTTTATAGATTTTCTCACCTCATCAACCACGATGAGTTCACCAAGGGAGAAATTAATAGTCAGCTACACTTGAACCTCATCCCAATACTCCAAAGGTAATCTAGGGTGTAACATGCCTTCTCATATTACTCAAAATTACACACGCAGATTACTAGAAAAGTAAAAGATGTTATGACCCGCATCTAACCCTCGAACATATTTTATGATACTTAGAGACTTAAGTTTGATTAGAGTTATCATATCATACTATGCATAATTAATTATTATTTTTCTTTATTTTCAAATCTTACTAACACACATAAATATATATATATAGTTTCATCCCAACAAAAACATCCATTCTTATTATATATGGGAAAAACTAGAGTTTCTGAAGGAAGAAATATCAAACAAGAAAAGAACTAGACATATCCCATTCATCTATTTTAACAAATTTTAGGACCATAGAGAATTCAGGGATTCTGAAATGCATCAAAAACTCTGCCAGCATTCCAACTCCTAGCGCCCTATAAAAGACTAGCATCCAGTCATTTATAATCTTGTGAATGGCACTGCATTGAATTCCATGTAATATCCTGTCAACACTAGATTCCCCCTTCAAATGAAATGATTGAACAGACCACATGGTGCCCATACCTCCTTAATGTGCCTAAATCTAATTTTTGGCAGCTTTGGATCACCAACTACCATGATACACAAATATCATTTCCTAGTAGGTGAAAGACCAAATATTGTAATTTATGATGATCATCAAAGGAGCTCAACTTCCCAAATGTGTAAGGTGCAGATTCGTTCCTGCGAGCTTGGAGTGCAATATATAGGACTTGGAGGGCATTACATTGTCCCATACAATATGTTTGATAGAAAAATTCAGCCACTCAAGAAGTTTTTTCTTATTTTATGGTTTTCGTCTAGCCTTTATTAGTTATACTTATTATTATTTAAATGTTGGACTGTTGAGTATGTTTCTTACTAATAAAATATTTTAGTTATCCCAATATTTATGAGATGGTGATATGCATGTGAGTCTTAGGCTTTCTACATTAAAAGTTATTATTGATTGATTAATATTTAAATATTATAACTTAAGATGACAATTCCATCATGTTTACATTGTCTCATACAATATGTTTGATAGAAAAATTCAGCCACTTAGATAGTTCTTTCTTATCTATAAGGTTTCCTCCTGCCTTTATTAGTTATACTTATTATTTAAATGTTGGACTGTGGGGTATGTTTCTTACTAATAAAATATTTCAGTTATCCCAATATTTATGAGATGGTGATATGATTAGAATATAGTTTCCATCAATATTTTAACATCCCAGAGGGATAGGACAAACCCTCTTGCTAAGTAGCAAGGGTAAGACTGGTGGATTAGTTTACAGTTCTAGAATGATTCTTTATACAATTAGGTAGATCGCCTACAGCAACCACATTATTACTCCTAAAATTATTTCTCTATAGTCTAAAATTGATATCAGCCCGTTAAAATTTCATATAAGATCTACTGCATATGCCGTCAGCCACCAATTAAAACCTAAAAGTTTGTTTTCTGAGACAGTATCTACATGTTTGCCATTTTGAAACAATTTATTCATGAGATATTTTCACTAGCAATAAATCAACCAACCTGAAGGCCCTTGCAGCAGCTGTCCACCCTTGGCCAAAAGGGATATCTCCGTACAAGGATCCGTTTCTCTCTGCAGCAAATCGGGATAAACCAAAATGCAAACTATTTGGTCTGAGATCTCCTGAAAATGAGTGTTAACGCCATTCCCCACACTCTGCCTTTTTCTTCCTTCTTGCATTAGCGAACTCTCCCACCATATTTAAGAGCCATCATATGTTATAAGGGAGGGTTGTTACACCGCTATTCACTTCTTCCTACATATCAAAATGGTTTATTTGGTCCATGGAAGGATTTGGTCCGCTCATGAAAATGGAATCCCATCTATGGAAAACGCTTCTACTGCTTGTGCTATCAACAACACTAGAAAGTCTGATAAGCCTAGAATCTTTGGTTTGTGATTGCTCTTTTTCTTTCTTCCTCTTCTCTGGAGAGCTTACATTTTTAAACCAATAGGCAACATTTTTGACTTCCGCTCTACCATATTCTTGTAGCTGAACAGTAAGCTCAGCTATGCAGGCATAAGATGGTTTTCTAGTTCCGTTGCCAACATAGACTCTAATATTTGCTTTTGTTTGGCATTTGGCCACCATCTTGACGACACATTTGCCCTGCATGTAAAATTGAATTGATCTGCA
Source organism: Cunninghamia lanceolata (assembly GCA_027924645.1). NCBI lineage: Eukaryota > Viridiplantae > Streptophyta > Pinopsida > Cupressales > Cupressaceae > Cunninghamia > Cunninghamia lanceolata. Next base: position 18,211,104 of record BSBN01001048.1, read on the forward strand.
GAAGCGATGCATAAACAGCTAACGAGACCCTTTTTTGAAAAAGGTATTGCTATTTGCCTGTGCACGAAAGGTTGGTTTTTGGTCATTTGTGAATCACCTGCATACAAGGAACCACTTCTTTAGGGGGGGCCGTGGTTCTAGGATAGCCTGGTTTTTTGGTTATTTGTGGATCATCCATGAATAGGGAAGCGCTCCTTGATAAGGGCCCATAGTTCTAGGATAAGGTTTTCCTGGATATGAAATCTAAAGCTTCTTTCTATATTAAACTTTTGCTATCCAGATTTTAATCTTCTCACTTATGTTTGGTTAGCTTCTGTAATCTCTCTCCAGTTTTGGAGTGATGTTCATTCTTTTCGTTCTATATTATTGCTAGACCTATTCCCCTAGACCACACATGTAGGTATTGGGTATCGACTCCGCCTGGACTCATAGGCCCTATTCCCTACCCTAGCCACTGTACCTTGCTAGTGCAGTGTTTCTGTGTTGTTGTCTTATCATCTCGTTACCTAACAGTAATTTCTAGAGTGCCCTTATGGTCATGTGTAGTTTTGTAGTGTAGTAGTTGAAGCTTTTCTCCTTGGTTTCCATTGATTGTTTGATGTGGTTTCCTTGGCATCATTCTTTATTTTGATTGGAGAAAATTGTTTTATGCTAATGCTTATTTTGTAGGAATGAGTGTCGTGCCTATTCCTTACCCATGTTCTAGGACTGATTGCATGTATTTGTGCATGTGATAACTTGATTTTATACTATATCAAGTTTCATGGACTAGTGTGTGCTTGGGCTGCATCTTAGCATTTGCAAGCTTCCAGGAGTAAGCCTAGTCCTAGGGGGTAGGATGTAACAAACCTCATATTCACTTTTTGGTGTCGATTAGAGGAGTCCACTGGGGTAATAAAGATAGGTCAGAGTTGTTATGAGTTGAATGCACTACGAGAAATATCTTGGCTGTTAGGTAAACAAATTAATAGCTGGGATGACTTGAGGAAGGAAGGTAACTTGCCACACCATTAAGAAGGCATGGCATCCCTTCTGTATGGCCCAATTATGTTTGGAGTCAAACAATTGCAGGGTATGGACATCCATCAAAGCATTAAGGATTGAGAGGAGACACTCTGCACATAGGGGATACGATGATGTGTGGTCTAGGGGAACGGATCTACCAATAATATAGAAGGAAAAAGATGAACATCACTCCAAAACTGGAGTTAAAGGTTACAGAAGCTAACCAAACATAAGTGAGAAGATTAAAATCTGGATAGCAAAAGTTTAATATAGAAAGAAGCCTTAGATTTCATATCCAGGAAAACCTTATCCTAGAACTATGGGCGCTTATCAAGGAGTGCTTCCTTATTCATCGATGATCCACAAATAACCAATAAACTAGGCTATCCTAGAACCACGGCCTCCCTTACAGAAGTGCTTCCTTTTATGTGGGTGATTCACAAATGACCAAAAACCAACCTTTCGTGCACAGGCCAATAGTAATACAATTTTTCAGAAAGGGGTCTCCTTAGCTATTTATGCATCACTTCTATAGATCAATTTGATTTTACGTGCAGGGCAAATGTGTCAACTAGATGGCGGCCAAACGCCAAACAAAAGCAAATATTAGAGTCTGTGTTGGCAACGGAAACTAGAAAACCATCTTATGCCCACATAGCTGAGCTTATTGTTCAGCTACAAGAATATGGTAGAGCAGAAGTCAAAAATGTTTCGTATTGGTTTAAAAATGTAAGCTCTCGAGAGAAGAGGAAGAAAGAAAAAGATCAATCACAAACCAGAGATTCCAGGCTTATCAGACTTTCTAGTGTTGTGGAGAGCACAAGCAATAGAAGCATTTGCCATAAATGGGATTCCATTTTCATGAGCAGACCAAATCCTTCCATGGACCAAATAAACCATTTTCATATGCCGGAAGAAGTGAATAGCGGTGTAACAACCCTCGCTTATAACATATGATGGCTCTTAAATATGGTGGGAGAGTTCACTAATGCAGGAAGGAAGAAAAATGCAGAGTGTGGGGAATGGCATTAACATGCATTTTCAGGAGATCTTAGACCAAATAGTTCGTATTTTGGTTTATCCCGGTTTGCTTTAGAGAGAAACGGATCCTTGTGTAGAGATATCCCTTTTGGTTAAGGGTGGACAGCTGCTGCAAGGGCCTTCAAGTTTGTTGATTTATTGCTAGTGAAAATATCTCATGAATAAATTGTTTCAAAATGGCAAACATGTAGAAACTGTCTCAGAAAACAAACTTTTAAGTTTTAATTGGTGGCCGACGACATATGTAGTAGACCTTATATGAAATTTTAAAGGGCTGATATCAGTTTTAAACTGTAGAGAAATAATTTTAGAAGTAATAATGTGGTTGTTGTAGGCGATCTACCTAATTGTATGGAGAACCATTCTAGCATCGTAAACTAATCCACCAGTCTTACCTTTGCTACTTAGCAAGAGGGTTTGTTTTATCCCTTTGGGATGTTAAAATATTGATGGAAACTATATTCGAATCCCACTTTTGTGTGAAATATCTTGATGATTGGGCTTCTGTGATACAGATTTTAATCAAGTTTGAGGTGACAAGGAATAAATTAAAATGTTAACTTCATGGATTAAGTTGTATCCCGTGTGATATAATAAACCTCGAGGCTTTCTAGTGCATGCACAGATGTCAGTATGACTGATGCGATAGCAACTGTGAAGCCTGACATTACCCGTGCTAATCACATTTTCCAGAAAGTTTCTAAAGCCTTTTCAAAAGACTCATTTTGTTAATATCTTGTAATCATTACATTCCTTGAGAGGACACCAGTCTGAGGCATTCAGCCCAGCAGTTACATGCCTTGTCTATGCTTCCACTTTTTGCGTACATGTATACCAATGTACTTGCGGCTACAACATCTAACAAATAATTCCCTTCTATTATACTTTGCTGGGTGTCCTTAACCTCTTCCAAAAGCTCCCATTTCAAACAAGAAAGGAGGATGCTAACCGTGGCTGTGGTATTTGACCTTACATCAGCAAGTGGCATTTTCTTAAAAGTTTCTAAGGCCTTTTTAACAAATCCATTTTGTGTGAATCCTGAAATTAGTGCACCCCATGAGATGACATCATTCTAAGGCATTCTATCAAACAGTTGACATGCCTTCTCTATGCTGCCATTTTGGCACAGGCAAAGAGGATGTGGGCAGGGTTGTTGTTATGTTTTGTTATGTTGTATGGATGTTAAGATTGTGGATGGTCATTTGAGGCCTTTATGTTGATTATGTTATCTCCGTCTTTGTTTCATCTTGGGTACTGAAGCATTTATCTTCCTACCTTTTTATTGTCAGTGTAAAGACCTAACAAACCCTCACTCATCAAGAAAGAAATTCAGCCACCTTAAAAATATTTCCAAGGGACTGGCTAGAAGAAGATATATAAGATAATTATGTGCAATATAGAAACCACATGCTACCCACAAGGCAGTTGGATACCTCTAAGTACACCAAAGCTAATTTATTTGCCCTTCCATTCCGGTGGTGTTGTTGAAGAGGAATGATACTCTTTTGAGGGAAGACAATATTTTGTTCTTTCTTTAGAAGGTTAGTGGCTTGCATCTATGAGTTTGTTTTTCTCTATGTGATTTGTGCCATAGTCTAAGACCTTGTTTTGTCCACCTTGAAACAAATCATTGCGGGTTAATTTTGATAGTACTCAATTAGATCAAATCTGTGTTTCAAGCCTAAAATCAGTTGTAATGATTACGGTGGCCTATCCAAGGTTTAAACCTTGCTGGGTTTGCTCATCTCTATGTTATGACATTGGCTTTATGCATTGTGTGCTGTGTCTGCTCCGTGTTTGATGTGTTCTTGTGAACTATGTGACCTTGAGGTCTCCTCGGTTGAGTTTTTGAGTCTTCTTTCCCCACTGTTTGTCTGCTTGTGATTGGGCCTTGTGACTACTTCTGAGCATGGTCGTGTGGTCTCTTATGACTCCACATGGTTGGGAGTCGTTGCCACCATTTAGGGATCGGCGAACAGGTTATCGCAGCACCAGCTTGAAGATGTTCTCTTTCTTTCTATTACTTTATGAGTCATGTACCCAGTCAATTATTGTATCTTTCATGGCTATGCCATTGTTCTTGTTTATTCCTTTACGTAATTTTGTACTCTCTTAAGAGATAAAATGTAATCATGCAAGTTAATGAGAAGAAATGGGATGTTTCCTATTTAGTTTATGGATTTCGGTGTGGGTATCGGATCCACTTGTACCATGGTGTTTATGGATTCATATTTATATTTGGAAATGGGATTAGGAGCATTTGAATTGGTGTTTAAAATGAATGTAGTTTATTAATGTTTCTCTGGAGAGTGATTTAGTCCTCTCCGATAGGTTGTGCATTCGGCCATACTTGGCAATGAATGTTGTCGACATATCGTATCGGCAACCGTTTCGTGTGTATGTTATCACTTGTTATTCAAAAAAAAATTATCTTGTCCTCTTTTGGCCCTCACTCTTCAGGGTTCGCGGCACGGGATGTTACAGGAATAGGTATAATGTCAATTCATGTCCACTAGAACAATAACATGCTATCAAAATGATATCTTAATAGAGAATCCAACTCAACAAAATTTGTAATGCACAAAAGACAAAACTCTCCATTCTGAAATGCATTCATTAAGAAAAATGCCTCATGTGATTACACACCATTTTAGGTAGTGATCTCTTGAATCTGCTGGTATTCTTGTTTGGGGGCAAAGAATTTTCAAGGCTGGAACAAAAAGAATTGTTCCTCAGCTGATATGCATCAAATGATTGAGATTCATAATCAAGAGTGCTTCCATGTGATGTTTTTAGAATCTACAGACACATCTTTCGTGCTCCCACAAATTCAACAAGAATTTGATTAGGTGGTAGATTACTTTGTACCACCGACCTTAGTAAAGGAGGTTTATAGGAGTTGAAGTCACGCTGCACAGGATCTTGGCCATGCTGTAAAATCAGAAATCGTCGCCTCATGTCTTGATCATATTCAGATTTAAGGATTTCATCCTCCTCTCTACGAGGGGAACCATTATCGCTTGGTTCTGAAATTGAATAGGCTGGTAAAGAATTAGAAGACTCTACAAGTGAAGCTCCATGAGAATATTGAGGAAGCTTCACATGGTTTCGTATGGAGAATTCTAAGGAGGGGGGAATTGGTTTTCCTTGCTGTAAAAGTTGCATAAATGACTTTGGGTCTTGATTGTCCACAAGATCATGGGTGGGGCATGTGTTTGGAAGTAAATTCTGATCCTAAAAGACAATAAAAATTATGAATATTTATATAAATATTAGAAAAACTTAGTTCATTTTGCGAATTGAGATAGTATATTTAAAAATTTTAACCAAGATAACACAGGACAATCTGAGAAAGTTAACAATCAACTATACATAGTATATACCCAGAAGGTTACTCAAAAGATGGACTATATATAAAATATAAATACAACAAGTCACATAGCCACGTGTCAATATTGTAAACCTGGGATAGGAGGATAAAACAGACAAACAAAATTACATGCAGATTCAATTTCTTTTCAACCTTAGAGTTTGTCATGGCATTTGGAACAGCTAAACTGGCATTGCCATTTGCAGCTGCTTTGGCCTAAACCCCAGTACAAAAGATACTAAAACACATCCAACATTCAAATTTTATAGTTAAAACTTAACACTTAAAGCAGGAACGTACAATGCTAAACTCAATCGGAATCACAAAATGTTGGCAAATCCTGACCTCTGTTATCAAGTAGTTGCTAACATCGGGTGTAGCTGACTGTTTTGTCACATCAGTTTCATAAAATACTTCATCCATCTTCTATAAATGATCCTGGTCAAAATCTGTGTCATAAAACAAGAATCAAGAAAAATTAGAAGATATCGAGATGCTACAAACACGAGGAATCTTACACATAAAGAAGTTCAACCATTATTCCCTAAAACTTCATGCAAACTTGTCGCTTGGCTAAGAAAGTAAAATAAGGAATTACATACATAGATAAAATCATTCCAAGAACATATTACTTACTTTAAAAAACCATTTTTGACATTGCAAGCTACGTTTCTTGCAACACATAATATTGGAAGTGGAAAACTTTTCTGCAGTACAAAGAATGCTGATTAAAATCAATACAATGCAATAGAAAGTTCATCAAAGCAATCACAAATTAAAAATAGAAATCAAAGAACGTATGCTAAGGGAACATAGTAGGGTGCAGAAGCTAGAACAACATGCACATGTGATTGATCTCTATCCTCCAAGACCTTCAATTGATCATCAATTACCTTGTAATCTTGGGATGGCAAATCCCTTCACGAAAGATATTTAGTAAAGACTTTCTTAAACCTACAATTCAAACATATAAAACAGAAGCACATAAAAAAGTGACACTTAACATCATATGGTATTTAACAATGAGTGTAAATATTGAAACCACAATAAATAGAAGTATTATCATAGGAGAGAAAATATAATTCTATTCAGTTGCTGAAACTCGAACCTCTAAAATCTTAAAATGCTTGCACCTATTAGCAATTAGATAATTTCTTAATTCTTCCCAGGATGGGAGTATCCTAACAAGGACACTGGATAGCACAATTTAATTTAGATACCAATCTCCTTGTTAGGATACACCCAGCCTGGGAAGATTTAAGAAATTATCTAACTGCTAATTGGTGCAAACGTTTTGAGGTTTTTGTTTGCACAATGTTAGAAAAGAATTATGCTTTGGAGATGTGGAGGCTTCTTGATTCCAAGACAAGCTTAATCAGTCCTAGGAAGCTCCATGATTGTGTTGCTTGTGTCAAGCCAGGTAAACATTTCTAACGAATAAACAAGACACCTTATTATGTTATGAAGATCTATAAATTCAATTTCAGAGGCTCAAATTTCAGCAACTGAATAGAATTATATTTTCTCTCCTATGCTAATGCTTCTATTGATTGTGATGTCAATATTTGCACTCATTGTTAAATACCATATGATGCTAAGTGTTGCTTTTTTCTGTGCTTGTGTTTTCTTTGTTTGTGTTGTAGGTTTAAGAAAGTCTTTACTAAATGTCTTTCATAAAGGGATTTGCCATCCCAATATTACAATGGTAATTGATGATCGATTGAAGGTCTGGGAGGATATAGATCAATAACATGTGCATGTTGTTCCGGCTTTTGCCCCGTAATATGCTCCATTAGCAAAGGTTCTTTGATTTTTATTTTTACTTTCTATTGCATTGTACTGATTGTTGGAAGAAATTAATCTTCTGTCAGTGCATTAACTTCAGCCTGCCCCTGCGTCAGACCTGGGGATCTCCAAAATCAGCCCCAGCACCGTTGGCCTGCCAGCGTTTATTTTTGGTAGATGAGTTTGAATTTTGAAGTGAGGTTTAGCTCTGGCAAGGATAGAATGAGAGAAACGAGAGGGAAAGTTAGTTGACAGGAGTAGAATGCAAGAGAAAGCCAGCAGCAACAGAGGAATGTGAAGTAGAAGAATAATAGAGAGAATATAGAAGAAAGGAATGTTACAACAGCAACTGTAATCCACATGGAGCTACAGAGTTTCTGGACAGCAACTCCAGAGATTTGGGCAAAACAGAAAAACAGAGCAGCAGCTCTGCATAAGTTTGTAACAAAATTTGAATGTATTGTAAATGAGGTAAACATAAAATATATATTACTGTCATTCGTGCTTTGTCTCCTCTGTGTGTATATGTTTGTTCTTGCCGTCCATTATTGCTGTAGCACTGTTTTCTGGTCAGGAGTCTGTCCATCCCCTGCTCTCCCCTGCCATCACTAATTTCAATCAGCATTCTTTGTACTGCAGACAAGTGTTCCCCTTCCAATATTATGTGTCGCAAGAAACGTAGCTTGAAATGTCAGAGGTGGTTTTTTAAAGTAAGTAGTATGATCTGGGAATGGTTTTATCCATGGATGTAATTTTTCTTTACTTTCCCAGCCAAGCGAGAAGTTCACATGAAGTTTTATGGAATAATGGTTGAAGTTCCTTATGCGTAAGATTCTTTGTGTTTGCAGTGTCTGGATATCTTCTAATTTTTCTTGATTCTTGTTTTATGACAGATATCTTGACGATGGTCATTAACAGAAGATGGATGAAGTATTTTATGAAACTGATGTAACAAAGCTGTCAGCTACACCCAATGTTGGCAACTACTTGCTAAGAGAGGTTAGTATTTGCCAACATTTTGTGATTATGATTGAGTTTAGCATTGTCTGTTCGTATTTTAAGTGTTAAATTTTAACTGTAAAATCTGAATTTTGGATGTGTTTGTTTTCCTTTTGTAGTGGGGTTCAGGCCAAAGCAGCTGCAAATGGCAATGCCAGTTTAACTGTTCCAAATGGCACGACAAACTCTAATGTTGAAAAGAAATTGAATCCACAAGTAATTTTTTTTTATCCTTTTTATCCTCCTATCCCAGGTTTACAATATTGACAGGTGGCTATATAACTTGTTATATTTCTATTTTATATACAGTCAATCTTTTGGGTAATCTTCTTGGTATATACTATATACAGTGCATTGTTAATTATCTAAGATTGTCCTCTGTTATCTTGGTTAAAATTTTTAATTATACTATCTTAATTCACCAAATGAAATCAAAATTTTTAAGATTTATATTAATATTCATAATTTTGATTGTTTTTCAGGATCAGAATTTACTTCCAAACACATGTTCCAACCATGTTCTTGTGGACAATCAAGACCCAAAGTTATTTATGCAACTTTTGCAGCAATCAAAACTGATTTCCTCCCTCGTTAGAATGCTCATACTAAAGCATGTGTGAAGGTTCCTCAATATTCTCGTGGAGCTTCACATGTAGAGTCTTCTAATTCTTTACTAGACGATTCAATTTCCGAACCAAACGATAATGGCTCCACTAGTAGAGAGGAGGGTGAAATCCCTAAATCTGAATATGATCCAGACATGAGGCGATGGCTTCTCTTTTTATAGCATGGCCAAGATACTGGGCAGCGTGACTTCAACTCCTATGAACCTCCTTTATTGATGAAATTTAATCAAATTTATGATACCTCTTAGAGATCTTCCACAGACAATATGGAATTGGGAAACACTAGTTGACCTATTAACTAAATTATTGTATCGTGAATTCTACCCGGGCAAGGACCGAATCCACAAGTAGGTTTATTTCTCTAACCTTTTGAGTAGGTTACCAAGACTCCTATTTTTATTTGTGTAGAACCCTAAAAATATAGTTATAAAACAAATATAAACCATAATTTGTTTTAGAAAACAGGAGTGAAAAGAAACCAATAAATTAAATTTCATTATGCACAAAGCGAAAGAAAATTAATTGCACCCTATAGTAGCACTTACCTCTGCTATTGTTGAATATACTTTGCTTCTTTTTTGTTTCATATGATAAAACCCTAATAAAATATAGTTATAAAATATTAGTTTATGACACTTCTTTTTTATAAAACATCAGTGAGTGAAAAAGATATAAATTAAATTTCATTATGAAGAAAAGAAAAGAAAAGAAAATAATGATTGTATAGTAAAATCTATAAAATATAATGCACTTACGGTTCAAATAACTTATGTGCTTCTGGGATATACTTTGCTCCATTTTTTTTCATATGATAAACCCTAATAAAATATAGTTATAAAATAAATTATTGTACTATATTTAAAATAACATATTAATTGATTATGCAGAAAACAAAAGGAAACCCTAAAAAACATGTTGTAAAATATTAGTTTAGGACACTTCATTTTTATAAAACAACCAGGAGTGAAAAAGAAATAGATTAAATTTTATTTATGTAGAAAGGAAAAAAATTAAATTGATGACTCTATAGTAAAATCTATAAAATATAATGCACTTACTGTTCCAATAACTCCAGTATGCTTTTGATCTTGTTTATTTGATTTGATATTTTTGTAATTTATATTTGAGTATTAGTTGTATTTATATAGATTATTTACTTTATGTTGGCTTTATTCTTATGTGCATTCATTTAATAAAACTATGTCGGTTATATATTTTAAATTTAATTCTTATGTACATTCATTTAAAAAAATATGTACGAGTTATATAATTTTTAATTTAAAATAGTTACTTCATAATTTTTAGGTGCACTCATTTAATAAAAGTATGTCCATTATATGTTTTAAATTTAAAGACATAGTTTATAATTTAAAAAATATAAATGTCAGGCTCTTTTTAGTTTTTATGTACACAGACATAGTCATCCCCTTAATGCCACTTATAATTTCCTTTATTTTTAAAATATATCTAAACAACTAATGCAAAAGAAAAGTACATAAATATGTTTTTATTAGCTCACCCCTCCACAAGTTATACTGAAGATGAATTTTGATGGAACCTCTAGAAGCAATTTGAAAAACTCAAACTTAGATCCAAAACAAGGTGGAAGTTGAAATTGAAAGTGATTCATTGGTTTGTATAAATTGTATTTATAAAAACATAGAGGAAGTTGAAATTGTAGGTGATTCATTGGATTGTATAAACACAAATAAAAGGAAGGAGATTTCAAATTGGAAGCTTTACCAGTGGGTTGCATCACATCTATAGCGAAGGAAATAAAACCACAGACTTTCTTGTGAACCAAGGAGTAGACCAACTCAAGTTCTACAGAGTATCCAACTCGGATTTAGTATCGGACAGCCTAGAAGAAATTTTAGAGATGGATGGATAGGCTCCATAGGAGGAAGGATTTTTGAATTCTTGAGCAGAGATATGGATAGCAGCAAAATGGATTGAGGAATAATTTTCTCTTCATGGGTTTCATTTGATCCGATCTTCTTACCAAATATAAATCTTGTTATCTTTGTTGACATAAGCAAGATGGGGCAACAAATGGTATTTGAGTGTGAATGTATCTATAAGGTAGATTCAAATGAAGACGAGGAAGAGGAGGAGGAAGAAACAGTGGAGGGAAAGATTAACAGAATCTTCAATGCAGATCAAGAGGGGGCAGTGGCTTCTATCAAACAAGTCATTGACACCCATATCTTCGTTGGAGAACACATTCATGATGGAACACTCTAAGAGAGGAATCCCTCATGAATGTAGTACTAATAATGGGAAGGAAACAGTGTGGGAAGATGATGGCTCACATGTTTATCAAGAAGGAGCTGAGAGAAAAGGTGTATACTACCATTTCATCTTTTGATTAAAAAACTCAAATCTAGACTGATGGGAGAGATATTGGATGATGGTGCTATGAGGAAAAACAAAATAACTTCCTAGGCTCCAAGTCTATTCCGGGATGGTATTCATTGAAATAATATGGAAGTGTTCAACTTCTATCTTAATCAGTATGGAGACCTGTTGTCTCCCCCATAGATTAATCGGGCCTTTGAGCTCTATGAAGGTTTATGGTTTTTATGGCATCTAAGAATGCCCAGTGATTGAATTTTGTATGTTTGCGCACTCAGAAGAGATGATGTTGCATCTTTTCTAGTTTAATTGGATTTTAATAGAAAGGGAACTACCTCCTTGGGTTTTATTAACTAACTTTTTCATTCTTAATATAAATTAAGACTTTATTTTCAAAAAAAATATCTAAACAACTAACATAAAGTATTTTCATTAAAATAACTATACAATAAATAAAGTTCAACATATTAAAAGAAAAAACTAATAAATTAAATTTGATTGTACAAAAATGAAATTAAACTCTAATTAAATATAGTTATAAAATATTATTGTACAATGCTAACTTAGATGCCACTATGGGGATTTAAACTTGGATCTCCATCTTGAGAAGCTTATGGCTTTACCATTTGAGCACAACCCCTTTGACATGTTTGTGTATTACTTGTATTTATATTGATTATTTACTTTATGTCAACTTTATTCTTATGTGCATTTATTTAATAAAACTATGTTCTTTACATATTTTAAATTTAATTCTTATGTGCATTCATTTAAAAAAATATGTGGGTTATATATTTTTTAAATTTAAAATGGTTACTTTATAATGTTTATGTGCATTCATTATGTCCGTTATATGTTTTAAATTTAAAGCGCTTACTTCATAATTTAATATATATGTGTGTGTGTGTGTGTGTGGGCTCTATTTAGTTTTTATGTATACTATCACAGTCGTCCCCTTAATGCCACTATATAATGCCTCTGGCGTAATTATGGTTTTATGGGAGAAATTAATATTCCAACAAACTCAATGTTTTTTACACACCTATTTTTATTATTATTATTGGTAAATGCTTTTTACTATAGCTATGAATTAGAGAGTTTTTGAAAGGGTGCCACCCTTTTACATAGAGAAAGAAATAAACACCAAAGAAGCCTGAGCAATGTCAAGGAATAATAAGGAACAAAAAACATAGAGGCTTAAAAATAAAACAACAAACAACATTTCCCCACACATGAGGCCAAAAAAAAAACTCAGGGCAGACTACCCCATGACGAAATAGGTCTACCAACTCAAGGTAGCTTGAAGCTGAAACACTTCAAGGATTTTTGTTTCTTGTTGGTAACCCAATCGTTAGACTCAAACAAACCAAATCCCTTATTGGTAGGACTCACATTATGAAGAATTGAACCCGAATTAAAGAAAGTACTGCAAGATTAATTTTTAAATGAATCCACTTTTATATTTTCTTTGTTGGAGGACACTAGGGAGGGCAATCTTAGTCCTTCCTCACTGCTTCCTTCTCCGTACATTTATCCCCAAAAGATGAGATCTGAGCTCAAGGACAAGATTAAGAGCCTTTGAGTTAGAATTGTCCACAAGAGGACTTACCAACACACTTTTACCCTCCATGGGTATCTCAGACATGTCCTCAATAGGAGAAGGATCTTGTTGAGCCTTATTTCTTGTGAATAAGCCTTTTTTTCATGAACCCACACATGGAGCTAAAGCATGGCTCCACCTATGGAAATTGTGACGTACCATTAGGGGATCCTCATAAATGATCTAATGCACCCAATCACTAAGTTTTGAGGATAAGGTGATCAAAGAGGGAAGAACCTTATCACCAACATCATTAATGTAAAATCTAGAAAAATAAAGTATTTTATAGATTTTCTCACCTCATCGGCCACGATGAGTTCACCAAGGGAGAAATTAATAGTCAGCTACACTTGAACCTCATCCCAATACTCCAAAAGTAATCTAGGGTGTAACATGCCTTCTCATATTACTCAGAATTACACACGTAGATTACTAGAAAAGTAAAAGATGTTATGACCTGCTTCTAACCCTCAAACATATTTTATGATACTTAGAGACTTAAGTTTGATTAGAGTTATCATATCATATTATGCATAATTAATTATTATTTTTCTTTATTTTGAAATCTTACTAACACACATAAATATATATATATATATATATAGTTTCATCCCAACAAAAACATCCATTCTTATTATATATGGGAAAAACTAGAGTTTCTGAAGGAAGAAATATCAAATAAGAAAAGAACTAGACATATCCCATTCATCTATTTTAAGAAATTTTAGGACCATAGAGAATTCAGGGATTCTGAAATGCATCAAAAACTTTGCCAGCATTCCAACTCCTAGCGCCCTATAAAAGACTAGCATCCAGTCATTTATTAACTTGTGAATGGCACGGCATTAAATTCCATGTAATATCCCATCAACACTAGATTCCCTCTTCAAATTAAATGATTGAATAGACCACATGGTGCCCATAACTCCTTAATGTGCCTAAATCTAATTTTTGGCAGGTTTGGATCACCAACTACAATAATACACAAATATCATTTCCTAGTAGGTGAAAGACCAAATATTGCAATTTATGACGATCATCAAAGGAGCTCAACTTCCCAAATGTGTAAGGTGCAGATTCGTTCCAGCAAGCTTGGAGTGCAATATATAGGACTTGGAGGGCATTACATTTTCCCATACAATATGTTTGATAGAAAAATTCAGCCACTCAAGAAGTTCTTTCTTATTTTATGGTTTTCGTCTAGCCTTTATTAGTTATACTTATTATTATTTAAATGTTAAACTGTTGAGTATGTTTCTTACTAATAAAATATTTTAGTTATCCCAATATTTATGAGATGGTGATATGCACGTGAGTCTTAGGCTTTCTACATTAAAAGTTATTATTGATTGATTAATATTTAAATATTATAACTTAAGATGACAATTCCATCATGTTTACATTGTCTCATACAATATGTTTGTCAGAAAAATTCAGCCACTTAGATAGTTCTTTCTTATCTATAAGGTTTCCTCCCGCCTTTATTAGTTATACTTATTATTTAAATGTTGGACTGTGGGGTATGTTTCTTACTAATAAAATATTTCAGTTATCCCAGTATTTATGAGATGGTGATATCATTAGAATATAATTTCCGGGATAGGACAAACCCTCTTGCTAAGTAGCAAGGGTAAGACTGGTGGATTAGTTTACAGTTCTAGAATGATTCTTTATACAATTAGGTAGATCGCCTACAACAACCACATTATTACTACTAAAATTATTTCTCTATAGTCTAAAATTGATATCAACCCTTTAAAATTTCATATAAGATCTACTGCATATGCCGTCAGCCACCAATTAAAACCTAAAAGTTTGTTTTCTGAGACAGTATCTACATGTTTGCCATTTTGAAACAATTTATTCATGAAATATTTTCACTAGCAATAAATCAACCAACCCGAAGGCCCTTGCAGCAGCTGTCCACCCTTGGCCAAAAGGGATATCTCCGTACAAGGATCCGTTTCTCTCTGCAGCAAATCGGGATAAACCAAAATGCAAACTATTTGGTCTGAGATCTCCTGAAAATGCGTGTTAACGCCATTCCCCACACTCTGCCTTTTTCTTCCTTCCTGCATTAGCGAACTCTCCCACCATATTTAAGAGCCATCATATGTTATAAGGGAGGGTTGTTACACCACTATTCACTTCTTCCGACATATCAAAATGGTTTATTTGGTCCATGGAAGGATTTGGTCTGCTCATGAAAATGGAATCCCATCTATGGAAAACGCTTCTACTGCTTGTGCTATCCACAACACTGGAAAGTCTGATAAGCCTAGAATCTTTGGTTTGTGATTGCTCTTTTTCTTTCTTCCTCTTCTCTGAAGAGCTTACATTTTTAAACCAGTAGGCAACATTTTTGACTTCCGCTCTACCATAATCTTGTAGCTGAACAGTAAGCTCAGCTATGCAGGCATAAGATGGTTTTCTAGTTCCGTTGCCAACACAGACTCTAATATTTCCTTTTGTTTGGCATTTGGCCACCATCTTGACGACACATTTGCCCTGCATGTAAAATTGAATTGATCTGCAGAAGCGAATAAACAGCTAACGAGACGCTTTTTTGAAAAATGGTATTGCTATTTGCCTGTGCACGAAAGGTTGGTTTTTGGTCATTTGTGAATCACCTGCATACAAGGAACCACTTCTGTAGGGGGGGCGTGGTTCTGGGATAGCCTGGTTTTTTGGTTATTTGTGGATCATCCATGAATAGGGAAGCGCTCCTTGATAAGGGCCCATAGTTCTAGGATAAGGTTTTCCTAGATATGAAATCTAAGGCTTCTTTCTATATTAAACTTTTGCTATCCAAATTTTAATGTTCTCACTTATGTTTGGTTAGCTTCTGTAACCTTTCTCTCCAGTTTTGGAGTGATGTTCATCTTTTTCCTTCTATATTATTGGTAGACCTATTCCCCTAGATCACACATGCAGGTATTGGGTATCGACTCCGCCTGGACTCATAGGCCCTATTCCCTACCCTAGCCACTATACCCTTCTAGTGCAGTGTTCCCGTGTTGTTGTTTTATCATCTCGTTAGCTAACAGTAATTTCTAGAGTGCCCTTATGGTCATGTGTAGTTTTCTAGTGCAGTAGTTGAAGCTTTTCTCCTTGGTTTCCATTGATTGTTTGATGTGGTTTCTTTGGCATCATTCTTTATTTTGATTGGAGAAAATTGTTTTATGCTAATGCATATTTTGTAGGAATGAGTGCCTTGTCTATTCCTTACCCATGTTCTAGGACTAATTGCATGTATTTGTGCATGTGATAACTTGATTTTATACTATATCAGGTTTCATGGACTAGTGTGTGCTTGGGCTGCATCTTAACATTTGCAAGCTTCCAGGAGTAAGCCTAGTCCTAGGGGGTAGGATGTAACAACCCCCGTATTCACTTTTTGGTGTCGGTTAGAGGAGTCCACTCGGGTAATAAAGACAGGTCAGAGTTGTTATGAGTTGAATGCATTACGAGAAATATTTTGGCTGTTAGGTAAACAAATTAATAGTTGGGATGACTTGAGGAAGGAAGGTAACTTGCCACACCATTAAGAAGGCATGGCATCTCTTCTGTACGGCCCAATTATGTTTGGAGTCAAACAATTGCAGGGTATGGACATCCATCAAAGCATTAAGGATTGAGAGGAGACGCTCTGCACATAGGGGATACAATGATGTGTGGTCTAGAGGAACGGATCTACCAATAATATAGAAGGAAAAAGATGAACATCACTCCAAAATTGGAGAGAAAGGTTATAGAAGCTAACCAAACATAAGTGAGAAGATTAAAATCTGGATAGCAAAAGTTTAATATAGAAACAAGCCTTAGATTTCATATCTAGGAAAACCTTATCCTAGAACTATGGGCCCTTATCAAGGAGTGCTTCCTTATTCATGGATGATCCACAAATAACCAAAAACCAGGCTATCCTAGAACCATGGCCCCCCTTACAGAAGTGCTTCCTTGTATGTGGGTGATTCACAAATGACCAAAAACCAACCTTTCGTGCACAGGAAATAGTAATACAATTTTTCAAAAAAGGGTCTCGTTAGCTATTTATGCATCACTTCTACAAATCAATTTGATTTTACGTGTAGGGCAAATGTGTCAACAAGATGGCGGCCAAATGCCAAACAAAAGCAAATATTAGAGTCTGTGTTGGCAACGGAAACCAGAAAACCATCTTATGCCAGCATAGCTAAGCTTATTGTTTAGCTACAAGAATATGGTAGAGCAGAAGTCAAAAATGTTTCCTATTGGTTTAAAAATGGAAGCTCTCGAGAGAAGAGGAAGAAAGAAAAAGAGCAATCAGAAACCAGAGATTCCAGGCTTATCAGACTTTCTAGTGTTGTGGAGAGCACAAGCAATAGAAGCATTTGCCATAAATGGGATTGCATTTTCATGAGCAGACCAAATCCTTCCATGGACCAAATAAACCATTTTCATATGCCGGAAGAAGTGAATAGCAGTGTAACATATCTCGCTTATAACATATGATGGCTCTTAAATATGGTGGGAGAGTTCGCTAATGCAGGAAGGAAGAAAAATGCAGAGTGTGGGGAATGGCATTAACACGCATTTTCAGGAGATCTTAGACCAAACAGTTCACATTTTGGTTTATCCCAGTTTTCTTTAGAGAGAAACGGATCCTTGTGCAGAGATATCCCTTTTGGTTAAGGGTGGACAGCTGCTACAAGGGCCTTCAGGTTCATTGATTTATTGCTAGTGAAAATATCTCATGAATAAATTTTTTTAAAATGGCAAACATGTAGAAACTATCTCAGAAAACAAACTTTTAAGTTTTAATTGGTGGCCGATGACATATGCAGTAGACCTTATATGAAATTTTAAAGGGCTGATATCAATTTTAAACTATAGAGAAATAATTTTAGAAGTAATAATGTGGTTGTTGTAGGCGATCTACCTAATTGTATGGAGAACCATTCTAGCATCGTAAACTAATCCACCAATCTTACCTTTGCTACTTAGCAAGAGGGTTTGTTCTATCCCTTTGGGATGTTAAAATATTGATGGAAACTATATTCTAATCCCACTTTTGTGTAAAATATCTAGATGATTGGGCTTATGTGATACGGATTTTAATCAAGTTTGAGGTGACAAGGAATAAATTAAAATGTTAACTTCATGGATTAAGTTGTATCCCGTGTGATATAATAAACATCTAGGCTTTCCAGTGCATGCACAGATGTCAGCATGACTAATGCGGCAGCAGCTTGAAGCTTGACATTACCCGTGCTAATCACATTTTCTAGAAAGTTTCTAAAGCCTTTTCAAAAGACTCATTTTGTTAATATCTTGTAATCATTACATTCCTTGAGAGGACATCAGTCTGAGGCAATCAGCCCAGCAGTTACATGCCTTGTCTATGCTTCCACTTTTTGCGTACATGTATACCAATGTACTTGTGGCTACAACATCTAACAAATAATTCCCTTCTGTTATACTTTGCTGGGTGTCCTTAACCTCTTCCAAAAGATCCCATTTCGGACAAGAAAGGAGGATGCTGACCGCGGCTGTGGTATTTGACCTTACATCAGCAAGTGGCGTTTTCTTAAAAGTTTCTAAGTCCTTTTTAACAAATCCATTTTGTGTGAATCCTTAAATCAGTGCACCCCATGAGATGACATCATTCTAAGGCATTCTATCAAACAGTTGACATGCCTTCTCTATGCTGCCATTTTGGCATAGGCAAAGAGGATGTGGGCAGGGTTGTTGTTATGTTTTGTTATGTTGTATGGATGTTAAGATTGTGGATGGTCATTTGAGGCCTTTATGTTGATTATGTTATCTCCGTCTTTGTTTCATCTTGGGTACTGAAGCATTTATCTTCCTACCTTTTTATTGTTAGTGTAAAGACCTAGTAAACCCTCACTCATCAAAAAAGAAATTCAGCCACTTTAAAAATATTTCCAAGGGACTGGCTGGAAGAAGATATATAAGATAATTATGTGCAATATAGAAACCACATGCTACCCACAAGGCAGTTGGATACCTCTAAGTACACCAAAGCTAATTTATTTTCCCTTCCATTCCGGTGGTGTTGTTGAAGAGGAATGATACTCTTTTGAGGGAAGACAATATTTTGTTCTTTCTTTAGAAGGTTAGTGGCTTGCATCTATGAGTATGTTTTGCTCTATGTGAGCTGTGCCATAGTCTAAGACCTTGTTTTGTCCACCTTGAAACATATCCTTGTAGGTTAATTTTGATAGTACTCAATTAGATCAAATCTGTGTTTCTAGCCTAAAATCAGTTGTAATGATTACGGTGCCCTATCCAAGGTTTAAACCTTGTTGGGTTTGCTCATCTCTATGTTATGACATTGGCTTTATGCATTGTGTGCCGTGTCTACTCCGTGCTTGATGTGTTCTTGTGAACTATGTGACCTTGAGGTCTCCCTTGTGTGGTTGAGTTTCCGAGTCTTCTTTCCCCACTGTTTGTCTGCTTGTGATTGGGCCTTGTGACTACATCTGAGCATGGTCGGGTGGTCTTTTATGACTCCACATGGTTGGGAGTCATTGCCACCACCATTAGGGATCGGCAAACAGGTTATCGCAGCACCAGCTTGAAGATGTTCTCTTTCTTTCTGTTACTTTATGAGTCATGTACCCAGTCAATTATTGTATCTTTCATGGCTATGCCATTGTTCTTGTTTATTCCTTTACGTAATTTTGTACTCTTTTAAGAGATAAAATGTAATCATGCAAGTTAATGAGAAGAAATGGGATGTTTCCTATTTAGTTTATGGATTCCGGTGTGGGTATCGGATCCACTTGTACCATGGTGTTTATGGATTCATATTTATATTTGGAAATGGGATTAGGAGTATTTGAATTGGTGTTTAAAATGAATGTAGTTTATTAATGTTTCTCTGGAGAGTGATTTAGTCCTCTCTGGTAGGTTGTGCATTCGGCCATACTTGGCAATGAATGTTGTCGACATATCGTATCGGCAACTATTTCATGTGTATGTTATCACTTGTTATTCAAAAAAAAATTATCTTGTCCTCTTTTGGCCCTCACCCTTCAGGGTTCGTGGCGCGGGATGTTACAGGAATAGTTATAATGTCAATTCATGTCCACTAGAACAATAACATGCTATCAAAATGATATTTTAATAGAGAATCCAACTCAACAAAATCTGCAATGCACAAAAGACAAAAGTCTCCATTCTGAAATGCATTCATTAAGAAAAATGCCTCATGTGATTACACACCATTTTAGGTAGTGATCTCTTGAATCTGCCGGTATTCTTGTTTGGGGGCAAAGAATTTTCAAGGCCGGAACAAAAAGAATTGTTCCTCAGCTGATATGCATCAAATGATTGAGATTCATAATCAAGAGTGCTTCCATGTGATGTTTTCAGAATCTACAGACACATCTTTCGTGCTCCCACAAATTCAACAAGAATTTGATTAGGTGGTAGATTACTTTGTACCACCGACCTCATTAAAGGAGGTTTATAGGAGTTGAAGTCACGCTGCACAGGATCTTGGCCATGCTGTAAAATCAGAAATTGTCACCTCATGTCTTGATCATATTCAGATTCAGGGATTTCATCCTCCTCTCTACGAGGGGAACCATTATCGCTTGGTTCTGAAATTGAATAGGCTGGTAAAGAATTAGAAGACTCTACAAGTGAAGCTCCATGAGAATATTGAGGAAGCTTCACATGGTTTAGTATGGAGAATCCAAGGAGGGGGGAATTGGTTTTCCTTGCTGTAAAAGTTGCATAAATGACTTTGGGTCTTGATTGTCCACAAGAACATGGGTGGGGCATGTGTTTGGAAGTAAATTCTGATCCTAAAAGACAATAAAAATTACGAATATTTATATAAATATTAGAAAAACTTAGTTCATTTTGCGAATTAAAATAGTATATTTAAAAATTTTAACCAAGATAACACAGGACAATCTGAGAAAATTAACAATCAACTATACATAGTATATACCCAGAAGGTTACTCAAAAGATGGACTATATATAAAATATAAATACAACAAGTCACATAGCCACGTGTCAATATTGTAAACCTGGGATAGGAGGATAAAACAGACAAACAAAATTACATGCAGATTCAATTTCTTTTTTACCTTGAGTTTGTCATGGCATTTGGAACAGCTATACTGGCATTGCCATTTGCAGCTGCTTTGGCCTAAACCCCAGTACAAAAGATAATAAAACACATCCAACATTCAAATTTTATAGTTAAAACTTAACGCTTAAAGCAGGAACGTACAATGCTAAACTCAATCGGAATCACAAAATGTTGGCAAATCCTGACCTCTGTTATCAAGTAGTTGCTAACATCGGGTGTAGCTGACTGTTTTGTCACATCAGTTTCATAAAATACTTCATCCATCTTCTATAAATGATCCTGGTCAAAATCTGTGTCATAAAACACGAATCATTTCTTGCAACACATAATATTGGAAGTGGAAAACTTTTCTGCAGTACAAAGAATGCTGATTAAAATCAATACAATGCAATAGAAAGTTCATCAAAGCAATCACAAATTAAAAATAGAAATCAAAGAACCTATGCTAAGGGAACATAGTAGGATGCAGAAGCTAGAACAACATGCACATGTGATTGATCTCTATCCTCCAAGACCTTCAATTGATCATCAATTACCTTGTAATCTTGGGATGGCAAATCCCTTCACGAAAGATATTTAGTAAAGACTTTCTTAAACCTATAATACAAACATATAAAACAGAAGCACATAAAAAAGTGACACTTAACATCATATGGTATTTAACAATGAGTGTAAATATTGAAACCACAATAAATAGAAGTATTATCATAGGAGAGAAAATATAATTCCATTCAGTTGCTGAAACTCGAACCTCTAAAATCTTAAAATGCTTGCACCTATTAGCAATTAGATAATTTCTTAATTCTTCCCAGGATGGGAGTATCCTAACAAGGACACTGGATAGCACAATTTAATTTAGATACCAATGTCCTTGTTAGGATACGCCCAGCCTGGGAAGATTTAAGAAATTATCTAACTGCTAATTGGTGCAAACGTTTTGAAGTTTTTGTTTGCACAATGTTAGAAAAGAATTATGCTTTGGAGATGTGGAGGCTTCTTGATTCCAAGACAAGCTTAATCAGTCCTAGGAAGCTCCATGATCATGTTGTTTGTGTCAAGCCAGGCAAAAATTTCTAACCAATAAACAACACACCTTATTATGTTATGAAGATCTATAAATTTAATTTCAGAGGCTCAAATTTCAGCAACTGAATGGAATTATATTTTCTCTCCTATCCTAATACTTCTATTGCTTGTGATGTCAATATTTGCACTCATTGTTAAATACCATATGATGCTAAGTGTTGCTTTTTTCTGTGCTTCTGTTTTCTATGTTTGTGTTGTAGGTTTAAGAAAGTCTTTACTAAATGTCTTTCATAAAGGGATTTGCCATCCCAATATTACAATGGTAATTGATGTTCGATTGAAGGTCTGGGACGATACAGATCAATAACATGTGCATGTTGTTCCAGCTTTTGCACCGTAATATGCTCCATTAGCAAAGGTTCTTTGATTTCTATTTTTTACTTTCTATTGCATTGTACTGATTGTTGGAAGAAATTAATCTTCTGTCAGTGCATTAACTTCAGCCTGCCCCTGCGTCAGACCTGGGGGTCTCCAAAATCAGCGCCAGCACCGTTGGCCTACCAGCATTCATTTTTGGTAGATAAGTTTGAATTTTGAAGTGAGGTTGAGCTCTGGCAAGGTTAGAATGAGAGAAACGAGAGGGAAAGTTAGTTGACAGTAGTAGAATGCAAGAGAAAGCCTGCAGCAACAGAGGAATGTGAAGTAGGAGAATAATAGAGAGAATATAGAAGAAAGGAATGTTACAGCAGCAACTGTAATCCATAGGCAGCTACAGAGTTTCTGGACAGCAGCTCCAGAGATTTGGGCAAAACAGGAAAACAGAGCAGCAGCTCTGCATAAGTTTGTAACAAAATTTGAATGTATTGTAAATGAGGAAAACATAAAATATATATTACTGTCATTCATGCTTTGTCTCCTCTGTGTGTATATGTTTGTTCTCGCCATCCATTATTGCTGTAGCATTGTTTTCTGGTCAGGAGTCTGTCCATCCCCTGCTCTCCCCTGCCATCACTAATTTCAATCAGCATTCTTTGTACTGCAGACAAGTGTTCCCCTTCCAATATTATGTGTCGCAAGAAACGTAGCTTGAAATGTCAGAGATGGTTTTTTTAAGTAAGTAATATGATCTTGGAATGGTTTTATCCACGGATGTAATTTTTATTTTACTTTCCCAGCCAAGCGAGAAGTTCACATGAAGTTTTACGGAATAATGGTTGAAGTTCTTTATGCGTAAGATTCTTTGTGTTTGTAGTGTTTGGATATCTTCTAATTTTTCTTGATTCTTGTTTTATGACAGATATCTTGACGACGGTCATTAACAGAAAATGGATGAAGTATTTTATGAAACTGATGTAACAAAGCTGTCAGCTACACCCAATGTTAGCAACTACTTGCTAAGAGAGGTTAGAATTTGCCAACATTTTGTGATTATGATTGAGTTTAGCATTGTCTGTTCGTATTTTAAGTGTTAAAGTTTAACTGAAAAATCTGAATTTTGGATGTGTTTGTTTTCCTTTTGTAGTGGGGTTCAGGCCAAAGCAGCTGCAAATGGCAATGCCAGTTTAGCTGTTCCAAATGGCACGACAAACTCTAAGGTTGAAAAGAAATTGAATCCACAAGTAATTTTTTTTATCCTTTTTATCCTCCTATCCCAGGTTTACAATATTGACACGTGGCTAGGTAACTTGTTATATTTCTATTTTATATACAGTCAATCTTTTGGGTAATCTTCTTGGTATATACTATATACAGTGCATTGTTAATTATCTAAGATTGTCCTCTGTTATCTTGGTTAAAATTTTTAATTATACTATCTTAATTCACAAAATGAAATCAAAATTTTTAAGATTTATATCAATATTCATAATTTTGATTGTTTTTCAGGATCAGAATTTACTTCCAAACACATGTCCCAATCATGTTCTTGTGGACAATCAAGACCCAAAGTTATTTATGCAACTTTTGCAGCAATCAAAACCGATTTCCTCCCTCCTTAGAATGCTCATACTAAAGCATGTGTGAAGGTTCCTCAATATTCTCGTGGAGCTTCACATGTAGAGTCCTCTAATTCTTTACCAGACAATTCAATTTCCGAACCAAACGATAATGGCTCCACTAGTAGAGAGGAGGGTGAAATCCCTAAATCTGAATATGATCCAGACATGAGGCAATGGCTTCTCATTTTATAGCATGGCCAAGATTCTGGGCAGCGTGACTTCAACTCCTATGAACCTCCCTTATTGATCAAATTTAATCAAATTTATGATACCTCTTAGAGATCTTCCACAGACAATATGGAATTGGGAAACACTAGTTGACCTATTAACTAAATTATTATATGGTGAATTCTACCTGGGCAAGGACCGAATCCACAAGTAGGTTTATTTCTCTAACCTTTTGAGTAGGTTACCAAGATTCCTATTTTTATTTGTGTAGAACCCTAAAAATATAGTTATAAAACAAATATAAACCATAATTTTTTTTATAAAATAGGAGTGAAAAGAAACCAATAAATTAAATTTCATTATGCACAAAGCGAAAGAAAATTAACTGCACCCTATAGTAGCACTTACCTCTGCTATTGTTGAATATACTTTGCTCCTTTTTTGTTTCATATGATAAAACCCTAATAAAACATAGTTATAAAATATTAGTTTAGGACACTTCTTTTTTATAAAACATCAGTGAGTGAAAAAGATATAAATTAAATTTCATTATGAAGAAAAGAAAAGAAAAGAAAATATTGATTGTATAGTAAAATCTATAAAATATAATGCACTTACGGTTCAAATAACTTATGTGCTTCTGGAATATACTTTGCTCCATTTTTTTTCATATGATAAACCCTAATAAAATATAGTTATAAAATAAATTATTGTACAATATTTAAAATAACATATTAATTGACTATGCAGAAAACAAAAGGAAACCCTAAAAAATATGTTGTAAAATATTAGTTTAGGACACTTCATTTTTATAAAACAACCAGGAGTGAAAAAGAAATAGATTAAATTTTATTTATGCAGAAAGGAAAATAAATTAAATTGATGACTCTATAGTAAAATCTATAAAATATAATGCACTTACTGTTCTAATAACTCCAGTATGCTTTTGATCTTGTTTATTTGATTTGATATTTTTGTAATTTATATTTGAGTATTAGTTGTATTTATATAGATTATTTACTTTATGTTGGCTTTATTCTTATGTGCATTCATTTAATAAAACTATGGCAGTTATATATTTTAAATTTAATTCTTATGTACATTCATTTAAAAAAATATGTACGAGTTATATAATTTTTAATTTAAAATAGTTACTTCATAATTTTTAGGTGCACTCATTTAATAAAAGTATGTCCATTATATGTTTTAAATTTAAAGACATAGTTTATAATTTAAAAAATATATATGTCAGGCTCTTTTTAGTTTTTATTTACACAAACATAGTCATCCCCTTAATGCCACTTATAATTTCCTTTATTTTGAAAATATATCTAAACAACTAACGCAAAAGAAAAGTACATAACTATGTTTTTATTAGCTCACCCCTCCACAAGGTATACTGAAGATGAATTTTGATGGAACCTCTAGAAGCAATTCGAAAAACTCAAACTTGGATCCAAAACAAAGTGGAAGTTGAAATTGAAAGTGATTCATTGGTTTGTATAAATTGTATTGTTAAAAACATAGAGGAAGTTGAAATTGTAGGTGATTCATTGGTTTGTATAAACACAAATAAAAGGAAGGAGATTTCAAATTGGAAGCTTTACCAGTGGGTTGCATCACATCTAGAGCGAAGGAAATAAAACCATAGACTTTCTTGTGAACCAAGGAGTAGACCAACTCAAGTTCTACAGAGTATCCAACTCGGATTTAGTATCGGACAGCCTAGAAGAAATTTTAGAGATGGATGGATAGGCTCCATAGGAGGAAGGATTTTTGAATTCTTGAGCAGAGATATGGATAGCAGCAAAATGGATTGAGGAATAATTTTCTCTTCATGGGTTTCATTTGATCCGATTTTCTTACCAAATATAAATCTTGTTATCTTTGTTGACATAAGCAAGATGGGGCAACGAATGGTATTTGAGTGTGAATGTATCTATAAGGTAGATTCAGATGAAGACGAGGAAGAGGAGGAGGAAGAAACAGTGGAGGGAAAGATTAATAGAATCTTCAATGCAGATCAAGAGGGGGCAGTGGCTTCTATCAAACAAGTCATTGACACCCATATCTTCGTTGGAGAACACATTCATGATGGAACACTCTAAGAGAGGAATCCCTCATGAATGTAGTACTAATAATGGGAAGGAAACAGTGTGGGAAGATGATGGCTCACACGTTTATCAAGAAGGAGCTGAGAGAAAAGGTGTATACTACCATTTCATCTTTTGATTAAAAAACTCAAATCTAGACTGATGGGAGAGATATTGGATGATGGTGCTATGAGGAAAAATAAAATAACTTCGTAGGCTCCAAGTCTATTCTGAGATGGTATTCATTGAAATAATATGGAAGTATTCAACTTCTATCTTAGTCAGTATGGAGACATGTTGTCTGCCCCACAGATTAATCGGGCCTTTGAGCTCTATGAAGGTTTATGGTTTTTATGGCATCTAAGAATGCCCAGTGATTGAATGTTGTATGTTTGCACACTCAGAAGAGATGATGTTGTATCTTTTCTAGTTTAATTGGATTTTAATAGAAAGGGAACTACCTCCTTGGGTTTTATTAACTAACTTTTTCATTCTTAATATAGATTAAGACTTTATTTTCAAAAAATATATCTAAACAACTAACATAAAGTATTTTCATTAAAATAACTATACAATAAATAAAGTTCAACATATTAAAAGAAAAAACTAATAAATTAAATTTGATTGTACAAAATGAAATTAAACTCTAATTAAATATCGTTATAAAATATTATTGTACAATGCTAATTTAGATGCCACTATCGGGATTTAAACTTGGATCTCCATCTTGAGAAGCTTATGGCTTTACCATTTGAGCACAACCCCTTTGACATGTTTGTGTATTACTTGTATTTATATTGATTATTTACTTTATGTCAACTTTATTCTTATGTACATTTATTTAATAAAACTATGTTCGTTACATATTTTAAATTTAATTCTTATGTGCATTCATTTAAAAAAATATGTGGGTTATATATTTTTTAAATTTAAAATGGTTACTTTATAATTTTTATGTGCATTCATTATGTCAGTTATATGTTTTAAATTTAAAGCACTTACTTCATAATTTTATATATATATATATCTCTGTGTGTGTGTGTGTGGGCTCTATTTAGTTTTTATGTATACTATCACAGTCGTCCCCTTAATGCCACTATATAATGCCTCTGGCTTAATTATGGTTTTATGGGAGAAATTAATATTCCAACAAACTCAATATTTTTTACACACCTATTTTTATTATTATTATTGGTAAATGCTTTTTACTAGAGCTATGAATTAGAGAGTTTTTGAAAGGGTGCCACCCTTTTACATAGAGAAAGAAATAAACACCAAAGAAGCTTGAGAAATGTCAAGGAATAATAAGGAACAAAAAGCATAGAGGCTTAAAAATACAACAACAAACAACATTTCCCCACACATGAGGCCAAAAAAAAACTCAGGGCAGACTACCCCATGATGAAATAGGTCTACCAACTCAAGGTAGCTTGAAGGATTTTTGTTTCTTGTTGGTAACCCAATCGTTAGACTCAAACAAACCAAATCCCTTATTGGTAGGACTCACATTATGAAGAATTGAACCCGAATTAAAGAAAGTACTACAAGATTAATTTTTAAATGAATCCACTTTTATATTTTCTTTGTTGGAGGACACTAGGGAGGGCAATCTTAGTCCTCCCTCACTGCTTCCTTCTCCATACATTTATCCCCAAAAGATGAGATCTGAGCTCAAGGACAAGATTAAGAGCCTCTGAGTTAGAATTGTCCACAAGAGGACTTGCCAACACACTTTTACCCTCCATGGGTATCTCAGACATGTCCTCAATAGGAGAAGGATCTTGTTGACTCTTAGTTCTTGTGAATAAGCCTTTTTTTCATGAACCCACACATAAGCATGGCTCCACCTATGGAAATTGTGACTTACCATTAGGGGCTCCTCATAAATGATCTAATGCACCCAATCACTAAGTTTTGAGGATAAGGTGATCAAAGAGGGAAGAACCTTATCACCAACATCATTAATGTAAAATCTCGAAAAATAAAGTATTTTATAGATTTTCTCACCTCATCAACCACGATGAGTTCACCAAGGGAGAAATTAATAGTCAGCTACACTTGAACCTCATCCCAATACTCCAAAGGTAATCTAGGGTGTAACATGCCTTCTCATATTACTCAAAATTACACACGCAGATTACTAGAAAAGTAAAAGATGTTATGACCCGCTTCTAACCCTGGAACATATTTTATGATACTTAGAGACTTAAGTTTGATTAGAGTTATCATATCATACTATGCATAATTAATTATTATTTTTCTTTATTTTCAAATCTTACTAACACACATAAATATATATATAGTTTCATCCCAACAAAAACATCCATTCTTATTATATATGGGAAAAACTAGAGTTTCTGAAGGAAGAAATATCAAACAAGAAAAGAACTAGACATATCCCATTCATCTATTTTAACAAATTTTAGGACCATAGAGAATTCAGGGATTCTGAAATGCGTCAAAAACTCTGCCAGCATTCCAACTCGTAGCGCCCTATAAAAGACTAGCATCCAGTCATTTATAATCTTGTGAATGGCACGGCATTAAATTCCATGTAATATCCTGTCAACACTAGATTCCCCCTTCAAATTAAATGATTGAACAGACCACATGTTGCCCATAACTCCTTAATGTGCCTAAATCTAATTTTTGGCAGCTTTGGATCACCAACTACCATGATACACAAATATCATTTCCTAGTAGGTGAAAGACCAAATATTGCAATTTATGACGATCATCAAAGGAGCTCAACTTCCCAAATGTGTAAGGTGCAGATTCGTTCCAGCGAGCTTGGAGTGCAATATATAGGACTTGGAGGGCATTACATTGTCCCATACAATATGTTTGATAGAAAAATTCAGCCACTCAAGAAGTTCTTTCTTATTTTATGGTTTTCGTCTAGCCTTTATTAGTTATACTTATTATTATTTAAATGTTAGACTGTTGAGTATGTTTCTTACTAATAAAATATTTTAGTTATCCCAATATTTATGAGATGGTGATATGCATGTGAGTCTTAGGCTTTCTACATTAAAAGTTATTATTGATTGATTAATATTTAAATATTATAACTTAAGATGACAATTCCATCATGTTTACATTGTCTCATACAATATGTTTGACAGAAAAATTCAGCCACTTAGATAGTTCTTTCTTATCTATAAGGTTTCCTCCCGCCTTTATTAGTTATACTTATTATTTAAATGTTGGACTGTGGGGTATGTTTCTTACTAATAAAATATTTCAGTTATCCCAATATTTATGACATGGTGATATGATTAGAATATAGTTTCCATCAATATTTTAACATCCCAGAGGGATAGGACAAACCCTCTTGCTAAGTAGCAAGGGTAAGACTGTTGGATTAGTTTACAGTTCTAGAATGATTCTTTATACAATTAGGTAGATCGCCTACAGCAACCACATTATTACTCCTAAAATTATTTCTCTATAGTCTAAAATTGATATCAGCCCTTTAAAATTTCATATAAGATCTACTGCATATGCCGTCAGCCACCAATTAAAACCTAAAAGTTTGTTTTCTGAGACAGTATCTACATGTTTGCCATTTTGAAACAATTTATTCATGAGATACTTTCACTAGCAATAAATCAACCAACTTGAAGGCCCTTGCAGCAGCTGTCCACCCTTGGCCAAAAGGGATATCTCTGTACAAGTATCCGTTTCTCTCTGCAGCAAATCGGGATAAACCAAAATGCAAACTATTTGGTCTGAGATCTCCTGAAAATGCGTGTTAACGCCATTCCCCACACTCTGCCTTTTTCTTCCTTCCTGTATTAGCGAACTCTCCCACCATATTTAAGAGCCATCATATGTTATAAGGGAGGGTTGTTACACCGCTATTCACTTCTTCCGACATATCAAAATGGTTTATTTGGTCCATGGAAGGATTTGGTCCGCTCATGAAAATGGAATCCCATCTATGGAAAACGCTTCTACTGCTTGTGCTATCCACAACACTAGACAGTCTGATAAGCCTAGAATCTTTGGTTTGTGATTGCTCTTTTTCTTTCTTCCTCTTCTCTAGAGAGCTTACATTTTTAAACCAATAGCTTACATTTTTAAACCAATAGGCAACATTTTTGTCTTCCGCTCTACCATATTCTTGTAGCTGAACAGTAAGCTCAGCTATGCGGGCATAAGATGGTTTTCTAGTTCCGTTGCCAACACAGACTCTAATATTTGCTTTTGTTTGGCATTTGGCCACCATCTTGATGACACATTTGCCCTGCATGTAAAATTGAATTGATCTGCAGAAGCGATGCATAAACAGCTAACGAGACCCTTTTTTGAAAAATGGTATTGCTATTTGCCTGTGCACGAAAGGTTGGTTTTTGGTCATTTGTGAATCACTTGCATACAAGGAACCACTTCTGTAGGGGAGGCCGTGGTTCTGGAATAGCCTGGTTTTTTGGTTATTTGTGGATCATCCATGAATAGGGAAGCGCTCCTTGATAAGGGTCCATAGTTCTAGGATAAGGTTTTCCTGGATATGAAATCTAAGGCTTCTTTCTATATTAAACTTTTGCTATCCAGATTTTAATCTTCTCACTTATGTTTGGTTAGCTTCTGTAACCTTTCTCTCCAGTTTTGGAGTGATGTTCATCTTTTTCCTTCTATATTATTATTAGACCTATTCCCCTAGACCACACATGCAGGTATTGGGTATCGACTCTGCCTGGACTCATAGGCCCTATTGCCTACCCTAGCCACTGTACCCTGCTAGTGCAGTGTTCCCGTGTTGTTGTCTTATCATCTCGTTACCTAATAGTAATTTCTAGAGTGCCCTTATGGTCATGTGTAGTTTTCTAGTGCAGTAGTTGAAGCTTTTGTCCTTAGTTTCCATTGATTGTTTGATGTGGTTTCCTTGGCATCATTCTTTATTTTGATTGGAGAAAATTATTTTATGCTAATGCATATTTTGTAGGAATGAGTGCCTTGCCTATTCCTTACCCATGTTCTAGGACTGATTGCATGTATTTGTGCATGTGATAACTTGATTTTATACTATATCAAGTTTCATGGACTAGTGTGTGCTTGGGCTGCATCTTAGCATTTGCAAGCTTCCAGGAGTAAGCCTAGTCCTAAGGGGTAGGATGTAACAACCCCCGTATTCACTTTTTGGTGTCAGTTAGAGGAGTCCACTCGGGTAATATAGAGAGGTCAGAGTTGTTATGAGTTGAATGCACTACGAGAAATATCTTGGCTATTTGGTAAACAAATTAATAGCTGGGATGACTTGAGGAAGGAAGGTAACTTGGCACACCATTAAGAAGGCATGGCATCCCTTCTGTACGGCCCAATTATGTTTGGAGTCAAACAATTGCAAGGTATGGACATACATCAAAGCATTAAGGATTGAGAGGAGACGCTCTGCACATAGGGGATACGATTATGTGTGGTCTAGAGGAATGGATCTACCAATAATATAGAAGGAAAAAGATGAACATCACTCCAAAACTGGAGAGAAAGGTTACAGAAGCTAACCAAACATAAGTGAGAAGATTAAAATCTAGATAGCAAAAGTTTAATATAGAAAGAAGCCTTAGATTTCATATCCAAGAAAACCTTATCCTAGAACTATGGGCCCTTATCAAGGAGTGCTTCCTTACTCATGGATGATCCACAAATAACCAAAAAACCAAGCTATCCTAGAACCACGGCCCCCCTTACAGAAGTGCTTCCTTGTATGTGGGTGATTCACAAATGACCAAAAACCAACCTTTCGTGCAAAGGCAAATAGTAATACAATTTTTCAAAAAAGGGTCTCGTTAGCTATATATGCATCACTTCTACAGATCAATTTGATTTTACGTGCAGGGCAAATGTGTCAACAAGATGGTGGCCAAACGCCAAACAAAAGCAAATATTAGAGTCTGTGTTGGCAACGGAAACCAGAAAACCATCTTATGCCCGCATAGCTGAGCTTATTGTTCAGCTACAAGAATATGGTAGAGCAGAAGTCAAAAATGTTCTCTATTGGTTTAAAAATGTAAGCTCTCGAGAGAAGAGGAAGAAAGAAAAAGAGCAATCACAAACCAGAGATTCTAGGCTTATCAGACTTTCTAGTGTTGTGGAGAGCACAAGCAATAGAAGCATTTGCCATAAATGGGATTCCATTTTCATGAGTAGACCAAATGCTTCCATGGACCAAATAAACCATTTTCATATATGCCGGAAGGAGTGAATAGCGGTGTAACAACCCTCACTTATAACATATGATGGCTCTTAAATAGGGTGCGAGAGTTCACTAATGCAGGAAGGAAGAAAAACGTAGAGTGTGGGGAATGGCATTAACATGCATTTTTAGGAGATCTTAGACCAAACAGTTCACATTTTGGTTTATCCTAGTTTGCTTTAGAGAGAAACGGATCCTTGTGCAGAGATATCCCTTTTGTTTAAGTGTGGACAGCTGCTGCAAGGGCCTTCAAGTTCGTTGATTTATTGCTAGTGAAAATATCTCATGAATAAATTGTTTCAAAATGGTAAACATGTAGAAACTGTCTCAAAAAACAAACTTTTAAGTTTTAATTGGTGGTCGACGACATATGCAGTAGACCTTATATCAAATTTTAAAGGGCTGATATCAATTTTAGACTATAGAGAAATAATTTTAGAAGTAATAATGTGGTTGTTGTAGGTAATCTACCTAATTGTATGGAGAATCATTCTAGCACCATAAACTAATCCACGAGTCTTACCTTTGCTACTTAGCAAGAGGGTTTGTCCTATCCCTTTGGGATGTTAAAATATTGATGGAAACTATATTCTAATCCCACTTTTGTGTGAAATATCTAGATGATTGGGCTTCTGTGATACGGATTTTAATCAAGTTTGAGGTGACAAGGAATAAATTAAAATGTTAACTTCATGGATTAAGTTGTATCCCGTGTGATATAATAAACATCTAGGCTTTCCAGTGCATGCACAGATTTCAGTATGACTGATGCAACAGCAGCTGTGAAGCCTGACATTACCCGTGCTAATCACATTTTCTAGAAAGTTTCTAAAGCCTTTTCAAAAGACTCATTTTGTTAATATCTTGTAATCATTACATTCCTTGAGAGGACTCCAGTCTGAGGCATTCAGCCCAGCAGTTACATGCCTTGTCTATGCTTCCACTTTTCGCATACATGTATACCAATGTACTTGCGGCTACAACATCTAACAAATAATTCCCTTTTGTTATACTTTGCTGGGTGTCCTTAACCTCTTCCAAAAGCTCCCATTTCGGAAAAGAAAGGAGGATGTTGACCACGGCTGTGGTATTTGACCTTACATCAGCAAGTGGCATTTTCTTAAAAGTTTCTAAGTCCTTTTTAACAAATCCATTTTGTGTGAATCCTGAAATCAGTGCACCCCATGAGATGACATCATTCTAAGGCATTCTATCAAACAGTTGACATGCCTTCTCTATGCTACCATTTTGGCACAGGCAAAGAGGATGTAGGCAGGGTTGTTGTTATGTTTTGTTATGTTGTATGGATGTTAAGATTGTGGATGGTCATTTGTGGCCTTTATGTTGATTATGTTACCTCCGTCTTTGTTTCATCTTGGGTACTGAAGCATTTATCTTCCTACCTTTTTATTGTCAATATAAAGACCTAGTAAACCCTCACTCATCAAGAAAGAAATTCAGCCACCTTAAAAATATTTCCAAGGGACTAGCTGGAAGAAGATATATAAGATAATTATGTGCAATATAGAAACGACATGCTACCCACAAGGCAGTTGGATACCTCTAAGTACACCAAAGCTAATTTATTTTCCCTTCCATTCCGGTGGTGTTGTTGAAGAGGAATGATACTCTTTTGAGGGAAGACAATATTTTGTTCTTTCTTTAGAAGGTTAGTGGCTTGCATCTATGAGTATGTTTTGCTCTATGTGAGCTGTGCCATAGTCTAAGACCTTGTTTTGTCCACCTTGAAACATATCATTGCGGGTTAATTTTGATAGTACTCAATTAGATCAAATCTGT
This sequence comes from Cunninghamia lanceolata, assembly GCA_027924645.1. Taxonomy (NCBI): domain Eukaryota; kingdom Viridiplantae; phylum Streptophyta; class Pinopsida; order Cupressales; family Cupressaceae; genus Cunninghamia; species Cunninghamia lanceolata. The sequence goes on from BSBN01001048.1 coordinate 18,245,279, forward strand.
GTTTCTAGCCTAAAATCAGTTGTAATGATTACGGTGGCCTATCTAAGGTTTAAACCTTGCTGGGTTTGCTCATCTCTATGTTATGACATTGGCTTTATGCATTGTGTGCTGTGTCTGCTTCGTGCTTGATGTGTTCTTGTGAACTATGTGACCTTGAGGTCTCCCTTGTGTGGTTGAGTTTCTGAGTCTTCTTTCCCCACTGTTTGTCTACTTGTGATTGGGCCTTGTGACTACCTCTAAGCATGGTCGGGTGGTCTCTTATGACTCCACATGGTTGGAAGTCGTTGCCACCACCATTAGAGATCAGTGAACAGGTTATCGCAGCACCAGCTTGAAGATGTTCTCTTTCTTTCTGTTACTTTATGAGTCATGTACCCAGTCAATTATTGTATCTTTCATGGCTATGCCATTGTTCTTGTTTATTCCATTATGTAATTTTGTACTCTTTTAAGAGATAAAATGTAATCATGCAAGTTAATGAGAAGAAATGGGATGTTTCCTATTTAGTTTATGGATTCCGGTGTGGGTATCGGATCCACTTGTACCATGGTGTTTATGGATTCATATTTATATTTGGAAATGGGATTAGGAGTATTTGAATTCGTGTTTAAAATGAATGTAGTTTATTAATGTTTCTCTGGAGAGTGATTTAGTCCTCTCTCGTAGGTTGTGCATTCAGCCATACTTGGCAATGAATGTTGTCGATATATCGTATCGGCAACCGTTTCGTGTGTATGTTATCACTTGTTATTCAAAAAAAAATTAGCTTGTCCTCTTTTGGCCCTCACCCTTCAGGGTTCACGGCGCAGGATGTTACAGGAATAGTTATAATGTCAATTCATGTCCACTAGAACAATAACATGCTATCAAAATGATATTTTAATAGAGAATCCAACTCAACAAAATCTGCAATGCACAAAAGACAAAACTCTCCATTCTGAAATGCATTCATTAAGAAAAATGCCTCATGTGATTACACACCATTTTAGGTAGTGATCTCTTGAATCTACAGGTATTCTTGTTTGGGGGCAAAGAATTTTCAAGGCCGGAACAAAAAGAATTGTTCCTCAGCTGATATGCATCAAATGATTGAGATTCATAATCAAGAGTGCTTCCATGTGATGTTTTCAGAATCTACCGACACATCTTTCGTGCTCCCACAAATTCAACAAGAATTTGATTTGGTGGTAGATTACTTTGTACCACCAACCTAATGAGATTGGCCTGAAATCACTTACCCTCCTGCATTCTGATTTTTTTGGAATTAGCGCAATTACTGTATTGTTTATTTCTTTTAAAAATCTTTTCTTTTTTCTAAAGTCTTCCAGAATGTTCCAGACCTCCTTATCCACAATAAGCCAACACTTCTGATAAAATAGGGCGGGAAAACCATCCGGGCCTGGCGCTTTATTCGGGTGTAATTGGAATGCTGCCTTCCTAACTTCCTCCTCTGTGAAAGGCTTTTCTAATTCTTCATTTTCTTCATCGTTTAGTATCTTGTCTATGCAACTTGTGGCTTGTTCTATATTTAGCCAGTCAAAACCCTCCTCTGGTGCGAAAAAGGCTTGAAAATAGTTGACTATTTCTTTTTCGATTTCTTCTTTTTTATTTACTATAATACCATTCCCAATGGTCAGCTCTGAGATTTTGTTCACCATTCTTCTAGATTTGACTGAGTTATGAAATTTTTTTGTGTTTTTGTCACCTACTTCCAGCCACACTTCTCTGGCTTTACTTCTCCAATATTCTTCTTCTCTGGCTAGTAATTCATCCCATTCTGCCATAAGATCTTTTTCTTTTTTGAAGTCATTTTGAAACATCCCATCCTTTATAACTTTCTGATTTAGCTCTTCCAGTTCTCCTTCAAATCTATTTTTTTCTGCAAATAAATCTTTGAAGGTGATTTTATTCCATTCCTTCAATCTCTTTTTAACATGTGCTAACCTTTGATAAAAGACAAAGCTTACTGAGCTGCCCCTTCCTGGTATCTCTAACCACCATTTCCCTATACACTCTATTAGTTCCTCTTTTCTCCACCACATTTTTTTGAATTTGAAATATGAATTTTTCGGCTTAATTAATTGGCCTATTTTGAGCTTTATAGGGTAATGATCTGAGAAAGAGCATGGCAATATGCTCAATTCTATTCGTAAATCTATTTCCAACCAGTTCAAGCTGCAATGAAATCTATCTAATCTTTCAGCAATGTTTGTAAAGCCTTCCCTCCTATTAGTCCATGTAAAGCTTCCCTCTTTAGGAGGGAAATCTATTAACCTTCCTTCTTCTACAAAATCCTTAAAATCTTTCACTGCATTATTTACAGTTCTTAAACCTCCTCTTTTTTCATCCAGACTTAGAATTGCATTAAAATCTCCTCCCAAAATCACACTTTCTTCACCAAGCTCTCAGATTTTACCTAGTATGCTATTTCAAACTTCTTTTTTTTCTTCTTTCTTCATTGGCCCATATACACAAAAAATCCAGAAAGAAATATTGAAATGATATAAAATAACTTTTCCTTTTATCCAACTTTGGCTTACCTCTACTTCCTTGATATCTACCTTGGAAGGGTTCCACATTAGGCCCACACCTCCTACAGTACCCCTGGGTTCACTGAAAACACCTGTTAGAGGCCTACAATGTCGTGCAAATTTCTCTGCTTCTTCCTGCATCAACCTGGTTTCCTGTAGTAATATTACTTCCAAAATTAACTTAGATAGGTGGCACTTGATTGCGCACCTTTTGTTAGGGGCGTTTAAGCCCCTAACATTCCATGAAAGTATCTTCATGGCTTCCCAAGGGAGGCACTTCCTCCCTTGGATCTTAGCATATATTTCTTGATGCTCAGGAGTCCCTTGTCTGTCGCATACTCCTCTCTTTTCTCCTTATCAGTTTTCCTTCCTAACTTCTTTCCGTTGCCCGTAGTACCTCTTGCTCCAGTTTGGCTAATGTGTCGAGGGTCAATAATTCCAATTTCCTCTCTATCCTCCACAGCCTCTTCCTCATCCCACCCATCATCATTTGGCCCTTTTTCTGCTTCCAGCGTCTCTCTAACTATCTCTGGGTTGTAGTCATCTTTATCTTCCTGTCTATCAACTCTTGTCAAATCCTTTGATTCTTCCGAAGATGCATTCTGCCTCTCCTCAATTTTCTTTGTCAGTTCCAAATGGCGACCTTCTAACTTTGTTTCTGTGTCTAATTTTGAAGGCTCATTTCCCTGGAGAATTGGAGAATTAGGGTTCCTATTTGAGGATTCTACTGGTATTTCTGGTTCCCCTCTTATGCCCCGAAGCCCTTGCTTTTCTTTTTCTTCTTCTATTTGCTTTGATTTCTACTCTTTGTCCACATTGTCATCTATTTTTTTTGCAAAGATTTTAGGGCATCTTTTTTCCATATGTCTTCTGCTTCGACATTCAAGACAGAAATATTTTTTCTCCTTGATTTCTCTAACCTGTTCCCAAGACCCTGCTGAGGTGATCAACATTATCTTTCTTGGAATCTTTTTTATTGCTATCAAGCTTATTCTTGCGAAATAAATTGAGTTGTTATCTCCCATATCCAACTCTACTGTGTTTCCTAGAGTATCCCCAATTTGGTATAAACACCCTCTTGACCAATATTCAAATGGTAAATTGTATAATCTTATCCATATTGGTTCCTTATAAGGATAAAAATTATTTGGATTAAAATTCGGTCTCCATTTCTGCGTGTATATATAATCCAGCCCTATTTTCCATGGTGAATTATCCAGAATCTTATCCCTTTCAGCCTCTTCTTGGAAATCGACCACAAAGAATTTTTTGGGTATGAAATGAATCATTTCTGCTTTTGCCCAGTTTTCTTCAATCCATTCCTTTATCTGCTGCTTGGATTTATTTCTTCCTATCACTCTTCCTATCAGAGCTGTTTGTTCTAGCGCGCCTATGTCTTTATCCACTTTGTCTTTTACATCAATTATCACCTCTTCCTCCTACTACGTATCTATCTGCCTTTTGGTAATGTCTGAGTAACTTCTCCTTATTTTGTTTAACAGGATTGCGTTTGCTCCTGTCGCGGCATATGTCGCCTCCTTAGTTTGTTTGCTTATCGCTTCTCTTCCTTCGTTTTTAATGCCACCTTTCGCCGTAAGACAATCTCCTTCCTACTTATTCGCTCCTTCCTACTTTTTCGCTTCTTCCATCTTTTCTATATTTGGGGAGCATCTTTATTTAATAAAGAGTTTGATTATTTTTTAAGAGCATTGAATATTCAAAGGAGGGAGCCCGATTTACATGAAGGGATTTATGTTTAAAAAAAAAGGCATCAAATATTATATTTGATGAGGAGGACGATGCTTTTATAAAGTGGAGGATTTTTACTTATTGAATAAGTTTTTTAAAAAAACTTTATCTCCTATTTGGTTGGCCCACAAATGCCATTATTCTAAAAAGTTTTTTTTGGAATTTTTTAAGGAGGTTTTTTTTTTTTTGAAAAAAGGCAAGTTTTATGAGAATGTTTTTTAAGGAGATTTTTTTTTTTGGAAAGAGATTTTTAGAGAGATTTTTTTGGAAAGAGATTTTTAGAGAGATGTTTTTTTGGAAAGAGATTTTTAGAGAAATATTTTTTTTGGCCTTCATATGAGAAGACTCAAGTGATTTTATTGGAACAATATTTTTTCAAATGAACATAAAGTTTTGACAGAGATATTTTTTTTGAAGTGTGAAGAATATTTTGAAGAAAAATATGAAGAGATTTTGAATGGGATTTGATAGTTTAATCTATTTTTTGCTTGAAGATGGTTTTTACAGAAATGAAGATTTGTTTTGTGGGAAGAAGTTGAAGGGTTTTGTAATTTGAAGCATATTGAAAGAGTTTTTATTTATGAAGATATTTGTAGAGAGATTTTTTTTTGGAGCAGATGAAAAGTCAATTGAAGAAGATCAAATTGTGAGAAAGATTTTATTTTTATCACACAAGAAATATTGAAGAAGATGGATATGCAGAGAAGAGAAATTCCAAGAGTTCTTTTGTTTATATTTTTATTGCAAATGTTGTGTGATCAGATGCAAGAGAAAGTTTTGAAGGAATATGAAATATTCCAAGGCATTGAAGAGACAATTTGTTTTACAGATTAAAATAATTATAGAGAGAAAAACAAAATGTGAAAAGTCATCTTGTATATGATGTTTTGCAGGAACATTGTATGCAAGTTTTTTTTTTGGTGTTTCAAAATGCACAATTGAAGACATTTATCCTCTTGGAGAGAAAAGAAAGATGAGATTATAATACTGGGTATGTAATGAAGAAAGAGTGTTGAGTTATGCAGAGATAATCAAGAGAATGAATTGTAAATTGAATGGAAACAGAGCAACCCTCTGATTTTGTTTATTATTTCTATTGGAGATTTGGTTTTGCTAGTGAGGCATAGTATGCCAGTGAGGCTTATGGTCAGTGAGACTTTCCTATGTCAATGAGGTTTGTGGTCAATGAGACCTCTGTATATGTCAGTGAGACATTTGTAAACTTAAAGTTTTTCATTTAAGCCAGTGAGGCAGTTTGAGTGGTTTTGCTACCTAGGAGGGTTTTCTACTTGATAAAAAGCTTGTGTCATGCTTCTCATTGATTTCATCTGTGTGTGTATATTAATCATTTGATCATGTGTTTTGTTTACATATTTTATTATAAGTCTTGTGCATATAAAGTCAACAAATCATTAATGTTCTCCTCTCTATTTTTCTAGTAAGATAAAGTTGTAATGAGTTGTAAAAATTTATTCAACACTGATTCACCCCCCCTCTCAGTGTCAACCTAGACTCCTACAATTGGTATCAGAGCCAGGTTCCCCTTTTTGAAGTCTAATAGGCTCGGGTAAGTCCTGGTAGTGGAGTTCAATGGGTAAGTGCAGAAGAAATAAGAACATTAGAAATGTCAAGTTTCAAAAGACATCAACCATATCAAATTTAGGTATTAATGTTCTATATGTTGATAAAGATGCTTCACATGTTGAATCAATGAAAGAGTCTTCTAAAGTTCCTCAGTTTAATGGTTTAGATTTTTCAGTTTGGTGTATGAGAATGCAAGTCTATTTATCCTCTTTAGGATATGATGTATGGATGTCTGTTAAGAATGGATATTCTAACTCTACAAATAACAAAGAGGCTCTTGAATGTAGTCATATAGCCAAGGAGGTTATTCTATCTGGTTTATCTAATGATATTTCTTATAATGTTGTGCAATGTGAAATAGCTTAGGAAGTTTGGAAAGAATTGATAAGAATTTATCAAGGTAATGATAAAGAAGAGAACAATTTGGTATCTAATGAAAGTGACCATGAAGAAGTTCAAACCCAATCAAATTCAGAAGAAGTTAACATCACAAGTGATGATGATCAAGAATATGATGAACAATATTGTGAGATTGATTTGGAAGGAGAACTCATCTATGCTCTGAGTGAGCTAAAGAATTATAAGAAGGAAAATCAGAAACTAAAATTGCAGTTGCAACAAAAAAGAGATTTAAAAGACAAAGCTCTTACAGATCTTGAAGATACTAGAAACTTGATTGTAGACTTAAAGAATCAAGCAGGTGAATCTGACAAATTGATTGTTAGTTTGAAAACAGAAATTGAAGAAGCTAAGAGAATAGCTGATGTCTCAATATCTAACCTTGAAGTTGCAAGGATTGAGAATCTAAAACTAGAAGGTGAAATTATTAATCTAAAAAAATTTATGAAGGTCTCAAGAAATATCAAGTCTTTGAAGATAGCACAAGCAAGCTACATGATATGCTTGGTAAACAAAAACTATATGGAGACACTACTAGACTTGGTTTTGAAGAAGGAGAATGTTCAAAAGCTAGAGAGACTCCCAGAAAGAAGATTGATTTGAATGCTACCACTAGAAACAAAATGCATAATCAAAGAAGAAGAAATGCTCCTCTAAGACAAGCATACATGTATAGGTATAACTATTCTTTTAATGGTTATTGTTATACTTGTAATCAATTTGGGCCCAAATCAGTTAATTGCAGAAGGAATACTGATATTGTTTGTTATAAGTGCAATAATGTTGGACACATTCAAAGAAATTGGAAAATGAATAGAGTGTATGATCCTGCATGGAAGCATAACATAATTTCTCAGGAGATGTCAAAAAGGTACTATCAGTCATTTGGTTATGATTATAACATAGTTTGTTATAATTGCAATTCTTTTGGTCATAAAGCTCATAGTTGTAGAAAAGCATCATCTAATTTGATAGATTGGAAATGGAAAGAAACTGAAAAGGTTTGGAGGAAGAAAGCACCTGTGAAAATTTGGAAGCAGAAGGAAAGTAAAGAGAAGTCAGAATCTAAGCTTGTGCATCTTGCACAAGTCATTTCATCTATTGCATAACATTGCATGATGTAAGGGGGAGGTATCAAATGTTCTATCTTTTATCCCCAAGAAGTTACAGGAGGAGATCAGTTGATCTTGTTTTGTTTGTCATACTTGTCTGATATTGTTTGAAATGAAATTTTTGATGTTTTTGAGTTTTAGTGTATGTCAGGTGTTCATGATCAGTGACATGTTTATGGTTCATAATGCATATAAGGAGTTCAAAAGTTCTCTGCACAAAGATGTTGATGTTGTTGTGACTTGATCCTATTTGTATACTGTTCATATCATGTTGGTACTTAAAAATTGTGTTGCAGTTCTATGTGATCTTGCTTGTCAGGGCAAGAGCTTAAGATGTTCTCAAGAAGCTCTTATTAGAAATAAGATATGTTGGCAAGGAAGGTTTCAAATGAAAAAGTCAATTCATAATTCTTGTCTCTGCTTTTGGTTTTGCACAGTATTGTTGCAGGAAGAACTTGGTGTTTAGTGTTGATAGGTTGATTAGAATGATAAAGTCAAGAGGCAGGAGTTCTTGTTAAGATGTGTTTATGTATATATTAGAATTGACATTTTGGTGTGAAAAGTGTCTTGTGCAGAATAGGAGGATAGTCTTCATTTATTCAGATGGTCTTCATTCTTTATCATGTCAAGAAAAGGTGTCAGAATAGTTTGGTTGCAGGATGATTGTTCATATTAGGAAATCAGTTTGATGATTATATATATTAATTTGTTGAGTTATGTTTTATGACATGTATCTTGGAGTTTTCAGGTGATTTGAAGATAGTGATAAACTAGAGATATTAAGGAGTTTTTTGATGTGATAATTTCACATGTTCCATTGATGATCTTCCTCTTTAATATGGTTCAGAAAGGTTTGTTCAAATTGTGTGGCTCCAGTTTTGAAGTGGTATCAAGTATGTGCTTCAAGCTATAACAATCTGGAGTTTCTTCTAACATTGTTGGTGAGTCTTGTATTTCATCAAATTAGAGGCAAGTAAAGGTCTTTTAAAATGATCTTCATGACATCTTGTGTTGAGAGTTGTGTAATGAGGAGTCTTCATGATTTTTTCTTGCAAAATTGTTCATCAAAGAATACTAGTGTGTTTATGTTTTCTTTGCTAAATGTTCATAAAGTTGATTGTGATGTCAAAAGGTGTTTGATGGTGCCATGATTTTTCTTAGCATGGAAGGTTGGATGTCAGTAATTGGATGGTATACTTCAGGTTGACATGTTCCTTCAGGGCTAAGTCAGGAAGTGGATCAGTGCTGAGTTGAGTTGAGTTATATTGGTTATTCTTGTCATAGCAGTGATTTGTTTGTGAACTTTATAACATGGGATGCAAATAGATTCATTGGAAATTTGTCATATGGGTTAACAAGTGATATCAAGATTTTGGTAAGTGGTTCTAATTTTTTGGTTAACAAGATAACAGGAGTTTATGTCTTCAAAGCCCTCATAATGCAATGTGTTTGTAAATGTTATGATCAACTTTAACATCTTTCAGTGGAGTTGTTCTCAGGGGGAGTTAATTGAGTCTTTGTCATCAATGTCAAAAAGGGGGAGAAAGATAAATTGTTTCATAAAGTTTTGCCATCAATGACAAAGGGGGAGATTGATGGTGACATGTTGTCATTGATGTCAAAAGCATGCTTAGTTGATGTTGCAAAGTTGCCATAGTTGTTGCAGGAACATCAATCAAGAGTTGTTCATTTGGACAGAATAAGTGTTGTCAGTTGAGTTGGCTTGATTAGTGTATATCTCTCATGTGATGTGTTGTTTATCTGTGGTATTGTTGATACAGGTGATGGAGTTCATTTGACATTATTTTGTTCACAAGTGACAGTGGCTTGATACAAATAACATAGAATGGTCTTCATAGTGACAGTTGTGGCATGATCTTCATTTGATCTCTATTGCTTTCAAGTCATCATTTATAGTAGCATGTTCTCAGAGTGGTTTGGTCTTTGGTCATGTGTTCTCAGAGTGGTTAGCAGGTTATAACCTTATGATGTTGTTTTCCCTCATATTGTGATGATGGTCAGAGAAGACCTTGATGGAAATATGGCATACAATGTCTTTAAAATAAAGATTGTGTGATCAAGAAGTGCTTTTGATAAATCACACATATTAATGTGGTCAAAGTTTTTTTAATAAGGTTTAAAATCATTTATAACTCTTACTATTGCACTTTTGTTATAAAATTACGTTGACCTGCCATCGCAGGTAAAAGTCACTTATGTGACCTATTAGAGGAGGTTTAAAACATATATGCCACCGGCCCTTCATGCCTTGTTAACTGGTGCTCAACGGTTAGCAGCTACAATGGGAGCCCGATGCATTTTCAAAAGAGTGCTTAAAAAAAAAATCAAATGGTTTTAAATCAAAAGCATCTGTCTTGCTTTTTTGGAGTTTAAGAAAAATATTAAAAATGGCTTAAGGGAAAAAGCCATCGAATAGTTTAAAGAAAGAAAAAAAACCATGAAATGGTTTAAGAAAAATAAAATCATTGAAATATGTTTGATAAGGAAAAAGGCATCAAATTATTCAAAGGGGAGCATCTTAATTTAATAAAGAGTTTGATTATTTTTTAAGAGCATCGAATATTCAAAGGAGAGAGCCCGATTTATATGAAGGGATTTATGTTTAAGAAAAAGGCATCAAATATTATATTTGATGAGGAAGATGATGCTTTTATAAAGTGGAGGATTTTTACTTATTGAATAAGTTTAAAAAAAAAATACTTTATCTCCTATTTGGTCGGCCCACAAATGCCATTATTCTAAAAAGTTTTTTTCGGAATTTTTTAAGGAGTTTTTTTTTTTTTTTTGAAAAAAGGCAAGTTTTATGAGAATATTTTTTAAGGAGAGTTTTTTTTGGAAAGAGATTTTAGAAAGAGATTTTTTTGGAAAGAGATTTTTAGAGAGATATTTTTTTGGAAAGAGATTTTTAGAGAAATATTTTTTTTGGCCTTCATATGAGAAGACTCAAATGATTTTATTGGAACAATATTTTTTCAGATGAACATAAAGTTTTGATAGAGATATTTTTTTTGAAGTGTGAAGAATATTTTGAAGAAGAATATGAAGAGATTTTGAATGGGATTTGATAGTTTAATCTATTTTTTGCTTAAAGATGGTTTTTGCAGAAATGAAGATTTGTTTTGTGGGAAGAAGTTGAAGGGTTTTGTAATTTGAAGCATATTGAAAGAGTTTTTATTTATGAAGATATTTGCAGAGAGATTTTTTTTTGGAGCAGATGAAAAGTCAATTGAAGAAGATCAAATTGTGAGAAAGATTTTATTTTTATCACACAAGAAATATTGAAGAAGATGAATATGCAGAGAAGAGAAATTCCAAGAGTTCTTTTGTTTATATTTTTATTGCAGATGTTGTGTGATCAGATGCAAGAGAAAGTTTTGAAGGAATATGAAATATTCCAAGGCATTGAAGAGACAATTTGTTTTGCAGATTAAAATAATTATAGAGAGAAAAACAAAATGTGAAAAGTCATCTTGTATATAATGTTTTGTAGGAACATTGTATGCAAGTTTTTTTTTGGTGTTTCAAAATGCACAGTTGAAGACATTTATCCTCTTGGAGAGAAAAGAAAGATGAGATTATAATATTGGGTATGTGATGAAGAAAGAGTGTTGAGTTATGCAGAGATAATCAGGAGAATGAATTGTAAATTGAATGGAAACTGAGCAACCCTCTGATTTTGTTTATTATTTCTATTGGAGATTTGGTTTTGCCAATGAGGCACAGTATGCCAGTGAGGCTTATGGTCAGTGAGACTTTCCTATGCCAGTGAGGTTTGTGGTCAGTGAGACCTCTGTATATGTCAGTGAGACATTTGTAAACTTAAAGTTTTTTATTTAAACCAGTGAGGCAGTTTGAGTGGTTTTTCTACCCAGGAGGGTTTTCCACTTAGTAAAAAGCTTGTGTCATGCTTCTCATTGATTTCATCTCTGTGTATATATTAATCATTTGATCATGAGTTTTTTTTACATATTTTATTTTAAGTCTTGTGCATATAAAGTCAACAAATCATTAATGTTCTCCTCTCTATCTTTCTAGTAAGATAAAGTTATAATAAGTTTTAAAAATTTATTCAACATTGATTCACCCCCCATCTCAGTGTTGACCTAGACTCCTACAATCATAACTTTCACATACGACCTCGTATCAAGGCGATTCTTTTTTTGAAAGTCCATGATTTTTCAAGTAAATTGCAGTGGTATTATTAGTTTTTCTTAGCTAAGTTTTAGTATTGTACTTTCAACATACACTCAATTTGTAAGGGTTGTGTAATGCATTGAAATCAAGACCGCTTAGTGGTAGTTGTAAATGCATTAAATATAAAGTGCCAAATCATATTTTCTTGGGGGGGTTCTTTGATTGAGTGAAAAAGGGGGTGTCTTATGTGCTCTCTTTGAGTGACATCTTTTATGGGGTTATTGTAATCATTTTGGAGGTTCATCATGGATTTTAATTATTTCCATCCTTCTGTTGTTAAGCTAACCTCGGAGAACTATTTGTCTTGGAAACAAGGGATAAAGAATCATTGCCTTGAGCAGGATCTATTGCCCCATCTTCTTGGACTCGTTCCTAAGCCAAGTGACTATGAATAGAAGAATGCATGGTTTATCAATAATGACATGGTCTATGAACCAATATGTATTACTATTTCTGATGATATTTTACATCACATAGAGCACACTAAGTGCCCTTTCACTGCTTGGACCATCATCCAATAGTTGTATGGAGACTTTGGATCTTCATTGATAATGATGTTTCCTTGGATGACCAGGCTCTTGTGGATGATACTAAGACTTTTGTTGCCCCTTCTTGTGTGGACACATCCTCATGGGATGATTAGTCTATTTGGTTGACATCCATTGATGCCCCATCTACAGTTAAGGACATTCCTATTGTACCTATTGCTTCATCAGATTCTAGATATGCTTTTTTGAGGCCTTCCAATGGTTCTTTGTAGTAGGATCATTTTAGTCTTCCTCATTGGGATTCTTATCTATCAAACATTACATATTTGTTTGTGGAGTCTCACATTTCAGATTTGGAGGACACATTTGAGGGGTTATCTCTCCTTTTTCATGACCGTTCTTTTGTCTTTCCAACTACTATTACTACAGAGTTCAGAGAGGCTTCTTCAAAGGCTTCTAGTGATTCTTTGTAGTAGGATCATATTTGTCTTCTGGATTCACTTCATTGTGACCAATTTCTGCCAGACATCACTTGTTTGCTTGTAGTGTCTCACATTTCAGATCTAGATGACACTCTTGAGGACATTCAACTCCTCTTTGATGATAGTCATTTCATCACTATTATCCCATCTTCCTTGTCTTTGGATCTTGTACCTCCTGGTTCTACACATGGGATTGGATTGCTTCTACCTTTGTGCATTGAGGCATCTTCTAATATCCACATGGGGACACTTGAGCAGAGTTCTAAGACAAGATACATCATGAGGCTTCCTTCCTCACCTTTCTTCTTTGAGTGGGATTTACTTCAGTATTCACCATTGGAGTTTTTTCTTCCTAAGGGGAGAAATGTCATTTGCCACAAAAAGATCATCTTCAACATTCATATATGGGCATCCTCTTCTGGCATAGGACTTGTTGTGGGGGGGTTTCATAGTCTTTTTCACTCTCTACTTTTGGGGGGGTTTTTCTCTCTTTTTGGGGGGAAATTTTATGTAAATGGGTACCTCATCAGGCTTGATTTTCTGGGACCCATTTCTACATCCACCTTAGCTTCACTTATGGGGGGTGTTAATGCAGGATTTTATTTCCTAGTTGGGTTATTTATCTTTCCTTATATTCCTAGGTTTTTCCTACACTTTTATTAATCTCGCTTAGGTTAATAAAGCATGTCTTATTAGGTGAGTAGTTGTGAGGTGTCACCTTCCTACACGTGAGCATCCATTAGCTATCGTGGGAAGATACTTTGCTATCTTTAGTCTGATAGATGGTTGCTCCTAATTGGTCGGTGTTGTCACCTCCTCCCTCTTCCTAGTCTATATAAACATGCTACCTGGCTTGTATTTTGTATCTTTTGCTTTTGCATCCTTTTAATGCTATTTTGCTTCTAGCATTTAAATTACTCTCTTGGAAACTAACTTTGTATTGCTATTTTGATTTTGTATCATTTGCATTCATAGTTTAGATATCTATTCTTTGCACTAGTTTTCTGGGTTAATAATCTTTTCAGATTCTAACAATAAAAAGTGGTAAATATTTGTTCTATTTTTTATTGGTCAAAATTGACCTTTGACTGTTCAAATAGATGATATTTAAGAACAACCTTAACCTATTCAAGAACCAACAAATACTTATATATAAAAAAAAGGGTTGGAAAGCAAATCACTGAGGGGAGCATATTACAATAGATTTTCAATTCCTTCATTATTCTGAGATTTGACATGTAAAATTTTATGTATGCACCATTTTTAATTGTAGGAAAAGTTTTTGGGCAGCTTGTTTCTCATTTAAATAGCCACTATTTATTTTAATATAATATTACCAAACAAAATTATGACAAGTCATATATAGTTTTAAGGATTAAAAACAAGTGTGAAAAAAATGCAGATTTCACCAAATCCATAGTATTTTTCCATATATTTATTTCAATGTATTTTTTAGAACTTACCTAATTTGAATCTTAAAATTAGCTTTTTACATGAATAAAATATAACAAAATCTAGTGAGTTAGTGAAAAAAAAAAGTTTTACACATAGTATGCATAAACAATACAATTCTTTTTAATGGAAGACATAAGAAAATCCTGTGGAATGGGGGGATTGGGGTTCTAGAAAATCTATCCCATAAAATTTGTGTGTGGAAGGGGAATTGTGTTGATAACTGAGAGGGGGGGGGGGGGGGTGAATCAGTTATCCTAATTATTTCCCTTTTGAACTTTCTTTATTAATTAATGCAGCATTGAATCAAACACAAAAACATTACCATGAAATAAGAAACACATGACATAGTATTTTTGACGTGGAAACCCTGTTAAGGGAGAAAAGCACGGGGTGATTAACCCAAAGATTATTCTCTGTTAGAAGAATAGGGAATTACAAAAAATGGCACTTGCCAATTAGGGCTCACTGCCCGAGCACACTGCTCACAAAGAGGCCCACTGCCTACAAGGAGACACACTATCTACAAAGTGATAAGAATCATAGTCTTGAACTGATTGGAAGCATCTACATATGCTGGAGTTCAGTTCTGGTTAGGCTCAGTACACTGATCTGCTGCACTTCATCTTTCCTCTGTTCTTTATTCTGCTATCCTTTCACATACCAGATCTTTCTTACTACTTCTGCTTTGTTCTGCACTTATTCGCATACACCATCACAGAACTTCATATCTCACAACAAAATCCATCCTCTATATATATCTGCATAAGTAATTTCATCACCTTTCTAGTCGGCATCCGGAACAGTCTAGTTTCTTACAAACTCTGTTCTGTCAGCTGAATCCTTGCTCACCAAGCAATGCGGATCAAGCATATGCTTGTAGATATCATTAATCATGTCGGCCAAACATGATTCATGCCTTCACAACCTTTACCATCAATAGTAACACATCCGGAAAATAGTCTGATACTCTGTCAGTCAGTTCTTCCTCTGTTCTCACTATCTCTTAGGAATCCGGTACTCAACTATTCATATCTTTTTCTTTGTTTATCACCGGAGGCTAAATCCTTGGAATATACTACTCAAGGTAGTCCTCTTGACTTCCCCAAATCCGTACTGCACCAAGACACTTCCTCTGAGACATCCGGACCAATCTGTCAGACCTTGCCACATGCTCTGTTCTTGTTCACCGGACCACAACAATCTTCATTCTGACTTCCGGTAGAGACACACCATGACTTGCAGATATGTGGGATGACCTTTGTTGCCATCAATGACAACAACCATGAATCCATATAGTGTCTCTTGCCAACAATCTCCCCCTTTGGCATTGATGGCAACACTTAGTGAAAAATGACTAAGTGTTTACGCTATGCTCCCCCTTGGCTGATGCTCTATCTTTATATACAATTTCCGAAACTCCCCCTTAGTTGGATTCCTCATTTTTCACTGCTCCTCACTCCCCCTTTGACATCAATGGCAAAGGGTAGGGTCCGCACACCAAAATTTTCAAAAATTTTCTATACATAGCCGCATATTTACATACTCACATATACTGAAGAATGTCTGCAAAGGATGTCTTCAATTGCATCAGTTCTGTAGCCCAACTTTGCTTCATTCTATCCAAAATTGAAATGTGACCACTCAACAAAAATGCAAAAGCTTCTGCCCTTTTGAGATCTATCGGATCATTTGTTTGGGCGGTAGTTTGAGCATCACTGATGGCCTCATGCATAGTTTCTAACTTAGGGATTATAATCCTTCTAAGTTCTCCCATCCGGTTAGTAATATTCTTCCTTTCCTTCTCAAAGTTCTTTATTGCATTTGTGATTGCAATAGTTTGACATTCTTGATTTATTATGGAAGAGAGAGGATCAAAACTTTGAGACAAACTTTGTAGTTTGTCCTGTTCCTCTTTTATTTTCTTATCTATTTCTACTGTTGCCTTTGACCAGGAGATACAAAATTTGTAAATATCACCGCCATCCTTAAGAGCATTTTCTAAGCTCTTTATTCCAATACTCATATTTCTCCTATTGTTAGAGATTAATCCTAATACTTCTGAAAATCTTTTATCCAAAAATTCCTTCCGGACCTTTTCTTCAGCTGATTTTTCTAGAGAATCAAAATGTGTATCAACACTGTTGACTAAGGTTTTGAGATTACCAGAAGAGGAGGCTATCGGATCTATCTGGATTGATGGCATAATCTTTACAAGTACTCCGGAAGCAGCCTCTATTAACTCACAGTCTTCCATATGAGACTTTAGGAGTTTTTCATTTGCCTTGGCATTTGCAAATGAAGCTATCTTCATTGTTTGTACCAGAGAGAGAGAGTCAAAGTCGAATGGGCCTTTTAGAAGCTCCGGTTCATCAATCTCTAAAGTTTCTTGACTTAGAAACTTTTTAACAATTTGTGCAGTGTCTCTTGCCAGAGACAGATGTTTCTTTTCTTCTGCAGTTTTGCCCTTAGGAGTCTTATCTCCTTCCACATGCTTACCACTTACAGTTATGGTTTTCTCTGTTGGATTTTTCTCTTTCTCTGCATCCTTGGTGCTGTCAGCCTCTTTTTCTTTTTCTGCTGCTTCTTTCTCTTGTAATTTCTCTTCTTCTTGGGATCCGGAGACTGTAGGAGAAGCCAGAGAAGAGATGTTAGTCTATTCTAGTGGCACTTCTTCCGGAGCAGATGATTCCAAGTCCGCAGCTATTTCTGCACCCGAGTCCTCTGTAATAGGAATATTAAACCTTTTGTATGTATTTCGG
Organism: Cunninghamia lanceolata; assembly: GCA_027924645.1. Taxonomy (NCBI): domain Eukaryota; kingdom Viridiplantae; phylum Streptophyta; class Pinopsida; order Cupressales; family Cupressaceae; genus Cunninghamia; species Cunninghamia lanceolata. The sequence goes on from BSBN01001048.1 coordinate 18,262,053, forward strand.
AGGATCTCTTCAATGTCCTTGGCTACTTTGTCGGTCTCACCAAGCATAAGCAGATTCATCCTTGCTTTGCTTCTGAATTCATCCTTGCAGTCCTTGAATATCATGTTCATGGTTTTGTGATCAATTGAGGGATATAGCTGAATAGCTATCTGTTCTCTGATTTCAAGGTCTTTTGCCATGGCATTGTTCTTTCTTATCTCTAATTCCATCTCTAGGCTCTTTGGGATTTCAGAGATAATCTCAATAAAAGCTTTATTGTAGATGTTCAAGTACCTTATTATGGCTTCTCACAGGATCTTTTGATCTGCCTCATTGTAGTCATCATAGAATTCAGCCACCGGTTGAAGGTTCCCATCCACAGTGATTGATTTGACTACACTGTCTAGAGACAGGGTGGGCTTTTCAGAAAATTCTTCTGTCATTTCTTCCTTGTCTCGACCAGAAGAGGGTTTACCGGATCCTTTCTTTTTCTGTTTCTTTATTTCTTTCACTGCCTCATCTGACTCAGTTTCTTCTTCATCCTTTTGGCTTTGATAAGCTCTTGAGGCTTTTGTCTTGGATCTCTTACCGGATCCCTGGACTTCCAATTTTGAGCTTTTGGTTTTGATAGGTGTGGATCCTTTTGATGATCTGGTCCGGGTTGAGGATTCCACCGGAGCACTTTTCTTGCTTTTCTTTTCTGCCTCTTTCTTTTCTTCCTCAGATTTTCTTCTCTTTTCCTGGCTGGCATCAAGTGCCTCTTTTGAGATGCCTAGGCCTTGAGCAATATGCTCTACTTCTTTTCTCACCTTCCTCTTTATCTCAGGTTCCCTGAGTTCTACATGGATCTTTACACTCAGCTCCTCAAAGGTTCCAAACCTTTCTGCCTTTAGATCTTTGGGCTGACTTAGCATGTGTTGAACATGCAGCTCCACTATCTGTTCATCCACTTCATACCCCATGGGCATGATCCAGACAGTCCTTGGCTCCACTGCCTCCATTAGGCACTGATCAGTGTCCACCATAAAGCACACAGAGTCTTTGTATTTTTCAACAAGAGACTGGGGAATTCTTTCTCTTGCTTGCATAATGCTTTGGAAGTTTTTGAAGTATCCCCATAGGGCTGTATTTCTTGCTTTGGCATCCCCAAGCCCATGTAGATAGTCTCTTATTTGGACTGCAACAGGTTTGTCATTCTGCCATGCCCATCCACTTGATCCGGGCAGCTCATTCATGAAGTAGAAGAATAGACATAATATAAGAGTACCATACTTAAAGGAATTCTTCTTGTCCTTCTTGATTTTCTATATATTTTCCATTAATTGGCTTAAGAGCAGTTCGCAGAGATCATATTCTGCATTCTTCCTTAGCATTTCATAGGCAGTATACACTGCAGTTCTGAATACAGAATTCTCCCTGCTAGAGTGATAGATCTTGTATCCTATTATCATGGACACATACTTGATATCCGAATCAGAAATATCTTCAATGGTCATTGCCCTCGTATCAAATTTTGATCCGGTGGCCTCAGTTACAATGTTATTTTTGACAGATTTGAGGATAGGTATCCCTCCGGAAGAGTATAGACCAGTTACTGCCCTAATTGCCTCTTTTGTGATCTTGCAGGGTCTATCCAGCCATAGGAAGTTGTCATGCATCCTGCTCAGTACATACCGGACCCATTCATCTTCTTCAAAGCAGGGGAAATGAATGAATTGATCAAATTGTTTCTTCTGGATACCCTTATACTCAGGTTTAAGCTCAAAAGCATTGTCTATTAGTTGTTTGTGATAGAGATCTCTCAATTTGAATTCCCCAAATTCTTCAATGCTTGCATGTATGTAAACCCTAATGTCTTCTGTGTGTAAAACTCCGTGAGGAACACTAGAAAATGCTCCTAAGGGATCTACCTCCAATGACTTGTATGGATGTTTCTTAAATTCAGGTCGGGGCCTATCTGAGATTTTTACTATATTTGGAGTAGCCATTTCTTCAAAAGATTTGTAGCAAGATATCGAAAGTGGAAAATACCTTTTGCGTCTTCGGTTGCGCGGAGTAGCTGGATTGATTTCTATATGAAATGACTTCGGCAGGAGATCTTCGGTGATCTTGATGAATTTTGTTTTAGAGCTCCGCTTTTCGCTTCTTCTTGGATGTGGAATGATCAAATGATTGTTGAGAAATCCCTTATATCATTTTGCAAACCCTAATATCTGTTTGCAATAAATGCTTCACCTATATTATTCCGGTTTGCCTTGTCTGGATAGCTTGGAGTATCCCGGATCAGTCCTGATCTATGAACATCATGCGGATCTTTCAATCATGAATAAATCAAGATGACACATTACAAGAACATCCCAAACATTCTGTCCAGTCCGCAGAGTAAAATAATGTACTTCCGGATCTCTCCGGACCCTTTTGTAGTCCTCTGTCATTCCGGAGCATCTCCCGGAACAGGTCTTTACTTGATCGATCACAACTTCTTTATATCTTCATGCAGACCTCTGAAATCTTGTCTGGATCATCTCAGGACTGGTATCTTCAAACCCTTTACTCCGCATCTTGTGCCACATCTGGCACCACTTGATTGGCTGGGGGAACAGGATTTTCTTTGAGTCTCCCCCTGAGCCAGAGCTCACTTTTTAATTTCCGGAAGAAATATCAGCACCCGAGTCTGGTGCGGATCCAACCTCTACATTCTCTGAACTTTTCTTCACCCAAATCTTGCTCATCTGATTCCTAACTTCATCCGCATTCATCTTTTGTTTACCCTTGTCTTGATTCTGATTATACACCGGACCTCTTTTGTCCTGATTCTTGCTTCTGCAGACTTTAGCATTATGACCGGACCTATTACAGATTTGGCAAATAACATTTCTTTGCATATTTGACTGATAACCTCTTGATCTGCATTGATTAGCCATATGACCTACTCTATTGCATGTAAAGCATCTACCTTTGAATGATTTGTTTACTTGCATATTTCTGCATTCATGGGATTTGTGTCCATACCTTTTGCAGTTAAAGCACTGTCCAGAGAAGGATGAATTAATCTGATTCATTCTCTTTCTGCACTGATTAGCTTTGTGACCAAAGTGGTTGCAGCTGTGGCAGTATCCATTGAAAGATGGATATCTTTGAGCATTGGGCTGTCTTACCAGAGGTCTTCTAGGCCTATTCCTTGGATTTTCTGATCCAAAATTCTTTTGACCGGATCCGGAGCTTTCTCCTTTCTCATATCCCAAACCATACTTGTCATCTGTCCTCTTTTGACTTCCAAGAAGTACTTCAAGTTGGGCAGAACTTATCTTGAATTTTTCTTTATATTCATTTGTTGTTTGAAGATCTCTTTTGAGAGAGGCAATTTGATCCTCAAGTTTTTCTTCATTATCTTTGGCATCTTCAAGATCAGATTCAAGATGTCTGATAATCCTGTCCATCTGGTGGCATTCTTCTGATTTTTCTTTAAGAGATTGTCTTAGATTGTCTTCAGCTTTTATTTTTTCTTCAATCTCTTGAGTAAACTTTATAGTTCCTGATTCCATTTCATGTCTTAACATAATGACTTCTTTTGATAACTTTTCACATAACTTGGTTTGCTCAGTCAATTCTTCATTTGTATTACTTTCTTCACTTTGTCTTGCCAATTGTTGGAGCGGCTCCTTTCTCTTTTTCATAGAGAGACTTAATTTGTCCTTTAATTCTCTCATGAATTCATCAGCCTGTTTGAGTCTTTCCTTTAATTCATTGACTTCAGAATTTGACTGTTCAAGATCCTCAAGGGCAGTCTTGAGTTGCTCCCTTAAACCATATGCATCCATTTGAACTCCCAGATCTTTCTCAAGCTATTAGGCTCTATTAGGAGGAACCTTGCTCTGATACCAATTGTTGATAACTGAGAGGGGGGGTGAATCAGTTATCCTAATTATTTCCCTTTTGAACTTTCTTTATTAATTAATGCAGCATTGAATCAAACACAAAAACATTACCATGAAATAAGAAACACATGACACAATATTTTTGACGTGGAAACCCTGTTAAGGGAGAAAACCACGGGGTGATTAACCCAAAGATTATTCTCTATTAGAAGAATAGGGAATTACAAAAAATGGCACTTGCCAATTAGGGCTCACTGCCCGAGCACACTGCTCACAAAGAGGCCCACTGCCTACAAGGAGACACACTGTCTACAAAGTGATAAGAATTATAGTCTTGAACTGATTGGAAGCATCTACATATGCTAGAGTTTAGTTCTGGTTAGGCTCAGTACACTGATCTGCTGCACTTCATCTTTCCTCTGTTCTTTATTCTTCTATCCTTTCACATACCGGATCTTTCTTACTACTTCTGCTTTGTTCTGCACTTATTCGCATACACCATCACACAACTTCATATCTCACAACAAAATCCATCCTCTATATATATCCGCATAAGTAATTTCATCACCTTTCTAGTCGGCATCCGGAACAGTCTAGTTTCTTACAAACTCTGTTCTGTCGGCTGAATCCTTGCTCACCAAGCAATGCGGATCAAGCATATACTTGTAGATATCATTAATCATGTCGGCCAAACATGATTCATGCCTTCACAACCTTTACCATCAACAGTAACACATCCGGAAAATAGTCTGATACTCTGTCAGTCAGTTCTTCCTCTGTTCTCACTGTCTCTCAGGAATCCGGTACTCAACTATTCATATCTTTTTCTTTGTTCATCACCGGAGGCTAAATCCTTGGAATATACTACTCAAGGTAGTCCTCTTGACTTCCCCAAATCCGCACTGCACCAAGACACTTCCTCTGAGAGATCTGGACCAATCTGTCGGACCTTGCCACATGCTCTGTTCTTGTTCACCGGACCACAACAATCTTCATTCTGACTTCCAGTAGAGACACACCATGACTTGCGGATATGTGGGATGACCTTTGTTGCCATCAATGACAACAACCATGAATCCATATAGTGTCTCTTGCCAACAAATTGGTTGTCTTTAGTAGGTAGACTTACCCTAGTTAAAGTAGTGCTAATAGCTGTCCCGATCTATATGCTTTCTTCACTACAAATCTTGAGAGGTATTATTACAGAAGTGCGCAAGCTCTGTAGAATTTTCCTATGGTAAGGAAGCATGGACAAAAAGAGAATTCATTTAATAGCATGGGATAAAGTTTGCACACCCAAATCCCAAGGAGGAGGTGGCCTTAACATAGAGCTTCAAAATTTGGCTTTAGGAGCAAAGCTAGCTTGGAAGATGTATAAAAACCCACAGGTAAAATGGGTTAAGATCATGCAAAATAAGTATTTGGACTCCCAAAAGTTGGAGAGAATCTTTACAATCTCTAACCCTCTGAAGGGTTCATCCATCTAGAATTTCATTGTTAAATGCAGGGATGTCATTCTTCCAAAGCTATCCTGGATTGTTTACAATGGCAAAAACGTCTCCTTTTGGGACGACTCCTGGAATGGATGGCAAAAAATTTCTTCTTTAGGAAACTTCAAAGAGGCAGAGGCCTTCCTCTAAACCTTCTAGGGATTAAAGGTCTATAACTATTTTACTGTAGATTCAAGGGTTCTCTTGGCAAGATTCATCTGGAAAAGTTTTGATAGCTATAACTTTCCTCTAGACCAGAAGATTGCTCTCAGTAAGATTTTACATGATAGAATTTTGTACTTCTCTCCAATGAAGGATGTACTGATATGGCCGGGTGATGGATCTAGCAACTATAGAGCCAAGTCTGGTTATAAATTTCTTTCTTCTAAGCCCAAGGTGAATTGGCCAACCTATCTTTGCTGGCCAGACCCTATTCTACCCAAGGTAGGAAATTTTACTTGTTGGCCATTAATAACAAGATTTTCATAGGAGATAGAATAGCAAAATTGTCTTTGGGTGTGAATTTTGATTTTGTTTTCTATCAAGAGGAGAAGGAATCAATCGATCATCATTTTGTGTGCTGTAAGTTTAGCCAAGCTTATTGGGAATATCTAATGTCTCCGCTTAATTGGTACGCTCCTCTTCCTTGCTCCTTATCTCAATAGCTAGAAAGTTGGCCTCTTCTCTTCAAAGGGGCCTATTTTCATTTGTTATGGACCATTAGTCCCTCTATTTTGATGCACGGATGGTTTGGAAAGAGGGAAATTTCAGAGTCTTCAAGAATTCTTTGAAGAGCTCAGAAGAGTTATGGATGGACATTGAAGCCCTGATGTTTAATGCAAAGCTTTGAAGGTTGCATACACGAGACTCCAAGTGGACTAGCTGGGATGACCTCATTCTTTTTCAATGGAAAGATCTTGAGAGGATCCAAATGAATGGTGGAGTACCATCTTCCCAGTTGAAAGTGGACAGAACTACTATTAAATGGCTTCCACCTAGCGATACCTTTGTGAAATTAAATTTCAATAGAGCCTATAGAGGGAACTCGGGCTCTTCGGGTATGGGATGTATAATTAGGAATAGTCAAGGGGAACTTCTAGCAGCTAAAGCCATGAAACTCCCTGAAGGAACAAACAATATGTCCGAGGCTTTTTCTTTACTTCAAGCTCTCCAACTTGAAATAGAAAAAGGCTTCAAAGTAGTTTCAATAGAAGGTGATTGTCTAATCATCATTTCAGCCTTCCAAACACAAAAAGAGGTCAATTGTGTTGATTTTAAAAATAGAGTAAATGAAAAGAAAGAATGCAAGAAAAATTAGAATAGAATAAAAAACAATCATAGAGACACCAAAGATTTAAAGTGGTTCACCTGTAAGGCTACATCCACTATCAACAACAGGGGACTCATTTATTTTCATTGGTTTTACATACAGTCCAAAGATATAGTCACACACACCAAATGACAATCTTTCTTATAAAGAAGATACTAATCACCTGGCATGTAGCGTGGAAGAAACTGACGGTTACATAAAGATGGTACCATACCAACCAAGGGCAATGGTTACAAAGAATATTAGTTACAAGATTATTCCAGCCGTTACAAGACTTGGTTTCACACATACCGAACAATCTCCCACTTGAAGACAAATCATACCAGTGTTACCAAGAGATCCCCTACATTTCCAATATGATCATTATTTTGAAAACAAGCTTGCATTGCAAGGCTTTAACTGCTGTTCAAGAAAGCTCCGGATAATTCTTTTCCAAGCATCCTAATCAATCACAACACTTTCCTGTAAAATTCTTTCCAGAAACTTAGCTCTTTGTAGGCCCTTCAACACCGCAAATATCCTCCAAAGCAGGTCATTTTTAATAACCTCCATTTTGGAGCCCTTTGCGTCATTGTCCTCAAGTGGAGGCATATCATCCACATCAGTTGGTGTAGGCCCCTTAACATCATCAATGCTAAGACCCAGCTTGAGCATCTTGGGAATCCTGCTGTCAAACATGTTGGGATCATCTAAACTAAACCCAGAGGTTAGCAAAGCAGTCTCAAATAGCAACATGATCAAATCCTTAACTAACTTATCCCCTTTATCAGCTTGATTTCTTTTGTGAAGCCCCTCCATGATGGGATTCTCATGATTGATCTCCATAGTCTTCTTGCTAGACATGTAGCCAGCTATACTACTAAATAAAAATATGATTGAGCCAGACATCCTATTCTCAGCCTCAGTCACTTCCATGACTGGCTTGCTACTTAGCACTCCATCCAACCAGTCATCCTCCAGAGTCTCACCAACCTTGACCATCCCTCTCTCCAACATCAATCCCATATTGCCACAATGGTCAAGAGACGCAGCAAAATGCAGGAATCCTTAAGCCTTCCCCAATCTGAAAAACCCCCTTCATTTCTCTCCAACAAAGCCTCCACAACCCTGACCTTCTCCTCCAATCTATACCTCAATTTCCAAGCCTTAAAGTCCTTAGCATCCTCAAGCTCTCAGAAATAAGAATTGCTATCAAGTTGCATGGCTCTAATCTGAGCCTCAAACCTACTGTATTTCTAGACACTGACATTACTGTAAATAGAAGAGGAAGAAGATGACTCAACCTTATCATTTCTCAAATTTTCCTTCTCTTTGTCAAGCTGTGAGATTAAATCCTTACCTTTTGCCAAAATGTCGGTGGTTCCGTACCAGATGGAGCTGCCAAACTCATACATATCTTGGTTGACGCTCTCTAAAGACTCTTGCGCCACTAACATGATGACTTCCAACGAATTGGGAAGATCTTTCACTGCACGGCTTGCAACCTCACGGATTGCCTCTGTCTCCTTCTTCAACCTCATGTAAAACTCATCCGTCTCAGCTTCTACCAAAACATGTAAATCCTCTATAGCAGCCAAACAGACAAGAGGATCATTTATTTCCATTGGAAAATTAAATCTAACCTTTTTTCTCACTTTAGACTGAGCCACAACACCTTTTATTTCTTGCATCTACTCCATGTCACTCCCAAATTCCATCATGCCAAGAAACTCCTCAATAATAGAATCAGCTTCATCAATTAATTCATCCAAAAACAACTGATGAATAGCTTCCACATCATCATGACTCTATTTAGAGCCACATGACCAAGACATGAGAGCTTGAACCCAATCATCCCAATTGGGACTCTCTTCCACATCTACTTCATCCATAGCTCTGAAAAATTCTTCCATGCCTCAAGCTTCTTCACCAAGTTTCTCCACCAGGTTTCTCCAACTTGGCTCTGATACCAATTGTTGATTTTAAAAACAGAGCAAATGAAAAGAAAGATAACAAGAAAAAATAGAATAGAATAAAAGACAATCACAAAGACACCAAAGATTTAAAGTGGTTCGTCTGTAAGGCTACATCCACTATCAATAGCAGGGGACTCATTTATTTATCACCGGTTTTACATATAGTCCAAAGATACAGTCACACACACCGAATGACAATCCTTCTTATAAAGAAGATGCTAATCACCTCGTGGAAGAAACTGACGGTTACATAAAGATGCTACCATTCCAACCAAGGGTAGCAGTTACAAAGAATATTAGTTACAAGATTATTCCAGCCGTTACAAGACTTGGCTTCACACGTACCCAACAAATTGGTCTATCCATTATATTCTTGAGCAAGCTTGGACATATTTACAGTTCTTTGATTCTTATGAAATTGGTCTATCCGTTATATTCTTGAGCAAGCTTGGACATGTTTACATTTCTTTGATTCTTATGAAATTGCACATTGTTATAGGGAAGGAAATAAAGTTGCAAATTGGTTAGCCAATTTTGCCTTAAATTATCTTCACAAACACTGGCCATGCTTGATTCCTTGATCTCTTTTGAAAGTCCTTTACTCTTTTTAGCTTGATTTTTCTTCAGCTAGATTTCTCTACGTATGTTTTGGTTTCTGTTTTGGTCTGGTGTAGGGAGGTGCTTCGTTTTGGTTGATCATCCTTCCAGGGGTGTCTCTCAGCCCCTTTCCATATCTTGTTTAATAGCTTTGGTTGACTGGAGATCTCTACCCTCTTGCCGTAGAACTTTGGTAGGTAGCTGTGTTGACATGATTGTTACTGTATATTTGGGTTTTTCTTGTAGTTTGAATATATTTTAACTATGCCGATATATTTGTTAATTAAAATATTATAATAAAAACAATGCCGATAAAGCTTATCTAGTTATTAATCTATTAATAGTAAACACAGAATTATTTTTCTCTGTGGCTATGAGGATTGTGAGAGAGTGCAACAAACACCTATAAATGTGGGGAGAAATTCAGTTTGAGGGAGGATGTGGCAAGTAAACAAATTATGAACATTAATCTTACCTTCCATGAGTGAAAAATCATCAATTTTTTAGAATTTAATTTTTTACTTCATTACCTAAACTTTAAAATTACTTTTTTTCAACTATATAAAATTAAATCTTTTTGCAGCGAATGACAACTGAAATAGTTTATATATTTAACAAATATTTAGCTATTGATATAGTATAGATGCAAATATTTTAACAAAACATATTTTAAAAATTATTTTTCTTCAATGTAATTGGCAGAAAACTTTTACATGGTAAGGGCGATTAATACGGATCCATTACAATAATGGCTATAATATTGCCAGACTTTTCAAGCCATTTTTTGAAAGGCAAAATAATTCTATTCCATCTGTCCCTTAACTCCTTTCACAAGTATGATTCCCGCCAATAATTGTGCAAGTTTCTTTTAAAATTCATTTTCTAGAGGAGTTATAAAATTAGGTTATTTTGATGTCTGCATCAAATTTTGGAGAATCCGTCATTTTTGGTGGGGAGTAGAGGTTTTATTTTAGGTATCAGAAAGATTCAATGTTGTGATCTCTGAAGGAAATTAGGATGTGTTTACAATCATATTCAAAACCAGAAAGGAACAAGGTAGTGTTTAAACTACCTCCAATTTTTAGTGTATTTTGTTGAATTTTAATTCCTTTTTTGGGTTCTATAAATGTATATACAATAGTTAGGGTTTCAAAGCATTCTATCTGTTTGATGAAAAAAGTCAGAATTTGAAATCGTTTTTTAAGCTCTTTTTCTCCCTAAGTTTTGGAACTTCCAATCAAGGGGTCGGAAGCAAATCTAGGATTTTCTGCTATTAGAACTGGTAAATTCTTGTAGGGCAAGTTTTTTTTGGTAAATTCTGGACTAGATATTTTGAGCTCTCATCAATTATATTGATGTAGGGTCGATTCGTTCTTTCTATACAGGTGTCTGCATTGATATATTCTATCAAATTTTGTACTCTTCTAATAAGCGGGTTTTGCTATTTTTAGCGAAATTTTCAGAGGCTTCTACATTGGGGCGCTGTGGAAGAGGAAATATTATTAATATTTAAATTTTTTTTTTTAATAAATTATAGTATAAATATTATAATTTTGTTATAATATTTATATTGGCTTTAACAAAAATTATTTGTTTAACATTATTAGAATCCAATTTGTCTACACAACAAATATTTATATCAATTAATATTTATTCCAAAAAGAAAATTAAGTCAAATATTATATCAATTAATATTATACTATATTATAATACTATAATATCAATTATCAATTAAGATAATATATCAAGTGTTATAATAATTATTAATAATATAATTAATATTATTATTAATATTATAGCTATAAATAATAACCATTTTGTTGGTTTGACAAAAAGTAAATTTGAATTTTACCTAATGAATTAAAAAGTTAAAACTAAAACACAACTATAATTACAACTAAAACACATACTATAATTATAACACTACAAGGCAGTACTCGCCACTAGTGGAACTTGTTTATTTTTAAGTTGGCATATTTTTGTTCAATAAATTTACCAAGCTTGATCAGATAGTTTTGATTTAAGATTTTATAAACTTGTTGGTGATTGCAATATTGATAACGATCCTTTGTTTCTTCCTATATTTTTTTTAATGTAATTTAGTGCCTCAACATTTGGAGCCTCAAACTAATTTACAAATATTAAAAGCCAAAAACCACCTGCAACCACCTACTCTAAAAATAACATTGGAAAAAAATAATCCACATGGAAAAAAATGGGCAAAATCTGTTATATCCAACAGAAAACACATTAAAATGGGCACTTAAGCCATGCCAATCAAATCTGAGACATCTTATTACAAAGTAGTAATCATCATATGAGTAATAGCACTAAATTTGAAGACCTAACTTGCATGCCCTTTCCAAGAGCCTGTTTAAAATGTAGAAGACTTCATCCATTTATTCATGTATCTTTGAAATTTAATTTTTAGTTGTACCAAAATCTTGCAATTCCTAAATATGGTACTAAAATTAAAAAAATAATTAAATCAATGAGAATAATTCCTTCTGTTTGACCTTCATTTTTTCTTATAAGTCTTGTGAAAATTATCATAACGTGCACACAATTTTTTTTTAAAAACTAGTGCAATCAATGAAAGTCACATGATCAACCTTAACAAAAATTGAAAATGAGATTGATTCATCTTACCCTCACTAATTCTAAATTTATTTCTATAGTCATGCTGCTTGGGCAGGGACAATTGTGATGCCTAATAAATCTTTGGTGTTATAAGGTGGACCCTACATAGCCATGTGACAACATGTTATAGAGAAATTAAAAACCAATACAATCAATGAAAGTCACATGCTCAACCTTATATAATATAGTTAGGTATTGATTATGAATTTTTTTTAATATTTTTATGTTGTATACTAGTTTGATGCATCGTAATTTGATTTTAACTTTTTTTTAATTTTAAAACTACTTGCATCATAACACTATAAACACTATTGACAGAATGCTTTGATTTTAAAACTAATTGCATCAGTTTTTTAATTATATTTTTGGTATAATTTCATTAACTAGAATACATTACCATCACACTGTTATTTAACATTTCTCCCTATTGACTGCTTCATTGCGCACAAATTGTATGCAACTGCTAATTATCATAACGAGAAAGCACAGAATTAATATTAATAAGGGACCTCTGCGCACAAATTATATGCAACTGCTAATTATCATAACGAGAAAGCACGGAAGTAATAAGGGACCTTTGAAAAGAAGCCCATGAGAAGGGAACAAGTTAAGCTTCATCTAGGTTTCAAACAAAAGTCACCGATAGCATGGAGCCTAGACCGGAAAAATCAAAGTAAAGAGACCTTAAAATTCTCTCATCCTAGGAATCATAATATAACAATTTAGAGGGAAGCATTCACGACTCTGATATAGTTGACCTTTCTTCATAATCTTCAGAAGGAATTCCAGATGGAAACCTAGGAAGACAAGGCATGGAAGTCTAGTCAAGAGCACAAATAGGAAGCACATTTATCAAAATAGTAGAACTTGGAGACACCAACAATGAAGTTGTTCTTCTTGCTCCAGTCAAAGGATTAATACTCTCTCTTATAGTATAAATTATAAACCTTAATTAATAAAAACCCAATTCTAATAGGCTAGTCCACCTGAAATGTAATGTAGAAGATGGATGCTACTCAAAGTTGAAAGCTAGTTCAAGGACAATTTTAAGTCCAAAGGAGTGCATGAACTGTTCCTTATTGTCCTAATTGCTCCAAACTTCCTAGTTCTGGCTTCTTTGGTTGCTCCTAATAATTTGAGTTTGTAACAATACCTGTTTTATGTATAAAATAATTACTGTTTATACTCTGAAAGGAGAGGGGCAAAGAAAGAAGTGAGAACCAACTTAAAATAGCATAACAGTTACAATCCTTTTTTTTTTTTAGCAGTTTAGAAAAACTGAAAGTTCTACATCATTATTGAAGCGATTATGGAACCAGAACCACAAATTTTGAAAGGAAATAGAAAGAACATCAACAATTTTGAAACACAATTTTTTTTTGGGTGATGCAAGATTGCCCCTACACCACTGGATGCTCCTGCATCATATCATCTTTAACTGTGTACTGTCTTTCTTCTCTTTTGACTATATCCTATCATGGCATAGATGATGCTACCCTCTATTTGTGACTATCATGTAGGTTCTTAAAATGCACCTGTAGCTTAGATTGCACACTCTTATCTCTCCTGTTTATTTCATCACTTGAATGTTATAGCATTGTATATATCTTTCTCCTACACCTGTAGCTGTCCTTTGTGCATCTTTAAGGTATACCTATAGCATGGATAACATATTCCTATACACTCACTATTTGTCTCATCACTTGAATGTTATAGTATCAAATGTATCATGCATTTTCCTTCATCTTTAACCATGGTAATTGACCACTATGACTACATCATGAAAGCATAATGGCATAAAAGCAATAGGACTATTTACTTTGTGACTTTCATGTTCTTTGTCCATCCTAACTGTAGCATTTGATATAAGTCTTGTTTTTCTTTTTTGCTGTTCCTCCTTCATCACTAATGCACCTCTGTAGATGGATATGGTAACTTATGATATATCCTAACATATTCTGACTATATCTTGCTTTGTAAAAGCCACTTTATTGATCCTGTCCTGACTGTTCATGGTGAAAGTGACTGTATCTCTCCCTCATCTTGCACTGTATCTCTCTTTAAGGCATGACATCCTCTTGATTGCACCATGGCATCACTGTAGCTTTAGGCATGGGGAATAAATTTTGTCAAAACACAACAATGATGAAATGCATGGAATCCACCTTGTTGATCCTTGGACTATTGCATTCTTTACACTCCACTATGCTCTATGTATTTGAATCTTTGTGTGCTCTATACATGATAGTCTCTTTCTTTTGATTATGTACTTGACTATCATGTCAGTGATGACATATGTAGCTACTCCATAGGTTGTTCTTCCTTTAAGATCACTGATAGTAAGTAACAGTCTTTATCATTTGATGAAATGTGATTATGTTGTATGTGTATCTGTTATTTGCATCTTTAGCCTTTATCATGTGGAATTTACACTTCTCATCTATCTTGTGAAGCTTACTATCTGACAGTCAAGTTGGCACTATGTGAATATGATTGTCTTGTCTTCAACTATTTCATCTATTGTTCTATGTGGCATTTTTACTTGACTGTCTTTATGAGACACTTGCAACTTGAATGTGATACCTTTGAACATTTTCAACAGTATGAAAATAACATGAGAAATACCTGGTGTAGAATGTTGTCTCATCTTTGACATTATACTTGTATTCTTTATTGCATAGAAAGGCATTGAATGGTATCCTTGCTTTTGATGTATTTCATATGGACCTAAACTCTTGTTAACATAGCATGAGGAAGCAACATATGATGTATTTTGTCCATACTCTTGATATCTTTCTTGATTAAGTAAGAACAAAGCATGCTGGGATCAACCCTTGTGGGAGCCACATTTAATCCACATGCTTAATTTGTCTTCATATCAGCAACAAAACTTGTTCTATACCCGTACAATAAACAAACAAGTTAGCATAAAAAGTACCTGATAGCATTGATTGATTTTCTTCATGATTTCCTCCTTATTTGTGTGATTATTTGATCTGATTTCCCATCTGAATGCATGATGTGATAAGTATATGTCTCTATTTGATAAAAGTATGTGATAACTATAAACATCCAGAGCACTAATAGGGCTGTCCCCAAAATTTTGTAGGTTCAACTGATGATGGATTGGAATGAAGATTGAAGATTGAAGATTTGAAGGTTGACTTCAACAACAATCTCCATTATCAAGCAATGATGGATGTTTAGATTTATCAGATGTTCATTTCTTTTTCTTTTATCAAATAGATACCTAGCTTGCATGTCTGTAATTGCTCAATCTAGTTACTCCCATAGCTTGTGTGGGACACATTTGAATACTTCTTTTAAACATGATCAATTAGTTTCTCTTATGCATATGATGTATATATATTTTCTTTTTTCAATCAATGCATGAGATCAAGTAACAGATATCTGAATGTATGTTCAAAACATGACATGAAATAATAGTGCAATACAAATATTTTTCTTTCTTTTATTCAAAATTGATTAACTAAATAATCAATTTAACTTATAACTTCTAAAAGATCAAACTATGTAGAACAACTGTATCTCTTGAATGTTTTATTTCTTGATAATCAAGTCTTTTGTCGTGATAAATTATCAGTCCTGATTGGACTGATGGGTTATCTTGACAATTGGATAGTCTCTTCTACTTTGTCAAGGCATCAACCATTCAAAGAATGCATAACTTTGAAGTTTTCTATTATTCCTTCTGAACAACTACACTTAGGTCCAACTAATTTTAAGTGTGAACAAAAAATTGTAACATTTTTGGTGACCTCTCAAGGGTGTTTGCCTGCTAAACAATTTAGAACCAGTAGCCTTGCCTTCTTATTGGGCATAGAGTCATTTCTGCCCTGAATTTAGACAAATTCTGCAACTCACACTAGTTGAAAACAATAGTAGCAACTAATTGAAAACTGAAACTAAAATTGATTTCATTAAAACAAAACTAGCAACATGTGCAAAAGCACTTCTTGGAAACAAAATAGCAAAATTGAAATGAACTGTACAAAGACACTTATTTGAAGCATAAGTTTGCCTTACTTAGTAGCATAACTTGAGGTGAATCCCATTAACTGGGATTGGCAACACCTCACCATCTAACTTAGCAAGCTAAAATGCATTGTGTTGCTTGAATTTTGTGATTATGTATGGTCCATCCCACATTGTATCAAACTTTGTATGCTCTCCTGGTCTACTCTTCAACTCATTCCACTTGAAAACTACGTCTCCTTCTTTATAGACTCTTGGTACTGCTTTCTTATCAAAAGTCCTTTTCATTTGGGCGTAGTGTGCTTCCAATGTTTTCAAGGCCTCTTTTCTGATTTCTTCATGTTCAATCAGCTGTGTAAGCCTGATTTCCATAGCTAAGTGTTGGCAACTCCATCGTTATTGGTAGCTTTGCTTCTTTTCCATATGTAAGCACATAAGGTGAATTACATGTTGATCTTTTGGGTGTAATCCTATCAGTCCATAATGCTAACTTTAACTTATCATGCCAAGACCTCTGATTCTCATCAACTATTTTCTTTATGATCTTATTTAAGTTTTCGTTAGTTGATTCAGCTTGTCCATTACCTTGAAGGTAATAATTTGATGAAGTATTCAAACATATATTATTTTTGACAGACCAATTAGATATTCTTAATCCAATAAATGCTAAAGCATTATCTAAAATTATTGAGTCAGGAGTTCCAAACTTGGACACTAGATCTTGGTAAAAATTTAGGATTGATGTTTCATTAGCATCTTTTAAAGCAACTGCTTCAGTCCATTTCATGAAATAATCAGTAGTAGTCAAAATCCACTTGTGTCCTTGGCTTGGAGGTGGATTAATAGGACCAATGAAGCCCAATCCCCACTTGCCAAATGGTTGTTCCACTTGAATTAGATGCAAAGGCATTGCTGCCAGCCTTTGTTTACCTGCAAAAACTGAACACTTTAAACATTTCTTTACCCATTCATGTGCATCTCTGAACATGTCAGGCCAATAGTAACCAGCCCTCATAATTTTCAAAGATGTTGTTCTAGCTGCAAAATGACCTCTAGCAGGTCCATCATGAACTTCTTCTAGAATCCTTTGAGTTTGATTTGGCTGTACACATCTCAGCAAAACATTGTTAAATCTCTCTTGTACAAAATTCTATCAATTATAGCATAAGGAATTGCCTGCAATCTGTAATATGATGCACCCAACTTGTAGGGGATTCTGGGACAATAGTCATTTCACCATTTTGAAGCACTGTCTCAACCTCTCCTTGAAGTTCTTTTCTATATCCTTCATTTTATGCAACCTGTTCACATAGTCCTTTGCCTCGGACCAGCTTGGTTACCTTTATTTGTATGTCATATTCCATGACCTTGGTTATCCACCCTGCTCTCTTATCATTTAAGTCCTTACTGAGCAAAAAATCTTTCACTGTGGGGTGAGCAACCATTAACTAAATTCTATTATTTGAAAGCATATGTTTGAACTTCTTTAGGCTACTAATAACAACTAATACATGCTTTTCAACAAAAGAATTTCTTACCTCATAGTCATGCAAAACTTGGCTGAAAAATGCCACAGGTTGTTCGATTCCTTCATTGTTTTGTTGACAAAGCATAGCTGATATAGTATCCACATTGTCAAATGCATTTAAAATGAAGTCCTTATCAAAGTTTGGATTTATCAAAGTGGAAGCAGCAGCAAGGGCCTCCTTTATTTCTTCAAAGCTTTGCTTTCCTTCTTTGGTCCAACTAAAAGAAATAGTCTTCAACATTGTTGTAAGAGGTTGTAAAAGTGCTACTATATTAGGAATAAACCTTCTTACAAAATTATTTCTTCGCAAAAAGCTTTGTAAGCCTTTCTTGTGTGTAGGAAAAGGTAATGCCAATATTGCTGTGATTCTTTCAGGATCAATTGGCATTCCATCTTTAGACACAATGTGTCCCAACAGTTTGCCTTCATGAATAGAAAAAATACTCTTCTTTGGATTTAATGATACTCCAAATTCTCTACACCTTTCAAAGATTAGTCTTAAATGATGAAAATGATTTTTAGCTTTTTTAGGAAAAATAGTCCCATCATCGAAGTATACAAGCACAATTTTATTGATCAAGCCTTGAAAGGCCATGTCCATTACACTTTGAAATGTTGCACTTACATTTGATAAGCCAAATGGCATCTTTCTATATGCTAGGGTATCCCATTTTGAACTAAAAGTTGTCTTGTACTGATCTTCCTCTTTTACAAGGATTTGGTTATAACCTGAATAACCATCCAATAACAAGAATTTCTCTAATCCAGAAATAACCTACAATATCTGCTCCATAGATGTAAAGGATAATGATCCTTTAATGATGCTCTATTTAAATCTCATAAATCAACACACAATCTGATTTCCCCATTTTTCTTTTTGAGAGGAACTAAATTAGAAACCCATAAATTATTTTTGATAGGAAAAAAGATATTACCTTCAATACATTTATTGAGTTCTATTTTCATGAGCACTTCCAGTTTGGGATTCAGTGGCCTTTGCTTTTGTCTGACAGGTTTAGCTTTGGGTTCCAGCTCTATTGTATGTTAAGCTAACTCAGGGTTGAAACCTTTCAGATCTCCATATTCCCATGCAAAAATGTCATTAAACTCTTGAAAAAGCTGGATGAATGCTTGTTGTTCTTGTTTTATACAAATCCTTCCTGGCTTGAACAACTTCCTTTGAAGATCTCAACAGGCTGATAATGCTCTTGATTAATTGACAAGATGGCTTTGTATTTTCTTACTTGGTCATCATCATTAAAGATAGATTCCAAGGTCGCTAAGCCCTTGGGAAGCTTATTTGATCTTAACTAAAGTATTTGATTATCATATTGTTGTACAAATTTTTGCTGATTACCTACAGAAAATTTAGCCTCTTCCATTAAGAAATTTACAATCTATTCATTACTATCAAACACTTGCCAACTAACATTATTATCTAGAACATATGGTCTAACAACAACTTTAACATATAAAGGAGAGTGAATATTCTTCATTTCAACAGGAATATCATACTCAACTCCTATAGCAGCTAGTTTGTCAACTTGCTTGTATGAGTTCGAGGTACAAATATCAGATTAAATGCATCAAACTCTTCTATCATGTCCCAAACTCTATGTTTGTATAATTTTAGCAAGTTATTTTTTGTAGCAACAATGTTTTTGACTTGTTTAACCACTAACTCACTATCTCCAAAAACTTTTAAACACCTGATTTTTCTTTTCCTTGCCCATTCTAGCCCATGAACTAAAGCCTCATATTCAGCTGAGTTGTTAGAATAGCTGAAAGCAAATTTGAAAGATGAATAATATTTCTCATCTGTGGGAGAAACTAAAATAGTAGCACCTCCAGCTCCTACCTTGCTTTCAAAACCATCAAAATCTAGTTCCCAAACATCATTTTCAGACTCTACAGTTTGCTATTTTTCCTCTTTAATCAGATTTGGAATAATTGTATTATTTTCTTTAATCATGTACACACCAAGGCCAATCTCATCCATTTGTTCAAATGGATCTGTTTCATGATTTTCTTCTGCCCATTGGTCTAAAACCATATCTAGAATTCTCTCTAAAGGTGTGTTTGGATCTTGAACAGGAATCAGATCTTCTTGATCAAAAATAAGAAGATTTGTATTTATAGAACTAGGTGTGTAAGGTTCTAAATGATCTTTTGCTAGTGGTTCAGACTTGATTGTAACCTTGGTTCCATATCTAGTTCTGAAGAATAAATGTGCCCAATCAGATGATAAATACCCTTCTAACCTTGCTGTAAAATCTCTGGATAAGTAAATGGCAAAGGTAGGTGGCAAATCAATGACATAAATGTCTTGTATATAACAAAATTTGGACAAGCATGCAAAATAAGGCCTAAATTTTTGAACATTCCAACTATACTCACTTTAGTTCCATCCATTTGTACAACACCTCTAACAACAGGTTCATATTTCAGACCTAACTTATTAGCTAGCTATTTTGGCATAACTGAATTGCTGGATTCTGAATCTATTATGCAATTATGTACTAAATAATCACCTACAATCCAAGTGACATAAAATGGAGGAGGTTTACCTACTGGTTTAGGCTGTTCTTTTCTTTTTTTTGCCTAATTTGCAATCATAATCTGAGGCTGTTGTGATTTTTGTACTTCATTTGACAAAGGCAACTGAGATAATGTATTTTGTAACAAATCTTTTTGTCTTGGAATGTGTAGAACATCTAAAATAGACATGCTTACTGTTGTCTTTTTCATATGATCTAAAATATTAAAAGCAGGACCACTAACTTTTTGTTGTACTTTTGGGACAGCAACCTCTGGCTGGTCTTTTGCTAGCTGTTTATTTTCTGTAGTTGGCTGTCTTGACAAAATGTGCAAATCCTTTGATGCAGAATCTTGATTATGTTCATTCTGAGTTATAGAAACTATATTTTTTCCTTTATCAGCTTGCTGTGGTACATTTTCAGCTTGCTATTTACCAGTATCAGCTTGCTGATTTGTATTTCTAGATTGTTGTTGCAAGTCAATAGCTCTTTTTTTTTTATCTTGTATTTGTTGCAATATTAGTAAAAGATTTTTTTTTACTTGGCAATTGATTTACACCACAAAATTTATTAGCCTTCTAATTCATTAAAGCTACATCAGGATTAACATACTGAGTCTGAATGTCTAGCTGGTTGTTTACATCACTTGCTAGATTTTTAGCAGCAACATAGTTATTCTATACCATCAAAGCTTGACTTACAATTCCATTTGGGCAAGTGGCCTGATTATGAAGCTGATTACAGGGATAACACCATGTATAGTCCTGAACCATGTTGTTCTGTATAGGCGCTATTTCCTTTGATGTGCTAACAACATTTGGATTATATTACTGATTTGGCCTATTGTTATAATTCCTCCTTTGACCCTGATAATCTACCTAATAACTAGGCCTATTTTCCTACTAAGGGGCTGCTTGGTAATGTCTGTTATTTTGATTTGTTTGGATTTTCAGACTCACTAGGTCATTGCTCACAGTCTATAGTTTTTTTTCTATAATTTGCTGGTTTTCTTTCAAATCCCTAAATTTAGAATGAATGGGATCTATACCATTTTATGCATTTTCTTGATAATGAAAAGAAGGTATTGCTAAAATATGTGGGGCTAAAATTAGGATTAGAGGCTATATATCTGGAAAAATTGGCACTAGGGGCCTAGATGCTATCTTACCAGCTTGTTTTAAACTATTTTCTGCTCTTATTGCAATATCAAAAGCAGCTGGTAAAGTTACCCCTCCCATAGATTGTATCATAACACCAATATTAGAATTTAATGCCCTTAAATAATACATAAAAACATGCTCTAATGATGGTTTTATTGTTTCAGGGATTCTATTCCATGTTTTCTAAAATCTGAAATTAAAATCTATCATTTGCTCTTGTCGAGCCCTCTTAATAGTAGTCATTTGTTCAACTAATGATAAATGATCAGATTTGTCTTGAAATTGCCTAATCAAAATAGCACCTAATTCATCCTAAGATCTAATTGAATTGACTCTTAAACCTCTAAACCATTGAAGAGCTTTACTTTTTAGTGATGCTGCCAACAAGTTGATTGCAATGTTCTTTTCGGTGATGTGGTGAACAACACATAAAGAAGCCATATCTCTAATATGTTCAATGGGTGTAGTCCCATATTCTTCTATAAAACTTGGTAAACTTTTCAATGTAGCCATTGGTATGTCATCATGCTGATTCAAATTCAAAGGGTTGCCTCCATTAAATAACACAAAAAGGCTAATTTCAAGGTGGTGGTGGATTTCTTCCACCTCCTCCAGCTCCTCCTCCACTGGGAGGTGGTAGTACTCCTCCTCCTCCACTAGGAGGTGGTAGTACTCCTTCTCCTCCTAGTAAAGACATCAGAATGGGTAAAACTTGAGCTGGTGATTGGACTGAAACTACTTAAAAAATTTCTTGTAACATAGGTTCTTCTTCAGTAAACTCATGAAGAAGAGGTTCCTCTTAGAAAATAGGAATCTACTCTCTTTGGCTTGCTGCAGAGAACTAAAATTTTTTGAGGATGTACTTGTAAACAATGGGTTATGATGTGAAGCAAACTTAGGATGTGTATTTGGTAGATCTGAAACAACTGATGAATCTGCTATATTGGCCTCTTTCTCTACTTTTATTCTCCTTTTTGGTGGAGATAAATGATTATGCTTCTTCTTAGAATTTTTACTTGATCTTGTTTGATATTTTTTCATAGGCTGTAAGATCTGATTTGAAAAAACTAAAGTATTAGAGTCGCTAGGTACTTGATAGTGAACCTCTAAAAGGTTGAAATTCTATTGTTCATACCAAAAACAACAAAAGAAATAAGTCCTTTTGAACTAAAAATTAGTTCAAATGTCCCACCAGGCATCCCAAAAATTGTTATCACTGGGAATTGCACCCGTATGCAAAGCTGGTGAAGCACTGCAATTTTGTGTAACTGGGACTAATCTCAGGTTGTGGGTGCCCTATGATGAGATTAGACCTCCAGATTATGGGCTATTTTCCTTCAAATGTTCTACTGAGATGTATGTTTTTACTATTTTGGAAAAGGGAAGAAGGAACTAAAAGAATGCTTAAAGGTAAAAATTGGTGATGCACCTGATTTAGATAAAAATAATGCAATCTGATCCACAATATTTTTTTAGAATTTTGACTTTTACACAATCCAGACTTGGCATAAATATCACAAAAGTGATTCTAAAGAAGGTTTAAAAAATAGGTTTTTTCACAACATAAAAAGACTATTTTTGGTTAACACAACCTAAGACCTGTGATGAATATATGCTTAATGCTGCAAGCAAGGAAGTGAGACAATAATTTTAAAGGTTTAATAATAAAACATAGCAAAATTTCATCAAAATCACTTAAATAATCAACACTAAAGGAAAGGTAATTCAACTAATCTGAAATAAACAAAGGAAAGCTCTATAAAGAAGACAAAAATATAACTTGTAACCTGTCAATCTCTCAATAAAACTATAAAAAAGTGAGCTACAAGAATTCTCCAATCTGTCTGAATCAGAATGAGAATCAAGAACTAGCAAAAATAAATTTTTTCTTTACAATATATAGGTTTACTCTCTCCGAGAGGCATGCAAAAATATGGACTTGTAGATAATTGCCTCTAAAAATAATCATTCCCTAGCAACCTCTAAAATCCTCAAAAATAGGGCCTAAAACTACCACAAATTAAGCAAAAATAGCTTCAACTTGGGCCTCTGCATGTGTTTGACCAAAAAAATTGACCAAGGACCCTAAAATACTCTTAAAAGTCATGTAAAACCTCCTAGGTGACCTAGTTAACTCAACTAATCAATTTAAATGATTTTGCATGAGTAAAATTGATTGTGAGTAAATAATAAAGTAATAGAATATTACTTTATTATTTGTTACAATTTGTTCTATTTTCAATTTTACAACTTGTGAAAAATAATAAAATAATTTATAGAATATTACTTTATTATTTATTTACAATTGATTTGCATGTAAAATCATGCATGATTAGAAAAAATATCACTCCTTATCACTCTAATGACATTTGCCTATTTTGCATGATATGAGCCAAAATTAAGACTTTTAGGAGGAAAAAAAAATTCCTTATACCTCCATGTGGGAAAAAATATCTCTATTTTGCATGATTTAGATATACATCAAGGTAAAAAATATCCTTATCACTCCATGATCAATAAAAAGAAATGCTTAGGCATGAACAATATCCCTTATCACTCCACATGCACTAAGGGGAAAATAAGATCACCCTTATATCTCCATGCATAGTATATACCTTCATGCATAAATTTTATGTCTCATCATAATATGATAACAAACACATTAATACTCCTACACATTATATCAACATGTATCAAAATGCATATTCACCTTATATCTCCATTGCATCTTTAAAATCAAGGAAACTTACAACTCCATTATGCATAAAAACCCCATGCATCAAAATACTCCATTATATCTAAATCATTGTACTGCCACCATGCATAATCACTTACCTTGGAAAACTCCATCTCAGTCTCATGCATGCCATGTCAGAAAGCACACCCTCTTGGCTTTGTTAGCCACTATGCATAATTAGGAGGTATCCTTACTTTTTGATGTTTTGAATAGGACAAAGAACTTAAGCATGTGTATCATTGTCTATGCAATAGCTAACCACCAAGGAATCTTTAAAAGGTTTATAAGGCATGAAGCCTTTCTCTCCAATCATATCAGCCTTCTTAACTTAATAAAAATTAAGCATTAAGCTTTGCTTTTTGGCCACTCCATGTTATGATGGCTAGGATCTTCAAGACAAAAGGTCTTGACCATGACACTCCTTTGGATAATGAAATTATTTGTTTTTTGTAAGTCAAAAATACACTTGGGAGAAAAGAACCTACGAACAAAAGTAAGGAAACAACCCTAAATTTGTTCACTCTTCATTTGGTCTTCCTCCTTCAGAGCTCTGCAACTGTATTATTCTGGCCTAGGGTTTCAATCTCTCCACTGTGGCTTTGGTCTTTCTCCCTTCAACGGCTCTTCTTTGTTGAAACCATGGAATTTTGAATCATAAGGAAGAAGGTAACACTGCTTTCTGTTTCATATGAGGCATTTTATAATATGTGTAGCTTTATTTCTTTTTAATAGTTGCAGCCTCCTTCTTCTTTCATGGCTATCTCCATGATTGTGCACTCTTTAACACCCTCTTTCTTGTTTTTGCATCTTCCTTCCATTGCAACTGTAACCCGTTCATGGTCTTCAACTGATCTTGAAAGTTTAAGGCCATTGTGAGGCCGTGGAAAGATCTCTCCTCCATTCAGCAAAAAGGGTGAGCACTTGTCATTTTCATCTCTGTAGCTTCATTTGTCTTTGGTTTTATACTTTACAGAATGACAAGTCTTTAGGTAGACATGGGTATTGCATTTTACAGCAAAAAATGCCATATCACTATCGGCCATGACTGCATATATCTTGTTTTTGCTTTGAACTATCTGTAGATGTAGAAAACCTGAGGGTTTAAGGTTTTAAGATGAGGGTTTATTGTGTATCTTCTATTTTCAAGGTCTCCACCTTGTCACAACCATGCTCCTCCTAAAAATAGGTATCAAATTGTGTAGTCTATTGAGGGTTTGTTTAGTTTTTAAAGCTAGGGTTTCAACCCTCCTTGCACAAAAACTCCTTCATAGTGCCACAACCATGCTCTTCTCTATTATCTCTTTCTCTTTTGATAGTCTATGAAGAAAAGAACAATGGCTTTAACTTTCTATCAAGGGTTTGTTCAATTTGCACTTTCATAGCTTCAAACTGTTATGGCCACTGTCCTTTATTTGAATCTTCTTGACTGTGTTTGCAAAAATGGCATTAGGGTTTGATGTTTTGATATGGGTATACATTTTAGCATGAGCCATCTTTCCTTCTGTATAGCATCTTCTTGAATGTGGGTTTTCCTGTAGGTAGAAGCATTAAGAGTTTGAAGTGTCAATAAATGGAGTTTCTTTCTTTGCTTCTCATAACACCTTCTCCTACTTCTCTTTATGACTGTCATGGCATTAATGATGATACACTTTACTTTATCCATCCCATTGTAGCTACTGGGTATAATAGAAGGTTTATTGATGTTCTGTATGACAACAAATCATTTGATATTTTGTATGATAACTGTTATCATTTCTGGAAGGCTGTACCTGTACCATAAATGGGTTCTTTGACTTATTTGCATATGATAAACATGTATCTCTTTTTGCCTACCAACTGTAAGATGATGGGCTATTATCATGTGGTATCATCTTTGACTGTGTATTGTCTTTCTTCTCTTTTGACTATATCCTATCATGGCATAAACCATGCTACCCTCTCTTTGTGACTGTCATGTAGGTTCTTAAAATGCACCTGTAGCTTAGATTGCATGCTCTTATCTCTCCTATTTAATTCATTACTTGAATATTATACCATTGTATATATCTTTCTCTTACACCTATAGCTGTCCTTTGTGCATCTTTAAGGTATACCTATAGCATGGATAACATATTCTTGTATACTCACTGTTTGTCTCATCACTTGAATGTTATAGTATCAAATGTATCATCTTTTTCCTTCATCTTTAACCATGGTAATTGACCACTATGACTGCATCATGAAAGCATAATGGCATAAAAGCAATAGGACTGTTTACCTTGTGACTTTCTCATTCTTTGTCCATCCTAACTGTAGAATTTTATATAAGTCTTGTTCTTCTTTTCTATTGTTCCTCCTTCATCACTAATGCGCCTTTGTAGATACATATGGCAACTTATGATATATCTTGACATATTCTAACTGTATCTTGCTTTGTAAAAGCCACTTTATTGATCCTGTCTTGATTGTTCATGGTGAAAGTGACTATATCTCTCCCTCATCTTGCACTATATCTCTCTTTAAGGCATGACATCTTCTTGACTCCACCATGGCATCATTGTAGCTTTAGGCATGGGGAATAAAGTTTGTCAAAACACAACAATGATGAAATGCATGGAATCCACCTTGTTTATCCTTGGACTATTGTATTCTTTACACTCCATTGTGCTCTATGTATTTAAATCTTTGTGTGCTCTATACATGACAATCTCTTGCTTTTGAATATGTACTTGACTGTCATGTCAGTAATGACATATGTAGCTACTCCATAGCTTGTTCTTCCTTTAAGATCACTAATAGTAAGTAACAGTCTTTATCATTTGATGAAATGTAATCATGTTGTATGTATCTATTATTTGTATCTTTAGCCTTTAACATGTGGAAGTTACACTTCTCATATATCTTGTGAAGCTTACTTTATGACAGTCAAGTTGGCATTATGTGAATATGATTGTCGTGCCTTCCACTATTTCATCTGCTATTCTATGTGGCATTTTCACTTGACTGTCTTTATGAGACACTTGCAACTTGAATGTGATATGACTGTTAACCTTTGAACATTTTCAACAGTATGAAAACAACATGAGAAATACCTGGTGTAGAGTGTTGTCTCATATTTGAAATTATACTTGTATTCTTTATTGCATAGCAAGGCTTTGAATGGTATCCCTACTTTTGATGTATTTCATATGGACCTAAGCTCTTGATAACATAGCATGAGGAAGCAACATATGATGTAATTTGTCCATTACTCTTGATATCTTTCTTGACTAAGTAAGAAGGAAGCATGCTGGGCTCAACCCTTGTGGGAGCCACATTTAATCCACATGCTTATTTTGTCTTCAGATCAGCAACAAAACTTGTCCTATACCCGCACAGTGAACAAAGAAGTTAGCATAAAAAGTACCTGATAGCATTGATTGATTTTCTTAATGATTTCCTCTTGATTTGTGTCATTATCTGATCTGATTTCCCATCTAAATGTACAATGTGATAAGTAGATGTCTCTATTTGAGAAAAGCATGTGATAACTGTAAACATCTAGAAAACTAACAGGATTGTCCCCAAAATGTTGCAGGTTCAACTAATGATGGCTTGGAGTGAAGACTGAAGACTAAATATTTGAAGGTTGGCTTCAATAAAAATCTCCATCATTAGGCAATGATGGATGTTTAGATTTATTAGATGTTCA
The DNA here is from genome assembly GCA_027924645.1 of Cunninghamia lanceolata. Taxonomy (NCBI): domain Eukaryota; kingdom Viridiplantae; phylum Streptophyta; class Pinopsida; order Cupressales; family Cupressaceae; genus Cunninghamia; species Cunninghamia lanceolata. The sequence continues at coordinate 18,289,550 of BSBN01001048.1, forward strand.
TTTCTTTTTCTTTTATCAAATAGATACATAGCTTGCACGTCTGCAATTGCTCAGTCTAGTTACTCCCACGGCTTGTGTGGGACGCATTTGAACACTTCTTTTAAACATGATCAGTTAGTTTCTCTTATGCATATGATGTATATGTATTTTCTTTTTTCAATCAATGCATGAAATAAAGTAACAGATATCTGAATGTATGTTCGAAACATGACATGAAATAATAGTACAATACAATTATTTTTCTTACTTTCATTTAAAACTGATTAACTGAATAATCAATTTAACTTATAACTCTTGAAAGATCTAACTATGTAGAACAACTGTATCTCTTGAATGTTTGATTTCTTGATAATCAAGTCTTTTGTCATGATAACTTATCAGTCCTGATTGGACTGATGGGTTATCCTGACAATTGGATATTCTCTTCTACTTTGTCAAGGCATCAACCATTCAAAGAATGCATAACTTTAAAGTTTTCTATTATTCCTTCTGAACAAATACAGTTAGGTCCAACTAATTTTAAGTGTGAACAAAAAATTAGTAACAGTTGATCGATTGAAATAAAGACTTGAAGGTTTATGAATTGTTAATTGACATTAAGAGGAACAATATAAATATTTCATGATTCTTGAGGGGACCAAAGCGCTGAAATTAATTTTGATTATGGTGTGTCAGGATATTTCCAAGTTCTTGAACTAATAAGAATACCAACGAAGAGTTCTTTAGTCCACTTCTACGCTAAATCACCAATGATAAGATTGTAAAGTTCATTTGATTCCTTCAATAATGATAAGTTCCATGATTCATGGGAGAATTGGACCGTCGAAATGGTTCATAAATGAAGGTTCAAAAGTTAATGCAAGTGCTAAAATACACTCAAAGCCAAGTTTGAATAATGAAGGTTCCTTAAGGCATCAATTCACTGAAAGTCGAATATGTAGGAGTTCCTCGTCATGTGAATTCGTCGAAATGTAATATTGATGATAGTTTAGTTGCTTTAAAAGTGTTGATGCCCGATGACAAAGTATAAAGGGTCAAATGTGAGTGCAAATGCCAAAATGTATTATAAGACCATAGTTCAAAGTTCACATGAACATTGATATGACAAAATGAATCTAGTAAAGAAGTTCAAGGTTCCCCAAGGCAAGGATTTGCTGACAACAAAGTTTTTTAGAGCGATACATTGCTGAAATGCATTAAAAAGAGTTTGAAGTTTGTTGGAATATTGAAATTCATGGTTTGAATGGATAGTTTGATTTGTAAACTGTTAAGAACCTATACATGTTATTTTTGGGACAATTCAGTTTGGGTAACAGTTGCCTTTGTAATACGGTTCAACTTCCAATTTCAAAGTGTAACGGAGTTGATAATTGTATTTTGCAGTATTCCTCTGGTCATGGTTGGGAGGGATATTCTAGTTGAGTTAGTGGACCTGTTTTTCCCAAGATAATGGTAAAGCAAATGTGAGGGAGATGGATTTTGGAAGAAGAGTAAAGGTCTTAGAAGGACACTTGATTCATAAACCTTCAAGTCTTTATTTCAATCGATCAATTGTTACTAATTTTTTGTTCACACTTAAAATTAGTTGGACCTAAGTGTATTTGTTCAGAAGGAATAATAGAAAACTTTAAAGTTATGCATTCTTTGAATAGTTGATGTCTTGACAAAGTAGAAGAGAATATCCAATTGTCAGGATAACCCATCAGTCCAATCAGGACTGATAAGTTATCATGACAAAAGACTTGATTATCAAGAAATCAAACATTCAAGAGATACAGTTGTTCTACATAGTTAGATCTTTCAAGAGTTATAAGTTAAATTGATTATTTAGTTAATCAGTTTTGAATGAAAGTAAGAAAAATAATTGTATTGTACTATTATTTCATGTTTGAAGGTTTATGAATTGTTGATTAACATTAAGAGGAACAATATAAATATTTCATGATTCTTGAGGGGACCAAAGCACTGAAATTAATTTTGATTATGGTGTGTCAGGATATTTCCAAGTTCTTGAACTAATAAGAATACCAACGAGGAGTTCTTTAGTCCACTTCTACGCTAAATCACCAATGATAAGATTGTAAAGTTCATTTGATTCCTTCAACAATGATAAGCTCCATGATTCATGGGAGAATTGAACCATCGAAATGCTTCATAAAGGAAGGTTCAAAAGTTAATGCAAGCGCTAAAATACACTCAAAGACAAGTTTGAATAATGAAGGTTCCTTAAGGCATCAATTCACTAAAAATTGAATATGTAGGAGTTCCTCGTCATGCGAATTCGTCGAAATGTAATATTGATGATAGTTTAGTTGCTTTAAAAGTGTTGATGCCCGATGACAAAGTATAAAGGTTCAAATGTGAGTACAAATGCCAAAATGTATTATAAGACCATAGTTCAAAGTTCACATGAACATTGATATGACAAAATGAATCTAGTAAAGAAGTTCAAGGTTCCCCAAGGCAAGGATTTGCTGACAACAAAGTATTTTAGAGCGATACATTGCTGAAATGCATTAAAAAGAGTTTGAAGTTTGTTGGAATATTGAAATTCATGGTTTGAATGGATAGTTTGATTCGTAAACTGTTAAGAACCGATACATGTTATTTTTGGGACAATTCAGTTTGGGTAACAGTTGCCTTTGTAATACGGTTCAACTTCCAATTTCAAAGTGTAATGGAGTTGATAATTGTATTTTGTAGTATTCCTTTGGTCATGGTTGGGAGGGATATTCTAGTTGAGTTAGTGGACCTATTTTTCCCAAGATAATGGTAAAGCAAATGTGAGGGAGATGGATTTTGGAAGAAGAGTAAAGGTCTCAGAAGGACACTTGACTAATTGAAAAATTGTATATATTGTACTTTTGTTAATTTGATAATGTTGTACACATTGATAAAGAAGTTTGAAATTTTGTGAATGTATATTTGTGATTTGAATCAATTCAAATGAAATTATGTTGTCTTGTGAACTTGGTGTTGTGTTGGTTATGTGACTGGGCTATCTAATAAGACCCCTTGGTCATGACTGTGTTAGAGGATGTAAGTATTTTGATGTTGTTCATTGATGATCATAGTTGAATGACATATGTATTTCTTATATATATAAGAAATTTTAAGATTTTGAAGCTTTTAATAAGTTTCATGTTATGATTGAAAATCAATCTCAATCTCAAATTGGTACTCTTCGAAGAGACAATGGTGGAGAGTTTATTTCAAGAAAATTTGAGGATTATTTTAGTCAAAATGGGATTCAACATCATTTCATTATTCTAGGTACTCCCCCCAAAAAAGGTGGCATTGAGAAAATAAATAGAATTGTCATGAATATGATTTGAGAAATATTATATTTCAAGATAATATAGTTGCATTTTGGGTAGAAGCAATAAGAATAACAATTTATCTATGTAATATATCTCCCTCATCTTCTCTTCACCAAGCAACTCCATATGAAGTTTGGTTGTTAATTCTCCTATGTTTATTAGGGAGCATTAGGTAGGACAGGTTGGGATCCTTGTGATATTTCCAAGGAAGGAAAGTCTCATTCTTCTCGCTCTTTTGTGGTCATTGGTGCATGTGGCTCATGTGGTTTTGGATCTACGGAGGTGGCTTCCAACAATGTTGCATTTAGGGAGTTGTCTGAGCCTTCAGGACAAGGAAATGCTATCCATGCACCCTGCTCTTCTCTTCCATATCCTTTGATGATTCCCCTCCTACTTTTTCATGGGGTTTGGGAACAAGGGAGGATATCCTATTTTTTGTGTCACTTCTTGCTTATAGGATTGCTTCTAGCACTATCTTTGGTTCACCTTCAAAGAAGTCTTGGGCTGATACTGTAGGCTCCTAAAAATGTCTCAACCCCTTTAACCATTTTTCTGCATCATCCATATCACTAATTTCCCCTTTCATCTGATTAATTAAATAAATTCATAATTATTTAATTAATTAACCCTAAGTCATCCCTAATCATTTACCCTTAGCCATGCATCATTAATTTTCCCCTAGTCATTAATTAATTTAATTAATTCATCACTACACCTTATAACATCCTCCTAATTAATTAAATAAATATGTTAAATATTTATTTGATTAATTTATCCATCTTCCTAAACCTGATTAATTAAATAAAACATGATTATTTAATTAATTTGCCCTACTCTACCACCTAAACCTAGCCTAGTTGATTAAATGTCAATTATTTAATTAGGTACCCTAGCCTACATGACCCTCAGACCAAAATTTATTAAATAAACCTTTATTTAATCAATTTTAACCCCACATTAACCCATCCACTAATTTTCTCCATCTATATTAATTAAAGTTAATCACATGATTAAATTGGTCAAATTATCATTAACGCCTTCTCCCACACCCCACAAATAAAAAATTACCTTTTAATCCAAAAGGTCACATGACCCTTCCACCTCACATTTTTGTTTTCATCTAAGCTCTTCTCCATGCCATGAGCTCACACGTGTGAGTACCAAAGTGCACAAGTGTCACATGTGACACACATTAACCCATAAAATGGAATTTAAAATTCTATATCATGCCAAGGAAATTGTTTTTTAATTTCCTCATGAGTTTTAATCACATTTAATGCAAACCTTTCCCCAAAAATGAATAAAAGATTGCAAAATATTCTCATCCACCCAATCTTGTTGGTCAAATCTCAACCCTTCATCATCTCATCTCATATCCACCCTTGATTTCAACTTTCAATCTTAATCGTTGGATCAAATCCCCCCTAAATTTGCCTATAAATACAAGCCTCCACAAGCCATTTTCATAATCCATTTTTCAGGAAAATCTATTATGCCAAAATAGCCTCCAAATCTATCCATCATACCATTTTAATGAAGCTAGTTGTGACTGACACCTCCAACTCAATCTCGCCCTTTGGGTCTACCACACAAGCATATGTACCCCTATAGGTGCCACTCCATACTCCTTAGTATTTGGTTCTGAAGCTATCCTAATAATCTAGGTCAAGCTCTCCTCTCTCAGAATCACACTACAAAATATCATTACTAAGGAGGAGTACTGAGTTGCAAGACTAAATGAGCTAGAACTTCTGGATGAGAAGTGCTTGAATGCTCTTAATCACCTACATGCATACCAAAATCACCTATGCAAGAGGTATAATAAGAAGATGAAGAACCACTGTTTTGAGATAGGCAATTTAGTCCTTATGGAAAATCAGAGGAACCTACAAGAGCATAACAAGTAAGGCAAGTTCAAACCTAATTGGTTGGGACCTTATATCATTACAACTAGCTATGGATCAGGAGCTTATTAGCTTGCAACACCTGAGGGGCAGCCTCTAGATGAGTCGATGAGCATAATGCACCTAAAATTTCTGCCCCTAACCCATCCAATATCCCAAGTCAAAAATTAAAAAAAATGAAAAAAGCAAACAATCCAAACAAATAGAAAAAACAAGTGCAATAAAGACGTCCAATGGTGAAAATCACTTTGGTCGTGCCTTGGATAAGTACCATGGTGAAAACTTGTCTCAAGTGCCATGCGTAGTGGTTAGTTCTACCATCTAGTAAGTCCTCACATCCATCACATCACTCCATATCACCTCCATCCCATGGCTTGGAATAACAATCATTCAGCGTCACACATCCCATTCCTTTATCACCCACCTGAGGTAGATTCCTGGAAAAGAGGATCCTTGTATGCCCTCCCTGTACAACAGAAAACTAATAAAATACAAAAACATCATAAAATCACCAAAATCTTAAAAAAAAAAAGAAAACCACAAAATCTAAAAACATTAGATAATCCAAAAAGTCCCAAAAAAAAAAAAATTAGAAATCATAAAAAATAGTCATTTCATCATCATCATCACCCATCCAACCTATTCTGAACCATTCCTATGTCATCAGTACAAACCAAACCTACATATCATCATCACCCACATCTTAATGTGCCTTGATCCCGTGGATATAGGGTATGTAGGTAGTCTAGAATACGAATGAAATATCTAATATGTAGGTACATAAGATGCACCCATCCAACCCATTTGGATGGTCCCTATTTCCAGAGATTATCATACTAGATCCATATCACTAATTTCCACTTTCATCTGATTAATTAAATAAATTTAAAATTATTTAACTAATTAACCCTAAGTCATCCCTAATCATTTACCCTTAGCCATCCATCATTAATTTACTCCTAGTCATGAACTAATTTAATTAATTCATCACTACACCTTATAACGTCCTTCCAATTAATTAAATAAATATGTTAAATATTTATTTGTTTAATTTATCCATTTTCCTAAACCTAATTAATTAGATAAAACATGATTATTTAATTAATTTTAACCCCACATTAACCCATCCACTAATTTTCTCCAGCCATATTAATTAAAGTTAATCACATGATTAACTTGGTCAAATCATCATTAACACCTTCTCCCACACCCCACAAATAAAAAATTACTTTTTAATCCAAAAGGTCACATGACCCTTCCACCTCACCTTTCTATTTTCATGCTAAGCTCTTATCCATGCCATGAGCTCACACATGTGAGTACCAAAAGTGCACAAGTGTCACATGTGACACACATTCACCCATAAAATAGAATTTTAAATTCCATCTCATCCCAAAGAAATTAATTTTTAATTTCCTCATGAGTCTTAATCACATTTAATGCAAAGCCTTCCCCAAAAATGAATAAAAGATTGCAAAATATTCTCATCCATCCAATCTTGTTGATCAAATCTCAACCCTTCATCCTCTCATCTCATCTCCACCCTTGATCTCAACTTTCAATCTCAACCATTGGATTAAATCCCCCTCAATTTACCTATAAATATAAGCCTCCACAAGACATTTTCATCATCCATTTTTCAAGCAAATCCATTATGCCAAAATAGCCTCCAAATCTCTCCATTATACCATCATAATGCTAAAATTGTGTTGGGTTTAGAGAGCATATCCACATTCAACCATTGCATTTGGGTGAAGCTAGAGTGTTTGGGTGCACACTCTCTACCTTATTGATTCAGAGGACTTCAAGGCATCTTGGGAAGGTATAAATCTTTGTTTTTCAGTTCTTTTCCATGTTTTATGTCTTTTAATCTTTTCTCATCTTTAGATACTATCAAAGGTAAATCTTCTCCTACTCCTATTTTGTAAACCTTATTTACTATGTTTTTAGTAAAGGTGAATTTGATTAAAGACCAAGTAGTCAAGATTTGACAAGTGGTTATCTTTTTAAGGGGCATAAGACACTATTTGGTGACATTATGGATAACCAAAAGTGGTTATCTTATTCACATTACATTATGGATATAATTGTATTAGTTTTTAATGGTATTTTTATGATGCAAAGTATTGTAAAAGGGAAAGTAAGAATCCTAGATTTTACCCTGAAGAATTTAGAAATCTTTAACTCTTATGTAAATTATGATATTGATTATGTCTATCGTATACTTTGGTTGATAGTTAAAAAGTCGAGAAGCCATAGATAAGACAATATTAAGAGACTGGAAACACTTTGTTGTTAGAAAGTCAATACTAGTTATACAAACCAAGTATGGTTATTATTTTTGAGCAGAGAGTAAATGACAAAAGTCATAGACTTTGATAAATTGTGGATATGCAATAAGGGACTCTCGAGAAAGATTAAGTTATTTATAATTGCATATTGTATGTATATCCTAGATAAGGAATTTTTCTAGGTCAAATGGACTAGGGATTGCGTATAATTTAGGCAATTATATCTAGTGATACTAGCCAAAGAAATCAAAGCATAGGATGAGATAGTCTTCAAGTTGAGTTAGAGGTGTGTGAATTCATGACTACGTTTATTGTAAATGTCTATTTATATAGAAACTTTGGCCAAAGTGATGCATTTGTCTTTGCATGCATTAGTTAGTTCATAGTGTCTAGATTGCATAACTGATCTATATGATCATACTTAGTTAGAAGATTGTCTACAGTTGTATGGTCAATTGAGTTATGTAGGACAAAACACTAGGACTCAAATGGCGACTTGTTACCTCCATATGTCTATACTCTTTGTGAAGAGTAGGGCCACTTCCAGGAAGGAAGGTGTGTGGGGGACTGCCAATCTATGGTTGGAGGTAAAGCACTTGGATGATGATCTCCCTCTATAGCAAAAGACTCACCAAGATTTGAATGACAGATATTAAGATTCTAGAGATAATACTCTTTATGTAAAATTTCATGTTATGATTGTGATGTAAAACTATTCTTTTGCCAAGCACATTATGTTTGTAAATGTAAAGTGAAATGTTATCACTATAAGTATATTTGAATATATTGTATTTCAAGGTTGAAAAATTCTTTAGAAAAGACATGTACTTTTATTTATTGATGTTTAGCAAATGATAAAAAAAAATCTCTCTTGTATATCATTTTCTTTTACTTTCCTAGTAATTTGGATGTGTAATTTTGAGTAATATGAGAAGGCACGTTACATATGGTATCAGAGCAAACTGGGTTCAACACATGGACCTTAGAGCTCACTACGAGAAAATTAATCAACATTAAGTAGATAGCTAATGTTTGAAATTGGTTTTATGTCAGAATGGCATGGACAAGAACTGCCAAAAAGTTTTTTCCCTAGCATTTGCCTTAGTTAGTAGTTAGGAAACAACTTCCCAAGGAAGTTGAACTCAAAGAGCATATTAATTATGCTGAGGGTGCATGGATAGAGGATTCAGAGACTTTGACTGATGCTCTTAAGTGTATATGGCTAGAGAGAAAACAACATATTAAACTAGCCAAGAATCCTATTGTTTCTACTTCTATAGTTAAACCAACTAAATCGTCTACTAGTTGCGACATGTCCTTTGGATGTGGTCATGATGCTCTTGTTTTAGGAAAAGAGGTGATGGAGGAGTACCTGCATGTACATCCTCCCTCTAAGTTTGTTTTATTGGATTTTGATGGGGAAGAAGAACCTAAGGAATATCCTTTAACCGATATTGACATGTAGTCTTGTTGTGCTAATTATCTAAATAAGGATGTATTTATACCTAGAATAAATTATAATAAAGATGAGATTGTTTACTCAAATTTGAGTTTTGTGCATGATTTATTGATGAATTTTAATCCAATGAGGTGCATTATTTTCAATTCTAATTTATAATTTGATACAAATATTAGGTGTGATATAGAGTATCAGCATGGTTAGAACTAGAACAACTCTTGCAGATAGTCAAGGAGAGTTGAATCCTTTTGAAAACCTATGGCTAAGCTAGATCAGATATTAACCATGTTAAATGAAACCAAGGAAAGACTAGGAAACTTGGAACAAGAGGTTAGGGGTTACGGTAAATCTGAAGCAGGACATGAGGATTCACATCAAGGAGATGATGAATATGTCCATGAATCTAGTATTCATAGTGAGCCAAGGGAGATTTTTGATAAGACCAAGGCTCAAGAAGAGAAGATAAGTAGACTTGCTTCTGAACTATCTAGAGATATGAAGAAAGTTACACAACCCAAGTTCAATGGAACAAAAAGTGGAGATGTTGTTGAAGCTTCGTTGATATAGATGGACAAATATTTTGAGATCTAAAATTACTCTGAGGTAACCAAGGTAGTATGTGGTGCCTTTTAATTGGCAGGAGAAGCATCCATGTGGTGGATGAATAAGAAGATGGAATTGGGGGTAAGTTATTTGAGCTTAACCTGGGATCAATTTGTGGTATTATTTCACCAAAGGTGGTTACCACAACTTTTCTTTAAAGTTCACCTGTCTCCTGAAATATGTGCCTCAATATCAAAAAGATCAAAGATTTAGAATCAAGAAATTTATCATGGGTCTGAATGACCAGATAGGTGGAGAAGTGGATGTGCATGGCCCTTCTACCTTGGAACAAGTATTAGAAAAGGCAATCAAGCAAGAGCAAAAACTGAAGTTATTTTTTGCATATTGCGAGAAGAATCACAAGAGGTTTAAAAAGACACCAACTTTGCATCCTTTCAAGAAAAGGAATGGTAAGCTAGATGTGGCTAAGAAAAATGACAAGGGTTCCAAAAAAAACAAGAGTAGACCCAGCAATGAGAAGAAGAATAGTGGAAATGTTCAAAGGAATGATAATAATTCAAGTAAAATTGTTGAGAAGAGAGGATGTCCTGAAGGATGTTTCACTTTTGGTGGAGATCACTATGCAAATAAATGCCCAACTAAGAACCAAGGAGTTCAATAGTGTGGTAATGCTTTACCAACTTAGCAAGCAACTTTTCAACAGAGGATCCATGCGGCTTTGGACAATCACCCAATAGAGTACCAAATTAACCCCATTGAGAGAACAAGTACTTTGCTTGGAGTTCCTATTTCTATTTTGATTGATACTAGAGCATCTAAAAGTTTTATTTCTCCAAGAGTATTAAGAAAATTTCCTAGAAGAGCTAGATTTATGGCTAAACCCTGGTTAGTAGAATATGCTAACCAAACTAGAGCTTAGGTAGAGCAATGCCTATTTGAAGCTAAAATTGATCTTGCTGGTTTCTTGACTAAGGTGAATTTGTTTGTAGCCCCCTTAGGTTCCTATGATCTTAACTTAGGAATAAATTGGCTATGGAGGCATAGAGCCAATGTCGACTATTTTGCAAAAATAGTGGAGTGTCTAGATGATGTAGGAAACAAAGTATTTTTGCAAGGCACTCAGAGAGAAGCTACGATCAGATCAATCTCTACTAAGAAACTAAAGAGAGTTAGGTGAAAAGGTAACAATTTTTTTGTAATCAACATGGAGCAAGTAGAGGAAGATCCTAGTAAACAAGGTGCTTTTGTACATACAAGGTTGTCACTGATATGCTTGTGTGGTTTTCATTGATGTAAACACTAATGAGCATTGCACATATGTTACCTAAGTTTGTCACTGATGTGGTTGAGTAGTTGTCTTTGATGTCAACACTATGCTTGGATGCTTATGATGATGATATACTATCTTGATGGTGTGTTAGTAGTGGTTGTTGATGGTCATGGTTAGCTGTTGATGTTAATTGTTGGTTGCTAATGTTCATGGTTGGTTATCATGCCTTGAGTAATCTCAAGTAGATTTGTATTGAGCATGTTTGTGGTCAACAGAGATGATTTCATGATGATATATTAAGATGTGAATTAGAAGCATTAAGATGAATGATGATATACTAAGATGGGAATTAGAAGCTATGCTGAGGTTGAGAAGATGTTGCCAATGACCTATGGCATGTTGTATGATCCTACCTGTTGTTCCTAAGGATGTATGTGTTGTTATGTGAAGGTTCTGGTCTCCAAATGTTGGTGAAGGTTTCTGCTGTAGGAAGTTCTTTTGAAGACTGGTTGATAAAATGCTCTGCATTCCTCCACATTTGAAGATATGATCATATGTGGTTCATAAGTTAAGATAAGCATATTATAAAGGTGCAAAACCCAAAGTTTCAGGTTATTTTCTCCTCCGCAGTGCAAGTTACAAGTGACAAAGTTCTGGTCTGTGCTCTGGCAAAATAATGTGCTGATGAAGGCTGATTGGAATGCTCCATATTCCTTTGCAAGTAAAGGTTTTCTCATGTAGTTTTGTGAACATGATTAGAGATTGTTCAATGCACACTACATTGCAGTTTCAGGTGGTTTGAAGGTCTACATGTTCAGTTTTCAAATGATAGAAGTGATACAAATGGTTCTGGATGCCTAGTTGTTCTCCGGATATATGTTGATGATGTGCACAAACTTCTTGCTGCTTGAAATGGTAAATTAGATGATGGAAAGATGATCTTGATGATCTTGTGATATTTCCTATTGCTCTGCAAGGTGTTTTTTTCTCTCTTCGAAACAAGTTATGGTCTAGAATGATGGTGTTGTTGGGTTATGCTCTTGCCTAGCCAACTAAGGAATGTTGATGATGTGTACCACAAAGGTGTTGCTGTGCAGAGTTCAAGGAGTGTTTGGAGATGTTGTGTAGGTCATACCAACTCATTTGGAAGAAGAACAAGTAATGTCTAATCATTTATGAGGACCACCAAGATTAAGAAGACTGATGTGCTATAAGCTTCATGTTTCCTTGCTTAAGAAACTAATTCAAATTTGTGAAGTCTGCAAATGTTATTTCTTGAAGGATGATGTTGTGAAGAATGTTTAGGACTGGGCCAAGTATGTGTTGGGATACACAAGGCATGTATCTCTTTCTGGAGTAGCATGTAGTTCATGATAGGGTTTGCCCTATGCATGTTTTCTATTGTGTGATCTCTAGCCAACTTGTAATAAAATCAATGTAATGCCATGAATATATTATAAACCTAGTTTATCTAGGTGAGGTATGATTGTGAAAATTATAATATGAGTGTATGAAGAGCAAAATAAGAAAATGATATGCATTATGATGTGCGACTGAAGGAGAAGGGGCATAAGCAATAAGGGCTATCCCAATTGATCCTGAAGACATTTTTGTGATAGGAGGGAAGTGAAGAGAGTGCCTAATTGATCCAATCATCAGAAGAAAAGTGAAGAGGTAGAATTGCAATCATCAAAGATGTGAGCTTCATTGTCAGTTCAGGTAGTAGAAGGACTGCCATACTGTAATCATTTCTTAGTTTGTTCTTAGTTCAAGGAGTAGTAGCTTCCTTGGGAGTGACCTTAAAACAAAGTGTTCAGTGAATAGTAGCTTCCTTGGGAGTGACCCTAAAACAAAGTCTTCAGGGAGTAGTTGCTTCCTTGGGTTGTAGCCCCAAAACAAAGTCATTAGGGAGTAGTAGCTTCCTTGGGTTGTAGCCCTAAAACAAAGTCATCAGGGAGTAGTAGCTTCCTTGGTTTGTAGCCCTAAAACAAAGTTGTAATTTTTGAGCTTCATATATTGAGTAAATCCTCATTGTGGTTTTCTCCCTTCTAGGGTTTTCTACATATATCTAGTGTTATGTGTTTATGTGCATTGTGTTGACCTTTCATGTTTATGTTAATGCTATAATGTTTAAGTTTTAATGTTCTCCGGAGGACTTGAAGTTTGTTTGGATACTGATTCACCCCCCTCTCTCAGTATCCTCGTGTGTTCAACAATTGATATCAGAGCCAAGTTAATCAAAAGAAGCTTTTAACTGCTTGAGGAAGGTCTAGGATGGCTTATAATGGATCTCAAAAGGCACATATGTTTGATGGAACAAATTATTCCTTCTAGATGCTAAGGATGGAGAACTATTTATCTTCTCTAGGGTATTATATTTGGCAATCTGTCAAGAAGGGATACACTGGTCCTGCTAGTGATCCTACATATGCAGATGAGATCAAGTTGTATGAGAACAATGCCAAAGCAAAGAGTGCTATCATGAGTGGGCTAGCTGATTCAAAACTTGTGAAGGTAATGGGTTGTAAATCTGCTCAGGATGTCTAGAGTAAACTTAGCAACATTTATGAAGGAGACATTAAAGTGAAGAAGGCCAAGATGCAAATCTTCAAGAGCAAATTTGAGACCCTGAGGATGTCAAAAGAAGAAGACATTGCCAGTTATATGCTTTGGGGAGATGAAATAGTTAATGGCATCAAAGGAATTGGTGGAGAAGTGAAAGAAGATGAGATTGTGAAGAAGGTTCTAAGATCTCTCCCTAAATACTACTATCACAAGGTTTCTGCTATTGAGAAAACTTAGGATTTGGATAATTATATAGTAGATCAATTGTTTGGCTCTCTTACAACCTTTGAAATGAGAGAATTTGACAAAGGTGCTCCAAAGAAAGAAGCAACATTCAAAGCAAGTAAGAATACAGAAGATGAAGCAACTGATCAAGATGATGACCTTGATGAGGTAGAGGCAAACTTTGTAAGAAGATTGAAGAAGGGCACATGCGAATACAAAGGTAAGTTACCTTTTAAATTTTTCAATTGTGGGAAAATTGGTCATTTTGCTTCTAGATGTCCTTTTAAAGATTCAAAACATAACAACAAAAGAGAGAAGCCCAAAAGAAGTCTATATTCCATGGAGAACAAATGTTCTACAGAAGATAAGGATCATGATGATTCAAATGATGAAACACTTTTCATGGCCTTGAATGTTGGTGACAAAAAGGATGATATTAGAAAATTTGAAAAGTCTGATACCTTGCAAGCTAACCAAGATAATGAAAAATCAATTGTAGAATAGACTGCCCTTCATGCAAAAGAATAAGCCAATGATTGGGTAATTGACAGTGGTTGCTCTAACCACATGATTGGTGACAAGGAGAAGTTTATCGACCTTAAGAAGTGGAATGGTGGAGATGTCAAGTTTGGTGGTGATGAGTTAGCACAAATATGTGGAAAGGGTGCTATAACTATTGATGGGAAGAACATAATTGATGATGTTCTCTATGTCAAAGGGCTAAAGCATAATCTTCTCAGTGTCATTCAGATGTGAAGTAAAGGATACAATATTATTTTTCATGCCAAAGGATGTGAAATTAGGAAGGTAGGGTCTGGAAAACTAGTTGCCGAAGGTGTCAAGGCTTATGGAGCCATATATCATCTAAAGAAGGTAAATGTAAGAACCTGCTTATTGGCTCAATCTAGTGAGTGTTGTTTGTGGCACAAGTGAACGGGACACATCAACATTGACAATATGGTAATGATTAGCTCTATTCATGTGGTGAGAGATATGCCTAAGAGAACGAAGCTTGCAAACACATTATGCAAGGAATGCCAAATGGGAAAGCAAACAAAGGAAAATTTCAAGAGTAAAGAGTATTCTTCTACAATGCCATTGGAGTTGACTCACATTGACCTATGTGGTCCTACAAGAACAAAGAGTCAACAAGGTGAAAGGTATTTCATGTTGCTTATTGATGATTATTCTAGATTGACTTGGGTTACTTTCTTAAGGAAAAAAATAGAAGCCTTTGATAAGTTTAAAGTGTTGAAAGCAATAGTTGAGAATGAAATGGATGTTAAGATCAAATGCTTAAGGTCTGATAGAGGAGGTGAATTTACTTCAAATTAATTTGAAAAGTTTTGTGAATATCATGGTATTAGGAGACATCTATTTGCTCCTAGGACTCCTTAACAGAATGGGGTAGTGGAAAGGTAGAATAGGACTATGCAAAAGATGGCTAGAGAAATCATTGAAAGATGTAGATCTATCTAAGATGTATTGGAAGGAAACAATTCACACTTCTGTCTATTTGATTAAGTACAATTGAGGGTCAATAGAACTAAGACCCCTTATGAACTATAGTATAAAAGACCTCTCACTATCAGATACTTCAAGATCTTTGATAACAAATGTTACATCAAGAGAGATGAAGAAGACCTAGGAAAGTTTGATTCAAGAAGTAATGAAGGGATCTTTCTTATTTACTCAACCAAAAGAAATGCCTATAGATGCTATGTAACAAGAGATTGAGAAAGATGATTGGAATCAAATATGTTAAAGTGGATGAAGACATGTATGGGATCTCATAGGAACTAGAGGATTATGGATCTGATATACTTCCTTGAATTGAAGAAGAAGAAGAAGAGAAAGAAGAGAAGGAACAAGAATTAGAGAAGATCCCTAAGACTCCAACAAAGTATGTTTAGAAGAACCATTCAATAGATCAGATAATTGGAGATAAGAATGAAGGTGTGTAGACAAGGAGAAGGTTTGCAAAGGCAAGTGAGCAAGTAAATTTGTGTTTACTATCAAAGATAGAGCCCAAAACCTTTTCTAATGCTAGAAAAGATGATGGATGGTTAAAGGCAATGGAAGAAGAATTGAATAGAATAGAGAAGAATCAGACATGGGAATTGGTTCTCAAACTAGCCAATAAGAATGTAATAGGAACAAAGTGGGTATTCTGGAACAAATTGAATGAAGATGGTGAATTTGTAAGGAACAAAGTAAGATTAGTGTGTAAGGGCTATTCTCAAGTTGAACCTGGAATTGATTTTGAGTAGACTTTTTCTCTGGTAGCTAGGATGGAGGCAATTAGGATGTTTCTTACCCTTGCTTCTCACAAGAACATGAATGTTTATGAGATGGATGTCAAGTCAACATTTTTGAATGGTGATCGAGAGGAAGAGGTCTACATTGAGAAACCAGATGGGTTTTAGTTGTCAGAAGATCCGGACATGGTGTGTAGACTCAAAAAGGCTTTGTATGGACTCAAGCAAGCTCCTAGAGCTTGGTATGCTAGATTGGATAAGTACTTACTTCAGCATGGTTTCAAGAAAGTTACCACAAATAGTAATCTTTACATCAAGGAAGAGGGAGACATGATTTTGATAGTTGTAGTATATGTTGATGGACATTATCTTTGGTGGAGATCATGATATGTGTAAGAAGTTTGTAGAGAAGATGCAAAAATAATTTGAGATGTCTATGATTGTTGAGATGTCTTTCTTTCTTTGATTTCAAATTATTTAGCTAGATGATGATATCTTTATTTCTTAGGCTAAGTATGTTAGAGAGATGTTGAATAAGTTTGGTATGGAGGACTCCAAACCAGTAAGTACTCATGTAATACAATACAATAATGGGTTACACTTTCTGGAACATCTTGATTTTTGCTGAAATCACATATTTTTAAAAAATTTAATGATTTAAACCTTGAAAGATTCCATTTAAATGATTTTAATTGAAGAGGGTTTGATCAAACTCCCTTAGATTCAAACCTCTTTGGATTGAACCCCGCTAGTTTTAAACCATACCTATAATGGAGTCTCCTCTACACCTATCAAAATGCTGATAAAAAAACACTTTTGATCTAGCTTTTGGGGGATCAAATGAATTCATTTAAAATTTATGTATTGTAAATATGTAGTCCTTATTATAAGCTTCCCAAAAAGTATAATTTAAAATATATTTAATTTGACTATTTTATTTATTTTTTATTTCTTGTGAATGTAGGTTTTTCACTGAACATCAAGTTCTCTATTCTACACACATGGAAAATTAGTAAATTAGTGAAAAAAAATATCTATGCCCTAGGTATTGATGCCCTTGTTTCAACAAAAAAAAATTGAATTTTGATAAATAGAGAGAAAGTTATGTTTTACGGAATACGCCTATGTCTAAATTATAATTAGTTTGACTTCAAAAATTAATTAGAAAAAATATATTCAACAAAACATTATGAAATCAAATGCATGCCCTATATATTGGTGTTAACAATCTAAATTCAAAAGAATCAAAATTTTATCCTTTGTAGAAAAAAAGTTATGTGCTACGGAATACACATCACTTTAAAAAAATGTTGTTTACTATTAAAAACTAGTTATCAAAGGAGATGGAAACAATTTTGCAATTTAAGTCCAATTTTTTTTAAAATATATATTTAGAATCGACAAAAAAATCTCACAAATCACTAGTTCACATAATCTTCAAATTCCTAATGGTTTAGTGGCTAGAGGTGTCAGAAAGTGAAGATTTAGTTCAAAATGTTGATTTCAATGTCAAGTTTGGCCAAAAAGTGTAACCCATTATTATGAGATGACTATCGATAAACTAGTTGTCACTTGAGCAAGAATGATGAGTCACCAAAGGTTGATTAGACTCTTTATAGATCTATGCTTGAAAGACTATTGTACTTGACTACTTCTAGACCTGATATTATGCATGCAGTATGTGTGTTTGCCATATATCAATCTAATCCTAAGCAAACTCATGAGAAGGTAGTGAAAATAATATTCAGATACTTGAAGGGAACTCCATATTATGGCTTATGGTATCCAAGGGGTAATGACTTTGATCTAAGTTCTTACAGTAATGTTGATTGGGTTGGTTGTATTGATGATAGGAGTACAAGTGGTGGTGCTTCCTTTTTAAGAAGCAGATTGGTTTCATGGCATAGTAAGAAATAAGATTTAGTATCCTTATCAACAATAGAGGTAGAGTATATTGCAGCAACATCCTACTATACACAAGTGTTCTGCATGAAGAAAACTTTGAAGGATATCAAGGTAATGTATGATGAGCCTATTCCTATCTTGTGTGACAATACTAGTGCTATCAATATTTCCAAGAATCTAGTGATGCATTCTAGGACCAAGCATATATCAATTCAGTATCACTTTTTCAGAGAGAAGGTTGTAGAGAAAGAAGTGAAGTTTGAATATGTTCCAACAAAGGATTAGATTGTAGATATTTTCACAAAGGCTCTTGCGAAGGAAAATT
This sequence comes from Cunninghamia lanceolata, assembly GCA_027924645.1. Classification (NCBI taxonomy): domain Eukaryota; kingdom Viridiplantae; phylum Streptophyta; class Pinopsida; order Cupressales; family Cupressaceae; genus Cunninghamia; species Cunninghamia lanceolata. The sequence goes on from BSBN01001048.1 coordinate 18,307,636, forward strand.
TTGAGTATCTCTGACAGAAGTTAGGGATAAATGCCCCTCCATCTTCTTTCTAGATGCATAGTTGGTGCATCTGTCTAGGGGAGTAATTCATGCTATATGTTTTTCCTTGATTGATGGTGGCTACCTCTTAGGGGGAGTAGGTAGTGGTTGTTTCTGATAGGGACAGTCAGTGAGTTGATTCAAGGAGTGTATGTACTTAAAAGGTGGAGAAAGTTGAAAAGGAGAGCTTGTGTCCTAAGGAAAAGAAGTTGCCCTTGTCCTTGATGTCAAAGGGGGAGAATGAGCAGGTGTTTGTTGCCATCAATGCCAAAGGGGGAGATTGTTGTACATATAAGGTTGTCACTGATATGGTTGTGTGGTTGTCATTGATGTCAACACTAATGAGCATTGCACATATGTTACATGATTTTGTCACTAATTTGGTTATGTGGTTGTCTTTGATGTCAACACTATGCTTGGATGCTTATGATGATGATATAATATGTTGATGATGTGCTAGAAGTGGTTACTGATGTTCATGGTTAGTTGTTGATGTTCATGGTTGGTTGCTGATACTTATGGTTGGATGTCATGCCTTGATTAATGTCAAGTAAAGATGTATTGAGCATGCTTGTGGTAAGTAGAGATGATTTCATGATGATATATTAGGATGCGAATTACAAGCATTAAGATGAATGATGATATATTAAGATGGAAATTAGAAGCTATGTTGATCTTGAGAAGATGTTGTTGATTACTTATGGCATGTTGTATGATCCTTCCCGTTGTTTCTAAAGATATATGTGTTGTTATACGAAGGTTTTGGTCTCTAGAAGTCAGTGAAGGTTTCTGCTGTAGGAAGTTGCTTTGAAGACTGGTTGATAAAATGCTCTACATTCCTCCACATTTGAAGATATGGTCATGTAGTTTAGAAGTTAATATAATTATGCTGTAAAGGTGATAAATCCAAACATTCAGATCATTTGCTCATCTGCAATGGAAGTTACAAGTGACAAAGTTTTGGTATGTGCTTTGGCAAAATAATGTGATGATGAAGGTTGATTGGAATGCTCCGTATTCCTTCGCAAGTCAAGGTTTTCTCATGTGGTTTTGTAAGCATGATCAGAGATGTTCAATGCACACTACATTGTAGTTTCAAGTGGTTTGGAGGTTCGCAAGTTCAGTTTTTAAATGACAGAAGTGATAAAGATGGTTCCGAATACCTAGTTATTCTCAAGATATATGCTGATGATGTGTGCCAACTTGTTGCTTCTTGTAATGGTAAATTGGCTAATGGAAGATGGTCCTGATGATCTTTTGATGTTTCCTATTGCTCCCCAAGGTGTTTTATGCTATCTCCAGAACTAGCTGTGGTCTGGAATGATGGTGTTGTTGGGTTATGTTGTTGCCTAGCTAACTGAGGAATGTTGATGATGTGCACCACAAAGGTGTTGTTATGTGAAGTTCAAGGAGTGTTTGGAGATGTTGTGTAGGTCCTAATGACTCATCTATAAGAATAACAAAAATTGTCTAATCATTCATGAGTACCATGAAGATTGTGAAGATTGATGTGCTACAAGATTCATGTTTTCTTGCTTAAGGGTGACCTAATTCAAATTTGTGAAGCATGCGGATGCTATTTCTTGAAGGATGATACTATGAAGAATGTTTAGGTCTGAGCTAAGCATGTGTTGGGATCTACAAGGCATTTGTCTCTTTCTGGAGTAGCATGTAGTTCATGATAGGGCTTGTCCTATGCATGTTTTATGTTGTGTGATCTCTGGCTGACTTATAAATTGTAATAGTCTTGTTGTATTGGCCAGCTTGTAATGAAATCAATGTAATGTCATGTATATATTGTAAACCTAGTTGATCTAGGTGAGGTATGATTGTGAAAATGAGAATAAGAGTGTATGAAGAGAAGAATATGAAAATGATATGCATTACGATGTGCGACTGAAGGAGAAAGAGTAGAAACAATAAGGGCTATCCTGATTCATCTTGAAGCCATTTTTATGACAAGAGGGAAGTAAAGAGAGTGCCTAATTGATCCAATCATCAGAAGAAAAGTGGAGAGGAAAAATTACAATCATCAAAGGTGTGAGCTTCATTGTCAGCTTCAGGCAATAGAAGGACTGTCATACTGTAATCATTTCTAAGTTTGTTCTTAGTTTAGGGAGTAGTAGCTTCCTTGGGAGTGACTCTAAAACAAAGTCTTGAGGGAGTAGTATCTTCCCTGGGAGTGACCCTAAAACAAAGTCTTCAGGGAGTAGTTGGTTCCCTGTGTTTTAGCCCTAAAACAAAGTCAGCAGGGAGTAGTAGCTTCCTTGGGTTGTAGCCCTAAAACAAAGTCGTAATTTTTGATATTCATATATTGTGAGTTAATCCTCACTATGGTTTTTCCCCTTCTAGGGTTTTCCACATATATCTAGTGTTATGTGGTTATGTGCATTGTGTTGATCTTTTATGTTTATGTTAATGTTGTAATGTTTAAGTTTTAATCTGCTCCAGAGGATTTGAAGTTTGTTTGGATACTAATTTATCCCCCCTCTCAGTATTCTAGTGTGTTCAATAGGTGTATCTTTTGAGAAATATCATTTCCTTAGAGAGCTTTCAATTTCTCAATTGATATTTACTTGGATCGGAGCTGATTTCAAAGGCATCATATCATATGACTACTACGGAATTGATGAAATTGAAGTCTCAACTTCAAGACCTATTGGCTAAAGGATTGATTAGACCCAATGTTTCTCCTTGGGGAGCCCCAGTGATCTTTGTTAAAAAGAAGGATGGAATCTTGTGTCTGTTTATAGACTATCATATGCTTAACAAAGCAACAATAAAAAATAAGTATCCTTTACCACATGTTGATGATCTTTTTGATCAGATGCAAGGTGCATCAGTGTTTTCTAAGATCAATTTGCAATCTAGATACCATCAACTGAGAATAAAAGATGAGGACATTCATAAGACAACTTTTAGAACTAGATATGGGCACTATGAGTTCACAGTTTTACCTTTTGGACTTACGAATGCTCCTATTACATTCATAAATTTGATGAACAATATCTTCTGAGATTTCTTGGATAAATTTGTTCTAGTGTTTCTAGATGAAATTCTTATTTAGTCTAAGAATGAGGAAGAACATTTGCAACATCTCCAAATATTTTTGTAGTGGTTGAGAGAGCATAAATATATTGGGAAGCTTTCTAAGTCTACTTTCTTTTAGAAAGACATACAATACTTAGGTCATATTATATCAGTTGAAGGAATATCTATAGACCCTACAAAGATAAAGGCTATACTCGAGTGGCCTATGCCAAAGAATGTGCATGAAGTGCACAATTTTATGGGATTAGAAGGATATTATAGGAAGTTGGTTTTGAACTTTTCTAAGATTGTAAACCCAATCACTTCACTTCAGAGAAAAGGAAAGCATTTTGACTGGACAAAATAATGTTAAGAGGCATTTGACCAATTCAAAGAAAGGTTGACAAATGCTCTAATATTGAAAATTCCTAATCTGAAAAGTCAATTTGTTGTCATTACCGATGCCTCAAGAGAAGGTTTGGGTGGACTACTTATGCAAAATGAGCAAGTGGTAGCCTAGAAATCTAAGAACTTGAGAGCAATATGAGCAAAATTATGCTCCTCATGATTTGGAGTTAGCCACAGTTGTGCATGCTTGGCAAGTGTGGCAACACTACTGTTGATAATTGAGAGGGGGGGTGAATTAGTTATCCTAATTATTTCTTCCTCTTGAACTTTCTTATTAATTAATGCAGCATTAAATCAAACAAAGAAACATTACCATGAAATAAAAACATGACACAGTATTTTTGATGTAGAAACCCTGTTAAGGGAGAAAACCACGGGGTGATTAACCCAAAGATTATTCTTTGTTAGAAGAATAAGGAATTACAAAATGGCACTTGCCAATTAGGGCTCACTGCCCGAGCAAACTGCTCACAAAGAGGCACACTGCCTACAAGGAGACACACTGTCTACAAAAGAATGTCATACAATACTTGAACTAATTAGAAGCATCCACATATGCTAGAGTTTAGTTCTGGTTAGGCTCAGTACACTGATCTGCTGCACTTCATCTTTTCTCTTCTCTTTATTCTGCTTTCCTTTCACATACAGAATCCTTGTTTTTACTGCTTATGCTCTATTCTGTTCTTATTCACATACACACCACCTATACACCCCCTCTCACAACTAAATCCATCTTGTATATATATCCGCATTAGTGATTTCATTATCTTTCTAGTCGGCACCCAGAACAGTCTATCTTCTCACAAAATCTGGAGATGTTTTATGTTGTGTGATCTCTGGCTGACTTATAAATTGTAATAGTCTTGTTGTATTGGCCAGCTTGTAATGAAATCAATGTAATGTCATGTATATATTGTAAACCTAGTTGATCTAGGTGAGGTATGATTGTGAAAATGAGAATAAGAGTGTATGAAGAGAAGAATATGAAAATGATATGCATTACGATGTGCGACTGAAGGAGAAAGAGTAGAAACAATAAGGGCTATCCTGATTCATCTTGAAGCCATTTTTAGGACAAGAGGGAAGTAAAGAGAGTGCCTAATTGATCCAATCATCAGAAGAAAAGTGGAGAGGAAAAATTGCAATCATCAAAGGTGTGAGCTTCATTGTCAGCTTCAGGCAATAGAAGGACTGTCATACTGTAATCATTTCTAAGTTTGTTCTTAGTTTAGGGAGTAGTAGCTTCCTTGGGAGTGACTCTAAAACAAAGTCTTCAGGGAGTAGTATCTTCCCTAGGAGTGACCCTAAAACAAAGTCTTCAGGGAGTAGTTGGTTCCCCGTGTTTTAGCCCTAAAACAAAGTCAGCAGGGAGTAGTAGCTTCCTTGGGTTGTAGCCCTAAAACAAAGTCGTAATTTTTGATATTCATATATTGTGAGTTGATCCTCACTATGGTTTTTCTCCTTCTAGGGTTTTCCACATATATCTAGTGTTATGTGGTTATGTGCATTGTGTTGATGTTTTATGTTTATGTTAATGTTGTAATGTTTAAGTTTTAATCTGCTCCAGAGGATTTGAAGTTTGTTTGGATACTAATTTATCCCCCCTCTCAGTATTCTAGTGTGTTCAATAGGTGTATCTTTTGAGAAATATCATTTCCTTAGAGAGCTTTCAATTTCTCAATTGATATTTACTTGGATCGGAGCTGATTTCAAAGGCATCATATCATATGACTACTATGGAATTGATGAAATTGAAGTCTCAACTTCAAGACCTATTGGCTAAAGGATTGATTAGACCCAATGTTTCTCCTTGGGGAGCCCCAGTGATCTTTGTTAAAAAGAAGGATGGAATCTTGTGTCTGTTTATAGACTATCATATGCTTAACAAAGCAACAATAAAAAATAAGTATCCTTTACCACATGTTGATGATCTTTTTGATCAGATGCAAAGTGCATCAGTGTTTTCTAAGATCAATTTACAATCTAGATACCATCAACTGAGAATAAAAGATGAGGACATTCATAAGACAACTTTTAGAACTAGATATGGGCATTATGAGTTCACAGTTTTACCTTTTGGACTTACGAATGCTCCTATTACATTCATAAATTTGATGAACAATATCTTCTGAGATTTCTTGGATAAATTTGTTCTAGTGTTTCTAGATGAAATTCTTATTTAGTCTAAGAATGAGGAAGAACATTTGCAACATCTCCAAATATTTTTGCAGTGGTTGAGAGAGCATAAATATATTGGGAAGCTTTCTAAGTCTACTTTCTTTTAGAAAGACATACAATACTTAGGTCATATTATATCAGTTGAAGGAATATCTATAGACCCTACAAAGATAAAGGCTATACTCGAGTGGCCTATGCCAAAGAATGTGCATGAAGTGCACAATTTTATGGGATTAGAAGGATATTATAGGAAGTTGGTTTTGAACTTTTCTAAGATTGTAAACCCAATCACTTCACTTCAGAGAAAAGGAAAGCATTTCGACTGGACAAAATAATGTTAAGAGGCATTTGACCAATTCAAAGAAAGGTTGACAAATGCTCTAATATTGAAAATTCCTAATCTGAAAAGTCAATTTGTTGTCATTACCGATGCCTCAAGAGAAGGTTTGGGTGGACTACTTATGCAAACTGAGCAAGTGGTAGCCTAGAAATCTAAGAACTTGAGAGTAATATGAGCAAAATTATGCTCCTCATGATTTGGAGTTAGCCACAGTTGTGCATGCTTGGCAAGTGTGGCAACACTACTGTTGATAACTGAGAGGGGGGGTGAATCAGTTATCCTAATTATTTCTTCCTCTTGAACTTTCTTATTAATTAATGCAGCATTAAATCAAACAAACAAACATTACCATGAAATAAAAACACGACACAGTATTTTTGATGTAGAGACCTTGTTAAGGGAGAAAACCACGGGGTGATTAACCCAAAGATTATTCTTTGTTAGAAGAATAAGGAATTACAAAATGGCACTTGCCAATTAGGGCTCACTGCCTGAGCAAACTGCTCACAAAGAGGCACACTACCTACAAAGAGACACACTGTCTACAAAAGAATGTCATACAATACTTGAACTAATTAGAAGCATCCACATATGCTAGAGTTCAGTTCTGGTTAGGCTCAGTACACTGATCTGCTGCACTTCATCTTTTCTCTTCTCTTTATTCTGCTTTCCTTTCACATACAGAATCCTTGTTTTTACTGCTTATGCTCTATTCTGTTCTTATTCACATACACACCAGCTATACACCCCCTCTCATAACTAAATCCATCTTGTATATATATCTGCATTAGTGATTTCATTATCTTTCTAGTCGGCACCCAGAACAGTCTATCTTCTCACAAACTCTGTTTCTATCGGCTGAATCCTTGCACATCAAGTAATGCGGATCAAGCATATACTTGTAGAAATCATTAATCATGTTGGCCAAACATAATTCATGTCTTCATAACCTTTACTACTGTCAGAAATACATCCGGAAAGCAATCTGATATTCTGTTAGTCAGTTCTTCCTTTGTTCACACTGTCACTTAGGAATCCGATACTCAACTGTTCATATCTTTTTCTTTGTCTATCACCAGAGGTTAAATTCTTGGAATCTATTACTCAAGGTGGTCCACTTGACTTTCTCAAATCTGCACTTTGCCAAGATACTTCCTTTGAGAGATCCAGACCTGTCTGTCGGACCTTGCCATATGCTCTGTTCTTGTTTACCGGACCTCAACAGTCTTCATTCTGACTTCCTATAGAGACACACTATGTCCTGCGGATGTGTGGGATGAACTTTGTTGCCATCAATGACAACAATCATGAATCCATATAGTGTCTCTTGCCAACAATCTCCCCCTTTGGCATTGATGGCAACACTTAGTGAAAAATGACTAAGTGTTTACACTAAGCTCCCCCTTGGCTGATGCTCTGTCTTTATATACATTTTCCAGAGCTCTTCCTTAGTTGGATTCCTCATTTTTCACTATTCCTTACTCCCCATTTGACATCAATGGCAAAGCGTAGGGTCCGCACACCAAAATCTTCAAAAATTTTACTATACTTAGCCGCATAAACATATGGCATACTTACATATACTTAAGTATGTCTGCAAAAGTTGTCTTCAACTGTGCGACTTCTATCACCCAACTCTGTTTCATCCTGTCCAAAATTGAAATGTGACCACTCAACAAAAACACAAAAACTTCTGCCCTTTTAAGATCTGTTGGATCATTGGTCTGGGCAGTAGTCTGAGCATCACTTATGGCCTCATGCATGGCCTCTAACTTAGGGATAATAATCCTTCTAAGTTCTCCCATCCAGTTAATTATATTCTTTCTTTCCTTCTCAAAATTCTTTATTGCATTTGTGATTGCCATAGTTTGACACTCTTGATTTACTATGGAGGAAGAGAGAGGATCAAAACTTTGAGACAAACTTAGTAGTTTATCCTCTTCCTCTTTTATTTTCTTCTCAATTTCTACCGTTGCTTTTGACCAGGAGATACAAAATTTGTAAATGTCACCACCATCCTTAAGAGAATTTTCTAAGCTCTTTATTCCAATGCTCATATTTCTCCTATCATTTATGATCAAACCCTGTACCTCGGAGAACCTTTTATCCAAAAATTCCTTCCAGACCTTTTCTTCAGCTAATTTTTCTAGAGAATCAAAATGTGTACTAACACTGCTGACTAAGGTTTTGAGATTACCAGAAGAGGAGGTTGTGGGATCTTTCTGGACCGATGGCATAATCTTTTCAAGTACTCTGGAAGCAGCTTCTATCAACTCACAGTCTTTCATATGAGATTTTAGGAGTTTTTCATTTGCCTTAGCATTTGCAAATGAAGCTATCTTCATTGTCTGTACCGGAGAGAGGGAATCAAAATTGAATGGACCTTGTAGAAGCTCCGGTTCATCGATCTCTATTGTTTCTTTGCTCAGAAATTTTTGGACAGTTTGTACAGTGTCTCTTGCTGGAGACAGATGTTTCTTCTCTTCTGCAGTCTTCAAGCTGTCCTTTGGAGTTTTCTCTCCTTCTACACTCTTACCACTATCAGTCGTGGTTTTCTCTATTGGAGTCTTTTCTTTCTCCTGTATAGTGTCTTCTCCCTTGGATCTGGAGACTGTAGGGGAAACCGGAGGAGAAATGTTGGTTTGTTCAGGGCCCATCTCTTCTGTTGCTTTCTCAGAGGTTTCTTCTGCAACACTTGTGGATGAAGGATCAGTACCCAGGTCCTCTACAACAGGAAGATTAAACCTTTTGAAGGCCTTCCGGAGGATCTCTTCTGTGTCCATGACCACCTTGTCAGTTTCACCAAGCATGAGTTGATTCATCCTTGCTTTACTCCTGAACTCATCTTTGTAGTCTTTAAATATTATGTTCATTGTCTTGGGATCAGTTTGAGGATATAGCTGAATAGCTATCTGCTCCCGAATCTCAAGATCTTTTGCCATGGCATTGTTCTTTCTTATTTCTAACTCCATTTCTAGGCTTTTAGGAATTAGAGATATAATCTCAATAAAAGCCTTATTGTATATGTTCAGATACCTGATTGTGGCTTCCTGTAGGATCTTTTGGTCAGCCTCATTGTAGTCATCATAGAATTCGGCCATTGGTTGAAGGTTTCCATCCACAGTGACTGATTTGATTACACTCTCTAGGGATAGGGTGGGCTTTTCAACAAATTCTTTTGCCTTTTCTTCCTTGTCTTGGCCTGTGGAGGGTTTTCTGGATCCTTTCTTTTTCTACTTCTTCAATTCCTTTACCCCCTCATCTGATTCGGTTTCCTCTTCATCTTTCTGACTTGTATAAGCCCTTGTGGCTTTTATTTTAGATCTCTTCTCTCCTTTACCAGATGTCTAACCTTTCGGTTTTGATGTTTTTGGGCTTTTGGTTGTGATAGGTGTAGATCCTTTTGATGATCTAGTCTGAGTTGAGGTTTCCACCGGAGAACTTTTCTTGCTTTTCTTTTCTGCCTCTTTCTTCTCTTCCTCAGCATTTCACCTCTTTTCCCAATTGGCATCAAGTGCCTCCTTTGGGATGCCTAGGCCTTGAGCAATATGTTCTACCTCTTTTCTCACCTTCCTTTTTATCTCAGGTTCTCTGAGTTCCACATGGATCTTCACACTCAGCCCTTCAAAGGTTCCAAACCTTTTTGCCTTTGGATCTTTGGGCTGACTAAGCATGTGTTGAACATGCAACTCCACAATTTGTTCATCCACTTCATACCCCATGGGCATGATCCACACAGTTCTTGGTTCTACTGCCTCCATTAGGCACTGATCTGTTTCTACCATAAAGCATACTATGTCTTTGTACTTCTCAATAAGAGACTGGGGAATTCTTTCTCTTGCTTGCATCATGCTCTGAAAGTTCTTGAAGTATCCCCACAAGGCTGTATTTCTTGCTTTAGCATCTCCAAGTCCATGCAAATAATCTCTAATTTGGATGGCAACTGGTCTGTCATTCTGCCATATCCATCCACTGGATCCGGGAAGCTCATTCATATAATAAAAGAATAGACAAAGGATCAAACTACCATACTTGAAGGAGTTCTTCTTGTCCTTCTTAATCTTCTGTAGATTTTCCAAAAGTTGGTTTAGAAGAAGCTCACACAAATCATAGTCTGCATTCTCTTTTAGCATTTGATAAGTTGTGTAAATTGCAGTTCCCGGTACTGAATTTTCCCTACTGGAATGATAAATATTGTAACCAATTATCATAGATGCAAATTTGACATCCGATTTAGTGATGTCTTCAATTGTCATAGCTCTATTATCAAATTTTGATCCAGTTGCATCACTAACTGTCTGATTTTTTACAGACTTGAGGATAGGTATTCCACCAAATGAGTGTAGACTGGTTACAGCCCTAATTGCATCTTTGGTGATCTTAAAAGGCTTGTTCAACCATAGGAAATTGTCATGCACTCTACTTAGTACATACTGGACCCATTCATCTTCTTCAAAACAGGGGAAATGAATGCACTGTGCAAAGTGCTTATCCCAGATGGCTTTATACTGAGGTTTAATCTCAAAGGAATCGTCTATCAACTATTTGTGATAGATATCCATCAATTTTGATTCTCCAAAGTCTTCAATATTTGCATGTATGTAAACCCTAATGTCCTTCGTATGCAATACACCATGCGGAACACTAGAGAAGGCTCCTAGGGGATCTACCTCTAAAGATTTGTATGCATGTTTCTTGAATGTGGGGCGAGGTCTATCAGAGATCTTAACTATATTTGGAGTAGCCATTTTTCAAAAGATTTGCAGTGAGATATTGAAAACGGAAAATACCTTATGCGCCTTTGATTACACGGAGTTGGTTTGATTGATTTCTGGATGTAATAACTTTTGTGAGTGATCTTTGATAAACTTAATGACTTTTGTTGCAGAGCTCCACTTTTCACTTCTTCTTGAGTGCAGAATGAACAAGTGATTTATGAGAAATCCCTTATATTGCTCTGCAAACCCTAATGTCTGATTGCAATAAATGCTTGACCTACATTATTTCAATTTTGCCTTATTCGAATGACTTGAAGAACCGGATCAATCCTGATCTATGAACATCATGCGGATCTTCCAACCATGAACAAATCAAGATGACACATCATAAAGACATCCCAAACACTCTGTTCAATCCACAAAATAAGATAATGCACTTCCAGATCTCTCCGAACCTTTTTGTAATCCTCTATCATTCCAGAGCATCTCCCAGAATAGGTTCTACTTGATCGATCACGACTTCTTCTCATCTTCATGCGGACCTCTGAAATCTTATCTAGATCATATCAAGACTCATATCTACAAACCCTTTACTCTGCATCTTGTGCCTGATCCAGCACCACTTGATTGGCTAGGGGAATAGGGTTTTCTTTGTGTCTCCCCCTGAGCCAGAGCTCATTTTTTTAATTCCCAGAAGAAATATTAGCACTAGAGTCTGGTGCTGATCCAATCTCTACATTCTCTGAACTTTTCTTCACCCAAATCTTGTTCATCTCATTCCTAACTTCATCCGCATTCATTTTTTGTTTACCCTTGTCTTGATTCTGATTATATACCGGACCTCTTTTGTCCTGATTTTTGCTTCTACAAACTTTTGCATTATGACCGGACCTATTACAGATTTGGCAAACAACATTTCTTTGCATATTTGACTGATAACCTCTTGATCTACATTGATTAGCCATATGACCTACTCTATTGCATGTAAAGCATCTACCATTGAATGATTTGTTTATTTGCATATTTCTGCATTCATGAAACTTGTGTCCATACTTTTTGCAGTTAAAGCATTGTCCGGAGAAGGATGAATTAGTCTGATTCATTCTCTTTTTGCACTGATTAGCTTTGTGACCAAAGTGATTGCAGTTGTGGCAGTATCCATTGAAGGATGGATATCTTTGACCATTGGGCTATCTTACCGGAGGTCTTCTAGGCCTGTTCCTTGGATTTTCTGATCCAAAATTCTTCTGACCAGATCCGGAGCTTTCTCCTTTCTCATATCCCAAACCACACTTGTCATCTGCCCTCTTTTGATTTCCAAGAAGAACTTCAAGTTGAGCTAAACTTATCTTGAATTTCTCTTTATATTCATTTGCTGTTTGAAGATCCCTTTTGAGAGAGACAATTTGATCCTCAAGTTTTTCTTCGTTATCTTTAGCATCTTCAAGATCAGATTCAAGATGTCTGATAATCCTATCCATCTGGTGGCAATCTTCTGATTTCTCTTTAAGAGATTGTCTTAGATTGTCTTCAATTTTTCTTTTCTCTTCAATCTCTTGAGTAAACTTTATAACTCCTAATTCCATTTCATGTCTTACCATAATGACTTCTTTTGATAACTTTTCACATAACTTGGTTTTCTCAGTCAGCTTTTCATTTGCATTACTTTCTTCACTTTGTCTTGCCAATTGCTGGAGCAGCTCCTTTCTCTTTTTCATAGAGAGACTTAATTTGTCTTTTAGTTCTCTCATGAATTCATCAGCCTGTTTGAGTCTTTCCTTTAATTCACTGATTTCAGAGTTTGACTGTTCAAGATCGTCAAGGGCAGTCTTGAGTTGCTCCCTTAAACCATATGCATCCATTTGAACTCCCAGATCTTCCTCAAGCTATTAGGCTCTATTAGGAGGAACTTAGCTCTAATACCAATTGTTGATAATTGAGAGGGGGGGTGAATTAGTTATCTTAATTATTTCTTCTTCTTGAACTTTCTTATTAATTAATGCAGCATTAAATCAAACAAACAAACATTACCATGAAATAAAAACACATGAGATAGTATTTTTGACGTGGAAACCCTGTTAAGGGAGAAAACCATGGGGTGATTAACCCAAAGATTATTCTCTATTAGAGGAATAAGGAATTACAAAATGGCACTTGCCAATTAGGGCTCACTGCCCGAGCAAACTACTCACAAAGAGGCACACTGCCTACAAGGAGACACACTGTCTACAAAAGAATGTCATACAATACTTGAACTGATTGGAAGCATCCACATATGTTGGAGTTCAGTTCCGGTTAGGCTCAGTACACTGATCTACTGCACTTCATCTTTTCTCTTCTCTTTATTCTGCTTTCCTTTCACATACCGAATCCTTGTTTTTACTGCTTATGCTCTATTCTACTCTTATTCGCATACACACCACCTATACACCCCCTCTCACAACTGAATCCATCCTGTATATATATCTACATTAGTGATTTCATTATCTTTCTAGTCAGCACCCGAAACAGTCTATCTTCTCAGGAACTCTGTTTCTGTCGGCTGAATCCTTGCACATCAAGTAATGCGGATCAATCATATGCTTGTAGAAATCATTAATCATGTTGGCCAAACATAATTCATGTCTTCATAACCTTTACCACTGTCAAAAACACATCCGGAAAGCAATCTGATATTCTATCAGTCAGTTCTTCCTCTGTTCACACTGTCACTCAGGAATCCGGTATTCAACTGTTCATATCTTTTTCTTTGTCTATCACCAGAGGCTAAATTCTTGGAATCTATTACTCAAGGTGGTCCACTTGACTTTCCAAATCTACACTTTACCAAGATACTTCCTTTGAGAGATCTGGACCTGTCTGTCAGACCTTGCCATATGCTCTGTTCTTGTTTACCGGACCTCAACAGTCTTCATTCTGACTTCCTGTAGAGACACACCATGTCCTGCGGATGTGTGAGATGAACTTTGTTGCCATCAATGACAACAATCATGAATCCATATAGTGTCTCTTGCCAACAACTACTTGCTAGGAAAGCATTTTGAGTTAAAGTTGGATCATCATGGTCTTAAGTACATATATTTTCCCCACCCCATTTGAATGCTTGAAAAAGAAGATGGTTGGAATTGATATCTGACAATGATTTTGAGATAAATTATGTCAAGGACAAAGAGAATCATGTGGTGGATTCTCTAATTCAGTGGAGACATATCTCGTCGATGGTATCTATTCAATCTAACTTCAATGATTTGGTTTTGCAGAATTCAACATGTGCTGAATTTTATGAGCACGTTAAACAAGTTCTCTCTATAAATCCTCAATATTCGAGGTATGATGGGTTCTATTTTAAACTAGATGGGCTTTTAAGATATAGAGGAAGGATGTATGTTCCACATTTGGCAGAATTAAGAAACCTTGTATGGAAGGAAGTTCATTTCACACCATATTTAGGTCATCTAAGAGTGACTAAACTCCTAGACGATGTGAAACCTCTTTATTTTTGGAAAGGAATGAAGAATGACGTTGCAAGATTTGTAGCTAGTTGTTTGGAGTGCTAGAGGGTCAAGGCTAAGCATCGACATCCAGCAGGTCTTTTGTATCCACATGATATTCCAGAGTGGAAGTGGCAAGTTATTAGCAGAGATTTTGTACAAGGACTTCCAATGTATTGAAATAGACATGATGCTATTTTAGTAGTGGTGGACAAACTCACCAAGGTAGCTCACTTTATAGCTAGAAATTTAATAGATGGAGCACCAGTTATAACTTGAAAGTTTGTAGAGGAAGTGTTTAGATTACATGGAGTTCCTAAGAAGATTATCTCAGATAGAAATGTGTGCATGACTTTAAGGTTTTGGCAAACTTTGTTTTCAACACTAAGAACTCAACTCCATATAATCTTAGCTTATCACCCTAAGACATATGGTCAAATAGAAAGGGTAAATCAAGTTCTTGAAGATTTGTTGTGAATGTATTGTATGTATTAGCAATACAAGTGGGAAATGTATCTACCACTAGTGGAGTTTACTTATAACAAATTCTATAATTCTACTATTAAGATGTCTCCATTTGAAGCATTGTATGGAAGAAGATATTGAACTCCTATAGGCTGGGATAAGCTAGAAAAAAGGATAAGCATTGGTCCAAAAATGTTAGCAGAAATGGAAGAACATGTTAAGCAGATTAGAAAAAGACTAGCGAAAGATAATGATAGACAAAAAAATTTATGCTGATGCCAAACGTACACCAAGGCAATTGTCAGTAGAAGATAAAGTTCTTTTGAGGGTCAAACCTCATAAAAGTTCCATAAATTTGGGGAAGTCTTCCAAACTAGATCCTAGATATGTAGGACCCTTCAAAGTTGTCAAAGTGATTAATTTGGTTGCCTATAGAATTGTTCTACCACCAGCTCTTGCCAGAATGCATAATGTTTTTCATGTTTCATATTTGAAAAAGTATATAACAGGTGATAGTGATATTCTTGATTGGAATGATTTACAGGTGCAGGACCCAGGAGTGGTCATGATCGAGCTTTTCAAAGTGCTTTAAGTTCACAAACTCTACTTATGTAATAGAGAAGTTACTCAATGCAAGGTCCAGTGGGACCAGTATGTAGAGGACAATGCTACATGGGAAGATTATCATGATTTTCATCAGATATTTCCTCATTTGTTTTATGCTTTTCATATTTGAAGGAAAACTTTATCATGTTATTAATTTTGATACATTGGATCATCGATGACGATGAATCTTATGGGGGAGATATGTCACATCTTTAATTTTTGACTATGTTTTACTTTTTACTTGTGTGTAATTAGTAGGTAATTTTCACATGATTTATTGATTTGACATATGAGAAGATGTCAGGATAAATCAAATCATTTCATCAATTGGAATTTATATGTTTAGAAATAGACATGTGATTATATGTTATCATGATTATTCATTCATGATGTATATGAAGTAACTAATGATGCACTAATCCCAGTTTGGTTGATTATAAATGTAACCAGGAAAATAGGTTTTCCACCCTCTAGGAAAAGAGAGGGAGAGCATCATTGAAGAGAAGTGAATAGATGTACGAAAAGAATAGTTTGTTGATACCTAAGTCTTGTGTTTGTTCAGTTTTGTGAACCATGAGATTGGTCAATTGAATTCAACTTTATTGGCCTATGTTGGATTTTGATTCAACAATAGTCAATTTGACATCAAATTCCTTTAGTATAGGTTTTGATCTATAACCCAGAAGGGATGGATCAACCATCATCAAGATGTAGTCGATAGTCATTATTATTTTTATTTATATGAGGTGAATATAGTATATATTTAGGAGTATATATATATATTTATGATAGTGGTTAACTATCTCTTTTTAGTATTTTTCTGATTAAGATTCATTTATGGTATCCTATCAGGTTATATATGTTTGACAATTGTGTTATATTTGCAAGATAGAGAAGGGGGAGAATATCTCGACCCCATTCTCGCAATATTGTCAAAGAGTTTAATCAAACAACGTAAGTATACGTTGTGCATAATTTCTTTACAATGTTATGCATATATATTAATATATATTAAGTTAGATATTTGATGTGATCTTTTTGAGTTAAGGCCAATAAGGGTGTGGTTGTTCAACCCCTTTATATTCTCAACTGATTGAAGATAGTGGAGAAGCCTTTGACCAAGTTATGAGTGGTCATTAAAGACCACCATTTCCATTATTTGCATGTCATCGAAGATAACTATGGCGAGCATTAATGTTAAGTGGTGAAATGTGGTTAAGAGTAGAGGCTCTATATATCACTGCTGAGTCTTCTCTATGGGAACACACATACACATGGAGACACACATATAGCACAAAGAGAGAGGACTTCATGAGAGACGGCTAAGGAGCTTCCTTTGCATGCCATACTTTTAGGTTCTTTTCTTTTTATGTAAATATTATTTGAGATGATAATTCTTTGTTTGATGTAGGCATTGTTGATATGTTTACCTAATTTTAGAATAGCTGATAGTATATCAAAATTTCTAAGATTTGAGTAATCGATAGTATATCATATCTTCTGAGGTTTGAGCAATTGATAGTGTATATATATATATTAGTATGATTTATATAGCCAAGAGACATACATTTACTATTTTCTATATATAGATGACAGCATTTACTAATCTTTGTGTTTGTAGACATTAAAGAGCCTAGTATAGCTCTATGATAGTAAAGTCGAAGGCTTCATATAAATATATGATTTATAGAGATTATATTATTATATATACATATGTATTCTTGTAGTCGAAGAAATTAGCTATCTCTGTGTTAGGGAACTGATAGTTTGTCATTATTTTGTGAACTAGAAGCCAATAGTCTAGTCTTCACTATGTTTTTCTTGAGTGAAGCCTTTAACTACCGAACTTGGTTTATAATTGTATGCATATTTTTTAAAACTATTCAGTGAGAAATTTGAGGTCGAATGGCCATTCTTTTTCATATTTTTGAATGGTTTCAGATCAGTTAAAACTCTATATCTAGAAAATGAGAACTCTCTATGATACTTTTTTATCATTTAAACATAGCAAATGTGTGCAGGCTATTAGGATGTTGAAACATTACCTGTGTAGGCCAAAAGACAATAGATCATAGTAGGTTTTGCTAGAAGAAATCAGTTAACTTTTATAGTTCAAAAGTTAGTTTGTATTAAGCATAAGTATGTTATTATACTAAGGTTGAAGTATCCCTATCATCTATAACTTGTCTAGACAAAGTTTGTGGAGTAACCAGACCATGATTGTACTTAGAAAAACTTGAGTAATTTGGCTGTCTATACTTATCATGCATTTAGAATAATGAGGGATACAAATGATGTTATATTACTTTTTAAGAACTAGTTGAACTTATCTTAGATGTCAATTTGAGCCTCTTGAGATTGTTGTATTAAGTCTTTGAAGTTAAGACTAGAAGTTTGACAAAGATATTTCCTTTATCTTTTAACTCTTTTTAGTTTCATTGTTTTTGATATTAGACTTTGAGAAAAGGTTCTCTTTTATTCTAAAAGAGTATAGAATGATTTGAATATCATTAGAAGCACTTGAAGTTACGTTATCTTTGTTTATTAACATATATGTGTTTATTTAACTAGATTATGTCTTTCTATTATGCTTAGATGATGTTATATCATTTTTAATCTTAATCTATGAACGAAAAATGACAACTAGGTCATAGACATCATTACCTTACTATCTATATCTTTTACCAAATTAAAAGATTGAACTTAGTCAAGAATTCTTGTACTCTTGTTAGTATCTATTAAGACTTGTTATAGATGAGGATAAACCTCATTTAATACATGTTTTTTAGTAAAGGTGAATTCAATTAAAGACCAAGTAGTCAAGACTTGACAAGTGGCTATCTTATTCATGTTACATTATGGATTTTATTGTATTAGTTTTTAAGGGTATTTTGATGATGCAAAGTATTGCAATAGGTAAAGTAAGAACCCTAGATTTTACCCCGAAGAGTTTAAAAATCTTTAACTCTTAAGTCAATTATGATATTGATTATGTCTACTGTATACTTTGGTCAACGGTTAAAAAATTGAGAAGCCATAGATAAGACAATATTAAGAGATTGGAAACACTTTGTTTTTAGAAAGTCAATACTAGTTATATAAACCAAGTATGATTATTATTTTTGAGTAGAGAATAAATGACAGAAGTCATAGACCTTGATAAATTGTGGATATGCAATAAGGGACTCTTGATAAAGTTTAAGTTATTTATAATTGCACATATTGTATGTATATCCTAGATAAGGAATATTTATAAGTTATATGGACTAGGGATTGAGTATAATTCAGATAATAATGTCTAGAGATACTAGCCAAATAAATAAAATTGTAAGATGAGATAGTCTTCAAGTCAAGTTAGAGGTGTGTGAACGCATAACTACATTTATTGAAAATGTCTATTTATATAGAAACTTTGGCCAAAGTGATGCATTTGTCTCTACATACATTAGTCAGTTCACAATGTCTAGATTGCATAACTAGTCAGTATGATCATACTTAGTTATAATATTGTCTACAATTGTATGGTCGATTGAGTTGCATAGGATACATCAATAGGACTCCGATGGCAACTTGTTAGATCCATATGTCTATACTCTTCATGAAGGGGAGGGCCATTTCTAGGAAGGAAGGTCTACGGGTGACCGCCAGTCTGTAGTTGGAGGTAAACCACTCAAATAATGCTCTCCCTCTATAGTAGAAGACTCACCAAGATTTGAACAATAGATATCATGATTGTAGAGACAATACTCTTTATGTAAAATTTCATGTTATGTTTATGATGTAACACTATTATTTTTCCAAGTGCAATATGTTTTAAAATGTAAAGTGAAATGTTATAATTATAAGTTATCTTTGAATATATTGAATTTCAAGATTAACAAAATATTCAAAAAAGATGTACTTTTATTTATTGATGTTTAGCAAATGATAAAAAAATTTCTCTTGTATATCATTTTCTTTTGTAAGAACCCAACTCATCCTTAACCAAATAATACTAAACTCTAAATTCAAAAATACTGAGGAATTAAAATTTTTGATCTAACAAATGCAGGAAATGTAGATTTGTGAATTTTTACTATTAATTCTAAGAAATACTCAATAAATGTTATTATGGTTAGAAATCTAGAGCTTAGTTTTCTAAAGTCATAAAGTCCTAAAAAGTTCACCATTGTTAATCTAGTGAAGAGAGAAAGTATATTTCTCAAGATAACATGTAGGGACAATAGATCAACACATACCTTAAGTCATGCATTACATCCTACATTTATTTCTGATAGCTTGATTTTCATCTAGCAACTATATCCATATCATTTGCACAAAACTATCTGGACAATCTCATGTTAACACAACTCAAAAATCACTATACAAAAAATTAAGATCATGATAGTAATTGTAGAAGAACACCCTACATCAGGGGGACCTGAGTATTGTGGGCATCATTCACTATCTAGACTGCCTACATACCCTATATCCATGGGATCAAGGCCCCCCTCCTTCAGATGCAACTAACACGAGGAATGCAAATAAGTAGTTCTATTTTGCACTATGTTTGATGCAACTGTGAGCAGGTATCTAACCCTTTCTAGGGTTATTCCCTGCCCTAGATAGTTCTTCGTTAACTGCCACCCACTTGGTGAAATAGGGACAGAAATTAGTCCAGTACCACAAACACCTAAAGGGGTGTTTGTCAGTTAGTCCTAGTGTGGAGGAATCCCTATCAGGTGTCTTCTCATGAAAGCTAGTTTACTTCCTCAAGCCAAATTAGGTAATTTCGTGACTAAGTCCATTCCTGATTCCTTAGTGCTTTCTGATCACCAAGATTTGTGAAGACAAGGTGAGAGCATATGACAAATAGGGTTTCTGATTCAGACTAGTTGACCTATCTAACATTTTACAAGTCATCTCTAATTTTAGACTCGCATGTCAATAAGCCTCATTTTCTGTTAATAGCTCGAAGGGTTTTCTGAATGAGCATCATGGTAATCATCATACAACTATTTCAATAGACTCATCTTTTAGTTAATCTTTTTAATGAGATATCTGAGGAGATTTTCTTCCTATGGATTTAACTTCAATATGTCCCTTATTAATCCCCGACGATTTAGAGGGACGGTGCCCAAACATCATTGTTGCAACTATGTTAGGCACAAGGTACTTAGTTCAACGTGATGGCATTACTCACAAATGTGACATAGAGGTACCATAAAAATAGAACACTGTGATTTGTTTGAGGTTGGACGTTTGTTTACAAAGTTTACCTAACTATTAGAAAAGAAAAAACTTGCATAATAACTAATAAAGAAATTGACAAAGGAAGGACACTTCTTTAGCACATAATGCAAGTAAAGTACTATAAAGATGCTTAACCATTTTGCTTATATGTAAGGAATAGTAATTGAGAAGTTACTTAATCAATTTCATCAATTCATAATTGTGTGTAACATAACTGGAAAAGATATTCTATTAGTAATGTATGCAAAGATTCAGTCTTAGAAAAACAAGGAATCTTGATAACTTAATTTGTCATACACCAATAACAATTTCTTACAAAAACTTATTTTTACTTAAAACCAATAAGGACTTAATACAAGTTGTAAGATGAGGTGGATATCACAACAAGAGATTCACTTAAAACATCCTAATCTCATTGTTAATAAACTTGCACAAGTGCATTATAACAATAATATTATAACATCATTATCAGAAATATCGTTTAACTATTGAACTGCTTAACCATGAACCTAATCAATTAGAAAAACATTAGACTTGAAAGATACTTAATCAATGAGGTACATAACAATCTAGCCTAGTACAATACTAGGAATTATTGACGATTAACTTGTTGAACATAAACATTGTTCAATAGTATAGTATGAGGATGAATTCCTTGCAAAAACATTTGACTTATTTATATTTGAAAATGGATAGGAATTTACGATATTTGAATCTCAATAAGTTTCTGAACTGAAACTTTCTAAATGTTAACACTATTAGTCAAACAAGATTTGCTTCTTTTCATAAGTCATATTGGATGAGTCTTTCAAGTTGTTCTAAATCACTAAGTTTTCAATTTTGTACCCTTAAGGTTTGACAATTACTTATACATTTATGATTTATTTCCAATTATGATTCTTACTTCCATCTTATAACAAGGTTAATTGCGATATAACATCATTTGTTGTGTTAATTGAAAGCTATAAGGAAACTATAGCTTAGCATATTTATACACAATGTCATATGCTTGTAATTAATTAATCGATATATTTGCATTATTTACCACTCACCCTTTGTTCTTAAATTGTTAACAAATACATACTATATAATATCAATACTGCACATTTATTGTACCTATTTCTCACTTAACCCAAACATTATATATTTGTTAATTGTCATTAACGAACTACAATTATCACTTATCACAATAATAAACAATACTATACCCACTAAACCACATTTTTCCCTAAAACATTTTACCTCATAATATATTACTTCCATAATAGCCTCTACTTTTCTTCAACATTCCACTTATCATCTCACTTTTTCTTAAAATGTAAAATTCATTTAGCACACTTTAATTAATCATATCACTAATTACATTCCATAATTATCAACACATTATATTGTTTCTATAATTCAATGCTCCTTCAAAATTATCATCTAAGAAAGTGTAATTATTAATATAAGATGACTCTATTTACAATACTTCACAATGTCTAATCCAACTTTAGCTTAGGTATTTCTTACTATAAATCTCTAATAAAGCTTTCATCACACATCTATATTTGACCAAGAACTAGTTGATTCAACATATCTAACTGGTTTCATTAAGATACTTCCCCACGACTTTCTTGGCATGATTTAGTGAATTTTAGTTAGGCAATATTTGGTTCTTGTATTCGATCTAACATAATCATGGTCCTCAAGATGCTTCATAACTAAGAGCAATTAATAAAGAAGGAAAAAAAATAAATCTAATCATATGCCATGGTTGGTAAATTAAAAGACTCTTATAAATCTTGGACTTAAAAACATTTTCCCTAGTGTCAATAATATAATCTAAGGATAAGATGCAAATTAACCACTTCCATTCCCTCTACATAGTGGTTGTTGATTGAAGCAATTCCCATCCACTCTAAAGTTATTGGTTTATAGGATTGATAGTGATTTCTACTTCATATTATCAAGATTAAGTGGGTAAGTGAACTGATGTAAAGTTGATTACTGATAAGTACACAATTTAATTCCTCAATTGTAACCACCATTGTCAGAAAGTGAAAATTCAATGTTATTTCATAAACTATACTTTCTTGTAGATCAATTTGCAAAATGGAAAAATATGAAGATCACTCAACATATAATAATAATGGTTGTTATTTTTGTGCAATAACAACACTTTTATGTTGTGTCTATATGTTGCACTATATGACAAGTATACATTTGTATGTATAGTTTACTATTATTATGCTAATCATGGAGTGACATCTATTAAACTGGTTTTATATCGATCTGTAAACTCGGGCAGCTATACCACACCAAAGTCATCAACATTCTGATTTAAATCTTAGAGAGATAGCCTAAAGACTGGGCTTGTTAAGCATGAATGAACAAGGAAATGTGGACAAATTTAGAAAACGACTCCAAAATAGAGTAAGAGACTGACATACCTTGAGAAAATTTACTTCGGGTTAAAACTCCAGCTAAAGCGTGAGAAAAATCTCATATAAGTACTCCAAAATGGCATACAATAGTTGTCTAAGCCACATAGGCTTTAATTAAGAGCATAAAAACCTCTTGTTTAGCTCAAATGAACTTAAAACTCTCGCAGACTACTTCCCAAGCCTCTGCTCTAACAACAGTTATAAAATGATTGTCGTGACAGGGTATGCACATCCCTAAAAGCATGAAGGATAGAGTAATTTTGTCTAATGTTGTAGTTGTGACTACCCCTAGTAGACATGCATACAAAATGTGGAAGCATAGGCCAAGAACGTCAACTGTTTGACAGAATGCCTCAAAGAGATGCCATCTCATGGAATGCAATGATTGCAGGTTCTACACAAAATGGATTTATTAAAAAGGCTTTAGAAACATTCAAGCAAATGCAATTGGCAGGTGTTAAGACAAATCCCACAACTTTTTCCAATGTCCTCCCTGCTGCGCCAATAATGGAAGCTTTCGAAACAGGGCATGGTCATCACTCAAGGCAGGACAGAAGGGAACTGTTTGACAAAATGTAGTAATAGCAAGTGCCTTGGTAAACCTAGGCGCCAAATGTGGAAGCATAGACATAGCTTTGGAACAGGGTATGGCTACTAACAGATCAGATAAATTCATTCCAGAGACACCCCAAATCCCAAACTAGTGTGGTTGAGGGGAAAAACCATAAATACACAATATAGTGCAATGCGCAAAGCCTGCAGGGGAGGGGAAATCAACCGTTCCAAAATGACCACAGGTGTCTGAATAAATGACAACAGTGGATATGCCTGATGATTGCCCACTAATAGAATGGATATATTTGATCCAAATCCCATCTCCAAAACTCAATTTATGAAGTCTAACAATGTCATCTGGTGCAGCGAATCCGAACCAAAGGGAAGGGCAGATCAAAGAGTCTCACAAATTCAATGTATGTTGAGAAAATGCTAATCATGCTACATAATACATACCCAGTGATAGTCCACTAACAGACTGGATATGTTTCCTGCATATTCCACCCAAAAATGGAAGGTAGCATACATAAACTAGATCATATGTTACAACACATCCAACCTAGAGAGGGTAGATCATATGAAATTCCACAATAGTTGAAGCAAATGTTGGCTATTCTATATACCCAAAAACAACATCAACAAATTTCATCCAAATCCCACCCAAACAGCCACAAATTGTGCATGTAAGCTTTGCTATAACAGGTCATCAAAAATCAAACTTTGGAGCTGAAAAACTTACATTGTAAACAAAGGTAAAATACTCACAGATCACAATATTTAAGTTCTGGTGAGTGTTTAAAACAGGTTCCACTTATGCACAATTTTTCTCTTGAATGATTTCAAACTGTAATTTAAAAATTACAAAACTTATGCACAATATCTCCCTTGAATGTTTTCAACTGTAATTTAGTTTTCCTCACATAAACTTATACCCAAATTCTCTCTTAAACATAAATCTAGGTTAGTTAAGTAATGCAAACAGTATATCAAACCACTTATCAATTATTTTAAGACATTTTATTAGAATGAACCCAAAACAAAACAAATTTAGGAAAAGGAGGAATGCTCTTACAATTTGCTCCAGCAATCCAGTCAAACCCCCAAGTGTGTCCTCCCTCACCTTTCAATGGGTATTTATAGAAAAATTCAATCCTTGTCTAGGCCCTCATTTTCCAAACACATGATGGAAAATTTGGAAGACTTTGGAGTCAAGTCTAAGCACATGGTGGTAGATTGGGTTATTGGGGTCAAGTCTAGCCAATTAAATGCTTTATTTCAATTTTCCAATTTGAAATAAATTCTTGTGGAAAATTCTCATTTATTTAATAAATGTTAGCTTTGAAATTTGACTTGAAAAATGAGGGGGTTGAACCTCATTTATTTCCTTTTCTAGAAGTGTACCCTTCTTGACTATTTATAAATTTTAAAATGGGATAAAAAATCATTTATTTATTATCATCACTATTTAATAGTTTTTATGTGTGTTAGTAAGATTTAAAAATAAAGAAAAATAATAATTAATTATGCATAGTATGATATGATAACTCTAATCAAACTTAAGAGTCTAAGTATCATAAAATATGTTCGAGGGGTAGAAGTGGGTCGTAATATCTTTTACTTTCCTAGTAATCTGCGTGTGTAATTCTGAGTAATATGAGAAGGCATGTTACACCCTAGATTACCTTTGGAGTATTGGGATGAGGTTCAAGTGCAGCTGACTATTACTTGCTCCCTTGGTGAACTCATTATGGTTGATGAGGTGAGAAAATCTATAAAATGCTTTATTTTTCTAGATTTTGCATTAATGATGTTGGAGATAAGGTTCTTCCCTCTTTGATCACCTTATCCTCAAAACTTAGTGATTGGGTGCATTAGATCATTTATGAGGAGCACCTGATGGTAAGTCACAATTTCCATAGGTGGAGCCATGCTTTAGCTCCATGTGTGGGTTCATGAAAAAAAGGCTTATTCATAAGAAATAAGGATCAACAAGATCCTTCTCCTCTTGAGGACATGTCTGAGATACCCATGGAGGGTAAAAGTGTGTTGGCAAGTCCTCTTGTGGATAATTCTAACTCAGAGG
Source organism: Cunninghamia lanceolata (assembly GCA_027924645.1). Classification (NCBI taxonomy): domain Eukaryota; kingdom Viridiplantae; phylum Streptophyta; class Pinopsida; order Cupressales; family Cupressaceae; genus Cunninghamia; species Cunninghamia lanceolata. The sequence continues at coordinate 18,333,207 of BSBN01001048.1, forward strand.
CTCTTAATATTGTCCTTGAGCTCAGATCTCATCTTTTGGGGATAAATGTAAGGAGAAGGAAGCAATGAGGGAGGACTAAGATTGCCCTCCCTAGTGTCCTCCAACAAAGAAAATATAAAAGTGGATTCATTTAAAAATTAATCTTGCAGTACTTTCTTTAATTTAGGCTCAATTCTTCATAATGTGAGTCCTACCAATAAGGGATTTGGTTTGTTTGAGTCTAAGGATTGGGTTACCAACAAGAAACAAAATTCCTTGAAGTGTTTCAACTTCAAGCTACCTTGAGTTGGTAGACCTATTTTGTCATGGGGTAGTCTGCCGTGAGTTTTTTTTTGGCCTCATGTGTGGGGAAATGTTGTTTGTTGTTGTATTTTTAAGCCTCTAAGCTTTTTGTTCCTTATTATTCCTTGACATTGCTCAGGCTTCTTTGGTGTTTATTTCTTTCTCTATGTAAAGGGTGGCACCCTTTCAAAAACTCTCTAATTCATAGCTCTAGTAAAAAGCATTTACCAATAATAATAATAAATATAGGTGTGTAAAAAACTTTTAGTCTGTTGGAATATTAATTTCTCCCATAAAACCATAATTATGCTCGAGACATTATATAGTGGCATAAGGGGATGACTAAGACAGTATACATAAAAACTAAATAGAGCCCATATATATATATATTTTAAATTATGAAGTAAGTGCTTTAAGTTTAAAACATATAACCTACATGATGAATGCACATAAAAATTATAAAGTAACCATTTTATTTTTTAAAAAATATATATCCCACATATTTTTTTAAATGAATGCACATAAGAATAAAATTTAAAATATATAACAAACATAGTTTTATTAAATAAATGCACATAGGAATAAAGTTGACATAAAGTAAATAATCTATATAAATACAAGTAATACTCAAACATGTCAAAAGGGTTGTGCTCAAATGGTAAAGCCATAATGTTCTCAAGATGGAGATCCAAGTTTAAATCCCCATAGTGGCATCTAAGTTAGCATTGTACAATAATATTTTATAACTATATTTAATTAGAGTTTAATTTCATTTTTGTACAATCAAATTTAATTTATTAGTTTTTTCTTTTAATATGTTGAACTTTATTTATTGTATAGTTATTTTAATGCAAATACTTTATGTTAGTTGTTTAGATATATTTTTTAAAAACAAAGTCTTAATCTATATTAAGAATGAAAAGGTTAGTTAATAAAACCCAAGGAGGTAGTTCCCTTTCTATTAAAATCTGATTAAACTAGAAAAGATACATCATCTCTTCTGAGTGTGAAAACATACAACATTCAATCACTGGGTGTTCTTAGATGCCATAAAAAACATAAACCTTCACAGAGCTCAAAGGCCCAATTAATCTTTGGGGGAGACAATAGGTCTCCATACTGACTAAGATAGAAGTTGAACACTTCCATATTATTTCAGTGGATACCATCATAGAATAGACTTAGAGATTGTGAAGTTATTTTGTTTTTCCTCATAGCACCAGCATCGAATATCTCTCCCAACAGTCTAGATTTGAGTTTTTTTAATCAAAAGATGAAATGGTAGTATACACTTTTTCTCTCATCTTGTTCTTAATAAATGTGTGAGCCATCATCTTCCCGCACTGTTTCCTTCCCATTATTAGTACTGCATTCATGAGGGATTCCTCTCCTAGAGTGTTCCATCATGAATGTGTTCTCCAATGAAGATATGGGTGTCAATGACCTCTTTGATAGAAGCCACTGTGCCCTCTTGATCTGCATTGAAGATTTTGCTAATCTTTCCCTCCACTGTTTCTTCCTCCTCTTCCTCATCTTCATCTAAATCTACCTTACAGACACATTCACACTCAAATACCATTTGCTGCCCCATCTTGCTTATGTCAAAAAAGATAACAAGATTTATATTTGGTAAGAAGATCGGATCAAATGAAACCCATGAAGAGAAAAATATTCCTCAATCCATTTTGCTGCCATCCATATCTCTGCTCAAGAATTCAAAAATCCTTCCTCCTATGGAGCCTATCCATCCATCTCTAAAATTTCTTCTAGGCTGTCCCATACTCAATCCGAGTTGGATACTCTGTAGAACTCGAGCTGGTCTACTCCTTGGTTCACAAGAAACTCTATGGTTTTATTTGCTTCCCTGTAGATGTGATGAAGGGTGAAGCTATCTAACTTGTTCAAAGAATCCCATATCATCTCAACCCACTTTCGAAGCTTCCAATTTGAAATCTCCTTCCTTTTAATTGTGTTTATACAAACCAATGAATCACTTGCAATTTCAACTTTCTCTATGTTTTTATGAATACAATTTATACAAACCAATGAATCACTTTCAATTTCAACTTCCACCTTGTTTTGGATCTAAGTTTGAGTTTTTCGAATTGCCTCTAGAGGTCCCATCAAAATTCATCTTCAATGTACCTTGTGGAGGGGTGAGCTAATAAAAACATATTTATGTACTTTTCTTTTGAGTTAGTTGTTTAGATATATTTTAAAAATAAAAGAAATTATAAGTGGCATTAAGGGGATGACTATGTCCATGTACATAAAAACTAAAAAGAGTCTGACATATATATTTTTTAAATTATAAAGTATGTCTTTAAATTTAAAACATATAATGGACATACTTTTATTAAATGAGTGCACCTAAAAATTATAAAGTAACTATTTTAAATTAAAAATTATATAGTGCATATTTTTTTAAATGAATGTACAAAAGAATTAAATTTAAAATATATAACCGCCATAATTTTATTAAATGAATGCAATAAGGATAAAGCCAACATAAAGTAAATAATCTATATAAATACAACTAATACTCAAATATAAATTACAAAAATATCAAATCAAATAAACAAGATCAAAAGCATACTAGAGTTATTGGAATAGTAAGTGCATTATATTTTATAGATTTTACTATAGAGTCATAAATTTAATTTTTTTTTCCTTTCTACATAAATAAAATTTAATCTATTTCTTTTTCACTGGTGGTTGTTTTATAAAAATGAAGTGTCCTAAACTAATATTTTATAACATATTTTTTAGGGTTTCCTTTTGTTTTCTACATAATCAATTAATATGTTATTTTATTTATAGTACAATAATTTATTTTATAAGTATATTTTATTAGGGTTTATCATATGAAAAAAAATGGAGCAAAGTATATTCTAGAAGCACATAAGTTATTTGAACCATAAGTGCATTATATTTTATAGATTTTGCTATACAATCATTATTTTCACTCACTGATGTTTTATAAAAAAAAAAGTGTCCTAAACTAATATTTTATAACTATGATTTATTAGTGTCTTATCATATGAATCAAAAAAGGAGCAAAATATATTCAACAATAGCAGAGGTAAGTGCTACTATAGGGTGCAGTTAATTTTCTTTTGTTTTGTGCATAATGAAATTTAATTTATTGGTTTCTTTTCACTCCTATTTTATTAAAAAAAAATTAAGGTTTATATTTATTTTATAACTATATTTTTAGGGTTCTACACAAATAAAAATAGGAGTCTTGGTAACCTACTCAAAAGGTTAGAGAAATAAACCTACTTGTGGATTTGGTCCTTGCCCAGGTTTAATTCACCATATAATAATTTAGTTAATAGGTCAACTAGTGTTTCCCAATTCTGAAGATCTCTAAGAGGTATCATAAATTTGATTAAATTTGATCAATAAAGGAGGCTCACAGGAGTTGAAGTCACGCTACCCAGGATCTTGGCCATGCTATAAAATGAGAAGTCATCGCCTCATGTCTGGTTCAAAATGAAATCAAAATTTTTAATATTTATATAAATATTTGTAATTTTTATTGTCTTTTAGGATCAGAATTTACTTCCAAACACATGCCCTGCCCATGATCTTGTGAACAATCAAGACCCAAAGTCATTTATGCAACTTTTACAGCAAGGAAAACTAATTCCCCCCTCCTTAGATTTCTCCATACTAAACCATGTGTGAAGGTTCCTCAATATTCTTGTGGAGCTTCACTTGTAGAGTCTTCTAATTCTTTACCAGCCTATTCAATTTCAGAACCAAGCGATAATAGTTCCCCTCGTAAACAGGAGGATGAAATCCCTGAATCTGAATATGATCCAGACATGAGGTGATGATTTCTGATTTTACAACATGGCCAAGATCCTAGGTGGCATGACTTCAAGTCCTATGAACCTCCTTTACTGAGGTCTATGGTACAAAGTAATCTACCACCTAATCAAATTCTTGTTGAATTTGTTGGAGCATGAAAGATGTGTCTATAGATTCTGAAAACATCACATGGAAGCACTCTTGATTATGAATCTCAATCATTTGATGCATGTCATCTGAGGAGCAATTCTTTTTGTTCCAGCCTTGAAAATTCTTTGCCCCAAACAAGAATACCGGCAGATTCAAGAGATCACTACCTAAAATGGTTTGTAATCACATGAGGCGTTTTCCTTAATGAATGCATTTCAGAATGGAGAGTTTTGTCTTTTGTGCATTGCAAATTTTGTTGAGTTGGATTCTCTGTTAAAATATCATTTTGATAGCATGTTATTGTTCTAGTGGACATGAATTAACATTATAACTATTCTAGTTTGACATATGTTCTTATGGTGAGATTCATGGCAAGTTTTTTTGTGGGGATGATGAACTCAAGCATGGGTACATGCAACATGACTATTCTTTGCTCTCTGGTATTCCTTTTCCACAAGATATTTAATGTCTGTTAGAGGAAGCAATAGCTAGTTACTGACCCTTGTGTGGATTGAAAAAAATTGATGCATGTAATAAGGGAGGCAGCATGGACCTTGACATGGTTTTTTCGTAACCACGAATTTACCTTCGTAGATAACTGTATGTGTTTTGGTTTCACTGTACAATTATGTCACATCCCCTAAAGATACCCGAATTTAACTGGTTGTAGTAGGTCTTAATCAGTTTTAAAGTAAACATGATGGAATTCTCGTAAGGTTATAATATTTAAATATTAATCAATCATTAATGACATTTAATGTAGAAAGACAAAAAGTCACATGCATATCACCATCTCATAAATATTGGGATAACTGAAATATCTTATTAGTAAGAAACATACTCAACAGTCCAACATTTAAATAATAATAAGTATAACTAATAAAGGCTAGACGAAAACCATAAAATAAGAAAGAACTTCTTGAGTGGCTGAATTTTTCTGTCAAACATATTGTATGGGACAATATAATGCCCTCCAAGTCCTATATATTGCACTCCAAGCTTGCTGGAACGAATATGCACCTTACACATTTGGGAAGTTGAGCTCCTTTGATGATCACCATAAATTGCAATCTTTGGTCTTTCACCTACTAGCAAATGATATTTGTGTATCATAGTAGTTGGTGATCCAAACCTGCCAAAAATTAGATTTAGGCTCATTAAGGAGTTATGGACACCATGTGGTCTATTCAATCATTTAATTTGAAGGGGGAATCGAGTGTTGACAAGATATTACATGGAATTTAATGCCTGTGCCATTCACAAGATTATAAATGACTGGATGCTAGTCTTTTATAGGGCACTAGGAGTTGGAATGCTGGCAGAGTTTTTGATGCATTTCAGAATTCCTGAATTCTCTATGGTCCTAAAATTTGTTAAAATAGATGAATGGGATATGTCTAGTTCTTTTCTTGTTTGATATTTCTTCCTTCAGAAACTCTAGTTTTTCCCATGTTTTGTTGGGATGTTAATTTGAATGGTTCCATGAATATATAGTCCTTATGATAGATGCAATTATTATATTAGTTACTTTTTGTGGAATTATAAGTGAATTAAGTGGATGGTCCTTGAGTTTATTTACTTTACAAGTTACTATTGCCTTATGAATGCATGACTAATTGGAAGCCAACTCATGTGGGCTTAATGCCTTACTTGTGTGTTCTATCTTCCAAAACCTACAATCGAACCAAAAATAATCACCAAGAAGAATATGGGAAGATACTTAGGTATAAAATACATCCAAATTCAAATCTGTTTTATTTTTCATCAGACTCCAAAACATATTTCATAGAGGTTTAATTTTTAATTAAGTCTGAAATTGATTTATTAAACGCTATCATCAAAAAATTTCTCTGCCTCCATAAAGAATAATTTTCTTAAAACACCCCACCGTGCCAACAAAGAAGGAAGTTTTTGAAGTTTGGAGATAGAAGTTGAATAGTTGAAAGGAGCATAAGGTTTTTTAATGAAGATATATTACTTTTTATGATGTAAATGAACTTCATTTAATATAATATAAAACATCTCCAGGAGACCTTAGATTAAACAAACATTAAGAATCAAACAAGGAGAATCTTCTCACCAATTAGAATTCAATTGCTTTTGAGACTGTCGATTGATTATGCTTGCTTTAAGATTCTTGAGAGCCTCTTCAATAGCTTGGAATTCAACATGCATTATAATTAAAGAAGATCATTGTTTTTGTTAGGAATTTGTAGGTCAACTAAAATCAATTTCACATAACCCAATAGGAGAATAAGATGGAAAAATAACTATAATGCAAAGATTAAATGAACAATCAGCAAGATAACACAAGATATACCCTGGGAAAACCCTCAAGAGGGAAAAACTCAGCCTCCAAAAGTATCCACACTCATATGCATTATTCAACAACAATGATACTACAATACATGCCATGAGTCTCCATGAATACCTTTGAATCATCAAGCACCTCCAATGCATCCTCCATGTGTCCAAGCATGAATCCACACATTGCCTACCATGCTTCACAATATGCACTTATAGGAGAGAGTGCAATACAATGACAGCCTCTCACAAACCTCCAATCGACCTTTAATGAATAGCCAAGCCAACCAAACCACTAACCATGTGCTTGGTTTTATAGACCAAGCTCACACAAATACAACTTGTGGTATTGGATAAAACCATGTGCCCCAAAACCATGGGTGACACAAAATCATTAGCCTATAAAACCATTAACCCCCATTTGACTATTGGTACTGACTTTTCCCAATTAATCAAATAATACAAATGAATAATTAATCAATCTATGTGTCCCACACACATAAAATAATTAACCCAATGTTACAATACAGTATAAAGTGGTCCCCAAATAATTACCTAGCGTGATTAACCACACCACCTAGGTGCATCACAACTAAATAATTATTTAATTACAACATTATAATATACCAAATTATGCAATGGTGTACAACACCATATCCCACATTCTCCCACTTGTTGTATAAATTGCATAAGGGTCAATTAATTAAATACATCATCATAGGCAAGCATGAAATCACATGAATCTCCAACATGCTCTTGTGCTCCATCAAGATACCTACAATAAAATCAAAGTGACCACCATCTCAAGCAAGAACCCCTCTCATCCTCCAACGTGCCACCTATGGAAGAAAAGGAACATGCCAAGGTGAAGATGCACCAATCTAAAGAACACAAGGATCAAATCCAAGTGATAACATAAGGCTCCAATCTGTTGTGAAAGGTAAAAACCCACATGACTGGAAATAGCACCCACATCATATGTGATCCAGACAAGACAAGAGAATCCAATGAAAGATTGTCCCATCATGTAGCCCAAACAACTTATATTACATATATTGAAATAATAACAATATTCATGCCTTCAAATTGTTATAATCATGTGCTCAAAACTTCAAAGATTAAAATAAATTGTATATGCCAACATAACCTTGTTAAATTTCAGCCTTAAGATTGTTGTTTGCCATGATTACTCCTCTTCTCTTAGATGAAAATTAACTTTGACAAATTCCAGCCATTAAAGATTTTTTGTTTGTCCCTTTGATTCCTTTAGTTGCGAAAAAAAAAAAAAACATATATTAATCTTTTAAACTTGCAGCCCTTAAGTGAATATAATTTGTGAATGTTATACCAACAATTTCAGCCATGAAGTAACACCATATCTTAAGAATTTCATAAAACATGAACAACAACAAACACTTACAACCCAAATATTTTTATGTAGTCCACCAAGGTAGCAACACGCCTACATAACCTCCACAAATCCAACTATGAAATATCTCTATCAAACTTTCCAACTATCCACCTCCACAAACTTACAAATTCAAAATTTTTACCTAACAAATCACCAAGGACGTTCACTTTCTTTGTCTCATCAAAATGGATGTATTTCCATTGGAGAATTCTCTTCAACATCACCGATGGACATCCTCTTGATGACATACAAAAATAAGAAATAAACTTGGGCTCCTCTCTTATTTTTCAATGTCTCTTTAGAGCCAAACTTCCATCTATTTATAATATCTCCTTTGCCAAGTTTCATCTCCCTCATTTGGGCTCCAATGACTCTTGGTATTCCTCTTCTTGCTTGGTGGTGTCCAACTTGGAGTAATGTGACCTTTGGGATTCCTTTGTTTCTTTCCTTCATGACTTGGGTGCTTGAAAACTATTCATTGTCCAACTTTTGTCTTCTAGCATGTAGGTGACTAGGATTTTGTCCATATGCAACTTGCCTTGTCTTTTCCTTGGAGAGTTCAAGAATTAAAATATTTATTTTATTTTCCTCAATGTTGGTGTATGTTGTTGATTAGAAACCTACAAGACAAACAAAAAGGGTAAAAAAAGTAAAATATTTTTTTGGTTGATGCAAGATTGCTTGTGATCCCAGATGCTCCTGCATCAATATGCTAATACATCCAACCATCTATACCTCATAGGTATCAACAACATCAATGAACTCATGCCAACAACATATCCAACCCATATATCGTAATCACAAGATCCATGTATAAAACCTATCAGTGAAGGACACATACATCTAGGAACTCCCACTGCATGGGTAATGTCAAATATGAAAACAGATCCAAGGCATACCAAGTCTATCAATCAACACTCAAACCAAGGTGTGGCTGATCAACAAGCCAATGTAGCATCAAGAACAATCACAATGATCCACACATGCATGATAAATCTCTACATACTCTCTCACAACATGTCACCATAACTCTCCCAAATCCAACCATATGAACATGATCCTCCAAGAAGTAGCCATAAGACAAAGAGAGAAAACCTGTAAATCATAATGTCCTTCTACCAACACCTCAAAGTGTTAAGTTGTGTCAAGTATGATCTCCTCTACAACCCCAAATGAAAAGCCTCAACAACACCAAACCATTCAATCTCATAAGATCAAATGAACATATGTAACATGTAACCAACATGGATGTAAGCCTCTCTAATCAAGGTAGATCAAACTCATAACCATTCTATAACCAGGAATAATCCCAATCACATCTCCTAAACTCCTCATAATGAACATCATAAATCAAACCATATGAACAAGGAGATAACCATGCTAACATCCCTCAAATGAACCCTCCAGAATGAATAACTGTAGCTCAAGATCCATATCTATGAGAAGATGAAACATAAATCAACATACATCTAAAAAGATGAGCAATACCTCATAGATGATAAACCACCGAGTAGACCAAGAGTGGGGAATGAGAATGCTCCTCCAGGATACACTAGGCCACAATGACTCTCTCCAAGAACAAACTCCTATAGGTGCATATCTAGGTGTAAGGCTCCTTGGTCTATCTGCTGAAATCTCCAATGAGAAACCATCTCAACAAATGTCTCTAATCAAAAGAGAATTCTAGCCTCACCTAAATCTCCAAGTATCCATGATCAATCCATGCTGAAACTCCAAATTCAACATTACACTATCACGACACTCTCAAATAAATGACCAAAGTACTCAATACCAAGAGAACCAAGAAGACCATTGTTAATGCTCTAACTGCACATCTGTATAATCAAGAAGCCCAACATGACATCATGATCCAACCATCTCCTCCAAACAGATCACATGCAACAATGCATACATCCTGTCTCAAGAGAACCTGTATCATGCTAAAAATCTAATCTAGAATAAAGAGCTTGTCAAGACACAATATCAACATCTCTATATCAAGGATAAACATGTCAAACTGACAAATCATAAATTGACACCTCAACCAAAGACTCGAAGATGCCCTCTATGGTAAACCAAGATGTCAACATCTCCCATCATATGAAGATTTACATCTACTAACAATGGAAATCATGATGTCAAATCACTCTCACTGAAACAGGAATCATAATCCAAGAGCCTATCCAAGACACCCACAACCATTGCAGAAGATCATCCATCACAAATCATGAATGCATAATGCTACCAAAGCTCCCAATGAACTGTGATACTGATCTATCAATGACAACAAAGTAACCATCTCCTAAATGAATATCATCCACGACCCCAAACCAAACAAGCAATCCCTATAATATCAATAGCTCCCAAAAGCTCGAGTAAACCAAAATCTCCAACCAAGAAAATAAAACCATCATTATCAAAAGCTCACATAAAACCATGTATCCAAATTATCCATGACATCATGATAAACATGCTACAAGTCCCAACAACTTACTATCCAGGTACTCTAATCATCCATCCTCTCATCCCAACGCAACATACAAATGTACAAATGGCCACAGACAAGGCCAACTAACAAAGTCTGCATAAACACTAAATCAATCTCGTGGATATAGATAGTCCACATCAGAGTTATCCCACTGTAGCTAAATAGGTGATCAGTCTATAAAACTACATAAATCATAGATCCAAAACAAATGTAACATGCAAACTCATCATCACACTAGTAATATGCAAACTAAGATATCAAAGAAGACAAACTGTAGACTCCAAGACTCAAACACTGAATCAACACTAGATTTGATTTTCCAAAAAGTCTACAAACAAGTAACTATAGTCAAGGAACTAATCAAGCATCTAGGAGATAAGAAGAATCCCCTAAAACAACACCACAACACCACCTATGATCATGAATCAATCATCATTACCCATACCTATCAATCGCATACATGATCATGTCATGCCAATGCAAAAGTGTATATGCATATCCATGACACCATAGTCATCATCATCGTTGTACCTGTACTCAACTCCCATTGAAATGAGGCTCCAAGTCTCACACATGTATCAACCATGTCCTCAAATCAGAAGACACCCTATGTACTTGTCACCATCAAAGTCCAAACTTTGAAAACACCTGCAAACATGTAATTGCAAGCACCAAATCTGAAAACCTGCTATACCATGCTGATGGTCTCATAATGACATGCACTCCCACAATTGTGTGCCCAAAAATCCATCTAAATGCACTCTGAATCTCAAGCTCCTACAAGTGATCAAACAAGTACCAATATCTCTCTGCACACCAATTGAAAATCTACATGATCCAATCTATATTACACTGCAATAGCTCTCCAATGCCTATCCGAAATCAACAATCTAATTCTATATGCAAAAGTTATGAGCATAAAACTATAACAGAGCAATGTCTAGCTTCAGGCATCAAATTTTGAAACAAACAGCAACATCTAATCATGAAACATTTACCACTACGTATCACTCAGAGAGAACTTTCCGATGCATATAAGAAGTCAAAAATTGATACCATATGTGAAAGTTATGCCCCCCAGAAGATAATACCCTCCTAGGGCTAAAAGTAGACCCCTGGCGGGACCCTAGTACCTGCTGACGTGGCATGACATCATTGCCGACATCATCAGGCTCATTGGATAAAAAACACAAGTGACATGGTGTTGGGCTAGAGCTAACATCATCATATATCTTTGACTGGCGTGGGTGAAAAAGTTTTCAAATCTGTTTTATTTTCCATCAAACTCCAAAACATATTTCACAGAGGTTCAATTTTTAATTATGTCCGAAATTGATTTATTATACACTATCATCAAAAAATTTCTTTGCCACCATAAAGAATAATTGTTTTAATTTTTTTAAAACACCCCATGGTGGGGGCTTCTCAGGGGGTTGTTGGCCAAGGAGCCTGGTCGGCCTCATCGGACCGGCACCCGGCACCGGGGGCCCAAGGGTCGTCCAACCCAGACTATCGACCGAGAGCCAACTGGCCTTGGTAGCCATGTCTGGCCATACCTGGCCATGCTAGCAGGCCTTTCCATGGCAGGCTAGGGTACGGGGGTCTACAGACCCCTGCCCCTTAATAATTTTTTTTTCATATCTTTAATTTTTTTGTTTTCCATTCTATAGTTTATAAAAAAATTAATTTTTGCACCAACTATAGAAAAACAAATACACAACACAGGAAATTATTTTTTTAACAATTTTTTTCTGCAATCATACTTACAACAGCCATACGGCCGTACTGCATACTTGGGAGCTAATTTTTTTGCCTTAGGTCACCACGGCCAAAACATGTGAAATTATATGTTTTTCTTCACCTCTCATGTCTTCTGGACTCAATGGAGACATTCATTTTGTCCCAAGAGGTCATCTATAGAAATTCCTCCTCAAAACCCTCATGAAGCCAAACCAAGAAAACCCTCTTCAGCAATGATTTTTCAATCACCAGATCTGCAACATGCACAACAAATATCTAATACATAGAACCCCTAATTTGCAATACAACTTGCACATAACCTTGTAATGTCCCAAATCCTAACATGCATTGCCATGGCTTCCATTTTGCACTTGATCTACACACATAAGGATTATACACATCTAAGGAGCTCACACCTCCCTCAACCATAAACATAGCTCTGATACCATATGTTAAGAATTTGTAAGTCAAATAAAATCAATTCCGCATAACCCGATAGGAGAATAAGATGCAGAAATAACCATAATGCAAAGATCAAATGAACAAGCAATAAGATAACACAAGATATACCCTGGAAAAACCCTCAAGAGGGAAAAACCTAGCCTCCAAAAGCATCCACACTCATATGTATTATTCAACAAGAATGATATTACAATACATGCCATGAGTCTCCATGAATACCTCTTAATCATCAAGCACCTCCAATGCATCCTCCATGTGTCCAAGCATGAATCCACACATCGCTTGCCATGCTTCACCATATGCACTTATAGGAGAGATCTCAATACAATGATAGCCTCTCACAAACCTCCAATCCACCTACAATGAATAGCCAAGCCAAACAAACCACTAACCATGTACTTGGTTTTATAGACCAAGCTCACACAAATACAACTTGTGATATTGGATAAAATCATGTGCCCCAAAACCATGGGTAACACAAAACCATTAGCCTATAAAACCATTAACCCCCATTTGACTATTGGTACTAACTTTTCTCAATTAATCAAATTATACAAATGAATAATTCATCACTCTATGTGTCCCACACACATAAAATAATTAACCCAATTTTACAATACAACATAAAGTGGTCCCCAAATAATTACCTAGCATGATTAACCACACCACCTAGGTGCATCACAACTAAATAATTATTTAATTACAACATTATAATATATCAAATTATGCAATGGTGTACAACACCATATCCCAACAATTTTTGCATACATGGTAAAATACATAAAATCAAATAAAACAATAGTCCATAATTAGCCTAATTTTATATAGTGAAAAGCTAAGAAAATTTTTTGACAAGGAGGTACTGCTCTAACCAATAAACAAAAATCCAATAAAAAGGATTCTATTTTTTAAATATACTTGAACAAGATTTTTACCATAATGAGAAAGCACAAAAGTAATAAGGGACCTTTGAAAATAAGCCCATGAGAAGGGAACAGGTTAAGCTTCATCTAGGCATCAAAGTAAAATCAAAGTAAAGAGACCTTAAAATTCTCTCATCATAGGAATCATAATATAATAGTTTAGAGGGAATCATTCACAACTTTGATACAATTGACTTTTCTTGATAATCTTTAGAAGGAATTCTAGATGGATACCTAGGCAGACAAGGCATGGAAGTCCAGTCAAGAGCACAAACTAGAAGCACAGTTATCAAAATAGTAGAACTTGGAGACACCAACAATGAAGCTGTTCTTCTTGCTCCAATCAAAGGGTGAATACTCTATCTTATAGTAGAAATTATAAACCTTGATTGATACAAACCCAATTCTAATAGGCCAATATACCGGAAATGTAATGTAGAATCTGAATGCTACTTAGAGTTGAAAGTTGGTTCAAGGACAATTTTAAATCCAAAGGAGTGAATGAACTGCTCCTTACTGTCCTACTTGCTCCAAAATTCCTAGTTCTGGCTTCTATGGTTGCACCTAATAATTTGAGTTAGTAACAATACCTATTTTATGTATAAATTAATTACTATTTATACTCTGAAAGGAGAGAGACAAAGAAAGAAGTAAGAACCAACTTAGAATCTTGATGTATACCTCTTGCTGTAGTATCTTAGAAAAAGTTTGTAATCTCAAAATAGCATAACAGTTACAGCCCTACTTTTCTTAACTATGCACATGTTGGTACAAATCTCTCCACCTGACAAAAGAGTAAGTTAATAAATATTAACAAAAATCTCTTAATAAAAAAAAGATATAGCTATATGTAGGTTAGCTACTTCCAAATTTGGAGAGTTACTTTTTGCCAAGATTAGCCCTGCTATTTCAACCTAGCAAAAGGTAATCATCATTAAGCTAGAGCTTAACTTTGTTGTAAGACATAGCTTTAAAGAAATATAATAATCTCACTCTATTATCATAGAAAAAAAAAACTTCCTAATAAATGTATTTGGTAGGGAAATCTTTTTTGTCTAAACAGTGTTAGAATAAGTAAGGTTTTACATTTAGTATATGGTTTTAAATAAATAAATTAACATGCACATGTTAATTGTTGGTAAGTCACATTCGCAGAATATATATGGATTTATAAAGAGAATATACTCAAATGTAAAATCATTTTATGTATATCTTGAAATCATCAATAATATATATTTTTTGGATTTGTCAATCGCAGCCTAGGGCTACGAAGTTATATTTATATTAATATAAAAGGTTTTACATCAGTTCATCTAGTAGCTAGGCTAGCAACAATTTTACAAAATGGGAATCATCCCATCTCCCATTGCTAATTACATCGAGCCAAAAGCAACTCTACTCAGAGTGGCACCCTAGACTAGCATCATTTGACAGAGCAAAGAATGACACAAATCTAGGCTAGCTTTAGCAAGCAGCAATGATGTCAATCTTGAATCGTGTACTATGGGATGATTTCCTTGGTACTATGCCCATAACTCGTCACTACTTACATTAACACTCCCGACAACAATGTCCTTGAATCACATCCCTTTTCTAATGCATTATGCTTTGTCTATGCCTTTATTTACTACTTGAGAGATTGCTCCCTCAAGCAAGACATGAAGGGATGGCTTTGTCCTTACGCTAGTGGCATGGCCATTTGGAAGAAGCTAAGCTGGGCAAAGATTGATCGGGTGCAAGCATTAGATTTGTAACTAGGGTAGGGTGGGTTCACCCATATGCTAAAACTAGCCCAAGTGGCTTAGTCTATAGCACTCATTTGGCACATGGGCAATGAACTTAGTCTCCAGTTACCCCTACATTAGCGAGAGCATCAGCCTCTTTATTGCTGTCCCTGTAAATATGATTGACTATGTATAATTCAAAGGATTGTAACATTTCCAATACTCTCAAGAGGAGTGCCTGAAGCTTCTAGTTTTGAACCTTACCACTCCTGATGGCATTTACTACCAGCGTGGAATCACCTTCTATTGCAATTTTAGTTGCTCCAATCTCCTTATAGAGTTTAAGCCCCTGAGTCATAACCATGAATTCTACCTTGTTGTTTGTCCCAGAAGGAAGTTTTACTGAGGAGGATATGATTGTCTTACCTTTCCAATATCTTACAATGCAACTTGCCCCCGAAGGTCCTGGGTTACCTTTGGAGGCCCCATCAAAATTTAGCTTAAGCCATCCTTGTTCAAGTGGAGACCATTCTACAGAGGAGTGTTCTTGATGGGTTCCTGGGTCCCCTTGACCATACCATGTAGGAACCCACAACATTGGCCAAGCCTGCCTGATCTTGGCATCCCATGTCGAGAATATTACTATGCAAATGTAAATGCTGGCCATATTTCAATATGGTATTAGAGAAGTTCTATTTTAATTTTGGCAAAGATGGGAAGAGATAATGGTTGAAGATTAATTGAAGAGTTCTTGTGCTAGAGAATCATTTGGCCGCTTCAAATTCCTAAGTTGTTTTGATATCTGCAAATGGCATTGAGAAAGTGTGAGAGGCACATTGGTTCTAATCTACCAAACCAGTGATGAGAGGTGTCTGATTTTTTGAAGGAAGGCATATGAAATTTGAAACTCCAAAACCAACATTTCACTTCCTATGAAGGCATCTATATCTGGTATTCAGATTTGTGTTTTTTAAATCAATGTCATGTTGCTAGGTGAATTCAGAGGTGATAACTATGTTTGAAGGGGTTGAAATGTTTGCAGGCATTAACATTTAATTGCTGCATCTAAATTTATGAAAAGAGGCGTCTCAATCTTCCGTACAAGACGCCATCAAGGCATTTCCATGAAGGCGTTTGACAGTGAGGCATTTTTAAATGCTTCTAAAGAAAGTTTGTTGTGTGGAATTATGGTAAAGATCCTATCGTTGAATGGTAAATGAGGCATAGTTTGAGGAAAGTCATACATTGTTGTAGCCTGCCATTTCAATAATAGCCATGGTAAATTCTACATTGACATTTGAGAAAGTTTTGAAAACATTAGAAATAGCATTTCATTAACTTGGTTGTTGCATTGAATTTTCTTTCTACATTAGTTTGAGTGCAAGTTATTTGAAGTCAAATTTTATTGGAGAATTGGACATATATTGTGTAAAGAGAAGTGTTTGAAATCTAATTCACAAGTCGATACAAGAGTTTATAGCTAAATTGCTTCAAATATTTCTAGTGATACTTCAATCCGAAGAAGTGTCATACAAGATTTCAATTTCTTCCACAAAGGAGAAATAGTGGAGGGCCATTTTATTATAATTGAAATTGCATGTGATAAATCGAAGTGATAAGGTTTTTTTAAATGGATAAATCAATTACTATTACTGCATTTGAAGGATATGATTTTCATACATGGCAAGTAAAGATATAGTTACTTCTAATTGAAAAAGATTTATGGGACATTGTGATTGGGACTATTATGAAACCACAAAATATAGATGATGCAATAAAATATATAGCAAAAGATAGTAGGGCCCCATCATTGATTCATCTTGGATTATCTGATGCATATTTGCATCATATTGATCTAATAAAAAACTTCAAAGAAACTATGGGATGCACTTAGTTCTTTATTTGGTTCATAGGATTCAAGTGCTAAAATGCCCATTAAGAAAAAACTTTTTGGTTTGAAGATGAAAGATGGTGGTAGTGTTGTTCAACATATTAGTACGTTTCGTTCCCTTCTTAATCATATTGAAAGTGTAAAAGCTACAGTCGATGATGATGATGCTAAAGCAATCTTATTGAGAATTATGACTTCAATTTTTTATCATATTGTTTTTACATTAAACAAAATTAATCCTAGATTGGAAACTCTGATTTCTTCTTTGATTGATGAAGAAAGTAGAGTTAGAAAAGATCATTCAATTATGTCGTTAAGGGAATGGTTCGTTAGTCAAGTCATTTCATTGTAGTGGTGGCCACCAAAGTTCAAACCCCCGTTGGGCCAAAGAGCTTGCAGTCTTGTGTATTCTCTAGGATAACATGCTTTCTCATCTTGTGCCTTCATTGGACTGTTGCGCTTACAGGCTATGCGCATTTGTTGGGCCAACAAGCTTGTGGATTTGAACCTTCAACATTGTTGAAGGCATTCATGCCAGGTTTTAATATCAGAAAAGTGGACATAGCTCTGGTCAAAATCCTTTACTGATAAAAAAAGATAGTTCAATTATTGAGAAAACTGCTTTGCTTCTTAAAAACAATTCTAACATTTCAAAAGGGAAAGAATTCAAATGTTGTTATTGTCAGAAAATTGGACATGTCCAAATAAATTGTATTCAATGAGCGAAAGATCTCATTGATGGGAAATTGAAGAAAAATAAAGCTCTTGTTGTAACTGAAAGTGAAGATTGTGGTTTTGCAATACATCAAGTAAACTCTCCCTGCCATGATAGTGAGGAGGAATATCTTTTATAGAAAATGAAATAGGGTCATATTGGAGGTTGGAGGCAATGGAGGCAGGAGGTCTTTTGTGATCTCAAGCTAGCTTCTCACTCATGAGTGATTCATGGGGTGATTCTAGAGAGAAGAATAGTCACGTTGCATGTTCCCATGCTTGATTTCATCATGCCCATCAAAAACCTTCCATGAATCTCACCATAATAAAATATTTCAAACTGAAATAGTTATATTGTCAATTATGCCCACTGGAACAATAACATGATATCAAAATGATATTTTAACAAAGAATCCAAATAAACATCTGTAATACACAAAATTCAAAAATCTCCATTCTAAAATGCATTCATTACAAAAAATGCCCCATGTGATTACACCTTTTTACATAGCGATCTCCTGAATTTGCAGGTATTCCTATTTGTGGGCAAAGAATTTTCAGGGCTGGAACAAAAAGAATTGTTCCCCAAATGACATGCGTCAAATTATTGAGATTCAGAATCAAGAGTGCTTCCATGTGATGTTTTCAAAATCTGTAAACACATCTTCCTTGCTCCCACAAATCAAATAAGAAGTTGATTAGGTGGTAGATTACGTTGTGCCATAGATGTCAATAAAGGAGCTTCATAGGAGTTGAAGTCACACTGCATAGGATCTTGGCCATGCTATAAAATGAGAAGTCGTCGCCTCATGTCTAGATCATATTCAAATTCAGGGATTTCACCCTCCTCTCTACTAAGGGAGCCATTATCACTTGGTTTGGAAATTGAATCGTGTGGTAAAGAATTAGAAGACTCTACAAGTGAAGCTCCATGAGAATATTGAGGAACCTTCACCTTCACACATGCTTGAGTATGAGCATTTTAAGGAGGGAGGAAAGTGGTTTTGCTTTCTGCAAAAGTTGCATAAATGACTTTGGGTCTTGATTGTCCACAAGACATGGGTGGGACATGTGTTTGGAAGTAAATTCTGATCCTGAAAAACAATCAAAATTATGAATATTGATATAAATATTAAAAACTTTGATTTCATTTTGTGAATTGAGATAGTATAATTCAAAATTTTAACCAAGATAACAGAGGACAATCTTAGACAATTAACCTTAGAGTTTGTCGTGCCATTTGGAACAGCTAAACTGGCATTGCCATTTGCAGCTACTTTGGCCCGAACCCCAATACAAAAAAGAAAAAAAACACATCCAAAATTCAGATTTTACATTTAAAAGTTGACACTTAAAATAGGAACTGACAGTGCTAAAGTCAATTGTAATCACAAAATGTTGGCAAATCCCTATCTCTGTTAGCAACTACTTGCTAACATTGAGTGTAGCTGACCATCATTAAGATATCTGTCATAAAATACTTCATCCATCTTTTGTTAATGACCGTCGTCAAGATATCTGTCATAAAACAAGAATCAAGAAAAATTAGAAGATATCCAGACAGTACAAACATAACTTCAACCATCATTCCCTAAAACTTCAAGTGAACTTCTCGCTTGGCAGGGAAAGTAAAATATAAATTACATCCATAGATAAAATCATTCCAAGATCAGATTACTTACTTAAAAATGCAACCTCTGACATTTCAAGCTACGTTTCTTGCAACACATAATATTGGAAGGGGAACACTTGTCTGCAGTACAAAGAATGTTGATTGAAATTAGTGATGGCAGGGGATGGATAGACTGCTGACCAGAAAATAATGCTACAGCAATAATGGACGGCAAGAACAAACATATACACACAGAGGAGACAAAGCACGAATGACAGTAATATATATTTTATGTTTTCCTCATTTACAATACATTCAAATTTTGTTACAAACTTATGCAGAGCTGCTGCTCTGTTTTCCTGTTTTGCCCCAATCTCTGGAGCTGCACACTAAATCAAATTTGGAGCTGCTGTCCAGAAACTCTGTAGCTCCTTGTGGATTACAGTTGCTGCTGTAACATTCCTTTCTTCTATATTCTCTCTATTATTCTCCTACTTCACATTCCTCTGTTGCTGCAGGCTTTCTCTTGCATTCTACTACTGTCAACTAACTTTCCCTCTCATTTGTCTCATTCTATCCTTGCCAGAAAAATGGCGCTCAACCTCACTTCAAAATTCAAACTCATCTAATTGCTAATGGGCACAAGCATTTTGAGGTTTCTATTTGTACAATATTAGAAAAAGATTATGATTTGGAGACGTGGAGGCTTCTTGATCCTGAGACAAGCTTAATTAGTCCTAGGGAGCTCCGTGATCGTGTTGTTTGTGTCAAGCTAGGTAAACATTTCTAACCAATAAACAAGACACCTTATTATGTTATGAAGATCTTTGAATTCAATTTCAGAGGTTCAAGTTTCAGCAACTGAATAGAATTATATTTGCTCTCGTATGATAATACTTCTATTGCTTGTGATTTCAATATTTACTCTCATTATTAAATACCATATGATGTTAAGTGTTGCTTTTTTTATGTGCTTCTGTTTTATATATTTGTGATTTCAATATTTACTCTCATTATTAAATACCATATGATGTTAAGTGTTTCTTTTTTATGTGCTTCTGTTTTATATGTTTGTATTGTAAGGGATTTGCCATCCCAAGATTACAAGGTAATTGATGATCAATTGAAGGTCTTGGAGGATACAGAACAATCACATGTGCATGTTGTTCCAGCTTTTGCACCCTACTATGCTCCCTTAGCATAGGTTCTTTGATTTCTATTTTTAATTTGTGATTGCTTTGATAAACTTTCTATTGCATTGTATTGATTTCAATCAGCATTCTTTGTACTGCAGACAAGTTTTCCCCTTCCAATATTATGTGTTGCAAGAAACGTAGCTTGAAATGTCAGAGATGGTTTTTTAAAGTAAGTAATATGATCTTGGAATGATTTTATCTATGTATGTAATTCCTTATTTTATCTTCCCAGCCAAGTGAGAAGTTCACATGAAGTTTTAAAGAATAATTGTTGAACTTCTTTATGTGTAAGATTCCTTGTGTTTGTACCATCTGGATATCTTCTCTTTTTTCTTGATTCTTGTTTTATGACAGAGATTTTGACGAGGGTCATTTATAGAAGATGGATGAAGTATTTTATGAAACTGATGTGACAAAATAGTCAGCTACACCCGATGTTAGTAACTACTTGATAATAGAGGTCAGGATTTGCCATTTTGTGATTTCCATTGAGTTTAGCATTGTACGTTCCTCCTTTAAGCGTTAAGTTTTAACTGTAAAATTTGAATGTTGAATGTGTTTTTTTTCTTTTTTGTACTGGGGTTCAGGCCAAAGCAGCTGCAAATGGCAATGCCAGTTTAGCTGTTCCAAATGCCATGACAAACTCTAAGGATGACAAACTCAAGGTTGAAAAGAAATTGATTCTGCAAGTTTTTGGTCCGTTTTATCCTTCTATCCTAGGTTTACAATATTGACATGTGGCTATGTGATTTGTTATAGTTATATTTTATATATAGTCCATCTTTTGGGTAATCTTCTTGGTATATACTATATACAGTGGATTGTTAATTGTCTAAGATTGTCCTCTGGTATCTTGGTTAAAAATTTTAATTATACTATTTTAATTCATAAAATGAAATCAATTTTTTTTAATATTTATATCAATATTCATAATTTTGATTGTTTTCCAGGATTAGAATTTACTTACAAACACATGTCCCACCCATGTTCTTGTGGACAATCAAGACCCAAAGACATTTATGCAACTTTTGTAGCAAGCAAAACTGATTTTCTCCCTCCTTAAAATTCTCCATACTCAACCATGTGAAGCTTCCCCAATATTCTCATGGAGCTTCTCTTGTAGAGTCTTCTAATTCTTTACCAGCCGGTTCAATTTTAGAACCAAACGATAATGGTTGCCCTTGTAAAGAGGAGGATGAAATCCCTAAATCTGAACTAGCTTGTGACAAGGGATGGGAATTCAGTCTCAGTAAAGTGGAAGAGCACCCAAGAATGTAACTTTCCAAGGGGTCAGAAAGTACTGCTTAATCTAATTCTAAGGAATAAATTGGTTATTGTCTCTAATGCCGATGATGAAGTAGCTTGGACGGGTTCTAAATCAGGCCTATATTCAGTCAAAGAGGGGTATAGAGTTTGTATGCACAAAGCTTCTACTGTAACATCCCGCTACGTAACCTCGAAGGGTAAGAGCCAAAAGGGGGCAAGATAAATTTTTTTTTGACATAAGTAAACAACATACATAGGTTTAGCTATCAAATTGATAGATTGATACCATTTATTTTAAACACCAAAGCAAATGTTCCTAATCCCATCTGATAAAAAACATGAATCTATAAGCATAAAATAAAGGCGGATCCGATACCCACACCGGAATCCGTAAAGCAATAAAGGAACATCACATTTCTTCTCATTAAATACAATGATTACAACTTCTCTCCTAAGAGAGTTCAATTACATAACTACTTATACAATTACAATGATATATTCCAGAATATGATACAAGTACAATAACATACTCCTGAGTATGATACAAGGACTGAATGGTTATAATAACTGAATGAAGTAATGGAAAGAGAGATCATCTCCAACTGGTGCTCCAAAACCTGTTTGCCGGTCCCCAATGGTGGTGGCAACGCCTCCCAATCATGTGGACTCCTAAGAGACCACCCCACCATGCTCAGAGACAAGGCCCAAATGGATGAACAACAACAAGGGGATACAAGATGGCCAACACTCACATCAGACACAGAGGAGACACAGAGAATAGTGCATACAGCCAAAGTCATAATATAGGTGTACTCATCTAAGTCATAAGTCAGGTACTACTCATGACTCCTAGGGTACTAGATACTAGAGTGTAATCATATGGAGTGTCATCACATGTGCTCGAAGGGATGGCACACACTGGACCAAGTACATCTCATACAGACGAGGAGACTCAATTGTACCTGAATCCACGCTTCGCAGACAGATGACTCAATGCCCCGCAGATGGACAGGCCTTCTCGTTGCATCCTTAGCCTTTACAAGTGCTCAAGGCCATACATGAGGTTTAATTATTTTATTAGTGTTTTTACCCCAATGTTTTAGCTTTAGTTATCACTTATTAATGTAACTCTACTACTAGTTCCCCTGGCAACCACTTGTAGGCCCTGGGCCTATAGAGAACCACTCCAACAAACCACTCTAATGCCTAGACCTTTATCATCTCGTTTGACTACACAAGGAATCTGAAAAGAATAAAACACTGGTGTAGAAATTAGAAATAGAGGAATGTGGTCTACAAGACAAAAGCTTCCATAGGCAGTGTAGTGTTATTGAAAACAACCCTATGCCATTTAGATCAGTTGTATAATAACTCCAATGACCCCAATTTGGTCACGATTAGCAAAGGTATTAACGGATAAAAATAAGAATAAGCATGACAAATGGCATTCTAATCCTTCTCACAGACTAATATTACATACAAACTGCCATATTTAACATAATAAAATAAAATATTACAAAGACTTACAAAATGGAAACCTTAATTTTCCCTCCTATAGTAGTTCCTTCATATCCTTGTGTTGCGTGACTGGTTTTCTTAAAGAGAAATTATGTGACTAAAGCTCAATGCACAAACACAGATCACTGCCTCTATAATATTTTAGTGTCATGACATTTTTTAACTCAAAATCACAGTTTTCACAAGGATGGCCATTTAGTAGAAAATGACTGTATGACCCAAGCAAAACCACTCCATTTTCTTAAGAAGAGTTGAAATGACAACCTCATTAGAGAAGTCATCGAATAACAAATGGTTCCATGGGACTTAGATCTATTCAATCTCTATTATACATCCCAACTCTTGTGTATGGATGCACTCATTTTATTCTCTATAAAATTGAAACCCTCTATTTTATTTCAATAAAATTATCAATCAAAATCGAAACAATTCCCCAAGAATGAGGCGATGTAATATCTTACATTGAAATAATTTCTGCATATATTAAACACGGTATGGGGATTCAGTTTTCTTGTGCTTAATAAAATTGTAGCAAACATATTTGAGTTTATAAAAAGGCAGTAATGGGGTTTCAGTTTCTTTTTTTTTTTTTCTTTACCAACAATGATAAATTAGAGACCCTATGATCTTTGAAAACCCACAATATCTAAAGAATACATAAAATAGTTCTGTATGTTTAAAATCGTTTCATGGGAAGAGGCAGTGTAAATATCTTGCATTGAAATAAATTTTGGCATAAATACTTTTAAATGGTAGCAATGGGGTTTCAGTTTTTCTGTGCTTAATGGAATAGCAGCAAGCATGGTTTGGTTTTTGTGAGAGAAAAATAAAAGACTAAGGTAAATACCTCAGATCTAGCCACGCTCCCCTTCAATGTACCTCAACCTTGCACATTGGTATGCTCACTTGAGTGTCTTGCCTATGCGCACTCTGCTTTGCTCGCCTCAAATCTTGCAAATTTTGCTATGCTCCCTGTTGTTTCTAGATCGCACTCCTTTGGCTGCTCACACTCCCCCTTCAGTGCACCTCCATCTCCGTAAATGCTATGTCTTGTCTTTAGGAGTCCACTTGTGATGATATTGCTTCTTGAAGAATGCCGTCAGCATGCTCTTTTTATTCTACTATAACAAAACCCAAATCAGTGTTTGGGTATACCCATCTCTTTTTCTCTATCAAGCTACTCAGATATTTCATTGAATCACCAAAGTGTTACATTGAAAATTACTTCCAACTACCCTCAAATCTATGACAGAAATTTGTTTATGTTGACAGACACCAAATGGAAGTGGTGATTGCGCTGTGAAGATGTTTTTTTTTTAAATCCTCTTATCCGTTTGTTTTTGTAACTCCAACTCTCTCTTTTTTTCTTCTCCCACTTCCTGGATAATTCTATGTTTTTAAACTCTCATTTTTCTTTTGCCCCCCATGCATTAACTGCCTTTCCCTACATACCTACGCTACCTAGAAGATATTTTCCTCATCCTTATCTTATCTCTGTCGGTTACCCACTCTGTGGATATTTTCTACTCTTGCAATAACTCTCTCTGCAGTCGTTCCTTGCAAGCGTTCAATTCTCTAGCCCAAAAAAGATATTTTCATGCCACCTCATAAGCCACGACTCCCTTTTCTATCAGATTTTCTTGTCACTAACATTACACCAACCCCCTTCCACCGCAACAAGGAGGGCCAATAGGGAGGCTCATTACATCTACAGATTGGCCTCCAAACCTTTGTTGGGGAAATGCTCTACTTCCTAAAGTAGGAGCATTTGCTTGGTGTGCACTTCACAATAAAATCTTGACAGGTGATCGTATCAAAAGATTTGGGCTAGGTCCAAATTTTTCATGTGTGCTGCTGTGGAGGTGTTGAAGAGTCAATTGACCATCTTCTTTTGCTATGTCCTTTTAGTAGAAAATGTTGGCTCTGGCTATTTAGAGAGCTAAATTGGTCTAGTCCCTTATCCAAATCCTTGCTCCTAATGTTTAGGAATTGGCCTCGCCTAGTGGTTAAGTCTCACTTAGCCTGCTTGTGGAATATAGGCCCTTCGATGGTTATTTGGCATCTATGGTGGGAAAGGAAGCAAGTTCAATTTTTCAGGTTTGTGCCAAATTAGAAGTGGCAATTTTTGATCAGTTAGTTTCCTTTCTCAGATGCACAAATCTCAAAAATTTAATGTGGTCCGAATGGGATGTAGCAACTATCTTACTCTAGCCATCAGTGAGCAAGCTAGATATAGGCGGCCTCTCAGGGGCCGTTAAGAATAATTCAAAATGAGATCAAGTCAGATGGATTCCACCCTCCCCTCCTTTCTTCAAGCTAAATTTTGATGGAGCATGTCGAGGCAATCTCAGTCCTTCAGGCACAGGATGTGTTATTAGAAAAGAGAATGGTTCTCTAGTAGCAGCTAAATCGACCAAACTTCCTACAGGAACCAATAATGAGGCGGAGGCATGGGCGCTAGTTCATGGTTTAGTATTGGTAGTTGAAAAAGGCATTAAAAATGTGTGGATTGAGGGTGACTCGTTGATAGTGATCAATGCTATTAAAGGAAGAGGTTTGGATAACTAGAAACTTAATTATATTCTTCAACAGGCCGTCTCCCTTCTGAACAATTTAGATAATTTTCTCATTTTACACACACTAAGGGAAGGTAACAAGGTGGCGGACTTGTTAGCCAACCTAGCCATTAAACAAGAGAGTGATTCTATTGTATATCTACCTAGAGTCCAAGATAATCCAAACATTTTATCAAATCTTCTCTCACATGAGATGGAAGAAGTGTCAGGAATTCAATCCGTTTGAATTTGGTGTGACCTATTACCATCCCTCTGACTTTTTAAAAAAAAGTGCTCACTCTACCCCAGATGACTTCTAGTTTGTCCAGTAGTAGAATGGCCAGATTTCAAGGTTGAGAGAGCATGTTTAGTTCTTTTATTGAGTAAGCCAGGCCTATGTGTCTTCAAACAGTTGTTTCTGAAGGAAAATGCTAGTCTGAAGTTGGGATGCCAATCATTCGCTTTGTCAAATCTCTTGTCACTTGTGAGAGAAGATGTGACAGGTTTTTTACTCAATTTTGAAATTTTCTTGACCCAACAATGATCCTCTGGCATGCCCTGTCCTTTTAATTAATTGTGGCACATTTCTTCAACTCTAGCCTCTGACAAGTCTGTGGAAGAGGTTTATTAGTTTTCCTGCAGTTGGGGATTGCGAATCCTCTTTCTTTTTACTACATTAAGGGGAGATGACAAGCCTTAAATGCACTCTATAATTAAGGGCTTGGCTATACCCTGATAGCTCTAGCCATTATGATGGGATTCCCTCTCTCCCTCTTGTTCGGTGGTAGCGGTTAGTTAAAGTTTTCCCCCAAGTAAGGGGGATTGTTATTTTGTTTAAATCTTGCTTTTATTAGGACTATTAGGGTCCTCTTTTGCTATTTCTTTCATCTTCTGGGACTTGGCTAAGGCCATATTATCTGTAATACTAATGCAAATGTGCAAATGTGCAAATGAAGAGCAAATGAACCCTTTTATCTTTGAGCAAACCCTAATTTCACATTGCAATAAATGCGCAACTTAAGTCATTCCGATTACCTTGTTCTCCTTGTTCTGAGAAAGATCTTTTCTAGATCACTGGGATACACTTTGAGCTATTCTTGGTGATTATTGACAATCTATCTTTCTTTCCTCAATCATTTGATCTATTCGTAGATCAAGATTCCTCAATTTTGAATCATACCAGATCTAACTGTGAAAATCATGTTCTTACTGGATGATTATTGAACCAGATCAATCTTGGAAGAATAGTCTTTTCAAATCTTCTTACAGATCTTTCATATCTTTACCAAACTTGCTTTAGATGTTTCTCTAAGAACCCTTTAATCCGCAACTTCCCATGTGCCAATTTCAGGCACCAATTGACTACAGTGGGATAACTCTGATGTGGACTATCTATATCCACGAGATTGAATTAGTGTTTATACAAACTTTGTTAGTTGGCCTTGTCTGTGGTCATTTGTACATTTGTATGTTCTATTGAAATGAGAGGATGGATGATTAGAGTGCCTGGATAGTCAGTTGTAGGGACTTGTAGCATGTTTATCATGATGTCATGGATAGTTTGGATACATGGTTTTATGCGAGCTTTTGATAGTGATGGTTTTATTTTCTTGGTTGAAGATTTTTGTTTACTCAAGCTTTTGGGAGCTATTGATATTATAGGGATTCCTTGTTTGGTTTGGGGCCATGGATGATATTCATTTAGGAGATGGTTACTTTGCTGTCATGGATAGATCGGTATCACAGTTCATTGGGAGCTTTGGCAACATTATGCATTCATGATTTGTGATGGATGATCTTCTACAATGGTTGTGGGTGTCTTGGATAGGCTCTTGGATTATGATTCTTGTTTCAGTGAGAGTGATTTGACATCATGATTTCCATTGTTAGTGGATGTAAATCTTCATACAATTGGAGATGTTGACATCTTGGTTTACCATACAGGGCTTCTTCGAGTCTTTGGTTGAGGTGTCGGTTTATGATTTGTCAGTTTGACATGTTTATCCTTGATATAGAGATGTTGATATTGTGTCTTGATGAGCTCTTGATTCTAGATTAGATTTTTAGCATGATACAAGTTTTCTTGAGACAGGATGTATGCATTGTTGCATGTGATCTCTTTGGAGGAGATGGTTGGATCATGATGTCATGTTGGGCTTCTTGATTATACAGATGTGCAATTGTAGCATTGACAGTGGTCTTGTTGGTTCTCTTAGTATTGAGTACTTTGGTCATTTACTTGAGAGCATCATGATAGTGCAATCTTAAATTTGGAGTTTCAGCATGGATTGATCATGGAGGTGCTCATCGATACTTGGAGATTTAGGTGAGGCTAGAGTTCTCTTTTGATTAGAGACATTTGTTGAGATGGTTTCTCATTGGAGGTTTTAGTAGATAGACCGAGGAGCCTTACACCTAGATGTGCACCTATAGGAGTTTGTTATTAGACAGAGTCATTGCAGCTTGGTGTATCCTAGAGGAGCTTTCTCATTCCCACTCTTGGTCTACTCAGTGGTTTATCATCTATGAGGTATTTCTCATCTTTTCAGATGTATGTTGATTTATGTTTCATCTTCTCTTAGATATGGATCTTGAGCTATAGTTATTAATTCTAGAGGGTTCATTTGAGGGATGTTAGCATGGTTATCTCCTTGTTCATATGGTTTGATTTATGATGTTCATTATGAGGAGTTTAGGAGATGTGATTGGGATTATCCTTGGTTATGGAATAGTTATGAGTTTGATCTACCTTGATTAGAGAGGCTTACATCCATGTTGGTTACATGTTACATATGTTCTTTTGATCTTATGAGATTGAATGGTTGGGTGTTACTGAGGCTTTTCATTTGGGGTTGTAGAGGAGATCATACTTGACACAACTTAACACTTTGAGGTGTTGGTAGAAAGACATTATGATTTACATGTTTTCTCTCTTTGTCTTATGGCTACTTCCTAGAGGATCATGTTCATATAGTTGGATTTGGGAGAGTTATGGTGACAAGTTGTGAGAGAGTATGCAGATATTTATCATGCATGTGTCGATCATTGTAATTGTTCTTGATGCTACATTGGCTTGTTGATCATCCACACCTTGGTTTGAGTGTTGATTGGTAGACTTGTATGCCTTGGATCTGTTTTCATATTTGACATTACCCATGTAGTGGGAGTTCCTAGATATATGTGTTCTTCACTGACAGGTTTTATACATGGATCTTGTGATTGTGATATATGGGTTGGATATGTTGTTGGCATGAGTTTATTGATGTTGTTGATACCTATGAGTTATGGATGGTTGGATGTATTACCATATTGATGCAAGAGCATCCGGGATCACAAACAATCTTGAATCAACCAAAAAAATATTTTATTTCTTTTACCCTTTTTGTTTGTCTTGTAGGTTTCTAATCAACAACATACACTAACATTGAGGAAAATAAAATAAATATTTTAATTCCTGAACTCTCCAAGGAAAAGACAAAGCAAGTTGCATATGGACAAAATCCTAGTCACCTACATGCTAGAAGACAAAAGTTGGACAATGAATCGTTTTCAAGCACCCAAGTCATGAAGGAAAGAAACAAAGGAATCCCAAGAGTCACATTTCTCCAAGTTGGACACCACCAAGCAAGAAGAGGAATACCAAGAGTCATTGGAGCCCAAATGAGGAAGATGAAACTTGGCAAAGGAGATATTATAAATAGATGGAAGTTTGGCTCTAAAGAGACATTGAAAAATAAGAGAAGAGCTTATTTCTTATTTTTGCAGGTCATCAAGAGGACATCCATAGGTGATGTTGAAGAGAATTCTCCAAGGGAAATACATCCATTTTGATGAGGCAAAGAAAGTGAACATCCATGGTGATTTGTTAGGTAAAAATTCTAAATTTGTAAGTTTGTGGAGGTGGATAGTTGGAAAGTTTGATAGAGATATTTCATAGTTGGATTTGTGGAGGTTATGTAGGTGTGTTGCTACCTTGGTGGACTGCATAAAAATATTTGGGTTGTAAGTATTTGTTGTAGTTCATGTTTTATGAAATTCTTAAGACATGGTGTTACTTCATAGCTGAAATTGTTGGTATAACTTTCACAAATTATATTCACTTAAGGGCTACAAGTTTAAGCGATTAATATATGTTTATTTTTCTGCAACTAAAGGAATCAAAGGGACAAACAAGAAATCCTTAATGGTTGGAATTTATCAAAGTTAATTTTCATCTAAGAGAAGAGGAGTAATCATGGCAAACAACAATCTTAAGGCTGAAATTTCACAAGGTTATGTTGGCATATACAATTTATTTTAATCTTTGAAGTTTTGAGCACATGATTATAACAATTTGAAGGCATGAATATTGTTATTATTTCAATGT
This sequence comes from Cunninghamia lanceolata, assembly GCA_027924645.1. Lineage (NCBI taxonomy): Eukaryota > Viridiplantae > Streptophyta > Pinopsida > Cupressales > Cupressaceae > Cunninghamia > Cunninghamia lanceolata. The sequence continues at coordinate 18,363,625 of BSBN01001048.1, forward strand.
ATGTAATAGAAGTTGATTGGGCTGCATGATGGGACTATCCTTCATTGCATTTTCTTGTCTTATCTGCATCACATATGATGTGGGTGCTATTTCCAATCATGTGGGTTTTTACCTTTGACAATAGCTTGGAGCCTTATGTTATCACTTGGATTTGATGCTTGTGTTCTTTAGATTGGTGCATCTTCACCTTGGCATGTTCCTTTTCTTCCATAGGTGGCACGTTGGAGGATGAGAGGAGTTCTTGCTTGAGATGGTGGTCACTTTGATTTTATTGTAGGTATCTTGATGGAGCATGAGAGCATGTTAGAGATTCATGTGATTTCATGCTTGCCTATGATTATGTATTTCATTGATTGACCTTTATGTAATTTATACAACAAGTGAGAGAATGTTGGGATATGGTGTTGTACACCATTGCATAATTCGGTATATTATAATGTTGTAATTAAAAAATTATTTACTTGTGATGCACCTAGGTGGTGTAGTTAATCACGCTAGGTAATTATTTAGGGACCACTTTATGTTGTATTGTAACATTGGGTTAATTATTTTATGTGTGTAACACATAGAGTGATTAATTTTTCATTTGTATTATTTGATTAATTCGAAAAAGTTAGTACTAATAGTGAAATTGGGGTTAATGGTTTTATGGGCTAATGGTTTTGTGTTACCCATGGTTTTGGGGCACATGGTTTTATCCAATACCACATGTTGTATTTGTGTGAGCTTGGTCTATAAAACCAAGCATATGGTTAGTGGTTTTGTTGGCTTGGCTATTCATTGTAGGTGGATTGGAGGTTTGTGAGAGGCTGTCATTGTATTGCGCTCTCTCCTATAAGTGCATATTGTGAAGCATGGTAGGCAATGTGTGGATTCATGCTTGGATAGATGGAGGATGCATTGGAGGTTCTTGATGATTCAAAGGTATTCATGGAGACTCATGGCATGTATTGTAGTATCATTGTTGTTGAATAATACATATGAGTGTGGATGCTTTTGGAGGCTGAATTTTTCCCTCTTAAGGGTTTCCTAGGGTATATCTTGTGTTATCTTGTTGATTGTTCATTTGATCTTTGTATTATGGTTATTTTTGCATCTTATTCTCCTGTTGGGTTATGTGAAATTGATTTTATTTGACCTACAAATTCCTAACAAAAACAATGATCTTCTTTAATTATAATGCATGTTGAATTCTAGGCTATTGAAGAGGCTCTCAAGAATCTTAAAGAAAGCATAATCAATCGATGGTCTCAAAAACAATTGAATTCTAATTGGTGAGCAGATTCTCCTTGTTTGATTCTTAATGCTTGTTTAATCTAAGGTCTCCTGGAGATGTTTTATATTATATTTAATGAAGTTCATTTACATCATAAAAAGTAATATATCTTCATTAAAAAAACCTGATGCTCCTATCAACTATTCAACTTCTATCTCCAAACTTCAAAAACTTCCTTCTTTGTTGGCATGGTGGGCTGTTTTAAAAAAATAAAAAAAATTATTCCTTATGGCAGCAGAGAAATTTTTTGATGATAGCGTTTAATAAATCAATTTCAGACTTAATTAAAAATTAAACCTCTATGAAATATATTTTGGAGTCAATGAAAAATAAATTAGATTTCAAAACTTTTTCACCTACGCCAGTCAAAGATATATGATGACGTCAGCTCCAGCCCAACACCACATCACTTGTGTTTTTTGTCCAATGAGCCTATGTATTTTATATTTTCATCTGGATGGATCTTTTTTTGTTGCTGAATTTGGATCTTTTTCTGTTGTTGAATTTGGATTTATTTTATGCCTAAGTATCTTCCATATTCTTTTTGGTGATTATTTTTGGTTCAATTGTAGGTTTTGGAAGATAGAACACGCAAGCAAGGCATTAAGCCCACATGAGTTGGCTTCCAACTAGTCACACATTCATAAAGCAATACTAACTTGTAAAGTAAATAATCTCAAGGACCATCCACTTAATTCATTTACAATTCCACAAAAAGTAACTAATATAATAATTTCATCTATCATAAGGACTATATATTCATGGAACCATTCAAATTAACATCCCAACAAAACATCCATTCTTATTATATATGGGAAAAACTAGAGTTTCTGAAGGAAGAAATATCAAACAAGAAAAGAACTAGACATATCCCATTCATCAATTTTAACAAATTTTAGGACCATAGAGAATTCAGGGATTCTAAAATGCATCAAAAACTCTGCCAGCATTCCAACTCCTAGTGCCTTATAAAAGACTAGCATCCAGTCATTTATAATCTTGTGAATGGCACGGCATTAAATTCTATGTAATATCCTGTCAACACTAGATTCCCCCTTCAAATTAAATGATTGAACAGACCAAATGGTGCCCATAACTCCTTAATGTGCCTAAATCTAATTTTTGGTAGGTTTGGATCACCAACTACCATGATACACAAATATCATTTCCTAGTAGGTGAAAGACCAAATATTGCAATTTATGATGATCATCAAAGGAGCTCAACTTCCCAAATGTGTAAGGTGCAGATTCGTTCTAGCGAGCTTGGAGTGCAATATATAGGACTTGGAGGGCATTACATTGTCCCATACAATATGTTTGATAGAAAAATTCAGCCACTCAAGAAGTTCTTTCTTATTTTATGCTTTTCGTCTAGCCTTTATTAGTTATACTTATTATTATTTAAATGTTGGACTGTTGAGTATGTTTCTTACTAATAAAATATTTTAGTTATCCCAATATTTATGAGATGGTGATATGCATGTGAGTCTTAGGCTTTCTACATTAAAAGTTATTATTGATTGATTAATATTTAAATATTATAACTTAAGATGACAATTCCATCATGTTTACATTGTCTCATACAATATGTTTGACAGAAAAATTCAGCCACTTGGATAGTTCTTTCTTATCTATAAGGTTTCCTCCTGCCTTTATTAGTTATACTTATTATTTAAATGTTGGACTGTGGGGTATGTTTCTTACTAATAAAATATTTCAGTTATCCCAATATTTATGAGATTGTGATATGATTAGAATATAGTTTCCATCAATATTTTAACATCCCAGAGGGATAGGACAAACCCTCTTTCTAAGTAGCAAGCGTAAGACTGGTGGATTAGTTTACAGTTCTAGAATGATTCTTTATACAATTAGGTAGATCGCCTACAGCAACCATATTATTACTCCTAAAATTATTTCTCTATAGTCTAAAATTGATATCAGCCCTTTAAAATTTCATATAAGATCTACTGCATATGCCGTCAGCCACCAATTAAAACCTAAAAGTTTGTTTTTTGAGATAGTATCTACATGTTTGCCATTTTGAAACAATTTATTCATGAGATATTTTCACTAGCAATAAATCAACCAACCTGAAGGCCCTTGCAGCAGCTGTCCACCCTTGGCCAAAAGGGATATCTCCGTACAAGGATCCGTTTCTCTCTGCAGCAAATTGGGATAAACCAGAATGCAAACTATTTGGTCTGAGATCTCCTGAAAATGCATGTTAACGCCATTCCCCACACTCTGCCTTTTTCTTCCTTCCTGCGTTAGCGAACTCTCCCACCATATTTAAGAGCCATCATATGTTATAAGGGAGGGTTGTTACACCGCTATTCACTTCTTCTGACATATCAAAATGGTTTATTTGGTCCATGGAAGGATTTGGTCCACTCATGAAAATGGAATCCCATCTATGGAAAACGCTTCTACTACTTGTGCTATCCACAACACTAGAAAGTCTAATAAGCCTAGAATCTTTGGTTTGTGATTGCTCTTTTTCTTTCTTCCTCTTCTCTGGAGAGCTTACATTTTTAAACCAATAGGCAACATTTTTGACTTCCGCTCTACCATATTCTTGTAGCTGAACAGTAAGCTCAGCTATGCGCGCATAAGATGGTTTTCTAGTTCTGTAGCCAACACAGACACTAATATTTTCTTTTGTTTGGCATTTGGCCACCATCTTGATGACACATTTGCCCTGCATGTAAAATTAAATTGATCTACAGAAGTGATGCATAAACAGCTAACGAGACCCTTTTTTGAAAAATGGTATTGCTATTTGCCTGTGCACGAAAGGTTGGTTTTTGGTCATTTGTGAATCACCTGCATACAAGGAACCACTTCTATAGGGGGGGCCGTGGTTCTGGGATAGCCTGGTTTTTTGGTTATTTGTGGATCATCCATGAATAGGGAAGCGCTCCTTGATAAGGGCCCATAGTTCTAGGATAAGGTTTTCCTGGATATGAAATCTAACGCTTCTTTCTATATTAAACTTTTGCTATCCAGATTTTAATCTTCTCACTTATATTTGGTTAGCTTCTGTAACCTTTCTCTCCAGTTTTGGAGTGATGTTCATCTTTTTCCTTCTATATTATTGGTAGACCTATTCCCCTAGACCACACATGTAGGTATTCGGTATCAACTCCGCCTGGACTCATAGGCCCTATTCCCTACCCTAGCCACTGTACCCTGCTAGTGCAGTGTTCCCGTGTTGTTGTCTTATCATCTCGTTGCCTAACAGTAATTTCTAGAGTGCCCTTATGGTCATGTGTAGTTTTCCAGTGCAGTAGTTGAAGCTTTTCTCCTTGGTTTCCATTGATTGTTTGATGTGGTTTCCTTGGCATCATTCTTTATTTTGATTAGAGAAAATTGTTTTATGCTAATGCATATTTTGTAGGAATGAGTGCCTTGCCTATTCCTTACCCATGTTCTAGGACTGATTGCATGTATTTGTGCATGTGATAACTTGATTTTATACTATATCAAGTTTCATGAACTAGTGTGTGCTTGGGCTACATCTTAGCATTTGCAAGCTTCCAGGAGTAAGCCTAGTCCTAGGGGGTAGGATGTAACAACCCCCGCATTCACTTTTTGGTGTCGGTTAGAGGAGTCCACTCGGGTAATAACAACAAGTCAGAGTTGTTATGAGTTGAATGCACTATGAGAAATATCTTGGCTGTTAGGTAAACAAATTAATAGTTGGGATGACTTGAGGAAGGAAGTTAACTTGCCACACCATTAAGAAGGCATGCCATCCCTTCTGTACGACCCAATTATGTTTGGAGTCAGACAATTTCAGGGTATGGACATCCATCAAAGCATTAAGGATTGAGAGGAGACGCTCTGCACATAGGGGATACGATGATGTGTGGTCTAGGGGAACGGATCTACCAATAATATAGAAGGAAAAAGATGAACATCACTCCAAAATTGGAGAGCAAGGTTACAGAAGCTAACCAAACATAAGTGAGAAGATTAAAATCTGGAGAGCAAAAGTTTAATATAGAAAGAAGCCTTAGATTTCATACCCAGGGAAACCTTATCCTAGAACTATGGGCCCTTATCAAGGAGTGCTTCCTTATTCATGGATGATCCACAAATAACCAAAAAAGCAGGCTATCCTAGAACCACGGCCCCCCTTAAAGAAGTGCTTCCTTGTATGTGGGTGATTCACAAATGAACAAAAACCAACCTTTCATGCACAGACAAATAGTAATACAATTTTTCAAAAAAGGGTCTCGTTAGCTATTTATGCATCACTTCTCCATATCAATTTGATTTTACGTGCAGGGCCAATGTGTCAACAAGATGGCGACCAAACACCAAACAAAAGCAAATATTAGAGTTTGTGTTGGCAATGGAAACCAAAAAACCATCTTATGCCTGCATAGCTGAGCTTACTGTTCAGCTACAAGAATATGGTAGAGTAGAAGTCAAAAAAGTTTCCTATTGGTTTAAAAATGTAAGCTCTCGAGAGAAGAGGAAGAAAGAAAAAGAGCAATCACAAACTAGAGATTCCAGGCTTATCAGACTTTCTAGTGTTGTGGAGAGCACAAGCAATAGAAGCATTTGCCATAGATGGGATTCCATTTTCATGAGCAAATCAAATCCTTCCATGGACCAAATAAACCATTTTCATATGCCGGAAGAAGTGAATAGCAGTGTAACAACCCTCCCTTATAACATATGATGGCTCTTAAATATGGTGGGAAAGTTTGCTAATGCAGGAAGGAAGAAAAACGCAGAGTGTGGGGAATGGCATTAACACGCATTTTTCAAGAGATCTTAGACCAAACAGTTCGCATTTTGGTTTATCCCAGTTTGCTGTAGAGAGAAACGCATCCTTGTGCAGAGATATCCCTTTTAGTTAAGGGTGGACAGCTATTGCAAGGGCCTTCAAGTTGGTTGATTTATTGCTAGTGAAAATATCTCATGAATAAATTGTTTCAAAATGGCAAACATGTAGAAACTATCTCAGAAAACAAACTTTTAAGTTTTAATTGGTGGCCGATGACATATGCAGTAGACCTTATATGAAATTTTAAAGGGCTGATATCAATTTTAGATTGTAGAGAAATAATTTTAGAAGTAATAATGTGGTTGTTGTAGGTGATCTACCTAATTGTATGGAGAATCATTCTAGCATCATAAACTAATCCACCAGTCTTACCTTTGCTAATTAGCAAGAGGGTTTGTCCTATCCCTCTGGGATGTTAAAATATTGATGGAAACTATATCCTAATCCCACTTTTGTGTGAAATATCTAGATGATTGGGCTCCTGTGATACGGATTTTAATCAAGTTTGAGGTGACAAGGAATAAATTAAAATGTTAACTTCATGGATTAAGTTGTATCCCGTGTGATATAATAAACATCTAGGCTTTCCAGTGCATGCACAGATGTCAGTATGACTGATGCGGCAGTGGCTGTGAAGCCTGACATTACCCGTGCTAATCACATTTTCCAGAAAGTTTCTAAAGCCTTTTCAAAAGACTCATTTTGTTAATATCTTGTAATCATTACATTCCTTGAGAGGACATCAGTCTGAGGCATTCAGCCCAGCGGTTACATGCCTTGTCTATGCTTCCACTTTTTGCGTACATGTATACCAATGTACTTGCGGCTACAACATCTAACAAATAATTCCCTTCTGTTATACTTTGTTGGGTGTCCTTAACCTCTTCCAAAAGCTCCCATTTTGGACAAGAAAGGAGGATGCTAACCGTGGCTGTGGTATTTGACCTTACATCAGCCAGTGGCATTTTCTTAAAAGTTTCTAAGGCCTTTTTAACAAATCCATTTTGTATGAATCCTGAAATCAGTGCACCCCATGAGATGACATCATTCTAAGGCATACTATCAAACAGTTGACATGCCTTCTCTATGCTGCCATTTTGGCACAGGCAAAGAGGATGTGGGTAGGGTTGTTGTTATGTTTTGCTATGTTGTATGGATGTTGAGATTGTGGATGGTCATTTGAGGCCTTTATGTTGATTATGTTACCTCCATCTTTGTTTCATCTTGGGTACTGAAGCATTTATCTTCCTACCTTTTTATTCTCAGTGTAAAGACCTAGTAAACCTTCACTCATCAAGAAAGAAGAAGATATATAAGATAATTATGTGCAATATAGAAACCACATGCTACCCACAAGGCAGTTGGATACCTCTAGGTACACCAAAGCTAATTTATTTTCCCTTCCATTCCGGTGGTGGTGTTGAAGAGGAATGATACTCTTTTGAGGGAAGACAATATTTTGTTCTTTCTTTAGAAGGTTAGTGGCTTGCATCTATGAGTATGTTTTTCTCTATGTGAGTTGTGCCATAGTCTAAGACCTTGTTTTGTCCACCTTGAAACATATCATTGCAGGTTAATTTTGATAGTACTCAATTAGATCAAATCTATGTTTCTAGCCTAAAATCAGTTGTAATGATTACGGTGGCCTTTCCAAGGTTTAAACCTTGCTGGGTTTGCTCATCTCTATGTTATGACATTGACTTTATGCATTGTGTGTCGTGTCTGCTCCGTGCTTGATGTGTTCTTGTGAACTATGTGACCTTGAGGTCTCCCTTGTGTGGTTGAGTTTCCGAGTCTTCTTTCTCCACTGTTTGTCTGCTTGTGATTGGGCCTTGTGACTACCTCTAAGCATGGTCGGATGGTCTCTTATGACTCCACATGGTTGGGAGGTGTTGCCACCACCATTAGGGATCAGCAAACAGGTTATTGCAGCACCAGCTTGAAGATGTTCTCTTTCTTTCTGTTACTTTATGAGTCATGTACCTAGTCAATTATTGTATCTTTCATGGCTATGCCATTGTTTTTGTTTATTCCTTTATGTAATTTTGTACTCTCTTAAGAGATAAAATGTAATCATGCAAGTTAATGAGAAGAAATGGGATGTTTCCTATTTAGTTTATGGATTCCGGTGTGGGTATCGGATCCACTTGTACCATGGTGTTTATGGATTCATATTTATATTTGAAAATGGGATTAGGAGTACTTGAATTGGTGTTTAAAATGAATGTAGTTTATTAATGTTTCTCTAGAGAATGATTTAATCCTCTCCCATAGGTTGTGCATTCGGCCATACTTGGCAATGAATGTTGTCGACATATCGTATTGGCAACCATTTCGTGTGTATGTTATCACTTGTTATTCAAAAAGAAATTATCTTGTCCTCTTTTGGTCCTCACCCTTCAGGGTTTGCGGGGCGGGATGTTACAGGAATAGTTATAATGTCAATTCATGTCCACTAGAACAATAACATGATATCAAAATGATATTTTAATAGAGAATCCAACTCAACAAAATCTGCAATGCACAAAAGACAAAACTCTCCATTCTGAAATGTATTCATTAAGAAAAATGCCTCATGTGATTACACACCATTTTAGGTAGTGATCTCTTGAATCTGCCGGTATTCTTGTTTGGGGGCAAATAATTTTCAAGGCCGGAACAAAAAGAATTATTCCTCAGATGATATGCATCAAATGATTGAGATTCATAATCAAGAGTGCTTCCATGTGATGTTTTCAGAATCTATAGACACATCTTTCATGCTCCCACAAATTCAACAAGAATTTGATTAGGTGGTAGATTACTTTGTACCACCGACCTCAGTAAAGGAGGTTCACAGGAGTTGAAGTCACGCTGCACAGGATCTTGGCCATGCTGTAAAATCAGAAATTGTCGCCTCATGTCTGGATCATATTCAGATTCAGGGATTTCATCCTCCTCTCTACGAGGGGAACCATTATCGCTTGGTTCTGAAATTGAATAAGCTGGTAAAGAATTAGAAGACTCTACAAGTGAAGCTCCATGAGAATATTGAGGAAGCTTCACATGGTTTAGTATGGAGAATTCTAAGGAGGGGGGAATCGGTTTTCCTTGCTGTAAAAGTTGCATAAATGACTTTGGGTCTTGATTGTCCACAAGATCATGGGTGGGGCATGTGTTTGGAAGTAAATTCTGATCCTAAAACACAATAAAAATTATGAATATTTATATAAATATTAGAAAAACTTAGTTCATTTTGCGAATTAAGATAGTATATTTAAAAATTTTAACAAAGATAACATAGGACAATCTGAGAAAATTAACAATCAACTATACATAGTATATACCCAGAAGGTTACTCAAAAGATGGACTATATATAAAATATAAATACAACAAGTCACATAGCCACGTGTCAATATTGTAAACCTGGGATAGGAGGATAAAACAGACAAACAAAATTACATGCAGATTCAATTTCTTTCAACCTTAGAGTTTGTCATGGCATTTGGAACAGCTAAACTGGCATTGCCATTTGCAGCTGCTTTGGCCTAAACCCCAGTACAAAAGCTAATAAAACACATCCAACATTCAAATTTTATAGTTAAAACTTAATGCTTAAAGCAGGAACGTACAATGCTAAACTCAATCGGAATCACAAAATGTTGGCAAATCCTGACCTCTGTTATCAAGTAGTTGCTAACATCGGGTGTAGCTGACTGTTTTGTCACATCAGTTTCATAAAATACTTCATCCATCTTCTATAAATGATCTTGGTCAAAATCTGTGTCATAAAACAAGAATCAAGAAAAATTAGAAGATATCGAGATGCTACAAACACGAGGAATCTTACACATAAAGAAGTTCAACCATTATTCCCTAAAGCTTCATGCAAACTTCTCGCTTGGCTAGGAAAGTAAAACAAGGAATTACATACATAGATAAAATCATTCCAAGAACATATTAATTACTTTAAAAAACCATTTCTGACATTGCAAGCTATGTTTCTTGCAACACATAATATTGGAAGGGGAAAACTTTTCTGCAGTACAAAGAATGCTGATTAAAATCAATACAATGCAATAGAAAGTTCATCAAAGCAATCACAAATTAAAAATAGAAATCAAAGAACCTATGCTAAGGGAACATAGTAGGGTGCAGAAGCTAGAACAACATGCACATGTGATTGATCTCTATCCTCCAAGACCTTCAATTGATCATCAATTACCTTGTAATCTTGGGATGGCAAATCCCTTCACGAAAGATATTTAGTAAAGACTTTCTTAAACCTACAATACAAACATATAAAACAGAAGCACATAAAAAAGTAACACTTAACATCATATGGTATTTAACAATGAGTGTAAATATTGAAACCACAATAAATAGAAGTATTATCATAGGAGAGAAAATATAATTCTATTCAGTTGCTGAAACTCGAACCTCTCAAACCTTAAAATGCTTGCACTTATTAGCAATTAGATAATTTCTTAATTCTTCCCAGGACGGGAGTATCCTAACAAGGACACTGGATAGCACAATTTAATTTAGATACCAATGTCCTTGTTAGGATACACCCAGCCTGAGAAGATTTAAGAAATTATCTAACTGCTAATTGGCGCAAGCGTTTTGAGGTTTTTGTTTGCACAATGTTAGAAAAGAATTATGCTTTGGAGATGTGGAGGCTTCTTGATTCCAAGACAAGCTTAATCAGTCCTCGGAAGCTCCATGATTGTGTTGCTTGTGTCAAGCCAGGTAAACATTTCTAACCAATAAACAAGACACCTTTTTATGTTATGAAGATCTATAAATTCAATTTCAGAGGCTTAAATTTCAGCAACTGAATAGAATTATATTTTCTCTCCTATGCTAATGCTTCTATTGATTGTGGTGTCAATATTTGCACTCATTGTTAAATACCATATGATGCTAAGTTTTGCTTTTTTCTGTGCTTCTGTTTTTTATGTTTGTGTTGTAGGTTTAAGAAAGTCTTTACTAAATGTCTTTCATAAAGGGATTTGCCATCCCAATATTACAATGGTAATTGATGATCGATTGAAGGTCTGGGTGGATACAGATCAATAACATGTGCATGTTGTTCTAGCTTTTGCACCGTAATATGCTCCATTAGCAGAGGTTCTTTGATTTCTATTTTTACTTTCTATTGCATTGTACTGATTGTTGGAAGAAATTAATCTTCTGTCAGTGCATTAACTTCAGCCTACCCCTGCGTCAGACCTGAGGATCTCCAAAATCAGCCCCAGCACCGTTGGCCTGCCAGCATTCATTTTTGGTAGATGAGTTTGAATTTTGAAGTGAGGTTGAGCACCATTTTCCTGGAAAGGATAGAATGAGACAAACGAGAGGGAAAGTTAGTTGACAGTAGTAGAATGCACGAGAAAGCCTGCAGCAACAGAGGAATGTGAAGTAGGAGAATAACAGAGAGAATATAGAAGAAAGGAATGTTACAGCAGCAACTGTAATCCACAGGCAGCTACAGAGTTTCTGGACAGCAGCTCCAGATTTGATTTAGTGTGCAGCTCCAGAGATTGGGGCAAAACAGGAAAACAGAACAGCAGCTCTGCATAAGTTTGTAACAAAATTTGAATGTATTGTAAATGAGGAAAACATAAAATATATATTACTGTCATTCGTGCTTTGTCTCCTCTGTGTGTATATGTTTGTTCTTGCCGTCCATTATTGCTGTAGCATTGTTTTCAGGTCAGGAGTCTGTCCATCACCTGCTCTCCCCTGCCATCACTAATTTCAATCAGCATTCTTTGTACTGCAGACAAGTGTTCCCCTTCCAATAATATGTGTTGCAAGAAACGTAGCTTGAAATGTCAGAGGTGGTTTTTTTAAGTAAGTAATATGATCTTGGAATGGTTTTATCCATGGATGTAATTTTTATTTTACTTTCCCAGCCAAGCGAGAAGTTCACATGAAGTTTTACGGACTGGATATCTTCTAATTTTTCTTGATTCTTGTTTTATGACAGATATCTTGACGACGGTCATTAACAGAAGATGGATGAAGTATTTTATGAAACTGATGTAACAAAGCTGTCAGCTACACCCAATGTTAGCAACTACTTGCTAAGAGAGGTCAGGATTTGCCAACATTTTGTGATCATGATTGAGTTTAACATTGTCTGTTCGTATTTTAAGTGTTAAATTTTAACTGTAAAATCTGAATTTTGGATGTGTTTGTTTTCCTTTTGTAGTAGGGTTCAGGGCAAAGCAGGTGCAAATGGCAATGCCAGTTTAGCTGTTCCAAATGGCACGACAAACTCTAAGGTTGAAAAGAAATTGAATCCACAAGTAATTTTTTTTATCCTTTTTATCCTCCTATCCCAGGTTTACAATATTGACACGTGGCTATGTAACTTGTTATATTGCTATTTTATATACAGTCAATCTTTTGGGTAATCTTCTTGGTATATACTATATACAGTGCATTGTTAATTATCTAAGATTGTCCTCTGTTATCTTGGTTAAAATTTTTAATTATACTATCTTAATTCACAAAATGAAATCAAAATTTTTAAGATTTATATCAATATTCATAATTTTGATTGTTTTTCAAGATCAGAATTTACTTCCAAACACATGTCCCAATCATGTTCTTGTGGACAATCAAGACCCAAAGTTATTTATGCAACTTTTGCAACAATCAAAACTGATTTCCTTCCTCCTTAGAATGCTCATACTAAAGCATGTGTGAAGGTTCCTCAATATTCTCATGGAGCTTCACATGTAGAGTCTTCTAATTCTTTACCAGACGATTCAATTTCCGAACCAAACGATAATGGCTCTACTAGTAGAGAGGAGGGTGAAATCCCTAAATCTGAATATGATCCAGACATGAGGTGATGGCTTCTCATTTTATAGCATGGCCAAGATCCTGGGCAGCGTGACTTCAACTCCTATGAACCTCCTTTATTGATCAAATTTAATCAAATTTATGATACCTCTTAGAAATCTTCCATAGACAATATAGAATTGGGAAACACTAGTTGACCTACTAACTAAATTATTATATGGTGAATTCTACCTGGGCAAGGACCGAATCCACAAGTAGGTTTATTTCTCTAACCTTTTGAGTAGGTTACCAAGACTCCTATTTTTATTTGTGTAGAACCCTAAAAATATAGTTATAAAACAAATATAAACCCTAATTTTTTTTATAAAACAAGAGTGAAAAGAAACTAATAAATTAAATTTCATTATGCACAAAGCAAAAGAAAATTAACTGCACCCTATAGTAGCACTTACCTCTGCTATTGTTGAATATACTTTGCTCCTTTTTTGTTTCATATGATAAAACCCTAATAAAACATAGTTATAAAATATTAGTTTAGGACACTTCTTTTTTATAAAACATCAGTGAGTGAAAAAGATATAAATTAAGTTTCATTATGAAGAAAAGAAAAGAAAAGAAAATGATGATTGCATAGTAAAATCTATAAAATATAATGCACTTACGGTTCAAATAACTTATGTGCTTCTCGAATATACTTTGCTCCATTTTTTTTCATATGATAAACCCTAATAAAATATAGTTATAAAATAAATTATTGTACTATATATAAAATAACATATTAATTGATTATGCAGAAAACAAAAGGAAACCCTAAAAAGTATGTTGTAAAATATTAGTTTAGGACACTTCATTTTTATAAAACAACCAGAGTGAAAAAGAAATAGATTAAATTTTATTTATGCAGAAAGGAAAAAAAAAAAAATTGATGACTCTATAGTAAAATCTATAAAATATAATGCACTTACTATTCCAATAACTCCGGTATGCTTTTGATCTTATTTATTTGATTTGATATTTTTGTAATTTATATTTCAGTATTAGTTGTATTTATATAGATTATTTACTTTATGTTGGCTTTATTCTTATGTGCATTCATTTAATAAAACTATGGCGGTTATATATTTTAAATTTAATTCTTATGGACATTCATTTAAAAAAATATGTACGAGTTATATAATTTTTAATTTAAAATAGTTACTTTATAATTTTTAGGTGCACTTATTTAATAAAAGTATGTCCATTATATGTTTTAAATTTAAAGACATAGTTTATAATTTAAAAAATATATATGTCAGGCTCTTTTTAGTTTTTATGTACACAGACATAGTCATCCCCTTAATGCCACTTATAATTTCCTTTATTTTTAAAATATATCTAAACAACTAACGCAAAAGAAAAGTACATAAATATGTTTTTATTAGCTCACCCCTCCACAAGGTATACTGAAGATGAATTTTGACGGAACCTCTAGAAGCAATTCAAAAAACTCAAACATAGATCCAAAACAAGGTGGAAGTTGAAATTGAAAGTGATTCATTCGTTTGTATAAATTGTATTGATAAAAACATAGAGGAAGTTGAAATTGTAGGTGATTCATTGGTTTGTATAAACACAAATAAAAGGAACGAGATTTCAAATTGGAAGCTTTCCTAGTGGGTTGCATCACATCTATGGGGAAGGAAATAAAACCACAGACTTTCTTGTGAACCAAGGAGTAGACCAACTCAAGTTCTACAGAGTATCCAATTCTGATTTAGTATGGGACAGCCTAGAAAAAATTTTAGAGATGGATGGATAGGCTCCATAGGAGGAATGATTTTTGAATTCTTGAGCAGAGATATGGATAGCAGCAAAATGGATTGAGGAATAATTTTCTTTTCATGGGTTTCATTTGATCCGATCTTCGTACCAAATATAAATCTTGTTATCTTTGTTGACATAAGCAAGATGGGGCAACGAATGGTATTTGAGTGTGAATGTATCTATAAGGTAGATTCAGATGAAGACGAGGAAGAGGAGGAGGAAGAAACAGTGGAGGGAAAGATTAACAGAATCTTCAATGCAGATCAAGTGGGGGCAGTGGCTTCTATCAAACAAGTCATTGACACCCATATCTTCGTTGGAGAACACATTCATGATGGAACACTCTAAGAGAGGAATCCCTCATGATTGTAGTACTAATAATGGGAAGGAAACAGTGTGGGAAGATGATGGCTCACACGTTTATCAAGAAGGAGCTGAGAGAAAAGGTGTATACTATCATTTCATCTTTTGATTAAAAAACTCAAATCTAGACTGATGGGAGAGATATTCAATGATGGTGCTATGAGGAAAAACAAAATAACTTCGCAGGCTCCAAGTCTATTCCGGGATGGTATTCATTGAAATAATATGGAAGTGTTCAACTTCTATCTTAGTCAGTATCGAGACCTGTTGTCTCCCCCACAGATTAATCGGGCCTTTGAGCTCTATGAAGGTTTATGGTTTTTATGGCATCTAAGAATGCCTAGTGATTGAATGTTGTATGTTTGCGCACTCAGAAGAGATGATGTTGTATCTTTTCTAGTTTAATTGGATTTTAATAGAAAGGGAACTACCTCCTTGGGTTTTATTAACTAAATTTTTCATTCTTAATATAGATTAAGACTTTATTTTCAAAAAATATATCTAAACAACTAACATAAAGTATTTTCATTAAAATAACTATACAATAAATAAAGTTCAACATATTAAAAGAAAAAACTAATAAATTAAATTTGATTGTACAAAAATGAAATTAAACTCTAATTAAATATAGTTATAAAATATTATTGTACAATGCTAACTTAGTTGCCACTATGGGGATTTAAACTTGGATCTCCATCTTGAGAAGCTTATGGCTTTACCATTTGAGCACAACCCCTTTGACATTTTTGCGTATTGCTTGTATTTATATTGATTATTTACTTTATGTCAACTTTATTCTTATGTGCATTTATTTAATAAAACTATGTTCATTACATATTTTAAATTTAATTCTTATGTGCATTCATTTAAAAAAATATGTGGGTTATATATTTTTTAAATTTAAAATGGTTACTTTATAATTTTTATGTGCATTCATTATGTCGGTTATATGTTTTAAATTTAAAGCGCTTACTTCATAATTTAATATATATATGTGTGTGTGTGTGTGTGTGTGTGGGCTCTATTTAGTTTTTATGTATACTATCACAGTCGTCCCCTTAATGCCACTATATAATGCCTCTAGCGTAATTATGGTTTTATGGGAGAAATTAATATTCTGACAAACTCAATATTTTTTACACACCTATTTTTATTATTATTATTGGTAAATGCTTTTTACTAGAGTGTATAGGGAAATGGTGGTTAGAGATTCCAGGAAAGGGAGGATCGGTAAGCTATGTGTTTTGTCAAAAGTTAGCACATGTAAAAAAGAGATTGAAGGAATGGAACAAAAACACTTTCAAAGACATATTTGCAGAAAAAAACAGAGTTGAAGAAGAATTGGAGGGGTTAAATCAGAAAGTTATAAGGGAGGGGATGTTTCAAAATGATTACAAAAAAGAGAAAGATCTTATGGCCGAATGGGACGAATTGTTAGCTAGAGAAGAAGAATATTGGAGAAGTAAAGCCAGAGAAGTGTGGCTGGAAGCAAGCGACAAAAATACAAAATTTTTTCACAACTCAATCAAATCCAGAAGAATGGCGAACAAAATTTTAGAGTTCACCATTGGAAATGGTATTATAATAAACAAAAAAGAAGAAATTGAAAAAGAAATAGTCAGCTATTTTCAAGCTTTTTTGGC
Source organism: Cunninghamia lanceolata (assembly GCA_027924645.1). Taxonomy (NCBI): domain Eukaryota; kingdom Viridiplantae; phylum Streptophyta; class Pinopsida; order Cupressales; family Cupressaceae; genus Cunninghamia; species Cunninghamia lanceolata. The sequence goes on from BSBN01001048.1 coordinate 18,380,310, forward strand.
ACCAGAGGAGGGTTTTGATTGGTTAAACATAGAACAAGCCACAAATTACATAGATAAGATATTAAACGATGAAGAAAGGGAAGCATTGGAAAAGCCTTTCATAGAGGAAGAAGTCAGGAAGGTAGCATTCCAATTACACCCGGATAAAGTGCCAGGCCCGGACGGTTTTCCCACTCTTTTTTATCAAAAGTGTTGGCCTATTGTGGGTAAGGAGGTCTGGAACATTCTGGAAGACTTCAGAAAGAAGAAAAGATTTGTAAAAGATATAAACAATACAGTAATTGCACTTATTCCAAAAAAATTAGAATGCAGGAGGGTTAGTGATTTCAGGCCAATCTCATTATGTAACACGGTTTACAAGATTCTCGCCAAGACAATCGCTAATAGACTAAAACCAATTTTGGGGAGAATTATTTCAGAAAATCAAAATGGATTCACGCCAGGAAGAGAAATTGCGGACAACATTATCCTAGTAAACGAAGTTATCCACTCGATCAATCAAAACAGACAGAAGAGTATGCTAATCAAGTTAGATGTGAGCAAGGCGTACGACAGGGTTAGATGGAACTTCCTTCTAAAGATTTTAGAGAAAATGGGCTTCGGCAAGTCATGGCTTGAAGGCATTTACTAGTGTATTTCCACTCCACGAATGTCAGTAGCAGTGAATAGATCGCTGTGTGGTTTTTTTGAGATATCACAAGGGTTGAGACAAGGTGATCCGTTATCCCCATGCCTTTTAGTTTTAATGGCTGAGGCAATGGGGAAAATGATTCAACATTGTCAAAGATCAGGGGGATGGAAAGGAGTCAAGGTAGCTTGAGGATTAGCACCAGTTACACACACTTAGTTTGCAGATGACACTTTACTATTCGGGGAAGCTAACCCTGCAGAAGCAAAGGCAATCCGAAGACTGTTAGACACTTACACGAATCTATCAGGGTAGGTGGTAAACAAAGAGAAGACAAGAATGTTTTTCTTCAATACCTCTCAAAGATGGCAACACCAGATATCACAAATCCTGGGATACCAAGTAGATACCTTACCAACCAAACACTTAGGGGCTCCTATGTTCAGTGGACAGAACAAGTCTCAGCTTTGGGAGGAAGTAATCGCTCAGTCTAAGAATAAAATGGACACTTGGAAAGGAAGATGGTTAACATTAGCAGGAAGGATTACCATGCTAAAATCAGTGCTAGGGGCAGTCCCGATCCATATGATGTCCTGCCTTCAGGGTCCAAACAAGGCCAGAACCAACTTGGAGAGTGGTTGGAAAAAGTTTTTGTGGGAAGGATCGAGAGATATTAAAAGAATACCATTAATTGGATGGGACAAAGCCACGTGCCCCTTAGAAAAGGGTGGGATGGGAATGAGAGAACTGAAGCTCTAGAATGAAGCATTGGTAGCTAAATTGGTATGGAAATTGGCAAAACAACCACAGAAACTTTGGTACAGAATAATGCAAAGCAAATATTTAGATGATTCAGATCCCAATAGAATTTTGACCATAGCGAATCCAAGGGGTGGCTCGCCAATATGAAATTTCATCAAAAAATGCAAAACGATAATTTTAGATCATTTGACGTGGAGTATTAATAATGGGAGAAATGCCAACTTTTGAACGGATTCATGGGAAGGATGGCTGTCGCTAGATAGCTTGCAAGAATTATCAGGGTTAAGAGAACAAATGATTCAGGATAGAGGAGAAAAGGTGGTGGACTACTTCGAAGGAGAAGACGAGGAAGGCTTAGTTAGATGGGTGGATCCTAGTAAGTACAATATAGATACGGACACCAAAAAGAAGTATGCGGAAATACTTAATGAAAGAAAGATTTGAAAAAACAATGACAACGATGAGATCATTTGGTGTGGTGCAAAGTCCAGAATATACACAGTTAAGATAGGATATCAATTATTGAAGTCAGACAGAGAAAGCAATTTATCAGATCACTGGCCAAAAAAGATTTGTTGGGACAACCAAGTACTGCCCAAGGCAGGAGCCTTTCTTTGGACGGTGCTTCATAGAAGTATTCTAACAGGGGACAGGTTGCAGAAGCTAGGGATCTCTGGCCCAAGCAGATGTACACTGTGCAAGCAACATGAAGAGACTCTTCACCATTTGTTTTTGAGATGCCAGGTAGCTGAGAAGGTATGGAAGTATTTCCTCAGCCTATTAGAATGGAAAGGAGCCATGAATCCAACAATAGTGGACTTCTTGAAAAGTTGGCCAATACTACAACGGAAAGGTTTCTGGGGGAGCATCTGGATAACTATGCCATCCATGATAATTTGGCAGATTTGGAAGGAAAGGAATCAGCGAATATTTGAAGAAAAATAAATTTCTACAGATAAACTAATAAAGAAAATAGAAATTGGCTTAGTTGAAATACTAAACTCCAGAGCAAGTAGTAGGGGAGGCTGTAAGTTTACATGTTGGGATGAAGCAATCATGAAGTTATGGCCTGACCTTAAAGTACCAAAAGGATTGGGAGGAGGGAAGAAAACAAGAGCTCAAACAAGATGGCTGGCTCCTCCAAGGGGTAGACTCAAATTAAATTTTGACAGGGCCTCCAAAGGCAACTTGGGAAAAGTAGGATATGGTTATATTATTAGGAATGAGAGGGGAGATTTTGTCTGGGCAGCTTCGGGCAACTTGGGAGTGGCTTCAAATAATATGGCAGAATTAGAAGCACTATCTAGAGGTGTGGTGGATTGCACCAAGAAAGGATGGACAAACATAGACATAGAGGGGGACTCCCAAATAATTATTAATGCTATTATTAGAAATAATGCAGCAAATTGGATTTTAAAAAAAGGAGTGAAGAGAGTCAAGGACGTCCTACAAAACATGAACTTTTCTATCAGACACATTTATAGAGAAGCAAATAAAGCTGCAGACTTCCTGGCTAACCAAGGGATCATGAGGGGAGGAAAGGACGTCAGTGATTCAGACATAGCAAGCTGGAATGGGCTTGCTGCGGTACTCTACTAAGATAAGGAAAATTCGCAGAAGGTGGATGATCTGAGGCATCACACATCTGACGGCGGAGTTTAGATAGACAAATACTAACATTTGTTAGGACGATTCAGATATCCATGAGATTTTGATTTCCTTAGCGTGGCAATGATGAATTGAACAACAATTTTGCATATTTTAAGCTAGTCGAAGCCTTACCTGGGATTAGAGTGGTGGAAGAGGTAGAGATGGCCAGGATAATGGGAGTGCAGTGCCGCTGTCTGGAGGAAGGAAAGGAGCAGCAGGTGGGGTGCCTGTTTAAACTGAAAGAAGAAGTAGCCAGAATAGCAATTTTGCAAATCATTGGAGGAGGGTCGTGGAGTGGCGGTCATGTACACGATGGCCGAGTATATCAACTTTTCTTCGCCAATATCTCACTGGTCATGGGCGGCTCTTTCTATGGAGTGTGTTGGGGAGCGCGGTTGGTAGCTCAAGCCAACCACACAGTGGTGATGGTAGAGATCGATTCTGTTAGAGGAGACCGCGCAGAGGAAACGCTGAAATCTGCCTATGCAAGGGGAATCAGATCCAAGAAGGCAAGAGATATCCTCACTGCTTACAAAGAAGGCATCGAAAACAGGAACATGGAAACCTTCCATAAGATGCTTTAGGAAAACAAAGGGGAATTTACAGATGGACAGATAGGAAGGCTTCTAGAGATGGCAGAAGGCATTATGATGATAATGCACGAGATAATGTAACACATTGGACTGATGGGGATTGGGTTAAAGCTAATGACATAGTAGTTTTTAGTTTTAGACTTGTAAGCTGTTTCGTATGGCATTCCGGGAAGGAATTAGCCAATAAATAAAAACAACATTTTTATTTTATTTTATATATCAAAGGGAGCCATCCCCATGATGGCACTTACCAAACAAAATATATATATATATATATATATATATATATATATATATATATATATATATATATATATATATATATATATATATATATATATATATATATATATATATATTTGTATGTGTGTGTGTGTGGGCTCTATTTAGTTTTTTTGTATACTATCACAGTCGTCCCCTTAATGCCACTATATAATGCCTCTGGCGTAATTATGGTTTTATGAGAGAAATTAATATTCCAACAAACTCAATGTTTTTTACACACCTATATTTATTATTATTATTGGTAAATGCTTTTTACTAGAGCTATGAATTAGAGAGTTTTTGAAAGGGTGCCACCCTTTTACATAGAGAAAGAAATAAACACCAAAGAAGCCCAAGCAATGTCAAAGAATAATAAGGAACAAAAAGCATAGAGGCCTAAAAATACAACAACAAACAACATTTTCCCACACATGAGGCCAAAAAAAAACTCAGGGCAGACTACCCCATGATGAAATAGGTCTACCAACTCAAGGTCGCTTGAAGCTGAAACACTTCAAGGAATTTTGTTTCTTGTTGGTAACCCAATCCTTAGACTCAAACAAACCAAATCCCTTATTGGTAGGACTCACATTATGAAGAATTGAACCTGAATTAAAGAAAGTACTACAAGATTAATTTTTAAATGAATCCACTTTTATATTTTCTTTGTTGGAGGACACTAGGGAGGGCAATCTTAGTCCTCCCTCACTTCTTCCTTCTCCATACATTTATCCCCAAAAGATGAGATCTGAGCTCAAGGACAAGATTAAGAGCTTCTGAGTTAGAATTATCCACAAGAGGACTTGCCAACACACTTTTACCCTCCATGGGTATCTCAGACATGTCCTCAATAGGAGAAGGATCTTGTTGAGCCTTATTTCTTGTGAATAAGCCTTTTTTTCATGAACCCACACATATGTAGGAGTCAAGGACAACACTGGGAGGGGGGGTGAATCAGTGTTGTGTGAAATTTCTAATCTTTTTACAAACTTTAACTTGCAGAGTACAAGGAGAGAGAGCTATCATTGATTTCTCACATACATGTGCACATAGCTAAGAATGAAAAACAAAAAACTCATGAGTAAAACATATATCCACAGAGAGAAGATCAAGACACAAGAATTGCATGAGTGGAAAACCCTCCAAGGGTAGAAAAACCACTCTAGAATTGCCTCACTGGCTTAACTGAAAAACATGCCTCACTGGCAATACAAATTGTATCTAGGAGCACCAACTCCTTATGGAGCACCAACTCCAATTCCAAACAGAAGCACCCAATTCCAATACTAATATACCTCACTGGTAAACAAATAGGTCTCACTGACCAACAAGCCTCACTGGCTAATACAAGGCCTCACTGGCAAACTGAATCTTCACTGAAAGTAATAAACAAGTTCAGAGGGACACTTTGTTTCCATTCAATACAAAACATATGTCTGTCAAATGGCCATTCTATTCAAAATCAATCCTTTTTCTGGATCCTCTCAACCACACTGCATACTCTATATGTTTCATCTCTGTCTTGCTAGTTTTAATGTCTTTGTTCAATCAAATTCATGATTCATGCACCTGATTATCATTGCAATTGCATATTGTCTTTCTGATCACCTTGTCAATCTCTGTATCTATATTTGATCCCTGTCAGTTCATCATTGATCTGCACAACATCATTCACATCATCTTATTAATCCACACAACTCTATAATCAAAGCATCTGTAATGTCATTAAATAAAATCTGAATATCCTTTCACAACCCATCACAATGCACTTTCAATAACCCTTCATATTATCTTCTCTATTTTGATAAACAAAATATCTTCCCCTTAAAAAAAATATACGTCAATTCTATGCATTAAAAAAATCTTTTGATCTTCCTCTTCTCTGTACATGATCCTTCATATTCTTTGACATTTCAATTTGGACAATTTCTGTATTTAATATTATTCCTGCATAAAACATTTAGCAAAAATATATCTCCAAAAACAACTTCAATTAAATTCAATCATTTTGCCCTTGTCAAAAATAAAACAATGACTCTTCAAATTCCTTTGTGCATTCACTTTCATCTTCATTGCATGATCCTTCATATCCATTTAAAAATCATTGGATTGCTTCAATTTTTCATGTCAAAAATGAAGAGCCTTCACAAATTGATTCACCTGCAAAAGATTTTTCATATTCCTCTATATAAATATTTTCACCTTCTCAAACAAAATCATCTTTGTCTTCAAAAACTATTCAAATTCTTCCCACATAGAAAATAAATCTTCATTAAAAAATCTCTAATCCTCCATAAATATTTTCTTTCAAAAAAAATCTCCTTAAGAAATTTTTATCTTTTTCTAACATCCAATATACAAAAAATTTCTTCATAAGGATTTTTCTCATTTAGAAAAAACAATAAAAATCTCCTTATAAAAGAAACTCCTTACATTTATTACATAAGGAACCGACCAAAAAAATTTAAAACGAAATTAGTAAGTTTTTTAAAAAGAAACTTTTTATCTTTGATTCAGGCTTTAAGACTTTCTAAACTCCTCACAAATTTTTAATAGTATTTTTCCTTAATGCATCAGGCTCCCTTTTGGTGGTTTATGCCTTACATATCGGGCTCTTCATACATCAAAAATATTTTCAATATTTTTTTTTTTTTTTACTACTCCAAATCCGCATATGTATGACCGAGGTTATTTGACAAAAGAGGGCCGATAAAGAATAGGCTAAAAAAGCCATAAAAAGCCTAATGGAAAACTTCAAAGCCGATAACAATGAACATGGAATTTCAAACGAAGGAGGCTACTTATATGATGACCGTTGCAAAAGGGTAAGTTAAATAAAAAGGGGCCGGTCAATGGATGCTCAAAAACCCCTTTAGCAGGTATTAGTAAGTGAATTTACTTGCTATTGTAAGTCAACAACAATTTATGTCATAAAGTGAATGATATAGATTATGGGCATAGAAGACTTTAGAGTTTGGCTTTAGAATATACTTTATCCAACATCATAACTACCACAACTGAAACCAAGACCATGAAGATCATGCCACTGAATACTTATGAAGACTACTATGTGTAATGAGAAAGACATAGACTTAGTGGAATTGTCATTTGTATCAATCTGATCAAATAAGACCTCTGATGATAATGACCCACTTCAAACAAAGATTACTTTATTGCACTGTCTTGACAAGCATTCGCACTAACCAAGCTCCTGAAAGGTGACCTAATATCAACCCAAGAACAACTGACAAGTGTCTTGAATAACAACTCATGAAAACTTTGAACTATGATATCCAAAACAACAACACATGTTATCAAGATAATGATAATGATCACTCCATGACCTGCAGTTTTGATGAGACCTTGTGAGCTTACTTTCAACCAACCTTGCATCATGATCAACATATCAACTTCTAAGGCACCAAGAAGCCCAAACTTGTGAAGACCAAGAGTATAAGTCCATTCTCTACATCTGCAAGACACACATTGTCTCTGCATTAAATCACTGCCACTTGAAGACATCGTGAATTAAAAATTGCACCATCTTTGAGGATTTATCCATGAAGTATTTGCGCAAGATCAAATGCAAATCTATCAACCATTCTACATCCCTGAAACATTCTTTGCAAGACCACTCATCAACAAACCTTTTTGACATCAATGACAACCAGTCACCATCAATCTCCCCCTTTGTCATTGATGGCAAAACCACGTGATACAATTTTACTTTCTCCCCCTTTTTGACATCTGATGACAAAGACAAATATCTCCCCCTGAGAAAAATAACTCATATAAATCATGAGAAAGATATCAATCAACTGTTTACACATTTCTTAGATCACAAACACTATCACTAACCTTGTTATCTTTCATACCAACCATGAAATTGAAAAATCACTTACCCAACCTTTGATACCACTAGCCTCTGAAAATTTAAGGCACTAATCATATTTACAATTTGCTGTTATTCTGAAAGCTCTGTTGTTATAGATAGCTTTGTTCTTACACATGTGCATACTGCACAACTTTTCAACTTGTGAGTAATAAGAAACCATGAAGCATAGGACCAGAAAGAAACGTCATGTAAGGCACACCAACCAAATCATCAAACCAAATATGTAGATGAAGATGAAACACTGACAGCAATGAGATCCTTGATTACTTCCTTTAACAAACTCCTGAACCAACACTTTTTGACCTGAAATAACAAATCTCTAAGATCTCCCATGTGTTAAGGTTTACAAACAAAACACTGCTCATAAATACCACTGTCAATCATTTACAAGGACAAACATCACTGTTACACCAGAAGCACTATCCTGCTAGAAATAAACATGTATGTCAACCTCAACATAATACCACTTCTTGATATGATGATGAAAACTTGGCATAATTCTGCACTCAAATACCAGCTCCTTTGATGAACTTAAACTCTAAAAACACAATTTGCACTACCTTCCTGAACCATATTAATGAGGAAAATCAACAAATAACATGTCAAATTACACCAATGATCACTTCTTAAATGAACATTCATTCTGCAACCAATCTATTCTTGCACATCCTTTTTGACATGAAAAGAATGAAAACCATCTGAAAAATGAAGACTATCCTGTTGTTTCTGCACAACTATTTACAACACACTGTCAAAACTGATACATACATGACCACATCTGAAACATACTACAATAAAAAAAATTAGTACCTTTTGACTCTATGATACAAATCAGCCAACCTTGAATTGCAATATCATGTCAATACAAATCATAAACATGATCAGGAACAATTTGTGCATTTGAACTCCTGAAACACCTTTGCAAAATCTTGGCCGCATAAAGAGTCAAAGAACACCTGAAACACAGTCATATACTAAACATCAACATTGTTAGCAATATCATCATCAACTATTTCAAAGCATGGCAATAATGATAGATAGATAAGATCATCATATCAAATGATCTTCTTTCTGAAACTTCTTGGGGTTAACTGATAGAACATTTAATACCTCCCCCTTACTTCATGCTATGTTATGCAACAGATGAAACGACTTGTGCAAGTTGCACAATCTTAGATTCTGACTTCTCTTTACTTTCTTTCTGCTTTTCTTTACTTTCTTTCTGCTTCCAAATTTTTACAGGTGCTTTCTTCCTCCAAACCTTTTCAACCTTTTTCTTTTCCCAACCTTTCAAATTAGATGATGCTCTCTTGCAACTATGTGCTTTATGACCAAGAGAGTTGCAATTTTAACAAATTATGTTGTAATCAAAATCAATTGACTGATAGTACCTTTTTGACATCTCCTGAGCAATTATGTTATGCTTCCTTACAGATTCATTCATTCTATTCATTTTGCAGTTCCTTTGAATGTGACCAGCATTATTGCACTTGTAACATACAAGGTTAGTATTCCTTCTGCAATCAACTGCTTTATGCCCAAAATGATTACAAGTATAACAGTAACCATTAAATGAATAGTTATACCTGTACATGTAAGCTTGTCTTATAGATGCAGGTTTTTTGAAATTTCTTCTTTGATTGTGTACAAATTCATCTCTATTTTTCTGTTCAGCTTCACTCTTCCTTTTACCTTCTATGGCAACAACATGATGACTTAAATCAATTTTCCTTTTAGGTGTCTGTCTAGCTTTTGAACATTCTCCTTCTTCAAAACCAAGTCCAGTAGTGTCTTCATATAGTTTTTGTTTACCAAGCATCTTATCAAACACTTGATATTTTTTAGATAAAACCTTGAGACCATCATACTCTTTTCTCAGATTGATAATATCACTCTCTAGTTTTAGATTCTCAATCCTTGCAACTTCAAGGTTAGATATTGAGACATCAGCTATCCTCTTAGCTTCTTCAATTTCTGATTTCAAACTGACAATCAATTTGTTTGATTCACTTGCTTGATTCTTCAAGTCTACAATCAGGTTTCTAGCATCTTCAAGATTTGTAAGAGCTTTGTCTTTTAAAACTCTTTCTTGCTACAATTGCAACATTAATTTCTTGTTCTCCTTCTTATAATTCTTGAGTTCAGTTAGAGCATATATGAGCTATCCTTCCAGATCAATCTCACAGTCTTGTTCATCATAATCCTGATCATCATCATCTTCTAAATTTGATTGGTTCTCAACTTCTTCATGTGATTGCCTTTCATTGCCACTTTCTTGACACACCAGAGTGTCCTCTTCTTTATCATTACCTTGGTAAATTCTTTTCAATCTCCTCCACATATCCTGAGCTGTAACACAATCCATAACTTTACAAATAACATCATTAGATAGAGCAGATAATATAGCCTTCTTTGCAATATCATTACATTCAAGAGCTTCTTTGTTATTTGTAGATTTACAATTCTCAACTGACATTAAAACATCATATCCTAAGGAGGATAAATACACTTGCATTCTAACATACCAAACTGAAAAATTTGAACCATCAAACTGAGGAACATCTGAAACCTTTTCTTCTAAGATAATATCAGACTCAACATGGAGAACATCTTTATTAGCATCTGAATTTGATATGAATGATGTCTTTTGTGTCTTTTGACCAGAATGAATCTTAACATTTCTCATGTTCTTATTTCTCCTGCACTTACCCATTGAACTCCACACACAGGACATACCCAAGCTGATTAAGCTGCAAGAGGGAAACTGGCTCTAATACCAATTGTAGGAGTCAAGGACAACACTGAGAGGGGGGGTGAATCAGTGTTGTGTGAAATTTCTAATCTTTTTACAAATTTTAACTTGCAGAGTACAAGGAGAGAGAGCTATCATTGATTTCTCACATACATGTGCACATAGCTAAGAATGAAAAATAAAAAACTCATGAGTAAAACATATATCCATAGAGAGAAGATCAAGACACAAGAATTGCACGAGTGGAAAACCCTCCAGGGGTAGAAAAACCACTCTAGAATTGCCTCACTGGCTTAACTGAAAAACATGCCTCACTAGCAATACAAATTGTATCTAGGAGCACCAACTCTAATACAAAACAGAAGCACCCACTTCCAATACTAATATACCTCACTGGTAAACAAATAGGTCTCACTGACCAACAAGCCTCACTAGCTAATACAAGGCCTCACTGGCAAACTGAATCTTCACTGAAAGTAATAAACAAGTTCAGAGGGACACTCTATTTCCATTCAATACAAAACAAATGTCTATCAAATGGCCATTCTATTCAAAATCAATCCTTTTTCCGGATCCTTTCAACCACACTGCATACTCTGTATGTTTCATCTCTGTCTTACTAGTTTTAATGTCTTTGTTCAATCAAATTCATGATTCATGCACCTGATTATCATTGCAATTGCATATTGTCTTTCTAATCACCTTGTCAATCTTTGTATCTGTATTTGATCCCTGTCAGTTCATCATTGATCTGCACAACATCACTCACATCATCTTATTAATCCACACAACTCTATAATCAAAGCATCTGTAATGTCATTAAATAAAATCTGAATATCCTTTCACAACCCATCACAATGCACTTTCAATAACCCTTCATATTCTCTTCTCTATTTTGATAAACAAAATATCTTCCCCTTAAAAAAAAATATACGTCAATTCTATGCAGTAAAAAAATCTTTTGATCTTCCTCTTCTCTGTACATGATCCTTCATATTCTTTGACATTTCGATTTGGACAATTTCTGTATTCAATATTATTCCTGCATAAAACATTTAGCAAAAATATATCTCCAAAAACAACTTCAATTAAATTCAATCATTTTGCCCTTGTCAAAAATAAAACAATAACTCTTCAAATTCCTTTGTGCATTCACTTTCATCTTCATTGTATGATCCTTCATATCCATTTAAAAATCACTGGATTGCTTCAATTTTTCATGTCAAAAATGAAGAGCCTTCACAAATTGATTCACCTGCAAAAGATTTTTCATATTCCTCTGTATAAATATTTTCACCTTCTCAAACAAAATCATCTTTGTCTTCCAAAACTATTCAAATTCTTCCCACATAGAAAATAAATCTTCATTAAAAAATCTCCAATCCTCCATAAATATTTTCTTTCAAAAAAAATCTCCTTAAGAAATTTTTATCTTTTTCTAACATCCAATATACAAAAAATTTCTTCATAAGGATTTTTCTCATTTAGAAAAAACAATAAAAATCTCCTTATAAAAGAAACTCCTTACATTTATGACATAAGGAACCGACCAAAAAATTTTAAAAGGAAATTACTAAGTTTTTTAAAAAGAAACTTTTTATCTTTGATTCAGGCTTCAAGACTTTCTAAACTCCTCACAAATTTTTAATAGTATTTTTCCTTAATGCATCGGGCTCCCTTTTGGCGGTTTATGCCTTACATATCGGGCTCTCCATACATCAAAAACATTTTCAATGTTTTGTTTTTTTTTTTTACTACTCCAAATCCACATATGTATGACCGAGGTTATTTGACAAAAGAGGGCCGATAAAGAATAGGCTAAAAAAGCCATAAAAAGCCTAATGGAAAACTTCAAAGCCGATAACAATGAGCATGGAATTTCAAACCAAGGAGGCCGCTTATATGATGACCGTTGCAAAAAGGTAAGTTAAAGAAAAAGGGGCCGGTCAATGGATGCTCAAAAACCCCTTTAGCAGGTATTAGTAAGTGAATTTACTTGCTATTGTAAGTCAACAACAATTTATGTCATAAAGTGAATGATATAGATTATGGGCATAGAAGACTTTAGAGTTTGGCTTTAGAATATACTTTATCCAACATCATAACTGCCACAACTGAAACCAAGACCATGAAGATCATGCCACTGAATACTGATGAAGACTACTGTGTGTAATGAGAAAGACATAGACTTAGTGGAATTTGTCATTTGTATCAATCTAATCAAATCAGACCTCTGATGATAATGACCCACTTCAAACAAAGATTACTTTATTGCACTATCTTGACAAGCATTCACACTGACCAAGCTCCTGAAAGGTGACCTAATATCAACCCAAGAACAACTAAGAAGTGTCTTGAATAACAACTCATGAAAACTTTGAACTATGATATCCAAAACAACAACACATGTTATCAAGATAATGATAATGATCACTCCATGACTTGCAGTTTTGATGAGACCTTGTGAACTTACTTTCAACCAACCTTGCATCATGATCAACATATCAACTTCTAAGGCACCAAGAAGCCCAAACCTGTGAAGACCAAGAGTATAAGTCCATTCTCTGCATCTGTAAGACACACATTATCTCTGCATTAAATCACTGCCACTTGAAGACATCCTGAATTAAAAACTGCACCATCTTTGAGGATTTATCCATGAAGTATTTGCACAAGATCAAACACAAATCTATCAACCATTCTGCATCCCTAAAACATTCTTTGCAAGACCACTCATCAACCAACCTTTTTGACATCAATGACAACCAGTCACCATCAACATGGAGCTAAAGCATGGCTCCACCTATGGAAATTGTGACTTACCATTAGCGGCTCCTCATAAATGATCTAATGCACCCAATCACTAAGTTTTGAGGATAAGGTGATCAAAGAGGGAAGAACCTTATCACCAACATCATTAATGTAAAATCTAAAAAAATAAAGTATTTTATAGATTTTCTCACCTCATCAGCCACGATGAGTTCACCAAGGGAGAAATTAATAGTCAGCTACACTTGAACCTCATCCCAATACTCCAAAGGTAATCTAGGGTGTAACATGCCTTCTCATATTACTCAGAATTACACACGCAGATTACTAGAAAAGTAAAAGATGTTATGACCTGCTTCTAACCCTCGAACATATTTTATGATACTTAGAGACTTAAGTTTGATTAGAGTTATCATATCATACTATGCATAATTAATTATTATTTTTCTTTATTTTCAAATCTTACTAACACACATAAATATATATATAGTTTCATAAAAAAACAAAATAATAAAAATAGTGATGATAATAAATAAATAATTTTTTTATCCCAATTTAAAATTTATAAATAGTCAAGAAGGGTACACTTCTAGAAAATGAAATAATCAAATCTAACATTTATTAAATAAGTGAGAATTTTCCACAAGAATTTATTTCAAATTAGAAAATTGAAATAAGGCATTCAATTGGCTAGACTTGACCCCAATGACCCAATCTTCCACCATGTGCTTAGACTTGACTCCAAAGTCTTCCAAAATTTTCACCATGTGTTTGGAAAATGATGGCCTAGAAAAGGATTGAATTTTTTTATAAATAGCCATTGAAAGGTGAGGGAGGACACACTTGGGGGGTTTGGCTGGATTGCTGGAGCAAATTGTAAGAGCATTTCTCCTTTTCCTAAATTTGTTTACTTTTGGGTTCATTCTGATGAAATGTCTTAAAATAATTGATAAGTGGTTTGATATGTTGTTTGCATTACTTAACTAGCTTAGATTTATGTTAAAGAGAGAATTTGGGTATAAGTTTCGATGAGGAAAACTAAATTACAGTTGAAAACATTCAAGGGAGATATTGTGCATAAGTTTTGTAATTTTTAAATTATAGTTTGAAATCATTCAAGAGAAAAATTGTGCATAAGTGGAACCTATTTTAAACACTCACTAGAACTTAAATATTGTGATCTGTGAGTATTTTACCTTTGTTTACAATGTAAGTTTTTCAGCTCCAAAGTTTGATTTTTGATGATCTGTTATAAGGAAGCTTACATGCACAATTTGTGGCTTTTTGGTTGGGATTTGGATGAAATTTGTTGATGTTGTATTTGGGTATATAGAATAGCCAACATTTGCTTCAACTATTGTGGAATTTCATATGATCTACCCTAGGTTGGATGTGTTGTAACATATTATCTAGTTTATGTATGCTGCCTTCCATTTTTGGGTGGAATATGCATGAAACATATCCAGTCTGTTAGTGGACTATCACTGGGTATATATTATGTAGCATGATTAGCATTTTCTCAACATACGTTGAATTTGTGAGACTCTTTGATCTGCCCTTCACTTTGGTTCAGATTCACTGCACCAGATGACATTGTTAGCCTTCATAAATTGAGTTTTGGAGATGGGATTTGGATCAAATATAGTGGGCAATCATCAGGCATATCCACTGTTGTCATTTGTTCAGACACCTGTCGACATTTTGGAACTGTTGATTTCCCCTCCCCTGCAGGCTTTGCGCATTGCACTATATTGTGTATTTAAGGTTTTTACCCTCAACTGCACTAGTTTAGGTTTTCGGGTGTCTCTGGAATGAATTTATCTGATCTGTTAATAGCCATACCCTGTTCCAAAACTCCTGCGCGTACAGGCAATGAGGACACCTCCAAAGGTTGTGGAAATTGCTTTACAACTGCTAATTGCAGTTGCTTGAAAATTTTCTAAGCCCTTTCAACAATCCATTTTGTGAAATCATGCGTCCATTGCATTCCACAAGATGACATCGCTTTGAGGAATTTTGTCAAACAGTTCACTTTCTCTATCTATGCTTCCACATTTGGCGTACAGGTCTACCAGGGCACTTGCTATTACTACATCTGACAAAAATCCCCCTTCCGTCCTGCCTTGAGGGATGACCATGCCCTGTTTCAAAAGCTTCCATTGTTGATGCAGCAGGGAGGACATTGGAAAAAGTTGTGGGATTTGTCTTAACACCTGCCAATTGCATTCGCTTGAAAGTTTCTAAAGCCTTTTTAATAAATCCATTTTGTGCAGAACCTGCAATCATTGCATTCCACGAGATGGCATCTCTTTGAGGCATTCTGTCAAACAGTTGACGTGCTTGGCCTATGCTTCCACATTTTGCATGCATGTCTACTAGGGGCAGTCACAACTACAACATTAGACAAAATTACTTTATCCTTTATGCTTTTAGGGATGTGCATACCCTGTCACAGCAATCATTTTATGACTATTGTTAGAGCAGAGGCAAGGAAGTAGTCTCAGAGATTTTTAAGTGGTCATTTGAGCTATACAAGAGGTGTTTATGCTCTTAATTAAAGCCTATGTGGCTTAGACCACTATTGTATGCCATTTTGGAGTACTTATATGAGATTTTGCTCATGCTTTAGCTGGAGTTTTAACCCAAAGTAAATTTTCTCAAGGTATATCAGTCTTTTACTCTATTTTGGAGTCATTCTCTAAATTTGTCCACATTTCCTTGTTCATTCATGCTTAACAAGCCTAGTCTTTAGGCTATCTCTCTAAGATTTAAATTAGAATGTTGATGACTTTGGTGTGGTATAGCTGTTTGAGTTTACAAATCGATATAAAATCAGTTTAATAGATGTCACTCCATTATTAGCATAATAATAGTAAACTATACATACAAATGTATTCTCGTCATATTGTGCAACATATAGACACAACATAAAAGTGTTGTTATTGCACAAAAATAACAACCATTATTACTATATGTTGAGTGATCTTCATATTTTCCCATTTTGCAAATTGATCTACAAGAAAGTATAGTTTATGAAATAACATTGAATTTTCACTTTCTTGACAATGGTGGTTACAATTGAGGAATTAAATTGTGTACTTATCAGTAATCAACTTTACACCAGTTCACTTACCCACTTAATCTTTATAATATGAAGTAGAAATCATTATCAATCCTATAAACCAATGACTTTAGAGTGGATGGGAATTTCTTCAATCAACAACCACTATGTAGAGAAGGAATGGAAGTGGTTAATTTGCATCTTATCCTTAGATTATATTATTGAGGCTAGGGAAAATGTTTTTAAGTCCAAGATTTATAAGAGTCTTTTAATTTACCAACCATGGCATATGATTAGATTTATTTTTTTTCCTTCTTTATTAATTGCTCTTAGTTATGAAGCATCGTGAGGACCATGATTATGTTAGATCGAATCCAAGAAACAAATATTGCCTAAGTAAAATTCACTAAATCATGCCAAGAAAGTCATGGGGAAATCTCTTAATGTAACCAGTTAGATATGTTGAATCAACTAGTTCTTGGTCAAATATAGATGTGTGATGAAAGCTTTATTAGAGATTTATAGTAAGAAATACCTAAGCTAAAGTTGGATTAGACATTGTGAATGATTGTAAATAGAGTCGTCTTATATTAATAATTACACTTTCTTAGATGATAATTGTGAAGGAGCATTGAATTATAGAAACAATATAATGTGTTGATAATTATGGAATGCAATTAGTGATATGATTAATTAAAGTGTGCTAAATGAAGTTTATATTTTAAGAAAAAGTGAGATGATAAGTGGAATGTTGAAGAAAAATAGAGGGTATTATAGAAGTAATATATTATGAGGTAAAACATTTTAGGGAAAAATGTGGTTTAGTGGGTATAGTATTGTTTATTATTGTGCTAAGTGATAATTGTAGTTAGTTAATGACAATTAACAAATATATAATGTTTGGGTTAAGTGAGAAATAGGTACAATAAATGTGCAATAATGATATTATATAGTATGTATTTGTTAACAATTTAATAACAAAGGGTGAGTGGTAAATAATGCAAATATATTGATTAATTAATTACAAGCATATGCAATTGTGTATAAATATGCTAAGCTATAGTTTCCTTATAGTTTTCAATTAACACAACAAATGATGTTATATCGCAATTAACCTTGTTATAAGATGGAAGTAAGAATCATAATTGGAAATAAATCATGAATGTATAAGTAATTGTCAAACCTTAAGGGTACAAAATTGAAAACTTAGTGATTTAGAACAACTTCAAAGACTCATCCAATATGACTTATGAAAAGAAGCAAATCTTGTTTGACTAATAGTGTTAACATTTAGAAAGTTTTAGTTGAGAAACTTATTGAGATTCAAATATCATAAATTCCTATCCATTTTCAAATATAAATAAGTCAAATATTTTTGCAAGGAATTGATCCTCGTACTATACTATTGAAATGTTTATGTTCAACAATTTAATCATCAATAATTCCTAGTATTGTGCTAGGCTAGCTCATTATGTACCTTATTAATTAAGTATCTTTCAAGTCTAATGTTTTTCTAATTGATTAAGTTCATGGTTAAGCAGTTCAATAGTTAAACGATAATTTTGATAATGATGTTATAATATTATTGTTATAATGCACTTATTTATTAGTGCAAGTTTATTAACAATGGAGATTAGGAAGTTTTAAGTGAATCTCTTATTGTGATATCTGCCTCATCTTACAACTTGTATTAAGTCCTTATTGGTTTTAAGTAAAAATAAGTTTGTGTAAAAAATTGTTATTGGTGTATGATAAATTAAGTTATCAAGATTCCTTATTTTTCTAAGACTGAATCTTTACATACATTACTGATAGAATATCTTTTCTAGTTACGTTACACACAATTATGAATTGATGAAATTGATTCAGTAACTTCTCAATTACTATTCCTTACATATAAGCAAAATGGTTAAGCATCTTTATAGTACTTTAGTTGCATTATGTGTTAAAGAAGTATCCTTCCTTTGTCAATTTCTTTATTAGTTATTATACAAGTTTTTTCTTTTCTAATAGATAGGTAAACTTTGTAAACAAACGTCCAAACTTAAACAAATCATAGTGTTTAGTTTTTACGGTACCTCTGTGTCACATTTATGGGTAATACTGTCACGTTGAACTAAGTACCTCGTGTCTAACATAGCTGCAACAACGACGTCTGGGCACCGTCCCTCTAAATCGTCAAGGAGTAATAAGGGACATGTCGAAGTTAAATCCACATGAAGAGAAAATCTCTTCAAATATCTCATTAAAAAGATTAACTAAAAGATGAGTCTATTGAAATAGTTGTATGATGATTACCATGATGCTCATTTAGAAAATCCTTCGAGCTATTAATAGAAAACGAGGCTTATTGACATGCAAGTCTAAAATTGTAGATGACTTGTAAAATGTTAGATAGGTCAACTAGTCCAAATCAGAAACATTATCTACCATATGCTCTCACCTCGTCTTCACGAATCTTGGTGATCAGAAAGCACTAAAGAATCAGGAATGGACTTAGTTACGAAATTACCTAATTTGGCTTGAGGAAGTCAACTAGATTTCATGAGAAGACACCTGATAGGGATTCCTCCACACTAGGAATAACTAACAAACACCCCTTTAGGTGTTTGTGGTAGTGGACTAATTTTTGTCCCTATTTCACCGAGTGGGTGGTAGCCAACGAAGAACTGTCTGGGGTAAGGAATAACCCTAGAAAGGGCTGAATACCCGCTCATAGTTGTATCAAACATAGTGCAAAATAGAACTACATATTCCCATTCCTCGTGTTAGTTGCATCAGAAGGAGGGGGGCCTTGATCCCATGTATATAGGGTATATAGGGTAGGTTGATCCATTGTCCCTACATGTTATCTTGAGAAATGTACTTTCTCTCTTCACTAGATTAATAGTGGCAAACTTTTTAGGACTTTATGACTTTTGAAAACTAAGCTCTAGATGTCTAACCACAATAACATTTATTAAGCAATTCTTATAATTAGTAGTAAAATTTCACAAATCTATATTTCCTGCATCTGTTAGATCAAAATTTTTAATTCCTTGGTATTTTCAAATTTAGAGTTTAGTATTATTTGGTTAAGGATGAGTCGGGTCCTTACAAAAGAAAATGATATACAAGAGAGAATTTTCTTTTATCATTTTCTAAACATCAATAAATAAAAGTACATCTTTTCTGAATATTTTGTTAATCTTGAAATTCAATATGTTCAAAGATAACTTATAGTTATAACATTTCACTTTGCATTTATAAACATATTGCACTTGGCAAAAGAATAGTTTTACATCATAATCATAACATGAAATTTTACATAAAGAGTATTATCTCTGTAATCTTGATATCTATCATTCAAATCTTGGTGAGTCTTCTGCTATAGAGGGAGAGCATCATCTGAGTGCCTTACCTCTAACTATAGACTGGCGGTCCCCCGCAGACCTTCCTTCATATAAGTGGACCTCCCCTTCATGAAGAGTATAGACATATGGATCTAACAAGTTGCCATCTGAGTTCTATTGATGTGTCCTATGCAACTCAATCAACCATACAATTGTAGACAATATTATAACTAAGTATGATCATACTGACCAGTTACACAATCTAGACACTGTGACCTGACTAACGCATGTAGAGACAAATGCATCACTTTGGCCAAAGTTTCTATATAAATAGACATTTTTAATGAACATAGTCATGCGTTCATACACCTTTAACTTGACTTGAAGACTATCTCGTCCTACAATTTTATTTATTTGACTAGTATCTCTAGACATAATTGTCTGAATTATACTCAATCCCTAGTCCATCTAACTTATATATACTCCTTATCTAGGATATACATACAATATGCAATTATAAATAACTTAATCTTTATCAAGAGTCCCTTATTTCATATCCACAATTTATCAAGGTCTATGACTTCTGTCATTTATTCTCTACTCAAAAATAATAACCATACTTGGTTTATATAACTAGTATTGACTTTCTAACAACAAAGTGTTTCTGATCTCTTAATATTGTCTTATCTATGGCTTCTCAATTTTTTAACTGTTGACCAAAGTATACAACTGACATAGTCAGTATCATAATTGACTTAAGAGTTAAATATTTATAAACTCTTCGGGGTAAAATCTAGGGTTCTTACTTTCCCTATTACAATACTTTGCATCATCAAAATACCCTTAAAAACTAATACAATAAAATCCATAATGTAACGTGAATAAGATAGCCACTTGTCAAATCTTGACTACTTAGTCTTTAATCGAATTCACCTTTACTGAAAAACATATTAAATAAGGTATATCCTCCTCTATAACAAGTCTTAATAGATACTAACAAGAGTACAAGAATTCTTGACTAAGATCAATCTTTTAATCCGGTAAAGGATATAGATAGTAAGGTAATGATGTCTATGACCTAGTTGTCATTTTTCGTTCATAGATTAAGATTAAGAATGATGTAACATCATCTATGCATAATAAAAATACATAATCTAGTTAAATAAACACATATATGTTAATAAACAAAGATAACATAACTTCAAGTGCTTCTAATGATATTCAAATCATTCTATACTCTTTTAGAATAAAAGAGAACCTTTTCTCAAAGTTTAATATCAAAAACAATGAAACTAAAAAGAGTTAAAAGATAAAGGAAATATCTTTGTCAAACTTCTAGTCTTAACTTCAAAGACTTAATACAACAACCTCAAGAGGCTCAAATTGACATCTAAGATAAGTTCAACTAGTTCTTAAAAAGTAATAGAACATCATTTGCATCCCTCATTATTCTGAATGCATGATAATTATAGACAACCAAATTACTCAAGTTCTTCTAAGTACAATCATGGTCTGGTTACTCCACGGACATTGTCTACAAGTTATAGATGATAGGGATACTTCAACCTTAGTATAATAACATACTTATGCCTAATACAAACTAACTTTTGAACTATAAAAGTTAACTGATTGCTTCTAGAAAAACCTTCTATGATCTATTGTCTTTCGGCCTGCACGGGTAATGTTTTGACATCCTAACAACCTGCACACATTTGATATGTTTAAATGATAAAAATGTATCATAAAGAGTTCTCATTTTCTAGATATAGAGTTTTAACTGATCTAAAACCATTCAAAAATGTGAAAGAGAACAACTATTCGACCTCAAATTTCTCACCCAACAGTTTTAAAAACTATGCATATAATTATACACCAAGTTCGGTAGTTAAAGGCTTCACTCAAGAAAATCATAGTGAAGACTAGACTATCAGATTCTAGTTCACAAAATAATGACAAACTATCGGTTCCCTAACATAGAGATAGCTAATTTCTTCGACTACAAGAACATATATGTATATATAATAATATCATCTCTATAAATCACAAATTTATATGAAGCCTTTGGCTTTACTATCATAGAGCTATACTAAGCTCTTTAATGTCTACAAACACAAAGATAAGTAAATGATATCGACTATATAGAAAAAATAGTAAATGTATGTCTCTCAACTATACAAATCATACTAAGATATATATATATATATACACACTATCAATTGCTCAAACCTCAGAAAATATGAGATACTATTGATTACTCAAATATTAGAAATTATGATATACTATCAGTTGTTCTAACCTCAGGTAAACATATCAACAATGCCTACATCAAACAAAGAATTATCATCTCAAATAATATTTACATAAAAAGAGAAGAACCTAAAAGTATGGCATGCAAATGAAGCTCCTCAGCCACCTCTCTTGAAGTCCTCTCTCTTTGTGGTATATGTGTGCCTCCATGTGTATGTGTGTCCGTACATTGAAGACTCGGCGGTGATATATTGAGCCTCTTCTCTTAACCACGTTTCACCATTTAACATTAATGCTCGCCATAGTTATCTTCGATGACATGCAAGTAATGGAAATGATGGTCTTTAATGACCACTCATAACTTGGTCAAAGGCTTCTCCACTATCTTCAATCAGTTGAGAATATAAAAGGGTTGAACAACCACACCCTTATTGGCCTTAACTCAAAAAGATCACATAAAATATCTAACTTAATATATATTAATATATATGCATAACATTGTAAATAAAGTATGCAGAATGTATACTTACATTGTTTGATTAAATACTTTGACATTATTGCGAGAATGGGGTCAAGATATTCTCCCCCTTCTCTATCTTGCAAATATAACACAATTGTCAAACATATATAACCTGATAGGATGCCATAAAGGAATCTTAATTGGAAAAATACTAAAAAGAGATAGTTAACCACTATATATATATATTCACCTCATATAAATAAAAATAATAATGACTATCAACTAC
Source organism: Cunninghamia lanceolata (assembly GCA_027924645.1). Taxonomy (NCBI): domain Eukaryota; kingdom Viridiplantae; phylum Streptophyta; class Pinopsida; order Cupressales; family Cupressaceae; genus Cunninghamia; species Cunninghamia lanceolata. Next base: position 18,403,009 of record BSBN01001048.1, read on the forward strand.
ATCTTAATGATGGTCGATCCATCCCTTCTAGGTTATACATCAAAACCTATACTAAAGGAATTTGATGTCAAATTGACTACTTTTGAATCAAAATCCAACATAGGCCAATAAAGTTGAATTTAACTTACCAATCTCATGGTTCACAAAATTGAACAAACACGAGACTTAGATATCAACAAACTATTCATTCCATACATCTATTCACTTATCTCCGATGATGCTCTCCCTCTCTTTTCCTAGAGGGTGGAAAACCTATTTTCCTGGTTACATGTATAATCAACCAAACTGGGATTAGTACATCATTAGTTACTTCATATACATCATGAATGAATAATCATGATAACATATAATCATATGTCTATTTCTAAACATATAAATTCCAACTGATGAAATCATTTGATTTATCCTAACATCTTCTCAAATGTCAAATCATTAAATCATGTGAAAATTACCTAATAATTACTCACAAGTAAAAATTAAAACATAGTCAAAAATTAAGGATGTGACATATCTCCCCCATAAGATTCATCAGCATCAATGATCCAATGTATCAAAATTCATAACATGATAAAGTTTTTGTTCAAATTTGAAAAGCATAAAACAAATGAGGAAATTTCTAATGAAAATCATGATAATCTTCCCATGTAGCACTGTCATCTACATACTGGTCCCACTGGACCTTCCATTGAGTAACTTCTCTATTACGTAAGTAGAGCTTGTGAACTTAAAGCACTTTGAAAGGCTCGATCATGACCACTCTTGGGTTTTTTACCTATATATCATTCCAATCAATAATATGACTATCACCTATTATATACTTTTTCAAATATGAAACATGAATTTAAACATTATGCATCCTAGCAAGAGTTGGTGGTAGAACAATTCTGTAGGCAACCGGATTGATCACTTCAATAATTGTGAAGGGTCCTACATATCTAGGAGATAGTTTGGAAGACTTTCCAAAATTTATGGAACTTTTATGAGGTTTGACCCTCAAAGGAACTTTATCTCCTACTGACAATTGCTTTGGTGTATGTTTGTCATCAACATAACTTTTTTGTTTATCATTAGCTTTCGCTAGTCTTTTTCTAATCTACTTAACATGTTCTTCCATTTCTACCAGCATTTCTGGACCAATGCTTATCTTTTCTTCTAGCTTATCCTAGCTTATACAAGTTCAACATCTTCTGCCATACAATGCTTCAAATGGAGACATCTTAATAGTAGAATTGTAGAATTTGTTATAAGTAAACTCCACAAGTGGTAGATACTCTTACCACTTATATTGCTAATCCATACAATACATTCACAACAAATCTTCAAGAACTTGATTTACCCTTTCTATCTAACCATATGTCTTAGGGTGATAAGCCAATATTATATTGAGTTGAGTTCTTAGAGTTGAAAACAAAGTTTGCCAAAACCTTTAAGTCATGCACACATCTCTATCTGAGATAATCTTCTCAGAAACTCCATGTAATCTGAGCACTTCCTCCACAAAATTTTGAGCTATAACTGGTACTCCATCTATTAAATTTCCATCTATAAAGTGAGCTACTTTGGTGAGTTCGTCCACCACTACTAAAATAGAATCATGTCTATTTCAAGACATTGGAAGTCCTTGTACAAAATCTATGCTAATAACCTGCCACTTGTACTTTGGAATATCATGTCGATACAAAAGTCCTACTAGATGTTGATGCTCAACCTTGACCCTCTGGCACTCTATACAACTGGCTACAAATCTTGCAATGTCATTCTTCATTCCTTTCGACAAATAAAGAGGTTTCACATCAGCTAGGAGTTTAGTCACTCTTGGATGACCTGAATATGGTGTGGAATGAACTTCCTTCCATACAAGGTTTCTTAATTCAACCAAATATGGAACATGCATCCTTCCTCTGTATCTTAAAAGCCCATCTGGTTCAAAATAGAACCCATCATGCCTTAAATATTGAGGATTTACAGAGAGAGCTTGCTTAACGTGCTCATAAAATTCATCACCTATTGAATTCTGCAAAACCAAATCATTGAAGTTAGATTGAATAGAGACCATCGACAAGATATGTCTCCGCTAAATCAGAGCATCCACCACATGATTCTCTTTGTCCTTGATATAATTTATCTCAAAATCATTGTCAAATATCAATTCCAACCATCTTCTTTGTCAAGCATTCAAATGGGGTTGGGAAAATATATGTACTTAAGACCATGATGATCCAACTTTAACTCAAAAGGCTTTCCTAGCAAGTAGTGTTGCCACACTTGCCAAGTATGCACAACTGTGACTAACTCCAAATCATGAGGAGCATAATTTTTCTTATATGCTCTCAACTTCTTGGATTTGTAGATTACCACTTGCTCATTTTGCATTAGCCCTCCACCCAAACCTTCTCCTGAGGCATCAGTAATGACAACAAATTGACTTTCCAGATTAGGAACTTTCAATATTGGAGCATTTGTCAGCCTTTCTTTCAACTGGTCAAATGCCTCTTAACATTATGTTGTCTACTCAAAATGCTTTCCTTTTCTCTGAAGTGAAGTGATTGGGCTTGCAATCTTAGAAAAGTTCAAAACCAACTTCCTATAATATCCTGCTAATCCCATAAAACTATGCACTTCATGCACATTCTTTGGCATAGGCCACTCAAGTATAGCCTTTATATTTGCAGGGTCTATAGATATTCCTTCAACTGAAATAATATGCCCTAAGTATTGTATCTCTTTCTTAAAAAAATTACACTTAGAAAGCTTCCCAAACAATTTATGCTCTCTCAGCCACTGCAAAAATATTCAGAGATGTTGCAACTATTCTTCCTCATTCTTATAGTAAATAAGAATTTCATCTTGAAACACTAGAACAAATTTATCCAAGCAATCTTAGAAGATATTGTTCATCAAATTCATGAATGTAGTAGGAGCATTCGTAAGTCCAAAAGGTAAAACCATGAACTCATAATGCCCATATCTAGTTCTGAAAGTTGTCTTATGAATGTCCTCATCTTTTATTCTTAGTTGATGGTATCTAGATTACAAATTTATCTTAGAAAACATTGATGCACCATGCATCTAATCAAAAAGATCATCACTATGTGGTAAAGGATACTTATTCTTTATCATTGCTTTGTTAAGCATATGATAGTCTATAAATAGACACAAGATTCCATCCTTCTTTTTAACAAAGATTAATATGGCTCCCCAAAGAGAAACACTGGGTCTAATCAATCCTTTAGCCAATAGCTCTTGAAGTTGAGACTTCAATTTTATCAATTCCGTAGTAGTCATGTGATATGATGCCTTTGAAATCAGCTCCGATCCAAGTCAATATCAATTGAGAAATCAAAATCTTTCTAAGGAAAGGATATTTCTCCAAAGATACACCTGTTCAACATACCAGAATACTAAGAGGGGGGATGAATTAGTATCCAAACAACTTCAAATCCTCTAGAGCAGATTAAAACTTAAGCATTACAACATTAACATAAACATAAAAGATCAACACAATGCACATAACCACATAGCACTAGATATATGTAGAAAACCCCAAAAGGGGAAAAACTATAGTGAGGATTAACTCACAATATATGAATCTCAAAAATTACAACTTTGTTTTAGAGCTACATCTCAACGAAGCTACTACTCCCTGCTGACTTTGTTTTAGGGCTAATATCCAAGGAAGCAACTACTTCCTGAAGACTTTGTTTTAGGGTCACTCTCAAGGAAGATACTACTCCCTAAGGACTTTGTTTTAGAGTCACTCCCAAGGAAGCTACTACTCCCTGAACTAAGAACAAACTCAGAAATGATTACAGTATAATAGTCCTTCTATTGCCTAATGCTAACAATGAAGCTCACACCTTTGATGATTGCAATTTTTCCTTTCCACTTTTCTTCTAATGATTGGATCAATTAGAAACTCTCTTTACTTCCCTCCTATCACAAAAAAATATTCAAAATGAATCAGTATAGCCCTTATTACTTCTGCTCTTTCTCCTTCAGTTGCACATCATAATGCATATCATTTTCATATTCTTCTCTTCATACACTCTTATTCTCATTTTCACAATCATACCTCCCCTAGATCAACTAGGTTTACAATATATACATGACATTACATTGATTTCATTACAGGTTGGCCAATACAACAAGACTATTACAATTTACAAGTCGGCCAGAGATCACACCACATAAAACATGCATAGGACAAGCCCTATCATGAACTCCACGCTACTCCAGAAAGAGACACATGGCTTGCAGATCCAACACATGCTTAGCTCAGTCCTAAACATTCTTCACAATATCATCCTTCAAGAAATAACATCCGCACTCTCCAAAAATTTGAATTAGGTCGCCCTTAAGCAAGAAAACATGAATCTTGTAGCACATCAATCTTCACAATCTTGGTGGTACTCATGAATTATTAAACAATTTTTGTTATTCTTCCAGATGAGTCATTAGAACCTACACAACATCTCCAAACACTCCTTGAACTCCACACAACAACACCTTTGTGGTGCACATCATCAACATTCCTCAATCAGCCAGGCAGGAGCATAACCCAGCAACACCATCATTCCAGACCACAGCTAGTTCTAGAGATAGCATAAAACACCTTGTGGAGCAATAGGAAACATCACAAGATCATCAGGATTATATTCCATTAGATTCACTTTATAAACTTAGACCCACGCCACTTTTTTTATAAATTTTTTAATCTTTATTCAAAACTAAATTTTCTTCTCGTGGCTTTTGAGAGGCATTAATACTTGAACTTAAAATAAAGTATTTGACATTATGAAAGGGACCCACCATGTGTTACAAGAAATGCTTATTTAATATAAGACTTAGCCTCTCTAAACTCCCATGACACAATCTATGCAATTTAATGAAATGAAACATTTTATTTTCCTTTCTTCAGGCTACTCCACATGGCCCCATCCACATACATTTTGGTTCCTTTGTAGCACTAAAACCATGTGGTGGCTTCTGCTAGTTTCTTAGAGAAACTCCTTTCCTTCTGCATCTGACATGTGGTGTCGTCTGAATCATTTTGAGTTACTTCCCTTGTCTTTCGCAACTGACATGTGTCATCTTCTGCTTCTTTCTTGATGCCCTATTCTCAATCTTTGTTATTTCTAGTTAGAGCTCTGGCGGTTGTGACACTTTATTTCTTATTGAGCACCTTTAGATATGTAATATGGCTATGTGTGGCTTGAGGGATTGAGCATCGTCAAATCATAGAGTACTCATTGTTATGATCAATGCTACATTTGCTAAAGTTTCACTTCATTGCTTGCTCTTGCTTTATAACAGCTTCTGTAAAAATTCTAGAGGCCATGCTATTTGAAATAAATGGCTATGCTTTGTATTTAGAAAATGTGCCATCATGATGATTGAAACTGCACCATTGATGGTTGCTTTCTATATTTGGAACCATCCTCTGATGAAGGCCGAATCTTATCTTTTGAGATGGCGATGCTTTAAGCTTAAACACTAGCATACTATACATATGACTCATTAAATCTCTATACAACAACTTATCCCTTGATGCAGTAACTTTGTTCAATGCTAATGAAACTCTTGAAGTGATTACCTCTTATGGCTGCAACCTCTATACAAGTTCCTCTTTGCCCATATGCTGAAATAGTATATACAATCTATGATACCTTGCTACACCTATAACCCACAGAGTGCACCATACGAAATTTTTTTCACCTATACAGAGCCCACCTTTCTTTACTAAGAATAGCCTGTAATCTTTGGATGCTAGTGTCCCAAGCATTATCTACAGTTACAGTAGCTTCATTCAGTTTCACCAGTGAGAAGAATTTATAGTAATGTGCCTTTTGAACTGTGCATTCGATGTGTGGAATCTGGTGCTTTCACTGTGATGGTGGAAGACATCCTTAAAGTGACTCATAGAAATAACATGAACTGCATCCCTTCTATAATAGAGAACGCTTTTAAATCACTTAGAGATCACCTTAGACTAGAGTTGAGATTATGAGTGGTCTCTTGATAGACAGCGTGCCTTCTCATGGTAATGTTGTGCAACCTCTATACAAGTTCCTCTTTTCCCATATGCTGAAATAGTATATACAATCTATGCTACCTTGATACACCTAAAACCCACACAGTGCACCATATGAATTGTTTTTCACCCTTACGGAGCCCACCTTTCTTTACTAAGAATAGCCTGTAATCTTCAGATGCTAGTGTCCCAAGCATTATCTACAGTTGCAGTAGCTTCATTCAGTTTCACCAGTGAGAAGAATTTATAGCAGTGTGCCCTTTGAACTATGCATTCGATGTGTGGAATCTGGTGCTTTCACTATGATGGTGGAAGACATCCTTAAAGTGACTCATAGAAATAACATGAACTGCATCCCTTTTATAATAGAGAACACTTTTAAATCACTTAGAGATCACCTTAGACTAGAGTTGAGATTATGAGTGGTCTCTTGAGATTAAATCACTTAGAGATCACCTTAAACTAGAGTTGAGATTAAATGACTATATTTTTAGTTGAAAAAGGCCACTCCCTATTTTATTGATGGCTTTTACTTTTGATATGCTGTGTCTTATAAATGAAAAGGCCGATCCTCCTTGACTGAGTTGCGGCTTCCATTCGATACTATATGTAGTGTCACATCTCTTGATTTAGTACGAGTGTCGTTTTGCTTTAAAAAAATGGCTTCCATGACATGAACAGAGACCACACCTTGTTAATGATATAGGAAACACCTTCGTTTGCAAATCGCATTATGTTGTTTAATATGATAACCTAGAAACTCAAAGACTAATACATTCCCTACTTTGTGCTTTGTTCCTGAGGCTAAACCATCCTCTATGAGTTGTGTTTGCTGACAGTGTTTCATTACTAAATGGCACTGCAACATTAAAAAGACAATTATTCTTCTTTGCTAGTGGCCGATTTAACATGCCCAGAGCTATTCCTCTTTAATACCGGTCGCTTATCATTTCAACTAATGGTTGACTCTGATGCTATGTTGATACTATGTATAGCTATGCATGAATCTTTTATATGAATTGGCCACTTCATCATAACCCTGCACCATACTTACACAATGCTCACCCCTTCTTCTTCATTGTGCCTTTGAAACTGCACTTGAAATGGCTTTCAACCATTTGACGGCTACATTACATGTCTAAGCCATTGCTGTCATGACACAGGCCGAATATAGACTCACTTGGAACTTACAACATTATACATAGTAGTGCATGTATTATAATGTCTTGCTATATGTAAATGTTAGGCCTTTTACCAAAAATTATGCATCATTTATTTGAATCTATCCAAACATATTTTCCATAACAATGTTGCCTATACTATAGACATTATGATGGATAGTAGCAACAGATTCTTTTAATGCTAAGATATCGGATTCTAAAAATTCCTTGAAGCAACTCCATACTAAGTCAGATCAATTCTTATCTGACTTACATAAAAATGATAGTGATTTGTCTACACTGGTTCACCTTGTAAAACCTTTAGTGACTCGGGTAGAAACTGTAAATAATACTGTCAATTTAAGGTGTGATAAATTCGATGATTCTTTACATGATTTAGCCCAATCTTTAGACTGGTTAGTAAACCATGAACAAAAACCAATCTCACATTCCACAACCTCTCCAATCAAAAGAAAAGAGAGCAAAAAAGACCTTAGATTTAGTTCTCATGATGCAAACAACTTGCCCAGTTACTCCATGGTATTTAGACATTGATCAGTTAGAAGATCTTTACCATTTGATCAATAAATGGGTAAACACCTTTATTATCATAGCATCTTTATCAGGTACTCCACAAGAAAACATAGCAAAAATGGCTATTACTTATTTTTGGGGTATCTTAGCTGATTGGTGGAATGGTATTTCTGATCATGAAACAGAAACCAGAGTTTTCAGAAATATTGTCATTACAACTGACACCGCTACTAGCCAACAACACCAACAGTAGCTCCCTACTGTGAATTGTTTATTAGAATGGCTAACTGATGAATTATGTCCTGAATCTGTCTGTAGAAAAGAGAGATTGATGAAAGATATTTTGTCTATGAAATGTTGTGATTTAAAGGATTTCAAAAATTACTCCACCCATTACCAACAATTGATCTATCAACTAAAAGATCCAAAGAAAATTTAATTTGCTAAAACTAAATATCTAGAAGGTCTCCCTTATAACATATCTGATCGTGTTATCAGATATCTGAAAATTTGAGAAATCTCTCTTGAAAGCTCTCCCATTACTAATCTTATTCAGTACGCAAAGGACCAAATTCTCCAGTTTATAGAAGACTGCAAATATCAACAGAAATTTACCAAACAAGAAGCCCAAAGAATTGCTCCTTCTTTTATTGACACCTATGGTTGTAATCCTTTTACAAAATCTTAGCACAAAGCCTCCAAGAAGTACAAAATGCACTAGCTCAATTTCCATAAGCAATCCTTTCCCAAAAAGCACTCTTATGCTCCCAAGCATATATATATGCCCAAGCGTTCACAGCCATGCCCCCAGAGTAACCAAATCATCTGCTATATTTGTAACAAAACTGGTCATCAAGCTCCTAATTGTCATTACAAAAATAAAGTTGTTAAGGCTATTTATGCTGACCCTGCCGCAGCCGTGTGGTGGGATGCGATTGATGAAGAAGAAGATCTCTATCTGCAAGACAACATCTATGAGCTTGTCATAGATGAATATGAATATGAAGATGAAGATGCAGATGCTCTTGAAGATCTTGTGGACACACTCATAGAAGCAAAACAACAATTAGAAGAATCTACTTATGAAGAACCAATAGTTATGATGAATCAAACATGGAGAAATAAAGGAAGAGGAAGAGGAAGGAACTCTTTCCATCAAGACTTCTACCAGCCAGATCTACAGTAGCGAGCTTTTGTCCAAGAACAAACCAGATATCCTCCTATATTCAGACCTCCTACAGTCAACACTCATATGCCCTGCCAGGTTTTCCCTAATCAGGTTCAAGTCTTTTTGACTAATTTTCCTATTATTACTACTGAAAGAAAGGATAGGAAATATAGCAGGAAACAACCCAAAGAGGATTCTATTACAAAAGCCTTAGCTGATTTCTCTTTCCAACAACAAACTTTCTATCCTCCACAAGCCCACTAGCCATGTTCCACACCTGTCAACCTCTATGATGAAAATATTCCATCATCCTCAAAATATCCATTCCAAGATCATTGTGAGTTCCAAGAACAAATTCAAGAATTATATGAAGAAGAAACTAAACCAGAATTACCCATGCCAATGGCTGATCCTAGCAAAGTAAAACTAGTGATGTCTATTCTTCCTAATCCAAAGCCACAGCTGGAACCCTCATACCTAGTACACCTACTTACTGGCAAGTTTTCCCAATATATTACTATTACAATCAATGGAAAACAATATGATGCTCAAGTAGATACTAGTGCATCTCTATCATTCTGCAAAGAACCCATATTAAGAAACTAGGAGCAATTGACCCAGAAAACTGCATATACTACCTGTGATGTACAAGGAAACAAATTCATTTGTGATAAATATAGCCATCAACACACTCTGCAAGTTGAAGACAGGCAATTCAAATGTGATTTCTTTGCTATGAAACAAATGCTAGTAGATGTCTTGCTAGGAGGTAATTTCATTGATAGATATACTCCTTATGGATGCACAAAGAAAAGCATTATGTTCACACTTAATGGAGAAAAGATTAGTACTCCTTGACTAATCTATGCATTTGAGAAATATCCAGCTATCCACAGGATCCAGACTATTGAGCCATTGCCAGAACTAAAAGTAGCACTTATTGAAGTAGTCTATTAAGAAGATCCACAAAAATTTTAGGAAAAAGAAATACCTGAGATGGACATTAGATTATAGCATGGAGGAAAGATCAAGACAGGAAAAAGGATACCTATCCCTGCTCATGACTACCCAGACATGGCCCAAGCTATAGAAGAGCTTAAAAAAGAGAAGTACATCAAACACTCTTAGTCTGAATATAATTGTTATGCTTTCATGGTATGTAATGAAGCTGAGAAAAGAAGGCAAAAGAAAAGGATGGTCATTAATTATAGGCCTTTAAATGCTATCACTCTTCCATTTCCTTACCCCATTCCTAATTAATCATATTTGCTTGAAAAAGTTGCCAATTCAAAAATATTCTCTCAATTTGATTGTAAATCAGGATTCTACCAGATACGAGTCAATGAAGATGACCAATATAAAACTGCCTTCAGTTACCCTTTTGGTCATTATGAATGGAGAGTCATGCCTTTTGGCCTGATGAATGCGCCTGCATATTTTCAAGAAAGGATGGACAAAATCTTCAGTGGCTATGAAGATTCTCTTTGTGTTTATATTGATGACATTTTGCTCTTTAACAAAAACTTTGATGAGCATAGATCTCATCTTGAAACATTTTATAGATTAGTTTTAAATTCTGGGATTGTTCTGTCCCTATCAAAAATTCAATGGTGCACAGACTCTTGTAAGTTTTTAGGAATGATTGTTAAAGGTGGACAACTTGAGGTTTAGCCTCATATCAAGTCTAAGATCCTTGAATTTCAGCCTCCTCTAAATACTAAGGAGCTGCAAGGATTCTTAGGAATTTTAAATTATGTAAATAAATTTTATCCTGGTGCAGATTTTGACCGAGAACCCTTGCAGCAACTTCCGACGAAGAAGAAACCTCAATGGTCTCAAGTCCATACTGATGCTCTCAAAATTATTCAACAAAATGTACAGAATCTACTTGTTCTTAATGTTCCCACTACTGATAATTTTATCTTGTATACAGATGCTTTGGATTATGCTTGGGGCAGACACTTATGCTTTGTAAAAAATGGAGTTGAATTACTTGCAGAATATACTAGTGGCACATTCCCTGCAGATGTTAAGAAATGGATTTCCTCTGATAAGGAAATTTATAGTGTGATTAAGAATTTAAAGAAATTTGCTCTCAAGCTAATGCATCTGAAACATTTTATTATTAGAACTGACTGTACCATATTCCTTACTTTCAAGGAAAAGGATCATGGCAGAAAGGATGGTAGGGGCAAATATCTCTGATGGCAAGAATACCTGAACCTCTACAATTATGAAGCTCAGCATATTTCTGGTAAAGACAATGTTGTAGCAGATGCCCTTAGTAGACCTCCTTTACCTAAAGTTTACATGTAAAATCCTGGTTCATTTTCTAGCATTCCAGAATTCATCAAAGATAAAACATATGATGCTCCATTCCACCAAATAAACAGAATAGTGCAGAGAAATATCCTTACAAAAGGACTTAATAATCATTATGCTAAAAATGCTATCTTTGCTGCTGAAACATTAGAACACACTGGATGCATCTCAACTCCTAATCTTTATGAAGAAGGATATGGTCAGTCTGAGATACTCCACATAAATTCTCACCATATGTATCATCTACTACTTAACCTTATCAGAAAGCCATTTTTCACCTGGTCCATTACATGTTCTCCTCCTATTTCGAAATAGGTTGAAGACTTTTTCAAGTTTGTTGGAACTTCTATTGGTTATCCTAATGAACCAATAAGTAAAGATTTGGTCACCCACATAGTGATTAATATGAGATTAAGATGGGAATCATATTTTTCTCCCACTATGCATTTTGACAACGACCAACAGGATTGGAATATAAGACAAAAGTTTCAAATTCATGCTAGATGGAAACTAGTTGGATGGCGTGAAATATATAAGTATGGATTTGACAAGCCTTCTCATCCATCACCATCAAACAGTTCTAGTTCACATGGGAGTTGGGATGGGACTCACTATCATATCAGAGATGGAATAGGACAATAAGACTCTCCAACAAATTGAAAGTTGTAAAGGACAGTCACTGTCGGCCATATTGGCATGATAAACCTCCTTTTGGTTAACCGGTTCACCCAGTATTGTCAGTTAGATTCTCTTCCACCTCCTATCCCGGTCAAGAATTTGCTACAAATAAGCCTTTGCAGAAGCATTGTGGGTATTAGGTTTTCTAGCAAGTATTAGAAGAAGTCTAGAGTCTGAGTCTAAGTTTGGGTCGTATTTTTGCAAAGATTGAGTATGCTCTATCTATGTGCTTAGTGTGATCTGGGATATCAGAAATATCTTGCATATAAGTTGTGATTTTGTAAGTCATTGTAATTAAGTAATGTCAGAAGTCGTAATCATTCGATCATCAGCCTCTGTCGCTGTTTTACTATATATCTGTGGTATCAGAGCCTCTGACGATTCTTTGGGGAAAGAAATCTGTTGTCTATCTAATTTCTACTAAAGAATTGGAGAAGTTATCTAAGAAGTGAAGAGTTTATCTCTATAGGGTTTCACTTCGTTGTTGGGATTTGAGTTTTATACCCGTTTATGTCTTTGGTTGGTTAAGGGTACTATTATCTCTCCTATAAAACCCCTATAAGTTCTCTTAGATATTCCAAGCTTCTCTTTCTTAAAAGACATGGCAGAATTTTAAGGATTTTCTCATCCTCATACTGGAGTCGAAAGGGTGAATGAGGCATTTGTTGAAGGAGTGTTCGAGCTTCCTCCTGTAAATCTGTTAGAAGGTGATCTGATAGCGGAAGGAGTTCCTGATATATACACATCTGAAGATGTTATAGAAAGGCAAGTAATTATAGACCTCCTCTTCTTATAGCTGATTCTGCATACAAGAAGAGTGTTTTAAAGCCTAGTTTGCTCAAGAATATTATATTCAAGTCTACTTTCAAACCTTTTGTCATTCCTTGAATGAAAAATGAGTTAACTCTTGAATATGATCCCCTGCAAACTTTTCAAACAAAGATGTTGTTTGTTCTTCTTGGTGAAGAAATTGATTATATTAGAAGTCATAAAGCTATGAATTTTGTACATTTTGGTGCTATTAGGGTCCTTATAGGTTCCTGTGTCCCTGATAATATTAAACCTATCTCATATCTTACTTTATGTGACCGTCATCAAGTTGACGATTCTCATGCTTGTCAGCTGTCCAGCCTGTCCTGGCTTACCAAAAATTTAGTCTGTTTCACCTATTACCCTAATCTTACTATTGCAGCAAGGGATAAAGGTTGTCAAGAGGTTAAAAAGGGCTCTTTAAATTGCTGGGGAGTGTTTAGTTCACTGTATGGTTTAAATATGTTTGGGAAATTTAAATATGCTTCAGTTCAAGTCCAAATCTTGTATTCCATGATGAATACAAGTAATCAAGATATACTAGAAAACCTGCCATATGCAAAAACCCTTCATGGAGAAGTTCAACTCTAGAAAGGGCATATCAATACTATTGAGATCCCTGCAGGCTGGAAACTTGACTGGATGCAACATGCCGCACCCAGATTGTTAGAAGCCACTCGCCCTGTGCATAAGATACAACAAAACCAGATTAATATTATTCCTAGAAGTCTTTCCTCTAGGAGGTATAATAATCCATTTGAAGATTCTTTTGCTACACCCAGAACTTCATTCAGCAGTTCTTCAAAGAAGAAAGCTCAACTCTATGTTGAGGTAGAAGATGAGTCTTTAAATACTGGCCCAGAACTAGTACCGGTTGATTCTAGGTGTGGTAGCCAAAAGGAGAAGGGTAACACTATAAATATTGATCATCCCTTTTGCAATATAGTTCATACACTACCAAGAGTAGAAACTTTAGAATGGTATAAAGAATAGGAAATTGCATATTATACCAATGGGAGATGGCCCCCATTAAAAGGAAATTATAAGTCTCCTGAAGGGAATATCAGTATGTTCCAGTATGCATTTCAGCCTAGAACTTCTGAAGAGAAAGAGCCTTCTTTAGAATTAAAACAAAGAAATTATATTACAAGGTTCTGTGCTCATTTACAACAGAATGTTGATCATTTTTGTCAAGATATCTTAGCATTAAAAGAATCTATTGCTACTATCCATCATAATGTCCATAGGATAGGCAACATTGTTATGGAAAATAATACTAAGATAAAGGATTCTGAAAATTCCTTGAAGCAACTCCATACTACGTCAGATCAAGTCTTATCTGACTTACATAAAAATGATAGTGATTTGTCTACACTGGTTCACTTGTATAGCCTTTAGGGACTCAGGTAGAATCTGTAAATAATACTATCAATTTAAGGTGTGATAAAGTCAATGATTCTTTACATGATTTAGCCAAATCTTTAGACTGGTTAGTAAACCATGATCTAGCATAAGTGTCCGCCCCAACAATAATCCGAAGCATCTGTATACAAGATAAAATTATCAGTAGTGGGAACATTAAGAACTGGTAGATTCTGTACCTTTTGTTGAATAATTTTGACAGCATCAGTATGGACTTGAGACCATTGAGGTTTCTTCTTTGTCATAAGTTGCTACAAGGGTTCTCAGTCTAAACTTGCACTAGGCTAAAAATTATTTACATAATTTAAAATTCCTAAGAATCCTTGTAGCTCCTTAGTATTTAGAAGAGGCTAAAATTCAAGGATCTTAGATTTGATATGAGGTAGAACCTCAAGTTGTCCACCTTTAATAATCATTCCTAAAAACTTACAAGAGTCTGTGCACCATTGAATTTTTGACAGGGACAGAACAATCCCAGAATTTAAAACTAATCTATAAAAAGTTTCAAGATGAGATCTATGCTCATCAAAGATTTTGCAAAAGATCAAAATGTCATCAATATAAACACAAAGAAAATATTCACATCCACTGAAGATTTTGTCCATCCTTTCTTGAAAATATGCAGGCGCATTCATCAGGCCAAAAGGCATGACTCTCCATTCATAATGACCAAAAGGACAACTGAAGGTAGTTTTATACTGGTCATCTTCCTTGACTCGTATCTGGTAGAATCCTGATTTACAATCAAATTGAGAGAATATGTTTGAATTAGAAACTTTTTCAAGCAAATAAGATTTATCAGGAATGGGGTAAGGAAATGGAAGAGTGATAGCATTTAAAGGTCTATAATTAATGACCATCCTTTTCATTTGCATTCTTTTCACAGCTTCATTACATACCATGAAAGCATAACAATTATATTCAGACTAAGAGTGTTTGATGTACTTCCCTTTTTTGAGCTCTTATATAGCCTGGGCCATGTCTGGGTAGTCATGAGTAGGGATAGGTATCCTTTTTCCTATCTTGATCTTTCCTTCATGTTGTAATCTAATCTCCATCTCAGGCATTTCTTTTTCCCAAAGTTTTTGTGGATCTTCTGAACAGACTACTTCAATAAGTGCTACTTTTAGTTCTGGCAATGGCTCAAGAGTCTAGATCCTGTGGATAGCTGGATATTTCTTAGATGCATAGATTAGTCAAGGTGTACTAATCTTTTCTCCATTAAGTGTGAACATAATGCTTTTCTTTGTGCATCCATAAGGAGTATATCTATCGATGAAATTACCTCCTAGCACGACATCTACTAGCATTTGTTTCATAGCAAAGAAATCACATTTGAACTGCCTGCCTTCAACTTGCAGAGCGTGTTGATGGCTATATTTATCACAAATTAATTTGTTTCATTGTACATCACAGGTAGTATATGCAGTTTTCTGGGTCAATTGCTCCCAGTTTCTTAATATGGGTTCTTTGCAAAATGATAGAGATGCACCAGTATCTACTTGAGCATCATATTGCTTTCCATTGATTGTAACAGTAATATATTGGGAAAACTTGCCAGTAAGTAGGTGTACTAAGTATGAGGGTTCCAGCTGTGGCTTTGGATTAGGCAGAATAGACATCACTAGTTTTACTTTGCTAGGATCAGCCATTGACGTGGGTAATTCTGGTTCAGATTCTTCTTCATATAATTCTTGAATTTGTTCTTGGAACTTAGAATGATCTTGGAATGGATATTTTGAGGATGACGGAATATTTTCATCATAGAGGTAGACAGGGGTGGAACATGGCTGGCAGGCTTACTGAGGATAGACAGTTTGTTGTTGGAAAGAGAAGTCAACTAAGGCTTTTGTAATAGAATACTCTTTGGGTTGTTTCCTACTATATTTCCTATCCTTTCTTTCAGTAGTAATAATAGGAAAATCAGTTGAAAAGACTTGTACCTGATCAGGAAAAACTTGGTAGGGCATATGAGTGTTGACTGCAAGAGGTCTGAATATAGGAGGATATCTGGTTTGTTCTTGGACAAAAGCTGGCTGCTATAGATCTGGCTGGTAGAAGTCTTGATGGAAAGAGTTCCTTCCTCTTCCTCTTCCTTTATTTCTCCATGTTTGATTCATCATAACTGTTGGTTCTTCATAAGTAGATTCTTCTAATTGTTGTTTTGCTTTTATGAGTGTGTATGCGAGATCTTCAAGAGCATCTCATCTTCATCTTCATATCCATATTCATCTATGACATGCTCATAGATGTTGTCTTGTAGATAGAGATCTTCTTCTTCATCAATCACATCCCACCACGCGGCTGTGTCAGGGTCAGCATAAACATCCTTAACAACTTTATTTTTACAATGATAGTCAGGAGTTTTATGACCAGGTTTGTTACAAATATAGCAGATGATCTAGTTGCTCTAGGGGCGTGGCTGTGAGCGCTTGCACATATATTTTTACTTGGGAGCATAAGAGTGCTTTTTGGGAAAGGAGCACTTATGGAAATTGAGCTGGCACTTTTTGTACTTCTTGCGAGCTTTGTGCTGAGATTTTGTAAATGGATTACAGCCATAGGTGTCAATAAAAGAAGGAGCAATCCTTTGGGCTTATTGTTTGGTAAATTTTTGCTGATATTTGCAATCTTCTATAAACTAGAGAATCTGGTCCTTTGCATACTGAATAAGATCAGTAATGGGAGAGCTTTCAAGAGAGATTTCTCAGATTTCCAGATATCTGATAACACGATCAGATATGTTATAAGGGAGACCTTCCAGATATTTTCTTTTAGCAAATTCACTTTTCTTTGGATCTTTCAGTTGATAGATCAACTGTCAGAAATGGGTGGAGTAATTTTTGAAATCCTTTAAATCACAACATTTCATAGACAGAATATCTTTCATCAATCTCTCTTTTTTACAGACAGATTCAGGACATAATTCATCAGTTAGCCATTCTAATAAACAATTCATAGCAGGGAGCTCTTGTTGGTGTTGTTGGCTAGTAGCGGTGTCAGTTGTAATGGTAATATTTCTAGAAACTCTGGTTTCTTTTTCATGATCAAAAAGACCGTTCCACCAATCAGCTAAGATACCCCAAAAATAAGTAACAACCATTTTTTCTATGTTTTCTTGTGGAGTACCTGATAAAGATGGTATGATAATAAAGGTGTTTACCCATTTATTGATCAAATGGTAAGGATCTTCTAACTGATCAATGTCTAAATACCATGGAGTAACTGGGCAAGTTGTTTGCATCATGAGAACTGAATCTGAGGTCTTTTTTTCTCTCTTTTCTTTTAATTGGAGAGGTTGTGGAACAACTATAGCATGTGAGACTGGTTTTTGTTCATGGTTTACTAACCAGTCTAAAGATTGGGCTAAATCATGTAAAGAATCATTGACTTTATCACACCTTAAATTGACAGTATTATTTACAGATTCTACCTGAGTCCCTAAAGGCTATACAAGGTGAACCAGTGTAGACAAATCACTATCATTTTTATGTAAGTTAGGTAAGACTTGATCTGACTTAGTATGGAGTTGCTTCAAGGAATTTACAGAATCCTTTATCTTAGTTTTATTTTCAATAACAATGTTGCCTATCCTATGGACATTATGATGGATAGTAGCAACATATTCTTTTAATGCTAAGATATCTAGACAAAAATCATCAACATTCTATTGTAAATGAGCACAGAACCTTGTAATACAATTTCTAGATATTTTTAGTTGAAAAAGGCCGCTCCCTATTTTATTGATGGCTTTTACATTGGATATGCTATGTCTTATATATGAAAAGGCCGATTCTCCTTGACTGAGATGCGGCTTCCATTCGATGCTATATGTAGTGCCACATCTCTTGATTTAGTACGAGAGTCGCTTTGCTTAAAAAAAATGGCCGCCATGACATGAACAGAGTCCATGCCTTGTTACTGATACAGGAAACACCTTCATTTGCAAATCCCATTATGTTGTTTAATATGATAGCCTAGAAACTCAAAGGCCGATACATTCCATACTTTGTGCTTTGTTCCTAAGGCTGAACCATCCTCTATGAGTTGCGTTTGCTAATAGTGTTTCATTACTAAATGGTACTACAACATTAAAAAGGCAATTATTCTTCTTTGCTAGTGGGCGATTTAACGTGCCCAGAGCTATTCCTCTTTAATACTGGTCGCTTATCATTTCAACTAATGGCTGACTCTGATGCTATGCTGATACTATGTATAGCCGTGCATGAATCTTTTATGTAAATTGGCCACTTCAACATACCCTGCACCATACTTACACAATGCTCACCCCTTCTTATTCGTTGTGCCTTTGAAACTGCGCTTGAAGTGACTTTCAACCATTTGACGGCTACATCACATGTCTAAACCAATGTTGTCATGACACAGGCCAAATATAGACTCACTTGGAACTTAGAACATTATGCATAGTAGTGCCTGTATTATAATGTCTTGCTGTATGTAAATGTTAGGCCTTTTACCAGAACTTATGCATCATTTATTTGAATCTGTCCAGACAGCATTAGGTATCCTTAGCTCAGAAACCTCAATGAATCTTAACTGAAACTGTTTTACAAACATCAAAAGTTTGAAAATGGGGTGCAAAATATTGCACAACAAAAATCATAGAGTCATTAATTTTTAAATATTTTGGACTAAAATATATTTGCTCCTCTAACCTCTATATATAATGTAGGCATACATTTTAAGAGATGTAATCAAGAGAATATATTTTTTGTTTTACCCAAACCAATAATGCATATTATTTGGAATTGTACAACTATCCTCCATACATGTGCACACCTTGTTTTGTAACCAAAATCATTATGATTACTAGCTAGGAATTGGGTAAATAAAATATTAAAATTGAATATTATTATGAATGTTTGCAAATAATAGAAATTTTTGAATCTTCAAAAGTAAGAAACCTTCTATTTTAAAATTTTAATTAAAGTCTATTTTGTTGATTTTTCACTTTAATAACAAATCACAAAATGATCAAATAATTTATTTATTTAATCATTATTGTTTATTGGTATGCGTCAACTTATATTTTATTAAGAATTAAAAAATATTTAATAAACCAATTATATAAAATATAAAGCACAGCCAAATAAAATAAACAAATGAACAAGATTTTTAAAGTTATTAAAATTACTAAAAGTTACTAAGATTTCAAAAGTTACTAAAATTACTCAAGCTTCTCAAGCTTCTAAATTTACTAAGCTTATAATTTTTTATTTTTTATTAGCTCAAAGGTATTATATAGTATTTTATTTATTTTTATAAACAACATGTTTTTTATTTTCATGTAGAATAATTTGAGAGCTTACTTCCTGCAACATGCAACTCTTCAAATCAAAAAACCTGAGCTTAGACCAAAAAAAATAGTTAGGATTTGAAAAGAATGCAGAGGAAAATAAAATAAGTCTGCAAAGCAAATAGAATCAAATAAAAATAATAATAATTCATGGCTATGGAGTTCCTCCAACTTCTTTCATACAGTCTCTCATTTACCACAAAAAATAAATGAATGTTTTGTTGTGAATGAAATATCTTATATGACTTAAACAATTGAAAGTTTCAAAAATAGAAAGAAATAATTATTGCTTATGTCACTACATGACATGTTCCTAATTTGTAGCCAACTTGCTTTAGCAAGGAAATGTTTTATTATTTGTTTAAAAATTATAGTCATGCTTATTACATTTATGAAGTGTAATCGTTAAATTAGTATTATTAAAAATTATTATGTGAGGTGTTTTTATTTTATTTTATTGATTAATTTTATTTAAATAGTAAGTTTAAATTTTATTTTATTTTTGTGAGTTAACATAATGTGTGAGGTTTTTTTCAAATGTTTCCTTTTAACCTTTTAGAAATTATAATTAGTTGAGATATTTATAATTAAATTTAAAAATGTCTATTACTTAATTGTTTAAAGGCTATTTTCAAATTTATAATTAGAGTTCTAAATGATATATTTAGATTTATTTAAATGATGATAATTAAATTTAAAATGGTCTTTAGATATGCCAAATGTAGATTTTAATATTAACTTAATATTAAAAATTCACTAGGGTTTATTATTCCGTTAAAATAATTATTCCATTAAAAACATATTAAGGTTTAAGTTTTAATATTAACTTAGGGTTAATATTTTTAAAGTGAACACAATTTTAGTTTGAAAAGATTAATAAATGAGAAAACAACTCTTATTAATATTTCTATTATTTATTAAAGGACTGAATATTCAATTAAAAATATATTAACCTTCAAGTTTTAATATTAACTTAATATTAAGAATATATTAGGGTCAATATTTTTAAACTGAACACAATTTTAGTTAGAAAAGATTAATAAATGAGAAAACAACACTTATTAATATAAGTGTTAAAAAATGGAGTTTTGGTATGCAATTCAATTGTATTGTGAAAAATTCACACAACACAATATAAAATACATTACTAATTATGGAAATATTTAAACTAGAAGCTTATTAGAATAGTGTTAGGATTAGAATTAATGGTATATTACATATAATAGATCTCAACAAAGCACAAAACTCTAAAATAAAAGATATATTGATGGAATAATGATAAGTACGCATTTGAAATGACCCAACCCCAACCCCAACCCCAACCCTAACCATAATTCTTATTAAGGTTAGAATTACGGTTAGGGTTAGGGTTATAATTAGAATTAGGGTTAGGGTTAGGGTTAGAATCAACATTATGATTAGAATTAGGGTTAGGGTTAGAGTTAGGATTAGGGTTCCTATTAGAATTAGGGTTATAATTAAGGTGGGTTACTATTAGAATTAGGGTAAGAATTAGAGTTACAATTAGGTTTATGGTTCAAATTACATTTCAACTATTTCTAATAGTGATTAGGGTTAGAATCAACATTATTATTATAATTAGGGTTAGGGTTAGGATTAGGGTTCCTATTAGAATTAGGTTTAGAATTATGTGGGTTACTATTAGAATTAGGGTAAGAATTAGAGTTACAATTAGGGTTAGGGTTCAAATTAGAGTTAGGGTTAGAGTTCAATTAGGGTTAAGGTTAGTATTAAGGTTAGGGTTAGGATTTGAATTAGGGGTAGGGTTAGAGTTAGGGTTAGGGTTATAATTAGGGTTATTGTTAGATTTAAAATTAGGGTTATAGTTAGGGTAGAATTAGCGTTATGATTCGAATTAGAATTAGGGTTAGGGTTATAGTTAAGATTATGGTTAGAATTGAGGTGGGTTACTATTAGAATTAGGGTAAGAATTAGAGTTAGGGTAAGCATGAGATTAACAGTTAGGGTTAGAGTTAGGGCTAGAGTTAGGTTTAGAATTTGAGTTAGAGTTAGGGTTAAAATCATAATTAGAATTAGGATTAATGTAAGGGTTAGAATTATGGTTATTATTAGATTTAAAATTAGGGTTATAGTTAGGGTAGAATAAGGGTTATGATTAGAATTAAGGTTAGGGTTAGGATTAGAGTTAAGGTTAAGGTTCCTATTAGAATTAGGGTTAGAATTAAGGTGGGTTACTATTTGAATTAGGGTTCAAATTAGAGTTAGGGTTAGAGTTGAATTACAGTTAAGGTTAATATTAAGGTTAGGCTTAGGTTTTGAACTATAGTCAGGCTTAGGGTTACAGTTAGGGTTAGGGTTAGGTTTAAAATTGGGATTAGGGTTAGGGTTAGGGTTAGGGTTAGTGTTAGGATTATAATTAGGATTGGGATAAGGGTTAGGGTTAGAATTAGGATTACGACTATAATTAGGGTTAATGTTAGAATTAAAGTTAGGGTTAGGGTTATAATAAGGGTTAAGTTTAGTATTAAGGTTTGGGATAGGGTTTCAATTAGGATCAAATTTAGGGTTAAAATTAGAGCTATGTTTAGAGTTATAATAAAACCTGTTAAGGTTAGGGTTAGAGTTAGGGTTAGGTTAGATTTATGGTTAGAATTACAATTAAAATTAGGGTTACAATTTGAAAAAGGGTGACAATTAGAATCAAAATTAGAGTCAAAACTAGGGTTAGCGTTATAATAAGGGTTAGGGTTATGCTGAGATTTAGGGTTACAATTAGAATTAAGGTTGCAATTAGGGTTAGGGTTAGGGTTACCATTAGGGTTATAAATAGGGTTAGGGTTGGGATTGTAGTTAGAATTAGGGTTTTACAATCAGTTTGATGGTTAGAGTTAGAATTAGGGTCAAGCTTTATGTTAGGATTAGAAATATAATTAGGCTTAGACTTAGAATCGGGGTTAGTATTAGGGTTTGGTTTATTTAAAGAATTAGGATTAAGTAGACCTATGGGTAGAATTAGGGTTTGGATTACAATTATGATCGAGATTACAATTACATTTAGGGTTACAATTACGTTTAGGATTACAATTATTATTCAAACCCTAATTTAACCATAACCCTAATTCTAACCCAAACCTTAATTACAATAATAACAATCAATCTAACCCTAATTATAAATCTAACCCTAGTTATAACCCTCAACCTAACTATATCCCTAAACAAAACCCTAATTCTAATCTAACATTGGTTCTGGCATTAACCAAAACCTTATTTATAATCATAACCCTTAACCTAAAACTAGCTCTATATCTAACCCTATTCTAACCATAACCATAAGATTACACTTATCATTGATTTAGAAGCCTAACCCAATCCCTAAACAAAACCCTAGTTCTAAATATGACCTTCATTCAAACCCTAACCGTACATGGAACCCTAACCATAATTTGGTACATGAATAAAACATTAAATTTAACAAGATTTATAAACATAACCATAACCTTAATTAGATTAAAACCTTATTGTAACCCTAATTTTAAAATAAACCTAATCTAACCCTAACCCTAATTAAACCATGATCCTAAAAATACACTTAGCACATATTTATCTAAATATAAATATCCCAACATCATAACTATATTCCTAAACATAACCTTAACCCTAATTCTAATACTTAAAATGCTCATACTCAAGCATGTATGAAGGTGAAGGTTCCTCAATATTCTCATTGAGCTTTACTTGTGGAGTCTTCTAATTCTTTACCACATGATTCAATTTCCGAACCAAGTGATAATGGCTACCCTAGTAGAGAGGAGGGGAAATCTCTAAATTTGAATACGATCCAGACACGAGGTGATGACTTTTCATTTTATAGCATCGTCAAGATCCTAGGTAGCGTGACTTCAACTCCTATGAACCTCCTTTATTGAGGTCTATGGCACAATGTAATCTACTACCTAATCAACTTCTTATTTGATTTGTGCGAGCAAGGAAGATGTGTCTGCAGATTTTCAAAAATATCACATGGAAGCACTCTTGATTCTGAATCTCAATAATTTGACGCATGTCATTTGAGGAACAATTCTTTTTATTTCAGCCCTGAAAATTCTTTACCCACAAATAGGAATACCTGCAAATTTAGGAGATCGCTATCTAAAAAGGTGTAATCACATGGGGCGTTTTTAGTAATGAATGCATTTTAGAATGGAGATTTTTGGATTTTGTGTTTTATAGATGTTTATTTGGATTATCTGTTAAAATATCATTTTGATAGCATGTTATTGTTCTAGTGGGCATAATTGACAATATAACTGTATCAGTTTGAAATATTTTATTATGGTGAGATTCATGACAAGTTCTTGGTACGGATGATGAAATCAAGCATGGGAACATGCAACGTGACTATTCTTCTCTCTAGAATCACCCCATGAATCACTCATGAGTTAGAAGCTAGCTCAAGATGACAAAAGACCTCCTGCCTCCATTGCCTCCAACCTCCAATATGACCCTATTTCATTTTCTAAAAAGATATTCCTCCTCACTATCATGGTAGGGAGAGCTTACTTGATGTATTGCAAAACCACAATCTTCACTTTCAGTTACAACAAGAGCTTTATTTTTCTTCAATTTCCCATCAATGAGAGCTTTCGCTCATTGAATACAATTTATTTAGACATGTCCAATTTTCTGACAATAACAACATTTGAATTCTTTCCCTTTTGAAATGTTAGAATTGTTCTTAACAAGCAAAGTAGTTTTCTCAATAATTGAACTATCTTTTTTTATTGGTAAAGGCTTTTGACCAAAGCTATGTCCACTTTTCTGACATTAAAACCTGGCATAAATGCCTTCAACAATGCTGAAGGTTCAAATCCATGAGCTCGTTGGCCCAACAAATGCCCATAGCCTGAAAGCGTAATAGTCCAACAAAGGCACAAGATGAGCAAGCATGTTAGCCCAGCGAAGGCACAAGCTTGTGAGCTCTTTGGCCCAATGGGGGTTTGAACCTTGGTGGCCACCACTACAATGAAGTGACTTGACTACCAAACCATTCCCTTAATGACATAATTGAATGATCTTTACTAACTTTACTTTCTTCATCAATCAAAGAAGAAATCATAGTTTCCAAACTAGGATTAATTTTGTTTAATGTAAAAACAATATGATAAAAAATTGAAGTCATAATTCTCAATAAGATTGACTTAGCATGATCATCATCGACTGTAGCTTTTACACTTGCAATATGATTAAGAAGGGAACGAAATGAACTAATATGTTGAACAACACTACCACCATCTTTCATCTTCAAACCAAAAAGTTTTTTCTTAATGGGCATTTTAGCACTTGAATCTTGTGAACCAAATAAAGAACTAAGTGCATCCCATAGTTTCTTTGAAGTTTTTTATTAGATCAATATGATGCAAATATGCATCAGATAATCCAAGATGAATCAATGATGTGGCCCTACAATCTTTTGCTATATATTTTATTTCTTCATTTATATTTTGTGGTTTCGTAATAGTCCCAATCACAATGTCCCATAAATCTTTTTCAATTAGAAGTAATTGTATCTTTACTTGCTATGTATGAAAATCATATCCTTTAGATGCAGTAATAGTAATTGATTTATCCATTAAAAAAAACCTTATCACTTCGATTTATCACATGCAATTTCAATTATAATAAAATGGCCCTCCACTATTTCTCCTTTTTGGAAAAAATTGAAATCTTGTATGACACTTCTTTGGATTGAAGTATCACTAGAAATATTTTAAGCAATTTTGCTATAAACTCTTGTATCGACTTGTGAATTAGATTTCAAACACTTCTCTTTGCACAATATATGTCCAATTCTCCAATAAAATTTGACTTCAAATAACTTGTACTCAAACTGATGTAGAAAGAAAATTCAGTGCAACAACCAAGTTAATGAAATGCTATTTCTAATGTTTTGAAAACTTTCTAAAATGTCAATGTAGAATTTACCATGGCTATTATTGAAATGGCAGGCTGCAACAATGTATGACTTTCCTCAAACTGTGCCTCATTTACCATTCAACGACAGGATCTTTACCATGCTTCCACACAACAAACTTTCTTCAGAAGCATTTGAAAATGCCTCTTCCTGGAAATGCCTTCATGGAGTCTTGTATGGAAGATTGAGACGCCTCTTTTCATAAATTTACATGCAGCAATTAAATGTTAATGTCTGCGAACATTTCAACCCCTTCAAACATAGTTATCACCTTTGAATTCACCCAGCAACATGACATTGATTTAAAAAACACAAATCTAAATACTAGATATAGACGCCTTCATAGGAAGTGAAATGTTGGTTTTGGAGTTTCAAATTTTAGATGCCTTCCTTCAAAAAATCAGACGCCTCTCATCACTGGTTTGGCAGATTAAAACCAATGTGCCTCTCACACTTTCTCAACGCCATCTGCAGATATCAAAACAACTCAAGAATTTGAAGTGGCCAAATGATTCTCTAGCACAAGAATTCTTCAATTAATCTTCAACATTATCTCTTCCCATCTTTGCCAGAATTAAAATAGAACTTCTCTAATACCATATTGAAATATGGCCAGCATTTACATTTGCATAGTAATATTCTCAGCATGGGATGCCAAGATCAGGCAGGCTTGGCCAATGTTGTGGGTTCCTACATGGTATGGACAAGGGGGCCTGGGAACCCATGAAGAATGCTGCTCTGTAGAGTGGTCTCCACCTGAACAAGGATGGCTTAAGCTAAATTTTCATGGGGCCTCGAAAGGCAACCTAGCACCTTCTGGGGTAGGTTGCATTGTAAGAGATTGGCAAGGTAACACAATCATATCCTCCTCAGTAAAACTTCCTTCTGGGAAAAACAACAAGGCAGAATTCATGGCTATGACTTAGGGGCTTAAGCTCTATAAGGAGATTGGAGCAACTAAAATTGCAATAGAAGGTGATTCCACGCTGGTAGTAAATGCCATCAGGAGTGGTAAGCTTCAAAATTGGAAGCTTCAGGCACTCCTCTTGAGAGTATTGGAGATGTTACAATCCTTTGAATCATACATAGTCAATCATATTTACAGGGAGGGCAATAAAGAGGTTGATGCTCTTGCTAATGTAGGGGTAACTGGAGACTAAGTTCATTGCCCATGTGCCAAATGAGTACTATAGACTAAGCCACTTGGGCTAGTTTCAACATATGGGTGACCCCACTCCACCCTAGTTGCAAATCTAATGCTTGCACCTAATCAATCTTTGCCCAGCTCGGCTTCTTCCAAATGGCCATGCCACTAGCATAAGGACAAAACCATCCCTTCATGTCTTGCTTGAGGGAACAATCTCTCTAGCAGTAAATAAAGGCATAGACAAAGCAGAATGCATTAGAAAAGGGATGTGATTCAAGGACATTATTTCTGGGAGTGTTAATGTAGGTAGCGACAAGTTATGGGCATAGTACCAAGGAAATCATCCCATAGTACACGATTCAAGATTGACATCATTGCTGCTAGCCAAAGCTAGCCTAGATTTGTGTCATTCTTTGCTCTGTCAAATGATGCTAGTCTAGGGTGCCACTCTGAGTAGAGTTGCTTTTGGCTCGATGTAATTAAGAATGGGAGATAGGATGATTTCCCATTTTGTAAAATCTCTACTAGCCTAGCTACCAGATGAACTGATGTAAAACCTTTTATATCAATATAAATATAAGTTTGCAGCCCTAGGCTACGATTGACGAATCCAAAAAATATATATTATTGATGATTTCGAGATATACATAGAATGATTTTACATTTGAGTATATTCTCTTTATAATTCCATATATATTCCATGAATGTAACTTACCAACAATTAACATGTGCATGTTAATTTATTTATTTAAAACTATATACTAAATTTAAAACCTTACTTATTCTAACACTTTTTGGACAAAAATGATTTCCCTACCAAATACATTTATTAGGAAGTTTATTTTTTTCTAGGATAACAGAGTGAAATTATTTTGTTTCTTTAAAGCTATGTTTTACAAGCACAAAGTTAAGCTCTAGCTTAATGATGATCACCTTTTGCTAGGTTGAAATAGTAGGGCTAATCTTAGCAAAAAGTAACTCTCCAAATTTGGAAGCAGCTAAGCTACTGGTGCTATAACTTTTTTTTTATTAAGAGATTTTTGTTAATATTTATTAACTCACTCTTTTGTCTGGTGGAGGCATAGTTAAGAAAAGTAGGGCTGTAACTGTTATGCTATTTTGAGATTACAAACTTTTTCTAAGATACTACAGCAAGAGGTATACATCAAGATTCTAAGTTGGTTCTTACTTCTTTCTTTGTCCCTCTCCTTTCAGAGTATAAATAGTAATTAATTTATACATAAAATAGGTATTGTTACTAACTCAAATTATTAGGTACAACCATAGAAGCCATAACTAGGAAGTTTGGAGCAAGTAGGACAGTAAGGAATAGTTCATTTACTCCTTTGGATTTAAAATTGTCCTTGAAACAACTTTCAATTCTAAGTAGCATTCAGATTCTACATTACATTTCCGGTATACTGGCCTATTAAAATTGGGTTTGTATCAATCAAGGTTTATAATTTCAACTATAAGTAGAGTATTCACCCTTTGATTGGAGCAAGAAGAACATCTTCATTGTTGGTGTCTCCAAGTTCTACTATTTTGATAACTGTGCTTCTAGTTACTACACTTGATTGGACTTCCATGCCTTGTCTGCCTAGGTATCTGTCTAGAATTCCTTCTGAAGATTATCAAGAAAGGTCAATTGTATCAAAGTTGTGAATGCTTCCCTCTAAACTGTTATATTATGATTCCTATGATGAGAGAATTTTAAGGTCTCTTTACTTTGATTTTACTTTGATGCCTAGATGAAG
The DNA here is from genome assembly GCA_027924645.1 of Cunninghamia lanceolata. NCBI lineage: Eukaryota > Viridiplantae > Streptophyta > Pinopsida > Cupressales > Cupressaceae > Cunninghamia > Cunninghamia lanceolata. The sequence continues at coordinate 18,431,308 of BSBN01001048.1, forward strand.
CTTAACATGTTCCCTTCTGATGGGCTGATTTTCAAAGTCCCCTTATTACTTCTGTGCTTTCCCATTATGGTAAAAATCTTTTTCAAGTATATTTAAAAAATAGAATCCTTTTAATTGGAATTTTTTTATTGGTCAGAGCGGTAGCTCCTAGTCAACTTTTTTTGTTAGCTTTTCTCTATATAAAATTAGGCTGATTATGGACTATTGTTTTATTTGATTTTATGTAATTTACCATGTATGCAAAAACTGTTGGGATATGGTGTTGTACACCATTGCATAATTTGATATATTATAATGTTGTAATTAAATAATTATTTAGTTGTGATGCACCTAGGTGGTGTGGTTAATCATGCTAGGTAATTAATTGGGGACCACTTTATGTTGTATTGTAAAATTGGGTTAATTATTTTATGTGTGTGGGACACATAGAGTGATGAATTATTCAGTTGTACTATTTGATTAATTGGGAAAAGTTAGTACCAATAGTCAAATGGGGGTTAATGGTTTTATAGGCTAATGGTTTTGTGTTACCCATGGTTTTGGGGCACATGGTTTTATCCAATACCACAAGTTGTATTTGTATGAGCTTGGTCTATAAAACCAAGCACATGGTTAGTGGTTTGGTTGGCTTGGCTATTCATTGTAGGTGGATTGGAGGTTTGTGAGAGGATGTCATTATATTGAGCTCTCTCCTATAAGTGCATATTGTTAAGCATGGCAGGCAATGTGTGGATGCATGCTTGCACACGTGGAGGATGCATTGGAGGTGCTTGATGATTCAGAGGTATTCATGGAGACTCATGGCATGTATTGTAATATCATTGTTGTTGAATAATACATATGAGTGTGGATACTTTTGGAGGCTAGGTTTTTCCCTCTTGAGGGTTTTCCTAGGGTATATCTTGTGTTATCTTGTTGACTGTTCATTTGATCTTTACATTATGGTTATTTCTACATCTTATTCTCCTATCGGGTTATGTAGAATTGATTTTATTTGACTTGTAAATTCCTAACATGTGGTATCAGAGCTATGTTTATGGTTGAGGGAAGTGTGAGCTCCCTAGATGAGTATAATCCTTATGTGTGTAGATCAGGTGCAAAATGTAAGCCATGGCAATACATGTAAGGATTTGGGACATTACAAGGTTATATGCAGGTTGTATTGTAAATTAGGAGTTCTATGTATTAGAGATTTGGTGTGCATGTTGCAAATCCGGTGATTGAAAAATCATTGCTGAAGAGGGTTTTCTTTGTTTGGCTTCATGAGGGGTTTCAGGAGGAATTTCTATAGATGACCTCCAAGGACAAAATGAACCTTTCCATTGAGTCCAGGAGACATGAGAGGTGAAGAAAAACATATAATTCTGCATGTTTTGGCCATGGTGACCTAAGGCAAAAAAATTAGCTCCCAAGTATGCAGTACGGCTGTCGTAGGTATGATTGCAGAAAAAAATTGTTAAAAAAATATTTTCCTACATTGTGTATTTGTTTTACTATAGTTGGTGTAAAAATTAATTTTTTTATAAAGTAGAGAATGGAAAAGAAAAAAATTATAGATATGAAAAAAAAATTGTTAAGGGGCGGGGGTCTGCAGACCCCCGTACCTTGACCGCTGTGGCAGGGCCTACTAGCACGGCTAGGTATGGCCAGGCATGGCTGCCGAGGCCAGTCGGCTCCCGGTCAGCAGTCTGGGTCAGACAACCCTTGGGCCACTAGTGCCGAGTGCCAGTCTGATGAGGCCGGCCAGACTCCTGGGCCAGCAACCACCTGAGAAGTCCCCACCATGGGGTGTTTTAAAAAAATTAAAAAAATTATTCTTTATGGTGGTAGAGAAATTTTTTAATGATAGCATTTAATAAATCAATTTCAGACTTAATTACAAATTAAACCTCTATGAAATATGTTTTGGAGTCTGATGAAAAATAAAACAGATTTGAAAACTTTTTCACCTATGCCAGTCAAAGATATAAGATGATGTCAGCTCCAGCCCAACACCACGTCACTTCTGTTTTTTGTCCAATGAGCCTGATGATGTTAGAGATGATGTCATGCCATGTCAGCAGGTACTAGGGTCCCGCCAGGGGTCCACTTTTAGCCCTAGGAGGGTATTATCTTTTGGGGGGCATAACTTTCACATATGGTATCAATTTTTTGACTTCTTATAGGCATTAGAAAGTTCTCTCCGAGCGCTATGCAGTGGTAAATGTTTCATGATTAGATTTTTCTGTTTGTTTCAAAATTTCGTTCCAGAAGCTAGGCATTGCTCTCTTACAGTTTTATACTCATAACTTTTGCATATGGAATTAGATTGTTGATTTTGGATAGGTGTTAGAGAGATATTGTAGTGTAATATAGATTGGATCATGTATATTTTTAGTTGGTGTGCATAGAGATATTAGCACTTGTTTGATCACTTGTAGGAGCTTGAGATTCAAAGTATGTTTATGAGTGGATTTAGATGGATTTTTGGGCACAAACTTGTGGGAGTGCATGTCGTTATGAGACCATCAGCATGGTATAGTAGGTTTTCAGATTTGGTGCTTTTAATTACATGTTTACAGGTGTTTTCAAAGTTTGGACTTTGATGGTGACAGGTACATAGGGTGTCTTCTGATTTGAGGACATGGTTGATACGTGTGTGAGACTTGGAGTCTCATTTCAATGGGAGTTGAGTACAGGTACAACGATGATGATGATTATGGTGTCATGGATATGCATGTACACTTTTGCATTGGCATGACATGATCATGTATGCGATTGACAAGTATGCGGAATGATGTTTGATTTATGATTACAGGTGGTGTTGTGGTGTTGTTTTAGGGGGTTGTTCTTACCTCCTAGATGCTTATTTAGTTCCTTGACTCAGGTGTAGGGTTAGAGTTAGGGTTAGGGTTAAAAATTAGAACTATGTTTAGGGTTAGAATACTAGTTAGAGTTAGAATTAGGGTTATTGTTAGATTTAAAATTAGGGTTATAGTTAGGGTCGAATTACCATTATGATTTGAATTAGAATTAGGGTTAGGGTTAGAGTTAAGATTAGGGTTAGAATTGAGGTGGGTTACTATTAGAATTAGGGTAAGAATTAGAGTTAGGGTAAGCATTAGATTAACAGTTAGGGTTAGGGTTAAGGCTAGAGTTAGGTTTAGAATTTGAGTTAGAGTTAGGGTTAAAATCATAATTAGAATTAGGATTAAAGGAATTATGGTTATTGTTAGATTTAAAATTAGGGTTATAGTTAGGGTAGAATTAGGGTTATGATTAGAATTAAGGTTAGGGCTAGGATTAGAGTTAAGGTGAGTTACTATTTGAATTAGGGTTCAAATTAGAGTTAGGGTTAGAGTTGAATTAGGGTTAAGGTGAAAATTAAGGTTAGGGTTAGGTTTTGAACTATAGTCAGGCTTAGGGTTAGAGTTAGGGTTAGGGTTAGGTTTAAAATTGGGATTAGGGTTAGGGTTAGGGTTAGGATTATAATTAGGATTGGGATAAGGGTTAGGGTTAGAATTAGGATTACGACTATAATTAGGGTTAATGTTAGAATTAAAGTTAGGGTTAGGGTTATAATAAGGGTTAAGTTTAGTATTAAGGTTTGGGATAGGGTTTCAATTAGGATCAAACTTAGGGCTAAAATTAGAGCTATGTTTAGAGTTATAATAAAACCTGTTAGGGTTAGGGTTAGAGTTAGGGTTAGGTTAGATTTATGGTTAGAATTACAATTAAAATTAGGGTTACAGTTTCAAAAAGGGTGACAATTAGAATCAGAATTAGAGTCAAAACTATGGTTAGCATTATAATAAGGGTTAGGGTTATGGTGAGATTTAGGGTTACTGTTAGAATTAAGGTTGCAGTTAGGGTTAGGGTCAGGGTTATCATTAGGGTTATAAATGGGGTTAAGGTTGCAATTGTAGTTAGAATTAGGGTTTTACAATCAGATTTATGGTAAGGGTTAGAATTAGGGTCAAGCTTTATGTTAGGATTAGAAATATAATTAGGGTTAGACTTAGAATCGGGGTTAGTATTAGGGTTTAGTTTATTTAATGAATTAGGATTAAGTAGACCTATGGGTAGAATTAGGGTTTGGATTACAATTATGATCGAGATTACAATTACATTTAGGGTTACACTTACGTTTAGGATTACAATTATTATTCAATCCCTAATTTAAGCATAACCCTAATTCTAACCAAAACCTTAATTACAATAATAACAATCAATCTAACCCTAATTATAAATCTAACCCTATTTATAACCCTCAACCTAACTATATCCCTAAACAAAACCCTAATTCTAATCTAACATTGGTCCTGGCAGTAACCAAAACCTTATTTATAATCATAACCCTTAACCTAAAACTAACTCTATATCTAACCCTATTCTAACCATAACCATAAGATTACACTTATCATTGATTTAGAAACCTAACCCTATATCTAACTCCATTTATAAGCCTAATCCTAACCCAATCCCTAAACAAAACCCTAATTCTAAATATGACCTTCATTCAAATCCTAATCGTACATGGAACCCTAACCATAATTTGGTACATGAATAAAACATTAAATTTAACAAGATTTATAAACAAAACCATAACCTTAATTAGATTAAAACCTTATTGTAACCCTAATTAAATAAAATAAACCTAATCTAACCCTAAGCCTAATTAAATCATGATCCTAAAAATACACTTAGGACATATTTATCTAAATATAAATATCCCAACATCATAACAATATTCATAAACATAACCTTAACCCTAATTCTAATACTTACCATAACCATAGTTTCAAACATGATTAAAACCCTAAATATAACCCTATTTTATAACCTTGACCCTTACTATATCCCTAAACAAAACTGTAATTCTAATCTAACCTTGGTTCTAACCCTAGTCCAAACCATAATTGTAATCATAACCTCAATTTAACCCTAATTCTAATTCTAACCATAATCCTAAGATTACACTTAGCATTGATTTATAAGCCTAATCCTAAACTAATCCCTAAAAAACATAATTCTAACTCCAACCTTCATTCCAATGCTAAAAAATAATATATAATTATTTAGTATATTATAATAATATATCTAAACTATATTATAAAATTATATATAATATTATAATTATTATATAAAATATTATGATAATATATTATAACATTATATTATATAATTATAATAATTTTTAAGATATATAATATAGTTGGAACTAAGCTTGCTGCTAGCATATTTATATTAAATATAATATATCTAAAAATATAATATTTAATATAAATATGCTAGTTTTAGCTACATTGGCAAGGTCAATCCACCAATAAGGCTCAATTTCTATCAAACATTAAAATGTATGAGGTAATACATTTTGAATGAAATCCTACTGTAAGAGAAATGTTTTAAATGATTGGCTTTTTATAAAAAATAAAAAATAAAAAATTTACTACCATCTAAACATGATTTTTCAAGCCATTTTAGTTAATGGCCATTGATATTTCAAACCATTTTAATTAATCGCTATGGCATATAATTATTAACTTCTAAGAAGTTTTTAGTAATTTTTATTCTATTATTATTAAAACAAAATTAATTTTGAAAATATAATCAATTCACAATTAATTTTATAAATATTTTAGTACTAACTTTACAAATTATTTAAGTCTTCTAATTAAAATTTATTTTAATCAACCAAAAGATATCATCAACTATTATTAAAATATTATTCTTATGAAAAAGAAATGTATTGTTTCTGCATACCATGTGTAAACACTTTTTTTTTCACTAACTCACTAGATTTTGTTATATTTTATTCATGTAAAAAGCTAATTTTAAGATTCAAATAGGTTAAGTTCTAAATAATACTTTGAAATAAAATATTACTGTGGATTTGGTGAAATTTGCATTTTTTTTTGCTGATAGGTCATTCTATATGTGCACACATCTTGTAACTGCCAAAAAAATTGGTAGTCCCACTCCACAAATCTGGTAGTCTTCATTTTTGGTAGTTTTTCAATTTTTTTCTCTAAAATTTAAAATTGCATGAATAACACCTCCCATAAATGTTTCTTTTCTCATTGTGGTGTTTGTATTTTTTGTTTTCTTCAATTCATCAGTATTAGATACTATCATCCATCTATAAATTTGAAGGTGAGCCTATAAATCAGGGTTTGAAGATTTAGTTTTTTTTTTCAGTATAGGATAGCATTTTTATTGGTACATGATTTGATTGCATTTTTATTGGTATAGGATTAGCTTCAAGCTTCAATTTATTGGTAAAGGATTAGCTTCAAGCTTCAAGCAGTTTTATAAGCTACACAACAATCTTTAAAGCCTCGGGTGAGTATGGATGTTTTAAGCTTCGTTTATTATAAATTAAATGCATTTCATTTTTCTTTTTGTTTTCATTTGAAATTAAACATAAAGACTCTGCCATATCATTAAACCTAATTTTCTGAGTTTAAAAGAATTAGTACATTGAAAACACTAAAAACCCTAAGCGATTATGATAGGAAAAAATAGAATAAGAAAGCACGTTAGATAGGAAATTTTTTTAATAAAGTTACATATCGAAGACAGATGAAAACCAATGTTTAAATACTTTCAAAAATAATCCCAAGAAAGTAGGTGCTTTGTTAAAATACTTGCAAAAATAATCCCAAGAAAGTAGGTGCTTTGTGCTTTGTCTTCTAGTAGATATAATAAAACATGTATACTTGCACCAAAAGAAATCCTGTATACACAAATATCCAAAATGTCCTGGTAACATTCATGTGAAAGGGGGCGATTTGATCTCCACATTTGGTGGATCCAGAAAGGGGCAAAATATCTTTCACTTGAACGCCATCATTTGCAGGGGGTTTCAAACACTCAAATGGGAGTTTGTATGCCTTCTGAAGCTCAGCCTCCATTTGCCCGATAGCGTTGTCTGCCTGCTACTTGCTCACTTTACTTACCAACACTTCTATTCTACTCTATTCTTGGCAATAGAAGTATTATCATACGAGAGCAAATATAATTCTATTCAGTTGCTTAAACTTGAACCTCTGAAATTGAATTCAAAGATCTTCATAACATAATAAGGTGTCTTGTTTATTGGTTAGAAATGTTTACCTAGTTTGACACAAACAACACGATCACGGAGCTCCCTAGGACTGATTACGCTTGTCTCAGGATCAAGAAGCCTCTACATCTCCAAATCATAATCTTTTTCTAATATTGTACAAATAGAAACCTCAAAATGCTTGTGCCCATTAGCAATTACATAATTTCTTAATTCCTCCTAGGATGGATGTATCCTAACAAGAACACTATGATAGCATAATTTAATTTAGATGCCACTGTCCTTGTTAGGATAAGCCCTGGGAAGAATTAAGAAATTATCTAATTGCTAATGGGTGCAAGCATTTTGAGGTTTCTATTTGTACAATATTAGAAAAAGATTATGCTTTGGAGATGTGGAGGTTTCTTGATTCCAAGACAAACTTAATCAGTCCAAGGAAGCTCCATGATCATGTTGTTTGTGTCAAGCCAGGTAAACATTTCTAATCAATAAACAACACACCTTATTATGTTATGGAGATCTATAAATTCAATTTCAGAAGAACAAATTTCAGCAACTGAATGGAATTATATTTTCTCTCCTATGCTAATACTTCTATTGCTTGTGATGTCAATATTTGCACTCATTGTTAAATACCATATGATGCTAAGTGTTGCTTTTTTCTGTGCTTCTGTTTTCTATGTTTGTGTTGTAGGTTTAAGAAAGTCTTTACTAAATGTCTTTCATAAAGGGATTTGCCGTCCCAATATTACAATGGTAATTAATGATCGATTGAAGGTCTGGGAGGATACAGATCAATAACATGTGCATGTTGTTCCAGCTTTTGCACCGTAGTATGCTCCATTAGCACATGTTCTTTGATTTCTATTTTTACTTTCTATTCCATTGTACTGATTTCAATCTGCATTCTTTGTACTGCAGACAAGGGTTCCCCTTCCAATATTATGTGTTGCAAGAAACGTAGCTTGAAATGTCAGAGGTTGCTTTTTTAAGTAAGTAATCTGATCTTGGAATGATTTTATCTATGGGTGTAATTTTTATTTTACTTTCCCAGCCAAGCGAGAAGTTCACATGAAGTTTTAGGGAATGATGGTTGAAGTTATGTTTGTAGTGTCTGGATATCTTCTAATTTTTCTTGATTCTTGTTTTATGACAGATATCTTGACGAAGGTCATTAACAGAAGATGGATGAAGTATTTTATGACAGATATCTTGACGACGGTCAGCTACACTCAATGTTACCAAGTAGTTGCTAACAGAGGTCGGGATTTGCAACATTTTGTGATTACGATTGACTTTAGCACTGTCAGTTCCTGTTTTAAGTGTTAACTTTTAAATGTAAAATCTGAATTTTGGATGTGTTTTTTTTTGTCTTTTTTGTATTGGGGTTCGGGCCAAAGTAGCTGCAAATGGCAATGCCAGTTTAGCTGTTCCAAATGGCACGATAAACTCTAAGGTTAATTGTCTAAGATTGTCCTCTGTTATCTTGGTTAAAATTTTTAATTATACTATCTCAATTCATAAAATGAAATCAAATTTTTTAATATTTATATCAATAATCATAATTTTGATTGTTTTTCAGGATCAGAATTTACTTCGAAACACATGTCCCACCCATGTCTTGTGGACAATCAAGACCCAAAGTCATTTACGCAACTTTTGTAGCAAGCAAAACCGCTTTCCCCCCTCCTTAAAATGCTTATACTCAAGCATGTGTGAAGGTGAAGGTTCCTCAATATTCTCATTGAACTTCACTTGTGGAGTCTTCTAATTCTTTACCATACGATTCAATTTCGGAACCAAGTGATAATGGCTCCCCTAGTAGAGAGGAGGGTGAAATCCCTGAATTTGAATACGATCCAGACACGAGGTAACGACTTCTCATTTTACAGCATGGCCAAGATCCTAGGCAGCGTGACTTCAACTCCTATGAACCTCCTTTATTGAGGTCTATGGCACAACGTAATCTACCACCTAATCAACTTCTTATTTGATTTGTGGGAGCAAGGAAGATGTGTCTACAGATTTTCAAAAACATCACATGGAAGCACTCTTGATTCTGAATCTCAATAATTTGACGCATGTCATTTGAGGAACAATTCTTTTTGTTCCAGCCCTGAAAATTCTTTGCCCACAAATAGGAATACCCGCAAATTTAGGAGATCGCTATCTAAAAAGGTGTAATCACATGGGGCATTTTTAGTAATGAATGCATTTTAGAATGGAGATTTTTGAATTTTGTGTATTACAGATGTTTATTTGGATTCTCTGTTAAAATATCATTTTGATAGCATGTTATTGTTCTAGTGGGCATAATTGACAATATAACTGTTTCAGTTTGAAACATTTTATTATGGTGAGATTCATGACAGGTTTTTGGTGGGGATGATGAAATCAAGCATGGGAACATGCAACGTGACTATTCTTCTCTCTAGAATCACCCCATGAATCACTCATGAGTGAGAAGCTAGCTCGAGATGACAAAAGACCTCCTGCCTCCATTGCCTCCAACCTCCAATATGACCCTATTTCATTTTCTAAAAAAGATATTCCTCCTCACTATCATGGCAGGGAGAGTTTACTTGATGTATTGTAAAACCACAATCTTCACTTTCAGCTACAACAAGAGCTTTATTTTTCTTCAATTTCCCATCAATGAGATCTTTTGCTCATTGAATACAATTTATTTGGACATGTCCAATTTTCTGACAATAACAACATTTGAATTCTTTTCCTTTTGAAATGTTAGAATTGTTCTTAAGAAGTAAAGCAGTTTTCTCAATAATTGAACTATCTTTTTTTTATCGGTAAAGGCTTTTGACCAGAGCTATGTCCACTTTTCTGATATTAAAACCTAGCATGAATGCCTTAACAATGCTGAAGGTTCAAATCCATGAGCTCGTTGGCCCAACAAATGCCTATAGCCTGCAAGCGCAACAGTCCAACGAAGGCGCAAGATGAGCAAGTATGTTAGCCCAGCGAAGGCACAAGCTTGCGAGCTCTTTGGCCCAATGGGGGTTTGAACCTTGGTGGGCACCACTACAATGAAGTGACCTGACTACCAAACCATTCCCTTAACGACATAATTGAATGATCTTTACTAACTCTACTTTCTTCATCAATCAAAGAAGAAATCACACTTTCCAAACTAGGATTAATTTTGTTTAATGTAAAAACAATATGATAAAAAATTGAAGTCATAATTCTCAATAAGATTGACTTAGCATGATCATCATCAACTGTAGGTTTTACACTTGCAATATGATTAAGAAGGGAATGAAATGTACTAATATGTTGAACAACACTACCACCATCTTTCATCTTCAAACCAAAAAGTTTTTTCTTAATGGGCATTTTAGCACTTGAATCTTGTGAACCAAATAAAGAACTAAGTGCATCCCATAGTTTCTTTGAAGTTTTTTATTAGATCAATATGATGCAAATATGCATCAGATAATCCAAGATGAATCAATGATGTGACCCTACAATCTTTTGCTATATATTTTATTGCTTCATCTATATTTTGTGGTTTCGTAATAGTCCCAATCACAATGTCCCATAAATCTTTTTCAATTAGAAGTAACTGTAACTTTACTTTCCATGTATGAAAATCATATCCTTCAAATGCAGTAATAGTAATTGATTTATCCATTAAAAAAAACCTTATCACTTCGATTTATCACATGTAATTTCAATTATAATAAAATGGCCCTCCACTATTTCTCCTTTCTGGAAGAAATTGAAATCTTGTATGACACTTCTTTGGATTGAAGTATCACTAGAAATATTTTAAGCAATTTAGCTATAAACTCTTGTATCGACTTGTGAATTAGATTTCAAACACTTCTCTTTGCACAACATATGTCCAATTCTCCAATAAAATTTGACTTCAAATAACTTGCACTCAAACCGATGTAGAAAGAAAATTCAATACAACAACCAAGTTAATGAAATGCTATTTCTAATGTTTTCAAAACTTTTTGAAATGTCAATGTAGAATTTACCATTGCTATTATTGAAATGGCAGTCTGCAACAATGTATGACTTTCCTCAAACTGTGCCTCATTTACCATTCAACGACAAGATCTTTACAATGCTTCCACACAGCAAACTTTCTTCAGAAGCATTTGAAAATGCCTCTTCATGGAAATGCCTTGTTGAAGTCTTGTATGGAAGATTGAGGCGCCTCTTTTCATAAATTTAGATGCAGCAATTAAATGTTAATGTCTGCAAACATTTCAACCCCTTCAAACATAGTTATCACCTCTGAATTCACCCAGCAACATGACATTGATTTAAAAAACACAAATTTGAATACTAGATATAGACGCCTTCATAGGAAGTGAAATGTTGGTTTTGGAGTTTCAAATTTTAGATGCCTTCCTTCAAAAAATCAGACACCTCTCATCACTATTTTGGTAGATTAAAACCAATGTGCCTTTCACACTTTCTCAACGCCATCTACAGATATCAAAACAACTCAGGAATTTGAAGTGGCCAAATGATTCTCTAGCACAAGAATTCTTCAATTAATCTTCAACCATTATCTCTTCCCATCTTTGCTAGAATTAAAATAGAACTTCTTTAATACCATATTGAAATATGGCCAGCATTTGCATTTGCATAGTAATATTCTCAACATGGGATGCCAAGATCAGGTAGGCTTGGCCAATGTTGTGGGTTCCTACATGGTACGGACAAGGGGGCCCGGGAACCCATGAAGAATGCTCCTCTGTAGAATGGTCTCCACTCAAACAAGGATGGCTTAAGCTAAATTTTGATGGGGCCTCCAAAGGCAACCCAGCACCTTCTAGGGTAGGTTGCATTGTAAGAGATTGGCAAGTTAACACAATCATATCCTCCTCAGTAAAACTTCCTTCTAGGACAAACAACAAGGCAGAATTCATGGCTGTGACTCAGGGGCTTAAGCTCTGTAAGGAGATTGGAGCAACTAAAATTGCAATAGAAGGTGATTCTGCACTGGTAGTAAATGCCATCAGGAGTGGTAAGCTTCAAAATTGGAAGCTTCAGGCACTCCTCTTAAGAGTGTTGGAGATGTTACAATCCTTTGAATCAAACATAGTCAATCATATTTATAGGGAGGGCAATAAAGAGGCTGATGCTCTTGCTAATTTCTAGTATACTGGCCTATTAGAATTGGGTTTGTATCAATCAAGGTTTATAATTTCTACTATAAGTAGAGTATTCACCCTTTGATTGGAGTAAGAAGAACATCTTCATTGTTGGTGTCTCCAAGTTCTACTATTTTGATAACTATGCTTCCAGTTTTTGCTCTTGACTGGACTTCCATGCCTTGTCTGCCTAGGTATCTGTCTGGAATTCCTTCTGAAGATTATCAAGAAAGGTCAATTGTATCAAAGTTGTGAATGCTTCCCTCTAAACTGTTATATTATGATTCCTATGATGAGAGAATTTTAAGGTCTCTACTTTGATTTTAGTTTGATGCCTAGATGAAGATTAACATGTTCCCTTCTCATGGGCTTATTTTCAAAGTCTCCTTATTACTTCTGTGCTTTACCATTATGGTAAAAATATTTTTCAAGTATATTTAAAAAACAAAATCCTTTTTATTGGATTTTTTTATTGGTCAGAGCGGTACTTCCTAGTCAAATTTTTTCTTAGCTTTTCTCTATATAAAATTAGGCTGATTATGGACTATTGTTTTATTTGATTTTATGTATTTTACCATGTATGCAAAAATTGTTGGGATATGGTGTTGTACACCATTGCATAATTTGATATATTATAATGTTGTAATTAAATAATTATTTAGTTGTGGTGCACCTAGGTGGTGTGGTTAATTATGCTAGGTAATTAATTGGGGACCACTTTATGTTGTATTGTAAAATTGGGTTAATTATTTTGTGTGGGACACATAGAGTGATGAATTATTCATTTGTATTATTTGATTAATTGGGAGAAGTTAGTACCAATAGTCAAATGGGGGTTAATGGTTTTATAGGCTAATGATTTTGTGTTACCCATGGTTTTGGGGCACATGGTTTTATCCAATACCACAAGTTGTATTTGTGTGAGCTTGGTCTATAAAACCAAGCACATGGTTGGTGGTTTGGTTGGCTTGGCTATTCATTGTAGGTGGATTGGAGGTTTGTGACAGGATGTCATTATATTGAGCTCTCTCCTATAAGTGCATATTTTTAAGCATGGCCGGCGATGTGTGGATTCATGCTTGACACATGGAGGATGCATTGGAGGTGCTTGATGATTCAGAGGTATTCATGGAGACTCATGGCATGTATTGTAATATCATTGTTGTTGAATAATACATATGAGTGTGGATACTTTTGGAGGCTAGGTTTTTCCCTTTTGAGAGTTTTCCCAGGGTATATCTTGTGTTATCTTGTTGATTGTTCATTTGATCTTTACATTATGGTTATTTCTACATCTTATTCTCCTATTGGGTTATGTGGAATTGATTTTATTTGACCTGTAAATTCCTAACATGTGGTATCAGAGCTATGTTTATGGTTGAGGGAGGTGTGAGCTCCCTAGATGTGTATAATCCTTGTGTGTGTAGATCAGGTGCAAAATGGAAGCCATGGCAATGCATGTAAGGATTTGAGACATTACAAGATTATGTGTAGGTTGTATTGCAAATTAGGAGTTCTATGTATTAGAGATTTAGTGTGCATGTTGCAAATCTGGTGATTAAAAAATCATTGCTGAAGAGGGTTTTCTTGGTTTGGCTTCATGAGGGTTTTCAGGAGGAATTTCTATAGATGACCTCCTGGGACAAAATGAACCTCTCCATTGAGTCCAAGAGATATGAGAGGTGAAGAAAAACATATAATTCCACATGTTTTGGCCATTGTCACCTAAGGCAAAAAAATTAGCTCCCAAGTATGCAGTACGGCTGTCGCAGGTACGATTGCAGAAAAAATTGTTAAAAAAATATTTTCCTACGTTGGGAAGAGTCCATTTGGGAAGAGTCCATTTGCTCCAGCAAAGAGCAGAAGGCAATCACTCTTCATCTATGAATTCTACTTGGCGAAACCAAACTTAACTTTGTAATGTCCCAACTTTGAACCTGTCCAAAAGATTTCATCTTATTTGCCTGAGGGAATAATTCTTTTGACTTTGAGGGCCTCTATTAGTTCTTGCATTGCCTCAGCATTCAATTGGAAAGATGCAATCACCTCCCAGTTCTAATCTGAGTCTTTAATGTAGCAAGAAGCTTTCCTACCATGAGCTGAGGATAAATCTCTCTAGTGATCCCTTAGTCCTGTGAGCTTTGCTAGTGGAGGTAGTCCTTTCAAGGAGTCTTCCCAGAAATTGGCCCAGGAACCATTGTGGACAAACCAAGAGATGTGGTCTATTATGAGACAGCTACACTGTTGCATAAAATTCCAAATATGCAAACCTCTTGGAGAATTGGACGTCGTTAGGATACAGAGAGAATCATCTGAGTCAAGGTATTTTTCCCTTAGAATCTAACACCATCTTGCTATTGGGTCTTTAAACATCATCCAAATTAGTTTAGCTTCCAAGGCTATATTTTGTTTTTCCATACTTTGAAACCTCGCACCTCCATCCCCTATACTTTTGCATGCCACTTGCCAACCAATAAGAGGAACCCTCTTTATATCATTGGCTCCTTCCCAGAGGAATTTCTTGAAGACTCCCTCCAGCAAGGCGCAAGCTTTCTTGGTCATCTGATTACAACTCATCTAATAAATAGGGATTGTTGAGAGAACCGCTTTAATCATCTAGATTTTGCCTAGAAATGAGAGCCATTTCCCTTGCCAGGAGGATGCCTTAGCTCTACATTTTAGGATGGTATCATCCCACAAAGAGGTGTAGATTGCACCTTTGAATAGAGGAACTCTGATATACTTTCTTGGGATATCCGCCTTCTTGAACTTGAGGATGGACAAAATCTACTTTTGCACTCTCATACCTGTGTTAAAGAAAAAGATACTTGACTTTTAATGATTAATTTCCTATCCTGAGGCTTCCTCATAAAGTTGTAGAAGTGAGGAAATTTCTATAGTCGAGTTTGTTTGAGAGGATACAAAAAGAAGTGTGTCATCCGCAAACTACTGGTGAGTGACCAAGGGGAAGATGTCAGCAATCTTAACACCCTTCCATCTTCTAGAGTTTGCCAAATATTGGATGCTCTTGCCCAGGGCCTCTACCATAATGACATAGAGGAAAGGTGATAGGGGGTCACCTTGCCTGACTCCCTGCATGGGTTCAAAGAACCCACACAGGGAACCATTAACTAAAATGGAGTAACGAACCAAAGAGATGCACTAGTAGGTCCATTCAATCTAGCTTTTGTCAAACCCAAATTTCTCCATAATCTTTATTAGAAATCTCCAATTAACATGATCATAAGCCTTGCTTATGTCTAATTTCAGAGTCATGCAACTTTGATTTGACAAAGTAATGGAATGTAAAGTCTCATGAGCTGAGATAATGCTATCAATTATATTCCTACCTGGCATAAAGCTACTCTGCTCCTCAAAGATGATGCATGGGAGAATACCTTTAAGCCTATTAGCCATTGCTTTTGATACCAATTTATAGATGGTGTTGCAAAGGGAGATGGTCTAAAAATCCTTCAGGGATGCAGACTCTGCTTTTTTAGGAATTAGGGTGATGAAAGTGTTATTAATATCCTTAATCATCTTCCTAGATTTCCTCAAATCTTCAATAGCCTTCCAAATGTCATTTTCCAAAAGGTCCCAGAATTCCTGGAAGAATCTTGCAGGAAAACCATCCGATCTAGGAGATTTATCAGGCACCATTTGGAAGACCACTGCCTTCACCTCCTCCTTGGTGAAGGGCCCCAGAAGAAATTCATTTTGTTCCCTAGTGATCAATTCTGGGATGAAGTCCAAGAAGAATTGTTGTTTGTATATGGAAGAGGCTTCCGCGGAGCCCAGTAGATTGTGAAAGTAAGTAACTGCTTCCTTTTGGATGAGCCCTTCATCTGAAACCTCTGTGCCATCTTCATAATGTAACATATAGATTTGGTTGTGGCTGCATCTTTGCTTTGCAGAGTTGTGAAAGAACATGGTGTTTAGATCATCTTCAGCTAGCCAGGTTTCTTGTGACTTAGATCTCCAAAAAATCTCCTCTCTGGCAAGGAGCTCCTAATGGATCTTCATGAGCTCTTGCTCCTTTTCAAATTCAAAGTTGGTCATGCCATTGTTCAAAACCTCTTGATTTAATAGTTCCATTTCAGCATCTATCCATTCATTTTCTCTGAAAATGTTTTTAAAGGTTCCTTCATTCCACGCTTTCAAGTGCTCTTTGATTGCTTTCAATTTTTTTGCAATAATGAACATCTTTGAACCTTTCTGAACCTCTGTATTTGACCACCACTATTTTATTAGATCCCTGAGGGAACCATCTCTTAGCCACATCTTTTTAAATTTGAATGGGCTTCTAGCCGGCGGTTTATCTTCTCTTATAACAGCCAAAATTGGAAAGTGGTCAGACCCAGAGATTGGAAGAATATGTGAGTCAATTGCAATAGGAAGCTCAGTCCCATTTGCTGAAAAGAAAAACATGTCCAGCCTTTCTGCTATATTAGTAAAACCTTTACACCTGTTGGTCCATGTAAAATCTCCATTTTTAGGAACAATATCTATTAGGTCAGAGTCTTCCACAAAGCGTTTGAAATCTTCCTGGCTTTGACTAATCTGACAACACCCACACTTTTTCTCAGCATTGGACAGGATCGTGTTGAAATCTCCCCCTAAGATCAATAGGTCATTTTTGTGGTGGCGAATTAGCTCTGAAATTGAATTCCAAACTTCCAACTTCGCTTGTGTTTTAGTCGGCCCATAAACATTCCAAAGTAAGAAATGTAGATGAGTTTGTGTATCTTCTATAGTCATAGCCATCCAGTTATCTGACTCGGCCAAGATTTTGATATCCATAGTCCTACTTTTCCAAAGTGTATAGTGTCTTCCAGATGCACCTAAGGATGGTCTAGAGACACCTTCCCATCCTTTACAGAAATTATAGAAGTTTTCTCCTTCCTTTGCTGACAGTTTAGTTTCTTGGATGATAACTATGTTGGCATCCACCACTTGAAGATGACGCTTCATCAAGCATCGCTTGTCAGGGGCATTGAGGCCCCTAACATTCCAGCTAAAGATCTTCATTGGGTCCCAAGGGAGACAGCCCCTCCCTTGGTGCTATTTATGAAATTTTTCAAGGTGGCTTGCCCACCTTTGGATACCTCCTCCTCCCTTTGAATTTTGTTTGTTTTCCTACCCTTTTTCCCTTTTTTGACATTTAGATTAGGTTTCAAAATTTTAGCCCCTTCTTGGCTGATGAATCTTGCCTCGACTTCTCTGAATTCATCCTCATCCATGGAATCACACTCTGTCCACTCAGACTCATTGCCCTCCTCTCTGAAGTCCTCAGCATTTGTAGATCCTAGGTTATCCCTGACGGTATCCTGAGGTGACACTTCCTTTGCTACTTCTGGTGGATCTTGGGCTATTTCTGGGACCCTTGAGATGGAATCAGATGAAGGACCAAACTTAGGAGATGCATCTTCTAGGGGAGCATAGAGGGATAATTCTCCAAGACAGGTTTCGCAGGGATGCTATTATCCATTTCTAGTGTCAAAGCTCATCTCTTTTCTTTCCAAGCCCAATGGACTTCCCTAGGGCAACCAGCTGTAGGGTGATCTCTTTGACCACAGTTAAGATAGAAGAATCTAACATCCTCCTGATCAATATTGACTATACACGTGCCTTGTTCTGTAGTGATTTTAATGGAATTTGGAAGGGTTTTATTTGCCACCACCTTTAACCTTGCATAGAGATAGGAGTCTCCTTTCATGATTTCTTCATCTAATTCAATCAGCATACCAATCAACTTACCAATTTTCTTCAGGTATGCCTTGGACCATCATTCAAGCAGAAGGTTGTACATTTGGATCCATCTAGGAGAAGAGTAGGGATTTGCCTTGCAAGGGTTGAATAGCGGAGTCCATTCTTGAAGAAAAAGGGGGGTGCCTTCGATTTCCCATTGGCTGAAGGACAAAATGAGATCCTATTCTTCCTGGCTTCAAAAAAGAACCGTAAAAAAACCTCTGGGGAGAAATTTTATGGAGCCCAGCCATTTCCAATTATCCATAATCCAATCTATGATAGTCTTTCTTGCGAAATTTTTCCCTGGCCTTTTGCCAATTACTGTGAATTTGCAAAGGTTATCCATATCCTGTTTCACTTCCTTGGAGAGGTCAAGCTTGATTTGTTCGCTCACTCTGAATTCTACAATGTTTGTCCAGTTTGCTCCTGAGAATGAATTTGTGGACTTCCTTTTTTGCACCATCTTTGCTCGCTTATGGATTTATGTTTTTTATCAGATGGGATTAGGAACATTTTCTTTGGTGTTTAAAATAAATGGTATCAATCTATAGAATTGACAACTAAACCTGTGTATGTTGTTTACTTATGTCAAAAAAAATTTATCTTCTCCCCTTTTGGCACTTACCCTTCGGGGTTATGTAGTAGGATGTTACATAAGTACTTTTACAGAACATAATTTTAATTATTTTAATTAATCTAATATTGTGGTTTAGTAATAATTTTTTTTAAAGATAAATAATTGTTTATCATTTCAAATTTGTAATTATTATATTTAGAGAACTAAATTTATAAGAAAAAAATTATGTGAACTCTTTTGAAATGTCATGTAAATAAAATTGAAATCTCAAAAATAATTTAATTTGGTAAAAATAAAATAGGACTAAAATATTTAGTTAGCTACAAAACTAAACTTTACAAAGCCTATTAAATAACAAAAATATTTCCTTAACTATAAAACTAAACTTTACAAAGCCTACATATTTGTATTATGTGGAGAGCTCTAGCCCTAGTTGAAGATTTAAAATATTGTATGTTTGAAGAATAACATAAAAAATGTAATAACATGGCGAAATATTTTTCATGATACTGTAGATTTTTAACTTTTTAGTAAATAAAATTGAAATATTAGATTTTTAACTCTTGAGTAACTAAAATTGAAATCCCAAAAATAATCTAATTTCATAAAACGAAATGTGTATAACCCTCTATTTTTAATAGTATTATTTATATTATAACTTTATCCTTTTGACAAAAAGTAAAAAATTAAATTCATAAAAACTGATTACTTGCCACATCCTCCCCTCAAACCAAAATTCTCTCCTTGTTGCACTCTCTGACAATGCGTATAACTAGTGGGAGACAAAATTTGTGTTCATAATTTGTCATAATTTGTTTACTTGCCACATCCTCCCCTCAAACCAAAATTCTCTCCTTGTTGCACTCTCTAACATTGCAAGGTTTTTTCAGCCAATGACAATACAGATAAATCATTTTTCAATAATTTTTTGTTAAAAATTTATCATGTTGACATAGGAAAAGTACAAATTTAAATAAAATTTGCCTGATAAGAAAAATAATCATGTCTTTTGATTGGTTTACAATCAATAGATTAATAACTTGATAAGTGTGAACTCATTGCAATAGTACTCGTTGAAGGCATGTACTAATAAAACAACATATTAAAAGAAAAAAACCAAGAAATTAAATTTGATTGTGAAGTTAAATCCTAACAAAATATAGTTATACAATATTAGGATTAAACAATAATGAGAGAAAAAAAAAAAAAAATTTCATTCTACAAAAACAAAAGAAGTATTTGTTTAGTTGTAATTTTTTTTTGGTTGATTAGGTATTGGTTGTAAAGACAAATTGCATTCCAATAATTGAAAAATTAATTTTTGAAGAGTGTTGAAATGTCTTTGGTAAATAAAATTGAAATCTCAAAAATAATTTAATTTGGTAAAAATAAAATAGGACTATAATATTTTCTTAACTATAAAACTAAACTTTATAAAGCCTATTAAATAACACAAATATTTTCTTAAAATGTAATAATACTAATACTTTTATAATGGAGAAATATTTTTTCTAATACTCTAAATTTTTAACTTTTGACAAAATAAAATTGAAATCCTAGATTTTATGACTCTTGAGTAAAATAAAATTGAAATCCCAAAAATAATCTAATTTCATAAAATAAAATATGTAGAATCCTAACCCTAATTGGGTGTGGAGAGATTCAAGATGTCTACCTAAGATATTAAAATGTAATAATATTGAATACTATTACCATTTAAAATGCATTAAAATATTGTAAGTTTGAAGAATAATTACACAATATAATAACAATAACATATTCATATTTAGATCACTACAATATTTTATCTTAGTCACTTGTAATAATAGTAAGTACTTTTAGAGAACATTTAATTATTTTAATTATCTAATAGTGTATTTAATAATAATTTTTAAAAAAAAATTTATCATTTCAAATTTGTAACTATTATATTTATAGAACTAAATTTATAAGAATTGTTTGAAATGTTTTGGGTAAATAAAATTGAAATCTCAAAAAAAATTTAATTTAGTAAAAATAAAATAGCACTAAAATATTTACTTAGCTATAAAACTAAACTTTACAAAGCCTATTAAATAACACAAATATTTCCTTTAACTATTAAACTAAACTTTACAAAGCCTGCATATTTGTATTATGTGGAGAGCCTTGGCCCTAGTTGAGTGTATAGAGATTTGAAATGTCTACTTAAATAATTAAAATGCAATAATATTAATACTATGATAACTTAAAATGCATTAAAATATTGTATGTTTGAAGAATAAAATAAAAAATGTAATAACATG
The DNA here is from genome assembly GCA_027924645.1 of Cunninghamia lanceolata. Lineage (NCBI taxonomy): Eukaryota > Viridiplantae > Streptophyta > Pinopsida > Cupressales > Cupressaceae > Cunninghamia > Cunninghamia lanceolata. The sequence continues at coordinate 18,452,095 of BSBN01001048.1, forward strand.
GAAAATATTTTTCATGATATTGTAGATATTTTTACTTTTTAGCAAATAAAATTGAAATCCCAAAAATAATCTAATTTCATAAAATAAAATGTGTAGAACCCATTGTAATAGTACTGCCAAAGGTAGGTACGAATGAAATTGATGACTGTATAGTAAAATCTATAAAATATAATTATATTACTTCTAAGGTTTTATTTTTTATTTCATATTTGCCTAGAGTTTTATTAATTAACCTTTACATTCCTAATATACCTTAAGACTTTATTGTTTTTAAAATATATCTAAACAACTAACACAAAGTAGTTTCATTAAAATAGCTTGTACCGTAAATGAAACAACATACTAAAAGAAAAAACCAAAGAAATTTAATTTGATTGTGAAGAAAACAAAATTAAATCCTAATAAAATATAGTTATAAAATATTCGTATGAAACAACAATGAGTGAAAAAGAAATAAATTAAATTTCATTTTGGAGAAAACAAAAGAAAATAAAATTGATGACTCTATAGTAGAATCTATAAAATAGATTGGAAAAAATAAAAGAAAATAAAATTGATGACAGTATAGTAGAATCTATCCCTTCCAATAAATTTTGCACTTGTCCAATTTACTTGGCTTCTTTTTATTGGATATGATAAAACTGTAATAATATATAATTATAAACTAACATATAAATTTTAAGTATTTATTTTCAAATTTTTAACCATTATATTTCCAGACTATACTACCCAAAAAAACAAACAATGATTTCACTTTTTCCAAAACTACTCTCCATTTAAAAAAAATTAAAGCTTCTGAAAGCATATAATTAAATTTAATGTCACTTGAAATGTTAATCTCTCTCTTTCTATGCAAGTTATATGCAAAAGATTTTTTTCTCTTAATATTCTAAGAAACTTAATGGGTGCGGAATACATCTGAAAACACCCCAATCACAAAACATCGATTTGTAGAACACCAGCATAGAGAAATTACTCAACTTTCACATTTCTATATATGTTGCTCAATTGTCAAAGCAACAAACCTTTTCATTTGTTCCAATGAGTCTGGAGTGCAATAAACAGGATTTGGAGGGCATTACATTGTCCATTGCAATATGTTTGACAGAAAAATTCAGTCACTCAGGAAGTTCTTTCTTATTTATAAGGTTTTAATGGCTTTTATTAGTTATTATTTAAATGAAATGTTGGATTGTTCAGTATGTTTCTTACTAATAAAATATTTCAGTTATCCCAATATTTATGATATGCATGTGGGACTTTGGGTTTCTACATTAAAAGTCATTATTGATTACTTAATATTTAAATATTATAACTTTATGACAATTCCATCACATTTACTTTAAAACTGATTAAAACCTGCCTGCAACCAGTTAAATTCGGGTGTCTTTGGGGAAACCAAAACACATACAGTTATCTACAAAGGCAAATTCATGGTTACCAAAAAAACCATGTCAAGGTCCATGCTGCATCAATTTTTTTCAATCCACACAAGGGTCAGTAACTAGCTATTGCTTCCTCTAACAGACATTAAATGTCTCATGGAAAAAGAATACCTGAGAGCGAAGAATAGTCACATTGCATGTACCCATGCTTGAGTTTATAATCCCCACAAAAAACCTGCCATGAATCTCACCATAAGAACGTATGTCAAAATGGAATAGTTATAATGTCAATTCATTCCCACTGGAACACTAACATGCTATCAAAATGATATTTTATCAAAATGATATTTTAACAGAGAATCCAACTCAACAACATCTGCAATGCACAAAAGACAAAAATCTCCATTTTGAAATACATTCATTAATAAAAATGCCTCACGTGATTACACACCTTTTTAGGTAGTGATCTCTTGAATCTGCGGGTATTCTTCTTTGGGGGCAAAGAATTTTCAAGGCCGGAACAAAAAGATTTGTTGGTCAAATGACATGCATCAAATTATTGAGATTCAGAATCGAGAGTGCTACCATGTGATGTTTTCAGAATTTACGGACACATCTTCCATGCTCCCTCAAATTCAACAAGAATTTGATTAGGTGGTAGATTACTTTGTGCCATAGACCTCAATAAAGGAGGTTCATAGGAGTTGAAGTCACGCTGCCTAGGATCTTGGCCATGCCGTAAAATCAGAAGCTGTCACCTCATGTTTAGATCATATTCAGATTCAGGGATTTCATCCTCCTCTCTACAAGGGGAACCATTATCGCTTGGTTCTGAAATTGAACCGGCTGGTAAAGAATTAGAAGACTCTACAAGAGAAGCTCCATGAGACTATTGGGGAAGCTTCACATGGTTGAGTATGGAGAATTTTAATGAGGGAGAAAATCGGTTTTGCTTGCTGCAAAAGTTTCATAAATGTCTTTAGGTCTTGATTGTCCACAAGAACATGAGTGGGGCATGTGTTTGTAAGTAAATTCTAATCCTGAAAAACAATCAAAATTATGAATATTGATATAAATATTAAAAAATTTGATTTCATTTTGTGAATTAAAATAGTATAATTAAATATTTGAACCAGGATACCAGAGGACAAGCTTAGACAATTAACAATCCACTGTATATATTATATACCAAGAAGATTACCCAAAAGATGGACTATATAAAAAATATAAATATAACAAGTCACATAGCCACGTGTCAATATTGTAAACCTGGGATAGGAGGATAAAACGGACCAAAAACTTGCAGAATCAATTTCTTTTCAACCTTAGAGTTTGTCATGGCATTTGGAACAGCTAAACTGGCATTGCCATTTGCAGCTGCTTTGGCCTGAACCCCAGTACAAAAGAGAAAAAAACACATTCAACATTCAAATTTTACAGTTAAAACTTAACGCTTAAAGGAGGAACATACAATGCTAGACTCAATGGGAATCACAAAATGGCAAATCCTGATCTCTATTATCAAGTAGTTGCTAACATCGGGTGTAGCTGACTCTTTTGTCACATCAGTTTCATAAAATACTTCATTCATCTTCTATAAATGACCATCGTCAAAATCTGTCATAAAACAGGAATCAAGAAAAAATAGAAGTTATCCAAACTGTACAAACACAAGGAATCTTACACATAAAGAAGTTCAACCATTATTCTCTAAAACTTCATGTGAACTTCTCACTTGGCTGGGAAGGTAAAATAAGGAATTACATACATAGATAAAATCATTCCAAGATCATATTACTTACTTTAAAAAACCATCTCTGACATTTCAAGCTACGTTGCTTGCAACACATAATATTGGAAGGGGAAGGGGAATACTTGTCTGCAGTACAAAGAATGCTGATTGAAATCAATACAATGTAATAGAAAGTTTATCAAAGCAATCACAAATTAAAAAATAGAAATCAAAGAACGTATGCTAAGGGATTATAGTAGGGTGCAAAAACTGGAACAACATGAACATGTGATTGTTCTGTATCGTCCAAGACCTTCAATTGATCATCAATTACCTTGTAATCTTGGGATGGCAAATCCCTTTACGAAAGACATTTAGTAAAGACTTTCTTAAACCTACAATACAATCATATAAAACAGAAGCACATAAAAAAAGCAACACTTAACATCATATGGTATTTAATAATGAGAGTAAATATTGAAATCACAAACATATAAAACAGAAGCACATAAAAAAAGCAACACTTAACATCATATGGTATTTAATAATGAGAGTAAATATTGAAATCACAAGCAATAGAAGTATTATCATACGAGAGCAAATATAATTCTGTTCAGTTGCTGAAACTTGAACATCTGAAATTGAATTCAAAGATCTTCATAACATAATAAGGTGTCTTGTTTATTGGTTAGAAATGTTTACCTAGCTTGACACAAACAACACGATCACGGAGCTTCCTAGGACTGATTAAGCTTGTCTTAGGATCGAGAAGCCTCCACATCTCCAAATCATAATCTTTTTCTAATATTGTACAAATAGAAACCTCAAAATGCTTGCGCCCATTAGTAATTACATAATTTCTTAATTCCTCCCAACATGGATTTATCCTAACAAGGACACTATGATAGCATAATTTAATTTAGATGCCACTGTCCTTGCTAGGATAAGCCCTGGGAAGAATTAAGAAATTATCTAATTGCTAATGGGCGCAAGCATTTTGAGGTTTCTATTTGTACAATATTAGAAAAAGATTATGCTAGAAAAAGATTATGCTTTGGAGATGTGGAGGCTTCTTGATTCCAAGACAAGCTTAATCAGTTCTAGGAAGCTCCATGATCATGTTGTTTGTGTCAAGCCAGGTAAACATTTCTAACCAATAAACAACACACCTTATTATGTTATGAAGATCTATAAATTCAATTTCAGTGGCTCAAATTTTAGCAACTGAATGGAATTATATTCTCTCTCCTATGCTAATACTTCTATTGCTTGTGATGTCAATATTTGCACTCATTGTTAAATACCATATGATGCTAATAAGTGTTGCTTTTTTCTGTGCTTCTGTTTTCTATGTTTGTGTTGTAGGTTTAAGAAAGTCTTTACTAAATGGCTTTCATAAAGGGATTTGCCATGCCAATATTACAATGGTAATTGATGATCGATTGAAGGTCTGGGAGGATATAGATCAATAACATGTGCATGTTGTTCCTGTTGGAAAGTAATTTCTCCCACAAACAAAATTAAAAGAGAAAAAGACAAAAGAAGAAAATAGAAAGTTCCTAAAAGAGTCCAGATAAGACGGAAGTTTCCAGAAAGAGGAGAGTTCCAGATAAGAAAGCTTCTAGAGGATAAGATTTCTAAATGAAGAATAGAAGAGCCTAGAAAGGCAAGGCACGAGGAAAGCCCTCTATAAAAGAGGCATAATGTAATACAAGAAAACTAATTAAGCCGGTAATGATCAAGTGATCATTAGAATGCAGCAGCATTCCTGTGTGATGTAATCATGTTTTAAAGTTAATGGATTAAGGTGCAGCAGGACGAATTTGAGTAATCTCGTGTTTCATGTTTCTGTGTTTGTTATTTTAAAGTCTTGTGGATGTGATATCCACCACCAACAAGTGGTATCAAAGCAGAAAGATCTGGGAGATTTGTGCAGTTTTAGGAGACAAAGATTGAAAGTCCGAAGAAGTAATTAGGGTTTGATCAGGCCGCAGCCTGGAGGTGAAGCACTACCAAAAGGAATCGTCCAAGTTAATTGCTGAGAAAGCCACCGAAAGGAGATCGTGGATACAAGGAGCCGTTGATGTTCCTGATGTGAAGCAACCAAAATTTTTAAAAGATACGGAAAGAAGCTGATATGGAAGAAAAACCCTAGAAAAGGACAAGAAGCTACAGGAATATTGAAGCCGCTGTTCAGTCAAAGGAGATCGTGTGTTCATGAAAAGAAGGCCGCTGCAATATATGCTAAACACCGTTGAAACGGCTGATCGATCTGATAAAGCTGAAAGTTGGTAAGTGAAACCGCCCAAAATCTGCCGCAGGAGGTAAGACACCATAAAAAAAGATAATCCCGTCATTGGTCAAAGAAAGCCAAACAGTTTGTAGCTGAAGAAATAAAAGGGCGCCGAAAATAGATTGCAGTTTTTTTTGGGGGGTTTCTTGTTTTGTAGATCAAAGTCCCCTGAAGGAGTCAAAGTTTAAAGGAAGGGCCACGATGTATGTGAAGCTGAAAGGAGCCAAAGGTACGCAGTTTTAAACTTTTATGAAGTTGTTAAAACCAAATTTGTTTATAAAGGAGTATGATGTCGCAGTCACCAGAGAAGATGACATAAATCTGAAACTAATCGAAGGTTCTTCAAAGGGATCGGTGAATAAAGTCATTGAAAGCTGAAGGAGGTGGAATTTGTCGTTGAATACAATAAAAAATTGCTGGAAGGAGACCATTGTTGAATCGCCAATGGGAAAAGTTGTCAAATAATTTTCTTGAATGCTAAGCCGCCATTATCAAAGACGTAGGGTTTGTGCAAAAAGGATCACATGCTGTTGTTAATTGTAGATCGCTGAAGGAGTAGAGATCTTAAAAATGAGACACCAAGGTAGAAGCTACCAAATTGTATCTATCTAGGGTTTGCCAGATCATTGCCGAGGAGATTTAGGTACAGAAGGACACAGTCAGATTACAGCAGTAAAGACCGTGAAGCCAAGGAGCTGATACAAATTGCAGAGATTGCAGCAGAAGATCAAAGAAATTGAGAAGACATCATAGAAGAGCAGTGAGGCATACGAAGCTGCCTGAGAATCGAGGAAACTGCAGCAGCAGATCAAGGTAAGCAAATTATTTATTTTCAATGGGAAAAGCTAAGTGAGAGAAGACAGAAAATGATTTCCAAAAAGAAAGAGATGATTGGGAAAAGAAAAGAAAAGAATTATTAAGGGATTTAAAGCAGGTTACAATAGAGAAAATAGGACATGAGATAAAAATTTCTGATCTTAAAATTGAATTAATTAATGTTCAAGAAGCGTTAAAAGAAAGATTGAAATCATTTGATGAGATTAAACAGAGAAATAAAGAATTAGAAGAAAATAATAAGGAATTGGAAGAAGAGATAAAAAGATTAAAAGAGGAAAGTAGTTTACAAAAGGATGAGATGTTAAGGTTGAAAGAAGAAATATCAAAGTTGAAAGAAGAGAATGAATGTTTGAGGACAAAACTGTTAGCTTGTGATGTCTCATGTGATACAAATGACTTATGTGATAAAGCTGAAGATAAAGAATGTAAGGTTGAAGAGGTTGGAACAGCAAAATTTGCATGTTGTGATATTATTGATGAAGAATGTAAAGCTAAAGATGCCAAGTTGTTTGAATCTAAAAATCATGTTAATTATAATAAAGAGAATGTTGGTTTTAATATGATGAAGAAGATGGGTTATAAAGGACAAGGATTAGGCAAGTATGGACAAGGAATGAAGGAGCCAATTGAGCCGATAGTGAGGCCAAAGTACGCAAGTCTTGGATATGGAAAAGCAAATCATGTTACAGGTACAAACAAACTGATTCAAGAAAAGAGGAATGTTAAATGTTCTCATTGTCATAGGCAAGGACATACAAAGGAAAAGTGTTGGGATTTACATCCATGTAGCAATTGTGGATTCAGAAATCATTCAGAAAAGATGTGTTGGCAAAGACAGTGGAAAGATGAATCTATGAAGGATTGCATGAAAATGGATTGTGGATGGATTTATGGATCAAGTTGGCAACAAATTATAGGTATGCTGAAAAGTTTGTTTAGGTATAGATCTTCATTTGTGAAAGATGATAACAAGCAGGAAAAGTTTGAAGGATTGAGGCATCATGCAAAGTTGAAAGATACAAATAGTAAGAGTACTTCTAGTTTGTTGTTCTAAATATTTCAAGGATTGAATGACTGCCGCAGTAGTGGGTGAGAGTTGAAGATCAGCAGATCGTGAAGATGATTTGAAGGCATCTTGCAAGCAAAGGATTTGAGTCACCAGAATTGAAAGACAAAGATTTGGAAGATAAATTTGGAATGATAGGTGGTCGAAATTAAGGGGGAGTGTTAGAAAGTAATTTCTCCCGCAAACAAAATTAAAAGAGAAAAAGACAAAAAGGCAAAAAGACAAAAGAAGAAAATAGAAAGTTCCTAAAAGAGTCCAGATAAGACGGAAGTTTCCAGAAAGAGGAGAGTTCCAGATAAGAAAGCTTCTAGAGGATAAGATTTCTAGATGAAGAATAGAAGAGCCTAGAAAGGCAAGGCATGAGCAAAGCCCTCTATAAAAGAGGCATAATGTAATACAAGAAAAGTAATTAAGCCGGTAATGATCAAGTGATCATTAGAATACAGCAGCATTCCTGTGTGATGTAATCATGTTTTAAAGTTAATGGATTAAGGTGCAGCAGCATGAATTTGAGTAATCTTGTGTTTCATGTTTCTGTGTTTGTTATTTTTAAGTCTTGTGGATGTGATATCCACCACCAACAGTTCCAGCTTTTGCACCGTAGTATGCTCTATTAGCACATGTTCTTTGATTTCTATTTTTACTTTCTATTGCATTGTACTGATTTCAATCTGCATGCTTTGTACTGCAGACAAGGGTTCCCCTTCCAATATTATGTGTTGCAAGAAACGTAGCTTGAAATGTCAGAGGTTGCTTTTTTAAGTAAGTAATCTGATCTTGGAATGATTTTATCTATGGGTGTAATTTTTATTTTACTTTCCCAGCCAAGCGAGAAGTTCACATGAAGTTTTAGGGAATGATGGTTGAATTTATGTTTGTAGTGTCTGGATATCTTCTAATTTTTCTTGATTCTTGTTTTATGACAGATATCTTGACGAAGGTCATTAACAGAAGATGGATGAAGTATTTTATGATAGATATCTTGACGACGGTCAGCTACACTCAATGTTAGCAAGTAGTTGCTAACAGAGGTCGGGATTTGCCAACATTTTGTGATTACGATTGACTTTAGCACTGTCAATTCTTGTTTTAAGTGTTAACTTTTAAATGTAAAATCTGAATTTTGGATGTGTTTTTTTTTTCTTTTTTGTATTGGGGTTCGGGCGAAAGTAGCTGCATATGGCAATGCCAGTTTAGCTGTTCCAAATGGCACGACAAACTCTAAGGTTAATTGTCTAAGATTGTCCTCTGTTATCTTGGTTAAAATTTTTAATTATACTATCTCAATTCATAAAATGAAATCAAAATTTTTAATATTTATATCAATATTCATAATTTTGATTGTTTTTCAGGATCAGAATTCACTTCCAAACACATGTCCCACCCATGTCTTGTGGACAATCAAGACCCAAAGTCATTTATGCAACTTTTGTAGCAAGCAAAACCACTTTCCTCCCTTCTTAAAATGCTCATACTCAAGCATGTGTGAAGGTGAAGGTTCCTCAATATTTTCATTGAGCTTCACTTGTGGAGTCTTCTAATTCTTTACCACACAATTCAATTTCTGAACCAAGTGATAATGGCTCCCCTAGTAGAGAGGAGGGTGAAATCCCTGAATTTGAATACGATCCAGACACGAGGCGATGACTTCTCATTTTATAGCATGGCCAAGATCCTAGGCAGCGTGACTTCAACTCCTATGAACCTCCTGTATTGAGGTCTATAGCACAACGTAACCTACCACCTAATCAGCTTCTTATTTGATTTGTGGGAGCAAGGAAGATGTGTCTACAGATTTTGAAAACATCACATGGAAGCACTCTTGATTTTGAATCTCAATAATTTGATGCACGTCATTTGAGGAACAATTCTTTTTGTTCCAGCACTGAAAATTCTTTGCCCACAAATAGGAATACCTGCAAATTGAGGAGATCGCTATCTAAAAAGGTGTAATAACATGGGACATTTTTAGTAATCAATGCATTTTAGAATGGAGATTTTTGGATTTTGTGTATTACAGATGTTTATTTGGATTCTCTATTAAAATATCATTTTGATAGCATGTTATTGTTCCAATGGGCATAATTGACAATATAACTATTTCAGTTTGAAATATTTTATTATGGTGAGATTCATGACAGGTTTTTGGTGGGGATGATGAAATCAAGCATTGGAACATGCAACGTGACTATTCTTCTCTCTAGAATCACCCCATGAATCACTCATGAGTGAGAAGCTAGCTCGAGATGACAAAAGACCTCCTGCCTCCATTGCCTCCAACCTCCAATATGACCCTATTTCATTTTCTAAAAAAGATATTCCTCCTCACTATCATGGCAGGGAGAGTTTACTTGATGTATTGCAAAACCACAATCTTCACTTTCAGTTACAACAAGAGCTTTATTTTTCTTCAATTTCCCATCAATAGATCTTTCACTCATTGAATATAATTTATTTGGACATGTCCAATTTTCTAACAATAACAACATTTGAATTCTTTCCCTTTTGAAATGTTAGAATTGTTCTTAAGAAGAAAAATGGTTTTCTCAATAATTGAACTATCTTTTCTTTATCTGTAAAGGCTTTTGACTAGAGCTATGTCCACTTTTCTAACATTAAAACCTGGCATGAATGCCTTCAACAATGCTAAAGGTTCAAATCCATGAGCTCATTGGCCCAACGAATGGCCATAGCCTGCAAGTGCAATAGTCCAACGAAGGCGCAAGATGAGTAAGCATGTTAGCCTAGCAAAGGCACAAGCTTGCGAGCTCTTTGGCCCAACAGGGGTTTGAACCTTGGTGGCCACCACTACAATGAAGTGACTTGACTACCAAACCATTCCCTTAACGACATAATTGAATGATCTTTACTAACTCTACTTTCTTCATCAATCAAAGAAGAAATCACAGTTTCCAAACAGAGATTAATTTTGTTTAATGTAAAAACAATATGATAAAAAATTGAAGTCATAATTCTCAATAAGATTGATTTAGCATGATCATCATCGACTGTAGCTTTTACACTTGCAATATGATTAAGAAGGGAATGAAACGTACTAATATGTTGAACACTACCACCATCTTTCATCTTCAAACCAAAAAGTTTTTTCTTAATGGGCATTTTAGTACTTGAATCTTGTGAACCAAATAAAGAACTAAGTGCATCCCATAGTTTCTTTGAAGTTTTTTATTAGATCAATATGATGCAAATATGCATCAGATAATCCAAGATGAATCAATGATGTGGCCGTACAATCTTTTGCTATTATTTTATTGCTTCATCTATATTTTGTGGTTTCATAATAGTCCCAATCACAATGTCCCATAAATCTTTTTCAATTAGAAGTAACTGTATCTTTACTTGCCATGTATGAAAATCATATCCTTCATATGTAGTAATAGTAATTGATTTATCCATTAAAAAAACCTTATCACTTTGATTTATCACATGCAATTTCAATTATAATAGAATGGCCCTCCACTATTTCTCCTTTCTGGAAGAAATTGAAATCTTGTATGACACTTCTTCGGATTGAAGTATCACTAGAAATATTTTAAGCAATTTAGCTATAAACTCTTGTATCGGCTTGTGAATTAGATTTCAAACACTTCTCTTTGCACAATATATGTCCAATTCTCCAATAAAATTTGACCTCAAATAACTTGCACTCAAACTGATGTAGAAAGAAAATTCAATGCAACAACCAAGTTAGTGAAATGCTATTTCTAATGTTTTCAAAACTTTCTCAAATGTCAATGTAGAATTTACCATGGCTATTATTGAAATGGCAGGCTGCAACAATGTATGACTTTCCTCAAACTATCCCTCATTTACCATTCAACGATAGGATCTTTACCATGCTTCCACACAACAAACTTTCTTCAGAAGCATTTGAAAATGCCTCTTTATGGAAATGCCTTGATGGAGTCTTGTATGGAAGATTGAGATGCCTCTTTTCATAAATTTAGATGCAAAAATTAAATGTTAATGTCTGCAAACATTTCAACTCCTTCAAACATAGTTATCACCTCTGAATTCACCCAGCAACATGACATTGATTTAAAAAACACAAATCTGAATACTAGATAGAGACGCCTTCATAGGAAGTGAAATGTTGGTTTTGGAGTTTCAAATTTTAGATGCCTTCCTTCAAAAAATCAAACGCCTCTCATCACTAGTTTTGCAGATTAAAACCAATGTGCCTATCACACTTTCTCAACGCCATCTGCAGATATCAAAACAACTCAGGAATTTGAAGTGGCCAAATGATTCTCTAGCACAAGAATTCTTCAATTAATCTTCAACCATTATCTCTTCCCATCTTTGCCAAAATTAATATAGAACTTCTTTAATACCATATTGAAATATGGCTAGCATTTACATTTGCATAGTAATATTCTTAGCATGGGATGCCAAGATTAGGCAGGCTTGGCCAATGTTGCGGGTTCCTACATGGTATGGACAAGGGGGCCTAGGAACCCATGAAGAATGCTCCTATGTAGAATGGTCTCCACCCGAACAAGGATGGCTTAAGCTAAATTTTGATGGGGCCTCAAAAGGCAACCCAGCACCTTCTGGGGTAAGTTGCATTGTAAGAGATTGGCAAGGTAACACAATCATATCCTCCTCAGTAAAACTTCCTTCTAGGACAAACAACAAGGCAGAATTCATGGCTGTGACTTAGGGGCTTAAGCTCTATAAAGAGATTGGAGCAACTAAAATTGCAATAGAAGGTGATTCTGCGCTGGTAGTAAATGTCATTAGGAGTGGTAAGCTTCAAAATTGGAAGCTTCAGGCACTCCTCTTGAGAGTATTTTAGATGTTACAATCCTTTGAATCATACACAGTCAATCATATTTACAGGGAGGGCAATAAAGAGGCTGATTCTCTTGCTAATGTAGGGGTAACTGGAGACTAAGTTCATTGGCCATGTGCCAAATGAGTGCTATAGACTAAGCCACTTGGGCTAGTTTCGGCATATGGGTGACCCCACTCCACCCTAGTTGCAAATCTAATGCTTGCACCTGATCAATCTTTACCCAGCTTGGCTTCTTCCAAACGGCCATGCCACTAGCATAAGGACAAAGCCATCCCTTCATGTCTTGCTCAAGGGAGCAATCTCTCTAGCAGTAAATAAAGGCATAGACAAAGAAGAATGCATTAGAAAAGGGATGTGATTCAAGGACATTATTTCCAGGAGTGTTAATGCAAGTAGCAAAAAGTTATGGGCATAGTACCAAGGAAATCATCCCATAGTACACGATTCAAGATTGACATCATTGCTGCTTGCCAAAGCTAGCCTAGATTTGTGTCATTCTTTGCTCTGTCAAATGATGCTGGTCTACGGTGCCACTTTGAGTAGAGTTGCTTTTGGCTCGATGTAATTAAGAATGGGAGACAGGATGATTCCCATTTTGTAAAATCTCTACTAGCCTAGCTGCCAAATGAACTGATGTAAAACCTTTTATATTAATATAAATATAACTTTGCAGCCCTAGGCTGCGATTGACGAATCCAGAAAATATATATTATTGATGATTTCAAGATATACATAGAATGATTTTACATTTGAGTATATTCTCTTTATGATTCCATATATATTCCACGAATGTAACTTACCAACAATTAACATGTGCATGTTAATTTATTTATTTAAAACTATATACTAAATGTAAAACCTTACTTATTCTAACACTTTTTAGACAAAAATGATTTCCCTACCAAATACATTTATTAGGAAGTTTATTTTTTTCTAGGATAATGGAGCGAAATTATTTTGTTTCTTTAAAGCTATGTCTTACAAGCACAAAGTTAAGCTCTACCTTAATGATGATCACCTTTTGCTAGGTTGAAATAGTAGGGCTAATCTTAGCTAAAAGTAACTCTCCAAATTTGGAAGCAGCTAAGCTATAGGTAGCTATATCTTTTTTTTATTAAGAGATTTTTGTTAATATTTATTAACTCACTCTTTTGTCTGGTGGAGAGATTTATACCAACATGTGCATAGTTAAGAAAAGTAGGGCTATAACTGTTATGCTATTTTGAGATTACAAACTTTTTCTAAGATACTATAGCAAGAGGTATACATCAAGATTCTAGGTTGGTTCTTACTTCTTTCTTTGTCCCTTTCCTTTCAGATTATAAATAGTAATTAATTTATGCATAAAATAGGTATTGTTACTACCTCAAATTACTAGGTACAACCATAGAAGCCAAAGCTAGGAAGTTTGGAGCAAGTAGGATAGTAAGGAACAATTCATTTACTCCTTTGGATTTAAAATTATCCTTGAACCAACTTTCAACTCTAAGTAGCATTCAGATTCTACATTACATTTTGGCCTATTAGAATTGGGTTTGTATCAATCAAGGTTTATAATTTCTACTATTAGTAGAGTATTCACCCTTTGATTGAAGCAAGAAGAACATCTTCATTGTTGGTGTTTCCAAGTTCTACTATTTTGATAACTGTGCTTCCAGTTTCTGCTCTTGATTAGACTTCCATGCCTTGTCTGCCTAGGTATCTGTCTGGAATTCCTTATGAAGATTATCAAGAAAGGTCAATTGTATCAAAGTTGTGAATGCTTCCCTCTAAATTGTTATATTATGATTCCTATGATGAGAGAATTTTAAGGTCTCTTTACTTTGATTTTACTTTGATGCCTAGATGAAGCTTAACATGTTCCCTTCTCATGGGCTTATTTTCAAAGGTCCCTTATTACTTCTATGCTTTCCCATTATGGTAAAAATCTTTTTCAAGTATATTTAAAAAATAGAATCCTTTTTATTGGATTTTTTTTATTGGTCAGAGCGGTACCTCCTAGTCAAATTTTTTTCTTAGTTTTTCTCTATATAAAATTAGGCTAATTATGGACTATTGTTTTATTTGATTTTATGTATTTTACCATGTATGCAAAAACTATTGGGATATGGTGTTGTACACCATTGCATAATTTAATATATTATAATGTTGTAATTAAATAATTATTTAGTTGTGATGCACCTAGGTGGTGTGGTTAATCATGCAAGGTAATTAATTGGGGACCACTTTATGTTGTATTGTAAAATTGGGTTAATTATTTTATGTGTGTGGGACACATAGAGTGATGAATTATTCATTTGTATTAATTGATTAGTTGGGAAAAGGTAGTACCAATAGTCAAATGGGGTTAATGGTTTAATAGGCTAATGGTTTGGTGTTACCCATGGATTTGGGGCACATGGTTTTATCCAATACCACAAGTTGTATTTGTGTGAGCTTTGTCTATAAAACCAAGCACACGGTTAGTGGTTTGGTTGGCTTGGCTATTCATTGTAGGTGGATTGGAGGTTTGTGAGAGAATGTCATTATATTGAGCTCTCTCCTATAAGTGCATATTGTTAAGCATGGCAGGCGATGTGTGGATTCATGCTTGGACACATGGAGGATGCATTGTAGGTGCTTGATGATTCAGAGGTATTCATGGAGACTCATGGCATGTATTGTAATATCATTGTTGTTGAATAATACATATGAGTGTGGATACTTTTGGAGGCTAGGTTTTTCCCTCTTGAGGGTTTTCCTAGGGTATATCTTGTGTTATCTTGTTCATTGTTCATTTGATCTTTACATTATGGTTATTTCTGCATCTTATTCTCCTATCAGGTTATGTGGAATTGATTTTATTTGACCTGTAAATTCCTAACATGTGGTATCAGAGCTATGTTTATGGTTGAGGGAGGTGTGAGCTCCCTAGATATGTATAATCCTTGTGTGTGTAGATCAGGTGCAAAATGGAAGCCATGGCAATGCATGTAAGGATTTGGGGCATTACAAGGTTATGTGCAGGTTGTATTGCAAATTAGGTGTTCTATGTATTAGAGATTTGTTGTGCATGTTGCAAATCCGGTGATTGAAAAATCATTGCTGAAGAGGGTTTTCTTGGTTTGGCTTCATGAGGGTTTTCAGGAGGAATTTCTATAGATTACCTCCTAAGACAAAATGAACCTCTCCATTGAGTCTAGGAGACATGAGAGGTGAAGAAAAACATATAATTCCACATGTTTTGGCCATGGTGACCTAAGGCAAAAAAGTTAACTCCCAAGTATGTAGTACGGCTGTCGCAGGTACGATTGCAGAAAAAAATTGTTAAAAAAATATTTTCCTGCATTGTGTATTTGTTTTTCTATAGTTGGTGCAAAAATTAGATTTTTTATAAATTATAGAATGGAAAAGAAAAAAATTAAAGATATGAAAAAAAAATTGTTAAGGGGTGGGGGTCTGCAGACTCCCGTACCTTGACCTACTATAGCAGGGCCTACTGGCACGGCTAGGTATGGCCAGGCATGGCTGCCGAGGCTAGTCGGCTCCCGGTTGGCAGTCTGGGTCAGACAACCCTTGGGTTGCTGGTGCCGAGTTTCTGTCCAACAAGGCCGGCCAAACTCCCGGCCCAACAACTGCCTGAGAAGCCCCCACCAGGGGGTGTTCTAAAAAAATTTAAAAAATTATTCTTTATGGTGGTAGAGAAATTTTTTGATGATAGCATTTAATAAATCAATTTTGGACTTAATTAAAAATTAAACCTCTGTGAAATATGTTTTGGAGTCTGATGAAAAATAAAATAGATTTGAAAACTTTTTCACCTATGCCAGTCAAAGATATAAGATGACATCAGCTCCAACCCAACACCACATCACTTGTGTTTTTTGTCCAATGAGCCTGATGATGTTAGCGATGATGTCATGCCACATCAGCAGGTACTAGGGTCCTGCCAGGGGTCCACTTTTAGCCCTAGGAGAGTATTATCTTTTCGGGGGCATAACTTTCACATATGGTATCAATTTTTTGACTTCTTATAGGCATCAAAAAGTTCTCTCCAAGTGCTATGCAGTGGTAAATGTTTCATGATTAAATTTTTCTATTTGTTTCAAAATTTGGTGTCAGAAGCCAGGCATTGCTCTCTTACAGTTTTATACTCATAACTTTTGCATATGGAATCAGATTGTTGATTTCGGATAGGTGTTAGAGAGCTATTGCAGTGTAATATAGATTGGATCATGTATATTTTCAATTGGTGTGCATAGAGATATTGATACTTGTTTGATCAGCTATAGGAGCTTGAGATTCAAAGTACATTTATGAGTGGATTTAGATAGATTTTTGGGCACAGACTTGTGGGAGTGCATGTCGTTATAAGACCATCAACATGGTATAGCAGGTTTTCAGATTTGGTGCTTTTAATTACATGTTTACAGGTGTTTTCAATGTTTGTACTTTGATGGTGATAGGTACACAAGGTGTCTTCTAATTTGAGGACATGGTTGATACATGTGTGAGACATGGAGTCTCATTTCAATGGGAGTTGAGTACAGGTACAATGATGATGATGATTATGGTGTCATGGATATGCATGTACACTTTTGCATTGGCATGACATGATCATGTATGCGATTGACAGGTATGTGCAATGATGTTTGATTTATGATTACAGGTGGTGTTGTGGTGTTGTTTTAGGGGGTTGTTCTTATCTCCTAGATGCTTGTTTAGTTCCTTGACAATGGTTACTTGTTTGTGGACTTGTTGGCAAATCGAATCTACCATTGATTCAGTGTTTGAGTCTTGGAGTCTATAGTTTGTCTTCTTTGATATCTTAGTTTGCATATTACTAGTGTGATGATGAGTTTACATGTTACATTTGTCTTGGATCTATGAGTTATGTAGTTTTACAGATTCATCACCTATTTAGCTATAGTGGGATAACTCTGATGTGGACTATCTATATCCACGAGATTGATTTAGTGTTTATACAAACTTTGTTAGTTGGCCTTGTCTATGGTCATTTGTACATTTGTATGTTCTATTGGAATGAGAGGATGGATGATTAGAGTGCTTGGATAGTCAATTGTAGGGACTTGTAGCATGTCTATCATGATGTCATGGATAGTTTAGATACATGGTTTTATGCGAGCTTTTGATAGTGATGATTTTATTTTCTTGGTTGGAGATTTTGGTTTACTCAAGATTTTGGGAGCTATTGATATTACAGGGATTCCTTGTTTGGTTTGGGGCCATGGATGATATTCATTTAGGAGATGGTTACTTTGTTGTCATGGATAGATCAGTATCACACTTCATTGGGAGCTTTGGCAGCATTATGTATTCATGATTTGTGATGGATGATCTTTTGCAATGGTTGTGGGTGTCTTGGATAGGCTCTTGGATTATGATTGTTGTTTTAGTGAGACTGATTTGACATCATGATTTCCATTGTTAGTAGATGTAAATCTTCATATGATTGGAGATGTTGACATCTTGGTTTACCATAGAGGGCTTCTTCGAGTCTTTGGTTGAGGTGTCGGTTTATGATTTGTCGGTTTGACATGTCTATCCTTGATATAGAGATGTTGATATTGTGTCTTGATGAGCTCTTGATTCTAGATTAGATTTTTAGCATGATACAAGTTTTCTTGAGACTGGATGTATGCATTGTTGCATGTGATCTCTTAGGAGGAGATAGTTGGATCATGATGTCATGTTGGGCTTCTTGATTATACAGATGTGTAGTTGAGCATTGATAGTGGTCTTGTTGGTTCTCTTGGTATTGAGTACTTTGGTCATTTACTTGAGAGCATCATGATAGTGCAATGTTAAACTTAGAGTTTCAGCATGGATTGATCATGGAAGTGCTCATCGATACTTGGAGATTTAGGTGAGGCTGGAGTTCTCTTTTGATTAGAGACATTTGTTGAGATGGTTTCTCATTAGAGGTTTTAGCAGATAGACCGAGGAGCCTTACACCTAGATATGCACCTATAGGAGTTTGTTATTGGAGAGTCATTGTAGCTTGGTGTATCTTGGAGGAGCATTCTCATTCCCCACTCTTAGTCTACTTGGTGGTTTATCATCTATGAGGTATTGCTCATTTTTTTAGATGTATGTTGATTTATGTTTCATCTTCTCATAGATATGGATCTTGAGCTATAGTTATTGATTTTGGAGGGTTCATTTGAGGGATGTTAGCATGGTTATCTCCTTGTTCATATGGTTTGATTTATGATGTTCATTATGAGGAGTTTAGGAGATGTGATTGGGATTATTCTTAGTTATGGAATGGTTATGAGTTTGATCTACCTTGATTAGAGAGGCTTACATCCATTTTGTTTACATGTTACATATGTTCTTTTGATCTTATGAGATTGAATGGTTGGGTATTGTTGAGGCTTTTCATTTGGGGTTGTAGAGGAGATCATACTTGACACAACTTAACACTTTGAGGTGTTGGTAGAAGGACATTATGATTTACAGGTTTTCTCTCTTTGTCTTATGGCTACTTCCTAGAGGATCATGTTCATATGGTTGGATTTGGGAGAGTTATGGTGACATGTTGTGAGAAAGTATGCAGATATTTATCATGCATGTGTGGATCATTGTAATTGTTCTTGATGCTACATTGGCTTGTTGATCAGCCACACCTTGGTTTGAGTGTTGATTGATAGACTTGGTATGCCTTGGATCTGTTTTCATATTTGACATTACCCATGCAGTGGGAGTTCCTAGATGTATGTGTCCTTCATTGACAGGTTTTATACATGGAGCTTGTGATTGCAATATATTGGTTGGATATGTTGTTGGCATGACTTTATTGATGTTGTTGATACCTATGAGGTATGGATGGTTGGATGTATTAGCATATTGATGCAGGAGCATCCGGGATCACAAACAATCTTGAATCAACCAAACAAATATTTTATTTCTTTTACCCTTTTTGTTTGTCTTGTAGGTTTCTAATCAACAACATACACTAACATTGAGGAAATAAAATAAATATTTTAATTCCTAAACTCTCCAAGGAAAAGACAAGGCAGGTTGCATATGGACAAAATCCTAGTCACCTACATGCTAGAAGACAAAAGTTGGACAATGAATAGTTTTCAAGCACCCAAGTCTTGAAGGAAAGAAACAAAGGAATCCCAAGAGTCACATTTCTCCAAGTTGGACACCACCAAGCAAGAAGAGGAATACTAAGAGTCATTGGAAACCAAATGAAGAAGATGAAACTTGGCAAAGGAGATATTATAAATACATGGAAGTTTGGCTCTAAAGAGACATTGAAAAATAAGAGAAGAGCCCAAGTTTATTTCTTATTTTTGTAGGTCATCAAGAGGATGTCCATAGGTGATGTTGAAGAGAATTCTCCAAGGGAAATACATCCATTTTGACGAGGCAAAGAAATTGAACGTCCATGGTGATTTGTTAGGTAAAAATTTTAAATTTGTAAGTTTGTGGAGGTGGATAGTTGGAAAGTTTGATAGAGATATTTCATAGTTGGTTTTGTGGAGGTTATGTAGGTGTGTTGCTACCTTGGTGGACTGCATAAAAATATTTGGGTTGTAAGTATTTGTTGTTGTTCATGTTTTATGAAATTCTTAAGATATGGTGTTACTTCATAGCTGAAATTGTTGGTATAACATTTACAAATTATATTCACTTAAGGGATACAAGTTTAAGAGATTAATATATGTTTATTTTTTTGCAACTTAAGGAATCAAAGAGACAAACAAAAAATCCTTAATGGCTGGAATGTATCAAAGCTAATTTTCATCTAAGAGAAGAGTAATCTTGGCAAACAACAATCTTAAGGCTGAAATTTAACAAGGTTATGTTGGCAAATACAATTTGTTTTAATCTTTGAAGTTTTGAACACATGATTATAACAAATTGAAGGCATGAATATTGTTATTATTTCAATGTATGTAATAGAAGTTGATTGGGTTGCATGATCGGATAATCCTTCATTGGATTTTTCTTGTCTTGTCTGCATCACATATGATGTGGGTACTATTTCCAATCATGTGGGTTTTTACCTTTGACAATAGCTTGGAGCCTTATGTTATCACTTGGATTTGATGCTTATGTTCTTTAGATTGGTGCATCTTCACCTTGGCATGTTCCTTTTCTTCTATAGGTGGCACGTTGGAGGATGAGAGGAGTTCTTGCTTGAGATGGTGGTCACTTTGATTTTATTGTAGGTATCTTGATGGAGCACGAGAGCATGTTGGAAATTCATGTGATTTCATGCTTGCCTATGACTATGTATTTCATTGATTGACCCTTATGCAATTTATACAACAAGTGGGAGAATGTTGGGATATGGTGTTGTACACCATTGCATAATTTGGTATATTGTAATGTTGTAATTAAATAATTATTTAGTTGTGATGCACCTAGGTGGTGTGGTTAATCATGCTAGGTAATTATTCAGGGGCCACTTTATGTTGTATTGTAACATTGGGTTAATTATTTTATGTGTGTGAGACACATAAAGTGATTAATTATTCATTTGTATTATTTGATTAATTGGGAAAAGTTAGTACCGATAGTCAAATCGGGGTTAATGGTTTTATAGGATAATGGTTTAATGTTACCCATGGTTTGGGGCACATGGTTTTATCCAACACCACAAATTGTATTTGTGTGAGCTTGGTCTATAAAACCAAGCACATAGTTAGTGGTTTGGTTAGCTTAGCTATTCATTGTAGGTGGATTGGAGGTTTGTGAGACGCTATCATTGTATTGCGCTCTCTCCTATAAGTGCATATTGTGAAGCATGGCAGACAGTGTGTAAATTCATGCTTAGACACATGGAGGATGTATTGGAGGTTCTTGATGATTCAAAGGTATTCATGGAGACTCATGGCATGTATTGTAGTATCATTGTTGTTGAATAATACATATAAGTGTGGATGCTTTTGGAGGCTGAGTTTTTCTCTCTTGAGGGTTTTCCCATGGTATATCTTGTGTTATCTTATTGATTGTTCATTTGATCTTTACATTATGGTTATTTTTGCATCTTATTCTCCTATTGGGTTATGTGAAATTGATTTTATTTGACCTACAAATTCCTAACAAAAACAATGATCTTTTTTACTTATAATGCATGTTGAATTCTAGGCTGTTGAAGAGGCTCTCAAGAATCTTAAAGAAAGCATAATCAATCGATGGTCTCAAAAACAATTGAATTCTAATTGGTGAGCAGATTCTCCTTGTTTGATTCTTAATGCTTGTTTAATCTAAGGTCTCCTGGAGATGTTTTATATTATATTAAATGAAGTTCATTTACATCATAAAAAGTAATATATCTTCATTAAAAAAACCTGATGCTCCTATCAACTATTCAACTTCATAAAGCAATACTAACTTGTAAAGTAAATAATCTCAAGGACCATCCACTTAATTCACTTACAATTCCACAAAAAGTAACTAATATAATAATTTCATCTATCATAAGGACTATATATTCATGGAACCATTCAAATCAACATCCCAACAAAACATCCATTCTTATTATATATGGGAAAAAATAGAGTTTCTGAAGGAAGAAATATCAAACAAGAAAAGAACTAGACATATCCCATTCACCTATTTTAACAAATTTTAGGACCATAGAGAATTCAGGGATTCTAAAATGCATCAAAAACTCTGCCAGCATTCCAACTCCTAGCGCCCTATAAAAGACTAGCATCCAGTCATTTATAATCTTTTGAATGACATGGGCATTAAATTCCATGTAATATCCTATCAACACTAGATTCCCCCTTCAAATTAAATGATTGAACAGACCACATGGTGCCTATAACTCCTTAATGTACCTAAATCTAATTTTTGGCAGGTTTGGATCACCAACTACCATGATACAAAATATCATTTGCTAGTAGGTGAAAGACCAAAGATTGCAATATATGGTGATCATCAAAGGAGCTCAACTTCCCAAATGTGTAAGGTACAGATTCGTTCCAGCAAGCTTGGAGTACAATATATATAGGACTTGGAGGGCATTACATTGTCCCATACAATATGTTTGATAGAAAAATTCAGCAACTCAAGAAGTTCTTTCTTATTTTATGGTTTTCGTCTCGCCTTTATTAGTTATACTTATTATTATTTAAATGTTGGACTGTTGAGTATGTTACTTACTAATAAAATATTTCAGTTATCCCAATATTTATGAGATGGTGATATGCATGTGAGTCTTAGGCTTTCTACATTAAAAGTTATTATTGATTGATTAATATTTAAATATTATAACTTAAGATGACAATTCCATCATGTTTACATTGTCTCATACAATATGTTTGACAAAAAAATTCAGCCACTTAGAGAGTTCTTTCTTATCTATAAGGTTTCCTCCCACCTTTATTAGTTATATTTATTATTTAAATGTTGGACTGTGGGGTATGTTTCTTACTAATAAAATATTTCAGTTATCCCAATATTTATGAGATGGTGATATGCATGTGGCTCTTAGGCTTTCTACATTAAATGTCATTAATGATTGATTAATATTTAAATATTATAACCTTATGAGAATTCCATCACGTTTACTTTAAAACTGATTAAGACCTACTACAACTAGTTAAATTCGGGTATCTTTGGGGGATGTGACATAGTTGTACAGTGAAACCAAAACACATATAGTTATCTATGAAGGCAAATTCATGGTTATGAAAAAACCATGTCAAGGTCCATGCTGCCTTCCTTATTACATGCATCAATTTTTTTCAATCCACACAAGGGTCAGTAACTAGCTATTGCTTCCTCTAACAGACATTAAATGTCTTGTGGAAAAAGAATACCAGAGAGCAAAGAATAGTCACATTGCATGTACCCATGCTTGATTTCATCATCCCCACAAAAAACATGCCACGAATCTCACCATATGAACATATGTCAAACTGGAATTGTAACATCTCGCCCCGCAAACCCTGAAGGGTGAGGGCCAAAAGATGACAAGATAATTTTTTTTGAATAAGAAGTGATAACATACACATGAAATGGTTGTTGATATGATATGTCGACAACATTCATGGCCAAGTATGGCCAAATGCACAACTGATGGGAGAGGACTAAATCGCTCTCCAGAGAAACATTAATAAACTACATTCATTTTAAACACCAATTCAAATACTCCTAATCCCATTTCCAAATATAAATATAAATCCATAAACACCATAGTACAATTGAATCTGATACCCACATTGGAATCCATAAACTACATAGGAGACATACCATTTCTTCTCATTAACTTGCATGATTACATTTTCTCTCTTAAGAGAGTACAAAATTACATAAAGGAATAAAAAAGATCAATGGCATAGCCATGAAAGATACAATAACTAAATGGGTACATGACTGATAATGTAACAGAAAGAAAGAGAACATCTTCAAGCTGGTGCTCCGATAACTTGTTCGCTGATCCCTAATGGTGGTGGCAATGCCTCCCAACCAAGTGGACTCATAAGAGACCACCTCACCTTGCTCAGAGGTAGTCACAAGGCCCAATCACAAGTAGACAAACAGTGGTGAAAGAAGACTCAGAAACTCAACCACACAAGGGAGACCTCAAGGTCACATAGTTCACAGAACACATCAAGCATGCAGCAGACACGGCACACAATGCATAAAGCCAATGTCATAACATAGAGATGAGCAAACCCAATAAGGTTTAAACCTGGGATAGGCCTCCATCATCATTACAACTGATTTTAGGCTAGAAACATAGATTTGATCTAATTGAATACTATCAAAATTAACCTGCAATGATATCTTTCAAGGTGGACAAAACAAGGTCTTAGACTATGGCACAGCTCACATAGAGAAAAACATACTCATATATACAAGCCACTAACCTTCTAAAGAAAGAACAAAATATTGTCTTCCCTCAAAAGAGTATCAGTCCTCTTCAACAACACCACTGGAATGGAAGGGAAAATAAATTAGCTTTGGTGTACTTAGAGGTATCCAACTGCCTTGTGGGTAGCATGTGGTTTCTATTTTGCACATAATTATCTTATATATCTTCTTCCAGCCAGTCCCTTGCAAATATTTTTAAGGTGGCTGAATTTCTTTCTTGATGAGTGAGGGTTTACTAGGTCCTTACACTGAGAATAAAAAGGTAGGAAGATAAATGCTTCAGTACCAAAGATGAAATAAAGACGGAGGTACCATAATTAACATAAAGGCCTCAAATGACCATCCACAATCTTAACATCCATACAACCTAACAAAACATAGAAACAAACCTACCCACATCCTCTCTACCTATGCTAAAATGGCAGCATAGAGAAGGCACATCAACTGTTTGATAGAATACCTTAGAATGATGTCATCTCATGGGGCGCACTAATTTCAGGATTCACACAAAATGGATTTGTTAAAAGGCCTTAGAAACTTTTAAGAAAATGCCACTAGGTGATGCAAGGTCAAATACCATAGCCACGGTCAGCATCCTCCTTTCTTGTCCAAAATGGGAGCTTTTGGAAGAGGTTAAGGACACCCAACAAAGTATAACAGAAGGGAATTATTTGTCAGATGTTGTAGCTGCAAGTACATTGGTATACATTTACGCAAAAAGTGGAAATATAGACAAGGCACATAACTGCTGGGATGAATGCCTCAGATTGATGTCCTCTCAAGAAATGTAATGATTACAGGATATTAACAAAATGAGTCTTTTGGAAAGGCTTTAGAAACTTTCTAGAAAATGTGATTAGCAGGGGTAATGTCAGGCTTCACAGCCACTGCCGCATCAATCATACTGACATCTGTGCATGCACTGGAAAACCTAGATGTTTATTATATCACACGGGATACAACTTAATCCATAAGTTAATAGTTTAAGTTATTCCTTGTCACCTCAAACTTGATTAAAATCCATATCACAGAAGCCCAATCATCTAGATATTTCACACGAAAGTGGGATTAGAATATAGTTTCCATCAATATTTTAACATCCCAGAGGGATAGGACAAACCCTCTTGCTAAGTAGCAAAGGTAAGACTGGTGGATTAGTTTACAGTGCTAGAATGATTCTCTATACAATCAGGTAGATCACCTACAGTAACCACATTATTACTCCTAAATTTTTTTCTCTATAGTCTAAAATTGATATCAGCCCTTTAAAATTTCATATAAGGTCTATTGCATATACCATCGGTCACCAATTAAAACTTAAAAGTTTGTTTTCTAAGATAGTTTCTACATGTTTGCCATTTTGAAACAGTTTATTCATGAAATATTTTCACTAGCAATAAATCAACCAACCTGAAGGCCCTTGCAGTAGCTATCCACCCTTGGCCAAAAGGGATATCTCCACACAAGGATTCGGTTCTCTCTGCAGCAAACTGGGATAAACCAAAATGTGAACTGTTTGGTCTGAGATCTCCTAAAAATGCGTGTTAACGCCATTCCCCACACTGCCTTTTTCTTCCTTCCTGCATTAGCGAACTCTCCCACCATATTTAAGAGCCATCATATGTTATAAGGGAGGGTTGTTACACTGCTATTCACTTCTTCTGGCATATCAAAATGGTTTATTTGGTCCATGGAAGGATTTGGTCCGCTCATGAAAATGGAATCTCATCTATGGAAAACGCTTCTACTGCTTGTGCTCTCCACAACACTAGAAAGTCTGATAAGCCTAGAATCTTTGGTTTGTGATCACTCTTTTTCTTTCTTCCTCTTCTCTCGAGAGCTTACATTTTTAAACCAATAGGCAACATTTTTGACTTCCGCTCTACCATATTCTTGTAGCTAAACAGTAAGCTTAGCTATGCAGGCATAAGATGGTTTTCTGGTTTCCATTGCCAACACAGACTCTAATATTTGCTTTTGTTTGGCATTTGGCCGCCATCTTGTCGACACATTTTCCCTAAATGTAAAATTGAATTGATCTGCAAAAGTGATGCATAAACAGCTAACGAGACCCTTTTTTGAAAAATGGTATTGCTATTTGCCTATGCACCAAAGGTTGGTTTTTGGTCATTTGTGAATCACCCACATACAAGGAAGCACTTCTGTAGGGGGGGCCGTGGTTCTGGGATAGCCTAGTATTTTGGTTAATTGTGGATCATCCATGAATAGGGAAGCGCTCCTTGATAAGGGCCCATAGTTCTAGGATAAGGTTTTCCTCGATATGAAATCTAAGGCTTCTTTCTATATTAAACTTTTGCTATCCAGATTTTAATCTTCTCACTTATGTTTGGTTAGCTTCTGTAACCTTTCTCCAGTTTTGGAGTGATGTTCATCTTTTTCCTTCTATATTATTGGTAGACCTGTTCCCCTAGACCACACATGCAAGTATTGGGTATTGACTCTGCCTGGACTCATCGGCCCTATTCCCTACCCTAGCCACTGTACCCTACTAGTGCAGTGTTCCCATGTTGTTGTCTTATCATCTAGTTACCTAACAGTAATTTCTAGAGTGCCCTTATGGTCATGCGTAGTTTTCCAGTGTAGTAGTCGAATCTTTTCTCCTTGGTTTCCGTTGATTGTTTGATGTGGTTTCCTCAGCATCATTCTTTATTTTGATTGGAGAAAATTATTTTATGCTAATGTATATTTTGTAGGAATGAGTGCCTTGCCTATTCCTTACCCATATTCTAGGACTAATTGCATGTATTTGTGCATGTGATAACTTGATTTTATACTATATCAAGTTTTATGGACTAGTGTGTGCTTGGGCTGCATCTTAGCATTTGCAGGCTTCTAGGTGTAAGCCTAGTCCTAGGGGGTAGGATGTAACAACCCCCGTATTCACTTTTGTGTGTCAGTTAGAGGAAGCCACTCAGGTAATAAAGACAAGTCAGAGTTGTTATGAGTTGAATGCACTATGAGAAATATCCTGGCTATTAGGTAAACAAATTAATAGCTGGGATGACTTGAGGAAGGAAGGTAACTTGCCACACCATTAAGAAGGAATGGCATCCCTTCTGCATGGCCCAATTATGTTTGGAGTCAGATAATTGCAGGGTATGGACATCCATCAAAGCATTAAGGATTGAGAGAAGATGCTCTGCACATAAGGGATATGATGATGTGTGGTCTAGGGGTACAAATCTACCAATAATATAGAAGGAAAAAGATGAACATCACTCCAAAATTGGAAAGGTTATAGAAGCTAACCAAACATAAGTGAGAAGATTAAAATCTGGATAGCAAAAATTTAATATAGAAAGAAGCCTTAGATTTCATATCCAGGAAAACCTTATCCTAGAACTATGGGCCCTTATCAAGGAGCGCTTCCCTATTCATGGATGATCCACAAATAACCAAAAAACCAAGCTATCCTAGAACCACAGCCCCCCCTACAGAAGTGCTTCCTTGTATGTGGGTGATTCACAAATGAACAAAAACCAACCTTTCGTGCACAGGCAAATAGTAATACAATTTTTCAAAAAAGGGCCTCGTTAGCTATTTATGCATTGCTTCTACAGATCAATTTGATTTTACATGTAGGGCAAATGTGTCAACAAGATGGTGGCCAAACGCCAAACAAAAGAAAATATTAGAGTCTGTGTTGGCAACGGAAACCAGAAAACCATCTTATGCCCACATAGCTAAGCTTACTATTCAGCTACAAGAATATGGTAGAGCAGAAGTCAAAAATGTTTCCTATTGGTTTAAAAATGTAAGCTCTCAAGAGAAGAGAAAGAAAGAAAAAGAGCAATCACAAACCAGAGATTCCAGGCTTATCAGACTTTTTAGTGTTGTGGAGAGCACAAGCAATAGAAGCATTTGCCATATATGGGATTCCATTTTCATGAGTGGACCAAATCCTTCCATGGACCAAATAAACCATTTTGATATGCTGGAAGAAGTGAATAGTGGTGTAACACCCTTCCCTTATATGATGGATCTTAAATATGGTGGGAGAGTTGCTAATGCAGGAAGCAAGAAAAAGGCAGAGTACGGGGAATGGTGTTAACATGCATTTTTAGGAGATCTCAGACCAAACAGTTCGCATTTTAGTTTATCCCAGTTTAATGAAAAGAGAAACGGATCCTTGTTCAGAGATATCCCTTTTGGTTAAGGGTGGACAGCTACTGCAAGGGCCTTCAGATTGGTTGATTTATTGCTAGTAAAAATATCTCATGAATAAACTATTTCAAAATGGCAAACATGTAGAAACTGTCTCAGAAAACAAACTTTTAAGTTTTAATTGGTGGCTGACGGCATATGCAGTAGACCTTATATGAAATTTTAAAGGGCTGATATCAATTTTAGACTGTAGAGAAATAATTTTAGAAGTAATAATGTGGTTGCTGTAGGAGATCTACCTAATTGTATGGAGAATCATTCTAGCACCGTAAACTAATCCACCAGTCTTACCTTTGCTACTTAGCAAGAGGGTTTGTCCTATCCATCTGGGATGTTAAAATATTGATGGAAACTATATTCTAATCCCACTTTTGTGTGAAATATCTAGATGATTGGGCTTCTATGATACAAATTTTAATCAAGTTTGAGGTGACAAGGAATAACTTAAACTGTTAACTTGATGGATTAAGTTGTATCCCTTGTGATATAATAAACATCTAGGTTTTCCAGTGCATGCACAGATGCCAGTATGACTGATGCGGCAGCAGCTGTGAAGCCTGACATTACCCCTGCTAATCAAATTTTCTAGAAAGTTTCTAAAGCCTTTTGAAAAGATTCATTTTGTTAATATATTGTAATCATTACATTCCTTGAGAGAACATCAGTCTGAGGCATTCAGCTCAGCAGTTACATGCCTTGTCTATGCTTCCACTTTTTGCGTACATGTATACCAATGTATTTGTGGCTACAACAACTGACAAATAATTCCCTTCTATTACACTTTGTTGGGTGTCCTTAACCTCTTCCAAAAGCTCCCATTTTGGACAAGAAAGGAGGATGCTGACCGTGGCTGTGGTATTTGACCTTACATCAGCTAGTGGCATTTGCTTAAAAGTTTCTAAGGCCTTTTTAACAAATCCATTTTGTGTGAATCTTGAAATCAGTGCGCCCCATGAGATGACATCATTCTAAGGCATTCTATCAAATAGTTGACGTGCCTTCTCTATGCTGCCATTTTGGCACAAGCAGAGAGGATGTGGGCAGGGTTGTTGTTATGTTTTGTTATGTTGTATGGATGTTAAGATTGTGGATGGTCATTTGAGGCCTTTATGTTGATTATGTTACCTCCATCTTTGTTTCATCTTGGGTACTGAAGCATTTATCTTCCTATCTTTTTATTCTCAGTGTAAAGACCTAGTAAACCCTCACTCATGAAGAAAGAAATTCAGCCACCTTAAAAATATTTCCAAGGGACTGGCTGGAAGAAGATATATAAGATAATTATGTGGAATATAGAAACCACATGCTACCCACAAGGTAGTTGGATACCTCTAAGTACACCAAAACTAATTTATTTTCCCTTCCATTCCGGTGGTGTTGTTGAAGAGGATTGATACTCTTTTGAGGGAAGACAATATTTTGTTCTTTCTTTAAAAGGTTAGTGACTTGTATCTGAGTATGTTTTTCTCTATGTGAGCTGCACCATAGTCTAAGACCTTGTTTTGTCCACCTTGAAACATATCATTGCGGGTTAATTTTGATAGTACTCAATTAGATCAAATCTGTGTTTCTAGGCTAAAATCAATTGTAATGATTACGGTGGGCTATCCGAGGTTTAAACCTTGTTGGGTTTGCTCATCTCTATGTTATGACATTGGCTTTATGCATTGTGTGTCATGTCTGCTCCGTGCTTGATGTGGTCTTGTGAACTATGTGACCTTGAAGTCTCCCTTGTGTGGATGAGTTTCTGAGTCTTCTTTCCCCACTATTTGTCTACTTGTGATTGGGCCTTGTGACTACCTTTGAGCACGGTGGGGTGGCCTCTTATGAGTCCACATGGTTGGGAGGCATTGCCACCACCATTAGGGATCGGCGAATAGGTTATCGGAGCACCAGCTTGAAGATGCTCTCTTTCTTTCTGTTACCTTATTAG
Organism: Cunninghamia lanceolata; assembly: GCA_027924645.1. Taxonomy (NCBI): domain Eukaryota; kingdom Viridiplantae; phylum Streptophyta; class Pinopsida; order Cupressales; family Cupressaceae; genus Cunninghamia; species Cunninghamia lanceolata. Next base: position 18,482,192 of record BSBN01001048.1, read on the forward strand.
TCATGTACCCAGTCAGTTATTGTATCTTTCATGGCTATGCCATTATTCTTTTTTATTCCTTTATCTAATTTTGTACTCTCTTAAGAGATAAAATGTAATTATGCAAGTTAATGAGAAGAAATGGGATGTTTCCTATTTAGTTTATGGATTCTGGTGTGGGTATCAGATCCACTTGTACTATGGTATTTATGGATTCATATTTATATTTGGAAATGGGATTAGGAGTATTTGAATTGGTGTTTAAAATGAATGTAGTTTATTAATGTTTCTCTAGAGAGTGATTTAGTCCTCTCCCATGGGTTGTGCATTCGGCCATACTTGGCCATGAATGTTGTCAACATATCATATCAGCAACCATTTCGTCTGTATGTTATCACTTGTTATTCAAAAAAAATTATCTTGTCCTCTTTTGGCCCTCACCCTTCAGGGTTCGCAGGGTGGGATGTTATAGGAATAGTTATAATGTCAATTCGTGTCCACTAGAACAATAACATGCTATCAAAATGATATTTTAAAAGAGAACCCAACTCAACAAAATCTGCAATGTACAAAAGACAAAACTCTCCCTTCTGAAATACATTCATTAAGAAAAATGCCTCATGTGATTACACACCATTTTAGGTAGTGATCTCTTGAATCTGCTGGTATTCTTGTTTGGGGGCAAAGAATTTTCAAGGCCGGAACAAAGAGAATTGTTCCTCAGATGATATGCATCAAATGATTGAGATTCATAATCAAGAGTGCTTCCATGTGATGTATTCAGAATCTACAGACACATCTTTTGTGCTCCCACAAATTCAATAAGAATTTGATTAGGTGGTAGATTACTTTGTACCACAGACCTCAGTAAAGGAGGTTCATAGGAGTTGAAGTCACGCTGCACAGGATCTTGGCCATGCTGTAAAATCAGAAATCATTGCCTCATGTCTGGATCATATTCAGATTTAGGGATTTCATCCTCCTCTCTACGAGGGGAACCATTATCGCTTGGTTCTAAAATTGAATAGGCTGGTAAATAATTAGAAGACGCTACAAGTGAAGCTCCATGAGAATATTGAGGAAGCTTTAGATGGTTTAGTATGGAGAATTCTAAGGAGGGGGGAATCGGTTTTCCTTGCTGTAAAAGTTGCATAAATGACTTTGGGTCTTGATTGTCCACAAGATCATGGGTGGGGCATGTGTTTGGAAGTAAATTCTGATTCTAAAAGACAATAAAAATTACGAATATTTTTATAAATATTAGAAAAACTTAGTTCATTTTGCGAATTAAGATAGTATATTTAAAAATTTTAACCAAGATAACACAGGACAATATGAGAAAATTAACAATCCACTATACATAGTATATACCCAGAAGGTTACTCAAAAGATGGACTATATAAAAAATATAAATACAAAAAGTCACATAGCCACGTGTCAATATTGTAAACCTGGGATAGGAGGATAAAACAGACAAACAAAATTACTTGCAGATTCAATTTCTTTTCAACCTTAGAGTTTGTCATGGCATTTGGAACAGCTAAACTGGCATTGCCATTTGTAGCTGCTTTGGCCTAAACCCCAGTACAAAAGATAATAAAACACATCCAACATTCAAATTTTATACACAAAACTTAATGCTTAAAGTAGGAACGTACAATGCTAAACTCAATCGGAATCACAAAATGTTGGCAAATCCTGACCTCTGTTATCAAGTAGTTGCTAACATCGGGTGTAGCTGACTGTTTTGTCACTTCAGTATCATAAAATACTCCATCTATCTTCTATAAATGACCGTAGTCAAAATCTGTGTCATAAAACAAGAATCAAGAAAAATTAGAAGATATCGAGATGCTACAAACACGAGGAATCTTACACATAAAGAAGTTCAACCATTATTCCCTAAAACTTCATGCAAACTTCTCGCTTGGATGGGAAAGTAAAATAAGGAATTACATAAATAGATAAAATCATTCCAAGAACATATTACTTACATTAAAAACCATCTCTGACATTGTAAGCTACGTTTCTTGCAACACATAATATTGGAACACATAATATTGGAAGGGGAAAACTTTTCTGCAGTACAAACAATGCTGATTAAAATCAATATAATGCAATAGAAAGTTCATCAAATCAATCACAAATTAAAAATAGAAATCAAAGAACCTATGCTAAGGGAGCATAGTAGGGTGCAAAAGCTAGAACAACATGCACATGTGATTGATCTCTATCCTCCAAGACCTTCAATTGATCATCAATTACCTTGTAATCTTGGGATGGCAAATCCCTTTATGAAAGACATTTAGTAAAGACTTTCTTAAACCTACAATACAAACATATAAAATAGAAGCACATAAAAAAGTAACACTTAACATCATATGGTATTTAACGAGTGTAAATATTGAAATTACAATAAATAGAAGTATTATCATAAGAGAGAAAATATAATTCTATTCAGTTGCTGAAACTCAAACCTCTAATACCTTAAAATGCTTGCACCTATTAGCAATTAGATAATTTCTTAATTCTTCCCAGGATGGGAGTATCCTAACAAGGACACTGGATAGCACAATTTAATTTAGATACCAATGTCCTTGTTAGGATACGCCCAGCCTGGGAAGATTTAAGAAATTATCTAACTGCTAATTGGCGCAAGCATTTTGAGGTTTTTGTTTGCACAATGTTAGAAAAAAATTATGCTTTGGAGATGTGGAGGCTTCTTGATTCCAAGACAAGCTTAATCAGTCTTAGGAAGCTCCATGATTGTGTTGCTTGTGTCAAGCCAGGTAAACATTTCTAACGAATAAACAAGACACTTTATTATGTTATGAAGATCTATAAACTCAATTTCAGATGCTCAATATTCAGCAACTGAATAGAATTATATTTTCTCTCCTATGCTGATATTTCTATTGATTGTGATGTCAATATTTGCACTCATTGTTAAATACCATATGATGCTAAGTGTTGCTTTTTTTTGTGCTTTTGTTTTCTATGTTTGTGTTGTAGGTTTAAGAAAGTCTTTACTAAATGTCTTTCATAAAGGGATTTGCCATCCCAATATTACAATGGTAATTGATGATCGATTGAAGGTCTGGGAGGATATAGATCAATAACATGTGCATGTTGTTCCAGCTTTTGCACCCTAATATGCCCCATTCGCAGAGGTTCTTTGATTTCTATTTTTACTTTCTATTGCATTGTATTGATTGTTGGAAGAAATTAATCTTATGTCAGTGCATTAATTTCAGCCTACCCCTGCGTCAGACCTGGGGATCTGCAAAATCAGTGCCAGCACCATTGGCCTGCCAGCATTCATTTTTGGTAGATGAGTTTGAATTTTGAAGTGAGGTTGAGTGCCATTTTTATGGCAAGGATAGAATGAGACAAAAGAGAGAGAAAGTTAGTTGACAGTAGTAGAATGCAAGAGAAAGCCTACAGCAGTAGAGGAATGTGAAGTAGGAGGACAATAGAGAGAATATAGAAGAAAGGAATATTACATTAGCAACTATAATCCACAGGCAGCTACGGAGTTTCTAGATGGCAACTCTAGATTTGATTTAGTGTGCAGCTCCAAAGATTTGGGCAAAATAGAAAAACAGAGTAGTGGCTCTGCATAAGTTTGTAACAAAGTTTGAATGTATTGTAAAGGAGGAAAATATAAAATATATATTGCTATCATTTGTGCTTTGTCTCCTCTGTGTGTGTATATGTTTGTTCTTTCCGTCCATTATTGCTATAGCATTATTTTTTGGTCAGGAGTCTAACCATCTCCTGCTCTCCCCTACCATCAAGTGGTATCAGAGCCCTATTTTTTCTGGGCAGTTAGATTTTTCTGGGTGTTTTATATAAGCCCTAGTTTGTCTAGGCATTATGAGCCTTCTCAGATTTGAGAAGCATGGCAGGTGGAGATAGTAAAGGATGGCATCAGCGACCGAGTTTTGATGGACAAAACTATGACATTTGGGCTAAGAAGATGAAGAATATTCTAGTTGCTAATGACCTATGGGATTTGGTCACCAATGGGTTCACATACACCATAAACCCAGTAGCCTATGTAGCCCTAACTAATGCTCAAAGAAACCAGTTGAAGGAAACAAGAATGAAGGATTCAAAAGCCCTCAATCTAATTGAGGCAGCCTTGACAGAGGCTATTTTCCCCTGCATTATAGCAGCAAACTACTCAAAATAGGCATGGAAAATATTGCAGAATAGCTATAAGAGAACTGACAAGGTAAGATTAGTCAAACTCTAGCTATTTAGAAGAGATTTTGAGACCCTATAAATGAAGGAGAGTGAGTCTATTTCAAACTTTCATGCTAGAGTTTCTACCATGTTAAATCAGCTAAGGATAAATGGAGAAACCATGGATGAACAAAGGATTGTTGAAAAAATCCTAAGAAGTCTACCTTCTAGATTTGACCCTATTGTCATAACAATTGAAGAGACTAAGGATCTATCCAAAATGACATTGGATGAGTTGATGGGCTCTCTACAAAGCCATGAGTAGTGGTTGAATAGATAGGCTCCTTCCCTTGAGCAAGCTTTCAAGGTTCAAACCAATGCAAGAAGTAGGGGAAGAGGAAAAAATAGTAGAGGTAGAGGTCAAAGAGGTAGAAGAAGAAGCAACTTCAGAAGACGAGTTCCAAACAGCCAAGAAGAGGCAAGCAACTCATAGCCAAGCTATCAAGAAAAGAAAAAGAACAGCAGTTCTAATCAAAGGTATGACAAAAGCAATGTTCAATGCTATTACTGTCATAAGTTTGGTCATTATGCTAGTGAGTGTAGAAAGAAACAACGTGATCATGGAGGCCAAAATGCTAATGTAGTAAATGAGAACAAGGCTGAAAATGATAAACAGTCTAATGTATTTATTGTTTGCAACCTTGCTGAAAGGAGTAGTGATGAAGTATGGTATCTAGACAGTGGGTGTAGCAACCACATGAGTGGAAATAAAAACTTCTTTGCCTCCATAGATAGCAGCATCAAGACTAAAATAAAAATGGGAAACAATGAGCAAGTTCCCATCATGGGAAAGGTACAGTCAACATTTAGTCGAAGAATGGTGAAAGGAGGAAGATCCAGGATGTATATTATGCCCTTAGCATAAAACATAACCTATTGAGCATTTGATAGATGGTCCAAAATGGTTATAAAATCCTGATGGAAAATGGAGAGTGCACAATATTTGATAAAGGAGGCAATAAGAAAGTCATTGCAGAAGTACAGATGACAAGAAATAGAATGTTTCCTCTTAGAATACACATAGAGTCTCCGGCGCTATCTCTGGCGTAGTTTCCAGTACTATCTCCGGTGCTCACAGCAGTGGGACAGCAATCTGCCTTTAGGATAGTCATCAAAGACCATCCAAATTGTGGCATTTAAGGTATGGGCACTTCAATTTATCTGGTTTGAGTTTATTTTCCAAGAAAGGCATGGTTAGAGAGCTACCAAACATTGTAGAGCCCGATGGAAAATGTGAATCCTACATTTTAGGAAAGTAGCATAGACAACCCTTTCAATCAGGGCATTCTAGAAGGGTAAGAGCACAATTGGAGTTGGTGCATTCAGATTTATGTGGCCCCATGAAGACCCCCACATTAGGTGGGAATGTATATTTCATGACTTTCATTGATGATTATAGCAGAAAAATTTGGGTTTATTTTTTGAACAAATTAGAAGCCTTCGAGAAGTTCAAGTGGTTTAAGGCATCAGCTAAAAAGCAAAGTGGCTGCTATATCAAAGCCCTAAGAACAGATAGAGGAGGAGAGTATATCTCTAAAGAATTTCTAAATTTTTGCAGGAATGAAGGCATTCATAAACAGTTCACAACTAGGTATACTCCACAACAAAATGGAGTAGTTGAAAGGAAAAATAGAACCATTCAAGAGATGGCAGCAAGCATACTAAAAGCAAAATGACTATCACATGATTATTGGGGTGAGGCTGTGGCAACAATGGTTTACCTATTGAACAGGTGTCCTACAAAGGCTATTCGTGATAGACTTCCACAAGAAACGTGGATAAACAACAAATGGAGTGATGAACACCTAAGAATCTTCCGGTGTGTGGCATATGCATTCGTGCCTAAAGAGAAGAGGCAGAAATTTGATGATAGAATTAAAAAATTTATCTTCAACAGCTATAGTGAAGAGTCAAAAGCCTATAGACTATATAATCCTATCACTAAAAAGGTTGTGATCAGAAGGGATGTTGAGTTCATTGAGAATGAAGCATGGGATGGAATGGTGGACAGCACCACGGGTATTTTAGTCACAATACCCCTTGAAGATGAAGAAGCTCTAGAGGACAGCAACTCTAGAGGAACTACGAAGAGCAGCAGCTCGGGGAGAAATTACTGTAGAGAATTGGAGAACAATAGTAGCTTCAGAGGTGTTCAGTAAAGCAACTCTGGAGGTGGACAGTAGCATAGTAGCTCTGGAGATCAGCAGGTCTGAAGGTCTGCAGCTCTAGAGATCTACAGCTCCAGAGTTTAGTAGAGTAGAAGCTCTGGAGGTCAGCAGTACAGTAGCTTCGTGGTCAGAACAGTAGTAGCTCCAGAGGTAATTCAGACCCCACGCTCGCATCATTGATGTCATGGAGGACAATGAGTGTGAAGGAGATTTATGACAGCACAAGGTATGCTGATATGGATGAGAATTTGGATTTTGTATTATTCTCTTGTAGTGATCCAATCCACTTTGAAGAAGTTGTGAAAGAAAAGAAATGGTGTAAGGCCATGGATGAAGAATTGGATGCCATAGAGAGGAATGACACATGGCAGCTAACTGCTTTATCCTAGGGTAAACAAGTGATTGGAGTTAAGTGGGTCTATAAGACCAAGTCTACTATTGATGGAAAGATTGAAAGACATAAGGCAAGGCTAGTTGTCAAAGGGTACAAACAATAGCCTGGAAGAGATTATGATGAGACATATGCAATAGTTGCAAGGCTGAAAATAGTTCAGGCAGTCATAGCAATAGCAGCCCAACACAAGTGGAAGTTGTTTCAAATGGATTTAAAGTAAGCCTTCTTGAATGGAGTGTTGAAAGAGGAAGTGTATGGGGAGCAGCCACCTGGCTATGAAGTCCCAGGGCAAGAGGACAAAGTATATAGGCTTTGGAAAGCCCTCTATGGGCTGAAACAAGCACCTAGGGTATGCTATAGTATAATAGACTCATATCTAGTGAGTACTAGCTTTAGCAAAAGTAGTAGTGATCCCACTCTTTACATCAAAGCAGCTGAAGGTAATATTTTAATTGCTATTTTGTATATAGATGATCTAATTTTTACTGGCAATAGTTATCTTTTCATTGCCGATTTCAAAGAGGCAATGAAGAATGAGCTTGAGATGACAGACTTAGGTCTGCTGAAGTATTTTATTGGCATTGAGGTCAAACAAATAGAACATGGCATATTTATTTCGTAAATTAATTATGCCAAATAGATTGTGAAGAGATTTAAAATGGAGAATAGTAAACTTGCCCCTACACCAATAGCTACAGGCCTAAAATTGAGTAAAGAGGATAGCAGCAAGGAAGTAAACCCAACCCTTTACAAGAGCGTGGTTGCAAGCCTCATGTACTTGATAGCCACTAAGCCTGATTTGATGTATGCTGTAAACCTAATTTCTAGGTTCATGGAGAAGCCTAAGGACACACATTGGCAAGTAGGAAGGAGGATCCTAAGGTATGTGAATGGCACAATAGGTTATGGCATCTTGTACGGTGTTTCTAATGAGTTTAAGTTGGCTGGTTTCATAGATAGTGATTGGGCAGGAAATGTAGATGACCAGAAGAGCACATCCGACTATGTATTTCACATGGGTTCAGGCATAATATCATGGGTTTCCAAGAAGCAGCCCATTGTTTCTCTCTCTACAGCAGAAGCTAAGTATATTGTAGCAAATGCAACAACATGTCAGGCTATTTGGTTGAGAAGGATCCTTGCAGACTTGAATGAGTAGCAAGAAGATGGTATAACCATTTATTGTGACAATATTTCTTCAATAGCCTTGACAAAGAATCCAGTCTTCTATGGACAAAGCAAGCACATTGAGATCTATTATCATTTCATAAGGGAGTTGGTAGAACGAGGAGAGAATGTGTTACAATATTGTAGATCCAAGCAGCAACTCACTGATATTTTTATAAAGGTATTGCCAAAAGATTCTTTTGAACACCTAAGAGATAGGCTAGGCATTGTTGATAGCTCCGAAAGTGTGCAGCCTCGGAAAGAGGACAGATCTGGAGGTTTAGATCCAGAAAGACAATAGCAGAGCTCTAGAGATTCAACTCTGGAACACATGTGCAGCTCTGGAGATGCTCCAGAGATGCAGACAGAGTGCTCTGGAGATGCAGAAAAAAGCTTTAGAGGTGACCCAAAATGACAGAAATAGCTCCGGAGATCTACTCCGGAAAGGCAAATGGATAGGTATAACTCCAGAGATCAGTTTCAGAAAGAAAATTGTTGAATGACATCTGACTTTAGATTAAGGGGGAGTGTTGGAAGAAATTAATCTTCTGTCAGTGCATTAACGTTAGCCTGCCCCTGCGTCAAACCTGGGGATCTCCAAAATCAACCCCAGCACCGTTGGCCTACCAGCATTCATTTTTGGTAGGTGAGTTTGAATTTTGAAGTGAGGCTGAGCGCCATTTTTCTGGTAAGGATAGAATGAGACAAAAGAGAGGGAAAGTTAGTTGACAGTAGTAGAATGCAAGAGAAAGCCTGCAGCAACAGAGGAATGTGAAGTAGGAGAATAATAGAGAGAGTATAGAAGAAGGGAATGTTATAGCAGCAATTGTAATCCACAGGCAGGTACGGAGTTTTTTGACAGCAGCTCCAGATTTGATTTAATGTGCAGCTCCAAAGATTGGGGCAAAACAGGAAAATAGAGCAACAGCTCTGCATAAGTTTGTAACAAAATTTGAATGTATTGTAAAGGAGGAAAATATAAAATATATATTACTGTCATTCGTGCTTTGTCTCCTCTGTATGTGTATATGTTTGTTCTTGCTGTCCATTATTGCTGTAGCATTGTTTTCTGGTCAGGAGTCTGTCCATCCCCTGCTCTCTCCTGCCATCACTAATTTCAATCAGCATTCTTTGTACTGCAGACAGGTGTTCCCCTTCCAATATTATGTGTTGCAAGAAACGTAGCTTGAAATGTCAGAGGTGGTTTTTTTAAGTAATATGATCTTGGAATGGTTTTATCCATGGATGTAATTTTTATTTTACTTTCCCAGCCAAGCGAGAAGTTCACATGAAGTTTTACAGAATAATGGTTGAAGTTCTTTATGCGTAAGATTCCTTGTGTTTGTAGTGTCTGGATATCTTCTAATTTTTCTTGATTCTTGTTTTATGACAGATATCTTGACGACGGTCATTAACAGAAGATGGATGGAGTATTTTATGAAACTGATGTAACAAAGCTGTCAGCTACACCCAATGTTAGCAACTACTTGCTAAGAGATGTCAGGATTTGCCAACATTTTGTGATTATGATTGAGTTTAGCATTGTCTGTTCCTATTTTAAGTGTTAAAATTTGACTGTAAAATCTGAATTTTGGATGTGTTTGTTTTCCTTTTGTAGTGGGGTTCAGGCCAAAGCAGCTGCAAATGGCAATGCCAGTTCAGCTGTTCCAAATGGCACGACAAACTCTAAGGTTGAAAAGAAATTGAATTCACAAGTAATTTTTTTATTCTTTTTATCCTCCTATCCCAGGTTTACAATATTGACACGTGGCTATGTAACTTGTTATATTTCTATTTTATATAGAGTCAATCTTTTGGGTAATCTTCTTGGTATATACTATATACAGTGCATTGTTAATTGTCTAAGATTGTCCTCTGTTATCTTGGTTAAAATTTTTAATTATACTATCTTAACTCACAAAATGAAATCAAAATTTTTAATATTTATATCAATATTCATAATTTTGATTGTTTTTCAGGATCAGAATTTACTTCCAAACACATGTCCCACCCATGTTCTTGTGGACAATCAAGACCCAAAGTTATTTATGCAACTTTTACAGCAACCAAAACCTATTTCCTCCCTCCTTAGAATGCTCATACTAAAGCATGAGTGAAGGTTCCTCAATATTCTCGTGGAGCTTCACATATAGAGTCTTCTAATTCTTTACCAGACGATTCAATTTCTGAACCAAACGATAATGGCTCCCCTAGTAGAGAGCAGGGTGTAATCTCTGAATCTGAATATGATCCAGACATGAGGCGATGACTTCTCATTTTATAGCATGGCCAAGATCCTGGGCAGCGTGACTTCAACTCCTATGAACCTCCTTTATTGATCAAATTTAATCAAATTTATGATACCTCTTTAATCAAATTTATGATACCTCTTAGAGATCTTCCATAGACAATATGGAATTGGGAAACACTAGTTGACCTATTAACTAAATTATTATATGGTGAATTCTACCTGGGCAAGGACCAAATCCACAAGTAGGTTTATTTCTCTAACCTTTTGAGTAGGTTACCAAGACTCCTTTTTTTATTTGTGTAGAACCCTAAAAATATAGTTATAAAACAAATATAAACCCTAATTTTTTTAATAAAACAGGAGTGAAAAGAAACCAATAAATTCAATTTCATTATGCACAAAACAAAAAAAAAATAACTACACCCTATAGTAGCACTTACCTCTGCTATTGTTGAATATACTTTTCTCCTTTTTTGTTTCATATGATAAAACCCTAATAAAACATAGTTATAAAATATTAGTTTAGGACACTTCTTTTTTATAAAACATCAGTGAGTGAAAAAGATATAAATTAAATTTCATTATGAAGAAAAGAAAAGAAAAGAAAAGAAAAGAAAAGAAAATAATGATTGTATAGTAAAATCTATAAAATATAATGAACTTACGGTTCAAATAACTTATGTGCTTCTCGAATATACTTTGCTGCAATTTTTTTCATATGATAAACCCTAATAAAATATAGTTATAAAATAAATTATTGTACTATATATAAAATAACATATTAATTGATTATTGAGAAAACAAAAGGAAACCCTAAAAAATGTTATAAAATATTAGTTTAGGAGACTTCATTTTTATAAAACAACCAACATTGAAAAAGAAACAGATTAAATTTTATTTATGCAGAAAGGGAAAAAAATTAAATTGATGACTCTATAGTAAAATCTATAAAATATAATGCACTTACTGTTCCAATAACTTCAGTATGCTTTTGATCTTGTTTATTTGATTTGATATTTTTGTAATTTATATTTGAGTATTAGTTGTATTTATATAGATTATTTACTTTATGTTGGCTTTATTCTTATGTGCATTCATTTAATAAAACTATGGTAGTTATATATTTTAAATTTAATTTTTATGTATATTCATTTAAAAAAATATGCACGAGTTATATAATTTTTAATTTAAAATAGTTACTTTATAATTTTTAGGTGCACTCATTTAATAAAAGTATGTCCATTATATGTTTTAAATTTAAAGACATAGTTTATAATTTAAAAAAAATATATGTCGGGCTCTTTTTAGTTTTTATGTACATAGACATAGTCATCCCCTTAATGCCACTTATAATTTCCTTTATTTTTAAAATATATCTAAACAACTAACGCAAAAGAAAAGTACATAAATATGTTTTTATTAGCTCACCCCTCCACAAGGTATACTAAAGATGAATTTTGATGGGCCCTCTAGAGGCAATTCGAAAAACTCAAACTTAGATCCAAAACAAGGTGGAAGTTGAAATTGAAAGTGATTCATTGGTTTGTATAAATTGTATTCATAAAAACATAGAGGAAGTTGAAATTGTAGGTGATTCATTGGTTTGTATAAACACAATTAAAAGGAAGGAGATTTCAAATTGGAAGCTTTGAAAGTGGGTTGAGGCGATATGGGATTCTTTGAACAAGTTAGATAGCTTCACCCTGCATCACATCTACAGGGAAGAAAATAAAACCACAGACTTTCATGCGAACCAAGGAGTAGACCAACTCAAGTTCTACAGAGTATCCAATTCGGATTTAGTATGGGACAACCTAGAAGAAATTTTAGAGATGGATGGATAGGCTCCATAGGAGGAAGGATTTTTGAATTCTTGAGCAGAGATATGGATAGCAGAAAAAGGGATTGAGGAATAATTTTCTCTTCATGGGTTTCATTTGATCCGATCTTCTTACCAAATATAAATCTTGTTATCTTTGTTGACATAAGCAAGATGGGGCAGTGAATGGTATTTGAGTGTGAATGTATCTGTAAGGTAGATTCAGATGAAGACGAGGAAGAGGAGGAAGAAATAGTGGAGGGAAAGATTAACAGAATCTTCAATGCAGATCAAGAGGGCGTAGTGGCTTCTATCAAACAAGTCATTGACACCCATATCTTCGTTGGAGAACACATTCATGATGGTACACTCTAACAGAGGAATCTATCATGAATGTAGTACTAATAATGGGAAGGAAATAGTGTTGGAAGATGATGGCTCACACATTTATCAAGAAGGAGCTGAGAGAAAAGGTGTATACTACCATTTCATCTTTTGATTAAAAAACTCATATCTAGACTGATGGGAGAGATATGCGATGATGGTGCTATGAGGAACAACAAAATAACTTCACAGGCTCTAAGTCTATTCCGGGATGGTATTCACGGAAATAATATGGAAGTGTTCAACTTCTATCTTAGTCAGTATGGAGACCTGTTGTCTCCCCCAAAGATTAATCGGGCCTTTGAGCTCTGTGAAGGTTTGTGGTTTTTATGGCATCTAAGAATGTCCAGTGATTGAATGTTGTATGTTTGCACACTCAGAAGAGATGATGTTGTATCTTTTTTAGTTTAATTGGATTTTAATAGAAAGGGAACTACCTCCTTGGGTTTTATTAACTAACCTTTTCATTCTTAATAGAGATTAAGACTTTATTTTCAAAAAATATATCTAAACAACTAACATAAAGTATTTTCATTAAAATAAGTATACAATAAATAAAGTTCAACATATTAAAAGAAAAAACTAATAAATTAAATTTGATTGTACAAAAACAAAATTAAACTCTAATTAAATATAGTTATAAAATATTATTGTACAATGCTAACTTAGATGTCACTATGGGGATTTAAACTTGGATCTCCATTTGAGAAGCTTATGGCTTTACCATTTGAGCACAACCCCTTTGACATGTTTGCATATTACTTGTATTTATATGATTATTTACTTTATGTCAACTTTATTCTTATGTGCATTTATTTAATAAAACTATGTTCATTACATATTTTAAATTTAATTCTTATGTGCATTCGTTTAAAAAAATATGTGGGTTATATATTTTTTAAATTTCAAATGGTTACTTTATAATTTTTATGTGCATTCATTATGTCGGTTATATGTTTTAAATTTAAAGCACTTACTTCATAATTTAAGATATATATGTGTTTGTGTGTGTGTGTGTGTGGGCTCTATTTAGTTTTTATGTATACTATCACAGTCGTCCAGGTAATGCCACTATGGAGAAATTAATATTCCAACAAACTCAATGTTTTTTACACACCTATATTTATTATTATTATTATTGGTAAATGCTTTTTACTAGAGCTATGAATTGGAGAGTTTTTGAAAGGGTACCACCCTTTTACATAGAGAAAGAAATAAACACCAAAGAAGCCCGAGCAATGTCAAGGAATAATAAGGAACGAAAAGCATAGAGGCTTAAAAATACAACAACAAACAACATTTCCCTACACATGAGGCCAAAAAAAAACTCAGGGCAGACTACCCCATGATGAAATAGGTCTACCAACTCAAGGTAGCTTTAAGCTTAAACACTTCAAGGAATTTTGTTTCTTGTTGGTAACCCAATCCTTAGACTCAAACAAACCAAATCCCTTATTGGTAGGACTCACATTATGAAGAATTGAGCCTGAATTAAAGAAAGTACTGCAAGATTAATTTTTAAATGAATCCACTTTTATATTTTCTTTGTTGGAGGACACTAGGGAGGGCAATCTTAGTCCTCCCTCACTGCTTCCTTCTCCTTACATTTGTCCCCAAAAGATGAGATCTAAGCTCAAGGACAAGATTAAGAGCCTCTGAGTTAGAATTGTCCATAAGAGGACTTGCCAACACACTTTTACCCTCCATGGGTATCTTAGACATGTCCTCAAGAGGAGAAGGATCTTGTTGAGCCTTATTTCTTGTGAATACGCCTTTTTTCATGAACCCACACATGGAGCTAAAGCATGTCTCCACCTATGGAAATTGTGACTTACCATCAGGGGCTCCTCATAAATGATCTAATGCACCCATTCACTAAGTTTTGAGGATAAGGTGATCAAAGAGGGAAGAACCTTATCACCAACATCATTAATGCAAAATCTAGAAAAATAAAGCATTTTATAGATTTTCTCACCTCATCGGCCACGATGAGTTCACCAAGGGAGAAATTAATAGTCAGCTACACTTGAACCTCATCCCAATACTCCAAAGGTAATCTAGGGTGTAACATGCCTTCTCATATTACTCAGAATTACACATGCAGATTACTAGAAAAGTAAAAGATGTTATGACCCGCTTCTAACCCTCGAACATATTTTATGATACTTAGAGACTTAAGTTTGATTAGAGTTATCATATCATACTATGCATAATTAATTATTATTTTTCTTTATTTTCAAATCTTACTAACACACACACACACATAGTTTCATAAAAAAACAAAATAATAAAAATCGTGATGATAATAAATAAATGATTTTTTTAATCCCAATTTAAAATTTATAAATAGTCAAGAAGGGTACACTTCTAGAAAAGGAAATAAATGAGGTTCAACCCCCTCATTTTTCAAGTTAAATTTCAAATCTAACATTTATTAAATAAGTGAGAATTTTCCACAAGAATTTATTTCAAATTAGAAAATTGAAATAAGGCATTCAATTGGCTAGACTTGACCCCAATGACCCAATCTTCCACCATGTGCTTAGACCTGACTCCAAAGTCTTCCAAAATTTTCACCATGTGTTTGGAAAATAATGGCCTAGACAAGGATTGAATTTTTCTATAAATAGCCATTGAAAGATGAGGGAGGACACACTTGGTGGGTTTGGTTGGATTGCTGGAGCAAATTGTAAGAGCATTCCTCCTTTTCCTAAATTTGTTTACTTTTGGGTTCATTCTGATGAAATGTCTTAAAATAATTGATAAGTGGTTTGATATGTTGTTTGCATTACTTAACTAGCTTAGATTTATGTTAAAGAGAGAATTTGGGTATAAGTTTCTATGAGGAAAACTTAATTACAGTTGAAAACATTCAAGGGAGATATTGTGCATAATTTTGTAATTTTTAAATTATAGTTTGAAATCATTCAAGAGAAAAATTGTGCATAAGTGGAACCTATTTTAAACACTCACTAGAACTTAAATATTGTGATCTGTGAGTATTTTACCTTTGTTTACAATGTAAGTTTTTCAGCTCCAAAGTTTGTTTTTTGATGACCTGTTATAAGGAAGCTTACATGCGCAATTTGTGGCTTTTTGCTTGGGATTTGGATGAAATTTGTTGATATTGTATTTGGGTATATAGAATAGCCAACATTTGCTTCAACTATTGTGGAATTTCATATGATCTACCCTCTCTAGGTTGGATGTGTTGTAACATATGATCTAGTTTATGTATGTTGCCTTCCATTTTTGGGTGGAAGATGCATGAAACATATCCAGTCTGTTAGTGGACTATCACTGGGTATATATTATGTAGCATGATTAGCATTTTCTCAACATACATTGAATTTGTGAGACTCTTTGATCTGCCCTTCACTTTAGTTCGGATTCACTGCACCAGATGACATTGTTAGCCTTCATAAATTGAGTTTTGGAGATGGGATTTGGATCAAATATAGTAGGCAATCATCAAGCATATCCACTTTTGTCATTTGTTCAGACACCTGTCGACGTTTTGGAACTGTTGATTTCCCCTCCCCTGTAGGCTTTGCGCATTGCACTATATTGTGTATTTAAGGTTTTTACCCTCAACTGCACTAGTTTAGGATTTGGGGTGTCTCTGGAATGAATTTATCTGATCTGTTAATAGCCATACCCTGTTCCAAACCTCCTGTGCGTACAGGCAGGGAGGACACCTCCAAAGGTTGTGGAAATTGCTTTACAACAGCTAATTACAGTTGCTTGAAAATTTTCTAAGCCCTTTCAACAATCCATTTTGTGAAATCATGCGTCCATTGCATTCCACAAGATGACATCGCTTTGAGGAATTTTGTCAAACAGTTCACTTTCTCTATCTATGCTTCCACATTTGGTGTACAGGTCTACCAGAGCACTTGCTATTACTACATCTGACAAAAATCCCCCTTCCGTCCTGCCTTGAGGGATGACCATGCCCTGTTTCAAAAGCTTCCATTGTTGGCGCAGCAGGGAGGACATTGGAAAAAGTTGTGGGATTTCTCTTAACACTTGCCAATTGCATTTGCTTGAAAGATTCTAAAGCCTTTTTAATAAATCCATTTTGTGCAGAACCTGCAATCATTGCATTCCACGAGATGGCATCTCTTTGAGGCATTCTGTCAAATAGTTGACATGCTTGGCCTATGCTTCCACATTTTGCATGCATGTCTACTAGGGGTAGTCACAACTACAACATTAGACAAAATTACTTTATCCTTTATGCTTTTAGGGATGTTCATACCCTGTCACGACAATCATATTATGACTATTGTTAGACCAGAGGCAGGGAAGTAGTCTGAGAGATTTTTAAGTGGTCATTTGAGCTATACAAGAGGTGTTTATGCTCTTAATTAAAGCCTATGTGGCTTAGACCACTATTGTATGCCATTTTGGAGTACTTATATGAGATTTTGCTCATGCTTTAGCTGGAGTTTTAACCCAAAGTAAATTTTCTCAAGGTATATCAGTCTTTACTCTATTTTGGAGTCGTTCTCTAAATTTGTCCACATTTCCTTGTTCATTCATGCTTAACAAGCCCAGTCTTTAGGCTATCTCTCTAAGATTTAAATTAGAATGTTGATGACTTTGGTGTGGTATAGCTGCCCAAGTTTACAGATCGATATAAAACCAGTTTAATAGATGTCACTCCATTATTAGCATAATAATAGTAAACTATACATACAAATGTATTCTCGTCATATTGTGCAACATATAGACACAACATAAAAGTGTTGTTATTGCACAAAAATAACAACCATTATTACTATATGTTGAGTGATCTTCATATTTTCCCATTTTGCAAATTGATCTACAAGAAAGTATAGTTTAAGAAAGTATAGTTTATGAAATAGCATTGAATTTTCACTTTCTTGACAATGGTGGTTACAATTGAAGAATTAAATTATGTACTTATCAGTAATCAACTTTACACCAGTTCACTAACCCACTTAACCTTGATAATATGAAGTAGAAATCATTATCAATCCTATAAACCAATGACTTTAGAGTGGATGGGAATTGCTTCAATCAACAACCACTATGTAGAGAAGGAATGGAAGTGGTTAATTTGCATCTTATCCTTAGATTATATTATTGAGGCTAGGGAAAATGTTTTTAAGTCCAAGATTTCTAAGAGTCTTTTAATTTACCAACCATGGCATATGATTAGATTTTTTTTTTTTCCTTCTTTATTAATTTCTCTTAGTTATGAAGCATCTTGAGGACCATGATTATGTTAGATCGAATCCAAGAACCAAATATTGCCTAACTAAAATTCACTAAATCATGCCAAGAAAGTTATGGGGAAAGCTCATAATGTAACCAGTTAGATATGTTGAATCAACTAGTTCTTGGTCAAATATAGATGTGTGATGAAAGCTTTATTAGAGATTTATAGTAAGAAATACCTAAGCTAAAGTTGGATTAGACATTGTGAATGATTGTAAATAGAGTCGTCTTATATTAATAATTACACTTTCTTAGATGATAATTGTGAAGGAGCATTGAATTATAGAAACAATATAATGTGTTGATAATTATGGAATGCAATTAGTGATATGATTAATTAAAGTGTGCCAAATGAAGTTTATATTTTAAGAAAAAGTGAGATGATAAGTGGAATGTTGAAGAAAAGTAGAGGGTATTATAGAAGTAATATATTATGAGGTAAAACATTTTAATGAAAAATGTGGTTTAGTGGGTATAATATTGTTTATTATTGTGATAAGTGATAATTGTAGTTAGTTAATGACAATTAACAAATATATAATGTTTGGGTTAAGTGAGAAATAGGTTCAATAAATGTGCAGTAATGATATTATATAGTATGTATTTGTTGACAATTTAATAACAAAGGGTGAGTGGTAAATAATGCAAATATATCGATTAATTAATTACAAGCATATGACATTGTGTATAAATATGCTAAGCTATAGTTTCCTTATAGTTTTCAATTAACACAACAAATGATGTTATATCCCAATTAACCTTGTTATAAGATGGAAGTAAGAATCATAATTGGAAATAAATCATGATTGTATAAGTAATCGTCAAACCTTAAGGGTACAAAATTGAAAACTTAGTGATTTAGAGCAACTTCAAAGACTCATCCAAAATGACTTATGAAAAGAAGCAAATCTTGTTTGACTAATAGTGTTAACATTTAGAAAGTTTTAGTTGAGAAACTTATTGAGATTCAAATATCATAAATTCCTATCCATTTTCAAATATAAATAAGTCGAATGTTTTTGCAAGGAATTGATCCTCGTACTATACTATTGAACAATGTTTATGTTCAACAATTTAATCATCAATAATTCCTAGTATTGTACTAGGCTAGATCGTTATGTACCTTATTGATTAAGTATCTTTCAAGTCTAATGTTTTTCTAATTTATTAAGTTCATGGTTAAGTAGTTCAATAGTTAAACGATATTTTCGATAATGATGTTATAATATTATTGTTATAATGCACTTATTTATCAATACAAGTTTATTAAAAATGGAGATTAGGAAGTTTTAAGTGAATCTCTTGTTGTGATAGCCACCTCATCTTACAACTTGTATTAAGTCCTTATTGGTTTTAAGTAAAAATAAGTTTGTGTAAAAAATTGTTATTGGTGTATGACAAATTAAGTTATCAAGATTCCTTGTTTTTCTAAGACTGAATCTTTAGATACATTACTGATAGAATATCTTTTCTGGTTATGTTACACACAATTATGAATTGATGAAATTGATTAAGTAACTTCTCAATTACTATTCCTTACATATAAGCAAAATGGTTAAGCATCTTTATAGTACTTTAGTTGTATTATGTGTTAAAGAAGTATCCTTCCTTTGTTGATTTCTTTATTAGTTATTATGCAAGTTTTTTCTTTTCTGATAGATAGGTAAACTTTGTAAACAAACATCCAAACTCAAACAAATTGGAGTGTCTGATTTTTATGATACCTCTGTGTCACGTTTATGGGTAATACTATCATGTTGAACTAAGTACCTCGTGCCTAACATAGCTATAACAACGATGTCTGGGCACCATCCCTCTAAATCATTGGGGAGTAATAAGGGACATGTTGAAGTTAAATCCACATGAAGGGTAAATCTCCTCAGATATCTCATTAAAAAGATTAACTAAAAGACGAGTCTATTGAAATAGTTGTATGATGATTACTATGATGCTCATTTAGAAAATCCTTCGAGCTATTAATAGAAAACGAGGCTTATTGACACGCGAGTCTAAAATTGTAGATGACTTGTAAAATGTTAGATAGGTCAACTAGTCTGAATTAGAAACATTATCTGCCATCTCACCTCATCTTCACGAATCTCGATGATCAAAAAGCACTAAGGAATCGGGAATGGACTTAGTCATGAAATTACCTAATTTGGCTTGAGGAAGTAAACTAGATTTCACGAGAAGACATCTGATAAGGATTCCTCCACACTAGGAATAACTAACAAACACCCCTTCAGGTGTTTGTGGTAGTGGACTAATTTTTGTCCCTGTTTCACCGAGTGGGTGGTAGCCAATGAAGAACTGTCTGGGGTAAGGAATAACCCTAGAAAGGGTTGGATACCTACTCACAGTTGTATTAAACATAGTGCAAAATAGAACTATATATTCCCATTCCCCGTATTAGTTGCATTTGAAGGAGGGGGGCTTTGATCCCGTGGATATAGGGTATATAGGGTAGGTTGATCCATTATCCCTACATGTTATCTTGAGAAATGTACTTTCTCTCTTCACTGGATTAACAGTGGTGAACTTTTTAGGACTTTATGACTTTTGAAAACTAAGCTCTAGATGTCTAACCACAATAACATTTATTGAGCAATTCTTAGAATTAATAGTAAAATTTCACAAATCTATAATTCCTGCATCTGTTAGATCAAAAATTTTAATTCCTTGGTATTTTTGAATTTAGAGTTTTGTATTATTTGGTTAAGGATGAGTCTGGTCCTTACAAAAGAAAATGATATACAAGAGAGAATTTTCTTTTATCATTTTCTAAACATCAATAAATAAAAGTACATATTTTCTGAATATTTTGTTAATCTTGAAATTCAATATGTTCAAAGATAACTTATAGTGATAACATTTCACTTTGCATTTATAAACATATTGCACTTGGCAAAAGAATAGTTTTACATCATAATCATAACATGAAATTTTACATAAAGAGTATTGTCTCTGTAATCTTGATATCTATCGTTCAAATCTTGGTGAGTCTTCTGCTATAGAGTGAGAGCATCATCGAAGTGATTTACCTCTAACTATAGACTAGCGGTCCCCCGTAGACCTTCCTTCCTATAAGTGGCCCTCCCCTTCATGAAGAGTATAGACATATGGATCTAACAAGTTGCCATCTGAGTCCTATTGATGTGTCCTATGCAACTCAATCAACCATACAATTGTAGACAATATTATAACTAAGTATGATCATACTAACCAGTTACACAATCTAGACACTGTGACTTGACTAACACATGTAGAGACAAATGCATCACTTTGGCCAAAGTTTCTATATAAATAGACATTTTCAATAAACATAGTCATGCATTCACACACCTTTAACTCGACTTGAAGACTATCTCATCCTACAGTTTTATTTATTTGACTAGTATCTCTAGACATAATTGTCTAAATTATACTCAATCCCTAGTCCATATAACTTATATATATTCCTTATCTAGGATATACATACAATATGCAATTATAAATAACTTAATCTTTATCAAGAGTCCCTTATTTCATATCCACAATTTATCAAGGTCTATGACTTCTTTCATTTACTCTCTACTAAAAAATAATAACCATACTTGGTTTATATAACTAGTATTGACTTTTTAACAACAAAGTGTTTCTAATCTCTTAATATTGTCTTATCTATGGCTTCTCAAATTTTTAACTATTGACCAAAGTATACAACTAACATAGTCAGTATCATAATTGACTTAAGAGTTAAATATTTTTAAACTCTTTGGGGTAAAATCTAGGGTTCTTACTTTCCCTATTACAATACTTTGATTCATCAAAATGCCCTTAAAAACTAATACAATAAAATCCATAATGTAACGTGAATAAGATAGCCACTTGTCAAATCTTGACTACTTAGTCTTTAATCGAATTCACCTTTACTGAAAAACATATTAAATAAGGTATATCCTCCTCTATAACAAGTCTTAATAGATACTAACAAGAGTACAAGAATTCTTGACTAAGTTCAATCTTTTAATCCGGTGAAGGATATAAATAGTAAGGTAATGATGTCTATGACCTAGTTGTCATTTTTCGTTCCTAGATTAAGATTAAGAATGATATAACATCATCTATGCATAATAAAACTACATAATCTAGTTAAATAAACACATATATGTTAATAAACAAAGATAACATAACTTCAAGTGATTCTAATGATATTCAAATCATTCTATACTCTTTTAGAATGAAAGAAAACCTTTTCTCAAAGTTTAATATCAAAAACAATGAAACTAAAAAGAGTTAAAAGATAAAGGAAATATCTTTGTCAAACTTCTAGTCTTAACTTCGAAGACGTAATACAACAACCTCAAGAGGCTCAAACTGACATCTAAGATAAGTTCAACTAGTTTTTAAAAAGTAATAGAACATCATTTGCATCCCTCATTATTCTGAATGCATGATAATTATAGACAACCAAATTACTCAAGTTTTTCTAAGTACAATCATGGTCTGGTTACTCCATAGACTTTGTCTACAAGTTATAGATGATAGGGATACTTCAACCTTAGTATAATAACATATTTATGCTTAATACAAACTAACTTTTGAACTATAAAAGTTAACTGATTGCTTCTAGAAAAACCTACTATGAGCTATTGTCTTTCGGCCTGCACGGGTAATGTTTCAACATCCTAACAAGCTGCACACATTTACTATGTTTAAATGATAAAAATGTATCATAAAGAGTTCTCATTTTCTAGATATAGAGTTTTAACTGATCTGAAACCATTCAAAAATATGAAAGAGAACAGCCATTCGACCTCAAATTTCTCACCGAATAGTTTTAAAAACTATGCATACAATTATACACCAAGTTCGGTAGTTAAAGGCTTCACTCAAGAAAATCATAGTGAAGACTAGACTATTAGATTCTAGTTCACAAAATAATGACAAACTATCGGTTCCCTAACACAAAGATAGCTAATTTCTTCGACTATAATAACATATATGTATATATAATAATATCATCTCTATAAATCACAAATTTATATGAAGCCTTTGGCTTTACTATCATAGAGCTATACTAAGCTCTTTAATGTCTACAAACACAAAGATAAGTAAATGATATCAACTATATAGAAAAAATAGTAAATGTAAATATCAATTGAGAAATCAAAAGCTCTCTAAGGAAAGGATATTTCTCCAAAGATACACCTGTTCAACACATAAGAATACTGAGAGGGGGGATAAATTAGTATCCAAACAAACTTCAAATCCTCTGGAGCAGATTAAAACTTAAGCATTACAACATTAACATAAACATAAAAGATTGACACAATGCACATAACCACATAACACTAGATATATGTGGAAAACCCCAAAAGGGGAAAAACTATAGTGAGGATTAACTCACAATATATGAAGCTCAAAAATTACAACTTTGTTTTAGGGCTACATCCCAAGGAAGCTACTACTCCCTGCTGACTTTGTTTTAGGGCTAAAATCCAAGGAAGCAACTACTCCCTGAAGACTTTGTTTTAGGGGCACTCCCAAGGAATATACTACTCCCTGAAGACTTTATTTTAGAGTCACTCCCAAGGAAGCTACTACTCCCTGAACTTAGAATAAACTCAGAAATGATTACAGTATGATAGTCCTTCTATTGCCTGACGCTAACAATGAATCTCACACCTTTGATGATTGCAATTTTTCCTCTCCACTTTTTTTCTAATGATTGGATCAATTAGACACTCTCTTTACTTCCCTTCTGTCAGAAAAAAATATTCAAGATGAATCAGGATAGCCCTTATTGCTTCTGCTCTTTCTCCTTCAGTCGCACAGTATAATTCATATCATTTTCATATTCTTCTCTTCATACACTCTTATTCTCATTTTCACAATCATACCTCACCTAGATCAACTAGGTTTACAATATATACATGACATTACATTGATTTCATTACAAGTTGGCCAATACAACAAGACTATTACAATTTACAAGTCGGCCAAAGATCACACAACATAAAACATGCATAGGACAAGCCCTATCATGAACTACATGCTACTCCAGAAAGAGACATGCCTTGCGGATCCCAACACATGCTTAGCTCAATCCTAAACATTCTTCACAATATCATCCTTCAAGAAATAACATCTGCACTTTCCACAAATTTGAATTAGGTCACCCTTAAGCAAGAAAACATGAATCTTGTAGCACATCAATCTTCACAATCTTAGTGGTACTCATGAACGATTAAACAATTTTTGTTATTCTTCTAGATGAGTCATTAGAACCTACACAACATCTCCAAACACTCCTTGAACTCCGTACAACAACACCTTTGTGGTGCACATCATCAACATTCCTCAATCACCTAGGCAAGAGCATAACCCAGCAACACCATCATTCCGAACCATAGCTAGTTCAGGAGATAGCATAAAACACCTTGTGGAGCAATAGGAAACATCACAAGATCATCAGGATTATCTTTCATTAGATTCATTTTATAAACTTAGACCCACATCACTTTTTTAATAAAAATTTTAATCTTTATTCAAAACTAAATTTTCTTCCCATGGCTTTTGAGAGGCATTAATACTTGAACTTAAAATAAAGTATTTGACATTATGAAACGGACCCACCATGTGTTACAAGAAATGCTTATTTAATATAAGACTTAGGCTCTCTAAACTCCCGTGACACAATCTATGCAATTTAATGAAATGAAACATTTTATTTTCCTTTCTTCGGGCTGCTCCACATGACCCCATCCACATACATTTCGGTTCCTTTGCGGTACTTAAACCACATGGTGGCCTCTGCTAGTTTCTGAGAGAAACTCCTTTCATTCTGCATCTGAGATGTGGTGTCGTCTGAATCATTTTGAGTTGCTTCCCTTGTCTTCCACAACTGACATGTGTCATCTTTTGCTTCTTTCTTGATACCCTATTCTGCATCTTCGTTATTTCTGGTTAGAGCTCTGGTGGTTGTGACACTTTATTTCTTGTTGAGCACCTTCATATATGTAATATGGCTGTGTGTGGCTTGAGGGACTGAGCATCGTCAAATCACAGAGTACTCATTGTTATGATCAATGCCACATTTGCTAGAGTTTCACTTCATTACTTGCTCTTGCTTTATAACAGCTTCTGTAAAAATTCTAGAGGCCATGCTATTTGAAATAAATGGCTATGCTTTGTATTTAGAAAATGTACCATCATGATGATTGAAACTGCACCATTGATGGTTGCTTTCTATAGATGGAACCATCCTCTGATGAAGGCCGAATCTTATCTTTTGAGATGGCGATGCTTTGAGCTTAAAGACTAGCATACTATACCTATGACTGATTAAATCTATATACAACAACTTATCCCTTGATGCAGTAACTTTGTTCAATGCTAATGAAACTCTTGAAGTGATTACCTCTTATGGCTGCAACCTCTATACAAGTTCCTCTTTTCCCATATGCTGAAATAGTATATACAATCTATGATACCTTGCTACACCTGAAACCCACAGAGTGCACCATACGAATTGTTTTTCACCCTTACGGAGCCCACCTTTCTTTACTATGAATAGCCTGTAATCTTTGGACACTAGTGCCCCAAGCATTATCTACAATTGCAGTAGCTTCATTCAGTTTCACCAGTGAGAAGAATTTATAGCAATGTGCCCTTTGAACTATGCATTTGATGTGTGGAATCTAGTGCTTTCACTGTGATGGTGGAAGACATCCTTAAAGTGACTCATAGAAATAACATGAACTGCATCGCTTCTATAATAGGGAACACTTTTAAATCACTTAGAGATCACCTTAGACTAGAGTTGAGATTATGAGTGGTCTCTTGATAGACAGTGTGCCTTCTCATGGTAATGTTGTGCTATCATTTTAGAAATGAAGAGGCTAAACCTTCCTTGTATGGGTAGTGCTATCATATTACTTTCTTGTACTCCATTATCATGCCATATTTTGAAATGGATTGTGCCAGTAAGAACTAGCTGATGAACATGAAGTCGTGCCTTTATCTTGAATGATCGTCGATGCCCTGCAACCTCACCTCTGAAAGAGCCATTCTTCTTATTAAATGACTATATTTTTAGTTGAAAAAGGCCACTCCCTATTTGATTGATTACTTTTACTTTGGATATGCTATGTGTTATATATGAAAAGGCTGATCCTCCTTGACTGAGCTGCGGCTTCCATTCGATACTATATGTAGTGTCACATCTCTTGATTTAGTATGAGCGTCATTTTGCTTAAAAAAAATGGCTTCCATGAAATGAATAGAGACCACACCTTGTTACTGATACAAGAAACACTTTCATTTGCAAATCCCATTATGTTGTTTAATATGATAACCTAGAAACTCAAAGGCCAATACATTCCATACTTTGTGCTTTGTTCCTGAGGCTAAACCATCCTCTATGAGTTGTGTTTGCTGACAGTGTTTCATTACTAAATGGCACTACAACATTAAAAACACAATTATTCTTCTTTGCTAGTGGCCGATTTAACATGCCTAGAGCTATTCCTCTTTAATACTGGTCGCTTATCATTTCAACTAATGGTTGACTCTGATGCTATGTTGATACTATGTATACCTATGCATGAACCTTTTATATGAATTGGACACTTCATCATAACCCTGCACCATACTTACACAATGCTTACCCCTTCTTCTTCATTGTGCCTTTGAAACTATGCTTGAAGTGGCTTTCAACCATATGACGGCTACATCACATGTCTAAACCATTGCTGTCATGACACAGGCTAAATATACACTCACTTGGAACTTACAACATTATGCATAGTAGTGCCTGTATTATAATGTCTTGCTATATGTAAATGTTAGGCCTTTTACCAGAACTTATGCATCATTTATTTGAATCCATCCAAACATATTTTCCATAACAATGTTGCCTATCCTATGGACATTATGATTGATAGTAGCAATAGATTCTTTTAATGCTAAGATATTAGATTCTGAAAATTCCTTGAAGCAACTCCATACTAATTCAGATCAAGTCTTATCTGACTTACATAAAAATGATAGTTATTTGTCTACACTGGTTCACCTTGTACAACCTTTAGGGACTCAGGTAGAATCCGTAAATAATACTGTCAATTTAAGGTGTGATAAAGTTGATGATTCTTTACATGATTTAGCCCAATCTTTAGACTGGTTAGTAAACCATGAACAAAAACTAGTCTCACATCCTATAGTTGTTCCACAACCTCTCCAATCAAAAGAAAAGAGAGCAAAAAAGACTTCAGATTCAGTTCTCATGATGCAAACAACTTGCCCAGTTACTCCATCGTATTTAGACATTGATCAGTTAGAAGATCCTTACCGTTTGATCAATAAATGGGTAAACACCTTTATTATCATAGCATCTTTATCAGGTACTCCACAAGAAAACATAGCAAAAATGGCTATTACTTATTTTTGGGGTATCTTAGCTGATTAGTGGAACGGTCTTTCTGATCATGAAAAAGAAACCAGAGTTTTCAGAAATATTGTCATTACAACTGACACCGCTATTGGCCAACAACACCAACAACAACTCCCTGCTATGAATTATTTATTAGAATGGCTAACTGATGAATTTTGTCCTAAATCTGTCTATAGAAAAGAGAGATTGATGAAAGATATTCTGTCTATGAAATGTTGTGATTTAAAGGATTTCAAAAATTACTCCACCCATTACCGACAATTGATCTATCAACTAAAAGATCCAAAGAAAATTTAATTTGCTAAAACCAAATATCTGGAAGGTTTCCCTTATAACATATTTGATCGTGTTATCAAATATCTAGAAATCTGAGAAATCTCTCTTGAAAGCCCTCCCATTATTGATCTTATTTAGTATGCAAAGGACCAGATTCTCTAGTTTATAAAAGACTGCAAGTATCAGCAGAAATTTACCAAACAAGAAGCCCAAAGGATTGTTCCTTCTTTTATTGACACCTATGGTTATAATCCTTTTAGAAAATCTCAGCACAAAGCCTGCAAGAAGTACAAAAAGCACCAGCTCAATTTCCATAAGCGTTCCTTTCCCAAAAAGCACTCTTATGCTCCTAAGTATAGATATATGCCCAAGTGCTCACAGCCACACCCCCAGAGCAACCAGATCATTTGCTATATTTGTAACAAAACTGGTCATAAATCTCCTAACTATCATTGCAAAAATAAAGTTGTTAAGGCTGTTTATGCTGACTCTGTCACAGCCGTGTGGTGGGATGTGATTGATGAAGAAGATCTCTATCTGCAAGACAACATCTATGAGCCTGTCATAGATGAATATGAATATGAAGATGAAGATGCAGATGCTCTTGAAGATCTTACGGTCACACTCATAGAAGCAGAATAATAATTAGAAGAATCTACTTATGAAGAACCAACAGTTATGATGAATCAAACATGGAGAAATAAAGGAAGAGGAAGAGGAAGGAACTCTTTCCATCAAGACTTCTACCAGCCAGATCTACAGTAGCTAGCTTTTGTCCAAGAACAAACCAGAGATCCTCCTATATTCAGACCTCCTACAGTCAACACTCATATGCCCTGCTAGGTTTTCCCTGATCAGGTTCAAGTCTTTTCGACTAATTTTCCTATTATTACTGCTAAAAGAAAGGATAGGAAATATAGGAGGAAACAACCCAAAGAGGATTCTATTACAAAAGCCTTAGCTGATTTCTCTTTCCAATAACAAACTATCTATCCTCCACAAGCCCAATAGCCATGTTCCACACCTGTCTACCTCTATGATGAAAATATTCCATCATCCTCAAAATATCCATTCCAAGATCATTCTGAGTTCCAAGAACAAATTCAAGAATTATATGAAGAAGAATCTGAACCAGAATTACCCATGCCAATGGCTAATCCTAGCTAAGTAAAACTAGTGATGTCTGTTCTTCCCAATCCAAAGCCATAGATGGAACCCTCATACTTAGTACACCTGCTTACTAGGAAGTTTTCCCACTATATTACTATTACAATCAATGGAAAATAATATGATGCTCAAGTAGATACTGGTGCATCTCTATCATTTTGCAAAGAACCCATATTAAGAAACTAGGAGCAATTGACCCAGAAAACTGCATATACTACCTATGATGTACAAGGAAACAAATTCATTTGTGATAAATATAGCCATCAACACACTCTGCAAGTTGAAGGCAGGCAGTTCAAATGTGATTTCTTTGCTATGAAACAAATGCCAGTAGATGTCTTGCTAGGAGGTAATTTCATTGATAGGTATACTCCTTATGGATGCACAAAGAAAAGTATTATGTTCACACTTAATGGAGAAAAGATTAGAACTCCTCGACTAATCTATGTATCTAAGAAATATCCAGCTATCCACAAGATCCAGACCATTGAACCATTGCCAAAACGAAAAGCAGCACTTATTGAAGCAGTCTGTTAAGAAGATCCACAAAAATTTTGGGAAAAAGAAATGCCTATGATGGACATTAGATTATAGCATGGAGGAAAGCTCAAGACAGGAAAAAGGATACCTATCCCTGCTCATGACTACCCAGACATGGCCCAAGCTATAGAAGAGCTTAAAAAAGGGAAGTACATCAAACACTCTCAATCTGAATATAATTGTTATGCTTTCATGATATGTAAGGAAGCTAAGCAAAGAAGGCAAAAGAAAAGGATGGTCATTATTTATAGGCCTTTAAATTCTATCACTCTTCCATTTCCTTACCCCATTCCTGATAAATCATATTTGCTTGAAAAAGTTACTAATTCAAAAATATTCTCTCAATTTGATTGTAAATCAGGATTCTACCACATACGAGTCAAGGAAGATGACCAGTATAAAACTGCCTTCAGCTGCCCTTTTGGTCATTATGAATGAAGAGTCATGTCTTTTGGCCTGATGAATGCACATACATATTTTCAAGAAAGGATCGACAAAATCTTCAGTGGCTGTGAAGATTTTCTTTGTGTTTATATTGATGACATTTTTCTTTTTAGCAAAAACTTTGATGAGCATAGATCTCATCTTGAAACATTTTATAGATTAGTTTTAAATTATGGGATTGTTTTGTCCCTATCAAAAATTCAATGGTGCACAGACTCCTGTAAGCTTTTAGGAATGATTGTTAAAGGTGGACAACTTGAGGTTCAGCCTCCTCTAAATACTAAGGAGCTGCAAGGATTCTTAGGAATTTTAAATTATGTAAATAAATTTTATCCTAGTGCAAGTTTTGACCGAGAACCCTTGTAGCAACTTTTCATGAAGAAGAAACCTCAATGGTCTCAAGTCCATACTGATGCTGTCAAAATTATTCAACAAGAGGATCATGGCAGAAAGGATGGTAAGAACAAATATCTCCGATGGCAAGAATACCTGAACATCTACAATTATGAAGCTCAGCATATTTCTGGTAAAGATAATGTTGTAGTAGATGCCCTGAGTAGAGCTCCTTTACCTGGAGTTTACATGCAAAATCCTGGTTCTTCTTCTAGCATTCTAGGATTCATCAAAGGTAAAACATATGATGCTCTGTTCCACCAAATGAATAGAATAGTGCAAAGAAATATCCTTACAAAAGGACTTAATGATCATTATGCTGAAAATGCTATGTCTACTATTGAAACATTAGAACACACTGGATGCATCTCAGAATAAAGATCAGGAGCTAAGATACATCCAGTGTGTTCTAATGTTTCAGTAGTAGAGATAGCATTTTCAGCAGAATGATTATTAAGTCCTTTTGTAAGGATATTTCTCTCCATTATTTTGTTCATTTGGTGGAACAGAGCATCATATGTTTTACGTTTGATGAATCCTAGAATGCTAGAAGAAGAACCAGGACTTTGCATGTAAACTCCAGGTAAAGGAGGTCTACTAAGGGCATCTGCTACAACATTATCTTTATCAGAAATATGTTGAGCTTCATAATTGTAGAGGTTCAAGTATTCTTGCGATCAGAGATATTTGCCCCTACCATCCTTTCTACCATGATCCTCTTATTGAATAATTTTGACAGCATTAGTATGGACTTGAGACCATTGAGGTTTCTTCTTCGTCAGAAGTTGCTGCAAGGGTTCTTGGTCGAAACTTGCACCAGGCTAAAAGTTATTTACATAATTTAAAATTCCTAAGAATCCTTGCAGCTCCTTAGTATTTAGAAGAGGCTAAAATTCAAAGATCTTACACTTGATATGAGGTTGAAACTCAAGTTGTCCACCTTTAACAATCATTCCTAAAAACTTACAAGAGTCTATGCACCATTGAATTTTTGATAGAGACAGAACAATCCCCAAAATTAAAACTAATCTATAAAAAGTTTCAAGATGAGATCTATGCTCATCAAAGATTTTGCTAAAGATCAAAATGTCATCAATATAAACACAAAGAAAATCTTCACAGCCACTGAAGATTTTGTCCATCCCTTCTTGAAAATATGCAGGCACATTCATCAGGCCAAAAGGCATGACTCTCCATTCATAATGACCAAAAGGGCAACTGAAGGCAGTTTTATATTGGTCATCTTCCTTGACTCGTATGTGGTAGAATCCTGATTTACAATCAAATTGAGAGAATATTTTTGAATTAGCAACTTTTTCAAGTAAATATGATTTATTAGGAATGGGGTAAGGAAATGGAAGAGTGATAGCATTTAAAGGCCTATAATTAATGACCATCCTTTTCTTTTGCCTTCTTTTCACAGCTTCATTACATACGATGAAAGCATAACAAATATATTCAGACTAAGAGTGTTTGATGTACTTCCCTTTTTTGAGCTCTTCTATAGCTTGGGCAATGTCTGGGTAGTCATGAGTAGGGATAGGTATCTTTTTTCCTGTCTTGATCTATCCTCCATGCTGTAATCTAATCTCCATCTTAGGCATTTCTTTTTCCCAAAGTTTTTGTGGATCTTCTTAACAGACTACTTCAATAAGTGTTGCTTTTAGTTCTTGCAATGGCTCAATAGACTGGATCCTGTGGATAGCTGGATATTTCTCAGATGCATAGATTATTCAAGAAGTACTAATCTTTTCTCCATTAAGTGTGAACATAATGTTTTTCTTTGTGCATCCATAAGGAGTATACCTATCAATGAAATTACCTCCTAGCAAGACATCTACTGGCATTTGTTTCATAGCAAAGAAATCACATTTGAACTGCCTACCTTCAACTTGCAGAGCATGTTGATGGCTATATTTATCACAAATGAATTTGTTTCCTTGTACATCACAGGCAGTATATGCAGTTTTCTGGGTCAATTGCTCCCAATTTCTTAATATGGGTTCTTTGCAAAATGATAGAGATGCACCAATATCTACTTGAGCATCATATTGTTTTCCATTGATTATAACAGTAATATATTGGGAAAACTTGCCAGTCAGTAGGTGTACTAAGTATGAGGGTTCCAGCTGTGGCTTTGGATTGGGCAGAATAGACATCACTAGTTTTACTTTGCTAGGATCAGCCATTGGCATGGGTAATTCTGGTTCAGATTCTTCTTCATATAATTCTTGAATTTGTTCTTGGAACTTAGAATGATCTTGGAATGGATATTTTGAGGATGATGAAATATTTTCATCATAGAGGTAGACATGTGTGGAACATGGTTGACAGGCTTGTGGAGGATAGACAATTTGTTGTTGGAAAGAGAAATCAGCTAAGGCTTTTGTAATAGAATACTCTTTGGGTTGTTTCCTGCTATATTTCCTATCCTTTCTTTCAGTAGTAATAATAGGAAAATCAGTCAAAAAGACTTGTACTTGATCAGAGAAAACCTGGCAGGGCATATGAGTGTTGACTGTAGGAGGTCTGAATATAGGAGGATATCTGGTTTGTTCTTGGACAAAAGTTGGCTGCTGTAGATCTGGCTGGTAGAAGTCATGATGGAAAGAGTTCCTTCCTCTTCCTCTTCCTTTATTTTTCCATGTTTGATTCATCATAATTGTTGGTTCTTCATAAGTAGATTCTTCTAATTGTTGTTCTACTTTTATGAGTGTGTGCGAGATCTTCAAGAGCATCTACATCTTCATCTTCGTATTCATTTTCATCTATGACATGCTTATAGATGTTGTCTTGCAGATAGAGATCTTCTTCTTCATCAATCACATCCCACCACGCGGTTGCGGCAGGGTCAGCATAAACATCCTTAACAGCTTTATTTTTGGAATGACAGTCAGGAGCTTTATGACCAGGTTTGTTACAAATATAGCAGATGATCTGGTTGCTCTAGGGGCATGCCTGTGAGCGCTTGTGCATATATTTATGCTTGGGAGCATAAGAGTGCTTTTTGGGAAAGGAGCGCTTATGGAAATTGAGCTGGCACTTTGGGCTTCTTGTTTGGTAAATTTTTGCTGATATTTGCAGTCTTCTATAAACTAGAGAATATGGTCCTTTGCATACTGAATAAGATTAGTAATGGGAGAGCTTTCAAGAGAGATTTCTTAGATTTCTAGATATCTGATAACATGATCAGATATGTTATAAGGGAGACCTTCCAGATATTTTCTTTTAGCAAATTCAATTTTCTTTGGATCTTTCAGTTGATATATCAACTCGTAGAAATGGGTGGAGTAATTTTTGAAATCCTTTAAATCACAACATTTCATAGACAGAATATCTTTCATCAATCTCTCTTTTCTATAGACAGATTCAGGACAGAATTCATCAGTTAGCCATTCTAATAAACAATTCATAGTAGGGAGCTACTGTTGGTGTTGTTGGCCAGTAGCGGTGTTAGTTGTAATGGCAATATTTATGAAAACTCTGGTTTCTTTTTAATGATTAGAAAGACCGTTCCACCAATTAGCTAAGATACCCCAAAAATAAGTAACAGCCATTTTTTCTATGTTTTCTTGTGGATTACCTGATAAAGATGGTATGATAATAAAGGTGTTTACCCATTTATTGATCAAATGGTAAGGATCTTCTAACTAATCAATGTCTAAATACCATGGAGTAACTGGGCAAGTTGTTTGCATCATGAGAACTGAATTTGAGGTCTTTTTTGTTCTCTTTTCTTTTAATTGAAGAGGTTGTGGAACAACTATATCATGTGAGACTAGTTTTTGTTCATGGTTTACTAACCAGTCTAAAGATTGGGCTAAATCATGTAAAGAATCATCGACTTTATCACACCTTAAATTGACAGTATTATTTACAGATTCTACCTGAGTCCCTAAAGGCTGTACAAGGTGAACCAGTGTAGACAAATCACTATCATTTTTATGTAAGTTAGGTAAGACTTGATCTGACTTAGTATGGAGTTGCTTCAAGGAATTTGCAGAATCCTTTATCTTAGTTTTATTTTCAATAACAATGTTGCCTATCCTATGGGCATTATGATGGATAGTAGCAACATATTCTTTTAATGCTAAGATATCTTGACAAAAATCATCAACATTCTATTGTAAATGAGCACAGAATCTTATAATATAATTTCTAGATATTTTTAGTTGAAAAAGGCCGCTCCCTATTTTATTGATGGCTTTTACATTGGATATGCTATGTCTTATATATGAAAAGGCTGATTCTCCTTGACTGATCTGTGGCTTCCATTCGATGCTATATGTAGTGCCACATCTCTTGATTTAGTACGAGCGTCGCTTTGCTTAAAAAAAATGGCCACCATGACATGAACAGAGTCCACGCCTTGTTACTGATACAGGAAACACCTTCATTTGCAAATCCCATTATGTTGTTTAATATGATAGCCTAGAAACTCAAAGGCCGATACATTCCATACTTTGTGCTTTCTTCCTAAGGCTTAACCATCCTCTATGAGTTGCGTTTGCTAATAGTGTTTCATTACTAAATGGTACTACAACATTAAAAAGCCAATTATTCTTCTTTGGTAGTGGGCGATTTAACGTGCCCAAAGCTATTCCTCTTTAATACTAGCCGCTTATCATTTCAACTAATGGCTGACTCTAATGCTATGCTGATACTATGTATAGCCATGCATGAATCTTTTATGTAAATTGGCCACTTCAACATAACCCTGCACCATACTTACACAATGCTCACCCCTTCTTATTCATTGTGCCTTTGAAACTGCGCTTGAAGTGACTTTCAACCATTTGACGGCTACATCACGTCTAAACCAATGTTGTCATGACACAGGCCAAATATAGACTCACTTGGAACTTAGAACATTATGCATAGTAGTGCATGTATTATAATGTCTTGCTATATGTAAATGTTAGGCCTTTTACCAGAACTTATGCATCATTTATTTGAATCTGTCCAGACAACATTAGGTATCCTTAGCTCAGAAACCTCAATGAATCTTAACTGAAACTGATTTACAAACAGCAAAAGTTTGAAAATGGAGTGCAAAATATTGCACAACAAAAATCATATAGTCATTAATTTTTAAATATTTTGGACTAAAATATATTTGCTCCTCTAACCTCTATATATAATGTAGGCATACATTTTAAGAGATGTAATCAAGAGAATATATTTTTTGTTTTACCTAAACCAATAATGCATATTATTTGGAATTGTACAACTATCCTCCATACATGTGCACACCTTGTTTTGCAATGAAAATCATTATGATTACTAGCTAGGAATTGGGTAAATAAAATATTCAAATTGAATATTATTATGAATGTTTGCAAATAATAGAAATTTTTGAATCTTCAAAAGTAAGAAACCTTCCATTTTAAAATTTTAATTAAAGTCTATTTTGTTGATTTTTCACTTTAATAATAAATCACAAAATGATCAAACAATTTATTTATTTAATCATTATTGTTTATTGGTATGTCTCAACTCATATTTTATTAAGAGTTAAAAAATATTTAATAAACCAATTATATACAATACAAAGCACAGCCAAATAAAATAAACAAATGAACAAGATTTTTAAAGTTATTAAAATTACTGAAAGTTACTAAGATTTCAAAAGTTACTAAAATTACTCAAGCTTCTAAATTTACTAAGCTTATAATTTATTGTTTTTTATTAGCTCAAAGGTATTATATAGTATTTTATTTATTTTTATAAACAACATGTTTTTTATTTTCACGTAGAATAATTTGAGAGCTTTCTTCCTGCAACATGCAACTCTTCAAATCAAACAACCTGAGCTTAGACCAAAAAAAATAGTTAGGATTTGAAAAGAATGTAGACGAAAATAAAATAAGACTGCAAAGCAAATAGAATCAAATAAAAATAATAATAATTCATGGCTATGGAGTTCCACCAACTTCTTTCATACAGTCTTGCTCATTTACCTCAAAAAATAAATGAATGTTTTGTTGTGAATGAAATGTCTTATATGACTTAAACAATTGAAAGTTTCAAAAATAGAAAAAAATAATTATTGCTTAAGTCACTACATGATATCTTCCTAATTTGTAGCCAACTTGCTTTAGCAAGGAAATGTTTTATTATTTGTTTAAAAATTATAGTCATGCTTATTAAATTTATGAAGTGTAATCATTAAATTAGTATTATTAAAAATTATTATGTGAGGTGTTTTTATTTTATTTTATTGATTAATTTTATTTAAATAGTAAGTTTAAATTTTATTTTATTTTTGTGAGTTAACATAATGTGTGAGGTTTTTTTCAAATGTTTCTTATAATTAGTTGAGATATTTATGATTAAATTTAAAAATGTCTATTACTTAATTGTTTAAAGGCTATTTTCAAAATTAATAATTAGAGTTCTAAATGATATATTTAGATTTATTTAAATATGATAATTAAATTTAAAATGGTCTTTAGACATGCCAAATGTAGATTTTAATATTAACTTAATATTAAAAATTCACTAGGGTTTATTATTCCATTAAAATAATTATTCCATTAAAAACATATTAAGGTTTAAGTTTTAATATTAACTTAGGGTTAATATTTTTAAAGTGAACACAATTTTAGTTAGAAAAGATTAATAAATGAGAAAACAACTCCTATTAATATTTCTATTATTTATTAAAGGATTGATTATTCAATTAAAAATATATTAAGCTTCATGTTTTAATATTAACTTAATATTAAAAATATATTAGGGTCAATATTTTTAAAGTGAACACAATTTTAGTTAGAAAAGATTAATAAATGAGAAAACAACACTTATTAATATAAGTGTTAAAAAATGGAGTTTTGGTATGCAATTCAATTGCATTGTGAAAAATTCACACAACACAATGTAAAATACATTACTAATTATGGAAATATTTAAACTAGAAGCTTATTAGAATAGTGTTAGGTTAGAATTAGTGGTATATTACATATAATAGATCTCAACAAAGCACAAAACTCTAAAATAAAAGATATAATAATGGAATAAAGATAAGTACGCATTTGAAAAGACCCAACCCTAACCCTAACCATAATTCCAATTAAGGTTAGAATTACGATTAGGGTTAGGGTTATGATTAGAATTAGGGTTAGGGTTAGGGTTAGAATCAACATTCTGATTAGAATTAGGGTTAGGGTTAGAGTTAGGATTAGGGTTCCTGTTAGAATTAGGGTTAGAATTAAGGTGGGTTACTATTAGAATTAGGGTAAGAATTAGAGTTACAATTAGGTTTAGGGTTCAAATTACATTTCAACTAATTCTAATAGTGATTACGGTTAGAATCAACGTTATTATTAGAATTAGGGTTAGGGTTAGGATTAGAGTTCCTATTAGAATTAGGTTTAGAATTATGTGGGTTACTATTAGAATTAGGGTAAGAATTAGAGTTACAATTAGGGTTAGGGTTCAAATTAGAGTTAGGGTTAGAGTTCAATTAGGGTTAACGTTAGTATTAAGGTTAGGGTTAGGATTTGAATCAGGTGTAGGGTTAGAGTTAGAGTTAGGGTTAGGGTTAAAAATTAGAACTATGTTTAGGGTTAGAATAAGGGTTAGGGTTAGAATTAGGGTTATTGTTAGATTTCAAATTAGGGTTATAGTTAGAGTAGAATCAGCGTTATGATTTGAATTAGAATTAAGGTTAGGGTTAGAGTTAAGATTAGGGTTAGAATTGAGGTGGGTTACTATTAGAATTAGGGTAAGAATTAGAGTTAGGGTAAGCATTAGATTAACAGTTAGGGTTAGGGTTAAGGCTAGAGTTAGGTTTAGAATTTGAGTTAGAGTTAGGGTTAAAATCATAATTAGAATTAGGATTAAGGTAAGGGTTAGAATTATGGTTATTGTTAGATTTAAAATTAGGGTTATAGTTAGGGTAGAATCAGGGTTATGATTAGAATTAAGGTTAGGGTTAGGATTAGAGTTAAGGTTAAGGTTCCTATTAGAATTAGGGTTAGAATTAAGGTGGGTTACTATTTGAATTAGGGTTCAAATTAGAGTTAGGGTTAGAGTTGAATTAGGGTTAAGGTTAATATTAAGGTTAGGGTTAGGTTTTGAACTATAGTCAGGCTTAGGGTTAGAGTTAGGGTTAGAGTTAGGTTTAAAATTGGGATTAGGGTTAGGGTTAGGGTTAGGATTATAATTAGGATTGGGATAAGGGTTAGGGTTAGAATTAGGATTATGACTATAATTAGGGTTAATGTTAGAAATAAAGTTAGGGTTAGGGTTATAATAAGGGTTAAGTTTAGTATTAAGGTTTGGGATAGGGTTTCAATTAGGATCAAACTTAGGGTTAAAATTAGAGCTATGTTTAGAGTTATAATAAAACCTGTTAGGGTTAGTGTTAGAGTTAGGGTTAGGTTAGATTTATGGTTAGAATTACAATTAAAATTAGGGTTACAGTTTGAAAAAGGGTGACAATTAGAATCAAAATTAGAGTCAAAAGTAGGTTAGCATTATAA
Organism: Cunninghamia lanceolata; assembly: GCA_027924645.1. Taxonomy (NCBI): domain Eukaryota; kingdom Viridiplantae; phylum Streptophyta; class Pinopsida; order Cupressales; family Cupressaceae; genus Cunninghamia; species Cunninghamia lanceolata. The sequence goes on from BSBN01001048.1 coordinate 18,520,588, forward strand.
TAAGGGTTAGGGTTAGGGTGAGATTTACGGTTACGATTAGAATTAAGGTTGCAGTTAGGGTTAGGGTTAGGGTTATCATTAGGGTTATAAATAGGGTTAGGGTTGGGATTGTAGTTAGAATTAGGGTTTTACAATTAGTTTTATGGTTAGGGTTAGAATTAGGGTCAAGCTTTATGTCAGGATTAGAAATATAATTAGGGTTAGACTTAGAATCAGGGTTAGTATTAGGGTTTGGTTTATTTAAAGAATTAGGATTAAGTAGACCTATGGGTAGAATTAGGGTTTGGATTACAATTATGATCGGGATTACAATTACATTTAGGGTTACAATTACATTCAGGATTACAATTATTATTCAAACCCTAATTTAAGCATGACCCTAATTCTAACCCAAACCTTAATTACAATAATAACAATCAATCTAACCCTAATTATAAATCTAACCCTATTTATAACCCTCAACCTAACTATATCCCTGAACAAAACCCTAATTTTAATCTAACATTGGTTCTGGCAGTAACCAAAACCTTATTTATAATCATAACCCTTAACCTAAAACTAACTCTATATCTAACCCTATTCTAACCATAACCATAAGATTACACTTATGATTGATTTAGAAGCCTAGCCCTATATCTAACTCCATTTATAAGCCTAATCCTAACCTAATCCCTAAACAAAACCCTAATTCTAAATATGACCTTCATTCAAACCCTAACCGTACATGGAACCCTAACCATAATTTGGTACATGAATAAAACATTAAATTTAACAAGATTTATAAACATAACCATAACCTTAATTAGATTAAAACCTTATTGTAACCCTAATTAAATAAAATAAACCTAATCTAACCCTAACCTTAATTAAACCATGATCCTAAAAATACACTTAGCACATATTTATCTAAATATAAATGATGAAGGGGGTAATTCACAAAACACACAACAATAGAAATTGAACACAGAAAATAGAACTTTTTTTTATTGATCTTGGCAACTCATTACATTACAGAAGCTTAATTACAATAAGAGGAATCAATCCTCCACAAGATGCAACACACTACAGCTTCCTGTCACAAGACTCTAGAATCACCTGCCTTATGTAACCCCAAATCAGTTAGGGTTTCTATTTTCCCACCTATTCTTGACTCTACGCTTGCCCCCTTAACTCTACTACCCTAAGGGTTCCCAAAAATGGTTATATAGACTACTTGGGTTTCCCACCAAATTTTGGGCCCATCCGGAGCCTCTAAGTGCCTCAAATTTGACTTTGAATATTTCAATAGGATTGTTGGAATTAGAAATTTTAATATCTCACAAATGACAAATGATATTGAAGTGATTTCTTCACCATTAGCTTCAACTCACCATTCTAGAGGTCTGTGTAAGATTTTGTATCCAACCGTGCACAAATGCAAACTTACTAAAAATAGTAACCCTACCAAATTTAGCCCTTATTGAAAAGAAACAACATTTTTTTTTTGGTTGATGCAAGATTGCTCTTACACCCTAGATTCTCCTGCATCAGACACCCGAGGTAATTTGAAAGTGACCCTGTCACTTCTCATGTGTTAAAGGGAAACCAAAATGATTAACCTCAGTCTCAGATAACCATGATGAATCTTCAACAGGCCTTCCTTTCCATTTCACCAAGTATTCTATATACTGCCTATTTCTTGTACTCTTACCAACACGACTATCTAGAATTCCCTCTATCTCCTCCTTCTCTGAAGTAGATGCTGGAATGTCCCACTGTGTTCCTTTATCAAGTCCATCATCATGATACTATGTTAGATCTAAAATGTTGAACACTGGTAAAATATTGATGTCATCAGGCAACTCTACCTCAAATGCGTTTCCTAAATCATGCTTCTTCAAATTCTACATGGTCCAAATTTCCTCATCTTCAGCTTATTATATGTACCAACTGGAAATATTTCTTTTCTCAAGTGAACCATGACTTCATCACCCTCCTAAAACTCCTTATGTCTCCTCTTCTGATCTACCTTAGCCTTGTACTGAATATTCATCTTATTAATGTGTTTTCTCACTTCTTCATGCAAATTCTTCAGATGTTCTGCAAAGTCTTCGGCTTCAGCACTTGTCTTTTCTCTATTGTCTAGCTTCCTTAACTCAGAAGCATTTCTTGGGCTATTACCATATACAATCTAGAATGGTGATTTACCAGTACTCCTATTGACAGAATTGTTGTAAGCAAATCCTGCCTATGGTAAAATCAAATCCCATCCCTTGGGCTTATCTCCTACTAAGCATCATAGCAGGTTACCCAAACTTCTATTCACCACTTATGTTTGTCCATCAGTCTGTGGATGGTGTGCAGAACTGAACTTCAAATCTGTCTTCAACTTCTTCCACAATGTCCCCAGAAATAACCGACAAACTTGGTATCTCGATCTGAAACTATGCTCTTAGGTAGACCATGTAGTCTGACCACCTCCCTAAAAAATAACTCTGCAATATGAATAGCATCATTAGTCTTCTTGCAAGGAATAAAATGTGCCATCTTTGAGAATCTGTCTACCACCACAAAAATGGAATCATGTTCTCTCTGTGTCCTTGGTAAACCAAGAACAAAATCCATGCTAATATCATCCCATGGCTTCTCTAGTACATGTAATGGCTAGTATAGACATGTGTTCTGACTTGCTTCTTTTGCCATCTGACATACTCTGCAACTCTGCACAAATTTCCTCACATCCTGCTACAATTGTGGCCAATAATAATTTTCACCAACAATAGCAATGGTCTTATCTCAACCAAAGTGCCCAGCCAATTCTCCACTATGCTTCTCCTTTATCTGATTCTCTCTCATGGAACTCCTCGGAATGCACAACTGGCTTCCTCTAAATAACATGCCATCTTGGATTATGAAATCCAACCATTTTGTCCTGTCCAAAGTAACAGGTTCCAAACAAGCTTTCCAGGCCTCTGCAAAATCTAGATCTTCAGGATACAAACTTTTGAGCTCATCAAACCCAACAACCTTTATCTTCATCAAGGCATCTACAACTCTGTTGGACTTCCCACTCTTGTGCTTCAAAATAAAAGTATAACTCTGCAAAAACTCAACCAATTTTAAATGCCTTTGGTTCAACTTTCCTTGACTATTAAGATACTGCAAAGCCTGATGATCAGTATATAAAACAAACTCCTTTGGCAACAAATAATGTCTCCATTTCTTCAAAGCCTGAAGTATTGCATAAAATTCCTGATCATAAACAGAATATTTTTTCTTGGCATCATTAAGCTTCTCACTAAAATAGGCAATGGGCTTACCTTCTTGGCTCAAAACAGCTCCTATACCACTACCACTAGCATCACAATCTACCTGAAATACTTTATTGAAATCTGGAAGTGCCAAAACAGGTTGTTCTACAACTTTCTACTTCAATGTATCAAAGCTCTTGTCTGCTCCTTTAGTCCATCTAAACTCTTTTCTATCCCCTCTCATTGTCTCAGTTAGGGGTACACAAATGCTATTGAAATTCCTGATAAACTTTCTGTAAAAACTTGCCAAACCATGAAAAGATTTAACCTCGAAAGCACTCCTTGGCGTAGGCCATTCAATGATAGCCCTCACCTTTTCTGGGTCCATCTTAAGACCTTCCTCTGAGTCAACAAATCCCAAGTATACCAACTCCTTTGCAAAACTACATTTCTTTAGATTGATCAACAACTTCTCCTCCCTCAGCTTCTCTAAAACTCTTCTGATATGCATCAAAAGCTCATCCCAAGTCTTACTGAAAATTAAAATGTCATCTAAATAAACAATAACAAAACTTCCCAAAAATTCCTTCAGTACCTTGTTCATGAGCCGCATGAATGTGCTTGGTGCATTGGTTAGCCCAAATGGCATGACTAACCACTCATACAAACCCTCCTTTGTCTTGAAGGCTATCTTCCATTCATCTCCTTCTCTGATTCGAATCTGGTGATACCCACTCTTTAGATCAATCTTCATGAAGTACTTGGCTCCACTCAAACAATCCATTATGTTATCCATTCTCGGCAATGGGAATCTGTACTTGATTGTGATCTTGTTGATGGCTCAGGAATCTATACACATCCTCCACTCTCCATCTTTCTTTGGTGCTAGTACTGCAGGTACTGCACATGGACTTAAGCTCTCCCTTATCAGTCCCTTCCTTAACAGCTCGTGAACTTGTCTGTTCAACTCTTCATTCTCTGCTGGAGTCATTCTGTGGACTACATTATTTGGAAAACTAGCTCCTGATATCAAATCCATTTGATGACTTATCTTCCTCACCGGTGGTAAACCTTCTGGTACATTATCAGAGACAATATCTTGAAATTCTTCCAACATTTCTGAGACTTCTATTGGTACATCTTCACATTTCTCTTGACTAATCTTAGGAATCAATGCAAAGTAATGACGCTCATGCTTCATACCCTCCAAAAACTTTCTACCATCTACCAAGCAAATTCTGGCAGTACTACATACCTTTTCTTCCACCTCCTTCAAGGGCTTCAACTTATGATGAACTCCATCCTTTGTTAGGGAATATGTGTTTGCACGGCCATCATAGACAGCGCTCCTATCATATTGCCACGGCCTCCCCAACAGCATATGATAGGCATCCATCGGTATGATGTCACACAGTACCTCATCATGGTAGTCACCAATCTTGAACTTCACTAAACACTGCTCATTGACCAAAGCTCTATGGTCCTTCTGCAACCATGCAATCCGGTATGGATGCAGGTGCTTTTTTCTTGTCAACTTCAACTTGTCAACCATCTCCTCTGAAACAAGATTATCAGTGCTTCCACTGTCAATAATAATATCACAACACTTACCTTCACATTTGCACCTTGTGTGGAATAAACTCTTCCTCTGATTGGGTTCTTTCTCCTCATTCAACAAGGTTCTTCTAACAACTAGGGTTTCTCCCCTTTCAGCATCTTCAGAATGCTCAGAATGTGCATCCTCATCTACATGTGCAACTCGTGCATTGCCTTCAGGCCTTCTATTTATCCTTCCTTGATGTTGCGGACACTCGTATGCTCGATGCCCTTCTTCTCCACATTGGAAACAAGTTCCTCTAAAACCTCCTCTTCCAGGTCCTTGCCTAGGTCTACTCCTTCCTCTTCCTCTTTGCTCACCATTGTTCTAGTCACGTGGGCAGTAGGCATTATCTCCTCTATGATTTTGACTGGTGCCAGCTTCTTCACTTTTCTTTGCATCTTCATTTTGGCCCCCATATGGTCTTCCACCAGTCCTTTCGCCTTGACCTCTTCCCCTTTGCTTGCTGTCAAATCTTTTATTCAGTTTCTCTTCCACCTTTAGGGAAAACTGGTATGCATCTTCTATGGTGGTAATTTTGACCAGGGTCAGCTCCTCTTGAATACTCGGCCTCAACCCATTAATGTAACGGGCTACCTTCTCCTTGTTGGGCTCTGCATGGCCTATCCTGATAGTAATTTTATAAAACTCTTCTGTATACTCCTTAATAGACTTGTTACCTTGCTTCAACCCTTGCAACTTCTTCAGCAACTCCATCTCGTAGTCCACAGGAATGAACTACTTCTTCAGTTTCTCCACCATCCGATCCCATCTGGTGATCTTTCCTTTTCCTCTTCTGTTCCTTTCTAATTGGACCTCCTTCCACCAAATATTGGTGTGGCCTTTCAACTTTGTTTTTGCAAACTTAACCCGATCTGGGTCCTCCAAATCTTCATACTCAAAATACTCCTCCATGTCATTGATCCAATCAATAAGCTGTTCTGGATTCAAATCTCCAGAATATGTAGAAACTTCGATCCTGGGCCTCTTTCCGATCTTTGAAATGGCCCTCAACAACCTAACTTCTGCAGGATCTCCTGCAACTTCTTGTTCTTCCTTAGATAGCTCTTCTTCAGCTTCATCTTCGCTTTCCTCTCTCCTTCTCGGCTTGAACCCTCTTCGCAACTCCTCTTGCAATGCATCGATTTGTCTTTGCAGGGCTCTAAAACCCTCTTCCGTCAAAGCATTCCTCCCACCATGGTTTCTTTGTGGAGGCATCTTGATCTATGCAGCAAATGCACAACCTCAGGTCCTGGTACAAACTGCCTCATGGTCAGCGATCTGCCTACACACTCAGGAACCCTTGCTCTGATACCACTTGATGAAGGGGGTAAATCACAAAACACACAATAATAGAAATTGAACACAGAAAATATAACTTTCTTTTATTGATCTGGGCAACTCATTACATTACAGAAGCTTAAATACAATCAGAGGAATCAATCCTCCACAAGATGCAACACACTACAGCTTCCTATCACAAGACTCTAGAATCACCTGCCTTCTGTAACCCCAAATCAGCTAGGGTTTCTGTTTTCCCACCTATTCTTGACTCTACGCTTGCCCCCTTAACTCTACTACCCTAAGGGTTCCCAAAAATGGTTATATATAGCCCTTTTTGGTGACCACCAGCTTAATTTCAAAATTTGCATCTCCCTCAAAAAATAGGTCAACTTCGCGGGGCCATAACTTTTGATCTGACCGTTCAATTTTCAATTATAATACCTTTTCAGAAAGCTCTTGAAAAGATGATGGTGCATCAACTAGTACTAATATGTAGACTACTTGGGTTTCCCACCAAATTTCGGGCCCATCCGGAGCCTCTAAGTGCCTCAAATATGCTAGTTTTATCTACATTGGCAAGGTCAATCCACCAATAAGGCTCAATTTCTATCAAACATTAAAATGTATGAGATAATACATTTTGAACGAAATCCCACTGTAAGAGAAATGTTTTAAATGATTGGCTTTTTATAAAAAATAAAAAATAAAAAATTTACTACCATCAAAACATGATTTTTCAAGCCATTTTAGTTAATGGCCATTGATATTTCAAACCATTTTAATTAATCGCCCTGGCATATAATTATTAACTTCTAAGAAGTTTTTAGTAATTTTTATTCTATTATTATTAAAACAAAATTAATTTTGAAAATATAATCAATTCACAATTAATTTTATAAATATTTTAGTACTAACTTTACAAATTATTTAAGTCTTCTAATTAAAATTTATTTTAATCAACCAAAAGATATCATCAACTGTTATTAAAATATTATTCTTATGAAAAAGAAATGTATTGTTTCTACATACCATGTGTAAACACTTTTTTTTTCACTAACTCACTAGATTTTGTTGTATTTTATTCATGTAAAAAGCTAATTTTAAGATTCAAATAGGTTAAGTTCTAAATAATACTTTGAAATAAAATATAGGAATAATACTGTGGATTTGGTGAAATTTGCATTTTTTTTTTCTGCTAATAGGTCATTCTATATTTGCACACATCTTGTAACTGCCAAAAAAAATTGGTAGTCCCACTACTTTCATCATCCACAATTTAAAAAAAAAAAAATTGGTAGTCCCACTCCACAAATTTGGTAGTCTTCATTTTTGGTAGTTTTTCAATTTTTTTCTCTAAAATTTAAAATTGCATGAATAATTCCTCCCATAAATGTTTATTTTCTCATTGTGGTGTCTATATTTTTTGTTTTCTTCAATTCATCAATATTAGATACTATCATCCATCTGTAAATTTGAAGGTGAGCCTATAAATTAGGGTTTGAAGATTTTTTTTTTTTTTGGGTATAGGATAGCATTTTGCTACACAACAATCTTTAAAGCCTCGGGTGAGTATGGATGTTTTAAGCTTGGTTTATTATAAATTAAATGCATTTCATTTTTCTTTTTGTTTTCATTTGAAATTAAACATAAAGACTCTGCCATATCATTAAACCTAATTTTCCTGCACAGTAGTTTAAAAGAATTAGTACATTGAAAACACTAAAAACCCTGAAGCGATTATGATAGGAAAAATGGAATAAGAAAGCACGTTAGATAGGAAAAAGTTTTAATAAAGTTACATATCCAAGATAGATGAAAACCAATGTTAAAATACTTCCAAAAATAATCCCAAGAAAGTAGGTGCTTTGTTAAAATACTTGCAAAAATAATCCCAAGAAAGTAGGTGTTTTGTGCTTTGTCTTCTGGTAGATATAATAAAATATGTATACTTGCACTGAAAGAAATCCTGTATGCACAAATATCCAAAATGTCCTAGTAACATTTATGTGAAAGGGGGCGATTTGCTCTCCACATTTGGTGGATCCAGAAAGGGGCAAAATATCTTTCACTTGAACGCCACCATTTGCAGGGGGTTTCAAACACTCAAATGGGAGTTTGTATGCCTTCTGAAGCTCAGCCTCCATTTGCCCGAGAGTGTTGTCTGCCTGCTACTTGCTCACTTTCCTTACCAACACTTCTATTCTACTCTATTCTTGGCAATAGAAGTATTATCATAGGAGAGTAAATATAATTCTATTCAGTTGCTGAAACTTGAACCTTTGAAATTGAATTCAAAGATCTTCATAACATAATAAGGTGTCTTGTTTATTGGTTAGAAATGTTTACCTAGCTTGACACAAACAACATGATCACAGAGCTCCCTAGGACTGATTAAGCTTGTCTCAAGATCAAGAAGCCTCCACATCTCCAAATCATAATCTTTTTCTAATATTGTACAAATAGAAACCTCAAAATGCTTGCGCCCATTAGCAATTACACAATTTCTTAATTCCTCCTAGGATGGATGTATCCTAACAAGGACACTATGATAGCATAATTTAATTTAGATGCCACTGTCCTTGTTAGGATAAGCCCTTGGAAGAATTAAGAAATTATCTAATTGCTAATGGGTGCAAGCATTTTGAGGTTTCTATTTGTACAACATTAGAAAAAGATTATGCTTTGGAGATGTGGAGGCTTCTTGATTCCAAGACAAGCTTAATCAGTCCTAGGAAGCTCCATGATCATGTTGTTTGTGTCAAGCCAGGTAAACATTTTTGGAAATGAAACCCAACCATCACTGCCCTTTCGTCTTCCTCTTCCCATGTCTCTTCAGTTTCCTGAAGAGTTTATATATTTCACTTCTCATTCTCTTTTTGGTAGAGATGAAGACTATTGTAATTGGATTGATTAATGGAATAGTGTGTCCTACTTTCCTTGGTGGATGTAGCCATCTTGATGGTGAAACACATTAAATTTGTGTCTCTAATTTTATCTCGGTGTCTTTGATTATTTATGTGTTTTAGTTTTTCATTTCGCTGCATTTTATCTTCAACAATTGGTATTAGAGCCAATGGTAGAAAAGCTGTTTTGGAAATTGTGAAGAATTTCCAAGAAAATGGATGTAGCAGCTTTGGATGATTGGGCTCTAGCTCTCATGTCTTTGTCGTGTGGCTCTGGAGTGAGTTTTGATGAAGTGGGAGCTACGGACAGTGACTTGGAGCTAGATGAAATTGTGCCTATGGAAGTAGATGAATCTCCTCTCTATTTGGCTGATGATCTTGCCACTAATGTTATTATGGATGATGTTGATCCTAATTCCTTGAGCACTGCCCAGGCAAGGTATGTGTGGGAAAGGCCTCCGCAGGATTTGGGAGGCGAGGATTTTGACATGCTAGAAGAATTGGAGAGCCTACAAAGGCTAAACAAAATAGATGATTCAACAACAATGGATGTTGCTGAAACAAAACACCGTGTACATTAGTGGGATGGTTTGAAAAATAAGGAGGATTTGGCTGAAGAGGAGGATGTTGGATTTGGAATGGAGGATGCTGGATTTGGAATTGAATCTGCACCACAAGAATTTTTAGAAGATCTCAAAATTGAGCTTAGAGCACTTCTCAAACGCACGGGTGATGAACAACATAGGAAAACCATCATGGAGGAGTTGTGGAAGAGGGCAGAGGCAAATGAGAGTGGTAAGTCTATAAAGGACCTGATATTGCTCATCCATGAAATGGTTTCTCTCACTTTTGCCTTCCACCTTGATGATCCAAATACCTTTGCTTCCAACATTCATAAGATGTTGAAGCTAGGTCTCAACATTTATGAAGATTTGGAAGCTGAAAAGCCTCAAGGTTGGTTAGATGATGAACTTGAGGAAATTGATGATCCTGAATCTACAAAGCCAGATGATTGGGATGATGACAAAGATGGAGAGTTGAAAGCACCAAAGATTTCCAACCCCAAGTGTGAAGAGAAGCGTCTTACTGAGCTGAAACCCGCTGATGTTCGTCCGCATTTTAGGATAGGTAATACATTTTATGCATTAGGAAGGTATTCAGATGCAAAGGAGTTATATATATTGGCTCTTGAAGCTGCAGAGACCAGTGGTAGTCAATGGTCTTACTTGCTGCCGCAGATCCATGTGAACCTGGGCATTTATTTAGAAAGTGAGGAAATGCTTCTGAGTGCTTGTGAGCATTACAGGGAGTCTGCAATTCTCTATCCGACTCATTACAGGGCATTAAAGCATTTGGGAGGTGTACTATTTGGCATAGGTGAGTATAGAGCTGCAAAAAAGGCTCTTGAAGAGGCTATATACTTAAGGGCCGATTATGCAAATGCACATTGTGACCTTGGATCAGTGTTGTATTCAAACATGGGCAGGCCATGGAGGAGTCAGTGTGAACAACTTCAGCATTGGTAGAGGAATAGGAGGATGCTAGCTTATTCTATAGTTGGTTCACCAGATTATATTGTCCCTGAAGTTTTGCTAAAGAAAGGCTATGCGATGGAACAGCTCGAAGTTGAAGAGGTCGATTCAGCTCATGATTCTTCTTCCAGTGACGATTCAAGTCTAGGTGGATGTGGGGATAGAGGGGCAGGCCATTACAGTGGCTTCACATTTGACATGTCTTTGGCATCCTTGCACACATGCCTTGGCAAAGTTAAGGATATTCATTGTAGACAAGCTTTTTTCGATGGAGGTGCCCTTCTTGATTTGCCAATGTTGTATCTAGAGCGAATTGTGTTGTTCCCAAAAGCTACTCTTCCATTGAGAGTGATACAGCCAAGGCTTAAAGCAGCTGTAGAATGGGCTATGGAGCAGGAAGAAGCCCGATACACTATAGGTGTGATTCCTGTTCGATCTCTGCCACTAGATGAAGACCTTTAGTTTTCTTTAGTTGGGGCTACTACAGAGATTCGTCAATACCGTCGTTTGGAGGATGGCTCAATGAATGCTATAACTTGTGGGCAGCAACGCTTTCGCTTGCATCATTGTTGGACTGATGTGAATAGTGCACCATGTGCATAGGTCTAGATTATCCAAGAAGGTACTCCACTAGACATTCCAAAGAGTGCATTTAATTCATTAGCATCTACACCTAGCTTTCAAAGTGGGAAGGTACCATGGACAAAGCCTTCAAACTCCAATGATGGCAGAAGAGAGGATACAAATGAAGAGTGGATATCAGATAAGATGCGGTTTTGTTATTTTGGTGTCAGTTTGGTTGACTTGGTTGGAGTTCTCACTAGGATTCGTGAGCCAAAGGACCGGTTACTTGGTACAGTAGTTAAGTAACCATGAGTTTCAAGGAAAGTGAGGATAGCAGTGCGGTTCGGACTTCAGTGGAAGATTGTTGGAAATGAAGCCCAACCGTCACTGCCCTTTTGTCTTCCTCTTCCCATGTCTCTTCAGTTTCCTAAAGAGTTTATATATTTCACTTCTCATTCTCTTTTTGGTAGAGATGAAGACTATTGTAATTGGATTGATTAATGGAATAGTGTGTCCTTCTTTCCTTGGTGGATGTAGCCATCTTGATGGTGAACCACATTAAATTTGTGTCTCTGATTTTATTTCTGTGTCTTTGATTATTTATGTGTTTTAGTTTTTCATTTCGCTGCATTTTATCTTCAACAAACATTTCTAACCAATAAACAACACACCTTATAATGTTATGAAGATCTATAAATTCAATTTCAGAGGCTCAAATTCCAGCAACTAAATGGAATTATATTTTCTCTCCTATGCTAATACTTCTATTTCTTGTGATGTCAATATTTGCATTCATTGTTAAATACCATATGTTTCTAAGTGTTGCTTTTTTCTGTGCTTCTATTTTCTATGTTTGTGTTGTAGGTTTAAGAAAGTCTTTACTAAATGTCTTTCATAAAGAGATTTGCCATCCCAATATTCCAATGGTAATTGATGATCGATTGAAGGTCTGGGAGGATACAGATCAATAACATGTGCATGTTGTTCCAGCTTTTGCACCGTAGTATGCTCTATTAGCACATGCTCTTTGATTTCTATTTTTACTTTCTATTGCATTGTACTGATTTCAATCCGCATTCTTTGTACTGCAGACAAGGGTTCCCCTTCCAATATTATGTGTTGCAAGAAACGTAGCTTGAAATGTCAGAAGGTTGCTTTTTTAAGTAAGTAATCTGATCTTGGAATGATTTTATCGATGGGTGTAATTTTTATTTTACTTTCCCAGCCAAGTGAGAAGTTCACATGAAGTTTTAAGGAATGATGGTTGAAGTTATGTTTGTGGTGTCTGGATATCTTCTAATTTTTCTTGATTCTTGTTTTATGACAGATATCTTGATGAAGGTCATTAACAGAAGATGGATGAAGTATTTTATGACAGATATCTTGACGACGGTCAGCTACACTCAATGTTACCAAGTAGTTGCTAACAAAGGTCAGGATTTGCTAACATTTTGTGATTACGATTGACTTTAGCACTATCAGTTCCTGTTTTAAGTGTTAACTTTTAAATGTAAAATCTAAATTTTGGATGTGTTTTTTTTTCTTTTTTGTATTGGGGTTCGGGCCAAAGTAGCTGCAAATGGCAATGCCAGTTTAGCTGTTCCAAATGGCACGACAAACTCTAAGGTTAATTGTCTAAGATTGTCCTCTATTATCTTGGTTAAAATTTTTAATTATACTATCTCAATTCATAAAATGAAATCAAATTTTTTAATATTTATTTCAATATTCATAATTTTGATTATTTTTCAGGATCAGAATTTACTTCCAAACACATGTCCCACCCATGTCTTGTGGACAATCAAGACCCAAAGTCATTTACACAACTTTGTAGCAAGCAAAACCGCTTTCCTCCCTCCTTAAAATGCTCATACTCAAGCATGTGTGAAGGTGAAGGTTCCCCAATATTCTCATTGAGCTTCACTTATGGAGTCTTCTAATTCTTTACCACACGATTCAATTTCCGAACCAAGTGATAATGGCTCCCCTAGTAGAGAGGAGGGTGAAATCCCTAAATTTAAATACGATCCAGACACGAGGTGATGACTTCTCATTTTATAGCATGGTCAAGATCCTAAGTAGCATGACTTCAACTCCTATGAACCTCCTTTATTGAGGTCTATGGCACAATGTAATCTACCACCTAATCAACTTCTTATTTGATTTGTGGGAGCAAGGAAGATGTGTCTGCAGATTTTCAAAAACATCACATGGAAGCACTCTTGATTCTGAATCTCAATAATTTGATGCATGTCATTTGAGGAACAATTCTTTTTGTTCCAGCCTTGAAAATTCTTTGCCCACAAATAGGAATACCCGCAAATTTAGGAGATCGCTATCTAAAAAGGTGTAATCACATGGGGCATTTTTAGTAATGAATGCATTTTAGAATGGAGATTTTTGGATTTTGTGTATTACAAATGTTTATTTGGATTCTCTGTTAAAATATCATTTTGATAGCATGTTATTGTTCCAGTGGGCATAATTGACAATATAACTATTTCAGTTTGAAATATTTTATTATGGTGAGATTCATGACAAGTTTTTGGTGGGGATGATGAAATCAAGCATGGGAACATGCAACGTGACTATTCTTCTCTCTAGAATCACCCCATGAATCACTCATGAGTGAGAAGCTAGCTCAAGATGACAAAAGACCTCCCACCTCCATAGCCTCCAACCTCCAATATGACCCTATTTCATTTTCTAAAAAGATATTCCTCCTCACTATCATGGTAGGGAGAGTTTACTTGATGTATTGCAAAACCACAATCTTCACTTTCAGTTACAACAAGAGCTTTATTTTCCTTCAATTTCCCATCAATGAGATCTTTCGCTCATTGAATACAATTTATTTGGACATGTCCAATTTTCTGACAATAACAACATTTGAATTCTTTCCCTTTTGAAATGTTAGAGTTGTTCTTAAGAAGCAAAGCAGTTTTCTCAATAATTGAACTATCTTTTTTTTATCGGTAAAGGCTTTTGACCAGAGCTATGTCCACTTTTCTGACATTAAAGCCTTGCATGAATGCCTTCAACAATGCTGAAGGTTCAAATCCATGAGCTCGTTGGCCCAAAAAATGCCCATAGCCTGCAAGCGCAATAGTCCAACAAAGGCGCAAGATGAGCAAGCATGTTAGCCCAGTGAAGGCACAAGCTTGCAAGCTCTATGGCCCAACGGGGGTTTGAACCTTGTTGGCCACCACTACAATGAAGTGACTTGACTACCAAACCATTCCCTTAACGAAATAATTGAATGATCTTTACTAACTCTACTTTCTTTATCAATCAAAGAAGAAATCACAGTTTCCAAACTAGGATTAATTATGTTTAATGTAAAAACAATATGATAAAAAATTGAAGTCATAATTCTCAATAAGATTGACTTAGCATGATCATCATTGACTATAGCTTTTACACTTGCAATATGATTAAGAAGGGAACGAAATGAACTAATATGTTGAACAACACTACCACCATCTTTCATCTTCAAACCAAAAAGTTTTTTCTTAATGGGCATTTTAGCACTTGAATCTTGTGAACCAAATAAAGAACTAAGTGCATCCCATAGTTTCTTTGATGTTTTTTATTAGATCAATATGATGCAAATATGCATCAGATAATCCAAGATGAATCAATGATGTGGCCCTACAATCTTTTGCTATATATTTTATTGCTTCATTTATATTTTGTGGTTTCATAATAGTCCCAATCACAATGTCCCATAAATCTTTTTCAATTAGAAGTAACTGTATCTTTACTTGCCATGTATGAAAATCATATCCTTCAAATGCAGTAATAGTAATTGATTTATCCATTAAAAAAAACCTTATCACTTTGATTTATCACATGCAATTTCAATTATAATGAAATGGCCCTCCACTATTTCTCCTTTCTGGAAGAAATTGAAATCTTGTATGACACTTCTTCGGATTGAAGTATCACTAGAAATATTTTAAGCAATTTAGCTATAAACTCTTGTATCGACTTGGGAATTAGATTTCAAACACTTCTCTTTGCACAATATATGTCCAATTCTCCAATAAAATTTGACTTCAAATAACTTGCACTCAAACCGATGTAGAAAGAAAATTCAATGCAACAACCAAGTTAATGAAATGCTATTTCTAATGTTTTCAAAACTTTCTGAAATGTCAATATAGAATTTACCATGGCTATTATTGAAATGGCAGGCTGCAACAATGTATGACTTTCCTCAAACTGTGCCTCATTTACCATTCAACGACAGGATCTTTACCATGCTTCCACACAACAAACTTTCCTCAGAAGCATTTGAAAACGCCTCTTCCTTGAAATGCCTTAATGGAGTCTTGTATGGAAGATTGAGACGCCTCGTTTCATAAATTTAGATGCAGCAATTAAATGTTAATGTCTGCAAACATTTCAACCCCTTCAAACATAGTTATCACCTCTGAATTCACCCAACAACATGACATTGATTTAAAAAACACAAATCTGAATACTAGATAGAGACGCCTTCATAGGAAGTGAAATGTTGGTTTTGGAGTTTCAAATTTTAGATGCCTTCCTTCAACAAATCAGATGCCTCTCATCACTGGTTTGGCAAATTAAAACCAATGTGCCTGTCACACTTTCTCAACGCCATCTGCAGATATCAAAACAACTCAGGAATTTGAAGTGGTCAAATGATTCTCTAGCACAAGAATTCTTCAATTAATCTTCAACCACTATCTCTTCCCATCTTTGCCAGAATTAAAATAGAACTTTTCTAATACCATATTGAAATATGGCCAGCATTTACATTTGCATAGTAATATTCTCAGCATGGGATGCCAAGATCAGGCAGGCTTGGCCAATGTTGTGGGTTCCTACATGGTACGGACAAGGGGGCCTGGGAACCCATGAAGAACGCTCCTCTATAGAATGGTCTCCACCCAAACAAGGATGGCTTAAGCTAAATTCTCATGAGGCCTCCAAAGGCAACCTAGCACCTTCTAGGGTGGGTTACATTGTAAGAGATTGGCAAGGTAACACAATGTCCTCCTCAGTAAAACTTCCTTCTGGGGAAAACAACAATGCAGAATTCATGGTTGTGACTTAGGGGCCTAAGCTTTGTAAGGAGATTGGAGCAACTAAAATTGCAATAGAAGGTGATTCCACGCTGGTAGTAAATGCCATCAGGAGTGGTAAGCTTCAAAATTGGAAGCTTCAGGCACTCCTCTTGAGAGTATTGGAGATGTTACAATCCTTTGAATCATACATAGTCAATCATATTTATAGGGAGGGCAATAAAGAGGCTGATGCTCTTGCTAATGTAGGGGTAACTGGAGACTAAGTTCATTGCCCATGTGCCAAATGAGTGCTATAGACTAAGCCACTTGGGCTAGTTTCAGCATATGGGTGACCCCACTCCACCCTAGTTGCAAATCTAATGCTTGCACCTGATCAATCTTTGCCCATCTCGGCTTCTTCCAAATGGCCATGCCACTAGCATAAGGACAAAGCCATCCCTTCATGTCTTGCTCGAGGGAGCAATCTCTCAAGCAGTAAATAAAGGCATAGACAAAGCAGAATGCATTATAAAAGGGATGTGATTCAAGGACATTATTTCTGGGAGTGTTAATGCAGGTAGCGACAAGTTATGGGCATAGTACCAAGGAAATCATCCCATAGTACACGATTCAAGATTGACATCATTGTTGCTTGCCAAAGCTAGCCTAGATTTGTGTCATTCTTTGCTCTGTCAAATGATGCTAGTCTAGGATGCCACTCTGAGTAGAGTTGCTTTTGGCTCGATGTAATTAAGAATATGAGACAGGATGATTTCCCATTTTGTAAAATCTCTACTAGACTAGCTGCCAGATGAAATAATGTAAAACCTTTTATATCAATATAAATATAACTTTGCAGCCCTAGGCTACGATTGACGAATCCAAAAAATATATATTATTGATGATTTCGAGATATAAATAGAATGATTTTACATTTGAGTATATTCTCTTTATAATTCCATATATATTCCATGAATGTAACTTACCAACAATTAACATGTGCATGTTAATTTATTTATTTAAAACTATATACTAAATGTAAAACCTTACTTATTCTAACACTTTTTAGACAAAAATGATTTCCCTACCAAATACATTTATTAGGAAGTTTATTTTTTTCTAGGATAACAGAGTGAAATTATTTTGTTTCTTTAAAACTATGTCTTACAAGCACAAAGTTAAGCTCTAGCTTAATGATGATCACCTTTTGCTAGGTTGAAATAGCAGGGCTAATCTTATCAAATAGTAACTCTCCAAATTTGGAAGCAGCTAAGCTACAGGTGCTATATCTTTTTTTTTATTAAGAGATTTTTGTTAATATTTATTAACTCACTCTTTTGTCCGGTGGAGAGATTTGTACCAACATGTGCATAGTTAAGAAAAGTAGGGCTGTAACTGTTATGCCATTTTGAGATTACAAACTTTTTGTAAGATACTATAGCAAGAGGTATACATCAAGATTCTAAGTTGGTCCTTACTTATTTCTTTGTCCCTCTCCTTTCAGAGTATAAATAGTAATTAATTTATACATAAAATAGGTATTGTTACTAACTCAAATTATTAGGTACAACCATAGAAGCCATAACTAGGAAGTTTGGAGCAAGTAGGATAGTAAGGAATATTTCATTTACTCCTTTCGATTTAAAATTATCCTTGAAACAACTTTCAACTCTAAGTAGCATTCAGATTCTACATTACATTTCCGGTATACTGCCCTATTAGAATTGGGTTTGTATCAATCAAGGTTTATAATTTCAACTATAAGTAGAGTATTCACCCTTTGATTGGAGCAAGAAGAACATCTTCATTGTTGGTGTCTCCAAGTTCTACTATTTTGATAACTGTGCTTCCAGTTACTACTCTTGACTAGACTTCCATGCCTTGTCTGCCTAGGTATCTATCTGGAATTCCTTCTGAAGATTATCAAGAAAGGTCAATTATATCAAAGTTGTGAATGCTTCCCTCTAAACTGTTATATTATGATTCCTATGATGAGAGAATTTTAAGGTCTTTTTACTTTGATTTTACTTTGATGCCTAGATGAAGCTTAACATGTTCCCTTCTCATGGGCTTATTTTCAAAGTCCCCTTATTACTTCTATGCTTTCCAATTATGGTAAAAATCTTTTTCAAGTATATTTAAAAAACATAATCCTTTTTATTGGATTTTTTTTATTGGTCAGAGCGGTACCTCCTAGTCTAATTTTTTTCTTAGCTTTTCTCTATATATAAAATTAGGCTGATTATGGACTATTGTTTTATTTTATTTTATGTATTTTACCATGTATGCAAAAACTGTTGGGATATGGTGTTGTACACCATTGCATAATTTAATATATTATAATGTTGTAATTAAATAATTATTTAGTTGTGATGCACCTAGGTGGTGTGGTTAATCATGCTAGGTAATTAATTGGGGACCACTTTATGTTGTATTGTAAAATTGGGTTAATTATTTTATGTGTGTGGGACACATAGAGTGATGAATTATTCATTTGTACTATTTGATTAATTGGAAAAAGTTAGCACTAATAGTCAAATGGGGGTTAATTGTTTTATAGGCTAATGGTTATGTGTTACCCATGGTTTTGGGGCACATGGTTTTATCCAATACCACAAGTTGTATTTGTGTGTGCTTGGTCTATAAAACCGAGCACATGGTTAGTGGTTTGGTTGGCTTGGCTATTCATTGTAGGTGGATTGGAGGTTTGTGAGAGGATGTCATTATATTGAGCTCTCTCCTATAAGTGCATATTGTTAAGCATGGCAGGTGATGTGTGGATTCATGCTTGGACACATGGAGGATGCATTGGAGGTGCTTGATGATTCAGAGGTATTCATGGAGACTCATGGCATGTATTGTAATATCATTGTTGTTGAATAATACATATGAGTGTGGATACTTTTGGAGGCTAGGTTTTTCCCTCTTAAGGGTTTTCCCAGGGTATATCTTGTGTTATCTTGTTGATTGTTCATTTGATCTTTACATTATGGTTATTTCTGCATCTTATTCTCCTATCGGGTTATGTGGAATTGATTTTATTTGACCTGTAAATTCCTAACATGTGGAATCAGAGCTATGTTTATGGTTGAGGGAGGTGTGAACTCCCTAGATGTGTATAATCCTTGTGTGTGTAGATCAGGTGGAAAATGCAAGCCATGGCAATGCATGTAAGGAATTGGGACATTACAAGGTTATGTACAGGTTGTATTGCAAACTAGGAGTTCTATGTATTAGAGATTTGGTGTGCATGTTGCAAATCTGGTGATTGAAAAATCATTGCTGAAGAGGGTTTTCTTGGTTTGGCTTCATGAGGGGTTTCAAGAGGAATTTCTATAGATGACCTCCTGGGACAAAATGAACCTCTCCATTGAGTCCAGGAGACATGAGAGGTGAAGAAAAACATATAATTCTACATGTTTTGGCCATGGTGACCTAAGGCAAAAAAATTAGCTCCCAAGTATGCAGTATGGTTGTTGTAGGTATAATTGCATAAAAAAATTGTTAAAAAAATATTTTCCTGCATTGTGTATTTGTTTTACTATAGTTGGTGCAAAATTTAAATTTTTTATATAGAATGGAAAAGAATAAAATTAAAGATATGAAAAAAAAAATTGTTAAGGGGCGGGGGTCTGCAAACCCCCATACCTTGACCTGCCGTGGCAGGGTCTACTAGCACGGCTAGGTATGGCCAGGCATGGCTGTCAAGGCCAGTCAGCTCCCAGTCAGTAGTCTGGGTCAGACAACCCTTGGGCCGTCGGTGCCGAGTGCCGGTCCGACGAGGCCGGCCAGACTCCCGGGCCAGCAACCGCCTGAGAAGCCCCCACCATGGGGTGTTTTACAAAAATTTAAAAAAATATTCTTTATGGTGGTAGAGAAGTTTTTTTATGATAGCATTTAATAAATCAATTTCAGACTTAATTAAAAATTAAACCTCTATGAAATATGTTTTGGAGTCTGATGAAAAATAAAATAGATTTGAAAACTTTTTCAACTATGCCAGTCAAAGATATAAGATGATGTCAACTCTAGCCCAACACCACGTCACTTGTGTTTTTTGTCCAATGAGCCTGATGATGTCAGCGATGATGTCATGCCATGTCTGCAGGTACTAGGGTCCCACCAGGGGTCCACTTTTAGCCCTAGGAGGGCATTATCTTTTGGGGGGCATAACTTTCACATATGGTATCAATTTTTTGACTTCTTATAGGCATCAGAAAGTTCTCTCCGAGTGCTACGCGGTGGTAAATGTTTCATGATTAGATTTTTCTGTTTGTTTCAAAATTTTGTACTGGAAGCAAGGCATTGCTCTCTTACCGTTTTATACTCATAACTTTTGCATATGGAATTAGATTGTTGATTTCGGATACGTGTTAGAGAGCTATTGTAGTGTAATATAGATTGGATCATGTATATTTTTAATTGGTGTGCATAGAGATATTGGCACTTGTTTGATCACATGTAGGAGCTTGAGATTCAAAGTACGTTTATGAGTGGATTTAGCTGGATTTTTGGGCACAGACTTGTGGGAGTGCATATCGTTATGAGACCATCAGCATGGTATAGCAGGTTTTCAGATTTGGTGCTTTTAATTACATGTTTATAGGTGTTTCAAAGTTTGGACTTTGATGGTGACAGGTACACAGGGTGTCTTCTAATTTGAGGACATAGCTGATACATGTGTGAGACTTGGAGTCTCATTTCAATGGGAGTTGAGTACAGGTACAATGATGATGATGATTATGGTGTTATGGATATGCATGTACACTTTTGCATTGGCATGACATGATCATGTATGCGATTGACAGGTATGCGGAATGATGTTTGATTTATGATTACAGGTGGTGTTGTGGTGTTGTTTTAGGGGGTTGTTCTTACCTCCTAGATGCTTGTTTAGTTCCTTGACTCAGGTGTAGGGTTAAAAATTAGAACTATGTTTAGGGTTAGAATAAGGGTTAGGGTTAGAATTAGGGTTATTGTTAGATTTAAAATTAGGGTTATAGTTAGGGTAGAATTAGCATTATGATTCAAATTAGAATTGGGGTAAGGGTTAGAGTTAAGATTAGGGTTAGAATTGAGGTGGGTTACTATTAGAATTAGGGTAAGAATTAGAGTTAGGGTAAGCATTAGATTAACAGTTAGGGTTAGGGTTAAGGCTAGAGTTAGGTTTAGAATTTGAGTTAGAGTTAGCGTTAAAATCATAATTAGAATTAGGATTAATGTAAGGGTTAGAATTATGGTTATTGTTAGATTTAAAATTAGGGTTATGGTTAGGGTAGAATCAGGGTTATGATTAGAATTAAGGTTAGGGTTAGGATTAGAGTTAAGGTCAAGGTTCCTATTAGAATTAGGGTTAGAATTAAGGTGGGTTACTATTTGAATTAGGGTTCAAATTAGAGTTAGGGTTAGAGTTGAATTAGGGTTAAGGTGAATATTAAGGTTAGGGTTAGGTTTAGAGTTAGGGTTAGGGTTAGGTTTAAAATTGGGATTAGGGTTAGGGTTAGGGTTAGGATTATAATTAGGATTGGGATAAGGGTTAGGGTTAGAATTAGGATTATGACTATAATTAGGGTTAATGTTAGAATTAAAGTTAGGGTTAGGGTTATAATAAGGGTTAAATTTAGTATTAAGGTTTGGGATAGGTTTCAATTAGGATCAAACTTAGGGTTAAAATTAGAGCTATGTTTACAGTTATAATAAAACCTGTTAGGGTTAGGGTTAGAGTTAGGGTTAGGTTAGATTTATGGTTAGAATTACAATTAAAATTAGGGTTACAATTTCAAAAAGGGTGACAATTGGAATCAGAATTAGAGTCAAAACTAGGGTTAGCGTTATAATAAGGGTTAGGGTTATGGTGAGATTTAGGGTTACGATTAGAATTAAGGTTATAGTTAGGGTTAGGGTCAGGGTTATCATTAGGGTTATAAATAGGGTTAGGGATGGGATTGTAGTTAGAATTAGGGTTTTACAATCAGTTTTATGGTTAGGGTTAGAATTAGGGTCAAGCTTTATGTTAGGATTAGAAATATAATTAGGGTTAGACTTAGAATCAGGGTTAGTATTAGGGTTTGGTTTATTTAATGAATTAGGATTAAGTAGACGTATGGGTAGAATTAGGGTTTGGATTACAATTATGATCAGGATTACAATTACATTTAGAGTTACAATTACATTTAGTATTACAATTATTATTCAATCCCTAATTTAAGCATAACCCTAATTCTAACCCAAACCTTAATTACAATAATAACAATCAATATAACCCTAATTATAAATCTAACCCTATTTATAACCCTCAACCTAACTATATCCCTAAACAAAACCCTAATTCTAATCTAACATTGGTTCTAGCAGTAACCAAAACCTTATTTATAATCATAACCCTTAACCTAAAACTAACTCTATATCTAACCCTATTCTAACCATAACCATAAGATTACACTTATCATTGATTTAGAAGCCTAACCCTATATCTAACTCCATTTATAAGCCTAATCCTAACCCAATCCCTAAACAAAACCCTAATTCTAAATATGACCTTCATTCAAACCCTAATCGTACATGGAACCCTAACCATGATTTGGTACATGAATAAAACATTAAATTTAACAAGATTTATAAACAAAACCATAACCTTAATTAGATTAAAACCTTATTGTAACCCTAATTAAATAAAATAAACCTAATCTAACCCTAACCCTAATTAAACCATGATCCTAAAAATACACTTAGCACATATTTATCTAAATATAAATATCCCAACATCATAACTATATTCCTAAACATAACCTTAACCCTAATTCTAATACTTACCATAACCATAATTTAAAACATGATTAAAACCCTAAATCTAACCCTATTTTATAACCTTGACCCTTACTATATCTCTAAACAAAACCCTAATTCTAATTCTAACCATAATCCTAAGATTACACTTAGCATTGATTTATAAGCCTAATCCTAAACTAATCCCTAAAAAACCAGAATTCTAACTCTAACCTTCATTCCAACCCTAAAAAAAATATATAATTATTCAATATATTATAATAATATATCTAAACTATATTATAAAATTATATATACTAATATAATTATTATATAAAATATTATGATAATATATTATAGCATTATATTATATAATTATAATAATTTTTAAGATATATAATATAGTTGGAATTAAGCTTCCTGCTCCAGATGCTGCTAGCATATTTATATTCAATATAATATATCTAAAGTACGTTGAGAGATATCCTTCTCAAGGCACCTATTTTTTAATCACTAATCCTAACATTAGGCACCTCAAGAAGGAAGGATATCTCTCAATGCACTTTAGCTATATTATATTTAATATAAATATGCTAATTTTAACTACATTGGCAAGGTCAATCCACCAATAAGGATCAATTTCTATCAAACATTAAAATGTATGAGGTAATACATTTTGAACGAAATACTACTGTAAGAGAAATGTTTTAAATGATTGACTTTTTATAAAAAATAAAAAATATGAAATTTACTATCATTGAAACATGATTTTTCAAGCCATTTTAGTTAATGGCCATTGATATTTCAAACCATTTTAATTAATCGCCATGCCATATAATTATTAACTTCTAAGAAGTTTTTAGTAATTTTTATTCTATTATTTTTAAAACAAAATTAATTTTGAAAAATATAATCAATTCACAATTAATTTTATAAATATTTTAGTACTAACTTTACAAATTATTTAAGTCTTCTATTTAAAATTTATTTTAATCAACCAAAAGATATCATCAACTGTTATTAAAATATTATTCTTATAAAAAAGAAATGTATTGTTTCTGCATACCAAGATTTTGTTATATTTTATTCATGTAAAAAGCTAATTTTAAGATTCAAATAGGTTAAGTTCTAAATAATACTTTGAAATAAAATATATGGAAAAATACTGTGGATTTAGTGAAATTTGCATTTTTTTTTGGTTGATAGGTCATTCTATATGTGCACACATCTTGTAACTGCCAAAAAATTGGTAGTCCCACTACTTTCATCGTCCACAATTTAAAAAAAAAATTGGTAGTCCCACTCCACAAATCTGGTAGTCTTCATTTTTGGTAGTTTTTCAATTTTTTTCTCTAAAATTTAAAATTGCATGAATAACGCCTGCCATAAATGTTTCTTTTCTCATTGTGGTGTCTATATTTTTTGTTTTCTTCAATTCATAAGTATTAGATACTATCATCCATCTATAAATTCTAAGGTGAGCCTATAAATCAGGGTTTGAAGATTTAGTTTTTTTTTGGGTATAGGATAGCATTGTTATTGGTACATGATTTGATTACATTTTTATTGGTGTAGGATTAGCTTCAAGCTCCAATTTATTGGTAAAGGATTAGCTTCAAGCAGTTTTATAAGCTACACAACAATCTTTAAAGCCTTGGGTGAGATGTTTTAAGCTTCCTTTATTATAAATTAAATGCATTTCATTTTTCTTTTTGTTTTCATTTGAAATTAAACATAAAGACTCTACCATATCATTAAACCTAATTTTCTTCCACAGGAGTTTAAAAGAATTAGTACATTGAAAACACTAAAAACCCTGAAGCGATTATGATAGGAAAAATGGAATAAGAAAGCACGTTAGGTAGGAAAAAGTTTTAATAAAGTTACATATCCAAGACAGATGAAAACCAATGTTAAAATACTTCCAAAAATAATCCCAAGAAAGTGGGTGCTTTGTTAAAATACTTGCAAAAATAATCCCAAGAAAGTAGGTGCTTTGTGCTTTGTCTTCTAGTAGATATAATAAAACATGTATACTTGCACCGAAAGAAATCCTGTATGCACAAATATCCAAAATGTCCTGGTAACATTTATGTGAAAGGGGGCGATTTGATCTCCACATTTGGTGGATCCAGAAAGGGGCAAAATATCTTTCACTTGAACGCCACCATTTGCAGGGGTTTTCAAACACTCAAATGGGAGTTTGTATGCCTTCTGAAGCTCAGCCTCCATTTGCCCGATAGCGTTGTCTGCCTGCTACTTGCTCACTTTACTTACCAACACTTCTATTCTACTCTATTCTTGGCAATAGAAGTGTTATCATACTAGAGCAAATATAATTCTATTCAGTTGCTTGAACTTGAACCTCTGAAATTGAATTCAAAGATCTTCATAACATAATAAGGTGTCTTGTTTATTGGTTAGAAATGTTTACCTAGTTTGACATAAACAACACGATCACGGAGCTCCCTAGGACTGATTAAACTTGTCTCAGGATCAAGAAGCCTCTAAATCTCCAAATCATAATCTTTTTCTAATATTGTACAAATAGAAACCTCAAAATGCTTGTGCCCATTAGCAATTACATAATTTCTTAATTCCTCCTAGGATGGATGTATCCTAACAAGGACACTATGATAGCATAATTTAATTTAGATGCCACTGTCCTTGTTAGGATAAGCCCTGGGAGGAATTCAGAAATTATCTAATTGCTAATGTGTGCAAGCATTTTGAGGTTTCTATTTGTACAATATTAGAAAAAGATTATGCTTTGGAGATGTGGAGGCTTCTTGATTCCAAGACAAGCTTAATCAGTCCAAGGAAGCTCCATGATCATGTTGTTTGTGTCAAGCCAGGTAAACATTTCTAATCAATAAACAACACACCTTATTATGTTATGAAGATCTATAAATTCAATTTCAGAGGATCAAATTTCAGCAACTGAATGGAATTATATTTTCTCTCCTATGCTAATACTTCTATTGCTTGTGATGTCAATATTTGCACTCATTATTAAATACCATATGATGCTAAGTGTTGCTTTTTTCTGTGCTTCTGTTTTCTATGTTTGTGTTGTAGGTTTAAGAAAGTCTTTACTAAATGTCTTTCATAAAGGGATTTGCCGTCCCAATATTACAATGGTAATTGATGATCGATTGAAGGTCTGGGAGGATACACATCAATAACA
This sequence comes from Cunninghamia lanceolata, assembly GCA_027924645.1. Lineage (NCBI taxonomy): Eukaryota > Viridiplantae > Streptophyta > Pinopsida > Cupressales > Cupressaceae > Cunninghamia > Cunninghamia lanceolata. Next base: position 18,546,686 of record BSBN01001048.1, read on the forward strand.
TGTGCATATTGTTCCAGCTTTTGCACCGTAGTATGCTCCATTAGCACATGTTCTTTGATTTCTATTTTTACTTTCTATTCCATTGTACTGATTTCAATCTGCATTCTTTGTACTGCAGACAAGGTTTCCCCTTCCAATATTATGTGTTGCAAGAAACGTAGCTTGAAATGTCAGAGGTTGCTCTTTTAAGTAAGTAATCTGATCTTGGAATGATTTTATCTATGGGTGTAATTTTTATTTTACTTTCCCAGCCAAGCGAGAAGTTCACATGAAGTTTTAGGGAATGATGGTTGAAGTTATGTTTGTAGTGTCTGGATATCTTCTAATTTTTCTTGATTCTTGTTTTATGACAGATATCTTGACGAAGGTCATTAACAGAAGATGGATGAAGTATTTTATGACAGATATCTTTTGACGACGGTCAGCTACACTCAATGTTAGCAAGTAGTTGCTAACAGAGGTCGGGATTTGCCAACATTTTGTGATTACGATTGACTTTAGCACTGTCAGTTCCAGTTTTAAGTATTGACTTTTAAATGTAAAATCTGAATTTTGGATGTGTTTTTTTTTTTTTTCTATTGGGGTTCGGGCCAAAGTAGCTGCAAATGAAAATGCCAGTTTAGCTGTTCCAAATGGCACGACAAACTCTAAGGTTAATTGTCTAAGATTGTCGTCTGTTATCTTGGTTAAAATTTTTAATTATACTATCTCAATTCATAAAATGAAATCAAATTTTTTAATATTTATATCAATATTCATAATTTTGATTGTTTTTCAGGATCAGAATTCACTTCCAAACACATGTCCCACCCATGTCTTGTGGACAATCAAGACCCAAAGTCATTTACGCAACTTTTGTAGCAAGCAAAACCGCTTTCCTCCCTCCTTAAAATGCTCATACTCAAGCATGTGTGAAGGTGAAGGTTCCTCAATATTCTCATTGAGCTTCACTTGTGGAGTATTCTAATTCTTTACCACATGATTCAATTTCTGAACCAAGTGATAATGGCTCCCCTAGTAGAGAGGAGGGTGAAATCCCTGAATTTGAATACGATCCAGACACGAGGTGACAACTTCTCTTATAGCATGGACAAGATCCTAGGCAGCGTGACTTCAACTCCTATGAACCTCCTTTATTGAGGTCTATGGCACAACGTAATCTACCACCTAATCAACTTCTTATTTGATTTGTGGGAGCAAGGAAGATGTGTCTGCAGATTTTCAAAAACATCACATGGAAGCACTCTTGATTCTGAATCTCAATAATTTGACGCATGTCATTTGAGGAACAATTCTTTTTGTTCCAGCCCTGAAATTTCTTTGCCCACAAATAGGAATACGCGCAAATTTAGGAGATCGCTATCTAAAAAGGTGTAATCACATGGGGCATTTTTAGTAATGAATGCATTTTAGAATGGAGATTTTTAGATTTTGTGTATTACAGATGTTTATTTGGATTCTCTGTTAAAATATCATTTTGATAGCATGTTATTGTTCCAGTGGGCATAGTTGACAATATAACTATTTCAGTTTGAAATATTTTATTATGGTGAGATTCATGACAGGTTTTTGGTGGGGATGATGAAATCAAGCATGGGAACATGCAACGTGACTATTCTTCTCTCTAGAATCACCCCATGAATCACTCATGAGTGAGAAGCTAGCTCGAGATGACAAAAGACCGCTTGCCTCCATTGCCTCCAACCTCCAATATGACCCTATTTCATTTTCTAAAAACAATATTCCTCCTCACTATCATGGCAGGGAGAGTTTACTTGATGTATTGCAAAACCACAATCTTAACTTTCAGTTACAACAAGAGCTTTATTTTTCTTCAATTTCCCATCAATGAGATCTTTCGCTCATTGAATACAATTTATTTGGACATGTCCAATTTTCTGACAATAACAACATTTGAATTCTTTCCCTTTTGAAATGTTAGAATTGTTCTTAAGAAGCAAAGTAGTTTTCTCAATAATTGAACTATCTTTTTTTATTGGTAAAGGCTTTTGACCAGAGCTATGTCCACTTTTCTGACATTAAAGCCTGGCATGAATGCCTTCAACAATGCTGAAGGTTCAAATCCATGAGCTCGTTGGCCCAACAAATGCCTATAGCCTGCAAGCGCAACAGTCCAACGAAGGCGTAAGATGAGCAAGCATGTTAGCCCAGCGAAGGCACAAGCTTGTGAGCTCTTTGTCCCAACGGGGGTTTGAACCTTGGTGGCCACCACTACAATGAAGTGACCTAACTACCAAACCATTCCCTTAACGACATAATTGAATGATCTTTACTAACTCTACTTTCTTCATCAATCAAAGAAGAAATCACACTTTCCAAACTAGGATTAATTTTGTTTAATGTAAAAATAATATGATAAAAAATTGAAGTCATAATTTTTTTTTTTTTAAGATAATGTGCCTGGTAAATTTTTTAACATGACTGGCGACACTGGTGCGACACGCCCTCCGGCTCCACGCAAATGCTTTTGCCCAGAGCAATGAACCGGTGAGGCCACAACTGGGGGACATCATCCACTAGGAAGAACACTTCAAACTTGCGAGCTCATTGGCCCAGCAAAGGCATAAAGCCTTGCGAGCTCGTTGGCCCAGCGGGGGATTGAACTCTGGTGGCCGCCACTACAACCGAGCGACTTAACCACCGAACCATGCCATCATCAGCAATTGAAGTCATAATTCTCAATAAGATTGAATTAGCATGATCATCATCGACTATAGCTTTTACACTTGCAATATGATTAAGAAAGGAACGAAATGTACTAATATGTTGAACAACACTACCACCATCTTTCATCTTCAAACCAAAAAGTTTTTTCTTAATGGGCATTTTAGCACTTGAATCTTGTGAACCAAATAAAGAATTAAGTGCATCCCATAGTTTCTTTGAAGTTTTATATTAGATCAATATGATGCAAATATGCATCAGATAATCCAAGATGAATCAATGATGTGGCCCTACAATCTTTTGCTATATAATTTATTGCTTCATCTATATTTTGTGGTTTCGTAATAGTCCCAATCACAATGTCCCATAAATCTTTTTCAATTAGAAGTAACTGTATCTTTACTTGCCATGTATGAAAATCATATCCTTCGAATGCAGTAATAGTAATTGATTTATCTATTAAAAAAAACCTTATCACTTCGATTTATCACATGCAATTTCAATTATAATAAAATGGCCCTCCACTATTTCTCCTTTTTGGAAGAAATTGAAATCTTGTATGACGCTTCTTTGGATTGTAGTATCACTAGAAATATTTTAAGCAATTTAGCTACAAACTCTTGTATCGACTTGTGAATTAGATTTCAAACACTTCTCTTTGCACAATATATGTCCAATTCTCCAATAAAATTTGACTTCAAATAACTTGCACTCAAACCGATGTAGAAAGAAAATTCAATGCAACAACCAAGTTAATGAAATGCTATTTCTACTATTTTCAAAACTTTCTCAAATGTCAATGTAGAATTTACCATTGCTATTATTGAAATGGCAGGCTGCAACAATGTATGACTTTCCTCAAACTATGCCTCATTTACCACTCAACGACAGGATCTTTACCATGCTTCCACACAACAAACATTCTTCAGAAGCATTTGAAAATGCCTCTTCATGGAAACACCTTGATGGAGTCTTGTATGGAAGATTGAGGCGCCTCTTTTCATAAATTTAGATGCAGCAATTAAATGTTAATCTCTGCAAACATTTCAACCCCTTCAAACATAGTTATCACCTTTGAATTCACCTAGCAACATGACATTGATTTAAAAAACACAAATTTGAATACTAGATATAGACACCATCATAGGAAGTGAAATGTTGGTTTTGGAGTTTCAAATTTTAGATGCCTTCCTTCAAAAAATTAGACGCCTCTCATCACTGTTTTGGTAGATTAAAACCAATGTGTCTCTCACACTTTCTCAATGCCATCTGCAGATATCAAAACAACTCAGGAATATGAAGTGGCCAAATGATTCTCTAGCACAAGAATTCTTCAATTAATCTTCAACCATTATCTCTTCCCATCTTTGCCAGAATTAAAATAGAACTTCTCTAATACCATATTGAAATATGGCCAGCATTTACATTTCCATAGTAATATTCTCAACATGGGATGCCAAGATCAGGCAGGCTTGGCCAATGTTGTGGGTTCCTACATGGTATGGACAAGGGGGCCTGGGAACCCATGAAGAATGCTCCTCTGTAGAATGGTCTCCACTCAAACAAGGATGGCTTAAGCTAAATTTTGATGGGGCCTCCAAAGGCAACCCAGTACCTTCTAGGGTAGGTTGCATTGTAAGAGATTGGCAAGGTAACACAATCATATCCTCCTCAGTAAAACTTCCTTCTGGGACAAACAACAAGGTAGAATTCATCACTGTGACTCAGGGGCTTAAGCTCTGTAAGGAGATTGGAGCAACTAAAATTGCAATAGAAGGTGATTCCGTGCTGGTAGTAAATGCCATTAGGAGTGGTAAGCTTCAAAATTGGAAGCTTTAGGCACTCCTCTTGAGAGTATTGGAGATGTTACAATCCTTTGAATCATACATAGTCAATCATATTTACAAGGAGGGCAATAAAGAGGCTAATGCTCTTGCTAATGTAGGGGTAACTAGAGACTAAGTTCATTGCCCATGTGCCAAATGAGTACTATAGACTAAGCCACTTGGGCTAGTTTCAGCATATGGGTGACCCCACTCCACCCTAGTTGCAAATCTAATGCTTACACCTGGTCAATCTTTGCCTAGCTCAGCTTCTTCCAAATGGCCATGCCACTAGCATAAGGACAAAGCCATCCCTTCATGTCTTGCTCGAGGGAGCAATCTCTCCAGCAGTAAATAAAGGCATAGACAAAGCAGAATGCATTAGAAAAGGGATGTGATTCAAGGACATTATTTCTGGGAGTGTTAATGTAGGTAGCGACAAGTTATGGGCATAGTACCAAGGAAATCATCCCATAGTACACTATTCAAGATTGACATCATTGCTGATTGCCAAAGCTAGCCTAGATCTGTCTCATTCTTTGCTCTATTAAATGATGCTAGTCTAGGGTGCCACTCTGAGTAGAGTTACTTTTGGCTCGATGTAATTAAGAATGGGAGACAGGATGATTCCCATTTTGTAAAATCTCTACTAGCCTAGCTGCCAGATGAACTGATGTAAAACCTTTTATATTAATATAAATATAACTATGCAGCCCTAGGCTGCGATTGACGAATCCAAAAAATATATATTATTGATGATTTCGAGATATACATAGAATGATTTTACATTTGAGTATATTCTCTTTATACTTCCATATATATTCCACGAATGTAACTTACCAACAATTAACATGTGCATGTTAATTTATTTATTTAAAACTATATACTAAATGTAAAACCTTACTTATTCTAACACTTTTTAGACAAAAATGACTTCCGTCCCAAATACATTTATTAGGAAGTTTATTTTTTTCTAGGCTAACAGAGTGAAATTATTTTGTTTCTTTAAAGCTATGCCTTACAAGCAAAAAGTTAAGCTCTAGCTTAATGATGATCACCTTTTGCTAGGTTGAAATAGTAGGGCTAATCTTAGCAAAAAGTAACTCTCCAAATTTGGAAGTAGCAAAGCTACAGGTAGCTATATCTTTTTTTTTTATTAAGAGATTTTTGTTAATATTTATTAACTCACTCTTTTGTCTGGTGGAGAGATTTGTACCAACATGTGCATAGTTAAGAAAAGTAGGGCTGTAACTGTTATGCTATTTTGAGGTTAGAAACTTTTTCTAAGATACTACTACAGCAAGAGGTATACATCAAGATTCTAAGTTGGTTCTTACTTTTTTCTTTGTCCCTCTCCTTTCAGAGTATAAATAGTAATTAATTTATACATAAAATAGGTATTGTTACTAACTCAAATTATTAGGTACAACCATAGAAGCCATAACTAGTAAGTTTGGAGCAAGTAGGACAGTAAGGAACAGTTCATTTACTCCTTTGGATTTAAAATTGTCCTTGAAACAACTTTCAACTCTAAGTAGCATTCAGATTCTACATTACATTTCTGGTATACTGGCCTATTAGAATTGGGTTTGTATCAATCAAGGTTTATAATTTCAACTATAAGTAGAGTATTCACCCTTTGATTGGAGCAAGAAGAACATCTTCATTGTTGGTGTCTCCAAGTTCTACTATTTTGATAACTATGCTTCCAGTTTTTGCTCTTGACTGGACTTCCATGCCTTGTCTGCCTAGGTATCTGTCTGGAATTCCTTCTAAAGATTATCAAGAAAGGTCAATTGTATCAAAGTTGTGAATGCTTCCCTCTAAACTGTTATATTATGATTCCTATGATGAGAGAATTTTAAGGTCTCTACTTTGATTTTAGTTTGATGCCTAGATTAAGCTTAACATGTTCCCTTCTCATGGGCTTATTTTCAAAGTCCCCTTATTACTTTTGTGCTTTCCCATTATGGTAAAAATCTTTTTCAAGTATATTTAAAAAATAGAATCCTTTTTATTGGATTTTTTTTATTGGTCAGAGCGGTACCTCCTAGTCAAATTTTTTTCTTAGCTTTTCTCTATATAAAATTAGGCTGATTATGAACTATTGTTTTATTTGATTTTATGTATTTTACCATTTATGCAAAAACTATTGGGATATGGTGTTGTACACCATTGCATAATTTGATATATTATAATGTTGTAATTAGATAATTATTTAGTTGTGATGCACCTAGGTGGTGTGGTTAATCATGCTAGGTAATTAATTGGGGACCACTTTATGTTGTATTGTAAAATTGGGTTAATTATTTTATGTGTGTGGGACACATAGAGTGATGAATTATTCATTTGTATTATTTGATTAATTGAGAAAAGTTAGTACCAATAATCAAATGGGGGTGAATGGTTTTATAGGCTAATGATTTTGTGTTACCCATGGTTTTGGGGCACATGGTTTTATCCAATACCACAAGTTGTATTTGTGTGAGCTTGGTCTATAAAACCAAGCACATGGTTGGTGGTTTGGTTGGCTTGGCTATTCATTATAGGTGGTCTGGAGGTTTGTGAGAGGATGTCATTATATTGAGCTCTCTCCTATAAGTGCATATTTTTAAGCATGGCAGGTGATGTGTGGATTCATGCTTGGACACATGGAGGATGCATTGGAGGTGCTTGATGATTCAGAGGTATTCATGGAGACTCATGGCATGTATTGTAATATCATTGTTGTTGGATAATACATATGAGTGTGGATACTTTTGGAGGCTAGGTTTTTCCCTCTTGAGAGTTTTCCTAGGGCATATCTTGTGTTATCTTGTTGATTGTTCATTTGATCTTTACATTATTGACATTTCTACATCTTATTCTCCTATCGGGTTATGTGGAATTGATTTTATTTGACCTGTAAATTCCTAACATGTGGTATCAAAGCTATGTTTATGGTTGAGGGAGGTGTGAGCTCCCTAGATGTGTATAATCCTTGTGTGTGTAGATCAGGTGCAAAATGGAAGCCATGGCAATGCATGTAAGGATTTAGGACATTACAAGGTTATGTGTAGGTTGTATTGCAAATTAGGAGTTCTATGTGTATGCAGTATGGCTGTCATAGGTCCGATTGCAGAAAAAATTGTTAAAAAAATATTTTCCTACGTTGTGTATTTGTTTTACTATAGTTGGTGCAAAAATTAAATTTTTTATAAAGTATAGAATGGAAAAGAAAAAAATTAAAGATATGAAAAAAAAAATTGTTAGGGGGCAGGGGTCTGGAGACCCCCGTACCTTGACCTACCGTGGTAAGGCCTATTGGCACGGCCAGGTATGGCCAGGCATGGCTACCGAGGCCAGTTGGCTCCCGGTCGGTAGTCTGGGTCAGACAACCCTTGGGCCGCCGGTGCCGAGTGCCGGTCCGACGAGGCCGGCCAGACTCTCGGGCCAACAACTGCCTGAGAAGCCCCCACCATGGGGTGTTTTAAAAAAATTTAAAAAATTATTCTTTATGGTGGTAGAGAAATTTTTTGATGATAGTATTTAATAAATCAATTTCAGACTTAATTAAAAATTAAACCTCTGTGAAATATGTTTTGGAGTCTGATGAAAAATAATATAGATTTGAAAACTTTTTCACCTATGCTAGTCAAAGATATAAGATGATGTCAGCTCCAGCCCAACACCACGTCACTTGTGTTTTTTGTCCAATGAGCCTGATGATGTCAGCGATGATGTTATGCCACGTCAGCAAGTACTAGGGTCCCGCCAGGGGTCCACTTTTAGCCATAGGAGGGTATTATCTTTTGGGGGACATAACTTTCACATATGGTATCAATTTTTTGACTTCTTATAGGCATCAGAAAGTTCTCTCCGAGCGCTACGCAGTGGTAAATGTTAGAGAGCTTTGATTTTTCTATTTGTTTCAAAATTTGGTGTCAGAAGCTAGGCATTGCTTTCTTACAGTTTTATACTCATAACTTTTGCATATGGAATCAGATTGTTGATTTTGGATAGGTGTTAGAGAGCTATTGCAATGTAATATAGATTGGATCATGTATATTTTAAATTGGTGTGCATAGAGATATTGGCACTTGTGTGATCACTTGTAGGAGCTTGAGATTCAAAGTACGTTTATGAGTGGATTTAGATGGATTTTTGGGCATAGACTTGTGGGAGTGCATGTCGTTATGAGACCATTAGCATGGTATAGCAGGTTTTTAGATTTGGTGCTTTTAATTACATGTTTACAGGTATTTTCAAAGTTTGGACTTTGATGGTGACAGGTACACAGGGTGTCTTCTGATTTGAGGACATAGTTGATATGTGTGTGAGACTTGGAGTCTCATTTCAATGGGAGTTGAGTACAGGTACAACGATGATGATGATTATGGTGTCATGGATATGCATGTACACTTTTGCATTGGCATGACATAATCATGTATGCGATTGACAGGTATGCACAATGATGTTTGATTTATGATTACAGGTGGTGTTGTTTTAGGGGGTTGTTATTACCTCCTAGATGCTTGTTGAGTTCCTTGATTCAGGTGTAGGGTTAGAGTTAGGGTTAGGGTTAAAAATTAGAACTATGTTTAGGGTTAGAATAAGGGTTAGGGTTAGAATTAGGGTTATTGTTAGATTTAAAATTAGGGTTATAGTTAGGGTAGAATCAGTGTTATGATTCGAATTAGAATTAGAGTTAGGGTTAGAGTTAAGATTAGGGTTAGAATTGAGGTGGGTTACTATTAGAATTAGGGTAAGAATTAGACTTAGGCTAAGCATTAGATTAACAGTTAGGGTTAGGGTTAAGGCTAGAGTTAGGTTTAGAATTTGAGTTAGAGTTAGGGTTAAAATCATAATTAGAATTAGGATTAAAGTAAGGATTAGAATTATGGTTATTGTTAGATTTAAAATTAGGGTTATAGTTAGGCTAGAATCAGGGTTATGATTAGAATTAAGGTTAGGGTTAGGATTAGAGTTAAGGTTAAGGTTCCTATTAGAATTAGGGTTAGAATTAAGGTGGGTTACTATTTGAATTAGGGTTCAAATTAGAGTTAGGGTTAGAGTTGAATTAGGGTTAAGGTTAATATTAAGGTTAGGGTTAGGTTTTGAACTATAGTCTAAAATTGGGATTAGGGTTAAGGTTAGGGTTAGGATTATAATTAGGATTGGGATAAGGGTTAGGGTTAGAATTAGGGTTACGACTATAATTAGGGTTAATGTTAGAATTAAAGTTAGGGTTAGGGTTATAATAAGGGTTAAGTTTAGTATTAAGGTTTGGGATAGGGTTTCAATTAGGATCAAACTTAGGGTTAAATTAGAGCTATGTTTAGAGTTATAATAAAACCTGTTAGGGTGAGGTTTAGAGTTAGGATTAGGTTAGATTTATGGTTAGAATTACAGTTAAAATTAGGGTTACAGTTTGAAAAAGGGTGACAATTAGAATCAGAATTAGAGTCAAAACTAGGGTTAGCATTATAATGAGGGTTAGGGTTATGGTGAGATTTAGGGTTACGATTAGAATTAAGGTTGCAGTTAGGGTTAGGGTTAGGGTTATCATTAGGGTTATAAATAGGGTTAGGGTTGGGATTGGAGTTAGAATTAGGGTTTTACAATTAGTTTTATGGTTAGGGTTAGAATTAGGGTTAAGCTTTATGTTAGGATTAGAAATATAATTAGGGTTAGACTTAGAATCGGGGTTAGTATTAGGGTTTCGTTGATTTAAAGAATTAGGATTAAGTAGACCTATGGGTATAATTAGGGTTTGGATTACAATTATGATCAGGATTACAATTACATTTAGGGTTACAATTACGTTTAGGATTACAATTATTATTCAACCCTAATTTAAGCATAACCCTAATTCTAACCCAAACCTTAATTACAATAATAATAATCAATCTAACCCTAATTATAAATCTAACCCTAATTATAAATCTAACCCTATTTATAACCCTCAACCTAACTATATCCCTAAACAAAACACTAATTCTAATCTAACATTGGTTCTGGCAATAACCAAAACCTTTTTTATAATCATAATCCTTAACCTAAAACTAACTCTATATCTAACCCTATTCTAACCATAACCATAAGATTACACTTATCATTGATTTAGAAGCCTAACCCTATATCTAACTCCATTTATAAGCCTAATCCTAACCCAATCCCTAAACAAAACCCTAATTCTAAATATGACCTTCATTCAAACCCTAACTGTACATGGAACCCTAACCATAATTTGGTACATGAATAAAACATTAAATTTAACAAGATTTATAAACATAACCATAACCTTAATTAGATTAAAACCTTATTATAACCCTGATTTTAAAATAAACCCAATCTAACCCTAACCCTAATTAAACCATGATCCTAAAAACACACTTAGCACATATTTATCTAAATATAAATATCCCAACATCATAACTATATTCCTAAACATAACCTTAACCCTAATTCTAATACTTACCATAACCATAATTTAAAACATGATTAAAACCCTAAATCTAACCCTATTTTATAACCTTGACTGTTACTATATCCCTGAACAAAACCCTAATTCTAATCTAACCTTGGTTCTAACCCTAGTCCAAACCATAATTGTAATCATAACCTCAATTTAACCCTAATTCTAATTCTAACCATAATCCTAAGATTACACTTAGCATTGATTTATAAGCCTAACTTTATATCTAACCCTATTTATAAGCCTAATCCTAAACTAATCCCTAAAAAACCATAATTCTAACTCTAACCTTCATTCCAACCCTAAAAAATAATATATAATTATTTAATATATTATAATAATATATCTAAACTATGTTATAAAATTATATATAATAATATAATTATTATATAAAATATTATGATAATATATTATAATATTATATTATATAATTATAATAATTTTTAAGATATATAATATAGTTGGAATTAAGCTTGCTGCTCCAGATGCGACTAGCATATTTATATTAAATATAATATATCTAAAGTATGTTGAGAGATATCCTTCTCAAGGCACCTATTTTTTAATCACTAATCCTAACATTAGGCTCCTCAAGAAGGAAGGATATTTCTTGGCATACTTTAGCTATATTATATTTAATATAAATATGCTAGTTTTAGCTACATTGGCAAGGTCAATCCACCAATAAGGCTCAATTTCTGTCAAACATTAAAATGTATGAGATAATACATTTTGAACGAAATCCCAGTATAAGAGAAATGTTTTAAATGATTGGCTTTTTATAAAAAATAAAAAAATTTACTACCATCGAAACATGATTTTTCAAGCCATTTTAGTTAATGGCCATTGATATTTCAAACCATTTTAATTAATGGCCATGGCATATAATTATTAACTTCTAAGAAGTTTTTAGTAATTTTTATTCTGTTATTATTAAAACAAAATTAATTTTGAAAATATAATCAATTCACAATTAATTTTATAAATATTTTAGTACTAACTTTACAAATTATTTAAGTCTTCTAATTAAAATTTATTTTAATCAACCGAAAGATATCATCAACTGTTATTAAAATATTATTATTATGAAAAAGAATTGCATTGTTTCTGCATAACATGTGTAAACATTTTTTTTTTCACTAACTCACTAGATTTTGTTATATTTTATTCATGTAAAAAGCTAATTTTAAGATTCAAATAGGTTAAGTTCTAAATAATACGTTGAAATAAAATATATGGAAAAATACTGTGGATTTGGTGAAATTTGCATTTTTTTTTTGGCTGATAGGCCATTCTATATGTCCACACATCTTGTAACTGCCGAAAAAATTGGTAGTCCCACTACTTTCATTGTCACAAATTTTTTTAAAAAAATTGGTAGTCCCACTCCACAAATTTGGTAGTCTTCATTTTTGGGTAGTTTTTCAATTTTTTTTTCTCTAAAATTTAAAATTTCATGAATAACGCCTCCCATAAATATTTCTTTTATCACATTTTCTTTTAAAATTGCATGAGTAACTCCTCCCATTTTTCTTTATAAATTTCTTTGCGTGAGTAATGCCTTTATGTTGCTATAATATATAGGACAATAGTGGTTAGCATGTGGTGTCTATATTTTTTGTTTTCTTCAATTCATCAGTATTAGATACTATCATCCATTTGTAAATTTGAAGGTGAGCCTATAAATCAGGGTTTGAAGATTTAGTTTCTTTTTGGGTATAGGATAGCATTTTTATTGGTATAGGATTAGCTTCAAGCTTCAATTTATTACCATATGTAACATCCAAATCCGAATTGACGAGAAAAACTAGGTTTTCACAAAGGTAATTTTTTTTTTTTACAAGATAATCAAATACAAAATAAACTTATCTATAATCCAATACAACATTTTTCATTTTATCATAAACATGATCTCATTTTCATAAAACTAAAAGAAATGATATACATTAAACACTTTGTTTTCTATCAAATGAAATTTTCTTGAAACAACAAATATTGGAAACATACCATTAACATGCATCTCGATTGTCGTCCCATCACATTCAAGACTCGGCATTCCTCAGTATTTGGAAGAGAAAGTATCTTCAAGGAGCTTAACCTCCAACCACAGACCATCGGTCTCCCGCACTCCTTCCTAACCGGAAGTGGCCCTACCCTACTCAAGAGGATAGACTTAGGATAACCATCGGTGTTTGCCATCTGAGCTCTAGTGTTGTAACCTACGTGTCTTGTTATCGTACAGATCCCTAGATACCCTCTAGTCATGCATGACACTCCACAAGAAACGCCATCCAGTTACGGTGAATGTTCGATGCACTTGAGGATAGTACACCACCTTGGCCAAAGGATTTGTTTTTAATTAGCATACTAAGAATGCATGAACTTGGTTCACCCACCCTACTCGACTTGAACTGATCGAAATCCTACAGTTTCCTATTTGTATAATTTGATCTAATTGACAACCTTGATGACCTCAAGGGTTTAGGATTTCCTCCTGTAATAGCACATGGCACAACATTTACTCTACACCTGTGTTCATAGTTTCATAATCCCATATTCATGTAAAAACATTGTTAAATAACACCCACTCCTAAGTGGTTTCATACTAGTTTACTCGGTTCCCATGTTTGCACAAGATATTCTAGTATTTTAAACATTTTTCCCATTATCCCAGAATTCAAGGGTTCTAGACTCTTAAGGTCTACAAAACGATACTAGAATCGTCACATGCAACATAATCTAGACTCACATGCAAGTTTTCCACTCTAATTGTTTTTTTCAGAACCATGACGGTTTTTGATCATTACTAATACTTTAACTTCCTACTCCTCTTTCCGTGTCATTTAGTTTCACATAATTCATAAAGATGAGAGACGTAAATAAAATATAAATGGTTTTGGAATCTTTCTTATGTCAATAGAGATGACCAACGCATGGTCGACCACTAACTAAAGATGTAAGACGGATAAGACATCAACTGTTTATAACTACATTTTCTGGCTATCAAACATACTAAATTTTACGTCAAAGCATGCTTAAAAACTATGGTTTTGACTCCTACACAGTATGCACGTGGAGCAATGTGTTTACTCATTGTGGAGCTATCGTTCAAAGGCTCCAAGGGCAGTTTTATGTTCATAATTCAGTCTTAAAGGAATCTCTTTGATCATGCATCATTGCCAATCGTTAGGAGAATGTAGTTTACATTTTGCATCATGTGGTGTTCATTCCTAGATGAGTGCACATTAGAAAACTGAGTTCTATCATCATACAATGTCATTCATGATAGACAATAATCTAATTTCTGAGTTCTTTGAATTCTAATAGGCAGCGACAATATTATTTCTGCGGTTTCCAATACCATAAGACAGCATTGTTACATTTATAATGATTAACCTCATACAGTAATCGTAGAAAAAGACATTGTCATCATAACATATTTGTTGTAAACGTATTACTACATTTTTGCAATGAAGAGACACAAAATCTGATTTAAACTGCGAAGAAAGAGGATAAAAGAACCTATCAACTAGGTTGAAGACTACTGCGGCAGGTTCCTGGCGAATGTTTCAGCTTCCCAACTCACTTCACACCTATCCACGTCTTCCCCCGGCTTTCAACACACTATCTACTCTCTTAGTTGAGCACAACGCGTGCCCCAGACTTCCCTCAATCCTCTCTGTCATATTTCTTTTGTCTCTACACAACGATAGACCCCCAACTAAAAACTCTCTTCACACCCGTCGTACCAATGAAGTCTCCCCACTTTTCTTTTTCAATCAAAACCTCTGACAGCCCACACTAACTCCTCCTCGCAGTTTTCTTTCCTCTCTCTACCTCACGATGTCGTCTTCCCAGACATACATCTCCCTCTCTGATCAAGGCCTCTAACAATCCACAACTGTCATTTCCTAAACTCTAGCAACAACTGATTCCCTCTTCACTCTCTGCCATTCTCTTATTCTTCACCCTACGATCCATTTCCATTCTTCTCCTTATTCCCTTCTACTAGGCTGAGTCCCTACTTACTCGTCCATTCCACTTCTAACTACCTCCCACTTCGATGATGGCCTTCCACCATCTTCCACTCCTATTTCCTAACTCTTAGCAATGAATAACTATTCCTTCCTCTCCACCTCACGAAGGAATCTCTCCCATTTGTAACCACCGTCCGCATGACTTCCATTCTGCGCAGGAGAAACTTCCTAACTTTCTGTTGTTTAGTTTATGATTCTACACCATCACAAAACCAATGCCTTTTCCTTATCTTGATGATGGCATCTGCCATTAATTTGTAATTAAACCTATCTTAACCGCCAACGTTCCCTTATCTTAACTCCATGGTGAAGGGGAATCTAAGCTCACATAATGAAGCTAAGCATAAAGATTTGAATGGAAAATGGTTTTAATAATGTTGCGATAAAGGGAGATATTAGTTCTTGATGAACATAGTACACTACATGATGAGGTTGCGCAACTTAACAAACAACATGAATATCAAGGGAAGAAGAGAATACATGGCATAAAATCTAAGCCAATCTTGCAAGGCATACACCATGCTTGGCATCTCTACATCACACATTTGCTTGCATAAAGACACACTTCATGATGGCATGCATAGGCCCAAAGGTTCATGGATTACTATGGTAAATATTTAACACATTAAGATAGATCCAATCATGGTGAGAACTTCGTTGACCAAATCTCACTCGAACACAAAGCATCTAATAGCTGAAAGTGAGGTTAAACTTGACAAGACGACGGTTAAGAAGTGTCTAGAGCAACTTTTTGGCCGAAAAGGAAAAGAGATAAAGACCAACTTAAATAAGGAAACTCAAGGTCAGATCGATAATAACTCGTGGTCAAAGCTAAAAGAAAAGACTCATGCTAAACGACGACCATAACAAATTATTTCACACTATGGCTTCAAATCAACATTCGTCGATCTACAAGAAACGAATAACTTCGCAACACAAGTTCGGTGCATTTGACGACAATCACAATGGATTGGTCGTAATGCATCACAAGGTTTTCTAAATCATTTTAATGCACAAAACGACTTCTCGCATCCTTAACTACGAGGCGTGATTTACAATTTCGCCACAAGAAGATTCATTTAATTACTTATAACTGAAATAATAAATGTCTATATAAGTTGACTTGCTATGGAGGACTTACGATGACATCGATGACACCAAGCTTCTTTATGATGACTTTCGACTAGGATGATACACTTTATCCTTTGATGTCGACATCTAGTCTTAAACTACCCAAGTCGAACAACAAGACTATAATAATGGCTTCAAGGTTATCTACCTAATTGGCGTTCTCATTAACAAACACCCATGGTTAATTTCCAGAGTCTATACTCTCTCTCGAAGATACTTTCTCTTTCCATCTAACACAGTCCACCTGTTCCTGCAATGACAGTCTCACATACAATTTTGTGGTCAAAGCACCTACATTCCAATTCACATCATAATATATCCAAAACATCATTTCACTTAACATAAAGGACATTTAGTCTACAATATCACATTGATCGTAATCAAAAGATTCCAAAATTTCATCTAACAACTTTGTAAAATAAATTGTTAGTTTCCATGTCGTCCACAACATATTAAATTACTAAAATTTGCAAGAAAATAAATAGCATAATTGTTTCCGAAAAGAGGGATGTAACATATCCTTCCCCTTTAAAAATCATCGTCTCCGATGATTAAGTTTATCAAGCAAAATTTAAACTTAAAACAAACTTTTTATAATGCAACATTAATGTCTTTGAAAAGTTTAGGAAATCTTTGCTAAATATCTTTATAATCTTCCCAAGTGGTGCTATCCTCGCCATATTGGTCCCACTGTATTTTGCATTGCAAAACTTCTCAATTACGTAAACAAAGTTTACGCATTTCGAGCACCTTGAGTGGTTCAATCACAACCACCCCGGGTTCTTGCATCTATAAGGAATTCCAGTTAAGGATGTGGTTATTACCTACAAAATATTTCTTTAAATACAAAACATGAAAAACATTATGTATCTTAGACAAGGCTGGAGGTAGAGCAACTTTGTAGGCAACTGGATTGATAATCTCAAGAACTTTGAAAGGTCTGACATAACGAGGAGCCAATTTAGAAGATTTACCAAATTTTATAGAACTCTTTTGGGTTTTCACTCGCCAAAGCACTTTCTCGCCAACAGAGAAGTGTCTAGGCACTCGTTTGCGATCTGCATAACTCTTTTGCCTATCATTGGCTTCTGCCAACCTTTTCCTAATTACTTTAACTTTTTTTTCCATATCAGCAAGCATTTCAGGTCCAATGCTTATCCTATCTTCCAGCTTATCCCAGCTTATAGGAGTTCTGCATTTCCTTCCATATAATGCTTCAAATGGTGCCATCTTAATGGCCGAATGATAGGAGTTGTTATAGGCAAATTTGATAAGAGGTAGATATTCCTCCCATCTGTATTGTTGATCCATGCAATACATTCTCAAAAGGTCTTCTAATACCTGATTCACTCTTTCTATCTGTCCATCAGTTTCAATATGATAAGTAGTACTTACATTCAATTTAGTCCCTAATGCAGAAAATAAGGTTTGCCAAAACCATGAAGTTATCTGAGCATCTCTATCAGATATTATCTTTTCAGGTACCCCATGCAATCTGAAATTTTCTTGCACAAATTTTCGAGCCAAAAGATGTGCTCCATCTGTCAAATTTCCCGGTATGAAATATGCAACCTTGGTTAGTTTATCCACAACAACCAATATTGCATCATGCCTATTCTTAGACATTGGTAACCCCTGGACAAAATCCATACTAATGACTTGCCATTTCCACTCTGGAATATCATGTGGGTATAACAATCCAGCAGGATGTTGGTGTTCTGCCTTAACTCTCTGACACTCCAAACAACTAGCTACAAACTCTGCATCATCGCTTTTCATTCCCTTCCAGAAATATAGTAGCTTGACATCCGCTAACAGTTTTGTTACACCAGGGTGTCCAGAGTAAGGAGCACAGTGAAGTTCTTTCCACACAAGGTTTCTAAGTTCTACTGAATCAGGAACATATATTCTTCCCTTGAATCTCAGCAATCCATTGGATTCAAAACTGAATCCATCATATCTTGGGTCCTTAGGGTTTAGGTGCAGAGCCTGTTTCACTTGTTCATAATACTCATCTCCAAATAAGTTTTGCAATACTAAGTCTTTAAAGTTAGCATGAATGGAGATTATAGAGGCTATGTGCCTTCTTCTGCTTAAGGCATCTGCTACTCAGTTTTCCTTGCCTTTGATATAAGAAATTTGAAAATCATAATCTGATATTATTTCCAACCATCTCCTTTGCCTTGCATTCAGATTAGGTTGTGTGAATATGTAGCGAAGGCTTTGATGATCAGATTTTAAAATAAAAGTCCTTCCCAACAAATAATGTTGCCACATCTGAAGGGCGTGAACCACTGCTACCATCTCTAGGTCATGAGGAGTGTAGTTCTGCTCATAATTTTTCAGCTTCCTCGACTCATAGGCTACTACCCTGCCATCTTGCATAAGCACACCTCCCAATCCTTCCTCCAAGGCATCAGTAATAACTTCAAACTCTCCCTCAGGATCCAGAACTTTCAGAATTGGTGCAGTTGTTAATTTTTCTTTTAACAAGTCAAAAGCCTTTTGACATTCATCCGTCCAAACAAACCTTTTTCCTTTTTTCAGCAAAGAGGTAATTGGGCTAGCAATGCTTGAGAAATTCAACACAAATTTCCTGTAATAACCTGCCAATCCCATGAAACTTCGTACCTCTGACACATTGGTAGGTTCAGGCCATTCCATAATAGCTTTTATTTTGGCCAGATCAACTGATATCCCATCGGCTAATATTATGTGCCCCAAATACTATACTTCTTTCTGAAAGAAGGTGCACTTTGAGAGTTTCGCATACAATTTGTGTTCTCTTAACCATTGCAAGACTATTTGAAGATGTCGTGCATGCTCCTCTTCATCTTTGGAATAGATCAGAATATCGTCAATGAAAACTAGCACAAACTTATCAAGACAATCTCTGAAAACACTATTCATGAGATTCATGAAAGCAGCAGGTGCGTTGGTCAATCCAAATGGCAACACCGTAAACTCATAATGACCATACCTCGTTCTAAAAGCTGTCTTGGGAATGTCTTCGTCTTGCAACCTTAACTGATGGTATCCAAATCTCAGATCTATCTTGGAAAAGACTGATGCGCCACGCATTTGGTCAAATAGATCATCAATTCGTGGCAAGGGATACTTGTTCTTTATAGTTGCCTTGTTAAGCATCCTATAGTCTATACATAGCCTGAGAGTTCCATCTTTCTTTTTGACAAAGATAATCGGGGCTCCCCATGGTGATACACTTGGTCTAATTAGATTCTTAGACAATAGCTCCTGCAACTGAGCTTTTAATTCCATAAGTTCTGTGGTAGTCATACGATACGGAGCTTTAGAGATTGGCTCCGATCCTGGTTTAATATCTATGCCAAAGTCAAATGTTCTCTTTGGAGGCAAGCCTGGTAACTCCTCGGGAAATACATCCCTGAAGTTGCATAGATATGGATATCTTTCCTCAAATGATTGTTTCTCCGAGGTTTCCTCTACTAGGTCCATCTTAACTACAAAAAGTTGACATCCTTTTCGCCTAGCCCACTTTAGTTGTTTCAATGAAATGGATCTAACCTTTAATTCCCTCTGTATTCCTTGGAGATTTACTGTTTTGCCCGTCTCATCCAGACAATCAATGGTTTTATGAAAGCAATCTACTTTGGCTAGATGTTTCCACAACCAATTCATTCCTAGGATGACATCGTAGGACCCTAAAGGCGCTACGTATAAGTTTGCCTCAGTGGTGAAGCTAGAAACATCAATCCTAGCTTCAAACAAACATTGCTCTACCTGAGCCTTTGAGTTATTTGCATACTCTACTATCCAAGGTTTTGACATAAAGCCAGCTTTTCTAGAAAATTTACCTAAGACTCTAGGTGACACAAAATTTTCTGTTGCACCAGTATCAAATAGAATAGAAACAGGAACTCCAATAAGGTACCTGTCATCTCAATAGGAGTGATCTAATACTCTACTTGCCGATTGTCAAGAGCGGCATGAATCCTTTGCTGAAAGGCTTCCTATTGTGAAGGAAGCTCTGTGTTCCTAGGCCTCCCATTCGCCTTCTTGTTGGGGCAATGGTTGGCATAATGATCTCCTCCACAAGAAAAACATCCTCCTATAGGTCCTCGCTTCTCAGATGGCCTACTTGCAGAATCACCATTCTTCTTAAAATTTACATTTCTCTTAAAATCTTCGCCTCTTCACTCATTACCAAATCCTCCTTGATTCTTTCGATTTCCCTTATCAAACCTCCTGTTTCCATATCCCTTCTCATTTTTCCTTTTATAAGACTGATCATTGTAGTTCTTATCAAACTTCTTGCGTTTCTTGTCACGGTAAGCAGAGATAGATTTGATCTTCTGCTCCTGTTTTATTGCCTTTTCATAAACTTGATCCATTGTGCTTGGACCATGTACCTCCACCTCACTGCCGATCTGAGGATTGAGTCCCATGATGAACTTTCTAATTCGGAACCTTTCATCCTTTTGGTATTGAGGGACATACTTCAATAGTCTAGTGAATTTTTCTGCGTACTTGACCACAGATAGTTCACCTTGCCTGAGGTTTTGGAAATCTGTTAACTTCTGATCAAAGTATAACTAAGGTAACCACCGTTTTTAGAATAGTTCCACGAACTCATCCCATGTCACCTTCAAGGGACTTAATTCCAGCTCCATTTTCTTATTCATCCACCAAGTGGCTGCTTCCCCAGATAGCTGATAGGCTCCCCACACGGCTTTAGTGACTTCAGAGTAATTTCTGATCTCAAAATATTTCTCCATCTCCGACAACCATGCTTCTGCTGCATCTCTGGTTTTCGTTCCATCAAACTTTGGAGGGTTAACCTTCTTCATATCCTTAGATAACTCTAAAGCAAGTTTATCCTTGGTTTTTCTTTGAATTTCACTGTCATTAGGATTTTCACTTGACGTGCCATTTTCCCAATGTTTACTCTTGCTTGTAAAATGTGAGTTCTCATTTCCATCCTCTGTGTTGCCAGTTTCATCTATTTTCTTCTCTAGTTTGTTCAACCTTTCCTTGGTTTCAGTGAGCATGTTTAGAATCCTATCCAACTTGTCAATAGAGTTTTCCTGAGAGTTATGACCTTCCCAATCCTCCCCCTCGTTAAACCCTGATTGATCCATGCTAGTTTAGTTTCACACCTGTTTAAACATATACTAATCAGTTTTACACTTATCACATTAACATCATCAAAAGAACACAACAATTGATCATAATCATAATTGTTCTCAAACCAAAATTTTGTCTTTATTCATTTTGCAAAATTGTTTCAACATCATTAGAGATAGACAAATCTCATGTTTCTACTCAGTGTTATCTAGTGGAGTGTAACCTTCGGATTCATTGTCCGACACATAATCACGAGGTGTATACCCCTCAGACTCACTATCAGAAGATAGCTCAATAATCTCAGCTCTAGGTACTACACGAGGATCCCTAGTGATCATGGGTATACTACTAGGTACACTTTCAGGTACATTAATAGGTACACTATCAGTTACAATCCAGGAGTAGCGGTTGATCATGGTTCAAGCCGCCATCGCTGCTCCCTCTAGGAGTTCTCTCCTCACTCGCTTAAGTCATGACATTGCATTGGCTAAGGTTTCCACATCATCAAGCCAAATGTCATTTTCGTCATTAGTTTTCTCTATGGTCTTGATCATCGCAAGCCGTTTCTGCTTAGCTTGCAGATAACGCTTCTTACCCGCAAAGGATTTTCTTGCAGTTTTCTTGATCATACTCTGCCATATCATTAAACCTAATTTTCTTGCATAGTAGTTTAAAAGAATTAGTACATTGAAAACACTACAAACCCTGGAGCGATTATGATAGGAAAAATGGAATAAGAAAGCACGTTAGATAGGAAAAAGTTTTAATAAAGTTACATATCCAAGACAGATGAAAACCAATGTTAAAATACTTCTAAAAATATCCCAAGAAAGTAGGTGCTTTGTTAAAATACTTGCAAAAATAATCCCAAGAAAGTAGGTGCTTTGTGCTTTGTCTTCTGGTAGATATAATAAAACATGTATACTTGCACCGAAAGAAATCTTGTATGCACAAATATCCAAAATGTCCTAGTAACATTCATGTGAAAGGGGGCGATTTGATCTCCACATTTGGTGGATCCAGAAAGAGGCAAAATATCTTTCACTTGAATGCCACCATTTGCAGGGGGTTTCAAACACTCAAATGGGAGTTTGTATGCCTTCTGAAGTTCAGCCTCCATTTACCTGAGAGCATTGTCTGCATGCTACTTGCTCACTTTCCTTACCAACACTTCTATTCTACTCTATTCTTGGCCTTTCTCTATTCCTAATGCCACTCCAAATAATGTTCATACTTAGTGAAAAACATGGAAAAATTATGGACACCTGTAAGCCCCGTAACAATTATGTGGATAGGATAAAACTATAATGGCACTCTAACTGCCATTTTTTTTTTTTGCTAAATAAGTACTACCATAGGGGGTAGCTCCCATTATATTATATCCAGAGATCAAAAACATGCTTGTGCTAAGTAGCATGGAATACATATAGGCTGGAGACTAAGCCAGACAATGACTTGTGCCATAGCACTTGGAGCCAAAATTACAAACAAACTAGATGGCTAAGCCATATTTCCAATTATGCCACAGCACTCTAAGACCTTCTGCCAACTCCGAGGCCCTCTCAACTTGGGCGGGAGATAAGAGATCACCATAGCTGCATAGGAAGAAGGCAAATGTTTCCATGTTATTGTGGCTGATACCTTGCCAGAAGAGTGCTAAAGCTTCTATAGAGACAATTGGTGTATTGACTTTCATATTAACCACAGCTGCATTGAAGACTCCCCAAATGAGACCATGGGGAGGACATTTGTCAAAGGCCATGATCGCAGCCATGGCAGTCTCCCTCAAATCTTCCTTCACATAGGCATTGGAAAACATTTTTCCATGGGCTTTCCTTCCTGAAACAAGGACGCAAGTGGCCAAAAACTCTTGATAAAGGTAGCAGTTGTGGATGTGCTTCTCTGGGATGTTGGCAGCTCCAATTACCTTGAGGATGGCCTCTGCAATATGATCAGAGTCAGCCACAAATAGATGGTTAATTTGCTTGAGCTTTGTCTCTTGTGGCAGCTCCTCCTGAGGACCTTGATCCTCCTACATCTCTCCTTCGCCTTCCCCTTCTTTGACAGACCCCGAAAAGGTCTCTTCTTCCTTGCGCTGGCAAAGGCATACATAGATCATCTCCATCATAGCATTGGGAATGAAGTAACACTCGAAGACTTTTTAGAGGCAACATTGAGGAAAGAGGATGTACTACCTTACTGTCACATAGAGATTTCCCAAATCTATGAGTTCCAAGAGTGATCAAAGAATCATCTAAAGCAGTCCAGCGACCCATCATGACCTATGACTAGCGCAGAGGGAGGTTTGGCCAAGGTTCACATGACTCTGCTATGATGGCATCCTCTTCCTGTTCACATGCCAAGGTCACCAGAAAGTCCACTGCCACATTGCCTTCTTGGTAGATGTGACTGAGGGTGAAATTTCCAAGCTCAGGTAGGATCTCCCATATAGCATCTGTAATATATTTTAATTTTTGATTGTGGATTTGCTTAGACTTTATGGCATTAATACAGATGAGGGAGTCCCCTTCGATGTAAATATCCATGAGTTTGAAGTCCTTACAAAGGTAGAGCCCAAGGAGTAGGGATTCAAATTTAGCTACATTGTTAGTCCCTTTTGGGAGCCTTTTCGATAGTGCCACAACCAATTTACCATCCTCATTTCTTATGATGACTCCCACACCTGATGGCCCCAGATTACCTTTGGCTGCTCCATCAAAATTAAGTTTTAGCCTCCCCTTCAGTGGGACAGTCCACTTTGTGAGGGCTCTTGCTCTCTTTCTTTCATTAGCCACTTTAGGGTGGAAGCTTTAGGGTGGAAGCATAAGGGCTAGCCAACTTTTCATCATTTCCCCATCCCAACCTAGAAATGGTATCAAGGAAGAGCTAGCCAACCTTACATTAAGGAATTCACTGATGCCTACCTCGAGCTTTCTCAGCACAGATTCTAGACTTGACTCTTTGTCTGAAAAAATCCTATTATTCCTTTCACGCCAAATATGCCAAATCAGAAGAGAGGGGCTTGCCAACAACAAGCCTTGCTAGGTAGACTTTTGTCCTTTGGGCCATCCTTGGAAGAGGTCCTCAATTCTATCTAGGAGGGCACTGATCCAACCTAATTTCGGCCTTAACCAGTTCCAACATTTGGACACAATAGGGCAAGAAAGCAAAAGGTGATCGATTGTTTCTTCAGCTCCACTGCATAAAACACACCTTGAAGGACCTTCAATACCTAAAGATTTGAGTCTATCACCTGTCAGGATCCATTTGTGAATAGTAGTCCATGCAAAGACCCCGGCTTTGGGAAGAGTCCATTTGCTCCAGCAAAGAGTGGAAGGCCAATCACACTTCATCTACGTATTCTACTTGGCGAAACCAAACTTAACTTTGTAATGTCCCAACTTTGAACCTATCCAAAATATTTCATCTTATTTGCCCGAGGGAATAATTCTTCTGACTTTGAGGGCCTCTGTTAGTTCTTGCATTGCCTCAGCACTCAATTGGAAAGATGCAATCAGCTCCCAGTTCTAATTTGAGTCTTTAATGTAGCAAGAAGCTTTCCTACCATGAGTTGAGGATAAATCTCTCCAGTGATCCCTTAGTCCTGTGAGCTTTGCCAGTGGAGGTTGTCCTTTCAAGGAGTCTTCCCAGAAATTGGCCCAGGAACCATTGTGGACAGACCAAGAGATGTGGTCTATTATAAGCCATCTACACTATTGCATAAAATTCCAAATATGCAAACCTCTTGTAGAATTGGGCGTTGTTAGGATACGGAGAGAATCATCTGAGTCAAGGTATTTTTTCCTTAGAATCTAACACCATATCACTATTGGGTCTTTAAACATCATCCAAATTAGTTTAGCTTCCAAGGCTATATTTTGTTTTTCCATGCTTCAAAACCTTGCACCTCCATCCCTTTACTTTTGCATGCCACTTGCCAACCAATAAGAGGAATCCTCTTTATATCATTGGCTCCTTCCTAGAGGAATTTCTTGAAGACTCCCTCTAGCAAGGTGCAAGCTTTCTTGGTCATCTGATTACAGCTCATCTAATAGATAGGGATTGTTGAGAGAACCACTTTAATCATCTGGATTTTGCCTAAAACTGAGATCCATTTCCCTTTCCAGGAGGATGCCTTAGTTCTACATTTTAGGATGGTATCATCCCACAAAGAGGTGTGGATTGCACCTTTGAACAGAGGAACTCCGATATACTTGCTTGGGATATCTGCCTTCTTGAACTTGAGGATGGACAAAATCTGCTTTTGTGCTCTCATACCTGTGTTAAAGAAAAAGATACTTGACTTTTAATGATTAATTTCCTATCTTGAGGCTTCCTCATAAAGTTGTAGAAGTGAGGAAACTTCTATAGCCGAGTTTGTTTGAGAGGATGTGAAAAGAAGTGTGTCATCTGCAAACTGCTGGTGAGTGACCAAGGGGAAGTCATCTGCAATCTTAACAGCTTTCCATATCCTAGAGTTTGCCAAATGTTGGATGCTCTTGCTTAGGGCCTCTGCCATAATGACATAGAGGAATGGTGATAGGGGGTCACCTTGCCTGAGTCTCTGCGTGGGTTCAAAGAACCCACACAGGGAACCATCGACTAAAATGGAGTAACGAACCGAAGAGATGCACTAGTAGGTCCATTCAATCCAGCTTTTGTCAAACCCAAATTTCTCCATAATCTTCATTAGAAATCTCCAATTAACATGATCATAAGCCTTGCTTATGTCTAATTTCAGAGTCATGCAACTTTGATTTGACAAAGTAATGGAATGTAAAGTCTCATGAGCTAAGATAATGCTATCAATTATATTCCTACCTAGCATAAAGCTACTCTGCTCCTCAAAGATGATGCATGGGAAAATACCTTTAAGCCCGTTAGCCATTGCTTTTGATACCAATTTATAGATGGTGTTGCAAAGGGAGATGGTCCAAAAATCCTTCAGGGATGCGGACTCTACTTTTTTAGGAATTAGGGTGATGAAAGTGTTATTGATATCCTTAATAATCTTCCTAGATTTCCTCAAATTTCAATAGCCTTCCAAATGACATTTTCCAAAAGGTCCCAGAATTCCTGGAAGAATCTTGTAGGAAAACCATCCAGTCCAGGAGATTTATCAGGTGCCATCTAGAAGACCACTGCCTTCACCTCCTCCTTGGTGAAGCGCCCCAGAAGAAATTCATTTTGTTCCCTAGTGATCAATTCTGGGATGAAGTCCAAGAAGAATTATTGTTTGTATATGGAAGAGGCTTCCGCAAAGGCCAGTAGATTGTGAAAGTAAGTAACTGCTTCCTTTTGGATGAGCCCTTCATCTGAAACTTCTGTGCCATATTCAGAATGTAACATATAGATTTGGTTGTGGCTGCATCTTTAGTTTACAGAGTTGTGAAAGAACATGGTGTTTAGATTGCCTTCAGCTAGCCAGGTTTCTCGTGACTTAGATCTCCAAAAAATCTCCTCTCTGGCAAGGAGCTCCTAATGGATCTTCATGAGCTCTTGCTCCTTTTCAAATTCAAAGTTGGTCATGCCATTGTTCAAAACCTCTTGATTTAATAGTTCCATTTCAGCCTCTATCCATTCCTTTTCTCTGAAAATGTTTTTAAAGGTTCCTTCATTCCACGCTTTCAAGTGCTCTTTGATTGCTTTCAATTTTTTTGCAATAATGAACATCTTTGAACCTTTCTGAACCTTTGTATTTGACCACCACTATTTTATTAGATCCCTGAGGGAACCATCTCTTAGCCACATCTTTTTAAATTTGAATGGGCTTCTAGCCGGCGGTTTATCTTCTCTTATAACAACCAAAATTGGAAATTGGTTAGACCCAGAGATTGGAAGAATATGCAAGTCAATTGCAATAGGAAGCTCAGTCCCATTTGCTGAAAACAAAAACATGTCCAACCTTTCCACTATATTAGTAAAACCTTTACGCCTGTTGGTCCATGTAAAATCTCCATTTTTAGGAACAATATCTATTAGGTTAGAATCTTCCACAAAGCATTTGAAATCTTCCTGGCTTTGACTAATCTGACAACACCCACCCTTTTTCTCAGCATTGGACAGGATCATGTTGAAATCTCCCCCTAGGATCAACAGGTCATTTTTGTGGTGGTGAATTAGCTCTGAAATTAAATTCCAAACTTCCAACTTCTCTTGTGTTTTAGTCGGCCCATAAACATTCCAAAGTAAGAAATGTAGATGAGTTTGTGTATCTTCTACAGTCATAGCCATCCAGTTGTCTGACTCGGCCAAGATTTTGATATCCATAGTCCTACTTTTCCAAAGTACACAGAGTCTTCCAGATGCACCTAAGGATGGTCTAGAGACACCTTCCCATCCTTTATAGAAATTATAGAAGTTTTCTCCTTCCTTTGCTGATAGTTTAGTTTCTTGGATGATAACTATGTTGGCATCCACCACTTGAAGATGACGCTTCATCAAGCATCGCTTGTCAGGGGCATTGAGGCCCCTAACATTCCAGCTAAAGATCTTCATTGGGTCCCAAGGGAGACAGACCCTCCCTTGGTGCTATTTACAAAATTTTTCAAGGTGGCTTGCCCACCTTGGATACCTCCTCCTCCCTTCAAATTTTGTTTGTTTTCCTACCCTCTTTCCCTTTTTTGACATTTAGATTAGGTTTCAAAATTTTAGCCACTTCTTGGCTGATGAATCTTGCCTCGGCTTCTCTAAATTCATCCTCATCCATGGATTCACACTCTGTCCACTCAGACTCATTTCCCTCCTCTCTGAAGTCCTCAGCATTTGTAGATCCTAGGTTATCCCTGATAGTTTCCTGAGGTGACACTTCCTTTGCTACTTCTGGTGGATCTTGGGCTATTTCTGGGACCCTTGAGATGGAGTCAGATGAAGGACCAAACTTAGGAGAGGCATCTTCCAGGGGGGCATAGAGGGAGAAGCCTCCAAGACAGGTTTCGCAGGGATGCTATTATCCATTTCTAGTATCAAAGCTCATCTCTTTTCTTTCCAAGCCCAATGGACTTCCCTAGGGCAACCAGCCGTAGGGTGATCTCTCTGACCACAGTTAAGATAGAAGAATCTAACATCCTCCTGATCAATATTGACTATACACGCGCCTTGTTCCGTAGTGATTTTAATGGAATTTGGAAGGGTTTTATTTGCCACCACCTTTAACCTTGCATAGAGATAGGAGTCTCCTTTCATGATTTCTTCATCTAATTCAATCAGCATACCAATCGACTTACCAATTTTCTTTAGGTACGCCTTGGACTAGCATTCGAGCAGAAGGTTGTACATTTGGATCCATCTAGGAGAAGAGTAGGGATTTGCCTTGCAAGGGTCAAATAGCGGAGTCCATTCTTGAAGAAAAAGGGGGGTGCCTTTGATTTCCCATTGGCTGAAGGACAAAATGAGATCCTGTTCTTCCTGGTTTCAGAAAAGAATTGTAAAAGAACATCTAGGGAGAAATTTTATGGAGCCCAGCCATTTTCAATTATCCATAATCCAATCTATGATAGTCTTTCTTGCAAAAATTTTCCCCAGCCTTTTGCCAATTACTGTGAATTTGCGAAGGTTATCCATATCCTGTTCCACTTCCTTGGAGAGGTCAAGCTTGATTTGTTCACTCGCTCTGAATTCTACAATGTTTGTCCAGTTCACTCCCCGAGAATGAATTTGTGGACTTCCTTTTTCGCACCATCTTTGCTCACTTATGGATTTATGTTTTTTATCAGATGGGATTAGGAACATTTTCTTTGGTGTTTAAAATAAATGGTATCAATCTATTGAATTTAAACCTATGTATGTTGTTTACTTATGTCAAAAAAAAATTATCTTGTCCCCTTTTGGCGCTTACCCTTTAGGGTTATGTAGTAGGATGTTACATAAGTACTTTTAGAGAACATAATTTTAATTATTTTAATTAACCTAATATTGTGGTTTAGTAATAATTTTTTCTAAAGATAAATAATTGTTTATCATTTCAAATTTGTAATTATTATATTTAGAGAACTAAATTTATAAGAAAAAAATTATGTGAACTCATTTTGAAATGTCGTGTAAATAAAATTGAAATCTCAAAAATAATTTAATTTGGTAAAAGTAAAATAGGACTAAAATATTTACTTAGCTATAAAACTAAACTTTACAAAGCCTATTAAATAACACAAATATTTCCTTAACTATAAAACTAAACTTTACAAAGCCTGCATATTTGTATTATGTGGAGAGCTCTAGCCCTAGTTGAGTGTATAGAGATTTAAAATATTGTATGTTTGAAGAATAAAATAAAAAATGTAATAACATGGCGAAATATTTTTCATGATACTGTAGATTTTTAACTTTTTAGTAAATAAAATTGAAATATTAGATTTTTAACTCTTGAGTAACTAAAACTGAAATCCCAAAAATAATCTAATTTCATAAAATGAAACGTGTATAACCCTCTATTTTTAATAGTATTATTAATATTATAACTTTATCCTTTTCACAAAAAGTAAAAAATTAAATTCATAAAAATTGATGATTCTTTCCTCTCATATTTATTGCCATCCATTTAGGTATGACTTAACTAGTGGGAGACAAAATTTGTGTTCATAATTTGTTTACTTGCCACATCCTCCCCTCAAACCAAAATTTTCTCCTTGTTGCATTCTCTGACCATGCGTAGTTTTTTCAGCCAATGACAATACAGATAAGTCATTTTTCAATATTTTTTTGTTAAAAATTTATCATGTTGACATAGGAAAAGTACAAATTTAAATAAAATTTGCCTGACAAGAAAAATAATCCTGTCTTTTGATTGGTTTACAATCAATAGATTAATAACTTGATAAGTGTGAACTCATTGCAATAGTACTAGTTGAAGGCATGTACTAATAAAACAACATATTAAAAGAAAAAACCCAGAAATTAAATTTGATTGTGAAGTTAAATCCTAACAAAATATAGTTATACAATATTAGGATTAAACAACAATGAGAGAAAAAAAAATTAAATTTCATTCTACAAAAACAAAAGAAGTATTTGTTTGGTTGTAATTTTTTTTTGTTGATTAGGTATTGGTTGTAAAGACAAATTGCATTCCAATAATTGAAAAATTAATTTTTGAAGAGTGTTGAAATGTCTTTGGTAAATAAAATTGAAATCTCAAAAATAATCTAATTTGGTAAAAATAAAATAGGACTAAAATATTTTCTTAACTATAAAACTAAACTTTATAAAGCCTATTAAATAACACAAATATTTTAATAATACTAATACTTTTATAATGGAGAAATATTTTTTGTGATACTCTGAATTTTTAACTTTTGACTAAATAAAATTGAAATCTTAGATTTTATGACTCTTGAGTAAAATAAAATTGAAATCCCAAAAATAATCTAATTTCATGGAATAAAATATGTAGAATCCTAACCCTAATTGGGTGTGGAGAGATTCGAAATGTCTGCCTAAGATATTAAAATGTAATAATATTGAATACTATTTAAAATGCATTAAAATATTGTAAGTTTGAAGAATAATTACACAATATAATAACAATAACATATTCATATTTAGATCACTACAGTATTTTATTTAGTCACTTGTAATAATAGTAAGTACTTTTAGAGAACATTTAATTATTTTAATTAATCTAATAGTGTGTTTAATAATATTTTTTTTAAAGAATTTTTAATCATTTCAAATTTGTAACTATTATATTTACAGAACTAAATTTATAAGAATTGTTTGAAATGTTCTGGGTAAATAAAATTGAAATCTCAAAAATAATTTAATTTAGTAAAAATAAAATAGCACTAAAATATTTACTTAGCTATAAAACTAAACTTTACAAAGCCTATTAAATAACACAAATATTTCCTTTAACTATTAAACTAAACTTTACAAAGCCTGCATATTTGTATTATGTGGAGAGCCTTGGCCCTAGTTGAGTGTATAGAGATTTGAAATGTCTACTTAAAAAATTAAAATGCAATAATATTAATACTATGATAACTTAAAATGCATTAAAATATTGTATGTTTGAAGAATAAAATAAAAAATGTAATAAAATGGAAATTTTTTTTCATGATATTGTGGATTTTTTAACATTTTAGCAAATATAATTGAAATCCCAAAAATAATCTAATTTCATAAAATAAAATGTGTAGAACCCATTGTAATAGTACTGCCTACTGATAAAATTGATGACTGTATAGTAAAATCTATAAAATATAATTATATTACTTCTAAGGTTTTATTTTTTATTTCATATTTGCCTAGAGTTTTATTAATTAACCTTTTTATTCCTAATATACCTTAAGACTTTATTGTTTTTAAAATATATCTAAATAACTAACACAAAGTAGTTTCATTAAAATAGCTTGTACCGTAAATGAAACAACATACTAAAAGAAAAAACCCAAGAAATTTAATTTGATTGTGAAGAAAACAAAATTAAATCCTAATAGAATATAGTTATAAAATATTCGTATGAAACAACAATGAGTGAAAAAGAAATAAATTAAATTTTATTTTGGAGAAAACAAAAGAAAATAAAATTGATGACTCTATAGTAGAATCTATAAAATAGACTGGAAAAAATAAAAGAAAATAAAATTGATGACAGTATAGTAGAATCTATCCCTTCCAATAAATTTTGCACTTGTCCAATTTACTTGGCTTCTTTTTATTGGATATGATAAAACTGTAATAATATATAATTATAAAATAACATATAAATTTTAAGTATTTATTTTCAAAATTTTAACCATTATATTTCTAGACTATACTACCCAAAAAAACAAACAATGATGTCACTTTTTCCAAAACTACTCTCCATTTAAAAAAAATTAAAGCTTCTGAAAGCATATAATTAAATTTAATGTCACTTGAAATGTTAATCTCTCTCTTTCTATGCAAGTTATATGCAAAAGATTTTTTTCTCTTAATATTCTAAGAAACTTAATGGGTGCGGAATACATCTGAAAACACCCCAATCACAAAACATCGATTTGTAGAACACCAGCATAGAGAAATGACTCAACTTTCACATTTCTATATATGTTGCTTAATTGTCAAAGCAACAAACCTTTTCATTTGTTCCAACGAATCTGGAGTGCAATAAACAGGATTCGGAGGGCATTACATTGTCCCATATAATATGTTTGACAGAAAAATTCAGTCACTCAGGAAGTTCTTTCTTATTTATAAGGTTTTAATGGCTTTTATTAGTTATTATTTAAATGTTGGATTGTTCGGTATGTTTCTTACTAATAAAATATTTCAGTTATCCCAATATTTATGATATGCACGTGGGACTTAGGGTTTCTACATTAAAAGTCATTATTGATTAATTAATATTTAAATATTATAACTTTATGACAATTCCATCACATTTACTTTAAAACTGATTAAAACCTACCTGCAACCAGTTAAATTCGGGTGTCTTTGGCGAAACCAAAACACATACAGTTATCTACAAAGGCAAATTCATGGTTACCAAAAAAAACCATGTCAAGGTCCATGCTGCATCAATTTTTTTCAATCCACACAAGGGTCAGTAACTAGCTATTGCTTCTTCTAACAGTAACTAGCTATTGCTTCCTCTAACAGACATTAAATGTCTCATGGAAAAAGAATACCTGAGAGCGAAGAATAGTCACATTGCATGTACCCATACTTGAGTTTATAATCCCCACAAAAAACCTGCCATGAATCTCACCATAAGAACGTATGTCAAAATGGAATAGCTATAATGTCAATTCATTCCCACTTCAACACTAACATGCTATCAAAATGATATTTTAAGAGAGAATCCAACTCAACAACATCTGCAATGCACAAAAGACAAAAATCTCCATTTTGAAATGCATTCATTAATAAAAATACCTCACGTGATTACACACCTTTTTAGGTAGTGATCTCTTGAATCTGCAGGTATTCTTCTTTGGGGGCAAAGAATTTTCAAGGCCAGAACAAAAAGATTTGTTGGTCAAATGACATGCATCAAATTATTGAGATTCAGAATCGAGAGTGCTACCATGTGATGTTTTCAGAATTTACGGACACATCTTCCATGCTCCCTCAAATTCAACAAGAATTTGATTAGGTGGTAGATTACTTTGTGCCATAGACCTCAATAAAGGAGGTTCATAGGAGTTGAAGTCACGCTGCCTAGGATCTTGGCCATGCCGTAAAATCAGAAGCTGTCACCTCATGTTTAGATCATATTCAGATTCAGGGATTTCATCCTCCTCTCTACAAGGGGAACCATTATCGCTTGGTTCTGAAATTGAACCGGCTGGTAAAGAATTAGAAGACTCTACAAGAGAAGCTCCATGAGAATATTGGGGAAGCTTCACATGGTTGAGTATGGAGAATTTTAATGAGGGAGAAAATCGATTTTGCTTGCTGCAAAAGTTTCATAAATGTTTTTGGGTCTTGATTGTCCACAAGAACATGGGTGGGGCATGTGTTCGTAAGTAAATTCTAATCCTGGAAAACAATCAAAATTATGAATATTGATATAATTATTAAAAAATTTGATTTCATTTTGTGAATTAAAATAGTATAATTAAAAACTTGAACCAAGATACCAGAGGACAATCTTAGACAATTAACAATCCACTGTATATAGTATATACCAAGAAGATTACCCAAAAGATGGACTATATATAAAATATAAATATAACAAATCACATAGCCACATGTCAATATTGTAAACCTGGGATAGGAGGATAAAACGGACCAAAAACTTGCAGAATCAATTTCTTTTCAACCTTGAGTTTGTCATCCTTAGAGTTTGTCATGGAATTTGGAACAGCTAAACTGGCATTGCCATTTGCAGCTGCTTTGGCCTGAACCCCAGTACAAAAAAGAAAAAAACACATTCAACATTCAAATTTTACAGTTAAAACTTAACGCCTAAAGGAGGAACGTACAATGCTAAACTCAATGGAAATCACAAAATGGCAAATCCTGACATCTGTTATCAAGTAGTTACTAACATCGGGTGTAGCTGACTGTTTTGTCACATCAGTTTCATAAAATACTTCATCCATCTTCTATAAATGACCCTCGTCAAAATCTCTGTCATAAAACAAGAATCAAGAAAAAATAGAAGACATCCAGACGGTACAAACACAAGGAATCTTACACATAAAGAAGTTCAACCATTATTCTCTAAAACTTCATGTGAACTTCTCACTTGGCTGGGAAGGTAAAATAAGGAATTACATACATAGATAAAATCATTCCAAGATCATATTACTTACTTTAAAAAACCATCTCTGACATTTCAAGCTACGTTGCTTGCAACACATAATATTGGAAGGGGAAGGGGAATACTTGTCTGCAGTACAAAGAATGCTGATTGAAATCAATACAATGCAATAGAAAGTTTATCAAAGCAATCACAAATTAAAAAATAGAAATCAAAGAACCTATGCTAAGGGATTATAGTAGGGTGCAAAAACTGGAACAACATGAACATGTGATTGTTCTGTATCGTCCAAGACCTTCAATTGATCATCAATTACCTTGTAATCTTGGGATGGGTAGTACGGATGCCGTTCTATTGGGTTCCCAGTTTGAAAATGTCACAGTTCCCGTCATGCTGAGTGAGTCTACAAAAGAACTACAGGTTGTGATTGGGAATACGGAGAGTAAAGACCAGCTTGTTAAGGCCAATTTACCTGCAGAGGCTGGAAATGAGGATCGAGACACCTTCTCAGAGGAGCCTGAACAAGCGGAGCCAACTTCTCAGGAAGGAGTTTGCCCCAATGCAGCTTCAAAGGAGACTCCCAAGCATGTTAATAGTTGCCTTTCCCCTTTTAGGGAGGAAGAGGATTTCCTGAATTGGGAAGAGGACACCCCTCTGAGAGAAATGAATCCTCTTACTCTGAAGGATAAGAAAGTTCCTAAGGAGGGAGAAAACGATAAAAATGACTTCTCCATGGATTTGATTCAGTATAATGAAACGTTGAGAGAGCTCTTAGATCAGGTGGTAACAAAGGTGGCAACCAATGTGATGGAGGAGATTGCAGATGAGGTTCTTCAGGAAGATCTAGAGAAGGATGAGAATAGGCCGCTAGGCCTGATTCGTACAAGTATGAGCAGCCCGTTGGCCAAAGATATTTCTACTCCGACCAGGAAAAGCACAAGACAGAAACAGGTGAGGATTAGCAAAGCCGTGTCAAGTGGGTCAAACCTTCAGGTGTCTCGAAACTCAAGCAGGAGGAGAGTAAGCTACTCTCCTCAAGAGCTATGAAGATACTTACGTGGAATGTTAGGGGACTTAACACCCCTAACAAAAGGAGCCTCATCAAATATCAAATTGATGAGGATAGAGCTGATATAATTCTGTTACAGGAGACCAAACTGTCTCCAGAGTCATTTGATCTTTTTTCTAAGAGTTGGTGAGGTTGGCGTTTTGCGAAGGTGGATGCACGAGGAGCGTCAGGAGGTCTGGCTACAGGTTGTAGGGATCATATTCAAGCCTTGGAGGTGGTGGAAGGGACTGATAATTTCCTAATAGGTAAGTTTCCTGCACTTATTAAGGGATCTGACTTGTGGATTGTGAATGTATATGCGCCTGTTGATCTATCCCAGAAGAAACTAGTGTGGGATAACCTGTCTGCTTGGCTAAGGAAATTGAAATGGAGCCCCTTCATCTTAGGGGGTGATTTTAACTCCATAATAGAGGAGGAGGAAAAGCTAGGGGGTATTACGCATCCGCCCAGATCTCAGAAGGACTTCAAGGACTTTATAAATAGTAATCTTCTGCTCGACTGCATTCCTAATAATGGTGCTTTTACCTGGACGAATAGAAGAAAAGGTTTTTTTCAGATAGCAGAAAGGTTGGACAGATTCCTCCTATCTCCTAAATCTTTTAATCTCCCAGTCAGCTTTGATGCAGAAATACGGCCCTTGATAGGGTCTGACCACTACCCAGTCAGGCTCTCAGTAGGACTTAAGCTTCCAAGCAAAAAGGCGTTTAGGTTTCAGTCTATGTGGTTCAGAGACTCTTCCTTTATGGACAATATTCAAACCTGGTGGAAAAACATCCCGTTCGTGGAAGGTTCTCGCATGTTTCAGCTTGCAAGTAAATTAAAATTCTTGAGACATAGGATTATGGTTTGGAATAAGAATCATTTTCGCAATATTTTTGCAGAAAAAGCTAGAGTACAGCAAGAGCTAAAAGGACTTGCAGATCTCATAATAAATAGAGGCATGGATCTTTTATCTTTTCAAAAGGAGAAGCTATTGAAAGCCGAGCTGGAAGAGATTTTGAAAAGGGAGGAAATCTTTTGGAGACAGCGTTCTAAGGAGCTATGGCTCAAAGATGGTGACAAAAACACCTCCTTCTTCCATTTATCAACCAAAGTGAAAGCTGGTGCAATTTCTATTAAATCTATTCATCTGGGAAATGGTCAGACCTGCTCGGATCAATCAGACATCCTCGCTGCAGCTCAAAATTTTTTTGCGGATCTCCTTACCAGTCCGATTTATCAACGGGATAAAGGTCTGCAGGTTTGTTCTTTCATTCCTAAGTTAATCTTGGGATGGGAAATCCCTTTACGAAAGACATTTAGTAAAGACTTTCTTAAACCTACAATACAATCATATAAAACAGAAGCACATAAAAAAAGCAACACTTAATATTTAATAATGAGAGTAAATATTGAAATCACAAACATATAAAACAGAAGCACATAAAAAAAGCAACACTTAACATCATATGGTATTTAATAATGAGAGTAAATATTGAAATCACAAGCAATAGAAGTATTATTATACGAGAGAAAATATAATTCTATTCAGTTGCTGAAACTTGAACCTCTGAAATTGAATTCAAAGATCTTCATAACATAATAAGGTGTCTTGTTTATTGGTTAGAAATGTTTACCTAGCTTGACACAAACAACACAATCACGGAGCTCCCTAGGACTGATTAAGCTTGTCTCAAGATCAAGAAGCCTCCACATCTCCAAATCATAATCCTTTTCTAATGTTGTACAAATAGAAACCTCAAAATGCTTGCGCCCATTAGCAATTACATAATTTCTTAATTCCTCCCAACATGGATTTATCCTAAGGACACTATGATAGCATAATTTAACTTAGATGCCACTGTCCTTGTTAGGATAAGCCCTGGGAAGAATTAAGAAATTATCTAATTGCTAATGGGTGCAAGCATTTTGAGGTTTCTATTTGTACAATATAAGAAAAAGATTATGCTTTGGAGATGTGGAGGCTTCTTGATTCCAAGACAAGCTTAATCAGTCCTAGGAAGCTCCATGATCATGTTGTTTGTGTCAAGCCAGGTAAACATTTCTAACCAATAAACAACACACCTTATTATGTTATGAAGATCTATAAATTCAATTTCAGAGGCTCAAATTTCAGCAACTGAATGGAATTATATTTTCTCTCCTATGCTAATACTTCTATTGCTTGTGATGTCAATATTAACACTCATTGTTAAATACCATATGATGCTAATAAGTGTTGCTTTTTTCTATGCTTCTGTTTTCTATGTTTGTGTTGTAGGTTTAAGAAAGTCTTTACTAAATGTCTTTCATAAAGGGATTTGCCATCCCAATATTACAATGGTAATTGATGATCGATTGAAGGTCTGGGAGGATACAGATCAATAACATGTGCATGTTGCTCCAGCTTTTGCACCGTAGTATGCTCCATTAGCACATGTTCTTTGATTTCTATTTTTACTTTCTATTGCAATGTACTGATTTCAATCTGCATTCTTTGTACTGCAGACAAGGGTTCCCCTTCCAATATTATGTGTTGCAAGAAACGTAGCTTGAAATGTCAGAGGTTGCTTTTTTAAGTAAGTAATCTGATCTTGGAATGATTTTATCTATGGGTGTAATTTTTATTTTACTTTCCCAGCCAAGCGAGAAGTTCACATGAAGTTTTAGGGAATGATGGTTGAAGTTATGTTTGTAGTGTCTGGATATCTTCTAAATTTTCTTGATTCTTGTTTTATGACAGATATCTTGACGAGGGTCATTAACAGAAGATGGATGAAGTATTTTATGACAGATATCTTGACGACGGTCAGCTACACTCAATGTTAGCAAGTAGTTGCTAACAGAGCTCGGGATTTGCCAACATGTTGTGATTACGATTGACTTTAGCACTGTCAGTTCCTGTTTTAAGTGTTAACTTTTAAATGTAAAATCTGAATTTTGGATGTGTTTTTTTTTCTTTTTTGTATTGGGGTTCGGGCCAAAGTAGCTGCAAATGGCAATGCCAGTTTAGCTGTTCCAAATGGCACGACAAACTCTAAGGTTAATTGTCTAAGATTGTCCTCTGTTATCTTGGTTAAAATTTTTAATTATACTATCTCAATTCATAAAATGAAATCAATTTTTTTAATATTTATATAATATTCATAATTTTGATTGTTTTTCAGGATCAGAATTTACTTCCAAACACATGTCCCACCCATGTCTTGTGGACAATCAAGACCCAAAGTCATTTATGCAACTTTTGTAGCAAGCAAAACCGCTTTCCTCCCTCCTTAAAATGCTCATACTCAAGCATGTGTGATGGTGAAGGTTCCTCAATATTCTCATTTCACTTGTGGAGTCTTCTAATTCTTTACCACACGATTCAATTTCTGAACCAAGTGATAATGGCTCCCCTAGAAGAGAGGAGGGTGAAATCCCTGAATTTGAATACGATCCAGACACGAGGCGACGACTTCTCATTTTATAGCATGGCCAAGATCCTAGGCAGCGTGACTTCAACTCCTATGAACCTCCTTTATTGAGGTCTATGGCACAACGTAATCTACCACCTAATCAACTTCTTATTTGATTTGTGGGAGCAAGGAAGATGTGTCTGCAGATTTTGAAAACATCACATGGAAGCACTCTTGATTCTGAATCTCAATAATTTGACGCATGTCATTTGAAGAACAATTTTTTTGTTCCAGCCCTGAAAATTCTTTGCCCACAAATAGGAATACCTGCAAATTCAGGAGATCGCTATCTAAAAAGGTGTAATCACATGGGGCGTTTTTAGTAATGAATGCATTTTAGAATGGAGATTTTTGGATTTTGTGTATTACAGATGTTTATTTGGATTCTCTGTTAAAATATCATTTTGATAGCATGTTATTGTTCCAGTGGGCATAATTGACAATATAACTGTTTCAGTTTGAAATATTTTATTATGGTGAGATTCATGACAGGTTTTTGGTGGGGATGATGAAATCAAGCATGGGAACATGCAACGTGACTATTCTTTTCTCTAGAATCACCCCATGAATCACTCATGAGTGAGAAGCTAGCTCGAGATGACAAAAGACCTCCCGCCTCCATTGCCTCCAACCTCCAATATGACCCTCTTTCATTTTCTAAAAAAGATATTCCTCAATAAGATTGATTTAGCATCATCATCATCGACTGTAGCTTTTACACTTGCAATATGATTAAGAAGGGAACGAAATGTACTAATATGTTGAGCAACACTACCACCATCTTTCATCTTCAAACCAAAAAGTTTTTTCTTAATGGGCATTTTAGCACTTGAATCTTGTGAACCAAATAAAGAACTAAGTGCATCCCATAGTTTCTTTGAAGTTTTATATTAGATCAATATGATGCAAATATGCATTAGATAATCCAAGATGAATCAATGATGTGGCCCTACAATCTTTTGCTATCTATATTTTATTGCTTCATCTATATTTTGTGGTTTCGTAATAGTCCCAATCACAATGTCCCATAAATCTTTTTCAATTAGAAGTAACTGTATCTTTACTTGCCATGTATGAAAATCATATCCTTCAAATGCAGTAATAGTAATTGATTTATCTATTAAAAAAAACCTTATCACTTCGATTTATCACATGCAATTTCAATTATAATAAAATGGCCCTCCACTATTTCTCCTTTTTGGAAGAAATTGAAATCTTGTATGACACTTCTTCGGATTGTAGTATCACTAGAAATATTTTAAGCAATTTAGCTATAGACTCTTGTATCAACTTGTGAATTAGATTTCAAACATTTCTCTTTGCACAATATATGTCCAATTCTCCAATAAAATTTGACTTCAAATAACTTGCACTCAAACCGATGTAGAAAGAAAATTCAATGCAACAACCAAGTTAATGAAATGCTATTTCTAATGTTTTCAAAACTTTCTCAAATGTCAATGTAGAATTTACCATGGCTATTATTGAAATGGCAGGCTGCAACAATGTATGACTTTCCTCAAACTATGCCTCATTTACCATTCAACGACAGGATCTTTACATTGCTTCCACACAACAAACTTTCTTCAGAAGCATTTGAAAACGCCTCTTCATGGAAATGCCTTGATGGAGTCTTGTATGGAAGATTGAGACGCCTCTTTTCATAAATTTAGATGCAGCAATTAAATGTTAATGTCTGCAAACATTTCAACCCCTTCAAACATAGTTATCACCTCTGAATTCACCCAGCAACATGACATTGATTTAGAAAACACAAATCTGAATACTAGATACAGACGCCTTCATAGGAAGTGAAATGTTGATTTTGGAGTTTCAAATTTTAGATGCTTTGCTTCAAAAAATCAGACGCCTCGCATCACTGGTTTGGCAGATTAAAACCAATGTGCCTCTCACACTTTCTCAACGCCATCTGCAGATATCAAAACAACTCAGGAATTTGAAGTGGCCAAATGATTCTCTAGCACAAGAATTCTTCAACTAATCTTCAACCATTATCTCTTCCCATCTTTGCCAGAATTAAAATAGAACTTCTCTAATACCATATTGAAAAATGGCCAGCATTTACATTTGCACAGTAATATTCTCAGCATGGGATGCCAAGATCAGGCAGGCTTGGCCAATGTTGCGGGTTCCTACATGGTACGGTCAAGGGGACCGGGAACCCATGAAGAATGTTTCTCTGTAGAATGGTCTCCACCCGAACAAGGATGGCTTAAGCTAAATTTTGATGGGGCCTCCAAAGGTAACCCAAGACCTTCTGGGGCAGGTTGCATTGTAAGAGATTGGCAAGGTAACACAATCATATCCTCCTCAGTAAAACTTCCTTCTGGGACAAACAACGATGTAGAATTCATGGCTGTGACTCGGGTTTAAGCTCTGTAAGGAGATTGGAGCAACTAACATTGCAATAGAAGGGGATTCTGTGCTGGTAGTAAATGCCATCAGGAGTGGTAAGGTTCAAAACTAGAACCTTCAGGCACTCCTCTTGAGAGTATTGGAGATGTTACAATCCTTTGAATCATACACAGTCAATCATATTTACAGGGAGGGCAATAAAGAGGCTGATGCTCTTGCTAATGTAGGGGTAACTGGAGACTAAGTTCATTGCCCATGTGCCAAACGAGTGCTATAGACTAAGCCACCTGGGCTAGTTTCGGCATATGGGTGACCCCACTCCACCCTAGTTACAAATCTAATGCTTGTGTAATGCCTCCCTGGTCAATCGAGGTGACACCAAGGTATGAAATTCAAGATTTACATGATATTGTGTTACTGACATTTTGTTAGGTTAGATTCCATGATTAGATTGGGTGCACATGTGGAGAGGATGACACCTTGACATTGGCATAATATGCGAATGATCACGGATGTTGGAATCCTCCGATGTGGACTATTCTTTCTTCGACTAGTATATATTATGTATATGCATATGTTATAATATAGTTTGAGTGATGCAGGTACAGGGCTTCGACTCCACCTAACTTTATAGGTCTGAGCAAGCCGAGTTAAGTCCCAATGGTGGTTATTCGGAGATAGTCACACAGGCCAACACCCTAACCCTCATCATCATCTTTATTTTGAGATGAGTGTTCGATTCTTGTTTTTATACCCATAGACACCTCCTAGGTTTCATCTGTCTACCTAGTCCATCGTGTGATGGACACGTGAATCTTAAGTGTTGGGTTTGTCCTATGTGAGGTGGTGATTCTGTGTTCGTATATTTAAGTTTAAAATTGGGGTTTAGGGTTTCTTGGTATCGTTGATATATCCTATGTCTGAGTCCTTATTTATGCTATGTGACATGGACCTAAGGATTTTCTAGTTATGGAACCTACCCGAAAAGCTGCGTGATGGAAATTAAAAAGATAAAATAGACTAGAATATTCAAGGGAAATATGTTTTTATTGTGAGCATGTTATAGGAGAAAATTATAGTGATTAGATTAATAGTTTTCCTAGAGCTCTACTGCCACACGATGGCAGCCCTTAAAGTCCCCTATCAAAGGCACCACGTACCCATTGTCCTTCCATTTGCTGTATACGTGCCTTGTCTAGAGTTGGGCATGGGGGATATACCCAATTAATGTATCTGGTTGTTGAAGGTGGGAGATAGCTGGCTTCCTCGGGAATTGGTTCCCCATTTCATGGGGAACCTCTCATACATTTTGACCTCTTTGCCTTCTCATTTTTGGGGGAGGAAGGGATAGAAAAAAAATGAGGGTTCTTTCCAGACGGTGGTAGCTGTGGCTCTGGAAACACTTGTAAGGGTTTTGTTTCTTCAACTCTTGTTTCCACATCTGGTGCAAGGTAAGTTCTTTTCTGTTCCTCTTTTTCTCCATTGTTTTGGCTAGAAAGTTTGAGTTTCCCCTTGTTAAGTATTAATGTTGTATGGAACTTCTGAAAACAACTTCATGTTGTTCATGAATGTTTTGTCAAAAATGGGGATGACTTTAGCATCATCATGTGTATACGGAATGAGTCCGGAAAAATTATCATTTGGTTTTACAATTTCCATTTGCATTTGTTTAAAAGTTTCTATGCCTTTCAACAAATCCATTTTGTGCATATCCTGTAACCATTGCTTTCCATGGAATAACATCCCTTTTAGGCATTCTGTCAAACAGTTGACGTGCCTATTTTATGCTTCCACATTTGTTGCATGCATGTCTGCTGTCGCATTTCCAGCTGCTATATCTGATGAAAACCTCTCTATCCTTCATACTGTGATGGATGTCTTTATCTTGTTCAAAGACCTCCATTCGAGCCCTCACTAGGAGAATGCTGGTGCAGATCGTGGGTTCTGGTTTTACTTCTGCCATGTGTAATTGTTTAACAGTTCTAAGACCTTTCCACACATCCATTTCATGCTTATACTGGGTTCATGCAACCAGGGCATCTGATGAGAATTCCTTTTTATGCTCAGAT
This sequence comes from Cunninghamia lanceolata, assembly GCA_027924645.1. Taxonomy (NCBI): domain Eukaryota; kingdom Viridiplantae; phylum Streptophyta; class Pinopsida; order Cupressales; family Cupressaceae; genus Cunninghamia; species Cunninghamia lanceolata. The sequence continues at coordinate 18,590,059 of BSBN01001048.1, forward strand.
GGATGTCAATACCCTGTTCCAAAGGTTCCATTTTGGGCATAGGCAGTGATGATCCTGGGGAAGGTTTGGGAATTTGTCTTTAAGCCTGCCAATAGTATTTTCTTGGAAGTTCTATATCCTGTTCATCAATTCCATTATGTGCATCTCTTGCAGTTATTGCAGATGCACAACCTTAAAACTTGTTGCCCATTGGAATACCATTGCACTTGACTGGATTTATAATTAATGAAGTTTCTTAATCATCTCGTAGGTTGATAAAGAGGATGCATGTTTTAGTCATTAATCGGATAGTAATTAGATGTATATGATCAGACAATGGCTAGTTCATAAACTAATTTGCTTTATCCAGGGAAATATTAGGATTAGACTACCCTCTGAGATAATAATACGTATGACTGCCTACAAAACCCAATCTTTTTACAACAGCTTTCCAATGCAACAAAAAAATGAGCTCTGACTGAGAAACGATCCAACCCAGAAAGTACCTGCACACAACAAAGATCCTGTGTGATAGTTGAATTCATTTCTAGCACACAGAAAAAAAAAACAAAACACAACAAAATAGGAATCAAAACAGAAGTAAACTGAGAGGCATCATTAAATTTGATAAACAATTTGCCAAGAATAATTATTAGGTGCATTAGATATCCTTGAGTGCAAGTTTTTGTTTTCCTCCTCTCTTTTTTTACCACCATGTTAACTTAGCACTACTTGTTTTGAATGTTAAGAGTAAATGCAGAAAAAGATAGCAGAAGTTCTTTCATCCATTTCCCCATATTATCATCAACAATTTTTCCCATCACCGTCAATTTTGCAGGAAGTACAAATGCCCTGATGCGAAGCTCAGATTTGTTGATAAAATGCAAATTAAGGAAAACCCCAATTTGCCTCAAATGGTATTGAGATAGTTCAGCATCCAATGCTCCCCCATCACTCATTATAGCTGCAGGCTTGTTATTCCAAACATTGGGAGCTCTAGATGTCTAGACAAGGGCATTCTTCAAATGACCTGCGAATATGGAGGCACTTACAAAAAGCCATTAGATTTGTATAAAGCAAACAAAAAAAAAATAGCATAAACTATATAGGAAGAAAGGAGAAGCTGAACTAAAATGAAATCCATGTTGGATTGGTGTACATCATGAAAGAACTAATAAAGAATCTCTGTATGGTTTCATTCAGACACAATATCAACAAGATGTCCTTTTCGCAACCATTTTTATACATAATTCATAAAGAGCAATGCTTCAAACTTCAAATCAATTACGGTGCCTAATCACTCTTTAGCAAATGGAATTGGGGCCACCAAATAGAAACTCTAAACTAAAATGACCTGCAAGAGTTGTGAAATCGAGGTCCTAACTTTGTTGAAAAACGGGGTTAGGGGAGATCTACTTTGTTAAATTCAAGCTGCAACTGCTATGGGTAGAAACCAATATATGCAATCAATATTATCATACCTGATCTCTATTTGACATATGCAGCATGGATGGTGGGCAATTTGTAAATAGCTAATCTGTATTTGGCACACCATATTGTTAAAAACACTATAACTAATATCTATTTGACATAGGCTGCCATGGATGGAGGGCAATCTATGCAGTCAAAATCACTGCAGTTAATCTCTTTTTTGTTTTACCTGTGTTAGATGGATGTAGGGAAAACTTTGCCATCAAAATCACCATAACTGATCTCTTTGGATGGAGGGTAATCAATTCTTTTCAAGACCACCATAGCAAAGCATGAGGTTGAAGTACCATTTTCTGCCCAAACTCTGATTTCTAATTTTTGATTTTTCTGTTTTCAAACAATGTATCACAGTGAACATTCTAATGCCCAAACATGTCAAATAAACATACCAAGTGATGCTAGCAATTGATATTCATAGAAAACATGAATGCATCTTATAAAACACAAGATAGAGCATCCAAATGAAACATATGAATCTGATTTTCTGAAGATACCTCTGCAGTTTCAAATCTGAGTTTAATAACTGAATTGCATCCAATCAAGGGCTCCTATGAATAGCATGAGTTGTGAGATAAGTATACATTTGTTTAGTCACTTATTTACTACTGCCCCAATCTTCTTACCCCTCCTTTGTGTATTGTTTCACTGGCATGATTACCAGATGCCTAATTTATGCTCCCCGTAAAACTATGTGGCCTTGTGTTTTCCTTGTATGGTTGGTGTTTGATGGCCTTGTGACTGTCTCCTTGCGCGGGGGAGTGGACCTCTTTAGATCCACATGGCTGGGTGGTGTTGCCAACTGCCATTGGGGACTTGAGATCGGGGATCGAGATGACTGCGTAGCAGCTGTCCTTAATCTGCAGCTTATGAGCACTGTGAAATCTTCTATTCATCTTTTGGTATTCATCATGTACTCCTATTGTAATATTGTATTTTTGAGATACTCCAAATTGGAGAATGATGTGATCGTCATATGTGATGTAATCTTACTAGTTGTGTAAACTATCTGATCCCACATGTTTTGTCGGGTGTGATTAGGAGCTATGTACTTGGGTTTTCTTTTAAGCAAGATTAATGATGGTTGAACTCAGAACATGGTTTATCCCTGCTACGTATTCCTTCTGATGTGTTATCACTCTTGTTGTTGGGTATAACTATTGTTAGAGTGTTTTTGTGTTGGCATCTTATTTTTAGTTAATTTGCATCATAGTAATGATTGTGTTGTGATGTTGTTACACTCTTGTGATCTGTTAGATGCCTTAAAGCTTGTGTATTTTGGCTATGTTGAGAAAAGCCTAACGTTTTAATGAGATCAGTTCATTTATGTGAACATCCTTGTTCTATACATCTTGATTGGAGTTTCTTATAATTGTGCATTGTTGTTTTTAGCTTGTGATCTGGGAATTTATGCATTGTAATTATGTTTATGATGTGTTATGTTTGAAAAAAAAAAAAAATTGTTGTGCCCCTTTTGGGCTATTGTTTCATGGGTGCCTAGGTGGGACGTTACATAGGTATCAGAGCACCCAGGTTTTACAACCCTGGGAACTCTGGGGAGTGTTTGTAGGGTCTAACCTTTCGGTTGTGCATGTCATGAGAACTAATAGTCTTCTATGAGTTCAACCTGATAGGTGTAGACTAGGATAATGGTTTATCCTCTTATATACTTGATTGTTCGACTAACTGTATTGTGTTTAGTAACTTTACAAATGTATTTCTCTTGCATACATAGAAAATATTTATCTAAATTGGTGATGTATTAGACAACTCATATTTAGAAACTGATTGTTAGTTGAACATGAGTGTCCTTGAATAATTTCGGTGGAACTTTTAAGATAAGATGAGTATGTATGTCATAGTATCTGGAAATTTGTTGCCTTCAGATAAATTTGTTGAGTTTGGTTGATATTGCATTAGGACTGATTGAAAATTCCTTGAAATGAGTATCAATTATATAATTAGTTTCAAAATAGTTGGTTTCAATACTAAGTAGTGAACTAGAAGAAAGAATAATGGAATTATGTTTCTAGTTGTGATTGCTCTTGTGGTATTTGTACGTGTGGGTGGATAACCTATTTTCCCTATCCATTTGTTCCTTGGGGTGAGGACGGACTATAATGTGCCCTAAGCATATACTCAGTCCTAGCTACAGAAATATGGCAAATATATTGATGTCATCATAGATTTTTGGTAATTGGGATGGCAGCTTGATGAAGTGACAGTTGTGCGTAATGGGATAATAGTGAATAGTACTGTGACAGGGGGATAATATGACTTTTGGATGAGATCTATCGGTACAAGTGTGAGGTGTATTGTTCTTTACTTGGAATACTATCAGTGGACCTTGGTATTGTGATAGGTGCCTATTCATGAGGGTTTTTCATGTAGATATATGATCAGACTATTCCAGATTGTGTGGGACACACCTATTGTGATTGATAAAATCTTCATTGATCATTATGTGGTTAGAGAACCACCATACTATTCTGTGGTTAGAGAACCACCATATTATTTTGTGGCCACCATATTATTCTATGGTTTGAGAACCACCATATTATTCTGTGGTATGTGACCACCATCTTATTGCATGCTATTATCTTATGTGGTTAGAGACCACGATACGATTCCCCTCCTCCCCTTAGGTGACCTTGATGCAAGGTTGCATAGTGTTCGTAATGTGCAAATTTCTGAGAGATTGTTGAAATATTTATGTGTGTTAGATATTTTGCTTGCAAGCCAGCAGTGTTTTGTTACATTGGGCTAATTGGCCGTTTTTATGTTCTAGTCCTTTTGCCTCAAGGACATGTTCTTGGACTAACTTGGGAAATACAAGGATTGTTATTTGTTTTCTACTTCTTTTATGATTCATTATATTTGTTTTCTTCTAATTTATTGAGGTTTAATTTGAGTTGCTTTACTTCTCTAATTTTCTCATTTGAGGTACTTTAATGTTGCAACTGCTGGTATGTGTGGAGTGTTGTGACTATTGTATACTATCATATCCTAGAGGGATCAATGATAGGTTGTGTGGGGGAGTAGATGGCCTAGGGAATCTTGTACATACCGAGTTATATTTGGAGGGCTCCTAGAGAGGACCCTGAGACCATTCTTCATGATATGCTACTTGGCACAGTGGTATTCTACATGACATGACTATTCACTTGTTATCTGAGTGATGCAGAGTGGAACGCAACGGAGGCAACCTAACAGGAAGGAGCTGCCAACAAAACAATCAACATGATAAACTTCTCTATCGGCTGAGCCTCATCATCATATTTCCTAACAACACCAACTGCATCATCATATTTCAACAGCATCATCATATTTCTGATGATCGCAAATATCCTCCTGTCGACTACTATTTACCTCCTTCGACTGTCGCCTATCATCATCATCATGATAATCATCGGGCGCAAACATCCTCCGGTTGCACTGTTCATTGGGTGCCAAATACAAGCAGCATCATCATGATATTCAATATCACCTTCGTCAGCAGGATATCCAAATATCCGGTTGTCCAAATATCCTGATGACGTTCCACTTCAACAACTTGCCTTCGATGCTTTACTGCCCGACGATACAAGCAACAGCATCATGATATGGTTCATCCGGTTCTTCGAAACCTCCTGATGATGCTAATACAACTTCCTGCCTACGCCGATGTCTTTCCACTTAGCGACAACAGGATAAACCCGCATAGAGGGATTTCTGAATATCCTGATGACAATGACGTCATATCCTGATGACGATGACGTCACACATCGTCCTGATGAACTCTTCAACACTTAGCCAAAAAACTCAACTTTCACGCCCGCATCCGTTAGCGATATGCGGATGATGACCTTCCCCGAGAGATGATCCTGACTGCGATATATACACTGAGTATATATCCAACTCAAAACATCATGATGCACCTGCAACATGCAAATTTCAACAACTTCATGACCCGATCCTGATGACGATGGATTCGCAGATGATGTTGCGGCTCGTTCTGACTGGAAACGCACATGCAGACTCCTGTGTATCCTTCCACTGTATGAAAACACTCACAACCGCATAATTTCACAAAGATCATGTGACGATCGGGCCGGATCACCTTCAAACCAAAATCTAAGCAAACTTATCTTCTAGACCTAGCACATGAGGATGCTAGGCTGATTTACAGCATGCTTCTAACAGATCTCCTGAACAATACAATGCATAAACAGAAAACACAACTGCAATCTAAGCTATGATACAGGATCATTCCACCGATTTGCAGGATCAACCGGTGGAAGGATTGAAAGTGCCCATTAACTTGCAAAATGGAAAAGGAATTCAACACAGATGCAAACAGATAATGCAAAAGACGAGATCTTATTCAATTGAAATTCAATGTCCTGAATACAGCTTCACAATGTCTGAACTGCTCTCCTGAATATCAACTTAACACCAGTACATCTAGCAACATCAATATCAAAACTATATCTAAACCCTACAGATCGAAGGTATATATATAACAAATCCTTCGAGTACTACTAACATCACTTCCCAGCGGCTGGGAGCTTCCAAGCGGCTGGGAGAGAGGACAGCTCAGACTCTCTTATCTCGATCTCTAACTGCCTCTAACTGCCTACACATACTCCTATGTTGAACTATTACATAGCATCGGTCACAGTGGACCTTATTACATGATAAGTCAAACATACTAAAAATAGATTATCCCGTCAGCATGATGATAACTATCCTACATCCTGATCATGTATGTCCTCATGCGGACCTTTATCCTGATCATGTGCGGGTGCTCCTGCACCATACTCCCCAAAAGAAGAAATCTCAAGTCCACTTGAGATGAGAGTATCCAGGTCGGCACCATGTGTCTGTATCTGTTCTGCAGTCATCCATACTGCTTCCGAGTTCGGCTGTCCCTTCCAAGAGACGAGGTACTCCAAGTACTTCTTGTTCCGGGTCTGTTTGACCACTCTAGTGTCCAAAATCTGCTGTATCTGTGGAGGATCATGTGGAGGAATGTCTTCAGCAACTGTATCCTGTAGAATATCCTGATCTGTATCTGGATTAGCCTTGTATGGAGTTAAATCACATACATTGAAGATAGGAGATAAACCAAGATCAGGTGGTAGTTGGATCTTATAAGCATTTTGTCCATGTTTTTGCAAAATCTGACATGGTCCAACTTTCTTTGGCATGAGCTTAGTATACTTCCCCTTAGGGAGCCTGTCTTTCTTCAAGTGAACCCAAACCAAATCTCCAACAGCAAATTGAACATCCTTCTTCTTCTTGTCAGCATACTCCTTATACCTTAAGGTGGTTTGCTGGAGTTGGGTCTTAACCTGATCATGAACTTCTTTGATTGCTTCAGCAAAAGCTTCTCCATCTGCACTAACAGGATCTGCTGTAGGTAGCGCTCGCAACTCTAAAATACCTCTGGGATGCATTCCATACACTACCTGAAAAGGCGATTTTCCTGTGCTCCTGTTGACAGTATCATTATATGAAAACTCAGCTTGAGACAGAATATTGTCCCACTTCTCTCCATGCTGTTTTGTCAAGCATCTAAGTAGATTCCCTAAGGAACGGTTCACAACCTCAGTTTGTCCATCCGTTTGAGGATGATATGCAGAGGAAAAAGATAAATTGGTTCCCAGCTTCCTCCATAGGGTTCTCCAGAAATGACCCACAAACTTCACATCTCTGTCTGAAACTATGCTCAAAGGCAACCCATGAATTCTGACAACTTCCCTGAAGAACAAATCTGCAATATATGAGGCATCTGCAGTGGTTTTGCATGGCAAGAAATGTGCCATCTTACTGAACCTGTCCACTACAACAAAGACACTGTCAAATCCTCTCCTGGTCCTTGGTAAACCTAAAACAAAATCCATACTGATACTTTCCCATGGTCTGGAAGGAATGGGTAAGGGCTGATATAACCCTGCATTAGTTGACCTGCCTTTAGCCTTCTGACAAATTACACAGGTTTCTACAAATTTCCTGACATCTGACTGCAACTTAGGCCAGAAATAATGCCTCCTGACCAGATCAAGAGTCTTGTCTAGACCAAAATGACCTGCCATTGCTCCACAATGTTTCTCCTTGATTATATTCAACCTCATAGAACACCTTGGGATACACAACTGTCCACCCTTGAACAACAATCCGTCCTGGATCAGGTATTCAGAGAACTCAGCATGGTATTTCTCCCCAAAAGAAGTACAGACCTGATATATTTCTCCAAAATCAGCATCAGACTCATACATGGTCTTGAGTGAATCAATACCAACACTCTCTAACTGAATCTGATTTACTGTGAGAACTCTCCTGCTCAAAGCATCTGCAACTTTGTTCTTAACCCCTTTCTTATGCTTCAAGGTAAAAGTGAAAGCCTGTAGTGTTTCTACCCACTTCATATGTCTGTGGTTCAGCTTCTCCTGACTGTAGATGAAACTCAAAGCTTGATTATCTGTGAAGACTATGAACTCCTTTGGCATCAGGTAATGCCTCCATTTCTTTAGGGACTGGACTAGAGCATACATTTCCAGATCATATGATGAATACCTTTTCTTAGCATCATTGAGCTTTTCACTGAAAAATGCAATTGGTCTACCCTCTTGACTGAGTACTGCTCCAATGGCCATGTGACTGGCATCACACTCTACCTGAAAGATCTTATTGAAATCTGGAAGTGCAAGGACTGGCTGCTGTGCCACCTTCCTCTTCAATGCCTCAAAGGAATCATCTGCTCCTTGAGTCCAAACAAACCTGCACTTTTGTCCTCCTTTGATGGTATCCAACATGGGTGCACAAATATGACTGAACCCTCTGATGAACTTTCTGTAGAAGGTTGCTAACCCATGGAAACTTCTGACTTCATTCATGGTCTGTGGAGTTGGCCAATTCAAAATGGCACTCACCTTCTCCTTATCCATCTGCAGCTTGCCTTGTGAGATGACAAAACCTAAATAGGTGATCTCCTGTTTCATGAACAAACACTTGTCCAAGTTTATCATCAGCTTCTCTTCATGTAACCTCTTGAGAACCAGCTCTATATGCCTGAGATGTTCTTCTCTGGTGTTACTGAAAATCAGAATGTCATCTAAATAGACTATGACAAACTTACCAATAAATTCCTTCAGAACCTCATTCATCAGCCTCATGAAAGTACTAGGGGCATTAGACAAACCAAAAGGCATAACCTTCCATTCATACAATCCTTCATTTGTTTTGAATGCTGTCTTCCACTCATCACCTGGTCTAATCCTTATCTGATGGTATCCACTCTTCAAGTCTACTTTAGTAAAATACTTGGCATTTCCCAAACAATCAAGTAAATCCTCAATTCTGGGGATTGGAAACCTATACCTGATAGTGATCTTGTTGATGGCTCTGGAATTGGTGCAAAGCCTCCAAGTGCCTTCCTTCTTAGGTGCTAGTACAGCTGGTACTGCACATGGACTCAGACTCTTGCCAATCAAACCTGAATTCATCAATTCTTCAATCTGCCTGGCTACTTCTGCATTCTGTTCTGGGGTAAGCTTATAAGCTGCTTTATTTGGAAGTGTAGACCCTGGAATCAAGTCTATGCAATGACTGATATCTCTGATAGGTGGTAGGGATCTTGGCATTCCCTCTGAGATAACACCTTTGTACTTATCCAATAACTCTTGGACAGCTGGATCTATCAACCTTGGCTTCTTCTCCTTCTTGGCTTCTTGCTGTTGTTTCTTATTCACACTCATACAGGGGATCAGGGCATATGCAACTGCACCTTCTGCTGCTACTTCTTTCATAAACTGTTTGCCTTCCATCAGCATGACCTTCACTTCTTTGCCTTTAGACCTCTCCTCTTTCTCCTTCAATGGGAATAGTGTTACATCTTTACCATCTTTAGTGATTTTATAGGTGTTTTTAACACCATCATGCTGTGCCTTCAGATCATATTGCCATGGTCTACCAAACAAAAGGTTGCAAGCATCCATCTTGGTGATATCAAACAACAACTTATCTTTATATCCACCAATCTGAAACTCTACCCAAGCCTGCTCTTCTACAGTTGTCTGCTGACCTTGAGTAAGCCATGAGACTTTATATGGAGATGGATGAGGCAATCTCCTAAGCTTCAGCTTCACCACCATTTCTTCAGACACAAAGTTCTCAGTAGAACCAGAATCAATCAAAACCTTACATGCCTTACCTCCTGCTTTGCAAGTGGTTCTGAAAAGGGACTTCCTTTGAGGGGCTTCTTGATCAGGTATCTTCATGGTAGTTATGGTTCTTCTCATCATCAGGGACTCTCCACTTTCTGGATATCCATAATTCTTAGGACCATTCACACTCTGGAAATCATTAGAGCTTGTCCTGCTTTGATTATCAGGTTCATTGACCAGATTTGTCCTCCTTTCTCCTGCTGAGCTTGTGGCCTTGTCTGGACATCTGCTGGCTATATGGCCTTCTTTGTTACAGTTGTAACACCTGATGGATCCTCTGCCCTGGGATCTTCCTCTGTAAGGTCTTCTACCTCTGAAGTTACCTTGCTGACTGAAATTCTCTCTCTGACTCTGACTATTGTTGCCCTTGCTATTGTCTTGACTAGACTCTCCTTGATATCCCTGTCCTTGTCCTCTGCCTCTGAAAGGACTTCTTCCACCTCTTTGTTGTCTTCCTCTTCCTCTGTTGTTCTGATCTTGCTTTCTCTTCAGCTTTTCTTCCACCTTCAGTGCCAACTGAAAACTTTTCTGCACTGTATCTGGGTTATGCAGACTCAGATCTTCCTGAATATTAAACCTCAGTCCATTAAGGTATCTGGCGACCTTTTCTTCTTCACTTTCTTTCACCTTGGTCTTCATACAGAGTTTCATGAACTCTTCTGTATATGAGCTGACATCTAGCTCCTTCTGCTTCAGGTTCTGTTTCCTCTTGTGTAACTGGATACTGTAATCCAAAGGAATGTAAGCCTCCTTTACCAATTCCATCATCTTCTTCCATGTGGCAACTCTACGTTTTCCCTCCTGCACTCTATCATCCTGAACAAAGTTCCACCATGTCAAGGCAGCTTCTTTCATCTTTGACTGTGCTATCTTCACTCTCTGCTGTTCTGGTATCTCCTCTGTCACAAAGAAATTGTTCAGACAGTCTATCCATTCCATTACTGAATCAGGGTCCATCTTACCTGTAAACACTGGCAAGTCCAGCTTCACATCCATGGTTCTCCTCTCCATGGCCTTGAGGGCGTTCAACAGCGGTCTCTGGTCTGCAGGAACGACCACCTCGCTCCAATTAGGGATATCCTCTTCTTCCCTATCATCTTCTCTACCAGAACCTACTCTGCTCCTCAACTTTGCTAACTCATCTTTCAACTCCTGATTCTGAGCCTTCACGGCCTTGCTTTCTGCAATCTGTTTCTTCACCAGAACTGCCAACTCAGCGTTGGTCATCTTTGTTGGAAACTCAGATGTTCCTTCTTCGTCTGACATCCTGCTTATCTTTTCCAAAAGATCCTAACCTTTGCTCTGATACCACTATGATGCAGAGTGGAACGCAACGGAGGCAACCTAACAGGAAGGAGCTGCCAACAAAACAATCAACATGATAAACTTCTCTATCGGCTGAGCCTCATCATCATATTTCCTAACAACACCAACTGCATCATCATATTTCAACAGCATCATCATATTTCTGATGATCGCAAATATCCTCCTGTCGACTACTATTTACCTCCTTCGATTGTCGCCTATCATCATCATCATGATAATCATCGGGCGCAAACATCCTCCGGTTGCACTGTTCATCGGGTGCCAAATACAAGCGGCATCATCATGATATTCAATATCACCTTCGTCAGCAGGATATCCAAATATCCGGTTGTCCAAATATCCTGATGACGTTCCACTTCAACAACTTGCCTTCGATGCTTTACTGCCCGACGATACAAGCAACAGCATCATGATATGGTTCATCCGGTTCTTCGAAACCTCCTGATGATGCTAATACAACTTCCTGCCTACGCCGATGTCTTTCCACTTAGCGACAACAGGATAAACCCGCATAGAGGGATTTCTGAATATCCTGATGACGATGACGTCATATCCTGATGACGATGACGTCACACATCGTCCTGATGAACTCTTCAACACTTAGCCAAAAAACTCAACTTTCACGCCCGCATCCGTTAGCGATATGCGGATGATGACCTTCCCCGAGAGATGATCCTGACTGCGATATATACACTGAGTATATATCCAACTCAAAACGTCATGATGCACCTGCAACATGCAAATTTCAACAACTTAATGACCCGATCCTGATGACGATGGATTCGCAGATGATGTTGCGGCTCGTTCCGACTGGAAACGCACATGCAGACTCCTGTGTATCCTTCCACTGCATGAAAACACTCACAACCGCATAATTTCACAAAGATCATGTGACGATCGGGCCGGATCACCTTCAAACCAAAATCTAAGCAAACTTATCTTCTAGACCTAGCACATGAGGATGCTAGGCTGATTTATAGCATGCTTCTAACAGATCTCCTGAACAATACAATGCATAAACAGAAAACACAACTGCAATCTAAGCTATGATACAGGATCATTCCACCGATTTGCAGGATCAACCGGTGGAAGGATTGAAAGTGCCCATTAACTTGCAAAATGGAAAAGGAATTCAACACAGATGCAAACAGATAATGCAAAAGACGAGATCTTATTCAATTGAAATTCAATGTCCTGAATACAGCTTCACAATGTCTGAACTGCTCTCCTGAATATCAACTTAACACCAGTACATCTAGCAACATCAATATCAAAACTATATCTAAACCCTACAGATCGAAGGTATATATATAACAAATCCTTCGAGTACTACTAACATCACTTCCCAGCGGCTGGGAGCTTCCAAGCGGCTGGGAGAGAGGACAGCTCAGACTCTCTTATCCCGATCTCTAACTGCCTCTAACTGCCTACACATACTCCTATGTTGAACTATTACATAGCATCGGTCACAGTGGACCTTATTACATGATAAGTCAAACATACTAAAAATAGATTATCCCGTCAGCATGATGATAACTATCCTACACCCTGATCATGTATGTCCTCATGCGGACCTTTATCCTGATCATGTGCGGGTGCTCCTGCACCACTGAGACTACAGTATGGATGATATTGGGTTCCCTTTTGAGGTGAGATTATATGATGTTATATTGCCTTGGATATTGGCGCAGCAGTTATTACACGACATGGTTAGTCACTCATTGATCATTCAATTTATGGCACTATGGATTGCTCAGTGGCCTATTAGTGTTGTCCACCTCGTAATACCCCTCTTAATGTAGCCTTGTGATGTGATAGAGCATCTATGTGGAATTTGTACAATTGTCATGTTGTAGTTGCATATTAGAAGTAAAATGTTTCATTAGGCCCTGAAGAATGACAAACTACTACATTATATGATAGAGAGGTCATGCATGCTATGAAACTAGAGGTTGAAATCATGTAAATGTGCATATATTTTTATGTTGTGTGCTTCATTTTAATGATGTTTGCATGTGAAGAGTTAGGAAATTGAAAATTTTATCATTGAAAAAAATGTAGATTGCTGCATTCATGTGAAAATTATGTGGTTTATTCTAGTATAAATGCACAAAATTGATGGTTGTGAGAGACTAGTTGGCTGTTTGGAATAGTGAATGCTTGGAAGAAAGAAAAGAAAACTGATTATTATGGCTTCATTTTTTTTATGTGATTAGAGGAAATAGTTGTATGATAATGTATAATTTGTATGAAACTGAGTGCCTTGCATCTTTCTCACTTATGCACAAAAAATTATCACATGTAATTATGTGCACTATGGGGAATGTGATAGTTTGAATTTTATAATCATCTTGAATTCAATAGAACTAATGTGTCTTATGGCTGCATTTAGCATTATGACTTTTAGGAGTAAGTCAAGCTCTTGGGGGGGGAGTATGTAATGCCTCCCTGGTCCTGGCCTAACCGAGGTGACACCAAGGTATGAAATTCAAGATTTACATGATATTGTGTTATTAACATTTTGTTAGGTTAGATTCCATGATTAGATTGGGTGCACATGTGGAGAGGATGACACCTTGACATTGGCATAATATGCGAACGATCCTGGATGTTGGAATCATCCGATGTGGACTATTCCTTCTTCGACTAGTATATGTTATGTATATGCAGATGTTATAATATAGTTTGAGTGATACAGTTACAGGGCTTCAACTCCACCTAACTTTACAGGTCTGAGCGAGCCCAATTTAGTCCCAATGGTGGTTATTCGGAGATAGTCACACATGCCAACACCCTAACCCTCATCATCATCTTTATTTTGAGATGAGTGTTTGATTCTTGTTTTTATACCCATAGACACCTCCTAGGTTTCATTTGTCTACCTAGTCCATCGTGTGATGGACACGTGAATCTTAAGTGTTGGGTTTGTCCTATGTGAGGTGGTGATTCTGTGTTCGTATATTTAAGTTTAAAATTGTGGTTTAGGGTTTCTTGGTATCGTTGATATATCGTATGTCTGAGTCCTTATTTATGCTATGTGACATGGACCTAAGGATTTTCTAGTTATGGAACCTACCCTAAAAGCTGTGTGATAGAAATTAAAAAGATAAAATAGACTAGAATATTCAAGGGAAATATGTTTTTATTGTGAGCATGTTATAGGAGAAAATTATAGTGATTAGATTAATAGTTTTCCTAGAGCTCTACTACCACACGATGGCAGCCCTTAAAGTCCCCTATCAAAGGCACCACGTACCCATTGTCCTTCCATTTTGCTCTATACGTGCCTTGTCTAGAGTTGGGCATGGGGGATATACCCAATTAATGTATCTAGTGGTTGAAGGTGGGAGATAGCTGGCTTCCTCAGGGATCGGTTCCCCATTTCATGGGGAACCTCTCATACATTTTGACCTCTCTGCCTTCTCATTTTTGGGGGAGGAAGGGATAGAAAAAAAATGAGGGTTCTTTCCAGACGGTGGTAGCTGTGGCTCTGGAAACACTTGTAAGGGTTTTGTTTCTTCAACTCTTGTTTCCACATTTGGTGCAAGGTAAGTTCTTTTCTGTTCCTCTTTTTCTCCATTGTTTTGGCTAGAAAGTTTGAGTTTCCCCTTGTTAAGTATTAATGTTGTATGGAACTTCTGAAAACAGCTTCATGTTGTTCATGAATGTTTTGTCAAAAATGGGGATGACTTTAGCATCATCATGTGTATATGGAATGAGTCCAGAAAAATTATGATTTGGTTTTACAATTTCCATTTGCATTTGTTTAAAAGTTTCTATACCTTTCAACAAATGCATTTTGTGCATATCCTGTAACCATTACTTTCCATGGAATAACATCCCTTTTAGGCATTCTATCAAACAGTTGACGTGCCTATTTTATGCTTGCACATTTGTTGCACGCATGTCTGTTGTCACATTTCCAGTTGCTATATCTGATGAAAACCTTTCTATCCTTCATACTGTGATTGATGTCTTTATCTTGTTCAAAGACCTCCATTCGAGCCCTCACTAGGAGAATGCTGGCGCAGATCATGGGTTCTCATTTTACTTCTGCCACGTGTAATTGTTTAACAGTTCTAAGACCTTTCCACACATCCATTTCATGCTTATACTGGGTTCATCCAACCAGGGCATCTGATGAGGATTCCTTTTTATGCTCAGATGGATGTCAATACCCTGTTCCAAAGGTTCCATTTTGGGCATAGGTAGTGACGATGCTGGGGAAGGTTTGGGAATTTGTCTTTAAGCCTGCCAATAGTATTTTCTTGGAAGTTCTATATCCTGTTCATCAATTCCATTATGTGCATCTCTTGCAGTTATTGCAGACGCACAACCTTAAAACTTGTTGCCCATTGGAATACCATTGCACTTGACTGGATTTATAATTAATGAAGTTTCTTAATCATCTCGTAGGTTGATAAAGAGGATGCATGTTTTAGTCATTAATCGGATAGTAATTAGATGTATATGATCAGACAATGGCTAGTTCAGAAACTAATTTGCTTTAACCAGGGAAATATTAGGATTAGACTACCCTCTGAGATAATAATATGTATGACTGCCTACAAAACCCAATCTTTTTACAACAGCTTTCCAATGCAACAAAAAAATGAGCTCTGACTGAGAAACGATCCAACCCAGAAAGTACCTGCACACAACAAAGATCCTGTGTGATAGTTGAATTCATTTCTGGCACACAGAAAAAAAAAACAAAACACAACAAAATAGGAATCAAAACAGAAGTAAACTGAGAGGCATCATTAAATTTGATAAACAATTTGCCAAGAATAATTATTAGGTGCATTAGATATCCTTGAGTGCAAGTTTTTGTTTTCCTCCTCTCTTTTTTTACCACCATGTTAACTTAGCACTACTTGTTTTGAATGTTAAGAGTAAATGCAGAAAAAGATAGCAGAAGTTCTTTCATCCATTTCCCCATATTATCATCAACAATTTTTCCCATCACCGTCAATTTTGCAGGAAGTACAAATGCCCTGATGCGAATCTCAGATTTGTTGATAAAATGCAAATTAAGGAAAACCCCAATTTGCCTCAAATGGTATTGAGATAGTTCAGCATCCAATGCTCCCCCAGCACTCATTATAGCTGCAGGCTTGTTATTCCAAACATTGGGAGCTCTAGATGTCTAGACAAGGGCATTCTTCAAATGACCTGCGAATATGGAGGCACTTACAAAAAGCCATTAGATTTGTATAAAGCAAACAAAAAAAAAATAGCATAAACTATATAGGAAGAAAGGAGAAGCTGAACTAAAATGAAATCCATGTTGGATTGGTGTACATCATGAAAGAACTAATAAAGAATCTCTGTATGGTTTCATTCAGACACAATATCAACAAGATGTCCTTTTGGCAACCATTTTTATACATAATTCATAAAGAGCAATGCTTCAAACTTCAAATCAATTACGGTGCCTAATCACTCTTTAGCAAATGGAATTGGGGCCACCAAATAGAAACTCTAAACTAAAATGACCTGCAAGAGTTGTGAAATCGAGGTCCTAACTTTGTTGAAAAACGGGGTTAGGGGAGATCTACTTTGTTAAAATCAAGCTGCAACTGCTATGGGTGGAAGCCAATATATGCAATCAATATTATCATACCTGATCTCTATTTGACATATGCAGCATGGATGGTGGGCAATTTGTAAATAGCTAATCTGTATTTGGCACACCATATTGTTAAAAACACTATAACTAATATCTATTTGACATAGGCTGCCATGGATGGAGGGCAATCTATGCAGTCAAAATCACTGCAGTTAATCTCTTTTTTGTTTTACCTGTGTTAGATGGATATAGGGAAAACTTTGCCATCAAAATCACCATAACTGATCTCTTTGGATGGAGGGTAATCAATTCTTTTCAAGACCACCATAGCAAAGCATGAGGTTGAAGTACCATTTTCTGCCCAAACTCTGATTTCTAATTTTTGATTTTTCTGTTTTCAAACAATGTATCACAGCGAACATTCTAATGCCCAAACATGTCAAATAAACATACGAAGTGATGCCAGCAATTGATATTCATAGAAAACATGAATGCATCATATAAAACACAAGATAGAGCATCCAAATGAAACATATGAATCTGATTTTCTGAAGATACCTCTGCAGTTTCAAATCTGAGTTTAATAACTGAATTGCATCCAATCAAGGGTTCCTATGAATAGCATGAGTTGTGAGATAAGTATACATTTGTTTAGTCACTTATTTACTACTGCCCCAATCTTCTTACCCCTCCTTTGTGTATTATTTCACTGGCATGATTACCAGATGCCTAATTTATGCTCCCCGTAAAACTATGTGGCCTTGTGTTTTCCTTGTATGGTTGGTGTTTGATGGCCTTGTGACTGTCTCCTTGCACGGGGGAGTGGACCTCTTTAGATCCACGTGGCTGGGTGGTGTTGCCAACTGCCATTGGGGACTTGAGATCGGGGATCGAGATGACTGTGTAGCAGCTGTCCTTCATCTGCAGCTTATTAGCACTTGGAAATCTTCTATTCATCTTTTGGTATTCATCATGTACTCCTATTGTAATATTATATTTTTGAGATACTCCAAATTGGAGAATGATGTGATCGTCATATGTGATGTAATCTTACTAGTTGTGTAAACTATCCGATCTCACATGTTTTGTCGGGTGTGATTAGGAGCTATGTACTTGGGTTTTCTTTTAAAGCAAGATTAATGATGGTTGAACTCAGAACATGGTTTATCCCTGCTGCATATTCCTTCTGATGTGTTATCACTCTTGTTGTTGGGTATAACTATTGTTAGAGTGTTTTTGTGTTGGCATCTTATTTTTAGTTAATTTGCATCATAGTAATGATTGTGTTGTGATGTTGTTACACGCTTGTGATCTATTAGAAGCCTTAAAGCTTGTGTATCTTGGCTATGTTGAGAAAAGCCTAACGTTGTAATGAGATCAGTTCATTTATGTGAACATCCTTGTTCTATACATCTTGATTGGAGTGTCTTATAATTGTGCATTGTTGTTTTTAGATTGTGATCTGAGAATTTATGCATTGTAATTATGTTTATGATGTGTTATGTTTGAAAAAAAAAAAATTGTTGTGCCCCTTTTGGGCTCTTGTTTCATGGGTGCCTAGGTGGGACGTTACATAGGTATCAGAGCACCCAGGTTTTATAACTCTGGGAACTCTGGGGAGTGTTTGTAGGGTCTAACCTTTTGATTTTGCATGTCATGAGAACTAATAGTCTTCTATGAGTTCTCTTTAAGTGCTACGCAGTGGTAAATGTTACATGATTAGATTTTGTTATTTTTTTCAAAATTTGGTGCTGGAAGCCAGGCATTGCTCTGTTACAGTTTTGTACTCATAACTTTTGCATATTGTAGTGTAATATAGATTGGAGAGCTATTGTAGTGTAATATAGATTGGATCATGTATATTTTCAATTGGTGTGCAGAGAGATATTGGCACTTGTTTGATCACTTGTAGGAGCTTGAGATTCAAAGTACGTTTATGAGTGCATTTAGATGGATTTTTGGGCATAGACTTGTGGGAGTGCATGTCATTATGAGACCATCAGTATGGTATAGCAGGTTTTCAGATTTGGTGCTTGCAGCTATATGTTTACAGGGGTTTTCAAAGTTTGGACTTTGATGGTGATAGGTACACTGGGTGTCTTCTGATTTTAGGACATGGTTGATACGTGTGTGAGACTTAGAGTCTCATTCAATGGGAGTTGAGTATAGGTACAACGATGATGATGATTGTGGTGTCATGGATATGCATGTACACTTTTGCATTGGCATGACATGATCATGTATGTGATTGACAGTTATGCGCAATGATGTTTGATTTATGATTACAGGTTGTGTTGTGGTGTTGTTTTAGGGGGTTGTTCTTATCTCCTAGATGCTTGTTTAGTTCCTTCACAATGGTTACTTGTTTGTGGACTTGTTGCCAAACAAATCTAGCATTGATTCAGTTTTTGAGTCTTGGAGTCTACAATTTGTCATGGATAGATCGATATCACAGTTCATTGGGAGCTTTGGCAGCATTATGCATTCATGATTTGTGATGGATGATCTTCTACAATGGTTGTGGGTGTCTTGGATAGGCTCTTGGATTATGATTCTTGTTTCAGTGAGAGTGATTTGACATCATGATTTCCATTGTTAGTAGATGTAAATCTTCATATGATTGGAGATGTTGACATCTTGGTTTACCATAGAGGGCTTCTTCGAGTCTTTAGTTGAGGTGTCGGTTTATGATTTGTCAGTTTGACATGTTTATCCTTGATATAGAGATGTTGATATTGTGTCTTGATGAGCTCTTGATTCTAGATTAGATTTTTAGCATGATACAGGTTTTCTTGAGACAGGATGTATGCATTGTTGCATGTGATCTCTTTGGAGGAGATGGTTGGATCATGATGTCATGTTGGGCTTCTTGATTATATAGATGTGCAGTTGTAGCATTGACAGTGGTCTTGTTGGTTCTCTTGGTATTGAGTACTTTGGTCATTTACTTGAGAGTATCATGATAGTGCAATGTTAAATTTGGACTTTCAGCATGGATTGATCATGGAGGTGCTCATCGATACTTGGAGATTTAAGTGAGGCTGGAGTTCTCTTTTGATTAGAGACATTTGTTGAGATGGTTTCTCATTGGAGGTTTTAGCAGATAGACTGAGGAGCCTTACACCTAGATCTGCACCTATAGGAGTTTGTTATTGGAGAGAGTCATTGCAGCTTGGTGTATCCTGGAGGAGCTTTCTCATTCCCACTCTTGGTCTACTCAGTGGTTTATCATCTATGAGGTATTTCTCATCTTTTTAGATGTATGTTGATTTATGTTTCATCTTCTCTTAGATATGGATCTTGAGCTATAGTTATTGATTCTGGAGGGTTCATTTGAGGGATGTTAGCATGGTTATCTCCTTGTTCATATGGTTTGATTTATGATGTTCATTATGAGGAGTTTAGGAGATGTGATTGGGATTATCCCTGGTTATGGAATAGTTATGGGTTTGATCTACCTTGATTAGAGAGGCTTACATCCATGTTGGTTACATGTTACATATGTTCTTTTGATCTTATGAGATTGAATGGTTGGGTGTTGTTGAGGCTTTTCATTTGGGGTTGTAGAGGAGATCATACTTGACACAACTTAACACTTTGAGGTGTTGGTAGAAGGACATTATGATTTACAGGTTTTCTCTCTTTGTCTTATGGCTAGTTCCTAGAGGATCATGTTCATATGGTTGGATTTGGGAGAGTTATGGTGACATGTTGTGAGAGATTATGCAGATATTTATCATGCATGTGTGGATCATTGTAATTGTTCTTGATGCTACATTGGCTTGTTGATCATCCACACCTTGGTTTGAGTGTTGATTGATAGACTTGGTATGCCTTGGATCTATTTTCATATTTGACATTACCCATGCAATGGGAGTTCCTAGATGTATGTGTTCTTCACTGACAAGTTTTATACATGGATCTTGTGATTGCAATATATGGGTTGGATATGTTGTTGGCATGAGTTTATTGATGTTGTTGATACCTATGAGTTATGGATGGTTGGATGTATTAGCATATTGATGCAAGAGCATCTAGGATCACAAACAATCTTGAATCAACCAAAAAAATATTTTATTTCTTTTACCCTTTTTGTTTGTCTTGTAGGTTTCTAATCAACAACATACACTAACATTGAGGAAAATAAAATAAATATTTTAATTCCTGAACTCTCCAAGGAAAAGACAAGGCAAGTTGCATATGGACAAAATCCTAGTCACCTACATGCTAGAAGACAAAAGTTGGACAATGAATAGTTTTTAAGCACCCAAGTCATGAAGGAAAGAAACAAAGGAATCCCAAGAGTCACATTTCTCCAAGTTGGACACCACCAAGCAAGAAGAGGAATACCAAGAGTCATTGGAGCCCAAATGAGGAAGATAAAACTTGGTAAAGGAGATATTATAAATAGATGGAAGTTTGGCTCTAAAGAGACATTGAAAAATAAGAGAAGAGCCCAAGTTTATTTCTTATTTTTGTAGGTCATCAAGAGGACGTCCATAGGTGATGTTGAAGAGAATTCTCCAAGGGAAATACATCCATTTTGATGAGGCAAAGAAAGTGAACGTCCATAGTGATTTGTTAGGTAAAAATTCTAAATTTGTAAGTTTGTGGAGGTGGATAGTTGGATTTGTGGAGGTTATGTAGGTGTGTTGCTACCTTGGTGGACTGCATAAAAATATTTGGGTTGTAAGTATTTGTTGTTGTTCATGTTTTATGAAATTATTAAGACATGGTGTTACTTCATAGCTGAAATTGTTGGTATAATATTCACAAATTATATTCACTTAAGGGCTACAAGTTTAAGTGATTAATATATGTTTATTTTTCTGCAACTAAAGGAATCAAACGGACAAACAAAAAATCTTTAATGGCTGGAATTTATCAAAGTTAATTTTCATCTAAGAGAAGAGGAGTAATCTTGGCAAACAACAATCTTAAGGCTGAAATTTAACAAGGTTATGTTGGCATATACAATTTGTTTTAATCTTTGAAGTTTTGAGCACATGATTATAACAATTTCAAGGCATGAATATTGTTATTATTTCAATGTATGTAATAGAAGTTGATTGGGCTGCATGATGGGACAATCCTTCATTGGATTTTCTTGTCTTGTCTGCATCACATATGATGTGGGTGCTATTTCCAATCATGTGGGTTTTTACCTTTGACAATAGCTTGGAGCCTTATGTTATCACTTGGATTTGATGCTTGTGTTCTTCATGTTCCTTTTCTTCCATAGGTGGCACGTTGGAGGATGAGAGGAGTTCTTGCTTGAGATGGTGGTCACTTTGATTTTATTGTAGGTATCTTGATGGAGCACGAGAGCATGTTGCAGATTCATGTGATTTCATGCTTGCCTATGATTATGTATTTCATTGATTGACCCTTATGCAATTTATACAAGAAGTGGGAGAATGTTGGGATATGGTGTTGTACACCATTGCATAATTCGGTATATTATAATGTTGTAATTAAAAAATTATTTACTTGTGATGCACCTAGGTGGTGTGGTTAATCACGCTAGGTAATTATTTAGAGACCACTTTACGTTGTATTGTAACATTGGGTTAATTATTTTATGTGTGTAACACATAGAGTGATTAATTATTCATTTGTATTATTTGATTAATTGAAAAAGGTTAGTACCAATAGTCAAATTGGGGTTAATGGTTTTATAGGCTAATGGTTTTGTGTTACCCATGGTTTTGGGGCACATGGTTTTATCCAATACCACAAGTTGTATTTGTGTGAGCTTGGTCTATAAAACCAAGCACATGGTTAGTGGTTTTGTTGGCTTGGCTATTCATTGTAGGTGGATTGGAGGTTTGTGAGAGGCTGTCATTGTATTGCGCTATCTCCTATAAGTGCATATTGTGAAGCATGGCAGGCAATGTGTGGATTCATGCTTGGACAGATTGAGGATGCATTGGAGGTTCTTGATGATTCAAAGGTATTCATGGAGCCTCATGGCATGTATTGTAGTATCATTGTTGTTGAATAATACATATGAGTGTGGATGCTTTTGGAGGCCGAGTTTTCCATCATGAGGGTTTTCCCAGGGTATATCTTGTGTTATCTTGTTGATTGTTCATTTGATCTTTGTATTATGGTTATTTTTGCATCTTATTCTCCTGTTGGGTTATGTGAAATTGATTTTATTTGACCTACAAATTCCTAACAAAAATAGTGATCTTCTTTAATTATAATGCATGTTGAATTCCAGGCTGTTGAAGAGGCTCTCAAGAATCTTAAAGAAAGCATAATCAATCGATGGTCTCAAAAACAATTGAATTCTAATTGGTGAGGTGATTCTCCTTGTTTGATTCTTAATGCTTGTTTAATCTAAGGTCTCCTGGAGATGTTTTATATTATATTAAATGAAGTTCATTTACATCATAAAAAGTAATATATCTTCATTAAAAAAACCTGATGCTCCTATCAACTATTCAACTTCTATCTCCAAACTTCGAAAACTTCCTTCTTTGTTGGCATGGTGGGGTGTTTCAAAAAAAATTAAAAAATTATTCTTTATGGCAGCAGAGAATTTTTTTGATGATAGCGTTTAATAAATCAATTTCAGACTTAATTAAAAATTAAACCTCTATGAAATATATTTTGGAGTCTGATGAAAAATAAATTAGATTTGAAAACTTTTTCACCTACGCCAGTCAAAGATATATGATGATGTCAGCTCCAGCCCAACACCACATCACTTGTGTTTTTTGTCCAATGAGCCTATGTATTTTATATTTTCATCTGGATGGATCTTTTTTTGTTGCTGAATTTGGATCTTTCTCTGTTGTTGAATTTGGATTTATTTTATGCCTAAGTATCTTCCCATATTCTTTTTGGTGATTTTTTTTGGTTCAATTGTAGGTTTTGGAAGATAGAACACGCAAGCAAGGCATTAAGCCCACATGAGTTGGCTTCCAACTAGTCACACATTCATAAAGCAATACTAACTTGTAAAGTAAATAATCTCAAGGATTATCCACTTAATTCACTTACAATTCCACAAAAAGTAACTAATATAATAATTTCATCTATCATAAGGACTATATATTCATGGAACCATTCAAATTAACATCCCAACAAAACATCCATTCTTATTATATATGGGAAAAACTAGAGTTTCTAAAGGAAGAAATATCAAACAAGAAAAGAACTAGACATATCCCATTCATCTATTTTAACAAATTTTAGGACCATAGAGAATTCAGGGATTCTGAAATGCATCAAAAACTCTGCCAGCATTCCAACTCCTAGCGCCCTATAAAAGACTAGCATCCAGTCATTTGTAATCTTGTGAATGGCACGACATTAAATTCCATGTAATATCCTGTCAACACTAGATTCCCCCTTCAAATTAAATGATTGAACAGACCACATGGTGCCCATAACTCCTTAATGTGCCTAAATCTAATTTTTGGCAGGTTTGGATCACCAACTACCATGATACACAAATATCATTTGCTAGTAGGTGAAAGACTAAATATTGCAATTTATGACGATCATCACAGGAGCTCAACTTCCCAAATGTGTAAGGTGCAGATTCGTTCCAGCGAGCTTGGAGAGCAATATATAGGACTTGGAAGGCATTACATTTTCCCATACAATATGTTTGATAGAAAAATTCAGCCACTCAAGAAGTTCTTTCTTATTTTATGGTTTTTGTCTAGTCTTTATTAGTTATACTTATTATTATTTAAATGTTGGACTGTTGAGTATGTTTCTTACCAATAAAATATTTTAGTGATCCCAATATTTATGAGATGGTGATATGCATGTGAGTCTTAGGCTTTCTACATTAAAAGTTATTATTGATTGATTAATATTTAAATATTATAACTTAAGATGACAATTCCATCATGTTTACATTGTCTCATACAATATGTTTGACAGAAAAATTCAGCCACTTAGATAGTTCTTTCTTATCTATAAGGTTTCCTCCCACCTTTATTAGTTATACTTATTATTTAAATGTTGGACTGTGGGGTATGTTTCTTACTAATAAAATATTTCAGTTATCCCAATATTTATGAGATGGTGATATGATTAGAATATAGTTTCCATCAATATTTTAACATCCCAGAGGAATAGGACAAACCCTCTTGTTAAGTAGCAAGGGTAAGACTGGTGGATTAGTTTACAGTTCTAGAATGATTCTTTATACAATTAGGTAGATCGCCTACAGCAACCACATTATTACTCCTCAAATTATTTCTCTATAGTCTAAAATTAATATCAGCCCTTTAAAATTTCATATAAGATCTACTGCATATGCCATCAGCCACCAATTAAAACTTAAAAGTTTTTTTTCTAAGATAGTATCTACATGTTTGCCATTTTGAAACAATTTATTCATGAGATATTTTCACTAGCAATAAATCAACCAACCTGAAGGCCCTTGCAGCAGCTGTCCACCCTTGGCCAAAAGGGATATCTCCGTACAAGGATCCGTTTCTCTCTGCAGCAAATTGTGATAAACCAAAATGCAAACTATTTGGTCTGAGATCTCCTGAAAATGCGTGTTAACACCATTTCCCACACTCTACCTTTTTCTTCCCTCCTACATTAGCAAACACTCCCACCATATTTAAGAGCCATCATATGTTATAAGGGAGGGTTGTTACACCGCTATTCACTTCTTCCGACATATCAAAATGGTTTATTTGGTCCATGGAAGGATTTGGTCCACTCATGAAAATGGAAAACCATCTATGGAAAATGCTTCTACTGCTTGTGCTATCCACAACACTAGAAAGTCTGATAAGCCTAGAATCTTTGGTTTGTGATTGCTCTTTTTCTTTCTTTCTCTTCTCTCGAGAGGTTACATTTTTAAACCAATAGGCAACATTTTTGACTTCCGCTCTACCATATTCTTGTAGCTGAACAGTAAGCTCAGCTATGTGGGCATAAGATGGTTTTCTAGTTCTGTTGCCAACACAAACTCTAATATTTACTTTTGTTTGGCATTTGGCCACCATCTTGACAACACATTTGCCCTGCATGTAAAATCGAATTGATCTACAGAAGCGATGCATAGACAACTAACGAGACCCTTTTTTGAAAAATGGTATTCCTATTTGCCTGTGCATGAAAGGTTGGTTTTTGGTCATTTGTGAATCACCCGCATACAAGGAACCACTTCTGTAGGGGGGGCCGTGGTTCTGGGATAGCCTGGTTTTCTGGTTATTTGTGGATCATCCATGAATAGGGAAGCACTCCTTGATAAGGGCCCATAGTTCTAGGATAAGGTTTTCCTAGATATGAAATCTAAGGCTTCTTTCTATATTAAACTTTTGCTATCTAGATTTTAATCTTCTCACTTATGTTTGGTTAGCTTCTGTAACCTTTCTCTCCAGTTTTGGAGTGATGTTCGTCTTTTTCCTTCTATATTATTGGTAGACCTATTCCCCTAGACCACACATGTAGGTATTGGTTAGCTTTTCTCCTTGGTTTCCATTGATTGTTTGATGTGGTTTCCTTGGCATCATTCTTTATTTTGATTGGAGAAAATTGTTTTATGCTAATGCATATTTTGTAGGAATGAGTGCCTTGCCTATTCCTTACCCATGTTCTAGGACTGATTGCATGTATTTGTGCATGTGATAACTTGATTTTATACTATATCAAGTTTCATGGACTAGTGTGTGCTTGGGCTGCATCTTAGCATTTGCAGGCTTCCAGGAGTAAGCCTAGTCCTAGGGGTTAGGATGTAACAACCCCCATATTCACTTTTTGGTGTTGGTTAGAGGAGTCCACTCGGGTAATAAAGACGGGTCAGAGTTGTTATGAGTTGAATGCACTATGAGAAATATCTTGCATGTTAGGTAAACAAATTAATAGCTGGGATGACTTAGGAAGGAAGGTAACTTGCCACACCATTAAGAAGGCATGGCATCCCTTCTGTACGGCCCAATTATGTTTGGAGTCAGACAATTGCAGGGTATGGACATCCATCAAAGCATTAAGGATTGAGACGAGACACTCTGCACATAGGGGATATGATGATGTGTGGTCTAGGGGAATGGATCTACCAATAATATAGAAGGAAAAAGATGAACATCACTCCAAAACTGGAGAGAAAGGTTACAGAAGCTAACCAAACATAAGTGAGAAGATTAAAATATGGATAGCAAAAGTTTAATATAGAAAGAAGCCTTAGATTTCATATCCAGGAAAACCTTATCCTAGAACTATGGGCCCTTATCAAGGAGTGCTTCCTTATTCATGAATGATCCACAAATAACCAAAAAACTAGTCTATCCTAGAACCACGGCCCCCCTTACAGAAGTGCTTCCTTGTATGTGGGTAATTCACAAATGACCAAAAACCAACCTTTTGTGTACAGGCAAATAGTAATACAATTTTTCAAAAAAGGGTCTCGTTAGCTATTTATGCATCACTTCTACAGATCAATTTGATTTTACGTGCAGGGAAAATGTGTCAACAAGATGGCAGCCAAACGCCAAACAAAAGCAAATATTAGAGTCTGTGTTGGCAATGGAAACTAGAAAACCATCTTATGCCCGCATAGCTAAGCTTACTGTTTAGCTACAAGAATATGGCAGAGCGGGAGTAAAAAATGTTTCCTATTGGTTTAAAAATGTAAGCTCTCGAGAGAAGAGAAAGAAAGAAAAAGAGCAATCACAAACCAGACATTCCAGGCTTATCAGACTTTCTAGTGTTGTGGAGAGCACAAGCAATAGAAGCATTTGCCATAGATGGGATTCCATTTTCATGAGCAGACCAAATCCTTCCATGGACAAAATAAACCATTTTCATATGCTGGAAGAAGTGAATAGCGGTGTAACAACCCTCCCTTATAACATATGATGGCTCTTAAATATGGTGGGAGAGTCCGCTAATGCAAGAAGGAACAAAAACGCAGAGTGTGGGGAATGGCATTAACACGCATTTTCAGGAGATCTTAGACCAAACAGTTTGCATTTTGGTTTATCCTAGTTTGCTGTAGAGAGAAACGGATCCTTGTGCAGAGATATCCCTTTTGGTTAAGGGTGGACAGCTACTGCAAGGGCCTTCAGGTTGGTTGATTTATTGCTAGTGAAAATATCTCATGAATAAATTGTTTCAAAATGGCAAACATGTAGAAACTATCTCAGAAAACAAAATTTTAAGTTTTAATTGGTGGCCGACGACATATGTAGTAGACCTTATATGAAATTTTAAAGGGCTGATATCAATTTTAGACTGTAGAGAAATAATTTTAGAAGTAATAATGTGGTTGTTGTAGGTGATCTACCTAATTGTATGGAGAATCATTCTAGCACCGTAAACTAATCCACCAGTCTTACCTTTGCTACTTAGCAAGAGGGTTTGTCCTATCCCTCTAGGATGTTAAAATATTGATGGAAACTATATTCTAATCCCACTTTTGTGTGAAATATCTAGATGATTGGGCTTCTGTGATACAGATTTTAATCAAGTTTGAGGTGACAAGGAATAACTTAAAATGTTAACTTTATGGATTAAGTTGTATCCTGTGTGATATAATAAACATCTAGGCTTTCCAGTGCATGCACAGATGTCAGTATGACTGATGCGGCAGTGACTGTGAAGCCTGACATTACCCGTGCTAATCACATTTTCTAGAAAGTTTCTAAAGCCTTTTCAAAAGATTCATTTTGTTAATATCTTGTAATCATTACATTCCTTGAGAGGACATTAGTCTGAGGCATTCAGCCCAGCAGTTACATGCCTTGTCTATGCTTCCACTTTTTGCGTACATGTATACCACTGTACTTGCGGCTACAACATCTAACAAATAATTCCCTTCTGTTATACTTTGCTAGGTGTCCTTAACCTCTTCCAAAAGCTCCCATTTTGGACAAGAAAGGAGGATACTGACCGTGGCTGTGGTATTTGACCTTACATCAGCCAGTGGTATTTTCTTAAAAGTTTCTAAGGCCTTTTTAACAAATCCATTTTGTGTGAATCCTGAAATCAGTGCACCCCATGAGATGACATTATTCTAAGGCATTCTATCAAACAGTTGACATGCCTTCTCTATGCTGCCATTTTGGCACAGGCAAAGAGGATGTGGGTAGGGTTGTTGTTATGTTTTGTTATGTTGTATGGATGTTAAGATTGTGGATGGTCATTTGAGGCCTTTATGTTGATTAGGTTACCTCCATCTTTGTTTCATCTTGGGTACTGAAGCATTTATCTTCCTACCTTTTTATTCTCAGTGTAAAGACCTAGTAAACCCTCACTCATCAAGAAAGAAATTCAGCCACCTTAAAAATATTTCCAAGGGACTAGCTGGAAGAAGATATATAAGATAATTATGTGCAATATAGAAACCACATGCTACCCACAAGGCAGTTGGATACCTCTAAGTACACCAAAGCTAATTTATTTTCCCTTCCATTTTGGTGGTGTTATTGAAGAGGAATGATACTCTTTTGAGGGAAGACAATATTTTGTTCTTTCTTTAGAAGGTTAGTGGCTTGCATCTATGAGTGTGTTTTTCTCTATGTGAGCTGTGCCATAGTCTAAGACCTTGTTTTGTCCACCTTGAAACATATCATTGCGGGTTAATTTTGATAGTACTCAATTAGATCAAATATGTGTTTCTAGCCTAAAATCAGTTGTAATGATTATGGTGGCCTATCCAAGGTTTAAACCTTGTTGGGTTTGCTCATCTCTATGTTATGACATTGGCTTTATGCATTGTGTGCCATGTCTGCTCCGTACTTGATGTGTTCTTGTGAACTATGTGACCTTGAGGTCTCCCTTGTGTGGTTGAGTTTCCGAGTCTTCTTTCCCCACTGTTTGTTTGCTTGTGATTGGACGTTGTGACTACCTCCGAGCACGGTCGGGTGGTCTCTTATGACTCCACATGGTTGGGAGGCGTTGCCACCACCATTAGGGATCGGCGAACAGGTTATCGCAGCACCAGTTTGAAGATGTTCTCTTTCTTTCTGTTACTTTATGAGTCATGCACCCAGTCAATTATTGTATCTTTCATGGCTATGCCATTGTCCTTGTTTATTCCTTTATGTAATTTTGTACTCTCTTAAGAGATAAAATGTAATCATGCAAGTTAATGAGAAGAAATGGGATGTTTCCTATTTAGTTTATGGATTCTGGTGTGGGTATCGGATCCACTTGTACTATGGTGTTTATGGATTCATATTTATATTTGGAAATGGAATTAGGAGTATTTGAATTGGTGTTTAAAATGAATGTAGTTTATTAATGTTTCTCTGGAGAGTGATTTAGTCCTCTCCCGTAGGTTGTGCATTCGGCCATACTTGGCAATGAATGTTGTTGACATATCGTATCAGTAACCATTTCGTGTGTATGTTATCACTTGTTATTCAAAAAAAAATTATCTTGTCCTCTTTTGGCCCTCACCCTTCAGGATTCGCGGTGCGGGATGTTACAGGAATCGGTTTTCCTTGCTGTCAAAGTTGCATAAATGACTTTGGGTCTTGATTGTCCACAAGATCATGGCTGGGGCATGTGTTTGGAAATAAATTCTGATCCTAAAAGACAATAAAAATTACGAATATTTATATAAATATTAGAAAAACTTAGTTCATTTTGCAAATTAAGATAGTATATTTAAAATTTTTAACCAAGATAACACAGGACAATCTGAGAAAATTAACAATCAACTATACATAGTATATACCCAGAAGGTTACTCAAAAGATGGACTATATATAAAATATAAATACAACAAGTCACATAGCCACATGTCAATATTGTAAACCTGGGATAGGAGGATAAAACAGACAAACAAAATTACATGCAGATTCAATTTCTTTTCAACCTTAGAGTTTGTCATGGCATTTGGAACAGCTAAACTGGCATTGTCATTTGCAGCTGCTTTGGCATAAACCCCAGTACAAAAGATAATAAAACACATCCAACATTCAAATTTTATAGTTAAAACTTAACGCGTAAAGCAGCAACGTACAATGCTAAACTCAATCGGAATCACAAAATGTTGGCAAATCCTGACCTCTGTTATCAAGTAGTTGCTAACATCGGGTGTAGCTGACTGTTTTGTCACATCAGTTTCATAAAATACTTCATCCATCTTCTATAAATGATCCTGGTCAAAATCTGTGTCATAAAACAAGAATCAAGAAAAATTAGAAGATATCGAGATGCTACAAACACGAGGAATCTTACACATAAAGAAGTTCAACCATTATTCCCCAAAACTTCATGCAAACTTCTCGCTTGGCTAGGAAAGTAAAATAAGGAATTACATACATAGATAAAATCATTCCAAGAACATATTACTTACTTTAAAAAACCATTTCTGACATTGCAAGCTACGTTTCTTGCAACACATAATATTGGAACACATAATATTGGAAGAGGAAAACTTTTCTGCAGTACAAAGAATGCTGATTAAAATCAATACAATGCAATAGAAAGTTCATCAAAGCAATCACAAATTAAAAATAGAAATCAAAGAACCTATGGTAAGGGAACATAGTAGGGTGCAGAAGTTAGAACAACATGCACATGTGATTGATCTCTATCCTCCAAGACCTTCAATTGATCATCAATTACCTTGTAATCTTGGGATGGCAAATCCCTTCACGAAAGATATTTAGTAAAGATTTTCTTAAACCTACAATACAAACATATAAAACAGAAGCACATAAAAATGTAACACTTAACATCATATGGTATTTAACAATGAGTGTAAATATTGAAATCACAATAAATAGAAGTATTATCATAGGAGAGAAAATATAATTCTATTTAGTTGCTGAAACTCGAACCTCTAAAACCTTAAAATGCTTGCACCTATTAGCATTTAGATAATTTCTTAATTCTTCCGAGGATGGGAGTATCCTAACAAGGACACTGGATAGCACAATTTAATTTAGATACCAATGTCCTTGTTAGGATACGCCCAGCCTGGGAAGATTTAAGAAATTATCTAACTGCTAATTGGCGCAAGCGTTTTGAGGTTTTTGTTTGCACAATGTTAGAAAAGAATTATGCTTTGGAGATGTGGAGGCTTCTTGATTCCAAGACAAGCTTAATCAGTCCTAGGAAGCTCCATGATTGTGTTGCTTGTGTCAAGCCAGGTAAACATTTTTAACGAATAAACAAGACACCTTATTATGTTATGAAGATCTATAAATTCAATTTCAGAAGCTTAAATTTCAGCAACTGAATAGAATTATATTTTCTCTCCTATGCTAATGCTTCTATTGATTGTGATGTCAATATTTGCACTCATTGTTAAATACCATATGATGCTAAGTGTTGCTTTTTTCTGTGCTTCTGTTTTCTATGTTTGTGTTGTAGGTTTAAGAAAGTCTTTACTAAATGTCTTTCATAAAGGGATTTGCCATCCCAATATTACAATGGTAATTGATGATCGATTGAAGGTCTGGGAGGATACAGATCAATAACATGTGCATGTTGTTCCGGCTTTTGCACCATAATATGCTCCATTAGCAGAGGTTCTTTGATTTCTATTTTTACTTTCTATTGCATTGTACTGATTGTTGGAAGAAATTAATCTTCTGTAAGTGCATTAACTTTAGCCTGCCCCTACGTCAGACCTGAGGATCTCCAAAATCAGCCCCAGCACTGTTGGTCTGCCAGCATTCATTTTTGGTAGATGAGTTTGAATTTTGAAGTGAGGTTGAGCGCCATTTTTCTAGCAAGGATAGAATGAGACAAAAGAGAGGGAAAGTTAGTTGTTAGTAGTAGAATGCAAGAGAAAGCCTGCAGCAATAGAGGAATGTGAAGTAGGAGAATAATAGAGAGAATATAGAAGAAAGGAATGTTACAGCAGCAACTATAATCCACAGGCAGCTACAGAGTTTCTGGACAGCAACTCCAGATTTGATTTAGTGTGCAGCTCCAGAGATTGGGGCAAAACAGGAAAACAGAGTAGCAGATCTGCATAAGTTTGTAACAAAATTTGAATGTATTGTAAATGAGGAAAACATAAAATATATATTACTGTCATTCGTGCTTTGTCTCCTCTGTGTGTGTATATGTTTGTTCTTGCCATCCATTATTGCTGTAGCATTGTTTTCTGGTCAGGAGTCTGTCCATCCCCTGCTCTCCCCTGCCATCACTAATTTCAATCAGCATTCTTTGTACTGCAGACAAGTGTTCCCCTTCCAATATTATGTGTTGCAAGAAACGTAGCTTGAAATGTCAGAGGTGGTTTTTTTAAGTAAGTAATATGATCTTGGAATGGTTTTATCCATGGATGTAATTTTTATTTTACTTTCCCAGCCAAGCGAGAAGTTCACATGAAGTTTTACTGAATAATGGTTGAAGTTCTTTATGCGTAAGATTCCTTGTGTTTGTAGTGTCTGGATATCTTCTAATTTTTCTTGATTCTTGTTTTATGACAGATATCTTGACGACAGTCATTAACAGAAGATGGATGAAGTATTTTATGAAACTGATGTAACAAAGCTGTCAGCTACACCCAATGTTAGCAACTACTTGCTAAGAGAGGTCAGGATTTGCCAACATTTTGTGATCATGATTGAGTTTAGCATTGTCTGTTCGTATTTTAAGTGTTAAATTTTAACTGTAAAATCTGAATTTTGGATGTGTTTGTTTTCCTTTTGTAGTGGGGTTCAGGCCAAAGCAGCTGCAAATGGCAATGCCAGTTTAGCTGTTCCAAATGGCACGACAAACTCTAAGGTTGAAAAGAAATTGAATCCACAAGTAATTTTTTTTATCCTTTTTATCCTCCTATCCCAGGTTTACAATATTGACACGTGGCTATGTAACTTGTTATATTTCTATTTTATATACAGTCAATCTTTTGGGTAATCTTCTTGGTATATACTATATACAGTGCATTGTTAATTATCTAAGATTGTCCTCTGTTATCTTGGTTAAAATTTTTAATTATACTATCTTAATTCACAAAATGAAATCAAAATTTTTAAGATTTATATCAATATTCATAATTTTGATTGTTTTTCAGGATCAGAATTTACTTCCAAACACATGTCCCAATCATGTTCTTGTGGACAATCAAGACCCAAAGTTATTTATGCAACTTTTACAGCAATTAAAACCGATTTCCTCCCTCCTTAGAATGCTCATACTAAAGCATGTGTGAAGGTTCCTCAATATTCTCGTGGAGCTTCACATGTAGAGTCTTCTAATTCTTTACCAGACGATTCAATTTCCGAACCAAACGATAATGGCTCCACTAGTAGAGAGGAGGGTGAAATCCCTAAATCTGAATATGATCCAGACATGAGGCGATGGCTTCTCATTTTATAGCATGGCCAAGATCCTCGGCAGCGTGACTTCAACTCCTATGAACCTCCTTTATTGATCAAATTTAATCAAATTTATGATACCTCTTAGAAATCTTCCATAGACAATATGGAATTGGGAAACACTAGTTGACCTATTAACTAAATTATTATATGGTGAATTCTACCTGGGCAAGGACCGAATCCACAAGTAGGTTTATTTCTCTAACCTTTTGAGTAGGTTACCAAGACTCCTATTTTTATTTGTGTAGAACCCTAAAAATATAGTTATAAAACAAATATAAACCCTAATTTTTTTAATAAAACAAGAGTGAAAAGAAACCAATAAATTAA
The DNA here is from genome assembly GCA_027924645.1 of Cunninghamia lanceolata. Taxonomy (NCBI): domain Eukaryota; kingdom Viridiplantae; phylum Streptophyta; class Pinopsida; order Cupressales; family Cupressaceae; genus Cunninghamia; species Cunninghamia lanceolata. Next base: position 18,624,233 of record BSBN01001048.1, read on the forward strand.
ATTTCATTATGCACAAAGCGAAAGAAAATTAACTGCACCCTCTAGTAGCACTTACCTCTACTATTGTTGAATATACTTTGCTCCTTTTTTGTTTCATATGATAAAACCCTAATAAAACATAGTTATAAAATATTAGTTTAGGACACTTCTTTTTTATAAAACTTCAGTGAGTGAAAAAGATATAAATTAAATTTCATTATGAAGAAAAGAAAAGAAAAGAAAATAATGATTACATAGTAAAATCTATAAAATATAATGCACTTACACATATTAATTGATTATGCAGAAAACAAAAGGAAACCCTAAAAAATATGTTGTAAAATATTAGTTTAGGACACTTCATTTTTATAAAACAACCAGAGTGAAAAAGAAATAGATTAAATTTTATTTATGCAGAAAGGAAAAAAAATTAAATTGATGACTCTATAGTAAAATCTATAAAATATAATGCACTTACTGTTCCAATAACTCCAGTATGCTTTTGATCTTGTTTATTTGATATGATATTTTTGTAATTTATATTTGAGTATTAGTTGTATTTATATAGATTATTTACTTTATGTTGGCTTTATTCTTATGTGCATTCATTTAATAAAACTATGGCGGTTATATATTTTAAATTTAATTCTTATGTACATTCATTTAAAAAAATATGTACGAGTTATATAATTTTTAATTTAAAATAGTTACTTTATAATTTTTAGGTGCACTCATTTAATAAAAGTATGTCCATTATATGTTTTAAATTTAAAGACATAGTTTATAATTTAAAAAATATATATGTCAGGCTCTTTTTAATTTTTATGTACACAGACATAGTCATCCCCTTAATGCCACTTATAATTTTCTTTATTTTTAAAATATATCTAAACAACTAACACAAAAGAAAAGTACATAAATATGTTTTTATTAGCTCACCCCTCCACAAGGTATACTGAAGATGAATTTTGATGGAACCTCTAGAAGCAATTTGAAAAACTCAAACATAGATCAAAACAAGGTGGAAGTTGAAATTGAAAGTGATTCATTGGTTTGTATAAATTGTATTGATAAAAACATAGAGGAAGTTGAAATTGTAGGTGATTCATTGGTTTGTATAAACACAAATAAAAGGAAGGAGATTTCAAATTGGAAGCTTTCCCAGTGGGTTGCATCACATCTATAGGGAAGGAAATAAAACCATAGACTTTCTTGTGAACCAAGGAGTAGAACAACTCAAGTTCTATTCTTACCAAATATAAATTTTGTTATCTTTGTTGACATAAGCAAGATGGGGCAATGAATGGTATTTGAGTGTGAATGTATCTATAAGGTAGATTCAGATGAAGACGAGGAAGAGGAGGAGGAAGAAACAGTGGAGGGAAAGATTAACAGAATCTTCAATGCAGATCAAGAGGGGGCAGTGGCTTCTATCAAACAAGTCATTGACACCCATATCTTTGTTGGAGAACACATTCATGATGGAACACTCTAAGAGAGGAATCCCTCATGAATGTAGTACTAATAATGGGAAGGAAATAGTGTGGGAAGATGATGGCTCACACGTTTATCAAGAAGGAGCTGAGAGAAAAGGTGTATACTATCATTTCATCTTTTGATTAAAAAACTCAAATCTAGACTGATGGGAGAGATATTCGATGATGGTGCTATGAGGAAAAACAAAATAACTTCGCAGGCTCCAAGTCTATTTCGGGATGGTATTCATTGAAATAATATGGAAGTGTTCAACTTCTATCTTAGTCAATATCGAGACCTGTTGTCTCCCCCACAGATTAATTGGGCCTTTGAGCTCTATGAAGGTTTATGGTTTTTATGGCATCTAAGAATGCCTAGTGATTGAATGTTGTATGTTTACGCACTCAGAAGAGATGATGTTGTATCTTTTCTAGTTTAATTGGATTTTAATAGAAAGGGAACTACCTCCTTAGGTTTTATTAACTAACTTTTTCATTCTTAATATAGATTAAGAATATATCTAAACAACTAACATAAAGTATTTTCATTAAAATAACTATACAATAAATAAAGTTCAACATATTAAAAGAAAAAACTAATAAATTAAATTTGATTGTACAAAAATGAAATTAAACTCTAATTAAATATAGTTATAATATATTATTGTACAATGCTAACTTAGATGCCACTATGGGGATTTAAACTTGAATCTCCATCTTGAGAAGCTTATGGCTTTACCATTTGAGCACAACCCCTTTGACATGTTTGCATATTACTTGTATTTATATTGATTATTTACTTTAGGTCAACTTTATTCTTATGTGCATTTATTTAATAAAACTATGTTCGTTACATATTTTAAATTTAATTCTTATGTGCATTCATTTAAAAAAATATGTGGGTTATATATTTTTTAAATTTAAAATGGTTACTGCGCATTCATTATGTCAGTTATATGTTTTAAATTTAAAGCGCTTACTTCATATATATATATATGTGTGTGTGTGTGTGTGTGTGGGCTCTATTTAGTTTTTATGTATACTATCACAGTCGTCCCCTTAATGCCACTATGTAATGCCTCTGGCGTAATTATGGTTTTATGGGAGAAATTAATATTCCAAGAAACTCAATGTTTTTTACACACCTATATTTATTATTATTATTGGTAAATGCTTTTTACTAGAGCTAGGAATTAGAGAGTTTTTGAAAGGGTGCCACCCTTTTACATAGAGAAAGAAATAAACACCAAAGAAGCCCAAGCAATGTCAAAGAATAATAAGGAACAAAAAGCATAGAGGCCTAAAAATACAACAACAAACAACATTTCCCCACACAAGGCCAAAAAAAAACTTAGGGCAGACTACCCCATGATGAAATAGGTCTACCAACTCAAGGTCACTTGAAGCTGAAACACTTCAAGGCATTTTGTTTCTTGTTGGTAACCCAATCCCTTATTGGTAGGACTCACATTATGAAGAATTGAACCCGAATTAAAGAAAGTACTGCAAGATTAATTTTTAAATGAATCCACTTTTATATTTTCTTTGTTGGAGGACACTAGGGAGGGCAATCTTAGTCCTCGCTCACTACTTCCTTCTCCATACATTTATCCCCAAAAGATGAGATCTGAGCTCAAGGACAAGATTAAGAGCTTCTGAGTTAGAATTGTCCACAAGAGGACTTGCCAACACACTTTTACCCTCCATGGGTATCTTAGACATGTCCTCAATAGGAGAAGGATCTTGTTGAGCCTTATTTCTTTTGAATAAGCCTTTTTTTCATGAACCCACACATGTGTAGGAGTCAAGGACAACACTGAGAGGGGGGGTGAATCAGTGTTGTGTGAAATTTCTAATCTTTTTACAAACTTTAACTTGCAGAGTACAAGGAGAGAGAGCTATCATTGATTTCTCACATACATGTGCACATAGCTGAGAATGAAAAACAAAAAACTCATGAGTAAAACATATATCCACAGAGAGAAGATCAAGACACAAGAATTGCATGAGTGGAAAACCCTCCAGGGGTAGAAAAACCACTCCAGAATTGCCTCACTGGCTTAACTGAAAAACATGCCTCACTCGCAATACAAATTGTATCTAGGAGCACCAACTCCAATACCAAATAGAAGCACCCACTTCCAATACTAATATACCTCACTGGTAAACAAATAGGTCTCACTGACCAACAAGCCTCACTGGCTAATACAAGGCCTCACTGGCAAACTGAATCTTCACTGAAAGTAATAAACAAGTTCAGAGGGACACTCTATTTCCATTCAATACAAAACATATGTCTGTCAAATGGCCATTCTATTCAAAATCAATGCTTTTTCCAGATCCTCTCAACCACACTGCATACTCTGTATGTTTCATCTCTGTCTTACTAGTTTTAATGTCTTTGTTCAATCAAATTCATGATTCATGCACCTGATTATCATTGCAATTGCATATTGTCTTTATGATGACCTTGTCAATCTCTGTATCTGTATTTGATCCCTATCAATTCATCATTGATCTACACAACATCACTCACATCATCTTATTAATCCACACAACTCTATAATCAAAGCATCTGTAATGTCATTAAATAAAATCTAAATATCCTTTCACAACCCATCACAATGCACTTTCAATAACCCTTCATATTCTCTTCTCTATTTTGATAAACAAAATATCTTCCCCTTAAAAAAAATATACGTCAATTCTATGCATTAAAAAAATCTTTTGATCTTCCTCTTCTCTATACATGATCCTTCATATTCTTTGACATTTTGATTTGGACAATTTCTGTATTCAATATTATTCCTGCATAAAACATTTAGCAAAAATATATCTCCAAAAACAACTTCAATTAAATTCAATCATTTTGCCCTGTCAAAAATAAAACAATAACTCTTCAAATTCCTTTGTGCATTCACTTTCATCTTCATTGCATGATCCTTCATATCCATTTAAAAATCACTGGATTGCTTCAATTTTTCATGTCAAAAATGAAGAGCCTTCACAAATTGATTCACCTGCAAAAGATTTTTCATATTCCTTTGTATAAATATTTTCAACTTCTCAAACAAAATCATCTTTGTCTTCAAAAACTATTCAAATTCTTCCCACACAGAAAATAAATCTTCATTCTCCAATCCTCCATAAATATTTTCTTTCAAAGAAAATCTCCTTAAGAATTTTTTGTCTTTTTCTAACATCCAATATACAAAAAATTTCTTCATAAGGATTTTTCTCATTTAGAAAAAACAATAAAAATCTCCTTATAAAAGAAACTCCTTACATTTATGACATAAGGAACCGACCAAAAAATTTTAAAAGGAAATTACTAAGTTTTTTAAAAAGAAACTTTTTATCTTTGATTCGGGCTTCAAGACTTTCTAAACTCCTCACAAATTTTTAATAGTATTTTTCCTTAATGCATCGGGCTCCCTTTTGTTGGTTTATGCCTTACATATCGGGCTCTGCATACATCAAAAACATTTTCAATGTTTTTTTTTTTTACTACTCCAAATCCACATATGTATGACCGAGGTTATTTGACAAAAGAGGGCCAATAAAGAATAGGCTAAAAAAGCCATAAAAAGCCTAATGGAAAACTTCAAAGCCGATAACAATGAGCATGGAATTTCAAACCAAGGAGGCCGCTTATATGATTACCATTGCAAAAAGGTAAGTTAAAGAAAAAGGGGCCGGTCAATGGATGCTCAAAAAACCCTTTAGCAGGTATTAGTAAGTGAATTTACTTGCTATTGTAAGTCAACAACAATTTATGTCATAAAGTGAATGATATAGATTATGGGCATAGAAGACTTTAGAGTTTGGCTTTAGAATATACTTTATCCAACATCATAACTGCCACAACTAAAACCAAGACCATGAAGATCATGCCACTGAATACTGATGAAGACTACTGTGTGTAATGAGAAAGACATAGTCTTAGTGGAATTTGTCATTTGTATCAATCTGATCAAATAAGACCTCTGATGATAATGACCCACTTCAAACAAAGATTACTTTATTGCACTATCTTGACAAGCATTCACACTGACCAAGCTCCTCAAAGGTGACCTAATATCAACCCAAGAACAACTGACAAGTGTCTTGAATAACAACTCATGAAAACTTTGAACTATGATATCCAAAACAATAACACATGTTATCAAGATAATGATAATGATCACTCCATGACCTGTAGTTTTGATGAGACCTTGTGAACTTACTTTCAACCAACCTTGCATCATGATCAACATATCAACTTCTAAGGCACCAAGAAGCCCAAACCTGTGAAGACAAAGAGTATAAGTCCATTCTCTGCATCTGCAAGACACACATTGTCTCTGCATTAAATCACTACCACTTGAAGACATCCTGAATTAAAAACTGCACCATCTTTGAGGATTTATCCATGGAGTATTTCCACAAGATCAAACACAAATCTATCAACCATTCTGCATCCTTGAAACATTCTTTGCAAGACCACTCATCAACCAACCTTTTTGACATCAATGATAACCAGTCACCATCAATCTCCCCATTTGTCATTGATGGCAAAACCACCTGATACAATTTTACTTTCTCCCCGTTTTTGACATATGATGACAAAGACAAATATCTCCCCCTGAGAAAAATAACTCATATAAATCATGAGAAAGATATCAATCAACTGTTTACACATTTCTTGGATCACAAACACTATCACTAACCTTGTTATCTTTCATACCAACCATGAAATTGAAAAATCACTTACCCTACCTTTGATACCACTAGCCTCTGAAAATTTAAGGTACTAATCATATTTACAATTTGCTGTTATTTTGAAAGCTCTGTTCTTACTCATCTGCATACTGCACAACTTTTCAACTTGTGAGTAATAAGAAACCATGAAGCATAGGACCAGAAAGAAACATCATGTAAGGCACACCAACCAAATCATCAAACCAAATATGTAGATGAAGATGAAACACTGATAGCAATGAGATCCTTGATTACTTCCTTTAACAAACTCCTGAACCAACACTTTTTGACCTGAAATAACAAATCTCCAAGATCTCCCATGTGTTAAGGTTTACAAACAAAACACTGCTCATAAATACCACTATCAATCATTTACAAGGACAAACATCACTATTACACTAGAAGCACTATCCTGCTAGAAAGAAACATGTATGTCAACCTCAACATAATACCACTTCTTGATATGATGATGAAAACTTGGCATAATTCTACACTCAAATACCAGCTCCTTTGATAAACTTAAACTCTGAAAACACAATCTGCACTACCTTCCTGAACCATATTAATGAGGAAAATCAACAAAGAACATGTCAAATTACACCAATGATCACTTCTTAAAAGAACATTCATTCTGCAACCAATCTATTCTTGCACATCCTTTTTGACATGAAAAGAATGAAAACCATCTGAAAAATGAAGACTATCCTATTGTTTCTGCACAACTATTTACAACACACTATCAAAACTAATACATACATGACCACATCTAAAACATACTGCGATCAACAAGAATTAGTGCCTTTTGACTCTATGATACAAATCAGCCAACCTTGAATTGCAATATCATGTCAATACAAATCATAAACATGATCAGGAACAATTTGTGCATTTGAACTCCTGAAACACCTTTTCAAAATCTTGAAAGCATAAAGAGTCAAAGAACACCTGAAACATAGTCGTATACTAAACATCAACATTGTTAGCAATATCATCATCAACTATTTCAAAGCATGGCAATAATGATAGATAGATAAGATCATCATATCAAATGATCTTCTTTCTGAAACTTCTTGGGGTTAACTGATAGAACATTTGATACCTCCCCCTTACTTCATGCTATGTTATGCAACAGATGAAATGACTTGTGCAAGTTGCACAATCTTATATTCTGACTTCTCTTTACTTTCTTTCTGCTTTTCTTTACTTTCTTTCTGCTTCCAAATTTTTACAGGTGCTTTCTTCCTCCAAACCTTTTCAACCTTTTTCTTTTCCCAACCTTTCAAATTAGATGATGCTCTCCTGCAACTATGTGCTTTATGACCAAGAGAGTTACAATTATAACAAATTATGTTGTAATCAAAATCAATTGACTGATAGTACCTTTTTGACATCTCCTGAGCAATTATGTTATGCTTCCTTACAGATTTATTCATTCTATTCATTTTGCAGTTCCTTTGAATGTGACCAGTATTATTGCACTTGTAACATACAAGGTTAGTATTCCTTCTGCAATCAACTGCTTAATGCCCAAAATGATTACAAGTATAACAGTAACCATTAAATGAATAGTTATACCTATACATGTAAGCTTGTCTTATAGATGCAGGTTTTTTGAAATTTCTTTTTTGATTGTGTACAAATTCATCTCTGGTTTTCTGTTTAGCTTCACTCTTCCTTTTACCTTCTATGGCAACAACATGATGACTTAAATCAATTTTCCTTTTAGGTGTCTGTCTAGCTTTTGAACATTCTCCTTCTTCAAAACCAAGTCCAGTAGTGTCTTCATATAGTTTTTGTTTACCAAGCATCTTATCAAACACTTGATATTTTTTAGATAAAACCTTGAGACCATCATACTCTTTTCTCAGATTGATAATATCACTCTCTAGTTTTAGATTCTCAATCCTTCCAACTTCAATGTTAGATATTGAGACATCAGCTATCCTCTTAGCTTCTTCAATTTCTGATTTCAAACTGACAATCAATTTGTTTGATTCACTTGCTTGATTCTTCAAGTCTACAATCAGGTTTCTAGCATCTTCAAGATTTGTAAGAGCTTTGTCTTTTAAAACTCTTTCTTGCTACAATTGCAACATTAATTTCTTGTTCTCCTTCTTATAATTCTTGAGTTCAGTTAGAGCATATATGACCTCTCCTTCCAGATCAATCTCACAATCTTGTTCATCATAATCCTGATCATCATCATCTTTTGAATTTGATTGGGTCTCAACTTCTTCATGTGATTGCTTTTCATTGCCACTTTCTTGACACACCAGAGTGTCCTCTTCTTTATCATTACCTTGGTAAATTCTTTTCAATCTCCTCCACATATCCTGAGCTGTAACACAATCCATAACTTTACAAATAACATCATTAGACAGAGCAGATAATATAGCCTTCTTTGCAATATCATTACATTCAAGAGCTTCTTTTTTATTTACAGATTTACAATTCTCAACTGACATTAAAACATCATATCCTAAGGAGGATAAATACACTTGCATTCTAACATACCAAACTGAAAAATTTGAACCATCAAATTGAGGAACATCTGAAACCTTTTCTTCTAAGATAATATCATACTCAACATGGAGAACATCTTTATTAACATCTGAATTTGATATGAATGATGTCTTTTGTGTCTTTTGACCAGAATGAATCTTAACATTTCTCATGTTCTTATTTCTCCTACACTTACCCATTGAACTCCACACACAGGACCTACCCAAGCTGATTAAGCTGTAAGAGGGAAACTGGCTCTGATACCAATTGTAGGAGTTAAGGACAACACTGAGAGGGGGGTGAATTAGTGTTGTGTAAAATTTCTAATCTATTTACAAACTTTAACTTGCAGAGTAGAAGGAGAGAGAGCTATCATTGATTTATCACATACATGTGCACATAGCTGAGAATGAAAAACAAAAAACTCATGAGTAAAACATATATCCACAGAGAGAAGATCAAGACACAAGAATTGTACTAGTGGTAAACCCTCCAGGGGTAGAACAACCACTCCAGAATTGCCTCACTAGCTTAATTGAAAAACATGCCTCACTGGTAATACAAATTGTATCTAGGAGCACCAACTCCTTATGGAGCACCAACTCCAATACAAAACAGAAGCACCCACTTCCAATACTAATATACCTCACTGGTAAACAAATAGGTCTCACTGACCAACAAGCCTCACTGGCTAATACAAGGCCTCACTGGCAAACTGAATCTTCACTGAAAGTAATAAACAAGTTCAGAGGGACACTCTATTTCCATTCAATACAAAACATATGTCTGTCAAATGGCCATTCTATTCATAATCAATTCTTTTTCAGATCCTCTCAACCACACTGGATACTCTATATGTTTCATCTCTGTCTTACTAGTTTTAATGTCTTTGTTCAATCAAATTCATGATTCATGCACCTGATTATCATTGCAATTGCATATTGTCTTTCTGATCACCTTATCAATTTCTGTATCTGTATTTGATCCCTGTCAGTTCATCATTGATCTGCACAACATCACTCACATCATCTTATCAATCCACACAACTCTATAATCAAAGCATCTGTAATGTCATTAAATAAAATCTGAATATCCTTTCACAACCCATCACAATGCACTTTCAATAACCCTTCATATTCTCTTCTCTATTTTGATAAACAAAATATCTTCCCCTTAAAAAAATATGTCAATTCTATGCATTAAAAAAATCTTTTGATCTTCCTCTTCTCTGTACATGATCCTTCATATTCTTTGACATTTCGATTTGGACAATTTCTGTATTCAATATTATTCCTGCATAAAACATTTAGCAAAAATATATCTCCAAAAACAACTTCAATTAAATTCAATCATTTTGCCCTGTCAAAAATAAAACAATAACTCTTCAAATTCCTTTGTGCATTCACTTTCATCTTCATTGCATGATCCTTCATATCCATTTAAAAATCATTGGATTGCTTCAATTTTTCATGTCAAAAATGAAGAGCCTTCACAAATTGATTCACCTGCAAAAGATTTTTCATATTCCTCTGTATAAATATTTTCAACTTCTCAAACAAAATCATCTTTGTCTTAAAAAACTATTCAAATTCTTCCCACATAGAAAATAAATCTTCATTAAAAAATCTCCAATTCTCCATAAATATTTTCTTTCAAAAAAAATCTCCTTGAGAAATTTTTATCTTTTTCTAACATCCAATATACAAAAAAATTCTTCATAAGGATTTTTCTCATTTAGAAAAAACAATAAAAATCTCCTTATAAAAGAAACTCCTTACATTTATGACATAAGGAACCGACCAAAAAAATTTAAAAGGAAATTACTAAGTTTTTTAAAAAGAAACTTTTTATCTTTGATTCGGGCTTCAAGACTTTCTAAACTCCTCACAAATTTTTCATAGTATTTTTCCTTAATGCATCGGGCTCCCTTTTGGCGGTTTATGCCTTACATATTGGGCTCTCCATACATCAAAAACATTTTCAATGTTTTTTTTTTTACTACTCCAAATCCACATATGTATGACCAAGGTTATTTGAGAAAAGAGGGCCGATAAAGAATAGGCTAAAAAAGCCATAAAAAGCCTAATGGAAAACTTCAAAGCCGATAACAATGAGCATGGAATTTCAAAACAAGGAGGCCGCTTATATGATGACCGTTGCAAAAAGGTAAGTTAAAGAAAAAGGGGCCAGTCAATGGATGCTCAAAAACCCCTTTAGCAGGTATTAGTAAGTGAATTTACTTGCTATTGTAAGCCAACAACAATTTATGTCATAAAGTGAATGATATAGATTATGGGCATAGAAGACTTTAGAGTTTGGCTTTAGAACATACTTTATCCAACATCATAACTGCCACAACTGAAACCAAGACCATGAAGATCATGCCACTGAATACTGATGAAGACTACTGTGTGTAATGAGAAAGACATAGACTTAGTGGAATTTGTCATTTGTATCAATCTGATCAAATAAGACCTCTGATGATAATGACCCACTTCAAACAAAGATTACTTTATTGCATTGTCTTGACAAGCATTCACACTGACCAAGCTCCTGAAAGGTGACCTAATATCAACCCAAGAACAACTGACAAGTGTCTTGAATAACAACTCATGAAAACTTTGAACTATGATATCCAAAACAACAACACATGTTATCAAGATAATGATAATGATCACTCCATGCCCTGTAGTTCTGATGAGACCTTGTGAACTTACTTTCAACCAACCTTGCATCATGATCAACATATCAACTTCTAAGGCACCAAGAAGCCCAAACCTGTGAAGACCAAGAGTATAAGTCCATTCTCTGCATCTGCAAGACACACATTGTCTCTGCATTAAATCACTGCCACTTGAAGACATCCTGAATTAAAAACTGCACCATTTTTGAGGATTTATCCATGAAGTATTTGTACAAGATCAAACACAAATCTATCAACCATTCTGTATCCCTAAAACATTCTTTGCAAGACCACTCATCAACCAACCTTTTGACATCAATGACAACCAGTCACCATCAACATGGAGCTAAAGCATGGCTCCACCTATGGAAATTGTGACTTACCATTAGGGGCTCCTCATAACTGATCTAATGCACCCAATCACTAAGTTTTGAGGATAAGGTTATCAAAGAGGGAAGAACCTTATCACCAACATCATTAATGTAAAATCTAGAAAAATAAAGTATTTTATAGATTTTCTCACCTCATCGGCCACGATGAGTTCACCAAGGGAGAAATTAATAGTCAGCTACACTTGAACCTCATCCCAATACTCCAAAGGTAATCTAGGGTGTAACATGCCTTCTCATATTACTCAGAATTACACACGCAGATTACTAGAAAAGTAAAAGATGTTGACCTGCTTCTAACCCTCGAACATATTTTATGATACTTAGAGACTTAAGTTTGATTAGAGTTATCATATCATACTATGCATAATTACTTATTATTTTTCTTTATTTTCAAATCTTACTAACACACATAAATATATATATAGTTGCATAAAAAGACAAAATAATAAAAATAGTGATGATAATAAATAAATGATTTTTTTATCCCAATTTAAAATTTATAAATAGTCAAGGGTACACTTCTAGAAAATGAAATAATCAAATCTAACATTTATTAAATAAGTGAGAATTTTCCACAAGAATTAATTTCAAATTAGAAAATTGAAATAAGGCATTCAATTGGCTAGACTTGACCCCAATGACCCAATCTTCCACCATGTGCTTAGACTTGACTCCAAAGTCTTCCAAAATTTTCACCATGTGTTTGGAAAATGATGGCCTAGAAAAGGATTGAATTTTTTTATAAATAGCTATTGAAAGGTGAGGGAGGACACACTTGGGGGGTTTGGCTGGATTGCTGGAGCAAATTGTAAGAGCATTTCTCCTTTTCCTAAATTTGTTTACTTTTGGGTTCATTCTGATGAAATGTCTTAAAATAATTGATAAGTGGTTTGATATGTTGTTTGCACTACTTAACTAGCTTAGATTTATGATAAAGAGAGAATTTGGGTATAAGTTTCGATGAGGAAAACTAAATTACAGTTGAAAACATTCAAGGGAGATATTGTGCATAAGTTTTGTAATTTTTAAATTATAGTTTGAAATCATTCAGGAGAAAAATTGTGCATAAGTGGAACCTATTTTAAACACTCACTAGAACTTAAATATTGTGATCTGTGAGTATTTCACCTTTGTTTACAATGTAAGTTTTTCAGCTCCAAAGTTTGATTTTTGATGACCTGTTATAAGGAAGCTTACATGCACAATTTGTGGCTTTTTGGTTGGGATTTGGATGAAATTTGTTGATGTTGTATTTGGGTATATAGAATAGCCAACATTTGCTTCAACTATTGTGGAATTTCATATGATCTACCCTAGGTCGGATGTGTTGTAACACATGATCTAGTTTATGTATGCTGCCTTCCATTTTTGGGTGGAATATATGCATGAAACATATCCAGTCTGTTAGTGGACTATCACTGGGTATATATTATGTAGCATGATTAGCATTTTCTCAACATACGTTGAATTTGTGAGACTCTTTGATCTGCCCTTCACTTTGGTTCAGATTTACTGCACCAGATGACATTGTTAGCCTTCATAAATTGAGTTTTGGAGATGGGATTTGGATCAAATATAGTGGGCAATCATCAGGCATATCCACTGTTGTCATTTGTTCAGACACCTGTGGACATTTTGGAACTGTTGATTTCCCCTCCCCTGCAGGCTTTGCGCATTGCACTATATTGTGTATTTAAGGTTTTTACCCTCAACTGCACTAGTTTAGGTTTTCGGGTGTCTCTGGAATGAATTTATCTGATCTGTTAATAGCCATACCCTGTTCCAAAACTCCTGCGCGTACAGGCAAGGAGGACACCTCCAAAGGTTGTGGAAATTGCTTTACAACTGCTAATTGCAGTTGCTTGAAAATTTTCTAAGCCCTTTCAACAATCCATTTTGTGAAATCATGCGTCCATTGCATTCCACAAGATGACATCGCTTTGAGGAATTTTGTCAAACAGTTTCACTTTCTCTATCTATGCTTCCACATTTGGCGTACAGGTCTACCAGGGCACTTGCTATTACTACGTCTGACAAAAATCCCCCTTCCGTCCTGCCTTGAGGGATGACCATGCCCTGTTTCAAAAGCTTCCATTGTTGATGCAGCAGGGAGGACATTGGAAAAAGTTGTGGGATTTGTCTTAACACCTGCCAATTGCATTTGCTTGAAAGTTTCTAAAGCCTTTTTAATAAATCCATTTTGTGCAGAACCTGCAATCATTGCATTCCACGAGATGGCATCTCTTTGAGGCATTCTGTCAAACAGTTGACGTGCTTAGCCTATGCTTCCACATTTTGCATGCATGTCTACTAGGGGCAGTCACAACTACAACATTAGACAAAATTACTTTATCCTTTATGCTTTTAGGGATGTGCATACCCTGTCACAGCAATCATTTTATGACTATTGTTAGAGCAGAGGCAAGGAAGTAGTCTCAGAGATTTTTAAGTGGTCATTTGAGCTATACAAGAGGTGTTTATGCTCTTAATTAAAGCCTATGTGGCTTAGACCACTATTGTATGCCATTTTGGAGTACTTATATGAGATTTTGCTCATGCTTTAGCTGGAGTTTTAACCCAAAGTAAATTTTCTCAAGGTATATCAGTCTTTTACTCTATTTTGGAGTCATTCTCTAAATTTGTCCACATTTCCTTGTTCATTCATGCTTAACAAGCCTAGTCTTTAGGCTATCTCTCTAAGATTTAAATTAGAATGTTGATGACTTTGGTGTGGTATAGCTGTTTGAGTTTACAAATCGATATAAAATCAGTTTAATAGATGTCACTCCATTATTAGCATAATAATAGTAAACTATACATACAAATGTATTCTCGTCATATTGTGCAACATATAGACACAACATAAAAGTGTTGTTATTGCACAAAAATAACAACCATTATTACTATATGTTGAGTGATCTTCATATTTTCCCATTTTGCAAATTGATCTACAAGAAAGTATAGTTTATGAAATAACATTGAATTTTCACTTTCTTGACAATGGTGGTTACAATTGAGGAATTAAATTGTGTACTTATCAGTAATCAACTTTACACCAGTTCACTTACCCACTTAATCTTTATAATATGAAGTAGAAATCATTATCAATCCTATAAACCAATGACTTTAGAGTGGATGGGAATTTCTTCAATCAACAACCACTATGTAGAGAAGGAATGGAAGTGGTTAATTTGCATCTTATCCTTAGATTATATTATTGAGGCTAGGGAAAATGTTTTTAAGTCCAAGATTTATAAGAGTCTTTTAATTTACCAACCATGGCATATGATTAGATTTATTTTTTTTCCTTCTTTATTAATTGCTCTTAGTTATGAAGCATCTTGAGGACCATGATTATGTTAGATCGAATCCAAGAAACAAATATTGCCTAACTAAACTTCACTAAATCATGCCAAGAAAGTCATGGAGAAATCTCTTAATGTAACCAGTTAGATATGTTGAATCAACTAGTTCTTGGTCAAATATAGATGTGTGATGAAAGCTTTATTAGAGATTTATAGTAAGAAATACCTAAGCTAAAGTTGGATTAGACATTGTGAATGGTTGTAAATAGAGTCGTCTTATATTAATAATTACACTTTCTTAGATGATAATTGTGAAGGAGCATTGAATTATAGAAACAATATAATGTGTTGATAATTATGGAATGCAATTAGTGATATGATTAATAAAAGTGTGCTAAATGAAGTTTATATTTTAAGAAAAAGTGAGATGATAAGTGGAATGTTGAAGAAAAATAGAGGGTATTATAGAAGTAATATATTATGAGGTAAAACATTTTAGGGAAAAATGTGGTTTAGTGGGTATAGTATTGTTTATTATTGTGATAAGTGATAATTGTAGTTAGTTAATGACAATTAACAAATATATAATGTTTGGGTTAAGTGAGAAATAGGTACAATAAATGTGCAATAATGATATTATATAGTATGTATTTGTTAACAATTTAATAACAAAGGGTGAGTGGTAAATAAAGCAAATATATTGATTAATTAATTACAAGCATATGACATTGTGTATAAATATGCTAAGCTATAGTTTCCTTATAGTTTTCAATTAACACAACAAATGATGTTATATCGCAATTAACCTTGTTATAAGATGGAAGTAAGAATCATAATTGGAAATAAATCATGAATGTATAAGTAATCGTCAAACCTTAAGGGTACAAAATTGAAAACTTAGTGATTTAGAACAACTTCAAAGACTCATCCAATATGACTTATGAAATGAAGCAAATCTTGTTTGACTAATAGTGTTAACATTTAGAAAGTTTTAGTTGAGAAACTTATTGAGATTCAAATATCATAAATTCCTATCCATTTTCAAATATAAATAAGTCGAATATTTTTGCAAGGAATTGATCCTCGTACTATACTATTGAAATGTTTATGTTCAACAATTTAATCGTCAATAGTTCCTTGTATTGTACTAGGCTAGATCATTATGTACCTTATTAATTAAGTATCTTTCAAGTCTAATGTTTTTCTAATTGATTAAGTTCATGGTTAAGCAGTTCAATAGTTAAACGATATTTTCGATAATGATGTTATAATATTATTGTTATAATGCACTTATTTATTAGTGCAAGTTTATTAACAATGGAGATTAGGAAGTTTTAAGTGAATCTCTTATTGTGATATCTGCCTCATCTTACAACTTGTATTAAGTCCTTATTGGTTTTAAGTAAAAATAAGTTTGTGTAAAAAATTGTTATTGGTGTATGACAAATTAAGTTATCAGGATTCCTTGTTTTTCTAAGACTAAATCTTTACATACATTACTGATAGAATATCTTTTCTGGTTACGTTACACACAATTATGAATTGATGAAATTGATTAAGTAACTTCTCAATTACTATTCCTTACATATAAGCAAAATGGTTAAGCATCTTTGTAGTACTTTAGTTGCATTATGTGTTAAAGAAGTATCCTTCCTTTGTCGATTTCTTTATTAGTTATTATGCAAGTTTTTTCTTTTCTAATAGATAGGTAAACTTTGTAAACAAACGTCCAAACTTAAACAAATCGCAGTGTTTGGTTTTTACGGTACCTCTATGTCACATTTATGGGTAATACTGTCACGTTGAACTAAGTACCTCGTGCCTAACATAGCTGCAACAACGATGTCTGGGCACTGTCCCTCTAAATCGTCAGGGAGTAATAAGGGACATGTTGAAGTTAAATCCACATGAAGAGAAAATCTCCTCAGATATCTCATTAAAAAGATTAACTAAAAGATGAGTCTATTGAAATAGTTGTATGATGATTACCATGATGCTCATTTAGAAAATCCTTCGAGCTATTAATAGAAAACGAGGCTTATTGACACGCAAGTCTAAAATTGTAGATGAATTGTAAAATGTTAGATAGGTCAACTAGTCCGAATCAGAAACATTATCTACCATATGCTCTCACCTCGTCTTCACGAATCTTGGTGATCAGAAAGCACTAAAGAATCGAGAATGGACTTAGTCACAAAATTACCTAATTTGGCTTGAGGAAGTAAACTAGATTTCATGAGAAGACACCTAGTAGGGATTCCTCCACACTAGGAATAACTAACAAACACCCCTTTAGGTGTTTGTGGTAGTGGACTAATTTTTGTCCCTATTTCACCGAGTGGGTGGTAGCTAACAAAGAACTATCTGGGGTAAGGAATAACCAGGAAAGGGCTAGATACCCGCTCACAGTTGCATCAAACATAGTACAAAATAGAACTACATATTCCCATTCCCCATGTTAGTTGCATCAGAAAGAGGGGGGCCTTGATCCCATGGATATAGGGTATATAGGGTAGGTTGATCCATTGTCCCTACATGTTATCTTAAGAAATGTACTTTCTCTCTTCACTAGATTAACAGTGGCAAACTTTTTAGGACTTTATGACTTTTGAAAACTAAGTTGTAGATGTCTAACCACAATAACATTTATTGAGCAATTCTTAGAATTAATAGTAAAATTTCACAAATCTATATTCCTTGGTATTTTCAAATTTAGAGTTTAGTATTATTTGGTTAAGGATGAGTCGGGTCCTTAAAAAAGAAAATGATATACAAGAGAGAATTTTCTTTTATCATTTTCTAAACATCAGTAAATAAAAGTACATCTTTTCTGAATATTTTATTAAGCTTGAAATTCAATATGTTCAAAGATAACTTATAGTGATAACATTTCACTTTGCATTTATAAACATATTGCACTTGGCAAAAGAATAGTTTTAAATCATAATCATAACATGAAATTTTACATAAAGAGTATTGTCTCTGTAATCTTGATATCTATCGTTCAAATCTTGGTGAGTCTTCTGCTATAGAGGGAGAGCATCATCTGAGTGCTTTACCTCTAACTGTAGATTGGCGGTCCCCCGCAGACCTTCCTTCCTATAAGTGGCCCTCCCCTTCATGAAGAGTATAGACATATGGATCTAACAAGTTGCCATCTGAGTCCTATTGATGTGTCCTATGCAACTCAATCAACCATACAATTGTAGATAATATTATAACTAAGTATGATCATACTGACCAGTTACACAATCTAGACACTATGACCTGACTAACGCATGTAGAGACAAATGCATCACTTTGGCCAAAGTTTCTATATAAATAGACATTTTCAATGAACATAGTCATGTGTTCACACACCTTTAACTCGACTTGAAGACTATCTCATCCTACAATTTTATTTATTTGACTAGTATCTCTAGACATAATTGTCTGAATTATACTCAATCCCTAGTCCATCTAACTTATATATATTCCTTATCTAGGATATACATACAATATGCAATTATAAATAATTTAATCTTTATCAAGAGTCCCTTATTTCATATCCACAATTTATCAAGGTCTATGACTTCTGTCATTTATTCTCTACTAAAAAATAATAACCATACTTGGTTTATATAACTAGTATTGACTTTCTAACAACAAAGTGTTTCTGATCTCTTAATATTGTCTTATCTATGGCTTCTCAATTTTTTAACTGTTGACCAAAGTATACAATTGACATAGTCAGTATCATAATTGACTTAAGATATAAATATTTATAAACTCTTCAGGGTAAAATCTAGGGTTCTTACTTTCCCTATTACAATACTTTGCATCATCAAAATACCCTTAAAAACTAATACAATAAAATCCATTATGTAATGTGAATAAGATAGCCACTTGTCAAATCTTGACTACTTAGTCTTTAATCGAATTCACCTTTACTGAAAAACATATTAAATAAGGTATATCCTCCTCTATAACAAGTCTTAATAGATACTAACAAGAGTACAAGAATTCTTGACTAAGTTCAATTTTTTAATCCGGTAAAGGATATAGATCGTAAGGTAATGATGTCTATGACCTAGTTGTCATTTTTCGTTCATAGATTAAGATTAAGAATGATGTAACATCATCTATGCATAATACAAATACATAATCTAGTTAAATAAACACATATATGTTAATAAACAAAGATAACATAACTTCAAGTGCTTCTAATTATATTCAAATCATTCTATACTCTTTTAGAATAAAAGAGAATCTTTTCTCAAAGTTTAATATCAAAAACAATGAAACTAAAAAGAGTTAAAAGATAAAGGAAATATCTTTGTCAAACTTCTAGTCTTAACTTCGAAAACTTAATACAACAACTTCAAGAGGCTCAAATTGACATCTAAGATAAGTTCAACTAGTTCTTAAAAAGTAATAGAACATCATTTGCATCCCTCATTATTCTGAATGCATGATAATTATAGACAACCAAATTACTCAAGTTTTTCTAAGTACAATCATGGTCTGGTTACTCCATAGACTTTGTCTACAAGTTATAGATGATAGGGATACTTCAACCTTAGTATAATAACATACTTATGCTTAATACAAACTAACTTTTGAACTATAAAAGTTAACTGATTGCTTCTAGAAAAACCTACTATGATCTATTGTCTTTCGGCCTGCACGGGTAATGTTTCGACATCCTAACAACCTGCACACATTTGCTATGTTTAAATGATAAAAATGTATCATAAAGAGTTCTCATTTTCTAGATATAGAGTTTTAACTGATCTGAAACCATTCAAAAATATAAAAGAGAACAGCCATTCGACCTCAAATTTCTCACCCAACAGTTTTAAAAACTATGCATATAATTATACACCAAGTTCGGTAGTTAAAGGCTTCACTCAAGAAAATTATAGTGAAGACTAGACTATCAGATTCTAGTTCACAAAATAATGACAAACTATCGGTTCCCTAACATAGAGATAGCTAATTTCTTCGACTACAAGAACATATATGTATATATAATAATATCATCTCTATAAATCACAAATTTATATGAAGCCTTTGGCTTTACTATCATAGAGTACTAAGCTCTTTAATGTCTACAAACACAAAGATAAGTAAATGATATCGACTATATAGAAAAAATAGTAAATGTATGTCTCTCAGCTATACAAATCATACTAAGATATATATATA
Organism: Cunninghamia lanceolata; assembly: GCA_027924645.1. Classification (NCBI taxonomy): domain Eukaryota; kingdom Viridiplantae; phylum Streptophyta; class Pinopsida; order Cupressales; family Cupressaceae; genus Cunninghamia; species Cunninghamia lanceolata. The sequence continues at coordinate 18,644,496 of BSBN01001048.1, forward strand.
TATAGATATATATATATATATATATATATATATATATATATATATATATATATATATATATACACACACACTATCAATTGCTCAAACCCCAGAAAATATGAGATACTATTGATTACCCAAATATTAGAAATTATGATATACTATCAGTTGTTCTAACCTCATGTAAACATATCAACAATGCCTACATCAAACAAAGAATTATCATCTCAAATAATATTTACATAAAAAGAAAAGAACCTAAAAGTATGGCATGCAAATGAAGCTCCTCAGCCACCTCTCTTGAAGTCCTCTCTCTTTGTGGTATATGTGTGCCTCCATGTGTATGTGTGTCTCTACATTGAAGACTCGGCAGTGATATATTGAGCCTCTTCTCTTAACCACGTTTCACCATTTAACATTAATGCTTGCCATAGTTATCTTTGATGACATGCAGGTAATGGAAATGATGGTCTTTAATGACCACTCATAACTTGGTCAAAGGCTTCTCCACTATCTTCAATCAGTTGAGAATATAAAAGGGTTGAACAACCACACCCTTATCGGCCTTAACTCAAAAAGATCACATAAAATATCTAACTTAATATATATTAATATATATGCATAACATTGTAAATAAAGTATACAGAATGTATACTTACATTGTTTGATTAAACACTGACATTATTGTGAGAATGGGGTCAAGATATTCTTCCCCTTCTCTATCTTGCAAATATAACACAATTGTCAAACATATATAATCTGATAGGATACCATAAAGGAATCTTAATTGGAAAAATACTAAAAAGAGATAGTTAACCACTATATATATATATATATATATATTCACCTCATATAAATAAAAATAATAATGACTATCAACTACATCTTGATGATGGTCGATCCATCCCTTCTAGGTTATACATCAAAACCTATACTAAAGGAATTTGATGTCAAATTGACTACTTTTGAATCAAAATCCAACATAGGCCAATAAAGTTGAATTTAACTTAACAATCTCATGGTTCACAAAATTGAACAAACACGAGACTTAGATATCAACAAACTATTCGTTCCATACATCTATTCACTTCTCTCCAATGATGCTCTCCCTCTCTTTTCCTAGAGGGTGGAAAACTTATTTTCCTAGTTACATGTATAATCAACCAAACTGGGATTAGTGCATCATTAGTTACTTCATATACATCATGAATGAATAATCATGATAACATATAATCATATGTCTATTTCTAAACATATAAATTCCAACTGATGAAATCATTTGATTTATCCTAACATCTTCTCATATGTCAAATCATTAAATCATGTGAAAATTACCTAATAATTACACACAAGTAAAAATTAAAACATAGTCAAAAATTAAGGATGTGACATGTCTCCCCCATAAGATTCATCAACATCAATGATCCAATGTATCAAAATTCATAACATGATAAAGTTTTCGTTCAAATTTGAAAAGCATAAAACAAATGAGGAAATTTCTAATGAAAATCATGATAATCTTCCCATGTAGCACTGTCATCTACATATTGGTCCCACTGGACCTTCCATTGAGTAACTTCTCTATTACGTAAGTAGGGCTTGTGAACTTAAAGCACTTTGAAAGGCTCAATCATGAGCACTCTTGGGTTTTTTTACCTATATATCATTCCAATCAACAATATGACTATCACCTATTATATACTTTTTCAAATATGAAACATGAATTTAAACATTATGCATCCTAGCAAGAGTTTGTGGTAGAACGATTCTGTAGGCAACCGGATTGATCACTTCAATAATTGTGAAGGGTCCTACATATCTAGGAGCTAGTTTGGAAGACTTCCCAAAATTTATGGAACTTTTATGAGGTTTGACCCTTAAAGGAGCTTTATCTCCTACTGACAATTGCTTTGGTGTATGTTTGTCATCAGCATAACTTTTTGTTTATCATTAGCTTTCGCTAGTCTTTTTCTAATTTGCTTAACATGTTCTTCCATTTCTACCAACATTTTTGGACCAATGCTTATGCTTTCTTCTAGCTTATCCTAGCTTATACGAGTTCAACATCTTCTGCCATACAATGCTTCAAATGGAGACATCTTAATAGTAGAATTGTAGAATTTGTTATAAGTAAACTCCGCAAGTGGTAGATACTCTTACCACTTATATTGTTAATCCATACAATACATTCACAACAAATCTTCAAGAACTTGATTTACCCTTTCTGTCTAACCATATGTCTTAGGGTGATAAGCCAATATTATATTGAGTTGAGTTCTTAGAGTTGAAAACAAAGTTTGCCAAAACCTTTAAGTCATGCACGCATCTCTATCTGAGATAATCTTCTCAGAAACTCCATGTAATCTAAGCACTTCCTCCACAAAATTTTGAGCTATAACTGGTACTCCATCTATTAAATTTCCATCTATAAAGTGAGCTACTTTGGTGAGTTCGTCCACCACTACTAAAATAGAATCATGTCTATTTCAAGACATTGGAAGTCCTTGTACAAAATCTATGCTAATAACCTGCCACTTGTACTTTGGAATATCATGTGGATACAAAAGTCCTACTAGATGTTGATGCTCAGCCTTGACCCTCTGGCACTCTATACAGCTGGCTACAAATCTTGCAATGTCATTCTTCATTCCTTTTGACAAATAAAGAGGTTTCACATCAGCTAGGAGTCTAGTCACTCTTGGATGACCTGAATATGGTGTGGAATGAACTTCCTTCCATACAAGGTTTCTTAATTCAACCAAATATGGAACATACATCCTTCCTCTATATCTTAAAAGCCCATCTGGTTCAAAATAGAACCCATCATACCTCAAATATTGAGGATTTACAGAGAGAGCTTGCTTAACGTGCTCATAAAATTTATCACGTATTGAATTCTGCAAAACCAAATCATTGAAGTTAGATTGAATAGAGACCATTGCCAAGATATGTCTCCGCTAAATCAGAGCATCCACCACATGATTCTCTTTGTCCTTGATATAATTTATCTCGAAATCATTGTCAAATATCAATTCCAACCATCTTCTTTATCAAGCATTCAAATGGGGTTGGGAAAATATATGTACTTAAGACCATGATGATCCAACTTTAACTCAAAAGGCTTTCCTAGCAAGTAGTGTTGCCACACTTGCCAAGCATGCACAACTGTGACTAACTCCAAATCATGAGGAGCATAATTTTTCTTATATGCTCTCAACTTCTTGGATTTGTAGGTTACCACTTGCTCATTTTGCATTAGTCCTCCACCCAAACCTTCTCTTGAGGCATCAGTAATGACAACAAATTGACTTTCCAGATTAGGAACTTTCAATATTGGAGCATTTGTCAACCTTTCTTTCAACTGGTCAAATGCCTCTTAACATTATGTTGTCTACTCAAAATGCTTTCCTTTTCTCTGAAGTGAAGTGATTGGGCTTGCAATCTTAGAAAAGTTCAAAACCAACTTCCTATAATATCCTGCTAATCCCATAAAACTGTGCACTTCATGCACATTCTTTGGCATAGGCCACTCAAGTATAGCCTTTATATTTGTAGGGTCTATAGATATTCCTTCAACTGAAATAATATGCCCTAAGTATTGTATCTCTTTCTGAAAAAAAGTACACTTAGAAAGCTTCCCAAACAATTTATGCTCTCTCAGCCACTGCAAAAATATTCGGAGATGTTGCAACTATTCTTCCTCATTCTTATAGTAAATAAGAATTTCATCTAAAAACACTAGAACAAATTTATCCAAGCAATCTTAGAAGATATTGTTCGTCAAATTCATGAATGTAGTAGGAGCATTCGTAAGTCTAAAAGGTAAAACCATGAACTCATAATGCCCATATCTAGTTCTGAAAGTTGTCTTATGAATGTCCTCATCTTTTATTCTTAGTTGATGGTATCTAGATTGCAAATTTATCTTAGAAAACATTGATGCACCATGCATCTAATCAAAAAGATCATCACTATGTGGTAAAGGATACTTATTCTTTATCATTGCTTTGTTAAGCATATGATAGTATATAAATAGACACAAGATTCCATCCTTCTTTTTAACAAAGATCAATATGGCTCCCCAAGGAGAAACACTGGGTCTAATCAATCCTTTAGCTAATAGCTCTTGAAGTTGAGACTTCAATTTCATCAATTCCGTAGTAGTCATGTGATATGATGCCTTTGAAATCAGCTCCGATCCAAGTCAATATCAATTGAGAAATCAAAATCTCCCTAAGGAAAGGATATTTCTCCAAAGATACACCTATTCAATACACCAGAATACTAAGAGGGTGGATGAATTAGTATCCAAACAAACTTCAAATCCTCTAGAGTAGATTAAAACTTAAGCATTACAACATTAACATAAACATAAAAGATCAACACAATGCACATAACCACATAACACTAGATATATGTAGAAAACCCCAAAAGGGGAAAAACTATAGTGAGGATTAACTCACAATATATGAATCTCAAAAATTACAACTTTGTTTTAGGGCTACATCCCAAGGAAACTACTACTCCCTACTGACTTTGTTTTAGGGCTAAAATCCAAGGAAGCAACTACTCCCTGAAGACTTTGTTTTAGGGTCACTCCCAAGGAAGATAATACTCCCTGAAGACTTTGTTTTAGAGTCAGTCCCAAGGAAGTTGCTACTCCCTGAACTGAGAACAAACTCAGAAATGATTACAGTATGATAGTCCTTCTATTGCCTAATGCTAACAATGAAGCTCACACCTTTGATGATTGCAATTTTTCCTCTCCACTTTTCTTTTAATGATTGGATCAATTAGAAACTCTCTTTACTTCCCTCCTATCACAAAAAAATATTCAAGATGAATCAGTATAGCCCTTATTGCTTCTGCTCTTTCTCCTTTAGTCGCACATCATAATGCATATCATTTTCATATTCTTCTCTTCATACACTCTTATTCTCATTTTCACAATCATACCTCCCCTAGATCAACTAGGTTTGCAATATATACATGGCATTACATTGATTTCATTACAAGTTGGCCAATACAACAAGACTATTACAATTTACAAGTCGGCCAGAGATCACACCACATAAAACATGCATAGGACAAGCCCTATCATGAACTACATGCTACTCCAGAAAGAGACACATGCCTTGCGGATCCCAACACATGCTTAGCTCAGTCCTAAACATTCTTCACAATATCATCCTTTAAGAAATAACATCCGCACTCTCCACAAATTTGAATTAGGTCACCCTTAAGCAAGAAAACATGAATCTTGTAGCACATCAATCTTCACAATCTTGGTGGTACTCATGAATGATTAAACAATTTTTGTTATTCTTCTAGATGAGTCATTAGAACCTACACAACATCTCCAAACACTCCTTGAACTCGACACAACAACACCTTTGTGGTGCACATCATCAACATTCCTCAATCAGCTAGGCAAGAGCATAACCCAGCAACACCATCATTCTAGACCACAGCTAGTTCTAGAGATAGCATAAAACACCTTGTGGAGCAATAGGAAACATCACAAGATCATCAGGATTATCTTCCATTAGATTCACTTTATAAACTTAGACCCACGTCACTTTTTTAATAAAATTTTTAATCTTTATTCAAAACTGCATTTTCTTCTTGTGGCTTTTGAGAGGCATTAATACTTGAACTTAAAATAAAGTATTTGACATTATGAAAGGGACCCACCATGTGTTACAAGAAATGCTTATTCAATATAAGACTTAGCCTCTCTAAACTCCCATGACACAATCTATGCAATTTAATGAAATGAAACATTTTATTTTCCTTTCTTCGGGCTACTCCACGTGGCCCCATCCACATACATTTTGGTTCCTTTCCAGCACTAAAACCACATGGTGGCTTCTGCTAGTTTCTTAGAGAAACTCCTTTCCTTCTGCATTTGACATGTGGTGTCGTCTGAATCATTTTGAGTTGCTTCCCTTGTCTTCCGCAACTGACATGTGTCATCTTCTGCTTCTTTCTTGATGCCCTATTTTGCATCTTCATTATTTCTTGTTAGAGCTCTGGCGGTTGTGACACTTTATTTCTTATTGAGCACCTTCAGATATGTAATATGGCTATGTGTGGCTTGAGGGATTGAGCATCGTCAAATCACAGAGTACTCATTGTTATGATCAATTCCACATTTGCTAAAGTTTCACTTCATTACTAGCTCTTGCTTTATAACAGCTTCTGTAAAAATTCTAGAGGCCATGCTATTTGAAATAAATGGCTATGCTTTGTATTTAGAAAATGTGCCATCATGATGGTTGAAACTGCACCATTGATGGTTGCTTTCTATATTTGGAACCATCCTCTGATGAAGGCCGAATCTTATCTTTTGAGATGGCGGTGCTTTGAGCTTAAACACTAGCATACTATACATATGACTAATTAAATCTCTATACAACAACTTATCCCTTGATGCAGTAACTTTGTTCAATGCTAATGAAACTCTTGAAGTGATTACCTCTTATGGCTGCAACCTCTATACAAGTTCCTCTTTTCCCATATGCTGAAATAGTATATACAATCTATGATACCTTTTCTACACCTAAAACCCACAGAGTGCACCATACGAATTATTTTTCACCCTTACAGAGCCCACCTTTCTTTACTAAGAATAGCCTATAATCTTCAGATGCTAGTGTCCCAAGTATTATCTACAGTTGCAGTAGCTTCATTCAGTTTCACCAGTGAGAAGAATTTATAGCAATGTGCCCTTTGAACTATGCATTCGATGTGTGGAATCTGGTGCTTTCACTGTGATGGTGGAAGACATCCTTAAAGTGACTCATAGAAATAACATGAACTGCATCCCTTCTATAATAGAGAACACTTTTAAATCACTTAGAGATCACCTTAGACTAGAGTTGAGATTATGAGTGGTCTCTTGATAGACAGTGTGCCTTCTCATGGTAATGTTGTGCAACCTCTATACAATTTCCTCTTTTCCCATATGCTGAAATAGTATATACAATCCATGCTACCTTGATACACCTAAAACCCACACAGTGCACCATATGAATTGTTTTTCACCCTTACGGAGCCCACCTTTCTTTACTAAGAATACCCTATAATCTTCGGATGCTAGTGTCCCAAGCATTATCTACAGTTGCAGTAGCTTCATTCAGTTTCACCAGTGAGAAGAATTTATAGCAATGTGCCCTTTGAACTGTGCATTCGATGTGTGGAATCTGGTGCTTTCACTGTGATGGTGGAAGACATCCTTAAAGTGACTCATAGAAATAACATGAACTCCATCCCTTCTATAATAGAGAACACTTTTAAATCACTTAGAGATCACCTTAGACTAGAGTTGAGATTATGAGTGGTCTCTTGAGATTAAATCACTTAGAGATCACCTTAGACTAGAGTTGAGATTAAATGACTATATTTTTAGTTGAAAAAGGCCACTCCCTATTTTATTGATGGCTTTTACTTTGGATATGCTGTGTCTTATATATGAAAAGGCTGATCCTCCTTGACTGAGTTGCGGCTTCCATTCGATACTATATGTAGTGTCACATCTCTTGATTTAGTACGAGCGTCATTTTGCTTTAAAAAAATGGCTTCCATGACATGAACAAAGACCACACCTTGTTAATGATATAGGAAAAACCTTCATTTGCAAATCCCATTATGTTGTTTAATATGATAACCTATAAACTCATAGGCTAATACATTCCATACTTTGTGCTTTGTTCCTAAGGCTAAACCATCCTCTATGAGTTGTGTTTGCTGACAGTGTTTCATTACTAAATGGCACTGCAACATTAAAAAGACAATTATTCTTCTTTGCTAGTGGCTGATTTAACATGCCCAGAGCTATTCCTCTTTAATACTGGTCGCTTATCATTTCAACTAATGGCTGACTCTGATGCTATGTTGATACTATGTATAACTATGCATGAATCTTTTATATGAATTGGCCACTTCATCATAACCCTGCACCATACTTACATAATGCTCACCCCTTCTTCTTCATTGTGCCTTTGAAACTGCGCTTGAAGTGGCTTTCAACCATTTGACGGATACATCACATGTCTAAGCCATTGTTGTCATGACACAGGCCGAATATAGACTCACTTGGAACTTACAACATTATACATAGTAGTGCCTGTATTATAATGTCTTGCTATATGTAAATGTTAGGCCTTTTACCAGAAATTATGCATCATTTATTTGAATCTATCCAAACATATTTTCCATAACAATGTTGCCTATCCTATGGACATTATGATGGATAGTAGCAATAGATTCTTTTAATGCTAAGATATTGGATTCTAAAAATTCCTCGAAGCAACTCCATACTAAGTCAGATCAAGTCTTATCTAACTTACATAAAAATGATAGTGATTTGTCTACACTGGTTCACCTTGTAAAACCTTTAGGGACTCAGGTAGAAACTGTAAATAATACTATCAATTTAAGGTGTGATAAATTCGATGATTCTTTACATGATTTAGCCCAATCTTTAGACTGGTTAGTAAACCATGAACAAAAATCAATCTCACATTCCACAACCTCTCCAATCAAAAGAAAAGAGAGCAAAAAAGACCTCAGATTCAGTTCTCATGATGCAAACAACTTGCCCAGTTACTCCATGGTATTTAGACATTGATCAATTAGAAGATCCTTACCATTTGATCAATAAATGGGTAAACACCTTTATTATCATAGCATATTTATCAGGTACTCCACAAGAAAACATAGCAAAAATGGCTATTACTTATTTTTGGGGTATCTTAGCTGATTGGTGGAATGGTATTTCTGATCATGAAATAGAAACCAGAGTTTTCAGAAATATTGTCATTACAACTAACACCGCTACTAGCCAACAACACCAACAACAGCTCCTTGCTATGAATTGTTTATTAGAATGGCTAACTGATGAAATATGTCCTGCATCTGTCTGTAGAAAAGAGAGATTGATGAAAGATATTTTGTCTATGAAATGTTGTGATTTAAAGGATTTCAAAAATTACTCCACCCATTACCAACAATTGATCTATCAACTAAAAGATCCAAAGAAAATTTAATTTGCTAAAACAAAATATCTAGAAGGTCTCCCTTATAACATATCTGATCGTGTTATCAGATATCTAGAAATTTGAGAAATCTCTCTTGAAAGCTCTCCCATTACTAATCTTATTCAGTATGCAAAGGACCAAATTCTCCAGTTTATAGAACACTGCAAATATCAGCAGAAATTTACCAAACAAGAAGCCCAAAGAATTGCTCCTTCTTTTATTGACACCTATGGTTGTAATCCTTTTACAAAATCTTAGCACAAAGCCCCCAAGAAGTACAAAATGTACCAGCTCAATTTCCATAAGCACTCCTTTCCCAAAAAGCACTCTTATGCTCCCAAGCATATATATATATATGCCCAAGCGTTGACAGCCACACCCCCAGAGCAACCAAATCATCTGCTATATTTGTAACAAAACTGGTCATAAAGCTCCTAACTGTCATTACAAAAATAAAGTTGTTAAGGCTATTTATGCTGACCCTGCCGCAGCCATGTGGTGGGATGTGATTGATGAAGAAGAAGATCTCTATCTGCAAGACAACATCTATGAGCATGTCATAGATGAATATGAATATGAAGATGAAGATGCAGATGCTCTTGAAGATCTTGCGGACACACTCATAGAAGCAAAACAACAATTAGAAGAATCTACTTATGAAGAACCAACAGTTATGATGAATCAAACATGGAGAAATAAAGGAAGAGGAAGAGGAAGGAACTCTTTCCATCAAGACTTCTACCAGCCAGATCCACAGCAGCCAGCTTTTGTCCAAGAACAAACCAGATATCCTCCTATATTCAGACCTCCTACAGTTAACACTCATATGCCCTGCCAGGTTTTCCCTAATCAGGTTCAAGTCTTTTTGACTAATTTTCCTTTTATTACTACTGAAAGAAAGGATAGGAAATATAGCAGGAAACAACCCAAAGAGGATTCTATTACAAAAGCCTTAGCTGATTTCTCTTTCCAACAACAAACTGTCTATCCTCCACAAGCCTGCTAGCCATGTTCCACACCTGTCAACCTCTATGATGAAAATATTCCATCATCCTCAAAATATCCATTCCAAAATCATTGTGAGTTCCAAGAACAAACTCAAGAATTATATGAAGAAGAAACTAAACCAGAATTACCCATGCCAATGGCTGATCCTAGCAAAGTAAAACTAGTGATGTCTATTCTTCCTAATCCAAAGCCACAACTGGAACCCTCATACTTAGTACACCTGCTTACTGGCAAGTTTTCCCAATATATTACTATTACAATCAATGGAAAACAATATGATGCTCAAGTAGATACTGGTGCATCTCTATCATTTTGCAAAGAACCCATATTAAGAAACTAGGAGCAATTGACCCAGAAAACTACATATACTACCTGTGATGTACAAGGAAACAAATTCATTTGTGATAAATATAGCCATCAACACACTCTGCAAGTTGAAGACAAGCAATTCAAATGTGATTTCTTTGCTATGAAACAAATGCCAGTAGATGTCTTGCTAGGAGGTAATTTCATTGATAGATATACTCCTTATGAATGCACAAAGAAAAGCATTATGTTCACACTTAATGGAGAAAAGATTAGTACTCCTCAACTAATCTATGCATCTGAGAAATATCTAGCTATCCACAGGATCTAGACTATTGAGCCATTGCCAGAACTAAAAGCAACACTTATTGAAGTAGTCTATTAAGAAGATCCACAAAAATTTTGGGAAAAAAAAATCCCTGAGATGGACATTAAATTATAGCATGGAGGAAAGATCAAGACGGGAAAAAGGATACCTATCCCTGCTCATGACTACCTAGACATGGCCCAAGCTATAGAAGAGCTTAAAAAAGGGAAGTACATCAAACACTCTCAGTCTGAATATAATTGTTATGCTTTCATGGTATGTAATGAAGCTGAGAAAAGAAGGCAAAAGAAAAGGATGGTCATTAATTATAGGCCTTTAAATGCTATCACTCTTCCATTTCCTTACCCCATTCCTAATAAATCATATTTGCTTGAAAAAGTTGCTAATTCAAAAATATTCTCTCAATTTGATTGTAAATCAGGATTCTCCCAGATACGAGTCAATGAAGATGACCAGTATAAAACTTCCTTCAATTACCCTTTTGGTCATTATGAATGGAGAGTCATGCCTTTTGGCCTAATGAATGCGCCTGCATATTTTCAAGAAAGGATGGACAAAATCTTCAGTGGCTGTGAAGATTTTCTTTGTGTTTATATTGATGACATTTTTCTCTTTAACAAAAACATTGATGAGCATAGATCTCATCTTGAAACATTTTATAGATTAGTTTTAAATTCTGGGATTGTTCTGTCCCTATCAAAAATTCAATGGTGCACAGACTCTTGTAAGTTTTTAGGAATTTTTGTTAAAGGTGGACAACTTGAGGTTCAGCCTCATATCAAGTCTAAGATCCTTGAACTTCAGCCTCCTCTAAATACTAAGGAGCTGCAAGGATTCTTAGGAATTTTAAATTATGTAAATAAATTTTATCCTGGTGCAGATTTCAACCGAGAACCCTTGCAGCAACTTCTGACGAAGAAGAAACCTCAATGGTCTCAAGTCCATACTGATGCTCTCAAAATTATTCAACAAAAGGTACAAAATCTGCTGGTTCTTAATGTTCCCACTACTGATAATTTTATCTTGTATACAGATGCTTTGGATTATGCTTGGGGTGGACACTTATGCTTTGTAAAAAATGGAGTTGAATTACTTGCAGAATATACTAGTGGCACATTCCTTGCAGATGTTAAGAAATGGATTTCCTCTGATAAGGAAATTTATAGTGTGATTAAGAATTTAAAGAAATTTGCAACAAGCTAATGCATCTGAAACATTTTATTATTAGAACTGACTATACCAGATTCCTTACTTTCAAGGAAAAGGATCATGGCAGAAAGGATGGTAGGGGCAAATATCTCCGATGGCAAGAATACCTGAACCTCTACAATTATGAAGCTCAGCATATTTCTGGTAAAGACAATGTTGTAGCAGATGCCCTTAGTAGACCTCCTTTACCTGGAGTTTACATGTAAAATCCTGGTTCATCTTCTAGCATTCCACAATTCATCAAAGATAAAACATATGATGCTCCATTCCACCAAATAAACAAAATAGTGCCGAGAAATATCCTTACAAAAGGACTTAATAATCATTATGCTAAAAATGCTATCTCTGCTGCTGAAACATTAGAACACACTGGATGCATCTCAACTCCTAATATTTATGAAGAAGGATATGGTCAGTTTGAGATACTCCGCATAAATTCTAACCATATGTATCATCTACTACTTAACCTTATCAGAAAGCCATTTTTCACCTGGTCCATTACATGTTCTGCTCCTATTTCAAAATAGGTTGAAGACTTTTTCAAGTTTGTTGGAACTTCTGTTGGTTATCCTGATGAACCAATAAGTCTAGATTTGGTCACCCACATAGTGATTAATATGAGATTAAGACGGTAATCATATTTTTCTCCCACTATGCATTTTGACAACGACCAACAGGATTGGACTATAAGACAAATGTTTCAAATTCATGCCAGATGGAAACTAGTTGGATGGCGTGAAATATATAAGTATGGATTTGACAGGCCTTCTCATCCATCACCATCAAACAGTTCTAGTTCACATGGGAGTTGGGATGGGACTCACTATCATATCAGAGATGGAATAGGACAATAAGATTCTCCAACAAATTGAAAGTTGTAAAGGACAGTCACTGTCAGCCATATTGGCATGATAAACCTCCTTTTGGTTAACCGGTTCACCCGGTATTGTTAGTTAGATTCTCTTCCACCTCCTATCCTGGTCAAGAAATTGCTATAAATAAGCCTTTGCGGAAGCATTGTGGGTATCAGGTTTTCTAGCAAGTATTAGAAGAAGTCTAGAGTCTGAGTCTAAGTTTGGGTCGTATTTTTCCAAAGATTGAGTATGCTCTATCTATGTGCTTAGTGTGATCTAGGATATTAGAAATATCTTGCATATAAGTTGTGATTTTGTAAGTCATTGTAATTAAGTAATATCAGAAGTTGTAATCATTCAATCATCAGCCTCCGTCGCTGTTTTACTATATATCTGTGGTATCATAGCCTCTGACGATTCTTTGGGGAAAGAAATCTATTGTCTATCTAATTTCTACTAAAGAATTGGAGAAGTTATCTAAGAAGTGAAAAGTTTATCTCTGTAGGGTTTCACTTTGTTGTTGGGATTTGAGTTTTATACCCGTTTATGTCTTTGGTTGGCTAAGGGTACTATTATCTCTCCTATAAAACCCCTATAAGTTCTCTTAGATATTCCAAGCTTCTCTTTCTTAAAAGACATGGCAGATTTTCAAGGATTTTCTCATCCTCATACTGGAGTCGAAAGGGTGAATGAGGCATTCGTTGAAGGAGTGTTCGAGCTTCCTCCTATAAATCTGATGGAAGGTGATCTGATAGCGGAAGAAGTTCCTGATATATACACATCTGAAGATGTTATAGAAAGGCAAGTAATTATAGACCTCCTCTTCTTATAGCCAATTCTGCATACAAGAAGAGTGTTTTAAAGCCTAGTTTGCTCAAGAATATTATATTCAAGTCTACTTTCAAACCTTTTGTCATTCCTCGAAGGAAAAATGTGGAGTTAACTCTTGAATATGATCCCCTGCAAACTTTTCAAACAAAGATGTTGTTTGTTCTTCTTGGTGAAGAAATTGATTATATTAGGAGTCATAAAGCTACGAATTTTGTACATTTTGGTGCTATTAGGGTCCTTATAGGTTCCTGTGTCCCTAATAATATTAAACCTGTCTCATATCTTGCTTTATGTGACCATCATCAAGTTGACTATTCTCATGCTTGTCAGCTGTCCAGCCTGTCCCGGCTTACCAAAAATTTAGTCTGTTTCACCTATTACCCTAATCTTACTGTTGCAGCAAGGGATAAAGGTTGTAAAGAGGTTAAAAAGGGCTCTTTAAATTGCTGGGGAATGTTTAGTTCACTGTATGGTTTAAATATGTTTGGGAAATTTAAATATGCTTCAGTCCAAGTCCAAATCTTGTATTCCATGATGAATACAAATAATCAAGATATACTGGAAAACCTGCCATATGCAAAAACCCTTCATGGAGAAGTTCAACTCTAGAAAGGGCATATCAATACTATTGAGATCCCTGCAGGCTGGAAACTTGACTAGATGCAACATGTCACACCTAGATTGTTAGAAGTCACTCGCCTTGTGCATAAGATACAACAAAACCAGATTAATATTATTCCTAGAAGTCTTTCCTCTAGGAGGTATAATAATCCATTTGAAGATTCTTTTGCTACACCCAGAACTTCATTCAGCAGTTCTTCAAAGAAGAAAGCTCAACTCTATGTTGAGGTAGAAGATGAGTCTTTAAATACTGGCCCAAAACCAGTACTGGTTGATTCTAGGTGTGGTAGCCAAAAGGAGAAGGGTAAACTTATAAATATTGATCATCCCTTTTGCAATATAGTTCATACACTACCAAGAGTAGAAACTTTAGAATGGTATAAGGAACAAGAAATTGCATATTATACCAATGGGAGATGGCCCCCATTAAAAGAAAATTATAAGTCTCCTGAAGGGAATATCAGTATGTTCAAGTATGCATTTCAGCCTAGAACTTCTGAAGAGAAAGAGCCTTCTTTAGAATTTAAACAAAGAAATTATATTACAAGGTTCTGTGCTCATTTACAATAGAATGTTGATGATTTTTGTCAAGATATCTTAGCATTAAAAGAATCTATTGCTACTATCCATCATAATGTCCATAGGATAGGCAACATTGTTATGGAAAATAATACTAAGATAAAGGATTCTAAAAATTCCTTGAAGCAACTCCATACTAAGTCAGATCAAGTCCTATCTGACTTACATAAAAATGATAGTGATTTGTCTACACTGGTTCACCTTGTATAGCCTTTAGGGACTCAGGTAGAATCTGTAAATAATACTGTCAATTTAAGGTGTGATAAAGTCAATGATTCTTTACATGATTTAGCCAAATCTTTAGACTGGTTAGTAAACCATGATCTAGCATAAGTGTCTGCCCCAACAATGATCTGAAGCATCTGTATACAAGATAAAATTATCAGTAGTGGGAACATTAAGAACTGGTAGATTATGTACCTTTTGTTGAATAATTTTGACAGCATCAGTATGGACTTGAGACCATTGAGGTTTCTTCTTCATCAGAAGTTGCTACAAGGGTTCTCGATTGAAACTTGCACTAGGCTAAAAATTATTTACATAATTTAAAATTCCTAAGAATCATTGCAGCTTCTTAGTATTTAGAAGAGGCTGAAATTCAAGGATCTTAGATTTGATATGAGGCAGAACCTCAAGTTGTCCACCTTTAACAATCATTCCTAAAAACTTACAAGAGTCTGTGCACCATTGAATTTTTGACAGGGACAGAACAATCCCAGAATTTAAAACTAATCTATAAAAAGTTTCAAGATGAGATCTATGCTCATCAAAGATTTTGCAAAAGATCAAAATGTCATCAATATAAACACAAAGAATATCTTCACATCCACTAAAGATTTTGTCCATCCTTTTTTGAAAATATGCAGGCGCATTCATCAGGCCAAAAGGCATGACTCTCCATTCATAATGACCAAAAGGGCAACTGAAGGTAGTTTTATATTGTTCATCTTCCTTGACTTGTATCTAGTAGAATCCTGATTTACAATCAAATTGAGAGAATATTTTTGAATTAGAAACTTTTTCAAGCAAATATGATTTATCAAGAATGGGGTAAGGAAATGGAAGAGTGATAGCATTTAAAGGTCTATAATTAATGACCATCCTTTTCATTTGCATTCTTTTCACAGCTTCATTACATACGATGAAAGCATAACAATTATATTCAGACTGAGAGTGTTTGATGTACTTCCCTTTTTTGAGCTCTTCTATAGCTTGGGCCATGTTTGGGTAGTCATGAGCAGGGATAGGTATCCTTTTTCCTATCTTGATCTTTCCTTCATGTTGTAATCTAATCTCCATCTCAGGCATTTCTTTTTCCCAAAGTTTTTGTGGATCTTCTGAACAGACTACTTCAATAAGTGCTACTTTTAGTTCTGGCAATGGCTCAAGAGTCTAGATCCTGTGGATAGCTAGATATTTCTTAGATGCATAGATTAGTCAAGGTGTACTAATCTTTTCTCCATTAAGTGTGAACATAAAGCTTTTCTTTGTGCATCCATAAGGAGTATATCTATCGATGAAATTACCTCCTAGCACGACATCTACTGGCATTTGTTTCATAGCAAAGAAATCACATTTGAACTGCCTGCGTTCAACTTGCAGAGCGTGTTGATGGCTCTATTTATCACAAATTTATTTGTTTCATTGTACATCACAGGTAGTATATGCAGTTTTCTGGGTCATTTGCTCCCAGTTTCTTAATATCGGTTCTTTGCAAAATGATAGAGATGCACTAGTATCTACTTCAGCATCATATTGCTTTCCATTGATTGTAAAAGTAATATATTGGGAAAACTTGCCAGTAAGTAGGTGTACTAAGTATGAGGGTTCCAGCTGTGGCTTTGGATTAGGTAGAATAGACATCACTAGTTTTACTTTGCTAGGATCAGCCATTGACGTGGGTAATTCTAGTTCAGATTCTTCTTCATATAATTCTTGAATTTGTTCTTGGAACTCAGAATGATCTTGGAATGGATATTTTGAGGATGACGGAATATTTTCATCATAGAGGTAGATAGGTGTGGAACATGGCTGGCAGGCTTATTGAGGATAGACAATTTGTTGTTGGAAAGAGAAATCAGATAAGGCTTTTGTAATAGAATACTCTTTGGGTTGTTTCCTACTATATTTCCTATCCTTTCTTTCAGTAGTAATAATAGGAAAATCAGTTGAAAAGACTTGTACCTGATCAGGAAAAAACTGGCAGGGCATATGAGTGTTGACTGCAAGAGGTCTGAATATAGGAGGATATCTGGTTTGTTCTTGGACAAAAGCTGGCTGCTATAGATCTGGCTGGTAGAAGTCTTGATGGAAAGAGTTCCTTCCTCTTCCTCTTCCTTTATTTCTCCATGTTTGATTCATCATAACTATTGGTTCTTCATAAGTAGATTCTTCTAATTGTTGTTTTGCTTCTATGATTGTGTCTGCGAGATCTTCAAGAGCATCTGTATCTTCATCTTCATATCCATATTCATCTATGACATGCTCATAGATGTTGTCTTGCAAATAGACATCTTCTTCTTCATCAATCATATCCCACCATGCGGCTGCGTCAAGGTCAGCATAAACGTCCTTAACAACTTTATTTTTATAATGATAGTCAGGAGTTTTATGACCAGGTTTGTTACAAATATAGCAGATGATCTGGTTGCTCTAGGGGTGTGGCTGTGAGCGCTTGCACATATATTTTTGCTTGGAAGCATAAGAGTGCTTTTTGGGAAAGGAGCGCTTATGGAAATTGAGCTGGCACTTTTTGTACTTCTTGCAGGCTTTATGCTGAGATTTTGTAAAAGGATTACAGCCATAGGTGTCAATAAAAGAAGGAGCAATCCTTTGGGCTTCTTGTTTGGTAAATTTCTGCTGATATTTGCAATCTTCTATAAGCTAGAGAATCTAGTCCTTTGCATACTGAATAAGATCAGTAATGGGAGAGCTTTCAAGAGAGATTTCTTAGATTTCCAGATATCTAATAACACGATCAGATATGTTATAAGGGAGACCTTCCAGATATTTTCTTTTAGCAAATTCACTTTTCTTTGGATCTTTTAGTTGATAGATCAACTGTCAGAAATGGGTGGAGTAATTTTTGAAATCCTTTAAATCACAACATTTCATAGACAGAATATCTTTCATCAATCTCTTTTTTTTACAGACAGACTCAGGACATAATTCATCAGTTAGCCATTCTAATAAACAACTCATAGCAGGGCGCTGTTGTTGGTGTTGTTGGCTAGTAGCGGTGTCAGTTGTAATGGTAATATTTCTAGAAACTCTGGTTTCTTTTTCATGATCAGAAAGACCGTTCCACCAATCAGCTAAGATACCCCAAAAATAAGTAACAACCATTTTTTCTATGTTTTCTTGTGGAGTACCTGATAAAGATGGTATGATAATAAAGGTGTTTACCCATTTATTTATCAAATGGTAAGGATCTTCTAACTAATCAATGTCTAAATACCATGGAGTAACTGGGCAAGTTGTTTGCATCATGAGAACTGAATCTGAGGTCTTTTTTTCTCTTTTTCTTTTAATTGGAGAGGTTGTGGAACAACTATAGCATGTGAGACTGGTTTTTGTTCATGATTTACTAACCAGTCTAAAGATTGGACTAAATCATGTAAAGAATCATTAACTTTATCACACCTTAAATTGACAGTATTATTTACAGATTCTACCTGAGTCCCTAAAGGCTATACAAGGTGAACCAGTGTAGACAAATCACTATCATTTTTATGTAAGTTAGGTAAGACTTGATCTGACTTAGTATGGAGTTGCTTCAAGGAATTTGCAGAATCCTTTATCTTAGTTTTATTTTCAATAACAATGTTGCCTATCCTATGGACATTATGATGGATAGTAGCAACATATTCTTTTAATGCTAAGATATCTAGACAAAAATCATCAACATTCTATTGTAAATGAGCACAGAACCTTGTAATATAATTTCTAGATATTTTTAGCTGAAAAAGGCCGCTCCCTATTTTATTGATGGCTTTTACATTGGATATGCTATGTCCTATATATGAAAAGGCCGATTCTCCTTGACAGAGATGCGGCTTCCATTCGATGCTATATGTAGTGCCACATCTCTTGATTTAGTACGAGAGTCGCTTTGCTTAAAAAAAATGGCCGCCATGACATGAACAGAGTCCATGCCTTGTTACTGATACAGGAAACACCTTCATTTGCAAATCCCATTATGTTGTTTAATATGATAGCCTAGAAACTCAAAGGCCGATACATTCCATACTTTGTGCTTTGTTCCTAAGGCTGAACCATCCTCTATGAGTTGCATTTGCTAATAGTGTTTCATTACTAAATGGTACTACAACATTAAAAAGGCAATTATTCTTCTTTGCTAGTGGGCGATTTAACGTGCCCAGAGCTATTCCTCTTTAATACTAGCAACTTATCATTTCAACTAATGGCTGACTCTGATGCTATGCCGATACTATGTATAGCCGTGCATGAATCTTTTATGTAAATTGGCCACTTCAACATAACCCTGCACCATACTTACACAATGCTCACCCCTTCTTATTCGTTGTGCCTTTGAAACTGCGCTTGAAGTGACTTTCAACCATTTGACGGCTACATCACATGTCTAAACCAATGTTGTCATGACACAGGCCAAATATAGACTCACTTGGAACTTAGAACATTATGCATAGTAGTGCCTGTATTATAATGTCTTGCTGTATGTAAATGTTAGGTCTTTTACCAGAACTTATGCATCATTTATTTGAATCTGTCCAGACAGCATTAGGTATCCTTAGCTCAGAAACCTCAATGAATCTTAACTGAAACTGTTTTACAAACATCAAAAGTTTGAAAATGGGGTGCAAAATATTGCACAACAAAAATCATATAGTCATTAATTTTTAAATATTTTGGACTAAAATATATTTGCTCCTCTAACCTCTATATATAATTAGGCATACATTTTAAGAGATGTAATCAAGAGAATATATTTTTTGTTTTACCCAAACCAATAATGCATATTATTTGGAATTGTTCAACTATCCTCCATACATGTGCACACCTTGTTTTGTAACCAAAATCATTATGATTACTAGCTAGGAATTGGGTAAATAAAATATTAAAATTGAATATTATTATGAATGTTTGCAAATAATAGAAATTTTTGAATCTTCAAAAGTAAGAAACCTTCCATTTTAAAATTTTAATTAAAGTCTATTTTGTTGATTTTTCACTTTAATAACAAATCACAAAATGATCAAATAATTTATTTATTTAATCATTATTGTTTATTGGTATGCGTCAACTTATATTTTATTAAGAATTAAAAAATATTTAATAAACCAATTATATAAAATATAAAGTATAGCCAAATAAAATAAACAAATGAACAAGATTTTTAAAGTTATTAAAATTACTGAAAGTTACTAAGATTTCAAAAGTTACTAAAATTACTCAAGCTTCTCAAGCTTCTAAATTTACTAAGCTTATAATTTATTATTTTTTATTAGCTCAAAGGTATTATATAGTATTTTATTTATTTTTATAAACAACATGTTTTTTATTTTCACGTAGAATAATTTGAGAGTTTACTTCCTGCAACATGCAACTCTTCAAATCAAAAAACCTGAGCTTAGACCAAAAAAAATAGTTAGGATTTGAAAAGAATGCAAAGGAAAATAAAATAAGACTGCAAAGCAAATAGAATCAAATAAAAATAATAATAATTCATGGCTATGGAGTTCCTCCAACTTCTTTCATACAATCTCGCTCATTTACCACAAAAAATAAATGAATGTTTTGTTGTGAATGAAATATCTTATATGACTTAAACAATTGAAAGTTTCAAAAATAGAAAGAAATGATTATTGCTTATGTCACTACATGACATGTTCCTAATTTGTAGCCAACTTGCTTTAGCAAGGAAATGTTTTATTATTTGTTTAAAAATTATAGTCATGCTTATTACATTTATGAAGTGTAATCATTAAATTAGTATTATTAAAAATTATTATGTGAGGTGTTTTTATTTTATTTTATTGATTAATTTTATTTAAATAGTAAGTTTAAATTTTATTTTATTTTTGTGAGTTAACATAATGTGTGAGGTTTTTTTCAAATGTTTCCTTTTAACCTTTTTGAAATTATAATTAGTTGAGATATTTATAATTAAATTTAAAAATGTCTATTACTTAATTGTTTAAAGGCTATTTTCAAATTTATAATTAGAGTTCTAAATGATATATTTAGATTTATTTAAATGATGATAATTAAATTTAAAATGGTCTTTAGACATGCCAAATGTAGATTTTAATATTAACTTAATATTAAAAATTCACTAGGGTTTATTATTCTGTTAAAATAATTATTCCATTAAAAACATATTAAGGTTTGAGTTTTAATATTAACTTAGGGTTAATATTTTTAAAGTGAACACAATTTTAGTTTGAAAAGATTAATAAATGAGAAAACAACTCTTATTAATATTTCTATTATTTATTAAAGGATTGATTATTCAATTAAAAATATATTAACCTTCAAGTTTTAATATTAACTTAATATTAAGAATATATTAGGGTCAATATTTTTAAAGTGTACACAATTTTAGTTAGAAAAGATTAATAAATGAGAAAACAACACTTATTAATATAAGTGTTAAAAAATGGAGTTTTCGTATGCAATTCAATTGTATTGTGAAAAATTCACACAACACAATATAAAATACATTACTAATTATGGAAATATTTAAACTAGAAGCTTATTAGAATAGTGTTAGGATTAGAATTAGTGGTATATTACATATAATAGATCTCAACAAAGCACAAAACTCTAAAATAAAAGATATATTAATGGAATAATGATAAGTACGCATTTGAAATGACCCAACCCCAACCCTAACCCTAACCATAATTCTAATTAAGGTTAGAATTATGGTTAGGGTTAGGGTTATGATTAGAATTAGGGTTAGGGTTAGGGTTAGAATCAATGTTATGATTAGAATTAGGGTTAGGGTTAGAGTTAGGATTAGGGTTCCTATAAGAATTAGGGTTAGAATTAAGGTGGGTTACTATTAGAATTAGGGTAAGAATTAGAGTTATAATTAGGTTTAGGGTTTAAATTACATTTCAACTAATTCTAATAGTGATTAGGGTTAGAATCAACATTATTATTAGAATTAGGGCTAGCGTTAGGATTAGGGTTCTATTAGAATTAGATTTAGAATTACGTGGGTTACTATTAGAATTAGGGTAAGAATTAGAGTTACAATTAGGGTTAGGGTTCAAATTAGAGTTAGGGTTAGAGTTCAATTAGGGTTAAGGTTAGTATTAAGCTTAGGGTTAGGATTTGAATCATGGGTAGGGTTAGAGTTAGGGTTAGGGTTAGAATTAGGGTTATTGTTAGATTTAAAATTAGGGTTATAGTTAGGGTAGAATCAGTGTTATGATTCGAATTAGAATTAGGGTTAGGGTTAGAGTTAAGATTATGGTTAGAATTGAGGTGGGTTACTATTAGGATTAGGGTAAGAATTAGAGTTAGGGTAAGCATTAGATTAACAGTTAGGGTTAGGATTAGGGCTAGAGTTAGGTTTAGAATTTGAGTTAGAGTTAGGGTTAAAATTATAATTAGAATTAGGATTAAGGTAAGGGTTAGAATTATGGTTATTGTTAGATTTAAAATTAGGGTTATAGTTAGGGTAGAATCAGGGTTATGATTAGAATTAAGGTTAGGGTTAGGATTAGAGTTAAGGTTAAGGTTCCTATTAGAATTAGGGTTAGAATTAAGGTGGGTTACTATTTGAATTAGGGTTCAAATTAGAGTTAGGGTTAGAGTTGAATTAGGGTTAAGGTTAGGGTTAGGTTTTGAACTATAGTCAGGCTTAGGGTTAGAGTTAGGGTTAGGGTTAGGTTTAAAATTGGGATTAGCATTAGGGTTAGTGTTAGGATTATAATTAGGATTGGGATAAGGAATAGGGTCAGAATTAGGATTACGACTATAATTAGGGTTAATGTTAGAATTAAAGTTAGGGTTAGGGTTATAATAAGGGTTAAGTTTAGTATTAAGGTTTGGGATAGGGTTTCAATTAGGATCAAATTTAAGGTTAAAATTAGAGCTATGTTTAGAGTTATAATAAGACCTGTTAGGGTTAGGGTTAGAGTTAGGGTTAGGTTAGATTTATGGTTAGAATTACCATTAAAATTAGGGTTACAGTTTGAAAAAGGGTGACAACTAGAATCAAAATTAGAGTCAAAACTAGGGTTAGCGTTATAATAAGGGTTAGGGTTATGGTGAGATTTAGGGTTACGATTAGAATTAAGGTTGCAATTAGGGTTAGGGTTAGGGTTATCATTAAGGTTATAAATAGGGTTAGGGTTGGGATTGTAGTTAGAATTAGGGTTTTACAATCAGTTTTATGGTTAGGGTTAGAATTAGGGTCAAGCTTTATCTTAGGATTAGAAATATAATTAGGGTTAGACTTAGAATCAGGGTTAGTATTAGGGTTTGGTTTATTTAAAGAATTATGATTAAGTAGACCTATGGGTAGAATTAGGGTTTGGATTACAATTATGCTCGAGATTACAATTACATTTAGGGTTACAATTACGTTTAGGATTACAATTATTATTCAAACCCTAATTTAAGCATAACCCTAATTCTAACCTAAACCTTAATTACAATAATAACAATCAATCTAACCCTAATTATAAATCTAACCCTATTTATAACCCTCAACCTAACTATATCCCTGAACAAAACCCTAATTCTAATCTAACATTAGTTCTGGCATTAACCAAAACCTTATTTATAATCATAACCCTTAACCTAAAACTAGCTCTATATCTAACCCTATTCTAACCATAACCATAAGATTACACTTATCATTGATTTAGAAGCCTAACCCTATATCTAACTCCATTTATAACCCTAATCCTAACCCAATCCCTAAACAAAACCCTAATTCTAAATATGACCTTCATTCAAACCCTAACCGTACATGGAACCCTAACCATAATTTGGTACATGAATAAAACATTAAATTTAACAAGATTTATAAACATAACCATAACCTTAATTATATATATATATATTTAAAGGTAATGCGCGTGGTAAACTTTTTTTAACGTGACCGACGACGCTGGTGCGACACGCCCTTTGGCTCCATGCAAATGCTTTTGCCCGGAGCAATGAACCGGTGAGGCCACAACTGGGGGACCTCATCCCCTAGGAAGAACACTTCAAACCTGCGAGCTCCTTGGCCCAGCAAAGGCATAAAGCCTTGCGAGCTCGTTGGCCCAGTGGGGGTTTGAACTCTGGTGGCTGCCACTACATCCTGAGTGACTTAACCACCGAACCATGCCATCATCGACATAATCTTAATTAGATTAAAACCTTATTATAACCCTAATTTTAAAATAAACCTAATCTAACCCTAAACCTAATTAAACCATGACCCTAAAAATATACTTAGCACATATTTATCTAATTATAAATATCCCAACATCATAACTATATTCCTAAACATAACCTTAACCCTAATTCTAATACTTAAAATGCTCATACTCAAGCATGTGTGAAGGTGAAGGTTCCTCAATATTCTCATTGAGCTTCACTTGTGGAGTCTTCTAATTCTTTACCACACGATTCAATTTCTGAACCAAGTGATAATGGCAACCCTAGTAGAGAGGAGGGTGAAATCACTGAATTTGAATACGATCCAGACACGAGGTGACGATTTCTCATTTTATAGCATGGTCAAGATCCTAGGCAGCGTGACTTCAACTCCTATGAACCTCCTTTATTGAGCTCTATGGCACAATGTAATCTACCACCTAATCAACTTCTTATTTGATTTGTGGGAGCAAGGACGATGTGTCTGCAGATTTTCAAAAACATCACATGGAAGCACTCTTGATTCTAAATCTCAATAATTTGACGCATGTCATTTGAGGAACAATTCTTTTTGTTCTAGCCCTAAAAATTCTTTGCCCACAAATAGGAATACCCGCAAATTCAGGAGATCGCTATCTAAAAAGGTGTAATCACATGGGATGTTTTTAGTAATGAATGCATTTTAGAATGGAGATTTTTGGATTTTGTGTTTTATAGATGTTCATTTGGATTCTCTATTAAAATATCATTTTGATAGCATGTTATTGTTCTAGTGGGCATAATTGACAATATAACTGTATCAGTTTGAAATATTTTATTATGGTGAGAATCATGACAAGTTTTTGGTGGGGATGATGAAATCAAGCATGGGAACATGCAATGTGACTATTCTTCTCTCTAGAATCACCCCATGAATCACTCATGAGTGAAAAGCTAGCTCAAGATGACAAAAGACCTCCCGCCTCCATTGCCTCCAACTTCCAATATGACACTATTTCATTTTCTAAAAAGATATTCCTCCTCACTATCATGGTAGGGAGAGTTTACTTGATGTATTGCAAAACCACAATCTTCACTTTCAGTTACAACAAGAGCTTTATTTTTCTTCAATTTCCCATCAATGAGATCTTTCGCTCATTGAATACAATTTATTTGGACATGTCCAATTTTCTGACAATAACAACATTTGAATTCTTTCCCTTTTGAAATGTTAGAATTGTTCTTAAGAAACAAAGCAGTTTTCCCAATAATTGAACTATCTTTTTTTATTGGTAAAGGCTTTTGACTAGAGCTATGTCCACTTTTCTGACATTAAAACCTAGCATGAATGCCTTCAACAATGCTGAAGGTTCAAATCCATGAGCTCGTTGGCCCAACAAATGCCCATAGCTTGCAACCGCAACAGTCCAACGAAGGCACAAGATGAGCAAGCATGTTAGCCCAGCAAAGGCACAAGCTTGCGAGCTCTTTGGCCCATTGGGGGTTTGAACCTTGCTGGCCACCACTACAATGAAGTGACTTGACTACCAAACCATTCCCTTAATGACATAATTGAATGATCTTTACTAACTCTACTTTCTTCATCAATCAAAGAAGAAATCATAGTTTCTAAACTAGGATTAATTTTGTTTAATGTAAAAACAATATGATAAAAAATTGAAGTCATAATTCTCAATAAGATTGACTTAGCATGATCATCATCGACTGTAGCTTTTACACTTACAATATGATTAAGAAGGGAACGAAACGAACTAATATGTTGAACAACACTACCACCATCTTTCATCTTCAAACCAAAAAGTTTTTTCTTAATGGGCATTTTAGCACTTGAATCTTGTGAACCAAATAAAGAACTAAGTGCATCCCATAGTTTCTTTGAAGTTTTTTATTAGATCAATATGATGCAAATATGCATTAGATAATCCAAGATGAATCAATGATGTGGCCCTACAATCTTTTGCTCTATATTTTATTGCTTCATTTATATTTTGTGGTTTCGTAATAGTCCCAATCACAATGTCCCATAAATCTTTTTCAATTAAAAGTAATTGTATCTTTACTTGCCATGTATGAAAATCATATCCTTTAGATGCAGTAATAGTAATTGATTTATCCATTAAAAAAAACCTTATCACTTCAATTTATCACATGCAATTTCAATTATAATAAAATTGCCCTCCACTATTTCTCCTTTTTGGAAGAAATTGAAATCTTGTATGACACTTCTTTGGATTGAAGTATCACTTGAAATATTTTAAGCAATTTTGCTATAAACTCTTGTATCGACTTGTGAATTAGATTTCAAACACTTCTCTTTGCACAATATATGTCCAATTCTCCAATAAAATTTGACTTCAAATAACTTGCACTCAAACCGATGTAGAAAGAAAATTCAGTGCAACAACCAAGTTAATGAAATGCTATTTCTAATCTTTTCAAAACTTTCTGAAATGTCAATGTAGAATTTACAATGGCTATTATTGAAATGGCAGGCTACAACAATGTATGACTTTCCTCAAACTGTGCCTCATTTACCATTCAACGACAGGATCTTTACCATGCTTCCACACAACAAACTTTCTTCAGAAGCATTTGAAAACGCGTCTTCCTGGAAATGCCTTAATGGAGTCTTGTATGGAAGATTGAGACGCCTCTTTTCATAAATTTAGATGCAGCAATTAAATGTTAATGTCTGCGAACATTTCAGCCCCGTCAAACATAGTTATCAACTCTGAATTCACCCAGCAACATGACATTGATTTAAAAAACACAAATCTGAATACTAGATATAGACGCCTTCATAGGAAGTGAAATGTTGGTTTTGGAGTTTCAAATTTTAGATGCCTTCCTTCAAAAAATCAGACGCCTCTCATCACTGGTTTGGCAAATTAAAACCAATGTGCCTCTCACACTTTCTCAACGCCATCTGCAGATATCAAAACAACTCAGGAATTTGAAGTGGCCAAATGATTCTCTAGCACAAGAATTCTCCAATTAATCTTCAACATTATCTCTTCCCATCTTTGCCAGAATTAAAATAGAACTTCTCTAATACCATATTGAAATATGGCCAGCATTTACATTTGCATAGTAATATTCTCAGCATGGGATGCCAAGATCAGGCAGGCTTGGCCAATGTTGTGGGTTCCTACATGGTATGGACAAGGGGGCCCGGGAACCCATGAAGAACGCTCCTCTGTAGAGTGGTCTCCACCCGAACAAGGATGGCTTAAGCTAAATTTTCATGGGGCCTCCAAAGGCAACCTAGCACCTTCTGGGGTAGGTTGCATTGTAAGAGATTGGCAAGGTAACACAATCATATCCTCCTCAGTAAAACTTCCTTCTGGGAAAAACAACAAGGCAGAATTCATGGCTGTGACTCAGGGGCTTAAGCTCTGTAAGGAGATTGAAGCAACTAAAATTGCAATAGAAGGTGATTCCACGCTGGTAGTAAATGCCATCAGGAGTGGTAAGCTTCAAAATTGGAAGCTTCAGGCACTCCTCTTGAGAGTATTGGAGATGTTACAATCCTTTGAATCATACATAGTCAATCATATTTATAGGGAGGTCAATAAAGAGGCTGATGCTCTTGCTAATGTAGGGGTAACTGGAGACTAAGTTCATTACCCATGTGCCAAATGAGTACTATAGACTAAGCCACTTGGGCTAGTTTCGGCATATGGGTGACCCCACTCCACCCTAGTTGCAAATCTAATGCTTGCACCTAGTCAATCTTTGTCTAGCTCAGCTTCTTCCAAATGGCCATGCCACTAGCATAAGGACAAGGCCATCCCTTCATGTCTTGCTCGAGGGAGCAATCTCTCCAGCAGTAAATAAAGGCATGGACAAAGCTGAATGCATTAGAAAACGGATGTGATTCAAGGACATTATTTCCGGGAGTGTTAATGTAGGTAGCGACAAGTTATGGGCATAGTACCAAGGAAATCATCCCATAGTACACAATTCAAGATTGACATCATTGCTTCTTGCCAAAGCTAGCCTAGATTTGTGTCATTCTTTGCTCTGTTAAATGATGCTAGTCTAGGGTGCCACTCTGAGTAGAGTTACTTTTGGCTCAATGTAATTAAGAATGGGAGACAGGATGATTCCCATTTTGTAAAATCTCTACTAGCCTAGCTGCCCTAAACTGATGTAAAACCTTTTATATTAATATAAATATAACTATGCAGCCCTAGGCTGCGATTGACGAATCCAAAAAATATATATTATTGATGATTTCGAGATATACATAGAATGATTTTACATTTGAGTATATTCTCTTTATAATTCCATATATATTCCATGAATGTAACTTACCAACAATTAACATGTGCATGTTAATTTATTTATTTAAAACTATATACTAAATGTAAAACCTTATTTATTCTCACACTTTTTAGACAAAAATGATTTCCCTACCAAATACATTTATTAGGAAGTTTATTTTTTTCTAGGCTAACAGGGTGAAATTATTTTGTTTCTTTAAAGCTATGTCTTACAAGCACAAAGTTAAGCTCTAGCTTAATGATGATCACCTTTTGCTAGGTTGAAATAGCAAGGCTAATCTTAGCAAAAAGTAACTTTCCAAATTTGGAAGCAGCTAAGCTACATGTAGCTATATCTTTTTTTTTTATTAAGAGATTTTTGTTAATATTTATTAACTCGCTCTTTTTGTCTGGTGGAGAGATTTGTACCAACATGTGCATAGTTAAGAAAAGTAGGGCTGTAACTGTTGTGCTATTTTGAGGTTACAAACTTTTTCTAAGATACTACAACAAGAGGTATACATCAAGATTCTAAGTTGGTTCTTACTTTTTTCTTTGTCCCTCTCCTTTTAGAGTATAAATAGTAATTAATTTATACATAAAATAGGTATTGTTACTAACTCAAATTATTAGGTACAACCATAAAAGCCATAACTAGTAAGTTTGGAGCAAGTAGGACAGTAAGGAACATTTCATTTGCTCCTTTGGATTTAAAATTGTCCTTGAAACAACTTTCAACTCTAAGTAGCATTCAGATTCTACATTAGATTTTTGGTATACTTATGGTTGGGAGCATAAGAGTGCTTCTTGGGAAAGGAGCACTTATGGAAATTGAGCTGGCACTTTTTGTACTTCTTGCAGGCTTTGTGCTAAGATTTTGTAAAAGGATTACAGCCGTAGGTGTCAATAAAAGAAGGAGCAATCCTTTGGGCTTCTTCTTTGGTAAATTTCTGTTGATATTTGCAGTCTTCTATAAACTAGAGAATCTGGTCCTTTGCGTACTGAATAAGATCAGTAATGGGAGAGGTTTCAAGAGAGATTTCTCAGATTTCTAGATATCTGATAACACAATCAGATATGTTATAAGTGAGACCTTCTAGATATTTTCTTTTAGCAAATTCACTTTTCTTTGGATCTTTCAGTTAATAGATCAACTATCGGAAATGGGTCGAGTAATTTTTGAAATCCTTTAAATCACAACATTTCATAGAGAAAATATCTTTCATCAATCTCTCTTTTCTAAGACAAATTCAGGACATAATTCATCAGTTAGCCATTCTAATAAATAATTCATAGCAGGGAGCTGTTGTTGGTGTTGTTGGCCAGTAGCGGTGTCAGTTGTAATGGTAATATTTCTAGAAACTCTGGTTTCTTTTTCATGATCAGAAAGTCCGTTCCACCAATTAGCTAAGATACCCCAAAAATAAGTAACATCCATTTTTCTATGTTTTCTTCTAGAGTACCTGATAAAGATGGTATGATAATAAAGGTGTTTACCCATTTATTGATCAAATGGTAAGGATCTTCTAACTGATCTGATAGAACAGGCCCAATAAACACCAAAAGATAGGGCAAAACATAACAGCAACAAACAAAAAAGAGGCAAGGTAAAACATAGTTGAATAACCTGACAAATTATATTCATCTAACTTTCATTACATCCAAAATGCTATATATTTAGCAGCAATCCAGATGCTGTATCTAACAGCGATCCGGATGCTATATCCAGCAACCATCCAAAGGCTATGTATTCAACAGCTCTCTCTAATCACATATATATAGTTATAGAACCTTTGAAGCCTGGAAGCTTCTAGCTTTCTAGAAAACTCTTAAACTTGAAATATTCTTTTCTAGAACATATCTTACAATGTTCTTTTTAGAACAGCTCCAGGAATGTTCTAGCTTGTGGAAGGCTCTAGAATCATTCTACAATTTTCTAGACAATCTTAATCCTTAACATCCCCCCTTAAGATTGACTAGAATAATACATAAAAAATACAAATGAGAGGGGAACATTATATTACTATCCCCCTTAATGTTCACCTCTAGCATACCAAGCATTCTTCAATCATAATCCTCTTTCATGGCTTGGTCCCATTCTTTCTTTCCTCTAGCTTGCTCATATGAGATTGAAACTTCAAGCCTTCAACACTCGTTATCTTTTGTCTAGCTAAAAAGTCATCTTCTTCATCATCACTACCAACAATATCTCTAGCTTGTTCCAACTTGCATTTCCAGCAATAGCCCTGCAAACAAAAATCACTCTAGCAATATATTAGCCCTGCAAACAAATCACTCCAGCAATATCTTAGCCCTGCAAACAAATCACTCCAGCAATACACTTCTAACTGAACCTCTAGCTGAACTGGAAAATATTCTAGCTGAACCTCTTGATGGTCCTCTAGCTGAACCAGGAAAACATTCTAGCTAAACCAGGAAAACATTCTAGCTAAACTTGGTTGAAACTCTAGCTGAACTTGGGCTGATCCTCTAACTGAATCTTTTTTTTCCAACAATCCCCTTAGTGTTACCCAAGGGGATTCAAACCTGTAACTTGGCTCTGATACCATGAAAGAACATGCCAAGCTCTGATACCATGATAGAACAGGCCCAATAAACACCAAAAGATAGGGCAAAACATAACAGCAACAAACAGAAAAGAGGTAGGGCAAAACATAGTTGAATAACCCGACAAATTATATTCATCTAACTTTCATTACATCCAAAATGCTATATATTTAGCAGCAATCCAGATGCTGTATCTAACAGCTATCCGGATACTATATCTAGCAACCATCCAAAGGCCATCTATTCAACAGCTCTCTCCAATCACATATATATAGTTATAGAACCTTCGAAGCCTGGAAGCTTCTAGCTTTCTAGAAAACTCTTAAACTTGAAATGTTCTTTTCTAGAACATATCTTACAATATTCTTTTCTAGAACAGCTCCAGGAATGTTCTAGCTTGTGGAAGGCTCTAGAATCATTCTACAATTTTCTAGACAGGCTTTTGAATGTAGAAGTTTGTTGAAGGAAGGCACAAATGAAGGTGAATAAAATCATAAGTTTGCAGATCTGAAAATTGCCGCAGTGGGGAAAGAGTTGTTAAAAGAAAGGAGATGGATATGTTTTTGCAGAAACACTGAGGAGATTGAATAATGGAGATAGCTGTAGAAGAATTGTGAATCGTTGTTTGTAAAAGCCGCTGAAATTGCAAGCCGTTGAAGTGCCCAGATTTAGGGTTTTTGCAACTGCTGAATAAAAAGCCGTGCACAGCCAAGGAGGAAGCTGCTGAGGAAATAACTGGGACATCATCGCATCAAAAAAAGGTATGAAATTGCTGGTAGCAAATTTAAAAAAAAAAGGAAGAAAGAATAGAAGCAAGCCATGAAAAAAGAATATGATAGAAGAATGCTTGGTATGTTAGAGGTGAACATTAAGGGGGGATAGTAGTATAATGTTTCCCTCTCGTATGTATTTCCCCTCTCCGTTGTATTCTTTTTGTATTATTCTAGCCAATCTTAAGGGGGGATGTTAAGGATTAAGATTGTCTAGAAAATGATAGAATGTTTCTAGAGCCTTCCACAAGCTAGAACATTCTTGGAGCTGTTCCAGAAAAGAATATTCTAAGATATGTTCTAGAAAAGAACATTCCAGGTTTAAGAGTTTTCTAGAAAGCTAGAAGCTTCTAGGCTTCAAAGGTTCTATAGCTATATATATGTGATTATAAAGAGCTGTTGTATACAGCGTTTGGATGGTTGCTAGATATAGCATCCAGATAGCTGTTAGATACAGCATCTGGATTACTGCTAGACATAGTGTTTGGATGTGATGTATTCAAAGCTAGATAAATATATTTCTGAGTTATCTAACTCTGTTTTGCCCTAAGTTTGATATGTTCATTGCTGTTATGTTTTGCCCTGTTTGCCCTATCTTTTGGTGTTCATCAGAGCCTATTCTTTCATGGTATCAGAGCTTGGCATGTTCTTACATGATCAATGTCTAAATACCATGGAGTAACTGGGCAAGTTGTTTACATCATGAGAACTTAATCTGAGGTCTTTTTTTCTCTCTTTTCTTTTAATTGGGAGGTTGTGGAACAACTATAGCATGTGAGACTGGTTTTTGTTCATGGTTTACTAACTAGTCTAAAGATTGGGCTAAATCATGTAAAGAATCATCGACTTTATCACACCTTAAATTGACAGTATTATTTACAGATTCTACCTTAGTCCCTAAAGGCTGTACAAGGTGAACCAGTGTAGACAAATCACTATCATTTTTATGTAAGTTAGGTAAGACTTGATCTGACATAGTATGGAGTTGCTTCAAGGAATTTGTAGAATCCTTTATCTTAGTCTTATTTTCAATAACAATGTTGCCTATCCTATAGACATTATGATGGATAGTAGCAACATATTCTTTTAATGCTAAGATATCTAGACAAAAATCATCAACATTCTATTGTAAATGAGCACAGAACCTTGTAATATAATTTCTAGATATTTTTAGTTGAAAAAGGCCGCTCCCTATTTTATTGATGGCTTTTACATTGGATATGCTATGTCTTATATATGAAAAGGCCGATTCTCCTTGACTGAGCTGCGGCTTCCATTCGATGCTATATGTAGTGCCACATCTCTTGATTTAGTACGAGAGTCGCTTTGCTTTAAAAAAATGGCCTCCATGACGTGAATAGATTCCATGCCTTGTTACTGATACAAGAAACACCTTTAAAATCTAATACTTACCATAACCATAATTTAAAACATGATTAAAACCTTAAATCTAACCCTATTTTATAATCTTGACCCTTACTATATCCCTGAACAAAACCTTAATTCTAATCTAACCTTGGTTCTAACCCTAGTCCAAACCATAATTGTAATCATAACCTCAATTTAACCCTAATTCTAATTCTAACCATAATCCTAAGATTACACTTAGCATTGATTTATAAGCCTAACTTTATATCTAACCCTATTTATAAGCCTAATCCTAAACTAATCCCTAAAAAACCATAATTCTAACTCTAATCTTCATTCCAACCCTAAAAAATAATATATAATTATTTAATATATTATAATAATATATCTAAACTATACTATAAAATTATATATGATAATATAATTATTATATAAAATATTATGATAATATATTATAATATTATATTATATAATTATAATAATTTTTAAGATATATAATATAGTTGGAATTAAGCTTACTGCTCCATATGCTACTAGCATATTTATATTAAATATAATATATCTAAAGTATGCTGAGAGATATCCTTCTCAAGGCACCTATTTTTTAATCACTAATCCTAACATTAGGGTCCTCAAGAAGGAAGGATATCTCTTGGCATACTTTAGCTATATTATATTTAATATAAATATGCTAGTTTTAGCTACATTGGCAAGTTCAATCCACCAATAAGGCTCAATTTCTGTCAAACATTAAAATGTATGAGATAATACATTTTGAACGAAATCCTATTGTAAGAGAAATGTTTTAAATGATTGGCTTTTTATAAAAAATAAAAAATAAAAAATTTACTACCATCGAAACATGATTTTTCAAACCAATTTAGTTAATGGCCATTGATATTTCAAACCATTTTAATTAATGGCCATGGCATAAAATTATTAACTTCTAAGAACTTTTTAGTAATTTTTATTCTATTATTATTAAAACAAAATTAATTTTGAAAATATAATCAATTCACAATTAATTTTATAAATACTTTAGTACTAACTTTACAAATTATTTAAGTCTTCTAATTAAAATTTATTTTAATCAACCAAAAGATATCATCAACTATTATTAAAATATTATTCTTAGGAAAAAGAATTGTATTGTTTCTGCATACCATGTGTAAACACTTTTTTTTTTTCACTAACTCACTAGATTTTGTTATATTTTATTCATGTAAAAAGCTAATTTTAAGATTCAAATAGGTTAAGTTCTAAATAATACGCTGAAGTAAAATATACGGGAAAATACTATGGATTTGGTGAAATTTGCCTTTTTTTTTTTTGCTGATAGGCCATTCTATATGTGCACACATCTTGTAACTACCAAAAAATTAGTCCCACTACTTTCATCGTCCACAAATTTTTTTTAAAAAATTGGTAGTCCCACTCCAAAAATTTGGTAGTCTTCATTTTTGGTAGTTTTTCAAATTTTTTTTCTCTAAAATTTAAACACCTCCCATAATTGTTTCTTTATCACATTTTCTTTTAAAATTGCATGAGTAACTCCTCCCATTTTCCTTTATAAATTTCTTTGGGTGAGTAATGCCTTTATGT
The DNA here is from genome assembly GCA_027924645.1 of Cunninghamia lanceolata. Classification (NCBI taxonomy): domain Eukaryota; kingdom Viridiplantae; phylum Streptophyta; class Pinopsida; order Cupressales; family Cupressaceae; genus Cunninghamia; species Cunninghamia lanceolata. The sequence continues at coordinate 18,679,191 of BSBN01001048.1, forward strand.
ATTATAGGACAATAGTGGTTAGCATGTGGTGTCTGTATTTTTTGTTTTCTTCAATTCATCAGTATTAGATACTATCATCCATTTGTAAATTTGAAGGTGAGCCTATAAATCAGGGTTTGAAGATTTAGTTTCCTTTTGGGTATAGGATAGCATTTTTATTGGTATAGGATTAGCTTCAAGCTTCAATTTATTGGTAAAGGATTAGCTTCAAGCTTCAAACAGTTTTATAAGCTACACAACAATCTTTAAAGCCTCGGGTGAGTATGGATATTTTAAGCTTCATTTATTGTAAATTAAATGCATTTGATTTTACTTTTTGTTTTCATTTATTATAAATTAAATGCATTTGATTTTACTTTTTGTTTTCATTTGAAATTAAACATAAAGACTCTGCCATATCATTAAATCAAATTTTGTTGCACAGTAGTTTAAAAGAATTAGTACAGTGAAAACACTAAAAACCCTGAAGTGATTATGATAGGAAAAATGGAATAAGAAAGCACGTTAGATAGGAAAAAGTTTTAATAAAGTTACATATCCAAGACAGATGAAAACCAATGTTAAAATACTTCCAAAGATAATCCCAAGAAAGTAGGTGCTTTGTTAAAATACTTGCAAAATAATCCCAAGAAAGTAGGTGCTTTGTGCTTTGTCTTCTCGCAGATATAATAAAACATCTATACTTGCACCGAAAGAAATCTTGTATGCACAAATATCCAAAATGTCCTGGTAACATTTATGTGAAAGGGGGCGATTTGATCTCCACATTTGGTGGATCCAGAAAGGGGCAAAATATCTTTCACTTGAACGCCACAATTTGTAGGGGGTTTCAAACACTCAAATGGGAGTTTGTATGCCTTCTAAAGTTCAGCCTCCATTTACCCGAGAGCATTGTCTGCATGCTACTTGCTCACTTTCCTTGCCAACACATCTATTCTACTCTTTTCTTGGCCTTTCTCTATTCCTAATGCCACTCCAAATAATGTTCATACTCAGTAAAAAACACGGAAAAATTATGCACACCTGTAAGCCCCGTAACAATTATGTGGACAGGATAAAACTATAATGGCACTCTAACTGCCATTTTTTTTTTTTTCTAAATAAGTACTACCATAGGGGGTAGCTCCCATTATATTATATCCAAAGATCAAAAACCTGCTTGTGCTAAGTAGCATGGAATACATATAGGCTAGAGACTAAGCCATACAATGACTTGTGCCATAGCACTTGGAGCCAAAATTACAAACAAACTAGATGGCTAAGCCATATTTCCAATTATGCCATAGCACTCTAAGACCTTCTGCCAACTCCAAGGCCCTCTCAACTTGGGCGGGAGATAAGAGATCACCATAGCTGCACAAGAAGAAGGCAAATGTCTCCATGTTATTGTGGTTGATACCTTGCCAAAAGAGTGCTAAAGCTTCTGCAGAGACAGTTGGTGTATTGACTTTCATATTAACCGCAGCTGCGTTGAAGACTCCCCCAATGAGACCATGGGAAGGACGTTTGTCAAAGGCCATGATCGTGGCCATGGCAGTCTCCCTCAAAGCTTCCTTCACATAGGCATAGGCAAACATTTTCCCATGGGCTTTCCTTCCTGAAACAAGGATGCAGGTGGCCAGAAACTCTTCATAAAGGTAGCTGTTGTGGATGTGCTCCTCTGGGATGTTGGTAGCTCTAATTACCTTGAGGATGGCCTCCGCAATATGATCAGAGCCGGCCACAAATAGATGGTTAATTTTCTTGAGCTTTGTCTCTTGTGGCACCTCCTCCTGTTGTGGATGTGCTCCTCCGGGATGTTGGCAGCTCCAATTACCTTGAGGATGGCCTCCGCAATATGATCAGAGCTGGCCACAAATAGATGGTTAATTTGCTTGAGCTTTGTCTCTTGTGGCACCTCCTCCTGAGGACCTTGATCCTCCTAGGTCTCTCCTTCGCCTTCCCCTTCTTTGACAGACCCCGAAGAGGTCTCTTCTTCCTTGCGTTGGCAAAGGCATACATAGATCATCTCCATCGTAGCATAGGGAATGAAGTAACACTTGAAGACTTTTTAGAGGCCACATTGAGGAAAGAGGAGATACTACATTACTGTCACATAGAGATTTCCCAAATCTATGAGTTCTAAGAGTGATCAAAGAATCGTCTGAAGCAGTCCAGCGACCCATCATGACTTACAACTAGCGCAGAGGGAGGTTTGGCCAAGGTTCACATGACTCTGCTATGATGGCATCCTCTTCCTATTCACATGCCAAGTTCACCAGAAAGTCCACCACGACATTGCCTTCTTGGTAGATGTGACTGAGGGTGAAATTTCCAAGCTTAGGTAGGATCTCCCATATAGCATCTGCAATATATTTTAATTTTCAATTGTCGATTTGCTTAGACTTTATGGCATTAATACAAATGAGGGAGTCCCCTTCAATGTCAATATCCATGAGTTTGAAGTCCTTACAAAGGCAGAGCCCAAGGAGTAGGGATTCAAATTTAGCTACATTGTTAGTCCCTTCCGGGAGCCTTTTGGATAGTGCCACAACCAATTTACCATCCTCATTTCTTATGATGACTCCCGCACCTGATGGCCCCAGATTACCTTTGGCTGCTCCATCAAAATTAAGTTTTAGCCTCCCCTTCGATGGGACAGTCCACTTTGTGAGGGCTCTTGCTCTCTTTCTTTCATCAGCCACTTTAGGGTGGAAGCATAAGGGCTAGCCAACTTTTCATCATTTTCCCATCCCAACCTGGAAATGGTATCAAGGAAGAGCTAGCCAACCTTACATTAAGGAATTCATTGATGCCTACCTCGAGCTTCCTCAGCACAGATTCTAGACTTGACTCTTTGTCTAAAAAAATCCTATTATTCCTTTCACACCAAATATGCCAAATCAGAAGAGAGGGGCTTGCCAACAACAAGCCTTGCCAGGTAGATTTTTGTCCTTTGGGCCATCCTTCGAAGAGGTCTTCAATTATATCTAGGAGGGCACTAATCCAACCTAATTTCGGCCTTAACTAGTCCCAACATTTGGACACAATAGGGCAAGAAAGCAAAAGGTGATTGATTGTTTCTTCAGCTCCACCGCATAAAACACATCTCGAAGGACATTTAATACCCAAAGATTTGATTCTATCACCTGTCAGGATCCATTTGTGAATAGCAGTCCATGCAAAGACCCCGGCTTTGGGAAGCGTCCATTTGCTCCAGCAAAGAGCGGAAGGCCAATCACTCTTCATCTACGAATTCTACTTGGCGAAACCAAACTTAACTTTGTAATGTCCCAACTTTGAACCTGTCTAAAAGATTTCATCTTATTTGCCTGAGGGAATAATTCTTCTGACTTTGAGGGCCTCTATTAGTTCTTGCATTGCCTCAGCACTCAATTGGAAAGATGCAATCAGCTCCCAATTCTAATCTGAGTCTTTAATGTAGCAAGAAGCTTTCCTACCATGAGCTGAGGATAAATCTCTCCAGTGATCCCTCAATCCGGTGAACTTTGCCAGTGGAGGCAGTCCTTTCAAGGAGTCTTCCCAGAAATTGGCCCAGGAACCATTGTGGACAAACCAAGAGATGTGGTCTATTATGAGCCATCTACACTGTTGCATAAAATTCCAAATATGCAAACCTCTTGGGGAATTGGGCGTCGTTAGGATACAGAGAGAATCATCTGAGTCAAGGTATTTTTTCCTTAGAATCTAACACCATCTCGCTATTGGGTCTTTAAACATCATCCAAATTAGTTTAGCTTCCAAGGCTATATTTTGTTTTTCCATGCTTCGAAACCTCGCGCCTCCATCCCCTTTACTTTTGCATGCCACTTGCCAACCAATAAGAGGAATCCTCTTTATATCATTGGCTTCTTCCCAGAGGAATTTCTTGAAGACTCCCTCGAGTGAGGCGCAAGCTTTCTTGGTCATCTGATTACAGCTCATCTAATAGATAGGGATTGTTGAGAGAACTGCTTTAATCATCTGGATTTTGCCTAAAAATGAAAGCCATTTCCCTTGCCAGGAGGACACCTTAGTTCTACATTTTAGGATGGTATCATCCCACAAAGAGGTACGGATTGCACCTTTGAACAGAGGAACTCTGATATACTTGCTTGGGATATCTACCTTCTTGAACATGAGGATGGACAAAATCTGCTTTTACGCTCTCATACTTGTGTTAAAGAAAAAGATACTTGACTTTTAATGATTAATTTCCTATCCTGAGGCTTCCTCATAAAGTTGTAGAAGTGAGGAAATTTCTACAGCTGAGTTTGTTTGAGAGGATGTGAAAAGAAGTGTGTCATCTCCAAACTGCTAGTGAGTGACCAAGGGGAAGTCCTCTGCAATCTTAACACCCTTCCATCTTCTAGAGTTTGCCAAATGTTGGATGCTCTTGCCCAGGGCCTCTGCCATAATGACATAGAGGAAAGGCGATAGGGGGTCACCTTGCCTGAGTCCCTGCGTGGGTTCAAAGAACCCACACGGGGAACCATTGACTAAAATGGAGTAACAAACCGAAGAGATGCACTAGTACGTCCATTCAATCCAGCTTTTGTCAAACCCAAATTTCTCCATAATCTTCATTAGAAATCTCCAATTAACACGATCATAAGCCTTGCTTATGTCTAATTTCAGAGTCATGCAACTTTGATTTGACAAAGTAATGGAATGTAAAGTCTCATGAGCTGAGATAATGCTATCAATTATATTCCTACCTGGCATAAAGTTACTCTACTCCTCAAAGATGATGCATGGGAGAATACCTTTAAGCCTATTGGCCATTGCTTTCGATACCAATTTATAGATGGTGTTGCAAAGGGAGATGGTCTGAAAATCCTTCAGGGATGTGGACTCTACTTTTTTAGGAATTAGGGTGATGAAAGTGTTATTGATATCCTTAATCATCTTCCTAGATTTCCTCAAATCTTCAACAACCTTCCAAATGTCATTTTCCAAAAGGTCCCAGAATTCCTGGAAGAATCTTGCAGGAAAACCATCCAGTCCAGGAGATTTATCAGGTGCCATCTGGAAGACCACTGTCTTCACCTCCTCCTTGGTGAAGGGCCCCAGAAGAAATTCATTTTGTTCCCTAGTGATCAATTCTGGGATGAAGTCCAAGAAGAATTGTTGTTTGTATATGGAAGAGGCTTCCCCAGAGCCCAGTAGATTGTGAAAGTAAGTAACTGCTTCCTTTTGGATTAGCCCTTCATCTGAAACCTCTGTGCCATCTTCAGAATGTAACATATAGATTTGGTTGTGGCTGCATCTTTGCTTTGCAGAGTTGTGAAAGAACTTGGTGTTTAGATCACCTTCAGCCAGCCAAGTTTCTTGTGACTTAGATCTCCAAAAAATCTCCTCTCTGGCAAGGAGCTCCTGATGGATCTTCATGAGCTCTTGCTCCTTTTCAAATTCAAAGTTGGTCATGCCATTGTTCAAAACCTCTTGATTTAATAGTTCCATTTCAGCCTCTATCCATTCCTTTTCTCTGAAAATGTTTTTAAAGGTTCCTTCATTCCACGCTTTCAAGTGCTCTTTGATTGCTTTCAATTTTTTTACAATAATGAACATCTTTGAACCTTTCTGAACCTCTGTATTTGACCACCACTATTTTATTAGATCCCTGAGGGAACCATCTCTTAGCCACATCTTTTCAAATTTGAATGGGCTTTTAGCTGGTGGTTTATCTTCTCTTATAACAGCCAAAATTGGAAAGTGGTCAAACCCAGAGATTGGAAGAATATGCAAGTCAATTGCAATAGGAAGCTCGGTCCCATTTGCTGAAAACAAAAACATGTCCAACCTTTCCACTATATTAGTAAAACCTTTACGCCTGTTGGTCCATGTAAAATCTCCATTTTTAGGAACAATATCTATTAGGTCAGATTCTTCCACAAAGCGTTTGAAATCTTCCTGGATTTGACTAATCCGACAACACCCACCCTTTTTCTTAGCATTGGACAGGATCGTGTTGAGATCACCCCCTAAGATCAACAGGTCATTTTTGTGGTGGGAAATTAGCTCTGAAATTGAATTCCAAACTTCCAACTTCTCTTGTGTTTTAGTCGGCCCATAAACATTCCAAAGTAAGAAATGTAGATGAGTTTGTGTATCTTCTACAATCATAGCCATCCAGTTGTCTGACTCGGCCAAGATTTTGATATCCGTAGTCCTACTTTTCCAAAGTGCACAGAGTCTTCCAGATGAACCTAAGGACGGTCTAGAGATACCTTCCCATCCTTTATAGAAATTATAGAAGTTTTCTCCTTCCTTTGCTAACAGTTTGGTTTCTTGGATGATAACTATGTTGGCATCCACCACTTGAAGATGACGCTTCATCAAGTATCTCTAGTCAGGGGCATTGAGGCCCCTAACATTCCATCTAAAGATCTTCATTGGGTCCCAAGGGAGACAGCCCCTCCCTTGGTGCTATTTATGAAATTTTTCAAGGTGGCTTGCCCACCTTTGGATACCTCCTCCCTTCAAATTTTGTTTGTTTTCCTACCCTTTTTCCCTTTTTTGACATTTAGATTAGGTTTCAAAATTTTAGCCACTTCTTGTCTGATGAATCTTGCCTCGGCTTCTCTGAATTCATCCTCATCAATGGATTTACACTCTGTCCACTCAGACTCATTTCCCTCCTCTTTGAAGTCCTTAGCATTTGCAGATCCTAGTTTATCCCTGACGGTATCCTGAGGTGACACTTCCTTTGCTACTTCTAGTGGATCTTGGGCTATTTCTGGGACCCTTGAGATGGAGTTAGATGAAGGACCAAACTTAGGAGATGCATCTTCTAGGGGGGGCATAGAGGGAGAAGCCTCCAAGATAGGTTTCGCAGGGATGCTATTATCCATTTCTAGTGTCAAAGCTCATCTCTTTTCTTTCCAAGCCCAATGGACTTCCCTAGGGCAACCAGACGTAGGGTGATCACCATAGTTAAGATAGAAGAATCTAACATCCTCCTAATCAATATTGACTGTACACGCGCCTTGTTCCGTAGTGATTTTAATGGAATTTGGAAGGGTTTTATTTGCCACCACCTTTAACCTTGCATAGAGATAGGAGTCTCCTTTCATGATTTCTTCATCTAATTCAATCAGCATACCAATCGACTTACCAATTTTCTTCAGGCACGCCTTGGACTAGCATTCAAGCAGAAGGTTGTACATTTGGATCCATCTAGGAGAAGAGTAGGGATTTTCCTTGCAAGGGTCAAACAGCGGAGTCCATTCTTGAAGAAAAAGGGGGGTGCCTTCGATTTCCCATTAGTTGAAGGACAAAATGAGATCCTGTTCCTCCTGGCTTCAAAAAAGAGCCGTAAAAAAACCTCTGGGGAGAAATTTTATGGAGCCCAGCCATTTCCAATTATCCATAATCTAATCTATGATAGTCTTTTTTGCAAAAATTTTCCCTAGCCTTTTGCCAATTACTATGAATTTGCGAAGGTTATCCATATCCTGTTCCACTTCCTTGGAGAGGTCAAGCTTGATTTGTTCGCTCTCTCTGAACTCTACAATGTTTGTCCAGTTCACTCCTCGAGAATTTGTGGACTTCCTTTTTCGTACCATCTTTGCTCACTTATGGATTTATGCTTTTTATCAGATGGGATTAGGAACATTTTCTTTGGTGTTTAAAATAAATGGTATCAATCTATCAAATTGACAACTAAACCTGTGTATGTTGTTTACTTATGTCAAAAAAATTTATCTTGTCCCCTTTTGGTGCTTACCCTTCGGGGTTATGTAGTAGGATGTTACATAAGTACTTTTACAGAACATAATTTTAATTATTTTAATTAATCTAATATTGTGGTTTAGTAATAATTTTTTCTAAAGATGAATAATTGTTTATCATTTTAAATTTGTAATTATTATATTTAGAGAATTAAATTTATAAGAAAAAAATTATGTGAACTCGTTTTGAAATGTGTGTAAATAAAATTGAAATCTCAAAAATAATTTAATTTGGTAAAAATAAAATAGGACTAAAATATTTACTTAGCTATAAAACTAAACTTTACAAAGCCTATTAAATAACACAAATATTTCTTTAACTATAAAACTAAACTTTACAAAGCCTACATATTTGTATTATGTGGAGAGCTCTAGCCCTAGTTGAGTGTATAGAGATTTAAAATAATTGTATGTTTGAAGAATAAAATAAAAAATGTAATAACATGGCAAAATATTTTTCATGATACTGTAGATTTTTAACTTATTAGTAAATAAAATTGAAATATTAGATTTTTAACTCTTGAGTAAATAAAATTGAAATCCCAAAAATAATCTAATTTCATAAAATGAAACGTGTATAACCCTCTATTTTTAATAGTATTATTAATATTATAACCTTATCCTTTTGACAAAAAGTAAAAAATTAAATTCATAAAAACTGATGATTCTTTCCTCTCATATTTATCGCCATCCATTTAGGCATGACTTAACTAGTGGGAGATAAAATTTGTGTTCATAATTTGTTTACTTGCCACATCCTCCCCTCAAACCAAAATTCTCTCTTTGTTGCACTCTCTGACAATGAGTAGTTTTTTCAGCCAATGACAATACAGATAAATCATTTTTCAATAATTTTTTGTTAAAAATTTATCATTTTGACATAGGAAAAGTACAAATTTAAATAAAATTTGCCTGACAAGAAAAATAATCTTGTCTTTTGATTGGTTTACAATCAATAGATTAATAACTTAATAAGTGTGAACTCATTGCAATAGTACTGGTTGAAGGCATGTACTAATAAAACAACATATTAAAAGAAAAAACCAAGAAATTAAATTTGATTGTGAAGTTAAATCCTAACAAAATATAGTTATACAATATTAGGATTAAACAACAATGAGAGAAAAAAAAAAAATTCATTCTACAAAAACAAAAGAAGTATTTGTTTAGTTGTAATTTTTTTTTGTTGATTAGGTATTGGTTGTAAAGACAAATTGCATTCCAATAATTGAAAAATTAATTTTTGAAGAGTGTTGAAATGTCTTTGGTAAATAAAATTGAAATCTCAAAAATAATCTAATTTGGTAAAAATAAAATAGGACTAAAATATTTCCTTAACTATAAAACTAAACTTTATAAAGCCTATTAAATAACACAAATATTTTCTTAAAATGTAATAATACTAATACTTTTATAATGGAGAAATATTTTTTGTCATACTCTGAATTTTTAACTTTTGACTAAATAAAATTGAAATCCTAGATTTTATGACTCTTGAGTAAAATAAAATTGAAATCCCAAAAATAATCTAATTTCATAGAATAAAATATGTAGAATAGTTGGGTGTGGAGAGATTCGAAATGTCTGCCTAAGATATTAAAATGTAATAATATTGAATACTATTACCATTTAAAATGCATTAAAATATTGTAAGTTTGAAGAATAATTACGCAATATAATACCAATAACATACTCATATTTAGATCACTACAGTATTTTATCTTAGTCACTTGTAATAATAGTAAGTACTTTTAGAGAACATTTAATTATTTTAATTAATCTAATAGTGTGTTTAATAATAATTTTTTCTAAAGATAAAGAATTTTTTATCATTTCAAATTTGTAACTATTATATTTACAGAACTAAATTTATAAGAATTGTTTGAAATGTTTTGGGTAAATAAAATTGAAATCTCAAAAATAATTTAATTTAGTAAAAATAAAATAGCACTAAAATATTTACTTACCTATAAAACTAAACTTTACAAAACCTATTAAATAACACAAATATTTCCTTTAACTATTAAACTAAACTTTACAAAGCCTGCATATTTGTATTATGTGGAGAGCCTTGGCCCTAGTTGAGTGTATAGAGATTTGAAATGTCTACTTAAAAAATTAAAATGCAATAATATTAATACTATGATAACTTAAAATGCATTAAAATATTGTATGTTCGAAGAATAAAATAAAAAATGTAATAACATGGAAAATATTTTTCATGATATTGTAGATTTTTTAACTTTTTAGCAAATAAAATTGAAATCCCAAAAATAATCTAATTTCATAAAATAAAATGTGTAGAATCCATTGTAATAGTACTACCAATGTAGGCACTAATAAAATTGATGACTGTATAGTAAAATCTATAAAATATAATTATATTACTTCTAAGGTTTTATTTTTTATTTCATATTTGCCTAGAGTTTTATTAATTAACCTTTTCATTCCTAATATACCTTAAGACTTTATTGTTTTAAAAATATATCTAAACAACTAACACAAAATAGTTTCATTAAAATAGCTTGTACCTAAATGAAACAACATACTAAAAGAAAAAACCCAAGAAATTTAATTTGATTGTGAAGAAAACAAAATTAAATCCTAATAAAATATAGTTATAAATATTCATATGAAACAACAATGAGTGAAAAAGAAATATATTAAATTTCATTTTGGAGAAAACAAAAGAAAATAAAATTGATGACTCTATAGTAGAATCTATAAAATAGACTGGAAAAAATAAAAGAAAATAAAATTGATGACAGTATAGTAGAATCTATCCCTTCCAATAAATTTTGCACTTGTCCAATTTACTTGGCTTCTTTTTATTGGATATGATAAAGCTGTAATAATATATAATTATAAAATAACATATAAATTTTAAGTATTTATTTTCAAATTTTTAACCATTATATTTCTAAACTATACTACCCAAAAAAACAAACAATGATGTCACTTTTTCCAAAACTACTCTCCGTTAAAGCTTCTGAAAGCATATAATTAAATTTAATGTCACTTGAAATGTTAATCTCTCTCTTTCTATGCAAGTTATATGCAAAAAAAAATTTCTCTTAATATTCTAAGAAACTTAATGGGTGCGGAATACATCTGAAAACACCCCAATCACAAAACATCGATTTGTAGAACACCACATAGAGAAATTACTCAACTTTCACATTTCTATATATGTTTCTCAATTGTCAAAGCAACAAACCTTTTCATTTGTTCCAACGAGTCTGGAGTGCAATAAACAGGATTTGGAGGGCATTACATTGTCCCATACAATATGTTTGACAGAAAATTCAGTCACTCAGGAAGTTCTTTCCTATTTATAAGGTTTTAATGGCTTTTATTAGTTATTATTTAAATGTTGGATTGTTCGGTATGTTTCTTACTAATAAAATATTTCAGTTATCCCAATATTTATGATATGCACGTGGGACTTAGGGTTTCTACATTAAAAATTTTTGTTGATTAATTAATATTTAAATATTATAACTTTATGACAATTCCATCACATTTACTTTAAAACTGATTAAAACCTGCCTGCAACCAGTTAAATTCGGGTGTCTTTGGGGAAACCAAAACACACAGTTATCTACAAAGGCAAATTCATGGTTACCAAAAAAACCATGTCAAGGTCCATGCTGCATCAATTTTTTTCAATCCACACAAGGGTCAGTAACTAGCTATTGCTTCCTCTAACAGTAACTAGCTATTGCTTCCTCTAACAGACATTAAATGTCTCATGGAAAAAGAATACCTGAGAGCAAAGAATAGTCACATTGCATATACTCATGCTTGAGTTTATAATCCCCACAAAAAACCTGCCATGAATCTCACCATAAGAACGTATGTCAAAATGGAATAGTTATAATGTCAATTCATTCCCACTAGAACACTAACATGCTATCAAAATGATATTTTAACAGAGAATCCAACTCAACAACATCTGCAATGCACAAAAGACAAAATTCTCCATTTTGAAATGCATTCATTAATAAAAATGCCTCATGTGATTACACACCTTTTTAGGTAGTGATCTCTTGAATCTGGGGGTATTCTTCTTTGGGGGCAAAGAATTTTCAAGGCCGGAACAAAAAGTTTGTTCGTCAAATGACATGCATCAAATTATTGCGATTCAGAATCGAGAGTGCTACCATGTGATGTTTTCAGAATTTACGGACACATCTTCCATGCTCCCTCAAATTCAACAAGAATTTGATTAGGTGGTAGATTACTTTGTGCCATAGACCTCAATAAAGGAGGTTCATAGGAGTTGAAGTCACGCTGCCTAGGATCTTGGCCATGCCGTAAAATCAGAAGCTGTCACCTCATGTTTAGATCATATTCAGATTCAGGGATTTAATCCTCCTCTCTAAAGGGGAACCATTATCGCTTGGTTCTGAAATTGAACCGGTTGGTAAAGAATTAGAAGACTCTACAAGAGAAGCTCCATGAGGATATTGGGGAAGCTTCACATGGTTGAGTATGGAGAATTTTAATGAGGGAGAAAATCGGTTTTGCTTGCTGCAAAAGTTTCATAAATGTCTTTGGGTCTTGATTGTCCACAAGAACATGGGTGGGGCATGTGTTTGTAAGTAAATTCTAATCCTGAAAAACAATCAAAATTATGAATATTGATATAAATATTAAAAAATTTAATTTCATTTTGTGAATTAAAATAGTATAATTAAAAACTTGAACCAAGATACCAGAGGACAAGCTTAGACAATTAACAGTCCACTGTATATAGTATATACCAAGAAGATTACCCAAAAGATGGACTATATAAAAAATATAAATATAACAAGTCACAAAGCCACGTGTCAATATTGTAAACCTGGGATAGGAGGATAAAACGGACCAAAAACTTGCAGAATCAATTTCTTTTCAACCTTAGAGTTTGTCATGGCATTTGGAACAGGTAAACTGGCATTGCCATTTGTAGCTGCTTTGGCCTGAACCCCAGTACAAAAGAGAAAAAAACACATTCAACATTCAAATTTTACAGTTAAAACTTAACGCTTAAAGGAGGAACGTACAATGCTAAACTCAATGGGAATCACAAAATGGCAAATTCTGACCTCTATTATCAAGTAGTTGCTAACATCGGGTGTAGCTGACTATTTTGTCACATCAGTTTCATAAAATACTTCATCCATCTTCTATAAATGACCATCGTCAAAATCTGTCATAAAACAAGAATCAAGAAAAAATAGAAGATATCCAAACTGTACAAACACAAGAAATCTTACACGTAAAGAAGTTCAACCATTATTCTCTAAAACTTCATGTGAACTTCTCACTTGGCTGGGAAGGTAAAATAAGGAATTACATACATAGATAAAATCATTCCAAGATCATATTACTTACTTTAAAAAACCATCTCTGACATTTCAAGCTACGTTGCTTGCAACACATAATATTGGAAGGGGAAGGGGAATACTTGTCTGCAGTACAAAGAATGCTGATTGAAATCAATACAATGCAATAGAAAGTTTATCAAAGCAATCATAGCAATCATAAATTAAAAAATAGAAATCAAAGAACCTATGCTAAGGGATTATAGTAGGGTGCAAAAACTGGAACAACATGAACATGTGATTGTTCTGTATCGTCCAAGACCTTCAATTGATCATCAATTACCTTGTAATCTTGGGATGGCAAATCCCTTTACGAAAGACATTTAGTAAAGACTTTCTTAAACCTACAATACAATCATATAAAACAGAAGCACATAAAAAAAGCAACACTTAACATCATATGGTATTTAATAATGAGAGTAAATATTGAAATCACAAGCAATAGAAGTATTATCATACGAGAGCAAATATAATTCTATTCAGTTGCTGAAACTTGAACCTCTCAAATTGAATTCAAAGATCTTCATAACATAATAAGGTGTCTTGTTTATTGGTTAGAAATGTTTACCTAGCTTGACACAAACAACATGATCACGGAGCTCCCTAGGACTGATTAAGCTTGTCTCAGGATCAAGAAGCCTCCACATCTCCAAATCATAATCTTTTTCTAATATTGTACAAATAGAAACCTCAAAATGCTTGCGCCCATTAGCAATTACATAATTTCTTAATTCCTCCCAACATGGATTTATCCTAACAAGGACACTATGATAGCATAATTTAATTTAGATGCCACTGTCCTTGTTAGGATAAGCCCTGGGAAGAATTAAGAAATTATCTAATTGCTAATGGGCGCAAGCATTTTGAGGTTTCTATTTGTACAATATTAGAAAAAGACTATGCTTTGGAGATGTGGAGGCTTCTTGATTCCAAGACAAGCTTAATCAGTCCTAGGAAGCTCCATGATCATGTTGTTTGTGTCAAGCCAGGTAAACATTTCTAACCAATAAACAACACACCTTATTATGTTATGAAGATCTATAAATTCAATTTCAGAGGCTCAAATTTCAGCAACTGAATGGAATTATATTTTCTCTCCTATGCTAATACTTCTATTGCTTGTGATGTCAATATTTACACTCATTGTTAAATACCATATGATGCTAATAAGTGTTGCTTTTTTCTGTGCTTCTGTTTTCTATGTTTGTGTTGTAGGTTTAAGAAAGTCTTTACTAAATGTCTTTCATAAAGGGATTTGCCATCCCAATATTACAATGGTAATTGATGATCGATTGAAGGTCTGGGAGGATACAGATCAATAACATGTGCATGTTGTTCCAGCTTTTGCACCGTAGTATGCTCCATTAGCACATGTTCTTTGATTTCTATTTTTACTTTCTATTGCAATGTACTGATTTCAATCTGCATTCTTTGTACTGCAGACAAGGGTTGCCCTTCCAATATTATGTGTTGCAAGAAACGTAGCTTGAAATGTCAGACGTTGCTTTTTTAAGTAAGTAATCTGATCTTGGAATGATTTTATCTATGGGTGTAATTTTTATTTTACTTTCCCAGCCAAGCGAGAAGTTCACATGAAGTTTTAGGGAATGATGGTTGAAGTTATGTTTGTATTGTCTGGATATCTTCTAATTTTTCTTGATTCTTGTTTTATGACAGATATCTTGACGAAGGTCATTAACAGAAGATGGATGAAGTATTTTATGACAGATATCTTGACGACGGTCAGCTACACTCAATGTTAGCAAGTAGTTGCTAACAGACGTCGGGATTTGCCAACATTTTGTGATTACGATTGACTTTAGCACTGTCAGTTCCTGTTTTAAGTGTTAACTTTTAAATGTAAAATCTGAATTTTGGATGTGTTTTTTTTTCTTTTTTTGTATTGGGGTTCGAGCCAAAGTAGCTGCAAATGGCAATGCCAGTTTAGCTGTTCCAAATGGCACGACAAACTCTAAGGTTAATTGTCTAAGATTGTCCTCTGTTATCTTGGTTAAAATTTTTAATTATACTATCTCAATTCATAAAATGAAATCAAATTTTTTAATATTTATATAATATTCATAATTTTGATTGTTTTTCAGGATCAGAATTTACTTCCAAACACATGTCCCACCCATGTCTTGTTGACAATCAAGATCCAAAGTCATTTATGCAACTTTTGTAGCAAGCAAAACCGCTTTCCTCCCTCCTTAAAATGCTCATACTCAAGCATGTGTGAAGGTGAAGGTTCCTCAATATTCTCATTGAGCTTCACTTGTGGAGTCTTCTAATTCTTTACCACACGATTCAATTTCCGAACCAAGTGATAATGGCTCCCCTAGTAGAGAGGAGGGTGAAATCCCTGAATTTGAATACGATCCAGACACGAGGCGACGACTTCTCATTTTATAGCATGGCCAAGATCCTAGGCAGCGTGACTTCAACTCCTATGAACCTCCTTTATTGAACTCTATGGCACAACGTAATCTACCACCTAATCAACTTCTTATTTGATTTGTGGGAGCAAGGAAGATGTGTCTGCAGATTTTGAAAACATCACATGGAAGCACTCTTGATTCTGAATCTCAATAATTTGACGCATGTCATTTGAAGAACAATTTTTTTGTTCCAGCCCTGAAAATTCTTTGGCCAAAAATAGGAATACCCGCAAATTCAGGAGATCGCTATCTAAAAAGGTGTAATCACATGGGGCGTTTTTAGTAATGAATGCATTGTAGAATGGAGATTTTTGGATTTTGTGTATTACAGATGTTTATTTGGATTCTCTATTAAAATATCATTTTGATAGCATGTTATTGTTCCAGTGGACATAATTGACAATATAACTGTTTCAGTTTGAAATATTTTATTATGGTGAGATTCATGACAGGTTTTTGGTGGGGATGATGAAATCAAGCATGGGAACATGCAATGTGACTATTCTTCTCTCTAGAATCACCCCATGGATCACTCATGAGTGAGAAGCTAGCTCGAGATGACAAAAGACCTCCTGCCTCCATTGCCTCCAACCTCCAATATGACCCTATTTCATTTTCTAAAAAAGATATTCCTCAATAAGATTGATTTAGCATCATCATCATCGACTGTAGCTTTTACACTTGCAATATGATTAAGAAGGGAACGAAATGTACTAATATGTTGAACAACACTACCACCATCTTTCATCTTCAAACCAAAAAGTTTTTTCTTAATGGGCATTTTAGCACTTGAATCTTGTGAACCAAATAAAGAACTAAGTGCATCCCATAGTTTCTTTGAAGTTTTATATTAGATCAATATGATGCAAATATGCATCAGATAATCCAAGATGAATCAATGATGTGGCCCTACAATCTTTTGCTATATATTTTATTACTTCATCTATATTTTGTGGTTTTGTAATAGTCCCAATCACAATGTCCCATAAATCTTTTTCAATTAGAAATAACTGTATCTTTACTTGCCATGTATGAAAATCATATCCTTCAAATGCAGTAATAGTAATTGATTTATCTATTAAAAAAAACCTTATCACTTCGATTTATCACATGCAATTTCAATTATAATAAAATGGCCCTCCACTATTTCTCCTTTCTGGAAGAAATTGAAATCTTGTATGACACTTCTTCGGATTGTAGTATCACTAGAAATATTTTAAGCAATTTAGCTATAAACTCTTGTATCAACTTGTGAATTAGATTTCAAACATTTCTCTTTGCACAATATATGTCCAATTCTCCAATAAAATTTAACTTCAAATAACTTGCACTCAAACCGATGTAGAAAGAAAATTCAATGCAACAACCAAGTTAATGAAATGCTATTTCTAATGTTTTCAAAACTTTCTGAAATGTCAATGTAGAATTTACCATGGCTATTATTGAAATGGCAGGCTGCAACAATGTATGACTTTCCTCAAACTGTGCCTCATTTACCATTCAACGACAGGATCTTTACATTGCTTCCACACAACAAACTTTCTTCAGAAGCATTTGAAAACGCCTCTTCATGGAAATGCCTTGATGGAGTCTTGTATGGAAGATTGAGACGCCTCTTTTCATAAATTTAGATGCAGCAATTAAATGTTAATGTCTGCAAACATTTCAACCCCTTCAAACATAGTTATCACCTCTGAATTCACCCAGCAACATGACATTGATTTAAAAAACACAAATCTGAATACTAGATACAGACGCCTTCATAGGAAGTGAAATGTTGATTTTGGAGTTTCAAATTCTAGATGCCTTGCTTCAAGAAATCAGACGCCTCTCATCACTGGTTTGGCAGATTAAAACCAATGTGCCTCTCACACTTTTTCAATGCCATCTGCAGATATCAAAACAACTCAGGAATTTGAAGTGGCCAAATGATTCTCTAGCACAAGAATTCTTCAATTAATCTTCAACCATTATCTCTTCCCATCTTTGCCAGAATTAAAATAGAACTTCTCTAATACCATATTGAAAAATGGCCAGCATTTACATTTGCACAGTAATATTCTCAGCATGGGATGCCAAGATCAGGCAGGCTTGGCCAATGTTGCGGGTTCCTACATGGTACGGTCAAGGGGACCGGGAACGCATGAAGAACGCTCCTCTGTAGAATGGTATCCACCCAAACAAGGATGGCTTAAGCTAAATTTTGATGGGGCCTCCAAAGGCAACCCAAGACCTTCTGGGGCAGGTTGCATTGTAAGAGATTGGCAAGGTAAACACAATCATATCCTCCTTGGTAAAACTTCCTTCTGGGACAAACAACAAGGCAGAATTCATGGCTGTGACTCAGGGGCTTAAGCTCTGTAAGGAGATTGGAGCAACTAAAATTGCAATAGAAGGTGATTCCGTGCTGGTAGTAAATGCCATCAGGAGTGGTAAGGTTCAAAACTGGAAGCTTCAGGCACTCCTCTTGAGAGTATTGGAGATGTTACAATCCTTTGAATCATACACAGTCAATCATATTTACAGGGAGGGCAATAAAGAGGCTGATGCTCTTGCTAATGTAGAGGTAACTGGAGACTAAGTTCATTGCCCATGTGCCAAATGAGTGCTATAGACTAAGCCACCTGGGCTAGTTTCGGCATATGGGTGACCCCACTCCACCCTAGTTGCAAATCTAATGCTTGCACCTGATCAATCTTTGCCCAGCTCAGCTTCTTCCAAACGGCCATGCCACTAGCATAAGGACAAAGCCATCCCTTCATGTCTTGCTCGAGGGAGCAATCTCTCCAGCAGTAAATAAAGGCATAGACAAAGCTGAATGCATTAGAAAAAGGATGTGATTCAAGGACATTGTTTCCAGGAGTGTTAATGCAGGTAGCGACAAGTTATGGGCATAGTACCAAGGAAATCATCCCATAATACACGATTCAAGATTCACATCATTGCTGCTTGCCAAAGCTAACCTAGATTTGTGTCATTCTTTGCTCTGTCAAATGATGCTAGTCTAGGGTGCCACTCTGAGTAGAGTTGCTTTTGGCTCGATGTAATTAGCAATGGGAGACAGGATGATTCCCATTTTGTAAAATCTCTACTAGCCTAGCTGCCAGATGAACTGATGTAAAACCTTTTATATTAATATAAATATAACTTTGCAGCCCCAGGCTGCGATTGACGAATCCAAAAAATATATATTATTGATGATTTCGAGATATACATAGAATGATTTTACATTTGAGTATATTCTCTTTATAATTCCATATATATTCCACGAATGTAACTTACCAACAATTAACATGTGCATGTTAATTAATTTAGCTAAAACTATATACTAAATGTAAAACCTTATTCTAACACTTTTTAGACAAAAATGATTTCCCTACCAAATACATTTATTAGGAAGTTTACTTTTTTCTAGGATAACAGATTGAAATTATTTTGTTTCTTTAAAGCTATGTCTTACAAGCAAAAAGTTAAGCTCTAGCTTAATGATGATCACCTTTTGCTAGGTTGAAATAGCAGGGCTAATCTTGGCAAAATGTAACTCTCCAAATTTGGAAGCAGCTAAGCTACAGGTAGCTATATCTTTTTTTTTATTAAGAGATTTTTGTTAATATTTATTAACTCACTCTTTTGTCCAGTGGAGAGATTTGTACTAACATGTGCATAGTTAAGAAAAGTAGGGCTGTAACTGTTATGCTATTTTGAGATTACAAACTTTTTCTAAGATACTACAATAAGAGGTATACATCAAGATTCTAAGTTGGTTCTTACTTCTTTCTTTGTCCCTCTCTTTTAGAGTATAAATAGTAATTAATTTATACATAAAATAGGTATTGTTACTAACTCAAATTATTAGGTGCAACCATAGAAGCTAGAAATAGGAATTTTTGAGCAAGTAGGACAGTAAGGAACAGTTCATTCACTCCTTTGGAGTTAAAATTGTCTTTGAACCAACCTTCAACTCTAAGTAGCATTCAGATTCTACATTACATTTTCGGTATACTGGCCTATTAGAATTGGGTTTGCATCAATCAAGGTTTATAATTTCTACTATAAGATAGAGTATTCACCCTTTGATTGGAGCAAGAAGAGCATCTTCATTGTTGGTGTCTCCAAGTTCTACTATTTTGATAACTGTGCTTCTAGTTTGTGCTCTTGACTAGACTTCCATGCCTTGTCTGCCTAGGTATCTGTCTGGAATTCCTTCTGAAGATTATCATTGCTGAAGAGGGTTTTCTTGGTTTGGCTTCATGAGGGTTTTCAGGAGGAATTTCTATAGATGACCTCCTAGGACAAAATGAACCTCTCCATTGAGTCCAGGAGACATGAGAGGTGAAGAAAAACATATAATTCCGCATGTTTTGGCCATGGTGACCTAAGGCAAAAAAATTAGCTCCCAAGTATGTAGTACAATTGTTGCAGGTACGATTGCAGAAAAAATTGTTAAAAAAATATTTTCCTACGTTGTGTATTTGTTTTTCTATACTTGGTGCAAAAATTAAATTTTTTATAAAGTAATGGAAAACAAAAAAATTAAAGATATGAAAAAAAAATTGTTAAGGGACGGGGGTTTGTAGACCCCCATACCTTGACCTACCGTGGCAGGGCCTACTGGCATGGCCAGGTATGGCCAAGCATGGCTGCTAAGACCAGTCAGCTCCCAGTCGGCAGTCTGGGTCAGACAACCCTTGGGCCCCTGGTACCGGTCCAAACGAGGCCGACCAGACTCCCAGGCCAGCAACTGCCTGAGAAGTCCCCACCATGGGGTGTTTTAAAAAAATTATTCCTTATGGTGGTAAAGAATTTTTTTGATGATATTGTTTAATAAATCAATTTCGGACTTAATTAAGAATTAAACCTCTATGAAATATGTTTTGGAGTCTGATGAAAAATAAAATAGATTTGAAAACTTTTTCACCTACGCCAATCAAAGATATATGATGACGTCAACTCCAATCCAATACCATGTCACTTGTGTTTTTTGTCCAATGAGCTTGATGATGTCAACAATGATGTCATGCCATGTCAGCAGGTACTAGGGTCCCACCAGGGATCCACTTTTAGCGCTAGGAGGGTATTATCTTTTGGGGGGCATAACTTTCACATATGGATTAATTTTTTGATTTCTTATAGGCATCAGAAAGTTCTCTCTGAGTGCTACGCAGTGGTAAATGTTTCATGATTAGATTTTGTTATTTTTTTCAAAATTTGGTGCCGGAAGCTAGGCATTGCTCTGTTACAGATTTGTACTCATAACTTTTGCATATGGAATCAGATTGTTGATTTCGGATAGGTGTTGGAGAGCTATTGTAGTGTAATATAGATTGGATCATGTATATTTTCAGTTGGTGTGCAGAGAGATATTGGCACTTGTTTGATCACTTGTAGGAGCTTGAGATTCAAAGTACATTTATGAGTGCATTTAGATGGATTTTTGGGCACAGACTTGTGGGAGTGCATGTCATTATGAGACCATTAGTATGGTATAGCAGGTTTTCAGATTTGGTGCTTGCAGCTACATGTTTACATGTGTTTTCAAAGTTTGGACTTTGATGGTGATAGGTATACAGGGTGTCCTCTGATTTTAGGACATGGTTGATACGTGTGTGAGACTTGGAGTCTCATTTCAATGGGAGTTGAGTATAGGTACAACGATGATGATGATTATGGTGTCATAGATATGCATGTACACTTTTGCATTGGCACGACATGATCATGTATGTGATTGACAGTTATGTGCAATGATGTTTGATTTATGATTACAGGTTGTGTTGTGGTGTTGTTTTAGGGGGTTGTTCTTATCTCCTAGATGCTTGTTTAGTTCCTTCACAATGGTTACTTGTTTGTGGACTTGTTGGCAAATCAAATCTAGCATTGATTCGATGTTTGAGTCTTAGAGTCTATAGTTTGTCATGGATAGACCAGTATCATAGTTCATTGGGAGCTTTGGCAGCATTATGCATTCATGATTTGTGATGGATGATCTTCTACAATGGTTGTGGATGTCTTGGATAGGCTCTTGGATTATGATTCTTGTTTCAGTGAGAGTGATTTGACATCATGATTTCCATTGTTAGTAGATGTAAATCTTCATATGATTGGAGATGTTGACATCTTGGTTTACCATAGAGGGCTTCTTCGAGTCTTTGGTTGAGGTGTCGGTTTATGATTTGTCAATTTGACATGTTTATCCTTGATATAGAGATGTTGATATTGTGTCTTGATGAGCTCTTGATTCTAGATTAGATTTTTAGCATGATAAAGGTTTTCTTGAGACAGGATGTATGCATTGTCACATGTGATCTCTTTGGAGGAGATGGTTGGATCATGATGTCATGTTGGGTTTCTTGATTATACAGATGTGCAGTTGTAGCATTGACAGCGGTCTTGTTGGTTCTCTTGGTATTGAGTACTTTGGTCATTTACTTGAGAGTATCATGACAGTGCAATGTTAAATTTGGACTTTCAGCATGGATTGATCATGGAGGTGCTCATTGATACTTGGAGATTTAGGTGAGGCTGGAGTTCTCTTTTGATTAGAGACATTTGTTGAGATGGTTTCTCATTGGATGTTTTAGCAGATAGACCGAGGAGCCTTACACCTAGATATGCACCTATAAGAGTTTGTTATTGGAGAGAGTCATTGCAGCTTGGTGTATCCTGGAGGAGCTTTCTCATTCCCCACTCTTGGTCTACTCGGTGGCTTATCATCTATGAGGCATTTCTCATCTTTTTAGATGTATGTTGATTTATGTTTCATCTTCTCTTAGATATGGATCTTGAGCTATAGTTATTGATTCTGGAGGGTTCATTTGAGGGATGTTAGCATGGTTATCTCCTTGTTCATATGGTTTGATTTATGATGTTCATTATGAGGAGTTTAGGAGATGTGATTTGGATTATCCCTAGTTACGGAATAGTTATGAGTTTGATCTACCTTGATTAGAGAGGCTTACATCCATGTTGGTTACATGTTACATATGTTCTTTTGATCTTATGAGATTGAATGGTTGGGTGTTGTTGAGGCTTTTCATTTGGGGTTGTAGAGGAGATCATACTTGACACAACTTAACACTTTGAGGTGTTGGTAGAATGACATTATGATTTATAGGTTTTCTCTCTTAGTCTTATGGCTACTTCCTAGAGGATCATGTTCATATGGTTGGATTTGGAAGAGTTATGGTGACATGTTGTGAGAGATTATGCAGATATTTATCATGCATGTGTGGATCATTGTAAGTGTTCTTGATGCTACATTGGCTTGTTGATCATCCACACCTTGCTTTGAGTGTTGATTGATAGACTTGGTATGCCTTGGATCTGTTTTCATATTTGACATTACCCATGCAGTGGGAGTTCCTAGATGTATGTGTTCTTCACTGACAGGTTTTATACATGGATCTTGTGATTGTGATATATGGGTTGGATATGTTGTTGGCATGAGTTTATTGATGTTGTTGATACCTATGAGTTATGGATGGTTGGATGTATTAGCATATTGACGCAAGAGCATCTAGGATCACAAACAATCTTGAATCAACCAAAAAAATATTTTATTTCTTTTACCCTTTTTGTTTGTCTTGTAGGTTTCTAATCAACAACATACACTAACATTGAGGAAAATAAAATAAATATTTTAATTCCTAAACTCTTCAAGGAAAAGACAAGGCAAGTTGCATATGGACAAAATCCTAGTCACCTACATGTTAGAAGACAAAAGTTGGACAATGAATAGTTTTCAAGCACTCAAGTCATGAAGGAAAGAAACAAAGGAATCCCAAGAGTCACATTTCTCCAAGTTGGACACCACGAAGCAAGAAGAGGAATACCAAGAGTCATTGGAGCCCAAATGAGGAAGATGAAACTTGGCAAAGGAGATATTATAAATAGATGGAAGTTTGGCTCTAAAGAGACATTGAAAAATAAGAGAAGAGCCCAAGTTTATTTCTTATTTTTACAGGTCATCAAGAGGATGTCCATAGGTGATGTTGAAGAGAATTCTCCAAGGGAAATACATCCATTTTGATGAGGCAAAGAAAGTGAATGTCCATAGTGATTTGTTAGCTAAAAATTCTAAATTTGTAAGTTTGTGGAGGTGGATAGTTGCAAAGTTTGATAGAGATATTTCATAGTTGGATTTGTGAAGGTTATGTAGGTGTGTTGCTACCTTGGTGGACTGCATAAAAACATTTGGGTTGTAAGTATTTGTTGTTGTTCATGTTTTATAAAATTCTTAAGACATGGTGTTACTTCATAGCTGAAATTGTTGGTATAACATTCAGAAATTATATTCACTTAAGGGCTACAAGTTTAAGCGATTAATATATGTTTATTTTTCTGCAACTAAAGGAATCAAACAGACAAACAAAAAATCCTTAAAGGCTGGAATTTATCAAAGTAAATTTTCATCTAAGAGAAGAGGAGTAATCTTGGCAAACAACAATCTTAAGGCTGAAATTTAACAAGGTTATGTTGCATATACAATTTGTTTTAATCTTTGAAGTTTTGAGCACATGATTATAACAATTTGAAGGCATGAATATTGTTATTATTTCAATGTATGTAATAGAAGTTGATTGGGCTGCATGATGGGACAATCCTTCATTGGATTTTCTTGTCTTGCCTGCATCACATATGATGTGGGTGCTATTTCCAATCATGTGGGTTTTTACCTTTGACAATAGCTTGGAGCCTTATGTTATCACTTGGATTTGATGCTTGTATTCTTTAGATTGGTGCATCTTCACCTTGGCATGTTCCTTTTCTTCCATAGGTGGCATGTTGGAGGATGAGAGGAGTTCTTGCTTGAAATGGTGGTCACTTTGATTTTATTGTAGGTATCTTGATTTCATGCTTGCCTATGATTATGTATTTCATTGATTGACCCTTATGCAATTTATACAACAAGTGGGAGAATGTTGGGATATGGTGTTGTACACCATTGCATAATTCAGTATATTATAATGTTGTAATTAAAAAATTATTTACTTGTGATGCACCTAGGTGGTGTGGTTAATCACGCTAGGTAATTATTCAGGGACCACTTTATGTTGTATTGTAACATTGGGTTAATTATTTTATGTGTGTAACACATAGAGTGATTAATTACTCATTTGTATTATTTGATTAATTGGAAAAAATTAGTACCAATAGTCAAATCGGGGTTAATGGTTTTATGGGCTAATGGTTTTGTGTTACCCATGGTTTTGGGGCACATGGTTTTATCCAATAACACAAGTTGTAATTGTGTGAGCTTGGTCTATAAAACCAAGCACATGGTTAGTGGTTTTGTTGGCTTGGCTATTCATTGTAGGTGGATTGGAGGTTTGTGAGAGGCTGTCATTGTATTACACTCTCTCCTATAAGTGCATATTGTGAAGCATGGCAGGCAATGTGTGGATTCATGCTTGGACAGATGGAGGATGCATTGGAGGTTCTTGATGATTCAAAGGTATTCATGGAGACTCATGGCATGTATTGTAGTATCATTGTTGTTGAATAATACATATGAGTGTGGATGCTTTTGGAGGCTGAGTTTTTCCCTCTTGAGGATTTTCCCAAGGTATATCTTGTGTTATCTTGTTGATTGTTCATTTGATCTTTGTATTATGGTTATTTTTGCATCTTATTCTCCTGTTGGGTTATGTGAAATTGATTTTATTTGACCTACAAATTACTAACAAAAATAATGATCTTCTTTAATTATAATGCATGTTGAATTCCAGGCTGTTGAAGAGGCTCTCAAGAATCTTAAAGAAAGCATAATCAATCGATGGTCTCAAAAACAATTGAATTCTAATTGGTGAGCAGATTCTCCTTGTTTGATTCTTAATGCTTGTTTAATCTAAGGTCTCCTGGAGATGTTTTATATTATATTAAATGAAGTTCATTTACATCATAAAAAGTAATATATCTTCATTAAAAAAACATGATGCTTCTATCAACTATTCAACTTCTATCTCCAAACATCAAAAACTTTCTTCTTTGTTGGCATGGTGGGGTGTTTTAAAAAAATTAAAAAAATTATTCTTTATGGCAGCAAAGAAATTTTTTGATGATAGTGTTTGATAAATCAATTTCAGACTTAATTAAAAATTAAACCTCTATGAAATATATTTTGGAGTCTGATGAAAAATAAATTAGATTTGAAAACTTTTTCACCTACGCCAGTCAAAGATATATAATGACTCAGCTCCAGCCCAACACCACATCACTTGTGTTTTTTGTCCAATGAGCCTATGTATTTTATATTTTCATTTGGATGGATATTTCTTTGTTGCTGAATTTGGATCTTTTTCTGTTGTTGAACTTGGATTTATTTTATGCCTAAGTATCTTCCCATATTCTTTTTGGTGATTATTTTTGGTTCAATTGTAGGTTTTGGAAGATAGAACACGCAAGCAAGGCATTAAGCCCACATGAGTTGGCTTCCAACTAGTCACACATTCATAAAGCAATACTAACTTGTAAAGTAAATAATCTCAAGGACCATCCACTTAATTCACTTACAATTCCACAAAAAGTAACTAATATAATAATTTCATCTATCATAAGGACCATATATTCATGGAACCATTCAAATTAACATCTCAACAAAACATCCATTCATATTATATATGGGAAAAACTAGAGTTTCTGAAGGAAGAAATATCAAACAAGAAAAGAACTAGACATATCCCATTCATCTATTTTAACAAATTTTAGGACCATAGAGAATTCAGGGATTCTGAAATGCATCAAAAACTCTGCCAGCATTCCAACTCCTAGTGCCCTATAAAAGACTAGCATCCAGTCATTTATAATCTTGTGAATGGTACGGCATTAAATTCCATGTAATATCCTATCAACACTAGATTCCCCCTTCAAATTAAATGATTAAACAGACCACATGGTGCCCATAACTCCTTAATGTGCCTAAATCTAATTTTTGGCAGGTTTGGATCACCAACTACCATGATACACAAATATCATTTGCTAGTAGGTGAAAGACCAAATATTGCAATTTATGACGATCATCAAAGGAGCTCAACTTCCCAAATGTGTAAGGTGCAGATTTGTTCCAGCGAGCTTGGAGTGCAATATATAGGACTTGGAGGGCATTACATTGTCCCATACAATATGTTTGATAGAAAAATTCAGCCACTCAAGAAGTTCTTTCTTATTTTATGGTTTTCATCTAGCCTTTATAAGTTATACTTATTATTATTTAAATGTTGGACTGTTGAGTATGTTTTTTACTAATAAAATATTTTAGTTATCCTAATATTTATGAGATGGTGATATGCATGTGAGTCTTAGGCTTTCTACATTAAAAGTTATTATCGATTGATTAATATTTAAATATTATAGCTTAAGATGACAATTCCGTCATGTTTACATTGTCTCATACAATATGTTTGACAGAAAAATTCAGCCACTTAGATAGTTCTTTCTTATCTATAAGGTTTCCTCCCGCCTTTATTAGTTATACTTATTATTTAAATGTTGGACTGTGGGGTATGTTTCTTACTAATAAAATATTTCAGTTATCCCAATATTTATGAGATGGTGATATGATTAGCATATAGTTTCCATCAATATTTTAACATCCCAGAGGGATAGGACAAACCCTCTTGCTAAGTAGCAAGGGTAAGACTGGTGGATTAGTGTACAGTTCTAGAATGATTCTTTATACAATTAGGTAGATCACCTACAGCAACCACATTATTACTCCTAAAATTATTTCTCTATAGTCTAAAATTGATATCAGCCCTTTAAAATTTCATATAAGATCTACTGCATATGCCGTCAGCCACCAATTAAAACCTAAAAGTTTGTTTTCTGAGACAGTATCTACATGTTTGCCATTTTGAAACAATTTATTCATGAGATATTTTCACTAGCAATAAATCAACCAACCTGAAGGCCCTTGCAGCAGCTGTCCACCCGTGGCCAAAAGGGATATCTCCGTACAAGGATCCGTTTCTCTCTACAGCAAATTGGGATAAACCAAATGCAAACTATTTGGTCTGAGATCTCCTGAAAATGCGTGTTAATGCCATTCCCCACACTCTACCTTTTTCTTCCTTCCTGCATTAGCGAACTCTCCCACCATATTTAAGAGCCATCATATGTTATAAGGGAGGGTTGTTACACCGCTATTCACTTCTTCCGACATATCAAAATGGTTTATTTGGTCCATGGAAGGATTTGGTCCGCTCATGAAAATGGAATCCCATCTATGGAAAATGCTTCTACTGCTTGTACTATCCACAACACTATAAAGTCTGATAAGCCTAGAATCTTTGGTTTGTGATTGCTCTTTTTCTTTCTTCCTCTTCTCTGGAGAGCTTACATTTTTAAACCAATAGGCAACATTTTTGACTTCCGCTCTACCATATTCTTGTAGCTGAACAGTAAGCTCAGCTATGTGGGCATAAGATGGTTTTCTAGTTCCATTGCCGACACAGACTCTAATATTTGCTTTTGTTTGGCATTTGGCCACCATCTTGACGACACATTTGCCCTGCATATAAAATTGAATTGATCTGCAGAAGCGATGCATAAACAGCTAATGAGACCCTTTTTTGAAAAATGGTATTGCTATTTGCCTGTGCACGAAAGGTTGGTTTTTGGTCATTTGTGAATCACCTGCACACAAGGAACCACTTCTGTAGGGGGGGCCGTGGTTCTGGGATAGCCTGGTTTTTTGGTTATTTGTGGATCATCCATGAATAGGGAAGCGCTCCTTGATAAGGGCCCATAGTTCTAGGATAAGGTTTTCCTAGATATGAAATCTAAGGCTTCTTTCTGTATTAAACTTTTGCTATCCAGATTTTAATCTTCTCACTTATGTTTGGTTGGCTTCTGTAATCTTTCTCTCCAGTTTTGGAGTGATGTTCATCTTTTTCCTTCTATATTATTGGTAGACCTATTCCCCTAGACCACACATGCAGGTATTGGGTATCGACTCCGCCTGGACTCATAGGCCCTATTCCCTACCCTAGCCACTGTACCCTGCTAGTGCAGTGTTCCTGTGTTGTTGTCTTATCATCTTGTTACCCAATAGTAATTTCTAGAGTGCCCTTATGGTCATGTGTAGTTTTCTAGTGCAGTAGTTGAAGCTTTTCTCCTTGGTTTCCATTGATTGTTTGATGTGGTTTCCTTGGCATCATTCTTTATTTTGATTGGAGAAAATTGTTTTATGCTAATGCATATTTTGTAGGAATGAGTGCCTTGCCTATTCCTTACCCATGTTCTAGGACTGATTGCATGTAGTTGTACATGTGATAACTTGATTTTATACTATATCAAGTTTCAAGGACTAGTGTGTGCTTGGGCTACAGCTTAGCATTTGCAGGCTTCCAGCAGTAAGCCTAGTCCTAGGGGGTAGGATGTAACAACCCCCGTATTCACTTTTTGGTGTCGGTTAGAGGAGTCCACTCGGGTAACAAAGACAGGTCAGAATTGTTATGAGTTGAATGCACTACGAGAAATATCTTGGCTGTTAGGTAAACAAATTAATAGTTGAGATGACTTGAGGAAGGAAGGTAACTTGCCACACCATTAAGAAGGCATGGCATCCCTTCTGTATGGCCCAATTATGTTTGGAGTCAAAAAATTGCAGGGTATGGACATCCATCAAAGCATTAAGGATTGAGAGGAGATGCTCTGCACATAGGGGATACAATGATGTGTGGTCTAGGGGAACGGATCTACCAATAATATAGAAGGAAAAAGATGAACATCACTCCAAAACTGGAGAGAAAGGTTACAGAAGGTAACCAAACATAAGTGAGAAGATTAAAATCTAGATAGCAAAAGTTTAATATAGAAAGAAGCCTTAGATTTCATATCTAGGAAAACCTTATCCTAGAACTATGGGCCCTTATCAAGGAGTGCTTCCTTATTCATGGATGATCCACAAATAACCAAAAAACCAGGCTATCCTAGAACCACGACCCCCCTTACAGAAGTGCTTCCTTGTATGTGGGTGATTCACAAATGACCAAAAACCAACCTTTCGTGCCCAGGCAAATAGTAATACAATTTTTCAAAAAAGGGTCTCGTTAGCTATTTATCCATCACTTCTATAGATCAATTTGATTTTACGTGCAGGGCAAATGTGTCAACAAGATGGCAGCCAAACGCCAAACAAAAGTAAATATTAGAGTCTGTGTTGGCAACGGAAACCAGAAAACCATCTTATGCCCACATAGCTGAGCTTATTGTTCAGCTACAAGAATATGGTAGAGCAGAAATAAAAAATGTTTCCTATTGGTTTAAAAATGTAAGCTCTCCAGAGAAGAGGAAGAAGGAAAAAGAGCAATCACAAACTAGAGATTCTAGGCTTATCAGACTTTCTAGTGTTGTGGAGAGTACAAGCAATAGAAGCATTTGCCATAAATGGGATTCCATTTTCATGAGCAGACCAAATCCTTCCATGCACCAAATAAACCATTTTCATATGCCGGAAGAAGTGAATAGCGATGTAACAACCCTCACTTATAACATATGATGGCTCTTAAATATGGTGGGAGAGTTTGCTAATGCAGGAAGGAAGAAAAACGTAGAGTGTGGGGAATGGCATTAACATGTATTTTCAGGAGATCTTAGACCAAACAGTTCGCATTTTGGTTTATCCTAGTTTGCTGTAGAGAGAAACGGATCCTTGTGTAGAGATATCCCTTTTGGTTAAGGGTGGACAGCTGCTGCAAGGGCCTTCAAGTTCGTTGATTTATTGCTAGTGAAAATATCTCATGAATAAATTGTTTCAAAATGGCAAACATGTAGAAACTATCTCAGAAAACAAACTTTTAAGTTTTAATTGGTGGCCGACGACATATGCAGTAGACCTTATATGAAATTTTAAAGGGCTGATATCAATTTTAAACTGTAGAGAAATAATTTTAGAAGTAATAATGTGGTTGTTGTAGGCGATCTACCTAATTATATGGAGAACCATTCTAGCATCATAAACTAATCCACCAGTCTTACCTTTGCTACTTAGCAAGAGGGTTTGTCCTATCCCTTTGGGATGTTAAAATATTGATGGAAACTATATTCTAATCCCACTTTTGTGTGAAATATTTAGATGATTGGGCTTCTGTGATACGGATTTTAATCAAGTTTGAGGTGACAAGGAATAAATTAAAATGTTAACTTCATGGATTAAGTTGTATCCCGTGTGATATAATAAACATCTAGGCTTTCCAGTGCATGCACAGATGTCAATATGACTGATGCGGCAGTAGCTGTGAAGCCTGACATTACCCGTGCTAATCACATTTTCTAGAAGTTTCTAAAGCCTTTTCAAAAGACTCATTTTGTTAATATCTTGTAATCATTACATTCCTTGAGAGGACATCAGTCTGAGGCATTCAGCCCAGTAGTTACATGCCTTGTCTATGCTTCCACTTTTTGCGTACATGTATACCAATGTACTTATGGCTACAACATCTAACAAATAATTCCCTTCTGTTATACTTTGCTGGGTGTCCTTAACCTCTTCCAAAAGCTCCCATTTCAGACAAGAAAGGAGGATGCTGACTGCAGCTGTGGTATTTGACCTTACATCAGCAAGTGGCATTTTCTTAAAAGTTTCTAAGGCCTTTTTAACAAATCCATTTTGTGTGAATTCTTAAAAGTTTCTAAGGCCTTTTTAACAAATCCATTTTGTGTGAATCTTGAAATCAGTGCACCCCATGAGATGACATCATTCTAAGGCATTCTATCAAATAGTTGACATGCCTTCTCAATGCTGCCATTTTGGCACAGGCAAAGAGGATGTGGGCAGGGTTGTTGTTATGTTTTGTTATGTTGTATGGATGTTAAGATTGTGGATGGTCATTTGAGGCCTTTATGTTGATTATGTTACCTCCATCTTTGTTTCATCTTGGGTACTGAAGCATTTATCTTCCTACCTTTTTATTGTCAGTGTAAAGACCTAGTAAACCCTCACTCATCAAGAAAGAAATTCAGCCACCTTAAAAATATTTCCAAGGGACTGGCTAGAAGAAAATATATAAGATAATTATGTGCAATATAGAAACCACATGCTACCCACAAGGCAGTTGGATATCTCTAAGTACACCAAAGCTAATTTATTTTCCCTTCCATTCCGGTGGTGTTGTTGAAGAGGAATGATACTCTTTTGAGGGAAGACAATATTTTGTTCTTTCTTTAGAAGGTTAGTGGCTTGCATCAAAGCTCAGGTGAGATTCCTCACTCAATCCTAGCATCTAGTTCCCTCTATTCAACAATAATATTATTTCATATGCTGTGAGGAAATTGGGACTAGGAAATAAGGGAATTGTGTCATGGCAATTGTGATTTTCATTAGGATAATAACTGTAGATCATTATGATATGTCTAGGTACTAATTTCCATCTGCAGGTGTATATAAATGATGGCTGTTATATTGTATAGTAGTTTGTATCAGAATGAAGCCATAAAACTAGAAAACTATAAGAAGGATGACTGTGAATAAATATAACTTCTCTAATTATTGTTTTTGTCCTGTCATCTACATCTATGTTTGAATCTCTTATAGCATAATGGAAGTAGAATGAAAATTGATAAAAGAATAACTACATATTTGAAACTGGCTAGAAACTGTTTGCACTCTAATATATCGTATGTTGCATCTATACTACTATAGGATTCATTTCCTAGCGATAAAGGCAAATTTTATAAATTGGAACTGTGTGCAAACTATATATATTTTATTTGTGATTCAGCCAGGAGGGGTGAATGCATAAGTCTTAGTAGATTGCCTATAAACCCCATCTAAGGTTCCATCCCCATAGGCCCGAGACCAGGATTGGGTGTTATGCCCCTTAGGCCTGTGTCAAAGGTTTGGACCATGGAGGGATGGGGGTCCCACATTGGAATATGCCCCCATAGGCCCAGATGAGGGATTCAGCAAAAGGACCATCCCCCATAGGCCCTTCTCAAGGGTTCGGGCAATAGGACTGTGGTAGGCCTTAGGCTACTAAGGATTTATGACTTCTCCTCCCTAGCATGTCGAGTGACTCTTCTTTCTTATGTGTTTTCATTTGTAAGTTGATTATGTTGAATTGCTGGGAAATTGATATTAGAACTGACGTATGGCAATATGGATTTGTACATATATATATATATGTTGTTATAGGTACTATACCAAGAGAATATTTAAAGAGAAGAAACCCTAAATCTAATCCACAAGCGAATTCTAGGGCAAACCAGGTAAGGGACATTACATTTGTATAAATTGTATTGATAAAAACATAGAGGAAGTTGAAATTGTAGGTGATTCATTGGTTTGTATAAACACAAATAAAAGGAAGGAGATTTCAAATTGGAAGCTTTACCAGTGGGTTGCATCACATCTATAGGGAAGGAAATAAAACCACAAACTTTCTTGTGAACCAAGGAGTAGACCAACTCAAGTTCTACAGAGTATCCAACTCGGATTTAGTATGGGACAGCCTAGAAGAAATTTTAGAGATGGATGGATAGGCTCCATAGGAGGAAGGATTTTTGAATTCTTGAGCAGAGATATGGATAGCAGCAAAATGGATTGAGGAATAATTTTCTCTTCATGGGTTTCATTTGATCCGATCTTCTTACCAAATATAAATCTTGTTATCTTTGTTGACATAAGCAAGATGGGGCAATGAATGGTATTTGAGTGTGAATGTATCTATAAGGTAGATTCAAATGAAGATGAGGAAGAGGAGGAGGAAGAAACAGTGGAGGGAAAGATTAACAGAATCTTCAATGCAGATCAAGCGAGGGCAGTGGCTTCTATCAAACAAGTCATTGACACCCATATCTTCGTTGGAGAACACATTCATGATGGAACACTCTAAGAGAGGAATCCCTCATGAATGTAGTGCTAATAATGGGAAGGAAACAGTGTGGGAAGATGATGGCTCACACGTTTATCAAGAAGGAGCTGAGAGAAAACGTGTATACTACCATTTCATCTTTTGATTAAAAAACTCAAATCTAGACTGATGGGAGAGATATTGGATGATGGTGCTATTAGGAAAAACAAAATAACTTCGTAGGCTCCATGTCTATTTCAGGATGGTATTCATTGAAATAATATGGAAGTGTTCAACTTCTATCTTAGTCAGTATGGAGACCTGTTGTCTCCCCCACAGATTAATCGGGCCTTTGAGCTCTATGAAGGTTTATGGTTTTTATGGCATCTAAGAATGCCCAGTGATTGAATGTTGTATGTTTGCGCACTCGGAAGAGATGATGTTGTATCTTTTCTAGTTTAATTGGATTTTAATAGAAAGGGAACTACCTCCTTGGGTTTTATTAACAACTTTTTCATTCTTAATATAGATTAAGACTTTATTTTCAAAAAATATATCTAAACAACGAACATAAAGTATTTTCATTAAAATAACTATACAATAAATAAAGTTCAACATATTAAAAGAAAAAACTAATAAATTAAATTTGATTGTACAAAACTGAAATAAAACTCTAATTAAATATAGTTATAAAATATTATTGTACAATGCTAACTTAGATGCCACTATGGGGATTTAAACTTGGATCTCCATCTTGAGAAGCTTATGGCTTTACCATTTGAGCACAACCCCTTTGACATGTTTGCGTATTACTTGTATTTATATTGATTATTTACTTTATGTCAACTTTATTCTTATGTGCATTTATTTAATAAAACTATGTTCGTTACATATTTTAAATTTAATTCTTATGTGCATTCATTTAAAAAAATATGTGGGTTATATATTTTTTAAATTTAAAATGGTTACTTTATAATTTTTATGTGCATTCATTATGTCAGTTATATGTTTTAAATTTAAAGTGCTTACTTCATAATTTAATATATGTGTGTGTGTGTGTGTGTGTGTGGGCTCTATTTAGTTTTTATGTATACTATCATAGTCATCCCCTTAATGCCATTATATAATGCCTATGGCGTAATTATGGTTTTATGGGAGAAATTAATATTCCAACAAACTCAGTGTTTTTTACACACCTATTTTTATTATTATTATTGGTAAATGCTTTTCACTAGAGCTATGAATTAGAGAGTTTTTGAAAGGGTGCCACCCTTTTACATAGAGAAAGAAATAAACACCAAAGAAGCCTGAGCAATGTCAAGGAATAATAAGTTAGAGGCTTAAAAATACAACAACAAACAACATTTCCCCACACATGAGGCCAAAAAAAAGCTTAGGGCAGACTACCCCATGACGAAATAGGTCTACCAACTCAAGGTAGCTTGAAGCTGAAACACTTCAAGGATTTTTGTTTCTTGTTGGTAACCCAATCGTTAGACTCAAACAAACCAAATCCCTTATTGGTAGGACTCACATTATGAAGAATTGAACCCGAATTAAAGAAAGTACTGCAAGATTAATTTTTAAATGAATCCACTTTTATATTTTCTTTGTTCGAGGACACTAGGGAGGGCAATCTTAGTCCTCCCTCACTGCTTCCTTCTCCATACATTTATCCCCAAAAGATGAGATCTGAGCTCAAGGACAAGATTAAGAGCCTCTGAGTTAGAATTGTCCACAAGAGGAATTGCCAACACACTTTTACCCTCCATGGGTATCTCAGACATGTCCTCAATAGGAGAAGGATCTTGTTGAGCCTTATTTCTTGTGAATAAGCCTTTTTTTCATGAACCCACACATGGAGCTAAAGCATGGCTCCACCTATGGAAATTGTGACTTACCATTAGGGGCTCCTCATAAGTGATCTAATGCACCCAATCACTACGTTTTGAGGATAAGGTGACCAGAGAGGGAAGAACCTTCTCACCAACATTATTAATGTAAAATCTAGAAAAATAAAGTATTTTATAGATTTTCTCACCTCATCGGCCACGATGAGTTCACCAAGGGAGAAATTAATAGTCAGCTACACTTGAACCTCATCCCAATACTCCAAAGGTAATCTAGGGTGTAACATGCCTTCTCATATTACTCAGAATTACACACGTAGATTACTAGAAAAGTAAAAGATGTTATGACCCGCTTCTAACCCTAGAACATATTTTATGATACTTAGAGACTTAAGTTTGATTAGAGTTATCATATCATACTATGCATAATTAATTATTATTTTTCTTTATTTTCAAATCTTACTAACACACATAAATATATATATATAGTTTCATCCCAACAAAAACATCCATTCCTATTATATATGGGAAAAACTAGAGTTTCTGAAGGAAGAAATATCAAACAAGAAAAGAACTAGACATATCCCATTCATCTATTTTAACAAATTTTAGGACCATAAAGAATTCAGGGATTCTAAAATGCATCAAAAACTCTGCCAGCATTCCAACTCCTAGCGCCCTATAAAAGACTAGCATCCAGTCATTTATAATCTTGTGAATGGCACGGCATTAAATTCCATGTAATATCCCATCAACACTAGATTCCCCCTTCAAATTAAATGATTGAATAGACCACATGGTGCCCATAACTCCTTAATGTGCCTAAATCTAATTTTTGGCAGGTTTGGATCACCAACTACCATGATACACAAATATCATTTCCTAGAAGGTGAAAGACCAAATATTGCAATTTATGACGATCATCAAAGGAGCTCAACTTCCCAAATGTGTAAGGTGCAGATTCGTTCCAGCGATCTTGGAGTGCAATAAATAGGACTTGGAGGGCATTACATTGTCCCATACAATATGTTTGATAGAAAAATTCAGCCACTCAAGAAGTTCTTTCTTATTTTATGGTTTTTGTCTAGCCTTTATTAGTTATACTTATTATTATTTAAATGTTGGAGTGTTGAGTATGTTTCTTACTAATAAAATATTTTAGTTATCCCAATATTTATGAGATGGTGATATGCATGTGAGTCTTAGGCATTCTACATTAAAAGTTATTATTGATTGATTAATATTTAAATATTATAACTTAAGATGACAATTCCATCATGTTTACATTGTCTCATACAATATGTTTGACAGAAAAATTCAGCCACTTAGATAGTTCATTCTTATCTATAAGGTTTCCTCCCGCCTTTATTAGTTATACTTATTATTTAAATGTTGGACTGTGGGGTATGTTTCTTACTAATAAAATATTTCAGTTATCCCAATATTTATGAGATGGTGATATGATTAGAATATAGTTTCCATCAATATTTTAACATCCCAGAGGGATAGGACAAACCCTCTTGCTAAGTAGCAAGGGTAAGACTGGTGGATTAGTTTACAGTTCTAGAATGATTCTTTATACAATTAGGTAGATCGCCTACAACAACCACATTATTACTCCTAAAATTATTTCTCTATAGTCTAAAATTGATATCAACCCTTTAAAATTTCATATAAGATCTACTGCATATGCCGTCAGCCACCAATTAAAACCTAAAAGTTTATTTTTTGAGACAGTATCTACATGTTTGCCATTTTGAAACAATTTATTCATGAAATATTTTCACTAGCAATAAATCAACCAACCTGAAGGCCCTTGCAGCAGCTGTCCACCCTTGGCCAAAAGGGATATCTCCGTACAAGGATCCGTTTCTCTCTGCAGCAAATCGGGATAAACCAAAATGCAAACTATTTGGTTTGAGATCTCCTGAAAATGCGTGTTAACGCCATTCCCCACACTCTGCCTTTTTCTTCCTTCCTGCATTAGCGAACTCTCCCACCATATTTAAGAGCCATCATATGTTATAAGGGAGGGTTGTTACACCGCTATTCACTTCTTCCGACATATCAAAATGGTTTATTTGGTCCATGGAAGGATTTGGTCTGCTCATGAAAATGGAATCCCATCTATGGAAAACGCTTCTACTGCTTGTGCTATCCACAACACTAGAAAGTCTGATAAGCCTAGAATCTTTGGTTTGTGATTGCTCTTTTTCTTTCTTCCTCTTCTCTGAAGAGCTTACATTTTTAAACCAGTAGGCAACATTTTTGACTTCCGCTCTACCATAATCTTGTAGCTGAACAGTAAGCTCAGCTATGCGGGCATAAGATGGTTTTCTAGTTCCGTTGCCAACACAGACTCTAATATTTGCTTTTGTTTGGCATTTGGCCACCATCTTGACGACACATTTGCCCTGCATGTAAAATTGAATTGATCTGCAGAAGCGAATAAACAGCTAATGAGACCCTTTTTTGAAAAATGGTATTGCTATTTGCCTGTGCACGAAAGGTTGGTTTTTGGTCATTTGTGAATCACCTGCATACAAGGAACAACTTCTGTAGGGGGGGGGGGTGGTTCTGGGATAGCCTGGTTTTTTGGTTATTTGTGGATCATCCATGAATAGGGAAGCGCTCCTTGATAAGGGCCCATAGTTCTAGGATAAGGTTTTCCTGGATATGAAATCTAAGGCTTCTTTCTATATTAAACTTTTGCTATCCAGATTTTAATCTTCTCACTTATGTTTGGTTAGCTTCTGTAACCTTTCTCTCCAGTTTTGGAGTGATGTTCATCTTTTTCCTTCTATATTATTGGTAGACCTATTCCCCTAGATCACACATGTAGGTATTGGGTATCGACTCCGCCTGGACTCATAGGCCCTATTCCCTACCCTAGCCACTATACCCTGCTAGTGCAGTGTTCCCGTGTTGTTGTTTTATCATCTCGTTAGCTAACAGTAATTTCTAGAGTGCCCTTATGGTCATGTGTAGTTTTCTAGTGCAGTAGTTAAAGCTTTTCTCCTTGGTTTCCATTGATTGTTTGATGTGGTTTCCTTGGCATCATTCTTTATTTTGATTGGAGAAAATTATTTTATGCTAATGCATATTTTGTAGGAATGAGTGCCTTGCCTATTCCTTACCCATGTTCTAGGACTAATTGCATGTATTTGTGCATGTGATAACTTGATTTTATACTATATCAGGTTTCATGGACTAGTGTGTGCTTGGGCTGCATCTTAACATTTGCAAGCTTCCAGGAGTAAGCCTAGTCCTAGGGGGTAGGATGTAACAACCCCCGTATTCACTTTTTGGTGTCGGTTAGAGGAGTCCACTCGGGTAATAAAGACAGGTCAGAGTTGTTATGAGTTGAATACATTACGAGAAATATTTTGGCTGTTAGGTAAACAAATTAATAGTTGGGATGACTTGAGGAAGGAAGGTAACTTGCCACACCATTAAGAAGGCATGGCATCTCTTCTGTACGGCCCAATTATGTTTGGAGTCAAACAATTGCAGGGTATGGACATTCATCAAAGCATTAAGGATTGAGAGGAGACGCTCTGCACATAGGGGATACAATGATGTGTGGCCTAGAGGAACGGATCTACCAATAATATAGAAGGAAAAAGATGAACATCACTCCAAAATTGGAGAGAAAGGTTACAGAAGCTAACCAAACATAAGTGAGAAGATTAAAATCTGGATAGCAAAAGTTTAATATAGAAACAAGCCTTAGATATCATATCTAGGAAAACCTTATCCTAGAACTATGGGCTCTTATCAAGGAGTGCTTCCTTATTCATGGATGATCCACAAATAACCAAAAACCAGGCTATCCTAGAACCATGGCCCCCCTTACAGAAGTGCTTCCTTGTATGTGGGTGATTCACAAATAACCAAAAACCAACCTTTCGTGCACAAGAAATAGTAATACAATTTTTCAAAAAAGGGTCTCGTTAGCTATTTATGCATCACTTCTACAAATCAATTTGATTTTACGTGAAGGGCAAATGTGTCAACAAGATGGCGGCCAAATGCCAAACAAAAGCAAATATTAGAGTCTGTGTTGGCAACGGAAACCAGAAAACCATCTTATGCTGGCATAGCTAAGCTTATTGTTTAGCTACAAGAATATGGTAGAGCAGAAGTCAAAAATGTTTCCTATTGGTTTAAAAATGGAAGCTCTCGAGAGAAGAGGAAGAAAGAAAAAGAGCAATCACAAACCAGAGATTCCAGGCTTATCAGACTTTCTAGTGTTGTGGAGAGCACAAGCAATAGAAGCATTTGCCATAAATGGGATTGCATTTTCATGAGCAGACCAAATCCTTCCATGGACCAAATAAACCATTTTCATATGCCGGAAGAAGTGAATAGCAGTGTAACAACCCTCGCTTATAACATATGATGGCTCTTAAATATGGTGGGAGAGTTCGCTAATGTAGGAAGGAAGAAAAATGCAGAGTGTGGGGAATGGCATTAACACGCATTTTCAGGAGATCTTAGACCAAACAGTTCACATTTTGGTTTATCCCAGTTTTCTTTAGAGAGAAACGGATCCTTGTGCAGAGATATCCCTTTTGGTTAAGGGTGGACAGCTGCTGCAAGGGCCTTCAAGTTCATTGATTTATTGCTAGTGAAAATATCTCATGAATAAATTGTTTCAAAATGGCAAACATGTAGAAACTATCTCAGAAAACAAACTTTTAAGTTTTAATTGGTGGCCGATGACATATGCAGTAGACCTTATATGAAATTTTAAAGGGCTGATATCAATTTTAAACTATAGAGAAATAATTTTAGAAGTAATAATGTGGTTGTTGTAGGCGATCTACCTAATTGTATGGAGAACCATTCTAGCATCGTAAACTAATCCACCAGTCTTACCTTTGCTACTTAGCAAGAGGGTTTGTTCTATCCCTTTCGGATGTTAAAATATTGATGGAAACTATATTCTAATCCCACTTTTGTGTGAAATATCTAGATGATTGGGTTATGTGATACGGATTTTAATCAAGTTTGAGGTGACAAGGAATAAATTAAAATGTTAACTTCATGGATTAAGTTGTATCCCGTGTGATATAATAAACATCTAGGCTTTCTAGTGCATGCACAGATGTCAGCATGACTAATGCGGCAGCAGCTGTGAAGCCTGACATTACCCGTGCTAATCACATTTTCTAGAAAGTTTCTAAAGCCTTTTCAAAAGACTCATTTTGTTAATATCTTGTAATCATTACATTCCTTGAGAGGACATCAGTCTGAGGCAATCAGCCCAGCAGTTACATGCCTTGTCTATGCTTCCACTTTTTGCGTACATGTATACCAATGTACTTGTGGCTACAACATCTAACAAATAATTCCCTTCTGTTATACTTTGCTGGGTGTCCTTAACCTCTTCCAAAAGCTCCCATTTCAGAAAAGAAAGGAGGATGCTGACCGCGGCTGTGGTATTTGATCTTACATCAGCAAGTGGCATTTTCTTAAAAGTTTCTAAGTCCTTTTTAACAAATCCATTTTGTGTGAATCCTTAAATCAGTGCACCCCATGAGATGACATCATTCTAAGGCATTCTATCAAACAGTTGACATGCCTTCTCTATGCTGCCATTTTGGCATAGGCAAAGAGGATGTGGGCAGGGTTGTTGTTATGTTTTGTTATGTTGTATGGATGTTAAGATTGTGGATGGTCATTTGAGGCCTTTATGTTGATTATGTTATCTCTGTCTTTGTTTCATCTTGAGTACTGAAGCATTTATCTTCCTACCTTTTTATTGTCAGTGTAAAGACCTAGTAAACCCTCACTCATCAAAAAAGAAATTCAGCCACCTTAAAAATATTTCCAAGGGACTGGCTGGAAGAAGATATATAAGATAATTATGTGCAATATAGAAACCACATGCTACCCACAAGGCAGTTGGATACCTCTAAGTACACCAAAGCTAATTTATTTTCCCTTCCATTCTGGTGGTGTTGTTGAAGAGGAATGATACTCTTTTGAGGGAAGACAATATTTTGTTCTTTCTTTAGAAGGTTAGTGGCTTGCATCTATGAGTATGTTTTGCTCTATGTGAGCTGTACCATAGTCTAAGACCTTGTTTTGTCCACCTTGAAACATATCCTTGCGGGTTAATTTTGATAGTACTCAATTAGATCAAATCTGTGTTTTTAGCCTAAAATCAGTTGTAATGATTACGGTGGCCTATCCAAGGTTTAAACCTTGTTGGGTTTGCTCATCTCTATGTTATGACATTGGCTTTATGCATTGTGTGCCGTGTCTACTCCGTGCTTGATGTGTTCTTGTGAACTATGTGACCTTGAGGTCTCCCTTGTGTGGTTGAGTTTCCGAGTCTTCTTTCCCCACTGTTTGTCTGCTTGTGATTGGGCCTTGCGACTACATCTGAGCATGGTCGGGTGGTCTTTTATGACTCCACATGGTTCGGAGTCATTGCCACCACCATTAGGGATCGGCGAACAGGTTATCGCAGCACCAGCTTGAAGATGTTCTCTTTCTTTCTGTTACTTTATGAGTCATGTACCGAGTCAATTATTGTATCTTTCATGGCTATGCCATTGTTCTTGTTTATTCCTTTACGTAATTTTGTACTGTCTTAAGAGATAAAATGTAATCATGCAAGTTAATGAGAAGAAATGGGATGTTTCCTATTTAGTTTATGGATTCCGGTGTGGGTATCGGATCCACTTGTACCATGGTGTTTATGGATTCATATTTATATTTGGAAATGGGATTAGGAGTATTTGAATTGGTGTTTAAAATGAATGTAGTTTATTAATGTTTCTCTGGAG
Organism: Cunninghamia lanceolata; assembly: GCA_027924645.1. Taxonomy (NCBI): domain Eukaryota; kingdom Viridiplantae; phylum Streptophyta; class Pinopsida; order Cupressales; family Cupressaceae; genus Cunninghamia; species Cunninghamia lanceolata. The sequence continues at coordinate 18,721,149 of BSBN01001048.1, forward strand.
AGTGATTTAGTCCTCTCCGGTAGGTTGTGCATTCGGCCATACTTGGCAATGAATGTTGTCGACATATCGTATCGGCAACCGTTTTGTGTGTATGTTATCACTTGTTATTCAAAAAAAAATTATCTTGTCCTCTTTTGGCCCTCACCCTTCAGGGTTAGTGGCGCGGGATGTTACTGGAATAGTTATAATGTCAATTCATGTCCACTAGAACAATAACATGCTATCAAAATGATATTTTAATAGAGAATCCAACTCAACAAAATCTGCAATGCACAAAAGACAAAACTCTCCATTATGAAATGCATTCATTAAGAAAAATGCCTCATGTGATTACACACCATTTTAGGTAGTGATCTCTTGAATCTGCCGGTATTCTTGTTTGGGGGCAAAGAATTTTCAAGGCCGGAACAAAAAGAATTGTTCCTCAGCTGATATGCATCAAATGATTGAGATTCATAATCAAGAGTGCTTCCATGTGATGTTTTCAGAATCTACAGACACATCTTTCGTGCTCCCACAAATTCAACAAGAATTTTATTAGGTGGTAGATTACTTTGTACCACCGACCTCAGTAAAGGAGGTTTATAGGAGTTGAAGTCACGCTGCACAGGATCTTGGCCATGCTGTAAAATCAGAAATTGTCGCCTCATGTCTTGATCATATTCAGATTCAGGGATTTCATCCTCCTCTCTACTAGGGGAACCATTATCGCTTGGTTCTGAAATTGAATAGGCTGGTAAAGAATTAGAAGACTCTACAAGTGAAGCTCCATGAGAATATTGAGGAAGCTTCACATGGTTTAGTATGGAGAATTCTAAGGAGGGGGGAATTGGTTTTCCTTGCTGTAAAAGTTGCATAAATGACTTTGGGTCTTGATTGTCCACAAGATCATGGGTGGGGCATGTGTTTGGAAGTAAATTCTGATCCTAAAAGATAATAAAAATTATGAATATTTATATAAATATTAGAAAAACTTAGTTCATTTTGCGAATTAAAATAGTATATTTAAAAATTTTAACCAAGATAACACAGGACAATCTGAGAAAATTAACAATCAACTATACATAGTATATACCCAGAAGGTTACTCAAAAGATGGACTATATATAAAATATAAATACAACAATTCACATAGCCACGTGTCAATATTGTAAACCTGGGATAGGAGGATAAAACAGACAAACAAAATTACATGCAGATTCAATTTCTTTTCAACCTTAGAGTTTGTCATGGCATTTGGAACAGCTATACTGGCATTGCCATTTGCAGCTGCTTTGGCCTAAACCCCAGTACAAAAGATAATAAAACACATCCAACATTCAAATTTTATAGTTAAAACTTAACGCTTAAAGCAGGAACGTACAATGCTAAACTCAATCGGAATCACAAAATGTTGGCAAATCCTGACCTCTGTTATCAAGTAGTTGCTAACATCGGGTGTAGCTGACTGTTTTGTCACATCAGTTTCATAAAATACTTCATCCATCTTCTATAAATGATCCTGGTCAAAATCTGTGTCATAAAACAAGAATCAAGAAACATTAGAAGATATCGAGATGCTACAAACACGAGAAATCTTACACATAAAGAAGTTCAACCATTATTCCCTAAAACCGAGGAATCTTACACATAAAGAAGTTCAACCATTATTCCCTAAAATTTCATGCAAACTTCTCGCTTGGCTAGGAAAGTAAAATAAGGAATTACATACATAGATAAAATCATTCCAAGAACATATTACTTACTTTAAAAAACCATTTCTGACATTGCAAGCTACGTTTCTTGCAACACATAATATTGGAAGTGGAAAACTTTTCTGCAGTACAAAGAATGCTGATTAAAATCAATACAATGCAATAGAAAGTTCATCAAAGCAATCACAAATTAAAAATAGAAATCAAAGAACCTATGCTAAGGGAACATAGTAGGATGCAGAAGCTAGAACAACATGCACATGTGATTGATCTCTATCCTCCAAGACCTTCAATTGATCATCAATTACCTTGTAATCTTGGGATGGCAAATCCCTTCACGAAAGATATTTAGTAAAGACTTTCTTAAACCTACAATACAAACATACAAAACAGAAGCACATAAAAAAGTGACACTTAACATCATATGGTATTTAACAATGAGTGTAAATATTGAAACCACAATAAATAGAAGTATTATCATAGGAGAGAAAATATAATTCTATTCAGTTGCTGAAACTCGAACCTCTAAAATCTTAAAATGCTTGCACCTATTAGCAATTAGATAATTTCTTAATTCTTCCCAGGATGGGAGTATCCTAACAAGGACACTGGATAGCACAATTTAATTTAGATACCAATGTCCTTGTTAGGATACGCCCAGCCTGGGAAGATTTAAGAAATTATCTAACTGCTAATTGGTGCAAACGTTTTGAAGTTTTTGTTTGCACAATGTTAGAAAAGAATTATGCTTTGGAGATGTGGAGGCTTCTTGATTCCAAGACAAGCTTAATCAGTCCTAGGAAGCTCCATGATCATGTTGTTTGTGTCAAGCCAGGCAAAAATTTCTAACCAATAAACAACACACCTTATTATGTTATGAAGATCTATAAATTTAATTTCAGAGGCTCAAATTTCAGCAACTGAATGGAATTATATTTTCTCTCCTATCCTAATACTTCTATTGCTTGTGATATCAATATTTGCACTCATTGTTAGATACCATATGATGCTAAGTGTTGCTTTTTTCTGTGCTTCTGTTTTCTATGTTTGTGTTGTAGGTTTAAGAAAGTCTTTACTAAATGTCTTTCATAAAGGGATTTGCCATCCCAATATTACAATGGTAATTGATGTTCGATTGAAGGTCTGGGAGGATACAGATCAATAACATGTGCATGTTGTTCCAGCTTTTGCACCGTAATATGCTCCATTAGCAAAGGTTCTTTGATTTCTATTTTTTACTTTCTATTGCATTGTACTGATTGTTGGAAGAAATTAATCTTCTGTCAGTGCATTAACTTCAGCCTGCCCCTGCGTCAGACCTGGGGGTCTCCAAAATCAGCCTCAGCACCGTTGGCCTGCCAGCATTCATTTTTGGTAGATAAGTTTGAATTTTGAAGTGAGGTTGAGCTCTGGCAAGGTTAGAATGAGACAAACGAGAGGGAAAGTTAGTTGACAGTAGTAGAATGCAAGAGAAAGCCTGCAGCAACAGAGGAATGTGAAGTAGGAGAATAATAGAGAGAATATAGAAGAAAGGAATGTTACAGCAGCAACTATAATCCATAGGCAGCTACAGAGTTTCTGGACAGCAGCTCCAGAGATTTGGGCAAAACAGGAAAACAGAGCAGCAGCTCTGCATAAGTTTGTAACAAAATTTGAATGTATTGTAAATGAGGAAAACATAAAATATATATTACTGTCATTCATGCTTTGTCTCCTCTGTGTGTATATGTTTGTTCTCGCCATCCATTATTGCTGTAGCATTGTTTTCTGGTCAGGAGTCTGTCCATCCCCTGCTCTCCCCTGCCATCACTAATTTCAATCAGCATTCTTTGTACTGCAGACAAGTGTTCCCCTTCCAATATTATGTGTCGCAAGAAACGTAGCTTGAAATGTCAGAGATGGTTTTTTTAAGTAAGTAATATGATCTTGGAATGGTTTTATCCACGGATGTAATTTTTATTTTACTTTCCCAGCCAAGCGAGAAGTTCACATGAAGTTTTACGGAATAATGGTTGAAGTTCTTTATGCGTAAGATTCTTTGTGTTTGTAGTGTTTGGATATCTTCTAATTTTTCTTGATTCTTGTTTTATGACAGATATCTTGACGACGGTCATTAACAGAAGATGGATGAAGTATTTTATGAAACTGATGTAACAAAGCTGTCAGCTACACCCAATGTTAGCAACTACTTGCTAAGAGAGGTTAGAATTTGCCAACATTTTGTGATTATGATTGAGTTTAGCATTGTCTGTTCGTATTTTAAGTGTTAAATTTTAACTGAAAAATCTGAATTTTGGATGTGTTTGTTTTCCTTTTGTAGTGGGGTTCAGGCCAAAGCAGCTGCAAATGGCAACGCCAGTTTAGCTGTTCCAAATGGCACGACAAACTCTAAGGTTGAAAAGAAATTGAATCCACAAGTAATTTTTTTTATCCTTTTTATCCTCCTATCCCAGGTTTACAATATTGACACGTGGCTAGGTAACTTGTTATATTTCTATTTTATATAGAGTCAATCTTTTGGGTAATCTTCTTGGTATATACTATATACAGTGCATTGTTAATTATCTAAGATTGTCCTCTGTTATCTTGGTTAAAATTTTTAATTATACTATCTTAATTCACAAAATGAAATCAAAATTTTTAAGATTTATATCAATATTCATAATTTTGATTGTTTTTCAGGATCAGAATTTACTTCCAAACACATGTCCCAATCATGTTCTTGTGGACAATCAAGACCCAAAGTTATTTATGCAACTTTTGCAGCAATCAAAACCGATTTCCTCCCTCCTTAGAATGCTCATACTAAAGCATGTGTGAAGGTTCCTCAATATTCTCGTGGAGCTTCACATGTAGAGTCCTCTAATTCTTTACCAGACAATTCAATTTCCGAACCAAACGATAATGGCTCCACTAGTAGAGAGGAGGGTGAAATCCCTAAATCTGAATATGATCCAGACATGAGGCAATGGCTTCTCATTTTATAGCATGGCCAAGATTCTGGGCAGCGTGACTTCAACTCCTATGAACCTCCCTTATTGATCAAATTTAATCAAATTTATGATACCTCTTAGAGATCTTCCATAGACAATATGGAATTGGGAAACACTAGTTGACCTATTAACTAAATTATTATATGGTGAATTCTACCTGGGCAAGGACCGAATCCACAAGTAGGTTTATTTCTCTAACCTTTTGAGTAGGTTACCAAGATTCCTATTTTTATTTGTGTAGAACCCTAAAAATATAGTTATAAAACAAATATAAACCATAATTTTTTTTATAAAACAGGAGTGAAAAGAAACCAATAAATTAAATTTCATTATGCACAAAGCGAAAGAAAATTAACTGCACCCTATAGTAGCACTTACCTCTGCTATTGTTGAATATACTTTGCTCCTTTTTTGTTTCATATGATAAAACCCTAATAAAACATAGTTATAAAATATTAGTTTAGGACACTTCTTTTTTATAAAACATCAGTGAGTGAAAAAGATATAAATTAAATTTCATTATGAAGAAAAGAAAAGAAAAGAAAATAATGATTGTATAGTAAAATCTATAAAATATAATGCACTTACGGTTCAAATAACTTATGTGCTTCTGGAATATACTTTGCTCCATTTTTTTTCATATGATAAACCCTAATAAAATATAGTTATAAAATAAATTATTGTACTATATTTAAAATAACATATTAATTGATTATGCAGAAAACAAAAGGAAACCCTAAAAAATATGTTGTAAAATATTAGTTTAGGACACTTCATTTTTATAAAACAACCAGGAGTGAAAAAGAAATAGATTAAATTTTATTTATGCAGAAAGGAAAATAAATTAAATTGATGACTCTATAGTAAAATTATAAAATATAATGCATTTACTGTTCTAATAACTCCAGTATGCTTTTGATCTTGTTTATTTAATTTGATATTTTTGTAATTTATATTTGAGTATTAGTTGTATTTATATAGATTATTTACTTTATGTTGGCTTTATTCTTATGTGCATTCATTTAATAAAACTATGGCGGTTATATATTTTAAATTTAATTCTTATGTACATTCATTTAAAAAAATATGTACGAGTTATATAATTTTTAATTTAAAATAGTTACTTCATAATTTTTAGGTGCACTCATTTAATAAAAGTATGTCCATTATATGTTTTAAATTTAAAGACATAGTTTATAATTTAAAAAATATATATGTCAGGCTCTTTTTAGTTTTTATTTACACAAACATAGTCATCCCCTTAATGCCACTTATAATTTCCTTTATTTTGAAAATATATCTAAACAACTAACGCAAAAGAAAAGTACATAACTATGTTTTTATTAGCTCACCCCTCCACAAGGTATATTGAAGATGAATTTTGATGGAACCTCTAGAAGCAATTCGAAAAACTCAAACTTGGATCCAAAACAAGGTGGAAGTTGAAATTGAAAGTGATTCATTGGTTTGTATAAATTGTATTGTTAAAAACATAGAGGAAGTTGAAATTGTAGGTGATTCATTGGTTTGTATAAACACAAATAAAAGGAAGGAGATTTCAAATTGGAAGCTTTACTAGTCGGTTGCATCACATCTATAGGGAAGGAAATAAAACCACAGACTTTCTTGTGAACCAAGGAATAGACCAACTAAAGTTCTACAGAGTATCCAACTCGGATTTAGTATGGGACAGCCTAGAAGAAATTTTAGAGATGGATGGATAGGTTCCATAGGAGGAAGGATTTTTGAATTCTTGAGCAGAGATATGGATAGCAACAAAATGGATTGAGGAATAATTTTCTCTTCATGGGTTTCCTTTGATCCGATCTTCTTACCAAATATAAATCTTGTTATCTTTGTTGACATAAGCAAGATGGGGCAACGAATGGTATTTGAGTGTGAATGTATCTATAAGGTAGATTCAGATGAAGACGAGGAAGAGGAGGAGGAAGAAACAGTGGAGGGAAAGATTAATAGAATCTTCAATGCAGATCAAGAGGGGGCAGTGGCTTCTATCAAACAAGTCATTGACACCCATATCTTCGTTGGAGAACACATTCATGATGGAACACTCTAAGAGAGGAATCCCTCATGAATGTAGTACTAATAATGGGAAGGAAACAGTGTGGGAAGATGATGGCTCACACGTTTATCAAGAAGGAGCTGAGAGAAAAGGTGTATACTACCATTTCATCTTTTGATTAAAAAACTCAAATCTAGACTGATGGGAGAGATATTGGATGATGGTGCTATGAGGAAAAACAAAATAACTTCGTAGGCTCCAAGTCTATTCCGAGATGGTATTCATTGAAATAATATGGAAGTATTCAACTTCTATCTTAGTCAGTATGGAGACATGTTGTCTTCCCCACAGATTAATCGGGCCTTTGAGCTCTATGAAGGTTTATGGTTTTTATGGCATCTAAGAATGCCCAGTGATTGAATGTTGTATGTTTGCGCACTTAGAAGAGATGATGTTGTATCTTTTCTAGTTTAATTGGATTTTAATAGAAAGGGAACTACCTCATTGGGTTTTATTAACTAACTTTTTCATTCTTAATATAGATTAAGACTTTATTTTCAAAAAATATATCTAAACAACTAACATAAAGTATTTTCATTAAAATAACTATACAATAAATAAAGTTCAACATATTAAAAGAAAAAACTAATAAATTAAATTTGATTGTACAAAAATGAAATTAAACTCTAATTAAATATAGTTATAAAATATTATTGTACAATGCTAATTTAGATGCCACTATGGGGATTTAAACTTGGATCTCCATCTTGAGAAGCTTATGGCTTTACCATTTGAGCACAACCCCTTTGACATGTTTGCGTATTACTTGTATTTATATTGATTATTTACTTTATATCAACTTTATTCTTATGTGCATTTATTTAATAAAACTATGTTCGTTACATATTTTAAATTTAATTCTTATGTGCATTCATTTAAAAAAATATGTGGGTTATATATTTTTTAAATTTAAAATGGTTACTTTATAATTTTTATGTGCATTCATTATGTCAGTTATATGTTTTAAATTTAAAGCACTTACTTCATACATATATATATATATATATATATATATATATATATATATATATATATATATATATATATATATATATATATATATATATATATATATATATATATATATATCTGTGTGTGTGTGTGGGTTCTATTTAGTTTTTATGTATACTATCACAGTCATCCCCTTAATGCCACTATATAATGCCTCTGGCTTAATTATGGTTTTATGGGAGAAATTAATATTCCAACAAACTCAATATTTTTTACACACCTATTTTTATTATTATTATTGGTAAATGCTTTTTACTAGAGCTATGAATTAGAGAGTTTTTGAAAGGGTGCCACCCTTTTACATAGAGAAAGAAATAAACACCAAAGAAGCTTGAGCAATGTCAAGGAATAATAAGGAACAAAAAGCATAGAGGCTTAAAAATACAACAACAAACAACATTTCCCCACACATGAGGCCAAAAAAAAACTCAGGGCAGACTACCCCATGACGAAATAGGTCTACCAACTCAAGGTAGCTTGAAGGATTTTTGTTTCTTGTTGGTATCCCAATCGTTAGACTCAAACAAACCAAATCCCTTATTGGTAGGACTCACATTATGAAGAATTGAACCCGAATTAAAGAAAGTACTACAAGATTAATATTTAAATGAATCCACTTTTATATTTTCTTTGTTGGAGGACACTAGGGAGGGCAATCTTAGTCCTCCCTCACTGCTTCCTTCTCCATACATTTATCCCCAAAAGATGAGATCTGAGCTCAAGGACAAGATTAAGAGCCTCTGAGTTAGAATTGTCCACAAGAGGACTTGCCAACACACTTTTACCCTCCATGGGTATCTCAGACATGTCCTCAATAGGAGAAGGATCTTGTTGACTCTTAGTTCTTGTGAATAAGGCTTTTTTTCATGAACCCACACATAAGCATGGCTCCACCTATGGAAATTGTGACTTACCATTAGGGGCTCCTCATAAATGATCTAATGCACCCAATCACTAAGTTTTGAGGATAACGTGATCAAAGAGGGAAGAACCTTATCACCAACATCATTAATGTAAAATCTAAAAAAATAAAGTATTTTATAGATTTTCTCACCTCATCAACCACGATGAGTTCACCAAGGGAGAAATTAATAGTCAGCTACACTTGAACCTCATCCCAATACTCCAAAGGTAATCTAGGGTGTAACATGCCTTCTCATATTACTCAAAATTACACACGCAGATTACTAGAAAAGTAAAAGATGTTATGACCCGCATCTAACCCTCGAACATATTTTATGATACTTAGAGACTTAAGTTTGATTAGAGTTATCATATCATACTATGCATAATTAATTATTATTTTTCTTTATTTTCAAATCTTACTAACACACATAAATATATATATATAGTTTCATCCCAACAAAAACATCCATTCTTATTATATATGGGAAAAACTAGAGTTTCTGAAGGAAGAAATATCAAACAAGAAAAGAACTAGACATATCCCATTCATCTATTTTAACAAATTTTAGGACCATAGAGAATTCAGGGATTCTGAAATGCATCAAAAACTCTGCCAGCATTCCAACTCCTAGCGCCCTATAAAAGACTAGCATCCAGTCATTTATAATCTTGTGAATGGCACGGCATTGAATTCCATGTAATATCCTGTCAACACTAGATTCCCCCTTCAAATTAAATGATTGAACAGACCACATGGTGCCCATACCTCCTTAATGTGCCTAAATCTAATTTTTGGCAGCTTTGGATCACCAACTACCATGATACACAAATATCATTTCCTAGTACGTGAAAGACCAAATATTGTAATTTATGACGATCATCAAAGGAGCTCAACTTCCCAAATGTGTAAGGTGCAGATTCATTCCAACGAGCTTGGAGTGCAATATATAGGACTTGGAGGGCACTACATTGTCCCATACAATATGTTTGATAGAAAAATTCAGCCACTCAAGAAGTTCTTTCTTATTTTATGGTTTTCATCTAGCCTTTATTAGTTATACTTATTATTATTTAAATGTTGGACTGTTGAGTATGTTTCTTACTAATAAAATATTTTAGTTATCCCAATATTTATGAGATGGTGATATGCATGTGAGTCTTAGGCTTTCTACATTAAAAGTTATTATTGATTGATTAATATTTAAATATTATAACTTAAGATGACAATTCCATCATGTTTACATTGTCTCATACAATATGTTTGACAGAAAAATTCAGCCACTTAGATAGTTCTTTCTTATCTATAAGGTTTCCTCCCGCCTTTATTAGTTATACTTATTATTTAAATGTTGGACTGTGGGGTATGTTTCTTACTAATAAAATATTTCAGTTATCCCAATATTTATGAGATGGTGATATGATTAGAATATAGTTTCCATCAATATTTTAACATCCCAGAGGGATAGGACAAACCCTTTTGCTAAGTAGCAAGGGTAAGACTGGTGGATTAGTTTACAGTTCTAGAATGATTCTTTATACAATTAGGTAGATCGCCTACAGCAACCACATTATTACTCCTAAAATTATTTCTCTATAGTCTAAAATTGATATCAGCCCTTTAAAATTTCATATAAGATCTACTTCATATGCCGTCAGCCACCAATTAAAACGTAAAAGTTTGTTTTCTGAGACAGTATCTACATGTTTGCCATTTTGAAACGATTTATTCATGAGATATTTTCACTAGCAATAAATCAACCAACCTGAAGGCCCTTGCAGCAGCTGTCCACCCTTGGCCAAAAGGGATATCTCCGTACAAGGATCCGTTTCTCTCTGCAGCAAATCGGGATAAACCAAAATGCAAACTATTTGGTCTGAGATCTCCTGAAAATGAGTGTTAACGCCATTCCCCACACTCTGCCTTTTTCTTCCTTCCTGCATTAGCGAACTCTCCCACCATATTTAAGAGCCATCATATGTTATAAGGGAGGGTTGTTACACCGCTATTCACTTCTTCCTACATATCAAAATGGTTTATTTGGTCCATGGAAGGATTTGGTCCGCTCATGAAAATGGAATCCCATCTATGGAAAACGCTTCTACTGCTTGTGCTATCAACAACACTAGAAAGTCTGATAAGCCTAGAATCTTTGGTTTGTGATTGCTCTTTTTCTTTCTTCCTCTTCTCTGGAGAGCTTACATTTTTAAACCAATAGGCAACATTTTTGACTTCCGCTCTACCATATTCTTGTAGCTGAACAGTAAGCTCAGCTATGCAGGCATAAGATGGTTTTCTAGTTCCGTTGCCAACATAGACTCTAATATTTGCTTTTGTTTGGCATTTGGCCACCATCTTGACGACACATTTGCCCTGCATGTAAAATTGAATTGATCTGCAGAAGCGATGCATAAACAGCTAACGAGACCCTTTTTTGAAAAATGGTATTGCTATTTGCCTGTGCACGAAAGGTTGGTTTTTGGTCATTTGTGAATCACCTGCATACAAGGAACCACTTCTTTAGGGGGGGCCGTGGTTCTGGGATAGCCTGGTTTTTTGGTTATTTGTGGATCATCCATGAATAGGGAAGCGCTCCTTGATAAGGGCCCATAGTTCTAGGATAAGGTTTTCCTAGATATGAAATCTAAATCTTCTTTCTATACTAAACTTTTGCTATCCAGATTTTAATCTTCTCACTTATGTTTGGTTAGCTTCTGTAATCTCTCTCCAGTTTTGGAGTGATGTTCATTCTTTTCGTTCTATATTATTGCTAGACCTATTCCCCTAGACCACACATGTAGGTATTGGGTATCGACTCCGCCTGGACTCATAGGCCCTATTCCCTACCCTAGCCACTGTACCTTGCTAGTGCAGTGTTTCCGTGTTGTTGTCTTATCATCTCGTTACCTAACAGTAATTTCTAGAGTGCCCTTATGGTCATGTGTAGTTTTGTAGTGCAGTAGTTGAAGCTTTTCTCCTTGGTTTCCATTGATTGTTTGATGTGGTTTCCTTGGCATCATTCTTTATTTTGATTGGAGAAAATTGTTTTATGCTAATGCTTATTTTGTAGGAATGAGTGTCGTGCCTATTCCTTACCCATGTTCTAGGACTGATTGCATGTATTTGTGCATGTGATAACTTGATTTTATACTATATCAAGTTTCATGGACTAGTGTGTGCTTGGGCTGCATCTTATCATTTGCAAGCTTCCAGAAGTAAGCCTAGTCCTAGGGGGTAGGATGTAACAACCCTCATATTCACTTTTTGGTGTCGATTAGAGGAGTCCACTGGGGTAATAAAGACAGCTCAGAGTTGTTATGAGTTGAATGCACTACGAGAAATATCTTGGCTATTAGGTAAACAAATTAATAGCTGGGATGACTTGAGGAAGGAAGGTAACTTGCCACACCATTAAGAAGGCATGGCATCCCTTCTGTATGGCCCAATTATGTTTGGAGTCAAACAATTGCAGGGTATGGACATCCATCAAAGCATTAAGGATTGAGAGGAGACGCTCTGCACATAGGGGATACGATGATGTGTGGTCTAGGGGAACGGATCTACCAATAATATAGAAGGAAAAAGATGAACATCACTCCAAAACTGGAGTTAAAGGTTACAGAAGCTAACCAAACATAAGTGAGAAGATTAAAATCTGGATAGCAAAAGTTTAATATAGAAAGAAGCCTTAGATTTCATATCCAGGAAAACCTTATCCTAGAACTATGGGCGCTTATCAAGGAGTGCTTCCTTATTCATCGATGATCCACAAATAACCAATAAACTAGGCTATCCTAGAACCACGGCCTCCCTTACAGAAGTGCTTCCTTTTATGTGGGTGATTCACAAATGACCAAAAACCAACCTTTCGTGCACAGGCCAATAGTAATACAATTTTTCAGAAAGGGGTCTCGTTAGCTATTTATGCATCACTTCTATAAATCAATTTGATTTTACGTGCAGGGCAAATGTGTCAACTAGATGGCGGCCGAACGCCAAACAAAAGCAAATATTAGAGTCTGTGTTGGCAACGGAAACTAGAAAACCATCTTATGCCCGCATAGCTGAGCTTATTGTTCAGCTACAAGAATATGGTAGAGCAGAAGTCAAAAATGTTTCGTATTGGTTTAAAAATGTAAGCTCTCGAGAGAAGAGGAAGAAAGAAAAAGATCAATCACAAACCAGAGATTCCAGGCTTATCAGACTTTCTAGTGTTGTGGAGAGCACAAGCAATAGAAGCATTTGCCATAAATGGGATTCCATTTTCATGAGCAGACCAAATCCTTCCATGGACCAAATAAACCATTTTCATATGCCGGAAGAAGTGAATAGCGGTGTAACAACCCACGCTTATAACATATGATGGCTCTTAAATATGGTGGGAGAGTTCACTAATGCAGGAAGGAAGAAAAATGCAGAGTGTGGGGAATGGCATTAACGTGCATTTTCAGGAGATCTTAGACCAAACAGTTCGTATTTTGGTTTATCCCGGTTTGCTTTAGAGAGAAACGGATCCTTGTGTAGAGATATCCCTTTTGGTTAAGGGTGGACAGCTGCTGCAAGGGCCTTCAAGTTTGTTGATTTATTGCTAGTGAAAATATCTCATGAATAAATTGTTTCAAAATGGCAAACATGTAGAAACTGTCTCAGAAAACAAACTTTTAAGTTTTAATTGGTGGCCGACGACATATGTAGTAGACCTTATATGAAATTTTAAAGGGCTGATATCAGTTTTAAACTGTAGAGAAATAATTTTAGAAGTAATAATGTGGTTGTTGTAGGCGATCTACCTAATTGTATGGAGAACCATTCTAGCATCGTAAACTAATCCACCAGTCTTACCTTTGCTACTTAGCAAGAGGGTTTGTTTTATCCCTTTGGGATGTTAAAATATTGATGGAAACTATATTCTAATCCCACTTTTGTGTGAAATATCTTGATGATTGGGCTTCTGTGATACATATTTTAATCAAGTTTGAGGTGACAAGGAATAAATTAAAATGTTAACTTCATGGATTAAGTTGTATCCCGTGTGATATAATAAACCTCTAGGCTTTCCAGTGCATGCACAGATGTCAGTATGACTGATGCGATAGCAGCTGTGAAGCCTGACATTACCCGTGCTAATCACATTTTCCAGAAAGTTTCTAAAGCCTTTTCAAAAGACTCATTTTGTTAATATCTTGTAATCATTACATTCCTTGAGAGGACACCAGTCTAAGGCATTCAGCCCAGCAGTTACATGCCTTGTCTATGCTTCCACTTTTTGCGTACATGTATACCAATGTACTTGCGGCTACAACATCTAACAAATAATTCCCTTCTATTATACTTTGCTGGGTGTCCTTAACCTCTTCCAAAAGCTCCCATTTCAGACAAGAAAGGAGGATGCTAACCGTGGCTGTGGTATTTGACCTTACATCAGCAAGTGGCATTTTCTTAAAAGTTTCTAAGGCCTTTTTAACAAATCCATTTTGTGTGAATCCTGAAATCAGTGCACCCCATGAGGTGACATCATTCTAAGGCATTCTATCAAACAGTTGACATGCCTTCTCTATGCTGCCATTTTGGCATTGGCAAAGAGGATGTGGGCAGGGTTGTTGTTATGTTTTGTTATGTTGTATGGATGTTAAGATTGTGGATGGTCATTTGAGGCCTTTATGTTGATTATGTTATCTCCGTCTTTGTTTCATCTTGGGTACTGAAGCATTTATCTTCCTACCTTTTTATTGTCAGTGTAAAGACCTAGCAAACCCTCACTCATCAAGAAAGAAATTCAGCCACCTTAAAAATATTTCCAAGGGACTGGCTAGAAGAAGATATATAAGATAATTATGTGCAATATAGAAACCACATGCTACCCACAAGGCAGTTGGATACCTCTAAGTACACCAAAGCTAATTTATTTGCCCTTCCATTCTGGTGGTGTTGTTGAAGAGGAATGATACTCTTTTGAGGGAAGACAATATTTTGTTCTTTCTTTAGAAGGTTAGTGGCTTGCATCTATGAGTTTGTTTTTCTCTATGTGATTTGTGCCATAGTCTAAGACCTTGTTTTGTCCACCTCGAAACAAATCATTGCGGGTTAATTTTGATAGTACTCAATTAGATCAAATCTGTGTTTCTAGCCTAAAATCAGTTGTAATGATTACGGTGGCCTATCCAAGGTTTAAACCTTGCTGGGTTTGCTCATCTCTATGTTATGACATTGGCTTTATGCATTGTGTGCTGTGTCTGCTCCGTGCTTGATATGTTCTTGTGAACTATGTGACCTTGAGGTCTCCTCGGTTGAGTTTTTGAGTCTTCTTTCCCCACTGTTTGTCTGCTTGTGATTGGGCCTTGTGACTACTTCTGAGCATGGTCGTGTGGTCTCTTATGACTCCACATGGTTGGGAGTCGTTGCCACCATTTAGGGATCAGCGAACAGGTTATCGCAGCACCAGCTTGAAGATGTTCTCTTTCTTTCTATTACTTTATGAGTCATGTACCCAGTCAATTATTGTATCTTTCATGGCTATGCCATTGTTCTTGTTTATTCCTTTACGTAATTTTGTACTCTCTTAAGAGATAAAATGTAATCATGCAAGTTAATGAGAAGAAATGGGATGTTTCCTATTTAGTTTATGGATTTCAGTGTGGGTATCGGATCCACTTGTACCATGGTGTTTATGGATTCATATTTATATTTGGAAATGGGATTAGGAGCATTTGAATTGGTGTTTTAAATGAATGTAGTTTATTAATGTTTCTCTGGAGAGTGATTTAGTCCTCTCCGATAGGTTGTGCATTCGGCCATACTTGGCAATGAATGTTGTCGACATATCGTATCGGCAACCGTTTCGTGTGTATGTTATCACTTGTTATTCAAAAAAAAAATATCTTGTCCTCTTTTGGCCCTCACTCTTCAGGGTTCGCGGCACGGGATGTTACAGGAATAGGTATAATGTCAATTCATGTCCACTAGAACAATAACATGCTATCAAAATGATATTTTAATAGAGAATCCAACTCAACAAAATTTGCAATGCACAAAAGACAAAACTCTCCATTCTGAAATGCATTCATTAAGAAAAATGCCTCATGTGATTACACACCATTTTAGGTAGTGATCTCTTGAATCTGCTGGTATTCTTGTTTGGGGGCAAAGAATTTTCAAGGCTGGAACAAAAAGAATTGTTCCTCAGCTGATATGCATCAAATGATTGAGATTCATAATCAAGAGTGCTTCCATGTGATGTTTTTAGAATCTACAGACACATCTTTCGTGCTCCCACAAATTCAACAAGAATTTGATTAGGTGGTAGATTACTTGTTACCACCGACCTTAGTAAAGGAGGTTTATAGGAGTTGAAGTCACGCTGCACAGGATCTTGGCCATGCTGTAAAATCAGAAATCGTCGCCTCATGTCTTGATCATATTCAGATTTAAGGATTTCATCCTCCTCTCTACGAGGGGAACCATTATCGCTTGGTTCTGAAATTGAATAGGCTGGTAAAGAATTAGAAGACTCTACAAGTGAAGCTCCATGAGAATATTGAGGAAGCTTCACATGGTTTAGTATGGAGAATTCTAAGGAGGGGGGAATTGGTTTTCCTTGCTGTAAAAGTTGCATAAATGACTTTGGGTCTTGATTGTCCACAAGATCATGGGTGAGGCATGTGTTTGGAAGTAAATTCTGATCCTAAAAGACAATAAAAATTATGAATATTTATATAAATATTAGAAAAACTTAGTTCATTTTGCGAATTGAGATAGTATATTTAAAAATTTTAACCAAGATAACACAGGACAATCTGAGAAAGTTAACAATCAACTATACATAGTATATACCCAGAAGGTTACTCAAAAGATGGACTATATATAAAATATAAATACAACAAGTCACATAGCCACGTGTCAATATTGTAAACCTGGGATAGGAGGATAAAACAGACAAACAAAATTACATGCAGATTCAATTTCTTTTCAACCTTAGAGTTTGTCATGGCATTTGGAACAGCTAAACTGGCATTGCCATTTGCAGCTGCTTTGGCCTAAACCCCAGTACAAAAGATACTAAAACACATCCAACATTCAAATTTTATAGTTAAAACTTAACACTTAAAGCAGGAACGTACAATGCTAAACTCAATCGGAATCACAAAATGTTGGCAAATCCTGACCTCTGTTATCAAGTAGTTGCTAACATCGGGTGTAGCTGACTGTTTTGTCACATCAGTTTCATAAAATACTTCATCCATCTTCTATAAATGATCCTGGTCAAAATCTGTGTCATAAAACAAGAATCAAGAAAAATTAGAAGATATCGAGATGCTACAAACACGAGGAATCTTACACATAAAGAAGTTCAACCATTATTCCCTAAAACTTCATGCAAACTTGTCGCTTGGCTAAGAAATTAAAATAAGGAATTACATACATAGATAAAATCATTCCAAGAACATATTACTTACTTTAAAAAACCATTTTTGACATTGCAAGCTACGTTTCTTGCAACACATAATATTGGAAGTGGAAAACTTTTCTGCAGTACAAAGAATGCTGATTAAAATCAATACAATGCAATAGAAAGTTCATCAAAGCAACCACAAATTAAAAATAGAAATCAAAGAACGTATGCTAAGGGAACATAGTAGGGTGCAGAAGCTAGAACAACATGCACATGTGATTGATCTCTATCCTCCAAGACCTTCAATTGATCATCAATTACCTTGTAATCTTGGGATGGCAAATCCCTTCACGAAAGATATTTAGTAAAGACTTTCTTAAACCTACAATTCAAACATATAAAACAGAAGCACATAAAAAAGTGACACTTAACATCATATGGTATTTAACAATGAGTGTAAATATTGAAACCACAATAAATAGAAGTATTATCATAGGAGGGAAAATATAATTCTATTCAGTTGCTGAAACTCGAACCTCTAAAATCTTAAAATGCTTGCACCTATTAGCAATTAGATAATTTCTTAATTCTTCCCAGGATGGGAGTATCCTAACAAGGACACTGGATAGCACTATTTAATTTAGATACCAATCTCCTTGTTAGGATACACCCAGCCTGGGAAGATTTAAGAAATTATCTAACTGCTAATTGGTGCAAACGTTTTGATGTTTTTGTTTGCACAATGTTAGAAAAGAATTATGCTTTGGAGATGTGGAGGCTTCTTGATTCCAAGACAAGCTTAATCAGTCCTAGGAAGCTCCATGATTGTGTTGCTTGTGTCAAGCCAGGTAAACATTTCTAACGAATAAACAAGACACCTTATTATGTTATGAAGATCTATAAATTCAATTTCAGAGGCTCAAATTTCAGCAACTGAATAGAATTATATTTTCTCTCCTATGCTAATGCTACTATTGATTGTGATGTCAATATTTGCACTCATTGTTAAATACCATATGATGCTAAGTGTTGCTTTTTTCTGTGCTTCTGTTTTCTTTGTTTGTGTTGTAGGTTTAAGAAAGTCTTTACTAAATGTCTTTCATAAAGGGATTTGCCATCCCAATATTACAATGGTAATTGATGATCGATTGAAGGTCTGGGAGGATATAGATCAATAACATGTGCATGTTGTTCCGGCTTTTGCCCCGTAATATGCTCCATTAGCAAATGTTCTTTGATTTTTATTTTTACTTTCTATTGCATTGTACTGATTGTTGGAAGAAATTAATCTTCTGTCAGTGCATTAACTTCAGCCTGCCCCTGCGTCAGACCTGGGGATCTCCAAAATCAGCCCCAGCACCGTTGGCCTGCCAGCATTTATTTTTGGTAGATGAGTTTGAATTTTGAAGTGAGGTTTAGCTCTGGCAAAGATAGAATGAGAGAAACGAGAGGGAAAGTTAGTTGACAGGAGTAGAATGCAAGAGAAAGCCTGCAGCAACAGAGGAATGTGAAGTAGAAGAATAATAGAGACAATATAGAAGAAAGGAATGTTACAACAGCAACTGTAATCCACATGGAGCTACAGAGTTTCTGGACAGCAACTCCAGAGATTTTGGCAAAACAGAAAAACAGAGCAGCAGCTCTGCATAAGTTTGTAACAAAATTTGAATGTATTGTAAATGAGGTCAACATAAAATATATATTACTGTCATTCGTGCTTTGTCTCCTCTGTGTGTATATGTTTGTCCTTGCCGTCCATTATTGCTGTAGCATTGTTTTCTGGTCAGGAGTCTGTCCATCCCCTGCTCTCCACTGCCATCACTAATTTCAATCAGCATTCTTTGTACTGCAGACAAGTGTTCCCCTTCCAATATTATGTGTCGCAAGAAACGTAGCTTGAAATGTCAGAGGTGGTTTTTTTAAGTAAGTAGTATGATCTGGGAATGGTTTTATCCATGGATGTAATTTTTCTTTACTTTCCCAGCCAAGCGAGAAGTTCACATGAAGTTTTACGGAATAATGGTTGAAGTTCCTTATGCGTAAGATTCTTTGTGTTTGCAGTGTCTGGATATCTTCTAATTTTTCTTGATTCTTGTTTTATGACAGATATCTTGACGACGGTCATTAACAGAAGATGGATGAAGTATTTTATGAAACTGATGTAACAAAGCTGTCAGCTACACCCAATGTTGGCAACTACTTGCTAAGAGAGGTTAGTATTTGCCAACATTTTGTGATTATGATTGAGTTTAGCATTGTCTGTTCGTATTTTAAGTGTTAAATTTTAACTGTAAAATCTGAATTTTGGATGTGTTTGTTTTCCTTTTGTAGTGGGGTTCAGGCCAAAGCAGCTGCAAATGGCAATGCCAGTTTAACTGTTCCAAATGGCACGACAAACTCTAATGTTGAAAAGAAATTGAATCCACAAGTAATTTTTTTTATCCTTTTTATCCTCCTATCCCAGGTTTACAATATTGACACGTGGCTATATAACTTGTTATATTTCTATTTTATATACAGTCAATCTTTTGGGTAATCTTCTTGGTATATACTATATATAGTGCATTGTTAATTATCTAAGATTGTCCTCTGTTATCTTGGTTAAAATTTTTAATTATACTATCTTAATTCACCAAATGAAATCAAAATTTTTAAGATTTATATTAATATTCATAATTTTGATTGTTTTTCAGGATCAGAATTTACTTCCAAACACATGTCCCAACCATGTTCTTGTGGACAATCAAGACCCAAAGTTATTTATGCAACTTTTGCAGCAATCAAAACTGATTTCCTCCCTCGTTAGAATGCTCATACTAAAGCATGTGTGAAGGTTCCTCAATATTCTCGTGGAGCTTCACATGTAGAGTCTTCTAATTCTTTACTAGACGATTCAATTTCCGAACCAAACGATAATGGCTTCACTAGTAGAGAGGAGGGTGAATTCCCTAAATCTGAATATGATCCAGACATGAGGCGATGGCTTCTCTTTTTATAGCATGGCCAAGATACTGGGCAGCGTGACTTCAACTCCTATGAACCTCCTTTATTGATGAAATTTAATCAAATTTATGATACCTCTTAGAGATCTTCCATAGACAATATGGAATTGGGAAACACTAGTTGACCTATTAACTAAATTATTGTATCGTGAATTCTACCGGGGCAAGGACCGAATCCACAAGTAGGTTTATTTCTCTAACCTTTTGAGTAGGTTACCAAGACTCCTATTTTTATTTGTGTAGAACCCTAAGAATATAGTTATAAAACAAATATAAACCATAATTTGTTTTATAAAACAGGAGTGAAAAGAAACCAATAAATTAAATTTCATTATGCACAAAGCGAAAGAAAATTAATTGCACCCTATAGTAGCACTTACCTCTGCTATTGTTGAATATACTTTGCTCCTTTTTTGTTTCATATGATAAAACCCTAATAAAATATAGATATAAAATATTAGTTTAGGACACTTCTTTTTTATAAAACATCAGTGAGTGAAAAAGATATAAATTAAATTTCATTATGAAGAAAAGAAAAGAAAAGAAAATAATGATTGTATAGTAAAATCTATAAAATATAATGCACTTAC
This sequence comes from Cunninghamia lanceolata, assembly GCA_027924645.1. Lineage (NCBI taxonomy): Eukaryota > Viridiplantae > Streptophyta > Pinopsida > Cupressales > Cupressaceae > Cunninghamia > Cunninghamia lanceolata. Next base: position 18,741,814 of record BSBN01001048.1, read on the forward strand.
GGTTCAAATAACTTATGTGCTTCTGGGATATACTTTGCTCCATTTTTTTTCATATGATAAACCCTAATAAAATATAGTTATAAAATAAATTATTGTACTATATTTAAAATAACATATTAATTGATTATGCAGAAAACAAAAGGAAACCCCAAAAAATATGTTGTAAAATATTAGTTTAGGACACTTCATTTTTATAAAACAACCAGGAGTGAAAAAGAAATAGATTAAATTTTATTTATGCAGAAAGGAAAAAAATTGAATTGATGACTCTATAGTAAAATCTATAAAATATAATGCACTTACTGTTCCAATAACTCCAGTATGCTTTTGATCTTGTTTATTTGATTTGATATTTTTGTAATTTATATTTGAGTATTAGTTGTATTTATATAGATTATTTACTTTATGTTGGCTTTATTCTTATGTGCATTCATTTAATAAAACTATGGCGGTTATATATTTTAAATTTAATTCTTATGTACATTCATTTAAAAAAATATGTACGAGTTATATAATTTTTAATTTAAAATAGTTACTTCATAATTTTTAGATGCACTCATTTAATAAAAGTATGTCCATTATATGTTTTAAATTTAAAGACATAGTTTATAATTTAAAAAATATAAATGTCAGGCTCTTTTTAGTTTTTATGTACACAGACATAGTCATCCCCTTAATGCCACTTATAATTTCCTTTATTTTTAAAATATATCTAAACAACTAATGCAAAAGAAAAGTACATAAATATGTTTTTATTAGCTCACCCCTCCACAAGTTATACTGAAGATGAATTTTGATGGAACCTCTAGAAGCAATTTGAAAAACTCAAACTTAGATCCAAAACAAGGTGGAAGTTGAAATTGAAAGTGATTCATTGGTTTGTATAAATTGTATTTATAAAAACATAGAGGAAGTTGAAATTGTAGGTGATTCATTGGTTTGTATAAACACAAATAAAAGGAAGGAGATTTCAAATTGGAAGCTTTACCAGTGGGTTGCATCACATCTATAGTGAAGGAAATAAAACCACAGACTTTCTTGTGAACCAAGGAGTAGACCAACTCAAGTTCTACAGAGTATCCAACTCGGATTTAGTATCGGACAGCCTAGAAGAAATTTTAGAGATGGATGGATAGGCTCCATAGGAGGAAGGATTTTTGAATTCTTGAGCAGAGATATGGATAGCAGCAAAATGGATTGAGGAATAATTTTCTCTTCATGGGTTTCATTTGATCCGATCTTCTTACCAAATATAAATCTTGTTATCTTTGTTGACATAAGCAAGATGGAGCAACAAATGGTATTTGAGTGTGAATGTATCTATAAGGTAGATTCAAATGAAGACGAGGAAGAGGAGGAGGAAGAAACAGTGGAGGGAAAGATTAACAGAATCTTCAATGCAGATCAAGAGGGGGCAGTGGCTTCTATCAAACAAGTCATTGACACCCATATCTTCGTTGGAGAACACATTCATGATGGAACACTCTAAGAGAGGAATCCCTCATGAATGCAGTACTAATAATGGGAAGGAAACAGTGTGGGAAGATGATGGCTCACATGTTTATCAAGAAGGAGCTGAGAGAAAAGGTGTATACTACCATTTCATCTTTTGACTAAAAAACTCAAATCTAGACTGATGGGAGAGATATTGGATGATGGTGCTATGAGGAAAAACAAAATAACTTCGTAGGCTCCAAGTCTATTCCGGGATGGTATTCATTGAAATAATATGGAAGTGTTCAACTTCTATCTTAATCAGTATGGAGACCTGTTGTCTCCCCCATAGATTAATCGGGCCTTTGAGCTCTATGAAGGTTTATGGTTTTTATGGCATCTAAGAATGCCCAGTGATTGAATTTTGTATGTTTGCGCACTCAGAAGAGATGATGTTGCATCTTTTCTAGTTTAATTGGATTTTAATAGAAAGGGAACTACCTCCTTGGGTTTTATTAACTAACTTTTTCATTCTTAATATAGATTAAGACTTTAGTTTCAAAAAATATATCTAAACAACTAACATAAAGTATTTTCATTAAAATAACTATACAATAAATAAAGTTCAACATATTAAAAGAAAAAACTAATAAATTAAATTTGATTGTACAAAAATGAGATTAAACTCTAATTAAATATAGTTATAAAATATTATTGTACAATGCTAACTTAGATGCCACTATGGGGATTTAAACTTGGATCTCCATCTTGAGAAGCTTATGGCTTTACCATTTGAGCACAACCCCTTTAACATGTTTGTGTATTACTTGTATTTATATTGATTATTTACTTTATGTCAACTTTATTCTTATTTGCATTTATTTAATAAAACTATGTTCTTTACATATTTTAAATTTAATTCTTATGTGCATTCATTTAAAAAAATATGTGGGTTATATATTTTTTAAATTTAAAATGGTTACTTTATAATGTTTATGTGCATTAATTATGTCCGTTATATGTTTTAAATTTAAAGCGCTTACTTCATAATTTAATATGTGTGTGTGTGTGTGTGTAGGCTCTATTTAGTTTTTATGTATACTATCACAGTCATCCCCTTAATGCCACTATATAATGCCTCTGGCGTAATTATGGTTTTATGGGAGAAATTAATATTCCAACAAACTCAATGTTTTTTACACACCTATTTTTATTATTATTATTGGTAAATGCTTTTTACTATAGCTATGAATTAGAGAGTTTTTGAAAGGGTGCCACCCTTTTACATAGAGAAAGAAATAAACACCAAAGAACCCTGAGCAATGTCAAGGAATAATAAGGAACAAAAAGCATAGAGGCTTAAAAATAAAACAACAAACAACATTTCCCCACACATGAGGCCAAAAAAAAACTCAGGGCAGACTACCCCATGACGAAATAGGTCTACCAACTCAAGGTAGCTTGAAGCTGAAACACTTCAACGATTTTTGTTTCTTGTTGGTAACCCAATCGTTAGACTCAAACAAACCAAATCCCTTATTGGTAGGACTCACATTATGAAGAATTGAACCCGAATTAAAGAAAGTACTACAAGATTAATTTTTAAATGAATCCACTTTTATATTTTCTTTGTTGGAGGACACTAGGGAGGGCAATCTTAGTCCTTCCTCACTGCTTCCTTCTCCATACATTTATCCCCAAAAGATGAGATCTGAGCTCAAGGACAAGATTAAGAGCCTCTGAGTTAGAATTGTCCACAAGAGGACTTACCAACACACTTTTACCCTCCATGGGTATCTCAGACATGTCCTCAATAGGAGAAGGATCTTGTTGAGCCTTATTTCTTGTGAATAAGCCTTTTTTTCATGAACCCACACATGGAGCTAAAGCATGGCTCCACCTATGGAAATTGTGACGTACCATTAGGGGATCCTCATAAATGATCTAATGCACCCAATCACTAAGTTTTGAGGATAAAGTGATCAAAGAGGGAAGAACCTTATCACCAACATCATTAATGTAAAATCTAGAAAAATAAAGTATTTTATAGATTTTCTCACCTCATTGGCCACGATGAGTTCACCAAGGGAGAAATTAATAGTCAGCTACACTTGAACCTCATCCCAATACTCCAAAGGTAATCTAGGGTGTAACATGCCTTCTCATATTACTCAGAATTACACACGCAGATTACTAGAAAAGTAAAAGATGTTATGACCTGCTTCTAACCCTCAAACATATTTTATGATACTTAGAGACTTAAGTTTGATTAGAGTTATCATATCATATTATGCATAATTAATTATTATTTTTCTTTATTTTGAAATCTTACTAACACACATAAATATATATATATATATATATATATATATATATATATATATATATATATATATATATATATATATATATATATATATATAGTTTCATCCCAACAAAAACATCCATTCTTATTATATATGGGAAAAACTAGAGTTTCTGAAGGAAGAAATATCAAATAAGAAAAGAACTAGACATATCCCATTCATCTATATTAAGAAATTTTAGGACCATAGAGAATTCAGGGATTCTGAAATGCATCAAAAACTCTGCCAGCATTCCAACTCCTAGCGCCCTATAAAAGACTAGCATCCAGTCATTTATTAACTTGTGAATGGCACGGCATTAAATTCCATGTAATATCCCGTCAACACTAGATTCCCTCTTCAAATTAAATGATTGAATAGACCACATGGTGCCCATAACTCCTTAATGTGCCTAAATCTAATTTTTGGCAGGTTTGGATCACCAACTACAATAATACACAAATATCATTTCCTAGTAGGTGAAAGACCAAATATTGCAATTTATGACGATCATCAAAAGAGCTCAACTTCCCAAATGTGTAAGGTGCAGATTCGTTCCAGCAAGCTTGGAGTGCAATATATAGGACTTGGAGGGCATTACATTTTCCCATACAATATGTTTGATAGAAAAATTCAGCCACTCAAGAAGTTCTTTCTTATTTTATGGTTTTCGTCTAGCCTTTATTAGTTATACTTATTATTATTTAAATGTTAAACTGTTGAGTATGTTTCTTACTAATAAAATATTTTAGTTATCCCAATATTTATGAGATGGTGATATGCATGTGAGTCTTAGGCTTTCTACATTAAAAGTTATTATTGATTGATTAATATTTAAATATTATAACTTAAGATGACAATTCCATCATGTTTACATTGTCTCATACAATATGTTTGACAGAAAAATTCAGCCACTTAGATAGTTCTTTCTTATCTATAAGGTTTCCTCCCGCCTTTATTAGTTATACTTATTATTTAAATGTTGGACTGTGGGGTATGTTTCTTACTAATAAAATATTTCAGTTATCCCAGTATTTATGAGATGGTGATATGATTAGAATATAGTTTCCATCAATATTTTAACATCCCAGAGGGATAGGATAAACCCTCTTGCTAAGTAGCAAGGGTAAGACTGGTGGATTAGTTTATAGTTCTAGAATGATTCTTTATACAATTAGGTAGATCGCCTACAACAACCACATTATTACTACTAAAATTATTTCTCTATAGTCTAAAATTGATATCAACCCTTTAAAATTTCATATAAGATCTACTGCATATGCCGTCAGCCACCAATTAAAACCTAAAAGTTTGTTTTCTGAGACAGTATCTACATGTTTGCCATTTTGAAACAATTTATTCATGAAATATTTTCACTAGCAATAAATCAACCAACCTGAAGGCCCTTGCAGCAGCTGTCCACCCTTGGCCAAAAGGGATATCTCCGTACAAGGATCCGTTTCTCTCTGCAGCAAATCGGGATAAACCAAAATGCAAACTATTTGGTCTGAGATCTCCTGAAAATGCGTGTTAACGCCATTCCCCACACTCTGCCTTTTTCTTCCTTCCTGCACTAGCGAACTCTCCCACCATATTTAAGAGCCATCATATGTTATAAGGGAGGGTTGTTACACCGCTATTCACTTCTTCCGACATATCAAAATGGTTTATTTCGTCCATGGAAGGATTTGGTCTGCTCATGAAAATGGAATCCCATCTATGGAAAACGCTTCTACTGCTTGTGCTATCCACAACACTAGAAAGTCTGATAAGCCTAGAATCTTTGGTTTGTGATTGCTCTTTTTCTTTCTTCCTCTTCTCTGAAGAGCTTACATTTTTAAACCAGTAGGCAACATTTTTGACTTCCGCTCTACCATAATCTTGTAGCTGAACAGTAAGCTCAGCTATGCGGGCATAAGATGGTTTTCTAGTTCCGTTGCCAACACAGACTCTAATATTTCCTTTTGTTTGGCATTTGGCCACCATCTTGACGACACATTTGCCCTGCATGTAAAATTGAATTGATCTGCAGAAGCGAATAAACAGCTAACGAGACGGTTTTTTGAAAAATGGTATTGCTATTTGCCTGTGCACGAAAGGTTGGTTTTTGGTCATTTGTGAATCACCTGCATACAAGGAACCACTTCTGTAGGGGGGGGCGTGGTTCTGGGATAGCCTGGTTTTTTGGTTATTTGTGGATCATCCATGAATAGGGAAGCGCTCCTTGATAAGGGCCCATAGTTCTAGGATAAGGTTTTCCTAGATATGAAATCTAAGGCTTCTTTCTATATTAAACTTTTGCTATCCAAATTTTAATGTTCTCACTTATGTTTGGTTAGCTTCTGTAACCTTTCTCTCCAGTTTTGGAGTGATGTTCATCTTTTTCCTTCTATATTATTGGTAGACCTATTCCCCTAGATCACACATGCAGGTATTGGGTATCGACTCCGCCTGGACTCATAGGCCCTATTCCCTACCCTAGCCACTATACCCTGCTAGTGCAGTGTTCCCGTGTTGTTGTTTTATCATCTCGTTAGCTAACAGTAATTTCTAGAGTGCCCTTATGGTCATGTGTAGTTTTCTAGTGCAGTAGTTGAAGCTTTTCTCCTTGGTTTCCATTGATTGTTTGATGTGGTTTCCTTGGCATCATTCTTTATTTTGATTGGAGAAAATTGTTTTATGCTAATGCATATTTTGTAGGAATGAGTGCCTTGCCTATTCCTTACCCATATTCTAGGACTAATTGCATGTAATTGTGCATGTGATAACTTGATTTTATACTATATCAGGTTTCATGGACTAGTGTGTGCTTGGGCTGCATCTTAACATTTGCAAGCTTCCAGGAGTAAGCCTAGTCCTAGGGGGTAGGATGTAACAACCTCCGTATTCACTTTTTGGTGTCGGTTAGAGGAGTCCACTCGGGTAATAAAGACAGGTCAGAGTTGTTATGAGTTGAATGCATTACGAGAAATATTTTGGCTGTTAGGTAAACAAATTAATAGTTGGGATGACTTGAGGAAGGAAGGTAACTTGCCACACCATTAAGAAGGCATGGCATCTCTTCTGTACGGCCCAATTATGTTTGGAGTCAAACAATTGCAGGGTATGGACATCCATCAAAGCATTAAGGATTGAGAGGAGACGCTCTACACATAGGGGATACAATGATGTGTGGTCTAGAGGAACGGATCTACCAATAATATAGAAGGAAAAAGATGAACATCACTCCAAAATTGGAGAGAAAGGTTATAGAAGCTAACCAAACATAAGTGAGAAGTTTAAAATCTGGATAGCAAAAGATTAATATAGAAACAAGCCTTAGATTTCATATCTAGGAAAACCTTATCCTAGAACTATGGGCCCTTATCAAGGAGTGCTTCCTTATTCATGGATGATCCACAAATAACCAAAAACCAGGCTATCCTAGAACCATGGCCCCCCTTACAGAAGTGCTTCCTTGTATGTGGGTGATTCACAAATGACCAAAAACCAACCTTTCGTGCACAGGAAATAGTAATACAATTTTTCAAAAAAGGGTCTCGTTAGCTATTTATGCATCACTTCTACAAATCAATTTGATTTTACGTGTAGGGCAAATGTGTCAACAAGATGGCGGCCAAATGCCAAACAAAAGCAAATATTAGAGTCTGTGTTGGCAACGGAAACCAGAAAACCATCTTATGCCGGCATAGCTAAGCTTATTGTTTAGCTACAAGAATATGGTAGAGCAGAAGTCAAAAATGTTTCCTATTGGTTTAAAAATGGAAGCTCTCGAGAGAAGAGGAAGAAAGAAAAAGAGCAATCACAAACCAGAGATTCCAGGCTTATCAGACTTTCTAGTGTTGTGGAGAGCACAAGCAATAGAAGCATTTGCCATAAATGGGATTGCATTTTCATGAGCAGACCAAATCCTTCCATGGACCAAATAAACCATTTTCATATGCCGAAAGAAGTGAATAGCAGTGTAACATATCTCGCTTATAACATATGATGGCTCTTAAATATGGTGGGAGAGTTCGCTAATGCAGGAAGGAAGAAAAATGCAGAGTGTGGGGAATGGCATTAACACGCATTTTCAGGAGATCTTAGACCAAACAGTTCACATTTTGGTTTATCCCAGTTTTCTTTAGAGAGAAACGGATGCTTGTGCAGAGATATCCCTTTTGGTTAAGGGTGGACAGCTGCTGCAAGGGCCTTCAGGTTCATTGATTTATTGCTAGTGAAAATATCTCATGAATAAATTGTTTCAAAATGGCAAACATGTAGAAACTATCTCAGAAAACAAACTTTTAAGTTTTAATTGGTGGCCGATGACATATGCAGTAGACCTTATATGAAATTTTAAAGGGCTGATATCAATTTTAAACTATAGAGAAATAATTTTAGAAGTAATAATGTGGTTGTTGTA